>CM036561.1:118095953-123663453 GCA_020745775.1 Theristicus caerulescens | reverse complement strand
TTTCTTAGTAGGAGGAGTGAGGAAGTGGGTTTAAGGTTTATCTCCCAAATCCATATCGCTGCTTCTTGTAACTGGAGAAGTGATCTCGCTTCTGTTCAGAGCAAATGTGACACTCTCCCCACCTGAATGCTCTTGCAAATAGGAGGGGAAAAATTGATAACTATAGAGCTCAGCTCCATTTTTGAAACCTCTGAAAAATCATTCTCACAGTTGCTAAGCTTAGGCTTGGTACCTTCACGGCCACCCCGCTGGCGGGCAGGAAGTACCACTGACAACTGGGCAGCTTTTAAAAAAGCAAAGCCTTGGAAACCGGGATTTTCAGCTCAAGCTAATGAAATGTTGGGGCTGGAAAGGTACGCGCTACAGGACTGTTACACTGCATCTCACGTGAGCCGGTGGCCCGCTCTAAATCATTTTTATGCAATGCTGCCTGGCTTGACAGACCGTCACGGGCGTGCTCCATGTCGCGCTTAGACATTTCCGAGGTGAAAACATGACGCTTACTTGTGTCCATTTCAAGGTCTGCAAGAAACGCAATGGTTTATGCTTAGTAACGCATCAGCCTGACCTCCTTCTGTAGAGAAAACAAAACAGAGGGATGCAGCAAGCAGAGAGCTTGATAAAAACAGTTTATTTAAAAAAATAACCCAACAAACTCCAATCTTTGTATTGTTTGCACGCATGTGTCTACTGTTCCACAAGATAACGCTCCTCTCCTTATTTTTCAGGGGAGAGTTCACAATGTGAATTATCTCAAACGCTAACGGGAGAACCTTCTCTTCTGACAGGTCCCGAGCCAAAGAATTGTCCTGAAGTGGAGGTGCAGGAACTGGCCTGACGGTGAGTCTTTGTGAGGCCCTCTAGCTGAGCCACGCTGCGCAGGGAGAAGGAGCAGACGTGGCAGCCTGGCAGCTCACTTAGGTCTGCGTTCTCTGGAGAACGGCCTGATGTCCAGAGCAGTTGTCAGCTGTGAAAACAGGCTCCGCTCAGGCACAGGCAAAAGCCGACGGGAAATGAGCAACAGCAAAGGTAATCCTTTAACGGACGCTTTATTGAAATGGCATCTTTTCTTCCTTCAGAACATTACGCAACGGTGGCCTTGGATTTCAAGGCTATGGCTGCTCAGACGGAACTGCAGTTAGAGTGCAAAGGAGTCCCTGTCTCTCATGAAGACAGCACAAGACGGTGGTGGAAGCAGCAGTACTTTGAAGAAATACGTATTTTACTGCAGCAGTCCCAGGACAACGTGGAGTAACAGCAGCGCTGTGTTTTGTTAGGGCATTACTTTTTATACTCGGTTAACGTTTGGTTTTTTTAAAAAAAGTAATTTATTTGTGGGAAGAATAAAGACCCACTTCTGTGGTACTGTATATAATTTAAGTCTTATTTATGGATTTTTAGTGACTGAGGTGGTAAGTCAGATTCTATATAAACAGCTTTACTGGGGGAACTGAGCTCTGCTCTGCTTGCCTGCGACTTCGGACAGTAATTGCGATTCAGCTGCGGTAACTTACTGCCATCAGAGGTAGGTAAGCTGCGTCAGTCAATAGGAAGCTTTGGCGGTTCTTTAATGTTCGACGTCTCGAGTGGCAAAATTAGGGGCAAAATCTCACCCCAGGAGATGGGGTGCCTGCCAGAGGGGAACTGAACGGGACTGTAAAACTGCTCTGTCAAGAGATGGGGGGATAGAGCTGACAGCCTCCTTAAACACTTGTTAAGATTCCTTTAACCGCGGAGTGAATTTGTTTCTAGCTCTGTATTAGGGAAAGATCGTGAACCACGTCGTGTAATTCGGGTTGGGGTGGCCGTTACCGCTGTGAAGTCTGCGTGCACTGGACTCCCTTACTTGACCTCAGTGTGAAACTGATTCTGGAAGACCCAAACGGTAATGGCGCTTTCCTTCTGCAGGCCTGCCGCTTCAATCATTCATGGCCCTCTGCAGCCCTGCAGCTCAAATTAAAGCGAGCGACTGTTTGTTAGAGAAATTTGACAGGAGAGCAGTTGGGCTGTTGAAAGTAAAGAACTGTTGCTCTTAATTAAACCACACTGAGGTGAGCAAGGATTAACTTAATTCTCAAATGCTTTATAAAAAGTGTATTATGTACGCAATTTGAAACAAATTGACCAAAAAAGGGCAAGCTGCCTTAGAAAACATGGTTGGCTCAATAAAATCCGTGATTTCACATGCAGTTTGTTTTCTCCATTAACTAATACTGCATTTCTGTAGAAGTTAGAAGTCCCGTATATTTTATTTTTACAGGACCCCAACATATGGCAACCTTAGCACACATAAACTGACATCCTGCAGAAGATAAAGATGTGCTGCTCTTTTCTACAGGCGAGGTTTTCCCTGAAAAGTTTGCAGTCAGCTCTCCCCTTTGAGCTTAGGTGAGGGTTGCTGTCGTAACAGGAACGACTCACGGCGACAGGACAGAGGTTTAGGTGTGCGGAGAGAGGGTGGAGAACTTGAGAAGCGGCCTGGTTTAGCATCTTTCTTTTTCTGAATGCTGCAAATTTAGTTACCTTTTCTGACAAATGCTCAAGGACTGAGAGCCTAACATTTTGAATACAAAAATGGTTTAGTGTATTGGTTGACCAAGGGGTAACCTTTAAATAGAAAATCTAGGTTTAAAACTGAGATCAGGCTGAACAGTTTTGTGTGGAGATGATCCAGGAGATCCTGTGGCATTGCGTATCTGGGAGTTGGCTGTTAGCAGCGTATCCTGCAGCCCTAGTGCTTCTCTGAAAAGCGCGCCGCACCGCTTTTCCCTCCTGACCCAAGTGCCCACTACTGCTGCGCTCTGCTACTCTGAATTTTCGTCTCTCCTTCCACTAGCAGGAGTAAGCAACGGGACCAACGGCCAATCGTCAGCGTTAAAACCAGAAGTGACTTACTTGTGTTCCAGGACAGCCAAAAGCCGCAGGACGCGCTCTGCAACTGCTGCTGGAGGTCCAAGGCTGCGCGGAGGAACCGCCTCGGGCAGCTTTCTGTAAGGACAGGGTAGCGAGCCGCAGCTGACGGGTCGTCTTCGGCGCGCTCCGCGTCCCCTCGTGCCCGCACGGCTGTAGGTTCAGTAGTACGTACAAGCTTTCCTGAAGTACCTGCCCTTGCAGCCCCGCGTACGGAACGGGCAGTCAGCTGTCACACCCGCAGGCAGCCCCTGCTGACTGCCACTGTCAAAAAAAGGACATTTTTTTCTTTTCTCTCACCAGCACTCCTGCGCTCTTCCCACCTTCGCTGTACGTGCTGGCACTTCGCTGGCAGCAGTGCTGGATGGCCGACCTGAAAGTTGAGTTTTTGCACACAGTTATTTTGGAATTGAGAAAAACCAAAGAGAAGCTGCTTTTACCTGTAGCAGGCAGCCTTCAGGAGAATTCCTGGCACCGTCAGCCAGCCGTAGCGTAAAGGGGGCAATCATCACCTCCGAGAGGCAAAACACTTTAGTCGTGGGTGCTAAAACTTCTCGTATTCCTCACAGGCTCTCCAAGAGTTTAATAAACCCCAAGAATGTTAAACTTGTTCTCCTCGGCCCTTGAGCTGGATGGAGCAGAGTTAGGAATTGCGTATCCTTGGATAACAGTGTGATGGTAACGATACAGAATCATCCATGAATCCTACAGTATCATACGTAATGAAATGATAGCATCATACACGTAGTTTGTTTTCTATCCTAGGATTTTCCCAATATAACAAAAGAGGAAACAGCAGGAGGGGAGACAGGTAGAGAGCTCAGATTTATTGGAACTCATGTGGTTTAAGGAGACGTTCCAGGGAGAGCAAGCAGCGTGAGAGAAGAGACAGAGCAGAAAGAGGAAAAGAGCGTTTTGCTCGCGCTGGAGCGCTTTCATAGCGCGGTAAGATGCTGTACGAGAACCTGGTCTGTGAGCTGGCCAAAAGGGAAATAACTAAATGTGCGAGACAAGATCTGTCGGACTGTAGCCAAAGCTCAGTACAGAGGGGGTGGCCTTGACAGTTTGAGCCCAGCTGCTGGGGACTGTGCACGGAGAAATTACTTTAAAAGTTTAATTTTGAAGGGGTTAAATGGGAGGTGGGACTTCCAGGAGGAAACGGGTAACAATTAAATGAGAGGTGGGAAGAAAAGCAAAGCTTTAAGAGACTGAGGAAGCCAGGGAAAGGTGGGGTTTTCAAGGACGGGGATAAAAAAGCATTCTCAAATACAAACTAGAAAATGGATTCAGAGTAAAAGAAGGGGGATGCTATGGAAGGAATGGTGACTTACAGAACGTGTAAAACGAGGGGCACACGGAGGAAGATAAAAGAGGTGCAAACAAGGAGAGAGGAGAGGAGATACAGTTGTGCGGGTACTGCTTGCTTTTGTTTAAAAACCTGAATCCTGGGCAAAAATTCCCCGTACAAATCCCAGGAATACTCAACTCGAGGGGGAAACGGGAAGGTAAGGAAAGGGCCGTAAGAATAATGATACGTCTGGTAATCCTGACACAACTTCTGAGCAAAACACTAGAAAAGCCAGTATTACATTCCGTCCGTTCAGAACTACAGGATAATCAATTAAAGCTCATCAGCAGGCTTTTAATCTCTTGTCAGATTTGCTCTGGCTTTTCCGAGGGGTTGCAGAGGGAGCTGCTGGCCTAACGCAGCGCTTATATATACATTTTATATCTATATTGCCTGTGCGAAGGTACTCGGCTTCGGGAGCCACCAAAACCCACCAGACCGTGTCACTGAAACGTAACGCAGACTCGGAACTGCTTTGTTAATGGAAAACGGTTATCAAATAAATGGGCTTCTGGCGGGATTCTGAAGGGCCAGTTACCTATTTGTCAGAAAACACTTGACAATAAACTACAAAATGCCCAGTTACAGCGTTTGCAAATCACACAGGGAAAAGCATCCTAAAACTGACTGTGAGGACCTAGTCGGTGAGCAGCTGAGCACAGAAGGGCCAGTGTTCATCTGGGAAGGCAGAAGAGGACGTTACTTGTGTATCATCTACGTAATCGCTATTAAACACTGTTTATGCTGGGTACGCGCTTCAAAACGGGGGTTGAAATAATGAGAAAGACACAGCACAAAAGACAGAATCCCACTCTTCAGTAACAGCCTTACGGTGTGAGCTCATCCCGTGCGAGAAGCTGAAGCCAGCAAAGCGCAGTAGCCGAAAGGGGAAGTCGGCCAACACGCCAAAAATCAGATGCACATTTTTAAGAAGGGTAAGTAATTAACAGACTACTCACCAAAGGGTGATAGTGGCTGCTTCGCCTCTTGACGATCTGGGATCGATCAGGAAGATACTCGCCAACCATTAGCAGGCTTGGTAGAAAACTCGATCGAGGAATTCTGATACTTGTTAGGTCGAAGTTTTGAGTAGCAGCTGTTGGTGACTTCTCTGAAGTTACGATCTGTGGAGAAGCTGGTCAGAAAGGGTAATAAAATTATTCCTAAAGAGAGTGAACACATAATTACTTCATGGCTGAATAATGAGGAGAGCAACTTCAGCACTCACCAGCAGCAGTACAGTGTCTGTAAATGCAGGAGTAACAGTGCTAATAGAGGGGAACAGAAAGTCTAAACTTTAAAGACAGAAATGGTTAATTACAGAAGGTTAAAAAAAATGAGAGCAGAGTCAGAGGAGTCACAAAAGCATGACATAATCGAATCGTGGAGAAGCAAATGATGCTGAAGTACATTAAATGGTAGACAGAATGAAGGAATTCGGAAGAAAAAAGGCCACGATAGATGCGTTATGACGGTAATAGAAAAACAAATGAGGTAAGCAACTGGAACATGAAGCTGAAAATGGAGTTTAATCAGATATTAAAACCAGTATCACTGACAGTCCGAAAGAGCACATAGGAAGTGGCTACTGCTCGGAGGTACCGGGAGGAGCCGTGACAGGGAAAGGCGGTAACGTCATTCCAGCATTGCGGGGGGCGGAGAAGTTGCCGGGGAAGGCAGTCTGCAAATGGTGCAGGAGAAACACAGGTTAAAATCAGGGAATCGAGAAGTTCCACTGGCGTCCGACACCACTTCGTGGTCTAACACGGGGGGAGCAAACCACCACCAGTCCCTCGCGACCGTGCGACTGAGCCTTCGTGCAAAGCAACCCCGAGCGGGGGCGGCACCGACGGCAGTTCGTACGCTTGCTCATCGTTTCTCTCTGCAGCCGCTCCGTTTTTGAAGTCGTCTTTGAGGAGAAATCCAAAGACTGAAGCAACGTATCATAAACAAATGAAAAGTCATCACAATCAGTTTTAATGAAGTGCACAGAATAGCAATTGATCATGTCAATAAAAATAAAACAATTAATTTTACATCAAGTGTGCTTTATTTCCTCCACAGGTATTCTGTTAAATAAAGCACCATATATATACTGCCAGGCCACAGCTAAAGAGGATTCTTTACAGAATCAAATTTCTTGTGGTTGTTTAGTATACAAGTAAACTTAATTTTGATAATAAGAACCACAGCGATCTGAGGCAATCTGCCTCTAGTATAAGGTACAAAACTGGCACAGAGGACACCATATTATACACAGTAAAAATGCCATAAGTTTAAATTACATCGTACAGGGCCAGGAGGCCCTGTTCTCCCAGACAGCCATATTAAATGAAAGCCACTACAGTGAACTCTTAATTACATAAAACATACCCATTATCTGATTGCCCTTTAAGAAAGTGTACGGTAGAGGCAACAAAAAAAAAAAGGGGGGAAAAAAAGAAAGAAAAGAAAATCTGGAGTTCTGCCTGACCAAGAATGAAGCGTATAAATCTATCTTGCCATTCAAGCAGAGAGCACTGGACAAACTGAAGCACGAAACAGAAATAAGCAAAACTTATACAAACAGCGTTTTTGGGGGGGAGAGAAGAAAAAAAAAAAGACGACTTAAAAGCAGACATGCTCCATCTAATGTCAAGAAGCGGCTTGGTTTCCTTTTCCAGCTATCCTTGTGACCACGTGAATGGTAGACTCAATGGTCCGACACAGGAGGTCTAAAATGTCATGCTGCTGCATGTGACTAAAGAGTCCTCTGGAATGGCCACAACTGAGTGATAAACTACTTTCGGGGTCCTGGGATGGTAAGGCTTGACCGTCGCAGCCCCTCAAATCTGCGAGGTCGGATAAAACCGCTGAAATGGATGTGGAAGGGAACTCCGAGTCCTCCTCGCCTCCAATGGAATCCTTGGAAGTCTGCAGGTCTTTAAACTCTTTGCATTCTTCAAATTTACCGTTCCCTGACTGCTCCTCCGTGTGCTGCGAGCGCGTGGCTAACATTAGGTCTTCTGAAAATGAAGATGGAACTTCCATTCTGTACTCCTTGACAGAACTGTTCTCGGGGGAAGGAGGATCTTGCTCAGTGCCCGGATCAATGATCGAAGAGTCCCGCGTCTCGTTATCCGAAGTGCTTGTTGGGGTCAATGCCTCCCGGGGTTCAGTTTTTGTATCACTGATACAGCTATCTACAGTGTGCTCCTCATCGCTGCTGACCCGTCTTCTCTTCACAGGAGTAGCTCCTTCATCGTCTGCAAGAGAGAGGAAACCTCGCTTAGGGAAAACGCGCCGTTTTCACGCCACGCGTCCAAGTCCTCGCCCTTTCCTTTCACGTTTCTATCCTTCTCCCTATCAAACGCACAACTTCAATAAATACTTATTTCCCTACAGAAAATTCATGTAATTGCCTAGAATTTTAGCCCTGTACTCAAATATTATTTCTTGTGTAGCGCCGGGGATTGGAGCCAAGAAACGGCCCACCGGCAGCGGTAAGAAGCTGCAGTAAGTTTGAGAGTGACAACTCTTAGAGAAGGCAAACCTTTAGTTTTTCTTTCTTTGGCTTCTTGCTCTTGTAACGAGTTCCTCTGTTGTTGACAAGCTCTACATTTGTTTAAAAGCTCTTGTAAAGTTGGAATCAGGGCTGAGTTGAGCTGTTTGGGAGTGTGCACCGAAAGCAGCAAGGCGAGCGCTCGGAGGTCCTACAGAAACAGAAGTAAGCAAACTTAACGAGCCCCGTTTCACACTCCGAGTAACCCTACACGCAGATCTGCGCGGCAAGCGGCGGCTTCAACGCGTTCTGAACATCCAAAAGAGCAAATTCTAAATATACTCACACCGCTGAAATTTCCCACTCGCTACTAATACGCTGACCTTAACGTAGGT
The DNA here is from genome assembly GCA_020745775.1 of Theristicus caerulescens. Lineage (NCBI taxonomy): Eukaryota > Metazoa > Chordata > Aves > Pelecaniformes > Threskiornithidae > Theristicus > Theristicus caerulescens. The sequence goes on along the minus strand of CM036561.1, from coordinate 123,655,319 downwards.
CTGTCCTAAGCAGGCGAGAGTACCGTGCTGCTCACTGCGAGACGGAATCTTTGAGATGGAGCGGAGAATTCCGGACAGCTCGGAGCGCCGCTCCCTACACTTACGACTGCCCTGTTGGCAGGGGTTACACATCTCCAGCCGGCGAAGGGAGCTCTCGCCAGGAGCCCAGCTCGCGCACAAAGCGGCGCTAACCGCGCCCGCCTCTTTAGTGACACCCCGGCACGTGGCGCGGAAGAGTTTCCATGGAAAATAAGCTGCCTCCTAAACGATGCCGCTATTTGAACGGCTTAGAAAAGACTCACCCCATTTAAAGTAGAGCTCGCTTTGGAAATTTCAACTCTCTGGTTGCTGAAGTCAGATTCTAGGCTTTGATATTGATTTATTAGATTTGTAATTAGAGTATTGATTAAGTTGGCACAGTTTGCTTCAGAAAACACCTGCCCTTGGACCTGTGAAAAGAACGTATTTTTTTTAACCCCAAAAAAATGGATTTGGGAAAACAGCATCCCAAACTGAAACAGCGTATGACTGCAGTTCTCAACACAGAAATTATCACTGAAAGACCACGTACCTTTAGAAGAAAATGGGTCAGAAAGGTGTAGACAATGTTGTTGTTGAGAAAGGTCCTTTCATCCATCAGAATACACTTAATGTATTCTGCAAAAACGGGATCTTCGCAGAGGAGCTTTACGCAGTTCTTCGACATGGCGGACTGGCGAAGAGAGGGAGAACACCGCTAAGTCAGCCCTGGAAGCGCGGCGCTGCCGTCGCGCTCTGCCCGCGGCTGCCTCAGCTGAGGCGCCCGGCCAGGCCCACCGACCTTCCCAATTCATACTGATCTGTCCTTACGGATAAAAACATTTCAGGCCTATCGGGTACCAGTCAATTGTACAAATTAACTGTTGTCAATTATTATTTCACATGCTCCTTTTATGAAGTTTATTCCAGAGGAACGCCAGTTTATCACGATCAGTAGGTATCTGAAGGGCCGGGGTCTCCTAACGCGTGAGCCGGCTGCAGGGCCCCCCCGCAGCGGGCACACGGCGATACCCCCACTTAGGGATCTCCCAATTTTGATTTCGTCGTACCAGCGTTCACGCTACGCAAGAAGCTGGAAATGCAGGGCGGCAGGATGAAGCAGGTTTTGTACGGCGCCCGGACTGCCAGTGCTACGCACTACGGGAAGCTGCTGCCCGAGTTTCTGCAGGACCTCGGGCGTACTGGGAGCAAATTTGCCAGATTTTTATACTGGATGTATCAGGTTTTATCAGATGACGGGCAACATAAGCAGAGGTATTTCTGTTCAAAATACTAGTGTTCTGAATGATTAAACAATACCCACTAGTTACAATTCACGGGTTAATCTCCGTTTCGCATTCATTGTGTTTTGCCTCTATTTCCATTCCGTTGGTTCTCCAACTCGCTGGCTCTTACCTGAGTCTGACAGAGCTCAGTCCAAAGTTTGGGGAACAGCGCAAGATGAAGCGGCAAACCTTCATATGCAACTAGGACACCTGGAATTTCAGGAGAACGTAAGTTAGTGTGTGAGAACTTTGTTGGAAATACTCACTTCCTGATAACAGCAGTACCAAGGTGCCGTATCGTTTTTTAAGACCACATTCTAAGCGTTTTTTATAATCGGAAAGACCTATCGTCTGCCGAGTTTGTACAGTACATTTAGTAAATACACGTCTCCCTTCGCTATTTCTGTGAAATGTGAAAAAACTGAAGAGCTGGCTTTAGTCCTGGGCCTGTAATCAGGTTGTTTTATTACTGTCTTACATTTTCAGCTGGTCAGCTACAGCACTTCAAGGGTTCAACTATCTTTTTTTAAAAGCCGCCCATACTTTGGACAGGGCAATCTCCGTCTCTAACCCGAGCACCGTTGTTGCCCGGACCACGGAAGAGTGAAGGGACGCGCTGAACAATCGCACACGATACACGCTCCCAGGGCACTTTAACTAACGCAACCTAGAGTAAATACTAATAATGCCAGAGTTGCGATCAGAAGAGCGTGGCAAACAACGAGCAAATGGGTGATTCCGGGGATCAAAAGAACGTTCTACTATCATCGCTCTTTGGACAGGACTAATTTTGTATAGTTTTATTTCTCTAGAAGCGGGATTTAATCGGAGCTCGCTAGCCAGCTTCTACAGGCAGAGAGCACACGCGGGCGTTCTCAGAGGGTGGCTCATTCTGCTTAAGGTATTTAAGAATGAGAAGAGAAATTTCTCTTGGAAGGAACCTACGTCTCTGCACTGACTACAGAGGAAAATCTGGCTGGACGTCTCATTTGCAGACAAACGAAGCGCGACGGCTCCCCGTCTGTGTGTCCATGTAATAACTATCTGTGCGACGCCGAGGTCTGTGCGTCTGCACCCACCACAATGGCGTTTTTATTTTTATTTTCTAAACAATAAACCAAGCCACGAGGTGCCTTTGGAGCAGCACGTGGACTTAACGGGGCAATTCACGGGGGGACGCTCTCCTGCAGAGCGCCAGCTGGACGGCCGGAGCGGTCAGACAAAGCCACCAGCGCCTTGTTCACGCACCAAAACAACAGACTGACATTGTGACGGGAAGGAACCCAAATCCCGGTGGTATCTACCGGCAGAGCTGAAACAAGTATCGGGTACAAACGACGTGACTGAATGGTTATAAACGTCATTAAATGTTGTGATGGTTCCCAAAGCTATGGAGTAAAATAAACCCGGGTTGGCCAACAACAGAACCATGCTCCTGGGCACGCTGCCAGTTAATGCCGTCGGCAGAGATGCCGAGGGTTCAGGGTCTGATCCAAAGCCATTTAAACTGCCACACCAAACAAAAAAAAGCTTCAGTGAGTCCTGTATTAAACTCTAAATGTGCAAGGAGACTGAGTTCTCACCGGCTGCCTCAGCTCCCTTCTGGACAGGCCCGAAGCGTGACAGCCACGTAGGTAGGCTTGCGCTACGTTACGCACATCATACAGTTTTGTGGATAAAAATAACATCCAGAGTGATTAATGCAGCAAGTTCCACAAGCTCTGCTTTTTCTTAAAAATGTTGAATATAAATCTTAGTGGAGAAGCACTCAGAGTTATCACAGAAAAAAAAAAAATCCTTAGGCTGTTTAACCTTCATACTTACTCATTTTAACTAAAGTTTCAGTAAACTTTTCACAGTTGATTGCAACTCGACATAGTAGATGGATGAACTGATGGTAAGAAAAGAAGTAGTCTAGCAGCATACGATCGTAAACATCATCTTTGCCCTGAAGATTTAAGAGAGCTTCATTTAAACTACATAAGCAACTGGACAGCAACCAGGTTTCCTAAGCACCTAGCTTGGCGGTACTGCACGCCTTGCCTTCAAGTGTGTAATCAAATAGTGCAGGAAAACACGCTGGGAATTTCCAGGTCCGACCCGCGCCAGCTGCGTCTCCTCACCCAGCCCTGGGCAAGCGCAGCGGTGAGGTGGGAGGAGGGATGGCAAGCGCAATTCCCCCGGCAGTAAAAGCTGTTACTGTAGGATTCTGAATCCACAGACTGACAAGAGGCAAAGCTGTGCGAATACCGCATCTTGGAGATGACAAGGAAAGAACCCAGTAATTTTAAATCCTATACAGAAACCTAAATATATACACACACACACACTACTGCTTTTTAAATCGTAATTTGTCTGTTCCTATCTGCAGAAGTCAGACTTTTTTCAAGACTGAGCTTCGCAAGCTTTCAAAGCACTACGTCCAGGACTGTCTCGAACCGAATGATAAATACGTGCCAAGGGTTTTGTGCGCTGATATTTTAATATCTTTTGGATGTATAAGCTTAAAATGGCATCAGCTTCTGTAGGCCAGATAGCCAAAAGGAAATCTCAAAAATTCAAGCAAACAAATGCAGTCTTATACAAAACGAACGAATGAAGAATAAGCGTGCAAAACCACAGGGAAACGTAATTGTGGATGTGGTTTTAGAGGCTTAAAAATATCTCCTGGTCCCTAATGTATATGAATTCATTATAAAGTGTCAAATACCGTGTCATATAATGTGACGGCTTTTTAAGTTCCAATATTTACATTATTTGGTGTCACATCCGTTACCTCTGGATACACGATGGAAAAAACCGCTACGGGCAATTTCTGGCGCTAGACATTTTTTTAATAACCTTTGGTTATACGGTAAATTTGCTGGTGCACGAATATACAAAGCATCATTCTGAAAGCTTTAAAAAAGAAGGGTTACTTACCCTACAGTAACCGTGCTTCTTCGAAATGTGTTGCCCACACAGATTCCCATCTACGTGCACATAGGCCCCATGTGCGGGAGATTGGATTCTTTCTGAATAGCAGTGTCCACTGGGGCTGTGCCTGCACCCAGTGTGTCCTTGCGACCACTGTACCTGAGGGCATAAGGGGTATGGCGGCTTCAACCACCACTCAATTCCTTCACCGATAAGAATCCCCTACGACAGGGCTGGGAGTTAGCACAGGAGGACCACCACAGAATCTGTGTGGACAAAGCATCTTGAAGAACCACAGTTACTGGACAGCAAGTAACCAGTTTTCCTTCTTCAAATGATTGTCCATACATATTCCTTTTGGGGTGGGATTCACCTTACCTGACTTTAGCTATCTAAACCGCAGTCATTTCGGTAGTCCCTGCAGCCAAGGGGACAGGCTCCTCCGGAGGAAGAGCCACCTCGCCCGCACGCGGGTGCCTAGGGCAGGAAGGAGGGCAACTTCGCTCCTTCCGAGGAGGAACGGCACTGTTTATCGCCATTAACCACAGAAAGAGCCGGACGCTGACCTTTTAGATAGGCAAAGTTACGTGAGCTGAATCCCACCGTTGCTGCGACTGCAATAACGGGACGTGGCAAGTGACTACGAAGTAGCCCCACCGAAGTCGGCATCCCAGCAGGAAGCCCACAGGAGGGAAAACGGAAAGGAAAAGACTTAAAGCCCTGTGTGATATTTCAGGTACTGGGATTTTACCCAAACAAATAGGAGATTGTGCCTCGGTCCCGGTGGAACGGACTCTAATGACACCTGGAGGACCTACTTCGCTGTCTGGTAATAAATCTTAACGCACTGGGAGACCCATCTGGACAGTCCCTGGGCGGTGCCTGAATCTTCTTTATAAATGCCACAGAGAGACTGGAAGATTATCAAAACGTGTGCTATGGTTCGGGGTTTTTTCTGAACGCAAGGTTCAAACTCTTAGCGTGCCTGGAATACGAAGCTGTGTACCACCAAGGGCGGGGAAATGGTGCTTCTGGAGTGCACATCTAGAATGGAGTATATGAGGACAACACATCTTGAAGAAGAATTATGCTTTGTTTACGAAGAAAACAGAGGCGTTACGCTACCGGATTCTTGTAATGCTTTTATACAAAGGGAAATCAACAGAGAAACAGCTACTGATAAGACCAGGCATTTACATACCTTGCTGGCTTCCACCATTGTAGGCAAGAGGCACATGTTAAGTTCAGGGCGCGGAGGACGAATATTGCTTTTCCCCCCTATTAATTTCAAATTTTCACGACATGGAAAATAAGGTCCAAGAGACACTGTAGTATAAGTTAGGATAAAATAGGGATATATTAACAAGGTCAATATTTGACATCGGCAAGGAACACGACAGAGTAATAACAGTGTAAGAGAACTTCAAAATACAATCGCTGAAATACCTACTTGGGATATTACTGTGGTGGTATGTACAATGATTGTGCTGTAGAAATGGAACCAGAGTATGTAGGAAATCATGAGGACTTAAAAGTACAAGCTCCTTGAGGACATCTACAAACAGAAAGTTGTTTTTGCTATTACACATTGTTATTTCTCAACAGCAAACAGTTTCACTTCAGGCTCATGCATTTGCAAACTCTTTCGCACCACTTTTGCCGCACTTAGCGCGCACCGTGGGGTAGGCTCTACTGTGAACAGCCCGTAACGTCAACACCCCTGCATCACTCAAGATTCCCTTCACCTCTGCCCCCGGGAGGAAACCTGCTCGGTGGCAGATCGACCACCAGTGAGAGGGGGGCCAGCTTGTAGAAAGTAGAAGCTCAATAAAATTACCCTCTTGCCGCCTTCTTAAACATAGCAGGTTTGATGCCTGGAAAATGTCAACCAGCAGCAGTCAGGAGGACAATGAGAACGGCACTCAAAATAAGGGGAAAATGCATACGGATCACATGAAAAAAGGTAATTTGGACACAGTTTTAGGCCTTCATCAGCATGCGTAAAAATGCAGATTATATCCCTTAAGTAATATGAAAAAAAACTAAACTAGAAAAATTTTTTGAAATAGGTCTTCTAATGCGAGAGAGACACTTATATATAATGCCTACGCCTACGATTCTGAAAAGCAAATCCATCCAATTCTGCAGGCTATTTCAGCTTTACTTTTAGCATTCTACCTTCCAGTAACGGATCATAAAAATGAACACTAAAAGCTATTATTCGGACTAACGTGGTCACCTTGCATCCTTCCGAGTGGAGCGTTAGTTAATATTTGAATTTTCAGGTAAGATTTGGGATTTGATTCTAAACTCACTGACATCTGAAGTCAGGAGTTATTCCTTAATCATGCCCCTTATCGGGTAGCAAATTGGTCTCTCAAAACGAAGGCCGACTTTTTGTGTGCACCGTCTGCATGCCTCGGCAAGTAGGAATATTAATTTTAACCTGACGAAACCGGAATTATTTGCAATAGGAACAATGGCAATACTGAGGTATTGACAATAGCAATATAAACAATCCCAACCTACGGAGTATCTGGTAAGCATTTGCAAAAAGGGAATTTAAATTTCAAAGCAGGTAACTGCGTAGAACAGGTCCCTCCTGCCTGCCATTACACCGTTCCGACTTACCAATGCAAGCGTTTCTGAGTTCTGGAGGACTGTAGGAATTTAGCAGAGTTAAGAGCTTATGGGCAAATTCAATTCGCTCCTGCCACTGGATGAGGGCTTGCTTCACATCTGCAAATGCAAACCCCACAGAAATCTGTTTAGTTCACTTCTCAAAGGCTCGTTAAATAAAGCACAGAATTTTACTGCTGAAGAATCTCTTTTTCCCCTAGCCCGATTTTCATCCATCTAGAAATCTGTTAAATCTCTCTGGCCTACCGCTATTAAATTTCCTTCATCTAGGTTCATGTCAATAAATAATTTAATAAGGAACAATTTAATAACTGTTAATAATCGTATCTCCTACTGTACGGGAAGCTTTTAACCACAGATAATAAATACGATGAACTACTAGGTTTTGGGTCATGAAAAGGAATTAACAGACAACAGGCGTAATCCTTTGAAGAGTTATAATCAAACCTTTTCTTTGCAGGTACGGACGCGTTGACTTAAGAACGGAAAGGAAAATAGACAGAAGTTCTACCAGGTCTCCAGTCACATGGCAAGCTGTGGCCTCGTGGTACATCATGTGCAACGTGTTAAAGGACTGGAAAGAAAAAAATGCCCAAACTTGATGTTGCCAAATGAACACGCTTGTTATCCTTTCTATTTCTATCCTACAGATACCGCTTTTTACAGGTATTTTATGCTCGGACAAGATGTATCAAAATATACCGTGCTAGATGTCATCACAAAATCACTCCAAAACAACAACATTTAAAAAGAGAATAAAACTGTACACAAAATTAGTATATTTACTAAAAGATTTTAAAAAAAAAGAAAATAAAGAGGGGGGGTGGGGGAAAGGGACACAAAGAGAGAAGGAAAGAGAGCGAACAAATGAACAACGAGGTATCGTCTGTACCAACCAAATGCAATTGCTGACCTGGACAGCTACTTCTGGTACCGATGAACAACAGGCAGTCTTGTAGGGGGGTTAAACTGAAACTTGCCTTTGGCCAAAAGGCTGATTTTTGTTCTTCTCCCCTAACCCAAAACCCAGACTCATATTCAACTTTTCTCATGCGCGTGCCAGAGGGGAAACGGCATTTGTAGAATTTGTTATGACAATAACCCCTCTATCAGTAGCTACCGCCCACCTCAACTCAAGAAACGAGCATTTTTGTGAGCACATCCAATACAGCACATAGAGAGAGACATTTAAAACCAGCCTTAATTTGTTGTCAGGGTAAAAGCTTTCTGTTAGCGGCTCAATATAATTACAAAGTTTTCACACATAACGTTTATCTAAACCCCAATAAGCAAAGCATAATTTGAGACACGGTATTTTTATATATCTGTAATCCCAATCTTTCTGTGCCAACATACAAAGTGCTATTAGAGATGCATAAACACGGCCATGGGTATGTGAATTTGGGGAAAAAACATAAGATTAAAATACATGCTAGTCATTTTTCAAAATGCTGCTTAAGGACATATGCTATATGATTGTACAGCAGATGAATTACTTTGCCTTTTATAACTAAAATACCTTCTAGGCATCTGTGATTTATAGAAATATTGGGAAGGAAAAGCAACTCATTTCTGAACTGCAAAAATTCTAGCACAAGATGTAAGAAAAGGCATTTAATCTGCTGGGATATTTTAAAGATAAAGAACCAGTAATCTCCTTCCCTATAATGCAAAATCTCACTATGCCATTTTTCTATTCTAGCGAAGACAAAAGACACACGGCCAACCCTGCTAAGTGGAAAACTTTTCTGGGTGTGACAACTCCTTGATGCAATATTTTTCTCCAGGCCAAACGCTTCCAGTGAACGAGTGAAAATACAAGGCCGGGTAATTTCAAGCTGTAAAGCAACTCAGTTAAAAGCTGAACATTAATTTTATCTAATTTCTAGCAATGTTTTACATAGGATAAATTGTGTCTTGTATTACACGTTCTTTATAAACTTAATTATCCATTGTTAGTATGGATCAGGGTTAACTAGAGCTGTTAAACAAGTTCTTTTTTTACATATGTATGTATGTATCTTAGTCTCCTTACGAGTTTTGTGTATGAATAAAGCTATAGCTCAATTCCTAACTTTTTAGCCCAAGTTTACTGAATGTAAGCTAGCTAACTAACTACAGTTAGTCAAAAGGCTTACAGCTATAACAAGCTCGTGAAAACTCGACTTTCAAACAGTACTGCAGCATCTTAATTTTTATTTTTCTAACTGATTTTGTAATTTCAGCTTTTTCTATCACACTTTGTCCCAGAAGATACAAACCAATGACATAAAAAAAGAGAATTTTTTATATGAACCATATAGAAATGGAGTTGGAATCAACCTCGAAGCATCATCCAGTCCGTCCACATAGCTTAAGGCAGACTAAACATCTTTCTATCCTTGACAGATGTTTGCTCAAAGTCCTCCTGACAACCTCCAGTTGTGCTGGCTGACAGCTTCTGAAGCGATCTGTTCCAGTATCCCATTTACTGTACAGCTACAGCGACCTCCTATCCACCTGCCTTGCACCGTGGTTTTTCACCAGTTTATTATCCCTCCCCGAATACACCATTCTACATATGCCGAGAATGAACTGCATCTTATTTTTACACTTTCTCCAACACATCCAGGCAATCTTGATTTTTATTCTTGTTCTCAAAAGGATCTAGCGTCCTTCCTCATTTTGCGTTGCCAGTATATTTAATAAACACGTTCTCGGCCATCAAATCAATAATGGAAGTGTTGAATAGAATCCAAGATCTTATACCAATCTTAAGAAGAACAAAAGAAAAAAAAGAGAAAAAAAAAAGATAAACACTCTATGTGCCCTTTTTCAGTCTCCTGGTATCTCACTCATCTTTCAAAAGCAGCCATGAACAGTTCAGAGCTTTTCCAGCAATGTCTTTTAGGCTTTTCCCACATTGCTGCAGGACAGTACGAGTGGATCTGCAGAGTGAAACTGTTGATGGGCAGGGCCTGACATCCAAACTGCTCCCATTTCAGGGCTGCGTTATTTGTTCTTTTTTTTCCTCTCTATTTTGAACTAGCTCTGGTCTGGTCTCATGGACGAAATATCCATTTAACAACTGGAATACACTATAAGTCTTCTGTAAATGCATCTTTAACTTTAGTTTCATCAGAAAGAAATCTAGTTTCTGTGTTCTTAGACCACTCCTTTGTGGTAACAAAAGCACAATAGGTAGGAAAGATAGGGAGCATTGCCTCGGAAGTGCCTCAAGAAGTGTTCAGAAATATTAATCACGATTGAATCTAAGTATCCTTTATTTCTGTATTTTAACCTGCTGCCTCAACACTTCTTACCTAGTAGTAATTGTGTGACTGTGCTCAGCCATTTACTCACAGCTCATCTGTAATAAAGAGAATGACCCCCAAAAAGCATAAACTCACTCCTCTCAACATAACCCCTTGGTGGCTTACCCTCTGTCTAAGAACCAGGCAAACATTTCCCTCATCTTTTTACTACTAAAGAAATCTTATTAAAGACGACAGGGGAAGTAGCTATGTGAAGAAAGCCAAGACTGACTTCTTACTACTCACACCATGTATTGCTAGTTGCAACTTTTTCAGCAGACCTAATTTACTCTGCATTATCAACCTCAGAGCAAGCGTATCTATCCTTGATGTACAAGATGACACATCCCCTGTTTATTTCTTGATCATCTTTCCTATTTAAGCTACATCCTTTTATAGTTATCCTACCAAATCACTGTTATCAACTAACCTGTTACCTGTATCCTGTATTAAGATTTCTATTGCCTCCAATTTACTCCCTTAACTTCCTACATTAGCGTTTCGACATGCCAAATGTCTGGTCAATCTTTTTTTGTCTTTCCTATGATCCTTCAGATTTTAAGGTTTTACATGTATGCCAGTATTCAATCAATGTATTTCTTATCTTTATTTTAAACGATACCATATTAAAACAATTTAAAGCAAACACGTGGTCAGGAAGGAAGTGATGACTTGATAGGAAAGTGAGGAGTTTATTATAATTAAATAACAAAGCATTTACCTCAGTCATCAGAATCAATCCTCTGTTAAACACAACAAGAAGTCTGTCTTCATCGGATTCTAATAATATTCTGAAGGCACTAGGAAAAAAATCCAAATGTTGAGAACACTGGAAAATACATATCATCTTTTCATAATTCATACAAATGCTTAAAATTGTTATGCTTGTGCTGTATTTTGGAAAATAATTACAGAAGAACAAAGAAACCCTCAAAGACCCTAATTATTCTCTTCATTTTTTCCCCACTTTCCCATTTAAAAATGCCTCTGATGCCAACTTCCTTTATGTCAACTTTATGTTATCAAAAGTAATTTATAAACAACCTTTACAGAAATATTTCCCAAATAACGTCTGCAAAAATGCTAAAAACTGAGGGAAATAATGTACTTCAAAAGACAGAAGTTTACGCTTGTCAAATGATACATTTAAATAGGTTCAGTTAAGCGTATGTTTGGACTTTTAAATGTATAAAACCATTTCTATCAGACTATTTTATGCTTACAGCAGAACAGAAAAGAAAGGATTATGCTAATGAATGGTGCTCTGTGACAGACGACTATACGTAATCCCTTCAGGTAACACGGGCCCTCTTCCCTGTTCACAAGAGGCTCTCAGTGCACCGCCGTTTGCATTTAAAACCCCCGTACCTGACCTACATCCACAGGCCTTTTAGAGTTACACTGAAAATACCCAAGCAACGCTTTCAGATGTACTACTAAGATAGACTAGAAATGAAAAACTATTTGAAGATACGATACAATAAAATGCTGTCCCACAGGCAGTATTTATAAAAAACATTTCTGTCCAAGAATAACAAATGTCAGCAGCAGCAGCTGAAATGACTGCTTTGCCAATCCAGACTAACCATGGCAGGCTGAGAATGGAATTTCAGCTTAAAGGCTGAATTAGAACATTGATGGATTTGCTTTTAGCTTTTTTTCAAGGGCTCTACTAATTCAGTTTTGTCATGGTGTTTCTTTTTGAACCCTGACAATATGCATCTTGGTTTACACATGTTTACTGTAAAATATTTGCTTAGTTTCTGAATTTTTAGATGATGAAACATTCTAAAATAAATTATGTTCACAAACAATGGATTTTAAAAAAAAAGGAAGTGATAATTGTAACTTTCTGTTTGCTGACTTCTGAATAAAAGTATCCACAAAACTTTTTCAAAAAGAATATCAAAATACCAACACTAATTTTTATTGTACTTCACATTTGGTAAAATATAGTTCTTATTCGGACAGGATTAGATTATTACACTGCACTTCACTACTAACGTACCTTATTAAAGTAGTCCAACAAGACCGTCCGTCCAAGCAGCGCAGGTAACAGCTTATGGTTGTTTTCTTAAATTGCTTTATATCTTCTATCTCTTCCTCTCTCATGTCTGGTCTCTGAGCTACAAACAGTTGCATGAGGTTAAACAGCTCTTCTACTGCCTAAAACACACAAAAATATTAGGTTAATCTCTCTCAATATGTTATAATTTATATCTTCTTATTGATATTACTTACCCTGTATTACTGCTACTAATATACAGAACAAGTATGTGTAAGCAAACTTAGATGGGAATACAGTTTTAGGCATTATAACAAAGTTATAAAAATCAGTGGACGACATTTTAACCTTAGATAATTAAAACTAAGCGGTTCTTAAAAACTAAAATTTTGTCAGAGAAGTTGTGGCTATTCCTTATCTCTCTCCAACGCAGTTTGCTTTTAGCCTTTACTATTTACTGCATGGGTTAGGACCCGGATATTTGAGATAACCCTTATGAACCTTAAATGGGTGTTTTGATGCCTCCTAACAGCACAGCTCATTGCTACAGAAAGAGAAAGAGAGAGAGAGAGAGACGACTCTGGAAATCCTGATCCATGTGACCAAACTTCCTGGCTTTCCTCAAGGAATGCAGGGTCACCTTCTGCAGCGTGGGCATGCGCATTCTCTGATGATAATATTTATATTCTAAGTAACAGAATTCAGAAAGCTGCTTGTGCTGAAGCTCGCTGAAGTTCCATACGCATGGCAAACACTGAAGACAGTGGAGCGACTGAAGTCCCTAGCAAGACAAACCGAGACTTGGGAGGGGAGATGCAAACAATGAAAGCAGCAGGACTACTCCCAGGAGTGTCAGAGGATGAAGTTACTCTATGAGCTGAACTAGACAGAAGTTCAACATAGAAGATTCCACACATCCTCCTCCTCTACACAGTGAAGAAAATCTTTGGATTTTTTCTGTCCTTGTACACCTATAAAGGACCCCCAAAGCAATAGTCACTGAGTAATCATACAAAAACGCATGGTTTGCCTCTTAAAAACTGTGTAAGCCTGTTTTTTCACCGTTACACGTGGACTATTTTAACTAGTATCTACTCTCTACCGCAAGCGTCATCATGTTGCAGAGACAGTGCAACCTCCCAGCGTACCAACGTTGTGCAGAAGGTGCACAGGTGTTGCCAAGGTGAACACCAGGCCATCCTCCATTTGAATGCAACAGGCTAAATCTTGGCCCTATTCCAGAAACTGAAAGCAAAGAAGGAACTCGCTGGCAATTCCTCCGACTCGGTGTGTTAGAATGCAACAGGCTTGCTTCAGACCCCCATTACCGGCTATTCCCTGTTTGCTACGACTGGACTGGCACGCGGATGTTGAAGAACAGTGGAAACATCAGTGTCTGCTTCCAGAAAAAAACATCTCCTCTTCAACTGCGACGCAGCGAGGAAGAAAATCCAAAACACCAAAACCATCCCCCCACAAAGTACAGCAACCGGATCTAAAAGGATTATTACTTACTTATACCAGGAAATCAAAATATAATACTTTCTCCACTGGACACATTAAATAAGTCTTGTCATCTCCTTCATTAAAAGAGACGTTCAGTAAGAGGAAATGCTAACAAGGAAATGGTATTTTTTGGTATCAGTCTACTTACTCCTGGGTACTGACTGGCATGCGGCGTGAGATTCTTGAAGGCCCACTGGATGTTCTGGTGAGAAGCCAACTGCCTCGTGAACGCAGGGGACTGCTCACAGCAGAGGCGCAGGATGCCGTAGTAGGCAGGCAACATCCCGCGGTTAAAGAGCACCACATCCTGATCGTCATGGTCTGCGAGGATGTAATTGAAGGCAATGTTCTTCGTCACCACGGGGTTCTGTACAATAAGGCGTACGTTCTCCGGACAGTCGACACACACATTATACCAAAAAGACAGCAAAGCCTGTTTGTTGTGGTTGGTGGCTATAGCCGGCTCAGAAAGTTTAGGCTGGAAAAGGTTCCATAAGTCCATGAAGTAAGTAGAAAACATGAGTTTCTCGGTTTTTGAGATCAAACAGTACGTCATGAAACTGAAGTAGGGCACAAGTTTTGTAGTGCCATGAACAGCAGCGTCAACATATAGCTTAGCTCTTGAAAGAAGGCCAAGAAGCACGTTGTAGACTTGATGAAGAACTACTGTAGTATCCGGACTGAGAGGCAGATCGCGCGTAGGGATGTGCAAAGAGCGAGTTGATCGGAACATCTGACGGAAGGAATTGCTTGGAATAAGCGACACCAAGAGATAGGCTGCGGCTTCAAATAAAAACAAATCTGTTACACCTTTGAAAAATGACACACATACTTAACAGTCATTTAATCAGGAGTTAAATTACATGGTGTGGTCCATTTACAGCTTTCAAAGCATTTTACAGAATCTGGTATTGCTGTATTCACACTGGAGATGCAAAAAAAAAAAAAATCAGAGTGGATAAGACTAGTGTGTTATAAGTGGTGTTGAGATTTGCTTTCGGGCCTCTTCACCCTGTGCTCCTGTCTGCTGCTTGGTTCTAACTATTGTAACACAATGCATCCCCATCACGGAAATACAAACCCAGATGTTTTCTATGCTTGAATTGCATACTGCTTGATCAAGACATCATTACCTCTTTAGAGACGTTTACAGCTGGAGTCTGTTGCAAAGCTGTACCTCCAGTTTCCACACCTCCCTCAACCACAGAAAATGTATGACAGTTCAGTGTGGCCTGCTACTGTGGAATCTCCTTTATATGAAAATTTAGACACAGGAAAGGCTGAAAGCGTGATCTTGGCAATGGCCTGGTAGTGTGATTCCTGGCAGAACAAACTAAAGAGCCAGGACACCCTGGAGTTGGGGAGAAGCACAGGCTGCTTCTCCTTGAGCCACAAGTTCAAAGGACTCAACTAAAGATTACTCTGTGATGGGTGAAAGGAGAACATGTACTACTCCTACCTACAGTACAACTATGTGATGGAAACTATCGAGAATCTATTGGATTACTTCTTTCTTTTCTTTGGGTTTTCCTGGATCTTGTAGTTAACCACATGCCATAAAGAACCTACTAATGTACCATTCAAGTTACAAAATCAAAGCATGGTTTCCATCAAAACCAGGTAGCATGTCTTGATGAGGCACCAGAGTCGTATTAATATTTTAAAATACAGCAATCCTAAAACAATTGGAAAAGGAAGAAAAGGCAAGCACAAAAGCACGTATTTCATTTGTGAACGGAATACCACACGCATAGTAACTTGCTACAACAGAAGAATAATTTTCTTCAATTTAAATTAACTTACAAGTTCTCACTCTAGGGTAGTTGTGTGCCAGAAGGAAACGTTCAACCCAGTTTTCCATATTTTGCAGCACCCAGCTGTGAGCTAGTTTGTTTCGAGGTGTTTGCACAGCCAGCCAATCCAGGCACTGAGATGGGTTGTATTCAATGACCTGAAGGAAGAGTGGAAAAATCAAAAAGAATGCATTAACCTTGATACTATGTACCGATTGTATTAAAAATCCCCTAAAAATAACTATTAAGACTGTCAAAATATTTTTTCAAAATCACACAGGGCTATCAAAGCACCTACACAAGACTGAGATGCTCTGCCAGACAAAGAAAACCCTTCTTAAAATGTCACTGGTTTGTGCTTCTGAATCTTCTTCAGAGCTTTTGAAAGTTCAATCTAAGTCCAGGAAGTTACTCTACATATCCTTTCTGCGTAATTTGAGGTACTTAAGAGTTGACACATTAAGGACTTAGAAAACAGAACAAAACAAATAAATCTTTTTTTTTAAATAGCTAACACAAAACCTTAACACTGAATCAGTATTTTTATACAAGTTATATCAAAAGAACATAAATGGTATGCGAATATGTTCATATAGCTTCATGCTGAGGGTAGCTATTATGTTTTTTATGAATCTGCAATTTCAAGGAATAAATTCATCTCGTGCTTTTCAAAGGTAATGAAAAGCCTGTGGAGTGCTGTTGCACAGTTATCAAAGCCTTACAGATAACAAGGAGAAAACGTAGCTTCCTGTGCCTTGCTGGTGCTGTGTAGTTAAAAATTTGTTGACATATTATTAGGCCAATAAACGTAGTTTGCTCATTTGCTAGTTTTTAAAACTGTTTTCTTTCTACCTTGAGGTCCAGGTGCCCAGACAAGGAAAAAGGAACTCTATCTGTAACTGAATTGCTGAAGCTGTTCCCAACTGCTCTAATCCACCTGAAGAATATGAGCAGCTGACATGACCAAAACTCTGCTTCTAAAATTTTAATCTCCATTTAAAAAGAAACACATTAAGAACAATCTCCTCCCTTTTTTAGAAATGACAAATTGATCTGTCAAGTTTCCTTCGTAATAGCTGGAGGGTATCTCCGAGAAAGAGACTATCATTGTTCACTGTCTTCATCGCTCAATCACTTTTTAACGACTTTCAGAAACGGGAGTGGCTGCAAAAGTAGGTTCTACACCCTAAAACTGTCTGTCTGTGCATTAACCACTGGGCCTCTCATCCCTGCCTACGCAATTTCTATCTGTAGACCTGTGTCAACAAGGTAAGGATAATAATGCTGGCACCACCAGAGCCTGAACTGATGACATCTGCTGCCAAAAGCTTGGCTTTCTGACAGAAACTGCCATTGACTTGCTTCCTCTCTCTGTTCGGTTTGTGTACTGAGAATAAGGAGGGAAATAAAAAGGAGGATTGCTTAACAAACTCCATACATAAACTTTGTGGCTACTGACTGAAGCATGAAGCACATGTACTTCATGCCACAACTTGTGTGTTATCAAAAACTCTCTTGGAAAGGTTTCCTTATTGCTGAGAGAAATTCATAACCTACCGCTTCCCCGCATACAGAAAGCAGCTAGATGTAATTCTTGATCTTGAGATCCGCTGTTTGAACCCTCTTTACCTGAGGTGCAGCAGTTACAGCTAATTCATATTCAGATCGGACACCTAACAAACACTTGGTATACGCTTTCCCAGATTACCTAGTGGTTCCTATCCTATACCTGCTCCTAAACCAGGAGTAAAATACTTTTGAAGAGCAATCCATATGCTATCATCCCACAGTGCTTAGTGGGTAAGAGAGGTCTGTGTTTCACCAGAGGTCTCAATTCTGCACAGTAATAATATTTCACAAACCCCAGCCCCACTTTTTAAAAAGTATTAAAGGGAATCAATGTTCAACAGCTTGTCCTCAGCAGTCTTCAGGCTGGACACGCTGTTCTTAGTCATAAAGACAGTAAATTGTACTGGGAACTCAAAGAGCAGCTTTAATTCCTATTCTACTGCTCAGATCAAGGAATTGATCCCTGTGCCAACTTGGTTAAAAAGTCTCTTTCTTGCTTTAGAAATGCAAGCAAGAATGGCCCTGCACCACAGCAATTATCCACTAGATTCAATTTACCACTATTTTATGGGTTAAAAATGTCAGTGAGTATTTTACAGAGAACAAAAAAAATGTCAAACGAATATTCAAAGAACCAGTACATAATGGACAAAAAACCCTTAACAAATGATGGGCCTTGAAACATTTTACAGTCCTTGCAAAAGGATAACCGAGAAAAATGAGTGCAATTTGCCTAGAAGCCTTCTAGACCCTTATTATGAATCAATTAATTTCTCATTAAACTAAAATTTAAAGTTTAACTGAAATACCCGTTAACCAGAATGCTGTTAAAATAACATTAGAAGTTAGAGCAGAACTTTTAAATAATTAGCTGTTGCTGTTTATTTGGAAGAGAAATGGTCATTAAAAAACCCCATGACTTGATGCGGCAAGGATGACAATTGAATGTAAAACCCGTTCATAGACATAAAAGAATGGACAAGAGAAAGACAATTTAGCTTCTGTATTCTTTTACATGTTGTACCTCCCATATCCTCTGCAGAATGTAAGAAGCAAAGGGTGGCATTCCTGGAGGTCCACCAGCAAATTCCATTAGCATGGTCAGCAATTTGAAAAAAGGATTGGCTGCCTGTAATGCATAAAAATAAAAATATCCATTTTGATCTATTTCATTTCATCCACTAATTTTTTTAGAGACTTTAAAAAAACCCTCAAACATTTGCATAAAACCCTATTTCTATGAACTTCTGACACGAACATTTATATGACTTTTAATCCCTTATTATTTAATCTGTAAATAATCCACATATATATATACACACACCTTAATTTTACTGTATCCACATATGGATAGAGCAGAATTAAGCCACTTTTTTAGCCAGCGCAAGGCAACATGATCATACTAGACAGGATCAGTCTAGTAGAAGTATACAGTTACAAGGAAATAACAGTACACGTGGTCTGACACAGTCAGACGTTATTCTGAACAAAGGGGCAGCGGGGGAATCAAGCTGTGCGGCCTTGAGGAATTCAGCAATTTATCCTGTTGCGCATATATAGAAGATTTCACTGTCTCAGAGAAGCTATTATTTTTAGGCATTTGCATAACATGTAACATGGCTCCTGAAAAGTTTATCCAAAAGCATCACGTTTTGAGGGTTTACGCTCATCGTTATTATTGGCATACTGTTTTCCTCTGAAACCACCACCGTTTCTACTCTAACATGTTGGGTCTAATATGAATTTTTATTTTTTTTTTAAAGTTTGCTAAGACTCACCCAGCTTTTAACAATGCTTCAATAAAGTGCTTATTATTCTTATATATTTTGCACCTCACCAAAAATCTCTCTGGTGCATGCGTGTATGTGCAAAGCAAAAAAAGCATAAAAATGGAGCAAATGTTAGCATGATAGGAGGGAAGTAGATTGTCATCCGATAGTGCCCATTCTATCACACAAAGCAAAGCTGCCATGAGAATGATTTAGTAGGTGCTTCTTTTCCAGCCATGACCGTGCCTCCTCTGCTAGACATGCCCTCAATTTTTCCTGATTATTTTTTCTTTTCTGACAGCAGCGTACAAGAATGTCCTTGTGTGAGCATACACTTCTCCACTCTGTATATATTTTTCATGTGGAATCCATTTGGAACTCTCAGTATTTTTATTATTACCAGGGCAGGAATTTATTCTGACCGACAAATGTGTTTGCATGCACGGAACTGCAAAATAGTGCTCCAAAACTTGAATAACCAGACGATAATTACATATCTCCACTTATTCTAGCATACACGTTTTATTGTTACCAATTTTTTTTTTTAATTCATATAGGTGGAGAATCTAGAAATATGTTATTTGGCTTTGAATAAAACTTCCATCTTAGACTGCATACCAGATTTCTGCTTTCGAAAACTTAATATACAGCGCAGTTAGACTTCATTTAATGTCACAAAAACTTCCATGGATCATCTTCCATGCAAGATTTTTGATTAGCAAAGGATTATTTAAGTAATTTAAAACAGCAAAATATTAATACAAATTATTTAACATACAGGTAGTACGTTTACATACCTCAGGAGTCAACTTTGCTATAGATGTGAAAAGCATGGACACAATCTTAAAAACAAAACAAACAAAACTCACTTAGACTTGTGCTTATTCAGTTAAAATAATAAAAATCACCCCATTACACTTATTAGATAAGATTTTCAACCAACAGCTATAGTTCCTGATACTTACATGTTCTGCGAGTCGATTATTGTACCGACACAAACTGAAAATGAGATTGCAAGTTTGCCTGATGTTGATACCATCACGGATATGTTGAAACAAAAAAGGAAAACCCTGCAACAAAGAATACGATATTGGTACACTGTCTACAATTCCATATGTACACATACGTATGTGCATTTTTTTTTTTTTGAGGCTTATACAGGCATATTTAAATGAATTACCTTTCCTCCTGTTAATGCTGCCATGTCGTTTTGTGACAAAGTCAAATGCCTAAAATACAAAAAAAGGTTATAGTTTTACTTCAGAGATTATTAAGTAAGGTTAAGGAGAAATACAGGACTGAGTGCTAGTTTATATTCTTCAGTATCACAATATACAAGAGAAATATAAAGGTACTGACATAAAACTGAACAAAGATAATAAATATTTTGTACTCAGACCAAATAAAAACAAGAAATCCAAATGTGGGCAACTGAATGCGTTCAAGGATTTAGCTTGAGTCTTTTATTTGGTCCACAGTGGCAAAACATTTATCTTTTAAATGGTTAAAAATATAATGGGCCCATATACAAGCTCATTTATGCTGCTAAAAAAGCCCGCCAAAAAAACCCCCAAACCCATAAAATCTCTCATTCATTTCTGAACTAGCTTAGATTAGAATTTGCTTTGGTTTTTCAGAAGCTCTTGCCTTTCTGAGCGAGACTGTTCAACTAGAAGAGCAATCAGGGCAATCATCTTTTCAAGTGCAGCAGGCCTGTATTTTTCTTCTGCTAAAGAAAGTATATCTTCCTCTTCCTCCTCTTCCTCCCCTTCTTCCTCAGAAAGTACTTCAACCTGCGGCTGAAGGAAAAAAAAGGTAACTTCAATGTGAACATTTTGAGCCCTAATTTTGAAGAGCCTGTACATGGTTTTGCATATAGTCTGTCCTCTCTTTTATTCAAAACAACTTAATAAAGTTGCATGAATCAAACCAGGTAAATATCTAATCACCTGCTTTTCATGTTGAAGCATTCATTTTGCATAAACTAAATTGTATTTACAAATGCAAAAGCTAGGTTGGTTGAAGTCACTACATAGCCTGATATGGTGGTCTATTAATAAAAAAAGCAAGTACATTTAAAAGCTGAAGTGGTACAATAGGAGTAAGCAATCAATTGTTACCATTAATAGCATGATCAGGGCAACTTTAATTGCTTCTGCTTAATATCTATTTCTATACTAAACAGAAAGCTCTGGTTTATAGCATAGCCAATTCAGCATCTTTTTTAAATATTGTATTCACTTAAACATTGAAAAAAATTGTATGAATGAAGCAGTCTTAATTTAACAGCTGAAAGATGGTTCAAGAGATGCAGCACTAACGACCACATATGTAAAATATGAAAGACTAGTTCTCTTTATACAAGATATTCAAACTTACATTTTCAGGTCCTTTAGTTCCCATGTAGAAATGGACCATTGTAGATATGGCTTGCAGCGAAAGCAAGAACTGGCTCTGAAATACGTAGATATTGATTTACTTGAAAATACATACACGCATATTCATACCTAATTCCCAAAACTATACGGCTATACTTACTTCCTCTTCTCCCATTTTGGCAAATTCGTAAAGAAAGGCAAAGTATTCCGTGAGATGTTTACTGTGAGGCTTAACACCATGCTCCATAATTGACAAGAGCGTCTTCACAAAGCGCGTTACACAGGAGCGACTGCCGATGTCTTCCACAGGACCGTCCATGTCATCCGAACTGAAAACAAAATCCAATTTAGGTATTTCACACAATACATGGAGCATAAAATCATCCTGAACCATTTAAAAAAAAAAAAAAGTTGATAAAACCTTACAATTTTCTACTCTGTCCTATTATCATACCCAGATCTCTAACACTTTCTCTTATGCCAAGTAGAGCCTAGATAACAACATGGCTTAAAGTAAGGTGGCATCCGTCACTCAAGATATCGGAAGGTTAATAAAAATCAGTATTCTGAATCAAGATTCTAGTCAGGAAAAGAATTCTTAGAAAAACAGTATTAGGGGATCTCCTACTTAAAATCGTCTTCTTGATTTGCATGTCCAATTTCCCCCGTTTCAGGAAAGAATGCTGTTACAGCTAGTTATAGTGTGGAACTGAGGAAAGGCAGTCTCCTAAACACATCTACAGGATCCTGACAAGGCAGAAAACATGCGCTTTCAACCTTATTCATCTACTGAAAGTTGGATCTTATCCCTGCACAAAACAAGCGACACAGTCTTTCTCTGGAGGCCTTACTTTAAAAATTAAATTCTATTTTTTTCCATGAAAACTGTACCTTCATGTCCTGAATTTTGTTATGGCAGTATAGTTATTACAAACTCTGCCATTTTTGCTCTGGAAAAAAGTTATTATCAGGATCACAAGCTTAACCCAAAGGATGAAAAAAACCCACTTTCTTCTTCTCATTATGTATCAAAAAGAACAAATATTTCATAATTGGAGACAAAGTCACAGTTTTCTTGATAATTAGCAGAACAAAATAGAATCCAGTAGGGTTTTTTTCTACTTTTTGATAAAAACTGTGATTTAGCTATATGACACAGGACTAGACCCTCACCCCCAACCTCTTTTACTGGATGTACAAATTAAAATTTGCACCTGTGTGCCTCCGGATCCAATTTACAATCAGATTCTCATGTATGAGTAGTGAGATTTACACTTGTAGCGTATTACTGGCAGTGGAAAGAAAGACCATACTGAAAACCTAGTCTAAGGGAACAAATGTTTCAAACAATGTATCTTCAGACACTGGCTTTCCCAACTGCAATAATATTTTAAAATAAATCAGAGCATTTGGGGTAGAATAATAAAGAACAACTAAACCGGTACTATTTGAGGTTTACAAGACCATTTTGAATAATTCATTGAACAAAAGCGGTTGCTGTAACGCATGTAATAAATAGAAGGTTTCAGGTGTTGTTATTTTACCAGTCTTCCATTCCTGGCTGGAGATAAAGATGTGCATGCACTGGCCTCAGCCTCTGTATCACATGAATACACAAGCGCTGGAACATCTGCAAATGCATAAGTAAATGAACTCCACATGTTCATTCTTCTACATATATGTCAATACATATTTTCTAAGCCAAGAATATCCTGTCTCCAAGTAGCACTTCCAGCTCTATGTGATTCAAAGTTAAAGCTGAGATTGAAACGCCCACATTCCATTTATTAGTGTACTGACACATCGTATTTTAACAGAATAGTCAAAGCTGGCTTTTATAAAAAGATCTGATGGAGAAACCCTAAAACCAGTTTTTAATATTGGTGTGCACTGTACACTACTGAAACATGACTGAAGACTGCTGCTCAAAAATATTATTTTTTCTTCTATCTCTATTTTCTGAAATGTTTAGATATTTTTGGCAAGATTTTTTTTTTTATTTTGCCTCTGGCTGTAAGAATTTATGTGAAAATTTTAAGGAAATTCCTTCCAGTAATTTTAAGTTTATTAAACATTCAACAAGGATTAGAGCTTTGCCCAAGATCTCGCATAGAGTTCTCCTATGAAATATATTCCTTTAACAGTGGGTTGCATACAGAAACTATGTATGGTTCTACATGGAAATGTTACTTTAATAATCAGAAAAGTTAAACCTTTAAAGAAGGGTGCAGGCGAGATAAAGTAATTCCTAAAGTTTTCACCTAAATGACTTGCAAAGAAAGTATACTTATAAGTGAAACTGTTAATAGTATTTGTATCTGTGAATATCCAAATGCTACTAATGTAGGGTTTTTTCAATTTTAAACATTTCCAGAAAAGGGTAATAACAAAACTTTGTGGCATAAAGTTATAAAATTAAATCTATCTACAAAACCCAAAGGCATTAGTTTAGAAGTGAAGCTTTCTGTTAGGAGTACTGAATGTACCTAATTTATTAGGTACATAAATGCATGTGTCTAGATGCATTATTGTTGAACCAATTCAGAAGAAAAACATTCTTAATGTAAAGTGTTCAAATTTACAGAGATCATGTGGGAGTTGTAGAAACCTTAATTTGTATCTATTGTGACATTTTGTGATCCTAACTGTACAACTACGGCACTATAGTAATATTGATTTTGTTGCAAACAACAATAACGGCCCCATGGCCAAACATTTTCTCTACATCATATGCAAGAATGGAAAAGAATAAGATAATTACAGGTATTAATAGAAACTTTCAGAATCACTGTATGTGTCATAGTAATTGTCCATTTCTATTCATGGGTCAAGTAGTCACTTGACTTAAAAAGGAACATTTTTTCTTACCTGTCTCACAATCTGATTGGGACACTTTATTAGAATCTGCATTGGCCACCAATCATCATCAGCCATACGATCCAAAAACCACTGCAGAAGATACATACTTTGTTAGTTTTGTTCCAAACTTGTTCTAGTCCAATCTTCTTTTTGCATGATATTAAAGTCTGAAGAGAAACTGATGTTACTATCATTAAGGAATAAGCAAGTATTAATCCAGGGGAAATCTAAATGTCTTCTGTGCACGAGAAGAAAGGAATAAAGATCAATAGCAGTAAACATCAATACAAATTTATATCCAGTATCTGTTCTGCATGCCATTATTCAATTATCTGGAAGGACACGGTGATCCTGAAAAGTGATGTCAACAGAATAAAAACCGATGCTTACAATGAAGCATAAGCTGAATAATCTTGTAGAACAGGGGTAGGCTTAAACAAGAATGTAGTTCCGGAATTAGATCCCTTTTGCATTTTAACATGTGGAAAAGCCTTTCTACCTCCAGAGACAGAAAGGGTACAGAAGTAACAAGAGAA
Source organism: Theristicus caerulescens (assembly GCA_020745775.1). Taxonomy (NCBI): domain Eukaryota; kingdom Metazoa; phylum Chordata; class Aves; order Pelecaniformes; family Threskiornithidae; genus Theristicus; species Theristicus caerulescens. Next base: position 123,630,751 of record CM036561.1, on the reverse strand, counting down.
TGATTCATTCAAAGTTAGACTCAGCAAGTAATACAGCTGAGTACTCCGACTCCACAAATTTTGTTTTATTCACAAGGAAAGACAGCTTAAATTAAAGAATCCAAGTTGTTGTTGTTTTTATTTTAATTGTACCTAAGTATTTTTTACTATATTAAATGTCTCCACTCATTTTAAGCATCTTTGGACTACACCGTACTAATGAAACCGTATCACCCAAATTCCGAATGCTACATAACAACCAACCTCAAATCAATGTATAAAAGAACACTGAATTTAATTCATTTGTACAGAATAACGTCTAATGCAGGATACAGCGTGTAATGGGGTCCTTGTACATACAAACTATCACAGAAGTCTATCACAAACTTTCCTTCAGTATCTCACAATTGTTTTCACCAACCCCACAGTGAATTCTTTGCCTATGGTTTCTCAGTCCCTCTCTCCACTTTGTCCCAGGCACCCTTCAGGCAGCGTCCTGAAAAATTTTCTATAAAAAAACCACTCCTCCATTCTTTTCCTCCTTCTTCTAGGAGCTTTCAGTCTTTCTACACATTGGGTTCAAGATCCTCAGCTTGGACATTAGCTGTTCTTCTTCCCTTTCTAAGCCTCTTCACTGCACCGCAGCCTTTTATCTCACTGCCCTCTTCCCTTGGATTCAACTCCAGTTCCTGCCATTCTAGTCCTTAAATATCAGCCTGTCTTTCCATTTCTCTTGTGTGATTCATTTAAACACCTCTTAATTACACAAACCCGTATGTAATAATCAAATTATTAATTATTAATCAAATAAAGAGGCTGCGACACTGTGCGTCTCCTATTCTAGTGACAAAACTATTTCGGCCTGTGGTCTCACCATAGGCTTCTGAAAATAAAAGTCAAGTCATTCCCCAGAATCTGCAGTATTCAGAGAGGATGAATTTCATCTCATAGTGCACAAATATGCCAAATACAGTAGTTCATAGTCCAAAATATTCCAGGGATACGAACCTCCAGGAAAGTTAAACAATATATAGAAAGTTGGTTTGTACTTTGCTGAGTTCCTAAGTCACTTACTTCACAAGCTGCCTGACTGTTATTAAACTGTTTTGTTAACAGTTCAATCCACTGAAGCATTGTAGGCTGTAAAAAGAAATACAGAAAAAAACTATAACTTAAAATAATAAATTGCAACTTAATCTTTAAACATTTCTAAATGGTCAGTTAGAACACCGAATCTTAAGAACATAGTTACAAACACTAAACGCTTTATAAACTAGCAATATGTTGTACCTACACAAAAATAACAGTACATATGTCGAAACTAATGCAAGTAGTACCTACACATTTGGACTAACTGTCCAATTAGACATTATTACATATTCTTCCCAATCCCAGACAATCTAGAATTAGTAGCATTATGCCACTACAGATGAGAAAGAAGTCAAATTTGACTGAGAATAAAGATGTTTCAGATAGAACAGAACTTTCTTGTTGTTCATGCTAGTATTTATAACTTAAAACTTCATGAGCACAACTGTTGCTCAATGGTAAACAATCCCCTCTAAATCAGACTGTAACAAGTGCTTGTTAAGATCCGAATCATCCAGGAATTTTCAAGTGAAAAGAACACAAGATCTGTTGTTCCTGATGCTTTGCTAAGGCAAAGTAAGCTAAACCAGAACCCACATTTTTTCCATTGTGCAGTGTTTACTATAAATGTGTTAAATGACACTCTTTAAACATTAACTTTGTATCACCTATCGAACTTATTACATCTCAACATCACACTTTTAAAAAGTACGGGCATACTTTTCACTACATTCATGCAGCTACTTAACGAGAATTTACAAGTAAATAGAATACCTTTTCCTTTGAATGAATAAATGTCTCTAGTACAAAAGAAGTGCTTAACTGGAAAAAAAAAATATGGCACCATTAATTACAGAATGCCTGAATTAAAATGTAAACAAGGTAAAATTTAAAATAAGCACAGTATGCTTTTGAAGTACTTACCTTTGCTGTCATCAAGGAGACCGCTTTTGGATCTGGTAGTGTGCTTGGGATGCTACTACACAACTGCCACATAAACCTAGAGTCAGTAATTTTATTTGTTAATTAAAATAAATAATGAAAATCTGCAAGAAGAAAAGAAGCATTAATATTACATTTTTTAAGAAAAACTTACCCAAAATATGTATGTTCAAAAATGTTCTTGTCTTGAAGAAACTGCATGTTATCATGCCATATCCACTGAAGAAAAAATGCTAACATCAGATACAAGAAAGCAGTTTATTTCACTACATAAGCATGATTTTAAGAATATTTAAACGCTTGCCATGGCTAAGAAAACAAAATTTTTTCTTATGAAAAGTCATTTCTGGAAACATTTTCTTTATTTTAAAAGATTGGCTCAAAGTTGCTTTATTCATACTATAGCGAATATTAGTTTTGCCTGCCATATGACTGCAGAACAGAGCTCAAAACCTTCTTCTCTTTCTGTGATCTCATTTTTACAACTTATTCACATTTTTAGGCTGAAATTTTGAGAACTGGTCCAATGCATTAAAAAAGAACCACAGTTTAAGATGATATTTTGAGGTCTGTGATAGTGTAATAACTTAAAAAACCCAAAAAAACTCTCAAAACACACGGTTTCACTAATTGAGATCAGTTAGACTTTCCAGCAGCCTAGCTAGGCAGGTCTAAAGGTTGAAGTTCTGACCCAAAGCCTGTGAACTTTTGATAAATTCTTCAAGAGTAAGATTTGACTCTCCATCATTAACCAGAAAAGGATTTCATGCCAGGTCCCCCTGTTCCTCTCTCCAAAATGATGGTTTTGACCAAATCGGTTTGTAGCATTTTTCACAAAAATAGTTTAAAAGTTTAACTCTGATAAAATCTATTATTATTTTTAAGACTGAGAAGGATAAAAAGCACAATCTGATTTGCTGGCTAGGGATGAAGAGTCTTTTTAAGTTAAGATCCTAAGAAGTGACAGATGCTAAAGCAATACTTCTGACCAGAGGGAGCAGGGAAACTGTTTTTGCAGGTGATAGAAAGGGAGAAGAATGCCTTACAAATCCCATATTGGGGATATATCTAGCACAGTGAGACTTCTAGTGAAATACTCTGCTCCTGTGTGGTGCCTTTTCCAGTTCCTCAGACCATACATGGCTTAAATAGTATCGTTATCCAAAGAGTCAGGTATCCAAGAGCAGCCCTCATCACTGAGGAGAACAGGGAGATGGAGCTGCTTCTGGTTTTTGTCTCCCTTACCCCTGTTACTAACACCTGGGCTACTCTATGACTATGGGGAGGAAGGGATCCTTTTCTGACTGATGCTCCCCATCGTAAGCACAAATAGTCACGATCTTACATTGCTTTCGCTTAGAATTTCACAACCCACTGTAAAAGTGCAAACAAACAGCTGGAATTATTCTCTTACTCTGTCCCCCCTCAAAGCAGTAAGTTGCTGAGGAACTGAAGGATGAAAAAAATGGTGCTTAACGAGAATACTTCCTGTAATATTCTAACTATTCAGATAATGTCGATAAGCACTCACAAAACCCAAACAAACAGTGCTCTACTATTTTTTTACAAATATGGAGCAGAATGATTCATGTATCTGAATTAAAAAATACAGGGCAGAATGAGAAAACATCTAAAGTTTACACACAGTGGAAATCTTGATTTACTTCCTATCAAACAACATTCTTCTAAGGAAGACAGCTAAATGAAAGGATTGTCAGTTGTTGATTTAAATTTTATTTGCTTTCCTGTGTTTATTCGGATTCCTGATTTGTTTAGGATTTCCTATGGTATTTTAAAATTGGTGTTAAAACAAATCAACTTGTACCTCCAGCAATTCTGATGAAACATCAAATTTGTAGTCTTTGCCATTTTCCTCCTCTGGTTCCATCCGTTTATAAAACAGCATGTAAGCACTGTGCGTCTTTAAGAAAAAAACATCTGTATAATTTTTGCTTTCAGAGATAAATCATGAAAGTAGAAATATAATCATATAACAAGTGTTTGGAAGAGAAATACCTTTTCAAAGGAGAAGTCCATAAATTTATCAGTAACAGAATCGTAAGTTTTTGTCTGTCAAGAAGAAAGTAAAACCGTTAATTAGAAGCTTTTTTAATGGCCTGGTTATTGACGGTTTGAGATAAATGTGCAAGCAAACTATTTCGTGACATTTGCAGAGAGGCTGCTGACAATTTATTTCTTGCTCGAAGTAGTCTTCTTTCTTTTTTTCTTCTACAATGGCCTATTCTGATTTTTCAAAGTTGCTATGCAATATTGTGACCTACATCTCATGCAATTTCCTGTCTCATCCATCTCATTGACACCTCTTCTTTTTAGGCACCTAAAGTTACTTCATCCATTTGCCAAACAAAATAATTTTTTGTTTTATTTCTGCATGGTCTCTTTATCAGACAAGAGGATTTTTCTTATTCACAGGACTGTTTTACTAAGATACGGCATTATTAATAATGTGTTTTATATAATGATATATAATTATAAAAAAAGATCAATTCAAGCATAACCTGAGAACGTTTGAGTGTTGTTCAACAGTTATTTGTATTTATACCGTGTAAAAATATTCAGACTGATGTCAAAGGGCAGTGGGCTGACCCAAAAGACAAAGCTGATACTGTACTAAAAACCTTGCACTACTGAAAGCAAACAAACATCAACTAAAGAAATTTTATCTTCTTACAATAAAAGGAACAAGCAAAAATATTTAAGCCTGTAGATCCATTAGCCTGAAAATCACTTGCTAATATCAGAGCTCAAACTTCCCTGCTGAACAACAGCATAGCTGTACACAGATCTGACAAGTTTTTAGTTCAGTTCTGTCACCAGTGAAAAAGAATCTGACCGTAAGAGGTTCACAGACCAGGATCTGGAAATTACTGACACAAGGCATAGACAAAGATCAAAAAGTCCTGCTTTTCCAGAATAGGCATAAGCTTGAAGTAATTATTCCTCCAGTCAACAGTCTGAGCAACAAAGCCATCCAAGCGAAGGATTCCTAAATTAGTTGCATACTCACTTTTTTGTAAGTAAATAAATAACAATGATAAAAAGCAGATCAAGTGAAGAAATACCTCTTCTCTGGAGAGAGACTTCACTAATTCATTTTGAGTCGTTAGTAATACCTACGCTATACTTCTGACACCTGTCTCTTAAAACTGCACAAAAATATCTAGATGCAGGTTCACAAATCAAATAATATGATAGTTGGTACAGGAGAAATTAAGAGCTTTCTGCTTTATCGGCTTAACTTCTACAGAAAGTGTAGACAAACTAGAGAGCTTGCATCACCAGCTTGGAAGCATTCACGCTGCCATGTCTTTCATCCCCCAAAGGAGGGGGAGACCCTTTGAAGAGATCAATAGTGGAACAGCTATCTACATGAACATAAGATAAAGTATCACCTGCAGAACAAAGATGTCAAAAGTTTGATAAAACCCAGCTAACACTTCTAACTGCATCATGTACATTCACAACAGATGGCTGACCAGAGGTGAACACTATGGAATCCTTCATGAAAGTCTTCAGAACAGATAGGGTAACGGTTGAACATGACAAAAATAAAAGTCATTACTTACAGTCATTTCTCCACCAAAACATTCTGAAGCAAGCTGGGCAGAATCAAACGGTTTTACTTCAGCATCATTGAAAAGATACCTGTAAAACAGTAAGCCTTTGAAACAACTGCTGTTTGTCTCTAAGGGCAAATAAAGCGCAAGCAGCACTTAAAATGATTCCTCAGATTTAAGTATTCCTATTAATTTCTAATATCTTGTTTGAATTACAGCAAACTAAAAACTGACCCCAAAAGTGACTTCCTTTCAGTAAGATCAGGAAGTCAGCATTTCAATGCTCCTTGGTTTTTCTTTTAATCAAGAGACACATCATTACTTTCCCCATTTTTCCAGCCTGACGCTGGTACAGATAGGGTTTTAATGCAGCCAAGAAAATTTGCCTTTGCCTTTTCAATTTGAGTGAAATGGAAATGAAAATTTAAAAAAGGAGAACCATTCCATATAATAGTAGAACTCACACTGGAAGGGGACAGAGGAAAGTGGTACACTGTTATGGATTCCCTTTGGAGCAGGGATTGGGCCACTGCTTGGAACCATTTCAAAATGCTCCAGCTAGAGAACAGGAATAGAGGAAATCTTGTCGCCTATTCCATGGCCTCAGCCGAGAATCTGAGATATGACATCCAGAAATGACTGGGAGAGAGAGTTCCCTGCTTTCTTCTGTCACCTAGCAAGTCCCTCCCTTATTTCCATGCCCGTGTCTCACCCCTTTCCCAGGCTACCTCCCCAAACTTTTTCTCCCTCTTCACAATCATGATATTGGCCAATGTATGCAGAAGTTTCCAAACTAGAAGTGGGATGTCATAGATAAAAAAATGATTCTTATTTTAAAAAGAAAATACTACATTGCAGTTATTCGTCTGTCTATTGCTTATGTCTAAGAAGATCCTGTCTTTTTTATAATCTTTGAAAAGAAGGGACAGAAAAATAAATGCTATCAAATATTCCAGTACGTCACTGTAAATTGCATCTAGGAGGAGCTGGCCAGCAGGAAAAGATCACCAGCTAGATGAACTAAAAAATGAAATGTGAAACCAATTCTACATATAAAAAGCGCAGTAAGAACAGATTTAGATAACCTAGGTATTGTACCACCATTTCTGCCACGCAGGATGCAATGAGTTTAAAGCAAATAAAAATTCAAATTGTTGTTTCACTGAAAATGGACAAAATGAAAAGGACCGAATTCCACAATCATAAATGTAGTTGTATGCTCAGTCAAAGGTAACAACCAGATTTTATGAAGGACAATCTATGAAATCTTACTATTCCTTTGTACAGATAAAATAGCGTCATTGATATTCACGCCCAGAAACAAGCATTGGCTGTAATGTGAGACTAGCACGGCATTCTCCTGCTGCCCTGTGTCCAAGGCACTCCGCGACTATTACCAGCTACAACAAACAAACTTGTATGCTAATAAATTAATATACTTACTCTATCTAACATCTTGTGCTTTTGAGGGGAACCTACAGCACATAGCTCCTATACAACTGCATCTGACAAAGTCAACAAGTTTTAGTTATTTAAACATAAGGAATGATAAAATTTTGTTTTGCTTAACTCACCATTTATTGTTTTTGTAAGCATGGGGATTGACTATATCTCTGATAAAACTGTAGTAATGTCCACCATCGGCTGTTCCTGTATGAACCGTTACGCCTATCAGATCATATTCATAACTTTCAGTTTCTTTCAAATATTCACCATCTTCCTTAAAACCTGAAATAATTTAATACAATATTTAATCAGTTATGTCCTAAACACCTGAACTTCAATACTACACATTTCCTGTAGTTGCACTTAATTTTTTTTTCAGCACTCTACGATGATGACAACCAGAAACTCCATACCCAGAACAAGCAGCACAGATCCCAACTCTTGTGAGAGAGTTATATCTTTTTTTGCAAAGCATCACTACACAAGAGATCAAGACTAATAACTAGATTATTCCGAGGTAGCACATCTTTCTTATGACAGCAGTTGGTCAGCCATTTGCTGAAGTTCAAGCATTAGCCAGCAACATCAAAACAGGCCAGTGACAAACTGTATCTAACTATTCATAATTTCTCTCATACTTTAAAAACAAATTTAAGAATAATTCAAATTGAACAGTATATGAAAAGAAAAATAATTGGCTGTTTTTCTCATATTAAATAAAATACGTGACTTTGGGATTATAGGTTGATTAAAACTTATGTTTGATTTTATTTTCTTAAAAACACTAATCGTTTGCATATGTTATGTATACAGAAAGCGGTACACAGATGAAAGAGACAAAGCCTGTGGAATTCATTTTGTGAGGCATACCTTCTTTTCTGTCATTTTTTCCCATGAGGAAGTCTTCAGTGTAAGGTGTCATATCCAAACGTAAAGGGAATGAAAAATGCGTATTGACTTTCTCCTTCATCATGGTTACCATATTAAATGTATATCTCATTGTATTGAAGCTTAAGATACGAGGTAGTTTCTTAAAACATGCCCTGAAGGATTAAAAATAATCATGATTTACAAAAGCTTAGTGGGCTGAATGGTATTTTCACAAGGATTTTCAACAGTCATTTCAAACGTAAAATTGGAAATCTGTTGCTAAGTCACATAAATATAAAATTCAGCTGTCGTAATGCCCTAGAGCAGGGCAGTCTAACTGGCAGCAGAAAGGTCACATTTAGCCTACTGAACAAGTCTATTTAGCCTACCATCATGCCTTGGAAGAAACATCAAATTTACTCATATGGCATGAATGACAGTTTTCTAAAATGATATCGTAAAATGAGCCATGAATTAATTTAGCAATGCAAATCCCCTCATTAGACGGAGTTACTATCTTGTAACTGACAAGTTTTAATGCAGAACATAACCTGTATTACATCTCATAAACTTCACAATACTGATTTTAAAGTAGGGTGCTCTTACACCCCTGTCATTTTAACAGCTACAAAAACAACTATGAGGTTTTTCATCTCTAAAAAAGAAATTTGTTAGTTGCAATATAAAGACAATATAAAATTTTGACTTAGCTTTCTCTTTATTAGCAGACTTTTTAAAATACGGAAACATTTTTGAAACTACCAATTCTAAGAAATTTGGGGTTATGTATGAAACCTAAGCAATTATCCTGCATAATGAATAACACAAGTACTGAACAACCTCTGAAAGAATTCGATCTTTTAAAAACAGAAGTAATAGATTTCAAAAGGTACTAACTTCTACAAATTTATTTTTATTTACATTAAAAAAAGGTCACCGACATTTTACTGTCTAGGTGATCTTTTGCTAAGATACCTTATATTCTTTGGTTTGGAAATTTGATTTCTTAGTTACGTGCTCATTTGCACAGGGACCATGTCCTCATAGGCCCACACAGTAGCAAACTGAATGAAACCAGTCCTGTTTCATCTAAAGGATTACTCTTATTCCAATAGTAATTTCAGTAATTTACTAAAAAGAAACATTAGGAATGTTTATATCTTCTTAATCATACCTTTTTTCAGCCCGCACTTTCTTCCCACAATGAGAACACGTATACATGTTGTCACCTTCCAAGGTATCTTTAATAGTTACTTCATCAAGAGATTCCTACATATAATAAACAAAACAAAAAAAAAAAGGAGGTTATGTTTGTCTTAGATATTTATACCTCGTGCTTGCATGGCCTGCTTTACAAACTCCTCTCTTTCAATCTTACAGTAAGTTTAATTAACATTTCCATAAGTTATGAAAGTCAAGGTGGTCAAAGGCACCAAAATATTTGCAAAAAGAGCATGCACCTGAACTAAGAGAAGAGTTTGACCAGAAAACCAGTTCCTAACCCAAATACAAAATTAAGGAACCATTTCAGAAAAAATGGCACTCCATATTCCAAGGTGCCCAAAGAATTCAAGTGCTTTAAATTCAAATTCCAAGCGTGGGGATTAATGGTTGTTTAAAAAAAAAAAACTCAAACACCTAACATTATTTTGGTGTAAGATTTAAATTATCTTAATAAGCAGTAGTACATGCATATATAAAATCTTTTGGCATTTACAATTCTCTCATATAAAACATTGCCAATGCATTTTTAAAACACAGAAGGGAGTGATTACTGACTATAACAGTCTTTAGTAAATTCCAAACGGCACCAGCAGATAGCACGCTGCATTGGAAAGATGAAACAATTCCACCAAATTACCCAGTAATATCAACCTAGAAATACACCAAAACTAGAGTACAGATACAGAAAGCGTCAACAAATTCAATAGCGTATGGTGCAGTCTCTTAAACTTGACTGCACCCATTTATAATTGCGATCCACGGTACACATCTCAGCCTGGCATTACTTACATAAATATTCTTCATATCTGCCACCTGGCATCTTACTGTATAGAACTCTTCAGCAGTCTGACTTACATGCTCACAATCCTAAATCACAGTAATGAAAGAGAAAAGCAATGAAGTAACTGTTTTGAGAAGTTAAAAAAAAATCTTGACAAGATAAAGCACAGGGAAAGAATACTTACCAAAGAAACAACATTGTTTGTGATAACACCTCCAAACAAACTTTTCACTGTATTTTTCTGTGAATGAATTAATAAATTCTGTCAAGGAAATTTGAGCAAATCCATAAGTTTTTCAGCTCCCTTTTGCTCCCTCTTAATCACTCACCAGTTCTGGAGACATTTCTTCTATTTTTGTTATTAGGTCAGTGAAGAATTCTGTCATATCTTTCTGCTCTCCAGTGTTTAGTGGCTGCTTATCCATGGTATAGGTTTTACAGAAAGGCCTTGGATTGTATGCCTTACATTCACTTTCCTTTACGTAAAAAAAGTCAAGCAAAACAAATCAGCACAAATCCTTATATTTTTAAGTTACACAGATGTACCGAACATACATATACTTATGTCTGTTTAAAAAAGGACATACTTTTACATACAATATCTCCATATGCCTATTAGGCAATAAAGTTGTATAAGTGCTTAAATGCTTCTGATGAAATGTAAAGCAGCTTTTAACTAACTGATTATCATTATTATGATATTCATTATTAAAATATAATTCGTGAAGTATTATTAAGTGATATTTAATAAATACTTAATAAAATGAATCCTTAAAATAAAAGACTTGGCTGAAGATGTGACGCATCCAGTTTCCGCATATCTGGTCAGACACAAAATAAAACATGAGGAACTTCAGCCTGTACTTATGTATTTCTGGACATTACGGACTTAAATCTTGACAAGTACTTAATTCTCATTCAGACTTCTCTATGGTATAAAACTATATCATCTAGTTCTCCACTGCATGTGTTCAGTCAGAGAAAAGAATCTGCAGTATAAAGCAATTCTTCAGAATACATCCCCCAGTCCACTGCCTTGCACGCTGAGAATGCAGAACTTATTTACAGCAGAAGGAATTTTGTTCTTGTAAATAACGATATACATACTGTTTGCTTTTAAGGATGCGTGGCAAGACAGTGCTTCCTGTAAATATTACCTTTTTTGGAATAAAGTCTTTCTTCAAGATTTTAATAATGGTAAATCTTCATATGATTTTATATTATTTTATGCTTATGTAAATACCTAGATTTATTTTTTCTATGATTCATGGCAGGCACTATATGCTTAAATTCCTTTCCTCTATTTGTCTTCAAAGTGCTTATGAATTTCTTCCACAAAAGCCAGTGCCAAGAACAAAAACACTCAGCTCTCCTCAGTTTTCTTTTTTCATTATTTCAGAAATGTTCCACTATTTTAACAACAGTGAACACCTGTGAACCGCCTCAATTTTGTTTTGTTCCGAAATTTCAAAATTTTTAGTTGCTTTTTAATGCTTTATTTCAACACATTAACCTTTAAAATACTGGAGCAAGGAAAATGCAATGAACAAAAATAATATATTTTATTTTACCACCAGGGAAACTGGGGCAAACAAATTCTTTCACGATTAAATGAAGAATCAAGCTCAGAACCCTTTACATCAATGTCCATGTGAAACAAGAGGAATGACAATGGTGTTGGACAGACACTCATGGCAGAGTGTTTGTTAAAAAGAAAAAATAATTTATTGGGATCTTCGCATGGTGCTCACATATGGAATCAAAACATCCTAATGGGACAGCCAGTCGGGGTTTGGTGGTGATGGAAGTCTGTGCCTAGGGTCCTTGCAATGGTATCTTCAGTTAGACCTGGACAGACTCCTCAAATCACCGTTTTGCTGAATTCTTATAATCCAGCTGGTAAGTCCTGTGTGACTCCCCCAGCATCTGTGTAATCCATTACTATTGATTCACCTTAACTACGTACAAAGTATCTCTTAAATATCTTAAATCCATACAAAAGACTGCCCTATGCAGTCATTTCTGCAGGAACAGTTTCTATCGACCATTGACAAAAGTCAATCTGGAAATTGGACTAGCCGCAGCAGAGGCAATAGTCCCAAATTCCTACCTGGAGGGCTCCTGTTACAATCAGTCAAATACTTCATTGGGATGGTACAGTCATTTACCCAGTTTCAAATTTGTCCGTTATCTCAAGCCACTGCATTATCGCATCCAAGGTGATGCCTGGCCAGGGAGCTCCTGGGCCACTCAGAGATTTAGCAACGGAAGCGCACAGCGTGTCCATACACAGCCCTGATACCCAGCTACATCATGACTGTAACTAAACAGCAGACTTGATTTTCATACTTGTAACTCACTCACAACTTAAGTCCCATAGGTACCATAAACATCCTGTGTTCATCTGAGCGTTAATGTGCTGGGGGTAAACAGTTTAAATAAATGAAGGACTCTCAGACTGCAGCACCTGAGCCTGACGCTCCCATCTATTCACTTCACAAACATTTTTTAAGAACACAGCAGACAATCACTAACATTTGAGAGCTGGTGCTTGCTCATTACAGTTGGTGCCCAACATTAAACCCTATCTTAGATTAGGATTTACACTGCCTCTTCATGAAAACTATTATGCCAATGTTTGCTTAACCGATTTGCTGAATAACAGCTTTAAAGTGGGTAAAAATGATTTCAGTTAAGACACTCATTTACAAAACTTAGGCACAAAGGATTTAAGCTGCCAAGAATTTACATATAGAACGGTAACTACATTTTTCTCACTTTATTCTTTTTTTTAGGACAATAGGATACTTTATAAAATATCCTCTTTCGCACCTACCATTAAGTATGTAAACATTTTCTGGAGTTCTAGTAGAGTGGTCTTGTGTTTCATATCTTCTGAATACTAAAAGAAATTCACAAAAGAAGACTTTATCTTTTTGCTTATAACTTTCCAAAAACAGTCCTTAAAAAGATGAAACAATCAACTTTTTAAATAAAAAAAAAAAAACCACTTGATTATGGAAAATTAAGAAAAATGATTGTGTACAAGAACACACAGTACACTATTTTACACTTATATATAAAATACTACCTACTCGGTTTTCGGCATGTCAACATTAAACCTAAGTCAAAAAATAACTCTATTTTCTAAAAATTTACTGCAGCTAGGAGCTTTTGGGAAGGTATTACAAAAGATTGTAGTAATTTTGGAATAATTTTTTTTTCAATTCATAGGTGGTGTGGGAGTTCTGATCAACCCTCTATATTCACAAGCAGACCAGCAGTTTTCCTCTTTTATATTATTTTTTGTGTTTATTTATAAATGGCTAATTCTAGGTGAAGTTAAGTGACAACTACCAATAACTTAATGATAACAAAAAATGATGAGGTCACTGCCAATCAGGGTGTTTCACACATTATATATGCCCTGTTGATGTCAGGGACCAAAATGAAGCTTTCTCTTTTACAATAAATAGCTAGAAGTAACAACATTATATTTCTGGAAGTTAACCAATGTATAATAATTTACAGGACTTGCTGTACTTCTGGTAGCATAAGATATATGCTCTGGGACTTTATAAACATTCAAGAAGAATGACATTTATTCTAACAAAATGACACGTTAGGAGTTAAGAAACAACAGACAATTCACATAAAACCAAACTTGAATAATTCTAGTTGATAGCACCAGAAATATGAATTTCAGAACATGTTTTATTACAATGCCACCTTAAGAACCTACTACATTACAAATACATTTAAAAAAAAAAACCTCTTCACTTTAGACATCAGCAAAAGAATCCAACTGAACAAAAAGCAAGCTAAAGTCCTGAAGAAATAGCCTTTATCAAGAAATAAGTCTTAAAAGTAAGTCTATACTTTATCAGCATTTGCACTGATTCTAAATTTAAACTTCTACGAAAACCTACGCAAGGAACCTAAGACCCCAAAGCATACCTTTGCAGTAAAGATTGCTTGTCTGGCCTCTGGTATCATGTACAGTTGCTGAATAGTGGATGCCAAGTAACACGTTGCTCCAAGATTAGTTAGACCCACAAATCTACATTCAGCGCGAACATCATCGTGTGGCCAATAATCCCACTTGTAAGGTGCATGGGAAGCTGGAAAAAGTATGAATCACACATGCGGAAAAAAATCAATTCAAAGCACAATTTAATAAGACATAAATACAATTAAAAGCTTTATGCTTACAGTAATAAAGCGCATCCTGTTTATGCATTCTAAATTCACAGACATGAGCCAGACCGTACCTGATTTTTAAGAAAACGTACTATAGATACATCAGGAAAAGCACTTGATACAGCAGCGAGCCTTTCTAGATGCCACGCTGCTTTGGGCTGCAAGTGATTTGCTGTGCTCTCCAAAGCATCGTTCATGGCAAGCATCATCTCTTACACTTGATCTAGTGGTAGTATTGCACGTAGTAAGGGTCTTCCAGCCTCTACATTTAATCTAAAGTTTGGTAAAACCACATAATGTTTTCATCATCAAGAACATCCATAAATTCTAAACATTGGCTGCTATGCATTTTTTTATACGTAAGAAAGGTTTTTGTCTAATACAAGCCAACCACAGCACTCTTACAACACTCGCACTGCCTAAACCACTGAGAACGTACTTGTAACTGATAACATACAACACTTACAAGCTCCCGAACGTACACTAGTCATTCCCCCAGCACAAAAATTACTTATAATTTCTACTACCCCTTCCCATGCACCCCTGTGTCACACTGAAAGAAAGCAACGCAGTCTCTGCACCCAGAGACTCAAGTTAGGGAGCCTTCCCTTCACAAAACAAACCACAGATTTGGTATCAGAGATAACCCCACATGAAGCAAGACCTTTCTTTTCAGAAGAGAAGTTGGATTCAGAATGACATCCACTATAATGGATGCCAGGCTAGCAAAAGATCTTTTTGACCAGTACAAAAGATGGATAGATGCTTATCAGAGACAAGACACAAAAGTGCACTGAAATAAAGTGCTTGGCTATACACAAGCTTGAATAAACTTGGGAACGGCTTTTATAGGAAGAGAAAGAATGGTTTTTATTGCACTTCAAAGCTATATATACCAAAAGAATCTGCAATCTACAAGAAAAATAGGGGTAAGCAGGAAGTGAATTGCCTAGAGAATCAGATTGAAAAGACATTTTTCTTTTCCTGTAAGTTTTCTATTCCTCTATATTTCATACCAGATGTAGCAATCTATTTCTTACACAGCATGGCACTAGACAAGCTCGGCAAATCTGTCAGACTCTTCTTAATAAGCCTTGTTCTGATATGGCTGCCAAGAAATCGGAAGAATGGGAACGTTCTCCTCATCTGCCAGTCAAGAAGATGGTAACCAGACTAGACAAACCATTTGTAAGCGATTAGTACTGCTTCTAGACACTGACAGGCTTCTCTTCCTAGCATCCCACGCAGGAGAATGGAACGGGGAATTAATCATTTGAGCTGCAGAGGCAACGAGATGACACAAGCACTAAATTACAGAGGAACTAATCCAGTGTCCAAAGAAATTCACTGCAGCCTATCTTCCTTGGTATGCAAGAAGTTTGGCACAAAAACTCGCAGTGCATCTAGCTTTGCTATTCATCCCCAAGGGTATCATTCTCCAAAAAGGTAAGCTGTCCTACAAATAATTCAGCACCTCTATTGAAGTATATGTTCAGATATATAGAAAAAAAGAAAAAAAAGTAGTCTGGATTTAGTTTACAATCCCCAAAAGCTACGTGGGTTCAAGATTTAAATTTTAAATCTTTAATTATTTTGTCAAAGGTTAAAGGCTCATAAGGATTCTTCTCAATTCGTACTACCAGCTAGAAATTCAGGAAACTATTTGGCATCCTCTGAACAGATCCTCACATCTTCAGAGACCAGACCCACAAGATGTTCTGTTGCACAACAAATAATTGTTGTAATCTTCATTTTGGCATTGGCATCAAAACTACTATTAGCCCTGCAGCTTCAAGTAGGGAAGGAAGGAGTTGTAATTCTCCTGTTTCAACAAATCTCAGTAGCGTGACCTCATGTTACCTGGTTACGTTGAGCTGATCGGCCAGTTGAAACAAAGCTCTCCTCCACGCTGAACCTCCTAAATAAAGTAATTAGCATGGCAGAAGAACACAAAATTCCCTCCCTTAACTGAAATCCTTAAATTGCAACATCTTAATTCACCCCTTCTGATGTAAGGACTCAGCATCTATCACTCTGCTTATACCTCATCAAGTTGTAATTACAAAGAAATCAGATTACTTCTTTATACTTCAGGAGACCAGTTTGATTATCTTCCTCCCACTTCAATCTGACAAAGGGCTTTCAGAAATTTGACAAGGAATTTCTCAGGAAGATCCTGTTTTCTCCACCCTGGGATTTTTAAGCGACTGTCTTCATTTTCATAATAAAAGCTTTCCTTCTTCCATATGGATCTTAACTAGAAAGGTAAATTTGAGTCTCATTTATGTCTATCTTCTTTATTCCTCACTGTCATTACAGAAATCAGCCTTTTCTCAGGAAGAGATAGGGAAACTTGTAACCAAAACTTGCAATATTCACATTCTGTTTTAAGCAAAATAAAACTGAATTTCTTCCTCTTCAAATGACCGTGCATTTCTCTATGTTCCACCTTCTGATCATGCTTCTGCTCCAAAGATAACATCAGACACGATCTTAAACTTCCTGGAAAGCAAAGCAGCTGGTCTTGTTTCCCTCCTTTGAACTGAATGTTTTTATTAGTCTTGGTCTTTAAAGAAAGCAAAACTCCAAAACACTACAAGAAATTTTAGGAAGAACAGAGAGTATCTAAATCCCCTCTTCAGTAAGATCAGAGTCTGCATAAATTGTTAGCCCTCCCTGCTGAGAAAAGCAAAGAGAAAAGTCAGCTGACATCAGCTACTTAGCAGTCCATTTCCTACGGTATCACTTGCTGAAAATGCATGAAGGCATCCCTATGCCATCAGTTAAAAACACTGTATCTGTGAAGCAGAAAAAAGCACGCAAGTCATTCTCTTCTTGCATCCATCAATGAAGGGAGCTACATTAGTGGAAACTTTAAATGACGTTATTCATACTAGTAAAAGTCTGAAGAACAGTATACAGTTGTACATTTTAATATGACTGCCAGAATAGAGTCTTAGTAACATCATTTTTAATTAGAACCCTACTTTTTTTTTTTTTGTCCCAGGGAAAATATACTAGATATCCTTTAATAAGATGTTTTCTTTTTGAAAATTTTACTTTATTTTGCTGCATTAAATTAAAGCTGTCTCTTAAGAGCACCCTGGCTACACTCAGTTAGGAGTGTGAGAAAAAATGGTAGAATAGCAGAGACAGCAATTGGCAAGACTACAGGACAACAATTGTACAAGCAGCAGGATTGAAAATTTCTCCAATGAACCACAAAAACTAAAACGTTGAAACCAAAGACAGGATAGAAATTTATAGTATTTTCCGTAATGTTTCTGCTAAGAAGAACAGAGAGACAGGCCTAAGGCTAAGATTTTTAAAGAGCAGTAGGATTACAGAGATAAGCAAAGTGGAAAAATCCAGTTTTAAGAATCTTTGGATCACATCAATGGAATAACAAGACTTTAAACAAAGGAGGTTATCAGAAGTCCTGTGTCAGTTGCACATCAGAAAGAGACAATGGCACTCTGTCAGTTGTAATAAAATTAACACTCATGAAACTGAGATACACTGAAGATGGAGCAGGAGCACAGACCAAACGGCTCTGGAGAAATCAGGAAGGAACACCCAACCTAGAGAAGAGTATTTGGAAGAAAGTAACAACTGTGGTAAGAGTTACGGAAAACTTCAGCACCTAGGAATTACTGGGATTTGGAGTGAGAAAAATACTAACTGTAAAAAATGAATGATTGTACCTGGAAAGATACAGACAACCTCAGCAGCAGCAGATGTACTCAAGCAAACAGAAATATCCAATACTTTCATAAAACATGTTCTTCATAATATTCTCCCTGAACACAGGAGACTTTGGAGGCTCTTTAGAAGGCCCCAGGCATACGAGTACAGAACACAAAATGTTATTACGATCAGATTTCTCTTTCACTTCCTGAATCGTAAGGCACTAAATCAGTTCCATAGATTATAATAAATTACAGATCCTCAGGTTACAGGAGTTAAAACTGGGCATGTGAAAGGAAATCTATCAAGCTAAAAATGCATAATGAGAATTTGCAAATCAAAGATAAAATATTAACTAACTTCAAATGTAGGTAATTTACATATTATACATAGGAATTGAGTTTCCAAAACACAGGAAGCATGAAAGCCAAGAGGCATAACAAAATTGTATTAGCACTGTATGCAGACATCTGGGTACAGACTGAAGTCAACTACAAAGATATTAGAGACTTTGAAAACATGACAGTGCTGTTAATAGCCAAACATCTACAGTACCTCAGTGCGGTTTATATATTTTGGTTTATGTCTAAGCATACCATGTTTCTTCACGTTAGAAAGGCAAAATACAAAAGAGAATCCAGCACAAGCCAATGAAACATGTGAAATCCACTCTAACAATGTTATCTATGTGTCAGTGTCATTTAGCAGGACCACATACTTTAAATAACCCATATTTAAGAAGAGATGAGCTGAAAATTATACATGGGATTAAATCCACTCATTTGCTAGGTGAGCAAAAGATACAGTAGTATCACAGAGCAGATGTAGGTAAGTGATGGTGGCTAAGTAGTAGAGCTACAAAGTGGAACTTTAAGAGCAGTGTTAGTGGCAACAATGTCTTACTTCATTACTACTTTTGGAAAGTAGGACTACTCAGTTTAAGTCTAAAAACATTCTGCGTCACCTTTGCGTTTCCCTGCTTCTACCTATGCATTCTTAACAGATCGTTATTTTTAGAAAGTCATTAAATGCAGACACTTCTGATGTATTTCAGGAGGGAACTGCAGTAGTGGTCACAATGGTGGCTAGTCATCCCCATCGTAAACACACAGTCTTCAGAATGGGAGTCCATATTACAAGTACGCTCATATTTTCTTTACGGAACTTGTAAATCCGAAAATTCAAAACAAAACCAAAACAAACAGAAAATGCAAATGGACTAGTTTTCCACAAAATACTCAAAAGCTATATGTGAATAAAGGTTCTTACACTGCATGTGTTGTGCCATAACCCAGTTGTGGAGCAGCCTGTAGTTTTCCACGGACCCCTTTACCATTTCTACCAACAAGTCATAAGCAGCAGCCCTTGAAGAATGTGACTTGCATTTTGGCTGTTGTCTATCTTTCAAACTTGGCAGCAAGAAGAGAAGATTGAAGATGTCTCTCAGAAACTCCTGAAAAGAAGTTCAATCGGCACATTTAGCAGTTTGAACACATTCTTAAAAGACAACAGTCGTGTACTAACAATCTTCTGGAAACACTGTAGACTTTCTAGATCTCTATCACCTGCAGAACTTTCTGACTTGTACACAAGTTCTGAATTACCAATTTCAACAACTTACTTTATACTACATAAAATGCACTGTAATCATACTATAGCCTAAAGAGAAACATGTCCACTGAAAAAGAATGACAAATTATGCTTGACTGATGACTGATAATTTGACAAACCACACACATTTATTTTTAGTAACTTTAAGACTAGTTTCTCCTAGTGAAAGACAGCGCATAACCTTAATCGCTCTACTCGTTTGAGTTTTATGAATTACTAATTAATCTTAAAACACATTAAATTATGTACCATGTGTACTGTAAGTGTATTTTTGTATTGTTTCATGTTTGGAATATTAACTGAACTATAAAAGGCACAAAGCATAGCTGTACCAAGTCACGCTGCCTTTGGATGATAAATACGTATTACACACTGTTATTTATCTTTACTGTCCCAGATTAATACACTAAAAAATGAGATGGATCTGTCTAAACTTCAGTACCTTTTTTCTATGTAGCCAATTTAATTCAATAAAATTAAACCAAAAGTAAAATATTAAAAGGATAACAAAAAAAAAAAAAAAAGAGATGATCTGTATAGGTCTGTAAGAACAGGTGGTCAAACTCTTCCACAACTACATCACCTTCAAAGAAGCGTAGAGTGGTGAAAAGGCTTTCCTCCACCTTTCAGCTATGAAGTGAACATTACTAATTAGTCATTTAAGTGGTATAACAAGAGACTATGAATGAAGAAACTGAGCACAATTTATAAAGCAGTGTTTCAACAAATTTCTTTAAACAACCAGCAATTCACGTGCATACTTTCTGTCTAGGGTTGATGATCCATAGCCTACACTTCGCTGCTTCTATAAAATGTCTGCAATCTTAACAAATTGTATTTAACCATTAAATCATATTAGTAGTGTATCATTTTAGTCGTCTACATAATCAGACAATAAATCCTCTACCACTGCAGAATTTTGATTGCTTTTTTCCCCCCAGAGATATCTTATTGAATTTTTTTTAGGGCCAGAATTCTTCCCCCATTTCTAGAGCATAGGCTACCAATCCAGCTATTATACTTCATTCTACAATTTCTACACTGTAATTAAAAAAATTATTCTTCCTGAATTTCCCCATTCAGGTATACTCAGTTAAGAAGCCTTTCAACATTAAAAGGCAGGCTCTGCTGTAAAATCTAACTAAACTCTAAATATTTTAAAAAATGGCCTTCTGCAGAGTACACAGCAAAATCACCATAAAAAGCCTTGTTCCAGCATGCAGGGAAATTCCTATAGTCTTAATATAAAATCTTATAACCAGGGTCTTATGTTTATAGCCAAATAATATGGAGAGGTCTTCTCCCAGCCAATATAGTTAAACAAAGTTCTTTGAGATTTCTCCACACTTTGGAGAAAGAAAATGCATAAAATTAAAAATAGATACCTGGTTTCTTGGTAGTTAGTCTGTATCAGGAGTGCTTGTGGGGCAGCAGTCTGATTCCTTTTCATTCCTAAGCATACGTGTCAGGTGTAGATATTACAGCTCAGCAGCAGACCAGCTGCATCTACTAAGTGGAGTTTTAGACTGTGCTTTCAGCTGCAGCCTTTTTCAAGCAGGTGTTTTAACGCACCAGCCACCTTACAGGGTCCCAGACTAGAAAAGCAGTAACTTGAGAGATCTGGATCTATCTTTTTCTGATTAACATTCTCCATCTTCTATTTGTGCTGACTGAATTCTGACACGTTGGAGCAGGGAAGACAACGCTATAGATGATTTTGCTCAGAGGCTAAATGCAAAACCCCAATCTTGTTAAAAATATATCTCTTTACCATCAAAGTGGCCTTAAGATACACCCTTCTAGTGAAGATGTGCTAGCTGCTATGTGTTAAAAATGTATTTTTGTCCACTTAGTGTAGAATAAGGTAATCTAAATGACATCAAAGAAGGTAGATCAAGTATCCATTGCTGTCACAAAATGTGACCTTTAAAGTTTGACAATATTTGCTGAACAATAGTTTTGTTTACTTAGTAAGAGAAGGAATCTGTAGGGAAGAAAAGGCACAGCAGAGCACCGCAATCCTCTGGGCAAGTCTAAACTATCTTCAGTATTTGCCAGTGCATTTTCCGGGATATTTTTTCACCAGCACCAGGGGGACGCGTGTGGTTTCACAATCCTGTTCTATTACGCTGAACACAATACAAAACTCTTCACTAATGCACTTCATAATGTGCCGTTAATAAGTGTTCTTAACTGTACAGAGAATTTAAAAAATTAATACTAGATCATGATTTAGTCTCAGAAAAATGTACTAAGTCCCTGTCTCTCAGCAAAGCCAGATTCTTTTTGAGAAGTTTGCTGTGGATACTGTTCTGTTCACATTCATCCATCTTTCAAATCAAATTTCTGGCCTCCCTGTGATATACTACATACAAGCAACGTACTTTAGGATTCTGTATAGTATCACTCTACTTAAGCTTCCCTTTTGTTTTCTTCTTATACTTTTCATATATCCAAGCTACATAAATCTGATCTTTGCTTAACTCTTCTGTTTAAATTTCTATATCATCCTCCACACTGCACTCTGTGAATCGAATTCTTGCTCTAATTTAATCTGCAAGGTCTCCATACTTAAAATACACTTATTCCAGGAGAATTACATAGTAGCAGTCTTTTAAAATGCTGTCAGCAATGTAACTTTATGTTAGGTAGGGCATAACATGGACACTATTAAAACTTCTGGACAGTAAAATACCTTCAGGGCCATTTTATGATAACAGACAGAGTAAACAGGCAGGATATAGACAACATAATTGAATACAGGGGACTATTTTCCTGGTGAAACCTCACTAAAGGTCCAATCATAAGCTCAGTACAGTCTATAGAAAAAAACATCAATTTAAATCAGCATTTACACCAGATTAAAAAACCAGTTTAAGTCAGCTTTTACACCACAATTATTTTTTTTTTTTTGACAATGTGGCCCCAAAACACAAAGTAGAAATTTTATAACAACTCCCCCTGCCTAGCCACTCTCCCATCTTACAAGCACAGGTGGAACATAATATTCTTGTAACAACTGTCTGCCACTGTAGATGTAGATCTTAAAAGCTACTTTTAGATCATAATTGTCCCAGGATATGGTCAAAAACCAGCTGTTGTTAATGACTTAAACCAGTTAATGCTTATCAATACTAAAACCATTTAAAAATAATAAATGAAAATTAATAAAATTTCTAGGATGTAAGAACTCTATCCTGAAATGAAATATAGTCAGAAAGGGAAGGGACTGTATGCGCTACTTTTTAATAAAGGAATGATATGTGTGTTTTCATCCACCATCCTAAGGCTAGAAATATGATATACTCCCATATATTGAGCCCTGAAATCAACATGGTGGAAAAAAGGTGAAATGAAGAAAGTATAGTAACAAGAGATGACACTATTTTGATCTCTTTACGGTCTTTCAGCGTCCTTTTCTTACCTGGCCTTCACGAGAAAATTTAAAGGGTGGTTTGTGCTTAATAACACTTGTTGCGAGACGAAGTAGTCCTGTAAGTCCATCATCTTCTATATTACCATCTTGATGGTCAAGGATTTCTCTGCTATATATACACATATATACAAAAGAAATGTTAAAACTCTGTCCCAGTAACAATAAATACCATGCAACTAACAAGTGAAATCGCTGTTAGCAAACCTTACCTCCGAATGCAGTCAGCAAGATGTCTTGCTAGTGCATCTAAATCAAGCAGTGTTGTCTGATTAAAAATAAAGAAAATGGAATATAAATGGAAAATAATTATGTACTTCATGAACTACAACTTATAAGCCTAGTCTGAAACTATGGTTATGCTTTTGGATGAAGTTTTGCTATTGCACACAGAAAAACAGGGACAATTAAAACTCATCTTTCAAACATGCCTGCAAAAATATTTTAATAATTTTTATAAATGTGATGAAACTGTTTTTTAAAATCAATGCTGTACAGTTCAAATGAAGTAACATTTATTCTTTCAATTCCAGATCCCACAAATAAATATACTACCTCTACCATACAAAAACAAGAAAAAAGGAATAGTACTATTTTAAAGAGAAGTGTTTAATTGTTATTTCTCACAAGAACATACAGTTCGTTATCAGAAGGTTGAAAAGCCCCACTAGCATTTCTTGCTTGAGCAACATACAGAAGAAGTAGGCAGAACTGTAGCCTAGCTAAGAGATTCAATTAATAAAACAGAAATAGAAGGAAACTGTGCAGAGGAGGCGAGGGGAGCAAAATTTTGGCCTCTGCTGGGAACATCCAGACTCAGGAGAGGACAAGACTTTTCCATTCTGGAGAAACCAGAGTTAAGGCTTTATCTTCCTTCCCTTCCCACACTCCTGCCACAACACTGAGAATGAACTAGAGATTTATGTAGGGCCACTAGCCAGCACAAGCAGTTGCAGAGTTTGCCCAAAAGGTAGCTTTAACCCTTTAGAGGTGTTTCAAAAGTTGTGAATAAGTTTTCTAACCTGTGCTAAGTGGCTGTTAAGTGAATTTTTTTTCTATTTCAGCTTTAGTCAAATACTTGATTACATCCTCCTTAGACCGCATTGAAATCATCAACAGTGAATCTCACAGATAATTACAGTATTCCCAATGTCTGGTACCTTCACCTAAGTTCACCCTCTGTGTATTATACCCATTCCCCCTTCTTGACCCTGCAGGTTCAGTATCTGAAGCTTCCTTTGGCCAAGAGCTACTAAATAGTAGCTCAAAGAGTAAGGAAAGCTGGGAGATGAGAAAGATCCAAGAGCTCTTCACAGCAGTTCACCGTATCTTAAGTAAAAATGTCTCATACTGAAGTAAAAGTGGTCTGAATACCCAAATTTAAAAAAGCAAACGTTCATATGAATGCAAAGCAAAACCTACCTGACTTGCATCTTTGACATGTATGTTATCAATCAGTTTGCACAGCAGCCAAAAATACTCCTTACAACCTGGTCGCAGCACCGTTTCTTCTTCATAATCCTCTATCTGTGAAAAGAAATTGTTTTTGTTCTGAAGTACATCAGACAAAATAACTGTGTATTAAAAAAACGTAGTAAAGACACTAACAGTTACAAGATTATTACTTTCTTCAAGCCCCTATTTAAGATAAGCCAAGTACCAGAACAATGTACTTTACAATGGTAACAGCGCATGTTCTATTTTTCTTCTGTATTTATTAGTTTTCTTGAAAGATTGTCAGGATGATCTGCCAGACCGTTTGAAAAAAATTTAGAGTAGTATTGACTCCATCCTAGCCACTGCAAATTCCAAAAATGTTCAGTATTAGACTAGACAAAACATGAGAAACTTTGGCTGAATTCAACAGTAGTTAGTACAACTCTAATTTTAAACTCTTCTGAAAATGAGTCAAATAATGCAAAATCTGTAGATTGTTTTAATTTAACTTTTTTTTTTTAATATCAACAAGAGTTTAAAATGAAAGCAGACTCAAACTGAACGAACCACTCTCACCTAAAATCAAATGCCACACAGAGTCACAAGAGTAACTGCCTGACAGACCCAAAATCCAGGTTCACACTTCGTTGCCATACAAGTCCATACAAGTGCTCTCCTTCAGATCTAGCTACATCAGCTGCAGTCAGCACAGCCTCCCCTGAGATGCACTGCTAGGTCTATGATCCCTAATTGACTTCAGGCAGAATCATCCAGGTTAGTTCAAATCATCTCTATTAACCTGCATACATTAACAGCGAGAACTCCTGAAGTAGCTTTGACAGCATCCACAGAATCTCTTCTATTTAGTGGAGCTGTGAGGACAGTAATACTCCAACAGAAAAACAGCAGCAGTTGACTGGGGAACACTAACATTCAGCCACAACAACAGAGGGTACCTATGTACACGTAAAACAACGTACTGATTTATTTATGGACTTACCTACATTTAAAAGGGAAATCAAAGCATATATTGAAAACACAACTGTTATTCCCTAACAGCGTGTTATGTGGACACTAAATTCCAGAACAAGAGCACTTCCTAAATGCTGTTCTGCACTTCCCCAAGCACAGGCAAGCTCTAAATTACTGTAGTGTCACAGCTTTAACTACTTTCATAAAATTTCTGGAAGCATCTAAACCAAAAGTCTTAATATCTCAGTGTATCAGAAACACTATGTCAGACATAACGATAACATGTGCTATCATTTTTTCTTTTTATATTAACAAAAGTAAGTTTAAATAGATCTTTGATAAAGTCTTGTAATTTCTTAAATTCTTACCCGGATTGGTTTCAGAGCTTGAGCATCAGGGAGAAATTTTAATAACGTTGATGCAGCCAGAAGCAGAAAGGATCGATTAATTGAGTCTCCCCCATCCAGACCAGAGAGAGATAACTTGTATAAACCATTGCAAGACTCATGGCGAACAGCAGTCTTTATGAAAAATAAAAGAATTAAATGATTACACACATTATTTAGTAGATTATTTTTTCTTTTATTGACTTTTATTTCGTATGTACATTAATAAATTCCTCTCATAATACCTATCAGGTTATCAAAGTAGAATACATCTTTCTAAAAACACGTATTACAAATAAGGTACATTTAAATTACTTACAGAAAAATGCAAAAGATACTGTTCTAACAAAAAAGCTGATTTGCCTGTGCCCCTTGTCTCTTGAGTTACGTGTTTTCTACAGTAAAGATTACAGCCCAGCCAGTTACTAAAATAGAAAACATCACATCTGGGCAAATTAGGGAAATCTATGTGATGCTCGTACCTACACTTACTCATTCCTAACTATATGGTTAATTTGTTTAATTTCACTAGAAGACTCATTTTCTTCTTTCTTTTATTCTTTTGTTAAGAAAAACATCCACAGACTATCCCTAATCCAGCTTTGGAAGTTTGCACTCTTTTTTCCCCAGGGTTTTTAAATGAAGTCCGCATGTAAGCTGCTTCTGTGGTTGAGTAATAAAGCAACAGATCATAGCTATCACATCATGTCCATATTGCACCTTTAAGCAATCACTACTAAATACAAAATTTTCTACTATGCGTATCTTTATGCAATTTTCAAGTTTTTCTAACATCAGAAAAAATTACTTAAAGCTAAGCAAAGATTCGGTAATGATGAACATTTTTATATCAACTCTCATTCACCTCATTTTGTGACAAAAAGCATAGCTGAAAAAATAATATAATGGGGGAAGTATATTTAATCCATGTTAGAGGGCATCACAGAGACATTTCAACAAATTACAATGAAAAAATTACATCCAAACAGAAGCCCAGAACAAAGACCAGTTTATAAACTGGTTTGCAATCAACCACAAATGTGCCATCTTACACAGTATTTTAACTATGAACGATTATTTCTTAAAGGCGATTGCAAGTACCTGAGTCAGACCCTGCCTACTTTTAGCAGGAAACAACATGTTTTGAATTAAATGGAAGCTTGAAACCAAAGTTACTCTTGTTCCAGGTTATGCACTAATTAGTAACACGCTAACTTCTCCTTTAACATACCTCTGGAATAAGAAGGGTAAGTTTCTTTAGCCAGTCTTGCAAATGGTCACTGTCCGCCAGACTGGATTTCACCAAGGAACAGCAGTGAGCCCAACTCACCAAGAGCCACATTGAATAATGAGTGACTGAAAGGAAACAAGGTAAGAGTAAATCGTGCTGTAACTAACAGAAGAGGCTTTTTAGGTTGAAGACTTGCATAATGCTAGCACACGAGACATTTATTCCAGTCATACTAATGCACAAGACTAAATCCTTACTGGCACATAAGAGGCTACCTAAATGCAGAATTTTACCAATATGCTTACTAAATACTGACCATTGTACTACTGATGACAATTCAATTAGATTGCTCTTAAGTATTACCAATCTGGGGCACAATCCTTTCCTGCATCTCTACTCCTCGAGCAGTGAGCTGGTACTTTGCTAATGGGTTGCATCATGTCTTAACATGAATGTTTCCCTGAACTAACTAGTATATCTGTTCCATACTCCTTAAGAGCTAAAAGTAAGATGTTAGTAGGTGATACATAGCATTTACTGAGAATTTGAGTTCATAGACATTAACATCTGCAGGGGAGAACAACGTGGAAAAACTGAAGGCAATGTATAAGCCTAGGAGGACATACCTATATTTATGCATGCCTGTGCTGTACTTTTGACAATTACTTTGATACAGACTTAATCTGACACTGGTCATTTAGACCTTTTGTAAGAAACGTCCACAAGAGGGATAGATGGGGGAGCTCCAAGGAATTCTGGGCCCAGAATGATTTCTGTAAACCAGAATAAAGGTGACTATTGGTGACTCTATTGCAGTGTTATGTATGCTGCTCTTTGGAAGATAAGAATACAGCTGGTTTTCCTGCCAAAACAAGCTCTTCTGGAGATGAAGGCATAGCTACAGTACAAAATTTCAATTCATATAAAACAATTTCCAGAGAAGGAGAGCCTCTCTGTGTGTTCCCACCTAGATTACAACAGCCCTAACACTACCAAGGAACACAATTTTATAGCATTCTAATGGTGGAATAAAACAAACACGTAATTTGTTATCTTCAATATGTTTTCATTGCTATTAGTTCATAACATATAGCTATTTTGCAGCACTAACCTTCATGTCTTGATCTGTGATCAGACTGAGCTTTCAACACCCTGAACAGGAAGAAGATAAAGCCATTGAACTTTATCACAGAATGTAACAGATTATCACTTAGAAATACAAGTACACGCAAGTAACAACACAGTTACTCTTAAGTACCCACTAAGAAAACTAAAATTTTAATCTTAAAAGGATTCATTTCTTGCAGTATTCAAAATTAGCAACAAGTCACCCCCTTAAAGCTTTACTGACTACAAGACAAAATGTCAAGGAAAAATACCCACAACCCCTTTATTTTATCCAAAAAAGAGATAATGTAAAATGGAACTAACAACAGACCCATGCAGAAGAAAGCTAGTATTCTTCATAGACAACTGCACTTTGAACAAACAATTGCAAACTTTAGATAAATTTTAAATGTTTGTGTTTATTTACTTACAGTTTTATAAATTGAAATAAAAGGTTCTGAAACCAAAACCATACTGTATATATTTAAAATTATTCCTGCAACTCAACTAGAGGTTAAAGTTAGGCACACTCGCAGACTTGACTGTAAACGCCCTGAATGTCCTTAACAATCTTTTAAAAAAATGGTAAAACACATTATCCGTTACTTGGAATCAAGTAATTCTACAACACCAAACCTAGCAAAAAACCTGACTTCCCTACCATCAGTCTGACTCTGTCACGATGCAGTCTTACACAGAATTGCTTTTCTCAGGACAAAAGGCAAAAAGGACAAAAATCTCTAATAGCCCGTTTCTGAAGGTAAAATTTTGCCTTCAGTACATGCACGCTCACTAAAACAATAAGGGCAATTTCAGCAGAAATAAGCTAATGTCATCAGGATGGGAAACATAAGTCAAAACCAGCGGATGACTACGCAGCTTAAAAGTGAATGTATTTTAATTTCTCCTTTACCCTGCCTTGAAATTGAGAATGCTAATTGCTACAGACAGAACAAAGAAATAGTTTTGACATGAGAATTTATGAGAGCATACCATATATATTTTGTTGCTCCATGTCTTATACTGTGACCCTTGAGAGTTCCTCTCACCCCTCCTATAAGGGTAGGATAACTACCAGAAGAGGTGACTAAGAAAAGCAAGTCTAATGCCTGTAAGACTTAAATTTCTGCTATGGGTGTTAATGGGGGGACTACAACTGAAAGAGCTATTTACTTTATTTAAAGCAGCGATGAAAACGTGCACACTTGATTAACTTTATTACAAAAATAAAAAGATATTGTACCTAGGTGCCAAGTTGTCATATGTATAAGCAACTGACATAAGTCGCTGAATCAAACTGGTTCCCTGGACAAGTACAAGAAACACCTTTAAAAATTGAAGTCAAAAGAAAAAAAAAAACAGTTAATATAACAACAAGCTTTTTGATCTGTTTTTAAATTATACACACTGTGTGAATCTAAAACAAACCCACCTGTGTAGAGGGAGGAAGAGCAAAAGACAAATCACAGCATCTCCATAGTTAGAACTTACATTGTTTTTTAATAAAGCAAATCTAAAGTCCTGTGTTTCATTGAGTAAGTCTAGATGCTAAAATTTCATTCTATTTCCCTAAGACAGACAATTTAACTGAACAGAAAAATCAGCCATTTACTTAATCCTTTTAGTAAAAACACAGTATTTTTTTAAAAGCATGGACTATTCACTTCCTTTAAAAAATCTCAGGCTTGAGGAGACAGGGTTGAGGATGAGGTTGGATACGTAAATTTCGCTCATCTCTGTGATCAACACATTTTATTGACTATACATTCACTTCAATTGTTCATCTTTAGAGAACCGCCGACAGGCTACACAGAATTTTCAAATCAAAGTCTGAAGAAAGTCTTTTAAAATATTTAGATAGCAAATCCACTGCAATAAAAATATTCATCAATGACAATTAAAAATTTAAAACCCATTATAGAACCTGGTAGCAGAATTTACACACAACCGATGTTGAAAAATTTCCTACATTTGATAATTTCCCGTTATCATAGTAGCTTTGGCAATTTAGGGATCTGTTTTGTCAAAAATACCTAATACTTATAGAATAGTTAAGGTCTTTCCATGTATAACGATGACAATGGGAAGTTTGGCTCCAGCTCACAGTTCATCTCTACACTTTCTGGCAATCACAGCTGGTCCTGTGCCCAAGAGCAATCGATTTACAGTATCTCTGATGTGAAAATACTACATTTGCTTGGTCTACATTAGGAAACGAGCATGCAGGAATCTGGTAGGAAGGTTTACAGGTTTAGGTAAGTTTACCATAAACTCACTGAAATATCCTTAGTAGAGTAAGTTATTTTAGTGTTTACTAAAGGAATCTAAATTGGATTTAGTGAGGATGGGGACAGCCCATATAACAGGTTACCATAAAAAAAGGAGCGATTAATTTGAAAAACAAAAACAAGAAACAGGGATAAAGCACTGGAATTCTGAATTCCCAATTCATGTGCTCACCAATCACCAAAAAAACGTTTTGGTTCCAGCTTTTAAAACTGCCAGGTTTAAAGCAATTCAAATACTTTTTAGAGGAGAATAACATGTAGGATATAGATTAACATTAGTAACTTTTCCACTACATTATTTTATTACCAAAATAAAGGCCTCACACAATAAAGGAGTCGTCGTTCTGAAGTGCACAAAATGGACACACTGTTTCTCTCTTACCTCTGTTAAACGAGGTATATGAAGGCCCTTCGCATGGTCACTTGCAGTCTTCCTTGATTTGCCTGGCCACGTTCTTTTTCTGTGACTCTCCGCTACACCAGACCAGGCAAAGACATCGTGATAAGCTAAATCCAGATCTGAAGGATCGACCGCAAACTGGCATATCAGCTTCAGCAAGCAAGCAAGACAGTCTAGCTGCCACTGTGAGTAAGAAGAAAATGAAATTTTATTTTTTCCGGGATGTATTTTACAAATAATTCTATGCCTACTAGGGAATTTGAAATGAAAAGCTTAAGTAAGGTATAATAAAGGATAAACAGCTAGAACTAACGGGCAAAACCTCACCAAAATAGATACTAAAGAGGAAGGGTATTAAAAAAAAGTTACTACTTACAATGAAAATATTTTAATGATCTGGTCCTATTAACAGGTGCATTCGAGACATTCTATTATTCAGGGCATGAAATAGCACAGAGGAAATAGTACAGGAGTTAAGCTCAACAGTTAAGAGGCCTTCCTGCATTGTATTCAACTATAGCACAGGGTACAAAGTACGGTATACAGAAGTGCTTTCAAGTTGAATATATGTAACCATGCAGAGACAATACAGACTAGTTTAAAAATACCATTTTGTATTGTAACATCTCTTGTTACACAAAACCCACTGATCCATTTAGTAACTCTTGAGATCAACTTTCAGGGCTCTCAGCTGCGTGGCTATGGCCAAACATAGCACCTGCTCAGGTCCACCAGCAGAAGGTTCATTGTGAGAGTAAAATTAATAAAAATGGAGCACCATGTCACAGCAACCCATGAACTAGGTCAGCTGTCTAGCACCTATACATGCCTAAGTCAGGACTCTGTACTAAGGCACTTTGTTGCAGAATCTGTTACTATTTTCGCAGCGGTGTGCATACTTTCTGGACAGGACAATAAAAGTCATCATACAAACTTTTGCTTATCTACTGAATTGTTTCTAATATTGAAATAGTTTTAGAACAAATACATGAAAATCAGTTAAAAACTATCAAACTTTTAATAAAAAGTGTACCTGCCTTCTTTTTAACATTTCAGTAACTGTCATCAGTTTTATGCATACATGCGTATGCTTGTTCATTTACTTCTTTTTATGTACATGACTCAGAGCTTGGGATACTTCAATTTTTTTTTTAGAATCAAATGCCATGGAATTGAAAATGAAAGAGAAAAATTAACTAATAAAAAAAGTTTTCATTATAATGTGAATTTTGCTCCAACTAATAGAATAATGATGAAAAAAGACATTATATAAGAACAACTAATAATAATGTTCATTATGGAAAAATGTCTTTATTCACACCATAGCCACAATGCTACCACTTTTGTCTCAACGCCAACAAGGGGACATGATATTTCTTGGCCTCTTCAGAGGGGAAGATAATTAACAGATTACTGCTTTTAAAACAGACTATAATAAAAGTTTCCAAATAACAACTTTCCCTAAGACAAGCTGAAAAAGGGCAAAAATAAAGTACCTGCGTCTTGTTTGGCACATTGTGACATCTTCAAAAAAAGTGTGATAGGCAATAGTATTATCAATGCAGTTGCAATCATGGAACCCAGACTGTTTTTTTTCTCTAAAGTGTTCCCATGATCTACAACTTTACGGTCTACAAACTAGGATTTTTTTAAGACTAGACAAAAAAATAAACCAAAAATACATAGAAAAATACGAAGGGTGGTTTTAAAATATAAAAAAGCAGAAGTATGACTTTTTTTTTTAAAAAGAAAATAAATTCTTCCAGGAATATAAAATATTCAAGAAAAAGATGCTATTGCATAGACTCTGGTGGTTTCAACTATAGAATTCCTTCATTTCACTTACTACAGAAAAGTAACTATAACAAAGGCAGAAAGTAATCAAGTCTTTACAAATGACAGCTATGTTACTCTGGAGAAAAAGGGTGAATAAACACCTACCACAGTCCATGATTCCTGTTCTTTAGGCTCTAAGATTCCAGAATTGAAAATTTCTAGCAACTGTTGGAGCCCTCCAGCAGCAACAAACTGTAAGTATATCATGGAACCAGTGTGAGAAGAAGCAAATACAGACATATCACTAAGTTCAGGTAGATACCAAGCTAAGCTTTATAAATAAATAAATAAATAAATAAATAAAATCTGATACATGATTCAGCTGGATATTCTATGAAAAACCAAAGAAATAGCTGTACACAACTATGACAAATTCACAGGCCTGACAGCACAGAAAAGCTTTAAAATGTTACACCTAAATTTGAGATCAAAAACTCTAAGATTGATAATGTTTTAAATAGGTTTTCATTTTATATCTTTTTTGAAAAACTATATTAGGTATCACAGAACACTGTAGGAAAATCAAACCTTGCAGCTCCACGTGTTTTTACTATTTTCTATTTGATCTTCGCTCGAATCATCTGAGTCTGGGTAAAGATCGCTATAACTTCCCTAAAGATAAACAAGAACAATTCATTGTAAAAACAGTTAAAGAATTAAAATACTGTAAAATAACTCATCAATATATACTTTGGTTCAAAGACAAAAACATATATTCTGTGCAAGAAACTATTACCGTAGATTCACGTCTTATTCTCCTGTTGGGCTTTCCCAAAGCTTCAATAATTTCCAGGGCGTACAAAAGTTTATGGGCACTTTTTATTCGCAGAAGATCCTTCCAGCTAAAGCCATCATTACCCTTAAAAGAGAAAAAAGACAGAAAACAATTAACACAATTATATGTAATGCTGATCTATCTAAAAAATGCAAGGAGAGGATTTTTAAAGTGACATGGACAAATTATTTGGTTGTTAATTTCATCTTTTATTTGAAATTAGACAATCACAAGCATATTTCTATACACAATTAACAATTTGAATATGTGAATTCAGCAATGAAATTTGGGTAAACCTCCAACATTATTATAAGCTAAGGTACAGACAATTTTAAAGTAGAGGAAGTCAAATGTTATACTCTAAATTAGAACTTCCACCAAAATTTTGATCCATGTGTCCATAAAGACCCATAATATCTCAAAACTGTTAATATGCAATTTCAACAACTTTAAAAGAGGCAAAATTTTCATCTGTAGGGCAAGAAAACAAGTAGGTAGGTATCATGTTTTGAAATTATAGAAGAGTACCAGAAGGATTACTATCACAACAGTCATAATGTTAAAGCAAGGCTGCAGATGAAGAAACTGCTGTTTCAATTCAAACCAAGATTGTGACAATTAGTATTGACTGTATTTTTTCATTTATTAAATATTGTTTTTAAAGAAATCATAAAAACAAACTTCGGGAACTAAACTGACATCTCTGTTCATAAGAACTATTAGGTTTGTTTATTAAGTTTACTCGTGTCTCAGCACACTTATACTTACTATTTAACAGTCCTATTTGGGGAAAATTCAGCTAAAACACTAGACACTAAAACATCCATGTCAATAAAGAGAAACATGTGAAACAAGCATTCTTTGTTTACCTGCTCATCTGAAATATTCTGGAATGCCTGCAACATATTCGGGCACGTTGGCAGAAGCATTAACAGTTCCCAGACACGTCTGGATAAGTTTTCTGCATGGAGATGGAGTTCTTCACATCTTGCACTCTGACAAACCACAGAACAACCATTCTTATTGTGAACTTCTTTGTGAAAATAACCTTGCTAAGATTTCAAAGTCAAAAAATGTATTTATTGTTAATTAAGAAACTGTTTCCTATCTAATGTAAATCCATAAATAGAACACGATAGTTGAAGTCTCACTGAACCTGCAAGAAACTAAGCTCCATTACCTTTACAGCATATGACATATTTTGAAATATTTGAGTGTAAATAAAACTTAAAAATAAACTTCTGGTTTGAATATACTAGTGATTGTTTAATTTCCCACAAGCTAATGATGGCATATAAGACATAAAACTTGAGGTTTTGCAATAAAACCTTTACAAAACTTTCTTCAAGCCAATTCCCACTATTATTCACCACGTCTATCACTATTCTTGCTTCAGAATTACTTTTTTATAGCTTCTACAATATTTAGAACATTTAAAACCTATCAGAACAATGTTGTTAAGAAAATCAGAAAAATCATGATAATGATTATACTGTATGTGAAATGCGAATGTACAGACAATAAACATATCTAGCAATTGGACAGAGTACTCAAGAAGTAGGCTAGATAGGAAAAATAGATCCAGTTAAATAAGACTTAAATGTAATTATTTTAATAAAATTACTCTAAATTACCTCACTATCTTCCATAGCCACTTCTCCAGAAGGAGGCTTAAAAGAAGCAAGCATCTCTAACAAATCAAAAAGGGTAGTAAGATGAGGTTCTTGCAGGAGTAAAAGCATTGGAATGTTGTCCTTCTGAGGAGGAGGTAGGCAGGATGCCGGAAGCTGAACACCTTCACCTTTACGTTCTCTCCTTGGTGCGCCCAGGGATACAAACACCATCTAGAAACAGAGAGAACCAACAAGGAGGAGAGAGACAGTTTTAAAAATTCATATGCTAAAACCATGGAATGTTTTCAATGGGATCAGAATTAAGAACTTAAAGATACATCAACATCTTTGTTGTCAAATCTTTACTGAGCAGCCTTTTGAGCAACTGCTATAATTAAAGTTTGGTTTTGCTTTCGCTTAAGGCATTCATGGTGTAGCTGCATACACTGTTTGCTGTTGTTACAGTAGATGGTTCTGTTTCCTTGTCCCTCATCCCTTATTCTGCCGTTCAGGCCGGGGAGACTCTAGTACTGGTCTGACTTCTCGGTACATTAATGAAATGGCACAAAAACTAATCCAGAGGAAAAATGAGATAATTGGCTCAAAGGACCAGAAGAATGCTAGTGAGGGCACAGCAACACAAATAGCAGTGTGGCTGGAAAAGCAGACATTTGTTATACTGGCATAACCACGTTGTGGAAAGCCATTCTCAGATGAACGGTTCCTGCTGACTAGTTATCACCTCCATATACTGCTCACACCCAGCCATTCAAACGGAATGCCACCGCTCCTCCAAGTTCTGCAAACACAAAGATTCATCTGATGGCACCATAGTTCAATTCTGTAAAATGATCTATGTTAATAAGAAAAAAATTATTTTAAAAACTGGTTTTGCTTTTGAATTAAGCCAATTCGTTTAGCAAAAAGAACTAACGAACAATCGAAGACGTGGTCCAACAGATCATCCGATTTAGAACCATGAAAGTCAAGACAGACTAACTGCTACAATTGCTAACAGCCAGCAACGGCACAGGTAAGCGTATCAGCCAGTAAGAATCTTTCTGAAAGGATGTTAGCAGACTCCTGAATGAGTATGAGTTTAGTTTTCCTTTAGATAGAAAGAACGTATGTGATGATCTGCTGGTAAGTTTTGTTACAGTCCCACCTCCCTAAAACAGTCATGATGTCATTCACACTTATACAAATCAAATCAGGCTCTTCCATACTGTTGACTTCAACAAACTTATGAGTAGACCACTCTAACAGGAGCTCTGAATTGAGATTAAAAAATTACAGATAAGCATTAAAAAATGCTTCAGATTTAACCTGTGAAAGGAGAGAGCTAGTCACTGCTACTATTTGATTCTGTTTTCATTGGTTCCTTGTTTTCCTTGATGAATGAAAAAACCTGAAATTTTACTTTTATTCCTTGAGTTTTCACATCTGCTAACATAACTAGAATTAGGCTTTTTAAATTATTACTTATTTTCAAGACTGACAGCAGCACGGACTGACAGCATTACTTTGAGCTTACAGGAGGCACATATGGGGGAGCATGAAACAACTAGTTTCAGAAAACTGCAGGATGCTCCCAAAGAAAAGTACACCTTCCACCACCGCTACACATATCAGCTGCACAAGACAAAACAACATATCAACCAATCTTTTTCAGTGACTGCTGTCTATATGCTGGTAATACCTGCATATCCTTAAAACCCAATTCATGAAGCGTTTTTTCATCATAATCAGTTGTCAGTTCATGCCCAGATGAAATCATTCTCACAGGTCCCATGAGGCCACCTAGGATAAAAACAAAGTTCAGTAAATTTCTGGAATCATAGTGTATTGTGTTTGTGTGGCAAGGTTTTGGTAGCGGAGGGCTACAGGGGTGGCTTCTGTGAGAAGCTGCTAGAAGCTTCCCCTACGTCTGACAGAGCCAATGCCAGCTGGCTGCAAGACGGACCCGCTGCTGGCCAATGCTGAGCCCATCAGCGACGGTGGTAGCATCTCTGGGATAACGTATTTAAGAAGGGGGTAAAAAAACCCCTGCACAATGGCAGCCAGAGAGAGGAGTGAGAATGTGTGAGAGGAGCAGCCCTGCAGACACCAAGGCCAGTGAAGAAGGATGGGGAGGAGGTGCTCCAGGTGCCGGAGCAGAGATTCCCCTGCAGCTCGTGGGGAACACCATGGTGAGGCAGGCTGTCCCCCTGCAGCCCCTGGAGGTCCACGGTGGAGCAGATATCCACCTGCAGCCTGGGGAGGACCCCACGCCGGAGCAGGGGGATGCCTGAAGGAGGCTGTGACCCCGTGGGAAGCCTGTGCTGGAGCAGGCTCCTGGCAGGCCCGTGGACCCGTGGAGAGAGGAGCCCAGGCTGGAGCAGGTTTGCTGGCAGGACTTGTGACCTGGTGGGGGACCCACACTGGAGCAGTCTGTCCCTGAAGGACTGCACCCATGGAAGGGACCCACACTGGAGCAGTTCGTGAAGAACTGCAGCCTGTGGCAAGGACCCTCATTGGAGCAGTTCATGGAGGACTGTCTGCCAAGGGAGGGACCCCACGCTGCAGCAGGGGAAGAGTGTGAGGAGTCCTCCCCCTGGGGAGGAAGGAGCGGCAGAGACAGTGTGTGAACTGACCCCAACCCCCATTCCCCGTCCCCTGCACCGCTGCGGGGAGGAGGTAGAGAACCAGGAGTGAAGTTAAGCCTGGGAAGAAGGGAGGGGTGGGGGGAAGGTGTTTTAAGATTTAGTTTTTATTTTCTCATTACTTTACTCTGATTTGATTGGTAATAAATTAAACTAATTTCCCCAAGACGAGCCTGTTTTGCCTGTGACAGTGATTCATGAACGATCTCTCCCTGCCCTTATCTGGACACACGAGCCTTTTGTTATTTTTTCTCTCCCCTGTCCAGCTGATAAAGCAGCGCTGCTGGGTGTCCAGCCAAGGTCAGTTTCATTTTCTAATAGTTTCATTTTCTAATGAAAGTGCTAAGACTTATTTTTAATAGTACACCCTTCAGTAGCAACTGAGGCAAAAACTTAATGCAATTTCGTTACGAAAACTGGTTATTACGTTAAACTAAATTTACTTGTATGTATCCAGAAATAACAGTTCATGCAATCTTGTAGTGAAAAGTGTCCACAATACAGATTAAAACATGCCTTCCATATTTTGTAGTAAATTATGGTATGCCAGAGAAGGCTAATGGAAAATGATTGTGATCATCAACAAAATCCCTTTGTATCACACCTGTCATAAAGTCAGCAAAGGCAAAGAAGCAATGATTACTGACTTAAATGTAAGTTGGAACTGAAGATGTCATATACATCAGAAAGGAAAAACTGAGAACACCCTTCAAAGAATTCTCAACATTGAACAAGAAATCTGAACAATTAAAAGATGAAGAATTTCATTTAATTTGGCGCAGACAATCAAGCAGCAACCAAGAATCACAACGCACGATGACTTTATATCTGAGAGTACTCATATAGTTCTAACCACCAATTCTGGTGCACAAAGATATTTGCCATGGATTGAAATTCGTTATGCTTTTCAGCCACTGTTCCTACAAGTACACTTTTTCCAACATTAGGCCCTGGTCCTCCACACCAGTGAAGAGCAGCCTTACGCTGCCACTATACTTCATCACTGGGATTTCAGTGAGGCTTCTTCAATGTTTTTGAACCTCTTACAGAAATCTTAGGAAGTACTCAGAGTTCTGTAACATGAAAATGCTTCAAAACAGTTTAAGACTTGCCTATAGGAACATAATATTCAAATACAGGGGTTAAAACAAAAAAAGCCTATGCATACGCAGTGAACCTCAACTTCACTCTTTCACTGTCATACGCACGGTGTAGAGCAGGCGCAGTCAGGCTGCTGCTTCTGGTAACTACTGAAAACCCATCACCTGCAGTCTGCAGCCACGCTGAGGTATGCACACAACAAATCCAGGTGACGCTTCCCGAAACCAGCCGAGATACACACCCGAGTGCTGACGTTTCCAAACTAGAGCAATCCAGTGAGATGTACACACAGTAACCTTGGTGGGACTGCCAGATAAATGGAGGTATCAGGCAAATGTACATGATCCTCAAATCCTGCCCAAACAAAATTTCTGGGATGTTCTTGGGAAAAACTGGACAGGCAGCAGCTCTCCAAAGACATCTGTCAGTTAACAAAAAAGCCATGAAGGTTTTATGTGGAGTTGGGAATAATCTCACATATCTACCACTCTTCCCATCCTCCTCAGCTGGCTGCTTTGAAACTTATCAATGAAGTCAGGCAAAATAATTTCAAACAGATAAAGGCAGGCCAACACATCATCCACAAAAATAATACAGACATCTACCATTCTCTGCACTTCAGCAAACTGGTAACAGATCTTGGAAGAAAGAATACAACAAACAACCTGATACAGTCTCACATTGCTCTGAGCAATGCAGATTTCAAATAAGCAAGAGATGTTACAATAGCTCTTGGGACCTCAAAAGAATTATGTGGTAAATGTCTGGTAAATGGAAAAAAAAAAACCAATTAAGTTTATTGTAGTAAAAGAGAGTTAAAAGGAACATTTAATAAATGTGAATGCATCTACTACTTACAGATACATTCCCAAAGTTTTGGCTAGTGGGCATTCTTGGATATTTCCTTGACAGAAGCATGATGGCAAAAACTTCAGCAATGTACCTGTAACTAATAAATGCTTTGAGGTGCTTTTAGCCCATCTCAGAACCTGCAGCTTCGCTTTCCACATTAATAGTTATCTCACTTCTGTACCAATCTGGTAAACATTAATTTTCAGTGTCTTTGTCTTCTCAGATTAAATTTCCTTTTAAGACAAGAGGCGTTAGCTGTGACTGGTATCGCTTCAGACATACCATGTGGTCATGCATCCCAAGAGCAGGAAAATGAAAGTAACAATCTGCGCAAAGATGCTGGAAATGAAATGGCCATCTACACAGTGGTGAAAAGGTGGGCTAACAGGAGCGCTAAAGGAGGCCAACAGCGTGAAACTACCAGTCAGTTAATAACAGATGAAACAAAAAGAAGCAAAAAGAAGTGCAAATTTAGAATTCCAAGAGCCAGAAGTTGAT
Source organism: Theristicus caerulescens (assembly GCA_020745775.1). NCBI lineage: Eukaryota > Metazoa > Chordata > Aves > Pelecaniformes > Threskiornithidae > Theristicus > Theristicus caerulescens. The sequence goes on along the minus strand of CM036561.1, from coordinate 123,590,773 downwards.
ACAAATATTCTGCTACGTGAAATTGAAATCCCACCTGAGAAAACAACTAAAAACCAATTAAGGACAACAAGATTAGCTCTGTAAGGAAAAGGCAAGAGAAAAACTTGTACTCTGACATCATGAGCCTTTAATTTTTACTGGAATTTGATAAACTCTGCTCAGATTTCTATGTAAACTGATGAAATAATCACCATTTCAGGTTTTTAACCAGAAATTGGTTTTTGTTGTAGATTAACTAATACAGGTATATGAAAATGGCCGCAGTAAAAGGTCACCGAGACAGAAGTGTGCACTATGTACCTTACATGTCTCCTGTGATGCAGAATGACCCAAGTTTTTAAGTGTAAACAGTCAATACACTGAACCATAATTCACAGAGATCTCTGAACAACAAAATGTTATTAGAAAGTCCTTTCTTTTTTTAAACCTATACAAAACAGTTCCCAAAATAGGGTATGGATGAGTAAAACTACAGGTTTTAACCACAAGTCTCAGTTTCAGTCCTATCTTCTCAAAATTCGTAGTTGAAAAGTAAAAATCGTGTGACTAGATTATTCCAAATACACGGTGGCATGCACAGAACAATGCAGAAACACTTCTTCAGGAGTTTGGTTAATAAGAGATTTAGCCTTTTACAGGATTTTATGCATCTATCGGCCAACGCAGATACCAATTACAAGACAAGCACTTCAAGGCATTAATACAGGTTTTAAACCTAGCAAAAGGGCACTGGGTTTATGAATCGACAGATACAAATATTATGGTTCTCCAGTTTCCCATAGTTATGGTATGTAGTGTAATAAACACGGAAAAAATAAAACAACATCCACAAAAAGTGTACAAAATTATGGATATCAGCACAGGCATTCTACAATAAAAAAGACATTGTATATATGTAACATGACTGAACTGCAGCTGCTGTAGGACTGCAATTCCGAATTTTCTGTATCATCTGTTTCTAAAAACCCAGCTAAAACAAAAATAAAAATTTCTGCTACCTGGCTATACTTGGTGGAAAACAAAATAGTTTCTTCACTAAAACAGCTTCTGATGAGTGGCTGGAAAAGGCTTTCACAAAGAAGGTAATTAGGATGTCTAAAACTCAGTCTGGTTTAGTGTCTCATTAAAACATTTTTTTTATAACTTGTTGAACTATGAAAACAAGTCAGATTCACGTTTACACATATACTAATGGTCAGTGGTGTTGGAAAAACATGTTCATGGACAGAATTTATTCAGATAATATGCATTACATGCTAACTGTTGCTCATAATGAGAAAGACAGAAAACAAGAAAACACGAAAAGATAATTCAGAAAACAATAATATTTTGAACAGCAATAACTGATAAGAATGCCATAATACGTAACATCAGTGGGATTTAGAAAATGTCCTCCTCCTAAAGGATGAAGTAGAAATTTTCATTCACTCAAAAACACATAAAGAAAGGGAACAACAACAGGATGCATATTCATCACACTGCAAGCAAACAATGACTGTCTCAGGAGCAAGGTGACATTCCAAATTAAGAGCATCAAAAGAAGATGAATGATCGTTTTTGCTACAGGAGGATCATAAATTAAAAAGCAGTTGCAGGAGTAAGGAAAATCTTACACCTGACAAATACATACATGTAAGGTGTAAATTATGAATTTGAATTATGACTTCAAAGTCTGAATCAATGGCAGAGCCCGAAATGTATAAATTTCACAAAACACAGAATAAGGTTCTATATAACAGAGTCTCCAAATTACAGAAAACAAGGTAATTAATTAAAACAAAAATGAGAAGAAAAATAACGTGGGGGAAAGTCTATTGGGACCTGGAGCTTGGCTAGATCTAAGGACCTTTGGCAGATCTACATTTTCTTTGCCATTTCAAATAAATGGTGGCGCTTAAGAAACAACGTTATTAATTAAAAGGGAGGGTGATGCTAACTATAACTACAGCTAGAAGAAAATAAGTCATGATGCTTGCTTATTTAGGACATCTGGGGAAGGAAAAGACCATAATCTTCCAACATCTAAGTGGATGAACTCTTGTAAAGGCAAAAAATACAGGTATGAGTACTATAGCTTACCAGGGAAATCCCCTTTGCGGCTGCTTTGGCCAAACTCCTGAAGCTGTGCTTGTTGATTTATCTGCTCCTTCTGCAAATTTTCGTACCAATGGGTGACTTCTGCCCGTAGATCAGCCACCTGATCACTAGGATACATTTCTATAGTCATCTGAAACAAAACACAGATTTTATTTTTCAAAGTGCACGGTGGACTTAGTGAAATTTAAGAATGTAGGATGTACTTGCAAAAGCGCTTTTACCTACCTTGTCAGGAAGTCCAGCTGGCTGACACACAATTCTTAGTGGTAGTGACTGTTTGTCACTCAGGGCTTTCAAGTGACTGCTGATACCAGTGCCTTCAATCTGCCACTGTCTCAGATGATACGCAAACCTTAGGAAGCAGGTAAAAACATTGAAAAAGTATTTTTGTCAAAACCTATTTAACACAAACGTTTGATAAACAATGAGAGGAAAGACAAAACTTGCACCTTTATTCACTGTTTTTTCAAAATAGGAGGAAGTTATTGATATTCTCACTAGTTTTCACATAAAACGAAAATAACTTTGAAAAAGTTTCTTTGGTGAGGGACAGAGAAACATGAACCACATCACTATGTCTTTATACAAGAACAAGGGCCAACTCTTGCAACAGTTTAAACCTTATATATTACCTTTCAAAATTATCCACTACTGTCCTTAATTTACAAAAAGAGAAACAAAGAAACTAATACTTAAGTTAATAAGAACTCATAACTCATTTATCATTATGATAAGAGGAATGCAAATAAATTCTGCATCCAAATATATCAGTGGAGCTATTTACCTTCTCCTAAAAGCCTCCAGGTGTGTCTTCAGCATTAAGAGTCCTCTTTCAATAATGGTCAGACTTGAATGAGAGTCTTGCTCAAGGTTACTAGAAGCTATCATCAGACTCTCCATACACTTGCTAATAAATTCTTGTTCTTTTTCCAGACCAGTTTTACCTGTAATATCAGTTAAAGTAAATTATATATGCACAACTTCGGGACTATGCATTTTAATACTAAGAATAAAAAGAGGATAACGCTAGACATTCTTTAAAACACTTTAAAGAGAAAACAAAAATAAAAATTCATACCATTGATATAGTAAGAGTTGATATACTGGATAGCTGCTCGACTGACGTCACCAGACTGTGCTCTTAAAGCAATACCCCAGAACTGGTCCATGCCACACAACTGTTTTGACAAAAGGAAAACAAACACAGAAACAAAACATTGCCTCACTATTTTACTGGGAGTGATGTTTTTCTGACCTGAGACGTTTTATTTGCCTCTTGATGCAATGACTAAAAATATCTCCATTTTTCCTCTGCTTGGGCTCTCATCACTGCACACATCAGTTACTATAAAATTCTAACTTTCACAGAAATATTTTCATACTCTGAAGCATGAGGAGAACTGGTTAAAATTCATGAGAGTGAATTTTCATTTTTGAGAAACAGGAGTACTTTTAAATGAAGCCTTAAACCCACAATTATTATTGGCATTCATTGCAAGAATAGGAATTTTAATAAAAAATTGCCTCAAACCAATTCACAGAAAAACATCCTATATATAATTTTATTTAGTTTCTCTGCATACTATACTATAGAGGAAAAACTTCCAAAGCACATCATACGTAAACTGAGACACATTTTACAACAGATTTCTAGTCAGAATTAAATATGCCTAATATATTGAATGTCATCTGAATCTTCTTTATAAAAGTAAATGTTACAAACCCATTCTTTAAACACAATAGTGAATACAGTTCAGTTATGCTAAGAATATGATAAACAGCACAAAGATAGGCAGGCAACAGGTATCACTTTCTTTGGGGTTTCCTATCTCTACCTCTAAAGACAAAAGCCACACATACTCAAAGTCATGAGGGAAGGTCAGGATCATTGGCCTCTTTTATTTTCATTTCACTGTCCCACATTTGGAACTTTTGAGTCCTGAGCTTCCAGGGCTTTCCTCAAGGCAGAAATCTGTACAGACCCCACACCACTACAGTCTGTGACACTATTATCTCAAACCAGTAAACGATATTCAAGCCAATAAGTTCTCAAGAGATATGCCGTTACAGATAAGTAATTTAACTTTCCCCTTCCCTCAGAAAGAGGAAAAACGTGAGCACAGAATCTAGGCTTACCTCTGAGTTTGAGCCACCATCATATGCACTAGTAGCCAACCGAGCCAAATTACACAAATGCTGGAAGAGGTTTAGGCCAGTCATACTAATAGTTTCAGGTTTTAGTTGTGGCATCTAAATAAAATGAATGCATTTTAGTATGGAAAAAAATTGAGTGATGGAACGGATAGAAATTACAGGGTACTTATTTCATTAGCACAGAAAAATGTCATTGTTACTACCAATCATATTCTAATGTAGTAGTTCAATTAAAATTTGTTCTTGCAAAAGATCACACACACTGAATTTTATATACAATACAAAGAATCAAATATAATTGGCTTAAACAAACCTCTTTACTGCTGATTTGGACTGTAACAGTGCAGAGGGAACAAAAATTATTCTTGTAACATTAGCTGCTTAACTTATCAACAGCAGGACAATTTGTTAGCATACATGACGTGTCCGTTCAAAAAACCCATACGCTTACAAAACTAGACAAGAACTCTGCAACCTTGAAAAAGAACTAGACTACATTAATTATTGCACAATCTATCCATTTTGTAATGTCATCTGTCAAAACGGATGAGACCCCTTGCAAAAAGCTCTACTGCTGCATGTTCGTATTTTCAGTGGATGTACTGATGTACGGATGTATACACTCCTCCCGAAAAGAAGACATATTTTTTTAGTCAGGTAGCTATATATCATAAAGGAAAATATAGTTTTGGGTGGCTTTTTTTTTTCAAATTGAAATGAAGTGCTACATAGCTTCAGATACAACACACAGGCTATTTGCAAAGAAACACTCAAGTAAATACTAGTGTGAAAAGAACTCATGCCAATCTGTTCCCCTCTTCCCTCCAAGCAGAGAAAAATCACTGCATGACAAGTGGGGCCCTCCCAGACTACTGAAGACATATTTTTCATAGAAACAATTTAAAATATGTTGAATAGTGCTGATATGGAAAGAAACACTTTTATTAGAACAAGGTTGCAATTAACTCTCTACATACCTTTTCCAAAAAAAGATGCTTGTAAGTCTCCATACCCATAGCATGCTGATCTTTACTTCGTACTTGATTTAAAAACCAGTGTAGTGCATCATCGTAACATTCAGAATCTTCTACTAAGCAGTGCCACAGTATGTCCACTTGTTCTAAACTCAATCCTAAAATTAGGGAAGTATTTTTAACTACTCCTTTATAACATCAAATAAATAGCGATATTCTACAAAGCCCAAGAATACATACAGAAAAATCAGAATAGTTTTTGTCAGGACAAGAAGATTTTGAAAAGAACAAAAGAAAAATACACCACCTACCTATTAGGAATCATACACTTTTCCCCTTTTCGAGCTGGCAATCAGCTACAGTTTTTGGTCATTAGTGCTGTCAGGTGTTACTAAACCAATGAGTAGCGTGGGCTGACCTGAGATCTCGTACCAGAGCAGGTTGTCTCTCAGTTCAAAAATAATTATTGGGCACAACCTAGAGTCCAGCTTTGAGCTGGGTATTGAGACTGTGGCTGAAAATAGTATCTCTCTAACTATTTCATTGTTTTTCCTTTCAAGAAAACTGTAGGTGTATTTTCTTAGTTGGCATATAAACATTTGTGATCCCAACAAATTGTGGCTATCCTATCAACAATAGCAAATACAGTGTTACAAGGGTTTTTTTCCTCTTGGCTACAGATACTCTCATTCCTTCCTGTACTCCAATGACCAGAGGGACAAGCAATGCACTGTATCCCAACTTTGACTACCTATAATGAGACTACCCAAATGACTCCTCCCTTCAGTCATTTTAATAAATGACCTCAATATACAATCAACTGAAAGTCTGTACAGAGCTGATGCTGAGACAACACTGAAGGCTTTACAGGGGCTTAAGAGGAGAGCGGCCAAAGCAATTTATGGAAGGGAAAGCCACCAAGGGTTACTAAAACCACAGAAAATTATGTTCAACTTCAAATTTCATCAGCTACATCAAAAGATTTCTATTTTTAACATTTTAGAGTGAAAAGATTTCAGCATCTGTACAGATCAACTATCATACAGAATACCACTTTCACAAAAGACCCTACAGGGAGTGTAAAGCAATTTCTGGCAGTATTAAAATATAAAGAAATATTCCTTTTTGGTATCACAACTTACTTATAGTTCACTCCAGTAAAACATCTCTGGGAACATTATCGACATGACCAAAACCCACAAATAGAGAATATATTATCTTCATTTCAGTAATTACTACAATCCTAATATTTAGAAAAACTGCAGCACAGAGGACATAAAAATTTGTTTTCGCAGAACTGCAATAGAATCTAAACTTCAATGTTGGTTCTATTCTTTCGTCAAAAGTCTTCCTTCTTTTGAAACAGTATGAGAGATTATTTAAAATTTTATCAGTTTAAAATATTATATTTATTTAAGCTAACATTGATTATTAAAGAACTATGTGAGCCATGCTATGAGGTGCTTCTCTGATAAGGTAATCTCAAATACTTACTGAAATGATCTGGTGATCCTAGAGTTGAAAACACACATGTCAGGAATTGAAGACGAACTTGAACTTCTGCACTGTGGCTGTATCTAAAATTTAAATTTGTATAAAAACAGAAGTTTATTTAATTGTTTATTGTCATAACTTTTTTCCCACTCATACATATGCCTCTTAAAAGCATAAACAATTTTTTCTTCTACGTTTCTTTCTGAACTTCTAGTTCAGTATATAGTCTAGACTCCAGTTGTACACATTAGAACCACACCAAGTAAATAGAAAGACACAGTAGTCATTACTAGCTAAGGTACTTTTTCTGTTGGTTTTTTGGGGGGGTGGGAGCGAGAGTTTTTTGGCATACAGTCCAATTCAAGCGCATCATTTTGTCATTAGCACCTTGCATGATCTGACCTTAATTTTTTCCTTAACTTGTAAAATGCTGACATTTCTACTCTGACTTTCTGATCCCAGCTGATACACACTCTTTATAAAAATATTTTCATAACTTATATAAAAATATTAACTTTATTTCTAACGTGGAAGCTTAATCGTCAAAGGAGCAGAACAACGTATCATTTTGCCTGAATTTAAAGCAATTCATCCCACTTTCAAACAGCTTTTGAAGTAAATTCTCACTAGAGCAACGTCCAATATAAAGGTGTACGCTGAAATAAAAATAGTAAAAATTTGACCCATAAATAGCAATATTTTTCAATTGTGTATGCCCATATTTACATACTGACTTTGACATCTGTCAAAACATGAATAGTCTATTCTAGGAAGCTAGAAATTGTATCACTTGTGTATATACACCTAATTTTAATCACACAGATTGGAAAGTGCGGATGAATGTCTTAAACAGAAAAAAACTACTGCAAAGGTTAATGATAACAGATTTTAAACCGGAAACATTTGAATAGTTTCATGATATGAAATCACTTTAAATCGATTTGCATATACAAAATTTTCGTGCTTTATTTGTAAACAAATATTGAACATAATGTCTAACAAAAATGACACGAGAGTTGTTGTGTGTTTTTTTTAAGGAAAAGGAAGCTATTTAAAATGTTGTTATTTTCACAGACCTTTGTATCCCTAAGCATGTAATGTGCCTATAGAAAGTATTCACTTGTAAGAACACATCAGAAGCACCAGAAGAAAAGCAGAAATGTTTAAAAACATAAAATATGAAACAAAGTCAGTTGTGTACTTACAGTGCATGTTTATGTCGTCCTTCCCTGACTGCCTGAATGTAGTGTACCAAATTATCAAAGAAAAGTTTCATCATATTAAGTTCCTTTTCTGCCCACCTGTGTCAATTTAAAGGGCAGAAAGTATTATAGTTTGCTTAAAAAGATCAGAAAAGCTACAGAAATTAGAAAGCTGTTATAGGAAAATTGCATACACATAAAACCAAAGTAAACATTCCATTTTCCATCTACCATGAATTCAGGAGTATTTTCCAGTACAGTACTCTCTTCTTCCTTTTCATCGTCCTTATTTTCAGGCATAGGACTGACAGAGAACCCTCCCTTTTGAGACCATGAAAACTGTTCCTAAAGGCCCTAATTCAGAAAAAGTCTAAGCCAAAACTCAGAACTGGGCATATATTTAAATGTCATGTCAAAAAAGGACAAGAAAAATTGCTATAATCTTTCCCAGAAGTTCCAGTAGTCCGTTCTCTATAGTTAGACCAGCTAGCTATATACTTTGTTCTAGTAAGAAATGCTATACTAAATACCTTCACATTTTAAAGGTTTTCTTATAAAACAAATCTTTGATTACTGAGGAGCGTTTGATATACAACCAGAACAGAATGATGTAACATCAAGTTATCACTGCCTTTTACAACACACTATTACTGGATGTCTAGTACTGTCTGCAAGTCCTTTGGCATTTAAAGGGTGGAGATTAAAAAAGAAAGATATAAATTAGTCTTCACCTCAGTTACAACAGTAGTGTGTATTATGAAGAAATCTAGGCCTGAGACAAGCTCATACAACTAGGCCAGATAACGGACAGATGATAACCTTAGGTCATTGATAACCTGGACCACACTGAAGAGGCAAGCCTTGCAGCAGTCCCCTAAATGTCATCGCTTCGGTTGGTTTACTCTCTTGGGGACAGGGGGCTACTTACATTGTTATCCAATGTGTATCATAACTGCTCCCAAATTGTTGAAACGTACCAAACAGCTTTGGAAGAAGACGAAGTGAAACTACTACTGATCTAAAGGAGAAAGAGAGAAATGCCGACAATATATGATTGTTACAAAATTAAAATATTCATTTTAAAATTACTTTGAGCAGCTCAGGTTCAGTGAGCAAAGAGGCTAACTGAGAGCATTGGAAATATCCATGTGAAGTTTACCATCACGTCAGCCAATTAGTTTTCTGAATCTGAACTACACGTACTTCAAATTCTTTATGTGTAATACCTTGGACACACAGCTGTTGGACAAGTATAAAAATAAAACAGTATACATTTTTCTTATTAAAAATTATTTAAATTTCAAAAAAGATAAATTCTTGAGTTTCATAATACTTATCTTCTGAAATTTCAGCAAAATGAGTATGGTTTTTCTACAAACAGATGACATAGCAGAAATAAATCTGCCTCAAACTCATTATAGACACAAGTAGGTGTGTATTATAAGACAACTACCTAGGAAAACTCAAGAAGTGCATAAACTGCATGTAACGGAACTTTTTTATCTGTGATCAGTATCTTCACATTTATTTATCAGTATCTCAGTATACTTGTAACTCATCTCACAAATACAGTTCTTGGCAAAAAAGTAACAACATCACACTGCAGGTGATGTCCAGCAGTTGATTGGATGTATCAACAAAATAAATTCTACTTTTGCCAGCCTTCAAATTGTACAATCTCACAGCTTTGGCTGGTCTTAAAACAAGTTATCTGAGGTCAAGGTATTACTTCTACCTCCAGCTGCTTCTTCACAGAAATTAAACCCCACAATAGCCCTGCTGGAAAAGAGCTTGTCTGTTCCTCAGCCACTTGCATGTAAAATCTAAATATTCAATTCAAAATGCTTACGCTAAGGCACTTGACCTTGCACTCAACTGGCTAAGATGTGGACCCGATTTTACCAACTGGTAGGAAGGCAGTAACCTCTGGCAGAAGGGAGAACAGACAAATGCAACAAGATGAGAAATTCAGGACACCAATAGAATAGAAAAATGGAACATCAGATACATCCATAACACCTTGAAAACTATTTTTATATTATTGCTTTTGTCTGGTTTAAGTTGTCTTCCTGTAAAGTTAAAAAACTGTTATAGTCAACTTGGATGCCCTGTATGTTGCAAAAACAGATAAATGTAAAAACAGATAATTTATTAAGTTACCTGTTGTTTGCTAAATTTTCTAAGCAGCCTTCAATAAATCTCATTCGAATCTGTCTGTCAGTGAACCAGCACACTAAAGAACAGAGCAGCTTCTCTGCTTCATTTATTAACCCTTCAGAGAGATGAATCTACAGCAAGTAGAAAGAAAGGTCACTGAATAGTATATATTTAGTTTCTTTTAAACAATATTATTTTCTGGTATTCAACTTACTGCATCTTCATCCTGGACCAGATCCCACAAAAGGGTATTTCCTTTCTTACAAACATTATCCAAATTAATGTCCGTCACCGCATTGCTATTATATTGATGTTTATGAACTGCTGGTCCTGAACAAAATATAAAGACCGTTATTGAATAAATAGAAGGAACTATCTAATCTGAACATTATTCCCCAAGTGCATGAACAACAACATGCTGTATTTGTAAACTTGGCTATTTTAAAGTGCATGCAACAACACTGTAATTGCAGCCTTTTTCCACATATGGGTTCTTAAAAGAAGACAAAACATTATGACCATACAAGAAGTCAACAGGACAGTTAAGCCAATGTTTACACTGTTTTTGGCTAATGGCAAGGTGCAATAAAAACAGTACTTAAGAACTGCAGATGCAATTGCTTTTTAGTTTAATTAGATTTAATTCATAGTGTAATTAAAACAGTCTTTCTGTAGTGCTGTGGTCCAAAGGGAGGTATCTTTAGAGCTACCGTGGTTGGAAAGCAAGAAAGAAGCACATTTCAATAAATTCCCCTCATGCTGCATGATCTCCTATATCTAACTAAAAAACAGGAAAAACAAACACCATTTTTTATATACGGCAGAGTATCAAAGTGCATGATTTTAGAAACTCATCATGTTTTCATAAACACTGATAGACATTTTCCTTCTTCTATGTGGCCACAGCTGGCACCATTCATTTATCTACTATTTGATACTATTTTCATGTAACAGCAAAGTCAAGTAGAAAATTTAGATTGCGTGCAGAACACTGTAATTATTTGCACGTGCAAAACTAGGGGTGTCAGAAATAATCTGCACTGGAGGCCTCATGCTCAAACAATAATTTGGATCTTCAGTAAGATGTGTAATATCTATGGAAAATATTGAAAAAAATATGCTGATTTACAGCATGTTTTAACTACAAAGTTTTAGTAGTTCATTCAACTCTGTAGTGTAGAAAAAAAATCCTTCCAAATTTTCAATGTCAGGCTGAAATTATAATTCAGTTCCACATAACAAGAAATAATGTTAAGCCTAAAGAAAAAAGAGACTTCTTACTCAACTGTGTTTCAGGAAAAGATATAAATAGTACTGGTTTTACTGTCTACTGGAAGATAGCAAACTTGGTTCTGCCAGATCAGTGAAGAAAAATGTCAAACCTTCACCAACCATGCCCTCCATTATATTTAAACGGAGGATAAAACAGAAAATAAAGCTGCCACAATAGCATATGGAAAGATGATATAATTCTTGAGAAGTGTTTTAGTAGCATCTGAAATTGCGCCCTGAAGTAAACTAGAAGATTTGGCAGCGTAAAATGAAATAGCATAAAATGTCCTTTAAGGCAAACTCCCTAAGATATCAAGTTATATTTTAACTCATTTTTCCAAAATTATCCTCTGTACAGCCCATTATGGTTAATTCATTTAAGATGACAAATGTACGGAATCACAATAAGATCCACCCACCAGAAGAAAAAATCACTTAAGATTTCAGAGAGGGGGGAAAAAAAACAAATCTCTCATTTCAGTACCACCTTTCTTTTTACTTCAATAACTGATTAGAAAAAGCACTTGCTAGGCTCTTTAGTGCCTTTATTTGTTTTAAATTGCATTAAAAACTCCAGTAGAAAGGGAGGGGGGAAAATTTAAAAAGGTAAACACAGCTACATCTAATACGATACAAAAAATAATCCCTTGGAGAAACAGTAAAATCTCAGTAGTCACCATGGTTTCTTTGGGCAAATACGCATGTATGGTTAAAATAATTTGATTATCGTAAGTATTGGAGACTAATTCAAAATGATATAAAACTGAGTTAGAAGTACAATGTTTTTCTGTTTTCTTTTCAGCACTCTTACCTTGACTAAGATGTTCATGATAGATAGAGGCAAGGTTAGGAAGGTGCTGCTGAAGATGAGATGTTAGCTCAGCATGTGAATTAATCTGTACAAGCTCTTCTTCACAGCCAGACTCTTCCCCATCAAAATCAGCCATATTTTTCTCTGATTTTGCACTGACTTGGGAACTGCTGCAACTGACATCATCTGCACTTAGCATATCATCAACCATATGCCTGTAAAAGGAGAATATTAGAAGGGACAATATCAAAGAGAAAGTTGTTCATAGCAGACCACAAGTGAGTAGACATCTCCCTAAAGCTAAAGTCAGGATGAATCAGCTGTCTGAACAGCAGACCTTCATGTGAATTTGAAAAACAATTACAGAGACATTGAAGGTCTCACTATCACGATGATTGCGTTGACTTCTTTATTGTTAACTAAATACAGCATTTTCCAAAACCATTTTAACATTGTGTTAAATGTTGTCTTACTTATTGAATACAAAAACTTGACAAAAAACTTTAATCAGATGTTAACAGAACAGATTGCTGTGTCACTATCTGTGATAACTACCATCTCTGTTAGACAAAGTTATCCTGAACTATAGCAAAATGTCCATATAAATTTCTGCCCAAACGGAGTATTTTGCTACCACCACTTTTATTTCTCTTATAGAAGGACTCAGAAGAAATGTCAAGCTACCTACCCGTCATGGTGGTGATGGTGGTGGTGGTGGTGGTGGTGATGTTGTGGCCCAATGAATTGTCGACAGTTAAATAATTCATTTCCAATAGTTTCCCCAAGGAAGTCCCCTGTGTGAGTTATACAAGAATCTTGAGACCCTTGTGAAATGTGAGCAGTGCTCATTTCCCCTGTCATATCATGTTCTGCATCCTCAGCATGAGAACAAGCATCTAGCATTCTAATTCGATTATCCACCGGTGTCACCGAGTCTGTGTTAAAAACATGGTCCTTTCCTGCCCCATTATTTGCACCACTCCTTTCCGATGGCCCTTGTGAATCTCCCAGACAAATGCCTGTTTGTGATTCCAGTTTCCTGCTTCGTAGATCCGTGCTCCTACTGCTTTTCTGGGGATTATGACTCCTATCTTCTTCCTCTTCATCCTCCTCCTCTTTGAGAGCTTCAATATCCGCAATGTCTTCAGACTGCACCTCGCTGCCAGGGCTTCCAGCAGACTGGCTTGCGTGACTGGAGTTGGCCTCATTACTGGATCCATCACTGTGGCCACTGCTACTACCAGGACCGCTACTGCCATCCTCACCACTGTTGGCCGTCTCATCAGAGCTTCCTTGCATGGATTCCTGAAATTATTGTATTTTTTTTTAAGATTGGCAGAAAAATAAAACTCCACTGAAAATACAGAATGAACATCATCATCATTCAAGCACCATTCTTCATTTATGAGGAAATGTGTCAAATCTATAAGATTTCATTCATTCTGTCTCAATTTGGTTGCCAATGATGAAACGCTCTGAGCAAGGTTCAGACGTAATAATTTAATTTTTGCATTACCGTATTTGTAACAGGGTATATGTGCAGGCTTTGCACATATACAGAGTGACAGTGTGACACATAAACAGTACGTCATGCAATCCCTTACTAAGAGATTAATCTTACTGAAATATAATTTAAATGCAAGGCGGTGGTTTTTTGTAGTGCACTTGTTCATAGGCAAGGTACAATGTATTCTATGTAAACTGCACAGAATATAAGTAAAGATTCTAGCTATCCGCTATCCTGCTGCAGGTAAGCATACATGCTATGTACCCATTCAGGTTTTGAAAGGATTACAGAAAAAAAATTATTTTCATAGCTAATAATAGGCAACTCAGTAAAAAAATTCACAGACTAAGATTTACACTCTTACCTCTGTATCTGAAAGTCGCTGCTGTACATGTTTTGTTCTGTTAATAAGCTGTTCCTCCATTTCAATATCACTGCCTCCGCTCTGATGGGTGTCACTGTTGTCACTGCTTTGAGGGCTTGCTGCTGGTGACCCTAGTTCAAAACCACATTTCCCAGTTACTTTGTGATATATAGTAATTGGAATGTAACAGCATTACATAAAACTGCCTCAAATGTTGAGCTCAACAGCATTCTTCCTGCAAACAACAAGGGACATAAACAACCTGCGTGCCTAAACGCTAAAAATTCTTTTTAGAACACTGAGCATTTTACGACAAAATTTGTATTCTGACATCTCTTCTTGCCAGTATATAGCACAGCTATATGAATTTCCTAGATCCTACATGATGAAATATAATTTTCATTTGGCTTCTCATAATTTCAAACTTTTACTAGTTTTTCCTCTATTCAATTTCGATAGCTGTAGAAAAACACTGTAGTATCAAATGTATCAGATTGTGGTGTACTTCTAAAACTATACTTACAAGGTGAAGGGGCTGCTCTTCTGAGCTCCTCTTCTTCTGAAGGAAAAAAGCAGGATGGAAAAACAAGTGACTAAAAATCTTTTTGTCAGCATATAGTTGTCCATGATTCATAAAAATCAGTAGTAAGAAAAGAAAGGGAAACTACAGTAAAATGGCTTGGCAGCACCTTTAGTAATGACTGTGGGGAAATACACAGTCAAGTAAAAATAAAAAAAAAAAAAAACACAGAAATAGCACGAAATATCAAAAACTAGGTAAAAATTAGATAAGCCTTTTTAAGATTCTATGTAGCTATGTAAGTTACAGATGTTCAGCCGAACAAGAAGAGTTAACTGATGAGTTATGGTATGGACCATTGTCTGAATTTAAAAAAAAAAAAAAGAAAAAAAAAGAAAAATGCATACTACTTTAGATATACAAACAGAATTGATCTGAAATAGAAAGCTTTCCCAACGCACTCACAAAGTTTTAATGCTTTCGTCTATATCCTCAACTTCTGCTTGAAAAATATGCCAGCATGACACTTTTTAAAAACGCTTCACGTAAAAAGTTCTATCCATCTTTTTTGTCCAAAGTCAACAAGAAGACCATGAAACTTAAAAATTTAACTACCAGATCTATTGGAAAGCCACGTACCTTTTTTGTTTCCCATGGGCAGATTGGTACTCAGTAAAGATGCAAAAGAGCTTTGTTTTGACAGCTGAGC
Organism: Theristicus caerulescens; assembly: GCA_020745775.1. Classification (NCBI taxonomy): domain Eukaryota; kingdom Metazoa; phylum Chordata; class Aves; order Pelecaniformes; family Threskiornithidae; genus Theristicus; species Theristicus caerulescens. Next base: position 123,575,512 of record CM036561.1, on the reverse strand, counting down.
CTTAGCTGCTAGTGCATTATTCCACAGTGCTTTTATAAGCATTGATGCCAAATACAAGGTCTATAAACAAAACCAGATAACAGTGCCACTAAGAAGCAGTAGGTTTTGTAAGCAAAGATCCACTGTTAATCTTTCTATATGCCAATACTACAGTTCACCAAAATAAAATCATCACAATAAACTAATGCACAAAATAATGGTGTGTGAAACACTGTAACTTCAGAAATGAAGTTAAAATCTTCTATCAGTGGTTATGCAGTCTTCAAAAATCTCTGAAAAAGACGACAATTCAAAAGCCAGAAGAGGCCAACATGAAGAAACATGACAACTTTACTCTCTTATGCATTAGTGAGTATTACTTTTACGTGCATTCCTTTAAAAAGACAAAGACAGGTCCATAATGCTTAATATACTAACATAATTTCTTTTCTCATTACAGTGATTTTGTTCGCCTTGTCTTTACCTGTTCAGTGTGAGCACTTGGATGAAGAGTTGAGACTAGGTTAAGAAGATGTCTAAGTGGGACAGGGTCCAAGTTTTTGATCAAAGAAGGAAACAAATCGTGTATGTAACGACTGCAATGCTTTAGCTACAAAGTACAAACAAACAGAGAAGATAACAGCAACAGCAAAACAAACGTTACAAAAAAATTCAAAGATTGATAAAATTGCAGCAATTAAACAACATCTTTGCACAAATCCTCAGGAAGCACTTGTCCAATAATTCCAAACTACATCAGACCTGCAATTTTGACCAAACAATCTTTATATTGTAAAGCATGTAAAGTTTAGTGAAATCAAATGTAACAATATCTTCCTTAGTTCTAGTTCTAGGAGATTTGGTGAAAAGAACAACTGGAAGTTTATTTTGCATTTTAACTTAAATACAACTTCTAAAATATTAGTGTATGTGCTAAATCCTGAGGGAAATAACATTTGCAATGATTACCTTATTAGCAGTGGTAAATACAAATAAAGACATTACAGGCTAATACGAGACTGAGAGAACAGACTGTGTGAACCCTGTGAGGATTATTTGTAATTCTTTTGTCTTTCCAGTAATGGATGTCAAAAAATGTGATGATGTGTTTAGCTAACTACTCTATTTACACATTAAAGTGACAGTGCTTCTAGATGTTTCCTCTTAGGTTAAATGCTGCTTTTCATAGTCAAAGGGTTTAATTATGTTTGTAAGGATGTTGATATTCAAAAAATAAAATAATGGTTACAGGAAGCTTCTAGAAAAAACATTCCTAATGTTGGGTACCACGTATGCACCTCAAAAGGGGGGGTTTAATTCTTTATTTACTTTATTTTGCCTTCCTGGAACATCAAATATCCGTGTCAGCAGTTTATGGGGTACCGGCCATCTTTCAGAGGATTCAAACTGGAATGAAATTATGTGGGTTCTATACAAGGATGCATTTAAACATCTTGAGATATCTGCTTCAACTCAAAGATGATAATTTTTTGTCAAAAAGTTAGTTTAAAAAGTGGAAAATATATTCTTTAAGGCCTGCTATTCTTTTAGTCTAAAGGTGTTAGCCTTTAAAAAAACATTAGAGGGTTTAAACCCTTCAGAGGAAGTAATCGGGACATACTTAATTCTGATATCAAACATATACATTTTGAAAATATCAGTATGTCAAAATGAACATGTGAACTATGAAAGAATTCTCACATTTGGGCAATTATATTAAGTTCTTAAAACAGTACAAAAGAGAGAAAAAATCCTGAGGTCTAACACTAGTGTGAATTACTGCATGTGTGAAAACATCAAGGAAGGTAAAATATCACTTTAAAAATGTAAGTGAAATAAGTAATTATTAATTACTCTGATACAGAAAATTGTTGGAGCCTATTAGAGTGAATGCTGTTATAATGAGCATTTATTAACAGACCAGCTGCCTATAATGGCGTATAATGACAATGGACTACAGAGGTTTCAGAATGTGTATACAGTAGTGTTTGACAGAAACAAATTACAGAGAAATATTGAACACACAAAAAAAGCCCCTTCAAATTCTAACTTGTATAAAAGTGTGTTCCCTATGCCTGTTCAAAAAGATCAGTTTTATTTCTCTGACCTTCACTCTGAGTATATTTTTCAGAAAAATTGACACTGAAACCTTGAGGGGTTTTTCTGGGTTTTTGTTTGGTTGGTTTGGTTTGGTTTTTTTTAATAATAAAGGCAGAATGAAGCCATGGACAAACAGCTTTCAGAACAGGAAATCAAGATGTCTACCGTATTCAAATTCCCTAAATAAAAAATTTCACACCTAAAATAAAAAGTATAGCATCCATTAAAAGTAGCAAACAAATACATCTTTCTGAAGGAAAAAAGCCTATCAGAGTTTCCAGGTGTACCAAGCAAAAAATAACATCTCAGTGCCTTCTATAGATTTTAACACCAGCACTGCAGTACAGCTGTAAACTTCACTGCCACAATTTTCACCTGATTGTTCCCACCAGGAGTAACAGAAATGGAAGCTACAATTCATAGGAGCAAGGCAATTGAGCACAACAGAAAAAATATTACGTCTACCCTACAAACCTCATCTCCATTCTCAGTGAAAACACTATGTCTTTACTACACAACTTCATTTTTTTCTTGTATAAAAGAAAAGGTGAATCCTTGCATCTAATGAAACAACAGTAGTTGTGGCAGTTACCTAACTTAAAATTTTGGTCAGCAAAACACGCAGACAGACAGACAAGAAAAATGAAGAAACTCAGCTTTATGAATATAAACCAAAATCAACTTGCCATTTTCTGTTTTGTTTTTTTTTTATCACTCCTGCAATTACAAAAATGTTATATATACCTGTGCTGCAGCCCAAATACAGTCTATATGTTGAGTACTAAGTCTCCCTTCAGCTGCAAGAAAGTTCAGAATCACTTGGCACTGTTTGATGATCTGCAAAGTGAGAACATATTGAGGAAAGATTTACTAGAACAAGAAGCTACTCCACCATGTTTATACTAAAAAGAATAATGATTTTATACAAACCTCAATATGTAAATTTGGTCCAAAAATGTGCTCAACTACATTGTTGCTGATAAGCCAGTCTGCAAGCTCTTTTGCAATTGACCTAGAGATGAAAAAAAGAGTGGAAACATATGTAAAATTATCTGTCCATAATATATACACTGTGCTCTTCCCTAGCACAGCATGTCTTTCAAATTAATATCTGTAATTGTAGGAAGCACACAAAAACTTTTTTGAACACAAAGTATACTCAACATTCATTCATTCAGGTAGGAAGGAAATGATTTCCGCATTTTTTTCTTTAGCTGGAAGACTAATGCCAAATATCGACATTTCCCACTCACCCCTCTGGATCATTAGCAACCACGTAACCAACAACTCTAACAATTTTAGTAGTTAATACAGCTCAACAGACCACCTGCAGACCACTTTCAATGACCTCACAGGTAAGATTTTGATAAGCACTGCTATTTAACCCAAGTTTATAAGGAAATTCCAGAACTATTGAGTTCACAAATGTAGCTAAAGGTGAGAGTGATAGAAATTTTTTTTTAAGAAAATCACTTAAATATTTTTAGATTCTTTTGCATAAATAGCAACTCATATAGCTCTAAAAACCTATGTTTTACATGGTCATACTTACACACATGTAGCATACAGATACTTCAAAATTCTCATTTTGTTTCACCCATAACAATAAGGAACTTCACCCACTGCCAATCCATAAGCAACCATTCGAACAAAACAGGACAAGGAAACTGAATTTTCCAAAACAAAAGTTGGACTTCCAGAAAGGACTGCCCTGTCTGGAAACTAGTGCATAAGCTCCTTTTTATTCCTTCCTTTCAAGCAAATGTTTGTTTACCCAGATTCTGGCACCAGAAGCAATTAGAGGATATCACAGTATTTAAAGCACAGCCTGTAGTTTAAATGGCCCTGGAATAAAAGCGCTCTGTTTCACAAGGAGGAGAGGATGGGAGGGAGGGGATGTCTTAGAGGACTACAGGAAGAATTATTTTTACCACTGCTATCCATGTCACATTTATGGTCACTATTAATATTCCAGGATTGCCAATCTTATCATCCGCAATAAGAAAACAAGATTCTTTAGGTAAAAAGAGATTTCCTTTGTAGGTTTTCCAAACAGGTATCACTTTTCCGGGGCACGTTGCCAGTTCTTCAATTGTTTTGAATTGCCTAATCCCTATGGATGAACTCTGCATAGTTCCTATTACTCAACACACGCCATTCCTGTACTGTCCTCTTCTACTTTAATTTCAGGTCATGGGGAATCAAATATTCTTATAGTGTTCAAAAAATATAATGTCTCCTAACATTTAAGTAATAACTGGCTTGGAAGGTACAACAATTTACCAACAGTATCATCTGTGGCTTGTTAATAAATTAGTTCTCAGACTGTAAAGTCAGTTTGACAGGGTATCTGCTCAAAGAGGGATGAAAAAGATAAGCCAGATTGATTCCATGACATCAAGATCTACTTAACTTCCTACAGCCTCATTTCAAAACAAAACCAAAACCCCAAACCAAACTTTGGAGCATGCACATTACAGACCCTTTCAGGGCTTGGATTTCTGTCTAACAAAATCTGAAGACCTTTTCACATGCAAGCTGTGATTTTGCAGATTTTACAGCTAAAGAAACTTAGTATACATTTGAATATATGCTACCAGTCTCCTTTAGCAACACACATGGCTCTAAAAAAATGCTCTTATCCACCCGGCCTCCATACTGACAAGCACAAGTGATCACAGGGGCATTGCCTGTATAGCTCAAGAGACTATAGCTCTGTTGTTTTTCATTTTGTCAGACAGCTGGTAGACTTGATATTACAGACTCATCTTAAATCACAAATACCCAACCCACCCTCTGAAAACCGAATGCAGCCTGCAAAGAAGTTCCATGAACTTATGGCTTACTCGCCCCCAGCTCCTTCTTATGGCTTTACATTGCTTCCCCTTGCTGCGGGCAGAAGTGCTCCGGCCACATGACAAAATATAAGCAGAAAGCCTCATAGTTTGCATTTTGCATGTATAAAAGGTAGACAGATCGGTCACATGAGTGAACATACACCCAACTAGGTGCAGGAGACCAATGGATGCCCTTCTGGTTACGAAATGTGAAAAAAATCATTGCATATGGTCCTCCATAAGAGGCAAAAGCCTTAACACCTGAGTCATAAGTCAACGGAGGTAATTTTGTTCCAGGACCACTTAATTTCTTCTTGGATCTGAATTTTTAAACCTGTAGCTTTCAGAATGAATCCCAGATGAACACTGCTAGATTCACCAGGCAATGTTAATAGGAAAGGACATACTGCTCCGCGTGTCTCTTTAAAGCGAGTACTTCTGCTAGCGACACAATGTCCATTAGACATTGTATCCTGAGTCGTATGTTGCACTTTAGCTGCTCCAAAGAACAAAAACTCTCTTACAGAGGGAGTTCCTTCGCATTTTATTAAATGAGTATGGCAGTTCTTTATCTCTAGTCTGCAACATTTTTCTTCTGAGAAATAATGGATTATTCTTTTGAAGGAATGCCTTTTTTTAATAGATGTATTCTCAGCGGTAAAAAACTCTTTATCCTACTGGTGAGCTCAACTGTGATAAAATGACATCTCAGATTTCTGAAGGTAAACATTCATTTGATATGGATTTGTTGAGGATGACCAAAAACAAGAGGATCCTTGTGAAAGGCAGAATGCAGCCTCTGTGTTTCACAGAGAGTTGTTCCTCCCAGAAAGTTCTGCTGAGGGCACACCCATCACTAAACATACTGCCTTTCGAAATGACGAAGCTACTACCAGCACTAAGTATTTTGTTCTCTGATATACTAAGAAATATATTTATGACAGCCCATTCAAGGATCCACCAAAGAAAGCTAATTTCAGTGTAAATGAAGTATGTCTGACTTTATTTCCTGAACACTTCCATTTCAGGAAAGACTTTTTTTGTCTGGTGGTTTTCCAGCTCCTTGATAAGTGTCCTCACTTTCAAACAGGGCGAGCATCTTAACTCACAAGCTATTCCAGAACTTCAGATAAATAAAAATAAACTGCCAGCCTACGGAAAAATTAACCTACAATTTAAGTTAGTGTATTGTTGCTTATCCCATTTTTACTTTAATAATTATCAAAAACCCTATAGCCTTGAGAAATTTCAGATACACTCAAGTTCCTGAAAAATTCACTAAGTTCTGAGTTGCCCCAAATGAGCAGGGCAACCGAGAATAACTTTTTATTAAAAGATTTAAAGTATAATTTTCAATATTTTTCAATGAAGTTTCATTTTGATTTCTAGCTATGTTAAAATTTCTTTCATAATATTCTGTATTTTTCATAAGTCAAAAGTATTTTTTCATAGAGCAATCTGCAAATTATTATATGACTATACTATACAATATCACTCCAATTCAGGCAAGTTAGCAAGAACTCAATTTTCAGTAAAAATATGCTCAAATTTTCGTTTAAAAGAAGTTCTTCAAAAGATTATAGAAAAATTTTCCTCTGTCATACTGAAGGAAACAGTGAGAGTGAAAAACATGCATTATGATCAAAGCATAGATACGCTTTTCCCTCTAACACGGAAGTAGCAGTACAAAGAACAGTTTTACAAATTAGATATCTAAGTCGTACAGACCTTAGCATTAAGAACATTCACCTTGGTAATAACATGTATTAGCTGTTTTTCATGGATTTAGCAACTGGGATAGCAAGAGGAAAAGTCGTTTAAAGAACCTGATACTCCCTCTGAGTGTGTATTCTGGGTGAGGGAGGAGGAGGAGAGAATGAAAAAGTGAACGTAGCAGCTACTCTAGTTTCATTGTCTCTCAATCTTTCTCACACTGGAAATCTACACAACATATTGGGCTACATGATCTCTAGACTTAATCAATTTCTCCCTGGACTTTTAATTCATACCTGTCAAAAATAACTGTTTTACTTCCAAGAAATGAAATTCAAGCACTTTTGACATTAGTTTCCCCAGGCATTCCATGAGACTGCAGGGAAGAGTGGAAGCTATGCAGTTTCTGATATAACCTAATGTTTGTGAACTGTACTTATGAAAGATGAGTAGCAGAGCTTGAATTTTGTTCATTATTATAAATAAAACTATCCGGAAGGAAACTACAGTTTATGCATTTTCCTGGTAGGTCAAAGAATGCCTCTCTATAAGAGGACTGGGTTAAAGTCCTAGAAACATTTTAATCTAAGGCTGTGGTGCAATACTTGGTAGCCACATGATGACCCAGATCCAGGAACAAATCCCACAGCAAAATAACCGCCCCAAAGAAAATCTTATTTATCCAACCAGTCAATTCCCAACACAATTCACCACGCAGCTACAAAAACACACCAGCTCAGTACTGGATGAAATACAACAGCAAGTCAGCAACATCACTGAAAAATATAATGTAAAGCCTTAAAAGAAAAAATGTAGAAATATAACGAGCAGCTTGCAAAGGATGAAGACTAACATTTCTTAACAAAATCACTGAAATAGCATCTATAACATAACAAGGGATGGAAACACGGATCTCAACTATTTAGGATCAGAAATGCAAAGAGGATATAGCAGGCACCTTCCCAACACACATTCAAGCACATGTTTTTGTTTATGAGCACACATTTTCTTATTTGACGCTCCAAAACCAGCACTCTGACATAATCTTGAATATTTATTAAACTGCTGTGTATGCCACCGGAAAGGTGTATGCCACTGGAAAGGTGTATGCCACTAGAAAGAAACATTAGCGAGCTGAGTGAAAAACTTTACTACTCTTTTTTTCAGAAAAAATCTGAAAAGATCCCTGGAATGTGGAATAGAGAGGGTGGAAGAGGCATTTAAATGATGCTGCCATAAATTCACTTGGTGAGCTTAGACAAAAATTGAGAAAGCAGGAGTTAACATGAGCTAATGGAACAGTGGTGAAGGGAAAAAGCAATACAAAGCTTGCAGTTTAATAGATAAAGAAAGAGAGGGAAAAGAAAGGAGAAGAAATAGTCCAGATATTTCTGTTCACAGGTGAAAGGAATTTTGGACACCTGAAATTGCTCTGTAGGAAGCTTTTTAAGTGAGGGTAATCAATTTTTAAATGAGGTGGGAGGTTGTCTCAGCATCAACCTGAATCCTGAAACTCAAATTCTTGGCTGCCTGCCAAGGGAAGAGCAAAACAAAATCTCTCTTTACACATGTTATTTCCACAAGCTGACAGTGTCCTCATTAATGAAAAAACACCACTACTTCCTCTTGTGGTCTAAATAGCACCAAAAAAAAAAAAATCTTTCCCTCCCTGAAAGGCATGATCATTTTTCACTAACCGACATCAGCAAAATAGTTTTAGGAATCACTATTCAAAGACTTGAAGACTCTTCTGTTCAGTCTCGTTATTTTTAGCTTCAATAGATTTCATACTCTTCAGTACCTTAGATTGCAAAGAATTTGATTCTATCTTAAGAGCCAGGAATAGCTAAATTAAAAGTATATCTCTGAGGGATACTATGAAGTTGAGTCACTGAGACATTGCCCATATCTGAACAATAGGCATACTCAGTCACCACAAACCCTCAACCCTAGAGAAGACAGTCAAGTAAACTAAATCTAAAAAGACACACAAATACCTACAGCTAGAAAAGAGGTTTCTCTGTCTTAGCTTTCTGCTGCTTTCAAGTGCAAATTGTGAAATCCAATGTTCTGGAAGATGCTTTAGCCTGTCCTACCATGGAAAAATTTGCAACCATGCAGATAAAAGTGGAAAGGTACTGTTGCAAAACATTTGGTAAAAAATCCTGATGATACTTCCAAACAGAAGGGAAGAGCTAGGACTAACTGATCGCTCTTTTTTTTTAAAAAAAAAGATACCTCCCGCAAACCCACCTTATCAAGATACAGAAGGAGAAATCCCAAAGGTTGACAGTTCCAAACGCATCTGGAAAAGTCAAAACACATAATGGGGATGACCAGACATAATGCAAAACATCTTCCTTTGATAAATCTGCAGAGGCCACAAAGGTACAAAATAAATCGTAGACTTCCTTTCTCCACTAAGGAAAGAAAATAGGAATGAAAAGCTTTCCTTTTGCTGCTCATTCAATCGCTGCCAACTCCATAAGTGCCTTCTCATCCAAAAATTTCTCATGAACAGAGTCTCTAATGAGAGGGAAGCTTTGTACTGAACAAACTGTAGAAGTGAGACATTTTCCCCATCCTTCTGCACCAGCCTTTTGTGATTATTTGGCTGGAAGACATCAGTGATTTCAAAAGGTATCTGAAGATGAGCGGCAATACTTGATACTGATTTGTACCCAGCCTTTCAGGTAAAACACCAGAATGAGTGGAATTCAGATTAAAAAAAAATCGCATACTACAAAAGTGGAAAAGAAGGTCTTCTGTTCATGCCGCATTCCTTTCAAATGACAGGCTGTTTACAGATGCCCTTGCCAAGAAAGTAATATCCCAAATGAGAATTTGACAATTTCCTTCAGCTTTAAAATAACTCTGATGTTCTTGCACAGTACATCTGCTCTTCTGCAGGGAAATTTAAGCATCCTTCTCTTTCTCCCCTGTGGATCACTTTCCTTTTTTACATTTGACACAAAATCAAACAGCTTTTTATTAGGTTTAACTGGCAGAATAATGTCTTGTTAATGTTCCTTAATTAGTTGCTACTAGTTAAAAACTATTTCATTCACAATGTGTTTCAGAAGATAAACTAACCAACAAACATCTCAGTTGCAGATTTTCAACATGAAGGAAGGAAGGAGAAGAAATAGATAAAACTGCGGTTTGGCAGTCCCAGTGTAACCATACACCATAAACTGGCAGCACGATATTGAAAATACCCCAGCCAACCAAGCCACCTCACATACTCAACGCGTTATGCTCCTGAACTATTTACTTCTACTGCTACAGAACTACAGGCTTTGGAAAAAACAAACACTTCTCCCAGGGCACAAAATATATAAATAATCATTATCTCTAAGTATCTATTATAGTAAAGTAATAAATGTGTGATTACATTTATTACAATAACGCAAATTTTTTGAAATGTACATGAGCTTAATGACATTACATTCAGGTTTCATCAGATCAGAGATATTTGTGTCATACTTGATGAGAATTCTTTAATTTTTTCTGACACTAGGTATCAAAATTTACTTTGAAATAAATGGATAGCATGGATTCATGTTCACCTATTGATTTAGTGACAAAGGACAAGAAAAAGTTAATCACGAGTGGTTATTTGTTTTGTATTCTCCAGGTATTTTCACATCTTTATGGAAGCAAAACTGGCCTAGATTCTGATTTTTTTATTTTTAAAATATCAACCTACTACCGCAAATTTCACTTCAAATAATCAAGTTGTTATTTACATGAAATCTACAGTATTGTGGTCTTGACTGCTGCCAGATTTCAATAAGCAGGTGTTAAAATAAAACCACCTATAATAAAACTACCCAGACAAAAAAGCAAGCCAACTGCTGCTGTACCAGACTTCTCATTAACGAGCAAAACACAGTGGAGAGCGTGTCTGTAGTGAGACAGATACACGCATGGATACAACCCCCAAGATAAACATAAAGAGTATTTCACAAGTAAAATCCTAGATTTTACGTACTTTGCCTATTATTTCAAAAGAACAGTTATTTCAACTACCCAAAGACATACTTTTGTCTATATTCTAGACAGTTCTAACATTAAGTTTAGAGTTAGTACAGAAATCAATACATTTCCTCACTGGAATACAATCCCACACATGAATCTTCTTGAAAATTTATGGGAGTCCCCTTTAGAATTGTTAAACACACCTGAATTATACAAATAAGGACTTTGAAGAAAAACAATAAATAGTTCTAAAAGCACAGCCTCACAGACTCAGTGGAAAACTAAAAACAAGGCTGGGCGCCAGTGACGGCAAGACAAGTCTTAGTTAACTAAATAATCAGGAGAAATGAGAAGATGGCAAAATACTACTTGGATATGAATTAGCTGGTTCTCATTTATACATCACAATGGAGATAACGGCCCGTTATAGGTATTTATTATTTCAGTATCTGCATTTTTCTAAAGGTTACCTTGACTCTATCTTTTAAGAAAATAAAAAATCCAGAAACATTTAGAAATACTTTTAAAGTTACCATTTAAAACCATTTATTAAACCCCTTATTAGAATATTTCTAATAAACGCCTCGGATTATCACTACACCCCACTGTGTATACAGAATACGTATGTATTCTAATCCATAACAACAATACAGAAGAACTGCATTCATATAGCGGACAAAGTATTCATAATAATGTTCCTACTTACGTTTCTGTGTCTGAAACTAATGACTCATTATTACACACATCATTGAAGGTATGAAGTTGGTTCTATAGTTAGAAAAAGGAAGAAAAAAATTAAAATTTTATCTGAATATTTTGTGAGGTAGTTTTCTTATATTTAAAAATAGTATTAGTGACAGTAAACAATTTTTTCTAGTACTTTCAATGTTCTTAAATAAATCGCTTTGACAAAAATATGAAGAGGCATTCTAGTTGGCAAGAGGGATCCATTTTCTTTTTTAATCAACCTTTCTTTCACTAAAGCAATTAAATAATGTTACGAAACTCCACCCACTCCAGAAATCAAAACAAGGTGTGTAGCAGTCACTTTACACATAGGTTTTCATGAGAAATGAAACACACACTCTGGAAATTGATGTTTTAGGATGAGTTTCCCCATTACTGTAATGCTTACTACAACAGCAAAGGTTTCTTTTGTCACATTATCAGTGCTGAAAGTCTACAAAATTGGAGAGTGAAAATGAAGTATTTTTATATAAAATGAAGCTCCAAAAGGTATCTGAACAGGTAAATTGTAAAAACAGGTAAATAAAAGACATCGCAGAGAAAAGAAAAGCCTGTTAAAGGTTTACATCTCTTTTCCATCCTTTTCCTCAGCATCAACTCTCCAGATACAGACACGGCTCTGTACCCAATTCTTTACATGTACATAACATTTTTAAAAATATTTTCAATTATGTAATAAAACTTATTTGCCATCTTGTTTTCAAAAAAATTAAAGACAGTCATGTGAATTTCTGACATTTAAACTTGTTGCATAACTTCATCAAAATATTTACTCCTTTCTTGAAACAATTCTGGTATATGCACTCTCTAATTCGGGTGACAGCTAATCTTCTGCAGTCTTTACGCAAAGATTTATTCGTGTCTAATCTCAACAATTTTCATGGGAAAAAATGGTTTTGAACAAACAAAATTGAAAATATGCATTAAAATTAGTGAGACATGAGAGCCTGATTACACAATTATTAATAGATAAGTTATTAATAGATACTTTCAAATGAAACATATTTAGGAGTGGAAAAACATGTGAACAGAATTTCATGAAGAAATTGTTATAACCAATTAGAATTTGGTCAAATAAAGAAGTGAAAGTTCACTGGCTTTTCTGAAGACTTACCCCCCAACTGAAAATGTTTTGAAAGGGATCAATGAGTGAAAGAGTATTGAGCTGTTACTATTATTAATTTTAAATTCACGGTCACATGTTGATCCAAATTTCCCAAACAAAATCCTTATCCAAAGGAATTCTGACAAAAGGTGTTCTTTTTCATACTGTAAAAAGTGTTTGAAAATTCCAGTAATTTCAACTAAAGTCTTAGAATTCTGACACAACAGCGCAATACAAAGTACACATGGGATAGTGTTGCACCACCTTATTCTCACTCACCTCCTAACGTTTTTTTCACTTCATGTTTTGTTACCGTGAGATGCCAGAGGGAATAAAATACTTCTACAATTTTTTTACCATATATGAAACACTCTAAGAAACGAAAGAGGCCTGTGCCCAGATGTTCAATTAATGTAACGCAGTGTGTTAGTTATGAAGTATAACAGAGGTATAAAGTCTTCAGCAAAGGAAGCCGACAACAAAAAGGCATCTCCCTAGCTAGTCTTGTCTCAAGACCCAGGCATCAAAGGTAACTTAACTTTCCACACAGGAAACCAAGGCAAGAATAAAAAATATGCACCATTCAAGTTTTGCACTGAATTTGTTCAGGAAAAGAGTAACAATATTGCATTTGCCTTTTCACTAATGCACAGAACCAAATAAAAAGGGGTTGAAAAAATGAAAAAGGAAGGACGGCCAAATCAGTTATGAGCATTCATTCTCACATACTTAAGCCCATCTGTAACTGGAAGGACAGGAAAACAGAGTCTCCTGTTTGTGAGGGAACAGTAGAGACAGAAGAGGGTATTTTGGAGCTAAACCACCTCAACAGATGCCTAGGAGATGAAATCAAAGAGAAACAAGGTAACAACAAAAATAAAGCTTCAGGTATATCTTGGTTTATATTTTGCTGTTCTTTTCTGTAGCTATTTCCAACTTCATATTCAACCACTCAAGCTTCCACTTTGCTAAAATTAACTTTCATGTGTCTGTCTTCAGCCTTGTTTTGTAAATAAGAACTTTAGTCAGATGATATGACACATTATGTATATGCTACTCTTCAAGGGAGGCAGGTCTATATTTGGTGGTAGGCAAATATAATCCCCGTATGCCATACAGCATGTATTCTGTGAGTCTCAAGAGGTTCCATGAAACTTGAAAGGTTTAATTTTAGGTCTGGTCATGTTAGCTGTCAGACAGGAAAAAAAATAAAATCTCTTGGCAGATACAAATCAACACCTCCATGTTAGAAGACATTCATCTGTTTAGATTCACTGATATTTTTGGTCAAAGATTTCTGTCTCCACGATGAGAGCAAAAGTACATTTATCTTGCAGAAGGAACAATCAGGCAAGTCATAGAAATTATTTGACCAAATCTATTTTAGTCTTGATCTTGTGAGTTGAAATTAGAACCTGCATCTGAGTCAACTTTCCATATGAATTTTCAGCAGAAACTTTTCTTTGAAATAAAGTATATATTGAAAAGTTCACACTTTAAAATATTTTGCACATAATTCTGCTACAAGTTTTCTTTGAATTTTCACATCTATTTGCAAAATGAAATGAAGAATTGCTTCAAGGCTAAATGCTCAACTTTTGGCAAATGGAAGTCCAGGAAAGGAAAACATTTTGCAGTTGCAGGTATCGTAGTTCTGAAGTCTTGAATACGAAACGGGAAGCTGAAATTGCGTGGGCTGGGAAGAACATTTCCATGAAATTACTTTGACAAATTCTAGCCATCAAAGACGTGAATAGAAAAAAGAAACTTCAAAAAAGTAGTCACGAAAGTGCATCGGTAATAGAGAAAGTTGTGTGAAAATACAAACTAACGAAGCTGAACTACGTTACATCTTTGTAAACACATCTTTGTTTGCAAAGAGGACAGAAAACTTCAGCCAAGAGGCAGTCAAAATTTCTGTACATTTTGGTTCGGATTGCACAGACCTGGCAGTTAAAATTGTTCCAGGCAAGGCATACAAAACTAAATAAACGAAAATGCTTCTCAAACTCAAAGTCAAACAATAAAAGTGAAAAGGTGCTTCTTCCAAAAGTATCTTCATAAGATCTTTAAAAAGAGAACGAAAGAGAAAATTGCCTATGATTTGAATGAGAAAGACGAAAGAATTCTCAGAGGTCCAGAGCAGTTTCAGAGACTATTCATATTAAAAAAGACTCAATAACTTATTAACAAACAATATTCTGGTTTTTTTTTTCAAGCTAAACTCTCTTTGTTTTAGTCTAAAAATACATGTCTGTTATTAAAAATCTCATTTTTACAGTCTTAATTTATCAATCATAACAGGTCAAAACATGCTTAAAACTGCTTAAAATTATGCAATTTCACACTCCCTTAAATGAACTACCTGCCTGAAAAATAAACAAACTGCTGCATTCTTATTTTCTTTTGGTAAGGATACACAATAAGACATACATTAGTAGTTGAAGAAGGACAACTGTACAAAACAAAAGAAAGTACTTACAGGAATAAATATCTAATGTAATTGGAACTATGCAAACATCTGAAATTTACTTTAAAATAAACGATACTGAAAACGACATTTTCCAAAACTGTGCAGAGTTAAAAAAAAAAAAAGGGGAAATTACTTTTATGCCCAGTTAATGGCCATATTTTAAAATGTATCTGCCAGATATTATGAGCTATCTGTAACTGTATAAAAAATAAAGCACATGGCAATGAAAAATCAAAACAAAAATATATGCTCTATTTTCACCTAAGACTTTATCAACTCTCTGAATTTTTCTTATAACACAAAAAGAACCCTGAACATTCACTTTATGCTAATTAATTATGACAGAAGATTAGAATTCAGGCACTGTGTATTACACACTGAGTGTATTATATGTAGCATTTATGTAAAGTCACATAAATTACTTACGTATATAAATTATATGTACAGTAATGAGTACATGCTGTCACTATTTTTTCCAAGTTAACTTTCTCTGTATCTTGCTTTGGCACCTCCACTGGATGAACTGCATTATGTTTTCATTCGTACAAATCCAAAACTGAATGGACAATGCATTCAAGTCCAACAAATGCAGTTACCCTCAGAACAGCATTTGATTAATAGTGAGTGGATGTAGTTCACAGAGTTGTGGTTTGTTTTTTTTTTAACTTAGTAGGTCACATATCTAGGTAAATTAAATATTTACTTTCGTTAAAAACCACCAATAATCTGACTGGAAATACTTACAGGTTACTTTAACTTGCCATTTATTAAAACAATTTTAAGTACTTCTACATATAAATATAGTGAGAAGCAAAATCAAATTTAAGTAAACTTGTTTTGTATTTACTGACAGTGATGAAGAGAGTCACTGAGTGATACTGTGTAATCCATTAGAACAGAGAAGGCCAAATGTGTTCAGAAAATACTACAAAACTTAAGGAGAACATGTTTGTTCATTCTAGTATAGTTTGCTCCTGTTCACCATTTTGTGCATTAAGGCAAACATGACAATATGAGCTATAAATCTTAAATACAGGAGTGTCAGAAGAAACACAAAACTGAAAAAGCTCAGATGAATAAAAAAGTTCACTTTTGACCTTCTGTACAATTGTCTTTCCATGGCTATAATACAGACGTAGGAAGCAATGGCAGACAAAAGATGCACAGCGTATCTTGACTGGTGCAATGTGGAGCATTTCCATGGGAAAGAGAAGGGTGGGGTTTTTTGGTTTTAATCTATTTCTATTTGATGCTATATATATTTACCTCTTCAATTCAGTCTTCTGCTAATTAATGCAGAAATGCTCTCTCTTGAGAAACAGACTATACTAAACAAACAGGAAAAAGAGGTACGCACAATACAAAGAGGCAGCTAATTACAGTAGAGTCAAGACGTTGTAAAGGTAAAAATGAAAACAGATTGAAAGCCTTTATAAACAACAACTATAGCCATGTCAAGGGACTTAATTTGCAACATAGCTGTCACAAAACATGGTTATAAGACAGTTTTGTTTAGCATGGTAAATTGTTCAGGCAATGTGTTACAGTTCCATATGCTGCAGAACATAGCCACCGCTTGGACTTATCTCTCAGTGAACTCTGTACTCACAATCATGACTATTATTTCCTAAGACTGAAAAAGCCCCCCAAACAAGTCCGTAACTCATAAAACGTGAAAAGAAACATTTATTCTAAATATTATTTATATTTTTAAAAAGTTCTTACTGTTATTTGACTCAGCCCCGCCAATCTCATTGTTAGAGTTGGAGACATAAAGTATTTAAACGCAAGATCAAGACTTTCTTTATCAAAACACAAGGCTGTATCCAACGGTTCTTTAACTGTGCTCCACATTAAATCTGCCATGTTCCGGGCTGCACTCTGTCGCAACTCCTGGTCTGACAGTTTACATAAATACCTAGAATAAATTACAAATGGAAGAAAAAAAAAAAGGGTATGATTCAAACTAGAACATTCCTGGAACACCATCTTGATTATAGCAAATATATATTTCTAATAGCTGTAAGACTACTAAGCCTTAAAATACCACTAGCAAAAGTTGGCAATGATGAAAAAAAAACCACTGAGGAAAAACAGAATTATGCAGAATATTTTAAAAAGTAAATAAATTTCTTATTTTAAACCTCTTCAGATTTCTTTCATACCACAAAATGACAGGAAACCCATGGAATTCTTCAGAAATATAGGTTGGAAGCACTGGAAAGTGCCCCCTCCAGATAGCTGCATCGTACCTATTTACTTTATTTAAAACTAAACTGTCAAAATCCGCTTAACATATTCATATACTTTAAAACTGAATTTCTGGAAACAGTGTCGATGGACCACAAACAGCATGCTCTGATAGTGAGAATCCTCTGAAGATGAATAAATCCCTGTTTGTGGTCTCAGTCCCAGAACAGGAAAAAATTATAATTGTGCAGTCACGTTCTGATACAATTACAGTAAATGCGGCACATGCCCATTGTTTCTGCCATAACCATTTGCCGTCTGCGCTTGTACATCAGTACTCCCTGTGCCACGGTACTGCTTTCGCAACAGGTTAGTACAGGAACACGTGCCCAAGTTATTTCTTCTCTTGACAGCAATTACCCATCAAGGATTAAGGGCGCGTGTGAAGCATCACCAAGAATCCTAGGAATCTTACAGAGAAACCAAAAATGCTGAAGAATTTTAAACCATTAAGTTCTACTGCAGACATCTTAGATAAGGGGTCATCACAATGAGCCGCAATACAGATACCCTCTGCAAATGGGAGGCAGAAGAAATAATAATTTATAAAAACTAACTTACAGAAGCTAGTGCAACCTTAGTCTTACCTAAGCAACTACAAGATCAAGATATACCATGAAAATCTATACCAAAATGCCTGTAAAGTTCACATATAAAACACTGACACAGTTGGGAATTTCTTCTAAACTGAATGCATAAGAGAAAAATTTTGAAACAAGCTTTCCTGAGCTTATTTTGAAGCAGTTAAAGATTGCACAGTGACATGTAGATACATACAAGGTTAGCATAATTAATTTTTTCTGCTGTATTTCAGCATTTTGAAGTTTCAACTACATCCAAACTAGATTTAACTACACAGAAATGCGTTAAAAATCCATTTGTTTGACAGCCTAAGCCTGGATCTATCCTTGGAGACCAGCCAGATAGATGCATGAATCTTTAAAAAAACGCAAGAGATATTAAACTACACTTAACTAGATTTATGCATCATTCCTTTGCATTTATATCATATAAACATCAGTAAATTAAAAAAAAAAAAAAAGGCAAAAATACAGGCCCTGATTCTTATTTAGATTGAGGCCCTTTTTCACAGCTCTTGTGTAGAGGCCTTAATATAAACACACTTAAATGATACTTAACATTGTCAAACATAGAAAAGAGACTTCGGTGCAAATAATCATAGAGACTGTAGATCTATGATAGAAATAACAGATCAGTAACGGTAGGACAAAAGAAGGATCGTTCAGGGCCAAGGCAATCAGATCCTTCACTGTTACTAATTGTGAAATTCATCTTCTCATGTGGAGCACTGGAAATCAGATCATGGCAAGAAAGTAATGCTTCTGTGCTATGATTTCTAAACAAAAGATAAGTAGCCACGAGAAGGGAATACTCATTTGAAAAAATTCAGCAGCAAACCAGACCCAGTGACCTATCTTTCACCTACAGACAGGTGACAGGAGTTACACTGATGAAAAAATGCATTGGTCCATGTTACAAAACATAATAGCCTCAATATGACTATCAGCAACCTCGGGGCAGTTTTTATCTCCCCATTTTTATATGCAAACTATACTCAGCCCTGGTTCCCAAAGCTTTTCAATGTTCATAATGCACATCAAGTCATACATATATACATATATATCCTTATATACATAAAGGATAGTCTATGTATGTATAGGACCTGTCCTGCCAGTCTGGCATACTTAAAATAATCAGTAGATATATATTATCTGCGTTTAAGCAAGACATATCCATATACATTAATTAAAAAAAAAATACAGTTTTAGTCTACTGAAACTACTTATATTTTCTGTATTTGGGGATAGAGAGAGCTCCGTTTAAAACATGCAGTTCCACGTTAATGTAACGCTTACAATCACATCTTATGCTTCAGGACTTTGGCTACTCAGCTGTGAAATAATCTTTTTCCCTTAATACGACTCCTTTGGACCACAGCTGCAAAAGGGATATCAGGCAGAATGAGTCAGGGCCCCTCAGTGATATGAAGAATTCACTTAAGTGCCTGGCTATTGTCTCCTGACTTGCTTATTCTCTGTACCTACAGCATAAATTTTCAGATTTTTGGAGGAGTGAAATATTTTTTGCAATTGAAAGCTTCAAGACATATTATAAGAGGTTTTCATGACATTTAGTAGCAAGGAGTGGTCTCAGGCACTCCCATAAAACTCAAATTCTTAAGAAAAATTTTTTTAAGAAGAGTAATTTGAATTCTTTCAGCTGCATTCTCTCTCGCTGTATTCCACAGGAAGCATCGAGGATCAACAATTCTGTTCGGAGCTTCTACTTCCTCTGCATATACCAGCGGTATGCTTGTGCCCTGTGCCGAGACTACACAGCTAACACTGCCACTTGCAATTTCCTCTCAATGTGTTTGAGCACAGCATGTTCTGTTTCTCCCTAACTGGGGCAGAGACACGAAGCCTTTGTAAAAAATCTCTCAAGATCTGTCTTGAAGAGGGAGAGAGGGAAAAGGGAGGGGAGGAGAAAAGGTTAGAACTAAATATGATATTGGTCAGCACTAATGCTACACATAGCTCTCAGATTTTACCAGAGGAACGTTTAGTAGGTGATACCAACTGTAACGTCAAAGAAAGAATAATTTTAGGGGTCTTTTCCTTCATACTATCCAGCGCTTTTTTGTGGTTTATAGAGGCACTTACAATATCAGACATACAACTTTATCTCTTCTCGTAAAACTGAACTTCATCGGTAGTCTTTTCCTTTCTAAAGGACAGAACTATCCATGACGCTTTCAATCAACAGTCTTGCCACTGAAAAAACACTGTCCTCAAAACACCGCTGTTTATAGCTACTGCTCTCTTGAGGCACTCGACGTCTGGAACCATGTAGAGCATCTCTGGTCTTGAGGCAGAAGTCAGCTGGAACCCATGTCTTTTATAAAGAGACATCATCAACAACTTGCCCTCATTTATAACTGCAATAAGCTATGACTTATTTTCTTGAGTAATTTTGTCAATAAGTCTCCTCTTTTTTCATGAGAATTTTGCAATTTGAAATGCAGAATTCTAAGGTATTAGGATCAATAAAAGCTTCCTTCTGAGGAGGTTAAAGCCACTTTGCCTCCTTATTGAAAGGTGTAACTTTTAATTCATGTCCTTTATTTCTTTCCTAAACTGCTTAAAAACATAGGTCCTTCATGGGCAAGATATGAATGCTAGTGCTCCATTCCCCAGGCAGAAAATAACATTTATTAGTCTTTTTTTTAGTAGCAGCCATAATAACAGGATTGTGTCCGTGATCTTTGCGAATTCCAGCAGTGGTCTCCTCTATACAAATACACCTTGCTATTCATTTCATCCACCCCTAGTAGAAATAACCACAGAACAGGAACATGCAGGTTAACCTCATCTGATAAAAGATGCTGCTGAGATGCCAGTCAGGTCACCTCTCTTTCTGCTTATGCTGATCAGCACTCCAAAATGCAGCTCTTGCAAGGAATCTACATGAGCAGCAATTTGGACTAACAGTCAATTAGAGCCCCAAGATCTCATCACTAAAACCCTCTCCAAGCCCTCTTTCTTACTTCACAGAGCAGCAGAAGCTATTTGCAGGATTTGTTTCAAAGGTGCTGTGCTGCTGTGCCCAGGATTATGTTTGCCTTTTTTTTTTTTTTTTTTTTACTAACGGAAAGAGCAGATGGAGACCTAGAGACCCAAGCTGCTAAGGCAAGATCTGTAAGCTTGACAGCCACATGGGGTGAGCTGCATACATCAAGAAAGTCATCTTTTACCAAAGGCATCTGTGTTAACTTCTGTCCCCTATAAAGGTATAGCACTAGAGATTATTTTTGTTATATGGCCTCCAAGCTTCGTGTCCCGCTCTGTAAGCGCATCTTCACAAAGCAAGCTTTGGATTTCATAGGGTTGAGAAATCCCAGATCTCCCATAAGGATTCAGCTGTGAAAAATGGAAACTGGGAGAATATCCTCTTCCTTCTCTAAACTGCTAGTGTTTTCCATAGATGTATCCTGCATCAGTATTACCGTTCTGATTGACATGAACTTATTGTAAATGCTAAGAACAGACATCAAGGGCATTATTTATGGCAAGAAGCTGCTGACAAATCATATTTTAAATCAGATGCAGATAGTCTATGGGTAAAGCAAAGAGGAAGAGATAAGGAAAACACAGGGAAAAAATCTTCTATTTGTTCCAGTGACCCTAATTACAGTTACAGTTATAAAACAGAAAATGTTTTAAGAATTATAGGATGACAAGCAAGTGAGGATTAGCAGCAAAGACTGCAGGCTGTGTTATTCTGTCTCACTGAAGTTCCTTCTTATCAGCCTATCTCTAACTGTTGATCCTTCAATGCTCTTTTTAATTTCCACACATTGCAAGAAGATAGATAAGGCTCATGAACCAAATTCCCAGCTACATGAACAACCATTACTGGAATATGTACAGAGACAAGAACTTGAAGATCCTCTGCCTGCCCTTCCTAGACTGCTTCATGATTAATAATTACCTTTATAAGATTTCAAAGATAACACATCAGCATTAAAGGAGCGCACACGGCTGGACTGTAACTCAGGAGTGACATGTTTTAATAAAAGATCAGAATACTCTTCTCTCTGCTCATATAATTTTGGTAGAGACCATGTTGTAGCAAGATAGACCGATAGCCAAGCCAGTGCTTAAATTTTTACAGTCAAAATTCTTTACACTTAAAACCAGAACATTTTTAAATATGAAACACAGTTCTGAGCCTCATTGTTCTGTGCACTTTTTTGTTGCTAATGTAATTATTTTTGTTAAGAGTGTGATTTTATACTGGTATCGTTAAGAAAATATAATCCGTAAAGGCACATTTATTGCTATCGGGGAAGTAAGCTATGACCAGTATAAGCACGTTTCCAATATTACAGTTATAGGAAATCCAGAGCCTTGGAGGAGCTGTTGGCCCATGCAAGCCTTTTAGGTCGGCTGCACCTGAAAAGTTTAATGTTGGGCCACTGGAAGGAGAATTAGCTGTGACCACACCCCTCCACCTCCAGGCAGACACACATACACAAGATAACTTCAGCAGCAGCTCACTGGATTTTTTCTATTGTCCTGAGAAAGCCAATAAAAATATATTGCTTGTATAATTAAATATCCTTATAAGTACTTTAATTTTAAAGTATTTTTCATGATAGGCAGCTTGATATAAAGAAAATCTTTGGGACTGGATATATTTAGATACATAAAAGTGCGAGTAGACTTTTGATCACACTTCAGTTCCTGCCAGCTGGAAATACAGAACATCAAAATGTGAAGCAGTGTTAAAACTCTGTGAAACTCAGTATATGAAATCTCAGTGACTACATATTGCTCTTCTACTTACATCGTCTCGTTGCAAGTTTTATGTAAAGTTTTATGAAGCTACTGCAGTAAGTGCAACTGTATTACAATCGAACCTGACACGACATGTCAGAATGGGGCTGGATGTCACACTAAGAACGCTATTAACAAGATTGATCTGATTGATACTGAAATCAGAGAGATGTAAGGAGCTGCCCAAACTAACTCTAAACATTACCTTCGCTCTCCTTGTTGAAATGATACAGTCAGAGCAACAACTTGAACAATTAAAAGTGTATCAGCTGAAATTATAAATAGGTGCTGTCAAAAAGTCCGACAAGAAAAATTCTTAAATTAAAAATTTACCTGATAACATAAGTCCTAAAGGGTATAATGTGCTGCATGACAGCAGGGATGTGTAGCCATATTCTGATCTATAATGCAAAAACATAAATAGATAAAAATTTCATTAATGACATTTAATGAGAATGGTAAAAAATGAAATATTGCTGGTACATTTGCACATGCAACCCCACTTTAAAAAAGGCTTTGTTGTTGTTTTGCATTCAACTTCAATTCTTTCAACTTCTTAATTTTCTAATGTTCAAAGCTGTTATCTGAGGAATGTTTTTGTGATTTATAAACAGGAGTTGCATCTTTTCTTCTAGTCAGTTGGACAATATAAACTTTATATAAATATTATCATACTGCCTAGATGTCTCATTTCTGAGTTTTCTGTAGTTTCTTCAGTAGGAAAAGCTGCTACTCAGCCTTGTGCAGTTTCTTTTTCCTTTTTCTGTAAAACTCTACAAGAAAGTTATTCCATTCTTTCTGTTCCTTACAAATCTCTCCTAAATCAAGTAAAATTATTTGACTCGCATTGATGTTTTGCTCCTTAGGGCTTATATATCCTATAAAATAAAATATGTTTTATAACCAGTGATTAAGAACAGTTTTTTTACTACCATATTTGCATTCCCATATTTACCATTCTGCCTTTACCACCTTTGCAAAACTACGCAGGAAGAAAATGTATGCAGAGAAAAAAACCCTGAAACAGCTATTTAACACCGCTGTGAGGAAAAGAGGACCAACCAAACTACTTACACAGGCAAAGTTACAAGTTCCATCTGCATTTCAAAAAGGAATGCTGAGCCTGTTAAACCTGTTACAGAAAGACAACTACGTGCCAGGTAAGGGATCTAGCATAGATGAAACAGCAGCAGCTGTTACTACTACTCACGTAATTTTCATCATGTGCGCACACAAATCTTGTGAATAGCTAACACCGTCAGTCACCCAAAGCTGTCACGTCAACTTACATCTCCATGTTTGTTCTTAAAAGAATGTTTAATCTTTGCACCTGATGCAATAAATTCTAGCTAAGGCCTAAATTCTCACCAGGATTTTGGAAACTTCTGTATGCAGAAAATCTAAATTCTCCTTCTTGCCAGGAAAGAAAAATATTAGGCTGTAGTAAAACTGTATCACTAGCATTTATTTTAAACATTTCTGCAATTAGCCAAATAACTTTTTGAGTCAATTCTGAAAAAAAATATTTTCAGACTTACTTTTTACAATGCAACTAGCACTACACAGTAACAATGCTAACCTACTTTGCAAGACAAACCAGCCAAATCTTCACATTGCAAAAAAGACCACGTTTGGAATAAGCTTCTGATCCTATTGGCAGTCTCAAGAAGAAAAAAATGCTAACATCCCAAAGATAGAAAGTGTAACTAGAAGATGCTTGTTCTAGAAATGGAATTAAATGACATTTTGACAAGGAATTGCAAGGGTGACAAAGGTACTATTGTATTTACACAACTTGAAAAAACTAAAAAATTTTGGTTTTATAGCTTTCATTGTCCATAGTGATTTTCACTCTGTATTAATTCAAACTTCTAAAGCCCTTTCATTCATCTGTATACTTGCATTACACACAACCTTCATCCTCGGAATTGAATTAATGGATAATTTCACGTTATAAATGAAAATGTAATTTTCATCATGAACTCAAATATAAATATACTAAATTATTTAAATAAAATGACACAACATATATAAAATGACATAAAAATAACATATATAAAATTACATTAAAAATCCACAACTTTCATCTTTTTTTTTTTTTGCTTCCACCTGCTTTTAAGACAAAGTATTTACTGCATCTGTTCTATTCTCAAGCTTCAGAGGTTTTGGGGTTTTTTTTATTATTTGCTCTTTATCAAAGGTAATTAATTTCTAAGAGGCAGTGCGTCTCTCAACAGTTTTTACTTCTGACTTAAGTTTTGAAATTCTATAGTAAAATTAAACCAACATTTTGGAAACCATCAGCATTATTTCAATTAATTCATGCCCACTGACAGGGCAGTTATTCCTCCACAACATCCACAAAACTAAAATGATACAGAATGAAGTAATGACAGGCTTTTTCAGTGACATTTAAACCCTCCACAGAACAAGCTGTAGGTCATGGATTTCTCTGCATCTGTTAGCTTTTTAAGGAGACCAACACAACATCAGATAGTTAAACTGAGCAAATACCACAGAATATGAAATGTGGGAAGAAAGGAGGAACCAAGTATCTAACTAAAAAAGACAGCAAAGAAGTAGCCCAAGAAGGAACAGTCAGTCCTACCACAATACAGGTTGCTAAGAAAGCATCTTGCAGAGCTGTGGGCTGGAGAAAAAACAAGAGTGCCAACTAGCCAACTCCCTGTGTGAAGTAAATTGCATTATATTACATTTGCTGGGTTTACTGTTACAAACATAAGCTTGTCTGATGAAGACATTCAGTCAAACAAGATTTGCTGGATAAAAAAAAATTCAAGGAAACATCTTTTCAATTATTTAAATGTCCTCTATATAAAGGAGACACCAGTAATCACAAACAAGTAGCTCAGTTCCCCACAGACTTTACTAATTTGTGGTAACGGTCTTCTCTTACATGCACCTGTAGAGTGCACTTAATGAGATATTCACCTTCCTTTGTGGAAGAAACAGAGCAAAGGCTTTCCACACCACTATGCAGCCTTGTCTACTCAAAGTTGAACGTTACTGGTTGTTAGCAAATGATTTCTTTGACTTGAGTTTACTATTTCCAGCTTCACCTATTCTACTTCCTGGACCTTACTACAAAGCCTAACTTTTTAATGAGAAATGGATTGGTTCATCCACACTACAATCTTTCTGAAAATATTTTTGAAACATTTAAGGTAGTAGCTAAACAACCCATTCATCTCACAGACTTTAAAATAAATTCCAGCATGGGTATTTCTAGGAGTCTTTACAATAATGGCTACTTAACCAGTTAACAGTTGACATTGCAGAGCTGTTCACTGAGTGATTATCGACAGGGTCATTCCTAAATCTCACACTATCTATAAATGCCATAAAGTGAAATGCACTGGGATAAAACCAAGCCAAATTAGCAGAGTTCTTACCGAGATCACCAATATTTTGTTCACAAAAAATGCAGTTTTGTGAATGTTTCTTTTTGTTTTATTGGAGTTCAGTATATCATTTCACAGACAATCAGAAACATTTTTTAAATTGTTTATATTTACCTAAGTTACATGAATTAAGCAGTTAGATGATATAAAAAGAAACAGGGAAAGAGAAACATTATATCAAAATTAGAAGCTTATGCACCATTGTAGAGAATTTTTTTTTTTTAAATATCAGCAAGGTAAAATAGATTTTGTCAAAAAAATTAGCTGCCTCATTCGGAACTAATAAACATATTGCATTTGAAAGTCAGAAGCACTGCTGACAAGTACACTAAGTGACACCAAAATGCGGGAAGTGGATGAATAAAGCACATTACACATAAAACATTTTCTTATACTTTCTGTAGTAAACTGACAGGTAAAATCTAGAGACAAAAATGTTTCTAAAACCGTTTTCCTCTAACTCACACAAATTTGCCAGCAAAGCCAGTCAGAGTTCAAAAGAAAGATTCTAGCTGAATGGTAAAACATACAATGCTGGAAGAGGTTGAAAAAAACAGTATTTCTACTGGTTATGGTTTGGGTTGAATTTCATTTTATCTGGCAGGTTCAACCATAGCATTCATCTAAAATAGCTGCAAGAGACAGCTAAATGTATTACCTGCTAGAACCAAAGATAAATGCAAAGTTTCTAAGTAATTATCTGAAAGGAGAAACTTTGCTGAGAAGTATTTTAGGTTAGGGCACTAAGAATTATTCACTAAGAATAAAGAAACTAAACAAGTTATGTGGAGAAAAATAAAGACTTCAAAAAAGGACCAAGAAAGGCAGATGCAGTTTCTGAACATGCACTGGTATAGGATATCTAGGAAATGGGATTTGCAGTCAGAATGCTTGTTGAAAAAAATGCTGGTGTGATAGGGAGCTGCCACTCATTGTTCAGAACGGTTTTGCCCATTCTCATGAAAAATAAAACCAAAATCAGACACGCGCAAATGTTTGGTTCCATGACCAAAACTTACTTCTAAACCAGAATAACCTACAAGACCATACATTTTCAGCAGATGGTTTGATGAAAACTGCAGGCTGCACTGACAGCAGCTAGAGATGAAGAACTCCTCAGATTATCACTTGAAAGCTCATCAGATCATACAGAAGGGGCCAGAAGAGAACTTATCTCCACAGTTTAACATACAGAGGTCCTGCAGCAGTCCTCCTGTGCAACCTTACAAGAACAGAGCATATCGTGGCCCTACTCATTTGTTCTCTGACCTACAAGTTAAGAACCACTACACTGAAAGGATTAGGAGTGAGGGATATAGATCACCACCAGCAGCTTTATTTCAGTCACTGGTTCCCTCTATGCAAACATATTTCAATACTTATTTAGAACATCATCCTGGCTAGTCAGTTACAGCAACAAGGAAGGAGGGAAGATGTGTGGAAGGAAGAATCTGATTTTAAGTATTTAAAACTGCAATCAATGTCAAAATTATGTTAAACTCACTTCATACAAGGCATAACAAACTACTGTTCTCCTTTTTGTCTCTATGTAACATCCACAAGACAAACCACAACTTCACATTCTCACATTGCACTAAGTCTTCATATGTCCTTCTTCAGAGACTTTTTTATTTCTATCACCAATCTCCTTCAAATCTGCACTCAAATCAATTCGTAATTCTGCTAGTCGAAAATCACTATTATTTCAAAATGGAGAAACGATGAAGGATGTGTATTCTAAAACTAAGTGAAAATAAAAGATAGTTACCTCTATACTGCAAATGCGTATAATGATATAAAATCACGGGAAAGAAAGAAGAAAAGAAATCCATAGGCTTTTCCTTTGTGCCTCATCGGAAATAGGTAAAAAGTTTATATAGCCTGAAGAAGCTTGGAACATTTCCATGACACAGTTTCAGGGACAGAAATGACCTCTCGACAACACTCTTATAAGTATTTTCTGGAGCTGTTACAATCTTCATATCTAGGTACAAACTCGCAAAACTACTTGTGTGCTTACAGGAGATGTATAGGGTTTGGATGACAAAATGCTCAGTGGACGAGCAAACCTCACAATCCTAACAAGAAAAATCTTACAGTGTTTTTCTCCCTCCCTGGTCCTACAGCATTCTTCCAGACTTCAGTCCTTTTACTTTTTGCGTTTAACATTAAACAATTTAAAGACAATACTTACATTAGATACCACTGTGATAAATGCATGTGCTATAAGAAATGGCAGTGTCTCAGGGGTTCCGTATTCAAAACAATCCTTCATGAGGGAAAGGCCATTTTTTCCACAAAACAGACAAACATAACGAAGCAAGTGCAATGGTACTTCTACATCCTAGAAATATTAAAAAAAAAAGAAGAATTATTTGAACAATCAATACTAGATCCGTTCAGATACACAGGAAATTCAAAAGCTACATTAGCATAACACAAATTTATACAGAGGAGTGAATGCAGTTATTTTAAGTTTCTAGGAAATATGCACCTATTTAAAAATGGACAACTTACATTCATATCACAGAACGCCCCTAATATATTGCTTTCTTGAGCAGAAATATCCTGTTTAAAAAAGAAAAAAATAATATTAACTAAGCGAAGCAATAAAAACACATTTATGGTACAAAAAACAACTGACCATTAACAGACATTATAGTCAACAAACAGAAAAAACTAAAATCCTAATTTAGAGGGAGATAGAAGCTCAAGCTTTGCTCCGCTTCTACATGGCAAAACATACTTTTCCAGTTCATCATTTTACCTTTGTTAAGATGTATTTATAAGTACACAAATATACACTTAGGATAACATCTCAGCAGCGGCCCTCAATGGCTGGATTCACAGATCATTCTTCAATCCCACCCCCCTTCAGATCACCGATTTTTTCAACAGGAATACTGCAAAGGGGATAGTCTGGCACACCGGCTGTACACCAGCCTGAGAATTACAGAACAGAACCAATCTAGGTGCTTTTGGATGCAATTTTTTGCATAAAGATGAGACATATACCCAAACAGCTGAATTTAGATGAAATGTAGGATTGTAGAACATCCTACATTTAATGACTTAAGGGGCTAAACTGTCACATCATTCATTCCCATCAGAATATTAGAATTCTTTAACTTCACCTACTATATTCTTTCATATATAACAAAACACATCATATAAAATAAGTGTCTAATATTCTTTACAGTATTGAGCTAACTAAAGAGGAGGAAGGAATTGTATCACCCTATCAATCTGTTAGCTATTTGCTGCAACAAGAAATCTATTTTCTAGAAGTACTAAACTGAAAAGGGTTTGGAAAAATAGCTTTTCTTTTTAATGTTCAGAGCATCCACTTGCTGGGCAGTATAAAAACTATATAAAGCTTCCTATAAAGCAGGAATTTTCTTTATTAGGGTTGTTACACATATTGTGTGTATCTTGCATATGGCTGGGGGCAAAAGGGCACTGAAGATATCATAAAACCTGACTGTAAAACCACAACATTGCCACGGATATTTGCAGGTAGTTACAGCACACATTCTTCTCCTTCCCATCCCTCCATGCCAAACACCCAGTTCTCATACTCACAAATCAAATCTAAGTTTAACATAAAGTTAAGTTTTTAAATGAAGTTTCCTGAATATATTTCAAATAGCTGTGTAGGAGTAAGCTTCTTAAAACTGTACCAGAGGATGCTAGAGGCAAGCAATTTTGGATGGATTAAGTATGATACAAACATTTTGAATTATTCAATATGCTCATATTATATCTAACCATTTATTTTCTTTTTTCTTCTGCTGAACTCTAAGTCATGCCTGAACTCGTGATACTCTAACAGTTATTTTTAAAACAGCTTTGAAGCCAGTAGGTGGTATGTTTTCAAGTAGCAAGAAAAGGTGTTCAGCACTCTGCTCATGAAAACTGCAGAAACAGCGTGAGAAATTTCATTAGTTTTCTTGAATAAAAGAGAGACTTGTTGTCAAGTGAACTACAGTTCTTAGCATACAGAAATCAGAAACTCACGGAGGTCTGTTGTGCGAGTCTCACAAAGCTTACTAAAAGTGTTGCAGTTGAGAGATTGAGCCTGGAAATGTGACTTCTGTTCTTGCAGATGTGAAACAGAACAGAGACTGAGAATTCCTTAAGATCAAGTTTATAAGGAAGTAAGAGAATTCCTCATGGGAATCTAAAATGGCATTAAAAAACACCATCAGATAGAATGCGCTAGCTGAGGTCTGACATGGACTCAATCTTGGTGGAGGGCACTTAATTAGGGATATCTTCCAAGAAAATATGTACTTGAAAAGGAGAAGCAGAGATAGCAAGATTCCAAAGAACCAGGACCTACAGCTACAGGCACCTAAACAACTGATTTTTTTCCTCTTTCATTCCATCCTCTGTCAAGAACTGCTAAACGGTTGGGTAACTCCCTTCAGATCCATTGTTCATTCTGAGACAGCGCAAAGTTCAGGAGTGCACTTTACATCATTGTTTCTTTCTCTACAGGATTTTAAGAGCCTCCATTTTGTAGATTTTTTTTTCCCTCTGAAGTGTCCACTCTAGGTATTACACTTGCTGCACAGAGTAAGTATGAAAAGAAGACCAAAAAAAAAAAAGAAATTAACTAATTCCAAAGTATGAACATCTCTCAAAAAAAACAGTCACCATACTTATAGAAATATTTTGAATTCATTTTGTTTAGGATGAAAAATAGACACAATGGCCTCTCTCCCTGGGCACCAAAGGTATTGGTAGATTTCAACAGAAGCAAATGGTGTGTTTCCAGATGTTATCTTTACAGATTTTTTTCAATACTTATGTCCTGAAGTGGGTTGACCTCTAAGTGACTGCAACTAATTGTGCTATTTTAGAAACCCAAACTTAGTAGAAAGACATTTTTCATTAGGCTTCTCATCAGTTTAAGAAAAGTTGAGACAAACATGCTGTCTATACAGATTCATATTCATTCTACACAGGTCAAGACTATATACTTGTGAATGAGCTTGATTTACTTCCACATGAGGTAGTTTCACTGTCCTCGTATACAGCATATTTCTGCCCTCTGCAAGGCCACTTGTTCAAGGTAGCTTCTGTTGTCAAGATCAGGCTTCCACGGTCTTCACTCTCTCACTTTAGAAATGTTGTAAATGTGTAAGGGACAAAAATAACTCCTAGCCCATATAATTTAAGGACAAAGTCTATATGATCAAAAACAGGCAGATATCCTTTTATCTTGCTTTGTCGTTCATTTTCATCCAACTTTGTAAACTCCCGCATTAGGGAAAACCTCCTACTTTCATATGAATGATTTTCTTCTCCACTAGATGGTCAACTGTAAAATGGCTTTGGCAAGCACCTGATATGAGGATTAGACTTCAAGATTTGTCTTCTGTCTGCTGGCATTAAGAACAAAGATCTTGGAGGTGTAAGCAGAGCAAAAGCTAACAGTAACACTGACTGTTAATCGTTACCAGAAGGTAATAATGAAAGCCTTACACTGGAAATTTTTAAATGACAGCCCAATTGGTCATTTCTAGGCAAAGTGAAACCTTACTGGACGTGATGACTCAATGAAATTTTGTAAATTCACCTCAAGAATCTGGAACAAGGAATTTCTGAAGCCAGTGAGAATGCAGATTGGAGTCTGTTTTGCATCAGAAAATTTCCCTTTTTCCAGGGCAAAATAAATGCTTAGAGGGAGAGCTACACAAGCTTCTCCCAACAAATTCTTGGCAGATTTGCTCTGTTCAGGAATCTGTTTAGCTTACAAGTATAGATGATACAATAAAAATCCCTGTTTTAAGTGTATGATCCCTTGGGGATTGAGTTCAAGCCTGATCTAAAACAAAAAGTGCTCCCATTACTGGGACTAATAACTTGTCTCAATTCAACTAAGATGTGCTCAAGACTGAAATCCAGAATTAATTTCTAAACCTCAGTAAATGAGTTACTCATGGTAGCAGAAAGTTTTGACATTAAAATAGCTAACATTACTGCTTTAGAATAACAGAACCCTACTGCTTCCTAAATATAGGAAATCTCAGTTTGTGAGAAAAATGATTGATGCTGGGACCTTTTAAATGCAAACAAAAAAAAAAAAAACCTCCCCCAGAAAAGGAAAAAGGGACACAACAAATATGGCAGGCTAGCATACCTCCATAATCCATACCTGGAAACACAAAAAGTCTAGCAGAGAAGTAAAAAACTTGTCCCTTGCTCGTCTGTACCTCAGGAAAGTGTTTTTCATTCTCAGCTTCCCTTTAAGTTATGTTTTTAGGATAGCTAATGAATGTATTCAATAATTCAAATGATATATACTAGTATGATATATATATGATACATAAAAGTATGTCTAGAGTGATAGCCAGTCACAGTACAGCAATCTACAGCATATCTGTGTCCAAATCACATTATGGCTGCACATCAAGTGAAAAAGAAATCCCAGCAGGCACTTTGAGATTTTCTTTTTATCATTTGGAAGTGAAATTGAAAGAGAAGAAAAAAAAAACCATGAAATTGTCATTTAAAAGAAGCAAGTGTGCTTGTACATAGAAAAGCTGTTCCAGAATTGTTCATTGCATATTCCTATGAAGCTCGTTTCCGTAGGCGTCCCAGAGGAGTACAAAAGATAAATCACTTAAGTAGTCATTGATTTTTTTTTTTTAACTGACAAGATAGATCTACCCTCTACAGTTCCTACTTGCAGAGGCTGAACTACAGATTTATTTATGTATGGTGAAAGTTTAAAAGGCAGGCCAAAATGAATGATGGGAAACCTGGAATCCACAAATCCTAACTTTGCCTCATTTTTCTATACACATATATTTATGAAACAACCTCTGTTAACTTACGCCCATATGTTTTAGAATAAGACAAGAAACCAAAATCCAGCCCATGCAAAAAACCCGCTACATCGCGGGTTTTAACTGGATTTATTGTCAGATATGGCAGGATTCATTCAACAAGAACTGATTCTATCTTGTGATCACTCTAGCATACATAACCAAAATTATATATGACTTAGTATCTTCTCATTTTGGACTTAAGTTTAAAAAGCAAACTTAACCACTAGAGCTCCAACAGAACTCCCAAAACTCCCTAGACAAAAAATAAAAAAAGACTGGGTTAACTGTAGTTTAATTCTCCACTTTGACTTTCTCAAAAGTTTGTTGGATAGAAGCTTTCTCCATATAGCTAAATACACATCTTCTTTCATACAAATATTGTAAAAGAACTGTTTACTTGTTATTAGACTACCACAAGTTGGATCAAAACCCAACCTTCCCAAGAACTACATTGTTTCAACTAGGAAATGCTAACAACATCATATTTATTTCAGAAACTGTGATTTAAACATTGCAGGATTTTTGAGAGTTTTTGTTTGGTGTTTTTTTCAGAAGAAAACATGGGAAATGTGAATGGTAGCCATAACAAATATCACAGAGAAAAATCAGCACTGTAGAACAAAGCTACCTGTGTAGAGCTCAGTTATTCCAGTCAATTAAACAGCTGTTCTAACAAATAAGTTTGGTCTTGCACAAAGTTTAGTTTATGAAGCTTTGCTTCTAGAACCATAGATTGTAATGAAAAGAAATTAGTAAACTATTAATGGGTTACCTTCTGGAAGAAAGGCTTCGCTATAGTCCCCTTTTTGCCTTCCTGTTATTTAAACAGTACAATAATTCAGTGTACAGTTCCATCCAACACTTATCAATATATTACCTATAACAATTAAGCATATTTTAAAGAAAGTGTAAGAGTATGTGTCATTTAAAAAGTTTCTCTGAAAAGTTCTACTGAAGTCAACAGGAGAGCTGAATTTGCCCATCCTGCGTGAAAGCAACTATCACCAAACACACACAGTCTAGTCATTAATGAGAACAAATAACCTTTCACAAAATAATTCAATATACACATAAAGATAAGATATACCTCTATTGTGGGATGAGTATTATGCTTATAAGCAGTGTACAGAGGAAACTGAATCTGAAAGATTTTTGCCACACACAGCAACAACTTTTCCTTCTCATCAGTGTTCCATAAGCTAAAAGCATCAATGTTTTTTGCAGACTCCTCCTCTGTCAGGATACAAGTTCTTGCAGAATCTAATTTTTTCTCTATAGATTTTTGCCGTTCTCCATTTTCTTCTTCATGAGACTGTCTTTCTACATTCAGGGGCTCATCAGCATGATTACTCTGATCTTGCCATGTTGAATCTATATTAATAGTGCAATGTTTACAGAGCTGGTCCCGCAGAGCTTGAACTTGGGCAATCACTAAGTTAATAAGCGCACATACTACTTGGTTAAAGATCTCCAAATGTTTATACTCCTTGAAACAGCACAGACATTGTCTGTAAGAAAACAGAAAAAAATAAAAATAAAAATTCCTGAAGTAGCTAGAATCAGAACAGGTAACTGACCAAAAGGACTCTTCACATTAAAACATTTCAAACAACAAAATATTTGACAGACCCATAGAAGTGAGGAAATCCAAATGAAACAGACTCTACCCAGCAGCAAGTGGGAGTTACGAAGCCTTCCTTAAACCCTGTGAACATCCCATTATTTCCAAACACTCACCAAAACCATGAAGTCCCTGTTATCGTTTAGCAGCTGCCACTGTGAGTAAAATATACAAAAGAAATCTTAGGGGTAAGGTCACTGTACTACTAAAGAAGCAGTGTTCCTCAGTATGTCCCTGAATCCATTTCCTCGTCTGGTTTTCTCCACTGACATTTTTTGCAATAAGCCGCCTGACATGCTTGTCAGCTGTGTGAGAACTAATTATTGTTATTTTTAAATCAACAGGGCTGCAAAATAATTTTATTTTTAATTGAGTATTTAAGCTCACTTCCTTTATCTGCATTTGGATAGAAACACCATGCACATTGGTACCTTTTACCCATATGGGGAAAAAGCAGTATCAAGTATCTTCATTACTTTCTTCACTATGTAGGCTTAGAGATTATTCCTCTGAATATCTACTGATAAGCTGAAAGCTGAAAAGAACAAGGGAAAAAACTATATGCCATCCCTTTAGCAACATAATAAGAAAAACAAGCAAATCATTGAGTTAGAAAACTCTAATATAGCTCTAGTTGTGGGCAAGGATAACTATATATGTCAAAGAGATTCTGGGTGCATAAAACCCCCCGAGACAGATACCCTAGAACCTATTGTCTGGGAACATTTGCTGCTTCTGTATAAACAAGCAATCTCCTCATTCTGGACAAAAGGTGAAAGATAGTCCCCTAAAAGGATCTAAATCCTGGAGAACGTAGAGAAGAAAGCAAGCAATATGCACGGGTGCTTCAGTGAAGACTAAAATTAAAGGCTACATGCTTGTAACAGAACCTTTGAGATGGACTCACTTCTTTCTCACTCAAACTCTACGGAACAATGTAACTCCTATATGAACTGGTAGCTGTCTTCCAGTAGAGACCCTTCTCCTGTTACATGGAGAACAATGGACTCCAATCCATGATGAGGGTTCTAAGATACTAAAATAATACAAAAACTACACATACCATTTCTGAAAGAAATTAGCAGGCAAAAGATAGGGCAAGAAGGCATCAATAAGAAGTGATTAAAAATATCTTCTGCAAAGCGTAGCATTTAATCTAGAAACTGGGCTTAATTATCATTTGTAAGAAAAAAAAGACAGAGAACTCAGAACTATGACAGGTAGAGGGTGCTGCCTCTCTTGAGGGAATACAAACATGCCCTTGAGCTACAGCTCTTAAAGCATATACATTCTGAATACAGATTTTTTTTTCAGTGGGTTAGACATAAAGATAACATTCAGTATTCCCTAATTCCAGCACAGATACAGTGATGGAAGCATCTAAACCCTTTTGTTCCATCCATGCAGGAAGAAAAATCCTTTTAATATTGTGTAAGTGGGGTGTCTGCACCCATTTGAAAAAATAGATTTTGTGATTTACTTGTAAATCTATTTTCATATTAACAAATTACAACAACAAATTGCAGGCAAAACCAAGTGCATCCTCAAGCATTTATCCTTGGGGAAAACTATGTGCGACAGGTCCATCACTTATGCCTACAAATTACTACCCCACTTGGCTGAAACAAATTATTCTCAATAATAATGAAAACAAAGTCTGGTGAAGACTTCTCACATATCTGTATTCGAATGCCAGCTGATATTGGGGAATTCTCTATTGGGCAAAGGCACATTTTTAAAGCTAGAGGTATGTGCAAAACCTCTAAGTCTTCATGTATCTGAATGTGTTCACAGGAAGAAGAGCTCCACCAAAAATTAAACATCTATGAAAAAATTAGTATGCTACAAATACGGCTTCTTGGAACATAACAATTTCCAGAAGAAAACTGAAATGGAAACACTACGTGCAGATGGAAGAAAAAGGTATTCTTCAGGCTGAGTTTCCAACTGAAACCTTCTGAAAAAAAGCAGAGATTTAAACTACAGGTAACAAAACAAGAAGTAGTTCTTAAGGAAGGCCTCAAGCACAAAACAACAAGCAGAACTCTCAAAAGCCCATTTGGCAGAGTAGAAACCAGACATGAAATTAAAATGTAAAGTAAAATTCCTTCCTGTGGCCTCTTCGCTAGACTCTGATTTGAATAGGTTAAGGACTGTTTTCCATACTCTTTTAACATATGGAAGGTAAAAAGAAACCAAAAGAAAATGTGATGACCTGGAAAGCGACTAGGTTGCAATTGTTCTCAGACAAACTTGGGATCTAGGACCTGTCAAGAAATGACAGGATTCTGGTTTCTGTTGCTGCTGTTTATTATGATTTAAAATTCCTTCTCTGGGTCTCATAGCACATTGCAGAAGACAAGGAATTTGCTTTGAGTGTCTTCTTTGGGCAGAATGAGGAAGAAGAGGATTCCATTTTTGCAGGACTCAAAATGTGACATTTCTTTTTTTTCTTTTGGAGTCTTCTAAATACCAGAATAATGTTTTCCAATTTATCCTCTATGCTTTTGCCAATATTTCTCACAATTCAGTTTGGTCTTGTGACCACTGCTGAGCACTGAATTCCAAACATCCTTACTGTAGATTCTTTCTAAAAACTAATATTCATATAATTCCTCGTGCTGGAAAAAATAAGTAGCTGTGAGGTAAGCAGAATAGCTGATATATCTAGTTTAAAAAAAAAACCAACAACAGTAATTTAAATAATAGATTAAAAGGAATAATCTAGTTGATTTAAGACAACCATGTGCAAAGGATTGTCTTTATCAGTTTAGTAGCTATGGGCTGCAGTTGTGCATCATCTTGACTCACAGTATTACAACACTGAGAAAAATTTAACATGATGGTCCCATTCAGAGTGATCTTTTCTTAAATTCTTCTTACCCTACCCTGCCCCCACAGAAGGTGGTCAGAAAATTTCATGTTAGAACAGCACCACACATGATTTTTCATTGCGATATAGCTATTTATTGCTACACAAATATTACAGCACCCAGAACGCCAGATTCAAAATATGCTTTGCCCAAAACACACTGGGTAACTTGTTTATTTTTATTTAATAAGCAGTAAAATGTCCTTTACTCTACAAGTATCACTTAGCTACACATTAATAACTTGCCCATTCTAATTCAATCTACTGTATTTTTTAAGAAGGGAAGCCTACTGTTGAGATCCAGTATCATCAACACTCAAACTCATTCCAAAGTTACCTTTGTGTCCAGGAATTGATGTAAGCAAATATCTTGAGGGCATGTTCCTTTCTGAGCTGCAACCCGTCAGCACCTTCAATGTCTGATACTAAAGAAAACAAAAACATAAACATATTAGTAGCAAAAAAAAAAAAAGTGCAATTGCTCTATTTTTATTACAAATTATCTTTGATAGCATGAAAAATAAGAAAATATA
Source organism: Theristicus caerulescens (assembly GCA_020745775.1). Taxonomy (NCBI): domain Eukaryota; kingdom Metazoa; phylum Chordata; class Aves; order Pelecaniformes; family Threskiornithidae; genus Theristicus; species Theristicus caerulescens. The sequence goes on along the minus strand of CM036561.1, from coordinate 123,537,680 downwards.
TGTTGTAAAAATAAACACCAGTAATCAAGTTAGAGTAACTTTATGTGAAAGGTTTTTCAGCCTGAAGATGTGTAATATCCAAATAAATCATCTTTTCATATTGGAAACTGAAGCCCTCAACCAAGTCTACATATTTTTTGCTTCACTAAACAGAGATAAGGTTTAGATGCAACTAACTTGAGAACAGAAACGGCATGGTATTCTTGAATACTGCTCTGAAAATCAGTGGTTGAGAACAGCCCCTTCCTCGGAAATACTCTGCATAAGCTTCACTGGGAACTACAGATTGATGTGCACTTTTAAATATGAACCTTCTTCAACAATTTTACTTATTAACCAGTTTGTTTGTTTGTTTTTCAGATTTTCAAGTCTGCATTTTAAGATGACCATGAGACCTTAACTTCCTTTTCCTGATCAGATAAAGACTGGTGGGGAAACAACCAAGAAACAACCGAAAACCCCACAACAGCAAAACTATCAAGATAAGAACAACGTGCAGTGTATGTACGAAGTTATTTCAGACTAGCTAAGCTGGTGATTATTACTTTCAAATATGGACATGTCTATACTGATATTTAACCATAATGAATCACTAATTGGCAAAATGATAAAAATTTATTTATTACACCTGGAAACCAGAACAGTTACATACTGAATTCAAAACCCAAATATTTCAATAAGGTATTATCAAATGTTCCACTTCCATCTAAAAAATTCTCATACACTCTAATAAACCAGACATCAGTAGTAGTCCACATCTCCACCTATGCATCAGCCAATTATATATAGGGGCACCAGATTCTGTCTACTGGCCACACACCTTCCTCCAACTATCAGAGCACAATTCTCATTTCCTCCTTGGCTTAAATTTCCATACACTTCTACAATTATCTACTTGCTATACAAATTGAGAATGTCAGCGCTCCTTTTAAGTTGACCATTTAATTTATAACAAAAATAAGTATTCATTTCCACATTTCACATGAAATGTCAAGTATTACGTGCTTACAAAGCTACTTCACAAGCAAGCTTTGTGGGAAAGGTTCTCTAACAGAAGCAAGCTCTTCAGAATCCCTACCTCAACCTCTTTTCCACCCTCAGCCTTGCGAGGTCCTATGTGATCTATCAATATAGGATTCCAAACATTACAGCTAATTAATGAAAGCTGCTGGCACAGATCAGAAAGTAAAGTTCAGAAGAATACCACTTCAGAGAATAATCACACAAAACAAATACCCATGACTTCTTTGAAATAAGGACGTTACACATGCACACATATTTTCATATATATGCACACAAATATAAAAATACACAAAAAGCAGTCTCTCAACAGGATACCACTAAACTTTAAAAATCACTTTTCTGTCTCACTCTTAGAAGGCTTTAAAGATCCCTACATAACACTGGACAAAGTAGACAAGTAGACTAAAAGACGGGTATCACTTGATGCTACTTTTTATTTTAAACACCACAAATTACCATGACACTCGACTCTCTGAAGGCCAAAGCACAGCGCTGAAGAAACCAATAACTCTGACAAATAATTTGGGTCAAGCTTACCACAAAAGACAGATCCTTAACTAGAGATAGTATCTAAAAAGAGACTCGCCCAGTATAAAAGTTTCATAAAACCTTTGTTTTCCGAATTTTGTGGGCATTGTTTCATTATGATGAATTCCTTCAAACTTAACACAAAAACAGTCGATGATAATTTAGTAGCAATGAACCTAATTCTAACTTGTACAATCTCACATATACATTTATAACATTTCCCTCATCCCTACATCACCCTACTTAACAACACTCTGACAAGTAGGACAGTAACTCCCAATTTCCAGAGCAGCCTTTTCACTGCAATAGTTTGAAATGCTCCCAAATTTCCCTCTATGAGATTAAGAAAAACCTGAAGAACTGAAAGTTAAGTAAACTGGTCCCTTAAAAGGTACAATTGCCACGTAAAGTGTACAGAACGTAGAAGTTATGGAAATACTGAAGCTTATGCCCCAGGTCCAAAAAATAGGGAGGTACATGCACTAGTTGGAGAAACCTGTTACTTTCCTGTTTATGCATTCTATATCTCACACGTAGACCAACTTCAACTGGTCTTATTTACTAATCATTGCTAATTAATACAGCGGCTACATACACGATTTCCCTTTTGTTTTCTGTACCTAGAAATAATATTGGGTTTGTTCCTGAAAATGCTCAGGAAGCTCAAAACAGAAGCAACCACGCTGAGGCTGCAGTTTTCCACCGAGTTAATATAAGTCTGTGCCACTACCAAAAGAGGTAGCAGCACATCTGGCAGGGCTTCTCCTACTGGACCTTAATTGAAGCTCTCTCTTTCACTCCCGAGCAGAAATGATGTTTTTCAACTCAGCTAATTTATGTCCTCACAACCAACATTTAAATCTTAGGGTTTTGAGTTCTTGGCTTATTCTGAATATCAACTTTGTAGATACTCTTGATTTACAGCACCTCTCTTTAGGGACACATGTAGCTTGAAGTACAGTAAGAATTGGTTATGAAGCCTTTCTAATATTTTTTGAATTGAAAAATGTACAGCCAGAAAAGCAATAGGAACAACTGCTCTCGTTATCATTCCTGCACATTTGTTGATTTTAGTCAGTTCTGTACGGACTCCCTTACTGCATATGATTTCACTTCGAATTGCCGATCTCTCTCTCTCTCTCCCCTTTCAAACTAGTTTTCTTCTACCTTGAATGGGCCAGTAGTTAAAACAGACTCATTCACTTGTAAATAAAGCATGTCCTTTTATTCTCCCCCATATTCAAGCATCCTGCATGCCTTAGATCCTCCTTAATCTGCTGTCTCCCCAGTCTCCCACATTTCCAGTGTTTCAAACCCAGCAGTAACAATCATGTCAAACTTTTTCAAAAACTTTTCCTGTGACAAGCCTCCTTCTTGCAAATTGATTTGGTGGATAAGACTTTCCCTTAGCTTCAGACCTAAGGCAGTGATTCCCTCAGGATGCGCTAAGGCATGCTTAAGTGCTTTGAGAGCATCTGAAGCACGTCAAAGTGGCAACTTGTGTGCTTTCATCAATAAGAATTGATAATATGTGCTACAGAGCTTTACAGCCAGTCATTCCATGATCTATTAGTATCTCTCTCAGCAGTGGCACTCCAATCCTAGGCTCAGCTCCTTCGCTCCCTGTCTCCAGTGGCTGCTTCCTTCTCCAGGCACTCAGAAGCTAGCAATGTTAGAGGTGCCTTCCCTAATTTACTCCTGAGCTCTCTGGGCTCAACTTTCTTCTCCTTCCTTAAATTTGCTCTTGCAAATTTTTCTTCTCAGTTAAGGCCTCTTAGACCTTCTCACCCTCCAGTCCTTCCTTTTCCCTCTTTCCATGCACACAAACACCTTTGCCCTGCACTAGATCCAATTTCAAGATCAACATAACCCAGTTCAAGTCCACACTACTAACAGCATCCATAGCCATGCATTTCAACTACTCCCAACAATCATTAGCACTCCTGCAGGACTGGGACCTGAGCAAATCCAACATACCAATCTAACCAAACATTACCCACATCTTTGTTGGCTTTGTAAACCACTGAATACTCAGGGTGGCAGCTATGTAAGCAGGGGGGGCTGAGAAGGAAAGCCTGAAGAGCGCGAGGCTGAAAGAAGTAAAAACACCTCTGTAGTGACTGCAAAGGTGAAATTGCCCCCTGGAGTAACTTCACCCTCATACTGCTCATCTATAGGCAAAGAAACCAAAGATATAGTTACTATTACAGTATGCAAAAAACAGAATGGTGAAGGCCTTAAACAGATCCATCCAAGACAGGATTAGCCAGCAGAAAGAAGAAAGATTAGTATGTAGGTAAATTCCAGCTAAATATATTCCAGAAATATAATGTAGGAAATGGGGTCTTTCTGCATACTTGCAATGCCTCGCTTCACTGAATCTTTACAACAAGGCGGTTTAGAGATCTATTTGTCACAGTAATACAATCTAAGAAATAGCTGAGCTGCTTAACTAACCCAAAGTAATAATTATTAATGGCTTTATATTTTTTTTACCATCTTCTAGTGTATAAGTTTTCAGATGTTCTTTTAAAAAAAAAAAATCAGACGTACTTAAAATGTAATTGTTTATTCAAGTAGCTGACAAGAAGCCAAAACACACGATGGTAAAAGTAAAAATGTAAAACATTCCAGAAAAAAAGAAAATTTGCTTGCTGTTTCCCCAGTCTCCCATTTTACTTGACTAGCTTTAAATCTTCCACAAAAGGGTGATTTACTAAAAGTGTATTATAGTACTAGAAACAACACGATCTCCCAAGCTAAGGAAAAAAACCTATTAATAAAGCTACTAAAGCAAGAAAATTACATGAGATGAGAAAAATATAAATCAACTGCAAAGAAGGGGGCAATATAATTTCAACTGTGAACAAACGAGGCTCAGATCATAAGTGCATTTTTAGCAAGAACTTCAGAGCTAGAGGAACAGACTGTAATTAGACCTCAAGGACAACTATCATGCTAGACTTGCGAGGAATATCTTATATCCAAAGGTCACTTATCACACTAAGTACAAAATCAAATGGCAAGTAAAAATAATATTTTTTTAAAGTAGACTTTCTCTACTTTCAGAAACATAAAATAGTAAAAGAGTAAACAATAGAAAACTTTAATATATATAACTAATTTCTACATATTCAAAACTGTAACGAGGTACAGTTGCATACAGATTCTGCTCTCTCACCCTCCTCCCCCAAGCCTCATCTGATATCAGCTTCTCATGGGCAAGAGTGCATCACATGCAAAATGGACATTATTCTCAGAAATTGCTCCCTGATACCAGCTAAATAGAGGAAACGAGCCATACACTAAACAAAACAGTATTAGGGACAATAATACTAATCTTGAAAGAAATATATAAATAATCTTCTGTATAATACCATTGTTCACACAGAGAACCAGCACGTTAATTTTTTATACATATACATATTTGTAGGGTGTTTCTTTTTGTTTATGATCAATAGTAAATAAGATCATAGCCACAGAGCTTAGCATCTCCTATTCCCTTTCGACTTTCATCTGTAAGAATTACTCCTTTTTTATTATAAAGAATTCATGGTTGCCTTAGATTTATTCAGCAGAGTTCTTCCAGACCTTTAAAAAGCCGTCTTTGACAAGTATCTAAAAGGACAGTGTCAACTTGAAGTTCAATGGCGATAGTTTAACTGTCCAAGCTTTCCTACAACTTTTCAGTGAGGAAAAAAGTCTCCTTTCCACTCCTCAGTCTCCATAAAACAAAAGTGCCCCAGAATACTGACTAGATACACATAGCCAACAAGTGCTGAAACACTGTTGTAGTAGAAGGTACTATGAAATAAAAAAAGCAAGTTAATTATTCAGTATTAGAAACACTGTTCAAATGCCAGGTTAACGTAGGGAAAAAAAACACAGCTTGGTCACCCAAAATACTGTAGTAATAAAATTCTATAATCATACGGTTAACATGCTTCTAAGTGCCTTTATGATATCTTTATGATACTGAGCTGTCAACACCCACCCTCCTCATACCACTACAGCACAGCATTACAGATAACTATACCCACGTCCATCTCATAACACACCTGAATTCATTTTAAGTCTAAATGGAACTCTAAATTTCTTATATTTATAAATGCTCCAACTTCATAAATTTATTTCTTTCCTGCAAATTTTTGATTACAAAGTATACAGAGATTACAAAGCAAATATTATAGAGACAACATAATAGCCTCAAGACAGGAATTAGTAACCCTTTTAAAGTCTCATTTCCTTAGAAAAACAAACTGTGATCAAGTTACTGGCCTCTGTCAGACACTTAAACTTCTGAACATAAAAGCAATTTCAACAAATCTGACAAAGGTTTGCAAGTCTAAACAATACTGTCTTCTTATGAATGAAAACAGAGACGCTACTCAAACAAGTAAGGAAAAAGCAGTTACAACTGGTCCCCCAAATCAGTCATCTGCTGGTTATTCAGCACCTGTGCAATTCCTCATAGCCACCACAAGATCAGAAAGGCCTGAAGAGTTTTGACTCAGTATTCCAATGCATAGCATAGTTACGCTGGAGTAGCACAAGCCTTGGTATGTTCATCAGATAGAGAGCACTTCTAAGACATAACTTCACCAGAACAGGGTAAATCAGCTGATCATAGGGAATTGCTGTCTTTACATTATCTCCCTGTTTCCCTGCAAACACCCCCAAGTTCTCAGTCTTTGAATCTCATTCTCTTCACTTAACATATATTTCCCTTTTCATCTTATCTCCCTCATCTTCTCGAGCAAACACCTATTTTCCTTTTACTATAATACGCTAAGGCAGCCTGGAGCAAACCAGCAGAAGCTGACTCTGAAAAGCTGTAGGAAATTTAAAATTGTCATCTATCAGAAGTGATGCCATCCTACAGTTTTCAGCATGCTAGGTCACGATTGCTTCGGGTTAAAATGCCCCCTTTAGAATGGCCGTAGATGTCCACCTATGCCAACAATCATCCTCATTAAGAGCATCTTAGGATTTTCACCTTCCTGAAGAGAACATGCCACAGCAACTGCTTCTATGGAGAACAGTTCCACATGGAATTATTTTAAATGTGGTCAAATCTCAATTATCAGCAGATAATTTACCCAGAACTGCCCAGGTGAATTATAATCCAAATAAACACAACTGTACTGCTTCACTAGCCAGCTCAGGTCCAGAAGCAGCACTGCAACTTTCAGACAAAGCAAAGCCTAAGTTATTGCGCTGCGTGAACCCACAGTGTTCCCACAGAGTTAGCCACAGTTCAAAGCTCACAAATACCGAATCCATGTGGTACTACCTAGCAGTAGACATTTGATCTGGACTAGATAGGAGTGTGAAACACCCAACTCAGGTTGGGTTATGCCAATGGTGGGAGAAAAAAAACAGTATCACATCCAGCATGGAGTGGCATGGATACAGAAAAGTATAAGACTACCATCAAAAGTTTAAGGAGTAGAATGAGCTTGCATCACTTAAATACTGTGTAATGCAGGTATGGCTTTTTTGATCAAACACTGGTATGAAATTATCTAAGATCAGCTTGTGGATGATGTGGCTGTAAATGGAATCAAAAATGGGCCAACTGCACATTGCTCTGGCTTTGCTGGCCCAAGACGACCCACCAGGAGTCTCAGCATTGTCCTTTTCAACCCCCCAGATCTCAAAGGGCTCACTGACCCCAGCACCGCACACCAGCGACGCACAAAGTCTGCTCATGACCGGTGTCATGTCCAGGCTGTTGCATTTCCATGGAAGCCTGAGTGAGGGGAGCAGCAGCCCGGCGGTACAGCACGGGTGAGCCTGGGTCCAGCAGGGTTTATCAGCTCTGGTTCAACGTTAGTCACGTCAGATGGAAGGCGTTTATGAAAAGATGTATAGTATCTTTGCGCTGTACCTCCTAATGCTTCTGTTACCTTGGGTTTTTCAGCAGCAAATATATTGCAGCCCTCCCTCTCCAGGGAAAGGCAAGTTACACATTACTAAGGAAAAAACCTATAAAGCAATTTCAAAGCATTTGTGCCACTCACTGGAGTTTAAAAAAAAAAAAAAAGTAGTAGCCTTATTTCAGAGTCCTATTTTAACTCAGTATTGTAAATTGTCTTTGCCTCCAAGATAAGATGTTACAATTCTGGGAAGACTGCATTTTCATCTTTATATTAAAGTTGTTATAGTTCCTCTTTTAATAAAAAAAATCCAGCTCAATTTAAGTAGTATTTTCATACAATCAAGTCTGCTTGGAATCACTAAAATATATACTAGATGTGGACAGTCAGGCTGCTCATCATAATATTTTGACAACGGCCACTACAAGTTTCTTAAGGAATCAATTCAGGACTGGACAAGCACTGCATAAAACCAGAATTTCCTAGCATACCACTAATTACTCCAAGGTACATTTCAAAGCTAGGGCTGACACTGTCAATGCCAAAACTACTGCTCTGACAAAGGACTGCTTACCCTCAGTTTAAAATACTTACTTGCATTCTTTCCTTTTAATAACATATTAACTTGGAAAATAATATATCACTACTTGAATGACTCTGGTTTTGAATGATTTTTCTTTAAATACTCCAGCTCCGAACTTTTTTAAAATACTAATTTAAGGTGAAAACATAGAACTCAAAGTTTATCAAACTATTTTATAAGTAGAACAAAGATTTAATTGCATGACCAAGGTTCCAAAAGCTAAAGAGGTTTTCTATTAGTCTTAATTAAAAGTAGCAAGGAATGCAAAAATTAAATTATGTACTCCAGGAAGCACTCTATTTTCAAGAGAGAACCTTGCAAATTAGTTCAGCTGTACTACTTGACACTTTATGAATCAGTTACAGAAAACAACAGCAGCTTTTCCCCCACAACTAGAAAGCAAAGGCCCACAACTGAGCCACCACAGCCAGTAAGAAGCAACAGATTACCAGCAGATTTATAACAAAAGCACCTAATGACTGTGCTCCAGGTTTTAGGGACAAAAACCTGAGAGAGGGAAATATGATTAAGTTATTTCTTACAAAGTATATTTGAGCCTGCTTAAACAAGGAGATAAGACAGATAAATGGGCAATGGGTCACTATACCAAATGGAGCTTCGGGCAGTTTGCTGAAAGCCCACAAAGAGCTTGCTGAGCATTTGAACTCCAAGGCATTATTTGTTTTCATCAACACAGATGCAAGCAACCCTCATTCAAAAAGGAGAATAAAATATGGAGAAAGGATAGGCAAGCAGCAAAGTTGCATTCTCTCTTAACTTTCAAACATGCTCCAATTTTGCACTCACTTTTGCTAGATATTCTGTATTTAATAATTCACTGAAACACATGTTGTATTCAGTCATTTATTGGCTAATGCATAATTATATAAATTTTTTTCTGAAAGCTAGTAGACTGAAAGAAATAAGAGATGGCTGAAGGCAATGTCTATGGTCTATATAAGTATCTCCAAGACTGCAGTTAAGTTTCATGACAAGCATCCCTCCCAATCAGAAAACATATTTACAGATGTCATTTTGATATAAACAAATATTTTGCAAGTCAGGTATCAGCAAGTGAACACGGGTCAGTATCTGTAACTATGGCTAAACACCAGGTACAAAGCCACTTCACTTTGGAAAGATACAAACGGGCACTGTTGTTAAGACTTAGTGAGAGTTTCCAAGATAGTGATGAAAATTGATCTCAAGTCTAATCAACTTGATCAGACTGTATCTACTTTAAATATTACATCAGCAGATAAAGCATCGAGACTTATGACTTGAAATACTTTGTGGTAAAAGTTTAATTTCAAAGATTAAGAAAAAAAGTAGCTGAGAAAAAAAAAACAAAAACAACAAACTTAGTTCAACCATAAGTAAGCATATTCTTAACTATGAAAAGTCAGACTGGCCGATGCAGCGAAGAATTTACTGCATTGGCCATCCGTAAACCAAGCGAACAACTTGTATTGAGCTTTGAGCTCACACTCCCCAGTGCTATCCTATACTAGTTCCAAGAAGGAAAAATAAAGTTGTTCACACTCTTGTATCAACTGATGAGCGCTAGCCTAGAATGTAATTCCACCACACACCTCTTGTCCAAAACACCAGGTGACTGAAAAGGGGGGCGTAAACTGTCCTATTTAAACTGTCCTATGTAAGCTTAGAGACAGACCATTTCCCAAATTCCCCAGTAGATTTTGATATTCTGGCCCTTCTACAGCTTTTCTAGAGTTGTCCTCCCTTGCAAACATGCCATTGTCTATTTCCAGCACTGTTCATAGCTTCTACAAGCAGAAAGCCTGTAGAAGGGAAAGCACTGTCAGTTTTGTTGATGCCCAGCATGAAAACTGATCACTAGACTTGCACAATACAGAGACTACTCGCAGAAGATGACTCTGAAAAATGCTCATTTTTCAGTTCACACACCCCCACACACACTTAAAAAATAATTTCACTAGTGGTGAAAACAAAGGGGTTTGTATTGTAACTTAAATTAGGAAGAATTTAATAGTTACATGTCACAGATTAATAAACAGGCAACGGACCGCTTCCTGAAAACGAAATTAAGCTCTCATTAAAAATTATCAAATCCCCCCAAAATGAGTTGAGAAGCACAGTAGAGAGATAAAGACAATGAGCGTTGTACAACGCAGCATAAAGCACACACACTAATACCATACAGTTTGTACAGTTCTTGTACCCATGATTTCTTACAGAGGAACACAGAAGAGGCTAACAGGCTACCTTCTCAAGAAAAATCCACTTGCAGCTTAAAAAGTGGGACTTCTACTCTTGTAAGCGTAGAGAAATACTTCACATTTTGAGGGCTCTAGTTCTACACAAAATAAGAAATTAAAAGTGATGCACTTCTATAGCTCGAAGAAGGAAAAAAAAAAAAAAAAACAAACCAAAACAAACCATCCAACTTTTTCAAGGCTTGCAAGCTCCAGTGCTTCAGTCATTCTTCATGAACCTGCCAAAAAGCAACTACAAGAAATCATCCTTGCCTGCTCCTTAGCACAGCAGGTATGGAAGTAGCACACTCTCAGCTATTAAGGAATCTATACAGTACTTAAGAGCAGTGTATATAGTAAGCCTTTTGGCTAACATATTTAAGACCACAGTGCTTTGCTTTAGTTTTCATCCTAAACTTTTCCCTGTTTCTGTATACAATTACATAGATTAAGAACTCTCAAGTGGAAGTCAGTTAATAAAATGGTGCAAAAAATTGGAGGCTTCTTCAATCTAGTATGAAAAAAGGCAAAAAAAGCTTTGCCACTCACTTCCTAGACAGGAACCGATGATCTGCATGGATGCTGATCTGGAAATCACGCCTCAATTGTCACGTGTTTCTGAAGTCTTATTTACAGACTTTCTACACATTAGCTAAAGAAAGGTCAACGCTCAATGGCGCTTTTTCCACAAGGACTTTTTCTGACAAGTTTTAACTCCTTCAACCAGTTGTTCCAGCACTAAATCTCCCAGAGGAGTTCTATACATACACATACAAGTACGTATAGATAAACAGGGCAATTATTTCCTCTTCTAATATTATCTGAAAATAGCTGAAATGTATTTGCACCAAATTTCCTCAAGAAGTTCACCTTTCACCATACAAGCCAGATCTGGAAAATCCCAAAAGTAAAGACACATAAGCTGGGTATTTTAACCAAGTATTAAGAAAACCACAGAGATCCTCACAGTTATAGATCCATGTTTAATATTCAGATTGCAAATCAACTCCCATACAAGGAAAGGAAGAAAGTGAAAAGAACAGTTTCTCACCTCTTCACAGATTAGATTCTAGAAACTGCCCATTTGCTACACAAACTAAGAAAAAGAAATTACCACAACATATGCTTAAATAACAGAAATTAAACGGCCACAACTATGTTTAATTGCAGCATGCTATTAGTATAAGCAGTGTTCAGTAGTCATCACAACCAGTTGCTCCTGAAGATGGTAAAATTCTTTTTCAGGTTGTCCCAGCATCCTGACAACTATAAATGCATAGCTTAGCCTGCAAAAATACTTATTAGCTACCTGAGCTGATAAAACTAACAGGTGAGCTACATTAAAAAAAGAAATTAAAAAAAGTGAGTACATCACAAAACCCATTCGATACAGAGAATCCTTCTCTCCCTCACTAAGAAACTGTCTTCTGTACAGTGGGAGACTTAACGAGACTTGTTGGAAGCACCATGACACCAATGTAGCATTGCCATCATCCACAGGCAACTTCTGACTGATATTTCTCATCTTTTCTGAATCAGACCTGAACAGTAATCAAGAGAATACGGGAAAAAAAAAAAAAAAAGAATCTATTATGGAAGCCTGTTAAAGGAAAGAGTAATATGAAGACACAGAACTATACATAAAACAACACTGGAGAATTAAGCAGGGTGGAGGACAGAGGGCAGAGCAAAAAGAGCATACAAGTAAGCAGAACAGAAACTAAGAAATGGAAAAAAATCACAAGCACAGAAAAATAACAACTTTGAAAGCTAACAGAAGAGTTGCAACAAAGATGAGGTGCAGGACAGAGTATGATCAAGTATTTAGATGAAACTACATACTTAAAGAAGAAAATACAAGAAATAATAGGAACCAAGTAGTAAACACTGCTTTCCCCTTCCAATCTCTAAAATGCCAAATTGCAGACTGCTCCTCACTTGTCCAGGGAACATGATTGCAAGAAGCAAGATCTGCTTTTCTGACTCAACGTTACTTGAACACAGGAAGACAGAAGCAAACTGCAGTGACACGGAGCAATCAAAGTAGCAAGGAATTAAAAGCCACAAAGTGAAAAGTCAGTATTAACAATTAAGAAATATACTTTACTGTTTAACATGGAAGAAAAATAAGCAAAAAGGAATTCTAAAAATTAAAAGAAAGGGTGAGTCTCATAATCCCCTGAAGCCATGCAAGTCCTTCCATGCAAGACAAAACCATTGTCCTCCAAAAGCCAAGGCATCGCCTCCAAGTCAGGCAGAGGGAACTAGGGCCAGCGTCTGCTCTCCAAGGTACTGCCCCTTCAAATGCAGCCAGAAATTTCTAGCCCAAACATCCTCTTACCGACAATGCCCTGTTACGCTCCCCATCACCTGAGCATCTAAGGACAGTTAGAAAGGCTAGTCTCTCCCAAGAACCGACACTGACAACATTCAGGATAGCTTAAAACACATCATCTTGGACATGTCTCAGGAATTGCTTGGGACTTCCATAACTTCAAAACTATCCTTACAGAGGAAAAGCCATACAGCACCAAAACGTATGAAAAAAATTTTAACAGGATGAGATGACTTCAACTTCTACACTAGTCAATATCTTTAAAAAAAAAAAAATCAAAATAAAGCAAGGGATGTTTTTCTTTCTTCCTTGATTCTTCTTGAAGTTATTCACATAACTAAGCGGGAATGTAACTGTAGAGTCTGTGCAGGCTCCTTACTAGGAAGGCTGAGAGCATCTGCAGCATAAAATTTGAGAATCTCTACTATAAACAAAGGAATGTATTTCCTTAATATTACATGTGGTAACTAATGTAAAGATGTTAGCTTCCATGGCTTTCTTAAGCTTTAAGTATATTGTAACAACGACTTATCCAACATAAGATTTCCCTATATACAAAGAGAAAGATCTCAGTAAATACCCGTCAATGGTCCATAACTCGCAACAAAACTCAGCAGAATGGGATTTACGTAACTAATCTTCAGCATCAGTGATCAAGCGGCTTGAGCAATGAGAAAGAACCAATCTTCTGCAGCCTGAACAGGAAAAGTTTCAGGACAAAATCACTTCTGATCACATCACATAACATGAACCAAAATCATTGTACAGAAAGAAAGCTGAAATACCTTTCTAAAAATAGAAGCCTTTTAGCTATTAAAGTCACAGAGTTTTTCCTTCAACTGCTTTACAGTTACAAACAACAAGTTAAAACTACTTTATCTTAGTGTCACCTTCCTTTTTGCTTTAGAAAGTTCACAATCAGAAAGGATACAAGTTCCTCCTCCCATTTTTTTTCTGTGGTTACTCTGATTCATTTGGAGTAGCACTTCGCCACAGTCCATAACTGCAATTTGGCAATAAAGGAAAAGTTATTTTCACTTTCCTTTAAGTCTGGCTGGGTCAAAGACAAACGTAAACATGAAACAATCACTGAATTTAAATTTTATAAACAATTGAGTTTCTCTTCCTCAACAGGAGACAGTAAAGATTTAGTGTAATAAAGTTGGGCAGTTATCCCAATAATTCCTCCACAGAGTCTCTGCAGATGTTCTGAACATGGAAATACCATGTAAAGTGGAAAGAAAACGTGAATCTTTAAAAAAAGCCCCCCCCCCCCAAGGTCATGCAACAGACAACTGTTTTACAGTTTTGCACAGGAGGAATAGTCAAACAGTCAAACGAAAACACTAGATCTGCACAAAACACTAGGGTTGGTCAAATAATCAATACTGAAGCTTACAGGCAACCACTGAACAAGCGACAGCAGCTCTTGTAGACCAAGTGATGTTAATATGCAATATTTGTAATAATCTTATTGTAACATATACTCAGTATCTAAAATAATACATGAATATTCACAGCATAAAATATTCATCCTCTCCAGATCCCAAAGAGCAAACTGAATGCTGCAATGTTTTGGAATACTTTGATTTCTTATCTACCTCAAGGTAAACATAGCCTCACTCAACCTCTAAGTCTCCTCTTTGTACTTCCTAAATGCCAGAACTATGTGACAAGAAGTCAAGTCAAGCATCTTCAGCATCCAAATTCAGGGCTATCCTATTTACAAATAGTAAAACACTCCAGTATCTCACGTGTTTTATGGACCTGATCATTTTGGGAGCAGTTCTGCAGGCCAGCTGACAGTGATAACAGACAGAAAACTACAATACTAGTTTACATCCATCTCTTGTACTTGAGTAAACTGTGTGGGGTTTTTTTGTTTTGTTGGGGGTTTTTTTTATGTTTTACTAACGGTTTAAGAGAAAACATAACGAAAAAAATGGCCTGCAAGCTTGTATAGTTGAATAATAATACCTAGAAGCCTCTATTCATCAATGTGAACTGATTTTATAAGGTTTCAGAGCTGCTAGAAAACAAAAAATTAGACTAAAGAGGCAATCACTGAAGAAAGTGAAGCAGAATGCTAAGAAGGAAACAAGCGTAGTTCCCAGAAACCAAGAACTGGGAATAACCTAGGCCTACCAAAGTTACCTAAAACCACAACTGCCGCCATATAAAAAAAACCTATTTTTCCATGTTGTAATTTTTTTTTCTTACTTTTTATAAAAACCAAACCAAACAAAAAGAACAAAACAAACCTAAACCAAAAGCATCTACGGAGTTTTAAGTCAACATACACCAACACCAGTTGCAGTCCCAAAGGGAAGCCTCTTAGGCAACCAAGCCCAGTCGGGCTCTCTGGGACATGCCACAGCCAGGACTACAAGCACAGCCGGCGCAGGAACAGTCTGAAAACCAGATTTCCACTTTGAGCAAAGAAGAGGCATTCCCAGGCACGCAGTGATGATCTTACACTCAAACAACACTGAGCATGGAGCATCACATACTCTATACTTTCAAGTGAAGCCTGCGTAAGCGTCCAGTGATAGCATGGTTCCATAGGTAGCTGGAAACTATTACCGTGGCTTCAGGTGCGGCACAGCGACCTGCAAAACCGTGGTGTAAAGGACTCGAGACAGAAAAATCTGTGTTTCACGTTACATTTCTGTATTTTCTGGCTTACTTCAGGGTTAAGACTATCTGGATATCTGCGCAGTGCCTAGCAAAACAGAACTATCCTGATGAGGGCCTCTGGACAGCACCGTAATGTAAATATTACTAAAGAACAAATGAAACTCAATATAATCCCCCCTAGACTGACAAGAACTGGCATCCAAAGAAACCAAGGAATGTACAGTGTGTCGATATCAGGGTTCATTTGGGGATACAGAATGCTGTAGAATAACATAAAAGCATATAATGTCCTCCACGCATTTTTCCTGTAGAAAGTGTGTACATTTAAATGAGCCCCTATAATTAATGCCATGAGAATCTAAGTCCTTTGTAAATAAGTGCTCTTATCTTAAACAGTAAACGATTGCGTCTTCCTTTTTCTTTTTTCCCCTTTCCATTTAAGGCTACTAAAAATGTTTATGTTGTAGAAGATTACTTCGGAAATCAAACCAGACTTTATATAGACTTTACTCCTATTAAACCTCTGCCTGGGAAAACATAAGTGATGTTAATGTACCTAGAGCACTCAGCGAGAAATTAGACTGTTTACTCTGAGTGAACAACAGATTGTCTTGCAACGCAAAAGCTGCTTTGAAGCCTGGGCATTTCATAGAGGAATTTGTGTTTTACTGAGTTCCTGGATCAAATCCTAACTTGAAACTACTACTACTACTACTACTGCTTCTTCTCAGGAAATAACTTCAAGATCAGAGAAGTTACTGGGTTTCATACTTAGATCAAATGCTGAAAATAAAGATGCTGCAAGGGGGCGAGGGGGAACAAACAAAAAACCCCAACATTGCTGCTTCTGTCCATAAAACATTGCCTGCTTCTCATGCTTAAACACAGCAATAAAGCTTTGTGTTAAATATACATACGCATACATACAGACCTTTGGCCAAAAAATAAGTTTTTCAGTCTGTAAGTGTCCAGTTCCACAAGATCTCAGATGGCCCTTACAAGTGCCACAGAAGCAGGCCCATTGACTACCTGTTACAAAATCAGACCTAAGGACCCAGAGTCTTGTAACGAGCTCTAGCAAGACATAACCCTGGGCCTACACAAAAGTCACTGCTAGACAAAAGCTCCAGCTCTGCACATTGTTATGGGGTGTGGACTAATATCGTAGCAGTTTACAGTGGGACTAATATGCTTACAATAAAAATATGCCTGGCTGTTTGCAGAATTGTTAAATGCCATCCTTCTGTCATCCATAAATTGGTAACTTCTGAAAAAAAACAGAGCTTCCCACGTCTTCTTTTCAAAACAATACATTAAGAGTTGTTAGTCAATTCACTTTCCAAGTGACCTGTCATACAATCAATACCAAATAATTATTTTGTAAACATTAGAGTAAATGAAGACAAAGGGCAGTAGGTGTTCTGTCTAAAAACGTTTAGTTTAGTAAGAAATTTCTAAACCAAACTAGATTATGTTTCCTGGACCTCTTTCAAAACACTGTTTCAGTAGTTTCAGTGAAGAGGCGATCCCAAATGCTCAGCGGGCAGAAAAGGAAACTGCTGGCAGTCTCTGGCTCACACATTTTGGGCATGACCTCATTCTTTACTACCACTTTTCATTTTTGCTGCAGTGTTTTAAAAACCAAGACTTGACGTTATTTTTGCACGTTACCTTTAATTATTACTTAAGAAATGCAAAGAACACAACTTGAAGTTATAAAAGAAAGTATACCTCCCTTACAACTCATTCTCATACAGTGAGAAGGTAGGTGGCACACACCATCATATATGCCTTCGTACCCAAACACACACAAAATAGTTCTGGTTATTTAAAGTATGCTTGTTTCTCTGAATGGAAGGCCAAGCCTAATATTATCTGACCAGCATTTTTGGAAGTTAACTATACAGCAGTAGCAGTGCATAATTTCCCTAATAAATTTGACTTAAAAAGCCAAATTTCCTTTTCAAAAATAGCAGGTTTATATCTTAAATTATACAGAACCACTAAATTATCCATACCGTAGTCATATATAAAAAAAGAAAAGTTAAAGCGATTGAAGATATTGCTTTATCTCTAAGGGAATATCTAGCTGCCTAAATCCCAATTACCTTAAAATGGTTCTTAAAATAAATTCATACTGGAATTTCAGAGATTTCTTGAAATATCAGATTTAACGTTACAACTTTTTTCTACTTGATCATACCAATCTTGATCACAACGATTATTTATCAATCCATCAAAACCAAGCAAAGTTGTCTCTTCCAACAAACAGCCGTCATCAGTATACCCTTGCTAGTTTATTCTTATTTTGAACCTACTGTTTAAGTAAGCATTCAGTCTATAACACCAACATATTCCCCATCTCTCCAGGTGAGAAAGATAAAATGTGCGTGCTAAATTAAGTAAACATCACACCGATTGTTCAAAACGAGATATTGGAAGTACAAGCTTAGCCAAACTTGGCAAACAATTTTAACAACCCAACAGCTCTCTGATGTTAAACTTTTAATCTGATTTATTCCAGCCTCTGGGCTCTCCTGTACATCAATTTTACACATATATTTTACTTTTCAAATAAAAAGCTGGCCATCACTGAATATCGTATTTCCCCAGCAAGAAAGAGGCCAACATTCAACTACCATAGTATCCACTCACATATCTTAGGAAAGAACAAACGCCGCACGCAACTGGGCCTCACAAGAGTTAAGAAAAAGAAAACTCGCCCCAAATCCTGTTCTAGGAAGCATTCTGTGCTTCACTTTATTGGAACACGATTCGCCTCTGAAGCAGACCACAGTGCGCAACCAGGAAAAATGTTTTAAGATTTGAGATAGCTAAACTTTCCGCTATTCACAAACTTCAGCTGATAAGTTCGTTAAATTCCTCAGCACCTCTACGAATCATGTTTTTTAGTCGTTCATGAAGCAGCACACAGAGACGAGCCTCTGGAAGCTGGGAAGGTACCTTGCCTGCCACGGAGAACTGAGAGCAGGTTCCGAGGGATACACGAGGCCTGCTGCATAGGAGTAAAGGGGATTTCGTGCCCAAAATGCAATCGGATCTCAGCGGTGCCGGGAGGAATACCTGCTGTATTAACCCTCCGACCCTCCCGGCTGCTTAGGCAACACCTGTAAGGAGGAAACTTCGGAAGGAAGCAAGAGACCACCCCCGAAGCCAAACACCCGGGAGCTCCTTCCCCCCCCAGACGCCGGCCCGGCCCTCGCAAAGCCGAGCCAGGCTCCTTTAGGCGCCGGTTCCCTCACAGCCAAGCGGTCGCTTCGGAAAAATAGGTACCCGAAAAGCACCTCCGCCGCGTCCCTTCTCCCCCACCGCCACGGCACACCGCGGACGGGCGAGGGGGAGGGGGGAGGCCGGATCACTCGGAGCCGCCTTGTCTGCCGCTTAAAAGGGACCCAGCCCAGGCCCGGCCTCCAGCTGCTCGGCAGCCACCGGAGCAGCTCCCAGGCACCTCCTCAGCCGAGCCGGGAGCCAGCTAGGCCCCGCTGCGGCTTTCCCGGGGATGCAGGGCGAGGAGCGGGCTCCTCACGCCAACGGCAGGGTCACGTCCCCGCCCGGCCCCACACGCAGACACCCGGGGGGCAGGCGGGAAAGGGGGAAAGGAGGGGGGGCCTCTGCGGAAGGCCCGGCGGGGACAGCTCCTCGGCGCACCCTCCCCAGGCCGCAGGTCGCCCGGCCCCGGTACGGAGAGGAGGGAAGGGGGGAAAGAAGCCGCAGAGCAGGGCAGGCTCTTCCCTCTATGGCCACCCCGCAGAGAGGGAGAGAGGTAACCCCGCGCCCAGGAGGCCCGAGCCAGGCGGCGAGCGGGGAAAGGCGAGGGGTGGGGGGGGCGAGGAAGGAGATGAAGCGGGGTTATAACCCAGCCCGTGTAGAGGAGGGTACGTGGGGTCCCGGCCCGGGGCGAGGAGTGTTGGGGGGAGGGTAGCGGGGGAGGGCGGCCGCACTTACTCTCATTTAACACCTCCAGCAGCTCGGCGCAGCTCTCACACATTGTTCATTAACAGCAGCAGCCGCCGCCGCCGCCTCCTCCCGACCATTGATTGATCCACTCGGTGCTGCTGATTGATGATTGATGGGGGCCGGGGCGGGGGTCAGCCGGGGGGGGGAGGGGAAGGAGGGGGCGGGAAGGAATAGGAAGAGAAGGAGGGGGGGGAGAGGCAGGGGCCGGTCTGGGATCCGGGGGAGGGGGGGATGGGGCGGCTGATCAATGCAAATGAGCCTGTGGCGGCGGCGGTAGCGGCGGGGAGGAGAAGCCGAGTCACTCACTGGCTCCCAGTGACTCCACGCGCCGCCATTTTGCTGAGGGGGAAGGAGGAGGAGGGGACGGGAGCGAGGGGGGACAGGGCGCTCGGGCTCAGCTCGGCAGTTTCCGACCAGGCAGGAGGCGAAGGTGGCCGAGTCCCTCCTCCCTTTCCTTTCGCCCCGCCTTCCCACAGCCCGGGCCGAGCGGCGGGCTGGCGAACGGGGAGGAGGAGGAGGAGGAAGGGGGCGGGCCGGCAGCCGGGGCCGGGAGGGTAAAATGGCGGCGGCGGCGGTTGCGGCTGGGCGCGCGCCCGGGGTAGGGCGGGAAGCGCGTTTCCCTGCCCTCTTCCCGCCTCCCGCGGGGGGGGAGGGAATCGCCGCCAATAACGCGCACACGCTGCCGTGACAGGGACGGAGGAGCGGCCCCTCCTGCTTAAAGCCGGCGGCGGAGGAGTCCCCTGCCCGCCCGCTTCCCCGCCGCGCTCGCCTCTTCCCCAGCTGCCGGAGGGACGCCTGCCGAGTCGGGGTTACTCCCTCTTTACGGTTACTATGCGCGTTGGCGCAGCTGGAGGCGTCCCCTCCTGGAGCGGGGCGGGAGGCGGCGGGTTGCCGCGGAGGCCCTGTGGGACCTCCGGCCTGAAGGGAGCGCTTAGCGCACGGGGCCGAGCTCCGGCGGGCGCCTTACGGGCACGCTGCGTAGGAAGGAAGCTTCCTAGTTCTAGGCGGGTTCTCAGGTCTTTCCTCTTTTTGGTAGGTATTGGCGTTTTCCGCCGGCGGGGCGCGGGACGGAAGAGTCGTCGGCCATCGGCCATCTCCTTCCCGCCCAGCCCCGGCTGAGGGGAGCCGACGGGACAGGCACGCGTGGGCGCTTCCCATCCCGGCCTCCCGAAAATAAACCTTTGAAGTACAACGGTGGCGTTGTACGCAAAAAAAAAAAAATTATTTTTACTCGGTCTCCCGACAATAAACGTTTGAAGTACTATGGTAGTGTTGGACGCAAAAAAATAAATTATTTTTACCTCATATGTGGCTGAGTTCTCGACCCTGCTTTTTTCCCCTTTGGACACTGATCTATTCTGCGTAATAAATGGCTAACGGCAAGTACAGCATCTGTGAATAATTGGAAATAAAAAACCGTATGTTCATGAAAAGAGAAAGCTAGCTCTTGAAATAATTAAGAGTTCTTAAATGAAAAAACTTCACTTGAAGTTACATAATTTACGCTGATTAAAACTACCACTTCAGTTAACTCTGTCCTGGGCACATTTTGAACAAGATTTCAGACGCCCGGAAGACAAATTTGCAGGCAGTTTTCCGTAGAAGAAACCCCCTTTTTTTGCCATTTATTAATCTTGCAGACTGACACGCTGCCCCCGGCAGGTCGATGCGGTACATCCGTGCACAGGACAGATCCCGGCTGCCTTTCCTCCCCAAAGCGGGCACCTCTCTGCTATCCTGGGGTGGTTTTTACTTCTGTAGTACCACCCAGTGGTGGGCTGGTGCATTAGTGTGAACGCTTCCAGTTTACTGACTTGTACATAGGATTAAGGAAACAAATCTATTAATAGCCGCAATGCAGATGCAATGTAGTTTAGCAGAATGTAAAATAAATCAAAATTGCCAAATTAGGAAAAAAAAAAACCACAACAGCTGTTTTGGTTCCTCAGTGCCTGACTTAAATGGAAGAAATATATAAGTCTGATGTCATTGTGGAAATGCAGTTCTGCCTTTTGTTTTACTTCCCTAAGCATATTTACGCAGGCCGATAACACCGCTGGTGGTTGTATACATAACCTCCCACTCAAGTGCACAGAACCCTCTCCTCCTAACAATCCTCAAGGCATCCGTTTGTTAAACCAAGACAAAGAATACCACTGTTTAAGAGACAAGTTATTGTAATCAATAGACCTAGCCTCAGCTACAACAGCTACTGTGGAAGTCAGGAACATACTGGAATGATCTTTCGCCCGGACTTCTTGTCACTACTTGTTTTTGAAATACTTTCCAAATTAGGGTTATCAACAAGAATAGCTATTCTTAAATATTCCCTGCTGAAATTTCCATTTATAAATTAATACAGAAAATTAACAACTTCGAGAGTCTACACGAGAGACTGATTCCTTGATTCCTTGTCTGTTGCTTTAATTCACATATGTTAATGCAAGTATCTTCCAAACAGGATTTCTGAGAATACCAAAGGATACCAATACAAGCAACAGCAGGAGGACTGCAATAAACTAAAAACTTCCCTGAAACTTTTTACTGCTCTTTCTTGTTATATGTAACTTAAAGATGTTTTAATTCCTGAGTCAGTCTTTTCTAAACAATATATTTTCTATTGAGAGACAGAAATCTAACCACCACTTAGTTAGTTATTAAACCAAGTACTTTAATAGCCACCACCACCACTGGTGCGGTGGTTTAGTTACTAAAACGACACAGATGTACTGGACGCTCTAAAGCCTTTTCTGGTTGTGGGATCTCTTCCAGATAGCCTGAAAACTTGTGTAAGAACAAAAGAGCAGTCCAGAATATTACCATTATCACATTCTGCTCCTGCCTCAGTTAAGGTACCGGCCACCTTTCTTTTCTGCAGCACTGCTTTCAAAGCTCGAGATCCATCAAAGGCAGATCAGAGGCTTTTACGCTGTGTATATACATAATGTCATTTTTCACTTCGTGCGCTATCTTACCTTCTATGTGTCTGACATTATTTCAATTACCTTTCTTTTGTATGCCATTTTTTCACTGCTTTCACGAGTTGTCTTTGCAATATGCCACATGCTGTTTTCTGAATCACATCGGTCTTCATTTGCTGGAATACCCTTTACTTCTTACCATTATCAAAATTGAACTTACTGAAGTTGGAAGCCAGAGCTGTACAAAGACAAGCTTAGAAAGCATCCTAACTTTGTCACAGCAAGATAATATAAAGCCTGTATCTCCCAGAAGTCATGCATATTCGCTTCCTTAACCTTTAACATCATATTGCACAGGTATTCCCGCTAGCGGGGAATGAATCAGCGGCTATATGATACGAATGAGTTACCTGCATCTGGAAAAAGACCACATTTTTTGATAGAAAGCGTAGTTCCACAATCTGCGTAATCTGATTTAAATTTGCGCTTTTCTTTCCCTTCTTCCTTCCTTATACAGACCTTATACTAAATTTTATAACAGAACCAAAATTAACTGCCAAAACATCTTAAAAGATTGTTTTTCTGACAGATCAGCTCTTTGATCTGATTGCAGCGCCACACAAACACCAGAGTCAGCACAAGGAAGGGGCCTTTTGAAGCGCGGTATCACATGCCAAGTTCAATGAATGCAACAGAAGAGCATGGGTGACCTTGAGTCACTCCTACTTTTGTGCAGACTGGAATATTGCCAGCCAAATCCTTTTTACTGCACCTAAGAATTTTTTTTTTTTTTAAATAGAGATGAAATTGCATTTTTTAAATTAAATGTTACCTTCCAAGCAGAAGACAACAGAAGCTGTACCTGGCCTGGCCAGAGCGATCATCAGCTTCCAGCTCTTCTATGCGTTGCTTTTTTCCTCTCGACCTTTATTCTGTCCTCATGTGCCACCCTCGCAAGGTTGTTTGATCCCCAGGAGGCCCACTTGCCTTCCCTTGACTGCAATGCCTCTCATCTGGAAATATTTGCTCTGGTAAACTGCCAGCACAGTTCTTCTAGAGGAGTAACTTAGAGAAACGCGAGACCTGAGCAAAACTAAAATTCTAAATCCAAACTTAGGATTGGATTAAGAGTTTGAGAACATGTCTGTTTTCCAGAATTAATGTCCCACTATATCCCAACACTGAACTAACACTGTAGTCCTGTTTTTCTTTAAGGTAAAGATGGAGTTAACCATTTACCAAAAGAAGAAAAAAAACAAGACAAAAATCAAACCCCACCACCCTGAGGTTGATTAGGGGTTGAGGTACTAAGACCGGTCACTGCCCTGTTCCTTCTTTGGGACACTTCAGCCTGCCTCACACTTTGTATTTTTAAGCCTTCATTTTCTATATGAACATACATAGTTGGTCGGTTGACCTCAGAATAGTAATCGTGGAATATGAAAGACTTACTTGAAACTTTTTTTTTTTCTTTTTACATTAGTCACATTAACTACTTTAGCCAGAGCTTTGCCTGATGCGGGATGACCAAACTATCTTCTGTTTGAACTTTCTGTTGCTCTGCTGTAGGTTCCCATTCCTGTAGCAGCGACAGCCAAATAGGCTGCATGTTTACTCCTCTGCTGCCACGATTTACAATGAAAGGTAAACTACCGGTATTCCAGCAGATGCAAAGAGGAGATGGGAGCTGTGACAGCGGGAAAGCGAGTAAGCAATTTCTGCTCAAGAGGATAGTGTCAAAAAGGTGAATTCCAGCCCGTCCGGTTGGGTCTGTGACCTCTAGTCTGGAATGATGCTGGAAACGGTTGGAAACCATTGCCTAGGAAATCCTTCATTTCACCAAAGGAAGTCAGTCTCTGCCTGCATACTGTAAAGTTACCAATAAAACCTGGCTGAAGTGCAAGAGAACCAGTTTCAATTTACACGCTTTTAAGTTTCCGCACTTGACTTTCATTGCTCTGTTAGCTTTTTAAGGCTGTTAACAAGGCTCATGTCCAACTGGACTTTCATATCATAGCACCCTGTGAAGACAAATTCAATTAGTTTGACTTAGCCCAAGTATTAGAGAATACACTCAAAATAATTCATAGCCCTGTTAGGCCAAAACCATGTCATGTAAGCATAGATAATGCTCACTACGCCATCAAGCTACGTTAAACAGCTTGCTCCAAAATCAGCTAACTGGCTGCTCAGCATTTTAGTAGGAAAATGGTCTGCGTTCTAATAAATGTTATTACCAGCTGTTGGGTGTGGTAAGAATCACGCTGTACAGCCAGGTAAACAGGGCAAGCTCCGACTTCAGAGTGGTTTCAGACTGCACCTGAGAGCCCGTTTCTTAAGTTGTAATCTCGGTTAGTAATTCAGTTGAAGTTATTTTGTTTGAGTACTTCTGTACCTGTAAAGGTCTGGTGGAGATTTCACTGCTTGAGATTCAGTGCCACTGGTCTACCACTGCTTTGTCCGGGTGAGACAGTCTGAGGGTTATACCCACGTTCTCAGCCTCATTCTGGGATAATATCCCTCACAGTGCGTTTCAATCTTCGTTTTGATTATTTCAGTCTATAAAGTAGTTGTCAGATGACAGGTCATCTCATCAATTTGATTTGAAAGCAAGACAACAGCTACTTTTCTGACCATGAGCGACACTGCCATCAGCAACTGAACCATCTTACCCGTCATCAGAGAGCGCGCAGACAGCTTGTTTTGAACATCTGGACCTCTTTTGGACTGTTTACTGGTAAAGCACATGTTTACAGTGTTCCTTTGGAGAACTTTGCTTTTCTGATTGCACAGTTGCAAGTTTCAAGTTAACCCTGAAAGCAAACTGCTCAGAGGTAAAGCTCCGGGGAGAGAGTTCACAAGCTAATTGCAAAGAGCTTTGGGAAGTTCAGAACATCGGTTACGAAGGTTGATGCAAAACCGCTCAAGCTAGATCTAACGCTAAAGAGATGCCACAAGAGAAAACTGGTCGTTACTGCCTGGTTATCAATATACACGTTAAAATAACCAGCAGCGGGCTGCAGTCAGCTCTTTGCAGCACACACACGCACTTAACTTTGCTATGTAGTCACATCAGAGAAAACAATTTTAAGTCCTCCCCCCATCCTCCAACCTAAATTGGCCAATTCTTCCCGATAAGTCTTTGCTGAAATTACAGGATCCATGAAAGACTAGAGAGTTCTCAAGGCTCGGAAAAAACTGAGACAGTATTTAGAAAGAGTTAATATTTAAAAGGTGTTCACAATAAAAATAACAGGCCCCTTAACATATTTTGATGGAGGACTTGGAAGAGACTACCCAATGTATTGCCGAAGAAAAAGTGCTGTTTAACTTTTAACTTACAAGGGGTAAATAAAAGTGAAAACACGTCTTGTTTTCATCTTTGACTTCTGTCATTCTCACCCATCCTCTTAACTCCCAAAACATTCCTCCTCCTCAACCCCAGCTTTCCTTAGCACCCTGTTTTCTTGTACCCGCTCGCAGCACAAACGAGCGCTCACAGGCAGCGAGAAGCACACGTACAAAGACCAATAG
Source organism: Theristicus caerulescens (assembly GCA_020745775.1). NCBI lineage: Eukaryota > Metazoa > Chordata > Aves > Pelecaniformes > Threskiornithidae > Theristicus > Theristicus caerulescens. Next base: position 123,512,025 of record CM036561.1, on the reverse strand, counting down.
CAGCACACGGGGCAGGTACGTGTGTATGAAATCGGTGATTTCAGCTGCTTTAAGTAGTTAAGGTGCATCGTTATGCGAACTCTTACCTGAAAAATGAATCCCTCAACTGAATGGCTAAGCCTTTTCCCAAGGGAACACTGCTGGCCATAATCAGCCTCGAACAATGAAGCAAGGATCTCCTAAATCTGAAAGTCTAAAAATAAATTCAGTCTCAAGGAATCAAGCGCATTCATGAAGGGCAGATGAGGGGAGAGGTATGTTTTTACTCGTTTTTGGCACCAAAATGGCTTTTAAAAAGCTATCTCCAACATTTCAATTTTGCTCCGTATCATTTGGAGACAAACCTATTAAGTGGTGAGAAAGGGTAAAAGTCTAGACATGTCTTCCAGCAAATACAAACAGGACCCCAGACCTCTTGGATCAGTAACAATCATTTATCCGACGATAAATGGACTACGGGACAGACTGGCCCCGCATCACCATACAGCGCTAACCCAAGTTCCTCACTTTAGTCAGCCTTCTCTACATTTTAATGCATTATTTTCAGCATATTTTCCTTATCTTTTTTTTTCCCTATTAAAAAACCCACAGCTGAAGTCTTATTGCCTTTCCAGTACTAAAAACTCTGAGAAGTAACTCAAAGCTTCCTTGAGAGATGAGCATTTCTAAAGCTTTTTTGCATAAATATTAGCTTTATTGGAAAATAGTTCACTTAACCAATCAGATTAACACACACCAAATTATTCTAGTTAAAAAAACAAAACAAACTAACCTAAAATGCTTTGGAAAATAATCTGCTTCAGTTACAGTAGCAAACACATCATGGTAGCCTGAAACAAGTACTTGGGGTGTCTTCATCAGCTAACAGGCAATCAATTCATGTAAACACAGAAAACACCCTGTAATATTTGTATTTATCAATGTACCTGGAGGACACAATTGTTTTTTTTCTTTAAAAAAAACCTGTATAGAAATATGCACAAAACATTGGTTTACATGTAATTACAAGTTACGTAGATGTTTATATGATGGTTCATGCTTTTTATCCATATATTTTAATTTACAGAGTGTGCATTAGAACTAGAACTTTCTTCAATATACACTGTAATTATTTTTTCCACATTCAGGATAACTGCACTGGAAATATGCACACACACAAGTCAAATCTTTAATGGTATCCAGAACTCTGCATAAGCTGCATTTTTATAGCATCTGCAGAGATCAGTGAAAGGCACCGATTCTTACGATAACAAGACCACAGTTAAGTTTTTAGATCTAAAAGGGAAGCAAAAACTAAGATTAAAATTTTGTTACTAAATAATCCAAAAGGTATCAAAATAATGAAAGAACTCTTCTCTGAATCAACTTTAAAAATACATTTCAGATTTGTTGTTTGAGCGCTTCGGTCAGATTTAATTCTTCAATAAACAACCAGACCACGAGCCTCAGACTAACTTGAATCTTAAACACGGAAAGAAGTAACATGCCTAAAAGCATACCTGCATTTTTTTTGTTCAAAACTATTTTCAATGCACTGCATGTCAGAACCAATTCAGTATTTAGTTCTGCGACTCATGGGATACGATCATTCTGACGTCACGCTATCGGTGGTATTTATTTCCATTTTAGTAAGATTTTCTTACTTCTCTGCACAGCTTTTGATAATCCGTAGCTCTATAACGCTGCGACTCAGCCTGGTCACAAGCCATTTAATGTCCATTCCGGATGCGTCCTTCAACAGTACTTCAAATATTTTACTTTCAACTGCCTGCTAAAGATGGTACCGCCTTCACAGAGCAGAACAGAAAGCTATACATCAACAGGACAGGAAGACATGAAAAAGCTTAAATCATGAGCTTTAAGGAGAGAACAAAATGAGTTTTGTAACTATCAAAATAATTAACAATTTTGGTAGGCTGTATTCTAAGTCCTAGCCGTAAAGGGTTTGAGGAACCTTCTCTCCAAAGATTAGCAACTGCCAGCTCACAGCATTTATATTGCCAAATGACCTTTGGGCAGAAGCAGCTACGCTTTTTTAGGGCCAGCTAAGTAAAACAAACAGAGATGTTCACAAACAGAAAGGGGCCAATACTTAAGACTGGAAACATTCTGGTCACAGCTAAATTCTACATGAACACTGCTAACTCATGCACTTCTACTTCAAAAGGAATATACAGCACAAAGTTAACTACAGTATCCAAACTTACCTAAAACACCTCCACAACTGTCTAACCTTGTTTTACAGCTCTGCATGAATGGCTACACTTTGCATCAGAGTAACAATCTTAAGATTTGAGACCAAATAAATGGAAAAACTTTGGGAGAGCTTAACATCAACTGTTAGGAAACGGAGACAAGACGTTACAAAAACGGGGAAGCCAAGACTGTACACAATCTTAGTGTTCATACTGCTTTTCGTATCTGTACTTCATAAATCTGTGAAAATCATTTAACTACAAAACTTTAGGTAGAAAAATAACTGTAGATCTTGTCTACATGTGTTATTAACATGTACTAGCATCAATTGTTTAGTCAAGATACAGTGCAATACCTCTTTGAAATAAATTGCAAAGAGTCCATACAGAGCGAGAGCAAGAGTACCTTACTCCTGTAACGTAGTATGGCGTATTTATTCATGAAGGTAAGTCAGAACAGCTACTGTACTGCCGAATGGAACCCAACTTAGTTCACGTTAACTTCAAGCACAGCCAAAGTCCTTGAGATGAGGCAAGCCAGAAGCAACAGTTATCTAGACCTCAAGGAACTCTTCCTACGCCTTCAGGGTACAATCTTAAATATGATCACAGCATTTTCATCCAATAAAAGAATAAGCCGAAGAAAGAAAAATAAATGTAAACCAAGTTTATTTTGCTTTTAAGTAGTGTTCTTTAAGCACTACAGCATGGTAAACAATGTAAATTAGTATAAGTCATCTCAAAAGCCAGAGTTTTTTTTTTTTTATTTTATGAGTTGTTAAAAAGATGCAGCCTATTCTAACAGGATAAATATTTTAACCATTTCACTTCGAGTTAATGAAGGCTCACAAATGAGCAACACTCCTCATTGAGGAAAACAAAAAGCTGTTGTCGACAAAGCGACAGCACACACACAAAAACAAAAGAACTGTGTAAAAATAACTAACTGTACTGTGTTCCCATACTCTTTAGAAGTTGCTTTACAATGGGATGATATGCACATGATCTCGCTGCAAACTTGCCATACAACTTGCAAATACATGTAGCCTAGCCTTACCACTCAGTCCAAAAAGCTGCTAACTGATCAAAACAAATGCAGCACTATAATCCTCTGCTTAACAATTAATTCAATCTGTTTTACTCATTACCTTTTCTCCTAGACTGCAGGACAGACTAGAAAGAAAATGATCCCGAATTAAAAATCGATACTCTTACAGGAAATTGTATTATTTTGCAATATAGTCTTTTACAAGTTATGTTTTGCCTATTTTCCCCTTAGCCACAAAATGGGCATGAAGTAATTACTTTGAAAATGCCTTAATTTTCAACTTCATGCAAATCTAAATAAAGATGACCAAACAAAAGCTTAAACAATGGAAGGATATTTCACAGAAAATTTCTTATACAAAAAACACATAAGAAAAAGGGCCACTAGGTGACATTTTAATTTACAAATTGGCATCATTTTGGTCAACAAATATCCAAGTGCTGTTTTCTTCTATCACAACAAAGTAGCTGTACAGAAAGAAAACTGCAAAACTTGTTTTATTTTTTTTTTTAATCGCACATCTCCTCGGGAATTTCATGTGGATTAAGGATGCCAGGTACAGACATCTGAAGTTTATGCTTCTCCTCTTGAGCCTGCCGAAGGGCTGTTTCTCTCTCCTCCAAGAATAAGTCTGATGTGTCTTCACCTGCAAATTCCTGTGTAATTCACATAAAATCATTAGTTTATTGTCAAACGCTTTTGGCAGAGTAATAAGCTTCCAAAATCCAGAATGATATAGAAAACACCTTCCCTTCGCATTCCCTGCCAGACTATTCACTTGCTTTGCTTTCTGTTCCTAAGGTCAGAATTGACAGAAAGGAATGCAAAATATTTTAAGATTTTCACTATGTGTTACAGAACAGGATGCTACAGTAACCCAGCATTTGGAGTCTATCACCCTTCAAGCCGTATCATTACCATTTTGAAATACCTGACAATTGCAGTCTCAAAACTAATGAACGAACTCTGTGCTACAATCTTCCTGAATTCTAGCATCTTTCGAAAAATAAAAGCATAGCGTTAGTCTAGCAAGTTTCAAAATGTGTCCCAATCCCGAGCAGAACTGAAACAAAACCTGGTTAAAAATCAACTTGCTTTATTTCCCATTAGAGTAAGTTTTGCAGCCATCTTAGACGAACTGTATGCACAGCGTAAAGCACAAGTGATGCCATTTAAGCCCAAGGTATAAAATTAAATCACACTGAAATAGATTATACCATACACCAGAGTCATGCAAGCAATTTGACAGAATTCTCGCTACATTTTAAACAGCTTCAAGTTAACTTGTATCTCCTAAATGAACACTGAATGAACGCTGTCCAAGTACCTTCCAACAATATCATCCTGCTGAATAATCATTTCTCATTTCTTGATAAAAGCATGCCAAACGTACCTTGATTTGGACCAGGAAATCCCGTAGGTGTTCCTTGAAGGCAGGAATATCCTGGTTTAAACTGAAGAGTCCTGTTACAAACAGCTTAACCTGGGCACTAACAGTAAACACATCGGTTAGTATTTCGAGACATAAGAACCCACTTAAAAGCATTAAAGAATCACAGCACACTTACTCTTGCAGGTGAGGAAACGCAGATTTGAGAAGATTAGCAACATACTCCTGAATAAACATTTGGTTGTTCACTGGATTTCCAGGGTTTAATGGAGTACTTATTTTTCCCTCTTCTACTAAGTTGAACATGTATGCGAGGATTGATGCATGCATTGTCAAACCTGAACAGATCAAAGATACATATGCAGTTATTATTCAGAACAGGATGTGGAACGTTATTTTGATGTTTGAAAGGATTGTTTTCATCAGCCGGCTCATATAGATGCATTCTTACCAGCAGTGTGTGAGGTGTCTGTTACAACTGAGAAAATGTGCTGAAGGATATCACAGAAATACGTCTGATAGAAACTCTGGGCAGCAGTCTCTTCTTGTGCAACATTCTGTAGTAGAGTATAAAGTATCTGAAGTCCTGGAAAACATGCATTAAAAAACTAAGTCGACCAACAGAACACTATTCAAACCTCTGTGCACATTTGTGCCTGTTCCAAAGCAATGCAAATATCCCCAGAAATTCTGACAGGCACCGAAAAGACAAGTATTACACGTGCAACTATTTTCTCAGGCATTTCCTCAAGTAGCCACTAGAGGGCTACAGCCACATTTACATGGCATGCCGATTTCATTTGCATTATTAGATGACAGAAGCATGAAGAACCAATCACATCACTTTCTTGGTACTAATGAAGGTGAGAGAAACCCTCTACCAAGGGGTAGTGTTTGCTACCCTTTCTTAGCAAAAAGAAGTGTTTGCTAATTTAAGAAGGGAAAAATGTTTTCATTTTTAGAATTACATGAAAACTTAAATTACTTTACTAGGTGAAATGCAACTGAAAGGATCTTTTATACCCATCCCTTCCAAACACTGATATAAGACAATTGGCTACAAACTAAATGGCTTCACAACAATTTTTTTATCCAGTAGTCGAGACAGTGCACTAAGCCCAAGATCTTAGAAAATAATGTTTTTAGAATTTAAGACTTTTAAACAGGCTCTCCTAGTCTCCCTTGATAACTGTCATTCTGGAGGGCTTTTTAATTACTCAAGTCTGTTAAATAAAGTGATACACTCAGCTGCTCTGTGAAATTTTATCCTAAGTTTATAAGGCTTGCTGTTGTCCAAAGGAAGGATAATCCACCTGCTTAACAATCTAAGGCGTTTCCCTTCCCTTATGCCGTGGGCTCTCTCCCAGACCCCAAGTTCAGCCCCCACCTCAATCATTCACTTTTCTGCTGGACTTTCCACTAGTTACTGAGCAACTGTCTTACTGAGCTACGAAGTCAAACACCGCAGGCAGCGCTACAAAAGTGGAGTTTTAGCAGCGGTGAGCTGTTGCATCAGTTCAGCCGTTTCAGAAAAGTGCCAACCCTCACACGGGAAAAAGGCAAGCAGAAACCGTAACAGTGCTCTCTTACAGCTACAGGAGCGAAACAGCATCCAAGTATTTCAGCCCATTAACGTATACCTGGCTGACAACTTGAAGCTGAACAGAAGAATATTATTCTTGTGCAAATGCAGTACAGAATCATGTGACTGGAATGCTAAGTTTGACTAAAGAAAAAGATGTAAGAAAACAGCATTCTACCAGAAAATATCTGATACCGCAAACTAAGTCTGCATATTAAACACTTCCATTTACCTGTATCTGCAACATTTCTCATTGTATGCTTGAAAGCCCAAATAATAGAATCCAGAACAAGTTTGAACTGTGCAGGTGGAATGGCCAGGAATGCTGGGAAGCAATGAGAATTTACAGCCTGGAGCAGCAAGAAGAAGTTTGTTCTATGTTCAGGATATTCTTCAAAGTCCTAGAAGGTGACGAGAAGAAAAAAAAAGTCAAGTTTCTAAAGATCCATTTTAAGATCTTCTGTCAAGTAGAGTGAGTCAATAGCTGACATAGAACAGCATTTAGATCCCAGGTTTAAAATAACCTGAAATGCAAAGCAAAAGTTACACTTCTCAGTGAACTTTTTTCCCCAATTTTCCCCACCAAAGCTCGGTAAGACTGTCTTGTAGAGTTACACAACACTGACAGGCTGAGCCACATTTTGTCAGTACACAACCTTAATCTCTACTCAGACCACAGATAAACAGACAGATGGTCTCAACACTGGTTAAGCACCTGTGTTGCTACAGGGGTACAATTTCTGGTTACACCCTATTGCACTAATTCAGCTGGTAGTGCTCAAGTATTATGCAAATACATATTGCACACTATAGCATAAGAACTGCATTAGTGAGGAAATACTCAAAATGACTGATCAGTACTTATATTCATAAATTTTATTTATGAATTTTAGCAGTTAGTCCTACACTGAGATTTGACTGAAGTACACTTCTGCTTCCAGAAGTACGACATTCTGAGTCCCTAGAACAGAAAAATTACTAATGACTTAAATTGAGAGCTAAACAGAGACATTTTTAAGGCAACGAGATTAAGACATCCAACCAGGCAGCCAGACTTCAAAACAAGCATGTTCGTTTGAGCAGAAATTCCTTCAAGTGCCACAAATGCACTTTGTGACTGCAAAAAACCAGGGAGATGATCCACAAGACACCACATATGGAAATGCTACTCCCAGAAAGAAGGCATGAACCCCTGCTTAATTTCCGTAAGATGAAAGCTGTGTAGTAACTCTACGGTCACTATGTACCGCCTCCCTTCATTGCAAGAAAAGGTTATCTTTCACTTAGAGATGTGCCAACAGCCAAGACTAGTATTCTTATAAAACCTCATTTTTTTCCCTTCAGTCACTAGGGAGATGCCTTACCCAAAGTTTAAATATAAATACCTTGTTGATCATATTTAACGTGCACTCAAAAACAGCATCAAATATCTGAGGTATTTCAGCAGTAATGTGTCCACCCAGCTTGTTTACAATGATGGCCATTGTACTAAGTACTTCAGGTTCTCTAGCGGCTGGAACATTTCTCTGGTAGTCAATGAGAACTGCATCCAACAATGGAGGAACGAAGTTTTCAGCTACCTAATTGAAAGAGTAAGCCACGGTTTTAACAAGGCAGTTATTGAACGAAGTCTTTAGCATACAGTTTACAGCAAAGTTCGTTGTTTAGTTACAGGTGATACTTTTCCTAAGGAAGTTGAAATATGTTACCCTTCCACAAACTCCCGACCCTCCGTATCCATCCAGCAGGGCTTCCGATAGGGTTCTCTTAAACTTCCTTGATTCCCTTTAAGATTACTCTCAGCTAAAATTAACTGAAGTATCTCAAATTTAGCTGAGGCTTACCTCTGTATGATCATACTTTCTCCTTTATATTTTACAGACCTCCTGAAGCAAGTTCCTCTGAACAACTGATTCGGTCAACAGCAGTACAAAACCAACCCAGACTTCTTCCTAATTCTGTCTTACAAGTTATTGGTATAAAATAAATCTACTTACCATCTGAGGATCATTGGACCTGCTCACCCAGCCAGAAATTAGTTTTAAAGTTTCCCTTTTTACAGTCCTCATACTTCTAATCAAGGGCTGCTTTGTTACCATTTCACCTGAAAAGTTTTAAATCTTCAGTTAATCGGGTAAGGTGTAACAGAAATATTAACTTAAATTGATATTACAAAGCAGAGCATGCTTGATTTTTATATCCGAACTACAACGACTATTAAAGACTTACGCATATAGTGCAAATAAAAAACCCTACCTCCCCGTTCTAGCTCCAGAGGTCCAAGTTGCCATTTAGCATTATGAAACTACTACTGACAGCACCCCACGTAGAGTTCAGAAACAAAGCTGCAACTTACTTTTCAAGCAAGGGAAATCATGCATATTCACTTAACTACTTGGGCTGAGCTTACATCTGGTTCTCATTAAGCGATGGGGGAGAGAACAAGAAAGTTCCTAACTGCATCTAAGAGCAATAATCCTTCCACTTGTCTTTGTGTGTAAAGTCCACACTTATCCCTAAGAAGCCTTAGTTCCGTTTCTTACCCCCAGATCATTGTAGTCTCATCAGGGAAACCTGATCTAATTAACTGCACAGCCATACAACCATTACAGTACATGCACGGGAAAACCTGGAGAGTGCAGCCAGGCAAAGAAAGGTAGGATTGCTCGTGCTGGCATCAGAGCCATCTCTGGCAAGATAGAGCCAGTTGTGAAAGCATTCTCTGAGACACCTGCAATCACAGTAGTTGCTGATCAAGTGGCACGTCAGGACTACAGTCCTAGCAACTGCTTCTAAACTTCACTGTTTCTGACAAGGACAAATTCTGGCCATTAGAGCTGCAAAATCAAAAGGTATTGAATTCTCAGCCAGTTTTATTCTGAATTCTGAGAAGCTACTGCGAGGTCAACCAACTGCTCAATTACCAAGTTTTATTTAACATTCACATTTCCAAATATCATCATCTGCACTGGCAAGAAAACTGATCATAACGCAGAATCCAGCAACTGACTCGTTTAATCCTGTAATGAACTACTACAGAAGCACATTCTACTGAGGTACCATAGGCCCTAATTTATCTAGTAAAAATACATTAGGTAATTGATAATTCTTTCTCCATGATTGCGAGCCTGGTTTATCATGACTTCCAGGCATCTTCACTACAGTTACATGTCTGTAATAACATGTTTAGTAGCACAGTGTCATACCAAAACCCTGCCAACGTCTTCTGAAAAAAATAAATGAGATTCTATTGAAAGATAGTCTTTTAATATTCAAAATTAGAGTAAGCTAAAAGAACGCATGCTACAACTTTGTCTCAGCAAGATGCCTATTAATTCTAAGTAAGCATCTACAGTGTTTGGCATCTTTCCTCAACTTTCTCGTTTATAGGTGTTTTTTCCGTCCCCCTAAAATCAGGAGTTCTTTATTTGAATAAAATATCTTGTTAACAACAACAAAAAAAAAAAACTAAGCAAGCACTTTCAGTCATTCTCCACTTTCCCGAACAATAAAACGAACACAGTAAAATGAGCCTACTTGGAATGTACTTTGAAACCTGGTAACATACCCTGCTAACCCCCATTTTCAGGAAGAACATGGAATTTCTTACCATTAGCTTGAATAGCTGCAGAAATATTTTCACTTAGGCACTTGTACACATTCAGCATATCTAAATAAATTCTTCCAAGCTGAATCACAAAGGGGTGGCCAACTGCTTTACACGCTCTTACATTGGTTTTCAGAATGCTACCAAGCTGCTTAACTGTTTCAGGATCCTTTAGAATATCAACATTCTGTTAAAAAAAAAAAAAAAAGAGTCCGTTTTGTTTACTGAATCAAACCACCCTTTAGCTTTCAATAGAAAAGTGTAACTTTAAATTATTTATCTTACACAGTGTTAAAGAACACATCACTGAAATTTACAGACTTTATGTATACTGCTGTTTACTTCATGGTACTTGCCACTACCTCAAACTCAAAGTCAGGACAAAACTTCAATTGATTTAATTCTGCTCTTTTGCAGAAGTATTTTTGCTAAAGTAGTACAAGCATTACTCTAGTTGAAGAAAGGGAAAAAACACACTAAGGAGGAGGAATTAAGAAGGTGAAACAGTCCAAAGGAAAGGCAGCCTGTTCTTGTTTTAAGAAGGAAGTCAGAGTGAGAAAAGTAACTCAAGCTTGCTTCAGTTTCAGGATCTTAATTAGATTAACTCCAAATGCATTGATCTCTTGTGCAGTGCAAGACTGTTGTTCTCTAATGTGTGGAGATAAAGTATTTTGAAAAGGCTGAAAGAAATGGAAGATAAAAAGTAAGAAAGAAAGATGTACTTTAAGAGAATGATGGAAGAGAAAGGGGGAAGAGCAAACAGTATTTCTAGCATTTTAACTTTTCTGTTCTTCAGAAAGAAAATCTAAGCCAGGTGAAAGGGAACCTTGGAAAAAACTATTGAAACATATTCTGTAAAGTAACAGAAAATTGTCCCTTAAATCACATTAAAACCAGTATTTGTCATTTATGTCTCCTCTCTCAAAACAACGCTTTTACTGTCATGTCAATCACTGCTTTAGCTATCATTTAATGAAGTCCACCACAGCTATGTACACTTCATGTCACACCACATGAGAAATAAATCCAGGGTAAGAGAAACATTTAGCAGCTTTTCTTTACCTGAACACAGAATACACTTAAAATTTATGAGCTTACTTTTGTTGCCTGTTGAATTATGCTGTCCCATACTTGGTTAGGGAGCAACATGTATTTTTCTATCAGATGCTCCTGCACAGTCTGGTCTGTCTGTGCCCCAATCATGTATCCCACTGCTTCATAGAATGTATGCACCTGATTGGAACAACAACAAGTCAAACAGGAGGGTTAAAAAGGAGTAAGGAAAATTTTACACTGTTCTGAACTAACATATAGCGAAGGCTGACAATGGGTTTCACTGTCTGAACACCTTTTCCCCCACTGGACTTTACAAGATCCTTCCCTGTTCTTTCCTTACTTTCATCAAGTATCAAACAAACCTCTATCCCCTTCCCTTACAAATGCCACTATACACATCCCAGAGCCTTTCTTCATCTTTCTGTGATTTTGCCATCATATCCTGAAGTGAGGAAGCTCAGATATATGCTATTTAACTCTTAACTAAATATTACCAGACACGTTTAAACTGTGGCCTGGATTACATCACTCCTTTAAGTACCTTTTTCCAGACGCCAGATCCACTCTGCCCAAACTTTCAGTACATTATTGCAACATCTCAGCATACGTCGCACGTGCACGCTACTCTCACTTCATGAGCTGTGCCCTTCCGGGACGTAGGCGCTTTTGGATTGTTCCCTGCCCCCCATTTCACAAATACAAGAGCTACAAGTATACTATTATAGTAGAATATTACTCTTTCCCGATGCAGAACCACAAAATTAGATTCAGTATCTTATTTACTTATTGAAACATTCTAGAAATCAAAATTCCAACTAAATGCACTTTAATTCTCCTTCCAAGCATTCTAATTGAGATCCCAGTAAGGCAACCTGATCATGCTAACAAAAAACTAAGGAATATAATTCAAGCCTTGAAAACCACTACCACATTTCAATATGAAGTAACTTTTGATTAGTCTTCAGGAATTATCCACAAAGCTGAATTAAACGTACCTGTTGTGGCTGAAGGTCACAGATGATTGTATTAATGTTGTTCAAGATTTCATCAATAAATGGCATGACCTCTCCCACTTGAACCTGAACAAAATGTCGGCGGCATTTTTGTGCTATTTTTATGAAGGTATCACAAGCCATATCCTGGACGCCATCATGGGTTTCTAAATTAAATCAACTCAGTTACTGTTTTGTATTTTTCTCCCATATATGCCCATGTATGGGCAACATTTTATTTTTTTTAATAATTAAAACAGCAAGTGAAAAAACAGATAATTACCATGCATAAATTCAAACAGCTTGTTGACTACTGTCTTCAAAAATTTCCAGTGAGCTCTCAAAAACCGTGGGTATTGACCTACTATATACATTATATTTGATGCAATAATGGCTTTATTGTCTTTTCCTCGCTTTTGTTCACAGAGTCCCAGGAGATCCTACAACATAACATATTTTTAGTTTCCTCTCCAAGTTTGTCCAGTTCAATTAAAAGCACTACAAATATAAAATCCCACAAGGAGCTATATTAAAGATAAAGGAAAGTGGTTGCCATGATCAAGTTCAAAGTCCATATAAAAAACAAACAAACCAACCCAAGTGGGTTAAGATTGGGGTGATGCAATAATTTATGTTTCAGCCAAACCAGGAACACCATGTTTTCAACTATGGAATCTCCATTTTAAATATAACTACAGATTCCTGCAGGGGGGACTGCAACAAGTCTCACAGTGTTGAATACTGACGAAGCAGTTGATACCAATAAAAATGTAGACTCCACATCAAATAGAAGAAATGAAACTAAAACTTCTGTATGAGTTTGTATGACTTGTTAAAGTAAGGTCCGCTACTCTTGTAAAAATGCTTTGTTCTGCACTCTTTCCATGCACATATTTACCAAAAATTTGGCTCGATCAATGAATATATGGAAAACAGCAAAATAACAGGGTGCTAGCTAGTTAAAAATGTGGGTTATTTTGCCACTCTCCTTCATTTCATTAGCAAACCCTTTCCATCTCTTCTGCATCCCCAAAGAAAAACACTTCATCATAGACTACATTTTATCCTGGAAATTTTAACCATGAAAAGGCTATTTGGATTAATGCGTTGTTCAGGGCTAACGAATTTATCAGCCTTAAATTCAGGATGTAAGATTTCCCATTAATTTATTCTTATCAACTTGCTTGCTGTACAAGGTAGCTTACTAAGAACATACAGCAGTATTTTTGTAAACTTAGTTTCTCAAGCATGAACTATAAAGTGTGACAAAGGTATTAGTTTTGCACCATGATACCTTAATTACTGTAACAAGGAATCTTTTTTCATCCTCTTCATGCATTGCTCCACTGATTGAGCCTATAGCCCAACACAGGGTATTCAAATTTTTCCACGACCATTCTGTTCCATTCACTTGATTGTGAAGTTTTTCAGTCATAATTCGTTCCGTGTCTGCATAATCCAGGTGTGTAAGGTAAACTGAAAGACATCAACATTGAACAGGCACATTTTAAAGCAACAACCTGGATCGCAACTCCGTAGGCAAAGTTAAATTCTTCTGTTCTAAGAAAAAGACAACCGAATTGTTAGGTAGGTGCAATGCTTCTTCCCTGAACTCATGACAGAATGAGTTAAAAATGTAAACACAAATTTGTTAAAACCATATTTTAAAAGATGGACAATAAATTTTATTGAGAATCTATGTTTGTTTGTCGTGGTGCATTTCCTCCCTCCCCTTCTCCTGGACTGCTTTACAATCTCAGGAATTCTCATCAAGACTTGGCCTTTGTGCAATGAGTTTGGTGGTTAAGCGTCCCTTGACCGTACCAGGAGCCCTTGCAAGGCCAAGGTGGGGAATGAGAGCAGGAATAATCAGTCATCCCGACAGCCCTGGAACATATCACTGTGGATCGTAACTCTGGTAGATTGGTAGGGGAGGATCATACCAGCATTGCTGGAATTTGAGAACTCTAGCAATTACCGACCCGGATTGTGGCCAGGATGGAAATTTTCTGACACCTAAAGTCAACCATCTCACAACCCTATCAACAGTGGTACCAAGCGAGACCCTTTGAGCTCTCCTGGACCGCAGCGGGCTGTGCCCAGTATCTCCCTCCAAGTGGGACGCTTCTCAGAGTTGCAAACTCTTAAGTTTGCAAAGTTCAGAGGCCTGGCGACAGGACCTGGGCTGAACTCCGGGGGTCCCCCCCTCACTCCTCCAGGCTCAACCTTCACCCGTTGAGACAATCATTTGAAGTATTTCACTTAGCTCAAGGGGAATTTTTAACAGGTACCTTTATATGCATATTGTGTGTGTGAATCAATTCAAATATTGTAGTAAATCCTATTTAATCACTTCGTAAATGCTAAATTAATCAATGATCAATTGGTGCTAAATTCCTGTGATTCTTTAACTGTGAATAAACCTTAAACTGCTTCTAGACATATATAATCCTTAGACATAAACCATTGACCAAGTCTGGGACTAGGATTGGATCCAGCCACACCTAGACTCCTCTGAGAAGGAGTTTAGAAAGCAAAGGGGGCCATTCTGAACCTTGTGACTCAAAGGGAGGGCCTCCTTTACCCCCTTGTATTTTCAGTCTCTGTATAAGTCATTCTAGTTCACTCCTACCTTGACTTTTTTCTTTCCTTTATATATATTCCATTCATTTAATAATTAGTAGAGTGAACCTTGCCATTGAACTTTGCTAAATCACACTTTTATAAATGTCTATTAAAATCACTTTTTGCAATTCTCTTTGATGGTAATTCTTTAAGTGACCTAACCATTCATCTGTGACACTGTTCCAAGGGATCTCAGCAAAACACCACATGCAATGTGAAAAAAGTCTAAATCAATAAATGTACCAGTCAAATCAGTTAAGTTGCTAAGTTAAATTATTAACAGAAGGCATACATACTGATGGTCTATAGGGAATGTGGGATTGGCTACCTATAGGGACATTACACAGTGTGTCAGAAGTCAGTTTTCTGCTGCTCTTTATTTCAGTGTCATTAAGTCTGCTGGCTGCAATAACCCACCATTAGAGTGGAGATGGTACTCCTCAACAAGCCTAAATGGGAAGATTCAAGTGTCACAACTTAGATACTTGCATCAGCCCATAATAGAGGTAGCATCTCTAACATAAAATTCTAAATCCCAGTAAGTCAAAAGCAATTTAAGACCAGATTCAGAAACAGATTTTTCCTGTGCCACAGAATACAGCTTCCACCACATTCTCACTTTTTTTTTTTTCCAAAGTGAATCTTAAAGATAATATGCTATAAGCAATAGTTAACACCAGAAATCAAACACTAACTATATCTGCATTTCCATATAAATAATCCTATATCTGGAAATATGACTGAGGGTCAGGACATACAGTAATGATTTTAATACAATAAATTAAACATTTAACACAATAAATAAAAATTTTTTTCATGTTCCATATTAAAAGATATTAGAACAATTATTCTAATGCTGGCTGTACCTACATCACAAGTACAAAGGTGAGAATTAAAAAAAAAAAATCCACAATCACACAGCTTTTTTCCCCTCACTCCTAGTTCATAAACCTGTTATTAAACACTCAGTGCTCCCTTAAAGTATTTGCATTTGATAGAAAAATATTTACTATTGCAGGTTTGATGCCCTAAATATATGACAATTCTAATCCTCCCCGCCCACTCAAGTTGCAGTTAGGACTCTGAATTTTTTTTCTTTCTTGCCTCAAAAAAACTTAAGTTATCACTACAATACACAAGGACTATCGATTCACTGATAAAACTGTCACAGTGAACGTGCGACTTCTAAAGACAACAGCATACTAGTATACACGCACTAAAACAAAACATACTTGCTACATTAAATACTACAGAAACACTGATTCTGGTGTTCTTCAGTTTGCTCACAGCTTTCACATTTTTTTTCTACATGATATGTAATTAATGGCAGCTTTTGTACTGTCAAGCAAGGGCATTATAAGACCTCAGCACTAACTTTGGAAAAGATTTTTTGAAGCTTAAGTTCAGGCTGTAATTTTGTGTTTTGTTTAAGAATACTTTAAAAATTTTTGAAGTATTCAGAAGACCTACTGAAAAAAGAAATCATTTTTGCTGAGGAGTGCTTGGTCTACACTAGAGTAGAACTACAAGTGAAGTGAAGTAACAATGAGTAAGTCCACTTCAGAAAAATCCTTCCAATAAGGTTTCATTGGATCTGAAACAATTTGGTAAAGGAATATCGAAAGGTGTTGTTCAATGGGAAAAGGCAAGAGACAAAAAGTAAGTAGTGTATTACTACTTAACCAAGTTATACAACACTACACACTTAAAACAGAGAACTTCAGAACAACACTGCCTCCTCCCTTTCAAGTCTGTGTACTACTCCTCACGGATAATCATTTTACCCACACATAATTCAGATCATAAGCTACCATTCCGTGACATACATGCTGCTGCTGCAGCTGCACAGACCCACAGCACAAAAATACCAGCTAGTACACTTACCCAATGTTTCTCTCATATTTTTATACAAGTTTATGGAATCTGTATCCTTCATGAACTCTCGTACTACTTCCCCTTGATCATTTTCCACAACTAGGACTTCTTCAGGTTTAGCCATACGGCTAACCATTAGCAATCGAACCTGTGTGTTGCAAAGGGAAGTTAAAACTGAATCAAACCGTAACATGAAAATACACGCATAGCTCCACAGGTGTTCCCAGAGCACTCTGGTCAGGCAGTCTGACCCACGTAAAGGGTACATCCAGCACTTCAGGAGATTAGCTCACATTAAGATTCTACAGAGACATGTTAACTAAAAAGCCATTAAGAACAGTGTCTGCTGATTTCTCTCTCTTCATGAACAAGCTAAGTAGTTAAAAAAAAAAACCAACCTATGAAGTATACTTTCTAGAGCTTCAAAATGCATATGTAATATTAAGGGTCTTTTAAAGACCAATTTTTCCATACACACACTTTTTTTCCTCCAACTGTAACACTCCAGCCTTTATACATTTAAAGAAACTGTTTAATACAGATTTATTTTTTTAAAAATTAGTCTTACGTTCATAAGTATCTTAAAAAATTTGAAACATCGTATTAATACTCCTGTTATCTGCGGGTGTCATCTTAAAGTATTCTCGCAATTGCAGCACATTAAATAACTAGAGTTGAATCAAATACCAACTATGCAAAGCAAGAAAAGTTTTCTTACGTCAACCCTCATATGAAGCAAAAATCTCTAAATTCAGGAACAGTATCTGTATCTTTACAGTACCTTTACTTAAGCATGGATTACCTTGGACAATACAGGCAAATAAAGCTGTCTCCTTGGAGGAACATCAAAGTGTTGACTTCCAGAAAGCAATGGAGAAGCAGATGTTGAAAATGGACTTTCCCTGTAAAGCTCAGCAGCTAAATGATTCCAATATTCAAGACAAATCTTGAAAATTTCAGTTTCTTCAACTTCTGATACCAATAGCATATAATGAAGAGCCTGGAAAAGTGTGGTTTAAACATCTGATTACTAATTATTTCTGCAGATAAAATGATACTGCTTCAAGTTTGGTTATCCAACTACTGATAAAATGCCAAATTAACATAAAAGGTAGGAACAAGAGGCATTAACGTTGCAATGACATTACTTACAAGTCAGACTTCTGACCTGCGAAGCAATTCAAACACAAAGCGCCCTGTCAGTTACTGTTATTTTCAAGGTGCGTATCAATTTTTAAATCTAAAGTAGCCTAAAGACATCTTAAAAAGTGCCATAGCCAAATAAGCCTGTTCGTAAGTTATTAAACTCGCAGCCTCTGGAGCTTCTGCAAGGCATTTTATTTTAGAGCCTCAAGAAACCCTCAACAGCTAGTTTCAGTGACTGCTAATCTCAAGACTATTACTGGTACTTTCTTCTGGATCCTTACACCCTGAAGAACTGAAGGCAACCATCAAAGCCATAGTGCTCGCTTGCCTTCCACAGAAGCCCTCTACCAGAACATTCTCTGTTTCTTTCCTGACAGAACAGCCACAGCAGACCGAGAAAGGAAGGCCACTGATGCAATTCTGACTGACTGAGATACCAACCATAGAAATTAGAACTACACAGCCAAACATTTTTTGCCTAGCTTATTTTTCAGTCCCCTGGCAAAAGATACCAAAGCCACAAGTGAGCCAACAGAATGAAACAATGCAATCTGAAGAGACTTTCATAGCTTAGATACTACAGCAACTCAGGGCATTTTAGATGGCAAAGACCTGATTTGGCATCTGTAGCTACAACATCAAAAGAGGGATTCAAGACAACCATACATTAGTCTTATACACATCAATTTTTCGTGGTAATTTCACTTGCAATAACTTATGTAGCTTCCTTCACTAGTCTACACAGCTCCAATGAATCCACGGAACAAGTTCAGAAGATCTGCTACATCCAAAGTGCAGGAATAAACAGGTTAGAATGACACAGAGCTTTTTGAAGTAGCTGTGTAACTAGGTTCTTTTGCACTGGAACTTACAGAAGTGAGATTCATAACCACTTTAGGCCAGCCTAAGAACTTTGTTAAACATTTTATCATCCTATACAAGACAAAGTCGTTCAGAATTGACTTTTGTAAATGTCTGTTTTAAAGAAAAATTCAACATAGTTATGCGGACAAGAGAGGAGGCCGCTACCTAAAAACTGCACTCCAACTTACGCACAATTGCACAGGACATGTAACAGCTTCAGCCAGTTACACAGGTCTCCCTAATAAAGTCTCAACATAGGTAGAAACTTGAGCTGTGCTCCCCCCCCAGTTCACAGTTATTTTGAAAGCTTACTACTTGCAAGTTCAGGAATTGTTTGGAAACTGCTGCTAATTTTTAAAATAGGAAAGTGATACTCCTCCTAGTCCACCTTCTAAATGAGCTACAATTTGATATTTGCAACCAACTTATTAATATACTTTTTTTTGTAGCAGGCTACCTCCAGAAGAAATGCATTAGCTGGAAAACAGACTAGAATTCAGACGGACATGTTAGATTACGGCTAATCCACCCGCAAGATGTATTCTCCCTCCCAATGGAACCTGGTCTCCAGGTTTAAAGTGCGGTATTGTACTTCCACCTCTGTCTCAGGGCAGTTCCTCACCCTATGGCCTCCATACCTGCACAGGGCTTGATTCCAGGCATGGGAAGTGGTGCTTCAAGGGGCTATGGAGGCAGTTTCATCCCCTTGGAGCTCAGCAGTGGGAGGGAGCTAGCAAAAAAAGTCACTGCAGAACAGCTCACCCTCAGCAAAATTTTTATTCACAATTACAAAAGCGCAACTAAAAAACCCTAATTTTGTGATCTAGCCCCACTACAGTATGAGGCAGTACCTTGAGTGTTTAGTAGTCATCCTAGAATTTAAGCCTTTCCAACCCTTCATTCTTAGCTGAATTTCCAATAATTTCCACAGATCCCAGTGGTTTTGACAATGAATTTGCACTTTAGTGTCAAAATTGAAAAGAATGCAGCAGTCTCCAAGAAAAGAAGGGAACAAGCAGACAGGAAGGACAACTGTAAATCTTATTCTCAGCATCTGCTGTAAGATAGCTGATAATTGAGGCCCGTAGGCCCTCCTCCAAGACTAGTAATACTACAATAAAGCATGCACAGTCATTTGGCAGAGCTCTGCCATTAAGCGTTTACTGGCACACATAGTCTTTATTACATAGAAAGAGAGTATCATCCTTGAGAATTGTATTTAAAGCCTTTCAGTTAAACTTTGGGAAATCGCAAATTAGGCAAGAAGCTACACCAGGATGGACACACTGAACTACAGCATGCACTGTACCCTAGAAACCAGTTTTGGATGCTGAATAAAAACGTAACTGAGCTGCTTCACGCAGACTGATGAAAGTCATAGCAACGCCTTCTCTACACAAGAGTTAAACACAAAATAAGTTATGTAAAGACCCATGGAAAAAGAATATATGAATTTATTTTAAAGCAGTATTTAACACTTTCAAGGAGGAACAATTAAGAGGGAGAGACAGAGACCTATGGTCTTCAGACACTGCATTAGTACAGGATTCCTGAAAACAGAGTGCCATTAAAGCATACTAGGAAACAAAAAGATTTCAAAGGTTTTTTGTATTATTCATGTGATTTACCAATTATGTGAAAGAAACAGAATTTTTTTTTCCTCTTACCACTACAAGTACAATGATCTACCAATTGTATTACTATCGCATCCTTTGAGTGTGAGAACACGCTTGCTACATTTTGAAACCAAATAAACTGAGCAACTTACCTCCATTAATGTTTCCCTCAGATTTAATCTTTTTTCTATAAGTTGACCGTGTTCCTTGAGGAACGTGCAGAGAAACAAACTGAGATTCTGAATGAAATTCTGTTCATCATCTTTTCCATTTGAGTATGCAAGTCGGATATTGGTATTTAAAGGAAGCATCTATATAAAAAGAACACAGACATAATCAAGAATTTCTCATTTTATACAGAAGTAGAACTACTGTATATTAACAAACATTTTGCTCTTTTGGGAAAAAAGCCCTCTGCTTTTCACGGCATCCCCTCTTTACAGAGCTTTCTTACAAAACAGTCTTACAACTGCTTCATTTCATGCTTGATCCCAAGATGGACAGTAAGACGAAAATGCAAACTGATACAAAAGTTCTGATGAACTAAACATTTTTCCATCCCTTGTAACAGCAGCTGTGAACAAGGAAAGTATCTACTCTATCACAGGCCTTTCCAATTGGCATTGGGCCAAGACGTTCCAAAAAGGAGTTTGTTACCTGTCTCTAGTAACTTCAAGTTTCAAAACATTACATCATCACAATGTTAAAACAACATGAATGACCTCTCCATAACATTTAGAAAATAGCAAGACTCTGAAGGATACTGGAACAAGTTTTTCAGTAATCTTGTAAAGATCTCTGGCACCTCTTAAGAGATGTGTTGGCTTTTAAATTCTACCATTATACAAATAAAACATTTTCAACATTGTCATCAAGTAGTGAACTACATCCTTTAAAATCAACAATACTAAGCTATAAAACAGAGAGAACAAAGCTTAACACTTTCGCTGCTGCTATCTTTTGCGTTGTTTTGATTGTTCTCCAACTTCATTTTACAAAGTTAAGAGCGAGTCAAGTATTTGCAATAAATGCAACCAACAGTTTGCGTCAAATTCCTAAGCAACGGTCATGCTAAAAACCTGCAGGTTGCAGAACATGCCAAATAGCCAACTTAGCATTCGACTGATGTTTTGAGGAAAAACTTAGGCCAGATATATTAGCATTTATAATGAAGAGCATCATCTGTAAAAACTGAGGAAGTAATGTTCAGCTGCCTAACACACAGCATAACTTCGGTGTGTGTAAAAACCTGCCTTTAAATTTAACTATAACTGAATAAAAATCCTATAGCTCCACTTGAAGCTGGGGTGAACGGGGGCATTAAAAGAAGCAAGCCTGTTCTAAAGAATCTCTAAGATGGACCAACATCGCAAACGCAGGAAACAATTGTCAAAAAAACCCTTGCAGCTGTTCACTTAAGATGCAAATACAATGAGGAAAGCTACAAACTCATGTACCTGAAATCTGACCTGCTCAGAGGGGAATCATCACATTATATAAGTTTAAAGCGTGGCTTTCTATGACAAACATTTCTATCAATTTCATAAATTAAACAGCAACTCGCAGAAGTTAGGTCAGTTTGGGTCTTACGAGTCATGCAGTACATGTTTTTGTGCATCTCTTCACTTTCCCCATCAGACAGCCCAAGTGCTCAAAAAGCCTCTTAAATTAATCATAACAAATCAATGCAGCAGAAATACAGCTGTGATCTAGAGTCAGAAAGACACACTTAGCATCTTCTGATCAAGTGATAAATACCACTGAAGAGTAATATTTGTCTTATCAAGAGCTCTATAATGAACATAAATTTGTAAACTGAACTAGGTTCTACAGAAATTGATTCTCTGAAATTGAACAGTCAAGAGACAGATTTCTTAAAAACATTACCTGTTTTAACTGCATCATGGTCAATGTAAAAAGTGTTACAAACTGTTCTTCGTACTGGCTTACACTGACACCTGCAATCTCTGTGAGGCACTTCAAAGAGACGTTTCGAAACATGGGAACATTTAAGAACTATGGAGAAAAGAAAAAAAAAGAATATTACAAGAGTGTTGCACGCTAAGCTTTTTTGCAACTTTTATTTAAATTTAAGAGCCGTGAATTTTTGCATGAGTACCTTGTATATTAGTGTGCTGATTAACTTGGTCTCAAATATATATCCCAGAGGAATCCAGTTCAGAAATCGTAGCAAAGTTTCCAAAGTCGCATGAACTAAGGGAGCATTTTGGGAGTTCTCCTGTAAACAACCATTAGTGTTTATGATATCGTTAGGCATGATGGGGGGAATTTTTAAAAATATCATTAAAGAAATAAGACTTACCATCACAAACTGACACAGTTGAAATATCTGAGAGAATTCATTGCACATGCTGTAGGAAAAAAAAAATATCAAAATTAAGCATTTCCACATTCCATAAACAATCCTGTCTACTTTAATCAAAATGTCTATGCTCACAGAACAGGTCCTGAAGACCTATGTCCATGGAGGCATTCACAAGCCACCTGGCTTTTACTAATTTTCATGGTAATAACGCATATTTTGAAGTAGCTTGAGGTCTGTGCCTGCAATTCTGGCTTGGAAACACAAGGAATGCTCTGTTAAAAGGGTAGGAACCATCAGTCAACAGATGCTACTTGCAAAAAGGTAGAAGTATCTGTGTGTACAAATAAGTTTGGTATCACTTAACAGTACTGTTTTAAAGAAAAATCGGTAACCCACTCAGTCTCAGAAATCAAATTAGACAAGCTGTAGGTGTTCACTCAAAAGCTCAAAGTGAGAGCAACTATTTAGTAGCAAGCACAAAGTCTACCCTATTTATTAAGATTTAAATATATATACTTGCCTGTCTTTCAAATGCTTAGCTTTTACTTGAGTAATCTGGCCACTGGAAAAATCAAACACTTCTTCACTCAATAGTTTAAGGATCACCATATTATTCTGACAAAGGCTTTCACTAGTCCTGCTTGCTCCCACAATATCGCTTATAAAAGTTGGCCAGTGCTTTGGCCATTCCTGTTTCAGTATCTGAAAAGTGAAGCATCCATATGTTAGATACATAGGCAAAGCCAGAGACTTTACAACAAGATTTAAAACTTTATGAACTCTAGCTTACCTGAACAAGAATCATATTCAGTTTCCCAATATACACTTTCTCTTTCTGGAGAAAAGAAAGGAAGAGTCAGGTTATGCATAGTATTCCCCTCCCTCTTCCTCCCCTGAAAAGAATTCACTTACTTCTACACATGTTGGATCAGATGAGGTCTTGATAATTAGGCCGACAACATATTTTTTAATACCTGCAGAAGAGTTAGGAATTTATTTTCAACTATGCCAGATATCACAAATGTAGTAATAAATATTTTTGAATTCAGATTCTTCACATGTTTTTAAAAAGAAACACATCTAAGGAACACATATGCATGTGTCAGTGAGTATCCCTCGTGTGCTATATGGGGGGGGGGGGGAATCCACATTTGTATCAATTCTGCAAGAGGATATTTCAGATGTACAAAATGGCTTTACACTTAAGCTGTTTCGATAAAACAAAAGGAAAACAGACTAAAGATTAGAGTGTACTTGTAGTAATTTGCACCAGATCAATCTATCAGCTTCCTAAAGGCCACAAGCAATTGTAAGAAACCCTGCACTGGTAGCACTGCACAACACTGTATTAGGCTGAAGATGGAAAGCTGGCATCCAGCACTGTCCAGACCCTGACATAGATTGCGACAGGTACTTACAAATGCTGCTGTAGACCTCCCTCAGTGAAATGTATCTGTACCCATTATGCATTGTCAGGTCATACCCAGCAACTCCAAAGTTGGCAGATACATTCTTAGTGCCTCAGCCAAATGTTTACAATGGCAAGACAAAATATAAACAAGAGAATCCTCCATCTTCTTTGACTGATGCTTTATTAGTAAAAAGTGAACGCCAAAAATAAATAGAGCTTTCTAAGCATGACTCCCGTTTTAATGAAAGTTAGCCAGAATTGCACAGAAAGCCTTGATACATCACCTTCACTGTATGTAAAAGGCCAGAGATGCTCCAGTTTACCTAGGTGATCCATTTTAAACACAGGAATTCCTACACACAGCATTTAAAAGTGAAACACTGCGCCAGTGCTTAGCAAAGTTTTCCCTGCACAATCTTACAAGAACAGAACTTAAAACTTTATTCACCAATATAGTACGATGCACTTGGATTTGGACTACTGTGCTTTTATGGCACACATGGATGCTACGGATTACAAAACTCTCTAATAAATTCTGGTTTATTGCTTTTGCTTAAAGTTTATTGCTTTTGCTTAAAATTTGTCAGCTGCGGGCACAGACTATTTAAATCACTTGTTTTGTTGTATTTCTTCTACAAATGTTTTTTAATTACTTTAGTTTTCAGCTCCACCACAAAAACCAAACCAAAACACCACTGTAGCAAGCTATACTGCCTAAAGTTTCATTTTGCCACCCAATCCTCAGCTCCCTCCTCACCATTAACCTATCCATTACTGAAGACACGGAAACAATGACTTTCCAAGTGGCTTTTCATCACAATACACTTACCTAAAACCATTCTGTACAAAAAATCTAACTCAAGAAAAGGCATGCACAGAGGATCTGGAGTCATAAACTAGATGAACATTACTAATAGTTCTACTTCAACATAGCTTTGACAGAGTGATCCATCTGAGCGCATCAGGAATTAAATGCTTTCAAACCGGGCAAGCATTTTCTTGTCATCGTGAAGTTTTAGAACTTTAGAACTAGTATGTTTTGCTATTGAACTTCATGAACTCCAAATCTAGTTTCAATCATTTCTGCAACAGAACAGTCAACTGACTCATACAGACAAAACGCATACATTGAAGATTTTAGAAAAAGTTGTCACTACCAAGAAGAATGCCTTATGTTGAAGACCTTTTGTTTTCCCCTAGCCATTATTCTAAGTTTTAAAAACATTTCCAAGACTTCAGCAGAATTAGCCATTTTTTTGCATTTCAGGCCTGAGCAACAGGATTAAAACAAACAGTTTGGTAATTGCATTCTCATGAAATCTGGAAAAACTAGGTCTAGACTTGAAGCCATTAGATACATACTAGACAGGAGCTGTTCTACAGGTAGTTCCAATTACAAATGAAACTATTCATCATTATCAACTGGGATCAATCCACACTGCTCCAGAAGAATGGCCATTAACAAAATAAATATCACTGTCAGTCACTGGGTAAGAGTTATTGCCAAGCCCTAGCATTAGTCTGACATCATGGGCATGTCCTAGTATTTTAAAGCTAAAACAACACATGCTTTGCTGAAGCGTTACAGTAATTCACAAATGAGATATTAAAGCCCCCAAAATAGTATGGAAATAGGTTTGCAGTGCCAGAAACTAAACTATTGTAACTGTCTGCCAAACCACCAAGGGAAGCCTACTGTTGCAACTCTGTGCATTTCAAAAAGGAATCAGAAAGTGAGTATTGTTCTTAAGACGTCCCACTCCAAAGCTGTGTATTTCCCATCTTGCTGCATCATTAGTATTATACTGTTCAGTTACAACTTGACTGCTACACTGCCAATCTGGCCTTAAGATCAGCAGATGAAAACAGCTGCTCGGGTCCAAAGCTTCTCCATTGGGGGAACAAAACAAAAAACCAAATAAAACCCAAACAAACAGTGACCACAGCTCAAAAGACAACCTAAAAAGTTTGCTAGTTTCCACTGGTCATGCTGCAGGCTTCTAAGGTCCTCCATCCAGTGAACAAAGTCATACTCTAAATCCCTTAAAAGCAGCAGCTATCCAATTCTCTAATGCTTTTTTTGGCTTAAATAGCATTTTCTACCCCCCCCCTTTTTTTAACTGAACTATTGTGGTTTCTGCTCCATATTTAATAGCTCATTTTTTTTATCATTCTACAGGAAAGAGAATTCTCAGTAGAACAAAGATATTTCAACTTTATACTCTGACAAAAATCAACACATAGGCTAGTTACCATTTTTCAGCAGAACACGTCCAAGAAACTGTTCAAGGGTAGCAGTCCACTGGATTTGCTAAAAACAATGTGTTTTGAGAACTTAAAAGGAAGTGTTAGTTTAAGGAGGCAGGCATGGGACATGCACAAGCCACACAGCCAGTGCCCAGAAGGTCTCCTTCAATCACAGAAGCAGCTAAACGAGTCTTGAAGATGGCAAGAACACAACTGCCAAGTTCAGACCCTTCACTGAGCTGAAGAGGAAGAGACAAGACATTCCTGGAAAACAGACCTTCCAATAAAACAGAAGGGGGAAAAAAACCCACAATACTCAGGACACAAGTAACATTCTTCCAGGACCATCTGACATTACAACTACACTGATCTCATGACAACCTACAACCAAACGGAGCAGATTCTGTTTTCCATTCCAAAACTTTCATTGACAGCAGTGGCAGTCCTAGCACCTGCTCAACAACTTGTTCAGAGGCTGAACTAGTAGACAAAGAGTTACCAAAAAAGTTCAATAGTTTTAAAACTGTTTTGAAACTATCTTCTGCCAGCTTAGCTCCCTGAACCAGTTCACGGAAGGGCAGCACCAGTACTGGCTCGAAGACATCAAAAAGCGCACAGGTGAGGAACACCTTTATCCACAGCAGTTAAGCAGTGGATCAACCTAGTTCCAACCTCAAACTATGTTCTAATTATCAGAAAGGCTGGACATCGTCACTGTCAGGAGGCCTGGACTACCGCCACTGTTAGCATTTTCTGGTAAACAAAGTACAAAAAGTACTTTTGTACAAAGTACAAAAAAAAAAGGATAGAGCGAGGACATTAATTCAAGGCCTTTTAGAAAGTTTCTGGATGAACATCAGGTATTGTAGTCCTTATGTGAAAGTTGCTCCTCTACAGAGAGGCAAACATACAGTAAAATTGAAACACTTTCTGAAGGGAAAGTATTTTCACAGGTGACCCACGCTATCCAATGGTTAAAGCTGGATTGGGACAGTGAGGAACACATTATCCAACATTAGTAAATTCTGCAGTCTGAACTTGAAAAGTGTGAAATATCCTACAGTTTCATCTTTGGGTGTGCTTTTAGAAGCAATTACACCTCATCTAGGCTGTGTAACCTGAGCTCAGAGGAGTTCCTATCGTGACCGAATACAGCACATTACCATGAATGCTCACAGCCAGCGAGTACACACCTGTAGACAAAACCACTTCTTGTACTTAAGACATACAAGCACATCCTTTCATGCAGTTACAGAGCACACGCATTTAACAAGCGTTGAAAATTATCGTAACTGCTGCTGCAGATGCAAGTTTACACTAGTTTACTAAAATCAACAAATTCTCCGCTTATATTGAAGAATAAGAAGCATAAGTGAAGCCGGTGGACAATGTAACTCGGCAAAGTAACATTATTTTGCAACCAAAATTAGAATTTCAAATCCTAAAGCTGAGTTGCCCCCTCCAGGGATGTTTGTATGCATACACACTTATACTAAACTGTTTAAGTCGCCCCAAAATGTGGTCAAAATACCATCTTATTTTTAGTCTTAGGAAACAATGCTTTCCCATATCGTCCCACAAATCATCTTTCTCCATTAGTGGTGAACCTAATCAATCTATTATTTATTTACTTTTCAGCAGGGGAAAAAAACCCTAATTCACAAAAATTCTTAAAAAGGGCATACACACACACACACGTGCCATGTAGCTCATTCCCCCTTCATTACACAGAGAATCAAAACACATCTCTTTGCGAAGCAGGCCAGAAATTTCCATTAAAATATCTAATCACTCCACAGGAAAAAAAAAAAAAAAAATCTCTTTTATAGCCGCTTCATACTTCACTCTAGGACCTTCCTGTGAGCCACTAAACTGCTTCTCTCTCTGAACATTTTTTTTTTCCCCCATTTCAAAATAAGGAAAGTTGTACAAGCAATTCAGGTTTCCTAATGAAGTAGTGCTTATCCATTCCAACTCAAAACACTCCAGACAAGCTCGTTCTGTTCATGGGAACATAATTTCATTTCACATCACAGGATTAATGAAATGTATCACTGAATTGGAAGACCAAGAAGCTTTTATTTCTAGGCAGGTTTTCACACTGTAAGAGAAAATCCTATTGAGACCACAGCACTTTAATCAAATGACATCCTTTATAAGCATTATTAAACAATCAACTCTACAGAGTATCAGACTTTAAAGCAATTTAGTATCACCTCAATAAACTGAGAATTTTTACTTGAGAATGATAGTACAATACTCTGGAAATAAGCCAAGTTCACCACTGTATGGGATGTTCTGGAATATGCCACCTGCCTTTCACTAAAGCAGCCCCAGTAAGGTTTGAATGAAGACCACATTACATCATTTGTATACGTGTAAGAGCAATCCAAAGCATTCTCTCAAAGACTAAAAACATTATAAAGAGCAAGTCTAACCCATTATTACGGTCTACTGCTAAAGGTGTCTGAAGGCTGAACATGCAGGCCAGGCATCGCACTTAACTGAATTTTACCAGTGCTGCGTTCCATAAATTCCACTTTTGTCTAGATAACCAGGTCAGCAATTGGTTCAAACTGCTAACTCCAAAAGCAAACAAAAAATTCAAGAACAAGAAAAAGCAGAGTAATCCCATAACTATTTTAGAAATGTAAATTGTTTTGCCCAATTCCTGTTTTACAATTATGGGAAGATACAGATGAGCATTCCAGAAGTGCTTACGAGCCTCAACCTTCAAAATCAATGACACCTGAGGAACACAAAAACTTTTTGCAAGTTACAAGGTACCAGGGCCAGAAGAGCTCCAGACTAAAAGCTATTTTACAATAAAAGCAAACTTAAGAATGGAGCTTCAAGTCCAAAGAACACATCTGAAGAAAACTTATTTTCCCACTTGCATTTGGAATTCCAGGCTGGAAGCTAAAACCTCCCGGCATTCAGACAGAGGCGATAACAAAACCCTGGCTAACCTCAAGGCCCAACAAGTACATTCTGAGGTACAACTTAAGGTACAGCTGCGAGGAGGGGAGATCTCAAAAAAAGGTTACAGTTCAGGCTCTGTAATTAATGACATCATTTTATTTCTCAAAGAATTTTCAGGCAGGTTGTTTCAACAACTTTTTCGTTCACTGACAGCTCAATTCAGGTCTGCTCTTAACTTCAACTCTATAGCACTGCTATTGCTACAAAGGGAAAACAGTATTCTCTCACAAATGGATTCAGTTTCATCTCAACCAAAAGTAAGATTTGTCAGCTCTATTTACTACACAAATCAAATTAGACATGTTAACTTCTATAGAGTAAGATATAAGGTAAAATTAACTGATTTAACATACATGAATTGCTTTGTTACTAAGCATTACTTTGTTATATTGAGTTTCAGTTTCCTGCACCCGTATTTTACTAGTTACACTTCAAACAGGAAAATCCTCTCTACTAATGGAATGACTGGAGTCAGAATCAAGGTAACTTCAATTTAACCAGTCTTCTTATCTGCCAGGTGATCAAACCACCTGAATGACCTCTGGGGCAGTTCTTTTGTACCAGCCAGTATCATCAGCCAAAAAAATAAATAAAAAAAAAAAAACACCACAGACCAGATGAAACTGGATTAGAGATGAAACATTGATTCTCCCTCCTACACCATTGAGGCCAAGATGGATCTTCTATCGATGTACAGGAGAAACCAGACAAGTAAAAGCCAACTAACTCAACTCCCCTAAAATGTGAGGATAAAAGTCACTTCCACAATTTTAGTTTGGCTCTGTGAAAGGGAAAATATTTTAAAAGGCTGAACTAAAGACACATTGGTTAGGATGAAGGATTTTTCCTATGGAGTCTTCAGAAGTACCGAAGTCAGGAAAAATAAGAATAGAATACTTAAAGTGGATTGCACGCTACAGACAGTAACTTTATTTTGCGTTTGCATCAAGCTAAAGTTACTGCACCTTCTCAGATGACAGAAACCAGTCAAACAGTACTACCATGCCTGCAAACAGTGAAGTAAGAAAAATCTAAAATACCCACTCAAATATATCAGTCCCACAATTCATTTAAGCTATGCATCCACTATTATCTTGGCATCTCAAGAACAGATGAGAGAACATGACCCAAAGCACAGCCATCATCCTCATCCTACCACCACTATTTCTCATCTATTCTATGCATTAAGAGCATGTCTTTTTAAGACTTGTAACTACTGAATTATATTCTGTATTTGGCACTTGTTCAGTTCTAAACTATCAAGTAAGTTTACCTCTGTGACATCTCCAATTTTACTACACCTCACTTCACCAGCAGGCAGTAGTAAGCTGAGTTAACTGCTTCAAATTACTGACTCCTTACTTTCTTCCTGCTCTGCTCCCCTAGCCAAAAACTTTAGAACAATTTCCAAATGCTGAAACTAAGTGCTCATAGTCAGGAATGTAACACAATATGAGTAAGTTGAGATACTCTAATTATTAAAAGCACACAGAAGACTTAACTTCAGCGTGCTCCCTTAGTTTCTCAAAAGGACACAGTTGTGTTTGAGCCTTAGTTGAAGCTGTTCCCTAGAAGCCTGCAAGTCTGTTTCCAACAGCAGAATCAATGTGAAACCTTACTTCCACTTCCAAGAAGAGCTACACTTTATCTGTTAACCTATAGTTGGAAGGAGTGGGGAGAAAGGTGAAAAGAATAATAATCGCAAAAATGTGGAAGTATCCCTCTACACATTTGTTTTCATCAACATTTACAATTACATTGTAGTCAATAATAGTTTCAGAACCTAAGCACTGGCAGTACAAATTTAAAGCACATCTTCGCATTGTTAATAAAGCTCACAGCAGAACAGACATTTGGAGTAAGTTTAATGAGTTCCAAACCCAACTTTTAGTAAAAAGCCAAGTATAGAATGGTGACAACATTCAATGTCAAGACTTTAAAGTAGCTGTACTTCATGTTTTGAAGTCCAAGTTATCATGACTTGACAGAAAGCTACGTGAACAAGCACTAATCCCATACCATAGAGGTACCTCCATTTGCTATAGCTAACGCCTAAAATTCAACACACATTGCAAGCTGTAGGGGAGGGAGGGAAAAAAACAGAAACAAAGCACAGCATTTATTTTAAGACTTCCAGATTCCTTGCAATGACAGAAGACTGGGGTTTCCCCTACACTGCACTTCCAGTTACAGCAATCTAGCTTCATATACACTTACATGAATTAAAAGCAGACTTTGTAGTATCTCACTGTCTGAAAGAATGAATGACCATTAATACGTAAGCCTATGCATTTACTTACTGTTCTATTTTTAAATAATTATGACTGCTTACAATTTCAAAAAAGTCACATAAATCTACACGTGCTACCAGACAGACCGCAGAGTCTACCAGAAAGAAGACAGCGTACTGGTGGGGCTGCATACACAGCCCAGACAAGCTGAAGAGAGCCTCCTGTGCCAAGTAGAGAGAATCGAAACCTCCACCTCAAAGCCAGGACCTAACTTCAGAATCCACCTAGAGTTAGACCTCTTCAGGTAAGTTTAGCCTGTAAGTTAGTACAGCACCTAAGTGATGATGTTTCAAAACCATCCGTCACACCTTTTACCATCCCATGACATTTACAGAATTTGAGGTGCTCAGCATCCCACTGAGACCATTATCACAAAAGGGGAAGACATGTTTTCATCTCCCAGAAAAGCACGGATGGTCTTACTACTTGACGAAAAATTACTAGCCTAATTGTATTTGAAGCTGAAAATTACTTACATGGGGACTGGTAGTCTAAATCTCAGTTAATACACAAAGTTAAGAGGAAAAGACAAAAATCCCCCCCTACCTTCACACTGGTTCCTTGGAAGAATCTTCCATCTTGTTTTTATCACATTTTCCAAGATTTGCAGTCCATAATACTGAAATTGGAGAAGAACAAAATGTGAGTACATTACTGCAGGACTAATTAACTTTCAGGACTCTCATTCAATCAGACATTCACACTTAACATCTAAGACTTCAAGATTATTAAACTAACAATTTTATTAAATATATGTCTATTCACCCATTTACTGAGGTTTCATGCATTTTTTTTCTCTTGTTTTATTCTTCACTATACTAAGTCCTGCTGTTTGATCATGCTCACACCGGGGGGGGGGGGGGGGGGGGGGGGGGGAAGAAAATAATGAAAAGCCCTCTGGCAGACAATTTTGGCTATCTGGAGAAGAGAAAGTAGCAGCCAGATATGAATTTGCATCATAAATGACTGCTCATATGTTCAAGTATTAACACAACCAGGCTCCTAAAATATTTAGCAGCTTGGATGGTCTCAAGCTTCCTATCGTTCCTCTAAGAGCTGGAAAAAAAAAAAATTTTGTCTTAGCATCACATGCCCTGACACTGGCACTTTCTAAAGAAAGTATTTCCCAAACTTCACTGGTGTGTTACTTTAGGAACAGCAAGACAACCCACAGGTTTATTTAATTTCAATGCCCACCCCAATATGGCAGCTATTTCTACTATTTAAAGATGAACTTTTGTGCTCAGTCAAAGAATAATATAAATGTGAATAAGCTCTTGAAAATCCTTTTACCTTTCAGGAATTCCTTCCTATGTTCTTACCCAAAACCGTTGCGTTTGCAAAGTAATCGGTAAGGCCAGTCCCTCCACCCATTTGTCCCTACTGCCAACTCACGGTAACAGGGAAAGAAGTTTGTGATGATATGATCGAAGAACTCAAATATGTAAAACCCCATTAGCATGAATAGACAGGAGAGAAAAGGGGACGAGGAGTTGTGTGTTTACTTTCTCTGCAGTGGATTAGGAAGAAAAAAAAATCACATCAATGCCTGAAAGGTAAACTCGAAGTTTTCACAGGTAAAAGTTTGGCTGAGAATAAGAGTTCCTCTTTAAAATGGTTAGTTGTTATACAAAGTAGGATCATTAGTATTTCAACCAAAGGGATCATATAAACTTCAATTTAATTAAAAAACACAATGTAGACTGTCCCAAACTACATTGTATTAAAATACAATTTTTGCTGTTCTCATCTTAGCATAACCTACATCCCTTTGCTTCTCTATCTGACCCAAGTTCCCACGAGCATCACGTGTACATCCTGCATTTGCAAAATATTCTGTCACCTTCCAAAATCTTGGGTACCAAGAAAAATTACGCATTAACAAAAAACTGGCAAGGCATTTTTTTCTTCACGGTCAGCAGCCAAAGTTTATCAACTAGATTTTAATCTGTAAATGTACTTCATTACTTAACATAAAAGCTAAATGAAATCAAGGGAATATTAATACAGGAAAACGTATGAAAACCTTCTTAAGCAAAATGCTTCCCTTCACAGGAAGCGGTTTCAGCCACTGCTATAGATCTATAAACACCATCTGCACCTGATCCAGGCTCACAATACAAAAGCTTCTAACCATGTTGGAAGTATGAACATTGGTATCAGACAGCGCTAACTTTCCTGAAGCAATCTAAACTCTCATTGCATTTCTAGATTCTACAGGCACATGTATTAATAGCCCTTTCAGATAACAGCTAACCAAAAAATGTTAGTCTTGTTTCCAAACTTTTTTCCACAAGTCAACTTATTTGGCTTTTAAGATCAGAATGACAAGTCTAGTTTCATTTTACAAAAGCACTAGATGACCAAACAAAACTTAAATGAAAATCCTGACATAAACTAAGGACAGACCTCATCTTTAGTCTTTTTGTTTCCCCACTTAGTATTTCCTCTGAGCCAAAGAAAAGGACAGACACCTCTAGCAATTTACCTCTCCCTCATTATCTGCTCAAATATCTAATTCAGATTCATGTACCTTAAACCATGAAGAGGTTCACACTGTCTAGGTTTCTACTCATTCTTTTGCACATATGTGACTTCAATTCTACCCTCTCCTAGCGCCTTCTTCATCTCTTTCTCAATACTAGTAATATTCGTTTTTCCTAACACTCGCACATGAAATGAAATGGCAGCAGTAATAAATCTCTGTATACAGTCTTCACCTACACATCCTTCTTGCCATACCATGTTGGAAGGCTCCATCAGCCTGCCTGAACACTCTACCAGGGGCTTTCTGGTTTTTATTTTGTTTTTAAGCTTCATTTGATTTGAGGGTTCCAATTTTTGGTTATTTCCCTGATAATGAGATACACCAAGCCCAAAAAAAGTCACTGACACCAATCACAAGTTTTGCCACCTGAACTTTCAGAAGCGTGCTTTTTAATCAACTATTGCGACAACGCATGCAAACACATTTAAATTGCGCATGAAATAGAAGTCTTTCAAAATTCATTTGCTCTTGGTTTGCTTATTTCTAATTGTCTAATAGCAATTCACTGCTCAGTTATGAAGATGAGGCAACAGCAAAGACTGAAAAAAAGTATGACATGATCCCTATGGTAGAAATGTCTATGGTACCCTTATTACTTATTCTATGCACCGAATCCCTTTCCCTCCCACCTCCCAAGAAACAAAAACAATTGATGAACAGAATTCAGTTAAAGGGAATCAAAAGGGTAGACCTTGTGGAGGCCTGCCGTCAAAGCCTAGCTGTGTCAGTTGCACAGGAAGACACCCCTTTTCTTCCTATTACAAGCAATCAACATAATGGAACATTATGATTAATATCAGGTAGTGTTAACAGCTTTAATTAAAGAAAAAATATGATTGCATAAAAGCCAAATGTCATAGTGCATAAATTTAGCACCAAATCATTTGCAATTTATGTAAATTGAAGAATTCTTTACCTGTTGCTTTCTTTCTGTTCCTCTAATCATCTCATTTTTCACAAGACAAATTTGAGTTTTTAAAAATACTGTTGATAAATCAACTTAAACATTAGTAATGTCTGTCAGTATAAAAAGCAAAGTTTACCAGGCAAGCAAACAGGCAAACACTGTTACTTAAAGGTTAGCACTTTGAGGAAGTTCTTTAAACTGTTTTCCCCCTAAACTTCAGAGAGCAATGGAAAAAAAATGGAACTGTTTCACAAATACCGCCTGATTTCAGAAACCATCCAAACACGATCATTTTCTGTTCGAACACAGCGTGTATCAAGCAGAAAAACATGCATGTCAGTTATTTGAGATAGTAATCATCAACTTAAGACAGTGAAAACACATTTCGATCAACTTTTCGGTTCAAACTTCAGAAGTCTTAGGTAAAGCATTTAAAATTGAAAAAAACTGAATGCTGCCCCTTTTAGTCTCTACCATGATGGATGGATTTAAAACAGCAGTACAAAGCAAATGTGTTCTGCATATTAGTAAAGACTAATTTCATACTACAAAGAGTTTGGGGTGCGTACTTTCACTGATTGCTCAAAATCTTGGCCTAATAAGTTTGCTATTTTGTCTTTATTACACTTAGGGACAAATTCTCTCCTCAGTTACATGCACATGGCTCTCATCATGATCAAAAACAGCCAAGCACTTACCCAAGGACAAAATGTGGCTCTAGGAGACTTTTCATTACTCAGATGTATACAGACACACACCAATCTTTGGAATTGGCATTATGCTTGTGTGTGCCTTGGAAAAAAAAAAACCTGCATTTCCAATTTAGCTCTTCCTTTTTTTTTTTTTAATTAAAAAAAAGGAGAAAGAAACTCTTGTCAATTTAAAAGGAGGTTTAAATATTTTTTCCGGTTACAGTTCTTGTTTAAAGCCAACTTTGGGAACAAGACAATAAAAAAATGTGGTTTGAATCAAGGAAGTCTGTGGCTAAAAATGAGATACCTTCCTCAAAGTTTATGAATGGAAGAAAGAGGAAAACCAAATAAATAAAAGTTAATTTGCTTACTTTGGTATTCATGTTCTGAGAGAACTCCAAAATAGTATCAACTCTTGTCCACGCATCAGGATGTTCTTTTAAGTGAGTCAAGACCTCCTGTGCCATTCTTTGCTAAAAGCAAATTTGATTAAAAAGAAGTATTAGTATTAGATTATTTAAGAAGTTATATATTGTCAGTGAAGACATTAACATATTACACATCTTTAAATCACTTATCCAAGAGTTAGGCAGAACTCAATTAGGAGCAACAAGTCCCTCAAGCCTCCCTCTGTGTGACGGTTCAAGTTTATTAACAACCAAACTCCTTGATGCAAGACAGTCATTTACTTCCACTCTTCCATACTGAAATGATTCATCTAGACCAGCAGTGAACGTGTGAGAACAGCGCACGTTACAGGGAAAACATACTAGGAAATGAAGTTTTCTCCCATTCAAGAAAGTCATCTAGATAAAATTTTATTCAAGGGTACCCAAACTTTCCAGTTCTACTGGAAGCATTCATATAAAATGCCAGCTTTAAGGAGTACTGTATCATGCTGCAAAGTTGCTGATGTAGGAATTGTTGATTTTATTTTGAAGAACCATGGAGCAGAGCATTAGAGGTCTCCAATTGCTACTTCTGAGGAGTCCCTTGATGTATCTAACAGCTTACAAAGTAATAAAAACTGATTGGGGGGGAGGAAGGGAGTTGGTCATGCTAATGATTTGTTCTTCCTTGGGACTGACATTACTGATTCTTGACCTAGATGCTATGGTTTTAGTAACTTGCAAAACCTCATCTGAAGCAATGACACACCAAAATAGCTTGAATTCATTTTAGCTATCCTTTTCAAAAGCCTGGATGTCCATAAGCATTTTTTAGGGAGGCAAATGATGTTAGCTATTTCCAAAAATGCAGTGTGTTGACAAATCTTGCTGCAAATTATATCACCTACAAGCATCAGACACTGTCTTACCAACAAGATGAGCATTTTACATCACAATTAACAGAACTTAGTTCATTCTTTCACTGCACTGTGGAGCCAATTCAATAGAATTACAAACCAGTTAAAGCTTTACTTTAGGATTAACTTCAATGGTTAGAACTTACTACAGCTGTGCAGATTTCTAGTCTGCTACAAGAACATACTTAAGCTAATCATCAACTGGTGTAAGAAAACATGTATTTTCACTAAGATAGAAACCCCACCAAGACCCAAAATCTATCTATATATATATATATATATACACACACACACTGCGAGAAGCAGAGAAATTGGGTACAGGATTTATCAAATTAAAATCGAAAGCTACAACAGCAAAGAGCAAGGATGTCTAAAATATCTGTCCAATACTGTCACCTCTACTTAATATAATTGAGCACAGTGGAGCAACTCCCAGTCTGATACTGACTTTGACTAGCAAAGTCCCTGTAGGTTTGATATGGAGAAGTATCACACAAATATTCCTTTTAAGTCCAAGAGCAGTACAACCATATTCTCACAGCAGGACATCAGAGCGTAAAAAAACAAATCAGCACTTTTGATGCAGTTTGGCTTAAGAGGGAAGGAATAGCTGGTTTTACTTCCAGGTTCAACCTGGGTGTGTTTTTATACTGGCCTCCTTAGTGCTTCTACTACTGGTGATGTATCACAGGATCAAATTTCAACACCAAGAAAATACAGATGCTCAATATCCTTCTCCCAAGCACTGAAAAGTTTGCTCTCGTACCCACTAACCCCCTTTCTGGGCATCAATTCCTGCAGTTTCATAAACCCTGTATAAATTTAACAGTAATGCTTAATCAAGATCGAAGCCTCACTGTTTTGTTGCTACCAAAACAAAAATCAGTTAGCAAATTACCCCTCTGGACATGTGAAGGTCTAACAGACCAATGGAATTAAGAGTCTGGGATGAGTCCAGGTAAACATCTATGAGCTGTCTGAAGTCTCCTTAGTCATGTGTTGCACTGGGGCGGGGTTGGAGACATTCTTTTCAGAGAAGTATACCATAAAAAGCTAAGAACAGAAAAAAAAATCTAAAAGCCTAGGACAGAAAAGAGCTTCTTTCTTGCCTAATAGAGATCAACAGGTAAGAGTTTTGCAAGCAGTGGTTAAGAATTAAGCAGAAGGAACAGGTGAATCTGAAAGCAAGTTCAGCACGGGCCATCCGGGCTGCATTCTAAACCTTTTTTACCCTAACATTGCCCTAACTTATTCCAGGCAAACCACTGTTAATCTCCCAATTTTAATATTTAGTTTCCTCAACTTCTATTATTCCTGTCACCCTTTAAGTCATGATTTGAGCTGCCAGGCTCCACAGAGAAACATTTTTTCCTGCAGGAACTTTTGAACTTCTTGGAAGAGGTAAGAGCTTACACAAATGTGTCTCCACCTTTGGACACGTACTAAAAATAGCAAACCAAATTTTAATTAAAGTGATACATATTAGTACATGTATTTAACATAGGTTTATGTCATAGTTCACTTTTGCCAGTTAAGCACCACCTCTCAAATTTTTGATTCTTATTGCATTACTTTTCTAAATACCAGAGACTATACCCAGCTGTTTTTAAGTGAAGCAACTTCTCAATACCAGAACAATGGCAATTTGATCATTGTCTTTAGTGGTAATCCCCTAATCTCCTAATAAACCTTCCCAAATTTTTAAAATCCATTCAAACCAAACAATACTATAAGCACCACCTATTTTTGTAAGGCAGTACAGTAAACAAACATATCACTTGCAAAACAAGCACTCAGAAGTCCATACTTTTAAGGCAAAAACTACAAGCAGTTTTCTGTCATATGATCATTTAAAAAACCACAGCTAGTAACTATTTCAATTTAGGAAAATCAAAATGCAAATATTTCAAAAAACAGCAAGGTATTTCAGAACCTGCAGGAATTCACATTAAAAAAAAAAAGCTTTTGTAAGACTTTACTAGAGAGATACACAAATATAAGCAAGAATATTACTGTTTATTCTGACAGCTGGAAGGAATAGAAAAGCATCAACTACTTTGTCTCATTTTAATTCACTTCTCATTGTTGTGCAAGAATATCTTAGCAAGAGATGCCCGACACCGAAACTCCCAATTTGTTAAGCATGAACAATTAAAACTTGCCAGAAGAGGAACTATGCTAACACCCTTGTAGCAATACTTGCTTTCAACATTTAAGTCTTATTTCCAAAGTAGTTCAAGAAATAGATAAAAGCAATACAAGATTCGCTTTCAAGACAATATATGCAAACACACAAATGCACACATTTCCCCAATTTAAACTTAAGACTTCACAATCCGCACTAAGTCCAAAGTAAAGAGTGCAAGAAGAACCTGTGCAGACAAACAGTAATGGGGGAAAAAAAAAAAGCTAGACACAGAAAGGACAAACTCTTCTCTTAAATATGCATGACACGCTTAAGTACAAACACAGTAACAACATCATTAAGATTTTTCTTTTAAATACAATCCTTCAGTGAAGCCAACATTAAACTTATGGCTTCACAATCATGTCCATGATAATAAATAACAACCAACTCAGACCTTCCTGAAGGACTATGTCAGAGAAGGCGAGCTGCAAGCAGAAGTGCCTTTACCAAATTGTACTTGCTCATACCTTTCAACAGCAGAAGGCATGCTAGAAATGAACACACACTAAACGAACATTTTTCTGTCATTTCAACATTCATTACATGAGGCCTGCCTTTAAACCAGCGCACGTGAATTACCAGTGATATTCCAGTCACTGGTAAATTCACTAATATCACTGATTTTTATTGAAATGAATTCATTTGGCTCAACTGATTTTTTTTTTTTTAAATAAGGTTAAACATGGTCAATAAACGTAGGTTCTAAGTCCACATTACCTGTGCACCTTCTCCATGGTACAAGCAGTTCACCACATTGTCCAAGAGATTGATATCCAGTTTCTGGTTAAAATCCAGCAGCTGACGAGCTGCATGGTCTGCTAACATTGTCATAATTGCTGGCATAGATTACTGCAAGAGAAATAAAAAAATTTGATTAATTAATAAGAAATTATTATTAGATGTAATTGTAAAGCAAGTGCTTCAACTTAAGCATCTCATTTGAATGAGATGAGCTATGTTAGCAGTAGTAGACAGCACTGAACACAACACTCCTTCAAATGTTGAGCAAGTAGCAGGACAAACTCTCTCTGAAAAATTCACACATCACTACCCCAGCTAAACTCTCAGGGTCTTCAACAGGCGTAACACATAACAACAGTCTGACCAGTCAATGGCCTATGTATTATCAGCAAGCTAAAACTTATTTCAAAGCAGGTATCAACCCCTACCAGTCCCTAAGCATGTGTAAAACAGTAAGTTTGCTGGCAGAAATACCTAGCATCATTACAACCCAAACCCATACTAGCCATCTCAGTCAAATTTTGAGTTTCCCAGGCCAATGTGCACATTTAGGTTATCCGTTCTCAAAGCTTTTAAACAATTGGTTATGGAAGTGAAATGTGAGCTACAAACACAGTAAGAAATTAGCCAGAGGGCATTTTTCAAATACTTGAGGGAAAAAAAAAAACTTACAAGTTAACTACAGACAAGTAAAAAATTACCATTGAAACTAAGAAAGTTGCCTGTTTGAAGGCACTTTGAGAGGATGAAGTAAGGAGACTGTCAAGTCAGCAGGTTACTCCGTGTACCACTTCAAACTGAAATGGAATTCTACCGGTGGTTTCAGGTCCCATAAAACCAGCGACACATGCATTAACTCTTTGTCCTAGATATAGCAGCCTCGATATTATGAAGTCAGGTGGGGTGTTCGTGATTGTGCGTGTGCATGTAAGATGCTTACCAGCCAGAGACTGGTACGAGATAAAGGCAATTGCAAAAAGCAAGAAAATAAGCCAGGAACCACATAATTGTGGATGGTAAATTATACTCTCACTTTTTCACACCACCCCCCAGGTTGGAAGCACCTGATCAAGTTTATTGCCCTCTTCTCACAGTCACTGGCAACTGTAACACATTCTCCTTCCCTCCCTGCTACAGCAGCTCTCCTGCCATTCACCCTCCTTTTCAGGATCTTCCATAAAGCTACAAATTTCATACAAAACTGCTCACTTGAGAAATAGCCAGAAGTCTGGACAGCTGCAAGATCACTGAAAAAATTACACTAGAGCTATCTGCACATTCGGAAAGATACAATCTGAAACTCTTCCAGTAACATCCCCAATACGCCCAGCCAACCTTTAGAGTAAGCTAGAAGTCAGACCTGCCCTTACTAAGTAACTTCATGTCTAAGTATGAATTTGTTTTATGCCTTGCGTATTTCAGTCATGCTCAAAAGTAAAGAGCAAGACAAACCTGTGCCTCAACCCAAGTAATTACTAATTAAGTGAAAGTCCTACAGTAGCATACAGACAAGGAAAATCTTTTGTTTAGAAATGCGTATTTGCAAGTAGTGTCAAGCAGTTTCGTTTACTTCTATGAAAAAAGATATGAACTTTTAAAAAAACCACACATTTTTATTGTATTTTGAAGTAAAAAAACTCATTTAGTCAGTATTACTATGCTAACGTAATCATTTTCAGGGCTCCATCTCAACCTCCAGTCAGCCTTTTTACAACATCTACCTGGAAAAACAGAAGGAAATAAACATCAAGTAGAAACCAAAATAAATTAAAACTAACACTTCGCATCTGTCCTGTTTCCTTCCCAACTCCTAAAGTTTTCAAAATTGCAATGTTAAGTATGGAAGCAAAACAGCAGGGAAGGCTGATTTTGTTCTTTTAACGCAGAAGGACACTTGAAAACTTCACCTCGCAGAGGGGCAGCAAGCAGCGCTCCCAGAAGGAACTCGCACCAATTAATACGCTCCTCGGCATAGCGCGGTTATGCTCCCACCAGACACGCGTGCTTTCAGGCACGCCCCTTTTTGTTCACATCTGGCCTCCATGGCTGAACCGTGAGCTGGGAAAGCGGTTTTCAAACTGCAATAAACGTCGTCAATCACATCGTTCCTCAGGTAGGGTCATTCATTTCAGATTTAAGCTTCTTTCGGTGGTTTTTAGAGCACAAACGAGGAGCCACGTAACCAAGAGAAGTTATTAACCACATGGAAGCGGAAAGGAAATGTTCTGAATAGGGGCCCTTTGCCACTCCCAGCATTATCTTCAAAATGACCTACCTACTCACAAACTGAAACACAGAAATGGCGGCTTTGTGGTCAATACCAACTGCAATCAACTCCATTTCCTACTCCTAACAACGTACCCACATGAAGCTTAGGATCTTGCCTTTGCTATGCTCCTATACTCTTTTCCCCATCATGTTTGAACCCCTGAACGGGTTTAAACCTCAGCTCTAAGAACCTCCACTAATCAATTCTTCAACACTGCCAATAAACGGGGAAACAGAAACAAAAGGAGAGAAAAAGTTTAAAAAAAAAAAAATCTGAACTACAACATAGCTAGAATCTGACATCTACCGAAGGTCAAAAGAACTGCATTTACAGCACTGTTTACATAGTTATCCCAACTCGCGATGACCCTGGACCTTTAAGTTTAACAGAACAGTTAGCTTATTAGGATATACCTGATTCATTTAGGCATGGAGTCCACAGGAAAAAAGCATACATTTTGATAGCAAGAAGTGTCGAGTATTCACCATGAACCCTAGAGCACCTTCAACCCAGCTCATTGGGGGCAGCGATTAAAGAAAAAACCCTACGAGAGTCACTCTGCCCCGTTCCTAAGCATGCAATTCCGCTACTGAACGCCAGTGAATTCCCGCCCCGCTACCCTCTTCCAACGACTTAGTTGCATCACTTGTGAATTCCTCCAGCTGCACGACACGGAGCCCATCACAAACGCATTACGCTTAACACGCCAGCCACCGCAACGAAACGATTCCTTCCCTCGCCGCTTTACACACGTGTGCCCGCGTCGCAGATTAAACCGCACCGCTTCGCAAACATCCACCCCACGCCTCGCACCGTTCATTTGCGGCCCGGCCGCGCCCGCCACGGAGCTCCCCCCCCCCCCCCGAAATAACTCACACCCACCCAGCGCGGAGGCCTTCGCCCTGGCTCCCGCAGCAAAGCCGCGGCCGCGCTGCTCCCCCACCGGGCAGCGCCCCGCCTCATGGAGGGGGGGAGAGAAGGGCTTTGTGGCGGGGGAAGGAGCGGCGGCGGGGCGGGCGGGCCGGGGCCCTGCGGAGCGCGGCGGGCCCGCGGCGGCGCAGCCCCTCCCTCCCTCGGCTCCCTCCCTCGGCTCCAGCCCTGCGCTCTATACAGGGCCCCCACGTGATCCAGGCGGACGTTTCAATACTGCTGCACAGAGACACAAAAATATTTCTGGAAACTTCCACTCCTAATATTTTACAGATTAGGGCTCTACTTTTACCCGGACCCGATCCCAACCCCCCCCCAGCCCGCTCGGCCCCCTCGTAACGAGGGGCAGGCGCCCCAGCAGCGGCTCCCGCCCCCCCCCCCCCCCCGCAGGCTCCGGGCTCCCTTCAGCCGCTCGGCCGGGCCTAGGATGCTCGCACCCCAAACCCGATTTTAAGCACACGCCCCCCTCGCCCCTCGGGCTCCTCAGGAGCCCATAACGCCTCTCCTTCCACGGCCCAGACTTTGCACGGGCACGGCCGTACCCCTCCCACCCAGCACCGTCCCCCCGTACCCCCCGCCGCGTTACTCATCGCGGCACCCCCCAACCACCGCCGCCGCCACCCCTCAGCACGGACTTACCTACGTGTTTCGTACAGCCTCTTCCTTCAAAAAGTAGGGGTGGGTGAGCGAAGTTTCTAACCACACGCCAAAAAATAAATGGAAATAAACGCCACCAAAAATACCCCCCCCAAAAATAAAAAAGGAAAAAAAAAAGCGAAGGGGGGGGGTACAGAGGAGCGCACCCCCTCCCTGCCGGGTGCGTACGATGAGCGCCGCTCCTCTCCTCCCCACGCTGCCCCCTGCCCTGGCCTGACTGCACCGGGCGCCCAGCAGAAGCCTGCGGCCCCCGGGCGGGCGCTCCCCTCAGCTCCGCGCCTTCCCCTCAGCCCAGGAGCAAGGCCGCCCGCCGCCGCCGGGCGCGGAGGAGACGGGGCGCGCTTCCCTCCGCTCGCTCAAGGAGGGGAAGGGGGGTCGGCGCGGGGCTGCGGCCTCCCAAGGCCCCGGGTAGCGGGGGGAAAACTTCTACCTTCCTCCCGGCCGCGACTCGGCGGGGCCCTGGCTCCCTCTCTCCCGCGTCGCTGGCTGCCCAGGCCCGGGCCCGCGCCGTTGGGTCTCTCGCTACCCCTGCTGCTGCC
This sequence comes from Theristicus caerulescens, assembly GCA_020745775.1. NCBI lineage: Eukaryota > Metazoa > Chordata > Aves > Pelecaniformes > Threskiornithidae > Theristicus > Theristicus caerulescens. The sequence goes on along the minus strand of CM036561.1, from coordinate 123,467,995 downwards.
GCCCTCCCCGAGGCCTGGCCGGCGCTCAGTTCTCCCCCATTCCCACCCCCCCCCCGGGCTCACACTAAACTTCGCCCCCCTCAGCCGGGCCGGCGGTTCCCGCTGCGGGCTCCCCTCGGAGCGGGTCAGGCGCACGGCGGCGGAGGCAGCGGCGGCGGCGGGGACTGAGCGCGGCACGTCTCCCCCTCCTAATGCCACAGACTCGGAACCGGCTCAAACCGGTTCAGACTGGGAGATTCCATCTCGGTTTAGTTTTCAGCCCATGGCGCCGCGGAGCGTTTGGAAACCTCGGGCCTCCGCCCAGCCGCCGCTCCCATTGGTCCCGAGCCGTGCCGCCGCGCAGGCGGCCTCCGCGCTTATTGGGCGGAGGGGCTGTCCATCCGCCGCGCGCCGCGGAGGGGCGGAGGAAGGGAGCGGCCGCGGGGGGGGGGGGGGGGGGGGAGATAGAGGGGACCCGCCCCCTCTCCAGCAGCGTTTCGCGCGCGGGGAGGGGGGGGCCGGGGGGCGGGCCGCTGCCGGCTGATAGGCCGAGGCGGGCTGTCACTCAAAGCCAGTCCCGCCTCGAGTTCGCAAACCGCGGGCGCAGGTGCTGCTGCGCGCTGGTTGGCCGGCGGCGCGGTGTGACGCGCGTGCCTGCGCGCGGCCTCTGGGGCTGCTGAGGGGAGCGGGGAGGGCAGGCGGCGGCCGTTGGGAGCCGCGGGCTGGCGCCTGAGGGGGAGCGGGGCGGGAGGGCTGGTCTCGGGGGAGAAAGGGCTCTCGTCCCCTTCAGTAGGGCTGAGGTGCTCCTCGGGCGGCGTCCCGTTACCGCTGAGGCGGTATTTCTGTGGGGGTGCAGCGATGAGATGGGGGGGGAGTCGCTTGGCGGGTGGGGCCCTGTCTGAGGGGGTGGTGTGGGGCTGTGTGGCGATGGCGGGCTTTACCCTCATGGGTCCCCTCTGGGGCGGGGGCAGTCAGTGAGGTGGATGGTGAGCGCACGGGTGGGGTGCTGCCTTGGTGTCCTGAGGTGGTTAAATGCTCAGCTGTAAAGAGTGGGCAGGAGGGGCAGCGGCAAAGGGTGGGTGCTGGCTTACCTCTAACCCAGGCAGTCCTGTTCCCTCCACCAAGGCCTGTGCAGGTTGGAAAGGTGGTGTGTCGCTCCTCTACGGTGCCTGTACTCGTGGGCTATGCAGCTTGCTGCAGCAGCTGTGTTCCTCAGTCTCTCACAGCTGCCTTCCAAGGTGTGGTTCACACAAGGTTGGTTTGCCCACAGATCAGAGAAATGTTGAACTGTGTGAGGAATGCTCGGCTACCAGATGTGAAGAGGGGTGATCTCAGGGCAGAGGCTGCCTTGTTGGGGGTGGTGCAAACTCAGCAGGCTATGGGTGCGTGTCTCGTTGCTACCTGAAGGAGTGGAAGAAGGTGCTTATTGACTTTCATATGGAAAAACTCTTATGAGTTGTGTAGTTTATACAAATATGCTGTAACACAGTGTTTAGTGAAGGTACTCAATACCTGTGTATGCATTTCAAAACCTTATTTCCCTATTTGAAAAAATAATAGCTGTAGAAAACTTATAAAAATGATTAATTTCTATGAGGAAGATAATACTATGAAGTATTTAGATGTCCTTCTAGGAACAAGCTCTGCAGCTTTCATCACCTAGTCTGAAGCAAAACTTTCCCTTTGATTGTGATTTTGGGACAGCAGTACGCTGTCAGTGAAACTTGTTAGAGAAGCGATACTTTTGATTTGTAGAATGCCCTGTTCTCTTTGTGGTATCCAAAGGAAACTTGCTCTATAGCACTGTGAGGTGGTGTTCACCTGTGGTATGGCCAGATGTATGGGAGGGAAGCTTATGCTTAAACTCTTTTGCACAGTTTAAAAGAAAAAAACCCAGTGCTTTCTTGTATGTGTTCACATTGAGACTTCATAAAGAAGTCTGTCCTTTCAGAAATGCAGACTTTTGCTCACAAAACTAGAGTCTTTTTACATCGTCCTAACCTCTTTCTGGAACTAAAAAGCTAAGCCTGCAGTTGTCTTTGAGAAACTGGGCAAAATGTTTGCTTTTGCAGGATTTTAGGGGGTGTGGCTTTTTTTGTTTGTTATTTTGGGGGTTTGTTTGTTTGTTTTCAAAATGGAAGAACAGCAAAGACCTGGAAGTACCAGTACTGGTCTTTTTGGAAAGGTTTAAATTGTCCTTAGCAGTCCCGCAGACTACTCTGGAGTATTCAGTGTGATATATAGAGGTTAATTTTTGATATCAATATTGTTTGCCAAACTACTTTCTTACACCTGTAAATGATAGCAACCTGTAAAATAAATGGCACTCACAGAAGCTAATAGACTAGGTTAACAAAAACAAGCCCTTTGATGCCTGACTGTTGAGTTATTTAAAATAGAAGTTACAAAAATGAATTGGAAAATGGAGAGACATAGTAAGATCTGTGCTCCTATATCAACATGTGTAATTGCTTTATCAATTATTGTTTTAAGTGGTCTGCCCTGGTAGTTGTCTGAGCTCTTGGCATATGAAATATAAGCCTCTCAATTACTGTTTGTTTTTTGTCTGGAGGCTCTAAGAAGCTTTTGGTTGAACCGGCTAGGCTAAGTTCTCCATGGCTTTGTTAAAAATCTGTAGCAGAACTGAAAGGAGTGAGTATAGAAAGAAATACTCTGCCATAGCATGCTTGGGATAGTAATGGACAGAGTGAGACACCATTTGGGAGAGGGAAAAAATAATCTAGAAAATGGCTTTGGGATCATGCTGTAAGCTATGAATGCAAAAATAAAGGGTTCAATAACATTAGAATGATTGGTTGTTCAAGCTGCCTAAATCTTCTTTATTTTCTCTTTCTACTTTTTTATTATCCTAAAGTTTTTTTTTTTGTTGGCAAAAGCATTTTGGTATTTGTTTTCTTAAGTTGAGGGATAATTACAGCAGCAGCTTAATAAAGCTTTTTTCTCGAGTTTTTCTACATGAGTGTTGAGGTTTATCAGAGAACATTGGTAACCTTATTGGAACAATTTATTCTCTACAACTTATGTAATTCTCATTGCATTATAGATGATAGCTATGTAGATAATGTTTTGAGTACTTGCTGGCAATATCTTAAAGCTTACCTTTAAATAAAGCTTCATGCTTCTTTAAAAATCAGTTGGCTTCTCCATAAGAGTTCAAGGTGTTGGTAGGTTTAAGTGGGAGCGAACTCATTCAACCAAGAGTCCATCAATAGGTTTATATATATTCATGCTGGGAGCTTACTCGGTTATGCTAAATGAGCTAAGGCACCAGCTCTACAATACTATGTGAAATTATGGCATTGCAAAGTGTATGCGGTAGTTCAGAACTGAACTGAGGAATGATATCTTCTCAGGAGGTTATTTGTTCCCCAGTGCATTTGTTTCTTTAGCTGAGGCTGCTTTTGAGATCGCAGTCCAAAAAAGGAGGACATTTTACATAATTCTAGATATTTAGCAACGATGAGATGTGCTTCCTGCTTGAACAGGCACTTCCTCACTGGTAGAGAATCACCACAGAGAAAGTCTGTCAAAACTAAATCAATAAATCAAAGTTTAGCCTAGAAACACAAGGCTCCTTTTATATAGGAAAATTAGCTTCAGTGTAGTTGCCTTCCCTAATACTGTAGGACATAGGGCAGGTTCATGCAGAAAATACCAACTGATATAAATAAAGGTCACTGCTAAATTACCATTGGTGTGAAGTTTGTATCCTAGCAGAAAGGAACTCGACAGTCAGGGACTGTGCTCTTGCTACTTAGTCACAAAAAGGAAACTTTAAGTTGTATATTTCTGAAGTCTTTCTGTTAGCTTCCCACCTTTACAGGTAGTGTGTGTTTGGCTGTGAAACTAGTGGATCGTGCTCAAAAACTGTATTTTTCCCTATGATTTTTTTAACCCATTCCTTCTGTGAAATGTAACATTTTAAGGTTATGCTTCTGTACTCATCACCAAAAGATTTCTAGTAGTATGCAAACCATAACATACTTCAATAAATAAACTATAATTACATGTACTTAGACTGTTCTCATAACTATGGTTCTCGACTGCCTTACAAGTTTAAGAAGTCTTCATCTTGTGGCTTTGTGTTATGTGGTTTCTTTCCATGTAATTCTGGGACGGCTAGGGAAATAATGCTTGTATCCAAATACACGCTTATGTTTCAGGCAGAAGCTGAGGAGATGCAAGACCATGTAATACCAAATGAGGTCCTGTGTGACGTGTTACTGGAGAAATAGCCATGCCACCAGGATAGTCACAGGTCAGCTGGAGAGGAGGGGAGCCGGAGGAGGTGTGATGGAAAGTTGTATATCACCTGAGCTTGTTCAAGAAGGTGTTTGTAGAAGCTTTGTGACCCATATTTAGATGACTCTGTAATGAATAAGTTCACAAATTGTGAATTATTCTGCTCTCTGTAAACGGAAATGAACTCTTTGAGACTTTTTTTCTCACAAACAATAGTTGTTTTAAAGCAGTCACAGCAGAGGGCTGCTTGTTTTTTTTCTGTACTTAATTCATAGGTCAAATCTCTTGGGAAAATTTTTGCAGCATTTAAGGATTTGAAGAGCTGGAATATGAACGCTCACTTTTTTTATCATGCATAAAAATAACTGCATCCTGTAATATCTCTGTCACAATGACAACAAAGTGCTTTGTTTAACTCACCTTGTTTATCTTGCTCTGGTGGGTTGGCTTGCATAAGAATTAACAGATCTGTCGTTTTTGCAGTGTGACTTGTAATTGAAGCTAGCATTGGAGTTGATGGGATTGAATTTGAAAGTGATTCAAATAGAATGGATAGACGTAGCAAGCTGTTGATGGGTTAAAAACCAGGCTGTAACTCTAGCACTTAGAATAAACAGTGTCTCTATGTATGTTTTGATGTTCTAGCTAGGCCGGGTGTTCAAAACAAACTGATGTAAGAGACCAAAAAGTCAGATTCTTTAACTCCTTCAGCTTGTGCTGAAGGTTCACTTCTGTTTATTTTCTTCTTTTGTTTGGTTTTTTTGTGCAGGAGAAAATAGTTTAAATCCTTCAAATTGGTTTGTTAAACTGAATGTTAACTATTTGTGTTTAAGATGGAAGAGTAGACACAGCTTTTCACATTGTCATCAGTTACTGGTAAGGTTCCAGAATGAAATGTGTTTTTAATAAATTGCAGTAGTAACAAACACAACAGGGCTTAGTTTTGCAATGCTGTTAGCTAAATCCTGTGCTTAAGTAGGGGGGTAGTTCCTAGCTCTTGTGTAGTAGGAAGCAGTATCACTGGCTCTGCTTATCTCAAATAACGTATTAATCTTTTTTAGAAATGGCCCTCCTGGCTTTATGTAAGCTGTGGCTGAATATGCTGCAGTATGAGAAAACAGAATACTTCTCATCTCTCTTCTGTAAGGAGCTAGGTAAAAGCTGGGTCAGAAACTGAGGGCAGTCATGTAAAAAGCAGCTGTTTCATCAGGATGAGTATATCTGGATCTCATCTTTTCCGACACACATACTATCAGTAGTTGTAAGCTTATGCTTGCTGTTTTGTTGCCACTGTTCCCTGTCTGTTGGCTCCTTTATTAGATGTTCAGTCTGGTATTTAGGCCTTGCTGAAATCAATAGGAAAATTTGCTTGGGTTTCAGGTCAGCAGTGTGCCCTGGTAGTGATAAAAGCTAACTGCACACTAGGCTGTATCAACAGGAGCATAACCAGTAGATCAAGTGAAGTGATTATTCCTCTCTAGTTGGCATTCGTAGCTGCATCTGGAACACTATGCCTGGTTTTTCATCCATCAGTGCAAGAAAGATGTTGAAAACTCGGTGCAAGGCCAGCTGCAAGGGTGGAGGAGAGACTGAGGGAGCTAGACTTCTTCAGCCCAGAAAACAGGTGGGTGAGGGGAGCCCCCAGTACCTAAGTTGAGCTTATAAAAAAGAGTGAGCATTATTGAGAGCATGGTAGGACAATAAGAAGTGTAAACTGAAGTACGCTCTCCTGCTGGAAGTGAGGAGGTCATTTTTCACTGTGTAGATAGCTAAGTGCAACAAAGCCATGAGTAACTTGGTCTGAATTCAGTGTTGATCCTACCTTGAGTAGGAGGTGGGACAAGAGATGTCCTAAGGCCCCTTCCAACCCAAGTGGTTTGAAAAAATTTGGAAGTTATCTATCAGTGTATATAATTCTTCACTAATATTTTTGTGTGAAAGTGTTGCTTACTTCTGGTCTATTTGAACACAGTTTAACTCCTGATGTGATCAAATTATTTTCTTCATTTGACGTACATCACTAATTTTTATTTTAATAAATATCATCAGGAAATGTTTTGTGGCCTATGAAATACAGCTGAAATGATTAGCTGTCTTGTACCCCACAACTGCATATTATATGATGGAGCCATACTGGAGGAGTGTTTACACATCTAATATACTGATCTTTCGCATAGATTCAAACCTTTGTTACTTCACTGTCTTTGAAATTTGGGCATTCTGAGCTGATTTTTTTTTCAAGTGTGTATGAATGCATGCCAGTATCACTGATACTGTTCTCTAGGCAGAGGAAGAAATACATAACATAGAATGAAGTTGGAAATTAATAAGAATATTTAGCTTTAGTTTTCCTTTGCAAAAAGAAAACTGAAGTGTGTGGAAGTAATCCCGTGTAGTATCATACAACTACCTCTTCAGAGACTTCAAGGAGCTATTTTCTACCTTTTCTGAGGAAATGTTAGCTTTCCATGAAAACCACCAACCCAAGATGGGAGTAGAGGTGGGAAGTATATGGGCAGAATTAAATAAATAAGGTTTTGTAGTCTGCTTGTTTTTCACCGTGGCCCTACAATTTGTGGTAGTTAATATATTTTGAATGCTGGTCTAATCCCTGCACATACTGTTCATGGGTGATGGGATGGGCCACTGTAGTCTGAGATTGTCACAAAATAAAGATGATGCGGATGGGCAAGTAGTTAGTGCTTACTAGCCTTCACCCTAAAGCTAGAGAGCTATGTAGTGCTCTTCCTTCCTTTTCTCTCTCATGCAAATCATTTTTTTACTGTTGAAAGCTTTTTTGGTTTTTGAACACACTTCCCATAAATTTTCTTTATCAGTTTAGCAGATGATCTTTTTTAGCTATGGTTAATTTGGTCTCCTGAGGCTTTTCAGAAGCAGGACTATTTTCTTGGGTGGTGTACTAGTGCTAGGTGTTGTGCATCTAGGAAAGCTGATGCTCTAAAAGCAGGAGGAGTCATACAAAGAAGAGAAAAACATCAAGTTAGTGTCATAATTTCTTTACTGGGTAAAGTAGCATTAGTAAACAGAAAGACCAGTGAAGGGAGAAAAATACAGCTAAGGGGGGTAAGGCAAAGGAAAAGAGAAGGCAGGTGTTGAGTGAGGCTGAAGAGAAGGCAATGAGGCATTCAGAGGCAATTGCCAGCTGTAAATTTCCAAGTTTGTCTGGGCAACATGCAACTAAAACAACCTGTTAATGTCATGAGTGTCATTGTGAACCGCTTCAGCCTCTCCCTCATTCTTCAGTAAAGATCCTTCCCCACAAACCATTCATTTGGGGGTTGTGTGTAATGACTGCAGAGTTTTTATGTTACCATGCAGCGTCCATTGCAAAAGCTTCTTCCTGAAAGCAGGGAAAGATGCCTTGTAGTTCCCACTTTCTCATGCAGCTGTCCAACTTAGTTCTAGGATTATTGACATGATAGGACCAGGAAATATGTTTGGCTAATGAAAGGAATGTAGAGAACTTGTTCTGTCCTTACACTCTTACTTCATGTCATTCTAGAAATGGCAGAACTAATCCTGCCTAAGTGTTCCTCTTCTTGTTGAGCATCTGCTGTTGTTCGTAATCGTTTTATGTTTTTTTTTTTTCTTTTGGGAGAGCTTTTAATGCACATATTTTATTCTTCAGTGACTTTTGTTTGACTCTATCTGTACTGTCTAAGTTTGGCCAGACTAATTTTGCATTTAGTTTAATTTATTCTTGTATGGAAGAAAGCAACTTGTCTGTTTTGATGCATGTCCCAGATCGATGATTTCAGAGAGGCTGTAAAAAGTATATTAACAGCATTTGCAGATGATCTTAAGTTAGGTGTTACAAACACTGAGTAGGAAGAAATAATACAACATAAACTAAAAAAATCTTGGAAACAGGAAATTGATTGTAACTGAGTGGAGAGGAAAAATATAAACTGCAGTGTCCCTGGAAAAAATGAGAAGTTCAGTACAAGGGAAAACTTGGAAAATAGTAATAGCTGAGGGAGAAAGTGGAGAGCAAATTAGATATGCCTTTGCTTGGCGACAGGGCAAAGGAAGGAACAATATAATTAAGGAGTATCTGTGGGCACCACTTTGAATAGCAGCAGGGTGGTGGCCACCTCAAAGTAATTTTGAGACCACTCATAGAATATTATAGCTAAGCCTGGGTATATCATTATCAGTATGTTGTAAACAGATGGGCACAATTTTGGAGATGATCAGTAATTAACACTTAAGAAAGAGTAAAGGTATGAAATATGTATAATGTGGCTGAGGAAAAACCAGGTGGGGACATATGCATCAGTAAATTTGCTAAAGCTATGAAATGTAAACACTGTTCATGAAGATTTTAAGACAATTAAAATAACTGTAAATAAGGATTAGTCATTAAATTTAAAACTGTAAAATAACTTTTCACAGTGTGTACAAATCCGTGAAAAAGAGATTCTAAGAAGGAACCAAACAAAACACTGTGAAAAACCACTGTGTGTTACGAGGGAGAAATTCTCCATCTGCACTCTTTTTAAGTTGTAATCTTTGTGGTGGTTCACTGATAATGGAATTCTTCTGCTAGCCAATTTTGCTTGCCATACTCATGTGAATAGTGCTGATGCCTGAATATGGTCAGAAGGCAAAGGTAAGAAACTTTCCCCCTTCCCCCAGTCAAGTCCTTCAAATAAGTGAGTTTACAAAATTTTTTACTGAAAACCTTTAAAACAGACCTCAGTATGTAAATACATAAGTGAACACAGATATCTATATAATGCAAAAGGAATATTTATATATGGTAATACTAACTTAAGAGAAATAAATCTTTATCTAAACTAAGTTCTTCAACAACTACTAAACTGTAATAAACCTTACCCAAATTTTAACAGGTTGAGCTCTATGAATGATTCTAGTATCTGCAGCTGTGAACCATGTTAGAAAACTGGTGTTATATAAAGCCATGTTAAAAAAATCTTGCAAGGAGGTGAACCCAAAGTTGTCACCCTTCTGTTAAACCGGATCTGGTAAGCTCTGAAACATTCGCTAGTATTAAAAGTGGGTTTTTTTGGCTTATCTGATTTTGATATTATTTCTTAGTCTTGGTTTTTGGTCTAACCTTTTGCAACTTTTAAAGCACCTTAAGGATTACAAAAAGGTAGGTAGGAGGGTTTGTGTTCTAAAATAAGAATTAAACTAAAGGTGGTTTGGGAATCTGGAATAAAATAGCCTGTAGTGTTCAGTGCTCTAAATGTCATTGGCATAGGCTATTGATTCTACCCAATAAATTCACAATATTAAATCTAACAATTGCCTCTGGGAAATTGTCTGTTACTTAAGTCTACTTTCTATTTAAAATAGAACTGCTAATACTTAATTGTGATAATGTATTGATTTGGGGTATTTCCTGCTCTTGCGTAGTATTTTTAACTTTGAGACAATAATCTTATCTCTCTGACAAGTAAAATAACCTCAGATTGCAACTTTGGAATAGATATACCAAAGATGATTGTTGTGTCTTCAGTAAATTCTTGATACTTAGGAGTTTGGTGGAGCTCTATGTCCTCTCTGTGATTTCAGTGAGTATATGATAACTTTTCTGAACTTTGCTTGGAAATTTTATAGCGCTTTACACTATTTTTTTTTTTTCAATGCTTAATGGCTGCATAATACTGATTTTCATCTATCTAGGCTAATCTTTTTTCCAGTTATCTCTGCTTCTTCAGTTTCACCATACATGTCTTTCAGTCATTAATCTGATTTAAACTGCCTGCAGAGAGGAAGGGATATCTGAAAAAACACTTTATATCCATAGATAACAGTAACACCCCTTCTGGAACAACAGTCAGGCTCTTGCATTCTTCTCTAGCTGGGGTGGTAGATCACAGAATATCAATGCAAGGATATTAATGTGACTGTGGTAGATGTCACTTTTGTGATAATCGATAGGTTTTGTGGCTGCCATGTTCATAAACATATCAGCGTTAGGATACAATACAGGTTATACCTCCAAGTGAGACTGCTATCTAACTTTGATTCATCTCAGTCCCGTTATAAGCATTATAGCTGAGCCTAAATTCTAAACTGCCCCTGGGTGGTTCCACGTGTTTTAAAAGCATTGTCTTTACCTTCCATGCTGCTGTACATACAACTTGGCTATTATTATGTCTATGTTCTATATTGAATAGCCTGTGAAATTAAAATGTATTCCCCAAGCGATGAACAAAGGACTGTAATTCCAAAACAAGTTTCTTTGGCTTGGTCATTTTGGAAATCAATCAACTAATTTTTTTTATGTTGGAAAAAGAAAGGGGTATACAGAGGATAGGAGTAGAAACTGAATCGCTCTTTAGGCCTTTCTTGGAGAGGTGATATTAAGAAACAATTTGTAGGAAACTGCAGCTTTCTGTTTTAGGCAAATAACACTCTGTGCTGAAGTGAAAGCTCTAACATTCTTTCCAAGTTTTTTGAAGAGTTTGTAGTTTCCTGAGTATATCTGCTGTAAATGATTAATGTGTAAGCAATCTTCATCCAATTCATTAAGGCTCTTGGGTTTTTTCAGGTTTTCACAGTGAACTCCTTGATTTAGAGATGATTTCTCTGTTGTAAGCTTTACTGTCTTTTCACTCATCTCTCTTTTTCAGTCCACCATAAATTAATGTTCAGCCTTTGGCAAGCTATATTTTTAAAATGCTGCTTTTTTCTGTCATACCTGTGACTAAACTTAGTCTTTGATCATGCTCCTTTGTGGCTGGCTTTTTGCACTGTGAAGGGAAAATTAGGACTGAAAAAAAAAAAAAAGGAGTATTTCTATCCTTAGAATCCTTTTTCCCTTGTGAGAATCCTCTGGGAGGCTTCAGTTTAAGGGAGCATCCCCACAAGCTCTGTTTCTATGTGTCCAGGTACCAATAAGCAATTTATTTTGTAGGCAGGATAGAATGAGAAACTTGTCATTCCAGACTAAAAAGGACACACAGCAAAATCATCCTACCCCAAAGCATACGGACGTATTGTGGGTCTGAAACCACTGGAAATTTCCTGCTCTAAATGAACAGTAGGTTAGAGGGTGTCAGTGCGCAATTCTGTGGTAGACTAGACTCCTCCATTTTCTGTGGTGGTATCTAATGACTAGGTACATCTCTACAAGAAGGAAAAGATATAAACTTTCAGAAGCTTTGGAAAGCAAAAGCTTGCCATTGGTTTAGGGTGGTGTGTGGGCAAGGAGAGTTCAAGTCCTTCAAAGAATGAATTGGCAAGAAGGAGACACGGTGTGAACCTTGTACTGTGTGTGGTTAACAGTACTGTAACAAGCCGCCACACATTCCTTTTGTGACAGAGGTCACCACACTTCCAAGGGGGATGTCAGTGACACCTTCAATGTCAAAGTTAACTTCGCTTCTCCCTGTAAGAAAGCCTTGTGTCAAAATAACTCCAGTTACTTCCCAAAATGTGAAACATGCAAAGAAGGTGCTAGCAGGTATAGATGGCCAACTCGTACATGTTGATGGACAGGCCTTTTATAATATCATCTTTCCTTGTGGGACTGCAGGAAGGATGGCTGGATGTGTTTTCTTACCGGGGAATTAGATTTCAATAATTTGGGAAATGCAGGTCTTAAGAGCTGCCTGCACAGAGCAAATTGGTAATTGGAAGCATGTGTTCTCCTGTAAGTGTTCCAGTGAACTGCCTGGATCAGAAAGAAAGCCTAGATTAACACAGCGTGACAGTGTTGTACAGATGCAAACCTGGTGTGCCTTTAACCATTTTAATCTCATTACAAACTTAATTGAGAATTTGTGTGTTCATAGGGTCTCTAGTTTGATTCTTTTTTCCCCTACCAGGATTTTATATGAAGATCACTTTTTCTGACCAATCTGTTTCATGTTATTTCTGAGAAGTGACTTTTTATAAAGTAAAACTAAAATACTGGCATTTATGACTCCAGCCATAGGAGAGAAATACAGTATGATTTAGCTAACTGTCACCTAGCAGCAATTAGCCTTAAACCCAAATCTGTCTCATACGTCCTAGATTGTAGTTGGAGAAGGACTTTGGGTTCTGAATCTTAGTTTTAAGCCGCATGTCAGCATACAACCTACAAAACTGAAAAAGATTTCTAGGACAATGTACATGAAATAAAATTACACTTTTCATCTGCTAAGTCTTTCACTCTTGCTTTGTTTAAAATTGCTAGTTTAAAGGTTGCAGGGAAGTAGGAAATTATTTTATGTGAAGTGTTTCAGCCAAACAAGCTTGTGGTTATAGTGGAATAATGAAGAACTTTTATACTGATTTTTTTTTTTTTGGTAAAGGGCTTCTATGAGTTTGATAAAATACTCCATAAATTCTGTGGTTAAAAAATAGAGACACCACCTCCTCTTGCAGCAGAGATGTACATACCAGCTTAATACTTTCCCTCATGAACATAATTAGCATGTAATGTTAATATTTTTAAGATATTAGATTCTTAAACCTAAAGGGGAGAAGAGCATTCTGCATGTGATACTCAATAGATTGCTCAAGTATGATCAATAATCCATTAGCAGGAATCTCTGTTCCATTTAACACTTACCACTAACAAGTTTTTTTTATCCTTTCCAACTGTAAAACAGTACAGAGAAGTAGTCCAGAAGGTCGGATTGTGGAGGAGGTCAAAATAACACCAAAAATAGTTTAATATAAAGGTACTTAGCAGAAACCACATCTAAAGCAACCTTATTTTTAATACAAAAACATAGTATGTCATGTAAGCCTGCCCCTCTCTCCTGTCTAGTCGAGAGGCACAGTGAGGAACACTTCTTCAGTAAATAGTGTAGTATCATGGCCATGAATGCAATAACATTTCTTTACAAATATTTATTACACCTAGTTCCTCAGAGCAGTATGAAATGTATCCTGCCTGTAGGAGTAAATAATGAGAAAGAATGAAAAAAGTACTTATACTTCAGAATTTTTAACTGCGAGTGACTAGCAGAACGTACAGCTTTGGTGTGGCTGTTTTTAATCAGATAGCTTAGTGAATCGGTGACTACAAATTTTATTTAGTGTTTGTTTGGGATGATCACTTTACTATCATTTGGAATAGTGATTTAAGGCCAAATTCTATTTTGCTTGCATGAGGAGTTCCACTACTTCCTTCTGCACAGGAGGAAGCATAGGAAAAGGAAATCTTCCTATAGTTATTGCTGTGTTTGGCACAACCTAAAATATATTTAATGGCTTTAGCTTTTCTAGACTGAGAAATCAACTTTGAAAGCAAACCAACAATAGAGGAATTCATGATATTTTTTTTAAAAAGCCACACATTGTCCTATCTTATTCAGAGCAGAATTTTTCTAACAACCAAATTCTATGAGAGTCTGGTTTTCAAAGTTATGTAATAAAAATAATTGTCAAATCTATTATGATAGTCTAGACAACACACAAAAGGGGAACTCAAGGGAAATCATGGAGATTTTATCATGGACATAGATAATGGGAAGACTAAAGTGTTTCATCTATTTTAAATAAGTATTAGAATCTGTAACCTTTCAGAATAGTTTAGTTGCTTTCTTGGAAAAAAAAAAAGGATACAGTAAATGGTTCTAGAAGAAAATGTGCTATTGTTAGCCCCACTCTGCCGGGTTAGTGATAAGAGCTTGTAAAAGCCCTGTGTTATTTCATAAGTAGTCCAGAAGCAAAGCTTTTCTTCTCTCCAGTATGTATGCTTGTTGTATATAAGACAGATTAATAGTTTGTCACAGAAACACAAACCAAGCTCTCTAGTTTAGCTGGAATAAAATGATTCTATTTTCTGAAATCCTGAATGGAACAGATTTTCAAAGCAGGCAACAAAGACATCTCCTAGGCTGACGCTGTGTTGCCTGTAGCGGGGATCAGGCAACAGCTTTACAAGAGGGGCCTGGAGGAAGGACTTGTTTGAATCTTCCCAGCCTGACACTACATCTTCCTCTACCTCCTGACACCGAGTGCAACAAGGTGCATGTAAGGCAAAGCCTGCAGAATCAGGTGAGAAATTTCTATTAAGAACTTTTCGCTACGCAGTACAGCAGTAATTTATGAGCCAGGGACCATTGCAGGTACAAACTGGGTCTCAAGGGTGATAGGAATTTGTTCATATGTGCTAGTATTTGGGTCACAAGCTTGATGAAAGGGGAGAACACAACCCATAAAGTTTGGGAATGGAAGCTGTGAAGTGTTACAGTAGCAGGGTCATCCCTTGTGACTTCTGGTAATTAGATAAAATTTGCTGATTAATGAGGCCATAGTTTCTCATACGCTTTAAGCCAGCACTGAAATCTAACCTGACAAAGTGATTAGTTTTAACCTGGATATGGATCACTGTGGCTGTAAAAAACACTTTTTTTTTTTCCCAGTAGAGATGGGTGTGTAGCTAGGATTAAGTGGGAAGGGGGGCTGACAGAACTCTGTCTTTCAGCAGCAGTACAGGCTTATAATTCCTTAAACTGTATATAAAACCATAATTTGGGAATACAAAAAATTAAGGGGGAAATAAGACAATGAAATGCATCCTCTTGGTTTTGAAGCTTTTAATCTTACTCAAACTCTTGCTTTTCCCAGACTCTTATTCAGATCTTCTGCTGTAGCTGCCTGTTTAGGTTAGATGAGGACATTCTCAGGTCAACAGCCATCTGATCAGGTAGTGATGTTTGCCCTCCCTCCTTCATACTGAGCTAATTGTACATCTGAAATACAATGCAATATAACTCCCCTCAAAAGTATACAACTAAAAAGCCAAGTTACATACAAATAAAGTGATTTCAGATGCACAGGGAAATCTTCAATTAAAAAACCCTAAAATTCAGAAATCAAAATTAAAATCCTTTGACTTCAAGGGAAAGGTTTTTTTCCTACAATGCATTGTCATATATTCTACTTCAGGCAGCACTATTTAAAAATTCATTGATAAATGAAAATGATTAGCAGCCTGGATTGATGGATAATAAAGATTAAAGCGCATAGGTAAATGTTGCTAGTCTATGTGATAGTTATATAATTGATACAAATACCATGTGTGGAGTGCTGGTTTTTTGCATAATCCACAAGAGGTTACTAGAACTGCGATGGCACTGGGAAAGCCAATAGGAAATAGTTCTTTTGGACACAATATAAAATGTATCTCGGGGGATGTGAGGGAAACCTCATTACTTGAAAATTTAAATCTTAATACAGTAGAAACTATAAAGGGGCCAGTTCTGTACAGGATTTAGTCATTTTCGCCTATTTTTATCCTTAGTGAAATTGATCTTTTTTTGTCAGTTCCACCAGTCTTGTAGGTAGAGTGTAAGTTGGCACTTTGAATATTTCTTATTTCAATAGGAGGAAAGAACAGTGAGAGCAATGGAAAAGATCTTAATTGTTACACTGCTGCCTAAGGTAATGGTTGCAGAAAATGAGCTTTCCATTAGCTGGATGAGGTTGGTGACACTAACAGATTCTGGGTGCAGTCCAGCGATCATCAGAAGTGTGATGACTGTGTCAGAAATGACACAAGTGTGTCGTGATAGGGCGGGCTGGAGGTCAGGAATCCAGCAAGTCCCCTCAAGTCAGGCACAGCAGGGGACAGGACTGAGCACAGCCCTACCTACATGGCTCAGAAAAGGACTAGGGGCTTCAGCTTGGGCTTAAATGGGCCAGCAGACAGAGTGTGTGGGTGGGGGTCTCGGATGAGGCTGTTAAGGGCAATTAAGGCCTATTGATGCACTCAGGGTCCAAACAGACTCTTAACTTTTCTAGGTAGCTTTTATTAGAGGAATTGCTTTCTCTATAGGGGGAAAAACTACTTTCCTCTTGGATTAAGCTTTAGCCGCTTTAATTTTCACCCCAGCAGAGCTCCCTGTTACAGACAGATTAAACAGTGCCAAGTGCTGCTCTCATTAAGAACACCTGAACAGCATATTCTTTGTGTAAAGTTTACCCTTCCTATTAATTGAGGTTAATTGTAGCTTTGCAATAGCTACCCACAAGAGGGAAAAAAAAATGAGCGTTTCTACCTCTGAGCTATAATTTTTATAATTTTTTACTATGATTGAAGGTACCACCAGTTTTAGGACCTGGTAGTTCAAGGCACTGTGCACCCACGCACAGCCAAAGACAGATGCTATCCCCCCAAAAAATTACCAAGTCAGAAAATAATGCAGGAAAGAAGTCTCACAACATTCACACAAAATGAGAGTTGAGAAGCCTGTGGGCTTTGACTTGCCCATGTTAGAGGAAATATTTTTGACCTGAAACTGTGAAGTCAAACATGTTAGCTAAAAGACCACCGTCACAACAGGTGAGATGGTAGCCTTGGAAGGCATTAAAAATCAGTATATTTCAGGGAAGCTGACAAGGCTCCAAAGGAGCAGGTTTTATTCTGGGGGTTTTTTTTGGTTTTTTTTCTTCTGGCATTTGTAGCCAACATTTATCAATTGAGTTAATTCATTTTGTATTTCTCTTCATTGTTCTGAGACAAATTGTCTCTGTGGCAAGAGTTGCTAAAATACTTAAGTATGGCATTTGTTTCCCTTCCTTGACTAGAGAAAAACCCTCTAGTTTATACGCACTCTTCGAATACTAGTCCCTGACCCAGGGAAGCTAATTCCAGCAACAATAAATGCTGTGTCTTGTCCCTTCAGAAAATTGAGGACCTTGGAAAGTTCTTGGAACTTGCTGCTGACCAATATGCCTCCTATTTCTGCCGCAGTGTTGGGAGAAGGAATTTCTAAAGACTTCTGGGAGACCCGTATTTATGTTGTCACCTAGAATAGCTTTTTTTAACTAACTTATTTTTGTAATGCAGTTCATATTTCCTTTGTTAATATAGAGATTTTTACTGATGTTTTGGGAGCATAGTACTTACATTACTTGTACTGGAAGAAAACTTTCCACCGAATGTTAATGTTATAGCATTTCTGTAGCCTGGAGGGGGCTGTTCTGCCAGGTTTATAAGGAAATAGCCAATAACAAGGGTATTTTACTGTTCAGCTGGGATAAATCAGTCGGCTCCATCTTGTATCTAAAGCACATGTGACTCTAATCATCATTATTATTTTTGTCAGCCAGTACTTTGTGGTTTCCATCTCAGCAATACTCATTGTCAAAGAGCAATTTCACTTGTTGATCCTCCTTCTATCTCCTGCTGAGGTAGTCTTTTTGGCCTGTTTCTGATCCAGAAATGGATTAGACTTTCCTTCTTCTTTAGAGACCATGGGATTTGAACTTTGAACAAATCTTTTCCCATTTTCTTCCTTGTGTGGTTAAAAACCAAAAAATTTCTGGCTTATGGAGATTCACCTACTACAAGTCTACCCTTAGATTACTACTGATGCAATATTGCAAATTGCTCTTTGAAGTAGAAGTTCGGTGTTTGTATACTGAAGTTAAGTATGTTGGTGTCTTACAGTTCAGGACTTTTTGTCAACAGTGTTAGGGTCCTGTCCCATGAAATTCTAAACCTGTCCTGTAAATTTGGGTTTATAATCACAGTGTAGGCTTAGCAAAGGCATTACTGTATCCTAAGCGTTTAACTTAAGGAGAAATCCACTGAATCTTCTTGTCCCAGAAGGTGGAGGGAGATCAGATTAGCTGAGAAGTAATCTGGCCCTAATAGAATGAGATCTACTGTCACACCTGAACTGAGATTGCTACTACCAGAGCTGAAAGACAGTTTTCCACCAGCTGCTTTTGGGCCAGGATTTCTCTCAGTAGCTGTGACAAGGTTATCCATGCTTCACTCTGTTTCTGTGTTTATATAGGCACGAGAGAAATGTCCACTGCTACCACTTTTCTTTTACTTGACTCCTAAAGATACCTAGTTTGTCTTTTTTTGTTTGCGCTCTGCTTTCTGTCAACATCAGGAAATCACCATTGACAGGATGCCTTGTTAGAAGCAAAACCTCAACACTAGGTAACTACTTTGCATCTTTAGAGTGGAACACTGACAATTTACTGAGTCTGGAAACAAATTTCTCTTATCTTGAGGGCAAGTACAGTGACTGTCATCTGTTTCCACCATGAAGGACTGTCAGTACTGTTACATATCAGTTAAAGACATTACTAATCCCTGTTACTACTTTTTTCAGAACTGCCAACTAAGCTTTTTCTGTGATCATTCTCTAATCCATTTAAGTCAAAATGGGGTGGGTTACTCTAAACGACTCTAGTAGCAGGTAGCAGTGCAGCTGACTTTAGCAGAAGTGTGTTGTAGAGAAATTGTGTGAGTTAGGTTACCCTGGAGTGACAGCAGAGCCTCTTCAGCTGCAACAGCTGCAGTCAGGAGTGAATTCCCATGTCCTGCAGACAGACAGATGTTTGTCTTGGCTTCCTGTCAACTTGCTGGTATCTCCGATTCCCTCCTCAGCCCTTTGTGGGATGATCAGAATTGTGAAGGCCGCCTTCGTTGCCTTCCTCAGCAAACCAGCTCTTCAGAAGAGGAGCAGGTCCTCTTCAGAGGAGGAGCAGTTACATTTCAATGAGCCTGTGCCTCCTCCAGTTTGAGTTTTAAGATGACATGCAGTGAGAAGGTGACAGGGAGGTAAAAAGCCTTGTGTACAAAGCATATGTATGTGATATTTGCCACCACCACAGATTCTCTAGGCTTTGATAGCAGCAAAGCATCAAGCTTCCAGAGGGATGCAGAAGAAAAAGGGAGGGCATAGTGTATTTTCAGAAATCAGCTGAGCAAGAGCAAGGGTAGCAGGCTCTGAAAGCTATACCAATAGGTAAACCAGATCCTCTAGAATATCTTCACTGAGGACCATTACTTGATGTGAGATATTATGATTGGTGAGTTCGAAGCTGTATGACTTTCCAAAGGCACTGTTGAGCAACATGTGCTTTCCTGCAGCCTGCTTTGAGAGGGGGATTGGAATGAACTATGGCTGCACAGGACAATAAATCTGTTTTTAGTGTACCTAGGACTGAGTCGAAACAGAGCAGTCTCATGATGCTAAGCAGTGCTTTATTCAAGTTCACTCTGCCAGATCAAATGTATTATTAAAATTTTGCTGTGCTGAACCAGGCATAGCATGTCTTCCTGCAGTAGGCATAAACACCGTATCACGTGTTTAGGCTAATGCAACAGAAGTAGTGGTGCTTGTGAGGGTTAAATACGTATTGCCAGGTAAGCAGAGATCAGTGAATTTAGAACCTTGGCCTCATAGTTGGGAGTGACAAGTGGGGAAAATTTCTCTTGTGATTGTTGAGCAGATTACTGCTCTCCACTTCAACCTGGAAATGCTTTTTGGAGGTCTGAGCTGTTCGGGAATTACGGCAAACAGCCCAGCTGTCCGTCCCTGCAATAAAAGTAGGGTATTTACCCTGCAAAATGGTGTTGTCATAATATTGCTTTGGAAACATGGCACTAAATTTCATTAAGTCATTTAGTTATGTTAATATGGTTTCTTTGCAGCATTGAGCAAATATCTGTTATTTCTGGTTTTATCTCTAAAATTCTAAATGGTTCAATCAAAATATTCTCCTGTCAAATGTTCCACACTAAATTGTCCCACTTTTCAACAGAGTCATTGGTTGGGCTTTACACCTAATCTGGTATAACTAGGGTTTGGTGTGGAAAAGCACTTCTTCCTCTGCTGGCTGCATATTCCCCGTTCTCCCCTTGCATTGGATCTAGCAAGCGTGCGGCACAACGTGGGTTGGTTCAGCAGAAAACAAATCTGTCAAAAACAAAGTTTTCCTTTCAGATCAGCCTGTTGAGCTGATCTGCACGATCACTAGATCTAATGGGGGCTGGGAGGGACAAGCACTACCTGGGGCTTTGCCTGCAGTTGTACCGGATCAGAGGAAAAATCATGACGCTCTTACTATTAGCATTTTAGTTCGGGAGTTCCTGGCTCAGTGCAGAAAATCATTCTTGCCTGTATATTCCAGCCCATTAGACCCGGCTGCTTCTTTCTTTTTCATAATTATTTGATAAATTACTTGCTATTAAAATAATTAAATGATGAATCTTCACAGTATTTACAATTTTTCTCATGTTATTAAGCTGTAATTTGACCAACAGATACGAGCATAATTTACCCTACAATTGCATAGCTTTTAATATGTGCTTCTGCAGTGAATAACAGCTATGAAGCAAAGTGGTTTGCCCTGTAAAGTGACGTGATGTCATAATATTTCTTTGAAAATATAAAAGTAAGTATCATTATATCCTGTAATTATGTAGTTAGAAGTTATCTTTGCAACTTAGAAAATGGAGTCAGGTAGCCTGATTCTTCTTTCTGTACTATTCCAAGAATTCTGCCAAAATTGTACAAGAGCAAGTGTTCCGCTTTACAGAACATGAGAGATACTTCCCCAGCCCTGTATTTCAGTGTAACTCACTTCCTTTGTTGTCTTTTCTTTCCAAGAACTAAGGTTTTCCAACACATTTGTAATAGC
This sequence comes from Theristicus caerulescens, assembly GCA_020745775.1. NCBI lineage: Eukaryota > Metazoa > Chordata > Aves > Pelecaniformes > Threskiornithidae > Theristicus > Theristicus caerulescens. The sequence goes on along the minus strand of CM036561.1, from coordinate 123,447,367 downwards.
AAAGCAAACAACTGGTGTATTTCAGGAGTGTGTTTTCTTTTTGAAATAATAAAAACAATCTATGTTCTAGTGTCTGTTTTTCTTCTTGTTTAGAAAGGTCCTCTCTAGAGCCTGATAACCCATGACTGCCTCTGTCATGAATGATGTATACAGAAGTATGCTCGGAAGTATGCCTGTAGATGAACTATTACAGTTGCAAATATTTAGGCATTTCTGGCATTTAAAACTTACTGATTCTCTTGTACACTGGATAAGAAGTCTATCTGACTTGGCACCAAAATGATGCAGATTTCATAGATGCTATTGTATGACTGGTTATAAGCTATTAGGGTTTTTTTTTTGCTTTAGGCAAATATTTAGAGCTCTTGATTTTTTCCTTGTCAGATTTTTTTTTATTTTTTTAAAGGTTTGATTACTTGCTGTTTCTTTTAAATCTTTACCTAGTTCTAAAATAAATGGTTACTTTCCCCTCATTCTGAGTTTAACCTGGTTTGTACTACTTCTGCCCTTTTAAAGTTTTCTTTATTTTCTAAGGCACGAGATACTTTAGCAATTGCTGTAGTTGTTTCCTGGCACTTGTCATTGTAGGAAATCTGTAGTTACTTTTTCATTATAGATTTACCTGGTGAAGTTAAGGATCACCAGCACATTTATCTCTTGCACACCTGTCACTGTAGGGCCTTTTCCTGTTAGATTCATTTTTGCAGTGTTGAACGAGTTCTTACTTGGTATTTGAGATTATTACCAATTGTTACAAATATGCAACAAGCTTAAAACCTAGACTGTGTTTGCTTACAAACTCTATTTTAGGATTATTTGCTCTTGATATGTATATAATAGAATTTTTGTTCAGTGCTATATGTGTTATTTTTAAGTGTTTTTAGAACTAGCTATTAATTCATTTAAAGATTATAATGTCTCAGGATTGACTGCTCTTAGGTTACAGGGAGGTATAATACCAGTGTTTTAAAGATAATAGGTGATTCTTTGATTCTGTGACATTACAATAAATATTGTGATGAATATAGTGAAATAAATGGTTTGTGCCATCTACTGGTCTGGATAGGATCTGCATTTCGGTTCAGAGGCTGAATTGTAACTTTCACTGAAGTGTACAGTGTGGTAAAAGAAGGAAACTCACCAGAAATAACTAGCACGTTTTTTATTATTATGTCTTCTCTGTATTAAGTGCTAACTAATGTTAAACATGTGCTAATTCAAGGTGCAAACTAGTACATTAACCTTTTGCCCACCCCTGCCTTCCCAACCGTGCCCTACAACTTCTTTATCCTAATTTTGATAGAGCCTGGAAACCTTTCTTACAGGTAGGTCAGTCATGTTTTAACAGAATTTAACAGTCAAAGCTGATGGTGTAGGCTGTGCTGTGAATGTGAACACGGTTTGTCTAGACATGTTAGAAGGAGTCATACTTTTCTATAATAATTCATAATTACAATATATTCCATTATCACTTTTACTTATAATAGAGTATAAAAAAAAAAAAACATATTCTCTGGTATGGATTTTCTCTGATGTTTATTTCAGTGTTAAGTCTGGAGTAATAAAGCTGCTAGTATGGGGGGAACTTGAGTATAGCACAGCGCGGCGTTACGTAAGGCCTTTTAGCTGAAACGTCTTTGTATCCTACAGCCTAATAATAGGCTATTGTATTTTCTGTGGGTTTTATAAAGCTCAGATGTCACATTCCATTCTTACTTGTTTCAGTATCATCAGTGTTATCACTTGTGTATTTAATACATTTTGTGTACATTCTGATTATAAAGATTATTCTGCAAGGAGCTTTTCTTTCATTGTTGCTTTTTACTTATTTATCTCAAGGGCATAAACAGTGGATCCAGAAGTGCTCCAATGTCCCTCTAGTTATGGTTGTTCTATACAAAGGGTGTAAATCCAAGAAAGTATTAGTGGGGAAAAAAAAAAACAAAAACAAAAAACCAACTTTACACATTAGAAGAAGATTGTATGCTTCAGTATCACGTTCAGGGCTCCAGATACTTCACTTGCTTAAATAATCAAGGACTCATTTTCAGATGAAGCGCAGCTGACAAGATAGATACCCGGCCTAGAAATGTGGAGGCTCTGGGTCTGCTTCTAGGAAAACACTTCCCTTCACAGTGCTTCAGTTTGCCCTGTCCATAAGATAGATATTTACCTCATTTGCAAAGGCCTTTTAGATTTGTTGATTAAAAATACTGTATAAACAGCTAATAATATATTTTTGAGCTAGTTTTGATACATAGTATAGTTGGTGATCTAATTGTATATAATTTGAAAAGTTGAGGGGCAGAATATTCAAATCCTTTAAGTTGTAGTTAATTTGGAATTATCTAAATGCATATGTATGTATTAATATATATACACGTATGTTACTTGCTACAAACACGGGTACAAAAATTAATACACTAAATTAGTTGACGTTAGGTTGTACTTTAAAGCATAAATATCAATTTAAGCAAAAATAGTCATGATTTCAGAAGGGCAGGATTTTATCTAAGTATGAAAAGGTGGATTAAATGCAATGATATAGAAAGGTATTAAAGTATTCAGCTTTTCACATTTTTTCTTTTTGCAGGTAGATGCCCCAAGCAGTCATCTTTGCTTCTTTGTGACTGATTGTTACGCCTGGGAAAATGAACTGCAGTAAGTGCACAGTTAACATGAATTTTCATGGGGCGAAAAGAATGGTTAATTATTGCGACAGTATAGCTACCATGATCAGAGCAATGACTCATACAAGTGAAGCATATAATTGTCCATGTAACTTGTTTGAAGTCAGTTGGGTTCCAACATTCTTGTTCCTGTGTATAACTCTTAATTTTTCTTTATATATTTTTCCCTTCAAAGTCTGCTCGGAATTTGCTAGGAGGTTTTTTGATGTTATTGTTAGAGGCAAAGATACCAAGTTGTATCTGACAGAGGCCAGACTGCTGCAGCTCCATGTCCCCAGCTCCAACCAGTAGCAAGGCCGAAAATGTATTTCCAGTAGGACTCTGGCACATCTCACTTTTTCATTGTCTAAACCAGAAGAAGCTCCTAACTCCTACTTCCCTTCTTATCCCCTCTTTAATGACTTTTAATAGTTTTGTGCTTTTTGTAACATGTAAATTTTGGCTATGAATTTAGGTTAGATTCACTACAGTGGGAAGTATTATAGCTGTTTTGGGCAGGAATCTCAATCTAACCTACTTTGTATTGCTGGAAGGAAAGAACGCTCCTTTACTCTGGGCAAGTTGGAAACTGCTTCTTAGTTTCGAAGCTAACTTTTACCTTCTTTAGTACACTAAACTGCTTTGTCTGCAACCTCCTGAAAATTGGGAGAAAACAGCTATAGATGATCCAAAATGTGCAGGTTTATACAAACCTTTTCTTGTAGATACTACTGCATCACCATTATTCAAAAGTAGTGGTTTTCAACAAATTTATACAAGGGTGTTGCTGGCTTGAGTTTCAAAGGGTATGCAGCTTAATCTAACAAATACCTACACAGTATACTTGTACCTATTCATTGCAAGAAAAGACCCTTAATTGAATAGGAACTGTTATTTACCTAGTTTCCAATGAATTCATTTCAGGTGGGGAGTGCTTTTTCACTAATAATTTTGTTTCTTCTTCCTAAATTACAAAGATTATTTTCTGTTCCTCTGCGTTTTGGTCTTGCTGTCATAGATATAATCGGCAAAACTCCTACACAGCTTACATATGCTACGTGTACATATATTTGTAAGGTTCTTTAATACGACGTGGACCAAGTTTCCTTTTGAGTGAAACGCCTTAATTCCTTACTGTGTGGGCTGTGTCCATGCAAAGCACAGTGGTCTTGCACGTGCCCCCAACATAGGTGGATTGATGGTAGTTTCTGTAGCATTAGAGAAGCCAGGAATTGAAACAGAGTATATCCTTATACCATCCTTTAGGAATTCCAGGAATGAAGGGAGACAGTTCATCTTCTGCTAGGTACCTTCCTCTGATCCTTTCTTCTGGGTGGGCATATCTTTGAAGCTTTACTGACTGATTTTTACTTTGAGCTCTGCAATCACCACCAACACCCCCCCACCCCCCCAAAAAAAAGCCACAACAACAAAAAACCCAAACACAACCCCACCAAGTGTAATTTCAGAGGTACAAAGTGGCTCACAAAGAATGAAATAAAGCCACAATGTAGCCTGCTGACAGGGCCAGCTGCTAACATCTTTGCAGTAGGGCCTGGGGTCCTTCTAGTCCAGGGGCGCTACTGAGTTTCACTGTCTGAACACTAAGTAACTACAGAGGTGGGATGTTTCTAGCAATCCATCCATTTCAAGACAATGTGGTAGTAAATGTATCTCTCTTGTATTGTTTTTATGTTCACGTTTAACCCTACCCTCAGTCCTTGTTTTCTGATGACATCTTTTATTTTGTTGTTTCAGTAACGGGTCTTCCTTTTTTAGCAGAGGGATACAAAAGTGGTACCTGTCTCTAGACAGGTCGCCTTTGCGACAGGAACTGGCGGGTTCTCATTAATTCCAACAGCAGGGTCCCAAGGTCCACTATTGCCATGAAGACATCTGCAGAAGGATTCATGGCACATAGCAGGCTTTCTTCTTGCTGAGACAAGAAAAGAAGTGAAAACAACCAATTCCTGACCTAGATTAGCACACAGTTTATTTTGTATTGGGGGGACATCATGAAGCAGACTGGCATGATGAAGACCAGCTAAGGTACTGCAGAAGGCTATGAAGAGCCAGTTGCAATGAATCTTAATACTTTCTATCATTTAGTCACAAGGTTAAAAGATAAGTTAAATGCTCTTTGGGAGGAGAGATGATAGGTTAATACTGGTGTAAGAATTAATCATAGAATCTAAGAATTAATCACAGAAATTACTTTCCATGGAAAAAAATATGCCCTTAGAACAGAATCAGCTGTGTGCTAGACCTCCTGAGGCTGTAGGGCCTCAGAGGATCAGTAAAATAGAGAAAAAGGAGCTATGACCAAATTCACATGGTGTTGCAGTGTAGCGCTCAACTATCAGGTACTGGACCTGTTTTCAGAAAGGGGATCAAACAGATGGAGATGCTTGTGTCGTGCATTGGTGAGAGCAATCAAAGGCAGAGAGTAGTTCTGGGCTTTATGGGAATAATTTATTTTGGGGTAAAAAGAGTCTGTTAACTTTTGTGGATCACTAACAACTAGGAAAGTTGTTCTGGCTGCAATGGTTCCACCATGGACATAACTCTGTCTGGGCTTTGGCAGGTGTCGTTCATCCTAAGGGAACTCCATTGACCAGAGAAAGGATGGTCAGCCTTGGATTGCAAGAAGTCTCGTGCTGTTCCCCGTGAGTAAAATATTCACTGCTCTAACTAAAATTCAGTTAATTTCTCAGGATTATGTTTTATATCTGAAAACACAGTGGAAGCAGAACACTGGACATGGTAAGGCAATAAAGTGTGATGTCTTATGTTTCTATTGTCATTAAAACTAAGCTTTGCAAAGGCTGAGTCTCTAGGGCCTAACAAGCTAGGGAGAGCCTCCCCAAATCTCGCATCAAACCCTCCTCTCTGTCTTGATGTCTTTCCTGAGATTGTGCACGTTAGGAGGCAAACTTCCCCATCCTGCCAAAGTGAAACTTTCATTTTGTATTTTTTTTTCTGCCTTCTGTACTGACTGTACAGCCCTGCTTTTAGCATCAGTCCAAAAAAGCAATCCCAAGCTCCTCCTTTGATCTCACATGGCTTCTGCTACTGCTTATACAGCCAGGTCTTTCACGTGCTTGGTATGGCACCACCACTGCTTTCCATGATCCCGGGCAACAGGGAGCAGGCAGCTGGCTTTTAAAGCCCAGCAAACTCTGAGTCAGGCTTCTCTCTGCTCCTACAATTTATAACCTTGATCTGGGAGCTAAAATGAGCTTAGCACAGGGTCCAGCCCTTTGAGGAAGGCTTGTTATGTTCATAGGTAAGAAAAGGAAAGGTAAAGGAAGACAAAGGACTGAGCATTTGTTCAAAGCAGACATGTGATTCTCTAGATCTGGACTTGAGAGCAAAGCCCTCTGCATGGTACGAACAGTGTGTGCAGCCCTGCTATTCCCATGGCTCTGGCCCCCTTCTGGCTCCCCCTCTGTTTGTGGTGGGGCTAATAGCACAGCCGGGCAGGTGCTGGCTGCTGCCCTGGGGGTCTGGCAGGATAGGGAGCAGGAGCTGGATTTTTCACATATCAAAAGATAAGGTTTGGTAGGAAGGACAGGAAAGGGAGAAGTATGTGTATGCTTCCTTCTAAAGTTGTCTTGAAAAAAAAAAGTGCATGGGGGGTTATTTTTTAAAAAAAAAAAAAAGCTGTGTGGATTTAAAACATTTCTACTCCCCTCAGTAGAGGGCTCTGTATTTAGAGCCCTCATTTGCAAAATCAGTTACAGGTCTGCATGTGCCAGTTAAGAGATTTGACTGAAAAGATGCATGTTCTTAGTGTGCTCTGTGGTCATGACAAAATAGCTGGCTAAGAGCCCGATTCTCCTTGCTTTATTGTAATGGCAACACAAACTTTGCTGGAAAAGGGATCACTCTCTGATTTCCAGCAGGAGCTGTGTAGCAAATCACCTCACTTCCAGATTTCATCTCCTGTTTAAATTCTTTCACTTGCTTTTTGTCATCAGCTTTCCTCCTCCTTGTCCCCCCGGTTTTAACCTTGCGGAGGGCTGCTGGAATGCACATAAACACGGCACAAAGACAGGGGCTGCGCTGCTGAAAGGTCAGGCCAGCCTGGCGGCACACAATGAGGAGCAGGCTGGGCAGTGGAAATTTACAGCCCTTAGCTGGGCTGCAGATGGCTTCTCTTGCAAGAACTGCCCCACTCATTTGGAAATGTGATACTTGCTGAAGAGATTCAGTGTAGAAAAGACGGAGCGCTCTTGAAAGTGTTGTTGGAAAGGACTGCTTTCATTTGGGGAGAGGAGGAGACTTTGGGGTTATCTATCACATACTTTTAATAATGGAAATTTACTTTAATCGCCCTAATTGAAATCTGCTATTTATAGTTTCATATTCTGCAAACATTTGTGTTTTTACCAGTATTTGTTCACTGAAAACTATCATGATCTTAAGCATGATAATTCTACAGAAAAATTATAGCAAGCACGCCTCAGTATGAGAAAAGTGATCTACAGAAATAGGAATGGGCTTCATTAAGAATTGACTTCAGAGTCTTTAGTCCTTTGCTGTGTATTGTATCAGAGCATACATACACAGCTATGCAATAATATCTGCTTGTAGCTATTTGCATTTCATAGGGATACAGAGCGGTAATCAGTGGTAAATGCTAGTGTAAAACTGTCATTCATCCACAAGAAAGAGCTGTTTGTCAAAGAACTTCATTTGCTAGACATAATACGGAATTTATCTTTCTACTTACACTAACTGCTTTTAGTAGGAACTCGTTCGATGCTGTTTAATTTATTTTTACATGACATTCTAGTAACCACTATCAAAAGATCTGGGTGAAGGGTCATGACAACAGTCCAGCTATTTAGCACAGTTTTTTCTGTAAACAAATCAGTGAATTGTTTGACCAGCATGAGGTAATAATTCCCCTATGCATTCTGAATGAATGTGCTACAGATACGAAGAAGTTTCATTAACTAGTGTGAACCTCCAAAATGAAAAGGAAGTATCGAAAGAAAACCATGTGAAATGGATGTTACAGTTGTAGCTGTAGCTGAGGGTCATGCATCATGTTTTGGGTCTAGCTATTTGGAAAGGATGGGTTTCTCCTTATCGTAAAGTGGCTGTTGTTGCTTATATTTCAATAGTGCTTTAAGTCTGAACTGTCATTCTAACAGGTGTTGCCCTGTGACAGGCATACTATCACATTATTTTTCTTGCCACAAAAAGCATGTAGTTTAATGAGGTACGGTGCCCTTATTGTTCCCATTTTGAGGGGATGAGCAACTAAGGGTCAGGCATAGGAAGAGACTTTTAATTAGCATCATGAAGGAGTCTGGTAGAAGCAAGCTCTGGGCTTTGTTCTGGTTCCTCAGCTGCAAGACCCTCTGCTTCCCTGCCTGCCTTCCTTTAGTTGGAATTAGCCATCCACAGCCATATCACATGGTTTAGGGGCATAAGTGCTGTGTGGGGTGCACAGACTCCAGGCATCTCCCACTACATCTATACCTGACTCACCTTTAGCTGAAGTCCTGCAGAAAATTAACCTGGAAGATAATTTCCAGTGGAGAAAGACCTGATAGCATAGGCTGAGCATTGGCTTTTTGTTTAGATGACTCAGTAGTAAAAAAGGGTTACATTTATCTATCCTTTTTCTTATTCTATCATTTGGCTTCTTCAGAAACACTTTCAAAGTGTTCATGAAATGCAGCCTTTACCACAGTCAATACCAAAGACCTTCCTGCAAAGTATGTTAAATTAATTCCTGAGAAATATGGCTTTTCCTCTTTGCACACCTTGTAATGATTCATACAGTTCTTCATCAAATATATAAGCTTAACCCCGCTCCCAATCTGTTCTCACAGGCATGAATCTCTGGCAATTTACAAAGGCAGTGGTAAGACAGGAAAGTGGTCAGGAACTTGCTGATCTTGGGAACCCTGTGAGACCTAAATCAGCAGTAACCTGTTCTATCATGAAGCTGAAAGTGGTTTGGCTGTTCTGCTTAGATACACACGATCATATAGACGTATTTTGTGGTGTTTTTGAATACCTGCATCTTTGTAGAAACTCTCTTATCAGAGAAGGTAAGAGTTGGAGCAATTCAAAGTTTCAGTTAGGGCACGTTGTCGGTTCAGGGTGATTTTAAAATACGAGGCAACCAGTATAGTGGAAAGTGTATCACTAACTGATGACTAAACTCTGATATTTGATGCAGTAGAGACAATTCAAAATACCAGCAGTCTAGATTATCACTATAGATGTGATTTACAGTACTAGTCAGAACAAGCTGATAGCAGACATTAAAATTAAACCACATGGACAAGCTTTGGGAATATACTCCACAAATGGCTTGCAAACTACTGAAAAGTAGTATTTATCACTTGCTACTGTGTTGCACGCTACTGCTTTGTGAGAGGCAGCGTGTTAGCACTGAGTCCAGGAAAGAATTACTTGACTGACTAATGACAACCTTATGCAATAACTGCAGCATTTCAAACATTACTTCAGTGCCTTTATTCAGGGCTTCTAATCTGCTGTTCATACAGAAAGACAGCTTTAGGCAGGCTAATTTAGGCTAATTTAAATGGCTCCCCAGCTTTGTGGTAACGGGAGCAAGAGAACTTCTAGACATCAATCCACCTCCAAACCTCTATACTATTCATGATCTGCATTCTTAGCCTTAGACCTTCCTCATGAACTGCTCCATAAAATACCATAGTGGTAAGGTCCATGGGTGACCAAATGGAAAAAGGGCCGAGACCTACTTTCTGTTCTTGTTTCTGACCATTTGAATGGTCAGACTGCTTTTCATGAGCTCTATTCCCATATCAGTCAAACAGGGATAAAAATAATATTCCGAACAGAGTCTCTGTCCCCATTTACCTAGGTAAATATCTAATCATAGTCTTTTCCAGGAAGACTGAAGTAAAGAAGACACTTGACAGTTCATTGTGAAGTCTCAGTACATGCAGGGAAGCGTGCTTTCTGAGAAACCCACGAAGCAAAAAAAATCCAGGCACAAATGATGCCATTTAACCTCTCTAGAAATTTCCTTGCTGTGTGGGGAATCCCATTCTCTAACAGACCAGCCAGTTACATCATGTGGAAAGATAACTTTTGTCCAGCAACCAGGTGGCTAAATGCAAAAATAATCTCCTTCCTCTCTATGCTTCTCTTTTGTGGGCCCTAGATACAAATTATTGTTCAACTTGAAAATCTAGTTCTCAGTTCTGGCTGCTCTTGGTAACATCACCACAATTTATTGTAGTATCGACTGACTATAGAAAGATATGTCAGACTTGCAGTGTAGAACAGTCTTAGAGGTGATATTGAAACATGCTGCTTAGCTGAATACATAGCTCCATTAAGAAAGGTAAACAGGAGGATGATCTTTTGTTGCTCTTTTGAATACCTTAAGCAAGCTCCGAGAATGTTTGAAGGCAAAGTCTGTTTCTTAAAGCTTAAACAGTGCTAGATACCTTCAAGACAAAGCACAAAATAAGGAGCTTGCCAATGATCGTTACTTTTCCAGTTCTGAACAGACTCTCTGCATGCTGCCGGAGATGATTTGTGACCTCTGTCACGACTGTGTTTCAATGGAGCTTCGGTTGCCAATATTAGCACAGGCTGCTCTCAGAGTAACTTGGATACTATCTGTGTACATGAAGTTGTTTAGCGTGAGCCTGGCAGAGTGGTAATGACTTGCAGGGCTTTGTTTAGCTTTCCTTGAGATTGCAGAAGGTCACATCTAGTAGTAACACAGCTTATTGCAGTTCACAACACTGTTTTGGCTATGGATTTTACTTAAAATCCATTCCTGGCAAATAAGTGGCCACAGATGGAAAGAATAATACGGTGGTACTGATTAAGAGTACTCTATGACCTACTTGGGAGAGGTAGAAGGGATCTACCATCAGTTCTCAGCTGGAGACTGTAAAAATTGTTTTGAATTTATCTCCACAGTCAGCCAGTGGTCTGGGAAGAAATCTTGCTTAGGGTAACAGATTGTCTCAAAAAACTATATGCATTTGGATGGAAGACTTCCAGTCTTTTAAACTGGACCCCCACCCCGAGAAAACTCACACTTTTCTATTTTCTTACCTTTTACTGTATTAGGAGCTGATAACTTTGTGATTTCATTTGAGTCCAAAATTAATATCTTAACTCCAGTTGTTTTTAAACACACAAACACTTAGTATACATGTACTTGAAGCCAGGAAGCTTGTAGACTAATGCAGATTTCTTCCTATGTGTTCACATTTCAGGTTTATCTTCTTCCTTACCTATACCTCCTTAGTTCTTTAGGGATTTCATCATAGTAACGTGAAAGACCCTGAAATTCAAAGTTGATTCATAATGTTTGTGCTTTCTGTAGAAATACAAAATAGTAGTACACTATACTGCTAAAATACTAGTATATTATATCGCAAGATGATATACTGTCCCCTGGGCCTATTGTGTCACAGTGCTTCCCATGATGTTCTAAATGCCCTCAAACCTAGCACTGTGGTGACTGCAGGGCAGCGAAGGAAAAAGAGCAAGATGTTCTGCGTTGATAAACCCAACACGAAGCCTATATGGAAGTACCAAGGCCTAGATTTCCTTTAGGTTTGTGTCTCCTTTTTAACTGTCAGTGCCAGTTGAAGCTTTTCTGTTAATTGTATTATTTGATACCCACACATCTGTGGAGTTTGATGTTTAACTGTATTGTATGCTACCTTTTAGCAAACTCTGAAATGGTCAAATCAAAATACTGTCATACAGGACTAATGTGAATTCTTGTGTTTCTTTGTTAAAGACTCATAAAATGTTTTTCAAATTCTGAAGAAATCCAAAGAGCTACCTATGGGGCTTCACTGCCCCTTTCTTTTCAATACAGGGCTGGTGTTCTGCAGCTCTCAGCTGTTTTCAGGTATTGAGTAACATGACATCCTTTGAGAAAATGGTTTAATAGTCAGGGGGCTGGGTCCCTGCATTTTGAGAGCTGCCTGACCCACCCACATAATTTTCTACTGAGATTACTCATGCTTCTGGCAGAGCTACCCTGCCTTTCTCCTGAGCTGGCCATAATGCAGGTGCAAATTAACACTATAAAGTATTAACTTCAGCTCATTTTGGGGGTGAAAAGCTAAAGAAAGCCTTAATCTGAGTTCATGTCTATGTCCTTGCCTGAAACAGGTTTTTTTTTTAGAGCCTAAGACTAGTGATGAGTGCATTTTGAAAGCAGTGACACAAATTATGAATTGCAGCACTCTTACGCCCTTATTGAAAATCTATCCCATCAATTTCAAGAGAAAACAGCGCTCTCACCAAGGAATACAACTGTAGAAGATGCATTCATGTGTAGCCAGATCCAAGTAAAATTAAATCCAAAGTGGCAATAGCCCAGGATGAAACTTGATGCTAATTGTACATAAATAGCAGAGGGACTGTCATATGACAGGCTATAATCAATAAAACATGCCTGTTGTGACTAATCTGCATGTCAGGTGTCCTCACTGGGACAGAGTGTTGGCGCTGTTGTATACCTTGCTGTCTCCTGGCTCTGCTGGTGATTTAAGCGTTGTTATGGATTTATTCCTCACGTAGAATTAATTTCTAGTTCTTTCCACCAAAACAAAGAACCAAACTGAGCAAATGAATGAAACACTCTGTTATGTAGATGCTACTCACTGTATCTGTAGTTTTGCTAAAATAATGTAGGCGCAGAAGTGCGTTCTTTGAACAAAATTGACTTTTTTCCCCTAAAAAAGAAATTTAGGATCTCTTGTTTCCCCCAATTGGTGGTCATTAGAACACTTTGAAAAACTGAGGTCAGCCTTGGTAGATACTATTCATGCTTTTTTATTTTGCACAATGTTACATGTCTGGAATTGTTCCAAGGGACAAATGTGTTTAGTAGATAAGATTTTTTTTTTTCAACAAAGAACAGTTTGGTGCTTTTTGTGATCACATCAAAAATACTACTTTAAGAATTTATTTGCTGATTTTTTTTTTTGTATATGCCAATTTCTAATTGTTTGTAGCTACAATTGCTTGTAGCTCTATATTATAATTGTTTCTGGAACTTAACATGTAGAGGGGTTTTTTAATTAAAAATATGTAGAGCTATCTTAAGACTAGTATGGGGAAAATGAAGTATTTGTGGTGGCTCCAAAGGAAACAGTAGAACAAGGGTTAAAAGGAAAGGTATGTTAATGGCTACAGAATGCCAGATGTGTGATTTCATTCAAATGAAGAGGAGGAACTAACCTAAAGATAAGGTGCCAAGAAGATGGGGAACTGAACTGGAGCCATGAAATATTCTGATAAAGAAAATTTGGTGCTTGTGGGTATATAAGTGTGAAAATATGAGTGAGTAAAGTCAGTGTAGTCAGATTTTTTTTTTAAATAAATACTATCTTCCCTTTCATAAGATCTCATACGGAATTTTGTTACACAAGTTTCCTACAACCAAGTTAAAATCTTAATGTACGAATGCTTGGAAGGCCACAGAATTGACTGAGAATTGGTACATTATGGAAGGGGATGTAGGAATTTTCCTTCAACTTGATAATTCCTTGTGGCAGTTTTAAAACTTAATTTTAATTCACTACAATTTTTGCCAACAAATTCCTAGCGTGGAAGAGGTCTCTTCAGTTGTCTGTTGCTATATATTCCCCACGTGAGTACATAATGTGTTTTTGCGGCTCACAGGTAGTCAGAGAAGCACTTGCTAGTAGTCTGTACAAAATTAGCCAGTCACCTTGCTTTGGCTTCCTCTAGCACGTTAAGTGAAGGTGCTTGACTGCCTTGCATCGCTTTTCCCCTGGAGCAACCAGAGATGTTGGCGCAGGCGTACGGTACAATCATAAATGCCTACACGCAGATTTAGAAGTGGCTCGTGAGATGAGCTCTGTTAAGAGGTGCCCCTCCATATGACAGTTCTTGGTAACGCTGCTCTGCCTTGACTTTGGAGGATGGTTTTTTGCGTAGTCTAGTTTTGGGGATGGCTGTACACATCCAGTTCTCAGCTGACATCTAGGTTTGCATCCGCAAAAAGTCGGCAAAAGTCTTCAGTAATTAGGACAGAGTAAGTCTTGAGGTAGTGTAGGAGCTAATGCAGTATGTTCTCAGAATATCCTATACTGTTCCCCTTTTCCCTGTTCTTGTTTTCCCCTATTTCATGAGTGCCAGGTGAGGTTCATTTGAAACAGAGCACTGATGAAGGTCCCGGAAACCTGTAGCAGTTGCAATGGCCCTTTAGCACTTCTCGGAAGGGTACAAATAAGGCTCAAGGGTACTCCAATTTGGCCAGGCAAGAATTTATCTGAGATTTGAGGAATCCTCAGGGATTATGCAGCTAAATGTCTAGTTATTGAAGAAAAGCTTCTGTTCTCATTTGTACCAGCATTTATCATCTTCCCTGCTGAGTCCCTTTTTTAAGATTATATTTACTGTACCTTCTATCAGATCCAGCTTCCATTTGAAATCATGAAGAGCCAAAAGGAAGAAAATATCTTTTTGGTTTCAGGCAATGCTGCAGTCTCTTCCCTGGCCCTCTGAGGAACATCTCAAAACACAGTGCCCCGCATCAGGCTTCGTTCATGACTTCTTTTTCTTCTAACCAAAGAATCCCTGAGCTGTATTTCCTCATTTCCCTTCTCTTAATAGTACATTTTCCTTTCTCACCTTCTCACATTACTGTCCTGGCATTCTCTTGCATGTGATATTTATATAGTTCTTGGCTGTAAATGGATTTCTTCTGGACCTTGAATGGTCTGGGAATTGCATTACACTTCAAGGTGACTTTCCCTCTAGTTACAGCTGTGATCTATCCGCTATAAGGCAGCAAAGTCCTAGCTCTACCCTGCTATTGTCATTTGATGCATTTTTGCTCTTAAACAAGGGAAAGAATTTCCTTGAAACAAATTGTTATTCTTGGCCTAAAATCGCCTGACAGTTTCTGATGCAGTCACATTGTGATCCACCTCTTTCATCCAAATGGATGAAGAAACCATCAGTATTTTACCATGAAACTGTTGGTGCTCAGCTTTTAGAAAACTTGAGCTTCTGGGATTGTCACGGATCTCACCTTCGCTCCTGGAATCAAATCCTAATAAAATTCTGAAAGGGGAATACAGATTAAACTAAACAGTGTAATTTGCCTTTAAAACTTTCCCTTTTCATATGAGAATCTGATTAGAACCGAGGGACTGTTTTATATTTTATTACCCACATAGGAGAGATTTATGACAGGTTCTTGCCTCATGGTGTTTTGATTCAGATTTTTGTGCGGTGTTAGTAAGTAAATGTGAATGTATCTTGATATGGCTATTTGAACAGCTATTCGATCCTCTCTTTCAGCATTATTAATACTTCACTAGCAAGAAACTGCTTTCTAAAGGCTCAGAGGTTCTATTTCATTTGGATAAACATATAACGTTTCACATCATCTCCACAATGCAGTAAGAATGTTTTTCTTGAAGTTTCTCATCCACTTTCTTTATGTTCTGTCATGAATGATGAAGGAATTATGACAAGACTGCAGATCAGTCTCAGTTCACTGCATAAACTTACCTGTACTATTGGAGAGGAAGAGTTGGTGTCTGAATTACGACATTTATTTTTTCTCAGAAAGATTGGTTTAATTTACAAATTTCAAGTAATATATTTAAGCTGGTTTAAAAAAAGGATTTGGTTTTGTACCTTAGTTAAGTGACAGAAATCTTAATTTAGGTCCCTCTGCAACACAAACATAAATAATATTGGGGGGAGGGCGGAGATCAAAACTACATTAACTTCATCTTGAAAAGATGAAGTGGAGGATAGCACGATTTCTAGTTGATGACTTGTGTGAGTACTCACTTCTTCAAGTTATGTTGTACTGATTGATTAACCTATTTTGTCTCTTGATTTCTTTGGCCAATAGACCACAATGAAGAATATTTTAGTGGAGTTATTGAAGGTGAGGGACCTGGCTCATGATGACTGAAACTTGTGAATAATTATCATCTTTGTGAAAGTTAGTCACGACAGAATTGTCCCATCTTATTTCAGCACCTACGAGAGATGAGAATCCCTCTGCTCAGGGAAGTGGGATATGATAGTGGTACCACTCCATGCAGTAGAATAGAATTCCACAAGATCCAGACAAACTTTTTGTGTGTGTGTTTATTGTCTAGGCCAGTGGTATGGGTGTGCCTATCCCATGTCCTTTTATTGCATGCATTGTGAACTTTTCAAGGCAAGAACAGGGTGTTTGGAAACTGCCTGGCATGTTGTGGATGTAACTGGAAAGAATAGGAGAAAAAAAAGGATTTGTTTTTTAGCATGAGGCAACCTTCTATCAAATTTGCTGTGGAAAGTACTGACCAAGTTGAAATATCCAGCCTAGGATCTGAGAGCCTTCATTGGCGTTAAACCTTAAAAAATGATTACATGCTGCTGAATCCACCCTTCAGGGAAAACGACTGGGAGGTTGGGGCCTGTTGTTTAACACAGAAAGAAGCAGAGCACAATAAAATTTTCAACATCTTCCCCTCAGGGCTCCAAATCCTGTGAGAAGGTTTGTTTCTGCTGAGAGATGGGTGTGATGATGTTGCATTCACTGCTCAGAAAGGAGCTGTTAGTGCTAGCACTGGGATAGGACTGGGAAGTAGAGGGGAATCCAGAGCTCTAAGGATCTCCTGGCTCTTCCCCTGGGTTCGAAGAACATTTAGAGAAGTGCCTTTTCTGCAGCACTAAGGAAGATGAGTAGCATTATGCCACTTGGTATGAGCTGCAGATGTGCACGTGGCTGGAGTTATGGTTATGTGAATGCTCTTGGAGCATGCAAGATGTGTGGCCTTCTTTTTACCTCTTGCTGTGTGCTGCCTTTGACCACATCCATTTTCCTGGGTAACGCAGACCTTTGATTTCCTTTCTCTTCTACTCCCTGTAGAACTGGAACACACGCTCCACTAGGTACTTTCAAAGTAGGTTAGGAGGTTGTCTGATACTTAAACATCAAAGTACTGTTGTGACCTAGTGGGTAAAGAAGGAGGTTTTGAGGCGACTGTGCGATTCCATGTATTTCTTGTGGAATGGATGTACTTAGTATGATCAGCCACTTGGATCTTCCTGCTTTGGTAGATTATCTGTTATAAAGTTGGGGCCTTGCAGAGCATTGGGAATATAGATGAGTAATAACTATTGTGATCTGTGATAGTGCTATAGTGCTTATGTCACCCAGCTTTAAATGTTGCTGCTTGTTCATATTATCCTGCAATTCATTTATTTTGCTCTTTTGCTTGACTCGGACTGCAGCATAGTTCTGACACAATTGGTTGTATCCTAGCCAGGATAAGAAAAAACTATTTTCAGATGTCACCAACTAACACATTAGTTCATATAAACCTTAACGCATAGCCCGCTCACAAATCCCTCTGCTGGTAATAAGGGCAATTCTGCTTGCTGCTCCCCTGTCACCTGTTTTGAATGCTGTGAGGGGAACAAGTGTAGGCTTTTTTTGGACTTGAAAATGGGGTGTCGCGATGAAGATTGCTGACACCCACAGGAATGGTGATGGCACAAGGAGAGGAGTGCACTCATGGCAAGGACATAACTGCAGAATTTCCACCTACATTAGAGGCCACATTGAAAATGACTGCTTTTTGTAGGTTTGAGTTATTGCTTTTGAACCTTCTTTCCCAATTGAATTATTATAAACATAGGAAAAGTGCCATTATTTTTGTCAAAATAGATGCGGTCTGTTGCTAGCTCTTCATTTATATGCAAGCTTATGGTGAAAGAACAAGTGAATTTGTGTGCATGTCAACTCTAAATCCTTCTGTTCTAATTCTTTTCAAACAGCAGGCAAAAGGATACAAGAGAATAAAGTTCAATGGAGGGAAAAAATACTGATGGCATGAGGTGTCTATTATACATATATATGACTGTATTAACTGCTTAATGGTTTACCTTTTCTGCGATTTTGAAAGTTGGCCTGCAAACCTAATGAGAAATTTACTTTCACATTGAGAGCTGGAGCAGGTGTAGCTTATAAACATATTTCATAACATGAACTGTAGGTTCACTCCAGGTCTTTTTACTAGTAGTAGTTTTTGCATGGCTTGAGTTTTCTCGTGGTAACAGATACGCCCCTTCTGAGATGACTAATGGCACAGAATACTAGAGTGTTTTTTCCCAGACAGTCAAGGACAAATCAAAACAAAAGAAGTATGAGCAGTCACACCCAGTGTTGCTATTTGTGATCATTATGTACAGGGCATTGCTCGTAAGAATATACTCGGAGACAGTGTATGGTTTCCAACGTCAGCACTTTTTACTGTGACCAGAACTGGATTTAATTTTTTTTATATTTCCTATTCTTAATATCTTTTAGTTAAACACCAGTTAAAGGAACATATTCACACAAGAAGTTCCACTGGTGTTGCAGAGACTGCACACATAAGTAAGGATATTTGTTTGAATGATCACTCGGAGCTTGGGGCCTTATGTTATAAGGTATCAAGCTCCTCACTCAGGTGCTGAGCATCCTTGTTCTCCATGAAGCCAATGGCCTTGCAGGACTGGAGGCTGGACAAGCACTGCTGTAATGCACGAAAAAGCACCAGTTCTCTTGCCTGGGTCCCAGTTCAGGATCCCATGCGGGTGCCCTGGCACCTGAGAAGCCTGCAGAGCAGTTTACAGGGCAGCTGTGGTCCCTGTCCCATGCCAGGTCTCCCACGTGGCCAGGCTGACCCCCATGTGAGCCACCCAAAAGCACGCCTGGCCCAAAGGGAAGGCGAGGCACAGCCCCAGGCTGCAGCCTGTCTGCATGTTGCATGTAATGTGTTTGCTAAAAAAGTATATTACTTAATATATAACAAAGTGTATTAAAATGTGATGCTGTAATTTAGAACTGGGGACTATTTTAAAGTTGTCTGTGGTCAGTATGGGATCTTATAGTGGCTTCTCCTGGGCAAAGAGCATAGTGGGACATGCCATGGTCTTTTTCTGAGCTTAAACCTTTAAATACATATTGTGTGTAACTTTGTGGATTTCGTATCACTTTTTAAAAAATAATTCTTTCTCCTGTTTTATTTTGTCAAAGGCCCAATTAAAAGTGGCATTCAGCGGTCACATTTTGAGATGTATTTAGGCACCGAAAGACACCTCAGACAGTTTTCAGAAGTGCTTAATATTTAGAATACAATGTTTTCCCACATCCAAGTTTCTTCTCTGTGCCACATAAAACAACCCCTGCTGAGAGAAAAGAGCAGATGGATTCAAGTGCTTTACACCAGTGGCTTTCTCACTCTTTAGCAGACGCTTAGCTGAAGTGTGCGAGGCTGTTAGAACTTGTTCTCAATTTCAGCTCAGTAATTCATTGTGTTCTTCCCCAGGTCTCTAGAATCATGAGGAGGAAGTACATAATATGTCTAATTTGAGTACCATTCTCTAGTCCTACTCTTTTCAGAAAGACTGACAAGAAAACTGCTATTTAGATCATGGAGGAGCTCTCAGACTCATTTAAGCTGCCATGCAGGGATAGTCCCTGCATTTATTTAGTAGCACTTTGGGTTTCTGAGCATCAGAATAAATTATTTGCAGAAAAAATGAAATTTGTCTCTGATAAATGTGAACCTGAGGTCTCCCACTGCGTTATGTTTAGAATTAAGAGAAGTAACTTTATTCACTGTACGGATCATGTTTAATTTAAATATTTGACAGATCTTTTAGGATGTGACATTTTAGGTTTCCCATTACATAAGCAATATAACTTATTGAAGATGAGGAAAAACTGAAGGCTCTGACTTGCAGTATAAATTTGCTTGCTGCTACATTACTACAGTATCTTACATTTACAAGCCAAAAAAGTTAAACACTTTAAATGAAAGATTGTTTATAGAAGTAAGGAAAATTCCAGCAGAACTTTCCTTTCACTGTATATGTGGGTGTGTCTGACAGTATGTGCATTCGCCATATTCATATCCATCAAGACAATTAATTACAGAGTTTTGATCGATTCTAGTGTGACCAGAGACTGTAAGTCTTGGTAAGTATTAGCAAGTTTTGTGAGGGTGTTTATTATTATTAGGTTAACAATATTAAGACTTCATCTTAAAGCTGCAGTTCCTGTGGAGATTTAATTTTTTTTTTTTCAAACCATGTAGCTGGCATTTGTTATGGAGAAAACTGTAGAAATGGGAGTGAGAAGGATGGGGGATATCTGAGAATGGGACAGGAATGTGAGCTTTTATGAAGGAAATCACATAACGAGGGGGAACTTTAAAGGAATGATTGAAAATTGATGAATTGGACAGAACTGAGAGATTTGTTGAATTTTGGAGGGAGCTAGAGAGAAGATGAATTGATGCACTCAAGATACCTGACTAAATATTTAATTATTAGTCTGCTGTCATAAAATCTCTAGTTTTCTAGGCCTGTAACTACAATAACACAAAAGAACAAAAAAATAAATGCAGGTATGTTCAAATTTTTAACAATTATTTCAGCTTCTAGAAACACAGTAGATTCAATGGGTTATTCTGTAAGTGTTCTGTTTTATAAAACATCCTGAGTTATGCATTAATTGAATCTATCTTGCTCCTTTCATGTGGCTTGTTGACTGACTAGGAGATAGGAACTGGTGCATTAAGAAATACATCTTGTCCTTTTATATTGACGACATTTGTAAACAATAATGCATCTGTACAAAAATGTGTACTATCAATAATTCATGAAGCATTTTCAGCCTTCCAACTCTTCTCTAAGTCAACACTAGAATAAATTTGGCAGTAGATCACAGAATCTCATTTGGAAGATGAGGCCTTACATGGGCTGAGAACTACCTACAAAACAGCCCATTTAGCACTGTCATTAATTTGAAAGTGTGATTTTTATGGTCAACAGACACTGATCTCACTGATTCTTTCTTCTCTGGTTATGTGTTCTCATTCCTTTGCTTGTAGCGATACTGATTCATGTGCAGCTGTGCGGTAACGTGGACCATCCCTTGGACTGAGTTCCCTGGAAAGTACTTTTCTTAAGGAGGGCTTATTTTTCAGCTGAATCAATAAGCCAGTCTGTCTAATAGGCACACAACTGTGTAAGTCAAAAGAAAGGTGTGGGCAAGAATGGTTGATTAAAGGTAATGAAGACTTCATGGTATTGGGGGGGGGGGCGGTGTGCCTTTTTGATAGTTGCTCTGCTTCTCCCATAATAACAAGAGAAAAACATCAGACGACAGGAATATTGAGAAATTCCAAGATTCAGGTTTGGATAAATAATTGCTCAGCCATTAGCCCACTAATGTTTTGTTACATGTAAAACATCCTAAGGTGCCTATTTGCTACACTACAAAGGTAGGCGCCAGTCCTCTAAGCTGTTTCTTGTCAATAAGACCTTGCAGTGTTGGAGGCCCCTTGTGACAGATGTTTGTACAGACTGACAGCCTGTCCATCTGAAATAATTTAAAAGATCTGGGCTTTAAGGCTTAATTGTATTAGTATGGTATGGTAAAGCCTTTGTGCAAAGCTGTCACCTTCAGTGGACTGTAGGAGTTCAAATAGATTTGAATGACTACAAAGGCTTAAGGTTGTAACAGCTGCTGTAAAGTTGGGTGATGTCACACTGAATAGTGTTTTGAATCTGTAGACCTGATTTGTAATTAGAACGGTTTTCCTACCAAAAAATCACACTGAGCCAGCAAGATAACAAAAAAATTCCCCTGTAGTTCCTGGGGATCCCTCGGTGATTCACAAATTCCACTGAAAGCCACCTCTGAGCTTTCAGAAATCTTCTCTTAAATGCTTGTACTATTTAAGCTTTCCAGAAAAGCTATGAGAACCTCACTAAGGAACTGCTGGTCTCTGTTACAGAGAAAGTATTTTGTCAAGTGGGACAAACAAGCAGCTCTGAGGTAGCTGTGAACAGTCCTTTTTCACCTCACTGCAGTGTAACTTACTACACTGACATCAGTAAGTTAAACTTTGACTATTATTCTGCTGATTATTGTTTCAGCTGAAACACCAGTTGTTTCTAAATCTGAAGAACTAAATCTTACCCTAAGCTGATCCTGCTGGATTTTTTTATACCACACTGTGGTTATTGCTGGGGAGTAGTTCTTCTAGTAGAGACAGGCATCTATTGAAGTTATAGAATTTTTATATAGGAAGAAAATATCTCAAATATGCTGCTTTGCTCTAATCTTTAAAATGAGTAATTTACCTAGTAGTTGTAACTTTAGTTGGTCAGCAAAACTTAAACAAGTTTTCTTGCTGTTGACTGAAGATGTGTGCCTTTGCAAAAAGGCAATTATGGTAATGGCTTAGCACATCCTACAAACTAACACTTAACTTTCACCTTCTTTGCTTGCAGCAGCAATGTCAGTAATTGCAGTCTGTTGAAACTGCATGGAAAATTACATTCAGTGCAGCCATTTGGAAAAGATCCGTTTCCCCTGCAGAACAGAACAGATTATGTAGTACATATCCTGGAAGAAAGTACTGCTCTAGAACCATCTATCTCAGCTCGAAGGAAAGGTTTCCATTCAGTTGTAGACATGTACAGATTAAACTCTCTTCTAACATTTCATTTGCACATTTTTTCCCCAATGCTGATTTTCAGTGATAGCACTGCTTGGTTGGGGGTTTTTTGCGTTCTTTGGGGAGCTTTGTTAGTAATGTACAAACCCATCGACTTCAGTTTTGCTGTGACATTGCTTACATCTACAGCTATCTGGAATTTGTGTTTGCAGGAATTGGTGCAAACTACTGATGTGGTGGGTTGGATCCGAGAGCTTTGTTTTCAGTCTTGGATTTGAAAGAATCGCTGCCATCTTTGAAATAATTCTGTGGTTTCCAGCTTCCTCAGAAGCCAAGGATATCTAGGATCGTTTGGATAAGAGGTATAAAACCCACAAATCAGTCATAAACGGAAAATGCCACTCAGCAGTCATTTAAAAGTGATTCTTGAATATTCTACTTTGATTTAGTGGACTCTGAATTGTCTCAGTGAAATATTTTTTCCTTTTGTGGTCATTTATTTATGCAGTGGTCATTTATTTATTGTGGTCATTTATTTATGCAGTTTTAAAATAGTAAGAATCTAAAACCCTGTTACTAACAGCACAATAAATACAATGACAGCTTGTTAAAATAATAATTTTAGCAGTGAGGCCAGTGGCGGACACAAATAAGGACTTCTTATTTTATAGGACGAATATTTTTGCAAAGAACCTGCATTATTTGGAGCATGTTAATTCTGTTCCAAATGTGTTACATTGTACCTGATATTCATAGGTTGTGTAGTGAAAGAATTATACAAACAAACTGTAACTCTCACTGTTTTTCTTGATCTCATGAAGGTGTGCGTTTGAGTCAGCTGCAGCTGTGATCATATTGTCTAGGAAATCAAGGGAGCAGAAATAAATGGGTCAATCCATTGTAGAAAAAATCCCAGATCTACAAGCATTCTGTCCAAGTGAGGAACTGAGGATTAAACTTCAGGAGTGGCCAGTGCTTTAAACAGTTAAGTGGAAAGGTCATATCAAAGTGGCTTGTGGCCATTATCAGTTATCCTGGCTTTTATACTCCCTGTCAGTCACAAAGAGGGAACACACACATGCTGGAAGAAGGTAATTGTTGCAGATTAGAGCCCCATGTGAAATGAAAGAGCTATCAACATTCTTCATAGTTGCTTGGCATGAGTTCTGATAATACAAAGTTCTCTTTTATTATTACTTTAAAATGCAGCCATCTACCACAGACTAAACAAAAATCCCACAAGACAATAGCGCCAGCCTGTGAGTAGAGTATGTTTAATTGCTGTGCACAGCTGGAGCTGGCAGGTGAAAAGTAGAGACATGATTGCTTGTTCAAATAGGAAGGTTTAGATTTCTTCTACTTTTTTCCTGTTTAACTTCATCTCCTATTTTAGCTGCAGATAGGATTTTGTTGTTTTGTCATATTTTAGAGCTATCTAGCTGTTCTTATTTTAAGTACAGAGAAATGCTTTTTGTTTTCTCTTGCCTATCTCATTGGCAAGAATAAAAAGACGCGATTCCTTAGTGTTGGGGTCACAGTGTGCAAGACTGATCATCATGCAACCTTAAAAAATACTCCTCATGAAATGTATCTCTTGTGAAACTCACACGTAACGTTTTTTGACTTATTGTATGTGAAGCCAACCCTGCGATGACAGTGTTAAGACAGATGTATGCACTTGAGCAGAGATCCATAGTTCATCGTTTTCTTCGGGGTTGTGCTTAAAGTACTGAAGAGTTTACACACCGAGGAGGAATACAGGACACTTTCTTACAGTTGTATTTTCTCTCTTGCCAGTCATCAAGTATTATGCAGTAACATTGCTTGTTACATTTAAATCAACCAACACTGTTTTGCACAGGTATTGATTCTTCTGTGCCTGTTTTTTAGGTCCTGTCGTTCCTGTTTGAAGTCAATAGGTGCTCTTAGTGCACAAAAAAATGCAGCCTAGAATGTTATGCAACCAAATTAAGCTTCCACCTGCCCAGTCCTCACGGAAACATCAACATTCGGTGATGGGAAGAGGCCTCATTATTAAGAGGTAATTACTTTTACTTTGATGTTTTTCAGGGCATTTCCTAGCACGTTATGATCAGCATGATCACACAATTAAATTGCTAATATATAAAAAACGATGCTAGCAGTTGTGAGAGATAACATTGTAGTTCAGATTTTATGAAACAGTAAAAGAAATGTTTGTTATTTATAAAGGTGCTGTTTCCTTCTTTGAAGAGCTTAGGACTAGGTGTTGTATGCATAGATACACTTATATAAAATGATATTTTTTATAGCTATGCATTAGACAGAAATTCTGATTGTTGATGTTGAGAAACTCGGAACACTTACTTTCTTGGATTTTGTGTTTGCAAAACCTTGGGCACAATATTGTTGACTTTTGTCTTTGATTCAGATTAAAGAGGGGAAAAAAATACTGTAATGTTATTAGTGGTTTATGTGCTTGTACAGTCAAATATATTTGAAAGCATGCTCCATGCTGTTTGCCTGAGTGTGTACCATGCCCTGTGCATAAACTTTTTAAAGTCAGTATTGCCTGGTTCTAAATTAATTCAGGTTGACAAATGTTGTCATGCATTCAATGTGGATGGAGTTCATTGAGACTTTGAAGTTTTAAGTTACCAAGTACTGAAACGCAACTACTGTCAATGCAAGATGTTCTCCCAACAAACAATTTAAATGAAGTACCAATAAGAAAAATCTCTCAAAGAGAATTTTAAAAGAAAATCATTGCTCCTAAAAATGAAAACATCAACTGGACTTAATTTTTCCACTTGAATTTCTGCCAAAATCATTCAAATGTTTGTCGCTTCCCTCTTCTTCCGTACATTTTTTTGATTCAGGCAACTGTGGAATTTCCTGTTTTGTTTTGCTAGAGCAACTAAACCAACCAACCATCAAGCTCAATGTAGAAAACCAAACTTTCAGTAAAATTTCAGTAAAAACGTTACCTCCCTGTGTCTATTCTTTCTCT
This sequence comes from Theristicus caerulescens, assembly GCA_020745775.1. Lineage (NCBI taxonomy): Eukaryota > Metazoa > Chordata > Aves > Pelecaniformes > Threskiornithidae > Theristicus > Theristicus caerulescens. The sequence continues at coordinate 123,422,210 of CM036561.1, read as the reverse complement.
GACCTACTGTTTCCTTTTTGCGGTGCTCTAGTCTTTTCCAGAGTCTGCATTTTCACTCATCCTCATGTTTCTTCCCCTCTCCCCTCAGTTCCTTGTTTGCTTTACGGTGGGCACTCTTTTGATTTTGCTCTTTCACCTGTTTTTTCTCTTCAAAGTTTTCTTTTTCCTTCCTTTTTTTTTTTTTGGGTCAATCTTTCCTAGTTCTGTCTCATTCTGTCTCTATTCCCTTTTGCCTCCTTTGTCCCCACAGCCCCTTTGGCTGCAGCCATAAGCACAGGGTGGTCTGGTTCCGAGTGCCAGTAGCTGGGCACGCCCGGGGAGGGCTTTGTCACAAGGTCTGACACTGCCCCTGTGCTTTTCCCTGTCACTGCATGTGGTGGGTACAAGGAGGAGCTGTAAGTTATCCCACTGTCCCAGGGACATCCCTGGCCAGGTGAGGCAGGGGATCAGCTGTGGGGAGTGAGGGGGCAATAACTGGAGAGGGAGACTCCTGTGGTGCTGAGTGAATTCTCCTCACCTCCATACAAGGCCAGCAGCCCCACGTCTTTGCCTTTTTTTGGGGGCTGCAGTGTGTCCTACCCCTGTTTCTTGCCTGCAAGGGAGCCATCCTTGCCCTGCCAGTAGCTGCAAAACCCTGCAGCTGGCAGCAACTGGGTCTTGTCCACATTGAGCCCTGTTTCTGTTTGCAGGCAGCAATGCCTATTCCAGTGAGGGATGTATATATTTTTTTTAATTAACTGCTGTCCTTATTTGAACAGGTCTGTCAAACACAGACCCTGTACTTTCAACGTACATCTGATTGTTGCTTGGTGAGTACCCATGCACAGAAATTTTATTAAAGATGTGTGATTTTCATTCTCCAAACATTTGCAGCTACCACTGATAAAACTGTAACCGAAATTGCTGGGTGAGACAATTTGAAATTAGTTCGGAGTTGCTTTAATTTTTGAATTGTGCATGTTTACAGATCTATTTCAGGGTAAAAAAAAAAAAACAACAACTTTTTCTGCAGCTATTGAGATTTATTTTTCCTGACATTTTTCCATAACTATTACTTTTGTTGCTGTCTCTACCATTCCACCAATCTATAATTTACCAATCCTGTAATGAGACAGTTGTGTTTTATTGTAGGAGTGTACACAGATCTTTGCTACCTTCAGACTGCTCGGGAGCAGGGACAGTCAGCCTGTTGCATAGTTCAGTGGTAAGCGTAGGGACCCCTGGATGCAAGGATGCTGTGAATTCAGACTCTAGCTGTGCTGCACAATTAATCTTTGTGAAGGTAAAAGACTTTTGTGTTTGGTACGAAAAGCTGCAGTGGAGGTGAGGTACATTTTTTGTAGGTATGTTGTGTGGTACAATGCTTGAAAAGTAAGAATATGTCTGTGTCTACTTTCTTGGCATCTGTTTTTCTCTGCTGTTTTCTTCCTCATTCCACAGGACCTTCCATGAAAGGTGCAATCGTGGGAGGAATGGGTGTGTTAGAACCAGTTTTAGTTGCACTTGGCCTCCAGCTCTTCCTGCAGATATACTACCCCTGTTCTTATTCCTTGGCTTCGTAGCATCTTGAACTGCAAAGTGATAGCCAGTCCATTTTCTTCCTCGGTGGCAACGGGGCCAGTATCTGAAAATTCCCTTTGCTCCAGTTAGATCCCTGGTTAAATCTGAAAGCAAATGGGAATGTGCCTTTTATGTGGTTTCACAAAGAGACTGTTCCAAACATCCTTACTTTAATTTTGTCATGAACCTAGAGCAGATCAAATGTCTTTCACTTGCAACTCTACACCCAGTGGAAAGGTTACTGGCCTTTGATGAGCAAGTATGCAAAAGCACAGTGAAGATGAGTTAGGGAAGTGGATCCGCTTTTTTGCATGGAGTGACTGGATGCTAGCGTGGAGGGGCTTGCAAATACAAATATCTGTGTACGTCACCTCTTTTTAAAGCAGATTTTAAAATTGCCTCCCATTATGTACTCTGAAATCTGCTTTTCTCCATCACTACAATAAAAATTACGGTAAGTGCTGAGAAGTATATTATTAGTTTTCTTTCTCCTCCATGGAAATTATTTGGCTTTTACCCTCATCAGTGGGATATAAGAACACTGTATAATAATAATATAATGGCTTATTTATTCATCCTTAAAATGTAGTCCTCCTTTCTGTTTGTTTGTTTTCAAGAGGTTATTGAGAAAATAAGCAGAGAATCTGGGGAAAATATATTTCCTAGCAGTGTAGCCTAAATGGATGTTTGTCTACCACTGTTAAAGCAACAGTGGGGAGGGGGAAACCTTGAAATGTTTTTGGTTCATTACTAACTGTTAGGCAGGCTTTACTCGGGTGAAGAAAGATCTGAATTTGGAGATTTACACCAATGGTAGTGTCCACATTTTCATATGCTTGCAGTAATTCTGTATCATCTGGTTTAGTTGTTCATAGCATTATCAAGTCTTTTTGCATTAAAACCGCTGATAAGCATATGTATCAGTTGCTTTCTTTGTTGGAGCTAAAAAGCAGATATGCTCTGAGGACACATGTGCAATTTAAGGTCCTGTCTGCTTCATAACAAGGATGTGACCAGCTCTTATCTGGTAGCGTCCCATACAAAATTGTGTGCACTGTCTTCTGCCTGCTGTACCTCCCCTTTCTCAGCGTCCGTGGTTCGCACACCAGACGTGCTGGTGACCGCTGGTACAGTGTCTCAAGGAAATGCTTCTTTGGTATACCATGACATTTATTCTAGAAACCTGGATGGTGATGTGAGAATGCAGACCTTGAAATGTTCATCTTTGGGAGATTTTTCTCATCAGGGACAACTTGCTTTGTTCTCGGTCTTTTTTAATTTGGCAAGGATAATGCAAACAATTCTCATCGTAGCTTGCAATATGTATCATCTTGTCACAAGCAGATGTTGCAGCAGACTAGGGTAATGGGTATGATGTTGGTCTGGCTGTTCTACTGAATTGTCAAGTCACAAACAAGTTATTTAATCTCTCTGCTTTTGAGTTACCCCCTCGCTCCCCTGGACCACCCTAGAAAGGAAAATTCCCCCCTCTCCCTCTCACCTGCAGCAGCTCTGGCATAGAGGGATGGGCTGTTCTGCATAGATTTCTTCCCCGCTATGGTGCTGCACTCCGGAGTGACGGGGATGCTTGGCTCCTGCTCCCTGGCACATAGCTCAGTGCCTTTGCATCTGGCAATAGTACATTGTGTTGAAATGCCATGAGTTACAGATGTTGCTCCGGTTTAGGCTGCATGAATGTTGTTGTTTTGTTTCTAACTAGCATAATAATGAAGATGTGTTTGCTGTTTAACTGAGTGCTAGGATAGGCTATGGGGATATCTCTGCAGGCACAGGGATTCCCCCTCTAACATCATGTGGCTGTGGAAACAGATCAGTCCTCTATTCACTCTCTCTGGCAGAGCTTGTTGCAGGTGAGGAGTCACCACAACAGCCTGGGAGCATTCACCTGGCCCTGGTGTTTAACTGAAGTCATGGTCCAGCAACTCCTCCAGAATTCAGAGTCTCATAGGGTTGATCCAAAGCCTCGGGATCCTTTCCCGTGGCCTCGGTGTGTTTTGTACCGGGCCTCTGCTGAGAGTGAGTTTGGAGAAACTGCCATCCACACTGCTCTCCCTTCCAGCACAAGGGCAGCAATTTGACAGCACGCCCTTTTGGTTTTGTTTGGTGATATCCATTGCACAAACTTCCTTTGTCTGTGGCTGCTTGGCAGGCAGTATAATTTATCCTAGTTTAATGTGAGGTATTAAGCCTTTTGTGCAAATCTGACTGTTCCCTTTTAGATAGGACCAATGCTTTGTAAGAAGAAAGGCAGCAAAGTAAAGATCATTACATATGTTGTCCTTCCTGCTGTGTTTTAACTAAACACTATCTGCTGAAAGGCTGAATCCCCTTTGCAGGGACATCATTCTCCTGTTGTCAGCTGAAGCACTTCTGAAAAACATTTTTTGTTTTACAGTGGAGGGTTGCATTTGGATAGTCTTTAAAGGAATTTTGAATAGTTGAAATAACACCTCTTTGGGGAAATACTTTATACTGTCAGTTGTTATTTTGAGTGTTTATGGTATAGTAGGCACTATAGACTAGAGGAGCAGAATAATAGTATTTTGAAAATCCAACAGTAAGGATACTGAGTAGCTCTGTGAGCGTGTGCTGGTCCTTTACATCCAAAATTTCAGAGAGATCCCCTCACTTTGAACACCTAAATTTACATGGTTAACCTTTTTTTGCATACATGTCACTTCTGTTTAAGTGTCTAGAACAAGTAACAGCAATGGATTGTAAAAGCTGGATGAAAAAAATGCACCAAACTTTCTTCTGAAAGTGTTGGCATTAACTGCTTGGAAATAATAAAAGGTATTGTGCTGAGTTGTTAGGCTTTATCAATTATTTGTAAATAATTATTTGTAAATAATTGCACTTGCTGCTGAGGAACCAAAGTATTTTTCTTTTACTGCTATTTTTAAAGACAAAAGAGGCCTCTCTAGCTAGCAGAATAATTTCAAGCTTCCACTAGATATGTTGGAAGGAGAAAATATCACTTAAGCCACTGATTACTGCCTGTGTACTAATGCTTAACAGGTTATTTCAATAACATGCATGTTAAATTCATGTTCTGTATTTTGTTGTTGATGGACTAGCAGTAACAATTGTGAGTTCTCTTGAAACTGGACTCTGATATGTTCTTGAGGTCGGCTCTGTCCATTGGCTGTCTTAATAGCTGACTAGAACTGCTAATTATACAAACTTTTCAGGTTGCTAACAAAATGATCAATCAAGTTCACAGCACGAGTAGTCTGTGAAGCAGGCCAGGAACTTTAGAATTGTCTTGCTGATCAGAGATTACCTGCAGGTTACAGTGAATCCCTTTTTATGAGAAAGGTGCAAAACCTCTTTGAACTCTTGTGCCTCTAAATAAATCCCCTAGCCTCAGTGGGGATGTCTGTGAGAGGAAGGACTGGGTAAAACTGGCGTGCCGGGAGACAAGATGTGATTCACCATATCACAGTCGGGGTCAGCAAAGTCAAATAAGGAAATGAAAGAGTGAGAAATGCCTGATACTCCAGGCATGCTGGCTGCCAACATTAAGCAGAGCAGGACTGCAAAAGTATTTAGTAATTTGCTTTGCTGGATTTGATATCCAGTATTTTGCAGCACTGGAAATTTGAGTGTTTAGTGCCCGAAGCAGGATGTTTTTGGAGGAAAGATGAACCCCCTGTACCCACTGAAGACATTTGATGGGAGTTTTGTTATGATGACTATAATGAGGCTAAGATTTGATTGCACATCTTCTAGTTCCAAATTTCTGGGCTAAATCTTGGCTGCATTTATTCTTGTTTGACCTTCTGAAGTCTAGAGGAGGCAGCTTTGGCTTTTTGCCTTTGTGTCAGCATTAGTAAATACAGCATCTCTAAAACTTCTTGAATTCTGGGTAGTTCAACAGAATATTTTAAGCATGAGGAATTACAAAACTACTGATGCGCCTAAATCATTCTGTCATTAAAAAAATAAATCTGTCGTTTGAGACTATTTTGGTGCATTTTGTTTAGCTTGAAAGATGACACTAAGAAATTCCTAGTACTTGATACAGTTTGGGGGGGAAAAAAGTCTAGGAAGACAGATTACATTCCAGAAAACTGCGGAAACAATTACATAATTAGGTTGTATTTAATAATTGTTTACAAATGGGCATTGTCTTAGTTCTAAAACTTGCTTCTAAATTGTTAGCTCGCAGCATTGTTGTACCTGATAAAGTAAATGGAGCTGAGCTTGATTTAGATTTGGTGTTTTATTGTGCTATAATAGATGAGATGCCTGTTCCTAAAATATTGAAGCAAGAAGGTTTCTGAGGTCTTTGAAAATAAAACCGTAAGGGAGAGGTTAGAAGGAAAAGCTGTGTGAATGACTTATATGCACTGTTGACACTTGGGAAAACTTCTGTTTTTTCTTTCTAATAGTCTTTTATAGCATTTATGCTATACTCGGAAGTACTAGTCTGTTATTTGAAAATGACACCTTTATTTTATGGTAAAAATCTTTCACACTTCAGTAGGCAATCACTTTCCCTTTCCCAGGTTTCTTTTTTCAACCAGGAGCCTTTTGCTGCTTACTGCTATCTGTGAGCCTTTTGAACAGCGTAACCAATTCAATAGCACCTATGAAGCACACTCAAATATTTTCAGCACTGGTGTTCTTTGTAGCGCACACCAAAACAGGACAAAAGCAAGATGCACATGAGAGAACGCATAAGGTGTCTTTATCTAGTGTATTGCCTTTGAAAGTGGTAGATGACCCTCTCAAGCGTGGTCCGAGGTATGAGTGCTTCCACATTGAGATTAAGTTTTGCATTATAGCTATATATGGATATGTGGATGGCTAACTGCCCTGAGAGGGCTCATCCCCTGCCTTGCACTAGCTCTGGAAGAAGAGTGAGACAGTTAGTGAGTTAACTGGCAGAAGAGTTCTTGTGGGACTTGTTTCTGACCACTTAGTTTCCTGAACTACCTCCCTGAAGGGATATCAGGTGAGCAGTACAGCCAGCACAAAGGCTGGCATAAGAGGACTGGATTACATCTTGCTGTAGCAAAGACAGAGTGCTTCCTGTCTGAGACAGATGAATGGCACGGAGAGTTACCAGTCAAGACAGCATCAGTTGGAAGCGGAGAGGTTTAAGCGTGACTTGTTAAGCTACAGCTTTGCAGCACTGGAAATAGAGTGGCAGGGGTATCTGATCAAAGATAGTGGATATGCCAGAAATCCTGTCAGGACTGAAGCAGATAGGGTTCCCCGTTCGTGCACCTGCTACTGATGGAACTTGCATACCCATCAAATGGACAGCACTTAAATATAAAATTGGATCCTGTTTTTTCATTAAAAGAGGAGGTTGCATCCCTGTCTTATGTCAAAAGCTTGTGTCTGCTTCTGCATAGAAGAAACATGTTCCCCAATGCTTCTGCTGTTGAACAGAAAGATCCAATGGATGTGTAAAACTAACTGCCAAGTCAATAAATCTTCAGACTGACTTTGGCTGGATTTGAAATAGGTTCAACAGGATCAACCAACTACCACATTATTGTGTTGAATTCAAGAATATGGGAAAGTTCTTGTGCTGGAAAATTAAAAGCTGATCTCCAAATAACTCTTATGTATTCAGCATCAGGGAAGAGGGGAAAAAAATCCAAATTAAACAGTAACATATTTCTTCTCCAGAAAAGTTATTCCATGATATTTTAGAGTATAAACACCATGAGCTGATTTCTGGAATCATCACAAAATCAAAATACAGGGCTAGATATGTATGTAAGGCTGTGTCTGGTCCCAACTCCAAATTTCAATAAATCACAGATTAAATTGAGGTGCGTTTTCTCTGAATTTATTTCCACTTATCACACTTCTGCTGTCTTTAAATTCCCTGTCTGCAACTGGGAATTCTGTGACAGCAAGAAATGGATGAAAGTGGGAAGCCTAGGGACAGTGTGCAACTAAGGGGGCACGGACACCTTCCTAGCCCTCTTCAGAAAGCTCAGTTATGTCTGGCATAATTTGGCCTTTTGAAACTGAATCAAAACAATTTCCTAGTACTCATAGGGTGAAAGGGATTTTGGTTGCCATATCCAGAAAACACTGGGATGAATTTACAGACTTCAGATGCTGGTACAAGATGGTGATAGTTTCCCTTTGAAAGGCAGATCGGTAATGGGACCTCCTGTCCCTCCTATGCTACGTCATACCAAAAAAAGCTCCTGGCATTGCTCCTGGCTGGCTGTCTCCCTTCAGGCAGTGACTGAAGCAGTAGCTTTCGAAGATCTTGTAGCAAAGGCCTGGCACTTGCTTCAGCAAAGGAATGAAGGTCCTGATTCCTAGACCTGGGAGAAATGAGGAGCCTAAATGCTCTGAGTCTGGGCCAAGTGCTCTGTGATGCAAATCTAGGTCGTTCATCTGACAGGAGCCTGGTGGATTTTGGAATGAAAAATGCTGGCTGGTTTATCCAGCGGGCTGAATATCACTCAGAAATTACACTTCCACTTACTAGCTTGGCCAAACTTGTTTACAGTAGGCTGTTTACTATAGTTCTCAAAAGCTGTACAACAGAAGTACCCTGAAAAGTCCCTCCACCAGCCTTTTGCAACTGAAGCTTTTCTTTGTCGTATCATCAGAAAATGCTGTGTAAGAGAATACTTGCACCTGCTGTATCTCCCATAATTATCCTGAACTCAGCACTGGATTTTGTGTTCCTATTTTTAAAAGCCATCTTGCTAAATAGATGTAGAGAATGTTCCCTTTGGAAGAGTAAGTGAACAGCAGCGCAGCGTTAGGGAAGCACGGTGAACTTGGCATGCCTTGTATCAGCTGAGAGAGTGAAAGGAGGAAGATAAGAGAACTGAATAAATTAGCATGGTTTTTGTGTGCAGAATACTGACTTGCAAATCTGGCAATGACATAGAGAAAAAACTCTCTTTTTAAGTCTCTTTCATGTAGTACAAATCACCTGAGGGACAGTTGGAATCTTTTCTAAAGGAATTTATCTTATCTTCCCTTTAAGATGGAATAGTTAACCAAAGGAAAATACCCTTGGCTTGCAAGCATTTGAAATAAGTGTCTACAAAAATAGACAGCAAAGCAGGGATATTACAACCAGAATTCTGCATACCGATTGCCAGGGTTTGGGTCTGCTTATAGAAGCTGGCAGCCTGGCATGAAAAAAGAGCCAAGTAGCTGGTTACAGCTTTCGAGAAAGCAGAGGAAAATAAAGAGAAGAAAAAGACATACAGAGCTCCTGTTTGGATATACTATGTATGATTAGACTGAGGTTTACAAACCTTGGGGCCACATCCTACACTTCACACGGGTTATGCTCAGCAGAGCAGAGTTACGCTCGGAACGTAAGGGGAGGGCTGTGAAAAGTTGGCTGTCGGTCATTTCCCTGCTGTATCAGTCCTGGAGCCAGCTGGGGACTGCTTCAGCCTACAGCTCAATTTAGTACAAGCTTAGGCCAGCCCGTAGTTAAAGCACCCGCTGGCTGTCAAAGCAAGAAGGCTGTGAGTAGTAGTGAAGGCTGTGCTGGCTACATGTATGAAGATCCTACATCTTGTAGGAAAACGCCTACAGCAAACCCATCCAACAGCTACTTTGCAGTATCTAAATGGCTCAGCACAAAACATGCACACTATCTGAGCAGCAGGATGAGTGTGTTTGGGCAATGAAGGGGGAAGAGTTAAAACTTAGTGAGTGTTTTCCCCCCCGATCTTTCTTTTTTTAATATGTGTTCAGTAGAAATACACTGCAGGGCTTGTCTGTGCTTAAACTTGCCTGGTTTAATTAAACTGATCATTTAAATCTGTGTTAATACCCGATTCTCTGTGTGTGTATATCATTTTCTGCTTCTTTGTATGAGTTTTATGTGCCCCTGTAAACTACAGAGCAGATTTAACTGGATTGACAAATATTGCCAAATGTAATCAGAGAGTCAGAATTACAACAGCCAGCAACCAGTCGTTCACATTCTTTTACTATGCGTTTAAATGTTCTGGTTTGGGAAGACGTATTGTGCTGACGGTTCATTTGGGATTATTCATGACTGTGTAGAGGTTCGGTCTGAAACTGTGTAAGTAGCAGGAAGTCTTATTCTCTGTCTTGATCTTTGAGTCTTTCTTGATTCACGTTTGGCCTTTGGGAACCAGGCAAAGATACTAGACTGGAATTCCTGGGAGAAGGAATTGCTTATGTTTATTTGACTTTCTGTAATCTGCATGCATATGAAGCAAAGCAATCTAGAATATGTCATTGAGTTCTCCTCCAGCATGAGACTGGTGGCAAGACTGCAGATATTGCTTGCTGCTTGGCAAAATGTTGATAATGATGTCAGAACAGGACACGCACCCCCATTTGTATTAAAAAAATTAAGAAAGGGGCAGCTATATTTAATGTAGTGGATTTTAAGAGGGAAGAGCTATAATGAATCTAAATAAATGATGCAAAACTCCTCTAAAAGGATATTAACTTAACAATATAACAGGATAGAAGTGTATACTATCTCAATGCTAAGATTTAAGTGTGTGAATCCATGTAAGAATAAATGTTTAGACAGAACTGGAAACTTCTAGCTGCGATGAGTATTACTGCTTGAGAACAAATATAGATAACATGAAAAAGTACTCGTCACTTGTGGATCTTTACAAAGGAGGTGCTTGTATATACAACAATATGGGTTTTTTTGCCTATTTGTACTAATATGCATTTGTGTACTCACTGTTAACTAACAAAGTAGGTAATACTTTATACTTCAGTTACAAAGTGGCAGATGCACAGGTAGCAGGCTAGATGAAAGGGATCGGTAGTAGAAAATTACTGCATCTGGGTACATGGGTGATATGAGCAGAATCATTTCAGTGTGTAGCTGAGGAACATATCTTCATCTTAGCTAGATGAAGGGGCTAATTTGGCCGGAGGCTATTTTTGCTTTTGCTTGTTATATATTTCATGAGCATTTCAAGAGGGAAACTGAGAGGAAAGCAGTTGTGAAAGGTCTCTCTTTACTTTGTTTTCTAAAATGAACTAACCTGAGTTCCAGACCACCATCAAAAATTATCACCTTTCTTGTGATTAAACAAAATGACCAGTAAAGCCATGTTCCGTAGGAGGAGTCAGCACAGAGTGAAAAAGGCACTGTTCACTCCTTTGGAAAGGAGCTCCACGTTTCGCTTCCACACAAGGTAACTCTGTACTCGGGCTGTCTCGGCACATGCAGGACTTGGAGCAGACCTCAGCCTAGGTCGTGGAATGCAGAAAACAGCTGTTTTGCCTATAAATAAACCCAAAGCCTCTTCTCATATGAGATTTTTTTTTTTAACAGATATGCTATAGAAATGAATTGTCACTTTAACTATTGGTGCTTAAAGGTAAAGTATGTGGTAGTGTTGTAGCAGTCAGTCGCTTTCTAGCTCAAACAGAATCCAATAAATAGCATTAGTAGCAAGACTTGCTAAAGCCTTAGGCTGCAAACTCTGAACTTTTATCTAGATACACTGACCATATACTGAACTTTTACTTACTACATGAAGGAAGGCCCTGAAACTGTTGCAAACCAGAAAGATAAGGTAGCCACAACTGTCAGCAGAAGCTGCATCCGTTGAAATAAGAAAAGGAACAGCTGCCTGGAGACAGAGAAAGGATCCAATGGGGAACAAGAAGACCCCAGACCCAAATATTGCTATTAGACTGAACTGTTGTGTGTGGGGAGGGGAACTTTAAGGGTATGACTGCCCAGGGATTTCTGTTTGGGGTCCCTATCCGGAGACACCCAGCTCGAGCTGGTTTTTTACTGCCGAACCACTCAATACATGCGTCTGATGTATTGGAGACTGCTTCAGGGAAACCTAGGGTCGAGCCTGAGGGGAGAGAAAGCGCCCAAGAGTGAGTGTGTGTGAGCGAGGAGTCGAAAAGGGGCTCCCATTGCTGCGAAGGGACTCCGGTCCTAGCAGTTAAAGTCTCTGGTGGTGTGTGCGCGACTCCCTGAATGGTGCGTGAATGCTCGGGCATTCTCCTTTAACAGTAGTAACAGGATGCACATTCTGATGTATGAAAGTCACGCTGCGATCAGGTTTCAGTCTTATCGTATTGGTATCGTGTTATAGTGAAACCACTTGTGCTGCAAGAGTTAGCCTTTCTGTTTCTAATCCTTGTCAGCCTTTCTGTTTCTAATCCCCAGAGTGCCAGAGGTTTATATCTTGTGTAGAAAACAAAACTCCACTGGATTTAGTCAAAAACATCTCCATGCACCAGTGAGTATTTTGTTGTTCCAATCTCTTGTCAAATGCTTAAAATTTTTTTTTATGACTTAACAGACTTTTACTGTGGGGAAAAATGCCTGTTTGATCTCCTGGACTGTTTGGTTTTCTTTTTCTGGCTTTGGTTTCAGTTGTTTGAAGGTGTGGTTTTTTTTTTCCCCTTTTTCATGTGGATCCACAGAGAAGCAGCAGTAGGAATTGCACTAATCTTGTCAGCTGGCTCAGTCCCTGGTGACAGCTTCTCAGTGACCAGCTAGTTTGGGTTCTTCGGCACAGCCCTTGGCCACTTGCACATACTATCACCAGGTAACTACGTGCAGTTGTGGTAACAATTAAATAATGTGATTATTTTTCATACAGTGGGCTACTGTGGCAGTAAAGGGGTAAAACCCACTGGGAGAGTGACTAGCACCCAGAAGTTCTAGCACCTATTGTATACCTATTGTATTGTAAATCAATAATTTAATTAGCCCCAAAACAAAAGGCTTCCATTTTTTGTTACACTCTAATCACTTGTTATCAGACAAATAGCAGCCTACTCTTGGCTGTACTCATACTTGAGGAAAACTAGCAGTAAAACTAGCAGTTTTCCTCTTCTCGGAACAAAAGCAAGAGCTCTGAATTGCAAGGGTATTTGCTCAACTCCAATCCAGCTCTGTACCAGCCTTGCTGGACCTGAGCAAGCCGTGACAAGACCAGAGCCAGCAAAATTACTGATAGAGAGTGTTAGATCCGCCCAACGTGAGAAGAGCCCGACACTCCCTTTTCCCTGCAGTGCAGAGCAGTTTCTACAGCCCTGGGATTGCAGCGACTGCTGTCGGAGAGAGATGGGCAGCAGCCAGATCCCAGCACCAGCGATCTTCTTCCTTAAACACTTCTGGCTTCCTTTTAAGGGGCTGGCTTGGGGCCATGGTTTGAGTTTGTCATCTCATCTCCTGATTGCTTGGGTTGGAGGGAGGGGAGAAGCTTTTAACCCGGAGCATTTCTGTCCCTTTTCCTGAGTGGCAGCTGGAGCAATTGGAGACTAAGGAGAGCACAGCTCCTTTTAAAGGAGCCTGTTACCCAGGTTTGGAGATAAGGCACCACTCCTTTCTTCAAAGTCTTTCTCTCCCTGTCTTCGCTCTGAAGTGTAAATGCCCCATCTTCTGAACAGGACTGCAAATCCCAAAAATAAAAGGAAAAATGTTTGAATTACATTTAATAGGCCTTGGCATCCTTGTATTTGCTTTGTGGTTTCTGAGATTTGGCATGCACTTGGAGGAAACTTTTGGGACTATAATCCAGTTCTTCTTTCTCTGTCTTAAAAAAAAAATCCGTAGTTGATGTTTTTCTCAAGTTAAAAAAAAAAACCAACAAACAAACCAAAACAAAACAACCCACTATCCCACCTCCCCCCCCCCCCCCAAAAAAAACCAAACAAAAACCAAATCAAACAAAATACAAAACATGAAAATAAGTAATTTAACCACAGCAGCTGTTCACCTAACCAAGTTGGCAGTGACAGTCACGTAGCAACCCCCTGCAGTAAGTAGCCCCTCTGGTTACCCCCGGTGCTGGAGCAGCAGGCATGTCAGAGTCCTACACAATACAGGCAGCTCTAGCCAGGTTTTAGTTCTGAATTTTACACTAATAGCTCAAAAAAGTTTCTTTAAGCTTTTTTTCTCGGTTTAGCCAATCAATTAGTTCTCAAAGCAGCTTATACTCTACCAGTCCTATCTTCAGGGGTGTGATTTCTATTTGTTAACAGAATATTTAGTCTGTTATTTCTCTAACAAAAGAACCGCCCCCCTTCTCTGATATGACCTCTCTGTCAGAGATGTTAATAAAACTACTTTTCTGATTACAGTTCTTCTGCATGGCTTAAAAGGGTTTTTCAAATCATATAATCTCCTTCCAATAAGGAGAGGACAAAATGGGCCAAATTTCTCATAGTACATTTTGCCCCAGGGAGGGGGAATTGCTTAGTTCTCTGCAGCTGGGTCCAGCCAGACTTCTCTCTGGGACAGGTTCCCTGAGCAGACCCTCTGCTGAGGCCAGCAGCTGTTGCCTTTCTTGTTTGTTAGTGAGAGGATATTAAATGTTCTCCCTGCTGGTCCCTGAACAGAATATATGCATAGTCAAACAGCTAGTAACTGAGGATTGTAGCTAAGGGGGTGAAAGGATGCTCTATTGATAAGGGTAATAGGCGTCTGCAGGCCTCTAGGGAAACTTGCCAAACCCTTTTTCTAGTAACTGCAGGGATTATCTAGAAATCAATAATAAAGGCGGTAACTAGGGGAAGGAAAAATACGTCTTCAAGGGAAGCCAAATTCTGTAAGTGCTCTATGAGAGCAATCATGGTCGGCTTTAGTGTAATTGTAAAGCAAATCAGATTGAGGAAAATTGTTTTTAAAGGGACCCTTAGCTGGCAATAAGGACCATATGTTCTTTCTTATCTCTGCAGAAATATCCTACTTTTTTAGCATACTGACTTATGTGAGTAGCTGTCAGTCTTGATTTTTAGCATCTACAAATATATTTGTAGTGAAAAGAATAAATTGCTCGAAATGAGTACACTATATCAATCTTTGTGGTTTTAACCTTGTTTTACCTCTACTAGTCTGCAGTGTCTGTCATTTTATTAATGTGGAATAGCATACAGGAACATTGGGATAAATCTCCTGAAGTCAGTGGAACTCTCTCCTTTTATGCCAGAAGTGATTTTGGCTCATCATCTGTTGCTCCGTGCTCTTCCTAGCAGATGGTCTGTAGTAATGATGTAATCTCTTCTCATGGCACTTCAAAATGCTAGTTTGGTTTGTGTGTGTGTGTGTTTTTAACACTTTATTGCTCCAGAGAAGTGGTAATTGCTATTAATACTGAAATCTTATTTTGTTTACGATGCTGTTTAAATCAGAAATATCAGCTGTTGAACAGAACTCTTAATTATGTAATTTAAAACTGTCTATAAAATTAAATCTGGGTAGGACTTCAGAAACACTGATTTCTATTTCATTTCTAGGGGCAGGATTTTTACTGAACCTATTTCATTGTAGTGTCTAGGAACACTGGCCTTCAGGCTCCCATGTGTTTAGATTCAGTACATGAAAAATGTAGGAAATACTTCTACCTCCTAATAACTAGGGACCTGGAAGGCACATTTGTAGCATTTTACTTTATGGAAGTAGACATTTAAATGGGAGTGTTGGCCTCATAGCTGCTTTGTAAAAGGTTAGACTTTGCGTTTTGAGGGTGTGGAAGTTAGGTCGTTACATGCTGTTAAAAATCTGTCAATTAATCTCACTTAGAG
Source organism: Theristicus caerulescens (assembly GCA_020745775.1). NCBI lineage: Eukaryota > Metazoa > Chordata > Aves > Pelecaniformes > Threskiornithidae > Theristicus > Theristicus caerulescens. The sequence goes on along the minus strand of CM036561.1, from coordinate 123,407,117 downwards.
GGGACAGGGAATTGTCTTTTTTCTTTTGTTTTATTCCTGACTTTGTTCTTAAACAGTTGTGTGATAGTGGGCAACTCTGTATCAAATCTAAAAACTTTAGCAGCTACAGGTTTGAAGACAAACTGCCACCCTCTAGCTCTGGAGTCTTCCCAGACCTGTGCCATTAGCACTCTTTCTTTCCTTTTCTTTTTCCTCCCTCTCTCTGCTATTTATTTGAAAGGTTATTAAATGAAATCGATTTCAACCTTCCCTTAGCCTAATGCTTTCCATTTTTTCTCTTCCCTGGCTTGCTGTGTCCCGTCCTTACAGTAACATCTCCGTTTTAACTAACTCCTCATACGAGGTGCTCTTCTGAAGTCCAGACTGATAAGAGAAGTGATTCTTCTAAATACAGGTAATAAAGTAGATTTAATCTAAGAGAAGTGCCTGGTTAGTAGAGAACTGGCCTTTTACAAATCTGTGTTGCATTGTATCTCATTTTTCCTACTAAACTTTGTATCTTCGTTTTTAAAAAAAAGTATATATCTTTAAACTTTGCGTGTCATCAAGGCTAGGTTAACAGATCCACAGTGGGCTGTCATGTTTTCCTTTACTTCTTAAATATAGATGCAATATTTGTAACTCTCATCACATGATACTATCCCCAAATTGTTTCCCAGTGTTTACTGCTGGATCTGCAACTTCATGTGGCAGTTCTTCTAGAAGCCTGGGATGGAGATTTCCTTTTAAATGCGTTAAGATCTTTAGGTTTTGCTTCTACCTGGGAAGTGGTAATCTCTGTATGGGTGTTCCCACTCTCCTGAACCACTCTGGCCTTTGTCCTGCTTAACCACCATTTTCAATATAGACAGTCACGTGGGATTTCAAGGTTTTATCTTAATTTTGAAACCTGTTTATCTTTATTTTCACTGTTTATCTTTGATCTCTGCCTCTAGCTTTCTTTCCCCCCACCCCAGTTTCAATTCTGCTTTCCTTGAGTTGGTCTATTAAAAGTGTGAAGAATTTATTTCTATTTTCTTTTTAGTGTGCTTTGCGAGATCTAATCCATCTTTACTACTAGAAAGTCTTTTATTATCACACTTCCTTATCACTTTGAAAAGTAACCTAAACTGATCACTTTATTGTCAGTATGTCTTTGTGCCTTCTGACTACCTAATATTTATTATTTTCAGCGTGGTTATTTATTCCATTTGGTCTGGACACTTTCCTACATTTCTATTCTCTTCTTGTTGAGGATACAAACTTGAGATAGGAATTTTTATTCAAGGAAATTCCGAGCTTTCCACTTCTGACTGTAGAAACTTTTATATTAGGACCATTAGGTGCATTGATTTCCTCCTTGATTGCAGAACTGTACGTAATGCATCCATCTTACCTAGTCAGATTCCTTAATTTCACATTTAAGGCCTAAATTGCACATACGTCTTTGAGGCCAGACAGCTGGACAGAAAATTACTAATGCAGTTTTACAAGCATAGAAGCGTACCCCTCAGTGTTTGATATAGGATACTGCTGGCCTAAAGGATGTATTTTTTTAGTATATTAAAAGAAGCCTTAAAAATGCATATTTGTTTACTGAAAACCATATTGCAATAAGGAGACCTGCAGGTATGTTTTGAATCTGGAGTTTGGCACTTCCTTAATAGCATGAATTTTAATAGAACACTAAAGCATTGATTAAGCAGTACTGTTCCTATTAAGACATACTGTTCTTAATTCCTTTTCTCTTTCCCTGGGAGGAATTAGTCACACTGTAGTATTTTTCAGAATTAGAAGATAAAAACACTGATAAAATCAGTTTGGAATCATAGATAAGTCCTTATTAAAATATATTATACTGTGCCTATAAGGCTTATTTGTAATAAGAATGTAGCTTTTTCTGCCTTAATTGCTTAGATTATAAACTCTTGGGAACTCTTCTTACACTATGGAGTTCCTAGCACAGCTTCAGGCTCAGTGGTCATGAGGTACTTCTGCTATGTAGGTGCAAATAATCATGATAATTTTGTCATATGTAAACCTTTCCTATACAGCAATGACTTTTTGGATTAAGGTTCCAGAAACATCATTTCAGTTGGCATCTCTTCTGGACAGAAGTGAAGAGGAGCCCAGTCCCGTTCAGGGTACTGTCGGGAGCAGTCCCACAGAAATACAAGACCTCTTGGGCTATCTTATTTAAGGAAGCAGAACTTGGTTCTTGGATGATGATCCACTGAAGATCATGGCAAAACGCTCATTGTCTTCTCTGCAGAAGTGCTCCTTTCCTTGTGCTAGCTAATACTTTTCTAGTAAGTGCCGTAGAAATAATAGGATAATTTATACTTCTCCACTTTAGCATTCTCAACCCCAGAATGGTTTCCCTAGTCTGCTAATCCTAACATTTCTGTTGTGGGCATTACTGCTGCTATTGCTTTTTTTTTTTAATATGGGTGAGCCTATAAGACAAACCCTTAGAAAGGATGTGAAAAGAGTGCAAGTGTCTTGCTTTATATCCCCTGAAATGATGTTGAACAGTCTTTGTCAGTATCAAAACTTACACACATCTTTTTTTTTTTTTCATTCTTCCCCAGCTCCCCTGGAAACTGTTTTTTATCACTTCTTTTGAGTACAAAGCTATGTCTGTAAAGTGAGATGGATGAAAAGTCAAACTATGAAGACCTCCCTAATTCAAGATAGTTCTTGTCAGGTACAATGTAGATATTTTTTCCTGTTCCTGGCAATGTTTTTTGCGGCAGATCATGAAAACTCATATATTCGTGGTAGACAGTGGCTTTTCCAGGTGAGCTCACCCAGCTTCTGTGGAACCTAAAATATTTGATTTTCTTATGAGTAGATCTAAATAAATAGGTTTAAATGAATACTCCTCCCAACTTTGTCTAACCCCTACTGCTTTTATTCCTGATTGTAAAATACCACAAGTGAAAAGTGAGGTAGGTATGCATTTTTCATGTGTATAAATGTAGGCAGTATGCAAGCATATGGCGTAGTTTCTTCATGGCTCTGCAAAAGGGCAGCTTTAGAGCCTCTGCTGTTGATTAGAGCTTTCACAGGATGCCACACAATTGAAGGTACTATTTTTTTTTCCCTTGTATTAAGTGTAGGCAGCTGCAAAGGTGGTAAAAATGAGAGCCTTCTTACCCTGCTGCATGGGCAATTATCCATTGTAGAGGAGTTTATAAGACAACTACTAACTCACTGTTGATTTAAAAAAAAAAAAAAAAAGGATAGAGCCACCAGGAAGGCAAAAAATGATGTGCCGGAAGGACTCCTAGCATCCTTCCTTTTCTCTGTAGCTGTGCAGAGTTTGGACAGTGCTTTTTTCAGTCTCATCTCTTAATTGGCCCATAGCTAGTAAGTCATAGTTTGCCATTTAAGAGTTTGGAGATGAGAAAGGGTATTGTAATTCCATAATGTTGAACTGGGTATAACATGCTGTCCTTCCCCTGTATGTTGCAAGAAGTGTGACTAGACTGAAGACAAACTGGAAGAAACGTGTGGTATTTCTCACCCTGGCTTGGAGACTGAATATTAAATATCAGTTAAAGCCCTTAAATGGTGATTTATAGTGTTACAAAACACTGATGCAATGCTGTGGTGTTACTCTAGTGACTCTTTGATTCTGATAATCCTGTGACGGCATGTATGGAAATAATAGTAGGCTACTTTTGATTTAGGTTAAATTCATTGTGGTTCTGTAGCAGATGTGAAGCTTTCTGAAAAAAGCTTGCTCTCTAATGAGTAATACTTCTGTAGTGTCACTCAATCTGCATAATGTGGCCAATTCTACAGACGGATGCTTTCATGAGGCTGTATTTTAATTTGTAACTGTTATTTACAAAGAAAGTCTTTTACTGACTTTTCCAATAGAAAATCATCTCTGTGGAAAGCATAAATTATGGTTCCATGAGACACATTGGATTTTATTTTTATTATTCTGATGAAAATCTTTATTGATCTTCTGCTATTTCTGTTTTAATCGAAGACAAACTGCACTTTCTCCTCAGAAGAATCCAAAGAGGGAAAAAGGGGTTACTTGAAAATCCAAATGAAAGAAAGGTAAAGCCAAAGTTTTTGCCATTAGACTAATTGTAATCAAATTATGGTTGGTAAATACACTTTGTGTTCTTCCAAGAAATAGCAAGCAGGGACGCGTGCTGACATGCCACTTGTGCTACATTTGAAGAGTGTAATTCTGTTCATTTCAAACTGCTATTTCTGACTTTTACTGGTACAAACTGAAATTTATAAAAGCTCTATAAGACCAAGGTAAATTTGAGGCTGTTTGTTAGTCATGAGGAACAAGACTGTGTAAAAATTTAACTCAATTCTCTTTGCGCGTCTTAATTTTATTTTGTTTTGATTCTATGGGCCATCTTTATCTGTTACAAAAATCCTAGTGTTTCCCTCATCTTCTCTTCAAAAATATTAAGAGTTATTTTAGCTTTTTGCCTTTATACCTGTCATCTGATGTGGAAGATGCTGATTTTTCTGGAAATGAGAACAGCTGATAGAGGGACTAGCAGGCAGAGAAGGGAGAAGGAAAGAGGGAGGCCTGTACTTTGAACTCTATTTTCTGTGCGAGCTAGTTTCAGGAGACCTTTGGCCATGGCCTCTAATGCCTTTGGCATTACATGGGCATTTGCACTTATGTGGCTGTAATAAGTGCAAATTTGAACATTTTTGTTGCCTAGAGGGGGGAATTCACTCCCTGCCTTGTGGACTTTTTTCCCCATTAGACTATAGCATAATTATAATTTTTTTTTTTCCAGAATTCAGAAGGGATACTCATGGTGCAACGGTGCAGGGATCGTTTCAAGGGCGTGCTGAAATGAGTAAAGTTGCACCCACACCTACTTCTGGGTGCACATATTCAGATGTTGCTGGAAGGTTAGGACGGCTAGAGAGGTGTTTTCAAAAGCATATAGGTGATTGCAGACTACAAGCCTTCTAAATGCTTTAAAAACTCTGCCCCTGACTTTTGTTCCCAATTAAGCTATGGATTTGGTATACACCACAGAAGCCATGCAGCTTCCAAGTCTGTTTCCCTGTATATAAAAGGAAAAAAAGATTGTTGTTTTTTTCTCTGTTACCCTGTGAGTGCTTCTTTAGAGAAACAGGTTTACTACCTAGGTGAATATCTGTAAAATGTTTGGAAGTTTTACTTTTGATAGCACTAGAGAGAGTAAACTGGAAAACAAATCCAAGTTAGTTGCCCACTTCAAAGATCCCCTCAGAAGGACCCACAGCTGAAGCACTTCGAGGTTCAGACTGTCCAAACTGCGAAGAGGATAGAAGGCTCCAGAACAAGTATGAGAAATTTTTTTTGCAGTCCAAAAGAGACAAAGAGACCTTGGAGAAAAGGATTGGGGAACTGGAAGCTGAACTGAAAAGATGCGAATGTGAGACGCCTCCAGACCAAGAGAATGAAGAGGTCTGCTTTCCTAAGGTAAGTCTTCTGCCTTTCAGCTGCAGAGGATTGTGCCTTTTCTTTTTAATTTCCTGTGCTTGTTGTCAGTGTACACTAAAGCATGTTTCATGACAGAGGAAATGGCTATATTCAGTTCTATATGGAGTCATTCGTCCCTTCTATATGGAGTTATGTCTAGCTCCTGTCTATGACAACCACATCTCTTTAAATTATTTTTGAGACAAGGTGAAGGGATGAGAACTTACGGTATTGATAGTTTGGATTATGTCTGGGTATTTTGTTTTGCTTCTTAATGGATACTCTCAAAGAATTAAACACAGCTGTTTGTCAATGTTTTCACTTCTTGATGATAGTGATAACAAACGCATAGTTCATTATTTGTTTGGTCTGCTGATGAAACTGATTACATGGAGTGATATCACCAAGCTTGTGTCATGCTGTAAAACCCATCTTAAAACATTTTTCAAGGAATAAGTGAAATGCGAAGTAGACGTTCCTTCCTGGAATGATTGTATGCTTTTACACCATTAAGAAAATATTTTATCCATAGTACCAAGTAAGTCTTTCTGCCCAGATGGCGCCTGCTTTGTTTGAAATTCTCAAAAAGAGAGAAAAATAAGTCGATAACTCTTAAAGCTCAAGCAATTTTTTTCTGCACTGCCGCCTTCTTTCCACATTCTTGTCCTTGAGCCCTCTGCCAGAAGTGGGACCTCCTGCTCCCTCTTTGCTGGCACTGCTATCAGCCGATTGCCACCTGCTGGATGCCCTCCACAGTGTCCTTGGTCTGAACTCTTTGGCTTTACCTGCATCTCCATTAGCAGGTGTGGCAAACCAGAGAGGACAACTCTCAAGGTTTTTACTTTTGACTAGCTTGTTAGTCCTTGGAACCAGCTGCCCAGTGGTGGCTGGGATGCATCTTTTGGTTGATTTGATCCAAAAGGAATCCAATTTGTGGGGGTTTTTTTCTGACTACTTGGTGATATGAACCACAGAGCAAGACACGTGGACAACTGGAAGATTTGCATCAAGTGCACTCTGCATCTAAACTGAGATGTTGATGGAGAAGTACCCTTTGATTTGTTTCACCTCTTTTATATGCTTAAAAAACTTTTGAAGGCCAGTTTAGTTCTGCTGAAGCATGCCTGCAGACCACCGTTCAGTGGATGGCCTGCAAGGATGGAACAGGCTCTGGCAGGAGAGCCTGTGCTGCCAGCGTGGTCCAGGCCTCGTGAAGACTGCTCCCAGCTCTGAAGGCAGTCAGTCTTCCAGCCCAGTGAGGCTCTGCTAACACTGCCAGGGAGATCTGATGCCGACAGTCCTGCCTGGGAATATGCGTGTTCTTGCCTCACTGCCTGCCCTGGGCAGAAGCTGGATTTCTGGGAGACAATGAAAATCGCCCCGTCTCTCTCCTAGAATGTCCTAGTTAGTACTTCTGCATGCGCGAGGCCTCTCTGCCCAGTAATCTCATTGAGGATGAGGAATGTGGGTGAATATTATTTGCACTTTATGGATGGAGAAGGCAGAAAGCCACTGTCCTGCCACCCACCAGCGGGTCAGAAAGAGAAGAGTGAATCCTGTTTTCCTGCTCAATAGATTCTGTGAGTAATCTCTATACTCACTACTTTAAGCTTTGCGTACCAGCCACCTGCTCATTATACAGGGAATTCATAACTCTGACATGTCTATTCTTTTCCCCATAGCTGTTAGATGCACTCTTGAGAAGGAAAGAACAAAAGAAGAGAACACTTAAAATCCTAAAATACTCTTAATGTCTGGCAGTTAGACAATATTAATTATACATGTATCTGTGTATTTAGAAACTCAATAAAACTCTTTTGTTTCTCAATGATCCAGAAGAACAGCTTGTTCTGTAAAAGGCGTTTTCTAACTATAGACAGGTATCAATTCCTTTGACTGAATTGATTCCTTCCTCTGCTAATGCATCTGCTATCCTGCACCTCCTGATAAGGTGACTCTGACATATAACTTTTCATCTTTGATAGAGGGGTTGAAGAAAACTGTTTTGTTGACAGTGCTGTCAGTGTACAGTCACTGCACATTGGTGCTTTGAAACAACCAGTTGTTTTCATCATCCTAAAAGTTCCCTGATATCTGTTCACTTAAATAGCACACCACTCCATATTCTGTTTTTTTCCATGGGCCAACTACATTATGAGAATGAAGGCGGTCTGTCTTGGATATTTACCAATGTTATTTTTGTCTCTGAGCACGAATTTAATTTGTTCAAAAGCTGATGAGCTTTATGTCTTTGTGGTGACCCACACACTAGAATGAACTCCAGGCTCTCCTTGCTAGGAAGCATTTGCCAGAACTGAGAGTGCCTTTAAGCAGCTGGGAGGAATTCACGTGCAGGTGAACTCTAGTCTTTATGTTGCTGTTGCTCCTTAAGGGAGTGGTTTGAGCAAGTGTAAAGTCAGTCTTGAATTTTTAAACATAGGCTTACAACTTTTTTATTTTAAAGGAATTCAGGGGTTTGAAGATACTTTTAAATCATCACAGCAGGAAGATCCACCATAGTTTTAAGATGATACAGGGAATGAGTACCTCTTGGCCAGGGTATTCCCCTACAGTGCTGGGGAATAGGGAAGTTGGGAAGGAATCCTAATGGAGAGACAGCAAGAGAGCTAGGGGAGAGCTACAGTCTCCAGTGGCCTGCAGCTGAGAGATGTAGAGGACCCTGGGCATGAAACTTTCCTGCATATCTGGAGAAAGATAGGGCTCTCTTGTATTCTGCACAGCTGGAAAAGAGGGGAAGCACTCAGCCTTATGGTACAACGCACGCTGTGTCTGCCAACAGCCTCCTTCAGAATGTATTAGCATTGGACTTGGACAGATCCAGGAATGGGGAAACATATACATGATTTCATTAATATTGTTGGACTTGCTAAAAAGGAGTCCTACATGTTGATAAGATAATGCACAGCTTTAATATAGCCAATTTCTAGAGCTGGCCAGAATTCTGATGTCTTCCTTGTGGAAAATGCCCAGCCATAACATTTATTTTCATTGTTTAAAATGACTCCTGAGGGAGATGTGCGTGAAATCCTGGTGCCTGTTTCAGTCAACACACCTACTTCTCTTACCAGGACCTGGCCTTCCACCTCACTTTTTCAAATAAGCGCTCAGAATCTTGAGGCTGAGCAGAGAACATTTAAGCTGTTGTTCAAAATGAGCATGTTGTGTCTTTTCCCCCTACGCGGGGCAGCTTGTTAATTAAAATGGAGGACTCAAGAGCCTGTCTGGAAGGAACTCAGGATGGAGAGGCGGAGCAAACCCAGAGGACCAACATGAAGCACAGCAAGCTGTTTTTTGAAATAGAAGAGTTAAAGTCCAAGCTCAAAAGGACAAAGAAAGGAAAAATCTTGATTCTGGAAAATGAGAAGGTGCTTATCAGAGGAAAAGTGGATGTGTTTATGTATGCCAGTGTACAGCAGTTTTCTTTCCAGTTCCTATGCTTACTCTGAAGTGTTGTAACTTTTGAAATACATAAAAGAAAGGTGGCTTGTTGCTTGTTTCCTGTATCAGGAGAGATGAAAAAAGAAGAGGGGGCAGGTTTTGCACCACTGAAGTTGCAGGGGGCACAGGGTTTCCCTTGAAACAGCTTTTTAGCTTTGTACAGTGAAAAAATAACTAATGTGATCTTTTGGTGTTCCTGTTGTGAAAGAAGCATACACCCTCAATGCGAACTTTGTATTTGCTACAGTGTAAAGAGAAACACTACGTTGTTGGTAGTGAAGATGTATTCTTCCTGGCAAAACACTAGGGGAAGCAGTTAAGACATCTTGACACTTCCATGTTCTCCAGGGCTGTGAGTTTGCAGGTCACAACACTGCTCTGTGACGAAGGGGAGTGGGATAACAGCAAGTCAAATCCTGAGAACTGAATTCTTGCAGTTCCTGTAAAGTCAAAGGTAGGGGTCTTGCTGGGAATAAGAGTGCTTGGAAATGTGCTGCTGAGTGCTGTTCTGCCACGTATCCCTCTTTTATCAAGCTAGGATCCTGGGCGTGATGAGCAGTTGGTCGCTGAACCTGCCCCATTGCAAAATGGACGGCTTTATCTAGAGAGCTGAGATGTTCCAACAAGTCACCTTCACTTCCATAACGTGCAGAGCTCTCCAGTGCTACAGGTATCGTCAGAGCTGTGCTCTAGGGAAATATACCCCCGAAACAGCTATGTTAACCTCTAGCAAGTCCCTTGAAATCCGCAGTGCTGTCCCAGACATACAGTGCAAAGCACAAATGGCTGTAGTACATTTGTATTGGGGTTTCCTGATTCTACGTGCAGTGAGATATGGCCTAAAATGAGCCATTGTTATAACAATGACAAAAGACGCTGGGGTAAAAATCATGTTATTTCCTTTGGAAAGAAGAGAGTTCTATTTTTAATTATTTTTTCCTTAATCTTTCTATTTCATTCTACCAGTGTTTACAGTACAGAGTACAATACTTCTTGTTATGATTGTTCTTTGTGTGACTGGGACATAAGTGGATGTTCTGCAACAAAATGTCTGGGATACAGACTCCAAAGAGCTTGTGTGGCAGGAAGTTCTAACAAAACTCCACACAATCCCCTCCCACCCCACCCCCCCCCAAAAAAAAAACCCCAAAACCCAAACAAAACAAACAAAAAAACCTAAAAGACTGTCCTAGTTCCCATGTGGAAAATTGTTATATCCTTTGGAATGTAGCTTTCTTATCTATTCTGTTAGGATTCTTTTTTTTAAAAGGGATACTTTCTTTTTTGGAAAACCAGAATTGAGGGTATTGATTTTGATTGCTAAAAGAAAGTCTGCCATTGGCAATGTGTTTGCTTTTTTGGCGTTGAATGGTCAGCAGGGTTTCTCTTTCAGTCAGTTCCTCTGCTCTCCTGTATAGCCAGTGGACCCAAACAGCCCCCTGTGGCTGCAGAGCATCCTGGTCTCCAGGGAGGCTTTCATACACACATTAGGCTGGTATTACTGCTGAAAGAGGTAAGTTTTTTCCTCTTTATTATTCTCATTTCTCCCTTGCGATGGCACAAGCAGCATGGCTGGCAAGGGAACAGATCAGGAAACTGAACTGAGTGAGAATTTGGAGAAATTTGAAAGAATTAAACTGAATTGAGGAGTGAGGGGAAAATAAAAAACCTCTCATTCTCTGTCCATCTCCTCTCCCCCACCTTTCTGGGGAGCGAGGGTGCATTTGGGGCGGGGGTTGTTGTCTCCTTTTCTCTAAATTTCAAGGGTTTTAACCAGTGCTAGAGCGGAGGCTGGACTGCTTTCTTGCACCTCAAGAATTGCTTCATCCAAGGCTTTGTGGCAGGACAATGTGAGGAGGTTGTAGTCCTACTGCAGGTGAGATGACGTACTGTAAATGTTGCAGAAACACAAATATTGTCTGTTCAGCCTCTTTTGTGGGTACTAAGGCTGCATCCAGATGAGGAATTCCAGGGGCATGCCGGTATAGCACAGTGTACCTTACACGGCTACTGGCAAAATTGCATTTCACACTAGTCTAGTCAAAAAAACCCAAAAGTTATAACCAAATACGTCTTCTAGCAACACAGCGTTGCTGGTGAAAAAGTTGTTTCTGCGTGCACAGTTATGTGAGCAACAGATCCTGTTTTGGCCCACGCCTCCCAGGTGATCTGTGTATAAGGAAGAAGTCTGTGATGAACAGCCAAGGTGGGATTTTCAAAATGACTGTAAAAAGTATCTGTGCTAGGCTTATATCAGAAGTCTGGAAAAAACAATAGTCAGATCCCTCAGTATATTTGAGAAGGGATTTTTGGACAGCAAACAAAAAAATAAGAAACACACGCTCGGGATGTCCTTGTGTACTATGGCTGAGACAAATTAACAGCTTGTATTGTTGTTTACTTCCCCCGCCTTTACTAGCAGTCATCTGATCTGCCCTCCCCTTGTGCTTGCACTGATGCTCACCGAAATGGCTGGAAAGGGCTTTTGTTGTAGCATGGAGTGTTTTGCTGAGATTATTTCTATTATTTTAGCAAGTTGAATAGGCTTACTGGGTGCTCAGAAGGACTTTTTGATCTGGACTTTACAGGCCTTGGACCCCGTTCAATAATAAGTGGCCAGGAGAGAGGAAAGGGACTGCTCCCTTTTGCCTGAAGCAAACTTTTAATTCATTTCAAACTGTTCTGTGAAACCACAGGTTGGTTAAAAAAAAAAAAATTTCACAAGTACTTTATCAAGTGTGTCACGCTGCCTTAGCCCTTTGTTCTCATTTATGGCAAGTGAATGGTATCCACAGACATGTGTGCACAACTAACAAATAATTCATCAAGTTATGATCGTTTCCATTATTTTACAGGATGCCTGCCTGAAGGAAATAGCAGAGCTGAAGGACTGTGTTGAATGGGTAATGTATAAAAGGGACACTTGGGGTGGTGAGTTAGGTTGGAATACAACTCACAGCAGAAAAGGGAAGCATATTTTCAGCATCTCTGTGCTGCTTAGATAATGCACTCTACTGAAGTTTTCGTAAAACTGTTAGTTAAAAAAAAAAAATCTTATCACATCATGGAAACGACTTTGTTTCCTGCAAGGTGATTTACAAACATAGATGAAAAATTCTGCTGTGCAGCTTCTTTGGATTGTTTTGTGGTCCCTTTTGAGAAACCATTAGGAATCTCACCTACAGGTTAATTGCCATGAAGACAGACTTTGCTCTTTTTTCTTAACGCTTGGCCCTTCCAGAATTTCTTCTGCCTGAGGAATTCAAAGATTTTTGCAGGTATTGTAGGAGTGTTCTGTGTCAAGACACAGGCCTTGTAAAAACAGTGTGGGAAGTGCTCTGTAGGCTGCATGCTGGAAGGCCCTCGGTGTACTTGGACATTCCCCACTTGGCTTTCCTGCCCCTTCAGCTGCCAGCCATAGCAGGAGATGGAAATTCCTTTGGGATGTGGCAACTCTGTCCTGGAGAGAGGAGTTAGGCAGGGATTTATTTCACAGAAACATCTCCCAGGGTTGATTTTCTTTTCATTTAGTGTTAAACTGAGTGCGTTTCACAGGTAAACCATGCTGAGCTCAGCTGTGAGGCCTAAAATGGAGTTTGGCCTGCATTTTAGAGTTGCTGGCTCTGCATGAGGGTGAGGAGGGCAGACGGTAGACTTTGGTATTGTACTGCCTGTGAGGTGTCTAAAAGAGAACGAGCTGTTGAATAAAACTGAGCAACTTTTTCCTAGTTACTCTTTATATCAAGTTGAATATTACCCAGTATATTTACTGCCTTGCCAATGCTAAATGTGTCAATGACTGTGGTATTCTCCAGCTAATCCCATTGGGAAATAACGATGTCTCCAGCCAACACAAAGTGGTGTCATTGCGCAATATCCCTGTGCTGTGTAAGTAATTTCAGAAACAGAACAAGCTTGGTGGATAGCGTTTTCTTTAATGTATTAGCACCTCTGTTTTGATAGATAAGCACAGAGAAGTTTGCTTCTGAAGAAGTTAGAAGAGCTACAGAAAGCCCTCGAGAGAGTCTCCCTTGTGTAGCTTGGCCTCAGCTGTTCATGCGAACGCAGCGAGGTTACCAACTTCCCAGCAGGGACCTGTGGACGTTGGGTCAGGTACGCAAATGGTAGAGGCATTGTGGCCTGTGTTTGGAAACATGTACAATCCCTGAGATAGCTTCATTCTTCCCCAGACTGAAACCTGGTGGCATGTGGTTGGTGATTATCGGCTTCTGAAAGGAGCAGTGCAACTTGGCTGCTTCTGCTTTAATCCGCTTCATTATTTTATGCGTGCACTTACATTATCCAGTAAGGAATGGGTGTATGCAATAGCTCTAGCTATTGTGATCAATTAGAAAAGTCTAGAAACTCCTTTCAGAGGTTGCTCAGCCCCATGACTGAAGTTGCATGGCTGGTTTGAAGCTGAAGGCTATTTCTGTGCAACATCGAGCTGCCTTTTAGTGGGCAAGGGAGGAAAGGGAACTGTGTGAACAGGAGGGCCTGCGTGCTACAAGGGTATCGTGCTAGTTCTCAGGGTTAGAAACAAGCTGGAGCAGGCAAACAGGTACCCAGTCAGCTACACGAGAAGAGTTAAACTCAGCCTCAGCTTGCTAGGCCTGAAATCAGCATTAACACAGTATGAGGAGAAGGAAGGTTTCATCTGGGAATAAACTAGAATCTAGTTAACAAGCAAGGGATATGGGAAATTCTTACTGAGGAAGTGAAATGGACAAGGGTTTGCAGGAAGTAATAGTTTCTTCTGGGTTTCAAAGCGGGCAATTCTGCAGATTTGTCTTCTGGTTTTTATTTTAAGTCTTAATTGCTTAGTATCTCAGCTCTGATATTCACGTGCTTCTGGTCTGCCTCAGGCAGTATCAGAGTTTTGCAGTATCATAAACTTTATGAACCCATTGATAGGCATTTCTTAATAATGGATATTTTGCAGTGGCATTGATAAGCAGGCCCTTTGTGCCATCGGACTAGCCTTAGCACTTTCTGCTGAGATTCTGCTGTGGAATATTTGGAGTTGCTTTTTTTCTTCTAACTCTTTGAGTTCAAAACCCCAAATTGGTCGTCGTCAAGGAATGTGTTAACTCACACCTAGCTGTTTGTGTGGCCCCCTCAGTATTAGATCTGAGAGCTCACTGCTTGACTAGCTGTGAGGTGCCCTTGGCAATTCCAGTACCTTCAGGGATAAAGGTGTTACTGGACTGAGCTCCCCAGAGCAGAACTTAATCAGAATGACACACACACACATTAACAGCTGTAAGAGCTGATTTTTGTTTGTTTGCTTTTACCACTTATTACAAATGTAACTTGTGTATATTTTATCCATTTTAGAAAATGTCGGATGGCATGAAATATGCATTCAAAAGTACAGCAAGTTAACAGAAGCCCTTCACGAGAACCATGTGCATCTCTAAGTGTGGAAGGCTATGTTTGAAAACAGAGTGATCATCTGAATAATGTGGTAACAGGATGGTTTGTAACAATCAATTATGCTGGCAACCAGCATTTCCTAGCTGTGTTAGTAGTGTGGTTATTTACTGTTAATCAGTAACCTGCTTAATCTTACTAACCTTCTTATTTTTAACCTGCCTAACTATTGTTAGTAATCAGCTTATTGTCAGTAAGCCCTAACTATTAGTAGCAAGTTTTGAGCTGTGCAAATGCAAATATGCTTGCTTTTAGTCCTGCTGACGACTGGCTTCCACGGTACCATTTGTGTTCATGAAATTAAACATGGTCTCATTTACAGTCTTAATTATCAGAAAAGAAGTATTTCTTGCCCATAAACATCTGTCTTCTCTGTACTACAGCCACTTAAGCATGTGGGGGATTTTCTCGTGTGGCTAATCCTGGGATGCAGTTCTGTGAGACACTGATCATAACTGGCCAGTGCTGAAAGGGTGAAGTCCTGCTTGTCCCCGTCATCTCCTAACCTCACCCCCTCCCTTTGGCTGGGCTATTTCAGTGAGTTAATTTGACTCTCTGAAAGGGTCTGAAAAACAAGGAGGAAAAGAAAGGATAGGGGAGGACAGAGCTTGTGCTCTTCGGGTACAAGCAAGCTGTTTTATGTGGTCAGCTGTCTATGAAAGGATTTACTCTGTGAGTAAACATGATGTACTTCCTCTGAAGTGTACAGATATGCCCAATCAGACTGGATTGGGGATTTATTTCTGTGTGTTTGTGCATGCTTAGCACAGTGGAAGCCTCTTAATGCTGTTATTCCTTAATACAAAACTAGTATCTAAAGCAGTACATCAGGTCCTACAACTTTCTTTGTATCTGTGCAGTTTGCCTTATTCATGCGATCCCTGATTTCCCTGCTTCTTCATCTGACTGCTAGGTTTTTTTAGTATATGGTAGGGACGGGAATTTTTCTGATACTATTGTAAGTCTTAGTTCTGATCTGGCATTCCTCAAATACCTGAAATTCCTATTGAAGAAAGAAGCAATTTTGAGTTTTGCTGGAGTATGCAAGGGCTTTTTTTTTTTTCTTCCTAAAGCCAAGGAATTATCAAATATTATACAACCAGAGATGTAAGACTGAAATCCCACTGAAGGGTGAGGAGGACAGACTTCAAACCGTTTCTAATTTTATCTACATGTTAACGTTTGTAAGCATACAGCTGCCATATCTTGTAATAATGATATGTTGTAATATCTTATATTACATATCTTGTAATAATGACTAGTTGGTATTCCTGGACAAATGTATTCTGCATACAAAATTGATGTTTGACTTAAATTTGTGGGCAACTGTATAGACATACTTTTAGAAATAATTTTTAATATATATTTTGATCTTTAGAGTGCCTATTATCTGCTCATTTCAGGCAAATATTTTGCTTTCTGCCATTCCAGAAGCCTGAGGGTTCTAAATGAGACTATAATTAAATAATTTCAAAATAGTGATGACTTTAAACATTTTCTTCAAGAAGTTGAACTCTTTTGTTATTCTCTGCATTTGGAGCAGCTGTAAAAGGTAACGATGTAATAATTTTTTTCCTCAAAGGAAAAGAGAAAGTAACCTCCTCCTTGATGCTATGGTAATTACGTACACGAGAAGATGGTTTCTAGAGGAAGCTGTATCGTATATACAAAGAATGCTTGAGAAATGCAGGTAAATTTGGAAGGCAAACCAAAAGATAGAAACACTCCCTCAAGAGGGGTGGTTGTCTGCCCAAAGCTCAAGATGTATAACCGTCCGCAGTAGCAACTCTTCTTGCTCCCGTAGCCTCGCTGGAGTCCAGCTGGGTATGGTGCTTTTGGAGCCTGTTTTTCAAAGTTGGATGCTTTGTTTTTAGAGGAAGTGTTTGGGTGGCACTTTTAGTTTAGCTTTCAAAATTGTTATTGACTTCCCTGAGAACAATACCACAACATTGCATTGCACCCAGAAAAAGCACAGTATCCAAAACTTCTGGCTTCTTACTTCAAAACATAGAAATATATATAGTTATATAGGTAAATATAGAGAGAGTTAGAAATATATACAAATAGGCTTTATGTACAACCTGTCAATATTAACATTTTAGGACTGTAT
Source organism: Theristicus caerulescens (assembly GCA_020745775.1). NCBI lineage: Eukaryota > Metazoa > Chordata > Aves > Pelecaniformes > Threskiornithidae > Theristicus > Theristicus caerulescens. The sequence continues at coordinate 123,390,669 of CM036561.1, read as the reverse complement.
TCAGTGCAAGTGAGATGGGTGTGGGTGCTGAACAGTCACACGGGGCACTGCATCTGGCTGTAACTTAGTTTTTATGTCTCTGTGGGCCTTGTACTTCTATTTGGTTTACTTGGCAGTGATATTCCCTTTCCTGTGGAATTTGCTACTGCTAAAAACATACCATTTCTGATGTCTCTCAACTCTGGCTCACCAGATATTACAGCCTTTCTGTAGCAACCGCACTGCCTGCAAGCACTAAACTTCCAGATTCTGTAGCCCTTTCCCGGGAGCATATCCCCTACAAATGACATACACTTGCAAGCCAGTGCATTACAGCCAAGCGATAATGCTGACCCTTCAGCCTGCCTGGAACATCAGCCTTCTCCAGCATGGTGGATGTGGCTACAGGTTAGCTCAGTGGGAACTCGTGGCAGATGCGAGCAGATACACGGGGTGGGGGGGAAGTTTACTACAGAATTTCCAACTGAGGCTATTGCTCACATTCAGTACCATGAGAATCACTTACAAACCCAGACTGGGATCTGTAGGGATTGTGGACTTAAAAGTACCGTTCTTCCAGTCCTGCTGGAAATATTGTGCCTGCCACATCCTTTGATTCCATCACTCTTTATGATCACATTTTGTGGTGCAATATCTGCTGCTCAACCAGTCATCTGGGTCTTTCTCCTTACAACTTCAGGTGATGAATTCCCATTAAAGAAATATTATTCTTGCACTTCAAAATTACTCTTTAATACTACAGTCTACATGCAAAGTTATCCTCTTCTTCCCATGTGGTAGTTTTAATCCTTTTTTTTGGATACACCTTTCTCATTTTCTTTGCAAATTTTTGAACATGTTTCAACTTTTGTGCAGTGTCCATTAATTACAATATTACAGACAGAATATTCAATAATCTGTGAGAAACTTTTCCATTCACCTCCCTCCTGCTAGGTAGCTTCCTTGAAAGCATAACTCATCATCATTTCTCCATTAATGAGCTTCTTACCTTAAAATGCTTCTATTATATCATCTTTTGTGAATCAAATGACTTTTTTCCTCCATGTTAATTGCATCAAAAAGTTTTGAGTTCTCGTGAAGTACTACATATTCTATTCTCCTTTCTATGGTACTGCTCTGCATCTTGGTAATTTACCAAAATCGTTCACCTGGATTTGGATTTTCATGTTGAAGTTATTGTGTTGGTTTTTTTTTTTCTTTTAAATATAGTCATTTTCATTTTGGTGCCATCATCTTATTAGTTTCTTCCTGTTTTGTCTACATTTTAAATCATCCTCCTTGCCAAAACAAAAAAAAAAAGAGGTCAAAGAATGACTTGGTTTTTAGGCCAGCCTATTGTTCACCTCATGACAGCATGGTGTACATGCCTCATTCTTTGCTTGAAGAATTTTTCAGTGCTGGACTTTGCTTCACGAGGTTTAATTCATCCTGACCTGTCTCTCCTTTTTGTTCTGTCACCTGCGATTTTTCTTTGCTACTTCTTTCCTTCTTAATTCCTTATTGGAATGCTTATCCCTTTCTTGTTTGTAATACAATTTCTGAACAGTTTTTTTGACTTAAATTTCATTATTCTTCCACTTTGAAAATGTGTGCTGCTCAAAGTGGTTTCCATAAATGGTTCCTTTAATATCTCAAAGTTCAATCTCTCATCTCTTTTCCAAATTAAAGAATCCTAGTATGTATTGTTGTATGAACACCAAACTACCTTCTTGTCATATGAGAACCATTCTTTATCTTTGATCATTCTTCTTGCCTTCTTCCAGTTACATAATAAATCCCTTTTAAGATGGGAGGACCAGGACTGCATGCAGTATTCAAGATGGAATTGCTTTTTTTCAGTGTATGGTATTGTGTAGTTTAGGAATATTTTTTAGCTTTATAATGCATTTATTTGCACTTATTAAAACTGAACGATATCTGTTCTTCTATCATTCAGTGTCAAAGATCCTTCGGCATGTTCTTTGCAGTCAGATTCATTTTTTCACTGCATTGAATAACTCTGTGGCCTCAGCAAACTCTTTGGAATGGATACTGCAGATCCCTTCTGAGCATGCTGAACAGTTTGAATCTCACTGAATGTCTGCCGATAACTGCATTTATACTGCGCAAGTTAGCCTTTTCTTCCCTGAACTTTTATTTGGTTACTAATTCATTAAGACCTTTATTTTCCTACAATAAAGTTGGTTTCTTTAGGATCCTTTGATAGCAAATTGTCAAATGCTTCTTGAAAATCTAGGTAAACCATATGAACTGGATCCCCTTAGTCCATGTGATTCTGCTTGACTTTTTCAGAAATTCTAAAAAAGTTGAGGCGTAACCTCCAAAAGCTTTACTAGCTCTTCCTTGCTACATCACGTTTATCTGTGTGTTCATTAATTCTGTTCTTATTAAGGTTAATATAGTAAAAATTCAGTGAAAACATCAATTTAAGTTATACACAGGTCCCCAACTCCTCCTAAAACCTAAAAAAGCCCCATTGTTTTTGCTATGTCCTTCCAGTTCAAAGGAGTTTTAGTAATATTTTTAGTCTCTATCTTAGTAGTTCAACAATTATTATATATTTATGTTCTTTTGGAACACTTAGTTGAGTCCTATCAGATCTTAAACCCAGATTTTTTTCTGATTTGAAACCTCTTCAAAATAATCTTTGAGAAAACGATGATTTAGAGCTGCTTTGCCTTCTTTCAAAAACCCTGATTTACTAAAGAGACAAATAGGAGTAATATGTGACTACGAATTCAATAACATATTGTACAGCTTTTCAGAATTATAGAATACTGACAAGCACAAGCAAACCAACCTCGAGTTTGTATTGTGGGGTTGTCAGGTATAACTAGAGATCATAAACTGTGATTTTTGCTTGTGAAGTAATGAATAATATTTTCATGTACGACATATATACAATGGATAGTTTATTTAAGTAAAAAGTTTCAAATTCGTATTAGTTATGCTCACACTTCAAAAATAAATAAAAGCAATAATGATAAAAATCTTCCAAACATTGTTACGCAGTTACTCAAAGTCAGGAGGAAGAAATAATAACAGATTTCGTTAGTGCTCTTGCATGGAGTGTGGAAGAAAATAAAAAAAAAAAATACAAATCCTTATTGTTAGTCATTACAGATGTTTTTGCAAACCTGGTAGTTTTAACAAATGCATTTACTGTTCAATGAACGTGTTTTGAGCACCTGTGCAACGTCGCGTTATACTCTGTCCTGACAAAGCTTGTTTGGGGTCTGGTATTATGTGTAACATTGCATATGACAAGTTAGCAAGAAAGCTAGTAATAGGAGGAGAAGGTGCTACAGATACAAAGAAGGAAAAAAAACATGAAAAAAACCCCAAACCTTCCATTTGTATTTGTTGTGTAGTAGCTGAAGTCCTGAGTAGTAGCAAGTGTGTAGGAAAAAGTACTAAAGTATTTCTTTCCATACTTCCATGCAGCTAGAGTTGCTGGGCTACGTTTTTATCTGATGTAATCAGATTCTGTCTTTACAGTGTGTGTCTACTGTCTCAATAAAGAAATTTGAAGATTAATGTCAGCATTTGTTATTATGTTGTGAAGAACGATTTTACATGATCATGGGAAGAGCTCTTCAAAACAAAATGGAGTAGAAAGAACAGTTTTGGGGCTTGGATAGTCAGTAATACAAGATCTGCAGCATAACATATTACTCTGCTGACTTACTCGTCTACCTTACTTGTCTGTAAGTGTTAAAAATCTCTGTGAAAGTTTTTAAGTGGCTCCTCTCAGTGTATTCTAGGCATTTCCTCGAGTACAGGGAGAGCAATGCTGCTAATATTTTAGTTGGACAACATAGTTGAATTGATATAACAGCTTGTTTCCTCCGAAAGCAGTAATCTTTTAATTGGCTCATCGCTGCACCAATTCAGCTCACTTAAGTGGGTAGAAGATGAACCTCATGGGAAGAGGAGGGAAGACTTGAACAGATTAATTTGGCCATACTGTCTAACTGCACAACAAGTTGTCCTCCTAGCAGCTGCTCTGCTAAAAACACTCCGAGGTCTTGCACAACAAACCCTTGTCTATTTATTGCCATCCTAGAAGATGTTGCAGAAAGAGACCCCAGAAGTACTGAAGCGTTGGAGACTGGGAGGCACTGATAATGGCAAATGACTACTCCAAATATCTCATCTGGTTTTGCTAGTAGAAACAGCTGGACATGAGACCTCAGTACTTACCAACGCAGTGTGCAAGTCGTCATTATTAAACTGGTTGCAGTTCATTTTCTAAACAGAGGTGCGCTAATGTTACAGGAGACTAGAATAAAGAAGATTAATATTGAAGTAAATTCTTTTCTTGGCGGAAATTAGTAACTTGATCTTTCTTACTGGAAAATAGAAAAAATTTCTGTGCTGGAAAGACTGTTAAGCGAAGAGGTTTAAATTCACAGAATTTTGTATCAGTAGCAAAGTGCCGAGTTTTACTTTGGTGTCTGTTTCACTGCCAGCAATGAAATAGGTTCCTGAGCCCCAGGCCATCCTGTTTGCCTTCCTTTCAGTCAGCTTCACCATCACTGGGTTTCTCTTCTGAATCATCACTTTCATATTCCTCATCCTCGTATCTGAAGGCACCCTCAGCTTCAGGGTCAGACTGACCTTCCTCTTCACACTCATGGGACCGGTCAGACCGAGGGCTGGATCTTGACTGATCATCGTCCTCCTCCTGGGAATGGCCAAGCGGCAGGACTGCCTTTGCTGCTGCTTCCTCCTCCTCCTCTTCACGGTGCTGGTCCGAGGGGGGACTGGACCCAGCCTCCTCTGCATGGCAAGGCTGATAGGCGTAAGGGCTGGCTCTTGCCTCTTCCTCATCCTCACTGGACGGGCCGTCCCGGGTGGAGGTTTTGACACCTTTTCTCCTCTCTCCCTCCTCTTCCTCCTCCTCACAGGACTGCTCAGACGGAGGCCCGCTGTCAGCTGCTTCCTCAAACGATTCCCTTTCTTTCACTTCATCCTTCCTGACTCTGAAAAGACAATTTGCATGTGTGATTTTATTTTCAGGTAAGATGCTTTCCAGTAGGTGTGAAAACTACCTTCAGGTAATCTAGGACAAATCCTGGTAGACTTGGCTAGGGTGGAACTGGGGAGGGAAAAAGGAAGGGGGGACACTAGAGTCTCCTTTTATGCTAGAAAGTAACTCAACAGTATTGCTTATATATTTCAATTTTTTTTATTCCTGCTTCCTTTTAAATTATAATATCTAATAGATATTGAAAAGTGTTTTTTATAAGGCTTATTTTAAAAATTCAGTAAAGGTAATGCAGAATGAAGTGACTTACTAGCAACCTGCCAGAATTTTTGGTTAAAGGAACAAATAAAAAAAGTTTTTCTTAATTTTTTCTTTGTTATGCATTACATAACATATCCAGTGCTCTCCTCTGTTTTATGAAGTAATGTTTAATTCAGGAAAACCGATAAGAAATACATACAAATGCTAACATTAGCGAAGCTAACTACATAGTCAAATATTTATCTGGGAAACACTACAAATAATTAAAAAGCCCCACACCTATGCATCAAAAATTACTTTCTAATTACTAGGTATGTAGTGGCACAAAAAAAGCCTTCAGTAATCTCTACCTTTCTCTGGCATCAGTGGAGTTATTAAAATCTTCAGCACTGGAGCATTGTAGCAATTTAGTTGTTTGTCCTTTCTTTGAAACAAACTCTGGGCATATCCCCAGCGCTCTCAGTCTGTTAGAATAATGCTTTTCTGCAGCTATTCTGGCATTTTTCTGTAGGAAAACCACAATTGTTATATGTTATCTAAATGCATTAAATGCCTGTCTCTTGATACTTGTGTTTATTTATATTAATACTCTGTTTCACTAATTGCATCTGACAAGTTGAATGATTATTCAGTGCAGGTAAGAATGGCAAAACAATACTTGAAAACTTTACACCAGATCTTCTGTACTAGTTTAAATCTGCTTTGCTCCCTGTGCCCACTGGCTAATGAAGAGCTGTATATTCTGTATATAACTACTGAGGGAGGAGGGGGAAGATGTGGACGTGTAGAAAATCAGATGTAGTCTTCCTACAGCTTCTCCCTCATCCCCTCTCCTCCTCCTCTGTCTTCTCTCTGTGGGAGCTGCTGCCCTAAAAAAAGTAGTATTGATTCACCTTCTTACAGTGCCATTTAACAAATTACATAGATGTGCATCTCTGCCTCTGAGACTGAGGGTGTGAATTCTGTTCCTCCAGGTAATATCTGGTGAGGAGGACTTGTCCTCCGATCTACGCAGATGGTCCTGCCCCGCAGCGACGGCAGACCAGGAAACCCGCACAGACAGAAGGGACGAGGGAACCACTGATCTAGGACTTGCTGCCTCTCTGCGTTTGGAAACAGGTCAGGGACCACACTACCAGCACAGGGTTGTACTGAAATGGAGAGATAAAAATATGGCATCTGAGCTTTAAAGTAGATACTAAGAATACTCAGATTTTCTTATCACTTCTTTCCCAACTTAAACCTCCCACATTTCTGCTGTAAATTTTTGTTGTGTTTAGAGTTACTCGTTATAACGGAATTGGACAACATGTTTAGAACAGCCATCTCGGTTCCCTGTGCAAGCAAGCCATGAATGCTTCGTCACAAAAATTAGTAATATTTATATGGAGATGGGCCAATAGAGATTAAAATGGACAAATACAGCTCTCAAAAGTATTTTTCAAGTATCTTCTGTGTTTGAAATGTTTGACTACAAATGCCTTATGTGGTATTCGAAGATAAGATTAAGCAGCAATACAGAAGCAAGACAACCTGAGTGACTCTTTCAAAAAGCAATGGCCTTTGATTTACTCTTTCTTCCATTTCTTGCAACTCTTGCAAATATTCTTGCATTCTCTGCTTCTCATAATTCCTAAGGGAAACAGAGTACGAGAGAAATTATTAATTTATGATACAAGAAGTAATTTTCTACAGCAGCTGAAAGTTAAATTGCTCCTAACAAACTAAATATTGTCCTACTTAAAGACACATAAAAAGTAAATTACTTTATGGTAGTTACAGGGTCTGAGGTGTATTGTCTCATTTTCACAGTAATTGCTTGCCTCTAAGTACCAAACAAAACTGTCTCTGAAGTAGTCACTTTGGATACGCAAAGAGGTTGTGGCTAGTGAGGTTAAATAGGGGCTGAGTTTGGATTCTTAGGGGTTTTTTGATACTTAAGGGTTTCTTTAAGTTTGGATACCTAGGTTGTTTTTTTTTTTTAAATGCTGATTTCATACAGATATTCTAGTTGTTCTAAGGAAAATTAAACAGTTTGAAATGACTGATAAAATTGGAATGCACCATAGCAAATTAATGTCATTAAAAGTCAGTACTTCAAGGTAAAGTTTGATGATAAGAATGTTGCTACTTTGCCAGTCTGCCTCACAAGAGGGGTGGCCGCATTCTGGATCCTAGTGTACACTTCTATCCTAGTTGGTTTGTCAAGGGCCCAGTCAATATAGCAGGATGATGCAACCGTTGATTCATCAACTGAAACGGTATCTCGGATCACAGCAAGCACTAGGTAATCCAGGCAGCATGGGTTGTAATCCTCCGCGTGTGACAGACGCCTCTTTGTGATGTGGCCTCTGTACGGGGCCAGCTCTAGCGTTACGAAGTCAGACACTTAAGAGCAAGTATGAGAGCTAGGGGGCATGTTACACTTCTGTCTCCTCCTGCATCTTTCCCTTACCATCCTCTGAATTTCTGTGATATAGCTGTGCATGAAGGCAAGTTATTCACCATTTTGAGGGAGGGAACTTCACTGTTGCTACTTGCTTGCTCTCTCAGGCGGCTTTCTACAAACCTAATTATCTTTGAGAAGAGCACTTACATTAATGTACCTTATTACCCAGCCTATGCTGAAATAAGCAGTATCAAGTTAAGGACTTGTACCAGCCTTAATGCATCAGCACTAGGGAAGTAATCTTGCTTTGTAATAGCGTAAGTTTATGTGCAGACAAGAATTAAGCATGAGCGTTTTACAATACTCCTGAAATCTGATTAAGCTAAACACTGTAATGCGAAGTTTGCTGCTGAAGGAACTCAAATCCAATCTGTAAGCACACCTACTGTCTCAATTCTCCACCTTGCTACTGCAACTCAAATTGTTTTCTGCTTCTGTCCTAGAGTCAGCAGATCGTCTGCCCAAGGACACTTACATTATAAAGCTCCTGTTATTAACAGTATCCGCTGGTCGTGGTGCAAAAGCAATTGCGCTTCAGCTCTGACTCTTAACAAAACAGTTAGAAGGGGCTGCCCTCTCTGACCTGCATCTCTGCTTCCGGGACCCTGTGCAAGCCCTCCTTCTCCCAGATCACCGCTTCTTCCTAGGTGTGCTTTGGCTTCAGCTGCCTTTGGGGGAGGTGGCAGGCGGGCATAGATGTACGCTGGATAGCCCCTGACTGCCCACGTGGCCAAGCAAAATGTTTGTTGCGATGCTGCTTCTAGCATATCCCGGCTGAGCCACTGCACTTCGTGCTTTCAGCATGTGAGAACGCGCGTGCTTCAGTTTCTGCTACGTTTTCTCATTCTGCTCACAGTGAAGCAGCATCGTGAATAACCATTATAAAGTTTGCTGGTGGAACAATGTGCAGCATTGACTCGCAGGTGGTGCTGCAGTATTTTAGCACATTTGCTTGTACAGCCCAGAGTTTAAAGTCTAGTAAGAATAAATCCACAGTTTTCTCTTTTAGCTACAAAGAAGAGACCCATGTAAAGCAGAAAGAGAATGAGGAAACCTTATTTGTTACCTTTCAACTCGGCCATAAAGACAGTCCTAGCCTCCACCCTCATTTCAGAAAGATCTCTATCCTGGACCGTATTCTAAATGCCTTAAAGCTTAGTACAGTAACTTAAAAGCTGCTAGTCCAAGCTGTAAATCTTGTAATCAGGCGTATCTCATGATCACTCACCCTTGTATCGTTTTGCCCTACTACTGCCAGTTACTGGTAACTTGCCTGGTTACTGGAAATGAGGATTCATAGTCGCTGCCCAAGAATCCTGCCTATGCATGAAGCAACAGGGGCAGAGCAGGCAGTACCTCTCGCCATCTCCACATAACAGTGCCTTAAATGGATGATACTGCTGCAGTGCCACCAGGCCAAGACAGATTATAAACCTCACTAAAGACTCGTTCAAACAGGACTGACTTTTTTTTTTTTTTTTCCCCCTAGGATTAAAAAGGACAGGAAGCAGAAATGGTTAAATTAGCCACAAACACAAGGTCAAACAACAATTCTGGAGTTAGATCAGCAGCAGAGAGCTGGGGCCATCTGGACTGCTAGTTTCCAGCACACGGAGAAGGCCCTGATGTTTTTCCCTGTGTCCTGCTTTTCTCAGTCCTGTAGAAAGTCTTTGAATTTGTCTCTCTCCTAAAGGTAACTTTGGCTCCCGTTCCTCCTAAGCACCAGCAGCTTCCTGGTTAGCTGTTGATACATGTGCTAAATTCAAATAATATTCCTGCTCTCATTTTCCCTCTTAAGCGGGGACCTGCTGGGACAAAGAAGTGAATTGTGAAATGTTCACTACTGTAGGAGACAGCACCAAAGTGGTACCAACAGCTATCAATCCAGCAGTGCAAGGATACTCTGTAACTACGCTGTTCCTTTTCCTTTTGATTTTTTTAAACTTTTCCTCTTTACTTGATATGTCAATCGCAAAAACACAGAGATCTCCTGTTAGCTATCTAGAATACTATAAGGTGGAACATACAAATCGAAATCATTAGAACAGGCAACAATTTCCCAGTTGAAATACTAAATTTGGCCACTTTTTTACTAGCTGCTTGTACAGTGTATAATTTATCAAATGTGTAATTATGTAAACTTAGACTATGCTATTTTGTACATTGTATGTTTAACATACAATGTAGAGTGAGAGGTTCAGGATTCAGGGGAAAGCAACAATATACCTGAATGTTTTTAATTTGGATTTAGACATCTGAGCTAGGCTCTGATGTGGGTCATTGGCCTCAGCCCGAGTCGTTACAATTTTCTGGAGTTTTTTCGTTCTTTGTTTCTGCTTTGTTCTGTTCCTTTTTTGTTGTTCTTCCAGCTTTCTTTTTTCCTCAAGTGAATTCCTGGGTGGAAAAATAAACTAAGGCTGAATTCATTTTCAATCAAGAGCAAGACTTCAAAGGGAGCTTTGGCAAAGGAGATTCAAAAGAGAAGAACAGGGTGAAAGCAGGGTCGGCGTAAGAGGACACAAGGTATGTGCCGTATGAAGGGATTCAGGCGTCTCCTGGGAAGCGGCAGTCATTTGTCCCTCTCCTATGGGTGTTCTGAGAAGAACGCACTATGTTTCTTTAACAATCGTAAACACTAAGTCCTATATTTAAATACTTTAATTTTCTATTATAATGAAGTCCTTATATTAATGTATTAAGTCCTAAACTCACTGCATGGAAGAACTGACTACATATGTAGAAATACAAAAGAATCTACTCTTAAAGCTTCTATAAAATGTAGAGCACTACTAAAGTAGTCACCTTATGGCTTGCAGCCGTCGTCTTGTGGATTCTGTGATTTTTGGCGATTTAGATTCTCCAAATCCTGAGAGATGTCCGCTTGCACTCGAATGTCTCATTTGAGGTTTACGTCTCGGAGAGGCATATGGCCAGCGTGTTTCTTTCAACTTTTCTTCATCCTCTTGAATGTCCTTCAAAATCTTCCCCTTGTTTGAGGGAATATATGGAGTACGAAGGTCGAAAGGTTCACAGACTGTCAGGTGTTTCACTTGTTTTTGTTGCAGGAGCCGTTTCTGAAATTTCTGGTGTAGTAGTTCAAAATCTGGAACTTTCGATTTGATCTTGGGTTTGTGTTCCGTTTCCTTTGGTTCCACGCACTTGTGCTTCTTCTTTTTATTGGTATCCTTTAAAGCCAGTCTGCTGTTGGGTACAGATGAATTACGTAGCAACTCTTCGGCTCTCATCCTGATCCTGATTTCTCGGTAGAGCTCCTCCTCCTTTAGCTTGTCGTTAACAGCTGGACTATAAACACGTTTAGGAACTGGTTTTGCTTTGAACAGTTTTGGTTTCTTCTCAGGTGCGGAAAGGTCTCTTAATTGCATTTTCCTAATTTCATTCCTTTGCTTCTCTCGTTCAATGAATTTAAATGGCTTCTGAGAAGCCAAGAGCTTGAGTTTGCTTCTCTCTTTCACAGACCTCCTGCGTTCTTCGTTTCGTTGCACGATTTCGTGGTAGAGCGGAAGGAAGACGGCAGCAGGCACTGGATTGGCTCGGAATTTTTTCTGACACTCTGCTTCTTCCTCGAGTTGCTTCTTCAGTAAGTTATTTTCCATTTCAATCTGTGACTTTGATTTGACATTCTGTTCTTTTTTCCTCGCTTCTCTAATAGTCATCTGGAAAGGCTTGGGCACAGTAACTTTTGGTGACCACGCCTTCTGTTTCTTCCGTATCGTTCTGAAGGCTGGTGAGCTTGGTAAGCTGTGCTTGGTGCGGGAGATGTAGTCTTCCACAGAGAAGCCGTCCCACATTCTTTCAATCCGTTCCTTAGCAAATGCAGATGATCCAGTTTCACTACCGTTTTCTTCAAACGCTAATTCTCTGTCAGACCCATCAGATATACTTGAGCCCAAGGGATCACTTAAGTCAGAGTCTGAAAAGGATCTGTGCAAATTTAGAGGCTGATACGAGCTCTTTTCCCAGGTTGGCCTTTAAAAAAGGGAAAGAAAAGTTCTTTTGAGTCTAGTCCAACATTGATGCAAAGCCAGTAACTTCCACTTTAAGGTATCACCATTAGAAAAAAAAATAAACAGCACTGGTGGGGAAGAAGGGGGGGGGGGGAAGAAGGGAACAAAGAAGCACATGGGCACTCGCACCAGGTCATAGTTTTAAGTAAGTGCTGATCGTGAGCAAGTCAGCACTTCTTCAGGGCACTGTGCTCTACTAAACAAGTTGTCCAGTCTCTGCTGCGCACACACCAGTAAATCTCGCAGTCCGTTAGCAAAGTGAGTAAGCATTTTTATTATTAAAGCTAACTTTTCTGTGATTATCTGCTTATCGGAAATGGGAGAGTAACACTCCCCAGCCCCCCAAAACCCTGCGGTTTTACAGATGTCTGCAAAGCATTTGAGAATCCTCAGATAAAAGGCACCACCAGACCTACCTACAACACATGTTAGCAGCAGCATTTTTCTTGTCCGAGGGTTGTACTCCTTTTAAATATAGTTTGTTCCGATACATACTTTCTAATTTTGCCATGGTCTCCAAGTGGGCGTTCTTCAACTCTTCCAGCTTCAAGTAATATTCTTGATTTGAATCGCACATTTTGGAAAAGTCTATCCACTTGTCAGGGTCTCCCTTTAGAGAGAGGGGCTGCTCTCTGTCGGTGTTTGAATCCGGATCAAAACCATCCTAGAAGAGATATTTACAATTTTCTGACTGTTAGAGGAAAGGGGAACGAGGTTCTTAACACTGCTTTATCCTAATTAAGTCTAACGAATGATACAGCAAATAGAGATACCTGCATACAAATGTTAACGCAGAGTTACACGGAATAATCTTATTGCCTAATAATTTCTGTCCTAAGGGTCCTATTTAAAGCATGTAAGATTCCTACGTCTGTCCCTGTGTATTTATACCAGGAAATATGATCAAAGGACTTATCAAAAGAAACAAGTTTTAACTATTTTGTAAAGTGCAATTTTTCCTTGATTACTACGCAGCTCTAAAAAAGCCTTTATTTAAAAACAAACAAAAGCACAACAGAACCTTCTCTGCCTCCCGTTTCTATGAGCATTCTAAACAGAAGCCCTTAGACATCGTCTGTATAAATGTTTATTCCCATTTCCCTAACGTACTGTGAAACGACAGGGATCCTGCACAGCTTACAGTTCCAACAGGCAGCTTGCGGGTGAGCGTATTCTTGTAAATATTTTTAAAGCTTACAGAGGTTGGAGAAGTTATTAAAACCAGGTTAGTCTGCGTTACAAAGGCTTCCTTTACGTTATTTTTAAGCACCGTGTTTGAAAAAAATTACAGGACTGGTTTCTTTATCCAAAAATTAGAAGGACGCTTTTCCACACAGAGGAATCTTAGTAAGCTTTGACATTCCCACAAAAGGTCTTGCTGCAAAAATCTCTAACTCATTTGTTTTCTACAGGGCAGTGACGGAGCGCAAGCGGAATTACAGGATGGAGGCAGCAGCGAATTTAAAAAGCCGTTGCAGGACGCCCAGCGCCAGGCACCGCCCGCCGCCGCTGCCCGTGAGCGCCCGCCCCCGCGCTGCGGCCCGCAGGCCCCCGCACTCGCCCTACCTGCGCGGCGGCGGGCGGCCCCCGCTCCCCCGGCTCCCCCCGCTCCCCCGGCTCCATGGCGCCCGCTCCCCCGGCCGCCAGGGGAAGCCCGGCGGCGGCCGCCGCTCCGCCCGGGGGCGGCCCGTGGAGCGGAAGAGGCGGGCGAGGCCGCCATCCCCGCCGGCACCCGCTCCTGCCCGCTTCCTCCGGTACCTAACTGCTGCGCAGGGCTTGCGTTGGAACTTGTAACTCTCTCCTTGCCGAGCCCCCGTGTTTTACCCCCTCATCAGAGAGTCTTCTCCCGTCTTCAAGTTTGTACTTCGGGTAAGAATTAAGATAAGATTACAGCATAAGGGTAAAGCGGGGTCAGCAGGAATTCCCTTCCACCTCTGCAGAGGCGTGAACGATCGCCGGGCCTACTTACTGTAGTGAAATTACACACTTCCTATGTGAAGCAACAGACGAAAAGCTTAAATCACGCATGACAGTTATTGTAAGTTTGTGATGATGGGGAAGGAAAACTTTAATCAAAGTCAGTATCTAAACTAAAAGAGATCTTTGCTGGGTGTACTCCTGTGGGGTGAGGTATCGTGTGTAATTTTTAACAGCCAATAAATAATCTGATGCCTAACTCGATTGTCTCATCTATTTCTTTATTAGTACTTGAATTATTCTGAATGTTCTACTTCGCTAGCAAAGTGATAGGAAAGTATTTCAACAATAACTGGTCAATGAAGCGGTGGGAGTTTACTCAAAAGCTGCAGATGTGACTGATCATAAATGGAAATGTGAGTTAGAGAATCGTGAAATGCTCTCCTTTAAACATGAAGGAGTCTGGTCATCTCGGGAGAGCAACAGGGGAGAGGGAAGGGTTAATTCGCAGTTTCAGGCTAAGAATTAGAAGTTGAAAAATGTTTATTCTAAACTATGAAATGTGACATTAACAACAAATTAATTTAGTGAAGCCTGGGGCAGCCAAGCTTTTCCTGGGAGCTGAGAAGGCCTGTGTTACTGCTCACCCTCACACAGCGACACGAGCCATTTCCGTCAGGTAGCCATCGATTTTAGTGGCTATTTCATGACTTTAGAGAAGTGTAATTTGCAGTATTATAAAATAGTACACTTTTGGACTTCTCAGCCAGTTCAGGGAAAACCAGCGGATTTGGGGGGTAGGAGGGGGGTGTGGGTGACTTAAGCTGTCCAAAAGTTTCACGCCTGGGGTTTTCCTCAACAGAACTGGGAGCTGACCACCACCACGCTGGAAGCAACCAAAAGAGCAGTTACAACTGGTTGAGAGATGCACCCGCTAGCCAAACCCCATTTTAAATAAATCCCTATTAACATGGACTGCTACCTATAGTGATATTACCCTTGCCTTTTTAGAACTAGCTTTAGTTTTGACGCTCGCACTTCCCTGGGGGATGAAGGACAAAAAACGGTGTGCGAAGCCTGCCCTTCGTAAGGCTCTGGATCGTGCGATAGCATCGGCAATCGGTGCAGGCTTCAGGAGACAAAGGGGAGCACGGAAGGTGACGCTGTTCTTCCGTCTGCAAAGACAGGCCTCTCCTCTAGCCCCGCAGAGCACCGCTCCATCATGGAAAGCCTGCAGAGAAGCGGCTCTAAGCCAGCACGTTACTAGAGTGCAAATCCAAGGGCGTTCTTAGAACGTATTACAAGAGCTCGGTATTTGCTGTTAAACTCTTCAGAGCGCAGAGAGGCAAACGTAACAAAAAGTTTACCTTATTTCTAGCAAAATTATGAAGGAAAGACGCCGGTGGCCTACTGCGTGTTTATTGATAAACAGCATTTCCTTTTTGAAAACAGGGTTTTTAAATTAACGTGATAAAAGTCCATGAGCCTTTCCGTGGACTTTAAGACGACTCGCACAGGCGCGTATTCCAGAGCGCGGGGAAGGGGCGCTAGGGCACGGCCCCCGCTCGCTTTGCTCAGCTTACCGAGTGTTCACCTGCAAAGAAGAGTTCACACAGTCAGGCTTGAGAAGTCCACAGGACACCTAACAGTTCCTTCTCCTCTCCTTAAATACCCTGGCTTTTTTTAGTCACTTTCTTCACTCCTTCCTTTAAGATACAGTATTTATAACGCATTTTATTTTGTTCCAATTGGTTATCAGCAGGGCAAATGGCCTAAGTAGCACGTAAACTGAGACTACTACACAATAACTATTTTGAAGCAAATGCCATGACAGTAACTACCCTGCTGCTTGCGGAAAATAAAAAGCTGAAACAAAACGCGATGCAAACACTACTCACCACATCATCGATCTTAAGGATACTGCGCACGGTTTCTGTGGCGAGCGTCAGCGCGCTCAAAGACACCAGCAGCGGCTGGACAACCAGCTCCTCCAAGATGTTGGAAATGCCACCCTGTGAGAACAAGCGGCTTTTACTTTGCGCAAGTCAGATACAGTTAGATTTCGCAAGTTTTCTTGCAGTAGAATCCCGAGGAGGGGATTAAATCAGAGTATCAAAGGGCTTGTACTCTTCCGTCCTCCACAGGAATATTATGGTAGGCACCTTCTCCCCCCAGGCACTTAACGTATCCAGTGAAAATTAGCCAAGAGACAAGACAAACACAGCTGTGCCAGCTTAAACATGGTGATGATGTCAAAGGAGCTGGCCCACTCTGCTCCCTGTAGCACATGGGCACCGTCCGCTGCAGGTGATGCTGATGGATCACTCCACACGGATCTGGTTTTGTAGCTGAAACCGTGTTTTTGAAGAGACAGAGGGAGTTCCTCGTCCTGTGGGCACGGCCTTGCTATAATCAATACTCGGGATAAGCCGTTAATGCCTCAGAGAACAAGCTACGATCTACCTCGACGCTCATTTTAGGGAGAACGCTGTTACGAGACACAAACTTGCCCTCTCCTTAGTTTAGTCCTAACGCTCAGCATTATTCCTTTTACGCCCAAGTGTTTTTTAAGCGATGCTACGCCTACGCGCTTCCTCGTTACCTTTCTGACGTTAATGCCCGCTGTTTTCTCTCCTTGAGCGTGCCTGTTTCTCAGCTCCGTCACCGTGGAAATGGGGTTGAGACCTGCGTTTTCAGCCAGCGTAGAGGGTATGACCTCCAGCGCGTCGCCGTACGCACGGACGCAGTACGAGTCCATGCCCCTCAAAGTGCGAGCGTACTCGTTCAAGCGCAGGGCCAGCTCTATCTCCGGTGCTCCGCCTCCTGCGATTAAAGCTCTGAGGAGAGAAATTAAGAATCAAACCTCATTGTACCTAAGGGCATAAATGATTAGCTTTCCGTGTTATTAATATAATCAATTACTCTAATCAAACTGAGACGTTACCTCTTCTTAACCAAGCATCTTATGACGCACAGGGCATCATGAATGGAACGCTCGGCTTCTTCCAGAACAAGTTTGTTGGATCCACGTACCACGATGGTTACGGTTTTTCCAGGGTTTGTGCAGCCCGTAATCTAAAACGGAAACACCAAATACTAAGACTGGACAAAAAAAAAAAAAGGGACTTAAGTTGGTATTTGTAGATCTGTAACAGCACTGATGTCTGGCTAAGCAAAACCACGACGCTCCCCAAGTCGGTGGCTACTCGGGGATTAGAAGTAGGTACTTAAATGTAGTAACTTCCCTATTAAAAAACCATTAAAATTAGCAGCTGTTATTAAAATAACTGGCAGATGTTAGGTAGGTATTAACACGTCGCTCCCTCCCTCCCTCACTCACCTTTATTAGCTTCCCAGAACCGTTCAAGTTGACCTCCTCTGCCAGCTCAGCAGACCCCAGCATATCGGGAGTGAACTGGTCAATGTGAGCAACAGGCTTTGTCCCAATGGTCTGAAAAAATAACGGGGGGGGGGGGGAATCCAGAACCTCAACTGCGGAGTCAACAAGTATACGGCGTAACGTTCTTCTGCAGAACAGGAATGGTTTTTTAGGGAAACGTCCGCTCTTACACTACAGTCAGAACACGAAACTTGTGACAGTGTCGTAATAAAGTGGCACTGGCCGGGTACTTCATTTTGGGGCAGACTTCACTGAACAGCCATTTATAGAACTCACTTTACCTTACATATAAACTCGATGTCATCTCTTTCGATGTCTTTAACCACCATGATCTTCATTTTGTTCAGGAAATGGAGGGCTAGGTCACTAAGAGCATCCCTAAAACCAAGAGGGAAGCAGTCAGTCCACAGTGCTATTTTAGTAGCCGGCTCACACCCCCCAACTGCGCGCTGACCAGCAGCGCCAAAATTAGACTACAAAGCAGGGATGCCATGAAACTCAAAATACAGACAACCCTCATGCTTTCTAAAGGTACGGTCACTGTTCCAGCCGGCCCGACGCCCTGCCGAGTGTGACTGTCAGTATTCGGCTTCCATTTCCCAGGTATTCCAGACAATTCCGGTTGTTCCCCCAAACAGACGCAGTAAGCCAGTACATCGGTATGAACGTACCGCAGAATAGACTTCTGAATCAGCAGCACATTGCATCCAGCCTTCTTAATTTGCTTAACTAAATTTAGAATATAGGCTCTCTCTTCACGCAGTACTCTGTCCATTTGAGCGTAATCAGAAACAACTATTTGGTTGTCCATCTATTTAAAAAAAAAAAAAGAAGAAAAAGGAAGAAAAAGGGAAGGGAAAAAAAGGAAGAAAAAGGGAAGGGAAAAAAAGGAAGAAAAAGGGAAGGGAAAAAAAGGAAGAAAAAGGGAAGGGAAAAAAAGGAAGAAAAAGGGAAGGAAAAAAAGGAAGAAAAAGGGAAGGGAAAAAAAGGAAGAAAAAGGGAAGGGAAAAAAAGGAAGAAAAAGGGAAGGGAAAAAAAGGAAGAAAAAGGGAAGGGAAAAGAGAAAAGCAAGTATTATGAACATCTGCTGACTTTAAAAGCAAGCACATTCTTTAACTTAGGAGCCTGTGATTCAAAGCAAATAAACATCACAGTAAAATGGCTTAGCAGAGATTGTTTAAATGATGAGAAATGCTGGACTTTTGAACTATTTTCTTTCTTATACCAACTCTAAGTTCTTTAGGAGTTACGAGTATCTATGCGTTACCCAGCAGACCTTCATTACAGCTGTGGAATACAGCTGACATCACAACATCTTACAAAAATGTGTTATCATTACATTTGCGTCCCCCAAGTACTACAGCAAAAGGTTTCACTCTGCTCACAGTTTAACTCACATCTGTCTTTGGAGCAGACAAGCAGAACTGAATGAGGCCAATTTTGGCTTTTTCCACTCTGGTCACACCGGTGTTTGCGACCTTCTGAGTCAGGACTAGGCCTTCAACCAGTTCGCAATCGTCAATTGTGCCCCTGGAAACAAAAACAATCCCTGACTCTGGCGCTTTGGGAAGCTGATTTCACAAAATTCATCAAGATACAAATTGTTTCTTACCCCAGCTTCTTAACAATTTTAATATCTCTGAGGTCCACGCTACTAGCTGTAGTTGGGTCAATCACCTTCATCACTGCGTCCACACTCATTGGAGAGAGTAAACTGGAATACTGACACACAACCTAAGGGATTTAAGAGTAAAGAGAAAAAAAAAAAAGAGATTTAACACTGATAAACAGTAATTGTGGAATAATAGTTATTGTATTTCAGCATTTGACTGCTGAATTTTAAAACAAAGCTCGTTTTCCCTCCCTGTCCATCAGCCAGATGTCTTAACATCTTCTCAATGGCTACTCCATTTAAAGGAAAGAGCAGCCATGTTGGTGGGAAAACCTGTGCTTAGGGACATACGGAAGAAACTTGAATTTCTCTGTCTTAGACTCTTAAAATCACAGACTTTTGAGAGCTTCCCAGATGACTCTGCTGGAAGGGAAGCCAGCACACTTCTCCAGGTTTCGATGCTGGTTTAGGGGTTTCTGCCACGTGAACAAGAACTGCCTACCCAAAACGTTGGCAAAAGCTCTCTGTATCCCACCTGATTTTTCTGCTGCTGTTTTCAGTCGAAGCTTGTTTATTTTACACTTACAGTTAACACCTAAGATCGCTAAATATTTCAGACTCAAATTCAGTTTGAGTGCCTTGATTTAATCTCAATCAACCACAGCTTTCTGAAAAGTCAGTCTAGGAGAAGGCAGCCATGTCTGAAAACCAGCTGGATTTACGATCTGCAGGCTGTTCTTAATAAGCGAACAGTAGCACAGAGTGGGACAAGCCGAAGGCTCAGCTCGTCTGGAGGTACTAAGTTCAAGTATCAGCCATCATACCTTTGAATTCAGCGAAGTAGTCGCACTGTTCAGCAAGGTTTCTCTGTCACTCAGCTCAACCGGCTGCGCCATGTTGGTCAAGACTTCAATACCTTTATCCAAAGCTTTCTGGAATGACTCTGAAATGATGGTGGGGTGAATTCCTGTGGAGAGCATAAAAAAAAGCTGTTAGACAGCCATGCTCTCCAACCAATGGGTTTGGTTTTTTCCTCACCCTCTCTTTCCATTTTAAGATTAGAGAGAATCATGTCAGAATAAAAATGTGTTCTTCAAGAGTCAATGACCTCCCTTATTACTTTCCACTGTTAAAGCTGAGGAAAAAAGCTGTAACGTTCCTAATAATTTGTCCTCAGACAAGTACAGCGCATTTCCCTGCAGCGCCTGACATCCCAGAAACATACTTTCCCAAAGTTTCGCTTATCCTTGGCATTCTTAAAGCTGCCGCTGTTCAGGGAATACCTGCGAGGAGCCTGACAGTGATTTTATTTCAGATTTTCAAAGACTGGTTCCCCACAGTTGTGGATAAAGTTCCTTGATTTCTCTGGCGTGTGCGATACATCCTTTATCTTTTCAAAGCAGGGAGCTTACGGGCAAACGCTTGATGGGCATCTTTGAACACCTCTTATGGCAGAGGACGCCAGGCTGCTGCTCCAGCAGCACCACCGGTACCGGGAGAGGAAGCAAACCCTTGGTAGGGGCCAGAAAGAGGACAACAAGCAGAACTGTGTGTATTGAGCTGAGACAAGTGTAGGTAAACCGCGATGAAGTCCAGATCTGAGACAAAAAGAACTCTGCAGGTCCGATCATCTTTGCCCTATTTCCAGTGCACACAGGAGCGCACGTGTTACCTGCCTGGACAGCTAAAAAAGCTCCCGAACTGCACGGACGCAGACTACAAGAGAACGTCCCGAGCTAATGGAACAGAACCTATCTTAACTACTGCCATCCATAATTCCTGACTTTTCCCGACCAGACTTTCTCAAGGTCCCTATATTCTAACTGATGGGAGGTGATAAATGTGCTGAGTATAAAAAAACCCTGTAGAATCACTGCTTCCAAATGCCATTTATACCTTCTTACACTATCTCGCTGTCCACGAGAGAAGTACAAGTATAACCAAGGTGAGTTTTTTCAAGGCAACGTTCATCACATCACCTAGGCACTACTGCCTCCATCAACAGCAATGCATTCAACTCAAAGTAAAAAGCTAATTTTTAATCTTCCATTTTTAATCGAAAGCGGGACACGAGCGAAACCTGAACGTGAAGACTCAAGTCACCTTTCACGTTTAAACTGGAAACAGCAATGAGACTTTAAGCCTCGTTACACACGTGCAAGCGGATCGAGGACTTAACTGTGTCCAGTCATGGTTTTATGTTAAATACACATATTTACCTTTCTGAAGAAGTCTGGAACAGGCATCCAAAAGAGCTCCGGCAATGACAACAACAGATGTAGTGCCGTCACCAGCTTCAATATCTTGTGCTTTTGACAGCTCTACCAACTAAATGACAAATTATGGCAACAGTTTATATATAATGCTACTTAATTGCAAACACCGACAATTAAAAAAAAAAAAAGAGATATTCAAGAATGCAGCACTACTGAAATCAACCTTAGCGTCAGGACTAATCACACCTTTTCTAATCTGGAGTTGGCACCTCTTGCACCTTGCTTTCCATGCGTGTACACCTATCTGGCGAAGTACAACCGCTGTGAAACAGATCCCTCACAGAAGCAAAGCAGCTTTCTCCCAAGCTTAAAACTGATCACACCTAACAGGTCTACCTTCTCCTTTCCTGTAAGGCGGTCACGGGAAGCTCATTTCCATCTCCAGCCACAACCAAGTCTGAGAGGCCTACACTTAACTTCTCAACAGACCAGGCTACTGCATCCTCAGACCACCTGGCCATAATGTAATTAATTCTCTTCTTTCATTCTCTTCTGTCCTAGCAGTTTAGGACATCACTGACTTTTTTCTCTTAGATGAGAGAAGAAAGTTTGGGCTAGATTCTTTTACCCCTTAAAACATGTCCAGAGGGATTACGCATAAGGAATACCGGATAAGAAATAAGGACTTGGAACTCTTCAGCACACCTTACAATCAAAATAAATATTCCTGGAGCACACTGCCCAAAATTTCTTGCTCTGTCACTAGTGGGTAACGCTTCTCAAATCCACATGAAACATTACTACGTTTTTTTGTCCCAGAAATTAAACTCTAACACGTATCATTGTCCGAGCAATGGAAAAAACCACTTACCATTTTGGCTGCAGGGTGCAGAACCTGCATTTGTTTCAGAATAGTAGCACCATCGTTAGTGATCGTCACATCTCCTTTAGCATCCTGAATCTGAGAAGGAAGCGGAGAAGCACAGTCCTGATCAGCAACTACAAATCTTTAACTTAATTTGATACTCCATGTAAAATATTTTTCCCGACAACATTATTTCTCAAACCGAGATGTGCATTTAGTTTACACTTGCCCTTAAAGAAATGAAATTTGGAAAAGAATTTCAAGGCAAAAGATAGCATCCTATATAAAACACGTTTTCTTTACAGTATTTCAGTCAGCGTAACGTTTTAAAAATAGAAGGCTTACCATTTTATCCATTCCCTTTGGTCCGAGGCTTGTTCTAATTGCATCGGCCACAGCTAGGACCAGAAAAAAATAGGTTTGCAAGTTGATCTAAAGAACCACAAGCACTCACTCCATCATTCTAAACATTACAGAATCATTGAATCGTTTAGGTTGGAAAAGACCTTTAAGATCATCACCTCCAACCATTTCTTCTGCAAAGAAAGCGTCTCCCAGTATTAAGCAGCTCCCGCTTATTTTGCCACCACTAAATCATCCTTAGTAGAAGGATATAAACCGCTACAATATCAGGACTGACGCCATAGCTCTTTTTTAAAACAATTACCACCCGATCGCTTGATTACAGCCATTTTAAAACTGAGGAATAGCACAGGAACACTACACGCCAAGTCGCCCGACCGAGGCTTGTGTCAAACCCGCAGCACAGCCCCCCCCAACAGGCCCCGGCCGCTGCCTGCCGCCTCCCCTCCGCACAAAGGCGGCTGCCGCCCCTCACCTCACCTTTCCCGGCGGCGATGTTGCTGAAGCGGATCTGGGAGGGCTTGTCCCGGTCCTGGTAGGTGCCCTTACCCCGGTTCCCCGCCCCGCCATGGGCTTTCACCCCTGTGTTCTCCGGCATCGTCGCCCCGCCGCCGATGGAGAGGGCTGGGCCCGCGGTAATGGCCGCCCCGCCGCCGATGGAGAAGGATGGAGAGCGATGGCCCCGCAGTAATGGCCGCCCCGCCGGGAACCTTCCAGAAGGGGCCGCCACCAGCAAGAGGCGCCGGGGTCCTTCCTGCCGGCGCCGGGAGTGACGTTGCGCGGGGGGCTGCCCGCTGCGCGCCTGCGCTGCGGTGAGGGAGAAGGGCATCCCTGCCGGCGAACGGCGCGGGCAGCTAACAGGCCCCGCCGGCGCTTCTAGAACGAGCCGCGCGGGGGCCTCGGGAGGTTTCCCGCCCAGCGGCGTGAGGCGTCGAGGCGGAGGCGGCTCGCTGTGAGGGGTCCCGGGGCCGGTGTCCGCCGGCATCCCCTCAGCCCGGGCGGCATCCCCGCCACCTGCCCCTCAGGGGCTCCGGAGAGCAGAGGAATGGAGGGGTACGTGGGTTTCCTCGGCTATGAAGCAGCTGGTGGAAGGGTCCTGCTGGCAAAGCGGGCTCTCTGAGGGAAGGTGTTTCCTGAGGGTGTCTGGGGTTATGAGGAGGGGTAACTTGCCTTGAATTAAAATCACTGAAGTCACCGTGAAATCACTCGGTTGGTCTTACCTGTCGCTGTGCAGCCTGTGTGAAATTCAGCTGCACAGCTAAATTAAAAACATTTGACAGGCGACTGTTAAAAAGCAATTAATGTTAGTGGCACATAAACCACTAGCGGTGGATGGGAATGTAGCTGTAACTTGTCATCCTTTCTGGTCTGACCCAGGGCTAGGCAGGCCTGGTCTTTTGCCTTTATTTGTCCTGGTGTGGCTATCTGACAGGGTTTTTTTCCCTGCTATGCCATCCCAGCTGTTTTAAATAAGTTTTGAGCACCTGGTTTCTTAAGTTTTGCAGAACCTGTTACCTAAAAGGATTTTAAACAGCAGCTTTATTACAAGTGAAGTTAAACAGACTTAAATTACAGGAAAAGAACAGAAAAAATGTGTAGTTTCTGGTAACACCCTGACCTTCCCAGGTGTCTGAGGGACTCTTATTTCAGCTTGTATCGCCATTGTAAAAGCACAGGCTTTATTATCAATGAAAGTAATGCTAGGGTTGAAAGATAGCTTATTCCTCTTAGGATGATCTTGCCTCAACTACTGTATTGATATAAGAAGCTTCTGTACGCTTGTCTTTTTGGGGATTTCTGAATAGCTGTTTAAATTATTTTCTTCTCCTTGAACAGAATACAAACACAATACGGCTTAGATGCAAAGCACAAGCTTGAATCCACAAGGTGAATTAATTTTGTACTGTGTTCAACGCAAGACACAAAATAAGACACAGCAGCTCAAAAGAGCTCTGACTGAAAGGAAAATGCCCAAGTAATATCTAAACCATATAATTTTTATGGCATATCTCTTCCTGACTGGATGTGAAAAGTCAGGATTTACAATATGGCAGTGCCAGTAAAGTGCTCCCGTGTGGAGGGAGTTGTACAAGAAGTGTGTCCCTGCACTAGTAAGGTGCTGCTGATGTAAGACAGCGTGTTGTAAGAAACAGGCAAAGCTCTTGAGCTTGTTTTCTGTTTCCAAGCATCTACATCAGGAGCTCATTGCGAGTGAAACGTCCTCGTGGTGAGCAATTTTCTAGTGCCAGCAACAGCTTGTATGGTGATACATAAAAATCAAGCATTTGGACAGTTCTGTTGTCAGAAAAAAAATAGGAAAAAAGACTCCATAGTCACAGGATTACATTGTCTCTCAACCATTTTTAACAGTTGCCTTTGAATTTTTTTTTTTGCTGGATTTATGCACTGATAACTGCTCTGTGTCTGTTGGAGACTGTTTATAGACGGAAGGTTTTGGAAGGGAATGGTCTTTGCCTTTTTATATTCAGTTTTTAACAGGCAGAGAAGAAAACAGTTCTAAGTATAAAGGTAGAGATACATCTAGGTCATAGACAGGGGAAAGGTCTACTAGTAAGAGTCTTGATCTGGATTTATATCGCCTTAAAAATCATCAGAAACACATCCTAAATGACCGAGATCATGGGCATCTCTGACCCTGATCTTAAAGTACGCAGCGATGGCAACCATGCTAAATCATTTAACACTAATGCAATGTTAAAGCTAGAATCAGTAGAGAGCCAAGCTTTTAAAAGAGCTATTGAGGTATGTTTAGGTTGCTGTAGCTGGCCACCTTGTCGCCTCAGGTTAGGGATTATTTAGAGTTTGTTGTGGTATCGCAGGAGGTTCCTGATTTTGCGTTTGGCAAAAGCAGCCTCTAGTGTTAAGAATAATTTGGGGTTGGAGTTTGTTCCATTGCTGGGTGGAGAGCCTGGATTTTTACTTGGTGTGTAACAAGCTGCTGAGCTAAGTTTAGGGCTGCTGTGGTTAGTGGCTACCTTCTTACGAATAATTTTGGTCTGGCAGGGTTGCTTCTCTAGAGCTGGGCTTTAGGGCAGAGTTAGGATTAAGGGTTTTGTAAGCGGTAGTCTGTGCGATCAGGTTTGCGCTGGATGTGAAAGGAGTTGTCTGGCTAATTTAAAGATTCTCATCCACTGGTTCTGCATCCAATAGAAACTCCTTGGGTAGGGTTTGGTTTGATCTTAGGGTCATTGCAGGTTTTAAGGTGTCATGGGGTGGAGACTGACCCGGAGTGTGCATTGTGTTTTATTACTTGTTTTGTGTCTGCTATCTGTAGTTTAGACGAGCACATATGTAGGGCTATCAAGCTGTTGAGTTTTGTTT
The DNA here is from genome assembly GCA_020745775.1 of Theristicus caerulescens. Taxonomy (NCBI): domain Eukaryota; kingdom Metazoa; phylum Chordata; class Aves; order Pelecaniformes; family Threskiornithidae; genus Theristicus; species Theristicus caerulescens. The sequence continues at coordinate 123,365,229 of CM036561.1, read as the reverse complement.
AGGGCTTTGGCTACTACTCAGTTTTTTGCTTCATTCTAAGTGAAATAGAGATTTTTTTTTTTTCTTTTTGCGTATTTAGGGGCAGCCTTATGGTTAGGCTTCCTCCTGCAACATCCCATTGACCTGCGTGTCGGTTGTTAATGTTGATCCGGGCAGAGGGTTGTGGAGCGACATTTCTTAGGTATTTGTAATTTGGTGTCGCTTGTGGGAGAGTTATCTGAGAAGGCTTAACATCAATCAGACTTGCTGTTGAAGCTTAGCTTCATGTCAGGGTGAAGGCTGAGGTTTCAGACAGCAGACCCACAGGACCAAATATGTTGTTAGGTCATGCTTAGAGCCAGCACTCGCAGAAGCCTTCCAGACTTGTTTTAGAGCTGAGTTTAGACTCGGAGTTGCCTGCACATTATATTGTTTTTCTTACCTTCTTATCATAATTCCTGGCTGTTCTGACCTTTTCCAGCATTTCCAAGGAGCAGTGAGACAATAGCAAATCATACAGAAAACACCCGCACACAATCCTGGGGTTGTAATATTTTTTTTTAGTTTTAGTTTCTTGAAAAAATGAGATTTGTGTGCTTAGTACTCTGTCCTTCAAATAGGACTTGGACCTATAGCCAGTTTTGACTAAACGTGGTAGAAACTCTGCGTTTTCTGGCTTTGTGTAAATAGGCAGCTGCACAGAGAAGAGAGGTTTTTAGTTAAAGGCACGCTGAGGGGTGCTGGTTTTGGCTGGGGTAGAGTGCCAAAACCAGCACGTGAGGACAGAGCTCAGTCCTTCTGGGATGTTCGTCGGTGGCACAATGTTTCCGTGGCTTTCAGAGTTTTATTTTACTCAGGCAGGGGCAATGAACCGCTATCAACGTGAAACGTTTTTGATGGTCACTGTTGTATAAGGTGCTTATGATTCTGGGCAGATCACGTCACCTCTCTGTCTCTCGATTTTTTTTCCTCCCCAACTATTTCTAGTGTGGTGCAGTTAGAGGATAAACTTTTCTACTAGCTGTTTGTACAGCATCTTGTCAAATGGAGTCCTAATATCGAGCGGACCTTGCTAGTTCTACTGCAATATGAACACCATGAACAACCTTCACAGCGTAAATATCGTCAGTGGACACCTAATCAGGGACAAAATGAGGCTTCTGGGAATATGTGCATCTCTGTCCTTTTTACAATGTGAAAAATGCCTGGGGTGTGTCTCTTTACTACTTACTGCACCTATGTCAGGTTGGATATGAATGCTAGTCTCATGTAGCGTCTTTTTTTCTTTTCTCCTGGAGATAACTTGCTGAGAATTCTCAAGGCAGTAGTGATGACAGCATAACAAATGATTGCCAAAGAGAGGGTGACATCATTTCACCTAATGGCCTTAGATAAGTTATTAAGTACCATTACTTAATCATGCTCTGATGAGAGCAAGTAGCTTCTAAACATTTAATAAATGCAATACTCATGCCTTCCCAGCACAAAACAAGACGTAGTGCTGAGTGTGTGATTTTTTTTTTTTCTCTTCTATCTGGAGTTTCATCCCAGAAGTTACCGCTCTTGGTGCCTGAGCGCTGTGCCCTGGTTAGAGCCCCGCAGGAGCTGCCAACCCCATGCCCGCCTGCATGGCAGGGATAGCTGCATCGCTGCTTCCACCTTCTGGAGGAGACAGTGAACAAGGGATCCAGCTTTTTATGGATTTTTCTTGGGATTCTTTTACTTGATTTCTTTTGATTTCCTTTGGTTCTCTCCTGCTCTGGGTGTATCCAATGGACTATGTATTGTGAAGACTTTTTGTCCCTTTTCTCACACTCCCTCCATTTCTTGTTAGTATTTTCCCAGTTTCTTTCTCCCTTATGTTCCTTTAAAAAAATGTAATCTGAGAGTCATGGTAAGCAGTTGAAAAGGCTGCTCACCCATTAAAGGAGGCTGCAAAAATGAGGATATATGCTGTGGCAGTATGTCAGGAACTACACAAAGTGCCATACAAGCGTTATCTTCGTACATGTACTAGTAGGTAATGTCATCCAGCACCAAAGGGTGAGGTTTAGGTAGCAGCACAAAATACAATGCTGCACTGTGGTTTGGAAGAGAAGAAAAATACCCTGTTTATGGTGATTTTGTTCTGCTAAGACACTAGGGTGAACATCGCTAATCCTGTGAGGAATTATGCTATAAGGGATTCCTATGAATTCAGACCTTTTTCTTGAAGACTGTGCTTTAAAGGTAGCTACATTGTCAAAGTACTCTTAAAAACATGTTGTGGCATGGGAAATGTCAGCTTGAAGTTATGGGTTGGTCAATTCTAGCGGTGAAAATGAAGATGATTTATTTCATGCTTTCTTGGCAGCCCCTGGCTCTTCAGAGGTGCTATAGCTGGGACATGCAAAAACCTACATTTTGCATAGGGGCAGATCAATTATATGTATCAGTGGGCCCAGAGCACTGATCTGCTCGTGTACCGAGTAACCAGATGCTGCAGAGCACAGCGTCTGACTGGATACACTGCTGAGGTACTAAGGAATGGCTCTGTGCATGACCCCACTGCCTGCCCAGGGCTGTACAAGTTGCCACTGTGCCCTGGACCTACAAAATCCATAAGCATCAGCTGAATCATCAGTGTTTCTGAAGCAGATAAGGGTTGCTTATCTACCATCCAATTATTGTAATATTCCACAGTAATATTATATGCAAGGTGAAATTCAAGATATCAGATTACATAAATATACTTAACTGTTACTGATCTTTGTGCTGAATCAAAAACCCAACCAATTCTTGCCTTTTTTTTCCTGTAAGTGCAATGAATGTGATCTGATCTCTGTTTCCAAAATCTTCAATATTTAAAAAAAAAAACTTATTGTACTTGTAGATTGATTTACCAGTTTGGGTTTTCTCAGGCAGTAATCCCCTCCTTGCTCTCAAGAAATTGACAGTTTCATTTACATTTTTCTTCCCAGTGTCAAGTTGTCAGAGAACCTCCTGGTCATAAAGCTACAAAAAGTATTAGTGACAGGGACAGCTAAGCTGCTGAATAACAGTCTGTGGGACTGAGACTGTTGCTACTGTTAATTCCTCACACTTCTGCTTTCTTTCCCTTCAAATATTAATAGGCAAGGATACCCAGATGCACACAGGCAGGCACATGGGTAGAGTAAGTGAGTGTGGTCTGTAGGGTGCAGGCTGAAGTTCTTTGGTGAAAGAATGAGTATTTCCATGTGGGTTAGTACCTGGGGAGATGATTCCACCCTCGCCCTCTAGATGACAGCAGAACACCAGCCTTGCTGTAGGGGATTGTTTCCTGAATGTATTTCAAAAGAATATTATTTGTTGTCCTGCTTGATAACTTTTTAAAGAGGTTGGAATTACCGTTGTAATATATTTCCCTGCTTCAGAACAAACTCTGCATGCTTTGGACAGCTGATAAAAAGAAAAAGCACCAGGAGTTTAAACATGTTTTTATGAATATCTGTTTCCGCAAACACAAAACATGTTCGCACCTGTGATAAATATCTCTGTATTTCACAGGTGAAGTCTGAATCTGATGCTTCTTGACAAGCAAGATCCTGAACCCTCAGAGGCATCCTCCTTTCTAACACCACATGAATGAGTTTTTCTGGAGACCACTGCGGAGGAGTACGTCTGTGTCGGTGCAGTGCTTGCCGAGTGAGCGTGGCGGTTTGATTTTGCATCCTTCCACGAAGAGGCTGCTAAAGGCAGTGGTACGATGTGAGCTCCTCACTTCGGGCTGCATCATCTCCCAGCTGGCCCGTTAAATGCCTCTCACGCCTCTGGCCTGGGACAGCTCTCAAAAGCAGGCTCCCTTCTGTCACTGAGGGGGACCAGGCTGAAGCGCCTCGTCCTGCTGCTCTGGACTTTCCCACCCACCTGCTTCTGCCGCCCAGGACAGGGCTCTCGGTGACTGCTTCTCTAAATGGCATTTGTTGTACCGAAGACAAGCTGGTCCCTCTCTGTTCCCTCACAGCCAGCAAGGCCTTGGCCCACATGGATTCTGGCCCTTAGAGAGCTGCTTTTTTTCCTGTATGGAGGCCTTTTCAGAGGTCAGCTCCTTCTCCCAGAGTGTTTCTGCTGGGAGACTCCATGAGACTCAGTGACTGATTTTCCAATGCTGAATTAGAGACAGAGCAGCGTGCACTTCTGCCATGACACCCAAGGGATGCACCCACATGCACCGTTGCCTATTTTGTAATTCCTTTGCTTGAACTTGGTTCTGTAGAAAGAAGAAAAACATTGACAAGTGAATGGAGAAGGTTCTGAGGAATGCCAATAATGTCGTCTTAGGAAGAAAAGCCAGAAAAAAATTACACAAGCTTGTCAAAAAACATATTTAAATGCTCTCTGCGCTTCCCCCAAGTGACCTTCCTCTCGCAGAGAAACAGGACGACTGTTGAACTGTGAAACAGTAAGTGGATTATTTTTTTTTTTTCTAATGGGTTGGCTTTTGTTAGCTTTTAAAATTGTTTCAGAGATGTTTGGGTATCCCAGTCATGCTGCCAAAGGTTTATGTCGTTGGAGGTACAAACAGGATGTTGGGTGCAAACAGGAAGACGAGGAGGAGCAACCAGGCGGAGCAGAGCTGGGCAACTTTTTAACATGGCTTTATGCGTGGGTGGGAAAGTTTCCATTTGGCTCCCTGGTTGCTCTCCTCACTGCCCCAGTCCCAAGCAGCACTGGGAGCGCCAGCTCCTCTTCTTGGGTCGATCTACAGTAATGAAAATACAGGAAATGTCCAAACTGGTTATTAGTTGTGTTTACAAAAATGACAGCTCTGGGTTTTGAGGTTGGGGAATGGGGATGACATTAATTCTTTTTCTGCAGTTATACTTGGATTATGTAGAAGCCAGAAAATGGGCTTCAAGATAATTTTACCCTATTGATTAAAATATCGCTTGCTTTTTAGGGTTTACTTTCTAAATCAGTAGGTGCAATAAAAAATCTAGAGGGGATACTGTGGTGATTCGGTTTTTCTAGAAGTAGACATCAGTTTTAAGAACTAGCAAAAAGGCAGTGCTTTTAAAGAAAGGTTTTATGCTTGAATACTTTGAAAATATTGTGACTTAAATGAAAGTTGCCCTTTTGAATAATTGTCGTTTTACCTGTTCTTGGGCTGCAGCAGCTATTTGCAAGACACATGAGTTCTGGGTGGGAGTACAGGGGAGGACATTTTATCCAAGCTGGAATTTTTGAAGTACGGCTTTCATAACTTGAAAATTATTTCAGAGTGTATATATATAATATATCCAAGAGTGGTTGTACCTTAGCACAAATATCAGGAAAAAGTGAAGTAAGAGAAGCACTGATTCAAATAGAGAAAAAAAGTCAACAGAGTTAAGTTGGTCATTACTAAAATAAACTCTGGTGAAACTATAAAGGGGGGGGGGAAGCACTTCTGCACCTGAAGCACTGATACTTACCATAGGTTGTCAATAAATAAAAATCCCATGTTCTGAATGCTGCTGCTAAATCTCTTAGATCTCACTTGTGAAAGGGTAGAGTGTGATCGGGCAAGAGAGAGGCACTACCCCTGGCTGGGAAATCTCTGCTTCGGGACGGTTCATCAGCCCAGATGAGACTGGGCTGTTGAGGGTTACTTTAAATTGGAGCAAGTGGGGGATGTGGGAGTGGGACTTAAATATTTGTTTGGCTCCCAGGAAGGGCACTTTTAAAGAATGGGAGGCTTTGACATTGCCTTGGCTTGAAGGCAGTGAAGACCTGTGAAAAGTCAGGAGAGGCTGGAGTGAGAATTGGTTGGAGAAATAAGTTGTGATAGCTGAGGTTGATAGAGGTTGTGCTTCTGGGTAGTGTGAGGTTGGAGTGTCCCCTGGTCACTGACCCTCGGGGGAGTCAAATCTTGTTACTGGCAGATCTGCTGAGCTCTGTGGCTTTCTAGTTAGGTGTTGCAGTGGTTATGAGTTGCGGTGTTGTAGTTAGACGTATCCTCTCAAAATCTCATTTTAAATGATGTCCTGTTGCTTTGGACTAACTCATAGCTAAGCTGGAACAATATTTTAAGTTGGAGTATTTTTTTTGTCCTCCTCTAGAGCTAATCTTCAAGACTATATAAATTGCTATTCACAAATCTCTTATTTTGCTCTGCTTTGTTTCTGTTTCTGGTAATACCAAAGACCCCAGTCAAGGTCTCTTAGAGCTATGTTGTACAAACACAAGGGAGTATATGATCTCTGCCCCAGTTTGGAATAATGAGTCAAAGACTGAAGGTTTCTGCTCACTTCAGATGACGTTGAACTATCATCTGTGCCTGTTCACGAGACCTTCCAGAAAATGCAGGAAAAACCAGGCCAGAAATAAATATGAAAAACTAAGTCCAAACAAAGAAAGGTCTGAAATACCAGAATGTGAAAATAAAAGAGATTTTCAAAGTGAAAGGTGATGCAATCCTGGCTTCTCCATTTGCATTTTACTTCTATTGTGAGTTTGAGTCATGGGGCTCAGCCTGGCTCAGCGCTCAGACGGGCACGGCAGGAATTTGCAACGAGCTTCTGTCCAATGTTGGTGTCATTCCCAGCACTGGTGTAGGGGAAAGGACAAACTTGCACGAAAGGGCTGTAAGCCTGCAGTGGTGAGGATGGCACAGGCCACCTCATGCACATACAAAATGAAAGCTCTTAGGAAATCAGATAACACAAATCCACCGTAATAAAAACATTACTATATGCTGAAAGTTTGTTCCAAAACAACAAAAGGTTTGAGTCAATTTCTCAGGCTAAATGTTGTAGATGGTAAAGACAACACAAAGATCAAGGTCTTTAACAAAGAACCAGAAATCAGCTCTGTAGCTTTTATTTCCATTAATACTGGAAGCATTAAAAAAAAAATGAACAGAACAGGGACTCTTTTACACTGTATAGCACCTTTCACTCTCTGAGATCTGGGGGGATTTTACATATTTTATCTATACAGCAGCAGAAACACGCAGCTACTGGAACATAAACCTATGGGTCTCTGAATACAAAGCATTTGATTGGGACAAACACCTCCCCTTACACAAACATCTCTTTGAATTTTAATGTCAAGTTCAAAGCTGCTGAAGAACTGGGGTTCTCAGCATCTCTTTATTATTTTTGTAGCGGAAATTAGCACCCAAAAGTACATTTCAAAAATGTCTGCATAACTGTCTGCTGCTAGTGGATGGGATTTCAGTTTTTCAGGTCTCAGCAACATACGCATTAAATTGTTTCATTCCTTGGCTCTTTGCCTCTGCATGAGGTAAACCATCAGCGTGCTGAATCCGTAGATGGGACTGAGCAATCATCTCTGCTTGAAATCAATTGTGAAGCAAATGCTAATGTGCCCCCCCTTCTGTGGGTTACTGCTGTACGGCAAACTCCTCGCTGCCTGTAAATTAGTATTGTGGTCGCACTCGGGAGCCTCAGTTGTGGAAAACATCATACAAAGTCAGAACAAAACAATTACCCCTGCCCCAAGGATCCTGCACTGTCCTTTTTTTACAGTTAATCCTCATGTTTCTTTTTCCTGAACTGAGGTTGGGCTGAGCAGTTGCAGCCACCGGAGTTATTTACTGGAGTTAGATCTGCACATCACGGACATCTTGAAAACCCAGCTTCACTTATGTGAATAAAAGCAGAGCCTATCTTGCTTAGCTAGATGCATCTTGGATCATGGCTCTCCGCGGACTGTGCCTGTGAGAGAGACTGGAGGCAGACAGCTGGCAAGGCAGCCTCTCACTGTGTGAAACATATGCTAGTATATTTGTAGGTGATTATAAAAACAACTTTGCAAGGTTGGTGTCCGGGTTTGCTGCCGCTTAGCACATGAATAAGAGTCCAAAGGCTTTTTTCTCTTTGACTACCTCCATTATTAGTTTTTCTTTTTTGTGTTTTTTTTCTCCCTTAGAAACATAAAGGTTATGAAGTCTGATGTTTCATAGTTTTGCTGAAGAACATTTTGAGAGTCTCATGAAAACGTACCAAGGTGATAGAGACAGTGAGCTTTGAACGTGTAGAACAATCACCTAGAGCTAATTAGTGGTTTGTAGTTTTAATGGATAATCAAATGCTGGGTTCTTATAAGAGACTAAGTGTGTACCATATTGCTCACTCTGAGGCTTTTTACATGCCTTACACAGACATACAGACAAAATAATTGTGGAAATGAGAAAGAGTCCGCTTGCTGCAGACAGAGCAGCAAAGACAGACTTGTAGCTGGGTTTTGTTTTAAATCTGGTGCACGAATTACCTGGAATTCCCTGACTTGCTGTCTGGCTTGACCCTGCTTTGTTCAAAGCAGTCACGCAAATGTGGTAAGTGGTGTACGGTAACAGATTATACAGTGTGTGCTGCCTTGCTGTGGAATAAATATTGTCCAGGACAAACTGTCTGTCCTCCTGGCCTTGGGCATGAAGCGTCAGCTCGTAGGTGTGAACAACTGAATTTGGGGCACACCAGTGTATCTGCGCAGAGCTGTCTGTAACTTCAGAGACCTCTCTGAGCCTCGGTGGATCTGGAATCTCATCTTCCCTCGACATGCCAGGACATAAACATTGGGATGCACTCTGAAGTTCACTGCACGGCTTCTGCAGGTGCCTGCATGGGTTGTAGTCGCAGGAGGTGTATGCCACTTGCACTGGGGTTTCCATCGACCGTTCATCGTAATCGTAGTCATCTACATAGTGTATCAGTGATCTGGTGGATGCAGGCTCTGACCGAGCATTGGTCCTTGTGGAGTTCAGCTGTGGTAGGCTCGTTTGTGGTGTACCTTCCCCAGCGTGAGTGGCAAAGGAGTGGGTATAATGGTCAGTGGCATTGGGGTTTTGTGTTGCTCTGGTAGAATAGTCACTCGTGGGCTGGTTGAGCGGGCCTTCCTGGGGAGACGTCGCATCGGTCGTTCTGAGCTCTCTCTTTAGCTGATCTGTTTCAGTTTGACTTGTGGAGCCATAATCCGAGGAGTGACTATAGAGCTCTTTGAGAAAAGCCCGGGAGGTGGTTATGGAGGCGAAGGAAGGGGGATGGCTCGTGGATTCGGAAACTGCCTCCTCCTCGTGGGAGGAACTGTTGGCCTTTGCGAGCATTGGCTCGGTTGGGTTGGCTGCCATCGTGCTCATTACGTTCCTCTGAATTAGGGAGCTGGTATAAGTGTCGTTGTTCAGCGGAGCAGAGTCTGTTGTTGTTACTACAGTAGTTGCATTGTAATTGGTAAGGCTGAAAGCATTGTGTTCAGGAGAAGATGTGTTTGAATCGGGCAGCGTGACGTTTCCCTCAGACTTGCATTTATCGTAGAGCTCTAGCAGTGAAAAAGATGTTGAAGGTCTGCCCCAATCTTCCTGCGATGTGTTGCAGAAAGTCTCCCAAGCCCTGCAGAGGGGACAAGTTAGAATAGACAAGATCCACGAGAACATTACGGGCTCCTGTAAGGCTGCTTGGATTGGAATTGGCAACCTGCTGTTCCAAAACAGTCTTTATATTAAAGAAGACGTGAAACCTAGACCAAAGCTGGGTTGTCTTAACAAACAATAGTCCTGTGCTTGGCAGATGGCTTTCCACAGCACTGGGAACTTAGCTGACTGGCTTTTCCGTTTTGTAAGGTGCAGGAATATCTTTTGCCTGAGAGGACAAAAGGACTGTGAAGCTTAGCAAGAGCGTCGGGGTTGAAGGCAACTTGTAAAGGGTCAGAGTTTAATGCCACACTAGGAGGGGAAGGCATGCAGAGAGATGCAAGAGGGTCCCCAAGATCCTTAAGGCAGCTGGTTTAGGCAGCTGGAGCTGTGCTGACGCCGGATGTGCTTTTAAATGACTAAGCTCAGCTCGTTCTTTACTCAGACATTGCATGTTTTTGTAAAGAATGCAACTGCTAAGCCCATCCTGATGAGAAACAATCTAATTTTAACAGTCTACTTCCCAGCTCTCTCAGCTCCGGATGACAAATCTTCCTTCTCTCAAAAGGAAGAGAGATCATACATATGCAAAGTACTTCTTTTAACTACAGCTTATTGTAATTAGTCTGTAAAACTGTAGGAGAGCATGAAAACAATAGGTGACAACTGGTGCTATTTGCAAGGGGTTTTGTTGACTGCCCGTGCTGATGTAGGCTTTGGGAATCCAAGGGCAAGGAAGAAATAATTTGCTAAAGATCTTGCAAAGTCTTCCAGTTCCTGCTCCCAGTGCTGGCCCATCAAGGCCACCAAGCCAGCTCATTTTTTATCTCCAGCTAATAGAGAAATATGAACCAAAATAGAGAGAAAATAAACTATTCTCACCTAGAATCCACAGCTAATAACACTTTATTACTGTTCTACAGGTGCTCATGGCATTTGTCCACATTCAAGTGTAATTCAGCCATGCTTTGTCCCTGAAGGGGACTTTATTTTGCATTTCTACCCCTTGTGGAAGGGAAGAACACACAAGGAATTTGAATAACTTAGATGCTAGTGAATGTTTTATCCCCAGATAATATACACCTTTAAATGGGTTCTGAAGAGCATTACTTTATCTCCTGGAACTCACTTACCTTTGCAGCACAACCTTCTTGGGCTTGGAGAGCAGCCAGGAGAGCTGGCAGTCGCATAACAGGGGATTTCCGTACAAGTTGATGATGATGCTATCCGATGAATTGGTATTCCAAGGATTAAAGGAACTCAGGTTACAGCTACAAGATGACAAAAGCAATAATTGGGAAAGGCTGAGCTACCTTCCAAGGACTGGAGTGTGCCTAGTGTCCCAGAGTGTGCCTAGTGTCCCAGAGTGTGCCTAGTGTCCCAGAGTGTGTAAGACACAAAGCAATATTCCTAGTTCCCGTGGAAGCAGCCAGTTACCAACACCACCATTCTGCACTTTAAAGTCCAGGCTAATACCTGCCCGTCTCTCTAATTTGCAGTGTAGCTGCTGTGTGTTAAAGCATAAAAAAAGCATCGTAAGGGGATAACACCTTTAGAGATGGTAACTGGAAGGGAAAGGACCTAGCATTTGGCAAGGATCTTCTGTGAAAGATGATCTCCCCTCTGCCATCATGTATTCAGCCACACTTGTTTTATGCTATACCATTTCTCTAGCTTCTTTCTCAGTCTGCTTGTAATTGGCTTGACTTTCTCTATGCCAATCATCTTCACATTAATTGCCTCTCATAATACAGACTCTGACCTACTAAAGTCAAATGACTAATACAGGAAGACCTTGCTTGCCTTTACTGTTAAGCTGTCCTAACTGCAGAAAGAGCGTGATAATATGACCTCCCTGCAGTCTGAGTGCTCAGAAGATGCTCTCTCTTGTCTGTGACTTTAACTGCTATTCCTTTGTTTTTTAAGTTTGGGTCATGATTTTTAGCACTTCGAACTGCTTGTAATCTGGGCCTATGTTATAGAAATGTTTTAAGGTGCTCTCCACATCTTTTCCTTTATGCTGACTGTTGTGTGTGCAGTTTACCTACTCTTATTTTGATAAATCACTTTCAGACTTTTGTTTCGCTTAGTATTTCAACAGGTGTGTGACATACCAAGTAAATCACACTGAGGTGTTACCTCTAGAATAAGGACGAAACCACTGCTTTTACTAAAGCTGAACAAGGAACTATATTAATCTCTCACACTAAAAGTGGGAGGGACAGGATTTTTGACTGCTTCCAAGGTGCAGATTTTAGGAAACTGTTAGCATTCATCCTTTGTAGAGCAAGGAGTCCTCAGTGACCTGCTTCTCCTCTGGTGAGACATTGCCATTGTAGATGTTGGAAGCATGGTCTGTATCACAAGTGGGCTTCAGTGGGTCTATGCTAATCTTAACAGCGCTAGATGAATTCATCCATTGGACTGGGAGATAAGGCAGAAGAGTGGGAGCACGATGGATGCGATCTCAAGCAACCAGTAACTGTGCTGTGAGTCTCATGCCACCTCTTTGGGCTGTATCAGCCCTTCTGCTGTATCAGGTCTACGTTACAGGCTCTACGTGGCATATCTGAGTATGAGAAAGCGCGTTTCTCCATGGCGTGCAAGCCCATGCCTCCTTCCTAAATATTGGATAACAAGCGAACTCTGCATAAAAATCAGCTCCCAGCTCTGTGGTGCTGTGAGGCAAAGGCAATATGACATGAGGCAGAATAAAAAAGAAAACAACTCACTTCTCAAACGAGAGATGGCTCAGATGAGGAGCACTGTCAAACATCTCTGTCCTCACGAAACCCAGTGAGCGGGAGTCTCGACAGTTCAGCTCTCGGAGACCAGGCATGGACTTGAAGAAGTCAGTATCGAGGCTTTTTAATCGTGACATCTTTGTCAGGTGAAGTGATCTGAGGTTGGGCAAGTCTCTGGTCCACTCTGGTTGAACTGAAGCAGAAAAAAGATTTATACCTGTTGCCTAAATAGAGCATTCCTGTGGATTTCTGCCTAGAAAAAAGTTGTAGATTCATAGAGATCTAAAACATCACTATGGTCTTCTGCAGCTATTCTCTTTGCGAAAGGAATAGAACACAAATCAATACACAGTGTATAAACACCCATGCAATCACATTTTTGTAATATTACCTGTGGGTTGTGCTGTTGTAAGGCAGAGGAAAAGAAAGGAAGACAGAAGGGCAATAAAGCTGATAAGAGATATGGAATAGCTTTCCTATTAGGTGTGATTAAATGAACATGGATTTCTCTGCTCAGAAGTGGTGGGTGGGGGGAGATTAGAGAGGTTTACAAAGTCCTGACTGGTGTGAGAAATGCAAATAACTTATTATTTCTCCTAGCACAGGAAAAAGAGCTGAGAGGCATGAAACTGAAAGAATAGGTCTTATACAGTAAGTGCCTTTCCATCCCGCGACTGAATTGTGTAACTCACTACCACAAGAGGGATTAGGCAAATTCATGGAGGAAATTTGGTGGTGTATCTGTTAAACGTGAGCCGAGGTGAAACCTCAAGCTAGAGGAGTCCCTAAGGTCCTGGCTCTGCCCCAGGCTGCGAGCAGCTGGGCAAGGCATCTAACATCTGGCCGCCTCAGCACCTCAGTTATAAACTGAAGCTGGCAGGGGAGGCAGACAAAAGAAAAAAATTGTGCTGTAAATTGCTCAGGGCAGGGATTGTCTCCCTGTGCGGAAGTATTTGGCTGGTTGTGGTTGACACAAAAAGCCTCTCTCTGTGCTACTTCAATACAGTGGTATAAAGCAGAGTGTAACTGGGCGATAGACAAAGAAAGATTTCAGCAGCGTGTCTGGAAAGAGAAATGAATTTCCTCCTCTGTGTCCCAGAGCTAATCTCAGGGCTGACAGTGGAATTAGGATAGAGGTGGGGGACTACAGTGGGACAAATAGTCCTGTCTGCTGGTGTCCGTTCTCTGCCCTTCCTTCGGGAGGCTGGTCTGCGTGAGGGTTTCCCCCCAGCAGTTGCATCACAGCTGGAGAGTGCATTGCACGCTTGGACCAGCTGTTTGCAGCTTTCAGTGTGGGGTGTTCCCCCTCCAGCCCGGGCCAGGATGGGAGCCATCATCCCAGCAAAGCTTCTGCTCCCCCTGGCCTGACCAAGCTCCATGTTTAAAGTGGGAAATCCAGAAACTTACTTTTCTCAAGAAAGGTCCCACTGAGATCAAGCATGTTGATGGTGTTTCCAGGCCTGTTCGTGGCCTCGCTGGGAGATGTGCTGATGGCAAAAGCAGACTCCCTAATTCCTCTGCTGTCATCCTGCCCGAGCAGCGTTGCAGAGAGGTTCAGGAACTGTAGCTGAGGGTAACAGGAAAAAGCCAGCGGTTGGATTTCAATCAGTGGATTTCCAGCCAGGGACAACCACCTCAAGTTAGGCAGGGCAGAGCTGTGGCATGATGGCACAGACGACAGCTTATTAAAGCTTAAGTCCAGGGAGAGGAGACTGCTGAGGGCTTCAGATCCCCATCTGACTGCCTGGAGATGGTTCTGCCTCAGTGAGAGGATGCGCAGCCGCGGGAGGTTTGCTATCTCTGTGCCGTTCACCTCTTCCAAGAGGTTGTTGCTGAGATCCAAGGTCTCCAGGGCCGGCGGAAGGCAGACGGGGAAAGCTGTCAGGCTGCTGTTGGTCAGCTGCAGGGTGATCCAGGTCCTGTTCTTCCAATCCTCACAGGACATGCTGGTGAGATTAACGTTCTCCCAAGAGTCTTCCTGAGCCAGCTGGAAAAAGGTGGTGATGTCCCTGGATGCTGCAGGCTCTGCCCTGCTCACCGGGCCCGATGCTGTGTTCCCCACCAGCAGAGAGAGGAAGAGCAATCCTGAAAACATCTTTCTCCTAAGTGGCTTGCAATTAACTTGGAAGATCTGTTTGTTTTTTGTTTCAGGGAGGGGAAAAGAAAACAGCAGCGTTAAGAGCTAAATTAAATCTCTCCAGGCATCTGCAAGCTATTTAAAAGTGAAACATTTGTAAGTCCTTTCCTATTGCATCCAGACAGCAGGAAGTGATAATTAATGTCTCTTCTGTAATTAAGGCTAAGTAAACACGAACCCTTGGGGACAGATCATGCGATCTCAGTCTAAGCATACCTACAGTTTTTCATGCAGAAGGCAACCAAGTTGTGTCACGTGTCTGGTTCCCACGCCAGTACCCTCAGTACCCGTCGACACCCAGAGCAGCAGCAGCGTGGGAGGTGGGCTCCCAGGTCTCTCTGCTCGGCTGCCTCTGTGCAGTACAGGGGTATGAGGGAGTGCCAGTGCTATTCCAGTATAAAAATACCAGTTGGTACTATACGGGGACAAGCTGCAGGAGAGGGATATTGCCATATTATGGGACTTTACTTTTATACCTGATTGTGTATTCCAGTTTGGGCAGCCCGCTGGGAAGAGTTAACGAACGGGATGATACCCAAGCAACAGAGGTAGGGTCAGGTGTTACCGTGGCAAGGGACTTTTTTCTGTGAGGTTGTCTGTACAAAGCAAATGTATGGATCCAAAGGCAGGGGAAGGTTGTCAAACAGTAAAGGACGTGGGAGCCCAGACTGGGCTGAGCTGCAATGCGGTGGGCAGGTAAAAGTGCCTTTCCTATGTTAGGAAGGACTTTCCTTCCCATAGCAAAAGTTGAAACAGCAAAAGCCCAGGGCTCGCGTGGGCTCTGCCAGGGCAGTTCTGCCCCGTTCTGAGTGACAGCCAGGGTTGGGACCCCACAGGCACCCTGAGACTTGCCCTCCTTCTCTGCTCCTGACCGGCTGGCAGTGCCCCAGCACCTGTCTGCCAGGCAATGGCAGGGCTGGGGCCCGCTGCAGGTGAGTGCCTCAGGCGTGGTGTGCACTCCAGCTGCTGGGGAGAGGAGGTACTGAAAATGCAGCTTCTGAACCACATTTCAGTCAAAGGGGTCAGAAACGAAGAGTGTGCTCCTGGATCAGGGCCCCAAAGGCCTGGGTACCAAGCAGCATGTTATTCTGTGTTACAGTTCCCTCTGTGTTCCCTCCTTGTCCCACCCCGGCTTTGTCTTTGTCACTTAAGAAAAAAAAGAAAGAAAAAAAAAAAGTACTGAATTACTTGTCCGAGGCTGCACAGGTAATCTGTGTCAGAGGAGGGAATTAACCACAGCCCCAAACTAGTGCTTTTCTTACTGAGCTGTTTTTTGTGCTGCCAGGCATCATAATGCTCATTCCTCATCCAAAAATATATTAGTGTCGGGGGGTGACTGAAGCCCCATGTAGTATGAAATATCTCAGACTTATTCCAAACCTTTATAGCTACTTGCTGTTCCCTGAATTGTGCCAGGTCTTGCCCAGACCGTCATCTGTTGCTGCCATCCCAGGTTTGAAGTAGGGACCAGCAAAACAGTATAATTTCGTTGCCCGTGTCCTTTTTGTCATCTGGAAACGGGCAAGAGCTGAGCAGCCTCAGGGCTTCCTGGTCACCGGAGCTGTGGGATTCCCAGCACACGGCAGGGAGAGGATGGGAGGAATGGGGCTGCTGGATCCCGATCTTAGATTTAATCTTAGTTCCTGGCTATAAACCGCATCCGCTTGCACGTACCTGTCCAGAAGTCCTGATGCCTCGTGTCTCTGCTCTGCGTGGCTCTGATTGCCTGGCCTTGATTTTATACACTTGGGTGACTCAGCCGAGAGCGTGAAATGCCTCTTTTCTCTTCCCAGCTTTCCCTGCTCGCGGCTCTGCCCACAAAAGCAGGCGAGGTTTGTTCCAGGCTGGCTCCCCCGCATCCAGCTTTCCCCTGCCTGGAGAGTGGGTGGCTCCAGGCAGCTTTCCCCGCTCCCTTGGCCCTAGTAGGAGGTGGGTGGGAGGGCTCTTATTTCCCAACACTCAGGCAGGGCTGCTCCTTCTGTCTTTGTCTAAGTAGAGGGGGGTAAAGAGAAAAGATCAGTGTCTGTAGTCCCAACTCTCACATCTTTCACTGACAGGGGGGAAGGGAGAGGAATTATTGTGTTTCATTGCTGACAGGTCGTGATGATGTAAAGCCAAGTCTCTGTCTGCTGACATGGGCTTTGGTCGCTCTGTAGGCGCCAATGAAAGGCTTCAAGTGTTTTTATTTCTCTCTAAGACTTTTGCACTTGGGAGTAAGTCCCGGAAATGTTTACACAGGACAAATGACTTTTCTGAGGAGGCCCTTGAGAAACGTCAAAAGCGAAGCTCTCACCTGCTGCTCCTGCAGAGAGGAATTCTCTCGGCCGATGGAGAGGGCCTGCGGCATCACGCGCCGCGCGTGACTGACTTGGGAGGCCTCTCCCGGTCCCGCCGTGCGTGGGTTGTGTTCTCTGTTCTGCATCTGCCGTACCGCGTGGCTTGGAAGAATTCCCATTCAGCTCCTTCTCTCACCCTTTGCTGGATAAATAAGACTGACAACGTAAAACATCTCCCACCAAGGGACCTGCCCTGAGCCGGGTTTCTCAGCATTCCCACAATTCATATAATAATTAGGCTGGTC
Organism: Theristicus caerulescens; assembly: GCA_020745775.1. Classification (NCBI taxonomy): domain Eukaryota; kingdom Metazoa; phylum Chordata; class Aves; order Pelecaniformes; family Threskiornithidae; genus Theristicus; species Theristicus caerulescens. Next base: position 123,348,415 of record CM036561.1, on the reverse strand, counting down.
AAGGGCTGAGAATAAAGCCAGGAACTGGAAAGGGATGAATTGATAGAGATTGTTCCAAAGTAAAAGCAAAAGGGCAGTTGTTCAGTTGCTACTATAAGACAATGATTAAAATTTCCAGGGAGAAGAGTAGTGAGTGCTTTTCATTTGTCAAAACAGATCCATGACATGAAGGCAACACAGACCTGTACGTTTTGGTGCTAAAGTGCAGATAAAGGTCTTGCTTTCCCAAAAACCTTGAGTCTGCATGTACGCAGACCTTATCTATTGACCGTGTCATTCATTATCTGCGTGGGGAGAGAGCCTTGAAAAACACCAGAACATCCACAGAACAAGATACCGTCTTTTAGTAGGACTCTCTGGAGCCATTGCGGTTCCCTTGGAGGCTGGATGAGATGTACATATTGTTCCCGTGTGGAATGGCTCTAAGGCAAGACAAATAGTTTTCTAAATGAGGGGTTAATCCCACAGATTAACCCTGGGGGAGCAGCTCGCAGGCCTGCGCTCGGGGCGGCGTGCAGGCCTGGCACGTGCGCACTAACAGGTACCTTCAGAGATCTGCACTCTCTTAGGTTCAAAGGGCAAATTGGAGCAGGTTAAAAAAATCTGAAGAATTTGGTATAATAGGAGGAAAGTCCAGCCCCTGCCAGGCCGGTGGAAACCCTGCTTTCTCTTTGGCTTTGCAGACCTGCTGGCTGCAAAGCTCTTTGAGAGAAGCCGGGGAGCAGGGAGCTGGCCTCGCTTTGCCTTGGGCTATTAAGTACCGGTTTTGTGTTTGCTGCCTTTAGCTCAGTATTTATGGACAGTGAATTTTCATTGGTTATTGTATTGGTTTTAATCTCTTAAAAAAACTACTCCATGAAACCTGGCGAGCCAAATGCTGCCTTACTTTTAATGTGTTCAACCACATTGACTTCATTTTGGAGACTGAGACAAGCAGCCTTGGAAGACTGGGAAGTCAGCAAGCGGGCCGCGCGTTTCAGTGAAGGTGGGAGGGAGGTGGAGTCTTTGCCCAGAGGCTCTTGATTTCTGAGTGATAGGGAGAACCTCTCCAAGAAGCAGAGCACTCTTGGAAAATGAGCTTTTGTTATTTTTATTTTCCACCTTTGTTTCTGCTTTTTGGATGCCCAGTTTTTGAGGCAGGCATTGTATTTTCCCAACTCTGCCTAGCTGGAAACTCTAATCACCTGGAACATTACTGCTATGGTACTATGTCTCAAACAGCTGCCCAGGCATTGGGGAAGGTTTCCCGGGGCAGACAGCAGCTCTTTCTCACCAGTTTCTTTGAAATCATCTGGTAGCAGCAGGCAGAGATTTCCCCTTTGTGAGTCACTTTGGCCTGTTCTCATGTCACTGTGTTTCTTCAGGTTATTCTTCTCCTTTTTTCAACTTTTCTAAGAGTTTCAGTGGCAACCGGGGGGGAACCTTTAATAAAGGCAGGCATTTTTGTCAGCCTTTTCACATGGATGATGCACAAAGAGCTGAACCAGATGCCCCCTCCCCGGGGGTGATTCAGTGCTGCACAAAACCCCTCTGCCTGCAGGGATGCTAGGGATGAGCCCTGCATTCCTGAGTGACACTGAGATAAGCAGGAGCACGGGGAGAGCAGGAGAAGGCGAGGATGGTACCAGGCTGTAAAGTTTAAGAGATTAATGTTTCTCACTGGCCGTGATCCAAGTGATGGTTAAGAATAAAACTATCCTGAAAAAATCTGGAGAATGGCTCTTGAGGCCAACAAAAGAAAAGAAGAATTTTGCAGGTCAGATCACAGAGCAAACACAAGCAAGACATTTTCCTGCAGAGAACCGGCAGAGAATGCAAGAACAGGATTATTTAGCCTGAGGTTTCAGGAAACTATGGGGTGTGTGTTGTCCACTGCAGTAACGCATGCTGAAGGCAGTGGTGAAATCCCCTACGGAATTTGGTGTGAGTAAGAACAGACAGCAGCCATCTGACATCGGTAGTGTTTTACCCTGACCTGACTTTGGTTTAATTAAGCGCGATGTACAGAATAGGGTTGCAGCTGAGCCGAGGTATTAGTTTCCTAAAGGTTTTTGGTTTTATCTAAACAACATTCCCGTCCAGGATTTTGTCTCTGCATTGTGAAATTTCAGGGCAGACGCCCTTGTCCTGCTTTCACTCTCTCTGTAAAACATCTCACACATCTGGCACCGTGCAATTAATAACTCGGTTACTACAGACCCCTGAGCCTATGGTCTTTAACTCTACGTATAAATCAGATGGTACGAAGAAGCGAAAGCCAAGTCTCATCAGGTTATTGCATGAGTAAGGGAGGGTGTGGTACTGCGCGCATGAAGGGGAATGTCAGGAGCCTGGCTGGGACACGCTCAGTGACTGACGTGGGGAGGGATGAAAGATGCCTCGATGCTGTGGCTGGCCCCGAGCTGGGCTGGCGCAGGTGCCAGGCAGAGCCGGCTGGTGCAGGCCTCCTCTCAGGAGCTGCCGACCGTATCCAGCCCGGAATTACGGAGGCGCAGGAGTGCCCTGGGTCGTGCCTTTCCACTCCGACCTCTTCAGGGGCTACTTGTAGGAAGCGAGGCTACAGTCACTGCCCCCATGCAGCACTGAAGGCAGCTGGATAAAAACAGATTCCTTTCCTAAGTGTTCCTTACCTGTCATGGAAAAGCCTTGCAAGGTGAGTGGAGCGAGGAGAAAGATAGCTGATGATCTAAAGAAACACGGAGACAGGACAGCAGCAAGGGATCATTCCCTTCAAGCTAAAATGACAAGGCTGGGGCTCACAGCCAGCCTGGATGAGCTGGCAGAGCTCCTCCTCGCAGAGCAGTGGGAAGCCTTCACTAGCAAGGCAGTGACACATGGAGTGAGACTGAGGGAGGGGCAGGAAAGAAAACGGAAATGTTTGATAGTTTCTCTGAAATCCCAGCGCAGGCAACTTGGACTGCAAGTAGGAGTGTTTGCTTAGCACTAAAACGAGCCGTATGCTCTGCTAATGAGAACTACATTCAGAGTTCCTGTGTCTCTGCATTCATGTGTTCAGATCATTTAGACAACAGGTGGCAACTAAGGGCTTCCCTGCGATAGTTGTGTGGCAAGCACGGGGCTGTGCTGCCCGATGAACGATGTAAGGGAGTCTGTCATTGCCAAATGAGGGGCTCTGATGCAGGCACGGTCACCATCCTGACCGCGGCTCAGTAGCCAAAGTGGAGGCTGAGTCTGGAAGAGGGCTGCCTGTGGAAGAAGTGCTGGCACTAAGATGTGCATTCAGCTCTCCCACAGCACCCTGGGCAGGTTTTAAATATTGCAAGTGTTTGGACTTGGACTATCTGGTATAGGTGGTTCTCACACTGAGGAAAATAATTGGCCTGTGTCAAGCGAGAGAGAAGTTGGTAAGTCAGTCCTTTACTGAAGGAAAACTGGGTGGTGCCTCAGCCCCTGTGTAAAAAGTGCTGAGGAGAGGGAAGCACAGAGGGCTGGGAAGCAGGCTGTATCAGCTCTTTCTTTTGAAAAATGTAAAGCTATAGTTTCTTTAAACTGGCAGAAATTGGGAGCGATTCCACTGCAGCCTACTGACAGGCACTGGAGAAAAGCAGAGAACATGACAGAAAAATCAGGGCTATCCAGTCCCAGTTGGGAATTATGCACTGGTTTCTGCAACATCTCTTGGTGATATGACACCACCTGTCCATTGTATTTAGATACGCGAAACCAGTTTCGACTTGTCCAGCAGTTTCACGAATCCTAGCTTCATTCTCTCCTTGCTTTACTGATCACTATGCATTGCAGGGCAGAACCAAATATCTTTCAACTCGGTGGATGTGTGTGGCTCCCTCCAGCAGGCAGAGCTGGCTGCTACAGATCTGGTTCCTCAGGCAGAGTATCACCGAGTAATCTCTTTGTATTCTGCATTACGTACGTGAGTAAGATCATTTCTACAGGCGTTTCTGCTTCTTACTCAACTTATGAACAAGTTTAGTTTAGAGTTAGATGTCACAGTGAAACAGAGTAACAGGGACAGAAAATAGAAAGGCCTATACAGAGAGGCCTTTTTAACAAGCTAATAATTTTAAATAGTACCCAAAGCATTTTTTTCAACCTGGAAATTAACAAAGTTCCTTAAAAGATCAACGTTTTGAATCCAGTTTTGCCAAGATTAATGCTTTGGTTTAGCTGTCTGGTCACTCCTCGGGCTTTAAGGGAACTACTTAAGTGGGTGAAGGTAGACACCGGTGCTACATTTTTGAACAATTGTGTAATCACTACTTGGGTTGTGATAGCTCAGTCTGCAGGACTTTGAAACACTGATGGAATGTTTTCTGTTCCCAGTGCAAGTGTTAGACAAGTAATGTAGCTTTAAAATATGTATTTATTCAGCTTTCATTCTGTTAAATGCTGGCCTTTTTAACAATGGCCAGTTTAACAGTGGGAGTTGCACGGCTGTAACAGAGAAGAAAATTTGCTGTACAATATCCTCAAATTACTCGTTCTGGATGCTTAAACGGATTGTTGCAATTAAAAAGAATAGATGAAAAAATGCCCAGTGGCTAGACACTGTTTATTTAAAAACTTCTAGCTGTACAAAAGGAAAATAAAGACAATTTAATTTTCCTACTGTAGATGATGGAGTTGCCATATTGCATCAAATGACCTTGGCTTCAATATTTAACAGAAACTGTAAACAGTCCAGTCATATTCCAAGACGGATTGACGTGTACAAGATTTATTAGTCAGCAATTAATAATCAGAGAGATTTTTGTTTAATCTCTGGTCTTCTTAGCTGTGGGGAGAAGCAGGCAGAGGGAGGAGAATTTACTTCACCTCATTCCTGACCTCCAGTTAATTTATGGAACAGATCTTCGTCCAGTGTTTCATTCTGGTCTTTGGAGCGGGTTGACAAGAAGATGTAGCCCCCAATATACTCATGGATGATTTTGCAGTCTGCGCTCAGACACGTAAAAGCGATAGATACATTCTGGTCAAACTCGATTGCAACCTAAAGAAAATACATATGGCAAAATCAGGAACAGAGATAAGCTGCATCTGGGGAAAAAGAGCAAGTGTGAGAGCACAGCTGGACCACAAATACTGTGATAAAGCAGTACCTGTCTCTGCTAACCACCAGCTGTAAAGATTTCTGGGTCTGCAGGATGTCGAGAGTGTTTGGCCGCTTGTTTCTTAATTTTATGTTATGGCAGGGCCCTCTTGTGGTCAAAATCTCCTTGCTTGTTTAGGCAGGCAAGAAAAACGTGCTTTTAAGTAGTTTTTCTAATGGTGTATAAAGTGAACACTGAGAAGAGCAGGAATGGTACTCCTGACTCTTCGTACACTGAACCAATAATGTTTACTACTGTCCATTGTTATGTGCTGACCTTAAATCTGCTTTTCGGGTCCAGGTTTTGATTTCCAACTACTGTCAGTTCTAAAATCCAGCAAACTGAGGTTAGTTGCTAACTGTGGATTCTGCCCTTTTTGAGAGAGATTTAAAGCAAACCCAACAGTTTTACCCAGCGTCAGGCTCTGGCACAGGGAGTACTGCAGGAGAGTACTAGGGATTGTATCTGATCTCTCCTGGCTCCTACAGATGGATGCAGAAAACTGTATAAGCAGGAACAGTTTCCGGGCTGCTTGAGTTTACATCAGGTCACACTAGTTCTACCCCAGAAATGCACAATTTACAAAGCGGGCTTCGAGCTTTCAAGCCCAAACTCTCCAGCGGACTGCTGGGCAACAGCTGGCCCCACTGAGCAGCCTTCGTCAGGGTCAGGAGCACGCCGGTGTAAATCACACAAGGGAGCTTCTTTCTCAGGACCGCGTACGGACACAGAGGAGCTTGCACCCTGGCCTTGCAGTCTCGGTTTGGGATTTGAAAGACAAACTGGGTTCCTGTATCCTCAGCCTGTGTTAGAGACTGAATCACCACAATTTAGAGGATGATGCACGAGCTAGACTATACAGAGAGTTAAAATGAGATTTTTACTGACAGAGTAGTAAACATAATGGGTTGGAGTTTACCTTTGAGTCTCTGTATTTCATCCCATCAAAATCAAGGGCAACTTACAAAGAATAAGCTTGGTAGGAACCTTTTAAACTGAAGATCTTTTACTTTCTGAATTTTGACTACAGACTCCATTAAGAAAAAATTTAGACAGCTTATTTAATAACATGTCACAACACATTCAAAATCTTTTCACTCTGAGGTTTAAAAAGATTTTCTGAAAGCATCCTCCAGTGTTTGAAATGCAATGACTGAATGCAGAGAGCTGTTCCAGTTTTACCTGGCGTATTTCCCAGTTCACATTCCACTGCTTCATGTTGGAGAACCTCCATGTTGTGATAGGATCTCCTGTGGCTATATCTATTCGTATCAGCCTGTTATAGGACACCCCAAGCACATCATCTTTTTTGCTTCCTCTAAACCTGAAAAAAAAACAACGAACCAACAAAGCCTTTGAGAAGATCTGGTTTGCAGTGACTTCTGTCTAGAGAAACATTTCATCTGCCTTCCTCTGAAAGTGCAAAAAATGGGGGAAAAGTCACAACAGCCTGGGATTGAGGAGAGCTTGGGCCCTTCTTTAGAACAGTATTTGTTATACAGCAAAAGTGTAGGCTGGCGAACCATGGTATAAGATGGAAAATAATCAGGCAGGTAGATCTAGCTGAAATCTTTCCAGTTCATTGTTTTCTGCTAAAAAATACTGTTCTGCCAAAATGCATGAATTTGATTATACTTTTACTGGAAAAGTGTCAACAATAATTTTCCTTGCTTCATTTCACTAATGTTGAAACATGTTCTAGTTACAGTCACCTAAACTATATACGCATATAATAGGAATAGCTAGGAAAAGGTTACTCTGGTAAAGAAAGTACCATCCTCTACATTCATGCTGAAAGTGAAAGAAATCTCATCTCTTTGTGCTGTTAATATTGTCAATATTTTTGATCCTGTTTCTGAACCTTCTCTCCTTAGATGAAGCTGGTTCTTAGGGAAAGAATGTGACCTGGACCACAATTTGTGCCTTACTTAACGCCCTCACTGAGATACTGCCCATCGTTTTGTAGAAATTCACCACAAGGTGTTTTGGTCATGAAACAAAATGCAGTTTAGGTGTTGGGTTTGTTTGTTTGTTTAACAGAATTAGGGCTGACAGAAGGGGCAAAACATCTCTGTCTATGTTAGTAAATTAAATAGTGACAGGGAACATTCCCGGGCACTGAACTCCTCTTCAGTTGCTAGAAGAGTCCCATGCAGAATTCTGGCTGCAACCAAGCAGCGCTCTCTCAAATGACTCGCAGGTATGGCTCAGGAGCTGGAACATCCAGGGACCAGCGTGATCTGGTAGTTTGCATGAGGCTACTGGGTTTTGGAAAGTCAGAAAGTTTCATTATACAGATGTGGGCTGTTCTACGCCAGCTGGCCTCTGTGCCAGAGAATGGTTCCCAGCTGGTTTAATTTATACTGCAGATGATTCCTAAGTAGCCCTGGAAGAGGTGTTAAGCACAAATTAAGGAAAGTGCCTCCAAGTATGGTTGTGTCAGTACTTTTCAGGTTTTTGGTGGTCTGTCAAGAGAAAAGAATGCAGGTCAGAACCCTGCCATATTCAAGGTAAGTGTCCAGGGAAACTGCTGTGAACACAATAGGACCTTTCTTGTGCTGACTGCTCTTCCAGATTAACCTCAAAAAGGGATCGTTTGCCATTTTCTTAATCAAATGCCAAAGAAATTAGCATTTTATCATATTCCAATGAGCAAGAGTTGGAGCGAACAAATATATTGCAAACCTGAGAACACCAAGACGTGCATTTTTTTAGATTTTAGTGAGTTTACATCAATAAGGGTTTAACCCTAGTGATATGTTACCTCAGGCAAAACGCAACAGGTCTGTAGGAAGGCAGACATAATGGAGAATCTCACTCCAGGAATGGAGCTACTGAGTGCTATTGCTATAGAAAAAACCCCAGCAATATGGAAGTTACTAGAATTAAAAAAGGTCTGTGGGGGGAAAAATAGAGAACGTTTCCAGAACAGGTTGTCAAAGAATTTCCTGCAAATCACTGACCGTGAACACGTTATGGCAGCTTGACATCGCTGTAACAGTGTGATTACCTTACAATGTAGTAGGATAAGCCAAACTCGGGGAGGGACTGCCATGCTTGAATAAAATGCAGCTTGGCCTCCACGAGGAGCATCTGGGATACATTTTGGTGGGCTTCCAGAATACGAGCAGCTAACTGGAAAACGCAGGATGAGAGAAAGGTTTCAGTTGACTGGAGAACAAAAATACCCTTGCTTTCACTAAATCGAACAGCATTAGCTCTGATGCCATGTTCAGACACTTGGTTGTCACCGTTCATGCAGATACTGACTGGGGACAGATCCCGAGCTACAAGGGCAGAGCAAGGCAGGGAGGTCTCAGTGTCTGGGTTTGTGCTGCACTGGGGCTAGCTCCAGCATACTGCTCTGGAGACTATGTCCTGAGGATGGGTAGGCTGAACTCTTTTGCAGCAAAAGCAGCGGACAAGGGATGAGGTGGAGAGGAAGGAGAGGCACCCAGGTGAGGATAGGAAGACACTGTCATTTAAGATGTAGACGGTAACATCCTGTCCTTAAAAACCTTCTTTTCTTACTCTAAAGAGACTTTCAGGGACGGTGTTAGCAGGAGGAGAACATGATGAGTGACTTAGGAGGCGGTGTGGGTGCAGGAGGAGTACTTGGAAGAAGTGCTGAGAGACCTGTCCGTGTGTTCATTTCAAAGAAAAGGCCTCTTGCTAAATATCAAAGGGACAAATGAGTATTGCAAGATGATTCTACTGTCTGGTTTCCAAATGCTGCTTCGATCCAGCCTCACCCCTTAGCAATCATTGGAACCACCCATCCCCAACCATCAAGCCATGCTCAGGATACCTGCTTGGACCTGTATTTTTTGGTAAAACGTAGTGAGACGAAGCATTCTGGTTTCATATCTATGCTTTCTGGATCAGAGACAGCCTGGGGAGACATGGTCCAGTTCTTCATCTTTAGAAATGAAAGGATCTTGTGGACCTCAGGGTGATAGGAGCTGTCGGCCATCGTTTTGCCTTTTGAGGCTAAAACACAAGCAGCCATCCACCGAGCATATTGATTCTCCTGCAACAAAGACAATTGTTAGATATTTTTGGACAAACCATTTATGAAGATGGCTACTGCTTATGCATCTTTCACTGCGCGATAAAACCATTCTAGAATTATTCCGCTTAATTTGTGTGGATGTGTAGTTACCATAGTACTTCCTTGACTGGGCCGGTTCCACCTACAGGACTGCCTTTGCAGAATAGTTAGGTTTTAAATTTTCAAAGAAATCCAGTACTTTGGAATAGATTCCCTTGGAAATGGTATTGCATGACTATTTTACACCTAGTGAACATTTGTACACAATTTGGATTGATACATTTCAATACAAATGAAAGAAACTGAAATTGAAAACAAATGTAAGATCCTTATCACACTACCCTCATCTGAATGGGGAGAGTTCTAATTAAGAAAAAAGAAGAGAACAAAACCCAAACCCCAGTCCTCTGAAAGCACTGAAGCAAAATATTGTAATTTCTTTTTACTTTTTTGATAGGATGTTCTTTTTTTTCTTTCCAGCAGCTTTACTTGGAAATTGATGATAACATAGAATTACTGTCCTTTTGTCCCCTCAACCGTAAAGTATTTGTTAGACCACCACATCATTCTTAAATTGTACTAAACATGTAGATAATAAACTCTCTGCAGCATCCTTATTTTTCTCTACAAATTCTAGAACAGGACAATGGGTCTTCTAGACGATCTGCCAATAAATCTGGAATACAAACCTTTCCTTGTCTTATTACTCACGTTTTCGCATCTTAAATATACTTCATTCATGCCATCAGCAACAGGAATTAGTAATTTGATTCCAAACTTTTTCGCTGCAACATTTACATCTGGTACAACTTCACATCCTAGATCACAGAGAATCAGAAAGAAATGAATTTATTTAATTACTACAATTAAGTACTGATCGATACTGAAGAACAATACTTAATGGTTGTTTTTCTTTGAGATCAAGGGCCAAGATGTTAGAAGATTAGGTCCGTTCTAGCTTTCTGTTCTAGTTCACTGCCTGGTCTGTCTTGCCAGGGTGATGAATGCTCTGAGCTCAAAGAGCATCTTAGTCAATGTGGAAGAGAAAAGATGCAAGTGCTCTCAAAACCTCAGCCTGATCTTAAGGAGATGCTCAGCACTTAAAATAGAGAGGTGCTGATGAGATGGGCACTTTTGGAAATTTTAGCCTAATTGTCTCAAAAGCCTGGACTATATTTTCAGAAGCAACTTAGTACTGACAATGGGTTGTAGGTGATATCTACAACAGGGCTGGCCGGTTCAGGGATCCCAGAGAACTCTGGGGACCTGGTATTTCATGTCGATGGTGCTATCACAGGCCTTCTGGATTCAGCTGGCGTCGAGGATGCCTACAGTTCCCCTTTGTGTCACGGGACACCAAGGCTGTGGGCTGCTTGGTGAGGTTCCAGTCACCCTGGCTAGTTTTACCATGCATTTATCTGACCTACTGAGGATATGCAGATTGGTATGCAGAGCCATTTGTTCACAGGGGTCAATCTTCTTTTTATTTCAAAGGTTTCTTCTAGGATGAATCCTGGGCATCACTGGTTCCCTGACGCTGAACAAATGATGTCCCTGCAGGAGTAGATGTAGATGGAAGCTATATATGGTGCTGGTGTTTGCTGTGTGTACACCTGGGGTTTCTCCTCCAGAAGTACCTAAAGCTGGTTGTAGCTATGGAAATCCCCATGCATGATACAAACAAGGCCCAGAGAAGGTCTTGGAGCTGTCCCTGCACAGCAGCATATAGATGCAACCTATGGCATTCTTGTCCACTGCCTCATCCAGAATTCTCTACTACCGGTGTGCATTTGCCGAGGACAGAGGTGAGTACTAGCATTTAACATAGAGTAAAAATATTTGGAAATAAAAGTGTCACACAGATCACGTTCTCTACCTGAGAATTCTAAGTGAATTCAGCAGTACATGGCATTTTACAAGCCAGGTCTAGATAATCTTGGTTTGGGCTCAGCTATTGAATCCTTTTTGTTTAGGCCTCTTCTGCAGATGTGGTCTGCCTGCTTAGGAGAGTCAGTAACTGAAAAAGCTCCAAGACTAAATGCTACTGTGCTTGCCTTCCTGAATCTTGCAGGGATTCCTCGATTTATTCACTTCACGAATGCAACAGAAAAAGGAAAGAAAGGAAAAGAAAATTCCTACCTTTTAGGTTTAGTTTCTCAATAGGTTCTCCCTGTGCAGATTCCTTGTTTTTAAAATAAGATACTGAAGTGTCTTTAAAGACAAACCAATATGGCTTGATAGTTTTGAGTGACAGCTTCCTGGGCCTAAAAGAAAAAAAGAAATCACATTTGTTTATATTGAAATGCACAAATTGCTATGTCACTCACAAATATTACTGTGGATCTCAAATTGCTTTGATGTCCCACATATGGCTTCAGTTGGGTTACTCATACTTGTGTCATTGAGGAGGGTGGCAAATGCCTGGAACCAACACCGCACCCAAGTTATCCTGGGTATGGATGTGTTTTTTACCCCAGATTCTAACTGAATCCCATCTATGATTTCTCCCATTTTTTTCCCTTTCTCTTCTACGTGGTTTTTCTTCCTTTTTTCCCCTTCCATTCCTAATCGAAGCCATTCCCTTCTAACACAGACTAATTCTGTTTTTTACATGAACTCAGTAACGCTAATGTAATGCACTAGTTTGTTCACATGCACTAGAATTAGCTTCAGTTTTTCATAGCTCTTCATCTAGAAGATTTGCACCCATAAAACTAACCTGTAGTCATTAAATTGTAAGGGAGTAGAGACCATCTTTTTGGCTTTATCTGAATGGTATCTAACACAACAAAATTCTATTCCTTCACTAGGTTCATAGAGATTCTGTAGCACTCCAAGAAAAGGTAATAGTTTAAACCATCTTCTTCCACTAGGGCAGTGTTATTCCACCTCCTCACACATGTATATAGATGGATATAACCCTCATTTGAATTATTTTACTTAATTTCAATACTTTGCTAATGTAAACTGATTTCTTTCATAGAGTAATTTCAAAAATACCTACTTCAGAATTGAGAATTAACTGATAGATACTAATGGTCAAACATAATCATTGTGCCCGCCCCACCTCTCTTCAGTAAGAGATCAAAAATCGTAACTAATTCTACTAAAAATAGACTAACAAAGTCACGGGGCGGGGGGGGGATAAAATCCCAGGTTCAGTATATTTCAGGAGAGAAAACCAGAGGTATTAGCACTATTTTAGTAGAGAAATACTTCACAACTAGCTACAAAGGTCAACAATGAAGTTAAAAAGAAGAAAAAAGAAGAAAAAAATAAATTTCACTGTCTGACTAATACTTCCCTTTAAATCTAAGATGATCGTACAAAGAATATACAGTTACCTGGAAAATAGTGATTTATTATACCCACTCTTGCCTTCTCCAGAGCCCTTCTAGAAATCCTAGTTTAGAATCCTTTCTAGGAAATGGTGACTTTTATGTTTAAATTAAAAAAAACCCTTGCATTTTCAAAGCTGCCAAATATTCTGGCTTTTCATTTTCCAATACAGTGACATTCTTCAAAAATAATCATTTTTTTAGACTAACAAAATTATTTTTCTATCCAAAAAAAGTTGCTGAAAACTTTTTTGAAAGCTTTTTTTTTTTTGGTTGTTTTTGAAAAAAATATTGTCATTCTCCACCATATTGTCACCCACCTGAAAGCAGTATTTACTAGTGTGCTAATGTGGTGCATACCGTGAATAAAAGTTCGCTATATGAATAGACCCAGCAGTATGACATGCAGAGCTTTGCAATTACGCTTACAATTAATAATTATAGTAACAAAATGCTGTTGTTCCTTTAAAGAAATGTTTTACACCTTACCTAGTTTCTACAACGTCTCAGGTTTAGTATCCGATTTATCATGTATATAGGAAGTCTTTCATGATGAAAAATAACCGCTGAATGCTTTTAAAAGCAAACTGCTCTACTGCTGGGGAAAAATCAACAATGCATTGGTAGAGGCGAGTAACTGACAGAAGTTAAAAGGCTTAAATTTCCTCTCATCTTAAGACACCTTAGTAATTTGAATGCCAAATAAAATTTCTTAATTGGGAATTAATAATTAACAATTCTTAACAGTTAACAACAGTTAACAGTGTTCAAGTGCAATTTTCAGTTTGCTGACTACAAATATGATTTATCAACAGAATGAATCGTAAGTATTTGTGCAACAGAAATCTTTATCTTTCTAAACCACGAAGACTGTTTTGTGATAAAAGGCATTACAGACTTGAGGTCACTGCAGTCATTTGAATAACACATAAATCAAGATGTTATAGTGGGATCACAGATTTGTACTTTCCTCAGTTTACTTATTTAGGTGAGGTATTACCGGTCTGGTTTACCATACTGCTACTCCAACTTGAAACTCATTTTGATATTAGAAACAGACTCCATGTTTGGTTAGAAAGGGGCAATGTGTTTGTTTCTTTTGTTAAAAAAAATAAATAAATCCCCAGGGTTGCTTTCAGAAATTCTTCTCAGGGAGAGCTGAAAGTTTTTTCTAGTTTCTCATTGGCAAAACCCAGTAAAATGTGATTGAAAACAAAATTGTAGACTCTCTTGTTTAGAGATGATGATTGATGAGCACTAGGAAATATAAAGAGCCTGGCCTTTTAATAAGCATAAGTATAGCTACCCCAGCACCCCAAGAGCTAGAAAGATTTGCTGAGAATCTCGCTCAGAAGCAGTAAGAGAAAGATTTGAAGAGGATGATATTAGGCTAGTTAGACCTATCTGGTGTATTTGTTGATTCATAACCTTAGGACCTACTGTTAGATTAGAATGAAAAAATCAAGAGATCTCTTGTACGGTTAAGGTTTTTGCTTTGTATGTTTTATTATTAGTTTTAATAACTCACCTAACTAGCCTGAGATTATCAGCAAGTTTCGGGATGTCTGTGATGTCCTCCTATCAGGAATAATTAGGAATAATTTTAGTACAATGCACTTTGTAATCGTCTGTTAACTCTGTTAAAAAAGTCAGGAACCAGGTGGCCTTATCAGAGTCAATGCATTTGACACAGTGAAAGCAATTCTGGGATCCAAAAAGACGTACCAAAATGTTACTCGTGTTTCCGCCTTCCAGTGTCACTTCCAGATTAGAAAGTGCAGCTTCTACTTCGTCTACTTCTGATTCAGAAGTGAAATCTTGTGCCTCTGATGATAACGATAACTTGCTTACATGATACTAAAATAAAACATCAAATATCAAACGGTCAATATATCAATTAGCAATACACAATCACGCATATGAAAATAGGCCGTTTGGTCTTCTGGGGTTTGGACAACTGCGTAAAGTTCTGCAGCACAGAACTATGGGGTGTTTCACAAGAAAACAGGTTAAGTCCACTGTGATCTCCAGTGCAATTACTGATAACAGGTTCCTATTTTAATTGCCAGTGTTTGTATTCCTTCACCGTATAATCATCCTGTTCTGTGAGGCTGCCTCAATGCTAACATTTCCATCCCTGGTACTGTCAGCTCGAAGTGCCATCCATACCAGGTGGAAACTTGGCAGCAAGGTTCTGTGGTGTCTCGCAGTGGCAGGCTGTGAATTTTTTGGCAGCTCCGTTTACATTTAAAAGGAAGGAATTTATTATTAATAAACATTTGTGCCTTATTACCTACAGTCAGGGACTAAGTCACGCTAAGCCATGTTAAATTTCTGTGTACTCCATAGCGTCCCCACGCTTCACGTGGTGCTATAGCTTTTTTTTGGTCTGTTGTGAACGTAGGTATTGATGTATTAGAGACGTTTTCAGGAAGAATATGTGAAAGGGTGATAGCTGGTATGGGAAGCAACACTTCATAGTAATCAGAACAGACTGGTATCAAAGTTGCATCCTGAGTACGGTTTGCTTTATATAATTTTGGTAAATGGTTCCATAACTGTATGTGTCAGTTTGAATAATGGTGTGCTGCTACTGAATTTGGTTGGTTTAGCTGATGGATGCTGCTTATTGTTGCTCACCCAAATGGCAGACCCCCAATCCAAACAGAGCTGTTGGCCTGGGCTCTAGCCTAGTCTTGTCCTAGCTTGTGCCCGCCCCTTGAAGAAACAGGTTTTGCAACTTGGATCAAGTACGTGCCTGTAGTGCAGCGAAGATCAGCATTTCTTCCTCTGTGCAGTCAATTTCTTCTAACAGGATGGCCCAACGGGCTTGTTCATATATTTGGTTTATTCGCACTGCATCATACTGTAGCAAAAAAGAACAACGTTGGTCATTAATGACCATCAAGATACAGATTCACGATCCGCTGCGGCTGATCTAACATTGGGCTGAAGCCACAAAGGTGGCTTGCTTCCTCCCCCCCCCCCGCCCTGCTGAATGTTCCCATCCTTCTCTTGTCCTAGCTCAAGTGATTGTGTGTAGTGTCACAGTGGCTTGCTGACCCAACAGAAAATTAATCAGGAGTCCTTGGCTGAAGCAGAAGGGGAGATTAAGACATCCCCTTTTGTGGTAGTAGGCCTTGGACTGGCTTAATCGAAATGTGAAACCACACTGTGAGAGTGAAAATAATGTGACACGGCTGATATGAACGTGACGTGCAACAGCTTGCTACTGCCAAACGAAACTCTCATTCCTTATTTCCCCTCTTCTGCTCCTGGCTTTTTCAGTTCTGGCTCTGTCTTTGCACTGGCTTGGTATTTGTCAGATCCTGCTGTGAACTGCTTTAATTCACTGTCCATTTTTTGGACAGGGATTGTTTCTTGTTGTCTACTTGGTTAATAAGCTGAAGTGACTCACAGAAATATTCAAGACCCAGAGCTGGTGAAAGGCAGGTGATGGGAGGGTAAACCTTGGAGCGTGACCTCTCCCAGTAGTGGTGAGCTATTAAGTTGCCTGAAGCTGTTTTGGGTTATTTCATCCTATGGCTCCATGGCTGGCTGGGGCAAAGAAGGGAAATGTTTGGGCTGCTGACGGTGAGACACGTACTTGAATTTTAGGGGGGATGGCATTTCATCCAAAAACATGCCACCTGAACTAGAAAGTGCCCTTCTGTTTATCTGAGATGCCTGAAATGAGAGAGTTTTACAGAATTTACAGAAAATAACAATGTGAAGGCCAAATCCTCTAAAATTCACATTTGAACTCCTGTTGATTTATCTTGGTCAATGATCATGCTCTAATTTCACTAAATATATCACCCAAGCCTTAAAAACACTGGCTTAACATAACCACCATGACTGACTTTTAGTGAAAATAAAGGCAAACGAGCAGCAACTTGAGAAAAACATTTAAGTGATTTTTGAAGACCAAGTCTTGTTTTCAAATGGGACTTTTTTTGTCCTGAAAACACTTTTGCTGAACTTTCCAAAGGTGTTTCATGACTCAGTTATGTTGAAACAAATTGGATTTAAGTGCCTGAGTGCTTCAGCCCAGAAAAGCTGAATATTCAGTGAAGGGCAGTGGAACATAAATGTCATTTTTAAGTCCATTTTAAAAAATGGGGCTTGTACCTTTACATCATTTAGGATACTGTTGGTTTAGTTTTCCCCTTAATTTTTCTTGTTGAAAGAGAGGCAGAAAGTAAACTAGCCCCTCTGGAAATCTGGATACTGTTTCTGGTGCTCTTCAGATCTCATCTTTACACTTAAGATCTTATTTCAGGCGAGGAATGGTGATTCAGTGTCCAGAGGGGAAAAGTGCAGCCTTAGCTGAGGGGAAGAAGTAGAATTTGATCTCTGAAGGGCCTGTAACAAATCCTAGCTAAAATTCAGTATCCTTGTGCTATAGCTCCTTGATATGAAAGCAGGCAAACAATGAATAGCAATAAAAACAAAGCTCTTACTTTTGGATTCAAATCAAAGAAACTGTAATATTTAAAGCGTAAAAGTAGTTGATCGTCCTCCAGAATGCCTTGTTCCATAAGTGATCGAGATGAATCTAGCCAGCTGCGGAAGAAAACAACCCACAGATTCATCTGTACAGGAAAAACTACCACACCTGCAGAGCTCCAATGAACTTGTGAAACAAAAGTGGGAACAAACAGCTCTAATTCCTGCCAGTCTGGGGAAAATTCACATAACTCAAGAAGGTAGGACGTTCATGTGGATTTCTGACTTCCGTTGTATAAACACAATACCTACAATCTTCCTATCTTTTTCTCCAGCACTATTCAAAACTTGGGGAGTAGATGCCAGAAACTGAGCAGTAACTAGTTGTGGAGTGACCTATGCCAATAAGATTCTTTCTTCTTGATCTCCAGAAATGCGAGGTTCATTTCAGCCAGGTCAAAAGCCTGCCTGTAATATTTAGAACTCCCGCTTTTCATTTCAGTATTTGCTGTTTTATAATTCTAGCTACTTCTGTTCTCCAGTGAAATCCAATGAAAATATTGATGTCACTGTTAAATGCTCCACAGATCTAAAAATGACAATTCATATTTTAATGCTAGAGAGACAGTCCTCTCAAACACTTGCACTGCTAAACCCCCTAGTGCTCTGTATTCTTCTGTGGTGTACACTAAGCAATGTTTGCTTGTGCATAATTCGGTAAGTCCCCTATTTGTAATGCATCAGAGCTTTACTGAATTTACCCACATGTGTATTTCCACTGTCCACTTCAAGCCTTTGGAGTTTGCTATCCAAACTGTGCTTTAGTGCTAAACTGGATTTGCCTTCATCTAACAACAGAATTTAGTCCAGAGCCTGCACAATTACATCATTCATCACTTTAAAACAAAACTGCCTGACCGAAAATGTTGAATAAGGAAAACAGATTAAAAAGAGTAAGTATTTCTGAAGCAAAACCTAGGTCAAAGCATGTTTTTAAGTCTCAATATAGCCATATATCAGGGGTTTGTTTTCAAATTCTACTTTACACTTAAAAAGCTGGATTAATGCCACCCTTGTTAAGCCAGCTAACAAAGATCTCAAAGAGAGGCATCTTACCCTGCATTGAGTTTGGCTTTGTCAGCTAAAGTCCGAGGCTGGTACATCTCTGCTAGTGTTTCTGGAGAACAGATGGGGTGACTGAGGGCGAGGATGCTGCAGTTCTGCTCAGTCAAGGGACTGTCGCTGAACCAAGTAATTGTAGCAGAAGCTGGTGTCCCACTGGTGGGATCATAAATGGGTGTCATGGTTTTACTGTATAAACCTGGACTTCCTGCAAGTTAAGAGAGTAATGTATTATTCCAGGGAAAACTGCCTTCGGACTTAGGTAGTCTACCACTTTCCATCATAAAAGACTAACGCTCTTCTTTTAAGACACTCTCCTATCTTTGCTGTTTACAGCAGGCCTTGTCCTGTCACAGGTGAAGTGACCTCAGGGACAGAAGTGCTCTTCCTTGTTCTGTGAGATATCTCAGTTGTGTTGGAGATAGGAGACACATGCTTTCAAAAGCCTTTATTTCTCCTTTTCCATGGAGGTTGCCAAAATCGTTGAATGTTTTAAGAGTAGTCTCACATTTTCAAAGAGCCGCAGCACATCCAGTGTGCAGGGCTATGGCTGATGACCTGTTTTCTGGTGTAGCCTTTCTCATATCAATGGAAAGGAAAACATTTAAAAAACAACAGAAAAATATTGATACACTGGAGATTTCAGTAACTTCTTGAAGCCACTAATTACAGGCCAGCTGTGTCTCTCTGACCACCATCCTGCATTAAACTGGTCTCCCTGGTTTTAATTGTGTAGCAAAGGATTTCTTCCTCTTTTTGACTTGCAGTCAGAAGAACAAAATCGTATTGGTTTTTCATTACCTGATAATCCAGAACTCACTGGAGAGTTGCACAGGTTTAAAATATCTTCTGTAACTGGCTCTTTGCTGGTTTTGTCTTTTTTCTTTTTCTTTTTGAGTGCATCTTCTGATTGCTTCAACAAAGAGAGTTCTTCTGACCGTCTAATATCTACAATGGCAATTTGGGAAGTGAAGCAAGATGAAACATTTGAAACTTAGCAGCTTACATCCAAAAAAAGCCCATGGTTGGTAATAGCATGTGAGGAAGCTCCATGTTGCAATCTGAATTTTATTTTTAGCAGGTTGAAAGCAGTAGCCATGGAAAATCCAGTAATTCAACAACAAAGCCAAAGACTTTGGGCTGTGAGAGTGTTTTGACAGGACTTAAGCCTGCCTTTGTAGCAAGCATAACTGAGTTTTAGAACACCAGGGAAAAACTCTTTCTCCCTGATGGCTCTGCAGTCACCTTTGAGCATAATAACATCAATGAAATGTCTGACTTATGAATAAGCAAGAACAGAAATGGAACCACTGTTCTTGAAGTTCATGCCTTCTATTATTCACTTAAGAGTTTTATATTTCACATACAAGATTCTGTCTTAGCTATACACTATTCCCTAATGCACTACTGATTCAGACCTGTATTGTCAGTTGCAAACCTGACACACTGTTTGTGAAAAATACTTTTATCCTGGGGTAAGCAAAGACATTTTTGACAGTATTCACTCATGAGAAAAGTTACAGGTTCCTGTACTGACTCAATCTGCAAGAAAAATGTGAGTAGAAATATTTAATTCGGACTAATGTCAGTTGAACAATTATGGCATCATTTTATCAGAGCTGTTAAATGTAAAAAAGACATACAATCCCTTTCACAATCCAGTGCTAGAAGATGAAATTGAAAGCTACATTGTGGTCAATATGAGGTGGTAAATTCCTTTTGAAGATGAATGTGCTATTGACCTAAGCTTTGAAGATGTAAATTAAAGAATCCCTAAACCTAAGGGATTCTGAGGACTGTTTGCAGACTTGACTTATCCCTGTGGATCAGCGGCACACGGGTCTGGCATGCTCCAAAACCTCATCTCTGCTTGGAGGTGCTCCATTACTGGAAAGAGCAGAGACAGGGGGACTCAGTGCTGCAACACACGTTCATGGGCTTGTGTGGGCTAGTTGGGTATGCCCTGGCCTGAAGAGACTTGGGCATATAAAAGCTTTGAATGTTTAAAACATGCTCCTTCTGAAGTAAATACGTATAACCAATAGGCCAAGTTGAATATCATTAATGCTAGTGAAAGTAGGTGATAAATCAGTTGACGCCAGTAAAATTGCCTACGGTGAAAGCCGGTGTCAGAGATTGATAAGATCAAGCTCTTAGTCAATGGCTTAGAATAAGCAGGACTGAGTCCCGCTCAAGGAGGACAAGGATCTCTACAAAACCATGAACTTTGGATAAACTTTGACTATCCAGTACTCGTGCAGCCCATGGGACACATTTCTAACACTATTTGCATCAGTTATCGCAAAGACTGAGAACCATTGTCATGCACTGGATACTAAAACCAAAAAATCTGTCTTTTCATCTTGGGTCAACTCAATCAAATTTCTCCTTGAGCTAAACAGTTTTGTGAGTAAAGACTTCACATCAAAACAAAGTCACCTAATAAAATGCTCCAACTTAGCTGCCAGAGGGGATTTAGCTTTACTTACTGAGAATTTTGCAGATGTCACTGACAGCTTTGAATACCACAGAAGAGAAGCTGACTTTCAGTCTCACAGTCTTCATGTTTGGCAAGCGAAGCCGCAGCATTTTGTGCTGAGTAGTAAATAACAGCTTAGCATCTGCCTGCACCCCGCATTTATCGAGTGTCCAGTGGGTTTTCAGAAGCCAACATTTTTTTTGCTCCCACCACAGAGCATAGTCTGACCAATCTTGTGATATTTCTAGGAAAATACAAAATGGTTATTAATAAACTACGGAGCAAATATAGTAAAAAAACTTGGTTTGGAAACAGTGCTCTGCAAACAGGAGAATTTATTTACGTTGAAGTAGCAACTACAGTTCCTGAGACCGAGATCCCATTTGCGGAATACTTGTGGCAGTCACTGGGAACTAACGTCGTTTTCCCTGAAGAGTTAACCTAGGTGTTGACTATGGCACTGCCTTAATCTTGCAGATATCCACAGGAAATGTGCATCTCCTGAATCTGGTGCTGTACGTGGTCCAGTGCTGCTTGGATTGCGCTGGGATACGGACTAATAACAAGGGTACCCACTTCGCAACTTGATAGTGCAAGCTGAAAATCCTCCCACAAAACCTTGTGTGCCCCCAGGTGGGCGCAAGTTCTTCCACAACCTCCTGGGAAGCACCACGGAACAGCTCATCTCTGTGGTGTTAAGAACCAGCAATGAGTCCCCTGAAGTCGTGGTGACGCACAGCTAAGGGCCGTTCTCAGCTCTTCTCTGTGGCTGCACAGACTAACAAGGATGCTCACCCGAGTGCAGCCCACTTACGACAAGTTCACAGTGGCAACATTCTTTAAATAATCAAGGAGAAGAATTATTATTTTGGGAGTAAGCCCCGTGACAATCAGGAAGGAGTTAGCAAGCTCTCTAACAAATAAGATGACCTTCTCTCCCGCATAGGATGCAGAAACTTGTAAGAGAGGTAGCAACTTGTAAGGGAGGTAGAATGGGCATGATGTGATACGGTACAGTTAAATCTTTTATTAGTCTGTGCAGGAGGGCAGGCTGGTGTGACTGAGCAGGGGCTGATAAGGGTTGCCTACAGACACTTCTCAGAGAAGACAGGCCTGCCAAGAGATGACTGTCTTGTTTCACTAACATGGACTTGCCTGTGTTTTGCTTAAGTAAAAAATGTTTGTGTATTTTGTACTTTGAAAACATAGAGATAAAGTAAGGCTCGCTGAATCAAGAAAAGATAGAAGACTTTGTTCGTGACTTACATTAGAGTTTTGGAGGGGGAGAACAGTGGCTTTTGTCTGATTGCTCTTGAGCAGTAAGCTATCCTGACCTGAAAGGTGTCAAAACCTCGACTAGATCAGCATGAGAAGCACGTGCATAAGGAAAGAGATGAAGCATGGCTGCTCTCAGTTCCATGGGGAATTCCAAGACTAGAAGACTTCCCAGATGCCAATGAGGTGTAGTAGCAGGTAAAGTTTCTGTGTGATCTTGGTCAAGTTGTTTCATTCTTCTGCGTCATTTCTCGTTCCTCCTCACCGGCTCCGACAGGCAGAGGCTATTCCTCAGCGTGTCTATAGCACAGTAGAGCCCTGTCCGATTTTGGGGTTTCTTGGTAAAAAATTGTGTCTCCAGAGAGCTGCTGACACAAATCACTTAGTTACAGGTTTGCTTAAAATATTATTTAATATAGAAAGCTTTTCGTATTAGTACTAGTTATAAAAATACTGTGCAAAATTAGTCTTCTGACCCAGTGAGAACTGAATTGCATGTGTAAATAGGCACAGAAGTTGGTAGAAATATATTACAGATATGCGACCTGCTTTAATGCTGGAAAAGGGATTCCCTGTTAAAATCACTATCTCCTAGTAGAGCTTTTCCATCACAGAGGGGTTTTGTGTAAAAATGTCCTTCCATTGAATGGGAGTCTTTTGGAAAGGATATCTCGTGCATCTCCCCTTTTTCTCCTTTAAAACCCATGTTTGAAAACAAAAGCGTTCATTTGGCAGTAAGAACTCTGAAATTAAGTTGCCGATTTTAAATTTCTTGACATTATTTTACTGAAGGGTTTTGTTATAGTTCAGTTTTTCTCTTCTTGCTTGTCTGAAGTCAAGCTATGTAGAAAAGACTAAAGTTTCAAGGAGGTTTTTTTGACATTTTTTTTGTTGCCACAAATCTTGTATTTCTAGAGCAAAGCATAGAAATGCAAAGCTCACGGTGTTCCCACTTGGTGAGTCTTAATCTAGCAGACAGGTTCCTTTTTGTGTGAAGTTGGTGGCTGAAGACTTCTCGATTTAAGAATTCCAGGAAAAAGAACAATACTTG
This sequence comes from Theristicus caerulescens, assembly GCA_020745775.1. NCBI lineage: Eukaryota > Metazoa > Chordata > Aves > Pelecaniformes > Threskiornithidae > Theristicus > Theristicus caerulescens. The sequence goes on along the minus strand of CM036561.1, from coordinate 123,325,581 downwards.
AAGAACGAGTTGCATATGAAAACCCTATGGCATAGATATAATAATCAAATACCATCCTATCTTGTCTGTATCGTTCTGCGGCCTCAGAGTGCAGATGGTTATTTCAGGAGGCAGCTCCATTTGATGGCTTTGAGTTAAAGAAACCTAGATTCCCTTATTGCCTGTAGTGCTGACTTGCTGTGACTGTACACGGGGTATTTTACCTTTCATCTCCTAACTTTGACTCGGCCATATGTCCCTTCTGGACATATGCAATGGATAACACAGCTCCGATTTTGGCTAGAATGCTACTATAGCACAAGAAACAGTAACTTCTGAAATGCCTTTGTAACAACTAATCCCGTCTCTTTGACTGCTACAGATGGATAAACAGGGTACCAGCTACCTTTATCACCCCTCAAACTAGCCACCTATAAAGGCTGTCTGGAAAGGGAGTTGACTCGTCAGTCTAGTCCAACCATATTTGCCTAACTGGAAGACAAAAACAAAGTAAAGTTTTGTTTGCACTGTGATAGTATAGGGGCTTTAGTCACAGACAGGGAGGGGTTCTGGCCACATAAAAACCCTGAGTCTGCAGCACTGCACACTCGGGGTACCGTCACAAAGAAGTAAGTGAGGCAGTGCCATTTCAAAACGCGCAGGAGCCTCTTTTTGTAGAAGGAAAGCTGCATGTATTATTTTAATAACACCGTGTAAATTAAACAGGTCTTTACTCACTGATTTGCTCTACTAATTTCAGCATCAGTCCTCCAATATGAAGGTCCCCTGTGACACGTAGTAAAAATTCCTTTTGTACCTCTTCATACTGATGATCAACTGTCACCAAGAGCTCCCAGGAATGAGACCCATATTCGCTTGAGGAAATCATTATGGAAAGGTCTATGTAAGCTCTGCAAAAACAAAACAAACAAGCAAAAAGACATTTTTCCTCTGCTCTCTGAAACAAATGCATCTGTCCACAGTCTCAAAATACCTCCACGCTGCCGAGACTTCGCAGTGGCCTTGGCTGGAACTTCAGATGTGTTATCTTGTTACCTGTGAACTAGACTCTGCTCTTGTGATTACTCTTGCAAGATAGTCATGTGGGACTTTGTTTTTACTCTGATTCCTCCCCCCCCAACTCAAGTGTCTCCAGCTGGGTAGAGATAGCCCAGTTTTACCCGCGTTTCCCCACTATACAATGCTAATCTGCCAGTCTGGACACCGTAAAGCCTGCAGTTGTGGGTGGGATCTGTTCTGGCAATCTGTCCAGTGAACAAAGGAATTTCGTTCACTTGTACACTTAGAGCTGTAATTTTCACTGCAAATGAAAGTTTACACTTGCAGTTCTGTCAGCTTGGTTCCATGGGACCACAACCAGAGAGCAGTTTTACCTATTTGGGTAGATGCGAGGGGAGACAAATAACTTTAACGGCTCTCTGCCAGCAATACCCAGGCACGTAACTGCAGCTTCTGCTGATTGTCTGCTTGCAGAGAGATGCAGGCCTGTATCCTGTCTCAGCAGGGTGAATCCTCTGAGATCCCACCAGGCTCCTGCCGGGACAGGTAAACAGTAACCATGCCAAGCCAAACGAGAGAAGATGCTCAAAGTAGAAGCTGTGGTTATCATCAGTAGAGTTCTGCTAATTACTGAAGAAAGATCATGTAGGTATAAGGTGATGCTGCAGGAAGGATTTGAGATGTTTAACGAGTGAGAGAAAGTATCAGATTAGCACTCAGTGTCCTGTTAAACTGAACCCTGAGAAACAAGCCTTTGCAGTTGAAGCTTAGGCAGTAAAGTGGGTGACTTCCACTTGCTGCAGACTTCCAGCAATACCTGAGAACCCAAGTCACAGACAGAGACTCTGTTAAAGGTGCCATACACAGACTGCTTCTCACATAAAAAATAACTAGGATTTGTTTACAAAGAAGGCTAGAGGGGATGTAACAATATTAACAGATTTCTGTGGATCTTTTTAAAAAGAAGTATTTTAGTAAGTTAAAACCCTTAGCCTAAAAATTAGGTCAAAACCAGAAAAACCAAGAACCGTTATCACAGCGGAGGAGTGAGAGAAGGAATGACCTTTTCTAGGACTGACTGCAGGACAAGACCAGACTAGCTTAAGTTACACTAACGTCAAATTAAGCTAAAGGTTAAATAAAGCATGCCTGGAAACAGGGTGAAAATTGAAGTTCACCTATTTACCAAATTATAATAACGAAGCTTTACATTACCGATTAGATAATAAAAGGGGGTTTTAGTGCCAAAAGATACTACTACTTCAGGGCAGAGCCCAGTTCAACGTTCATTCTGAGGTTCCCTTCCAGACGTGCAAGGAGGCTCTTGCAACTCAACAGCCAGCCTGTTACAGCTTAACCTTCCCCAGACTTTCCGGTGTTATTCATGTTTCTTAACGTCTTATGGTTTAAGAATTTCAACAGGAAGACTTTAGATGTTTTGTTAAATTACCTGTCATGCAGTATTTGTATTATGGAGTACAACATAAATCAAAGTCATCTAATTGTTTCAGTGAAGTTCTTTTAAAATCTGTTCTCAGAATACTAATGCTTTAGACTTGGTTCCTTGAACTCCTTTGGGCCGAGGCCACGCCTGGTGTCAACACTACTGATATAAAATTCAATATCAAAGGGATAATAGAAATGTGGTAGTAATGACAAATTCTACTAATAAGGAAAAGTGGTTCCAAAGGTAAAGGCAACAAAAGTGTACCTGTTAAAGATTAGATTAATCCCCCCCTACATGAGTGACAACATAAATGAAACAATCCGTCCAGCTCAAACCCATGCTTTTAGGGGAAGATCACCTTACCAAGGAGCTTCACCAGAACAGTGCTGGGAGTCTGCCCTGAAATGCTAAAATCGTGATGACTTATAGACAGCCCTCGCTCAGAAAACTGCAACTTCATAATCATATGACTCCAAGAGGTTAATTTACACTGAGGAACAAATGCTATTGTTAATTATGTTCTTGGATGTGCCAGCCTACACCTTTTCACCAAACAGTTACTAAATCAGTCAACAAAGGTTGCTACTGATCCAAGAAGTTTGTTTGTTTTGCCTTGGTAAATAAAGACATTGTGTTGGACACTGGAAAACACTATGGCTCTCCCGCCTCGGGGATAGAGCTGGGATTTTGAATTTGTGCTGCCGTGTGCCACATGGGTGTACGGGCTTAGGTGTGCATTAGGCCAGGGGGTACCTGGTGGAGGGGAGGGGCTGTGCCTCTCCTGAAGGCACAGCGCCCAAAAGACAGCTCCCGAGACGGTCTCCCAGGCAGGTGAGGCTTTCAGCACAAGGACAGTATAAGGTGTAGAGAACAGTTCTTGTTGCACTGTATTCAGAGCAAACCAAAAATCCTGGCTTAGAAAAGTCAAAATGCCACTAGTCACTCTCCTAAGCATCAATAACAGCATTAAAAAGAAATACATCTACAACTGGCCTAAGCGTGAGAACTAGATGCTTTCATTTCAGGAGCATGGGTATGAAATCTGGCAGGGGAACTATACTTTTGCCTACACTACAGTGCACTAGAAGCCAGTATTCTTGCTCAAAAGAAGCCATCTCATCTGCCCTCCTGTGCCAGCGAAAACAGTTGGGAGCTGATGTGGATTTTTTTTTTCTTTTAAAATTTGGTTTAGCTTCCCAGTCTGATTCTGCCTACGATTGCTTGTGCTGACATGGGTGAAAATGAGCAGCCCAAGGCGGGGGTGAAGCTCGCTCTTTCATTCACGCTGGCTTGGAAAACCATGGCCTCAGCGCAGCTAATCCTGGCACTCCATCATTCCCTAAAGCTGCTCTCTTCCCCACCTCCTCCTCAAGCCAGGAGGTTGTAGTTTGATGATAAGAAAAGAAAACACAACCACTAGTAAATCTATCACAGAAGACAGCACAAACAGAGCCTAGTCTCAAAAAAGAGGCAACCTAAGCACCAAGGACAACTAACTATTGTGTATGAAAAGCCAAACAAACGCAGACTGCCAGGGCAGGCTGTGCGTGCTCCATGTCTTAAAACCTTCAGGTCAAGACTGGATCTGCGGCGGGAACGCGCCCCAGCTCCTGGGCTCCACGTGGGTTGCAGCTGTACCGCCTGGCACAGGCAGATCAAAAAGGCCAGAAACATGTCTTCAGGCTACTGCTGGCTCTAGTCAGGATTTCTACAGAGCCCTTCAGCCAACACAGCTATAAAAAAGCAGCAATTACTCTACAGATCGAGCTCTCCGCAAATTTTAGCCCTTACGGCCCCGAACTTCAAACTTGTGTGCAAATACAGCAGGATGTTAGTTGGACTAAAGCAGGGAAAGACCCACTTCAAGGTAAAGGGGGAAAAAACCAGGGTGTGATGTTTCCCCGCGTGTTTCTGAGCCAGGCAGCGCCCTGGCATCTCTCAGAAGGGAGATGGGAGGCAAGGGGCAAACGCGGCGCCAGGCTGCGCTCCCTCCGGCGCAGCTCTGCGGGCAGAGCAGGCGTTTGAGGAAGTGCCGGGCTGCCGCTGCTGCAGTGACCCCGGGGAGGAGGCTCCCCGCCGATGAAACCGAAAATACTTAAAAAAAAAAAAAAAAAAAAAATTAAAAAAATAAAATGGCGAACAGCCCTTCCCCGCGCTCCCTCGTTCACTCACTTGCGGTCTCCGATGGCAGCGCCGTCCCTCGCCTCCCCGCCCGGCTCCCGCTCCCTTCGCCTCCACTCTGGCGTCTGAGAAGCGGGAGAGGAGGAGGAGGAGCGGCGCCCGGCCCGGCCCGGCCCTACCGCCGGCACCCCGGGGGGGGCGGCCCTTCCCCTCCCTCCGCCCCGCTCCCCTCGGCGGGCAGGTAGGGAGCAGCCGGCGGGGAGCGCCGTCCCCCACCGCCCCGTCCCTCCTCGCCGCCGCCCGCCTCCTTCCCCACGGTTTCTTCGCTGCAAGCGTGGCAAAGCCTGCTAACTCGCCAGAAGCCCTTGCTCGCCATAGCGGCCACCGCAGACCCGGGGCTGCTCGTGCGGCTGGAGCGGGCGGCGAAACGCGGCGGCGTGAAACTGCTTTTTCTGGTGGAGGTGGCTGGGCCACGGGTGAAGGCTGCCGGGGGAAGCTGATGGCTGCCCTCAAGAACAAAGAGTGGCAAAGCTATGTCTGAAATATTTCCATATCTCCCTTTCAGGAAGTGAGGACTGGTCCAAAGATACCAGTTAAATATTAACTTCAATGTAAATCTGAAACATTTATGAGTCTACTTTAAGACCCATTAGTGTTTGAAAAGGTAGCTAGGTAGATGTAAGTCGCTCTATAGCGACCATGGCTAAAAGCTTTCCTCCTTCTGTCCCGAAAGCCTTCCTGTCTGACCTTGGATGTTGGGTGTGAAACCGATAGAAGTGACAGTGAAACACCCACAGGGGCCATGCTCAGGCATGCTGTAGCAAGGAGGGCTTGTTGGGAAACCCCCCCTCGTTTATGTTTAACTGCAACACCACCATGAGGCCATTGAGCCATATTGGGTGTACAAGGGATTGTTGCTTTCAGGCTGCAGTTGTTGAGAGATTTGAGATTAGTCAGAGAAAATAAGTTCAGTTCTGAGGGTGTAATGCCAAAGAATAGAAAGGTGTATTTGTGATGTAGGGATGTGTTACGATGTGCAGAGCAAAAGTGGGTTGAATCGACTGGAACTGGACAAATGCTTCTCCAAGAGGCGGATTCCCACAGAAAACCTTTCTTGCCTTAAACTTTTAGAATCATAGACTCATTTAGGTTAGAAAAGACCTTTAAGAGGCCACACTTGTCTCTTCAGATTGTCTGTGCTTGCACCAAGGTTGTGTAAGTATCAGACATCCTTTGAAGCAGGAATTTGAGAGCTCAAGCCTTTCAGGCCTCTCACCTGAGGGCACAGATAGGCCTTTAATTGCCCCAACCAGCCTCACCTGTGACCAATTCCAGGAGCTCTAGTTAAGCTTGGGCTAGGTCTTCAGTCTTTGCTTGAGTGATGCTGTGGGTGCTTTGGTTGGTGGGAGCACTGAAGGGGTCACCCTCCAGTCCTGGCTCATCCCTCCATATGGAGCAGCTCTGTGTTTGCTGCTCCTTGGTGGTTCCTTAACTCAATGGCCTTTAGATCTTCATAGGACAGTCTGGTAAGCCACCTTGGTTGGTTTGTTTGGTTGGGGTTTTTTTAATACATGTTTGTATGCAGATGAGCAAATAACTTTTTATGGAAAAGGACATGGGGTAATATGAAATTCAGGTCTGAGTTACTTTCAATAGTTGGAAAAGCAATTAGAAAAACTTTAGAGGTTGTTCTTGGGCCAGAATATTCTGGTGTGTGCTCTTCCTGGCTACTTGAGCTTGTTTTGCCTTACCTATGTGGCTAGGCTGCAATGCTAAGAAGCTTTTCCTGGTGTTCCAGCCTAAGCAGAGAAGTGATACAGGGGTCCAGAGAAGCTTCTAAACAGCCGAGTGTGTTGCTGCTCAGCTCTGAAAGAAATCCTTGTGTTTTGTTGCTTAAACAAATTAAGTATCCCTCTTGTGGGCTTGATTAAATTGGGCAAAAAAGATGCTTGGAAGATAATAGATAACAAGCAAAGGGGGTTACCAGGCCAGAGGTATTAATAAACATTGACTCTCATCTCCAGGTTGGTCTAAGTCTTGACTTCTTCTAAGTGCAAGCACTATTTTAACCCCCCCCCCCCCCCCCCCCAGTTGCCTGTGAATAACTAACCTGAGGGAAGAGACCGTGGAGTTTGGTGTCAGCCTTGTTCTGCTGTGCCAGGAGGACTATGGTGCATGAATTGCTCTGGGACTGCTGGAGAAAACTCCCTGTTACCCATCTGTCGGATCCCTTTGAGAGGGAAATGTACTCACTGTATGCTGGAGGAGCTGGATGAAGAGGAAAAGATCTGGGGAAAAAGCCAGAAGACAAAGAAGTTTGGGTAAGTTCTCTTTGAATCTAGCATGAACTATTAAAAAGTATAGGTGTCAGGAAACTGGTGGATTTTCCGTCAGCATCGACCATACCCACAGCATTAATGGCAGTGATGGTTTACCTCTGAAGAGTTGTAAAGTTAAGGTATGTTTTGGAGGCAGCATGCTCATTTTCAGCTATTTTGTGGGAGGCTGAGGAAATCAGATTTGGAGACCTGTAATTCTCTCGTTCTTTGAGATGGTGAGTGGGGAAAACTATAATTGAGCAACAACTTTTCTCTGCCAGAGTTCCCATGGAAAAAGACAGGAAACCTCCATTTTCACCCTCTTAATCAGTTTATATGCTAAAACCCTCCTGTAGTCAAGAATGAGGCTTACTGAGTATAGGTAACACGACTTGGAGGCTTACTGGATATAGATAACGACTTCATTCTTGGAGTTAGGCAGCTAAGACTCAACGTGATCTGTTTAGAGTTTGATTCTTTTCCTATAGGGTCTACTAAATGCCTATAGCTAAGAGTCTCTTAGTAGACAAAGGTATGTTTTGAGAGCATGGGAATGTAAAATGACAAAGACAGAATAATAATGTAAATGATGTATTTCTTTTTCCAGTACACTTTTTATAGCTCCTCTGTACTTCTACTAGGCCAGTGTTTAAAATTATCACTAAGTGGACATGTAAGACTGGCGCTATTGTTTCTTGTGTTTATGCTCCTATTAACAAACGAGGTGTGGAGAAAGTGTCTTTGCTTTTCTTGGTAGGCCTCTGTATACCTGTATTGAACTTGGCAAACTATGGGGGGAAAAAATTTGCTCAGTATTAAACTTCAAGTACTGTTGGGGTCACTTCAGTTCACAGATGCATCTATTTTCCAAATTCCCATTCCTATCCAACCTGCCTTACTTAGATTCTCTTCGCATCCTCCACGTAATAGATGTAAGACTTCCTCTTTCTCCACAAGCAGACTTTCCCACTTGGGGTGTGTCAGGCTGTGTGAAAAGCGGATCCAGAACTGAACCGCAGGAGGGGTGGGAGACAGTGTCAACTTGTTGCAAGTGCTTTATTTCCCCCAAGTCTCATTAGACGCTTACTCACTTCAGCTTTTTCAAGTAACTACTCATGAGAGTGCCCTGAGTTTGGAGGGCAGTAGGTGAGCTCTGAGTGTAGCCTTTGAGGTGAAAGTTAGATTAAGTATTTTACAAATGTCTTTGAGATGTACGTAAGTATCTGGCACCTTTGAATTTACTAAAGCCTTGAAGGTAAGAAGCTATTGTCGCTGTGCTGAGTATCTTGGCTTAGATTCCAAGCGAAGACACTGATAAAGGTGAGAAGAGAATGTCAGTGTCATGTCCCCAGGTCCTATAGTTGGTCATCAGAGACCTGTTCTTCACATAACGGCATCAAAACCAAAGAGTGGAGATGTAAGAGAGTGGTGCCTTCTCTCCCCATGGAGAATTTGTGCTATTTTGTAATGTGGTTTCTGAAGTTGACCTTTGAGATGCACGAGGCAGGCAGATGATTTTTGTTGTGCTAAATAAAAATATTTTTCACTTGCTTTAGGTGAAGAAGTAATGCATGTATCTCATATCAGTAATGGGGGGGAATACAAAAAATAATCAATGCAAACCCTGGCATGAATACCAGGCAATACTGACAAAGCTGTTGGGAAAAACTGATCTTTACCACAGTGGATCTGTAGGCCTCCGTGTTTAAATTCTACTCTGTAATAAATGGCCAAGATGAGAGGTGGCAATACTTTATCTTTTGGTGTCCCTTGGCCAGTTGATGAAGCCAGTAGCCATGGTCTAAATATATGAAACTTTGGAAAAATTAATCTCTGAATCCAAGTCCTGTAAGCGGTACTTGGATTAAGAGGAACAATAAATAAATCCCCCAGTCTTACTCTTGGTTTAGGAGACTTCAAGCTTCTACTGCAGATCTGAACTGGGGTCCGAGGTTGATGTGACTGGGTTTCCCTTGGTGCAGAGCAGACAGCAGTGATCCATAATGAGTCAAGCTTGCAAAGAATGTGTCTGCCCTCTGGGCGCAGGTGCTTCTGAAGGATTTTGAAAGTTGACCCTCTGTCTCTGGCTGTCTCATGCCTGAAAAGCAACTCATGGTGAAACACTGACGTGTCTAGCGCAAGGTCTGAGTCGTTTAGCAGCGGTATCAGAAACCCCTTTGATATGAGGAACAGAGAACGGTGAGTAGAAGGGGTCTTGCTACACAGAACAGACCAAGGACGATAGTGCCTGAAATGGACCATAACAATGCGTATATTCCCCAGACAGCTGATTTAATGACTCAGACCTCTGTCATACAGCTTTCAGCTGAAGCAGTGAAGCTTTGCAAAGCTTTAGTTGCAAGCAAAACTGCTTTTTCATGACCAAGGATGAACTCATCCTACCATTCAGCCTTTTACCTTCCTTCAGTCTGGTGATTGCAACACAGAGCAAAAAATGGTGGTTTGGGCTGTCCTTCAGGCTTTTTAAAAAAAAAAAAAAAAAATTAGTGGCTTGGTTGTCAAATGTGCTAGATGGTGTAAGTCTTTCAGAAATTCTTGGTGTTAACTTTTCTGTGCTCCTGTCAAGTTAGGGCTACAAGGAGGTGGTACCAAGTGGATGTTGGCCAGTTTTAAAATGTCTGTCCTTAAATACATATCTGCATGGTTAATGAAAAGAAATACCTTTTCCTTCTCCACCCTTAGAGTCCACACACCTGCTGTAGGGTTGTAAAAGTTATAAGTTAAAAGTTACTATGCCTGACTGTGTACATGAAAGTTACAGGCTACAAGATACAGCATTATATAAAATGTTGGCCAGTGGATTTAGTCTGCACTCGTATTGTGTTGTGTTTCTTGTAGATCCCAAGTCAAATTCTAACATGTTCATGACAGCCTTGTTGCAGATGTGAGAAAAGAAGTAGCAGTTCTCATTCTGCAAGTAGGAAATACGAGGACTGGAGTGGCTATAGGTCCGTGCAAAGTTGCATGCCTTTCAGAGGATGGAACTAAGGCTAAAATCCTGATGTCAGGTCTGGAGCTTTAGCTGGAAGGCCATACGCATCACAGTTCTTGTTCAAGTATTAGTTTCACGTACATCTTTCGTTTGTAACAGCCTTTTGGTAACAGGATGAGTTATTCCCAATAAAAAGCGGCTGTATCCTACAGAACTGTGCGTGGGTTTGGTTTTCATGCTGATCTGGAGTCTGCTGCTTGCCAAACAAATAACTGAGCCTCTGTTTTCCATCCTGCAAATTTCCTTTATGTTTAAAAATTTATTCTGAAATCTCGCGATGAGCAAAACTATACAGTGTTGTCCTGTGGTGTGCTGGCCTGTGTCTATTATTAAGGTACTGGATCATGTCTGATAAGGATGTTTTGCAGTTGTACTCTTAGCTGTAGGACCAGGTGAAGAAGAAGTCCCAAAGGTAAACACAGGATTTGGTACTATTCCTTCCAAAACTGGAATGCGAAAGAGTGGGTTCAAAATAATTGTTTGATTACATGCTCTTGTTATAACTGTTTTCCTTAGGATACTATTTCTCAGTTGGAGTGACATTCTGAGATGTTATCTGAAGCTGGATTGGGGCTATTTGGATGGAAGCTTTTAAGATGAATAGACTCACCTTTGTTTGACCTCTTCATTTTAAAATTGTTCATATTAATACTCCCCTAAGTCATTCTTCACCCTTTTTAGACACTTCAAATATTACAGCTATACTTACAAGACCTGAATGAAACTGAATGTTATATGTCTGTGGAGATTGACTAAAGAGTCTCTTGCCCCAAGGAGACTGGAGCTGCAATGGGGGGACCTCTTGGGCTAAAAGTGTCCTTATTCTGTTCGTGCAAAGAGAAGAATGAATGGAGGTTGCAAAGTGGTTTGGTTGTAAATCAGGTGTTTCTGAGCCACAAGTGGCAGAGGCAGAGTTGTGCAGGTGTTCCCCCGCTCCAGTTTGGGAGGTCTTGCAGAGCCCCCAGCTCTGGGTCAGGCTGGTGGGAGCCAAGTGCCTCTGCTTCAGGGCAGGGTTTGGGCATACAGCCCTGAGGCTCACAGGGGGCTTGCGGTGGTGGTGGTGGGATCTGTGCTGGCTTCCAAGGAGCTCCTGCCCTGCGAGCTGCTTCTGCCCGTTTCCTGGCCTTTGGGCCACTGCCCTGGAGAGAGCAGACTTGCAACAACTCTGCCTCTGAGGGGGCCTACATTAGAAGATCTTAAGTGAAGAGATCTTCCCTGGCCCATACAACTTGGTGGGGAATAGAAGGCTGCATCTGTCTATGAAGCAATGCATCGTGCTTCCACAAAGGTGGGTTGTGCAACTCTCCTGAATGAATAATTTCTGATGAAAGCAATGTGAATGCTGTGTTGCTAAATTTGGTTCTTCCACCCAAACATGAAACTGTCTCTCTCTCTCCTTTTAAAAATAGAAGCTTTAAATAAGACTTCCCTGTCTCTGTTCCAGCACCTAGATCAGTGTCAGCATTTTCCAAAGGGCTGAGCAGCTCCTGGAGTTCCCCATGAGGGTTGTGACTGACCAGTGAAAGCTGTAGCATAGTTAATGCTCTGAAAAATCATGTTGCAGAATCATGTGCCTATGGGTAGGTTTTTTTCTTCCCCCCCGCCCAGTCTCTGGCTGGATTACCAGCTCTTAGGATTTTATTGTTACCCTCATGTTATTTCATGTTTCTTGGAGCTTCACCTCTGAGAGCAAGGCTACACTTTGAGAACAGTGAAGAAAATTTGAAAATATGATTCAAGCATGTTCCAAACAGAATAGCAAATATTGTATTGCTTACTTAAAAACTAATTTAAGAAAAAAAAAATCTCATCAGGGCACAGCTCTTTAAAAACTGGCAAAATTTTCAAGCCTTGAAGTACTGCTTTAAATATTCCTTTTAAAAGGAGTCATCTTTGAAGATGACTAAAACAGCAGTTGTCATAATAGTGGCGTTACTTGCATCTCTCTTGTTTTCTGGCCCTGACCCAATGTTGGGCTTCTTGCCTGTGCTTGCACTTACAGTTGGACCAGTTAATATTCCTTGTGACAGAAGAAAACTCTGATTTCTTTGTAAGATCAAGTGAGTGTTGGATACTTGAATCTCTACAAACAGAGAGCTATAATAGTATGCTTAACTGCATTCTTCAATCTTGGCCCTTGTTTAGTTTTGCTTTGCAGTTAGAGCTGAGCACTGATAAGAGAGAAACTCCCTAATGGCAAATTACTCTTGCACTGACACACATGTACACAAGTCTTGTTTAATTGTTCTTGCCAGCCTGAGTTCAGCTTTTTTTCCCTTGCTACCTGTAACTGAATCACATCCTGTCTCTCACTCATGCAGACCCTTCCGAGTACCTGAAGAAATATAAATACTGTGCAATGTGGTAGACAGAAATACCAAGGGAGGTCCAAATGTCCCAGCTCAGTGACTAGAAATAATTGGCCTTGTAGGCCTTCTCAGAAGCCCAGTTAATGCAGGCATAAAATGGCACTGACTTTTGTTGTACTTTTTTTTTGGTAGGATACAGATTAACTGTGGGTTGGTTGGAGTGATACGTTCATATCCTGAGGTTTTTACTTACCTCTTCATTGATGGCAGGCAGCTGCAATATCCATTGCTGTAACATCTCCAAAGCAAAAATAATAAATAACAACAATAAGGAACAGCAGTGGAGGAAAAAAAGCTGTGAAGGAAGCCTGAAAAGCTCTTCTGTCACATGAGAAACCTTTGAAGCTGACAAAAATACTGCCTGCCTCTCTGGGCTGTGACCAGTAGGTGCCACTGCAGCCTTATTAATAGGGGCCACCGCGACAAGGCTGTAACTGAATATAACTGCAGCATAGGAAGGGGCCATCTGGTGGCCTTCTCAGTCATGGTGGCTGATGACAGTGTATGCCACACCACCTGATGCTGGGGGTGTACAGGATAGACATGGGGTATAACCACTTTTAATCATGCAGATGCATACAAACTCAGGGCAGACAACACACTTCCTATTTAGGACTCTGGAAAGCTTGCTTTTCCTGTCCGAGTCTCCTGCTTGCCCTTGCCTTATGATAGAAGTGAGATCCATGATGGTGTCTCTGTCCTCGCATCAAAGCGTGCAGTTTGTATTTCTTTCCAGGTTGCTAGAGCTTTGGGTCCAGCAAGCACTAAAGGTTTCTGCCATGATAGGTGTGCTTGGCATCAGGTTCAGGATTTGATAAACACTGACTATTGCGTGTTCATGAAATAGCGTGAGCCACCTGTATTTGGCTTTTTTTTTTAATGTATAAAGATGATATTTGGGAGGAAAGATCTTCCCTTGAAATGTTATTTAATAAAAAAATAGGTTATGATAGTTTTATATACTTTTTTTCCTAAAGAAAAGCAAATAGTGGAAGCCACGCAGCTTCTACTGCAGTTCTAATTTTTATGTGTACATAAATATGTATTTCTAACCTACCTGACTATAAAGTCTGTCTGGAGCATTATCTGTTTAAAAAGTACCTCTTAAGCCAAAGTGTGGAACTTGCTGCTCATACAAAACATATCCCCATAAGAGGCCTTAAATCGCTAGAAGACTCCGTGGTGAGGGTGTCTGGGATTGGAACCAGTGCAGCTGCACTGTACAGATGGCAGGAGAACTCAAGGATGTGGTGGTGTCGGGTCTACATCATTCATGTTTTCGTGTGGAATTTAAGGGCAAAAGGAGTTGGCTCTTGTACCGATCTTTATTTGGGGTATTACAAGCTTGCAGATGCTATTCCAGCCAATTTGCTTCAGATGGAAAATGCCTCCTTCCTGTCGCATCATATCATCTCTGCCAGGCAGGTGTGGGCAGGGGTTTTGTGGCTGCTCTTGGAGGAGCTCTGTTCTGAGCACCTGTAACATGTGTGGGTAGACCTCGAGCCACACACCATCAGTGGATTCTCTTTTCCTAGCCTGAGCTCCTCTTAACATGAGCTTTTTCCTAAGGGTAAGATTATGTATTCTGGATCAGTTCTGCAAAGCACTTCAACAGATGCTCAACTTAAGGGGATGAATAGTCCTGTTGAAGGTGTTCCTTTGTGCTTTGGCCTGGTGTGAACTTGTTGCTGGACCTTGGATGAAACCATGAGTGACTTTTCCTGTGGCTGACACTGGAAAGGTGGGCTATTGTTTTGGCTAAGGAATGCTGCAGTTCAAGCAGTGCGGATCCCTCGTGGTTTGATACAGATACGCTCATCCTAACAAATATAGTCCCTTTGGAAGCGATTAAGCAAGCCCCCCATTATCAAGCCTTGAAGGTCTCAAGTTGTGAGCTGCACCTTCCCAAAAATTAAATCCCATCCCAATATTTTGGCTTTATCAAACTAGTTCTTCCCAGTTTCATTATTTTATTTGCCACTTTTTATTTGTCATTTTGAGCCCTTGTGGTGCACGCAAGTCATATTGTCACTCTTTACTGTGCAGCTGAAAAGGAGATATACCTTGATGAAGCGAAAGGTGAGATTCCTGAGTAATTGCATGAGTAGAAGAAAGAAATAATCTTAGAAATACAAAATAGCTGAAGAATGGGATCAGAAGTTGTGGTAGTCTTTCAAGGATTTGATTAAACTGAATTGGAGTTAGGATCTTTTTTCCTCTAAAAGAAAGCATGCGAATGCATTTAACAAAGGAAGAGTGAAAGCGGTTTAAATGGAGCTGCTTTTTTCATAGATGGATCTTGAAAAATCCTTTGTCTCTGTATGTGGGTTCTTCTAAACCGATTACACTAATGTGGTTGTTTCTGTAATCTAATTATCTCCGCACTCAACGAGAACAAGTTAATTAAAAGTCTCTTCTTTTGTTAGCTGAAACGTATTAGTTTTTCCTACATGGAACTTCATGGCTTTTGTTTGCTCCTCTTGTCGTAGGCTGGTTTTGTTCAGCACAGCTGTGCTTTCTGTTGCATAACAACTTAATATAGCTGGCTTTATAGCTCGTCCTTTTTATAGGCTGGACAAAATTACCTCCAGGGATTTGCAAATGTAGGTCAGTAGTGTAGAAACACAAATCTCACTCCTATATTAAAGTTTGCTCCTAAGTGGCCAATCAGTTTTGCTTCCAGTCCCTTCGGCAGGTTGTATTGCAGCTGCTTTGATGTTAAAGGCTAAAGGTGCGTGCAGGGAAATTGCTGGGCTTTCAAGCACGGTCCCGGTAGCCTGGGTTTGGAAATTGTATTTTGTTTATGACCAGAAAGGTTTTTATTTCAGAAAGCTCTTGGGAGATGAGCTTAACCTTGGGCTACGGTAATGTCAGGACTGAACAGGGCTGGGCATAGTTTGTATTTAGATTGGCGACAGCCGGTCCTTTGGAGCTGCGTGACTCAGTAGCTGACACACTTCCTTCTGGGTATGAATGCCACAGCACGTTGGTAGGAGGAACTGTGCTGCTCCGTGAGTCATTAAATCCAAAGCACTGAGTTTTTCCTGGTCATTAAAGATCACTTGGCTCCCTTAGTAAGAGCACAGCTTTGCCTGGCTATTCTGACTAAGCCCCGACTCCTGTAAGCTCCCTCCCCTTGCAGTCCCCTCCTTGGCAGTCCGGTTTCGTCATTTGCTCTTTGTGTTCCTGCTGAAGTGCTGCAGATTCATGATGCTGGTATAGAATAGCTGGTCCTTTTTAGTACTGGGGAGATCCATGTATTTTTACAGCTCTGAAACTAGAAGGCTAAATAATGAGATAATGTAAACTGGATAATTTCTTTTGATTGTCAGCGTACGCAGGCCAGGGATCTTGTGCCTTCTGTGAGTTTCTCTTCCTTTCCTAAGAAAAGTCCTTGAAGTGAAACCCACCAGCCTGAAACTTGAGCATTTCTCGTCCATTACAGGAGCAAGGAGGAGTTTCCCTTTCCCCACAGGAGGGCATGGAGGGGCTTTGAGCTTTGCAGGTTCCCAAGGACCTGCTTGATCTTGTGATAGCGGTAGATACGTTGCTGTCTCCTTGTGTATCTGTTTCACAGAGTGACCTCCTCTTTGTGTCTCGGTGAACTGCAGGTGGTATCCCACCATGGGAAGGGCGAAACATTTGCATCATAGCTGGCAGGCTAGCCACATGCAAAGGCTGCCGTGAGTTGAGGATGTTTTTAGCAGCTTTCTGCTAGAATGCTATTTATGCACAACTGCTTTAAGCTTGATTAGAGCTGTTGGCGGTTGGTTTATGCTGTGGAGCAGCTAGCTCTCCTTTCTGACCTATACAGACCAATGGGACTTTCCCAGTTTTAGAAATTGCAGGCTCTGAACTGATGAGGATGGAAGAGGAAAACACAGAAATGAAAAATGGGCAGTCATGCTCCCAGGACTCTGGACAGATTTCTAGATCTGCATCTGCTTTAATTTACCACCTGTGGGGATTCATGGTGGCTTTTGGAGATGTCCTTTCCAGCAAGATTCATGTGTTAATCATGAAACTTTTAAACCAAATTTCTTACTCATTGTGTATTATAACCTGCCAGCTCTGACCTGTGTTTGATCCGGAGTTGGTTTAGGAATATCCAAGTATGAAGGAAGTGTCTGTCCTTTAGGCAGAAGTAGAGGCTCCATTTCTAGATAAATATTCCATAGTCTTTATAAATATCTTATTTTGATAATCTGTTTTTTACTTTTCCAAGAGCCCTGGTTCTGTGCTTACTGAGTTGATGGCCCATTTTGTCTGGTGTATCAGGTAGGGTTCTTAGTCAAGTTTCCAGCCCAGAGATAAATGGGAACTTTTCTTTTAAATCTACTTTTCCAACTTTAGTTTCAAAACAAAAAACTTGGCTGCAAAGGAAGTACCTTCATGGAAAAAGTAAACCATAGAGCTTTAGCTATCTTAATCCTTCCCTAGAATTTCTCTGGAAATTAAGGTGACTGTCATTCCAGTGTTTGAAGTCTTTGCATATTGTGATCATTCTTAACATGTTTTGAGATGTTATTCGGTAACCATCCAGCATATACATGCTTAATCAGAGTTTTTAAAGGCTCAGTTACATTTCTAGGATGAGAGGTTAGCGGTTAATAAGTCTTTGACAGCAACAGGAGTCTTGTCTTAACCCCCTTACTAATTCAATACCTGGAAAACTCCTCAAAGGTCTCAGACTCGATATTGCTTTTAAGTCGATATGTGCAATAATATTTGTAGCTCACACACTGATACCATGCTGTGCTTGTTCTGACCTCTCTTTAAGGACCTGATCCAAAACCAATTTTGAAATAAGCAGAAAGTCTTCCATTGATGTCGTGCTTTAGAACAGATCCTAGAAGAAACTGCAGAGGAAGCGATAACATAGTGGTGGGTCATGTGTCTTGTGTCTGCAGTACTGGGGAGCTGATGTCATGTTTATTAGAAGCCAAGATCAGAGTTCACAGGCTCAGGAAATGTCTGCAGAGTTTAGGAATGGTTTGTAACTTCTATCCCAATGACAGGTTTATTTGGCACTTTTTGATAAGTGGCCTGTTTGAAATTTCCTCTCCAAGTAAGCAATTTGTAATTCCCACTTGAAAGGGCTACTGTGGGGGATGGTGATGGGGCCATATTTGAAAACCATTTATGGTTACTAACATCCTGGCATCTGTCATCCAGGAGTCCTGTGCCTTTATTGTTTTGATCTGTCCAAAATGACTTCTTTATATAGAAACTGGAAAACTCTCTTTGTGTCCTGAGTGCAGATAAAAATATTTATGGTCCCTTGAAACACATAAATAGAACTGGTGACTAAGCTAAAGGATCATTGGAAATGGTTCCGCTTTTTTTTCCACAATTAAATTTGCTTGCTTTATTGTGATCACCTTGTCTCATACAACCTTACAGTGCGGTTTTCACTGTTCCTTGCCAAAGTACCGTCATTGTGACACTTAAAATCTGCCAATTCTGAGCTGTTGCACTGATTCACAGTCCTCTTATGCTGAGCCCGGCTTCTGCTTTCTTAAGCAACGATGTAGTCATTTTGCAGGTGTTGGAGGTTTCTTCCACTGACTTCTATTGGCTGCTGAAGAAAGAAAACCTCTTGTCGTAGTGGTGGTGTAGCTGCAGTACTCTAAGGATATCAAGAAAACAAAGTTTATTGGGAGAGGTAATGGCTTTTCTTAGACCAGCTTGTGTAGCTGGAAAGAGCAAATAGACTCGGAACCGCAAAGGATCTGACAAAGTGAATCTGAGCCGAAAAGTTTGTTCGCTCTTTCTAAATATGCTGGATAATTCTTGTTTACCTTCCTGGATTGCCACAGAATTGTCAAGCTCTGTGGACAGGAAAAGTGTGTCACTATGTGCTTTTAGGATTATGGTTAGATCCTAGAACTAACTAGAACTATAACAATGCTTGTTTTTGACGATAGTTGGGATTCATGAGCTTTTTTCATGTATGATTGTGTGACTGCCCCTTTGAGGCATAGAAGGAGTATGAGGAACACTGGACAGCTGCCTGCCAAGAAGGAAAATGGAGAATTTCCCTTTGGCTGCTCTCTTTTTGTCTGTTTCCAGAAGCAATCTGGTACGGTAGACCTAAACTTGGGTTTCAGCTACACTAGTTTTTATTTTGAGAATTGGAGCAGGTATTTATGGAAGTGTTACCACAACATAGGCTCTTCAGAATCAGCACTTAGGGACATGGAGGAACCCAACAAAGCAGCCGTCAACTCCACTGGGTTTAAAGAGGATTAACAGGAGTTAGGTTGTTACCGGAGTTCCTGAGAGCACTGGGGTCAGGTAAGGGCCTGTATGCCCCTTTTGGAAGCTGAGCACTCTGAAAATCTAGTCTCCAGTACGTGTGTAACACTTGCAAATAAATCCCAGACTCCTGTGTCATTTGTGTGCTCTTGAAAGTACCTCAGCTCCTTTTTGTGGTAAGGTCTAGTTGGACAAATAATGTCTTCACTCTTCTGATGCTTTCAAAATCTAAATGGATGGAAGAGACCCGATTTGCCTGAAGACACAGGGAGGACAAGTCGTAAGGTTGAGTGGAGAATCTGGATTTCATTTCCATGTTGCTGCTCTGTTCACTAGGGCATGAAGTCACATAGGCTAATCTTGAATCATGTTCCAATTTATTTCTTCTCATCAGAGGTTTATGCATCGAATATACCCCGACCTCTGTCCTCATCTGAGGTAAACCAGACAAGACTATCCAAATAGCACTTTATCCTAGTGTTGATTTGGTTCTATTCTTGGCTTCCTGTTCAGGCCATTTAATGATGTATTCATGATGATGTCTCCAGAATCACAGGGAAGGTACCGCAATTCAGCGTTACAAGTTGAGTCTAGTTCCTGCCAGCAGAGGACATTGTTGTTCAATAAATTTCTCCAAGAGGCTGTCTTGGCATTTGCTGTGGATCTTTAGCCTGATGGCTTATAGAGTTTTGGACAACTTGTTACGCTTACAAAAGAGCCTATTTTTGTGAAAGAGTGAAAACTTCTAAGACTTTAGAAAACAAATTGCAGCTGTACTATCTCCCAGGTCCTGGAAGTAGAGTGCTTTTTGTCATGCCAGTTTTCAGCCAGTAAAGCACTGCTTATAGAAGTGCTGTTGATTGGCACCAGTACTGCAAAGACTGTGTGTCAGATAAGCAATCAGCAGGAGGAATTGAAATCTAGGGAAACATTATGCATCTGTTATTAGCGAAACATTCACCTGCACATGAGGGATAAGCAGGTGTCATGGCAGAAGTTGAAATTAAGGAGGGACTTAAAACTGATGGCTTTGAGAAAAGTGAACTTGTGTGTGCCTTGTGCGAGGGTACCTCTCGATGGCAGCAGCAGGCTGATGCTGCCACAGAAAGTTCAGGGGGGAAAAAATGGTGTTTGTTTAGCCATTCCCTGATACCTGGGGTGGAGGTGGGAGCTGAGGAACAATTAAAAAAAAAAAAAAAGCCTATTTATATAAAGGAATATTTATTGGGCTAACAAGAGAAATGGGAGTGCCTGCAGACATGGAGCAGCCTTGAGTCATGTACACAACAGGGTAGATGCTCTGAGGCATTGATGAACCTGGAAAGCCATCCTTGTTTAAGTGTAATTAGCTGTACCCTGAACTGAGAGCGTACACAGGCAAGTGTCTTCTGTAGGAGGTGGGCCCCATAATTTAGAGGGCTCTTGAAGGGCATAAATACATTGTTTGCCAAAACCAAACAACCCAACCCAACCCCCCCCCCCAAGATAAAAATAGAGATTTAGAAATTTTTTCTTTTTGAGAATTCACCTCAATTTTGTTAAATTATTTGCTAAATAAAAGTAATGTGAAAGCTAAATACTTGATGCTTTAAAAGTCTTTCTGTTGTTCACTATCGTAGAACAACCCTTTAATTCACTATTAAGTTTTAAAGTTAAGATGGGGGAGAAGGTTTTAAGCTGACTTCAGTTGAAATGTTTTTTTGGCTTCTGAGACTATTGGGCTAACAGGGAGGATTCAACTCTTTGATAGTGAGCCAACGAACATATTCTTTGTCCTGCTTCTCCTTCAGCACTTCTGATGCCTACCATGGTCCATTGCTTTGTTTCTAACAAGTTCTTGAATGAAAATGCCCCGATGCCACTGCAAACCCCAAACTCTGCCCTCCTGTCCCAAGCATGCAAACAGAGCAATACTGTTCCCTTCTCTTGTGCGTTAGGAAAGTTATTCTGCCTCAACACTCCTAAAAAGGATTACAGTGGGACTGGGATGTACTTGACAGGCCTTGCTCCATCAGCTTCAGTGGTACCATATTTATATTAGCTGAGGATGTGGCTTCGGGTTTTGATTTCAGCTGTTGGTTAAGTCAGGAAACCTAAGTTTCTCAGCTGTGGTGCCATTTTTTTCATTTGCACGGAATCTGCTTTTAAATAACAGTATAACTGACTGAATGTTGCTCTTCTGATGGATTAGTTTTCCTTTGGGATTTCGTGGCCAGATGCCTCCTGAATGCTGCCAAAGCCAATTGTTTGCCTTTTTCTTTTTTAAGTAGTAGTAGTTGATCTCTGCAGAACGATGGGTGAATTCCTCAGTGCAGACTGATCTTCCCCTTATCCTACCAAGCACAGAGGCGGGCATACTGGGGCTGATTGTCACTTATAGACTGGTAGCACTGATACCAGGGACACTGACAGTTTGCAGCAATTTAGGGTTTGGCCTCAAAGGTATGTCTAGACTAAGTGTTGGAGATAGGTCTTTAAGCGGAAAAATATGATGGCTAAAAAGAAAAAACCCAAATTTCCTTTCACAGGGGAAAAGAAAATTACAAGGAAAGATGTGGTGAGCTTCATTCTTTGTAGCTTCCCTTTCCTATTCCCCCCACAGAAGTTCAAGAGGTCTGCAAAACCTCAGGTTCCACAAAATATGACCATCCCTAATTATAAGGTTAAAGTATTAATATTGCATATAGCAATAGGAAGTGTGAGGAGGAAGCACTACCCCCTTTGCTGAACACCCCCTTTTCAATAAAAATAGCAAAATCAAAGTTTATATTAGGAAATGCAAAAGTCCCATGAGTCTCAGCGTCCTCTGAAGTAATTTCTTCCACTGCTAGGTACAGGCAGCTTCCTATTTATTCAGAAACACTGTAACATCTGTGGGAGAGCGAAAGACATGCTACTATGTGCGGCCTCCTCGGCTGAACCTCAGGGCCTGGCAGTCGGGGGAAAAAGCGACGTGTTCCCTCGCACTGTTTTTTCAGGTTTGCTTTTAACACTTGCACAAACCCGGCGATGCCCAAGGAAGAAAGAGGGCAGTCTAGACTACTTAAACCAAAGAGTCAGCAGCTGTCGTGCTGGTTTTAGGGTGGGAGCCACTGACGTTGGGACCTCTTGCGTTCTACAGGTAGCAGGGCTGATCTGGCACCTCCTTCTTGGGCAGAGCCCCAGTTCAAGTCGGGAGGTCTCAGATGGTTAGGGATGAGTTTTGAGAGGTTGAAGTGGATGTTATAGTTCAGTGATGAAGAAGAATTAAAACTCCTAACATTGTTTTACTTAATGAGCTTTATTATGCCATGGAAACTGGGTCATGTCCATCCTTGCATGGTTAAGAAGGGAGAATGCAAGAAGCTTTTGAAATCCCAGTGTCCTTGAGCTTTCCTGGCTGAGTGGTTTGATGAGTGGCCAAAGGCCCAGGCTGGCTCTTGCTTCCCGCACCAGTTGGAAATGGCAAGTTACAGATGAGAGATGCTTCTTTTAGGTGGTATTGGTGTGTTCTACCTGTTCACTGGAAAGGGATAGGAGGCATGTTGGTACCTGATGGTACCTGGTTTATATATGACTGATAGGTATTTATGCCCTCGACTAAGCAAATATCAACTACATTACATTTTGGATGTATAAAAACAGCTGGGGTGGGTATGTCAGAGGAGGCAGGAAAAGTATTTGTCCCTTCCATGTTCCTAAAGCTGAGTTTTTACCCCAGGCTAATAGCCTATAATTGAAACATTCATTTGCTTAATTATTTTATATAGCTTTGTCTTGCAGGTCTGTCTAGTCTCTTTCTTTCTGTGTGAGACTCGCACATCTGGCCCCTCTGTCCTGCTCTCCCATAGTACTACTGACAGCATGTACATTTTAAGCATCTCGGCTTTCCTCTGAATTCCCCAGCCGCCTCTGCTTCCAGCCATCCACATCTGGCATTTGTTAGTGACAATCTATGGCATCACAGATCTCCGGCTGTCCACAGACGCAGTCCTGTGCTATGGCTGTGTCCTGTTGTGCGACTTGGCTTGTAGGACACATCCCTCTCCTGATCTGAGGTGGTGGATCCTGATGTAAAAAGCCCAAAGTCCCCTTCTTGTGTCTTAAACTGATTTTTATTTGTGGTATGAGATAAATCAGCCAAATGGAATCTTGGAAATAACATTCTCAATGTTTTTGAATTCTTTCTCATAAATTAGCTTTAGTAAGTTAGAATTTTTGAAGCTGGGTCCTTAAAATGGCAGATGGAAAAACTTTAAGTGGGGCCTAACCTGAGCGACTGGTTTTCAAAAGTGAAGGATGATTAGTAGCTCCCGTCAGCTCAGTGACGGTTACGGAGGGCCCAGCACTGTCAAGAACTGGGCTGGGTCTTGTCTCCAGTTCATCAAAGTCTTTTAAGTACATGCTTGTCATTAATCCTGTGAGTAATGCTATGTGATGGTCAAATACAAGTTAGAAGGTGTTGTGTTTTAATATTAAGCTTCATTTCTTCATCTCTGCATTATGTACAGGTGACTTTTCATACACTTGTGTGACCACTGTACATCAGAGGATTCAATTCTGGAGTTACTGAGTTGCTCATGCAGACAAGTAACTCTCTTGCATGTTCACGTATCAGTGCTGTCAGTGTGCAAAAGACAGACAGACAAAGGTGACTTTGTGCAAATTTGGGGGTCTGCAGTTGAAAATTGTCCCCTTTGTGTGACTTGCTTGGGAATTCACTTTGGGAAGCGACTTGAAGTAGCTTCACCTCTAGTATTGCTAAACTTCAGTCTTCTGAGAACAGCCTCTTCTGATGTGATTGTCTTTTCCTTGTATTTATACATATTTGCTCTTGTTCTTTAATATAGAACAACAGAATTATTTTGGTATTGGTGCATATGTGTAGTTAAAAATGGATGTCTGCATAAAATGTGGATGTGTGTGTATGTGTGTGTCAGTTTTTAGAAGATTATTGGAAGCAGCTGTGGGTGGAAGAGAAACAAAGCCATGGGTCTGCAAGCCAAACAATTAACATAGGAGTGGAATACTGTAGTTACATCAGTCTTTCTTTAAAAAGCCAGAATTTCTCCCTTATTCCCAAACGTACATTATTAATTCTCTTGGCATGTAACGTAGCAAAATGACTGCGTTTATGAACTTGACTACTTCTTTTAACAAGTTCCAATAACTGCTTCCTAAACCTTGTGTTTTTATATCAATTACATACAGTAAGCATTGAAATCAACCAAAGAGAACTGCTGAGGCCAAGAAGGGTTATTTATGTTAAATGAGGATTGCCAACTGCCAAAAGTAAAATGTGGATATAATTTTATAACACCATTTTATAATTAAAGTCATAAGTGAGGTTTCCTGCTATTGTTTAAAAATGTGTCATGATAAATTTAAATCAAGGATGAAGGCACAGAATGGGCTACTAAGGAACATATCAATACAACAAAGATGGTACGGCAAACATGTCTGTTGCAAAAGAAAAACATGTGCTAACAATTTCAGTGAAATAATTATATTTATTGCATATAGATTCTGTTTTAGGAACTATAACCACTTAGAAACTGTTTTCATTCATGTCAGATTGAGGTTAATTTGTTGTTACTGTATGTCTATAGATAGATTTTACTGTCAGAGAAATTTAATATGTTGGTTTAATGATAAGGCAGTCTTCTAGCCAGACCAGATTTTTTTTTTTAAAGGCCAAGAAATCCAGAAAAAGTTAATAAGTTTGGCTAATATTTATGTGTCCACAGCATTTTGGAGTTAATATTGTATCAATAAAGAAAATAAAACTTTGGCAAGTAAATGCCCACTGGCCAGATTCAGGAAAATATTTAAGCACATGCTTAACTTTAACAATTTCAGTGGGATGTTGATTTTAATAGCAGTTAAGCATATGCCTAAGGACTTCTATAGGGATTTTTTTTTTTTAGTCGTGGCCTAAACTTGAAGAATGAATAACTTCAAATTGTCAAAGTGAACAGGAATAATAATAGTCCTTTGTTTTAATTTACTCATTGTCTGAATATATAAAGTTGCTACTGTACTGTTAAAGCCATTTACTTCAGAAGACTGTAGGGCTGACCCTTTGCAGCCTATTAGTAGTTGATAATACCCTTTTCCCAGAAAAAAGCAGTTTAATTCATATGCATTCGTAAGAGTTAATCGCTGGAACATTCCTGACTTTGGTAAGTCATGTTCATGGAACAGGTAAGTAATTTCCAATGTATCATTTCATACATTGCTTTGCTAATATAACCCATGTGTTTCATATCAGCACCGAAAGGACATTAATCAGTACACACCACTTCTGCCAGACGTACTCTGTGCAAAGTCCCTGGTTACATCTCAAATGTCAATATGTGGAAAAAGATGAATAATAAAATGCAATAGATATCATTTGTTACACATGCTATTTGCAAGTTCATTGTAAAATAGATCCCATAGAAAGAGCTGATGGTAATACAACATTAAAGTTATATAGTTAAGCTCTCAGAGGTAACAAATGCCACAGTCAGGCTATAGTCGTAATTCTGCTGCCTTGTGCGCATGCATTATTATCCTGTAGACGTTAACTATAGGATCACAAGTTATTTCTCCAGTGACACTATTTTTTTCCGAACTGGAAAAAGCTTGGAAGCTGCACAATGCGGGAGCCATTGATGTCCCTACAAATTCTACCTCGTGCCTAGAAAATTTCAGCCAAAATGTGTGCATTTTTAAGTTATTCATAACTCTTGAAATTAGGCATGCTGGCATGGCAGCAACTGTCTAACCCTAGCATAAGAGGTCACTATAGCCCCTGATCTAATAAATACTGAAAAATGTTCTCATTAATGACACTAATTCTAACTTAATTTATTAGCCATTTGAGGCAGAATTCTTTAAAGTCTGATTTTTCTGATTTCCCCCTCCTCATCCCTGGGGGAAGAGGGGAAGAAGTGGTGCAAGGAGGAGACTGTGAGGCAAGGAGAAATGAAATGGGATGGCAGGGACAAGGAGGGGCATGAGGAGGTGCTGGGACAGAAGGGAGGTAATGCAGGCTGGAAGGTGTACCTGTAATCAAGTAAATAATTAGCCTAAACCACCCTGACGTGTTCTAGAAATCTGTGATGGGTGATTTCACGATCTTGCCAAGTAACTATTACTTAACTTTTAAAAATCTTTTTGACCTCTCAACTGAATGTCTCTTGTTTATAAAATGTAGCCCTTTACTCTTGTCCTGTCCACTCCCCGCACCAAATTTGGTGTCCTGCAAGGTGTCCCCTTCTTTTTCCTTCTCCCTACTCTCTAACTCTTCTGATTTGCTAAAATTTGCTGTTATTCCTATTGATATTCTGTTTTCCAAAGGTATCTAACAGGTCTCTGAACTTTTCTTTTTCTGCTGGCTTCTCTAGCTGACCGATGTAACTCTAAATTCTGATCTTGTCCTCCAAAGTACTTGCACTCTTCCCTGGCTTGGTATCATCCAGTTGTTTGTTTGTTTGGTTTTTTTTAATTAAAAAAATCTCTCTCAAAAGCACTTTAAAGACTTCTGAATACTCCTGCACCGTGATAGATGCATGTCGGATGAAGACCTTAGTGAATACATTCTTTCAGTCTCCCAGTGAATGGTTCACACTGACTCATTGAATGCAACTTTTCAACCACTTGTTTTGGTACTTTATAATCATTTCACAAAGCCCATGTTTTAACTTGTTTTCCTAGCGGAGCTGTGTTGAGAGGGCTATACTCAAAGCCTGGCTTGCTTGTTTGTATAATCTCCTTATGTACTGTCAGCCAGTTATCTTGTAAAGCGTGGCATTTTTGGCAGGGCTAGGTTAGTGCTTGGACTTGATGATTTTAAAGGTCTTTTCCCAGCCTAAATGATTCTATGATTTTTATTCGTTCTGTTGCATGTATGCAAGGTGTTTCTTACTGTCTTATTTGTATGGTAGGGTTTATAATCAGGTATGTAGACTGGGCTAAATGTTCCCAAACTGTTCCCTGTCTTTTAAAAATCAGTAAAATTATGCTTTCTGGTCTCCTGGAGTTCCATACACGTCTTCAGTGAGCACTCTACAGGTAACCAGGAATGGCTCAGGGTCCTTCATTTAGCTTTGTAAGTGCTCTGAAGTTATCATGTGTGGCTGATCTGGATATATTTAACTATTCCAAATATTTTTTAACATGTTTTTTTTCCATAAGCCTGGACTGTGCACTTACTCTGTGCTATGAAGTTCAGCTTTAAGTATCTGATCTCAATTAACCTCCTTTAAAAACCAAAGCAGGAAAGGCCATGTTTAAGCCTTCTAGATGTTATCGATAATCAGGAAAAGCATCACAGATGCCCTCTCCTATTAAGCAGTTTACTATCAATAGCCTGAGAAGGCAAACATGGAAATGTCTCGGACCATTTAGAGAAAAAGACTCTGCTACTGTGGGGGGGTTTATGCTGCCAGAAAGCTCAAATATTTGTGGATTACTCAATGTGAGAGCTGAAATCACAGCCTCCTGTGCTTAACAGCAGCAGGAAGCATTTTGTTGTGCTACTTCCCTGGGTGCTCTCTAATGACAAAAAAATTGCACATTTCTGTCTGGTGAAATTCAGTCAGAATCCTTGGTAGCTGGACAGAAATTAGGCTAGACTTAGCTGCTTAACGTGGTTTGCATTACATACTAGCTGCAGATATTGCCTTGAGGAGAGTATGCACACGGAATATTTTGTCTTAATTGGCTCCAGTCTGTCACCAAGAGGTTTCTAATCTTTGTCCTCTAAGTTAATATGTTAAAAAGAACATAAGGCTTCTCTCTTTCACATATCTTTTCTTATATAGATACAGAAGAATTTTGAGAAACAAGTAAAGAAAATACTGATTACAATGTTTAAACTGAAGTAAAAGGAAGTGTAAGATCAGTCCAGAGCTGGCTAGCGAAGAGGAACTGGAATTTGGTGGAGCTGCTGCTTCTGTAACCAAAAGGATAAATGCAGTTGCTGTTAGGAGCTGCAGCAAACTTGTATTTGCACACCGGGCAGTTGTGACTGAGTAGCAGATCTTTAGCAAGTCTGCTGCTAAACAGGCCTCTCCGAGATCTCTTGTGGAAGAATCTGCATGTGAATTCCTCAGTTCAATTAGAAGTAAAAATGATTGTTCTTTCATTGCTCGGAGATAACTGCCATATGCTAATGCATATTCTGCATTTCAAAATGAATATAGAACTATTATCACCCTGCTTATGCTTAGCATCCTTCTAGGATGGAGCACAGGCATAAACTAAAACCTGGCTTCAAATTGGGCAAGCCTCCAACTTCACTCAAAATGCCTGTGTTGACCAGTGGCCAGTAGTACGTTTTGATAGTACTGGTGAGACTCATTGTGAATTTTATACCTCCTTGGTAAGGTACATGAAGTATTCGTGTTCCCAGTCCTTGTTACAGCTAAACACCAGAAAGTCTTTAAAGCTTCTATCTTTACATGACTTCCAGGAGGTAGGAAGTCTCAGTTGCTTGGAAGATGAGGAGCTAGAGCACAGAGAAACTAGCAGCGTAGGAACACTGTGACAGAGCAAAACGCTGATCCTGGGTTTCAGCAGCTGAATTGTTTTCTGTAGCTTTTAATCTTTCTAAAAAAATATGAGCTTAAAAGCCACTTCAGAACCAGGCCAGAGAATACATGGCAATTTGGAGTCCCTCTTGCCATACAGAAATCATATTCTGGATCTAAGTGTGTCATTGTTAGTATTGATGAATCAGCATTTGACAACAAAACCGTGCTTAAAAAGAAAAAAAAAAATCTAGTTCTTATTTGTTAACAGGAGATCAGTGTTGCTCTGAACAGTACTTCTCTTGCTCTCTGACTGGCCCTTGGAGCTCTGGCCTACAAAATGGTGAATAACTTCTGGTCTCCTTGGGCCTGCTGTATATTGTAATACGGTTGTCATGGCTTTCCTCAACAACTTGTACAACTCTCCCATGGGTCTTGTGCATCATGAAATTGGTGGCAAAATTGTTAGGTGATGTGGAGCTAGAATTAAGAAAAGCATTCTCAAAAAGCTCCTGTGAAACTTGCCTGGTTTCATGGTACATTAGAAACTTTAAACTCCTGCCATGCATGTTGAAAGATCTGCTTAAGTCTTTCGAGTGAACCTCATCAGGCAAAATTGGTGGTTCGACTGAGAACCCAGAAGAATATTACCAGTTTCAAACAGCTTTTGCTCTGAGATGTCTTTGATTCATTTGGAGCTGACACAGTAGAGCTGTGGAGCAACTTGAGACAAAATACTTAAGTGATCTACAAAGCAAAACCACAGAGTTTTGTGAAGTTATCATTAGAGCTGTGTTGAAAACTAGATGGTTTTTTGAAATGAGAGGGGAAACATGAAACTAAGGTCTGCAAATTTGCCTTACTATGATTGCCATAGTAAGAAGTTTAAACCCTGGAAACTTCGCCAACTGCTAAGCTTCATCAGAGAACTCAGCCTAGCCATCAATGCTACAGCAACACGTACAACCTCCCAGTTGAAGCCCTCTCTGCTGAGCTGGACCCTATGTGAAGAAATATATGATAGATTAGTCCTCATCTCAGAAGGCTGAACAGGCACAGGAGAGCTTTTCAAGTCAGCTTGAGGGAGCTTTGTTACCCAAACTTTATTGAAACTCATTCATAATTTTAAGCTGCTTTGAAAATCTTAGCTGCAGGAGTCTGGTAACATCCCATAGATAAAAATGAGAGAGAGTGGTCTGAGAAAATGCGGGATCAAAATGTCCTTTAGCTACAAATGGACATCCTCGGGCATTTACTTTAGACCCTACCTTCCAAGCTGTGCCTACAGTACTCTTAATGCTGTATCTTCATTACATTTAAGTCACAGCCTTCTGAAGGTTTTCCATAGATGCCAACACTGGTACTTCTCTATTATTTTGATTTTACTAACCTGCTGAAGTACCTCAAAAGCCTGTTTCAGTGCCCACGTGGTCCCATAGAGCTGCCTTGCCTAACCAGATGTCCATAGTGAAGCACTCTTGAAGATTCCCGAGTTGCCTGTGCCTTTCTTTTCCTTGGGAGGAGACAGCGGTACATATTGAGAGCTTTCATCAAACCAGAGATAGCTGCCTATAGAGGAGTATTGGTGTAATTCAGTTGCCTCACATTCCACCTGTAATACTGGAGTGACATTTTCAAAAGGGTTCCCTGCTGGCTTTGGCTGCTTTTTTTTTTCTTCTCCAGAAGAAAATTACCTTTTCTATGGAGAAAGCCCATCTTTCAGCTTGCTGCGCCCCAACAGGCACATTTGGAAAGCTCTTTTATGCTGGGAGTGAGTCTTACCCACACGGTGGTGGCAGCTTGCTTCAGCTTGTTTCCTTTTCTTCTCGGAATTGTCTGGTGTCATCCCTTTCCTTGAGTGCCTGAAACCAAGAAGATCAGCTTGTGAAGGTTCCTGCTGTGTTCTGTCTTTGAAATGGAGACCAGGAAAGGGGAAACTACACCACTTAGGATCCTATTTAGAATCTGGGTCCCACGGGATTTAACTCTCATCTGGCCAGATTTTCCCTTGAAAATTACCCACCACCCAGGGATGTAAATCAAGGCATATCTTACTCTATGCTCAGAGTACTCTGCTTCCACCATCACTAGGCATTGCAGAAGCACAACTTCTAAATACAAAGTCCTTTCTGATATCACTAGAGCAAGGGGAGTACAGCCTTAAAATCCATATTAAATGAACCTAATTTCCTCTGAGATGTTAATGTGCTGCACTGATTTCAAGTTAATCAAAACAGATGTTTTCTAAATGCATCAAACAGGATGTAGAAAATTTGGCTATTTAATGCAGATTCAAAGGCAAATTCCTTATAACCACCACGGAAACCATGGCTGTTTGCTAAGTGCTGCGAATTGATGCTGTGCTTTTTAAGTGCCACTTGCTGACTTCTGCACGCTGTTGCCTACATACTGCAGGCTTATTTAAAGCTTAGTAATACAGAGGCACTAAAGATAGTTGGCCAAACCTTGTTCTTGGGGACATAATTAATATATCCTGCCAATTTCTGAAATAGATGCAGGATCAGATCTAGTTCCTGTGTAAGAGCAAGACACTTTTACATATATTATATGTTCTATTCTGGAAGCTTTGCTATTAAATTCAGGCATTTTGCACAAAAGAATGATACAAATGGAATTAAACTGAGGATTTCATGTCAGTGTTTCTTTCTTTTAATTGCAGCTGCTTTGAATCTGTATTTGATCAGACCCACTTCTGACCCTTAAATTCAGTACTACTCAGAACCAAAAAACGGTTGTCTCATTCCTTCTGATTCAGACACAGAGATAAAAGCAAGTCTTTTTAGTCCACGATATCCGTTTGTATGTGTACCTGCCATGGAAGTAGGTGAATAAGTCCAGTTTGTGCAATAACATTTTAGTTGGGGATTATTCAGTTTGAATCCCCCTGTTCTTAAAGTTTCTCCTATAAGTACTAAGGGATCAGGTAGAGAACAGTCTTAAGTAGACAAAGTCATGGTACTTCAGCATATATTACATCTGGTTTGGAGTTTTGCATTTTTGTTGATCTTTATTGCAGTTTAATGATTCTGACATGATCTAATTGAGTAGAATTTGATCTCTATCAGCGCTTTTAAAAAGAACCAAGGAAAGCTGAGGACTTTCAGGAACTCTGGTTTCAAGAATAGAGACTCCACAACCTCTGGACAACCTATTCCAGTGTTTGACCGCTCTTGCAGAAAAAAAAAATGTATTTTTCCTATGGTCGGATGAAATTTCCTGTGTTTCAGTTTGTGACTGTTACCTCTTGTCCTGTCACTGGGCACCAGTGAGAAGAGTCTGGCTCCCTCTTCTTCCTTCCTATCAGGTATTTATACCAGGTGATAAGATCTCCTTAAATATTTTTCTTTTCTAGGCTGAATGATCCCAGTTCTCTCAACTCCCTTCATGTGAAAGATGCTCCAGTCCCTTAATCATCTTTGTGTCACTTCATTGGACTTGCAGCAGTACACCCATGGGTTTTGTGTACTGGGGAGCCCAGAACTGGGTACATACTCCAGATGTGGCCTCGCCAGTGCTGAGTAGAGGGGAAATATTCAGGATGATTCTTTTATGCCATCTTCCTTCCATTACAGTTAAGGTCTCTTGTCCCAAGTCTTCTCTTGTATGGCTCTGATGTTCTTCACTTTCTGTTCTAAGCTGCATTGCTTTGGGGTGCCATTAAAAGCTTGGCAGTGCCAAAGCAGGCTTTTTTCTTTTTTTTTTTCTTTTTTTACCACAGGCCAAATTGTAGGAGTTTTTGGAAGGACAGACTATGAAAGGTGATATATTTTCCTATTGCTGTATTTCACCAAAATGTCACTCTAAGTAGTGTGACAGTATTCAATATTTATTAAGATCTGTGTAGAATTTCTTTTAGCTAAGATAAATGGAGAAAACTTCTTATCGGCCATGGAATGAAATCCCTTTAATCTGCGTAGAAGGGCGTTTGCATTTGGCACAAGAGGGATTCAGGTCAGTTTTTACAGTGTACAGATACAACATAATCAAACATAACTAGTGAGTTTCTGTATAGTAGCTATTAAAATTCCCTCCAATGGATTTAACCCTTCTTCAGTGAATAGTATACTGTGGCAGTTGCAGGCTTTTTGGACATCTCAGGACTATGTTGTTTGTGTTGTGTTATGCTCCAGGTGACTGAGAAATCTTTAAATTCATGACGCTGAGGCTGTGGTGAAATTGGTGTCTCTGAGCTTTGTCAGTAGGTCTGTAGTCTGGAAGCTTGTACAAGAGCCTGGGTCCTGCCTCCCCCCAGGTACACAGGAGCTCAAGTCCCGCTGATGTCAGCGGCAGTTTCTCACCTAAATACTTTTTGAAGATGTGGGCTGAAGTCTCTGAAGGTCTGTATGTATGATGAACTCTGTCCAGTCCCGGTATAAATGGGAAGTGATGTTCCAGAGCATTATACTCTACATTGCGCCTACTTGTCAATTTTCTTGTACTCGCGTGTGCTTAAATCCTAGAACAATTCAGGTTGGAAGGGATCTCTGGGGGTCGTCTAGTCCAACCTTTAACCTCATCCTTGTAGAGGAAGGAAAAATCACTCGTTTAAACTTCCAGCGATAACCACTTGCAGTTGTTTAATTATGTATGCCTCTGGGCACCTGTATTTAAATGTTTAATGTGCACACTTGCTGTATCAGTTCCTTAATGGCAAATTAAGGACTAAATGAATGGATTCCAAACCAAACACAAACCAGACCAGACACCATGCAACCAAGCATCTACAATGCCTGTATAATCCAGACCACATTTATGAATAAATGGATATGTTCTCTTTGGTGATTTTGATAATATGTTGTACTGAGTAGCAAATTCTAATTACGGTTCTTTGATACTCTGTTAGGCCCTTGCATTTTTGCATGTTTTGTTTTCTGGTTTGTAATTCATAATCCGACAGGAGTATCTGTTTTCTTTGTGGAATCATCTATGTTTTGTGAATTTGTGGTTAGGAAAATTGAAATGTATTCAAGGAACAGTCATATATTTGACTGGGCAGTTCAAACTAAACACAAAGGGGCTTTACTCTTTTCTTTTTTTTTTAATTCTGTGCAAATGGCTGAGAAGCTGTGAACCCAGTGAAAGTTTATACAGCAATGACTGACCAGCAGACTGGAGGGCAGGAACTTGTTCTCTGTCTTGTGTAGCAGGAAGGCTTATAATTACATTAAAAGGTTAAATTATGCAAAAAAATTATAATATTTGAAAAAGAAATGAAGTACACTTTCATACAAGGTACCTTTGGAATATCTTTTGGAGTATCTTTGGAACTTACTGCTGCTGATTTGTGGTGAAGTCGAGGAGGTGTTAAGAGTCCAAATCAGCTTCAGTATTCGTGTACATAACAAGAATACACAGCAGGATTATAACAAAAATTAGCAGTGCTTTTTGAACTTTTCTGGCTGTCGTGCTTTGGGCTGCAATGCTCACAGGTGGGATTAGCTCTTACATCGTCTATGGCAGTGTTCTTGCACCTTCTGGTGGGGAATCTGGTGTGGGCGGTTGTCGGGTCTGGGTGGCTGCCTGAGCTTGGGTTTACTCCAGGGTGGCACTTCTTGTCTCCGGGGTTTTTTTCTTTGAAATCAGAAGTTAAAATCCAGAGCAAAGCAGTAGGTGGCACTACAGACTCTCTGTTCTTTAGGTAACTTTCCACAGTAATTCTTCCTTGCCAGCTTGCCCTGAACAAGTGTACGTGTTTCCAAAAATAACAAGGTTGTTTCCAAGTTTTCTTGAAATATATGCATGGCTGGTTAGTCATTCATAATCACTTCTTTGCAAACACTGTGGATATTTCACATAAGAGCAGCACGTCAGAAATGGGAGTTTTGCAGGAATTCCCAATATCGTGGAAAGGAGTCCCTGAAATGGTTCTTTCTGGCAGCAGGGGTGGTGGGTTTACCTACGTCAGTGACTGAGCTGCAGCAGTTTGTCTGCTCCCCTCTTTAAGCCCTTTCTGGGGTTACAGACTGTGGGCACTGTTTGTCCAGGTGAAGGGGATGGGTAGAGCCTTGCTGGAAGGCTGCTCTTGTTGTCTGGAGGGTCCTTGTGTCAGCTGAAGTTGTCTTGCTCCCTTCTGGACAGCCAACCCCTCCTATGTGAGGAGAGCGCAGATGGGAGGAACGGCTGTTTTGAATCGATACCCACTGACTTGCTGGCTTTTGCTAATACTGTTTGTGAAACCAGAATTGGGCCCTTGAGCTCACACACCATTACTGTCCTCTTAACCTGCATTTCTATTTTATTTTACTAGAAGCGCAAGATTTGATTATAGAACAGGTACCTAAGCCAGGACCAGTGATGGAGCTGTATATTGTTGAATGAGTGGAAAAACTCAGGGGCTCTTAAAGGTGAATGATGTGGAAGATAGGAAGCAAGGTATATCATTCCTTCAACTATGTATGAGAGCTTGGTGCCTACCTGGCTCTGTGGGACTGGCCTGAAGTGCCTCAGCCATAAGCAATGAAAAGCTCACAAATCAATGAAGAGGCTTTAATAGTGTTTTGGAGTAATTACCCTCTTTCCCGGAGACTTGTGAGGATAGCTGGTGACATCTAAGGAAGCTATGCAGCCTCAAGTGCCAGGCGAGCCAAGTACCTCCTGCTTGGCCATGCTGCCTTTACTGGCACAACCCTGTGAGCAAGAGGTCGGTATCAGCGTGGTCTCACTCTTGCGGGGCTGAAGCAGGCAGAGGCTAAGGGCCTAGACCCAAGCGATATGAAAGCTTGTGGCAGAGGACAAACTTGAACCAAGGTTGCTGCATCATTCTTGCTCTGACTACACCAATGCCTTTGCTCAGGTCCTGCAGACTGGAATAATTCCCTTGCTGAAAACTTGTGTCCAAGCATGTTGTGGTTTGGGTTTGCTGCTACTGCAGCTGTCTGCTGGAGTCTTCCACATGACAAGTTTATACTACATCTTCCTATGACTTTGAACTTTATCCTCTCTTCTATCTCCACCAACCTGTCCCATCTGCCTATTGTATCTTGACTCTTGCACCCTGATTCATGAAACACCTAGTACATCTGTTATTCAGGGAAGTATATAAGCACCTGCTTTTGGCAGGTGATTAAAAGCAGCTGGTAATAAAGGAATCAGTGGGATGTGCATATGCTTAAAGCTTCAGCACCTGAAGATGCTGGCCAGGTATGCTTTCCATAGGCTTGTGATAGCTGTTACCTTTCTGTTCACAGGGTGCTGGCATAACAGGGCTCTGAGCTACTTGATACCTGAAGTGAAGCCACAGGATAAATAACAATGTTGATTATTTTAGCTGACTACACTGCTGCAAATGTGATTGCCATTTTTAATTTGATTTCCCTGCCAACCTTTTGTTCCTGAAGACAGGGACTGTTTATCTTTGCTATCCAAGAACCCATGGTGTGAAGGAAGAACAATAAATAAAGATGGGAGCAGCACAGGAAAGCTACAATGCGAGACAGAGCAATGTTCGTGGTGGTTTTTTTTTTTCCCCTGCTGAAAAAGCAAGCATTTGATTATGTTTCTCTTTGTTTAGACTCTCTATTGAGAGATCAGTCTAAGAAAGCCTGAATCAATTAGAAAACAAAGAAATGTTGTCAAAAGGTTGTCTAATGAATTGCAGTTTGGAATAGACCCAGTACAAACGGATTGCTTGCAGCCTGGATCCAAAAGGAGCGCATCCCCTGCCTCTCAGGTGCTTAGCTCAGGTCCCTGTGCTCACGGTGTCGTCCATGGAGAGCTGGGGGCTCCAGCTCTGGATCGTCTGCAGAGGAGCCTCCCATCCTCTCTCCACGGGCTGCTAGGGAGCCTAGGGAGAATACCTTCAATAAGG
This sequence comes from Theristicus caerulescens, assembly GCA_020745775.1. Taxonomy (NCBI): domain Eukaryota; kingdom Metazoa; phylum Chordata; class Aves; order Pelecaniformes; family Threskiornithidae; genus Theristicus; species Theristicus caerulescens. The sequence continues at coordinate 123,289,731 of CM036561.1, read as the reverse complement.
TCCTAAACTGCGGTATTAGAAATACTTCTACGTCCTTCCTCTCTGCTAAGAAAAGAATTGGGGGTTTTAAGCTCTTATTTTTCCATTTTCTAAACTTGCCATGCAGATTAGAGGCTGCTTAGTTTGTGTGCTGTTGTTTCCTTCCAGCACATCAGTTGTGCTGATGATCCTAATAAAAATAGGAGGTAACTGGGGTTGTCTGGTCACGGATAAATGCTGGCTCTCTAGAAGAACATGTCCTACTACTATGTGAATGCTTCCTGGTGGAGAGTTGAGATTTAGCTGCAAAATCAGCCACGTAGCTACTAAGCAAGAGACAAAAGTCAGTTACCCCCGGGTGTGCTTTGGAAAGGAACTTAAATTCCTGCAACTGGATTTGGCACATGTGGGTTAAAATATCTCTGTAAAGGCCGCCGTATCATGCAGTGTATATACCATCCCCTCTAGCCTGCTTTCCCTTTTAGGCTATAATGTAAATACAGCTGCGGTCACAGATCAATACTGCCTGTCAGATCTTTGTTACTGTAAAACTACAGTTGTCCAACATGAGGGTAATGGTCTCTTTCTTTTTCATGCCCTTGTGTGCACCCTCTCTTTCTCTCCCCCTCTCAAAAAGAAAAAAAAAAAGAATTTGGGTGGTCTTAAGCCTATATTCATATAATTCTAAAGACCAAGAGTCAGAATAGCTAGGAGGCCCTGGGAATCTTTTTAATCTACAGCTGTGCTGTCACAAAGGCGTTGCCTTCCTTGAACTTACAACTTAAGGGACTTTAAATAGAGGTTTCAGGAACTTCTTGAAATTGTTATTTATTTCTTGACTTTTGTCATGAAAATGCTTGTTTAGCAGAGACAACGGATGCTTTAAAATCGCTGCACAGAGATGTGTTGGGCTGATGGTTGCTATGCCTAAAGGTAGCAGACGATAGAGCCTGGGAGCATCTTTGATTCATTGAACTGAATTTTGAGAAAGTGTGGAAAAGGAGGTGCAGTGTGATAATGTTGGGTCAGTGAAGTTGTGCCAGGGCAGGCTCTGGACATAGGTGGTAATTAGTTTACTTTCTCAATTATCAGCTTGGCTGAGGTTACAGTCTGGGGTCAGTTAAGCCAAGGAAAAAAACCCCAATCCTTTCTAATGTTCCCCTTTTAAAAATACACCCTCCCTCTACCAAAGCTTTTGTACATCTCTAAAGGCCAAGCTGAAACTGAAGACTTTTGGGTTTTTTAGAAAGTTTATATGAAAAGCAATCGATATTCCATGTATAAAAACGACCTAGTCGAGTTTGTTCAGCGTGTGTATCAAAAAAACCCCACGTTGTAGGGGATTATCCCTAGAAAAAACATTGAAAGCCTAGGAAATTGGAGATAATGATGTTCTGAAAAAAACCCTCTTGACATAGTAATATGAGGAATTGCAGAATCTAAATAATCTTAACTCTACATAGGAGGTGACCCTTTTATTATGATTTTTAGAGCTGTTGAGCACCTTTAGTTCTAAGCGAAGTCGGTGGAATCTGTGGATATGCAGTACTCCTGAAACTCGGGCTCAGAAAGTCTTGTTTGTTCCCGTGTGGTCACCGTTTCTTCCGCAGGAGAGCTTTTAGTACAGTAGCTAAGCAGGGAGGACCTGGGGTTATGATGAGGTTATCTTGTAACCTCTTTGGATTCATCTCTGTTTAGGGGTTAGGAGAGTTAAAGCTTGGCAGCCTTTGGGGAAGGTATTGCATTGTGCCCCAGGGTAATTCCCAAAGGGGTTCGGTAGTTTCTGACACCGGACACAGATGCATGGCCCAGCAGAGTTCAAGGGGACATCAGTTTCTGTGAACAGGTAAGCTGCCTAGATTTTGAAGCAGGGGTATAAATATCAGAACTCACATTCATAATCAGATTTTCATAGTGCTTAGCACTCAGTTTCTAGAGAAATGACTGTGACATGATGTTCAAAAGTCTCCTTCATCCTCTGTGCTGGGCTCTTCTGAGAATCTGACTCTGTGCGTACACAGAGGCAGAGCTCAGCACAGCAGCGAGCAGTTTCACAATCCTGTCTTTATTTGCTGTGCAATGAGCAAGGAATTTTCTTTTCATTACTACATCATTCATGACCTGATGTGGCGGCTCCAAGAATCACATAACCTTATCCTGCACTCACGTTAGCATGAATAGTTTAAATCAACATTTCTGTTGGGGGAAATTGTTGTTTGGGAAATGGGGAGCATCCAGTAGGCGTGTCTGTCGGTATGTTTTTCCTGCTGAGTCTCTCCATGGACTCAAATACCTGTCTAAATACAGCTCCCTAACACTAGCTATGCTGTTTGGTTGGGGTGGGCAGTGAGTTCAGATCACTACATCACGAGATACAGTACCAACCTTATGTTGTGCTGTAGATTTCTTCAGCAGGAGAGCTCTTGTCTACATACGCAGTGGTACCACTTTCACGAAAGGTGAGATTTAATTCAAACTAGGGTAAAGGCTTGATTTTTAGTGGGGATGAGATTCCTAAATATACAAGAAGCTGGGCCTTAGTCTCTGTCTCCAACATGGAGCTCCTTACTGCTGCTGCCTTGTAGGATATGGGGATGTCACGAGGCTGTGAGAGAAGTAACGTTCATGGTGCAGTAGTTCAGAAGAGTGATTTTTTTGTTTGTTTGTTTTGGGTTTTTTTTTGGTACAGGAGAAATAGTATTTGCAAGTGTAGTCTTGTGGAGACACCAGTATACAGAAGGCATTCTATTTTGGGATACTGAGATGATAAAGATGCTTAGGATGTCTAATGAAGTGTTGTCAGTGTGTGACACTGGCAACTGCTGTTTGTGAGATGAGGATAATAAAGATAACTGTCTTTTGGGTAAATCTGTCTTGGAATTTGACTGATAAAGCTTTATCACTACACTCGCATCAGGCAGAAATATTGATAGCGGTAAAATTTGATTTTCAAATGTCAACCTTTGTCTACTAGCAACATGGTAAGGAAAATGGATCATTTTGATCATTCTAAATGCAATTTGTTCAGTTCTTTTCAAGCATATAATCCCAATACAAAGCAAGGATTTTTGTTAGGGCATTTTTCAATTCAAATGGAACAAAAGTGCAGACCACTTGGAGGTTGAATTATCACTTGCAGCTGCACTGATAAAAGAGCAAACACTAAATGCCTCTACAGTTCTGAATGCTTTAGAAGCAATGAAGTTTCTCTAAAGCAGCTGCTTTCTTCACTGTTATCTGGTTTCCCATTGAAAGCAGTATCTCCCTCCTTCCTAGGGCATTCCTACATCTGTCTTATGCACGTAACACAGGCGAGTATCAACAATGGGGCGAAGATCAGTTTAGTAGTCTGGTATCTGTTTCCAGAGAGATGTCATGCTATTATCATTAGGCTATAGCTTCTGGCTCAAGTGTATTCAAAACAAATCAAATTATCAGTTGTAATTGTTATATTGTCTAGGGTTATGGATGTTCAGTCTCTTCATTCTGAATAGTAAATACAGAATATATCTGTACATAATAAGTATACTTATCTTCTGGAAGAAGAGACAAATTGTGTGGGGGAAAATGGGGAACTTCCCCGCTTTCACCGATACTTGGAACATGTATCATAGGTCCAACCTCTGCTGTGTTTCTGGGATCCACCTGGAGTCTTGTTATGAAATCCATCAGGTTTTATTTAGTATTGACCAATATATTTTTTTTTTTTCTGTGGCCACCAACACAGAGATAATGAACTAAAAAAGCATGTGTGAACTCAACCTCCTGGACTCTGTAGCGCAGATCTTGATGTTCAGAGAGAGTTAGACGAGAGAGGACTCCTCAGCAATCTCGGATGCAGTGTTTTCCTAAAAGAAGCAGTAGGTTCTTTGCTTCTGTTCCACTCCCATTCATTTTCACCTCGCTGCTGACAGTCACTATCTACAGCCTGGAGGTAAGCCAACACCAGTGCCACTTTGTGAGTCAAGTGTCAGGACATGGCATGGAGTGATAGCGCCTGAAATCTTCCTGAGCCCTTAGAGATAACAAAGCCAGGTGCTCTTGAGAGCCGAAGTTCAATTCCCATCACCTTCCGTCAGGCCTGGAATCTCAAAAGGGCAAGCGGTGAGGCAGCGTGTGTTGACAAGTCAGAGGAGGGGTTTGCTCTGAACATTGACTTTCTGAGGAGCGGGAGAAGGTTGGCTGTATACACACACTTGCTAGATACTATTCTTACATATGTAACTGGTTTGAAGAGTCCACTTCTGCGGTATCTGGGCACTGTAACCGATAGTCGTAACGGATAGCCAGGACCTGGAGCCAGGGTCCCTACTGATGTAAATCAGCGCAGAGTTGGGTAGGGGTAGGCTGACTGGTGGCACGCGCTGTAGGGGACAAGCACAAGTACAATGCCATGGAGGGGTTAATAAGCGTTTAGACCTCTCATTAGCACCAGTCCACACGCGCTCCCACATGGCCAAGGCCCTTGTCAAAGCAAGGCTGTGTCCATTGTGTCTTCACATACGTTATGTTTTATCAGCTATTGACAAAAAGTTTATGCTGAAATTGCCAATATTATTTTTACAGATAGGCAAAACAAATAGTCACTCCTCTGATTTATTTGCTGAAAAATCAGACTCGGTTCAACTGAAACTGTTTGCAGTCAACCTTGTCAAACTTGGCAAACAACTTCGGCCAAACTTTCCCAACCTGGAAAAAATGAGTGAAGTGAAAGCTGTCACTTCAGTGTTTTTTACATGAAATGTTTAGGCTTTGTTTCAAAACGGGGTTTCGAGATCAGGTTCAATTAAACTTAATAAATAAAACTCTAAAAGTAAAGAAGCGCCCTCAAATAGAAAAAAACAATGTGCCAGTTGTGAACATAATGAAACATTTGTTTTCACCTGAAATGCATTTTCTCCCAAGTTTATCTTTTGACAAGAAAACAGACATTTTGATTTTTAGAATGACCCTAAACAATTAGAATGAATAACCTGGAGAAATATTCCCTAGATCATTCCTGGATCAAGGCTCTGGTAGATCACGCACATGTGCTGATGCTAATGGATGAGGTTTTGTGGGGGCTTACTTTGTGCTGAGGAAGCAATGTTATCTAGTCCTGACTATCTCAATGTCACCAGCTTAGTGCTGTAAATCACCCTCAGGACTCCAACCAGTTGTAATGGCAGCGCTGGGACAGTGATGCGGTGGTGTGTTTTCTTGATGTCCCATTTGTTTATATTTTGCATGAGGGAGTGAGGGTGTCCACAGCATTTTTATCAGATAATGCCATGAAGCAGGATAGATGAGGGGAAATGGAAGAAAGAAACTCTTACAGCCCATCACCAGAGCAGAAATTCGCCTCAGTGAAAATGAGACCCAAGAGACACATATAAAAATAACTTAGGATATGTTTAGTTAAAATAAGACTAAATCTCAGCATTTTGGCGAAGCTAAGTGGAAGAATCAGATACTAACTGTACATCTGCAGCCAGAAATATTTTGGACATGGACCTGTTAAATGATCAAATGCGTGTTATGTGTGGAACCTTGTTTAAATCTGAATGTTAATACCACTCAGAAGATTTACAGAAACTGTTTGGTTCTTAATACCTCTTCTAAAGATATATCTCTACAATCCAAGTGTGTTTATTGCTCAATAATAAACAGTGTCGACAGGAAACTCATACAGAGTAAACATGATCCTTATGTTTTACTTCTGCGCTTTCATAAGAGGTCAATGCCCTGCTATAGCTTTCTTCTCCAAAATCTTAGTAGTTCAGTTTAGACGTTTCTTCAATGATACGTGTCATCGAAGAGCAGAAAGAGCTTAATTTAGTAATACACTTTTTAGGCCTGTGAAATATTTAACTGGTAAATGAGTCTGTAGAAACACCTTACATAAACAGGCATATTATTATTATTATTATTATTATAATATTTTTTATTCCCAAAATGGCTGGCACTAGTTTAATTCCACTGACACTAATAACTCTTATACAAACTGTTTTCCTCTAATATGTTAAGCATTATGTTAACTAAAGCTCGAGAAAACAAAATTAAATGTTGTCAGTGTATCTTGTCCACATTTACCATTCAAAACATTTGTGATAAAAGACAGCCTTCTTACTAGATTAGAAACAAGAGTTGTTTTGCTTTTTCATTAAAAATAGAAATGTTAATCTTGTGGAATGTTGATACTTCAGTTCTACCTCTTTCTCCTTTATTGATACTGAATGCAATTGAACAAGGGCATTAAAAAGTTTCAGAAGACAAAAAAAAGTCTAGAAAACTTAAAAATTAAGAAAAAGCTGAAAAAGAAAAGTAAAACAGAAAAATTATAGTCAGCAACAGCGATGTTGGACATGATTTGAAACAATAAGAAAAGGAATAGCCTTCTACTTTTTTAAAAATACGATTTTTTAAAAGTTGTAAATATTTTCTATTAGCTTTTAATTTTAAAAGAAATGGTGCTTTGTAAATCTTTTAAACATGAATTAATTCCGTTAAGGAATAAAAATTGCTTCAAAATCCCCCGCCTCTATCTAGAATTTCTGTATAACACAGATTTCCAGCATCTTTTAGTCAGGACTCGAAAGATTAGTGTTTAACTAGGGAGAGCATCTTACCCTTTCATGTCTTTTTATTTGTTAACCAGATTTTTTTTCTTTTCTGTTTTTACCTGCAGCATTATAAATTTTGTAGGTTCTGTGAATTCTTGGAACCAAACAAGTCTCACTTCCACCCCGTGTCCTGCTGGAGTTCTTTGAACCCTGATGAACAGCGATATAAGTTGTAGGAACCACTTCCTAACATCCTCAACTCGGGAACCTTCTGTATTATGTTTCATTTTCTTGTATCTCTGAGCTTTGAGAAACAGAAGATTCCTGACTTGTTTTTAGAAGATGAGATAGACGAATGTGTATCAAAATAATCATGTTTACAAACTCCTGTCTTTTCTGCTTCACAGAGTTTAAGTTTGTGCAGACTGTCTTAGTTGGCCACCAGTAGAGCCAGTTACAAGACTCTTTAAAGAAGAAAAACCCAAATCAAATAGAATCTCAGAACTTTGGCTTATAAAAATCACTATGTCAATTTACATCAGGAAGAGGGTCTTGCCCTGTTTATTATTTGGTGTTTAAATTATAGCATGCTTGTCTCTTAGCCTTAACAGTGCTTCTGTAGGCAACTTGGTGGTGAAGAACGGAAGTCCACAGCGCTTGAGGGTTTCACTGCAGACTTAGTAAGGACCCATAGGCTTAGTGTCCTTTGATTAGTTGGAGCACACCTTCTGCTTTAGTTTCATGAGAAAGAATTAAGTTCTTGTGCCCTGAGTCTGCTTTGTGATGGGAGCCAAAGCACAGCAAGTGAAGATGACTGAAAGATTTGTTTTGGGAAGATACTTGCTGATTAGCATTAAAATGCTGGCATAGACACACCCAAATTAGTTGGAAATGGCAAAGAAACTTCCTTTCGGTCATCTGCATAATTAACTGGGTTCCTTTCAACTGCAGACTGGTGGGTTTAGGGTAAAATTGAAGCTACATAGGTTGAGAATTGATTTTTCTCTGGTGTTCTCTGCTGAGCTTTCTTGAATTGGGAAGCCGATGGTCTGTCTTTCCACTGCCAGAGCTGTTGACTGATTGCTGAGGAGCAAGTTGTGGGAGGCTGAGAAAGATGAAAGAGACAGGGAAACAACCAGACGTGAGATCTGAACCTTCCTGTGTTGAGTTTGTTCCTTTGCTAAAACCTACCTGTAATATCTGAGCTGCTGTACGGCTGAGGGTCTCCACTGCTGTCAAAGTTTTATTATCATGTACTCTCCCCTGGGCCTTTAATTTTTCTTCCCAGTCCTTTGACTGATGTGAAGGGGTGATTCTGAGAAACTTCTCTGGTTCCCGCATATCTTTGAAGCAGCAAACCTGCCTTTTCCTCTGTGAATGTAACAGCCGGAGCCTACTGCTTAGGAGCTTTTTCTTCTGCGGATAGGGAGCAATGGTGGTGTCAGCGACACATGCCAGGGTGTTTGGGTGCTGCTGAAGGTAAAACCTGCAGGCAGCTATCTCCTTGGGGGTGTTGTGACCCGAGTTTGAAAAAACGCAAAAAATCTTGTGCAGATATTAAGATCTCATGCTTTGTAAGTGCTATTTGTGATTTTTTTTAAGTTAAAACAGCTGTATGAACTCCAAACTCAGTGATGTGAGTGAATACAAGTGCTCCTCTCCAAAGCGACTGGGAGCTCGTGCTGCCTGTAGTATGGCCTCACCGTATGAGTTTTTAGAGTCAACTGGATTGTACTTAGGGGAGTGTGATAAATATTTTTCCAGACATGAGCCAGCGATTGGTGAATTCTGACATGGATTCATTCATTAAACTGCTAGAGTGTGCAGTTAAGACCTTTTGTCTGTATGGTTTTTAGTAGCACTCTCTTCTTCCTATTTTTGAAGAAGGGTTATAGATGAATTTTTGTCTGTCTCCTTATTTGCTCCCTTGCCAATAAATGGAGCACTAACTCGTTGCAGCTCTTAAATGTTAAATGTCAGAGTAAATTTTATACTAATCTGGTATGGGATAGTTGTAACCTGGGGCCTTGCAAGTCAGTTCCCAAGCGGAGGGAGATCGCTGGTAGACAGACCAGCCAGATGGAGGGTGTCTAGCTCTTGAGTCATGGGATCTGCTACATATTTTTGTTTTAATCAGCAACTGCTGTGTGGACTTAAGGAGAGGGGGAGGCTAGGCTGCAGTTCCTTTAGTCTCTCTGAGGTAATGAAATAAGGATGTATGTTTTAGAAATACTTGTTTATTTGTATACTCACATGTATCTATTAAACTCATTCATGGAACTGAGATGGTCAGACAAGACATGGGCAAAACCCTCTTTCAGGAAAGCTAGGCCTGCTGCTAGTTTAAACAGTCTAAACTAGGAGAAGCAAGAAGGCAGAGCGAACAGTTTGCCTGAAGTCATACAGCCAGGCTGTGGCCTGGTGTACACCTGCAACTGCTGTGTTCGCTCTGCCGTGTTTGACCTTTCTGGATGCCAAGGCTAAGTTCAGCTCTAAGTTTTTAGCTCTTTTCATTGAGAAGATGGGTTTGAAAGTGGCAACAGCTGGTTGTTAGCATTGGCAACTAGTCACCTGGCTTTTTCTGAAGAATGAACGATTATCCCTCTGTGGCCAAAGAAGCAGGTAGCTTGGTCTGTAAAACCTTGTACAGGGTGATTTCCTGAATCACTGAATCCCGGTGGGGAAAAAACCTCCCCAGACGACTACTTTTGTCTCCTTTGTCATTGTCTCTCTATGGAGCAATCACAAAGTCTTCCCTCCTGTCTCATTTTTCTTTTGATCAGTATTTTTATTTTACAACTCTGCATCTTTCCAGTTCCTTTCCTGCCCTATGAGAAACTCTGGGAGTCATGCCCCTGCCTGATTCTGCCTTTCTAGAGCTCATTAGAGGTGGCATTTCCAGGAGCTTGGTTCCTCTTGCTCCTTCTACTAACAGAACAGTGCTTTGCAGGGCCATCATAAAGTGCTTTTTCATCTTGGCAAGCATTGGGCATTACCCAGCCATCTCCTACCTTTCTGCTGTTAGTCAAAATGTGTTCAGCAGAGGTGGTCTTTCCTTTGAAGAAATAAAGAATTCCTTGTTCTGGGTTATGGATGTGAAATAAGGATATTAAGTGTTGAGCATGGCATTTGCCTACCCCACTAGATTGCTTCCAGCAGGGCATTGTGGCATAGAGCATCAGTGCAACATATGTTGTGGCATCACATGGAAGGGGGAGCCTGTGAGACTGGTCCTTAAGGGATTTGCAAAAGAAAAATAAAGGTGTGTTTAGATTTACTGTGCAGTCAATATCGCCTTTACTTTGTTTATTTTAGGTTTCAGTGAATAATTGTTAAGTTTTTGAATTGCTTAAACAATTATTTGCTGGTCACCTTTAACGTACTTACTGTTCTTTTGCAGTTGAGAGGCTAAATATTGTTACCTTTCACTGGTGCATATTTTTTTCCCCACATGAAATGCTAAAAACATTTCTACAAAAGGGGGCCTGGGAACACTTAAAGGCATTTATTATTCAGATCTATTTTTAACCAACTAATACCCTCTTAAAAAAAAAAAAAGCTCCTCAACGTCTCAAACTGTCCATCTTGAAAGGACTTTATTTTTTACGTCGAATATTAAATTTATTCTTGGAAAAGTTGTGACAGCTTCTGGACAGCCAACCATACAATTAGCTAATTCCTTGAGCTATCTAAGGCGGGTGCAGTTTCCAACATAGTCGTCTTCTCAGATAATATGGTTTCTACTTGAGAGTTAACTGGTTCAAATTTGCTGTATTTTGCAAGGGATTTGAGACCTGGCATGTTTCTTCTGGTTTGGTCAGCGAGTTTATCAATATGAATGTCTTCTGACAGAGTGAAATAAATTGAAGGTGTCCTCACTCAGAATCTATTTTCAAAAGCGGTGAAGCTGAAAACCCCCTCGTCCTTCTGCGTGAAACGCAGAGCCTTGCGCTGGAGCTCCGAGTGCTGAGGTCAGTCCTGGCCTTATTAAAGTCAGTGGCAACGTTCCCATTGACTTCATCAGAGCCAGAATTTCACCCTTTATTTTTACAATTCCTTAAGGGGATCTTTGGGGAGGGGAGGCAGGGAAGTGTGGCTTTAATGCTAGCAAAAGGAGCCTGGATTCATGCGTAGGGCTCAGCAGATGATGGAAGTCAGGCCCATTCAAAATGGTGTCTGAGGGTAGGGCATGGAGTCAAGTTACTTGCTGATGGGGCTCCAAGCAGAAGGTTGTCAGAGGAAAATGGCTTAAGGAAGACGGGACAATCAAGGAGGTGGTGGTGGCATATTCAGAACATAAGGTTTTTGATGTAGGTTATAGGAAGAAAATTAAAGGGTCATCAAACACAAAATGACAGAAAACCCATAATGGTCTAAAAAGGATCAGAAACTTGGAGTAGATGTAACACTGGATATAGCTCTGTTCATAAAAAGTGATTTTAAGTGTAAGGAAAATGTAAAAATAAGTAAGTACAGATGAAACTGCAGTACAGAGCTGTGGAAGAGAGCTTGCAACTGGGTGCTGCCTGGAGGTGTGCAGAGCATGCTGTGGAGCCGGTCTGCTTGATGTTTAGAAATACCTGGGCTGACATTTTCAAAATATGGAATTATATGCAAATCCTTGATCCATTGTGTGACTTCCTAATCCTTGCCAGGTAGTGCAATGTGCCGATCTCAGTATGAAGCCTTTTTATTCTCTGAAATTCAAGACTAGACTATGCAAACGTATAAATGGGATTAATGAATGCAGCTCATTACCGGCTCTTGATTGAGACCACACATGATGATAATCAATCACTTTGGAGTGCTAATGGCTTTGGGTGGCTGACCCCTAACCTAGTCTTTGATGACCATCTTGTCAGGGACACTGAGCAGAGAGCTCTGGACAGCGTCCACTGCTCTGTAAAGCAGTCCAAGAAACCCTGGCCAGATGCATGCGTTGACTAGAGAAATGATGTATGCTCCGCAGCACAAATTGCCTCTACGCTGAGCTCTTTCTTCCTGTGGCGACAGAGGACCAACTCGGGTTGTGCCAAGGAGATTTTGATGAGGAGGTCCTGTGAAGAAAGAGATAGGAATTGCGTAAAGGAAGGGGTGTTAGGGTAAAAGTCCAGCTGAATTTCCCTCAGCAACAGGGTCTGGCGGAGGTGTTGGTGAATTACTTCAGATGGCAGTTCGCTGGTGTCACGCTGAGGAAGGATGGCAGACGATGGCATACTGGATGCTATAGCCCTGTCTCCCCAGGGTGCCAGTGTGTGTACCCGGGGCAGCTCAGCGGTGCGAGAGCTGCGTGTAAGGGAGCGCTGAGAGGTGCTACGGATTTGTGAAGCTTTGCTGAAGTCAGCCTTTCCGCAGGCATGGTTGGGTCACGCTGTCTCCATCTGCGGTAGGCTTCCAGGAGCATGGCGTACGTTTCCATGCTGTCCTGACACTGCATGTCCTAGTTCCCAAGGATAATTCATTTTTAATTACATCAAGACTGCCAATAAAGAAACTTCCTGAAAATATCTGTTCCCTTTAGATTTGATAAATCCTAATGACTGGTTTCAATTTGCTGTAATAAAAATTAGCAGATGCAATATTTTTTTGTTGTCCCAGACTGTAATCCAAGTAAGATAATTTAGATGGCACCTCATCTGAAGCAGAACAGTGCTGGACTCGGAGATAGGAAAAATAACTGTGAAGAAAGGTTTGCAATGGAAGCCTGTGGTGGACCTTTTCATCCAAGGAGGAGGGGGTACAGCAGCTACTACAGGGGACTCAGGCCTTGCTTCGCAGCCGAGGTTCCCTGTTTCTTGCTGCACGTTAACCCTGACTTTTGTGCTGGTTAATTCTGCAGTAGCTGAGGGTGAGCCAGATTTCCCCTCCTCCCTCCACCCCAGCCCCAAAATATAGAGCCTTTTGTTTGGACTAAAAATTACAAATTCAAGTGGTTCATTTTTGAATAGTGAGATAAATTAAAACCAGCTGGTCCTGGAATGGCTGAAGCGAGTCAGGTTCCTCGAGCATTTGTGTTCACGGCTGAAAGTAGGTTTTTGGAGAGCCCTCTGAATGCAGGTCTGCTGCATCGCAGAGGTAAGGTGTTCGGAGTAACAGCCAGGGTTCTGTAGCAGTTGCCTGTTCCCTGCTGAGACATTGCTATCGTTTCGTTGTATCACTTACCTCTGATTATCTGTCCATTAGCCTCTATTTGTTGCTTTGTCATAAATAATAAGAATCGGGAGGAATCAGAGAGCAGATTGGATGAAAGTACCATAGCTGGCATGTCAACGCAGGGAGACATGAGCCTTACCCCGGGAGTTTTGAGTCAGATGGTGTGACCGCAGGAAAGCCTGTTTCCTACAAAACTCACCCCTGGAATTAAATACAACTCTGCTCACCTGACGTCATTTTCTAATGATATCTGATTCATGTTGGCATCAGTCTTTGGGGAGAGATTTACCCTGGGTGAGGAGCATGGTGCCTTGGACTCTGGGTCTTTGCAGAATGGAACATTTACCAGCCAGAGACAGGTTGAAGCCCAGCGGCTGCTCTGGACTCTGAGCACAACACAGGCAATGAGGGTGTCTGTTTTTGGAGAGCTGACAGCAGCAGGCCCTGAATCTAGTTGCCACAGCAGAAAATTTGTCTCTGCACTTATAGCATCAGTGCTACTGGCATCATGTCGCAAAAGTAGAGAAATTCAGAGCGGTATGCCCAAAACCCTGCTTCTTTTCCCTAGTGCTGCTCTTCTAGTGAACCTACCACCTTCCTTAGCCCTCTCCCATCTCTGTATGTTCCTCCGGAGCTGTCTATACTATTGATTCACTCTAGATCCCAAATCCAGGTGCCCTGTGACTGCCAGGGGCTGGATATGTTGGCTCACAGCTTAGAAAATGGGCTTATGCTGCTGGGAATGGTTATACTTAGTATAGACTATGAACCACTGGTCTGGAAGGGTTAAGAGCGAGATTTTGATATCCTTGCTGATGTTCAATAGTATGAAATAATTTTGGGGGGTGGAGGTTGGTGGCTACAACATAGAGAGAGGGAAGAGTGGGACTGACGAAAGAACCGCTCTATCTTAATATCGGCAATTGTCCCTTTGGTCTCTCCTGTAATATTTGGACATTTTGAATCAGTTTTAGCCCATTAAGAGATGTCTGAAAGGGGACGCTGAGGTTGTATGTTCAAGGCGGTAAGTATTGTGATATCATGATTAGGGCACAACAGGAACTAGTGTGTCTGCATATAATTAGGAAGCAGTATGGAGCATGCAGTGCAGAAAAGGCTATTCCCAAAACAACTGTATTACTTGTATCTCATGGATTTCGTGCCTTTGATATTGCTTTGGCTATCTCTTATTATGGGTTTCCTTCAGCAAGAGGGATGGATGTTCAGTTTTGACAAGTGGCCAGACGTTTTCAGTTCTCTCAAAGGTCATTGAAAGTTGGTCTGGCTATCTAACTGGAAATCTCATGACTCTAGGTCTTCTCAGGAGATTTCTTATTCTTCAGGTTTTCACTTGGCCAGTTGGAAATGTTAACAGCTGCCTTTGTTTCACTACTTCTGGACCTAGCCCAGACACAGAAACAGAGGCATGTGTGCTGCAGAAGACTGTAATTGTAGTGTATGATCCATAGGGTGAATTCGAGTGAGAAAAGGATTGTAGTTTGCCAATTTTATCTCGTAATAATAAGCACTTTGCTAGGAGTTGCAACCGCAAAAAATGCGTGGAAGTGAGAAAACTTCAGCATCTATTAAGGAAGAAAAAGTGGAGCAGGTTGTTCAGTCTCCTAGTTAAAGAGAAAAGAATTAAAATATGTGTATAAAGCAAAGAAAAAACCCCAAACCCACACCCGCTTGAGAGTCTTGTCCTAAAATAAAATCACTTGGCAAGAGATGTTAAAGCAAATTAAGAGTAGAATCAGCAGCTTATTGTGACCGTGTAAAAAGATCACTATTTCTACTACGTGTTGGTGGCTTTATCAGTTAGGTATTGCAGACTAATCAATCAGTAATACGTTGATTTGAAGAGCAGAAAGTCAAGACTCAGGCTGAAAGTAGAGCTTTATGTATGGATTTTTTTTTTTTTAATTGCAAGCAGGACAAAAGAGGAAAGACCTTTAAACACCAGGGAAATCTTCAGCAATATCTTGTTTGACACCTGGAGTGAGAATTGAAGGTGTGGACTAGAGGGCTTCACTACCCACACCTGTTAAAATGGCCTCACAACGATAAGTGTGTAAGATTTTGGTTAGGTTCTCTCGCTGCCCTGGTTTTCTGTGAAGACCGTACGTTTTTATAGTTGCAGATTTCATTGAAAAGATAGTGGAATCAGGCAAGAACCTCTTTGTGACTGCTGAAACCTGAAAAATATTCCCAACTCCTGCCTTGGGTGAAAGTTTTCAGTGGAAACAAGGTTTTTCAGCAAAAAATGCAGATTTAGCTATGGTAATAGCTTCACAAATATATGTCACTTTTGCCAAATTGTTCTTCTATTAAAAACAAAAAAATCGCCCAAATCAGGTAGATCTTCAAATCTAACAATTCAGGGGGGTTGTGTTTCAAAATTGCCTCTTTAAAACACTTCAAAATTGAAATAAAGTAATCCTTTCGGATCAAGTTAATGTTTAGTTTGGACCCAAACTAAGTAATTACAATTTTCTGCTTTGCTGGAATTTTTTGAAAGATATTTGGATTGGATAGATGTTCTCCAGTTTTTAGAGACTGCCGCAAAATCAAGTCAGTTATTTACATAGTTCAGTGTCTGAATATGATCCTACTCTTATTCAACACAACAGAAATCCTTTATCTGATAGAAGGTGATGGAAGTCCTCTGTGCTTTTGCTGCCACAACAGACAATATTTTGCATATCCTGCATAAGCGGGACATCTTTCCTGTTGCCAGCAGGCAGAGCCATAAAGGGGAATGCCAGCAGCTCTTCCAGCTTATTGGGAATATCCTTGCTTTATTTTGTCAGATTAATTAATCTTTATCTAACTCCAGGGTTCTGATGTCTTTTCTATACTCACAAGTATTTCTCATTCAAGAAAATCAGCGTGTTTGATGCCCAAAGTAGTCACGTGTATATATTTGTACTCTCCCTGTGTTTATGTTTCTTAGTTGGGTACCAGCCAGTATTGACTTAAATTTGCAGTTTGCCATTGAGGTCAGCAGCGTTTTGGTTTGCATACACCTTTAGCCATCCTGCTGTCCTGCAGAGAATGCTGTTTGGCTGTTACTTAAGCAGTTACCACCCTTATGGGATAGCAAATTCACAAAACCCTTTTGCCTCAGTTCACGTATCTGCCACGGTGCTTGGAGGGGTCTGTCGAGGCCTTGAGATACCATAGGGAGCAATTGCAGATACTTGCAATTTCTGCCTTACTTGTCTTGCCAGTAAATGTCATTAAGAGTTTTTTATGAAACAAGTTTAATTAATTCAGTTGAATTTAATGGCCACACTGCAATAGTCTGTCACCCATTTACAGCATTATTTTTGAATGTACGCAGCCCTTTTAAAAGATGAGAGCTGGCTTTGCTAGATCAAGTTGTCATTACGTTTAACTAGGTCTTTAATTATAACCAGATGGATGAATTATTTTAATCGCTGCTATATATCTTAACAGTAGTTTGTACATTGACACCAAGTTGAGAACATCAAACAGAAATTAAATGCTAGAGCAGGAAAGCTGCCAACCTCTAAGGGAAGCAGTTGATCAGAACCTGTCATCTTAAAAGGCTCAAAGAATGCAAAACAAACATTCAGGATTAGCATACTAAATATGGTTTATCAGCCCCACTCTCTTCTCTGATAATTCATCTATATCATTTATTTTAATACTTTGCCGTACATATCTCAGACTCTGTAATTAGAGAGCTTCAGGTATTCACTTCTTCCTGCCTTTGAAATAGTTTGCTTTGAGGCTCTTCAGAGAAAAAGATACAATTATTAGAAGGCTATTTGATGCACAGTACAAAAGAATATTCGCATGGAACCGTCCCTTTGTGTATAACAATTGACTGGAGCTCGTATTGGCACCTACCGTGATTTCCACTCTTCTGATCAGCCTGACGGAAACCCAGGAAAGGGCTTCCCGGCTGAGATGGTGCTGATCTCAAGAATAAGAGACCGTGGATAAAAGCTGGCTCTACACAAGCATTTTGCTGCCTACTAGCACTTTATTTAAAGAGAGAGGGAAGGAACAGTTGGAGTGCTGGTAAAGCTTTTTGCATACCACGTGTCATGAAAAACTTGTTTGCGCTGGGTCCTGCACTGAGAGCACACAGCATCAGAGAAGATGCTAGGAAGCCTGAGCTTCCATACCATGTCCGCAGGGGAATATCCCTCATCCACCTGGGAAGAGCCTTAGATACTTTCCCTGCATAGCCCCTCTTTTCTGCTTCTCAGTACGGTGCTGCAGTCTGCCAGTCTCTAAATCTGGGGCGTAGGGTTACGATGTGAAGATGGGGAACGGTGCTGAGCTGGGCGCCTGCACGTTTCTGTGCCAAGGCAGAGAGCAGCGATGTGCTGTGGTCCGTCGTGCCACGCAGCGATGCCGCTTCGTGGGTCAGACGCTGTCTGGCACCGGATTTCGGCATCTCCCCTCTTGCTGTAAGGAAATGATTAGGAAGGGGGTCCAGGAAGTCTCATACTGTCACCTTTTGAGCAAAGCCTCCAAAGGGACTAGAATTAAACTGACACCAAGTGATTTTGTTAGAAACACCCAGGGTGATTTTGTCTGTTTGATGTCTGATTATACAGCAATTACTTTGTAATTATGGTGTTGATTTGAATGAGATTATTGTGCTCTTGATCAAATGCAAGTGCTGTGATAAAGCCGCTGCATTTGTTTGTTTTCTGGCTAAGTAATAATGATGTATTAAGTAGGATTATATTATCTTTTGAGAATGTTTTGCATTTATCAGCTATGGTCCAACTACGGCCTTTATTGTTTAAAACAGCGAGCAGGTATCTGTGAAAATCAGTTAAGTTCTAATATTCCAGTTTCACTTTGTCTTGATTTTGAATTATCGTACTCTGCTAAATAAAAGCAATAATTTATACTTTATGTAAAGCAATATTTTATACGTAAAAAAGCCCTCAAGCCTAATGTGCTTTTCACTCAGTCAGAAATCTTTGTCTCCAGCCGGAGCCAAAATGACTCTTGCTGCAGGAGCACTGTAGAGTTATTTTCAAAACCAGATTCCCGCCCCCCCCCCCCCCCAAACATTTTTACTCTAGAAATTTAGGAAGTTTAGAAAAAGTTAGTACACAGGAGCTTCTTTACCTACCCTATAACAGACTTCCTCTAGGACACTGGATGATTCTGGGAAAGTCAGTTCCAGAGGGCATTCCAGGGGCTATAAATACCTTGCAGATCTGCTGGCCAGGCTCTCTGTGCCTAACTTCCCTGACGGGGTAAGCTTGTGAGGGGGTCAGGTAGCGTAAGTTTTGCAGATGGGAATCCTAGTTATATCTAAGGTGGGTAAAATGCGCTTTTTACTTCACTTGTTTCTGAACTTTGTGATGGCAATGATGGCTGTTGAGGTGGTTAGAAGGTACCAAGAGCGATGCTCGATTGTGCAAGTCGCTATGAAAACACCAGCAGGGTTCAGCTGGAGAGAACAGCGGAGGCGGCCGGGCTGACGCAGGGTGAGAGGAGGGGTGGAACACCCAAGCAGAATGACCAGTATGAACCTGGCAAATGTCATGTTATCTAAAAATTCATCTCTCTAATGGATAGTTTAAAAAAGCCCAGAGCCTAGCATGCAGGAACTTGCATCTTTGACAGCTAACTCTTGAAAACCGAGAGCTGCTTGCCACTTGAACACTTGCCTTTCCAAAGGATATTGCAAATGCTTTCTCTCATTCAGTTCTCCTTTTTCTGTTCTCGTAGTTTGTCCACACTTGAAAGCAGAACAGGCTCAGACTTCCTTGCGTAATACTGAAACACTGAAGCAAATGTCAGCTAGCTAGTGGATATCTGCAAAGGAGAGGAGAGCTTAATATGCTTAATATGCTTTTACCTGCCTCCCAGAAACCAGCAGGAGAAATGGGCAGAAATCAGAATTTCCATTCAGGGCTACACTTCAGCATTTACTTTGACATTTACCTTCACAGACTCAAAGACTAATGGAGTTCGGAAGCAGCTTCTGCGTGTCATCGGGTCCACCCCTGTGCTCAGAGGAGGGCCACTTTCACAGTTAGAGCTTTTTTTTTGTTCTGAGGCAGAGTAAAGAGTCAAAGTTTATATACCTTTAAATCTGATGTTTTATGTCTATAAAAGAAAGGGAATAAAAAGTTTAGAAAAAAACCTTTGATCCAAGAATGATGAAATATTCTTGATCAAAGTAGAATATTGTTGACATTCTTAAATTGAGACACTTCATTAGAATCTGTTTGACAATAAAATGCATCTGCTTGCAATACCATGGCCTCTTATCAGAGTTGTAGTTCCAGCTGCTGATGCCTTGTTTTTCCCGGTGTGCCATGCTTCCCAAGTTACACTTCTGATGATGCTCCTTCTTCTCATCATGTCTTGCAATCATAGCTGTACTATTTTTCTAAAATGTCTGGCCCTACTTTAATCTTTGATCTTTCATGGCTCTCCTAAAATCGCACAGGAGCTCCACGGTCTCCTTCCTCCATGTCTGTGTTGGCAATTCAGGGGAATCAAGGAGTTGCCCTTTGCCTAAAGACATGATTATTGTTTTAGATAGACTTCTCTGTTCAAAGCCAGCGAATTTCATAAGCCATTCCTACATCTTCTGTTAGATAACAGTGGTGGATGGAAAGAGCGTCGAGGAGTTAGCCCTGTGTCTTTCGTGAGGAGGTGGATGTTGAAGCGCTCATTGTGCCCACAAGGATCTCCAACAACAGGGAGTGCCCGTGTTAGGCAGCTTCTGCCAGGGAGAAGTATGGAAACGGACAAGGTGCAGGCATTTTCCATGTCAGATTTCATCTGTGATGTTATTGATGCCACTGTTAAATAAAAGCAGCTTTGAGATTCCCTGTTTTCACAGGCATTTGTACTTGCTGTGATGAAGAAGTGCTTGTTGGAATCACCCAAAGGAAAAAAGGAGAGCTCTGTCTTTTTTTACACTGCTTCGTGTACGGTGGTCAGTGTATTGTAGTGCCCCGAAGGGCAGAGCTCACCTACGGAGTAGCATGTAAATTTACACCTCCAGGCCTCAGTGTGCCTGTTGAATGGTGATGGCTTCCTTATGTCTTCTGTCCTGTTTTTCATTTAGCCGTTCCTGGAGCTGGCCAGATTTGCACACTCGCAAGGTACATTAGGGTAGCAGGACAAAGGAGCTCCTCCTGTGAGCTGGGCCAAAAAAAGAAAGTCAAATAAAACCTCCATTCATGGGATGAAGGATGACGAAAGGCAGAGAGGAAAGATGACACAAAGCTGACAGCTGTGGCACACGTCTCCTCTCTTAGCCAGGAAAGCTGACAAGTAGATTGCTCAGGACAGGCACTTACAGGTTACCCTGTCAGCTACTTGAATGCCTTGTCTTTTATCTGCCACCTTCATAGGAAAGAACAGAGAGAGCCTGTGCCCATCTGATGAGCTGGTTCATACTGGCACATCATCAGCTTTAGCAACACACGAACACAATATATTCCAAAAGCTGCAGTTGGGTTACTGAAATCTTCCTCTTCTCTTTTCTTGCATACGTGCATGCGTGAAGACACGTACCTGCCCAAGCAGCTGTATGCCCTTGAAAAGTCCTATTCATAGAATTAAAATTCTCCCTCCTGTCAGAATTGCTCTTTTTTGGTCTCGTAAGGCCCCGCTCCATTAGTCACTGCATAATAGTGTGATTTTATTTGTGTAGGGTGACTCCTGCAAAGTATGGCGCTCATTCAGGCCATGTGCGATTTCGGTTCTTTTGCCTTCTGCCTCCACTGAAGAGAAGGACAGCGAGGACTGTGACTTCTTTCTCCTAACCTTTGCTTTGAGGTTCATGTAAAAGGAAGTATTTATTTGTGCCTAATCTCAGAATGAGGGAGAAAGGCATGAAACTTCCTTTTGCCTATACCTGGTGCAGCACCACGGGGTGGAGGGGAAGCGTGTGCATTTCCTAACTTCAATTGTTTGGCATTAAGTATTGACTTAAGATGGGGTATATGTTGGAGGTGATACAGAAACCCTAAAATTTACTTTCAAACTAATAATTGTCTTGTTTTGTAACTCAGCTGTGTTCAGATTTCCCCAGAAAGAACATTACTTCCTTTGCGCAATTTCAAGTTATTTCTGACCATGACCATGATAGAGTTATTTGACCTGGCAGCAAAATTACTTCATTCTCTATCCTTATTTACAGAAATGACTTAATGATCTCTCTGAAAAATTCAGCCTGAGATCAATATAAAACTTGGAAATGATCAGCCTTAACAGTTGTAGCTGTTTCAGTCATCCCCTGTTCTAAACAAGGGTATGCTAGGTAACGTTACCTACTGTTACCTTTAAAATTAAAGGCTTACTCTGTTTCCTATTGATGTCAGCAAGATATCACTGCTTGTAATGAGAGCAAGTAGAGTTTAAGGCTCTGTTCAAGGAAAAAAATGAAGTAGTTGTTATTTTGAGTAGAGGCAGGATTCAGCGATGCATGAGCCTGAGGTGTTTTGCCTGAGTGCAATGTAGGAAGGCAGGTAATGACTGCGACCATAGGTGTTAAGTACTATCTAGAACTTGACCGTAAATCAGGATTTTTAGCAGTTGACTCTCAGGACTCTACAAATGGTAATAAAACCAAATGCTAAGTAGTGAGTCTTTCAGCAAATGTAGTAATTTCTTTAACACATCATCCCATCCTCCTTTCCTTTTCCAGAACTGTGTAGTCAGTGTTTATAGAAGACTAAACATGCTGTGTGGTACAAAAGCTTAAAGATTAATTAGTAAACAATTATGATACACTTTGAAGAGGAGAAGGGTTGAGTATGATTATGATAGAGATACATTTGTGGGCCATGGGCCATTCAGAGTATTGCCAGTAATTAAAGATATGTTCTCTACCGCTTCAGTAGCTCTCTTTTAATTAGCTTGTATAAATGTATATATCTGCGGTATCATCAAGCAATTTTCTTGAGCATACAGGTTGTGTTGTTACAGATTATTTGAGATGATTGCATACAAGGTTTTTTGTGGTTGCTTATTAAATGAATTTAACTACCTACATTCTCAATTGCTATAAATCAGTGTCACTCCAGGCCAGGGAGCTGTGCTGATTCACACCAGGGAAAGCTGCATTCAGTGGGGTTTTCTGGATGTTGTGATCTTTTGTTGTCAGTCAGTGGAGTGTGGTCAGGCCAAGAGACTGTGCCCCTCGGCACTTGAGAAGGGAAAGGAAAAGGCGCTTATTTTCCTTGGGCTCTCAGTACTATGTGCTTTCCAGGTGTCAATCATACTGATGAGGAATAACATTCATTTACTCATTAAAACATTCAAAAGCAAAATAGATGGTCTGCGTCTCAGGAAATCTCGGTTTCTGCTCCATCCCTTTTATTGCTGTGCTTGAGGAACTCATTCACAGCCCAAGGAAAATGATTTATATTTGGAGGGCTTTAATCGGTCAGGAGTGCTGATAAATAGTCACAGCAAAGCTGTGGTTTGTGCTGCTTGAGGGAAACAACATATGGACACAACAAGGTAAAACAGAGAGAGTGAAGCTTTGTCGGAAAGTCAAGGCTCCTGCTGGCAGGACTGCACCTTTGAGAAGCCTGGCTTTACTGGTTGAGGTCTGTGGGGGTAGATGTAACCTGCTTAAGGAAAGAAAAGCAAGATCCATTTAGCAAAGTATTTAGCAGGAAAAACATGGTGAATCTCTGCCAAGGGGCAAGAATTTCGATGACCTTGGCTGCAATAAGAATATATTGTTCCCATTCAACAGAGAACAGAAACAAGGAGCTGTGCTCACTCCAATGTCAGGAAAAAAATGTTTGTGTTCAGTACATTGGAGAAATGTCCAGAAATAGTTCACCTTAGTGAAAATATTACTTCTGGAATATTACCAAGGTCAGCAAGACCCTGACTTATCAATCCTGTTAATGTTCACATAAATTCAAGCTGTCAAACACTAACTTGTCCAACCGAGATATTATAGAAGACTTTAATCTATGTCTCCCTTCTCTGTATTTCTTTCCTTTTTTGCAGACTTCCATCCTTCTCCCGTTGCAATTTAGAGGTTCAGTCTGTGGCAAGGCAGGAATTCAAGGCTTTAGATTTTCTAGGCCTTAAATAAGGCAGAAAAGCTAGATTCTGTAATGTCTTAAAATAATACGTGATTCCCAAAGTGTCCTCTGAGCGTAGCCACGTCTGTGAGCAGGTTATCGGTGTCTTAACCATGAACTGCTGGATAACCCCCCGCTGTAGTTATTGTTCAGTGAGTAACGGTGACGGGTGAGGGGTCAGCATATGGGATGTAATTCTCTGTTAGAGTTTGGTTCTGCAAGGGGCTGGACAGCTTGGCTCTGAATAAGCAAAGCAAGGTAATGCTTGCTTTAAATGAGTTATACAGTGTGTATAACTTGTGTTGATAAAGGAAACTCTTCATAGGCTCAGAGAGATTGAATTTGGCCAGAGCAACTAGTCAGTTGCTGTTTCCCAGCATACTCACTTCTATCTGCGTGAAGCACATCACCGGTCCACTAACGCTTCCTATGCCTGGCTCACTCCTTGGGCCTGGCAAATGCCCCTTACGCCACCAAGGGGAAGAATGGCAAAGGGGCTCCCTGCTCCTGTAAGTGCCGTTGGGCAGTCTGGACATTGCTCTACGCTAGAGCACCCTCAAGACTGCTCTAAATTATGCCAGCGACGATGCTTGTTTAAGCACAAAGGCATCAGTTCAGGTCTGTGGACCTTGACCCCTTGGTCTCAGTGCCAGCCTCACTCCAGCAGGGAATCTTCAGCTGCCCGTTTGCAAAGAGACCGAACAGGCGCTTTGGGGCAGGAGAGAAACTGTCGCAGTTAAAAGTTCCTTATGAAAGTATAGTATGCAAATCCAATATGGTCTGGTCTGTTCTTAAAGTTCATGAAGTGATTTGTCATTTATGGAAGAGACAGCAAACAACTTGCACTTTTCTTTGTTTCTCTCTCTCTCTGTTTCATGCTGCTTTAAAACAATAACTACATATATCTGAAAGACTGATAAGGAATGAGAAGCCCGGGGGTACTGGTGACATTTCACAGGATGAAGTTAAGAGATAGCTGACCTAATGTGACAAGTGTCTTTTTTCAAGTCTTTGCTAATAGCAGTAACCACTTAGACTCCTTAGGTGTGTGTCAAATGCCATGGGCAGTCAACTGAATCATGTCAAAAGGCTGCCTCTCATGACTAAATAGTCTCATATCAGCACAAAGCCCTGTAAATCCACCAGGTGGACTTTAATCATTTTGCTTTCAATGGATTTTGGTTAGCGAGAAGTGACTGAGAGGCTAATATTTCATCCGCTGTGGCTGTGAGTGTTTCATTACTGCTCAGCGATGCCGACTGTCCTTTTAGCTGTACAGCGTGGTTTGGTTTCTCGTTGTTTGTCCTTTGAGGACCTGAGCTGCTAACAAAGCCGGGGGAATTTTCTGTTGATTTTCACCGGACTTCAGTCATTCTTGACCAACACTGATTTTTGGAGCACTTTGTAGTTGAAATCCTGTTTGGAAGAGACTCGGGGTAAAGTTTTCAGGCACAGGGCTGGGATTTACCATAGAGCTGAGACCCTGTATCTGTGCTAATGTATTGACCTCGCAGTGACAGAGCACTTAACGACTGGCACTAATGAATTTACACTTGTATATCAATAACTCTGGGATGTTAAGCGTGAGAGGTAAACTTGAGGCAGACCAACAGGCTGTTTGTGCCTGAGTACGATGATAAAGCATCGTATTGCTATTCTTTTATTTTCCGTGCTCAGATTCAATTAGAGAATCCTAGACCAGGCTTCCATTTTTTCTTGGTGCTTTACAACCACATACCAGGAGAGTCCAAAGAGATTCTAGTCTATTTGTGCTAACAAGAAGTACATATGACAGATGTTATTCTAGGAGCAGAAAGGAGCTAGCCTTAAAAAAAGGGACTGTAAAGTGAAGTTTCAGGTTGCTGTGCAGGATTATGCTTAAAAAGGAGTACAGGAAACGATAGTGAAAAGTTGGAAATATCTTTAAAAAATTCTGCAGTGTAAACATTTGTATGTCTTGGATATTAATATAACTGTTGTGGAAAATCATTCTTTTACAGCTTTCCCCTTCTCCTCTCCCAGTTTCCAGTCTTTTACCTATTGCCCTCCAGTCCTTGCAACTTCCCCAGAAGAGGAATGATGCTAGCTCTTTCCGATAATGTCTAAAGCAGGAAAATCCTGAGTTGTTTTTGGCTGTTCCCCAGAAGAGAGTAAGTCACAAAATGTGGCAAGAAAAATCAGTGTGAGTTCCTCTGTTTGAACACTGGTGTACCTCTTCTCATCCCGGAGGCTTTCTTAAACAGTGACACTCGCTCTGCATCTTCATTTCTCCTAGAGTCGGTACTTTATCGCTTGGCCTACAGGCCGCCCACAGCTATGAGTAGATGTTCTCTTCTTTATTCAGTTGTGCTGCAGTAGAAGTCACTGCTCACAGCCTGTCCCAATGTCTGATCGCTGTCCCTCTGCTGGAACTACCGATCCCACAGCAGAGGAAGACTGCTGCTCATGCGAGCAATCCCTAATCTGGCTCAATCCACATGAGCCAGTTTAGTTTGTCTTCACTAATCGGGTTCATTTTGAATGTAGTGGCTTAAGAAGTGTTCGCATGAGCAGCACCACTGTGGAGGTTGTGACCTTTAGGAGAGATGGTCGTGGACACTGAAGAGGAAGCGATGATCACCATCTTCTGCTGTTTGCCAAACCCACGTCTCTTTTTACTCCAAAGGTCTGCCAAGTGCTCCCTCCTACAGCTCGGGGCCACAAGCTGCCTAGTCAAAGTCAAGTGTTTCTGTAGTCACTGGAGCAGAAGAGAGCTTAAAGGGAGGGATTTGAAAGCTGATAGTAGAATGGATTTGTCTTGTTTACAATGAATCCCCTCCGTGCTTGAGAAGCACTCCGCAAGAAAGCGTGAAGGTGCTCATCTGGAGCAGTCATAAGTGGGCACCAGGCTGTTGCCCCTGGCCAATGGCAGTTGGAACCTGTCTGTAAGTCTGTGATATATGGTAATACAGGTAGAATAGGCCAAGAGGGACCAGAAAATGAAGATAAATAGTCTGATGCAGTAAGAGGAAGAACTGAGAGTTTGTCCGTGATGACCACTTCCTCATTATTTTCTGTTCTTGGTGCAAATATTTGGGATTTCAGGCACTTGTGTGCTAAGTTTTGGTCAATGCAGACTTTTTTAATGACCGTGACTTTTAGTCTACCTTTTTTTTTTTTAAGACTCATCGTTAGAAAAACTTAACTACATGAACAGGAAAAAAAACCCCTTCCTTTGACAAATTGGAAATCTCCAAAGACTTATAAACCAGCATGAAAGATTGACTTAATGGAGCAGTATATTTTTGATACAGCAAGGAGCCCCCCAATCCTCTGATTAGACTGATAAACTGATATATAGATTTTCTAGAGATTAACAAAATCTGAAATGCATTAAAAAAAAAAAATCCAGTGTGACAAAACAGTTTTGACAGCATAAATGAAACCTAAAGCAATGTAAAATGTAATTACTGCAGCTATCCCTGTGACCCGTCAGTATATGCTGCCTTGCTCTGGCCTCAAGAGAGCTGGGCTTATTTTCCACCTATTTATTTTTCTGCATGTTTGGCAAGAATATTTTTAGTCTACTCATTTGCTTTTCTTTAGTACCCCTTTTCTGGTTCCTCTGTATTCCAATGTGAGTTTTGGTGAAAAGATTAAGAAAATAAATAAATAAGGGATTGGAAGGTTACGATGAGGGTACAGGAAGTTCAAAGACAAACCGGAATCAATCTCTTACTGCCTTTTCACTTGCTTTGGTGCTAGGGCTGTGCCATTACTTTATTTAATTGCAGAGGTCCAGGAGAAGTGCTGGGTTTTATTTACACTCCAGTGGAACAGAGGGGGCCCTTGCTGGTATTGGGAATTCATCGTGCCAGGGCCTGTGTGTCTGCGTAGTGAGAGACAGTTTCTACTTTGAAGAAACCAAGTGAGCATGAGACAGGAGAGGAGGAAAAAGACTTGGAAGTCCCAAGGTCACGCAGAAGGCATCAGAGTGTTGGGCCAGTGCTTTACCCTCCAAATAGCAGTGCTTTCCAACATGAGGTGTCCTGGCATCAGCCATGCAAGTGTTGGGAACGCGACTCTACCTGCTAGTGCTTTCTTCTGAAAAGCCTCTTCAGAATGGATTATTTTTTCTTTTTGCCAAAGGTAGTATGGTAGTTCTACTGAATATTGTATTTTATGTCATATTTATACCCAGAGAAGCAGTGCTGATTCGCTTCTCCCTATGCTGTCATGGTCAGGGAAAGATAATTGAAGACTTAGTGTGATGGAAAGAGCTTGAATACAAAAGTCTGTGTGTGTTGGGGGGGTAATTTTTTTTTTTTTCTCTGCAAGCTGACCTGTGGTGGTTGTGGTGTGACTGGAGGCAGTGCATTTTACCTTAGGGATGATAGGAAGATCACAAACTTGCTGTGAGGTAACTACCTGGCATCAGTGAGCGACCCAATTTCGAGCTGGCAACCCTGGGGAACGAGTTTTTGATCCTTGAGTCACCTTGTCTTCCTAGCCACTGTCACAGCGGAGAATGCTAACTGAATCACTCAGCAGATAGCTCCAGATGCAAAAACATATATCTTAAAAATAACCCCAGGGTTGGTCACTTGGTGTTTTGGGGAGGGATCGTAGATGGAAATGTTATCTGGCTCTTGGACAGCATCTATCTGAGGTATTTGCGTGGCCTCCGTTACCACGGGATCCGAGCAACCCTGTAATCACGAGGACGCTTACCCCGCCGGCGCTCCTGCGAGGAGGCAGAGTGCTGCTGGAGGCGCCAGCCGGAGCGAGGCGCTGCCCTCTTTGCCCACAGCCGGGCGGGAGGTCTGTCGCAGAGCCTGACGGCCCAGCGCTGGCTTGCGGTCAAGCCCGCAGCAGCATCCTCCGGCGAGGTGGCCAGCACAGCCCGGGGCTGTTCACTGGGGCTGCTGGTCCTCATGGCTGCGTTTGCCATCAAGTCTTAAGGAAACCTCCAGTTGCTCTAGTGCTATTAGGTGTAAACTAAAACACGGGTTCCCCAGATGTTTTTGACCTCTGGAAAGCTGGCAGCCCTCCAGTTTTCATGGGCCTTGCTTCCACTTCCATCCCCTTGTCATCATAACTTTTAATTAAAACTGCTGTTCTGTGTGGCACATACAAAACTTGGTGCTGGCCAATGTATCCTGTGATTTTTTATTTTATTTTTTTTTTTAAAAATGAGTTGCTTCTTGTGTCTCTAGCTCACTTATAACTTCTGATGGAAATTTTGCAGAAAAGGGAACTCTCTCTGTGCTGGTAAATGGCTAGCACAAGGGGTTTCAATGCCAATACATTTATGATAATTTCTGTAAGTACTTCTACTGTAACATATGATTCTAACAACTACAGTAAAATAAAAGCCATCTCTGTTTTATGCAAAATCATGAATTTAATTGAGAACCCAAAGATAATCAGAGCTCACAGTAGCTGGCAACACTAGCTGCATTTTGCATACTTTTACATTTATGTATGTTAATACAGTCCGAATGGTTTTATTGCCCTGGAATTTAATGTATTTTAGATTGGCTAATCTCTCTAAAATCTATACGTCAGTTTAATCAAAGGATTAAGGCTTCTTTAGTAAATCAAAAATATACTGCTCAATTAAGTCAATCTTTCACATCAGCTTATAAGGCTTTGGAGATTTTTAACTTGTAAAAGGAGATTTTTCAAGTAGGATTTATGCTTTTATAACAATACAGGTAAACAGACAGAAATACAAAATAAATAGACAATACAATTAAGTAATGCCCATGGAGAGAGGCACTTTTTTTTCGCCCAAATGTGTTACTTTGGAGATGCTGGTGTTGTAGGTGAGGTACAATGAATTCACATGGTCTTGTGAACTTTATCCTTAAATTTCTACTGCATAAATTCAGGCTACTGAGGTCTGAGACCAAATTAACCCCAAACTTGATATATTCCTGCAGAAATTTTTCATTATCTATGGTAGGTTGTTATATGCGATACCTTTTGAATCATCAGTAATGGTGTTGGGGCAGGGGGGGAACCCTCTCAAGCTGTGAAAGATACAGAAAGATACAGAAATCTTCATGCTTCGGGGCACAGACTCAGTATCTGAGTAACAGGGACTGGGCAAAAATTTTCTGTGTTGGTGACTGTAATTTCACAGTCACCAGGGATGGGTTTTATTTGTGTGAGGATTCATGGGAGCTCGTGGCTGTCACTATATTTATTTCCCCCAAACTTTTCAGATGTAGGGCAAGTATAACTTCTTAACTTCACAGGTAGCGAACTAAGGCACAGATCCCCATACATCGGTGGGTCCCTGTATACTTTAAAGCTTTCAGGCAGAAGTGACTTGCCCAAGGTCACATAGGAAGGTGGTAAAGCGGAGAACTGAACAGAGCTTTTCTGAGCCCCCAAGTAGCACCCAGACTCCTGGACCACCCATTGCACCTTCCTCTGAAACGGCAGTTATAGGCTGCTCCGAGATGCAGGCTGAAGTTCTTACACAAAGCGGCTGGAGTCATGGGGATGCTTTTCAGGGATGTCCGTAGTCTTTGTATCGGTGGCTGCTGCGTTCCTTTAACCAAGCTCTTCTTTCAAGCAGCGTTGCCACAATTCACCCTGTCGTTGGTATACATCAGTGGTGTTTTATTGTGGTTGTGCTGCAAAACAGATAATGCCTATTAGGAACAGCAAAGCTTCTGTAAACTGCCTTAGAGCTAAATTATTTATTTCACACATGTCTGGGAAGGAGAACAAAGAGCTAAGGCCAATGCATAGCAGCCCATATAAGAGTCATTTATTTGTGCTGTGTGCCAAAACAGCGCTGCGTTAGATGGGGATGAGGTGGCAATATGTAAGTCAGCGCACACAAACATAGTGTTGCTAAGTTTGACTGTAATGCCTTAGGAAAATTAATTTGCTGTGCAGCCCCTGTGTAAAAATTATTATAGTAGTTGCAATAGCAAACGCAGTTGTTAAGGCTGAGTTCTAATCCCCACTCTTGGCTAATAACTTTTTGCTAATAACTTTCTCAAATTCTTTTTGCTCTGAAATTTTCCGTGCTTGGTGTTAGCCCTAAGGTGAATTTTTTTGGAAAGTCTGAGAGGATTTTGAATTATGAGAGCATGAATAAAATACGTTTTTCCTCCTCGTGCTTTAATGAAACTTTTGCATTCTGAAAAGCCTCTGAAGCTAGAAACTTCAGATTTGTTTTGTAGCCCTGAGTAAGGAAAGAAAGCAGCGTAATTGATGTCTGCAGAATATCCTGGTTCACGGAACTGCGAGACTTGTGGTGACTGTGTGTGGTCACAGCAACTTTAAAGATGAAGGATGACATTCTCAAAAGTATCTAAAGATTTAGGCCCATTTCAAAAGCAACATTGACATTTAAGGATTAAATGTCATAGAATCTTGTAGGATGGAGGCACCTGCATGCCTGCCGCTCTTGAAAGTGAAAGGCTGTTTTAACAGAGCTGGGTAAGGAGCGTTTCTCTTTTCATGAAGCGTGGGGTTATTTTGATCCCCAAGTTGGATGAGGAACCTGCTAATACACTACAGTTACGCAGCTCCCGTGATGTGCCAGGCAGCTAAGTCATATAGAAGACCGTGGTGTAATGCTGGAAACGTGTAGCGAAGGAGTTCCCCTCTGTGCAAGGATGGGAGTCCCCAGCTACAATTCCTGTGAGGGTCTGTGTGCTTTAGGGGGGTGTAAGGTTGAGTAGACTCACTTTGAAATATTCTGTATTCCTGACAAAAAATCGAGGTGCTTTGGTCCAATCTACACCTCTGAGTCAGAGGTTTGAAACATTCATCTTAAATGTAATGAGTAAGTAAAAGAAAAATACTTTTAAGCAAATCTTTACATGGGAAAGTGTTACAATCTGTATCTGCCTTTAGTCTGTGTACACCATTAAACACAGTTTGTTTTTCATTTCAACGATATCTTAGAGGGCTTCAGCTGAACTCCGCTTGAGCTGGTCTGTTAAAGCCCTTAGATGCCATCAAGACATCTGCTTCGGTGGCTCCTGTGGACTTTCCATGGCTGTCTGTGAGATCTAAACAGAGTCTCTTCCATGTTGCAGAAACAAATCTGTGACCAAGCAGACTTACAGCCTGCGTCGTCTTCTGTCTTTCACTATCCTGTTCTCATTTCTGCTTTTCCAGTAGAGGTCTATTGGTAAACCTTCTTAGAGGGGCTGAATTTCCACCAAGGAACTTGGCTACCAAATGTGAGATGCCTTGGTCTGTTAATGATGCCTAGGTAAAAGCTGCTAGGGTTAAAAATGTTTCATTTACTGGTGCCTCCATCAGAGCTGCGTTAGGTGTTGATTCCTAAAACATCATACCTTTACAATGAATGAAAGAAGTCATTGAGATTTTGCAGTTCTTAGAAATCCCCCTATGCTTTAAATAATTGCAAAAGTCAGTGCTAGAATAATAGGAAAGCTGAGGAGACCAAAGTTCAGAGCAAGGAGAGTCTGAAATACATGGTTTATGTCACTAACTCAGCCATGGTACACACACACAGAGTGAGACTAGAAGGCATTTTCCAGTTCAGTTTTCCTTGTTAAATGTAATGTGTAACTGTTTATTATTTAATCTATGCTTTACAATATACAGGATGTATAATGTGGCTGAGTTAATACTGTGGCTGGAAAGTTCATTTTTGGAATTTTTTTGCACTTCTGGCTTTTTTTTTTTTTGACCTGGATTTAGTGACAGTTTTTACATTTTCAGCTATATCATATTCAGTAGAATTGAATGGCTTGAATGCATGCTGGAGTGCCTGCTCTGGGACCAGCAGGAAGAAATTCCCCTCTGGAACACCTCATAACTGCCGCTCCCAACTGAATGAGCCTTTGACTGCATTAAATTCTTTTGTTTTCTCCCTCATTTGCTGGGTGGTGAGGGTCAGCTTCACGTTCCTCACTGGAAGCAAGTTAAACATGATGGCTTTGTTGATTCCGACTCCCCTAATCAAGAACGAATGTTACTGCGCATCTCTCTTAAATCGGTCTGGTGTCCGCTGAATGGATGATGGAAAGTTTCCTGCCAGCTTTGGTGGGATTTGTTCAAACCTTTCCTTTGGATCAGTTTAGGGGCAGTTAGAAAAGTGATCAGAAAGATCTCTTTTGGGAAAAGACTCCCACATTGGTTGACTAACTCTGCGTGTACGGTATAAGGAAAAATATATCTTACCTGAAATTTTGTGACAATAACAATTAAGCGGTTCATAAAAAACTCCTATAAAGAATGCACAAATGTCAGCCACCAAGAGACTCAAAACACACAGTGAACATTTGGACTGTGTTTTGGGTTTTTTGTTTGTTTTTTTTTTTTTTAATCAATGCCTATATTGCTTCCTTCTCAGCAGATCTGTTCCTTTAAAAGTGCAGTACTTAACACCTTCCTTTCCTTGCATTTCTAGGACCCTGTGTGCCATGCATGTTTGGGCTTTGAAATCCTGGGGGTTTTTATTTTTCTTAGGACAATTTCCTCCAAGACCTTTGCAATGAATCTGGTATGCATCATAGCTGCCATGTGCTAAGGAGCTAAATTACATTACCGATTGGGGGAATAATTATCAACCTCAGATTATGGCATTATTAACGCCTTGATACTGATAACTCTTAGCAGTTCACAAGACCATCAAATGTTTTCTTTTTAATACTGCCACAGATTTTTCAGCGAGCACTGGAGATAACATGACAGCCCAATAGAGTTTGATGTATGTGTCTGGAGAGGGGGAAGAAAAAAAAAGTTGAGATCCTCCAGTCAAACCAATGTCTTTAATGGCTTCCCTAGATTAAAATAATCCCTATGGGAAATCCACTATGACAACAGTTCTTATACAGATTTTCCGATTTTCCAGTCACTGCTTCTGTGCCGCAACCATTCTTTGAAACTGTTTATGTTAGTGAAAGGCCAC
This sequence comes from Theristicus caerulescens, assembly GCA_020745775.1. Taxonomy (NCBI): domain Eukaryota; kingdom Metazoa; phylum Chordata; class Aves; order Pelecaniformes; family Threskiornithidae; genus Theristicus; species Theristicus caerulescens. The sequence goes on along the minus strand of CM036561.1, from coordinate 123,257,092 downwards.
ATTCTCAGAGACTTTTTTTTTTTTTAAAGAATGTGTTTTAACTCCATTAAGAAGAGCTTGAAGTTCTCACTTTCTTCCTTGGGCATTAGCGTGCCTATTAGTCCTGTATCTTCTGAATGTTTGACAACGTGAAGAAATGTAGAGGTCAGCTCTGACTCTGGTATTAAAGGTCATCTTAGTGTTTGCACTCAAGTGCAATATTTATAACATGGGTGATTTCATGCACCAGCCCTTTAGGGGATTGAAGAATTAGGCTGCATGACAGAAGGCCAGGCAGTAACAATACTAAAACACTAACTAGTGTTGATTTAAAATCAAAATGAGAGAACAGATTTGCAGTCTTGAAATCAGGCACACTTATTCCTATTTCAGTGTAACTGCAATACAAATCTAGCACTGAACAGGCTCTTTTCAAAAACAAGACCCGAGGCCAGATTCTTAAAATGGGGAGGGTTTTTTTTTTAAAGAGCCCAGATTAATTCAGCAGTTTCTTGTTGGAGGAAAAAGTTGTCATTTTTGATAATGACAGGAGTTTAAAGCTACTGGGGAAGCTCCAAACTGCTAGGGAGAAAAAATCCATGAGAGCGAGCGAGGAAAAAGACTGGAGTATTTCTGTGGGTGTCCGCTGAGACCCAAGGTCATGTGCTTGTAGCATCGTTGTACTTAACCTTTGTACCTTTGCTTCAGGTTATATGATCAGCCAGAAAGCTACGAACGTGAAGGTGGTCATAACTATTTTTTGCATCCCTGCCACGAAAATACTGTTGGAACACATTGCCATGGCCACAGGTGATAGATTGTCAAATTAAAAGGAAGATTAGACTTTTCCTGCTCATTACCAGTTGCATGGGGCTTTTGGCTGTTCGATGGTCATTTAAGTAGCAACTTCTCTTGTTCCCGGTTTGATTTGGTGGTTGCAGCAATCAGGGCGATTCATTTGTGTTCAAGACCTGTGTTTCTCTATAGTTAGTGGCTCTGAAGCACTTTACAGTATTTCTGTAGTCTACATTGTTATTGTAGCACCCTTCACTGGCTTGTCTACCTGCTTTACTTCTCCGAAAGATTAATCCTTAGGTATGTCATGTGAAAAGCATCAATTCATTCCCAATTTAGGGTGGTATCTCAGGCACCATGCAAATGTTAGTGTTATATTGAGTGTTATTTAATATATATATTTAGCTAGCAAAATGTAATTAAAGACATTGTTAAAATAATAATGATTTGAGACCCAAATTCATGATCAAAGGCTACAGAGTATGCGATACTTCAGGTATTTAGTAAAAAAAAAAGTTCAACCTGAAGGAACAGAGGTGGTGGTGAATGGTGCGGTACCATGAGGGCTGCCCAAACTGCGAACAGTGCCGTGTTATCTCTAACCAGGACTCAAAGGTGTTATTCAAAAAGGTAGAAGTGCAGCTTTGTAGATTGCGATGAAGGTCTGCTCCTTGGAAGTGTGACTGATGACTCTTTTAATTACACTCTGTATTCTGCTACTTTTGCATCTTGGTGCTGGTGTTGGGCACGGTGCTGCCAAGGCTGAACAGCAGCAAATCTTCATGACTTTGCAGATCAGCTTTCCAGGCAGAGTATGGTCATGCTTTCTACATCAAACTCACTCGCTAGGCATATATCTCCCATCCTCCTAATGAGCTTTACGCAACAGCCCAGAGCCTCTTTACAATTTATGCACTGTTAGGAAACAGGTCTGCTGGCAGCCAGGGACAGAGCTGCCTGGTGACATCTGCCACAGTGGGAGGGAGATGAAAATGAGAAGGTCTCGCTTGGTCCCGTGTCACTGTGCTCTTGTAGTGAAAATACCGCTCTTGGTTAGCGATTCGCTGGCAGGAGTCCTGTTGCTGGTGGTGATGGATATGTGAAATCAAACCACCTTCGAGGGGTTAAGCTGTGGTTTGTTGTAAGGCTTTGGAAGGAGAAAGTCAAAGTTACCAAAGTAGGTTTCAGAGTGCTGGGCAGGGTCAGCTCTGGGTGTGGTGACCTTTCTGCTCTGACTACTACCCAGCCTAAAGTTCAGCTGTATTGATACAATCTCAGGGGTGTTTACATGATAGGCTATAAAAACAACGTTGCTCCAGCAAATTTTCACACTTCCATTTGTTTTAAGAGTTAGGGGAAAAAAAAAAAATCAACATTTCTTAAATTCTCTTTCTCCCAGACAGGTCTGCCTGAATGAAACAAGCAGTCCCACAACTTTATTTTAAGCTGCTTTTCCTGTTTCCCACACATTGCAGTCAGCAACCTTTGCCCAGGGCAGGATGACCGTTGATTAATATGGAAGACCCGAGCCCTGCCTGTAGCGGTAGGGATGCTCCAGCAAATAGGATGTTTGTTCCACTTACAGGCCAAGGAAAAAGGAATTTCTGGAATGATCTGCGTAAAAAATAACTGTTTCTTTTGGCAGTCTCGCTTGGACAGTCCTTGAGCTGTTGTGTGGTGGTTCTATTTACACCAAGAAAATTCAAGCAAACAGGCTGCCCTGGGCTATCAGGATGGCTTAAGTTTCCAACATATTTTTCCTGCGTATCAAAAGTTTGGATCTTTGCCACGCAATCATTTTACAGAACCGTGAATGGAAAGCACTCCAGTTGTGGTCAGTCTGTTTGCTAAGTTCTCCAACTACTGCTTTTCCTGGAATGGTCAGTGCAGCCCCCTGTCAAATGAAATACCTCTAAATTTGTCCTTTCTTGATCTAATTCTTTACAAACAACTGCCCCTTCTGAACTGTTTTTAGTGCTTATAATGCTGTTATATTCATTTACTCCTTGCCACCTTTCATCTGTATAATTATATAGCAACGACAAGGCTATATACCGCAATGGGACTAGCAGTTTTCATTGCCTTCAGCATTGTTCAGCAGAGATGCACAAGTCCAGTCACGCAATTCCTCCAGCATCTCGGTATCACTGCGTGCCCATCCAGTGAATGCCTAGTGGTTTGCTGACTCATTCTGGATTTATGAATTCTGGAGCAAATTTCTTGAAGAATAACATCCCTGGGGTTGTGAATGGTCATTGAGAATACTACAGTGTTTTCTTCCCTGTAAGACACGTTGCATCCAGGAGGATGACAGAGATTGAGGAGAAAATTAGCTTTGAATGAATCAGGTGAAGCTGAAATAAAAGTAGGGGAAGAGCAGAGCACTCTTCAGAGATCTTCCATCCACTGTAACACAGATGATGAAAGCTGAAATCTGCAGCTTGCTTTCTCTTCTACCATTAGTCACAGACCCAGACTGGTGAAAGGAAAAAGCAAGCCAATTTCTGTCGATACTGTAGGACCCAGTGGTGCTGGTTGTATGTACAGTGGTCCATGTCTTGGAGAGTTTTGTCCAAGGTTGTGTCCTGTGCCTGTATATGTTACCCATCCTGTCCCCACTCCTGCTATGGCTTCAATGCCAGTATCTCAAGGACATGCTTGGGAAAAAGTCTTTTGGTGGTCTTTCATGTTGTGCTTGTGCTGTGGGAATGTTTTCACAGCTTTTCAGGCTTGCTTTTTGCTGTTGCTGCTATGTTAAAATTAAAGGCTTATTTCCAGCTTGTTTGGGATAAGGCAATTTATATAGGTTGCCCTGAGCAAGTCCTCCCTCTCTGCCCTTCCCCACCCCAGCCCTGTGCACTCTTCCGTGGCTCCTGGGACAGTTCAAGGTTTCTGTTTTCATTTCTTGTATGGAGCTGATCAAAATTCCTGTCTCTGACCCTCTGTATGTTGAAGATAGGGTGTTACCATGGGCTGAAGAGGGAAGAAATGATTAAAAAAGAAAAGAACCCAGTAGGAAATGGGAAATGTAGGAGAAAGGTTACCTTTTTTTTTTTGAGTTTTGCACTATGTCAACAGGCACTCTTTGGTAGCATCTATGGAGAGATTATAGTTCCAGGAATCATCTCCGAGCTTTATTTACCAGGGAAATAGCAAAAGAGTTGTTCATGTTGCCCATCAACAGGCTTCCGGTGCTTCAGACTGATGTTTGTTCGTTCTGTTTACACCTTGGTTAAAACAAAAATGAAAGTCTAAGATGTAAATCAGCTGATTAGTCTCACTTGCTGTGTACAGACCTGGGTAGCTGGGTGAGAGAGCACAGAGCGGTGCTTTGGCCCTGTGCCTGGCTATTCCCAGCTCTGCCATCCAGCCAGGGCTGACCTTAGCCGAGCCGTGTCTCTGTGCCTCCGTTTCCATGTGTGTGAAAAGTTAGTCATGATCCTGATTTTTTTTTTTAAAGTATTTTGACCCCTGCTGCTGAAAAGAGCCAGACACTCCTCTTCATGATTTACCCAGGTGCACGGGATAAAAGCAGGCTGCCTTGGAGGAACAGGCTCCCTTCTTTGGGGAGCTCGGTGTTGCTGGAGGTGCATGACTGTCTGAAGTGTTTACATCCTGGACTTCTAAAGTAATATCTGTAGGCCATCACTTTGGGTTGAAAATTGATTTTATTAGGTGAAAATGAAAATGAACTGAAGAAATGAACTGCAAGCCACATTGCTGCGCTTACAAAATGCGTTATCCAGCCTTATGTGCCCGGATGCAATGAATACGCAGAGACCACCTACTTTGAACACTCCTCTGATTTTCCAGTTTCTTTAAAGTCTAATAATATTGGCAATGCAGGATGAAAGCAATTGTGAAAAGTGAAAAAGTCCTTGTTTGCCTATCCTGTCATCTGGGGTCTGTTTCACTGAAGCTGAAAATGAAGGTAACTTGCCTTAATGCTGTAGGACAGCTTTTAGTCTAATTGAACCATGCATCGGCAAGAACCCAGTATTGAGCCTTCAGTCTCGGGTTAATCCCTTTTATTGGCTTGGGTGCAGGTTATCATCCCTTCTTATCAAACAAGGACCCCTTTCTTCTCGCTCAGGATCAGAACTAAAAGCCAGTTGAGAAAGAAATGACAAATTCAAAGCTTTAAGCCTCCCCCCTCCCCAAACCCACCCTGTGCATCCACGAGGTGTTCTGCGACACACACGCTTCAGCTGCAAGGCTCGGGCGCATTTTTGTTGCTAGGAAGCTCCCTCCCTCCCTTTTCAGCTGCGATTTTTGTAGCAGCAGCTTCAAAGTGTGCGGACTTGGTTCGATTGTTTTGCCCAGCATTTGCTGATCAGCATGTCAGATTAAATTTATGGGCAGTTGACCAGTGCTTAGTATTTGAACACCTGCTTCAACCTCTTCTTCTGGCATAGCTTTTTGAGCAGAGGTATGTTAAAGTCACCGATAGCGAGTGTGTCGTGGGGGTCAGTAGTATTTTTTAAGGAAAAATAAAGATGGCTTTTGGGAAAAAATGATAAACAGTTCTTTTGTGTGAGGCAGCTGGTCAAACTCCAGGATCACGATTGTCCTTTCTGACCTTAAACTCTAGGAATCTGCTTAAACTAACCCAGCCAAAAATCCCCCACGTTTATTAGTGAACTGTTTTACCATGATTATAGGTCAAATCACTGAGAAGTACATAAAAGGATATACTCTGCATATTTTAAATACAGGCAAAGATTTTTACATTAATGAATATGAAATCTTCGACAAAGACTGTCCTGTATGTGCTTCCCATTTATCCCATTCTGGTTTTTGAGAGTCACTTATTCTGACACTCTCTTCTTTAACTATAGTTTAAAACTACCAAAACATCCCACTTTTTTTTTCCTCCATACTCAATGCCTGCCTTGGTCTTTTGAAACAGCTTCTGCAACGAGAGCAATAGTTTAATAGGTTTTATGACAATGGACAGGAGGAGAAGAGGAGGAGAAATTAGGCTCATTAAAGGTCAGGGCAGTCTAGTAGTGGACATAATAAAATAAGACCTTTATAAAGGCCTGAAACCTTCGTGCTTCTGCAGTAGGGTTTCTCGTACTTTCCTCTGAAACATCTGGTCCGTGACTCCCAGAAACAGGATACTGAACTGGATGAACCGTGGGTCTGATCCAGTTTGGCATTTTAGTTCCCCCTTGCACACTCCAAACTCCAGCAGTCAACAGCAATTTGAGGTGTGGGAGAAGTGTATGACCCAGCAAAATTTCAATGCCTCCGAAAGAATCTGATCCTTTGTCTGTTTCTGGGATGTTCAGCCAAATTCTTCCCGGCATCTGCTGTATCGCCTTTGAGACGCTTTCCCTGCAGGTGCCCTGAAAGAAAAGGTTGCATCGTCTTTAAAAACTTCCTTTCCCTCCGTATTGTTCTTTGGTAAAAGCATAGCATGGCTGGGATCATTTTTTTTTCATACAAAACAGCACAATGCCTGCTGGCCTGGGTATCCAAAATATAGTTTTATTGTTGTGGAAAGGCCTTAATGAGGAAGAAAAAAACCCTATTTAATAAAGTGCATCAAGTGCCCTTGGGAAAAATTAGCACACAATGACTTCTTGTGCCGCCAATTGAAACAGCAGATTGGTGTAGTGATAGGCTTTACAGGAAATATTAAAAAAGCACAGATGGCTCAAGTTTACATGTTTACAGTGGAGCTGGAACAGCAGCTAAAACCTTCCAGTATAGTGTAATTTACTAGAAGGTCATAGACCTAGTGGTTAAGAATGAACCTGAAGACTATTGTAAACACACTATTAGGGTTTGTAGAGGTTTAATCCCAGCATTTTTCGTTCTTTTCTGCAATATTAGAAGCAATTGGCTGCAGCGTTAGTGAAAAGAGATACTTAAAGCACGGAAAAATGTGACATTCCATTGGCGAACAGAGCTGAGCTGTTGCAGGGAGCTGGAAGAGGGTTATGCAATTGCTACTGTTACTATGTAATTAGAAGCTCTTTGGCGCTAATCTATGATTGGGCTCACAATGTGATTAAAAAAAAATAGGACTGAAAAATGTAACTAGAAATAAGCTGCTTCAGCAATTACAAGAGTATCTGCTGTGCCCTTAAGAGTTGTGGCTCACAACTCTGTGAGGAAGGCTGGCCAGGGAAAGAGATACCCAGGGGATCTGGGTTTAAGCCCTTGCTCTGCCACAAGCTTCCTATAAGGGCCTAGGCCAAGCCAGCTAGGATGTTTTCTTATTTAGGTAACTAATGAAATGCTGCTTTTTAAAAATTTTATTCTATTTTTAAGTTTGTTGCATCTCTGGTGAGATCTAGTAGAAATTTGACCACAGCAGATAACAGGGTGCTCTGCAGGGATGCTTCGAACTCCCTGGGCATACTTTTTATCATCCGTGTAACTGCGATAAATGTCACTTCTTTTAGTCTTCCTCCTCTTTCTTCAGACTGTCAGCTTTTCAGGACAGGAATTGTAACATCCAAAACTCAGTCAGAAAATGGATTTTAAGAAAGCCTGTTGCAGGCTGTAGTGTAAGATAATAAGATGGGCTCACCAAATGGATAGACGAACCTTGCTAGAAAGGACTAACTGCCTTTAGTGACAGGTGTCCTTTAAGTATGTGATTTATGTGGTTTGTTCCCTATGGAAGTCAGCAACCTTGGTCAATCAAGCATCTGCTTAACTTAATGACATTTTGACATGGAACCATGTTCTGCTTCCCCTGCAGTTTGAGCTATTTGTTTACTTAAAACAATACCTACCCCATAAAAATAGGACAAGCTAACCTGGCCCAGGCACTGAAAGTAAATCTGAAGTAATGAAAAGCTCTAAACAAAAATATAACAAAATGTAGCTCGTGTATTTCCCTTCATGAGCGGTTTTCAAAGCACTATGTAAAGCAGTTCAGTATTGTTATCCCCTTCCAACAGATGGACAGACTGAAGCACAAAGGAGTGAAGTAATTTGCCAGAAGAGTGATAACGTTTGGACTCCAAAATGGGTATCTTGATTTCCCAGTCAGATGTTCTGTCCTCTGGACCAGAACCATTGGGTTGCGCTTAGTGGAGTCTTTGCATTTTCATGGTATAGTAGCTCAACTGGTGCAATTAAATGTCACCGATTCAAACAAGACATCGTTCCAGTTGCTGTCAGCCCAGGAGCAGCTGGTTTGGTTTTTTTTTCCCCCCTTGCACATGTACATGCAAATGTGAATGGCGTTATTTTCATTTAACAAGCTCCTGTACTATCATTGGAATCGCTTGACAGTTAAGTCATGTTAAATTAAAACTGGCTGCTGCTGCCGTGCCATCACAATCAGCAGTACAATAGGTACATTGTTAGCTGAATATTTACTTTGCAGACAATTATCTTCCTCATCTTAAAGTTGACTTCACCTGGGAATGTTAAAATAGGTGAGTTGAAGCCGGAGTTCTCAGCTAATCTGGTGCTGATCTAGATGGCAATATCTCCATGTGAATTTTACCAAATGAAACCTGCATGACTCACCCCAGAAAAATCTCAACCAATAACATGAGCTCATTAAACACAAATCAATCACCATAGCAACTAAACCCACAACATGGCAAGGAGCACTTCATAAAAGAGGAAATTTGGGTGAAAGTGCCCACTGTACCCAGCTCTTCAAGCAGAGCTCTTCGTTGGTGATGGTTAGGGGACAGAGCATCCAGGGCAGGGCTCTCAGCAAGCGTAGAGATTTGCTGAAAAACCCATGTTTTGTTCACTATGCAACCTTTTCCAGCCCCTTGCAGCAGAGCTCATTTCAGGAGCCAGAAGCCTGGTAGCGAGCCTTGCAATTTAACATCTGGTGGCATTTTATATCTCTCTGCTTCTCCACTGGAGATTGCGCATATCTGGAATACTGTACCAAGGTCCGCAAATATTTGCATCCGCATGCAAGAGAGGGAAGTGGAATATGACGCGTGGTTGCCCTCACCCGGGTCAGAAGGATGGAGTCCAGTTCCAGGGCCCTCAAGCTAAGGTCAAGAGCCAAACGCCCTCTGATTATTGCAGCAAGGGCAGGAACCTGTGATGATGCTGAGCACAAAAGGGAGACCTTCGGGTCGAGCTCAGTGCTGCTTTGGCCTTGTGCAGCCTTTCTGTGCCTGCCCTCAGCTTGTTCTGGGAATTCTGCCAACCAAAATTCCCCGCTCACTGTGTGAGTAGCTTTTTAAACATCTCAGCCTAATCTGGGGGTGTACTATGCCACCATTTCCATTAACAACCTTCTATGAATCCTAAGGTTCAGGAGACATCTCAGGTTGAGTATCTTGCAGTTTTGCTGTCTGGATGCTCACTCTCCCAGCTGTGAGAATACCGTGAGCTGAAGCTGAGGGCCTTCTGGGTCCTAGGGTCAGTATCATCAGCCCTGATAATCTTGGCAACTATGTGTTTTTTCACAATTCGGTGAAAATTGCATTTTAGTTGATCTGCGTGGGATTTATTTCATTTATATTTGTGGATATATGCAAGAGGAGAAACAGCTCGACAATCTGCTGTGATTCTCCTCACTTCTGACCTGGGGGAGAAAGGTTTCATACCAAGTTCATCTTGTAGGTGTCCCACGTGAGGCAGCATGCCTCACCAAGGTCTCTGTGTGTGTCGGAGACACCCACTTCCAGTTAGTTGGAGCTCGGTTACCAATGGCTAATGTTCACAATATGTCTGAGGTCGGAGAGCTTCCACGCTGGTGAATGCAATCCTAATGACTGCAGGAGGAGGAGTATGGAGAAAAGATTTCTGTTCAAACATCTGCAGTGAATGATAGACCTCCTATTAATTGCAGTAGGATCCAGACTGGATCATGCCATGGCCACTAGTAAGCGGTTATGAATTGATATATGTGACAATATCCCAGTTTACTAGATCTTCATTTAAATGACATGCACATACATATATGTTTTTATTTACACACACACGTAAGCCTGTAACCCTCTTTTGCCTGGTAGCAGTAGCTTTAGTTTATAGAAAGAAATGCAGTGTATCAGACCCCATCCGTCTCTAGATATGTATGTTTATACAGGCCAGAGTTCCACATGATGTAAATCAGTGAGAGCCGTTAAATTCAGTGATGAATATTAGCTGAGGGTGGACTGTTTCTATTTACAGCACAAGCCCTGCTGTGTTTTATGTTTTGATAAGAACCTAAAATAAATTACGGGGGGGGGTGGTGGAAATAGTTAAAGCTGCTCAGCATAGAGACTTCTTAAGCAGCAAATACCAGTGTTGAAAGTGCTTCAATTTCTAAGAAAGCGTAACAGGGAACCACTGGGATTTAGAACTGACCTCAGCAAATTCAAATGAGAAGTAGAATATTGTTAAAATATAATGTTAGCTAGAGGGAGGTACAGCAAACTGTCAAGGGGAGGAGTGGATTCTCTATGTGAAATTGTTTCTTCTTCAAGAATGAATAATTTTTTTTTTTTTTTCTTAAATATACTTAAGCCAGACATAAGCTAGTGGAATCCATGTAGAAAAACTGTGTTAAACAAAAGGTTAGGACTAAATGATCTAAACCATCTCTTCTGGCCCTTAATCTGGCCTATGAGTCTTACTATGTGTTTATAAAAGTACTGGCACAATGAGTTCTTGAGCTCAGCTGTAACTTTGTGGTATAATAATTATTAATAACAGAAATACACTGTAATAAGTTTGGAAAGTGAAAGTTTGTCTCCATACATAAGAATGCAGAAAAATTTCTTCATATTAAATGTAAGTATGAATTCAAAATGAGGTAGGTAGTCTGCTTTAAACCATTGGCAAACAATATTTCGGAAATAAAAGACACTTTAATTGAATTCACCTTAAGTTTGGAAATGAAAGAAGAAAAATCCATTTGAGGTCACAAACTCGGAACCAGTCTGTTCTCACAAGGATTTAATAGTTTAAAAAACCCCTTCTTATGTTCAAATTACACTTCAAATGAACTTCCTCAAGTTGTCCCCATGTAGACAAGTCTGTGGTCATGATACTCCTGCTTGTGCCTTTCAGAGTCTCCACACCACAGCTAACGTTCCCTCATCTTTTTGGCGATGATCGCTCTGTCCTTTATCTCCTAGATGACTGTTATGGTAAATGCAGAATACATTAAATTGGATGCCTCTCAGTTTGGATGAAATGTATTACTTCGGGGCTTAACATTTCATCTTGGCTTATGATTAGGAGGATGAATGCTGATAGAATGTTGTCTTCATTCTCCAGGAATGCCGAAGAGTCTTACTGAGCATGGTGTAGACCACACGAGTTGTTGGCCTTACTACGTACACGTATATCTTCTAGAGAAAGAAATCTGCTACTGGAAGCATGCTTGTTTAAATAGGGGACAGAAGCATGGCAAAGGGGCACTAATGCAGGGCTGTTAAAAGATCTAACCAGCCATGACACTGTGTAGTCTGCACCCTTTGAATCCAGTGTGGATGTTGGCTCCAGCATGGCATTGGTTTAAGTTTGATTTGAGGTTTTTCTACTGGTGTTTAAAGTTTAAATTCCCTTTCTGTCATAAACTTCCCATGTGACATGGGAAATCCTGTTAAAATTCAGGAGACATTGCCACACCTATGAATGTTGGTTAGCTGTTTCGGACAGTAGACGATCTCTCGCAGTGTGTCTGTGCGATACATAAAAGAATGAGAGTATAAAAAGAGGGACCCTGAGGTGATGTGCACGCCTCTTACAGCTCTTAATGCTTGTGACTGCCATTGTTTAAGGAGAGTATCTGCCTAAAAATCCATGAGAATAAATGCATCATGTCAGGAAAGGAGAGGGCTTTTGTTTTCCTTTTTATTCAGCTGAGCCAAACTCCAGACTGGCTTCAGAGAAATCATGTTGGCAACTAGAACTGTTCCAGTGAATGCAAATGGCTGGTACTGGTGGGCTGTGATAACTATGAACTTCTGAGTGCTTTTGAAAGGAGTTAAGTGCCTTCAGCTTTCAGAAGCTGATTCTTTTACTTGCGTTTCATGCAAAGATGTTGAAACATCACCTTGAATGCTTGATGATCAGAAAATGTCAGCTGTTGTTCTGGCCCCTGGATTGTACTGCGTTACATTACCTCACTAGGTTATATTTGAGTGCTTTCTTTAGAAGAAGTCATGTTAACTTGCCTCAAGAGACTGGAAAATTCAAGTATAAAAATCCACCAAGACTTTTTAATGCAAAGACACCATCTGTGGCTCAGGAAATTCACAAATCGCGAATCCACAGATGTTGGGAGAGTATTCTGGATAAATATCACTGCATATGCACCCTGGCTATTTTATTGCTCTCTAGGTACCTGCTAGCGGTCGGAGGCAGAATCGGGGGTTAGATGGACTTTTGCTGGGACTTGTTACACTGTTCTTATGCTGAAATCTGTTTCAACCTCCATGTTGACTTGGAGTGGACGCTCACGGTACTGTTTTCCCATAAATGCTTGTATATAGATGGTGATGATAGCGTCACGGTCATTATTTTTACTTTTATGATCTGCCCCTGCAGTCCCCAGCGAGGTCCGTACCAGGTGCTGTACAAGTCTCTGCAACAGCAGGCTTTGAGCCAAAGGGTGGGGTTTTCCTCTTTATTTGAAGACTTGAGAGGAGAAGTGCTTGCTCCACTAAATCCCTAAGACACTCATAAATCTCTCTTTCCCAATAGACAAGGCAGATGTACAGTGGGAAAGAAAACAAATGAAAACAGGAGTGAAGGGATTTACCTGCTGTCACAAAGCAGTTCTTGGCACAGCCGAGCATGGAATTCAGGTTTTTTTAGCCATAACCTGCTGTCTTGTGCAGTGGGCAATTCCTCCACTCCCCCACTGTCCTTTCATGAAAATGCTGTTGTAAACCAAAAACATATAAAAGCTTTGATTCAAACACTTCCTCTCTCTGAGCACCATGTGATGAATCAGAATAGTAAGCTGTCATTTCCATCCCTAAATCCTACGTGTTCTGGCAGTTCCGATATGAAAGACAATAGCTTAGGACAAGTAGTTGCAGTGATTTCTATTCCTGACCACTTTTCATCACTTTGGTGATCAGAGATGCTCTCTTTAACCCTGGCTCAGCCTCTGAATATTCCCTGCTCTTTATAACTGTGTTCATTGCTTGCTGAAGCTGCTTTGAAGGTATGATTGAGTTAAATCACCTATAAATCCTACTTGACACAATATCTGTTTCAAGGTAGTGAAATATACACTTAACGAAGTCGTTCTGAATCATTAGTTGGTGCTGGGAGAGAGGAAGTATTTCAATCAAAGCTTACAAGCATTTTGTCTTACATTAGCTTCTTGACAAGACCCCAAGGGGCCAGCTTTTGTCTTGTTAGTGTCAGATACATCACACAGTACTCAGAAGTCAGGATGAAAAATTCACTTATTAGAAAGATTTATCAGAAATCAGAGATGCAATGGGCTAGATGGAATTGGAGACATTTAGTACAGGTAAGTAGTGGACAGCTGTATAGCTCCAGGGAGGAAGATCTTAGTCCGTATACATCGACCATGCATAGTAGAAGTAGGCAGACTGTAGTTTTATCAGTAATTTGCAAGAGTTACCAGCTCTCAGTCGTTGTGTTCTGATGGAAAGTGTGTTTCTTAGAAGCATGCTACATGTACTTTTTACTTTATAGCTAGTTTAAGGCTGTTTGATAGTCTGCTTTGACCTTCTAAATAGCAATAGGGAATAATTTTTCCCAGGTGATTCTGCCATGAAACCAGTAACTTCTCTTGAAAATTGAGCATATTTTAAAAAGAACAGTAACTTGTAAAGATATAATCAGAGGGTTTGCCAAAAAATCACTGTTTCTCGGCGTAGGGTTTTTCAGGTCAGGACCTTTATTTTTGTACATTGTGCAGTGCTGAGCCCTCTGGTGGTGTTCAGCAAACAAAAACCACAGTGCGGAGGCTTTGTAAGAGTCAGCCAAATTAATCTCTGGTGTAATGGCCTTGAGGTTATTCAGGATGCATCAGGAATGAATTGTCCCTCTCAGGGAGAGGTGAAAAACTAGCCTTCTCTCGTGCCTGGAAGCACCTGGGTGTGCTGCTTCTGTATCGCTCCAACAGTAGCTTGGGCATAGGAAAGCCGTGGTGAGGGAGAGAAAACAGAGCCCTTGCTTCCCTTCTCCTAATGATGTTCCTTGTTCAGTACATTGAAAAAAATGCAAAAACTCTGAAGAGCTTTACAGTTGTTACACAGCTGTCAGGTAGTTGGTCAGATGTTGCTTCTTATATTTGATCTACGGTCGCCGTTTCACTCTGTATTAGAATGTGAACAAACGAAACAGATTAACTACCCTTCATTTTGGTAAGATACAGCTGAATAATCCATTTCTGGCCCTATCTGGGGACAGTTTCCTACAACGATTTCTTTCTTATGGTGCAGGACCAATTTAAGCATGACTGTTGCAGATCAGTACGTACAAGTATCAGTATGTTAGCGTACGATGAAGTCTGTGCATGCTGCTGCTCATAGACTTGTTTGTGATGGAGATAACTGAAGGTTGAAAGCAGGGAAACAATAGGCAGGGGAATGCTGATGACTGAGAAGAGATGATAAAAAATTACGTTCGTGTTTCTTGCATGCAGCTTTATGTTGAGTTTGCAGATTTGGAAGTTTCAGTCCTCGTAATATTGCACACCTCTGTCAAGTGAGGGCAGAAGATTTATCTTAAAAGGCTGCCTTGTGTAATCACCTCCAGGAAACTGGAGACACTGATCTATGCTACCTACAGTAGTGCAGTGCAGCCCGGCGCAGTGGGGTCTGGTCCCTGAACGGGCTCTGCAGTGCCTATAGCTTCTCCATTTATTTATTAACAACTGTCAGTAAAACCTTTCTCTTCTCAGTGCCGCGTTTTAATGTAGTTACGAAGAATTTGGATTATGTGCCGGGCAAGCTGTTGATGTAAGACACCTCTGTGCACCTGTCCACTTAGAAGGCCGATCTTACATCGGTCTTTACTTCAGGAAGTGGCTGTTACTAATAATTTATTGAGTGCTGACAGCCTGTTCTTCTCCGTCCAAAATACCTCCTCCCTGCAAAGACTGCATACTGAGTAAGGCAGACAGTGCCCTATAAATCACGATCAAATACAGCCATGCTGCGGTGATTCAATATGTGATTCATTTAAGATTGGAGGGGAGGAGGAGAGATGGGAAAAGATGGGATAAAAGCACTTTCCTGAAGAATGCTAAGTGTAGATCACAGATTATTTTCAATTAGATTTGCTGGCGTGCGGCTTTTGCATGCAGGCAGGAACTGGTCGTCATGTGAACTGTCTGCTTTATTCACAGGAGCAATGCTTAGATGTCCTTCTCAGGAGCTACTTAAAAAGCAGTTCTGTTTATCTGTAAAGGAAAAAAATTATAGAAGTTGCTCTGCTTTTCAGCCCTAAGGTTATGTCTATTTTCACCAAGTTCTTGCTAAGCATTTGTTCTTGAATCAAAAGATAGTTTCCATTGATGAAAGCAATTAAACAATTTGAAGATGGTTGTCTGCGTTAGGTCTGTCTGTAAGGATTTTGGTGTCTCTCAGAAATTCTACACTGAAGGTTTCTGATGTGTGTCAAAGAACTCGATTTAAACTCAGATTCTGGGGCAGGGTGTGTGCGTATGTGTAATGACACAGGAAAGGAAGTCTGTCTTTCAGTTTTGCTGTCTGAAGAGGTGTTCAGAAGGCTCCGCAGCTTTTGTCAGACTTGCTTTCTTGTGTGAATGACTTAAAAGTTCAAAGAGACTGTTACACAGACCTACGTCTGAGAGACTGGTCTCCCTCAGGGGTATCAACCAGCAACCTTTGTTGATGATGACTGAGTTATTCTCCTGGGTAGTACAGAAGTCGTCTGTGGGACCACTGTGAAAATAACTGCATAGCAGAGGAAATGCAAGGCTCACAGTTTGACCCCAAGTTGTGTCCTGGTAATATTTTAACCCCAAAGTGTCCAATTCTGGACAGACATGGAAACAAGGTACAACATTACCAAAGCGCAGGGGCTGTTCTGCTGTGGGAAGCTCTGTTTTCCTAGAGGGTAGGAGTCCTTTGCACGCTGTGCTGGCGTAGGCACTGAAGGTGAAGTATTTCAAAAGCATCTGCATGACTTGGGAGTCTACAGGTTCTGACTGACATATCATAGTTAAAAATAGGCAGCTGAAGTTATCACTGCCCACAGGTGTCTGCACTGCTCCTCTGATGGACATCGTTGTCCTGAGACAGCAATGCCTGACCTACTTGGGAATTGCCACCGTTTACAGCCTGGCATGTTCAAGTTTACCTGCAGCCTGCTTTCTTGGCTTATTTTTATGTGCCTGTTAATGGTCATGTTACCTTCGCTGCTCTGCCAGCTTCTCTCTGAGCCCCCCCCCACATCCCCTTGCTTGTCTGTGGGATGCAGGCGATTGTCACATAAGCTGTGTCTTCACTGCAGTTGCAGGAGTGCTGATCAGCCGGACTGATGGGAAATGGCAGCCCGTTCAGCTCCCGCCTGGGCACCCTCTTCCTTCTCTGCAATCACCAGGGAGCGAGGGAGGCGACCACTGCATCGCCAGGGCTACGGCCAAGGATCTTGAGTCTAGAAACTCCCCTCTGCTTTTTGGCTGTGCAGGTAATCTGTTCAGCACGCCTGGCTGGACAAATGGAGCTTGTCCTCAAGCTCTGCCAGGGGCCTTCTGTACAGGTGCCAAGAGGGAATCTGCATCCATCCTTCGTTTAGAATCGTGCTTGAGCTTTTGAAGTGAATCTTTCTACTACCACACTTCAGTTAGCATCGCAGAGTGGTCCTGGACTGCTTTTGGATGAGGCTAAGCCAGAACATATGCACATAACATACTCAAAATGCTGACAGGCATTCAGTTCATCGGTTAGGTTTAGGGATAGGGTAGATCTCAACACTGTTTCTTTTTTTTCTAGATCCTCTTGTATTGCTCCACAGTATCTGCTGATGTAAATGTAACCTTAGGCTGGTCTTAAGGATGGCTCTCAGGCTGCAGAGTTTCCTCATGCCTAGAGTTCTTTTTAAAATATGATCTGCTTTCACGTGTACTCTAAGCCAATGTCGCCTGTCATTAAACCCTAAGAAGTCTTCACAAACTTAGAAAGCGAGAAGGAAAAAAACAAGAACTTCCCAATTCTGCTTGTTAAATCAGGATACAGACCGGAATGACTCAGAAACACTGGATTCACCCCTCCCCTGTCTTGCACCACGCGTGGTGTTTCACACCAGCACATACGTGGTGGTTCTCAGGTTACCAAACCGCAGTGGTAGCACCTGCCCCGGGCTTGCAGTGATATAAACAGGTACGTTCCTGCAGGGCAAGGTAAATCTCAGCTGGTATCAGGGAGGCGGCCTGGGGAGATTTTTCCTTGGAGGGCACAGGGCAGTGTCTCACACAGGACAGCACATCAAACCCTTGCCTTGATCCCAGGTCTCTGCACCATTTTGGGCTGGTAGGTTCATCTCTCCTCAAGAGGGCAGCACGGCTTTAGGGAGGGCACCTGTACTGTGAGCTCGCAGCCCTCGCAGAGAGCTATAGAATCGTAGAATCGTTTAGGTTGGAAAAGACCTTTATGATCATCAAGTCCAACCGTTAACATAGCGCTGTCAAGTCCACCACTAAACCATGTCCCTAAGCACTACATCTACCTGTCTTTTAAATACCTCCAGGGATGGAGATTCAACCGCTTCCCTGGGCAGCCTGTTCCAGTGCCTGACTACCCTTTCAGTGAAGAAGTTTTTCCTAATATCCAACCTAAACCTCCCCTGGCGCAGCTTGAGGCCACTTCCTCTTGTCCTATCCCTTGTTACTTGGGAGAAGAGACCGACCCCCACCTCGCTACAACCTCCTTTCAGGCAGTTGTAGAGAGCGATAAGGTCTCCCCTCAGCCTCCTCTTCTCCAGGTTAAACCACCCCAGTTCCCTCAGCCGCTCCTCATAAGACTTGTGCTCCAGACCCTTCACCAGCTTCGTTGCCCTTCTTTGGACAGGCTCCAGCACCCCAATGTCTTTCTCATAGTGAGGGGCCCAAAACTGAACATGGTATTCAAGGTGTGGCCTCACCAGTGCTGAGTACTAGGGTAATTTTAGCAAGTCTTTCACAAATAGGTGAATGTCCAGCTAACACGTCTCAGATCTATGTCAGAGTCACCTCTGGAGTCTAGGTAGCTCAGATTATTCTGTTCTTACATCAGGGATTTTACCGAACTTCAGTGCAGCAACATGGGGAGCCTGTGCAAAACAAGCTGGCCATCTGTATGACTGAGAGCGGACAGGAATCCCTAACACAAAGATGTCCAAAGACTTTCAGCAAGGGAGAGGGCTGCTTTAAATTCAAGGCACCAAGAACAACTGAAACGGGTAGTTTTCATCTGTGAGTCACTGGCACAAGTCAGCTTGGGTTCTTCTCCCATTTCCAAAAACTTCCTGGTAATGAATTCTAGCGAGCCGCTGTATATTGCAGCGAAGCAGTGAAAGGTTCAGCACTACCTGTATTGTTAACCTACACATGCAACGTGTATCAACATATCCCAAACTGTAAGTAGGAGTCTTGTGAATTCCCAGCACTCAATATACTTGTCAATACACATTTATTCTCACTAGGCTTGGAACTTATGATCTAATTAGGATTTATTAGAAGGCAAATGATCTTCTTAACAGAAGATACAATTTAAATTGATGAGGGTTTTGTATAAACACACATGTGCACACACACGTTTGTATAAGACTATCACTTAAGTTCTTGCCGCCTTCTGTGTAAGCCAATATTACTATCCTTTCTAGTGAATCAGAGAAAGGAATGGATTATTTTTCTTTTTATTAATCAAAATATATTTTCAAGCAAAATGATTTGAGCATCACTGATTTTGAGTGTCAAGGTAATGGCCGTTAGAAAAACAGGCATTCTGTTTGCAGCCAGCAGTCTCAAGCTGTGCTTCATGGACCGTTTCTTTGTCTTTTGAAGAACTGTTCAGGTAGTGAGGCTGAGGGACCAGCCCTTCCATAGCTCCAAGAGCATGAGGTAGGCTGTGTTTTGGAGTGCTTCCGATATCAGTAGCACTTAAATGACTTAAAAATCATGAGGTATTGCTGGACACCTTTGTGCAGCGAGGTCCCTGTGTGGACAGGAGGTGGGACAGGTTTGGAAATGTGCCGTGCTCTTGACCTTCTGCGTAACCATTCCTTGCTCGTGATGTGGGTGTACCCTTCAGCGCTCTGTGAACCAGAGAGCAGGCAAGCCACCAGCAGTTCAAGTTGGACTATTCCCGTTGCTTTAACCAGCCCTTCCCATGTACGTTTTGCATGTGGGAACAGGAGGGGAGATGGTTTGGGATGGGAGAAGGGGTGGATCAGTGAGAAAGGCTCCTAAAATGTGTTCTGCGCAAGAGAAATGCTTCACCTAGGCAAGGAGGGGGAAGGAGGGAGCTAGCTATATCTCTGCTAATAAATTAAACAACGCATAGGAATGTTCCTGGGCCGGGAGCGTGACTGCCCGCCCTGGTAAACTGTTAGAACAGTCCCTGGCGAGGTTTTGGCATGCGCCAACCAGCGCTGCCCCGGGTAGTTTTCGAGCATGGTTTGGCAGCAAGCGTGTTCCTGGGACCGTCCCCAGTCGGCTGTTGCATGCAGCCTCCCTGTTTTGAAGGTTAAGGGTGTTTACTGGCGGAGACTCAGGCTCTTCTGTGCCAGCTGGCCTCTGTGCCCAGGAATGTTCCCAGGCACACTTAATTTACTTGTATAGATATAACCTGATGTTAACAGTTATCATCTGTCCCTGAATCTCACATCGCTGGGCTAAACTAGTATGGTGCTGCTTGTACACAAGCTTTTTTTCAGCAGTGCTTTCGCCGCACAGGGCGTTAAGGCTCGTGTTTTGTGCGTTTGAAATCGGGTCAAGGTGTCTTCACTGAGAACCCTGACGCCGACAGTAGCTTTGTCCCAGATATGTTCCTGCTGTCAGGGCTCCAGGCAATGCTGCTTGTGGGACTACAGCAATGAACCCCCCCTTTATGGCAATTCCTTTTGGTTCATCAACAGTTTAGGTTGCTGTGCCGTGTTCTCTTATTTACCTCTCATTAACATTAAGTTAACTGTGGAATTGTTGCTTTCTAAGGGAGGAATCCCAACCCAAGTGAATTGAGTGGAAAATTCTCACTGATGCTTTAGGGATAGGATTTTCCTGCAATTTCCTATATCCATCAACTCTCTGTATTACTGGTTACTGTATTTTAGATATATTTCTTGTATTCTTTCTAGTTATTCTCTTCCAATATTCCTCAGCCTTCTGAGTCCCATTGTATAATTTCTCTTCCTTCTTTTCTGTTTACAGTTCTTTTCCTCTCTGCATCTCCAATCCATTTCATTATGGAAAAATGTCTTTGGCGTATTCATGATACAGTTACTGAAACCATATTTACAAAAGTTTAAGGCAGCACAGATCACTAAAAAGAACAGGTCTAGTGGAAAAATATAATTTTTGCATGACAGTGTCTCTTTTTGGATTGACAGCAGTGAGCCACGTGTCAGGGTGCCTGGATGTGTATGATTTCTTCATTAATGATCTGGAAGAAAATAGGCTATATTTTAGGATTGGCATACGCTTTCTATTCAAAGACCAAAGAGATTAGTACATGCTTCAATGATATGACGTCAAATTTATAGGAAGCTGTTAGTCATAGCTGAGATACTCACCAGATTTTGTGATGTGGGAGCGATGGTGATATTTTGTATATTCTTTATTAGGTGTCCGTGATTACGCTTTGCTGGTGACCTCTGTCTCTAAGCCAAGGCAAACCAGGCATTTGGGCTCATTACAGCATAACTGTAGGATTTCATTGTTTATTTTTGTCACCTGCATAATGATGTCACCTGCAGATAATGTTGGGGTAGCCGCTTTCCTCAAATGTGGAGGGAGTGAGTTGGGCTGGGGGATACTTATGCGAAAGGTTATTAGCTTCATTCTTTAAGAATAAAAAAACTCAGACTTTTTATAGACCTCTGTCTGAGAAGCATCTAAGAGCTGAAGTCGGTGAACTATTTTATATTAAATATAATAATATAAAATACATATATATTAAAAAATAAACAGATACATGGCATGGTGGCAGCCCCCTTGGACGCAGGGCTACCACCTTCTCCTCCTGTTAGTCCAAAACTGTCAGAACAGGCATATCTATTTCCATGTCCTCCCTTTTGATTTATTTTGCATAGTTGGAAAATAATCACAAAGTCTTTTACTCACAGAAGACCGACCTGCTCAGCATGATGCAGGTGACTGACAGGCAAATAATGGATCTGGAATGATTTTGCGGTAAATAAAGGAGCAAGTAGCCCCCCTGAGTCTTTAATACTATTATTTATGTTGATGAGAGACTGTGGTTTTAAAGGTAAAGCTGCTTCCTGATTTCTCACTGGGAGCTGAACATCTGAAATGCTTATGGTATTAAAATCTCCGACTGCTCCATCCAAGCAAGCACAGTTTCACTTGGATCCAAAATGGCAGTGGTTCAGAACAGATGCATTACCTTTGTTTTAAATCCACGTTATATACCCTACCATAATATATACCCATATATATCCATTTTGATCCAGTCATCTAATCTGATTTGGTGGATACAACTCCTCAGTAAAGACAGAAGCAGTTACAAAGCATGCTGCAATGCACATCTCCCGTATCTTCTTACGAGATGCATTTTATTCTCCTCTGGACCACCAGCTCCACAGCCAAATTAGCCACCTCTTTGAGAAGAAAAGGCCAATGGCCTGAAGGAAAGTTTTATGGTTTAATGAAACAGTAAGCAAACAAATATTAAGTTCTTAATGAAAGAAATGAAAAGCACACAGTAGTCAGTACTTTATGATCCATGAATTCCTTTCTCTTGCCCTGCAGAAAGCACGTGTTCTGCAGTAGTTGGGCTGATCCTGTTGCTATCTTTTGCTCAATGTAATGGTGCAGGATCAGGGATTTGGGAAGGAAACCGGGAACAGAAGAAGTAGATGAGACCTGCTGAGACATAAATCCAGCCTTCTGCTATCATGGGCTCTGCACCATAAAATCACTTCCATAAACTTTTCAAACCTCTATCACTGTCAGATTTCTTTGTCCTCACAGCTCCCCTTGGCATGCTTTTCTAGTGACTCACCACCTCCTCATTTTTGCCCAAATTAATTCACGGCTGTAGATGGCACTTTGTTCTTGAGCCAAAGTTGTTCCTTGGCTTGCATGGTTCTCCGTTCCACTGCGCGTCCCTCTAATGTACATGGCGACAGCAGCTACGCTCCCTCTGCCTGTCCTTGTCAGCCATAACAGCCAAACTCTGCTAGTCATCTGCCATGGGGCAGTGCTCTGATTGTGCTGGCGACTTTGCCCTGTTCCTGTCCCGGAATTCCTATTTAGCCTGAAGACTGGAAAACCACATACGGTAACACCAATGTTGGTGTCACTTTGGAAGCCACCCCCAACAAACCTCGGGTGGTGACAGCAAGTGTGAAATGAACTATGGCGTCTCGCAGATACCAAACCCATTGGCTGCATATTTCTTTAGATGACTTTTTGTGTTCGGCACTAAAATTTCTGGGGAAACCCTGCCACGCAGACGTTGTGAAGTACGTTGCTGCTGCAGATGATGGTTTGCATAACCCACTGTGTTGCTCTCCCAGCTAGCGAGGAGGCTGATTGCGGGCCACGCCACTGACGTAGGGCTCAGGATCTGATCTGAGTGGAAACTGAGTGGGTGGCTTGTTTCTGCGGCTACTGGTTTCTGTATTTCAGTGGGTTCAGTTTTTCATCGCTAAGGTCCCCATTCTCTGTGTTTTCAAGATAATGATGATTTCTTTACCTATTGAGTTTGTAAAGTCTTCGAGGCAGAATCTGCCAGTTTCTGGGGGCAAATTCATCACTGAACACAACGGGATCGTGACAACCGAAGGCTTTTAGAGAGAGAACTGTGATGCGAGTAATTGTCCTTACAGGAGCGCTTTCAAAATAGTCATTTTCAAATGATTTTATGGTTTTGCTACATAAGTCACACGGTACCAGGTAGGCTCAAGTCAAAGTATTTCGACCTCAGTGCGTTTGAGCTAAGCCTTTATTGATGGAAATTTTCATGGAACACATTTTCTCATGGAAATTTAATTTTCTACATTTTAAAGCTGTATTTCTTGCAAATGAAGTGAGCGTGCTTGTTCATTGTGAAGATAACAATACAGCCAATGAATTGCATATGCCTGGGTAAACTCTAAACACACAAGCCTAACATGGAATATAAATCTAAATGTCTTGCACATGCTATGCAAATTCAAGAGTCTTCAATAGAGCCCTGTTTCACCAAGGAGCTGATTCCAGAAAAGTTTGAAAAAGCAGTGGAATAACTTTTAACATTATTAACCCACATAAAGACTCCTGAATATAGTACAAAATCACTCATGTTGATATTGGCTCCCCCCCCGGAAAGAAAAAGAGATCAAAGTTTTTTTTTTTTTCCCCTGAAAATATTAGCCTTGAGTTTGTTTTCAGATCTTTAATGTAAAATTGCATTTACTTTCTGTGTTTTCAAGACTGAGGCATTATTGTTACTCCAGTTCAGTAGGCTTTTTATAATCAGTTCGTATACTCACATTTGTTTAGCTCCTTCTTGTGAATGGCAAGGAGATGATTTTCCCTACAGAAATGGCGGGTCTTTTCAAAGATGGAAAATTCTTAAAGAATTGCACCTTTATGATTATTCATAGATTTGTTTATAAGGTTAGAGGCCCATGAAGTATTCAGAAGTTATTTAATTGGTAAGCTAACACTGGCTTGAAATAACTTGCTGAATCCCGATGCTTTGTTCATTTTCTGTTCTAGCATATTGTATTTTCTAGTGCATTGTAACACTGGGTTACTCAAACAAGATGAGAACTCTCATTTCAAAATGAGCAGGACTAAAGCTGGGTTTTTTTGAAAGATGTTACATATTGTCTTGTAATGTAACAATTTCAAAATGGTGCCTGTGTATTCCTGTCAAAACAGAGAGAATTATACTGCATCTTCACGGGATATATTTGTGTAATACCTGCAGACAAAACCAAGAAGTAACCTTCTCTAATATATCTTGAGTTTCTGCTTTAGATTTTTGTTCTTCAGGGACCACACCGACTCTGGGATTTTGTACAGCCTTGAGAGATGTATTGAGGCTGGCTAATATACTACCAGTCAGTGTACTGTTACGCTCCCTAGACAGGCCTTTACATGAGGCGAAGGGACGTGAAAAAAACCTTTTCCATTTCAATTTTTTTAACTAGACTTTCTACCTCCTCCACCTACCAGGAGTGAGAATACCTTTATCATAAACCGCTGGTACTGCAAGGATGAGTAAATGCATTGGGAGCAGCCCGGATCCTGGGCGGCACCAGTAATTCTGGTCACTCTGCTGAGAAGAAATGTAGTAGTTCTCCTGGTTCTCCGGAGTCTTGAGAGAAGCTGGAAAACCACTGGATGGTCCGTTTTTCACACAGGTTGAGAATGTAGGGGGAGCAGCTCTGTCCAACCTTCGGCTGCTTTTTCCTGCCTAGAAGAACCAAAATAGCTAACATGGATGCAATGGCGAGAGGCAGGATGGCTTCTTTCTTTCCTTCAAAATTAAGACCCTTTTGGGCACTCATGGCGTTAGAGGGGAGGTCTTGCCTGAGTGAGGAATGCGGCACCAAATGAGTTCCTTACGCGAGGACGTTAATTGCTGTTGAGAATATTTACGAACGGGCTTCTTTAATGAAGTGATTTGTTGGTCCTAAGTAACTGCTTTATCTCATCAAGTCCGCAGCACAGGAAATCTAATGTGAAGGTTTGGTCCCAGCAAAGTATGCTTGGCTTGAAGAAAAGAATCACACTTTGGAAAAAAGGAATAATGGAATGTTAAATTAGTAATGGCTTTTGCAGCTTGTTTGCAGTTTGATCTTTCTATGCCGTAAAAATTATTTCAGTATTTAATTTCTGGGGCTTAATTTGTGCCTTTGCTTGGATTATTTTTTAAAGAATTTCTTCTGCTTGGACGAGTTTGTTTCCTACAACAGAAGAATAATATTACAATAGATGGTTTGCATTTGGCTGCCAGAAGCCCCAGCTGTTGGTAGGAGGATATTCTGAGCAAGTGTGTAAATAACGTTAAAACCGACAGGCTTCCTTGAATCTCCACAAAAACATAGCTTACCTCTCCCAGGTCTCCAGTCCAGGAGAGCAATTACGTTTGTATTACCTTGACTTTTATAGGTCCGTTCACACATTCAAGAGAGAGATAAACGCTGATCTGCTTGGCTGGACTGGAGTCACACAGCTATGTCGGTGTTGCTGTGGGCTGCAGCTCACGTAAACGTGCTCAGACTATCTTTACATGGAGTCTCTTGGGTATTGCTGTTAATACAGACACGGGAACTTGGAGCTCAGCATGTGGTACCGAGATCTGACTAACCTGGGCTGAGCTCCGTGCTGCGTTAGCCATGCATCTCACCGTCCAGCCAGCTAGGTAAGGATATGTCGATAAAAGCTGTAGTCATAGCTTCCAGGCGTGCTCAGCGAGCTTGAAGTAAACAAGGATACTGGTCTGACACTCACTTTTGTACCCTGTTGTGGGGGTAACAGACCTTACTGGGCCCATAGAGGGGTAGAGGAAGAGTTACACCCGCTGAGATGGTGCTGGTAGGTGCATTTGTCTCCTCTCTCAGATGTCCCTGAATTTCTCTGCACTTGAGCTCGTTAGGTTACATACCTAGACTTACGAAAGGGAAGCTGATGTGCAGAGAAATGAAATGATTTGCACAGGGTCAGGAACGGGAGAGCTGAAGACTGAATCCAAGTCACTTGAAACCACGCCAGTAGCTCAACCACAAGGCCACCATTCCTTCATAGCATATTTTCCTTTGACTCTAGCAGCTTTTGCAGCTGGCTGCCTTTGTAGAGCAGATCCAAAGCTCACTGAAGTCAGTGGGAGTCCACTTACCGATTTCCAGCAGGCTTTGGATCAGTCCCATTAGGTGCTTTTTTCCTATACGCTAGAAAGAATAGTTCTGTCTTTTAATGCTCCCTTTACCTGTCCGTGTTGTCCATTAGGGAAGCTGTACAGTTTGAGATTAGGGTTGGTTGTTTTACCTTGTAAGGATCCCTGGCAACTGTTGGAAAACACTGATAGAAACCAAGGTTATTGCTCCCATCTCCCCACTGGAAATTTCTGCTCCCTCAGAGCACAGCTACATAAACAGCTGATTTGGCATTTAGCACAAGGGAAGGAACGGAAACGCCTGGCAGGGTGGTGGGAATGAGTTATTGGAGGTGATGGGGGAAGGGCCAGAGCCTTGGAGCGGAGCTGCTGCCGGTGGAAGAAGCTGTGCGGGATGCTGAATCCACTGTTTGTGGGGCTGCAGCCTCTTTGAAGAGATGGGAACGATCAGATGTGGGTGGGAAGGAATCTCTTCAACTGCTAATAAAATGTTGTAATTAGTGCGATCACTGGTCACCCAGTTAGTATTTAACAGCTGCAAGTGAAGATTTCCTTTAGTTCCCCAGGGTCAGTACTGTCCGCTGCCATCTCCCTGGACTGCAAAAGCGATGGGTGGGAATTCACTGCTTTTTTTTACATTCCCATATTTCTCCATGTGAGCTAATACCCGTTTTTTGTAGCAGACTTGTCTCCACTCACGAAGAATTCAATCCTGTTCTTTATGAAATCAATGGCTAAGTTACCAGTGGCTTCTGTGGCATGGTATCATTAGGTTTTCCCTGTGAGGGAGGGAGAAGGCTGAGCAGAGCTGAACACAAAGCTGATACGCACCAAAACCTACCAAAACTTTAGCTGTATTTGACTTTTGATCTTACCCAAAGACCACTGAAACTGTCATTTAGATGAGGTAGTCTACTGCAACTGCAGTATAGTCATTATTTAACATCATATACATGGGCTAGAAACTAAAACGTGCTCCTGGTAGGTCCTCTGCTTCTTTGCTGAGCCTGCTGAGGAACCCAGAGTCTGGATTCATCCTAGTTTGCATTAGATTCTTAGTTAATTGTTTAAGTTGGAGACCTAATTCCTCTGTGGGCCTGGGAGCCCTCTGTAATCAGTGAAGAAAAAACAGTTACTTCTAGAAAGCAATTCAGAAATTTAGATGGGATGCAAGTACCTGCAGTCTTCATGGCTCTCTAGTCGTTTCTGCTGACTGCAGGGGGAGTTCAGTGGAGGTAAACTCCTAATTTAAGCAGTTTAGTGAAGTGCCTGAAGTTAGGTGAGATGGATTTGTGGGCTGGTGACTAGTGATTTCTCATGGACCTCGCTAAACTTTCATGGAGCTGCTTAACTACAGATATGTTGTTTAATAGGGAAAAGAGAAACCTGTGGGAAAACAAAGAATATCAATAATCACATGTACTTACATCTGGCAATAAAGTTTTTGGAAACAAAATCAGTACAGCAGCTTGTTGCCTTTGAAACTTAATGCTATTAAAATGTTCAACATGAAGTTTCTATTTTTAAAATAGCAGTTGAAAGAAATGCGCAAGATTAATAAGAAGCTAAATTGAAACCACGTGGGTTCACAGGTAATACAGACAAACACAGAGTTAATGGGGAAGCATTCTTGGGGAGAGCTATGTGTGCGCTCCAGTTTGGGCCACTGCTTGTTTGGTTTTTATTTTGTCTTTCTTAGAAAGCAGAAGGGGGTAGAAATACCAGCCTGTTAAATCTTTTATTTCCTTTTTTAGACTGTTGTTCAGTCGAGTTTATTAAGCTTTCTGAAACAGCGGCCTATGACGAGTTAAGACGCTGTCTGCCACCCCAATACATAGGGAGTCGCTGATATAAACTGTTCTCCAGCAGAAGTGGACAACAGGTCTGCCTGTGGAAAGCCTTAGAGACAAACAAGGAGGTGTGTAGCAATCGTGTAGGAAGTGATGGAAGGGAGATTTGAGTATTGAGCTCTTTACCTGGAGGGGAGAAGCCATCTGACACAGGTGTCCAAGAGAGCTGTAGATCTCTGTCTCTATTTGTTGCTGTTGGAGCAGGCGCAGCTCAGAATAGACAATTCTTGTCTAGCTAAAAAGCAGGGGAGAGGAGCTGCACCTCCAAGGAAGTGCTTACAAAAGCAGTTGCAGATAGAATTTTGTTCCAAGATGACCGCAGTCTCGTGCTAATAACCATAATTGCCAACCCAGAGGACTGGATGGACTCTAGTTCTTGATATTAGATGAAAAAAGGGGAATTTGAGCAGGGAAGTAGGGGGGTGGTAGGTTGGACCCTGGAGAAGAGCTTTGGTTTCACTGGCACTGTGACCATTTACATGATGTCAAGATCTGGCCCACTAACGCAGTGGAGTTAGGATGATCCATGCCAGCAGCAGAGCTGTCCCATATGGCTTTTATTTTCTCCCACATTATCTTTTTTTTTTTTAAAGTCTGAAGGGAACTGGCTGTGTGGTAATAATAGAAGAATGAGCACTGGAGGACCTTGTTAGCAGCCCGAAGGAGAATATGCAGATAGTTGTTCATGAATTGTTAGTGGAAGCAGTGAATGTTACCAGCAGGCGCTGCACGGAGCTGCGTATGGAATAACCTGCTGTGAATAAACTGCACAGAACATCCAATGTGTATTTATATAAGGCAGACGTCTGTAAAATATTAAAGTAATAAATGTATTTATGTACATTTATATGTGCATTATTACCTTACACTAATACTCAAATGTGGGCTCTGTATTTCATTATGAGTTTGAATCAAAATGTATCTTTACGGGGTTGAATTAAATGTGGTATTAAGGCCTGATCAACAGCACGCTGAAGATAGCAGGGTGCTTTCTATTAGCTACGGCTTACGTTAGTGAAATGCCCCAAGATACTCACAGTGTTCAATACATCAGTTAGGGATGGTTCCTGCCCTGCACTGTCGCGATTGACACCACAGTGTAAGGAATGGGCAGGGAGGAGCAGACTTGTCCATGCAGTGTGGGTGACAGATGGGAGAAAAGAACCAAGAACTTGTTGGAACAGAAGGACAAGATAAAGCCAGGCCAATTTTTGCTGCACCATAGATCGAAACGCGCTTGGTCAACTCCAGCGGTGGTCTCAGGCTCCTTCCATGCCAATAGGACCTCTGCATGTGCTTCACAAGACCAGGGTTCTGGCTGCTCCTCTGAGGATGTTTGATTTTCAGCTGAACCCTGTGTGTCTCATAACAAGCTGTGGGTCTTAGTTTTGGGGTGATGGTTTGTTTTATGAACCTTACTTCTTAGATGGTGGAGACTGGTAACCCGGATAGTCAGTGATGAGAACCTCGGGGAAGGCCATGGATATGTGGGGAGGGATCTGCTAGTGGTTAACAACAAAACATGAAAATCTTTCCAGCTTACTGTTAGATTGCTCTGCTTTGGTATATGAACAAGTTACATAAGTTGCAAAGCTTCAATAACTTAAGCTCTGCAAAACATCCAGATGCATGACAGGAACACAGGTGCAAACTGCCCATTGCTAATTAAATCCTTTTTTTTTCTGGCCAAGGTCGTTCAGTATTAAAGAAAAACAAGCAAAAACCTCACAATTTTGAATGTTAGAGGAAGAAAACCCAATTTTTTTCTCATTGACCAGATGTCTCATTTTCACAGATGCTGACTTTGATTTACTCAAGCACTTTGGAGTCCCAAGGTGGACGCTTAGGTGTTAATGTGTTGTTGGTAGAATTGGTTGGAAACTAGAACTTTCTCTACTGAAGTAAAATTTGAAGTTTCAAAATGAGTTTGCATACCGTATCAGGATATCAGGCGCTCACTGAGCAGGGGACAGTCTGAGAAGTTTCACTTTGGAGGCATCAAAACATTTTGATTCTGAAAGTTGAAAATATGATATTTGATAATACCAATTTTATGTTATCATACAGTATAGTATAACAGTGTAATACTGCATAGGGTATAACAGTATGCACACATGGTATATATTAACATTTGTTTTCATGTAATATGTATAAATTGAAACAATGAAATACAGTGATGTGGTGAGAATAAAACATATAAGTCAAGATTTAACTCAAAGTTAAAACACTTAGCTGAAATCAGTTTCTGTAAAACAATTTGGTTTCAAAAAATGGTATTTATTATGTAAAACTACTGCATCAAAATGCTCCTAGCTTTCAACTGAGTTTCGTTGTTATAAGTGAAACCAGCGATGCCCAACAATTTCCATTGTGGCAGCCTCTAATGTTGTTAAACTTTTACCATGCCTGCTGAAATCGTACATGCCGAGGTCTGCTTCGGGCTGAATTTCTTTGGAAATGATCGGTAGAAATGCTTCAGCAGTTTCTGAGACTGAGCACAGGGAAGAATACATTATTTTGCTTACATTGAAATATGTTACAGCTGTTTCAGAAGAGAGCCTTAAAAACGACTGGAAATCAGGATACTTGGATGGACTTTTTGCGTTCCGTGTGTCTGCCCCGGTTTGGCTAAGGTGTGAACTTGCGTAGCGTTCCTCTGTGTTGGAGCTCAGCAGCTAAACTCTGCTGGCTCACGGAGGGTTTGGTGGAACCAGGGACCCATATCTGGTTTTTTGTATCACTTTTACTGTTCAAATATGGAGGCAAGGTTTGGAAGGAACAGTGGCTTCAGGTACCCTGTGTTCTTGATTGATCTCATTAGTTAATTATTCCTTTTTACTAAGGAAAAACCAGCTGATCTGCAGAAAAGCGAGTTTGTTAGCGTGGGACATTTGCCATTCTTTCTGTTCTGCCTTCAAGCCCAAGTTTTAACGCAGGCTCGGTGAGACGATGCTCTCCTCGTTGCCAAAGAGGAGCCGGCGGTGCCAGAGATCTAATCAGGTGGTGACACCAAGGACTAGCGGAGATGTTTGTGAACATGGAAAAAGTAGTTCTCCTGGCTCCCCCAGCCAAATGGCTGGCCAGAAGTAAGGTTTCAATTATAAGCAGAGCTAAAGCATGTTTGCGTTAATGACAGATCCGTCAGGCGGAGGTGCTCTTAACGAGAATACGTGCGATGGGATTGTGTGCGCGTTGCTAATTCATTTGACGTAGCTGCTTACTTGACTTTGGTTAATTAAGATGGATGATCTCTGTTGGCTGAGAAGCGGCATCATTGACCCCAAATTCCTGGTAGAAGTTTAAGATTGCAGCGCTTGCAGGGCTGCTAGGTGTCAGGAGTATCTTCAGAGCCCGGACTGGGGTCTGTACAGCAGAGGTGAGCGATGTGCAGCAGGTTACCAGTAGTAACGCAGGACGGGGCGGTTTTCAGTCACCGCTGGGAGCCCCGGCTTCTCTGAAAATCTTCAGGACCCATTTGTGGCTAATTTCTCATTATTTTTGAAGGGCAGCGCTGCTCTGCCTGTCTGGCTGTGGGCGCCCGGGCTCCGGCTGTGCTGTGAGGAGAGGTGGGGCTGCCCCCGCCGGGCACAGCCGGTTCCGGCCGGTTCCAGCCGGTTCCAGCAGCCCCAGCCCAGGGCACGGCTGTATACAGCATATACACAGAATTAATAGCGTTTGAAGTACTTTTAATGAATTCCTGCAATTTGGGGGAAATTATTGACATCTCCTGTTTCAGAAAGGTAATAATATTTTGTTGGTTTTATTTTTGTTCATAATTTTTACCTCAGTGGAACTAGTCCATATCAGTAGGAAAATACCTCAGGTGAGTTCATTTCTCTGAAACCAAATTTCTTCATAGCGGCCTACTTTGTGGGAATCCTGGTGCCATCCAAGTGTGAATTCCTTTCTATAATTCTGCCTCCTGAAGGAAAAACGAGCTTAGCTCTCCTTTATTTTTAGTCTGGTTCTGAGTTCGAATACATCAGGCCTAACTTTCTCCTTTTGGCTCATGTAGTGTCCCCAGGGGCCCGTCACTTCTGCGCGGGCTCTGCATGTGGAGTGGAATGTAACCTGGTTGTCCAGGGCAGGCTGCTAATTACAGCTTTAATTTTATTGTGTTTAGGAGGAGACAGATATCCAACCTTTTCTTGCTCGTAACTACGGATCTGAAGAAAGGCACGATAGCAGATAAGGTGTGCTGACAGACAGGATGGCCCCGATGGCAAATTGCCCATCAGGTGAGTAAAACCTGCTATTGATGAGCCCTATGAAAGGATGACTATTACTATAACGATATATGTAGATAGATATAGCTATGTATCTACCTACACATAAACTCATTACGTGCGCACACATATATATGTATTTATTTCTATGTGTTGTTAACAGAATCGGTTCCAAAAAGAGTTTAGAAAAGAGGGGAAAAGGTGTGTTTTATATTATTCCTGTGTATACCCTTGCTTATGTAATACATGCTTCATTTTCCCTGGGGACTTCTTAAAGAAGTTACTAATGTATAAGCAGTGCAACCTAAAAGAAACCAACTGGAATCTAAATAGTTTCTTACAATGCCGACAGTTTTACAGTAAGCAAAAAAAATTGCACTTTGAGGCAACAGAAATGATCTATTATTTTACAAGAAATGAGCTATTATTATACAGTAAGAAAATAAAAGCAAGGGTCTGCTCTTAGCTGTAAATACTGCAAAACTTAATTTTGAAAATGGTAAGCTGTGGTTTTGTTAGCTGCAAATTGTTGCAGCTCCATTGCTTTGAAAGGGAAACAGCTGATTTATATCAGCTGAAGAGCTGTCTTTGCGTTGTTGATGTTTTATTCAGAATTCTTGGATCACAGTACATTAGAAATCGCTGCGGTAGATTTACCATAAATATTCAGGTTCTGTGGTGCTTTATTCCTTGAGTAATCCCATTGATTTCAGAGGCTTAAAAGTACTCAAGAGGACAGATTCCTCTGGAAAAAGGAAAAGCTGATCAGTCATGAAATATGGTTGCGGGGAGTATTACCACAGCCTGCTTTCCAGGGTGGTGATGAACTTAATTGCTGTAGCATCAGCTCTGTTTCTTGTTCCATGCACTATTGTTCACCAATCCTGTTGGGTCCAGTACAGCACCTCTTGAAATTGATGGGAGCCTTTCCACTGACTTCATCAGGTATTGGGTGTTTAGGGATCTTGAACTAGATCAAATAGCAGCTATTAATGTGGCTTGGCCTTCTTCCAGCTTTAGTTACTGCCTGTGGTGCTTATACAATCTGTTTGGTATATAATTTTCTCTCATTTCATAAAAGAGAGAGAGAATGACTCAGAGCCATGCTATGCCACTTGGTATTTTTGTTTGTGTATTGTCACTTACCTTTGTATTCAAAGATAAATCCAACAGCTATCTATTTACTGACCCTTTCTATATGTGTTTATGTATACAAAGGCTGCTGTTACATTTATATGACTGACCAAAATGTTTATGAAAGTTCAAAGCCATGTTCATGCTGTCTTAAAATACTCGTTTTTCAAAATTGGGACAGATGTTTGGTGCTGTTGGAAGAAAAACCACAAAACCTGGGACAATGGAAAGGTCCAGTTTTGGTGCTGAGGATGTTTCAGAAATGGAGTTGGTTGAAATAGTTCTGATTTTTAAGATGGTGTAAGCCCTTTTTATTTAAATTTTGGGCAATGGGGAAAAATAATAAAGAAAATAACTGCAGAAAATATTTCAGTTAAGTAGTTTGCACATTTCTCCACTCTGTTAAGTGTTGAAGAGCCGGGACGTGGTCAATAATGAGCCTACCAATGTCACAGGCACGTGAGTTTGGTATCATAGACGCTGTGTGTGTTTTCTGCACTACTGATTGAAGAAGGCAAGACGACCGCCGTCCAAAGTTTGGTAGCTCTCATCACACTAGGAGTTTTCTCCCAGCTCCATTTCCACCAGCAGTTTGTCCTGCTTTCTGCTTTTTTCCTCTGGTTATTTGAATGAAACAGGTGTTTCGCAGAAAGAATGAGTGCTTATAGCTCTAATCTGTCTCTCACAAATAGATCTTTTGTGCTGTCTGGTGGATTAATAGGGGGTTAGGTGCTTAAAAAAATAAACAGTGAGTGCAAACAGTGGGAAGGAAGGAGGAAAGAGTAAAGCTGCATGTGGTTGATGAGCGAGATGATGTCATTTATTTAGCAGAGGTGATACAGTCATCAAGAGGTGCTATGAGAGGAAGGGCTCCTTTTAAGGAAATGGGGTAGTACACTACTGAGAACTAGTATACCACCAGGCGTGAAGCAAACCACAGCCTATCTGTTAGCGGCAAATGAAAAAAAACTCATTGGTTTTGAAGCCTTGGAGCTCAGGTGCAGTGAAGGAGAATAGGGGCTCATTGTTAAGGCAAGGATCAGCACTCCCTTTTGTTCCTTCCCCTGCCCCCCTCCTCCTTTGGCACTGCAATAATATCATCTTGTCACTCCTAAGACATGCTGGCATAGATCACGTTCACTGATGGATGTTCGGTCAATGAATGTACTAAAATGGTTTGTTTCTGTTGATGTATGTCTTTGTAGGCTCCTCTAATGGGAATGTAAATAAATGAACCCTTCACCAGCGATTTCTTTCACTGTAGTCCAGTTTAACCCCTGAGTGCTTCCCTGCTAGGAGGGACTCCAAATGCTTTACTGTCTTACAGCTCTTGCCTTTTTCTTGAGTTTCATGTATTCCGTTTGCTGTCCGAGTGCGCAGACAACTTCCTATATGTGGATGCAAGTAGTTTTTTAAAATCAGTATTCAGTAAAACAAGGTTGAGAAATTAAGATGGGCAGTCAAGAAAGGTAAGGGCCTAACGTCCACTGAGACCGTTGAAAAGATTTCTCATGGTTTCCCTGGGAACTGTAGAGGTGATGACAATCTCTTGAGATTCATTTCTTTTCAGCTGTGTGCAAGACCTGGTTTGTATGGGGTTGTGAATGATAGAACTGTAAGATTTTTCTGTGGTTAGTTCTCACCAGTACGTAAATTCTACAGTGGTACTTGTCCTTAAGACACCAGAACTCAAAAACATCATCAGAAAATACCCAGAATAAATATATTTACCCTTAATGATTAACCAAAAATAATTTTTACAGAGAAGATAGGCCCTAATGTATTTATTCTCAGGAGATCTTTTCACCATAAGTATATGGGAAAGAGAGTTTTGAAAGATTAACATAGTTTTCACAGCTCCCTTCTAGACTTTGAAGGGCTCGTACTTGGACAGTTTACCTATACCACTGGAAATGCCTTCTTCCATAATCATGCATTTAATGACCGCTGGCCAAACCCCATTTCTTCAAGTCTCCATTTAACGAGGCTTCTTTTCCAGAGAAATTCATACACCAGCAGTAAAGAGCTTCTGGTGAGGATGGAAATGGAAGGTAACAGGCCTAATGCTGTCAGTGTGATTTCAGTTGTCGTTTGGAAAAATTGCAAAACTGGTTGCGGTTTCCCCCCCATTTCCATAATCAGACAAATCAGTCATGGAACAGGATATGCTTGCACAGCAGAGATCGAGAACGGTAGAATATCACATGGCTACAGAAATGCTCACCACGTGCAGAGCACAATCTGATATGATTAGTGTAACCTTGTAATGAGTTAATGTGTTGGGACAACATACTGTCGTATCATGTATCTGGAGCAAAGACAATTAAAACCAGCCTTCTCCCACTTCAGCCTCTTGTATGTAGGAGATGCAAATGCCAGATTTTGCCAGGAGCCCAACTATTGACAGAGATCATCCCTTCCCAAAATGCTTTTGCTAAATCTCATCTGTTCTGAAGTTTTCAGTCCAAATATACTCACTGAGGGAGAAAATCCCCTTTTTAAAATAGGCTAGCTATTTTTTTCCTTTGTGCTTGCTGACTTTGCTAATAAAGTGCTATTTAAAAGCTGTATTCTAGAATGGGGAACTTTGTACCTCCACCCCCTTCTCCTATGTATTCATTGTAGTGGAAACGTAAGAACTTTATTGAATGCTTGGCTGTGAGGACACTGGAACAGAGCATCCAGTATCTCCATATCATTCCTTCGTTATTTATGGTTGCAGCTTAGTAACATGCAGCACCAGATGTGAGTAAGAAGAAGGAGGGGTGCAAAAGAGAACTTCAAAATGACTGTGATGAATAGTTGAAAGTGAACAGAGGGGCTTTTAAAACTCCTTTAAAGAAAGCCTAATGCTCTGCTTCCCTAAGCAGCAGGCTACTGATGATGGAAAAGTCACAGACATACCTGCAGAGATTTGGGAAGCTCTTGTTTCAGTAGGTCTTTGTGGCAGCTAAAAAAAAATTCCTGTGTTCCTGCCAACTTGGTTGGTGTGTCCAGCTTGCTTTTCTTCTTTGCATTTTGCTCTGTAAGGACAACATGCGATGTCTTGGACAGTGCCGACTTCCAAACTGTGTTTATTCTTAGATACCTAACCCCGCCAAGACCAGGCCCTACTTGTGTCTAGTACTTTACCATACAGTGTCAGGATGGGTATATTGTAAGTGATGTCATATAGGGGGAAGAATTTTGCTGGGAAAATAGTTATTTGTCATCAAGACTGTTGCCAGTGAGACTGAATTCAAATTTCACGTGGTCATAATCTTCCTGTCCAATGCACCATCAAGGTGTGAAACATAGAGGACTTGAGCAGTGCTATCTTGAGGACAGCTGTTTCCTGGCTGCATTTGATTTCTGATGGTAGCATAAAATACGAGGCCCTGAAAGCCCTGAATCTTCTTTGCCTTATTAAAACCAAATGGTGACATTTTATTTGACAGGCACTACCCGTACTTCCCTGATGGTACCCTGGAAATCCAACATTAGTATAAATTATGAATGAAGCACTTCCTATTGTCCTCCTGCATCACCCTGTTTTATAACAAGCTTTCTAAAATATTCTGGACGCAGACTAAAAAAATGTTGGCTTTTCCAACCATCAAATTCCTTGATTCATTTTTTTTTTTTTTTTCGTTTTTGGGCAAGATGATTTGAAAAATTCAGCAAAAAAAATTTGACAGATGCAAAGGAATTTTTTTAAGGAATTGTTTAAGCTTTAAGTGAGTCTGAGTACAGCTAAAATTGTTTAAAGTGGAATCAAACAGTAGTATTTGTGTACTCTGAGCTCTGCAGGAGTACGTCTCTGAGGAGGATGCACTGCAAGCGAATGGCAGAGTGCTGCTCCTCCCCATACCCACTGACACCGAGCTACCGCTTCATGCTGTCCCCACGGGCGTTCTCCCTCCTGCCACTTCCACTTCTTACCGTGGTGGGTGCGTGCGCTTCAGGGGCCGAGTTGATGCACTGTGGGTGGCTGCACCCTGGAGGTGAGGGTGAGCTTGGTGTGCAGAAGCGGGGTCAGTGAGAGCCTGTAGGTATTAGGGCGCATGGGCTGCAAGGCATGTAAAACATGGTGTGTAAACTGGCCTGAGCATCAGTGCTGCCTTAACTGATGATTTCCTTGGTTTATGCTGATTGCATGGATAGGAAAATGCACTCAAAGAGCTTTAGCTCTTCAGTTAACAAAGTTTTTGTGTGGGTGAACTAATTGACATAGCAGGCCACACCTCTTCACACAGACATTTAGGAAATGGTAAAGCAAATAAGCTCAGTGGTGCCAAAATCAGAGCGATAGCTGATGAAGCCCTGATGGGGAGAACAGCCAAATAGCGTGAATGGAATGTAAGTAAGTACAGAAGTTAAAAATACACATCTCAAACCTTGAGGACACTCTGGGGACTAAGAAGCTGTATTGATACTAGACTTCAAAAGATCCAAATAAACAGCAGGATTTTCTCAACGCACAGAAGTACATACTTGTGATGTCAGAGAGATGTTATTTCTGCACTGCAAATCTCAAGACAGATGCCTAAAAAAACAGTCCAGATAAGTTGCTTCTTATTTAATTGACATTTATAATTGCTCTTATTTTATTTTCATTTATCTTAAAAACTTAGTTTTAGATTCACACTGTGAATCCCAAATTTCCCTATTTCTGGAGATAACATTGATGCTTGTTTAGGGGAGAGTGTCTGGCTTGTGTGGTACTGAGCAGCATTTCAGAGCACTAGAGTTCAGCTTGTGTCGATGCTGGAGAAGTAAATGACAAGGCTGTGACCTTGGGCAAGTAAAGCAGGAACAACAACATTGATTTGCTTTGTGAGATACTTTGAGATCCACAGATGAAAAATACCAGAGAAGAGAGAGCCTAATCTAAAGCTAGACTTTTCCTGGATGCTTCTCATTCTAAGTGTTAGGAAGACCAACATGTCCCTTCTCCCAGCACAGGTGGCTTCCCAGTTCTCAAACCCTGGGTAGGCTGTGGCTTTGTCTCTTTATTCTAGACAAATGAAGACTGTAGATGGTACATACATACAGTGCCTGGATGTAAACTGCTGGAAATAGCTTCAATTCTGATATCTCCATCTGTTACTTATCCTGGGCTCCTGTTATAATGAGCAAGGAGGATTTTGGAGGATGATTCAAGTGATGCATTTTAGATGTCTGCTTTAGGATGAGATTACTTTTGTCTTGAAGTGCCTGTTCTCTCCAGTGCTCACAAAGGGAGTTTACTGTGACTACCTGGATCTTGCCGTGGAGTCTTAATAAAAGCTCCGAGAGTGTGTTTCACACTGCTGTTTCAGAAAACAGCTGCCCTGGCTGGCAGCGAGCAGCAGCAGTTGACTTTCTGCTGGTTAGATGCGGTGAAAAACTGGGAGCTGCTTTCGCAGCTATGCTTCAACTCGCTTTGATTTGTCTAAGAGAAAACTGAAAGATAATAAGGTAGGGAGAAAATTTTTTTGCCCTACTTGGTCTAATGGAGAAGGTCAAATAGAAGCAAAGGCATGACAAATACAGACCATAAAAGAAAATAAAATGTACCCATTTTTTAATAGTAGAGAGAATCTGTGGAATAATTTTCCATTATATAAAATCTTTGCATCAGAGTTGTAGGCTGGATTAATTGGTGACTGTATTCTATGTATAGATTAGAATGGCAAATTTTAACAGTACTCTCAGACGTGAAAAACCAAGAGGAAAGTGTATTTATGATAAATGCCAATCTCCTAATGGGAGGCCAAATTATGTGCATTTTTACGAGTTTCGAAGAGTGGCAGCTAGTTGCTGCAGGAAGAAGGACCTCACTCACGGCAGTACAGTTTATGCATAGGTTGACATGAATTAAAATGGCAGCATCAGAATATTAGCAACCTGCACATCTTCACGTAAAAGCTCGATTAACTCTGAGAACATGAAACTCCTATGTTGTACACATGCTGTTTTGGCTAGACTAGGTTTCTCAACAGAAATACAGAAAATGTAAGAAAAGACAAAACCATAATAAGGTTTTAAGAAACTACATTAAAGCAGCATCTAGATTCACCAAACAAAATCAGGAACTGCTGTGCATGCTGCTCTGCAAAGGAGCAGTAACAGACATCCCCTGCTGCGCAAACATTTGAAACACACGGGAGAAGTGTTTTACTCTCGTGGATGGCTCTGGCCACGTGAGTTGTTTCAGTGTGAAAGGGGCAGCCATGTCTAAGGGAGGAGGACAAGACCACTTCTGTGCATTTCATCACTTTCTCTTTTAGAGAACACCATAGTCCTCAGAGCATGAAGAAAAATGCCCTCTGTAACCTGTTTTGTATTTTTAATGCACCTGAACTGTTTGTATCAGAAGGAAGCTCAGACAGAAATATCACTGAGCTTTTCTGTATGTGTCCCACCTTGCAAATTCCCTTAGTTAATCTTCTCAGCTCTTTGCTTCGGTAGTATATGAGGGCCCTGTAGTGTTCCTTAGCACTAAGTGAGGTTCGGCAGGGGAGCTGCTTTTAGGGCTGGACTTGAGCTCTGTTGTTGAGAACTCATCGGAGGGCAGTGCACTACAAAGTGGGACACTTGAAAGCTAGGTGCTGGGGAGAGGGAAAGTGCTGCGTGAGCAAGAAGTGAGATTATAAATTAGAATTCAGCTCAGCACGTTTGGAGCCACATAAATAGATTAGGGGTTTGTAAAAGAACACCCTCAAGGATTCAGAATTACAGCCAAAGAGGAGGGAAAACATAATGCTTTAGTACCCTGTGATTTATGCACCAAATAAGTTTGGATTAGTCACTACTGTGAAGTGGGTTTGGAAGGATTAATAACCCTTACCCAGCATTTATTGTATGATGATCAGCTATAAATCTTCTTTGAGCAAAAGAGGAAGTAGCCAAATCCTTTCTCTGTGGAGATGGGCAATACTCATGCCATTGTTCAAGGGCAGCCCAGTTTGAATTCTGGTTGTGTGGGGGTTTTGTTGTTGGTTTTTTTTTGTTGTTGTTTTTTTTTCTCAGGGTAAGGCTATGGATTGCTCATGGCAACTTGGCCATTTCCAGTTTGCTCGGAAGATACATGATGCCAGATGGGCCTGTCGAGGGATGGGACAACTGTGTGAAACCATGAACTCCCATTTGCCTGGGCTTATACAATTAACAGCATACAGTTCATTTCTTGGAATGGTCACATTTGCCTGGAGAGGGAATATAAAAAGTGTGAAAATGCTGTAGGTTGCAGACTCTTCGTTGTTACTTTTCATGTTCTGACTATTTCAGTCCTGAATGACTTTTAAGCTCATTTTTCCTACTTGTTGTGGTTGTTTGAAGTGGAAAACTTTCCATTAAGGACTAAAAACTCTGTTCTAGTTGATGCTTTGCCCATTTGTATTTGTGCCAAAAACAGTATGACTTTTGATTTCTTCTGAGCATATGTCAGCTGGTGACCCACCACACCTTCTCTTGTGTGGCCTGTATAAACCGATGCCGACTGAAGCTTCAAAGAGTGACTTTCCTCGCTGTAGGACTCTGCCTCACACTTATTTCCAATAAACTGCCATCCTCTCAATTTTCCACAAGCAACAGTATAATTGAGCAGCAACCTCGGTGTATGAAAATCTGTGTGGCAGATGAAAACATCATTAGACTAGAGGCAGCTGGAGTGCAGTCATGAAGCATAAAGAGCTCAGCTCCCATAGAATCTCTTCTATGAATATTTAGAATTCAAGAGAAAAAACTGCTCAGCTGTTTGATGGAGGTGGAATTCTTATCAAACCAAGAAAGAGGGAGTGAGAGCTGTTTGACTAAACAAATGGTTGTTCACCCAGAGAGTAAGGAAGAAGGGAAGAGTTAGCCTTCCCTGTGAAGAGGTCTGGTTAGATCAGCCAACTGTGCACCCCCTGGGGTATTTCCATCTGGACAGTCAAATTTGTTTAGGCTGTTGAGGGAGAGGTACTAGAAGATACACTGTCCATAAGACACAGGGAGTCCTCTGGATGGCAGAACAGACTGCTGCTCTGTTATAAAGAGGCATCTTTTGTTCATTGCTGTCTCTATTCTTTTTAAATCAGTGTTTTATCTTTTTGTTAAATTTACCTGAACTTGCCCAGCTGATATTTACAGCAGCTTTGCTGCTGCAAACTGGTTGCACAAGATGTAGTTGATCTGCATAAGGCGTCCTGACAGACTGAAGCACAAGACTGTGATGGACCTACAATCAGCACTTGCTCTGAAGTCCATCCTTAGAAACGTTCGAGGCTTCCCTTTGCTGAGAGTGCACCAGGGAGGTGGTTGTGGTTGCTGAAAAGCCAGATGTGTGGAGTAGAAATGATACCTGCTCTTTTCAGCTTAGCTGAGCAGTCCTAGAGAGCCAAAGTGGTTCTTAAGCCAGCAGTCACATGCAGTGACTCTTGCCCACAGAAGTTGTTCCAGGTGGCTCTTTCCCCTTTTCCAGTGAGAGGGCATTGCCTGTTTGCTTCTGAAAGGACCTTGGAACAAACTAGAATATCCACATGAAAATCAAGTGAGAATTGCCTTGGTTTGGGCTTCCATTTTCCAAGTCTATGCAGAAGTACTTGCAAAACTCATTGGTAGAACTTTTCAAGATTAGGCTCCTGGCAGTACTTTTGTGAATAATGATGGTGGAACCAGAACCATAAAAGGCATTAAAATACTCTTCCTGAGTACACTTACCCCTGTGCACATCTATGGAATGTGATTTTGAAATGCCTCAAATTCACACTCACACAGAATCTGTCGCCGTTCCCTGTGACCTTGATCAGGAGCATTGCTTTTAATGCCTGTTATGCTTCCAGATAAGCAGAGCACCACCCATTGACCCAGGCAGGTTATTATCCTCTTCCTCTTTATCAGGAATCCTTCAGCCAATTAATCACGCACTGCTCTGCAATCTTGAGGCTCAATTATGCCTGGACAAGTGTTGCTCAGCTGTTCCTCCTGCTACAGATGTGACATATCCTGAGATTAGCTCCGATTCACAGAAGGTCACTGATTCAGTATCAGGTGCTAAGAAAAGCTGGGCTGTCTGGGAGGGAAGTGACACCATCCTAGAAGCATTTTATCACAAAGTAAGTGTAGATGTCTAAAAAATCGTGCTTGCCACCACCACATCACAGCAAGTCCTTTTCACTCACTGTTGCCTCTCATCCTGAGACAATTTACCAGGTTTTTTCTAGATGGAGATGTCAGCAGACTAATAAACTGTTAGTAGCGCACCGATGACAGACAGTAGCTAGTTCTCCTTTGGGATAGTAGATAGCTTAACTTTGAATCCTTGTGAGAAACCTGTTTTTTTCCCATTTTATGCACATCAGATTGTTTATATTTTTCTTTTCATTTTCCTGTTGTTACTAGTTGCTTGAAAGCCTCCATCATGGACGTGTTGCACATGTGAAATAGTTTGATGGTATTTTTGATTGTTCTAAAAATTCTGCCTTAGGTTTTTGTTTTTTTTTTTTTTCTCCAGTGGCTGTGGCTTGACACACTTGCTTGTTTTTAGAGTGCCTGGGTCAGCGTACGTTTTGCAGCCCCCAGAAGTAGTATGGGGCACCCACTGAAACTATGAGCAAGCCGTACCTAATCTTGGCAGCGTGATTCTGCATTTGTGAGGTTGTTCTTTTGTAACCATTTTCTTTTCAGTTTCACAGAACCACAAGCAAACATTTAGTAGAGATGCTTGCAATTCTATAAAACTATATTATCCTTTTAGAAAAAAAATGGCCTTCCAATTTCTATAGCAGACCTTGTTAAAAAAGATTGAGTTTTGAATCTTTAAATATGTTTTTTATTTCAAAAAAGCTCTTTCTTTGAACAAGATAAGCAGATGCTGAATATGTAATTGTTTATTATAGAAAATTGTTTACCATACAGAATGACTACCCTTTATGACTTTGAGACGTCAAACAAATTTTCTTAGAAACCCCTACAGAATGAGAGCAGTATTTGCCTTGCAGCTGTGGACGGTGCCGCATAGAGTCAGTGAGCAGATAGGATCTGGTTCTGCACCGTACCCCTGGCTGGGGGCTCTTTGCATGCTGGTGTGAGTACAGAGATATACAGTGAAGTTAAATAGGGTTTGGAGCTGCGTACAAACAGCTTGATTTAACTGGGGCTGAGGCAGCTGTAAGCAGACAGCAGGGCTGTATGTTAGCCCACAGGGCTGAGCCTGCCAGTTTGAGAGCTGGGAAGCTTCTGTCTTAAAACACCCAGATATTCTGCACCTTATTTTCTGCAGACAGAGCTACTGCTATGACCTCTCACATTGGCATCTAAATTTCCAGTCTTAACCAGAGCTGTTTGTGGGTTAGATATTGTTCAGAAGCATAAGCAAGGTAGCCTTTTTTTTGTAACAAGTTATTGCTCAGTAGACAAGGGAAAAGTGAAATGTGTCGTCCAAGGTTAACACAGCTAAGAAATAGCAGGACAAGGAGAAAAAAACTACACTGCCTGCCGTGACTCCATTCAGTGGATATTGGTGGATACATGTAAGCAGTTGTAATAGTATCAAGGCTAGTGTTCTCGCATACAGATTAACATTACTGTTCTACATTGTCTTATACAGGTTCAAATGAGGTTTAGAAAAGATTT
Organism: Theristicus caerulescens; assembly: GCA_020745775.1. Lineage (NCBI taxonomy): Eukaryota > Metazoa > Chordata > Aves > Pelecaniformes > Threskiornithidae > Theristicus > Theristicus caerulescens. Next base: position 123,213,592 of record CM036561.1, on the reverse strand, counting down.
AAGTTGGCTCATTTTGAATGGGCTTTATTATTCAGATTCTCACATACAAGTTCTTAGTGACTGGTAGGTTCAGGTTGTGGATGAATCCCACCATGCTAAGACACTGAAAAATGACTCTCGCTGCAAAGAGAGTTTTGCAATCTAAGTATATGGCTGCATGAGTCTGACTTGATATATTTGTTGCTGAAAAAGTTACATTTGCATCTTCTTATAAAACTTTATTTGCGTTTTCAAGATACAGAAAATGGAGACTGTGGAAAGACGTGAGTGCGGAAGGGGTATTTCACTTGAAACTTGTTTTATTTTATTTCTCAAAATTACTAGATAATATTTGGGCTTGGCTGCTTGTTCAACAGCAAATACTGCAGATGTATTTATTTTTTAGGATACAGTTATTTGAATTCCAATACTTCTATTATTTTAGCTGTCAGGAAAGTTGTTGGGAAGCAAGCCAAACTGAACTCTTTAAGAAAATAAATAGTTGCCTAATTGAGACATTTTACCTTAAAAGCCACCTCATTAAAAAGATGTTCAAGAGGGAAACTGGACACTAATGCTGTAGTTGTTTTTCACAAAAATATTTTGTGCTGTTCAGCAAAGGAAGACAGCGCTGCAGTCTGTGATGGTAATAAATCCCGAGCTCTCTGACGGCATTGCCAGAAGGCCTGTGGCTGAAGGGCAGCGCACAGTGGTGATGGACCAGAGTCGGAGGAGCCAGATTGGGACTGTGGCTTCCAGATATCTTCTGTTGTGTTGTGCTGTGTGCACTTCTTGCAGGCTTTCAGTGCAGGACGCACTCCCAGCAAGGGCTGCAAGCGATGTCTGATGCTGTGTTTTACTGACTAGTCTGTGAGCAAGATGTCACCTTCTGCCATGCCTTCTCAACACAGCAGCCAGACTTAGTTACATGCCGCTTGCTCGCCTTGTAGTGTGTGTAGCGTTAAAGCCTCACGCAGAGAGGAGAATACAGACTGCTTTTGTTTCCGCAGCTCAGAGCCCTCCAACCTTCCCCTCAACCTTTTAAAAATAATTAAATGGGAACCTTAAGCTCAAACACATCTCCAAAAAACCAAATAGAGGTGGTCTCATCCTAAAGATGAAAAATAGGATTAGAACTGGGGGAACTGAAGTTACTTTGGTGTTCTATAAATAATCTTCCAATTTCCTATCACTTGCCGCTTTGTCTCTCATGGGGTTAGTGCTGGATTCTGCTACTCTTTTTGCCAGACTTTCTGCTTTCTGTGCTGATCAGCCACAGGAGTGGAAAAGAAGCTGGGAAGATGAAAAGAGCTATAGACTCCTAAAAGAAGGCATAGGAATTTGCTAGGGATGCAGGTAGGAGCGGACTTTGCAATTCATCTGGGGGCAGCTAATTTGCCACATAGTCCCAATAGGAACCAGGCAGAGCTAAGATACGACAGCTGGCTTCTCAGTATGAAGGTGAAGGACGTGAAGTTTTTCTATCAAATCAAATATTTTTGTTCTCACTGCTATTAGATTTGGTAAAGACAAGAGAGGCTGGATGAGGAATTCATGAGCGGTGTGTGTCTGTTACAGTGATTGTCTAGTACGGCAGGAGTTAGTGAGTATTAATGCAAGAGCTCTCTTCTGGGCTCCTTTGTGGAAAGGATACCTATCTGTAAGCAGCAGAAATTTTTGGAAACCTTGAATAATAAACAGTTAAGCCAAGCTTTTACTGCTCTTCACTTTTCTACCGGTGTTTTCAAATTATCTGAAAGGGACCTCTGCTATCACTGAAAAGCACAAGAAATTTTTGTCTGTGTAGTCAGATCTGGATTAAAATTTGCCACATTCCTTCCAGCATTGCACTATTTGTAAACAATTCTTAAAAGTTCAAAATAAAAAAAGCTCTTTCTCAGCTTTGGCCCCTAACTTTTCAACCTCTTGGCTAGGAATTAAAATATTTGGCGTATAATCTGAAAGGGATTATGTAGTGCTTTTTCTCCAGTGTTAGATCTCCAGTGCTGTATCTCTGCTGCTCTGATGGGGTCTTGGCAAAATGAAGACACACCGAATGAAGTTTATTTCTTCTATGGCCAGATTGTATCAGCTCTGTCTAAAAGCATGTCCTTTTATTTTTGATTACCATGTGTTCTAAAAGGATCATTTCCTGCTTGGAAAAAGTTAAATGTTTTTCTTGTTTTCAATTTATTTCACTAGTTTTAAAATACAGCTTTACTTATAGTCTTGAGCATTATGGTTCATTACTAGAACTAAGTAATTTGCTTTACCATGTCTCAAATTGAAAGCTAAACATCACCAGCCACCTTTTACAGGTAGTGATATGGAGGTGCAGAAGTATCGAGTAAGTTGTCCAGGATCACCCTGTAGCTCAGCAGTAGACTCCGAAGTAAACCCCATGTTTCTCTGCTTAGTCCAAGAAGCATCACCTTTTTTTGGGACACTTAAAATTTAGTTGAATTATAAGATACATTGTTAGTGAATTGTGTGGGTGAGCAGATTATTAACTGTGGTATTGGCCAGGGAAAATATTTGTGTTCAGACTCTCATTATCTAACAGGTGTGACCAGATGCGATTTAGCATAGGGACCTTACTAAGTTAGGAAAAGACAGACAAACATTGGGATACCTGGTAAGTAATCATAAACTGCAATAAGGTGAAAATGTTTCAGCCAAACATAAAAACAAAACCGAGTGCCTGACCTTACAATGAGTTATGGTGGTAAAACACTACCATGAGATGAGATAGGGCCCTAAACATGCAGAGCTGTGGCCAGTTAAAGTCACTACAAATGTGTCTGTCAATTTAAGGAATATTGAGTCCTGTCAGTGGTCCTGTAAATATCTATACTGTTGTCTTCCGCAAAATCTTCTCATTCCTAGGTCCTGCTTCTCTTTCCCTTTTCTCCCCTAAGAAATGATGGACTCTGGTGGTGATTGTACTTTACCTTTCCCAAGTCCCTTGGTTCCGGATGGATGTGGTCAGGATTTCACGAGATTTGAGATTAAGGTCCTGTGAGCAAATGCCAGCATGCATGTAGGCACTGCTGTATACTTTTCTCCTTCTCTAATTTATTACCTTGCAGCATCTGAATACAGAGGAAATTAGAGATTCAGATTTGTACTTCTCAAAGAAAAAAAAAGAGAGAAAGAAAAAAGAAAGAAAAAAGAAAAAGAAAGGGAGAAGGATCCCACCAAAATTGCTTTGTGATTCACTGTGGGGTCGTGACCCCATCCCGCTGAGACTGCTGTTCCAAAGTAGTAACTCGGTAGCTAGAGTTTTTTAGAGTGGTTGTTGATTGGCTTAGCTGTAAGAAAATCACATTTCCCTGAAACTCTTAGGGATACTTTAAATGGGTGGATTATCCAGCTGCCTGATTAGAAGTTTGGGTTATGTAAACACTGGGTGTTTAGATTTAGGCTTTTCAGTTGAAGTCCAGGCAGCTGTTTGCACTTAACTCCATCAAGAAGCCCAGTTAATCAAAGAGCAGGAAGGATTTTTTACCTCCTTAAACCTGTGTCATTATTTCTGCTGTCCAGACTCTTTGGAGTTAGGCTTGGTGCAATGTAGAACAAGGTATTTTGGATGTTCTGCTGAGGAAACAGGAAAAAATGGATGGGGTTTTGGTTAGTGAGATGTTGTGCCTTGTGGATTTTTCCCCCTTCGCTGTGACGTAGTCATTTCTCTGGTCAAAACCGCATCAAGCCTCTAACTGGAACCAGTTCGTGCCTTTAAAGCTATGCATCATAGCTGTGATCACTATTGTTATCCAGTCTCGTTTAATAGCTTCTCTGCATATTTGTGTATTTGAGGGATCAGCTTGCTTTCATAACCTGAGCGGATGAATATTCTCTGAAATGAAGTCCTTTTCTGTTGGGCAGACCTCTGGCAGAGATCTGCCTGGGACCAGGGGCGTGAGACATCTTTCCATGCTTAGATCTCTACATCCATGTTCTGAAGTTGACGTAGTAGAAAAAAGTAGATGACTTTTCATGGCCTTGGTCTTGGTGCTTTTACACTGCAAGGATCCTACCCCCTGCTCCTTCTCGTTTGTTTTTGGTTTTTTTGGTTTTTTTGGGGTTTTTTTAACAGCTCCAGCGAGTCCCGTTGGGACACTAATATGCCCCGAGTTGTTTGCGTGTTTTGACATGCAGTATGTGCTCCATTTGCTCGTGGTGTCCTCAGATACACGCTCAGAGAGAGAAACATTGGTAGAGGAGTAGGTGGGAGATGGAGAGGGTACTCTGGGGAGCAGGGAGCTGTCGGTCAGGCCCCCAGGGAACAGAGGGGACTGCCAAGAGTCCCTAGACTCAGTGGGGCACGGTTTGCTGCAGCTCAGAAGGCTGTTGAAGCCAAGGAAGAAGAGGCAGAGAGAGGGAGTTGCAGTTACAACTCTCGTATCAAGGTTATACGTCCTTTCCTGTCGTCTCCTACTTGCCTTGAGTTTTCACTATGAAAAAAATGAGTTGCTGCTGAAGTCAAACTTGACTTTTTGAGTCTTACTTGGGGAGCTTCTTAGAAGGTTGAGGCAGATCTGCCTCAAAGCTCTGGCTCACTCATGTTGCTCTCCTACACATGTACCATTTCCAACCATCAGGACCTATGGACCCTGTTTATACCGGATTTATTTTAGGGAATTCTTGACAGTGTGAATAGATAGCACGGCAGAGTAACCAGCTTAACACTTCAGGATCCAAGCAAATGAAAGAGTCTTTGTGTAGCAAAGCAACAGAGTCTTTCTTCTCCAGAAGAAAAAAAAAAGAAATAAAGAAAAGAAAAATAAACTTCTAAAAAATTGGTTTTATTTTTGTGTGTTCTAACTCCTACCAATTTGGAAATTTCAGAAGAGAAAAAACCAAACAAAACCTTTTGTGAAACAGCTTCTCTCAGTGGTTATCTCTTTACATTCCACTTCTGGTTGTTGTAATTATAATTTTGCTTTTTAGTTACAAGTCACCAATATTAATCGTTGATTTCTGTTTCTGACATTTTTCTTTTTTTTTTCTAAATCTAGAGATATCCAGATGCAAACAATGAGCACTTTAACATGCATCTCTGATAGCATGTGTACTTGTGATTAGCTAAAAATGATTTATGCTTACTTGATATCAGTAAGACATGCTTCCTTGTATGTGTGCTTACAATTGTACTGTGTGCTACCTAAACAATATATAATACAGTACAGATTTGTGAAGAAGTAAACAAAGTTTAGCTTTGACAAGCAAAACATGTTAAAATATTTTATTTTTTCTGAAATCATCTTCTCCAAATCTTTGAAATTGACAGCTATTATATAGTTCTAACCACGACGGCGTCATCAGTGAACTCTCATGATGCTGTTATCACACAAGTGGTACTACTTGCATCGAACTGTCCTGAAGCCGTCGAGGGCCCGGCTGTGATCTTTTATGGCCAGAGAGGAAACACCCAGAGAACTGTGGTTTAATAGGGTAGACATTTCCCTATCAGTTTACTGGATAATAAATCCAAGACCCAGAATTCCAGCCTGAATTACTAATCAGAATCATACTGTAATTACAGAAAATATTTTTGAGAATGTTATTGCTAAATATTGATTTGCTTTTAAGCTATAAACAAATCTTAAGTTATATTTTATAATGTACATGGCTTTCCCTGTAATTAGATCTAATACTTATGATGTTGTTAACTAAGAAAATGTGTGTCATATTATCCTGAGGAAACCCTAATTGACATGGGGATCGTTCTGTCTTGTGCACTGTATGGCGCCTGGGGACAAATCTATTCCTGTAAGAATTAGAATAAAACCCACACAAATAATAAGCATATGGGGATACAATAGTCAGCAAAGGACTCTGGTGGAAAATTGGCATGTCTCTGTTGACATTTAATAATGTCATCTAATATTGAGATATTGATCGATATTTGCAGACAATTTAAACTGATCAGATGGTCCTGACGGGAAGGTCAGACAGTTGAATGATCTTTTAACGTTTTCCTTCCTTTCATTCACATAGCTCTGAAGATGCACTTTACATGTGCTGATCTCCAAGGTGGCAGCTGGCTGTCAGGTTGTGGGCATATGGACTGAAATGATGCTGAGTTTTTGTTATTATTGTCCATATTGTTTATTTTCAGAGAACCAGACATCTGGGTGGAATATAATATTGTCACAACCTTTCATGTTTTCACATCTCTATTTATACCTGTGCTTTTCTACTTGCCTCTCTTGTTTTGCAAGCCTCGCCTATGAAAAGGAGCAGGCAGTGTTTCAGATACCTCCTCCCAGGCGGTCCTGTGCTATTTACCATTACCAGATGTGGAGGGCTCTGGTGTCCCTTCTGTAAAGAATAAGGTAGTACCTGGGGCTTGTTTTTCTTCCAGCATGCCATGCTAGAATAACATAATAAGGTACTGCCTGGTCTCCTGGGAAATGCTTCCACCTTCTACCTGTGATTAACCCACCAGGCCACTTTATGTCACTATTGCTCCACGTTCAAACATGGCTGAAGCAGCATTTATTGAGCAGCAGGGCAAGATGCGCTTACCAGTTTGTTATAGACTTCAGAAATTCAAGCTTCCAGAAATGGGATCTCAGAATTGGCCTTGGATGGCTCCTTTTGGTGGCAATGTCCCTGTCAGTTGCGTAGCAGCCAGGTGACTCTGGTTTCCAAATGCAGGAGATGCCTGGTCAGTTGGGTTCCCTGGGTAATTATTTCCTTTTAGATTGTGCTCCTTTGTGACTTCAGCTGGAAGCAGATGGGCTGAGGCATGATCTCATCAACGTTCTCTCTTTTCCCTCCAACTTTTGGGACAGCTGGCTTAGCAGCCACCCAGTCGGGAATGGTAGCAAGCCAGTCCTCCCTCTCTGCAGTAAGGCTGTGGCTAATAAGTAAATGTCATGCTTGCCAAGATAAGAGTAATAAAATCTCATGCCTGAGGGCATAATACAATCTTTGCAGAAGTCAAGCTGGAATTCCTCCCCAAACATGCTACGGCATTACACAGTTACCTGAGCCAACAGTTCTCCTGACTTTTCCATACTGTAGCTTCTCTTTACAAGGAAGGTCCTCTAAGACTGTCTCTTCCCCACTTCTGCGTGCCGAATCGTCCTTGTAGCTGTTCTAGTGCTTACTTGTGCAAAAAAGTAATGTTGGGAAAGTTGGGGGGTAGGCGGAACCTCACCTTGATGCCAGTTGTGCTGTTGCTGCTTGCTGATATCTGTTTACCGCTGATGTACATGCTGGGTTTTTCTCCTTCCCTTTGGAGACATGTCTATGTCGAAGTAGTTTCTGCAAAACTCCTACTGTTGTGATGCAGCTGCAAGGGTGGAAATGTGAGTTCAACCCAGCTGCGGGTATCTTCACCTCCATATGTTCTAGACTCTGCTTTATATCCAGGCTCAGTGGAAAAGAAATGTGTGCCAGAGAGAAAGTCTAGAGGTTTAAATCATCAGCTGATATAAATGGGCATCATTCCATTGACCTCAGTGGAATGACACTGGCCTGTGCCAGCTCAGGAGTCTCCGTGGTGGGGAGGGAAACTGGAGAAAAGCAACTGTGAGGCATATTCATTCACTTGATTTAGCTTGTGAAGCAATGGGAAAATTTCGTTGAGCAACTTGAGTCTGGAAAAGGACTCGAGCGTCCGCAGCCTCAGGTTAGGAGTGTGGGCTCCCTGTGCATGCCCCGGGAGAGGCACGTGCCAGCACGCTGTGTGCCTTGAGCGGGGCAGCAGGAAATGTGCAAGCCTGGCCCTCGGCAAAATGCCTCCCTCCGTGGGCATTCAGAGGCAGGAGCCTCCTCCTGGAAGTAGACGTTTTAGTGGCCTTTTGATAAAAGAAATGGGTGTGAAATGGTGCTTCCTTTTTAGACGGTGCTTTAGTGGTTGGTACACACTATTTTGTAAGTCCTGTGGTATCAGGTCAGTATCTTCTCGTTCACACAACCTATGTGGGAACCAGTATGTGAGAGATTTCTGCAGACAGCTGTAGGTGTCTGTGATGTGAAGCCACATCTGGTGCAGCCCCCTCCCCAGAGGTGGACCTTGCAGGGGGGTTTGTGAGTCTCAGACCCATGCCCCTGGTTGCTGCGAGCTAGCCTGTGCCCCAGGCTGGCACTATTAAGACACAAGACACTTTGAGGTCTGGTGAATGCTGTGTTTGCACAGTGAATCAGATTCATCACAGAATTACTTAGCAGCAATGGTAAAAGAGAGACTATAATTATGATTCAGTGGGAAAATATACAGTGGTCAATAACCCACATAACTCTTACTTCTATTTATGTGGTGCAGCAATGTAGTGTCAGTGTCCTGAGCTCTAATATGAAATATCTACATATATTGGATTTTCCCAGCTCTCTTTGTTCAGTAATCTTAAGAGCACAGCTGATGTGAACTTTGGATTTTCCCCTTCTGAAGGCAGAGGTGCTGCCATGCCCCATCTACATGACAGATTGGAGTGGGAATGGCAATTGCTAGAGTCAAGTGGAAGTTCTCAACCCAGAAAAGTTGATCTTTCACTCTTAAATTTTATTGTATTTTAGTAGCTGATTCACCTGTCACATCCATTGGCTTTGCTCAATTTTTGTGATAAGTACCTGTGTCAATGGTAAAATTGGTTAGAATAATTAGACTAAAATAATTAGGACTATGCAAAGATATTGCTTTGCCCTCTGAATAGTTTGGACGTCTTCTCCTATCTGAACCAGAATCTCCTGCTGTGTCAGGCCCTTGGAGAGAGGGCACCAGGGTCCTGCCGCATCCTAGGAATCACGGCAGAGCCTGGCCCAGAGGGGAGAACGGGGACGTGAGCCAACTAAAGCAGAACTTCTCTTCAGCCAATGTTTGCAAACAGAAAGAGTTGAAATTTTGGCCAGAATAGTCCCATCAAAACTGAAAGCCAGTTCAACAGCCAACTGATCTTTTAAAAGCTCCTGCTGCAAAAAAATGAATTGTGTCATCTTTGCTTCTGAGTGATGTTTAGAGATAGCTGGAAGGATGACTTTCATGTGTGATTTTTGCTTTTTTTACATTGCAAATATTTAATCCTTATATCCTCCAGCTTTGAAACACAGGCAGAGGTTATACTTTTTATTTATATATATATATTTATAAATATATATTTGCACATATATGTCTTGATAAAGTAACTGAAAGGAAAAAAACCTTTGACAGACCTCCTTTATCAGAAAAGCTAACCATCCATGTCAATAAAAGTAAACCAAACCCAAAAGATTTTAAGTTAACTTTTCCTCTTAATAGTTACATTATCTGCATTTCAATACTTCTACAGTCATTAGAGCTAACTTTAGCAGATATTAAGCTAATTTTAATGTTGGGAAAAAAAGTCACACAAAATCTAAGAACAACTCGAAGCAAATTTGAAACAAGTAAGAGCATTCTCACCATCATTTGCAATAATCTCTCAGATTTTAAGCAAAATAAAAACTTTCTAATGAATCCAGTTCTTCCTAATCTGCAGCAAAAAAAAAGTTTGCCTACTTTTTATTCCCCCTTCTACAGTGTTTATTTGTTCCCTGTGATGTTAAATTTTAGTGGTAGATCACACCCCAGCCTTGTTTCAAATTGAGGGTTTCTACCTCTTGGATGACATAAGGCACAACTTTCAGTGCCTGTGAATCTAGGAGGAGTTTAGAATGACCAAAATTATATATACCTACATGACGTTTTGCCCTCAAATCGTTACAGCATAAAAGCCAGTGAGCGACACAGTGCAAGAAGTTTTATTTGCCACTGAGTGGCCATCATTGCAGAAAATACACTAATTTCCTGGTTACTTTATTAAGGGTTAGTAAAGTAACCTCTGTTTACTTTTTTTTTATTTTTATTTTTTTTTTTAGTTTGCCAGGTTGCTGAGTCCATCTCTATTCCAAAATCAGACTCCACCAGCAGAGCAGACTAGGAAACCTACAGCAGAGCTGCAGAGTGCCTGCTACTCCCACTTATAAATAGCAGCATCTGTGCAGCAGTAATTAGGAGCTGTAACGGAATGGGCCATGTTGTGAAAGTAGTTTGGCCAGACTAGTGTGGCCCAGCATTTTCTTACAGGCATTGCCTGTTTCAGTTAAGTGGCATTCTTCTTATGTTTCAAACCTAAGAAATAAAGAAGAATGGGGATACTACAAGATGCAAAACTCCTGAAGCCTCCCAGAGCTAAGGTGACCAGATATTTTCATTATCCAGTTGTTCAGTCTGCCTAGTTCTTCCAGTCCATTCTCTTTAGCTGTAGAAAGAAGAAACATGGCTCTTTTTTCAGTAGTTATTTTTCAGTAAATTCACCAACACCAATAAAACCAAGAAAGCTGGTTCTTCGAGTCACTGATTCAGTGTTAAGTATCCATCCCGTTTTGCCAAGGTATACAGTGCCATATATTTACTCTAGGGGAGCCTACTAATAGTAAATAATGCCATACCATCATTTTTCCCATGGCAAAACTAAGAAGATAACCAGCTGTTAACAGAAGAGGTGCAGAGAGGGAAGTAGCCCAGGGTGCTCAGAATATAAAGATATGTGTGTTAGTGCAGGGGAAGGAGTCAGCTCTTTGCACTGCTTGCTACCTTGCATTTTCAGTGCCAGAGCCTGGCCCTAACTGCTTCCAATTCTGACAGCCAATTTCTGACCTTTCACTCTCTATGATCACTGTTCGTTTTTGCAAGAAACTTGGTCTCCTTTCTTGTCCAAAAATTTTAAGCAAATAGTGTTGTTATTATGATTACCTCTGAAGTATTGGCTTCTAGGAACCAAGAAAAAATCTCACATCACCACTGTGTACAATTACATCATCTCAACATCACAGCTGCCAACTCTTCCTATTTGCTGGAGAGTCGTTAATTTTTGCTTTAAAGAGACGGAGTGACCTCATGAGCTTCTGAAGAAACCCCACAGCTGACTGCTTGCCATACCGACATAATAAAACGGTCATATGGGACTTTGGTTGATTAATACTTCAACACAGAAGCACCTGTGCTCATTGCAAGAGATGAGGTCCTCTCCACTAGACCAGATCCTAAACCTGAGCTCCTCTTCTGTGTCCTTTTAAACAGGTAGGCTGAGAATGGAAAAGAGTAACTGTTGTTCACAGCTAATCTGGAATGTGTTGGGATTTAAGAAAAAAAAATCTGGCACCAGATCAAGCTTCATTTTAAAGGTGAAACAAATCTAAGTGTAGCTGAAAACAAGAGCGTGCATAGAAACTGTGAACCTGATTCTTATTTACACTGCACACCCTTTGCACCTCTCCAGCAATGTGAAAGGTCTTGGAGCGTGGCTCAGTTATTTTTATACTCTCATGAAGGGCCTGTTTATTGAGTTGGAGCTTAGAAATATTTATACGAGTGCAGGATTTGCCTTTGAGAGCAGTGGAAAATCAGCGCTGTATGACTCTTGGGCACTGTGCTTTAACTTATTTGGGGTATCCAGTTGGACAGTTGAGGGGAAAAATAGGGACTGGACAATGGGTGGGTCCGAGGTTCAATAATGAAATGTGAAGTACCTCATCCATAGGTCATTTGTGTGAATCAAATAGACTTTGACTATTGGCTGGAAGCGATGTGGCCTTTGAAGTCTAGGTAAAAGCAAATGGTCTCCGGGCTGTCTCATTGGCCAGATGATCTCATCCCAACTGGCAGTGTTTGCCAGACCCACCCTTGTTTGACACTGTAGCTCTCACCGAGCAACCTAATGATGCTACAAGATAATGAGGTATCCTCATGTCCTTATGGGAGAAGACCTGCAGGTCAAGGTACTTGGTGTCCTGGGTGGGGCAGTGCATGGAAAAGCTTCCATCGCTGTTGCCTTTTCTGTGCCCATTCTGAGGACAAGCAGACAGGATCAGGCTCCCGGATGACTGAATGCTGCCTATTGAAAGCTCTAAATTGGCTTAACCTTTACTAAAGGAATGGTCAAAAATGGAGAGGCAAAATGAGAAAGGGAAGGAGTGGTCTGGGAGAAACATAGTCATCATGAAGCTAGCAGGAAAATAAGGGCTTGATTATGTAGCTCCACAAGGGCCCTGCCAAATTGCAGTGCAACGGGCAGAACCCGAGCTGGTGGCAGTCATTTCTCAGGGTGTTGACATCCTGTATAAGGGAGGTGCTCTCTGCACTGGGCTGAGCACAGTGAGTTTTCTTCTCCTGGCAGTGCCAGTCCTGCTCTGCAACCAGGGACTGTGATTCTGCCATGTTACAGGTTCCCTCAGTCGGCTCCCTCCAACTGACTAGGACCCCAGCAATTCTTCAGCGTGCAGATTATAATAGAATAAAATAGGGATGCATCTGCCATACGTTTCTTATTTCATGTTTTACCAGTTGTCATGGTCTTTCTTACCACATGAACTCCAGGAGTTACAGGAGGATTTAACTTTCCAATTTTAAATGATTGTAGAGGAAACCTGGAAAAGACAAGACTTTTTAAAGCTCACTCAGAAGGAAATAAAAAGACACAAAGTCAACGTCTTAAAAAGTCCCGAGCACTATTTGGGGAACGTGGGAGAGGAAAAAAGATGGAGATGTTTAGATTATTGCCAACACAAAGTACTGAACACCATTATGCAACACGTAACACAGCAGAGCCTTGCTCAAGTGTGTTTTCAGGGAACTTCTGCTGCACCAGTATTTGAGTCCGTGCTGTATAGAGGAGGTCAAATGCAAGAACAAGTTCATACCTTCTGGCCAAGCCAAGAATGTTTTCAAGTTCTCCCCCTCCCCAAAAGAGCCAAACCACTAGCAAATCACAGCTTCAAAAATGTTTGACTAAAGCAACATTTTTATGAATCAACATTAAAAATAGACCTCAAGAATTGGACCTAAAAAAAAAATAATCCTGCTGCCCTGAATTTCCCGTCACTCTTGGATGTTACATTAGATATTTATATGAAATGTATTTTCCTGAATTGGAATTTGTCCTTAAATTACTTATGAACAATGAACTCTTTCAAGAAAAATAACTACTTGCTTATCACAAGAATCAATGCTGTGGTTTTTGTAAGTGAGTTTCCATAGCTTATCAAATCCTTTCGTTCCTCTTAGTTGGAGAGGAACTGAAAAATGTCAATCAGTTAATTCTCTTCAATTTCATGATTTTAAATCAGGTAATATTCCACATTTTACCTCGCTAAACGTGGCTACAGGCCACCATTCATTCTTGTTCTCCCTTATAATACCTTTAGCCCAAAGAAACTCTTTTTTCACTTGTTTTACAGCTGCTTTGACTAAGGAGCCATATTAACACCAATACAAGTACATATGTTCTTTTGCAACTGATTTTGCTCTGCAGGATCCCAGCATGGTTATCGCGTGATTGTGTTTGCCACTGAAGTACTGCCACCTGTGGGTGAATGTGAGCTGTGATTCTTCATGGCAGGGTGGGGGGAAAGGGAAGAGTTGATACTGCTGGTTTGATTCCGAGTTAGTGATAAAAATGTCTGGTTTGTACCGTTTCAAAGCTCATTCGTGCTTATTTAGGAATGTCACATTAGTTATGTGTGTGACAGTGGCGTTCTAACCCTTTGACCTTCAGGTTGATGCTGCATTAGTGTTAATAAGCTTAGTTCAAGCTATAGATAATAAAAAAGTAGTATAACAGACTCTACAGGTTGCAACCAGTATCCTTGACTTTTGGCATGCCTTGAGGGTCAGAGCTTGAGGGCCTTTTCATATTGAAAGGGGATGTTACAGGTGTTCTCAGCAGCGTCTTGCAGAAGACAGAGCTTGAATCTGGGAACTTGTAGCAAGAGCACTAGCTAATTTCTGCAACTGTGGCAGCGTAAGAAGATAAATGGTTCCTGGAAGCTTGATCCAAACCCAATGGGAATCAACAGGACTTTTAATCTTTTCTTCGGTGAGCTTTGGAAGTCCTCCAAAGCACTGATTCCCAAACAACGCTAAATTTCATAAGTTAAAAAACAGCCCCAGAGCTTAATCACGTAAACTGTTTGATCCCACAAGAAATCTGAGGGTGCACTGTAAGACGTAGATCTGCCCTGCCTGGCACTCAAGGCACTGAAGATGTATCCCAGTGCATGGTCCGTGTTCACTGCTGAATGAAGCACGAGTGGATTTCAAAGGCTCTTCCTGTCAGGATTCAGTGAGGAGGATGAGCAAGGGATGAGTGTGAAATGGGCAGACCTTTGATAGATGGGTGACATCAGTGGATATAACTCGGGAAGCAGCAGCAGTCATGCTGAGTCTTGCTTTTTAAGGTATGTAGGTTTATTTGTGCAGTCGCAGTTTCTCAGTGACTGGTGGAATGGTTGGTTGGAGGAATATGAAAATCTGATACAGCATTGCCCATCAAGCAATGAGGAATCACCTAACTTGGAAGGCTGTATCTAAACCCCATCAAATCCTTGGAAGTATCAATAATTAAAAAAATCACAACGTGAAGATTAGGTGATCTGCACAATTTGCAGTTCAGATAATCATTTAAGCACAATTTTATTGGCTTCAGGAACTGCAAGCATATACCCAAAGTTAGATGTTTTCCAGAAAGGTAGTTGTTTCTTGCGCTGGGGCTAACAGCTGTAACTCGTAGCAACTGCATCGTCATACATTGTTCACTATTTCTGGGACACTGAGAAATACAGGTATGTGATCAGAGTTAATATGTATAGTTCCATACAATAATGTGTTCTTTGTGCTTCCATTCATGCAAAAAAAATCTTGTTTTCCCTTATTACTGTTGAAGTATGTGCCTAAATACGATGTCATTTGTAAAGCTGAAAGCAGATATCTACAACAAGTATTTAAAAAGAAAAATTGGACTTCCTAACTTGTATAAAAGGGAAACCCATTAAAAGGGTACAGAGGATAATGCTCAGATTATTTTTCAAACAATAGACAACTTGCACAATCCCATTATGAACAGTATACATTTCACAGGCCATCTGGCAGACAATAAACATTGTGACTCTATGGGCTTGAAACGCTGGATATTGTACTGCCAAAAAGAAAAGCTCCGCACAGATGCCATTGGCTGAAAAAGCAGTCATGGCATGTCTCTCCCAAAAATATCCATTATGTTTGTTAGCTTTATGCTTTCTGCAAGATAACATGTGCTTAATAACTACTGAGGAGACCTATGTGAGTATTTGGCGCCTGAAGTGGCACGGATCTTGCCATGTTGAACTGCCACAAAGGCTGCATTTGATGTTTGCAGTCAGGCACTTTATATGACTGTGCGTCAGGTTAATGAATCTGCTCTTGCTAGAGTTGTATGAGCTCTCCTGAAGAGATTTTACTTGGAAGAGCCAGTCAGTGTGGGGAAACAGAGAAGCTGGAGTGCCAGCAGTTACATCAACTTGACCTTGTATCAAGGTGGTTTGTGTTTGCGTTTCTGTGGTGAAGAAAGAAATTCAGAAGATGACTCCTTAAGTTGTGGAATGTTTTAGTGTCCTTAAAAACACATGTGCAGCATTGCTACCAGATCTCAATTTAATCATTGGAAGTCTTACATATCAAATTACCGAACACTGCTGCCCTCCAAGGCACTGAGAGTCCTAGTCCCAGTAAGTAAGTAAAAGTCTTTCTTCCTGTTGTCTTTATCACTGGTCACTTGATTTTTTTGGCCAAACTGCTCACTAGTCTTCACTGTTACCCTATGCATGCTTATATGCATTAAACTTTTTACTTTCTTTGTAAGAGAAAAAACTAGTCTTTGCTCTTTGACATGGTACTGTGTAATCTCCCAGGAAGTCAGTGGAAAAAAGACAGTCTTGGATATGTGTCTCTGAGTGTCCTTCCAGATCGCACTTCAGTGAAAGGTAGTTGCAGATTTATTATCCTTCTTCAGGTTGCCATCACCAAAGAGAAATCCGTTGCCACAAGGCAACTGGGAATAATGCCTGGTCCGTAATAGCAATACTAGCCTTGGCTTGAACTGCCTGTGGCAATTCGTGTCCCCTACTCCCACCCTTTCCTGCATGGAAATGCCTCCTGGGCACTCCATAGCGAAGGGCTGTAACCTGGAAGTTCAGCGCTAGTTCACATCACTTGAGGATGTGACATAAGGTGAGTAACTGTCCACACCTGCAACTGGCTTTCCAAAACATCTGGATCATGTTAGAGGCAGGCTTTGCTGCTAATTTCAATGCTGGAAATGGAAGGTGTCACCCTTTTCAGGGTCCATTACGGGATGGGGTGTGTCACGTAGTCAATAGTGATACATGTGAGTATCAAGCTACATTTCAGATATTTCTGGCCTCTTATTACTTATGCCACCAGGTGTCAAGTTCCAACTCTAGTGTGAGCAAAGAGGAAGTATCTGCAAACACGTTATGTCCACACCTTGAAGAGTTAGAAAACCTGTGGCTTAGCTGAAGAGTTCATGAAAGTAGCAGGCAAATTGAGTGTTGTCGTGTTGATGGGATTTTTTTTCCCCGTGTCTTGACTCATTCAACTCCTGGGGGTGTGTGACAACCAACAGACCAGACAGTGCCAAAAAGAAACACATTTCTACACGCAGCTGCCTTTATATTATGATTAGCATTGCCTGTCGTGGCATCATTGCAGTAAGATCAGATTACTTGGTTTTACCAATTCCATACTTGTACTCATAGTGAAAAAAGTAATTTTGAAGTGGACTAAACCCCCCTGTCTTTTCCTCCTTCCTGATTTCATTCTCTTTAAATATTTATGAGGGCTGCAGCCCCACAATAGCTGAGCCTTCGTGATTTCAGCACCGTAGGATTCCTCTGAGGCAGAGAATTACCACTCCATTTTGTAGCTGGAGAACTAAGGCAGAGCAAAGTTGTCCATGCCCTGATCAGGATTACACAGGTACCCTAAGACAGAATCAAAACCCACATTTGCATCTCCTGAGTCTTGTCTCACTCATTGACTCAGATCTCCTGAGGCGCCCTTCCTTTTCTACCCATCTGGGCAGCACTAGAAGGGCTTGCTGTAGCAAAGCAAAGCTGATGAATCGAGGTAACTAGCTAATGAATCTTAGTAACTGTACGTGGGTATGGATTTGCTTGAGGTGAGAGAAGAGCCTTCCAAGAGACTGAAACTGGCATGCTGATGAAAACAAGCCGAGATTATTTTATAACTAGGAAACTATTTAAATCTTCGCTTTAGTGGAGGAGTTTCAAAGGATTTTCATGAAAGAGTAGGAAGCATGATTTCCTGCTTCGGTAATTTTGTTGTTCTTTATAGTTGATTAGAAGTTGAAGAGAGATCTGAGAAGCTTGTTGGAGCTTCCTTTTTGTGGAGATCCACAGTTGATTGTTTGCTTGTAGGACATCCATTTGCAGCTGCGTTCTCAGTAATGTTGCTGTTGGAAAGCTGATATGCTTTTGTCAGATTTAACTTTCTAAAAAAAATCGAGTGTCACTTTGCAACCTCTGAAATGCTCAAACTCTCTTTTATCATGGCACCTTTGATCTACAGCCTGTGCCTTCACTGCACAGTCAGGCTGGGCTTTTAGTAGGTGGTTGTACTTCATCCTCTCTCTGTCCCGTGCAAAACCCTGCGGTGAGCTTAGCACTTCTATCAACAGGGACAGACCTTACTTAGAGCGAGAGTTAGAATATGAGCTTTGGTTTTATTTGGAGTAGTCACGCTTAGGGTGGAAGGCAAGTCATTCCAGCCCACCTTGTGCTTCAGCGCCTTTTTACAGCTCACAACCCGCATCTAAAAGGGGATACCAATTCCCCTGCAACTCCCTGGGTGAGAGCTGTGCGGTGCCGTCGAGAGCCATGGGATCCGCTCCCTGAAGGCCTGGCAACTGTTGGCGTATGTAGGATCATTAGGATACACTTGCTTTGTAGCGTGGCTGCTCACACCTAGGCTTAACTAACTCAGGTCCTGCTCACCAGAGGTAGTGATGGTATGTCCTAAGCTCCCATCCTCACCAGAAGCTTAAGTGTGTGCTCCTGGAAACACAAAGCTATCTCATACTTGAGAAATAAATCCATCTCATTTCAGCAAGTCAATCAGTGGGAAAAACCTTCCATAGATACTTAAATGAAAACTAGAGGAATTTTTACTGTTCAAGATGGGTAGGTAGATGATGTCTTTGATTGCAAGCCGTAAGCAGCTACCAGATGGAGTCCCATATTAAATGCTGAGCAGCTGACAGTGTCCTTCAGATGCCGTTGTATCCGAAGGACATTAGTTCTGCCTTTAGACCGTGAAAAACACCTCCCTTTTCCTCAGTATTTGAACTGTTCTATACAAATATATGTAAAATGCTGTTTTCTCTGGTTTGTGGATAAATCCATTTTTCTTTGTGTCAAGAGACAGAAGATGAGAATGGCAAATACTGCCTTCCAGGAGCTTACAGGCAAATGTCTTCCCGTTTGATTTAGAGCGAATTTCATGTCCCAAAAAGCAGCTGAGTTCACAGCTCCTGTTAACTCAGAAAAGGTAGCAGCCTTTAAAGAAGAATTAAGGGAAGTGGCATTAAAAGACATTATGTAGTCTTGTGACTGGAGAAAAGCAAATGATCTTTCAAATTGTTCTTCTAATTCAAATCCACTAAAGGGATGGAGCAGCTCTCACTGATGTTTTTCTTTGAATCTAGTCCACATGAACAAGGGCAGCTTTATTGTGCAAGAGTGTCCTGGCTTTGTAAATCGCATATGCAAAAGCAGTCCTTCTGCTTTGCATCCTCTAAAGGGCTGAAACATCAGGTTGTCTAGTCCCGACTAGAACGGGGAGTCCCACAGGAGCTGCTTGTTGGCTGGATGTCCTTGCTCTGCTAGTAGCAACTAATCTGACTTTGGGTTTTCTCCTGCAATATTCCCCAAGTGTCGTTGTGGTTTGCAATGATTTCCACAAAAGGAGAAATCCTAGGATCTAGAGCAGCGGCTTTCAACCCACGTATCCTGGGGAAGAGGCTGTTTGAAGCTGACAAAGCTTACAAAACTCGCTCGCGAGAAAATCTTCATTCTCAGCTTGCTACTGCCAGATGTTTCATGAGTCACTGTGTCTTGCTGCATCTGCCATTCTCTGTGCACGTAGACTGTAAGCTCTTCAGGGCAGGGGCTGTCTTTCGCTGCATGCTTGTACAGTGCTCTGGTCTTGCCTGGTACCCCTAGGGCCTACCACAGTATAGATCGGTTTGGCTGTAACTGATGGGAATGATTCTTGATGAGGATGCACAAACAACCAGAAGAATCCAGCTGGCTCCTTTCTATACATGTGTGTTCTCCGGTGCTAACAGCAGTAGAAATTAAGCAACTGAAACTGCAGATGCTTATAAAGACTTTGATTACCCACAGGAAGCACATCTTTTGAATAAATCAGTGTGGTAATTTCTTTTCAGACTGAAAGGG
Organism: Theristicus caerulescens; assembly: GCA_020745775.1. Classification (NCBI taxonomy): domain Eukaryota; kingdom Metazoa; phylum Chordata; class Aves; order Pelecaniformes; family Threskiornithidae; genus Theristicus; species Theristicus caerulescens. The sequence continues at coordinate 123,194,332 of CM036561.1, read as the reverse complement.
ATATTGAAGTCAGGAACAAACTTGCAGTTGTTGGGAATATTCTGTGAATGGGTAAGTGGTGTTGTTTTTGGCAGTAGGTAGTTATAGATATCTTAGGATGGTAACTGCAGGATCACTGATAATACTCAGGCAGCATTCCTGCTTGTTACTAACAGGGATTTGGATCACTGCTTACTTCTCAGAAGGTGATTGCTCCAAACAGAACGTTTTGAAATATGTCACTTCAGCATGCTTGTTTTTATAAGATCTTAGGAATTAGTATGTTTGATCATTCTACTTAAAAGGGTAGCAAGTTGTTCCACAACATATGGTTTAAAGGTTGAGTGTGCTGTAAGTACTACCTTTTTTTAGTAAAGTCCTTGAGATTTAGCTGCAGCTGGTAGGTAGTAGATGACTAAGGCAGCAGATAACTTAAAATGGCCGTAGACTTTAGTTGGAAATAGTGCAGTTGGCAGGTACATGTTGTACCTTATAGATGTTTTCAGCCCTTCCCGAGGTTTGCCTGGCATTAGTTTCAAACTCCAACTGTGTCATTATGGTGGGGGATCTGATATGCAAGAACAACGTTTAAAAAAGCACCTTCTATTTTCTGAAGTGACTTAGAGATGCAGGTATTTCGGTCTGATTGGCAAGATGTAGAGTACTATGCAAAGTAGATCAGACCTTTTTATGAGAGATGTTTTCCCAAAAGAATGAGAAATTTACTTGAATTGAAAATCTTTTGCAGTAATCAGTCAGTTTTGATGTATTGTTTTATGTAATCTTTTATATTTTTTTAAAGAAAACTCAGTTAAGTTAGCTATAAACACCACAATTGATTTGGCAAGGACTGGAGAGGAGATGGCAGGGCATTTGCATCTTATTTTTCCTTTGTTTTTGGGACTGGCTTAAGGGTTGAGTGTGCTGAAGTGTGTTGCTTGAAGTGTATCGAGAAAATTAATGTAGGGCAGAGGGAGGTATTCTTCATCTAGTTCTTCTGGTCGGGCACTTTTCAAATGTCTTTACTCACCTGGCAGAGTGAGGACTGAACTTGGACCATGGGCCCTAGTCGCACATTAAAGAGGGAATCCCTTTATGCATGGTTACAACACACGCGATTGAACTCATGAGTCCCCTCTGTGCCCTTGCCGCTCATAATGCAGGATGGTACACTTTTCTTTTTTTGTTTCTGTTTTTGCTTTGGAGAGAGGAATCTGGTTGGTTTGGGTTTTTATGTGGCTCATTCTCGGTGAAACGGAGGGGTTTGCATCTGCAGAATAGTGCTGACAACTTGGTACCCGGGATGATTTGATGACCTTTTGCTTCCCTTTTGGCATGTGTATGCTTGCAGAAGATTCAGTTTGAAATAAAATGCATCTCACTGCTAAGTATTTGAGTTATTTAGTAAACATTTTTCCACATGTGCCTAAAGGCAAGCCTGAACAATACAGGGCAAAACAGAGCTTTCTTTGTTTCTTATTAAAACATATTAAGCCTAGCTCTATTCTGGACTTGACCGCTTTTCCGTTTTACTTGATTTAGAAAATCTTCAGAAGGAATCATGCCACATTATGCACTGTTCTGGTTCTCTGTTTGGAGTGGCTGTACAGATAGTGTTCCTCATTTGGAGGGATCAGGAACCGCAAGGATTTTTCATGCTATAGCCACATGGCATGTCAGAGGAGAGCAGGCATCTTCTTCTGCAGGTCAGCAAGGGAATCTGGACAAGCCTGCGCTTTGTTATCGACTTTACTGATGCCTGGAGCTCAGAGTCCCTCTGTGTGTCCCCCAAAAATGAGACATGCAAATTTACTGGCCAAACTGATAATTTATCTTGTGGAGCTTTCCCAGCTCAATCATCGAAGTGTTTTTGTACTGAAAAAAACCACATGTTCCAGTGTCATGCCTGGGAACGAAAATTTGTAGGTGATCAACATTAAAGGTTTTAAGGTACACTTGAATTTCCTACCCCACCTACAGCACCTTCATAGTCCCCTGGCTATAAATTATTTCTTCTCCCCAATCCTGCAAAGACTATCACCTTGCTACTCTTAATGTTATGCTGCTAACATCCCCCACATATACCAGTTACTGTTTCTTAAATAGATGGCCTCACTGGTACATGTTAAACTAAACTCCAGGCAATTTTTTTTTTTTCAATTTGCATTTAGTTTTGAATTCTGCTGCTTATGTTTTAGATCTGGAAGAAAGGCCCATGAGCTGTCCTGAAAACTTGTCTGCTTGTTCAAATGATATTAGTCGGTCTAACAGGGGAAATTCCTTCCATCCGCATCTTACCGGCTTGGATGAGAGACAAGCTAGTAGGGTTTTTAGTGGTTGTAGGTGCAGAACATATTGGTCCTGAATCTCAGTTTAGCGTCATTCTTCTCGGATAGTAGCTGTGGCTTTGTGAAGGAGGCAGGTGTGGGAGGAATGGGGCACAAAAGTGAAAAACCTCTTGTCTTTTAGGAGAAGGAAGAAAGCACTTGTCTGGCTGGAGATTTGTATTTGTAGACATACAGATACGTGCTGGAAATTTCACCTACTCTTAGCTCTTACTTGAATTGTACAGGGATAAGAGGATTATGCCACGGAGATGGACATGGGTCCAAGTGCTGCTGGCCAAATGTACATATTATAGTGGACTTTTATCAAATTACTTTTCTGCTTATCAGATGACTGTTACTGACTCGTGTATAGCATAAATACTGAGTAAGGAAAAGAATTGTAACTACAGTGAAGGAAAAAAAAAAGATGAATAACAAGAAAATGTAAGGTGAAAGACCAGAATATTTCCGTTTGGAAAAGCTGCCGTAGTACCTGGCTTTAAACTTCTTTCTTTAAGCTTCTTTAAACCTGGCTTCTATTTGGACTGATCCTCTGTGGTCCCCTCCCTTAAAGATGATAGATATATGACATTTGAAATGTAATTCATTTAAGGAGTTTGGCTTAGATGAACACCATAGAACAAAATCCAGCTCCCATGGAACATTGCAAAGGCATGCAGAAATGTCTTTGTGCATGGTTGGAATACTTTAATATTTTGAACAATCAGTTTCTTCAGGGGAAAAAAGGATCCTTTTCATGCAGAATGGGCACTTTTCAGAAGAATTGTGTTACGAAAAAACCCATTCTCCATCAAAACATCTGTGATTCATTTCCAGACCACTATTTGTAATGATAGCTAATTTGATTCATATTTTCCTCTTTCTCTTCACAAGTTGTATGTGAAAAGATGGTGATTTTCACATACGGCTTTACATTTTAGCCGTGCTTGTCAAACAGTCTTTGCCTATAGATCATTAACTGCCAGTTTGTTGAAAAGATTCGAGATCCAAAATTTAATTGGTGTTGAGTTGCTGTGACATGGTATAGAGGGTGGGATTTTCAAAATAACTCGTTGATCTACCTTTACTGCTACTGAAGTCAGAAAGGATCTCTGGGAAGGAAGATGAGGCTACCTTGGAGACATAGGTACAGTTTCTGCCAGCAGATGTTAAAAGATTGGTGCTGTTCAGAGAAGTAATAAATAGTAGGGCCTGGTTTTCAAAAGAACTCAACACCAAGCTCACTTCAGAAAAGCAGTGATGAATTCTGCCCTTCCCAAAGAGAATACAGGGTGGCGAAGAATGGTTGGGTGTGCTTGGCATATTGGAAAATCCGGGCATTTCACTGATGTATCAGCCAGGGAACGGGGGGTGTGTGAGAATGTGTCCTTGAGTGTGGATGGTGAACTGTTTCAAAATCAGTCTTTTGGTGCTTATTGCTAACTGTACTTGCAAGACGACGATTTTCAAAAAGCATCTCTGGAACTCAGAAGCACAAATTCAATTGAAAATTGATAGACTGTGTTCCTAGTTCACTGAGGAAGATTATATGTGAGTGCAGTTGGGAGATGTAAATACCTGTAAATGTCTGGCCCTAAGATACCTCTAAAATTTGTACCCTAAATGACTCAGGAGATAGCAAGTGCCACTGACTTTTGGTGAGGGAGACGTAGGCAGTTACAGAGCAGTATACACAGCCGCCGGAGTTCTGAAGTTACCTTGGGCATGCCCAGACCAACACATGCACGGTGAGAAGGAAGGACAGGGCTTTCCCATCCTGCCTCGCATTGCCGAAGTGAGGTAGGTGTCTACCTCTGGATATGACTCTTCCCTCACCTTGCCGTTAATCCTCTCTTAGAATTAAGGCTTAAGTCCTACCTCATATAAAAACCAACCAACCAAACCGAAACAAACCACAAGAAAAACAGAAGAGATGGGATACGTTTTCCTCTTCCAAAACATTCTTCAAGTCTCAAGGCTGGGCTTAGAAAACCAGCTTCCCACCTCTGGGGAAACGTTGATCTCTAGGCTGTGGAATCATTCTGGGTTTCTCTCGGCCCCAGTGAATCTTTCAGTATTTTACACAAAGCAAAGGACCTTTACAAAAAGCAGGAGGAGCGTGGCAAGACCCTTCAATACGCCTTGCAGGCAGGGAAAGCGCTCTCTCCTGAAAGTGGGAGAGTCTGCATTTACATCTTTCTCCAGGTTCGGCTGGTGGTGGAGTTTGAATGAGGTGTTCAAAGGACAGCTAACCGGTACCACTAAGCCCTGTCATGGGGGACAATACTAAGCACAGGATATGATGAGGTTTATGTGTGTTCGTTGTATACCAACCAGATCCAGTGGGCAATTGCCCAGTTTCTGATTGAGCCTGGGATTTAGGCAGGAGGTGGGCACTGAGCTGCTCGCTGCTGCCAAGACATAGCCTGTGCCTACCTACAGAGAGATCTTGGGGACTTTCCCAATGAAAATGAGGTGGCGGCAAAGTCAGGATCTGGGAATGCCAGTCTGACTGGTAGAATTAGGACTGGCTTCAGAAGGGGGTTTTTGCTCTTAACTTCCTCTTGAAAATGGAACTTTGACTCCTAAGTCAGTAAAGAGCTTTTAAAAACATGAGCTTTAGCCCTTGTGAAAATCCCAGCCTTGATCCCTACCACCAGTAATTTGCATTGGTACGATGTGAATGAAATTAGCCCTGTATGTTTTCTGGCATTCCTTGCTTACTCAGAAAGTCTGACTATCTAGTCCTTGTTGTGTCTGAATTCTTTTTTTCTTGTCTCCAAACCATCTGAGGTAAAGGGGGTTTAATCCTATGCAAACCTTTGGAGTTGGATTTTTTCCTTTTTCTCTTTCTTTCTTTCTTTCTTTCTTTCTTTTTTTTTTTTTAAACTATCAGACCCGAGGCATTTGGCTTACAGCCCAGGGTGAAGAAAGAGAAATAAGGAGAGAGGAAGAGTCTGAAGTGGGAAAACCAGAGGGAGTGATGAGCGCAGAGAGGCAAAGGACAGAAAGTTGGCTACCGTGGAGGTGGAGGAGGAGTGGCAACGTACGGACAGAGGGTGTGATGGCACAGACTGAAGGTCATATTCCATCCTGGGACTTGGTGGAGAAGAAGGGAAAGCCAGAGTGCAGCCAACCATGGCTTCTGGTGAGGTCTGACATGTCACTGTGAAGAAATAATTGGATAATGCACTGCCATCTCTTTTTGCATTGCTATGAGGATGACGCAGGGCCAACTGAAAAAGGAGGTAGAAATTAGTGAGGGAAACACAGGAAGAAAAAGGAATAGGCTAATGTAGAAAAAAAGGAAAGGATATGTCGCTAGGCTGGACAAGGAAAGCGATAAAATAACAGAGAGAGAGAATGGAAAGAGTCACAGCAGCAGAAAGTTCAGTGGAATACGATTTCCTTAATTCTCTAACATTTCTCATGTAGAGGGGAAAAAACCAGCATCTGCAGAGAGAACTGATGAAATCACTGATTTGTGTGGCTGAGCCCTTTCCTTGCAAAGGGAGCTGTAAGACAGGAATTTGAGATATCTATTTTTTAATTTAACATTTGGTCTTTTGTAGGGGAAGGGGTAGACTTTCAGGGCTGATTGTGGTCTAGAAAGGGAACGGATTGTGACATACTTAGGGATGAGAAGAAAAGGCGAAGGCTTTCCTGTAGCCTCTATGACCTGAATGTGGTGGGAAAGGTTAGGGTTGATGGATATTTCCATAGCAAAAAATGCAGGTGTGTTCTTAATTTGGATTTGCTTACCTGAGCTAGATAATTCAGATGAAATCAGATAAACCGAAGCAATTTGAGAGCCCTCACTGTTATTTTAACCTGAATTGGCCAGCCCCAATTAAAAGCGCACATTTGTAGACTTGCCCTGTGCTAGGCAGCCATACCCATGCGCTTATTGGCTCCGGGAAGCATCTCTGTGCAGTCACCGTCGGAGGGTTAGGCTTTGGCTGTGCTGCGAGCCCCGAGCTCTCGGGGGTAGCTGTGCTGGCCCAGGAGCAGACTGAAATGGAGGGACTGCTCGAGTTGCCCAGGATCAGACCGGGAGTCTGGCAGGGACGAGGACTGAGTGGAGGCCTCTTGAACTGCAGCCCAGCGTGTGGGACTGGATAAGCAGAACACTTAATATTGGGTTTCTGTTGAGAATACGCACAATTATGAACACTAAATATCTTTCCCAGGAGCATTCCCCAGTACTGATTTAAAACGTACCATTTCCACAAATATTCCTGCCAGAAAATTAATTTCTTAAAATATTCGTTGAAGGTAAATATGGAAAGGGGGCTGGCACACAGCTGAAGCCAATTAATGTTAAGGATGCAAATGAATATTAAATCTCTTTTGCAATAGTACATTCCTGTCTAATTATGACTCTGGATGAGTAGATGACTCTCTAAAGTCACTCCTGGAAGGTGTACATACAGCAATCAGTGTGATAACAGCCTTGCAGATCGAAGTGGGTGGATGACTCGAGCAGTATGGTAATGACATATGGAGCCTTCCCTATCTTGGAGACAAATTCCTATCTAGATCAATAGTGGGGTGAGCACTGTTGCTTGCGGAGAAGCTCTGTAACACAGAGACATCCAGAGGCTGTGATATGTCGGGAGATGCTGGCCACAGCCCTGCCAGGTCCAGGAGCAGCCCAAGGCAGGAAGCCAGGCCTGGGCAATGAGACTCCGTGGGCAATAACCTCCTGTTGAGATACTGGCACGGATGGGAACTGCGGCGAGAAGGAGGTGACCACCCATTCAAACAAACTCCAGACTCCTCTTCGTGGCTTTCATTTAAGGCCAGACACCCTTTTAGGTACCTGAAGCAAACACAAGATTTTGGGCTAAAATAAAGAAGGATTTTTAGATGTAATGGCCTGTGATACACAGGACATCAGCCTGCATGATCTAAGGGTCGGGAGGCTGTGGAAAAGCCCGCCTGGTACAGGCTGGCCTGCCTGCACCTACTGCGGCAGAGCTGCGTTGCTTCCCAGTAGCTGGGCTCTGGTGCTGTGTCCGCAGGCTCCTGCCCAGCCCTCATGGCCAGCTGCATGGTGCGTGTGGCAATTTGTCAGGAAAACAGCTCCCACCATCTTCCTTTTTTTTCTTTTTTTTTCCCCCTTGCCTCTCACTCCTTTGATACTCATATAAATGGCCTTTTCTTTTATGATAGGTGGCTTTGGTTTTATCTTCCTCATGCTATTCATTTTTCTTCAGCCACTTTCACTTTACCCTCCTTGCTTCCCTGCTGTCCCCACTCCTTTCCTTTCCTTCCTCTGCATTTTATGCCAGTAGATGGTGGTATTCAGCAAGTTCTTTGAGTGCCAATGTGGCTGCCTTTGTCACTAGCTGGCAGTCCAGCTCAGCAGTAGGAAGAGCTGTTAATGTGTGCCGGAGTTTGTCTGTGGCTGGGTGACTGTCACAGCGGTGACCTACATGAACAAGAAGCACAAGTTCTGCTAAGTTACTCTTTATTTTCCTTCTTGTTAGGCCTGTGAAAGAGCTGTCAGATTGACAAAGAGCCCTAAACATCACCAGGGTAATCAATTATTTGTTGTGATGTATGGGATTTGGGAGAACTTCATGTATACATTTCTGTGGGGTTACTCAACCAGCTGGCAGAGGCTGATGTTGGTTTTGTAGCCTGCTATCTGACAAAAAACTAGGGCTGGAAATGAGGGAACGTATTCCTGAACAAGAATATCACTGGTGAAATAGTAGGTCTCAGATCTGGATGCCCGATGCAGGATAATTGGATTATAAAAACTCAGACCCCTTTAAACTATCTTGTGTCAGGCACCAAAGAATTGAAATTCAGGGTACTTCAGCAAGTGAGTTCTCAGCGAGCCGCACCCCTGCTTAAGGGCAGGATTTGCAGCAGGAGGTTGGCTGAGGGTTTTCCGCTTATCATGGATAGCATAACAGGACTACGCATGCTTTGCACCATGTGTGATGTGACCAGTGAAGAGCCTTAATCCAATATGACAGCACACTGCTCTGTAGGTAAAGGTGCAGAAAGCATTCTCTTCCACATCTCCATTTTGTGTGCTTTATTAATTCATGTGATGTCCGTATTCCTCTTTGGAAATGATTTTTATACCAGGACTCTGGTGCTTATTTGAGTCAATGGGAAGGCTGTATAGAAGTGATAGAAATTGGATAGAAATTATGTTAAGGATTAAAGCAAAGATTTTCAAATTTGGTGGTGGGAGTAGTGTGCAAAATTCCTTCTGGAAGAGGATGGGCAGCAGTACAAGCAGCACGTGTACTTTCTAGGTGCTGTCAGTTCTTGTTCTGTTCTGTGATGCTTCCTGGCCAGCACTGGCCAAAGATTTTTTAAAAAATAAGTGCTTTGAGTGTGAAACTCTTCTTGCCTTGCTTTTAACATCTTCCTGTAGTTCTCGCATGTTCTGCCTGTGGCTTTGCAGCTCTTTCCATCCAAAGCCTCTTTTGGGCATGCTTGAGTGGGAATAGCGCTTATTCCCTCTCCGAGTTTGGAATTTGGACTCCCTTCCTATGGAGAGCTCAACTTCAGCAGCAGATCTGAAATAAATTTGCTTTTCAATATTGACATTATCATTAGTCAGTTAAGAGTAGCCAGAAAACAAGAACTAAAATGTAGAGGTGTGATGCTTTGATAAGCCTCTGGCTGGAAAATTACTGATTGAACTATATGGGAAAAAGGTGGAGAAATCTGGTGTGCTACTTTGGGTGTCTATTTTAAGAGATTTTGCAGGTCTCTGGTATTCAAGAGTTGCTCAGTACTTACTTTCTATGACAAGTTGTTTTAAACATTTTTACCTGAGAAACACATACTTTGCTGATCTGAAGCAAGAGTCACTTGACCTTAGAAACCTTAAACATAAACCTTAGAAAGATCTTGTGTCTCGCTGCAAGAATTGCTGTGTTTTTGATGCCCCAACCTGTCACTGAAAATATGCTTATCTCTTTTTAGTAATGTACCTCGGCAAGGTCTCTCTTTCTTTTTCAGTTGCAGCACACTATTGTTTCTTGTTCTAGCAAGGAGTGTTTCATAGCCAATGTGTCTCCTTCCCATTCTTCCTCCCCTTTGTCATTCCCTGGGGCTTTACCAGCCCAGTTGATAAACGTTCATCAGCATACTGTAGATTACCTCATCCTCAGATAAGAACTCAATACACAATTACAATTCTATTTCTAAATAACAGTGGGCCAGGCTGTAATGCCTTTACTCTTCCTAAATAGCACCCACAGTTCACTACTGGAGTGGCTTGAAATCAAAATGCCATTCTGTGTGGGTAAGAATATTCAAACTGAGCCCCAGAGTCAAGGCCAATGGATTTTAATTCAGTATTACTTTTTCAGTACTTCCCTTCTTTAGTTTTCATCTAGTTTTCGTGGAGGTATTCCAAAGATTGCTGTCCCACATCTGAAGTTCTTTGAATATCTGTAAAAAGCATGTTCTCCAAGATCCCGAGATGAACGATACCTGTGTCTCCTAAATGTTAGCAATGTTACTAATGCAGCTTTGTCTCCACATGTATTAGCAATAGGACTGCTTTAGAGATGTCTTTTCCATGTGGAAAAAACAGAATTCAAAAATCCCTTCCTCCACTATTTTTGGTGTATGTTTTATCCAAATCTTTTTTTGTGAGAGGGCTGCAACAAGAAACAAAAGCAAGAACTAATATAAAGGGGAATTTCAACATCTGAAATAATGTTTTGTTTTTTAATCAAAGATACTTTCTGATCCACAATCGAAGTGTTTAGTTTGGGATTTTCATCGAAATTGAGTTTTCAACGAAAACTCCAAAATTTTGTCAACAGTTGAATTGTGTGAGTTGAAGAAGCCAACATCCTTCAACAGAAAAATCTTGCCCAGTTCTAATCAGCAATGCTGGAAAAACTATTGGATCCTGCAGAAGTCCCCTTCAATCAATGAAAAGACATAATCAGCTCTGGACTTGCTTCTGTTTGTGTAACTGCGGCCAACATTGCTGCTGCTCTATCAAATGATCCTGCTGAGAACAAACCTTCCTCAATGTGGGGTCGAAATTGCCAGTGGTGCATTATAGCATTGATGGAGCGGAGCCAGTGTTTGTAACAGTAATGCCTGCAGACATGAGATTGATTTCCAGAAAAACATCTCAGGACAACTGAGAAGCATTTCACAAGCCCTGAATCTGGTTCTCCTTTGGAGGAGAGAGCCCTAGCATGAAAAAGACCCATTTCTAAGCTATTTGCCCACTGAAATGCTGCTCTCCACCCTACTGGAAGCAGCAGACCCCATTGCGGAAGCACGTGTGCTGGATACTGGTCCTCTCCCTTGTTCCCTGCGCTGGGTTCAGAGGGATTGCTCCTGAGCAAGGACTTGCCTATGTAAATAATGTCACAGACAGGTTTGCAATGAGCTGTTAATTTTAGGATTCCTGGCTAATTGCCAGGTAGACACATGATTGACTTTATAGTAAGTACAGCTCATTTCAGCCACTAGAACTGTCAACTAGCATTGCTAACCCAAAGCATTAAGAAGTCATGAGTCAAGCCTCTCAAATCATACCACTGGTTAAAAATGATGAGATTTTGTAAATAATGCCTTCTGGGGTTTTATTTGACTGGTGATTATTCGTGTTCATGTTTCTGTATTTCATTTTATGCAGTTGTGCGAATTAGAGTTTTACAATTTTGTTTTTCTAATAGCAGCTCTGATCATCACCCCCTAGATTGTCACACCTATGCCTGCATTCACAGGGTCTTCATAAAGGTCTTAAAAATAAAATTGGCAGAGAGGCTTCTGCCTTCTGGCCTCTCAAATGTTACTCCCAAACTTGAGCATAACTTGCCCCGAAAACTTTAAAGACAAGCATCTGGGGTAACTTGGAGGAGACTTGGTTTAGACATTTCCAGGTTATGGGGCTGGCAATTCCTTATCATTCTAACTTGGTCCACATGGCATGAGATAGAGATTACAACCCAGGAAATTACATAATCTTGTGAAGATTATATGGTCCAGTTACCCTCCATGTTAAGTGTGCCAATAAAGCCTGCCATGCTTTCTTAAAATGCGTGTCAGATACCGGCACATTGTGCTCCCAGTGAAGGCAATGAGGAGAACGTGAATCCTCATGGGGCACATCCAGCATCTTTGTTAGATAATTTGCTGCATATCTACAAATATATATTTTAGATGAGCAACTTTGAGCAATCCGTGTTAAGAAGATATTGGATGTATTACAATATTCTCTCTCAGAGCCTATTTCTGTAAAACTTGTTAATTGGTTCTTAGTCAGACCAAATTCAGCAGAAGTTTTGCCTGAGTAAGGAGTGTGGCAGTGATCTCTTGAGGGGCTTGGAGGTTTTCCTGCGGGTGAGCACATCTGTGTGTGAGTGCATCTTTCAGTGAATACTTCATGAATCACACACTTCTTTCAGTTCCAGGGGCTGACCATTTCCAAAAGGATGTCTGAGTAGGCCTGCTCTTGTGCAATATTCCAAGCCGATTGAATTTGGGTTTTGGTGAGCACTGGATAGGAGGACATCCTGTGATATAATAGGTGCTACGATGTCCCTCCTCAAAGGGATTCTTTGCTTTCCTCACAGGTCTTCCTTTTCCCCAGCTTTTATCCACTTTGATACTCAGGAAGGCGTTCTGCCTGAAAGGCAGTTTTCATAGCAGAGAGGTACTAATGCAGGGCAGAATGGAAGACCGCGTCATTATTTTCTCTTTCTGTTGCTGGCTGTTTAAATAAAAGGGATTTCCTTTTCAGAAAGTGTCATTATTTGATAGTTATGAAAACCTGAATAGTGTCGGGATGAGGCTTCTCTTCAGTCCCTGCTCTCCCCGTTGTGCACCTCTGCACAAGATGAGGAGCCTACATAAACCAAATGAAGCTCTAAGCTCTCTTTCCAGTTTGAAGAAAGCAAGGGAGAAAGTACTTAATTCCTGCTGCCTTATTGGAAAAATGCCAGTTTTTGAAGAGTCCCAGACTTGCTCTGAGAACTTCTCCGGTAACCAAGGATGTACAGGTGGTTTCTCTTGTATTCCAGGACTCTCCAGGTGTGTGCAAAGTATAAAACAGGCACTGATGCTGAAGAGATATTCACGCCAGCTCCTGTCCTTTCATCTGAAGTTGGTAAGGAACCTCCTTTGAAAAGTTCTTTTTGCTAGAAGAAAGAAAGTCTCTCGCAAGGATCAGTGCCACCACAGGGAAAGGAAATGGCTCATAAGACAAGACATCTCACATCCCCATCTCTTTCATCCCCTACCAGAAGCTCTACTGTACTTCAGCACCTGAAGTATCCTCGAATGCAGCATGTACTATCTTGTATTAGGCTTCCCTAGATACTGTAACATGCAAGAGGAGCTTCAAGGGCTTTAGACTGAAGTCAAGATAGTGGTTAGGTGGTGGATTTCACACCCCAAACCCACTGTGCTTGTGTGTAGAAGTCTCTGTTTTTGCTAGCAGGACTGAGAACGGCAGCAGATGGACATGTTGGGTCAAAGCTTTCTACAGGGAAATAAAGTAGGAATGCTTTTTCTCAAGCCAACCCTCTGAAAACTCTGAAATTCCATCAAAATGCATTGCTTTTCTGAAGACAAAACATCAGATTGTTTCCTAGGTCTTTCTTATTTGGGTTTCCTTTTTCCTTTTGTCAAAAAAAATTATCAGCAGGACATTACTGCATGTAAAACCACAGGAAATGTTTTCGTTTCTTTAAACCTTTTGGTAGAAAATATTTCTCACTTTCCTTCTAGTTGTGATCAGAATCTCATCTGCACTTCTCAGGTGTTATCCATCTCTAATCTGAACAGGCCACAAGGAGATACTTGAAGCTGTCACGTTGGCAGATGTATTTGAAAAGCATTCCCTGGAAGGAACTCGGTGCAAGTCGGTGGTGGGGGAAGGGAGAGAAAAACTTAATTTTAAGCTCTTTGGGAGAGGCGCTGTCATTATGTTCTGTATGCATTAAATGCAAACGCAGAACAGGTTCAGGTCTGTGGCTGGTGCTCTTAGGTGTGACAGCAGTACAAATGAAATAATAATATCAAGTAATGTCAGTTGGTCATTAACCCTGCAGTAAATGCCTGTTTCATTTGCCAGGTAGGAGCACTCCGGGACCTCGGCTAAAATTGGCACCTTATTGTGCTAAGCACACACAGACACCTAATTAAAGGCAGGCCCTTTCAATGAAGTGCTTTTTGGTATCGATGGACAAGGCAGATAAAGGAGGGGAGTAAGAAAGCGTAATTATCCTTGTTTCACAGAGGGGGAGCTGGGGAACTCTGGTCACACAGGGACTCTGCCGTGGTTTTTCTGTGCTATCCTGGAGACATGCTGTGGGTTAGTAGGGTCTTACACCCTCGCCCTGTGCTTCAGCCACAAGACCATCCTTCCTCTGCAGAAGGATGCGTCGAGTTTCTTGTTGCTTAAATAGAAACCTCAATTTACATTTTCCTTGTTCCTCTTTTTAAAAAAGCTCCCTGACCATTTTGGTTTCTCTCATCCTCTCAGACTGTTAGTCATCATTTAAAATACACACAATGATTAAAATGAGTCTGATCATGTTCAAGTACAATATTTCAGGGAGGCTACTTGGTATGACTTGCATGAGGACATGAAATGCCAGAAGGACCAGTGCAATCAACAGCAAACTTCTGTGCCAAAAAGAGTGGGTGGGGTCATGTGCCGTATACAAGGGATTCATAAATGTTTACTATAATTTGCCGCCTGGTTATATTTGACCTCTGTGGGTTGGCACATGGACTGATTTATTGCACCCATGCTATCTTAATTACTAAGGACACAGCTGAGAGCTTTTTAAAATTAAAAGTGACTTATTTTCCTCAACTACTTAAGTGCAGAGGCTGAAGCACATACGCAGTTGTATTTTTCTATCAAGAGACTATATGATTCGTATAGCCAGTTACACTTGTTTGTGGTTCTCCCAGCTGCTGGACTTTGGGTATGTGCAGATGCAGGTGCGCGACACTGGCTCATATGGATATGTTTACCAAGACTTTGCAAACTTTTCTTTCCCCCGCTGCTGGTCCTGCTTACAAAACTTTGCTCTTCCGGGTCTCAGCTAGAGCTGGAAGGCAAAATGAGGAAAGGCTCGGAAAGGTTGCTCCAAGTGTTTTTCTAGCCCGGCTGGGCGCAGGTATTATTGGAGACTTCATGAGAAGGATTATGACAACAAAATTTTCACCCTGGCTTCGTGGACTAAGGGATACAAACAAGTTTTAAATAAGTATCCAAACTTATGCTTGCTTAGCCAAACTCAGACACTGAAGCTTTTGATGCAGCCCTGCTAACGCGTACATTGTTGGACCATTTTGAATGTGTGACACTAAGCAGTTATGTAGCAGGTCAGCAGGAATTCACAAGTGCTTGGACTTAATTTATTCATAGTTCTCATTTTGAAAATGTGTCTGAATAATCAGGTCCAGACATTAGGAAAGCTGGTTTTCTGTCAGCTATAGCCCTGTCTTGACTTTTACAAATTTAGGCAAAGATTATGAGAAGCAATTTGCAATTTGAAGTTCTCTGTCTGGGACTTGAGACTTCCTCAAAGGGTCTAGCTTTCAGAGGCCCTTTCAGTGTAGCCCCTAAAAACTGAAGAGTCCAAATTGCTCTTACCTTTCTCTTACTTATTATTGCACTTCTGTGTACAGAGAAGGTACACAACCATATCTTTGGATCTGAATTCGCAGATGTTGCAGACTTAGGTACTTACAGGCTTTGTTCTCATTTCACATTAGTTATGCTCACACATAACTCAGCTGCAGCTGGTGGCATTTTTCTTCATGCCAGATAGCAGTGCAGTGCAGTGATTTTCAGCATCTGGTTCCAGGACCCCAAGCATCCTCCGCAGGGTCTGAGACAAGTAAAACACTCAGTAAAGCAAACCTGTCAGAAGACATAAAGTCACTCTAAAGATGTTTGCATCTCTTTTTTAAGTGGAAACAAGTTGTAAACTCTGAACTGGTATAAGAAAAGTGGTAATTCAATTTCTGTAAATCTCCATGATAGCTCATCTCATGCTCATTCCAGGATTTAAAATACACACTGCAAATAGCAACTTGATACAAAAGTGTGTTTCTCTCCCTTTAACAGATCAGCTGTTGAGAAAGTAGTTAAAATAAGTTCAAGCTATCCCAGTCCTAAGTCTATCGTCTCTTCCAGAGCGTGGGGAGGAAGGGGGAGACTGAAGTATCACAGTGTTTGTGAGCTGCTAACAAAACTACGGCTGCTCTGGAACAAAACAGGCAGGCTGCAGGCATGGAGAACCACCTCAGTGCAGCCTTCCAGCCCCCTTGCTTCTTGCAAAGCTCGTGCATACTTCTGACGATACAGCACAGAGAGAGGAACGGTCCCCTGGTCACCGACTGTGCACCTACATTGCAACCGGGAGGTGTGATTGCAGTGCAGATAATCAAATAACAACTAGCTTTAATCTTCACAGGGTTTAGGGCAGGCTGGACAAGCCTGCCTGGGACGTGGCATGCATATTCAAGAGCTGGTGCCTAAACACTGTCTCTCTACTGCTTGAGGTATCTAAAGTAGCTGGGTTGAAGCTGGTCAGTGTGTTGCTGTCATGCCTTTGACTGCAAGGTGGACAAAGTCACAGCTGCAAATTAAGCTGTTGTAAGTTAACTTGAGCAATAGGTATTCTCCATCCAGAATTACTATGGAGATGCTCCTAGTTCTGTACAAACCTCAGGTCGCATTGCTCTCACTGCTGTGCACGCAGACAGCAAAGCCAGCACTAGGTCCTGAAGGACCTGCAGTCCGAATGTGCAGGACATCTCTCTGTGCAGGCAGAGATGGGTCTGACAGTGGAATGACTTCTTAGTGGTCACACCAGAAGGCCAAAATGATCTGGAAACTTAAACCAAATTGCTAGTCCAGACCCATAATAATAACAACAAATCATTTTCCCTAGATCACTCACTGATAGCTAGGATCTGTTTATAGAACTATATTACAAAAGGGTATTAAATACAGAAGAGCAAAGCAGGGGAGGGGCAAAAAACATTTGAAACTTGAGACAACAAAGGAGAGAAAGCTGAAGTGTTAGGTTGTAAACATGGATGATGTGTATGCAGATAAGCCTGGAATAGGGAGCTGCCTCTGTGATTGTACAGTACCTAAGGAAGACGAGAGGCATAAAGAACATGAAGCTTTCAAACAGGCCGCTGTAACAAGTCAGAACTAACCCTTGGAGCGAGATTGGAGGGAAATGAGCGTTGTAGAAACCTAGAGAGCCAGTTAGTAAAGAGTCGTGTAATTAAACCTCGAGTCCCATGGCAGCAGAGTCCTGCATGAAATCATGATTCCACTGAAATCAGTGGCAAAAATCTCAGTGATGTCAGTGGAGCAGCTCCCAGCATTTCCCCATAGCAATCTCCACTGGTTCTGCTCATGAGCTGCGGGACTGTACGTGGTACTGTAGTCTGTGTGAAGAGCAAAGGCTAGTAATAAGTAGATTCACATGAGCACTGAGAGCATGTTTTTTCAGAAACGTGGCTTTTTGATTAGGTGTGTTTCTTTTGAAAAGTGCTCGCTTTCTTTGGGAAGTGCCACTGTCACCTCAAAAACTGAAACTCTTGAAAAGCAGTAAGTTTTCAGCTGAAGTAGATGACCATCCTGGAAAGTGTCATTCGTCTCAAGAACCTGACCCGTAGAGTCAAAGGGAAGCATGATTTCATTTCCGATGGGACACCAAAGACACCATCTCGAATCACAATATTAAGGGATCAGCTAGAATACTGCAGTGATGTTTTACCTCCACATCAAATTTTTCAGCACAAAAACCCGTTCTGTTTTGTGAGCAATGCAGAAGCCGAACTCGGAGGCCTGCTTGGACAAACCCCTGTTTGTCCAGCTGCTGCGCAGGAAAAAAATCAGCTTCTTCCCAGGATAAGCCAGCATCTTGCTGCCTCTCAGAAGGTGTATTGTCACCTCTCCAAGGGTAACAGCACCCCAGGCTGAGTCCCTGGATGCAGGAGTTGGACCCGGGACCGACGGGTGTAGGCAGTAGAGGGGGACAGAGAGCCACACTAGGAGAGGAGCCCGTACTGGGCTTTCCAGCCTTGTTAGCAGATGGGTAAGAAATGGCATTTTGTTCTGTGTTTTTCCAGTGACTGATGCACTGGAGTGTTGGTCTGTGAGCTGAGACCCTGTATGCGTTGGTAGTACAGATGGAGAATAATAGTTCAACAAAAGAGCATTGTTAGATAAATCTAACTTAAAATAAAGGCTGGTTTTGCAAAGCAAAATCAAAGCCACGACAGGCGAGACTTTTCATTTTATCTGCTGCTAAAAGGAAGATGCTTAAGGGCCTATCTCCAAAGGGGAAATATGTGCTCATTTAATTGCATCTTTTCTGGCAACGGGAGAGTGCATTATTATTATTTATTATTATTATTGTTAGACATATTAGAAAGAGCTGTATGCTGTAATATCCTTCGTTGCAACCACATTGATTAGCACTAACTGAGAATGTAGTATAATATTAACAGGAGGCACACAGGACTTGTTTGGCCTGTCCTGTTTGTTACTTAATTACGCATGTATAAAGTAAGAGGCACAGCACCTGTAGAGATTCCCAGCACCTCCTGCTCAGCTGAGGCAGGAGCTGCAGCGTATGAGAGCAGTAACCAAATCCTGCAAGCATGTTTACATTGTGAACTTACCAAATCTTCCCAAGTGGAATGCAGGGTCCGGTTTCAGCCAAGGAACTGTTAGCAGTGAGTGAGAGTTAATGGATCAATCTGCTGTCTCTTGTCAGTGCTTTTACTGTTGACTTCTGGAATGTGTTTGATGAAAAGAAAGCAACTTCTTGAGACAGAAGATACAGATGTAGCATGTTAAGGTTGGGACCTACATGAACAATAAAGCAATGTTATCAGTGTTTCGCTTCCCCAGTGCTGCTTGCCAAAACTGAGAACAGAATAGCAGCAAAGCATTTCTTTTTTTAACTACCATAACTGCACATTAACCATTTGCTCTGATTCTTGCTGGAGACACAGTCAGATGTTGTACTGGTGTTATAAGTGAAAGATGCCAGATATTTAAATGGGAGCACGTTGCACAGCCCCCTGCTGCCTTTCTGTGGCCAGTGGAAGCTGCTTTCTGAAAAGCTGAATTAAAACGGAGTTTGCAGGATCGTTCAGCCGACCGAAGCCTGCCGGCTCCCTGTGCTTTACGTGCTGCCCACCAGCAGAATGCCTGGGCTCCATGTGAATCTTACGGGATGCACTCATTCTCCCCGTATCCCGACAAGGCAAGCTGTTCCCCAAATTGCAGGGTAATTTTGAGGCATGTGGGTTGTACCCACCCAGCCGAACGCAGGGGTGTGTGGAGATACCCAGGCTAGCTCTGAGCGTGCTGTAGCTGGGAATGCTGTGGTGAGAGCTATCCACAATCAGATTATATTCCACTCTTGGCGGAACAGTAGACCAGCACCGGGATATTGCTCTTCTACCGGAGCCAGGTTGTTAAGAGTTAGCTCTGATGTGCCCACTCGGTACTATGGATACCCTTGTGCTGTGTAGACATAACCACAGAGGCTAAAACCCAGATCCATCGAGGTATTTAGGCTTTTAACTCTCACTGAAATGAACAGGAGTTAAAAGCCTAAATACCTTTGGGGATTTGGGCCTAAGTGGCTTACAGAAAGCCTGTTGCACAGCAGAGACTCAGATATTTTGACTCAGAGGCTAGTGCCTCCGATATGAAATCATTCTTTCTCTCTACATCTGGTAGCAGTTTGCATTCACATTTCCCAGCTCGGGCCATCAAAAATATGCCCATGCTTAGGACAGGAGGTGAAGAATAATTTAGGTAATTGAAACTACAGCAGGAATGTGGTTCTGTCAGAGGGCTGTTGCCTGACCTGGAATTTAACCAGACAAGTAGGGCTTGGGGAAACTGCGCGCCAGCTCTCGCCTTTCAGGTGCACTGAAGGCAGTTAGTTTCTCTGGTAGAAAGGGGATAAATAGTTGAGCTTCTGTGTCTGTTGAAAAGGAAGCCATATTGCTGAGAATGAAAGCAGGAGACTTGCCAAACACTTGCCTTGTTATCCACATGACTGTTTATCAGTTATAACTAGAGCTGAGCCAATAATTCTTAATGGGTAATTCATATGATGAATATCTCCCCCTTACACTGTGTTTGAATGGTGTGTGAACCAGCCATTACTTTCAAATATTTATTTACTAGTCACAATTATTTGTTTAATACTGTGAATAATTCATCGTTTGTGGAATGTTTTCAGGCAGTTCTCTGAAAGTAGCCAATACCCAGGCTATTTTCGTTGGGCAGAGAAGTAAATGTCGCCTTTTTGTGATTACGCCAGTGTTAACTGAGGATAACTTGAAGTCAAAAGGCTGGATCCTTCACTGATGTAATTTGGCATAGCTCCATTTTTTTCAATTGGTTTCAAATGACCACAGCAACTTACTAGATGGTCCTGAAAAGAAGAATTGTACGAAGGAAGAATGACTCCCACACCATATTGTCCCAGGACTGGCTAAATGTACTGCATTTTACAGTCGCATCTTTTCATTAAAATTCGCATATGTCTAATTCAAAATTTACCTTTAAAAATATCATTCAATATTAATATCTCAGTTGCTTATTAACGAGTAGCTTTGCAGTAAATTATGCTTGTGTGATTACACGCAAAGTGACAACTTTTGCAGAAATAGTCTGAGTTCAGATTTTATTTGCAGGGCAGGGGGGAAATTGTTTTGAGGAGAAATCTGTGGCTTGTGTTGAGGTTAACCTGAAAAACTTCCTTGTTCAGTGTGCAGGACCTTTCAGCTCCAGTATTACTTTTACCATTACAAAATCTTCCCTTATATAAGTCTCACTGACGTCAGTGGAGCTTTGCCACTTGTATTTGCCTTATCAGATTTCCAATCCTTAAAGCTATTTTAGAAGACATTTTAAACTACATTCTCTGCGGTACCCAGCTAATGATGGGAAAAGTAGAGCAGGGAGATCGTGTTGGATTGTGTCTCTGTGATTCTCGCACCAGTTGTCCATGCTCTCCAAGGGTTGTATGTCAGAAGGATTTTGCTGGAATACCTCATGCCTTGTCTGTATCCTGTATGTGTCCCTCTCTGTCCCAGTTCCCTTCATTACAACAGCAAATTATACGTAGCGATACCGCCAAGAGAACCAGGGGCTTGGTCCCTAAAAGTAGATTTCTAGGCCGTTTCCTTTTCCAGATTTCCAGAGCAACATTTCAGGCTTGCGCTCAACAATGCTGCAAATTTCCCAGCTGAATCTCTACATATCTGTGTTCCTCTTTAGTATTTCTTGTCTAGCAATACAGCAAAGATTTAAATGCTGCCACTCAGATTGCCACCATAATGTGGCTGTGGTCTTGGCCACGGGATCCTAGTGTTCATAGCAAACTGGTTGTTAACAGCGCTTCATAGGGAGAAGTCTTATGCTTTTCTTTTTTCTCTTTCATTCTTGCTTTTTGGTATTTCTGCTCCAGTGATGATATGGCTCCTAGAGATAGAAAAGCATAAAGAAAAAAAAAATCACCTTTCAGAAAGATCTGTTGCTTTTTTTGCCAAAGTAGCACAATGATTTGAATGTTAAAGAACCTCCTGAGACTAAATGTCCAGGTGCATGTCATTGCTCACTACACGTAATTTACTAATGAGTGGATCCAGACAAACAAACTGAGGATCCAGCATGCCCTCTGGCTGCCTATAAAAATGAGGAAAGATAATGAAGTGGTGTGAATCAGGGCCTTTCTCTAGCAGCTAGGCATGAAAAAACTGGAACACACCAGCTTTTGCTGTTAGGTACCAAATATTATCACAACAGTTCTGTAACCAACCATGGGGGCAAATGGGTTTCACAAACCTTATTAGATTAGCACAGTCGGCTGTTTAATATTTTTCATGTCTCAGGTTTCATGTTTCTGGATGTCAACGAAGGTTTCCCTTGTGAAATTTGTATATGTTTGGTTTTTGACTGTGCAAAGGTAAGCGTGATTCTCAGAAAGGCACAACTACTGACCTTTCTTTAATTACAAGCAAATGCAGGGGTTGATGGATATTGCCATACTGTTGGTCTCTTCTGTTGAGTGAACATTACTGACCGGCCTTCTGAAAAACAGTGGTGTCTTTGTACGGCAGGCTGCAGTTCACTAGGAGCACACCTGATTACACCAAGCTCTTTTTAAGCAGAGTCCCTCACGGTGTCAAAGGAAAATGTTTTATTGTAAGTGTAGGGAAGAGCAGATGCATAGAAGAAAGGTCAAAGAAGAAGAGAACCAATTGACCTGCTAAAACAGAGCATCTTTGGGGATTTTTAGCAGAAAACCTCTTTGCCTTCCAACCACTGTGATGGCGCAGCCTTCAATCAGAAAGAACTGCTGTGACCTGGAAGATATGATACCTTTTTGCATACAGTCCTTCCAGCCGGTTCAAAGGCAGTAGTTCTTCTTCAGCCATGTACTGTCATTACAGCTGTTTCCTGGACTGTGATTCAGGGCTCGGTTCTGCAAACACTTGGTTTCCCATTTATATTTGTATTTGTATGACTCTCGCTTCCTGAAGCACAGTCCTCAGAGATGCAGGCTTGTAAAATTGTCCCTATTGACAGAGGGAGTGACGGAGACGAAGAGCACACACACACCGCACAGGGGAGCTGGCTGCCTGTGTGTCGGTACAGCCACACAGTGCGGTGCTGTCTGGGGACACTTGTGTCCGTCCAGCGCAGACCTCCATCAGGGCTGTGTTGTGCTGGGCTATTTCAGCACGACAAAATAGCCCGGGCATAGTGTCACGCTGACTTGGTTATACTGCTGCGGCTCTCGCTCGGTAGCCATCTCAGGAGATGTTTGCTCAGAAGTCTCTGAAGCTTTGGGTGGTTGGCAGCGCATGTGTATACCCGGACACCTGTCCATGCCCAGTAGGGAGACACCTCTAAGTGGGGACTGGTATTAGCTTTTTATTTGAGATCAGCAGTCTCCCAGCGATCCCCACTTAACTGCACATTTATGTCGCAGAGCAGTCATGAGGGACACGAACTGGATTGCTCGGGGATGGCACTAAGCTGGTGGATGTGCTTCAGGATGGCACCTGGCACGGGACAGCTCGTGCTGGTTGCTACTGCCACTAGACTGCAGCTGGTCTGAAGTAAAGCATGTCCAGAATGGAAATGGCACAGTGTGGGTGTCAGGTCCCTGGCACCAGTTGTTTCTCTCCATGTATCCATTCCTCTTGTCCTGCGCTACTTGCTGTTATAGATGTGGTCAGAGATGCCGCAAGTGCCATCTCAGTGCATTGACCCTTCTTCCCCTCCCCTGGGCCGTGCCATGCAGGCCATTTTCAATACGTATGTAAGACTTTGGGAAATTGGGTTTACTTTGATAAGACTCTCCATATGGTTACAGTGATTTCTGTATGTAAGTACCTTGCTGAATAGGGACGGGTGGGTCAGATCAGGCAGCACAAAACCTAGACTTCTCATACAGTTGCAAAGCTATGAGGTGTGCGAGGGGCAAAGGGTGAATTTCTTTCTTTCTACCCTTGTTGTATGGTATCTGATCACATCTCACGATAGTCCCCTTCCCCTTACTTGCACTCATATAATTACCAAACATTGCTCTTTCGTGCTGCTTCTGGAGACTGACACTGTTGAAGCATGTAGTTTAACTCTCCTATTGACCCTCTGGGGGAAAGATAGGAAGAAACACTGAAATTAAATGTAGGTGGGGTAGCAATGATAATTATGTTGGATCATAACTTCCACTGATCTAATTAATGCCACCTAAGTTGTGGCTTGTGCAACTGCCTTGATTTATTGGTTATATCCACAGTTCGCAGAATGACGTTTTTGCAGAAGGCCCGTGGCTCTGATACAGGGCGCGATAGAAGTCGTATTTCATGAACATCATGCGTTCTAGTTACAGTATGCGTAACCATTTGAAAGGTGCCTGTTCTGTGATGCTCTTTAGAGGCCCTGTAAATTGGTGATCCAGATGGGATTAATGATGTAGGCTGTACAGCCCAATTAATTTGTTTCCAGCCAAAATCCCTTCATGCTGCTCTTAAAATTACGTTTTCCTATTGAATTTAGTATAACAAGCTCTAGGTGTTCCCAGCATTAAGTGACAGTAAAAGATGACTCTCACCTAAGTTCCAGTTTATGTATTTGTTTTATTACTCAGGATATGTCTGGATTTTACAGCTGAGTATGTTAGGAATTTAGTTACAAGTTGAAACCGCTTTATAATGCGTGGCTATAAAGATCAAAGGTTGCAAAACCAACATTGAAGAGCCAGGTCCTGCTCTTCCAAGGCTCATCAATCATGACTTAGTTCTGGCCCATCTCACATAATTTTCCACCATGTGCTGTCATTCGGACAAATGTTTACCCATAGCAGTAGACCAGAGACTCCCACAACTCTTACGCTAAGTATTGCCATCGGTTCCTGACAGCACTTCTCTTTTTCTGTTTACCTGGTATCTCTTTTTCCCTCTCAGTTTTTTCTTTATCTCACAGTTGATAATTTGAGGTATGCGGCTTCTGCTAGTGCGCACTGGGAGTTCTCCTTTCTTCCAGGTGGACAACAATCAAGATCAATATAAGATCAAGATAAAGATCTTCCTTGGTTCCCCCTAGGTATCTGCTGAAGGCCATTACATTTGTACTTGCTAAAGTTCCGCAACCCTCTGCCAGCCCGCAAAGCAGAAATAAGGCAGGAGAAACCAAAATAAAGGCTTTATCCAGTGAGTCTGACCGTACACTCCTATCAGATAGGTCATTGAAGGAAGAGTCGAGGTGAACCAGACTCTTTTTGCACCATTGCCATCAGTCTGCTTTATGCACTGGGCAAGTTACTTTATTTTTGTTTTCCCATCTTTGTTTCTCTTTTAATTGTGAGCCTCCCAAGTAAGGGGCAGTCTTTTGCATAATGGGGCACCCAGGAGTCACAGTCTTAGGAGGTTTCTTGATGCCACTGGAGTAGAAAAAAGTATCTTTGTGCAATTCATCCTCCCAAGTTTGCCTGGGAAAACTGGCATGCCTATTATGAGTTTTCTTATGAAAGATTCCTTGGTGGGAGATATAAGAACAACTGGTAGGCACTGGGATCACTGGCAATTCAGGTTTTTTAGGTCTTCCTACATGAATTTTTCCCCAAGATATTAATTCTGTCAAAAACAACAACAAGATTCATTTTGTCTCAAATAAAATGTATCGTGCAATCCGAAACAAAATATTTTCATTTGTTAGTTTTTAAAACTTTTTAATTTATTTATTTCAAAAAATAAAGTTAATTTAAAAGTAAAGCAGCTTTTTGAATGGAGAAATTCAGACTTTATCTCCAGAAATATCCAAATTAAATATTTAAATAAAAATTAGTGTCTGTATATTAGATTTAGCATCAAAATGTAGCAGCTGTTAACTTTAGGTTTTCGTTTTGCCTACTTTGGTGACA
This sequence comes from Theristicus caerulescens, assembly GCA_020745775.1. Lineage (NCBI taxonomy): Eukaryota > Metazoa > Chordata > Aves > Pelecaniformes > Threskiornithidae > Theristicus > Theristicus caerulescens. The sequence goes on along the minus strand of CM036561.1, from coordinate 123,169,569 downwards.
GAGTTTGAGAAAGTCAGCAGCATAAAATGTGTTTTAGTATTTTTGAGACCTGAAAGTTTTCCCTCCTTCTGTTCCTGAATGAACTTTTTGTGGAACTCCAAGGAGCAGACTGAGTTCATAGTCTGTTGTCATTTATGTTACAGGGTTAGAAATAAGAATTAATCTGAACGGCTGTTCAAATAACTCAGTTGTTTCCTTTCTGAAATGTCTGTTTCTGTAGATCGGTTTTCTCACCCCATGCTGCCCATTGCTTGTAAGGGTTGCTAGGAAGAATAATAACTAATGTAATTTGCTTGTTATTGTGGCTGTCACTGTCATGGCTGGAGGGTTAGATGCATAGCTGACAATGAAAATCCAGATTTTCAGAAATGATTGGTGAGTCTAGGTACTTGGTTTTTTCCCTGTCTTGTCTTTGGATATGTGAAAGAAGCTCAAAGCATTGAGCCTTAATTTTTTCAGGTGCCTGAGAAAAGACTTGCAGGCAGAACTGTTTCCTGTTTTACTTTGTGCCTTTGAGGGTGGAAGAAAGTTGCATCAAAAGGGAAAACAGAAAAAAAAAAACCAAAACAGGGAAGCACGGTTGCATTATCATTCTAAAGAAGCATTTTTATGCAAATGCATGTAACAGTTAAAATAAAGCTCATGTTATGTTGCCTTTGACTTTTGTAACTGTTGGGGTGTGACAGGATTTAAACTTTTCATGGCATGCCAAAAATATTTCTTAACATAAAGTTACTTTGACTAGCTAATGTAATTATGTCCATTACTCACAGGGATTCCACTTTGTCCTGTACTTTGTCTTATTAATGTATTTACTGCTAGCGGGAGCTGGGGCCAGTGTTGATACCAGCATTCAGACGTTTCTTGCTGGTGCTGTTCACCCCTGAAGAGTCTGCCGGAGGTTTCGCGGAGGAGGAGGATAGGCATCTGGCTCGCTTGAGGGCTGGGAATGACAGGAGCTCCCGGGGTGGGGTAGAGCTGGAGGTAGAGGTAGGATTTGAGCTGGCAGCTCCTGCAGAGCTGAGGCAGAGGCTGGGCAAGTCGTGCTGGGTGAAACCCCTGTGGACCCACGAGCTGTGTCCCCAGCTGGAGGGAGCCCTGTGGATAAGCTGAATCGACACTGGGCTGCTGGGCTGGCTTGAGTGGGGAGCAGGTTCGTGCTGGTCCTCAGGCGTAAGGTTGTGGTGGGTTCTGGAACTGGTGCTGGGATAAGCTGATGGTTGGCAGCAGTGGGCTCTTCTGCCTGGATTTCTGCCTGAGGCCGGCTGGGATTTGGGTTAGAATTTGTCTGTGTGGCTGATTTCATTGAGGATTAGGTTGCATAGCATTGGGTGGGATTTTTAAAGACACTCAGCTAAACGTCCTTTACCTTGCAAGAGGGCAAAGTTATTTCTCCCCATTGGTCCCCATAACTTCTGAGGGAGCTGTTTTTCTGTCCTCTCAAGGCAGAGCCCAGATGTCCAAGATCCACATCCCTTGGGAGCACAGGCCCATGTGGGTGGACCTCTCCCTGCCCTCCTGGGCAGGGGTATGGGCAGATGTGGAGACCTAGAGCCTCAAGTTGATTTAATCTGTACCTGCCTCTGTAACTACGCCTGGCTTCCTCTGACCCAAATTACCTAACTCAGCTGGTATTTCCTTCCTCATATTCCTTCCCTTACATCTACGCATCTCACCTGCTATAGTTTAACTGGCTGCAGTGGGGGAGTTGGGGAAACTGTGTGCTAACTCTGTGCCCACCTCTGCCCTTCTCCCCGCCTGGCTTAGAGAGACACTGTGTAAATGGAATTTTTAACATCAAAAGTTTCAATTACAGCAGGAAATGTCAGGCCGACAGAGTGCGACTGTTCCAGGTTTCCCATAAGGAATACTCCCACCCCTACTATTTACCCATATGGAAAAAACAACCTCCGATGGTATTTTTTTAAGTTCTCAGGTAAACGGAGCTGAATGGTATCATCACATACACGGCAGGCTTTCTACAGGAGATGAAAAAGTGTAAATCATAGCACAGGGTCCGGAGCCTTTACAGTGCCTTTTTCATGAAAGAAAATCCCGGGATACAGGCTAAGTGGGATGGGGGCTGTTTGAGAGGCAGCTTAACCTCTAGCAAGTTAGCAGTCTCGGGGAAAGAGGAACAGGATGGAAACGTTGATCTCAGAGCCGGAGATCATATGGAAAGCAGCATACAGAGTGGCACGTACACATAACGCTGGAGAAGGTGGGTTACAGGAGAGCCTTACGGGGCTGCTTTCTAGGAGATGCGAGTTGTCGGTGCAATGACCAGCAGAGCTGTGCACCTTCAGGAAAAGCCTGGCTCTGTTGTCATGGTGCTGTCTCTGAGGTAGCTGAGACAGGAATAAGGTCTCCCCTTCATCTTCTCTTCTAAATCTAATTCTCTCAGGCTCCCCTTGGTCATCATGAGCTCCAGCTCCTGATCATCTTGGTTGCTCTCTCCTCGATTCATCCAGAAGTTGTATCCCCAATAGGTCTTGCAGGTCCCTAGGCAGTATCAAGCTCAGCTTTTATTGGAAAAAATGTAAGACTTTTACCACAGCCTCGGAGATCTCCAGTGGTCTTGGGTCTTGCTTCGTAGCACAGAGCCACTGCTGAGATACATGATACAGCCACTTAATTCACTACCACTCCTGCAGGGACTCCGTCATTTGCCTCAAGCAGGAACAGGTCATGCTTTTAATGACAGTGTTCAACCTGTGGGATTGTCTTGGACATACTGGTTCCTGAAATCGCAACTGGGGCTTCCAAAAAAGCCTGGAGAACTTCAGCGGTCAAATTAAATCGGTAAATGTGGTAAGGAATTTGGCACTTAAGTCACCTGGCTCTTCAGGATAATTCAGTGTATCCCAAAATCAGGCTCAGTCAGCGTATTGTCCAGCAGAAGAGTTGCTGTGGAGTTTTCAGAAGCATTTAAGCTCTCCAGCCTGCTCAGCAAACTGCTTCCTAATGGGAAGTGTCTGTCTTCACATGTGCTGTATGTATAGATGGGCGTTTATTTACGGGAGGGAAGTTTTGCATGAGGTCAGGTGGCAACATCATGTGAAACCTCATTGTGTTTCTCTGCAGAACGGCACAAGATCATAGCACAATACAACATGTTTTGCAGACGTGGTGGTACAGTGCTTCTGGTTAGGGCAAGTGGGAACACAAGAATTTAATTTAATAGAAAATGGTGAGGTTTCGAAATGTGCTTTTGTTCCATAGGAAGATGAAAGCAAGGCCTCTCAAAATGTTTCATGAAATGAAAATGAAAGGGAAGGAGAACTTTTTAAAAATAGCTATTAGCTTGCTGGTTAAGGAATTCACCTGGGCAGAGGGAGCTGTGCACTGAGCTTGCTGCCCTCTATCAAACAGAGCAGGGATTTTTACCTACATCCCGTGTGTGAGCCTGGGTGGTAGTGAAGGCAGCTCTGTCCTCAGCAGGACTCAGGGACATTTGGGATGGCTTGTATTCACAGCGTTACTCGGGGAGATGGAAAGGGAGCAGAGCTGCATGTCAGCAAGCAGATCCAGCCATGGGTTCATCCATGGGCACTGTCCTTAGCAGTTCAGCTCTGCTCTGGCTCACGTGGCACTGGGAAGACCCTTTAATAAACAGAGGAGCAGGATGAAGGACATGAGATAGGGTGGGAGAAGGCATCCTCTGAAATCTTTATTTCCAAATACAAGTTTAATAGATGTCAATGGTCTTTTGGTTTTTGGGGTGGGGTTTTTTTTTTTTTTGAGAAGCTTATTAGCTGTGGAAAAGATGTAGTGCTATTCCCCATGATGTAAATCTGTATAGATTTAAATTGATGGGAGAAATTTGCAACTTGTGTAAACAGGCATAGCTCTGTGAAGTCAGTGGAGTCACACCAAATTATATCAGCTAAGGATATAACCCATCATTTTTAATGGTATCATTCTTTCATGTAAGAAAAGGCAAGGAAATGGGGGTATGTGAGGGAGAAAATGAAGAAGAAAACACAGCACGGGATTTACAAAATCTTGTCCATCACTTTTCTCAGCCTCTGCATGGAAAACATCTGCATGTTACAAAGCACTTTGATGTCTGCCATACAAACTCTGGGCTCTCCTGTCCGCTGAATGGTACATTCACAGGGCATTGCTTCTCTGATGTCAGCTGCCCTCGCTGGGAATAGGCAAGCCGAATATGGCTCTGAGCAGCTGAACATACACCACCTGCTGATTCCAGTGAGTTCATTCCGCTTGTCTGCAAATATAAAATATTGAAAGGGTCGCAATTATTGTTCCTTTGGAGATATTAAAGTTTAGAAGCTGCCTCTAATGACTGATGTATAGTAGTAGAGCGTGATCTTTCCATGGAAAGTTGATGGCTACTACAAGATAGACCTTGTGTGGGTAAAATAAATAACGTCTCTTTCTCTTAGGAGCTAATGCCTGATGTTTGGTTAACCAGTGGTGCCAAATCCAATGGGAATATACCTGTAATTATACCAGGGAACCATGTAGCTTTCTAAGTTCAGAAATCTGCTGGGTGAAACACTGACCGGTAATGCAGGAGACCAGCAGAGATGTTTGCAAAGGTCCCTGTTGGGGCTTTATGTCTACATATAAGAACTTGGCTAACCAGTTCTGCTTCAAGCCTTTGTGCTAGAGCAGCACCGCCTGTGCACACGTGGCGGTCTTCATGTTCTTGTTGCTTATTGAAGGTGTAGGAACAGCAGCGAGTTCCCTGTCCTAGGGTCAGGCATAAAAGGGAGCTTAGAAAGAGGCAAAATAGGTGGGCAAAGAGCAAAGGATGCACACAAGGCCAGTTGTGCGTGTAAAACAACTGCGCTTTTAATCTGTTGCAGCAGCTCAGCATCTGACCGCTCACTTGGGATGGGATTCCTCTGGCTGTGTGTGGACATGTAGAGCGAAATGGTCTTCACAGCTGTCAGGGAGCGATACTGATCTCATCCTAAGGGAAGCATCTGCTGTAGGCCAGGTGATTTACTTCCCAGAAGCGTCTACTCACTCCATTAACTCTGGTGGGAGGTGAATGTGGCTGAGCAGATGTAGATACCAACATTGTTGGGAGTTAGGTGAGAAAAAAACCCCATCCTTTGCTGCAAGGCAAGAGGTGATCAGGCTGGCTCCTAGGGAAAAACAGCAGGTCAATGAGCGAAGGGTCAGTCAGACAAATCTGCTTGAAGATCTGCTGACCTCTCTCCAGCCTAGCCCAGTAACAGAATCGTGCATTTGGAGAACTGGTCCTGAAATACTCAATTACCTTTTGTCAACTGCCAAGCTAGTGCTAGGTGTGACGTTGTTTCTGGGTTGTGTTTGGAGACAGTCGTGTTGGAAAAGGCAAAGACGGCCTCTTGGTATGGCTAAAAGTGGTCAGCATGGGACAATTTGTGAAAAATCCTGTTCGCTGATCCCTGCCAAACCCCATCTCTCCAGTGGAGCCAAATTTAACAATGACATCAGTGGCGATGTGCATTAAGTGTCGTTAAAGCAACAGAGCTAGCGCTATGGATGGACTTGTCCCAGAGGGAGAACATTCCCTTTTGATCTGCTCTGCAGATCCCTTGCCCTCGATGTGTGGATCTGTACACCTCGCTTCTTCCACACACTGACATCAGTGGAAACTCCACGTTTAGACAGGTGCAAAATATGCAGCACTTAGATGCATCGCAGCGATAAGGGCTCTGAACTGCTAATCGTGGAGGAAAATTCCCCGTCGTGCTCCTACCCCACTGTTGAATTTTGTGTTACCTAGCAGGAGAGGAGGATTCTATGCTGTATCCTCTTCTGAGATCACTGAGTTTTCTGTATGGTGAGACTCGCCATACCAATATGAGTCATTTAAAGAGTTCAATTAGTAATTTATGAAACTAATTAGCAAGATATTAAAGGCCTAGTGCAATGACGTGCTTCTGAAGTGATCCGATGAAGGCCTTGTAATGCAAACTATCGTGTCAGATAGGCTAATAATAAAGCAAACTGGTTCATTCAAAAGAAAATAGTCATTCTGAGGTTACCATCCTCTGCCATAAATACAGCACTGTAGCAGGGCCAGCACTGTACGGTGTCAGTGAGCAAAGGCGAAGGGTTTTTTTATGGGAATGGCAATAGCTTGTAGGTTGCAATTAGGGATGTATGAGGCAGGGTCACTATTTTTGTGTAACTGTGAAATTCTGCAGAACTCTAAAGGCTGCATCTGGACTGCAGTTGGGTTGGAGGATCCAGCGCAAGTCGCTGTGGCCGGGCTAGCTTTAAATTCCAGATTTTGAGTGCTGGGTGCACTTATATCATCAGACAAAGGAATGCCCACGTTGCCCAGAAGATAAGCCCACTGCTCTTTGCAAACCCTCCAGCTCACACTGAGAGCCCTCCTCAGCCTGAGTTTGGAGAGGGGCAACGGAGATACAGGAGGGGAGGAGAGGAGGGAAGTGCAGTCGATGCCCCAATACATTTGGCCAAAGCTTTCCTGCCTCCAGGTTCCCTGACTTAGACATGGGTGCAGTCCAGTGTGCACTTCGGTCCGAGACAGTCCTCCAAAAAGGTCCTGAGCTCAGCTCTTCCTCAGTGCAATATTGAAACTTTGAGACCAAGCAGCAGCCAGGCTAGCAGCCAGAAATGTGGACAGAAAGCAGATAAGTCACAGGGCTGGGCACACTTGAACTGTTTTGAATCCCACTCATTACGCGGTGATGTAGAAATAGCCTTGGATTATATTTTAAAACTGTTTAGCCCTGACCCACATCCCAGTGAAGTCAATGAGATGTTTGCCAGTGACTTAAATGGGCTCTGGAACAGGCCTGCAATGTTACTAGTGCCTTCAAATACTTCCTTCACCTGTAGGATGAAAGTCCTCCTCCTGAGTCAATGGGCCTCCTTACTTCTTCCTCCCCTCTCAGTTTCCATGGGCCCCTAGCATGGGAAACTCAGCCTTATTCATCTTTGTATTTCCATGTCTCTGAATCAGGCATGTTCTGGGTATGTTCCACATAGAAGCCTGTTATCTTTTCAAATGGCAAAAAAGAGGGGATTTTTCCATAGTCACTTAGTTTTTCCACAGAAATGTATTCATGAGAGTTAAACTTGCCCAAACTATGTTAATGTATGTGGTTGGCTTCTGTGCCAATTTTCATTGTGAATAAGACGCAAAATAAAAGGGCTCTTGTGTCTCCCTTTCCTCCTCCCTGAATCCCTCCCATAATTTTTGAGTTCATAAGCCCATTTTGTATGCGAATCAGATCAGGAGAGGAAAGGCAGGGGGATTACTTTTTCTTTTAAACTGTGCCTTTGCTTTAAACTACTGATAGACATGAAAGTTATGACTGAACCAAGAAGAGGTTAATACAATGGGGCTGGATCTTATAGTTGGTGTAAACTGGGGTAACTCCATTTGTCCTGAGCAAACCTTGCTGATTTACACCAACGGATGACACAGCCTTAGCTCATTAGGGGCTCTGTTCATTGCTGCGTTGTTATTCTAAGGCATTTTCATCTGACAAGAGAAACGGTGTCTCTTTTCAATACAGATGTTGGGACTGCAGCTTGACAGTCTCCTTCCCGAGCATGCACCGTGGGTTACCGCAGCACACACAAAACATCGGTTGAGTTTAGGCAGCTCTGTTAGCCAGATGGCTATGAAACATTCATAATACAAGCTGTAGCTATTATGAGCCATTTCTCTTTGGTGCATGTCCTGACAAGCTGCTGTTATTAAGTTTCAGTGTATTTCTGTTAATGTTACCTACCTATTTTCATTCCTGTATGCTGTCACACGGAGCTGGTTGGCGTGGTCTTGGGAACTGGGCTTCAAGGCTCCTCCCTGTGAAAGTTGCCAGCTCATTTATTTGTTTCTTTCCAGTGGTTCAAGCTGGTGCGTTATTCAGAAACTTCTGAAAGAGTGGGGTTGGGTAAACCTCTGATTCAGTTCATTTGAAAGCACCCTTGAAGTCCTCCTCCACATCTTGCCCTCCTGTGGCTGTGAAATAGGCTTGACGAGGCTAATTTGGAGCCCGTTTCTGAGAAATCGTCAGTGCTTCTGTTGGAAACATCCCTCAACTCGAAGGTCCCTGTCCTTTCTTGCAGCACTGTGATACTTCTAGTTTGGGCCCTGATTCCACCTGATCTTTGTGTCTCAGTCTTAGAGGGCAGAAGTGCAGGAGGAGAGGGGGGCAAAGACAATGTGAGGTGTGAAGGTCAGGTGGTGGGAAGATCACTTGTATTTTATCCTTATCCCAGCATTGCTCTGCAGGGGCAGCGGTCACTGGTCCAAATTATGTTCTCCCGGAGGCTGCTCAGTTTTGCAAAGCCTGCTAAGTTTGCAAGGGGTGGCCAGGACATGGGAGTCTCAAGGAAGCTCTGAGCATTCGCTGCTTTTGATCCTGCCATTGTTGCCTCCCTACGTTTAGCAACAGAAAGAGCCGTGGTGTGGGAGCTGCTCTAGGCTGTTGGCCGGTGGTATAATCCTTCTGGGACGGATTGCATTAGATGAGGTGGTTTGACTGATAGCTGTAGGCTCTCCTCAGCCCACCTTTGCCCTGTAGAAAAGCTGCTGATGCTGCTGCAGCTACACAGGAGTCTGCACGCAGCCAACAGCAAAGACCGTGAGCTGTTGTCTCTACGGATGGAGCACACTTCTACATGCCTGGGCCAAAAGGGCAGTGACAGCAATGTGCTAAGTGGTTACGTGCAAGTGGAAATACTTGGTATCTAAGTGTCACTCCTGACAAGACATTTAGTTTTGGAGGTAATGTATACTATGTAAGATTAACAGATGGACTAAGGAAGCTTTTTGTAGAACAAAAAAGCAAAACAGTTCAGTTTGCCGGTTTATAGTACTTCTTATATGAACCGCCTGCATACTGAGAACTGTTTCTTTTTATGTGAAAGTAATCATGTTAGCATCCAAAAAAGTGTAATCTTGAGATTGGCTTTAGGAATCCTGAGATTTTAGTACGTAGAGCTGGGCGAAAGTTGCCTTCTGGTTTTTGCATCAGAGGCACTCAGGTCCTTGCATTGACAGAGGATGAAAACTCACTTTGAATCAGAGATGAGGTTCTTAGGTACAAAAATTAGGTATGAAATTTCCACTAAAAGTGGAAAGTCACTATATGTAGTACTACTCACGATAAAATTGTAGGAGTTGGCCACTGGCAACACCTGGTATTTGAAGAAATTATTCATAATACAAGGAGAGCCTTTCGTTCGTGTGCAGCTGAATATGTAGTAGACAGATGTAAATTACTCTTTGCAAATGTTTTGTTATAGCGGTGGGTGCAAGACCCTTACGGGATGGATGCTGCAAAAATAAGAGGGTACCCACAAGCTCCTTGGCTGGAGTAGTCTCCTGCAGGATCTCCTCTTGACAGATCTTGGTGGCTCTCATTTCAGCTGCTACCTTTTGAAGAGGAAGAGAGAGGAGTGAATGCATGGTAGTTGTTTTGTAATGGATAGCCTGAGAAATTTCCATCACAGTTGCAATCTGCTTAGGTGGACCCATGTTCTCCGTTCCCAGCCTGTGAAGAGAAACAATATGTCTGGCAGGCAACAACTAGATTATTTCAGAAACTCCCTACTCTTTTTGCCATGATACAAGACTACCCAGTCCTGCAGACTTTCTTCCCTTGGTCTTGGCTCTAATCTCCAGTATTCCTGTCCTTTCCTGGGAGGGGGCCTTCTTTCACATCTCAGATGTGTTTATACGGAGGTTAGGCAGGTATTCATCCAAAGGAACCAGAGTCTCGAGCTCAGACACAGACCCTGAGCTGAGCCCAGGAGAACGGCCCAGGGGGCCCGCTCACCCACCCACCTCCGGGTGTTTAGGAACTGCGGCAAGGCTTTGGGCAGCGCGTTTACAGTACATTTTCCAGCTGCAAAGGGAGAAGGGTTTTCTTTGCAGTTGTATGTAAATTGTTGTGGAAATGGAGAGTAATAATGTTCTTGTTTCAAGAATTGTCACGAATGCTTGGTTTTGAGGCCAACCATTCAGCCTCTGTTATCTCTAGGAATCAAGATGTTTATCTGTCTAAATGATTGCAATGTCTCAGGTATTTGAAGGTAGTTCTTCCTATTTGTGGGGAAAAAGAAAAAAAAAAATGAAAAAAAGAATCAATCTTTGTTTCCCAAACTATCAAAAGCTTATTAGCCTCAGGCAGATCTTTTTATCTGCAAGGAATAAAGCAGATATGTCCAGATCCTCAGCCAGTATAAATCAGTTTAATGCCCTCGGCCCATTATTTTTTCTCATGCAGTTTCTCTCGAGTGGGATTTAGGCTATGTTTAAGCATCTACTTGTCTTCATGTGTCCAGTTTGAAGCTTAGCAGAACAACCATTAGCCCCGGCTCTTGGAGAGCTTGCACCAGGTGCCGCCCTGGTCTCCAGTGCCTACAGAGTCGATGGAGTGAGGCTGTGAGCTTTTTGTCAAGTAGCCAAGCAAGACAATTGCTTTGAAGGGTCAGTGGAGAAATGTGAGCTCAAAAGGTGAAGGAGAAGGTGGTGGAGCTGAGTTCAGGTGACCCCAGATATAAGCAGCATGCATGTATGTGCCTCTCAGTTCATGGCAAGGCTGATGCAGTTTTATCTGATGTTTGGGCAGAACTTCACCTAAGGCAGCGGGTGCCCTGGGGGGCTGCTGAAGGTTTAGGCTTCCTGGCTTCCCTGCTTCCCGGCTGAACTGGCTGATGCTCTGGCAAAGTGGAGTATGTGTCCAGAAAATCTGGTTGCCACATGAAATCAGCAATGTTTTCCTCCCAAAATAAAACCTACAACTTTCACTTGCAGTTGGTTAGATTGACTAAGGGACATAGAGTTGAAAATTATAACGTTCATAGAGACACAGAGACTCCTCTGCCAAGATTTACATCAAGAAGAGGGTAAGAGCAGTAAAGGAGGCCGGCTCCCGCTGTTTCGGGGTTACTGGCAGCGCAGGACCCTCTTCCCCTCCCGAGGGGACAGCTATGCTAGCCAGCGGTGGCACCAGGCGAGGAGGTGAGGATGGGGGGCCTGAGGGCCATAGGTGCAGCGGGTGCTGGCAGCCCTGCCTGCACTCCCTGCTGCCCAGGAGGAGACCTGCCTGAGTCAGCCCCAATCCCTCTGGCAGCTCCCAGCCTCCCCAGGTCCCGCCCGTGTCTCCCCCAAGCAGGACCCTGCCTTAAAGCCAGGGCAAACCCTCATGCATCCACAGGTGATTTCTTTGGGGACGGGGGTATCAAATCAAAGCAGGTTGGCCCTTCTGCCTGAGAAGGTCAGGTTACTGCAGTTCTCCCCCCACACTTTTTCCTTTTTTATTTTAAGGGCGTGGTATATTTTGTAAGTTTTGTGTTTATCAAGAAGTTGATTGTGTAAATAAAATTGCGGCCTTGTGTGCCAAATAGCTGGGTTATGATTTCCTGGAGGAGAGCCAAGGCGGTGTGTGGGAGCATGCCAGTGTTAATATGTTCACTTTGCTAAGAAATACGGCATGTGTGAAGCAGTGAGGGAGGATGCTCTTCCAGCCGTGGCGCTGGTTAACCCTTCCCTGGCACCGTCGTCTCCATGCCTCTGCCGGGCTTCCCCCGGCAGTGGTTCGCAAACAATTTGTGCATTCACCAGCAGAAGGGGCTGAGGCTCTCATGGGCTTACCTGGAACCTGGCCAAATCAACGAGGGACTTCACAAGGCTTGGGATCCCACCCCGATTCCCCTCCTGTGGCAGGAGCCCGGGGTTTTCTTCAGCCGCCGTGTGAAGGCTGCATTGCTCAAACCTCAAAGGGGCCTCCTAGAGAGGCCAGGTCAGGCACGTGCCCGGGGATGCCAGGGCAGGGAAAAGGGCCTTGGGCTAAATGAGAATAAACTCCCCGACTGTAATGACTTTATTCCCTATTTACTACTAAGTGCTATCCAAAGTTTACCCTGTTTCTATCCTGCAGAGGCAGCCAGAGTTTTTCTCCAGTGGCTGTTCGAGTAGCAGCTGAATCACTGAATAGTGTGAGAGTATTTTCTGCGCAGGATGGTGCTGCAGAGGGGAAGCCTCATGTCACTGAAGGCAACGGGAGGATTAGTACCAGGCTTTGACAGCACCAGAATTATGCTCTGGTCGCTCATTTTGTTACTTTTTCCCTACAAATCATGCAGTCCCTGTCTCAGAGCAGCTCGTATCTCCTTCCACTCATCCCTATGTCATTACATTCTGGAAGTATTTAAAACAAATGAATGCAGAAAATGTAACCTCTTGCTTTCCACCAAAAAGGAAATAATGAGTCGGCTACTTCTGCAGACAAAGCAAAAGTCGCGAGGATGCATGAAAGGACTTCATTTTGCCAAACAGCAGGGAGTAGAGTTAGCTGTGCTACAGTGGGGAGGGGGCGGGGAGCCTGTGCGCGGGGAATTCTTGCAACTCAGACAAAAATAGTGACTTCCATTATTTACCTACCTAAGCCGGAAACCTGCTTGCATTTCAGGCATTTATTGTAATTCCTCACATAGCTGGGGATGATAAGCCCTGCTAACCAGTCATTGCATGCTGACTGAAAATGATAGTTAATGTACACCGTCTACCCAAACAACTTTCTTCTTTAACCCTTTCAAACTTGCCAGGCTTGGGGTTTTTTTTCAGATAATATTGCTGCCGATCAGCCTCACCTCAACCCTCCGTCTTCATAAAATTCAGTTTAGTGGAACTCTTTGATCGCAGTCTAATCTACATGGGAGACTTCTCAGAGCAGTTCACACGTCTAAGATACAATGACAGTTATGGCTCAAATTTCAAAAGAATCAAAGGGAGCCATTTGGCCGACTTCCACTAAATGTCACTGAAATTTGGATGCATAACTCCTATGTGTTCCTTGAGCAGGCTGGATACTGTGGTTTGAGCCTATTAATGATCCTGAGCCATAGCCCGCTGCAGTCGGTGGAATTCTTTTCTTTGTGCGCTATTTTGTATTATCTAGGCCCAAAAGCCGAGGAGGCGAAAGGGCTTTGCTCTCAGGGGAGCGTATGGGAGAGGAAGCGCCCACCTAAGTGTTAGAGTTTAGGCAAGGGGAGCTTACCTTTTCCGTCTGCGCTCGTGCACGTATCCATGTCTTCCTGCAGCCGTCCCGTCTCCCTGCAGCCCTCGTAGCTTTACCGTGTGCAGGAGCGCGCTCGGCTGTCCCAGGCGCCCCGTCCCACGCAGGCCGTCCTCTCAGCAGCGTGTAGCGTGTGTTGCCTGGGCTGGTGCGCCCGTGGGCTTTGTATGGCACACCGAGCTCTAGACCTGAGGTCACCGCTGAAATGCCTGATGGAAACATTTACTAATTTCAATTCGTGGGGGAAGAGAGAGAAAGAGTTTGCAGTTGGGCTCCTGCCCAAAGCTGTTTGCACCGGGATGGTGCATCACGTGTCTCCCGGCAGGCTGCTGTTCTGGGGATTTGGCAACTCAAGGGTACAAGGTGTATATTGATGTTTGGTACCAACGTTATATAAACGCTGCTTGTGCAAGCCTGCAGCTGATTTTACAAGACATGGGGAAAGACGCATCTTTTTCCAAGGGCAGGATTTAGCCCTAACTGCAATATCTTCCCAGCCATGATACAATAACAATACTTAGCAGGCATGTAGTTCTTAACATCATCAAAGCAATGTACAAGCAGCCGCTAATTAATCCTCACAACAGCCCTGTGAGGCAAGTATTACTATCCCCATTTCACAGATGGGGATGATGTGACTTTGGAAGGTCAAGTGACTTGTCCAGAGCTAAACAGTCTGCAATGGAGCTCATTAGTTCCTGGCTCACAGCCACTGCTCAGTGTACTCACCCAGCCTATTACTGTATTTTATTATGCAAATCCCCATGGAAATTAGAAGCCCAAAGCAACCCACAGATCTAAACATGATTCCTTAGATCTAAATGCTGGATCCATTTTGTTTGAAATCAGTTCCGGAGGCCTTCCAGTGATTCCACTGGATTTTGGATGGCGATGGTACAAAACAGAGTGACTGTCATGCCTGGAGGTCTCCAAGAAAAATGGAGGTCATGAAGCTGCGTGTTGGTGGCTGTCCAGCTTTCCATTGTTTGCACAGGCTCTTCTGAGGCCACCAAACAGTGCCAAGCTAGACAGGGTGTCGCTGAGATTGGTAAAATGACAAAGAAAAGTTCAGCCTCAGTTCCTGCAGGTGTATTGCAAGCAGTGAATGGAGATGGGTCTGCCTAGTCCCTGGAAGACTCTTTGGCCATAAGGTTAAAGCTGGCTGAAGAGACAACCCAGGAGAGCCAGCTAGCTGCAGTGAACTGGGGTCTAATTCAGGCATAAAGGGTTTTTTTTCAGTATTGGCAAGCTTTGCTCAAAAGCTGTTGTTGTCCATGCAAACTGGCAGTATTTTGATGATTCAGGAAATAAGCCAAGCCCTGTTTGGTTTGCACAACCGCAGTTCTTCCGGAAATTGCCAGGGATTTTGCGTGTGCAGGGAAAGGAAAAGATATTCACCATGTAACATTGGATCAGGACTGGTTCTTGGCTCCATATTTCATGGACTGACAAGTGCACTGCTAGATTTCGTGAGGGTGTCATCATGCCACTGAAAGTTATTTACACTAAGTCACCCTCCAGGAACTGGGTCACAACTTTTTCTTTCATGAGACTTGGCAGCGATCTCAAGGTTTACTAGAAGCTGAAGAGAGGATGCCTATGTGCAACGCCAAAACCAACTTAGATGCAAGGGGAACTGGGCCCTGTGCCACTGATCGGTGCGTGGCATGTCGGGCTCCGAAGGCGATGGGACGGGACTTCGCTGCTTTGCAGCTCCAGCGGTTGCTGCTGGTTGCCTTTTGCACTCTGAACAGGTGTAAATGACTACCCAGAGGCAAAGCACGGCAGAATCGGGGCCAGATCTTCAGCTAGTGTCAATCAGTGCCTCGGCTTCAATGGGGCTGCATCAATTTGCCTTAGGAAAGGGTGTAATGTGGGAAACAGAGATAAGGGAATTCATGTTCTAGCACCCTATATCCTATATAATTGCTTAAATAAGAGCACAGCCCAAAACGGGTTTGCCAGATGCCGGGGTGGTGCAGAATCAATCCTATGTTTTACGGGCAGGTTCATACACCCAAAGGGAGGAAGCTGTGGCCAGGATGGGCTCACCTCCTGCTCCCTGCAGCAGCGCAGCTTGGGTACCCACTGTCGGGGAGGACGTGGTTGTGTAGACCTCAGCACAGAGCCCGTACAGGAGGCCTTACACTCTGGTTGCTGGGCTGTGCTCAGGCCATGCCTCCATATCTCCTCTGCTCCTATGACCCACAGTAGCTGGAGTGAAGCCAGCGCAGGTCTGTGAGCTGGAGCAACAATCATACCTTTGTTTTGCCGAGCAGATGAATAGATAGATAACAGCGAGTTAATGGATGGCAGCCCCTTCCCCCCACAAATGTCAGTCCGATCACTCACCTCCTCCCCCAGCAAAACGAGGCCTCGGGGACAGAGAAAGAGCGCAAAGACTAAAACTAACCCATTGCTTTGGAACTCCTCAGCGAAAGGGGCTGATAAGAGAGGGCTGAGATCAGGAATCAGATTTCAGGGGTAACAAATGAATAACCAGAAAGCGGAAGGGTGCCGAAAGGGTTATCAGAAGAGAGCGAGATGGTGAGCACGTCCCAACAGCTTCTCTTTTGAAAAAAAAGACGAAAGGTGTTTCTCTCATAGCAGCTACGGACACAAAGAGCTGTTCAGGCCACTTTGCACCCACCAAGACCCTGGAAAGACGAAAGGGCGTCCCAGAGCTCTGGTGGAGGTTTGTAAGCTGTTAGTCAAGTACTGTTTCCATGCTGGCAGATTCCCGGGAGCTGTAAGCCCCACTGTTTCGTGCTCTCGCCGGGAAGCGATCAGCACTGGAAAGACTCGGGGAGTAGACAGGGCTCATGCAGCAGGCTCTGGCTCAGGCTGGGCAATGTGGTTTCAATTTAGGAGCTCTCTTTTCAAAAGCCTCCATAAAAGCAGCCTGAATATAAAAGCCCATGTTCTCACAGCGCAGAAGCGTCGGGAAGACTGTCCCCACCTCTGGAGAGGAGTAAGATTCAGCAGCGGAGGCTTCACAAAAGCGCTGCAAAGGTAAAGTTCACACCTCTGCAGATCTCACAGAAAAGTTGTTGGAGTCACTGTGTGATCCAAGTAATGTATTTCCCCTGCTGAGACATGGGCCTTTTGTATATTCTTTGCACAAGATAGATTATCAAGAGTCAGCAGTACAGTGGGAGAGAGGCATCAGGGAGCTTTTCCTCTTTTTGGGATGGTGAGGAGGGGGAACCCACTTGCTATCTTTCACCCCAGTGGAGAGTGCAGGGGGTTGTTTAACTTGGAGGAGGAAGGCAGACAGCTATGGCAAGGTTGCAAGCTTACTCCAGCAAGCGCAGAGTTAGCAGGTTTCTGCTCATTATGGGGGTGATGCAGACAAAGCTATGAAAGAGGCTGAAAACAGGCAAGGAGGATCCTGGGGCCTTGTCCCTCCTGCCTGGCATGGGGTGAGCTGGGCTGGTTTTGATTCTGTCTTTAAAAATAAAGGTAAGCCTGAGGAAAGGGAGGAGGAGAGATCTGCCTTTGAGTGTTTGTTTTCCCATTCCCAGTGGGTGAGCCTGTCTACTTACTCATTTGGGCACGTAGTAGTTAATACAATTTTTTTGATAATAATAGTTTGGGGGCTCTGAAAAGCCAGCAGGTGGGAGCCAGATAAACCAGTTGTGAAGGTAAACATTGACAACTCCTCAGATGGCCCCAGCCATCTCCAGCCAGGCTGCGGCAGCCTCGGCTGTGGGGCTGGAGACCCGTCTCTGCCTGCTCTCGGGGCCAGAGAGCTCCCTTGAGGCAGCACCAGAGCAACATTGTCATCGTCAGCCTCGACGGGTGTCCTTGAGCCACCCACCTGAGTGGTGAGTAGGCTACAATTACGGTGGTGTTGTTCCTTGGAAATTCTGGGTTTGGAGCCCACATTGGTCCCCTGGTTTTGCACCTTCAGCGTTGCTGGTTTTGAGCGTCTCTGGGCAGACCCCAAGGCCAGCTGGTGCCGTCGCAAGGACAGGGGTTTTAAAAGCCATACCGGGTACCATGAGACTTGGGGAAGAGTTGGAATATTAGGCAATTTTCCTGGCAGCTACTCTAAGAACCATTTTTAGGCCTGGCTTACATGAAAAATTGCCTTGATACAATTTTTTTGTTAGGAAGTAATTCTGTGTTAATTTTTTTACCACTGGTTATAGTGAGACAAGACCTCGTGAATGCAGTTATTTTGGTGTCAAAGTGACTTACACCGTACAACTTTTCTTTCCAGCGAGAGCTGTAGTGCTTTCATTATTCTAATATATGCAAAGATGCACTACCTTTGTATGTAGATGAGATGTTAATGGCAGAGACTTCATTGCAGCACGGTGAGGGTGAGCAGGAAGGTAATTATAGTCTTGCTTTTTATTGTTCTTATATAATGCTACTGTGGATATTTTCCATCCCAGCTGTGGCTCCCAGCCTGCCCAGTCTTACTTTCCATTGCGGTGTGGATTTTGGATCCCACAGATTCAGGGATACATGGCAGGATATCACGGAATGGCTCATTTTCCCCTGCGCCATGACCATGGAGGTGCAGAGGCAGACCCGTGCTTGCAGATTTTGTGCGTGAAGCCAGGGATACTGTCCCATTTTCTTTTCACAGTCAGTTTTCTAGAACCAAGGAAGGGCCTGACCCCAAAGCTGGATTCTTAAAGCAGCAGATTTTTAAGGATACTTGAAACCTGAACCTGGATTTCACCCCAAATCTTGTGAGCAGTGTTTGCACTTATGATAAATCAGGTCTGCACTATACGATCAGAAATCACGCAGTAACTTTCAACTGTCCTGTGCAAGCATCTTCCCTTTGCAGAATACAACCACCGTGAGTCTGACACTTCTCTGGAAGAGCGGGGCTGTAGGTCAGTGTGCTTTTGTTGGGCTCCGTGTGTCTGCTGGCTGTGTGGCAGTGCTGGCTGAGCCTTGCAGGTGGGCTCAGCCGTGTGGGGACCTCCCCTCAACATCAGGGGAACCGTGCCTCTGGAAATGCCAGACTAACAGATCAATTCCTCACGTCCTTTCGGGTGAGATTTCCAAGCAGGGAAATCAAGGGTAGAAAACGAGACATAAAACAGCTTTTCTTAGGTTGTGTGTTATTCCTCCCCTGTAGTTCTTGACAAGTTCTGCAAAATGACTTCATAAAACCTTTCCCTGAGGTGAGAGCATTCTTGCAACCTGGAGAAGCAGCAATCTCTACAAGAGCTCAGTAGGTCCTACAAGGTGTTTCATGCCTGATTGAGTACTAACAGAAACATTTAAGGAATATGAAAAAACACCATTCTTTAGGGTTTCATCCCATGTCCAGCAGAGATACCATCAGGGATCTTACACCTGAACGATCCTTATGATGGCACATTTAGATCTTCTGTGATTCCTCAGGGAGATAACAAGAGATAATAGCACACATCCTATGAAGTAACTGGTAGGGCTATCAAACTTCTCGTCTCACCACCTCTGTGATGCTGGGTCACAAATCCTTTTGTTATATGCATGTAGAACTAGCATGTTGAAACCTGTTAGCACTACAATGACATTATTATTAGTATTACTCCTATTAACATCGCTGCTGCTACTAATATCTTAATGAGTCATATCATTAATAGATTAAGAATGAATTATGTACTGAAGTAATGTATGTTACACTTCGATTTCAACTGAAGGTCATTTGCAAATGTCATGCATGCCTCACTGTGGGGATGTATTTCCCTGCTTAGGAACTCCGGTGCTAGGGAAACATTTGGCATTGCTCCTGTTTTCCTAGCAGTTCTCCACAGAATTGCTGTTTGTTAAGTGGTGCTACTTATTTTGCTCTTGTTTTGTTAATGAAATAAGAAAGGACCTAATTCTATATTTTTTGAGGCCCAGAATTTCCCATTAGTTTTGAAAGGAGCAAGGAAAACAAGAAAAAATACAGGGCCAGTCCTCAAATGTACTCTTTGAGGTAGTAGGTGAGAGACGGTGAAGCATGCCTCTTTCCGACTCCTGCAATTTCGGAGAAAATTCCCAGAGAAGCTCCTTTAGCATGGTCATATCCGTAGTCTACCTACCGTGGCCTGGACAACGCTTTAACAGCATGCGTCACACAAAGTAATATTCCTCAGTGTCAACAGAACGATATTTGATTTATATTTGCGGGTTTGAAATTTGATGCTGTGATTTAATTTTTGGAGGAACTGTGTTCCCTTCCAGGGGAAATTCTTGTTAAAGAAAGGAAGGGGGTGGGGGAAGAAAAAAAGAAAAGAGCAAGAATGATAGAGGTTACGATAGTATTACGTTACCAATTGGATAAACTGACAAAACAGCCTACTGTGACTCGGAGACTTTAATTTTGTACATTTTGGCAACTTCTTAAAGCAGAAAATGAGAGCAGTACTGTCAACAGGGCTTTTGATATTTCTCGGTGTTTATACTAGAGATGAAAGTGCATTCTGAATTAGGGTGGAAGGCAGCAGGCCAGATTCTGACTCTGGCGACACGAGGTGATAAACGCTGCAGATCTACCCCCCTGTAACAGCGGGTAGGAAATGGTTCTCCCGTTGCACAAGATGTTGTGAGATTTCAAGTTTTTTCCATTCCGCTTGAAAGACACAGGATCCGTAAAGGGTTTGTTTTTTTCCTATTACCGCAATAAACCAGTAGGTAGCCAAGTCACTCGCTTGGCGTATGGGAGACCCAGCGTCATGTTCCTGCTCTTTCTGGTTCAGTGTTCTGGCCTCTGGGCTGCAGAATTGGTCTCGCCGTTACCAGCAAATATTTGATGACTTACATCCAATATGAAATGACTCCTACAGGAAAGCAGCATCCAAGAATGGCCTCTTGCCTGGGGGTTAAGATATCCCTCTTGGATTTAGGAGATCCAAGTTCAACTCCCTGATCTGTATCAGGCCTTCAAATGTACGTCTTTGGCGCTCCAGCTGAATGCTGAAACCATTGGCTGCTCTGGGCAGGTTTGTTTATGTGTGTTTTGACCAGAAGTTTCCTCCTGGACCAGAGAAACCTTTTCCCAGTGGAAGTTTTGCTGAAGCTGATATGTATAAACAACCAAAAAAAACCATGTTGGGGGGGGGGCAACAAATCATCAGAACCAATTCACTGAACAAATATGAGTTAAGACATATGTTTGCCAGCGATTCAAATCGGTCTCTGTGCCATTGTGTCCTTTTGCTAAGATTCAATGGAAAGAGCTATAAATTGTGGTTATGATTAGCCAGCAAGAAAGGTATCTGTCAGGCAAGTTCTGCCACCCTTACTCATGTGCAGTATTTCATTTCGCCGGTTGTCTCGGCTGCTTTGCTGGACCGTCCCTGTAAGGCCGCTCTGCCCTGCTCCTCTCTGCCTCCAGCAGTGCTATTAAGGGAAGGAGGGAGTTGTGAATTCCCGCAGTCTTTGGTAAGGTACAACTTCCTTCCTTGCTCACAACTAATGAGAAAGGCTTCACCTCTTCTCCAAACCTTCTTGCCTGTTTATTTATAGAGGCCAGTATCCAGACAGTATGGGTAATGCTTCAAACCAGACTTGGACCTGGGATGTAGGCTGGTCCAGCTCAGCTGCACAGTAGAGTTTTTGTTGGGTGGAGGCATCTTAGTGTCCTGCTTGGGACATAATATCTTGCCTCTAAATAAATGGTCTGCCCTGCAGGGTAAGGTGATTCTCAACATGAGTGAGGCTGGTGGAACTGGGCTTATAAAAATATCTGAGCAGTGGAAGAAAATAACTGCTGTTTTCCAAGAAGATGCATTTTTCTATTTTAATTTTTTAAGGCTGTGATAAAATAAATGTTGTCTATGATGTAAAGCTGAAGGGTTGACCAGAACTTCCTTTGTGGTCAAGCTCTTTTTTTATTGATTGATTTTAAGTCCTCTAAATTTGTCAGGCTCACAAGTGCAGCGGTGACTTGAGTTATAAGAGAATGTTTGTGTCTTTAAGGAAAAATACAGCGACCCCTCCTCCCCTTGCCCTTCTCAACCTTGCAAGGAAACCTACAGTTGGCCAGAATATTTTTTCTCCCTCAGTGGAAAATGTTGATTAAATATCCAGAAAAAATAGCAATTAAACCCCCCAGACTCCTAAATCCCAAGAATCTTTAATGGGAAACTGCTGAATATGGAATAGTTGCATAATTTTGGCTGAAAATGCACATTGGCATTTTTCTGGTAGAAGCTCAACACTTTAAGACAAATGTCTTGAAAAAATCACTTTTCTGTTGATAAAAAGAGATATTTTTTCAAGCGTTTCTATGCAAGCTGTACTGCAGTCGAGTTGGTTGAGCAAAGCTGTAGCCACATGGCTGTGCCGCTGAAAGGCACCTGGGTGACTTTCCATACTAATTTTTATTTCCTGAGCCAGAAATTGTTTCAGTTCAGCTTTTTGGTCATTCTGCACACCAGGAAAGACATCAGGGTTTGGGCTGGGATCGTTTGAGTGGTCAAGTCCAGTCTTGTCACACCGTACCGATGCTGCTGCTGTTGTCAGCCCCTCAGGGTCTGGCATCAAGCTCTCTCTGTACTTTTGGGGCACATCTTTGCTTAGCTGGTTTTACTGGGGTAAAATTCCTCCTCTTATTACTCCCCACTGGCATACACTGCTTCACTGCTGACTCGGGTTTGTTCTACAAACAATGTGCAAGTGTTGTGTGTGGAGGTACAAAATACGAAATGACCAGGTGAGATGACCAGGTTACGGCAAGTCAGTGACCCGAATAGCAAAGCTCAGCTGAACTCTGTGTAGTGAGGTCACAAAGTACTCGGTCCTCAAATAATACAAAATTACTCCTCTTCCTTCAAAATCCATGCCTACTTATGTAGCTAGCTTTTGAATGTAGAAATATATGGCATCTGGGTATATGAAGTGAGTTCCAGGGAAGAGAAAAACAAGCAATATGAACATGGAAAAGCTTTGCAAATCCATGTAAACCCTGCACTGTTTCTCTTATTCCCTGGGCACGTTGGCTGCTTCTCTGGTGCATTACTCAGCGGTTCTCGAGGTTTTCTGTGTTTAGGGGTCTGATCCCTCTCCCATTTGACTGGGTCTTGCTTCTGGTTGAAGATTTAGAGAAGAGCTGGATATTAGCAATCTGCAAGACTGGAAAGAGAAAAGGTGGAGCCACGTTTTGATATCAGTTGAGTTTATTTACACCATTTAGGATGTGGACTTCCCTGCTTTGTTTTCCCTCAAGGAAAAGAGATACAGAGAAGTTAAAGGAGCTCCTGTGTATGATTGCACAGTCAGTCAGCAGCAGAATCAGCCATGTAGGTTGCCTGTGGGGGTATTTCTTCATGTTGGCTCAGTTTGGCTGTCATTCAGGTCAGTTTTTCCAGTGATCTCTATTATGGGAGCTGAGGTTGGCCATTTCTCATCCACATCCCAGTTGGTGTGGGGCCCTTCGATGGCCACGAGTACAGCTCCAGAGTAAACTAGATGCTCACAAGGTAGTTGTCAGTTGTACTAGGGAAGAGAGTTAAGAGAAGGGGAAGAGATTTCATTCCCCAGACCTTTGTTTTAAAGGGTATTTTGGGGTGTGAGTTAACCTTTCCTTGGGTCTCTTGCCAGCAGGTGGGAACCTTTTTAAGTTTTCCTTTTTCTGAGAAGGGCTGAATCGTCCGCCCTAAAGCATCCCTTAATGCAATTAAAACCAGCAGTACTGCTTCTCCAACACTGGGGCCTCAGATACTGGGAGGGGAAGCGGTGGCTCTTCTTTGAAGTCCCACCTACGTGAACATCAGTGGCAGGACTTCAAAGGGAAGCTGCTATTTCCTGTTGGAGCTCAGCCCTGGTGCTCAGCACTGCTAACAAAGCAGTCGGACTGGTTGTAAAGGCACTGATCCAGCAGAGAACTTAAGCACATGCTTAAGTCCCTCAGGACTTAACCGCGTGGTCTGCGGGGTTGGGACTCAGCTCGTCTGGCAACTGGACTGACGGTCAGGGTTACATCTCCCAGGTCAAATTTTCAAGGGGAAGAGCCAGGTTAAAAAGCCTTTCACATATGGCTTCATGGGTGCTGCGAAGCTGGACTCACCATTCATAACCCAATGACTTGGGGCACCTGTGCGGCAGCAGGAGGTGGAAATACCGCAAGCAGTACTACTGAATTTAGCAGACAACCTGGAGACAGGCAACAGGCTGCAGTAACTATCAGCAAATGCTTGTAAATCATGAATTCAGAGTTAGCCTAGATCAGCATTGTTGAGTTCACTTAAGAGGAACTGGCCAGGTGAGGATCTGGCCCAATAAATAGAGTTGTAAAGATGGGAGTCTATTTGCAAACAGGTAAGAAATGCTAAAGGCACAATCACTCAGCCCCACCTCTTGCTGAGTAATATTTTATTTTAGTGTTAGTTGATCTGCTGTCTGTGGAGCTACTTGCAGACTAACGGATGGCGGAATTGGGGTGTAATTTTCTAGCAAGCATTATTTAGGTAATTCATGTAATTTGCACCAATGTACTCTCTCAGTTTTTGTCCTCAGGCTACAGACAGACCTTGTAGTCGTGATCTGCAGCTGATGCACAGGTACCATACTGCTAGCCCTGTTCTCAGTATCGTGTCATCCCCTCTTCAGAAGCAGTGCAGCATGAGAGCTTCTCCCTCATCACAACCTACACGAAGCCCCATGGTTGCCTCATGTGTAGCAATTAAAGGATGTCTGGGAGATGTTCCATGCTGGCAGCATGCGGTTTGCAATTGGAAAGGCTGCCCTTCCTTGTGGAACAGATGTATCGGATTGAACATGGTACTTTTGTAGGCTGTGGGAATAAACAGGTCACGAAGCCTGAGAAACCCCAGTAGTTTCCAGGTCCTACTCCCTGAGGTCCTCCTGTACTTGGGGTAGCACAGCCTGCCAAACCCAACAGCAGACTGCAGTTTTCCTCCACCTTGCTGTTCTCCCTACAGGGGAACCCCTTGCCTAGTTGCTAATCCCCCATCCCAAGAAAGTGAACCAAGAACAGTGTATTTCCTGGAGGTTGTCATCTGAGACAAACAGGAAACATCTCCATTTGGATTATGAAAATACCTATGAAACTGTTAGAACACTGGATGTCACCAGCAGACATCTGCCCAGCCATCCAGGTTCCCAGAAGAAACTTCTGACATATCTTCACTGTGCAGATGAACACTGCGTAGTTAGTGCTGACCAAAGCAGCGAGACGTACTCAATTCTGTGCTGTCCTGCTCTGTTACGTGCCCGCAGTTCTGTGGCACTGCCCAGAGAAAGTAAGGGCCCCACACCTCCGCTTCTTGGTTCAGGTGTAGGGTTCTAGTACAGTGCTACTGTTAGTGCTGCACGATATGTCCTTGGCGTACTCCTTGTGGGCTCAGGTTGGTGTCTCCACTCTGTGATTTTGTGAGAAGGTCTGGTTTGGAAGTACCCCCACACAAAGAGCAGACATGCTTTTCTTTCAGATGGGTAGGTTGGATGGGGCAGTCGTTGACAACCAGCAGCGTGACTCATTGCTCACGCCTGAATGCTCTGCAAGGGGTTTTTGTTCCTGAGTGTGGTCACTTCACCTGAGAGCAAAGCTGGTGACCTCAAAGGCTTGAAAAAGTTCAAACTCAGCTTTTCTGCACCTTGAAAATTCACAAGAAGCAGCTGATGCGATTTCTTGGGAAGGAAGCCTTGTGTTGTGACTTGAGGCATGGGACTAGTGTGCAAGAAAACTGTTCGGTTCTTGATGCTGACACAGGTGTCTTGGGTGGCCTTGAGCAGTTCATTCGGTCTTTTTTTTCTTCTTCGGTCTCCCACCTGTAAATTAGGCTAATAACTCCTTACCCATCTGGCTATTAGCCAGCGAGCTCTTCAGGTAAGGGGTATATATACAACATTATAGGTGCTACGTTTGCTCTTGAGCAGGATTTGCCTGTAAAATGAAGAAATAATATTAATAACCAATTGAGACAGGATGGATTTTTGGAAGGGTTTCACCCAAAGGCTCTTTGGATTCAAAGAAGATGCATTTTGTTAATCTTCTTCATTTGTGTGGTTTCTACCCGTGGGTTAGTACTGAAAGGGTTTTATCCGATTCAGGGTGTACATGCAAATATTTCTATTTGAATAATACTGGAGAATAAATTTAGAAATGTTTAAAGAGGGTATGAATACCTCAATCTGCTAGGTGGAAAAATTACTACTTCTTGTGGGTAACCCAACCTGTTTAAGTTGCTAAAAACATACCTGACTTAAAAAAAAGAGAAGAAGGAATAGCTGAAAAGAGAGCTTTTTAAAAAAACAACTCTCTTCAGATTTCTAGTTTAATATTTCAGTATGCAACAGTATTTTCATAAC
Organism: Theristicus caerulescens; assembly: GCA_020745775.1. Lineage (NCBI taxonomy): Eukaryota > Metazoa > Chordata > Aves > Pelecaniformes > Threskiornithidae > Theristicus > Theristicus caerulescens. Next base: position 123,144,268 of record CM036561.1, on the reverse strand, counting down.
TGCAGCTTTTTTGGGCAGAGGTGGGGGAAATCAGAATATATTAAAGAACTCTGGAAACCACTTTCTATTTGTAAAACATGTTGTGTGTGTATCATAACACCTACAGTACTTGTAGCTCTGCCAGACTGTGCATCGACTGCCAGAATTTTCCTCGCTAAATGACATTATACTACTTTGTGGGTATTGAAAACAAATATTTTGAGGGGAGGGAGCATTCTCATCCACAAAACGTTTGTCGTGCTTGCAATATTCAGTCATAGCGTTTTATTTGAAAGCTGCTGGGTTTTTCAGCTGCTTACCGTAAGTCAGAGGATAGGTTTGATGAACATTTGCGTGCTCTCCAGCTGTTCATCGGTATGTATTTTTTGCAATAAAGCAGCCCCTAGGGGCTCTGAGGGAGATGAGGGCCTTGGGATGCCGGGCACCGTACAAACATGTAGTAGAGGACAGTAGTGGAAATTGAAAAATATGGTGGTTATCTTTAGAAGCGCAGCCCCAAGAGTAGTTTTTCTCGCACAAGGCGATGTTGGGAGGGATGTGAGATTGCCCGGCTGGGTTGATGGAGCAAGGGAGACGGCGCTAGCGTGAGGTATGGTCGGGTGAAGCCACGGGGCACTGCAACGAGGACTACTGGTACAGTGTCTGGTGCTGGAAGTGAATGAGATGGGAGAGATGCATTGCTGCCTGGGCAGCCAGCGTTGCTGCTGAATGGGTTATGCAAAGGCTACAGCCTTGCTATGAGATGCAGATAGACTGGAGCTATCTCTAATCAACTGAGGTTACCAATTAACCCAGGGTCTCGCACACGCTTGTGGGTTTTGAGGGTGACACAGAGGCATTCCCTTGCCAACGTGAGATGAGCCCTGACAGGTCCCGCTGTACAAAAGCCTCCAGAAGAGGAGCGAGGAAGGAGAAAAGAGGATTCGAGGCTGCTGAGGTCTCCTCGGTTCAGCTGCTGGAACAGCCTCCGCTGGGCTTTTGCTGCTGCTTATGAAGCAAAGCTGCCTTAAGTCTGCTCTAACTTACACGCAGGGTTATGCCCCAACCACAGCCCGGCGCAGAGCTGTTCCTGTGCCAAAGCCCGAGAGGAGCACGGAGCATTGCCCAGTGCCCGTCAGTGCCCTGATGGCATCAGCACATTACAAGCTGCCTTTGCCAAGCACAGAAGTAGAGACATTTGCTGACATTTTATATTATGTTTCAGTGGCACTCCTGGTTTTGTTTGGCATAAAAGCCACAATTAAAATGTGAGCTAATTAGTAGTTAGTTATTAATATCTACTTGCTTTTTAATCATAATAGACAGTTGTGATCAGTTTTCACAGGTATAAAGAACTAGTGTCCTGCTAAAAACTGTAATGTGCTTTAATCCGCAGCTGAGCAGTTTTCTGTGACTGGAGAGACCTGTTGGTTTTTAGAATTTGTTATTAGAGATGGATGATTAAAATAGAAAGGAAATGGAAAAATGTTTTGGAGCCAGTTAGGAAAAAATCTTCAGGAATGGACTCTTCTGGTTTTTTTACTCTCCTCCTAGAAATGATATTATCTGGGATGGATGGGGTTGCTCCAGAGGCTTCAGGGCACATTAAAGGGTAATAAGAAGGGCACGGGGTGAGAAAAAGGTTCCTGCTGGGTTAAAGAGAGACACATGATAGCTCATCTGGGAGCAGAGAGTCAGGTTTAATAATGTCCTTGCTAAACGCAGTTAATAATTGAGGTCAGGGCCCTGGGTGAGGGTAATAAGGGGATAGTCTCCCATGTGTGGAGTGATGGGGTAAGGACAAGCTGTGCAGAGTACACAAGCGATACCGATAGCAGGCGCACAGCAGAGCTGGGCTGGGTCACTTGGGACCACGATGGCAGCAGGTAGTTCACAGAGCAGTGTTTTTCATGTGTGTGTCTTTTCTTTTAAAATGCCTGATAATTGCATCGCTTGCAGAATAGGGGGGCAGCACAGAAGCAAGCACGCTGGCTTAGCACAGTCAAAATGCTAACTCATCAGCTAGTAGAGATCTGGTTAAGGCAACAGGCTTATCTTGCTCCATCTTGCTGATGTGGTAATGACGAGCTGGAATTAGGAACTAAAGGGCTATAAATGTTTCTATCAGAAGGCTTGGGTTTAGGTATCTGGAGGTCATTATGCACGCTGTACCTCAGAGCCCTTCCCAAAACCCAGTGCAGTCATCCTCAGAGTGCTCTGCTGAAGGCAGGATTACCTTTTCCTTGTTGTACAGATGAGAAATCAAACTATCAAATACCCAAGAGACTTGGCTAAAGTTGTACAGGGAATCCCTGTCAAAACAGAGTTAGGTTTTTACTCTAAGCACGGGTGCTGGCCAGTTCCCCTACAGCATTTATGTTCACATGGTCTGTGTTGCCACTGACACCAGTGTATTCTCACAAAAATGTTGGGAGAAGACTTGTCTTGTCTACTACAAGAGACAAAATATCTGATGATCATGTTCAAGACACCATTTTTTGGGTTACAAATGAAATGGAACTCTTAAGAATAGAATAAATGTTACTTTTTCATTACATCTAGTTGTCACCAGTCTAAGAAGCCCAAACCACCACTGTATCAAGGAGATGGTGAAGAACAGCCTTTCTCTGAAAAGCACAAACTTATTTAATGTGTTGCTCTCTTTGCATGGCCTGTTCTTCGTGGCCCATATCCTGCCATGAGGTGCGGGTGGAAGAATGCCCATGGGTTTTGGTGGGGCCGTGGGCTGCCTGCTGTGAGCCTGGTGCTTTCTCTGCAACAGTATTCAAGCTACAGCTTTCTGGGACGAGGCATGCATCATTCCTGGCACAGCAGGGGAAAGCGAGCGCAACCCATCACAGTTTCTTCCACCTCATGGCAAAGTTGGAGGGAGGATGGGAAAAAAAACGCTCTCTGATTACAACTCATGTATGTGCTTTGGCAGAGAGAACACAGCGTAATTGTGGGCCAGAATTTTGCCTTTAAGTGGTCAATCCTTGAAAACTGTAATTCTGCAGACTTTAGGCAAGGGGAAAGCATGTTTCTCAGGTTTGCATGGGGCGCTGGGAGGAATGGGAACATGTTGTCGGGGGGGAAGAGAGGCATGTAGGTCGGTGCTGTGTAGGTCTGGGTTCAGCTCCAAACGCTTGCACAGTTTGTGTTGCAGCGTGGCCCCCCCGTGCACTTGATCAGCCAGCGCCTTTATTGCCCTTCCCGTTACATAGAAGGGGGGAAGCTACCTCTGCCTAGTTAAAAGGTCTGGGAAAAGGACTCCCTCGTCCTAGTCAATACGTTGCCTAGCACAGGCAGGGTCCTGTGACCTGCAGAGCCTTCTGTGCCAGCAATTAATAATAAATCACAAATATCATACAAGTTCTCTGACAGACCCTTCCTTCCTTCCACAGGCTTGTACTCAAGGTATGGGGTAAGAAAAACAAAAAAGGAAAGAAACAGCTTACTAAATGGCCAGATTGCATTAGTTTGGCAGTCTTTGCTCAAAAAAGGCCTGGTAGCACATGAAAAATTAATCAGTATGTGAAGGACTGGAACATTAGCACAAGATCTAGTAGACTGATGAAGAACTGAAAATACTGCATGAATAAGTCATTCATAGCTTATCATCCCAGTAATCATTTCCTCAGTGATAACCACTTTTTAGAAAGCATTAAACTGAACATGGCATGGACTTAAAATTTAAGATAAATCCGGGTCACATTTTGGCTGTCCGTGAGGTTGAGTGGCAGAGGGGGATGGAGCGAAACGAGCCATTTCTGTGAGCTCTTTGTGCGGGGACGTGTGCTGGGCCAGTCCCCAGCGTCAGCAGCGCCCAAAGGGGCATCTTTTAAGGGACACAGCTATATACAATTCCCCTCACATCGAAATGCTGCAGCCGTCCTATGTCAGTAAAATACTTGACATAGCTTGTGGCTAGCTGGACCTTCCATGTCCCCACTCCCGAGCATGGGTCCCATTCCAAAAAATAGCATGTGGTCTGCAGAAAAATATTATACCGTGAGGCATAAGTTAATCTTAATTGCTGTGTTTCCTCACTTTTTAGGCTTGGCTTTGTCACTGCCATAATGTGCTTTTAATGTTGTTATTGTTTCTTACATACATTAAGTGTTTTACAAATGATGGATAGCCAGGTCTCTCTGCTGTTTGGTTGCAACAGCTCGGTTATGTGTACTGCTAAAATGTTAGCCAAAGGAGATGATTAAGAGTCTGTGTGTACAGCTAAGATGGATTTGGGGCTTCTGATCCTCCGGCTGGGTGTTGTCTGTCCTCACAGGTATTACCAGCCCAGATTACGCTGCCGTACCCCTGCTATAACTTCTGCGTTACTCCACTGTTCCCAGGGGAGAATCCATCCCTGCTAGTGGTAGCGGGTGCTCCCAAAATCACAGAGTCCCAATTGTCCTCCTTGTGCGATTCATTTGCCACATGTTTAAAAATGAATGTAGCTATGTGAATAAGAGGAAAAGTTCAGGCAGAGGAATAATTTATAATTCCCAATAATATTGCTTCTAGCTACTGCTCTATAGTGCCAGTTCCTGCCCAATGTGGTTTAAGCAGCTAACAGCTATAAAAGTTTGTTGACCCGAGAGGCTTAGTATCAACCATAGGTACAGTCAAAGTCAATATGGAGGCTGAAAATCCAGTGCTAATAGAAAAATAGAAGTCAATATTTAGGATGTGAGTCAGGAACTTAAAATAGGAAAGTGAAACAGATGAGGGCTGTAGCTGCAAGAGTGCTGGAGGTGAAATGTTTAGATCCAAGGCCCACTGCTGATTACTATCTTCCCCTCTAACAAGGTTGCTCATTCTGCTTCAGAAATTCATTTCCAGTGGCCAGGCCACCTCCCTGACCTATATTCCTCAGACTGCCATTACGTCAGAGCCTGCCTATTTGGGGTTATAAGTGAAATCCTCTGTCTTCTGGGTGAAATCCACAGGTAATTATATGTGGGGCAAATATGGGCTGGGGCACGGAGAGGCCAGGAGAAGAGTTTGGCTTAGCTCTGTTTATACTGGAAAATCCCCTTTCTAAGGCTGTACTGTTAAGTCTTGGAGGGGAGGGTAGGGGGCACAGGGGAACTCCCCCCGTACGAGGCGGTAGCTGCCGGGAACAGGGATTTCACAGTGTGGCTCTTCCAGCTAAGCGTCAGGCGGAAAAGTAACCAGCCCTAAGTGGGGGTTTTCATTCTGGAGAGGGGCATGAGGAACTGAGAGCTCTTACCCACAAATGAAAATGATGTGGCCTTATTTACACGATGAGGGATGGGGAGCAATGCCCGAGCACGCTGATGATGAATTTATATGCCCTTCAGTGAGGCGGTATTTTAATTTATACATCCTTTCCTCAGTTTGGTTGCAGTGGACCAGATCCCCAGCAGATGTGAATCTGTCCGGCTCCATTAAAGTCAGCGGAGCCTCTTTACTCCAGCTAGGGACCACGTCCACATCTTCTGGTGTTTAAAGAAATTGCCGTCTGCCAGGTTCTCCCATTGCACCCCCTTCCCATAGAGAGACTTGGTAGCTGAGAAGGTTTCTCAGGAGTCACACTGACATTATTTTGCTACAGTAAGAGGACCCCATCTTATCCTCCTCCGACACATGCGATGACATTCCTTTGTTCTGGCTTTGATGTCATAACATTGTTTTCACAGCCTTGCCCTGATCTTGTTGTGACAAGGTCAAGTCCCATTCAATTCAAGAGGAAAGTATTAGTACCAGGATGAAAAACCCTGGTATTAATTAAGCTCTGAGCAGTAACTTCAGGCATATGCTGCTGTCTTTATTTCTTGCATATAAAGTGCTTCAGCCAGCACAATTGGTTCATGGTGCAATGCTAGCTTTGATTTAAAAAAATGTATGTGCTCTGATGAATGATTGCTGGACAGGAAGGAATTGGATTGAAAATCTGAGCTGTGCTCAAAAGTAACACCAGAAGTAGCCGGGAGAAAGTCTGACAAACTGCATTGCAGTACAGCACGGTTGACTGGGAAAATCTGTTACTGAAACTATTTTTTCGTGAAAAGTAAGGTTTCTTTCAACTGAACTACCTGAGGTCTCTATATAAAACTGAGCTTTTTATTTTTAAATCCAAATGCCCCAAATCTCAAATATTTAAGCTGAAACAGTTTGATTGTAATACGGTTCCTGTTGCATGCTACCCTATCTGACTATTGTGAACCGCACCGGGTTTTAATTTAATGTAATTGCAGACGTCTGTAATTTGCTAGCATTATTGTAATATCAATAGTGTTTGTTATTTTTTCTGACCAAGTGCTCAGGCAATATGGCATGTCAGCACATCCTAAAATATATCCATTGGGTTATGCAATGCGTGGTAGCCATTTAACTTAGTATTTCAGGTGTAGAAACTGAGGCACGTTGGGAGGAATGATTTGCCCGTGGTCCTAAAGGCAACCTGTTGTAGGCTCAGTACATCACTGGATCCCAGTCTGATGGGATGTTTCCCTGAAGTAGAAAAGGTCCGGTCATCTTATACTCCCCCTTGCTGCAGCCTTACTTTTGCTAAGGAAGAAACAAACCGATCTCTGTTTTGTCTCACCTTGGGGACCAATATTAAAATGGATACAGCACCTTGCAGCCAAGCTTTTTCAGCTGGAGAGTTCTCAGAGATAAGGTATCCACAGAGATACATTATCTATACATAAGGGTACACGCAGAGGGTTCTCTTAAGGCTGGCAGAAATCCAGGGTTTCTGATTCACAGGAAACCAAAAGAAGCTACATTTTCTTTCCTTTTTTAACTTCAGGTAAAGCAGCAGCTCTTGGATCTGGCAGCTGCTCAGTTTCCCTTCTGTAGCAATTCTGCTGAGGCTGTACTTCGATGCCTTTCTGCCTCTGAGGGAAAAGTAACTGTACTCCTGGTCCCCCGACTGCCCTTTGGCTCCTTGCTCCATCCCTGCACAGCAACTTGATGGCCTGTTGCCGCTGGTATTTGGGTGGCTGTGCTATGGGCTGGGTGATGGGAACTCGCTGCCGATCCCAGTGTGCCGTGGAGTTGCTGGGAGCTTCTGCTATTTCCCTGCTGGGGCACAAGGCAGAGGATGCCCACTTCAGGGTCACATTGCTGCTTCCAGGTATCCCAGCAATACAGGCAGGGCTCTTTCTAAATCCTTGCTTTGCCTTTGATAGGGTAAAAGTGAAGCGAATGCAGGATATTTGGAGTGAAACTTTTTGAGGCTCCGTGAGCCATCGTGTCTGATGGAACTTTGTTTCCATAGAGAGCCTTTTGACTGGGAGCCGGTTTCATCATCTTACCTCTGGGGTAGTCCCGTGATTTCAGAATAGACAAGCCATGAGTCAGTCAGAAACAAAACTCCAAACAAGGGTTTTTTTGCAGACCATTGTATAAAGCATTGGGTATGTGTCAAAGGCTTTGAAGTATTTATTTTAAATATAGTTGGGTATTGTACAACATTCTTGTTACAACACATAGATTTCCTATCATCTAGACACAAATTCAGCAGTACAGATTTTAGAGGGACAGAATGTCCTAAATTGACCTAAAATTGTTTTACTCTGCATAAACATGTCATGATTTTTAAAGAACTTAGGCTCTTTCATGGACAGAAACTTGGAATTTCCCCCCTCAGACAGTACAAAGCTTTCCATTGTGAGGTCTGATGAGTCAGGAAATATTGGATCTTAAACTTATCACTCTTGCAAGACTGAATATTGCATATTCTGTTGCTCAGAAGATTGTAATTTTGCAGAGGTGTTACCCGTTGAGGAACAAAGCTTGAATCACTGTCCTCTGGGCTTATGTCTAAAGATGTGTCTCCAAGGAGGTCCCAAGGAGAAATATTGACATCTGTTTCCTAACTCTGCCAAAAAGAGGATGAAAAATATCCTGACAAGTGGACATGAACTTTGCGAGACTGGTCTAAAAATGAGTTGCAAGACAAAACAACAACTCCTTTATCGAACCCACAACTGCTCAGAGTAGAGGAAGACAACGTTCTTCCTCACCGTCCCAATACAAAGAAACGTGTGCCTGGACGTGTTAAAACACCAGCTACATTTCCCAGATCTTCCTACAAAAGGGATCGTGAAAAAGGGAAGAGAAAAAGTTAGAAAGTAAAGTATCTCTTCCTAAGAGGCTATTTGACACACAAAAAAATAATTTAAGTGAAAGGAAAAGAGCCCTCACACCATTGCATGCCCCTGGGTAAAGCTGGAAAAACCGAAGCGCAGGCTCCTGGGCTAACCTGCTGCAGGTACATTTGACCCTTTTGCCCAAGCTGCGTTTCATTAGTATATCTCAAGGAGGATGGGCTGTTAAATGATTCAAGCGGGATAAGATTTGCTGCAATGGAAAACTTGTATGCCTCTCTGCCTCTCTAGTTGAAAAACCATTTGCAAAAATAGACTAGCAAATCATTGTTGCAAACTGTTAACCTAAGAGCAGAAAATGCAAGGGGATTTGAAACTGCATTTTAATTTGTCACGCTCCTAAATAATTTATTGTACATCTCACAATATATTGAAATTAAAACCTGAAGTATGACATACAGTAAATAATTCAGAATGGCTCTTTCATCAAGTGTGAGCTGGGTTATTGATACTTCATTTTAGTTAGATAGACATCAATGTCAGCTCCTGCAAGGGATCTCTCAGTTGACTAATTTTGCTTGCATTGGTACGGGTGAAATCCTCCTTTAGGCAGTCTGCAAACTCCTCGTGCTTAGTACTCGTTCAATTCTCCTAAGAAAATGACTGCAAGGAAGGCTTCCTGGAGCCTGAGAAGCGAGGGCAAATGACGTCATCTAAGGATGTAGCCTCGCACATGCTTCAGGAGCAGCCACCCTACCTTGAGGATAAGGCTGCAGGTATTGATCAAAACCTGATCATCTCCACTACGTATCCAAGGTGCCCGAGAAGCGTGTGTACAGCTTCAACAGCAGCAACAGAAGGCAGCGCAGGAGCAGTTATTTGCAGATTGATGGCACGTGCTTTCACATTGGCAAAAACAAATACATGCATTACTGCAAAACTGTTTTTGTTATTTGAGATTGAAATCTTAACAACCAATTAGTATCTCATTAGGGTTCTATTTACATAGCTAATGAAGATAATTTATGAGGAAAGAAAACATTTGAGATTCCCCAGCACAGTCAGTTGACTTTAACTTCGGTGAAGCAGCCAGCCAGCTGCATTTAGAGCTTCCTTTTTACCCGGATAATAGGGAGAACAAAAGGACATTAACCCACAAGCAGAAAACAGCCTTCCTGGGCCATGGTGGGAGAGCATGACTTAAACCTCAGTTCCCGCTAACCAGGAGTAATGAGCTTTCCATTCCTCACACGCTCTCTGTTTAGGGTACTGACCACTTCTGGGCAGAAAATGAGTGTAGTTTTTTTTTATTTTAATCTCTAAAAAAGAAGGGGGGTGGTCAGACCTGTTTGAGATTGTGGATCGGTCCCGTTTGGCCCATCTCAGAGGGGAGGTCTGTATGTTATTGTAGGTAATCCAGGGTTTACTGCAGGACAGTGTGAATTTGGCACTCCCACATTTTGGGAAAGATTCACTGAATGAAGTTACTAGTTTCTGTAGCGAAAGATGGTATTTAGAGAGTGGTCCAGTACACCAGACCCCTTGGTGCTGCCTGGAGGCTTAGAATTGTAGGGTTTACTAATGCCTGGAGGGCACTGGCTCAGTCCTTAGGAGGCGGAAAGAAGTCGATTATTTTTAATTTTGAGGGGTTTTAGCAGCTCTGGTCTGGTGGAACTGCAGCTCACGTTTGCAAGTAGCAGAACAGCAAGGAAATGGAGTCCCAGTCTCCCTCAGCAGAGGGAAATGAAACAACGGGAGCTGTGAACTGTTGGTTTTGGTTTCCAGTGCCAGATCAGGAGCTAATCTGATCGGGGCCCCAGCCTTGCAGCTACTTCTGTGCATGTTCACCAGAAGGCTCTTTGGAACAAGCCATGACCCAGACTAGACTGACGTGTAGCACTGTTTCTGGCAGAGGATAGAAACTTGTGTGCCACTGCACCCAAGTTCATTCCCACAGCCTCAGGAAGCAACTGTCTGAGGAAGACGGGGCTGTGGTTGGAAGTGTCCAGAGCAGTGCTGTGGGTGGCTGTGCTTACCTGCCTTGGCACTCGGGTGCTCCTCTACTTTATTGGGAGAACTCCTTCGGGGGAAAGAAAATCTTTTAAAAGCAAGAGAAAGGAGGCACTTGTTTCTCATCAAAACCAAATATTGACATTTCCTGCCTGTTAAAACTTTTGTTCTTGAACTGTTGTTTAGGAAAAATACTTACAAGCTTAGGACAAAACCTGAAGCTAGAGTGACTGTGGGAATCATGGGAGACTGTCTTTAAGGAAAAGATACTGGGTTTTTGTCATGTTTAATCAGGGACTAGTCCCAGAAATGCCAAGATATTGTAACAAGTGTTTTTAGGGTGGGCTAGGTCTCCAGCTGTTTTGAGTCAGCACAGTTTTAGCTGAGCTATAAGAGTTCACTAGACTTAGACTTCATATTCCTTTCCAACACTTGAAACAGGAACACTAAAAAGCTGCAAACCAAAGTTGAGCTAAAGCAAAAAGTGTCCTGCGTTATACTGACACATATTCAGACCCAAAAGAAGCTATATGAAGCCATGTAAAAATGTGAATCTGTATTTATGATCTGATTGTAATTATTAGCAAATTGCACTCTAGAGATTAAGCCATTTGTAGAGGCAGTAGAGAACTTTTGTAGACCTTCGGGTGGGCACAGGAAATTGAGTATCTAATGATGACATCTGGGCAATAAAAAGAAGAAACAAACGTATTAAAATCAGAAACAATCCATCTTCTTTCCCTTGCTAATAACTCCTTGATCACTCGTGGTCTTCCTTGCTTGCTGAAGGTAAACATTTGTAGTGAGAGACAGGTAATATAGTGGGTGATGACACTGCGCCCTATGAAACGCCTGTGTGAGGTATGTGCGTGTGGCTGATGCTCATGGAGCGCAGAAGTGTTATCTTATCCCGTGCTTTTCTTTTTGCATCCATACGTCCATGGATGGAAGACATTCTTCACAGCGTGGAAGGTGGGCAGTGGCTTCAACCCCCTGCCCCACCACTGGCTGGAAAATTGTTTCAAGCTACACTTCAACACACAGCACAGCATGAAAAGTGTGCATAGGCCTGGGATTTAACTCTGAGTTAGGATCCTAAATCTCAGTATTAAGGGGCACCTGAGTGCTTTCTGCTCTGGAGTGGGTCTCAGTGGCTCTGAGAAAGTGCTTTCATCAGCATATAAAACATTTTTCTCTCTGGTTGACTAATTCAGCTGCTGTGGGCATCCAGCTGGCACTGCACTGAAATTGTTTTCATTTACTATGTGCTCTGAAAGCTGCTGCTGCAGGAGAAGACACTTTTCCCTCGTCTGCAGGAGGGTTTCAGTGAGATTATTAAACTCGTGCTTTGCTGGCTTTTCCCCCCTTTGCCACTTATTTTAATGATGCTGCGGAAGCTCTTCATTCTCGCGCTGTTGCTGATCCAGTTGGTGCAGATCACATGGGCAGCATTCCCAGGTAGACCGGGTCACCCAGGAAGAGAAATCAGCTTGGGAAAAACACTCCTCTCTTTTCAGACACCCTTGTTCCTCCTCCCCCCGTCCTCCCATCTGTGTGTGTGTGTCTCACACCAAAAAAAAAAAAAAAAAGAGGGGGGAAAAAAGGCCAAAAAAAGCTTTGAAGGCTTAAATCTCAGATGTGAGCTTACTTGAGCTTTTATTGCCTTTTTTTTAATTCAGGAAAGCTTATGTTCACTCAAAATGGCAATTACTTGAATCTAATTGGAACCATTTTATGTAGCTCCAGACTCATTGGTTGATCTCAATAATAAATGAACTTACAAAATATTTTTGTTACTAAAGGAATTGTAGTTGGGCAGGTCAGATCATCAATCATGATTACCTTTTGTAGGCTTAATATGAACCTCATTTGATTTTGAACAAAACAATGTTGGCTGAAAAGTTAGCTACTGTTCCTTCAGCTATGGCAGGGAAGGGAATGTGGCTCCTACAGATTTTTAAATCCTGGTTTACAAGTTAAAGATTTTAACTGAGATTTAATTATTAAATGAGTTTACATTTTGTTTAAATATAAAGGGAAAGAATGTATTTGTAATGTAGAAGCTCCAACCAAGATCAGGACCCTGCTAAGCGAAGCGCTGTGTACATGCTCATACTTTTCAGACAAACCAGCTCTTTGAACCTGTTCACTGCAGGAGCACTTGTTTTGGCAGAAGAGATGGAGTGGGGCTGGGTGGCTGGGGCTGAGAAGGAGGTATCCGAAGGGAGGGACGGTGGCAACCTGCTTGCTTCAGAAAGCTCCTGTGCTGAATAGAGGGTGGATGGAGAGAGGAGGGAAGGGTCCTTCATCTCTGGGATAGACTGGCCACTGGAAATGCAAAGCCTGAACCCAAACAAGGTGTTATCGAGCTGCAGCATATACGGGAGAAGTGGCTTCGCCTTGGCTGCACAGAAGCCCTGGGCACAGGTAGTGGTTAAGTGGAGATCGCTGTTATCTTCTGCCCAGTTTATGGCCTGATAGCAAAGGAAGAAAACTTGAATGAGGTTTGACTGAATAATTGTCTCTAGTGAACAGATTGCTTTTGGGGAGGAATTTGGGACCATGTGTTTGTCTTGTGAACTGGATAAAATCATATTCACTCCCATCACTGAGCTTTTTTTTTAAAAAAAAAAAAAAAAGAGATAAAAACCTGCCCAAAGAGGTGGTGGTCACACATCCTCATCTGGCATCAGCACTTTCTGCCAAGCCAGCTGCTTGTCCCTGCTCCTCTCCCGGAGCTGCCTCTCCCCCTTCACCTGCCAGCAGAACCGCCCACACAGTTCCTTCCCTAACCTGGTCCAGAGAAAATAGTCGGAGTTAGCTTAAATGCATGGAGAAGTTTTATCCTAACTGGGAGCGTATGGGGAGACCTGAGTGAGGGAGTGGTTGCGCAAGTGAAGTGGAGGAGGCACTAACCCTCCGTGAGGATGTGGGAGGAAAAGGCGATCCCTTTCCTTGCTTCCTGCAACCAGGACAGGGTTTATGGCCGTAGCGTGACACCCTGATAAAGACAATGCCAGTCACAAGTTGGGTGCCAGTTTGGACCAGCTCGTGGACCAAACGCAGTGCAGAACTACGTTGTGGTACATGCCGTTAGCGTGCCAATGCAGAGCTCCATAGATCCTGGCGAGCCTGTGCACAATTTGCAGCAAATATCCTTCAGCCCCTCTGTGGGAATGGCTGAGCACGGGCCACGGCCCCGCAGGCGTCCTTGGGAGTCCTCTTGCCTCGCCACAGCTCAGCAGCACCCTGGGATCCCACCCCGTTTCGGTCCAGGCCTGCCCCAGAGCTGCTCTCTGGATCACTGCAACTCCGCTTTCAAGTGGTTTCCCCTCTAGGCTGGTTTAAATGCTCTCTTATCAACAGCTTCTGTAGAGATAAAAGGTGCGTTCAACAAGTGTATGAAATCACGATCAGCTGACTGAAGCGATGACAGTGTTAATCTAGGTCCTGCATCCTCCCCGTGGTACCTGGGTAGGCAGAGGTAGGCATGGCCTCGGGCTACACCTGCGCTGGTAAATAAAGCAGTGCCTGGGAACACTTTTGGGCCCAGCCAAAAGCCAGCAACTGATTGTACTGTCAGGACACCTCCGGTATGCTTTTGGGCCAGGCCAAGAAGCTCTCTCCCAAATGGTTTCTAGCCGTGGTTTGTTCCAACATTCCCGGGACCATCCCCAAGCAGCAGTTTGCATGCAGCCACCCTGGTGCAGAAGCTAGCAGCGAAGCAGGCTTTTCCATGCCAGCTGGCCTCCGTGCCCAGGAATGTTCTCAGGCACACTTAATTTACTAGTAGAGATGTAGCCTTAGAGGAAGAGATACAAACAGGGCTGTGGGTCTAGCTTGCTCCCATGGAATTTTGCCCTGGGCTTTGGAAGAAGAGGATTTTGCTTCTCTGGAAATGCAGTGGGGCCAGGAAGAACATGGAGCGATGTGCTGGGGAGGGAGGGGAGCGGGGAATACGATACATTTTTCGTCAAGTCTTTGAGCTCGGGCAGTGATGTGACAGGTCGCTTTGGTATTGCTGGACCTGGATTTCTAGTTAATGCCCTAAGGTGGGCGTAAATAGCGCCTTCAACACAAGAGAAGGAAGAGTTGCAGTTTCAATAAACTGGGGAGAAACTAGAGACACTCTGCCCCCTGAACCCCGCTTTCTGGCCTGAAAGCCTTGCCTTGTGTTGGCTGTGCAAGCCCAGCACGGTGACAGAAGCCTTCCAAGCTGCAGGTGTCAACTTCTAAATGCCCATGTTACACGCCACTGGCCTAGTAAGGGTGAGATCGAGGTTTGCTTCCCCACAGTTAACTTGGGGTTTCGTTTTCCCCCTTAAGATGGGATCCGATGCTGAGGTTTCTTCTGCTTTCAGGATGTGAAATATTACAATAAGAGAAAAGCTCTAAAGCCTCCTCATTTGGGTGGATTATTTAGCCTTTCCTGGTTTTATTACATCGTTTATATCAAAGTAGCGGTATTAGAAACCCCTTTGTCAGCAGCAGGGCTAATGAAGGGATTGCCAAGAGCAGTTATACCGCTCTTGAGGGACACTGAAAAATACTATTTCTCTGAACACAATGGGGATATTCCTTCTGCTAATCTGCTGCTCTGCTTAAAAATGTTTAATTTAAATGATCACCATGCAGCAGCTCAGGAGCCTCCTTTCCACATGGGGTTTTGGGAAAGCCACAGAGCAGATCAAAAGCCAAAGAAATGGACTTTAGACACTAAAGATAACTGCTGCAATAGCTGATACCCAGCGTGTTGGGACCGGCAACGCGCCATAATATCAGCAGCATCTGTTTGAGTTATTTCGGTGGCTTGTACGCATCGTTTGCCTGCAGAATGGGTAAATCAGGCAGTTGAACGCGCCAGGACAGCTTCCCATGAGCCATAAGACCAAACACATCAATGAAGTCTTCCGTTTCTGCCTTTTGTTATTGCTTTGGAGTTAGCAGCAAAAGCAACCAATTCTTGTAGCAAGTCTACACAGACACACGTACGGCTCGTTGCAGCAATACGGCTGAGATGTGCAATCATTAAATTCATATGCACGCAGCAGACCAGCACAGGGCCCGTACGCTACTTTGCCCAAATTTTATGGCCTGACTTACATGATGCATGGGAGCTACCCTAGCTCTTCTATAGAGTGGGGATTTTCAATCCGAGAGCCTACAAGGCTTGTTAAATACAGGAGAAATATTTCAAACAGAAGCCATCATCATGATCCAGTGTAGAGGAATTTTGTATTTCTAATGAAATTAGAATTTGTTATTTCTAATGAAAGCAAACGTGAAATATGCGTACAGCTGCCTGGACACACATGGCAACGTGGTGGAAATGGCATTCAGTCCGGCTAGCTGCGAAATCACTTTGGCTTAAGAGAAATAAACCTTTATTATACCATGTATGTATATTTTCATTTGGGGAATTTGTAGAAATGCTTTTTCACAGTTTTGGCCCCGGCAAATTCAGCTTGTTTTATCAGAACGTGTCCAATATTGTAAACAAATGGAAGGAAGGAAGGAAAAAATAATATTTACATATTATTACAGCGGTGTATTTTTTTAATCTATCAAAGTTCCTTAATATTAATGTCTGACATTTTAGAAGTTGCTTAGGGAAAAAATAGATACAAACCAGTCTACTTTTTATTAAATTTATTTTGTAAGGAAACTATTTTCCCACCAGCTGCAGAAATGAATATCACATTCGATTGCACAACTTGGAATTTCAGTTTCCACTGGTATGGAGAGAGTGGCCCTAGTTTTTCAAGGATTTATTCATAAACTTAATTTTTAGGTCCTCAGGGTTCTTCCTAGGCTGTGTGAGCATCTGAACTAGGACTTGCAGAATCCATTCAGTCTGTTTTAAATTATTTGAGGTAGCAATTTTCGGCTTGCGGTGATCTTGCTTCTTCCCTGATTCATGTGCTGGCTGCCTTTTCTGGCAAACAAAGGGGCAGGAGAAATTTTGGGGCAGTTCCTTTTTCTTTTTCAAAACCCAGTGGCTGTCGGGGCTGTACGCAGAGGCCTGGGATGTGCACAGGGGAGCAGAGAGCAAGTGAGAAGGTCAAAGGTGCAAAATAAATGGAGTTTATTCCGTGGTTCCCCAGCTTGTTTGTTTGTTTGTTTAGTACTTTGATTTATTTGAAAGGAGTTTATTCCACAGCTGACAAAAGGAATGTATTCAATGTTTAGTATACCCACGTTAAGTGGATGTGCATGTTTACTGAGTCTATACAGACAAATAATGTATAGAAAACAGAAAATGTAAGAAAAGGCAAACCTCCTACAGTAATACGCCAAGGCTGTGTAAGTCCAGTTAGCGAACACAGAATTGGTGGGGATAATGGAATTAGTAATTGGACAATGCTGCACGTCATGAATGTTTTATGGTGCTGCTTTTTCAGCCTAATCCTGAACGGACTGAAGGACATGCTTAGTTTCACAAGCACGTAAACTAAGGGTAGATAGGTCATTGCAAATTTTGGAAAAAAGCAGGAAGCCGAGGTGTGGCAAGGGAAGGTTGTTAAAGGTATTAAGGAAGGTAAAGGTTGGCCCAGGCTTTCCCAAAAGCGCTAAGCAGATTGGCTGTACAACACCCCCCCTGCAGCGGGGCCTGAAGAAAAGCCAAAGGGAGGAGGCGATGGCACAGCAGGCCAGGGAATTCACTGTGCACCTCTGCTACGGTGACTGATCCGGTTTGGGAACAAATCTGTATGTCGACACCCTGACCAGTACCTTTAGCGTCCTGATCGAGGTTGTAAAAAACCCCTCTCTCTTCAGCACAGATTGACTCTTACAGGATCAGAGCTTTTCTCTGTAGTTGAATGAGATGGTTATGTTCCTGCTAGGACTTATGGGTTGCAGTAAGAACCGTGGACAAGGCACTGCAGGAGTTCCTCAGGAAATTATTCGGTAATAGATTTGGTATTGGGCTTTTCAAAAATGTCTACGTGAGCTGAGTACTTAACGTCTCACTGAAGTTTTGGGAGTTTAACCCCAGAACTGTGTCTAACCTGATTATGCATTGTCAAAAATCTCAGTGTGACCTATATAGATCTTCGGGCCCCTGTATTCCTCTTAGAAAAACAGCCTTGCTCTGCTCTCTGCCCCTTTTCCCCTCCTGTAAAATGGAGGTAGCAGTTCTGCCTCCTCTTGGAGAGGAATGGGGAGGCCGAACACAGGAAGAGTACTATGACTTTGGGGCTACAGATGTTCTGGGGATAAACGATACCTTGAAGCAGTCCAATGCGTGCCGCTAATAATTAGTTTGTGCAATTTAGAGGGTGCTTTCTGGAACGCCGCAGAGGGAGCACTGCAGCGCTGGAGCAGGCAAGAGCCTGGGAGCAGTCAGAGGATGTTGTTCTCCTGAGACCCCTCCCAGTCAGTAAATTTTGTGGCACACAAGCAAATAGGCTACCAAATCAAAGTTACAGGGTGGTGACTGAACCGAGACCTGTGCCCATCAGAGCTTCTCTGGAGACGGGGCAGAGCTGCGAACAAGGGACGTAATTGAAAGCAACTTGCAAATAGCTTTACTGCCAGCGCGAAGCAGGTGCAGCAGCTGATCGCTTGTGCCGAGCACATGCCACCGAGCAGGCACAAAGCTTTACTATTACTTTCTGTAGTTCTGTCTAGTTTTAAGAGGATATTTAAAAATTGGAATGATAATGACCTGAGAAAACATGACTTTACACCAGAAAATAAAATTGCAAGCGTTAATTATCAAAGGCGTACTGGCAAAGAAGTGTTAGAGAACAAGAATGCCTGATGATGCAATGTTTTTCATCCTGCAACTGAGCACAGAAAACCTTTTCATATGCCCTAAATCTGCAGCTACAATAAAGCCTTCATACAGACAATCTGCTTAAACAGAACGTCACGCTTGCCTTTATTTTATTTTAATTGCAAAACATTATCCAGTTTCACTGCTAAAATATGCACTTCTTAAGGCAATATGCGTAACCGTATATTATCCTCCATTTTACTTGACGTCAGTATCTCTGCAGTGATGAAATTATAAGCTCCTGAAGTGGACCATCTGTGACGCAGCCATTTCTCTTTTATGTGGGGGAACACCATCACCTCATTGTCTTCCTAACAGGACTTATATAATTCATAAATCCCTCTTTGCTCCGAATCTTCTGACTGGAATAGTCAGCATCCCTGTCTCTTCATCACTTAAACATGTGAGCCTGTACCACTGAAACCAGTAGGAATTTTGCCACTGTCTTTAAGGCAAGATCGAGCCCTGGGATTCCAGCTATTTGAGATAACTATTGGCATTAACCGAGTATTTAGCCCCAAACAACAGCAGTGCCTAACTCTTAGTGCTTTTACTTGAAGGTCTTGCAGGGACTTAAAAGTGGGGGTCAGCATGATCATCCCCATTTCCAAGGTGGGAAAACTGGGGCACAAAGGGAAGACAAAGGACACTTCTAGCGCTGGGAAGAGAACCGAGGTCTCCTGAATCTTAGTCAGTTCACTGCCTACTGAATCTCCCTAGCCTGCCAGTCTGTGACTATTCATACTGCATGTAATTAAAGGTACCTAAATGGTGGCGGTGCCTAGGAATCTGTCTGGTGATGGCTCCGTTGTTCTCCAGGCTGTACAGAGGCGTTATGGCATTTTTGCACCTCTTAATGATAAAAGCCATGGGTCAAATACTGGATTTTGAAATTTGGAAGTTTGTAGCATCAAGGGGAAAGCGGTAAAAAAAGGGTTATCATGTTAGCCTACCTTCTTCCTCTTTCCCCAGCAATTGTATTATAAATTGTAGGGATTTGTCTTACAATATAAAAGTTGCATAGCCACGTGAACTGATTACTGCAGCCTGTATTTGCTGATGTAACACTGTTAGGAGCAACTGTTATCATTCGCTAGCAATGGAGACGTACTGGAAATGTAGAAAATACTGGGTCTGCATTGTATTTCCTGATAAATTCCAATTTCCCTGTCACTATGACGGAAGGAAAGCTGAGATTTGATGAATGGAGTTGAGACTCACTGTGAAACAGAGCAACAGCTTTGAAGAGCTGCCAGATTTCAGCAAAGGTGAATAAGAAAGCAACAGACATTTCTGAATAAACTGCCTTTCCCCCTCTTCAAAAACAAACCACCATCTTGTAAATTATCTTCTCTGGTGAGAATCCGTCCTTCGTGGAACAGGAGACAGGCTGCACAGCAGAGACAATTGATAGATGTTAAAAGACAAACCACCAAAAGACAAATATGTCTTCAGAAAACAGTACTAAGTAATATTTTAAAGAATGGCCACACATCATATTCACACAGATGCCAACAGGGAGCACGGTTCAGGAACTGAAAAGCTTTCAGATAATCTCCACCCGTTACGAAGCCAAAACCTCAACATCACTAACACATCTTAACTCATTTTCAGAAGTCACCCCTCTAGCATTTGATTCTGTACCATGTACACGTTTCATACTTCAGCACAGATTTTTATCAAGAGGTTTATTCACTAAAATGTGCAAAATCTATAAAAAAGCTCCCTACCATTAATATTTCACATCTCACGTACTTATGATATCCAGGGGACAGTGGTCTAAAGTGGGAATTTTCAAAAATGCTCAGCATTGGTCTAACTGGCCTGCTGAAGCGAGCAAACTGTTGACTATCAACATCCATAGAGTGATGTGAGTGTTTCTGCAGACCCGCGTCTCTAACTAAATCAGAAATTAGGTCATTTTGTTAAGGATTACAAGTTATGGTCAGAGACCCTAGTGTCTCCAGCTGAAGTCTTCTGCCCATAGCCATCAACAATGATGGTCGCAATTTAACCGGGTTGGAAAAAAAGACACCACGTGTTGGCTGTGTATAAACATGATTTGGTATAGTATTTGTAAGAAGAAAATGCTGGGGAAAAAAAGATTTTCTTCTTTCCCCCCTCTAGACTTGAAAAAGGACTCTCACCGTGTTGTAAAACCTATCCTTATTTGGATCCTTTTCTATCATTTTACTAAGAAAACCCAACAACACCTGAAGTTAAGATCTATCAGCTGTGTTTGGGTCCTGGAAAGGAACACCTGGATCTGAAACCTTAGCAGCAGGTGCCGCTCGCTGAGCATTTACTGGGTCAACACCTCTCCAAAAAAACACTAAACAAAAAAAAAAGGAAAAAAAAAAAAAGAGAGTGCAGGCGGGAAAGAAGAAAGAAATTAATCAGTCCGGTCAACTATACAAAGTTCAGGAGCAGGGAAATGAAGTTTCACAAAGGAGATTAACAAATATGCACAGTCAGGTTTCCAAAAACCCCACGTCTGTACCAGATCTTTTCAGCATAAGTGGTGGGTCCTCTCTCTGGCAGGAGTTTAGCTGAAGAGCAGGCTTGATCTGAAAAGTAACTCTGTAAAATGAAATGACATTGTGGGAGCCCACCGCGATGGGGCTGGATCTGTGGCTGATGTACCGCCCGACTCCTCCCTTTCACAGAGCTTGCGAGGAATCGCAGCACCAGGAGATGCGGCCCGTTGAGCTTCGGTTTCTTTCTCTCAGGTGCGCTGCTGCACGGCTGTAGGGGTGGGAAGGGGACGAGGGCGTTATGCCCGCTGCAAAGGCTCGTTCGGGGAGCTGGAAGTCTGGGTGGGCACGTCCTGGCGTGTTTGCGCTCCATAGACCAAGCGCTGCGTTCGTCATACCTAAATACACCGGTCTCTAATGCTCTCTATCATGCTAAAGATGCTTCTCAGCTTGTGGCCTCAGGTGTGCTGATGCTAGAGAGGCAGCGGGAGCAGGCCTGAACGCAGTATTCAAAGGCAGTGGGCTCTGCAGAGGGGTATTTAGTTGGTTGTTGTGCTGATGAGACACAAACCGTAACTGGACCTTCATGGATGACACTTTGAGGGCCTTATTCCCCATAGTCACCAGGGCACTGGCTGAACGGGAGCCAGATCTGCCTCGGTGAGGGCAGGCAGCGTGGGGAAGGTGCTGGGGGCCCGGTTGAGGTTCTGGCGTGGGTGCCAGCGCGTTCAGGGAACGTGTTGTAAGTGCTTCGGTGCTGTCTTTTGGGACCTTGTGGAAACAGATGGGAAGGCAGAGTCACTGCCCCAGCAGCTCCTGATCCAAATAGACTGAGAGATGACAAACTAGAAGGGGAAATGTGTTTTATGGCCAAGAGAAGGGAAGACTGTGAGAGCCTATTTATATATAAAATCAGAGAGGGGCAAACCTGCAAGACCCTCTTGATACCGGATCAGAGTATGTGCAGGCCTTCGGAACGACCACAAACACGTTTCTCCCTTACAAGGCTCATCACCCTAATACAGAAAGCTCCCGGAGATAACGTGAAGCTGGGCATACAGTACAGCCTATGCTCCAGGCACAGGCAGTAAGTGTTGAGGCAAGAAATGACTTTTTCCTGGCATGACCCACTACAGATTGAACTGGAATAGCAATTACAAGTTGAAGTGCTCATTTAATGTCAGTGATGTGTAAACTACGTTGCCATTGTTATTTTAGTGCTGATTTACATAATTGGCATACCCTGAAGTCACACTGCACGCACTTTCGGTTCATGCTAAAGACTTGCAGGAAGTCATAAAATTAAACATTATCTGCGCTGGAATGCAACGGAAAAGTAACTAAACTTCTGGAGGATTTCACCTCGCTCTGTGTCACCTCGCCTGCCACATGCATGGCGGCGAGCAAAAATCAGGTTAAGAAGTGTTAGGAGCTGTTGGTATGAAGGAGCTTTACCAGCTCTTTAATTACGCTGGTGTAGTGCTGCGGTGGTTTGTTACGCCGGTACGTAACTCCCCGCGTGAGCACCTCACCCTGCAGCGACGGTTCGCCAGTATAGCTGAAGTCACTCTGACCTGATAGGAGAGTCAAGAGAAGAAGATCCACGGGAGGAATTATTCCAGCCCAAATGTGCTGAATTCCTGCCTCGGATCGGTGGTTTTCCTATGTTGAAAAGTTGTAAAATGGAGGGAAAAGGCCGCTCCCAAAGGAGGAGCTGGTAATGGAGCTGTCTCGGTTGTTATTGCTTTAAATCCTCCTCCACAGTAATTCAAGGTGTCAAAGGCTGGCTGTGTCTTTTGCAAACGAAGCCCCTGAGAGGTACTGGGAAGGGGAGGTGCAGCGCAGGGCACTCACCCTGCCGGGACCCCGGCTAACGTCGGTGCGCCGATGGCTTCGGCTTTGACGAAGCTTTTGGCTCAGTATCGCGTCCCTGTGCAAGAAGGGCCAGGCCCTACCGCAGAGCCCAAGCAGACGAACAAGAGACGGGGCAAAGGGCGCATCCCTACCCACAAGTTACTAAATCGCGTCGGGACTAAGCGGTGTGCTGCTATCTGCCAAGGGAGCGAGGGACGTAGCTGGGCCCCGGGGCAGGTGCCGGGCGGAGAGGAGGGTTCCGCGGGCTGGCGGAGGGCGGTTTGCCGGAGATCCGCCGCATTTCCACCACTGGAGGGCAGCCACATCTTAAAAAATAATAATAATAAAAAAATAAAACCACCAAAGCCTCCGCCGTCCGCGGGGCCGAGCCCGCAGTCGGATGCGCCGGGAGGAGCCTGGGCGCTCCGCTGTCGGGGAGGGGAGCGAGGAAAGCCCCGGCTTCCCAGCCCCGGGGCCGGGCTCGGGCAGCGGGCTCCCGCGCCCCGCCGCCGTAACTCCCTATAGACTGGCGATGTATTTCAAGTGCTTTTAAAGCGGCGGGGGTTCTCCCGATACCTTAGGTGACCTTCACACCTCGAAGCGCCGGGGCACGGCGCTAAATCCGATTTGCGGCGGCGGAGCCACAACGGGTCCTTGTTCGGCCCGGCCCGGTCCGGGCGGTCGTGTCCCGCTGCCGATCCGGCGGCGGGGCACGACCGCCCGGGCCGGGCCGGCGGCGCTTCCCAGACGGTGCCGCAGCTTGAGGCGAGCGGGCGAGGGAGGGAGCGGGCGAGGGAGGAGAGAGGGAAGGAGCGAGGGAGGGAGGCGGCGTCTCCTTTAAAAGCCGTGCGGGGCCGCAGCCCGCTCCCACAGGGCGGCTGTGATTGGCGCGGGCCCGCGAGCCTCCGGGGTCGTGACATCGCCCGGCGACAAAAAGCCCCGGCGGCCGGCGGCCACCCCCGGCAATGGTGCGGAGCGGGGCGGGAGGCGGGCGGGCCGGCGGGGCTGCCGGCCCCTAGCGCGGCCGCTCCACGCGGGACGGCGGCAGGCGACTCCCCACCCTTTTTTTTTTTTTTTTCCCCTTCTCTCCTCCTCCCTCCTTTCTTCTTTCTTTTTAAGGGAGCGGAGAAAAGTCAAGCTTCATCTTCACGTTGCTGCGGGAGTCTGAGTAAATGTCCATCTGTCTGACGCGGGTGATGCAAAGGACATTTTTTAAAAGGAGCCTTTTAACTCCGTAGGCACATAGGGACCCATTCACGGGCAGGCACACACACGCGAGGAGGAGGAGGAGGAAGAAGAAGAAGCAACAACTTTTCGATCGCTGCTTTTAAAAGGGAGAAGCCCTTCCCTGGCCGGGACTTGCCTCCTCAACCAGCTGCTAAAAGTATGTTTCTGAGGCGGACTGTACTTCAGGGAACTTCTGTTTTCTGCTCGGCAGCTGTAGAGGAGCAGCAGCGAAGTTCGGAGTAACACCAAGTGATGCGGGAAAAACACCCCGAGAGCAGAACACCCTCCTGCAGACACAACCCCTGCTGCTGCACACAGGTATAGCCCCGGCGGCCGCAGGTCCGCTGAAAGCCTTCTCCGCAGGATGACTCCGTGGGCCACGGCGGAGGTGCTAGCGCTCTGGAAGAGAGAGGGGGGACGGGACACTAATCATAACGATTATTATAATGATAAGAATAATAATCCCGCGCAGAGTTTCACGGGGGAGAAGAATATCCTGTGGGTTTGGCTAAGGACGTAGCAGGATTTCTGCTTTCCTCCTCCTTCCACTCCGCCGAGGGGAAATAGCTCTGCCTTTCCCTCCGTTGGGGGAAGCCGCTGCCCCGCCGCCGAGCCCCGGCGCGGGGGAAGCGGAGCCGGCCCCGAGCCCCTGCGGCTGGGCTGGGCTGGGCGGGGGGGAGGCTCGGGGGTCGGGAAGGGAGCGCAGCGCAGCGGGGAGGCGGCTTTGCGCGGCGGCCGCCCCTTCCCTCTCCCGGCGCCGGGCGCTTTCCCCGCCGAGCGCTCCCGGCGGCGGGCGGCCCGGGCCGGGCGGGCGCACACCTGCGCCCCGCCGAGGGCAGCGGCCCGGCCCCGGCGGTGCCCCCGGCCGCGCTGACAGCGGCCGCCCCCTTCTCCCCTTCACCTCCGCGCTCCTTTGTTGCGGATCAGCCCCGCTCCGCTCCCCCGCCCCGGCCCGGCCCGCCTGCCTCCCTTTGATCTCCTGCCACGGGGATTTTCGGGCCGCGCTCCGCCGCCGCGCACCTGAAGCGGCCCGACGGGGCCCCGCGGGGGGCTCCCTCCGGGCCGCGCCGGGCGCCGCTCGCCATGGCCGGGCGCCGGGGTGGGACCCACCTGCCGCCCGTCCCCGTCCGCCCCCCCCCCGCCCCCGCGGCGCGGCGTCCCGGCGCGGTGTCCGCGCTGACTGCCTCCCATCGCCTCCTCCTCCGCGCAGGTTGATCATGGTTGCCGCGACCCGCTCCCTCCTGGCGCTGCTGCTCTGCCAGGTGCTGCTGGGCGGCGCGGCCGGCCTCATGCCGGAGGTGGGCCGGCGGCGCTTCAGCGAGCCGGGCCGCGCCGCCTCGGCCGCGCAGCGCCCCGAGGATCTGCTCAGCGAGTTCGAGCTGCGCCTGCTCCACATGTTCGGGCTGAAGCGGCGGCCCAGCCCCGGCAAGGACGTCGTCATCCCCCCCTACATGCTGGACCTCTACCGCCTGCACGCCGGCCAGCAGCTGGGGCAGCCGCCGGCCCTCGGCTACCCGCTGGAGAGGGCCGCCAGCCGCGCCAACACCGTCCGCAGCTTCCACCACGAAGGTAGGGGCCGGGGCCCGGGGCGGGCGGGGGGCCGCGAACGGGCGCGGGCTCCGCGGGGCCGCCGGCGGCCGCGGGACGGGCTGAGGGAGCGGAGGGGAAAGGGGAGGGGAGGGCCGGGCCGGAGGAGGAGCGTCGGGGCGGATTCCTCCCCGGGAGCGCCTGAGCTCGGCCGCCGGTGCCACGGGGTCTGTTCAGTGCAGCTGCTCCCCGAGCCCCGGCTGCGGGCTTCTGCCAGCCTCTGTCTGGGGAGAGGCTCCTGTTTTATTTACTTTTTCCGCTAAAACAGCGGCTCCGCATTACGCCTTCCCACAGATAGCTTTGCTTTTGTGAGGCTGAAGAGCAGGAAAGTCTTCCTAATGCGTGGCTGAGCCGGGGCCGCTGCCGAGGTTTCTAATCCTTATCTAATCCCTGTGAGAGATCAATGAAACCATCAATTGTGGCCTCTCCTCAAGCGCTCCCTTGCCCCGCCATCGAAGAGTGATTTAGCCGACATTACGCCTGCCCGGCCACCAGCGCCCAGGCTGGTAAAAGCCCTGTGGCCAGGTTTGGGCTCTCACCTGCAGGTAACCTGGCCAAAAGCAGACCAAGGCGTCCAGTAGCACCTCCGCCTCTCCTCGCCCTTAGCCCACCGAGGCAGTGGACCCACAGGGACATGCCCTCATTGAGCAACTGGGTGCGCGTCCCAGCTTACATAGCCAAAACAGTCGCTGCGGAGTTAGCCGTGGCACGGGTAGGCCCGTGGAGCCGGTGGCGCACGTGTTGCTCGCGTGCTCTTTGAGAAACGTTTCCCCAGGTTGTAATCATTCCTGGCTGCTCATCTCCTGTGCTGGCATGCAGTGGCCCTGCTGTAAAAGTAATGAAAACACAGTTTTCCCATGCTTTTAATGCAAAGCTGTGTTGAGAAAAGATGTTCATTAGTATTTCATGTTTCTGATGGATAAAGGAGGCGGCCTTGGAGAAGTGGATGTGCTGTTTTAGGGGAAAGCCTTATCATGAGAAAGGAGGTGAATGATGAAATGTAACCTCGCATCGTCTGCATTTCCCTACGTGGAAAGTAAACACCTAGCAGTGCGTGGGGAAAAGCCAGTGCATGGGTCGTACACGTTAAACCTGAGCATGGTAGGCAGGGAGCTGAGCGAGAGAGGAGCTGAAAGGGCAAAGTTTATAATTTTTAGGCAAATGGAAAAATCTGCAGTTTCAAGTAGTCATACTGTTACAGCAAAGATTATTTTTGACATAAAAACTATTCTATAATTTTTACAAAATTTAGAAGAAAACCAACGTGGCTTCATGTTTTCACTGAGTTCTCGCTTGGTGTTAGTGGCTTCACAGAAGCAGAAGTTTGTTTTGTGACTACTCAAAACATATGCACATTTACAAGTATTGGTCTGGTCCTGAAATACCCTAAAGCTGAGCCTTGCCTTACGCAAAAAGTTGTGTGGGAATCAAGAGGGAATGGTTGCATGACTAAGAACTGCTAACAGCAGTTATGGCTTCCCCTGAGAAAGTGAACATTTCTCCAGGATGCTTAGTACCAAAATTAAAAGCCATGACTTGAGAAAGATTTGTTTTGGTAAATATTTTTAAGTTCTTCAACGTCTGTAGCAACAACGTACTTCTTAGCAACCCTAGGTATATTTTACTCCCTCTAAAGCTCCATTCAATTATTTGTTGACTCAAAGGTGAGAATGGCATGGGGTTCAGTGACTTTTTAAATTTTGTGTGTGTGTGGTTTTGAAAATCTGTTGTTCAGAAGCAACTTTGTTTCCTTATCCCTTTACCATCCACCCCTTTTTAGCAGTTGAACCTTCCTGCTATTCTTTATGGCCCTTTTGGGTAAATACTAGGGCGTGCTTCATGAAGTGCCATTACAGATGTTGAGTTCCCCGTCTCTAATTAAGATACAAAAATCCGTACGTTAAGATTTGTAAGTCACCTAAATTGCGGAATAATATTTTTCAGAATGGAGTTTAAGGGATGGATGTTAGAGCCATATGCTTGAAAAAAGCAGAAATGCAATAGTTACCCTAAGTTCTCAATCACTTTTAATGATTCTCATCAGACCTCCACTAACTACAGCGCTTGAGTTCTCTCGCTAACGTCCTGGAATTCCAAAGTAATGCTGCGTGTTTCTTGCCACTTATTATAACCACCTGGAATGCAAAGGGCACCAGTATTCGCTCAAAATGCATAACAACGAACGAAGCATTCTTAACTTCATGCTATACATGCTTGCATAAATAAACAGAAAGACAAGGGAGGCGGTAGTTTCTGCCTGAAAGTCTTTCGGATCTTGTATGTCACGTGTATTAACTGTCACTTGAAAGTTGCCAGCAGCAGACTTATCTGAGGGGTTTGGTTGCTTGTCTCAGTTGCTGATTTTTTTCTTTCTTTTTTTATTTTCCCTGTTTAATCAAATTAGAAGTTTTGGAAGAACTGCCAGAAACAAGTGGGAAAACAGCACGGCGTTTCTTCTTTAATTTAACTTCCATCCCTAATGAGGAGTCTATCACCTCAGCTGAACTCCAGATTTTTCGGAAACAGGTGCACGGAGGCTTTGAGAACAACAGCAGCTACCATCACCGTATAAATATTTATGAAATTATAAAGCCAGCCACAGCCACCTCTAAGGACCCTGTCACAAGACTTTTGGACACCAGGTTGGTGCATCATAATGCAAGTAAATGGGAAAGTTTTGATGTAACGCCAGCTGTTTTGAGGTGGATTGCACATGGACAACCTAATCATGGGTTTGTGGTAGAGGTGGTTCACTTGGACAAAGAGAACAGTGCCTCCAAGAGGCACGTTAGGATTAGCAGGTCTTTACATCAGGATGAAGATAGCTGGTCTCAGCTCAGGCCATTATTAGTAACGTTTGGGCATGATGGCAAGGGACACCCGCTTCATAAAAGAGAAAAGCGTCAAGCAAAACACAAACAGCGTAAACGCCACAAATACAGTTGCAAAAGGCATCCGTTATATGTGGACTTCAATGATGTGGGGTGGAATGACTGGATTGTTGCCCCACCGGGGTATAGTGCCTTTTACTGCCATGGGGAATGTCCTTTTCCACTGGCAGATCATCTAAACTCAACAAACCATGCCATTGTTCAGACTTTGGTCAATTCAGTGAATTCCAAAATCCCCAAGGCTTGCTGTGTGCCGACAGAACTGAGTGCTATTTCCATGCTCTACCTTGATGAGAATGAAAAAGTTGTATTAAAGAACTATCAAGATATGGTTGTGGAGGGTTGTGGGTGCCGCTAACACAGCAAATATATTAGACAAATACAAAAAAAAAAAAAAAAAAAAAAAGAAAAGCTGACACTTTAATATTTCCCAATGAAGACTTTATTTATGTAATGAAATGGAAAGAAAAAAAAACACAACTATTTTGAAAATATATTTATGTCTACGAAAAAGTTGGGAAAACAAATATTTTAATCAGAGAAATATTCCTTTAAAGATTTTAAATGTATTTTAGTTGTACATTTTATATGGGTTTAACCCCAGCACATGAAGTATAATGGTCAGATTCTTATTTTGTATTTATTTACTATTATAACCACTTTTTAGAAGAATAGCTAATTTGTATTTATATGTAATCAAAAAGAAAAAAATATAGGGTTTGTACATAATTTTCCAAAATTGTAGCTGTTTCAATTGTGTGTATTTAAGTTGAAAAGAATACATGGAAGGTTACTATGGCAAAGTGCATAGCACATTTGCTTTCTGCTGTGCTACTGTTAAGGTCACAAGTTCAAGTCCAGAAAAAAGTGGATAATCCACTCTGCTGACTTTCAAGATTATTATATTGTACAATTCTCAGGAATGCTGCAGGGTGGGCTGTCCAATCCATGAGAACTGGCATCCTCTTTAGGTGGAACATTTGGATAAGAACCAGACGTTGCTGATCTAGTATAAATACTGCTATTCCCAACTAATTTGCAGTGTGAATATAAGAAGGGCCAATAGAAATCCTACGGGAGGCGGGGGTGGGGGAAGACTGAATCCTTTCTAGACCTACAGAAAAGTGAATGTTTGATGTTTCCTTTAAAAGTCCTTCCTTTAAAAGTCCTGGCCAAATATAAAATAATAAAAACTAAAATGTCATCCTTTTTTTTTTTTTCGTGATTATGTACGCTAAAGAGGAGTAATTATCTTATTTGTACCGGCCCTTGTCTTTAACAGTTGGAAAAGCATTGCATACTTCCTCACCTCAGATGAGAGCTCACTTCTGTGGAGTGTTATAGTGAAATTAATCCTCAATTTTTGCCCTACATACAGCAAGCTGTTGTCATGCGCAGCCTCCTATCTAACCTCAGCTGATGGTTTTGCAGATTAGCCTGGCTTCCTTTCCAGGGTTTTGTGTTTGAAAGCTTCCCCCCCCCCCGCCCAATGTTTAAATCTATTTCAGATAATAAATTACAGAACTCTGATATTTCTTCCTGAAATGTCCACTCCGTAAGAAAAAACGGTTCACTTGTGCAGTCATCACAAGGACAACTTGTGCTTACATCTTCTTACTTTTTTCAGTCCTTCATGTAAGGGGCAAAAGCATGATTTGCAATTGGCAGACACAGCATTAAAGCTAATGCTTCATTGTGCCTGTTGCGCGTTAAAAGGCTGATATGGCAGGCAGGTTATTAGCTGTACGACATGGGACGAGCATGCAGAGGCTGGGCTGCTTGTTGTGTGAAAGTTGTGCTGAAATAGAGTGGGAAAGTAGCTTAAATTGGCTTTTTGGTGATGCGCTGCAAAGTGCGCTGAAGCTGGGAACAGAATGAAATCGTGTTAGACTGCTAGTGGCAAGCTCCTGCCTGTTTCAGGAGCTCTCCAGTGTCTTTGGTGGATATACAATGACTGTGGTGATACCTCCGGAGATGTCAGAACCCCCTTGTGCTCCGTGGTGGATCCATTTCTGGATTTGGTGAACTGAGGCAGCACCTCCTAAAGCCATGTCTACAGTTGGCCCATTAGAGACCTCTCTAAGTCAACTCTCGGAGTCTCTGATTTGGGCCTCCTATTAGCCTAACTTCTTATTAACAGGAACCTCCTCTTTCTCATAGCCCTCCCCAAACTCCTCCTTTTTAACCAGCATCATCTGGGTTACAGTGAAGGTACTAAATAGGTTTGCTGATCAGAAAGGCTAACTTGATGATGTCTTACAGGTCTTCTCATAGAGCAGTTCTCTACTGCTAATCATCACAAAAAGCAATGGGTGCAGAGGATAGGAGAGAAAAACTAATTTCCTGTTGGCTGCTTCCATTTTTCTCTTGTGAGCTTAAAAATATCTTAAGCGAGGTGTAAGTTTCTGTGGTGAGATAAAAACTTGGGTATTTCTTTGTACCCGCAGTATTTTTAATAGCTAGTAGAGAACACTCCACCACTCTGCAGTTTGGCTCTGCTTATTTGTGAGGGGTAGCTGATGTTATTGGCCATGCTGATACTACGTAGTAGCCTATGAGTTTACTGGGTGGACAACCTCTATTTGCTTTTTTAAAAGACCTGGGCTGTTTTGTTGGCTCGTGTTTTTAGCGGGGAGCATCGTATGTGCAGAAGTTTAGTTTGCCCTTTGCTTGTTGCCAGCTTTACAGGTGATGAGTGAGTTTATGGCTGTTGCTTTGGGAAGGTTGTCAGCCGCAGGATATGCCACGGTGAAGGTTCTTCAAGAATTCATTGATGGTTTGCGATGCGTGGTTGTGCTAGTCAAGTCACAGCAGTGCTAGCGTACTCTATAACCTGAGCTTGCAAAAGCTGGACGTAAAGTGCTGAAAAATTGAAGATTGCAGCATTTCTGTGAGCAGGAAAGATACGATCCCAAACCTGCTGAAGTCAGTAAAGACCCCATGGCTCTTCTAACCAGATCCTAAACTCCAGTGTTGCAAGGCTTAAGTTTCACACCTCCTAGCCCTTCGTGTGTAATGAGATTGAGGGAGGCTTTTTACAGAGTGGTGGCTGCCTTACTTCTCTAAGGCATGAGAACACGTTGATGCTAATCTTGTTTCAAAAAAATTGGCTGCGGCGCTTGTCTATGCATGAGCAGTAGCTGGCTCATGGCGTGATGCCGCATTCCTTGTAAAGGCAAACCTCCTGTTGCTTGACAAAGAATTGCATCCTTCGTAAAACACACGGTGAGACCGATGTATAATTGTCAACCTATTAAGACCCACTCTTGTAAGCATTTCTATACCTGCTCCGCGTTAGTCACAGAATCATCAGTTCCACACTGATTTCGAGGAGGAAATATGCATGTGTCAAGCTCAGCACGTCAAGAGTTGGTTTTGTAATGTATCTTTAAATCCGTAACGCTTAACCTCTCTCTCTCTAGATTAGAGATGTGAGAGTGCTGCACTGAATAGTTTGTTCAGGATTTAAAAAAAAAAAACAAACCAAAAAATACCCCAGACTTTCTATACATGAGTAGTAGAAAATTCTCCTAGAGATGAGTTGGGTTCCTGAACTCTGCTAAATAGGGTTGATGATCAGACAGTCCTGAAAGATTTGGGCTTTCTGACATCTAAGTCTGGTAATGACTGCTAAATAATCCCAAATACTAAAGGTATGCTGGTACCACAGTACTTATTTTAGTTCTTTAGTACTTATTAGCGTTATAGTGCTCTACAAGAAGAAATGAGCCTTTTTCTTCCTCTTAAGAGGAGAAAAAGCAGAAGATCTGGAAGGCAAAACTGCCTTTGTTACCCTATAGCCTGTTTCCCCTAAACATATTGCTTCTAGGCACTTATATAATCTATATAGGCAGAGATTGTGATAGATAATGTCACCCTTTGTGCATTTCAGATAAGCATCTCTCTAAACACAAATGTGATCAGCATCTCTCCTTGTCCTTTTGAGACTCAGTAACAGCTTTGTCGAGTGGCTTGATAATTTTTGCGCAAAATTCAGTTGGACTTCTGTGGTCAGCAACATGTAAAAATGACGTGGGAAGATCTTCAGTTGAGGTAAGCTCTCCCGAGAGCATTGGCCATTTTCACCGAGCAGGATCTGCTCCGCTGTGCTCACCTGGGCTCATCGTAATCAGGCAATGATTTTGCTCGTATGATAATTGGGTTTGGGTGTCCACAGACTGTCACCTGCTGTCCCCCCTGCCCGGCAGTTAGAGGTCTCACTCGTGCCATCAGTACTGATGAGGCTTGGAGAGGAACATGATTTATTGTACTCTCAGCTTTGAAGAAGGAGCTCATCTGGACTGCATTTATATTAGACCCACTTTGCTACACTATTAGAAGAGGATAATTATTGAACTATTTTATTGTACAGCTATTCCTAAATTGTTGATTTTTGGGGGTTTTTTATTGATTTCAGGAGGCAGCTAATTGCCATATGGCAGCTTGATGTTAATGTTTTATGAAGATCAGGAAACAAAAGTTTATGAAAAGCTTTTGTATAGTAACTGCAGAGTTTCAAGAACTGTTTTATACTTCCTGACAGTGCAGGTCTGGTTTAATGGTTTGTTTTTATTGCTTAAGAGTGTAAACCTTTCTTTAGCCGATGTGTGGAAATTATATCCTCATCCCGCATTACGCATTTCTCATTGCTCATTACTCATTCCCTGCTTTCATTTCTGCCATCTGTAATCAGAGCTTTACTGTTTCAACTGCATGCAAAATGCTCCTATCCTTTGCACAGTAAGATACTTTTCCTTAGCACTCACCCACCCTTTCAAAAAAAAAGGGAGGGGGGGAAGCAAGGAGGGGGAGAAAAAAGAAAAGAGGAGGAAAAGCCTACTCTGTCTATATTGTTTTTCACTGTTTTGGGTGGAGTCTGCCTTAGATTCTGGTTGCTAGATGGTTTCTGTAGTAACAAGCAGAGAAAAATCCAAGACTGAAAAGGCACTTTTAAAGGTGCCATATCTTGCCTGAAGTACTATTTATCTAATTATGGATATGGAATGTTTCTCTTCTCCTTTATATTAAGGCTACCCCTTTTGGTAGGGCAGACTGCTGCTATGAGAACTTGATTTGTTGTGTTCTTACAACACCAGAACATGAGAACCACGAATCTTGCTCCTAGTTGACTTAAGCTGCTCAAAATAATGATGAAAAGCCAAAGGCATTAAAATGTATTTTTAAAGACAGTATAAATGGTTGTTACAGGCACAAACCACTTTGTTTTCTAGTTACATAGGAAAGAAAAAAGAAGGTAGGTTGGATTTTATATATTATTGCTGCAAAGGAGGGTGTCAGATAAAAGTGGCAGTCTTTTATTTTGTTAGACTGCTATGTACAAGGAAGAAATCCCAGCTCCTTCAGAATATATCCTTGCTCTGCTGTACTTCAAATTTCTTGTTTATTTCTCCTAAGAGATTTTGCAGGTGTGTGAGAAAGTAACCGTTCGTGTGTGCGTCCACTACATTTGTGCCTTGCCTGGGTGCAAAAAGAATTCAAAAATTATTTTAAGATTACTTCTTTCCTGTCCCTGCAGTACTAATCCTTCATTACCTGTATTCCTGACAGCCTTGTCTGCAACAAGCAGTAATGGTTTCCTAAGGTGGAGTTTCCTCTCTTTTTGGAATCTAGTCACCTGTCAGTGCCCTCCAGGATTTAGCGACCTTCCGTCCGCAAGCCTTGTGCAATGGTCACTTAGAAAAGCAGGTACACTGGTTTTGTCCTGGTTCTGTGTCCTTTACAGAGGCAAATTTGTCCCTGCCTGCAGCAAGAATCTTAGTTTGGGAAGGGTCTGAAGGCTTGCAGCCATTGTGTGCAGCAGGAGCCACCTCATAACACCAAGGACTGTGTTTGTAACTTGCCAGAAGTCTGAGGGCCAAAGCTTATTTGCATCTGTATTTACATAGTGCTGTGAAGGCACTCAGCTGTAATACCTGCCCGGGCTTGTGTTGCCCTCGATAGAGGAACAGAGGCTGAGAGTTGTTGGACTTCTCCAGAGGTAGGAAACTTGCAGCGGGTCAGCTTGGTTCTCAGCTCACAAGGCAGGGTGGCGATGAGATGTATTTTTGCTCTTCACAGTTCGTTCTTGTAGGGGCTTCTGCAAAATGTGCTTGGCTGCCCACAGAGAAATCAGACCGGAGCCACTGGGTTAGGTCTACGGTTGGGTATATTGGCTTAACTCCAGGAAAGAAGCAGATCTGTGGCTCTTCAGTTTGAAAAGAGGCAGGGATTTTTGTGGGAAGAAGTTGTAGGTGAGGGAAGTGGGGAAGGACCCTGCAGGCTTTTGAAGCCGAAAGTGTTAAAAGTTTCTAGAGGGACTTCAGGTAGAGAGATCAGAGCAGCGAATTGATAATGGTCTGAAAGTTCAGGTTCCCACAACAGCTGGACTGTGGCAGATTTACAATTTAATGAGGCTGATAATCCCATTAGAGATTAAATTAAGAAGGTTTTTCTGGGAGATCACCAAGAAAATTATGAATATTGTACTGTAGCCTGGGTCGTAATGCCAAGGCAGGGGAGAGCTGACATGTACTTCTTGCACTGCAGGATACTGTTTCATTCAGTGTGTCTCATTAAAACAGAGCATTCAACTGCAGCAGTGTTTCGCTACAAACAGAAGCAAATGTATTATTATTATTATTACTACTGCTACTATTATTACTATCATCATCATCCTGGAAACAACATGCAGATTAAAAGATGGAAATATCAACCAGATCTGCAAATCAGCACAGCTCTGCTGACTTCGTTCTCAGATGATCCAGTCCTTTTTATTAAAGCAAAGCCTCAGAAGGCAGGGTGACCACGTATAAAAAATAATGTATTTAAGGTAACTATTGACATAACTCCAGTAGCTTGGAACTTGCACAAAACCATTTTTTATGGCATCCTGCACACCCTAGTGATGGGAAAGTGTTGTATGGAATAATGACTCTGTAACCACAGACTTCAAAAGTATAGAATGTCTGCAGCATGATGGAAATAGCTGTTTCCACATCAATAATATACACCCAGGCATATTGAAGCTTAATTGCAAGGCCAACGGTGATGGGAGGGGGAAGGGGGAAGGGATATCTGACTACGGCTGCACCAAACATGCGGGCTGAGCAGAATGCCTCTGCTTTACAGCCAGAAACAATGATTCATTTCATTATAATCTTGACTTTTGCATTTTTCTCATGACTTATTGATAACTTTGTAGAGGACTTCATAGACCAAAGGAGTTATTGACTCCTTAGGAATTAGGAAGAGAGACAGGGTATGTATTATTTCTTATAAACATCACTCTGGCTGTTGTTTTAAGTTATTCTATTTTAAGGACAGTTCTAACAATTTTTTCAGCTTGCATTTTCTCTCTTCCTTTGAGTGCAAAAATCTTTTACTTAAAAGCACTCTCGCTTTAAGAGCCCAGCTTTTTTGTTCATTTTCATGAAGAATCTTCTAGTTGACATCATCATGTTAACATGAAGGCAGTTTTGATGTCACAAACTGTTGCTGTTGGACCAGGTCATAAGACACACGGAGGCTGTTTTCCTAGCCCTGGCACTGTAAATAAAAGGTGAGCCCAATAGCTTTAAGTGAAAAATGAGCAGTTGTGTTCTGCAAAATACTGGCATTCTTGATACTCTTTTATTCTTATTGTTCAAGACCTAGATTACTGGAATGGCAGGTATGTCGTCATTTTACTGCTTTCGGTGTACAGACTATTGGCATCTTGCAGGATTACTTTAAAGCTTCCCCTGCTGGAATCTCGTGAGGACACCATGGAACCTGAGATTCTTAAAAAGACAATTTCCTCACAGGCTCTGGGGAGAAGCCTCAAAATGCCACCTTGAGACTCAAAGATCAGAAGGAAACGGAATTGAAGCTCTCCTTTTCTTAACTACTGGTATTTTTAAAGTCTATCAACAGTTTTGGTTACTTAGGGTTAGCAGTAACCCATGTTCTAGATGATGTTATTAGTGAGGGGAGGATCAAAGACTGATTGATTCATATTTCCTGGTCTGGTGATATTTTTTTTTGTTTTTTCCTTTTGGTGGTTTTTTGGTTTTTGTTTTGGTTTGTTTTTTTTTTTTTTAGAAATAGTTAACTACTTCTTTTCACATTGGGCAAAGAAGTCTCCCAGGTTTGCAGATGAAAAGATTTTCATCTTTGAAAATATAACCCAAATGTACCCTAGAGGGCAGAGTCATTTAGAGAGAGCTCCTGCACACCTGCTAAGTTACTGATTCATGCCCTCTGCAGAGTTCCTCAGTGAGAAGGACCAAGCCCTGGGAAAATGGTATTGGGAGCATGGGTGGAGCCTTCTGGGTTTTGTCAGCAGCAAAAGTTGAGAAAGTGGTCTGTGACTCTCCTGTGTGCAGGTTCTGACAAAAAAAAAAAAACCACAAACCCACAACCAAGCAAAAGCCATTAAAAAAGGAATCAGTAGTTTGCAAACAACTCTGTATAACCCAGCAGGCCGTTCTGCTGGCAGGTAGCTATTGCAGCTCTCGCCTGCTGGAGGGTCTTAGCCTTTTTTGAGGGTTAGACTTAATTTTCAAATAGAAGCAGCTTAACTTATGTTTTCTAGCAAAGAAGATAAACCAGGTGCTGCCCTTTCCAAGAGCTTTCTCCTCTTGAGACCTGAGCCATGTAGTGGGTTACTGCCAACTCTTCCATCTAACTGGTGAGGAAAATTTGTTGTCAGGCCTTTCTCTGTGAGCCTGAGCGTCTGGGAAGGATCTGGGAAGGTCTTTCCAGCTCCTCTTGTATGTGAGTACTTCCTCCAGGGTTTCAGGCTCCATTCCTCTCTTCTTTATCCCATTAATCTGAGGCGGGGGGGGAGGAAGGGTCAAATACTGGGACACTTTGAAGAGTGTGCCTTTACCAAGCTTTGGTTTTTCTCTCTTCCTGGAACTCTCGTTACGTGATCCCGGTTTTCTGAGCCAATTGTTAGCCCAAGGCCAAATCCTTAACCTTGGGCTAGATCACCTCAGCTGTGCTTTTGTTATCTTGACTCCTTTAAAAAGGCTGTCTACTCTTTGATGCACTCAGAAGGAGACACATAATTCATTTTAGTTCCAAAGGTTGTTCTTAGCATGGGAAATGAGCAACCTCTGTGATAAAAAGTCAGCATGTTAAGTATGTTTTATGTTGATCTGTCTTCCATTGCATTCCACGTTCTGGAGGGTGTTGATGTGTCTAGGGAGAACCCGAGACTGAATCCTATCTGGGAAGTTTTACTTTATGTAACTGCGTCAGTTTGTACCAAGGCCTGAAGACTTTGTGCCAATGATAGGAATCGACGTTTGGAAGATGTAGCTTTCTGACTTGCAGCTCTAAATGAGAGGAGTAATTGGGGAGAAAGAGAATTTAAGCTGCGATCAGGTTTCTGGCTCTGTGGTGTGGAGGCCTCTCCGATGGGTTCTTTCTGAGCTTTTTCTTTGGGCAAGGACTCTTCCACCATATGCTCTATTGCTGAAGTCTCTGGGCTGCTCTGAATAACTTTGAGGGTTTATTTTGTGCTGCAGTCTGGCAAGCCTGATGGCAAGAAACATAGCATCGCTGGTGGCTGTAGTGGCAAGTGGGCCTAAGTCACGAAAGGTAGTGGGATTCACAGCTAAGGTGACAGCAACAAGACAGGCTTTGGTGACTAAACCTATTAAAAGGAAACGCTGCTAGTCAAATGCTGCATCAGAAAAAAGGGGCAATGTAGCAGCAGGGCCCCCAGCCTGAGGACAGGAGAGACAGCAAACTTCACGCTACCACGGAGCTGGAGTGCGCCATTGGAAAAGTCCCTCGCTGTCCTTGCGTGCTAATTCTCAAATAGATCTTCCCTGCCTCATAAGTGTTTTGTAATGATATGTACCTTAAAGAATTTGGAGATGCCCAAATGCACTGCTGTTTATCCTGTAGGGTAGAGATAGATAGCTACATTATATGGCATAATAACAGGTTTTGTCCATTGGTAACCAGTTTGCATGCGGACCAGGTCTGGCCAGTATTAAACTGGAAAGCAAAGATGGCTTTGTGATTAAGGTGCTGGAGTGGGACGCTGGAAATCTGGGTTCAAGTTGTGGGTCAGCCATAAACTCCCTGTGTGACCTTGAGCAATATAATTATTCTGAGACTTCAAAGGTATCTAAACAATTTGGACACCCATTTTCCAGTCATTTTAATTAACTGGGATGCTTTGAAATGCTCAGCTTTAATCTCTCCGTGCCTAGGATTCTCATTTGTAAAAGCAGGATAATAATGTTCCCTTGCGCATGAAGAGGATGTGTGCGTTAATGATTGGGAAGTGTGCAGCTACTCAAAATGCAGCAGATACGGAGCTCGCAAGGAGTTTAGTGAGGGGGGAGCACGTTGAGTTTTGCAGGCGTGGGGCTCAAATACATACATGGGTGCTGCACGCAGGACAAACTGAGCCTATTCCAGTGAGATTTGTTTACTTCTGGGCATAAACTGGGGGATAGTTACTTACCATGATATATTACCGTCGTGCTGGTTCATGAGAGATAAATACCACTGCAAGTAAACTGCAACCAAAATATTTACTGAGAGGAACAGCTCATTTATTCTATATTTCATTTAGCTCCATAACAACATCTTGCTGTTTCTTTAGTGTCTTGCCATTCTTTAATAGTGAATATTAAACTTTTACAAGATAAAATGACTAGTTATTAACATTTCCATTTCTGTAGCTTTACTTCATAACAAGCCATACTCCCCCTTTAACATCACCTACGGTTATGTCCCTTTGCCCGGTGTTATGTGACTGTGTAATGAAAAGCCTGTAATGCACACAGGCAGAGGGAAGGGTTAAAAGAGCCAAGGGAGTCTTTAATTCCTTCGTTTTCTGACTTTTGTGGGTTTAATACACAATCTTAACATTCCATTAGTAAGTGGTTGCATTTTTTTCTTTTTAACTTGAGAGATTAAAGGTTCCTTCAGATTTTACATTTTTTCACTGCTCTCT
The DNA here is from genome assembly GCA_020745775.1 of Theristicus caerulescens. Taxonomy (NCBI): domain Eukaryota; kingdom Metazoa; phylum Chordata; class Aves; order Pelecaniformes; family Threskiornithidae; genus Theristicus; species Theristicus caerulescens. Next base: position 123,105,422 of record CM036561.1, on the reverse strand, counting down.
TTAGTCCAGTCAGGTTTGTACGCTGGGCAGGCGGGAAATGAACAGCTATCCTCGAGACCCCTTGATGCTACTCCCAGAGCCGAGGGATGGATGTCTAGGAGATGCCTGTCCGTAGGTGGCTGCTTTTCCCAAAAGAATGTCAATCGGGGTAGAGAAATGTTTCAGAGGCCCTAGAACTTGGGCTCTTCACTAGCCATTGAGATGACCGGCGCCTTTGAGTAAAGTGCTTTACAAACTGCATGCTGTATGGTGTTAGATACTGTCAGAACATCTGATCCTGCTTGCAACAATAGTTATTGATACGTCAGTGGTAAATATGGGTTGAAATGAGGTTTCACTGTTTAAATATATAGGAAAGAGACGGTGGCTGCTCCTCTAAACAGCTTCCACTGAATTCGTTGCATCTGTGACTTTGGTATGAATCAAATCAGAGTCCTTTTCATTGCTCCGTGCATTGGCTTATTATAATGACTGCTTTGTAGAAAAGAAAACATGACTCTCTCACTTCTTGTTATGATTAGTAGCATTATGCTTGGACGGCAATGGAGTAAGTTCTTATTTATCATAAGGAACTCTCAAATCTGGCTGGCAAAATATGCTTTATCTCTTGAAATTTACTTTTCAAAGCAACCATGAACCAAGTGCTTTTTAATGTGCTGACATGTATGCTTGCAGGAGAGGTGACCAAATATTTCTCTGTTCTATTCCAAAATCTGTATCACAAACATCCTGAATATTGAACGGCAAATTTTCCTCTAAAACTTCAGTGGAAGAAGATGGTGAAAACTGTGGTTGTAGTTTTCACTGAAAACCGACAGAATTATAAAATGGATTTGGGGTGGTAGCTGTTATTAGCCAAGATTTTCCTACTACTTTGATTTAGTTTTTTTCTGAAGTGAGCAGGTAAGAAAAACTGACAAATTACTACTTCATATTCCATACAAGCAAATATCATGCTCTTTTATGATTAGGCTAAGTAAACATTTTCAGGTAGTCTCACCTTGTAGAATGTGGTCATTTGTCTCTGTTTGGTAGACACGTAGTTTAAATATAAAAGCAAACAAACGAGGAAATAATCATGTCTGGGTACCTACCAAAAGTTAACATGACCTTAGATAACGAAAACTGGCTCAGGTTTTTCAGGAGAAAATAATGCATTGAATTAACTGAAAAAGATAAAGCTAAAAGAAGAAAATATGGTAATGGGGGTTTTGTTTGTTTGTTTGTTTTTTACCAATGGCCCAATTCTGCAAAAAATGTTCTTATTAGCTATTTTGTATTCTGGACCCATGAAAAACTTTTGGAGAGAACTTAATTTAGTATATTTTTACAAACCCTGATATCTGCCCAACTTTATCCAAGTTCATGAACCTTTTGAACAGCGGTCCCCCGCATGCCCCTGGGGTTCTGGAGAGGGATTTATGGTTTCTTGTGCAAAACAGTGTGAAACTTGGCACTTTCACATGGCCTCAACCCTGACAACTCCAGGAGCACTAAGGCAAAATCAGGGCCCGTGAGCTCAAGCAGCTCAGAGGCGAAGTAAAGGTTTACTGAAACTCACATGAACTTGCACGAAATTCCATTTTAAAAAATCTGGCCCTTGCTTGTTCCATCGTTGCCTTATCATTAACATGGGGGAAATCCATCCTGCACGGCTGCTGTGAAGATAAATTCAGTAACACTTATGAGGTGCTCAAATAAGGATGGTGGTCGTGTTAAGGACTTCCGATATGTAGGATGGAGGCTGATAATCGGGAGATATGATTGTATTAATAGTCAATGTATGGGGAGGAGAAGTTCCTCTGAGCTCCTACTTGCTGCAGAGCCAGGGCAGGCCGGTGATGAGGGCTGTCTGACAGGGTAAATGATTCACAGTCAAATCAGGCACTCATTTACATCACCAGGCTTTTCCAGAGCCTCTGCAAACTGCAAGCTCCAGTTCATACTGAAGGCCAGGTTTGCCTTTCGCTCGCTCTGCTTTCAGTGGGGTTGAAAGATTGCAAGTGGGAATTTGGCCGAAGGTCTAAAAAACCACTTGCCTCCTGATTTATAAACCAGCAAAGGTGCTACGTGCAGCCAGTATCCAAGTCCATTAGAAAGAGAGTGTCAGGTTCCTAATGTTATTGCGTTGCAGTTCTGCAGATCCTGTCTTTTTTAATAAGAATTGAAGTCCCTGGCAGTCATTGGAATTGGCTGATGCTGGGGATTGGGCCCACAAGGTACAGAAATATTTCTTCTTTTACTCATTTCCTGGCCTTGCCCTCTGGACTGTCTGGCTTTGGAGCTGTCGTCATTCAGGTAGGTCATGTTATGCCTCTTCCTACCAGGTCCTGAAGCGAGCCAGTGTTGCTCACCTACAGGCCCAAATTGGTTGTAAGCGAACGCTTCAGGCATTAATTCTGTGTTGCGTCGCCTCTACTTCTACACTGTATAAAGTACTCCAGGGATCCTCCACAAGTGAGGTGGATTTGTCGAAATGGACCTCTTTCAAAGTTGTTTGTAATTTTTGTATGTACATGGTATGGATTCCAACTGTGATCTTACAGTGTGCTTACCATGATAGCACCTCGGCTTATAAAGTCACAATAGGAATATTCTGCTGTTAACACATGCAAAAGTCTGGTTATCAAGAAATGGGCTCATTTTTCTGACGCTAGGCTAAACCCTTTTAGGAGAACCATAACCTTCCCCACATCTGCTGGAAGGGCAGCGTGATGGGGCATAAGTAATTCAGGAGACTTGCGGAGTGCGTGAGAGACAACTTTTTGATGCTGGTGCTGGATGAGCTGACTGATGGAAGCACTGTGCTGGACCTGCTCTCACGAATAAGGAAGAACTGTTTTGGGGTGACTTAGCTGCAGTATTATAAGATGGTTGTTTAAGAACCTGAGGGAAGTGGGAAAGGCAAGTAATATAATAATCACTCAAAACTTCCAAGCGTGTGGACTTTGGCTTGTTCAAGGAACTGGTAGGCAGAATCTCCTGGGAGTCTGCCCTGGAGGGCAGAGAGACCCATGAAAGTTGCTTGATCTTCAAGGACAGCCTCCTCAAAGCGCAAGAACAGTCCATCCTGATGTTCAGGATGCTGAGCAGGTATAGCAGGAGGCCAGCTTGGCTGAACGGGGAACTCCTGACTGATTTCAAATGCAAAAAGGAAGAGTGTGGAGATGGAAGCAGGGACAAGCAACCAAAGAAGAATACAGAAATGTTGCCTGGGCATGTAGGAACAGAGTTAGGAAAGTCAAAGCTCAGCTGGAGTTGGAACTGATGAGGCTTGTGGAGTGTAGGCAGATCACTTCTACATGTACGTCAGCAACACAAGGGAGACCAAGGAAGATGTGAGCCTTCTGCTGAATGTGGCAGGTAATGTAAAGGCATGGGAAAAGGCTGAAGTATTCAGTGTCTTGTCTTGGTCTTCATTGGCAAGATCTGCTTTCAGGCCTCTCTGCATAGTGGTTGAGAAGTTGTAAAATTTGCACTTTTGTAGATTTCCTGAACTTGACTAGTCAGGGCCCTGAGCAACCTGATCTAATCTGAAGCTGGACCTGCTCTACGTGAGCAGGAGGTCAGACGAGATGACCTCCAGAGATCCCTTCCAACCTCAACATTTCTGATTTTGTGACATAGAGAAAAACCATTGAGCAAGAGCAATAGATGGAGCAATATGAATGTAGCGAGTTCTCGAGTTCTTATTTGTGGCAGAGAAAAAGAGAAAACATGCTGCTCTTCTTTTATTCCCCACCCTCCACCCCCCCTCCCCAAAATCATCAAAAATTTGCAGGCAGGAGGTCTGCTGCAGTATGCAGCTTAAGACATCACATTTGTTGAAACACCATGTCCAATATCGATGAACTAAGGTAGGAAACAACTGATCATTTCTTTCTGGCAGGCATTTTTTCTCCTAACTATCAGTTTTGAATGAATCCTAACAATGGGTTTAAAAAGATCTTCATGCAGACAAGAGAGACTATAACGCTAGCTTCGATATGAACTTTTACAACAAACATTACTCAGTACAGCATAGTAAATGATTTCAGTAGAAAAATCAAGTGAAGTATTTTGTATGTTTACTCACAAAAATCATTGCAGCATGAATGAGAAGATGATATAAGGACATTTTTGACCAATTAGAATAAAAATTTAAAAAAAAGACAGCAAACTGGTTGCAGCCACTGACACCTGCTAAAATTCAAGCCCATGTTAGAATATCAAGCTTCTGCTGAAATACGTACGGAGTGTATTTTTCTGTTTTAAATATGACTTCCCATCCTGGTATTTGCAGGTGCATTGTACTGAAGTGAACACAATCATTTTGTTAATTGCAGTTCAAGCTCATTAGGGAACTATAAAGGCAGAAGAATGAATGTAACCGTGCATTAAATGGTAAATGATTTTGGGGTGGGAAGCAGTCAGGTGTGTTGCCCTAGGCTATGATTTTCCCCAAATTAACATACATAGCAAAGAAAGAAAGAATGAGGCGGGTGGGAAGAAAGAAAGGCCACAGGTCACCAAAGCAAACCTCCCAAACTTCAGTGACGCTGAAGGGAAACGTTAGTTGCTGAAGTGCTGAGAATCTAGCTGGTACTGGCTCACACCGGGCAGTTTTTGTATTGGTTTTGGTTCATTCAGACCAAATACGATGAAATCCAAACCAACTCTGCGTCGTTCTTGTGGTGAACATGGAACTGAGCAGAGTTTTGGAAGGTTTCACTGCAGCCTGCAAGACCTCTCAGATGCGCAACGTTAATGACTTTTATTACAAAACCGTCTTGAAGTAGTATATGCTTGAGTAAACAGCCAAACATTTCCCCTCAGAGTTTTGATGGAAGATTCGTAAACTTGAAAATGTGTTATCGCAAAGCTTGGTTGCTTCCATCTCCCTACCGGACTCTCAAGCCAGCAGGGATCCACGGCTTTCCAGATGGTTGTACAAGCATATTTTGCTGCCTCAGAATAATAACAGTCCAGTGAAATGAAAACCTTGGCCAGCACTTCAGATCTGAATAGCAATACTGAGTGTCTCAATGTTTAGGTGTCTAGATGGACATGGCTCAAAATGTCATTTCTTTGGATTGCCATGACTTGGATCTCCTGGAAAATCAGGCTCCTTTACGTTGCCTGTTGTTTTCCATTTTACCTTTGCTTGAAGTGGAAATACTTGCTTTGAGAAAGTTTCCTGAAAACATTGCCATTTTCTGCTGCTCTAGTGAATTGTTTAAACCAGTCACCAAAGTTAAAAGTTTCATGACTTTCAGAATATGTCTTTAGTATCTTAATGGTAATTGAGGTACAAATGACCTGAGGTTTTTTAAAACTTTTGGAAATATACCTGGTTTCTGTCAAGTCCTAAAAAAATTCCTTTGATAGAAAAGAGAGAGATAAATACCATTATTTATCAATGTTTATATCTGGTGAAACTATATACTCCTTAGCCATTGCTTAATTATATTTGGTTCAATTTCTTTGACCTTTAGTTGTATCCCAAAGAGAAAACAGACACCCGTGGACAGTGTTCTCTCAGAACTTAAACGTAACTATGAAAAGCAATTAGTCTGAATTAACAGAAGTGTGTATATTAGTCATGAATTTTGTAATTATTCAGGAAAATAATTGCACATTTGTGGGACTCTCAAGCCCCAAAAGTGTATATAATAGATAGGAAGATTAATATTTTTTTCTGCTCCCCTCTTGCACATCTGGCACTGCGTAGGGTCAGGGGAGAGCTTCTGGGATGGACTTGGTTGAATCTTTTCCAGCAAATCCTCTGTTCTTTGAAGTCCCAGCTTGGCAGCTGCTGCCAACTTTACTGTCCAACATGAGACCAGTAAAACCAGATTTTGCTGGTAGGCCCGGTCTCCAAGATGGCTTCCTTTTGTAGAACCAAATATGGGCAGTTAATTTGCTTGGGGATGTATATCTTATTTAACAAGATGGGTATTTGTTCCTAACAGCTTAAACGCAAAGGTGTACGCTCTTGTCTACAGTGTCTATTCCCAATTAATCCACTTGCAGTTTATTTTGGCACATTTGTTATTTGCCTATTACATATAGTAGGTCTGCAAAGAAAATGCATGCAACTTTGTGAGTCTAAAATGAAAGTTCTCAGCTTGAGGTAGACAGGTGCTGAGCTGTTCAACCATAGCCAAGTGCAGGAAAAGTAAGAAAAAAACCTCTTGCCTGACAGCTGATCAAAAGTATGAACATTAAAAAACCAAACCCAACACGCACCCATGGCCAGACTGGTACAAAGGTCTTCTATATTGGTGGCACGTGGGCAAATGTAGTGGAAATACTTTTTAAAATATTGCAGGAAGGAATTTCAGCCGTTGTTGGGGTTTTCTGTTCTTATGATGGGTGGATCTGAAATCTAAAACTTCCCAGAAGTTTGTTGTAAATCAGGGCAAACCCATCTCTTCGCTTAACAGCGCAGAAATTTCAGTGGCAGTGCTGCTCTGCGTGTGTGTGTTTACGCACGTATGCGTGTATGGCATGTGGTTGATGTGGGACTGGCACCACCAGTTTTTTGGAAAAAGGAGAAGAGTTTTGCTTGCCTTGAAACAGTAAGATATCCGCCAATTTGAGCAGCTCTAGCACCACCGTGCTGTTGAGATTTGGCAGGAGAGTGACTTTCACTTCGTTTTCCTGCCAAACTCGGCCACTTAATGAACATTTCAAACCTCTCAGTTTGCACGTGCTCGGCTGATGTTTGAGGGAAAAATCCCATCCTCGCAGAGCCGGCTCGGGCTTCTCCCTGCTGCGCAGGGGCTGCTCTCCCACAGCCCCCACCCGTGACGGGTCTGTCCCTCGGGGAGATGGAGGGGGGCATGGGCGAGAGAGGAATTGCTCTGTAATTGCAGCTGTATTTTCAGGATGGAAGTAATCCCAGGAAAGCCTGTGTGTCTGGTTGAGTATCCCCCTCTGCACTCACGGGAGGGGGATAGATGTTTGCAAAGCGCTCCTCTGTCCCCTTGATGCATAGATACATATGGAATAGAGTAGAAAAGAGAGCAGGAGACGTCCATATTTTGGGGAGGCGGTAGAAGAGTTTGTGTTCAGCGTGTTGCCTTCTAGAAACCTGAAATGAGGCTGACAATTCCTGCATTTTGCCCTTCTCAGCAAGTGTCTGCAAAGTCCCCAGCCAAAGCATGCGCTCAGCTCCCTCTTGTCTGCACAGCAGAAGGCAATGTGCTCCCCTTCACACAGGTACTTCATTAGCTTCAACTACTGGAGGTCTCTTCAGTAACTCCAAGGGTTCCAGCCCCGCTGGAATTTGCTTCCAGCTATGCAGTGGATTTTTGTAGCTTCATTTTTTTTTTTTGAAGTCAAGGACATCACACGTGTGTGTATGTGTGTCCAAATTGTATTTAAAAATGCTTAGGATATACCAAAATTATCTTCCAACTTTAATTCTTTTCCCAGCCCTGCTCCCATCTTCTGTGTTATGATACAGTCTTTAATTAGACCACTACAATTACAGACCTGCTTGGGGAATGAATCAGGGTTGTGTGGTAAAAGACACCATTGTCCGAAGGATCTCTACCCCATTTCTGGCAGGAATGGAACGATGAACGGTGAATGAGGCGGGGGTTTGTGGAAAGAGGAAAAAATATTAAAGGCTGTTCAGATGTACACTAGAGAATTAGCACTTTCAGTGCTTCTGCCAGAGTGATTCCAGGCAAGTTACTTAAACCAAACTCTTCGTGGGTGGTCACTAATTAAGTGTTCCTCATATTCTGGGTATCTGACTCGAGACCCAGGGGTCTGACCTGAAATCCTGAGCAGTCGCAGTTGCAATAGAAGCTCAGGAGAGCTGCATTATAGAAAATACCATTGTAACGCTCTGGAAAATGAAAAGCCTTTGGCACACCCAGTTGTTCTGTCCCCATAGCTGTGGATCCTTCAGCTCCCCTTTTCCTTCCTTGCTTCCCAGCCCACGAAATGGGGGAAAGGTCGTCCCTTCACTTTGTTGGGAAACAGAGATGGTAAATTCAAGTTTGTGACGTGCCTAAGGAATAACGTCAAGAGTGCCATAGCAAAACAGATGAGGACATGGCTAGTTCTGCCGCTGCAGCTGGCTTTGAGTCATGTGCAGCAAAGCGGGCCTGGGAGCACGCAGCGCGCACCGAGGCTCGCATCGGTTGTTGAATTACTTTGCAGGATCAGACCAGCCCCTTCCTCACCCTGGCCGAGGCCGGGGCAGGCACCCTGCGGTGAGAATCGGAGTGTGGTCATATCGCTACAGGCTGTGTCATCATGCACATGTATGAGGGGAGGTAAAATTGCTCTATTTACCATAATTCTGGCTTTTCCTTGCTTTTGAGTGCTTGGTTTTGCGAGAACATTAAGTCGTCTTTATCTGTTCTGTTAGTAACAAACATCCCTCCGCACCCCCCAGCAAAGCAATGCCTTCCTAATGGTCCTTTAAGGCAGAACGCGCTGCGTTAGTGGCTTGTTATTAGGAAGAAAACTTGGAGGCACAAATGTTGATCTTTCACTGCACAGCAGTTTATGGCTGGATAAAAGGTTTCTGAAAATAGGTTTGATTTAAATAAAACAACTATCTCCACTTTAATTTTTCATGTGTGAACGCTTCAGAGAGTGCTTCTGTAAACTTCATTACAACGCATGCCATTGCGTGCCAAATTATAACTTTCAGTATCTTTGAAATTAGGCATCTGTTATCTCTTGCCTGGGGTTTACTTAAGGAAAACAAGAATTCAAAACATGAATGCGCACAATCTTTACAAAAATACTGATGTTTACAGTTTGACCTTTACTTTCTAGTGTTTACCTAAGGGCTAAGTATTTGGAATTATGCTTTGGCTTATAAATGTTTATCATCTAATAGGAATGATATCAGAGTTCTTACAAAAATAAGAGTTCCCGGGAATAATTTGAGCAAAAAAAGAACCACAGTGAGGGGAAGGGACAGGGAAAAAAAAAGCTGCAAGAAAGGACTGGGACTTTGGCATCGCTGCAGTTTTGATCGAGAACAGTCCCTCCGGGGCAGGTGTCCCTGCCGTGCCAGCAGCCCGCTCCCTCCAGGGGTGACAACACGCTGCTCCTGTCCCCAGGTAAAACCCAGGGCCCTCAGGGAGGCCCCGAAGGCCAGCCCTCAAAGCTGGTACCAGTGTCCTAACTGGATATGGGATATGTCCTAGGAGGATACGGGGCGAGACGTGAAGTTTAGCTGAGGAGTGGCAAAGGTGGAAGCAGCTCCGGCCTCGAGGAGGTCTGCGCAGGAGATGCGTGCAAGGCACGAGGCTCGGCCTGTGGAGCCGCAGCAGTAGTGCGAGTGAAGGTGCAAGCTCACCCCATGTTATAAGCCTTTTGAAAGCTGACTCACAGCTGGGGCTGTCCTGCAGCCATGTAGGAAAGCCCACGCTGCTGGTTTTTGTTCTTCTGTTTTTCTACAACATTATGTAGAAGACTATGGGCTCTCTCTCCTCCCAAGACTGAAACAGGTGGAATTGCTGATCAGTGTTTTTGAGAAGCTGAATGAGGGAGAATGAGATGACGGTGGGTTGGGGGAAGGGGATGGGCCTAGATATGGTGTAGGAGGGGCCAAAGAGAGCTGTTCTGTAGCTCTAAGCTTACACTTTGTCTCCTTTACCGTACAGCAACCTGCTTTTCCCATTTCCTGAGCACCTGAAGTTGCTATCGTTCTTTGTAGGAGATGCTGGGGTCTTCCCTTATCTGAAAGAGAGGTGCTTTTCAACACGCCTTTTTCACACCAGGGCAGGAAGTCGGTAGGAATTCAGTTTAAGAAAGGTGGCTCAAAGTGCCGTTACTGTGTCCTTTTACTTTTCTCTGCTGATGTAAACGTGCTGAGGTGATGTTTGGACTCCTCTGTCATTGGTGAGGACAACTCTGGGTCAGTCTTTGGCCAGTTTCTTGTATCAATTCTGTTGGTGAGCTTATCGCTTGCCTGCCTGCTTGATTTCTTTCTCTTCTCATACTGTTTTTTCACCCAGCTTAAAAACAAACAACTCTTCCCTCTCTCTCCCCAAGAGCAGCACCCAAGTATTTCCACATATGATGTAGCTACAAAGCTCAACACGGTCACTGACTCTATCAATAGCCTGGTGAATGTGGGCTTATTTCAAGCCACACCCATGATCTGGCCAGTTGCTGTGATGAAACAGAAGTTTATAGGAACAGACTTTACTGCTGCTGCAGCATTTTTTTACGGCCCTAATGCACCATTAGCATGCAACAGTGCCACCACATAGAGGGAAGGCCTAAAGTCAATGCAAAGGCAGCCAGTTCTGGTTTCTGCTGTCTTGACCTCAGATTTTCATGTCCTCTGTAACTGGGTGGGCTTTTGAGATGCTCCTGAAGCAGTTGCGGATCTTGGAGTGGCTGGCTTGGGGGTTGGTTTTCTTCCAGCTGCATACATCAGGCCCTGCATGTGTTTTAACTTTAGTTTTGCTCCAGATGCAAACTCTGTGATCTTAATTAGCTGTTCTCCAATTAGCTTGCAGTGGAGAGGGAGGGGTTTATATTTACAAGAGGTGGCTATTTTTCCTCAAGTAGAGGGCATTCCCTGGTTTACTTTGAGACCATCAGGCACAACTTGGCTCTGGGGTCAAATATACCTGTGTTCTTCCTGCCCAGCTTGCCTGTTACAGCCCTGTCTGGACCTACCACATGCTCTAAGTGACGCAACGAGCACAAGGGTATTTCTACTGCTGCATTGGCTTGTGAGTGCCCTTGAAATGTAGAGTGTTTAAACCTCATTCTCTGCTGAATTCCTGAATTTGGACAGCTTAGCTTTTGATGTTCCTGCACTGCAGCTTGTCATCGACAGTGCAAGCTGGAGGTACTGTTCTGATTGGATTTTTGTTCTGGATTTTTTCACTGGCCCATTTGGCTACAAAAGCTGCAAGGAATGGTGAGTCATGCCCGGACATGCCAAGAAGCTCCGTTCAGGTGGTATCCCCAGACTTAATGACTTTGCTCTGGTCAGAGAGAAACAAAGTTTAAGCCAATGCCACTTTTGAGTGAGGAGGGTGGCCGAGCTGAGCTATGGAGAGCTCTGGATCAGTGGGAGCACCTGCAGTGGAAAGCACGTGGATGGCAAACCAGGAGATGTCGGGGGACAAAAAGCCGTCGTGAGAACTGAGGTAAGAGGGGAGGCGAGGCTTCGCCTAGCTCTTGCCCTTGCTCCTAGGCTGGACGATGTTTCTCCTGATCTCCTCTGTCCCTTCTTCTGATTTCTGTATGCGGTTTGATTTGCCCAGCTGGAGTAAATGAGAGGATGTCAGACTCCTCCTTCCTAGAGATCGTGGCCTTTGTCACTGCCCAGAGGAGCAGTATTGGCCACGGGAGCACTGATCCCATCGGCCTTGGAGGTCTGTGCGCGCGCTCAGTGATGCCGGTGCAGCTCTCAGTCACGGTCCCAGGGGTGAGCTTGACTAAGCAAACTTTGCTGCTGCTGAGGTCACTGGGGGTTTGTTTAATGTAATTATCGCGAAGCTCCTGCAGGCCTGGCTGGGTGAGGAGTGTTATATGAATTTCCAAAACCTTGGAGAGACCTTTGCATGCACTATTCCATTTTTTTTTTTCCAAATTTATGGCAAGAGAACAAAATGTGAAGCAGGTCAACAAGTTTTCTGCCAATGCCTCCGGCATTTGCTATGATTCATTAGCCCAGCCTTGAAGAGATGTTCAGAGGTCCAATAAAACCTATTCAAGATCTTGTTTTGAAAGGCGTGCAGGAATAGGGAGCGAGAGGTTCTTTACAATGTAACGCCTTCCCTTTCTCTTCAGGAACAGGGTTGATAAGTTCTGTTTCCTGCCTGCCTTTGAAGCTAGTTTTTTAATGTATATTAAATAGTGCTCAGACACATATTCTGGTGTGGATGGGTTTGCAGGACTGGTGGTAAGGAAGACAGGCCTGCCTCTGTCCTGTCCTCCTCCCTGTGTAACCTTACGCTACAGAGTAAGAGCAAAGTGGGTGTAAAATACAACTTTTTTAATTCAGATGGCATTTTTTATCATTGTTTCTGTAGCGTGTATGATAAACAGCCACTGCGATTCAGAGGGAAAAAAAAAATCCTAGAAATAGGATTTTTAAGCAAGTCTCAGTGTAATTCTTCCAGCCTCTTTTGGGAAAATGAACTGTGTATAGACATAAAGTCAAACTCTCAATTTTTGACCCAATAGATGTAAAATAGGTAGAAATGCAAACATAATGCCTTAGGATACACATTTGTCAGAGTTCATGATAGAGGTAAAGCTGCTCATTAGTTTATATAGAGTGGAGAGCAACAAAAAAATCTTCAGAGGTATTGAGTTTGATTCTAATCTCAGTTACAAGAGATGCGACTCCAGTGGTTTTGGTAAAGCTGTTCCTAATGGATACGGGTCACTTAGGGCAGAATGAAGCCCATCCTGTTTTACAAGTATTTAATCCCGGTTCATATGTATTAATAGATGATGGCAATGCTAATTTGGTCCAAGTGCTGGAGGTGGCCTGTGGACGTCCCAGCCGGAATCATCCGGCCACAGGAAAAGCAGAGGTTCTCAGTTTTAGGACAGGCCTGCAGAGTGTTAGACTGGACTCACGTGTTTATTCCAGGAATTATTTTCTCTAGGTTATGTGAGAACGCTTTTTCACTCATCTGGGAGAGGAATTGCTCCAAACTTAGTGGCCAGAATCTGGATTCAGGGTTTGCTAAGGGAAATGCTTGACAGGCTCTGTCTTGCTCTGTCCCTGGTCTTTTGGGTTGTTTCAGCTATTTTTCCTCTGCTTTCAACCTTGTGGTTTCTAAATGCCTCCTCCTTTCAATGGCCAGTGCAGATGAATTCCTTTTTCTCTCTTTTGAACTGTCTAACTAATAGACTGAGCAAAGTGAAAGTGAAGCCACTGCTGGACTACTAGTCTTTCAGTCAAAGTTACATATCATCTGTTAGGAAAGCTGTCCAAGTCAAACGAGTATTTATGTGGAGTGGTTGAATTTAGTAGCTTAGCGTCTGAATAGTAGCATTATTTTTTTTCATTCAAACATTCCAGTACTTCTTTCCAGCTTACCCACCTTTCCAAACAGGCCATTGTCCAGTGTTATCTCTGAAACCACTGTCAGATAACACTGGACAATGTGCTGGTACAGTACAGACATTGGTTGGTTAATTATCAACTCCTCTATCAATATAGTTTTAACAAGGGAACTTGTCTTAATGGGATGACTGGTTAAGAAGTTAGCTTGTTTCCTCGTTCTGCAAATGCTATTACCGGTTTTACGTTGATGACTGCATGTTTCGGTCCGGATTTTGAGCTTAATGTACATCCACACTGACTTCACTGCAGTTCTCGTGCTTACAGGTATTGCCTGATCACCTGGATGGCAGCCTTCCACCATGCAGCAGTAAAAGAAAAAAAAAAAAAGAAAGGAAAAAGCACAACAACTCCCCAAAACACACAAAAAAAAAACCTCCAAAAAAAAAAAAAAAGCTATTTCATTAAAACATTGGATTTATATGCCATTGGAGGGTCCAATACAGAGCAAACATTTCTTTTCAAGTTTGTAAGCTGTGTGTTGGGAAGAGCAAAGGATTGAAGGGCAGAGAGTTTAGGCCCTGCCATCCAAGATCAAGGCTGTGCGGCTGGTGCCAAGCTGTATGATGAAGATACCAAAGGCCAAACCACCAGTGACCGTAACACCACACACTTTTTCTGAAACTTGCTTTTTCTGTGCTTTTGTCATGCCTGCATTGCGTTGGCATCGCTTTGTACTGAAAGATGATTAGGTCTCTTAAAAGAGGGACCTGCCTTTACTCTGAGGGAAATGAGATTATTTTTCCAACACTGTTGCCCTCCCCAAACTTTCTTGCCTGAGGGGAATCATGTTAGATTAGTGGGGCAAAATGAGAACTCCTGGGGTTGGAGGTTTGCTGGTGAATGAGCTCTCTTCATGGCCGCATACGCTTTCCTAGCATGTTACCTGTTTATCCGGATGAATTAGACTCCTGAAGTAGCTCTAGGGCAAAGGAGGTTGTGTTAGCTTTGAACTCGTGCAGTTTTCTCACCCTCAAAGCGATATAGTTCGTCTCTTTTGAACCTAGCAGAGGGTTTTAATACTAGCAAAAATCCAAAAGGAAATCCCAAATCCAGCATTTTGGTAATTGATCTCAACAGCCATGATAGCTGATGTTCAGCCTGCCTGGTGAAGGAGGAGCCCATGAAAATACCCTTGGAGGCTGGGGGGATTTTAAAGACTCCTGGTTTGTATGTGGGACTGACTGGAGACAAAGCAGCACTATATCAGCTCAGAACATGCCGTTATTTGCAGGGAGACTCTGGAGTCCTGTTTCATTGGCACAACAATCCTGCCCTGTAAGGATGCTCCTTGTGTTTTCTGTCGTTCTGTGAGCTCTCCTTAGGTTTCGGGTACCTATTCCCATTTACCAATCGGGGAAGAAGCTTCACCAAACACTCTTTATCCCAAAGCTTTTAATAAACAGGTTTCAAACTGAGCTCTATTCAACAGAATTGTAAGCAATTTTAGTTGTCATTGCTAACACGGACACCATCACTTTAAACCCAAGGGTCCGCTGTTAAGAGTCTTACCCTGCTGGCACAGCCAGACTTTTTTTGAAGTCGATGCCTAATTCCAAGCAGAATTTATATCGCTTTGATCATCTGGCCCCTACATTCACCACACCCCTCCTTTCACATGTCTAGTTTGCTATTGAACTCCATAGTTTCATAATAGTACCGTAAGAGCGTGAACCTCGTAGCTCCGCTTGCAGGTGAACGCTGCTCTCTCCGTTGCGCTGTACCGGGCGCTGCCGTGCCAGACCGTCGCCGCGCCGTCACTGTCAGCAGAGGGATGCTGTTTTACCTGGTAGAGAGACTGCACTTTCTATCAGCATGTTTCCTGTTGCTGAGGATTAAAAAAGCTCCTTGCTCTGGGAGCAGATGGCCACCTCTCCACCCATCCTCTCAGGTATGGGGAGGCAGCCAAAAACTAGCTTAAAAGAGCAAAGCGTAACCTGTTCAAAGGAGAACAGAAAGGAACATTTTTCAAACAGCTTAATGAAGCACTTGTTAAGGACTGCCAGGGACAGATTTCCATTCTACACAGGATATTCATTAGAAAAGTAAACACCCTCCAGCACCATTTGTAGGAACAAAGCAGCTTGCATTTTATAATGAGGTGTTAATTTAATGAAGAAGGGGACTGGCAGAGGAGCAGGAGGCAACTAACCAAATGACAAACACCTTTTCCTGGGAGGACAGGGCAGCTCTGCCGTCCTGCTTTGCTGTGTGGTGGAGGAAGACCGGCACTGTGCACTACACAGCAGGCAGGGACGGTCCTGGGCTGAAGAGCTGGGGGATGTGGAGTTCGTTGGCTGACACGCGGTGGTTGAATCGAGGCTCTCCAGAGCCAAGTGTCTCAGCTGAGGAACCAGGTCCCCTCAAGGCTATGGCTTCAGGTTAACCTTTTGGGCAGTTTTATTCAGGTACTGAGGCACAAAGGTCTCTGGGATGTGTAGCTTCAACGCAGCTCATCTGTACAGCTTTGGGAGCTGGAGATCTTACAGCTTCCACCTTCACTGCCCCTGGGCAGGAACCCAAAACCCATGCAAGTGGGGGCTCCTGTTCTGCACCCTGCTCCAGGGCCTGAAGTCCTGGGACATCCCGAGTCTGCTCTTGGGGTCCCTGGTGCTTATTGTGACCCCAGGGCAGGGTAAAGTAGCAGGTACTCAAGTGTCAAAATAGTCAGCTATTGATTTGACAAGGAAACAAATCCTGTGGAAAGGTTTCGCATTTTTTCCCCTTAAAATGAAACAAAAAATCCTGAGTAATTTCCTTTCTGTGGGAAATTTTCTTCATCTTTCTGAAGCTGATTCCACAGACAGACACTCACGAAATGTCACAGCTTCTTGCAAAATAGAAGCGTGGCAGTTCAACCACCTCTGCTCTGCTTAGGATGCCAATGGATTTGTGACTTGCTGGCTAGAAAGAGCTGGTCTAGGGCTAAGGTGTATTCACCGGTGGGTCATCCCAAATGATGCGCAGCTCTGGGGTCACTCACAGGGAAGGGGGATGGAGAATCCCAGCCTGCTTTTCTGGAGGGGTGAGAAACATCAGGAACGTTTTGCTCTGCCGCTGCTGGGGGACGAAGGTAATCTGTGTGCTCCCAGGATTAGCCAGGTGTCACCAAGGGAGAGCTGGGAGGTGAGGGCGAGTTTTTCTGCATCTCCTGCCAGGACTTTAGCCTCAAGCCTATCCCTTATTTTCATACATGTGTGTTTCCCACCAGGGAATTTCTACCGGAGCATTCAAGCCGCGTGGTTGCTCCCTGTGGGGACAGGGCCAAAGCTAACCTGCCCTCCCAGCTCTGGGAGAACGGGAACGACTGTGGTGCTTGGCCGGGGAGGAGGTTTAGGAGTCGGAGGGAAAGCACATGACATGAGGCCAAGTCTTATTTAATGATGCTATCCTGTTTTTGATCAGAGCATAGAGCAGACTGGAAAGGAGAGCAAAAATAAGGCCACAGGAGAAATTCTGGCCATGAACCTATATAATCAGTCTGAATGTTGGCACAAATGAGGTAATTTCTCGTGTTTATATTTTTACATGCATTGTATGCTCCCCGTTCCTCCTCCTCGTGTCACTGTGATGTGAAGGGAATTTCCTGCGCACGCACGGTATTGTTGTTGCAGGCTTTTGTGAACATAAACCACTTCAAGTGGCAAGGAGAAATAATACTCTGTTCTGGCAGTAAAAATACAAAGTTAGGAAAACTCCCACTCCCTCAAATCATTTTACTTCTGGTTGCTTGCTGAATATTTTATTAGAAGATTAGAAGGAGAAGTGGCCGCATTTAGCAGCTGCTGACACGTTTCGGCACTCTCAATATGCAGAGGTCGACTCTTAAGCGCTGTAAATCAGCCTGACTTTGCTGCAGCCTGGCCGTGCTATGGCAGCTGAGGAGGAGGCTTGTGGAGAAGACCATTTGGAGCGCTCCTCTCCTAGTATGTTGTAGATTATTTAGCAGATCTACAAACAAAAAGCATATTGGAATGGTGAGGTTTTTTCTCGCAGACTCTCACCTTTAGGTGTATGCCACTCATAATAGTGGGACAAGTTGAAAATACGTGTCCCCTTTGGCTTCTGGTTCCTGTGAAATAGAAATACATATATTTCTTTGGCTATAGAATAAAAATCCTGGCTTGCACTGGGAGTGAAGGGTGATGGGGTGCAAGGTCTGCAACCAGCATTCAGGTGCCGTCAGCAACAGGGTCCTTGTCAGTGGGCCAAATTAGGAATGATGCAAAATGGCTGTAATATTCCAGTAGAGTCCAATTAAAAGCAGATGTGCGAAGCAGAATTGCCCCCCGCCCACCCCCTCACTCCTGCCCCCAGCAGCTGCCTCAACTGCGGAGCTGTTGCTTAAAGGCAGTGGAGCTTTCCTGCCGAGGGTGAGCCAATAAAGCCATCCTGGAGCTACGTCTCCCAACCCTGAGGCCAGAGGGCACGGCGTGCTTTTAACAGCAGAGCTGTGAAAATGCACTGTTTAGGCTTGAGGAGAGCGAGCCATAACCGAGAGCAGCCCCAAGGCTGCTGCGATGGGCACAACTGCCCTCTCCCTCCACCCCCTGGCAGCACGTCCCCTTCCCCAGCTGGCATCGGTTTGGCAACACAGAGCCGGTGGCCGGGCTCCAGCCAGAAGCACAACTTTCCTTCTTATTCGTACTGCCGATGTCCCACCTCAGCCTCTGAATTCAGGCAGGGCAGCTGTCACCAGCGAGGTGATGGGTGTGGGGCAGCGCTGTCTTCCAGCAGCCAGACCTGAGAGCAAAACGATGGTGCCCCAGACACTGTGATAACGCACCTCTTCTAAAATTACACTTGGAAGAGGCTTCAGAGTGCAAAAAAACAACAACAGAGAAAGAAAAAAAACTGAACAAAAAGCCAACCCTCATGTAAACCCCAGGGCTGGAGGAATAAAAGCGCCAGAAAACATTTATATTGGGCTCCCCTGATATCAACACAGATGAAATGGATCCCCATGCTTCCCTCCCAACCGCAGGCTCTAAAGTGGATTCCAAATCCCATCCCCACTTTAATTTAAGGGCCTCCCAATTAGACCGTTGGATGCCTTTCAAAGCTTTGTATAAATTGGAGATTATGCATCTAGCAGCAGAGGCTTGTCTCCTCGCCGGAGCAGCCACCAGCCGTAGCTCACTGCCCAAGCAGCCCGGGCCTCTGGCAGGGAGATCTGGGGGCCGAACGCAGCGTCCGGGTGGCCCATGGAGGGCAGCTCCGGCCCCGCTGCCCCGGGGCTGGTATCTGCTCCAGCCATTTGGCATTAGAAAAACCTCGGTGCTGCCGGGGGGCTGGAAGCGGCAGGGCTGTGGGAGTGAGCAATTTCTCCGGCACGCTGACCAAAGTGGAAAAATCTCGGGGCGGGGTGGGGGGGAACCTTTCAGGTTGATTTGAAATGTTTTTGCTGTTCTTCCTCTTCTCTCCTCCCCCGAACCGGCAATCAAAAAAAACTCATCAGAGAACATGGCACAAATTCAAATAGTTTTGGTCAAGCTGTATTTTTCACAGTTAATTTTAAAGATTTTTGTTGTTGTTGCCCAGACCAAGGATTCTCCTGTATTTTCCTAAGAAATAATACAGTCCTAGGTGGTGGAAGCTTTTCGTGGGAGAAGGAAGAACCAGAGATTTTTCATTCCTGTGTGAACCTCAAGCGTTTCCTCCCGTCCCTCTTGCGTCCTTCCCTCCTCTCTGCCTTTCCTCCAGGGGCTGCGCCCACACCTCAAAGGCTCACGAGGGATGAGCGCTGTCTCCAGGACCAAGGTGTCCCATGGGTGAAGGCGGGCGCAGGGAACTGTCCCCATGGGATGCAGGGGAAGAGAGCTGGGCGCACGGCCACCTTCCTGCAGGTACTGGAGTGGAGACCAATGAATGACTCATTCAGCAAAGGGTCTCCAAGGGTGGCTGGAAAAGGCCACCTTAAGTGGCCGGTGGTGTTGGGTGGCTGCTGTGGTCTTGTGTTTCTCCTGTTGCTCCCCGGCTCCGTCATTTCCCATCTGCCCTCCCCGTGCATTGCAGCTGCTGGACCTGAACAGAGGCTGGGTCCTGTCCTGGTCTGCTTGGAGATAAGGAGCTGCCACTCGTCGTACTTTGAGTTTCCAAAGAAATGAACCAAAGCAGCTGTAGATAGATAATTTTATTAAGCTTCATATTGATGGAAATGCAATCATTGTCCTAACTTTAAATATTTGCCACCAGGCTTCTGAACCCAGACTCAAGTCAGAGTGGACCAGCTCATTGCACTGCCATTAACTGGCTTCAGTGAGTAATTATTAATTTAATAATTAATGATTAAATGACTAAGATGACCAAGGGGCTGGGAAGTCATTTACTCAGGCGTTTCCACATGAGTTTGGGTCTGGACTACTCAAGGAGCTGGAGCTGCAGGGAGTCCTGAGCCTGGTTCTGCCACCCAGGGCAGATTCCTCACTTTCTGGACCAGTCGATGGGTGCCAAACACAGGATTTGATTACAGCAAATTTTTCCTTTTTTTTTTTTTTTCCCCCCCCCCAGCTCTTTAAAGTCATTTTTCATGGTCAAATGCCCTATTTGGCATAGTTCAAATTAGTACAGCCTTTTTTGTTTTTGGCACAGGAGTGGAGCACTTACAGGATGGCTAATTTGCTGCTACCGCTGATGCCAACTGCTTTAAACTACTGAGCCTCGAGAGAGGGATGTAGGACAGGACTGAGCTTTAAGTTCTTTTCTTCTTATGCACAGGAATATCCCATTTTTATCAGTCTTCCCTTGAAACATGAGAATTTTTCTTTAAAAAAACAACAGGCAGGAAAAAATAATGGTAAAACCCGAAGGATAAATGTGTGTCTCTCTCAGTGTAAAAACCACACTGTCACCATTAAACTGTCAAATTATCCTGTTTAATTTCTATATACATTTTAAAACTTTCTGCAGACAGCCAATAAACCTCAAGGTGATAGGACTTGTTTCTGCTTCCATTGAAGTTGGTGGCAAACCTCCCATTTATTTTGGTGTGTAGGATCAAACCCCCAGCACATAAATAATCAGGCACTGAAGGTGCTCTGTGATGCTTCTGTCCGTATCTCTCTCTTCCTCTCCGAAAACTTCTGAGGCTGGGCCCAACATTGATCTCATGCACAGGCTGGGAGCATCTTTCTGTCTTTCTTTCGTTCCTTTTTTTTTTTTTTTCTTTTTTTCCTTTCTTCCCCCCTCTTCTTTGTGGGTTTTGATCTCTCCCTTTGAAATGGAAGCAAATTCCCTGCAGGGTGCTCTGTGATCACTTGTTGGGTGTAGTCGCATGCTTTCACTTCTTGCTGTAGGTGAAATGGCTCATGTGCAATGATATTAACTCTCTGCTAGGCAGCCCTACGCAGCAGGGGCAATACGCTGCATTCCTTCCGTTTTCCGAGATGCTTAACAGAGTAGGCAGCTTCCCCCGACCCCGTAAAACCTCGGTAAAGCGGAGTAATGCAGTGCGCTGGGAATACAAGATATATGAGAGGCAATGTTTTAGGGAGAGCCAGATCTTGGACAGACCGATCTGTATAGTTAGCCTGGGTTAGTTGATCTAAATAAAAGATATTACCTCTTCCTGCAAATTCGTGCATAATCTAACGGTTTGTTGTCAATTATGATTTACTTGCCATAGAAGAAAATGTCATTTCCCCTTGGTTTCACTGGAATGAAGCAGCTGGAGAGGGTAGTTCAAGAGGGAAATTACAGTGATGGGATAAGTGTTGGGAGGGAAAAAAAAAAAAAACTGTTTTAACAGGAGAACTATGGTTAGGCCCAGCCCAGAGAAGTATGTAAGAATGTGCTTGTGATTTGCTTCCAACAAAATTTTTAAGCCTATACTTAACTATAGGCATAAGTATCTCGTTGCTTAAGGTTAAGCACGTGCTGAAATACTCATCTGGAGGTAAGCCCTGGCTGGCAAGACTGAAAGAAACAGAGATCACATAATCAACTTCCAAAGCAAGAGCCTAATCCTACCCAGTCAGCTATTTTGGGGGAGTTTCCAGGAAGGCAAAGAGGTTGCAGGAGGTGGATCTGCGTCTCTGATCTTACAAATTTCCTGGCAGGTGCAAAAGCGACTGCTCTGAACAATACCAGAGGTGTTTGCAGGATTGGCCTGAAGGCTTTGTCTGCAGCAGCAGATGAGGTTAACAGGCTATTTAAAACAAACAAACAGCCCCACCTCCCTCCAAAAATTTCATGAAGATGGCCCCTGTGGTTGTGGTGTGATTTTAAAAAGATTTAAGCGGGTTTGCTTTGAAACCATTCCTATAGCTCTAGAAAAAAATGAGTCTTTGCTCCATTGTCTCAATCAGTTTTGCAAATTCATATCCCAAAGTCACATCTGTATTAGGGCATCACTCTGGGCATCTCTTCTTACACCCCCATGGATTTTCGTATTGTTTGAAGAAAAATACCAAGTGACACTGAGCAATTCTTCTTTAAATTATATTTACTTATTTAGTAGGATTTTTAACTGGAAATTTTCCAAATAATTACGCTTGAAGAATGTGTGTGTGTGCACGCGTGTGTGTATGTGCGTGTAATGGGGTAGACTATGCTCTTTACTTGTGGAAAAAAAAGCATGTGCACACACGTGCACAAAATAATGGGGAAGAAAGGGAAAGGAAAAACATTTGCTTATGGATATGAAATGCAGTTCTGAAAACTAGGTTTCATTTTAAGCCCTTGGAGAACGTTACAACATCAATGAATGTAATGCCGTTTCTTACCAGGTGTGAAATATAGGACCGTGTTTATAGCAAGCAGAGAGAGAAGCAAACACAAAAGGCGAGAAAACAGGATCAGTGTGGGTCTGCTGCTGCGTGCTGCTGAGGTGGCCAAGGTCTGCTTGGGGCCACAGATAGGTATTTAAGAAGGCGGCTGGAAAAGGAGGCTTTGGGTACTCCACGCTTCGTCAAAACTAGGTTCAAGGTCCTGTTTTCATTACGAAGGCTTTTGGCAAAGCAGAGTTGATGAAGCCACTGGATTTCTTCTATCTAGTGGAGACGTGAGGGAGGTGATTGAAGTGTTTCCAGGTGTTTCTGGCTTCAGAGAAAACTCAGGAGAGTTTTCGGCTTGCTGGTGGTTTGTACACTAGGCTCGGGGTTCGCCAGCACTTGCTGCCCTCCCAGGCTGCTTGGGCAGCGGGTGAGTTTGTTCTGCAGCACACACAAGCCCCGTGAGAGCTGATACAGCCTGGCCACCCCGCAAAGACGGTTGGATCTCTCTAACCACCCAAGGCTTTGCTGCCGAAGCGCATGGTGGCTCTAGGAATGACCTCTGCAGACATAGTTTCAACCTCTGCTTTAGCTGTAATTGCATTGGAGAATAAGCCACTTGTTTTTAAACCCCCAGCGGTGAGTTTGTGAGCCAGGCTGTGTGTGTCTCAATATTAAGTAATGAGGAGGGATAACATGGATGATCATCATGTGGCATTCATACGTTTGTAAGGCACTGGGGAATAAGCGGGTCCTACGCGGTGTTTCAGCAAAGACCTCGCCTTTGGGTTTTCGTGGAGGAGATGATCTACAGAAAAGGTAACGTGCTCGAAACAATGGAATTTATCTACAAGTATGTTCAGGAAGGCCTGGGGCTTTCAGATGCAAATACAGAAATATATTTAACGTCTTGACTTCTATTCTTTTGTCATAATACAAAGTGGAAAGACAATGTTTAGTAAATGTTTACATCTTACAAAGGGGAGTTTTGCAAATTGCATTGTAGCTCTTTGGGAGGAACCAGGAAAGAGGGCAGGATGTTAACAACATAAAAAAGAATAGCAATAAAACCCACCCCTAATATTAATTGTCTAAGAGGAAATGCATATATCTCTCATCAGGACATTTCAGACTCTGCTTTGCATTGCTGGAAGCCTGAGAACACTAATCGGTTTCTGGCATGGAGAAGCAAGTTCTTGCATACTTGAAACATAACTCATTTACAGTTGTTTTGATGGATGCTTGTAAGCAATATGGAGAACCTCCCAAGTCCCTTTGGCTTGCCGAGCATCAGAGCTGAGAGTGGGCCCAAGCCGCAGAGTTCAGATGTAGATCTGGCTCACCTCCTTGACGTGGGAACTGGAGGGGACTGCTCCCATTAAACATCTCTGTTCATTTTTGGTCCTAAGATTGGCTGTTTGATGCAATGAAAATCTATCAAGAGGTTTCCTTGTGAGTTAATAATACACCTGAAGGGATTCTCGAAGAATCGCTTGCACCAGCACCGTGGCACAGAGCCATCAAAATAGCTCTTCAGCAAGGTAGCAACAGCTCACACTTCCTGAGGATCTGGGCCCTGGGCATTGCGGAGGTCGATCTGGTGCTGGCAGGTTAAATGAAGAGGGGTGCTGAGCGCTTCAGGGCAGTCTTGGGAGGGAGGCGTAGCCCAGAGAGCTGCAGCCTGGTCCCCTTCCTCCTTGAAACCGCAGCTGAGAGCCACCGTGTGCTGGGCTCAGGTGCGGACTCAAAAGCCGGGCAGCGATGTCGCGGGACATGGGTGATGGGGGAAAGCATGGGCTGACCTATAAACATCAGCCACTGAACTCTGTGTGCGTATTTGTGCGTACGTGTGTGTATGGAGTGAGGTGGAACAACAGGTTTGTGGCTGCAGTGAAATCCTTCATCGCTGGCCAATGCCAGACATCATGTAAAAGCCTGAGTTGTTGATGTTATTTACTTAGACATGAGACTTTGCCCCGTGTTTCAGTTTCTCCCACAGGCTGCCATCCAAAGATGAGTTTAAAGATGAAGATTAGCAACCTGACACTAGCTCCTGTGGAGAGCGATTTCTTCTCCCCAGCCCCCAGCCCATTTCTCCTGGTGCCCAGAGAGCAAAACCGTGAGCAAAGTGGTCTCCATGGGCAGTTTCCCTTAGTGATGGAAATGGTTCCATTTCTGCCGCATGATTTGCATTTCATGCTGAGTAAAATCCTACAAAGTTGCAATGAGAACTGTATGACTGTCAAGGAGTCCTGCATATAACTCCCGGTGTGGCTTTGTATGTGGAGGATGCAAAGATTTCTAGAGGAAGACTGGAAATCCACTTGTGGAGATACAGAGGACTTGATGCCAAATGCTTCAGAGCCAGATTTTTTCTTGCCCACAGGCTACCTAAGTGCCTATGCACATTCCTCCTTCCAGGTGAACCAGAGAGCTGGTCTTTATTTTCCTTTGTAGTGTAGCTCTCATGCTGTTTTCATAGCATGCTTACTTCTGCACATACCATCCCTATGAAACCCTGCAGAAGCACGTTCCAGTAGTTAGATAATACGTAAAATTTTCTCCCCATTTTTTTCCCCTCTCTCTCAATCTCTTTCTATTCCTTCCTTTCCTTTCCCTCCTCTCCCTTTCCTTTCACCTGTCTTCCTCTGGGCATCCATTCTCCTCCCCATGCACAGCTGCCCGACTCCGTCATTCGTTGTGCTGCACATCTCTCCTGATAGCTGGCAGGAGAACTGCTCCACCCTCGCAGGAGGTTTTGGAGCCCTGCAGGGAGCTGCAGACTTATTGCTCGCTGACTTGTAAGGGCAGGTGAAGTGCTCTGAACTCCACCTAGTAGCGAGGAAGGCGGAGGACCTGCTTGGCTGAGAGGCTTTGCAGAAGACAGGTCTGGAGGGAAGGAGACCTTGGAGCAGTCGGGGCCGTGCAGGAGGCTCGGGCTGAAAGGCCTGGACACTGCCAGTGGGTTTGCCCACTTGTTTAAAATGATTGGTGCTTTGGTACTTAAAAAAATCAGACCAAATGGCTACAGTATTTAAAAAAAAGGATAGGACCATACAAAGGTTGTCACCAGCCTTTGCCTCGTTTTCGTGTTCATTATGGCGTTAACCTTAGCAGAAGCTTTCATCTCACGTCAACCCAGGACAAAACCCGGACACGGGCATGGAGTCTGGCTTCCACCATCAGTCCTGTAACACCGAGGAAAAATTGGGCTGGAGGAGAAATGCCTGTCTAGCAGCTGCTGCCCGTAAAGCAGCACTGCAGCTTTCTAGCGATCCCAGGGTATCAGTGAGTTATGCTGGCCCTGTCAGCCCGCGTGGTGTCCGTGTTACTTCTCAGCCTTAGGAGACAAGCTGCAGGCTTTACTAAAGGACCTCTTTTGCTAAGTGTGAAGGTACAAGAAAAGAACAAAATGAGCTGGACAGTTTTCTGAGGTACTAATGACCCATCTCCACAAAAGCGTTTTCATAGTCTGTTAAAAAAAGGTTAAAGAGTGACAATCATTTTCTTCTCCTCCCTCCCCGTCCCCTTTTTTCTTGCTGGCAAAAGAGTATAAAGTATTGAAAAAAGCCCAAAACCATAAGAGAAGAGGAAAGAGATGAACAATTACCAGAGTCACTTTGCTCTCATTTGAGTAACAGTAAAGGACTTCATTTTTACTGGTGGTTTTTTTTTTTATTAGGTTGCAAAAAAATTCTCCCAGTACAGTTAAAGGATAGTCAAAAATGTAACTAATAATAGAAACAAAATAAAATTCTAATAGTCCAGGGTGAATATTGGCTAAGACGCTCATAATCATGTAAAACCTCCTCTGGGATCTTTCATGAACGCAAGAGATCTCAGGGAGCCTTTTACAGCACAGCCAGTATGCCCTAAGAAACCGGGAATGATCTGCGGGATCTTTATCAAGGCACCAAAAATATTTTCTAACTTTTTCAGTCCAGGAGACTTTTTTCCTTACGGATCGTCCTCCCAGGTACTGACCACGACCGGTCTTAGAGATACTCGCCCACGTCGGGCTCTCATAATGGGGCAGCTGGGATAAAGAGGAGAAAGAGGACATTTAGGACCTCTGACTTCCAATGTGCTTGGCACCAGGGATTTTTTTTTTTTTTATTGCATCAGGATAAAATTTTCAAAATCTCCCAAATTGGCTTAAAGGCCTACAGGAGCATTTTTAAAAGCAATTGAATGTTTAGGCTTTGGCCTCCCTCTGATTTTCTGTGGGGGAATATCAAGTCAAATATTCAGAAGCATCACAGTTCTTTAGCCAAACTCCTTGTGGGTACTTGGTATGGTTCCCTTCCCTGTTTCTAATTTGGTTTATACCCCAAAGCCAACTGGTTTTTGCTATTCGTTCTGTGGGTGGGAAAGCTTGTGAGAAGGTATTAACAGCTATACATCCCAGTCGAGTGATTTTCTTCTCTGAACTTTCCTGGATGCGAGGAGGAAATTCTTCTCCAAATCAACAGCGTGTTTTCAGCCCTTTGTTGTTGTTGTTGTTTTTTGTCAGGCAGATCTACATCAGGAAATCTGAGTACCTGGAGAAGGTTCAAGTGCAGACTGAGCTTCAGGTCTCAGCTTGGACTCAACAGATATTAATAACAACTACAAATCTTTCATGAGTGCAGCTATCCTACGTGTTAGTAATACATGAAATATTGTTTTAGTACTCAGGGACTGGTGTTCTGGTTGTTCTGCTCTGCGGCACACGTACAGGGTAAGTGATTCCTGCCAGTTTAGGGCAGCCTTCACCTCTGGTTTCTTCTCTGGTTCCCAGCTGAGGTTGCCGGCATGGATGCTGCAGCCACCAGCCTCGGTGGCATGCGTGCGCCCGTTGGTCAGGGGGAGGGTGCGGCCTCCAAACCCCTCCATTGTGGTGGTGGATGGTGAGCATCAAATGAGACTTGCAGCTATTAGCAACAGACGCGTTAGCCACAAAACAGTTATGGGCAAGCTGGAGGGTCCCTGGGGAAAAGTCTACGAACCATACGCTAGGGAGGGAGCCAAGGGCTCCTGACCTCCTCCAAGTCATCCCACTTTCACGTCTGTAATTACTGGCTGCTCATAGGCACTTGCTGTGATCCCACCTCTTCCCACTTTACCCAAGAGGAAGAGCTACACTTCAAAGCCCTTCTCTCTCCTTCGTTGCTGTTGACTGTGTTTTGAGAAAGGTTTATGTTTCTCCTTTAGCTATTAGAGGGGAGCTAGTGATCTGAGCTTGTCCCTGGTGAAAGCAGGGCTCCTAGCCTCTATTCTTACTTCTTCACTTGCCAGCTCTCCAAGAGTGACCAGTCACCTCCTAAGAAATGGGCATCTGCTTTCCAGAGACAGAGGACAGCCGAGTCTCCATCTGACCTTGGTCAGATGTCAAGAAGGGGTGTAAAAAGTATGGGGATAACCTCTTGGGGTGAAGAGGCATCAAGGAATCTTCTGTGCCAAGGCTCACCCAAACTGGCTTTGCTTTTTTAAGCCAGCTTGTTTGCTGTCACCTTCTGAAGGCCCCAGTGATGATCACTAAGAGGTTAATGGGCTTCATTGGCCACGGGTTTGGGTCGGTGTAGTAATTCCTGTAGCAATTCTCCAGTCTGGGGAAACGTGTGCTCCGAACACAACAGGGACCACATAGCTTGTTGTTTTTAATCAAATTGTATTTTGTGCTAATGCCACAGTTTCTTCCTTCAAGAAAAGACTGGTGACCAAAACTTTAACTACATCTCCAAATTCAATTTGTTAAAAAGCTGCCTCCAACAGGTGGGGGGAGCCCATGCCAACATTCAATTTAAAGTTCAATTCAGTGCTGATGGTTTATGGCTGATAATGAATTTAGCAAGCTAATAGTTAGGCTTTGATGCCAGTTATTTTAAGTATCATAGGTTCTGATTCACATAGCAGTAATCACAGGTCATTATTACTGACATTATTAGGTTAAGTTAAAAATTAGCTTTTAGGCTTAGAGCACCATGTACTAATATGCTCTGAACTGGAACACCTGTGTGATGCCTTAACAGACAATTGAGGGAAATTAGCCCCCTTAATTAAATGAGCTACAACTCTGTATTGTTTGTTGTTACAGACAAAAAAATGGTATTTGCACCTTTAGACAGCAATTTTCTATAGCTGAAATGGGACACCGGTTGGAAAAAATGAGCCCAGGTTTTGCAAAACAGCGGTGACTTTCCTTTGCGATATTGTGGTCAGTGCCCCACACACTCTTCCAGGAATAAGTTGAACCAAAAGTGATTTTGTTGGCTGGACTCTTAAATGGGCTAAAATGGGATCAGCAGAGCCACATCCATGTACTGCCTTTGTGTTTTAGATAAACGCACAGGCAAATCCAGTTTTCTGACACAGCTTCGATGACAGGAGACAGAAAGCAGATTTTTTTCCTGTCTTGGGGTTTCTGCAGGCGGGCTCCAGCCGCACCACTGGCATTCATGGAGGGATGAAGCAGTTTTAACAGGATTAGCTTTTACCGTCGAGAGAGCTATGATAGGTGTGGCTGCTGCCTTCACCCATGGTGCTTGGGGTCCTCCATCTCCTCTGCCGGCTCAGGGCAGGTTATGGCCGTGCTGGTCCCTCTCGAGCGCTCCTGAGACCTTGAGACAGCACAGAAATGCGCTTGTTGAGAGGCACTTCCCTCTGGCTTCGTGCTACACGGGTGCTTTGCAATTGGCAACTCCTTTCCAGGTGCAATGAAAGGTATTAGTTTTAATAGACGGAGTTTTGAATAGGTTGGTTATTTCCATAGAGACTATTCCACTTCCTTTGGCCCAGGTGATCCAAGGTGTAGGAACAAGTACCTTGTTTAATTGGGAAGGGCCAGATATTCGCATTTCAATGTGGTCCTCTAGGTTTAGAATCCAGTGAAAAGCTTCTTCAGGCATGTTTGTATGGGATTTTGATCCCTTTGCATCTCGCAAAGAATTGACAGATATTTAATTCTAAGAGGGAAGGAAGTATGACAATTTCCTCATCTCCAAATATAAAGTTTCTTTACAAGGCGGTATGGAAAGCTTAAATAATTTGCCCAACAGCATAGCCCGAAATAGGACACAGATACCGACCTCTGATCCTTACCTGTGGTCGTAAGATCGTCTTTCTTCTCTTGATCATAACGAAAACGCAGAAGCTGCTTGCGCTGTTGTGCAGGAAGGCAGGACGGGGCACAGCACCACGGGGACAGATCAGGATTATGAGGGGCAGCACCTGGCATGTGGAGGCCAGGGAAAAGCAAATGAAACAGTCACCAAACCAGTCCGCCTGCCGCAGCCCGAAGGGAACGCACTCCTCCCCGCCGCCATCTGCACACGGGGTGTTCGAAACAGGGAGTGGGCTCTGGCCAGTGTGACGGGGCAGGAGCATTCTGAATTCACCTCATGCCTCTCAGACTGGGTTTTTTGGGTAGCCCGTGGTACCTTCTGGCAGGTCGCTGTTGAGACCTCTGGTACCACAGGTGTGGAACTGGTGAGGAAACGCCTGCTGTGTCTTCCCAGCATCAGGTCCACCACAACCGTGGTTTTCCTGGTTTTGTTCTTGGTGGGTTTGAGGGTCTTTCTTTCTGTTTTTTCAGACACTCCAGAGCCTCCTACCAGACAAAATGAGCCGCGTTCTGCAGCACATGTTTTGGTACACATCTGTTTAGAGAAATATCTAGTTTTCTCTTCCTCCTGTCCAAAATAGGGCAGGGTTGGCTTTCTTTTTGGAATGAGCCTAAAAAAAATAAATGAAAATGCAATCCCCCCCCTTCTAAAAATTGTGTCCAGCTGAAAGGCTATCTTGCCTCATCAATATGCACTTAAATTTACAAAACCAGTCTGGATTGTTCTGAGGAATCTCTTGTAGATAACCAGGACAAAAAAGGGGACTATTCAATTGAAATTGTAACAAGGAAATAGGCAAGAACACCTAGAATATGAAACACCAGAACTGCAAAACTGAGCTAAAGACTCAGTGTTTGGATTTTGTGTCTGGAAATACCAGCAGATCCCAGTTTATTAAGTTCTGAAAAGAAAAATAATAAGTGGATCCAGGCTTTCAGTTATAAGTCTCAGAGCACTTCACAAATGTGCTAAGCATGCAATCACTTTTTTTTTTATTTCTCGTTTTGAGAGAGAAAGAGAGAGGTGGGGAACTACAGCGCTGAAAAATGTGCTGGTGTGACACAGCCACAAACGCATCTCTTTGAGTCTCGCTCCATTGCTTTTGCTGCTGGGCTCCACCGTAGCAATTAGTTGGTTGCCAGTGGTGTATCTGGGTGTAAACAGGATTCACTCCATCACCCAGGAATTGTGGGTGGTGGGAAGTTCTCGCTGATGGGGCTGTGGATTAAGTGTGTCGATGCTGGAGGATAGGGTGTTCCTGCGCAGAGAGAGCCCTCGACTTAGGAATTTGCTCCTCACAAAGGTATGCCGAAGCCCTGAGGCTTCCTGCATTTAGGGTGTGATGTAAGATACAGCTCTTTGTTGAGAGCTTTTCTCCTGACATCCTTGCAAGCCAGGCAGATGTGTGGATATCTCCTAGTAGTTACCCCTGGAAGGAAACATTATTCGATATCCTAAGGGGTAAACAGTGCTCAGAGCTGAATTAAGAAGTGTTGTCTCTGTTTACTCCAGTTCTGTATGCGCCACTCACTATTTTCAGGGCAAAGCACTCGTGTTTTATTAGCAGTGGCCAGTTTTCAGTATTGACTCCCAGACCTGCAGAGGTGTCCTCTTTGAAATCCAGAAGAACGAGGAATTTGCCAAGACTTCAGGTTTCACTCCAGACCCAAAGCTCAGATCACACTCAATGAAGGAGCTACCATGGGGAGATGGGAATGGATGGCTTGGAAGCTCAGGCACCAAGCAATGGGGCTGATGCTGGGCTCCATGCACAGCCCTACTCCAAAGGCCAACTCGTGGCCAGGAGGCATTGCCCCGTCAGCTCCTTGTAGCCAGGAGAGCTGGAAGTGGATCAAGCTGGTGGCCTCCCCTGACGACTGCAAGCAGCCACGACCTGCCAGGACAAGGTGAGCACACCCTGCACAGTCCTTGTGCTGCCACGCACCTTTGCGGGTGTCCCTCGTCGTTGCCCTCCTCCTCCAAAAGCCACGTCTGCTCTGTACAGGCATCTTCTGCTTTTGTAAGGTGTTAATCAGGCTTGGAGGTGACTGTTTCTTCTGTAGATTCTTTGATGAGTGACAGAGCTCCTTGTCTGTGATGAGGGAGGTACAAAAGCCACTGGCCGATGTTGTGCATAACTTCACGTCTCCCTGTACTCTTCTCCCTTGGCTTGTTTGCTTTGTTTAGTTTGCAGTGCAGGACGACTGCTTGTTATTAATCTGTGCATTGCATTTTCCATCCTGCAATTTTCGTCCAAGTTTGGGAGCTCTAGCAGCTGCTCTTGTGTACATAATAATAAGGTTCTTCAAGTATTTAGTCCTAGGCTTTTTAAGCATCTTTCTTTCTCTTGTCTTTAGAACATGCTGAATTTCTCATCACTCAAGATGAAATTTTATGTAGAAGTAGTTTGGTTTTTGACAGGTTGTTTGGAGGGATAAAGTCTTTAGTCCAAGAGGGAATAGAGGGAGGAGAGGAAAAGAAGGGATAGACAGACAGAAACACACAAGCAGATGGATGCACCCTTTCTTAGCCCCATATTTCTGTGTAGGAGTAGGCACCAGCCTGGTGTCTGACACGCCTGTTTATGTGGGAATTCAGGGTCTCTGCTTGACTGAGATCAGCAACTTGGCCTTGGGTGTCCACCTCTCCCAGGCAAATGTCCTGGTTTGAGGGAAGAGGGGTTCCTTGCTCTCTCAAAAATTCACAGCACAGCTAATGTTGCATGCTCAGAAATCCTCCTAGCTGGAGTTCTTATTTTCTAGCTAATGCTATTTTTATCAACCTTTCCCTTCAGCTTTAACCGGGACAGGATCAAAGCTCTGGGAGCAGAGATCTGTCATTACACAGGCTATGAATTCTGTATTCCTACCTCAGATTTTGATTCAATTTGGGGGTTGTGTGGAATTCATCTAAAGCCAAGTGGTTTTGGATGTCAAAACCATAAAACAATTTTCCTGTTTCA
Source organism: Theristicus caerulescens (assembly GCA_020745775.1). Classification (NCBI taxonomy): domain Eukaryota; kingdom Metazoa; phylum Chordata; class Aves; order Pelecaniformes; family Threskiornithidae; genus Theristicus; species Theristicus caerulescens. The sequence goes on along the minus strand of CM036561.1, from coordinate 123,073,586 downwards.
TGTGACGCGGGTGTATAATAATATATTTGGCCTTTCCCTAGGTTACCTAACCATGGGCTGTGATTCACCTCAGAGGTTTAGCTGCCCTTTTACTGGACCTGTGCTCAGTTTCAATTTTTGTAATGAACGCAAAGTCCAGCCAATGCTTCTGCCTTTCAGATTCCACCAAGAGCACTTCCAGTAGCTCTGCTAGTTAATATTAAAATCTGCTTACTGCCAATACAACACTTCAAGGGCACCTTTGATGTGATGATCTCAAAGCAAATCAATTAAGGGTTATCCCACACCCATGCTATGGATGGAAACGTTGAATGTATGGAGAAATGAATCCTAAAATCACTGGCAAACTGGATGTGAAAACTGGAATTTCTGTCCCTGTGAGAAAGTCAGCTCTATCACAGTTTGTTTTCTTCTCCATCCAGAATTCCAAAATTTTGCTATTGTGGATATGTTTATGGAACACAATATATAAAAGAAAAAATATTCCCAGAAAATGTCACAGCATTTAGTTGTGTATCAGATTCACAATCAGGCCAAATGATGTTGCTCCTCCGGTGCTGTGTGTATACCTCCAGGTCCTCTGCTCCGCTGGACTCCAGGCTCCATCCACCATAATGGATGGTGCCTGCTTCTGAGGTTCGATAGCCTGGCTGCGGCCAGGGCTGATGGAGGTGCCAAGTATCCAAACTATTATTGGTGTTATGGCGTCTGGCATCTCCACATTGCAGTTGTTTTTGGCTGAGGAGGCACATAAACCATGTCTGATTAGATTGAGTGTTCTTGTCCTCTTCTGCATCGCTGAATGTTTGCACGCACAGGGATGGACAGTTGGCCAAACAAGAAGGGTGGGAGCCAGTGTTATAACTGGGTACGTTGCCTTTGATAAGGTCAGCACCAGATTTTTGGTGTGGTACATGTAAACTCTGCAGGATTAAGGAAGGAAAGGCTTTCCCTCCCATGTTATGCTTTCTCCTGAGCACTGGTGGTAGTGGGACTTACACCCCGAAGCATATTTGGAAGCATTTAAACACACAGCTGCGACAGCAGAAGCGGGAGATGGCTTCTCTTCGAACGCTCGAGGCAAGGATTACTTTTCTGCAAATTGCCATAGGATATGATGTTTCTTTAAAGCTCACGCCTCCTTAAGCACATGTATGTCTTTCTAAGGGACGGATTTCCCTCCGCATTGGCATTTAGCCTTTCTTGCAGTGCAAGTCGTGGACTGGAAAATCTAGGCCGTTTAATGGAAACAGTCCCTAAAGCCGAACAGATTCTCCAATTTGTCCTGTTGGGCAAACATCTGCATGTGAACAGAGGCTTCTGCTTTAATCTTACCCTCTCGGTCTTGCATTTCCGGGTTATCCTTTTATGTGAGTCATAGTTTTCATCTATACAAAGAGAAGCTTTAAACCGCCTCAAGTGAGGTATTTTTCCAGTACTTTAGCACTAATTAATCATTAAAGCGCCAAGATCAAAGGGTGGGGAACTGCAACGTTGGTATGTTCTTACGATCACGTTGTGGCCAGTTCCTCTCATAAATACTGGTATTTTGTGAGTTTCAAATCAAATCTCCCATGGAGAATGATTTGGCAGCAAGATGGTGGGCTGCTTTTCTTTGCATCTTTCAAAAGTAAAGGGAGCTTTAACTCCACGAGGAACGCAGTGTCAGCCCCACAATAAAGAGGCCAGCTCTTGCTTCACGTTGACACCCAAAGATGCCAGTGATTTAGGCATGGGTGCAAAACCCAACCTCATGGAGTGAGAGACAACAGTCCCTGTCCTGAAGATCTGGTAGCTCAATCAGACAAGCAGCGAAATGGCTGGAGCCTAGAGCCTATTTCAAGAGTAACTTAAGACAGTTAAGGGTGTAAACCTCGCTGTAAGCCAGTAAGACTTACCGTTTAAGTACTTAAGTTACTTCTGAAAGTGAAGCTTTTAAAATAATGCTGCTGCTTTTGAAAAAATGTAGCCTAAGGACATGACTTCAGTGAAGCATTAACCTGTCTTAAATGGCTGTGGCTGTTGTCTTCTCACCTGAAAAGCCAGCGCTTGCATTTAATGACGCTTTCAACCGTAGGCAGCAGCGGGCATGGCAGAGGCGTGGGCTGGTGTCTGGGCTTTGCCTTTCCTTACACTGATAACCTGCACCTTTCCCCATGGCGATTGCGGGGGTCCTGACAGCCTTCCTGTGGGCAATCCTGTGCTGTAGCCATAAAACTCACTTCTCCTTTTCAGTGGGGTTAACTGGTCTAAAATCTGCAGCGCCTAAATACTTGGGATCTGACAAAAGAGCTATCCTGCTTACGGCTTATTAAAAAATGAGAGAGAGAAGAGCATATGGAGCGCAAACAGGTCCTGCTGCTGGTGACCACCCGTGATGGGAACACCAGAGTCTGTCTGTCTGCTCTGGAGGAAAGGGAGGGTTTTTTCCTTTTGTTTTTGTGGGGAACGAGCAGAGCATAGGGCTTGGTCTTCTCTGTCTCTCTCCTGCATCTGGAGCAGGTGAGCCGCGCACTGGGGAGCAGCGAGCCAGAGGAGAGGCTGGGACTGAAGGAGAGGCAGGGCAGCGCAAGCACAAGCCGGCGACACAAGTAACGAAGCATCTGTAACATTAGTGGCTAATAATGGTTGTCCTGGAAACAGACGGTATGGAGCAATAGTATTTCCGAAATGTCTTTTTTCCATAATATGGGATGTTTGAAAAGGCCATTATTCCTCCTCTAAAAAAAAGAAAATTATTTCCTTTTTTTTTCCCCTTCGTTCTTTCTCTTGTGGGAGGCCTGGGACTTGACAGCGTGGGCTCTTGGCCAGCATTTGTTCTGACCTAGATTTTGATCTCTGCTTTTTTCCCTTACCTTCTGCTTAGCTGGCTACTACCGCTTAAAGACATGTATATAATCTACAAAACATTTGTGTTTCCCATTAGTTTTACTTTCTATTTTCAGGAGATTCTGAAGACTATAACACAGAGATTTAAATTACAATGACCATAAATGCTTTGGGCTGCTAGGGCAAGCTAAATAATTGTCATCAGCAAGGGAACTTGCTAGACCCTTTAGTAAAGAGAAATGAGATATTAAAAAATAACAAAATGGTGAAAAATGCTGTAGATTAATCAGCGCTTGTCTTCTCTCATTGGGCAGCAGTAATTCGCAATACCATCTCTGACAGCACTGGAGAGCTGGTGCACCTGAATTAAACCCTAGAAATCAAGTAATTACTATTGCAGTACAGTCTCAAGCCTTGAGCATGGTTTGGGAACTTCTGCACTGGGTGATGTGTGTATATATATATAAAAGACAATCCCTATCCTGAAGCGTTTATAGTGTAAAAATACACAAAGCAGACAGAAGAAAGGAGGAGGATGATGTGGTTTATGGTCCACGTTTTCCTGTTGGTGATTGGAAGCAACAGGGAGACTCTGGTTGACATCACTTGTGAATTTGGCCTCCGTCTTATTGATCGCTTTTAGCTTTCCTGTTGTTCAGTGCTTACTTGGACTGTGGAGTAGATATTTTACTGTAAATACAAAGATATGGAGAACCAAACCCTGCGGTTTGCACAAGGACAAACAATTGAGCCTGAACCTTGGACTGAATGAGAATTCAAAGTTTTAAAATAATCAGTTGATTTAGTTAAATGAGTTGAAAGAGTACAATGTGATGTTTAGCTGCATTTATTTTACTGTTGCCTCCTATTTGACAAGGCTCAGTCTCCCATGTCCTGCTTGATACCTGCAGATTTGCTGGAAGATGTGGATGTTTGGCATGAAGTACCGAGGCTGCACCGGGTCCCTGCACCTGGAACAGCCCTGCTCAGTTCACAAATGAATGTTTTCAGGCAAAAAAGCAGCTGAGGGTGGAGGACATTGCTCATAGATACCCCGTAGTACTGGTTGGGAGATGTGATGTTCACCCTGAAATTTCAAACCGATGGTTGATCTGATGCGGTTGAAGCTGGAACCGGCTGTTGCTAAGTTGTGTGGGGGCCATCTTCATGAAGGTGATTTTTCTTCTGTGTTGAGTTTACAGGCTTCCCCCACCAAACCCAAACGTGGCCCAGTACCCAGGGAACAGCGCTGACTGAACACAACAGAGACTCTGGCTTGGGCTGGTTTGGTTTTCATGTGCCTATCAGAAATATTAAGCCAGAAGAATAAACTTACTGTGCCATCTTGTTCTGCAACAGCAGTTTCTGATTGTGATCTGTGTGCAGTTGTAAAATGCATTTTACATGACAGGTTATTATTCTTATGCATAGATGTGTGCAGGGCTTTATTTTTGTAACCCGCTAGTGGCAGCAGATGAAAAAGTAAAGACAGAAAGAAGGAAAAAACCTGCACCCTGAGAACACTGGTAAGAGTAAGTGAGGCAGCCCTGCCACCCGGGTCATTGGAAGAGCACAGGTTGGTGGGATCCTGTGCTAAGTAAAATGTGGAGGTTCTTGATAACCTGTGCAGTTTATTTTGATGAGTTAAAAAAATTCAGTAGGAAGAGTGCTTATCTGGTGGCGAGCTGGAAATGCTGTTTTTCATAGGGGATGGCAGATGAAGCTATTCCCTGCTGAAGGTTATAACCGCTTGGTTGCCATGTCAGTGTGCTGCAGAGGAGCATGGACTTTCCCAGAGAGGAGGTAAAGGACCGGCAAGAGCTGAGCTTCTCCAAAGCATGTAGCTCTGGCCTGCTGTCTTACCTGGCCCTCCTGCAGCTAAGCAGGTCCCTTCGAGCATGTGTTGGTGAGGATTTCTGTGTATAGCGCTCATGGCATGGCTGGAGCGGCACTCGCCAAGCCTCTGCCAAAAACAAGACTCAGTGTAAGTGCTGAGGAGCAGCACACTGCAACGCCATTGCTGAGGCAGCCCTCAGCAGCGAGCACTTTCATTGGCCTGTTTTTTCCCTTTTCCTCCCCTCCAAAAACTCAAGTCAGTGACCAACAAGCCACACGTGCGTGCACACACCACGTACTGCGATTCCTCCTTGTTAACGTAAGGGAAGGACGAGGTGAGCGTGCAGTCCCACCGCCCGTCTCCTTCAGGTGTGCTGCACCACCCAGTGTAATTCATATGCTAATCCTGTTTGATGATCCAGAAAGAATGTTTCAAGAATGTTTCATCCCTCAGTAATTTTGTTAACCTCTCCTGGCAACAAAAAAAGGGGAGGTAATGAAGTGGTATTTTCAAAGAACATAAAACCTAGACAGCCCTTCTTTCGTTTGAGAAGGGTTAGTAGGCGTATGGAGGACTTCTCCACATGGCTCTGCACTTCATCTGCGACTTGAAAAAAAAAACCACCTCGTGGGATACTAATTCAGTCCTTGGTTTCTTTCTTGTATCAAATGCTGCCAACTGTGCCTTAAATTTGGGCCAGATGCATGATGGTTTTATGATGTGATACTGTTAGGAAGTCTGGGTTGAATATAACAGAGGCTGTGCTAATGGGGCTGCTCCTTTAGGGCAACGGTACAAGGCTGGCTTGGGACGCTTGAGCGCTTTACTCTGTGCCTCTGTGGGGAATATGTCTTCAGCAGAAATTAATGGTTGGGTTTACCAGGGTGGATAAGATTACTGGGGCTGATTGGGTCTGTTAGTGTGGCGAGAGGAGCAAAACGCTTTTGGATGCATTGGGGTTTGGGGGAGAGCCTTCCACGTCACCCTTATTTGAGCAAAAACCGTCAGGTTTTGTTCAGGTTCATTCCTGAATTATTTGTGTGCTGCTGCATTCATCCATTGCCAGGGCAGGCCCTCTCCTTGTCTGAATGGACAAAATAGGCAAGGAGGGATTATGCTCATCTCGGAGTCAAGGGGTTGCATTACCCACTGCAGCAAAGACGTGGCACAACTGGGCTTGGAAGTAGCACAGCTCACAAGTCCAGTTTAGTGCCCGGGACTACCTTGCAATTGAAACCTAATCACAAGATTGTCCTGCTCCTTTCTGATCACATCATGTCCCAAAAGCTTTGTGGAGGATCAACCAAATCTCCTGCGTTTTCATTTACTAAGCTCAGTCAAGTGATACAAAAAAACAGAATGCTTTTTCTGCCGATCTGAATTTGCAGTGATTAAATTGTGCTGCTGTAGGGGGCTAATTTTCATGGGCAGATATTAATAATTATCAGTTAATATGCTTAGTAATCTTAAGGAAATATTTGGTAGTCTTTACAGCTACTTTGCTAACAGAAATTGGCATCATTCCTTTGAATTTGGGCTCTGTAACTCAGTGTTGTCTCCTCTTTTTGTTCTCTTTCCTAATACTCTGATCGCTCTCTTCACATCATGGTGACATTTTCTCTCCTTTACCTAGCGTTTATTTCCCAGTGAGAGCCCAAACTGCTTTGTTGTTACCCGTTCTTAATCCTGCCTGCTGATGCAGAGATGGAGGAAAATGATTGATACAGCTTATCAGAACCACGGGCCAGGCATGACTGCAGGACCCCTCTGCATGTATGATTTTTTTTTTTTTTAAAAAAGATCATCTCCTAATGCAGTGAGTGTGTTATGCAGTGAGTTCCTCACACTATAAAACTTCCCATGGAGATGAAACTCATTTTTACTGTGTGGGAGTTTGGGGGCTGTGAGTGAGCGAGGCTAATTCAGTACTAGCCCGCTGAACTATGTGTGCTTGCCCAGGGCTCATTCACCTCCTGATAAACCCACAGCAGTTGTTGATGCAGGGCTTTATAGCGGGGAACAGCCAAGAGGTGTGGGGTAGTTGTTTTAAATGCAAATTATTGGGCTTCGTACAGGACTAAATGGCTGAATTCTAGGGCTAGTGCGATGCAGGATGGCAAATTATGATGCTAACAGTTTGATGTACTGAGGACAAGCCATTCCAGTGGTTCAGAGCTTGCCCATTTTTTTCTGTGCTTTTGATAAATACAAATAAATAACTTGAAAAGTTCTCTACACAAGAAAGAAGCACAGCAGTTGCTAAAAATTAAGGGAAATACAGTGAAATATCTTCAAATAATAGCATAAAACCAGTAACTTATGACTCAGGACTGAACTCGATCTCCGAGAGTGATGCAAAAACTCTTTATAAGGCAATTATATTTCTGCCTAAGATTCTTCCAGTGAAAAAATACTTTAACAGCAAAAACATTTTAAATTATTACAAATATTACAACTTATCCCCTATTTTTTTTATTTGTCTCGAGGCTCTGTTAGCTGAGCAGCCGTGGTGCTGATGGGCTCAAATTTATGTACACATGGAGAAATGACATCTTGGGGTGTCAGCCATCGCTGTGCTGGTGTGCTTGAGGTGGGAACAGGAGAGACCATTATCCACATCTCTTCTCTTCTTTATCCTTTCCATTTGCTTTGTCCTCAAATCCCTGTTCAAGGAGGCCATCAGTGACAGGAGTGGAGGTAGCTCCTCACTGCGGATCTGACCCAGTCCTTTCATTTCTTTCGTCTGCTGCTGCCGGCACAGGCTGAGGGCACAGCTGGAATGGGGATGCTTCCTCACTAGAGGATTAAACCCTCCTTGGTCCTGATGCTGTACCAGTAATAAAACCTAGTCCAAGGTGAGTCATATTACACTAGGAAAGGTGTGTTTTTCCTGCATATCTGTGCCTATGCTGGAAGAACGGTACCAGAAGTTATGGCAGCCAAAGCTATTAATTTTTTTTTTTTTTTTTTAACCTGCTTACTCAATAAATGCTGTGACAAAGTTGGCGAAGTTGTGCCACGATGCAGGGCTGTGCTGTGCAAAGCTGGGGGGGTCCCAGCTGAACCTCTGCCGCAGCAGCCAGCGATGCTGCAGGGACCCCGGCAGCGGCAGAGCTGCCATCTTGAGGTGTCAGATTTACTCGTTGTTGAGCCGAGCGTGGGTTTCGCGGGATGGGCCGGTGGAGCGCACAGTAACTGTACCAGCAGGGCCTTGCCTGAAGCCCTGCCCTCGCAAACATTGACGCTGTAGCAGACGTGAGATACTACGTGGCTGTGTTCCAACGCGCAGGATAGGAAGACGTGGAGAGGGTGTATTATCATTTCCCCGACCATTGCAGGTGCAAAGAATTCGCTAACAATATTTGCTCTGGAGCCAAATTGCTCTCAGACTCCCTCCTATGTTTATTCAGTTGAAGAGAATTACCCAGCTTTTCGGCTGCGCAACAATCACAGGGTAAGAATTCCCAGACAAGGTATTTTTCTTTCTTTTATTTTTATTCCCTTTTGAAACATGTGTCTAGACAAGTGACAGGCAAACCTCAGATTGTTTGGTTGCATGTTTGAAAGGTACCTGAATGTTTCCTCCCTCAGTCCGTCCCCTGAATGTGTTCAGCCTGCCTTGGTTCCTGGTAATTGGGCTGAGAGCCTCGAGAGAGCAACTTGTGAGTTTTTCATCTCCTCTTGGTTTTATGGAGTTCAAAGACCACTCAACCATAGAGCTTTGGCAAATACTTTGCTCTTTAGCTTTCTGAATCTGTCTCAAACCAAGAAGCACAAGAAAGCATGAAATGGTTAAAAATAAATAAAAATATATATATATTCCCCCAACCCTCCAAACCTTAGCGTAACAGAAGAATGTTCTTCATTCAAATTAAAAATGCAAAGAAGCTGCTTGTAAGCAGTTCGAGTAAAGGAGAAATGTTTGAATGCATTTTTTTTTTTAAGCTCATTTAGACCAGCTGCTTATGGCTAGTAGCGCCCTGATGTCTGATGTCTGTGGCACGTAACACTGCAGAAGTTATGTCATCCTGTGAAATGGGCCACACAGGACATTTGACTAGGACAGACCCTGGTCGTGGTTTTAACGTGTTTGCTGAGCTGAACGAAGGCAGTTAGTCAAATCCGTTTGATTTCAGTAGGATTGCACATGGATGGAAGTCTATTGCAATGTTGATGGCAATCTTTTCCGTACTTAGATCAATAAATATTTTCCTGCTCTAAGATAATTACAGAGTCAGGGATATTTACTGGAAACAGTTAAAAAACAATTAAAGGTAAGTGAAGGCAATCAAGAGCTTCTTAGATTATCTGTCAAGCTGTTTTATTACCTATTTGTCCAACCGGTGGTGCAGATGGCCCTACCCTCTGAGCAATGAATTACCAAGTGTTTATGGTAAAGTTTGTCCCATTTATACCATGTCATCATTTTCTTAAAGTTTTTGGATTTGGGTTTTATGTTAGTAAGTCCTCTCGGGCACATGCCCCACCTCAGTTGGGTCACTTGTCTCGGGTTTTGGGCAGCCCCAGTTGCGCTTGTTCTGACCTGGAGGTAGGAGGGGATGGGGGTGGGAGCACTCTGGTTCGAAATGCGTAGCTTTGGTGTGACTCCAGTCTCCACCACCCCACCGGCTTGGTGCTGACACACGGTAAATACCTGAGCCAAAGCACCTGACTTAGTGTGGGAGTGGAGGTTCACTGCAATAAATTAGGTAGGAATAGTGCAAACTGCTGGTTTCTGCTATCCAGCAGTTCATTTTTGTTCTTATTTTTCAGTTAGCAATCTATAAAAAAAAATATTGCAAAACTCAACTCTTCTCTCCAGAGTCAATAACATCCCATGTGCCGGGTGGTGTAATAATTCAAAATAGGGCAGACCTAGGAGAGAGTTAGATTGGGTTAGGAAGCAAACGCCAAAATGCCAGCTCCACTGCAGCTGGTTCCTTACTGTGAAAGGCTAAGGGGAAACCCCATACTGCAGCTCCACAGTAACACTGGAAGATTATAAATTCCATGCATCCTTCCCACCTGTTTCAATTTTAATGCAAAAATAGAAACATGCTAATTCATATCTTGTTTCCAAGTTGGCAGGAGAAGTCCCTGGGTTGGTTGGTAGTGCTATAACGTATCAGAATATGGTGCAGCTCAGTCTCAATTTTGCTACTTTTTTCTTTCCCCCCAAATGTATTGAGTACTGAGAGCTGGTTCTTCAGTTGGTGTCAACTGGCAAAGTCCTGGCTCTTCTGGCGAAGAGAGCCCAGGCCCATAGCTAATGCAAATCACCACAAAGTTGGGTAACGTTACTAAGAAAACACTCTGTAATAAGCCGTGCTCTCAGAGTTGCTCGGGGAGGAAGAGGAGTTTGGTGGCCTTTAATCACAGGGTGACTTTGAGACCCAGCTCTGTTGTAGCCATGAAAAGTGAAGTGCAACCTAAGGGGACAGATGAGACAGCGGCAGCGCACCAGGCACAGATGAGAGCTCAGCATGAAGACAAGTGCTGTGTTTTTTTTTGCTCACCAGGAAACAAGCAAGATGAGCTGAAGCAGGAGCAATAGCAGAAGTGTGGTGATGAGCTGGCAAGGACAGGCGGGCCTGTCTTGGGTGAGGAGATGGGAGGGAAGAGTTGAGGAACGCAACGGCTGGGATTTCTGCCTATAAATATGTCATAGCTAAAAATTAAAGAAGGTGTAGAAGAACTGTTTAGGCAAAGGGGTGCAGTGGTATGAGAATGATAATGTAAACTGCCATGGGTGGACTTAGGCTGGAATTAAAGCGTTTCTGACTACTGGTGGTAGCAAGCCCAAACACTCCACTGCTGTGAGTATTCTCTTGCTTTAGCTGCAAGGCCCAATAGGAATCATGCCTGTGGGCTCTTAGCAGCTGTCTCTTGGTTTGGAAGAGGACATCAGAAAAACTGTTTATCAGGAAAAAAGTAAGGATTATATAAAAAGTATGTTTCTGCCTAAGAAACGCATGCTTAGATCAAAATAATGCGGATAACAACAAAGAAATGAAATGGTTTTGGGGAAATCAGAGGGGAGAAGTTGCTGGGTGTATTTGTCTGTATCACATTCAAATGTCCAGGTTAGCGCAGAGGGCTGCTCAGAAAGGGTATTCTTTGCAGAGGTTACAGAGGCATGGGCGACATCAAAGTGCCTGGTGCTGTTAACGCCCTTCCTTGAGTGTAAACACAAGCTGTGCACTCCCCAAAAACACGTTCCCACCGGCCCGACTTCAGCCTGCCCGTGTGCGGTGTGGGGAGCAGGTGGGACCCCAAGGTCGCGCTGAGAGGAAAAGGGTAGAAGCGTGCCCCGGTGTGGGAAGGCGCCCGTGCAACCGCTCAGCCTCAAAACCGCCCTGTACCTTTTTCTTACCCAGGAGCAGGCAGATATATTATTATTGGAGTGTTGCTGACCCAAGGGGAGCCACTGTGCTGCCCCGGCTTGAGGAGCTGCTTCATATACAGCTTGTCAACGCAGAGAAAGTAGTTTTTTCTTTTTTAAACTGTGGGTGATGTCAAGAATAAAAGACTTCAGTCAATAATCCTAAATAAGGAGCGAGCATTTAAACAAAGAGCCACTGTGGACTTTACAGACAGATGCATGAATTGGCCGGTTGTAAAATGGACAGCATTTTACTCAAGGATGCAATGGCCACCTCCAGTCTTTCGAATTCCCACCAAGTTTTAGAGGCTCAGTGCTAAAGAAGATAAAGAGAGATGTTAACCAGTGATGGGATTTTATCTGTCTTGAGCATTTTGATAGGCTGTAAGCGTTAGCACACCTTCACTACACCTGGGTTGGCTTCAATCCTCAGCTCACTGTCCTGCAGCTGATGAAGGACAGGCATAGAAGCAGAACAGATCTGCTAGGAAAAATTTAGCTGGCCAGCCTAAAAGTCCTTTGCCCCTCCATCACCTGCCATCCAGTTAGCACGTTAGACCTCCCTTTCTCTGCAACTGTGCACAGAAATAACGGCTCCAAGCACGGCAGTATGTTGGTGTTACATAGAGTGAACGGGCTGTGCAGTTTCTGTTGCAGTATAGGAACACTGCTTGCTTTTATACTTTAGAGCCAATGAGAAGAAAAAAAAAGTAAAAAAAAAAAAAAATAGTCCTGCCTTAGCTCTTTGGCAGAAGAGCAATAATTTCAATGCACCCCCCTCACACACACATGCTTTGCTGTGTTAGAGGCAATGGTGTTGCTTGGAATGAAATGCCACAGCTGTGAACTTTGCTTCGTGTTAGACAGGAATGAAATGTTCTCTCCTTCACTTCTGTTTGCAACACAGGCGACATGATTTCGGATTACATTACCTGAGTGAGCAATATCCAAATTATTTGTCCAGACATAGCATAGCAGGGCAAAAAAACCCACCCAAGAAATCTGTGGTGTAACTTCAAATATGTACATGACTATTTCCATGCTTGCAGCTCTCCTGTGTAGGTGTCTAGTGATTCCCACTGATTATCTAACCATATGTTTTATTTTTCTCTTTTTAAAAAAAAATATTAAATGATTCAACACATTTTTTGTGGCATGTTAGATTGGCTACAATAACATGTGGTCTTACCCTGCTCTGATTGAATTTAATGCCACCATTCCCACTGACTAAACTGATTCGGAATTAGGCCCCCAGTGAAGAAAAGTCCACACTACGTGTAGAAGTAGCCAGGACTGTAAATACAGTCCCCCTAGCTTGGGGACATATTGAGCTCATTTGGTACAGAAATAATATTTTTCCATAACCTGGACATATAGAGATGGTCCAGTCCTGCACAGTACAGGCAAAGCTCCCACTGAATTAAGAAGAGAAAAAAAAAAAACAGGTTGAAAATTTGCAATTACAATTAAGGTCAGTATAGCATGATCGGTGCAGTTCTGAAATATGCAGATGTTGCAGTTTTTCTTTGGAAAAAGTTGTGGTCCAAACACACTGCTCAACTCTGAAGATTCACAGCAACAATTGCACAATTCATGCAGTAAGGTTGGCTCCCCTTCCAGTTAGGCTCTCTCTAAGTGCCAGGCTCTCGTGTTTGTGATACAATTTTCTGCAGTGGATTACCTGTATGTCCAGCAAGCAGGTTTTCCAGGTGCAAAGTGGTGCACGGAACAATGCCCAGAGGGGTAACGCTCAGAAGCTCATGATAACTTTGTGCGGCAGGTCCTGCACCACAACAGAGCCGGGGAGACCTGAGTCACTGTCCTCGGGGATGCCTCACCAATGCGCAGCTTTCTAGGATGAGGCACACGTTAAGTCTCGGGTTAAGTTTATCACAAGTTTGGCCCTTCCTGCTAAACACTCGTACAGCTGACTGACAGGAGAGTGAGAACGATTGGGACAAGAGAGATGTGGCAATATTTTGTGAAATAAGGAAATGGCTTTCCAATGCTAACTGCCCTGTGGGGTTTCACACCGCTGTGAGCGTTAATCCTGCAGGAGAACTGGATCTATACCAGGGTACCGTAAAGAGAAAAAGCTCTTCAGCTGGCGTGCGCGAGCAGGGCGATTTCAGATGCGAATTGCCCAAGAGGAGGGCAGCTGAGAGCAGCAATAGGTATTGTTCAGGCACATCAAACCAAGCCCACCATTCAGGATGCTGTGGTGTCTCGTAATAGGGCATTGAGGACCAATTCTGTGGTTTTGGCTGGAAAACTATAGGAATTCAGTTCAAAAGGTGTGCAGCTCACCTATAAACGTAAGTAAGTCTGTATTGGGCAAAAAAAAGCCACTGTTGCGGTTGAGTCTTTCTTAACAACTTGAGGTCCCTCCATTTGATGGTCTGCATGGTTTATGGAGAAACCATGATCATCAGGGACAGATGATCTGATAGTTATTAAAAATAATAGGCCGACAAATGACATATCCCTGGCTGTGGAATGAAATACTTGACACACCAGATGGGCCTTCTTATCACCGATTTCTCCAGCTTACCCACTCAATATTGATAACATGCTCAGAGGAGTTAGGAGAGTCATGCCAATAAACACAAATGCCTAAAAACTGTCTGCAACAAGGCTTCATGATAAGAGATGAGAAAAGAAAATTCTTTCCTGAAGTTATAAGAAGTTAAAAGCTGTCTTTTTGGAAGATGGGTATAAAGCTCTGTTCATGATTGTGGGAGGTTACTGTTGAGTCCCCTCAAGGCTTTGGCTAGGATGTCTGCCACACATCCTTGTGCAAGAGAGAGGGTTTTGTGCATTACTTAGAACTGAGGTCGTTGAAATACTAATTTGATAGTGTTCAGACATATTCATAAATAGTCTGGTAAAAAGGATGAATAGTGAGATGAGAAATTTTGCAGATGATGCAAATTATTCAGTGTTGTAAAACTAAATCTGGCCACAAAACACTGCCGAAAGAGTTCATGATCCTGAGTGGCTGGGCAATAAAATGACTGATGTAGCGCAGTGTCAACAAAAGCAGAGCACATGCAGAAAACTCCCCCTAACTCTACTTCCACATAGACGAGCCCTAAACGTAACGTTTAGCAAAGAGAGCTTGGAGGCCTCTGCAAATATCATTTAAAGTCCATCAGAAGAGGCAACTATCACGTTAAAGACAAATTGGCAAAGAGGCAGGAATGAATCAGAAAACATCACTATAGCACTCCTGGATGAAACCGCATCTCCACGGTAGTGTGTTTTCTGGCCATCTAACTCCAGAAGGGTTGAGCTGAACTAGAAAGCACAGGAAGGAAAGCATTCAGGATGAGGAGAGATGGGCAATGGCTTCCAGAAAGATGGAAAAAATAAGCAAATGAGGAGTCTTGAGGGTGGAAAGGGATGACAGCAGCAGGAGGGACAGTAAAGGTCTGTCAGGTCATGATTGACATAGAAAAAGGCAAATAGAAACTGGTCGTTCACCGCTTCTTGTAAGAATTAGAGGGGACCCGACGACGCTGTCACACAGGAAGGTTTAAACCAACACAAGGAAGTACTTCTTCATACAAAGCATAATTAAATTGTGGAACTCATTGCCACAGGATGTTGCGGAGGCCAAAAGTTATAAATGGCTCACAAAAAGGATCAAAAACATTTGAGGAGGATGGATCCATGGGTGGCTGTTAAAACACACTGGTCTGGAGGCAGCCTCTGCTTTGGGAAGTCCATAAACCACAGATTGCCTGAAGCGAGGAGGGTACAGCAGGGGACGGACTGCGCTGAACCTCCTCCTTGAGCTTCCTCCTCCTGCATCTCCTCCTGCTTGTGCTGGGAGATGGGACACTGGCCCGTGTGGCCTTTTGGCGTGACACTGGTCAGGTCCCAGCTCTGCTGGGTCTGTTTGGGGCATGTCTTCTTACTCCTCTTTAATTAAAAAAAATGAAAAAAAAAAAAGCCAACCAACAAAATACAAGCAAAAACAGAAGAGGGGGAAGAAACAACCCCAGCCCTCCGCACACTGTTAGTAGGCAGCCTGGTAGTTGTTTTATTTTCTTTAGAGTGGACTTTGTGTTGCAAGTGGCAGGAAGCCATGAACCACAAAAATAAAATAATTCTAACCCGAGTGCTAAGTAAGGAAAACAAAGATGGCTCAGCAATTAGCAGCATTATATATGTTAGTACTAAGTAACAACAGATGTCAGGACTTGAGCCCTTTGCATTCCTCGCGATCCTTCGGAAACCAAAGCCTTTTGACGTTGCTATACATTATTACAGTTATTTTGGGTCTGAAAGAACAGCAAGGGCTCTTTGAATGTTGGAATATGTAGGTTGCTGGGACTGGCTGGGTCTTACCTGCGTCTACCTCGCCGTCCTGCATACTTCTGCTGACTTAACAGGCTGGCGTGCGCTGTAAAAGCCTGCTCTGTAAAGACATGCGCTGGCCATGAGTCATTAGCAAGCATGCGAAGCTAATTGGCAAAATACTCATAAAAGATTTTGAAGGTGGGTTAATTACAATTCATTACACTGTAAACTGTCCCCAGGCTATTGTTAAAAAATGCAGGAGTTTCAAGGTCCAGTATTTTATGATTCATTTTGCCATGCAGTGAAAAACAGACTCTATATCAAACTACATTCATTATAGTTAAGACCACAAAATCTTTATTGGTTTTTCCCTCCTTGTTATATGAATTCATATGGACTGCACATTTCTAACAATTGGCAAGAAGGCATGAAATAAAATTTATGATATTTTCTTACTTCTTTCTGCACTCGGTGCAGCCTTAAAAACTGCCCATTCTAGTTGCTTTACCTTCTCTCACCTTAATTCATTTGAGCTGATAGGATGGGAAATGGAAAATAAACAGAGAAATCAATGGAAACAGCTTTGCCACACTTAAGATTTGGTTGTCTGATAGATCTGGCTGCTGCATGTGTGCACAGGAACTTCAGCTCCAAAAGGATACTGGTAATGAAACAGTAATAAAGAAGAATTTCCCCTTGTAATAATATAGATAATTTTCTTAAAATTCAGAGTAGACACATTTTTACCGATTACTTGTATTTCCAGACAGAGGAAAGCTAAGCCCAGGACACACTCAGAGATCTGCTTAGACAAATCTTGCGGGCGCGTGCATCAGTTTACTCACACGAGTGATGCTACTCACATGCTTTGCTGGCCGGGGACCTTTGTCCGCTCATAGCCAAATTCTGCAGCTTATAAAAGAAGATAACAGAGCCTTTGACTGTCTTTGCTTATGCCAGGGATGTCAAATACTTATATTTTCTTGTGAAAGGTCTGTGGGAGGGAGGCATTACTATTGAGTAGCTTGGTATAATTCTCAATAATGCTGCGTTGAGAAAAAGTTAACAGAGGACCCAGCTGTGACCTTTGTGGGAGCAAAGCCAAGCGCTGCTCATCAGTGCTACCTTTGTACCCTTCTCTGGGGGGGGGTGCTCCTTATCTCCTTGTGCTGGCTGGCACTTGGGCTCTCCTTTGAGGCTTAAATGGTACCATTCAGCCGTGCTTTCTCTCGACCCCAACATGCTGAGCTCTGTTCACTTCTGCAAATCCAGCGGACTTTCTCCTGTGCTGGCCCAGCCTGCGCCTGACTGCACCGAGTCCTACTCTGCACATTCATACACATCGCTAGGAGAATCGTTGTTGGTAGCGTTTCCAGCTCAGCTGAACTAATTTTGGGTTTAAAAAGGTGCCAATAGGTTCTAAGCATATTGCTATTACTTTTATTAACACATGGCATTGAGCTGCAGCGATCTGCTCGGAGTCTGAGCTCCAGAGCAGCCGCTGATGGCAGTTAGGCCTGGATCAAAACCAGATTTAAGCATAAGGAGTAAATGATGGAAGTAGCCAGGGACTACTGCTTCCCCCATTAAAAATGTTGATGACATGGATGGATTTTGTTCTTTCACTTAATATTTTACTTTTTTTATCTTTTTGAGGTGATGGGGAGAGGGGAAATACTGAAGAAACCTCTCACTCAGGCAATAATTGAATTGCTGGTCTTAGTTTTTTCTTATTGAAACCTCTAAATCTTTCAATGAAACTGAATGTTTTTTGGAGGTAAAATTTTTCATTCAGTTGAAAAATACCTCCTCCATCACAAAAAAGCATTAATAGAAAAAAACCAAACCCAAACCCTTCCAGCTTGAAATTAGTCATGTGGAAATATCAGTTTGTTCTATTAAGACTCAGTAATGGATTTATTGTAGCATGCATTAGTTTTGTTTGCATTAACATACTGTAAAGTGATAAATATTTTGGGTTGGCTGTTTTGTCTGAGGTTTTCTCTGGGAAACTGGATTTTCTTACATGACAGTATCAGAACTGCCGTATTTATTGGGACCAAGAATCTGTCTAGCTTGGTTACCAACAGAGGCATGCAGAGAAGAGTAAAAACTAGCCCGAGCATTTATGATACTTACCCTGGGTAGTTTGCCAGCCTCCACATCTCCTCTGTCACGCTGGGGGCTGACCCCTTCCTACCGATGTGATTGGAGGCTGTGACAACAGGAATGAAGCTCGAGGAGGTCACCTGCACCATCGGATTTACAACGGGGGCATTTTCCTACTGGGTGATCACCGCATGGGATGTGCCTCTTGCTTCCCCTCCTGAAATGCTCTCCCGATTGCACTGGCGGGGACCCCCGGTCGTTGTGCCAAGAACTGAGCGAAGCCCAGAAGGAGATTATAGCCCAGCGGCCAGAGCTCGGCTGGGTTTTTTCACAGCCGGTGGGCATTTGGAGCAAAGAACTTGGAAACCAGAGTTCAACGACAGTGATATTTATGGGTGCTCTGACTAACCTCCGTGCCTGGGACCCAACAGCTATATCCAAAAACATGGCAAATACCTCTTTTGTCTTGTTTTGTTTTGGTAAGGATTATAGCTGTTCCTGTTGCCATCTCACCTGGAACTAGTACATGAAGAAACTTCACTTCATGACATTTAGCATCGTCAGTGCTGTTATTGGACAGACGTACCAGTGAGTGAAATGGAAGCAAAGGAGGAAAAAAAATGAGTGACCAAAATTTTCCAAACTCTCACAGGTTTTGTTTCTAGTAGTGGAGAGATTTTGCAAGTGGCGGGTGTCAGTATTAAGTACTGAATTCTTCATTTTTCCCTTTGGTCTCATTATTAACAAGGATATTTGTTTTTAAAATAGACATTTTTCATCACTTCTTTGTAGGGTCATGCCTCTGTAAGGCACACAGATACTGAATTTGGACAGGACCTTTTAGCCATATGAAGCTCCAAAATTTCAGAGGCTCCATTAAGAATATCATGCAGAAATTGGGATTTTTGCCATTGGCTTGATTGGCTGCAGGATTACACCCTCCTTACTTACTCCTTATTGCTGCTCCTTAGAAGTCATCTTTGATTTGGAAATCTTGAAAAATGCTGTGACACATTGCTCTCCAAGGAGATTCCTGCTACTTCATCGTTTCGATGAGGCTGTAAATAACAAAAAAGCCTTACTCATCAAGTGCTCCTCCAGTCCCGGCTGAACTCAGAGTAGTCAGGAATGGGCAACAGCAAAATGTTAACCAAATTCCTTTAAATCTCAAAAGAAATGTTGAGTAGAGCTTCTCCGAGACTGCAGAAAACTCTCCGTGGGAAACCGTCAACATTTCTATTTAACATATTGTGTCAACATTTGGCATTTGTGAATCAACTGGTGAAGTGGTTGGAAAAAACAGGAAAATACAATTTTATGGATGTTGGGAATATGTATCTATGTGAGTATATACACATAAAATATACACATCTTTCTATCTAAAATATACATACTACCTATATACAAAGTTTTCCAGTTACCAACTATGTGTGTGTACATGCTTATATGATATTAATATATGACAACAGGAAAATTTTCAGCCAGCTCCAGTTTTGAGCCAGTCACTTTGAAGGCAGATTTGTTTGTTTGTTTAACAAAACCCATTTTGACAACGGCCTCTCCTAGCTAGGAGCTGGGTACCCCGAAAGCCGTTCTGGATGGGCTTTGGGACGGGACATCACTGTTGGTGCTTTCAGAGTCACTACCATCAATAAGTCCTCTTGGACGTCTCCTCCCCGAGCTGTTGTAATTCACTGGTGTACTGCCCTCCGCTCCAGCAGCTGCTGAGTCCTGCGCAAGCGTTTAGAGCTTGGCCCCATGGCCATCCATGGCAAAAATCCCATGGACTTCAACAAACCTGGATTTCACCCCCAGTCCTTGGAAGATTTTTAAAGATGTCCAAATAACACACTGCGTATATCCCATCATCAAAGCCTCCTCTGTTGACTTGATTTACTTTTACACTGTGCGTGATATCAAACTCAAGCTCTTTAAATTCCTGCTCTTATTCCAGGCCCAGTGGAAGGACACCGCCCCTCTTCTGTTTTCACTGAAATTCATCAAGGCTGGTGGAAGTACCTTGCTGAAGGTCCCTCATGTAGATTGCTTCCTACAGTAAATTATTCAAAGGGATAAGACATCTCACAATTGGCTTTTATAACCCTCTGAAAAAAACAAAAGTCTGGCTCAACAGCTGCTGACTTTTTCTCTAGCGGAGGCTGAGCTGCTAAGAGATCTGTAGCACTCCCCCTCAGTGAGCCAAGCCCTGCAACTCAAGCCGAGAAAAGTGTCATAAATCGTTGCAAAAAAGAAGCGCTGCTATCTAGCCGCGCACTGATGGCCCAGCCATCCCTTTTGGGGCCAAGAGCTCACCAGCAAAGATGACATTATCACCGCCACGAAGGCAACCTGGAGCCCTACAATGAATTCAGGTCCCCTCTGTGACCTTGGACAAGGTGCATACACTCCTTGCCTTCACTTCCCCATCTAGAAGATGGAGCTAGTAACCCTCGATTTGCTCATCATGTTTATTTAAATTCCGAACACCTCCAGGCAGAGGCAATCTCTTACAACGTGTCTATACAATGTCTAATAGAAGGCCCTTGTCTCAGCTCAACCTCTAGGTACTACACGAAGGCAAATAGTAGTACTTGGCAGACTATAGATTTCAAACTAGAAATCTAATACCAAATAGTTCGCATTCTCTCCTGCTTTTGGCACTTAGCCCTACTCAGGATGATTTTGTTTTGTTTTGTTTTTTTTAAGAAGGTAGAAGACCGAATCCTGAGTGCCCTCTGTCTCCGATTCCCATTAAAGTTTACATTATACTCACTGGCAGTTTGTCTCAGAAGTGTCCCAGGGTTTCCCTCTTAGGTTTTTAAACAGCTGTACGGCAGAAAGCAAGAAAGCATGAACTCTATCTGGTCCTGGAGCTGCAGCTGTAATCAGAAGCTGTATGATGAAGTTCAGCTGGAAGAGCAAAGGAGAGGAGGAAGGAAAAAAAAAAAAACAGAAAACAAAACAAGGGAATGCCATCAAAGTCTTTCAAAGACAGAAATTCATTTTACCTTTGTCAATGACTGTGGTTTTCAAGGATAAAGATCAAAGCGATGACCGTGGGCAGAGCTATGACAAATGCCGAGATCAGTCTGTTAAACCCTAGCATTAGCGCTACAGTTAGACTGGTGTCTAGACTAGCAGTGGGTACTCATGCCAGGTTTGGCAAACAGGGCAGCGGAGCGCTTGCATCAGAGCTGTAGCAAGAAGAGTGAGGCATCCAAATTGCAGAGGGGAGGGACAATCAGACTCCAGCAGAGTGGAACTGGAAAAAGGAAGTTTAGAAGAAAAAAGAAAAAAAAAAAAAAAAAACCAACAAAGCAAAAAAAACCAAACCACACAAAAACCCACTGCCAGATTATTGCCTGAGCTAAAAGGAAGACAGCTGAGAAGACACATCCCCCCTCCCGGTTTTTGCATTGTGATTAATGTACACAGAAAGCTTAGATAACCGAGGGAAAGTAATGCCAAATTCTTATCAATACAGATGAGCTGGCTTCATATTCCTCCAGCCCTTTCATGTGGAAATGAGACTGCATTTGATGAGGCCAAGCCCATGTTTGAAATAGCTCAGCTGGGGTGCGCGCGTGGTGAGGGTTCAGGTGCCTGCGCGGAGAATCGCTACAGCTGGATGGAAAGGGGAGACCTCTCCTGAGGGCAGAGAGTGCCTTCAGCTTCCTCGCTTTTTCTCTTCCTCGTGGGGAGGACAGAAAGCCCTTGCTCCACGGGATAAATGCACGCTGAAGTCTGAGCCAGTGGGCTGTGCAAGGAGGCGAGGTGGTTTGGGCTGGTGAAGGACCCTGGCCTGCAGGGTCTCCACATTCCTCCAGAGACCTCTTGCATGGACCCTTAAAAATAACACCCTGTCACGTCCCAAAGGGGGAAGGTAGATAAATGCGGGGAGCGCTTACAACAGCTCGTGTTAGCACGCTTGGGGCCAGCCCCGCTTTCACACTGCTGCCCTGGGGCATGTGCTCGCTCCAGGGCTGCAGGCTTGGACAGAGGAGAGAGGAGCGACGGCATCGCTCTCTGCGTGTGGCACCCTGTGCCTGGCCAAGTCTGGGGCTCTACTGGCCTGAGAATGCCACGCAGGATGGGTACAGGGATAAACTCGAGAAAAATTGCATGCTGCTAGACAGCCACCATCACCAGAGTACCTCAAACCTCCCCAGATACTTTAAACCAACCATTTCCCATCATAGTTACATTGGCTTCTGCCAGTCACAACAAGTTCAAAAGAAGCTACAAACTGATGTGGGCAAATGGGATCTCCAATGGGTGAAGACAGACCGGGGGAAATATTTTCAGAAACCCAGCTGCTTTCAGCTGGGCTTCACACAGGGGCTTGCCTTGCCCATTTTCAGGAATACAACCTCGTACTTGCTAGAAACAATTAGCTAAGACCTAGACCGGTCATACGCTATTCTCAGCTCTGCTACTGACTCACCTGCACGGCCTCGGGCAAGTTGCTTGCATAGTTGTGCCTTAGTTTACCCATTGGTAATAGCAGAGATAGTAACAGTCTCACGGAGTGGTGCGAGAATTAGTTAATTAATATTTGGAAAACAGTTTGTGCCTTGACGTCTTTGTGCCTTTGTTTACCTATCAGTAATATCAGAGATAATAACTGTCTCAGAGAGAGGTACAAGGATTATTTAATTATTTGAAAAGCAGTTTGAGATCCTTGGATGAAAGATGCTATGTGAGTAAAACATATCATTAAAAACATCTCCCGGTCCTCTGTGAAGTTAAAATAAAGCTGGAGCTTCTTAGTCATTCAAATAATTAAACCATAAATACTGTTTATTTTAATCTTCCCTTTAAAAAAATAATCTAATCTAGGCAGCGATACCAGCCAAAGAATGAAAAAGGTTTCAAATTCAGGAGACCTATCAATTGGAAGAGCTTGATTCTTAATTGCTTTTTGATTTCTATCAACAGAAAGTGAGAGCAATTGTATTTACAAATGCCTGCAAAAGCAGAGGGCAGCTGGGAGGACACCCACAGTTCCTCTGCAGGGTTTCAGCCTGCACATTCACATGGATACAGCAGCTGTACGCCGCGCGGCACGGGGTTTCTCACACTATCCGAGCAGATGATCCTATTTGACTCGATAACCAACCGGGAGGTGTAGACTAGCCCATCTTTAAGGCTGGTCAAAGCCAGCTTCCCCCCCAAAACGTGGGTGCACTAAAGCAGGGTTGCAAGAGCAACTCCTCCTCCCAGGCATGGTGCCGAAGGGACAACTTGACCAAGCAAAGGTGCCGGTCATCAGCCATCGATCCATTCAGGCTTTTGCTCCCTGGGCAGCGAGTCTCTCCTGAAACTCAGCACTGACTGTGTGCCGTGAGCCAGTGCTGCCCTGCCTGCTTTGCCCAGGTCCAAGGGGAGAGAAATCCCGGAGCGGTACTGACTGACACTGGAAAGGAACAGTAGGAGAACCCATGGAGTCTATATCTAAAATCATCTTTTCTTCAGAGGTGTACAAGCCAAATGTGGAAAGCCCTCTCAGTCACTTCCCTGGGGACTTACTGTATATTGGGGTGTTAAATATGCAATTGGCCCTTGTTTTGTCTCTTTCTTTCTCTCCAGCTTTTGTGCATGTTTTTGTTTTACAAACCACATATGCGAAGAAGAGGTTTGCAGAATCAAGGTCATGGTTTTTAATTGAACGGGGCCTCTTTTAAGGTGCAACTATTGCTGGGAAACTGCTAGCTTAACAATCTGCTGTACTGGGCACCCAAACCACCACCCCACATGGGCCTTCCACGGGCTCAGAGGGACTTGTCTCAGCCTTTTCACAGCCTCCCACTCCTCTCTGCTCGTAGAAGATGTTGCAGCAATGGCCAATTAACCTGTGTGGGAACATGGGGAGGAAGAAAGGATGTAATTGCCTTCCTGAGCTCCAGCGCTTTCATTAGTTAAATGTCCTCCTGTCTTTTCCATGCTAGTCCAGCTTCTACGGAATTTTCATCAGACCAAAAGAGGCCTTTAGGGCCATTTGAAAGTAACCATCAGATAAAAGCAGTTGTCATCCTCCTTATGCGGCAGGCAAGGAAGCAGCCACAAGTAGACTGGTCACACAGGAAGGAGAGGAGGGACCCGGTGACTCAGAGCTTTTGACTCCCAGCTGTCAGCTTGAGACGCCATTCCAGCCAAGTATAAAAGCACATGGTTATCTCTAAACTCATGAATAATCCCATTGATTTAAGCCATAAACTTCAGCATCAGGGCCTTAACCACCTGACTGTGCTTGCCAAGAGCGGATAAACAGGAGCGCAGGTCTGGATAGGCCTGAGATATTCCTCTTGACATAGAAGAATAGCAACAAATGGTCGTTTCCCTAGTGCAGGTTTCTAAGAGAACCACCAATGGGGACAAAAAGGTGGCTTGGTCCCCAAGATGAGGAGTCCCGTGGGGATGACGTAGCTCCTGTGCCAGCCCCAGGAGCTCTCTCCATGCTGGACATGAGTGGACTCGTCCACCTCCCTCACAACTGCCCTGTTGGACGCGTGCAGGGGGCTGCTCAGCTGACTGCAGTGACATTGACCTTGGCGGTGGTTTCCCAGAGCGCAGTGCCCAGATGATGCGATCCCAGTCCCCAGGCTTTGCTGGAGGGCAACCAGGTTCCCCCGGAGGGTAACGGGGTATTTGCTTATGTGATGATACCAACTGTCCTCTCCTGACTGGGATTTAGCGAGTTCTTTATCCCTTTGCTCACGCAGAACTGGGAAATGACCTGGTTGTGAAGGAGTCTCACCACAAGCAGAGGCGTCCCTCAAAACTCTGCAGCCCAGGATACAGTTTACTCCCCACAGCTGCTTTTGACCTTGCATTTCTAGCAAAGGGCTAAGAGATCAAGGGAAACAAGAAGGAAGCTCTGTTGTTGATGGGAGAGTGAATGAGGCAACCTAAATTATACATGGCGTTGCCTACCAGATGGTCGGAGCGTCTCTCCCTTCTATTATGCAAAGTAATAGTTTCACAGACAAAGTAGAGGGGACCGGAGATACCAGAGCATTTGGGAAACACGTCCCATAGCTGATTGAAAGGCATGTTTTACTCCTAGCTGGTAACATGGGATTTCAGCTGGATGCCTGTCATTCAATCCTTCCCCAGAGGCGCAAGGTGTCAGCTCTGTCTCTGAGAGGGAGCAGAAAGACTGGGAGCCCAAACAGAACTGGAGCGGTGATTTATAATGGTGGGGTTTAGTTCTGCGGACTAGGACAGGAGGTGGTGGTTTAAATAAAATGTTCAATAAACCCGGGCAAAGCACATTTTGCTTCTTGCTTATGAGAAGCTTTCAGTTTGGTCCTTTGTAGCTGGGGACACTGACTCATGATCTCTGAGCTGGAGTAATGGTGGGGCCGTGCGAGCTAAATGAACCAATCCCCATTGCCTAATATGTCCAAATATTCTTCCCGGTCTGCATCCATCTGCTGCCTCACGTCATTATGGCATGTTGACATGAAAATTGAAGGTGTGCATGGAAGGCTACTTCTGCTGGCTTTAACTTACAACAGATCAGATATCGGCGCAGTGCTCCCCTGGGAACATGAAGCTCAGCCTGTGCTGAAGCAGCGCCGGGCCAGATTTGTGGGGCTGAGGCTTCCCAGGGAGCCTCCGCTGCCCCACGCCGGCTGGCTGGAAGCCCTCTCAATCTCGGGTCTGTTTGCAGCGCAGACGTACCCATCCTGAGGGTGGAGATGAGAATATTTTCCCTACTTCACGACTGGACCATTATTTCACACAATAGGCCTACCCCATGAGTAGAGCTCCTCAGCACAGCATTAACACCTATCGAGAGCACGTACAGAAATGAGTATTTCTCTCATAAGCCTTGCTAGATTGGCCCCCTTCACGCCCATTGTGCAAACCCACCGACAGGCGGGATGCACAGACTTAATTTCACTGATAATGGCATCGATCCATACATAAAATAACCAAGGCACTCATGGCCTTAGTTTGTGCATTATGTGATCATCCAAAGGCTTTAAAAAGGAAATCACACAGATCTCATACCCACATATAATTCCTGTCTTCTCTCGGATGCAGCTTTCACTGGAGTAGTGCAAAGTATAAAAATATCAGGCTTCTCTTATGGCTTTTTGATAACTGAAATTAAACGGATTAAATCTCAGATTAGGAACGGTGGCCCTTGTTCTCGCTCAGAGCTGTGTGCTGTCAGCTCTTGGGCTGATTTCTGAAGCCGTTCACTCTGTGATAAGAAGTTCTTTAAAAATCAGTGGTCAATACTGGACTGAACTCAGCCACTTTTCACTTGGCTGCAGACTCCCCTAGCACAGATGCTGGAGCTTATAATCCGCATTTCATTTTCCCCTCTCTCATTTTTTCCTAGGAACGCAAGGGGAGACAAAACCAGGAAAGGACAGGAGGGATGGAGGAGCCCTGCTTGCGCCTGGCACGCTGCTCGGGGACTTGGCAGTCTGACTCCTGCTCCAAGCCCTTCCTTCAGACTACTGCCTGACCTCAGGTAAATTGCATCACAGCTTCCCCATCGCTCAAATATAGTTAAGTACAGCATTTTTTTTTAGCGTTTACAAACCAACAGGTGGAAAGTGTTACCTTGGATCTAGGCACTTATCATATTGCTTTTTAAGGCATATACTCCAAAAATCAAGGCATGAGAAAATCGAGGGTTTCATAACAAAGGGTGGAAAAACCCCAACAAATATTGGCTCAAACCCTCCCTTTCAGGCCACACCCAAAAAGCAAGTGAGACTATAATGGACAAATCCTCCTCTGGCAGTGGGCCGATCAGCCAGAGTGCCATTTGCTGAGCCCCAACCTATTTCACACCATGCAAGATCACTGCGGGAAAAGGCTGACAAGGTTCAGACAATTCATAGCACTGTACCTTTGCTCACGACAGTAACGCCAGCCAATTGCTAGCGTCTCGGTGTCTGGCCAAAGCAGATGGCAGACGGCTGTCTGAAGCTGGGACCTGGGAAAGCGGGGATAACATCAGGAAAAAAACAAAAACATCTTACATACCTACTACTCCCATCTCATCCCGCTCTGGGGAGATGCCTACTTGCCGTGGACTGAGTCAGCGCCTGGTCTTGTGGTCCTTCAGCACTCCGGGGAGCTACTGCGTGCCTGCAGATGTGGGGCTGTTGGCACATCTCATCCTATCTGCTGCGTGTGAGGACTTTACAGCCAACACTGTGAACCAGTGGCTTGGCTATTTCCACCCTCTTTTGGCCTACCTGCATGTGTGAACGAACACACAGCCTCCCCAGTGGGTGAGCGGGTCAGGATGGAGCAACAGCACCTACTTGGGAGCATTTGCTGGCTCCTTTGAAAAATCTCCCTGCATTTTTATTGGATCTTAGGTTACCACAAAGTATCTGCCTGGATCTGGGCTTTGATTCTCTGCTCCATAGCTTTATCCCAGGCTGGCTGGGGTAGCGCCTTTCCCTCAGAGACCACAACTGACAGCTCTCTTCTCAGGGAGAGGGAGGAACGGGGCAGTGGTTGCATTTTGAGGGTGGGGAGAGGGAAAGGCTGTTTGAGGCCGCTGTCTGCATGGGGGAGCTGCAGGCCTGGTGAGGATGATCAAGAATCATCTTATTTCTCTTTCCCTGCATTGCTAACTCTCCATCTGGGGGACCACCGCTCCTGGCTCCTCCATTGCCCCCCTTCCCCAGGTCCAACATTCCTGGCTCTTCCCACCCCGCTGTCCCACCCCAGCTCTACCCGAACCTCCCCACCACTCCCCAGGCAAGTCCTGGCCCTTCAGCTGCGGTGTGGCAAAATTCAATTTTGCCTACGTAGCTGAGAAACGTTGGCTCTTCATAAAAATACCAGCTCGCCTGCAGGGAACGAGGTGGAAGCTAGACCACGTTGAGGCCTTTTATTTCCTGCAAAGGCGTGTTTGCAAGACACTCGTGGAGAGTGCTATGCAGATGAGAGACACTGTGAAAGGCAGGGCCAGCTCCCCAGCGGGGGGGAAAATGGGGTAGATCAAATACTTATCCCAATTTCCATCAGCTGCAGGGCTGGCCAGGTGACAGTTAGGTAGGCTTGCGATTTTGCATGGATGGCTCACCTCTTTGCCAGCTGTAATAAACACGGCACTTGATGCCAACAGAGCTGAGCTGAGCTTCACCAACAGATGCGTTTTCTTCTCCGCCTGCTCCATTGGTGCGAGCGGCCTCATCTCTGCAAAATAAGCACGTGAAGAGAAACTGAAATTGCCAAGTGGGAATCCGGTTTGTATTCATGCTGAGAGCTGGCCGAAGAAGAAGAAAACATCAGTCTCAAAAGGATTTTCAAGATTTGGACATTTGTCTTCATCTTTCACTGTGTTCAAACACGATCTGTCAAATCCCATCAAGAAAAACAAGAGGGAGAATAGCCTAGCCTTTAAAAGTCAGTGCTGTCGTGGCTAGAAAGTTCACGAAGCACACGGGAGAAAAAAGATTAGTCTGAACCCATGACTTGAACACAAATCAACACCCCATAACCGAATATTGTGGGGTTCCTTTCTCTCTTGTAGTGCTAAGAAATTCTGGCCACAATATTAGGAAATGAAATGCAAAAAAAGCTCTTTAAAGTAATAATATCCTCCTGCCAAAATTAAAGCTAAATTGCGGAACTTCCACGTTCCTCAGCTGTGCGTGTTTTGTGTTTGAGAAAATTCATGGTAGGGCGTAAAGATTTTACCTATCTGAGCTTTGGATGGTGCCATTATTAGCAGGCCACAAATTAATTAGGTGGATGATGCAAAAATGACTGCCAATAAAACATTTACACCGATACTTCATTCTGTGTGAAACATCTTTTATATATATGTATATACGTCTGTACTATAAATAATAGAAATGATGCTCATATTTTATACTAGGGATGTAAACACTGGTCCCAACAGCAGTGGCAAATGAACCACTCACATTTTCTGATTGCATAATTTGCCTAGAGGATGGATACATAATTACACTATAATTAAGTATAATAAACAGAGAAAATGATTTGAGAAGGAAAAATTATCACAGCCTCAACCACATCAGCCAGAAGCTCTCTTCTAATTAAGTTATTTTATTAAACAAAATGTTTTTAAGGTGGGTCCCCTTTGAAAATGTACATTATAGCCCATGTAATGTAATTTACTTTATAAGTAAAACATGGCTTGTGTATGGACAGATCATATCTGATAGGACTCATGAAATACACAGCCACTGGGTCCAGTCCAGCCAGGTGCTGAGTCCCTCACAGCCCTGGTCCAGGAGCAGACCCTGAGCGCTGCTCTGGGAAACTGCAGCAGCACATAGAGCAGCCTTTTACTTGCGCTCACTGATGGGCTCTTTTTGCGTTACTTGTTTTTTTTCTGATTCAAAGGGAGAAATGCTAGCAGGTCATTCTGATGTTGTCATCCTGTAATGATACAGTAGAGGCAAAGAACAAGAAAAGAGGTAGCTCAAGCTACCCCAAATAGCTCATGCGATTTGGAGGTGAGGGAGTCTTAAAACACTTTTCCCTGCCAAATGCTCCTACCCTCACTAATTCTTAGTGTTTGGCAAGATGTGAAGATGGAGTTGTCTTTTACGTTACTGTGGCTGAAGAAATCTAAAACACTGGTTCACAAACTATAGGACTCGGGAAGACCACGTAATCTGGTACCTCACGTGGCAAAGGCCATCAGACACCCTCCAGTTCATTCCTCTTACAACTGCAGCTTATTTTTTTAAACACCTGCCCCCAGCTGCTCGGGGACTATAGGAGCTATTACAGAAGCCTTGGAGCATTATTCTGAAGTTAGCTAGTACTCCTGTTGCCCCTCCCCACAAAAAGTAAAAAATGTTCAGCTTTAAGTTTCAGCCATAAGATTTCTGTATACATCTGCCTCATTTCCACATTTCTCTTCCTCTTGTGAGTACTTAGAGATTGTGATCAAGCCATCCCTTAGCCTTTCTTCTGTAAGCTCATTAGATCACGCTGCCTGATACAAATCTCTGCTGGTTTCCTGGTTCTTCAAGGCTCATAGAGCCTTGCAACGTTCTTTGGGAAGATCTCTGTACATCAGTGACCTGTTTTCTTAACTATGTACTCTCTTCTGCAATTCCCGAGTCGCTTGTAAGGTTGCTTTGCAATGATTTAGGTTTTCTTTCAGGTCATTGTAGAAAATAGCATAACCTCAGGAACACATCCCTTTGGTACCTGCTAGGGATAAGATCTAAGAACGGACTTACATCCAGCATAGGACAAAACATCCCTGGCCAAGGAAAATCCAGGGAAAGAAGAAACTGTGTCCTAAAATATCAGTTGTCCACAGCAGCACAAGGTCCTTGAATTCAAAGTGTTGAACATTATGTTGTGAGAACATCTCCGAATGTCCAACGGAGATGTATTTCTCTATCTCTGTCTACTGCATGCACAGCTTATTGGGTAATGGAGAGAGCAGTGTGGTGGTCAAGAGGAATCTTCTCTTGTTTGGAGTTTTCCGCTCTTAAATGTTTGCAGACCTTTGAACCACAAAATGTTGTAGGTTATTGACAAGATTATTGATGTGCGTGGTTACTGCTTGCAGGGTGCCCCAGGCAGGACACTTAGGTCATCGTGGGTCTGTATACTCCTGATGACTACTTCGGTTTGTCTCCTAATCCCATGCACTTTCAGTTGTATAGTGACCTGATTTCAACTAGGAGCTTCCAAGGGAAACCACGTGGCAATCACAGACGTTGTAAACTCAAGCCAAAGAGTCATTTTCAAATGCTTGGCAAACACTAGACCACAGAAACTCAATGTGTCGTAAGATTCCACTTGGTCCCATCATCATGGGTGGGAAAAAGGAGGAGGATTATCCGTAGACCTCAAAGTGTTTTACGAAGGGAGGCAAATGCTGCTATTCCCATTTATTGGATAGGGCAACGGCAAGTTGAGACTTGTACAAAGTCACCCAATTAATCAGCCAGAAAACTGCCACTGAAACCCATATTCTGGTCTAAACAGGTTCTCAGACTGCCCTCATCACTGTAATATCTGAGTACCCTCCAGTAGTACATCAGGAGGATTTGGGCATGTCTACACCAGCCGACGCAAACAGCTGCCTGTCAATCCAGCCCCCTTCTCAGCCAACTGGACAAAAGCCATCTCCAGATGAAAGCTGCGTAGCCACGTTAACACTGTCCTGAGCCCAGATGTCTGAACCCCACCGCAGGTCGGGGTGAAAGCTCAACCCACCACCACTCTTAGCTCTGCGGCTTCCAGGCTGTAGCTTGCTCACGGGGCATGGACAAAGCAGATGCGAGACTGCCTCTGAGAACAGATAGGCCTTTCGTTATTCTAAATCCAGTTTCATCATCTGTAGTGCCCCTCAGAGTACTTCCTCATGCTTCAGTTCTCATTGAGCCATGGAGACAGGGCACAAACATGTTGTTTATCTGGTTACAGCCTTATGACTTCTTTGAGGAAAGATCTGGAAGATGATGATTTGAACAGGGATATTTGGATACACCGCCATAGAGAAAGAAAATCTCCAAAATATATTTACTAAGTCAGGAAAAAGGGAAGAGAAGGAAAGCATCTCTTTAAACTCAAGATCTACTTGTCATGAGCTACAGTACTAAATAATTGGTAACTTAATGACCCGAAGGAAGAGTAGCTGTTATTACAGGGCATCGTACTGGCAAAGCTCCTATACATCACAACAATAATTCTCTCCAGACTTCTCTTCCCTTCCAAGGCATGAGGAAACATCAGTGCATTTAGCCTCAACTCCCTGGCAGGCGGCATCACTTCCTCGTGAGAGGCAGGGAGCTGACACAGCGATGGGAGGGCTGTCCTTTGTAGCAGCTACAAAAGCCCCATGTGACCCAGTAAGTCTGACGTAGAGCTGAAGAAATGAGTCCTGCTCCAAGGAAGCTAAAACTCCCAAGGTGCCCGGAGAGCTTGTCCTGGACTACTCATGCTCCCAGGTTTAGAAATCCTTTGAGGGTTGCTAAATTCATACGAACCACTCCTAGCTCTGGAAGCCCCCACGCCTTGAATGGTTAGAGGCTGGGAAAGCACAGTGTGGATGGGTCCAGCTCTGCTCACCCGGATTTTGCTTTCCTCCCTGGGCACCTACTTCTGCTGTCTGCCGGCAACGGGCCATCGGGCAAGGTGGGCTGTGATCCGGAGCAGCACAGCTGCTCTGATGCTCTTGCCTGTTTCTGGATCCGAATCCCTGCTGGCAGGGATCCAGCAGCTTCACTAGATCATCACCCTTCGCCCGGGGAAAGCAGGGCAGCGCGTAGGCGGCAGCGTTTCTTTGCAGCTTTGCGTTTCTTGGACTTTTGCGCAAAGCCCTGAGCGGCAAACGTACACTTCATGCATATGCAGAAAGGGCGCAGACGCTGCTTGAAAAAAACGGACCTGGTTAACTTGGCTACGATCATCCAGGAAGTTTGTGGCAGAGCTGCAAATAAAATCCAGACATTTTGCCTTTTGGGCCTGTGTCTTCACAACAACACTGTTCTTCCTCTGGGCATCTGGGCTTGTTGTCTTATCGGGATGCGCTGCTCAGCGTGTCTCCTTAAAGGGAAAGAGTGCTGGGAAAGCCACACTTTAATTCTTTAGAGAAAATGACACCACCTACATAGGAAAACCCCATAGCTTTTTGCAATTATTGCCATGCATGTGTATCTTTCCCTCCCTTTGTGATCTTTACCACTTCCTCACCATATGTAAAAGGCCTGATCCTGATGAAAATAGTCATGGTTCCAGAAGTGCCACTCAGACGATGTTGATTTACCTCCACAAAGGATGTGGCCCCATGCTTTTGGCCAGATTTTTCTGCAAGCAGCCAGACACATCTCTCTCCCCCACCCAGAAAGCTGGGGGAAGTCATGCTACAATAACCTTGCTCGACTTCACCTGGCCCACCCAGCGAATAGCTATTTCTGGACGAACACGGAAAACCCAAGCTTTGTCCCTTTAATCTAACATCTCATGCATGTTGCTAAGCCTAATGTTTAATTTGAAAAAAAACAACCTGAAAATAGCATTAAAGGAAGCAGAGGATTTGAACAGCACTATATTTTTAAGATAGTCTTTCTGGAAAACACTATATTTAAAAACTGACCCTTTTACCATGAGGTTTCTGAAACTATAGAGCCATCCCAAGCTTCCTGTGAGATAAGGCTTGTAATTTGGAACTGAGTAATGGAGTATAAACACAATTGGCTTTGTATTAAGAGGCAATGTGTAATCATCTGGCAGTGTCATATTGCCCCCACTCCAGAGTGGTTTGGGGCTATTTGTGCTGGAAATTAAAGTTAAGAGCAACGCAATGATGAAGGTAGCTCATCCTCCATGCCTGACAGGAGGATGGCGTCTCAGGGAACAAATCTCCTTGGGGCTTTGGAGAAGAAAAAAATACTTTTGAGCATTTATGGTCCCCTGTCTCCCACACTTGCAGGACTGTTGATTTAAGCTGCGAGGCTGCAACTTGAAGCGTTGGGAAGGGCAGCTGGTGAGCTGTGGTGGGCAGAGGTGGACACTGCAACCTCCTCTTAACTGAAGCGATACAAACTCGAGACTATTTTAAACAAGAAGATCTCATTCCTTCATACTCACTTGACATATTTCTAGGAAAGGGATGGCAAAAGCAGAGAGAGAAACACAGGAGTTTCTGTGGCGGTTTTATGCCAAGCGTAAATATCTGTGGAGGAGCCTTTCAGACCTCTCTGCACTCCCAGAGCAAGGACCAGATCTGGCCTGGGTTTTTTAATTTTCTTCCAATTTGTTGGCGTGAAATCTGACAGCCAGGCAGATGTGCCTGCCTTGATCTTTGGTGTGGATCTCCTGTTGCACTCTCCTCTGTTTTTCCAAGCCTCAATAGGGGAAAGTGAAATTGCTGTCCAGAAACATTAATCACAGCATCCCAGATCTGTAAATTCTCGAGAGTTTTCCTCCTGGAGCACTGGAAGGCTTTGACCCATTTTCAAAAGTGGGTATAAAGCATATATACATAAGGAAAGCACACATACTTGTAGCATCTGCAAAAACATATGGTAGTTTCACATCCCACTAACCAGTTTCCTGGATTGAATACATATAAGTGCAGGCTTTGTGAGAACTAGCAGTTTTTGAATGCTGGGTTTCTGACTCTCATCCCTTAACCGCAGTCCTTCCTTGACTTTGTGAGAGATACCATTTCCCTCTTAATTTGGCAAGTTACTGCACAGAGCCTTGCTGGACACTTATCCGTGTATTGCCTTTTTTGCAGGTGAAACTACTCTCAGGCTCCCCTGACAATCTCTTTACCCATCTTTCCATTGCATCCAGAGGTGCTGTGTTATCTCTGCTTAATCCCGAATGGCAAAAAGCAACCATTTGCAGTATCAGTAATTACACTTCAGATATCTGGGATTTTGCTGGGCTGCTAATCTACAGGGCTCATGGCAAATTCTTCCATCTAAATCTTTTGTTTGATGAAAGACTCTGTTCTGCCAAAGGATCCGTTTTCCTTAAATATACTTTTTTGAAACAGAACATCTCAAACTTTTGGCTGTTGTTTCTGACAACAATATCATTTTTCCTGTCTTATCACCATTTTCAGTGCAAACATACCTACCTATCAGCATGTTTTCCATTTTAGCAACCAAACTCGAGTCCAACATGCCTTCTGCTACTGCCGCCAAAGCAACAAACCCTGAAGAATGGGTTCAAGCAAAGGCACGTACATATGGAGAGACCCTCCTGCATCTTTCTGTGCCTGTGCCTAAGCCACTTCTGTTGTACATCAGTTTAAACTCTTGGAAACTCCCAGTGACGGAGATCCCAAAGCCTCTCTGCGCCATCAGTTCCAGCATCTCCCTCTCCTTACAGATAGAGCTTTCCTAAACTCTCACCTCCTCTGTTTTGCTGCAAATAAAGCCAATTACATCTTGTCCTTCCCCACGCAAACAGACCCAGTGATCACCGTACCCTTTTACCATACCCCTTTCACCTGCTGCCTTCACATGTGAAGTCTCTCATAGCTGTCCTCAGTCTTTTCTAGACTAAACAAATCCAATTAAAAAAAAAATTCCTTACAGGTCATGTTTTCTGAAACCTCTTATCAGTCCTATTGCTCTCCTCCAGACTTCCTCCTGTGTTTACATCTTTATTTGAAGCATGGGGTGCAGATCTGTGGTCTGGGCCTCTCCAGCACCAGAATGACCTCCGCACAAAGGCTGCTCTTAATACCTCATCTAATAACAAGTATCCTTCTGGCCACAGCATCACACAGTAGACATATTTGAGCTTGTCCTCTACCAGCTCCCCTAGCATATTGCCAATACCGTGACCTGGTTCCTTACATGTATTCTAATTGTGCACTTTCTTTTTCATGTAAGACTATTTCTAAAGTTTATTCAGAACATTTAAAATCAATCCCCCTCCCCTCTCAAAGTTGGGATCCCAGTCTATTTTCTTGTTTTAACCTACTGTAAGAGCCCTGTCTGTTCCACCATCCAAACTGTTAACAGAGATTTAAATGAACCGTGACCAGCACCGACTTCTGTTGATGGTCCTCTCACTTTTACAGTGACTCACTCGTGCCTAATCTTCAAGGATGTCATTCCAATCAGCCGCTGAAAAATAGCAATTATTTCTGTCAGATAGATATCATTTCTGATACTAGCAGCTTTCCAAAGGAGACCTAAAGCCAAGAGCGATACTAGTGAATAATAGGCGAATACCTACTCATCACCTGTACCGAGACAAGCCCTGAAACTACAGTCTCTCCTTTTTTTTATAAGAGGACGGCAGCGAAGCTGGATTATTCATAGTTCTGAAAGCAGGATGGGCACATCAGTATGCCCCTAAAGCCAAGATGATGAGCTAATCAACTTTGTATTGTTAGAAGAGTCCCCACCTACGCTTTCACACAAAGGGCTGATTAGCTCACAGGTATGCAAAACTCTGGGAGGATGCCATCTTTCATCGCTACCAGAAGATGTTTAATATACGTTAAGTTGCCAACGATTAAGTGTGCGTGTGCGTGTGTACACACAGGCGCAGCCACTTGCTCGGGTCCCAGGAGCTGCACGCCGTGTTGCGCTAATCTGCCGTGCCGGGGCAGAGCCCTGCGCTGGGCACGGCTCCGCTGCTGTGTGCTCAGCTGCGTCGCGGGACCCTGCACCGCTGGGCGATAGGAGCACAGTAGCTACCCCCTCTGCAGCCCAAAGGAAGCAAATTTTAACACACTTGTCCTGCTTCCAACGGCAGCGGCTGTGACAGAAACAGTCATGGGCTGAGAGTGTCTGCATGGGGAGCAAGGGGGTGAATCTACAGCGCGTGATGCATTTCCACCACTCTTGCAACGTCCTGGTACAAGGAAGCACTCCACCTCCCAAGTCACTGATGGAAATACTGAGTCCGAGTGCACTAAAACACGCTCTTCCCACGTGCTGGTGTGCTCCGTACGGGAAGGTCAAATAAGGAGCAGGACTGTAAGTGCACATAGCAGCGTATTACTGCCGAGGCTGGTCGGTGTGATTCCCATTCCAAACCAGAAGTGATGATGTGAAGTATTGGCTCGATGTTTGGAGGTGCTTAGCACCTCCTCCCCATCGCCGCCCCACGGGATGCACATGAGCACAACGCTTTTCTCAATAAACGTGGGTTTTACATTGCTTCCAATGTCACCGCCACAAAAAGTGCTGCATGGCGCAAAAGGGAAAAAAGCAGGGTTCAAGGAACTGGGAAGAAAAGTCCTTTGAAGCAACACATTCCCCTCTTTCTCCAGTGGTGAAGCTGTGCTGTTCGAAGGAATAGATGCACCAAGGTTGCACGCAGCCCCTTGTAAACCACTGACAACATATTTTTCCCCTTTCAATGTCCATCAGCAGTTCTCAAAGTACAACAAGCCAGAATGATCTCCTTATGTCACAGATTTATGTCAGAAGGAAACAAAGGATAATTTGAGGAAGAAACCCTCCCAACTATGAGAAAAAAGGAAGTCAGTAATACATTCGCTATCTTCCAACGGTGTACCTTATCTCATGCGCGTAGGAAGGAATGTCTTCTCGCTGTCTTTTTCTGCACTCTTCTTCCATGCTCCTTGCTGAAGATTTGCAGGATGTCAGGAATGCCCTATGCTCCCCGTTAGCTTAACAGTTATCTGGAAAAGAATGTGACCATGCATTGAAATGTGCTTTTGACAAACATATAACGATATATGTTTCCTAATATGTTTTCTGACTGTAGTGTGTAAGCAGTAGAAGACACAGGAGTACATCACAAAAATGTATGTTGCAAACAGAAGAGCTTGCTTTTATCTTGCTTATGCAGGGAGACATCAGCCATTGTAGTAGAGAGGATTTATCCATCTGGGCCACCTGTCTTCTGAGGAGCGGAGATGCTGAGGATGTGCCAGCTGCACCTCCTCTTCTCAGGACTGTGTGCGATGAGGGCTGGTTCATGCTGGGCAAATCAAGCCCCTAAGGAACTAAGTGTAAATTCATGCCCTGCAGCTCGTGGGGAGAAATTATCCCAGAATAACTTTGGTCTATTGCTGAGAAAAAGTAACTGGCTAAATCCCAAATTATTACATCCCTGTGGAGCTTTGCTGGCTTCAGAGGAGCAGCCCTGGTTATCTCAGTTGGGGTCCAGCACAGCCCCTTCACCCGGTGGGAGCTCCCAGCCCCAGCCCAACCACGACTGCTCCTTCAGACAGACCGTGACCTCTCCGTCACTGGCTGCCGTTCGCAGCACGGCACATCAAGCGAGGCAAAGAGGGAGTTTGCGGAGGGAGGCAGCTCCCTTTGCTTCCTCTGCCAGTGCTTGTACTTAATGCGGAGCGTTTTTGTTATATCGAAGTCTTTGCTCCAAATGACTTTGTCCTAATTACTGCACTACCTCGGTTATCGCCCGCGCAAACATTCCCTTCAGATCAACATACCGGCTGGGCCAGAAATCACACAATTGATGTTTTGGTTTCCACTGCCTTATCTAAATCCAGTTACTGCTCAAAATGAGACTAAGTCAACAGACTTAATTGAATGAAAAGGCTGTGAGACAACCTAGAGATTTGTGGCTGTGTATGTCCGTGCATGAGTTAATCACTAAGCAAACACTCCGCAACAAACAGAGCTGGGCTGAGCAGGAGAGGTTTTTCTGCGGCCTGGAAGCTCCCGACATGCTCGAGTTGCACGAGGCATTGTTGGGGCTGGCAGGAGGATTTAAACGGTATCGCAAACAATGTACCACCACGGAGAAAAGCTGGGGATGGACAATGGAGCAGGCCGTGAACAAACACTTCTGCTTGCTGCCTAGATCAGGAGATAGCAGAGACCCCGTAGTAGCGGCCAAAAATAATTGCTCCCCTGTAATTGTTGCTGTCTGGATATGTGAAATAGCCCCGCTGGCACCCAAGAGCTGGGAGTTGCTTGATGTCCTTAGCTCATTTCTGGGGAGGCAGCTGCTAGCTCTTGCAGACATCACAGGTTTTCCCGGCTGTACAGCCATAGCATTCCTCCTGGCTCTGCAGTTCAAGAGAGAAAGGTATAAATGAAATATGCGACCCACACTGGGTCAGACCACTGCTCCACCTCACCTCTCTTCTTGTCTTCAATGGAGGCCACGAGCAGACTCTTAGGAAAGACCATTAACACCTGTGTAGGGTCATAGCCAGGATCTAGTCCCCACTGTGACAGTGCTGCACAAAGCTTCTCCAGAGCTGCAGGAGTAAAAGGACAAAGCCTTACTCTGAAGTTTCAACTCGCCCCAGCAAAATCTGTGCCTCTCCCTTTTCTACCACCTGCTGAGTTCAGAGGCCCTGCATTGGCACCTGGTGCAGCTGCTGTTTAGGTAGGCTGCAGTGGAAATGCTCAGGGTCGTGCCAGTGGTTCGTCTTAGCCATCGCAAGAAGGGAGGCTGAAGCTGCAAACCTCCTACCATAGTCATTAAATATCTTCTAATACAAGATGACTCATGTACTTTCCTAGCTGGTAGGACTCCATCAGGTGACGGAGAACCTGAATCAGGTTCTTCAGTAGGCAATGACAGCCTTACGAACATCTAAAAGCAGCTTTGCCCTGAGCGGTATAAAGACAGAGCCTTGCCATTTTAGCTGGGGGGTTGAACACAGTTTTGTCTGGAGAAGCTCATCCCACGCTACAGAGAGACACCATGCCTTCCACAGGCCACCCAGTTGTCACCACACTCCAGCTTGGGACCAGGATATCTGGCTGTAAAAATGCAACTGTGGTGCTGTCCCCTAACCAAAGGAGGATACTGAACTCGGCTAGATCCTTCCTCCCAAAGGGAGGCCACGGACACCGATGTTATGTTTGCAACCCATTTGACGGTTCTTGCCCTTTGGCGCACCGTACAAGCAGACAGGACAACTTCTCTAGCAAAGCCAAGAAAGATGGGAAGGATGATTAGCTTTGTGATCAAGTGCTGTGTGGCCAGAGAGCTACGCAACGTCAAAAGAAGCTGCTGCTGAATGCCCAGGTTTCGGGATACAACAATAACACACAGCGCTATATTTCATTCCTTTAACAAGTGCTGAATATGCAAAGGCTCCTTTCCCAGCTTCTGTCTCCGTCTTGGAAGCTGGGGAAGAGCTGCGTCTATAATTATTTTCAGATGCCATCCGCTTTATTGATTATCTGAGCGGGATGCGCAAATAATGGCAGCTAATGCCAGGAGCAGAGATCGAATGAAGCTCGCTCCCTTTTGGGAGAAGCTGAAATAAAACCAC
Organism: Theristicus caerulescens; assembly: GCA_020745775.1. NCBI lineage: Eukaryota > Metazoa > Chordata > Aves > Pelecaniformes > Threskiornithidae > Theristicus > Theristicus caerulescens. Next base: position 123,034,430 of record CM036561.1, on the reverse strand, counting down.
CATATGAATGGGTCATTGAAAACAGGCTGGAATATATTCCCTATAGTCATTCCGAAAGTTCAAGGGCAGGGGAAAAGGGAAAAAAAAAAAAAGAAGCTGTCTCTGTGTTCACTAAACTTCTAATATCTGAAAGTGCTTAAAAAAACACACATGCACTTTTTTTCATACAATCATGGAAAAACACACTAAGCTTTTGACTCAATGGTTTTGTTTTTCCAGTGAGTCCCTTCCAGGTTCCACGCGCCATCTCATAGTCACGTCTGCTGGGTGAGCTTCGAGCTGACAAACTTTAGAAGAGCGCTCTGTGATTTTGCCACATCGAGTTTCAAGTATCGGCTTGCTGGAAGCGCAGGGGAGAGGGAGGAGGGAGGGAAGCGGTGCGAGCTTTGCCAACACACCTGCACAAGCGCTGGGCTCTCCTGGACACTCTGTGCGCTAATGATGTATAACCTGTAGAGCCTGGCAACACACTTGCTGAAGACTATAACAGACAGACTGTGCATGCCTCTGATTTCTAATTTCTTAAAACAAGTAATAGCCCCCCCTACCCCAATCCTGCGCTGTAGGTAAATGCTTAGGATGGAAACTGAGATGTGTTCAGCTGGGCAGAGCTTCTACCAAGGTAAGGAACAAATGACAATTTAATTATGGTATTTTAGGTCTATGTAATTCCTCTTCTAAAGCAAAGGGGAGGAAAAAAGCTAAAAGAAAGAGTTCATTTCGGCTCCAATGTTCTGCTAATTTTTCTTTTGACTATTAGAGATGCAGCTGGATCCTATTTCTAATCCACTTTCAAATTTGCTTGAATTAAAATCCCAGATCGCTGCTGTGTTTTCAAGTTGAAGCGTGCATAGTAGCCAAGGTTTATATTGCAATTTCTGGAGTTATGGAATGACGAGCTCCAATAGAGGAAAGTGTGTTGTATGCCTGAGTCCCGGGAAGAAAAAAAAAAGAAGGTTGGCATCAGCATTATTTGGAATTAGAGCTCACTTGTAGAATAAATAGCCTTGAAGTTAATACACTGGGCTACATTTTACATTTGGTTCCACCCACTAGAACTGGTGGGTATGGAAGAGCAAAGGCTGCTATGGTGGAGAGGTAGGAATGGGAAGTGCTATTTAATTATAAAGCCTGGATATTTTTGAACTTTCATCTGAAGTTTAAAAGTTCCCCCATTAGTTTGGGGCTTATTTTAATAAGAGATTCACTGTCTGACTAAAATAGCACAGTAAGAATGCCCTTGCTTTGAAATACCTGTGCTTTCTCTATTGCTACCTGAGTCCCGGTCTAAAAGCTGACAGTTCTCCTCCGGTATCCTGTTTATGTCTAAAACCAATAGCATAGTCTTGTTAGACTTTGCCACCTGGAAAACACCATAACTCACATGAAGTTATGAATCCCCGTATTCTCTGGGCTTTCGTATCTGCCACGACAATTCCCAGCCACTGCCAGGTGAAGCCAGCCAGCCAGTATTTATGGAAAATGAACAGGCTAATCATTTCCAATAGCGGGACACAATTATGATATAATTGCAGCAGTTTACGTTGACATCCAAGTGGACGGATATGAGCCAAAAATTGGAATAATGGCTCCACCCATCTACCACCCAAATGTAAACAAGCCAGCACGGTTAAAAAGAGGACTAGAAGACAGGGCTCAGGCGTTCTCCTTCAGCTGTGTTATGGTACGATTGCCAAGTTGCCACACAACCTTCCTGCCAGGCAATTTATCCAGCCATAAACTGACCCTTGCCTCATACAAAAAGTTCAGCGGCTTCTTTCAGTATCAGCCTCATTTTAAACAGGGCTAGAAGTGCATCGTTGTCAGTAAGAGCGAGAGATTACAGTTTGGAGATTGGGTGTTGTAGGATCACAACTTAAACCTGTTAAGTACCTAAAATCCAGCTTAGCCTGAGCCGTGATTGGCACAGTTGTAGCGTGTAGGCATTACTGCCAGCGTGGATAAGGGAATACCTGCAAAGGGGAATGAAGTCCATGTGAATACAGCCGGAGCCGAGTAAGACTGACAGCTTTTTACAAAAGATTGGGGAGTGGCTCCTTCACCAGTGGATGATTGAAAATCCAGAGGTGGATTGTGAGGAGCTTGATGTGATGTCAAGGGAAACTAGGGTAGGTCTTCAGCTGAAATAAATCGGTGTAACGGTCCTGATGCCGAGCAAAATCTGCTAGTTTACACTAGCTTTCTGAACTATGAGCCCCTTTCAGAGCAGAATTTCTTGCAGGAGAAATACCAAGTTTTTTCTTTCAGCAATACTAGAGTCAACCCCACTGCACTGCGAGGATTTCCCTCAGTAATGGAAAAAGAGAACAAAGTTATCCATGTTTGGGTAGGGGTGGTCCCAAGAAGAGCCTTGAAATTATAACTTACCATTATAACTTACTTCTTTGTCTCTCTAGAAGTCAGCCTAAATTCAACTAAATTAAACTGTTCCCCAAATTACACTTCTAATAAATCCGTGACCCTGAATGAAACAGCATCTGCTGTTTGTCGATGCATCTTTGTGTGCAACAGTCCACCCGTTGCTCCTGATAGCGTCACCAGGAGAAAACGCGAGCTGCTCGGCTTCAGGTTCTCACTCCTAAACATGAGACCAGCTTGGCCGAGGCATGGCCTGTGACTGCATCTCTGGATACCACAAACCTCCTCAAACGGGCTGGCTAAAAGGAGGAAGCTCCCATGGAGGCTGGGCAGTTTATACTAGTGGAGGATCTAGCCTACAAACACTTGCACCTGCGGTGTGAGGAGAAATAAAGGCCCATGCTCCAAAGCACGGTGAGCTCCCAGTCTCCTAAGCCGTATAAAATCCCATTTCCCTTCTACTTGTGCTAAATATAAAAACAGAAACAAAGACACACACCTAAATAAACAGAAAAGCACAGACAGCAGAAGGGGAGGGAGGCCCTAGTGCAGGTTGTACGCCAGCTAGCACAGAGAGATGTTTTCTATTTGCGGTCTTTTGTGTGAGACCTCGCCATATCATGTGAACGAGAATGTGAGTGGGAGACTTGCTGGACAACGTTAGTTTTACAAATGTCTCACGATTGCAGAAACACCTGCTTTACATTATTTTTCTTGCTGGTCCACAACAAAATTCCTCCCTGGTCAACAGTTTTCAGCAGGCCTCGTTTCTTCCTTCTCTGTGGATGGCTCAAGTCACTGGTTTCTAAATTCTGGGCCACCATGAGATCAGACCCGAACCTCCTTGAGCAGGAGGGGGAATACAGAAGGCAGAAGGGCACTTCTGCACAGAATCATGCCAAAATGTTGGCTAGAGGTCCAAAACCACATGAGACTGCTTACCATCAGGTGGGGGAAGGGGAGCAGGAGGGTTACCCCGGCCAAATGGACGGATCTGTAAGACCCATCTGTTTTCACCATGAAAACCTCACAGCCCACACCTATGCAACACACACCGCTACAGTTACCACAAGTTATTACTCTTGGTCTCCACTGCTTCCTGTGAAGCTGTAATGGGTCTGAGACAGTATCCAATGAAACCAAAGGCAGCCTTTCCATTAACTCAATGGGCTCTGGATCAGGCCCAACATCTGTTTGGCCCTCTCTGTACACAGTACAGCCAATTTATTCTTTATCCATTCCTGGGCCTCCCTCCCCAATAGCGTCCATATTTTTCCTACTTATGGTTGTCATTAGCCATGCTAAGCACCACCCCCAGAAGGAGACCATCCCCACCCTTTCGGCAGCCAAGCCCCTGCTGTGGCATGGCTACGAGTGCTGCCCCAACCCCTTATCATTCCAGCAAGGTAACAGTCTCTCCTTGCTCCTCATTTACATTCGCATGCCATCCCTTCAAGCTGCCAAGATCCTCCTACTCTTCTCTTCCCACCAAGGATAGGGCTGGTTGTGCTGTCTGTTGTATTGTAAACCTCACCAAGAGTCAATGCAAAAAGCAAACAGAAGGGTCCAAGAGCTTGTAAGACACCTGAAGAGCACCATCAGAGCAGGAACAGGCTCTTTAAACAGACATTTCCTACCTTGGTTGATGACAACCCAGGCAATGACTTCCCTGGCGATCCAGAGTACGAGGCAGAATAGCCAACAGGCGGCTCCGCAGTCTTATATTGGGGTCCAGAGCTAGAGACCTGGCAATAATTCTCTAAACTGCCTGTATAAGACCATCCCCATATCTCCTCAAGTGTGAACATCTACATCGTGCCAGTTCACAGCCCTTCAGTTTCCAACCACTCTCACTAAATTTGTGATTCACGTTGCAGAGACTATGATGGGACCAGGCACAGGTCTTTTCCAGGTCCCTTGCTAACAGCAATAGCACAGGCCCGTGAGATACCATCCATTCACTCAGCAATACACAATATTAATTTCTTTATAACTTTACTGAGCCCTTAGATTCCAGGGTCCTTTTTTAACCTCCGTGAAATCGCTTTTTCATATGGATACCTGTACTGTGAAATGCATGTCATTGCTAAGCAAAGCAATAGCCTTCGTTGAGAGGCCGAGCGGCTTCTTACAGCAAAAAAAACACATCTCCAGTATTAAATCTACAGATTCTTTCAGACATAGAGTTGCAGAGTCATTTTAGGCACTACCATTGTGTGAGAATCCCATGCAAAAATACCCCCTCAACCAACATGCCTCAAAATCACATGGGTTTGAGAATGCGAGCGTGACGCCTGAGGCCAGATGTGCGGACTGGCAGGCTGCTGGCACCGTGCAGAGGCACCTCTGCATGTCAGGTAGTTACTCATCCCTGCATACTTCCCTGATAAAATCTGGATTGCCTAAAGCTGGTATTTTCGCTCCAGTTTCCTTATCAAGGTATTTACCACCTCCTGTCTGTGCCTTGCAGACTGAGGGTGTTAAACGCTCCCTTACTCTCTCTGCGGTACAGAGAGCTCAAGCACGTAGGAGCTGCCGTACAGGATGGGATTTCTAAACCCGCTGGAGCACGCAGTGGGTGGCTGCTGGCCTGGGCCCGATAGGATCTCACCCTGTTTGTACCTGGGATGTTGCTCTTTTGATCCTCACGCTGGCTTTCTGCAGCTGGCGGGCTCCTTCCCGTGTTTCGGGGCGTTTGTTGTGGTGTTTTCTGGTAGTCCCTGGTTGCATTTTAAAAGCTGTTGTCTCCTGGGGAGGGTTCTACCCCGGTGTGGCTGTTGTACAGCTGTACGAAGAGAAGGATGGTTTGAGATGAAGCTATTTCACATATAGCAGAAGCATGTATGGCACCTCGCTATATACAAATAACTTCTTTTTCTCTCTCCAAAACAGAAAGCATCTCTCTGTCTCTCTAAATAACAATATTGAGATAGGCCTGCGATCACAAATGCAAGCTGCCCTTGGAAACTTTGAGTAGTCCCTTTCCAAGAGCACCCCACACCACTTTCCCACCCACTGCTGATACCAATCATCTATTTTAGCCAACGGCTCTCACACCCTCCTCTTGCCATGAGAGAGAACGTCACTCTGAACCCTGCAGAGGGTCTCCTTGGGGGCTCCGCTGGCCCCCTCCAAGCTTCGTAAAATGGGAAAAAGAGGGACAGGCTCTGAAGTGTACAATCTTAAAATTTATTCATTTCCTTCAGGAAAAATATTATTTGATTACCCATTCAGGAAACCTAAGCAACAGATCTGTTTCTGTTTGATTTCACAGATGTGATAAATATTTCATCAGTTTAAGAATAACGTTTGTGGAGATTGATCAGCTGGGCCCACACTGCCTTGAGGGAGGACTTAGTTTATTTTGGGATGTTGATTCTACAAACAATGCTGTCCTGAACAACTCCTTTGAGTATTATGCTATAGGAACGTAGCTTGGCATCAATCAGACTTAAAAAGAAGCCTTTTAGCTAAACTCAAACAGAAGGAAATGAAATGCAATTTGATTTCAGAAATGCCACCAAGTTCTTTTAGTTCAAAAAAATAACAATATAGAATTTTTCAGACTTCATATAAAAGAATTTTCTTCTGACATTTCTTCTCCATTTTTTTTATCGCTATTTGGGATGCAGGAAAAAAACAAGTCAGAACTATCACATGGGGTAGATTTCTAAATTCCCTGAAATTTCTGTCTTGACACGTGCTGGCTGAAGACAGAGTGATCTCCCCAGCTGCCTTTCCTAGAGCAACTGCCCAGCTGTCCCCAGCTTGAGCAAACTTGCTTAAATCCCACCACTACAACTCCATATGTGCAGTGCTCTTGGGATACCAGACAACACTTAACGGGGCCCAGGAAAAAGACCTTTATTTTAGAGTATTTAACCCTTCTACGGTCTTTCTGCTGAAAGACATTAGACTTGGATTTAAGACTGTTGTCGTACCTGACAGCGTCTATCCTGGTGAGAGCACTCTGAACCCCACCAGCTGGGCAAAACAAGCCCTGTCCACTGGCAGCACTAAAGGACAACCAGACAGGGTTCATGGGGCTGGTTTTTCCCATCGCTTTGGTTTTTGGACAAGCCAGCGCTGAAATCAGAGAGATGACTGCATATCTGAGGTGGCGTTAATTAGGTGCCAATTGCAACGATGCATGATGACATGGGCTTCAACGGGAGCTGGATGCCTGGGATCATATCCTGCGACCAAGCTATAACTTGCTTTGCATCCTCCCTCCTGTTGCTGTTAAGACTAGCTAGGCTAAAACCAGCTTGAGACATGCCTGCTCTTTCTGTGGTTTCTCCTCAGACTCTCTTAGGAGCTGCAATTTTTGGAGGTGTTGTGCACCTGCCGCAACCCCTGCCTGCGTGCCGGGCGCCCAGAGCATGGGGAGGAGCCGCTCTAAGAGGCCTCGAGCAAGAAGCACAGGAAAGCAGATGCTTTGCAAAATGCTGATCCGCAGTTTTGTCCTGTCCTGCAACCTCCAAAGACAGGGCATGAGAATAAAACCTAGGGAAGCATGTAGTGTGAGAGCACAACTCAAAAACTACTCCTGTAGTGAAGAAACCACATAATATATTCAAGATGTCAGAGGTTAGCTGTGGTGCATGTGAATCATGCTGCAAATACCTCACCTTTAACTTTACCGTCGTAATTAGATTACAAAGTTTTTATTATGGTTTTAAATTCTGCCTTTATAGGTTGCTGCCCAGCTGTGCACTTAAATCTGGTTTTATCACACTTTCTGAGCTCATCACATTTAATTCTGCCCCTACAATGCTGGATTAACTTTAAGGGTCGCTGAAGTCAGAAGTCACTCACCCTTGCCCTACTAATGGATTCACACCATCCCCGCACGGCCCCGAAGAGTGATGTGTACAGTAAACTACATTTATTGGTGTGGTGGAGGGGAAGGGGTGTTGGGGTTGTTTGTTTATTTACTCCACCGCTGTGCTTAGCTGTCAGGATATTTGCACAGATTACTGCATCGACGAGATGCTGTTTACCTCCATGAAATCTTCTCAGCAGTGCTGCTCTGAGAGCTAAAAGGGAGAATATTTAGGTCTGCCTGTGAGAAGCGGATGGCTGATGAATGAGGTATAGGGACCTGTATCATCTGAGGAACTGATCAATTGTCTCCATTCAGAAATCCAGAAATCACACCCTGCTGTCACACTCGCTCCTGCCAGAAAGCCCAGACCTGGTATTTTATGGATCCTGTCTCTGATATTTGAGGCAGTCCCAGAAGAATGAAAAAACATTATTTTTTTTCTAAGGGCGACGACTTCATTGTTTCCTATCATCAAGCAAGCAGGGCAAGGCACAAATGAAACTCTTCATTCTAAACAACATTCATGCCCAGGTTCTACCTCAATCTGTTTTTCTTTTTTGACCAGCAAAGATTGGATGGGTTGGTGTTAGATACCACCCAAACAAGATGATTCAATTGTCCTGAAAAATTCATCACGTAAATGGGGAAATAAAGGGAAAATCGTATTCTTTCTATTAAAAAAATGGAGAAACGAGGTACTGAACATCCAGGTGATTTACACAAAGTCACAGAGGGAGTCTGAAAGCCATCTGGGAAATAAAACTAGCTCCAGTTGAAAGGTCATTTCTTTCTTGCAGGGCAATACTTAGCACAGAATTAGAACAGACCTGAGCCAGAGATGGACAGCGGGACTTTAATGAAAAATGGAGGGCAAAATGCATCAGAGCAATGCCAGGACAATTTTTGACCTTTGCCATTCAATGACTAGACACAACATTTTTGGAACCGAGGTTAATAATCTTTGGCAATATACAACCTTCTCCCAAGGAATGTGCGGTGATTAGGGCAAAGAATTTCACATGGTCACAAAATATCTATCTCGGAGTCCTGGGCTTATAAAATACTCTATTTCCTCCATTAATTGTGTCCACGTGGAGCTGTAACTAAGTAGCTGAAACAAATAAAACCAAAGTAATATTGTTTCCTTTTAAAATATTTCACTTAATTTGTGGAAGAGGTTTGGGCTCATTAAAAATAGACCATCTCCCATGAGGGCTTTTTCCTTTTCTTCTCCAAGTCTCTCAACCAATCCTTAGTAACGTGTATAGCAGCACACTCCTCCTCGGCGCAGCCTTAGCTGGAGCCGCTCTCGTTTGACTCAGCAGCTCCTGTCATGCTCGGCAGCGAGAGCAGACAGTGCTTGCTTGGCTAAGCAAAGCGAGGCCTCGGTGTCTTCTGATGCGTCATTGCTCCGAGATGACCAGTGTCGCTGACTAAAATTTCCTCCTTCCACTTCCAGCTTGTTAGGAAACTCCATCTCTTCCTCCCATGTAAAGATTTGGCTATCGTGATCTATGCTTTTTTTGTGGAAATGACAATATGGTCACTGACACCGAAGGTGCAAGCAATGCCTAGACCTCAGCTACAGCCTACATGGTTGAAGCTATCGTACAGGCACTTGGCTTCTTCTGGTGGATCTTAGTCTGTTCTCTAATCTTCCAAAGCAAGCTATGAATCAGTTACAGGTGACATCAAAAACAATCAAAAAGACATCAAAAGAAATGTTGACATTGTCAACAGACCGTGACCATTCCTTTCCCTGAGCTAATGTGAATCACAAAGCAGGGAACAAAGCACACGAGACAGAGTAAAGAGCAACCTGGAGCAAGGGCGTTAGGCTGCAAGAACAACTTCCAGAAGAGATCAAATGATTCCATAGATTCCTTTCCTGTTTGATATCATTTTTTCACCATCAGGGTATATTTTCCTCTTAAGTCCACTCCTCCAAAAGAAAGACATGCACAACCACAACTCACTCTAAACAAAAACGGGAGAGGATCCGGTGATTCCACATAACCCCTGGTGATCTCTCCCATTGCTGGTGCGCTCTGACCTGGACAGTGCTCACGTTGCAGTGTGACCGGGGCAATGCTGAGACCCAAGGGTGAATGATGGAAGGATCTGACCAAAGGGGGCCAAACGTGCAAGTGATTACAGAAGTTACAGGAAGCTTAGGGCAGAAGTTGAGACGGTGGTCTTCTCTGCGCTACCGTGAGAACCCACCGTCCTTCCCCTCTCCCCCACTACTGATGTGGCCCCAAATACTCATCAGGTATCTGGGTGGGATAAATATCAAGGTATGTGTGCGTCAGCCCTGTTTTGTGAAGACATTTCCATAAAATTGGATCCTATGCTCTCCAAGTTTCTCCTCCTCTCTTGCAAGCTCAGTAGCACTGTAGAAGAATTTATGCCAATGTTACCAGGCAACGACCAAACTATTCGTGAGGGCATCCCAGACAAAAGTTGTAGAGGAGTTCAGAGCCTCCCCCAGTGCTGGGTCACTCCAGTTCTTCTCACTGGTTTTGTTCTCCTTCTAGTGGGGAAGCCACATCTGGAAAATTACTGGTGTCCTGCTGTTCGCTATGGACACCACTGGGAACTGGCATATGGTCTTGTAAACTGTGATTAGATCTACAAAGTAAACTCTTGTTATGACCTCTCTCAAGTTCTTTAAAAACACATTTCCCTAACTGCTATGATTATATTCAAATTCTTTCATTTTGGTAATAACATCATCATCCATGTTTTCCTCTCTCCCTCCTCCTTTTTCTGATCATAATCTTGTTAAGCACAATAGAAAAATCATTCCGTAATTCTCTTTTCTCCCCACGCTCTCCAACTCTGGGCACGGACACTCTCCTCCCACCAGAAAAACAATATAAACACAAACAGCTTCTCTGCTCTGGATAAGCTGAACCTGAAGCGTGGGGCTTTTCTGGACCATATTAAAAGGTAGCTATCATCAGTCTTTCACTGGCATCATCATCAGTATTATTAATATCAGTATTATTATTGCTTGTGTTAGAGCCCCCCTTAGAGATGATAGCCAAGCTCAAGGCATGACGACTGTTCAGATGCTGTACAGACACAGCGTGAAGGCAGTCCTTGCCCTCAACAGCCTGAAAATGTATCTGACCAACGCAGACACAAAACAGCGTGCAGAACATTGGGTGGGAGACTCTGTCACTGTGAGAACCAGAACCCAGCTCAATTAATCCTGTGTCACCGCCATTCCTCTGCTGCCTCTCTGCATAATTTGAATTCTTCCTTCTGCAGCCTCTGCTGGTCATCAACATGGCGGTACCAAACACCTCTTCTTAATGTGAGGCACAAATCCCAGAACTGCCATCGCTTAGCCCCAGGAAACACACTCCCAGCAACTGACTGGGATGGCAATGAGGTTTTGCCCAAAATCTTGTCCCCACTGTAAGAGCCGTGGGAGAGCTTGAGTGGGATGAAGATTTCTGCCCTATGTATATTTATTCCAGAGTATAATGTTCTGCTTCAGGCAGGCAGGCACTAGTCCCGGGTGACTTCAAGAGAGCTAATTCAGGATCATCTCTCAGCCCTAAGAGCCGAGAGGGAGAGCTGGACCTGCCAGCTCTGCAAGGACCAGTTTAGGTGCTGCAGCACCTGGCAAAAAGGCATCTGACCACAGCAGGATAACTTGGCATGTCCAAGCCCTTCTGGTGTCCTCTGAGGGACAACGTGCAAAACCTACGTACCTGGCAGAGGGCTATATATTGCTTATATCAGATCTGTAAAGAATCACGTGATATTATGAAATATTTTAAATGTTAGGATTGTAACAGAATATCCCACTCAGATGTATCATGGAAACCAAAGAGGTAAAAATATCCAGCAGCAGTTCGCTCCGCGACAGGGACTGTGCATGCAGGTCACGTATGCCTATACAGGCTTTTTCTGGATCCTGTGTATCTATGCGTCATAAATGGAGACAGAGACATAAGAATGCTTGGTTTTAAGGACTGAATCACTTGGCTTTGATAGGATTTTATCTAGATAAAAACTGAATTGATTGACATCTCACATTTCTTGGGTTTAATGAGCTCATAACTGCACTTTAATTGGTTTAATTACAAGAACATAATATTACAGGTATGTAATTTAGACCTGTAATATAGACTTATACAATATATTATATATGCTGTACGTAATAAAATGCAACAGGTAATATAACACAGTTTTTCATGAGAATTATTACTAGGATTATCAGTAGTGAATATTCAGCGACATGAATAGAAATTTCCTTTAAGTAATGTCTTCAGGATTCGGCCCTCCTTGTATAAGCTACTAAGAACAACATACATATAAGGAAAATGTGAAGGCTCTAAAATATGAAATTATTTGTAGGCTAGGGCGGGATTTGGCTTCAGTAAGCTCAGGGTCTAAGATCCTCCAAGATGTTTAGGCACCTAACTCCCATTTCAAATTTCCACGTTCACTTCAGAAATACAATTTTTCTGTAGCGTTTTCCAAGGCTGGCTCAGTGTTCACAGCATTTTCTCAATCTATTTATTGTCTGCATTTTGGAAATTACTATTAACAGTCACCCCGTGTTTTCCTAATGTAATCGTTCAGATCTCTCGGGTGACACAATTAGCATCTGGGAGAAACACCATAGTGTGCAATTGTGTCTTTAATTATCTTTCCATTGTGAACAGAGATGCTATGTGCCCAGGCAGTTATTACACCTGACAAGGACAATGTATTTACAATGGGTGTTTATACAGGCTAATTCCTTATAAAAATACCTTGACAGAAAGTGCTCCACCTGCCTTCATGTTCCCTATCGCAATTGCTAATTAATATTATTGTGCTGAAAATGATCCTATCAATTAAAGCCTATTCTGTCATAACCACTGCTCCCTGCCTAGCTATGCCTAATTAACCTGCCACTGACTCACACGCTGGGAAGGACGTTCATCAGCCAGACTTTGTCTCGCTGATCTGATTTCCATTGCTCCGCTTGGTTTTACGCGGAGCCCTCCATTCAGCTAAGCATGCGCCTCCCCTGAAGCACACCGCCCCCTCGGTCTGCCTCTCCGCTCAGCAATTCTTACACTCAGCTGCTGCTGCTGATTCAGAGTTTAAAGCTATATTCAGGTTCGGGGTAAAGTTCTCATTGATTTAGTTGGTTAATATGGCTGACCATAAGTGTATATTTGAAGCCAAGCGCCATCTGATTCGCTTTGTCACACTGGTTGAAATACGGTTGTGAGTACGCTCTGTGCTTTTGGACAAAATTATTCTGCAGGATACTGCACACAATGGTTGCAGTTGTTCTCAATTTTCTGTATATTTGTCAAGTAAAATGATGTTTATATTGCTTGCATAAATAGGATTTGATCCTTCAAACTGAAACAGTGGAACTGCTTTGCAGGTCTGGTCTCTGGGAATCGTGATGGGGACTGGGAAGGACAGCGGTGAAAGCCTGCCGTCGGTCCCAGAAGGGTCAGGTTCAAAGAGTGACTTTGCTCTGTGCAAGATACTTTGGGCTTGATTTTGGGCTTGTGTCTAGGTATGCAAGGATACAAACAGAAGTCTAATGGGATTGTCAAAAGAACATTACTCACCCCTCAGGAGACTGCCTCTTCTGCCAAAGAGCTCCTGCGTGGCACAGCTCAAATTGCAAAACTTCCACGTTCTTCTCTTTCTCATCTGTTACAAGAGAGATAATTACAGAGGTGCTAAGAGGATAAACGTAGTAAAGTCTGGGAGGTGCTCAAAAAAAGAGCATGTAAGATAGATGGGGCATGACTGGTTACTCTTGTCTCAAGGCATGCCTGAGCTCTGCAGTGAGACAGACGGGGCTCCTGGCCAACTGAAAAACCAGCCACGATGTCTCAGTGGCCAAAGGGGCTGGGTGAGGGCTCCGAGGATACGGGGTTGTCTTCTCCAGGTTTGCTTCAGATCAGCTGCTGAGAGATGTTGGACTCTGAAACTTTCTTGGGCCTTTTCAGTGATCAGGAAATCATCAGGATAACCCTAGAGGACCACTTTTAAAATCGACCACTTTTAAAATCAGATTTCTGGTGTCCCTCTGTGCAACTACAAACATCAGTGAATTACATGGAGGGAAAAAACCACCCCAATCTCCTCTTTTCCAGCTCTCCAAGAAAAACTAGCTTAAAATATGGAGGAGCAATTCCTGCTGGAAGCTGCTGTTCACTCATCCCAGCTTGCTGGGCTGTCCTCGGCGATAAAGCCGTTTGCCACGCGTTGCTCAGCGGCACTACAGCAATCATACCAAACTAGCGCAGCAGGGAACCCATCCCGCAAGCCGGGGCTACGCAGAAGGAAACGGAATCTTAAGAGAAAGGCTGTCAAGTGATGAGCCGCTGCCTCGGGACCAGCTCTGCGGTGCGTGTTACAGATTAAATTCTAGGCAAATACAATGAAATCTTGTGGAGGGATGGTGAAGAAACCCATACGCACGTGCCTTCTGGCAGATAAGGCATTCAGACTGCGCTTTCTGGAACTAACCAATAACAACGAAAATAAACAGACAAAGGGAAACAAATAAAGCTTAAAAATTGAATGCATCTTCCAGTGTACAAAATGAATCAGTGAATCAAATGGGCTAAAGGAAAAGATATGGAAAAATCAAGACTTTTCTACCCCCATGAAATCATGGGATTCTTGTAAAGAGAGGGAGAGGAAATATTTATTCTCAGAGAAATGCAACGGTGTCACTCTGAAATGAAGCAGGTGGTCAGCACATTGTGCCTGTGCATCTTCAGCGCTAACCAGAACTAAGGCATTACAGAAAACGTTGTACTTAAACCTGTTCCCAAAGCACCCTGGGATCCCCCGGCCGTGAGGAGCGCCCTTCCCCCCAGAGGTCTCCCTCTGTGGCAATCCCGTTCTTCCTTCTGTGTTTGGAGAAGGGCTGGAAGGTGGCTAGGATTGACCGTAGCACCTGTACATCACAGGCAGATACCCTTTATGGAAATATTTGTTCTTGCCAGGGACTCCCATGGGAGCTGAACGTATACAGCACCTCACTGGGTCAGCACTTGCTATTGCCACTAGTAATAATAATGGGCAGGGGAAGAAATAATACTGCAACTGCCTTTCAACTTTGAGGTCTGTGTGCGTTGGGAGAGCAAGGATTCCACAGGGCACTCAATTCTGCTTCCTTTGAAGCAGCAGGAAATAGAAATGGTTGGTAAAACTTCAGAAGAACCGTATATGTCTGTGGTTATATAGGCTAAATATAAGGAATGCATATATATTTCTCTGAAATATGCTGTCCTACCAAAAGGGGATCACTTAGCAAAAGCAGATCCCTTTTTGACAACACTTTGCTTTGAAAGGAAAACATCCAGAGGAAAAACAAAAATGCCAACAGCACTGCAATTGTACCATTTCAAAATTTAGAGTGTGAAGCATTTGGCTTTTTCACCTTCAAGTTTTCATGTAGATCGTTATGCAAGACTGTGAAAAGCAGGAATGGAGACAACACTCAGGGCTCACTTTGGGGGAGGGAAGGTGGAAGAGAAATTTTTCTTCTGGGGTGATTCTTAAACTTTTAACTCAAATTTCAAAATTCCTTCTTGTCAGGGCAATCCATTTGAAGTATTGCTTATATGTTTCTCTATAGTACCACCATCACCATAGGAGCCATACATCGCATCTCCTGGCCTACTAATCCTCACAGAGCCCATGGCCCACAGTTGTGGAAACTGAGGCAAGGAGCAAGTAGGTAATTTTTATAACTTAACAGAGCGCATCACTAGGTGACAAGCTGTATATCGCGAGTCTGTGATCCGCAGCTCTGTCAAAAAATCCCCTTTTCTACTCTGTTTTGAGTCAGCCTGGGTAACAACAAGGAGTCTTTTGTTGTTGCCATTCGAGGAGTTGGCTGTTGGTTCGAGCTCTCGCGCTCTCATTAAGGAGGCAGCGAGGGGGGAGCAGAGCGCCGATCCGAGCGGGAACACGTGTCCTAGGTTGGCCCATCTGCAAAATAATTCTTCTGCGTGTCATCTAGGCCAAAAGCTGAATCTGGGATCTGCTACATGGCTAAGTTCCCTCCCCGCGGCAGCCAGAGCAAGCGCGGTGACAGTTACGGGGAAGGAAATTGAAATGTTTTGGGGAGCTATGGCATGGAGAGTGACATCTGTGGCAATGGGCTCGTTAAGTGAAGGATTTGGTGTAATGCATATTGCAACAAGGTCATAGTCTCAGAAAACTAGCACTTGCCAGAAAAATGAAGGAAATCAGCCAGGCTTATGATTTGGTTTGATTGCTTCCGAACTCATCTTTAATCTAGATTCTTTTCAAGGTCATCACAACTGGGCTTGCATGAATCTTGGGGCCTAATCCTCATCTGGTGCAAGCTGGAGCGAATCCATTTAATTCAAGGGACCCTCGCCAGTTTACATCAGATTGTGGTTATTTTTAAGGGTAGGTCATTTAGAAATATGTAAGTACTTATATCCCGCTATACTTTTTGAATAAAGCAAATAAATCTGAAACCTACCAGAATACATAGCATCCAGTTTTTTTTTTTCCCCAAGCCATAGGACAACTATCCCCTGTGTTGAAGCACTTGCACTGTAATGCGGGAAACCCAAGGATGTGAACAGCATCGAGGTCTCCGTGGAGGAGTATTCCCCAGTCCATCTTTTGCTAAGAAAGAACATCCAGAAGGTTGTTAGGCTGGTCACTGTGCTTAACAGCGGTGGCAGTCAAATGTGCCACCAGGTGAGAAACTGGAGGAGAGCAAAGGAGACGCTGTTCACCTGCAGCCTCCAGAACCTCCCACATCCCAGCCCTGTCCGCTCCTCCTTCAGCATTCCCGTGCTGTCACCGGCTTCTCCCACTGATTGAGGAACAGCTCCCTTAAAATAAACAGCGCCTTTTCAGATTATACCAGATGAGGATTTGCCATGGCATTCGGACAAGCCCAGGTCTGACAGCCCTGTGACAGAACTTGGATGAAATATGTATCTGGAAGCAACAAAGCCTTGAACAAACCCCGGGCCCCATCTCAGCTTTCAAAACTGGCCAGCCTCAGCTTCCAGAACCCCAAACAGCCCCTCTCCAGATTGAATTTTGCAGCCCCAGGGAGGAAGACCAACCATGATTTGCCTCGCTGCTGGGATGGGCTGGCTCTGAAGAGTCCCCTCATGCAAGAGGGAATACAGACTTTGTGAATTACTTTTGATTCTTCATCTCTAGTGATAATTCCTCTTCCCACGTCCTAATTTCTAGCCATGGTGAATCACTTTGCCCTCGGTCCCACAGACCTGTATCCATGGGAACATTCCCCATCCATAGGAACAGTCACAAGGTAATGAACGAATGCATTTCCCCAGGAAGGAGAGACCATTCATAAGTTTAAGAAGAAAAAAAGGTGATTACCTGGACTGAATGTAGTTCTGTAGGTCAGAAGCAGCAGCAGCAGCTCACTGAAAGAGAAAGACAGACAACAACTAGCAATAATCTGTAGGGAAATAAGGTTAAGACCCAGCGACCAGCAGCTCTTTCACTGCCTTTTGGACCATAACCTCTAAAGACCTCAGTGTAACGGTCTCCAAACACGACTGAGACCTCTCGGTATTATCCAAGTATAAGGAGAATGAACAGTATTGCCCAGCGAAGTACGGAGTCAAAAAAACACCTATTTTCCTCTATGCTTTGGGGTTTTGGTTGGTGTTTTTTTTTTTTTTTAAAACATTCTTTGCACTTGAATAATTGTCTCCCGTAGCAAAAATGGTGCACATAATATATGGCAGAGGCAAGAGAGTATTTAAAAGCTATAATTACTGCTGTTTAACAATTAGTAGTTCTATTTGAAGATGTTTTGAATAAGATTTATGGTATGTTTTCTAATTTTTAATTTATAATTATGGGGGACAAGCTTAGCCTTGAGTATTTCTCCTCTAAAAAATTTAAAATAATATATAGTACACTTTTGGTCTGTAGAGAGGGATACAAAACCAGGAAAAAACATGTAGGAAGAAAAGGATACATTTTTTTGTGTGTGTAAGCAAGGTTTAAATGGAATAATTAAATTTACCATAATCAATAAAATGTGTGAGCCAAGTTTATTGAAGTGGCTATTTCCCATTGCATAATTTCCCTGGGGAACTTTCATTTTTAATTCAAAAATAAAAAATAATAATAATAAAAAAGAAACCCCTGAGCACTTACTGTAAATATGCCAGCATACGTGTGAGGTTAAGAAAAGCACGAGCCTACACCCAGGAATCAAAGAGGGGCTTACCACTGCTTTGACACTAATTGTAAAAGCCGAACATTTTCTAGAACCATAATCAAATCTTAACTGCCATGGGGGACTCATTCAGCAGCTCACAGTAATTCTAATAAGATGCAGAGCCTTTCACCTTTAGGTCACCAGTTCAAACCGACTTTGGGTTGGTTAGCAAACAGAAGGTAAAACCCGAGTCCGGTGGAGTGCCAGAGCATCTAGAGTGGATGCCAGAGCAGCTGTTGGGCAAAAGTGGGAAAGCGTTTTCCCTTTCGTCCCCTGTCATCCGTGCTTCCCCTAGGATTGATGTGGTCACCTCTTCTGGGGACTCGCCTCATCTCCCTTGGCCTCACATCCTCCCTTCTGGAGAGGGGATGGGAAATCCTTCTTGCTGCCCTTCCTCCACTTCAGCTGGAAGCTCCCCAGATGCCCCATAGCTCCTACCACCAGAGACCCTGATCTTGCCATGGGGTTTTCAATGCTTCTGTAATGCCCCTCCTAAGGAAACATAAATAGCGATATCATCTCTGTCTCACTTCCATGTATACAATTCCTCTTAATTAATTAGTTCATTTATTTGAGCGCTGCATGGAAAACAGACTGATCAAACATGTAGTTGAAAATAACAGGCCCCCACCCCGCTGCCCTAGGCCGCACAACAAACAGCTCTGCCAATAGTGGCAGCATTTGAAAACTGAAGCCGAGTCCTCGCCTCAGCACTTCACCTGGCTTCAGGTAGGACTTCTTGCACCACTCTGAGATGCTTGTATGCAAAATCGCAACTCCAGACAAGGCCGCTGGCGCTGCCAACAGCCCCAAAGCACCTTAAGTTTTGCGGCAAGCACCCCACGCATCCCCCGCTACACCAGTGCCTGGATGAGGCCTGGCTCTACCGTATCTTTCTTGAGAAAGCCACGAACATTTGTGTTTCAAGCTGTCTGAGCATCAAAAGATGGCTGACCCAACCAGCCTAAAGACAGGTTGCCACCAGCACGGACAGTCTCCTCTCTTCCTCAAACATGTGTCCCTCTTCCCACACGTGTGGAGATGACTCGGAGGCTGCTTTATGGTATATAGTTATAGCATGCAACCCCCTCTTCCTGGCTATGATGATATGTACGTTTCTATGTGTGTGTGTGAGTGAATGAATAGTCTGAGGCCTTAATTGTGTCTCGTATTAATACAGCTGAGAAGTTGAGGAGCTCTAAGGAACAATTCATTCATTGTCCTCTACACATCTGGGTTAATGTTTCCTCCTTGGATTAGGCTGTACCAGCGTGTTCCCTCTCTGCTCACCACAAGCTAGCAGTGCCAGTTTCCCTCCGTGACAGCTCCAGTGACAGCTGTTTACTTGGAAGCTCATGGACTTGATATATAGGTGCTAGCCACAAATGAATGGAATACTTTCCAGATGCAATGTCTTTAAATATCCAAACAACAAGCCAAAAGCACTAAGCTGTTTTGGCCATTTTTTCTCTTAACTCTGAATGTCTCTCAGAGATGATGTAAACACAATTTCTTGGGGCAACAACCAGAACACTTAAGATATTTCAAAGGCAAGCAGCAGCATGAGGTGCTGGATGGTAAATGGTTGATGGTGCCATTTGTCATCTGAAGCCAAGACCTGAAATGGCCAAGAAAGGAGAGCAGAAGAAAGAAATATTGAGGCTAACCATTAGCAGTTTGCCTTCCCAGCCCGCTCTGGTCAGGGGCTGCGTGCGCTGGCCCAGACCCCCGAGCTCAGGTGAGCTGTGTTTGGCATGGGCTCCAATGAGTGGCTCCCAAAAACATCTCCAGAGGCTCATCTGGAGTATTTCAAAGCACCAAGAGTCTGCTGAGGATGGTTACTGTAGACAAGGATCACTAAAATGCCACAAACCTCTCCTTGTTAGGTGTCATCTAGAAATCCTTCTCCAGCAGAGGAGTTATCGAGCTCAAAAATGGAGACCAAGATCTGCCCCAGGTGCGCCTTTCTCCCAAGCCAGACCTTCAGCGATGGCATTGCTCCTGTGATCTCAGTTTGCATTATATTCACTCTAATGCTGAGGACTGGGACAAAAATAGCATTTGAGGGTGAAGATCAGCATACAAGAGTGGGCAAAAATTGCTTTGGGGCTGGTGTTATTTTGACTGCTATCATCTTTGCTCAAAAGTGACAACAGGTCAAATTGAAAACTTCAGTGAAGTGGAAAGGCTACACTGAAGCTGTGTGGTAATGATTTATACCACCTCAGAGCCGGGGCCAAGAAGTGTAACTTATTTCTTGGCCAACTTACATCACTTTTTCTTCTCTCATTGCATTTTCTTTGGCAATTTCTTCTTTGCATTTTCTCATTTTCTTCCACAGAAATTTAACATGACCTGGACAGTTTTGCTACCAGGATGTGGATTTGCTATCCAGTAGTTAAAGGGAGGAACCTTCTTACACACTTTTATCTACTTAGAAATACCAACAAACATGAGCTGTGTGGCCTCACATTGGAGGAGGACAAGAGAGAGCTCCAAGTAACCCTGTCTGAATTTGAAACCAGTTCAAGCCTGAAATGCTGCCTGTTTGAAGGTTTCTCCTTTATTCCCTCCAATGTTGTTATTAATTAGAAAATTAATATGGTTATTAAAGTTATCATCAGCTTCACTGAATGGAAAAATTCAAGTTCATTATCTAATGGGAGGAAAATAAACATCATTTTACAAGGGTTTTAAAGCAACAGCGGTAATAACAAACCACCCCAAACTCTAGTCCACAGGCAGAACGGACATCTGCTAGAAAAATATGATGATTCCCCCACCCACCACCCTCAAATTTAGGGATTTGTGGAATATGGGCCTTGCCTGAAGTTGCTTGGCAGAAATCCCCATGTTAAGTTCTTATTTAATGAAATCATGTGGTAGTAAATCAAACACAGAAACAGGAATAAGTAAATCCACCACATCCTTTGAAAAAAGTACGGTTTGACTCTGTCAACTCAAGTTGCCTGGGCAATGAATTATCTGTCTTTGTCAACTAAAAAGCGATCATCCAACAGTCACCTACCTTTTTGTATAATTTCCTCATCTTCAGTCTCAGAGCTAAGCTGAGAGCCAGCACAAAATGGGCAGGTCATTCACATAAAGAGCTCCTAAAACTAGCACTAAGCTGCCACATCTTTGCAAAGCCTGTGCAAATGGCCCAAAATGCAAAACTTGGGCCCTCTTACAAAGCGTTCACCTCTGAATGTTCCATGAAAGGTGGCAAATGAGTATCGTAAACCACATGAGGGAAAATGGGCAGAAGGGTGGGAAGAACACCACCGACATCATGATATAAAAAACTAGAGGTTGTCTTGATCTAGTACCTACTGAAGTCAACAGGAACCGTTACACAGATCTACTCTTCATGGCTTTCTCTATGCCCTTGGTGGACCCACATGGTTCAGAGCCCTGGAGAGGTGCTGGGTAGACTTTGCCTTCTGATAAATTCGTTCTAACGTGGTCACAACAATCAGAACAAGAGGGCTCTCTCACAGGGAGAGCTCATGAACCTTTTTCTTTTGAAACTTCCCACAGGAACTATGTCTGTTGAATCAACAGTATCTGCAGACAATGACTGATCTCTTAAATTATGTTTTAATTTTCTGTACTGTGTTCCCTCTTTTTTCCTAGAAAAGATATATTTGATTTTTGGTCCCCAAAAACTCTAAGGAAAAAGTTCAGTGAAATTTTCAGTTTTTTGGAAGGAAACTTACATTTCCTCTGGAAAATCACAACAAAAAATAAACCTTTCTTGTCAACATTTGCCTTAGGAATAATAAAACATGGATTTCATTCACGTATCCAAGAAAGCAATCAGAAAAGAGAGATCATTAGTGGCTTTACCAACAAGATTTACAAAGAGAGTGATCTTGTATTTAATGAAGCAGTTGAAAAACGCATTGTATCAGATCCCGCTGTTGTGCCCATTTTGATCACGATCCACCCACCGAGATTGCTATCCTACCCATAGTTGCTGCTCAAAATTAATTTGGTCACTCAATCATATGTGGAGCCCCTTAGCTCTCCAGTTTTTAAAACAACTTTAATGACAAAACATATAAAATTTGGTATCCTACCTCATCCCCTGACATTCTGAACTTCTAATTTAAGGGGTTTATTTTTATAACTGAGTACTTAGAAGTACTAAGATCATCGTTTTAGGCTGGTCAGTCTGTCTTGGACCCATTATTGTTTCAGCATTGTGATTCACTGCTATGAAATCAATGTGAAACAAACTTCTCAGAAATCTTGGGATTTCTCAGAATCCCTGTCTGAATGCCATTTAAGCAGATTTGACTTTGTAATTAACCATTTCTGAGGGAGTTAAAAAATATAAACAGCTCAAATGTGGCATTTTTACAACCTTAATAAAACCAAATGCAACATTTACTAGGTGCACATTTTAACAAAAAAAAAAAAAGGTTATTCTAGCAAAACAGCAATCACTGTAATTTTAAGCAAAACTAACAGTAATTGTAGAGCAGCAAGGTGCATGTTATTGGCATAGGAAAAACTCTCTTTGTACTTGAATAGGACAACTCAATAAAACAAGAGATCACCACATGGAAACAGGCTGCAGTGCTAGCAGGAACCAAAAGCAACTTTTCCACTAGGTCGCAAAGCTTATGCAAAAACCATCCCCATCGACCGTGATGTCAGCGCTCACGAAAAGCTCTGGGTTTACTCAGACTGCTGTGGACCTAGGTAAAACTGACGCACGGACACAGCCATGGTGCATTTCCTCGAGCTAAACACGCTGCTGCAGGGACCCTCCCCAGCCACCCCGAGCATCACTGTGGAGGGAGGCAGCGGCGGCTGCCACGTCCTACCCAGAGGGAAGAACGCGGTGTGATCCTAGTGACGCATTTGTTTTCTCAATGGCCCAATTTCCAGAGGTAAAGAATGATGTGAACTACAGCTGGGTGATGTTATTTGAACAATTTTTTTATTTGGGCTGAAATTTTTTCTCTGTTAATGTTGTAGTCCAGTTTAAAAAAAATGTCACAAATTCTGAAATTAGCAATTTTTGTCATTCTTACGCTAAGAAATGTGTGTCTTTCACTAAAAAAAGGGAAATTCCAGAGTGGCGCATTTGGGGCTGAACAAGTGATGCTTTTTAATTGTAATTTTTTTCCCCTTTCTTTCATTTACCAAAAAAAAAAAAAATGGGGAAAACCATATGCTCCAATACTGACCCCCTACAGAAGGTGCCTTGCTGTTAGGAGTGCCCTGTGTAGAAGCTGCTGTGAGTTACTGTGCCTGATCAGAGAGGATACCCTGGGATTAGGACCCAGGCTCTATTTATCCCTTTTCAGAGCAAAGAAGAGATGAACTTGGAATAAGCCTTCCAAGATGACTTAACTCCTCCTCTCACCGCAGGAATTGGTGCAGCCATCAGATAGGCTGCAAGCGAACGCCGTGTAACTTTACCCATGTCAAGCTTCAGAGCGCTGCACACAAAGAGCATTACGTTTTATGGCTCCTGCAGAATACTAGGGTATACTAATTTTACAGGTGCATTCTAGCAAACTGCAGTCCCTAATATCAGAATGCCATTAAAAATAATGCACTCCTTATGCCCAGGCAGTTAATTTAATATTAAATCAATAAAACATTTACTAGGGCTGGTCAGGGGCCTGGTTGCTGACAGCAGACTCAGCTCACGGCAACAAATGTCTCCTCACCCTTTGCAGACAGCTGCTGGTTTATTGTAGAAGACGTCTTTGGTCCTGACAAATAGCCTCCCTAAGCCCTAATGAGTGCAGAAATTCAAAACATTTGTGGAACATTTATTAGCAAGAAAATACACCAGCCTTTTGGGAGAGCTGGATCAACAGCAACCGTCATCTGTGGGCCGAGTTCGGTCCAGCCTGCGCAGGGAACGCAAAATGTCTTTCTTGGCCACAGGGAAAGAGATTGCAGCTCTTTCCAGTTGGTTTCATCTCTGGGATGTGGAGACTGGGATGGGAGCTCTTCCCTATGCTGAGTTTTCACTGGTGGAGTCATTTTAGACTCCACCAGGTTCCCAGCAAACTCCCAAGATGGCAGAGGTCACTGGGATGGGATCCATCACATCCCATCTGCTGCTGAGCACGAGCAAATCACCTGGCTCAGCCACCTTCCCCCTCCACAGTCACTTCCAAATTAACTCAAGCACAAAATACAGGATTTTGCCAGAATACCTGATGGGTGATATGCTCTAGCGCCATTAAGGAGTAAGAGATTAGGGAAGTGGGGGTTTTGTGTGGTTTTTTTGTTTGTTTTTTTTTTTTTCTTTTCATAAAAGAATAGAATAGAGGCCAACTTTTTATCAAGAATCTGACAATCAAAGTAGAACTTTTATAACAACAGCAAACAACCTCCTCACACACACTAAATAAATGAAGAAAAAAAAAAGAGAAAAATAGGAAAAAAAATACCAAAAAGAAAAAAATTGACCAAGCTCACAGCGAGTAGCAATCTGGCACTACTCTATGAAGAACTGGCATTTCCAAGTTAAACAGATACCTTCTGTCCAAATGGTATTGTGTGGAAAGACCAGTTATATGAAAAAACCCGGCACAAGTTATTTCCCAGCATTGCTCTCAGAAGGCCGGTCCTGCCCCGAGCCAACAGAGCTCCAGGGACCCACGGCTGAGGACCTTCGCTCAAGAAAGCGGATCTGGGACACTGACTCCCATGAGAATGGCAGCATGCACTGTTTTAGGCATAGCCCACCCAGAAGCACTCCCAGCAGACTTGCCTCCTCTCCAGGAGCAAGGACATGGGTACAGAGCTGGCTGGTGAAGGAGTCTGGTCCTCGCAGGAGGTGTCTGCCTGGAGGACAAGGTGCTTCCTGTGCCTTCCCTAAACCCTGAGCACCTGGGGCAAGTTGGGGCCTGGCCCAGCTCTGACTTGTCCTGACACTGCTGACGTTATTTGTGTGATGAGCCTCTATGCTGCGCTTACAGGAACGCTTTAGCTGTAACCCACAAAGCCAAGCCCGGTCAGAATTAATATTGAACTCAATCCCTAGTAGCTTCCCTTAGACATCAGCATTCCAGCACATGCAATATGATGAAAACAAATTTCATGCCATGAAAGCAGAAATAAGGGTGAGGTCTGGGAGCATAGTTAGGATGTGGTTTTCATAAGCACTCAGCGCTGGCTTAACTCTGCTCCTATTACAGTCGAGGGTAAGAAAGCCCCATTGACTTCAATGGGAGCGGAATTAGGCCAGCACTGAGTGGTTTTGAAAATCCCACCCTTAGCTTTCATATAATGTAGAAAATAAGAATCACATGCAAACCTTCAGAGGGTAATTGGCCCATTAAAATGTGTATCATTATTTATTTTAGCCACCATTTTTAATTTGAAGATTGTGGCACTGATAGATGCAGCCTGACAATAGCTGGGGAGCGCCAAACCTCTTGGGGGAGAGGAGTGCGACACCAGGGAAGTCACAGGGCCAGCTGAAAGCAATGTGTTGATGCTGTTCTTGGTTAAAAAAAAAAAAATGTCTTTTCAAAAAACCAGACATGGTTGTAGAGGTTTTGTTTTGGTTTTTTTTTCAGGAAAGGAGAACTTTCCCAAAGTCCAAAGTCCCCTACCCCATCTAACAGCCCACTTTTATGTTCTTTTATTTTTCATGATTTATGACAAAAATATCTCTGCAGCTGGAAAACAAACAAATCTCTTCCTTTCCCCCCTGCCTTTGGAATGAACGCTACAAAAGTTGTACAGAAAAATATATATTAAAGCTTTTTTCACCAGTAGCCTTTGACAGAGAGGTGCCGATGTCCTGGCTGGCCATCATGGTCCCGCTGGGATCAGAGGTACAAGACAGGACATGGTGTGATGCAGAGCCAAAGGGGCAGGATTCGCTGTGGCAATCTGGAATATGTTATTCACCTGTGCACATTCCAGGAAAAGAGACAGAGTAGGAAAAAAACATTGTTTAAAGGCTGTAAAATGCCATGCTTTGGAGCACATCATCATTTCCTCAGGAGGTCTCAATAGAAAGCAGAGCGCGAGGTGGCTTCCAAGGGGTCTGCGCCCCTGCGGTCAATCCTGAGGGTCCCACAGAAGCAACTACCTTTGCTTGTCCCCAGGTGCGCGGGGACCTGGTGTGCCCTCAGTGCGGCAGTGAGTCAGGAATGACTCACGAAGAGGACAGACTCGTTCTCCAGCACTCAGGAAGCTCAAATGGAGGACGAGGACAACCAGGACATGAAGGCATCTTAGTTGTGCAAGAGAAGAGGCTGCTGTGTTTATTCAGCAGAGCAAAAAGCAGGGGCAACGCAGCGTTTCAGGGCTTTGTCATCATCAACGGGGATAGAGGGATACGGCCGCTGACCTGTTGCTTCCTGACCCCAAGTGCTCCAGCTGAACGTGGGACCTCCCCACGTGTCCTGAATGGAGAGTGCTGTCAGCTTAATCCTAATGCTGTCAGCAGAGCATTTATCAAGCTGATGTATCAGGTAGGGATAAAAACAACACGCGTCCTTCAGAGCAATGCGGTTAGTCCTCCCATCGCTCCCAAATCACTGCTCATCTCTCTCTCTGCCCTGCCCTGGTCATGTTGATTGCAAGCGTTTTGCTGGTGTCCTGGCATCCTTTCGGCTCGTTGCTTTACGCTCCTGTCGTCAGAGCATTAGACCCCTGCCACGTAAAGCCTTACACGCACCCCTCGCACCAGGTCCTTGTCTGCAGTACGGCTCCATAGGTCAGGCTCAGATGGCGACAGCTCTGCAGAGATCAGGTCTAGTCTCTGCTCCCGTCACTGTGCAGGCATTTAGCATGAAAAAAGTCACCATGCACAAGCCGTTAACAGTGCTGGGCACAAGGACTGGAGCCCCAGGGGACACGTCACCACCCCGCCTGGGTTCAGGCTCCTCATTTACCTCTGAAAGCGCAGCGGAGGTTTCTCAGCCCCTTGCTGAAACTTTACCCGTGGTGAGGAGACCGGGGAGCCCGTCCGAGGCCCCTGGCGCCCGTAACCCAAGCAGGCCCTTCATCCGCCATGCGAGTCGTGACCCTTGGAGACTTCAGGCTATTGGGGGACAGGATGCTTTTATCAAACATTTTTGCCATAGCGGACACAGGGGGCTCTTTGCCAGGTTCCTTCACTCTCTCCCCTGCTTTATTTGCACAGATGTTTTTGCCAAGGCTTGTCATCAACTTGGGGAGGGGGCAGTTGAAAAAAAAAATAATAAAAATGACCGAACAAGTTGAAGAAATTGCAAACAGTAAATCTGGCGCTCGCTAGGCCGAGCCAAATAAGTTGCTGAGGTTGTACTTTTCAGATTCGGTTTTAGGCTCTTGTAAATTTTCAGTTATTTTTAACCTGCCTTTCTGAGCAAGCCTAGGAATGAGAAAGTAATCGTTTCATCAACTCAGGCTATATAAATCTCCTTGGGGTTTATTATTTGCTGTTTCATTTTACTGGCACAAGAGCTCCTACGAAAGTACAATAACCTACTCGTTGATTTACAACTTGGAAGCAGGCACACGCTGAAAAACTGAGCGCGTAGCACCTGAGGAAAAGTGCACCGAGTTAATTGAAAAGCTTCAGGAAACTGGAATTCCTCGCAGTGATACTGTCACATGCGTCAGTCACCAGATGTAACTCCAATTTTCTGCTTTCATAATAAGAATTCAATTGATATCCCCAGAAATAAAAATCTGCAGCCAGAATAACAGCACATTTATCATGAGCAGGTTTAAACCTTAGAAGACAGCTGTGTGCAGCCCTCGGCAGAGGGGTTAGTAAGTGCTGCGGGTGCTTTTCCTTTTTTATGAGTGTGCTTTTGTGCGTATACCTATACGTACAGACACACAGACATATATATCTCCCAAGGAAGTCTAAGATTAGAAAAAGGATGCTGTCTCTGGAGGGTTACTCCCATAGCCCAAGTTAAGCATCACTGCCCTCGTTCCTTTTTTATCTGTTTTGTTCTTTCACTGACCCCACATCTCTGTCTCTCACACACAGACTTTTCCTGCAGCCCTGACCCGTGCCGTTGCTCGCTGGGTAAAAGGGGATATTCTCCAAGTGGACCATTGGCTTTGATTAGAAACACAGACGTGCCGTGAGCAGCACCACGCAATGCTGCATACTCCTTTATACGCATACCTACACGCGCCCAGCAATAACGAAGCCTGTCTGTTGCCTTTTGGATATCTACACGTAGGGAAACACCAGGCAATATTAGCATGTCTCTCCATTTTCTAGAAGCGCGTAGTAACAGAATTGCTATAGAAGGGACTGTAGCCAGATGCTGCCAACCAAAGTCCCATTCCCGTGGGAAGGAGAGTGCTGGCTGTGGCTGCCCTTGGGGAGCTCGGCCACGACTCTCCATAAGCTCCCTTGGGGAGAAGGGTAGGAAATAATAATAATAATAAAAATTAAATAAATAAATAAAAAAGATCTACAACATCCCTCCATGGAGGAAACAGAATGACATTTTTTTGCTCCAGATTCAGAGGTTGCCAGCTCAGGTAGGTTTCACGCTGCCTTTACCAGGGCTTGTATTTTGTCAGGATAGGGTTCATTGTGTGGTGTTGAATAAACTGCAGAAACCCCACCTTCACAGCCCAGTTTCTAGATCTTCCTTGGGCAGCAACACATATAGCATCCCTGAAAATAAGGCTGCTTTGCTTCCTATACCCAAGAAACAGGCTCTGCATCATGCTTTGGTGAGAACTTATCTCGGTCTATACGCTCAGTGGTATACAAGGTCCCCAACAGGGATTTAGCCGTCCTCGTAAAGCTGGCAGGCGCTTGTCTAATGTAAACATTCCCATGGAGATTTTATGTACATTAGGGGAAAAAAAAAGACCCAAACCTTTTCTTGTTTTCCAACCAGTTTTAGGCAACATCCAACTTTATATACTCAGACTGGATGGAGTTGGTTTAAGAATTTTCTTTTTAAAAAGGACAGCTCTGCTTCTGGATGAAGAACAAGTGACCGTTTTCCCCCTTGTATAGCTGAAATCTGCAATTCCCTTCCAGACAGAAACCATTAAATGCAATGAAATTAGTGTCCTCACTTGAATTTAAACTTTCAAATATTTTGTATTCAGTAATCTTAATATGTTGTACCCACACACGTAAAAAACCACATATCTATATGCACTATCATGTCAAAACAAAATATGTATTATAACAACATCACCTCCTAAACGGCGGCAAACACTGAAAGACACTGGCAATCACAGATCCCTTCTGAGAAGGTGGATGACCTGTAACGCGCTCTGCCTGAAGCCGGTTCGGCAGCTCTCGCTCTCTGCACTCCCATCGGTGGCCCCAGCAGGAATCACATCCTGACGTATCCCAGCAAACACTACGGCACAGATCCATGATTTCCAGGTATTTTGTAACCGACAGACCACTGACAGCCATCAGGATTTCTCCTGGACCACGGGGAATCCTTGCACCCAGACCCCTATTTGAAACCCCCACCAGGAGCACCAGTCCTAGGGGCCACCGCAGGCTCATGCCATGGCTTCATGGCAGACCCGAGACCGCTTGACCAGAGCTTGGGACCAGCGGCATCACATTTACAAGCCCAGCACCTTCCACATCAGACCAGGTTGTTCTGCTGCCAATGCACACCTCCCTGCATTTGCTCTGAGTCTGTGCCAAGCTAAGTTTTTTTAAAACAAACAAAAAACCCCCAACACAACAAAACAACCTGTAAAAATTACAGCAGTTTAATTATGTCAGCTAACTTTTGTCCTGTCACCTTATTTAACAGCCTTGTCTCTGTTAGTAGCACACCTATTGTGCTCAGGAGGTAAAGCAACTCAAGTGTGAGAGGCCAAATTACTTCTCAAATTTACGAGACCTTTGATACGGACTAATTTCTCCTGCCAGAGGAACACCAAGACAGGCTGCAAACCTCCCTTCTGGTCATGAGGGCTTGGTGAGAAACATCACTCTCCTGCTAGCTATAGGGAGACTTCTCCCATCAGCTGCCACGTGTGAGCTGGGAAAATCTCTTCCTACAGCTGCTGAAGAACTAAATCTAAGTTTGCAATGTATTTCAGATAAGCAACTTCTAGGTACTTCATGCAAAGCGGCCCTCTCTCATCTGAGACCCCTCTATTTTTCTTTTTTAATCATTTGCCCAGATCTCACTGATGCCTCTTTTTCATGAGGTGAGATTTCGAAGGACGTATCTCGCAAGAAGGATTGATCTCCAGGAGCAGACTAACGAAGTAAACCCGTGGAGGAGTGGTGAGTGCCCTTAACGCTCTGCACTCCGCAAGAAGAGCCAGTCCAACGAGTCAGTCCAAAGCACTCTCATATTAACCTGCCTCTGAAGTTTAGGTAAACTTCATGATCACTTGGAATTTCAATTTATTTTTAGAGAACTATTTCCAGTAAGTGGTTCAAGATGGATTATAGTTTAACTGGAAGCTTGGGAATAAAAAGATGGTCACAGGAAAGCTGGGTTCAATTCTTGCCTCTGCCACAGACTTCCTGTATAAATCTGGACGCACTGCACTGGGGGGTGGTGGTGAGGGGGTGGGTATTCACCCATCTAACTCAAAACATCTAATTTCAGTGCCTACATTAAGAGCTCAGGCTTCCATTACAGCCAGTGGAGTGAGCAAGGCTGGGGTGATTCAGAGCACTTCCAGGAGTGGTGCACTCACCCACTGTATAGGGAGCATAGGCTCCTAATTTAAGAGCATAAAGCAGACTTTTAAATCACCTCTGCCCTTCTGATATCCTTGGGGCTCCATTTCCTCACCTATGAAACACGTCCTGGATTAGCGACAAGAAGAAAGCGGTACCCAAACTGAGCTTCAGCACCAGTCCCCTGGCTCAGCAGCTCAGGAGAGATGCAGAAGATACCAGGCAAGACCAAATTTCATTTAAATTTTTTCACTGGCACCTGTGATTTATCTACTTTCTGATTTCATTTTTAACCCAAAAATTATAAAGGGAAAATATTTCAAGTACATTTTTATAAATTTGCCTTTTTTTCCCCCCTTTTTTCTCTCTCCTGATGGTTCTCCCTGGGGCCTTGAGAATGCAGCGCAATTGCAAAAGTAATTCTGGCAACATTTGTGAAAATACTGTCACAAAATTTCCGAGTTTCATGAACAGGCCCCCAAACTAAACATCTTTCCTATCAGTGTTTTTGAAATGAAAAAAGTAGCCTGTGTATGCTACTGAAGCAAATTCAAATTCTTTTGAGTATTCTTCCCCAGACATACTATGTAAGGATTTTTTGTTCGTCTTTACTTCTGAATAACTGAGAATGTTGCTCTCTGTCTCTAGAATGAAACTGAGAACATTGCTTGAAATGCCTAAAAAGAGCGAGCAACACCACAGACAAGCATCCAATATTTTGTAAGGAATTTTAAAACGCGAAGCTTCACATGTATCAGATTCAGCTCTGAACAATAAACATGTTGTGCATTCCTAGGGCTTTTTTTTTTTTTTTTTTGAGGACTGTAAACTTTCCCTTCACAAAACGTCCCATTTGGGATTGACGCTATATCAGTATCTGAAGATTGCGCTACTGAGCAGCTACTCAGAATCCTGCGGTGATAAACTAAACCAGAGGAAACGGATCATTTCTACTATCAGGGTCACTGTTGTCAACTCCTAACAGGGCAATTGACTTGTCAAGTTGTCTCTGAAAGCCTGAGCTCAGATTTCATTGCCTTTCACATTTTTTTCAGAATTGTATACAGGGGTCTCTGAGCCTGTCTTTCACCCAGCGCTTTGGGAAATTCCGGGCACCAATCCTGCTCATAAATTGCAGAGGAATAGATGAGGCCAGTCTCAGCATGAGACTCTCCTGCTGGAGCAACTGCGTAGAAACACTAGAGACAAGAAAAGATATGGTAGGGATGTGCACGTGAACAGATGGGGATTTGTTTGTGTGTCATTATCAGACAAGAGCAAGATCTTAAATGGTGAAAGGTCATTTGGAAAAGCCACGGGACACCTCTAGCATCAGGAAGAGAAGAAAAAGAAAGCTCTGGCACTCTGAGGCTCGCTGTATTATTTAGAATAACAATCAAATCCACCTGCTAGAGAAGCAAGACAATAACTGTAAGCAGACCGAGCCCACTAATAACATTTCCTATTTACATTTTTATAATTTATATACTATAGACTTATAAACATATATATATAGTTGTTAGCAGCCAAAACAAGATCAGTACTGCATAACTGTCCTCACTCAGCAGAAGAGAGATCCTCAGTTTTTATCAGCTTCCAGGCTAGAAGAAATAGGTACGGCAGGAAAAGGCACTTGCTTGACTATCACATCACAGGGTAATGCCAGAGAGGAGAGGCAAAGCCATTTCAAGTGCATTGGCATAATGCTTGGGCCACGCTGCTACCCAAATTAGAGCTTCTGTTTTCCAAAAATGCTTTGGAGTAGTGCAGAAACTCAAGTGATCACTTAAGGGAAATGCCACTATTATAAAATGCTCTTGTTCCAAAACCAAAATTGGTCAGTGGTCAACTGAAAGATTTCTTCTGTTGTTAAAGATTTCTTTTGGTGGTGGTGGTGCTGCTGCAATTAAATTGAAAGGTTTCTATTATGATGTTAACATCCTTGTTTTTATTACTGATTAAATAAATAGTTCCGTTTCCCCCCTCTCCCCCCCAGAACTAAGCCGCATCCATTTTTCCATGGAAGACTTCAGCTTCAATGAAAATCATTTCTGGAGGAAAAATGTTCTGTTGGAAAATAGTGACCAACTCTTATAATCATGGTTGAAAATCCAAACACACCCAGATGTCCTGTAAGCCCTTGTTATCTTTGGGATGTCTGAGTTTTTGTGGCGTCCTCGTATACAGCCATGGCATTTTGAATGGAGAAAGGTGAAGCAAGAATATGCGTAGGGAGTTTCTCTGCTTGGCCCTGCAAGAATGCCTCTTCCCTCCACCCCCCCAAAAGACCACTTTTCCTCCCAGTTCCATGCTCTTTACCACCTCACCCCCAGTTTACCCTCTTGCCATTTCCTCTTGCCCTCTTCCCGCCGTATCACGTTTCCAGTTCAGAATCTGTAGATCCACGATTGTTTAAAAAGCAGCTCAAACTTCCAACTTATAAACATCGCTTCCTCTGTCTCCTGAATTTATTTTAATAGCTGATATTTGAGCCCAGGGGATTGTTTTAACTAACACTGTATAGTCAGAAGGAATCACTTTCCTCCAGGCTACCTCTGGGTCAATAGCATAAGGCAAGACCCCCTCACATTTCATTACCCAGGGATCAGATCCCCTTTCCCAATCCATCACTCTGAAGCTCGTTCCTCCTGTTCCTCTCAGATTTGCCTGTATGATTCATGCGGTGCCAAATCAACAGTATATTTGCTTTTTTCTCAGTTCATTGTTTTTATTTGCTTACATGTTCCCTGTCGTAGTTCAACTCATAAATCAACGCTGGTTTATTTTTTACAAACCCGTTGAAAGTTTGAGCCAGTTTCCACTGTTATGAAAGACTCCCAATACTACACGTCCTTTAACAGGTGGAAAATGTCTTAAGAGGCTGTTTGGATGGGAACGATTTTCTAACTTAAAGACAAAGTAGTATTTATTTATGACTTAATCTAATTCCAAAACAAAGTAACAGTTCCCTGCACCGAATTATCTCCTTATGATGCTATCCCACTAACATATGGTTTTGTTATTTAAATAAAAAATGTAATATTGAAACCATTTCTAGCTATTAAACTCATGTAACCGATTATAGTGAAACAATGTTCCTGAGATACTTTAACAGACCATTTTCCCTTAAGAAGACCACTAAGTGTCTGTCCTAGCTAAATTTGGCATCGTAAAAGCAAGCAAACAAAACCCAAATACACTCCCGCCTCCAACCCTTTTACTTAACCTTTACTTTTTTTAGTTCAGAGTAAAGAGCTGTTGATTTCCCAGGTTATCAATGGAACAAAATCACCTCTTTTCTGGTGACCTAGACTTGGAGAAAAAGAAACTGCAAAGAACCACCCCCAAAGCTGAGTTTTGTGTGCATTAGCAAGGCCAAAGCTTGGCTCAGCAGGCCAAGCCCAGACAGCTCCTGCTGGGGACAAGGCTCGCCTATCCCACCTGGCCAGGTACAAAAGTACAACAGAGAGGAGCCTGCCTTTGCAGCTACATCCTGCTTCTCTCCCACTTGCTAAAGTATCTATTGGAGGGCAAACTACTGTTGTGAGTGACAGGTCTTTCACATCCCGATGACTGGACAGGGTGGTTCCCCTCTCCTCCCAGCGCCACGCTGCAGTGGGATGCGATCCCTGAGACCATCTGGTGCCTCTTCCTCTCGCCGGCTGACTTCAGCTCTCCGTTGTCAGCCAAGTGGACTGCTTCAAGCCTGTGTGTTTCTCTAATGTTTCTTCCTTGCATGAATGACATTAGCCACTGGGAAAAAATCTGCTTCTGGGTTAGGACACTGAGGATGTTCACTGACAGCTTAGATAACACCTATGTGCCACAAGTCAACAGCTTCAGTGTCTACAGAGCAGGAAAGGAACAGAACAAAGCAGGTTGTGGCCCTGATGGCTTCTGCTTGCAACTGCACCTCCCTTCCCTTCAGAGAAGCAATCTACACCTCTTTCTACCCGGCATCAGAAACGGGCCCTTGAAGTGCTGTGCCTGCAAGGACAGCGGGCTTAAAACAGAGAAGACCTAGGATGGGACAAAGATTTTTCCCTGCTGCCAGAGCATGCTCAAAGCAGAAAGTCCAGAAGTCAGAAGCTTCCGACGTTGCCAGCCTCAAGCTAACATTGTACTGGTGGATTGAAACAAGTAAAGTTTCAAGACGACTTTGAACATGCTGAGAATCAGTTTTCACCGAGCATATAATGTTTAATGCATTGAAAGTATTTCCCATCATGAGTTCTGATGAAAACCTTGGCAATTTTGTGTGCTGTGAAAGTTTAAAAAAATAATTTAGAATAACTGAAATATTTCATTTCTGTAATGTTTCATTAGGATTTGGACACAACCATTTTCCAGTATTTTTTACTACAATGAGAAAATGTTTCTGTAGAACATATTGTTTTAGATGGGAAAGCCATAACATTTATCTGAAAAATGCCAAAAATTTTTGGTTTGACAATTTTGAGCTTTGCTACCTTGCTTTTTCTTCAGATGAAAAATTGACTGAAACTGACCCTTTCTTGTAAGGCGTTTCAGATTTGACACATCAGCGTTTTCCAACCACAACACATTTACTTTGAAAAAAAACTCAACCAACTTGGACAGTTGCTATGAACTTGTGCTACTCTTTGCTTGTTCTCTTCCAGCTCTGAGATCACTAGGGATGGATCCAGTATTAGGTTTCCACATGCCAATAATCCCTTTGTCCCACACACAAGCTGCTGTCTTGCAGAAAACCCGCTTCCAGCCTTCTACTTGGTGGACTTAGCAACCTACCCCTGTCCTTCAAGCCTTTACAAAAATCCCTGAATAAACCTGCTGTAAAGCTATTGGAAATAGTCTCTTCTTCCTAATCACTGATAAAATTTTTGATGAGGATCAGCTCTAAGTTCAGGTCAGGTAATTTGCAAAGTCACACGAGTTCATGTCATTCAATAAAAATGACAAGAAACACAATGGAAAATGAAGAAGGCAGATTAAAAGCCATCATCTATTTCTTTCATGAAAAATCAACACACATTCCATGATAAGTTTTCACAGGCTTAGATCCTAATTTATTTATGTCATTATACTAATCCTTGTCAATGGGATGAGTGAGAGGTGACAGGTAGAAGCAAGATGAGACCCATTCAGGTGAAGACAAGGGTATTAAGCAATGAGAGCAAATACCGATGGCCCTGGATTCACTGCCACGGGCTGGTGGATTCACATCTCCTGAAGCAAGACCAAGGAGACATTTTCTGGACGAGGCACTGTAGTCACACACACCGTTACAAGCCTCATG
Source organism: Theristicus caerulescens (assembly GCA_020745775.1). Taxonomy (NCBI): domain Eukaryota; kingdom Metazoa; phylum Chordata; class Aves; order Pelecaniformes; family Threskiornithidae; genus Theristicus; species Theristicus caerulescens. The sequence continues at coordinate 122,999,068 of CM036561.1, read as the reverse complement.
CTCCAACGCCTAATGAAATTCTGTAGGCCAGAAATCTAGCTGGACAATCTATATACTTCCTAACGTTTTAAAATGTATTATTTACTTCTACTTTCTGTTTGCCAGAGAAAGAAGCTAACTCTCCCCACAAACCTTAATTAGACGAGTTAGAACGGCTGGAAAAAATAATCACATTTCAGGCACACAAGCCTTTTCTATGTGGGTCTGTGTGCCCAAAAGCTGTTCCAGCTGTATGAGTTGACCTAACAAACAAGATTACCTGTACCTGCGAGCCTTGTCTGCCTTATGTCCGTAGACAGTCCAGGCTACCGCAGCACCACTGCTTTAACTGTGTATTTAGACATTCCTGGCACAGCAAGACTTTAAGCTTGGGTTTTACCTCTGGAAGTAACAACATATTGGAGGCAATTAAAAAAAAAAAAAAAAGAAAAAAGAGTGCTTGCCTTCTATTTGTCCCTTTCAAAACCTCCCCCACTGAAACTAAAATTACATAAATCCAATTAGGAGGGGAGCTAAAAAGGTTTAGATTTTTATACACTCATCTAAAAGACTGGATTATTTGCTACAGCCCGAAAGACACACTGCGGGATGCCGCTGGTGGACATAGACCCGGGTTTGAGAATTCCTGCTTGCTGCCATGAAAAAGAGAAATTTGCTGCAACATGCACAGACCCATTATTATTAATTTCCTCCAGCTTCTGAGCAATTTTTGAATTGTTCCTCAATTTTTTAAAGTGATTTATGGGTTACAGGGAGAGAAAGAAGCAGGGGTTTTGTAAATAGTCCCCCCCTTTCAGTCCATTTCAGCACATTAATTGCTCATTGTCTGTAATTGGAAACATAAAGTGCATTCCTACTTGGATCGCATGCAGACAGCTGCCCTGATGTGACTCTTAATGTACAATAAACCTCCAGTGTGGTACTGTGGACTTGCTTGTTTTAATAAAGCTAACGTATGCAGACTTTGAAATCCATGGAAGTATGTCTAATGGGCATTTTTGGTGAAGGGATTATTTAAGTTTCTGCTTTGAGAATATTTTTCCCCTCTTTGGAGGTGTACATATTAAGGCGATGACCTGAGTTCACATAAGCATCCCCAAGACCTCACCCTTCTAGTTTAAAGTCAAAGGTTTGGGTAGTATTTTGCCTTTTCTATGTCAAGGCAGGCCCCAGAATTCCCTTAGAAGGGAAAGGAAAAAAAGAAAAACACATAAATGGCTGTTTCTTAAATACAGAGAGTTTTCCACTTCACCAGGCTTATCTCTGTTTCTAAGCCTGTGTAAATGCAAAAAGGTCTAATGCAACCACATGATTTTATTGGCTTGACAGCCAATTTCCCAGGCTATAACTTGCCTTTAGGAAATGTGGCTAGGAAAGCCAGGAATAGTCCATTAACTTTCCCATTGCTGTGAGCAAGCAGAGAAGTGATGGTTCCCACAGACAGAAGGGGAGAGGAACGATTCCTCACTCCATACCTGGGTTCAGTTTTAAGGAGACTCCCATTTGACTAAAAACCTCACTTTTGATTTTACAGTGGGAACCATTTATAAAGCCCACAGCTAAACGAAACTTTTCCAGTAGTTTCAGAGGAAGCCAAATGAAAACAAGTTATTTTGAGTCAACCTTTCTGGAGACGAGTGGGTAAAGAGAAGGCTTCACAATGAGTATTGGCAACAGGAAACCGAATCCTTAGAAGGATCCTGGGCGTGCTTGGGAAGCCTCTTGACGCGGGGAGAGGCATCCAAGGGCCCGCAAACCATCTTTGTTTGCCACACAAGTTAAGCTCGGGATTTTGCCTGAAGCAGCATAGGAAAACCACAACTGATTTCTTCTGCTAGCAGATTCGTGGGACTGCAAACCTCCAGCAGCGAGTGGGAATAAGCAGCTGGAGTGGGAAGCTGCATCCCAACCAGCACAGCTCTTTGCAGAATGAACATCTGCCTGCAGCACGGCTCCCTTATTCAGAGAGGCAGGGCTTTCCCCTCTGCTCCCCAGAGGGGTGGGCACCTGGAAACTTAGCGATAAATACTTAAATTTCACTGTTGTCAACCAGTCTGGAAAAAGGAAGATGTTCTCAGATGGGTGCTGGCTCCCGAGTGCAGCAGATGATAGAGAAAATTGAAGATCCTGAACTCCTGACTCTGGGCCACGCATGGTGGCCCACCAGAGGCACAGTGTTGATAAGCCAAGAGAACAAAAAATAGTTAAAGTTTCCAGGGAGAATTGTGTTTATTTTAAAGCTCACGGTAGCCCTTTAAATAAAGAAATAAAGTCCTTCATCTCCAACTGCATACAGATCTGAGCCTGAAAGTAAGCGTTTTGGGGGACCTATTATTAAAATAGAGACCACATAGTAAAGGCTGAAACAAATGAGAAGGTATTTTAGTTTCCAATGCTAAATTCACTAGATATATTTCTGTCATTTGCAGGAACATCGCTCTTGCTAGGCACTGTACAGAAAACCAGCAACAGGCAGCCTCCCTGAACCACTCAATCACTGCAAGGAATACAAAAATATATGCATGAATCTTCCACTTAACCCCCCCCCCCCCTTTTTTTTAAAACAATTTAATTTATGCCCTATACCCTTGTCCTGGTTGTTATTTTAGACTTAGACAGAGACTTTTTTTTGGTTTGCTGAATAGTAAACAAAAACTGGCATGCTGTGAGAAAAACGATTGCCTCAATAGAAAAGTGCCCATTTATGTCATCCCACAATTATTTCAAGCACTATAGTTGAGGTTAGTCCCTCCAAGGCATGTACAAATTGCAAATACACACAAATAATAATGCTCGTACTTTTGGAAAATGTGAAACCCTTTGTTTTGGAAAGGTTGTTCCTATTATTTGTGGCTTGCAACTGTCATCATTATTCAAACCTTGTCTTCTTTCATGATTGTTCTGCAGCTACTGGGTGCTTGAGAACTTCCCCAAAATTAATATACTTCAAAGAACCAGACATTTTGTATATAGCTTAATTACAGCCTATATAATTAAGTTTTAAAATGATAAAAACTCTTCTGTGCCATAAGTGTACTCAGGCTTCAGCTCACAGGCAAGCTACTACATATCATCCGACTGAGCGAAGGGCCAAGAAATTCCATTTCATTAATTGTTTCCTCCAAATCTGAAATGTAATTACATATTTTCCAGGGACCTTTGACATTTTCACACTGTGGCTTGGAATCTGATCATACCCTGAAGTAAACTGCCCGGCTGGTCACAGACTTCGAAAAAAAGATCACTAGCGAGGTAGGGTTGGCCTTTTTCAGACTCTGGAGAAGAGAGGAGAGAGCTGCGTGGGTCTGGGTCAGGGTTCGTTAACAGAGGAATGAGGAGGAGATGATGAGCTGAACTCTTATCTCAAGTAATCGCTCTTAGAGCAATGAGAAAAGGCACTGGAAGAGAGAAGAGTGTCTCTTCGCAGCAGTCGTGGCTGGTTCACATAGGAACTAAAGGGGTTTTTGAACTTGCTCATATTTAACCTCCTTGGGTTTTGTGCTCCTGACATTTCTGGACTCTTTTTGAGCACAAGCCCCAGCCCAGGTGAACAGATAGATCTGATCCATACAGATGTAACGCTCCAGCACTTGACTGCTCCGAGAAACATCCCATAAGGTGGACACTGCTAAGAATTAGCACCAGAGGCCCGATGCTGCCATCCTCATTCACAGTGGGCATGTCCTTGGTCTATCAGAAGCCACAGTGATTTTATTAATGAACAACTCTTTACTAATGAGTAAACCATGAACGAACTCGCCGCTTGAGTATTCAGACTCGCATCAGTGGGCCCAGCCCACCGCTAGCGTCATTCAGATGTGATGTGTACACGTGTACGCACACAAGGCATACGTGTGTTAGCAAATGGCTAGTTGATATACTTTCTTGCAAACAGAGCACGTGAGACCTCAGTGCAATCAAGCTGAAACTTCTGGAAATGCTAAATTCACATTAAAATACAATTTTTAACATAACACTATGGTTTTTTTTAATCTCAAAGTGCTTTTTGTGTATTGCTTTGGACGCCACAACTCAACTCCTAGACAAAATATATTTCTTCAAAATGTCGCTCTGTTTCCCCTCAGTTTCATGAACAGGAGAACAGCACCTTATTAGAAACAAAATCGATGAGTCTCCATGAATCATTACTTGGAGTTTGGAAAGGAAAAAAGAAATTTGGCAAGCCTTTAGTCGGTAATATGTGCTTCTAAAAACCTACTCTTTGAAAGGGCCAAGTTATTACATTGTGAAAAGTAGTTACTCAGCACGTGCTGTAACTTTTCATAGGGATTTTTAGGCCAAATTTAAAGAGTGCTAATGATTTTGAATGCCAGACTTGAGACCCTACAGCAGGATGAGGTTTTAACAAGACTTGAACAACTGCCGTCCCTCCCCCCAGGTTGTGCCTCCTTTAAAGGTCTGGATTTTTGGTGCCTTAAAATTAAAGTACCCCATATCACCAGTCGTGGAAAGTCTTGGCCTTCATATCCTTTTCAGTACATTGAAAGTAAACTCCCACTCAAGGCAGTGGGAAAGCTCCTGGCACTCACCAAAATATGTTGGCATACTGGGAACGTCATTCATTATTAAGAATAAGGAAAAACCACAACTGCAAGCACCTTGTTCAGCAACATGAGCGTATGCAGCGACAAGGCACACCAGTTCCTTTCAGACAGCTTAGTTCTGGTACTGGGAGCAATCTGGCCACGGAAACTTGGAGCTAATTTATTCTGCTTCTCAATTACCTCACCCAACTCAGCTATCACTATGGGGAAGCCTGTTGAAAGGTTCTCCGACAGTGACTTATGCTGAATGCTTTAGAAGATGGCATAACCTCAGGGGAATGTGTGATAAGGGCCAGTACCTACTCACTTATTCCTCTTATTCATTTATTGTTTTAATAAATAATTAAAAATACTTGTGAAGGCAGACAAGAGATTACATATAATTAATATTAGAACACAATTCTTGGAGCTTGCCAAATATCATAGACAGGTGCTATTGCACAGAGAGCAAGGAAGTCGAGCCTGATTCCTCTACTTCCAAGTGCTCCGGCTCACAGCGAGCCTGCAAAGCTGGAGCCCTGCAGTGAAGTGGGCAGGCAAGAAATCCAGATTTCATGAACCCCCAGGCACCCCAGCACACATCCAGCCAACCGTCGGCTCCGAGCCCCTGAATTACCTCCAGATCCCTCATCAGCCATCTGGTTCCCCAGCAATGCCGCTTCACTGCAATTCGAACCCTTCTTTAACATTTCCCAAAGAAAGGGGAGACGAAAACAAAAGGATCATTTACTTCCTCTAATTGAGAAACAAGATAGGAAGACAGATAAGCCAAGGAAAATTGGCACAACTCCATGGAGTTCAACTGATCCTAGAGAGCAGGGCCATGAGCGCGGCATAAAGAATACGAGCATGCTACTATTACTGCCTCGTGATAGTAATACCAGGCTGTTACCTTACGCATTTCATCTTGGGATATAAAAACGCTTTACAAGGGAGGTCGGTATCACAGAAATGAAGTCACATCAATTTACCCACAAGGAGCTACCCCAACACTTTTTTCCTTGTCATTCACAATGTGATTTTTTTTTTTTCCTTGCTAAGACAAAAATAATATAGTGCTAGTTGTTGCCAAATATCCACTTTTGAAACTTGGGCCCAGTCATTTTTAGCTAAGCAAACTTGGCACAAAGCGAGTGTTGCCTATGGATGGAGTTTATAATGTGGGAAGTTTGCCAGGATCCTATTGCAGCCTACTTTGAGGTCTGGTGCTTCACCTTCTCACCCTACAAAGATTAAACGGTCTTCTAACAAGGAAAAAAGAAAAAACACCTGATAGAATCCCTCCCTAGGATTCTAGAAATTACAGTCCACAGGAGATGAATTTCAGTAATGCCATGAGCAAAAACGTGGCTTTGCCTGACGCCAGCAGTACTTCTCCAGGCTATGATTATTTATGTGCAACACGCATGTGTAAACACGCATGCACACACAGCCGTCTTTTACAGGAACCTGGTAGAAGAGCTCTCCTCTCAGTGGTTTAAGGGCATAAAGAAAAATATACTGTTAAAAAAAAAAAAAAGGACAAATAAATGCTGTGAAATAATCCAAAGCCACAGGGACTATTCTTTTAAAAAGATACTCAGCAGTCCCAGGGTGAGCAGCGGCTGCTGCGCAGTGACTCAGAGGAAGGACCTGTAATACACAACTGAGCTCGCAAGTCGCTTGATCGGGGCAGAACAGACCCCCGAAAAATCCCCCAAGGAACAGACCTGACGAACAATAGGTCAAACGAGTTAGAGAGGTTGCAGCAGCTCCTCTGGGCATTACACACTCTGCTTTGGATCTCCTCAATGAGGAGGGAGACAGAAGCAGAAGCCACAGCACTGCCTCCCCTGTCCCTTCTTCCCTGCAGCATCAGCAAGAGGTCTTCAACATATTCACTGCTTTCCTCTCTGCACAGAGGAAATGGAAAAGGACCAAAAAAAAAAGCTACAACATTCCGCCAGAGAGGAGAGTTACTGCTCTGTTGGAGCCTGTGCACAGCTCCCACCTCAGCAACCTTGGTAAAGCATTTAGCGTTTTCTGGGTGTGACACAGGACAGAAAAAGAGCAGGATGGGGATGTTCCCCTGGACCAACTCTCTTCCTTCGCCTCTCTGAAAGAATAGCTGAGACGAGAGGGGAGGGTGTGGGTGGGAGGGAACCATGGAAAGATTGATGTAAATTCATTTTTAAAAGCCAAACAGATGAAAATAATTTTCGCAGCCCCACAGCTGTTCTATGTATTTTTTTTGGACCAAGCCTGAGCAAAACACAGTGCAGATAATAGCCCAAACTTCAGGCAGATAAGCGCTGCATAATCAAGTCAGCGGTGTAGCCCCAACATCTCCCCTTCCTGGCAGCCAGTGTGCTCCACGGCAGATGAGCATCTCTCCCCTCTCAGGGCCCTTTTCCTCCATCTGACACAGGTTGTCTGGGGCAAGACACCATCTCGGTGCATTACTGTTTGCCCATCCACTCTCCACTTCACACCTGAGCCTCAGGTAAGTTGGGGAGGATGGGCAGCACTGCACCAGGCCTTCCCTGGCTCTCTTCTGCTGGCACCTTTCAGCATAAAACACATAGCGGATGAAAAACCAAAAGAGGGAACGGACATAAGTTCCGAAGCCGCGCTCTCTGAGGCAACATTGCCAAGCCTTGGACCACAGAAATGACAGACGGACTTAGAGTCGCATTTATCCTCAGTTATTTTCCTATAAACCAGCCCTGCCAACAGCCAGCCAGTGCTTTCTGCAGCTTCCACTGCACTTTGTGGAGCAAGATCTTACACTGGTTTTTAAAGGCTACAAAAATCTCTCTGTTTTGGAGCCAGACAACACATGTCCAGGAACTTACTGTCGTGCTCCACGTCCTGGTGCCTGGTAGGAGGCAGAACTGCCTTTTCTGCTGCGGAGAAAGCAGGAGGGTCCCAGCACACCAGCTCCCCATGGGCACCTTCTGGCCAAGGACAGGGCCCAGTACAAAGTGATGGTGCCGTTCTGCATCAGTCCCGATGGATTCTCCCCGTGAAGTCAGCCTGAGCCCGTCCCTTGTCCTGACCAGGCTCTGGGACTGGCCTCAAAGAACCAATGAGGAATATAAAATGCTATGATGCTTTCAAGAGTCCAAGCTGGCACATTCGCCTGCCTAGAGGTTCCTAAATGGCATTGAAAACCTTGCTGTTTTCTCTGGGACTGTTTCATTAAATGGAAGTGTTCAAAACTGCTTTTATAAAAATTGCTGAGGCTCTGAAAGCAATACCTTGAGCAGGCACAAGCGGGGCGCATGGAAAGCAACCACTAAAGGCGACACCAAATGGGACAGATTGCATATGCTAAGCTTTGAAGCAGGCTTAGGGCACCTGGGCTCAGCAACTTCCATTCCTCAGCACATTTAACCCACCAGCACACCTGAACCCCTTGGGACAAGGAACAAGAGGCCTGGAAGGGCTCTCCCGTCCTTGGGGCGCTCCCCTCGGCACAGCCCCGCTCAGCACAGGGCTATCGCATTGCATGTTGTTTATACACAACGGCACAATATAAAATCCATTTAGAAACTGGGCTAACTCGCTGCTATTAAAGAATCCATCAGTGAATTTCATTTTTTATTGGTTCAGTTACAAAACTCACAGCAGTGTGTTGTGTTTGTTTTTCCAGAGCACTAATAAAAATCTTTTTGATTAAAAAAATTGAGAGAGGGAGAGAGAGAAAGAAAGAAAAAGAAAGAAATGAAAAGCTGACCTGGTATAACCCACACGAGCACTAAACCTCAGCAGTGCTATATAAAAAGAGCTGAGAGGCAGCAAAGCCAATTGCTGAGCAAACGCTCGACTGTGGCTGTAACCCGCAATGATCAGAACCTGTTTATGACAGAATTTTTGCTTCATAAAACCAAGCACAATCAAGCCCTGCTATATTAAACCAGGTTTTGTCATAGGCCCATCACTGAAGACAAAGCACGGCAGATGTAGAGCCCCAGGAGTAAAACACAAAGCTCTTTCTCTGCCTTTCCACGGGCCCAGTCCTGCCACATGCAGACAATACGGCCGGCTCCAAGTATTTATGGTGCTACGTTGCCATGTTGCTCCAGAGATGTCAAACAATCTATGCTTGGTGTTTCTTTACAGATTTTTTTTTTTTCTTTTTGCATTTATGGCTGCTCATACATCTCAAAATCAGCTGCCTTTGCACGTGTGACCTGCAATCCTATTTGGCCTTTGTCCAATCCTGCTAGTTATGCCCACCTGCAACTGAGCTGAAAATTATATGCGAGGTGAAAATTACCATTAAATACTGTAAAGGCAACGACCCCAGCTATATTAAGACCATACAGGCACCACATCATGGTGCAATTACGGAACACTATAGCCACATTGCATCAGGTGCTGCATAGAAAAATGGTGGACATGGCCTAAGTCGGGGCCACTAACTCCTGCACAGTGGAACGACAGCCTGGTTGCATTGCAGTTATGTCCTACGTTTCCAAAATTATGCCTATGAGGAGCAAATATTATATTAAGTAATTCAGTCATAGAAGTTTAATTTCCAGTTATATGGACTGGTTGCAACTCTACGTATTGTAAATACATTATTATGAATGGACCTGTAATAATAAAATTTATATCTTTAAAGCAAAAATAAACCTAAATGCATAGTCTCCTAGACACATAATATGAATTCTACATTTAAGAGAGCTGATTTTTTTTGAAAAACAGGTGAATTCTGCCCTTTTTCATCAATTATTTCTCAAAATAGAAATTTGTGTAACTGTACTTTTTAAGAACAAGCAATTAAAGGAAACAATTTGCTTTAAAAATATGTGGGTTTTGCCATCTCAGTTAAGAGAATTATTTTTCAAAACATCAGCTAAAATACATCTTTACAGTTCTAATATTGGAGAAAAATGTAAATGGAGTAAAGACAAGAATTTTGGACATTTCGTTTCAGTTCCTAAATTTTTTATCAGCCTTAGAAAAGTAAGAAAATAGATCCTATTTTATTCATAAGTGTTTGTCAGATATTTTATCTATCTATTACACCTTTTAGGATGTTAATTAACTGCTTACTTTGGCTATTCATTATTAGTTACTGATTCTTGGCTGGCCACCACAGCACTAGGAAACAGTCTCACAATGCCATGGGTGCTGGTGTGAGGCATGGGTTTTGGTATGAATTCCACAGATGTTCATAAACCAGAAACATCATCTCGGGCAAGAAACAAGGCACAAAGTGCTCAACTGGAACAGCTGGCCAGATCTGGAATGAATATTTGCAAGCACTCACTTTGCCATCTTTGGCTATCTTTAGAGGTGCTCTTTAGAGGACCATGAATCCTGCTGAAAATCAAACAGCTTATGTGCCACTAAAGCTCTCGGAGGCTTTCAAAGGTCTTCACTCTGGGGCTTGTCTAACTTGGAAAACAAATTAGGCCAGCTATCATGGGACAGGTACTTATCAATATCTGCATGGGTGGATACTGATAGCGCCTTTATCGGGTTCAGCTTAATCCACTTGGGAAACAAGCATTAAATAATCCACAGAAGACAGCTGAGCAGGAGCATCCACCCTGGGCAGTGTCACATGTTGCGTTCACATGCCAGCTCCCTCTCCCTCCACCCAAGCGCTTGGCCTTCAGATAAGGGGGTGTCACTGAGTGGCAAGTTTGTTCCAGTCAAAATCTCCAAACTCTTGGGAAAAGTCATCAAACTGTGTAAGAGCAGGAGCCTGTGTTTTCTTTCCTTCTTCTTGCGGGTGGGAAAAGAACAGCCTACGCAAATAACACGGTGCAGGAAACCTTTGGGGATTAAAACATGATACGCCGTATTTCAGCAGGGATTTAGACAGGCCTCACAGAAGAAGGAATGCCTCCCTCACGGTCTCTAAATTACCTTGGTGCTTTTCTTGCTTTCTTCTTTCACTGTGAGCTTTCATTTGGAGCCACTGGGATGTGTGTAGAGAAAACAGCAAAATCAAACTACTATTTTTCGCACAGACCTTTTTCTTTCCACCCCATCGGCAGAACAGATCTTACAGGGACACAAGAAAACTATTATGCTAAGTCTGTTCCCAGGACAGGAAAAGTTCTCTCCCATCCTCATTAACATTGCACAAAGTATTTCAGGCTTGCAAGTGCTATAGGATAGGCTTGACAGACATGACTGTTGACCCAAAATATTAGCGAGGACTGGAAAACAACCGGCTGAAGCTTTCTGAACACGACCATCAGCGTGACTGCCAAAGAAAGCATCAGCACCCGTTACTTCGTGAACCAACATGTGATTTGCAGAAACACTTACATGGCTTAAAAAGTCTAAATCCTGCTTTCAAAGGGGCTTATCCACCACAAAGTGATTTAGGTATCTCAGTACATTTGAGGGGCTGGCCATTGAAAGTGCAGCTTTCAATGGAAATGAGTCGTTGATTATGAATTTCAAAGAGGGAAATTCCTGCTACAATATCTGTTGCGGGAGACCAAAAGCTCCTGTGAAATACATTTCCTCCAGCATAACCCCTACACCTCCACTCAGGCCACCCGGACAAAGTGAGCTGAAACAGCAATATCATAAGTCTGATAACAACTGCTAAGGTGGGAAATGTGGAGAGCCCAAACTGGCAGCAACATCAGAGACCATGCTAATGAGACAGAGCTATATCTTTAGGACATAGGTAATGTGTATGAAACAATTAACTCACAAACTTTTTTGCCCATAAAGAAGCCACAAATGTCATCAGCCCTAAGACCAAGCTCACACATGATACTCTATAAAGAAACTGGACATCCACATAACACAGGAAAATTATTGATTCAATTCAGCAAACAGTCCCAGAGAGAACAAGAGGCTTCAGTCCCTGTTGGTTAAATAAGATTACAGTTTTCTTAAATTTTGTTCAAGCCATTCCACAGGGATGTACTGCATTAGGCCTACCCTGGGAGCCTGTTGCTCTAGCATGGAATCCACATGTTGTTTTAAGGCAACTGTTTTCAGGAAAGCTGTTGCCACAGTTAAAACTCCAGCTGTGTGCAGGAGACCCATTCCTGAGCCTCCACCATCTTCCAATTTCTTATCATTATAATTCGGAGAAATTAACTGCTGAAATCCTTTGCTACGAATGCAAAGAGCTGCTATGCCAACATCCTAGCAAGGATCAACATAGCTTACACCCTGTCAGAAATTATAATAAATCCCAATCACTGCAAAAACTAACAGAAACAAAGGAGAAATTCATGTCCTTTTCCAGTAGAGGACTCGGCACATTAGCCTGGGGCATGGGTAGGTAGAAAAACTGAACAGGCAAACCGAAAGGGCTTGGATTCTGAAGTCCAAAACAGCTCTGAAAGTGAAAGCGGCAAGTAAAGTCGCTAATAACCACAAATCAAGCTGCAGGCCAAACACTTTGTCATTTAAAAGCCTTAGATCAGTAGCTGGAGTGGCATTATTTGAATTTAATGGGCACATAGTAAAGTGCTGTTTAATTAAGCACTGAAAACACGAGTGTTTAAAATACCCTTCAATCTGCCATTTACTTTAACATGTATTAATAGCTAGAGCTTGCTGGAAATGCTCTATGGGGAGAAATTCTGGAGTGATGAAAGCCCAGAAATTTTCTCCATGAAAATTTCCATTTCGTTAACTCTAAAAATCACAGAAAAACACCTTAAGGGCAAATATTTTAGTTTGAATCAGTTCAGTATCAATGGAAAAACCCCACACAGGTAAGTTCATCTATGATGACATAGTGTCTGATGTAAATCTAAGTTTTGATCACTAAAACCTCAGCTTTTTTTTGGTGAGCTGGGCTCTTTGCTTGGACTACCCCAGAGGCAGCACCAAAATCCTCCTACCTCAGGCCGTTTGGAAGATGTCTGGAGGAATATGCCGCTTGCCTAATGGTGGCCTCTCATTATCACTCATACCTGAACAAGGCCCTGCTGAAACAACCAGGAAAAAAGAAACCCTTAAGAGACCATAAAGAAAATCTTTAAACAGTAACGGAAAGATAATGTGTGACAACCAGAATAGCTGAAGACTTCTTTTTTTAACTTGCAATAGAAACGGCGGGTCTGAAAGTCAGCTAAGAACATACTGCTGGTCTACCCAAGGACAGCTACGGCACAGTTTGAGAAACGCTGCTTGCAATTTGCTCAATATGACCATCACGGCTTCCAAAACCAAGGAAAAGTAAGATTTCCAAAACATCAAAGCATTGTCTTCATCTATAATGCCAGCTGAGCAGGCTAGTGAACTCATTCCTGCTTACCAATAAATTTTTATTTGGTTTTCCACTGTAAGATTAGATCATGCAGGAAAAGTTCACCAAATAATACTGTAAAGAGATGAACTCACACAAGATTTTTGTCGGTCATTGGAGAAAAAAAGCCCTCTGTCAAACTACTGGAAATTAATTAACTTTGAATACTCAAATACATAAACATTTCTGCAAAAATGCTTTGGGATGAAAAAAATTATTTATTATGCCCTCCAGGGAAATGTACCTTGTCAATCCCTTGTCACTAAATCACTTGCTAACAGTTATGGTGTGAGGTAAATTGCTGTTTAACCCTGATGAGTTTAAAGACCTTGATGCCTAATGAATTCTCCTATTCATACTGGAGGTTACATCTGCGCTAGAGCTCTCTTAACAACCTGGTGCTGAAAAGATCTGATGTAATTTTATTATTTACTAAACAGGTGTCAGTAATCATATCCAATGATGTCAGGCAGCTTAATGGGAACTCACTTTAAGATGACTATCCAAGCTCTATGATCATAAAAAGGCTATCCCCTAGGTAGCAACAGCGTCACAGCACATTCGTCTCAGTGATAGCGAGGGCTAGTTAATGCCACCACAAACAAGAGCAGGTACCGAGGACATTTCATTATTTGACCAGGTTAATTCTGCAAACCCCCTTAATGCAGCCCATCCACTGAGCTCTTGGGGTTTGCTCCGTGGGAGGGCCCTTTGCTCACGCGACAGAGCAGCCCAGCGAGCGCATAGCCCTGGGTGCTTCCCTCCCCACTGAAACACACCTGGGGCTACACCAAGGGAGATGGTGCTCAGCAGAGCTGCACCATTTGAACAGAGCAAACGGGCACAACATCTCATTCATCCCAGTCACAGAGGGTAAGAAGCCAAAGTGATATTTTACTTTGAGAGATAATGAAAGAGCTCCTGGTGCAGCGGTGCTTCACTGGCATAAACTAGCCCAAGGCTCCCTGGATAATTTCTGAGTCACTTCTCCAGGAACCCAGAGGCTGTGCGTGGCCCCGTGACCACCCCTCCCGGGCAGGGCTGGGGTGCTGCTCCTCTCCCCTGAGCCCTGGAGGCTGCAACAACCCCTTTGAGTAGCGCCTGCTGCAGTTAGATACAGAGCTGCTCTTACATGCCCTTTGGGACCTCACCAGCTCCAACAGCCCAAGAAATAGGTGGGCACAGCTCTGACACTCTACACTACACCACTTATAGTACCTATACAAAACCAGGCTGGCCCTGAGCTCCCGCTGCTGGAGGGGGCACGGTGCCTGTCCCAAGCAACAACCAGCTCAACAGGAAAGAAATAATGTTTTGGGCAGTCAGGATTTTACTCCAGGAACGTCTTAATTTCACTGTGAAATATTTGGTGTTAACAACATGGTATTTTAATTGTTTTACGTTCAGTCACTCGTGCAGCATTGGGCTGATGGGGGTTTGCGAAAGATTTTGGCTATACAATGCTGTTCCCTTGGCAGGAGGGAAATTCGAGGCAAAAAAGGCAGGAATGCCAGCTTCTGGTGAACAGTGACACTTGGGCCACATGCAACATGAGGGTCCTCAGCCCATCTAGCTTATTACCCTCCTAAACTAAATAATCCTAAGTAAGCTATTGAATATTTTTGGTTTTAGACAGAAAATTTCTTGTTTAGGTAAAGGAAACGTTTCACAGAAAACGTAAAAAAAATTCTACAACACAAAGAAGATTTTTGGCTGAAAGCTTTCCTATTTCAGCCTCATACTGAAAACATTCCAGGTTAAACTAAAAATGTTTAGTCTTTAATGACAATGTTAAATTTTCCATGGAAAAAAAGAAATGTTTCCCAGATATGTTAATAAGCAACAAGCTGTATTCCTCACTGCTGGAAATGTGTTCATTTGACTATATAATTTTGGGCACTAATTTAGCATTTGTATGCCTGGAGTTTTAACAGAAGAATGCTTATTTTCACCAGACCAGTAAAACAGCATCAAAACTCTATACAGGCCTTTGTGCAGATATAAAATCATCCCCGTTTGTTCATCTCAACTCGTAAATTAAAGGCCATGTGAAGTGACATTTGAATTCAAATTCAAGCAAACTTGCTACTAGTTATTAGATCTCTGTGTGGACAGTCTTTCTTGGCCCCAGGAAATGCTGGTAGTTCGGTTTAACGCACTTTCTAAAACGCGTTATATTAAATCACACACTTCTTCAGACCTGAAGAACAACTCATAAGCCTAGAAGTTTGTGGCTACTTTTTCCAGCTCCATCAGTTGCATATAATAAAACACATTACCAAAGATCACGTCCTGCTGCAGAAAATGAGCCTTGAATAAATTGATTTGATTGCGCTTTGTAAAACCAGGTTCCCAACACTTTTTTTTGCACGCAGCAATAGATGGTAGCAGTAAATTTCAGTGCTTTTGTTTGCTTAAATAGAACATTTTCTACCCCGCAAGAACTAATTTTCCAGGTCCAAGCCTATGTGTTTTTTAGATTTTTTCCCCTTTCAGTTTTGTTACTAGGTATTTAGCTCTTCCTTCCTTAATGGGAATTTAATAAGACCCAGCTGACAAGTGCTCAGTGAAGTGACCAAGCGGCACCTGAAAGAGATGGGATATAACATTCATATAAAATGCCTGAGTACAATCATTGTTATTAAAAGGATAACCAAATGAATTCATAATGATGGGACACTCGTTTCAAAGTGTTTCCATAGCTGTTACACATCAGGAAAAATAGGGAAGTTACCTCATTTTCTCCAATCCTAAATAACCTTATAAACTCACCAAAGAAATTAATTAGCCAATATTTCTTGAAAATTCATAACAAAGTTTCCATTTTTCCGTCAGATAATTCCTTAGTGCATTCTGGTTTTTAACTTCCTTCAAGTCTGGATCATTTTGATGTGTGAACAGACATTTTGTGTTTCCATGGGCTATTTCCACAGGTTCAAATATCTTATGTAATTGACATTTTCCTGCTTACAAAAGCTGTCAAACTTAAAAGTAGCAGTTGATTGATAAAACATGGGTTTTGTCTGTGACTTAACTTCATTGTTGGGGCTTATTGCTCAAGCTCTGAATAACTTCTCTCTTCAAAGTGACATGCATTCAGGTTTTGGGGGGGGGTTTGGTTTAGTGTGGTTTCCTTTTTTTTTTTTAAGCATCTATGATTTAAGCTACTTTTATAAATTAGAAAACAGCAGCAACTGCTTTTTCTTTTTCCTACAGGTAGATCTCTTCAACAATTTGCTTCCACTTTAGAATTACTACTCTCAAAATAGTGTAACTTGACTTTAAAGTCTTCCAAAGTCAGCTTAATAATCATTCAGCAACATTTATCCTTTCCAATCCTGACTACAGAAAAAAAAAGAAAAGAAAAGAAAGCACTGAGGAGAGCACTGACATTTGCAGCATCTACAGAGGATAGCAGCTATACAGGCCATAAAGCAGGCGGTGCAGATGTTTTTTAATAGTAACAAAACCCGCAATAATTATGAAAGGATCATTTCTTCCAGCTATGAAAAATGCACCAAAGTGTGATCCAGAGCCAGGTAGGGGCTTTTTGTTGGCTTTAGTGGGCTCTGGGTCTTGCTTGTGATAGACATGAGCAAGTTGGTATCGTGCTGAAATGGCCTTTGCAAATCATCACCGACACAGTCCTTCACGGTGGGCAACTGTATACATTTTCCACGTGTACGTCACTGATTTATGATGCAGACGCTCAGTGGTGCCATAATGGAACCTCACCATTACCCTCCTCTGTGCTCAGAGAGCAGAGACAGGGGTCACACCACCCTGCTCCTGACCCCAAGTTTTTCCTGCATTTCAGCAGTGCAGCATCCTGCTTTCCTTCTCATGGGGCAGAACCTGGATGTGGAAGAGTGACGCAAGATTCAATAAAACCGCAGAGTGCGGCGGAGTTGCAAAGGGTGTGCTCTGCCCATGCACGGCTCTCCCATGGAGATCCCCTCCAACAGCCTTTTCTCCTCCCTTGTGTAAGCCCCCTCCCCTCAGAGACGGCTCAAACTGTCGTAGCCAGTCTGTGCTTTAATTTTGCCTGACTGTAACCAGCGCAGTCTCAGAATTAAGTTCAATCGTCCTGAAAAGGGATAGATTAAAGCAAGTGC
The DNA here is from genome assembly GCA_020745775.1 of Theristicus caerulescens. NCBI lineage: Eukaryota > Metazoa > Chordata > Aves > Pelecaniformes > Threskiornithidae > Theristicus > Theristicus caerulescens. The sequence continues at coordinate 122,982,161 of CM036561.1, read as the reverse complement.
CAAATTTTTTTTCTTTTGAGTCACAGCCCAGATACAGTAGTTTCACATGCCTTTGGCAGAAAAATCTTATTGCTTTCTGAAGCAGTTGTTTTTTCAGTGACATGACTTCCTGCAGGGGCGTTTTAATTATTGTTGGTGTATCACCTAACTTCGTTATGTATTGCTTTGAAGTTGTTCTTTGTATCTGATAGTAAGAGGACGGAAAATAAACATGACTGTTTATTCTCTTCCCCTTGCCCTGCATTGGTTTGGTGCAGCCTTTTCTTTGGATTACACAAACACGGGGCGGATGGAAAAGGAGGTCCAAAAGAAGAGGCCAGACAAAGCACATGTACCTGACACCTTTACGCTGGCAGGTGTTTTCTCTTAAGCTGTCCTTATTAACAGTTGAACAGAGATCACATGCATAAACCCCCAAATGCCAGGTCAGGCCCTGAAGACAGAAAATTGCTGAAGACTAAGGGGTGCACCCATGTGTTAAATGATCATTCCCAGCTAAAAATAAAATAAATAATAATAAAAAATATCACAGTTCCTGAACGGAATCCATCAGTGTTGTACTGGGTTATGGGAGCTGCTTCACTGTGGCAGAGGTAGTATTTGCATATAACTGCATGAAGTGATATCCCAGCCACCCACAAAATAGACGCAAGGAAAGCTTCCTCGTTGTACTGCCAAGGTAGGGTGAAGGGCTTGACGCTAGCCAGATGGCAGCAGAGTATGCACAACCTACAGCGGGCTGCTGAAACACATCCCAGCCCAAGTCTCCTGTTACTTGGATATTTCTGATGGATTTAGGTATCGAGGGCTGGGTGATGACACCTCACTGCACTCAACTCAGAGTCTTCACTTCAAACACAATCCACCTCCTCCCCATCCAGGTAACAACTAGTTAAGATCATCAGGTTTATTTTTTTTCTTAAATTAATCACCAGAAAGGTATTTTCTTTTTACAAAAAAAGCAATTCAGAAAAAGAAGATGGTTCCTGAAAGGCAGCATGCCAGCAGCCAGCTAAAACATTTCAAACCATCTGCTGCAAAGTATGTGCACAAGGAAACTGTGAACTGGGGTATTCATTTTCAGGGAACCCTCTCTCCTCACCTTGAATGAATTCGAATAGTTTTAAAGTCAGACAGGAGAGATCTTGTAGGTTCATCAAAATCTGCTCCCTACCTGCCAAAGGCACCAAGAGAAGGTGCCATGAAAACAGCTTCTAGCAGAGTCAGTTATTATTAATGGTTTCATCATTAACAGGGCAATTTCAGTCCCATTCTGCCTCTCCCATTGAGGACGGAAGTTCTCATCTTTCAAAAGCAATCTGAGCAAGTCATGTGAAGATTTCGCCATTTGTGGCTTGGGAAAGTAGAGATGAAAGACTTCTAAGACCTTTTACTTGGGTTTGTTTTCTACTCTGGGATGATTATGACATTACTCACCACATGTGCCATCTTCCAGCCCCAGGAGACCATGCTGGGGAGACCCAGTGGACTATAAAACTCATTTCTTATTTTAGGGCTTTTGGTTTCCATGTGGTTTTCACCACCACGGCTGAGGTCCCAACCCGAGAGCTTTTAAGTTGGATACTTCAGGCAAAATGTACATTGGGAACTTCAAGGAAGGGTCACAATCCTGCTTCAGGGCTACGTGCAGCCATAAAGACTTTCTGTTTCTATAACAAACTGGTTTTAAAGGCTTTTTTTTTTTTGCCTTGAACATTGTGCCATGCTGAGGAAATACCTTAAAATGGAGGATGCACCCGCACCACCTCTTGCAAGAGCTTCGTGACTGCACTCACTGCTCATGGAAAACAAAAGTCCAAATACACAGAAAAAAAATCCTCCAGCCAGCTCTCCACTCCTGCTTCCCAACCCCGCGCACCTGGTGTTTAACATACACAAAGGGAGTCTCGTTCCTTTTCCCACAACCCAAAATCTGGAGTTTAGCAGTAAAGCTGAGCATGACATGAACCTGGCACGTCCTCCGCTTGCTGGTCCTTCTGCCTCCTCATTTGCTAAGGCTTGTTTTCAGGTTCAAAGCCTTTCCACCATCCCCCACTGAATAAACCTCATTAAAGAGGAGGACAGGAGTCAAATCCTGGTGCCGAAACCTCTCGGCTCATATGCCACAGTCACACCGCCTGCCCACGCTCATGGCCACGACGTGAAAAACCATACTGAAATCCTATTGCTTCAGACCCACAACAATCTTTGAACCCAGACAGATGTCCAGAGATGAAAGGGGAAATGAAGCTGCTGAGTTCCTTTCCTGCCATGACAGAAGCATACACACAAGTCGACTACTTCCTATGGCCAGCCCCACCCTCTGAAATTCTGAGAAAAAAGGGAAAAAAAAGCTCAGCTAATGAGAATTGCAGCACTCTTCATGCCACAGTAGTTAAGGTTGTATTCATTATAAATCCCCTTTTCAAGGTTTCTGTCACTCAGCCATTAAAATCATTCTGGGTTGAAATTTAGCATCCAAGCTTTCTGCCCAAGGACAATATTTTTGACAGAATTTGGAAACAATTGGTTTGGCAAAGGGCATCTGAAGTTTTAAGGAGTGCAAAAAAGAATAGTGGTTAGCGGTGTCAGATGCTATTATTTTATGCTCTTATAACTTAAAAACAACTAATTTAGGTTCTGTGGTTGTTATTACTCCATAATTTCCTCTGAAATATTTGGCCCATTCCTAATAGCAAACTCCTGCAAATTGCTAGCACTGCTCTAAATAGAAAAATAATAGCATTCCTGGGCCAAATCTTCAGTTGCTATAAATTAGCTTAGTGTCATTGCTGCCCATTTACATCAGCTGAAGTGTTGGCCCCAGGTGTTTAGCAAAACTCATTTTTGGTGTGTGCATGTGTCTGGTTGGCTCCATTAGTCCTTAGCTGGGCAGTTCCCAGGAATTTAGAAAGCAAATGGTTAGGTAATGTCTTCAGGATCCGACAGAACTGATCCTGCTCTCAAAGCCCGTTGCTAAACATCGCTTGACTTCATGCACTGAAATCAGCACCTCCACCTAGAAGGCGTGAAGTTTTCCCGGGGAGCACTGTCACGCCAGGAAGTTACGCCGGCCCCGTCCAACCCCAAATTTAAGTCAGGCTCCCTCAGTGCAATGAATCACACGTATGTTTAGCTTCTCGTTTTGCCTTTGGAGAAGGTGGCATTTAATTCATCCTGAGTACATTTCATGCAGAACTACATATTTTAGAGGCCACTACTTCCCAAGGCACAGCAACCGATGGGTTTTAATGGTCAGAAGTTGGTTCTCTGGTGCCCTGGGGAAGTCGGGTATTTGCTTTTGAACTCATGCAGCATTTTTTTTAGTGGGATCTTGAATGCTACGAGTGGCATTTGGATATTTTCAGAGAGACTGATCACAATAATAACCTGTCCCCTCCTTCTCCTTGTACCCACATAAACAATATTTTCTTATTGAAAACTAGCACTCAGATAAACAAGTACCTTGGAAATGCTTGGGTGAGTTCTGAATAACTGAGCAGTTCCTTTCCCATTTGTACTGACCTGCAGAGCAAAACCCACCTGCATTGTACCATGTCATTGTAACGTTTTAAGAAAGCACTTCTGCCTACCGCAAGTCTTCTGCAGCTCCTACTAGAAGTCAGTCACCTCCATATTTCCTCCTCTTTGCTGTGCTGTGCACAGCATACACGCATACAGATTAGTTAACTGGTTTGCCTTGCAGGCTTCTCATCAACAACACTAAAATCAAATCGGATGGAGCAGTTGCCCACCTCTGACACTGTCTGAGAGGACTCCTTGCAAAGCTTCCCAATTTTCAAACACTCTCTTCACTTGCCTGCACCGAATGGCATCATTCTCTGAACTCAGACCTCTCCTTTCTCCACTTGCAATGGCTTCAAGATGGTCTTTGCTGTTTGGGGTATGTTGCTGCATCTGCATTTAACAATTTAGGAACTGCATCTGGCCAAGAGTGGGGTGAAAATTGTGGACATTAGCCAAAAGTGTAAGAAGTTAAAAAAAAATATTTGTGTTGTGAAAGTTTCTCATTCATATGTCCTACCAGTGTATTTGGATTGGAACCTGAAGGTCTTTTGTGTATATACCAGAGAAAAATAACACTTATTTTTCCTTCCTAGTTGGGGTAGTTTGCTAGTTAGCCTGAGAAACCTTATCTAGCTCTGAACCCCTAAGATTCAGTGATTCCGTCTGTATATCCTTCCCACTCCCTCAAGTTTAATGTCCCCATTTAAAATAAGCATTGCTTAGAGGAACAGATTCTAAGAAGAGGAACAGTAAAGATTAACCAAGTAGCAGGTACAGGTCACTTGGGTCCTTATCTAAAATTCACACCATTTGTGCACTTTAATCTTGATCTAAAATTCCCTGCCAGATCCCCTTTGACAATACATAGCTAATATTTAGCAGGCAGAGCTCCAGTGATGGGATGCTGAAGTCAGCAGAACTGCATGTTTTCAACATGAAAAACAACAGCCAGAGATGGGTTGACTCTCTCCTCACGTCAATATGAGAATTATTAGGCAATCCCACAACTATTAATTGCTTTGTGGCCGTAACAGCCTCCTAGGCTTAAAATGCTACGAGTTTACAAATCAGCTTTCCCCTTAAAGGTTGCTTATCTGGATACAAGAGAGACAAACAAGGAGGCTCCAACCAATTACAATGATTAAATGGCATCATTTTTCTCCTGATCTTTGAAGCAGAAGGGCAAGGCCCTCGAGCAGGGCAGAGATGACTCCCCCACAGCCCAGGCAGTCGGTGCTTCTGTCCACGGAGGGAGGAAAGCAGCAGGAGGAGGCGCTGTGCAGAGGCAATACGGCACCCATCACCAGTGCAACAGCGTTGGTCACCGGGGACAAACGTATTCACCTGACAAGAGTAGTAAATTGCACAGTGTCAGATGTCAAGAGAACTTCCCCAAACACTGTTTGGAAAGTCCGGGCACTGTTTATGTTGGGGTAGGGGGAAAGGTATTCATTCCCCCTCGCAATGGGTTAAGCAGCTCTTACCCCTAAGATAAGCTACTTGTGGTAAAATGTCAACAACTGACTTAAATTATTTAAGATACAGAGCAAAAGTGGCCTCTACTATTCAAGTTTCAGTGGACAGCTTAGGGGAGAGGAAAAAAAGGAAAAGGGATCCCTGCTCACAAACAGGCACCATACTATCCTGTCAGTCTATGAGATTTTTTTTCTGCCTGGGCTACTTCATCTTCCTGAATTATACAAAAAAACCCACCAGTTTTGAAAGTAGCATAGAAATAAATCCCTTCCTGGGAACAGGTTAAAATTTCAGTGATAAAAATAGCAGCTTTCTGCTTTGACACAGCAGCTATAGCTTGTTCCTGTCAAGGTGGTTTTAAAATAGTATTTCGGGTCGCAGCTACAGAAAGCCCCTCTCAGCTACTATTTCAGAACTCTGCCTGGCTTTTTCCTAATCCCTGTAACAACAATGGCAGGCTCCTAAAAATACCCAGGGAAAAAAAAAATATAAGAGCTCAATCAATCCATTACTTTCAGAATAATATTTGTAGATTCCTTATTTCCCTCTGCGATACCATCACATTTAATCATGAAAGGCAGGTTAAGGTTTTACTTGGCATCTGTATCTCTTGTGGTGTAGGGAACAGAAATTTTGGGCTTCCAACAGCTGTGGAGAACAGCCTCAAATATTACATCATTTATCAGTAGTGTTTCCAGAAAAAAAGGAAACATTCCATGAAAAGATAATTTACTTGTCTTAATAATGTAAGCAGAAATTAAAGTGGAGAAATCCCTTCTGGCAGGATTTTTGACAGTTACCTTCATTTTCATCATTGCTGACTGCACATATCTGCTTTGAAAATGAATACAGTTTCCACTTCAAAAGGAAAAAAGAAAAAAAAAAGCACAGGAAAGGAGCACGAGAGGGACCCTGTGATGTAAAACCTCACTGACTACAATATTTTCTGGGAAGTTTACCTGCTCTGAAGTCCAGATAGAAAGAGCACCTTGGAGAGCATTAGGGAAACGTTTATAGCACATTCAGTAGGAGCACACGTCAGGGTTTTGGCTCAACGTACCCACATTGAACTTTTAAATAAATGTGCATTTAGGCAAAGAGAAGAAAAGTGATGGGTCTAAAACTGTACAGCAGATATATGTATATACACATTAATGACTTTTTCCTAGTCAAAATAATTGGAAATAGTTCAGGGAAAGAGCTACGAGGGAGTGGTAACCTGTCACTGGGAAGGTGGGTCTCAATTCCCATGCTACAATTACTGCTGCCATTAATGGCAGGACCGAGTTTTCTCTGCTACAGCTAGATCTCTTCTGTGCTAGGCACCATATGAAAACAGAAAACCAGAGTCCTAATCTCAAACACTCTCCTGCATGTACAACTAAAAGGCACCTATGGATGGGAGGTCCCTTTTTGCACTGGGAGAACCAAAGGCCAGGGAGGGCTGAGCATTTGGACGTCTGTCCTTGCACACTTCTAGGGAACACGACCTCTGACAATTGAGGAAAAATTGGACAGGAAACCAGTGGCAGAAGTAGGAATCGAGCCCAGACCTCCTTCTCCTCACCACTCTACAGCAACCACCTCCCCTCCAAAGGGGGAGGATAAACACGACGCTGAACATGAGAAAAACAGTATCATGATCTCCAATGAGCATATGGCCAAATTCTCCTTCGAGTTGCATCAATCCAGTCCCATTACAGTCTGGGAAAGCTGTGCATCTTCAGCCCAAGTAACCAAACCAGGAAATACCCCGAGGGGTTTCCACAGCCACTGAGGTGCTCTCAGGCTCTTCAGAAGCTAAATAAATATGGGTGAAAGTCATCTGACTGCTGGGTGGACACTCTTGCTACTGCCAGCCCGTGTTGTCAAGCAGCAGTACGATACCATGGGTGCACGCCGTTTCTAAGGAGAGAGGTGTCTGACAAAACAACTTCTGTACAGAAATTAGTGCATAGCCAAACCTGATTCTCTTGCCTAATGAGGCCGTAGTTAATTACTGCAGAGAAAAATGCCCAAAAGGGATTGGGATAAAACAGACTTTAGGTCAAGTATAACTACACTCAGCACAAGTTACTTGGTAATTCTTGTAGAAGTGACAACGAGGTGGGTCCTGGTTGCCACTAACCCTGGTTACCTTTACTTTATGCTCCTTCCACCCAAGTCTAACTCTTTTGGTAGAGCGTGACCTTAGGTCCTGATCTCTCAGCTGATTTCACACTGTAAAACCAGCTGAGTTTTGACAATTTCCATGAAATCCATGGCACCTATAGTTTTAAAGTAATAAATATGTACTCATTTCCAACACTGTTTAGAATGATAGGGTTCCACGCACAATTTCCACCCACGTAAACTAACTTTTTCATGAATGTGGTTCAAGAGGAGAGAAGAATATCTGCAAGTCATACTCAAACTGAAATACCCCACTGTTATTGCAAAAAGGTGGTTGGGGTGGAAAACCTGTCATGCAACACAGTCCAGTTAAATAAAACTATGTTGTTTACACAATGCTTTTAATTATTATTTAATTATTTTTTTTAAACCAAAGTAGTTTTTGCAGATCTGTGTGGTAACTCAGTCACTTGGGGTAAGCTGGTGTAAACTTGTCTACTGAAGCTATAATAAGGTATTCATTTTTGCCAGAACGATACATTCAAAAATCCTTGCTTAGCCACTGAAGGATGAGATTGGCTTACCGCTTGCAATTTTTAAATAAGATAGATTTATGTTTTGTTGGTCTCTACAGTGCATGTTTTCAAACCTTCCTGTGCAACCACGAGGAACAGAAACCCAAATATAGAAGCACCAGACAGACCTATTTATCAGGATACTGTACTCATTATTTCAGACACAGAGCTTGGCTTCCTACCCAAAGCACTGCCAAGCTCCCAAACAACTTTCTGACAGCTCCTCTAAGGTGGCGGAAAGGGGAGGGTGCTTCTGACACCAGCCCAGCATGACTATGTCATCCTACCTCAAAGCCACATGGGTGGGAATAGGGAAATAGGGAAAGCGAGCTGCCCAGGGGAGAGTGGAGGCAGGGAACAGAGAGACAAGGGCACGGAGACCTCACCCTGCACACAGATTCCAGGCAAGCTGGGAAGCTATACTGGACTTTTTTTTTTTTTTTTTAATCTCCCCTCAAGGGGCGTTGCAAAATATTAGATACTTTAACGAAGATGACTGATGTAACACAAGACTCTGTTCCCCAGGTTCACCTTGAACACCAGATATTTAGGCCAGAACACACCAGACATGCCATGGCCCGAGGAACCACTGGCAGGAGGTGGCCACTTCCATGGGCACATGACTGGGAGTCCAGGTCCCCGCTCCAGCCACAGGGCTAAAGGGATAGAGGCTTTTGCCCCAGCCTAGCTGGGTCTCCCCATTTGAGCAGCCTCACTCAGTTCCCCAATGAGACCCCAAAGCCCCGGCACAGTCAGGAGCACCAGCACCGCTTTGCTCCCCATGTAGGATGGCTGGAGTGGAAACCCCATAGGCTCCTTCCCAGGGGCTTTGCCTCAGGAAGGAGCAACTGGCCCTAAGTAGTTTAACGTATGTACAATCCCCTGCACAGAAGCCCTTTATGTGAAATCAATGAACCACTGGCTGTTTTAAATCTCAAACAAAATAGAGGGGAGTTTTGATTGTGATTGTGGTTTGAAAAGAAAACTGAAAGGAACATGTTGGAAGGGGAGCAGATCTCAGCTAACGAGATCCCTGCGAGTGCTGGGGATTAACACACTGTTCGCGATTCCTCCTGAATACTAACAGCTTTGTTACGTGGCTCATGACAAGCCCGAGAAGCTTTGTAGTTTCACTGCATGATTTTAAACCTTAGGAACTCCTCGTGCTCTTGAAAAACATAAAAGGCCAGTGTCAACTGACCTATCTGACTTGGCTTCAGAGCATCTGACACTAGACCAGAGCGAATAACATGAGGAAATGGATAGTTTTACACTGGCCCTCCCCTGCGGGGTGCTCAGCGCCATCTCCAGACAGCAACATGGCTTTATGCTACCTGAAGAACTTCTTCCAGCTCTTTTTACCCCACTCCCATTTTTCCCCCCATATTTATGATTTCTAGCAAATCACAGCCTTTGGTCGCTTCCCCTTTCCAAAAGGCTGGGATCCAGCTGGAAGCTGGTCTGCTGGGAAACAGAATGAGGAAAGGAGTAAGCTGGCAGCACGATCCCTTGGCAGCTCCTGCTGAAGACAACACTCCCCTCTAATTCACAGCATTGCAGCATTCAAATTTCAAGGCGATCGCTGCCCCGGTTCCTGCCAACACACCTTGCAATGGCACATTGGTGCCCTACCAGGGGATGCTTCAGCAGCAAAGTCCTCCAGAGGACTTTGATGGACCTCAGTTGACAAAGGAATGGCTTGTTTTGACCCACTGCTGTGTAAAGCCTCCTCAGATAGCTATGCTATCTGCAACATAAACCACCATGAACTAAAAAGGACTAACTGTTCCCAGAAGAGCTGAGATTTTACTCTAGGTATTTACACTGCTCTTTGCCATAGATAAGGAATTACGATAAGAATTCAAGTACCTGTGTTGAAAAAAAAAAACCACCAACCAGGCGGTTTACAAACTCAAGAGGTCTCTCAGGAAGGAGCTGGGAAAAAGTAGTTTTGGTGTCTGGGACTGGGACTTTGAGTCTGGGTTGCCTCTCCTCCAGTTGCTTGTGGGGCTCTGGGCAACTCACTTAACTCTGGATCATTGCAGCTCTCAGTTCTGTGAGAAGAACTGAGGGGACTGGGAATTAAAGACTAGTAATACAAGAAATACTTTTATCATCACAAAATCTCATTCTATTGAAATAAGGAGATTTTACAGAAGGAATTTCAAACTGGTATCCTCCTTCTGATACCCAGGACAGGTTCTGGGAAAATCCACCCTAGATGACCCTGCTGGACTGAGGAAAATTACCATGCTTTTTGGGTCCCTACAAGGGGAACTGTGAGGAAACCTGGTGTCCTCAATCTCACACCTCCAGGGCATCCTCCTCACACACGCTCTGTCCTGGAGGTGGCAATCCCAGCCCTATCAACCTCCCTGCTGTACTGCTCCCAGGGATCCTAGGAAGACCTGAGACTTGGGACAACCTCAGGGTTTTGCAGAATTGATGGTAACAAAGTGGTCACTACCAGGGAGGTATTTAGGATAGCCTTCAAAAAAGCCCCTAACCTAAGCAGCCTCTTCTCTCCAAACAGTTGGCGTGGCTTGATTTTTGTAAAAGGTGCAGAAAATTTCTTGCCTAGTAAAGTTTGAAAATACTCCTTTTTTATCTTGAATCAGAATGAAAACAACAAAAAAAAGTTAAAACAAGGCAGCATTTCAAGTGGAACAGATACTCCAAATTCAACCAGCTGCAGCCAGGCCTGGAAGGAGCTCTGGAGCTGACCTCTCCCCATCCCTCCTGGCTGAGGTCCACGACTATCGCAAGGAGCCATCTGCTCCACGGAAAGGTGTAGAGCACATTCTGCTCTCCTCTGCTCCCTCCCCACAGCAAGGAAGTAATGTAGCTCCCAAGTGCTTGTCTGATCTTCGGGAGGTGTTAATTTTAATATTACATTCCTCCTCCTCTTTCCAGGCCTTTGCTCCTCTATTTTCATGGTGGACATAGCATCAGCTGCACCGATCCCTTGTAGCACGTAGAGATATAGCATGTGCTTCCCATCATTTTTGTGTTTTGTGATGAAACATCTGGACACTGCCTGGCACAATGGGATCTTGCTTTTGGTTTGAGCATCTGTGAGTAGCTATTTCAGGGAATCACATGACATCTCTTAAGAAACACAGGTGATTTTGACCTAGCAGAGCTGCCCGACAGTCTTGACAAACTGTTCTCACCCTAAATTTGTGTCCTGATTTTATGAAGCTTTTGACATCACACAGGGCTAAACCACCCAGTCTGATATCAAAAGGCTCCCTTTGGACTTGAAGGAGGGCTGGGATTTCAAGCCCAGCCTCTCCGATCCAAGTGCTTCGCAGTGAACAGTAGCAAAGCAAATACTCCTGTTTTTACTGCTTGTGCAAAGAAAACTCTACTTTTCAGGGGTTTGTGCATCAAGCAGAGTGGATCATATTTCTCTGACTCCACCCCCCCCTTTATTTTTTTCTTTTTTTTTTTTTTTTTGCAATGACATTGGCATTTCTTTGGAAGATATTTAATTGCGGAAGGGTTCAACAGACCCTCCCCACTCAGAGCCCTGTTTGCAAGTGTCAACCCCAACTTGGAGTTCAACCCTCAGTCAGAGGAGCAGTACAGCTGGCAGGCTTAAGTACTACAGGAATGCTAACATGGCAGATCTGAGAGAGTTAATTTGGTCAGAATGCACTCTAGTAATGTTTATGTTTTAGATAAAGTGCCTACAATGTTGCAGCTTGCCCTTCTGACCCCATTTCCTCATTGGTGTGCAGCTCAGAGAAAGTGATACTTAATTCCAAATCTTTGCTTTTATTAGCTCCCAGAGAGGGATAGGATTTCATCCCAGCCTTATCTCTGTTATAAACATCCTGTTACCATTCATATCAGGGGGATATCTTTGGGAAAATGATTAAATACGTTCCACCAGACACAAACAGCGTCCCCTGATTGGTTTTGCGCAGTACGTGGTGATTTTGCACATGCGCGTGTTGTCAAACATCATGAGCCTAATCATTGCAAAAGGGGAGGAAATTTTACATTCAAGTGTGAAAACATGTGGGGCTCTTCCACGAAATAGCATTATCTGGGCATTTAAGAGAACAGACCTAAGTACCATATCTAGTCCTAGCCTTACTCAGACAGCTTAGCCATAGAGACTTAAGTCTTCATTCTTCTACCTTTTTTGCTAACTCTGCTGCAAACCACCTCTCATTATTTAAGCCACAAGCAAGCATGAGATAAGTGGTGGTGCTTCTCCAGCTCCACACTGATTTCAGGATCAAAAAAGCTTGGGCACATTCTTGCAGTAGCATTAACAATATTCACTTCATATCTCTAAAGTCATTTAAGCAAACACTTTTATGAAGCGCTGCATGCTCAAGAAGGCAGACTCCTGAAGGACACCTTCCTTGTGCCCCACAGGTTACCACCACATATCACTGCTCTACACCAGCAGCTTTTCAGCCAAGGCACATATTCACAAACTTCAGCTACAGAGTCCACAAAAGGGATGGAGAAAGCAAGTCTATCTAGGCTGTCCAGCAATATATGTAGGTGGTACTTCTAAAAACATCTCTACCTCTAGCCTGCACTTCTCAAAGGATTCACAAGTCAAGAAAGCCCTTACCAACCCCCTCCCCACTCCCAAAAGCACTTTCTGTGGATGTACCTGTACATCACCAGTAAACAGCATGAAAAAGTACCTGATAACATATTACACTTAGCATATGGCAAAGCTGGTTACATGCAGGAGTGCAAGGATGAGGTTTCCTGGTGTTAAAGAAGTCACATTTCCCATATTCAGTGGTAACTGACAGTTCATGGAGGCACACAGGGCGAGAGGAGCAGGTTTGCATGGGACAAGCACACGTCCAGAGGCTCTGTCTGCTGTGGCTATGCTAAGTGCTGAGACACCAACTTCTTGCGACATCTTGACATCTTCTTGCCTAGCTCTACCTTTGGCACTGACCCAGGACACCCACTCTTCTGTTTATACAAGTGATCTGGGCCAAGATCATAAAAAACCCCGTAAGTCTAACATTAAACTGTTGAATTCAGTCATTGAGGAAGATATTTTCAGTGTCACAAAGCGGGGGTAGGAAACCAGTTCTCCACAACTTTCCACCAGAGCTGGATGCCAAATTACGTGTCCTTTTGGTCTAGAAAATAGATATCCTACTCGAGTAAACCCCTGGATTTCTAAACACGCCCAGCAGGCAGCAGTACTCCTTGATTTGGAGCCACAGTTCAGCTCTACACTCCCCAACACGCATCTGCAAATACTTCCATATGGCAGATATTGCTTGGAGCTGGGGCTCAACCCAGCTCCCCATCAAAATACATCCAAATTCTGAAAAAAACTTAAACCTAGGTCTATATGGCTTTTACAGGTTGGACTTGTCAGACTGAATCCTGTATTAACATATACATGGAATTCAGGGCAAAAAAGGCAAAAAATGCTTCCAGTGCAATAGCTGGAGTGTCACTGGTCGGAAAGTTACAATTCTTTTGAGTGGAAGTTAAAAGGAGATACAGCTGTCTCCTTTTTTAATGGGTATAAATAAAATATATTTCTTTTGGGAATCCTTTTTTAATGAGTTAGTGATGATACAAAGAAAAAACCCCAACAACAAAACATTTTCTTCCATGTTCTGTAATCAGCTTCTAATTCCTTTTAGTTTTGGAGGTTTGACTAAAACCAATAACTTGGGAGTTCAATGAAAACAAAACCCAAAAGTGAAAACTTTGAACGCAAACTGAATTTTACATGGAAAGTTAGTTCCAGTTTCTTTCCTTCTTTTCTGTCTGACCAAAGATTGAAACATACGAGCTAAAACTGAACTTTTTTTTAGAATTTCTCCTCCTCTCTTTGCTGGAGGCCATTATACATTTCTGATTTAATCTTTTGATTTTAACAGCCTTTGTACCTAAGTAAATGATACACCCTCCAGGGGACAAGAGAGGGAACAGCCCCTCTGTTCTCCAGCCCTTTCTTCTCCTCGCTGAGGTGGGAACAGGATGCCACATGCACCAGGGGACAGCCGTGATCAGGGAAAGGTCCATCTTTCTGCAGACCTCAAAACATCACCCTGATGTCTTGCTCAGCCCCAGCTCGAGCGTGCAGGAGCACTATGGGGCCGTGATGGCGCCAGCTGACAGCAGGGCCCATCCCACAGCTCCTAGCACCGCATGGCCCGCGGTTTTCTGTACCATCTGGAGAGGGACATGCTCAAGCGGCCAAACAAGATGTTGCTGGCTTGTGCTCCAACAACCCATTCTATGAGGAGGCTCTACATGGCCTCAAATAACAGTGCAAAACAGCACCCTTTGCGATCATTATCAACAGCTCCAGTCTCCTCAGGAGGAGGAGAGGCAGCAACGTGGGTTCAGAAAGGTAGAAACACGCTCAGAGGAGTGCAGAGAGTACACGCTTATCTCCCCAACAGCCACTCCTCTCATCCCCAAATGGGGTTAAGCTCCTCCAGCAAACACTGTTCATTTCCCTAGTTGGCGTGCGGCCAGAAGATTTTGCCTTCCAGTCATGTGAACTTTTCAATTTGTGATTCTTACAAGCTGAGCTTACATGAAACTGTTTCCTGAAACAAACTGTTTGTATTCCCCCTCTCTCCCTCTCTCCACCCCACCATTTCTGCCAGAGCAAAAACCAAGCTCATTTATTGATCAGCTCAATGATAAACAAAGGCTTAGAAGCATCCTTTAGAAGCTATGGTGACATGGTCTCCTATCAGATTTGCTCAGTTTAACTACACTTCCCTCAAACATTACATCCCTTAATGTGTATTTAAACGGGTCTTGGCCTCTTGGGTACATTTTCTAATGACCTTTGTTTTAACCCAGTGCATTCACCAGTGCAAATGAAATGCTGTGAGCCACGTGCAAGTCATGAGTTTTACTGAAGTGGGAACTTGATCACCAATTCCAATAAAAACCAGATCAGGTCCTATATCTTTACCTCCAAAAATGAGCCTGTCTGCTGTTTTTACCATAGCTGGATATAAGTAACACAACATTATGCCCTGGGATGTTGTTTGCAATATGCATCATTGATGTGGGCAGAAGAAAACTACGCATGCAATTATCAAGTTCACTTGGGACCAAGAGATACCATCAGTAGAAAGACCTTCCAAAGGAAGGTGAATGGGTAGTGGAAGAGAAGATCTGTTGCTGGTTGTTGCTAGATACAGCACACTGGGGGGGACTGACTTGACTTATATGTAGCAGAGAGTTAAAATCCAGTTCAGGACATGGAGTGAGGCATCTCTGCTCTGTGGCAGCAGGGGTGAAGAGAGCCAAGAGAATGTGAGGTCGGATAGTAAAGTAACACAAATCTGGTTATGTCACGGGCAGATGGTGGAACCTCATCTGGAATAACATGTGAACATCTGCTCATTTTTTCCCTAAGATGAAGTAGATTGGAAGGAATTAAAGACACTGAGGGGTATAAAGTAAAAACTAGAAGAACGCACTCAAAAGAGTAGATAATGTAAAAGAAATTGTCCTTCTTAAAAAAATTCACCTCTGCTAAAACCCCAGTATTTTCCTAGGAGAGTGTTGTTTCTTACTTTTATTTCACTTTTCAAGAGATGAAAACTTCTGTCATTTTCTAAGACTGAGAAACTCTTGCTGAACTTTTCAATCAGACCTGAAGCCTGACATTCTCAATCCATGCCAGGACTCAAAAGCAAGCAAGCAGTGCATTTTCAAGGCATATATTTAATTTTCATCTATTTAACTGGGATTTAAATATGCATTTAAGATTGGGGTTTTCCAGGACTTGGGCAACTCAGTGTCTTCAGCTCCACCAAAAAAGCTGAGCAAAGCGTCCCATACTGGCCACATGCCTCAAGAAGCACACAGCCAGCTGATCGGAAACACCAGGCCCTGGGATTTAGGGAGATGGAAAGTACCATCATCAGGTCAGGTTTAGACAATCCTGAGAGCTAGTGGAATGCAGGCTGCACATCTATCTCCATAAATCCTTTGCTAAACTGAAAACTGAAGCATATTCCAGGGCACAAATGCGGTGCACTCATGGGACTGGAGCATGCTATGATACCTAGTGTCTGAGTGTAGCAGATAGGATTTGGGGACCTTCTGCTGTCTGCTCAGCCCTAGGGTCTGGTTGGGCCAGCTGCTGTAAGGTTTGACTTATTCAAATGATAAAAGGATTACTGGAGGTCATCCCCACCTTAGTAAAAAAGCCTAAGCCCAGCTTTCTCCACAGCAAACTGCCTTCCTTTATTGGTATGCTGATTACAATCAAGAATGCACAAGGGTTTCTACAGATAGAGTTTACACTCGCTTTTTTTTTAAAAAAAAAAAAACAACTTTTTTCCAATTTAATATTTGGTTTCTGATCTACCTCTTCCCTATATTTTCTCAATAAGTATGTTTTGGTGTTCAACCCAAGGAACTGTCAGCCTGGGTTGGAAATGCTGAGGCCTGACATTTCTAGATTAAATGTCAACCAGATGTTTGTGCACTTCCCTTACAAACCTTTCAAGAAGCTTCCTAATTTAGTATTGTGTTTCACTATTAGGGGAAACCCAAGTTCGTATCTTACTAGTTTGAGCTGAAAGAGATTGAAAGCCTCAGAGGAGAAAAGAAATGACAGGTACCCAAGCGACAGGAAATACAATTCCAAACTGGAATCCACAATAGCTTGTGTCCATCTCTTCTTTTTTTTTTTTCTTCGATGTATTTGAAGTTTGACTGAAATAAATCAGCTTCAACTCCAGAAACTATTTTTATGTAATACTAACATTTTCCCTCAACCACTGAAGCAAGGGAAACGTGGAATGGGACATTGCCCTTCCCTTAATCCTCTCGGTCACGGTGCCAGAGGTGGCACTGCTTCTGACAATAGAGAGCAGGATACAGGGGAAAAACTGAAAATAGATTTATTCATGAAAAGAGAAGAGAGGATGGAGAGTATTATTGCAGCTGTAACTGTCTCTAAAGCCCCTACCTGGGATGCAGGAGGACACCCCAGGTTTCCTCTGCTCTCATCTCTGTGTACAACCTTGCAAAAGAGAAGCCTCAGTTCCTGCTCTGTAAAATGGGATTTATAGTAGAATTTTTGTGTGTGTGTTTGTTGTGTCTTGTATGGTCTTCACAGTGAGGGACTCACTCCTATTATGCTTCTCACATGTACTGTAACAGGGCCTCAGGCAGAGATGGGGAACTCTAGGTGCCAATGTAGTCAATAAATAAGGACATAAATAATACAGTTACAACATGTGGCTGAGAACTGGCTCTCATCCCAGAAATTCAGAGTGAACTTTCCTGTTTTTGTTGGTTTAGTTTGGTTCTAGTTTCTTGGTCAAAGTAACAATTTTTTAAACTGAATTTTCAATATTATGAAAGAAATCAACAGGGAGACCTGGACAATGACCCTATGAGTTGGCCATCATGAGTGTCTCCAAGAAGCAAGGAAAGAATCAGCTAATGGCTGCTCATGGCAGGATCAACACCCCTTTCCAAGCCAGATACTTCACTTACAGCTGCATCCAAATTCCAGGATCCAAGTTTTTTGGATCAAGCCTATCTACAGCAAAAAAAAAAAAAGAGGCAGTAACACATGTACATACCCTGCAAGAGCTAAGGTTTGTCATAAAGGCCAAATTCTTATTCTTTGCATATAGCAGGTTCCAAAAGAAGCTGTTAGAAATAAGACCCCAAAAAAATCCCCACTGGGGTGAGCGTTCTGGAAGAAGTAAACACCTCCACGACCTCCAAATCCACCCTCCGTGCGTGCAGTGGGAGCCGCGCTGATCGGCCAAGAGCTGGTTCCTACCCATGAAAACGCAGGCAAGGTTTCCCGCTGAATTTCATTACGGAGAATGAAGAGCAATTCCACTAGACTCAGTAAATGGCTTCCAGACCGCGGCGCGGTGTGACCGCAATGAGAGTCTGACCTCACGCACTCGTGCGGTGGGAGGCTGGGAAATATATTGGGTGAAATCCTGGCTCTGCTGAAGTCAGTGGCAAAATTCCCATTGACTTCAGGCAGGTCTGGGATTTCACCCGTTACAGTTTTGGATGTCAGGGCAGCAACACAGTACCAGATCCTGTTCCAGCCTCCCAGGTCTGTTTGGAGCCACTTGTCAGGGATCAGTGACCCCTCCAGAGCAGCGATATGTTCCCCAGCAGGCTCACAACACACTGGCCAGGCCAGGGGAGGCAAGCAGGTTGAAGGAATCTCCATAAATGTGTCACCCAAAATGGAGTGAGGAAAGAGAGAAATCTGATAATTTAGAGCAACTCCTGTGTTATTAGGAACTGGATTACTCTGCTTGGTGAGGGGGGGCACTGCTGAAGCCTTTTGAAAACAAATATACTTAATCACTGCAAGGGCTTGGTGACTCATTGTCCTGTGAAAAGTCTCTTCCGACAACACAATGGCATCTGAAAAGAATAGATAGAAGAGATGCTCCGAACAAAGAGATATTGAAGGGAATAACAAAAGGAAATGAAACGAAGGCAATTAATCTATCCACACTGTTACAGAACAATCCCATGGTACTGGCTTTGCATGAATCCAAAGATTGGGAAAGTGCTAAAGTCAGTTCATAATCCTCTGACAAAAAAAAAAAAAAAAAACACAACAAACAACACAGGCTGTAGCCATCTCCTGCTGAAGTGAATGAGAGCAATTTTGGTGCAGCGATCAGAGCATGCAGTTTTAGTGTATTGTTTTGCCACTCTTAAAACTAAAATACTTTCTATGAAGTAAGATTTTCTAAGTCGTAGCCATATTCACTGCTGAGGACATGTTGGGAAACATCTACTCAGGACCAGTTCTCGGTGACAGTTGTTCTCTGGGAAAAGTTGCTAACAGCTCCGCTGGAGAGCAGCACAGATGAAAAATATACAGAGTTTGGTTTTGTTCACAAGATGCAGGAGAAAAGTAAACCTAGAGTGTAATTTCTCTGGGGTTTGCAAAGTGTAATTTTCTGCCAGCCAAGCCAGTTCAGAAGCTGACCATGTCATATACAGGATAAATACTTATGTCATTACAATCACGTCCGAGTATTTGAAGTGAAAAGGTTAATGTTTAGTGCAGCTCTAACATGAATAGCATTGCCAGAGCACAGACATAATCCGGCATCTAAATTGCAAACCATAAATCTCATTGTTCACATCACAGGAATGGAGATGATTAAACATATCCCCAGTAAGTCTTCCTCATTCCTAAATGATAAATTAACACCTACCAACTTCTTAGACAAAACAACAGCAAACCTTGAATGAGCCATGACCTGGTCTCTCATTGAAGAATCCAGACTTGGGTTTGCTTCGAGAAAATAAATTCTTTCTAGTTACCAAAAATCACAGCTATTTAAATATCACCAACTGCACAACCACAGATGAATCTTTGCTACTTGATGCATACTTGAACAGAGATACACTGCCTGTTTTTGTTTACAAATAATTAAAAGCCCCACCTGTAAAATCTGCCTTGGTGAATTTACATTGCTCAAATTATTTTCTCCAAACCTGACTTCTTTTGTAGTGTTGAGGCCTGAAGTCAAAAAAGTTCTGCGTGTTTATAATCAACAACTCCTAAGGCCAGCTTAATATATAATCACCTTAGTCCAACACACACACAGGCAAGAACATGCAGAATCAGAGTTCATCTTGCAAGGCAGGAGATGCTGGAATGCTAATGTACATGACCAGAAAACACATTCCCGTGTGCTGAAATAATTTCACTGTTCAGGAACAATCTTGTGCTCCTCAGAACTAAAATTAGTTAATATTTGAGACAAGGAAGGTTGTTGAATTGCACTGGTAACAGCTTAGCACTCAGACCCAGGAAAAGGGATGGCAAGAAACACATCACAGTTTCCTCCACCCCAGTCTGAGTAAGCCAGAGGTGGATTCTTCTCAGTGCTGTGTGTTAGTAGAGCTCTGTGTGTTTGTCAATCTTCTTCCTTAGCTTCATGCATCAAAAACAATAACAAAAACCCCACCAAAAAGAACCCAACAAAAAACCCAACACAAGTCTCAAACTCCATGCATCAATCCTGTCCTAATGCAACGATAAAGACACCCAGCTAGGCAGTAACAACAGAGGAAATGCTTGTGACATGGCTGAATGCAGTTATCCCTATAGCTTTTGGCCTAGGCATGTCACGACACAAGCTTTGTGCAACTGCAAGTCATCCTGGGCACAGAGATGGTGCTCATAGCCACAAAACTACAAATGCACACAACAAAATATGCATGTTTTGGTGTATCAGCTCAAAAACCAAAACCACCACCAAAAAAAACCTTTCCATGATACTGCTGCTTTTCCTTTGTGAAACACATTCCCCTTCAGTCTTATGTTTTCCACTCTCATTTAGCCTGGGGTGAATCTGTCAGGAAGAGGGAGGGAAGAAAGAAGGAGGGAAAGAGAGGAAGCACTTGAGAAAGCAATGGTTGAGCTGTTTTCAAAACTGTTGTGTTTTTTTTTTTTTTAAGAGCAAAACAAAACCCCACATGAATATTCCTACTTTTTTTCAGCTTTTAAAAATGTAATTAAAAGGACAGCAGCATTTCCCAGCAGGTGGTGGATAGACTTGCTGTTATTTGTGTCTAGGGCACACACACCTAAATCCCCCAGCCTTGTCTGAGCAAGGGAGTGCTCAGCACAATGCCGCAAACACGAGGTAACAAGTAACCTTCAGATCTCACCATCTAAAGCAGACAAGCGGGGTGGGGAAGCATCACTGTTGCCATCTTATCAATAGAGAAATAAAACACAGAGCAGAGAACAACTTGTCTGAGGTCAAAGAAGGAATTGCTCGTGGAAATAAGAGCAAACCCCAGCCCCCCTAAGTCTCATTGCGTTGTCTTTACCACAAAAAACAAGCTTTTGCTAGGTAAGGAAATAACTTAGAGCTCAGACCCGCGCCCACATAAAATCCATCTCTCTGCTTATTTTTGCAGGCACAGTGGAGCACATTCCTCAGACAGGCAACATGGGTCAATATTCCTATATTTAAGACACAGAACCAGGCAAGTATTTTAATACACCTGTAGCATACAGTTCTGTAACATCCCAGGAACACTATGAGGAACACTTCATTTATCTACACAAGCCTCCCAGTTACACAATGCTACTTAAAAGCCCACAGTCAATCACCATGGGCCATACTCCAATGCAGACTCCACATGCACAAGACCTCCCCCTGAGCTCCTTGCAGCTGCTGAGCTAAAGCTCTTGGTGGAGACATCACCAGAGTCAGACAAAAATCCCTTCATACTATTGATTTGTCACTCAAGTACCACCTATTCTAAGGCAGAGATGTTACAGGATTGCACATGCCAACACTGTGCCTCCTCCCCTTTATTCTCCTCCTTTATAAGACCTTAGACAAGGCATCAATGTTGCACCTCACACAAGCACTCGTAGTACCCACACTGCAGCACAATACCTTGAGTGTCAGTGTCTGCTCCACACTTTGGTTTTGGTAGCAGGACAGGTCTTCAGTCCCCTAGAAGAAACAAAGAAAAGAAATGGCTGCTGTTGCAGGTGGTCTTATCAATGGCACAAACTCCCAGGGTTCCCCCTGGTCAAGGGCTAATAAATTGCCTTAAACTGTGCCACCTGTGGAAGTTAACTATGCACATGCTTTTGCTGGTGATTTCTCAACTACTCTGAAATCAGCTGCTGAATAAACACCAAATCTAGTTAGGTGCATTTGTTCTGCTGGGTTAAACCCCAGACATTTGTCCTAAAGGCACAGCAATATAGCTGGTTGCTATGGTTTTTTCTTAAGCACTGTTTAGCATGGAGGTGAGTGCCCTGCACCTGCGGTGTGTGGGTGGGTGCATGGGTGGCTCTTTGCATAGCGAGTGCAGATGTTTCTAATGAGAGCAGCAACGAGCCAGGGCACTGCCGGAGACCTGCCTCCCTCGCTGTGTGCTTTCCTAGGCACGCATCTGGATTTGGGCTTGGGAGCACGCCTTGGATGTCTCAGAGAAGCTTCCTTTGAAATGCTGTTTTCACACAAATAAAGAAATGAAAATCTTTTAAAATGACCTCCCATTAAAGTACAAAAACATTAAAATAAAAGAATTGGCTGGAGGTGCTTATTTTGAAAGAAAAAAATGCCATGGTGTTCCATATTTGATCAGTGTCGATATTTTTAATCATTTAACAAGTGACAACTTTAGAACAATCTGCTTTAAAACGGTTGACGATCTTTTCCTTCATATTTTTAGAAATAAAACTCCTTTTCCTCCCAAATTAGTTACAGATCAACCCAGAGGAGAGGGCAAAATATGTATATGTTAAAACATACATGGTATAGCTCCACAACAAAATTCAGCAGCTTCTACTTAGCTCCAGAAACCTTGTAACATGCTATTGTCCACCCAGCTCTCAAAATATAAAATATCCTCAGAACCTGTCTATCTGTACAGTAGATCACCACATATTAGTATTTCTGGATATACTTTGTCAGTCCACCCTCTACTTGTTTGGAGCAGAGAGTAAGCAAAATGAGATGGTTTGGGCAGATGCTAACATGCTCTGAACTAGGTTTAAAGCCTTTGGACAGTAAAATACTCTTTATTTATAGTGTAGTGCTTCTTTCACAGTTCAGGCATAGTTCAGTTCCAGTCATATAAATAATACTCTGACTATTATAACAGAAAAAAAAAGTGTATAGACCTACTTACTACATCAACCAGATAAGCCCTTTAAGGCCAGGGTAATTTATTGACTACGCTGGAACATTTATGGGCTAATTAGCCAGAGCTACAATGATAATGAATTTTATGGACATTGAAGAAATCATGCAGATGAGCAGCCTGGCAAAACTTACACTGTCGCACAGCTCTGCAGACCACTCATCCAACACTAGTAAAATATAGCTCTCTGAGAGCTGGGGCTTTGCTGGCAGTCAAAACAGCGCAGTAGACAACTGTCCTGCAGTGGGATGGGTGCAGGGAAGCTCCTGCAGCCTGACCTCAGCCGCCGGTCTTGCCTGGCAAATGTAAGACATGCAAACATTAAGTTTGTTTGGATGACAAATAGTTGCCACTGAAGCGCAAAGGCACAAGCCCAGCGAAGGAAGCTCAAGGCTGCTTGGACCGAAGATAGATGGGTTCCTAATTTTCATGTATTTCAGGAGTAAATCCTTCCTGAGATTAAAAAACACTACGTCAACCCTGATTTTTTTTTTTTTGATTGAAGTTAGTCAAAAAGAGGTAATTGCCTTGTTCTCTCAGCAGTGATGGTTACGTGGTAATCCTTGAAGGTAAGGCAAGATCTGCTGCTGGAGGGCACACAAGTGGCTGCTGTCAGGAATGAGCAGGACAGCAGGTCTGGCCCTGGAATGAAAAGGAGTCCAGGAGAGCTGGTTGATTTTCAGGGACAACCTTCTCCACACTCAAGAATGGTCCATCCCACCAAGCAGAAAAGCAAGCAAAGGCAGCAGGAGCCCACACGGATGAACAGGGAGCTCCTGACAAAACCCAGACATAAAAAGGAAGCGTACAAGAGGTGCGAGCAGGGACAGGTGACCTGGGAGGAATACAGAGGGTGTCCGGACGCTGGAGCAGGTTGCCCAGAGATGTTGTGCAGTATCCATCTGTGCAGGTATTCAAAGCCTGACTGGACATGGCCCTAGGAAACGGGCTCTAACTGTCCCTGCTCGGAGCAGGGGGGAGGACATGATGATCTCCAGAGGTCCTTCCAGCCTCAGCAAGTTTGTGGTGTCAGTCAACGGAAAGTGCTGAGCACAGAGGTGTGTGTGAACTGCCACCCCACTGGTGTGCCGAAGGCGCCTGAGTCAGAGCAGCTGGGGAGGTGCCTCCATCCACTTCAGACCCAGTGCTTTCTCGGGAGGGTCAGTGTTTATGGCTTGTTTTTTCCCAAGTGCAGCCAGACATGGGTGGGAATACCCTGCCTTTTGCACAACCGTCCCATGGTCAGAGCTCTCAGCTGTGTGTGGGGAGCTCTCCCAGGACTGTTTATGTATTTTACAATAAACAGTCTTGGGATAAAACAACACAAAACCAAACCCAAGCAAAATAATCTCGGGAGTTGGGATGAGAAGCCAGGAATCCTACCTGCCGGCTGGCTGCCCTGGGCGCTGCATTACAAAACTCTTTTCCTTCATCCCCTGGCACCGTGAAGCTGTGCTCAGTGCCACACTGCTGCTCCATCTCCGTCAGGGGGGTAGAGGGTGCAAGAGGAGAATGAAACCTCCACTTTCCCTTCCCCTCCTTCCCAGGGTATTCTCCTCCTTGGTTCATAGGGAGCTCTCTGAATTCTCCATCTGGGCTGAACAGAGGCCCTCAATTTTCTCAGCCAAGCCTTTAACCTCAGGGCCATGCAACGGGATAAGCAGAAACAACCAAACACCTAAAAGACTCTGCAACATATATGTCAACTTTCCTGTTTTCTTTTTTTCTTTTTCTATTTCCCTGCTATGCCTTACAGCATATCTCAGAGTGAAAGCAAACAGCTCAGAGATCTCTAATCCTCTCACGGCTGTTCCTACGTTGTTATCTCAGGGCAGAAGGTCTGGCTTTGCAGCCGCACATTGCACGTCACACCTCAGCGTATTGATTTAGCAATAGCCTCCTCTGATTTTCGGGTGCAACTGACATTAGAAGTGGTTTCTGTACAAAAAAATACATGATAAAATGTAGCACAGTCAGTAGAAATTAATTTAAAGCCACTAAACCTCTCCAGGAATAGTTGATTTTCAAAAGCTTCTCAAACAATGCTTTCATTGCTCTTGGTAGGAGTTAGTACCCAGATTGTCAAAAAGCTTTGGGTGTTTCCTCCAACTGAATCACGAGAGTTCAATCCTGAAAAAAACTGGTGCTGGGCATAAAAAGCTCAAAGACTCAGTCCCTTGAAGGATCTGGACCTAGGTGCCTTCTGAAAATCTCCCTCTGCACAGCCAGGATAGGTGGCCTTCAGGGTTAGCAGCACCGAGCGGGGAATACCCAAACATGTGGCTTAGGGACCTTGCACGCGTTTTTCCCCTGTGGTGGTACTGAAGGGCATGCATCTAAAACAGCAAAGAGAAAACGCTCGCCTTGACCTAAAATCTGCACTCTTTGGGACAAAAACTTTGGGCCTCTTAATTCATTTAAGTGCCTGCTGATAGACCTAAGTATAGATAGGAAAATCAGGTGGGAGCCACCTCGCCCAATGCAGACCTCTGCACTTGGGTTCACCTTCCAACCTGCCTTCACGGCCAACAAGAGAAGGCTTTCTAGGGCCTGACTCATTTGAGCAATTTTAGGGCGAGCTGAAATGATGCCCATGTCTCTGTACCAGGAGCACCATGATGACATGTGGCTCAGAAGATCAGCCTTTGTAGGTGGATAAATTTAGGTGAGACAAATTCTCTCCCTCCTGCAGGGATGCCATATCCTATTGAAATCAAGCAGGGTTAGCCACCCTGACACTTTGGATATCCCAACAGGCTCTACCATTGATTTTTACACCAGGAAATGCCCATTAATATATGACCTTTTGTCTTCCTATGTGTCTGTTTGGTGTTTGGTTTATCGGGGCACCAAATGATGTTTCACAGCATGGGTGGAGCTGGCTGAAATTTCTGATGGAAATAGCTGTACATCAGACAGAACAACTTGTAAATAGACGTATATATGTGTGTCTGTCTTAGAACAGAATTCAGTGAAAAATAGACATCCAATGAAACATGTCGACTGTCAAAAAACATTCTTTGAGATTTTGCATTTTCTTTCAGTTTTTGAAACATCAAACACAAATGTTTTTTACATTATTGCTAGGATCTTTCATGCTCTCCCCCCTCTTTTTTTTTTTTTGCCACTGGAAAATGCAGAAACATTGGAAGTATTTTGACGTGTTTTGATCACCTTTCACATGTCGTACTGTTTTCCATTCAAAAAACACTGGAAAACAGGAAAATCTTAAATGAAATATAGGAGGCTGGAAATGCAGCTAAGCCATGGCAATGCCACAACTGAATAAGGAAGCTAAAATGTTTTGGCTTATAGAAACCAAAATATATAAATCTTTCATTTTAACATTTCATTTTGTTAAAAAAAAAAAAAGTTTTCCTATATTTCCTTCTCATTCTGACGGGAGATGAAAACTGCTGTGGTATTACTCTCTTCCTAGATTAGGTATGCCATCTGCGAAGGAAAAAGGTATGGAAACGTGTGATATAAATGGCCTAGCATTAATTGCAATAATTTCCCCATGGCTAAAAACGGGTGTTGCAGGGTCTTTTATTCCTCTAAATTCTCTTCATCCTTTTCCTTAAATAGCTGAAGTGTGAATGTTGCTTGACATTTCTTTTTCTTTGGGGAGCAGTTATACCACCCATGACCCTTGGCTGTGTCTCCCAGAAGCTGCAGTCATTTTCAGTTAAGGGTAATTGGCAGCAGAATACACTTTGTTCTGTATAGTGTTAAAAATGGGCTACTTTGTTTTGCCAACCTTCCTGAACTTCCTTTCAGTTCAATGAACGAGTGCAACATTTGTATAAGAAAGAAATACTGTCTTCAATGGGAAATGTATTCCATGTGTGTTATAATTTATATTATGACAGATCTTTCTTAACTTACAATATTGTTATTCACCGGGTGGAAAGAAACTTTATCAACTTCTTTCTTTCTTTTTTTTAAAATGTGTTCTTTGAGGCAACCATAATTTTTATTTGCGGAAATATGTGATAAATTTGAATAATAAATTTATATTAAAACTCCCATTTGTATTCAATTTCCTTCATAAATCTGGGTAAGATGTCAGCTGAGCGGTTCATATATAAAATATTAGAACAAACATTGCCTGTCTAATTGAAAAATCTGTCTTCATCAAGGACCTGGAGCTGAGCTTAAGAATGAAAGATGGAGGCTTTATTTAATGCAGTTCTGCCCCGACTGTCATGAATGCTGTCTTTTTCTTCCCCTTCACCACCTCAACATAAATAGCAAAGCTCTATTCCCCAACTGGTCTTAAAGGCAGAAATACAAAGATATGCAGAGAAAGGAATGGTCGCCGTTGTCTGTAGAGTGGTTTAACGTACTTATGTCCCCGAGCGTTAATCCTCCTGCACTTAAAGGATGGGAGTTGCAATCCCTACTGTATTGGCTGGCCCGGGTTCAAAATTTACAGCTAATGTAATAATCTTCCAGGGTCACCCCATGGGGTCATTCCTGCTATCATCAGAGGATGTAACTACAACAGCGGGGAGAGATAAAGGCGAAAGCAGAAAGGGAAATGAAAAAAGGAGGCAGGGAGGCTTTTGCAGACCAAGGAAAGAAAAAAAAGAGGAAAGGAAGGGGAAAAAAAGAATGTATGTCTGTTTTCAGAACCGCTGGGATTTCCCTTGCTGATTTAAAGCTCAGAGAGTGAGTGTGAAAACCTGCCACCAGCGTCCCCTGATCCAGCCAGGCTTTCACAAGAGCGACTGCAAAGTCGGTCACGGTTTGAAATGGAGATGGGGGAATAAGTGGCCCCTGGAGCACATGAGGGCGAGAGCCAGCGGGACTCCCTGTGCTGCCTTTGCCGGGCGCCGGAGGGGAGCCGAAGAGAGCAGCACCCCAGCCCGGGGACCTGGCCGGAGGGTGCCTGCTCCGTTCACGGGGACGTGGGGCTTGGCCCTGCGGAGCTTCATGGAGGTGCAGCAGGGGCAGCAGGACCCTCTTAGTTTGTTATACCAGAAAATAATGCCCATGTATCTAGCCTGATAATTAAAACTTCAAGGAGGTCTCTGAAGCTATTTCAAAGTTCACATGTAAGTATGTGTATAAGGCTTTTCTTTGCTGCACTCAGGAAGCACAGAGGTGAATGAATGAGGTACAACACTGTTTTTTATAGAGCAGTCAACAAAGGAGATAAAACCCTACTTTTCTAAAGCTGGATCCTCCCCAGGACCTAACAAACAGCTCAGGGAGGGTGGAGGCCGCAGTGCTATGGACAGGGAGGAGCTGTATCCAGATGTGGACTTCGCTGGCAGCAGACAGATTTGTGCAACACTTTGAGCTGGATCAGGTCAGAGATAGGGCTCTGGCATCTCCTGCAGATGCGAGCAGCTGTTGGGGTGCTAATCCACAGCTCTGGAAAACTGAGTTCAGTTTTTATCCCATCAGACACTTTCCCTGCCACCTTGTTCAAAGCACTCAGCTCCTCCAAACCTCGGATTTCAGTTTTCTGCAAAATATATTTCATTTACTTTCAGATGTGATGCTGGTGCTACCACTACAGAGTCAAGGATCTTTGCACTGACCTCAGTGCTCCTTTGTGTCCAACCCTAAGCAAAAGGGCAATTTGAGTAACACGGAGGAATCCAGACAGGAGGAAGAACGAACAAAACTGTCAGGGAGAACTAAGAAGATGCAGCTTGCAAGAGAAGCAGTATCTCAAGGTAAGCAGTGGTCACGGGACTATTCTGATAGACACTAAAGGTGGGCATAACATCAATATTAATAATTGTCATGTATTGCCTAGTCCTGTGGCCACTGAAAACATTATCTCCCAGTTTTTTGAAGGAAATTCGGGACTCTCGAGCACCAGAGAAATGATGACATTTCAAAAGAGTTCAATCTGTGTTTGGAACTCTGCAAGCACCTCACCGGCATCTCTGTGAAGGGAGGAGGTAGAAACAGAGCACCTATTTTAGCATGTCACACTCTCCTTTGACTCAAGTATCCCCCCGCCAGCATAAAACTCCTAGTAAAGTCAAGTGTTAGTACATTAGAAGTACAAGAACAGGGAATTTCAACACTAATGTTACAACCGGTGTAAAGAAAACCACAAACTAATGAATCTGTCAAAAAACTATCAGTCCATTAAAAGAGAATATACTACATTTTCAGTGCACTCAGAAATGAAACTAGTATCAGCCTGAGCTCTCAAAGTGCTGGAGATCATGTCTCTCTTCATGGTAGCTGGAAATTCATCCAAGGCGTAAGACAATCTCATTTGTCTCCCGTCGTAGGTTTGTGGCCCTAACAATTTTTCATGTAGGCAGTACTGCTACAGTGGAATTACAGCCCGGCAATGCCTTTCACCTTTCAGGGAGAAACTAGGGAGGGAAAGGATGACTTGCGATAGAAATATTTTTTCTTCAGCCAAAAAGATAAGGGAAAAAAAAAAAAAAAAAATTAACCACAACACAAATACTCAGCAAGAACCTAAGAAAACTGGAACGAATATTCTTAACTCCTGAACAAATTTTCAAATTAAAATGTCTCATTTTCTGGGTTTGATGAAAAACAGAAACACTCCAAGGAAAGTAGATACTTTCTGTTATTTGCTTGCTTTGGCAGAAATGAAATAGTTTCTGATAATAATTTTTATGAACACTGTTTTTACCAGCCTTTGCTCTCACCATCACTTTATTAAAAGCTAGGGAAGCCTCTTATTAAAAGACGTGTAAAGAAATAAGCTAAAAGCAAATCACCTTCTCTGTTTGCATGAGACATTAAGGGATAGTGGAGATGTAAAGGAGGTGGCTTCCAATCAAAGTCAGAAGAAAACTCTGTCATGTCACCGGGGACAAAATTCAGCTGGCAGTAGGAACAACAGCAGCTGATCTGGAGTCTCACTGCAGAGGCAGTGGCTACTAGTCGGCTGTGGGGGGCAAGGAACCCTGGCCGGGGATGGGGACCACACCACCGCTTTCGCTTGTGTGCTCGGCCCCTCGAGCCTTTGTTCACTGACTAGCTCATGACTGAGAATTTCCTGCAATGGTAAACGTCAGGGGTATGAGCCTTTAATTAAATTTCAAGAATACCATAACAGACTGGGAGCTGATGCCAGAAATGGCTACCAACCATGCTAGAAACGGCTACCAGCCATCCTGCCTCACCGACAAGACATGATGCTCATACACCATCCAAAACGTGAATGGTTTGGTGTGCAATGTAGCACTACTGCACTTCTTACAGAGCGCATAAATGGGTCGTTTCATTTTCAGGTCTCACAGTTAACAACGTACACTTTACGTATATACACATATATATATACGTAACAAGAGGAACACAAGAGGTTAACTCTGGAGGTTACTAACTCTGGAAGATACAGTTGCTGATGAGAGCAGTGTTAGCAGTTCACCATTTCAATATGATACTGTAACTTACGTACTGACCTGTCTATTAACCCTGCCCCACTCTCGCTGCACCAGCAGCAATTCAGGTTGAGCTGAATAACCTCTGTCATTGTCCTGGCCTGCCATGAGGTTTCTCAGCTCAATGCCACACTGGAATGACACTCTGTCATTATGCTATATTTAGGTAATGAAAGGTGTAATTAGCTTTGTTCTGCTGCAAGCTGATCCGACCCCGTATGCATTATAAAAGGTAATAAAATAGGTGTACAGATATAAAAACCTGAATAAGCATATTATTCGGTGTAATTTCACGAGCCAAAAACCGATGAAAGAACTGGGGTAAGGGAGCCTCAGCCGCTCCAGTGCCCAACCAGACTTGTCGTGAGAAGCCACGCAAAAAGCGCAGCAAAGGTATGTTGAGGCATCAACAGAGCCATATTTAATCAGTCCCCTGCTGTTGCAGCTTTTATATAATTGATGGCATTTTGCGATGATCGCTTTCCTATTACAGTACTGTATCTTATCTCCCCATTGTGAGGGGAGCAGCTTTATGTTATTGTCAGCAGCCCTCCAGAGCCAGCATTATCCCGGGCCCATGCCCTTTGTGGGGCTGTCAGCTTGTCATTAATTGTTCTGCCTGGCCTTTGTCTGGGACTTTGGCCATCTGCTTTATCGCACCCCATCAGCCTTCGGTAGGAATGAATGGAACTGATAATATAAAAGTCCTGGCAGGAGAGATACTGGGCTAGAAGCTCTGGATGCCAAATTAGTCAGTCCTTGGGACATCACACATTTTCTTAGCATGAGTAATTCTAGTTGGGGAAAGGAGTTTTGCAGTATTTGCAAAAACATGCTGGTGTGTTTGATATGGATGCTATCCTTACCAGCAAATCCTTGGTGATTTACACCTGGTGAGTGGCACACCCAGCTTCAGACAGTGCTTTAGCTTTTTAGGGAATATCTTCAAAGCTTCGCTTGTCTCCAAGACAGTGGAAAATCATTCAATGGCTCATGCACTCTCCTGCACCCAGGCCGTGATCCTGGAGATGAGCTACTCCTCCACCCTCCCTTGATTCCAGCTGCAGCAGGACCAAGGCTCTACAGTGAAATATGCCAGTGAAAAAATCCCCAGGGTGCTATAACAGAGGCTGACCTGGTATTTGCCGGTAGTTGGGAGCAGGCGAGAGGCTTGAGCAAGGACACGAGGCCCAGAAAACCCAGGCACCTGAGCCACCAGCTCCTGGCAGGGAGGCTGGTACTGCCAACTTGCTCACACGTGCATGGACCTGCGGGCTCCTGGGCTACCCTGCCTCAGCCACAGCTCCTCCGAGGAGAAAGGGAGAGGAGACAAGCCACCCACAGCACCACTGCAGCCCTGCCCGGCAGGACAGAGGTGCAAATCCAACGTGCCTCGTGTCTTGTGGCCCAGCCGAAGAGCTGCAGGACTTTCAAATGCCTCACACACATTTGGAAGGGGCTACTCCACAATTGCAGCATTTGTAGAGTACATAGGTTCAACCTCTTACACCCAGCTCACACATTGCTCGCTGGATGTGGCTGCTCTTGGGTGTCTCACGGAGCATTCGCTACACACAACGGGGGGCTGGGAGCGTCTGGTCCAGCGTATGCAGAAAATCCACCTTGGAGGAGCAGACTTCAAGGTGTCGTATGATATTTTCACGTAGTGGCCATGATCAAAAGGCTGTTGGAGTCACGGGAAAGACGCATCCCTCCCATGGACTCCAGTGGGCTTTAAAGCAGGGCCTGTGATCAGCAGTGTATGAAGTCTCCTCACAAAAGTCTCCCACAATAAAGATGTTTCACCTGATGCAGATGCTTGTAAAACATTTCTCAAGCAATTATAAACAGGTAATGCTTAAATTGCGTGGGAATATATGTACACAAAGTGAAATAGTTCTGTTTTCTTTTCGCTAATGAACAGGACTATGGGTGTTTGCTCCCTGGTGGGAAGAAGGAGTTTCTCAGACATATTTCCTAGGTGAGGCAGGAGCTGATGGTGAATATAACCAAAGTATCAAAGGCAAATATTCCAGTCTTTGCCGTCTGGTATGGCTGTGACCACCAAACGATGTGTGCAAACCTATCCTTCCATCCCGCTTTACCACCGCTTGCTCTTCTCTCCCTCTGGTGGGTCTCTAACCCCTATTTTGTTTGCCACGTATGAAGGAATAAATATTTTCAATAGCTTGAATGTAGTTCTTTCCTAAAGAAAGCACTGACTCTCAGGGAAGCCCTTAGACCAGCACTAAGTGCTCCTGAACATGTTGCCCTGTGGTAACAAAGGTAAGACAGACATGAAAAAAAGCCCTTTAAAATTCACAGTATTTTTTCTTTTATTTTTTCTTTCTTCTGTGTGGTATTTAATCAACTATTCCAATTATCTTATTTCCCCATAGCACATTGCCTTTATCAGAATAAATCAAGTTTTCCTACCCTCATGCCCAGTTCCCACATTCCAGGATATAGGAAAGTCCACAAAGCAGCCAGGAGCACAAAGGCAGGCAGGACGACACAAACCCAAAGCCGCCCCTGCCACCAGAGACTTCACCCAGGAATTACAGGGCAGAGAGCCCTGTGTTTCTTGGGAGGTCAGAGCAGATTTCCTAACGATCCTCTCGGGTCTTAAATCTTCTGAATTAGTTCATCTGGGGCTTAAGTGACTATCCAACAAAATCAACACACCAGCTACAAGCAGCCATAGAGCTGACTTTTTTTTCCTTTTTTTTTTTTTTATCCCCCAAAGAGCCAGACAAAGCCACAATGAGATACTCCACATCTGCAAGCCCAAACCTGCCGTGGGCCCAGCTGGACACAGCCTCAGTGCAACCCACAGCAAACGCCTCCCCAGAGCCGCGGCGTGACATTGCAGCCGCCCACACTTTCGCTCAGGAATGCCTCTGGTCTCGGGAGATGATGGATATTTTCTCCTGATGCTACTCATGGAAAAACAAACAAACACGCACACACCTTCTGACAGCCCCGTAACCTGGCTACTACCGGGGGGTGGGAAGCCGCACCCTGCGAGTAGAAAATTACCCCTGGGTTCGGGCAGGCATGGAGCACACCGGGTACCCGGTCTCAGGAGCTGCTCTGCCACAAACTTCCTCCTCGACCTTGGGAAAGTCACTTTACCACCACAATTTAGATATTAACGGGAGCGAGACACATGAGCATTTTTCAATTTGCTCTTTGCAAAGTAGGGGTAATGGCTGGGCTCTACCTCGCCGGGGGGTTGTGAGCAAAATACAATAAAGGTGGTGAGACAGTCATAGCCTGCTGGGATGGGGGCCACACACATTCCTGAAATAGATTTCCTTGGGGTCAAGTTTCTCTCGAGGTGGTATTTCAAAAGCTAAACATAAAGGGGTAACGAATTACCACTTGGGATAAACCAGGTCCTTAGCTATTCATAGTTTAGATATGTCTCATAATGTTTTTATCAGGGCCGGCTCCTGTGCTTATTAAAAATGTTAGTAATGTCCTGTTCGACTGGGTTTCTTTGGCCTTAAGTGATATTGCTTGCTGAATACAATGAAAATGTGACACTTCAAAATAAATGTGTTCTTTCCAAGGAAATCTGGCTTGGATGCCTGATAAATTCCACCATTCACTCAGTTTCTGGAATTTGAAGAATCCCTCCCCATCCTTCAGCTGGTATTTTCTTAAAAGTAACTATCAGGAATTATCAAACGTGGGGAATTCCCAAAGGCCCTAACATCCCAGCTGGATCAAAGCGTGGTGGTGATAAGATCGGTGACTGCATACATCCCTATTCTGTGGAAGGTAGGTGGGCAGAAGAATAAATACAGTAAAGGCCGTGCCAGAAGCTAATGCAATACAAACACTCAGCTACCCCAGATGCATTTTCATCAGGCTTTGTCTGTGACAGACCGTCTTCCCACCTGCGGAGAGAGGAGCAGTTCAGTCGGAGTTAATCTGGCACCAGGTCACATTTAGCACCTCTGCTCCTTAGCCCAGCCCTTTGAGCCCAGAGAGGGGCTTTGGGCCCAGCCGTCGCCTCAGCTCCCTCTCCCAGGGTCTTTCTCAGCCAGGCAAGAAGGACGAGGAGAGCCATCAGAGATACTAAGCGTACCGAAGGGCGCAAGCCAGACGCTGGAGGAGACAGCACGTGTCTGAAGAAGATGCACCGAATGTGGTTTTCCACAGTGCCTGCACAGTTTACATTCCTTTAATGTTCCCACAAAGCTGTAGTGCCTTTAAAGTCCTTTAAAAGAGAGCAGGTCTCTGACGGTTTCTTGCCAAAAGGCAGCCAAGACTTCACGTTTCATCTTAAATCAAGATAGTTTTAGTGATTCCACATTTCTGCAGCAGACGTTGATATCTGCCACGGAAAAGTGCTTTTGGAATACGAGACTCCTACTTTCCAAGTGTTTGGGCAAACTTTGCAACCATAAATATATGCATATTCATATTCATGCATTCACTTCTATTATAGCTAATGATACCTGTGGATGGAGGGGCTGGCGCTTACTGCCTGCGTAGTTTTCTCTTTTACTTTGAATTTTCCATAATGTAGACAAAAGAAAATAAAAATAGTGAATTCTGCATCCTCCCTAGGCAGACTGGTTTCCCTCTGTCAGACCCACATCCCGCCCCCAAGGTGCAGTGCTACTGTCTGCACGTGGGAAGGAACTACGGCACCTCGTCTTCTCTGTTAAGGTATTTAGCAGATGCACAAAAGACACATTTTTATCAACGTGAGTTATTAGGAATCCAAAGTAAAGGGGAAATCCTAATAGCATAAGAGAAGGACCTAGCTGAAATATCACAAAATAAGAGCAGGGGCTGCTTTGCCACCTGATACTGATATCACACTGTGTTTGGAGAGAAGATGCTGCACATTCTCAACTATTCAGTGCTGTTTAACTTTCTACCTTTAAATTTTTTTTTTGGCCATTGCCTGGCAGTTGCCAGATAGGAATTAAAGCAAGCTGGGTCATTTCTTTTTCATTTTACTTGCGTGACTTACTGTAACAGTTGTGAAGTTGGTTGGTGTAGAATGGAAATGTCAGGGGAAGCATTTTTTTATTAGTGGCTTCTGGAGGTAATGTGCTAATAACCGTGCTACTATTATTTGTTTCACCAGTTTGAATTCACATAAAGTGAGAGAGCTGACGTCAGGACCAGGGCAATTCTCCGCTGGAGGACAACGCAGCGCACGCAGAAATTGCTAACGCCACCATCTGCTGGAAATGGATGTGTATGTTAGGGCTTTGCCTATTATGGCTTTTATGATTATTTTACTGCTCGTTTTAATGCCAGAGTTTCCATTTTTCACATACTGATTGCTTTCAGGTGCATCAATTCATACAATACAAGAGGGTGCATTTTTAAAATGTTTTTTCAAGGACCAGGAGGAGAGATTCTTAGGATTTTCCTGCTCTTTGAGGTCACTCACAGCGTAGGCTCTGTTAACACTGCCTACCCAGTTAGCTGTTTGGATGCTAATGTGAGGAATTAATATTATTTAAAATATGCTCAGTGCTTCACAGGCAGCACACACATCATCTCATAAATGCAACGAATGTGAAAAAAAAATAACAGCACATAATGATATTATCATACTGAAAGTTTGGGGAGAAAATGCATTAAAAATTCTCCCTGATGGCAAAAATGTTCTGTTATTTTTTGACATTCCAGTTTGTACGGAAAACAAGAAGGCGCTCGTGCTCAAAGACAAACGTGATTTTTCCAAGATCTTATATCAGGCCACAGACTTCTGCAAAAGGCTTTTCGAGAAGGAATGTGTGTGGAAGTGGCAATGATAGACAGGTAGCTATTAAAGATGACAGAAACAGGATATGGTGCCAGGAAGTGTTTCAAAGACCCAACCAGCAAAATAGAGTCTGGTTGCTTTAAGCAAAATTTGCAAGTGTGTACTAAAGTTAAGTATATGCTTAAATAGTAGGCTGAATAAGGATGGACTTATGCACATATTCAAGTTCTTTGATGAACAGTTTCTTATTAGCGGGTTTAATTTTATACAGCTGAAAGTGCCAGAGCGAGTTGCTGGGATGTTAATAGAGAGCATCTTCGCTGACCAAGCTCAGCTGGTGGGTGGAAAAAGTTGTGGAATGGC
This sequence comes from Theristicus caerulescens, assembly GCA_020745775.1. Taxonomy (NCBI): domain Eukaryota; kingdom Metazoa; phylum Chordata; class Aves; order Pelecaniformes; family Threskiornithidae; genus Theristicus; species Theristicus caerulescens. The sequence goes on along the minus strand of CM036561.1, from coordinate 122,946,297 downwards.
ATTAAAGAGCATTCCAGAGCAATATTAGCTCTGCTTCATATTATATATATTTCAAAACATGGGCAAACTGTTAATAACAAGATGAGACATCAAGCCATGCATCAAGGATAACGAGTTGATCATTAAATTATTCCTGTCTGTTTACATTGTCAGACAAAGTAGCAGTCAAAACATTCAGAATGTTGCCTCAGTGCTAGAAAATCCACAGGGAAAATACCTTTTCGGCACTTAAAATAACAATTTTCGTGCTACTGAGTCATCCAAATTAGTTCTGCATTGTTAAACTTTAAAGGAATTCTGCAGATAAAGGAGTCAATGAAATGTCTCTGAGACGAACAGAATATTCAGCGCAAATTGTGCGATGAAAACTATTTATGCTGGAAAAAGAAAAAAAGCCCTTACTATTACTTTTGGTACTTTCTTGTCTTCTCTAACACCAAGTACTACTGGTTTTGTGCTCGATTAAAGTATATTTAACAGACTAATGTAGTGAGAGGGATCTACTTAACAACCACACTGATTTATACAGAAGATTAGCCCTGCCTCCCTATCGCCGCTACAGTACCACTCCAGGAAGGACAATGTTTTTCCTTCCCTCGCTAGGATCAATGGTATCTCATTCAAAGCCACAGGCTCGCCAGAAATGGTCAGAAATGATGAAGAAGGGGTTATTGCTGACTTTCTTAAGATTCACCTTCTCATTTCAAATAACACGGCTGACAAGTCGCCAACCTGCCCCGGTGAGCCTAGAGTCTGCACAAGGACGAGAAGGATGAAGGAGAATAAAGGGCAACTATAGATGTCTGCCCTCTGGTGACTGAGCAAAACCGCTGGGGAAAAAGGCCCTGCAGAAAGCTGCTCCCCAAAATGGTCACGTCTGTCTTGCTCAGGTCAACTGACTGGTGAAAACGGCATCATCTGGACATCTGTGTCCCTCCCACGCAAGGAATGGCATCAGCAGGACCCAAATGAGCCACCAACAGCACCTTCTCCCAGCTTCTTAATTAAATGTGCGAAACTAGAATATTTTTGGCATTCAGCTCTGTGTAGTTTAGCAGCTCTGCCTGAGGATTCACAAAGATGTTTAAGGGCATTGCAGAAGTGTCCTGGACAGCTGGGTTTCCTCCTAATGTGACTGCTACAGAGTTATGGAAAATAGGAAGATGCTTATGAAAAGGAAGATACAAATCTAGAGTAATTTTCTGTGTTTATTTACAGAACGTCTGTAAAGAACTCCTACTGCGTTACTCCCACCTTAGGTGAGCATGCTGTCCTCAGCCTGAAGATCTTAACAGTTTGGGTAAAACTACAAATTGCTTTGATCAGTGAAATATCCTCAGTCATTTCTTCACTGAGGCACTCTCCTAATGAGTTCCTTAAGATATTTTCATGTATTTGCTTCTTCACTCTAATGATATATAGTGGACACTACTGTTTTGCTCGTTATCTGGCACCTGGCAGCAGCTCTGCTGTCTGCAAGGCACAAACAGATCTATAGTCCTCTACGCTGACGTTCTGGAGAGCCAGGTGGTGCATTGCAACATCACAGCCTACAAACACAAACCCCAACGCATTCACCTTTCTTGGGAAGCCACTACGGTGTGCCAGAGATCCCCAGCCGCTCAGATTCCTGTAAATGTGATCATTTGTAACCATAGCTTTTCAGCCCATCTGCAAAACATACCACTGGACCTAAAAAGTAGAGACTGTCCCTAATATGCAGTGCAGCCCTCAGAGCCTCTCGGCAGCCCCATGGGTGGTCAACAGCGGAGTCGGCAACACAAGCGTGTCCCAGCCTTCCCGCGCTCCCACAGCTCTTGTACAAAGGCTTTTCTTCGTCTGGCGGATACCTCGTTATCTCCCCGCAGGGCCATGTTTCTGCACGCAGGGTGGTGGTTCCCCTTCACCCTCACGCAAGGCTGCAGAATGCGGATGAGATAACTGGTCCCGGGCAGCCCCAGGCAGCCGCGCAGGTATTAAGCCCTCAGCCTGCAGTTTTTCAAGCACCGAGAGCAGGTTTGTGATTATCAGCAATTACCTAACTGAGTTGGGTATTTCCACTCCTACCCCTCTCTTGTTTGGTCACAAGACGTTTAATTAGAGAGATGAAGAGAGTTTCATTATATTCTCATTGCTGCCTTTCAAGGGTGAAGAACTGCAGAAATGCAACAAGCCCAATTTCCTTGCAGTCAAGATTAATTTGAAAGCTGTCCGGTGAAAGTATATGTTTTCTTAAACTATAACATACTTGCAGCTACTGTGATAGCGGAGGCTGTAAAATATCTAACAGACATGACAAATGAAGTTTATTTCTTCCAAATGATAACTTGTTCAATCACGTTTTCAAAAAAATTATCAGCAGGATACAGTCTTTGTTGGTCCTATTTCAGCAGATTCCTTGATGATTATTCGTATTTCCTCATCAAAAACATTTTCTATGTCAATTGGCATGCTCATTTACAGGCTATTTCTGAGCAATAGCTGTGACAAAATGCTAGTGGTCGTTGTTGCTTTATTTGATAAAAGTAAGATTTTTGCACTGAGATGAAGAGTAATCTTCTTTAGTTCTGAGTTGAAGAGTAATCTTTTTTCTCAAAGCCATGTGGGTCAATATATTCTCGGTGGAAAACAATTTGACCGTTACTATGGACAGCAAACGTAATTGGTGAAAGAATGAATGGAAAACAACTAGAATTGTACGAGAATGTTTAGCAAAGCTTGAAAGTATTTTATAAGCACATTTTTGCTTCATAGAAAGAGAAAGCAAACATTGAAAGCTACCAGTTTTTGAAACTATTTTCTACTCAAGGTTATTTTGAGCAACTCTAAAACTGTCACAGAACAGACTTTAAACAAGATTGAGAAGATAATTTCTGACCTTTGAATATCATGAACATTCACTCAAGTAAAGAATGATTCATGCCGACTGCATGAATCCATGAAGGGGATTTTTATCAGTCAGTATCAGAAGTTACTAAGTTTGCAGTAACTTCCACGACGAGTACTTCAGCAAGCCCCACTGGTGAGCGACGTCCGACGACACTGTACCACGTGTCACGACATTTCACAGAGCACTGGGCATGGCATAGCCCGGTGGAAGACCTCTGGGATATGGACTACATTTTGTTTGGAAGTAATATTAATCACTGGGGTCCAAATCCATGAGCTGACTGCCATGGCAGCACATCACTGTGGTCCAGATAAACTCTCAAAGGTAAAGAATAGAAATACATCCCACTAAAATGCTGCTGTAGCCCTTTCCTTTAACATTAACAGAGCATTAGAAGCAACTGAATGATGGCAGAGCTTTAAAGTCCAAAGGCAATGAGATGCACTAGAAATTTCTGTTTGATTTGATATTCACATGTTATTGAAATCTGTACTAAGGGAGCGGGCAAACACCTATGTGCCCACAAGCGGCACGGAGGAACCAGAGGCAGAAGCCAGATACGGTACCCAGCACATAAACTGGCTATTCCCAGTCCACTTTCTTTTTCGGACCAATAAATTACTGTTTTCCTGTCTTCAGTGCTGCATCACTACTGCTCTTCCATGAAGCTGCAGTTGACAGGGCACTATTTTAGCAGAAATAATGTGAGCAGGAACAGTACTGTAGAGCCACCGAGCACATTTCCTGCAGAATATCCTCAGATTCACCTGTGCTGAACCTAATTGATGCTTATACAGCAAGTAATACTCATGTGTTTAAGACAAAACATACTTCCAAGTAATCTTGCGCATAACCCTCATTTCACATTTGTTTTGATGGTGTTTTGAGGGCTTAAGCCTCATTTTCCTTCTTGTCTGTTAGCACAGAAAAATGACATTGTATTTTCTACTGGCATATGCTAGCTATCATTGGTTTTTTTGAAGTTTCATGGGAGTCAAGGCAGGAAAATCTCATGCCCAATGGACCTGGGAGCTGACTGGGTCTCCTGCAGAAGATGACACTGCTATGTCTAGATACCCACTTCTGAGACAGAAGCAAGATGGTCTTTTCAGTGCCTTGAGGAGCCATCTCCATCTTTTGCACTGTTATGGGTAACTGATCACAACCTAAATATTTTGCTTCATAGGAGCACATATCCTCTCAACAGATATTGCAAGATAGAGGTGATTCCTAGGCTGGTACAAACAAGCAGATGTTCCTTTTGAACATGCGCAGGGAAACCAAATGCTCTCATAATCCTACAGGACCTCCGAGAGAGATTGAAGTGTTCATTTTTTTCCCCCTGAAGCAGCTATCACTTCTCAATGCTGACTTCTCTGGTTATGCAAGAAATAGTCATGGGTGATTGAATCCCAGCCTTTTGCAGCACAGGGATGTGTTGCCTTTTTCACTCAATTGAACTGATTTTGTGTTCCAAGGGGCACAGGAACCAATGGCACCTTGAGTGGGAACAAAATCCCTGCTCTTGCAGTGCCTTGCTGTTGATGAGACACGACCTGACAAGGCTGATCCCCGATTTCCGGCTCTGCCGAGAGCCTCCCCGGCCCACCCCGGGGATGGGGATGGTGCCCTGCTCGCCTTCCTCCGCACCCCGCTCCGCGCGACCTGCGTTAAGTGGCATGCGAATTACACGTTACGAGTGGAAACACCACGCAAGCTGGCTTCCCACAGAGGTTATTTACTTGCTTGAAATGTCAGCTGGGCTATTTTTCTCCCCCTCCCTCCCTCTCTCCCTCCCCTCCTACTCCCCGATCCTCACCTAGCAAAGCAGATGAAATGCCAAGAAGAAATGTCACTCCGGCAAGTAAGTTCGCTTTGGGGCATAAGTTGCACTTTGATAATGGTATTTGTTCTGTGGGTGGTCAAATTCCCCTCCACCTCCCCTGTTTGGTCCTAACCATTATCTCACGCAAAGATAAGGTTCATTAGTAGCTTCTCTAAGCCGTGGACACTGCAGAGCTCATGAAGAAGCATGTTCATTCGCGATAGTGCTTATTAATGATTGCTGTTTTCGTGCATCTTTTAAATTTATTCTGCTGCTTTCTCTATATGGGAAGTCCCTAAAAACTTTCAAAACTGGGCACACTTTTGAGGCACATGTGTGTGTACAACCCATGCACACTCATAAACATACATATGTTGTTTATTATTACAATTAAAACTAATGAAGCGTTACCCGTGAGCCCAAGTGCAAACAAAAGTTTTGCTAAAAGTAATGAGTTTCTAAAACCTAAAATTAACTCAAATTCATTTATACCATTTATATTTTCACAAGCTTGGCTTGAGATTCATGTATGTATATCTTTTTGCAGCCTAAATGATAGTATTGTCCTGGGGTTCTGGTGGCAGAAGTAGGTATTCCTATTTCTGTTGGTTAAAAGGAGGCTTCCTAATTCTACAGCTTATGAAGATAACATCAAGAAAACTTAAAGAGATTTGGTATCGTTTGTCTTAAAACTGATTCACACTTTAAAGCTTAACTCCTAAAAATATTTAATTGCTTTATATTGGCATAACCTATTCCAGGGAAAGTAGGCTGGAACAACTATTTATCTGTTTTTGTAAAGCACGAACAATGAGCTTTCAGCCTGAAAGGAATACTTTTCCAAAGAACACAAATCTAGATAGTGCCACTCTTCACCACAAGATTACACTGCCATCATGAATGCCACGAAAATAAAAAAAAAACCTCTATCTATAGGAAAATAATAAACATAGTAGATACAAAGGGTAATATTATAGAAATATAACAGCTACAAATGTATTTTATATATATATATATAAAAAACAGCTACAAAAAGTATTTGAAAAGTAAACAAAAGCTTTTGAATGCATAAAACCTTTGAATCTTCAGGGTGTAAAATCTACATTTTACTGCTTTGGGGATGGGTTAAGTTTTATGTGCCTGTTGGACACTTTCCTCCCCAAAAACGGCTTCTCCTGGCTGCTGTTAGGGGCGGCTCCTGGCCAGCCGCATCCCTGCCTGAGCCACACAGCCCAATTCTCTGTAGGCACTGCAAAGAAATGAAGGCAATCTCAAACTGTACAGTCAGGTTTCCTCCCCCAAGTTGCACTAATAAGCTCATTAAAGATAATGACAAAAAGAACAATAATTGAAAAGTACCCACATTTGAAAAATACCCAAATTTTCACCTTTATTGTTGTGGGCTTTGCCACTAAGATAGGTTAAAGGACTCATTTGAAGTGAAACCAAATTTTGTTCTCAAATTCATTAAATTTACCCTGCTAGAGGCAGTAGGTTGTAAGGACAGACATGAGAACCAAATTTGTTTTCTGAGAGGCTTAAAATACTAGCCAGACACCGCAGATTTCTGTTATCTCAAGACTGATTTTTAGCCTGATTAGGGAGAAAAGTTACATTTGGTGACTTTCCTGATTCCCAAATTATGAGGCCATATAGCACTGGCATCCAAGCACCATCTCCCCTTATCCTCTAAACCATTTACACAATGAGTGGTGTCCCTAGGATGGAGAGCAGATTCCAGTTTGTACACCAGTTCATTCTTTCAAAAGCAAGCAATCTGGTGGTAAAGCTTCAATATTTTAGCAAAGCCTCTGGGGATCAATATAGAAATCGTGCATATATGCATACACATATGCAAACACAGGCATGTTTATTACAGGCTTATCTAGCCAGGCTTTACACAATGGTGTTGGAAATAGGGGAATCAAGTGAAAAATGACAGCTGGCAAAACTTTTACCTTGTCCTTTACCTTTTTGTATGCAAAAAGCTTTTTTGCTTTACGGTCATGGAAATGCATATGAGCAGAGTGAGCATAGGAAAGATTGCTTGAATCATTGCCATTGCTAGAAGAAACTTATCTTGTTCCCCAAAAGAGCAACAGTCCCCTCCCCTCCCTTCTTATTTTAACAACCGGCAGTAATATTGTCCTATCTTATGGCTGTAATCCATCCTCTAAAAAGTGAATCTGAGATAATCAGCAATAAAGCTGACTTATCTCTGGACTCTGACAAATATCAGCTTCTCCACATGCTCACGTGGAACATAAACTTTCTGAAGCATGCTCACAAGAGAGACACGGTGCAAGTCCTTCCAAAACAACTAGGCTCCTCCTTCCCTGAAATCAAAGCGGGATGCATGCCTAAATACCCTGGGATGCTCTAAGTCACCAAGTCACTGCAGAGACAAACACCTCGTCCCAGGGATCTAGTCCTCAGGTGCAAAGGAAACAGAGACCTGGCTGAGAAAGAGCCATTATATATATATAAACCCGTTATATATATATATATAACCCATTTCCATATGGGATCACAAAGGGAGATAGGAGAGCACAATCCACCCAGAGCTGTCACGGCAATCCAGACTGCAGATACTGACACATACTTCTGTCTTGTTAAAGTGCTCTAATGTGAATGCTATGGATTTGGCAGTGGAAAGGCTCTGTGAGGCAAGCTCTCATGGAAAAAAGATAAAATGAGAGAAGATAATGATGTTAAACATGAGTGCATGCAATTATAAGTCTACAGTGTCTATGTCTTTCATATGCAAGCAGATATGGTTACCTCCTTTATTCCCAACAGTTAAAGGCAGCATTTGTGCCATAGCAACTCTTGAAAAAAATGAATGAGTTATTTGAGATTTTTTTCAAGCTGCTCAGGGGATTTGTTTGCCACAGTGATCATTCAATTGACCAGGACGTGAGCAACCTGGCTTGGCTGTCTCCGGCACAGCTGTACTCCCGAATCCCAGCAACACCCGGGCTGGGCTGGGCTGCCCCGTCCCCTACGCAGATGACAGCTACGGCTGGGGCACATTAGCCAGTCCGCAGCCTGTTGTGCTTGAGGGTGGGCGGCAGGGTGGTTTCGCTGTGTGCAGCGACAAAGTACAGCTTTCCTTGTATAGCTGCGTTCAGGCGAGGAGCATTTTACTGTTATAGCACATGTTGTAAAGCGTTTCTATTCTAGACATGACCTCGGTCATTGCTATTATTTTTACTACATATATTTGCAGTAGTGTGGCAAAAGGGGGAGGGAGAAGAGCATGGGAATCCCAATTGAGAAAAACACTGGAGTTCCTCTAGTCCCTCCTCACATGATTCCCCATAAGCCATTCAGATCCCCTTCAGGAAATCATGTATATGCTGTTTTACCACCCAGAAACTGAAGTGAGCTCTCACGGATTTAAATGCTGTAAGTGCTGCCCAGAAAAACTTTCAGTGTAAGCTGGAAGGCAACAGATACCCTTTTATACTTTGCAACTATTGCATATGTTGAGAGTTTTAACAGAAAAGGTTGTGGTCATGTCATCAGATGCAAGGACAGAAAATCTTTCTCCAAGTTCCCACTGTCACAGACTTTCACTATTGCCTATTCCATCACATTTTAAGCAACACGACTGTGCTGCAGTCCACCTGATGTGCATGGACTATAAGCTCCTCAGGAGCATCCCTTCTTCTGCACCCCTTTGGAGAACTCTTTATGAGACAGTCCAGTCCTCCAGACAAATAACCAAATACGAATAGATCTATGCAAGTCCCTGAAGTGTTGTGCACGTGGCCCAGCCGATGGCCTTTTAGCTTGGAGCCAGAAATGTCACCTCTGGGATTTGACTTGCCACCTTTTTTAAGCAATTAAAAGCGTAACAGTGTCCTGGGATGAAAAGAAGAGGAAGAAAGGAAAAGAAGTTTTAGTTGCCTAATGGTGAAATGTGGTTGCACTGCTAGGAGCTCATGAACTGTGTTTTTGCATAGTATTTTTACAGGCTTTGGGGCCAGTTAGGAGCTCACCAGTTCATGAACTCCCTCTTGGCCAGGGCCCAGAGCTGACACCAGCTGGGCACTTCTCAGCCTTTATAAAGTAAATTACACTCCAGGAGGCTGTCACTCTTTGCACAAATGAGGAAAACCTGAGATGAAGCCATACCACAAAATAACGTGCCAGCACAGAGATAGTCACTGAGGCAACCCTGAAGAGCTCAGCTCCTGGCTTTGGATGGCAGATGCCTGGTTGCTGCTCCTACAGCCACTGGCAATGCAGACACTGATGAGACACACTCTGAAAGTGCTGGGGTTGCTGGTGTTATTGGTGTTGCTCTATCCGTTAGCAAGTGGTGCTTACTTTTCAGGCCTCAGTTTGAGGACAACCTCTGGTCCACACTGTAAAGCAATTTGAGATTAAAGCTGCTAGCCATGTAATGGGTATGGTTATGAGTCAGCAGCTTAAACAGTTTCCCAGGTTTGGGTTTTTTTTTTACTTTAATACCAAAAGAACAGCATGAAATCCAGGTATTACCCTCAGTTGTTCCCAGCAAAAGGAATAACTCATATTTCCGAGGAGCTGCTAGGTAACAATTTCACCTGGATGTGTGAGATCAGCTTTTACCAGCTCCTGTCTTGAAAGGAAGAGTGCTCTTACGGCAGGAGCAGAGGTCAGTACTTAGGAGATCTGGTCTCAGCCCTGTGACAAGAAGGTATGTGACCTTCAGCACAAGTCTCAGCATCCCAGGACTCAGTTCCTCCCTCTCGATTCAAAAGTAAAACATGCCTTTACCATTTTACTTTAATACCTCATGAAGATGCTGTTGCACCTCATTACTCTATCGAGTAACTCTAAGAGAGAGGTGAAAATTGTACTCTTGATTGCTGTTTTATGAAATGGGATATTCATTTTCTCCTGAATGGCCAATGCAAAAGTGAAAGTGAGTTCAGTGCAATAAATGTGGTGAAGAACTGAATTTGAGAAGCACTCTCTCAGTGTTTTGTGGGTTGCCTGACCTTCAGCTGAAACCACTACATTTTTCATAGTCCAACCAATACTTTTGGAAAAAAGGAAAGCAACATAAGGTACCACAGTTAGGTTTGCCAGGTATGAGACAATACAAAAACAATGTAACTTTGAGAACACAAGAGGGTTTGTTGCCATCTCCGTTGGTAGCAATAATATTGCTTTGCGTTTAGCAAGCATTATAATATGTCAGGCATTGAGCAGACGCTGTAACTTATCCTCAGTGCTGCAACGCTACCATACAGCTCTATATAGGTCACTTTTGTTCCATTTAGGGCTCTTTCATGTAGACATAATGAAGAGTCTTTCTTTTAGTACAAAAGAAAGATGATGTCTCTCTGATGGTTAACCCTCAGGACAACCCCACGAGACAGGGGAGAGGTGGGAACAGGCTGAGAAACTGCGGCAGGGTTTTGCAAAGAGCTGCGGAGTTGAGCTGGACACCTCCTGCCTCCTGAGACTTCACTTCTGTTCCCTTGCACTACACTGACAAAACAGCTTTCCTCTGCTACCTAGGCAGAGAAAAGATCCCATTACACAGCCCATTACACACCAGAAGAGCCCTGGGCTTAGCCTCAGTCCTAGAGAGGACAGTCCTATAAATTGCTTTTGCCCAGAAACAGACTTCCAGGCAACACTAGTGTATTTTCATACAGTTATACCTTCTCCAGAAAAATGGGTCAGCCCTGAGATAGCAACATTTGCAGATGGGAACCAGTGTTTTAGTATCATTAAAACCAGGGAAGACTACAGGGAAGCTCAGAACAGCCTGGGACAAGCAGGTGAATGGGAAGACAAAATTCACTGATGACAAGTGTAGGTAATGCCTACTACAAAGTACAATGGAAAATTACTCATACTTGCATTTGGCATATACATTACCTGTCATTGCCTGTGGCCAGAGAGAACTAAGCTTAAGTAGCTGAGAGAAAAATCTCCATACCTGGTACAGTGAGCCAAATAAGTAAATAAAGTACTAAGTATGAAGGATGTGACAGAAAACCAGACTGAGCATATTCTAGTAGTTTCTTTAATGAGAAAGGAGTTAATGGCTGCCTTCATCTGGGTCATTGGTCTATAGCAAATAACAGCTTTGCACAAAGCCAGCGGGTGTCAGATGTCTCTTTTTGTGTGTGTGAAAGGAGAAAGTCATTTACGCAGGGAGGTAGCTGGGAACAACAGGAGCCACCGTCCCTGCCAAGGTCTGATCTGGAGACAAACCTTGGGGCAGAGGTGGTTACCCCAGCTGCAACTGAATGGGCGCGAGCACTGCTCGGCAAGATTGAGGAGAGGGTGTGTGGCAGAGAAGGGAGCAAACCCAACAAACAACAGGCTGCAGGGCAGCAGAGCTCCCTGAGGCTCAGAAATGATTGGCAGAACAGACTGGAATGTTGCGAGCAACAGGACTTGCCACTGTTTGCTCCTGTTGTGTTTGGGGCTCAAGCAGCCATGAGCTTTCTTCGCAAATAAACGGGTTGTGTCAAGGTGCATACCTGGCTTGTGTCATCCGTTTCTCCTCCTAAAGGAAAAAAATCCTACAAGGCCTTAAATATTGATTTACCTCTCAGACCAAAGGGGAAACCGTTCACTGTGTTTGCTAACATATCCTTATCTCTGAAGAACAGCAAGTAATAGATTCAGAAGAGGGTGTGGGGTTCAGGAAGGAGAAATGAAATGACAAGCAGCAGAGAAGTTTCTGCAGAGTCTGAAAAATGCAGGGGTGTTTAATTTAAATACAGCAAATAAGTGGGGATGCGACAGGAGCATTCCTCTGAAGAGTGGAAGGAGGTGGAGAGCACCTCATACGTATTTTGAATACCTTAACACAAAGGAAAAAAAACTTTCAGTGAAACTAGAAAGAGAGAAAAAAAGAAAACAAAACAAAAAAAAGGCAATGCCTTCATGTATAACTAAGCTGGAAGATGCGTTGCTACAGAAAATCGCTGTGGCCAAATGCCAAGAGACCAAATCAGGATTCAATAGCTATAAGAATAAGGGCATACAGATGAACAACTTGTTTCTAAGCAGATGGAAGTCCCCATATTTCCAGACATAAATAAAACATAGGCTGGCAGAAATAATCCATAATTATCTATAAGGTTTTTTTGTACTATCCTGGAAACACCTGGAACTGATCAAGAGGTTAAAGAAGATACTGGGCAGAAGTACTGGCCGTTATAGATGGTGATGAATAAAGTATTATGAAGAACAAACTTTCAAACACGCAAACTAGCCGTGACTTGCATTAGAAGAGCAGAATGTCTCTAAACACAGGGAACTTAAGGTACTGGGAGAGCATTTCAGAGGTATCTGAGCAGATAGCAAGAATAAACTTTCAAACACTTTTGTAATATGGTTACAATTTGGGACTGATCTTGAAGACTTCCTAACTTTCCATGGTGCTTTCATGAGTTCCCAATAGAAATAGGATGTCTCTTGGAGAACGATACTTATTAGCGTGAGTGAAAAGTGGCAGAACCAGATTCAAAGCACAAAGAGAAAAAAAGTACAGTTGATGTACTTTTAACTGCCCAGTACACCCCTTACAGATCTGAATGTCTTTGATTTATTCTCCCACACCCACACCCCAGGCCTCTGGAAATGGGAGAGTTGCTAACTGCACCTGAAAAATAAGAATTGCTGGAAAGGAAGAAAGTAAACTTAACCAACCTTGCTTTTGTTTGGGAATGAAAGGGAGACATAAGGGAAGCGTTAATGGGATATTTACCGACATGCCATTTCTAAAAACTTGCTATTGCAATGAGAAAAAGAAATGCACCCATATCTGTATGCCTACCCATACGTATAGGGATGGAGCCCCAGAGATTATGGCGGTTTGCGTTGTACCGGCTGTTCTGGCCAAGAAGCCCTTTGGGTGTCTGCTCCCTGCCCAGACAGCACGAGAAAGCAGAGAGATCTTACACCAGCACATGCAGTGAGCTGCGTAGGAGCTTTCCAGTGACAGACCTGCTATAGCAGGAGAGCATCCTTCCTGGTCCTTGTCCTGGTTTTGGCTGGGATAAAGTTAATTTTCTTCTTAGTAGCTGGTTTAGTGCTGTGTTTGCAGAGATGAAAGCCATTCAGCTGGCTTTAGATATCGCTGAATGAGAAAAATGGCCAGTACTTTATCTCTATACTGACTCATGGATGGTGGCAAATGCCCTGTGGGGGTGGTTGCAGCAATGGAAGCAGAACAACTGGCAGTGCAGAGGTAAACCCATCTGGGCTGCCGCATTGGGGCAAGATATTGCTGCCAAGGTAGATAACCTGGTTGTAAAAGTACGTCATGTAGATGCTCACGTACCCAAGAGTCAGGCCACGGAAGACCATCAAAACAACCAGGAGGTGGATCAGCCTGCTAAGACTGAAGTGGCTCAGGTGGATCTGGACTGGCAACATAAGGGTGAATTATTTATAGCTTGGTGGGCCCATCAAGGAAGAGATGCAACATATAAATGGGCTCGTGACTGAGGGGTGGACTTGACCATGGACACTACTGCACAAGTTATCCATGAATGTGAAATGTGCTGCAATCAAGCAAGCCAAGCAGTTAAAGTCTCTCTGGTATGGAGGACAATGGCTGAAATACAGATATGGGGAGGCTTGGCAGGTTGATTATATCACACTCCCACTAACCTGCCACGGCAAGCGCCATGTGCTGGGCCAAAGAGCATGGCACTGAGTGGCTACATCACATCCCCTATCATACATCAGTCTCTGCGAAAATCGAACGATACAATGGACTACACTGAGAGCAATGGGTGGTGGGACATTCAAACATTGGGACACACATTTAACAAAAGCTACCTGGTTAGTCAACACTAGGGGATCTGCCAATCCAGCTGGCCCTGCCCAGTTAAAACTTCTACACACTATAGAAGGGGATAAAGCCCCTGTAGTGCACGTAAAAAATATGCTGGGGAAGACAGTCTGGGTTATTCCTGCCTCAGGCGAAGGCAAACCTATCTGTGGGATTGCTTTTGTCCAAGGACCTGGGTGCACTTGGTGGGTGATGCGGGAGGATGGGGAAGTCCAATGTGTACCTCGAGGAGATTTGATTTTGGGTGAGAACAACCAATGAACTGAATTGTACGATATTAATTGATATATAATACTGTATATCATCACTTCTATGGTGAATATATGCCATATCAATGGTATTACAGTAAGAATCACCTAAATTAATGAAGAATGAACTTTGATGAAACCAAGCAAAGTGCTGCGATGATAGAACCGGCCAGGCGCAGCAATAATGAAACCAGAACTGGCTTCAGCATGCACCAATCCAACACCACACGCCATCTCTCCTGCCCCGAAGGACTGTTATGCCATGGACTAAATGAACGCAATGAACATTTTATAGGGAAGGCCAGTAGACTAAAGGAACGATATCTGTGTGTATATATCAAAATACAGGAAAGGTGGTGGTGATTAATTGGCATGTATTGGAAAGTGTGGGACCTGGGCATGACACAGATGGTATAGAATAAGGGGTGAATACAGTCCTGGTCTTGGCTGGGATAGAGTTAATTTTCTTCCTAGTAGCTAGTGTAGTGCTGTGTTTTGGATTTAGTATGAGAATAACGTTGATAACACACTGATATTTTAGTTGTTGCTAAGTAGTGCTTACACTAGTCAAGGACTTTTCAGCTTCCCATATCCCGCCAGCGAGGAGGTGCACAAGAAGCTGGGAGGGGGCACAGCCAGGACAGCCAACCCAAACTGGCCAAAGGGCTATTCCATACCGTATGATGTCATGCTCAGTGTATAAACTGGGGGGAGATGGCCGGGGGCCAGCGACCACTGCTCAGGAACTGGCTGGGCATCGGTCGGCAGGTGGCAAGCAATTGCATTGTGCATCACTTATTATGTATATTCTTTTATTATTATTTTCCCTTCCTTTTCTGTCCTATTAAACTGTCTTTATCTTAACTCACAAATTTTACTTTTTTTTCCCCTGATTCTCTCCCCCATCCCACTGGAGGGGTAAGAGTGAGCAAACGGGTGTGTGGTGTTTAGCTGCCTGCCGGGTTAAACCACAACACTTCTAAACCAAGCAACAGAGTCCACCGCAAGGAGCTCTGGGTGGGGAGGGAGAGCTGCCTCTGGGTGACACTCCACCTTGGGCAAGACACTGTCACCCTCGCTGTAACTCCCTTGTCCAACAAGCTCAGACAGTGCCAGTTGCTGCCCCAAAACCCCAAAACACACATGAGAATGAAGCTCTTGCCCTGGGCTTGGAGAGTGGCGTCCCTCTCGGTACAACAGGCTGGGAGCGGGTTTGTCCCTGGCAGGAGTGGCTCTCCAGTGGGACCTGCTCTGAAGGTAGGGCTGGCCCGCAGAGCAAACTGCCAGCAAAGCCTCGTCCAGCAGGGAACTAATTTAGTCTCTTGTACAGTTGATGAATGAAGAATTTCCTCTTGGGACTAAATTACAGGCCTTGTCAGGGTTGCTCTTTCGTGATCTGTTATTTAGATGTAATTTTCCAACAGGGCTGGAACACATAGCCATGAGCTAGAATAGTATTTGCTGTGAACAGCTGCCACACACCGTCCTTTACATCCCACACCCTTTCCACCCTCCCCGGTATCCCCCCTCCTTCCCTCCCTCCCTCCTGACACACATGCGAGACCCACTAGGCACAACTCGCATTGCATTTGTTAGATCCTCATTGAGGTCCTTAATTAAACCACAAGAATGGCATTTGCCCACCTTCCCTGCACCCCTGTTGTACAAAGAGTCACGTCTTGTTTGAACATGCTTAAAAACAGATGAGAAGGCTTTTTTCAGACACTGATGATTACAACCCTGTGTCAATCTTTTTCCCCTTTGGCTTGAAGATAGACTTGTGATCCTCCTTTGGCTTTTTGAACTGTTGGAAGCTGTGTAAACACACAGCGTGTTAGTAAAGCTCTGTTGACCTAATGGCTGCTGAGTGCAAAGCGATTATGTTAAAACTCCCATATCTCACGAAGCTGCAGTCTCACCTGCTTTGAGGTCATTAACGATGAGGTCTGAAAACGAAGGCAGGAACATTCTAGCTAGTCATTACCTAATGAAGAAATGGCTGGGTAGGACTATTTAAAGGAGTTTTATAACAGTCCAATAGTTGTTTTGGGCTTTAATCCCAGGATGCTATCTCCAATTAAGAGGCTGACTATTTTAATGCGGAGCAGTAAATCTGAATGCTAAGGGAACACGTTACAATGCAGTCCATAGACCCATCTGGGAGTCACTCTGCTAGATGTGCATCATAAATCCACAGGGCATGGAAGCAATCCAAGACACAGGGCTCTGTTTTATCCACTTGCACACACTCACGCCTTTCCCTTACGCAAATTGGGCTATGTGCTCAGAAGCAGCAAGCTGTACAGCCTGAATAATTGAAAGTCCTGTAGGTGAGGAGCTGGGATCCATGTTGTAGAAGTGACGATGATCAAATAGCCTGAAATAATTTTCAAACGTAATGCTGGTGTGGAGCCTAAACAAATCGAGGAGCTGCTGACAGCAAATTATATAGTTTTAGAATAACATAAAGGAGTTCAGAGAAGAAAATGGTGAGGGATGAATTTGAGCTCGTTTGCACACAGGGTAGACCAAGTATCTTATTTTATAGCCTAGCAGATGATACCTGGCACTTTGACACTATCTAAACATAAGCCCCATGTGATCACTTTGACATCTGCAGGACGGGTGTGTGTGGGCCCACAA
Source organism: Theristicus caerulescens (assembly GCA_020745775.1). NCBI lineage: Eukaryota > Metazoa > Chordata > Aves > Pelecaniformes > Threskiornithidae > Theristicus > Theristicus caerulescens. The sequence goes on along the minus strand of CM036561.1, from coordinate 122,929,870 downwards.
GTCTGGCTTAGTTCACATCTTTGGGCCAGCACAGTGAGGAAGGAGTCCTAAGCGCAAGTGCAAGGAAATCCTACCACAGGCAGATGCTGAGCAGAGACCCTCTTGGGGACTTCGAAGCTTCCTGGTATCTAGTGGTCTTTCCTTTGGGTGAAATCACAGCAGCCCAGTGTGGCGTGGCTGGATGGGCACAGAGCAGGGTTGCCACTTTTCGCTTGCCTGCAGGGAGCCTTCGTTCCTCTGGTTAAGCTCCTGAGGTCCTGCTTTGCTCCAGATAGAAACTATAACGCTTTCATTTGACTGCACTGGAGGCAAGATCAGACTCCAGGAGAAGACAGAGGATGACAGACTTTTTTTGGGTGCTCTCCCAAAAAAGGCACCTCATCCACACAGCCCACAGGCTGCCAGCTACAGGAACAAACCGAAACGAGAGCGCTGCTCTCCGGGAAGAGGGATTTCCATTTGCACTTGGTCCCTTGGCCTTCCTGACTCCAGCAGCCCTGGCCACAGGTCCCTGAAATGCTCTTCCCTGGGAGAGCCTCATTTCCCCCCTCATCCTCAGCCTTACAGGGAGCTCTAGAAAAGAGACGTGGCCGTATTTATGGACAGGCAATAGAAATAGTGCCATCTACTGACAAGTAGGAATACGTAGCCTTCTAGAGAGTCAATGAAGATATTGTGACTGAGACATGTGAAATGCCATCACAACCCACACCTTCATATTCTGTGATGAGAGGGCAGAAGCATAAATGTTATAGCGCATTTACACCCACCCCTGAGCCTGAACAACGTGCATTAGTGCGGCATGATCCCTGCAAGAGAGCACCAGAATCCTATTTGCAAACCCACTCCTTTCTCTATGCGTTAATCTTCCACCAGCAGATTGCCATTTTGTGCTGGTTTTGGCTGGGATAGAGTTAGTTTTCTTCATGGTAGCTAGTATGGGCTATGTTTTGGATTTGTGGTGGAAACAGTGTTGATAACACAGGGATGTTTTCATTACTGCTGAGCAGTGCTTACATAGAGCCAAGGCCTTTTCTGCTTCTCACCCTCACACCACTTCTTTGCTTGAGTGCGCGGCCTTTGTTTTACCTATTAAACTGTCTTTATCTCAACCCACGAGTTTTCTCATTTTTACTCTTCCAGTTCTCTCCCCCATCCCACCAGGGGGGAGTGAGTGAGTGGCTGGGTGGTGCTTATTTGCTGGCTGGGGTTAAACCACAACACATTTTCTTAGATGTGTCTGTGATTTGAAAATACCTCTACAGTCTTTGTGTGTTGGCTGGTTGGAATATTTACCAACCCAAGGCGCAAATTAGGGTCCCACTTTCCTAAGTAACTGGACAAACAGCAAACCAAAAAGACAGATCTGGCTCTCAAAGACCATCAGTCTGTGCAGACTGCAGTTGGCTTGTGTGTAGGTCGTGAGTGGTACTCTACATGTAAGCAATTTTTATGAACATGCAGGTTATTTTGCTCCCTGTTCCTAGAGGCATTAAATAATGAATAACTTAATCTTCCCTAGAGTTTAGACTACTGTCTCACTTCTGTTTGTTCCAATGACAGTGACTTTGTTTGCAGAACATTTTTTTTTGGTACAACATTATGACAGAGCATTTAGCTCTGGACCAGCTAGCACAGCTGCATATATACGTGCCCATTAGCAGCAAGCCAACCCAGCACTCTCCCTACCAGGGCTCCGGGTGCTCAGTTAAGTGACACACAAGCCTTTTACAGTGGACAGTCTGCACAAAAAAGATTTTTCTTTTCAACAACATGCAGGCAGTTATATTTCAATGGCGCAAAATTAATTTGAAAAGTTTTTTCCCGGTTTCCACAACTTGCCATGAGACAGCCCTGCCTTCTCTATAACCCAAAAAATACTCTCTGCCTGTGAAGAACCAGGGAGGAGGGCTGCATTTCTACCTCTCAAGGTCCCATAGCTTGTGTTATGTGACATACTCTGCCCTGTTTAAAAGGAATCCAACAGCAGCTCCCAGGAAAGGCTCAGAATCCAGCCTGGCAGCTTTGTGCTGAGCCCTGGCACTCACAAAGCCCTGGTCGCACAGCTAGACCTACAGTTCCTTGGCTGGGAACAAGACTTGTCTTTGCACAGCCTCCTCCCCGTGAAATTTATATTTCCGGAATTTCCTTGTCCCGAGGTCCCCAGGAGCATACCTGCTCGCTGTGAGGAACGTCTGGTTGCCCTCCTTGAAATGAAAAGCTCCAAAAGCAGTGAACGAAGACCCTTAATGTTGGGCACTGATTTCTAAATGGCTACTATTGTGCTCTTTGCACACAGGTGCCAAAACAGATGGTGAACAGCTGCTCAACCCAGGCAGGGGAAGGAGCAGCTACAGACACTAACCGTCATGTCCCTGACTGCTGATGAAAAGAGGAGCCATCCCCATTTTTCATGTAGTTTCTTTCCCAGCACCTCCCTCTTATCTTACTTTCCTACAGCTCCTCTCTACATGAAGTGATGGTGGGGAGGTGAGGAGTAAGCATTTTGGAAGAGCCTCGGCCAGCACTGGTGGGTCCTCATTGCTTCTCAGCTTTATGCACATGGCGCAAAGTTTCCGATAGCAGCTTCTGGTGGCCACAGCCAGAAGAGTCCCTATGCCCCAAGGTCAATGGAAAGCACAACACTCATTCCAAAGTCAGAAGCAATGTCAGGACTGAACCGCGCAGCAGATACAATCCCTAAGTCAATTGACATATCATTTGAGACCCCTTTGTCAATAATATGGGAAAAAACCCTTGGATTGTTTTAAATCTTCCTGGCAGAAAACAACCTGATCTCTTTCCAAAAAAAGAGTGTTTTGACCAAGCTGAGAATGTTCTCCGGATCTTTTTCCCACCTGCATCCTGCCTGTGTGGCATCTGTCCCTGCTGCAACCTCTGGATGCCTCGGGGAGGAGGAGCGACATGTCCCTCTCTGCGCAGAGGCACTGCGGGATGCCCGTGCCCAGAGCAACAGCAAGGAACTGCTCGAGCCTCTGCCTGTTTGTGTTGAGAGAAGAGTAGGCCACGTTTCTTCTCAGCAATGTCCCCAATTCTCAGGGTTGTACTATGAATTCCAGAGAGTGGGTGTTTTCCTTCAGGACCTGTAGGATGAGGTCCTGCTTTTTCTCACACTCACTTTTTTTTCTCTAGTCTTAGTGTGATTTGAAGGTACTTTAACAACTCGGAAACCAAAACTCAGTGAAAAACTTCCCCAAATATAAGGTTATTTTTGTTTAATCCCACCACTTTTAGGGCAGTCTCAGAGCCGACACATGCCTGTTAACAGCATTGGCAATCCTGCTTGAAGCGTTTGAGAGCAGCTTTGATTCTTTCCATTAATGGCCTCTTAAGAGCTACACCCTGCAGCTGCCACATTTCTTGCAGGCATAAACCCTGACATTTAGCATTTACCATTGCTTTATTTAAGGGGGGTTTGTTCTTGCTCTTCCCCATCGGCCTCAGTTAATAATTCTCTGGTGATTTTATCTCCCTTTTTATCTGCTGCAAACCTCTGGGTGCTTGCTGTATTTCCCCAGCTAGCAGCGCTGCTATCAGTGCCAAACATTTCAAGCTGTCAGGACATTACTGAACTGAAATTCCTTGAAGCCACTGGTAGCCTAAAGGTGAAGCATTTAACTATATTGCATTGGGGTTAACGACTTTGATGGCCCCTGCATTAGCTTATTAGCGGTGGCCAGTTGCTGCTGGTGGCAGCATGGGGACAACCTTTGCATGGTCCATCCTGGAGCAGCTCCACCTTCCAGCTCCTGGTTGGGGCCAGGAGCCATTGTGACTTGCCGCCTCGCTCCGGATTCCCTAGGATTTTCCTGAAAATGTGATCTGTGTTGCATTTTTTCATACTTCTCGGTTAGTCCCTAGTAGGAGAAGGGGTGGGGTCAGGTCTGTTTTTAGCATATTTTTCCTTTGGTTTTAAAGTTTATTTAAACTGACTCACATTTAATTGTCCTAAGGTAAACAGATGAATCACCCAGGGGGAATACACCTCCAAAGGTCAGGGTTCACAGCAATTTTTGTTTCTTTCTTTCTTTCTTTTCCTTGGGCTTAAATAAGGAAAACTCGGTTGGTTGGAAAATAAAACTATTTTATTTGGGAGTTTAGCAGACAGTGACTCAGATTTTTTAGTTTCCTGAACTTTTTACTTTTATATAAGTAAGACTCTTGATAAACAGGTATTGGGCCCACACCTGCCATGGAAAGAGCAGCGGGAGTTCAGCGTGGCGTGTTAACAGAAGCTCTCTTGTTCTGCTGCTGAAATCAGCTGGTTGGCTACAGGGAGATTCTTGATAACTCCTAATTCGAGCCCTTCAGACCAAGTGTGCTGCAGAGCCCCTTTTTTTCCCTTTTGGAAAAATCGTAATCAGTCAATGAGAAAACACTACTAAAAAAAATAGAAGAAGAGCCGCAAGTTAAATTTTGCTTCTGGAAAGTCAGCTGTGATCCCTTGAAATCCCTCGACAACTTGCTACTCGAATTTTTCTCTCCTATTAAAAACCATTCACCGTAACAGGTTGCTATTTCTGACCTTGCTCATCTGTGTGGGATGTGTCTCCAGTTTGGTGTTGATAGTGTCGGCTACGGAGGTGCTACCTGGTGTGGTGTGAGGTTGCCAAAAAACAGGCCGTACATTTGTATTTCCCAGCATTTTTACTTTGATCTGGTTTTCCGGCTCGGAGCTTGCCGGAGTCTATCTCAGGTTATGCTAACAGCACCTGTGTCCCTGCAAGAAACACCTTGCTCAGTTCAGTTTTGTTGTTGTTCCCTCGTCTCAGTAACAGAGAGAAAAAGACACCAGTAAAGCGCTGTAGAAATACATGGCTGTAGAAATCACGCTACAGAAAGAGTGACAAAGAAAAGAGATATTTGCTGCAATGGTTGCAGCTGGATTTCAGATCCTTCTGGCTCATCATACCTCTTCCCCCACCAAGCTGGGTAGGGCTAGGACCATCACATAATCTGGTCAGAGATTTATAAGTGGAAAGGATAAACTGAGGTTTTCTGAGCCTTCATCCCATCCTGCTCTAGAATGAGTGACAAGACTCTTTGTATGTGCCCTCCAGATCACGAGTCTGTCATTCCCTGCTGGACAAAGCCTGGGAGACGTCTGCCTCCCGCTTGTGCTTCACCAAAAGAGAGGTCCCCAAAGTACTTCTCAATTCAGGAACCGAGGTGTATCATTCTGCCAGCATGGACAAGCAGTTGGACACAGAAGGGGTTTCCCACAAGCTCCTGATTTGCAAGGCTGTGGGTGCTTTGCACTTCCCTCCCCTTTCTGTAAAATATGGGGGGTAACAACCCTTCCATTGAGATCTCTCCGAGATACTCAACTACCACGGTCATGCTTTGATTAGATACAGTTCTCCATGTAAAAATATAGGGAAATATCATTTTCCCCCTGCATTTCTCTTGATATTTTTGAGGGTTTTGAAAATCGGAAACAAAAGGAAAAAAAGTCCATGTTTCTAAATCATCAAAAATGTTCACTTAAATGGAAAGACACTCATCAAAATTTTGCATAACCAACACTGTATTTCTTTCTTTTGCTTTTTAAATTACCACCTCTTTTCTCCAGCTTGCTAGGAATATTTAAATGTGAACTGGTAGCTGAGATACTTTGTGAAAAATAAGCATGTATGACAGAAGCAACTCTAAGGGCAACTCCTGTTACATTCTGGTGACATTTGGTGAATGACATAAAAAATTTCATTGGAAGAACTCACTTCTGTGTTTTGTCACCCCTTGGATTGTAGTGTAAATCAATGGACAATATTCCAGTGATGGCACTTCGGGTTTACATGTACATAACCAAAGGTTTTCCCCAACTTGACTTAAAAGTGATACAGTCAACTTCAAGGCTACCTAAACCAAACAATACTTCTTTCCTGGCTCTCTGAGCATTCACAAACAGCTCCTGTTGGACCTTTGGTGTGGCCTAGTATGATCATTCCCATGCTCTTTTGTCCCTCTCTGCTCACCCCAAATGCCGGGACAGCAAAGCACTTTCAACAGTCTCATCCCAGAACAGAAGACTTTTAAAATTAAGTTTATAAATGCAAAGATTAGGAATCCAGTTTAAGGGAGCTGTGTTTGAAAATATGGTCCCCAAATCCACAGGAATTTATTTATCCATTGTCTCTGGCTTTCACTACAGCCAGGTTTGAGCAGTCCCAGGTGAGCTACAGGTACTGAAAGAGGTGGAAAGTCACAGCTATAGTTGCTTGGTACCCTCTGCAGTGGCAACCAGTATTTAGTACTGAGTCCATAAACCTCTCTCTGACTGCACATGAAGCCCAGCTGCTGCTTCCCTGTGAAAAAACCTAACATTTCCATATTTCATCCCCTAGCCCTTTTGGGTTGCTCAAAGCAATCCCCAAAGCCACCGTGTCTCACACCTGCAAAGAATCTCTTGATTCCAGACCCACTAAACATCCCCCACATAATCTGTTTATATTTGTTTTGCACTTGTTTGCTGTCTCAAACGGTCTTAACCAAAACCATGGGAGGCCCCCATGGTTTTCCTTCCTCACCCCAGTTTTTGTAGAAACACCTTAGCCCTCTTGCGGCGCTGTTCCCCTGCCTCTGGAGGAAGCGAAAGCCTACAACCAAGCTCTCTCAACATTTTGGAAACCAAAGGGAACACATAGCAACACGAAGTCTGTTTGTATTTACACTATAGTTACCAGAGCCTCCTTGGGCTTTTTCCCCATCCTCTCTCCCTGTTGTTCTCACTCTTTTCTTTCAAACGGTGGACGTGTACTTGGTAACACTGGAGCTGCTCTGTATGTTTCTTTAGTTCTGCCTCTATTAGTAGCTTCCGTCCGCTCTTCCAGCCCCAAGCACGGAGACCTGGCAGTGAGGAGATCAAACAAACACAGCTGCTCCCGTGTCGCTCCCGCCGCCAGCCGGCTTGCTGCTCGCCTCCTCGAGCCCACGGCGGCCAGGGTGCAGGTGGAAGCGGATGGCTTTGAGGTCGAGGTGTAAATACCCATAATTAGACATGAATTACATTTAATACCCATGACGGGGTCTGGTGGGAAACAGGTGGGGCAGAAAGCTGAAAGATGCACACTGGAAAAAATTCTCCGTACTCAACTTGATCTCAAGCCCATGGAAGCACATGGAAAGAATCCCCTGGAGTTGTGATGGGCTTTGGACCAGGGTTCTGTGCAAAAGCAAGGGGAGCGCAATAGGAAAAGCTGCATACGCAGCATGGATTGGCAATTTTAGCAGCCTTCTCCTTGGCAGGGAGAATTAAAGGAGAAGCAGGGGGGAAATTAAAAACTAAAAGAAGAAGAAAAAGAAGAACAACAAAGCAAAAAACAACTGGAGGGCAGGGGGAAAAGCACAGGGATGGTAATTTACATCTTCACTTCAAAGATACTCATACGCTCTATTTTGACACACCTTGCAGAAAGCAACAAAACAGCGTGGGCTGCCAGAAATGTTACATCTCTCACGTTCAGAGTTCTTTTCTCATTTTTCTGGAGAGCTATTTCAGATATTTCTTACAATTTGACCTTTGAGCTGCTTGGAAGATTTACTGAGTGCCTCAAATGCAGTCATTTTTGCAAAACTGATGTGTAGCATTAGCTATAGGAGAGCGTTCCAGTGATGTGCAAATAGGTCGAGGAAAAAAGTGAACCAATAAGGTAACCAAACAGGAATGTAAACTGAATGGAGCCTTTTATGCAAAGGTGAAGGGTTCAATTTTTTCCAGAATTATGAAATATTGAAAAGTTTGTGTCAGAGCCCCCATACTCAAAACCTATTGATAAGCAGAGATGTTTTTAAAGCTACCCAGGCTTCAGTGCATTTGTCCTTGCACCTCTAAAAAATGTTGGTCTTGGAAACTCACCTGTAAGTACAAATATGTGGTTGGAAAACATAACTTTATCATAACACACAAAATCTATGGTAAATCTTGAATTAATGTTTGCATGATACAGTTTCAGGCTTGCCAACGTTATCACTTCTATCTGGTCTTTTTTTTTTTTTTTTCTTTTTTTTTTGGCAGAAAGCAAATAATCTGCTTCATGCTACCCTGTCCCTAATCTCCTGCATTTTCATTTAAGTTCATCCACACTCCTCCTTTTGGCATATACGGGGGCAGGTCCTCAGCTGATGTATATTTGCTTAGTGGTTTTGATACCTACTGAAAATCTAACTGAATCTCCTTAACGGATACTGAGCAACAGCCACAAGGACCCCACACTCACAAGGTTTGCCTCAGCAATATTCAAGGCTCAATTTACAATTTTTCTTTCCAAGATGACTCATACCTGTGGATTTATTTCTCGTTTTTCATCACCAGAGTGCCATGTTTTTCACTTGAACAGTCAGGCAAATCCTTCCTGGAAGTTTGTGTTGATATTTTAAATCCCTTTGATTTCTTTCATTCTGACACTTAACAGTTGCAGTGATTCAATCAAGAAACAGAAGCAACAGTCAGTGACCCAAACAACTCAAAATATACCACCAACACCAGAGAGTCAAAAGAAACAAACACGCATACATGGAGTAAAACACTTTTTTTCCCCTCTCGTTTAAAATGACCCAATAATTTCAAGGTAATGCCAAAAAACGGGAAAATGAAAGTCTAGTCAGAAGCAGTTCTGAAACAAGAAGGTTGAATAACTTGATGAAGTATTTCTAGCCAATATGCTCTCTGCTGTAGTGTGTTTTGCTTGTCCCTGTGGAAGAACACCAAAGGGAAAACAAGGTAAAGCCATATCACACCCTCCTGCAACTGTCTCTTCCATTCAATAGATACCTGTCTCCAGTCACAAATAAAGACCCTTTCATGCTCTAGCAAGTGCCGCTCACTGAGAACATGTAATTCTAATTCAAAAGTCATATTCAAACATAGGTAGTTAAATGTATTGCTTAATTGCAATCAAGGTACATCCATTTTATTCCATTTTAACGCTGACTTTTTTTGCTAAGTAGGTCAGTGCCAGAGATGCTGAAGTCTTTCCTGGTTTGCAAAATATTCCCACCCATTTATGGTGGACCCTGCAGCGCCTACATCTGGACTATGGTTTGCAGTGAATCAACAACTGCCGAAATAAATACACAGCTAACCTGAACAGTCAGTGAGACTCTGCGGCATGTAAGCTGGGTGCCACTTACGTATCCCACATGATAAAAAATTCCTGTTTTGGCATTGCCAAAGGCTGATAGTCACAGTCACTCTGTACCTAGAGTTGGTGTCTCTCAAGATGGCCGTGGGTTGAATCCCACTGCAGAGGTAGCGTTGGGCGTCTACACCACTAAGAAGATGTTTCTCTTTAGGGAAACTTGCCTGGCCAGTGGCATGGATGTGAAAATAAGCAGTTGCTGAAAGACACCAGCGTTGCGTTAATACCAAAGAAAGCTGAAAATTTTCATGGCTAGCCTTCTCATGGCTTTTAGTCATACCTTAAGCCAGGGAATGGAGACACTTGTGATAATTAAGGCAAAAAGATCTTTTTGAACCTTAAAAGATTTGAGTTTGACTGAATTTGAATTTTAGACAAAGGTTCACATGGGTTTTTATTTCACCCAAGCCAGTTTATCCACCTTTCCTTTTCAGACAGGCTTAGATTTTAATCCTCAATACCTGTGAAGTTATTTATGCTAGTTTGTTTGTTTGTTTGTTTCCAGTTAACTCTTAATTCATTTTTGGGTCTGAGCAGGATATTTATTTTTCAAAATGCTGGGTGTAACCATTTATATAAACAAATCTGCCTAACTCATTTTTCTCCTTTTGATGTTGATTTCCATTACTTTTAGCCCCATGCATAATGGGAGACTTTCCTACATGTCCTGGTAACTCTATTCTCTAACAGCCATCAGTGACCTGAATGCCCATTCAACAACTGATTAATCGATGAGAGCACGTAGAAAACAGCGGTCCTGCACAACAACTGGGGCTTTTAGCATTAGAGGCAGCTGAAAAGCTGACCCACGTTTAGATTAAAACCATTGCTTTTTAACTAAATGAAAATATCTGCAGAACATGATTACTTTCATCAATCTGTCCCCGTATTTTTTATTTCATCAGAAAAGTAAAATCTCCAATGTTTCAGCCCAGATGGACAACTCAATCTAGCTTTCAGGTTGAGAGTACTTGAGTTTTGTGGGTTTTTCACTGATTTTTACTTTGCGCTTTTTAAGGAAACATTGTCATTTTCTACAGGAAAATCACAACAACGATGGCAATAACAACAAATACCTCATTTTCCAACCTGCTGTATTTTGTATACAGCTTTAGAGTCCATCAAACATGGGCTAGAAATACAAGAGAAAAAAAACACTAGCTGGCTGTCTATTGGAATATCTCTGTTGCCTTATGCTGGAAATATGGTCCAGTGATCCTCATAACTGCACTAAGAGTCCCTGGTTGCGTTAAGGAACACATTTGTTAAGACAAAAAAAAAGGAATTCAAACCAGGCTCGCTGTTTTTTTTAATCCCCATAAATTCAGTCTCCCTGGGTTCAGGTTCTCCCTAGCTTTTATGCAAGCAAACTGTAGGAAGGGTAAGGGATGAAAGCCAGGAAAATTTTGCAGTCTTTTTTTTTTTTTTTTTGAGTGATTTCAGGTGTTCTCCATTTCTAACTGCTAGTGGTGAGACAAAAAGTGTAGGTGGTGGTGTAATGTCTTGATCCGAACTTGGAGCAGGTAACAGAACTGTGGGTATGCAGCAAATAGGAAGCCGTAAGAAGCCTTCTGCCTCCTTACAAGGGCATTTAACAGCTCATGTAACTCTCAGCCAGCCTCTACTGTAGGAAATTTAGGGACAGAAAGAGGTCCCATGAGGTCTGCAGTAAAAGCTGGGAGTGTGACCCTCTGTCTATTAGGATACAGAGCAGGAAGACGAACCCAGTCCTTCTGTAACCTCATAGCAAACTGCTCCATTTGCCACCTCCAACCCCTTCTAGGGAGCCCTACCTAAATGGCACAATTGAGACCCATTTATTTAGTGGATAAAATTGTACATGAGTTGTACAAAGTGATTCGAGATTTACGCACACATGGAAGCCAGCAGAGATGAATTACTCCTTGGGTCTGTAAAGCACTTTACAAATGCAAGGCAGCACATGAGCGCTAAGTATCATTTTTTCTCTCTATTTACCCACTAGCTGGCTTTTTCATACCAGCTAATAGCCAAACCATTTTAAAGAAACTAATATAAAAATTTTGGAAATACAAACACATATAGTTTTGGCTATCCAGAGACCCCTTGTCTATCATAAGCTGTCTCAGGCCAGAACAGAGCTGAATTGCTAATTCAGGTTGAGCATTTTCTTCAGCTGAAGGATGACTCGCCCTGTCTGCGAGCAAGTGTTTGGTCTCTAAAGGTGAAGGGTGGCCATCGGCCGCTATGGCAGATTTGTCCAGCTCTGTTGTAATACAAATGAAAGAGCCCTGACTCCAAGAAACAAAGCTTCAATGTAGCCTAATCAGAAGGGATACTGAGCCACTAAAAACTTTCTGCCTTTCTTTGAATGTTAAAGTGTATATGCATATCATTCCCCGAAAAGCACTGACACAGTGCTCCTTTACCCCCCGGAAGGAAGAAGGCTCCACATCCGTGCCACAACGAAGCAGTTGACTTCAGTTTTTACAATAAAGACACTCAAAACCAGGCCTAGTCCTCCCATGGAAAAAAACAGCAAGAGGGCTGAAAACAGCATGTACCAAACTCTCTATTCCCATTCAGAGTTGTCGAGGTCATAGAATCATAGAATCGTTAAGGTTGGAAAGGACCTCTGAGATCATCGAGTCCAACCTGTTAACCTAACTGCCTGGTCCACCTCTAAACCATGTCCCTAAGCACCACATCCACATGTTTTTTGAATGCTCCCAGGGACTGTGATTGCACCACTTCCCTGGGCAGTCCTTCATATCCGAGACCAAAAGAACAACCTTTTCGTCATATTTCATGGTTTCTTGCAGGTACAGGAGTCTCTGTTTCCCCACCATTCCCTTGCTAAATGGATTTACAGGTATGGCAGAGGCACGAAGTGATTTTCTCCTGGGCTGGGACATGGTGTTTATTGATCCATAATGCCTTGGTCATACACACCAATTCCCCTTCCTTCTCTTCTGGCAGTCAAAAGGGGCAACAAATCAATGCAGGTGTAATTCATGTCTACTCTACAACCCCTCTGGAGTGCCAAAGCAGATGTCTTCCGGGAAAGAGAATGAGATCCATAGATTTCCAAGTCCTCAAAACCTTAAGCTTTAAAAGGACAATAGTTCCGGCTTGCGGTATTTAGGGTTTTCAATAGTTGTGGTGAAGAAGGGAGGTGTGCGATATGTGTGTTTGTTTGCTTTCTGGCTACTTGAATGGTTCTGCCATTTTCCCAAGAGTTGAAAGGACGATACTATCATAAAGATGACTACGAAGGCATACAAATTTCATGTGCTCTGGCAAATGAGAAATTCACTTCCAAACACTGGGTGCGTTCCCAAACTCTCCACACCTCCCGAATGCGGTCAGGAAACCTCATAAGAGCCGACTCCACTGTAAATGGTCTGAATCCAGTTGGGCCACAAACGCCATGAGAAGAAAGTTTCTCATGCCACGATGAACAATTTTTCCCATGTAGACAAGGCCTTAATTAATCTTTAAAGTGTTCCAGTTTTAATTTTAGGTCACAGTTGGGGCTGGTTCTTACCATGGCTCCTGTCCAGCAAAGCTCTTAAGCACATGCCTAACTCTAAGCATTCAAAGTAGCCTCATTGACTCCTATGGGATTGCTCACATGCTCAAAACTATGCAGATGTTTAAACTTCTGCTGGATCGAGTCCTGCCTCCGAACTTGACTGTCCTCCTCTAGTCACAACAACAACTCAATGTAAGGGAAACTGCTCCTGAACCGACCTTCAAAGTTTTGTCTGAAGGCATACTGGAAGGGCCAGACAGCTGGCAGGCTTTGCATTAGCTTGTTCACCACAGTATAAATTACCTCCGATTTGCTTAATGACTGTTTGGAATCAGGATGTCTCAGCCCCGCTAATACAATGCCCCATGGGCAATAATCCTCTTTTTAGAAGAGTCATAGGCAAAGTACGTTTTCAGCAGAATAAACCACTTCACACAACTCCAGGTGAACTATGTGCTGTGTAAGTACCCTGGCCCCGGTGGAGATCACAAAAACAAATCGGTGTGTGCTCGCTTTATGTGCTTGCTTTTAAGGAGTGTGGTTTATTTCTCGGTAAAAATAACATTTCTTAATGAGGACGTATCGGCCAAAACATTGATTAACTGTGGCTTTTAACAGCTTACTCAAAGAGGTATGAATTTAATTAGCCCTCGTCAAAGTAAGAAGAATTAGCGTTAAGCTGGTTTATAATTCAATTCTCCTGGCTGGAGGACAAAATGAAAGGAATCATTTTTTAAATGAAATGATTGGAAAGGTGATTAAGTGATGCTGTCATGTTTGCTTGGGCTCCAAATATAAATTTTGTTTTAAAAACCAGAAATACGGAAAAGGCAATTGTAGAAATGCTGAAGGCCCCAATTTGTCATGTTGGTGTTGCTGTAAGCCCTGATTCTCTGACTTGTGCTACATTAAAGAGCATCGCGAAGCAACATGACCAGTTAATGTGAAGTTCAAACAGACAGTATCCTATTTGTTTAGAGGTCTGCCAAATGATGTTCAAGAGATGCAAGCCAGCTGACTTCAAAAAAACACTTTTTCTCACCTAGACAAACCTTCCTTTCATATTTCTGTAGCATGCCTAACAAAATAGCCTGTACCTCCCCTCTAACAGTTCCTCCTGTAAGGATCAGATCAAAAATGAAATCTAAATATGGCTTATTTTTTAATTAGTGTTGCTTCTTGAAATAAATTTGGAATTTTTTAGTCACCTAAGCTTTTTAAAGCAAAAAAAAAAAACAGATTAAAAAATGTCTGAGAGGTTGAAGAGTTCTGGAGTCCTTTCCCATTCTAAAATGCTACTCCTGAGGATCTGCTGAAAGTGCTGAACATCCTCATGGAAGCTGGTGGACATTACCCACTCGTTTTACAGAGCAACTCCCTGCTAGTTGCCCTCACGTCCAGCTAAGGCCCCGATACACAATGAGGAGCTGACCCGCTTCCTTCTCCTGGCCTCTCCGAATGCCCCTCTGGAGGCATCTGCTGTCAAATGGTGAAGCCAAGTGATACTGTCCTGCACGTTCTGCACCAGCAGAGCTTGCCCTGATGATTGACAACTTGTCCAAGCTGTGCACACAATGAAGTCCAAGTGCACGCATCTTGGGACTTGGAAACCTAACCTGTGATGTTTTTGCTGGTGGGGATGAACTTTGCTCTTCGTGTCTGTCTCTTTAGCCTTGGATCAACTTCAGTAAACATGTTTTAAAAAGCAATGGCAGAAAAGCTGCTGAAGAGGAGCTCTAAACAGAAAGAGCCTCCTTAAACACAGCAGGCTTCGGAGAGCCTGTAGCAACAAGTGGGAAGGAGAAAGGCAAGAGGAGTAGAGAAGCTCTAAAATACTGCAGTTAAAAAAGGAAAGGATCTGGAGTCTAAGACCGCTCAAGAGAAGAGGAAATACCTAAAGTATTTCTGGGAAAAGAGCTGCTGGAACTAAAGTGTTTCCACTTTCAGGGGCCCTCAGGGCTGGTGGAACACGCTCACACAGTGCTGAGCAAAACCTGGAGCTTTTCAGGACAACTGTGGCTTGTTTGGTTGATGTAAAAGATAGGCTGAACTCTGCAAAAAGTAACTGAAAGCAGTAGCACACCGAGGGACAGATCCCATTTCCAAATGATTTATGGTTATTACTCAAGATATATGCCTAATTGAGAAAGCCACACGATCTCAGATGAAGGAAAGCTTCTAGCCCTGCAGATCTTACCAGGGCTAAAAATCCACCACTGCTATTTATTTAATCCTTCTCATCTCCAATGAAATATAAATATGGTGACTTCCAAGAACACATGCAATCCAGCTTGGGGGAGCAATAAAGGTAAATAGTCTGATGGTTTATCACGATTCACCAGATGGCTCTGATGTGGAATTGGCCCCTTCCAGCCTCTCCAGCCCCAGGCAGAGGACAGGGAAGCTGTGACTGAAAAGCCTGAGAGTTGTGCACTCTCCTCCCAGGGACACAAAGAGATGCAAAAAGGCTTTGGTGAGCAAATACCCTGCTGCGCATGGAAGATTCCACATTGCAAAACAGGAGATCGTGGAGCATTAGTGCAAAAACAGAGGTAAAGAAGGTATGCGGTGTAGCTCTGACACAAAAAGCTGTACAGCTACACCAGTGCTTGAGCTAATTATTCCTAATTAGGGTAGGCATGGAGCCATACTGTAGCGCTTTTGGAACAAAGCTTATAGTTCTGCACAGGCCCACAAGATGCCAGGTATGTCTTGCTGGTTTTAGGTGCAAGTAAAATAGAAGAACCTTTTTTTAGGCAGTGCTGTGCAGCTTGTAGTTAATTGTATAATGGCACGTCATGTCTACTAAGTGATTGACAAGCAAAAGAGGAGAGATGCATATTTAAAACTCGCATCCGCAATTGTGAACTACAGAACCACAACTCCACTGTCTGGGCACTCTTACGGTCTGTTAAGTTACCCAGAAGCCCTTGTTGGAATTACAGCCCCATAATTCAACATTTCCCTAGCTTTACTCTATTATTATCATTATTATTACTACTATTTTTATATTACATATGGAGCAGCATTTTGGAGCTATGCCCTGTACCCCCTGCAGCTGCTTCAAGCTATGACTACATCTGCTGTTGCCTTCGCAATGGCTGCTACCTCTTCCTGTTCTTCCAGGAGCAATGGAAATGCGTCCCCTGCGTAACACCTACTCCAGCCTCCTTCCAGCATGCTCACGTGCTAGCTTCCTCACTCTTTTGTCCTCCACCAAGAACAGTGCTCGCCTCTCTGGGAGCTTCCTGTTTATCTCAAACCAAGAGTGATGCCAGAGCAGTAAATTGGTGTCCTGGATACATTTGCACAGTTTATCTCTTTTCACATGTAAATATTCATGAGACAATTCCTAACCTCATGGAAGCTACTGATAAATATCCCCTTGCCTCACTGCGAGAGCTGAAGATGTGGTGTTCTTCTCCCTGCAGCTCCTCAGCCCTTGTATTTGAAGGCTAATCCATCCCCACAGGGCCATGACCACAAGGCAACGCCCACAGCCAAGTAAGAATATTCTATAAGATCTGCAGCATTGGGTGTTATTGGAACGGATGGTTGAAAGAATGATTTATAACATGAAATACTGCATTTACCAGTTGCTTTTATGTATATGTATGTATATTTACATATATATATTTACACATATATATTTGCATATATACACACTTATATATGGCATACTAAGTTATATTAGTTGCCTGAATCCACTTGACACTTTAATATTGCAATAAGGAGTCAACAATAATGTACCAAAACATGTAGCTAGTTAAACAATTCCCATCACTGTTTTTCATAGAATGGAAATTTGTAACATCTGCTTCAGGTTTTGTCCCCCAAAATAAACATCCCTTGCCCCAATGATTTTCTGGGTTTTGTGTGTTTTAATTTGGATTTTTGCTGAAAAGTGGTCCACTTCAGCTGATTTTTAAATTTTAACCTAGGTTCCCACTAGCACGAAGACATGGTTTGGGTTTTGTGATAGAAACTTCTAGAAAAGAATCACTGAGGTTGAAAAGCTTTTCTTTTCTTTTTTACAGAAGTCATTTTCAGCTATTAAAAATGGAAATTTTACATGAATAAATAATGTGACCAGTATCTTTTAGGTAGTGCATTATAACAGTAAGATTAAACTCTAGGAGAAAATGCTTCACACAACATGCCAAAGCAGTAAGACAGTAAGAAAAGCCTTATGGCTTCTTCCCATGCATGTATGTAGCTCTCGAGTACAGAGACTAATCCCCTAATTTTGGAGGAGGACTTTCCATGGAGATTTGCCAAGGGAGTCTTTATCTCCTCTGAGGTTCTGCAGACACGTTGGCTGGTGCTCTAGGGTGGAAAGATGGGGGCAAGAAAGGATTGCTACAGAAAGGAGAGCAAGAAAGGATTTGCTGATGCAAGACCATCAACGGTGTCACCTGAATGTCCCTAGGGTCCAAATCCTGTCCTTTTAATCTGAAAGGGGTTTTCCTACGCATAAGCCTTATTAACCGTGTTGGCACCGTTGTTTTGCAAATACACAGTGTATTTCATGTGTCTTTTCTGACTGTGCATGCTCTGCAACCCAAGCTCCTCAATCTGCTGATCATTCAAGGAGCCACAGCAAATTACTTAAGCAGTCACCTACTGGGAGTCTGGACTTGGGACATGGGCAGTAGAGAGAGGCGTAGCTGCCTAGCAAGGCTGGTTTCCCAAATATGTTATGCATCCTGGTTTGCTGACAATGAGGAATTACATTATTTAGGCACTAAGCAGGCACAGAGGACACTAGTGCTGTCAAGGGCCTAAGGGGAAGCTACAGAGAAAAGCCCTGCAGTGGCATAAGGAGAGAGAGGAGAGGCCCTACAAGAATAAGAGACGCAGAGAAGGACCCCCAGCCCCTGATGGTGGGCTTGAGGGACCATTTTAGTCTGATAAACACATAGATCTGTACTGAAGAACAAGAAACGAACAACACCAATAGAAGTCACAGTGCTGATCATTACTAAGCAAATACCCAGTCACAGCTAAGAAGGTTTATTCTCGTCCTGCTTACTTAGCGCTGTCCTCACACTGCGTTTATCTGTGGCTGAACACACTAATTGCCCTGGGAGAGTTACAAGAGTGAAGATGCTAATGGGGGCCTATAGCTTCAGATGCAGTTCCTGTCCTGACATAGGTAAGTCCATGTTTATAACACATCTAGATGTGGTTTAGTTGCTTTCTGTAACCAGCTGATTATATCTACACTTAAGCTTTCCCAAAGCGACCGTTTTTCCTAGGTGTTTCAGTTTTGGAGTATTTTATTTTAAGGGGCCTGATTTTCACCGTGTAACCTTTCAGCACTTCCTAACAGCTGAGATTTCTCAGCTTATCAGTACCCAAAAGAACCCGGAGTGGCTCTTCCACTGGTCCCTTGGGAAAATCCTCACTCTACATTTCTCCCTTTCCTCTACGTTTCTGTCCTCCATTCCTGAGAGCCACGCAGATGTCCAGGCTGTGGCACCTCTGGTCCTGGTGCTCTCCCAGTCATGGTCATCAGGACCCTACGCAAGGGATGTGGTTACATGGTCACTTTTCTGTATGGGAGCAGAAATGGACTTTGAGGAGAATCTGGGCTGGACCAGCAGCCAGACATGCACCATTCAGTGGGTTTTTCGTGCCTCCAAACACTGAGCAGTGGAAATTTGGTAAACCTCAAGCACCAGAATTATGAACCCTAAGACTGACACCTTTTACAACCAATTCCTGCTTCCCAACATCCACTGTTTTCCCTTGCTTCATTTATTTCAATCAAGGGCTTCATAATGCACAAATAACTCAAAAAATATAATTGCAGTTAAATGATATGCAAGAAAAAACACCCTTAGACTAGGTGTAAGCCATCAGGTTCCTGATCCAGGAACCTTGTCCACTCAGATACAGAGGCAGTTTATTGCAGCAGGGATAATATCATTTACTTGTTTTTCTCTAGCTGAGATTTGCAAAGCAACCTAGGATGAAAATGAGAAATCTTTGTTTAAGTCTCCTATTTATCTTTGAAAACCTACCCTTATTAAATCTCAATAATAATATTACTATGTACACTTACAAATGAATTTTCTGGGCGGCAGATTAACATAAAAATTAAATGCTGTGCTATCTGCTCTCACTATCTAGGTTGGTAACTATCTCATATTGCTCTAATATCTGGCCTATATTAATGTAATACCCACGCACCGCTGCTTCTTTATAAACACACGCTTGTCAGTTCACACAAACACTCTGGCAAAGACTTTCATAATAATCCCTTCTATTATATTCAGTGAGGATCTATAAAAATGAATTAAAAGACTCATTTTTCTACCCTTAGGAAGATTCCTTCTTCCTATCATTTTGCCATCAAGGTTATAATTAAAGACACTGGCTGCTGTGGCCTGTATACATAATTGCAATATATGATCAAGGATTGTAAGCACCAGGATAAATGCATTATCACACTGCCTAATTATCGTGTTATCTGACTGACAGAAGGCTGTTTTATCTCTATCTAGAGATGAAGGACATATCTGACAGGCACCAGGACTTTGCTTTGATGTCAGATTTGTATACGAAAGAATCAAAGACTCGAACCCTTTCCAAAACGGTTCCAATGTGGTTTAATCCCGCCAGACAATTCCCTGCCTCGCTGCCAGAGCCTGCTTTGAAGTGGCATTGCACAGTGCATGCTGCTAGTGCGTATTCCCGAAAGCTGGAGTGTTGGGTGTAGCCCCACATGTGGAGCAGAAGGCCCGTGCCCTCCGTCTCGCACACCCACCGTCTCATTCACAAGATCACAGGGCAGAGAGGGGATGTGGTGTGGCTGGCAGGCCAGGAAGGCTGAAGGAACACGGGTTGAAGTGCCATCCCCAGCACACGCCTGGGGCGTGCGGCCAAGCGCTTCCTGCTTTTGGCCGTGCTTATCGCTAACGCTTTCTACGGGAGCACAACCAACTTGGGTTCATCATGCTACCGCTGCCAGCACCCCAGCGAGAGCATGTCCAGCATCTCCTGCACCGCTGGGACCTCCGCGTTCCTGCTGAGAGCTCGCATACAAGTCACCACAGTCCTTGGTCACACAGGAATACGAAATTCACCTCCCTTCCCCCTTTCCACCCCTGTATGACCTGGCTTTGTACCACCGAAGCATTTCTCCATCACATTAGTGATAACAGCCAAGCGCTGTTAAATGTCAGAGTAATAAGGGAAGGCTGGGAACAGAGGAGACTGGGAAGGGGCACCAGTGGTGGGACAGGGAAGGGTGAAACAGGCTAAAAAGGAAGGAGGAGCACAGAAGCGTCAACCATAAAAGAATAAGCAAAAGTGTCCCCTCCCACACATTCCCAGTGGCTTGAGACCTTGCACCCCACCGATCTTGGCTCAGCAGAGACCCGCGGATCCCCCTCCCCTGCCAAGTGCTTTGCTGCTCACTGTTGCTTCTCTCTCCAGTGACCTACTGCCGCTACACTTCAGACAGTCAAGTGGCTCAAGTCCATGCAATGGCACAAAGGTTAATTTTGTCCCCTCTGTGCACATTCATTATGATGTAAGCCCTAATTACAGAATCCTTTTTCTTTAAGTAGGTTTTTCCTGGGGTGTCTGATTGCCATCTTCAGCCTGCTGTGCTAAAAGCAACCCGGCATCCCCACACAGCAGCAAAAGCCTCAAAGATTGCTGCATCAACAAATCATTTCAGAAACGGTTTTCATCGTTTGAGTAATTGCATAATTATGATAAGATAATGAACCAGATTTGTACTATTTCCAGCTTTTTCTTGCAAAAAGAAATCATGCCAGGAACCTGGAAATAGTTTCTAATCATTTCTGTAGTACAGGAATGAGCGGATAGTTTTGTTGTCAGGGTTTTTGTTTTTTAATTTGGTTAGTTTCATCCTCCTCAGTGCATTCTTCACACACCCTTTGGCCATTTATCAGTCATAGTAGAGAAGGATGAATCCTGTGGAGTTCAGAAACATCCTAAGTCTGGAGCACTCAACTTTGCAAATAAAATATTTTTCCAGCACGGGGTTTGTTTGTATATTTAAACTTCCAGGTTTTTACAAGTAACATGAAATAACTTTCCTTGTCGCATCCCCAAGACCTCACAATTGCCCTGTGAATGCTCAAGCCTCCACCTCCCCGCATCAAAGCCAGACAGAGCAACCCATTTCTAGAAGCAGGACGAAGGAGCCATTGCAGCAGTGGGGGCACCTCCCCGGATGGAGAAGATAAATTCTCTCACATCACCCTGGCATCCTGCAGCGTAGGTATGAACTGATTTTTTTTCTGAGTTTCAGATCAGGTCTGTACCTCCAAGATCTTCCACCTCCTCTATTTTCCTGTTATTTTAACTAATGTATGATGTTTTAACAACCTGACTTTTAATCCCTGCCTAATTTCTCTTTGCGCCTATGTTTTTTTGAAGTAGAGAGATATCAGTATCATTTACAAGACGGGTACTTGTGTATTGCCATGCTTAGTGTCTCTAACAATTGTCTGTCTTCAGGGATATAGGTGAAGGACTCCCCTGTTTTTCATGCTGCCATAGCTGATTTGTGATCACTTGATGACTAAGACGCAGAGGTGTTTTGGGTGCCTAACTCAGACCGTCAGGAGGAAAGCAGCCAAGCATCTTTAGGGACCAGAGCCAGTGTTTGTGATACAACAGCAGCAAAAAACCAGACATGGAAGAGGTGAAGTTGCAGCAAAACCCCACTATGGATCTGCCTACTGTATGCGACATTTCTTCCTCTGTCTCTGTGCTTGAGAAAACAGCCACGAGAGCTTCTTCATTTGCAGGTGCAGCTACAGGAAGCTTGTATCGCTCTATCCTTCTCCCCAGCAGCAACAAAAACTCTTACCATCTCCCTATGGACCCTAGGAAAGCAGATAGCTGCCATTGGGCTTTTAGTAGTGAGTGTCTTCAAGCCCCAAAGAAGCCTTCTGCTAGACTGTTATATCTCCAAAAATCCTTGTTTGGCCACAAGCAACATCCTGCCATTGCCATGGAGGTGCCTACAAGCACATTTGGAAACATAAACATAACAGCAAATGCCTACCTGTGTGTATAATAATCAAGCCAGAAACAAAGATCAAATTGAACTTTGTGTCTTAAAATCATTATGGGTAACCTCATAGTTACCAGATTGGCACAACAACAAACTGATCGGGGGGCATCAACACAGGTAGAGAAAAGGCTTAGCTCAATCCGTCAACATGTCTCAATTTTTTTCCTATGGCATAGATACACATTTACCACTTTTTAACACTTGAGAGATGCTGCTGTTCTTCTCCACAAGTATTGCTAGAAAAGTCTGGTTATATTTATACATACATATCAACATGGTAAGATTAACTCTTTAGTAATATTTTGAAGATTTTTATAGATGCTCTCAATCCAGTATAATATTTTTTCCTATCTTACAGATAAAACCTAAATAACTTCGAAATTTCAATGACATCAAAGTGCAGCTTCCATTACTTTTAAATTGCACTTTTAAAACCTGTTAGCCATAAGCAACTCAAGTATGGTTGCAAGTGTTTTGTTGTCCCTTGCACTTCAATTAATAAAAGTACATATTAACCAAATTATTATGCTGTTGAACTTTTCATGTAGGACCTTGTCTTTCAAAGCAAAATGGAAATAAAAGGAGCAACAATCAACACTTTTTTTTATATCTATATGTAAATGTATACATACCCACTTACACACTAGAGGTTAATTATGTGATAAACTCAAATTGTCTTTATTGTTATATAATCTGCAAATGTGTTTGCTTTGTGCTGCCAGACATTCATTACCCCCTATTTATTTTTAAAAGTTTTGTTTACTATGTGATAAGAATCTTTTTAGTATCTTGACCATTCTGACTGCCAGCCCTCTGGAAGCCCTGGCTGCGATGCAGACATCAGACATGTTAATTTTGATTTCAATGGGAGGTGGATATTAGTGATATGATAACATTGAAGAAGTCGTCCTTTAAGTAGTTCAGGACTAGGTGAACCTCCAAAAGCTTTAATGAAGGTTTTGTGGTAAAACACATTACTTGGTTAACATTTGAACTGGAACAAATTAAGGCCAAACTTTTTCCAAACATGAGATAAATTGGAACAGTTATCAGCCACAGCTCGCATGAGAATTCATATACTCTTATATACACTAGAAGTGTTTTACTCCATTTGGAGACACTCTGGGTTTCAGGTCAATTATCTGCAGAGTAAAATTCTTCTTACTACGGGTAAGGTTGTCAAAACCTCAGAAACCATACTTACTGCTTAAGGTGCCCAAAATTTTCTCATTTAAATTTCTCTTTCTTTTGTATAGAAATGACTTTTCCATATGAGCACTTCCCCCCATTGAAGGTATAGTATAGATCTGTTTAAATGGATTTTTTTAATTACTAAAAAAAGCAAGCAAAGAACTTTCAGGTTTTGAGAAAAAAAGAAGACCCATTGAAAACATCTAACTAAATTATTTAGTTTTTGGAGGGGATCTGCTCTATTGAGCCTTACCAAGTGTGGAAATAGCCACTTAACATTTTCTAGCCTGTGATTAAAATGACTTATACTAAGCATCTGTACCCATTGCTAAGCAAGTACTAACAAGACATAGTTATCTAAATAAATCAACAGACTATCAACTTCATATTGAGCTCTCCCACTGTGTTCAATCAGCATCAAAGACTACAGAAGCCTTTATTTATTTTGACTAAGGTTAAATTTTTCTCTATTTTAATCAATACTTTAAATTCATTTTCTGTGTGAGCCAAGGCATTTCCGCACCACTGAAGAAGTGCCTTCTCTGCCTTCAGCCTTTATCTGACTCTAGCAGTACAGAAAAGGAGCACAGAATACAAACATTTCAGTAACCAAGCAGAGTAATTCAAGGGTTTCTTTGTCAGAGGTATCCTAACTACTTACTTAAATCCCTCAAATAAGAGAAGGGTTCATGAGTGACATCTAGAGGTAATTCCTTAAGATGACTGGGGCAACTGCCTGCTGAGGCTCAGGTACCTACCCTAAGAGCGGACATCTCACTTGCCAGCACAGGTAGCGCTTGTACACACCATGAGAGTTGAATGGAATATAGCAACACAGATTTTAACAAGTAGGTCAGGCCAGAAAGTTTTCAGAGAGAAATTATTTTCTGTAGAACTTCCCACCCAGTGTTGCAAAAGAGAAGTGAAAAAGCTTAAATGAAATCTTGCTATTTGAGTCAAGTATGAAATCACTTCTCCCTGCAGAGCACTTAAGTTCATGTGTCTCTTTCCTCATTCCCTTCCGCGGGTCTGAGATCCCTGGCCAGATCTCATCTCCCAAACTATCAAGTGTCTCTTCTCTTTCCCACACAATATATCAGAAAAGCCACATAAATACAGGGTAGGAAGGAGGGTTGAAACACCTGGGCTACAACTCACAAAAGATGGTGAGATCTCATGTGAGAGTATGGTATAATATAAAACAGACTTAAATCTAGTCACAAATTCCAATCTTTTGATTTTGTTTTAGTGAAAAATGTGGCCAAAAATACTATGTCACCTCCAATTAGGAATTTCCAGGAACTTCTCACACTTGCAGCTTTTGGGACCCAAGCGGTGCAGGCAGGGTTTCAAGGCAGCTTCCCTGCCCGTGCTGCCCACCTATGGGAGACCTGAACCTTCTGCTATGAGACCAAATGTGTCAAGCTGAGCTTCTCCACGTGACGTTGCTGGGCCACCCCTCAGCGACACTCAGACCAGGCTGTTCAAAAATGGAGCAGCTGCCTCTCCTGGCAAGAGCTTGTCCCCACCTGTCTGGAGATCCCCTCCCTTGGCTACCTTATGTATATATACGTTAAGTGTCTTATAGCTCCTGTCCATGCACAGATTTTGGTTGTACCAGGAAGACTGGTGTCTCCTGATTTCTTGTCATAATTTAGGATAAGAAGAAATACTGATGTATCAGAACTGCTTTCAGGACAGATGTTTTCTCTCACCTCTAGCAGTGAAAGGCAGGCTACAAGCACACATCCACTCAAGGATAACTAGATAATGCCATATCAAATCATTTAGCTTGAGCTATGGCCATTTTAGACATTTCCAACAAGAAGAAGAAGAGGGGAAAAGGCTCAAACTAAAAGAAATGAGTACAAATGTGAGGGATATTAATGAAACGCAAACATCTTGCACAATGCCGTAGAGGTAAGCTGGTCCGCACCGGAAAGGAAAAGAGCCAAACAGATAATGGAGTCCCTGCCTGAAGTCCTGTGGATACACTGCCTAGCATTACTGTATCAACTGGGGTGTGCCTGATAGCTGGAATGCTCTGAAGAGCAGGTGGCTCTTCAGCAGTTAATCTTTCTTTTTCATCATCTGCATTTGCTTGGCATGTTTGGACACATGCATCTTGTTTCTGTGCCATCAGGGAGCTCAACTGTAGTTCACCTATATCACATACCTGCAAAATGGTAGGTCTCTTCTCATTTGCTCAGTTTGGAAGTATTCGAGGTACCTAAAGAAAGCCTTTAATCTGTCAGTTAAAATCTCATTGTGGTTTAATTCGTAAGGAATAATGTTATTTTCATAGTGTGCCAAGAGCACTATTGGCAGCAGTGAGGCAATTATTTATGTGGGTTATCAGTTCACAGAGCAGATTAAGTAACCTGAAATGTGATGATAATGGCTTCCAGTAATGGCTCCATATCAAAAGGGTAATAAATATTATTTGCTGCTCTTTCTTATACGAAATGGGATATATTTCAGTCTTGTTGAAATAAAAGCAAAACTCCTATTGTTCTTTGGAAAAGTCTCCCAACAGTGCTAATTTCACATCACGTCTACTTCAATATGCTCATTTTGTTGCATAAAATTATGAATGATATATTGAATATTACAGATACATCTGGATAACTGATGTTAAATCCCAAGCCACTTTCAGAGCACCAGAGTGACCTCTCCATGGTAGCGACTCAATTTTTAGTCCACCGCAAGGTACAGAGAACCAGCTGTAGCCCTTTTGCTTAGCTTTATCCACATAGCATCACACCCTAACTCTTAGACATATTTTAGAAAATATTCAAAAATTACTTCCTGCTGTATTTTACCAAAGGAAACGAGATCTATGTTCTTTTACAATGGGGCTTGGTAAACTGGAGTTGATTACATGAAGTAGCCTTGCCACTAATAACATTTCTTATGATGATTTGTACTTTTGTCCATCATGGAGTTACTCTGACCTACCTTAAACCCATAGAGTGCCCAGTTATGAAACTCAGTGAGGGATACTCATCAGCAGAGGTTGTTCTTATTCATTTAATTATAGCATGAATAATGCAGGCCCTATTCAGAATTGCCACTGATGTGCAGATTTGGATCACTTGCCAATGGCTCAGTTGTTTCAGTATTAGATCATAGTAAGTATTTAGAAAAAAAATACAAATCTGGATTAATTTAGAGCTACAGGTATAAAGAAATATATTTATTTTAGAACTTCCAAGAATTGCTTGCAGTGACATTTTGGGTATGAGACCTTTCTCAAAAATATCTTATCAATGAAAAAGGAAAGTATAGTATCTTATTTTGGATAGGAAACCTGCTTTCAAGAAGCATTGATTGCTTAACATTAAGGTTTTTGGTGTATATTTTGGTATCCAATTCAACATTCAAATCAGTGGGAAGCTGATTCAGAATTTGAGCCCAAATGCAGTGCTGAACATGGACTCAAGAGCATAAAAGTTAGCCATTTAATTTTTAAAAATGTTTATCATTCCTGCCTTATACGGATTTCTCATTTCAGTATGTAGGAACTGAAACTTATTCTAAGAAATGATATCAGATATAATGGACAAATTTCAAGCGCTAACGAAAGCAAAAAACGATCATCGTTTTTTTCCACCAGAACCTAGCAGGACTTAAGTATGCAGTTCACCTAGATAAGAAACACAGTAGGCATAAGAAAGCACATCAGTATGTTTCTATGATGATTTACATTTCACAGATTGTACATCTATTCATGACAAATAGTGATGAGCCAGAGCATCTCCACCTATGATGTAACCAGATCTTACCAACCAAGCAAGGACAGGAGGGTTAGCGAAATGCCCATGTAACTGCCTGGTAGACTGTAGGCAGAAGGCAGACAGTCCAGCAGATGCTGTCCTTCCTGGGGACATCAAACCTGACTGAATGCCTGGGTAAAACATTTACAGCACCAGGCTCTGGGTTTGTACTCTATCAGTAGAAACACATAACAAATCACCTGCTCGTGGTGGGAAGGCACATTGGTGCAGGGCTGCACAAAATAAAGTTATTAGCTATTTTTCTGAGAAAATCCCAGTCTAGGCAATCATCCCATATTTTATTCTTTTGTTCAGTGCTTCTATTGCCATCGGTGACTACATTTTAATTGAAAGTGAAACGATTCTCACATGCTTTCTCCAAACAGGGAATACAGACGCTTCACTCTCTGAAGCCTTAACTAAACGAAGGTGTGCAAAGACGCACTTGGAGGTGTCACTTTAGGCATCCAATTAGAAAATTCGGGCCCATGTTCAGCTCCAGCCTCTGTCCTCCTACTTCATTGCCTGAGGCTGTATTGCTTGTTTTATCACATCAAGGATCATTGCCAGAGTGTCAGCGGGGCTGGATTTAGGAAGTGTGTCACAACCAGTCATCTGACAACGCAGTATGACTGCAAAACAGGGTTAAAATACCCCATCTTGTGAATCTTATGCTGTGAAGCTACAAAACAGGTCACATTTCACTTGAAAACCTCTGCATGATCTGCCAGGAAAACCCAGACTATGTAAGCATGCGGAGGAAAAATACAGTGGATGTTTTCTATGTTATCCCGCTATGTGTAAGAATAGGTTATGATAAACCCTTGTGAATACTACCAACACTTACTGAATTTTATTCAGGTGACTTAAACTATGAATAGTGGGAAGCTATGGGTGACTGACAAAGGAGGGGAACCCATCTGGGGCCTCCTTCCAACTGCACAAAACATTACAGCAGTGCAACTCCTCTAATATCCATGCACTAAGCTACTCTCAACTGACACCTGCCCAAACAATTTCTGATGTGGGATCCTGATCTTTATCCTCCAGTTACCACTAGTTACGTTTTGCTTAAACAAAAACATCAAGACACATTCTCTAGGCTCAATGACTGTCCACCCCAGCTTCTCCCATCTCCTTTCTTCACTAGTGTGTATCTACTCTACTCCCGATCTCATTTCCCTCCCTGTAATTCGGTGATTCATCTGTAGCCTCAGGGAAAGGCACCTGATTTCATTGCTTAACTGCTGTTACAAGTTGCTGCACAAATCACCTGGCACTGCTGGATGAGGCTGCCAACAACTTTCCACTGGAGCTATAGAGAGCAGGTTTGCAATGCCAGCATTCTTATGAAAATCTTGTTTAATTTATTATGGGGTTATTTCAAGTGTATTGCAGTGCTGTCCAAAATGCCACCTTCAGTACTGCTGTACTACCTGCAACTTTCTGCTTCTGAGTTCTTCTCACGATCGAATCTGGGCAACCAGCAGAAAGTACAGCTAGCTATTAGGAAGTTTCTTTCCTCAGTCCTCTTGCAGCAAAACAGCTTTCTGTCCATGTTATTTTTCAGCTCAGTTTCCAGTAATTTAAAAATTATTTGGTTTATTAGGAATTCCTTCTTTTTTAGTTTTGTGTTATTTAATGCCAACTAAATATGCTAG
The DNA here is from genome assembly GCA_020745775.1 of Theristicus caerulescens. Classification (NCBI taxonomy): domain Eukaryota; kingdom Metazoa; phylum Chordata; class Aves; order Pelecaniformes; family Threskiornithidae; genus Theristicus; species Theristicus caerulescens. The sequence goes on along the minus strand of CM036561.1, from coordinate 122,901,509 downwards.
TGCAGCAGTGGTTTTTTTAGAATAAGACCTAGCATATCCAGGTATTAGGCACAAGCTAGAAGATGGCAAATCAAGCCTGCTTTATGAAGACCATCCTCGAAAAGATGTGTCCCATTCAGTCTTTGGTTTTCTTGCTATGTCTGTTAGCTGATGTGATTTCAACATGTATATGATCTCCCACGGCAGCTTTTACTCCCCTGCCTGTAACACTTCAGAGCCCTTCCTCCCTCCCATGTCGCTCCCTGCTTCACCAGCTCTCGTCCCCCATGTTCTCACATCACTGTAACTCTCAGAGAAGGGACAGAGAAGTCGGGTGGCCAATTCAGATGAAATACCATGTCTGCCTTCCTCCCCTCCTTGTTCAGAGTGCCACAAGTCACAGCAGTCTGTGGGGTGCTGCCTGTGAGGGACCGCACAGGGGAAGGAGGGGAAAGGGGGTCCAGCTCTCCTGTAGCCCATTCTGCCTTGCTCCCAGTAAACATGTTTGACCTTACATTAACTTTCCAAATCCTACCTGTCTCAGTTCTAGAAGACACAGAAATTGCAGGGTCATAAAAGAAAGAAAAAACATCTTTGAAAAGTTAATTAGCCAAGGATGAATACCAACGTGGCACACATGGTGCAGCACTGGAGTGAAGAATATGAAAGTGCAAATCGTCCCTCCAGTTCAGACCCGAAGTGGAAATGAAGAGCTCTGCCAGCTTACATATAATTTATTGCTAGAAAAATAAGAGACAGACTCAGCTATCCTCTTTCATGATGAACAGATTTATACTGGACTGTGGCACCCTATGTTTTATGTGAGCAAGAGACTTGTCCTGATATAAATCACAGAACACCAAAACTAGCCGGCTGCATTTGTTCAGAAATAGCCGCACGCTGAAGGACACTTGTTTCAAAGACAGTCCTTGTCAACCTGAGACTCATTACTTCAGGATCCTGCTTTGTTTTAATCACTCTGACAGGGTTGGCTTGTAAAGTCATTCTGCTTGTTTATCTGTATGTAAGTAAAATACGTGTGGACATCCACCCCCAAGGACCCAAAGCTGCAAATACACATAAATAACTTCAGCTGCTTGATTGGTTTCATTGGGTAAACATCAGGGAGGAAGAAGAGGTACTTACAATATTGACATAAGAACAAATTGGTAGAAACTGTCCATGACTAACCTGAGGCTGAAAACGAGGGAAGAGTTTTTAACCATCAACTGAAGAAGGTAAGGGAATAGCTTTCCAGCAGGAAGGCTGGCAGACAAAAACTCAGAAAGGTTTACAATAAAGCTTTGCCATTTTATGAGAAGAGTTATGAGCCTTGCCTGTCATACCACAGGACTGGAATCAGTGACCCATGAGGTCTCTTTTGTCCCAGTGTTTGTACGTGACTGAAGTTACTCAGAAGCGTAAATGTTTATAGGATGAGCCTGGAGCTTGCGTCAGCATAGCTGGCAAGCTTCCATGGGTGTTTCATTCAACTCGCTGAACGCACAGAAACATTGAAGGATAACTTCCTACTAAAAATGCACACACGCTACATATATATATAAATATAATACATGTTTTTTTGATTGACAGTTTGAAAATGAAAAAAAGTTGCTAGTTACATGTATTTTAATGTATATTGTAAACAATCCATGTTTCTGCTGCAAATTATATGCACAGTTATGCACACATGCTGATGAGCAAGCCAAATAGCTTTCGCTGAACACTAACATGGATTATATTAATATTCTTGTTAAGAGAAACTGAAGGAATGTGTTGAACAGAGGTGATTTCTTCAGATGTCCATAGGGTATTTAGGAACTTTTTAAGGTATCAACAGAGCGTGATTTGGGCACTGTGCCCCACAACTTCCAAGAGGGATTACGCACCAGAGCATTAAGAATATGCGTTGTCACAGTTTAAGTCACCAAGACCAGCAACAGGATTGAGCCCTAAAGTGGCTTCTGGTGGAGGTCCCTGCATGACTTAGATCCCTTGATGGGGTTACCTGTAGCATATATTGAATCAACAGACAACTTTAAAAGAACGCCTGAATGCACAGAAGTAGGCAACCAGAAATCAGAATATTCCAAAATTAAGTCTGAACTGGTAATCTGAACTATAATATTTATTATGATACACAGAACTTCATCCTGCAGTTCTGACAACCTTCAGTACTGTGTACTTGCCTGCACCTGTGTAAAGCCTACACTTTAGTGCCTGAGAAAAGGCTTCCTCTTTCTCTACAGACTATTGCACACAAAACATTTTGTTAGTTGCATGAAAAAACATCCTTGAGTGAGATAACCATGAAAAAGATATTGTGCATCTAACAGAAGCTTTGCTGAGGACAGAGCTGGTTTCCATCAGGTCATTAGAGCTTTCTTTGAAACCATGTAAGATGCCGTATTTAGAGATAATGCAATATATTTACAGCTATTTATACCATAACATAAAACCTGTACTTATAGTAAAAGGAGTTGAGTAATATAGTAAAATTATGTATGTTAACAATTAATTTTCAAGAGAATGAGATTGGTATTTCCATAAAATAGAGTAAGACACCCTGATTCTGTAGTTACTCGTCATCAGTCGTAACAGCCCAGAATCAATATAAAATACTCTCACAAAGCAACTTTTTATTCTCTCTGTGTCAAGATAACACTGACTCAATGTCAAGAAGAATCAGCCTCAAAATCTTTTAGGGTTGATGATTAAGAATAGAGGGGGATTTCCCCAACCATCATCATTTCTAAACACAAAGATCTATTAACTTGTTTACTTTTATTTGTATTTGCATCTGATCTTTTGATCAGTGGCAATGCTAATGATACAGCTATGAGAGTCTGCAAGTGAGAAATCCATTTAATAGACCTCTTGCTTACTTAGCTTAGAGATTCCCTTAAAAAAAAATGAGAAGCGTGTTGCTCCAAAAGAACTAGCTTGGATAGAAGCCTCTTGGCCTGGGTGTTTCCTGTAGGAGAAGATTTCTGACTCCTGTTGTGGGAGAAACTCCTACTTGTCCTACCCCAAGGGTGAAAGATACTGCCAGGGAATTATAGCAATAAACCTCCAGGTCCCTGTCAAGCTCCAGCCATCCCAGTGAGTTATTATTCCCTCAGGACTCAAGAGACCTCAGAGTGATTGAAAAGCGCTGCTCCTTCTACAGATGACCCAACCCATAACCACAACGAACAGGCAGAGGAGCATCCTTTGCCAAAGCTGGGGTTGGAAACTGTGGGAGCCCGGTGAGGCCACGGCGTGGGTGGTTGGGAAGGCTGGAGTCAGGTGGTCCCTGCTGCAGCACTGGCACAGCCGTGCGTGATCGCAGCCCGCTTTCTCCCCGGCTGCCGAGGCTTCCGGAGCGCTCCCGGCCATTTGGACTGCCCGCTTGCTGGCAGGCTACAGGACGAGCTGCTGTGCCAACTGCAGCTGGAGCACGGTGGAGGCTTGCCAGGAAGCCCAGTGAAACATCGGTCTGAGCCAGGCCGCTCCTGCACACACACGTAGGTGCTTGGAGAAGAAAAATGCAGGCTATTCCACACAGCACAGGCAGGGCAGTGGCTGGGCTCCCAGCAAACAGCCAGGTTAGCGTGCCGACCTGCAGCAGGTCTGGCTGACCAGGGCTACTACGCATCCCCGTGTTTCACAAGAGCTGCTTTGGCAGTGCAGGGGCCTAGCGGGGTGCGTTGAATGGCTCTGCAAGCCCCTGGGAAGGCAGGTTGGGCAGACCTCTGCTGCAGCAGGCCTCAGCTGCTGCTGGGTGGGAGCAGAGCAGAAGGGGAACAGGTTTCATGTCCAAAACACCTGGCTGAGCAGGCATCTGCCCATCAGGGAGCAGGCTTAGCTCCCAGCCCAGATGCATGCAATTCGAACAAAAAAAGAAGGAAGGAAACACTCTCTGAGCCGTTCTCATTGATGGTGGAGTGAGTGTGCTCAACCACCGAGTCACATTCATGGCAGTATGTAGTCGGGTCTAAGAGGAAAAAACCCCTTTCCCATCCTCATGGGAAATGCACTAGTACCCACTGTCCTCTAGTCTGTGCCTAGGCACCGATTCACCCATTGACAGTCACCTTGGGGCACCCTTTGCACCACGCTTTTCATGGGGTTCTGATGACAACAATGCCTTAAATTCTCTAAAAGTAAATTTTATTTTATGTTTTTCATTTTCTCTACTCTTCCTAAAGTATTCATTCAGGTGCTTCATACAATAACCTATTTCTGAAGACAAAAACTATGTTAATTTAAAGTTGACCCTTTACCTGACCAGATGTCTACCACGTACACATCATGGTGGCAGCAAGGTCAGGCTCACACGTTTGGAAAGTAAAGGCAGCATCAGACTGAAGAGTCACACAGGCAAATTAAATCTCTCTGCCCGAGCTTACCCAGACACACACGCATGCATAGAAGAGAGGCTACCACTGATCTCAGGTAGATCTGCCTACCCGTTGCCATGCAGCCTCAGTGAGAGCAGGATTTTTTTCCCACTCTCCTGAGAATTTGTAGACTCTTGCAACCTGCCTTCAAACAAATAGAAAGAAGTAGCACATATAACAACTGAAGGAAAGTCTGAGCAAAACTATCTGTAACCACTTAAGATTCAAATACGCCAGAAGTTCCTAAGTCATCTGATACTAATTTCTGAAGAATTCAAATAGGACTTGTGCTATTCTATATGCCAGAAACCATAAATACAATGCTTTCTCTTATCAATCTCTTCTCTCGCTTTAGGCGGCTTGATAGCATTAGCTCAATATCTGCACTATTCCTCCTTCCTTCCCCTAACAGAACGCAAGGAACCTGTAGGACTTTTCTGCTGATTCATGTCCAAAGCTGGAGGTGAAACTGCTGTATTAGAAGATTGCACTGAATGGGAACTAGAAGCCAGCCCACACAGGCTTTACAGGAAGAAATCATAGAAAAAGGCAAACACAAGAGAAAACTTAGAACAGGGATAAATTAGCAAATGGCAAAGTTCACCGGGAGGTAAGGTTTGCGTGCTAGCCTTTGTGTTTACGCGCTCGCTCCTGTGGATGCAGATCTCTACTGATGTGCTCCTGGGGAGAGAGCAGCTGGGACTCTCTCAGTTCACACTGCCAGGACTAGTCTGAAGACAGGAATTTCAGATAATGTAGCAAGGAGAGAGCATCTAGAGTTAGTAAAACAGTTAAAACAGTCTGATGGGCAAAATAGGTGACTGCTAGAGCTGAAGTTTTATCTTTAGGAAAAGTCGCACAGTTCAGTATTGTAAGCTCCTGAAATGCGCTACAGATTTTCATTTAAAGCTAAAACCTAAAAGTCCATTGATTTATTAAGTTGCAGATCTATAACGAACAGGTATTTAAATATTTCTTTCCCTACCAGGCTGGAATCCACAGAGCACTTTGCCTCTCACAAGGTTACACAGGGATGGTTAACTCTGATATTAGGTGTCACACAAATCAGTTGGGTGCGGGTACACAGGGGAAAGATCAGCCAGTGAACACACTTATAGGAAAGAATGAGTTGATCAGACTCTCCAGCTGCCTTAAGACATGGCATGCCCCTAAATACAGATGGCTAAATACACTTTAATGTTCACAGAACTGAAAATGAATCACTTTTCAGTCATACCAACAAACAAAACCAGATATTTTGACTTTAAGAATCTCAGTAGTTCATCCTTATCCCAAGAACAGAATTTCAGCTAAAAAAAATTACAGAATTCCAGTTCCACTGAATGCTGAACTACTCAAATTTTATTTGTGATAGGGATGTTAAATAGAAATTAATAATTTTTCTCTTCTTAGGTAGAAATGGTTTAATTTACAGAATCTGCAAAATTCAACATAAACAAGTGGTTGTATTGTCCATCAATTAGATGGATAAATTAAAATAAGATACAATCAAGCATTTTATTCTGAAGTTATAAAAAAATCTAAAGCAAATATTTGCAGATATAGGAAACTATAGCCATGCTACCCTTGGGCTAGAACAGATTTCAGGGGTTCAGTTGTTTGATCCAAAACATAGGATTTTTTCTATTCAGAAAAAATGTTAAAATAAATTCATGTTCAAAGTCTCGATTGTTTTATTTAGTTTCCTTTCAGGTTACTTAACCCTTCTGAAAACCTCTTAAAGTTGACATCATTTTTCAGGTAAAAATAATTTCAAAACAAAAGATTACATATGATCTTTTGATAATATTGAAGCAAAATGTTGTGTTTTAACCTACAGAAGAGACTGACATCTGACAGAAATGAACTGTTTTGATATTTCTAAATGTGCCCTAAATCTATTTGTGAAAAGTGACCTGAATTTGGATACAGCCCCTGTGGCCCTGAACCTCAATTTTTTAGGAATTCTGTTATTCAGCAGAAGTATTATAACAAATACTATTAATTAATTATTGCATTCACTCTGGCAGATGTCAGATTCATTATTTTAAAAAAATCCAACTACTGTCACACTGTCACAAAGATTTTGGCACTCTTTTGGGAACTGTTGTGGCAGGAGGAACACCTAAGAGGAGAATCTAGTTCACAAGACTTCCAGCCCAAACCAGATCAGAGATTTTTAAATCTGTTTCAGTTAATCATCTAAACCAAATAGGTCAAGATTTACTGGACCCACTAATCTACTTCCTTTTTGAAATATACCACTCTCTTTTTTAAGACCATTGGCGTACTCTCTAGACACTAGCGAACTTAAGGTGCTAGCATACTTGAGAACACCTCAGTGACACTGTTTCTTTGTTGAGTCTTGTCTCTTAAGTTACTCTGGCACTGAAAATCCTCGGCCAATTCCTTTCTTGTTTGTTTACTTAAAAGCAAAACTTAAGAGTGAACCTTTTGGGGAAAAAACTTTCATTTTCACTTCATTTGATATTTCTCTGTCATAAAATACTCCTTCTGAAAACATATTTGCCATAGCAAGCATAATTCAGAAATTATGTGATCTGGAAAACTCAAATGAAGAAATTCAGACACATTTCACCCTGCTTGGCAAAAACTGGCAACTGGTGCATAGAAGTATAACTCAAACCCAGAAATGTTTGGGTCGCCACAGTGCAGGAAAGCAGACAAGCTGAGTGGCAAGAAGAGCTATGCACTTCTGAACATGTCGCAAGAAGTCCGACATGGTAGCAAGCAGCCCTGTTGCTGTCTATTCTGCATCCCCATCTGGTGTCCTGTGATGGTTTTAATGAAAGCTCTTACACATGGTTCTTAAAACAACCCATCTGTTTACTGGGGTGAATTAAAAGATGTAAACGCAGTGTAATATGCCAAAGAATATAATAGTCTCAATATAAGATCTGACTGTGTCAACCAGCAACGGGTTCCAGCTGGGGCAGCCTCATGGAACAAAGACAGCCTTTGGCTTAATACTGAGTATATGCTTCTGAAGTCCCAAATCAGGCGAAAGAGAAATAAAGCTCAAGACCTTGACCAGATGTGCAATACCCAGCCAAGCGCACAGTAAGCATGGTCCCACAGCAACCTTGCTATCAACATGGACAGTTCCGATAGGAGCAGACATCTGTTTCGGATGGCTAATACAGGGGATGTAGTACATAATCACAGATAACGCTGGAGCAGGACTGATCCTTTGAACCCCCTTTTCCCTCTCTGCTGTTGCTGGCCATCACTCGAATTAGCTCATGTTCTATTTTAGACAGTCAGGGACAGAGACGCAGCAACTCTGCTCTGAACTCTGCAGCTGAGGAAGGACTGGATTTCCAAAAGTGCTCCAGTACAACATTAATGGCCAGGGTTGCAAAGTCCACAGACACCCAGCCGTGCTCCTCTTTCTAATATCTTTCCAACCTCTTCCCACTGAATTAAATAAACAGATGGAAATTAACTAAATCTACAGATTAATGGTTATTGTACTAGGGTCCAACAGTGAGTATTCATCACATAACAACACTTAGTACACGTTCTCAGGAATGGAGGTTAAAGACAGAAATTCCTAATGACCAATCATCTCTAGGTCCAATGACCACTTTGCTCTTAATCAAACCACCTAAATACATGCTGACATGTACATTCTCCAGGTCCTCTGTTCCACAGGAAAAGCCTGGCATTATACCAATTTCCAGTTTCTAGCTCCTTGCAAAGATGAGGTTGACTCTACGCATCATATGAGCTTACAATAATCATGCTATGCAACAAACACATATGAGAAATGGCCTAGATAACACACCACCTTTTCGGGCTGGTTGGTTGCTTTGTTTTGGGGAAAAGGACTTTATTTTCATTTTGCTTTCTTAGAGTATTTATCACAGAAAATTCCTGATCCATGACTAGAGCTTGCAGGTGTTAACATAACACAAATTATATAACATTCTCCAAATCTGGATTAATTCATAGACTTACCAGAGGCGCTCTTGCAATGCTTTTCCCTCAAAGGTTGAGATGACAGAACTCTTGGAGCTGATATCTCGTATCTTTCGATTACAGCCTTGATGGTCTGATAAAGACTATAAAACTCCAACCATTAAATCTCTGGTCCCTGAATTCGCCCTGAGCATTCTCCTTTGAGATCACCTGAAAGAGATAAACAGAGATGTGAAGAGCATGTGATGGAACTGTTCCAGCATTGATACTGATAATATTACTTGGCTTTACATTTATGCTAATATCAATTAAGCAGATTTTATTAATACTTGCTGTCATTTCTTGAAGTTACCTTGCAAAGCAATCTATAATAGAAACTTTCACTTTTTGCACTTATGAAGAAAAAAATGACTTTCCACACTCGTATGCTCTGCACAGCATGGTAGGAGAGGCAGCCTTTACAGAGAGGGTTATCAGACAAATTAGAGAAGAGTAGCAACGGAGGAAAACTTTGTATGTTCACTTTCATAGGAAAGGCCATTTTCTGTAGACTCTTTAATTTATCCTCACAAAGACTGATCAGAAACTTCATGGAGTCTAAGTTGTATGTTTGTGACCAGCTCTCCTAAATCCACATAGGATAGCTATAGAAGTGGTTTTCCCCTTGTTTGTAACCAAGTTGCACACTGGCAAAGTTCAAGAGCCATTGCTAACTTTTCTCTTTCCTTTGGCTTGTCTCTAAAAAGTGTGCCGAACGATCCCGTTTTATCTTAAACCCTTCAAGTATTTCTCTGCCTGAAACTGCAGGACCAGCATCCGTACAATACCATTCTTGGAATAAAGTGGCTTCCTTTCTGCTGCTATAATCAAACCCTATTAGCAAATAGCTTCTGCTTCTCCCCCTGCCGCACACACACCTTTTACCTTTCTTCAGACATTCAAATTTCCCTTCCCCTAAGTTTGCCACGGAACTACTTTGATCCAATAGGATCTATGAGCCATGATATAGTATCAGGATAGAGCAGCAGAGATAATTGAGAGCCCATCACAAGCTGGCCCTACTAGAAGTGTTCTTTTGAAGACGGGTTATCATTTACTATATACTTAAATTGAGTATCACTGATGATTACATTCACCTTAGCAACAGAAAAATAATACAAACCAAAGTATTTAACATTTCTGTAGCTCCCATAACCTTAGTGTGAGCACCTCAGAGTTTTTGGCCCACTGGGATGCTGACATCCTCATCTAATATGAAACACTGAGATGTGGAAAAGATTAATGACTTTCCCAGGAGATGTCAGAAATTCTGGAGCAGAGAAGGGATCTGAAAATGTGTATTACACTCTAAGCAGCTGAACGTGACGAAATCAAAACTAGTCAAAGATTTTAGATTCCAGCCTTGCTGGATATTCACACCCCTTTTCTTGTCCCAAAACCACAGCAAGCACACAGTAGCCCACTATAGTTCAGGTGTAGGTACTCCAAGCTTTTATTTCTCTGCCTTTGAGAGGTGTTTGCCAACAGAAATTTAATCTCAATTAAAATATTTTTACATACTACTTTTCAGGCATAGCTATAATTTATCATGTGTTCTCCGCTTTTTGTGCATGATACGTGCAGCAAGCACCGAGACCAGTTATGCTCCCGAATGTTCTAGCTTCACCTGAAATCAGCCTCTCTGAGCTCATCTTAATTGTGTCCTCGTGACTCTGCGTTAACTTCAAAGAGCACTTCGAAGACCACACAGCTCTTACTGCAAACAAGCCAGCAGGACAAGTATAACCCCTATTAATAATGTCGTAGAGGCTAGACCACACAGAAGATTCCTGCAGTGCCCTTTGGGCTTAAAGATGTAGGGGGTCTGAACTACCTGCCACTTAGACCGTTTCACAGCAGCTCCAAGAATCCCCGTGCAAGGCATGCGGTGAGTTTTGTGCCCATATGGATGGGTGTAGAGCTGTAGATCTTCTCTGTCGATCAGATAGCCACATTAGTTTTGCCCCAGCTTGCAGCATGCCCTCCTCAAAGCTAAACGTAGCAGAGAGAAAGTTCACACCCGAGTACCTGACAGGTTGCCAGTTAAGGCAGTCTCTTAGCCACTGTGAAAGTCTTGGGTCCTGGGTGCTGCTTCACGGCAAGCTGGGGGCGTTCAACCCTAGTCGTTCCCCACGGCAAGAAACTGCATTACCCTTAGGATGACTGAATATAATAGGACACACAAACCATCATGACATCCATCTTTAGAAGACTCTGAAGATGCCCGCAAGTGAGCGAGGAAGGGAAAATGTCTGGTTTAAAAGCCCCAGTGTTGTCAGGTCACCAAGTAGTGGAGTGGAGTGGAGTGGAGTCAAGATCTAGGGAGTTGGGAACAGTTGAACTACAGAGCTTCACTAACAAAGACTTGTGGACTCATGGAAAAAAATGATGGAAATGGAGAGCATCCAAAGAGGGGCTTTGTGGCAGTGGTATATACGTGACAAATTTTTGCACATCATCCTTCCTAAGTTCTGCCTCTGAACCTTCAGATCAACAAAGATAAGTTGCTGCTGCAGCAGAGGCTCCAGGTTTGGCGCTTGAAGGCAGCAGACTGTGACATGCTATGGAGACTGGGCTGAATAAATGAATGAATAACTGAATTTGTCATTCTTCTCTTTACAAATTGTCAACCGGTGACTTGCAGTTGTCTTAAAATGAGCAGTCATGAATTAAATCTTTGCGATTGGTAATAGCTAAAAGTAGTCTGAAAGTTCACCACAGCCAGTATGTCTGGGCTGTGGTTGCTGAAATTCAGCCATAAAGCCGGGATGGTTAGTTTTGGCCGGACACACAAGCTATAGGTATAGTTTTTTTCAATATGTTCTGAATTTTTGGCACAGGAGCTTATGGCTCAAGCTAATCTTCATTTCCTCATTGCCCTGCTTTCAAACAAAACTTTTCCTTGTTTGAAACTCGAATGTTATCCAGGGTGAAAGGAGGCAGAGAGGGGAAAGAGAGAGGGTTAACGTTTTTCGAAGGAAAGATTGGAAGTGGTGGGACAGCTCTGCTATGGAGGTCAGGAGGAGATGCTGCTTGCTTCAGCTCAGGAAGCAGAGGTGCATCCTCGGACACAAAGATACTTGGTAAAAAATGCAGTTCTGGATCAGTTGTACGCTTTGTTCCCCTGTATCTTCCATGATATCACACAACCTTTTGCACCATACTTATTTCCCCTTCACTTTTCCCAGAACACAGAAGATATCAATACTTTTACTCTTAGTCCTAATTTGGTAGATACTTATAACACTGCAATTTTGTGATGTTAAAATTACCTTTTTTCCAATAATTTCCGAGGCTGTCTAGGACTTTGCATAGTCCTTGAATGAGATGCAAAGGTTACTTCACCTGCTCAAATACTTACTGGTAAGGAACCCAAAATAAATCACAACTGTTGCTACAGCAAATTTCTTTGAAAACTTTTTTTTTTAAAGTTGCAGTATTTATGGAAAATGTTGACATATGCATTCATCTCTAGATTAGAGCCAGCTATCCTCAGAAGGACAAGGAGCTATACTCATTTATTCCTGCTACAGGGAACAAACCTGCCAAACCTTCAGCTTTCTCAGATGGCAGTGCATTGAAAAGAAAATAGAAAAAACCCTGAATCTTCTGTGGTGCACAACATGTCACAGTTTGCATTTGAGTCCTTTGCCACTGAATTTTCTCCTTTGCACAGACGCCAAACAGTGCAGACTCTGAACAAGATCCCTGCCAAGACTCTGATTAAAGACTAGCTCTCTGCACCTGCTTATTATTTTACCACTACGCACCTGCAGCCCAGTTTCAAGAACCTCATTATTGCTCACTTGTCTCTGGCCTCATTCTGACAAACTTCACAGACAAAATACCACACTTCCCTTCTAATGACCATCACAACAGTTCTAACTCTGAACAGCCTCTAATAATTTCACAATTTTTTTTTTCCTGCTCACCAAATATGTAATAATGAATAGTGATACAGCAGGCTGAAAGTAGACTTAATGTAGTTCCTAGAAAGGGAAATCTGCTTTAAAAAGTTAAATCAGAAAAATCCAGGACTCCAGGTAAAAGATATTAAAGCAGGGGAAAAAAAAAGAAAAAAAAAAAAATAGCAAGAGTATAATTGAAGACAGTGACCTTTTCACATTCCCAGAGCTTCTATCTAGAAATTTATGAATGTTTCTGCACCTGTTTCTGCACTCTGCAGCTTTCAGCTTTGCACAGCCCTTATATTGTGTCTCAATCCCTAACTTCTGTCCTGTGTGAAATGTGAAGGGGACCCAGCACTGACTCTCCTCATTGCTGCTGGTGCTGCCACTGGCCCGACTGGAGCCCTTGCTCAAGCCAGTCTGGGGACAAACTGCTGAAACTCCAGGCTTTCTTTGAGCTCTAGCCCTGCCTGTAGGCTCTCCCTGCCTGCCTTCTCTATTACCCCACGAGATGTACTTGGAGCTTAATGTCTTTTCACTAACCAGAAAAAAAATAAAATCCCTTTTCTACTTGGATCCATGGTGTCCTGGGCAAGGGACAGCCCACATGTGCATGCACGAGTGGCCACTGCTCTCGTGAGTGGCTTTGAGTCATATTCCAGGTTGTTCTTCTCCCAAGGCAGTATATACGAATAGCTCTTGAAGGAGGTGCCATGAATCTGCTTCATGGTACAATTGACCCAGAAATTGTATATTTTCTTTCCTATGGTATCAGTTATCCTTGTAGAAATATGCTTCTTACAACATCACCTATATCTATACATGTGTTAGGAAGCTAAGTTACAACCCTCCCTTTAAGATACCACCCTGCTGCTTCCCAAGGTGCCTTTTCATGGTATTGCTGAAGCATGGGTGTGCAGGGACAATGAACAAACAGATATTTTAAAGAGATATCAGTATGAAACTCTAAGGGAGAAATCAAATATTGATGCCTTTGTTTTGTTAGAAGAAGTTGTTCTTTAATCTTCCAGCCAGAGGGCACTCAAAGAGGATACTGCACCATGTGCACTTCCAGAGGCACAGCAAGGAGCAAATATTACCAAATTCTCATCAGTTACCTAGCCTAAGGGTAGCAAACCATCTTCAGAAGAGAGCCTTGTGCACATCTGTGGCATACAAAGAGAGGATTTATTTAGACGTGTTGGTCCAGACAGAAGTGAAGGCTTCTGATCCAGCTAGCAAAAGCTCTAGTCTCATTAGTGCAAGCTTCTGTGTTATAAACCAGGACCAAAATGGGAAAGGAAAGTAGCAGATCTTGGATTTGTACCATCAAAGAGAGAACGAAGTTTACCCTGTGAGTCACAAGTCACAAACCAAAGTGTATATTAATCTTCACCCTGACACATTTCTTCCATCCATCAGATCTAGCATTGTGCTGGTCTAACAGTGAGGATACATCATGTCATTCATGACACATGATGATTCCCAGATGTTCAGACAGCTGTGCTACCCAGTGGAACAAATGGGTGTTTACAGTAAAATAAGTACCAAATTTAGCAAAACTGAAGGTGAAGTTGCAAGTTAATTAGTGCAAGAGGGCCTAAAACCCATAATATATGGGAGCTCATACTTCTTCGGTAGATCCAGAAGTACAAATTGAGAAAAGAGCCTACCAATTGAATAGTAAAAAATCAAAAACAAACAAGAAAACCCACCCAGAAAGTCACCACGAGAGAAGCCAGAATAAATAACATGACTGCCGAGCTCTGATGTAGCTCTTCTGGTGGAGTTCCTGGTGATGAATAAAAGGAGCTCTGAGTCAGGTGCTTGTAAATAGTCATATATAACACCTACCAAATCAGTGAGAAAGTTGAAAGAGGGAAAAGGATCGAAATACATCTTAGAGAGGCTGTAAACTTCTCAACTGACTATAAGAGCTCCTGATTCAGGTAAGAACATCACAAGTCTCTCTGAAGGTTATTTGCTCTTAAATTTCTCAAGTGGCACATTGAGGAGCTCTACGAGCAGCTGAAGAAGGTGGCCACCTGCCTGAGGCTGCGGAAGGGGATATGTAAACTTGAGCCTCTCTGACTTATACAAAGTGAAGCAAAACACAGCCTTCTGCTGGGCTGCCTTGCTGACGATGTTTCAGAGGTGCCCAGGTCAGGGCCACAGTAGGCAAGGAAAACTAAGGGCTATTCATATCAGAAAGATATAGTCCATGCTAACATAAAGAGTGGAGAATGGTAAACTCTAAAACCAGACACTGCTAAACCCCAGTGAGATTGAAAGTGAGCAACTCCCTGTTAAAGGCTGTCTGCCTAAAAAGTTTAGTGTTCCCCAAAGTCATTACAACTCTCTAGATCTTCTGCTAAATCATCCTTACTCTCCCAGACATTTAAGTCAGTACTGAATGAGGCCATGCAAACAGTAACCCAGCCCCCCTATTCTCTTGCACTTCATGTCAAAACCAGGAGGCAGGAGCAGCCTACGGAGCAGACGGCGCTACCGGCAGTGGGGATCCTGATGACCCAGAAGAGCTCGCTGGAGCCAGAGTTCACACAGCTACGGAGGGCCAGTCGCCAGCACTGGCCCTGGATACTTTCATTATTCTGTGCTAGAGCAGCAAATTTGTTTTCCATAAAGCACTAACTAGGCCAATTTTTAATCTGGCTTGCAGTGCTGAAAACAACCTGCAAAAAACAGGTGGCAGTCTCCTTTCATGCAAGCCAAAAGAGAGATAAAAATAGACTTCAATTGCCATTGAAAATATGGTAAAATAATCCTTTTCCATCTGCTAAAGCAAACCTTGGGAGTAAGTGAATTAACAGGTCTCCACTATCAGACACTGTGAGCTAGGCATTGCTGCTCGTTAATTACTATTAACATGACAGCAATCGATTGCCTATATCTCTTGCACACATTAATCAAAGCCGAAAACTGTGTGCACCTTGTATATCACTCTCAACCCCTGCTGGCATGCCGCCTATTCCTTCCTAAATGTTTACAGCAGCATTCGCTCGCTAAAGTTTGTCCCTGTTGCGAGTGCACCGTAGCAAAGGCCTTTCCTCTTCTGCCATCTCAGTATGCCCTGTCCAGCCTGTGCCCTGTAGATCGTATTATTAAATCCGCAATGCCATCTCCTCCACTTTGAAGTTGGCCACAAATGACGAATTCAAGATGCAAACCCCAGGTCATTTACAGAAAAGGCTTTTACAAAGAAAAGGATGTCCTTCCAGAAAGATTAGATCTGAAGGCCATAATTAACACGTCTCCACTGCTGTTACGACAGCGTAGCGCTGATCGCCCACGCTGACGTTCAGCTAGCCAGAGCGATCCTTAAGGAAGGATCCTCAGCACTGTCTAATTATCCCAGGCTTCAGCCTGTTGCTCAAGAGGGTTGCTTCTGCGGGTAGACTGCTAAAAATACCCCAGTACCCAGTCATGGAAACATAGACTTCCCCTCAATCCAAACACAACCAGTTTAATCAAGTCAGAAAGCGACCTGTCCCATTCAGAAGGAAGAGGGAGTAGTTTGTGTTTAAACAAGGAAAAAAAAAAACCTAGGCCAAATCCTTGTCTCATTTATGGTAATGTAAATCTAGAATAACTGAATAAATATAACTGGAGTTAAAGCTTTTATAAACAGGTATAAATTAGATCAGAATCAGCTTTTACGACTCTTTGGCATCTCTTAAACCTCAGTTACTGGTTAGATGCTCAGTCAGCCTGAAACCAGCCTTTCAGCTGCCTATTGCTTATGTGACTATTCACAAAACTGAGTAGTCACCCAACAGGACATGTCTAACCTGCATTTGCACGACACTACGCAGATGCGTAAGCTGAAAGGCTGACAGAAATTTGAGAGTGCACATCTGAGGGATAGTGGTGCAATAAAGCATCAAATAGAGCTGATAAAAAAAAAATAAAAAAACAAGATGTCCACCTCGGGAAATTACGATTTTCATTTCAAATTGAGATTAAACGTCCAGAGCTTTTCCCCCACAGCATCAAAAGTTCAGAACATTTTTTAGTCTGAAATGTTGAAACATTTTGACTGAGAAATAAACATCTTGACATTTCCAAGTTAGAATGTATACATACGGTTTGTCAACAAAATTAGGTTAGAAATTGCAGAGGAAGAGGTTTTCATGTGAGGTTTATCTTGTACTTCCTGCTTTTTGAAGAAACAGTGCAATTGTGTCCAGGTCAAAAAGTTAAGAGGTGCTCAAAAACACTAACAATGAATTGCCCGTTCTCCTTTCATCTCAGATCAGTTTTGATCTCAGTTTGGATGATCCCTGATTTTATTCAAGCTAATTCATCTACTTTTCCAGCTGCATAGGCAGATACAGAGATCGGGGCCACTGATGACTTTTATGCACGATCCAGGATTAGAAGCGTAGGAAAGCACAGAAATACTATATTACCTTTGTATACATTTTCTTGGACCAGAAGGTTTCTTTTGCACCTTTTAAGGGTGAACACTGGATCCCATTTCAGATTTCTCTTCTGTGTTTAGCCCAGTTGGACAGAGCTGTGAGATTTCAACATCAAATACGTTTAGAGCTGTGTGAATTCCTTCCAGCTATTACTTTTCTCGTATGTAAAAAGACTCAGCACTCATATAGCACCTGAATGACAATCCTTCTACCAAAGTGACTAGGATAGCAAAGGATCTGAATGAGTAAACTACTGCCAGTTCAATTTTTTTTTTTTTTTTTTTCTTTTTAAAACTGCAATGCAGAGAACAGCTGCCTTCCAGGGACCAGAGCATAAGAGTTCAGGCAACAGAATATTTTAAATCTATGCCCTAAACTTAGAACGGAACTGCATGGTCAGAAGAATTAAATTTGTCTTGCTTTTATTTCAAATTCCTATATCTATTCAGCTTCTTGGTTCTGGCAAGAAGTTGAAATGCCCAGAATAATTATCTTTTCTCAATATTTCTGGCTTGCCTTCAAGCAAGGTAGCTGGGAAGACTGGAATCAGACAAATCATTTCCATCTACTCTTATATCTTATTAGTGAAAGCCTATGGGAATTACATAAATTGTTGATGCTTGTGCACCAGGTGTTGATCTGAAAAATATGGCATTTATTTTGTGACTTTGGAAGACTTTACTCAGAGAATATTTTTTTATATATATGTGTTTGTATATATATGTGTGTGTGTGTGTGTGTATATAATCCCAGTATGCAACCAAGACTGTTTTTCTCTACCATACACCTACCACTACCTACTGTGGGTTCTATGGTAATATATTACATTTATATAATCCATTGGTCCTTTGGCAATGGTGTCTTATCTTAGAGATGCACAAGCACCCACAAGAAAAAAAAAAAAAGAAAAAAGTTGATACCATATCTAGATTGTTAGAGAAAAGACCTGGAAAATACTGCAATAAATACTGAAGATAGAATATCAGTGTATGAAGTTTAATAGTCAATTCTCAGTTTATTTTATTCTGATTTGATTTCAACTCATTGCTCAGTCTAAAAATTATATCTACAGCTGAAAAAGTACATGCACATGGTTTTTCCAAAAACCTAGAACTTCATTACTGGTGTTCAGTGTTACTAATATTTACAGTGATTGAGTAGTAATTTCTAAAATTGTATTAGGAACGTAATCTAGCTTCCTGCAAGAATTATCTTTTTGACATAAACTCTCACGCATTACAGTCTATATTTATCCATTGATGTTCCTGATTACTTTCTCAGGGTGAGCTGACATTCTTGATATAAAAAAATGAGGTATACAAAGTAAGGTAAATGTAATGTGCATAAGTAGGAATACTCCCACTGGAAAAAGCAGCTATCTTAATAATAAATATTAAGATATAGAGATATTTTACATCTTTAAATGAGATCAGAAACATTACCATTCTATCAAGGGTTAACTTTCAGGTAAAATTCAGTCTGCTTCTGGATTTCTATCCACAACAAAAGAATACTCACTTTAGAGAGAAATTATTTAAAGTAACATATGTCATTAAACATAGTGTTCTACTTCTTAAAAATACAGACAGCCTTCCTAGTCACAACTGTTGTGGTGCCCTGTGTATCCAAACTAAAAAGTCCCAAGTCTGAGGGACCAGCTGCTACTAGCATTACATGGTAACATCCATCAGAACGGCCAAGCCACAATGAAGACATGCAAAATCAGGATGCAAGTTTGAAAATTTAAGCAGTTGTTTTTCTCTGCTAACATATATTTCAAACCATTAGATTCTCAATTCATTTTCTGTCAAAAGAACACTTAAGATCCAAATGTTTGATGTAACATTCAAGTATTTTGCAATACATGCAGTCCAGACATCTCTTATTTTTGCCTTTTACAAAAACCTTATAATGTTTTATTCCTAAACTCATTTTAGTTGCAGGGGCTTAACTTTTTCTTGATGGAAGGAGACAATGTGGGAGGACAAGTGGCTGAAATGTAGCATTTAATCCGTTTGATTAAGCCATCTCTCTTACTTCAAGGATTCCTTGCTAAAGTAATAATGAATCGACTACATCAATACAATAGTAAGCTTCACATTGCACTAGTGTTATCACTTTCAGATAATGTTTAAGTTAAACTCCTTTATAGCTAAGCACTATACCAACATCTAAGGGAATTTAAATTGTTGCATAAAACCAAAAAGAAGTATAAATTATTTTAGGGGAGCGGATACTACATCTCATATCTTTGAAGCTTTTGGTACAGAAATAGCTGTGGGAAGTGGAAATGAATGCAACAAGTTAATATAACGGATACAACATCTTTTAATTTGGCTGAGTGAATCCACAAGAGTCTAACTCAATAAGTTTAGGACTTCAGGGAGTACATGTGTTGAATACATAATTGAAAGGTCTTCAAGTAAAGCAGTAGATTGCACTAATCTAGATGGCCTCTGAATTTCAGCTTGCTTAAACTCACTTACATTCATCTCTGAGTTTGGCCCTTGGAATGGTACATAGCACTTCATATTCTTGGGGAAACGAGATGAACGAGTCCTACTAGAATTGTCTGAGAGGCTTAGCTGCAGGTCACTAACAATATTAAACATCTGGATGAGTGGAACAGCCTAACAGATTCCCAGAAAATGAGCAAGCTTTGCTATGGAAACACATGTATTGCCGTTAAATTATCACAAGGAATGTAAATCTAGAGCATCGCAAAAAGCTGAAGTTCCATTGTAATCAGGGAACATCAGTGTTATTACTAATTGCCTGTTGGCTGCAGCTCTGAGATCCATTTTGCAAGGAAGCAGCAGCCACTGAGCAGGAGACAACCTCGTCTTCAGGAGCCGGGGATTTGTACAGGAGCGGGACTGTTGATGTGTTTCCTGCAGCATCACACACTCCAGAGCCAGGAATACAACAAAGATCTGAACTGTGGCCCCTGTATAAGGTTCAAATTATCCTACCATGTCGGAGCTACATGTCACCACACTGTTTTCCCCATAGCTTGTCACTGCCTTCTCACACCATCCACACATTGGTGAGAAAGGAAAGGAAGAGCCTACCTGCAAGGGGAGAGGTGGTGTAGAGCAAGAAGATCCAGGAGCTCGATCTTTTTGTTTCCAGCTGTGCAGTCTCCAGGAGACGCTCACAGTGGCAGCCAGGGCCCTGAATCTGAAAACTGGACCACTGTAATCTTTCTAAACTCAATCTACCATCCTGTATCCTCATCCTAGTTGGAAGTGCCCTGACTTCATTTTCCCACGGACAGGAGAAATAAAGTTTTATGTCATATAAAGCTAGGAGCTTTTTGCTAAGCAGATGGACAGCCAACTTCCTGGTCTCTTAGGTAAGCAATATAGGAAATTATACTGTAATTCAGAGAGGTTTGAACTAAAATGTCTTTTGGCAATGCTTAGACTTGGGCTAATATCACAGCAGTTATTTCTGTCAACTTCAGAGTACTACGCTGTGGCCAATTAATGGAAAAAAAGATGAGATTCAGTCAACCGCTCTGGGATTTTCTCTTTGAATGTTCAGGCTAGATTAAGGAAAAGACCTTGCCCTAGCCCATATAGCCTTGTAACGCTACTGCCTGTTATTTCCAATTGTTGTTACAGAAGAGCTGGCCTCGCTGCTATTGTTAAAGGTCAGTCAATGTTTCCACTATAAACCTTCTTTATTGCGGATTTCACATAAGTGTGTGATTTGAATTTACTCTGGACTGAAACACAGTTTTTCTTCACCTGGAAATGGATGTGTTTTGTTCTGTTCTTTCAATCTGTATGCTCATTTTGTTCTTAATCCGGGATATCTTCAAAAAAGGTGATCTCTAACCCACATTCTTATTTAAAAGATTTCAGGGGTAGATGATCCCATTTGGATAACTGACTCCTTCATCACACCAGCCAGTGGTTTCCTGATTTAGTCCCAAAGCAATATTGGCAGCTCGTTGCACGTTATCTCAGAAACTATGGTTATCAAGCCTTATTATTCAATAGTGGGTGGGTCACTTCTGAAAAATGAAAATCTGAAGGGAAGGTAGTATTACTTGGAAAAATTTCAGTTTCAAAACAAAAAGTTGTATTTCAAAATGGGCTGTGCACACAACCAGCATATTAGACAGAGTGCAATCCCCAGGGCAGATTATGAAAATTATTTTTGCCATTGGGCAGGAAAATAAAAGCACTGGAATCAAAATCCTGTATTCTCCAGACTTCTCCAGAAATTAAGTACTCCATCAGATATCTCTAGGGCAACTGAACATCCCTTTGAAATGAATAATCACCAAGGAATTATTTGTAAAGTCCCCTCATTATACACCCACACACATCATCTTTCCCACTGAAGCAATAGCTCTCCGCTGTCTATCTTTTGCCTCCCTCTGTTGGGAAGAGGCCTCCTCCGCAGGCAGGAGAAGTGAAGTGCCATCCAGTGCCCCAGCACCCACAGCTCTGGTGGGTTATTCACTGCTCTGCCTTAGCTGGTGCAGGTAGGACACCTGCAGCCCCCTCGCCCGCCCTGGGACCGAAGCTGGCCTCTTGTTCTCCCTTTCCCCTCGTGGGAAGAAGCGTCACGGGACCCTTTTCTCCCTCTAGAAAGCAGTTGCAATCAAAGAGGAGGAGGCCCAGCAGAAAATACAGTTTTAATGTCACATACGTTTCATTGAGGTGTATAAGAAAGGACAACGAGAATATCTAAGTATTTGAAAATAGCTTTGCATTACATGTTATAGTATAAAAAACTGTCACAATTTTTAAAAGGAAAAAGTCAAAATATCTCCTGATTGTCATGTTTTTATTCTCTGAGAATTATTTGGTGGAGATTAACCAATTTGTGAGGCTTCACTCTGAACAAAGCAAAAGCAAAATTCTTTTTCAACGGCTATTTTCATTCTTTGCCCATCCCTATTTTCAGCTTTAAGCCTCTACACAAGCACGCACATACATTTGCTCATACACACAACCGTACACCTGGTACGCCATTAGGATTGATTTGGCATGGCCCCAAGAACAGTGGATTTTGAAGCCAACACCCATTTCTCATGCAGAGGACAATCCCACACCTATGGCTATGCTTTCAAACTATCTAAACACACACGAGGCATCTGCAGAACTCAGTTGTATCAGAACAACTTGAGGTGTAAATTTAGATTCCTACAACTATCTTGATGGAGTTCTAATGAAATTCTTACTGCATCAGAAGGACTGAGTTTTGGTTTAGCTCAGCCTGTTTGGAGGAGGTTAAGCTAAAGCAAAAGCCTCTATGTGAATTTTAGAGCCAGAGTGGCCACACAGGGAGTTATACTGTCGCGACTGCACAGTTCACCAAACCAGGTGAGAATTGCCTGTGTTTCTCCATAGCAGTTAAAAGTAACTTGCATTTTCACGCTCTTCTTCTCAGACCTAAGGATTAGAAACCTGATACTTCAAAACAAAGACGAACGAGCTGATGTCTCACAGGCTTCCATGAGCTGGCACCAGAGCTGCAGTTCAGGGGATCCTAAACCTTAACATGTCATGCACGTGCATGTGAGCCCGCAGACCCCCATTTTGTCTATAATGACAGCTCTTCAGCTTTGCACTCTGCATTGGCTAGATACAAGCTAGGTCTAATCTGGGAGCTGGCCAGTCAAGTCCATGCAGTGCCATGTTTAAACTAAAATACCTTGTCTCTCAGCAGGGATTTGCTTGGATTGCAGGCAGCATTAAGATGCTGATACCATGTACAAATAAGACTGGAACAAGTTCAAATGATGGGTTGAGCTCATTTGCATCTGCCAGCATCAGTTTATGTAGCTATGCCTTCCTATCATAATTAAGTAGTATTTTACAGGTCTGACACCAAAGAGATGAAGGCTCATCAGCTTTAGAGTGCAGCCAGCCATCATGAAATAACCCGGGGAGGATACAACTGTGTATGAAGAAATAGGACCATCAGCAGTGCAGGTTTGTCTGTCCTCACTTTCATCGCTGCTCTGCTGGAACAGCGGTGATGAGGCACCTTGTGGATTGTGGGAAGGACAAGTAAAGGAAATCACACTGCAAGAGATTCACTAGAGAAAATCTCTCAAGCCAGGGGGACCAAATGCAAAAAGGCCCACGCAGGGTAACCTCATGGAGAATGAGGTCCTCAGGCTGTCGTGCTACACCAAGTTTTCTATTCAGAGAGAAGTATTAACATTTTTAGGCTTGTTGGTAAAGTGGGTTCAGTCCAAAACAGAGGGACAGCTCAGTAGTAAGTTGGCTCTACAACTATTTACCTTTAAGTGAGGCTTGGTTCCCATTCCCCTGACTGAAGTCAAGACTTTCCATGCTTTCCTCTTTGACTGACCCTCTTACTATTCACCTCACCTAAAAGAGCATGACTCGTGGAGGTAATTTTAAGCTGTGCGCGTATTTAATCCTCCGTTTGTCAAGGGCTTCTCCAGTCTGTATTTTTGCATCTCTGTATTTATATAGGATGGAAAGCTCTCTCCCTCTGAGGCTACGTTACACACGATGGGAAAACCCCCTAAAACATCCTAATGAAACAAGCTTAAACAGAGCCAACAAGATTTCACTATAAGCTTTACCTATAGGTTGATTATATTGTGTAACTTAAATGACTAACAATCAGCTATAGAAGAACAAAGGATGTGCTGAACAAAAGAGGGGAACTTTGAGTCATATGACATGACTCTGCTGTTTGCAGCTCAAACTTTCAGTGCCATACCACCACGCAGAAACACAGGAGAAGACAGAGATGGTCCACGTGACATGAGCTAAGGTAGCATTGCTGCCTCAACTGAGCAGAAGTCTTTCTGTCCAACTGCTCAGTGACTGATGCCTCTTACCCTTTTGCTTTCCCATCCATTTGCTAAGAGCCTGATACTGTGTTAATGCTCCACTTATTTAGCAATTCTTTTCAAATTGCAATAGGCTGTGCTTTTATTCACTCAAATTGCCTTTTTTTTTTTTTTTTTTTTTTTTTTTTCCAGATGGAAACTATCTGGAAAGAAATTTTTCAGTAAAAGGAGAAACCAGCAACTTGTGGAATGAGTTCAGGACTACTTGGGAATAACAGACACAGAGAGCATACGTTATTTATCTTGCATTACTCCACTTTTTTCCAAACGTGTTTTTATATAACATGACAGGTTATCACTTCTTGCCTTTGGCTACAGATGGGTAGGACTGCAAACAATCAAATGCAAATCAAGAACAGTCTATAGCAGACGCACTATTGTATTGTCATGGCATCACTCCTACTCACTCAAATTAGTCAAAGCACTCCCTTTGGTTTGTTTTTTTGGATGGAGTAGCTGGGTGGAGACGGAGCGTGTGGGTGGATGGCCATTTTCCAGCAGAGCAAACACTCTCCTTGGGGGACGTCCCTTACGACAAGGAATTCCTCGTGACATCATGGGCTGCTTGACGCTGGAGTGATGTGCTCGAGCTGGAATTGCTCCCATTGCGTTTTATAACACAGCCAAAATAGGATGATCAAATCCTACAAGAATAATCAATTTAGAGGTGTGGCTGTACTTATACCAGAATTTTTCCTTCCTTTCTCAATAGGAAGATGTGTTTCAGAAAGGCAGCTTCTAACCCCAAGAAAAGCCAGATGCATATATTGACTGTGATTAACAGAGCTTTCGTTTTGTTGCTCCTATGCACAAAATACCAAGTAAAGAAAATATTTTCCCTTTCCAGATCAATTAAAAGAAATTGCCTTCACACAACCTCATAAAATAACCTATTAAAGACTACTGTCTTTAAGAAAGGATCAAGTAGTTTTAAAACTTTCAGTCAACCACATTATAGAGTTAAATCTGCCTTTGGTATCTAGAAAAGGGCTGACATTTTCTTAGTTAGTGGGGAGAAAAAAAAAAAAGGAATGGCAAACTTGAGCTATATGAATTAAGGAAGTGTTTGTCCTGTCTAATTCATGAAAAACTCAAGAGATGTTTACTCAATTGCTTCATCTTCGAAAAATGTTCACACAGTGCACAGATTGGGCTGATATCAGTATCAACAGAGGACATCTCATCAAAATGTAACACATTCTATAAATCATATAATGGGCAGCGCCTCTGGGATGAGCAATACCTTTTTTTCTCAGTTTTTGGTTAACTGAGCATAGCAATCCCTGGTCGAGCCTACTAA
Organism: Theristicus caerulescens; assembly: GCA_020745775.1. Taxonomy (NCBI): domain Eukaryota; kingdom Metazoa; phylum Chordata; class Aves; order Pelecaniformes; family Threskiornithidae; genus Theristicus; species Theristicus caerulescens. The sequence continues at coordinate 122,876,664 of CM036561.1, read as the reverse complement.
ACTCTACAGTACAAGGCAGACCAGGTTGTGGATATACGATCTTCTCTACGCCCTGGGTAGAGGTTTAGGGGAGGAGCTTTCGCTCCAGTTTTCTGTGGTTTACTTGGCTTAGGACAACTGACAAGGGTGATTCTTACATGCTTTTGTTGTTCTACTGAAAACATTTGTGAAAGGACAGGTGAGTGCGGCTACACATATCCTGGGCTACAATATCATATCCTGGCACGATATTATGAGAACAATGTGATGAGAACTGATGAGCTGCAGTACACAGGACCTGATATTAAAAAAAACAACCACCTTGCCTCAAAAGTTAAAGCTTTTGTCTTCTGGAAAGGATGCAATCGAGGAAGAGCACACAACTTCAGTGAGATGTCATAACCTGGTATTAGCAAAATAAAATTCCTATATAAAACTGAGCTACTGTTCCAAGTAAAATATTATATACTAATGACAACTCTGTGAGAAACTTTCCTGTAATTGAGAGAATTATGGGAGCATGTACTGTGGCCACATTCCTGCCTAGGATCTGCTCACAAGGAGTTTTGAGATGGAAGAAGAAAAGATTTGGCTACTGGTGAAAAGATTCCCTCCTTCTGCACTACAAAACAGACTGTAAGCTCAAACACAAAGTCACAGAAAGACAATTTCCAATAATAAGCAAAATTACAATGCATAATTATCTATATTACTCAATGGCCAAAACCCTCATTTGTACTGAATCAACAGGTTCCCCAGAAGATGAATCTCTGCTGCGGTTCTTGTGATGGTTGACGCTCAGGATCTCTCCCTAAGGCACGAGCGGGGCAGGTCTGACCCCCGCTGCCCTCCGCGTCCCAGGACACCGTCCTCCCACATCCCCGGCTGTATCGTACTTCTCCTTGGCATCACGCTACACAAACACACCCTTACAGGCCCCAACACAGCTTTCACATTATTTTAAATGTTTTGCATTGAGGAACACATGCATTCTTACAAATATTTGTAAGAGCCTACAGGGGCCCAGAGGAGATGCAGACCCTATGGCGTGCAGCAGGAACACAGCCAGCCCGCTTGAAAAGAAACTCGCCCTAAGCAATGCTTATTCTTAGATTAGCTGCAAATGAGAGGGATATCTTCATATCTGAACAGTACATATTTTGAGAGGTACACCTATTGCTAATGCTTTCCCAAGTGGCTCCCAGGCGTACCTAGGTTAGCAGTGGTATTAGAGAGAAGGTAAAAACAAACTCTGGCATGGGAGAGAGGTAACACCACTTCACTGAATTCCCCTCTTAATCCCTGATATTTAAGAGATTGCTTTAAACCCTGCAGCATGAGATTTTCGATTCATGACAGCTTATGCTCTTTATTTGGGTTACTCCTATTATTCCTATCTGCGTACAGCGTCATATTCTCTCCAACAGGAGCTAAACAGCCGATGAAAGCAGCACAGGTGATTGGCAATTTTAAGCTACCCTTTCTCCTACCAGTCCCATTTCTCATTCTAATTTAATCAGCTTATTTCCCTGCCATTTTTTCAGCCTGCTATATCATGCTCTACTCTCCAAGGCACGCTACAGCTAAGACTCATCCACACACTATGTCGCTGGCATCTTAAATCACTGTTCTGGCTCCAGGGTAGCTATAGGAGTACCAGCATGTACTGACTATCCCTCATTAAAATTCAGCAGCACTTGAGCAGAGGGATTGTGCAACCCCATTGTTCCTGCTGTGTGGTTGCAGGCATTCATATAATCTTATTATGACTTTTGGGTTGTTCGCGTGCATATTTACACTTTAATTTTGTGCTGTAGGTTCAAAGAAGAGTATGTAAAATAATATTATATGGCTGTCAGCACTAGGAAAAGATTAAAAGCCTCCTAGAAAAAATACAAAGTGATCTGACAGCACTACAGTGTAGAATTAATGCTGGAGCATGCGTTGTTTAAGAAAAAATTCTTGTAAACTGTTTCTGGGAAAATAATTCGGTTTTTTGTTTTTGAAGAAAATGTTGCCTCTGAAAAGCTTCAGGTTCAGTAAAGGTTCTTATATTTTAAGCATGATATATATCAAAGTGAGGCCTTGGAGCCCTTTTCACAGACCAGATACCCATTGTGTTAGCCACCAAATAAATACAAAATAAAATTGCAATGCCTGCCTCGGGGATCTTAGTCCTGTTGTTTGTCTGCTGACACACAGTGTATTTCACCATGCTAGAAGAGATGTCAGGGACCTACACTGTATACATCAGCCCTCAAATATCAGTAATCCAGAAGAGCATATTGGCAAAGCTAACTAAATTTGAAGGAAATACTAAGGTCTATTTCCCCATAAGCAATTTTGCATTAAGGGACTCAGCAGAAAGAGATGAAGGGAAAATGCTTCCCTGTTGGTTGTGACAGTTTCTCAGAAAGGATTTACACTGACAACTTAGGGACAGCTCAACATATTTGAAACTTTGCATAATGCTTACAAAATAATACAGATGAGCAAGCCTTGAAAGATTACAAGGAAGCATGCCTGCTAGTGATGCCCAGAAAAATGCTTTCATCGCACGAATATAGTTGAGGGAGAGATAAAAGGAAAAGGAAGGACTTGAAGGAATCCTGACCTGGCAGGGAAAGAGGTCACTCCATACCCAATTCTGCTGAGTTGAGCTGCTGGCAACATCAGCATTAGCAACTGGCTAGGACATTAGCAACTTCAACAACAAAGAGGGGTTGGATTTGGATCCTTGGCATTACTAGTCACGTTCCCACTTCAGAAAATGTGGCCATGGCATCCTCGAGGTCTCATAACATGACTGACTTGTGCCTTCCTCCGGTTTTCCCTGATGAACCTCAAATGCAATGTGTATGCCTCAGCATTAGCTCAGGAGGAAGAGGCCCTGAGCTTTTTCCACTCTTGTTTTTATAATACACCTATATTATTTACATGTACTTCTATTTATACAGATGTATTTACATTTCTATTCATATATATTTTATGAATATAATCCATGTAGGGATTTAATGGCACAGACAGGAGAAGAGCCCAGAAATCCCAATCTATTTCTCAGCTACAAGACTTTATTCACTCCAGCCCTTGGCTTCTCTATGAGGATCTCCAACAGAGGCAATAGCTGAAGACAACTGCAGTGGTTTTCTTTGGACTGTAAGTACGAGGAATTCAGCAGACACCAATGCTAGAGGGATTCTGGACAGTGGGTTATACACCTGCCAGGAAGAACCAGCAGTTTAGAAGGCTATCTCTGCTTTTTTTTTTTTCCTTCATTCCCCCACTTATAAAAGAAAAGCAGTCTGTCAGATAAGGTGGTCGGAGCAGAGGAATATTTAAGCCAGATAAGAGGTACTGTGCATCAACAGTAAGGTAAAGATCAGCAGCAGAGGTAAAGAGCAGCAGCAGCCATGAAGTTTATTCTTTTTGTGCTTTAATGCTAAAGGGTGTGATCTCAGGCAAATTAAAAATATACTTTTTTTTTTTTTTTTGTCACAAGTTGGCAGGTACAGCTTAAATGAGGCTGTTGCAGTGGAAGTGAAAGAGACAGTCTAAAAGGGGTGGCTGGCACAGATGACTTAAACAGAAAACCTTGTGTTTACTGGTCCAGGATCAAGCAAACCTTGTCGGCCTAAATGGTTTCCTATATATATTAACCTACTTCATTACACAAAGTCCTTAACCATGTAAGTGAAACATTACCAATGGGAAATCCATAAAAGTTGGAACTCACAGAGTGGAATGTTTTGATTTATTTTTGCCTCCCCTCTCCCAGGAGTCAATCAAAGAGTAAACAATATTTTACCTTTCCTCGAATTAATTATTTGTAAGCTTTTCCCCATCAGACTTCCCACTCGGTGCAGAATAACATACCTACCCTCACGAAAAAAAGAATCTTTAAATTCCAGAGGAAACATCTCGGCACCTTTTGCCTGGCCCAAAGAAAATAGTCCATAACCCAGTAAAATCTTTATTAAGAATAATGGGCAAGGAAATGGCTAGAAAAGTAGTTTCTGAAAATCCAACAGCAGAACAAAACAGGAAAATGTCTGGGTTTTGCATCTGTATTTTACAAACACCCACTTTCTAGTCAACTGTCTGCTTTCTCACCATATGAATTTTGGGCTTTACTTCATCACACGGATTAAACCTTTTGGGTTTCAGTGGCTGCTTTCAGGAAGAAAAATCTGGATGTTGTTTACAGATAGAAAAGTATGACAGGGATGCTTTAAAGTTAGTTCAGAAGCTCTAAATAAAATCACTGTTGAGGGAAATGGGAACTTGTTCACTAGTTCTAGCACTTTTGAAATTTTTGAGGCTTTTCTACATCATTTACACCCATGCAAATCACCAGTGTTCCTATTCCACAAAGAAATTATCTCCTATCTTTTTCATATAGAGGAAAGAATACATATCAACACTGGCTTATAAGATAATCCTTTTGTACAAGCACTTTAGAATCTAAAGTTGTGACAGATAACCAGGCAGCTTGAATGTGCTTAAAATTGGAAGGATTTCAGCACAGCTAAAAGATATCAAAGATATTTTTTGTATCAGAATGCTTAAAATGGACACAGTTTCTCTTTTGTAATTTCTCAGCACAGCTTTCTCAAATGAAAACATCTGAGGGTATGCAGCTTTTCTTTGAAATGTCATGCATTTTTTATCACTCAGTTAAAAAAAAGTATTTTGAAAGACAATTTTTTTAAAAAAATCCAATATCAACAGTGATTTTTTCTGAAACATTTAGAGTTCATTAATATTTTTTCCTAAGAAAAATGACAATAATTTTCTTTCACATTCTATAACATCTAGATCAGAGAAGAGAAGTGCTGTTAGTGGGGTGTGTAATCTAGCAGACAGAACATGCAGAACTCCTGACTGGAAGCTGAAGCTCATCTTGTTCAAGTAGGAAATACTTTTTTTTTTTTTAAAAAAAAAAAAAACAAAAAAAAACCCAAACAAATGAGAGTAGCTTATCCTGGGTGTTGTAATTCTATCATCACTTGGAATCTGAAATCAAGATTGGATGCCTTTCTAAAAGATGCGCTCATGGCTCAGTCACAGATTAATGTCATCAATAGTTCATGTACTTGGTAGGGAATAATGTAAAAATAGCAAGGCCAAATTCTTTGGCTTGTTTTACACCACAGGTCAAAGTGGACAATTGTATTGGTCCCTAAGGAATTTTGAATTCACTGCCATCATCAACAACAGCAATAATTAACGTGTGCCTGTATTCTTTGATCTAAATCCTGTTTGCAAGCAGTAAAGGAGAACGTGAATATCATCAGAGCAACGAGCTGTTTGAATCCTAAGTCACTTCACAAGTACAATTTTAGGAATTCTCCTGGCTCTGATCCTTTACCGTGGTGCGAAGCAATCAACTTCAGTGTCGGTACCATAGGTAAGAGTTTCTCTTTAAATAGATTTCAGGGATCTACCATATATTTTACACACAGCAGGGGAGACATCTTTTTTCAGCTACATCTGCCAGGTTAGGTTCAGATATTCAGAAGTCTTTGGAAGAATGAAGATCATCCATCTAACAGGTCACAAGGATAGGGATATCAGAGACAAGCACAAAGAAGTAGCTTCCATAAGTGGATGTTTCTAACAACATACAATTCTGGCTAGTTCTCCACCGTGAACGAAAGCACAGGGCAGAGGTCCCCAATATAAGGGGTAAAAGCAGTATTCAGTTCTGATACTTAAATAACACAACTGTATCAGGGCGGTAGTGAAAGTTGGCTTGTTAACCCTGCTGGAAGACAGCGCTATAAACTTGTGCCGTACAAAACCAGCTCACGACACTGTTCCAGGTGGATGAATCACCTCAACTGGCATTAGCTTGAGAATAACTACACTTGCAGGTTTGCTTTAACCATGAAGGAGGTTGTTGTTTAGTACTAGGATGAGTAAGGCATTGGCTGTGATTTATAGCTATCCTCCTCTAGAGAGGATGAAGATTTTTAAATAGTGGGTAGAGCAGCGGGGTGATAGGTGCTGAATTTTGTCTTTTTCCTTAGATTGATTTTGTTTCTCCCGCAGTTTCATAGACAAGGTGGGTCACTCATGAGATCCTACAGAGCCAGTGTTTTAGTCGGGCAACATGCAAGTTAGCACATTGCCCATCTCCGCTGTGGAAGGTAGTATAAATAACTGGGATCATGCTAAAACTGCACACAAAATCATGCCTATCATCCAGATTTCTTCAAAAGCCGATTGAGGAGACAGTGGAGGGCTTTGCAATATCATCTTCTCTCTCATGCCAACATCCCTAGCACCGGGCAGAAGGCAAGAGTGTTCCCTGTGGATATCAAAGATGCATATGTGCATCTTGCTTTACATATTTCCTGTCTTGGATTTAAAGAAAGAATAAAATCCTAGCCAAGCCATTGCCCCATAAAATTTGTTGGCCACAAGAGCTGCTGTACTTAGCCGGAGATATGCCAACTCAGCTGCAGGTGCAGAAAAGCCTTCCCTGCTTTCTGCTTCTGGCAGAAACAGGGACACATCGCGATGACAGTCTGTCCCCGCAGGACGGGCTCGCAGAGCCAAGCTCCTGCCCCGCGTCTCCTCCAATGCTACATGCTACCTGCCTGCAGTCTCCAAAGAAAGTGGCTCAGAAACTCTCTATGGTCTTTTCTGAATAAAAATTTTCTGACCAAATCACTCTCCTAAAGCAAAACATCGTTCCCAATAAGACAAACTCTTTTGCAGCAATGTGACTTTGATCAGAGAAAAAAAAAAAATGAACCAGCACTTCATCTTTGGCAGTCTGGTCTAGATTTTGGGGGAGTCCTGTAAAATTTGAGGAGTTTTTGGGTTTTTTTTCAGTTAAAAGTCTTCCTTTTTCTAGTAAGGACAACAAAAAGTCAGACTGGGACTGTGAGAATCATATCTCAGATTTACAGTCCTTCTTTTCCCTAAGAGCAAAAATGTGGAAATAAATGTCCTTGAAGTTTGGAATTTTGGACATTTTGGTTCTTTTTGGAGTTTCTGGGTTTTTTGAAATTGCACAGAGGACCAGAAAATAACAAATTGAGTGGCAAGGCAAGGGGGAGAGAGAGGAAGGGAGCAAAAAAGCCAATAAAGGCTTTCAAACTCCTCCAGTTCTCGTTGCTGGGAACTGCGGCAGACAAAGGCTTTTCAGAGCAAGTGCATGTCTCCAAGGTGGTCCCCACAGTTCCACCCCACCTGCGTCCCCTCTGATCCCTGCCAGCCCTTGGCTTCCCTCCCCAGCCCAAGTGGCCAGCTCCTCCCTGTCCGTGTTCCTCCTTTCAGGAAAGCACTTTTTTTTTTTTTTTTTAAAAAACGTGAAACTCATCCTTTAAAATGTAGTTTTGTCACTAAAAACTGCTTGCATACACACACAAACATTTTTTCACTCACATACAAGCCCTAAGACCAGTGGAATTGCCCAGAGTCCTCTGATGTTCTTTTTCTAACCATATCAACTGTGAGGTCTCTCCTACCTTGACAACAGCTTTTGAACCTCTTAATCTCAGGACTAAATTTGCAAAGAGTTCCAGAACGGTAAATCCTCTTGGCTCTGGAGAAACAACTAAAGGCTACACACATTTTTGGCAATACAGAAATCACTCTAAGGGCCAGCTGCAGTTCTGAATCAGCCATTTGAGGGGAGGATGAAGACTTAGGTGTTGTTTAGTCTGGAGGAGAGGAAACTGAGGAATGAATGTGACAAAGAGTCTTCCAATGCGTAGGGACTTTTAAGAAGAGAGGAATGATTGATTGTTCTTCATAGTCAGTGGGAGAGGAAAGAGGAGGAATCAGCATAATCTCTAGCAAAGACAACTTAGGTCAGATATTAGAAAAACATTTCAGCTACAGCAGTGAAATACTGGAACAGGCAACCTAGGAGTGTGGAATCTCCTTCATTGAAATTATGCAGACAAAGTTTAGATAAATACCACTTGAACAGGCAACCCAGAAATGTGGAATTTCCTTTGCCAGAGTTTTAAAGAAAATGTTAAGACAAACGTCTGGTAGGTATGGCTTAGCTACACTTGATCCTGTTTCATCCAGCTCAACGACCTCCAAGGTTCCTTCCAGCTCTCCATTTCTGCGACTCTGATTTATAGGGCAGCGGTAAATATTCGTACGACGGGTACACCCACACCTCACTGCATGAGGCATTGCACACACACACACGCTGCAAAGGAGCCCCAAGAAGCTAAATGGACGTGGCCGTTAAAAAATCAAACGGAAAACAAGAACAAAGACTTGCTCAAGTCTTTGTGCATATAACAAATTAGCAGCAGACAGACAGGTATCATCCTGGAATCTGATAACTCACAGCCCAGTCACCCAGCCATTGGGTCACTTCCCATCTGCTGGCTGTAATAGACCATCCCTCATCAAAAACTATATCAGAGCCCTGTTATCTTCTGCCTCTCATTTTCCTTTTGCTTAATGAAAGGAAGAATAGCTACTTGATGGCTAGAGTACAACCAGTTGCATCCTGCTCAGCACAGCTGAAGTTGTATATTTACATTTTAATATTTTTTCTATTACAGACCTCCCTGTGCTACCATAAAAAACACAGCCTCTAATCCCCTATTAACTGTATTTAGCAAACCTCAAGTGTTTCCTCCATTTGCAATCTGGCTGGGCTTCAGCCCTGAAGCAAATTTCAGGTGGCTGTGGTCTAAACATTAACTCTGGTCTGGAGCGATTTGAATTACAAACCAAACAGACTGTAAATGGAATCCTAAAGTGCAGTCAGAGCTCAGTCTGGGAACCTGGCTTTGTTCTCCTGAGCCTGCAAACCTACTCTTGCGCTGCTCCTCAGGCAGTCAAAAAATGGGTCGTTACTCACAGAGAGGAAGCGCAGGTGTTACATTAAAGGACTGCAAAGGGAGCCATTTGGTACCAACAATATAGATTTATTACTCATAAATTTTTAAAATTTCCTTGTGTTTTGTGATTAAAAACACATCATACTTTGATTTCCTAACCGCCTCCTGTGTTTTGCTTCCAAATTTTTGACAGCCAGTTAATTATGAAGTTTTGAACTTATTTGCCAAATCTACTGCACATGCATTCCCTGTGTTGCAGCTAAGAAAAGTATTCAGCCACAAATACCCCTTTTCCAAAACTGCAACGGTTAAGACATGATGCACGCTTTAATTATTTGCATCCTCCAACAATACAGAAGCATCATCTGTTATGCAGGAGGCATTAGAGTGCTTCTATCCTCATAAGAAAACAAAGAGCAAATTTAAGCCTGTGTTAGTACTTCACTCCAACTGAAGGCGTAGAGGAAACCTACGGGAAGTGGAAGAGGCATGTGATTTTATCCACACAGCTGGCATTTTGTAGACTGCTTTTAACAGGATGCAAGAGGTGATCAGCTAGACCTTTAAATAACTAGACCTAAGAAAAGTTTTGAATAACAAACTAGAGTTATAATTATAGGCAACAAATCGGCTATTATGCTTTCTTTGCAAGAAGGAAGCTGCTTATGTGATAAAATACAGTTGGGCACATTAGATGATCAGTCACTGAATGTCTAAGACTCAGGAATGCATCATAATCATTATGATAGTTACTAGTTTTATATTGCAGGCTGAAATCAATGGGACTTTTCATGTACTGGAAATCAGGCATGTGCTTCAATAGCTTCCTGAACCAGAGACTGATGTCAAAAAAGGATAAGCATGTGCTGATGTAACTGCTGAACAACGTTCCCAACTACTGTCGTGGACCCGGGGTAGCATGAATTTACTAGCAGGCCCAAGGTGTCTTTGAAGTATTTGTTCTATTATGGGTTTACGTTACACACTAGTCATTTTGTCTTTTTATAGCACAGGAAATATTTTCTGCAGAAAATAGGGAAGAATATAATGGTCCTCTTTGAAGGATCCTCCTCCCTTCCCATCTCTGCTCTAATATTATACCCATATGCTGACTGCTTTTGGACAACCATTTGTTTTTTCAAAGGCATCCTACAGCATTTAAGTAACTCTGCATCTGAAAGCTGCTAACCTTGAGGGATTTTCCACAGCTGCACCAGGCATGACTTAGAGAGATTGCTCCACAGATACTGCTCGTGGCCAAAGTCAACAGAAAGCAGTTTGATTTCTTTCAAGATACACATAGGTAAAATGAAGCCTGTGTTCTCAAGCAATCCACAGTGTAAGCACATCTAATAAATAAATAAATCCTATTTGAATTACTTTGTTTGATTAGCTTTCTCATACAAAGCACAGATAGTGACTGACTTGCTCTTGTGGGCTTGGGACCAGAGCTTTCTCCTTTGTGCCCTCAAAACAATTACGCTAGTCTTCCATGATGGATGAAGACTTCTCCAAAATTGTTCTTTGTTAAATTTGGCTAAAGACACTTTTTATTTTGCTATTTGAGGTAAGACTTGTGTAAGCTAAATGTTCGAGTTCTTACTCAGGCTAACATCGCAATGTGGGGGAAGGACAACATGTGAGAGTGTAGCCAGATATCACACAGGAAGGATGCAAATAATTATGAAAATTTGTGTTCCAAGCATTTCTTTCCTTCAGTAGTCTTAATAAACTTTTTTGTTTGCTGTAAGCTGGCATTACCCTTTAGGATGTTTTATTTGTGGGAATACACATGAAACACCTGTTTCCACACCATATGTGACTACAGATAAGGTAAGTGTATATAAAACAATTACTGATTATTTGTCATTTATTGTTCACTTCTATGTCAGATGCTTAAATTTGATGTTGCGTGGGTGGAAACACCGCCATGCTATAAAATTGGAAAACATGCCATGTGCTACATGATTACGCTTTCTATCTGCAGGTCTCAAAATGCTATCCAACAGGAAAGTAAGTCTTCACAACTTTTCAGAGTCAGCAAACCAAGTCACAGGGGCTGCCCTGTGTCTTCAAGACTTGCTTGTGTCTTCAGGCAGGTGAATGACAGGGTGGAGAACACCTCCTGCCTCCCAGCTCAGCACGCTCAGTAAGGTACACGCCTGTCACCTCTCTAGCCTGTCTTGGCGAAGAGCCCACAGGGCAGTACTGGGACTTAACCTAAGTTACTCCTGGTGAAATCAATGAGAAAGCTCAGGGCAGTGAAGCTGAACACACCTGAAAACCTGCACTCTTAGCACACGAGAAATGGTCAATGTTGGTGAAAAATCTACATGTGGCTTCTCCTCCACTTGAGAAAACATTCTGCAACAGAGACGTTTGTCTGTTCAACTGCATTAACTACCTCTGGTAAGAATTGCCTAGAGGCTATAGCCCAAAACAAAATTTTACATTTGCACATATGAAAGCAGAGAGGATAAAAAGAGGACTATTCTATAGCCTGGTTTCTGTACCTCAGTGATGAAGGTTTGCTTAGGCAGCCAAGCTGAACGCCCTTGCACTCTGCCCTGCGTAGGGCAGCTGGGACTCAGGGTGTTTGGACAGGCCACATGGAGAACGTCAGACCTGCTGGAAAATGTCTGTCTCCTGCAGAGCTGTGCAACGTGGCACCGTGGAAAACATGAGGTGCGAGGACATTTCCACAGTTGTGCCCCAACAAGGGCTAGGCACAACACAGCTCTGTACTTTCCCAAAGACCTTGGCCTGGCTACGTCTTTGACCTCCTCTAAGCGGCTGTAGCTGGAGCATTTATGGCATGTGGTCTGTGCACAAAAATTATTTCAGAAAAAGAAAACATAATTCAAAGCGGTGCTGTCAGACACAGCAATGCTTATTTTCACATTTAGTCCCTGCAAGTACAGCTCAGATGCAATCTACATTGTGAGTGAACAATAAACTAATAGTGGGAGACTTGATTAATATCTACTTATGTCAATCATACCCTCTTTTGCCATTCTGCTCAATGGCCCCTGTGGTTACTGGTACCAGCACATTCATCAATTCCATACTGAATCCCACCACCACGGAGCCGTGAACACAGTGGAAATACTTCTGTGCATGCTGCCCGGTGTTTCTGTTTCAGGCTAACTTTCCTGTTGTACAATCAAGGTGTACAGTGATATTCAGAGGCATAACACTGTTTTTTTTCTCCCTCCCCGTGGTTTCTGTGTTACAATTAATCTAATTTCTAGTGAGCTGGCAAGAGAACGCTTTCCATGTAATTTGGCAACGACACGTCGATGCAAAGCATTAGCTTCTACATGCCAAGAACTGGATTTTCTCAGCTTGGCTCCAGGTGCTAACAACGGGATGCAACGCGACCACCAACACCAAAGACTCAACAGTGAGAAAGTGTATTTTTAAACCATGGAAATAACAAGTTAAAGTAGGGTTTTCATTCTAGATTATTCCAGTTGTTTTAGGTCTTGGCATCACAACTAATCTCTAGACCCATGCTGATTTTGCTATAATTCAAAATGTTTTATAATTATTTCATAATCCATTATCCAGCTACAATTATTTTTAGCTTTGTCCTGGGTGTGGATGAGGACAACTTTCACTGAGAGGCCCCAGCTGCAATCAGTGACTCAGGATACCAGGCACAGGATAAGGTACAGCCCTTCCTCTGGCACCAGTGCAGGGACTTGGGGAAATTGCCTCTCTGCCCTCCGTACTGTGTTTCTAAAACATCATAAACTTATTACCTGAGTACAAACTGACAAAAAATCTCAGCCCAGACTTTTAATTTAATTTCCCTTGCTTGATGAATTAAGGTATAAACAATATTTGCTGGGAACACATTCCCTAAATGCCTAATTCTTCATTCTTGGGACATGCACTTGAGAGGTTGTGTTTTACATTCATGTCCGAACATAATAGACTCCAAAATAGATTTCTTTCTACAGCTGTGCAAAGCTTAGGGATTTCAGGTCACAGCAGGCTGTACAAATATTTCCTTCAGTTTCAGTCCACAGTGCTTTTGAATCCCCAAATTATCTTCCCATTTCAGATTCAAACAAATACTGAAACTAATAAAAAGCCTTCAATCATATAGAAGTAAAACTAGCAAAGCTGAATTTTGCATCATTTACCTGCATCACCACTAAAGGAAAGCCCCAGGTTCACCTAAATATCTCTGGGAACCTTAACAAAGCAGGCAACACATTTAGCCAGTTTAATGTTCAGGACCACCGTGAATATTTGGGCAGGTAAAACATAGCTTGGATTCCACTGTGATCATTTCTACAAAATTCTTGTGTTATTTTTCCATTAAACTTGAAGGGAAAAACTCAAATAGATCTGAAGTACTTTTAGCGAGATACCAACAGACTTTTAAAATACAGTTTTATTTCATACTCAATTAACAAAAAAAAAATATGTCTATCATAACTATGCGGTACCTGCGTTCAAAAAAATGTTATCATGGTGAAAAAAACCCCACACATTTTCATATCTATGTTTTACTTGTATAAAAACATCAGCCTCCACATACAGTGACTGCGAACCAAGAGAGATAACAAGATCCACTGGAGAAAAGTGAGAAAAGGGGAGGTAGATGAGGAGGCAAATTAACTGCAGTTTTCCTCCATACACACTTTTCCAGTCCCCAACTAGCTGAGCTGATGCAGGCTGTCAGTTAATGGCAATGCCCTATAACATGGAAGTCCACTGACTTAAAGGAATAACTGAGTCCCAGAGGCTTTTCCCAAAATCTCCCTCTGCCGTAGTGGCAGCACCACATGGATGCCACTGGTTTCGGCACAGCATCAGCACATACCATAGTCCAGCATAAATTCCATTTTCACCCAATATTCCAATTTATTGTGGCCAATATTATTTTCCTTTGACCTTTTTTTCCTCCCTTAAGGTAAGTCTTATTTAGAAAGGGGAAAATGCAGAACAGCTATGAACATAGCAGGCTCCTAAGTTCTTCTCCTGCCCTCTCCGTTTTCCTTGCACCCTCACACTCTTTTCCAGCCACATAATACATCCAAAGTATTATACAGGTGTCTACTTAGATCTCATCAGAATTTCCAACTGACAGGTCTTATTTTCCAGCTGGAAAATCCTTCTGGTCTCAGTCATTTTTTCAAGAAAAACAAAAACTCTATTGGGAAATTAAAATAAAATCCTGTTGGTTATGATCAGCTGGCTGTTCAGTGGAAAGACATAAAAGTCTTAATGGAGCAGGCATGGAGCACTGGAAAGAGATAACACTAGAGCCATTCAGATACTACCAGCCTTCAGGGGAGCTCTGCAGACTGCCCCAGTCCCCTCTGTAGCTACAGTTCAAGTAGCCTCTTAATAATGGCTTTGGCTGTCTGCACCTGAGATTTTGCCATAGACTTTCTTGGCTTGCTTCTGCCATCCATGAACGCAGTACAGTTCCCACCGAAACTGGTGGGAAGGCTCTGCAACAGCACAAAAAGCTCTGAAAAGATATGCATGGAAGCACTTCAAAATGGGTGCCAAGACTGGAGGAGCAAGGTACAGCTTCAGCCTCCTCATCACACCCGGGGCTTTGCAAAGGGACCCGCCAGCTACAGGACAGCCTTGATCATTGACCGGAGGAGAAGCCGACAATGAGCCACAGAGAGAGCTGGGACTGGCAAAGGACAATACTTCAGCACTGCAAGGAAAAGCAGCCACACAGAGGTTGTATTACTGTCCTGAAATACACAATTTCAGCTTCACAATCTTCAGTTGCCAATTAGGGCTCTGCTCTAAACCAGGTTGCTTGGGTTGGGTACAGAAGATATGAACCGCTCATGAAAACTTCTCCCTATTCAAGCTGAAGTCCCTGACAGCCTTTACATGCATTTCTACAGACTGGTGTCAACCCCACAGAGAGTATTCTTGTGCTAAGACGACTTTAGCACAAACAGATGATGCACGTCTTACAAGGAAGGCAAAAAAAAGTCAACGTGCCCAAGCCCAATCCCTGATTTTCAGTCTTAATTTTGATTGCAAAGGTATTTCCTGATCAATTCTTTTCTACAAGGGCCCTCCACAGCACATACACTTGCCATAATGCTACAACTGGTTTATTTATTGTGGCCTCTTATTTTAATCAGCATCACTATATTAGTATAGTCTGCAGCATGGACACAACTCTCTTGGCAAAGGGATCTCCCCTCCCTCACAGGAAACAGCAATTAAAAAACAGCAAGTAAAAAATATTTTCAGGTGGAATAACTGAGCCCAGACCAAGGAGGGTGTCTGTTGTTACCTGCAGCATAAAAAGTGTACAATATTTATGTATGAATGAGACCTAAAATTCTACTTTCTTTTTTGTTAAAAACAAGAAAATAGTTGGTTTTTTTTTTAAAATGCTTACTTAGTTCATTTCAGTCCTTCAATTAAAGACTATAAATTGTTTTAAAGAAGTGAACCTGGCAGGTTTTACAGGATGTTGCCATCTGGGCAGCAGACCTAGGGCTTTGTATATTTACCATATTATGAAGAATTAAAATCTGCCTCGGTGTTGTAGCCACCCTGCTGCAGAAACAGAAAATGTGACCAGCATGGTGGGAGGGGTGTGCGGCAGAAAAGTAGTGCTTTGGATTTAAAAGCTTTGGCACCACTTTCAACGTCTGCGACAAATTTATAAAATTTGTTTTATTAACCACATTAATAGTGTTGCTGAGTGAACTATTGATTTATTTAGGTCGTCTCCAACAAAATTTCAAAGGTAAGTTCAGCTATGAAATACAATAAAACCTCAATAAATAAATTACTTGTGTCAGAAATGGGGGAGGGAGCAAGGAAGCTGTCATGGAACAGGTGCTGATGTTTAAAAAAAAATAAGATTAATTGGTACAAAACATTACCAAATAGAAAAGGAACCTTTAATTCCATCTGGAAACTGGGCACACAAAACCTTGTGGAATGAGCACCGTGACCTAACAATTAATAATAATAATAATTTTATGATTCCAGGTGAATATTTATAGAATAGGATGCAATAACTGCAGCACAAGGACTCTTAAAACTCTAAGAGACGACCCTGATGCCCAGCCAGAAATATCAAAAGGCTGATAAAGGATTGCACATTCAGGTCAGGAAAAGGACTTCACAATTAAACCACACCCATCAAAAAAATCAGTATTCCTACTGTCACTTTTTCTACAGCACATACATTCTGGGAAATTTTAGGAACAATAAGACTCGTGCTCCAGAAAAAGAGAGAAGTATTCTGGGAAACTCTCACTTCCAAATATTTCCATATTGTACCCACATTCTCTTATGCTAAGAATATCACTGAAACTCTATCGTGGAAGCTGATGGCCCTTTCCTGATGAGACTGGCTCTCCCTACCCCTCTGCACGTACGCACAGCCCTTCCCCAGAGGGTTTACAAAGACCACACCACTGCTAGGAAGCCAACAGGGCCAAAAGCCCTGGCACCACAGGTGGCTGCCTGCACACCTGCATGCTAGTCTGCCTGGGGGCAGGTCCTGGCTCAGGACACTTTGCAGCCTTCTGGACAACACCAACAGCACGGGCCATTGACCCCTTTCAATAAGCATTATGGACCGGCTGGTTTGGGTTTTTTGATAGGGAAGAGAGTTAGTTACACAGACATGAGCTGCTGATGGACCATTTGCCTTCAGAGCCAGATGAGAATCCTTGCCCCCTTTTATTTTCTAGTGTGGACCTGGAAAGCATGGGATGAGAGAAGCAAAAGGTTATCTCCCATTCAGAGGTATGGAATGAAGGGATAAGAAGGCAGGTCTGTAGATATATTAAACATGTGAAGGTATTTAAATGCTGTAAGAAGGAGATAAGACTTCTTCAAGGGTTTTCAGGAGTGTTTAGGTTTCTAAATCCTTTGGATTTGTATGAGAGCTGGGACTCTAAATCACCTCCGAGGTGTCCACAGAGTCACACATGCTTTACAAAAACTCTGGTCTGGAGTGATTGCCCTAAGTCATACTAGGAGTTCAGGTGAGAACCAGGAAGAAATCCAGCTCTCCCAAAGCCCAGCATAATACCTAAAACTAGTTCACCTACTCCTAAAGACTATGTCCTTCTTCCTACCCTGACTTCAGCATGGAAACACTTCAAAGCTCTGGAGCTCTTTGCGGCTCCCTGCTGGACACCCCCCCACAGACCTGACGTTTCCTCGTTCAACACTAGCAGAGGCAACGTCAAGCGTTAGCACACATCAGAGCTGTAATACGGTCTGTTTGCTCCCTTCAGACTTCTCAGATAAAATTCTTATTATCCTGCCTCAACCCATAGAAGCTTTGCCTTCGCCTGTGCTGGCACCAGGATTTCACCGTTCCTGTTTTACTCCCAAAACAAAAGCTATACCTCCAGGAATTAAAAAAAAAAAAACCAAACCAAAACCAACAGTAGAACAGCAGCAGCCACCAAAAACTTGGACATTACACAACGCATGGAGAGGGGTCTGGCAGTTACAACTGGTGTTAACTGCAGGATTGCAGAGGGGCTACTTAACAGGAGCTACTTAGCCTGGCACTTAGAAATAGCACAGAGCTATTTCTGCCACAGACGCTGGAAAAATGTATTTGCCAATTAAAATAATCCAAGCAGGTCCCTTATGCCCGAACAGAGAAACAGAGCTAAGGAAAACAGCATCTAACCTCTTCCACAAAGAATCACAAAACCAGAAAGTATTCCTGACATCTGGGATACTCAGGGTGAAATTCCCGTCCCGCTGAAGTCAACACCAAAATGCCCATTGAGTCGAAAAGGGCCAGGATTTCACTTTCAGATTCCACGAATAGTCTTAGCCTCCTTTGGCTCGGGATGAAGGACTGGGACAGCCAAGTAGGCAGCACGGTCCATTCCTGAACAAGAAGAATAGGCCAAATTCAACAATACTGCAAGCCCTGAAAGACTTGCTTACATCAGGCCTGGACCAAACCCAACGCCTTGTCTTGCTCTGCAGTGTTGAGCAACAGCTGCTCTTGGATTTGTGATTCTCATTCACAACGGTGCTGCCACAAATCCAGAACGGGAAGCACAATCTTCCTAGATGGCGTTTGTTCCAGGGGCCCAGAGTCGCTGGGATGCCAGATCAAGAGGGCATTTTAGGCTTGGAAGACAAGAGAACTGATCAGAAATCCTGTGCTAAAGCAAAATCTTGATCGAGATATTATTTTTCCATAAAGGAATGCTAGGAGGTTTTCTGTAGGAGCTGTGTTTCCTGTAGGGAATTGAAAATATTGCCTCTGCTGTCATCGTTCTCTGGTGGTCTACTTAAAGAGGTGCTTTCGCAGATGACATCCTAAAGTGCGCTGTTCCCATGGTGCCGAACCACCGTCTTGGGTCATCGTTCCCCAGGATGCTGACTCACTTCCTCTGCCACTGTCATCCCACATGCTATCGCACGGGGTCAAGCAAATGCCAGAAGGTCTTACTTAAAGAGCAGCCTCCGCCGGTACGTGTCCGATATCCCTCAATACACCAAGAAACCAAGAACGTGCAACATAGTCCCCAGTTGTTTTATCTTCCCAGCATAATAAAGCATAGGAAAACACGCTCCACTCAAACCCTGCTGCAAGAAACAAACATCTGTTGTGGGGAGGGAGGGGGGGAAAAAAAAAATCACTTGAGATAGATTTCATGCAATTCTGCCAACAGACCCACAGACATTACAGAGGACTCTCCAGGAACTCCACAACAAAAATTCATCTGCAGTCAGAGACTCCCCGTCAGTATCTGCTCAGCTCAATATGCAGCTGGCCCCAAACAACTGAGTCTATGGGGTGACTTCAGATTTTGTGGCTATGGTTGGGATTAGACTCTGACTTGGCCTCCCTAACTCAACTAGAAGTGAAGCAGAAATGGCCTTGGCCATAACAGAGACAAAATGTTAGCTGGATGCCATAAAACTACATCAGAATGTTAGATACAGCTAAAATTACTGCAGATTAAGAAAAGGTTGGTGGGAAAAGACTTAGATGAAAAAGTGAATTAAATGACCAGGATAGTTTTCTAAATTCTCTCTCTTGGAAAAAAAAAAATCAAATTCTGGGATAGTATTTACTCGGCAGAGCAGTACACAGAAACAATGGGCTCAGATGAAAATAAGAGGGCACATTTTGGTTATGTTTAAATAACATAATACTCCTGAAATAACTCTCACACATTAACAGAAAACTTCCTGGCTATGGTGGCGTTATTTTAACCTACATCATGCAAACAGAAGATGCTTAAGATTTTTTTTCTACTATAAGATAAAAACAAAGGAGATAAAAATGCCTGACTCCGGCTTTTTCTGCCTTTTCTTTAGGGATCAGCCAAGATGATTTGTGTGCTGGACAAAGGGATGCTAGCACTGACACATACTGCATTGATATTTTTCTATAATACTTGGAATGCCAACAAGATGACAGTCTTGTGAAATGTGACTTTATTTCCCAGCTCGGCAGCAGCATCCTGCGCCAGCCATGGACTGTACTCCCAGCTCTGCTCCCATCCCAAGGCTCTGACTAATGCTCCTGTTTTCTCTGTATGATCTATTTTGACTGCATGTTTGTGAAGTGGGTCTGGGTGTCACTGCAAGTACACTACGGGATCCTCATTTTCACACAAAACCTCTGACTCCTGATGGAAAATGAGTCATAATGATCACAAACAGCAAGCATCAAAGTAAAACATTAGAGACATCCCAAATTCCCAAGCATTTGACAACACAAGTCCCGCTTCATTTCAAAAACCCAGGACAGCAATATTTGTTCTTTGTTTGAAAGCAGCAACAAGGGTGTTGTAGTCAAGTTTGTATCATGAAAAGAGCACACAGAATTAAGTATCTTTCCAAAATGATCTACTGATGCTAAGGAAGAGAAACACAACCAGTTATTCAAAGACACCTTTGTAAAGACCGACCATGCTTGCTTACTCAACACCTTCATTTCATACACTGACTACAACTCGTCTTGTGCTGTTTCTCAGCCCAGCCGAAGCTGGAGGTACAGGCAGACTGAAATGAGCCATCGGTGTTACGGCAGCATAACAATATGACGCTGTAGCTTAGTATAATCCAAATTCAGGTCATCACTAGGGGTGGAGGGGAAGGGCCAGGAAACCCTCTCCTTTCCCTAATAACTACCCTTAGCTACAACACTTCCTATAACAAATAGTTAAGGAGATCCATTTCTGTCCCTCCAGACCTGTCACCTGCTCTAGCTCAGCAACGCAGCTGTGAGACCTCATTTAGCGGTCTCCGTCAACAAGCCACACCACGAAGACCAACATCAAAGACATCCTGCTCCTGCCACGCTCCACAGAGCCTTCCCAAAAGACATTTTGCCGCTCCCGGGAGGTCTGGAGAGCTCTGAGCATCGGTACGAGCCGGAGGGCAAGCAGGAGGCTCTGCCTGGAAGCCTCCCAGCTGGCTTTGAGGTTTTGCTGTGCTTCAGATAAGCATTCAGCCTTTCAGGTGCTTATAATAATTAGAATTGAACCTCCAAAACCTTTTGAGGTTCACCCATCTCTACACATAACCATATATAAACAGTGTGTAGAAACCTGCCAATGTTAGCAGCGAGCACGCAGGACTTGACTTGCTGCAAACACTGGTTAACACTTCCTTTCTTAGCCACCGAGGAAACCCACAGTGACTGGTATTCAGGAAAAGGTCTCCTCTTTGCAATAATTAATTCACGCAGTTCCGTTATATTGTTGTTCAGGTGCCAATCGCACCCTTCTATTTTATTTTATCTTAACTAACAGAGCTAAAATATAAACACCAGCTAGCTGTACCTCCAAATAGAAGAGTACAGAAAGTCAACAGTTTAAACTTCTTTTCTGACCATGAAAATTAGTATGTGCTCTTATTGTTGATTTTAGCAAAAAATCCAAGCGGGAGTTTTAAAAATACATTATATTTAATTTCAAAATACATTGTTTGCTAAACACATACAATTCTGTTTCTGCCAACCAGTCTATTATAAGGATAATCCACACATGCCTTTCTGGTTACCCTGGAAAAAAAAACACTAAATACTTCTGAATCTGTGGGTGGTTTCTCACCAGTGACGGAGAAACGTCAGTGCTCGCAGGCATGGGAATAGTTGCCCTCTTGCAAGTGTGGTGGGTTCTGTTTTTCCACCCTCGGCCTTTGGGTCTGAGAGTTACCAAGGATTTTCCATCCTGACTTTTGATGCAAATGAAGTCCAGATGGTACTGCTCGGAGTCAGCATTACCTGGAGACTTTTCAGTGGCTGGTAGAGCTAAACAGGTTTTGAGGTTAGGAGGGGGCAATCTGATATCCTGCAAAACAGCGGAGCTCACTCCACCATTCCTGCATCAAACCTATGCCAGACAGCTGAGCCACATAGACTTTTAAAACTACATCCTATCTTGTTTTAAGACCATCAGTGCAGCTGAAATAAATAGATGCAGATTAAAAGATTCAGTAAACTAAGTTTGCACTGTCTGGTATCAATATTACAAGACTGGCTCTACGATCCAGCCCTGCTGTGCAGGTCAGGGTCGGTCCCTCTTGTCTTGTCTCCCCAAGATTCAAATGCACATGAGGGAGGCAAAAAAAAATTATGGGAAGAAAATGTTGAAGCTGTTTCTATTCCTTAAAGGTTAGAACCAGAAATAAATCCCAGTTTCTGAAAGTATGTATGCTTCATTGTTATTTTCCCCACTTTTTTCCCTTTTCTCAGCTAAAGCAAATACTGTTCTTGTCCTTCCCCACTTTTTCAGCTCCATTCTTCAGGGATTTTTTTCTTTAACTATTTCAAAGAGCTCTGGGGTTTTTGAAAGTCTGACAGTACTTAAAACTACAAAATTTCTTTTGTACTTCTCTGTTTCACTTTTGCAAATCTTGGTAAATTTTGAAAAGTTACAGAATGACAAAAGAAAAAATGGCATGTGATACCATCCTCCATATGGAAATGGGAATATCTGAATCACCTAAGCAGATACAGTGCATTTGCAATGCCAAGATCTCTTTCCCTCAACATAAGCAAAATGCATCAGCAAAGGGAAAATATGTATTATTTCCTTTTCCTTTGGTAAGCACCCTACTTAGCTTAAGCTATTGCAAACCACAGAAAATTGTACTGCTTTATTCATGAATGGTTTCAGAAAATTCAACAGAAGTCACAGAGATGACCAGGAAAAGCAGACAGACTGCTCACTAGATGCTGCGGTCCACCAGCCTGGACAAATAAACAAAGTCTGATCCAGTTGTTATAGTAATGGCTCTAGGCAAGGTACCAGAAAACTCTGGTACCCCAGTGGTTGACCCAAGGCATTCCCAGCAGCACCAGCTCTGCCTGGAGCGTGGGACCACATTTTCTGAGATGAAAGTTGCAGATTCTGCAGTATGAGCACCCAAGCTCCATAGCTCAGATGTGCGCTCACTATGGGCTCCATCAAGGCTTTTTAAAGTCAAAGAGACTTCAGCGGGCTTTGAATTAGACTGATTTCAAACATCTACCTTTAACATCTGCCCCGATTAGTCACATGCTACTGAACAAACACTCTTCCAAGACTTCATTCTTCCCATTGATGTGGGCCCCTATTTTCCATAAAGCAGCCACCTCTAACCTTTTTGCTGATCTGATTTGGTTGTAGTGAGTTCATGTGAAAAACTGAGTGCTCTCCTGTCTCCAAAGACTATGGCTTCAAATCAGCCTGGTATTCAAGTAGGTGCTAAACTTCCAAGGCAAGGATAATTTTTCTGAAGTCATCAATTCAATCAAACTATTCACACAAAGAAATTCAAGCATGTTCTAAGTACCATGTGAAATCATAACCTGAGAGGTATACCTCCAGGCACAGTTCCCTTTAGCTATATTCATTTGGCTATAAATCAGAGAGCACGAGATCCTGACCAGTTATTTCTCTAATCATTAGTAGTACTATTCCACTATGCAAAAAGCTTTAATTCCATCATATTTTATTTTCTTGGAGAAACAGACCCCTCCAACATGAAAGTATAGAAATTCAGGATATCCAGTTCTCAAAAGAAAAAAAAAAAGGCAAACAAAAAAAATCCTTTCAGCATGAAACATTCCCCTCCTTATCATAGCAGAAGACATAAACATGACTGATTTTCAGCATATGCATAGTCCCCATGACATAAATGCTTAAATTAGTACATCTGCCTAAATGTGTTTCTAAATCAACATCAGGATGAAAATTCATTCTCAGATGAAATTTGGCAGAGACAATTCAAGCCTAGAAACAAATTTTTTAACATATTTTGAAAAATTTAGTTCACTTATATTTGACTTTTATAGAACATACAAAGAATCAATTAAGAGATTCCAGACGTTTTCTTCTTTTGGTTCTCATGTGATTTAAAACCGGCTTTGTTTCTTCAAACCTGAACTTGCCAAGTAATTAATAGAAGACTAAGTATTTTCCCAGTTTGAAATAAAACCCTAAAAAAAAACCACCTTTCTAAAATAATAATTATTGTTGTTTTATAATGACATTCTGGGCACGCAAAGCATGGGTTTGAATCTTTTGGATGCCGCGTATTGCAGCTGCAAGCTGGATTTTGCACGCAGAATCAAATAGGAGATATGAAATCCTTTTAGCCCCAAGGTAAAATATTTCTGTCCCAGATGGCCCAGGCAAAGACTCCATGAACTCACTGCAGATGCCGTATCACTGCAGTATCGTGCTGGATGAGATGGTGAACAATCAGTCCCTGTGTAGCCTCTCCAAGACAGTCATGATTCTGGGAGTCCGTGTCTTCTACCACACCTTCTTCCACATCGTATTACGTATGGCCTTGCAATATTCATGTTCCAGTAGTATCAGTGTTACAGTAACTCCACATGGGAGTCAGAAATTTTACCCTTTGCTTTGTTCCAAAGCCCAAACAAACCCCCAGAGATCATCCTTATGGCATCTCTGGGCTTTCAATGAAATCAAAGCAAGGAGCAGGTTGTGACAGAGATGCTGTCAGCCCTGCCTCATTATATATCCACATATTTGTGTTTGCCGTGACAAACGCACAGGCAGAGCACCAGTGGAGTCACTCCAAACAGGGATCACCAAACTTGAGAGAAGACTTGCTCTCCCGGGGGTGAGGGAAGATAATGTTCAGCACAGGTGAAAATAAACCATCTAAGAATAAATCCATCAGACTAGCTACACTGATGCTAACTCTGCTCATTATCTAGCCCAAACAGTGCAAAATTGGCTGAATTATTGTATTTTAAATGACTGTGTATTTTATAAGTATGTACATTACTTTGTTGAACTTTTGCAGCTAATAGCATTCATATGGTCACATATATAGGCACATGTATGCATTTAACCCCCCATTAAGCCCTCCACTCCTCTGCTGTGGCAGCGCAGTCCCACTCCTGTTCCCTGCACAGAGCCGGGGAAGACGTGCTGCTGAACCAGGAGTGGGAAAAGGTCAACACATGGCCAAGCTAAAACCTGTCCCCGTCCTGCACCCGGATGCCCCTCATAGGCACACATATGGCCTGGCTCAGCAGTGTGTGGGGCAGGAAGGCATAAGATTAAAAGGAAGAAAAATGCAGGAGTGCATCCCAGCTGAGATCAGGCTTATCTGACACGATCTTTCCTTGGGTCATATATTGACTTCTGTTGGCTGTGCCTGCCATTCGTTGAACTATGGCTCACAAGTAACTCTTAGGATTTAACTGGACTCATTAAACTTAAGACGACATTTGAGAGTAATGTAATTGATTCTGAAGGAATCACCATCCATGGTGGAAATGCTGAAGGCGGAAAGCAGGTCCCTTTGGACACTGCTCTGAGAACAGGCTGAGTCAGCAGTTCTCCAGCGCTGCTAAAGACTTCCTCTACCTTCAGGCACTAATTTGTCTGAAGACTTTTGTAAGGCTTTTGCTAAAGAGAACCAGAAAGCCTATGAAAACGTGCTTTACTGGTAACACTTTCCATCTGTTCCCTCTGAGGCAACAGGCAGGGAATGGTGTGTTTGGAAACACCTCAAACTAAAGCGATGGGGCTGTCAGGTCTGCCCGGGGTTTTTAACAGTGCAGCTGTCAGTGATTTCAGTGAGGTGGCAAACTTAAAACCCCCTACCTCTCAGAAAATGTACTTTCCTTGCTCTTTGTCCTACACCCAACTTTCGGGGGTTCAAGCAAGAGTTTCCACAGAAGATGCCTATGCTGAATGCATGAGTAATGCTGTAGGTGCAACATCTTTTACAGTGATATGCCTGACTCTCCCCTCATTTATAGCACCATCAGCACAGAATAGCTCTGTTAAAATCAGCCAGATCATCATCTTGGGGGGGGGAAAAAAAGGCCATGGAACTCCCAAATTAACAAAAAAATGTTATTATAAAAAAAAAAAACACACCTACAAACCACCATCAAACAAAAAAGTCAATGGCACTATTCTTTTGTTTAGAGATTTCTTTATCTTTCTATATTTGTCCCGTTAGAGCTGATCAAAACTTTTCTAAATTTTGAAACTTCATGTATTTTTGATGCTGGTAATCACATAATGTTTCAAAAAGATGTTCAGGTAAAAGGTAGCATAAGCACTGGGTAGCAATAACTCTCATCGAGTTGAGCCTTCATTCCAGAAGCAGGCAGCTCAAGGACAATAGAAGTATTCCTGTACTTAAAAGCGGTATTTTGTTCTGCCTAATCTGTGTTTCATTGGCTAAGTAACCTTATTTTTATTCCCTATTGTGCTTTTCCCAAACTTTAAAAACAGATACTTATTGTTGGAAATCTTCAGCTACTATTGAACATCCACAGCAGAGAAATGAGCTGAGCATTAATCCTACTTTACTGCTTTGTTCCAAATTCAAAAGTTATTATCTTAACTGGCTTATCATTCAAGCAACGTTCTTAACCTTTCCTGATGACAAATATACTAAATCATATGGCTTTAATACCTAAAGAGCTAGTCAAAAGAAAACCAACATACGCATTCTTGTATCTAAAAGATAAGGAATTGCAGCTGAGTCACCAATTTGCAGTACCAGGTTATGACTGCTCCCTCCCTGGGTGCAAAACCAAGAGGATCAGTAGTAGGCGCATTTCCCATCTTGTACACTCTTATACAGAGACTGGCTATTTACGGTCCTCTCCTGAGGCACACCCATTGCAATCAACAGGCATGACCTTCGTGATGAGTGGATATACTTTCTGACAGGACCCTCAAGAAATCCACATCATAGCTGTTGCGAACTTATTTTTAAAGCACTTGGAACCTATTCACACCAGCATGTTTAAACACAATTTCTTCCAACTACAACAGCCAGCCAACAAAGTCAAAGCTATACCACATCTTGCAGTAGCTGTACCTTAAATTAATGCCATTTATAGTGCCAAACTATGCTTGAAATACAACAGTCTCAGGGATGTTTTCTTTTTCTACATCGTAATATTTTAGCCAATTTGTACCAGCCAGAAATCATGGGAGGAACTAGCTTAACCCAAGCAATGTTTTTACTAGGAGTCAGACCTCCAGCTGTTACACAAGGTAAAGATATAGCTGCTGTGTTTCACAGTGTTAAGTTAATTCAATTTGATGTTCGATATAGACATGACCTTCTTATCTACTCAGATAGATTGGCAGAGCATCAGGCATTGGTTCTTTTTTACACTTGTAGCTGAAACACTAAAGAGATCTTTAATGCAGTAAAGAACAACAAATCACAAAGGAAAAGCAGTTGACCTTGGAAAAGAGAGATTTAGAGAAAAGAAAGTTGAAGTGATCTGTAATAATAGCCAGGATCAGTAGAGAATTTAAGTTCCCAAAATATTTGCTCAAAAGTGTTTTGCGTTGGACTTTTTTTACTGGATTTGTAAAATTAGTGGGAGAAAGGAACAAAAGACTGAAGAGGACAATCTTTTGCAGACCTCCAACGCCACAGTCAAGTATGGACTCGGGTCGAGAAGAATCCTCAAAACGTTTGTTCCACGCGCTAGAAGACATAGAACCCCCCTGGCATTATAGAGAAAAATCTAAGGCTTTCAGTACAAACTACCACAAAACCAAGAATAGTACCAAGTACTGCCAAAGGAGAGCAAGAAATGTCAAAGACAGATACTGGGAAGTTTGCTTAGGAGCAGCAGGACACTGGCACACGTCAGTCACCCAACATCCTACCTTCAGCTGGAACCAATCTCTGATGCTTCAGAGAGAAGGAAAAAAAAAACCACCCACAAATAAACCAACAAATGAATCATCATCATCAACAGCAAGAACAATAAACAGAAGCTGTGTTGTTCAAATGAAAAGAAGTCTCCCTAGTTCCTCTGAGCTACACTGGCAACCTTAGGACTGAATTAATAGAATTAAAAATAATGTATATGAATTCTAGTCTCTGAGTACCTTTTGAAGCAGCGTCATGAGATCTCACAGAGTACCTGGGGTAAAAGCATTGCCATTAGTGGTGGAGCAGAGCTGAAGGGGAAAGGTACACCTCCACTGCCCTGTGTTGTGACCCAGGTGAAGGCAGACCGTCCCAGCCGGTGCTCCCAAGGGCACAGTATTTAGCGCATGCAGTGTGTCAGCACGAGGAGCTGCGGCGAGCTTTTTCCCCCCTGCACATCCCTCCCCCATTTTTTCCCCACTCCCTCTTCAGAGATGCTGAATGACAAGAAAACCTGTCCTGGAGCAGCGGGGTCAAGTTTGCCTTGTATTGTATTCAAGCCTGTCTTTTTTAGTCCCCTTTGCTTTATTCTGTTCTGGCTTCCCCAGCCAGCAGGAAGGTGCAGCCCTACAACCCGCTGCTAGCACAGGCTGGAGCAGGGGAAGAGTCAGGGAAAGTCAGGGACAGTGTTCATTTGAGATTCACGCCTGGGTAGAAAAGTAATTATGGCGAGCACAGGCTCTAACACATTATGTACCATAAATACCCTTGTAATGAGTTCACCGCAGCATCTTCTGAAGAGTACTCACTTTGGGCACATTTACAGCACAGGAAAGATCCTGGATGAACACAGAGCTACAAGACTTGTCTGTTTGGGGTCCTTCATGAGAGCTTAGTGGTTTATTATGTTTCCTGTTGACGACTCCCATTCCTAGACCTGTCTGGTTGTTGCATATAACTTCTAACACCTAGCAATGTTCTGGTTACAGCGTGAGATCCTGCTAGAGGACAGCCAGGCTTGTCCAAATCATAGTCACTTCTCTCATTTAAACCTTCTGAATGGCTGGGCTCTGCTTTTATTTCAAGCCTTCTCTGTTTTTGCTCTTTCTCTCTCTCTCTGCAGTAACTGGCCACTCTGAACTCGGGAATTAGACCGGGCACATTAGGTAATCCACAGATATGAAATGCAATGTCTTTTCTCCCACTTCTGTTACCCCCTTTCACTTTTTCCTGAGTTTTTCTACATCCCCCTCCCCACATTTGCTTTTAGGCGTATGAATGGGGAAGGAGAGATGGAAAAAAGAGAAGGGCAGGGTCAGTAAAGTTGGGCTCAGCCTTGGCAATCCACTGCCCTACTAACTTGTTGCTTTTCCCTTGCTGCCGAGCTGGTGGTTCGGGCTCTGACGGCGGCACAGTGCCATTGTCCCCCTGCCAATGCTCTTTCTCCACCAGGCCAGTCCTCATTAATGAAGCCCAGCTGGGCTTCACTGACCTTGTACCAGGTACCCCAGGGCTGGCAGCGGCTCCTCGTTAGACATCAGCCTCATTCAGGCCACTGGAGGGTGAAGGCAGCAACTGAGGGCTGTCAAGTCCAGCACGTACAAGCTGCTGAGGCAGCAAGGAAAAGGCAGCTATATGCAACGGACGCACGGGTGGCACCGTTTCCCGCATGTCACACTGGTTATGCGTGGTTTCCCAAACATTAGGACGTGACACAGAAAAGGAGTTACAGGCACCTGCAGCAGATGATTCAGCTTCAATAGAGGAAGCTTATATGGTCTTGAGGTAGTGAAGGAAACTAATCACACTGGCTCTAGGAAAACAAATAAGCACTGAACAGGTGCCAAAAATGACTTGGCACTTCCAGTCACCTTGCAGTTCATTTCCAGTGCAAGCTAGAGGCAAATACAAGAATTTTTTTTTTTTCCCTGTTTTACACGTGTCACCCTGCAGAGGTCTTGAAAAATGACAAAGTACAGAGGGGGAAGGAAGCAGCTGAAGCAGCACCGAGTAAGGGGACGAGCGCATTAGCACTAGCGATCTCCCAAGGAAGGCAGACCCAGAGCCGCACCTCTGGGCACCCTAACCAGCATCATCCACAGCTCCAGGCGCAGCGTCCACGCGGTCACTGGCTGCAGAGGAGGGGAGCGAGGAGCAGAGCAAGGAGCAGGTGGTTACCCTGGGTGCACCGAAACACCCTCACGCTGACCGCGGGGACCCCCTCCCGCCAAACCTGTCTTCAAGTGTTAACGCTTTAGTTAATAACGCTCCGGAGGTTCACACAGGGGAAAGCGACACAAATGATTGAAAGCTCAAAGTTTATCAGGAGACCAGTACCACGAGAATGTCTGAAGGGGGCTGCTGGGTTAAAATCAGATGACTTTGAAATAAAGAAAATAAATTCAAAAATACGAGCTGCACTAATGATCACAGATCTGCAATACAAATTGCAACAGGCTGCTGCTGTTTATAATGTTGACTTTTTTTTTTTTTTTCTTTTTTTAAATCCACTGTGAAGGACAGACATACCACCTACTGCCTCGTCCACCAGACGAAGGACTGAAGCTATTTTTGGCATTTGTTATGGTCCAGGTGGCCCATCTGGCCTGATTCACTTGGCCAGTTTTCCTTTCCATCTGGGAATTTTGACCCTCCTGCTTTCCAACTAATTGTATCACATTATCTCCTTTTTGTTCCCCACTTCCCTCGCTGCAAAAGGTTGCAAAAATCTCATGCGCTGTGTTAGAAAGTCTCAATTAACCTCTAACCTCGCTTCAGTGCATGCGGCTTGGGTTACTTCTCACACCCAACCGTGGGCCCATTAACACGTTGTCGTAAAACAAAAACTGTTTTGACGGGCTGTAATTGCTGCTAAGTGATGCCGAACAAAGGCTCTCTTGTCCCGGGGCGGCCGGGGCTCAGCCCCGCTCCCAGCCCCGCTCCTCCCGGCCCGGGGCTCAGCCCCCCCGGATCTCTTTAAGCACTTGGGCGAAGGAGCTCCCCAGCGCTATGAGCTGATGAAGGAGCCTCAAGACACCCCGCAAACCTGGCAGCGCTGCTGACAGCCCCCCGCAAGACCCGCAGAAAGGTCTGGGGTGGTGGGTTTTACCCCCCTCCATTCCTCCTCCTGCCGCAAATATAATTAGTTTATGTTAGCTGGAAAAGGTCGGAGGTGACCGAAGGGCAGGGCCCTTTTTGTTTTTAGGCAAGATAGTGGAATAATTGCTTGACGCTCAGATCTGCAGGTGCTTTATGAAGCTCATTTGGCACTGGCAGCCCGCAGTGAAAGCTGATTTGCCTGGAAAACGCCGGATTCCATGTGACAGGGTTTATTTGCTGTGGCAGGAGTGATTGTCCATTCATGCCATTCATCATTAGGGTACCTGCTACAGTCAACACTTACCTTAGCTGCTAGTCCTTTTAACACTTGCTCTCCTTCTCCCCAAAGGCTGGGCATCTGGAGCCGAGGCAGGACCGAGCCACTACGTGCCTTTCCAGACAGGGTGCAAGGATGCCGTGGGGGTTCGTGCCTGCCAGCTCTCCTCCTGCCTCACCCAGGATGCTGGAAAAGCCTTCACAGGCCATGACAGAGCCATGGGGCATCCTGCACGGACTGACTTTATGAAACAACCCCTGGCCAGCCCGACCGCGACTCCTGGCACTCCGCGACAGGTTTCCTGGGTGAAGCAGGCCCAGGCCACCCCTCACAGTCAAGCTGCAGGAATGGCAGTATCCATTTTGCCATGTGGGCTCCAGTCAGAGCGCTGTAAATACACAGTTTGCCAAATGTAGAAGCCCCCATGCCAAGGGAAAGACATAGACTGAGCATTCCAGAGCCCTCCTTCAGGCTGAAGTGAGGATTTTGTTGGAAATTTAAGTCTCTTATGCCCATTCAAATTCAAGTTTCAAAGAAACTGCCAGGAAATACCTCCAGAAGATAGAGCCATCTGTTTGAAAGGGTGCATTCCAGTTCTCCAAAAGATAAATAGCCCTTAGCCCCTGCAGACTGGCCTGCACAAGGCTCTGGATGGTCATCCCATGTGTAGACTGCTGTTAATGCAGTGCTGGACGACAGGGATCAGCTGTGGCCCCTTGTCAGCAGCACACAAACAGGTAAGACCCTGCTGCCTTCCCATGGGGCCTTTGCAGAATAATTCAGTTATTCCTGGAGCCTTTATTACAGCAGCTTCCCGGGACGTCCCGATGGCCACACAAGTTCTCTGTAGAGCATCTTGTCTTGCACTCAAAAGTGCATCTTCTGCTGGCAGAGTCCTCTCCCCATCCCCGCAGCCCCAAGGGCCAGGGCAGCCTCTTTTGCAGGCATCTACTGTAAGTGTACAGGTGGACCAGGACAGATGTAATCAGATAGCAAGGATACTGCAAGACATCCTATGTTGTGTTTGCAGAGCACATCCATAGCCCAGATACACCGGACAGATCTCAGAGAGCAGTGCTAGCACATCTCCTTACCCATCTGCTATCCCAAGGCAGAATCAATGCTGCCTGTGTTGTTCTAAAAAGTTATTTTCTGTCTAGTTCTTAAATATGTGCAGTTCTTAAAGATGGAGCCTCCCTGGGAGACAACCTGGCAGTGTACTGTTCTTAATGCCAGAAAGTTCATCCTGCTACTTAGCCTGACTCTTTTTCGATGCAATGTAATCTCATCACTAATTGCCCTACCTGCTACGAGAACAGAATTCCCCCCCTTCTTCTGCAGAAGCCTAAATATTGGTAGAAGATCCTCGTTACACAATGTCATTAACCTCCAGAGCACAACCAGAAAACTCATTGCCACAGTGTCATCTTATCCCTTGGTGCAAACCAGCAATACTCAGTCACTGTTTGTAATAAAAGAAAAGCCACCCCATCTTTTTTTAATTCCAAACATCCCCCCATTCCTTTAAGTTTCCAGTGCGCTGTTATCTTTATTTCTTACTGTAAATAAAAGCTAAACAGCTTCAAGCATTAGCATTTCAAAGCAGCCTGCACTTGGAAACACACCAAAATAGCTATTTCAGATACTCTGGAATAGCTGTTTTGGTTAATTTCCAGCCATAGACAAACCTTAAGATTTAACCTCCCGATGCTGCCTGCAACGGGTTGCTGACCCCAAATCCCAGCGCTAACCTCCTGTGCCTGGAGGTACCACCTGGCCTTTAGGAAAGGAAACTATCACAGCCAACAACCACATCGCAGACATTTCCACATCACTATGTATTTCTGGCCTCCTGCACTCATTACTGCTTTATATCTTATTTAGCTATTTATCTGCTAGCTGAGGAATGAAGTTTCTACAAACATTATCTAAGCCCTGATTAATAATGCACAGATATTACCTAACCAGTATAAACTGGCACTTCTCCATTGGTTTGCACAGAGCTACTTTAATTTATATCAGGTGAGGATCTAGCCTGCTTAAGAGTGTGTTAACAGAAGACAAAGCCCAAATCTGTTTTATCTTCAGTGATAAACATTGCATTACACAGTGCATGTAGGATATACCTTCTCAGAAATACGATCTTGGCTGGAGCGTGTACCGGGCACAATAGCTGGAAAAGTTTGGACGTTTTCAAGCAGGGGTGGTTAGAGATTGCCAAGAGCTGTCACTTGAGGCCTGAATTTAGGCAATTTGTTATTGCCTAAGTAACAATTCCCCAATCTATCAGGACAGTGAAAGGAGACAAAGTCAGGTCTCTGGCTCACTTTTGCAGCCAGAGGAGGAAGCCCCTGAAGGGAGACAGACACAGGTGAAAGCTGGGCACCTCAGAGCAATCCAGAGCAAAGACGAGCTAGTGCTGGCTAAAGACAGACCTGGGGATAAAAGTTGGAAAGCAGCATTTCTGTGCTTCAGAAAGCTAATATTGGATACCAAGGGAAGTGTAAGATCCAACATGCAGGCGCAAAAGAAACTGAAGTGCCCAGCAGATGTGCAGCCCTAGAAATGTCTGTTTTCTGAATCAGTTAGTGAAGTTTAGCACCTGAAGTCACACCTACCAGCCCCACCTAGGTCTCACTTTGCAGTCATTACAGGGTGCTTTCCATCAGTATTTCACTTGTGAGCCCTAAAGCCTGTCAGATGAACGTGTACAGGTCTTCCTCCTCCCACAGATCAGGATTTATATCTAACTCCAGGACAAATAAGTCCCTGCAAACAGGACAGGTTAGTTCTCTTCCTGGCCCTGCTGGGTGACCCTGAGAAAGTCTTTTTTCTTTCTCTTCCTCCCTTTCTTTTCTCACACTTGTCTGTCTTCCGGGTGGGACAGATCTGTCCGAATGCAGATGATTGATGCTAACTGGAACTATATGGGAAGTAGCAGAGTCACTTTTTCAAGAAGATTCTAGTGCTGTGCATTAAATACAGCTGCCTATAGGTTCGAGCATGCCATGAGTACCACTAGGATAGCTCTTCTATGACTAAGGCTAGAGAAATAACAAAGCATTCTCCATGGCAAATCAGAATAGCAATTTGGCAATAAAATCCCAAAGCAAACACCAAATAAATCATGGGTAACTTGCGTTTGCTTTTTATGTTGATAAGTTCTCCCCAGAGACAGAAGATGCACAATTCTTTTTTATAAGATACATGTTATAGATATTTCTGTGATTAGATGCTGCAATTTGTATAAACAGTGAAGGGAAATGATGCATTAAATGCATTTTTAATCTTTGAGGAAAATCACACTAATCCCTTCCCAAGGACACAATGAGCAGGGACAGCACTACAATCAAGGAGAAAAGGTAAGAGTGGTATTTGATTGCCATATCCCAACCTTTTGCCTCTATATCTGCAGAATTTTCCTGTACCCCTTTCACCCATGATTCACCAACATATTCCACTGAACTCAAAGCCTGCAATTAGGTTATCATCTTTAAGAAAGGAGTTTATTTGTAGGACAACAAATGCCAAGCACAGGAAAGGTTACTTGAGCCTTATGAACAGATGATGATACCTTCCAAAGCACGCTCCTTTTCATGTGTGGAAGACTCACATGCCAGTTTCAGATAGGACTGAATCACTGACATCTACTGAAAAAGACATCTGGAAGTAGATGATATCATGTGGTGAAAAAGGAACAATAAATTAACTACAAGAACAACCTCATTTTCCCGGCAGCAAGGAAAAAAGAAAAAGAATTCAACTGTATACAAGTGGACTTCCAGTCCAGAGGTAAAACATATGGGAATCAATAGCAGAGGTGGGAGGACAACTGTCATACAAAGGATGCGGGGAATTTAAGCAAATTAAGAGCTGTGGGAAGATGAAACAAAGATGACTCAATCGTCAGGCAAGTAATTTTGTTTCCCCCCACAGCCATCATTACTAGTTATTTGATACAGATTCCCATTCAGCTGGCTCAAAACAGGTCAGAGAAGCGTACCTATGGGTTGAGCAAGATCTCCGCTGCTAGCAATAACGTGAGCTCTTACAAAGAACGGCTCAGCCTCTGGAGCACAGCTCTTGGGATTCACCAACTTGCCTCAGGCTATGGGAGTATTCTCAGATGTTCAGACCAAGTGACCTCCAGGAACATATTTCAGAGACATGCAGCTTGAATTGGGCTCCTAAATCCACAAAGTGACAGCCTTCTGCTCTAGCACTTCTAAATTCAGTGAGAATCCCAGGAGCTCTGGCCTTAGGAAGGTAGTAAAGAACATCACATCGGACTTGCAAACCAAACCCGCTGGGTTTTTTTTAAGCTGTTTGTCAAGTTTGCAATAACTGTCAGATAAAATGACAGTTCCACTGAAGCACCTTGATTCAGGTGCTTGATCGGTGGGGAGAGTGAGTGAGGAATTTTTTTTTTTTTTTTTTTTTAAATCAAAGCTATTCATTGATGCCCTGGATCAAGCAATTCGGAAGCAAAGTTTAAGGAAATTTCAACTCTTGTAGTAGAACAGTCACCCATCCCATTTCCCAGTCTGCTCACACATTTGACTTGGTGACCTCCCCCAGCAGTAAGATTGACAGGATAACTAATACACTGTGTGAAGTAGTACAGTAAAGCCTCGTTAATATTCCCATCGCTAATCCACACACCTCATAATTCACACACAGAAAGCAGTGGTCTCTTCCCCCTTCTCTGCTAAGATTTAATAAGATTGCTTTAAGGAGGTCTCACATTACCAAGGGTTCAGGAGTATTACAAAACACGCTCCTGGACATTTCTTCCTGCGCATGAAAGATGAAGAGAAATGATCACAAAGTCTGTTCACACAACAATGGACCAAACCCACAGCTTTACAATCATTTCTGCAGCTGTCAGCATGAATGATCAAAATGTGATTCTTTTATTTTGTGTTTCCTATTTCATCTAAACAAGCTCGGTTAGTAATATTATTGAAAGACACCATCTCATTGTGAAAGGAAGAAGTGACCTATTTCTAATGTTTCCTCCAAAATTTGAAAGGCCTTAGGAAAATTCCTTTTAAACACTTCTTCACTGCCAAGTTAGCTCATGCTGTAACTTGAGTTACCACCTCACACAGAAGAAGAATTCTTAACTTAAATGGGTGGGCTTGTTAGCTTGCCTTGGCTGGCCCACAGACAAGACATTTGAGCAGTGACTAGATGAGTACTGCTAATTCTCCAGTGTTTTCCCATAACTCCTGCTGGGAAGCAAGAAGGACAACAAAGTTTTCCTGGATCCATTAAAACACAGCTCGTAGAGCAGCCCAGCCCAGCAGAGCTGTCTTGAAGAACTGGGAGCCTGTGAATTAATTCTTTCATCAGGATTTCCAGGAGAACTGTTGTGTCATTTCTGGGCCCAAGAGAAGTTCAGCCTTTGTCCTCACAGCAAAATAAGTGGGTTACTTGTCTACCCAAGTCAAACAAGCTCACATCCCTTCTCTCCTCATGGGGAGAACATGGAGAAGATCTTGCACAATCTCTTCCTCTTACTCATTTTGTGTCCTCAGCACAGCTAACCACAGAGCTGGGGACCACGTCCAGAGTCTGCAGCAGTCGTGGGGAAGATCCTTCTGAAATCTAATGGAGTAAAACCTACCAGACCCTTTATGTTATATCTGTCACTAGATTAAGTAGAAACTCACCAACTGCATGCATGAGTTCCTAGTTCTTTTTATTTTCTCAAGGTATCCAAGAAATTCAGAACCTGCTTGGGTACAAGAGAAATCCTGCCTATTTCTGCCAACCCTTTTCTACTACATTACCAGACCCTGATGAAATGAAACTTTCCTGCTGTGTAGAGCAATAACATCTGCTCTATTGGCTGCCCTCACTTAGCTCCACTAAACTTCAGCTTACAACTGCTTGCTTAAAAAACAAGCAAGCAAAACCTCTAAACTCCCAGTTTAATAACTAAAATAAATAACTGGAAATAAATTGTAAACGCTTCTCTGACATCACATTAGCGTTGTGCGTTACAGGAGGACACTTACACTAAGGCTGAAATTTGGCTTTGGGGCCAAGTGCCTCAGCTCCTCAGTGGACTCAAACCAGTTAAGGCTACTTCATTCTTAATTTCTTCTCTTGTTGCAGCTAACAGAAACTACTTAGAATCAACAGCAACTTCACCATTGTGCTGTATACGTAATCCCCCAACACATTAACGATAGCGAAATACCACCACTGCTACTGGCCCCAAAATGCTCTCCCTGTCAGCCACTCCTCAGCAGGAACGAGCTGCCATCCCCTTCTCTGGGGCTCAACCAATTGTCACAGGCATCAGTCTCATTTCCTTTTATAAGCTCATATATTAGGGATGTCATAAAAACAATCTGGTCACTTAAATGAGTTCCGTTCCGGTCCATTGGATAACCTTCTAACAGAGTCACTTAGGTCAGGAAAAGGGATTATTCCCCTCTAGAGCAGCTCTGTTGTTTTGACCTTGGTAGATGAAATTATTTATTTTAAAAAGAAAGCTAAACAAATAAATGAAAGGCAACACAAGACCCAAGAACTTGCTCTGTTTGTTTGTTCTTGAGTGTTGAAGGCTTTCATTTTGGGGTGGGTGGGGGGAGGAAATGAGGGAATGAACTTTTTTTAAATGGAAACATCTCCTTTGTCAGAAGCTGTATTACCTTAAAAGAACTTCTGGAGAAAAAAATTATAGACTATCTACTTATGCAGCTCTTGTCACCAAAACTCAGCATTTGTTCAGTCCAGAGTAGATTTTATCTAGAGTCACAAGTTCTTGGCAAACATGAGCTAATGCAGCAGCATTCCAGCCTTTCCTGCTGTCTGGACTGGCCTTGCCACTTCATACTGAAATTTCTGCAAAACACTCCAAATTGCTGCTCCTACTGACCTACTGCATACAAACTGCTCCAAAATTTGATTTCTTCCTTGAAGATTTTGACTCCTGTCAAAATCAAACATGGGTTTTCTCTAAAAACAAATAATGGTTTCTGGAGTTCATGTTTTTTTCCTTATTACTTTCTGCAGCAAAGCGGGGGAAGATTCAGACCTAACTGAAAAGCTGTTCAGCAGATAGACCCGGGGTGAGCAGGGATGGGCTCTGCCCTGGGCAGGAGTCTGATTTCCAGCTTGCCCCTTTGCCTCCCCCTCAATTCTGTGTGCCATCTGCTGAACATCCAGGTTCTTCAGGGCTGAAACTGCCCCGCAGCAGCGGCATCTGCACGCAGCTGCACCAGAGAGCAGCGACCCTCGTCACCCCCCAAGCTGCAGTGCACAGGCAAAGAGCTGCTGAGGCACTTGGCGAGACCGACTGAGCCGTTTGCATGGTGTGAAGCAGGGCTGATT
Organism: Theristicus caerulescens; assembly: GCA_020745775.1. NCBI lineage: Eukaryota > Metazoa > Chordata > Aves > Pelecaniformes > Threskiornithidae > Theristicus > Theristicus caerulescens. The sequence continues at coordinate 122,839,023 of CM036561.1, read as the reverse complement.
TTAAACCTTGAAGCATCTACCACGTATTAATCTGTAATTGCTTCTTAATTATTAATTATTATTATAATTCTCAATTCTGTAGATTAATAATTCTGCTAACCCTTCTTCTGTCATCAGACTAACCTTCCTCCCTAATCCTACTCCCTAAAGTAAAACATGGAGCTATTTTGAATCGTTACTACCGCCACAAACCTTGAGCAAGAGACAGTTTACCGAGCTGGCAGAAGTGGAGCCAGACTCAGGGCTGAGCCTGATGGGGTTCAGGAGGGTTTACATTTATGCCGATGGGGGTGGGAGGGAAGATATCCTTTAGGGCTTCTTGGCATTTACTAAAATAATAAAACAAGCCATCCCTTGTATTAATAGGCACCTCCCTTGGAAGTTATCACAAGGGTAGTCCTCTTCAGCTTATCTACTCACAATTTGGCTCAGACAATGAGTTTCGACCTGTCTGCACCTACTTATCCAAAGGTAACTCGCACTGCTTTGCAGCCCAGCTCTGCATCTGGCCACTGCGAAGGAGCAGCTATAAGCCTCTTTGCTTCATAAAGGCCAATTTTATACAAACTTCTTTTGTTCAGAAAAGGGTTTTGATAGCAAAGCCACAGGTCCAACATGATTAGTTAAGCTACAGAGTTCCTCTAACATGACCACCAAGAAAAAAAAAGCAAAAGTCACCATCATTAAAAGGAACCTATTTCTGCTTCCCCGCTTATTGAGTTAGACCTTTCTCCCCAGAGCACTACTATTTCTTTCTCAACTTGTTATAGAAATGCTGTTCCTCTTGGGGAGCACTGCACATACACACACACACAGATAATTACTATTAAATTGTGAAGCTCTGGATTTCACAAATTAATGCTGGCTTAATCTTGCCAATCATAATCTGCCAACAAGTTCTCAGGTCTAGCCATCACATTTTTGGTCTAACTAAAAGCAGGAATTTTAATACTTATATTGCAATTCCATATAATAAAGACTGATGTTTAAAAAATATTGTCACTGTTAAAAAAATATTTAAAGTAAGCTCAAAAGCTTTTATTTTTAGTATTTATAAAGGAAATCATTGCTATTTTTCTTGGGAAATTAAGTTTGCACACCTACCTAGAACAAAATTTGCTTCTATTTTTTTAATACCTATAAATTGGATTTGACATGTCTTCCTTTATTAAGCTTCTAAATTTGTCCTCAAGTAAATGTGTGCTTGTTTAAAATAGTTTAACGCAGTGGTTCGAAACCATCGGGGCTGCCAGGGCAGAATTTTGAACTTTATGCTCCCTAGAAATGTATGGCCTTGACCTTGCCAAAAACTCCTTTTTATGTTTAAATGGTCACAGATTTAATAATGGGCTGCAAGAAAGGCTTGACATTAACTACCTCCTTTACTTTCCTCCTAGTTAACAAAACATTTATGTCCGCAGTGGATGCTGTAAGAATTGAATTAGTTATCTAGGAGAATCTGTCCACATTAGCAAATGGTGTCCCACTAGGTCAATACAGAAATTAATTGTGGGATTCTTGTCAAATCCACATTGTTTCCTGGCACAGTTGCAAGCCACTCAATTAGACACCTTTCAAGGCCTTTTGCTGGTCTAAATGTAGCTAATTGCTCCAGTTCTGGATGGGGATGATTCATCTCCCAGATGTCTCAGACCTCTCCGCAGCTCTGCTCAGCTAATATCAATACATACGTCCAGCCGACAGGATATTCTTGTGAACAGGATATTTTTACTCATGCCTCCCTTTTATATGATTAATCCCGAACAAGGAAGGTCTCCTGAATCACGCTCTTGACACGGCAACTCCTTTACGTCTGCTGGCTTCCCACACACGAGGGACTGGGCATGAATGCAGCCTCTTTGTCAGCACTCTCCAGGTGCAGCACTATTCACACTTGAGCTTGACAGCGTAACATAACAGTTTTTATTTGCCGGTCTCCTCTGTCAAGTATTCTTTTCTCTTCTGCTGCTGCTTCCTCATTTGTCCATGTATCAGCGGCAGGGCTGGCCAAATTGAAAATGAATGAAGCACAAAGAAAGACTGTAGTTTCCACAGTGACGGTCTATGGGAAAACACAGTGCATGGTTTGGGCTTTTTTTTATGGAGTCCTCAAAGGTCACTGGTAGCACTTGTAGCTGCGAGTCCCAGAGGAAAAGGCCAGAGCATCTGGTCCACTGGTTACCAGCTTTCAAGGAGAAATCTTCACGAGCTTTTGCTTAAGAGCTATGGGGGGAAGTGGGGATTAAAAATATAACCACCTTGAAATCTCCTCCCCAGCCCCCTTTGTATATGAGTAGATTCAGGAATACAGCGATGAGGCAGCTTGGTACCTCAGCCCTCATGGGGTAGGACACAGCGTTGTATGTGGGAGGTGTGTGCTTCCAGCCTTGGTGGGTGGCTGCAACATGAAACTTTAACTAGATCTGCCGCAGCACCTTTGGCTGTATAAAACCTCAGTGAGGCTCCCTGCGAGGAACGTGCGCTCACCTGCCATTAACACAACCAGCCACCGGATGTCTTCGTTGCTCCATGCCAGTACCCATAGAAAAACATTTCCCCATAAGCGGAAAATTAGGTCTCTTAAAGATGGATATATGCAAAATGACACCTGGAAGATAACAGCTCAGCTCACTCAGGCATCACATCTGTGCTTTAGCAGGAAGCAGTGCGCAGCAGGTAGGACATGAGCTTGAGGAACAGGTTTTTGTTCAACACAACGCTGACTGTCCCTGGGACCTTTGCTTACGAGATAGGTCATCCAAGTTTCTCCATCAGCAAACTGGAATGCCAGATATCTCCCCGTTTGTGCAAGTGTCAAGAGAACAACACAATGTCCAGAGAGCACGTTGTAATGCTGAGGTCCCTACTCCACAACTGCAGTTATCACTGTCAAGCACTTGCCTTGCCTGTGCCTTTCCCCCACCCTGTCCCAGTTGAGCACGCAGCACCACAACCACTACAAAGGAGCAGCACTGTCCACCCTTGAGAGCTGGTTCTCACCTGGCTCTGCACATTTGCATCCAGCTTCAGAAGAAAAAAGAAAAGGGAGCAAAATGAAGTCGATTTCACTTGTATGTATGCATACAGAGAGACAGCCACTATAAGCAATAGTTGTAAGATGGTGGTAGGCAGAGGCCAGCACTGAGCTGGACAGCAGCACTGTGAACATGCAGAGCAGAAAGACAGCACCTACTGTCTCCCTTCAGACCCCTAGAGCGTGTTTGCCAGTTGATTAATTTCTCTTGGTTTCTTCTTTTTCTCTCCCAGTAATCCCACATTTCGTGTTTTTCCTTGTCAATCCCCTTTCTTGCTCCTCCTCCTTTTTAATAGTGTTTGTAATTCTGGATCACACTCCTTATACTGTCACCGTTTTCCAGAACCAGACTAGTGCTGGGCACAGAGCCCCTAAAAATTCCTCTATGCATCCCGACCTCTATGTGAAACAGGAGAGAAAGTTTCTCTCAGCTGGCTGCTCATCCTTATCAACACCTGCCTCCATGACAGCTTACACTTCCAGTCATTATTGCTAGGGCTGGGCTGGAGATGGTTCAAAACAGTTCACTGGAAGCAGCTACTATAGACTGTGGTCCAGCACGCTCTGCTCCCCAGCTTTACTGTCTTCGTTCCCAGGACGTGTGCTGTCAGCACTTAGCTGAGGCAGATCTGGAAATGCCTTTTTCAATCCTGTACCCAGCAGGTTTGCTAGGGACATACAGAGGTAGGAAAGGCTCCAGAGATGTAGCCCAAATACTAAAACTAAAGCAACACATAATTTCAATAAAACATATTTCTGAGATCTCATGAGGCCTCAGCATAGCATTATAAGGAAATTTATCTTTCTTATCAAAACTATTCATGTGCTAACAACTGCATACTTGTTTAAGTGCTTTCATATGGTTGAGTCTATGTCTGATATAACAGCCATTCAAAGCCCTGCTGACTCCGAACTTTCTTGGCAATTCCACTATCCCTTGGATCAACTCTGCCTTTGGGGGTGATGTAAACTCCTACAGCACTAAAAACAACCTACTTAAGGTTTTCTGTTGTTATTGACTCCCTTGGTATCTCAATTCCATTCACTCAGAAATGATAGCAACAAAGTCCCTGTTACATTTCTAATCTTTCCTAAACTATTCTATGCAAGTTAGCATGAGTGTTTCTTAGGGCAACAAATTAATTAAGCAACTCAGACACTTTTCTATAGTGAGCAGTGTAATGAATTTTCACACTTTTAGTGCAGTGGTAAGCCTGTCACTGGCTAACAGATGCACTATGTCCATTTCTGCAGACGCAGTGCTCGGGGCAACGTCTTCTGGCAGGAATACCAAGCACCTTTGAAAACTTTCTCATCCAAAAAGTAAGCAAAGTCTGGTATTTCCAGTGACTGCTCTGTGGTAACCTCTTGAGAGGCCAACCACATGGTATTTTAAGTCTGGAATCATGTTTGTTAATAACAGAGTCATGTTATTTAGTATATTATTGCTCCATTGTTATCCAACAGCAAGTGAAAGTAAGTTCCGTGTGATACTCCTTAACATGGACTGCAACTATTAGTAAAATTGATGATACAGTATCTCTTCACTGTATTTTCTGGATGTTTTTCTTTGATTATTGCACTTGTTCTGCCTAATGATCATCATCTTACGCTTGCTTTCTGTATCACACTGTCAGGCTTTCAGGCATTTTCTCCTGGTTTCCATTTCAGATGGAATGTTTCAGGCGCTTTTTTAAACACTCCAGAAAATTAAATAATAGTTCAGTCTTTTGTTTTGCTTTTAAAGAATAAAGCTAATGAAAAGTAGGTCAAGCTGAACCCTGTTTTCCCAAGCATGTTTCTTGAAATCTGTTAGCACCTTGTATCTCTATTCTTCTCTTAGCACTGCAGTGTTTACAGGCTCTCTAAGCATGCATTCACATACCAATTATGCCAAACAGACGGACTCGGATATGAGAGATGAATCCCAAATTTGAGCAAATAGCTGTTTGGGGAAGCTATTTAAAAAAAAAAAGCGGGGGGCGGGGAAGGAAACCATCACCTAGATCCACAAATTCACGTTTCTTTTTGGCTTATTTCCAGCCTATGTCTTAAGCATTGCATAGGGACTAATGCAGAATACATACAAAGTAGTTTATTATTCCACCACTGTTCAGAGAATTTAATGCCAGAGAGAGCAATGCAACATGTGTAAAGGGACAATAGCCCCTTAGAGCAAAGTTTTGCAATTTAAGATGAAAAGTAGGTGTTCTGCTATGCTGATAATTTTAATCCTTGTTACAACAAGCAGTGCTACAAATCCCTTCTCGACACCAGCACCGGAGCTACGCCTAAGTATGCTGCTGCATGATTTGGCGTTTGCATTCAGCTTGCCCAGAACCTGCAAGCTGGTTAACACAACCACAACTCTCAGCTGCAGCTGTTTTAAAAGCAGAACTACCTGCAGCACCATGCACCCAAAAAGAGCCTGGCTGCTCTCTTCCAGCTTCTGTGTGGTCTCATACAAGGCACAGCTCACTCAGAAGCACTCAAAACCTAAATAGACAAGGCAATAGAGGTCTTACTTCTAATAACTTCACAGATAAGAAACTGAGGCACAGCGCAAGTAAATACATGGACTGTTGAGTGAGTAAATACATGCTGCCTATGGTACAGCATGAATTTAGTGGGGTTTTTACTTTTTTATTACCTCTTTTTTTTTTTTTTTTAGCATTACTGCTTTGCTTAGGATGCCTTATGTGAGGAAACACCGAGAACTGAGTTGCAGCCAAAATTAAGTGTCGGTCTCAAACTTGTCCAGAGCATCTGCTGAGGACTGAAACCCTGATTTTTTGCAATAAATAAATAAATTAAAGTTTCTGTATGGTTTGAAATAGGAGAAGCAGCAAAATAGCAAGTTAGAGAACTGCTACCCTAGCAGAAATCTCTAATGATATTTTCAGTCTGGTGACATGAGACAGAGCACAAATTGTTTGACAATTTTGCCCCAAAGCGTAGAGCAAGAAAATGAGACTGCAAAAGTGAGAAAGTTTAAACAAGAGTCTGTAAACTCACTCCCCATAGTATAGAAAGTCTGCATAACTAAGGAGCTGGCTGCAGCCTGCATTGCTTTTCAGCTGTAGGTCACTGGTTTGAATCCAACCCAAGGGGAAGGGACAGAGCCATTGCCATCTGACAGACACCGACTGGCTCCTGTGACACAAGCTATCATTGACAGCCCAGAGCACAGCAGACAGGTAGAAACGTCTCCAAAATCTCACTCATCTACAGTAACTTCATATTTAGTGGGCATAGCGCTGGACTGAGATTGGAATGCTTTTACCAAGTCAGGATGGAGGTGCACCAAGAAAGAGGCACATGGAGGAAGCGCACACTATTGCAGCCTGCTAAACCTGCAACATGAACAAATGAAGCTGGTCGTCTGGCACAAAAATTCAAGAAAAACTTTGATTGTTGCAGGAAGAAAAGGATCAACATCATAGATTTTTACATAGTTAAATTGCTGAGACACTCAAATAGCAGAACTACAGTAACAATTAGCATATAATTGATACTGACATGGTTATTATTCAGCCTTATAGGGTATCTTCTTTAGTCGTGTCAACTGAGTTGGTGTTTCTTTTCCATTCTGTTGTAATTCTTTTTTCTTTTACGAAATGTAATTACATTTCCACAAACGTCATGTCTACAGAGGGAGCATGCCAGAAAGCTATTAGACTAGTACTTGTCTTGTTGCTGTGCCAGATGCAGTATACATTGATTTTCTGATGATCATGAGGTGTCTCATTTTGCCCAATTCTCCCCATCTCAGTGAAGGCACACGTGTAGACATCAACGCTGCCAGCTTACAAAGGTGTCAGTTCATAAGATCAGCGAGTTTAGCTCACTTCCAGCACAAGCAAGGTGCAAGTCACCTACATTATTAGACACTACTAGAAAAATATAGCATTAAAAGAATGAGAACTACTATTTCCATAGCAGATTACTTAGACCTGCTGCAGTCATCTGAAAGTTGGGGCTGCACAAATATTAGCATACATAGTAAGAGTTTTCCCATTCCTGGATTCCTGTGGAACAAATCTGGAATTTTGCTGTGCCTTTTTCATTACAATGTTTTCGCTATCTTCTACCACCTGCTACATTAGTAAGCTACCAGAAATGAAAGACTAAGTCATCTTAGGGTAAACTTTGTTATTCTTTATTAATGCTCTATAAATCAGTCTTGTTATAAATCAGGGAATGTTCATTAATCAATTCTCAAAAAATATTTTATTTGGCTAAGAGTGTCAGATCATGAAGGTAACAAAGAAAAAATTAAAACCATGTGCTAGAAGTAGGTTCATGACTGCATGCTTACGTCAACAAAGACTCATAACTGCACAAACAATTACCATATATCATGTTAACTTTCATTAAATAAAACCACGCTGAAAACCAGTAGTACGATCCTTATAAAACACACATGTTTTCTAATATATTTGTGTATGCAGGACAGCATTTTGCACTCAGTTAACTGCAAACTTGGGTTGCACATGCGTAAATGTGGGCAGAATTTCTCCTGCTGGCTTTCCATACACAGATACAGTAGAAAATACTGGCTGAAGCCCTGTCTCTAGTCGTTTGCTCTGTAGACAGAGCAACATTCTCCTCCTTTTAAGACAGAATATCTTGCTGAGTGACAAAAAACAGAGGACTAAAGATTAGGGATACCCGGACTTCATTCCTTAGCCTGTTACTACGTAGTTATTTAACCTTTGATATGCCATTTGGAACAAAGTATTTCAACCTGGCCGAGACCAGATCGTCAGTTAGTGTGCACTGATGCATTCATTGATTAAGAGTATAGTCCCTTGACTGTAGACTACCTGGAATCAACTGGGGTCTGGTTTCCTTAATATAAAATTAGGCAACACTACCTACATTTAGGAGAAGTCAGTAATAAAAAGCTGCGCCAAGAACACAACAGAAGTAAATCCTCCTGGAGAAGGAACAAGTTTAACCAGCAAAATAACATAGTGGTTCCCTGTGCAAAATAACTGCCAGTGAGAGTGTGATTTGGTTAGTGTCACTGTCTGTGCAAGCTCTTCCTAGAGCACTAGAAAAATATAAAAAAAAAAAATTACACCATGGTATTTGTCACATGCAAAAGTCCAAAGCAGATCTGACTCAGGAGCTGGGGCAACAGAAGAACATAGTCACTTCCCTAGATGACAGCAAACCACATGAACCACAGAAGCTTCAAATTCCAGCCTGTCCCCATTTGTAGGTCAGTTTTCTTCTTTTTCCACATTTCTGTTTACTGATATTTATATTACAGCAGTTCCTAGAGGTCCTAAGTGATAGCATGCTCCTACTGAACTAGGCATCATAAAAAATAAATACAGCAAAATAAAACATATTGAGAGGGTCTACAAGCAGTCAACAATTAAAACAGACAAGTCAGGGAGAAATATCTACATCATACTCATTTTGCTATAATGCATGAAGACCAACATATTTGGCCCTCCTTTATCACATGCTTAAGTCAGTGAAAATATATACCTGGAAAGAAGGTACTGATACAGGACTAGATAAAAAAAATAAAAAATTAGTTGGAATTTAGGTAACAAAGCCCAGCCAAGTGATTCACTTGTGGATCATCCCTGTGATAGCAAGCTGGGGTAACATCACTGGCCGCTGAGGCGCACGCAGCCTGATCATACAGTAGTGCAATTCTTTGCACTGTTCCTCTTGCTGGATACATTCTGGTCAGAACTTTTGTCCCTTCTAATATTTTCCAAACACAGTAAGTAGAAAAATGCATCTCTGGCCATTGAGGTTACAGAGAACATAAAGACAAGCCCCCACAAAAAGGCTCAGAAGGCAGAGGAAAACAAAAAGACTAAGCCTCCCCAAACTATTACTTCTAGAGCATCTTCATGTTTCGTCAGCCAGTCTCTCAGGGCTGCTGGGGGCCAGTCCACCCTACTGGAAAGCCTGAGGCTGACTCTGTAACACAGGCAAAACTCCTGCCAAAGCATAAGGCACAGACACCCGTGCATTGCCTGAGCCTGTGCGCTGGCCTAGTTTTGCAAGCTTCTCATATTTAAGTTTTACGCGCTAATGGTTATCAAATGGGTGGCTGTTTATTTTATAAAGCAAAGCCTACCCTGTGGAGCTGGTGGTTTAAGTATTTTAAACAAACATTATCTCCAAACTCTAAAATGGTGCATTTGCCAGGGTTTTTATATGCATTCAGATATGTAGAAAAAAATAAATAGGAAAGAGGGTAATTTAAGCCTTGTCATCAATGGAGTTTCATCTCTGAACTTTAGCACCTGACGCTTATTAATCAGCTGTGGCCTGTCATGTTGGCAGAATCAAAAAATATTCTGCCAGGATTTTAATCAGAGATGAACACCAACTGTACCTATAGAATAAATTCTGATTTGCTGCACAAATTTCAGGTTGTGCAAAAACCTCTCTTGATCTGCAGAACGGATGCGACGTTCAGTGTTGGTGCAGGACTGAAAGGCCCTGATGCGCAGTGAAAACAAATGCCTGCCCTCTTACAGGCCTGGTGCACATAGCACCCATTTGCTGATGAGTTGCACTGATTCTGTGAAGTGTCCCATGAAATATGCCTTCAGAGCAGCAAAAAACCACCCTGAAAGAGGACAACCACTGTGAAAGCTACAGAACCTTCTTTGTGTCTTTCTTTGCTCTTCCCTTCAAACTGAGGTCTTAGCCACAAACACACACAGCAGGATGAAGGGAAGCCATGGTTATTCACTAGATCTTGTGGTCACTTCCCTCATTCACCTGGCTCTGTATCTGTATTCTGAAATTTCAGAGCCAAATTTACACCTTTAAATCACCTGCAACTCTACCACACATCAGGCAGACTATTATGGCAGCAAGGTGCTGGATTAGCACAGTTAGAGGTGGCCAGTATAGATTTCCTTCACCGGGGGTGAGAGCAGAAGTCTTTTCTGAAAGTTTCAGGCTAAAATAAGAAGCTGGTTCAAAAACAATTAAGTTTTATTTGGACTTCTCCTCCCTGCCTTTTTCAAATTTTTTCTAAATTATCTAAATAGGCATAGGAAAGGAAGGGGAGGAAAATTCCACAATAAAAGGAGAAAAAAGCCAAATAATAACATGTCCAAGGGATGCTAAAAAGCAGTCCCTGCATATGCAGCCCACAAAGTTTGAGCTTTCTAGCTGTCTCCGCTTGCTCATTCACAGAGCTGCCAGCTGTGCAATTTTTGTCCATGCACTTCAAGCACATACTGCAACTAGAGACACTGAGCTTTACTTCCCGCCCACCCCCATGGAAAATTGGATTTTTAATTAGAGGAAAATGTCTATTTTCCCTGAACAAAGTAATTACAATTTTTCCCCTAGTCAAAGCTCATTTGGGAAAGTTTTACCTGAATGTTTTTGTTTGCCGAAACTAGAGGGGAGGGAAGGGCGCAGGAGGGAGAGATAAGTGAGGGCAAGGGGGAAGTTTTCTTTTTCCTACATTCATGTTTTGGAATAAAGGGCTGGATTTCCTGAAAATGTTGAGATAGGGAGTGTGGTAAAGTCTGCAAATTACACCGAAAAATTAAATCAAATACACAAGGATGTTTATACTTGATGAACACTTCCCTCCCCAAGGAAGAAGGGGTTGGTCCACGGTACAAGCCAGCCCATTCTTCTCTGTGAACTCAGATGTAATTCTCCAGCCGACTCGAGACCATTTCTGCGCTGAATTGCTGGATGGTATCTAATGCAGACCTTCACTGATTTCATATTTATCCACATGACCCTTCCTAAAGGCAACCCGAGTCACAAGCCAAGCCTCCATTGTAAAAACAGGATCACCAAGTGCTTTCAAATCCAGGAGCAAAAAGCCCAACTCAGCTTTGCTACTGCAAATAGTAACCATCTCCGACTTAAACAAGAACAAAACCGGGCCCTCCAATGCTATGTCTGGTGGTATACGCGACAAAGATGGGAACAAAAAGTTCAGTCCAGACCACTTAACTAACAGGCCTAGCCTGAATCCAACTTTTACTTAAGGCTAAAGTACTACAAATACAACAAGGGCAAAAGGGGCTTGTTTCTGAAAATGTAAAGTTACTTACAGGTTGGGCATGCTCCACCATAAACCAGAGCTGGTGCAGGTATGCAAAATACGGAGGCAATTTTCATCTGTTATTTTATATCCAAGGGGAACCTGTCCCAGTGGCAAACATCTGGTGTTCCAGGTACCAATCTTGTGTTCAGGACTTAGTAGGGAGTTTTATTAATGTTTTTCTTAGATGGCTCCTGAAACTTTCTGCATATGTTCCACCACAGCTAATGAACGTGTTTTGGGAAGCAGACACTGCAGATATGGTCAGGACATAATGAGCCGTAAGAGGTAAAAGAGAGGTGGTAGCTAGGAGAAAGGAAGAGGGGGAATTCAAGCAATTCAGAATGTGAGCCAAAGACTCATTGAATCCAGCAGGCTTTGGATAAAAACTCTGCTAAGGTTAGACATGTATCTTGGCACACTACAAATAAAAGAAGCAGATCCTTTCTTTCTTCTTTATGCTGAGAGGAGAGGGGACACAGGAAAAATAGGACTAAGTGCAAGCAAACATATGGAAGAGCCCTTGAAAGATGTTTGAGGGATGGAGTCGTGGTAGGAAGAAAAATGGCATGGTCCTGCAAGAAGATAAAGAAATAGTGCAGGCAGCTTGGCTGGATTGGCTCAGCAGCGAGGATCCAGTAACCAGAGACAACCATCAAAAGGGGAGGAATTATGCATCCTTTGGTAGCTAAGCCCTTTGCTGGAGCCATTTGCCAGTGGGGCTGCTAGTGGAGACAGAGCTGCCCTGAACGATGCTCTCTAAACCTCTGTGTGCTCTGCAGTGCTGGGAGCACAGAGCTAAACTTACCTCCCTGCATCCCAACTCAAACCCCAGGGGGAAAGCAGACAGAATGGCCCCTCTTAAGCTGTTTTCTTATCAGTAAACATTATTAAATAATCTGCTGCTGCTAGCCTTTCTGAGTACCAGTTCTAGAAAACTCATCCTGAGCTTGCAGAAAGGTTTATGTCCTGTTCCCCACCCCGTGTCCCAAAAACGGGAAAAAAAATCCAACTGGAAATGAACTTTAAATAAGGCTTAAAAGCATGGCAGCCTAGGAGTGCTTGTTCCTTGTCCCCAGGAAACGCTTTTACAGGAATAGCCATTGTCAGCACTTTATGCTTTAACAAAAAAAAAGTTCATGGTAAGAATGAAAAAAATCAGTTTTGCAAGTTTGTCACTAAACTGCGTTTCATTTTGAAAGGGGAAAAAGTGGCCACAGACTATATTATGAGGAAAAACGTCCTCCCTATTAAAAAGAATGCTTAGTTCAGGCAGAAGTCCTCAGAAATGAAGCAAGTTACATCCGACCTGCACCGCGCATACTGCTAAATCTTACCCATTCCATTTCCACCTGCGCATGGGCTTTGCTTCCTCTTTCACACTCACCCCTCAGATGTGGAAATAATAAAGGAGAAATGAGACACCGCTATTGTTTTCTAAACCATACCAGCTTCTTCTGAATTTATTGTCAAGATCTATTTTTTGGCAGGGATAACAAGAAAGGTCAAACTGGAACACAGCTGCAGGTGTGCAGCTACAAACCATGCCGCTGCTTTGTGTAGCGATGAATGAAAACATGGGGGTTTTTTAAACTCTGCCTAACACTCCAGAGGCTCTTTTATCTCTCCTTGAAGGACTTTGAGGGGAGCTGCTCAGCTGCTGCTCTATCGGATACATTTGGTCCTGCTGACTTCAGGGCTGGGAAGTTTTATATTACAGCTGATCTGTAAATCCAGTCTTTTCTCCCTAAGTTTTCATGCATCTTTGCATTTGGTGTTGGAAAAGCAAATAAGAACAAACTAATCTGAAATCAAAACCAAGTCAGCACTGAAAGGAGACTAGAATAAGGTTTTGATATTTTCATTGTTACAAGAATATAGAGAAGGTCTTTGTGTGAAGAGAATGCTCAGCAACAAAAACAGTGCAAGTGCTATGAGGTATGCAGAAGTACTGACACTTTCACTAAAAAAAAAAAAAAAGACACTGATTTAGGACTTGGCACTTTTTTTAACCATGCATTCAAGCTGGTGTCTCACTTTACACCTTACAGATCCCATTTGTGAGTGGAGCAGAACTTGCACTGAGCATTTTGGAAATTTATTTGTTATTTTGGGGAGGAAGGATGTGAAACCCAGCAAGAAGGTGGGACACAACTCTGCCTGCATTGCTAGGGGACAGCAGAGATCTAAGAAAACCTAGTCTTGTATGATTTATTTTGTAACTGCCAAAATATATATTTCCTTTCCATTGTTACCTCTCAATGTCACCACTACACAAAGGTCCTTGAAACAACTTTGCTCCCAACAGTTCCCACTTTGACACCAAAACAAGACTTTATCACAGGAATTCAGCTTTCGGGTGGGGAGAATAAACACCCCTCAGCTCTCCCAGAAAGCAATGTGAATTTCTGCCACGTTCTTGAGCTGGTGAACGGGACAGAACACTTTAGAAAATGCAGGCTATTTTATTTATTTGTTTCAATGAGAACACAAGTCAGAAAATTCAGCTGTCTTTGTGTCTGCCTCAAAAGCCTGAAATTCAGATTGAAAGCAACCAAGGGCATGTTTGTGCTGCTGGTGCATGCATCTCTGAGCTGGTTCTGCCAACGCCCAAACTAGAAACTGCAATAAGGCCAGCACAGTCATTTTTCGGGACGATCAGCAGCCCCAGGATGACACTTAAGCAAACAACAGGGTTTTGACACTGACCTTGAGCTGAAAATACTTATGGCTGCTCGCCTAATTGACTGACAGTTGAGGCAACACCATGGTGTTGTCTTTGACCACTGAAGGAATTAGGTCCAGTACCTTAAAAAGTATGTCATCTCTAACCAGCTTGGCAGCTCAACACCTTCTGATGATGACAAAACCCAAGTCTCTCTGCAAATCTTACCCAGCATCTTGACTTCAGGCTCCAGCTCTGGAAAATCTTGCCCTTAAATAAAAGTCCCATACTGGAAATATTCCAAGCAGGTGTACCTCAAGCTTCTTTCTAGAAAAGGCAACCTGTAAGCATAAACAGCCTAGCTCTGCCCCAGGTATTAGGCCAGTGACTTCAACACAGCTACAAGTAGCAGTATCTAAAATACATACTGAATATATAAACACAGACTGGATAGTGCTGTGCCTTTGTTACAACTCTTACAATCATGGCAATTTTGTAAGTATTAGAAATATGCTTCTAAGAGCCTCTAGGTTCCAATACTCATCACTATGGTCTAAGCACAAATGTTGTCTCTTAGTTATTTAAATAACCCTTGTTCCTGAAGCATTAATGTCCTCAGAAGCTACCACACCTTTTTTTGGCTGGAGAACCGAGGCACGGACTTGTGATTTGTCCAAGGCCATATAAAAAGATATTAATAATGGAAATTTATGTCATGGCCAACATCTGGTGTAGATTATTTACAAATAAGTTGGCCCTCTAAAAAAAAAATAATAGTTTTTAAGTTTGTTTACAAAATTGCTGCATGTTATTTCCACTATTTTATTAAGAGCACATGGAGCTATGCTTCCAAACAGCAGCATTAAAAATAGACTAGGATTCACGGTGGATGAAATTCAAGCTTTGGTTTTGATAAGCATCCAGAAGTTAGGATTAGCCAAACTTCTTTGGTCAGCCAAGAATTTATAGTAAGATATTTATTATGGAAAGCTAGAGTACAAGAAACCTGAACAGAAGTAAGCCATAGTCTTCCAGCCAAATCCACCTACCACGTAAAGATGGTATGGGCTGCCACGGCTCAACATGCAGGACACCTTACAGGAGTGACAGGAAATCGTCAGCTACATGCGCTGGAGTTAGCATGGAACATAGCATCCAGGTCAACATAAAGGGAGATGGATGTTTCCTTTGGGAAGCTGTCCTGGATAGGAACTCCAGTTCCCATGGATTGCTGTCAGGCCTTGGTCAGCCTTTATCCACTGTTGCCCACAAGACCTGACTTCGCACGATCATCACGGACTCTACACTGGGTAAACTCTTGGCTTGCTGAAATCAGTGTCAGCACTGCTGACAGCATCACATCAACCATAAAAGTCATCCATTTGGACACTAAGAGTTTTGCAAACTTGTACAGAACAGTATGTTACTGATATCTTGCCACCAAAAGGCAGGAAGGAGAATGAAAAATGCCTAAGCAGTTTGATCTGAAGAATTCAAAGAAGGTCAAGTGTGCTTTATTACAGACCAGTTGTTTTCACTAAAACTGGTTTGCCTGACTGAAGATTTACATCTGGTAATGACACCTCCTGATGATGGCTGGAACAAAGTGTTTTCTAAAAGCCCCCAAAATGGCTTGAATGAGAATACCCTGGAACTGGCAAAAACAGTGTCCTAAATTAAAACATAACCATGAACCTAAATAAAGAGATGTGGTTAGCAGCTGTCTGCTCATTCCCACTTTGTTGGCTCATCTTAGCTTACAGGTTATTAAAGAGAGAAGCGTTTCTTTCCTCAGCAGCCAGGAGCATGGCAGCAGTCTCAGGCAGGTTCAGAGGAGCAGCTGCTAGGTTTTCCCCAACGGCAGCAGATCCTGTAAGCCTCACCCACAGTGCCAGAGTACACAGGAACACCAGACAGGGTGTCAGATAAGGATTTGTCTTTTATACCCACGCTAAATTTTCCCTGTGAAATAGCCTAGCTTGTGGATATGTCAGAGGAGGAGCTGAAAAACTACTAGCCTACCAGGGAATGATTTCTGAGATGTCTGGCTCTTAGTTTCACCTCCATTCATCCCATCGGTAAACCCCCTATAAAAACAGAGAATGTTCACTGCTTACACTGGGTTAGGTCATATATTGTCATCCTAAGACACTGGTCAGGTTACAGAAGGAGTACAGGATGCATCCCGTATTTAGGAATTCATC
Source organism: Theristicus caerulescens (assembly GCA_020745775.1). Classification (NCBI taxonomy): domain Eukaryota; kingdom Metazoa; phylum Chordata; class Aves; order Pelecaniformes; family Threskiornithidae; genus Theristicus; species Theristicus caerulescens. Next base: position 122,823,061 of record CM036561.1, on the reverse strand, counting down.
AAAAATTGCAGATTAAAAGAATGAGAGCACATTGAAAAAGAATAGAGCTCCAGCCACACAGTATCCGCCAAAACCAGGGCTCTAAAGGAAGGAGATCATAACTGGAGAGCTTTTCTGAGCATGAGTGGGTGACCTTTGCACAACTGCATGGGTGGGATGCTTGCACATCAATTTTCCATTTCATTTTTAAATAGACAGTAAAGGTAAGATGTACAAATACTGACTTAACATAGGTAAAACATCGCTTAACCCAAACGTTGCTGTTTGCAATTTCTGGAGAAGTCTCTTAATTACCTGTCTGCACATGTGTAAGAAATGTGAGTTTACCTTGGAACCACAACCCTCTGTTCAGAAGCCTGGTACTAAGATGTACTGAAACAGCTTGCTGTCTTTTTAGGACTCTGGCTAACATTTAATCCTGACAAGCTTCTGCAGAACTGGAAACGATTGGACCGGTTTCTGTCACAGCCAGGAAGGATTCCTGCAATTCTTGTTCCTGAGTTGTCTTATTTTTACAGAAATTTCAATTCACCCAAAATAAAGAAGACCTTACTGTGAGCAGGATATCTGGCACTTTAAAGAACAAGGCAGACTTACCCACTGCAAAATCAAAATACTGATGCCAGACTTCAGCCAGATGCTGTTCTGAAATATCAACAGGGAAAGAAACTCTCATAGTAACCTTCCCTTGTTACTCTGTACCCTCAGATGAATTTAGGAGAGGGGTCTAACACCAATACCCAAGTTACAAATTACTAAGATTTTCTATACCTGGCACAGCCTCTCCTTCTGTGACTTTTCTCCACCCAATACCCATTTCTCCTCCACCATCATCATCCACATCATGGCAAATTTTGCTGCTTCCATCTGCTGTCCAGGTTTCTTATCTGCTACAGATCCTGCTCCACCACACCATGGCCAAACCCACACCAGCTTGTGTGTTAAGTGATCAAACTGGTGTAAGTCAGCATTGCTCGGAGGAGGCAGAGCAACAACTTCATCAACACCTGTAGAAGTTGAGGCCACTTGTTTGCAATAAGGGCTTGCTGGCAAAACAGGGCCAGGCTTTGAGTTTCAAGTTTTAGGAAGTGTTAACTCTTCAAAAATTAGAGTAACTTAATTCCCCCCCCTCAGATGATCTGTGATCTCATAAGCAGGCAAATCTGTTCAATACAGTGAGGATAAGGACAAATGATTTTTCCTTCACCTGCTCTTATACCTCACCACAAAGGTACAGATGTCCCCATCGTTCTTAAGGCCTGCAGTACAAAAATCAAAGAAGAGGGGAAGTTAAAGCTCTGTTTATGAGGAGTTTAAAATTTGTTATAAAAGTTGGTTCTGTCCACCTGGCATCATTCAAGCAAACAGGTGAATATCACTCATTGAAAAATAAAGGGCTTGAGTCTCCACTCAGCTATAATGGATTTACACTGTTATAACTCTGAACAGACCTACGGGATGTTTATGCCCTACAAATAAACAGAAGTAGCTTTTCTTTCAGCAAAAATACAATCTGCTTCACCCTAATGATCGATGTTTCCACTACTGAAAGAAATCTTAGTCCTACTTGGCTAACCCCAGTATTAGTCAATAATGACTTTTAGAGTATTCAGCCAATCTTCCGGGAAAAACAATATTATATACGTGTATTCCCAAGGCAAAAATCATAAGCAAAAATATCAGACCAGCTGACATAAATTAGCATAGCTCCACTGACATCGGTTGCATAAACTACAAGTTTTGCAATAGAAAAAATAAGCAAACTATAGTACTAGTTATAAGAGATAATACTGACGTTTCAATTAGCATATTATCCTAAATCATTGGTAACAATAGTTGGGATGCTTTCAGTTCTTTCTATATTTTTGTTTTAACAGCACAAATTCCCATGGCTACCCATGGCTAATTTGAAAAATAACAACCCCACATAATATGCATGCAAGAAAAAAAAATAAATCCATTTTTAAAATTAACGGGCTATAATTTAGATTTTTATTATCAGAACGGGACTCTGAAGCGGTATATGGGAGGTTCAGCTTTTGATACATTTCTTAAAGATTACAAGAAGTGATGGTGGAGAAGGCTTGGCCAAATCTTTACTCAACTGCTGCAAATGCCTCTTCCCAAATGCCTGGGTTTGCATGAAAGAAAGGACCACTCTGTTCAGATGTCCATGGACAAGACCTTTGGCTGGTGTCACCCAGAAGAAACTTTGAATGAATTCACACAAGCTGAGAATTTAATTCAAAAGATTGGCCATCATTTCCCTGTTTGTTTTATCCTCTTTACTTTGACCGAGTCTGACCCAGAATTTGCACTTTCTTTCACCAGTGAACCTCCCGTTACACCATGCTGCTGGACTGGGAGGAATTTCAGAGCCTCCCCACAGGCACTGGTAACGTCACCCTCTCTGCAGAGCTGAGACTCCAGTGACTGGAGGACACCAAGCATCCCAACATTTGACTCTTAATCCCAACACGAGACATGGCTGATTAGCTCTTACCCTTGTCAGCACTACTGCTGCTCAGACATAACTGATCTGCCTGCTGGACTGCAGATGTGGACTCATTAAGCTAAAAGGAAACATAACTTTGATTCTGATCAAGCCAACTGTAAATAAAATATCTATGTTTTATGATGACTTTTCCTTCTAATCTTATAGGAGACAAGATCTGAATATGTAGTATTTGGCCACTAAACCCTGAAATAAGGCTGAGGCAGTCTGGCAAAGATGTGATGCTGAAAGCCTGGATAGGGAAATGCAGATTCTTACCGAGGTATCAATGCAAAGCCTCCAGCTCTGTACTGGCTTCCTTCCTCCCTCTCCACAGTCAGGGAAGAAGCTGATGACAGGGTGGGCTGGACAGAGAGTCACAGAAAACATGGAGCATTGCAGTAGCTATAAAAAGACCTGAATTTGCTTAAGGAAAGCCAATACAGTCTGCCCTCAGAATGGATCCTCGGTGCCTAAGAGAGCTAACGTGGGAGAAGCTATGATGGAAGCGCCAGTGCAAAGTCCCTTTTTACTGAGAAGTTTTATTTTTTATGATTTAAAAACTATTCCTGTTCTGTCCTGGGACAAATCCACAGCAATTTCAAATACGGGTGGAAAAGGAAGAGAAAGGTCCTCTACCCATTTTAACCCACTTATCTGGGTGTTTATTTAGGTGAGAGAAACTAAACAAAAGTGAATGCAGAAGCCCTGTGTTAACAGATCGGGCTTGTTCCTGAACTTGCTGCACAGCTTGGAGGAGTGAACCTCAGAGTCCATAATCTGGCAAGAAGGAGGCAATAACACTAAATAAATTTGTTTCATCTCCAAAATTGATCAGCTGAGATGTTCAATACTGGTCTAGGAATTTATTTCACACAACTCCTGTTGAACTTACTGAGTACAGCATAGCTTAAAAAAACAAAACCAAAAAAACTCCAAACAAACAAAACCAAACCCAACAACAAAAACCAAAACACTGAATCTCAAGGGGACATGGCAAAGAGTAAGCAATGCACAAAACTTTTTAAAATGTTGAAGTGGACCATACACTCATAGACAAGGTTTCATATTTTCTGTGCAAAAATTAAACTGGAAGTAGAGCTAGTGGAAAAAAAAAAAATCAGAAAATGCTTTAAGTGATGGGGTTTTAGTAATTACTTTTTCTTTAAATGTGATCAATATTGTTTCAATATTTTAGTTCTTTTGCTCCCCCCCACCTTAAAAATGCTTTTCTGATTTTCTTCTGTCATTTGTTTTTTCTTTTTCTCTACTTTTTTTTTTTCACTGCTCTTTTTCAATTTAGGTAGTTTAAAATAAAACAGAAAGACCAACCTGTGGGCAGGGAATAAAAAAAGTAAAGTCATACAACTGGAGGAATAAGAAAAACCAAAAAAACCACCAAAAAAACCCCCCACCACCACACACCAAACCAAAAGAGAAAATACTTTTCATATGTGAATTAAAAAAGAAATGATCTTTTTCAAAAAGCAAATCTCCAATTTAGGAAAAAAAAAAGTCATTTTTCAAAACACAGCCTGCACAAAGCTAGCAGTTTGCTTATTTCTAAAAATGAGGTCATGGCTCAGTGTGGTCACTTTTTAAAATCTTTCCATTACAGAAACACTAATTTGGGGTGACTGTAGGACCATACACAACCAAGACCACATCAAATTTTTGCGCTGATAGAAATTTGGCAGATACAAGGATAAAACTTTTGGGGGCAAATCCCCACCTGGAAAAAAAGGCTTTATCTACACTGCAGAGCTCTACTGATCTCCACCAGCTGATGGTCCAGCCCTTTGTGAATCAAACTATTGTCATAACTCAGCCCAGCCAGTTCATGCCCCGGCTTGCTCTGACACCCCATAAACTTGAGCATTTCAAAGGAGCAGTGCACAATGACCCTACCAGGTTGTCTACTGTCTCTGATTACCCTGTGCTAATGTGCAGCTGTTCCTCATCAAAAAAGTAAGGAAATAAGCCCTACTAATCACAACCTGAAAGTCCAACAGGAATTTTTTCCTTTCTACTTTGCATATTTGAGTGCTGATTTGCTTATCTCCCAGCCAGTGCTAATTATAAAGTTATTAACCTCTTTGTGAACTTCATTCACATCACAACCTGATTCCTTTACCTGCCGACATACAAAGGCATGAGGAGTACTCTATTTAAGAAGTGGAGTATTCAGCATATTATCCAACGCCATTATCCACAATTTCAGCTGAAAGATCATATTGAATTCAGAAAATTGCTAGGCTTGTGTTCTAGTGAAACAGTTTAACAACTATGTTTATTTGCAACTCTGCTTATCTAACTCACTGTAAATAAAATTAAATAAGTGAATTGATACTCTTCTGTCAATAGGAAAGCTTGCACACCAATAATTTTGTCTCTTTAAAACCACATACAACAGGGTCAGTTGGTGGTCCTCTGCTGACATGTGACAGGGAAACCCTTACTTTCTATACACACACAAAGATGTCAAAAAACCACCGCAGATACAACCAGTTTGGAGGAACCACCTCTTAAGTGGAAGATCGATCAGCCAGCAGACAGTGCGCCTCTTGGAGAAGACTCAGTTCTGCATGAGAGCTATCACTGCTGCTGGCAACAGTCACCTGCTTGATTTTTGGGAGGCAAGGAAAACAAAACAGCCTTTCGGAAGCACAAGTCTGACACAAATTTTGCTGAAGTTAACAGAAATGCTTCCTGTTCATTTCTGTGAGCTTTGGATCAATTCCTATGCTTGGCAACTGAAATGATGCTTGTGCATTGGAGATAGGCATAGCTAGAAATACATCCAGTAACTGAGAAGCAGGGTCCTCCACTAGTACAGACACTACTGCAGTCAAAAGTATTGTTGAGAGAAGGCATGCATTCAGAAAGAGACATAAAACTAAGTTTTGCATTCTTTCTCCTTATTAATAGCAATACTTTTAGTCACACACTCTCAAGTATACCTAAAAAAAATTACAGCCATTTTTAGTTTGCTCACCTAAAACCACAGATAGAGGGCACAGACAAATCCAAGCAACTAAATTACTACAAAACGCTAGTCTCTGTGGTACTTGTGGAGTGACAGTGCTGCTGCAGAAGTTTGATTTTGTACAAGCATACGGTACCTGATGGCTCTGAAGGTCCCAAGATAATGGGGAACTAGCTGCAAGGTTATGTCTTCCTATCCCCACATCTCCAACACACACAAGTGCAAAATTGTAACAGCTAAAGACAACACAAGGCTCAAACTGGGCTTTGCCTGTGAAGAGGAAATAACTGGGTGTCAGACACCACAGACTATCCTAGGGCTTTGCCAGAGCTACTGATTTGCGTGCAAAGTAGTCACACACTGCTATGACACAAAGCAATATAAAAGCCGAAAGAATTGCATCTTCGCTTGTACAATTCAACCATGTGGATTAACTCATATATATTTAAATATGACAGTATAACCTTTCATACCAGTTCAATTCTATTTTCATATGGTACCTCAAGCACCTGGATATCTTACTGCATTTCACCAAAGTAGAAAAACTATTCGAGCATAAATCTTCTTAGCATAACTCTGTCCACAATAGAGGTAAGGAACAAGTGGGAAGAAATTCAGCATGCCTCTGCTTTAATTGCACAGATACAGACACATCTTGTTGCTCTCTTGCAGCACAACAAGGGGGAGAAAAATTCAAACTCAACAGCTAGGAGTTACTGTACGCATTGTAATTAAGTACATCTAAGGTTCAAGAGAGAAGTAAAACAGATATAGACAACAGATACAGTAGTAAGCATCCTTCCCACTGTAAAACACAATTAGGCAGAGGAGTAACGATAAGAATCTGCGGAATACAGGCATTAGTATTTGGCCACAGGGACATGCAATTAAATGAATCAGTTGCAGGCACGTGAATGCAATGGACAGGGCAACAACTGGATCCAGCTCTTAAGACTAATTCTTCATTCTTTCCTGGTCCAAGAGTATTAGTCTATTGTGGTTATTTGAGTTCTTTTAAAGAAGGATTTTTCCCCCATGCAGCAAAATAGTTTTCTGCATGTTTAAGGAAACACACTGTAAAAAATGAAATGCAACTTGCTAGAAGTACGTCGATGCATTAGAAAAATAGCAGGCAGCTACTGGGCATTACTGGCAAAGGTATTAGCTGACATCACTGACAACCAACCGGAGAGCTTCACTGGTGTCCCAAATTCCTGAGCTATTTCATAATCGGACAGAGTACGCTACACCTCTGCTCCTCCTCCTCCCTTCCAGGCCCCCTCCGGAAAACCCCCACAAGTCGCCAAAGTCCGAAGGACGCTCCACAGAGCACAGGGCATCGGGATGACTGCCCACCTGGATGTGAACCTGGGATTTAAGTCAGCTATATTCTTTCGGAGAAGTCTGGCTAAAAAGAACAAGGCAATATTCTCACTCGTATAAATGACCCCACTTCAAGTTCAGACATCCATTTCAGCTGTTTGAGTACTTGCATGCACCTATTTTTTGCAGGGCGGGGGGAATCACGGTAAAGTAATAAAGCTGTGTGATGGGGTTTTGCTGGGTAGCATGAAAATGCAAAATTCCCTGTTTATTTTTGTAAATGAATGAACAGAAAAGTTTCACCAGCTAGCCTGACACACGCTGAACTTTTGCAAACCTTTGAAAAGAACACTGACAATTTGTATTTCAACTTCTAGGGGGGAGGTGGGAGAAAAGGGGCAGAGTTAATGATTTCTCCAAATCTTTTGCAAAATGGTTTCTTTGTGGGTTGTTTTGTTTTTGTTTTTTTTTTCTTCTTAGTTCTAAAATGTTTCTTTTCAATCCTTCTTTTACTTAAGGGGTGTTTCAAAAATTTTTATTTATTTATTTTTTAACCTGATTTATCAAGAGCTGCTGATTGGCTGCTGAGCCTGGCAGATTAGTAAGGCAATTCAGTAGTGAATTCAGATCTTTGTCTGATATGTAAGCATAGGCGTGCATGTAAAGTTTTCATATATATGTACATTAATTTACATTTTTTTTAATAGTTTGTATATACAACTTTTAAGTCCACAATCTTAGCCTGATGATGCAACTCCAGTTCCTATAAAACACTAGAAGACATACAGAGAAGGCTGCAGAAATCAGAAGACCTATGCAACTCCCACTGAGTTGTAAATCTAAAATCCTCTGCTGTCACTACAGAGACTGCTATCGATCTTGGAGCGCCCAATAGGAAACGGGGCATATCGTACAGGACATGTCATTCCTCAATGCACAGCACAGCCTCTCTGTCAACAGAGCCAAAATACAGAATGCAGTGTTTCTTCTGCAGCAATTATAACTCAGGCTGTGGAAATAGTGAACATTTCCATTGGGTGACCAGGGGGAAAAAAGCCCAGCTTGGTTGTGCCAAATGTAAACTTTGGGGTTTACAGACAAAGAAAAAAAATCACTCCTGATCAGCCCAAAATGCTGGATTCCAAATGATTTCTGCTTTAAACTATAAACCTTCAATTTTGCATTTGACAAAACTAAGTTTTCCAAATGAATTAGTCTGTAACCTTTTACACTTTTCTTCTCTTTAGTTAGGTCCCTTTATATGTTCAAAATCTGATACAGAAATTAAAAACCCAAAGGGTCTTTGCAGGTAAAACCTACATTAAACATGTCAAATTTCCAAAAATATAGATATAGTGATAAAGCAGTGAAAGTAAGTTTCAACGTCTCTTCCACCCACACAGCACTTTTAGCCAAAATTATTTACCAGTTTGTCCCAGCCTTCCAGAGAATGCATCTATTTCAGCAAATCTGCTATTCATTGCAGCGACTGTTTTGTTCAACAAGCACTTCAACTGACATACTGAAAAACACATTAAGGCTTGAACCCAGGATGGAAAAATAAACCTTCATTTTCCTAAAATTAGAAGTGAAGCTCTATAAAGAGAAATACTCCTGCTTGCCTAGGAAGCACACCATTTTCTTCTGAGACAGTCAGGTAGATCGCTACCCTGGGGTTAAAGACCAGGCTAAATTATCACAGCAGTGGGAGAATGGAAGAAGATGACTGGTGCTGCGTTTGCAAGACTCTCCAGCTGAGCTCTGACAAAGGCCAGCACATTTCTGCAGGGGTCTTACCTGCAAAGCATAGTCACAGTGCTCATCTATCCATTCCCTGGTAGCCATTTCCAGCACAAGAGGACTGGGTGCTCAGCCCACCAAGGGGCTCCGGTGCCTCCCTGATCAGCAGGCAGGACCCAGAGGCATGTGCAACACAAGGTAAAGAGTTAGAAGAAATGGCACAATTTCTCCTCATTCATTAATTTTTTTAAGGAAAAGCGGAGCAGAGTGGGAGAGCTCCAAAAAGAGAAACAGCAACGCTGAAACCTTCGCACCTTGTTTTATCTTTAAAAGAAGCAACTCACTGTGGATGCACTCCCCTCATTCACTTACTGACACAGAACTACATTACTCATCACACAAATGGCTATTGAATTTAAATAATTGGTCAACAACATTATTCATTTGTCTGTGCCAATCCCACACATTGTACTGGGAGAAGTTTTTGCTTGGGTGGTTTGGTTTTTTTTTTTCCCATTTGTTTTTTGCAAGAGTCTTGCACAAATAGCAGGAATGAATGGAAGAGACCAATCCTAGAGATGTACAGGCAGGCAGCTCCTCTGGAGCCAATGCTGACAGCACACACCATACCTTCTGCTGCACAGAAATGATATAGTGTGTCCTAGCACACTGGTCCCTGCTCTCCTGGAGTAAAGCTGCCATAAAATCAGGATGTTTAATCCAAAATAACTGTCAGGAAAGGTTTGGAAGGAGTGCATTTTGGAATCAGACTTGGGCTGGGCAAGCAAAGATAGAGAAACTTTGAATGTCATGAAAGAGTCAGGAAGTGATGACAGTGTTGACCACGGCTCAGCTTTTATCTTGTTTTAACTAGGACTTTGGTTTTTTTGCACCACAGTGTTATGGACAAAACCAGGTGGCTGTAGAGTGGAGAACTGACAAGTAGGATGCATTCCTCAACCCAAATGTAGCTGTCTACAAGCTATTTATCTCAATTGCCCCTATAATCACAGCAGAGAACAGTACACTTTTAAGTCACATTTCACCTCCAAGCTAGAGGATTAAAACAAGTCAGATGAACTGTGCTTGAGTATTGCCTATAACTCCTATTGATGACAAAGAGGGCCCAGAGGACTGTATCAGCTGTGGGTATATGCAAAGAAAATAGCTGAAGATAGGCAAGTTGAATTCAGTGACACCAAAAAGCCAGCACTGCTCGCACACGCAACAAATTATCCCTCATTGTTTGCATAGCTCAACCACCATTTTACTCCTCCTCCACAAGAGAGACATGATACTTCAATACAGGTCTCCAGGTGTACTCAGCATTCACAGCTGCCCTCAGACTGCTCCATTCATGGTTCCTCAGCACAGCAGTAAGACAGGTCTATGCCTATATCATGATATGCCACTTCATATCTGTGCTCTGGTTAAGCCTGCAGGAACTGCATAGTAAGCGTTGTAATATACTTAAAAGCAAACAGGTAAGGATATCTTTGCGTACAAACTCAGGGTCTATCCTACAGAACAAGACCTCCTCGACCCAGGATTTGGGTGGGGATCTGGCCCTCAAAGCAGTAATGTGCCAACAGCAAATGAAGATAAAAATGCCACTGAACACAGTCGGAAAAGATTTCTTTTTTTCCCCACTTAGCTGTAAATACCAAAGCAGGGTGTACAATTTAAACAGAGCCTTCTCATTCCTAAAAGGTTTAGGCTAGGAATTTGCTGTGTCCATGGAAACACCAGGGAAAAGGATCTCAAGTGAGATTTCCACTTTCTACCACTTGCTTTATTGAGTCTTTTCTCAATACATGGGTTGCTGTTGAGTTTGCCTGGGAGCAAGGACCTGGGCTTAATCCCACCTGTCAGCCAAGCACTGCAAACGGCCTCTCTTCATTATCATGGAATCATAGAATCATTTAGGTTAGGAAAGACCTTTAAGATCATCAAGTCCAACTGTTAACCCAGCACTGCCAAGTCCACCACTAAACCATGTCCCTAAGCACCACACCTACACGTCTTTTAAACACCTCCAGGGATGGGGACTCAACCACTTCCCCACGCAGCCTGTGCCAGTGCCTGACAACCCTTTCAGTGAAGAAATTTTTCCTAATATCCAACCTAAACCTCCCCTGGTGCAGCTTGAGGCCACTTCCTCTTGTCCTATCGCTTGTTACTTGGGAGAAGAGACCGACCCTCGCCTGGCTACAGCCTCCTTTCAGGTAGTTGTAGAGAGCGATAAGGTCTCCCCTCAGCCTCCTCTTCTCCAGGCTAAACAAGCCCAGTTCCCTTAGTCGCTCCTCATAAGACTTGTGCTCCAGACCCTTCACCAGCTTCGTTGCCCTTCTCTGGACACGCTCTAGTGCCTCCATGTCCTTCTTGTAGTGAGGGGCCCAAAACTGAACACAGGATTCGAGGTGCAGCCTCACCAGTGCTGAGCATAGGAGGACAATCACTTCCCTGGTCCTCCTGCTGACTACACTATTTCTGATACAAGCCAGGATGCTGTTGGCCTTCTTGGCCACCTGGGCACACTGCTGGCTCATATTCAGCTGGCTGTCGACCAACACCCCCAGGTCCTTTTCCGCCAGGCAGCTCTCCAGCCACTCTTCCCCAAGCCGGTAGCGTTGCATGGGGTTGTTGTGACCCAAGGGCAGGACCTGACACTGAACCTTGTTGAATCTCATACAGTTGGCCTGGGCCCATTGATCCAGCCTGTCCAGATCCCTCTGTAGAGCCTTCCTACCCTCCAGCAGATCAACGTTCCTGCCCAAATCATGCTCCAGCCCCACTTTGGAGTCTCACATGGAGGCAGTAAATATTCCTGGATTAACATCCAAGAGAGAGGTGGGTGAACACCTTACCCTGAGAATGAGCTGACATAGTCCATGCCTGGGATGGCTTTGTTATAGCAGCTAGCAGGGCAGTTGGAAGATGAATAATTGAAGAAACAGCTTCTTTAATATAGTCCATGGGCAGCATGTGGTGCAACTTTCCCTCTGTTTCCCCCTCCTCAACAAGAATTCTTCATATCAAGCTGGTTTGGTGTTAAGTGCACATATCTAGGAGGCATTTCTCTCCAAAATTTGGATCCAAACACACATCAAAAATAACAGTTCATCCGTCACGGTTGGGAAGCATGTATGACAAGAAAATATTTGCTTTGCTCTGGTTTTGTGTTTGGTTTGCTGACCGCTTATATCAAAAAGCTAGAACAGCTTTTTCATCTTGGTGTAGTTTAGAAACATTTATAGGACAGATGGTCTAAATTTGTGGGTTTTATAAACTTAATGAGAATGTAAAAAAAAGCGCATATGGGTGCAATATTTTCTGGGGCTTCTTTGAGCTGGCCAAAAAGTAGCCCACTGCAGAGCAGAGTAACAATTCGCATTGGGAACTCATTCAAAGGTTTACAAATGACTGAGAAGAGGGACTGCCATAGGCTTTCTTCACCTCAGTGGCAGTTTCACTTGCACTGTGTGGTACAGGGAAAACATACATTTATTCTTCCCAGCAAGCAACTGTTTCTTTAAACTTTGCCTTTACATAACTGTTAAATAAGCCGGCTGCAATAGCTCACCAAAAGGTGTAAGTAGTGCTCCATCCTCTGTCCTGAAGATTTGCTCTTGGGGCTTCTTGCTGGGCCCAATAAAGATGTTTAGCCATCCGTTCCTCTAAGATGATTATTATTTTAGTCCTACACGCAGCTTTCTTGTTCTCCAGTCAACACCGTTTAAACAGAACAATGACAAGGCAATCTGGTCTTGAGGTCAGGCTGCAGCATGGGGACTTGGGAGGTCCCTATGGAGGCCCTGGCCCTGCTCCAGGCTCTGTCACAACCTTTGGGCAGTTGTGCGGGAGTGAGTCTGAACACGGCTTTTGTCCCAAAGCGGGCCTCAGAACAGAGCCACTGTGAGGACAGGAGGAAGAGAGGAGAGTCCTCTCTTCAGGGAAGCACCGTGTATCCCAGTATCTTGTCTCTTTCTCCACGCACCTCCTCCAAGAGCTGGTGTATGAAAGCCTACCTCAAAGCGGATACATCAGTGTACATCAGAGTAAAATTAATCTATAAGGTCAACCAAAGAGTCCTATTTCCTCACTACAAAACAATGAATAACAAGCACCATCTTCTCAGGCTCTTTATACCAGTCAGTTTCTCCATCTAAAAAGTTAATCTCAGCTGAAACACAAAATAAAGTAGGTTGAAGAGGGTTTCATGAAACAACATCTTTCGTGCAAGATAGATAGTAAGAATCTCCTGTTAGGCAAAAATCCTCCTCCATCCAGCTCCTCAGTCTGAAAAAACTAAGTTAAAAAAAAATCAGCTTCCAGTCCTCCCTTATGTAAACTATTAAAATATTCATGAACAAAGCATAATTCATCAAAACAGGCTCCATTACCTTAAGACCTCAATTTTCACCTTGGACAGTCCTCTTCCAATGAAACACACTAGGAGGTACAACGCTCAAATTATTATCAGCAAAATATTTCAGAGTGTTGGCATGTAAGCTGTCATGTTTAGGTTTCCACATAAACACAGCATGAGAGAAAAAATAGGCAGCAATTCGCTCAAAACTGTTGTTTAAGCCCCTTTGAAATGTTAGGCGTGCACCATTTCATTTTACACCCAACTGCTGCTTCCAAATGTTGCTTCAGGATTCTGATTTTCTATTTCATTTTTTAAATGTGACAGCTCAAACTATAGCTGGGTGTGAAGTTCCTGGCACAGGAACTGTGCGATACTTTGATTATGAGGAAATCTTGAGCAAATCCTTTAGCCCACTAATTTCATCAGGAATTCAAATGAACAAGGCATGCAGACTGTTCAGGCCTCGCTTTACCTTAGCTAGATTTCAGGCTCTCTTTTGCCAACCAGCAGAGTTGGAACATGTTGAAATCCTACTTAGTAACAGACAAGAGCAAAAGCAGTGCAGGGCAATATTATGCCCCAGTTCAACCCCTCCAGGATTTTTTTGCATGTTATCAGTTAGAGACAGAATTTCTATATGTACAGAGGTGGTTATTCCCAATAAGTCATCTCTATACACGATCCAACAAAAGCTAGCTATGCTGGGGGTAGGGAGGAAGGCTGTGATTACACAAGTCACCTCTTCAGGCAAAGCAGAAGCAAGCCTGGCCCCCCAGCTCCCTAGCCACCCCCCAATAACTAAAGCACTCAACAAATGTTCAGCAAATATTTCAACAAACAGCCGAGGCCTTCTCAGAACATCAAATGATTATTAAATCTTAAACTGTACTTTCCAAAAATAATTTTCTGCTGCTGTTGTTTGTTTGTTTGAAAGGAGGGTAGTAAAATCCACAGATGTGTACAGTCATAAACCTTTAGATGAGACTCAATTTCCTTGATGTCCAACGATAAAATCCACTAATAAATGTGTACAGATGCAAAGGCCTATTTGTTGTCCTGTCAAGTCAGGCCATGTGGAACAAAAAACCTAAAAGCAACCAGGAGAGGAACTAATGATGTAGGCTCGCCTCTGCCAAGATGCACTTACTGCAATTCCTGTGACATTTAAGGAACATAATGATGCGACATTCCTTTTTAACTTTATTGTTTTGTCAAAGGCGGGTTTTTACAGCTGAAGATCACGTTCCCAAGATAGTCAATTAGGTTATGCAGATTTACGCACACGCTGTGATCTCTTTTGTGCAGCATGACTAGTTTCTTTGCTAACAATCACTCACATTTGATGACAAAGATGGGGCTGGTGTCAATATCTCCCATATAGAGCGGGATTTTTTTTATTTTAAAAAATGCTTTCCATGAAAAGCTCTTTAGATCTCATGGTGCATCAAGACAGTTTTTTTTTTTTTTTTCTTCAATCTCCAGATAATTATTTCTGAATGTGCAAATATAGTTTTCAAGGGGAAAAAACCCGCTCTCTGGAGTAACCAAACACCAGATTTCCGCAGTATGAAAGCCATTTTAAGGCACTGTGGTGTGCTTCGTGGTTAGCCCTGCTTCTACTTAATTAGGGACCTAAGTTATAAGTCCACAGCTGCAGGAGAGCAGTAAATAGCTATTGCTGACTTCCTTATTGCCAATATGTACATCATGATTGTAGGGTGAAGAGCAGGGATCTTTTCATAAACGCTGCCTTGTGCGGCAACAGTACTTTGATGTCATAAAAATGCTGTTACATATTTTAAAGTCTTAATTGTGGTCCACTGTGGTGCTGTCAGCTTCCTGGTGAAACACTAACCCTTTCCGTGATTTCTCGGGTATACAGAACACTTCTTTTATTTGCAGGTTTCATAATTAAGTCTCCATGTGCCATATCCTCAGCTCTCGTAATGCAGACTATCTTCCCTGATTTCAAACCACCAAGCCCTCGTATAAGTACATGATATACATGCTAGGGAGAGAGAGAAGAGGGGGAAAAGAAAGGAAAAAGAAAAGCCCTGCAGTATGAAGGGTACTTGCCTGCTCCATATTGTTCTGATTAACAGCATCCGCTTGCTTACTGTTATGAACACTCCCTCACTAAACACCCTGGCCAGAAACCCCTTAATTCAATGCCTCCGAGACAGAGTCCCCACACCAGTGTTCCTAGATAACCCTCAGTCTTTGACTTGCTTCAATCTCCAGATAAACCCTCCGACCCCTGGACACTCTGGCTTTGTGCATGAACTCCACAGCCTCTCTTCTAGCTGCCTTCTCATGAGTTCAGGTCACCCAAAATTGAATGCCTTCAGCTTTCTTACATAATTTTTTTTAATACCTGATTTTGGTCCTGTGGCTGCTGTTGCCATCTCAAGAACATTTTTTCCGATGAGTTCTTCGTCTCTTTTCAGCCTGCCCATGGCAGGCAACTTCTCACTGTTACCCCATAAATGGTGGAAATTTGGCTGAAAAACGCCTCAAATCAAAACAAGCAAAGCTTGCAAGACCAAAGACTTGTGCGTCAGGCTCATCTGGTGCTGGCAAACGTTTCTGAACACAGTCCGGTGCCATGCGCTGCCCCTAGCTAAAGGGCCAACTCCTCGGGGATGGTGGGCCAGACGCTGCAGTACCCACCAGCCCTTTTGAGCTCGTGGGGCACTTGACATTGGTTACTGGGTCTAGCGACACAGCCACCTGATCCTGAGTGCTGCTTTCCCTGTCTGCAGGATCCAGTCCTATGCTCTCTGCTTTGCAGGTTGTCTACATGACCACAGAAGTTCCTCCTGACCTTCAGAGCATGCATTCTTCTGGAGATATCAGTACATCAGCAGGTAAGAACCCAGCCTCACAAGAAAGCTTTCAGGAGTGGACAGGACACTGGAAAGAAGAACTTGGGTCCAGTCCCAGCTCTGCTATGACCCTGATAAACACAAGGACATCTTTTCCCCCTTTCACACCTTTGTCCAAATGTTTCCACAAAGGCTTCAAGATCCATGAAGATGGGCTCCTATCAGTATGAGGTATTTGGCAGGTGTGGTGGGCAACATGTAGAGGATGGCACATGTAAGCTCACGTTCTACTTCATGTTACTAAATAAGAGCCACCTATTCTCACCTGAGCTGAACAGGCTGTCAGGAAAAGGTCCCAGATCCTGTCCCTGTTGCCAACAACCCACTCAGGGTTCAAAACTAAATGGCACCTGCAAACAGGCTGCTGACCTCAAGTAGTCTTTCTAGACATCCTTGTAACAGAAATAAAGAGCAATGCTAAAAACCGCAGTGGGAGGGCTTGCATTTAAACAGATTGGTTTTGTGCAGTATCCCTGGTAAACACCAGCACTTTGAAACTTGTCTTAATGAATGGGTTTGTCTGAAGGCAAGACAAAGGGGACCGATGATGAAACAGTGACAAATGGATTTCCTCCCCGGCTGGAGACAGCTATTGTTTGCCATCTGCACAGTATGTCTCACAGAGGCACATTTTGCAACATGAACACTGAGTTCATGCAAAAAAAGGCCTGTCTGACAAAGACAGCTCCCAGAGCAAGAAGTGACTGGATTAAAGGTACAGAAGAGGACAACAGCTATCTCTAAGAGAGTCGTAGACCCCAAAGAATGTCTTCTGGAAGGAAAAGATGGCCTCTAGTTTATACAGCTGCGTTTACCAAGTATGCAGAGCATCTGAAGTCAGCCTCAATACCTCAGTCTTTGGATAAGGGGGTAGGTATATCACCGATACACAAGGAGTGCAGGGAAAAAGGATAAAGGAGGAGAGTTAAGACAAGTTTGACTTAGCGATAGGAAGCAACAAGGGGAAAGAGATTTGGGAAGCCACTATAAATTTGCAAGGGGAGTGGGGGGAAAAATGCCAAATTAGTCACACAGGAGAAGAAAACTGCTTGTCACAAATGAGTTGCCAGGTCATTTCATAGTGACACCCAAACCCATTTGCTTATGTTTTGGTTTAGAAGGAGGAACTCAAGCTGGGTTTGTTTGGTGTCCAGGCCTGGAGGTAGCTCTTTTGAAAAGCTGCAGACATTGCCACCAGCGCTGCCTCTGGGTGGGAAGCTTCCATCTGGGAGTAGCTCAAGATCCCTACAGGAATACACACTTCTTCCAGTCCAAATACAAAGGCAGAGTTTGAACTTCTGTTCTCAGAGAGCACACCAAGAACAAGCTAAGAGAACAGAACAACCATACAAATACTTTTCTCTTCACTCGCCTAAGGGGATTAACAAGGGCAAGAACACATTGGGGTAAGTTAGAGATTATAGACAAATTTTAAAAACCCAGTTAGTCACTTGGCACAGAGAGTAGAATCTAAAGCCATACATCGCTCTCCTGAAGAGATGCCATAAGATATCTCTGATAATATAGGAGGTGCTCAAATACTACACCAGTAAGCACAGCACAATGCAACAAACCACAAAACGAAACAAAGGTGTTAGGATCAGGTATATTGTGGGCTTCTTAGGAATTAAAAAAAGTTTCTGCTTTGTTGACTGTTTTTTATGTTTGCATATCCAGCATGACTGGATACACTTGCCCCAAGGCTCTTGCTGGCATGCTATTTGTTGTTGGCCTATCAGAAGTTCACCAGAGAAGCTATGTTTTATTAGTAAGCACCAAAATATTGACTCAGAACATAACTTGTCACAGGTTTCATGCTTCAAGTACAAGACCGAATTTCGTCTCATTTCTAAAATCAGAGAGTTCCTGCTTCTGCCACAGTTTCTCTGTGTCACCTACTGGCCAGTCACTTTGTCTTGTAAGACTTCTGCATATTTATAAAACGGGGCTAACAGTATTTTCCAACATATGGTCTGTCTTGTCTACTGAGTTTATAAAGCTCTGGAGTCGAGGAACCACTCTCAATTTTATAAATATAGCATCAAGCATGAGAGGCCATCATATCAACTGGAGCCTGCAGTAACAAATAACCATTAAAACAAACCAATCAAGTCTCCCTTATCTATGGTATATGTTTTAAAGCACATACAACAATAAAACTTATTTAGCAGCCAGCAGCAGCAGGAGTGGTGTGTCTTCGTTCACAAAGCTGCGCTGAAAGACACGTCCTTTCCACTTCCATTTCTTCTGGGAAAAAAAACCTTCAGGAACTCTTTTATGGGAAACACCAGTGATTGTAGTCAGAACCAAACCAAGAGATACAAAAGCCAGGAACATCATCATGTGGGGCTACACTGCATGTCGTTTTGATGAATCATGTCAGAGATTGAACTCGAAATAATTGTAAAACCGTTTTATAATCTGAATCATGGTAATGGTAAGTTAGTCAAGCTGTCTCCATCCACAGACGGGAGTAATTGGGGGACAGTTTTTGGCATAGCCAAAGGCCCATTGAGGCAACACTAACCCTTGAGCTCCTAAAGGATTACTGCATAGTAGTTCACGCAGAAGTTATCCTGCCAGTGGTATTTACACTAGATGTGAGTGGGTACTTATATACCCACCTACAGGCACGGACTTGTGGATACCCCCAAATTACTGACTGACTCAGGAGGTAACATTTCTGGAAATAATGATTCAGTGCCGCGGGGTGACTGGATGAATCTGTTCCCTCCCACCAAACCCAACGCAGACACCCGTAACCTCAGGTCTGTGGTATTTCTCTCTTTGGAAGCATGCAAAAATGTTGGGAGTGTTCAAATATCTTTAAACTGTGTAGCAGATCTTATCTGCTGTGCTGCATGCAGCACCCAACGCTGGCAGGCTACCTGGAAATACCATTCCCTTAGATTTAACTTCTAGTATCTAAAGAAGTGTTTGTTTGGTTGTGTCCCTCCCCCCCCCCCAAAAAAAAACCCCCAACTCAGTAAGGTCTATAGACAGCTTTTCATTAGCTTAATTTTTAAAACATTGCAGTAGGCTCGGGTGCTTCTTAAAACAGGCCATGTTAATTTAATCTCTCAAAGGACACTGATTTCTAAAACATATTTATGATCCAAATGAATTCCTCCAAGTTCTTCCAATAAGCTTTCTTTTACCTTACACAGTACAGGAGCATTTGCAGGCTGAAATCCCATTTGTGACCTAGACTCCTGGCATGTCCACAGCACAATGTATTTTTCAAAGAACGTGAAGTTCTGATACACGCTTTTATGTACTTACCATGCCATTTATTCCTGAGCAAATGCAAATAGAAGGCACCAGAATGATGGGGGGGGGGGGGGGAATGCTCAACTCCTTGAAGCAAACACACCTCGAAATCCATTATTTTAGGAAGAACACAGTAACATCTGTCCAGTTCTAATAAATAAGACTTCGGATAAGAATCTATAGTTTAGGAACCAAAAATATTGTTGCAGTTACACCTGGGATGAATTTGGTTTAGCAGCCCACTTATCTGTATGTATAAGTTAAATAATTCCCCTTAAACAGCAGGTTATCAAGCAGAAATCAGCAACACCTGTTATATTTGTAAAATAACAATAACAAGCTGAGATGCCATTCATTTACGGTAAGAACAATGCCAACTTTGCCAAGATTTGTTTTGGCCGCCGGTAAATCTATGTCTAACAGGCAAGTGATGCATTTCATGGAAAATAAGCTGCACCTGGATTTGAGTCATACCTTGTCCCCTTGAAAACCTGTCATATCCTCCTACTTAAATGTCTCTGATACAATAAACACATGAGCATAAACAAGGCCCCAACTCTTTTTCCCTGTCTCTCTCTTCATTCCAGACAGGAAACATAAAACAGCTAACAGCCCAAGATGCATGAAACCATTTCGAAAGCTACTTTGGGCCATTTGTTTAATGTCATCCAGGATCTCTTTTGTGCACTGGACAATTTTCCTACCATGTGTTCACTTATTGTGTTACCTGCTGGTGCATTTCCACGCAGAAATAGCCATGGAATAGAAACTGTAGCTGGCGTACTTCTTCACAGAGGGTGCCTGATCCTGCACCACTGAGGTAAATAGGAGATTTAAAAGGGACAGATGGTGCAGGTGGACTCATAAAATGTACATACGTTAAAACTGTTGCAGTGAGAACTGTGAAAAACATGAAAAAAATTTTATATCGACTGAGAATATGTATCATATGGGAGATGCTACACTCTTACTACTAGCCACGACTTGCAAAGGTGTGAACTAACTTACTTCTAATGCTACATGCTGTACTTATGACTGTCCCTTTTAAAAAAGTTAGGTGAAGCATTGATAGAAACACATGTAAATTGTATATGCCCAAGTATCTTATATCTTCACTTTAGCAGCACCTAAAGACCCCAGCATGAATGGTGCCCATCTCAAACACAAAGACACATGGATGACAGTCACAGCTTTAGGGAGACTGTCGAATTAGACAGCAGAGGCAATCATGAGTGGTCCACAAGAGCGCAGCGAGCCAGCCCCGTAACCATCCTGGGCAGACTGGGAATGAGAGGGTGGGGAATAGCGACAGAGCAGTGCCTTAGCTGACGTGAGAAACTCCCGACACCCACAAACACCTGCATACCTGATCTTGGACAAGTCACCTCACTCCTCCCCACTCACATTGCAACAGAGAAAGTAAGACACTGGCACTCCCATACCAAGATGCCTGCAGAGGAATGTGAGCAACACTATCACAAGTTTCTCTACTAGAGCAACAGAGGTCACGCACCTATGAGACACGTGGAAAACCCTTGGTTTCTAATGGCCCTGCTCTCCTGGCAGTTAGCAAAAACTCCTACAGTACAGGGATTGTTGATGCATAAAAATTCTCACTACTATTTTAGGTTTCAAGTGCTTTATTGGCATAATTTGGCCCATTTTCCCCTCTTTGCCTGTCCCATATCACACTGCAAGGCAGGTTCAAGGCTTGCAGAATTGCAGACTTCCACATTTAACATATTTTTCCCTGCATTTATACATTGACTTTTCCATATAGGATCTATGCATGTCGACACACCTGAAAATGAGTAACTAGATCCCTTTTCCACATTTAATGAGTGCTTCCCTCATTATTCTCCTTCCTGCAGGGCCACACAGGTAGACATAAAAGGGAAAATTAAAATGACTCAAAGTCACTTTAGTAATCCCCAGACCACCCATGTCATTAGCGCTAGTCCTCTAGCAAATGCCCCGTTTGAAGGGGTTCTATGTCACTTGCAATAATTTAGGTGCAAGACAGACTATAAAACCTCCTAGACCTACTAGCAGACATACTCGACAGTGGTAATAGTACACTGCAGCACTCCAATAACTCAGGCTAAATACAGCAGCTTGCCTAACAAATCACAAACACTGGTTAACACTGAACTATAGTTTCCCACCCACCCCAATGATTTTTCTTCAGCTTGCTGGCTCATTCCTCAATTCTGTTTTCCTTCTCAGGCTCTTCAGTCCCTCCTAAAGCATATGGGTGGAAAGAACCATCAGACAAAAAACAGTTTACTGAGTAGTTCGGAGAAGAGAGTGCCTGGATTGGGGTTGCGTGTGTATGACTGACTGCTGAAGCAATGTCAGGGCAACCAGGGAGAACATGGTGACCTGGAAAAAAGCCTAACCCTTGGGAAGGGAATGTGGGTAGTGATAACAGGGTTGTAAAAGGGACAGAAAGGGAAATGAAGGGTCAATTTGCTGATGTCTGCATGTTCAGGCAAGTAGTATGGGAAACGAAAAGGAGGAACTGAAAGCATCAGTACATAATCAAAATTATAGGTTAGTTGGCATAACAGAGATAATAGAATAACTCATATGACTGGAAAACTAACATTGAACATTCAGGCTATTCAGGAACAGCAAGCAGGGGAGAAAAAAGTCTATTCAGAAACATGGATGAAACTGCTGAAAGACTGGATAAAACAGCAAGAAAAATGGTAAGAACCACGGATGGGGTTTGCTAAATACTAAATTTGGAAGGTGATGTTGAAGAGGCTTTTTCCCTCCCTTGAAAATCTACTAGTTGTATAAGATTGCCCAAAGTGGGATTTAAGGCATCCTGATATCCTTTGTAACATCTGTTGTACTACTACTTTTCCAAGAGCAGTGTCCCGGGAAGGCAACAAGGGCAAGCGGAAGGAGCTTGACCTTGATCAGTAATGAAGAACCAAAAGGGACTAAAAGCAAAAGGCAGTTTTAGTGATATTAAGCAGTAATAAGGCAATTGAAGCAAGAAGAAAGATCACAGACAGTATTAAAATCACCAAAATTTGCTCAGGCTACCATGATTCATGCCAGCATGTTGTGTATCTACATGCAGATATGAACACAGCAATGCTCCAGTTGGTTTTGGAAGCACAGAGCAGTGTCCCAGAGGGGCTATGATCCGGGTAAAGCTGTGGTATCCAGCTATTACCTACTCTACATTTTCCTCATGTTCTAATGGGAAAAGAACAAAAAGTTACAAATGCATTACTATAATTAAATTTTCATCCACGAATTAATTCCAAGAGGTGAATGATGACTTCTGTCTAAATAATGTCTCACAGGCATCTGGAGCAGTGCCTGCACTTAGCAGTAGAGCTTTTTCAATAAAAATCTCTCAATAGCACTTGGTCACTCATAGTAGCAGAATTTCACTTGCAACATGGCATGTCACCATCAATGACTATCACATGCTCCATGCTTTGAAGGCACAGCGCTGATGTAGAAGCTCCTTTTGAAATTGTGCTTGATTACTGGTGTTGCAAACACTCGCGTGTTCAATGCCATTTCTAAATGACCAGAGGATAAGTCTGATGCAGTTACTCAAGTTATCTCCAGGACCTTTCTCCTTTTCAAGAACTCTACCACCAACTGCAATTATTTGTGCCCGGTAAGTCCTTTTTCTAAGGCAAAAAGCACAAAACAATCAAAAAACCCAGTGCCCCTCTGCAAATCACACTTACGCAAGTCCAGGCAGGAGTTTAATTTACAACCCACGAAAACACTATCATGCTATTTGTAATACCATTACCTGAATCCCTACAGCAGATCCCATAGCACAGATTGTTAGGATATACCTGTCACTTAATCCATTTGCAGCAGTTACAAAAGAGATCATGCAAGACATTTGACAGGGCAGACAGCAAACTGAGATCCTTTAGAGGGTAAATCACCATCAATTATTTGATTTGAGCTGCCTTAACTCTTCCATCTTCTGCGCTAAGACTAGCCAAATTCCTGCACATTACTTGAAGATTTTCAGAACATGCATCAAGCAGATTCAAAAATACACCTCTTGTAACTGCTCTAGTATTATCTACATCTCCAGATCTGTCCCCTTACTTTTCTCCATCAGTGGTGGCACAAAAAGCAACCATCACTAGTTGGCCATGGCTAGTACATTCTTGTTTCAGTCTTGTAACAGTGACCACAGAACATTGCCCATCTCTAGTCAAGCTACACCTGTGGCAAGTGCCCCTATGCCTTGGATAACAAGGAAGAGCTGGTGATTTCACATGGTTGTAGAGCATTTTCCCCTGTCAGCAGAGTTCTAAGCTTTTTTTTAACCCTTTAGTGGAATCTCAGGTCTTTTCTATCAATTTGATGATGGTTCTACACCAGAAAAAGGAAATATTTAAAAGTGAAGGCAAGAGGCCTTCCACCGTATAAGAAATTATCTAGCCTTTCTCATGGGGAGATGCCACAATGCAGGCAGCGGTGCACTGAAACCACATGGAACGCCTCAGACAATGTTTGTGCCTTTGCACTGTCACGAGCACATGTGGATGGATACCATTTCATTTTCCTGTGCAGCAGTTCACGCAGGATGAACTGCTGTTGCTATGTTAGGTAAAAACCTATAATAACAACTGACCATCTTCAGAAAGGAGTATCATTGGAACATGCTTTGCGGTCAGGGTGCCTTAAGGATAACTTCAACCTTGTCTCAGGATTTATGTAGACCATAATTATCAATGGCGTGGCCACAATATATCATTAAAGCTTTGAAAAATTAGTGTTTTTCCTTGTATGCTGGTGACATGCCTTAAGCAGAAAAAGACTTATTTTGGAATGAAACTGTCCACACAAGGACTTGCATCTGCATAAGTTATATGACTATAGTTCCATGCATAAATATCCCACAACAATGAGCTCTTTCTAAACATTTTCCCTCAAAGAATCCTCTCTTCAGTCACCTTTTCCTGCATCTTCTACTCTTGATGCAGCAAAACCTCTAGACTTAGAGAGTGCAAGCTGTTTGCTTGTGAAGTGCATATGAAATAGTACACCAGAGCAGTGCATACACACACAGTTGCTGCTGTTTTGGCTCACACCTGACCATAGAGCAGCGAGAATCATGTCAGAACATACTTAAGGGACACTACAATTTCTGCAGCCAGTATCAGGGCCTGGATGGGTCACTCTCTCGTAACATTGCTAAGTAACCTTCTATTAGTAATGAATTGACTCAGATAGTGAGGCAGGGAGAGATGTTCATATTCTAGGCTTTATTCCCCTTAATCTATTTAATGCTTATTTGACTGGTAGTCAAAGCTACAAAGAACGCGCACACAGAGAAAAACAATAGCCATACTGATCTGTTGATATTGTAAGCAGTCAGGTGCGTTCTCATGATACCGTAAAAACTACAAGTGTGCAAGCTGAGAGTTTAAGCCTCTGATCTCTTCTTTTCCCACAGTTGGTAATGCTAAGAGGAAAGAGAGGTCCAGAAAGTACTCTGGATGAGACAGCCCACATTTTCAAAAACAAAAGTTATACTGAAGTGTTTTATGTATCTTGACACAGACTAATTACAAATAGTAACATATGCAAAACAGAAAAAGCAGACAAGCCTTCATAACTTTTCTTGCACAATTTCATATTCAGGAGGCACATTTGATGCTTTGTGCTTATATACACAATTCACTGACACAGCTGAAGCACTCTTTGAGAAAGATTTGGCCCTTATTGTTTTTTGATACATTGCCTTTTCAATTTTTTTTTCTTGCCTGTAGCATCCATCTTAATCCTCTAACAGCTGCTTAAATGGTAAAAAAAAAAAAAAAGGGGTGAGTGATTTTTGTGATTTTCAGCAGAGCTGGCTGGAAAGTGCTTTATTTTTCCTGGGCAAAACTTCAATGGAAATACAAAATAGTTTTCATCTCAATTTTTCAAAGGAAAAATTTCAATGTTTTGGCTGCAACTCAAATACCAGAATATTTCAACCAAACCCCAAAATATTTCCATTAGGAAATGCTGCTGCGTGGTGCCCTGGGAGATGGAATTCCAGGTCTCATACTCTCATTTCCCTTTTTGCCCCCTGATACAGCTGATTTCCCCTTTTCCAGACAAGAGCTGCTGCATCACCAAAGTTGTATTTCCTAATTCCTGGTGGGACACACACACTAGAGAAATGAATGGGGATCTAAGGCTGCAGAATACCAACAAATTCCCACACCACCCCTTCAGCTTATCCAGATGGAAACATTTTGGGTTTCAAGAAATAGATTTCAAGAAAAAGGTTTCCCTAGAAAGCAAGCCTTTTTTCAAGGTAAGCTTAATTGAAAACCTGTGATTTCTGTCAACAGGCAGTTTCAAGGCAGCTATTTTGTTTCAGCTGGTTGAAAAGATCTTGCTGTTGAGCATTATTCCAGATTCCCATGCAGCTTGAGTGCAGCTAGCTATAAGCAGTAAGACTTCCAAAGCTTTCTAGAAGATCCAGGCACTCCGTTTCTGTGAGTTTTGAAATTAACACCCCAATCCTGCAGGTGGCACTGACTATCTCAGTCGATGCATTTTTCCTCACAGCTGCTATTCTCTTCAGGCTTTGTCAGCACCTGATTAGACAGGGCAATGCCAAGCAATCTAGTCTGGTAATTGGCATCTCTCAAGGCATTGAGTCCAAATGCCTTTGAGTGTTAGTGACTAAAATGCTTTTCAGTTTAAGTAAAAACCAGCCTTGCTTTTCCTTGTGGCACACAAAGTTGCCAGCAGAACCCGGAGCATCCCTTGGTTGCTGAGGAAGCTTTTGGATGTAGAGGAATATGAACTTCTTTACACCTTTGATGGGACTCTTGCCTCTTCATGCCACTGCATGGCAAGCTAGGAGAGGCTTGTTCCCCAGAGGAGGAAGGGGAACAAAGCATTTATGGAGCAGCAGGAAAGCCAGCCAGTATAACCTTGGGCATCCAAGAGCCCCAAGGCTCTCAAGGGGAAGCATGCCTTCTCTGTGAGCCATTAATTTTAGCGCTAGAAACTTCACCTCAGACTTTAAATGGAGCCCAGCCTAGATCCCTTCCCAGGGACAGAGAGGTGAGGGGGCTGGGAGACACCTTCCCGAACTCATGGTTGGGTTGAATTTGTGCATCTCTCCTTTAAGTCCTGTCTACAACTGAGACTGAGAGTGGGCTCACCTACTTCTTTTAAGTTGCCACACCATTGGGCCTTCTCTGCTTTGCCCTTCCAACCAAAATGCCTTGTTATGGTTCTGGGCCTTACCAAGTGATACAGAAGAAAATTTCTTCCCAAATCTGGTAATCAAATTCGTTTGACCAGCCAGTCATCTGCAAAAAGAGGATTTTATGTACCATGTCCAAGCACTGGCCTACCTCCAGTGTCTTGTCTCCAGCTGGGAAAAATCTGGTGCCTCAGAGGAAAGCAAACAATAAATCCTTCCCAAGTCCTGCAGGTTGAAGCCCTGAAACATGAGATTTGGTTACAGCTTTCCATTTCAAAAGGGTTAGGAACACACTGAAACCAGTATAGATCTTCCTGTTCTCCCCAAGAAGGGAATGAATACTACCACACACCAAATAATTTCTCTCTGTAGTTGGATTAAAGCACCAGTATCCTTCAGACAGACACATTAGGTTTGCTTCCATTGCATGGAGATATTTAGGGCTATTTTGGATGCTGGTGGAGGGGGTGGGTGGGATCTCATCTACCTGCTCCTCCAGAAGGGCAGGAGTACCTGCAGTCCTATTTCAGACCAGCCTCAGCCAAATCTCTCCAAGACCTTAGGGTTTTAAGTGCCTTGGAGATGTTCTGTCTCTAAGAAACTGAATCAAGTCCCTACTCTCACTCTGAGGATCTTCAGTGCTGATAAAACATTTTTTTTTTTTTTAAGTTTGGGGTTTGGTTTTTTTTTTTAATTTGTTCCAGGCCTTAGTTACATCACTGTTATGAAATTTCACCTTCTCTCTGGACTGAAGCAGCCCGACTTTGACCGGCCATTAGATCTCATTCTGCATAGCTGACCAGCCATCAGATCTCATTCTGCACTTCAGACCAGAACCATCCCAGCATCTTTTCACATGTAAATATCTACACGATGCTCAAGGCACCTCAATTTCAGCTGCAATAGCCAAATAAATTGAGATTCAAAAGCCTCATGCTTTGGCTTAAACTCATTTTTGAAGCACTCTGAAAATTATTACACTGAATCCTTCCTCATGAAGGAACACAGCGACTGTGCTCTCTTGCAAGCCTTAATGCAACAGAGAGAGGCCAAAGCACTACTGGTATACTCTCTTACGTACATTCAGAGGTCACACTTGCCACAGAACTGAACTGAGACTGGAGGTTGAAAGCTTTGTCAAGTTTGTATCTTCGCTGTAGTGGAAACTAATTAACTGTCATAGATGATACTTTTAATTAGAAAAAGTAAAGAAATATTTTAGAAATATTTTCACAGATCACACTTTTCCCACCTCCAACAGGTGGTTTCTACCAACCTTAAACTATTTAATGAAAATTCAAGTATTCCTTTTCAATCAGACTGTTTTGGGGTTGAACAGGGCTGGCACAAAGTGGGTAAAGACAAGGAAAGGAACCAAGCTCAGAAAACATTGCAAAACTTCACACAGCCAGAATATGCAATAGCCAGTGATAATATCAATGACTGTTCCAACTATCATATACCTTTGAATGTCTACTCTATTTCTGCCTGCTGCCCTTATTTACTCAGTCTACTTCTGATATTTCTTCCTCTAATAGAGCAATAAACTTTTTAAATTCACTACCAAAGTAGTTCCTTATGCACCAGTTTTGGATACTGTTGGAAACACTCAGGAGGAGCATGTATGTATCCAAATGATATTAGCACACAACCTAGAAATTAAATTCATGTGCTAATACAATTTGTGATGTGATTCTGCAGTTTATTGGTAGCTTTAGCCTCGGATATCTTATGCATCTGCAGTTTATCATGCACCAGGGACTGCCTTGCCCAACTGTACTCCCTTGACGATCTCTCCCATGGGACCATCTTCTCGAAGTACAACCTAGTCCAATATGCCATTAAAAGCAAGATAATATCCTATTACCTATTCTATCTATGCTTCTGGAGAGCCAGTCAGGATAGTCTTGAGCCAGGAATACAAGTTTTTTCATGGATTTCCCTTACATAGAACAGATTTCTGAAGCTCTATAGATCTTGGGACTGAGCTTCTTGACCCCTCCCATGGGGGGGATGGAAATCTTTGCCCAACTGGGACAGGGTGGAGGCTCTTGAGGGCCCCTCTTCAAGGAGCAACACAAGCCTTTGCATAACAATAAACACGTGTATACCAATGGGACCATACACATGTTGAAACACTATGTGCGTGCTCAAATACCTTGCTGAATCAGGGCCACAGTAAATGCATTCTTTTCATAGAAACACTTTTCCATGGACCTGATCCAAAGCCCACTGAGGTCAGCAAGAGTCTTTCACTTCAATAGGATTTGGATCAGACCCCATGAGCATTTCCAACTAAAACCAGCATTGGAATTTGTGCATGCCTGTGCATTGAAACAATTTGAGTTTAGTTCACCGTAAACCCTAAACTCAAATACTCCTCAGCTCTGGGAAAGCCGGGAACACAAGCTGGATCTTTACTTTGCCCAAGCCCTTCTTTCAAAGGCCAATTCAAAAAAGGTTCAGACTCCAATGAGCATAAGCCTTCAGAACATTCATACCTGAATCAGGGTCTAAACTTAAAAACAGCTGGAATATCTCTGAGGAGGAGAGTTTCATCAGATCTTTCATATAGTACTGCCGGTTAAGTGTAAAAATAATAACTAAAGAACAGCTGAAAAGACATCTGCCAAAGTATACATTTTAGGGTCTTCCTACGAAGATAAGCATTCTATTTCCTAATAGCTATATAAATCCATAAAGACTTATCTACAATTTCACTGATAGATCACCACTGGAAAAAGAGAGGGAGGGAGGGAAGAGAAAAATCATAAAAGCATTCCACCTGTATTGCTGGCAGATGGCTTATAAATGTCACACAGACTTAGACCTACTACTGGCTCATACAAGAGGTATTAAACAAACTGCTGAACATCTGCTGGTAAATACACAGCAAACAAGAATGCAACTTAGAGCCAAACATCTGGCGAGTGTGGGCCACATCTCTGCTCATAAACTAAGCAATGTTTTCTGCTAATCATTAACAGAGTTATTGATTTTAGAAGTGTATCACACAGCTATAATTTTGTCAGAGAGTAGACCACATAAGTTGTTCTTTTTCTGGTTGTTTCATTTTGTCTTATTCCAAAAGTCCGTAAATTGACGAGCGGGACAAAAATTATAATTGACATCATCTGTGGGAAATATTTCATAAAACAACAGGCCCAGATGTAGGATTAAAGCCATGTGGTAGTAAAATACCACACTGAAAAAAAGTCCAGGTTCCATGATTTCTTACGAAAACAGATGTGCTATTACTCCACTCTACTTGTTTTTCAATGCTTTTTACTCCAAATAATTCTCTCTTTTTTTCCCCCTCTTCTTTTTTTCCACAATTGCACTAGGGAGAGATCATAAATTGATTGCAGATGGCAACTTGTACTTCAAAATCCTAACTGTCACAATCTTTGAAATAAAAATAAATGAAACATTTGTGAAATTATATTGAGCTGCGTTAAAAGTAATGAAGATTATACAAACATATGTCTGTTTGTCATTTATACAGCACCTTCAGGCATGATAACCAAATCTATTAGACAATACTTCCCTCCCTGGGAAGTAGTTATTTTCTAAGGCCAGGATGTACAGAAATATAGAAGGTAACCTATAGTCTGAGCACTCCTTTATCCAAGCCTCAAGATGGTCTCAACCTCCTGCAGCACAGAACCAGACATGCACGTCCTCGATTCTCTCACATACAAAGAGGCAACATGGAAACACAACAGAACAGTTCTGTGCATCCTGCTTTGCACATCCTTGACAAACATATTGTATAAGAGATCCATGAAAGACAGAGGCTTGTATGGTTTGAATCCTAATTTGTCAGTGCTGTGCAGAGTGGCAAACAACTGTATTTCTTCCTAAATGACTTACTAACATATGGAGCCCATTATGATGCCGCTAATTACAATTCATTAAGTTCTGAATTTATGCAGTTTCACAATGGAGTCACAGAGATTCTCCACTTCCAGTTATCAGAGATTTTGTAAGATCTAATAAAATAAAGGACTAAATAGGCTCCCATCCTGTCACTTTAATGCCTTCAGACAAAAGCCATATCCAGCAGAGCTGATGGTGTTTGGTGTTGATTAAAAAGGGTTTGATTTAGGTGCCTGTTATAGGGATTGCTGAAGATAGAAAGAGGGAGGAAAGCCACAGATACTCATTTGGGAAAGGGAGATGTTCATCTCCCAGTATACTTCAGGGGAAGTTGTGAAGGAAATGGGAGTATGGCTCAGTTACAGTGTAGCTCCTCTTTTGTCTCATATAAAGGAAGAATAAACCAACAGTAGTGTGTGATGGGAAGAGTAAGAACAGAGGATTTTTTGGGACCACAGAAATATTTAAAGAAACTAGATCAGGAGCAGAGTCAATCTCCACAATAAGACATGGGAGCAGACTGAGAAATAGCACCATTTCTTCTATTAAATCTTTATATCCAGGAGCGTTAACAGGAATCCCTTCATTATTCCCTCTCCCAGGTAAGCCCTGCAGAGATTAGCAATCTTTGCCATCTGGTTCTGAAAACTCCATATGCTTGCTGTGAAATCTCTGCTCATGATGCAGCTCCCAGAGCATCCCTTCTTCAGTAGCAGCAAAACGTGGGCAACTATTCACACACAGATCAAGAACCCCTTCTGCCAGAAATGCCAGGAGTAGCGAGACTCGGTTCAAGATATCGAATGTATGTTGTATCTAATATGATACACAAGAGTTTTCAGAGACTGAAGCAATGTTTGAGGGAGAAGGGGTGGGACTGAACTGTTCCTCAGTTGGCTAGAATAAAGGCTTTCGAGCAACAAGGGGAAGACTTGGAGGAAGTTCAAATCAGGGTCATTTGCCTTTTGTAGCAGATGAGTCTGAAATCCCATGAAGACTGGTACTCTGGAGCGTAGAAATTCACAGCTCTAGTAAAGTCCCTGCAGAGGGACAGCAGTTTAACACCCAATCTTCCTCCCTAAAGAGGCACAGTTCAAATCCTTATTCAGAAACTCCGTTCTCTATATTGCCTGGTATTTTGGCCTGTAGGTTTAAGCCTTTTATGCTGGATGTGAAGATCTAAGGCAAAACAACAAAACTAGCAGCTCACGGAGAAAGATAGCAAGGGCTTTGCAGCCGAGATAAATGCAAGAACTGCAGCAATAGCTTTGTATGCATACATCCTTACACACACACATATATCCATCTATATCTTCCCATGCTTTCTGTGGCTCTATCCACCCTCTCCCTCACCTCCCAGTTTACTGGGAAATGACATTCGGCATTTCCAAGGAGCATAGTTGCAAACTTCAAATAAGAAAAGGATTAGCTTTGAATGCTCCTGAACGCTTTGCTCTAACCCATCATTGCCTCAGTGGGATCTTTCTGTGTGCTACCTCCCTCCCACTTTTCTCTAAGGAGAGTTTCCTTTACTCAACTCACTGTAGAAATGACCTTGACCAGAATATTTACTGATTGTATTAAGTTTTGGGGTCAGCAGGGAATACTGAAAACATTATTATTACTTTTCCTGTAAATAGTTTGCGATTCCAAATGGACAAGTCATTCTTTCTCAATTTGCAATTATTTCAGACTGAGGTTGGCATCTACCATCAACATTCAGAAGACACCTCTTCAGTTGACACCTACTTTCCAAGGCAAAAAAAACCATTAAGAAAGCACATATTTAATGCAATGCAGTGCCCAGATTAAACAAAATAAAGGGGTACCTTTCTGAATATATTTTTAAATCAAAGTCCCCCTTAAGGCCGAGGCCTGTAATGCTTACCTTTCAGCAGTTTCAAAGTTTGCAGAAATAGTCAAATAGTATTTTTCTTACTTAATTTTCAAAAAGCTCCCCTCTCCAGTACGACTTAAGTCCCATAAAATCTGAACCAGGGACATGATACTGTGAAAATCAAAAGATAAAGGGGTTTGCTTGTTTGGGTTTTTGTTGTTTTTTTTTTTTTTCCCCCCAGTATGCTTTGGGCACTGTACTCTCAGGTTATTCTTGTTCAGTCTGCGGTATCGTCTTGGTACCACCTGAAAGCCTACACATCCTGGCCAATCAGCTGTGTCCAGCACAGCAGCCCAAGAAAGTAAAGCAGAAAGTAGATCAGACTATGAAACCAGACAGAATTCAGGAGGTGTGGACAAGACTAGACAGAAAATGACCCATATGAACATACAGCAGAGCAGAGAAAAAGCCTAAAATAAGATATTGGTCAGCTGACTCCTGGCCTAATTTTTTATGAGACAACTCTAAGAACTGTCTCATGTTTTCCCATAATGGCTTGGGGGCTGAAAAATGTTGCCCAGAGGAAAGCCCTGTAGTGCTGCACAGTGAGCCAGACCCAGCACAGAGGAACATCACATTTACTGATTTAGTTGGAGTATTCTGTGACTTGCAGGCTATATTGGCCTTCTTTATCACAGGAGTTTTATTCTTTCAAAACCTGCTGTTGTTCCTGAAAGGGCCAGCAACTTTCCCCATCCTTCCAGTCTTTTTTTCACACACTAGAAAAAGAGAGGATGTGTTTTAGAGAGATTGAATAGATCAGAGAAACAGAACAGTAAAAAAGGATGAAAATGGAAGTTTGTTCCTAAATTGAGATGTGACCTTCACTTGAAAAAGGCTGCACTTGAAAGTTTCCATTCATTTTCAGGGTTTTCCCTGTAGCACATAAAAAGCCTAGAAATACATTCATTTTTCAAACAAAACTTTGGAACAAGTTTCTGAGATCACATCAGATAGGCCAACACAGTCAATGGACTAGTCCTGTATCCACAATTTAAGACCTTGCTTCATAGCTTCAATCTCATTCCACAGCTAGCAGCGAGGAGGGAGTGGGAATGGGGAATCCATGGAGCACTGCAATAAAGATTTTGTTTCCTCATCAGTATGCCTGCTGGTATTCCTGACATAAGGCAAAACCACCCCACTGAGCTGCCTGAAAAAGGGGTGGTCAGTGCTAGAAGAGGATTTCAAACATTTGAGATGGATGAAAGGAAGCCCATGGCCATTAGCACTGTTGGAGACACAACCATTATTATTAACACCATCTGTGACATGGACATTTTGGTCTTTTATGAAGGAAGTATGGAGCTAGAGACCACCAGCAGCAGCCTGGAGTGGGTGGAACGGGGAGGAAATATACCACAGTAGCAGCAGCCACAGGATTTGTGATCAATAGAGAGGAGGATGGATCCAAACAGGATGTTGTTCGGTTAGCAGCCATACGTGCTCTTGGGCATCTGAAGCTCTACACGCTTTATTAGGTACAAGGGGAAACTGCTATTTCTGCTCTGAATTAAGTCCAGCCATTTTAACAAATCATACAGAGATTGTGTCTATCAGCAGCTGGTCAGAAGTCTCAACAGCAATCAGCAAGAGAAAGTGACATTAGCAAAATCTGCAGCAAGACAAGGCTCTAGCACTGAAAAAAACAGTAACATTTGATTCTGTTTAAACATCCTGAACATCCTGGTACCAACTGACAAAGGAAGAAAACCAAAGACATAACAATGCACATGCAATTCACACCAAGGTTAGACTACACATAAAGGAGCATACAAATACCATGGCTCCTGTTTCAGGCCTTGAGAGCTCTCTTGCAATGCAGCAGCCTCTGAACTGCTTACAGAAGCACGCGTTTGCCCCAACTACATGAGCTCGTGCTGGCAGGACAGGCAGCACAATCATCAGCAACGGCAGTGCTGCCAAACACTCCTGTCTTCTCCTCCTTCCAATGCTAGCATTAAAAGCATTACCTCCTGAAAAGGGCTAATTATGGTTGACCCCACCTTTTCCGTGCTGATGTTGGCCTTAGCAACAGCCACAAAACTGCCAGCAACAAAGATATCAACCACAACTTCCCACAAGTTGCATTTCAAGCCACAGCAAATATTAGCCCTTAAAGCCTGTGGGAAGGCATATGACCTGACTGATAGGGCAGCTGATAACGCTTTGTGTCAGCATGCTGGTGTATGTGGTGTTGCCAGCTTCAGGCCTGGAGAGGCCTTTTCACTCTCCATGAAAAGAGTAGGATCTTGAACTTTGCTGCAAGACCAAAGGGAATTAGGTGTAGGAGATGCTAAAAACTGTATTAGCATCTTTTCTTCAGAACTGGCTCATTAGGGAAGGAAAAAAAAACCTGTTTGGAATAGGCTGCAGGATAGCAGTCAGTAGCAGAGGACATATTATTTATATTTGACTTTACTTTGTCAGTCATTTTCACAAGATCTTTCTTCATCTTTTTTCACTGACAGCCTTAGTTTTGACTGCCTGCATAACTTCGTGTCAGAGGTGATTGCTCTCACCTTGTTATTCATTCTTTTTAGATGATGGATGATAGGTTGAACTCCACAAGTCTTGGCACAAAACCTTCATTGGACCATCGTGATCTTCCAAAAAGGTGCAAAGATAAACAAGAAGCCTATATAAATATGGTCTTGTTTTAGCTGTCCAGTCCTACAGGGCCTTCCGTGTCAAAGCCCAGGGCTAGAAATGACCATGTAGCAAAGAAAAATCAGGAATTATAATTTTTTACACATGAGAAAAAAAACACGTAAATGTCTCAGTTTTGACATAGAACAAAACTTGGCAGAGGACTCACGTCATTTGCCAAAGGTGCAATTTGTCATCTTGTGTAACAACAGATGCTAATGGGAAGCACACTCATTGCTCCATCACCACTGGCAACCAGAAGTGGATTTGCATACCACCACCAGCATGCCCAAGTTCCACCCAGAGTCAAATCACCTAGGCTGAGCCCTCCTTGTCTCCTTACTCAACTAAACATCCTTTCTTACATGTGGACCCAGGTCAACACTTATAACTTTATTTTCTGGCAAATCAAATCCAGTAAGTGACATGGTCCTTGAAGCTGTTCCTAGGTTCATTTCTTTCATTAGCTTTCAAAAATACAAAAGCCCATGAAGCCATGCACTGGATGTCCTGCCAAAAGTTCCTTGGTTTTGAAGGCCTCAGGCCTCTCTCAGAAGAAAACTCCCATCAATCTCATCGCCCAAATTGCTCGCTGAATCTAACAAGACACTTCATAATTTATATACTATCAGCGAAATTTAAGCAAAGTTAGTTCTCATTATCCTGGTACAGAAAGAAACAGGGAGCCATGCAAAGCGTGTAGTTTCTTGGAATTAACTTGAAGAAATAATTTTTCACCCACTTGGGTCTGATGCACAGCCAGCCTCTAGCAAAGGTCCTGTAACTCAGCTGTCTAAATGCTTAGGAAAGGAGCCAGGGGTTTTCTGAAGTTCGCTATTCCCCATCATCTACTGTTAAGCAGCACTGAGTCTATCTGCAGTAGCTACATGTGATCTGCTGACCTACTGTGAATTCCTTTTTAAGCAGCAGCTTATATTTCACCACTAATAGGATATAAGGCAATAGGAAATGCTCACTTCTTGTTGGTATCCCATATCCTTTCCAAATTTTATCAATTCCATTAGTTTTCATTTCCTAGCAGAGTATGGTACAATTTAACATTTCACATGGTCAAAACTAGTCAGCCTAACTCCACGTCAAGAACATTTTAAGTGAGCTTTAGCCAGTTACTCACAATTACATATTCTTCCACATGGAGATTCAAGCATTTAACATCCCTGTGTCCAGGACTGACCAAACCACTGGCACAATAAATAGGTCATTATGAGAAGAAGGAAGTAAGAAGCATAAGGAAATTTGATTCTGCTTCTTGAGAGATTCTCCTTACTTATAAGTACTGCCTTCCAGGAGATGAAGGCCTCTTGAGAAAAAACTGCAAACAGCAGAGTAGTGACACTTCAACAATTCTTTGCCTATGAGCAAAGACACCAGCCAGGCCAAAGCAATTCAACTTGGAGATACAGCAGGGGAAGGGAATTACGTGAACAACATATCAACAACGAGATATGTGATGGTGATCCCAAGTTCAGTTCTGCTCTCATACCCTTGCAGACCACATCGGCTTTTTTGCATGTAACCTGTGCCACTAAAGGGCTTTCTTTTGCAAGGTGTGCAATCCTTCTATTCCATTTGAAGCCAGAAGTCTGGTAGAGCACAGCAAACCAAAGAATTATTACCTACAGGGAGCAGAATTAGTTTCTTTCTCCTTCCAGCCCCCAAAACTTGCAGTTATTCACTCCATTCAGCAAACAAATAAATAAAAACAGCTAAAAAGTGTATTTCTGGTTAACCAGCTGAGAACATTCCTGACCAGATCTTTGATTAGCATTTTACACCCCTTTTTCTCTAGCACACGTCTGTTTTCAAAGGATAAGTTGTATAAGCATCTCTAGTTTGCTGGCAAGCATTAGAAGTCCTTTTCCGTTGGTCTTCCCACCTATGTCAAGATCTAAGAGACAAAATATCATAACTGTTACCATTATGCTACACTAACTGTAGATATAGACCACCTATAAAGCCAAGAAAGAGTACAAATAGCCGAAGAGGAGTCCAGCGTTGGCCCACTGCAACTCTATATTTGTGTTAGGATTCCGTCAGTGTAACATTTCTCCTCTCTGGTAAGCAACTCATGGGACGCCTCCTCAGTGTCTGCAAAAAGTATCAGTCTTAGATATTATTTGCAATTTCTATGCACCATTGAAAATTTGAACAGACAGCTGGACAAGACTCTGCAGATGTTTCCCCTCTAGAGTTATGTCTTTTTCTAAAATGGTGGTCAACCTGATCAGCTTGCTTATTTATTATCCATCTGATAAGTCACAATATTTTAATCAAAGCCGGATAATTTCAAAATCAGAAGGAACACCAGTACGCTTGCATGATACGATACAGAAACTCACATTTCCAAATCTGTCTATTTACAGTTTTGGATCAAAGTACTAAAAAACTGCAGCATACAAACCAGCATTATACATAAAGTTCAGCAGGAGATTCATTGAGTAATCAACATAATAACAATTAATGTTTCAATCAATACTCTCATTTGGAGCAAGCCTTGGTCTTCCATGATTTGCCAGCCTAAAGTATTTGTAAAGTGGCTTCTCCCGCTTGGAGCTATAAACAGCTGTATACCCAGAAGCATTTTGCAAGCATTCAGCAGGGCACTTAGATCCTGGCAGCCCTGGGAATGCTGCATTTCCTTCTTGGAAAAGGTTGCTGCTGGGTATTCGGGTGGAGGCTCAGTCAAGTCAGCTACTATGTCGGCTCCAAGACTTTACATGCCTTGAGGTAGATAGCATCTGCCAATGTGGTGAGACTGGGGACAAACTGTGTGCTCAGTTGAAACCTCCCAGTGCTGCTATAACACAACACCAAACTCTGTTGTCTAGCAGAGATCACATAAAAAATGAAACCTCTTCAACCCTCCTCACCATGATGGATATCCTGGGTTGGATTCACTGCTCTCCTAGGTTGCCTTTGCACAGCACAAGCAGCAGAGTAGCCCTGTGCAGAAGAACTCTGCTGTGGGAACTAGCAGAGGCACCTTCAGCTTTTCACCTGCTGGCCACTCTCTCAACTCAGCCAAAGGAGGGAAACAGACTTAGGATAACATCCAGGGTGACACAGGGGCATTTATACACACTACATTCCTCAGTGGTATTACTTGGAGGTGATCCTTTAGTGTCTTAACAAGAGCTGCTTGCCCCAAAATCATAAAGCTGAAAGGTCCATCCACCCTCCAGTGTCCAAGCAATGCTTTGCTAAAACAGCACCATCGTCCCCAGAATGACAGATGCTGCCCATGTGAACGGAAGATTCCTTAAAGGATGCATTCAGCCAGAAGACCATGCCTTTACATACCGAGCTCCAAAACGTGGAGCTCTCTCCCTCCTCTTAGCCCTCTAGAGCCCTTCGTAAGCATTGCATTTTTGTTATTGATTGCTTTGCAATGATTTTTATTCCATTTGGGGCAGGAAGGTTTTATGGTTTTCCTTTTCTGTTTAAAAGGAAAACCCACTGTTGATTACTTATTTCTATTATCTTCTTGCCAGAGTCCCCTTTAGCCACGTTAATTCTCTATAGTTTTATAGCCTGTTCCATCACTGTGTCTTGAGTTCTACAACTCTGCAAACACCTTGGTAGTGGGCAGTATGTCAAAGACTTTGCAACTAATTTTTAACTATCAGTTCCTACTTTGAATTTCTTTTACTCATTTTGAAAGCATTTGAAAGAACAACACTGAAGCACAGATGGCATCATTAAAAGTAAACATTGGCCAGGATACAGCACAAATACCATACTGTGGCATCTGTTCTAAATATAGGGCATACCACAGTCAAGTCAATAGCATGGTATGATATTGGTTTACCTTTTAATGAGATCCACAATATTAGTAAAAAAGTGGCAGAACAACATGCGATACTCTCAGTTTGCAAGAGTAAGGCATTGCTTTTTGAATGCCAATTATTTGGCACAGGCTCAACATGGACTTTTAGGCACGGTTTGGATACATGATTCTCCAGATCACAGTCCTCCCAAGCCAAAAGGGAGATGGCATTAGTCAATTTATTAAGCTAGCGACAGCTCCTCTGCACGCTGATCTGCGCTAGCAGTGGTTCTGCATAGCCCATAGCTCTTCCTGAGAGGAACACCAAGCCAGCGTTTAACGCCTGCTTCCTTCTCTGTCCCAAGGTTTGATAGCTGTGGCAGCAGCATAAGGCACAGCAGTGTTTTAACCCCACATATAGGCTGATGATGAGAATTTTAAGCACATAAGGGATTTGGAATGCTAGCACTGGGTAAGGGGTGGAAAATAAATCACTAGAGCTTATGTTTCTAATGTATTCCTGAAATGCAACCCATCCTAAAGTCCTGCCTCTGTTAATACCTTACGGTACATTGTAGATCTCAGCAGTTTTTGGAAGAAGGCATATATTTGCTGGTTAGGGTACAATTTTCAGAGCCACCTGGAGAACCAGATATGCCAATCCCCAAGGTAATCCTAGCAGGAACCATCTACCCCATTGCCTTATGTAGATTTGAAAATTTTCCCCAGGTGCAACATCTGCACACTGTAAGGGCCAATAGCCCAGTGCTATCTGCTTAGTTCCTTGCCAGTGAATCCAAAAAGAAAATATAAGAGATGTTCACGATCACTATCCCTTCCGATAGGATGGCCTCAAGAAATACAGGTCTTCTGCTTCCATACACTAAGGCTGATGATCTCTATGTAAACATTTCATAATTTATGAGCACAGAGATAGACAGCAAACCTTTTCTGTTTATGTATATAACTAACCATCAGTTTGACTTCTGGCTGTGTACGAAATTTTGCTGCTTTACCGACCTACATCAATGCAAAATAAAAAGGCTACAGAGAAATTTCTATTCATAGCAAAACAGGAGTTGCCACCTAAGACTTTCTGTTGGACGAAACAGCCAGTCCATTATTTTCTTCTTCATAGCTATTCCTTGTGCATTTCAACTGCTCTGCTAGATGACTCTTCAGGGATTAAGTAGTAATGTTTCATTTTTCACTGATCCTTAACAAAATACAGCAAAACTTTCTACAATATAACAGAAGGGGTGCTGTCATTGTTCCAAACATATTATATTTTAGACTAGCTGAATAACCTTTTGGGAGCCAGAATGCTGAATCACACATAAAACCTTACATTCTCTTATCCATTAAGCCACATTTATGCAGAAATGCATTCCCTGTTTTGGACTGGGGTTTGCTCATCTGTAGAGAAAAGGACTTTATTCTCAAATGGGGGATAAGATCAGCTAGAAATTTCATAATATTTTTCTTCTCATTATAGTTGGCCAGGCCACTGAGTACCTCAGTTACACACGACCCACAGCATTAGGTACAGCTATACTGAGTATCACCTCCTCCCTCCCATTGTGTAGTACTAATAGCATGTGAGAACTCAAAATAGAATTATTTTTCTTCTTCCCCTCCCATGTGGGTTACAGTCTCATCTGGGTTCAGCAGCAAGATTTGTTAATAAAATGCTACTGCAGCAGAAGAGAGAAGAGGAGAATAAAAAAAAAAAGAAAAGAAAGAAAATTAGCCTGTAGTTCAGATCATCACCTCCCCTCCTTGACCTGGTTGAGCCAGGAGGTCACACCACCTTTGCTTTACACCTGCTCACAGCCAGGTTGCTCTTCCAGCTTGTTTCACTCACCTAGCAGAGCTCTGTTGCAACTGTGTGAAGGCAGACACTACATCAACCATATTTTGGGTACACGCTCTTCTTGCGCCAAGTCCCAAAAGCTATTAAAAAAATTTCAGGTGCTTCCTCATAATCTATTAACTAGTGCATTTTTATAAATTATCTAAATAGGAACAGCCATTCAATCATTAGGCTGCTGGTCTTTTGAAGATCTGCTCTGAACTCCAGCAAGTCACTTAGAATTTAATTATCAGTAGTGTTTAAATCATCATCATTGAGGGAACCAAGATGTTTTCTGTAAAGATTCAAGTTCTGCCTCCAGATTTGTTTCATCATAAGCAAGCAGAGGATGTCAAGATCTCGACAAAAGCAGATCATGAAAAAAAAGTCACATACTGAGCTGCAGAACATCAGAAAACACTTAAACATGTTAAGGCTCAAATAATTATCTAGTAAAAGCTTTTACATCATTTGTGTCATCACACTTAAACAAATCTAAGAAAAACTTAAAGGGCCTCAAATACTTGAGATGCATTTGCCAGAGTGTTGGAGTGCTGATAAAACTCACAGGAAAGAGAAGAGTAAGTGGCTCAGTCACCAAGCCAAGGAAACCCCACCAGGGAAAAAAGTTGGAGTCATGTATTCAGGCTTTACTGCATACTAAAAATGAACAGAGCAGTATAGACACTCTCTCCTGTGCTGCCAGCTATCTTCCCATTCATTAGAAAACTAATGTGAATTCTTGGTCAGAACAACAAATGTGAAACTTCAGTATTAGCCTCGCACTATAGTACAGATATTTGCATTTCACAAGTACAGGAGTAATTCCCACTAATGCAGTCTTCACTGCATTTCATATCCCGAGGGGCTCCTGCAGATGTTGATCCTGTTATAATGAAAGTCAAGATGGGAGCTTTGCCATTGGTTTCAGCAGCACAGGATCAAGTCAACTGAACTACTGCAGGGTTTGAAGCTGTACATGTCCTTGACTGCTTGGGTAGATGACAGCCAACTGGGACCAGCGCTGCCACCTCTAATTACCCTGAGTAGTACCATTCAATAGGAATCATCCACCCTTGAGCAGCAGGGCCTATGGATCACTTCTGTCTCAACCCAGCCCTTTTAAGTGGCAAATAGGCTAAGTGGGCTAAGTGCCCACCCCCTGCTCAGGGGAGGATTTCATCCTCCCATTGGGTTTGGGGTGGCTGGCAGCAAGACCTCCACTCTCTCGGAGACCTTTATGTGGCAGAGAGAACCACTAAATCATTTCCCTTGTCTGTGCCAGGCTTGGCATCTCCCCATCAAATCCCCATGTGTGCGATCTTCTCTACCCTTTCAATTTTAACATGAGGGGTAAGAGAAACAAAGACTAGCATATGTGTAAGAAAGGGTCCTCAGACCATAGGTATGTGGGTTTCATTCTGGAGAAATGACTCTGAAATTCCATGGTTATTTTTGTGTAAATGCTAAGTGTCACCTCAAAAATGCTCTCAAGTTAAAGAAAAGAAAAGAAATTAAAAAAATGCAGCAATTTGACCCCAGCTGTGGTTACACAGGCACATTTTACTCCAAGGTCAGATTCAGCACTGATATAAGCTGGAACAACTGCCTCTTGCTATTGCTGTTACTAAAGCTGTGGGACAAATGCCCACCTTCCTTTTGCAAGAATAGGTGTTCATTTTGTTTCCCAGAATTGACGAAAAACTGTACCTGCTCAACTCTATTCAGTTGCAGAATTTCAAGGGATGTGCTCAAAATGGAAATCTTCACTAGCTTCCCAGTTTGCTGGGTCTGACACAAAGCCTGAATCATTACGGACATAGCGCTTTAGGGAATGGGGAAACAGTTTGGTTAAAAGAGCCCTTCTACTGTAAAAGTGGAGTTGAACCTGTCTGGGCCACTGAATAGTGCTCAGCTGCAGTTTTCTTGTAGTAATACCAGAGTTCCTACTCAAAGGTAAAAATGACCTGCTTTATGCAGTTCTAATGAACAGTCATGTGATCAGTTCTCTCCTTAGTGTGAACTGTCTCTCCCCACATCTGCTTCTCCCCCCCTCGCCCCCGCAAAGCAAAGGGAGAAAAAAAGGAAAAATACTTTATTAAAGAAACAAACCCAAAGCTGTGCAACTGCTGTTTTAGTCCCATTGGAGAAGCTTTTGTCTAGTTTTACAGCGCCTAACATGTGTTCGATCAAGTTCAATTTCTGAGGAGATCTAGATGGAAAACAATCAGGTGTTATCAACAGTATCACTGGAGCAACATCAAAGCCTTGCCTTAGTGCATGAGCCTTGATGCTCCCCAGCTGCTGCATACAGAGTCCAAGGAAAAACTCCAGGATCTGACAGAGGTTGCAAGACACCTTGTAAAGATGGAGAAAATTAGCCAAGCAGGTGCCTAGCGTGGTACGTTTCTAGAAACTCCTGCCTCAGCACTACAACATTTAAAAACAGAAAAAAGAAAATAAGGATGCATTCTGTAACAAGTACTTTTTAAAAAACCAAAATAGCCACAAACAAGTATTTTGGAGATGGGTTGTCCCACAGATGTTCGTTAGGAAGTATTATGCACAGACCCTGGTACTAACCACTGCCGGACACAGGATTATGCCCATGGCTGTATTTGTTTTAGAAGAAATGTGGACCTGCTGTAATGACTCAGAAGAAACTTGTGTGCATTGCAACTGCTTATGAACTAGGACTTCGTGCAGAGGTCATGTGCCCTGCTAATTAGATACAGCCACAATTAACATGCCCCTGGCAGTTGTCAAGTTATAAGACTGTTTGACAGTAGGGCTCTCTTGGTCATGCTCCCATCTCCAGATACCCCTTGTTGCCTCGCCAATTCATGTCATGGTTGTACCCTGAGATAGAGGCAAATGGGCAGGAACAGCGAGGCATTAGACAGCTCTAAAACCACACAGCAGCAGGCATGTTGGCTTGTTGGCCAGATGGAGAAAGACATGCAGCTTTTACATCACATGCCTCTTCTTGGGCAGTGGAAAAGGTTAAATGTGACTTGACACTTTGCCAATAGCCCAGCAGATCCATCCCTAAGTACGGAGAGAGACTTCTAACCAATGGAAAAGGCCCATTTACTGATAGCACATCCTTGAGAGCTAAGCAACACATCTTACTCTCTGCCATGTGTCTCCCATCTGAACAGCTTAGGCTACACAGCACATATAATCAGTTCCAGCTGGGACATTTCCTGTTTCCCCACAAGCTGCATTAACCCCTTCTTTCTTTCTCCTATTCAGAGGAGCTTCAAGCATAGGTACTTCTCCCAAACATCACAGCACGTCCCACAAACACCATTACCTCTCATTCCTACCATTTTGAACACTCCAGGATCACTCAGGACTCACGCAGCACAAGTTTAACCCTAGCAATTTATATAGTTAGGTAATGCAGAGATGCCTGATCCATGACTAAGTCGACTAGGAAAGGCTCTTTCCTGCAAATCGCTTCACTACTAGACATTCCTTCTGAGAGATGGCCTTCTTTTTCTGGATTTATATCCAAGTAGGTTAAACCAGGTGATATTCTTTGAAGTAGACATCCCTTTTTCTCAAAGATAAATCCCTGACAACAGAACTAGCCTAGTTACAAGATATGCCATTCTTAGTCAGAAGCTCTATCCTTTGCTGACATCTGCTTGACCTTTCTAGGGCCCAGTACTTCAACAATGTTTGCAAGACAGGCCACCAGTGAAGTAGGTATACCTTTCCTGTGATAACTAGCCAAAAAAAGCTAAAAAGGGCATAATCACCCCTCTACTCCCAGGACACATGTTACAGCAAGACAGCTGGGATCACTATGAAGCTGGTCTAGCCAAATCTCACGGTGAATTCATAGGAGAGGTATCCAAATGGAGTACTGCATCACCTTTCCCAAAGTCAATATATGTTATGAGCCCATCTGGCTTCAGGACTAATATTAACAAGCTGTGCCACTCACTCTGACCTCTCTATGACCACTAATTCCTTCCTATTCTCACTATCCACTCTTCCCAACATGTATTTGCCAGATTTTCCCCAAGCCAACAGGATATACAGAAGTGGTAATCAACTCCAGCTGAGGTGCCTCCTGCTTCCCAAAGCCTGCCTTGGCTACACTGGTATTTGTCACAGGGTTTATGCGCATACCAATGTAGCACAAACCTCATGAGGCATACCAACATCTCCAGCAGCTCAGCAGCCATGCCGACTATCTGAGAGCCTACAAAGTACCACATTTTAAAATAAACATAAGTTTGCTTACACTGTATCTTGATCTTTCACCAAGGTCTT
This sequence comes from Theristicus caerulescens, assembly GCA_020745775.1. Classification (NCBI taxonomy): domain Eukaryota; kingdom Metazoa; phylum Chordata; class Aves; order Pelecaniformes; family Threskiornithidae; genus Theristicus; species Theristicus caerulescens. The sequence continues at coordinate 122,778,424 of CM036561.1, read as the reverse complement.
GGGCTCTGCCCAGGAGGCAGACAGAAAGACTCAGCTGGGCAGAAAGATGGGCTTGTGGTTAAGGCACTGGTCTGGCAGTTGACACAGCTGGGATTGGACCCTGCTCCCCTGCCATCTTTCTTCATGACCTTGAACAAGATGCTAATTCCTCTGGGCCTTAGTTTCCTCATCTTCAAAATGGGATGCAGATCTCTTAGTACACCTTTCCTGTAGGGACTGGCCAGGAATTGAAGTCAAAATGGGACTTTTAAATTGCATTTCAACCACAGTTCCCCACAAGGACATAGACCTGTTGGAGCAAGTCCAGAGCAGGGCCACAAAGATGATCAGAGGGCTGGAGCATCCCTCCTATGAAGACAGGCTGAGAGAGTTGGGATTGCTCAGCCTGGAGAAGAGAAGGCTCCGGGGAGACCTTATAGCAGCCTTCCAGTCCCTGAAAGGGGCCTACAAGAAAGCTGGAGAGGGACTTTTTACAAGGAAGTATAGTGATAGGACAAGGGGTAATGGCTTTAAACTGAAAGAGGATAGATTTAGAAGAAATTCTTCGCTATGAGGGTGGTGAGGCACTGGCACAGGTTGCCCAAAGAAGCTGTGGATGCCCCATCCCTGGAAGTGTTCAAGGCCAGGCTGGATGGGGCTTTGAGCAACCTGGTCTAGTGGAAGGTGTCCCTGCCCATGGCATGGGGGGTGGAACTAGATGATCTTTAAGGTCCCTTCCAACCCAACCCATTCAATGGTTCTGTGGTTTAAGCTGGCATTAGCTTGAGCAGATTCTCTGGCCTACACAACATAACTTAGATGGACGATGTTGCAGGTAGAGGGGAATCTGCCTTGGAGGACAGGACTACAATTCTACATTATATTAATAAATTATGTGGTAAAAACAATGTCAGAGGATATTCAGTAAGTGCAATATTTTTATGCTGAAGTGGGAATACTCACGTATGGCTAGAAGAAGAGGTGCAGACTGTGCAGAACTGCTGGCTACATGAAGGGAACCAGACTTTTGGATAAAGCTGTAACCATCATCCTGGAACACATAACCAGGAGTAAAAACTGCAAGGGATATGAAGTGCCCACTTCATTCAGCTTTTGCAAGACCTCAGCTGAATAATTATGCCCCGATTTGGACCATTTAGAGAAATTCCAGAGCAGTCATGGGAATGGTCTGAAGTTCAGAAATCATGAGCTGCCAAAAAAGACTGAGAAACTGGGGTTGCTTAAAGAGAAGAGAAGAGAAATGGGCTGCTGAAAAAAGGGGAAAGAATTAATTCATGGTGGTTAGAACAAATAGAAATACGATTAAGTTACACATATTCAGGAAAACATTGGAAATAAAGGAATAGTGAAGCACAGGGATGTTTTTCTTGGACAGAACATGCACCATTAGGAGAATTAAGAACGGGTTAATAGAAAAATCTGTAAAGAGCGACATAGTTTGATTTGATCCTGCTCACAGTCAGAGGATGCCCTAGAAGAACTGCATTCCTCTCAGCTGCTTTTTTTATTATTCTTTCATTTCTGTAGAGGTTGGTTACCTACAGAGTCGACATCATGGAAATATTCATAAAGCGAATGTACCTGAAAACTCTCAGGGTTTGGGTTTTCCTCAGGTCTGGTTCCAGACTCTCAGTTTTGAGGAAGAGTCTCACCACATACATGTTCAAGATAGATGTTTTATTGTTACATTACACCTTCCAGCCAGTTATTTCTAAATATTTGAGAGAACAGCATTTACTTTTCAAGCACCCTGGGTAAGCGCAATGCATACGTAACACAAGATGACTTGAGATACCCATCATATCCACAGGTGTGCCCAGCACCTTCATTTTTTAAAGTCATGTTAAATGTTCTGCCTTCATGACCTTGTGGTAATGAACACTGCAAAAATTATTTGAGTTTCATTCAGAACTGGCTGATGAATCCATGTCATGAGACACTGATTAGTCATTTTGTAACACCTTTAACAGAAGTCTCTCAGGAAAATTTAAGTCCTATAATACAGAGACTGGACATTTTCTTCATGTTGCCATTAGTGAAAGACTCCAACTCAAAAAACCAAGAGACTCCAAATAGTTGGATCCAAAGTGCCAAGTCTGAACAAAGAGCTTGAAATTTTTACAAAGGTAGTCACTTATCTGATCATACAAAAACTCTTGCTAAATTTTATTACCTAATAAGTCACCCAGGTGTTAACTTCAAAAGATAAATACATAAATAACCATACCCCAGTTACTAAATGAGTGATGGAGAGATGCATCTCCATACTTTTGGCCAGGGAGTTTTTTCAAGCACCAAACCCAACAACTGGTCACATTCAGCAAGTGACCCAATATGAACAAATGTCATTAATAGTTCATTGCTAAACTCCAAGTCCACAGTCATGGAATAAAACCTCTCAAGGTAGGTATGTTATGGAGGCAGATAAGAGACAGTTGCTTCTGCAAATACTTGATGTAGGTATATATGCAGGTATATTTATGAAGAGACAAATCACTGGTGCCACATCCTTGTGCCTATGTTAAAATAACTGCAATCATTCTATGGTCTCTAGTAAAGTAGCGTTGGCAAGCTGCAAATCTGGACATTGCTCATATGAAACTTATATATTGCCTACTGATAATCTGGTTACTACTCTCCCCCCTCTTATACTTAGACATGCCTCACACATTTTAGGAACCTATTGGGGAAATTGCTACATTGTGCCAGACCAGCAAGTCATCTTTGAGCAAGTCCTGAGAAGACAACAGTCTGCATAAGGTGCTGTGAGCAAAAGAATACACCCTGTGATGAACAAGAATGAAATAAAGACTGTGTGCAGAACATTTCCTCTTCAACCAAAGTCTTGCACACAGATACTGAGAAGTGAACTGCTATGTCAGCGTTAACACGCATGTTCTCATTGCCAAGTACAATCGCTGGTCTTTCATCATAACACTCCCAGCTTCCTCCTCTCCTCTAGACGTCTCCCTAGTTTTTAGACTCCCCAAATAGGAGGAGGAGAAACCATCCTCTCATGCCCCCTGCAAGGCCTACCAGCAGCAGTGTAAGCATTTTCTATATTACTGCTGTTCAATGTACACTGCAGCAGACTCGCCTTATTGCAGAAGCTCTCCCCCAGCATATTAGCAACCAGCAGAGAGAGAAATCACTTACAGCTTGACTTGCACCCAGTTTTCACATCAGTTTAATGACTCTGGGGAGAGCACTGTGTTTCTATTGAAACAGGAGAATGAAGAAGGCATTTTTGACTACACTATTTATGCCACTGAAGATGCCACAAGGAATTCAGAACAAAAATGAACCACAGATAAAGTTACAGCTAAACACCAATGCACCTATACATTACTTGCTACGTTAAGCAAGAGCAGACAGAGTACCAGCAAGATGATTTCTAGATGCAGAAAATAAACAGCCCTTTTAGATACCAGTAGAGGATAATATACATGTCTGGGAAACAAGCATAAAACCAGAAATGCAGTGAAAGAACCGCAATTCCCAGAGTAAACTAAGGAATAAGGAGCAACCACCCCTTTCTCAGGGCATCATAAATAACAACCCCTCTGTCCTGATGCTTTCCTTCCCCATGAAAAAACAAACCCAACATTTTAAAGTTGTACTGTGCAAACCAACCTTACAATTAGAGATGAGCCTGGGGTGCAGAGACTTGGATCAGGACTTCTCCTCTCAATATTAAAGTTCAGACAAGTTTGAACATTTGGGGATCGTCTATATTCATGTGTTTTTTCATTGCCCCTACCTCCAGTTCCCTGGAAGGTGAACAGCGTGGCAGCTATTCCTGGTTCTATCCCACAAAACTATATGACTTAATTCTCAGAAAAAGAGGAAAACTTTCTGGAAAGGCCAGTGCAGGGCTGTGTCTGCTCAGCTGTAGCTGTAAAATGCCTCTAGCCATTTTTATGGGTTATACACAAATATTTACTGGGCTTTCAATCAAAACCAAATATTTACTATTCTAATTGGAGCAGTACTTGGCAAATGTGCTAGTCTGCAAATACAGAGCATCTTCCTAAGGAAATACATACTCATCCTCCAAAGGTAATGAAAGCAAAAGAAAAACCACTCTTTCCACTATTAAAAAGGCATTTCTTTCAGGTTTCCTAAAGTTTTGCCAATCACATAAAAATAAAGTCGTCGCTGTTGGTTTATCCCATCACAGTCCATTTACTGACCTGGTATAGATTGTTGAGATCTGTGACCCTCTTCTGAGATAGCCAGGATGGCTTTCAACCTATATTTGCTCTTGCACCCTGCCACTCCAACTGATCAATCCTTTATCTATAAAACACAGGGACCCTTGCTGCCAATTAGGGAAATTTTTTTTTTATTTCTATGCCCAAGGACACCATATGATACCTGAAAAGTAGTCAGACTCTGAAAAACTACTAAGAAGGATCACCACTGGAAGTACGGCACTGTCTCCTGCACTATCACCATTTTACATTATGGAAACAGCTTTATTTAAGTGGGTTGTGACTAAGTCACCCTATATACATACTCAGACAGTGTAACCTGTGCTGTAAGAGAGAAAAAACCTACCAATATTAGAAAGTTGACTAGATGTCTCAGTTTTCAATCATATCTTCTTGGAATTCTTGTTCTCCCTCCACCTTCCCCAGAGAGAAGGATGGTCAAATCTAAAAGGTTTTGTGTTTCCAGCCTGTTCTAGTGTCTTTTTCACTTGAGAGGATAGAAAGGGACGCGAGGTTGAGGAGTGCATTTCTTCTCCCTTTGAAGAATAACTGTCACTGGTTTCCTTAAGGAGCAAAGCAGGAAAAGGAAGATAAAATAGGAAGAGAAATAAGATGTGAATACTACCAGGACCTTAAAAAAAAAAAAAAGTCCCAGAGTCTAGTAGAACCTCCCCAGCCCCCCAAACCTTCACAAACTCATGCTAAACAACTACAAGCCACCGATACTATTTATAAAACAAACAACAGTGTCCTTTTTTATGTATGCAGAAGGTAGGGTGAATTCCTTAAGAAATAAGATGTCTCCAGTAATGTATGTGGGAGAAGAGCTAGGTTATTAGTGATGATTTCAGAAGACCTAGTAGAAAAATCTAGAAGGAAAGAATGAAACCACATCCTTCCATGGAGGATGTTCCACTCAGATCACTATTTGGAACTGTATTTACATGACACTTAACAGAAGTGATCCTAGACCATGATACGGTCTCACAGGCACTTCTGCAATATGTTTTTAAACCCATGAAGCCGTATTTTAGGGAGTAGTTTGCTAGAAGAGTACCCCCCACACACTCCTAGCACTTTTTCGGGGACATCTATAAATCACAAATACAAAAGTTATTTAATATAGGAGGAAATGGTACTGGAGAAACAGAATTTGAGATTCGGTGGTATAATTGTGAAATTGGGTAAGACTTTACAGAGAAGCACTTTGCAAAACAGAAATTTGAAATTCTCCTCTGCAGAGGAAAAAACCCTCAATCTGTTTTGCCGATACAAGATTCAAATTTTGCTCAAAGTCTTAAATATGTAAAAACAGTTAAAGCGCTTTGCTTACATATTAATCCTGAGCACATGCTTAGACTAAATAGCCTCTATCCTCCTTCAGATAGGAGGGGATTTTCAGATGAGCTGTCATTAGTAATATGCTATGCATTAAAGCAAACATTAACATGCTTTCTCAAGTTATTGCAGAAGAGAGCATCTTTAACATATATATATAATAAAAGATCATTTTTATAATTTCATTTCCATCCCTGAATGTCAACCAACTTAAACAGAATAAGATCTGTTTAGTGCATGCTGAAATGCGACTTTGACCGCATGTCATAAACAGATGGAAAGTTTGCTTACCCACTCTGTTCTCTGTGACTGAAGGTGGAGAGCACACAGGAGTAGCTTCCAAGACACCAATACATTAGTGAGGAAAACCCCACACATTCTAATAACCCACGTGCTCCAAAATTTCACTCAAAATAAGCAAGTGCTGTGAACCTTAATTGACCGTGGCAGATTTGGAAAGCTGGATAACGTACTACAAGAGCCAGACTGAACTAAAAAAGTTAAGGAGATATTTTTGTTCTAGCTAATATTTCAATACGGAGGGAGAACTTAAGAGCCCCTCCATTTATAACATCTAACAACAAGTTTCGTTTATGGACAACTAAACTACTGATTTCTACTCTGGAACACTTCATAAAAGTGTCTTTAAATATTCAATAAATAACAAGAATGTTTAATTTAGAATGATCAGTTCTACACAAGTAACTGCGCACAAAAAAGAAGGTTATAAAGAATTAACTGCCTATACATCTTCGTAGTCGTGCAATAGGTGCAAAAGTAAATAGAGAGCGTTCAGTAACATCAGTTAAATTTTAGAGGGCTTCCTGATCATTTCAGTCCTTATATTTTGAGACACAATGAGATTTTCATGCTTTGAAAGCCTCCATTAAGTCCTTTAGAAGAACGACCTGGGTGCCGCAAGTATGCCTGAGACAACCCGGAATTAAGGCATGCATCAATATAATCAATATATTTTGCAGTTAGTATGCTCACAACGCACTATCCATCACCAGTAATGGAATTCTGCATTAGAGGTTTGAGGTTAGACAACCACAGATTTCTTCCTTCCTTCATCTCACAACAGAAATCTAAAAGAAACCTGAACATACAGAAGGGGAGGGAGTTGCTCACTTTGAATCATTTTTTACCATAAACCTGATGACTTGGATTCCAGTTTGGGACAAGTGTGTCATTAGACCTGTTGAAAAAAGGTCTGTTTCAAATAACAGACACAGTGTTACACCCATCTGGATGGTCCTTCTGGTTTTGTCTTCATTTTGGGTTTGGTTTGGCTCTCTTGGAGCTTGTTATTTCACTTTTTAAAAAAAGCTGCCAAATGTGGACAGTGGGTGTGTCTTGTTGACATCTTGTGGTCCACATAATATGGCCATTTTGCTGATTGTCAGGGCAATATGATTAAGACCTTAAAATCAAGGGTGATTTTAGCCAGCAACATGCATTGAACAGCAGCAGTATTTGTTGAACAGCAGCAATTAAGCCTCATTTCAACAGTCAAGTATGACCACCTCCATCACTCTTCATCAATGCAACCTCCCTTAATCCCCAGCTGTATCATTTGTCTGTGTCCTCCTTCACCAACCATTATGAGGCATAGCTCCAACCAGCTATTACTTTACAGAGAAATAACAACCACCTCAATGAGTTAAATCAAAGGTCCTTCTAGTCCAGTACCCTCTCTCCAGCCATGTCCAGGAAACAGCTGTTTAGGAACAGAAACAAAGCAAGTGAATTATCCTTCCTGTGGTATAGTCTCCCAACAATCAGCAGTTTAAGGAAATATTTTCTGATTTCCAGAAGTAGACTGTTCCCACAAGACTATGTGCATCCAAGGCTTGGTGTTCCCTGCTAGCCAACTGGCAGAGGTTGGATCTTCAATCTGTCAACCCTCAAACACTGCAGAATAGGCCAAATTCTCTGCCAGTAAAAATCAGTGACATTTCACCAGCTTGAAAGCGGTTAACATTAAATAAGTACTTTGGACTCCTATCTTAAAATGAAAGCATCTTAGGGCCCACTTCTCATGTACACAGAGTATCCTTTAAATCATAGTAGCAATAAGATTAGAAGCAATCACAAATTTTATTTGGCTGCCCCTGAGGAGCCTTAGCCCAAGTTAGAAAGAGGTCCCATTATGAATTTAAAAGCTAATAGATAACCCTCCAACATTAATCTCCTTTTAAGTACTGCACATTGGACACAGTACTAAGAAAAACAAGTTTCAGATGTGAATATAGAAAAGAAATTAAAGTGTTGCAACTAACTATCCACATAGCTAAAATGATTTACAGCAGCCATGAATTCAGCCAAGCATTGATATGAAGAGTAGCACAGAGTAAAATGATATTGTGTGGTATAACATTTATTAATCTTTTCAAGGACTATTTCAGCGTAAAGGACTTAAATGAATCAGAAAATCCCTGCCAAAATCGTGTAGCATATATCACACACCACACAGAGAAAAAGGTACCAAGGTATGGGATACTCTTATTAAAATCATAGAATAATTTAAGTAGGAAGGGACCTCTGGAAGTTATCTACCCCAACCTCCAGTTCAGAGCAGGTGTAATTAGGCCAGGTTGCTCAGGGTTGAGTCTTGAACATTTCCAAGGACTGAAACTCCACAAAATTTAAGTCATGAGGTTAGAAAAATCATTCCGTTTAAGTTGCAGGTGTCAAACAACACTATTCCTCCATTACAGTGTGCGCATTACATTTACTACTCCCCACCATTTCTGTTTCTTATTGCTGTTCTGCTGAGACTCAGAAGAAATATTTGATGAAGAAATTCTTTGCAGAGGCCTCCCTCAGCTTCTGGAGCTGATAGGAAGGGAGGAAAGGACAGGTTCCTACCACACCATTCATCACTTGAGCCAAAACATTGATTAGAAAAAGCATAAAATGAGACAGTATGTGTATAACCATTTTCAGTGAAGGATTCAGAACTTCCTTATGGATTGCAGGTCTTGGGATACAGCCCCACTGCTTTGGAGGCACACAGCAAGAGGCCGGCAACAGCTACAAGATAGCCTGAAATTGGACCCCGATCTGTCCAGAGTCTGGCTCCTAGATCATCTCCTATATAGAACTTCCATGCATGATCAAGACATTTGTACGCCAACCTTTCCTCCTACCCCCTTCCCCTCTAGAACAGGTTTTAGAAATTCTGTCCAGGCCCCTGGGAAGGTCTTCCATTCTGCTCTCTTAATCTTGGCTGGCCACTCCCAACCAGTGGTTTCCCTGCCTCTCCTTGAGGGGCAGGTTTCTCAGACTCCTGCTGAGATGTTGTTACCTGCCCAGTCCTGCTCTCTCTTCAAGTAGAGTCAGTGGTCTCCAGGCAGAAATGATCTCCTGCTCCAATCAGAGTTTTGCAGGACCCAATCTTAACAGACTACAACATTACTGTGAATGAAAGCAAAACCAAAAAAAAAAACCCAAAAAACATCCACCAAGAAATACTGGCCACTACAGAACTCCAGACAAGCCAGTAAGTGATACACTTTAGATGATAAGCCAGCTTCTGGACTATGCACACATCGTTCAGCATCCCTGCTGATACATAAGGGAACAGACTAACTTCAAAAAGTGCTGGGTTTGATGAACAATTTCTACCCCCCTGTCCTACCCAAACCACACTCTGCTTCAAAAAGGAGGGATTAATTGCATCAGGCATCACATAGACCAGGCAAAACACTACTAGTATTTTCACCCTCCTGGACATTTGACTGCACAACATAATTACTAACACTCCTTGGACTGTGTTCCTCATCACTCTGCATGCCCCATTAGTTGGGAGAGATGGCTAAATACCACTAGCCAACATCAAGTAAGTGGAATGAAGAGAAGGAAGATTCTATAGCTTTAAAATGCCTCTTCTGGTTTCCTTAAACTCTTACCCCTCACCCTTGTAATGAAAGGAAGGATATTTATGAAGCAGCAGCCAAAAATTAATTTAGCAACATATTACAGAGTTGCAACAAAAACCAGGTGTGGGAGACGCATCCTGAGCTCGGTATGTGAAACACAGGGAAGCATTCTGCATGCCTCCTCAAGCACACAGACAGAGAAGGCTAGTAAGTTCATCAGTGCAATAACCATCACTAGTTTGATTACTCAAACAATCACAGAGAAGGGACTATTCAAGGCAGATCACATATGCTGAGTAGTCTGCTGCAAACATAACACACTGCAGCCCAACATGGTCTGGATCTACAACTGGCTCAGGCAAGGAAGAGCTCCCTTACATCAGTAAGGGTGGTGTTTCACAATGATTTTCTAGCAAAAACCTAAGCACCAGCACCCCTACCACTTCCTCGTAAATCAGTTCAGGCACAAGCAGTTGGAAAGCTGCATAAGAGTTTTACGCAAGCTTCAGACTTTTCTATGGAATAGCAACCCATTGGCCGTCACTTCGCACATGATAATGACAAGCCATGGCTGATGCTCCAGGAGTTACATGTATCTTAAGTGGTCTTGGCAAGAAAAGAAAAACAAAATTTTACATCCTAGAACAAAGGATTTCAAGCCATTCTTTCCAGTCAATAGCAACAGTATGCATCAATGTCTATCTTAATTCTTCAAAGTACAAAAGAAATAAAGGTCAGACATTATCCACTTGCAATCCCATCTGGACCAATAAATGTCTGCAGGTTATGGTGAACCTGCTTAAAAAAGCAGGTCTAAGTGATGTCACCCTTTCCCTGAACCTACAGTACTCCAGGATTTACAACATCCCCCTTGTACTTAAATCAAAGCATCACTGCTTGTTCTGATAAAAGCTTTAACTTCACAGATATTACCCCAACGACATGCCATCAGTTTAACAAAAGGCTCAAATATCAGACTGCATCACAAGAGTCAGCTTTAGTCTTTTTTTCATCCTCAGCTGCAGAGAACGCACATTGGTGAGCTACAGACAGAGGGTACACACAGCCATGCAAATCAGGTCGGCACACTCACCACAGCTCTGCAGTAGGCTGGCATATACCTTCTTGTATGCACATACGTAAAATAATGCCATCCAGTGCCCATCATCTCTGCCAAGGCTATTATAGACAGGGATATCCCAAACAAGCCTCTCAAAGACATCTGCACTTTAAGACCCAACACAGGTCCCATAGGACACACCATTCTGAAGCACCTACTAACGCTGCATCACTTCCACAAGCTGCCTGTGCCTGAAGCAGATCTCATCTGCCAGCCATTTATAGACAGGTAACAGCAAGTGAATTAATCAAGTCCCCAGACCTTCAAAGAAGAATTTTCTTGAGAAAAAAAGCAACCTTGGATCTCTCACCCAGCCCAACTCACCAGGGCTCATTTTTACTCTTTGCTGCTGCCTTTCAACTGCACCAGACAACACAGCTAGCTTGCCAGGCCTCCTTCCTCTACCACCAGACTCACTGGAGGACAAGGGCTGCAACCACATTGCCAAAGCTTTCATTCTTACCTCTTTTTCTCAGCAGTCCACCTCAGTAGTCTCTTCTTTTCCAAGGGGAAGAAATTCTTAGATTTCAGGAAAGATTGTGCAGAGCAGCTGAACTCCATTCCTCACTGCTTTCCCACACTATTTCCTCTTCCTCAGGAGGCACCTTCACAGCAACAGCTTTCGTCCAGGCAGTATTCCTCAGCTAACATCCTCACCCTATAAAAAGAGCTCTACCCCAAACTCAGAACTACTATAGCTCACCCTTACAGAGTGGTATATTCCTAACCCAGCCTTTCCTCAGCTTACAGCTCTCCATAAAAGCAACATAAACATGCTACTTGCAAACCAAACTTCCCCTGCGAGCTCAGCCCCTTCCTTGCTAAAAAACCTAGTGCAGGTGTTGCCAACTGAGCAGGGCTGGCCACAGCTTAAAAGGTGCAGACACCTCCCATGTCCTACCAGTGACTACAGAGGATTTACTTTCAGGTTTTGCTAATGTAATGCACTAAGGAAGAAAAAAATATCAATCTATTTGGGTATGTTTTAGGCAGTCTTCTGAATCATAAGAATCAAAGTTATTTTTAGGATGTTCTTTATTTGAAATTGAAGGAGTTCCTTTATTTAGCAGCTGCAAAGAATCAAGAACAAACTTGATGAACAGTTCAGGGAAAATTAGATAGTGATGAACAAAGTGTTTCCAATTGCATGGGGCTGGCCTGAAGTAGCCTGGTTTAGCACCTAATTAAAAGAGTATCTTCCTTTCCTTGTAATGTGAATTGTTAATATAGCATATACAGACAAGATGGAGAAATAACATATTCCCGATTTATTGTATCAAGGGTTTTGGTAGGTTGCATCAGAGGTGGCTAATCTGCATGCCGTAGGCCTGGGCTGGGCTGCCTGTGAAGCTCACCCAGTCTGCTTCTCCTCTGCGGTGCTGTATCCTGAGGGCCCCCCAATGTTGACAGTGAGGAATTGTTCAAGCTATTCTGCCTCTTTCTAGGAGGTTCAGTCGCACCCCCCTGCATGCAGATGAGAGCTGTCCAGCCACAGGTACAAGCACGTGCTTTGGTCCGTGATCAAACATGTACCTGGTGACAAGATGCTCTGCTAATATGGAGGGGACACCTGAGTTCAGATCGCACAAATGAGGAATATAACTGCGCTATGGAGAGAAGGGTTCATCATTCACAGGGTCCTTGCACAGTCAAGAGGAGTGGCAAGGTCATGGCAGGCTGCTCTAAAGTTTCTTCCCAGTCAGATAACATCAAGTAGCCAGACGCAGTCCAACTCCGAGCCTGCACTTCCTATCCCACTCAACAACAACAGCACTAGCAGTAAAGGGAATGCTTGCGACTTTAAAGGATTGTTTTCTGCTGGAAGGTAAAACAAGAAGGCAGAACTGTAATGTACATTTAATTATAACACTGAAAACGAAGCCTAACTGGAGTTGATGGAAGTCTTTTCATTGACCTCACTTGGCAATAAATCAAGCTCATCCTTAGAAGAGTTCCTTGTTTTCCCTTCAGATCCCTTATCAGCCTTACAGCATTAGATTCATGTGTTGGGAAATCTGTGATAATGTCTTTACCCTAACATCATTAATTCATGCTGCCATTAAAGAAATGAAGAGTAATGAAAGATGACAGAAGAAATTAGACTTCCTTTCTCTTCAATAATGCAGCTCCTCTCTGTAGCATTTTGCCCTCTTTCTGGGTGAGAACAGACTTTCTTCTGTTCAGTTTGCTGCTTCTCCCCAAGCAGTAGCTCAAACTAGCTGATTAGTGACTAAAGCAGGACAACATCAGTGATTATCTGCACAACTTTTGAAACCTAATCCTTTAAGGGGTCATACCAACACAAATGCTACCCATGAATACCATCTTCCCAAACCCAAGAAAGGAAAACATTTAAGGTTTTCAGTTTGCACAAACAACCTTCCGTCGTCCTGGCAACTTGGTTCCATCTGGAACATCCTGTCTTCATATTTTAGAAAATATGGAATGAGGGAGGACAGAAAATATCCAGCCATTAAGAGTTCATGAACTAATTTTTTTAAGTTCTTTGTTTCAGAATGGAAATAATTTTCATTTCCACTCCTTTTCACCCCCTCTACCACCATATGCTAGACTATTTTCCCTCTCATGGCACTTTGTATTTGACCTCCTAGTGAAAGTCAGGAAACATCATGCAACTAATTGCAAGCACCTGCATTGGTGCGGGTGTGAGGGGAAACACCTAACTCAGTGGGTCAAGGAACTCTATGCTGATTTACAATATGAAGACCCATTATGTCCCGAAAAGGCAGCCAACGTTCATTGTTATTGCAGTGGTGGGGGGACATGTCAGAAATGCTACTCATCATAGCAAAAGTGGTTATAACTGCTTCATTTTTGAGAAAGGAGGTAAACTGTACTTTCAGAACTGTATGGTCTGCATTTGCAGCAAACTTTGTTCTCTCTGTTGAAATCTTCCATTTTTCTCTTCATTCTAGACCAAGGTGAGTGTACACGTATGGGTACTCTGAGTACGTGGAGACATGTTGCACTGCCTTCAGCAGTACTGACCACACATGCAATATGCTGGCTATAGTACATTTTCAGTGTTTTTTCTGTTTAATTTTTAAACTGGACTCACATGAGACTCTCTCTAGCCAGACACCTCATTAAAGCTGATAGATTTACAATCCCCAGCTTAGTTTCTGGACTGTGGGTGGCCTTGACCTTGGACAACTTGTGAAATTTTGCATGCCACCATTTTCCAGTTGTAGAATAGGAAGAAGAACTCCTCTTACCTCCCATACACAGTTTTGCTGCTCAGAATAAAGCATTAATATTTCAGAGAGGACCAGCCTATTACAACATGACCCTCCACTGATTCTAACAATGGAACCCGACCGCAGCTGGGGCTTCTAATAAAAATAAATTAGTGCTGCTGTTGTAAAAGCAAATAAATAACACTAATAACTCCAGGAGAATTCTGTCAACGCAGATGATGGGCAGGGCTATCATAGTATTTTATTTGCTAGGTTTCTAGAACTTTGCTTTTGACCTTTTACCTTCTAGAAACAGCCATGTTACAGAAACCTCCCCAAAGAACAGTCTCTGTCTCTCCGTGCAAACAGCTGAGAACTCTCCAGAGAGCTGCTAGTGAGATATATGCACTGTCTGTCAGCAGTGAAGGAGTCAATTCAAACCCATGATTCAAACAAATGCACTTTAAGAGCTTCTAATGTTTATATTGGCTTTGTGTCCGCAACGCTATTTTGAGAATGGTCTGCCTAAGGCATTTTTCTCATTTCCAAACTGAAAGGTACTTTAATGGGGCCATGCATGCAATGGTTTAGTTCCTGCGTTGGGCTCCTTGCCGAGGCTTCCACCTGCCTGTTTAATGGCAGAGCTTTTCAACTGCTCTGCACGGAGCGATATCTGGACTTTAAAGACTTCTGCAGCAATGGTGCGCTGCATGGTATTGTGCGCCGCACCCACCTCTGTCCCAAGGCTGAGAACAATCAGAGCTAGACAGAGCAGGGAAAGAGTAAGAAAAAGTAATATTTAGACAGTAAACTTTCCAAGCATTCAGGAGAGAATGGCTTACAGATGTATATGCTTAAATGACATTTACACTCCCATTGTTTCCTTTAACTTGGTGCTCATCTTACTCTGGGCTTCTTCTGATGAAAAAAACAATACTGCTGAGAGCTGTGTTCTTCTTGATGAGAAATAACACCTTTCCCCTTCCCTCTCAGATGTACTGAATGCTAAAGAAAAAAGTAGCATTTTGGAATTGTGTGTGTAGGGGGAAGGTATCCCTTAGATACACGAGCTCCGTCTGGGTCATTTTCACACAGAAGAAAGCAAAAAATTTCACGCATCCAGTGCAGGGGTCCAGAGCAAACCTGGCACAGCATTTTTACATCACCCACTCCAAGGGTCCAGGTGGAAGGAGAAGAAGGAAGGAAGTCTCAGCATGATGTAATTTTCAGGTCCATTTTTCCTTTGGCAAAGACACATAACCGAACCAAACTTTCAGGTATTTCTTTTATAAACTGGGAGTCCAGCAGACAGACTTCTACAGTCTTTCCTTGCTCAGTAATCTTGGGATACTTTGGTCAGTCCACAGATGTGCCTGAGTCTACTCAGGTACATCCACATCTCTGAACATAATGTCTCCTTAAACCAGCCTAGTTACGCTGCAGCGTTCAGACCTCTGCACTCAATACGAGTACAAAAGGCTCAGGTGGTTTGGCATACACTTGTGATCTTTGGGGATACAGACTATAAGTATGATCCTCACTTCATACAAATGATTCTCTCACTAGAAAAATCAGTGAAATGATGTCAATTTACACCAAAGGATCATTGTCCTTAGACTGTGCCTTCTTGAAAAACAGTGCTATTAAACGGATTGTCACACCTAAGCCATGAAAAATGGCGTTTTACACTTCTGGTAGTCAGCAGGGAAAAGAAGAGCAATGAAACTTCCTTTTGAATTGTTGACTGTTTTGTTTTGAGTAGTTCTCTGCATACTGGGACACTGCAGTGAATATATGTCACATCATCTTGACAGTGGACCAAGCTTTAGGAATCAGCAATACAGGCAGCAATAGCTCACTACTGCCAGCTAATGCCAGTGTTAAATGCTGTTTTCTTCTACATGTGCAGCTGGGAGGGTAAGGGGAAACATATACACCAGACACTTTCAGTTTCCCATGTATTAGTGCTTTCATTCCACACAAATAACTCATATGTGAGTGGTGACAATTAGCACAACTAAAAAGCAACAGGTGAGCAAAGGTCACTGGGAAATAATAATGCCACCTTTTCTATAAAAAATTAGGATATCAAACAGCGACTTGAAGTCCAGTCCATCACTCACCCAAATCAAGGACTACAGAGACTTTTGCAGGCTTTGCAACACACTTGCCATTTGCTACATCTCCACAGAAAACTTCTGTTTAATTTGTCCAACGGCCTCTTCCCAGATGGTGAGGATATTTTGGCATCCTGTTCTGCAACATCTCTATTTTTGATTTTCTGTCTTGGAAATTGGTTTTGTGGTTCAACCACATTTTTTTTTTAACTTCCTATGATTGACATATGATCAGAGCTTGGCTAGAGCAAAGGGACATGCTGCATGACACATCATCAAGAGAAAACCTACCCAGACACGGAGTTTGTATAGTCTTGGTTTGACTGGCAAAGAAGGAGATCCGAATCAAAACATTTGACGTGTAGAGACGCAGCCCTGTGAGATTAATGTGAAGGCAGGAAGAGAAATTAGATGTCTAATCTAATGGGACCAGTCCTACATATGGTGTACTTTGTAGCTCCTTGGGACTTTGCCGAACTGACAAGCTGTGCACCAACCACAACTGCAAGAGCTTGGCACTCCAAGGGTCGCTTTGGCGCTCCCCTGCCCACAGAACGTGACAAGTTGCAGCACACAGTCCTGCTCAGGCTCCAGCTTATGGGCATGAAATAAGAGACTGAGCTATCTCATCCCATGGTGACACATGGGATTTGTTTATCCGGAGATGGAGGATGAGTGAGTCTGCTGATATTTCTAATAACTCCTGATGCAGTCTGCTTCTCTTGGTGCCACATTCAAGTAATTGCACATTTATGTCATAGGAATTCGGAAGTATTGATTAAGTTACACACTGGTGTACGGCTATGTATCCATGCCACAAGCAAACCAAAATATGACCATGACCTGTAAAGCCATTCCTTTCACAGCTGAGGAGTCTGATCTGACTTTTTATGACACTCGTTCAAAATCAGTATTGCACCATGTGGACCTGACCTACACAGTGTCAGTGAGGGAAGAATTGTGCCCTCTGAACCCAGCAGACTTAACTAGGACTCTTCAGGATTGCTTTTATTACACGGTTTTGTTCAGATGCCTTTGCATATGCACTTGCAAAACAGCAAGTACCTGATACAGTCAGAGAAAGCAATAATTTGCTAGGAATCAAGTAGGTTAAATCACTCCTGTGAAGAATTTACATAGGTCTGTAAGTAACAAGCATCTGGAGCTAAAGATCAAACTAGATTCAATGCAGATCAATATTTGTGAACACATGTGAACTCCTAAAATACAACACACAACACAACTTTGTAACACACAAAAAAGTTACACTTGGATTCATTTTACAAATACCAAATGTTGTTTTTCACCAAAGCCTTCTTCCTATTCGTTCTTTTTTAAACTAAACTGTCATTCACTACAGGACTGAATGCAAATGATCAAACTGCAGTCACTAGAAAGACTTCTGTACATATTGGATCGGATTCTACTGGAGTAGCTTGAAGCAAATGTTTATATATACTTCCATTAAGTTTATTTTCTTAGGGTGAATGAAAATAGTAACTTCTTGGAGCAGGGGATGGAGAAAATCAGCCTTCCACAGAAACCACAACTGAGAAGAATTTGATAACAGTGCAGAATAAGGAGTACTATGATATTTAAGTTTCACTAAAGACTTATCTTCCTTCAGGAATTGCTCGTACCTTATGTACTTAAGACTGGTTACCCACAGGTTGCCTTCATTTGAGCATTCTGAAATACTGATTTCAACAGAAGTATTTTGATGTTTTATCAGTGTATTGGGAAACCAGGTCTGAGCTATTTTAGGCAGAAGTCAAAGCAATTTCATTTCCAATGCCTCAAGACATAACAGAGCAGCCAATTATTTCCCTCCCCCCCTTCAAGCACACATAAAATTAGCAATATCACCCAATCACAATTCAAAGATATATAACCACTTTACAAATAGGTTAAATACTGAGCCAAGAGTGCAAACATACTAGAACAAAGGAAGCTCAAGAGAAAGAGGCACGTTATCTCCAGCACCTTGCCCAGTACCAGGAATTTCATCATCTCCTTACAGAAAACAGGCAGGTATCATGTGATGTTGAGTAATGAGGAGTAAAGGGTAAGCTCTGTAAGGTTTCAAGGCTTGATAAAGTGTAGCTTAGCATGCAGAGGTTTCAGTGTTCTTTCCTAAACCCAAAAATCTTTTCACCCTTCCCTTTCAGGCACATTACAGCATCCTTTCTCAGTTCTTAACATCAATCTGTCCCTGACACAAGTAACCCAGAAAGGAAACCAGTCAATCGCTTGACCAGACCCCGCTGTTCTCTTCCACTGCAGAATTTCTAGTGCTCTGGGATTCCTCACTGCGAGGGAGGTAAATAAACTGTCCTATCCTGGCATATCTGAAGAAAGTGGCATTAGCAGGAGGATGCAGCAGTTGGGGTGATTTGGACTGGTCAGAGACCAATGTCGTCAGCTAGATGGGAGAAATTTCCAGTCCAGAGTAAAGGTTTGAGAAATGAGAAAATGTCATTGCAACCAGTTTATTTTAAATGAATACTATTTATTTTACCTAAGATTGTAGAATGCCTGGTGCAAATGCCTCCGTTTCTGTTACCTCTATAATAACTCTGAATCCTGCTCTTATAGATTCTCTTCAGGAAGGGAATGTAAAAGGCCTATGTGTTCAGCCTCTCCCAAACTTTGCTTTTTCATTTGGTTCTTCCTGAGGGGATGCATACTGCCCAGGGAAATGAGTCCCAAACACAGATGGGACCTGTAAATGTGACTGCAATCCAAATAATAAATTAGAAAAAAATCCAATGAATTATTTTTGGCATTGAAAAATAAGCAATAACTGCATTCTTATTATTCTGCAGGAAAGAATTGATTGCCACAGAATTCTCATCAGGAAAAAGAAATCACACCCAAATACTTTTTTTGGATGTCAACATCCATCTCAGTGAATAAAAGAATCCCTTCTATGGCTGGAGGTGAGTAGTTCTGGGTGTCTTACAGCATCTGGATCCCTAAAACCTGCTTTTTTTGCCAGACTTCATCACTCAGAAAACAGTGCAGTATCAGAACAGATCCTGGGGGAGAGAATAAAACAAGAGAGGCTTGGAACTATGGGTCCCATGAGACAACACCACAAAACAGATGCAGAGATTTATTTCTATTTTAACTAAATCCCATTTTCTGAGGGGGTAATATTCAGTCCGAATTGTCTTTGCTGACCTCGTTTATTGTTCAAGTACAAAGCTACAGGATGAATTGCACTCATTCATTTTATAACATCAGAAGCAAAAGTGCTCTCAGTCTAGTTTCATTTCATGTGTTTAAGAAAACGTTTTGCATTGTCAATAATGTAGCAAGTCTTGACTTGGGCACAGCTTATGATAATAAAACTGCACACCAACAACACTTTTGTCCAGAGATAAGGTCAAAGGTGGAAATGACATTAAAAGATACATCAACCAAATCCAGACCATGACCTGAAAAGCAAAATAATAAGTTAACAGCCCTGAAACCACAGCTGTCCATGACTTGTTCGAAGTGTGTGGAAGGACAGACTGTTTTTGACTAAACTGCTTCACTCTGTCAAATAGTTATTTCTCATGAAAACTCCTCTGAGCTTTTCACCCACAAAAAACTTCCATTATATTGTCTTTTCATTCAGATTTGGAACTGAAACAAACATCAGCTTGTCCAGATTTCTTCAAGATGGAAATTCTGAGGAAAGTTGCTCGGCTCTTTTTGTCAACTGTTATGAAAGATAAATGATTGTCTAAGCAGAAGTATGCCAGGGCTTTCTTCGTGCATAACAGACATGAAAACAATGATGGGTGCCCTGGCTGAGATCAGCTTGAGGATTGTTCTCCTACCAGACACCGCCACAAAGCACCGATGTGACTCCTGCTGGACAGCTCCAGAGGGCCAGCGGAAGAGAGGCAAAAATGGCAGAAGTGGTAACAGTGGTACGCTCACTGCATACTCACATACAGCCTTCTCCCTGATAAAGCCAGTTCTGCTATTGCTGACTATGATGACACTGAAGAAACTCCTCTGTTTCCATTAGATCTTATATTAGCTGTTCAGTTTCCATAGT
The DNA here is from genome assembly GCA_020745775.1 of Theristicus caerulescens. Taxonomy (NCBI): domain Eukaryota; kingdom Metazoa; phylum Chordata; class Aves; order Pelecaniformes; family Threskiornithidae; genus Theristicus; species Theristicus caerulescens. The sequence goes on along the minus strand of CM036561.1, from coordinate 122,758,500 downwards.
GTCAGGCTGAATTCTGCAAACAGGCTTTAAAAAGTCCAAGTTACTCCTATGAGCAGGTCAGAGCTTTTGTATTTTGTTCATTTAATTTATAGTAAACAGTATGCTTTTTCAGTTTGCCAACAGTTCCAGAAGCTGCTTGTCCATACAATCCTGCCCTGAACATCATGAGTAGACGTCACATATTTCTCATAGATTCCCTCCCTGAATGACCTGTAACACACAGTGTAAAGGCTTCCTTTGTTAAAAAATTACCATACAAATGGGAAGCACAGGTCAGGTTTGGTCAGTTCATACTGCACATCCCTAGAGAAAATAACGAGATGCTTTTTCGTTGGGACTCTAAGTGAGGCAGAACTCAGCGAACGAGAACCATTCACAGACAGAATCTATACACAGCAGACTGTGTATTTGTCAAGACCACCTCCACCTTGCCTTGTGCATGACATACACACTGACAGTTTTGCAGAAGCCTGCAATCGGAATATGCAATTCATCTGTGTAAAAAACAAAACAGCAAAAGGATACCAAAATCACTTGAACTTTGGCCATGGTTCAGCTCCAGAAACCACTGTGCTCGAATTCGCCTTCTCCAGTGTATTAACCTGCCACCTGATCACAGCACATAACATCACCTCCAGTTGAGATGAGGACCATTTCTATTTATACAGGACATAGGAAAAAGGTCTAAGAAAACACAAGCATGGCCAAAACTGGACATGCAGAAAGGGACTTCCTTACTCAGCTTTCCCTAACTAAAGATATCCTCCAATCTCAGCAAGCTGACTACCTTCTTTTCGTTGTTGGGGGCCCTCCTTAGACCTTTCTCCCCTCTTCCAAATGATTCTTTTTTCCCTTGTTGACAAACCCTTTTCTGAAGCTGTTTTTCAGTTGTGGAGCAAGCAATGAGATTTATTTGTTTAACAGCACCCTACACACGCACACAAAAAAATCTCATTTGAACAGTCCACTTTCTCTCCTTAAGTTCTCCTTCAAAGTACTCTAGGCAGGACCTTACCATCACATTTCTCAGTGGTGCCTCGAGGAGAAGCTGAGGTTCCACTTGCAAAACAGGATGTAAGTATGGGAGGAACAAAGCATGGCACCACTCTGTAATATTCTGGATACGACAGCAATACTCTGAGTAGCACAACTATTCTCCTTAATCCCTCCCCCTACATTTACATCCCAGACATCTCTTTCAAAGGGCAGGGCCTCAACACAGCTGCTGGATCTGTCCTTAGGCCAAGAGGCCTACTGCTGGTAGTCTTCTGGCAGGTCTAGATGTATCTGATTTGGGCATTCCCAAAATAACGTCATCTCATCTTGGCCTCTGTCCCTGCAGATGGCCACCACCCAAGTGCAAAGACTCTGCTGTTACTATGTAATTCACAAGAAATCCTGGTATCAACCTATCTCGTGATCATCACTAAGAACCAGGAATCCAGGCCATTCCAGCATCCAGCCTGGAAACTGAGTTGCTACTAGTGACTAACCCAACTTCAGAAACAACTTTTGGTCTCTGGTATAAGCCCCAGGATTATTCTTCAAAGGATTATTTCCTTTACACACCCACTTGCATGCTGAGAACCTAACTTTCCTTCCTATCAAAATTTGGGCTGGGCTCATAGCCTTCCAAACAAATAATTTCCAAGCTCCCATTAATCATTTATTTTTCATCTCCACTATAAAGATTATCCTTCCCTGGTAATTTGAATCTGGATGACATGGAAATTTTGAACAGATTTAATTTCATTTTTGCTCAGCAAGTGTCCTGCCCATGGTTGGTGAGAAGATGGGTGAGTTTTTCCAAAGTGAAAGTTGTTACATACTCTTTTACTTATTTCAAGTGATTAAAAACAGCCGTTTTCCCAGGCAGAAGACTACTGAGTGTTTATCTTTCAATCACAGATGTCCAGGCCATTTCCATGGAACACACGTTGTAGCAGGATGATCTGCTGACATAACTGGTGACACTGATTACATTTCACTATTTTTTCTAGATCGTCCTGGTGACCTAAATAGCTCCAAGCCAAAGATTTCCCATGAAAAATGCAGGAGGTACTTCACATAACCCTGTGAAAACACGATCCCATCCCGCCAAAGAACAGTATCTCATGCTTCACAAAATGCCTCACCCTTACCAGGTTTTGCCAGCCTTGTAGCACATGCTGCCAGGTTCAAGAAAGGAGAGAATTTTGGCATTTCTTCACTTTTCAGGGAAGCCTTTATGCTTCAGCATTTCATGAGTTTATATTCCCTCTTACTTGTTGTACAAATACAGCCGATGGCATCAAGACTGGCATCCCACGTTCTGTGCTACGGGCCTGCTTGAGTAAGACAGAAGTTCAGCTCTACATCTAGGAAGATGCTCAGGCTGGTGAGAAGTTCACAGCTGTTTTGATCTCTGTCATTTTACTAGAAGGTTTCCCATGCAGACAGTGTTCAGGGGCGGAGGGGGACAGGAGGTTGTAGGGTGTATTTTTTTTCCCAAATGAAACATAGATGCTCTCTTTCTCTCTGGGAATTGCCCCATTCAGCTTTAGCCAGTATCTGGATGCATATCCAGCTTGTCATTCTCTGAAATCACTTGAACGGTGTGACACGACTACCCCTACCCTCCAGGCAATGCACCACATGACAGATTAAATTCTTGTCTAGGGCAGAGAGCCACAAGGGAGCTTAAACTATTCAAATAGCTTTTTAGACATTTCCTGTCTCCTTCCTCAGAAGCTGACACGAGGGCTCTAATAAGGCTGAAGCTCTGGAAGAAACATGTGACATTATCCTATACAAGAAATACGCTCACAGTTTTATTGTATCCCAAGGCTTTATTGTATTTAGTTGCCATGATTCCGTCTTCCCTTCCTATGCAGTAGCCCAGACACACTATTTTTCATCTCCAGGAAACAAAGAATGACTTGGTAGAACATGAATTCCTTTGCTTTCTCTCTTCACAACTCCTTCTCTAATACTGACACATTTTCAGCGTTATTTCTGCTGGTGCTGTCACTCCTCAGTACAGGTTATCCTGTGCTAAGCAGTGACACGTTTACTGTGAATCTCTGGAAAGTGTTTACAATTCGTCCAACAACTTATTGAATTCATATAAGCATCTGTGAGTGATTGTGATGTTAAATTTCTTTCAGTTCTCCTTTGGTCCCATCTTTTGGCATTGCTGAAAGACATCAACATACTGATATCAGTACTTATCAGTAGAGTAAATGCTTTATGAGCAAATCATGGTACTTGCTAGACACAGCTTGCTGTGGCTTTGTATTTCCTGTAAGATGCAAAGGATTTTCCAGTTTAATTATGAACACTATGATACTATCCTTTCCTACCCATCTAAATCAATCCCTACCTTCCTCTCTGAGGAGGTAAGCAACCAGCCCCTCTGATCAGGTACTTCAGGTTACTATTAATATTACCGTAACCATTACACTATCTAAAATTGCAAACCTATTTCTAGCACCTGAGAGTTTGTCCTATTGGTCTTTTTCAGAGGCTACAGATATTTATCCTATTTGCGTTTAGTACCTGCAATCCCTTACTGCCTAGCAGATTTTAATTCAGCTTCAAGTTCACTAAAAGTGTGAGTTTTCTCCTCAAGGAGAAATTCCTAATGCTTTGGGCCACATCCACTTCCCCTTCTGCCAGCAATTGTCTCTGAATTCTTACGTTATTAACACCACAAATTAAACTATCCCTCTAGGACATTTCTAAAAGAAAAATATTCAGCTCATCTTTTTAAGCTCCACCACAGTCATTGGGGCATGGCCTACTGTCCAGAGCCGCTCTCATTGCAGAGGCTATTTGCCCCCTCTACCCCAACACAGAAAACCAGATCCTGGATTGCTTCCTCATAGCCTTCCCATTCCTAGACCCAGCTCTGGGCTGCATCTGCTCCTTGCTGGTCCCTGCTGGCCTTCCCTGCCCCACTCCAGCAAGCAGGAGGCTAGCAGGAGGGGTAGCTGGTCAGGTAGCCACAAGGCTACTGCTGCCATTAGCACAGAAGGCATGAGCCTGACAGGTCCCATAGAGGCTGGCACAACCAGGGGCAATGACAGTGCCTGCAGATGAAAAATCTTCTCACCCCCTCCCAAGCTTCCTGTGACTTTTCTTGAGGTGAACCAGACGCTGCCACAGCCCTTGCAGAGTTCCCCATGAGCCAGTTATCGTCTCAACATGGTGCTTCAGTGCTAAATCCCCATCCCATGCCAAGACTGCATGAGCAGATGGTTCCACAAGCATGAGCTCTGCAACCCACACTGCGCTATGACATTTCAGCTTCAACCACAGCCAGAGGTCACAAGCCATTATATACAACCAGCTTCCCCAGGGATCTGTCTCTTTCCTGGAATCATTGTCAGAGCATCTCTTTGGTTAGGTCACATCAGTTCAGTATGGCCAGCCTGAAGAGAAGGGCACAATTTCACGCAGATTAGAGAAAAGATGAGGAGATGCTCTAGAGAGTGGTTGGTCCTGCTCATGACTTGGCATGGTGCCAGGCTCCAGCATCATGTCATAGCTGTGTGGTCAGGGCTCTGCCTGCTCCTGGCTGGGCCCAACATGAGTAACGGACAGATAGATTGGTCAGCTCATCAGAGAGTCACTTAGCTAATGTCACCATTTGCACACAGAGAACAAAATATACTCCTGGTAGCCCCTATCTGTAAAAGACTTGCTAATCCAGTTGTTAACACTCGTGCTAGGCTGCTGGCAGCACCCCTACGTGTTACATCAGGGTCGCTGCTTGTTGCACCATCTGCCAATGTCGTCCATGTTGCTTCTCCTCCTGGCAAACCAGCTGTTGCTATCGGGCAGCCATTTATTGTGGCATTTGGTGCTGCTCTGTCCATTGTCTGCTTGAATAGGTATTACATATTGGCCTGAATGGTGATGACTTCCATTCTTAATCTCCGCAGTTCAAATGCCAAAGTTTGTGAGACTTTTACTCACTGTAACTCTGCTGCCCACATTATCCAAATTAGTTGTAAAATGGCTTCTCTCCCAGAGCACAGAACTGGAGTACAAATCTGCTCAAAACTTACTCAAACCCTGTGAATTCCTGTCTGGTCTCTGAGCAACCTGATCTAACTCTGAAGTGGATCCCACTTTGAAGCTGACCTGCTTTGAGCAAGAGGTTAGACCAGATGACTTGCAGAAATCCCCCTGCAGTCAACATTATTCTGTGGTCTAGACAAGTAGAGGTTAAGTTGCAACTCTCATCTCTATTTTTGCTTCCAAGCAAATACACCCAATCTAGCATTATCAACAGTGCAAATATAAGCACTAGGTTGGAAAAGACAACATCTTTTTAACCGTGTGGGTCACAGTGCAACTTCTACAGGATACTTCTACCTACACTCAGACAGGTAGATACAAACTCATCTGCCTGTGCTCCAAGAGCCATGCCCAAGCAAATATACTCTCTTTCTTAGCAGTTACGCAGAACTGCTTCTCCTGTGGTCAGGATACAATACAAATAGCATGAACCTTTTGATTCCTACCCCCTTTAGGCATTAGGAAAAGAAAAAATAGTTTCTCTTTTGCCTCAATCTTCCCATCTGTAAAATGGGAATCATTATGGCAGCAAGATACGACTTTTTGCTATCTATTGATACATAAGGCTTCCATTTCTCTATTTGCTACTGTCTAGATCTGAATGAATCTGAAGGTTTTCCACAACTTTCATTCAAAGGACTTCTTCAGAATACATGATACTTCAATGTTGACCTTTTAACTTTTTGTTTTAACAGGAATTTGCATCTCAAATAGTCATTTAGCTCTGGAAAACAAAATTTTTCATTTAAATAATGCCAAAAGTGTAACTTCTTGCTGGTTTTGCTCAAAATTGAGTGTGAAAATCAGAAACTGATTGAAACTGACTTTTATCCTGGAAGTTGTTCTGGCTTGGAAAAAAAATCAGCATTTCCAAATCATATTTCCCTCAAAAATTCCTGTCTTGTCCTCTTCTTATCTGATTAGGGGTTTTTCAGCTCATTTTTTTATTAGCACAGAGGTTCTAAGGATAAGGAAAAGAGACGTGAGCTCTCTCTCCTTTATGTCACCCTAGAGCCCACCGAAGATAATGCCATTAGAAGGCTATCTGCCTGAAAACTTATCCGATTCACTCTAAGTGGTAACTTTGAAGTTGTTTTTGCCAAAAATATATTGGGATAGTAAAGGAGTTCGATTGGTAAGTTCTTCAAGGACATTTGAACCTGATGCAATGCACAGGGTAGATGTGAAGGAACTCCAGTTACAGCAGTAGACATACATCATGCTTTATACTGATGTAGCCGAGTAGAGAAGTTTTTATTGCTACTGTGCCTGAGAATAATAAGCCTTCTCCAAAGCCTGTGGTAAGCCTGTAGAGAATTTCACTCATTCTTTTCCTTAATTACGTTGCTGCCAGTTAATACTATTTCATCAGAACCTAAATATCAAAGTAAGACATGTTCCTGTCAATGTAGTAAAAAGTTGTATTTAAAAGAATCAAAGTTTTATATTCTGTGTTCTCACTTCAGCAGAGATCTGAATGACTTCAATGGTATTTTCAATTGAATAAGGAACATAAACTAAAGTCCAGCATTATTTGTGTGTGGATTTTTCCCCATAAATTTTTGTTTCTTTTAAAACAGTTTTTATACATGTAAGGCATTTGATTGATTAAAACTGACTTCCCAACAGCAAATAGTTTTAAAAATCTCGTTCTTATAACCTTGTTTGCTAGCTGAACAATAAGATGAAACAAAAAAATCTCGTGACAGGCCAAGGGGAAAGGAACAAATAGAATGGGATATAAAAGTCCACTAACACATTAAAGATGTAACAAAGAATGCGATAGAACATATCTGTGGTCACTTGAAGATGCTTTGAGTGGAGATAATTTCCCTGAATTATTATGTGATAACATTCTTGATCACAGTACACAAAGCTCAAAGTTAGGATTCAGAATATTTTTTCCTGCATAAGCAAAACATTTCCAGGCCTTTTAACAGACATCAGCTTGGTTTTTCAAAGGAGCACAACCAACCAATTCAGTTGGAACAAGGGGGACCAAGGCTAGAACCAGAAAAAGGATGTAGGCAATTAACTTGCATTTGACCTAAATTTCGGGTCAAAATTCATGGTCAGATGACAGCTAATTCCGCAGGTTTATAACACTCTGTTACCAGCTTCTCTATATGTCTAAATATTTGTTGCCAACTGTAAACAGTCATGACAATGACTCGCAAGACATCTTGCTCACAACTGACACTGGGACACATACTGAGTTATTTCTTCTTGTAAAATTCAACCAGAGAGGCTCTAATAGCTACACCTGAAACAGGAATATCAAAGACAGGGGCAGAGTTGGCAGAAGACTAGAAAGACCAAAGTTATTCTCCTAATTTAGAAAAAGCTGATTATTCATATCATCAGACCTGCCTCCTTTGCTAAGATGTACCTGTGAAATAAAGTATTGTCCAACATCAGGCAGATACTGGCTTAAAGTTTCTACAGTTTTCCTGTGCTCTGATTTCCCTTTCCCACCATGAAGACTTTCTTTCATGTCAACAGTTGTGCACAAAAAAAAAGCTGGAAGAAGAGAAAACTTTGAGCTGGTTACCTTCAGGCAACTAGTTTGTGCAGCAAACCTACACTTTCGATTAAGTAAACTGCTGACTCATAGCAGCTGTGGATCTGATTCATGCTAAATCTCCCATTTCTATTATGACTGACTTAAAAATGGCAGAGTTAGCATCACAGGCATTATCAACAAAGTTGTGCACATCAGAAACACTCAAGGGAGGATTCTAGCTCTAGAGGAGCAATTCTTGTAGTTCTGTGGCCATACCATCACTAATGAAAAGTCACAAGGTCAGATGCCTCCTCTGTTGAAATCAGTGGATTAGTGTGGCTGTCACAGGGGGAAAATGTGACTCAGGATCCCCCCAAGAAGTATCTACATCTCAATGAGAATGAGCAGCTGCTAGTTTGGCCTTTGGTCTCAATTTTATTGCCAAGCATATAAAAAGAAATGCTCCAATATTTTATTCCTTTTTTCCCACAGCTGCTGAGTCAAGTAACTTCCTTCCACCACCACCCTTTTTTTTGCTAGGTATCCTATAAAGCTCTACACAGATAATAGCCCAATCTATAAAGTGATAGAATCACTCCCTAGTCACCCAAATATCTTAAGAACAGGGCATCTAATACAGTCAGCCCAGATTTAGTGTATTACGTTTTCATAGGAAGAACTAAGTATAAAGTAGACAGTGCAAGACAACAGCTGCACTAATGAAATCTTTAGCTACAACAGATGTAGGCTATGAAATGTAAAGGAGAGACACACTTGCATCTTACTTCTTTCTTCTTTTCTCTGTTATCTGTACCCTGCTTTTTATTGTTCAGATGAAATTTCTGAATCATCAGGAGATTTTTGTGGTTGTATAATGGCTGGAGCCCATTCCTACCACCCTTGAATTTCACTGCAGGCATCTGGCATGAGCAGCAGAGCTCTGGAAGGAGTCATCTGGGTTTAAGACCACCAAAGAGAAACAGGCTGTAAAAGAGACACAACTACAGCTTGAGGAGAGTGAAAAGGAAATATTATTAGTGGACATTTGTGAACTCTTTTTTTGTCTGACTGTAAACCAATATCAAACCTACTTAAGTAATGAAGATTTCAAAGTTCAGCTTCAGTAAAACCAGCTTTTCCTTGGTTCCATTTAGGACAGACAGGAACATTGAGAAAAGACCCAAGTAAGGAATGGTCAGTATGTTTAAGTGTTAACAGTGTTTCTGCAGTCAGCAAGGGTAATTCTTGTTAACCCTTTGCAAAAATTGCACTGAGACTAGCATAAATTGCCAGTAAGGCCAAAGACGTGTGGGCTGCTTGTCCAGGAGTCCTCATAACTTTTGTCATAACCTTAACTCCCAAGGCCACAGCTTTACTGCTGAGTCTGTGGGACCTGGACTTGGCCTCCCTGATGTCTCTGCAGCTCATCTGCATTGATGCTAACGTGATTCAGAGCACAGACTGGACCACAGGGCCTCTTTCGCTAAGGTCTTTCACCACGTGCAGTAATTTACACTTCTGTGGTTTTTAGCTGGTTTCCGAAGGAAATGAGGCTGATGTGAGCATGTTGTGTTTGTGGGCGTGGGTGTGTGTTCCCAGGAGTACAGATCTCATGGAAAGTAAGTTGTGATGGACAGAGATAGACAGGTTTCATTGGGGGGACTTCCTTGGTGGCAATAAAGAAAGGCATAGATTGAAAAAGGTGAGAAGAAGCACAAGAGAGATTCAGATAGTATCATTTCCATCTTTAAAGGACTATCTCTTTACAGAAACAGTAACTGTCCAAAGGAATAACAGCACATTGCAGACACATAACCCTGCCAGAAGAAAGTGCAAATCCAAATAAGATGGTTAAAAAATGTTTGTGAAGCATTTATAGGAGATGGTCAGTTGATAGAGCTTTTCTTCATAAAATACAGTTCTGTTAAAATGTTCCATGGAAAGAGATTTTGACAGTAATATTCCTAGCATGCAGGAGGGCTTTCTAGTCACTTGCAGAAAAAAGAGAGCGTTTCGTCAAAAACTTCAGTTTTTCAATTTGAAACAGAAGTCGTTGCTTCTTGTGAAAGCATGTGAAAGAGCCATTGGTTTGGGTGGACTTGTCTTCATTCCAAGGCAAAATAACAAGAAATTTCAGACACCTGGAAGTTGTCATGAGATGGAAATGTCATTGCTGGGACAAATAAATAACTCTTGAGAGCACAGCCACTACAGTACCCCACTACAGCCACATGAGGAGGAATCCCACGGAAGCAGGCTGCTTCCCAGCCAGCTTTATAGAGCAGCAACCACTGAGAAAGCAGGGCTTCACACCCAGCGGTTTATGCTGTTCATGTCAGTATTCAACCTCTGTATTACAGTCTGCTTTATGGCCTGTTTGAGCTCACTTTGTATTGCACCAGTGCATCATTAAAGCTTATTTAACTCCTTCAGTTTTTTACAGATTTCCCAACGTCATCAGCAATGTGTTCAAAATGCCCATGAAGTTTCTATTGAAATCATGACTTCAGAAGTAAATATAGTAAATACCACTAACTTTTGAAAAATCTCAGTTTACCAACTTCTTTCGAAAACTCACTGGGATTGATTTGTATTTTAGTGAAATACACAGCCATGCTCACACAGGTGACAGAAAAGGAAGAAATGCACTTTTTTTTAATGCACCCATTTATAAATGTAGAAGCAGAATTCCAAATGCCCTGATATGAAACAGAAACTGCTGAAACCTTTATTCAGAAAAGACTTTCTTCAGACACAGGCTATGCAAAGGACATCTCACTGGATAGGCCAAATAGTGTTTCCCCGCACACACACACAGAACTGCAACAAAACTGAAAAAGTAGTAACTTTCATTTGAAGTGTTTTCTCCTAACGAAAAATAAATTTTCGGGGGGAAAAAAAAAGAGATAAAAAGCAAAAATCAATTTATAGATGCTGCTGCAGTGCTTCACAAGAATGGTAATGTAGGCTTATTGGTCAAACTGTCATTTTCTCTAGAATGTTTTGGTCTAGCTGCAGCTATTGCCCAGAAAGGGTTACAGGTGTGATTTTCAAAGGTCAGTAATAGCCAGTAGGTCAAAATTGTGATTTTCATGGGCTTTTCTGACCCTTGGAAGCTTTCGTCTATACTGAAAGGCAGCACTACAAATTCATCTCATATGAGAAACAGCACAATAAAATAGATAGAAGAGGGTCATGGTTAAATTATTGCTCTACAGGAAACTTGACTGATCCTAAGATTAAGAAAATAAAGTCCAACATCTTAAAAAAGGAGAGTACTCTCAAACAGATTTATAAAAAAAAAAAGAAGTTCTCAAATGAAAACCATGTTGATAATAAGTAGCATGCTGGTGCAAATACTCTGCCTAACTTCTGCACAATTAGAAACTGTGCTGAAAAGCAAACTTCTGCCTTGCAAAAGACAGATAATTTAGACCATGCTTCAGCATCCACATTCCAGAGTCTTTGGCTTCTCCAGTGAGAATGTGAATGAGGAACAGCAACTGCAGAGGCAGCTAGGACTGCAGTTGTACTGATGGATGACTGGCCATGAGGAAAAACATTGAATCCTCCACCTCTCTAAATGCATGCCTTTGACCCAATGGAAGGATGCAAAGATCCCTCTGGGACCTGGCTAGGAATATGACCCAAATATTTTCAAATACTTTTTCAAACACTGTTTTAAAAAAACCTTCCATATTCAAAACCTATATGGGACAGCACTGGATCTCAGCTCCAGTTCTCTAATCCTTAACGTTTTGGCTAGCAAAAGTTCTAGTCCTGTACCAAAATGTAGTGTCCAGAAAGTATTAAGCATTTAAGTTTTATATGTTCTTACAGTTTACTTAAGATTAATGTAAGCATCACTTCTTATAAACATTTACATACTTTGGCTCTGCTAACAAAGTGTATCCTCACTCTCTTTTTTTTTTATTGGGTAGCTATAAATTTGTAGAGAGAGAAAAAGCTTACAACAACAATGGAGGTAGCATGGCCCAAGCCAAAGCAAATTCATATATGAGGAAACAATGGGAAGTTGGCAAAAACAACATGAAAAAAAAAGAAAGTTTACTGGATACACACAAAGAAAAGACCACCCTATGTGTGTGGTATATATTTGTGCTAAGTCTCACATCTTTTCTGTGATATATATTTTTTACAAGGTTCTAAGCTTTTTTTATGAGGTGAATAAAACACACAAGAGCAAAGTCTCCAGCAGTTAAAGGGCAGTAGTAGATGTCTCTGCTATGCATTTGCTTCTAATAGAATTCCCATTCACTTTCCTTGAGCAAATCAAAACCGTTGTTGGAAAAAGTTCTTTAGAGACCAATGACCCAAATTATCCTTTCCCAAAGGAAAGAAAGAGGCATTAAATGTTTGGAAACCTGCCCCCAAACATATATGCACAAAATGCACTGTTGAGCAAATGAAGTGCACAGTAGTTCCTGACGAAATCCTGTATGATTCTGAGCTCTAACTGAGAGGCTTCAAAGGGCCTATTGCAGAAACATGCTCAAAATCCCACACTGCCTTGCACTCTCCCGTACGAGTTTGCTCAGTTTATCTTGGGGGTGCAATGGTTTCCCTCATTTGAATTCAGCTAGTTGATTTTATGTCTTGTCAGAGATGAAATCATATGTTCCTCCAATATTAGTGAGAGGTCTAGCTCTTGTCTAGTTCTCTTCTCATACCATTTAGCATCTCTAATTTGAGTCACCAATTACATTCTCCAGTCCAAGTCCTCTTTTTTTGCTATTCTTTTTTGCTCTTCTCCTCTCCCCTCTTTTTGAAGGCAGCTTTTAGTTATGCACAGTGATTACATTCTTCTAAGGATGTGGTAAGTCCAACAGGCTTTGGTTACTTCTTGTAAGGCCTCGAAACCTGTCAGTGGTGAGGGAAGGATGCTGGCCTCCAATGTGTGGGAGAAATGACTAAAATTAAGCACATGACAAAAATTAGCAAAAGAAAAAAGGAAGCTTCAACACATGGAAGGAATTTTGGTGGAACAAATAAGATTTGCTGGACCCTTCTCATATGATTCAACGATTCTGTTGTTACACTGCAAGTTGCAGTAATGGAAAACAGAACAACAGTTAGAGGGTGGGAGGTAAACTGAAAACAAAACAATATGTTACCTTATAATGCAGAAGAGGCGAGGGTTACATGTTTATGGTCCATTAAAATGCATCACTCACTTGTCGAGATAAAATCCATCTTAAAACCCTTTCATTCATTTTGTTTTCTTACATTTAAGGTATTAGCACAATTCTGCATTTTACAAAATAATCTAAGATCTACTCAGAAGAAAGGATTGCTGTCCCTCTTTGTCCAATAATCTTCAGATTCACAGAGTCTGAGAAGCAGTTTATCTCTGGAAAAGATCTATGCCAGGTTCAGAAGTAGGTTGCTGTAAACTCTGCTAACTCATGGTTATGAAGAAAGCATGTCACCACATTTCCTGACATGAGGGTCTCAGCTATGAATGCAGCTTTTAATTTTCTACAGCAGGGTTCATTAGCTTTCACCACCCATTTTTACTACACTTGCACTACTTTTCAGTAAACATGTCTGTAATGTTAACATTTCTCACCACTGTGTTAGGAATCCTTCAATATTTGTGGTTCTTGTTGAAAAGATTAGGCTCTGCCAGTCAAAGACACTGAACTGCAATCAGAGCTTTCACCTTAAAGCACAGATTTCTAGTCATGATAAATATGAGGAAAAATTCAAAGAATTACTGGTGACTAAAGAAAAAGGCACTAATTAGGCACTGGAGAAAGCTAGGCGTTCCTCTTATGTCGGAGTCTAAGAGCATTCAGTTCCAAAGGGGTTAAAACAACACATAATTAGCCACCTTCAAGTGAAAGAGATGGGAAGGCAAATAAAAATAATTCAGTGGTAATAGTACGGTTTTCTATTTCTCAATATTTAGGCCAGTATTGCTATTTTGAGAGCCTGGAAAGATGATTTTGGAAAAATTCAGGTTAGCAATTCTTATCCTGATGTGTTTGCCCACAGCTAGGTCTTCATCAGGTTACTGTGTTTAGTCCTCTGAAAGCACCTCCTCCACAAGTTCATTGTGTTCCACCAATCTAAGTGTGCCTCAGTACTGCATCTGTTCTTGGCTTCTCTATTGCATTCCCTAGGCACCAAATCTGCAGCAGACACCACTCCTGTCAGGAAAAAAGTGGCAATGAAAGCAGAAAAGCACACAGCTTTGAGTGCCTGAAGAATCTTTCGTCTTCATCTTGGAGATATATTGACCCAAGCAAAACAAAGAAAGAAAGAAAGTACAATCTGAACACAGTATCTTGCCTCTCATTCCTTCCTAACATTTTTTTCTCATTTGTTAGTGCCCAAACAGTCAGCTCAGATATGCTCTTAACTTGGACAAGCGTTTTGGGGAGTGTACACATTTTCTTGCAGCTCATGGTGTCTTCAGCAAGTAATAGTCTCTCATTCTCAGTCTTTGACCTTATGGGGTCCCAGGCTAAGAAGCTGTCCTGTTCTGCAGAACTGAAGTCGTGTGGTTTTGCTTCAGCAGGTATTCAATAAGGAAACAGCAGAGCTGTGCACCATTGTGCAGGCTGGCATTTATGGTGCTGAATTTGCACCTTAGTTTCATATACAATAGAGGCAAAGAAAAAAAAAAAAGCAGAGGTCTTAACCTGAGATTTCTAAGAACCACTGTGCAAACCACTTAATTGAGGAGGTGTGTCTGAAACCATACCTCCTGCCTGAGGTTAGGTACTTAATGTACAGATGTAGTGTGGCTCCTCTATAGGACTAGAGGGTCAGACTGAAGTCATTTCATGCTGTTTTGTATTTAGTTAACAGTATTCTGAAAGGACTCTCTAAGTGTTTTACCTTAGGTAATCACTGAGTAAAAAATATGACCAAGACACAACAGAGATGGTATTTCTCATTCTTAGCAAAGGGTCTCAAACACCCTCCTACGTACTTTCTGATCCTATCCATTGTGCAGTGTCTGGTTCAGAATGAACTTCAGAATGGAACAGAGGCCCTTGCATCCATTTAAGACTTGAAGAACCTACAAAGACCACTTAGAGCTGTTCTGACTCCCACTGAAGCCTATGGAGGTTTTTCCATTGCCCTCATAAGAAGGTGGATCAGCCCCATAGGAAAGGCTTCAGTGTAGCAAATATAATTTCTTGCCATGATTGTACTCGGTTCGCCAGATAGATTAATTCCAGACATGGTGGGTGAGAGTCGAAGTTTGAATTTCCACCACACCCACGCAAAATGAACAGTAAGAGGTTTTCTCCTGTTCTGCCTTCCCCTGCCCAGCACCACTGACACCTGTAAGAGGACAAAACTTGAACTCACACAGACACAGTTATATAAACTGACATTCCAGTTAATAGTCGCTTTGGAAATTCCCAAGCTATGAGCTGTCCCGCCATCTAGAAACTGTGGTTTCCAGACATGAGCTAAATCACAAACCACTGCACAAGGAGTCATTGCAAACATTCCTTGTGTCATTGTTTCAAAACAAAGCTTGTAATATTTTAATCCCATGACCACAAGAGCTTGTCTGTTACAGCATGTAAAGACTATCCAGTGAGTTAGGAGAGCACTCCAGCTTCCACCCCACTTCCACTCATTGATGAGTCTGTAATCTGTCAGGAAAACTGGGAAAAGAGGGCCACAGTGGGACAGCTACTGGCTTACCTACAGCAGTAATGATAAATATGCAGACGATGATAAAGACTCCCAGCAAATACTATCTGCCCTTCTCACAGGTGACACCAGGAACAGTATATGCCCAGAAAGTGGGAGGCACGGGCTCTAGGTCTTCTTCAGTCTCATGTTTAAGCTTGTATTCCCACTTTGCAGCCAGGATGAACTCTCCTCCTTTCTGTAGCCATGCCACTGTGCAACAAAGGGTGTCAAGCTCTCTGGGTCTTCAGGACAGTGAGCAAAAGCATCTGTACAGCCTGGAGATGAGGGCACACAGTCCTTGTCTGTACTTTCTGAATATTTTAATCTCATTTTAAAATTGAAGAGGTCACAATTGTCCACACCCAGAATTTCAAAGCCACCAACTTTGACAGGCAGATCTGTTTTGATTGCTTTTATCATTTTTTTCCTGCAAGTCACCTTCCTAGAGAGCTTTGTCTTCAGTATTAGAGAAGAGCAGATTCTGATTATCTATCATGGGATAACATCCACCAGAGACAAAGGTTGCTACAAGCAGTATCATTTAGCTTCTCGGCAACGTGCTCAAAACCTCCCTTCATTCTCCTGTAACTCAGTGAACTCAGATTTCTTTGCAGGCATTCCATTTCTGATACTCTTCCTTAACAACTGGCTTCCTAAATTGTGACCTTTGAGAAGCAAAGAAATGATGACATTGTGCGTGGACATTTGAAATCTGAAGACCTAGCATACATGGTTGAAATTATGACCTATATATTTTGTTGCCTGATGATTATTCCTAGCTTGATTCAGGAAAATCCAGAACCTTGCAGAAGTAATACACTAAGGTAAAAAGGGGAGGGCCAGAATAGACAAAATTAATCCAAGAACAATTATTTTGTCTGTTCTTTTCCACCTAGAGTGCCTTATAGGGAACTATTCTGAAGTAATAAAATATGACTAAAATTTTCTCACATTTAATTCCATGGTAGAGTGCAGATGTCTGCAAAAGTAAAAATACCCAAGTATTTCAGCCCACAAAGATTCCAGGAAAGTGACAAGAGTTTGACTGAGTCAGGATAACACAAACTATTAACTTTCTGAAGTTTCAGGACATAGAGAGAATTCCAAATTTTGCTTGATCAGCTGAAACAATTTAGGGAATAAGTTTCTCCAACTTTATTGCCAGAACTTTAGCAAAGAATTTCATGTCAACATTAAGAAAAGATATAGCTGTATAATAGAAGACATTATGAGTCCTTCTCCATGGCTTTCCTAGTAAGGTAATACGAGCCTTGGAGAACAAGGCATCTTTCAACTTTATAGAAATCTGGAGGCTAAAAGAATGCTGAAGATTTAAAATAGATTCAGGAAAAAAGCAAGCTGAAACAGAGGCTTTACTTGTTTTCATATTAAAGCTGCTTTTGTCACTTTCCCGTTCACAGGTTAGTTCTTCCAGATCAGTTTGCAAAGCTGAATTAATTTTTCTACAGGGCAACACTTCCAGTTTACACCTTACACATTTTAAATGCTTACATATTGAAATGTGTTTCCAAGGCTTCTTATGGCATTTTGTCATGCCATATTGTGATATTTGTGTCTACCTGTAAAAAACAATTAACATCTGCTTGGAGGGGATGGACGCTCTTGTTTCATCCTGTTAACCAGGTAGATGAACTCACCATCAGTAAAGTGAAGGACTGAATATTGCACAGTCCAACTGAAGCTACGTAAAATGACATTTGTATGGGGCAGTGGGAAAAGCCTTATATAAGTAATGCCTCTATAAAAATGCATCACAAATTTAAGAAAGTAGATTTTGGCAAGTACCATCTTCCTTACGGAAGTTTTTGCTGACTATGCACACAGTCTTTTGGGGATGGATGTGGTTGACCAGTAAGCCCAGTCCAGTCCCTGACAATTGTCCCTGGTAGGAATCTGCAACTATTTAGTTCTTCTTCTACAAAAATGACAAAAATGCTTTAAAGTTAGAGACTAGAATAATAAAACCATGTAGGTTTCTACAGAGAAAGTGTGTTTTGGGGGATCCTTTGATATACTTTGTTTATTGTTGCAAGCAGTTGTAAACCACAGTCTTATTTTCATTGTTGCTCTGATCCGAGTTGCACATCTGGCTGTCAGTGTTAGTGTCAGCTTGGTGGGAGACTTCTCCAGAGATCTGTGCATGATAAATATGTGTATTCTGCAGCATGGTTTGCAGGTCTGGGATTTCTTTCTTTCACCTTTCAACCTTACACTGAAGGCTTGTAAGTAAAGCACAGTGGCTCATTAACGACATCCAAGGTTTCCAGCTAAGCCCAAAGCTCCCTAGTACACACAAAACTTTCAGAAAAATGAGTGAGTAGCATGCCAGTTCGGTCTTTGTTAACCACTTTGACCAAAACCTTATTTGTTTGCCCATGTTCAATAAAATAGCACATTTTAGTGGTCAGCCCTACTGTTGTCTCCCCACAGGTTGTGTGGAAATGTCTGATGCATGAAGGCACTTGGATTGTCTGAAGATTAGCAAGGCTATCATGCCTTATTTAACCATTTGCTGGTAAATGTGGAGGTAACAGAAAGGGGAAATACTAAGAGGTGACCTATTCCATGGCATCAACAAAGCACTTAGCATCTCTGCTGCACTGCTGCAAACAAAATAAGGGAAAGCCAAAAGTTTGTCCGACTAAGCACGTCAGAAGCTGTATACTCTTACAAAAGCCTAAGCATACCTCACTCCCACAGCTACTTTACCAGGTAATTAGGCATCTCCTACAACTACTTATTCATATCACTGCAATGCTTCCAGGCCTGAGCAGGTTGTCCCAGCCTAAAAACTGGGACACACTCAGTTGACTTACATCTCTATTCTCCTACCAGAGAGAGAGGTTCAATGAGAGAGAAAAAAATTGAGGTCCTGTCCCCATGACCTCAGAATCCCTCACGCAGGGACTGTGTATCCACAGGAGGAGACTATGCCCCAAAGAGCTTATTGTCTCAACAGGCAAAGGGGCACAGCCCACAAGCAGAAAAGAGAGCGCTGAATCACAGAGACATTAAGACCTATTTCTAGAAAAGTATTTACATCCTTAAAGTCTAGGTTGGAATCTAAAGCTGAGCCCCCAGCTGAGAAACTCAAAACCTTGAGAAACTTGTAATGAAGTTTGCAAACATGGACATTACCTCTAACCTTCATACAGCTCAAAATTTCCTGGGCTCTCACAGTGCTCCATGAAGGCCAGTGTCCTACTACCCACACCCATCTCTGCGTGCTATGAGTACAGCGTAACTCATGGAAACTCCTAACACTCTGAAAACAAAGATGCTAAGCTCTAAAGAGAACATTGTTGGTTTTGAAACCTGGGCGATTATATTTGTGTTTAATACGTGGATTTGGAAAATCGAATTAGACCAGAAATGTATTTTTAATGTGCTTCATTTAGTTTTGCAACTCCCTGCAAACCACACAATCTGTTGGGGTTTTTTTAATATAAAATTTGACCAGATGATAGTGAGCCAGAATACTTCATACATTGTGTATGTACAAGTGAGCTGTAAATAGGTCCTTTCTTTCTTATGAAGAAAGGTTCTTCAAGTGCTTGATACACCATGGCATTTACTTCTGTAAATATTTTTGACTCTTAAACTTTGGACTCTGTAAGTTAGAACAATCTTGTTATAGTGACCAGTAAAAGTCGATATGAAATTACTTATTCTATGTTCAGAAATTAAAAAAAAAAAAAGACTGCATTGTAAAAAATCCAAATAATGTATCTTGAAGGAAAACTATGAAAATGACAGAGGACAATGCCAGCACCAATGCCAGGGTGCAGTATGCTCTAGACATCCTAAATTCTGTCCAGTTGAGAGCAAAGTCGAAAATAGTATTTAGAACCATGAGTGTTTGTAATTCTAATGCTTAATCCACTAGATTAGGCAGGATCCTGATTTTAGAAACTCTAAAACATTGGTGAAATAATGCTTATGCAAGTTATCCCAAGATACTGTTCTGATACTGATGTACTTCAGGAGATTAGGAAAAACAAGCTTTAGAGAAGTTCCTATACAGAAAGAAAGAATCCACGTATTTGTCCCATATCCTGAATCATTAGAGAGCAAGGTCCCTCAAAACCAGTTGACTTTTCCAAGCCTGGGTATTTATCTACCTCTGATAAGGGATACCTCACTTATACCTATGAACAACCAACCATGTATTTCTGGACTCAACTCCTAGTGGACTCCAGTTAAAAACTCTTAAAATCAGGAGGATTGCAAAGAGTGCTTCTGTAGCCATTTAGAAAGTTCAGATCTTAAGAACCTTTGTCTTTCTACCCTCCCTGAACTCAGTCTGCAGTTCAACAATATCTTGCTTAAGGCAAACAATATTTCCTTTCTTACCACTTGTAATAGGAAGACCTTTCTTCCTTTCTCCTGTCCCTTGCAATACCAGTGCTCCATTGCTTCATGGAGCTTATCTAAAGCATTTACTGGGTACATGTACAGTTTAAAAGCAAGAATTCCCAGTTCAGCCTCAAGTCCTGTGCCCCAATCACACAAATTACATAAACACCAGCTTCCTTCCAGGCTGTCTCTTGGAGTCAGCTAATTCCTTCTGAAACAAAATCCACGTTTAACTCTGGCTACAGTTTACTTTATGGAATGCTCTCGAGAAACATAGTGAAGGAGACTGCATCGTCTTTGTCTCCATCCTCCCTGTGTCGGGCTCCAGATTTCTGTCCCTGGACAGCACCTCATGTACCAGGACTTGTGAAAATTTCATGCTTTAAGAACCTCACTCTGGTGGGCTGCAGCACAGCCCCTATATATAGTATTTAAGATATTTTGAGCTATAAAAATACCAACAAGTAATTGCAATGTCCTGGACCACAGAGAGACAATATGAAGCCCAGGACTAAGTGCTGTGTGATCTGAACATGGCAAGTCAGCTCTACATGCACTTAGTCCAGAGCAATGTGCAGGTCATCTTACAATAATCAGCTTGGACCTCAGGGAATCATTCTCTGGCATATATTTATACAAAGATATCATACAAATTTAATGCATCATATAAATCACATAAAGTCAGAATCCAGGTCCACTAAAGACCACAGAAGTATAAACTTAAACCTATACCTCATTATCAACAGTTGGCAGACCAGAAATTACACTGCCTTTCAATTGGCATCTGCTGCCAGGAGAAGCTCATTTTTCCAGTGGAATTAGGACAAGTTCCTGGACCACACAGTAAGTGATTCACCAGGACCAAAAACTAAGTATTCCACATGTTGATGACTTTGCCACCACTGTTTTGGCAGTCCTTCTACCACCAAGAAAGTACAGGAAATTTAAAACAAGTGCACTTTTCGTCATACATTGGTATGAAGAGACAGTTTCTTCAGGAAAAGTGTTATTTAAAGACAGATGGCACCTTCTGTCCCAAAGTCAGTGCTTAGTTTTTACCACTGCTCTTCAGGATTCTGACAGCTTATATCAGATATAAGTGATTTTATATGCAAAATACCAGGGGAAATAATCATAGCCAGATAAACAGAACTCGAGTTCTGAAAGCAAAATGCAGTCGGGGCGGTACAGTCCCATCACACAGTTCCCTCAATATATAGAGTACTTTTTCTTCCTTTTTATTTCAGAAACTGTGGATGAGTAACATTTTATGCTCTCAAAAAAATCATCTAAAGTTTGCTCACAAAAGATGAAAAGATAATTTGGTTTTTCTTTTTCAATTCCAATTATTTGCCCATAAAAAACCAAAACATACTTCTACCAAATGACAGCCTCACTGGGAGAGTTTTGGATTGACAAGCCTTCCCCCCCCCCATCCCCAAAGCTACATGTTGCAATAAAATGGCTTCTGCCTACCCTAATAGCAGTGTAAAAAAAAAATAAATTTTTTTCTTTACTGCTGGCAATGGCATGGCACAGGTCTCCAAACAGGTTGGAGTGCTATCAGCAACTTTGACACAGACCTTCCATTGAGGACTTCTACCTTCTTTCTCACTGGTCCTGAAAAGACTGTTTAAAAAGCATAATACCAAAGGCCCCAAACTGTATTACAAATATTTCTATCCAGAAACATGCATCTTTTCTGCAGGATGAGCAGTCACACACATGAAAGGTTGGGGAGGGGTACAGATCCTTAAGCTGTTTTTATGCTATAACAAATAGAATTTGCAGGTGCAAAGGAAGATTCTTTTAAACACAAAGCAATCGGGCTTAGGATTTGTATTTTCATAAAAAGTTGCAAAATATGGCAGTGTTACAAGATACTTCATTTTCTACCCACAAGTTTTCCCATCTGTGAAATTCAAGGAATACACTTAGCAGTGGCAAGAGGATATTTGTCAGTCCAAGATAAGCATATGAAGGTGTTTGTTAAAGCATCTTCATTTAATATCTTTTAAGTGCAATGTGATAGACTTAACTGACTTGCAATAGTCTCTTGGTCCTATTGGCTCTGTAGCTACCTATCGAAAACCAGATCCATTGTTGCTGTGGAGCAAATGCTAAGCAGAAATCAACAATGCCATTTTGGCACCAAAGCCTGGGGACAGCAAGCATCCTAATGAATGAAATTTGTCCAGGTATTACACTGCTTTGCAAAAATCAGCATGAGATGATGAAAGGGAAATGAAGAGAGGTCCAAATACATAACATTTCATGAAACACTGGAAATTTTAATTTTCCCTACAACATCATAGCTACTTCAGCAAAATTTTAGCTAAGAGAACAGCTGTGTTAACTAAGTCTCATAAATTAGAATGGAACCTCATTAACTCCATCATTTTTTTCAAAATTCTTTTACCCCTTCAGTTTTGCACTACCACCATAAGATGTTACTTCTGCAATGTAAGGATGAAACAAAGTGCCAGCAAAAGCATAACAGAGACACTGCCAAGACTAGCAAAGTTCAATGAATCCTGAAGCTTTTTCTAATCCAATTCCAGCTTATAAATGGTCGAGGCTTTGCAAATTTTATGGGCCATCTGCAGGCCTAAGACAATTTATGTCCTCAGAATTACATCAGATCTTTAAACTCTATTTTCATGAAAATAAAAAAAATGCATAAAATCTATGCTTAGCAAAACTTCCCCTCTTATACCCAATTATACAAGCAAAATCAATATACAATAAAAGCAGCTGTCTTTTCACACTTCCTAAGATGTGGTGTCCTTTCATTGTTCTACAATGCATTTAGGCATTTTTAATGTTCTCTCTTCTGCCCCTTCCTAAGCTCTTTTCAATCTCAGCAGAGGAGCAGTGAATAAGGTCCGTTCAGGGTACAGTAAGACATGACCTGAACATTTATCCAAACCGCAAGCCAAAATGCTTGTGGCTTGACAAGGTTTGGTTAACATTTTTTCCAGTTTTTGGCTCTCTTTGGAAGTAAAAGTGACAAAAACTCTACTGAGAGAAGTCCATTCTTATAAGATTCCCTTTCTGATTTCACACAGGTGTGAGTTACAGATCAACTGGATATCCCATGCACCCAAGTGTTTGTGTAACAGGGCAATAAAACAGGACACATTTTATTTCTCTTGCACTCTGAAGTAACCCCAAAGGAGTAAAAATCCTCAGTTCTAAAGCATCCATTTACACAGTTTGTGTGCATCACTCAATATATGCCCATACTCAAAATTCTCAAATTCCCCAACAGAGCAGTACTGGTAGTTAAGTCATGTGTTAAAGTCAACAGTCAGAATGGAGTTTCTATTTTTGTTTTCTGGGCATGTCCCCCATTTCCCTAATGAATATTCTGCTTTGATGACTTGCTTTTGCTTTTAATTTCAATAAATTTGATTAAAGGAATTCCACGCGATAAGTCCAAGAAAGTCTAGTTACGTTAAACAAGGTTATATTTATTGGCATAAGGGTGCCACCTATTGTCATGACAATTGAGGTGAGAAAATCTTCAGCAGACCTTTTTGGAAAGCATACCCCTATTCATTCCCACTTTAGATCACTTCCAATCCTTTAGATGATTCAGCTTTGGCAAGATTATGTTTCCTGTATAACATAGACAGTTTGTACACATACATATCGCTTCTCCCACTATCTCTTAATGCTGCAGAGCACAGTGATAGTAAGCTCTGTGCCACTACAATTATATTTTCATACTTGACTCAGAAGTTGGTCTGCTATACCCATTACTAGGATAACAAATAAGGTCCCAAGAGTGCCTGTATGCATCAATATCAATGCAAACACATTATATGTATTTATCTATGTACATAAATATAAAATTCGCAGGATTTTTCAATACAAACATATGTATTTGACAAAAACATATCTAATTTCCCAATTTTCATGCTTACTGAATTTTTAAAAAACTATAAACTGGTTCAATATCTAAATTCTATTAGGTACCTAGTTTGGGAGTCGGAGGGGGCGGGGCAGGGGATAGCAAGAGAACGGTTCTTCTTAAAACCCTGAAAAAAACACCACTACTCCACTTCTGGAATTTTAAATTGTTTCCCAAAGGTATTCTCCCATTTCTTTGACCAGCCCTACATGCAGTCATTGTAACCATGCAAAGTGTAGTTTTCAGCTATAAACGTGATGATAGCTTTCTTTAGTGCTGACATAACAATAACAACAACAACAACGTACCAGCTCTGCTTTAGCCCTTTAACTTTGAACTTGAAGACTAGAGGTTTCAGTGGACTTCCAGCAGCTCAAACCATTAAACATAACATATGGGAACTACTATTAACTATGTAGGGAAGCTAAAAAGTGTATAAACGAGTGTACTTTTATGTAAGGAAATGCAAGCTCCACTACTTCATTTTTGTGGACACTCACCTTTATACAGTGGACTTCAATAATGGGTAACAAATGTTCAGGAGTCAGACCACCCAGCCACTGCTAAGACGAAAGAAACATCTATTTCCAGGCCTCCTGTTTTGAGGGCCTTTATGTTGACAAAACACTGGCAGAATAAACACATACTGTGTGTCAACAGATCAGTATCTGCTTTTTTTTTGTTGTTTTTTAAACACCAGCCTTAACTTTAAGCAGATCTGTGGGAACTTAAAAGGCACCAAGACACCATGAAGCTGGCCATCATATAAAAACCTAGCTAGATAGAACAGGCTCACTGGATTGCTGTATTTAAGATATTCCACACTTTTGCCATTCTTCAGAGATATCAGGATACAGACGGACACTTGTCTCAGAGAATTTATTTGGTTTGGTATAGATTCATGCTAGGTTTTGAGCGTTCAGCTTAAGGCTTTTCGTTTTTTCCATCCCAAAGAAAACTTACCAAATCTGAAGTGATGCAGGGCTGTCTTTTCCTGAGCGTACAGGTAGAAAGAAACAGGCCATCAAAGGTAGAAGCAACCTGCAAAATACAAATACCACTGCTGTTAACATGCTAGTTGAAGATCATTTGAGCAGACATGACCCTAAAAGACCACAGCTCTGAGTCTGAAATGCCAAGGCTGTGGCTAGTGTCATCACTTTTTCCTTCCAAACCTGAATCCCAAAGGCCAGCATGACTTTGGTTCTTACATGTTCCAGCCATAGTTACCCTAAACTTAATATTTGTTTCAGCTTAATGTCCAGTGTGCAAAGAAAAAGAATTTGTGTTATTCCTCACAGTAGCAGGAGAAAGAAGAAAATGCTATTATAATTTGGCTGCTATTTGTAAAAATACTTTCTATTTTTTTAAGAACTTTTTTTTACATTAAAAGGGGGGAAAAAGGAGAGAGAAAAAAGAAATCCCTAGTTCCAGGTTCATGCAAGTTTGGAGCATCCTATCCCTTTATAGTCAGCAGGAAGACAGACAATATCTACCACCTGAGATATTCTCTGGAGATACCGGTCTCTGTGACCACAGAAGAATACTTGGACTACAGGGATCATGGCTCAGCTGGTTCAGTTAGCTTTATAACCACAGATTACCACTCACCATCAGCAGATCATTATCTATACGTACACAGTTATAACAGAAACTTAATTAGTTCTACAATATTAATATTTTCTGCCAGCAAGTATTTCAGTGAGAATTTCTGTCAGAATTGCTCTGCAGTTCTTGTGGTACTGCAGCCTGCAAGAATTACATAGCAAGTCCATAGAAGGACTTAAAAAAAAAAAAACCACCCTTGTGTCAGCACTTCTAATGCTTAGAGTACTGTGATCCCTACATGCCATGAACTCTTTCCTGAACTGATATGCCTAAATCCTGTCCCCTCAAATCCAACTGAAACTGGTACAGGTTATTGATAAGCCATAACAATTGTTACCTGTGACCTATAACATTTTCTTCACATATATGACAGATGAGACACAAAACGAGTCTGGGGCAGGATCCACTTCACAGTTTGGAGAATAATTCAAAGGCAATAAAGAAAAACTCTCCCTTTTGTTTTGACTTGGTTAGCAGCAGCAAACACACATTTCACCTCAGCTGGTAATACCTTCAATGAACTTGCTGACTTGTCACTGATCAGCAGATGAGATTAAAGGCTTATTCATTTGCATCTTGAATGAATGAGTTTACTAAGAACAGCTGTTCCTAGTAACACACCAGAACCTTTAGTTTGAGCAACTAATGGAACTCCTGAAGGCAATGCCAAAGCACGCATCTTCACTGGGGAAGCCACATTACTTCTTTGCAGCCACCTCCCCACAAATAAGACAGGAACTAAAATAATCAGATTGAGAACTTTGTCTTGGTTCCTGCCAATAGATAAGCTCTGTGCATGCTCTAAGGAGTCATAAATAGATTTTAGTTTTTTTAAACATTGATAGATAAGTTTGTCTCTGAAATTAAGTCTTTGGAGGAGGTTCCAGGTTAAAAAAAAAAAAGGTCTAAGATTCTGGGCCTTGTCTCTCAGCACTTTACAAGAAATCTGTACCCATGTAACTAGTTTCAAGTTGTCTTTTCCGAGTGATTCAACTGGCTGTAGTGGAATGAGCCAAGTGAATTAAGACGGACTTATTTTGCTACGGGCAATCTTTTCAGGAAGACTCCCAACTGGTATCCCAGGTGGAGGTAGGGAGAAAAAGGGCCAGCTGAGGTTCCCAGAGCATCCAGTGTCAGTCTCAGCCTTGAAAATTGTATAAATGATGTGAAAGCAGATCAGCTGCCTAGGGCTCCATATGGCTTAAACATCTGCTGAAAACTCAGTAGTGCCCTGGCTTTCTCCTTCACTGTCTGCTCTGACAAATATTTGAAGTTCCCAAAGATGCTGACAGAAAAGCTGATGCCCCCCATTTACACCAGTAAACTCCTCTAGGTTACAGCAGATGCCTCCAGAAGCAGACGGATGAGACTACAGTGTAGAACAATAGGAACAAAGATATTCACGCAGGTCCAGACTCTACAGCTTTTATACAAGGGTCACTAGTTTTTTATAACAGCATTCTGCATTTAGGTTTTAAAATCAGTAAAGATATATCAGCAAAACAAATAAAATTGGGATAAGGACATTTATCCTGGCATAACTGAATCCACCTTACTGAACCATGGAGTTTTATCACTGAAACTATAAAGGTATGTGCAGAGAACACCCTAAAGTTGGCCTCAGTGGTAAAGCTTATATATAAAAGTCCCAATACCACAAGGTGCTTGCTTAGATGGACAGGGAATGCTTTAAAACCTTTACTTTAGGACACTTCACCTCTGTAGTATGCCTGGCTACTTCACTCCCACCACCCAAAAAACCACACATCCTTTCAACAAAATGAAGTATTCTTGGTGCCGCAGCTTATAATTAGCAAAAACACTGAGGGGAAAAAAAAATTGCAAAACCAAAATAAATCTAGCCAGCAGCACTTGGTAAGAGCTCCATATTTATTTAGTGTTCCCTTTGTTGGCAGTTAAATGCACGCTATTGTCAGGTAGTGTCAATACATGGTTTGCTTTATCAGTTCTGCCAGCTCTTTCTCTTCCTTCTTTTCCCCACTCTAAATTCCATTTTCCTCTTCAAGAGAGTGGGAAAAAAAACACACCAAGAAAGCAAACATGGACTCTGACTCTCACACAACATTTCCATCCCTTGAAATTCAACGTGCAGTTGTATATGATTGGGTTTCCGTTTGCACTTATTTTCTTGGCAAAGGCAAGCTTGGAGCTGGCTAGTGAAAAACCTCTCCTTTGCTCTATTTTGCCCACCTATGTGCCTTCAAAAGCCAAAAATCACAATCTGATGTACAAAGGGAACACTCAGTGGCTCCGAATAGCCTGCCTTCTCCATTTATTGGCACTGTATGTACTCCCCTTGAGTCTAAGCATGCACATCAGTTCTCCTCCTTGTCTAGTCTTCCTGCTCTACTGGCATGGCAGCATGACTGACACCGTCCATTGTCCACACCAAAATGAACAAACATGAAACGACACCAGAAAGATGCCTCTATCCAACATTTTTAACTAGAAAGGGAGAAGAAGGTCTTATTCTTGCCCTAATTCCTGACTGAAAATAGGACCGCAATGTGTCTGAAAATATGACCACAGCTTGTCCCTAATATAAATATCACTTGAGAGCTTAAAGCCACCTGGCCAAAGACCTTTTAAAACTGAAGAACAAGAAATAGTTGTAAAAACTAAAAATGTAATAATAATTAATGGAGCTACATGATATGTGGTGACTATCAGCACAGAGAATCTGTGTACCATCATAAACTTGTTCATTCTCACAGAGTAAGTCTTCCCTTCACAGACTGGAAGTAAGTTCTAGGAGAAAGGCACAGAGGAAGAGCTACATGACAGCATCAGTCCTAATTTTAGTCAAATCTTTGTTGGTACTATTCACTGGATATCCTCCAATGCTACAGAAGACAATAGCAATCCTTCTTTTGCCATGCCCAGGTAGTCACTTGGGCTCTAAACTCACGTAACATCAAATGAAAACATCCACACTGGGTCTGATTTCTGCAGCTCCCAAAGTCAGTCACAGAAGTGGATCAAATTGGAGGTAGAGGAACCCCACTTGGCAAAATCCCCTCTGTCTCTCATTAAGTATACTACAAGACATTATAAATATTCTTCACATAAACAGTGAATAATCTGCTTAGCAGTAATAGCAAGAAACACAAATACTTCCTTAGCCAAAGGCAGACTAATACTACACTGGCAAACCCATGCTCCCCACCTTAGTTTGGGAATGGTTAAAACAGTATAAAAGTGTAACACCAGTGGATAAAGCCTGTAGCATGCTGTACAGCCAAGAAGTAATATTTGAATTCATGCGGGGAAACATTTTTGTGTGTTCCGGAGACCAAAACTCAGCTTTAAAGCCCCATGGGAGAGCTGATCTGGAAACGCTGTATAATTCTGTCTTAGTTGCCTCATGGAGTTGGAGTACAAACAGGTGACGTATTGTGTATTCTGGACTTCTCTTTGGAAAACTGGGCTCTAAACCACAAACATTTGTACACAGTCTCACCCTCTCACCAGGGCCATCATCTGTTTAAAGAAAAAAGTGCAGGAAATTCAGTGTGACAAGAGGATTGCCACATTCAAGATTTTTGCTACTTATTCTGATACTGGGTGGGCTTTTTCTAAAAAGAAAAAAGAAAAGAAAGACCCAGCTCCTGGAATCTTGAGAATTTAAGTGTTCCTTTTCTTTTAGCTTCTAGTCCACAGAATTACAGCAAAAAAGCTGGAAACATGAACCCTAAGTTATTTTTGCTTAAAAATATTTTAGTTTATAATGGTCTTTACTTTTGAAGCCTTGGTCATAATATCGCAAGGATTGATTTGTGATTTAAGAACCACTAGAAATAACAAGATTGTAGATCACTGCCCTGTATATTCCATAAGTTACGATCCAAATCACTAGAATTACCCAATCCACATATTATTTATTATGCAATATTTTTTCTGCCTGGAAAGAACTTTCATTTCTTTATCTGTGAAACTTTTATTTTTTTAAATAAATACAATGAGAAAAAGAATCACTTCTAAAGACAAACATAATTGTCCTGGGGAATTCCCTGTTTGCTAGACTACTTTATACACTTAGACCAGCCAATGCAAACTGTCTTATATATAGTTGCAGTAGCAAGTTCTGTGCATGTAATTTAAGTTAGAGTAGCACATTCCGTGCTGACAGTCCAGTTTTCATCTAGTTTTGTTTTCTCATGGACATCTGCCCTGTGTGAATTGCAAGCCATACACAGTAAGAACACTTGTTTAAAGTAGAGAAGTTATCTACAGATTTTTAACATCCCCTGTGGCTCAGCAAACAAAGTAACTCTACGCTGGTAGTCTGGCATCCCCCTGGATTTTGCAGTTTGCATGAAGTATATTGCATCCTTCTCCAGAAAGTACCAAACTAATGACCTTGCTTGTTCATTCCTGCCAAGTAGTAGTTGGCAAGCGAGGAACACACTTCAGTAAGCAATGCCTTTTACTGATGACATTTTTACCCTTAAAGCTACTTTTTTATTTTTTACGTTAATTTAATTGACCAAACAAATCAGTATGGGAACAAGAACATCAGTTTGCATGTTTCAGCAGAACGTCATAGTAAACGGGGACCTGTACATACAGATCCAAGCAACATTAGAAACCAAAGCTAAGTCTGGAGATTCTCACATCATTCCTAAACTTTGTAAGAAGCTCACAGCATTTAAAAACTAGTCACCAAACCATTTCCCTTTATGAGTTAATTTTCTAGTGCTGTAATAAGGCTATTTTTTAAACTACAGAAAGGGAATCACAGGCTGTGTGCAAAGGTAGCTGATATGAGCCACAGCCTATACGAGCCTATCTACTGGAGCAGTGTTCGCAGCATGCAGATAGTCTGCTTCACTTAGCTTTCACTCTGCTGTGCAATGGACTGATAGGAGCCAAGCTTGAGATAGCAGGAGCTGCAAGAGTCTCTCCAGGTCGTGGGGCACAGATGAAGATTCGTTGAGCAGACAGCTTCAGATGCTTTAAGACTTCCTTTTTCCAGAAGTGTTCCTTCAGAACATTTCACTAGGGATTACTGACTTCTCCAATAGCTACAAACAAGAATACCTGTCTACATCCCTTGCTTCTTTCCTAGGTGGATGGTGTGAGCTACAGGTGATCTTGCCAGGTTTCAGTGCTATTTATCTCCTCCAGCCTGGCTGGATTAAAAATGGCCCTGTGTGTGTATCAAAGTCCCATTTTCCCCTGGTCACACCAGATTTAACAAGTTCTACCACTTACTGAAAGTGTCACTGTAATTGATTTGGTTTTTTTTTTCCTACAAATCCTCTGGCATTTGAGAAAGATGGTTATCTGACTACTTTTGCTTTCATTTTTAAATTTCCACCTTGAAATTAAAGTATATTCTCAAATTTATAGTGTATTTAGGTGGGAGAAAAATCTCATGCTAATTTAGACCTGAACCCTGCAACCGCTTCCACATGTGCCTGTCTTTACTAGTGTACCATTCCCTGGAATGAGTGGATTCCAGCAAGCTGGTGTCAGCGGCAGCAAGCTGAAGCCTGTTTCAAACTGTTTGCAGGATCAGGGCTTTCTCCTCCTGGAATGCATCACAGTAAAGGAGCACAGTTTTCAAATAAGGCATCTGCATACTGACACTCACTGGAGACTCTTAAATGCTTCTTTTATGTAACTAAAGGTCAAACTGAAACTCCAAATGTGGAATTTCTGACATCCAATTAGGTAGCCCACAGTAAAAACTGGGCCAGTGTTTAATTATATCTGGAGAATACATGAGTTCAGCTGAGACAATTCACACTCACCTCATGTGTTTCTCAGTGTTTTCGATGGTGGAACTAAATAAATATTCTCTTGCTCCACAGATGCACTGGATCAAGGTTTAGCTTGTTACGCATAAAAAATAAATCAGCTCATATTTCCTTGACTTCATTTTTCCAGCTTTGTCATTCTGTCTAGGAGCATACTGCACGGTCAGGCCAGGCATGGCTATGCATGTTAATAACCCTTGGAAAACTATGGATACTTCTGTACAAAATCCTTTTTATTTTTTCCATATAAATAGTCAAAGTGCACCTGGTGAAAGATACTTTTCTTTCTCTCTTTTTTTTTATTAAAGTCTGTGTTTCAAAAACCCTAAGCGGAACCACAACTGTAGTGCTGCTTTTCAAATCAAAAGGACAGTACAGTCTTCACAGGATATGGCTCCCAGCCAGTTGTTTAATGCTTGTAGGTCAATATACAACCAACTCAGCTTCTGCTGCCTAATTGACAAACCACATATCAGGCACAGGAAGGTTAACAACTGCGCTTTCTTTCACCTAAGATCATCTGTTGAGTCCCTGGGCCCTCAGCCCCTTTTTATTTTATCATTCACAAATACCTATTGTGAGCTCCCTCCAGGCACAACAGACTAACTGCATGCCTGAAAAAAAAATGAGAGCCCTGGTAAGCAGTGGGTGTCTGGTCACTCAGGAGCCAGGCTAGCTGTTCATCATGCTCCTCGATTTCAGTCTGCCAAAGAGGTTTAGACCCACTGCTCCCAGTGTAAATTATTTGTGGATGAATGAACCAGGAAGAATTTCCTCCAAAATGTTTTTGATTAATGGAGTCATGACACCAAATGCCAATGCATCACCAAACAGTCTTGATACAATCCAGTAACCTACTCCAGCTTGTTTGTCAATTGTCTGTGTTTTAAGGTAAGTATCTTTCTGAAAAAACAAATGTTAAAAGTCTTTGCACAAAAATGTTCCCCAAAACACCAACAAAGAAGTAGCCTTCCTTTCATTATGCTTTTTCCTGGTATTATTCCCTGCCTGTTTAAAGGGAACAAACCTACTGGTAAGGGAAGATTTCTGGAGCGGGGCGCCTGAGAAGAGCAGAGAACACAAATATCAACAAGACCCAATGCCTGCTGCTGCCCAGGAAAATCACCTGATTATTTCACTCCTTCTGCGCCCTCCACATCATGGCAGTCACATATGAGGGAAATACACAGACAACACCAGACCTCCATCCAACACTGCAGTACCTTGTTATAATGGGATATGCCTCAAACTAGGTACGCCAGCACTAAAGGGGCATGAGAAGCTACTAACATTATTCCAGTTAACATTCTTGTCCGCATTCTTGGGGATACTGCCCCTACTATATCATAATAGTAATACCTTGTACTTCATTTCAACAAAGCTGCACCAAAGTCCAGTAATGTAAGCACAGAGGTTTCAGCTCTATCTGTGGCCATAAGATACTGTATAGTGACATAAAACGATCTCTATGCATGCTGCTTCCATTAACGCTGAATGGATAACTGTCATCTGGGAAGAGAAATAACCCAGTGGAGACTCTAACAGCTAGTTCTGAGTACAACCTGCATCCAGTGAACGCTGAGTTATGCCTTGTGTTGCAAAGACTTAATGATTCTTAGTCCCTCAGGGCTGAGTGCTGATTGTCCGAGTGGCTAAACGCTTATATTTATCCATGAGTTTGATGTGCACCTTCTTTGAAGGAGACACTGGGTAGTTCCATTAGCAGCACACCCAGCTGTTTCCAGCTGCTTTTATTAGCCAGGAGAGACATGCTGCTCAGCTGTTGCTTTCAATGTTTTTAGGGGTTTCTGACCTTTGTTGGTTTTGATGGTGCTGAGCTTGAGGTGTGAGGACTGTGCCCATCCGATAGTATCAAAGTGGTAGAATTACCTTCCCCATCTAGCTCCAACAGACGATGTGGATAGTTTTGCAGAGATACAGAGTTTGAATCTATAGTTTGATTAGTCTAAGTGACATAACCTTCCCCGTATTGTCTGTGAAAAGTAGATCCCTCTTAGGCCTCCTTTCTTGCTACTAGTGTTTGTACTACTGGAGGCAAAGACCAGAATGGTTCTGTATCATCCTTCCACCCACCTGTTTCAGGCAAACACATCAATTTCTCACCCTCAAAGGTCCTTGAAGAACAACATTTTGAGGATATCACCTTTCAGCAAGGACCTCCTTGTATGCATAGTACAGGTGTGAATGTGTAGCAAAGCAACAGCAGTAAAAAAACCCATGCAAAATAAAGCAAAAGCAGATACAATACTGCAAAACCAGTCAAAACCAATAAATACTTGCGTTCGAACATTTGCTGATGCAACATGCAGAACACAAGAGACAGACAACAGAAGCTGGGCTTTGTGTCTAAGCTTTTCCTTTACCTCAAGAAACAAAACCTAGCCTACTTGATGATCTCTCTGCTTCCCCCACAATTCCCATTTTTTCTATAATACATAGAATTGTATCTTTAACGAGGTCAACACAGTACAAAGGGCACAGATACAGGAGTTCTAACTTTAGGTCACAATGATTTCTGGCAGGAAAATTACTTCAGCTTTGGAAACACAAATGTATCTTCAAAGATTTGAGGGCCAGTTGCTGTTTCTGCATGTTTGTTTCTTTTCCTTATGTGACATTGAGCAATGCGATTCCTCCTGTAAAGGGGGGAAAATTCCAGTATCCATCATTTTGAAGGATTACAGTCAGCGCCATTAACCTGTGAATGCAGCTTTAGTCTAAATTACATTTTCTCTTAGGGCACTCTGAAAGTGAAACTGAGCATGAGACTTGAAATTAAACTGGAGTGGGAACAGAAAGCCTGGGAACCTTTCCTCTTTCCGTAAAGTTGCCGAAGCCATTTTACTTTGCAACAGCACCATATAATGTATTTCCATTGACCTGCAGTAAGCAGCTCAATTTGTTTGAGTAGCCTGGAGAAATAGAATTGTTATGATTTAAAAAGTTAAGTAAGAAGTTCTTTTTAGTTTGATGTTCAAAAGCCAGTTTTCACCTCCCTTAGTTTAATTTTTCAGGCCTTCATATACTTCTGAGCAATTTCATTTGCATAAAGCTATGCTGGTTTTCTTCAGAATTAATCAGGTAGAACTGTCATATCTATTTCTGCACACATGCAGGGCCTAATATTTCTTTCCATCTTTGACATTTTTCACAGAACTGAGATTAAAAACCTGAAGTTTCATTTTTAAAATAAATTGCAGACAAGATTTTCAGAAGTGTCTCTGCATTTCTGCTCCCACTGAAATCAACATTCAAAAATTCAATCTTCCTTTTCTGTGATTGCAAGCAAAACCATAAAAATGTAAGCTGATGCACTGTTATCTTCTCTAGTCTGTAGATGGCTTGAAACAATATGTCTGAGGGATGCGAAGTCCCGTCTCTCATCCTAGTGGAGTAAAACTGAAACCGGAAGATGACAGTCTGTGTCAACATTGTTAACTCTTCCACAGTTAAGGATGTCAGCAGAAATGCTCTGCTCAACTTCTGCAGTCTACTATTTTTTTCCTCAGTGCCATAAAAAACCCCACTAAAATCCTAATATGTACCCAGTATCTGCCTGTACAACTCATTGGCAACAGTAGACTAGTTCATACAATTTATAGCACAATGGGAACTGAAAACACAAGAAGCAGCTGAAAGCAGTCGAGCTCTCCTAATCTCCAGAACACCTTCACAACAGCATATTCCTCTGCTGCCTTCCTCCTCCAAAGAGAAAGTCCTCCTTGCTGCCACCATGCCCCAACCTGATGCATGGGCTATGCACAAGGTCCTACAGGCGAAAGTATGCTTCGGAGACCACAAAAACCTTATGCCCTACCAATACCAAACTCTCACACCAGACAGGAAATAAAAAAAACTGCAAGACATTTATTTGAAGCTCTTTCACTTTAAACCAGGTTTACAATTTATGGAAGCATAAGATATGATGGGGGGGGATGTTGAGGTTGGCAATAATGGATGCAAAACTGTTGTGCTGGGAAGGTACCACTTCCACTAAGGACAGCAGAGCTCTAACACACTTTATTAAGCAGCTGAGCAAGAGTTCTTGATGCTCTTCTTCAAAAATTACGTAGCTGCTAGTTGGACTACGTAAAGCCACAGCTTTATCCTCAGATGTACTCTCCCTAGGATTTCAGAAGTTCACAGGCTATAAATACAATTACATCAGTATACTTCTTCCTCTATTTGGAAGGAAAATTTTATATTGCTAAACTGCCTTGTTCTCCGGTTGCCCAGCTGACTCTTATGCCACTTTTGCTGCCTCTTACTCAGCTGACACGGTGCCACAATGGTAGCATTAGAAAGGTTTCTGCTGTCATACTAAAAATAATTTCACAACCCCAGTCTAGGCAGATTTACAAGCAGTTAACAGTCTGATAATTTCAGTGGATCACATATTTGGTAGGATTTTGGAAACATAATCTATTTGTTTTCATTTTAGTTTTTTTCCTTTTTTTTTCCCTATCGTTTACTCTCGCCAACAAGTCTGTTGAAATGTAAAGCAAATCTATTTTATGTACTGTTATAGCTTTTTCAAACCACAGACATCAAGTAAATATTTGCAGATATTCTGTGGTTTAATTAATTGGCTATGGTCTGCTCAAAGTGTGTGCATAATGTTGGTCTATTTGCAGAACAACACCACTAAGGAATACTTCTGTTTGTTTCTTCCCTTTCGTGTATGTAATATTTGCCATTACCTGGTATATCAGATTAGGAGTGTTATATGAATATACTGATTCTGGCAATGAAGTTTGGAAGTAACTGTGTAGATCCTGTTCATCATGTTTCTATGGTTATTCATAAATATTATGGCCAACCTCAGTCAATATATGCCATTTGCAAATGAAATATATTTTTTTTAAATTGCTGAAAGCTGTTTTCTTTCAAAACTCATTTCAGAGTACTCAGAGAAATTCAGTCAACTTTAGTAATGTCATTTAAAGGATGCCCAATGCAAACATAGTTATTTTCATATTTGGACCAGTATACCACTTCTACGCATTGTTTACCTCTACACTGAGTTTGTAGGGGAGGACAAGTGGAAGGAGTGGAAAGGCTGCTATAATGAAATTTAAAATAACCAAAAGGTCATTTGGCAGTTTCCTTTGGCAATTTTTCTTAGTGGACTGCCTGGAAAATTAAAGGAAACCTGATCTGTAACTCCAGTGGAAACCACTTGTCATCTATTGTCCAGGTATGAGAAATGTTACTTTTCCTCTTCCACACATGCTGCAAGTAGCAATCCAGCGGAATGCTTTGCGGGGACCAGAAGGTCACTAGAGACCGAATGCAATCATCTCCTCTGGCTTCCTGGATGACACAAGCCATTGAATTTCGAAGCCTATAACTCCTGCTACAGCAACAAGCATGGTCATCAGAAAGACATCCATTCTTGATTTAAAGACTCCCAGTGATGGAGATCCACTATGTTCCCGGATAAATTGTTCCAAACTTGTTAAACAACCTCACTGTTAAAAATGCAGCCTTACTCCTACTTTGAATGGATCCTCCTTCTTTTATTTGTTGGCTCTTTTTATACCTTCGTCTGTCAGAGTAGAGAAAACTCCATAATTACAATCTTCTGACTGTTAGAAAATTGTACGCTGTGAACAAGACACTTCTCCTCAATAAATTGTACAGCCTGAACTTCTTTCATCTTTTGATGCAAAGGACTGTTATTTATTTACTCTACTTTATCCTTCCCTTTAAATAGTCCGTGTATGGAAACAGTCTCTATACAGAGACTATGTCATGCTTTACCGCAAGGACAGCTGATATCTGGTTTAGTCTTTCCAGCCTTTAATATTATCATTACTATTAATCTTATTTTAAGAGTCGAGAACCCCTCCGTATGCCTTCACCTCCATCCATCATGCCCTCCAACATAACTGAAGTAGATAAAATACCAATATGAACAGTCAGCATAAAAGTCTCATTCATAGATATCGGAATGATATGAGACTTGCAAACATTTGATCCTACTTCCAGGAGACTTCACTCAATGCAGGAACACCCACAATCTACTTAATACTCTGTATCCCATCCTGTTTAGAAATTAAAATTGCGAAAGCAAGAAGTGACTGTTCATTTTCCCAACCTTTTGGACAGGAATAGAGTTGAGCAGTAAAATGAATTTCTTGGAAAATCTCCATCTCTTTTCTTTTGTTTGTGAGTAGCTTGAGATATTCTCAGATTTATTTGAAAGGACTTGTGAACTTCTTTGCCATTTCCCTCCCAAAATAACTTAAGAGAAGTTTGCTGTTAACATTTCGCTATTTAATTTAGGACACTGCATTGTATAAGCTGTTTACAAAAATTAGTCACGACTTTTTCTGTCCCATGATTGGTAACTTAGACTAGATCTGTGAAGGTCAAATTAGGAACTTTGCAGAAAAATAAGAAATGTTTCAGCCAGTGCTTTAGTAGTCACACACAAAACCGTCTTCTTGTGAACGTTACAAAATAAGTATCACAGGAGAAGACATCAGACAGCAGGAGGCACATGTTTTGGTGTGGGACTGTAAGTTCAGGATGAAAAGAGACAAGCAGTAGAGCTGCATACACAGCTGCTAAACAAATTAAATCCTGCTTCTTCAAGCACCTTCCTGGTCGCTGCATCATCTATTGTTAATTACACTGTAAATACTCTTGCTCCTTCATGCACGTTCAAGAAAAATGGATGCAAAGGCATTGTGAACAGGCCTGAATTGAAAGTCAGCCTTATACTACCTGCTCGGGAGTGGAGAATGGGGTCAGGATGTGGACAGCCAGCTGGCACTTTCTGGAGTAGCATTTAGACTGACCTTAGACTTATTTAATAACACTTTGATAACTGGCACCTCTAGGACCAAGGGAACAGAGCCATGAATTACAGCCTCTTGCTTCTCCTTCCTAAGAGTTTGTAAATTGAGCATGTCACCCCGTATTTCTTATGTAAAAGCACCCTTTAAAGAGAGCATTCTTTCTACATTTAGAGCTTATTCTGGAACTCTCTTAAACTGGTGCCTGAATACAGTTCAAATCCAGTCCCAATGCTGACATTTGTGCATGCTTCTATCCAGTATTTTCTCAGGCAAAACTCCATTGGCTTTGAGAAGGGTTTTGCTTGAGCAAGAACATCAGGTTTGACCTTTCAATTGCACGGTGACAATTAATAACAGCTCAAAACAGAGATTTTTCTCTTTTTTTGAAACACAATACAAAAAATCCAGTCTATTACAGAATGTTTGCTGCCACTGAAGCTCTCTTCTCCCAAAACCAACAGAAATAAACTGTTTTTTCCAAAGCTGCTTCATCATCCCATGGAGAACCTCTACAGAGTTCAAGAGTTATTAAATCAGCACCTTTCTGAGTGCGCATGCTTCCATCAAATTCAGCAGCACAGTCAGAATTCTCTAATTCCTATATGTGTAAATGCAACCTAAACCAGCTATACATACAAATATTTCTGTGGCAGAGTGGGAGTGAGAGCTCAGCTCCCATCCAGTCCTCTATCCGTTAGTAAATGTTTTTTTCCCCTTTCGACCTTAAGACAAGCAAAGGGGATGGTGTGGTTTGGAGTCCAGTCTAATTTATCTCCTCCGTAAATCTTTGGAATTGCTATCTAAACAACTGTTCTATAAAGCAAACCCTTTGACTAATTGGTCCCATGTGTCATAGGGCCAGGTCAGATAGGTATCTCTTCACTTATTCCATGAATGTGAGAGAGAGGCCAGCATAAATTTCATGTCAAATCTATGTTTATTTAATTAGACTATTAACTACATGTGACAACAAAAGCTGCCACTGAAAGGAGGAAGGTGACTTTATATTGCGGAGGAGACCAGGTGAGTAACTAAGTTTATGAGCTAATCCGTCATTTCATTCCATTCATTCATCCATTCACACTTTTTTATTTTTGATTTCTGACATTTAAGTCAGAACTCCACTTTCCAAAACAGCCTGAAGCTCCCTCATCTTTCCAGTGGCTGGAGAAGAAATACTGAAGTATGCCCAGATCACCCAGCTTAGCCCAGTGTTTGCCTACACAGTTGAACAGGAGGCACTTCACCTTCTCTTTCAGACTTGCCTGCTGTTGAGGCCTGGGTAAAATCTTGGCCCCTTGGAAGACAAAAATTCACACTAATTTAATCAGAACCAAGGTTTCCCTCCTCCTATGTCCTAGCTAAGAAAAGGAAGCCTAGAAAAGCAGCAGTTCTGAGTTGGGGTTGTTGGGTTTTTTTTTCTTTCTACAGACAGGTAAAACAGTATAACTGTTGTCACTTAGAGGCATTAGAAGTCTTAATTTTGGAGCCTGCCTCTTTTACCAAAAACATTGCCAGGCAGACTGGAAGCTGTAGCCTAGCAAGGAACAGTAAATCATGAATTTGGATAAACTACTCCAGGCATCACCTATGGTTTTGGAGAAAATAGTTGCCCACATGCTGCTTAGGTCAGTACTAGAGTTGTGCTGCATCGCAAGTTAATTATGGAGTGCAATGCTGTATGGAAGGGCAGATCTCTTCCAGGTTTCTTGCTTTGAGTGTTCTGTTCCTTGTGCATTTCACCAGAAACAATCTCATGTTTTAATATTTCTATTAGGTCTAACACAGAGCTTGTACAAGTGTGACATGCCCCTCCTAGTTTGCCTTGCAGATCAATGGGAATTGCCCATTCTCTCCCTAGCTTGCTAATATTTTCTTTAGACTGTGGAGAAACCTCAGATGAGAACTCTATTCATGCTTGGATCTATTGCCTTGAGATGCATGCTACATTAGTCAGGAAAGAAAGCTGAACCTGTAGACAAAGTGCTGTCCAACACCTCAAGCACTGCTGGCAAAACACCTGGTTCTGCTGTGCTTTTTAATGCTATTTACTTCATCTCTCTATTTTACGGTACCACATTTCAGTAGCACCTGAGTACCTGATGCATAAAATTGATCGAAATTGAGAGCACACAGTGTCCATAGAAGACGGGTTCCTATCTGTCCTGTCTTTGGGAGTTAAGAGCTCTGCTTTGACATAATTTTTTCCCAAGTGCATTGATTTGTGATTTTAAGATCAATTTATTTCATGGCTTTTTGTTGCAATTTACTATGAGGTAGACTGACTTTTGGCAGGGTTGAGATAGGACGCTGTCAGTATTGTGTTACTTTCACAAGCTTTTCAAGGAGGAAGATTTTGTAGTGTTACCCCCTGATGGTCAGACCCTTCACTGCCTTTGGAAGACCTTGCACGGTCAGATCCTTTGGCTAAGTAACAGTTTGTTCTTCAGCTCTCTCCACAGTTCCACAGGAATGAAGCTATAATTGTCTTTATTAGCTTCAAAATGAGTCATGTGGGCCCACAACTTAAAACAGAGATGGTTGTTCCCTATTTTGATTAACAGCACTTAGAGTAGCTACCAATGAACAGACCACCTCTGTGTGCATACTTAACTGTGCCAGCACCTAGCACAGAAGAGCTTTAGATATCATATCCTCTAGTTACTTCTGTAATGACATTGTTAATGTTTTTCAAATCTGATAAATTTAATTTGGCAATTTCTATCTCCTTCTGCAATTGTTTTAGACCACGCTGCATTACAACAGCTAGCTGACAGGGGAAGAAAAGGGTTTTTTAGTGCTAACAAATGTTATGGTGAGGATAGGCTCACTGGACTAATGGAGTTATAGAAAACATGGAGTGCCTAAAATACTGCTAAATCAAAATCCAGTCTGAAATTTTCTTCTATCGTCGTCTTCTTTCCATTCCAGACTATGTTCATCTTTATGCTTGCTGTCATACTATCTTTTAATCTTTTACCAGTTCGTTGTAAATCTTGATATCATTATAACAACAGAACTGAATCACACTAAGGCATACATCTTGACAGGACTGAAAGCTGCAAAACAGGAAATCTTTACGATAAGTCCATAGTTCAGAAAGTATCACACAGAGGCCCTAATAACTACTGAGCTGTAGAATTACCAGTTTTGCCAAAAGCAACAGATTTCCTTCTGATCTCAGAGCAACTGTTTCCACACAAATCACATGTGGAGACATTTTATAGGGGTTATGTTATCTATGCCTCTTCTGTTTTCTCCTTACATAGATTCTTGTATTTTGACACTACTTCTCCTCCCATATAAATGACCTTGTAAATTAAATTTATGGCTTCACAACTGGGGTCAGATCAGTACAGTTTGTTCTAGTTTGGAATATAGAATAGGAAGGAGCATTCTTAATGGGTTTAGGACAGACGTTACTGCTTGGGAATGGAAACAGACTCCACCAATCACTAGAACAACAAACTGGGAATTGGGAATCCCTTGTTTCATCTTGGCTGGCTGTGTGAACAAATCTTGAAGTCTTTCTGTGGCTCCAGTTCACCCATCAGTAAAGAGGAAATCTGATCATTCCTGTCTACTTCAGAGGGAACTGATCTGCATTAAGCACTGACACATTGACATCAAAATAACTATAAACACATAAATCTAGGTCTCAGTGGTAAATGGTAAAAGTTAAATCAACTCACTGTCCAGGAGAATGACTCTGAGTCCAACACTCCTATCATACTCTGAGCATGTTAATTCTTACCCATGCAGTACTTACCAGATACATCTTTAGACCTGGCAGGCACTTAGCTTTATTACTGTATGCATAGTATGCTTTATGCATTTCCTACAGTGAACACAATGAATGCTGCAGATACCATGGGTATTGTTCACTGTCAGAAATGGGAAAACCGTTCTAATAAAAGATTATGGCAATCACCGTGCATTTGCCAGTCTGTAAAGGCTTCAGGAGAATGGACGGAACATTTGTCCAACTCTTCCTGAAAAGATGATTTGCCAGGCTTTAAATTTCCATCACTTCACCACTTCAAGATGCCTAATTTTATATACTGCTATTGGGGTATACACTATTCATCACTGGAAAGTTATAAAACAATCAAATGAAGTATAGTACAGTATAGTAGAAGTATAGTCACTATGCAGAGAAATGTTGAAATAGAGGGAGCAGGAGAAGTCAAGACCCACTAACAAATTTGGGTGAAGAGAAGAACTCAGTAGACAAAAACTGCACAGGCAGTTTTGTCACTGCTAGCGACAAATCATGATTATGGCAGCTTCATAAAAAGCTGAAGATGTTTTTTTCTCTGCATCTTTCCCACCCCTGTTCCCACCCCAGACTATTGCAGCATTTTGGCTGCCATTTTCCTGCTAAAGGAGGCAAAGTTTAGTAAGCAGGACACAAGACCAGGAGTCAGCACACTTGGGCTTTACTCTTGGCTATGCCAGTGACCTGCTGTTTGGCCTTTTCTATCACCCCGTGGAAACAAATAGCACCTTTGTGTGTCTTTATTTCTGTTCCTATGCTTTGCAAGTCCTATGAGCAGAGCTGTCCCTGCACGTGCAGGGTGTAATGCATAACAAATCCCCAGTCTTGGTCAGAGCCTTGACATCCTCAAATACAAAAAAAATCAAGTAATTGTTACTAAATGTCAAAAAATGCACTCTCAGAGAAACCAAACGGTTGGCAGAGGAGCCTGTACAGAAGTGTCATTCTTTCCATTTTCACTTCCTCTCTTTCGTTCAACTTTCAACTTTATATGTTAATCTTACAAATATTCATGCAAAAAGTAAGTCATTCATTGCTCATCTTTCAGGCCTAATACTGGTGCAGTCCTTACTCAGGTATTCTATCCACTTTCTAAATTAATATTTGCTTTTTTGAAGACCCCACGATGGCCAAACTCTGGGATCTATTGGAACCTATACCCAAATGAGCAGGCTTGAGACCTTCTATAGCGTAGAGTGTAGAGTAACAGCACTAGCACCCTGATCCTTAGACTCTGCTTTACAGTTCACTCGTGGTTAAAGCTGCACTAGAAACAAGTAGGGCTGAAGGCGTCTGAAAACATACTGTTCCTCAGCAGTGAGGTCATCTCTTATATTCAATCAGCTAGTAGGTAAATTGTATAACAGGATAATCCAAGTTGAAATAGTCAAACTGCCAAGGATTATGAATTCTTTGTTTTGCTTTGGAAACAAATGCACAGTAGAGACTAGAGTCACAGTGCAAGGAAGACATAACAAAGGCTTTGTTTGTTAGGGGATGGAACCACTGCTCTCTGGTCAGGGATGAGGTTGGCTGATGTGTTTTCCATAATAGTCAATTGAACAATCTCAGCACTCAATCCTGGCCAACTAGTAATCTGTTGAATTTATTACATTTGGGTTTTTAAATTAAAATTACCATCTGTAACTCATGTGTGGTAAACAGCACAGAACACGTGACAAGAGAAAAAAAGCACCTCATGAGAAGGTGGGCAAATTCCACTTGGTTTGAGAAGCCCAGAGAACTGCGACACTGCACATCGAACATTTTCTTGCTGAGCAAAAAGCATAACAGCTTAATGAGGTTATTTGTTTAAAAACCCCTCTGTTCACCTCAGTAATGGTCTGTGCAGCCCAGGTCTGGAAATGTAGTTGGTTTGACCAAAGTGATACTATCAACTGAACAAAGCCAAATTTCATAGGAAAAATGCCATGGTAGCCAGAAATAATACACATACACAGACAGAAGAAAATCCCAGCTTGGGTTTTGGGGTTTTTTTTGTTTTGTTTTGTTTTTAAGATTTCTGCTCTCACAATCGTAAATATTCTCAGGACAACAAAAGCTGATTCAATATTGCAGCTACACGAGTGAAATCCCGGGCCACTAAACACAGGGTATCTGGACTTCTGCAGGCCCACTGTGTCACCCAGCATTCCT
Organism: Theristicus caerulescens; assembly: GCA_020745775.1. Lineage (NCBI taxonomy): Eukaryota > Metazoa > Chordata > Aves > Pelecaniformes > Threskiornithidae > Theristicus > Theristicus caerulescens. The sequence continues at coordinate 122,714,804 of CM036561.1, read as the reverse complement.
GGTCGATAAGGCTGCTGGTGGTGACTCTGTGGTCTAATTCGTATTATTTCAAACAAGGCTGAGGGCTTAAACCTTTTTTCTCTTTCATTACAACTCATACAAGTGCTCTCTTCAGAAAAGCAGTCTTCTGAAAACAGCAAGTCCATTCATCTCCAGTTGAATTAACCCACAAGGTATGAATGCCAGTTGGTTACCCACTTCATGCTTTCAGTTTGACTTGAGCCAAACCATGAGTTTGACACGATTTCTGCACAGAAATGGAAATGGGTCTGGGCTTAGTGGAAACATGTCACACTGTACATGCACACAGGGTACAAATTACCTGTAAAATGATGCTGGGTAAAACTGGCCTAAAAAGAATGTTCTGAGAACAAGTCTGTTTCCAGCAATGTTTTTTTATTAACCTTCTTTAGTCCAAGTGTCTGCAAATCCTATGGGTGAATATGTGAATTCTTTTTCTAATGAGGGTATCATACAACAAGCGATCGTGTCTTACTGATCCCAGGAAGTCATAAGAGTCTTAGGAGCTACCCAGTTAGGGTCTTCTACCCCTCCCATAGTATCATTGCTTCCAGTTCATATTTCTTAGCACAAACAAAAACAAATAGAGTGGGACCCCAGACATGCTAGGTGTTGTACAGAGAGAGTCCAGGCTTACAGTCCCCTGTGTAAAAATGAAGCACTGACTAAGAACTGGTCATAAAGTCTCCTCATACAGTCAGAGAAGATGGGCGCATTCAAATGACAACTCATCCCATCCATGGGATGCGATGGGATGGGATGGCTCTGCAGGTGCTCATCTCTCTTTGCTCTCTAGGAAGAGAGTAAATTAGACAAAAAGGTTAACTTTTTTAGTTTTTAGGATTTTAGTGATGACTAGTGCCAGATAAGAAAAATCCCATGTTTAAGGCTAAGAAAAGAAGACTTCCTATCCTCATTTTGCAAATGAGAACAAATGAGGCTAAAAAAATGATCAGTCACTTGCTCAAGGTCACATAAAAGGTTAGTAGAAAAGCTAAAAGTTGAAACTCAGATTTTTTTAGTTCAGCCGTTCCTTCGTCATGGTGAAGTAGGCAGGAAAAAGGTTCTTGCTGCTTTCCAATAAACAGCAGTGGAAGTACGTAACTGACTTAATTCACACTTCGTGCTTCCCATCCATTTCTCTGTGAAAAGAACACTGTCCCTGTTGCTTGCTTTCTTCCTGACCTAAGTCAAAGACATAGAAATTTAGGCCACTTTTTCTGTTTCCTCGGCATTTATTCCTAGAGACTGTTTATGTTGTTAATTTCACCATAGCCTGATTCTGCAACTCAGATCAGTGCAAGACTTGCAACCAACTTGAATGAATTCAGTATAAGGCCTTAGACATAATTGTTTCAACACAAAAAGACAACAGTAATCTTATCAGAGTTTTCAGGGGAGGGGGCTGTTAAGGTTTTTTTCCAAGCCTATAATGTGAACAGAATCTTTCATACAACATTTCAGTTTCATTGACTCCCACTTGACAAGTTAGGGATCTGATTGATCTTTGTTCTTTTCAGATCTAGGACTAGCAGAAATCAAAATAATTTTAAAAAATCATGCTGCTTCTATCTGTTCAGCTGAGGCATTGACACAAAGAGAGCAGGAGTAGAAGGACCTTTGCAGAAGAGTCTCTGAACAAGCCTTTGGTTCACTATCTGGAGACCATGAGCCAAGTTATTTTTAATGGTGAATTATTACAAATAAAACGGCACCTAAAACTGACCATTTGGCAAACAGAGCATCAGTAACACAAGTACTCATGCAATTACTGAACTGGTGTTGACACCACCAGTTACTGGTAACAAAACTAAGCAGAAGAGAATACATGTCTCATTTTTTTCAAAAACCTACCTACTTGCTTAGGCAGGCCATCCAAAGACAGTTAGAAGCAAGATCGGAATTTCTACTTCAAGGCGTCAATCCACAACATCCCAGGCTTCCATTCTCACACCAAAGCCCACACAGATTTGGAGACCCTCAAGGCTTATGACAACAGCCATGAATGCTGCAGCAGATTCAGAGGAACCCTGGTGAAAAGAGCGTTGCACAAACATCAGAATCACTGCAGGCTGCTACATTTGACATTCACAATGGCAGGAAAAGCCTGTGAGTTTAGCTTTATGATGAAGTGGCTTACATCAACACCAAACTTAGTTTTGATTCTGTCCTTCAGGACTTGAAACCCATTTAAAAATAAAATAAGATCAATTTGGCCATTTAAATGTCAGTGAGATGTTTTTCCTGTTTAAAAAGAAATATTTATGCAATAATGACAAATCCATACTAAAGCCTAAACCCCAAAAATTATTAAAATATTTTAAATTACATTTCTAAAACAGTATTAAGAAATACATGTATTTATTGTCAAACCCATATAGAAAGTTAAAGCACTGAGTAGATCGATGTCAATGTAACCAACACTTACTGAACTGATAGCTAACTTCTGATAGCAGGACTTTTTCCATAAAAAAAAACAGAAAAAATATTTTCCTAATTCTTGTCTGTTTAATCAGCTCTCTAAAATGACTAGTTCGTTCAGCATTGGTAAAGAGACTGGGATTTGAAAAAGAAGGAAAGTCTCTTTTCCTCTTATACTCCATGCATGAACAGGAAAGCTTGGTTTCCTCTTAGCTATAAATAAAAGATAGTTATGAGAGGGTGATGCCTAATAATTCTGAAATGTTGAAGAACATGATAACCAGAAGCTGACCTTTTGATTTCTTTACTTTTGTGTTTAACAGGTTAGTTTTACATGCAAAATATCTTCAGATAATTTTTTTTCCTATATAATCAGAAACATTAAGATATTTTAAACAACTAACAAAACATTTTGGTGGTCTTTTTGTGCATTATAGTTTAATTCCAAATTTTATCCAAATACAGTCCGAGATGATGAACAAGCAAATAGTTAGTAGGTAGCTAGTAAAATTAAATATATTCTTCATCTTTTTCTAGCAAAATTCAACTTCTAGCAAATTTTGATAGTTAAGAGTCCTAATGTTTTTTTACCTAATCTCTTAAATATACACATAGATATAATAGTATGGCAAAAAAGGTCAGGACCAAGGAAAAATTTTAGTAGCAATATACCAGTGAACATCAAATTTTCAAAGAGTTTAAAGTAGATGTAAAACAAGGCTGAAGTGGATTATTCAATAGGTTGTTTATATCAGGACCTCATCACTGATCATATTTAAAAACAGAAAGGATATCTTTGCCACCCACTGCTTTTCCAGCAAGCAGCATGGACTTTCAGCTGCACAGCAGCATTTTTTCTGCCTTCTCAACTCCCCAGAGGTAGCAGAGTACATACAGGTTCCCAAAACAGAACCATGTGGAGAAAATAGAGTTTGAGAAGCATCCTAGCAGTGGGCTCCTGGTCTACAGGTCTTTTTCGGACTCCATCTCTGGTGTTGTTTGATCACGTGTACTTCAGCCAGTTCTCCCTCCCCTCTCATAAACCTAAAGATTCTCCCTTGTCTATCATGTTGTTTCTAACATCCCCCCAGCAGCAATCACTCCCAGTCTCAAGGAACTCTCAGTGGGAGTCAGAGGAAGGTTTTTATAGCCTCTGCCAAGATTTCACATTATTTGGCACGAAGAGTATGTGCCCTACTGCCCATGATGTTCACTACCATCCAGTGCTGTGGTCTCACCTTAGAAGACATAACTAAGAGCAGAGTACCACATAGAGTTTGGGGAGGGAGAACACGGTAGCTAGGCTGTTATTTGTATTTAGCTGCTAGCAGGCTATGTGGAGCAGAGAGAGTTACAAAGATTGACATTTGTGTTTTTAAGTTGACATTAACATAATGGAAATGGTGTGTAACTCCCATCTCCCCAGCCATCAAGGGTCTGTCAGCCTTAGTCAGTGTCCCAACGCCCTCTCACTCATCCTCCGTAAAGTAAATGAGTCGGTATGCATCTGACGTTTCTTCCAGAGGCAAGCCCAGCAGGGTCCTCCTTCCCTCTAACTTGCCATCATCCAGAGTTTTGTGTTTTAGTAACCTGAAACATCCTGTAAAATCTATCAGGATTTGTTTCCAGTATAGACACACTTGTACTTGATCCAAGCTAATCAAATGTTCTTCAGATACTAAGCCCCAGGGTTTAAGTGAGCACACCCAACATATTAAGCAAAAATGACCTTAGTGTGGCTACTATATCCTCCTTTTTGACCCCTTTTGACACAATTTTGGCTGAGACAAGACAGAGAGTTAAAGCCATTGTGAATGGGCCAAAAATAACATAGTAAGTGTGCCTCTGATGTCACCAGAATGTTATATCCTAAGAGAAAAAAAAAGCTGGGTTTAGATGGAACTGGACATTTTTTACATACTAGTAAAACGGGCTCTTTAATAGATAACATTTTGTTTTCAAACTCATATTTCAGTCTTTCCCAATGGAATTAGTAACCAAATTAAGGGTTTTAGGAGCTTATATTATAGTCAAACACAAGTCTGAACTTACAAGTCATGTATGACCTGGCAGTCGAGAGGTTATGGTGAGTAAGAAGGTAGACCACAGAAAACCAAAGAACAGGAAACTTTCAGTCTAGTGTTGATGGAAAAGGTTTGGATTAGATGGATGCAGTACTGAATAACTTATTTCAAAGCAAACAGCTCTAACAGAAGTTTCTGACCCTTTTATAGAGGAAACACTGAAGATGTACGATGTAAGAATTCAGAAGTGCACATGTTAAGCTGCAAAGTCTTATTTTGAGTTATACACAGCGAGATCTGTGTTTACACAGCTATACAGAGTGACTTCCCCTTCTTCCATGCATGGGCTCCATCGACTGACTGACTTCCTTAATTTCAAAAACCAGTATTTATTATTCCATGAAAGTTGGTTTAATGCTCGGTTTGTTCATATGCCCAGACAATTTAATGGAATTTCTGGAGAGCCCCGGATGTACAATACTTAAACAATGCATTTCAGTCCTCTGTTAAAATCACTCTTTCTGTGCAGCCATAAAAAGAACTTCTTTTTCCACTAGTGACAATTCCAGAGACATCCAGATGCTGACAATTTAAAAAATGGCAAAGCATTGCAGTAGAATTAAAATCAATCCAATCCAACATTTCCCCATTCTTCGGGAGGGGCCTTAAAATTGGAAGAGCACACATAAGCATGAACTTCTGTCGCTGACAGATATTAAGGGGCAATAAATGAAATGGCTTAGAAATGTGTGTTCCCAAAGCCAGTTCTAAGACTGTATGAGGTTGTGTTGCCTTAGCTTCAGTATAATCTTGTATTCAGGTGAATAGGAGATTAATTGTAATTCTTCCCACTAAAATCCAACACAACTCGTCAATGAAGAACTTAGAGTAAAAGGAGGCTAGGCTAATAAGAGGAGCTGATTTCCTTGAGTGAACTTAGGCTTGATTAAATTTCTGAAAATATAATGTAACACGAATAACAAATTTAAACTTTGACCGAGGTTAGCTCTTTAATTTCCATTGGAATAAAAGCAAACAGATGTCTCTAGAGTAAAATGAACAAAATAAAAAAATATTTTAAAATTGGACAAAAAGTCCAATTCTCACTAGGGAAGCTGTACATGCAGTTCCCATTCATATTAATTGTAAGCATTTGTCTAAGAAAACATGTGTGATCAGTTGCTACAGCTCAGCTGATGACTGGCAACTTGATGACGTGCTTGAGGCCAAAATCTAGCTAGAGGCAGCCTCTTGTGCTGGCTGACAGAGCTGCCTGATGTTTAAAAGGATGTTAATGTCAATTACTATTGAGGGTGTTCAGGTTAAAGAACAAATAGTAAAAATGAAAGCTGATAAAACTCAAGATACATTCATTTCAGGGAGGAGAGTCCTCCCCACCCTTTCTATTTTGGGCAAACCTGCTCTGATTACTGGTAGACTTTCACTGGTAAGGCTTCTCATGACAATGATGTAAGAATCCCAGGTCTGCTCTCTTTGTAAGGCAGAAACGAACTACTTGAATTCAAAGAATCTAGTCCTATCTAAATCCAGATGAATATCAAAAAGAGACATTTCAGTCACTCCCAGAAAGTTCAGACTACCACATATTAACAGATCTGAGGACCAGGGGAAGGTGAAAAAGGCTTATACGATGCCTTGACTGAGTCAATATTACTATTTAACTTTCACACTCGTAACAAAACTCAGCCAAAAAGCCCAAATCGCTAAATGGCCAGATTCTCTTCTGGTGTGAATCAGTATAGCTCAAACATATGTACTGACTGTATGCTTTTTAAACTAACAACTCAGGTACATGGCATTTGGATCCGATTCCTTATTCCAGGCAGTTATTAGATCCATATTACCACATACTTACAATAATATTTTTTTATTTTAAAAATATCACAACATTTTGGCCCAAGTGAAAAAAGGAAAAAAACTTTTTTTATTTTAAAACCTCCATGCTATTTTTCTGGTCGTAACTTTGTGGTTTTCTGACATGACATTTATTCCTAGATATCAGATGTTAAGAAATATCGGATCACGCTAAGAGGCAAATTAACTTTATCTTCTTCCCAGATCTAGATCACCTGACCTGAGCCACAATTACTAAAGCTAATATCCTATTCTATCATAAAGGTCAGTATTTGCTGATTCCACTGATTTTTGCCATACTCAGCCTACAAAGCTTGCTTTAAAATCTCTGAGAAAACATACGGTTTGTTTGGAAACATGTAGAAATAGCATACTTGGGTGTCACTTCTCCGAACCTAATTTATAGATTAATTTAAATATTCTGGACTTGTTCTTGCTTAAAATCCTTCCCCATCAGGGCACAGCAATAGTGCAGGAGGCCTTGGAGTGGGAGAGACAGTGGGACCAACACCATGGTACACTATGGTGCAACTGAGCTACTGGGAGCAACACAGGGTTACTGTTTGGAGGAGGGAAAGTTTAGTGCAGAAAGGGAATGGAGGGCAGCCTGGAACAGAGATCGGTGTCAAGGGGGAATCCTGCTGCGAGGAATTTACTGAGCCCAGAAACTGTCTCTGTTTTTATTACTGTTTATAAATAAATGATGGTAATTTTTAAAACTTTCCTTTCACAGCAAAATCCTGAGGTCATGGGAATCACCAACGCCACAAATAGATGACTGAGATGAAGATATGAAAACCTGCAGCTGCACAGGGTCTGTCAGCTACGGGCTCCCATTCCTTCTCCCCTGTCCACCTCTACCCAGTGCTCCTCATCTCCACTGGATGGACTCACTGTGCACTGTAAGGGAAGCACTACCTCAATACTAAGCTCATGCAGCACTGGCAGATTTAAGAGTAAATCTAGGTTCACAACATGCCAGGACACCACTCTTGGCTGCTTCCCTGTGAGATCCTTTTGGGTTAATTCAGGCATTCATTTGACCTCTGCTCTCTCTGTTGATGGTAACATAACTGTGATTGCCATGAGGCCCTTTGTCGTCAGTAGGGGCTGGGATTAGAGCCCAGTACAGATAGCACATCATGAGTAACAGCCATGCCTGGAAGAGCACTTTAGCTGTGACCCTAGCAGCTTCAGGAGAAAAAGCAAGTAGGCCAGGAGAAAAAGACATATCTGCTTTGAGTGATGGCAAGGAAAGAGCATAAGGAGAAAACAGCCATGATATGACAGTCAGGCTTCCCTGATGGACTGGCTTCTTCCCCACCCCTCACCTTCCAACCTTTTTTTTCCTGCAGATCCCAATCTTTTAAGATCTTCACATCTTTCATCATTTGTACTCCAACACTTCCCCAGACAGCCAGACCAACCTGAGAGAAGATTTTTCTGCCATGTACTGCTTGCTAGTATCTTACATTACTTTCACATCCACTGGAGTTCACCTTCCTCTTTCTCTGCTGAAGGGACGTTCAGGTGCCACTCAAACTACCCAGCTCCTGTAAGCTTTAAAGAGCTGTGTCTTTATCAGTAATCAATCAAATGTAAAAAAATTATTCTGCTGGAAATTTGGGAACCATTTAAATTTGAGTGGGAGTGAAAGCCCACAAACTACCTTCAAATCATCACGAGCAGAGCATGCAGAAACTCATATAACTTTGCTATGAATCAGTTTCATTCTTTGCAAAAAAACCACTAGTGCTTTGTTTACTGCAGGTCCCAGCAATCATAGCTGTTAGATCACATAGCTCAACATAATACCTCACGTTACAGGAGTTATTACAGATAACAGTAAATTTATTACTGAAAACAAGGTGGTTTGTGGCTGCTCCTGCACAGTGCAAAGAGTCTTGGAACGAAAATTACTTGTCTTAAGAGTAACTTGAAGTTGGACAGCTTGCAATGAACACAGCCAGATGCCAATCCACGGACGTTCTGCCTGCGTGAGACTTACTGGAATAGCTTCACTGTCACTAGGGAAGCTCATTCAGAAACAGTTTCTTTTGTATGTGTGGAGCTGGTAGGAAACTTTTCCATCTAAAGCCATCTGTAAGTCCATCAGAACAGTTTCCTCCAAGCAGAGGCTTTGTTTTCCATAGCAAACTGCAAATTTTCATCAGAAGAGCTAAAATCCACCCAGCAAAAAGATTGTCAGCATTTCAAAAAGACAAAAGTTCCCTCGAAAAATAAAATGTTTCCAACATCAGCACCAGGTACAAATTGCCTGGAAGCCCAAGACTAATTGGGCCACTGTTTCCCTCTGTAGTCATTCCCTGGGTGTCTGTAGCACTAATCCCCAGCTGAGCCTCCAGCTAAGAAATCATAACATAACACCCACCATGAGTAAGCATCGTATTCAGTGAAAACTTTCCTCAGCATTTGTTCCTTTGTACATGACTAATCAGGATATAACTCAAGGTATTTTTCCTACTATTTTAAAATATAGGCAGTACAGACAGTTACATTATAGTGGAAACATTACTCCAGCAACTACTCTTCACAGTAAAGACACACATGCTCCTTTCCTCCTATCTATCCTGAATGTAACACCTTACTAGCAGGTGCCACTGATTATTTAGTGCTTACAGAAGAGCTGCTTTCAGCTATGAACCAACAACTGACAAAAGTATCATCACAACCAGCATTTCCTAATTTTGCATTACCTTCGTCCATGCCCTGTTTTCCTGGTCTGCCTTTCAAACGATCCTTGCTTCCATGTGCACCATGGCACAGGTTTTTATGTCCCAGTAAATCAGAGTATCACTTTTTAACCCCCACCACTTGGGATGGCAAACCCCTCAAGATTAGTAACTTGCCACTCCTCTTTCTTAAAAGTGAGCCACATGATACTCGCCTGCTATGTTTCACTGATACTATTGCTGCTTATCTGGCTGTCTGAAAGTAGGAAAAAAAATATTTCATATATGTTTATAAATATTTTCAAGTTGCACAACTACTGTATTTTATTTTGTTTATAAAATACAGGGGGAAAGGTACCAGGTTTATTTCCACTAATCAGCAAATATTTCTCTGTGGGCAATTTCAAGGAAGTCAAGAAGATGGCTAACTCCAAGAAAGAACAGAACAATATTAGCCCAGTTATTTCTTTATGTTACTACAGAACAAAGCAAATGAGACAGAGAGATATTAAGGATCAGCTTTTCAAAATTGTTTAAGCACAGATAGGCACTTAATAGGGTTTTCAAAGGTCCCTACAGAGGTTAAGGATCTAACTCCCTTCGATAACACAAACATTTAGGACATCTAGATTTCTGCTGAAACACCAGTGAGGCTGTGAAAGCATTCAGAAAGACATATACCTTTTCCTGAAACTGCTTAATGTAATGCTACATAATCCCATGTAATGATTTAATGTAGTAAAAGAAATAACGTAGATGCCACTTCCACAGGAAAAAGAAACACATACCTACTGTAATCTTGACAGGCAATGAGGCTCAGACCCTTACACTGAAAAGGTGTACTGTGAGCTTTCTAGCAAGACTAAGAGCCTACGTTGAGTTGTAACTCTGGAGATACAGAAGGTGCTATTTGCTGTAAAACTGTGCTGTAGAATCAGAGGTTTTGTTTATGATTTTTTTTTGTTTCCGTGGCTAAAATAAAACAGATTTTAAATGTGAACTGAGCTCAGAAAAGTTTTTCATTTTGTCAGGAGTCCAAATTTTGCTGTTTAATTTAATGTTCTGGGTCCAGTTGTAGCCAAAGAGAAACAATGGTACATCTTACTGTCTGTGGGAACACTCACAGAGCAGTGAGCTACTTCTGTACTTTTCTATATCTAACGTGCTTACTTCAGAAGTACCCTTCTCTCCATTTTACAGTTAGAATCTCTAAGATTTTCCCCCCTGTCCCTTAAAGCAGATTTTGGAAAAGAAAACCCCTAACTGTGCCATCTGCAATGGATATGCCATCTCATGTCTAACCAACTGTTGCAGCATCATCCAGCTACGCTCGGGCCAGGTGGCAAACACCACCTAAATGTTCCATCCTCAAACATCTCAGTCTATCCAAGGAGCCTTTTGCTCACACCAGATACAATTCTGGGCACAGAAAGGACCTGGCTGAGGGAGGGAAGGAGAAATAATATGGGATTTCCAGTTCCTTTTTCAGTCACTAAGAAAATATCCTTTGAAATAACAATCTTTAAGGTGAAAAAACATTTTTACTGCTCCAAGATGTGATTTTTTATTTTTTTTTTTTTTTTTGAAGCAGAGCAAAAGTCATGCGTGCTTTGGTCATTTGTGAGCCCTGGCAGGTTTCAGAGAGGTTTGAAACTGTGGGATATACAGTTTTATTCCTGCATCTGCAGGCTTACTGCAGGGACACCTCTGAGAGCTGAAGGGACGTCTCCTGTGCCTCTCTACAGGGTCCGAGCACTGGAGCACTAGGAGACTCTGAATGGCAGCACCATCAAGACTGGCCCTTTTCAGCTCAAAGGCACAGCTTAGAGGTACAATTAAATCCAGTTCTCACTTCCCAGACACACAAAGCCCAGCTGTGTCACAACTGAACAGCCAGAATAATATCTGTCTGTCCCTAATCCTTCTGGCAGGCAAATCAGTCCCCAAATCAGCAGCAAATAGCAAGTTGCAGAGGCAGCATTAAATCGAATGAATTCAAGTTCAAACATGGAAGTGATAGGTACCTGGACAGACCATGCTGTTCCCATACCTGCTCAGAGACAGGAAAGGTAAAGCTCTGCTAATGTACCCCACTGAGATCCTGGCTCCAAGTTCACCTGTGCCCTTTCAGGTAATTCAATCGTTTTTCCATCTGAACATGAGCAGGGAGAATTCCCCATTTACTCATCCTTATTTTTACGTGAGGCACGATGGGACCCTGACATCAGCTGGGGCTTCTTGCTTCTATTGCACACTTACAGCTTTCATTTTTAAAGGATGTCATTTTTTTCAGTTGAAGTGATCCTGAGGCTAATTTCCCATTCACTACAGAGAACAGAAGACCTTCCTGTACAAGCCCCAAAGTCTTAGTAGTGACCTTGTTTTTTTTCATGTCAGCCAAGAAATAATCCATCCCTGTTACCACACAAGGGCACTTGTTTAATGTTGACGGTGAAGAAGTGTACCACCTACTGAGTCACCAATGCCACATCCTAAACACCTGGCTTTTGCCTTGCTGGGCTTCCATTTAAGCATGAATCTACCCTGAGTGGAGCTGTAGAAAAAGTCTATAATAAACCTCAAACCACACAACACTTTCCTGGATGGGAGGTATATGGTGATCTGCTAAAGTTCGCGATCTTCCAGAAGAAAACTGAAATCCCTTCCAAAGCAGACCCATCTGCTTTGCCTTTGTCCAGTTTCAGGGATAACAACTGTGCATGTCACGTCCCAAAGCAAGGTATAAAATTAAGTTTCCTTGAAGTCAGAAATAAAATCACAGCTATGTGTTTGGGTTTTTTTTTTGGTTTTTTGTTTTTTTTTTTTTTTTTTTTTTAAAGTGACTGCACAAAGTTATGGCCAAATCTGCCAAGATTTTAGCCTAATCTCCCGCTTACCTTAACTACCTTTGTGGAAGTTCATCCAAATCCTTATCATTCTCACAAGACTTCTGTACCAAAAATACACATTTCTTAAAGCCAAACTAAAGACGTTTCTCACAAATTAAATTCTTGCCTGTTAGGCAATGAATCATTTGCCATCCACAGTACATCCCATAGTTGACAAACAAAGCAGCATTTGCCACCTTATTGCAAAACACAGTACAATGTATTTTGGGAAATGATTCTTCATTAAAAAAACATCGCCTAGGGCAGTACAATGCAACAGGAGTCATACGAAAGTGCTACATCCTGTGACCAGCTCTGAAGTAAGTGTGAAAACAGTCACAAAACATTTTGGGGGCAGGAAGAAGCACACTCTTTTCTATGGGGCATCAGCTCACAGATGGGCTCGCTCACCTGTGGTTTGTCCTGAGTCAGACCGCAGGCCCTTTAACCCCCGCGCTGAGGAGCCCAGCCTCTTGGCAGCTCTCCCACAGGCAGGATGATCTAGCCAACACCCTTCGAAGGCACTTTCTGCCACGAGGCAGCACGTGGCTTCCACAACAAAATGACTGTTTATCTACTTAAAGCTTCTCTTCCTTCTGTATCTGCTACCTGAAGAAATGAAACAACTCTGTGCTCAAGCTCAGAGACCAAAACCATAAATGCGTGGTTTGAAGGGAGGAAGAGGTAAGCTACGGAAGACAGTAATGACAAGGCGGGACATTTCTGTAATTCGTATCCTTTTTAAGTCCAACTTTTTAAGTTCTTACCTCTTTTAAACTAATGTTTACAACATGTAATTTTGAAAAACCTTGTGTGTTGCAGGAAGTATCTGCAACAGCTATGCTTTTTATATACAAAGTATCAGAAGCATCACCCCAGATTAGTGCATCATGGCACACACGAGAGAGAAACCAAGGGCAGGCAGACAGTTCCAAGAGCAAGATAACCTCAGTACATACTGCCAATAGAATTGCTAATAATGCTTCAGTGAGGTGTCCCAGCACAGACCGAAAAAAGGGAAACCAATCCTGAACAAGAATACAGATTTGAGCCGCTAATGACAGCAATACTGCATTTTCTTTTCCCAATGCATATCCTTTTCCAATTGATAGCACTCTACTTAAGTAGCAATAGGTCTCTGCCTCAACGGGACTACAGCATCGCTTTTCTCAAGAAGTACCCAGCAAACCACAGCAGGCAATTGCTCTCCAGGAGAAATACCACTGGCAGAATATCTTAATGGAACAAGTCAGCTTAATCAAGACTTTGCTCATGTGCAGAACAGGAAGATAAGATTCCCCTAGTAGCATAAGAATTCTCTATATTTATATTTCCCAGAGGAAAATGCATCAAAAAATAAGTCATCACAGTAACTTTTTGTTTGTTTTGTTTCTGTCTTTTTTTCTTTTTTCTTTTAATAATTTCAACACAGAGGTAAAAAACTCCACCACCACCCCTTTTTTTAAATTTGTCAAAATAAACTTCAGTTTTCCAGAAGACTTACTGAATTTCCCATAACTGTCCAATTTTCATAGAATAATTATTTTTATTGTCACTCAGACTCAGCCTAAAGCCATATTCTGAAATCTAAAAATGCCAAGTTAAACAAATTATTTGTCCTTTGCACAGAGCTCAGCTTCTCCAGACCCTGCACATGAGGAGTCCCTGCAAGGAACCATCTTTTAACATCCTGATTCAAAGCTCCTCAAACCTCTTGGAGGAGAGACATGGACAGGCACACTAGAAAAAAGGCAGAAAAAACACCTCACAGCCATCTTCTCCTGCAAAAGAAACACCAGCACCCATTCCCACACAGAGATGAAATTCAAATCTGCATCCTACAACAAATCCAAGAATGACAGAGGAGAGTCTGGCAAGGAGGAAAAGATGAGAGTACTTTGCAGGTTTTGCCTGAGCCATAGCAGGAGCCTCCAGTAGGGTTGCAGGCCCTGACACCATGAGGCTGCTTCACCGCCGCAGCACCCTCTTGCTTTCTTGCATGAAATCCACCTTCTACTTGCTAAATCCCAACACAAAGACTGCAGCAGAGACCTCTAAATTTTGTGTTTGTAATAGGAATAAGGCCTGTAAACAGTTCCATTTTCTCTAGGTTACAGAGTAACTTCCAACTCCAGCAGCTTTGGATGCAAAGCCAGAGCAACCTGGCTTCAGGGGAACTACTTCACATTTCAACCTGACACCTCTCACACTGAATTGAAGTTGTGAGGGAGAGGCTATCACGTCAGCACTCTTGCTTAACATTTTGAGTCACATATTACATTAGTCACAAGAAACAGTAATTGTCTTTCCATCCCTTTTCCCTCACTGAGGTTAATAAATCCTCTGAGGAGGTGGGTTTTCCTAGATGCTTTTGGTCAGAAACAAATGGGTCACCTTCCAAAAAGGCTACCGAGCAGACAAAAAAAAAAAAAAAAAACAACGAAAAAAAACCCCAAACCAACCAGAAACCTCCACACACACCCCTAACTCACAATTATGAAATAACCCTGCAGCAAAAAGAAAAGTTGCATATTGCTATTTACTTGTGAAAGGGATGTAGACGGTCTCGCTCCCGGGGGCTGCGGCCGCATTCTGCAGAGCATCAACGTACAAACCGCTGGGTACAGCTGAGGGGCCAGACGTTCCCCCGGTGCAAATCACTCCAGCAAGGCCCCTCCACTCGCTTCCCTGCTGTCCGGTAAATCGTGCATAGGTTATCCTTCTTGTCCCAGTTGATTTTTTTTTTTTTTTTTAATAAAAGAAACTGAGGGCCTTCTCACGTGCAACCTCCGCACTGAAATAACCTCCATGTTTTGGATTACAGCAATGAAAAGACAGCGAGCAGCCGGGCTTCGCCTCTGTCCTCAGCTCACTCTGGTGCGGTTCGGTGCCAGAGGGATCAGGGAAGAGGCTCCGCGCTCCAAGCGTGTTGTTGCTCTTCCCTTCCACTGCTGTGATATTAATCCATCCAAAAAAACAGGGGGGGGAAAAAAGTTCAATTTACACAGAATGCCCCAAGCGCCCATAAGCGGGACACGCCAGTACTCTCGGCACATCTTTTGCTTTTCAAATCATTTTTCAACTTTACAGCTCGGTGGTATAACAAAAACAGCTGCGCGGCGTTGTTGGGTCCCTCCCCGAGCATATTTCTCCCTGTCCTCGCTGCTGCTGCCTGCCAGTTAGCAGCTCCTCGGCCCCTTCTCCTCGTGGCACGTTGCCGGTTCGCAGGGCAACCAGGTGCTGGGTGGCAGGCAGGGACAATGTCACAAATAAATGGCAAATACCTTGAGAAATTTCCTTTTTCCGCAGGGGAGGGGAAAAATAACGCCTCGCATCCACGCCCGTCCTGGTTTACGCCGCCATGTTTTGCAGAGCCCCACACATAAACGTGCCCTGCTTGCTCATGGTGCATTTCTGCGCCTCAGTCCAAACTCCCCCTGTACCTCTGCTGCCTTTTTTGGGGGGGGTTTCCTCACAGTTTTCACCACGCAGGCTGGAGGCGGCTGCAGAGGCAGCAGCTGGGTGGCCCCCACTGCCCTGAGAGGGGAAGCGCCAGAAGGTTCCAGAAGGCGCCAGAAGGTTCCGGGACTCTGGGCTGGGCTGGCAGCAGGCCTGCAGCGCTGGGCACAAATTCAGCATTGTTTCCTGGTTTTTCTGAGGTATTTTTAAAATTTTTGAGGAAAAATAGACCTTTCCCTATGCCCCAAGCACCTCCACTCCAAGCTGCGGGCACAAACCCGGCATCAATGAAAGCGCTGGGGAGGGAGGGAGCCACAGCCGTCCTTGCTGAGGGGAGCTCGCCAAACAGACCTGCGCTGCCGGGCAAACCCCTCACCGTGAGGAAGGGGAGTGCCAGGGGATCATGGCTGCCTTGCCGTCCCCACACCCCTCACCAACCACCCCTGAGGAGAGGAACGCACCGTCCCTCACCCAGCCGCCCTCGGCTCCCTCATGGCTGCCCCACCTCGCGGCTGTGTGAGGAAAAATCAATCCAAAAGACCCTTCCCCATCAGAAACTGCTTCGTATGTGTGGAAATAACAAAGAGAGGGACACCCGTCCTCCGGGGCGGGAGACAGAGCTGCACCGTCTGCATTTGCAACTGCACAGGGCTGCCGGGGGAAGCGGTTTGCCTCAGGGGTTGGGGGTGGTCAGAGGCAGCCCCTGGTAGATCCTTCTCAAGTTTTCCCCGTCCAGGAAAATAACTACTTGATGTGTTGCAGCACCATCTGCTGGTTTCTGTAAATTGGACGCATGGGCATCTCCCCAGAGGGCGGGAAGGAGCAGGAGGGCTTTGCGAGTGGTTTTCCTGGGGTGCAAGTGCTTTCCTGCACATGGGCATTTCCTGAAGATTTTCCTCCTTGTAAAGGAATTAAGGTACCTCTAAATAAGCAGTCTAAGAAAAGCCACCTCCCAGAGAAACAACAGACAAATTTGTGCTGAGTTTAGGGATTTCTCTGAAGAAGTACAATAGGCAAAATCCAGGCTTTTCCCTATTCCTCTCAAGCAGAGCCCTTAGGGAATGATTTTCTGAAGTGACTGACTGCTTCTGGGCACTTCTATTTTTTCTATATATCTAACTCAGGCTGCCTGCCTTTAAAGGCGCTTGCTTTTCATGAAGTGCTGTGGTCCTGTGAAGGGGCTCAGCCTGGCCACCCGCAGCCGACCGTCTATTTAGTAAGCCCTAGCTGACTTTCAGCAGTTACTTATTTCAGCCGGTTTCCTTCCTGAGCTTGATTCATCCCAACAGTGAAGTCATGTTCGTAAACTTTATTGAAAGTTGCTCCTGGCAGTTAATTTACAGCCTGGTGAAGGCAAAAGGAAGAGATTTGGATTTTTTTCCTCTCTCAATGAGTGACTTGAGATAATACAAATATGAAGAAATACATTACTTTGAAATTGTGTTATATAGAGGAAGGACACTCACCTCTTTTGCTTCCTTCAAATTCAAGTGCAATACTAACTAAACCAGTAATGCTGGAGACTGCTGATACATGCAGGAATTATTGGGGAACTACTGTCTTGCAAAAAACAACATAACTTTCATTTTAAGCAAATATTTACTGCCTGCAGCAGTTAAATGCAACACAGTGTTTGTGCTGAGGATTTGTGCAAAGAGGAAAGCGTAGCTGGATTTTAGTCTCTCCCAGCTCTGTGCCCAAATAATTCAATTTACATTTCCCCTCATCTCCTCTGCTTTATCAATAGCTGTGCGGCGCCTTACACGACAGATGTCCGGTTTCAAGTGTGTTCCTGGCACAGGGGATGAGCCTACAGACACCAACACAGCTGGGCACAGTCAAGCACTACAGGTCTGTTCAATAATGACACCTCTAATTTAATGCTTTCTGTATCTGCTATCTTAGTCTGCCTTGCAGCAGCACCTCCTCAGTACCCACGCCACCCTGTAGCACTTCACATTCCTGTCTGGCCCCCTCTTTTCCTAACGATGAGACCCTGTTTTACAGTTGGTGCCATCACAGCAATGACTAAACAAAAGAAAACTGGCTAGCTCTATGGCATGTTTGATTTGAAGAAAAAAAAAAAAAGTTTCCCTTTCCAGGGCCCAGCAAATGTCCGAGGTTCAAACAAAGTACGAGGTGCTAACGAACAGAGTCTTGACAAACCTTGTTTTCCTGCACAGGGGCTCAGTACATAATGATTTCATTCAGCAGCTACTGTTCAAGCATGGAAAGTGTTGGTAAAGAAATCCCACAGAGTTCAAACAACCATTTTCCTAACTTAAGCTTCCCCCCTCCACTCCTTCCCCTCCCCTTTTGCCTTTCGGGTCTCTGCCAGTCATAACATAAATATTCATCAGCTGATATTTGCAGTAGCTGTGAAGTTATGAATGAGGCCAAACGCCTTTCCCTCCTGCCCCATCTGCAAAATGGCAGCTTCTGGTCTTAGCTCATGGCCAAACGACACTTTCCAAAATCCCCAAAGTGCACTTGCAGGCTTTTCAAATTCAGTCGGGTTTTTAATGCGCAAAGCAGAAATACTGTCTACCTAATATTTACCCTGGGATTACTGAAAAAAAATATATGTATTACTTTCTACGCTTTAAACTTTGCGATGCCTTGACGTAATAGACAGAAGTGTTGGCAGCTCAAAATGTTGGTGGGTTTATTTCAGGGGACATGACTGCTGCAGGTTTCCTTTCTGAATCGAATACCAGACACTTGAACCATTTGTTGTGCAGAGAAGAGAAACAGCTTTTATTCTTAATGCTGGTTTCTTAACCACCTGGGTGCTGTCAGAAGGAGCCACATGCACTGGAAAACACTTTTAATAAGACTCCTTTAAGCCTGTCTTAAACCCTGGATCCTGAAAAATGGAATCCCCCCTACTTGTCATACGTGCTCTCCCTCTACAGATTAGCGAGGGGCTGCTGCTTTACAAATGTTCCCTTTTCACAAAGCCTAGAATTATGCTCTCAAACCTACCGTGGGTCAGCAAGACAGCGAGGCATCCGATGTAGCCACACCAGCAAAGTCAAAAGCAGAGACATCAGAGAAACAAGAGGACAGCCCAGAGCCTTGATGAGTAATTCAGCAGGGTACCAATCCAGCCAAAAGAGCAGTACTGATGGACACAGATGGGGACTGTAAGCCAAAGCATCACTGGATCTGAGAGGCTTAAAAATCCTAAATGCCCACAGTCATAGGGAAGTTCTGATAAAGAGGCTCAGCACCATTCAGGATCAGGGAACAGGTACACCTCTTCATAGCTTGGTTCAGATATATCAATCATGCAAACTATCTATCTTGCCTGATTCACATAGGTTGAGCCACAAATTAAAAAAAAAACAAACAAACAAACCAAACAAAAACAAAAAACCAAACAAACATCAAAAGGAAAGTGATAGACTTAGTAAGTTTTAGGCATGTTGCAATCATCTAATTTGATTTTCACTACGAAAAAGCCAGAACATTTTACCCAACAAGTCTCCAATATTTTGTGGTCAAAATAGAGCATATCTTCTTAAAAAACATCTACTTCTCATTTAAATACTACAAAGGACAATTTACCACATCCCTTGGGAACATTCCAACACTAATAACCTTTGCTGCTAAAACAAAAAAACAAAACCAAACAAAATATCTTCAGCTTTCAGCCACTGGATTCTGTATGTCTTTGTTTTGAGATGAAAGAGCCCCAAAATCATCTCACTGGTTCCTCCAAGCCAAGATCAAGTACTCTCTCTACCTTCTTAATAATCAGCTATGTACACTTCTCGGTATATTTGCACTGTCACAAAGGTTGCAAAGGTATTAGGTCCTGCACGGCTTCCACCTACAGGCAAAAAGCAGGCTTCATCTCTGTGAAATCAGACCCAAGTTCACCAGCGGGTTCAGTGAGGACCTCAGGCAGCCTTTAGCTAATGTGTCTCAAGAACATTAAAACCAATAAGCCCAGGGAGCTGCACATTGGCTAGGGCTTTCTTCTTTAGCTCAGCTATGGACATAAATGAATTTCAAAAAGTCATGATCAGGGCAGGAAAAATTATAAGGCAGACCTTAGATACATACCTTAGCATGGCTCCTCTGCTTCCACATACAAATAACCACTTTGTGTGTGCATGGCTGGGATGTATTTATACATGTAAACTTCAAAAGGCAGCCTCTTAGCCAGACGTGCAAAATTTTGCAGACCTGAATCACCTGCTGGAATTGACTTAGGATCACTTGATTTGGAAGATTTTAATTCACAAAGAGAAAATAATATATCAGGAGTTGCTGCTTTTGACCCTAAACACGCCATGAAGTTACATACTGACTGTTTTCTTGCAGCAAATTACACTACACCCAAAAATCCAAAGTTCTTACTAGGTCGACGACCCCATTTTTATCAGCTGTTTACATACTATTGTGCTGCTTAAAAGCATCTTGTTGGGGCAATGGAAGTGTCTTTATGACAACATAAGTGAACAGTAATTAATTGATACACTTCACTGAACATACTGATATTGAGATGAGCTCTTCTGGCATTTACCATGATGACGCTGCACCGCAGGATGGTCTATTGCCAGCACTAGAAACAAAAACAAGGAAAAAAAAATTAATCACAGCGACACCTTCCCACAGCCAATGAGGCATTGGGGAAGGGAGCGTACACCAATGCCGAGTAGAAAAGGAAAGAGAAACTTTGAGGAATTTCTCCTTAGCCGTTTTTTTCAAGAGAGTGGGAAGGTGAGACTGAAAAAGGCTAGCTATGGAGAAAGGAATATTTAACAGGGCTATCTCCTGTGCAAAAAAAGACACCTTTACTTTGATGCATCATGTTATATGGCATGCAGACACTTTGCTTTTATAAAGATTTCAAACTTTGTGGAAAATGTCAAATCAGTCACTGCACTTTTCTAACCATCAAAAACAACAAAGCTCAGGATATTCTCTCTTGGGTTCCCATGTATTAATATATGTAGTAATATATGTATTACTTTTCCTGTATTAATAACCAAAAAGCTTCTGATAGAGGCAATAAAAATCCTCCAAGATAAATCATCCAGTGCATTGCAGGGAAGATTCAGCCAGAATGGAAGCTTTCTCCATGACTGTGCTGCAATCACAGCTCTAGAGATCATGGCAGCAGCGTGCAGCGTTGGCTTCGAGATGCTTTACGTTGCAGCCAACATCTTTGCTCATCATATAGTACTGAAGATTTCCAAACACATCAGTAAACAGCAACACAAATTAATAAACGAGCTTGTGGGCTGGATGTAGTCCACAGCTCCTTGTTCTTTGAATGCACTCTACATCCTCTGTAATAACTGACAATACAATTCCCATCCATATCAGAGCAATAATGGAAAAAGGATTGAGAATCAAAAGGAATACTTTTTTATCTTTTTATCTTTATGGTAAAAGGGCCTTTCTGTGATAGATCAAAAGTATGTTTTTATGTTGGGGGGGACACATACACCCAAACCCAACACACTTGAAACTGATAAAAAGCAGAGCATGCAGATGGTTGAACTGTCTGGGTTTACTGTTCATTAGCATGCCAGCAAATTATTTAAGTTGAGCGTGGTTTTGTAGTCTGTTATGCAGCAGTTACAAACGTACACATAACTACTTGCAAGTGACTATCCATAGACTAACATGAGAAGATGCTGTTAATGATGCATCATGAGGTCTTCCTCTGGCACCACTGAATAACCAGAAAATAATTTGGACCTAGAACTATCAGAGATGTCTTTCGGGCCTGCTGTACAGCTGTGGCAGTCTTCCAGGTTAGCAGTGAGCACATAAAAAGCAAAGGTTGGGAGACTGAATCCGGGTAAGGTATAGTTTATGGACAGATAACATGGAGAGTGAAGTACAGAAGTCATAAGGTACTTGTTTATTTATACATTAAAGCGTGTATGTCATGCACCAGGGCTGTTCATTTTTCCATTCACACAAGATGGTCTGATATTCAGTATCAGCCTGTTACAGGACAACTTTGGTTAGGAAATATCAGCAGCATTGAGAAGGTAGCTCTACCAGCCTTGCCAAACAATCATCACGGCCTTGCTGCAAAACCTTGCTGCTTTCCTCCAGCTGTCGTCTCAAAATTCCCGATAAAAGTGACAATCACGCACCCCA
The DNA here is from genome assembly GCA_020745775.1 of Theristicus caerulescens. Taxonomy (NCBI): domain Eukaryota; kingdom Metazoa; phylum Chordata; class Aves; order Pelecaniformes; family Threskiornithidae; genus Theristicus; species Theristicus caerulescens. The sequence goes on along the minus strand of CM036561.1, from coordinate 122,693,294 downwards.
CGTGACAGCTACAGACCCCATAAATTCACATACTATGGGCTTGATGGGATGTACACAAAACTCCCAGTGAAACCAATGAAAACTTTGGTGCCTCTTAGGAGGGTAGGGAGAGAGGAGCCTGTAGGTTCAGATTCTCAGCCGACATAGATCAGTACAAGTCCACAGATTGCAACAGAGCTATGCTAGTTCACAATTTGGCCCTAAACATTTTGGACAAAGATCGTATCAGCATCTAAGCAGATGAAGTGGAAAGAATGTTGTAATGGTGGTGGGCTTCTTTATTTACTCAAATGCATGACCCTTACAGCAGAAGTTCTGGAACAGCAAGCCCTAACCTCCCTGGCCCCAGGTCAACACTACTGAGCGAGTAACATAATGTAGGCAAGAGCACTTTAAGGTCTTTGCTAGGCTCCTTTTTAACTTCTTTACCACGGCTATAGGTGGTGTGTAGCCTGGGAACCAGGGACTGGGATCCTCTGCCTTGAGGAGGCACTCCGTGCTCTGCTGATGTAAAGCGCTGCTGAAGCACCATAGGCCACCTATGGCTTATGCCAAACTCACACCTGTGCAGGTTCCCTTGTCCCATCCGGCAAACTGCTATAACTAGACTTCAACTTTAATCCCGGGCAGGGGGCTCTTGGAAAGTGAAAAAGAGCTCTTACCTTCTGGCCAAAAGCCCTTCACCAACACCCACACCTGTACGCACCTCATTTCAAAGTATTTCCAAACAGCAAAGACTCTGCCCAAAGGTCTCAGGCTTCTCTCTCATTCCAGCTTCCCTGTGAGATCAAAACCAAGGACTTCATAGCAAAGGCTGGTGCAGACATGGTGGCAATATGCAGGATGCGATGAGATGCAATGCCACAACAAAGCGGAGATGGATGCTGGCACCCCTGGACCTGCAGCCATGGATTAGGAGCTGTGGAACAAACTTACTGGTAGGCAGTAAGGAAATGAGGTGGATTATTGCCAGCTCTTATTCTTTATTTGCAGATATATTCTGTTGTTGTGCTTGCCTAAGACTGTGACCGAGTTCTTTTCCTAATATAAATTTCCCTGTAATTCTTTCAGAGAGCTTGCCAGTGGAGTTTCTTGTATGAAGGGTGCTTTTTTAGTTTTTCCAGGTTCCTGGGTAGATACATAAGCTTGTCAAAGGGAATTTGCTTATACCAAATTCAGTGTTTTTTGCTGCTCTTAACTACCTGATGGGAAGCTGCAGACGTGTAACTCCAGAGTCGGTGACAGTTAATATTAAAATTATAATAGAGACCCCACCTACACTCTCCAACACACCAGGCTAGCTTATCTTTAATAGTGCATGCATACAGAGGAAAGCTTAGGTATGCGAGATGCTGCTGCTGTTGAAATTCCCACCTCTGATCAGCATTTAGGTCTCACCTGTTATGAAGATTGTTTATCTCACATCCATGCTAGATTTCTGGGTCCAGTAACAATACATGCTGAACTTATTTGCTAACCATACCAAATAGAAATGTGTACAATACATATCCTGAATTTGTATAAGAGCTAAATTTATGCCATGTTGCCTTATTGTAAGATCCTTGCACCTTCCTTTGAAGTCTTCGTGACCATTCTTGAAAATTAGACAAATCTCATGTGAAATTAACCTAACCATGAGCACCTGGTCTGCAGGAACCTTTTTGATGACAACTGTGTTTTAAATCCACTACTTTCAGCCCTTCTAACAGGAAAATCTAATAAAAACACAGAATACAGAATTAAAGGGGTTAGTACACTGAGGGGCTTGGGGAGAACCCAAGTAAAATCATGTTATGCTATTGAATTATAGATAACCAGCAAGAAATAAGAGGTCTTCCATTCCCATACTGCAAAGCCACCGCAATCAGATTTTGCTTGGCAAACTGGCAGAGCATAAGATATAGTCCCAGTTGTTTAAGGAGCTCTACCTTCTGCAAGGAAAAATACACAGGTTAAAGGCTCTGCTGTGGCCCAGCTCTACCCCTGCTCTGTAGTTCATCTGTGGACCTTTCCCATGGTTGTTGGGTATTTGTGATACATAATGTCCACCCCAGAGTTATCTGCCTCAGGGAGAACAGCATGATTTATAATCAAGGCAGTGGAATGGAAATTTAAGGGACTTAACTGCGGAAATCAGTTTGTTTCTATCCTCATTTTATAGAGAGAGACTCTCTCTTCCTGTGCCTGTCAATGTACACTTCAGACTCTGTTGGGTAGAGACTGCTGCTTGCAGAAAAATGTCTTTGCACTGCACAACGCTACTTGACCTTGACTGGAACTTACAGCTGCTGTTGTCATAAAATAATAATCGACATTAATCATTGTCAGTCTAGTTGTATGAATGTCTTCCCCTTGGCTGAACAAGCCATCTGTATGTATCTACTAGCCTTGCTTACCACAAAGGTGCCGCCGGTGCAATTGATTACTCAATATGGTTACCTACATGAGAACCCTGCAGGATTGTGACAGAGGAGATGTATTGATGGTCTCAGGGCATTCCTATCAGGGTGCTCCTGGACACAATTCATCCTGTCCATCTGAAATGATGACTTAGGAGCTGGGAAAGGCCTAAGAGGGAATCAGATCTTTGAAATTCAGCTGGGACACCCTCTGGGTTCCCCTTCAAGAGCTCCAGGGACTGGAGAAACATGGGGCTGGCCTTCAAGGGCGTTCCTATATTGGCACATAACCAATGTACCTCTGCAAAGGAAGAAGCTGAACTAAACACAAAGGCATTTTGCATCTGGAGGACATGTTCTCAAAGCAGCAAAACATCTTTGTTATGAATGTAACATATGTGGTACTCTCCCTCTGTTTGGCAGGAGATAAGAAAAACAGAAGCAAGGCAAAATGAAAACAAAATGGAGCATATAGGCATCGTGAAACAATTACAGTGCTGTGTCTCATTAGTATCTAAATTTGGGATTGCCAATCTTGTTTTAAAAACAGTTTTGTTCAACACTCAGTGACAGAATTTAAAAGCTGACATATCTTGCTGTATTGTGGGCCACAGTCACAGCTGGTGTAAATCAGAATAAACTAATGAAGTCAATGGAGCTTCTCTGATTTACACTAGATGAGGTTAAGGCTCAATAAGGTTAGACTTGCTTTCTAGGAGTGTTCAAGGAAGCCAACTTCTGTGTGTCCTGTGATGAAGTGGTTATTTATAATGGCCTTCAGTGTGGTTTGGAGCCAAATTTCCACATCAAAAGTAGCTTTATAAGAGATATCCTTACAGTGAGGTTCAGTGCAAAATCATGACTTCAGAAGCCAGCTTTCCTCATGCTCTCAAGTATTTGATTTCAGCCTGAAAACCATTTGAGAAGCCAAGAAAAGCAAAGCCATTCCTGCCTACTTCCCCAGCTCTGCTTCATCTTTGAGTCGCCTGCATATCCAGCAGGCCCCGACCTACACTGCCCATTTATCAAAGCGAGTTACTCTAAGTGTCTGTTTATTTATATTCAGAAATTCCCAGTAAGACAGACAAGTTTCATGCTTAACCTGAAAAACTGGGGATGGAGGTGGAGTTCTTACCAGTTCCAGAGCTATTTGTTTGACTTGGCCACTAGTAAAAATAAAACACAATAACATGTCCCAGAGTCACAGTGAGAGGTGGAGGTCACAAGAAAACAGATCATGTCTTTCACAGCTCTTCAGCTTCAGTGCACTGAATTATGACTCCTATCATTTACTTACTGGATTCCCCACCCTGTGCACAGGCTCCAAGCATTCAAAAAGCAGCAGGCCTCTGCTTCAAAGAGCGGACAGGCTAAGCAGGAGAGTTAAATCTGTCCCAAAGCCACACTAACCTCCTCCTCCACTTTTTATCTGAAAAGTCAGATGGTCTCACAACCCTCGGCTGACTTCTGTCATCTTCTGCTTACCAGACTGCCATGCCTGCAGCCCTGCACCTCTGCGCTTTGGCACTCTCCTCTGCTGTATTTAACTGCCAGGCTCTCATGGCAACTATGTTCCCGATGCAGCCAAACGTGTCCTCCAGGCCCAGACTGCCAATGTGTTGCGGCTCAAAGTGGTCTTTTGCAGAAGCATATTGTTTTTTCTTAGGAGGACCCCGCTCCCTGCATGTCTAGCCTTGATGTACTCTATCAGACATGCAGAAAATGTCACAGGCTCTTCCACTGGCCTTGTCACTTGGATACAGACTGTCTTCCATAGAACTTCTTGCTACAAAAGGGTCTCTGGAGTCCAGTTGTTGAGATCCCAAACCAGGGCTGAAGCCTTTCCAAATCACCCTAGTGGTTTCTACACATCCTCTCTAGAGTGCTGTGCTCTTCCATATTCTCAGTGGGTTTAATCCTCTATGGGCTCACAGGAGCCAGGGAGACAATTTTGTGGGGATGCTTCCAAAAATGGGATCTTCCAAACTTCTCCTAAAAAGTCCAGGATCCTCCTCCTCTTCCACATTCTCAGGTATTGCTTTTGGTCTCTTGTCTCTCCACAAAAAGATCTGATAAATCTTCTTTCATTAAGAGCTGCAATCTCTTTTACAGGGAATATTCCTGGTCCACCTCAGAGGTGGTTAGGAAACCCCAATTCAGTTCCTATTGAGTCACCAGCGTCCCAAATGGATTGGTTTTTTTCTAGGCACCCAGCACACCCATTAAGTGCTGTCTTCCTGGGTAGATAAATATCATTCAATGTTCCTCCCTTATTAGAACTTTTTCTATGCAGACATTTTTTCTTGGTATCTTTGGCTTAATATAGAGCCAAGGTAAAGTCAGAGAATAATTTCACAATTAAAACCATCAAGACACCATGTTTGACATACAGATAAGCAGATATACTAAGCATCACAAATGCAAAACACACCTTCTGTTCCCCCCCGCTACATCTATGCCTTGATCCGAGGATTTTGATATATTGCTCCTAGGTGTTTGTTGTGTTCACTTGTCACTTTGGAGGCAAATATTGTGAGATATGTTAAGCAGAAAAATACAAAGACCTGTTATTTTCTTCTGTTATATTGCTTATATTCTCCTCAGAAACACCCTCACAAACTGCAGAAAGATCAACCACCACCACCCGTTACACGTGCTACATTTTCTTCTCAGCTTCTCCAGGTGAAGGAACTGTGAGGCAGAGTCATGCTGCGACTGGACATGGTTCAGCTTTTAAAATTGTTGAGGGCACTCTCAAGTCTTTCTGCTTTCTAACCCAAAATCAAAACCAAACAGAATTCCTGCCTTTTTTTAATAACTTCCAGAAGCAGTTGTGTTTGGATGTCTCAAAATCAAGGGAAATTCTCTTCACTGTGGAATATTTTAAAAACAGAAGTCAAATGCAAAATCTACAAAGGCAAATGAATTTTGTTTCTGTTAATGCTGTCTCACAGTCTTTCGGTATTTGGCTCTGATTGTACTTTTTAATGCATGTCTGTTCTTACTAGGGTTGAACTGGAAGGCAGTCAGACAATTCTCAGATAACAAGCAGGAAAAACCAACATAAACCCATTATCCCAGAGGAACTACAAATAGTTAATTACGCACAAGTAACGAAACTGGTTTCCTCACCATCAGAATTTATCATGGACCACAGAGTTACAGAACTTTCCTTGAATCTGGTTGGGGCAAAGACAGGAAACTGCATCTTCTAAACTTTAGAAATAGATCTTAAACATGTAAACATAAGATATTATTCCCCTATCTTTTAAGTAACATTTATATTATCTAAAATAAACAGTCTTTCTGAAGTTAGTCTGTAATTGACATCTGACACAGTCCACATTGCAACAGATATGATAAATGCAGTAAACAGCAGAAATTATGCTTCTCTATGCTCTGAGAAACATTCATATTTCCTTACACAGATAAACTTTATTTTGTTGCTACGCAACCCTCACACAAACCACTACATTCTGCAGTAAATAAGAGTACAAATTTTACAACTGAAGGGCAAACATGTGGCCTTTTGGGTTTTCTCCCCATTTTGAGTTCCAGCCCCAGCTTTACTTCACATTGTAATATTCCATCATTTTATTACAAAGCTGCCTCTAAAGCTCAGTAAGGGATATTTCAAACAGAGCAAAAGAGCAAAAAGGGAGAGTCAGAATGCATGAGTCCTCCTGACACTGATGGGAAACAAATGGTGGAGCCAGTGATGTCAGGGACAGTGGAACAATGAAATCAAGGCTTTTTTTTTTTTTTTTTTCCTAATCCTCCTTAAAAATGAGCACTAAATTTCCACAACAAGATTTTCAAAACCTTTCTGCAGTGGCCTCTCCTTGCTCCCAGTAACATTGCTATACCTGCAACAGAAGTGAGAAAGATGAAGAGCCGCCCTTAGTTTTACCCAAGATGAGATTAACAGAGCCTTACCTCCTCTGCCTGCTCACTTTGGGAAAGGTCACTTCGCAGTATGAAGCTATTCCTTTGTTCTTTACAGTTGTAAAATTTCTCATGAATTCAGTGGGTATTTGGATTGTTCAGAGAATAGAGGAGCAGATCCTCTGTGTCTCTGTATCCTCATCATAAGCAGAGTGCATAACGCATTTATCTATCTGAAGGGCGTTCACGGAAACTGAATAGAGCCACTAGGATCTTCCCAAGTCATGAGTTAATACCTCAACTATTCAAGTTTCTCTTTTGCACATGGCTACAAATCCTACAAAATCTCCCAGGTAGCATCAGCCTTTGCTTGCCACTGTCAGCAAATGAATCCAGGTGAAAAATGTGACTCAGGGCTCCAGCTGGGTGCAGTCAGCACAGTTTGGTGAAGGCACTAGGGCTACAAGGTTTTGCACCAGCCAAGGATCTGACCTATACCTGACGCACATACATAATGGTTGTCTGATTGCAAAGGGGTTTGTGTCACTTAAAGAGCACAATTTCCCCAATTTCGGTTTGCTGTTCAGTTCTTTACAACTAAGAGTCCTCTGAGCTCCTACAGCCTGCATGCTACAAGCCCACATGCTTATAAATAACACATAGTCGCTAGGGAAATGACACTATGTTCATAAGAAAGTAAGATTTAATCTCTACAATCTACAGTGTAGTTTCTCTAAACAGTGAGCAAGAAGTATCTTTTACATTTTAAATTTCTGCATTTTGATAGCTGTTTGCTATCAAAACACTTTGGTTTATAGTTTCATTTTAACAGCTAAGTTACTTCCAGGCATTTAAGTTAATATTAGCATTTGTTGCAAAACACCTCGAAGTTTCTATGTTGGTCTTGTATAAAGGCCCATCTCTAATCACAATTCCCAGTAGAGCAGCTTTCCTTAAGAGCCTAGGAGAATATAAAAACACCTGTAAAATTTGCTTCAAGTACTTTCTTCAACAAGGGATCTCCTACAGACCACCCCTTCTCAGTCAGGATTGCAGGATGAGGCCCAAAGAGCGAACGCAGTTGCTTTTTGTCTGGTAGCACACTTTCTGTACAACAGGCAACACACGAGGCAATACTCTTCAGACCTAAATCTTGGAAAATAATACTTGATGTCTTCGTATCAGTGTCCTGCTAATTTCTTCTACTCGCCTGCATCCTGGAGGAGAAGTTACATATCAGTTGAAAGCCCTGCTTTTCTATCCCACTCTAAGCCTTTTCTTTTTCTATCCCATAGAATTTTACATTGTCAGATTAAATCCACCCCTTAGTGACCAAGGATTTGCCACTACTTTTCTACGGTTTTATTGCTCTCCTTCTGAAAAACATTTTACTTATTTTTACTTAAGCTACTCACTTCCCCATCTGTAAGACAGGGATAACAAGTCCTTTTCCCATCTCTCCATAGCCTAATCTGTTTATACTGCAAACATTTCCATTTCCATTCTGTAGGTTATTACAGCATCTTGCCTGGGGCAAATGAAAGCTATGAGGAAATGCGAGAGAGGGGTGATTACTACTGAGAGGAAACATTGATGTCTCACCTGTCAGTGCCATTGCCAGGCGAAACTCTTCCTTCAGCATCTGGAGAACTTCTTTTGCTCCTTCATCACCCTAGAAGATTAGGAGACAATATGTACTATTATGTGTACATATAGCTCATGTGTGTAGATACAGACACGTATACATGTGCCAACAAAGTTTTATGCACAACCATAACTCCTGAGTACTTGTCATAGCAAATTTTAGATTAGATGGCCTGGATACACACAGACACCATCACACACGCACCCCTATGTGCACACATATACACATACATGCATACACTAAGCCTAAACAGCGAGTCTAGGTATCTAAAAACAGATATTTGAGCTTTTTCTAACTTACTTGATAAACCAAGCCCCAGATGAGAGGTCTTCCGATGAATACAGCTTTGGCACCGAGTGCTAATGCTTTGAGAACATCTGTGCCTTTTCTTACACCACCATCTAGGAACACCTCCACCTTCCCCTCCACAGCCTCAACGATTTCAGGCAAGACATCAATCTAAAAGAATGAAACCAGGCATACATGTTGTCCACTTCCGTAACCCTAATTTTTTGAATGAACTCTTATGTACAGGATCCAAGCTTTAAAGAAGATAAATGAGCAATTGCGTGCCTAACGGTATGCAGAGATAACACAACTTAGCATTGAAAAACAGTAGTGACTTAGCATGTTAGTAGATATATACAAAGGTCAAATTTATTTGGAGAGTCACATAAATAAAATGAGAATCAGCAGAGTCACACAAAATGTCCATCTGATCCCATGACATGTATCCAACACAAGCCAGTATCCGATACTTTGGAAGAATATAAGAAATAGCAAGCACAGAGGAGGCCTTTCCTTGATATTACCCCCCAAACTTCCAGCGTTCACTAGTTTGGGGATGAAATTGAATCACTGTCACTTTTTAAACAATCATCCTCACTATCTTGTTTAAATTTATTATTCATTTATACTAAGGACCATCTATCACGCAGAAGTCAAGGCAGGCATTGTACCTATAGACACGGAGTAAGAGAAAGATGTGCCCTGAGGACCTTCGAGTTGGCTGAGAGATTTCAACGACTATATTTTTCCTTTTGAAAATACATCTTGATTACAGGAATAATTGTAGTGGAAAATTCTTCCTATAAGAAAAAATTAGCTTTCCTCTGAGTTTTGAGCAAGGTGGGACATGCTTTCTTTTAATGCACATATATGCTACTTTCACCAAGCTCTACTTCACCCCTACACCAGTGATAAAAGTAAGGGGGAAAAGGATTTTTACTGTTCCTAAGCTACAAGTAAGTAACCAGGGAGTTAAGTAACATGTCCACACCATGCAAGAGGTCCCAATGAAGATATGAGCCTCCTAAATTCAAGCCTCAAGCGTTAACTGTTCCTATAACACCTAAATAGTTCCTATTCATGAAAATCAGGAAAGATACAAAACTGGAAGCCAGGTACTAAGGAGACTGGAAACAGTCTGTGGTAGTAAGACAAAAGGCACACAAACTCATGTCTTTCAAATATGGATGTAATTCATTTCCTTTCTAATGGATAAAAAATGACTAGGAGGTGGGGAAAAAAAACTTGAAAGTACAGTTTGTTTTTAGATTTGGATTAAAATTTTCTTGAAGTATGGCACTTGCTGGGATTTTTTTCCCCCCCTCCCTTTGGTTTTGCTCTCTTGCCAAACATATTTTAGATCTATTTCCATATACAGAGACCACTTTGTACATCCTGACAAACTCTACCAACATTGAAGTGCTATAATAACTAAAGTATGATGCAAACCATAATTAAAACACAGATTTCCTCAATGTGTAACTAGACACTAAAAATATTAACCAGCTTGAGTTCAGCTCATGTTCTGAAAACCCATGAAATTAAAGCAAATTATTATGTTTCTAAAACAGAAACATTTAACATGATCCAATACAGATATTTACATTACGAAAACTGCATTGTGAAATGTAGTTCTTTGTATGATGAAATCCAGTGAACACATCAGCTTCAATAGTGCCTTCTCATCTGCACTGCGGTGTTGCAAAGGAATAACTCATAACAAGTAGTTTGCAAGTTTAATTTCTGTTCTACTGCAGTTGGCAAAAAATTAATTCATATTTCTTGAGCTTTTTCATTTCTCAAAACAATGTTTTTAATATCCTCATACATTCTTCCTGTTGGATTACCTCACACACAGACTTGCCCAAGATTTTCAAATACTCTTAGAGAAATTGGGGAATACATTCTCAAAAGGTGACAAGAAGATAAAGAGGACAGAAGTTAAAGAAGAAAAATTCATTTCAGAATTCAGTTCCCCTTAAGGTGTCAAACTGAATAGCTGCAAACTCTCCAACAGCACAAGATCACATTAAAAAAAAAAAAAATCTCAGTCTCTCTTTTGAAACTGAAGAAGTCCTGACATCAGGAGGTCTTTTTCCTACCAGTCCCCAGGAGTACCTGGAGACAGTGAGGCAAGAGCATCTCAGAGGATAATGCCTCAACTCAGGGGACAATGTAGACCTCAGAAAATCAGTGAGTGAAGGAATTTGGCTGGGGAAATCCTCAGCTGCCCCCAAGGAGATAAGCAGAGAGCAGAAGTGCTCCAGTGGAAGAGGGGATATGCCAGTGGAGCAGCAGAGCTGAACTTGATATGCGAAACACACTGCAGTGAAAAAGGGCTTACCTGTCCCCCTCTCCCTTTGGAAAATAACCATGGAAAACAGGAGGTTTTTCATCAAGGACACATTAGGAATACTGAAACAGTCACAACTGGGCTTTGATTCTCTTCCTTTTCATTCTCTTTTTACTTGCACAGCTTTCCCACACCAAATGAAGAGGGATGAGTGATGACTGGAATTTTGGGGGTTTTCCTTCAGCCTGAACACATACTTTTTCATTTTCCTTTCCTTCTTTCTTTTTTGCCAGTTGAGAACTTCAAATCCCTTTTCACCTTTGGAAAAAGGCACAGGGCAGCACAACAAGGAAAAGGAAAAAGGAAAAACCTGTAATTTAACCACCCTGTACCTTTTCCAAAGGTGAAAATGTTTGAAAGGAGAAAAACGGAGAGTTTCATTCTGCCTTTAGCTGTTCTGTAACTCTGTAAGTTTTCAGAAGTCTCTGATGAATATTAAAAGGGAAAAACAACTCTAGTACAACCTTCAGTGAACTGCAAATGGCAACAGGGGGGTTTCAAAAAAGGATGACAAAGGAGAAATAAGACTAGAAAAAAGACAAGAAAAAATTTCTTAATGACTTTCCAATTTCTAAACATTTAACTGACAATAATACACTATTGGAAATTGCTCTTCTAGATTTCCATGCAGGGTGCTGCAGCCAAGGACAGTGTGCCCAGGTAGCTTGAATAACCAACCACGCGTAAACCCCCCTGTGTTTTTTTTGTTTGATCTGGCCAAGGGGAGGCCATGTCTCAGAGTATGATGTGACATACGTAGAGAAGTGGAGAGAGGTTACTGCTCATGGGTTAAGGTGTATAACATACATATTTACAGGTTTTTCCTCCAGCTACCATGTGTTCAGAGAAAGCAAACAAGAAGCCAAAAGGTAGAGAAAACCAGAGACTACTGGCGCATATTGGCACCAGTACTTACAGTTGCGGGGACTCCATCAAGCTGTCGTGCTCCATGATTTGACACCAGGATACCGTTTACCCCAATCTTTACAGCTTCTTTAGCATCATCAGCTAGGAAAAGAACCCAAACAAACAAGATATGCCCTTCCATAACTGGGAGCTTATTGACACCATGATGAGGAAAATTTTGGCATCACTAAAACAAACATTGCCAGATAATGCAAAGCCACCTTAGGACTTCATCCTTCCAAAGCCCCACCTCAACACAGAAAAAAGTTTTATCTTTAAGCAATAAGACCAGAAAAGTAATTTGAAATAGGGCAAAACATTTTACCACTTTGGATTAGTTGGTTGCTAGCCTTTATTTTCTCTACTATGTCCCACAACTCATCACTAAGAAATTATTTTGCTAAATGATTTTCTCCAAGCCAGAATTATTGGCATGATTACAGTAATAATCCATACTTAATGAAACCACTTCACTGTGCTCAGTGCTCTTCTGACAGAATGGAGATCCAGCTTTCCTTTAAGTAGTATACAACTCAGATCAGAGTTAGAGTTTACAGGTGCAATGAACAGAGCAAGTTCAATCTTCCTGGCTGCATCTGATCTCCAATATAACTGATGCAATGCCAGCCGACCAGCTGACTAGTGATCAGTGGCTCTGGTCCCTACCTAATGAACATCAAGGTAGACACACTCTGTAGCAAAGCCATACAAACCACCTGATAGCTCCAGGTACTTATTTAAGCAGCTGCTTCTGCAAGTGTCTCGGTTGCTGGGTTCCTAACCACGCAGGAGGAAGAGAAGGTTTTTTCCCTTTGACTGTTTTTTGGCTCTGTTTTGGCAAATCTTCCCTACTTAGCACAGCACAGAAATAGGAACGTGCATCCCACCATATTCCATATCAGCAAAGCAGATACTTGCCATTAAAAAGCAATGCAATTCTATGCAATTTTACAGAAATTTCCCCAGCATGAGCACTTTTCTTTCCCTGGTGCCACTGCGAGAAGGGACACCTCACCTCCCCCATGAGAGGCGGCTGAGCTACACACCCCTGAGGATTCCTTTCGCAACGATGGGGAGCGAGGTCAGCTCTCGAAGCCATTTGATGTCCTCCCAATTGACGCTTGCATCAATCGCCTCGGCTACGTACACAGCCAGTCCACTATTTTCTCCAAAGTCTTTCCCTGAGGAGAATGCCAGGTCACTGCTTGAAAAGTTTTTTAATCTAAAACAACAAAAAGACAGAAAACTAGTCTGAGAAAGATTCATTGTAGCCACAAATCAGTCCCTAACATCAGCATTCAATATAGCTGCGTTAAACCTTTGCTGTACTACAGAGCAGGAGCAGAAAAGCCTATCCCAGCATGTCAGATCATAGCCATTAATAAGCCGAAACCTTTGGCTGGCAAAGCATTTGATAACATTGGTGGAAGTTTCTCTGGCCCAAGGCAACAGTCCTAGTGCTTTCAAAAGAAATAGGACAAAGTCCAAAATCTAAAGGTTCAGCATCAAATCCACAATCAGGAGGGAAAACCCAGCAGTGAGAGCACTAATTTGGGCTCAAGCATCTGTCCCCCCACAGACCTCCTGCGTGACTTTGGGCATGACACTTAGCCACTCCTTTTGCCTCAGTTTCCCACTATAAAATAGGAACAACATTTTCTGCCAGAAGCACTGTGAGGATAAATGCATCAGAGGCTGGGGGACATTCAGACCCTAGAGCGGAACAGGCTGGATGTGAGAACATCAGTCTTGCTTGACTTAACCCAGGACCCATTAGAGTCAAGAAGTGCACCTCTACTTACCAGCAAAAATCCCTTAGGTTTCATGCAGTAAATTTAGTTTTAGGTTTTGTGTGTGGGGTTTTTTTGTTGTTATTTTTTGTTTTCAAATCCAGGGAATTCAGCTACTGGAGGGAATAGGGGATTGGGTAGGTGGGAGGGGAGAAGAAGGAAGGGAAATGTTGTTAAGCTCCATGAGTTAGGTGGGTCTGCATGAAGCCTTGCAAAGAATTCAGAATTTGCATCTGTCTGACAAGACCAACATCCAGCCAGTTCATCTTGTGTCTTTTTTGTATGTTTCCTTGTAAAATGTAGGGGGGGGAAATTAAGTTCATATGAAAACATTAGCTATTATTTGCTCTTTAGCACCAAATCAATCTCACAGGTTCTAGGAACTGAATGGTAAGTAACAGCCCCTGCACCAAAGAGTTCACAGACTTACTAGACAAAGCAGGAGAGGGGGGAAGGAGGGCAAATAGAGAAATTTAGGCTGTGCTTGTATTAGAAAGCTGAAGCACCCCCGAGTGCTCACAAGCCTTAAACCACCATCGGTGGATCTCGTACTGTCCCACACGAGGCCAATTGCTCTGTTCTTCAGAAACTGTCTTGTTCCACATTGCGCTATTTTATACTCATATTCCACGTTTTGGGAAATGCATGGGGTTTTTTTTGCATGGAAACTGGCTAGTTTCACTGCTGATTTCATGCTTGCTACAAGCAGCATTTCACGTGGCTTTTCTGTTCAGCTCCAGGCCCAGAAGAAAATGAGAAAGGAGTGGGATCTTAGCAAGATCCAGCTTTTCAGCTGTTGGTTTGAGGAGGGTGGGGTACCCAGAGAAAAACAGAACCATGGATAAGATTATATGTTTTTCTTGGCCTGTGAAATGCAGATCAACACTTGAATGAATGTTGCCTTACATACATTTCTGAGCACAATGGCACCTTGTTGTTGCTTGAAAACTTTGTTGAAATCCTGAAGCCAAGAAAAAGTTATCACATAACTGAGCAGAGCCCCATGCTAGGAGAGTTTCACCGCTGACTCTGCAACAAAACACTGTCCGAGGGTCATTCTGAAATCTGAAGTGATTAATTCGAACCTTTAAAGATTACTCCAGCTTCATATTATTTCATACAGTTCGCTCAAACAAAACCTTGTTACAGTTTGGTCAGGTGGGGTCAAAGCGTTTCAGAAATGCTCTATTGCTTTCCTCAAAAAGGAAATTACTTTTGGGTTATTTGACTTACATTCAAAAACTCTAAACCCAGGCCTTAAAATGATACTGCCCCTAAAAAAACTACTTAAAGAATTATTTAATTTCTTTTAGGTAAAATGACAGCGTGTATCAATAATGTTTTGTCCATCACAGATCTATAGCAGGATTATCACATGGTGCATATTTTAATGTTAGATTTGTCAAGGATTTTTTGTTTTCTGGTGCTTTCCTCATAAGATTGTACTTTAGAAATCATAGGCAGAGTTAAGGTTGCTCTGTCAACCTTCATCATATCATCTATTAGCTGCAAGTACAAGCGTATGGGGGAGATCTGACACCCCAAGCTCTGGAGGTTTTTTTGCCTGCAAGGTGAAGAATCAGATGCATTGCAGAGTCCCATGGCTTACCTTCAATTTGAATATTATGAGAAAGACGACCTCAGGATGTGATATAATATTTCTTGCTATGTACATGTTACACATGGTATATACATAGTATAACGTAACAGTCTTGAGACATAGAAAGAGCACTTCAGATCCATTGGTAATATTCAAAACTAGCTTTCACCCAGAACTCAAATCAAAGTTAATCTGCTTCAAAATACATTAAGCTATCCTTTACTTTGTTTTCTCTCCATTTTCATGTTCATTTGCAGGCTCTGAATAAGAATAAACACAGTAGTCTTAATATATGCCATGGCAGACTGCATTCACTACCAAGACCAACCTGCAAGATTCTCCCAAGATTTTTAGCTCCATTTTGCAAACCCAAGATCCTGGATATCCCATCCACTAAATACTCTTCCAGTCAGTCCTTGGCTGCTCACACAGTGCCAGCACTTCAGCATATGCTTATCAGGGTGGTCTCTACAGTCTACCAATTTATATTTGCAAAAAGTTAATGAAATCAGTGCCCTTACAACACCGCTGGATAACTCTGTTAAAATTAAATACTGCATAGGCCCTGCAGTAGAGAGGAACTAGAGTTAGTGCTGAAGCCAATCATGAGGGCACAAATTCTTCTGAGATATAGAAAATGTCCCAAAACACACATGGGGGTAGAAACTGTCCTCATGGAGAATTTAGAAAGGCTGATCCCCATGTGCTTCTGTATTTGACTAAAAGAAGAGTCGAAGTTGCTTGGAAAGGGGCTCTGTAGTCAGCAGCAACATGGCCCTAGACCCAGTGCAGTGTCATAGGATAACATAGGTTAGAAGGGACCATAACACGGTTTGGAAGGGACATTTGGTCCACTTAGTCCAGGCCCCCATTCAGAGCACAGCCAACTCTGCTCCTGGATCCAAGTCCAAAGCCAGAGCAGGTTGCACAGGGCTGTGTCTAGCTGAGTTTCAAAGACATCCAAGACTATATTGACAGACGTACAAAGAAATGCCCCATCTCTCTAACTTCATCACTCTGCAGCCTCATGTTGCCTGGCACACAGTGTCTTTTACAGTCTGCATACAGCCAAAAAATCTTAGTTTTGACACAAAGCAGATCGTAGCCCAAACACAGCAAGAGATATGTGCTCAGCTCCCCGGTGTTATCACCCAGTATGGCACGTGGCACCTGGAAGAAATTCCTTGTGCCAAAGACAAATTTCCCCCACAGCACCTCATGGTGACCGTGGCACTGCCACACACCCGTCCCACATCCCACCAGTGGGCACCTACCTGAGGTGGGGAGGAAGCTGGAACTTGTTGCGCACATCATCGATGCGCCTGCCGAGGAATGGCGTGTCCACCGTCACAAAGATCCCTTTGTAGCCTGCTCTCTCTGCACGCTTCACGAGGGACTTGGTAACCTCGCGGTCCTTGTACACGTAAAGCTGCAGCCAGTGAAGGCCGGCTGGAGCTGCTTCAGCCACTTCTTCAATGGAAGAGGTGGCCCAGGAGCTCAGCATCATCCCTGTCCCCATCGCCTGGCAGGCTGGAGGAACACAAGGTTATATCTCAGATTACCCAAAACAGAAGCTTCTCTAAACAGGAGCACTTGGCTCACCAGAGTGTGTTGGTGAATGAAATTTCACACTGCCTTTCCTCAGTCTGAATGCATTTTCAGTCTTCCAGGGAATGCTACATTAACAGCCAGCAGTTACTAATAGTGGTGGGCTGCTGTGAGAGCTCTCTGGTTTATTCTCTCTGTTTATAGGCAAGTTTTTGATGACTGCTCTCTGCACACTGTTTGGGATGATCCCTGCTCCAATACTGGAAAGAAAAGATATTATAATCAAACTAAGCCTAACCCATATTAATAATTCTTTATCCTATGGGGAGCCTGTTTGTAAGCCCCTAGCATCTGGCTGCCACTTGTCAGAAATTTTGGCAGGTACATTTAAAGACATACACACACATGCAGAGTTTTAAGTGATCTAAAAAAAAAAAAATGCATTTAAAGGCTTCCAACTTTTTGTACACTGCCACATTGCTGCAGATTGGTGTTTTGGGTCTGTCATTCTCAACATTGCTCTTCAGTCCTCCTCACCACTGCCACACACAGTCCCTTGAGCATTTTGATCACAGCATTTTGGCTGCTTTCTCCCACCCCCAAAATATTCACTAGCATTAAACCTATCTTTCTTGAAGTGCTCTTCTTCTAGCAAACGCCTGTTGTCATCCCTACAGCGTATTTCAAAGCATGATAAAACAGAAGGACACAGTTCAGCAGACAACCTTATTTAAAGGCTTGAGAGGGAAGCTCCACTTTTCTTTGCTTCAACAGTTTCACTGCCTGTCTCATGTCTTGAAGGAGAGGGACCCCACATCCATTGTGTGATCCCACACAAAGATTCACACTTCTGGAAATAAAAAGTAGAAGTTCTGATCTCACTGAGAGTAGGAGAAACACATCCCAAGTGTCAGTCCCCACCCAGGAGACCCCAAAATACAAAGATGAGCCAGTACAACAGACCAGTGGTCTCCAAAGTCTCCGCTGAGACCAAAGGGATGAGTGCTCATGCCCTATGTGTTTTGATCCCTCCTCTTTTAACTTCAAAAGCTGTGGAGTGAAATCACTCCCGAGGTTTGGGCAGCCCCAAGGTTAAATGTCGTCGAACAATCCCAGATGGGGTCAAGCAGCCAGAGGCTCTGTGCCAGCTGCCTCCAGGGGTGATTTCCAACCCAGGCTGCACTACAAACCAGCTAACCTCATACAATTATATTTTTATGAATCTATCACTTATTCTTTTTGGAGTAATCTGTCACCTAATGTAAAATAAAGGAAAACACACTGTAAAACTCAAAAATATTACAGAAAGCCTTATTTTTCTTGGTCTACCGCAGTAGGCATATTTTTAATGTAAATGGACCTCTGTTTCAAAACGTCATCTCCAGCCCATCGAGGAATTAAAAAGTGGTCTTTATGACAACATTTTATTAAATAAGGATTACAAGTCTCTTAGAGTGGAAACTTATGAACAGCTTATTCAAAGAAATTGGTTACACCCTCCCACAGCCACCAGGCAGCTTTCAATCGGTGGAAATACAGTAGCAATGAACTAAAACACTCTGCGTTTTAGCCATTTAATTTATCCCTTTAAAATTACTGAAAAGAGTTCCCTCTCACAGATTAATTACCTAGAAATGAGTTTCTTCTGAAGAACCCATGCATACTGAATGCCTAAAGTCCTGTTAAAATCCGCTGTGGTGGGTTATTGCAAATCCCATAAGTGATTTGCCAAATCAAGTCCATTAAGTGATGCTAAGAAACAAGGGATCCGCATTCCTGTTGCTCTGTCAAATACAAGTTCATGAATGAGAGGGAGGGTTGCTAACCCAGCAATTGCAAAACCCTCAGATCAGATAAGGGAAAAAATGTAAATGTTATGGTTCAATCCGCCTTTAGGTATCCATTAATTTCCATTTTTACTTTTATTTTCGAGTTTACCTCTACAGCCCTATGGGCACAAGAATAGTTGCAAAAGCAAAAATTAAAATAGAAACTGCACAATAAAATATACTTGGGTGAATGGAAGATTTAAACCACAAAATAATACCATATCCTTTCAACTTATCTGCATATGTGGCAATAGAGAAGATGCTGCTTTCATTTTATTTAAGATTAGATTTAAGCAGTTTGGTTCAATCAGAGTTCAAGTATCCCAAACTGGGTTATGGCATTTTCACGAAAGCACACTCACAAAATTCCTCTCATCCATCCTGTAAAGTTAACAACTCTTTGGTAAAGCATGAGCTCAACACACATATTTTGGATCTGCATGGTCAAATTCAAACTTCACGCACACAAAATTTTTCAAAGTTTTAGAGATTCCAAGTTCCAGTTTTAGTCAATCTGTGCTTTATCTTGGTCATTTTAAAGCTTGTTTTGACAATTTTCTGGACTTTCAAAAACACATGACACAGTCCTGAAGTGTTGCCAGGTTCTGTTTTTCTTTCTACCTCAAATCAGGTTTTACAAAAAATATACTCCCATTTCTTGCACATTTAGCTGCAGTTGAAGAAAACAGAAGCAATTCATTTCCTCCAGCAGCTATATTTTACACTTGGGTTTTGGGGTGCTGCAAATATTCTTACAAATCAGTCCTGGATCCATACTCCCATGGGACGCTGTTGCAGCAATGTGTGACATTTGCCAGAGTTTAAACATCAGATTTTTGTAAACCAGCCCTTCCTCATGCCACTTCAGATTGCTTTTAGTCTTTTTTTTTTTTCCCCAGGTCTTCTTTTAATCCCGAGTATTGCCCAAAGCACACATTTACCTTTGTGCACACTACAGGCTCCCATTGAGGTCAGTGACAGTGCAGAGAGCATGGCATTAGCCGCACACAGGAGGCTGGGGACGTTTTTGATATCACAACGATAAAGCTTTGCGTTATTTGTACTTCACCTTGTTTCAGGGCCAAACACAACTAGAATTGGGATATGGTGGGGTGCCTAGGAAAGGGGAGCTTCACAGCCTTTGCTCCACAGCTGCCTTGAGTGGGTGCAGGTGCCTCAACTGCACTGCTACCTGCCTGTACTTAGCCCAGGGAAGCCCAGAGCAAGGACATATCTTTACACCAGGGAACATAAACCTCAGTAAAATGGGGCTTTCCTCATTCTTGGGGAATTCAACTTAAGTATTTTACATAGCAATAAATCAAGGTTGATCATGGGACAGGACCCACTTGGGAGGTCCACAGGAGAACAGAGCGATAACATTTTTTAACCTTTTTTTCATCCTGAAACCTCAGTCTCCTTCCCACCTCTGATGGGATATTACTTCATTAACTGGTATGGGAAGGGTATGGAGTTTGTCCCTATGGGCAACCCAGAGGCAACATACTTCAGGAGAGGACACTGGAGAAGAGCCCAGTTTGAGCTTGCATATTTTGTCAGGGTTACCTTGTATGGGAATGGGAACTCTTGCTATTTTTCTCTAGCTGTACAAATTCCCATCGTTTCCCTTTTAGGGGCATCTCTGAAGCATGGCAGCCAAACTGCCCCACAGTGGTCATTCTTCCCTGAATCCACCAGTGAATCCCACTGTCTCCAAGTTAGGGGCCAAAGGACATTACTTGGGATCAACGTGATGTCCTTTTGGCACAGTGGTATTTCTCAAGAGAAGTAGCTATGTTCTTGGAGCTGCATCTCCTAAGAAACAGAGTTGTTTAAACTACTTAACATTACTGTCTTGACGAAACACACTTGGCTGAGAAATCCCCTGCCCAGCCTCACCTCACTTACCCCTTAGAAAATGCTGCGTGCGAGTTGCGCCTACAATCATTTTGTTGACACAACACATTTTGTCAGCTGTGCAGGAAGGCTGGAGGCAGCAAGGAAAAATACGTGTGGCCAAAATGGATCTGGCTGGTCTAGGAGGGCTGTCATGCCAGACTGCCCGCGTACACTTGCATCAGAAAGTCCCCTGGCCGTGCCGGTCTCTGGGGGGAGTCAGGGCCAGGTCAGTCCAGGCCATGTGAATATTGTCCTCTCAATGACTCTGGAGTAGTCATGCCTCAAAATTAACATTTTTTTGGAACGCCACATAGGTAACAGGTGAAAGATGGGTACAAAGTCCTGCTATTTTCACTGTGGCTGAGCACAAAAAGCAACAGATCGCCAAATCCCTCCTTCACAGTCACGGGCCTGTCCGATGAGCCCAAGGAACCTGAATTCAGATGCTCAGCAGCATCAAAGGAAACAAAAAGCATGGTAGAAGTCTGTTAAGAGCCAGAGGAATGAAGGTGTTGCTCCCTCTCTAGTGGAAGTGATAGAGCTGCCAGTAACTCAATTAAAATGGGGGGGGGGGGGGGGGGGGGGGGGGGGCGGGGGGAGAAAGCTTTTCAGTCAATATTCCTATTCTCTATTTGGCAAAGCAAACGGTGCAGTCACATTGCAGGTAATGGCGAAACCCTTCTTGCGTCAGCAGTAACTCAGAAAGTTGTTTGAGAGCAATTGCAGAGGGTAAACATAAAAACATCAGATCTGAGTAACTATCATTCAAAGTTTTCAAAAGATCTGGCCAAGAACAGAGTCAGGCTGTCCAGCCTGATTTTCAGCAAGTCAGTGAGAAGTCAGGTATTGCAATACTGCTTCTGGGCTAAAACAAGAGAATATAAGGTAATCGGTCAGTAAGAGAGCATTATGTAATTAGCAGCAATATAAACAGGATAGAAATCTTGATAAAATAATGCTACATATCTGTTTATAATCCATTAAGGTTTCAAAAAATTGCTATTTCTTGCTAAGCAGCTGGATGATGCACAAGACTTTTTTTCACTGTACTTGAAGGTGGGTCCTATTTACAGGAGCACGAGTACCACTGCACTTGCAGGGAGTGCTGACCAAAGGCAACACGAGGATCACATTGCTTTGCAAACACCGCATGAAGTCAGGATGACAAATGAATGTCTTTGCATGGAGGAATAGTGAACCTTCTGATGGACAAGCAAGGAAAAAAAATAAAAATCAAGGGTTTTGTTGAAAAGTGTTTAGAGAACAGCCCTTTGCTCTTTAATGGTGGCTAAGATTATTCATCGAATTTGGCAAATATTTTTAGTTAAAGAAGCTGAAATTGGAGTGGGAAGGATGAGAAAAATTCACCTAAGTCAAAATGTCATATGTTGATATTTTCAAAATAGAAATGTTTTCTTCTGAGCTAACACTTTGTTTCAGAACAGAACCATGGCTAAAAGCATTAGCTAGTAGGAAAATGAAATAAAACATTGTGTTTTGGATCAAATTATACATTTCTGTTAATCCAAAACAATTTTCCTCCTGATTTTTCAGTTTCTACTGAACAGAAAATCCATTATTTGGAAGATTGCCACATACACTGATGAACTACAACTACAATGCTAGGGAATACGCTTGAAGAAAGACCTGGAAAAACTGGGACAACTGCCAAGGTCCGTGAAACTGTTGCAAGGACAAGAGAGCTTTCTCTATAAGGAAGGACTCCAGGTCTATTTAGACATGTCAAAGAAAACTGAGAAGCAATCTTATTACAGCCTATATGGACAATATTTTTTTTCTTTTGCCCTTTTTTTTTTTTTTTAAGTCTAGCTAACAGAAGTATAAGTAAATCCAACACCTGGATTTGAAGCTGTACAAGTTTTGACCATGATTACAGCTTATTCTGCTCAGAGTGGAGTTAGTTAACCTTTGGAATAACTTACATTGTGTTGGAAGGCCTGCCACCAGCAATGTTTAAAATTACAATTGAATATTTTTCCCAAAAAAGATCCTTTACTAATGAATGGAATTATCAATGAAGGTGTGTTTGAAGCAAGCTGCCAGACTTCACCCTATTTAGGGTAAGATGCATGCTCCTTTCCACCAGCTTGGTTGCTGCAGAAGAGCATCCCTTGAGGAGCAGCAGCAGCTCTCACAACCCTGACAAGCCCCAAAGTAAGGGATCATGAGGGCAGGGAGTTTTACCTAGCGAGTGACACCATAACATGCCCTTGTCCCTAGAGAGGACATTTACGCTGCAACCTGCAGGCAAACCCACTGGAAGAGCAGAGCATTTCAAAGCAAAATGCTGTTGCTTAAGGGAATCCCTTGGCAGGATCAGGCATTGTTCTCAAAATACAAAAAGGTAGGGGAAGGAGTTGTTATCGCTGCCTGCACCACCCTGCTCTGCAGGTAAGGATGGTGCGAACCCAAGATTATCTCTAGCCCAACCAGGCAGATGTGTGGCTTGTGGCACCTGCCGAGCAGTGCCTGGGCACAGGCACACGCACACTGTGGGTGCTCCTTTGGGCAGCTGCCATGCCCCCTGACATGAGGGGGGCTTCCCTGGCTGAGAAGGGGCAAGATTCAGACCATGCTGTGCTTTCAAAGGTCATCACAACAGCAGAGGCACCACCACATACGTCACTTCCCACACACCTGAGCCAAAAGTCAAAGTATGCCAGGCTTTGCAAAAGCCACAAGACTACAGATCAGACTTTCTTGGCTTGCATAAATTGGTGCAGCTGAAGCAAAACCTGTTCTAAAACAACCAACAATCTGCTCACTTATATTTCAGAGGTATCACAGAGTTTAAGAGAAGTTGGATGTAGCAAACCCCCTGGATCCCAAATGTCTCAAGTTTAAGAGAACTTTTAAGCCAAATGTGTACTTTACAGCTAATCCCTGTCATCTTATAGGGTCAAACGAAAAGCTTGGCACTGAATGCCCCACTCCACCTCCATCAGAACACAAAACCTAAGCTGTATTTTTTCTATAAGCAACACTAATGCAATACAGAGGGTGTGATTTTAATTACGCTCTCCTTTGAAAGTGATGAAAAATTTACCAACTCCCATGGATATGTTTATTTGACCGCACATTCAAATCATTGCCAGTCACCAAGTTCCCCTAGCTTGAAAACCCAAGAGCATTAAATGCAATAATCATATGGTAAAGTTTGAAAATATAAGAGCACAAAAGTCAGGAAATTCCACAATTAAGTTATCTACCACAACCATAACTCAGCCCTAGTAGTCAGCCTTATTGTACCACTTGACTTTATATGCCATTATAGATTTATGCCTTAAAATGTGGCCGGGCCATACTAGTGGTGGGATTTTTTGCTAAGGAACATCCTGAATTTTTTATGTTTCGAATCTCGCTCTTAACATTGCATTAATACGTTTGCACTTAACATTACAGTATAATGCTTCAGAGTTTCCTCCCAGCATAACCTGGGCCAGAAGTAATCTGCAAGAGTTGCCAAAGGGCAGGACAGCACCAAGGCACCCCACGAGAAGCAGCTTCGCAAACCAATTCAAGGTATTTGAGCTCCATCGTGTGGAATGTGCCTGCACATACAATAGGCCTAAAATCTTTGGCTTCCTAATACATCTCTTGGGAAGGGGGGGGGGGGGGAAATGTATCTCCAAACACACTATAAAATCAGAGAAATCTGCTTTTACAGAGATTACTGCTGGAGTTGTGCTGCAGCCCATCACGGTGCACATCACAGCAACGCAGCTTTTTCATGAGAATTGAGACCAGCTCTCACTGCAGGGCAGATAATTAGACTCGCTTCACACTGGCGTTTGCTGCATTGGTCATGGAAACACTGATAGATAAATAGCTCAACCATACTTATTATTATTATTATTATTATTATTATTATTATTACCTGTTTAGATTTTGTATCCTTTTTCATTCAGTGCTAGAGCACTGAAACACAGAGCCCGATGCCGTTTGTATGCAACAGGCACACCGTGTGACCTTTCTCAGATTTTGTGTCACCCTGCAGCTCGGGTTAAAGGAGTAAGAAACCATTTCACATCTGAATTCTGGTTAACATCCCGTTTCTCGCAGCCTTTTAGGCTGCAGCCTCCATGCTGGCAACATCTTTGTGCAGCACCTAGCCCAGAGGGGCCCTTATCTCACTGGCTCCCTGGGATGCACTCAAAGAGCTCTCGTCAAAGCAAGTATTTTTCCCAGACAAGCAAAGGCTTCTGAATTTCTAGAAGCAGTTCTGTAACAGGAAGAATGTTGCCGTGACAGTATATATAGTTATATTTATAGAACGTATAGAGAGATATATAGATAGAGGTAGTTTTCAATTTTGTGTTTGTTACAAATGATTCCCCTCTTACATACTGTGTTTCTCAGCCCTGTTTTATAGCGAGGGAGAACCCACGCAAAAAACAGACAAAGGAAAACAGTTAAAACCAAAAATAAACCTGATTACTCTGAGCAGCAACTCAAACCCATCCTGGCCACAGCATCAGGAGCAAGAAACCAAGCTGGGCTTCATGGCCAGCAGGCACAATATTACTCTAGTCATCTCTAACTCACTGCGGGGGGGGACTTTGCACGGTTTACCTTTAGCAGTAGCCGTCTCTCCGTCAGCGTGAGCCATGCGCTGCATAGCGGTTGCTCCAACGCAGACCGGCATGCTGATTTTCTGCCCCAAGACTGAGGTTGACAGGTCCATTACTGACACATCCCTGAGCACCCGGGGGTACAGCTTCCATCTGACACAGAGCCAAATAAAGAGAATAAAAAGCCTGCATCATCGGGGTTATTTACAGATCCTAATGGACAAGAGCAGATTTTCCTGCTGTCAGGAGAAATATGGTGAAAGCTGTGTTGGGGCTGGAGCAAAACCTCATTGCGTGACGCAGAGCTGCAGCAGGACCCACGAAACGCACAAAGCCAGGAGGGAACAGGCAAGGAGGGACCAAAGTCCATGGAAGGCGAAAGAGGCAAAGAGCCTTTGAACATTATTGGCTGGTATCATTTGAAAGAAAAGACAGGAGCTGCAAAATAATAAGGTTCACAGTGAGTCTCAGCCTCCTCGAAAGCCTTGGGGCAGAATTAGATGACAGAGGGTGTGCAGGAACAGGAGAAGTCATCAGCCCCCCTCAGTTATTCCCTCTATGGACTACGGAGCCAAAAAGACACGGGATTTTCAGATAAAACTAGCCTGGCCAGCATGCTTAGCCCTCCCTGTCCCTGTGCTATGAGTCTCTGCTGTGTGAGACTACACAGAAAGGAGCTGCCACATGGGAAGTGGGTGGGCAGGATGGAGGAGTGTGGAAACCCACTGCACTGCATCTCTGCTGGCACGGAGATGGTTTGCTCGGAGAGGTCCTGTTCCCAGCAGCCACCGGCCGCTGTGCAACACATAGTCCCTGGGACTACAGCTGCAGCCCCAGGGACAGCCCATCGTACCGCAGGGACTCCAGACTTCCAGGAAAAGACCAAATGCGGCCACTGTAATTTGGTGCAGGAAAAGACCAAGTAGCGCAACTGCTTTCCCGATAGGGCAAATTACAATCTAGCCCTTGAATGATATGGCCCAGCATCTGCTCAGCCATTCCTGACCTTGCTTTACCTTCAACGTGTCCACCAGAAACCACATCAACCCAGAGCTGGGCTTTATTCTCCACTGGGGTCTTTAGCCCAGATACAAATGGAAGCTGACTCCAAAACAGCAAATTAAAACACACTTAATCTGAAATTACAATTTATTGCGGTCAGGCTGGACATCGCATGCTTGCACACACAAAAATCTATCTTTGTTTTCCCCCCACAACAGCAGCACAAGAGGATCATGATCCCTTTTATGGGGTCAACTAGGTGACACCACAATATCCAAATCTATCTTGATAGGGTTGCATTCCTGGGGTTACCAGTGAAATTGGACTTTTTCTCACTGTCCAGGGGATGTTGCAGCGCAGCCACTGTTACTACAAGCCACAAGAGGGTGTGCAATAGTAGGGGCTGCCTCTCCACACGGATGTGTGCTGAGCCAAACCCTCTCTGCAAGTGGTAGTAGGGTACGCCTCAATCTCTCACTAAGGCATCCCTCCCTCTGAAAGGACTCTGCACTTTTAGATGATGGCTATTGAATTTTAATTACAGAAAATAAAAGCTTAAGCTCTAGTACTGCTGAACCTGACTACCTGCTCAGCACTAGAAAGCCAGAGACCGATATTATAATTACTACTAGCAAGGAGAGAGCAACCAGAACCACTATTACCCTCGGACTATGCTCAGACAGCGAGTAGTGGTCAGCTTGAGCTTGCATATTAAGCTGACAAGTTAGGAAAAAAAAAAGGACACAATCTCATCATTTTATAGAAAGATTAAGAGACATTTCCATAAGAAGCCTGGGACAGAGCCAGGACGAGACCCAAATTTCTGCAGCCCTAGAGCACCAGGTCGTGCCAGCTCTCCAGGAAGCGCTCCCCAGGGAGGAGAGAGATAGTTATGATGCTTGGAAGGAGACGTGTGGTTGTGGGAGTCAGCCGTATTATTCGATGCCAAGACACACACTGCAAGTATGTCTCCTCAGGCTTGTTTTCAGACTATTGTATCGGTTTGTTATTTTTCAGGGGAGGATAGGCTGAGGGTGGGACAAAGAAAACATGACTTTTTTCTCCCCCTTTCTTCCTAATCCTCATTCCAAAGGCTTTCTCCCAGCTCTGAGACATCTTTTCTCAGCAAATATAAAGAAAACAAAAATTCTTCAATAACCTTGCTCATTTTTACAGTCAAACTCAAAAGTATAAGGATGTGAAGTATCTCCCTCTTCCCCAGCCTCCTAATTTCTCTGCTGTTCCGGACCTGTCAGATTTTTACCTGGTGCAAACCATCTCGAAGCACGCGTGTGAGTGTCAGTCCTGAGGTACAAACATTTCTGTAGTGCTTTTAGCTTGGGAAAAGAAACAAATAGCAAAAATCCTCCCAACAGTGTACGCAAGAAAAATGATGCTGTTTCAAGCAGCGATAAACAGCCTCCTTCCCACTCACCTTTATGTACCATCAAATTACTCCATTCCTCAGCTTTTTGGGGTCCTCAGGCTCATTAGTCCCAGACTTTAAATCTAAATGTCTCCTCTGATGCCTTCTGTGGCTTCTCTTCCCCTCGCAACTTATCAGGTTGCATCCTCTAGACCAACATCAAATCAATACTCAGAACTGAGTATTTGCTCACACCAAGAGGGATCACTACCTTAGTATTATACTTTTAAAATAAAACCTGATCTTGCTTTGGAAACATGGTTTTTTTCAGGTGTGAGTTTGCTGGACACTTGAAGTGAGGCATTTTCTGGATGAGCCATAGGGAAATGCCCTTAACGACAGCAAACAAAACCCAAGGGCAGTACTTCCCACTAACCGGAGCATGCATTCATTAGGCTGCCACACACCACCTGCTTCCTCTAAGTCTTGGAGTGAAAAGATTTCCTGGATATTTTGTAAAAACCTTGTGTAGTTTTTTATTCATCTTCTCCTCATCACCCACATTTTTTTCCAGCCAAGTCCACACTCACATGCTGCAATCAGCAATTGCCAGTGAGTGTATCTTTTTTCCCAGCTGGAAGCAGGGAGATGCCGCAGTGGGGAAGGCAGTGAGCACTCCCGATTTAGGCAACTTCAGCTAAATGCTGTTTTGAAAGAAGTATGAAAGGAAAGGAGGGGGGATTAGGGTTTTTTTTTTTCCCCTTTTCCCTCTATGTTAAAAAATTTCAGAATGTAAATTATCTTGCAGTTGGGTAAGAGAGAAGCACTCACTGCTTTCCCCACTCATTTTCAGCTGTGAAAAATGCTGAAATTTTCAAACTGCAACACATTTTGAAGCAGCTCTTCTTGTTTCCCTTCCAAATCTGTGCTAAATAATCCCTTTGTGCTGCATCGCAAGCAGCGCATTTGGGCAAGGACGCACCGGGCAGGCAGTCTCTATCCCAACTCCAGCCCATTTTGCTACCTTAATCTCCCCTACAGCTCCACTTCCCATCCTAAGGGGCAGGCGCTAGCGCTGTGCAAGGCTAAGCAACAGCTACTTTTGCTTGAGGAAAATGGATTCTCTCTCCCAGGGTGTCTTGCCATCCACACAATGACTCTTTTCACAGCACTCTGCGAATCCGAGGTGAAAGACATTGCAGAAACGTAACCAACTTATTATTGCAAGCATTCCTTTCCTTTTCTCCCCCCTACAACTTCACATGCTTGTTTGACCCCAATCACATTCTCAGCCTTGCTTTTTAAACCAATATTTGAATTATTTATGCGCCCAGTCATTTTAACACCCTTAATACCTAGCTACAAGGCAACAATACATCTGCAGAAAAATATGCATCGATGCTGTCACTGATAAACAAGCAACTGCTGTTCCTCATACATGACAACAAAACGCATCTTCTCCAAAGGCCGCCGGGGAGTCAGTGGCAGAAGGTGTCACGGCGGATTAGCAGAAACGTGTTCCTACACACACAGACGCTCCCCTTCATTAAAATGCCGAGAGGGGAGATTTCAGATTGATTTCTTCAATGCCATCAAGCTAAAGGCGTCCCAACCTTGTCATAAAATCTATTCTCCACTCAGGCCCCTTGGTTCCTTGACAGCTTGAGAGGGAATTTAATCGCCAGGCGGCACAGTGTGGGAAGGACACACAGCGTTTCGGGACGCAGAGCAAATGCAAGGTGAATGCAGTCAGACACCATAGGGCGTAACGTATGCTCTGACATCCCAAATCATTTTCTCTGACCTTAAAGCCTCACTTTATGCCAGCACCATCTCCACGGCATTTGAAAACCATGAATAAAAAATAATTATCTGGCCTTAGCAGGAACAGACTGATGTTGATATGCGAGCTTTGGTTCTTCCCTCAATCCCAGAACTGGGAGCTAGAGAAGAGTTACTGTACCTGGTGTTAACCTCATCTCAAACACTGGCCTTTTGGAGACATTTTATGCTCTGGTAGCTGATTACAGGTCCAAAGTACTTCAAGCTCCTGTGCTGTCAAAAGGCCAGGACATTCATTTTATAATCCAATGAGTATGGATTGCGCTGCTCCAAAATTGCATGGGCCATTCGAAAGGTATTCCAGCATCTATTAAAACTACCATTCATTTGCTAGATCAGTCCTTAATAATAATCTATTTATTTCTCCATAAATGCAACCATTCAGTTGCCAAAAAAAAAAAAAGACCTCACAGAAAAACCCAACACTGATTTTTCTCCAAATACAATCCATCCTAGCAGTCTTGCTCACCCGAATAATCTTGCACCACAAAGGTATGGGCTAGCAATTCACACCTCTCATTCAGTTTTGTGCTTTCTTCTCTTCCATTTAAACATAAACATTTATACATATATCTATAAATATTTAAATAAACAGTAAATGTTTTTAATCAGGCTGAACCCTGCAACTGAACTTCTGACAGTGGAAATCAACAGGAGTTCTCTGGCCATGGGAAATGAAGCTGAATGTACATGTTTCTTTCACAAAGTCATCCGACTTTGTGGCTCGGGGGTGTAAAGTCCATCTTGCTTTATATTTACCCACAAGCTGTGCTCAGGAACAGGCAGAAAACCCAGTAATGTGCTCAGAGACACACAAGGGCTGTGTGAGAGTCAGTGAGAAGCAGTTCTGCATCCTTAACGATTAAGGCCATGCTTCTCCCACAGCATCAAAGAAAAAAAAGAAAGATTTTTAAAGTTGCTTGTGTCAAACAGGTCCTATAAATCAAAATACTGTGGAGTCTTTATACCAGGTTTCTACCTTTTCTGGATGTGTTACCAGGAAGCCATTGCAAACATGGTCTAATGAACTGTTAACCGTAGCATCCCATGTGCTCAGAAAATAAGAATCCACCACCGCGTCTGGTCCCTCAGCAGCGCCAAGCGGGAACCACTGTAGCTCTCGAGATGGAGCCCGCGGAGCCCTGTGCCCAGCATGCTTCCAGAAAGGTTTGACAGCCCAGTAAAGGGGCTCACCTTTGCAGAGAGGAAGGCCTCAAGGCAGCAAGTGCACGCTGCTACTGGAAATATTTCAGTTTGCAAATAGACAAGTACAGGAAGGCACTAGAAATGTTGAGAATGATTTAACTTATGTTTTTCAGTGCTACATAAGGGCTATTTTTAACTCTGACCACCTTTACTATCATCTCCCTCTTGTTATGGACAGATAAAAGAGGACACTTGTCCATGAAGCTGTAAATCACTATATCCATGTTCCAGCCCTGCATCCTTTCCACTTCATACCAGTAAAGCTGGCAAGCCCCAACAGATAGCTTCGGCTGCGATGCCCGTCCTCGCTAGAAGAGCTGTGCTAGTGCTGCAGCGACCAAGAAAGGAGGGGACCGCGTGTCTCACCAGGGGAGCTGGCTTTCAGGCTCTGATCCCAGCTCTCCTGCTGCTCTGCTGGGTGACCGTCAGCACATCACCGCACTTTGGTGGACACCCAGAAAGAGACCTAGATGTAGAGCGATGGAAAGGTAACAAGCAAAGCTTTGACTTCAACATTTCTGTCCCATGACCTCTCTCTTTGGCTGTCAACAAATTCTGTTGTTTGATGATTTAATAGAGTAAACCCCATTGTCAAGTCTTTTAGACTTTATTAACTGCCTTTTTGGAAGACATTTAAATGCCCTGAAGCTACTGTGGAAATTAGATCTTGTTTTCTTTAAGACAAATATAGAAGAGGAGGGGGAGCAAAGACAGAAACACAGCTTCCATCCCCTTCATACCTTCACTGCTGAGGAGCAGGAATCCAGCATTGAGGGCCTTTTAGCCACACCAGGACCTGGCAAATGTAATTTACTTTTTTTTTTTTAATGTCTCAGGCTGTTCAAGGCACTGCTAATTAATATCTCCTTCAGTTCCAGGCTGCCTGCAAGCTCCACAGTTTTGAACACCTAAAACTGGAGGCTCTTACTGAAAATACGATAGAAGACGCGAGGAAAGAGGAGGTGAGCCTGAACCCCACAGGTAAGCAGCCCAATGTGAGGAGGTCGTCTTATCAGAGGAATCTGCCCCTGTGGGGGGAAACAGCTTCAGAGCAGAGCTGCTCTTATCTCACCACTAACATCTAGCTCCGCTAATACCAAAACAGCAAGTGGACATACCCAGCTTTTTGTTAGCCTGCCTCTGGGCAGTTTAGATCCAACTTTTGCTTAATCATGATTAGCTCTAGCAGTCAGTAGTAAAAAGTTCACTACTTCTACAGTTTATTGCCTCTGAGCACTTCCTTTGAGTGTCCTTTCCTTAACATCTAATTTTGGTTTTATGAGGGCAAATAACATCATAGCATCTGGAAGCATTAAAAAAAAATAAAAAAAAAATAGGTGAGCACTACTACATCCCCTCCTGCTCCTATTTACTCCTTGGAGCAGGAGCTGTCCTTTGGCTTGTGTTTGAACAGCCCCAAGCACAAGGGGATTTCCAGTCTGTGATGGGGGATTCCACATAGAACCAAGAGGTCTGGAATAAGTGCTCGCACCAGAGGTTGGTTTTCTTCTTCTCCTGACTTTATAGAGCTTTTCTATATATGTCTCTCAAATTAGGGTTCTGAGCTGATTTCTGAGATCTGGCCACTGAGATGCTGTTAAATTAATTACTACTGAGTTTCCTAGAGCCTCACTAAAGCTGCATGGGATTTCCAGCTGAATTGCTCATAGCCTGCGGAAAGGCAACAGCGGCAGTAACCAGGATTGCTGCTCTACTGCAGAAAAGCAAAGCGGGGAGGGAGAAAGGCTAAAGACAAATTGGAAAAATCTTGTTTTGGTTTCTTAGACTCAGCGGGATTTAAGACAAAGCCTTTAAAGATTAGCAAAGACAAGCACAGGGGGGTTAAATGTCTGCACCAACACAGCACCCAAAGGAAAGGAAAGGGAAGCCAACAGCTGTTTAAGCAGTTCAACCAGGCTTAGCTGGGCTGAGGCGATCAGCCTCCAGCCGCCTTCTTTCCTCCGCAGCGCTTGGGCTGAGAGAGAGATTGAGGGGATGGGGAACCAACTGGCTTGAGGCGAGTTTTGACACTCTCCCACTGAATCTGTCAGCAAACGCTGGCTTACTTTCTGTTGACCTTATACTTCTGAGGCAAATGGTGACCCGAGTTCAGGTTTTGACAACAGCGCAGGGGGCAAGTCTAAGTCAAAACTGGTTTTAAATAGTTCCCATCATTTATAGTATTTCCTGGTGAAGTGCTGACCTTCTGCTGGGGGCCCCCAAGCACGGCTTGGCCGCCCAGTACTGAGCCTCGGCTTTCACAGCTCACTCCAGAGCTGGGACATGCAATTTCTTTTTGCTAGGCTACGCAGCTCTGATCCAGCAATGCTGCACAAGCACTTAGCAGGGAAGGCTGCGTAACTTATTCAAGTCTAGGAAGAACAAGCAAAAGGCAAAACTGACTCAGGACCTAAAAGGTACAGCCCCACCACAAGAATTCCTTGCTGGCATTATAGCCCAAAATGCAGAAATTACAGTTTCATCAGCTGATTAAATATTGGAGCCGAAGGACTCTGGAGAATTTATGTTAACAAAAGAAATAAAATGCTGGTAAAGCTAAAAAAAAAAAAAGCTAATGGATTTTAGGGACTGCTTTTTGACAGAAAATGTTAGGTGGAGGAGTGAAAGGGGAGAGACAGTTGTTCTGAAAAGGAATTATTTGAGAGTCTTTTTGATAAAACTCAAAAAAGTTTCCAAAAAATTGAGTTTTGTTCACACAGAAAAATCTAATATTGTACCACATCGACGAATAATGCAGAATTTACAACTCCCCCCTCCTACTCCAGCCTTAAATCATCCTCCTACCTTGAAAACGCTGCTACATTATCTGCTAGCGTTTCCTGGTCATCTGCTCCGGATCGGTAATAATCGTACACTGATTTGGGCAGGAATTTTTTAGCATACTCTTCAAAATCAGCAATGCAAACTGGCTTTCCAGACATGTTTGCAGATCTCACAGGGTTAGTTTATTCCTACTTCCTTCTCTTTTAAGCTCTGTATTTTTGTCTGTAAATCATTAATACGGGACCTCATCAGGATTCGACTTACCTACCTACCAAACAAAAATACACCAGCTTCTTGTGTCATATTGGACTTCAGCACCGCATTTTATTTCATGTGGTCAAGGCCAGCCTGGAACACGATAGAATAAAATATAGCAAAAAGACAGAAAATTAATCAGCAAGGAGAGAAATATGTAGGTGCAGCAAGCATAACGTAAGCCTGCACTAAGAGGAATGTACTGTCTCTCATGTATGCCTTTATCACCCAAAATACCCAGGAGACTGAGACAAGATACTCTTCATGTTCAAAAAGCAAAATCCTCATTTAGATATTTAGAAAAGCGGGTCCCGGCCTGGGCTGGCATTTAGGACAACACCTAACGCAAGTGAGTTTCCAGTTATTGCCTTTAAAATCCTGGATACCGAGTCAAGTTGCAGGGACCCAGCTGCCAGGCAGCTTGGGCATCTAATATGTCCTCAGGCAAATGGCTCCTGATTTTAAGGTAATTCCAGCTCCACATCCCAGAAAGAGCTAGTTATTCTTAAAATGGTATGAAGTCAGGTGCACTCACCAGCTGGAAATAAAACCAGCTTATCAATAAGATGATGCTTATCCAAAGTGTAACAGACTCAGTTAAGATTTCTTGACTGAAACGTGACTTAAAATGTAACAAATCTACATTGTTTGCAACAGGTATACAGTATTTTTTTGACAGGGAAAACTTACAATATATCCTGTGTGTATATAGTTCAGTTTTCCGGCTGCGCACAATTATTAACAATGCCATTTTATTAAAACCAGAGTTTGGGGAGAAAGGAGAAATCGATACCTTAATTGGAAAGAAATCCCCCGAAGCATAGCGCGAGATGTGGCGGACTTTGCAGCGCGCAGAGGAGCAAAGCAGCGTGCACCGTGCTCAGCGCACACCTCTCACTGGTGCAAGCAAACCGGAGAGCCTGTATTTTGCTCACTGTTCATTCTTTGTGGTGCACTAAGAGGAAGAAATGCAATGCAATAGAAGTAAGGCCGTGCCTCACTTCCTTCAGTAATTTGGGGCTTTAAGTGACTTGAGTTTTTCATTCTTTAGCAAGGCTGAAGAACTCTGATAACATCAAGTTAAATACACATATACCTCCGTGAAAACCACAGCCATCTTCCTTGCTGCTGGTTTATAAGTAACAACTAGGAACACAATATTCTGAAAAAAAAACGAGAAAAAATGCTTAAGATTCAAAGGAGATTGTCAAATATCTTTGGAGAAATATCTTAGGGGCTGAGGCCGGAAGGATGGTGCCAGCTGCAAGCTCAGTCTCAGGAATCATTTAAAGGGAATGATGGCACTAAGATTTGCAGCTCGCTCTCTAACTGCTTTCCCAGATGAGGGCATCTCAGATTAAGATGTACGGGGCGTGTGGGTCATTTTTATAGCTGGTCAGAATATTCATGGGAGGAATTACTGGAAATGAATATCAATACACATACAATTACCCCATGAGGCATTTATCACACATCAGTGTCAGATACAATTTGAATGCAAACTGGCTTAACATTGACATTTCTCTGCGCTCCCAGCACAAAACTGGGGACACATCTGCTTTCATTTATTTAAAGTTTGCATCGCCTCTGCTAAAACCAGGTATTTATCCTAGAGCATGAGACAGCGAGCATTGCATGACAGCTAAACATTTTAATACATGCAGCTGAATTCAACCTTAACGAATTCAAAAGCTTTTAAATGTTACAAAGCTGCACAAAAATTGCTGAAGGTAAGGATACTGTTTCACCACTGGTCTCCCCCCCTTTCATAATGTTTATATTCACTAAAAAAACCCCACAAAACCCAAAGCTCTTCAAAACGCTTCCCACCTTGATCTTTCTCTCTCTCCATGTATGTGTTTATTTGCCATATTCACACGATATCGGGCTGCTTTTACTTTACTGGTCATTATTTGCCACTCAGGCTAAAAGTTCCTCTTCCCTCCCCTATCACGAAGTTGCTCACACGCCACCCTTTGCGGATCCCCCCAAATGTGCCGACCATGCGCCACAGCCCAGCTGCGGTCACCGACTTCTTGCTGCAGCCCAGCCGAGGTGCCCTGGGAAGCTCCGCAGCCCACGAGTCCACCAGGAGCTGGGGACTCTTCTACTCCAGCAGGACACCCCCCTTTCCCACCACTGGCCAGTTTATGAGCTGGGGTGCGGCGGACTGCCAGTATCAGCAGAAAGGAAGCAAACCAAGAAGTTTAATTTGCTGCGGAACCAAAATTATTTGGCCTCTTACAGGTAGCACGAGTGCAATCCCTAGGAGAGCACAGCGAACGTCTCCCCAGCACATCTGACACCGACGTACAGACCGGCTCCGACACAGCTTCTCTCCGAGAAATTGGCTCCTCATTTTAATGAATTGCTCTGGATGAGAGGTTTCTTCCGACCGCCTAATGAGACATCAGCTGTCTGAACTTTAACCTTGAAGCACCTGACTTAACAGCACAAGTTTGCCCAAGCAGCCCCAGCAAACCTCAATAAAATAAAAGTCAATGCTGGATTCGGTTGAAATGTTCAGATGCAATTAAGGCATAGGAAAAAAAAAACAAAACAAACCCAAAAAAACCCCAAACCAACACAATCAGGGTAGCGTTAACGTCCTCTCCCACACCTACTGCTTCTCACCCGTTCCTTTGGCAGGTCACTGGGGAATTGCCAACGGAGGACCGTCACGTAACCGGAGCTCGGCTGAACCAGGCTCTGCAAAGGAAATTCTTTGCACTTTAGTTCAAAAGAGGGGTATTGCAAATTCCGGGAGAAAAACCCCACAGAGGGCTATTAAACAGAAATGCAGCTTCGGGCTTAGAAAGCGCTCCAATCAAAAGCCAAAAAAGTGTTCTAAGAAATATCACGGCATGCTTATCCTTACGTATGTTTTTTGCTAGAGAGAGGGCGATCTCTACACAGCATTTTAGTCCGAACCACTGTGTCCTACCGCAGGATCAGAGAGACAAACTTGATGGTCTCCTACCAACGCGCAAAAACCTCCACGGGTGAAGGATGAGTCAGCTGGGATTTTCTTACTTCAGTTAACTGCAGTAAAGATTAACTGGAAAAGATAAATGCAGTATGTAATTAAAATATTTCAGCGTCCCAGTGGTTACCTATTTCTCAAGACTGTTGTGCAAAGCTGCTTTATCAAGTAACTTTACTTACATAAGTGGCTGTTTTGACTTCCAAATTCCCCATGAGCGTTTGTGAATTTCTCCAAATAAAGCCAGAAAACACCTATTTACAGACTGTGAACACTATAAGGTGAAGTGTTTTCAGTGAGTAGCTCACATCAATCACAGCTGAACCAATTTCCTTCGGCCCCTCCACGTCAATCAGAGGAATCAACAGAAAATATTTGTGACTGCAGCATGAGACAGAGTCAAAAACGATGGACCTCTCGCAGGGATGAGGACAGTTTCTTGGCCATTCAGCACAAACAGTGAGCAGGTGGCCCAAAAAAGCCCCCCTATTTTGTGAAGTCGGTTGGAAGTCTGGGGACTGCTGGGATGGAGGGAGACCAGAGCATCAAAGAGAGGAACAGTTCTCCTGGGAGGATCCGGATGACCGAGTACAATGAAAACAACCCAGGGGAGATCTACCAAGAGGTTCCCAGCGCCTTTTTTGGCTTCTGAACCGCACAGCGATAACCAGACTAAAAAGTGCCCTTATCCAGGATGATCTTTTCATGTCCTTGATGGGGGACTGGTGGTCAAACACTTTGAATGACCGCTGTCACTTCTGCATCCTCTGCAAGCACGTGAGCTACCGGCACAGCCTGTGCCAAGAGGATCGGCAGTGCCGAGGTTCAGCTCTCACACCCTGCTGGAATCCAGATTCACTGATGTGAAAGTCTAAAGTACCAGCAGGCTCGGAGAAATTCTAACGAGCCAAGAAAAATGGCCTTTCCGTATAAAATGGAAATTTAAATGAAAATATTTGATTACTAAATCTCCATTTGCTCCCTGTATGTTTAAATACGGAGCTTTCCTTTCTCCTCAGGAAAGAGGAAGCACAAGTAAAGCACACACAGTTTTTCAAGTGGTTTTCTACTGGGAAAGAAATGAAGATGTTTGGTTAAAAGAAGTAGTCACCACAGTCTTCATTAAAGTAAAACACAACACTTTTTATTCCCCTGTAGGGAAGGGAATGAAAGAAAGGCATCAGCAGACTCGGTTCCCTGGCAAGCGAGCTTACGAATGAACCGCTGGCGCGTGCTGGGTTAGGAGTGGAAGGAGAAGCAGAAATTTGGAGAAGAGGCAGGCAGCTCCCGGGAGAGCTGCGAAAGCATCACACAGGACACGCACCGCCTCCTCCCGGGAGCCCTGCACGGCCAAGCGTCCTGGTGTCTTCTCTGTGTGCGTGTGTGTGCGGGGTAACACCCAGAAAAGGGACAAGGAGGGGATCCATTCCCTTCCCTTTGCCACACTGCAGCCAAAAGCCCTGCTGCAAAGCCATGCAGCTTTTCATTTTCAACATGCGATCAGCTCCCAGGAGACACATGCTACTGGGCAGCCCCATTGCCGGAGCTGGGAGTCACCACTGGTCCAGTTCAAAATTCCAAGGGAGAAACTCAAGCTTTGCTACTGCTCCAGTACAGCCAGAGAGTTATCTTCATATTTCCTCTATAAAAATAGAGCTTGTTTGTCTGACTGCTTAAACAAAGTAATTTTCAAAACCCGATCGGATTTTGCCTGTGGTATTCCACCTGCCTGTTTTTGTGGGGAAAATTTCATATTCTCACATCACGAGACAGAACAAGCAGCAGGTGATTAAACAGTAAAACAACAAAATGCTCGCGAGGGCTTCATTCGATACCACTCCCCCTTCAACTTTACATCGGGAAATCAATGCAATGGAAAAGAAGAAAACCAAAGCGAACAGCAAGTTCCCAACCCATGCAGCAGCTCCGTTCACAGTGAAAGGCAGCTCAGGAAACTCACCTGAGGAGAATGAATCTGTGCACTGGTTCCAGTAGTCATTTGCATCATCCAAACACGTTGCAGCGATGGTTCCTGGTAGTCACTTCTCCCTCCGGCACACCTGGCCCTAATGCCCGTTTCTTTAGCAATGCCCGCGTGCTGCGAGCTACCATCGGAAGATGTGCCGTTTACGTCCGTACGCTTCTTTTTGACCACATCGGCAGGGAGAAATGTACTGCTGTCCTCCGAATCCCAGAGGGATTTAGCACACGATTTGCAGAGTTAGTGGATTTCTCGGGGAGGGGGGAAAAAAACCTAACCTTAACATGATCTTAAAGGTCTTTTTTCCAACCTAAATGATTCTATAGAGGTGAAGCCCTCAAGGGTTCAGAGTTACACTCTTTTGCCTGGAGCCTGCATTTGAGCCCCAGCTGCATTTTACACCTTGGAGAGCATACTGCTCAGCCCAGAGTTACTACAGCGAAACCCTCCGTCCAGGTGTGCTTCTCCCAAGCGTTTTTTCCCCTCGTGTAAGAGGGAAGCAAGTCATTAACGTACAGGTTTGTTTTAAAGAGTTTAAGGAATCTTCAGAAGTCACAACCTCTACTATTAATTGGAAGATCAGTATTAAAAAAAAATTTGTTAATTACACAGATGAGCCATCTACACACTGAGAAAATGAAAACTAACTACAAGAAGATCATAAATACAAAATTTATATGGAATTTCAGTAAAAATACCCATAGTATAAATTTGCAACACTTCCATATAAAAGACAATCCTGTATAACATTTCCATGACGAAAGCCCGCGTACAAGTGCTGCCCAGCACGGCTGCAGCACATACAGAGCATTCCAAGACGCGTACAAGTTTCACACAAATCTCGAGGACAGGAGTTGTGAAAGGCTGTATGTATTTCTAGCCTCTTTAAAAAGTAACCCACTGGATTTTTTGAATGACTTGCTTTTAAGCATTCACGTTCAGATCCATCAGGACTGGTTTTCAGAATGGCACGCATCCCATTTGAAATTTAAATTGCTTCTCAAGAATCTGAAGTCATTTTTGACATACAGCTCTAGTTTACAAGCCTTACAGCCCTATCCTTAATCAAAACACTTTGAACAGCGTTAGCGGCAGCTTCTCCAAGGACATTTTGTCTATACTGAGGTTGCAAGAACAAGTTCCATTTTTAAAAATTAATCATACCAGAGGACAGAGATAGCAGAACACTCAGATTGCACAAAAGGTTGGTAATGACTTCTTTTTTGGAAGCAGACCAAGTTTAATACTATTGTAATAGTCTAATTAGTACTGTACTTGCATGATTCAATTAAAATGTGTTTTAGTGGAAAAAACCCTAATTCCGGAAGGTAACATCACACTCTTACTGCATAGCTAGTGGTCTTTCTGTTAAACGAAATTTAGCCTTCACAGTGTTTGCTGGATAAATGTTAGTCAAACTTGATTATCTCTGGTATCATGCTACAATATTTCCCCTACAAATGTTCAACTAAGTTGGAGATATCGATGGTTGCATAGCACCTGTTTTTCTAAAGTCTTAATGACAATTTAGAGATCTTTGTAAACAGATGCTCCAGTACACGTCAAATACAGTCAAACCCAAGTTAGCGTTAATATTCCCTACTTTATTTGTGAAAACACAGGAGCAATGACATACATATTATGTTCGAGAAACCTTAGAAGCCTAAAATTGCTCGTTTCCAGATTCACAAGACAGATCTATGAAGAGATGAACTGCTGTCCCTTGCTGCCTGCTTGCCTAATCCTTGCTCATCAGAGTGATCTTGCAGTTAGGTCTATTATGATGGAGAATACTTAATATCTTCATTTTAAATACTCCAAACTTAAGTGACATGCAAAACCAGAGGAAAGGTGAGCAGAGACTCCAGAGAATCGCCACACACAGGAGCCTCTGATCTTTCTCACAGCACCTCATAAACCGTGCACCTTGTAGGACAAAGTGTCATCTGTGGTTTGTGGTTTTGTTTGGGTTTTAAATTCAAAGACACCATAATGAAATCCAGCTCTTGTGAGAACACCTTTTTTTGTCTAAACATTCAAAGAACCCAAATACCTCATCCTGAGCACTGACAAGAGGTACGCCTGACTTTTTAATACTTCATATTCCCAACAGCATACAACAAAGCCACTGTGAGGTATAAGGATGTTCCGTCTCTTTTAAAGTTAAAACCTCTTTAAACAGCTAAAGATGATTTTAGATGACTGGCTCCACATTATTACAAAAGTGAAGGGAAATTGCATTAAAATTTAATATTGACACGCTCCCTCCTATGCGCCGAGTATCACAAGACCGTGTACAGTATAAAATACCCGCTTTGGTACACAACCGAAGCCCTCATTGCCCTCAATCTGTGCGGGATACAGTCCCACGTATTTTTAGTGTCTGGTAGTTCTGGACCCACGACTGAGGGGATATGCCTATTATTATCTCGTGCAAGTTCACGTAACTGAATATACACACCGACTCCTGCTTGTCTCATGAAATAGGGTTAAAGTTTTGTTTTCATTTTAGACTTTTATGAGCTCCTGATGCACAGATAATGAAAAAAGCAAATACACCATGGAAACAACAAATCCATGAGTACACTCTGTGCTTTTAGGTGCACAGTTCTTCCCTCCAGACTACAGCGGCCACAAAGTTTTCTTAGTTTTTGCAAATAAAAGCTTGGCTTGAGTTTGGGGTGTTTTGCTTTTGGGGGGTTTTTTGTTTGTTTGTTTTTAAAAAAGCTGGTACATACCTCAACTGCTACTGAGTTCTGCTGTCTGTAAGCTTCTACAATTGCTCAGTTACATGGGACATCGCCCAAATAACAGAAGACAACTTGTTCTCATTATAGTGCAATGTATATATATATTATCAACTGTATGTTTTCACATATGTGAAAGCATATTTACATGTGTCCACTATATGAAATTCAAGCTCCAGCCTGAGAACGTTCCTTAAGAAAATTCATATTCACTCTATGCAGTGTAATTTTGTTCTTTGCACAACTGTAACAGACAAATGCAAAGTTTCTACCATATAGTTCCAAGACACAACACGCAACAGGACACAGACAGGAAAAGGTAAGCTTTCTTAGTAACTATGCTCTGTATGAGCATTTAAAAAAAAAAAACAACCCAAACAACTTTCAACACAAATTGACCCTATGAATCTCAGTCTCAAAGGAAACCAGCATTTTGCACTTGCAACTTGTCTCTTCTAATGAGATGATTTCATCTCTGCTTATTCTTTATTCTTGAAGAACAAGATGAAATTCATGCATGTTAGCAAGGTTTATGCAATATATATATATATATAAAAAATGAAGATTAAGACACATCTTATGCACATGATCACACAACAACAGAATAGGAACATACAGGATCTCACTGTAGGTATTCCTTACCAAAAAAAAGCCTTATATATTAACCAATTCAAGGAGGGAAACACTGATATCTTTAATGACTTAAGTCTGCTAACCACACCTAATGCTGTCTACCTGGCAAGCCATTTTCACTTTACACAGTTCAACAGACACACGTTTATCTTGATATAAGTAGCAAAACCAAAAGCTTCTCCCCGCTACCCACCTGTGCCCCCCTCTTTTTCTAACGTGCCGATTCCAGTGACAAAAAGTAGAAAAGCGATCAAAGGTTAAAACCTTAAGTGCCTCTTCAGTTAATATTACTACAGCAGTGTGAGTTCTGCCAAAAGTATTCCGAGTTGGAAGTGGCAGAACTGCACTGCATGTGACAAGCTTGTACTGGCAAGAAATACACAGAAGTGAATACTTCTTGCTACAATCTCTTGCAGGGGGAGGGGAAAAAAAAAAAAAAAGTCATGCTTTGGCAAAAATCCCCCCTGACTAAAATAATTTCCTTTAAACCTTTTAAGAGTTCAAACATATTTTAAACAGTTAGCTGCCACTCTTTCTCGGCCTGAGGTTTTCAATTACTCGAACTCCTTGGGTCAAAAAACTCAGCTGACAAGCTTGAGCTGTGCAGCATGCCTGCAAATTACCAAAAACTGAAAGATCTGGGGGCGTACTGTATGATACACTTTCAAAACAAACATTAATAAAAATGAAACAGAAAGGTGCTTCAGTTGAGAGTGATAAAAATAAGCCCGTCATCCACAACATTTTTAACAGAAGACTAGTAAGGTGCCTTCTTTCACTACTGTATCGCTTATCTGGTGCTTCTGTGGCATTTGGAAACAAACATTCAGACAGAAAAGTCACAGTCCTGCCAAGCTACTGTGAAGGGTTAAAAGTCCTGATCTTGCTTAGGTCAATACTTAGAAAGGAACACAAGCATAGGTGACCATTGTATAGCCGGTGAACTGAGACTCTTACACCCCTTTTTCTCTTAGAAGACTTCGAACAGATACGATACACGTATTTTGATTGTCATGGCTAAAGTTATACAACACACAGCATATGTGCTTATAAAACAAACCCAATGAGCAAGTATTAGCTTAAAAAAGAGAAGCCTGCTGACAGAGCAGAGGTTTTGCGTAAACACAAATGACAAATCAAGTGTAAGCTTCAGCTTCAGACGCAGGGGTCTGATACTTCTTTGGTCCAAGGGTACATAATACACCACCGAAACAACTATAGTCCATTATCGGCCACCTGACTTTTACGCTTCCTTACTGAGCTTTCAGTCTCTGAATCAGCTAAAGGTTGTTCACTTAAGTCTTCCATTTCTTCTTCCCCCGATTCTTTTTCAAGTGCTAAATCCTCCTCTGAGTCATCAGCACTTGAATTTGCTGCATCTTCTCCATCTGAGAGATCTTTTACATCTGCAGTCTCTTCCGCATCGTCTGCGGAAAGCTCTGCAGCCTCCTCCGGTTCTTCTAATGCTGCATTCTCCACATTATCCTTTGTAATTGCTTCTTCTAAACAAAAGAAGAGTTTCAAATTCTGAAGTTAGACTGAATCTCAGAACGTATTTTAAAGTTACATCACCATGTATGTATTCTAAAATATTCACTAACATTATTATTGAAAACTTGTACAGGGCTGTATTTTCCTTATTTTTCAATTATTTCAAATAAATCTTCAGTAGTATTTCTCCTCCATTTTCATTTGTTTTTCTCACATATCGGGCATAGCTAGCTTTCATTTTGTTCCACCAAGTGACAAACTAAAGACAAAGGCTTTCTTTGGCTCCTTGAAGAGGCATCATTATCAAACAAATCGGTGGGGAAGCACTAAGATACTGGTAAGCTGTGGCAGGTAACAGCTGCTGTTCAGTCAACCAGCCAACTGCAGAGCATACTGCACAAGTACGCCGAGGTGCGTCTTTCTTTTGATAGTGATGAACAGCTAAGATTGTGCAGACTTAGGAATTCTAGATTTGGCTAAATTCTTATTGGCAAGTGTCACAGGTACATCTTCATCTTCAACAGCAAACCAGTACACACAAATGTACACAATTAAAAAATAAATTTTTCATTACAGTTAACTTTCGACTCCACTTAATTGCACAAATGTACCAAAAGGTGTTTTGGAGTTTAACACACACCTGGTGCTGACGAGAGTATTTGCATACAAGTTTTTGCCACCCATGTTCACAGGGAGCAGACTACTACTACTCAGAAGCCCTCTAAGGATCAGAAAGATCTAGGTTTTCTTCTTTTATTTAAAGGAGATGCAACACATTCCCCTGTCCCCATCTAGATTCATTTGATTCCCTCTATCTCCTTCTTTCCCCAACCACAAATTACGTAGAGAATTTTAGAGGTTCAGAACATTGCATCTCCTAATGCAATATACAGAGTGCATATTAGGATGTGGAAGCGTCCTGCCAAAGCAAATTCCTTTCTATATTTAAGCAACAGGTCTAGTGAATGTGCACCTGCATAAAGTACACAAACCCCAGTATCTTTCTTCCAGACTTCCTCATTTTGAATGCATCATTTCGCCTCTTCGCAGTGGTGGAAGCTAGAACAAATTGCTGCTGTTGGCTTTTTTTGTCTGCTTTGCTGTCCTCCAGGTGGATGCTTTGACGTCCCTATTTTAGAGCCCAACATATCAATCCTTGTCAGCGTGACTAAAATGAATACCTGGATTATTGGTTCACATCTAACTTCCTGACATCTAAGAACTTCTTGACATTGGTTCACATCTAAGTTCTCCCTCCTACAAGTGTCCATTTAAACCTACATTACCTCACCCACTTCAGAGTTCTTACCAGATGTTTCAGCTCTGTATCTTGACTTGGATGGGCAAAGGCAGTCCGAAATCAAAACCAGTATCTGTGTAAAGGAGGAAAAAAAAAAGGCATTTATTAGCAAACCATCCCAGCAGCCCCTGCACCATTAAGTATTTTCCTACTTGTCCTTTTTAGATAGACATACAATAAAATTTGACAAAATTACATTATCTTGCTCGGAGATAAGAGCTGTCCTAAGGAGCTAAATAAAACCACTGAAAAGAAGTGTGTTCTCAGTGTATACCAACCAACCAACATTCTCCGCTTTCTACTCCAAATTTTCTGCCTCCTACTTCCCTGAATTTATTCAGTATTGAAACGGCTTGCATCTTAACAAGAGAGGCCCAGAGCACAGTTGAGGAATCTTTATTTAAAACTTATGAAACCTTCCTGGTCAAGACTGTCTATATTTTGTAACATTATTCAATTCCTACCCCTGACTTCCCAATATGCAATGTGTACTTCCACCTTTTGTGCTT
Organism: Theristicus caerulescens; assembly: GCA_020745775.1. Classification (NCBI taxonomy): domain Eukaryota; kingdom Metazoa; phylum Chordata; class Aves; order Pelecaniformes; family Threskiornithidae; genus Theristicus; species Theristicus caerulescens. Next base: position 122,648,461 of record CM036561.1, on the reverse strand, counting down.
GATTTTGTGTTTTAGGTTGTTTTGGGTTTTTTTTCTGCGTGTAGAACACATACAATCAAAATGCAAGGAAGATATTTGTCTCGTTGTCATGTGCTAAGGATAATGCAAAGGAAAGAAAAGAGACAGATGATACCACGTTAAAGAAATACATTTCAATCATTGAAAAGCTTTTTAGAAAAAGCTGAGAGATTAACTTTACATTTTTCAGCTTTTTCAGGTTTTTTTTTTAGTGAAGGTGGAAGAAGGAAAGTTTTTTTTAAATCATCATATTCATTTGCTCCTAGTTATGCTAACTTGATTTGCAGTCATTTGGTGATGAAAATCTACCATCTAGAAAAAGGCAGCTGTTTAAATTGTATAATGAAAGACATTTGCTCATATATACCAATTTTGTACACATAGTATGTATAAAAACGTGTTTTTGCCTAAATACACACACTGCTTTGAAATCACTTCCCTGTACTACTGAGAAACACACTCATGCCATTTTTCTTTATGTCACTAACACTAATATTTGGGCTGAAGGGGAGAGATCCAAGTGCCAGAAACAACCTTTACACTTCCTACATGGAACAGCGATTTAGCAGCTAGTTAACCACTTATCAGCACAACTGTTTTAAACTGTCTTTGTGGTTGCAGAACACACTTGTGGACCAAGCAACTAGTCTGAAAGAACTTCTATTCCCATCTCTATCTCCTTTTCCAGTTCAGTTTCTCATATGATATTGATATTGGAGAGGTCATAGAGCCACATCATTCAAATATTCTGAGAAGAAATAATCCCAGCTCCACAGGTAAAGCGACTTTGAACTGTCTCCACTGATGAAACAACACAGGGCTGAGGATAGGGTCCTTAACGTTTGCCGATATAGCGACCAGGTTTGTTTGAATAACCTTCCTGATGTTTTGGCGATTGATATATGAATGCACCGGTTCTGGTTAGTAACAAGAGAGGTCAGATTTTTCAATTACTAATGAGAATTCAAACCAAAAGATGATGGGGGAGAAAGAAGTGAAGTCAGATTTTATTAAAACCAAGCTGTAACCACAAAGCTATGCCCTGGAATAGAGTAAATCAATTAAACCCCCAAATCTTCAAAGCCTTTCAAAAATAATGTTCATCCTTTCATTTTGAGTAACAGTGCAGCAGCATACTTACACTGCTAACTCCCACAAATACAATCCCACTCCAGCTAATAAAAATCTCTCCACAAAGCCTGCATTTTTATAAGTCTTTACACAATTCTGACCACACGCATTCCAGCCTTAAGTACAGAAGTCTGAGATACAAAAGGCCAATATTAAAATCACTTGTTCAGTGGATGAACTAAAGTCTAAATTGAAGCATGAATTTCATAACAAGGTTAACTTGAGTGAACCAGTCTTAACCTTTACCAGAAGTAGGTAACAACACTAGAGCGTGGATCTGCAGTACTGAATACTTAAGAATTTTGACAGAAGAGGATAGACTATTTCAGTTGGAAGGGACCTCGCTGGACATCTAGTCCAACTGCCTGACCTATTCAGGGCTGACCAAGTTAAAGCATGTTATTAAGGGCATGTCCAAATGCCTCTTAAGCACCGACAGGCTTGGGGCACCAACCACCTCTCTAGGAAGCCTGTTCCAGTGTTTGACCACCCTCTCGGTAAAGAAATGCTTCCTCGTGTCCAGTCTAAACCTCCCCTGGCACAGCTCTGAACCATTCCCACGCATCACTGGATACCAGGGAGAAGAGATACATCATTAAAATACGGTACTTCAGTATATCTCATCAGCAAAGTTTATTCTTTTTTTCCCCAAGTTAATGCAAAGCAAAAGTTCCAGGTAACTGAGAAAAAGATAGTAGTATGCTTTCTTACCAAACCCAGGAACAGGCCAATCAATAAGGTAGCTAAGATGAAGATTGCATAAGAAATCCAAACATGAATTCCAAGAGTGCCAGTGAGGTAGCTATGAATTTGCTGGAAATGAGAAGGTGATACTTAATAACTTCATACTTAACACCACGTATGATTTATACTGCTGTCACCATTACATAAATTGATATCTAATTAAGACCTTTCATTTAACTGTATTTACACTAAAGTCGTCCCTCTCAAGCCCTAGCCATCCTTAAAAGTCATACTATAATGCTTTTGACACCATTAAATCTTGTTTTTCTTTACCAAGTTGTTCACATTAAAAGACTTTTTAAGCAAAGGATGCCCAATTCCTTCTTCCTAAGGTACTCGGCATTAGAGATGCCATGCGTAATCCTACTGCGGATAAACGTATGAGGAAGGCTCAGAGCATACAGGAAAGTATCACAACAGTCTCGATCCTTCCATTCTGTAACAAGGTGGCAACTGCTGGAGACAGACTATCGGGCTAGATGAACCCACGGCACGAACCCGTACATCTCTTCTTATGGCCTCTGTTGTAGGAAGGAGACCATAAGCGTCCCCGAGAACGACAGTCACAGTGCCAACAGAAGTCTACGAAGCTGAGTATTTAAAAAAGGTAACTTGGAACTTAAACATTTCAGAACGAAAAAAGCAACCAAGTCGGGTTAAAAGCAAGTGCCCTTTTATACCCGCTTCACAAGCACATCACCAAGTGAAAAAAAAACGTAATCTCATACAGAGCTTTATCCGCATAATTACATCTGGGAAGCAGAGTGGTAGACACTTAAAGTTGCACAAGATCCAAATACATACTTAAATTTGGGAATTCATTCAATAACTAAAATTGAGCCATTTAGTTCCTACTCAAGCTCTTTAGTTCTTAAAAGGAGCCACCCATTCTAAGCAGATACTGAGTAAGTGATTTCACTTATAAATTTAAAGAGAATAATCCAAATACAATATTAAGATTTCTTTGAAATCTTGTTATTCAAACCTACAAAATCAATTGACTGAACCAAGCATCACAGAGTCAGATAGTCTGGTAGGAAGCAAATTATGACATGAGATCTCTTCCAAGAGTATATCCATTAGAAAACAAACCACAATCAACACTGACAAAAGTTTAAATATTGAAATTCCAGGGTCTTTTTTTTTTTTTTTTTTAAATGTCAGAACAGCTTCCAACATTTATTAAAGCATATGCAAGGACAGCACAGCAAGAAGAGTGAGGAAACGTATAGCTGAAATATTCAAAGCGAAAAGCAAATTAGAGAAGGTTTTGTCCCAGAGCATTTAATCTTTCAGGAAGGAAACTAGACAGAGACAATATCATTACACAGCAGCCATGGAAGAGAAATGCCAGAAGGCTGTGAACAGTTAATACTGTCCAGTGAAAGAAAGAATCGAAGATAGCTTGCACAGGAAACCTAATAACTGAAAGTTTTGTTTGATTTGGGTTAGATGCTTACTGGAAGTGATACGGACTCTGTTCAAACTACTACATTTATCTTCTGTAGCACACGTTACAATATTAAGACCTTTTGCTACAGTCAAATACAGTCTCAAATTCTTGGCTACACTTGAAGATTTTAAGAAAGAGTATGTTTCCTGACCAAAACTGGAAAGGTCTGAAAATTCTCAGCATCTGCATGCTACAGAAAAAACTTCAATAGCTCCCAAATGGAAGTGTCTCAAAATATTTTTAAGCTCAAAGCATACCTCAGTGTACGCTAAGCATTTCTCCTTTCCTTCTGATAATTACTGTCCAAATTTGTTGTGTTCCTATGTGAATGGCATTGACAGTTTGAAATTCAAATGTAGAAATTGTTACTAAAGAATAAGACCATTACCCTCTCGTCTCCTGTACAATATACTAGATGCAAATGAACTGCAGAAGAGCATAATATATAACTTTTAAAATGAACCTGGATATAATCTTTAGGAGTAGTATTAAAGGAGAGAACCTGGTAGACAGTAAATGTGTTCCTGCTGTTTACAACCGTTTTTGCAGCAGCTCCCAAAAAACTACTTTATCACGTTAGCATGCTTTGATAGAACATTTTAACTATACCAAGATAATAAGAACAGTAAGTACTTTTTGGTATTGATGATAATCAAATCTGCAATCAAACTGCCACTTTTGGCATAGTCTGTTAGTACTACAAAATTTATAGTGCAAAGATACTATACACCCAATGTACAGTAAACGTAAGGAAAATTTAACTCTCATAAAAGGATAATAAAAATATTCAGTTAGGTTTTGACTTCTAAACAGAGTATTATTCTAAGTATGAGGTATGGAAAATGCTATCACATAGTTGCTTACCCTGATCCATCCAGAGAGGTGAAATAGTCCTGCCATGCCATGCATCCTAGAAAACAAAGAAAAGGAAGGAACAGGTTCTAACACAGACAGGAGTCGAGATACACAGCAAACTGCCCAGAAACCAGAAAAAGATTCTATCTATGGCCCTTCAATGCCACTCAGCCCCTAGTAACTGTCAGAAGGAGGTTACCGCAGATAAAGATATTTTCTCTGTACTATGTTCATTTAAGCCAGCGCAACGCAAAGCATTGAAACGGTGACTTGAAAGATGACATTTGAGCGTAATCAAGAAATACCGATTCCACAGCTCAACCCTGTGCGGCCGCAACCACCTTTTCCCCAACTGACGGCAGCACGCAGCCCTGTAGCTCCTCTCCCCATTACTAAATATCCTATAGCTCTTCCTCGTCCGCAGATGAAAAATAAGGACACCCACTGAATCTCTGACATGAACTCACACATAACAGCTTTAGCCAGAATGAAATGCAGGGCATTCACAGCTCTGGTTCATCTTTTACATCATGCAAACATTCTATGCTATTTCAAAGCAAATCCAACGCTATGAAAACAAATTCTGATATACTGTATAAGCACTACACAGTTTCCTATTCCAAGGGAGGACATGAGACTTCCTTGTAAACAAATAAACAAGGAATTCTTAAAGCTAAAGGCTGCCTGCCCCAAGCAGCCAGAAGTCATGAAGTAAAAATCTGCATAAACGTGCATTTGATTCCAGTACTCAGCAGAAATTGCAACCGACACTTATATAATGCTCAGTGGCTGCACTTTTTTCTTTATATATTTTCAAAGATGATATAAACAAACCTTAGTAGGTACGAACCAAAGCGAATGCAGAAAATAAACTGCTTTTAAAGGTGCGTAACCAGAAAGCAGGCTGCCAATACAGATTGCTTCTGCAAGGGCTACACGTCTAGGAAATAAAGGCCTTTTGTCTCTAAGCTGTCAACATAGCACCCTTAATGAATAATGAGCTATAAAGCACGTTCGTTGTTAATAAAAACAAAGCGTTACATTATAGAAGATGGAGACTTCCATCCTGCAACAGGCTCCACAGCTTCCCATTTTCTCTCTAAAACATAACCTTGAAGATCTTCCAACGTCCGTGAGCCTCGGTATCTGCGAAATACTCCATCATTTGCACTAAAAAACCAAAAATACGCATTAACACAGATATCCTTTAAACTGTATCTATGGTAAAAAACCAAAAAACCAATGTACATTATAGATTTGACTTGCTCAAACAGTTGAACACTTAAGCATCATGTAATCCATGATGGAAGGTCTCAGTTTTTAAACAGTATGAGCTTTTGACATTTATTAAAAATGCTATTTTTCTGAAATAAAAATTCACTCGCACTACAGCAAGTACAAAGCACATGAGGTTAACAACCAAATCATCTTTAGACACAACTCAGAATCAAAAGTGTGCATATATACGTGTGTGTGTGTATATATATATATGCATGACTCACAATGCCATGAGTTAATAAAAGGTTCAATATTTAAAGGATGACATCTTTTTATTGGAGAGGAGATACAGCAAACATCTTTCCTGATCTGTTTTTAACAGTATTGATAACAGGGGAACTTAGTAAAGTCATTTAAACTAAAGAAAAGCCTCAGATGAGGACTTCTCAATACAATCATAGCTCTAAACAATAACGTGAAATCAAAAGTCAGCATTCCTTCATTCTTACCTGCATGTCAGAGTTACAGTTTAACACAAGTGACAACTAGGAGTCAACAGCTACGTATTGGTACTGAGTCAACAGATGAAGAATTCTAGCAGACAAAGAAGCAGTAAAACAAACGGTGGAAAATTTCTGTACTGTTTTACATATGACCTATGCACTCAACTATTCAAATGAGAAATTTTAATGACACTTGTAGAAGGTCAAGTGTGTCTGCTCACATACGGTCAGGTTTCTAGAAGCCAATACTGCAAACTTGCACCAATTTTTATAAATGCTAGTAAATGTTTTCCAGGCTGAAAAAGCCTCACTTTTACCTAGGTACAAAACCGTTTGTAGAAGAACCTTCCACCGTAAGTTAAAAACACATACTTTACGTTCATTAAGTGCACTGAGCTCCTGAGAAACGTTTTAGAGATTGACAAAAGTGAAATAAGCCAGTTGTTCATCACATCTTCCATGCCACTGCTCGAACAGGACAGGAAAACAGAATATGTACTGAAACAGACAACTGTTTCTAGTATAACACACTTACTGGTAAATCGTAGGAAGTGTTGTGACAAAGAAACGACCACTCAAGCCTAGAAAGGGAAGAAAAAAACCACATCAAATGGTTAAGTAAAACTGAAATTTCTCAGCATTCTGACTTATCTATAAATACCTACAGATCTGTATTTGTAGACTAGAAAGCAGCAGACTGCATAGCTTTTACCACTGTTTTGTAAATACAGGTTTACAGTTTGTTTTCAGAAATGCTACAAACAATAATAGATACTAACTACTGGTGACAAATTAGGGAAAAATGCTTACCTGGAAAAATGTTTACTACAAGGTAATTTTTCTACATGGATTTCACTAATCAATATTTGCACATAGCTGAAGTTTTTGACCAGACCAGCAGTGTGCCCCTCTAACCAAGAGAGGGAAGAGTCACACAAATGCACCCATATTCCAGGATGCTGTGTGCTTGTGTCTGTGCGTAGTCTCATCCAGATGACCTCTGTTTCATCTAGAAAGTTGGGCCACTAACAACGACAGCAATGACAACAATGGCTTACAAACTCTGGCCCCTGATTTTAATTCATCCTCTAGATGATTTTAAACGATTTAGAGCCACACATTTCACATCTCAGGTACTTCAAGTCATTAAATAAATCAATCTTTGTATTTGCTTTGCTTCTTCCAAATAATCCATGTACACTGCACAATAGTCTGTTCTTACATCCTGTAGGAAGGCTCGATCTGTCACAAACATGACTGTAGCAAGACAATGTTTTGCATGTTTCTAGGTTCTTATCCTTCCTTCCCATACATCATTCCTCTCCAGGTAAATACAAATGGTTTGTTAACAAATTGATAATAAAGCTTGGGATGTCTCAGCATTCTGTTCTGTAAAATACTGCAAGTTTAAGCCACGAGAATAATTTTTAACATCATGTAGAAGGGTGGGTCATGTCAGCATTTTGAGCATCTGACATAGACAGAAGAAAGGACAGACAAAGTCTGAAGCAGGGCTTCAAGAGGCTGACTGGAATTGATCCCCACACTGAAGGTGGATTTTTCACTGACTGGCAAATACGTAGTAATCTTTTTATGAGTATCACCCTAGGCAGTGACAACATAATGCAACTCATAGGACAGAGAAATTATCCAAATCGTCAAAAAGCAGCTTGTGGGGGAGAAGGTGTTTGAAGTTCTCTGGCCTTCCACTCAGTACTGCTACAGAGTAATAGGTGCAAGTGCTTCCAGCTTCGCTGCTGCCTTAGGTACACCACTGAAGATCTCCCGGTGTATGGCTTAATTGCAAAAGAATCAGCTCTGAAGCATAAAGCTCCCAAACAATCTCATAAGCAGGTTGTCTGTATGACTCAACTAGCTAAGTTGTCAGGTGAAGACATCGCGCTCTCCCCTCTGCTTCCAAATCTGAGGAAAAGTCAGGGCTACTTGACATTACCACCTCCCAACAATTAGAAAAACCTGCAAGCGAGAGGAAGAACTCGCCTTAGTGCTTAGTAATATTATTTACTATTTGACACATCCAACTTAAAGACTGCAGAAATGAGTAATGTGCTACTGATGCAGTCTATTTTGGAAAAATACAGCAGGCTTCAGAGATCATCAACCCCTAGATATGCAGTCTAACTCCATTGGTAAGGGCTACGTTCCTCTAGCTAGCCATTGCCAGTCATATAACATACCACTGTGAAGAGTACAAATCAGTTAACCTTTCCTTTTATGAAGTTCTGTGAAAATCTTTTGGGAAACTAAGTCCTTATTCAGCTCTCAATGAAGCAAACGTCTTTTGGCACCACGAAGTTAGTCATGGAAAAGTATTGTAGCAACAGAGTTTCTGCCTTTAGAGACAAAGATGAGCCATACTGAACTAAGCCAGGTATTTTTAAAAGTTTCAGTAGTAATGTTTTTCCTAGTGTGAATTCCCCTATGGAATAGGAAAAAAAGGGTTGTGGGGTTTTTTGTTGTTTGGGGTTTTTTTTTTTTGAAGATGTTTAAATCAAACCAAGTGCAAGCATCTTTAAAGCTCCAAAAAGGAAGTTGTCTTCATTTCAATTTTTCAGCTTTCTGCCTTAATTGCTATGAGAGGCAGGGTGGTGGAAAACTTTATAAAACAGCTAAAAGCTACGCTAGCACAGGGAGATATCAAGTAAACAAAACCGCAAGTGTAACAGTAGAATTAATCAAGCAGAAAGCACAGCTGCACAAGAAAACCCTAGGTGGAGAGCCATAAAGAACATAATAAGCTTAAGAGCAAAGAAAGTCATGGGAACACTAAAAGACTTCCTGAAGTTCTTACAAATGCTAGTCAGGAAAACAGAGAACAAAATAGCTAGCTTAAATCTCTCTTACCAGTAGTCTAGCCTAGAGCAAGTACCAACGGTCTCAGAATGAAGAATGAAATCTATAAAAAGATGCATCTATCAAAATGCATCTAAGCATCCCCAAAACTTTAGCTGGAGGTTCGTTGCTTATCTAAGGCACCTCCTTAGAACAGTAAAACCAGATGTGAGCCAGCTACAAAGAGCTAAGAACAGACAGTAAATTGTTTTGGTGCATGTTTAATACAAACTTGACCTGGCTAATAATTTACCTTGAAATACGGTTTAGCATCTGTCTTTGTTTGCAAATCAAAAACTGACATACATCCATTATGAAGTCAACAGCTAATCAAGAATAGGAAAAAACCTTCAGTATTTGCACACCGCCCCCCCCCCAAATACCCAGAGAATATAGATGCCATCTAAAAATACAGCTGCTTTCATCAAACAAAACTACTCAAAGAAGATCCAAGAAGTCTCGTTTTAAATCACAGGTAAATGTTGTGATTGGGAGCTTAAGAAAGGCACTACAAATATACAGAACTGAGATCCAGAAGCATCTCCATTACGTGCTCTTGAAATACCAAATGTTTTAATAGAAAAGATGAGGAAAGAATAAGCATTTTAGGACTAGTACATCAAGTGACTGAAATTTGCAGTAAATCCATTAAGGCTCTGGTGGATTTATTCTTTGGGCATCTGCTGTAATTAAGCACCATGAATGGCTACTTTCTCCTGCAGGTTTTGGAAGTGCAATTTTACACAACTCTGCACTCATCTAGAGGTTTTCCCCTCATTTAACACATTTTCACTACTTTCAGTTTGATGAAGGGGTTACATAACCAAAGCTAATTAAGGTATCACTGTGCAAGCAAGAACAGGAGATAGAGCACTTAAGCACTCCAACCGAAAGGCTGAAGCATAAGCCTATAGTAAAAATACCTCAATAACTTTGGAAAGCTTCCAAAGGAGCTCATATACTTTCAAAATTACATCAGCACCAAAGGTCACATATGTAATAAATCTTTGTTTTCCAGTTCGAGTATTCATTAGTTTTAGAAGTGGCTACAGTTTTCACGCTTTGTGCTGAACTGGATATTGTACGGATATTACACGTACTTTGGTACAAACTCCGCATTTTGGGTCCGTCCTTTGATTTGCAGAAGTCAAACATCCTCAGAGGTCAAGACTCTCAGCAACATTAGAAATACAAATATTTAAGGAACTTCTGATTAAAAGTCACATCTAAGGTCTTAAGAACCTGGCATCACTCAGCAGTCGGAAAAATTTAGACCAAAAGAAAGTATCAAGTACCTGACCCCTCCAGGTCCCAACAGTGCCATTCAGGTTTTTTACCAGGAAAAATAATTCCTTCGAGATCTCAAGTATTTTATTTTTACAGCCTCACTTCTGAAAGTGCATTTTTAAGTTACAGTCGTATCCAGATGCCACAATCAAGACTGAAATAATTTTATTTGAACACTGCATAAGCAAAAGAATCCTTGTCTAACCGGGAGAAAACAACAGGATAGGATTATAATGGATCCCCATTTGCAGCCTTAACTCCAGAGCAACCATTACTTTGTTAATGTGAAGAACTTGGCTTTAAGTTTACATCTATGAAAACAATTTTAATATTCAAACTCATCTGTTTATTAAACTGTTAATAATTAGTATATGCACTAAAGGAGAGCCCCACATTGGCAGTTCTTTGGCATAAGAGTTTTTGTATACTTCTAAACTTTTAACAAAACATTAACCTACACAAGGTCTAGACCAGCTGGCATTTTCTTGTCAACTTAAATCGCTTTATCTAAGACCAGAGTTTAAGTAATTTCCCTGCTGTTAATTTGATAAAGCTAACTTGTTCAGCATGTTTTCAACTAATAAAATGGACACATTTTCCACATGCTTTCTAAGGCAAAAAAATCAGTAAAGCTTAGCCTTTTTACTCTAGTAACATCTCTGCTTAACTCTGTCAGTCTTTTGATACTGCTGATAAAATCTTTTATCCCCTCAAAGCCAAAACAAGCATGAAGCACTCCCAAGAGATGCAGAGGTTTAAACAATATTGGTACTGCTTACACAAACACACATTCAAAACTTTGAAGGGAGTCACTAAAGGGATAAATAAGATCACATTCATGCTTCTGTGGATAGTTAGGAAATCCTTTTTGTAAACACATTTCCATATGTGCATCACCAACAGAAAACAACAATAATGTCTGCACTTTAAAGCACCACGACAATTAAACAAGACAATAAACCAGCACCATGCTGGAAACAGTTAAGAACTTATTAAAGCAGGCCCACACTGGGGTAATGCTACCACACCCTGAAACGCTCGGTAACCGGAGCCTACAGAACTGGATTCTTCTGCAGACGGTTTGGAGGAGAGAGGAACAAGGCAGGCAACAGCCTTCAGTGAAGTAGATTAAAATAGAGAATAAGCCCCTTTTAATACAGTAGTAAGCCAGATCACTCCCCCAATTCTTTAATCCTTCAAATCAAATTTATAAACTTAGGCTTACAGATATGAACTATATGGAGAAACAAAACATGGATAACATTATTTTGATTTAGAAACCTCTTTTCTGACTTGGCTGGTATCCAGTAAAATAAAGTCCGCTCCCAGATACTAAGCGGTACTTATATTGAATAATTCCTTTTATTAAAACAGTCTATTTCATACTATACCTGGTTCTTGAGTGACATCCACCTTTCCCACAGTGATATCTAGATGTTCGCTTTCCTTCGCAAAACTCTCCCATGTCAGTTCAATTTGTTGACAAGCTGGACACCAAGGAGCATAGCTAAAGGGGGAAGACAGGTTAAATATTTTAATATTCTTACACTTATAGACATTCAAATTGATTTACCATACAGAGAAAGTACAAACACATCAATCACAAATGAAAAAACCCTACAATTTTTCTTAATCAAGTCTACTGAATAAGACAATCAAGTAGTTTTTTATCAATCCCTACGTTCCTCCTCATGTTATTAAAACAAAAAAAACCTCCACAGATTTGAGAAATTCATATCCAAACACCTCACCACTTGTGATTTATTCTATTTACATATGAAATAAATCCATTTCCATGGCAGCTATCTGAATTATTGAAGCCAGGCTGTCCTCTGAAGCGGTATCCTTCAACATAACATTTTGTATTGATTTCCCACACCTCAGAACTTCTAGAAATTACATTTGCCTTAGCCCATTACTCAATACATCAAAGCATGCCCTTTTTGATAGCACTCTTTAGAGATATAAAAAGAGTGCACATCAAATTCCTACTGCTCATATTGATTGTCTCTCTCAAGTCTTGTTTTTTTTTCCCCAGGATTAATTTCAGCAAAATAAGAAAGCATGTTTCAAGAGCTGAGTTTTCTATACTACCAACTGGAATAATCAAGCCTTAAGTTTGCAGTTGTTATTGATAATATCAACACAGAGACAGAACAGCTAATATGAAAGGATAATATCAGATAATGCTTAAATACTGATAAAACCTCATTTGCCACCTGTATGTATTTTACTCTAACTTGGTTGACAAAGTCTGTGTCGACGTGTGCAGCTTGCAATGGTCCGTCATATACGCAATTAAGGTAACACAGAACAGCTAGGTACAGCGCGTAACGGAGCCACTGCAATTGCCCATACACAGACTTATCCTTTTATAAATGAAGAGACCTTTACATGGTTTAACCTAATTTATTGGGGGGGTAGAGGTGGAAATGTATATATGCAGGTTTCTGATAGCAAAGTTGTGGGCCTAGAGACACACTACTTCTCACAGTACCCCATATATGCTACCACGCTCCTCATCCATTGCTAATAATAGAAACAAATTTCTTCCTGGGCAGAGTCCGGTACATAACCACATAACCACTCCGCTCTAACTGGGAAGCTCTACAAGGAACACCCTTACTCCTTCAGTTTGTCTGCCTGTACTACGATCTGACGTAAAAGAGTGGCGCTTCCTATTCTCTGGCTGTCTTCTGATCAGCAATGCTTACTTTCTCAGTGGCTGCAGACAGAGATCTCCCCAGCCACCCACAGATGTTTCATGTAAATAAGACTGAACCTAAATCAGGTAATTTCTCACAGAAGAGGCAGAATCAAATTTACTTTGAGTGCTTCATGGTAGTTTTGAAGCCTAAGTATTTAAAGAAATCTTGTCATTTGGAAGTTAAAAGGATACAATTTAAAAATACGTGTTGTATTTAACTCTACTAGAAATTTATGATTCTAAGTACAAAAGCCAATACCTTGGTTTTTTTGAATCAACATCATTCTGCACAAGAGCATCTGAAAAAAGTACATAAATCTTATCCTGCCAAGAAACAGTCCCTCAGTATCTTTTAAAAAGATGCTGGAAATAAGTCTCACGCAGTGCTGTTTTCCATTGTGCTGCTGGCCTATAAAGGGCTTTTAATAATAGTTTGGCAGATACTGTACTTTACCAACAGTATTATTTTATTACAGTAGCTTGGCTGATAAATAAGAAACTGCATATATCCATCAGATAATGCTGCTGCTGTTGCTCTAAAATTAAAGACAGAAGTTGGAATGTTTTCTAAATCCAGCTTCTGAACATATGTCAAATTCACACCCTGAGATTTTCAAGATTGATACACCCTTTAGCCTGTTTAAGGTACTCTCTGATCTTGAAATAGAAATTTGGGCCCTATCAACATTTATGTTTACATTTGACATTCACGAGCATTTCTTCTAAATTAAATTAAGTGGAATATTCAATACACATGGCTAATATTCATATGAGAGTATAAATATTTTCTTTAGCTCAAAGCAGCATTAAAATCCACCCAAATCACAGTTTGGTAGTGACAGAACGTAACAATGAACTTCACAAAAAGCCTTAGTTCTTGGCTTCCTAGTTTTTATTACCAATATTGGATGTGGGATGGCAGCAGTCACATATGATGCAACAAGATCCAGCCACTCAAGCTGAACATTAGCACAATCAGGATTAAAATATTTGCTTTACATTCCTGAAATTACACGTCCAATTTTTGCCAGGCAGGAAACACCTTGTCCTCACATATACAAGAGAGAACTTGCAATAGACATCAGATTTTTGCAAGAGTTATCATTGCTGTTTACTTCAACATCCTCACTTTTCTGAAGCTTTAATGTCTGTGTTTGTTATGCAGCATTTGAAGCACTAAGGAATTCAGGAGTGCCTCCTGGAAATAACAAAAACATTCTATTGTCAGAGCTTTATTGTGTCTCCCTCTCAGTCTTAAAATACTTCCCCTTACACTTTCGGTAAGATACAGAAGAGTAAAATACTTCACACTTAGGTCACCTTTATCAGAAGTTTCAAAAAACTTTTTGCACCCTGAAGAGCTGAAGGTTAAGGAGGTACTTTAATTCAATGTAGGCTTCTAATGAAGCCTTTAGAACTGTGGCTGATTCATATTTCTACAGGAGTCATGGTACAACTACAATTCATATATTCCCCAGAAAAAACCTGTAGGAGCAGGAAAGCAGATCCATGTGTGTGCTGTGAAACCAGTCTTCATTACTTTTCATCAAGTCACAAGATGCATGACCAGGTCACTTACAAAGGCAGATGTAACCAAATTTCTTCTGCCATACTCCACAGACAGACCAGAAAATAATTAGCACCTCGTCAACACCACCAAATTTAGGGCTGTTACTCCTCTAGCTTCTCCCTGTGCACATGGGGGTACCTTTAGCTATTAACTTCTTGTTTGCACTGTGCCCTATGCCCTAACAAGTGTGCCAAGAAAACAGCGCTCAGCGCTTTCCAATTTAAAATCAAAGTCCACTGGAATTTAAATCAAAACCTGGGCACTTGGTTAAGGAAAGAAAGTTTTCAGTAGCCTGTTACACATTAAAAAGCAATTTACTTATCTCCACCATTTCAAAATCAAATGGAAAACATCACATACCTATAAATTACATATTACCAACTTATTCACTGCAAGCAGGTATCGCACATTTCTCAACATACACCTCATTTGTGGCATTACCAGACCTCTTACACAGCACAAAGTTTTACATTTGAAATATCCTCATGCACTCTCTACCCTCCATAAATAAAACAACTAACATCTATCTACTGGTCAGGTCCATTGCAAGAACAATTGACTTAAGTGGATTAAAATCACTACTTCAAAGTAGCCAGGTGTTTTCCAGTTCCTACTCCAATAATTACAATACCTGAAGCTTTTTCAGAGGGGATAAAGAAAGCAATCCAAAAGTAAAATTTTAAGCTCTTAAAAAGTCAAAAGCAAAGTCTGTGTCTATCTCTGATCTAATGCACAAAAGACCAAGCTTCGGCTTTCAAATACCAGCAACTTCACTGAGGCTGCAACACACACACAAAAAAAACCCCAAACCTTAAGTTAAAACCAGTTTGGGCAAATGTGCCATTCAGTCCTATCACTATAGAGTTGATCAGTAAACACAGAATGACATTACTAAGATTTACTGATACACAGTTTCCAACTCCAAGCCAGTAATCTCTTCTTGTAACTGCATGGCTAGGGAATTCACCAATTCACTCATTTTCAAATGAATGTAACTGACTCCTTTTATCTGCTTTTTCACAACCGTTACCGGTAACTACCAGTGTTGAACAGATGTAACCCCGAATACCATTCTACACTTTGCTCTGATGGCAACTTCAGGAAGTTTCAAGAATCTAGGAATAAAGGAAAAACAGCGTAGGGATACAGGCACAAGAGGATTTGCCGAAGAGAAAATGGCAAAATAGGCAAGATGAAAGTTTCCCCATTTAGTCTCGTTTTTCTCAATTCAAGACACACAACTTTTTATAAAAGGCACTGCTTACAGAAAACCAAGCTAGTTGCTGGATTTCAGATTGGGAGTACTATTAAAATTGGAGGTGCAAATTTTGAGACAGTACCTAATAGAATGGTAAAAACAATATCAGAATGAAATAATTATTACTTTTATTCTTTTAAGTAGTTTGGCCTTATTGCTACAGAGTTCATAAACATACAAAAAAAAAAGAGACAGTGCCTGATGTCTTTGGGTGTTATCTCAAGACTATCATTTGATTCACTGTTGTTCCTAAATACAGATAGGTCTTGAGGCAGAACAGGCATTGTCGTAATTTTAACAAAAGATAAGCTTCAGGAAGCCAACTACATGGGTTTAGCTACTTTTCAAATGAGCAGGTGGTAGCCAAAGATACAGAAGTTAGTCCCTGTAACCTACCAATACCTGTATCACAATAGTACAGGCTCTGGAAGCTGACAAGAAGTTTCCTCCAGTGTGCCAAAACCCCTCCAAAGCAGACAAGACCTCCCAACCCAAAAATGGTTGCTCCACAACAGCTGCACAAGTTTTTTTTACAAACTGCTGAAGCCCTAGCTATCTCAAAGAGCAAACAAAGGAGGTTTCTTCCCTGGATTCTCCTGCCAAGCTTCACTCAGATGCCTTAAGTAACAGACGGGCCTACTGAAGTGACAATACACCGAGGCACTGTTCTGGGGAATTTTTCAGGGTGCAAGCTCAACCTTATGAATTCCCATTCTGCTGTATCTACATCAGTAACTTGACATGCATATCTTTTCCAGTAATACCTGAATAAAGGGGCAAAGTAACTGCATACCGTTGTGGTGTGATGCACTAGAAGCCAAACAAATTGTGTTCTCTAAGATAACATTTCAAGTGCTACTTTCCACTTGTTCCACAGCTCAGTAATGAAATGCATTTTAAATTTCCAAGAACAAGATGGGAAGCAAAGCAGGATATATCATAATTATTCAGCTCTCTAGTTTCAAAAACAAGAAAAGGATAAGTGTACTATCTGCAATTTAAAAAGACACCCCCCAACAACTTCCCATTCACAAGCATTTTTTTTAAAGATAAAGAAATTATTTTTAAAATAGAAAGCCAATCAATCACTGAAAAGTTACGTGAAATCTTCTAGAACTTCAGCAGAGTAAGTTCCATCATTCTACATGGCTTTGTCCCCTTCTATAATAGTAAAGCATCTGCTGCCAAGGATATTTCAGTTTCACATGTTATCAGTTTCTGTTCAGCCAATGCACGGCACAGTAATCAGCCACATGTTCCGTTATTTAATAAGAGTCCATAGACAATTTGGTCACTTCCTCTGAAGTCAGTCAGGAGGGCTGCAGCACCTTCAGAACCAAAACAGTTTTGGTAACTTGATTTTCATTCCCCACTGCCGCTTTTTGGGATTTTTTTTTTTTCCCCAAGAATAGGACAAAGAAAAGCCTGGATACTAACAAACCAAGAGGAAGTAAGAGACTATACTCTCATAATTGACAGAAAATTCCCAATCTTATTGAACTCTCAATCTAAGTTACAGTCATTGTTAAATAATTTATGGCATTCTTCAGGAGTTTATTTACACAAAGTGTTTCAAGCCAACTGTTTAAAAGCATTAAACCATGTAAATATCAAAACATTCAGCTAGATTTTTAGCACACTCCCTTGAAACTACAGACAAAAGTGCTAGTGGGAGGACTGAACCCTTGTGATAATCTTGCCTACTAGCTAGCAGAACAATGTTTAACAATAAATTTTAATGAGAAAATATAATATGGACCTATGCTACAGGTATGATAAGCTAGCCTTAAAAACATGACTGTTACTTACACTATTCTCCCTATTTTCACCTGGCTAGAATTAAAAGAGAAAATTAAGACTTTTTTTTTTTTTTTTTTTTAGGTACACACAGCACTAAGTCTATGCTGAAACAAATGGGAACCAAACATTTAACATTCTGTGGGAACTAAATTAGAGATTTTTCCCGATGGGCAAGTTCCTAAAGTACTGCAGGTGCAACAGGAGCATATTAAATAGTTTCATTTGTAACCAGAGGCATAAAGACAACAAGTTTATTACTGGGGAGAGGGGGTGTGTATGTGTTTGTTTTAATCTACTTCAAGAAAAAGAGGATGTTAAATTAAGATCAATCAAGCTTCAAACGAGCTATGTTTACAAATGCAAAATGCACTTTTAAATAAACAGACCAGAAATTAGTGTTCTATATTCCTAATAGACACAAAATTAAAGACAAAAAAAATTCCTCATATTAACAAATCATTATCTTGCAGCTACAAACTAGAAATAAGTCAATAAGGAAACCTTTTATAACAGTTCATTCCAGCATCACACTCGCAGCACTTCGGCGAGGATCTGGGTGCTGCGATAGTAACAGTAAGCAAAAAGTGTTGTAAAGTCTTTCAGAGACACAAAGTTATCCAGAACATTTTTATTTATGAAATGCAGCAGTGCTTCCAGTGCCTGCAATTTTGCCAGCTATGAATAACCAAATATTTACAAAAAGTCAGCCAAGTACACACACTTCAGCTAGGAAGGAAGAAGGAAGAAAAATCCTACTTCCACTACAAATCCCACACACAAGTAATTTCTGACTTAATTTTCTCTATTTGCACACCTGAGAACAACAAAAAGGTGGTAGCAAACAGTAATTCACCTACACTACTTTCACAAATAGAAAAACTGATATTAAACAGAAGTAGTAGTAGCCATTCCTACCAGGGCAGAAAGCTTCAAGCCAGTAATCTAGAGCAGGTGACCAAAATAAATATTTTTTTTTTTCACAGAGATCCTATAACAACATTTGCATTAAAAAAAATAAATAAGTACTGCTTGGAAAACAAAGGTCTTCTAAACAAATGGGAGGTTCTTTGAGCAAATGAGGTTTTGATGAACAATACTGCAGGCCTTCCAAACAGCATGGAAGGCATCAATGAACTGACATACAGGACTCCTGTCCAGATCACCAGCTCTAAACCAGATAAAAATCAGTAGAAGCCAAAATGCATCAGCATGAAAACAGCTGCAAGAATCCTTAGAAATCAATACTAGATCTCAAACTCCTGGTTAGGCACAATTAGGAATCTCAAATTCTCACTAATTCAAGAACAGCAGCATTGAGTTAGCATCTTCAAGAAAGACAAAGGATCCTTCTCACTTAGGAGAAAAGCAGAAAGCACTCGAAATGTAGCACAGAAAATAGCACAGAGAACCAAGGATCTTTCACACAAACACTGTACATAAAATAAAGTCTAATTTAAGCAACGTAGCAACATGTACCATATTCAGCTACCACTAAAGCTAACTTTGCCACCATTGCTATTGTCAGCTACCTGTCACTCCAAACCAGCCTGCAATGCTTCAAGTGGACTAAAGACTCACAAAGCATTTTAGCTGTTCGCTATCCCAACTACTTCTGATTTCAGTCAGTTCCTCTACTTCCTCAGGGGCATGCACCAGTAGTTATTTAAATATTTTCTCTTAGAAATAAAAACTTTGAGTCACCATAAATAACCTTTCCCTCCATAAGATTCACCAACTCGTGTATGAATAGGTAACTTTCATACAATAGCTTCCACATAGGACTAGCATGTCAGAATTGGAAAAATTTCAATTTAAGAAATAAATTTATTTTCTCCCATTCCAAGATCAGCTCTTTCCCCACCTTTTAGAACACAATAAACAAAAAGGGGGAAAAAAGAGCCTCAAAATCAAACCCAAATCCTTAATCACAACAGTAGGCATCCCTGGGTCTCTCCATCAGCTATTTCAGGATTGTTCCCACCTATTCATTGATTAACACCAGATGTCCAGTAGGATCCTGAGCAGTAAAGCCCTAGGGGAAGTGATAGTCTTTCCCCCTAATAAGAGACTGCAGATAACTCAAATTCAATACTAAAACAAAACTTAGAGCAGCTGGGTAAGTATGAGGGAGCATGAGTTCAGATGTTGATGGGCAACCTAGTCTGTTTCACAGGCTATGCAGTCCATTTCAAGCTGTTCAAACTCAAGCACTTCCACAGAGGAGTAGCACACATACCACAATAAAATCCTATTTCATAGCTGCACAGCACAGATATCATGTGAGCAGACAGCCTATTTAAACTACTTTTTTTTTTTTAACTGCTCTCTTAAAATAAAAAAAACCCTTAAGTTCCTTTTCCCCTTTCTAAATACGAGCAGGTGAGCCAGCCTCCACGCACAAAACGTCATGTGCATTTCAAGAACAGTATCATGTCACAAGTGAAGAAGCCATGACACCACTACAGTTAGTTAGAAGCACTTAAAACCCTAGCGAGCAACAGGCAAACCTCTCTAGCTGTCACCAGGACAAAGCTGAAAAGTTAATGAAGTCTGATGCACCTCCCTTGAACAAGAACTCTAGAGCGAGGCAGCTGGAAGTGACGGCGTACCAGGATATTATGTGACTCCACTTTGGAAGCCTACTCCTGCTAAATATTACCTACCAAATTCAGCCTTCCCAGCTTGCACAGAATCCAGTGAAAGTCCTAAATGGGTAAGCAGTGCAAGGTGCAGTGCCTGATACTATTCCCGGCAGCTGTCTTGAATAACACCGCTGAAATGTAATCGGTGACACCACGGCTTACTGAAACGTGCCCAGTTTAACCTTGGGGCACCCAGGCCCTCTGGGCCCGCACAAGGGCAGAACCTGAACGAAAGGGAGCTTTATCCGATCAGCTCCAATAAGGTGAGCGTGTGCCTGCAGGCCACGGGCCGACACGGCTTAGTGGAAGAGGGGATCACGGGCGTTAGGTGCCCCCCCCTCCCCGGGCCAGCTATTGCAGGGGCGGGGTGGGATGGCCGGCACCGCCCGGCCCTTCTCTCCCCACACCGGGGCAGGCGTTCCCGGCCCTGCCCGCTCCCCGAGCCCTAAGAGGGAATCCCCCGCCTCAGGCCGTCCCCGTCTCCCCCCCCCATTGCCCGGCACGGTGCCTCTGAGGCGAGCGGGAAAGCGGCCGTTACTCACAACTCCAACATCCACTGGCCCTGCAACACCAGGCTCCAGTTGGAGCCGCCCAACACTTGCACTCGGCTCCGCGGCTCGCCGGGGCTGCCCGCCCGGGAGGAGGAGGAGGAAGAGGCAGCGGCGGCGGGACCCGGCACCGCCGCGAAGAGCAGGGCGGCCGCGGCGCAGAGGAGGAGCCGCCGCCCGCCCCAGCGGCCCGCCGCCATGTTCAACCCGCCCGCCCCAGGAAGTGAAGGCGCCAACGGCCGCCGCGGGGGCGGGGCCTGCGCGGGCGCCGGGGAGCGCGCGGCGCGGCCGTTGGGCAGGAGCCGTTGGGCGCGAACCGCCCGGCGCGAGCCGCCCGGCGCCTCCTGAGGCGGCTTCTCCCTCCCCTGAGGGGGAAAAGCTCCCGCAGTCTCAAACCCGAGCTCCAGCTCCGAGCAGGGCGGCGGGGCAGGTGCTCCGGCCCCACCGGCGCGGTGGCTTCGCTGCTGTCCATCAGGTGGATGAGTCTTTCTTGTATCGGGGCGCCCATAAGGGGATGCCGCATGCAAGGTGCCGTGTTGTCAGTGCCGAATAAAAAGAGGTAATCGCTTCACTGGGATGCTGTTAGCCACAAACCCTGTGGGGCTGCCCTGCGGGATCGCGTTTAATCAAGTGTCCACTAGGACACCCGAGGGGTTGTCTGCCCCAGGCAGGCAGCCTGTCTATCCCCATACCTTGTTTAGCCCATCCCAGATGCAGGACTTTGTGTTTTTCCGTGACTTCAACGAGATTCCTGTCAGCCCTATCCCTTTGGCTTGTCCACATCCCTCTGAACAGCAGCCCTGCCCTTGAGTGGAATGACTGCACTCTCAATTAATGGTGATTAGGACAGTCAACTTCCTTAGTTAGCCTGGTAAATTGACCAGAAAAAATAAGAAGAGATGACTGTACAGGTCTGAGCTGCTTTCCTGTCTGATACGGAAATTAGTTCTTGTTTGCTGAAGACTTGGAAGTAACTTGTGATGAAGAATTTTCTAACAGTTACTCCAAAAGTTAATAAGCCCTGTTGTTAAAACATTTCCACGCTTTTTCCCCCCCCAGTAAACAGTAGGACTTGCCACCTCTGGATTTTGTCACACTTGGCCATTTAGTCTTATGAGGTTCCCTTACATTACTCCCATATTTCTCCACAGGAATCTGGGCTTTGATCAAACCATTCCTTAAAGCCTGAATATAGGTCTGGCCTTTATTTATTGACACGGAAGCAGACTCAGCGTTAGCCTCTGGGGACAGAAGCAAAAGATTGCTCCTAGTCAGGAGGAGTTTAGCAGCAGCTGTGGGCTTCCACTGTTCCTCCAACACTGAGCGAGCAGGGAGACAGGCCTGCCTGTAGCACCCCTTGCACTATGCAGAAATGCAACAGTGACAGCAATTTTCCTCATTTTCTACTTCTCAAGAGTAGGTCACCTCTCCCAATGACTCAGTGATATTTTCTCCTCATCAGGTATTCAAATAGTACCTGCCATTACCAAAGAAGATTTTTGTCGACAGCTTCCCAGCGCTGTAGAGATCCCTGCCTTTCTGAGCTGTAAGCTTCTTGCCACCACAATTAATGCCAGCTGAGGATTAAGTAGGTAAGAGCCTCACAGAACACATATCTTCTAATATCTTCCATGTGATACACATAGACTGAACTCAAAAGTCTCTATATTACAATTTTTCTAATCCGCTGGCTATTCTTGTGGATAGTTTGCAAATTGGATGTGGTATTTTAGCAATGTTTAGACCTGAGATACGTGGTGAAGAGAAAGAAATACAGCAGTAGAAAATATTTGAGAAGACACACATTTGGCTGAAGTTCCCTTGTGAGGCGGTAGTACAGAAAGGTCTTTTTTCTGCTGCTCACTGAGAACTGGGGAAACAAGCTAGTTTTTCTATAGATACTTTAGGGGGTGTGGGGAAAAGTGGCCAAAACCAAGAGAGGTTTGAGATCTGGTGGAGCCCAATTAGGAGAATTTACATGACAAAGAGCTGATGTGCAAAAGGGAAGGTTGAGGAACATTTTATTGTGTGGTACAAGGTGCTGAATAATTATATTTGCATCCTCAAAGAACAAGCAGATGAAGGGGGTGGCAAAACAGATCTCTATGAAGTGGCTAAGAAGGAACATGTAAAATGATGGCTCCAAATGTTTGGGAGTGTTCCTGTGAATTCAAAAGGACCAGGAAAGAAAGACTTGAGGATGAAAAGAGCAAAGGGCTTACTTTATAAGTAATTTATAAGTAATTTCTAGCCACATTCAACACAGAGGAGGTTTGCAGGTCAGGCAAAGTCTGCTCAGGAACAAGGTAGAGTTGCTTTCATGCCTAAAACAGAACAGAGCGTTCCTAAAACAGGGGAGACATATCACGGTGCTGCTAATCCCCCTGAAGTAGGTCAGGCTTGCAAAGATGGAGAAGATACACCTCATTTGAACCTGATGAGGAGCATGAAACAAGAAATGGATAAAAAGAGAAAACAAGGAGGGCCAATTAGAGAAGACAGCTCTCTGGGATAGACCATTTATTACTTTGTGATTACTTCAATTACTTTGTCCCTTACAAAACTGACTCTCCTTTGGCTTCACTGGGTTTCTGTTAAACCTGTACATCTTCAACTTTTACCCTATATGTGTGTGTTGCTCTGCTGGCTTGGCATAGATCTTGAGTTATAATTTTCCAACTTCCATGCTCCCACTGCTGTTACAGAAAAGGTTTAGGAATCAAGGTGTCAGTTCAGGTTTTGACAGCTGTTGATGGAAGTGTGTCCATTAACCACAGTTAAGTTTCAGACAGAATTTGGGAAAAAAAGGTTTATGAGTTCACTTCTGTAGCTGTTTGTTTTTATCTTGATTATAAAATGGAAAGTTCAACTATAGTATGGAAAGAACAAGTAAGTGTGGTAGACCTGAATGGAGAGATGCCAACAACATATCTTTCTCTTGTTCTGTGATACTGCAGGCACTCATGTCACAAATATTTCTATACTGGAATGATAATTTACCTTGGTGACCAGTCCCTGCTCTGCACAGAGGACACCACCAAAATACATTGTTTCCTAGACTTCCCTAGCAGTAATCTCAGTGTTTCTCTGGAAGGACATGAGGAAGACTGTGCTTTGTGCTCCATAAGTATTTTCTCTGTGTCGAGTCTTTATGTTCACTGAACTAAAATTTAGCCTCCTGTGATAGTGTGGCTTTCCACTGGAAAAAGAAGGGAATTAAAAACTCATTGATTTTAGGTTTGTGGTATAGAGGGCATAGTTAGAAAACTTTTCCTGTAAGTTTGTTTCTATTAGGCTTATTTTCTACTTTATTGAATGTTGTCCTAATATTAGTTTGTGTGGGTGTCTTGTGGTAAAGAAAGGTACTCCAGCATTCTTGACGTGTTTTCTTTCACTGTGTGCCATGATGGATTCATGACACCGCCTAGAGCAGAATAAATTATTGTAACACTCATTTTCCTAAAATATGCCTAATATCACCATCTACGACATTTTTTTCAGTTCTATACTGGATTTCCAGAACTACCCTTTGAAACTTGTGGAATTTGTTTTTGATGCATTGTTTGTAAAACTAGAAAATAAGAGGTTATTATCACACAGACAATAACAATTTTGATATTTCCAACTTTAATCTGTACATGTGCCTAAAGAAATAATAGTTGCAATATTTTTTTCACAATGTGAATGGTAAAAGAGCTTGAAACTTGGTTTATAATTTAAAACAAATAATATAGTAGAGAATAAACAATATATGGCCAGAAATAAGTATCCCATGCATGTCCTAACGTGGACTTATAAACCTTAAAGCTTGTTATATTTAAGGAGAATGGTGTAGTTTAAAATAGATCACTAAATACACAGCACTGTAACTAACTGTTGGAAACTCACCATGGCTCTGCCTTTGATATCTATTTAAAATGAACAAAAAATTTTATACAAGAGTTTGACTTTTGACCAGGAAAGTTCATATCGGTCCTTCATGAATAAGACTACAAAATTCATTGGAATATTAGAAGAAATATATAAAGAGCTTTCTTGCTCATATGAATCAAGTTAATATGAATCTAATGACTACCCACCAAAAGGTAGATATATAATGACAAGAGGAAATAATATTTTGCACCTTCATAAAGAAAGCCAGTGAGGGTGCTGTACCCGTAATACTTCTAGTTAAATGTAGCTTTCAAGAACATCTCTGACTAACTTTGAGTTTTGCTGTCTTGCGTAAATGTGAAGAACTAGAGTTGTCCTGTCAAGCACTCCAATTTGAAGATAAGTTATCAAAGGTATTCAGCATTGAAAAATGTATCTTATTATCAAAAACTCTCACCACTCATTTGTTGTTTATGCTTCTTATACAGGGGAGTTAATGTGCATCACTATCGGCACATTAGTGTGCACTAACAGTTCTGCCCTACCTTCCTGCATGGCTACTCTTGATCTTGTAGTATTAAATAATATAATATTAAAAATATGCTTTTTCATCTTGCCTGCGTGTCCAACTACAGAAGACGCTTGGCTACCGAGGTGAAGTTTGTCATGCAAAGACTGGAACAGCAGTGCACCAGAGTATGATAGCGCTCAGCGTACTTCCCACAGCCAGAGGCATCCGTAACCTCCAGGGAGCAGAGATGCCAGAGAGAACCTGGTTCAGGAAGCATACGATGCCTGGGTGGGAGCTAGGGGAACAGCTTGTTTGCTGGCTTTGGAAAGACGACTGCTCAGCAGGGAGACTGGGACAGAAAGAATGAGATTTGGAACCTCAAGGGCAGCCTGTTTCTGGTGAAATGCCTCTGTATTGGTATCTTTACATCTCTTCCAAGGCACAAAATGGAGGGACAGGAAGTCATTTGCAAGCCTTATGTAATATCCAGTCCTGTAAAGAGGTGCATGCTGGGGGATGCCTCTACCCACACAGCACTCCACCATGCAGGCATGCCTCCACAGCCTTATCTTTGCATAACTCAAGCATAGACCTCCTACAACATCATCTCCCACCTCTAATGTGCATCTGTTCATTTTCTGCCTGTCAAGCCTCTTCAGAATTTAAAAGAAAGAAGTTGCAAGAGACAGGAGAAGAAGCTTTCAAGTTTGAGCGCATCAGATCAGGACAGATCTGATAAGAAATGTGAATTTTTATTGCCTGACTTCTTTTTCTTTCTTTTTTATTTTTCCGAAGTGGAATTCTCCTGCTGTGTAAGGAACTGTTTCTTGCAATATATTTTCCCTCAGCAATAAAAATATCTCCAAGGCAGAAGTACAGTTCTCTTTTTAGACCTGACGCCTCCAAAGCATGATATATGTGGCTGAGTGAGTTAGATGAAAAGGTATTATTAGGTTTTTATTAGATTATGATGCAGGCTCAAGCTGGCTAGGCTTGTCAGCCAGTAAATCCAGTGCAAACCTCTGTGGCCAAATTCTGCTCTCATACATATTGCTGTTTGTGGTCAGTATTCCTCTCTACTGTGATACTGGGTCCCTTCTATCAATTGTCAGAAGGGCATGGGTGTACATAGGGCATGATTTACAAGATAAACAGTCATTGACATGGAATAATTCTGATTGTGCTCCCAAATCAAATCAGAAATAACGCTATTAAATGCAAAGGAGTTATTCTTCCTTACACAATCCATGAATCCAAAATTCAGGCCTTTATCACAAGACTCTAAGATTTGTTAGATATGGCATGGATATTTATATATACATGGCTTTTTACCATCAGTGACTTCTTGTTTCAAAAATAACCCTTTTTTGGCTCCTTTCTGGCAGCTGCGTGTTGTGTTAAAGAAGTGAATCAAACTGTGTTAAAGTCAGGCAGGCATGGAAATCTTCTATTGACTTCAGTAGGGACTGCACAAGGATTGGGTATCTGAAAGCTGCACTGGGTACTGCAAACACAGCAAGTGCTTTTTCCGTTCCAGGCAGAGTGATAGTCCCTCTAACAGTAGGCAGCTCTCCTCACAGCATGTCATACTCATTTTAAGCCTGCTCCGAATGCTGCAGGAGCTCAGCAGTGAAGCAGGCTGCCCAAAGGCACAGATGTAAACCCAGGCTAAGCTCACTGACGTTCTATGGCAGAGTATCTTCTGTGCACTCTATAACACACAAAATATATGCTTTTTTTTTTTTTTAAAGGTCACAATACTTCAAGACTTCCTGTGAAAAGAATAAAAGCTCATCTGAAAAGATGGCATGTTTGGGAAAATGAAAACTGTCGTATCATAAGCTAAGTTCTTGCTTGTAGTCGATTTTTGGATGTGTCTCAAAGACATATTGCAGCAGAGCCGTAAATCCAGGTGCCATTGCATGTAGTTCTCAAGCCAAGCTTCCACAAATTCCAACCTTTGCAAATATCTTTTTTAGATATTAATTTGAATTTAGTGCTGAGATAAGCAACTTCTGATGAAAGCAGCAGGATAAACATGAAACAATAAAGAAATATTTTCCAATGTATTGCTGTATCTGCACTACCTTTTCAGAGTTTGTAGTCATTCTCTCCCACAGTAAGAAAATACATCTTCATCTAAATGCAGTGAAAAATAGTATTTCTGGCCCCCATCTGAACAGTTAATGGGTATGTTGGCTTGATATGTACGCCAGTATTTCTGAGACTTCTGTGGAATAGTCTTCTCTAATAATTTTCAAGTTTTAATAAAGTAATATTCATCTCTCTCCTTCAGTATTACAAAACAGGTATAAAATCCTTACCCTGTACCTCCTGTTTAACCAGCGATTACCTACAACTCTGGACATGTTTCCCCTGTTCCTTTCCTACTGACCTGTGCATTATGTAGACCAAGGACGATGGACAAGTAATGCTCAGGTTTGGTTTTTTTTTTCCTGGCAACCATTTAAAGAAGGTAAACAACTACACAAGACATTGCAAGGCACTGGAAAAAAAATCTACCTATACAGAGAAACTTACTGAAATGCACAATGAATTAAGAAATGTAATTATGTGACTATATTCTGCCATAGCTTTGCCACTGTAATTCTCCTTGCTCCCCCTTTCCCAGGGGGAGTTTAAAATAAGTTACTTGAAAGAAAAGTTACATGCAATATGATCTGAGTTTGTCTCATCACTCATCTTGCATCACTAGTGTCCAATAGACATTTCAGGCCATTTATTCTTCGGACAATGATCTCAAATTGTTCCCAGAATATTAGCAGCAAGATCACTTTTCATTATAGTAATAAAATCACCCCACTGATTTTAGAGAGGTTAGTTACTTGAATGAAAATTGGATTCAATCCAAAAAGTTTTCTGTATTGAAATGCAAAGCAGGCTGAGTTCAAAATTCTTGGTCCTGACAGTGTCTTTTTCATAACCAAAAATCCAGATGAATGAAGAGCCAGCCAAAACAAGGTGATTTTATCACCATCGACAGGCTGGATTGTCTCTGCAGCATTGCTACGAAATGGAATGAGAAGATTGCTTACATTTCACAGTAATTTATGTGGCCATAGAAATCTTTCTCTCTGCTCCAAAAAGAGGTGGCACATAGATCAATAAGCCTCTGCAAGGACGTATTTATGAATGGGCCTCTGCTGGTGGTGACTAAATGCTCTTACAGGTGCCAAAGAAAACGGGCCACCCAGATAACTCTGCTTCCAGCCTAGTCTCCGTCTGGTAGAGAGCATCCCCATAGCTCACTGTGCAGCTGCTCGTGTGTGACAGTTGCCAGAGGCCCAAACGCTGCTGCTGTCGAAAGACCCTTTTAAGGCAGCGTGTCATCTGGGGGTTGCAATTGCCTTTCAGGTAGTGGGACAGTGATCGTGGGCCTGCTGTCGTAGTCCCTATCCAGGAAAAACTGTGTTAGATTTGGCAGGAGTTTTGCTTGAAGTGTTACTGCTGGATTAGGCTGCAGATTGTTAGATTGAGAAATTGTGTCTTTTTGCTGGGACATATGAAAGCAGAAGTCTTTTTAAATGCAAATTGTCTGAGAAAAAGACTACTCAAGCTTCCAGGAAGCTGAAATTCTAGTCTTTTATTTGCCGAAGCCACAAAAATCTTCAAATATACAAAGACAATCAGCAACCAGTTATCATCCTGCGATTAAATGCAACTTCCAAAGTTTCCATAAATAGTTAAGCCATTGCAACTTTCAGACATGTGGTTTGATAATTAAGGTGATCAGTGTAAAGAAAATTATTGATTTTTCTCTGAGAGGTTCCTGTGAAGAACAGTTGTGTGATCCAGCCCTAGAATACAAGGTTATCAGGCACAAAGACAAGATAATATTTTTCTTTTGAAAGAAAGAAGAAAAACTGGGGGGGGGTGTGCACATTTATCTGAAGTGTGGGCTGAGATAGGGCTTATTTAAAACTTTTTTCAGAGTACCCTTTTGCCAAAGAGTGCATTAGCAGATATCTAGAAATAGCATGTTTTGTACAGAATATGAATGTTGAACTTGGTAAGTGCTCAGAGCCTTATTTACCAGCCTTTTCCTGTTAAGTACTGTTCAGCTCCACAGTGGACAAGGTAAACCAAATATCATTAATGAGTGGATTATGTACAGTAACAATCTAAAGGATGCTTTAAGGATATAAGTATGTAGTCTTAAATAGCTTATTCCAGAAGAGCACTGTACTGAAAGTTCATTTTTACTGCTGAAATATTCCTAGCCATGGTGCAGCTTTCTGTGTGGCAACTCTTTCATGAAAACTGTTCCTGGTCTTTCAGCTTCATCCATAAGCTCTTAAGCCTGACTTTCCTGGGTGCTTTTTCCCCTTGAGGGAAACCTGAAACATATTGTACACTTTTAAAGGTTTACATATCCTCAAACATCTTTTTTTCCATCTGTATCAACTGATTGAGTAAGAAACAAGCTATCTTGCTTTGCAAATGGCATGTAGTTTATTATATCAAAGTCACTGAAGAATAATTTTCAGGGACTCAGACCGGACCTTATAATAAACTGCTGTTGTCATACACTTAAGCACAGAGAAAGAGGCAGTTTGCAAAGTAGAGATCTGCTAAACAGCAACTGCCAAAGTAAGTCTGCTTTGGTTTTAGACCCTCCTGTCTCTGGCAAGGAGACCGTAGATCCAAGTCTTACATTCTAGTCTTGTGACTCTCCAGTCACTCCTACAGCCTGTCCCTCAAGCAAGTATACCATTTGGCATACTTGACCCTAATTATAGCTCATGTCGCAACTCTCTTACCCAGTGGGAATCTTACTGTCCCACTGCTCAAAACACTGGGGAAAGGGTGGAATTCATATTTCTGTGCCTCGCCCAGCAGAACAGCTTTTGATCCAAGTGCTTCTGTAGCACAAGTAATGGACATTCTTTAGGCTGATATTTTACATTTTGTTCTCCCATTTCTGTGAATTTTTCCATGATAAATGAATAGGTATAAATGGGAAAGCCTAAGACAATGATGACCTTCTAATATGACTTCTCAGTTTATATCTAAAACCCCAAAAGCATTTTGCTTCTGTCTCAGAGATGCATCAATATAAGAAAACCACCGAGACTGTAAACCTGAAGGCAACTGAAGCCAAAGGCATCTTGAAGCAGCCACGTTAAATGGCTGAGCAGACTTTGATACTTGTAACACTGACAGAGCCTTGACCATAATAATAGGAAGATTACTTTCTGATTTGGCTTCATAGAGAATTGTACTTTTGGCAAACTGTTAGGATATAGCTATAAATTACCTGTTTCATTTTGATCTAAATACAGATCTATACGCATGAAATATGTCCTGCTAAATCGCGACTTCTAACACAACAGCACTCCTGTTCCTCCTTTCACACATCTTTGTGAAGAAGCTGAATTACATGCCTCATTGAGGTAGAAGAAAAAAGTACTTTATTGGAGTTTAGACAATAGTAAAAAATATTTTAAACAATGTAAGCCTCCAAGCAATTTCTTAAATGCAACCATATGATTTCTGTTGCAGAAGGCAGAAAAAAGCCATAAGAATGTGCAGGGAGTCACCCAAGTCCCACCACACCCTAAGAAATGAGCTCTGCTGTCATTCTCTAAAACTAGAGGGCTGCCATTTGGAAATGTAACAGACATTTTTGTAAGTCCCCTTAACTGTCTGCCTACCATTTGCTGCTACTTGTGGTTCAGTTATTTCCCAGTAAAATCTGTTCTGTGAACAAAAGACCAGACAATTAGAATAACTTTTTGGTTGCTAACAGGTGCTGACTGCTTCCTCTGTCCAAGAAGGATTGTGGGTTTTATGCCCAAAGTTTCTTTTGGGGCTCAATACTATCACTTAACATAATTATCAAACAAAATATCAAATCTCAATAATGCTTGGGGACTGCAAAGCAGGTGTAGCCCCTCCCTTGAGGTTACTGCAGCACTGATTTTCTGCTGGGTTTGCATTCTATTCTTATTTTCCAAGGGTCTCTGGTAGAAGTACAGAAGGCTTTCAAACAGCCAGTCCTCATGTTCTAGGCTCTATTTGCTTATCAGCAAAGTAACCACCAGAACCTTCTATAGATAGAAAAAAGGTATGTTACAGAAAGGGCTTAAGAACAAACAAATCCAACCCAGCCACTACTTTTAGCTTCCTGAAGGCTGTTTGACTAGGTAGAGAGCCTTAGAATTACAGTCTCCAAACGTGCAGAGCATTATCTGCTAATCCAGGCTCTGTGGAAAGGCAGAGACCACTGTAGTCAGTGGACAAGCAAAGGGGAAAAAAAAAAAAACCAAACCAACACCTTAGTGTTAAAAGCCATTGCAACAGATACAGTGAAGAACCATAGCAGTTAGAAAATAGAATTTTCCTACTCAGAGCTATACAATTAATTACACATTCATACAACCAACAGTGAGAACTAAGATTGTTGGCAAGAGTTCATAGCTGCTGACACAGGTAAATGTTTGCTGGATGCAGTAGTGAACACAGCTATGAAAAAAAACCCAAAACCTCAATTACATTTTAACAAAACACATCAAAAACCTGTTGTGAGCTACAGTATACCATACATTGAACTGTTCCCTACATACCTGAAGCCTGTCTCTCCAGGTAAAAAGGACCTTTCAGGTCTATGTACTTACAAACTCATATGATGACTAGCTACTCCAGAGAGTTCTTCTCTTGCAAAGAATTATGCTAGGGCCCTGAAGGCACTAATATCTCTGTTGGCCCTGATCAGCCTCACCTGGGACCCCCATCCACGCCCCTTCCCATAGGCCCTGGGGCCCCATTTAAGCTCGGCCTGGGTATTATATGTTGGTTTGAGCTGTGCTGTAGGGGTGTTAGTGTCTAGCTGTGGCTTATGGCTGTCTTCAGTACCTCTGTTGTAGTTTTGTCTCTTGTCTGGGCCGCCTGGATGGCCTATGGGCCTGATTCATCTTCCTGCTGCATCTGGGGCGGTTGATGGATCTTGTTGTCTACAACTGGTACTGTGTGTCATGTTTGGATCCTGCAGGATGGTGTTCTGGTTAGGTCTGCACTGGGGTCACCCTCAGGTCCTGGCTCAGCCCTACTCATGGGGTTGCACTATTTTTGCTGTTACCTGATACCTGAAGTGGGAAGATGGGTAGACGAGGGCTGGAATGAAACTACAAAGGGCAACACTTAGTGTTGTTTTTAAAAGTTAAACTAGGAGTTTTCTGAGACTTTAGTAATAATGAGTAATAATAAACCAGTCATGGTTTGAAAAATCTCTAGAAATTGGAAATCCACTGTTTCCCTCATTAATTTTTTTTGGAGTTTAACTGGCCTAAGAAGTAAGGGAAGAAAGTAATATTTCTCAAATGCCAAATGCGGCATGGTATTTTGTTACAATAGGATGTATGATTGTCATAGACTCCTGTTAATGAAACCAACAGGATTACAGAGAGTGGGATTTGCTTCTGTAGTTCAGAATAGGCTGTTTAGAGAAACAGATTACTGGATGCTAAACTAATCTTCTGAAAGAACATACATACTTTCAGCCTGGAGAGGAATGGAGATTACTGACAGTTTCTCAAGAGAAGAGAGCTGAGCAGCAAGATGTTTAATGCTGTCTATAGCCAGAGCTTTTTATATATCTTGTATGTTTGACCAGAAAGTATGAATTCAAGTGTCGTATTCTGATCAAACACCCACTTGTGGAGTATGTAGTTTCCATGAATGGCCAGCAGTAGGTTCCTGGAGAAATCAGTGAAGAAATATGTGTATACTGCTATACCTAGGCCAGCTGCAGTTAAAGATTTTGAAAGTGTTACAGTTTCAGTACTCATTGAATTGGATTCACCCAGCTATGTATAGTTGGATTCCAATTAGCATTACTCTGTTTCTGCAGGGTAGCATGGCAAACCTGGCATACATAATAAGATTGCCATGCTGCTTTCACAGCTTTAACTGTCAACCTACTTTTGTTCTGAAGAAATGCAAAGACTGTTTATTAAAATACAAGCTGGAGGGAGGAAAAAAGTTAGAGGGGATGTTTGGACTTCTGAGCTTTCCTGAGGCATGAGAAAACAATGGGAATGTGTAAGTCTCCTCTACTTTCTAAGGATGGCTGCCCAGTAAAAATGTCTCTTCAGATCAAAATTTCCTTCCTCTCTGACTTGAAACAAATATCTTTCCCTCTGCCAGCACATTTTACAGTACATTTTGCTGTTTTGTAGCAGTGTGCAGTATGTCTTGCTATCTTTGAGCTGCTTTGCAGTCCCTGTTCAGTTGTCTGTTTCTCAGGGCATCCAAGTGAGAGTAGCATTGTGAGGGGTTTAATGTTAATGAAGATAAAGGGGCAAATCAAACAGTCTCCTTTGTAGCCGCTGGTTTTAAGAGGCTTGAAAAGGTCTGTGTAAGCCCCCTTACGTATAATACTGTGTGCACACTCGAAATATATTTTTATCCTGAGTATCTCAGTAAGGTTAGTGAAACTGATGCAGGTAGAGAATGACTGATGTAGCCCAAGGTCACCAAGCTCATCTGAGCAGAACGGAGTTAAATGTGCTTCCTTCATTGTGTTGTTCTAACAACTCAGTCATCTTTTCTGCATGTCTTCTCAGTACTTTATTTATTTGGACAAAACAAGTACCTACTGCTCTTCAATTTCCAAATAGCCATTCTTCATGTAAAGAAAAATGTTGTGTTGTTGTGTTTGCTAATAGGATTTTTGCAGTCTATTTTTTATTTTGTCCTCAGGAAAGATTTTCCTGACAGATGTAGGAGTTTGGTTTGAAACACACTGGCTTTTTGTGGGGGGTGTTCTATCTCTGTGTTCAGATGTACTTGACAAGCTTTATGGTATTAAAAGTG
This sequence comes from Theristicus caerulescens, assembly GCA_020745775.1. Lineage (NCBI taxonomy): Eukaryota > Metazoa > Chordata > Aves > Pelecaniformes > Threskiornithidae > Theristicus > Theristicus caerulescens. Next base: position 122,614,655 of record CM036561.1, on the reverse strand, counting down.
AGCTAAGGGTTTTTTTCCAATACCTCCCCTTCATTCCTACTGGTCACTAACACTTTACACATCGCTAACACTTTGTACAGGTGAGTGCCTTTAGAAATGCTTGTGTATCAGAATACCTTAGTGAGGGATGCTAGTATTATTGCTCTACTTGTTTACAAATTGGAAATTATAGCAAATACCATGTGACAACTCATCCTGAATCTATGGAGTTGAAAGAAAAAGTGTTACTAAGTTTAAGTGAGTTTGTGGCATTTCCCGTAGTTACCTGTTTATGGACTCTGAGACTGGGCTCCTCTTTCTGATCTGACTAAACCTAAATATAAGAATTGCAAGGCTGTATCAGACAAAGTTCTGTCAAACCAAGGGTTATGTCTCAACACTGAGTAGCAACAAATACCTAGGGAAAGAGTACAAGCTTAGGCTGTGCATACCATCTTTTCTATCTTGAAAACACCTGGCACTAATAAGGGTTTCTGGAGCATTTAATTTATCTTTAATTGTCAGCAATGGACTTCTGTGAATTTGCTTAGCCTCTCTTTGAACTTGTTCATAGTTCTTGGACCCTTTAGCAGTAGGTTCCACAACTTAATTATGCTTCGCATTGCAAAAGTAGTTCCTGTATTTGCTTAAGATCTGTGGCCTTATAACCAGTGGGTTGCCTCTTAGATCTAGTACTGTAAGAAATAGATAACAAAATTTTTCCTTTCCCTTGTTTTTAGGATTCTGTAGACTGAGTGCTGCTCCACCGACTGTGGTGGAATCTGGGCTGCTGATTTATGAAGTGAAAGCAAATGCCTGCTCTAGATGCAAATGCAACTCACATTTTCTACCTCTCTCCCAGTTACTTGGCATTGTAGTATGTTAATGACAGCTTGGAGCAGGTGTGATTTCCATTTCTGTGTGATGAACCAGTTGTGTACTTATCTTCTGAAAATGTGATGACAGATTGGGAATGCATCCAGTTAGACAACCCATGTCCTCCTCAACACTCGCTTGTGTTGGTGGATGCTGTGCTCAGTCAATTAACAGTTTGTCAACAGCTGATTACAGGATAGCAAAATTAAGATAGCACCTCCTGCTAAGTAGATTTTGCTTCTCTTGGGATATCAGCACCTTGGTAATGACATTCTGTTTCCAGGCGGAGCTTGGTTTCCTTGCTGGTACTGCTAGCCTCTCTTGCTGTGCAGAGCCTCAGTCTAAACAGCAGCTTTGTTGTGGTTTATGAGACTCTGAAGGTTTTCTCAATTTTCCTTCACAATGATAAGGAATTAACACTGGCCCTGAAATGTCTCAGTGACAAATCAAGCCTTAAGTCACTGTAAGACTGTGGAAAAATACTCTGCTTCACAGAAGGTGAAGGGGCTATTTTAATCACAGAATCATAGGACAGCCTGGGTTGGAAAGGACCTCAAAAGATCATCTGGTCCAGCCTTTCATGGAAAAGCGAGCATAGATGAGATTATCTAGCACCCTGCCCAGCTGCATCTTGAAAACCTCCAGTGATGGTGACTCCGCCACATCCCTAGGGAGGTTTGATCTTGACTGAGCTTTCTTGTGTGGTGTAAGCTTATACATGAATGGCATATGTGCTTTCTCTTTAGCAGAACTGTAGGTTTTTGAGTACTTTTACTTGTCCTTGTTTCCACAAGGCTTTACTCCCAAGTGTTCAGCTGTCTTTCAGAAGCACCTGAGGCATGTCTATAGCAGCAAGTATAATGACTGACTCTTTCTCCCTTCATTGTGAATGCTTGCTTCCAAATCTCTGCTAAGAAATATCCATATTTCTAGTGACCCTTTACATTCTCCTTTAGCTGTTTTCTGATGTTAAGCTGATGCTTGTTTTTTTCCAGTCTGCGCTCCAATGTGGCCAAACTGTGTTCTAGTATCTTCTGTTTATTTGTAGCATTTTAGACTGTATACTTATGGATTCAATTCTCTGCAAGGTACAGGTACCAGGCAATTGATTATGCTTTTCCTTAGCTTATAATAAGAGACAAATAGAAGCATAGAGTGCTTTAAGAATAAATAGTAATAAACTCTCTTGAAACTTCCGTTTCTGCACTTAGTGCAAGGCAATGAGAGTGGTATGGGCTAATGCTATGACCAATATTTCCATCAGCGTAGAGTGGGGAAAAAACCACTACCAAATCAGAAAGACAGCATTTAGCGCTCACTTTTTTCCAGGTATGCATAAGTGCCCAGGCCTCCTGGGAGGCTAATCAGTCCCTGTGAGAACATCATTATCTGATTGTGTGTACACAGTAAAGATGGATTTCTCAACTTCCTCTGTCTAGAAATTGTAGGTCACTAGCATAAATTGAGTGCACGGGTTCAAGATGAGTCCACTGCCTTTCTGCTCTGTCTCTTCCATGTTGCCAGAGTAGAGGTGGGAGGGAGCAAACTCTCTCAAGCCTGGAACTGGGATGGCAGCTGGAAGGCTGCCTGTGGAGCCTCTCCTCATATGCTGCACTGTAAAAAGAAGGATCATAGGTTGGAGGCAGAATGCTGAACTTTGTTAACTCTAAGCATCACTGCAACCCATATCTTCTGGTTTGGAGATGCTGCTGGAGTTTAGGCAGTCTCTCAAAGCCAAGTTGCCTAGAGGGCCTTTTCACATCCATCCTTCTGTCTCTGCATATGTACACACCTCTGCATGGCTGAAGGCAGAAGCAGGAGTTATCATCTTTCTGATTTTTTTCCACTGTTCATGCTGCTTATCTCCTTTACCTGGCTTGCTATGTACAATTTGCATTCTGCTTTTGTTAGGGAATATTATGGGGAAGAGAGGCTGGAAGGAATGTTGAAGGTAAATATGCTAAGAGTTCATTTATAATAGTTCATATGATCTGACCCAAAATGTTTTAAGCCTTATTCAGAAAGCTTAGCATGAAGCAATTGAAAGTGTAAAATCAGTATGAACACATGAAAGCATATTGAACAGATGTTAGTGTACTCTCCTTCAGGGATAAAGTAACCCCTAATACAGCCCTAAATCTCTTGCAAGATCCATCAATTCCAGAAAATACAATATCATTCTAAGCATTCAGAGATCTGACTTGAGCTTTTTAATGTTTTGAAATTTTCTGTCTTAACTTTGCTTTTGTGGGAGAAATGTGGTGGTGAACCTTGTTTCAAGTTGCTTTGGAAGTATGCAACACAATGAAATCTTTATTGAATACTTTACTGATATCTTCTCCCCTCCTCTCCCTCTCTTCCCCAGTTCTTTATGGCAGAAATTACTTCTGCAATTTACTTTAATGGGACTTTTCTAGTCCAGGGAGAATTGCTGTAGGACAGGTATAAACTTGAATGATCTCCATGTCATGCTGAGTGCTTGATGAACTCCATGTTCAGAGACACTTTACCTTGACGGAGCTCCACTGATTGCAGTGGACTGGTTTCTAACATTCCCGTTTTTAATGCCATCAAAGCAATGGGGTCAGTATCAGTAGATACATTAGATGTGAATTTTCATATAGACTTAGGAATTGTTTCTTGTCTTTTTTCCAAGTGTTTACCCACTTGTGTGTTCTGGAGAGTAGAAACTGTAAGGGACAGTTCCATGTAGGTCTTGCATTGCAGTTAAATTTTATTGACTTCAATCATAAAAATGGATGTAAGAAAATCTTATTAAAACTAAATAGGGTGTTAATAACCTGATGCTTTCTTCTTGGGACATATGTAGGCTCATTACTGGGCTCTTGATGGCTGTTGCTCCAATGTATATTTAGAAAATTCTTTTGCTGCCTCTACAGAAGTAATGAACTTGTCTCACCTCGTGCCTGTGTACACATTATAAATGACAATCCCAATTAAAAGTAAAACTAATAACACAAACCAAATTATCTGCCTGCACCTTTAGCAACATTTTCTCTTATTTTAAAAACAAGGGGGATAAATTGAATACGGCAAAATGTGCTGTGTCTGGATTTTGCAGCTCTCAGCTTTTGACAGTCAGTCTACATTCTCTGCCCTGGAGAAAATTCAGCTGCACATAAAGATAGGAAATAAAATTACTTCTTGGAGGCCTTGATGTTAAACAGTCTATGTTGGTTGAAACCTAGCAGAATGCTCATAAGCCTTCTCAAATTTTTTATGGAAAAAAAATCTGTCATTATACTATATGAAAAATTAGTCCTCTTTCTGGAATAATCTCCATTAATTACCAGGTTGAAGCTCAAATTTCCTTGCTAAAATGAATTTGGCCTTTGATAATTACTTTAAAAGGAACAGTTCCATAGTCTTGTCTTGATTTTCATGTCACAACATTGCTTCTTAATGCATTACTTCTATTACAATAAATTGAAGGAAAAGAAAAAAAAGATGCTAAAAAAGGAACAGTAAAACTGCAAGGCATGGTGACAGATTGAGACATGAATTATTGTACAGTCTTGGAAGGAATGAAAATGCCCCCTTCACTCTCTGCCACCAGCTTCTGCCACTGGAAGCATGGTAGGAAGCATACTTGCCTATTTCTTGCTCCAGGACCATTGAGATAATAGTAATAAGCAGACCTTTAGATTCCTCTCCTGCCCTCTGGCCCAAGCGTAGGTGAGCAACCAGGAAGCTCTTATGGATATAATCTGTGTTTTTAAAAAGTTCAGTGAATATTGAGTACTTTGTGTCCTGCATCTTATTGAAACCCAAGAGAATTAGGCTCTTTGCCAGGTTTAAAAAGGTACTTGGGCTAAGCATTAGAAATGAAGCATTTTCCTGTGTGACTTTGGATTCTTAATTTTAAATATTTTTTTAAATGAAACACAGTTGGCTTTGAATATGTTACACAAGGACATAAATGGTAAGAAGGAGCCAAAAAAATATTGGGGACTACGGTAAGGTCTGAGCTGAAAAGTTTCTGCAGGCTACATGTGGGGCATGTTCCAGCTGTAAAATAACTGTTACTAAAAATATCTTAAGATCACTGTATAATTTAGTCAGCTCTGAATATGTACATGTTTTAAAAGAAGAGAACTGATAAAATTAGCCCATTTCTGCTAAGAAGTTACTTGAACAAATGCTTGCTTTGCGCTGGCATCGCCTCAAGTGTGCAGCAGGGGGGATCAAGCTACCAACTGGGTGAGAAGAATGGGTTCTGGTCCCTTCTCTGCCACTCTGAACAATTCACCTCACTTCCTGGTGCATTTGCTTCCCTGTCTGCAAATGGACTGAGGAGCACAGATAAAAAGCTCTCTGTAAAAGATACGTAAGAGAACAATGATATACTGCTGTTATACTCGGATCATGTATTTTTCATTTAGGGAAGAGTATAGTTAATGAGCAATGAGACAGTCACTTGGCATTTTCAAGGTAGATACACAGTATGGTCTTTAAGTAGTATGATTGTCTGTGGACAGCATCCTAATTTAGCTCTCATCGTTCTTGAGCTACCTTAGTGAGAAATTATTTTAAAAAGCCTCAGTACAGAGTAACTTCATTTAAATACTAAGAAAACTATGTATTCCTGGTTTATTTCATTGACATACAAATGCTCAAAGCATCCTTTAATTTAAGAAATCCACCATTTCTTAAAAACAGCTTTCTCTGAAAACTGCAAACAACTTTTTTGATAAATGTAAAAGCGCACTTACTGAATGACAGTGTGCTAGGCCCTTCATCTTCTGAAAACCAGAAACTCTTTGTAAAATGTAATGAGTTCCTGCTGCTTCTCTCCTGGAAATGGATGGCACAATTCATCCCCTATAGCTCCATGCTATCCAATTTTCATTGTTATTAAATAAAGACAAATAGTCCCTAGTTCCCTTAGTGACACGTTCTTACACGAGCAATCTGGGACTGTCATGGCAAAATGCTGGGTTCATGGTAGAAAAATGGGGAAATATCCGCTCTAGTAAAATGCTGTATGCAGATGTTGAAATGAAAGGAGTACTGAAAAATGCTAATCTTTTCCTTTTAGTCTACATTTTGCATATTCACTACTATCAGTTCTACTTGATTTGCTGATGTACACAAGTTCCTGCATTACAAACTTTTGAGAGGTACTTAAAAATGAATAAGAGGTGGAAAGAAGAGGGGTGTTGCCTTTGAACATCCAAGGAGAAATGAAAGCCAGCAATGAAAATCTGTCCTGTCATAGGCCTTTCTGTAGAAACAATAGTTTTTTTAATAGATCACATTATCTTTGGAAAAGGGCAGAGGAACATAGGATACTATTTTGACTTTGAATGTATTAATTTATGTGCACAAAGCAATTTTTTAGCCCATACAAATGGGAATATGAAAATATTAATTGTTGCCAAACTTAAGTGAATAAATGCTTGTTTTTAATTAAAGGATTTGATCCCAACTCTATGCTGGCAAGACTGCCATTTATTTTAGGAAAAGGAGAGATGGACTCAAATTGTGTAGGAAAAATTAAAGCTCTGAGTACATGGGTAATACATTTTTTTCAATTCTTTTGATATTGGATACTTTTGAAGGTTTGGGTGGGAGAAATGCATTTGAGTGGAAGAAACAGAAGAATTAATTTAGAATGTGTTTTACAAATGTGCTCTTGAGAGCTAATGCAGTCTACAGTGCAGTAGCATGGGCAAGTTTACAACTCTTGACTTTCAAGGCTTTACTTCTTAAACTAGATTTTTTCCTTTTTGCAGCAGGCGTCTTCGTTTTCTTGTGTATTGAGAATACATTAACAGTGTGTAGGCATAAAGAGTGGCCTAAGACTTCCAGTAGGAAAAATAGAGGAGGAGTCAAAATCACAAATGGCTTATACTTTTGTCGGTGTTAAAGTTGAAGTGCATTATAAGCATCTTGTTCCAAGCTGGTGTGAGGAAGCAGCAAGAACTGGTGGCTCTGCAGGGAGAGAGGAGCCAGGAGTGGAGCATGATGATAATGCAGGCAGGAGGAGTGACGAGGCAGGGATTGGGGGCAGACTGAAAGGGTAGTCAGGCACTGGAACAGGCTGCCCAGGGAGGTGGTGGAGTCCCCATCCCTGGAGGTATTTAAAAGACGGGTAGATGTGGTTCTTAGGGACATGGTTTAGTGGTGGACTTGGCAGCGCTAGGTTAACGGTTGGACTCAATGATCTTGAAGGTCTTTTCCAACCTAAATGATTCTGTAATTCCGTGTAGACCAGTGACCATCAGCTGTGATGAGGCAGGTCTGAGGCCAAGCCAAGAAACGTGGGCAGTGGGTCAGAGTCATGGAGATATGAGTCTGGGCACAGATGTACAGCTGGGATGGAGGAGAGGCAGGGGCCAGCAGTAAAGCATCTGCTTAAAATCACTTCCCAAGGAAAGGAGAGGCAGGCCCTCATTTCTAGCTTTTTCACAACAGCTCTTATCGGCAAAGGGACTGCCCTTGGACTCAGACAGCTAAACCACTTAATTCCCCCAATTTGCACCCCTAGAAGGGGAATGTGCTCTGGGCTGACAGCAGGGGCTTTAATTTCTAAATTATCTATGTTAACTGTGAAGCTGTTTCATGTACTTTGCCATAAGCCCAGAATGTAGGTGATTACAGCAGAATCAGATTAACACACCATTTTGCTTACTGCATTTTGCCTATATTTTTGGTAGTCTTTGCTGTTGATGGAGGCTGGGATCCAGTTCAGAGTCAATTGAAACCAATGGAATTGCTTTCACTGACTTTGCTGAACCTGGGATGAATACTGTAGGCATGATAATGTTAACAATTTCAGAATAGTATTTTTTAGAACTCAAATATATTCTGGCTGCTTTTATTCCTGCCTTCTATGTTTGTGTATCCACAAACACCAGTTTAAATTCTTAGCAATTGCTGCATTAGTATAAGAAGAGTTTTCAAAGATTTTAATATTTTGGATATCACTGGCAGAAACTGTGGGCAACAGTTGCAGCACAGCTAAATTGGCCATTGCGCTGCCAGTGTTTTAGATTACGGTTCTCCTAATTTTTCAGCAATCTCTGAAAGGATTAAAAACTAGCATTTAAGACTGCTGTGCTCTGAAGCTTTGAACTTGCAATCAATTATACCTAAAAAAAAGATTCTGGCAGCTAATATAAAGTTGTGTGGGGCTTGGGGGAGTGAGTTTCTTATTGCTTTTTTTTGGTTCACGCAGAGATGATGATGAACTTTAAAAAGTTTAAAAATGACTTCATAGAAAATGTAGAGGCCAAAACTATAATGATTTAAATTAGTGCTTTGAAGGTCAGTAAATTAGGCCTATCTTCATAAGGGAAGTTGAGATTTGGTAAAAGCATTTCATCTCTAAATGATGTATTTTAGCCATGAATTGTCATCGAAGTGCCTCAAAGTCATCTCTCCCTGGTCTTTTATATAATTGAAGCTGTGTAGTGGAACTCTCTTGTATTTTAATTTCGGGCTAATGTTTACCACATTTCGGGCATTCAGTGTTTACTCAGAAACTGACATTTCTGCCAAAAAAAGTCTGCATGAAAGATTTTATTTAAAGGTCTGGCTTTCCCTTGAAAAATTTACCTTCTGATAAATTTTATGCCAGCTCACGAGTCATAGCAGATCTATTCCTTCTGAATAGTGAGACTATTCAATGGTGTATGTTTTTATGATATGGTGTGGATTTTAACTACTTAGGCCACTGCAGTTGTAGTTCTAGTTGAAGAACTGTCTTGCCTAGAAATAGGAGAAATTTGGTTCCATGTGTATGATGAACAATTAGAAAGCATTTTTCCAGAGCCTCATACACCTCACTTTTCACAGCTACACACAGAGAAATGCAGTAGAGAGTTGGGTCTAAATGCCTACAATAGCTCAAGTTGAAAATACTGGGGGCCAGGCTGTTATGTGTGCATTAAAGGTAGAAGAGGGGCCACTGAAGAATGTCTTTTAATGGGGAATTCCCCAAGAGGAAAACCTGTTGTCATTGGTGTGTGTGTAGCAGCTCCAAAGGACAATGAGTGGTTCAGTCAGGCCAAGAAAAAGACAGAGGGAATTAGAACTGGAAGCAGGCCGGCACAATGATAGATAGCTGGTGGATTAGTCAGTACATGGAAACTTTATTTGGCATTCATGTAGTCTTCAGTCTCAAAGAACCACCACAATGTTCCCTTGGGAGATTATTTTAAGATCCCAAAGAATGTATGTGCTGTTCTTTAGTGTTGAGCAATTTCATCACGTGCTCATCCAGCCTGTTTTTTGTAATTCAGAAGTAACAAGTGCAGAGCATCCCCTGAATGCAAAGTTACTGCTGTTCTACAGGGGGGAAAAAGAAGGGCGGGGGGTGGGAAATGAAGTATTCTAGTTTCCAACTCCACAGTGTGTTATTAGTTTCCCCCAGGATCAATCTTGTAGCACACTACAGCCTTTCATTCTCTCACCTATTTTATAGTCATGAGTTCTTTGCCACTAGAAAGGCGATAGAGACCGCATTTGCTATAATGCAATTTATGGGAAATTATTTTAGCTGCTAAATAGAAATCCAATTCAAATTAATTGCAAAAGTGTTTTCAGGGTTAACTTTCAACCATCATTCTTGAGGCTTATTCTTAAAAAGTGGGGATTTTGCTGGTTTTGTTGTCTTAGAATTAAATTATTTGAGTAATAAAACCAAAATGGGTTTGAAGTACAGCTGTGGATAATATTGGCATTTGGACTTGAATATCCAAATAGTTATGATATCTGAAAAGTCACTTTCTTGTGAAATACACTTTCACCAACAGCACTACAGCTAAGTTAGTTATGCCAACAATTTTAGTTTGCTATTAGAATATCAAAACTATAGGTTATTGTGGAGATGATGTGCAAAAATAAATAAAAGGTTTGCTAAGGAACACCAAGCCTAAAAGGTCTTTTCCTTATGTCCCATGAGAGGTTAAAATGAAGCACTACTTACTACCAAAAGCTGGAACAAGAGGGACACTTAATGATAACACATATTCATCTGCTTGCACTTGTTAGCTGATCTGTATAATCAGATTATCTATAAATTCATGTTCACCATGGTAAAGTTGTGTGTACTGTCATATAACTCTCCTGTTCGTTTCTCCTTATAAACATTGAATAAAGCTGAAATATACATGAGTCTGAAAAACAATTTGGAACCTGTTGTGAACAACTTTGGCAAGTATTGATTTGTCAAAATAAGATATTAGCTCAAAGTTTTACTAAAATGAACAATTCCAGTTCACTCTCCAGTGAATCTTGACTACTGTCAGTGGTGGAGGGGTAGGGACAGGCAAGAGAAAGATTCAATATACCTTTCATTCTGCCAGAGAAGCTTAATTAAGATCTAAAATACAATTCCATTAAGTTTGTCTTACAATTAACTGCTTAATATTGGATAGTAGATGCAACCCGGAGGTTAGTAATGTCACAAGAGATCCCTCTTCCTTCTCCTTTCCTCTGTCCACATCATGTACATATGCATCAGAGCCCAGACCTGAAAGGAACAGAACTGCTTGGCACCCGGGCTCTGACACTCTGGTACTGATTTGGAAGGATTAAAGCTGTGCTCAGGGTAGGCCTGAAAAATAAATGTTATTGCAGTTTTGTTGATGGCGTAATATGGAATGTGAGAGTACAGCTGAGAGCAGCTGGATAGTAGACTAGAATATCTGTAGTCTGTTGAAGTAAGTCAAGAGGTCCATGCAAACTACCTATAATATTGCAGGATGAGGATGTGCTGGATAGGAACGATCAAGGTATAGTGCTTAAAAATATACAGCATCAGTTAAACAAATGGTTGTAGTAGTGCTACTGCTAATGAACAGTGATTGTGAGTAGGCTCTCTGTTTAGGTAGAGTAACTGAATGATTAGGAAATACGTGACAGTAGCTAATAAAAGAGTATAAGGAGAGAAAGTGTAAAAGAAAGTGGTTGACTGTACGTAAAGGAGAGAACTTTTTTTTTTATTTGGCTTTCCAACAACAGGACCCCATTAATGTCTGGCTATTGTACATAATGTTATGCTTGGGGGGATTATGGTCCCTGGGCTGTTGACAGAACAGCCAGTAAGTGTGACAGACCCAGGGGCAACAGCCGTGAGGGGACAGCTCTGGAGACAGCAGGACTTTGAGTCTGCCACAGCCCAGGAAAGGGCTTTTTCCTTTTCTGTTGTTGCAATAATGGACAAAGCCAGCTGAGCTCCCCCTGTGGCAGAAGGTGCTGGAAGGTCTCAACATTCCTTTATCTCTCGTACCTTTAAATTCATGTCTCTAATAGATTGGTGGAAAAGCAAGGTATGTGTCAAACTTGGCAAGAGTGTGCAGTGTGTTTCTCTGTTGCCTGATATAAGGGGAGAATGCTATAACTGGGTGATCCTGTCACTAGAGGACATGCTGGGAAGAGCTTTATAAAGGGACTGAGTGCCTTCTTCCAGAACCCATGCAAGACCAGTGGAACTAGTTAAAACTGGAGTAAACAAACCCTGCTAGATCCAAATTGGGGCCATGACTGGTGCTCTACTTCAAAGCCCATGCCAGCTTTGGAAGCAAAGTACTTGGTTTGCACAGCACTGCACCTGGACTAAAGGATCGTGCTGAACCTCAGCTAGCCCTACCCAGAGACAAATCTCACGTCTGCATCAGAACCTATGTGCAATAGATGGCACTATTAGTTTATAACTTGGGCAAACCACCCACAGACAAGTGGGAGTTGATGGTAGCTGCAGTCCAAAAATAAATTTATGTATGCTGGGCTGAACAGCAAGTGAGAACTGCCATTGCAGGTCAGGGGATTGACAAGTGTGTTCAGCTTCTTGCAAAAGTCAAATGGCATGTGTAAAAGTAAGCATCAAGTGATCCTCTGAGCCATGGATGTTATAAACCTAGTTCTGCCTTCAAATACACCTGTGTGATTCCCCAGAGAAGATGAACAAAACTTTCAGTGCCTGACATAATGCAGAACTTCAGTCTGGGTTTTTGCTTTTAAGTTCAAATCTGGCAAATGTTCATGCTTTGTTCACTCTCCTTCAACTGTTTTCTTCTGCAGCTTTAATAACTGCTTATGGCCCCTGTTCTTCCCTCCAGAAAGGGAGGGTTTTGAAGTGTGCTGTGATTCTCTGTTTCTAAGGGACTGTATTTTAAATTTTCCACTGCTGTGAATGACGTAAATGACTTGAGCAGAGGAATTGTGCTGCTCTAGGTAGCCAGTATACGCATCAAATGTCATGTGTGATTGAGATACGTAGATATTATGATCTCAGGACAGCTGTGCTAAGTTCTAGGAGCTGAATAAACTTCACACTCTACATTTCAGTAGGTGAAAGCTCTCTATGCAGGACGGATACCCAGTGGAGACAGACTGTTCTAATTTTTAAAATCATGAAAGGCTTTTGACACTTGCTCTATTAATTTTCCACTAAGGACAGTGAGTCCTTAAAATAACAGTTTAGCTAACCTCTGTATGAACGGGCTCTGCTTGTTACTACTAAAATTGGAAGTACTCATTGTACTAATGGATTTTGGCTTTTCTCTGCTGCTTTACCTTTATCTTTTAAGCACAGATGTTATTATTTTAACATTGGTTTTCTGAGTAAAAAGATAAAATGTGCATTTAAAATTAATCCTCCTTATCCTCTTTGCTGCCCTCTCCCCTTAGAATTTCCTCTTAGAAGCTCAGAACTGCTGAACAACAGTGCAATTGCTAATGTGCAGTCCTGTCAGCTAAACCAACACCACTGAGGCTTTGCCTAGCTCTTCTAGCATACCTGTTCCTAGGCACTGGCATTTTTTAGCTTGACTTCTGTAAATCTTCACTCTCAGGACATAACTTTACTAACCCAGTTAATAAAGCTAGAGACCTCTATTGTGAATTATGGAGAGGTGTGTTGACTCAAAGTTTTGTGCTGTCAGTGCATTACCAATTATTTCTATGCGTTAAGTATTTCATCCTATTTTGAGTCTCTATTCCACAAGTTTAGAAGCTCAGTGTGAAGGCTTAGGGCTGCTTTGATGGACAAAGTTAATCACTTCAGTGATTCAAGCCCACTGCCTGATATATCAAGCCTCAAAGACATATTCACTTGCTAGCCTTAAATCCTAAAATCCCAACTAAAGTATTAGCAGCAGGCTTCAAACTAATTTCCTGACAACCTAAAGGGGACAAAAATCAGCTGCAGCTGTATACAAGGGGGCTGAGCTGAATCTTGGAGCTGCATCATGCATTTGCATGCAATTAACTTTCATCTGATTTAAGATCTCAAATTCTTTGAAAAGAAAAAAGCTTGCTCTTCAGAGACTTTCTGTAAAATTGCTTATCTTCCATATGTGTTTTTGGGAGAGGGAGAAAGCTTGTTCTAGAACAGCTTGAAGTATATTATTTGAAAACATATATCTAGCCATCCTAACATAAGACTACTCATTGACTACATTCAAGAAAATTTAGATAAAAATATAGAGTATGACTCTGGAGTATTTGAATTAATGGTTATCTAAATTTTATTTGAACTTCACCCATATGGAATCAAAAGAATTCCCAAGATGTAGCACATTTAGCAACTAATAAAAATTCTGACATTAAGTTATCCGTATAGTTCCTGGTGCATGCTCTGAGGACTTTTTAATATTTTTAATGCTTTTTTCTCAAAGATATCCAATCTGAAGGTGCTCCCAGATTACCATTAGGTCTGAGAACCATTTTCTTCTCGCTTTTTAATGAGCCTTTAGTGCAAATGATGCTTTGAAAAATATTGCTGTCTTTGCTTGTGTTGAGGTCTCCTTTTTTCATTTCTCTGTCATGTCACTATTGAATTGCTATGATGTCTTCTACACACGAAGTCAGAAACTTTTCAGTACTTACACAATCAACCCATGATTGCTGCCTGATGTATTTCAAAGTGTTGATATTAATCTCTTGGGGTCTTCTTGACCCCTTTCTAGCAGTACTGGTTGGCCCTTACCCAGAGCTTAGGTATTGCACCCAGGACAACCCCAGGCTTGTGTGTGAATGGTGTGGTTAAAGCCCAGTAACTGAAGAACTTGCATTCCTCCTCTGGCATCCGTGATGACTTTCACAGCACAGCTCTCACACCTGTAAGTTTTTGTTCAGATCTGTCTCTGACAGAGTGTGGAGGTGACAGAGGAATAGATTTAGTACTTGTTTAGTACTCATGAAGACCTTTCCATGAGCTTTAGCGGATGTTACATTAGAATCAAACTTTATCATCCTTTCACTGAAATTCAGGCTACCTATTCAGATGCCTGTATATGATTTAGCAATATACCCTCTGTGATTTAAAGAGGATCAGTGCTATAAAACAGGGCTTGTCAGGCTGTTTGACATGATTGCCACTGATAAAAATGTCCAGTTCAGCAATTGCCGCAGCAATTGGCCCTCCTTACCCCTCTAAACAGAGAAGCAACTGCCCTCAGTCTAGCAGCCATCACCATTCAGACGCTGGTGGGTGGCTGCGGATGTTCCATTTGGACACGTGCGGCTGCCACCTTGCTGCTGGGTGGGTGCTAACCAGAACCATGGGTTGAGGGTCTGTAGAGGCAAAGCCTCATGAATGACAAGTGCCTGTGTGGAGGCACTAACATTGGCTTGGCCATCAATTGTGTAAATGTCATTAGGAAGCAAAGAATTGAAAAAGCAGGCCTCTCTTGAGCAAACCGCTACACTGACTGTTGCGAGGTGGTTGTCATCTAGCCCTGCACTGAGTGTGAACAGAACAAATGCACGAATAGGAATTTAGCCGGTGTTCTCTGAAGGGCTATGAGGATATTGACTATTTTAGATATGGAATAAGCACTTCAGTTTCCAAAGTGAATTAGTGTGTTCCAGCAGTGATAGGCAGTCCCTTAGTATTTACAAAGCCTGCAGCTTCTGTGATACTCTCCACTGTTGACCCTTCCTTTTATTGTGCTTTCCTAGCTAGTCTGTGATAGGAGAGATCTGAATGTCTGCTATGCTTTCCAGGTGTAGAAATCATTTGAGAAGGTTGAAAGCTAACTGCCTAAATCTGTGAGCAGGAGAAAAAGTGCTATTGGCATTGGGTAAAGAACTGCTTGATTTTTTTTTCTTGTGTGGAAATTGCCTTGAGTAACTTTTTTTTCTGTTAGGAAGGCAAGCAGAAATGGCCTCATTAATCTCTTGTCCATTCTGAAACCTCTGCTGTGACCCTGTTGCACCAGAAAGAGCATGCTATTTTAGAGTGTCTTGGCCACTCACCACTAAAGCTGATGTAAAGATGATTTCCTCTGGAATAGAACTGCTTCTGCCTGCAGTTAGGGTGGTTGATGGGATGGATGTTATGTTTTGACTGCAAATCACAATAGGTTCCAACTGGAAACAAAAATCCCAGCCTCCCTACATTTATAGGAATTAATTTTTAATTCTTCAGATGAAAGTATTAAGATGCTAAGAGTTGTAATTGGGTTATTAATTCATTCTTGAATTTTAAAATATCAGTTAAAAAAGATATATGCCCCTGCCCCTTAGGAAACTATGCATGTCTGTATTGAGTGCTTTTTAGTTCTCTTGCTTTCAGCTTATTTTTCAAGATTTAAGAAATGTGTATTTCCTAGTACTTAAAAGAAGTTGACATACAGTTGTTAAATACTAAATATCAGGGTGCAGCGTGGGCTGATAGCTGGCTGGGAAACCAGGAGCTGCAGGGGATTCCTGGGCATTTCTTGCCAGCCAGGGCCTGTCCCACTGCCCTCAGCGAGGGAGCAGGGCAGGCCAGGGGGGCAGCCCCTGGCCCAGGATATCAGGCACCTCTGGGGACAGGCCAGGGCCAGCTGGGAAGTCAGTCCATGGATCAGTGTCCGGACCATGGGGATGCATGGCCAGGCATGGGCATGGCTGTGTGACATAGCTCAGGCAGGGGACAAGGGTGAGAGCTTCAGCTTACAGGGGAGGAAAGGGGGACATCCCCCCCAAGATATCTTAGCAGAGCTATTGAGGCAATTCCTTCTAGCTGTCTTCACAGAGCTTACCAGCTCACTAGCCTTTAGAAGTTTAGTCAGGAGAGATATGCTCTAGGCCCTGACATCAAGAGCCTGTGGAAATAGGCAGAAAATAAAAAGGAAGAAAATCCCTGGAATTCCACTGTGCTTTTAACTCACCTTGTACATTGTGCAGAGCAGTCATCAAGCCAGTAGTGTATGCACTAGGTCTGCAGAATTTTGCTTTGCTGGTGTTTAATGTATACAAATCATTGTTTTACTTGCACTAATGAAAACATAGCATGGTTGAATAAAGCTTTTGAATTAAATTTTGTATGTCTTACAGTACTAAACCATTTATTAGAAGGAATAACATATTATGGGGGAAAAGGAAGTTTTACACTGCTTCTGTGGTGTGAACAGAATTCTGCTCTTGCTAATTTCTTTTGGTGATTTTCTTAGTACCCCTTTCAGACCATGCACATAACATTTTAAAAAAGACGTATCCTTTAATTGACAACTTTTAACTGAAATATTTTCACTAGGACATTCATCACTGCTGAGAGCTCTGAGCAGGTCCCAGTCAATGGTGGCAGCTCCCATGGCCTGAGCAGCACGTTGGCTTCCAAGATAACAATCCCATTTCCTTCAGGGATTGTCATAATTAGGGAAGTCAGAGTGGAGCTAAGAATGGCAGTGACTCATAGCTGATGCTGGTAGGTATGACCAGGGCAAGTGGATTAAGATGGCTTATGCTGTGATATCGGAATTAGCATGCTTAATGACTGGCTGGCAATACAGTTATTGGGTATGCTGAACAGCTAATTTCAGTGGGACTGTGGTAGAGCAAGGTACTCGGAGTCAGCAAGGCTACTGGAGTCTGGCTGCATTTTATCTACACTTCCCACCATATTAAGACTATTGTGTGTTTGTAGACCACACAGTTGTTTGACAAGCATGTTCTCAGGCAGTACATCTGAAAGTACACTACTTTATAAATAAATCTGCCATCTGATTTGTCAGGTAGGTCTTTGACGCCTTTCACACTTGCGTAGTCAGGAGTGTATTACATACAACCCTTTGCACATGACAGAAGAAGCATCTGTTTTGTGACATGAAGATGTGTGAAATGTAAGTAAATCACTTATAGTTTGTATTACTGGAATACCGATCAGCCCTATTTGTGTATTGGAACTGCACTCTGCTAGGCGCTGCACAAACACAACAAAGACAGTCCCAGCTCCAAGAGCTTAAAAGTCTCAACATGCTGGATTTGAAAATGTACTAATATGAAAGTCTATGTAAGGAAGAGCCTCTCACATTATTACATTGAGATCTGCTCAGAGTATTAGAAAATATTCAAATATTCTGATCTGCTGCAAACCTGGCATAACTCAATTGAAATCAAAGTTATCACGGCAAGGTTGATCTCACTCAGATAAATGCTTTATTCTACTATAAAAGCTCATTCCAACCTCTTCTATGCTGTATCCAGAGAGTCTGAAAAAAAAAAAAAAGAAAACTTTAAGAATCAGCCTTTTGTTAGTAAGCCTTAAGATAGCAGCTTGGTTGTTTTAGATGTTATTTATTAAATATTGTTTAATTAAAAACTGGTTTAACTGATTTGGAGCCTGAAACAATTCCCATTAAGGCCTTTGAGAATATTTTATTCAACTTTATTAGCAATTAGATCTAGCCCTTAACCCTTTGGAAACCGCCAACAAATGCATGTTCTGGAAAAGCAGCTAAGTATTCATTTGGTCGGCTGTCTGGAGACTGCAAATGTTCCAAGGATTAAATAGATACTATTTTTTTTGCCACTGGGCAAAGTTGTCTGCCAAGTCCTCACCAGATGCATGTTAATAAAGCTGGGTTTTATAAACAGTTCTGATGCAGGGTTCAGAGCAATCTGAGTGACTCAGAGCTGCTAACAGGGTACGCAGAGTTCTGCAATGCCTTCTCTGAGCTCTGGTTTGAACCGAGATGCAAGCTGTAAGCGAATGAAAATATTATTTGATAGTTTTTCCTGAAATTAGTGAGAAGCAAGTCCATTCTCTTAGCTGGCAAGTGGCATATCTCAGAAGAGCTGTGTAGTTGGCATTACCTGACATTTTGGGGAATCCTCAGAGAGGCCAAGGACCAAATAGTCATGAAGGATTAATTGCCTTCATGGCAAGCAGCAGTGTCCAGGTCAGGGTGCAATGCAGTGCCAGAGGAAGGTGGGGAGGGTGGTGTTCCTGTCTGCAGAAGGTGTTGGCATGACACTAACAGGATGAAAGTTCTTCTCTGAGCATAGGAGTCAGGTTGGAGTGACGCTTACTTTGCCAAATGCATTGACAGCTCAGGCAAAGGTTTAAGAGCTGCAGACAGACTGAGGGCAGCTTGCAAGTTGCACCAGTCCAGCTGTAATTTAGAAAGGGCCTGAGACAGATATGCCTAAAGCAATTACTGCCTGCTCTTAAGGTTTAACACCCACAGTCTGAGCATGTAGCAGCTGTTAATTACAGTAACAAACTCAGAGGTGGGGACTAATGAGCAGAGAAATGTAAGAGGCATGCAGTTTCATTTCCAACCCATTTCTGCTAACAGGACAGCAAATGGACAAGCAGCTTTTTGCTGTTCTCTTATGTTTACAAGCTCAGGTAGTGTGCAAGGGGGTATGGGAGTGTAAGGCTGGGAGGAGGATTCTTATGTCCTGTTCTTCCTTTCAGGGACTCAGAATGACTTGCTCCTTGAAATTCATGAGATGTTGAGTTGCAGTGGCAAAGATGACAAGAGCCGTCTGTCACCTTGTGCTCTTTGTTACAACTAGTGTGGATGAGAGTCCTAAGGAACTATCGCTCATTGAAGCAAGCCCAGAGCTGAAGCTGAGTCAGGAAAATCTCCCCCAAAATTTACTAGCAGTTTTAGCTGCCCAAGAAGAGACATTGAAATTGGCTGAGGAAATATACCTGCTGTGTGGCTCCACAAATGTCTAAGGTTTTATTTTAGAAACTAAGAGTCCTTTCCAGAATCCGAGTCCTTATTGTTTGCCATTATAAACACAAAAGTTACGGTGCATGATTGAGGCACTGGGTTTTCTTGTGTTCTTATGCAAGTGAAAGAAAATCAGGGCTTCCAAGACTATGCTTCCTCTCTTCCAGGACTGCTTTTTTTGATTTGTCTTGATAATCCAGGGAGCTTACAGTTAGGAACTTCTTCCCACAAACATTTATGTTTCTGTTGCAAATTCAGTCTGGTGTGTTTTGTCTCCTTTACCTCTCCACTACATTGTTTGCTTTTTTAAATACTATTAGCTACTTCCTTCAGAGTTATGTATCTCCATGTGACCATTTTGGAGATTTTCATTCTTGACAAATAACAAGATAAAACAATAGCTATATCAGAAAGGAAATCCTTTGATAAGACAGTGCTGGAGGTGTGACTGCTAACCAACAACTTAGGAGACTGACCAAGTTTTCTGGCTCAGTCTGGCCCTTATTTCATCTGGGGCAATTCATTTAATTTACTTCACCCTTTTCTTTTGCTCTTTGTAAATATGGGGATGATACACTTTTATAAGGATGTTGTAATCTGTTAACTTCTATAAGGCTCTCAAGCTGCATTGCTATGTAGTATCCAAGTACAACTTATATAATCAACAACTTATATAATCAGAATAGTATTATTAGTCCTTAACTATTTTTGCATTTTCTCCAAACAGAATGAATGCCAGTTTAATTTTGTTGCATGTGACCATTTCATAATTCATACTATATTAAGGAAACAACTTTTATTACCGTACTAACTGCAAGCAAGGATAGGGGAGAATACAGATACATATTTTACAATCTATTAATTCTGGACCATTTAGAGAGAGCAAAATACTTAGTGGATTACTTAGGCTAATATCCTTTCTCTAGGCTGCTCAAGGTCATATATAATGGATGATGTACCTTTTTGTGTACGTACGCATTATGCGTGGTTTTTGGACAAGTTGTAATCAGGTCTAGGAATTATGCCAATTTATTATTGGAAAAATTTATGGTATTTAGCACTTATGTGGCACTTTACATTTTTCAAGCGGAATTATAACTAATTAACCCTTGCACATCTACAGAGCACAATCGTTATCACAGATGTCAAATACAGTTACAAGAAGTGATTTTTCAAAGCTAATAGCGGATCCAGAATTAAACCTCAAATTGCTTACTACTTGTCTTGTGATCAATTTAATAGGCCTTCCTTTATCTCCAATAAAGAGTTGCTAAAACAAGGACTGGGTTAGTAGAATCCAAGAGTGTTCTGGCTCATTTGAGGGCTTGACTCCCTGGATATTACACTTTGATGACAGAGGTGAGCAAGTAAATATCAAATGGAAGCATCCTGTCATCAGGTCTTACACTGGGAACATCCTGCTGTTGCTTAGCAAGGACCCTCAGCTGCCAGGGGAGTGGGGTTTTATTTGTTCTTTATAAATTTACCCCACTTGGTTGACTTTTGTACTCCCCAAACACATAGGAGAGAAGCAAATTGCAGGTGACAAGTGGAAAGTTGAAAGCCACACTGAATGTAACAGAAAGGAGGGACTGAAGAGGTATAGAAAAAGTTTCTTGGCTAAAAAAGTTGTTGTTGTGAGTCACTATTGCCTGGGCTTGCCAAAATCTTCTGACAGTTTTCTGTTTGCTAATTACCTATGACTGTAGGAATGCACCTCTCATAAAGCCAGTTTCTCTTCCCTTTTTTGGGGGGAAAAAAAAAAAACAGTTATTGTTTTAATGAACAAACTTGTAGCCCTGTAGTACAGAAGTGAGAAAGAACAGCTTTAGTTGAAGATCCTAGATGGCTCTGTTTTCTTTGTGCTTGCCACCAGCAGATCTGCCTTTTTCAGGGAGTGGGTAGAGTGTCCTTTTTGAAAACCCTCTAAAGCTTTTTACTTAAAAACAACGCATTTCTCAAAATGGCCATGCTGTAGGCTCTGAACTGGCATGGGTATAAAAATCTCCGACTTCTTTTTCCTCTTTCCATGGAAAGAGGAATACCACTTGCAACTGGTATTCTCATTTGCTATTTCAAGGTTGCAGGGTGTATTTTCAGTGTAAGGC
The DNA here is from genome assembly GCA_020745775.1 of Theristicus caerulescens. NCBI lineage: Eukaryota > Metazoa > Chordata > Aves > Pelecaniformes > Threskiornithidae > Theristicus > Theristicus caerulescens. Next base: position 122,593,768 of record CM036561.1, on the reverse strand, counting down.
AGAGTTGAATGAATGTGATTAGACCTGATGGCACAGATTTGTCTGATCTAACGCATATCTAAATCCCAGTGTTTCCCAAGCTGCTGTGAAGTGCTAGAGCCAACCAGTAAGAAACACCGGACACAATAAATTAAGTGGCGTCTAGCCCTTAGTTCTGTTCTCTGCATTACACATGCAACCTGAGTTACTTTGTGGCTTCTGTTACTCAGGCTGGAACACCATTTAATGCTAGGTTTTGCATCCTTCTTAGGAAGGATTTCAATATGCTAATATGTATATGATAAGCGTACTGTTTTGTTGTTGTTTTTCGATGGCTTGCAACTCTGTATATTAAAAGGGGCTCTTTCCTGAATATTCTTAATTCAAACTTTCTCCCTGTTTGCATGTATTGACCCATAACATTTGTGTATCAGCATGTAGTGGTTCTTTCCACGTTCAAATGAATTAGCTGCCAAATGCCAACCTGGTAAGGTTCAATTGCTAGGTGCTACAGTCACTGGTTCCTTTCTCAGCATTTGTACATTTCAAAATTTGCATGTATGCACCTATCTCTGATCCATCTATTCTTTGCATGTCCAAGCTTGCAGGAATAGAGGTAATCACTTGCCTGTGCTTTGTATACTGTTATATCTGCTTCTTTTGCTGAGCTTTCCATAACTGCCTGATTGTTTTTTTCACCAGTATCTTTCTGCCTTCAGGAAGCTGAAAGTTTGTTTTCCCTCAGGGGCTTAGTTTGGTTTGATTTTTTAATTTAAAAAATTTCTGGCTAAGAGATCTCAATTTGCAAGGATTCTTCAGACCTTATTATTTATATACATTGTCATTTTCTGTTTCTCTCACGTTTTCTACTTATTTGTAAACATTGGTAAGTGTTATGATCACATTTGTGCCTGCTCCTCTAAACTTTCCTCTTCCTTTTTCATCTATGAAATTGTGTGAGAAAATAGCTTTTCAGGAAGTCTCTCAGAGTCTGTATTTCACTTTTAAGTCAAGGTATCTTTGTAAAATTGGGATACTGTTATCCCCCATACCAAGCAACAGGCAGGTACTCCAGAGAAAGATGCAAAAAAAAAAAAAAAAATTGAAACCTAAAATAAACCCAAATCAGAACAAATATTGTCCCCAGCTTTTGCAATTAAAAAAAAAAAAATCAATAAAGAAAGGCAGAAATACTAGCCCAAGTGGATAAGTTGTGCTTTGTTTAGCTTGCCAATTTGTTTGCTCTGGTCCGGTACGGTCCTAGGTAAGTTGAAGTAGTCATCCCTGTAGAGCTGCTGCTTGGCCCTTGCTCAGAGACCCAGAGTAAGTTGACAGTCCTGGCCAGACTCCAGCATGGCCTTGCAGGAGCGCAGTTTAGATATGTTGTCTTTGTCTTCACCGATGTGCTCTTTTGTGCATTTTAAGAATCCTACAAAGGGGTAGTTTTTTTCCTCTTAAAGCATGGGGCAGCATAAGCCAACTATATTGGGATCTATCTCAACATTTTGAGACAGTCTCTCTTGACCCCGGGAGGACATTGGCTGTTCTAAAGGATGAATGTCTTCATAAATGCTATTTATTCTAGTCAACATTGCTGTGGCTATTCATATTCACATTAAAGTCCAATTCCTGTTTCCTTACAGATTAGATTTTAGCATAAGTTGTGTCTGCAGCATAAAACAAGTTATAATGAAAGCTAAAAGGATCTCAAAATGGCTTAGGAGCTGATGTGCATTTGAGGCCACTCTAACCCTAAGTACTGTTTTAAAGTTATAACAATGAGAGAATGACAGTATAATGTTACTGTGAAAGCATAATTCATCTGGATGTCTTTCGGTTCCCCACACTATTAGGCCTATTAAGAATCTGAAACACTCTGAAGAGGCATTAAAAATTGTTGATGAGAGAAGTTCCCATCAAAGTCCATTAGCATAAATGAGTGGTCACAGTAGCTGGGGCTGACATATTTCATATTCTTTTCCTATAAGAGTAAGTCTGAACTTCTGAAGAGCTCTCAGGCTCAATCTTATTCAAAGATGATCTCACATGCCACTTAGCATTACCATCGTTTTTCATGCACTTTTGTGTGAGGAGCAAGCATTCTGAGAAGCAGGCGTACATTCATTTGAGTAGATAAAATAAAGGTGGGAGGAGGGGAAAGAACTGAAGCATGGCTGTAAGGGAAGACAGTTTCCTGGATTCTCAGCTTTGCATACCTGAGGTACAAAAGGACTGTCACACCTCAAAATGGTCACTAGATATTCTATAGAAAAGAAAGAAAAGCTCCAATTCTCTGCTGTCAGAACCAACAATAGATCCTTCGTTACTGAAACACCAAGTGGATGCAGGAGGCATCATAACTTTCTGGTATAATAAACCTGATATTAAGTATAGTAATGCTTAGCAGTTCAAAACAGGCTTAGCTATGCAGAAAGGTCACAAAGCAAAATTTGTAGCTTTTTATAAAAAAATTAAACTAATCACTCATAATTTCCCCCATTCTTGCCTGTAGTATAAGTCACCTCAACTAATTCAGGTTTGTTGGTAATGTCAGTACCCACAAAAATTAAAAGAACGCCGTGTGCTGGCTTAGCATACCCATGGCAAACAGCCTGGATAACACCACCTGCCAAGGTAGGAGCAGCAGTGTAAATGGGGTGTGTGGCTGGGCTTTGCAAAAGGGCTGCGAGCACGTTTGTCCAAAACTGCTTCTATGAAAGTGGAAGACGACAATCACAATTATCAAGAGACTTCTGAAATAAAGAAGGTATCAGTTTGAAAAGTAGTGTTAAAAAAAACCAAAAACTTGCAACAATGGGGAGGAGACCTTGAAGCAGAAACAGCAGCTGCCAGAACTGGGTTTGGCACTGCCAGAAGTTTTCCTGTGGCATCAAGACCTGCCTGCCCGGGCCTGGCCAAGCACCCTCTGTGGCGGACACCAGGTAGGGTCCTGTCAGTACAGGGTGCAGCAAGTAGGGGATCCCCCCCTCCTCGGTGGGGTGTGTGCATGTCGGCATGTGTGTAAGTACGGCGTTGTGGTTTTATGTTGCATTACTAATGAAAACACAGCCACTGGAATGTGAAAGTCAGGAAAAGTATTCCGGAACCCAGAGGGCTTTAAAGCAAATTTAAGTTGAATTTATAGCTACTTGCTCCCATCCTTGAGGCGGGTAGGATGTTAAATGAGAGAGGTTGAATAGTTTATTGAGCTCCATGTTCAAAGAGTACAAAATATACTCAGTATCCAAATCAGAACCAAATTTCTCCATACAGTCTAGGCAGTTAAATACCTGGCCATGTTTTCTGATGGACATTTTGGCATTGAGTGTTCATGAAGATATGGACCTCTTAGGGCATCCCTAACTGGGTATCAGAGGTCTTGTGAAAGTCTTGATCCAGTTATAAGCACAGAGCATGTGCAGATCTGGTCCAGTGCTTACTTAATCCCCCTTAGCTGCACACAGGCAGATCATTATTTTCAGCTGCCTTACAGTAATTACAGCAGGTTTTATGCTTATTTAAACCATGCCATGTGAACAAATTTTAGATGAAAATTTTCTCTGTCTCCTTAAATAGCATTGAACTGGATTAGGAAACTGAATTTTGGTTTACTTTTTGTCATATGATAAGTTCAGAAGTATCTAATGTAAAGAAACATTAAACATTTTAATTGTGTATTTATACATTTAAACTCTGTTTACACTCTAAGCAAATTTTAAATGTTTATTTGTAATTATTTGCTTGGAAGGGGAAAGGTTAAATCACCAGTATATTAGAAGTAGGGAATAAAATTAGGGAATTAGGGAAAAGTAGGGAATAAAATTAGTGTCCTTAATAGCTGATGGTAGAACAGGAATATATGTAATCATGCTTATGTTCCTTTGCCAGTTGGTCATATTATTCTGATAAACGGCATTAAACAGAAACAGTATGTTATAGGATTAGCCACTGACTAATGTCTTGATATTCCATGCAAGCATGGATCCTTGAGAGGCATAGCCTGCATTTTCTATTTGTCATCTTTATGACATCTATTTTAAAAAGCAGTATCAGTTACCAAATGTTGTTCCAAATAAGATTGTTTATCAATACAGATATCTTCTTTTATCTCTGTTCACATATAAGTTATAGCTTTAGGATATCGTACAAATTATCCCTTAGATAATTATACATCCTTTAGTCTGTGTTGTTCTTCCAAATGTAATAAATGAGTAAAAGATTGGCTAGAACTTGTCCTAATAGCCTTGTGGTCCTTCTACTGTCCTTGTCCCAATAACAGATGGTGTTTCTATTTGATTCGTATGTTGATCACAATTGTTTAATCATTTTTCCAATGCCATAAATGTTAAGTCTCAGGTTCTGCCTTTTTTTTAACTATCATGTTTTGTCTCAGAAGTTTTTTTGTGTAATCAGTGGGACTAGTCTGTAAGAATATTAGCTTTTATTGACTAAAATGAGCTAGATTTTTTCTGGATCCCTGGGGGTTATGAATTAGTTTTGTTCTGTTGCTTTGTACTAGTTCATATCACTTGAGGATCTTGGTTTACTTCTAAGTGGCAAATGAATTTTACTGGAGAAAGGTCTAAAATATTACTGGGAGAAGACTTGTGGTAAATGCTCATACTCTCATGTCTTGCTTTCCTCTCTGTATGAAATTTTGAAGGCTGTATGTGCTTTACATATGTCAGCAGGCCTTTACTATACATGCTTTTGCTATACATTTTTACAGTCAGTTCTTCAGTATCCCTTTGCGGCTTTGCACTTGCCATCTTCTGATAATCTTGCAAATTGCGGAAGCTACTGTTCTGAAGTTGGTCCTTTTGCACAAGTTGTGGCTCTACAAACACCATTTTTGCACTTTTCCCGTGCTTCTCAAAATAATACATTTGTCAGGAGTTTGTCATGTGAAGCCACAAAATTTGGGGTACAGCCTGATTAAACAGTTGAGAAACTTGTCCTGTTAATGGAAAGAAGCTCTGGTTATCTACCTTTTCTTTCACACTTCACAGTTCCATGTAAAAGACTTGTTTACTGTAAATGCCTGTTGACTGGCAAGTTATCCACAGCAAATATGCATTATCTTCTGATTTTGTTGTTATTAAGGAAGCTTTCAGCTGAAAGACTAACTGATTTATGAAAATCATCAAGACTAAACCTGGAGTAAAGAAAACGTATTGTAAGTGCAACCTAAAAATAATATATGCCAGAATTACACTACAAAGACTTTGATCATTTGAGAATAAGTTTGATTTAAATCCAAGTGCCAGTGCTAGGAGCCTTATTTCTGCAATATAAAAGGAATTATTGCTGTATTTTAGAAGTATACTGTAATGAGTAAGGATCTTCTTTTAATCTGATATATTGTACTCCAACAGTTATATTTATAATATAATACTTCCTGAATATTCATATGCAACTCCTCATAAAGTTCTGTTAAAATTGATACTAAAAGGCTAGAATTATTTGTGATGTGGCAATTACTGACTGCAAGAAAATTGTTCTCTACTGAACGCTTACAACAAGCAAATAACTGCCAAAATACTGCTGTTTGAAAGTGTTAAATAGTGTGTAAATCACAAAGCTATTATGGTGTTTTATATAAAATAGTTCACTAATGGATCACAAAGCATGGCAGTTACATTTATAACAAGCAGATTCTTGAATTTAGACAAATAGTAGGGTGTTTTATTGCACAAGGATTTGAAGATCACTATGTTCCTTAATCACTGGGCTATTTAACAGTTTACTAGTAAGCCTGTGAATTATCTTTATTGGGTGACTACTCCCATGCTTCAGAGTGTATGTTTGACTGTATTGCTAAATCAGGCACATCTTTAAGACCTAGCTCTTTAGATTTTGATGCAGCAGTGTCAGCTGGATGTATTTTAGGGGTGCACCAGAGCTGTTTCTGCACAGCCAGCCAGGATGGTTTAGAGGGCCTTTGGGTCAGGTTAAGCTTAGTTTGTAAGAGGGTAAGGGCTTCAAAATGCAACCTCCCCTTTATCTGTGAGTATTTAAACCAGTTTCTATGTACTGTGGTGGGTTATACTGGTTGCCACAGAAGAACATAAAGTTTTCTCTTGCTTACTGATGTGGGGACAGGCAGATGGAGGTGTAGAGATACTATACAATTTCCTTTAGAGGTTCTGGCAGCGCTCCATATGCACTTTGCTTGGTACCTTCTTTTTGTTCCACATGGGCTATAACTGTGCCATAATGGTTGGCTTTTAAATTACAAATGGAGGGGGAATATGAGTATATTTTGCAGACACCTCACTAATATTTATCAATCCACAAAGTTGCTTACCTGAAATGCAAAACGAATTTTTGACTCAAATGTGTGATACAGGTAAAGCAAGCAGAGCTAATCAAGAATGAATCGTAAAGCCATGGGAAATGATCACAAATACAATGTAGCAATTTCTTAGTGTATCTGGGGAAACTCATTTGTATGCCGTGGCACAGACAAAGCACCCCTGTTTGCCACTGTGTCAAATCTAGTTAGCCCTAGAGAGTCTTCACAGATTAAATAATGCCGTATAACGAATCCACTAGAGAGCAAAACGGTCTCTATGCATGTAGCACGCCCATTTCTGAAAGTCTAACTTCAGGAAAGGCAGAGAAATGTCACGCCAAAGGGTGTTTATTGCAGACAACTAAACACCCAAGATCAGGAAGTTAGCATGAAAATGTCTCCAAAGACAGAAGTGCAGTAACTCTATTACAGTTACACAGTATCTTCAGTAGATACAGTTCACTTTGATAATGTCATTATTTTTCATGCACAGCTGATCTTGCATCATTTGGTATTAAGGGACGCACATAATATCCCTTTAAATATTTAATAGTATTTTCATACACTGAAAACTGTCAGTGGTATTATATATTATACATAAAACAACCTTTCCTTTTTCATTTTCTACCTATAAAGATGTGTTGTACATGTTTTCCTCTCTCAAATTTATAACAGAGATGACAGGTTTCTTTCTGAGTAGCTGTAGATATAAAATACCTAGCAGCAAAATGGCTTTTAACTCATTTTTATAGCACTGTAAGGCAGTATGTTCCTAATAGCCTTTTCTCAGACCATAGAAATGCTACCATTAGAGGTGGGCTGTGGCTGTATCTCTTAGAAAGAAAGAAGTCTTCCACAGAGGTTAAGACTCTTCATTAGAGTACACAACTTCATATGTTCAAGCAAAAATCTAACTCCTGTCTGTTTTTTAAGCTTTTAGAGATGTTTAAAAAAAAAAAGTTATGCAGAAAAGCCTCTTGAAGCTAAACTGTTGGAAACAGTACGGGCCAAATTCAAATAGCTGTTATATGTAGTATGTGCTACCCAGGTATAAATCTTTGCCTTTTGCCAAAATGTCAAGTATCTCCAAATACATTCCCCAGTTATCTTAACAGGCATCTTCTCACTCAAACTTGAACTTGATTTGTCAAACAAGAAAACCTTTATTTGGAAAAAAGCCATAAACTTTGAAAATATAAGCTGTGCATTGGTATGATTAAAACACTACCTCCTGGTGACTTTGAGAGCAGCCTTGTCCTCTGTCTCTCAGCTTGAAGTACCAAAAGGCAAGGCCAATTAATTTCTCCTGTCACCAAACCTCGCTTGTATTTTGGGGCCAAACTCACATTTTGGCAGCAGCATCCAGAGTCCTGAAGATGATGTACCTTCTGTCCCTCGCAGATTTGCCATGTGGTTCAGCCAGACATGCCTTCCGATCGTCAGGCTAATATTTGGTGTACATGAATAGTCTTAGCCTGCTGCATGCATGGTTTCAGATAGATTGCTTTTTTTAGCCACAAGCACACAGGTGAAGTGGAGCGGAACTGAGCTGAGTGCAGCAGACTGTTGCACTGCCAGAAGGCAACAAATCCCAGCACCTCCCCCCCATGCCGAGAGCATGGCCACCTATAAATTCAATTTTTTCCACTATGTCCTGAGAGGGGATAGGTGCAGGCCACAGGTAAGAGGTGGCCGTGGCAAGGGTTAGTATCTGCCTCCTAAAGACAGGAGGGAAATGAAGAACTGATGGATTTTGTTCCATTTGGGAAGTGGTGGCTCCTGGTTTCCTAAACTAACAGCCTCATAAACTGCTCTCAGCTGTGATTTTATCTATTGGTCCATGCTACAGTCTAGCAGGCTGGTTCTTTAAGGGCAGAAATGAGTTTTAAGAGGCTGGCAAAAGGAGCTGTAACTGGGCTTGAGGATTTAAGTGTTGCAGAGAGGAAAATAAGTATTCCTTCCGTTGAAAATTTGTTTCAAATAATTTGATTTAGAAAATGAAGAAAAAGAATTGCAGTAGGAGGTCTAGTTCTCCATGAAGGCATACCTGTATGCCATGTTCCAAGCATAACATTTTTACAGTTTAATATAAGTAGGAATGTGTGCATGCATAGACAACATATCTATATTACTTATTGTATCCACATAAAGGGAAAAAGGCTTATCAATTCCCTTTCTCATACCTCAGAAAATACCTAAAAATGTGCTCATATTCCATGTTCTTATATAAAAAAACAAGTGTGCTGAGAAAATACTCTCCCAAAATGCTAATTCTTATAAAAGATGCGTGCATGAGAACAGAAGGTTGAAAAAATTGTTCGGCAACCTGAACCGGAGCACAGTCTAGCCTTATTTAAAATGCTCTTTTTCTATGGAGGAATAAACTGTATTTATCAGATAATTACACTTTTAGCTTTGGTGGAAACCATTCAGAAACATGCAAAGGTATTTGAGAGTACACAATACCTTGTCTTGCCAGAAACAAGCAAGGGATCGCACTGGCAATTTGCTGCCCAGCCCTCCCAGGCCACTGCACGCAGTGCCTGCAAACCCGTGTTCCCTAAAGCTTCTCAAACGCGATGCCTACCCCTCCAGGGAGACAAAATCCCATCTAGTAGGAAATGTGAATAAGAGGTTGCTCAGGCTGGTACAGCACTGTATGCCTATGATCAGGCACTTGGATTTGAAGCTCTCTTGGAGCAGGACTGATGCTGCTCTGGCATCATAGTGATGAGCTCACATTATTGAATTTTTGGTGACTTTGTTTGAAATGCCAAGCTGAAGTCACATTTGTGTTTCTCCTCTGCTTTTTTATATGCTTTTCCTGAACTAGTCTGCAAGGCAGTTATGCTTTAATTCAAATACTTCAAGAATAACTCTTATTATGTTAGCTTTGAGATAGTATCAATGGTTAGAATTTTATTGACAAACTTGATACCATATAATATTAAACGCTAACCATCGATGGATGTTTATATAACGTTAATCACAAGATCCTTTCCCCCACCCTATACTGCTCTGTTAATTCTTGCTATTGCATCATATCTAAAACATCTGTCTTTTTTTTATCAGTGCTGTGAGGCATGTAGGAGAACAGAGAAACAGTATTTGATTAGGTTTCTTGGAAATCTGGACTCGGTTCTCAGCTTGTCTAAGACTTCTTGTAAGATAGTGGTCTCTTAGGGGAGTGATAATACTCTGAGCACACGTACTCTCTTTGTCTATGTCACTGACTTAGATAGTAATAAACAGCCCTTGTCCAAACAGCTAACGATGTGTATGTGAAAATGAGGCTATACTCATGGTTGAATTCTTGGTGTATTACAAGATTGTAAGTAAGTTAACATATTCTTGTCACTCTAAAAGCAAATACTGTCTATTGTTCTTGGTTCTTCTGTTGAATAAATAAAAAATATACTTTAATTGGCATTTACATTCAGATTAATTTTGTAAGCAGACAGTCTGCTTGCAGATGATCTGTGAAATACTGGCAACACTGATGGTGGGATTATTAATTTGAATCAGTGCATGTACCAGATATTCCCTATGAGTACTGCAAATATCACTGTCTTTAGAGCAGTCAGGAGGTATTCTTTATTATAGTCCGTGATGTTCACTTTTAGCTTTGTTTTGCTTGCAGTTCTGTATTCTGCTGGCTGCTCCGAAACCCAAGATTTCTTTACAATAATTGTTCTTCCTTATTGGAAATTATATGTCATGACCTTTTTTATATTTACAAGACTACTGGGAAAATGAATGTTGAATCCTAAATTAATCATCAGCTGTTTCATCAAAACTGTTGCATAATCTCATAAAAAGATAACTGCAAGATAATTTATGTTATTTGCTTTCAAAGGGCCAGTTTGAACTCCCATCAAAGCTGATGGAATAACTTCAACCGAAATGTGATTGGGCCCTTTCAGTTTGACCTATTAGTCCTCTTCATCTCTCTTCTATTGGAACAAGAGGACTTTGGGTTTTGTGGAGCTTAATGTCTGATGCAAAATGTGAAGAGAAAATGGGAGTAAGGCAACCAGCACTGTTTGCTGGTGATCTTGTACTGCTATGGAATAGATGGATATAGGCTGTTTCTTCTTCTCCTCCTCCTGCCAGCTATGTTTTGCTCATAAATACCAAGATGTAGCCTGTGGTCTTCTTTAAAAAAGGCATTTTTCCTCCTCCATTTAACCTCCTACCTTTCTCTGACAATGTCTTTATGCTTCTAACAATGTTTTCTGGTTGGGAGGTTGGTAAATGTTGTTTCTGATTGCTCAGCAGGCATCCTGTTAGAGCAGATTGCCTCCCAGACAGCCAAGTGCTTTACCTGTTAGTGCTTTTCCTTGCCACAGAGGGATGGTACCATCAACCGAACCATTCACTGAACCTGTAGTTCTAGCTTCATAGCTTTTCCCTAAATCCTAGACTACTGCAGCAGCTACTGTTAGTTCCTGGTGAATGGTGCTCTAATTTTTTCAAGAGAATGCACTAAATCTTGAAAAATCCTTACTAAATTTATTAATGATTAGGCAGCATAAGAGTTTGGATAGGCCATAATAGCTTTTAGCTTATTTGGTTCAGCTTGAGGTTTATGGTCATGGAGGACATTGTTGTCCTTAGTCTGACTTTGGAAGTTGTGCTTAGGCTGCTAGTAGATTGTAGGAGACTAACTAGTCCTTTCTTTCATTAGAGATGGTATTAGTGACCAGAGCTTTTTTTAGACTAACAACGTTAAGAACTGAATTAAATTTACATCAGCTTCTCTGAAGTGTAACTGGGAGTTGGTTTTTTGCCATTAAGAATTACAATTCATTTGAAGAGATATTGTGGCTCAAGATTTACATCACAACACAATTGCGCCAAGTCTTAGAAATATAGTTTAGAGCAACTGTTTTCAACTACGTAAATGGTGTTCTGTTGCTTTGTGACTAATGTTTTGTCAGTTGTGGAATTTCACCTTTTACAACTGCAAGTTCTGTAAAATAGCCAGAATGGGAATGAGAGTCTGTGATGATTCAGAATAGTGTATTACAAGAATACTTCTGAAAAGAGAATAGAGAAAAATGTTAGTGGATTATAGCAAGACATAAAATTTTAAATGAGCTGCTTTACTTCAAGATAAGGTATACCACCAAAATCTTTTTGGCTTAATTTGTGAGGAGTATCAAAAGACACAACGGCACTTGGGAAATCTAAAAGAGAAAAAAAAATTGGAAAAATGTCAAATTGCCAATGCAACAAACTCAACACAAAATTTCTCCTTAACTTTTTATCATGTGAAAGAATTATAAAACCCTTTCTATAAATGTTTAATGGAAATGAAGTACACCTGCTGGTGTACAGACCCTTAATTTTTAAGCTACTTAAACCAAGCCCTTGTGCTATAGTGGTCTCTAGAAATGCAAGGCATGTATATGCTGGGCTGCTTGCCTTTAGGAACTAAATGGGCAACAGAGTCATCTAGAGGGACCTGGAAGACTGAAGCAGATCTGAGAAGAGAATTCACTTTTTCAGACTTATAATCTCACATCCTTTCTAAAGACAAACCATCCTGCCTTCAGCTTCAATATATTCATTTTTCTAAAACTGTACCAAACTTGTAACCTAGGTCTAAATTCATTAGTTTCCATGGGACATGAGTCCACTGTGGTAATGGGAAATACAGCTGAGGGCTATTTTCCTTTTTCCTAGAAGCAGAATATTGCTGTCTCATAGCGATACACATAATAGTTTTGTGGGAATTACAGAGGGGAATCCAGAGAAAGTGTACACTGACTCTCTTGTTATGCTTCCAAAAGAGACCATGAGAGGATTTCTGTAATTTTAAGGCACTGCAAGAAAAGCATAAACCAGGCAGTCTCCTCTTTGCGTGAAGCACAGAGGTCTTGTTCATTTGGCAGCTGCGAAGTCCAGAGCATGTAATTTTTGGTTTCCAAAAGGGTTAGGGATTTTTTCAAGGCAATTTCTGCTTTGCAACCCATTTAATGTTTTTGTTTTTTAGTTCAACTCACAGCTAAACTTGGATGTAAATAAAAGCAGGTGAGACAGTCTGCTTTCCCGTTTGTTCTAATCTGCCTATACAGCTGGGACAATAGTAAAGAGCTAGAAGGAAAAAAAAGTCAAAGGTGCAGGCATTACACTGGTATAAACAAATGCACAGCTTTGAAGTCAGTGGACCTTGGACAGTTTACACCAGCTGTGATTTAACAAATCTGGTAGGCCATGAAGTCTTTCACAGTTAACTTAAGCATTCTTAAATGTGTTGTGTGTTTTATGGACTGGTTTTAGCAATCTGCAAGAATGTATTATGCTATAAACTTAACAGGGAAGCAAGAACAGGTTATATTACATAAAAAAGTGAATTAACACTTTCTAGGGAATGCACCTACTGACTTTTTGACTTGTGATTCTAACTGTGCAAGTATTGCATTAATTTAGTCATCTTCTGGTAATAGTTTTTTTAATGTAGAGGCCAGTTAGGTAGGGAGTGCCAGGGTATCACAAGGGCTCCCTGGTGACCAGAATGCTGAGGGCCGTGGCGGGGTCCCATGGGATGGAGGGGCAGCAGGGAAGGACCTGGCCAGCCAGGACCCATCCCACCATCCCCAGGGAAAGAGCAGGGCAGGCTGAGGGGGCAGCCCCCAGCCCAGGGCATCAGGCACCTCTGTGGGGCTGGGGCAGGATGCCAGCCCGTGGGTAGGGGTCAGGATCAGGCCCTGTGAGGGGAAGCAGGGTCAGACACAGCCCCAGGATGGCAGGGCCATGGGGATGGGGCTGGGCCAAGGCCAGGCTGGGATGTCACCACGTTGGTTGGGCCCGGGTCAGTGGGCCTATGGCCAGGCAGGGCTGTGGCGGAGCTGGAGACTGGCGTCCTGCAACATCACTGGGGCAGGGAGTGACGGCCCCAGGCGGAAATGAAATGGGGTCCTGGGCCATGGGCAGGTGTGGGGGCAGCCCCCAGGGAGGAACTGATCAGGGCCATTATAGCCTGTTAGTGCCCTCAGGGCGGTGGCAGGGTGAGGGGGAGAAAAGTTTGAGTAGAAGGTATGTATTTCCATCCAGCTGTTTCAGCTTCTGATTCTGCATATGAAATACACCCATGAAAAGCACGTGCACACAGCTCTGCTAGTTGCCACAGTAATGAATTAATCCTACCATGACATGAAAAGAGTCATGGTGGAGGTCTCAGGGCCAGTGGGTGAGGAATTCTGTTCAGCAGCATCTTCTGTCCAAACCATCAGGGGTTCGTTCTTCGTCATACAGGGTGTCATACAGAGAAACGTGGATGGTTTCCACATGGCACAGAGATCCATAGGTGCCAGCTGTGTATCAGGTCAATCTATCCGGAGTAAAATATGGTCCCAGTGAGTGCAGCAGTGACTGGGTCATTTCATATACACAAAGACACTATTTGTGTTGTAATTTCAAACATTGTGCATTAATCTTTATTCTCCCAGTATTTTAAAGACATTTGTGATGCTGATATGAAGGGGAAAAAAAAAATTGATTTTGACAGGAAATGGACTTTTGTACGAGATTCCCCCTCCTCTTCCAATTTCTTTTCGTGCAGCAGCTGCTGTTGCCAGGCTGCCTTTGTTGCTATGGTGGTGTTTTGTGTGCCAGAATTTTATATTCACTCTTGAAGAGTCACCTGATCGAGTGGCTGTGCCACATAAGTTATCAGTCTCACTCGAAAAGATAAAGGATATATCTGACTGCTGTCATTATGTACCTATGACATCTCGTAAATGGATCAAATTAAATATAAACATATTCCAATGGCCACTGGCTGTGAGTTTATGGAAGTATTAATTTAACAGGTGACTTCCTTTAGTAAATGAGTGATTAAAAAAAATGATTGTGGTCTCTCTTGGGACTAGTGCATTTGGTAGGTTTCATTTCTTAACAAGACAGTCACAAGGCAGTTTCACCACACCCTGTGGCACTCATCTCTCATTGGTAAGGTTTGAGTTCTACTGTCTGCATTATTTGAAAGGTGCTTTTCTCAGAATGACTGAGCTTTTGTCAGAAAGATAGGGTCAAAGTTTCTATATTTCTTTTCTGAAGAGTTGTTCCGTAGAACTTAATAATCCTGCTCCCACTGATAATTAAAGTATAATTTGGCCCAATTTAAAATGCAATTAGGATGATATACTTCTGGTGAAGCTGAGTTTATCTTTAATCCCAAATCCTGCAAACACTGCCACTTCTGTTTAACTCTCAGTATGTTAGGTGCACCATTGCATTTTCAAGGCTGAGGCCACTGCTTCTTTTCAAAATGTGGACTTATACCAATAAACTCAGGATAGCAAGTAACATTGAGATATTTCATATATATTTCTCTGAAATCAAATTTAAAAGAGTAAATTTTATTTTTAATGCATTTCTCATATCACCTCATGATACAGTCTTTCAGTATAGCTTTTGTTGTATCTTCATTTGACCTGACTTTGATTAATGCCGTCTGTTACTTAAATCAGTTATTGCTCCTTTCTCCTATTTGTCTACGTATGTTTCCACATGTGTATCTAAAACTTACTATGTATTCAGTTTATTCCCCTGGAAATGAAATATTGGTATCTAAGCATGTTATATTATAAAATAATGTTTTACAGCTATATTGCATTCAAATAACTTGTATTATTTACACAAGGCAATCATTTTACTGTCCAGGCTGAGATTTTTGAACCTGCAAAAATGAGAACATCCAGAAATCAGTTCCTGCAGCAATATGAGACCAGCATGTATCTCATCTGATATGTATGATTTTGAATAACTATGTGAAAAAGCCCTCTGCCGAGTTTCTTTCTAACAGTACCTCTTTCCTTTAATTTCTTGGAACTAAAAGGGGCTGAATCAAGAAGAAATAGAAGATATGCATAACACTTTAGATATTCAGTGAGGCTTACTGCACATGTGGAGAAAGGTATCTGGTTCTTCTTTTGCCAGACTTGGTCCAATCATCTAATGATAAGATACTCGTACTCTTTCTGGGTGTAGTGATCCTGCTGAGCGGAGCTGGTTTCCAGGTCACTGACCCCATGCTTTGTGGAAAAGAAAGCTTGAATTTAGATGTGCATTGAATTTAAGTGTTTGCAATATGTACTACGTACCAAGAAATGTATTCTTAGCTGGAGCAGATGCTAATTAAGCAATAGCGATAACACATAAGCTAGCTATCTGGGTTGAAACTAAAATTCCCACTGATTTCACTGAGCCCAGGATTTCAGCAAAGGCTGAATCATAAGCACTTTCCAGAACTGTTGTTTAAAAGGTACAGTCACAGTGCCATTTCCTTTTGTGCTTCTTCTTCCTTTTGATGCAAAATCCATTAGATATCTGCCATATAAAAGGCATGCTTCTCCTCAGCCAAATACCATCACATTAAAATACTTAAGTCTGAAAAACCACAAAAGTGCTCCAAACAATACTTCATATCTGAAATACCAGATACCGGTATCAAAGCCTATACTGATGTATAGGATCACCTCCTCCATGTTCAGACTAACTCATTGCCAGGAGTCTATGGTATCATCAGGAATCATGAGGTATCATCACAAACGGTGATTGTTTTTCCCTGACAGAGACTGTAAAGAAGGCTGGGCCAAGGGAAAATGTATGATGGACTTGTTGGGAAAACTGCCATGGAGGTGCCACCACCCGTGGTGGTTTTACATCCTCCAACCAGTTGATTTCAGCAGACTGCTGTGACTACAAGTGCTTAAGGGATCACAGCTATGTACTGTAGCGTCAGTGCTCTTTGCTCTTATTTTCTGGGGGATTTTCATATTATTATTTTTATTCATTTGTATACTATATACCGGGATGAAAGGGCAGTTGTGAAAATGGTACTGAAAATCTCTCTCCCTTACCCCATCACAGAGCAATCCTGTACTTATGTCAGTGCAGTCAAACCCAGACTTGGTTATTGTTTCTTTAAGTCATGGCAAATGAATGGAAATCAAAGCACAGCAGCGAGAGAGCAGACTTCCATCCTGACTGATGTGACACCTGCATTTGCATGGAAGGTTGATAGAAATAAAAAAATAGATCAAATGGATTAATTGGCCTTGGAATGTGTACGCTGCCTGCACGGACTATCGTAAAGGAGTAGATTCAGCTCCCACTAAAGGCAATGAAAAGTTTCTTATTGAAGGGGAAGGAGTTGGAAGAAGTGCAGAGGAAGAGCTTTAACAACACTGTAACTAACAGTAACAGCAAATTGGGAGTCCAATATGCAGTTTTGTAGCTTTTTAATTAAAAAAAGAACATCTCCCAACTCAGATTGTATATATTTTTACCTAGTAATTTTTTGAAATATCATTCCTCTGAAACGAAATCAATTTTTCTTCAAAGACATTCTTTCTACATCGTTTGCTTTGTCTATAGTAGAAGTTTGACCTGCTGCCCCTAAATCATAATGGTCAATGGGAAACCTCGACAGAGAAATTAGAAATCTCCTGTGCTATGTCATCTGATGCTTTATCTCTGCTACGACTGCACAGGGGCTCTAACAGAGAGAAGGTCATTTGTGGAGCACGTATAACTTTGTTCTTCAAAAACCTTTCCTTAAAACCCCTGGATTTAGGATTTTGCTGGGCGAGAGGACATTTTGCTGTCTTTATGCCTTATGAGTTTAAGTATACCTAAAACTGACTTAAGATGAAGGGGCTTCCTCAGAACAAAGGCACATGACCTTATGAGAGCAAAAAGCTTTGGTAAAGCAATTTCTCTGTATTTAAAGCATCAAGCTTTGATGGGAATTGTATGCGCCACTCTTTAAATTAAGTCTTTCCTCTCTTGGCATCACACTCATCGCTTTGCAGGCTAAGCATTGCCCTTCTACTCTGCTTTTGCCATAAGTATTTCCTAAAATTGCACTCAGCATCCCCTGTGCTCACCCTGACGTCGGCCCCACTAGGACAAGCGACACAGGCACTCACCTTCGCTCCCTTCTCAGCCGGAACGCTGCCTTAGCGGAGACCCACGCGTGCATTTTCAAGCGTCTCCCTGTTGTCCTTCTCGCTTCGGGGGGAAGGCCGAGAGGCCAGACCGGGACCGCACTTGGAGGACGGCAGCTGGTGGGTCGGGACCAGCCCCGGGGGGGAGGCTCACGGCCGAGCTCCCCCCGCCGAGCTGCGCTCGGCGGGGGGAGCTCGGCCGTGGGCCTCCCCCCGCGAGTGGAGTCCCTGCGCCGGCAGGTGGCGCCGCAGTGCCGCCGGCGCGGCGCGCTGACCTCGGCGCGGGGGAACCTCGGGGGCCGAGCCTGACGGGGAAGGAGGAGGGGCGGGAGGGGAGGGGAGCGGAGCGGGCAGCGCCGCTCGCTCCGTGCCCCTGCGTGTGCGTGTGTGTGTGAGAAAGCGGGCGTGTGCGTGCGTGGCGAGCCGGCTGTATATAGAGGATGTGCCGCTGCATGGCTCGCCCCGGCCGCTGCCGCGCCAGGTCGCTCCTCGGGCGCCAGTGAAGCCGCTCGCCCTCGCCGCCTGGGCAGCCGCTTCCCCTGCCCGCTCCAGGCGCGCCGAGCGCGGCTGCCGGCCTCTCTCCTGGGGCCGTTTCCGGCGCCCCGGCGTCCCTCCTGAGGCGGCCGCCTCCCGCGGCTTCTCCGCTCCGGGGGAGAGCGCGTCAATGCGGTGCAAATGGCCGGGGCACAGCCAGGGGTGCACGCTCTCCAGCTCAAACCCGTCTGCGTCTCCGAAACCCTGAAGAAAGGCATCAAATTCGTCAAGTGGGACGATGTGAGTAGCTCTCCCGCGTTCCTCCCCGCTTCCCCTCGCCGTGCCCCACTCGGGGCAGGGCGGCAGGGGCACGGCGGGCTTATGCAACGCGCAGGGCGCATCGATCGGGCAGGAGGGCTCCAGCACACATGTTGCGGCCGCCCGGGGCCGCGGCCGGCCCGGCCCTGCCCTGCAAGGCAGCGGGGAGCCGGGGCGGGCCGGCCGGCGGGGCGCTGTGCCCGCCTCGACCGGTGCGGAGGGCAGGTGCGGGGCGGCGGGGCCGTCCCGCGGCGGGAGTTGAGGCGGCGGAGGAGTTGGCGGCCGGTCGGGGCCGGTCGCGGTGGCGGCGGGCGATAGGGGTCCCCTACCCGAGCTGGGCGGTTGCCGTGTCGGGTCCGGGCCGGGCCGAAGAGCGTTGTTAAACCGCCGGCCGTCTGCCGGGGAAACTTTCTCCAAAGGTTCTCCCGGCTCACTTCGCTTGTCCGGTGCGAGCTGTGTTCAGCTGGCTCCTTTCCGAGCGTCTTCCTCTCGTGCCTGCCTTGTTTTATTGTGTACATTGCCACCTCTGTCGCCGTAACGTAGTTGTTTCAACCTGTTCCCTCTCTCTCTTGTTCCATCTCCCGTTCCCTTCTTCCAGCCTCTCTCCTTCCTTCTATCTCCTGCTCTTCTCCTTGTCTCTCTGATGCGGTTGTCAAGCCCTAGACGCGTTCTCCCAAGGCTCGCTGTTTGGGTACCCCGCTCATCTTCCTTCCTCCGCAGAAGGCACTCTTCTTTCTTGGCTCATTAGGGCATGAGACTTGCCTCACAATCACATCCGCTTTCCTCTTACCACTTGCTGCTTCCTAACCCTTTCCACTTGTATTGCCTCATGTAGGAGAGGAGTGTGGTTTTCACTTCACCTTTGGTAGCACAGCTGTTCAGCAGCCGGGCTGGCTTTCTTCACTTGCAGGCTATGCCTGGGACCGTTTCAGAGAAAGGTAGCTTTTCAATGTTTAGCTTTCCTTTTCTCGGAGCATGAAAGTAAGGCTGCTGTGTTGCAGAGAAGGAAAACAGAAAGGACGAGTCCTCTGTTAGCCTTGCTCCTACAATACAACGTTGGGTGTTTGTGTCTCAGTTGTGCGTGGAGGAGTGGGTGCCCCAAAAAGTCTGTCTGCGAATGGTGTCTGGAGACAGAGGGGCAAAGCGAGACTCAAGCTGTGGCAGAGGAGTGGTTGGGAAAGAAGACAGGCATGCTGGACAGTTTGAATGTCAGGAGAATTGTTGAGGATAACTTGTTTTGAGAGCCTTAACGCAGCTCGCCTATTTTTGCTGATATTTTGGCTGTGCTAAAGACATCCACAGCAGCAACTGGAGGGACAATAGAGAGAGAGGGAGAAGGAGCAGTTCATGTGTCTAACAACTGTTCTTGTCTTGTTACGTATCGCTGTTTTGCCATTGCTTTCAGCCTGTCCAGCAGCCAAATGTGTGAGCCTGACCTCTATAAACCTGTGATAATCACTCTCAAGGAGGGAAAGAACACCAAAAAACTGAACAACTTGCACTGTGAAATTTTGTTTACAATAATAAGCTAATATGTTTTTAATAAGCTCAGCATCCTGACCTTGTCCACTGTAGTAAACATTGGCTTGACACGGGTTATTCATGTTTGGGAACTAAGCTTGAATGACTTGCCTGGGAAAATGTTTTCCTTCAGTTGATATTTTCCTTAGCATAGGAAAAGGCAGCATAACCTCAGCCTTGTCACTGCAGTTATTGTTTTATTTTTGGTAAGCTACTAAGAAATTTTCACAGGTATATGCAGAGGTCAAGTTAACAGTGATTTTAAGTCTCCAGACTGAAAGTGCAAGCAATTAGGTAACAGTTTAAATTATTAGTTTAAGTGCTATTTCCCAAGCAGTATATTGTATACATAGAATTTGCAGGACAAGAGGTGTTCTCCATGCACAGTGGATGTTCAGCGGCTAACCTGTCTGCTGTAGACTAATTGGAAAAAAGATTTTCAATTGTAAACCTAAAGGCTGCGGTAATAAAATACGGCTAAATTCTGGCAAAAGGTGTGCATTTCAGGTTAAAGGTGTTACTCAGCGATACGCAGGTGTTACCTGGAATGTCTGACTGAGATGAGAAAGAGTCCTGTTGTGTTTAGTGAGTGCTTTCCTCAGGAACCTTGTGAAAGTTGATGCGTATTTAGCCACACTGTGTGATGAAGAATACTAGCATTAACTCATTGTTGACTATGCATTGTGTGCACATGTATGCATTTCCTACCCCCAAACCCCCTATCTCGCCTGTAGTGTTTCTTCTCAGCAGTGGAAGCCCCACAAAATCAAAGATTTCAAGGGAAATGAATCTCCTTTGGCACTCTGGCTGTAAGAAGGTCTTCAGACGAATGCGTGTTCGGTGACTTTGAAAAGTATTTGCCTTTGAGTAGCCAATAACCACCTCAGAGTCTTTGTTTTCTATCAAATTAATCTGCTTCAAAGGGTTTTTAAAAAATGATGATTATTAATCTGAACCTCTGTGGTCTCTCATGTAAATAGGCATGCACAAACTCTCCAGTGAAACAATAGGCTGTAATGAGAAATAGTAAACTACAAAATGTAACAGTAAAACAGAATTGACCATAATGAGTACTTTGGATCTGCTGTGCTAACAGGGCTGTTCAGAAGAGCGAGGCTCACATACTGATGTTTATTACGCACCATTTTCTATTTACTGTTTCTGAGTGAGAACGGGCATTCAGTTCTTCCGCATTGCCTGTGCACTAGGACAGCGTTCATTCCTGTCCAAGGCATACCCTTATAGTACACTTCCCTGCTGGGTTTTTTTGCAGTTTAAAGATGGCTCTATTGACTTTGCTTTGCATTTCATAAAGCAAAAGAGTGTTTTCGGTGAATTCCTATGAGTTGTACCAAGTTTCAGCCCAAAGCAAAATTTTTCCAGCTGAGTTATAAACCACTGAAAAGTCGGTGTTTTTTTTAAACGGGAATGCTGGAAGGATTTAAACCAGAGCATGAGAGGCGTGTAAGGAATTTCATGGTGTATAGAGTAACAGTTGTTAAAGAATGTATTTGCCAGCTTTTAGAAGGATGCTGCAGTGTGGTGTGCAGAACAATCTGACAAAAGCTGTAGTGATACAGAGTTTAAAGCCGATGCACCCATGGACTTCCTATCCTGAGCTTCTGGTAGCTCTGTGCCTAATTAGTGACTCTGAGGCTGCTAATAAGCAGATGTGGTACTGGTGTGGTTATATGGACCTCCTCTCTGAGGAACAGCAGTGAAGTCTGCTACAGGTGACACATCAACCTCATTCAGTGCCTGCCCCCCCCCAGTGCTATGATGATAATCCAGTTTGGAAGAGGAACACCTGAGCTTTGCTAAGAGGAGAGCAAGAGGTTACATCAACTGCGCAAGATGACATGCAGGCAGGTGGAAGGCAAGCAGCTCAGGAGGCTTGAAACTCCATTTCCTCTGCAGACCATCTTCAGTTTCTAAATTGTAAAAGCATTAAGATTAATTAAAAAGTTCCACATTTGCAAGACAAGTTATACTTTCGTGCATCGGGATTGGATGTAATATCACTTACACCATCCAATGCCTAACACAGTCTTCACAAATTCTGTTTTGCATCAGGATATAAAGCACTAAAGTCAAACATTGTCCGGTTATTTTGCTTTTCCTCACACTGTGTTTTATTCTATAACAGTATTGCAGGTCGGAAAACAACTTTTAGAATTAACTCTTTTTCTTGATACGTAGATTGGATTCACAAGGCACTGGACAGAAATAGCTGACATTTGAATAGGTGAAGGATAGAAGTGACTGGTTGCTTAGGTGTTTTTTTTGTGGATGTATGCATGTGTGTGTCTGGTTTAAGATGCCAGTTGGCTGAGCGCTCGCTTCTTCATCATGTTTCTTCATGCTGCCTTCAGTTGGGCCTTTATAACCACTTTTCCCTTGCTACTGGGAAGAGACTCTGAGTCTCTTAAGCACTGGGCTGGTCTTCGAACAGATGCACTCTCTTATGAATAAGAGAGAAGCGATATCTGTGAGAGAGAGGGAAGGCTTAAAGAAGAACCGACTTGATCCACTCTGCTGTAGTGAAACAGGTTATAATAGCTGTTCCTGATGAGAGTTTTAAAACAGTTTAATAAATAAATAAAAAGGATGTAATTAAGTCCATGGGTGAAGCTTTTTTGCAGGGGCTTAAACTCAATGTAGCAGAATGTGTTGCTAGCTGAGAAGGTTAATGAAGCCTGAGTATAAAGGGGGACTTCTCTCTGGACTGCTCTGATGTCTGAAGGGGCTGAAACCTGCCTTGGCTGTCTTTTTTGCTTTATTTTTCTCTGGTTTGTAGTGGGAACAAGATAGACATAACTGAGTTAACAAATAGCTCAACAGCTAGAGTGCAACTGAACTGGTGTTTTCTAAGAGCAGTAGTTGGCACACTGAAGCGAGTTAATATGACGGTGTATATTCAAAAATAGATTTGTTTTCAGTTCCTGCTTAAAGGCTTTCTTATCTTCCCTAGTGATAATATGTACTTTACATGAAGAATTGGACTGGTCTCTCTGTGGCTTACGCTATTTACTTTTACTTGCAAGTTAACTATATCGGTAAGGTAACATAACTACCTAAATTGAGGGACGTCCTGAAACAAACCTACTGATAGGTAGAATTGGCCAGTGGCTACAGCCTTCACAGGTATTCCAGTGAACAGCAAAAATGAACCTAGGTCTTTTAAGTTCTATTTTAATGCCTTTCTCTTAGAGCACTTCTTCATCTTTATAAAACGTTTTTGAGCTCAGATGGTGAGTGCTATGTAAAGTTTTCGGGCTTTTTTATTTGTTTAGAATCTTTTAAAGAAGACTATCAAGAGTATGAGATACATCCCCTTTAACCTTTCAAGTAAATATAATATCAGATATCATTATTATGGATAAGCTGAGATCAAACAAAGAAAAAACTGGAAGTTCTCAGAAGTGATTGTAAGCTGTTGATGCTCAAGTAACTTGGGTTTTTTCCTGCCTTTTTTTTTTTTAAACTCTGCACAAGTCTGTCACTACAGTACATTACTGAAGCCATGAAAAATGAACAACCATTGTTCTGTGTGTATAAAAGTAAAACAATAAACTGAAAAGAGTTTATTTTTTCTAAACATTTTCTGTCTGGAGGGAAGAAGTTTCTCCAACATTCTAGAGTTTTTGTTGTTGTTTCTTTCTTTGTTGCTAATCTTTATGTAGTAAACAAATATCAGCTCTGTGCTATATAAAAATATTTTATCTAAATGAGTAGACGTTGTGGTTTTGGTCTTTTGCAACATAGAGTAATTGAATTTAAAATTTCTCAATGGTTAACATTTAATAAAGGGGAAAGCCTGAACGTAGTTAACTCCTTTGGAAAGCTCTTGTTGACTTTAGCTTGGGGGGAAAAAAGATTTGGATCCCCCACAGAATGATTAGATGCCTGCCTTGGAAGATCTGGTGAAGACTTCACATGTTTAGGTCACAGATAACATCTGTGTTATTGTAGCATCTGAGCCCTTCCGAGTGTTGGTAGATACTAGGCAAACTGAAAATCAGAAAACAACTCTTTTAAGTAAGTGAGGAATTCTGTGTGAAAGGAAGGCTAACAGTGAATTGAAGTTGTGCGCTGTATGCTTTCTTCACTTTAATGTTTGAGTGCTCAAGACCTTTTTTTGTTTTGTTTTTAAACAAAGGCTGTGGTGAAACAGAGAGTTAACTTTAATCGTTATGGAGTCTTTTATCTATTATAAAGTAAATGCTTCAAAAACACTTTTTAATTTATTTTCACAAGACCCATTAGATGACAAAACGTGTTCCCAGTTGTACTGCTGTAGGTCCAAAAAAAGAGACCAACATAAAAAACTTAGTAATTTTTAATCTGTGATTAGATACCTTGGACCTAATTTTCAGACTGCGTAGCACCATACAGTCAGATGTTCAGAATGACTCCCCAGTGACTTCAGATGAATTTGGGCTCAGCATCTCCAAAAATTAGAAAATGATATGTGGAAATACAGTTCCAGTCTTCCCTCAAAATCAGAATACAGCATTTACACCCATGAACAGACTGGTTTAAATGATTTGCTCAGCATCACATAAGAACTCTCTGGCAGAGATAAAATCTTCCCGACTGGCATTTGGCTACCTTAGCTATACATTCCTCCTTTCTTGACTGCTTGCTTTGCAACACCTACAACAAATAAGGACTCATGCAGTCAAATCAAGACTACATAGGGTAAGGCTGTAATTAGCCCAAGAGTATGGACATCCTGAGAAACAAGACAGGGTAGTCTGCTTCTGAGAAACAAATCCCGCTCAAGGTAGCTCTTTGAAACTTGCAGGAAGTTAGTCTTTAATTAGCAGAATGGTGACTTCTGTTGTGTGGTGCCATCACCAAAGTTTCTCCAGGGTTTGACCACTCCAATAGTGAAGAGTATTTTCCTGCGTGTTCTTATTGAACAAGTGGGATTTCAGTTTATGGGTCCTGTAAACTCAATTCCAGTTTTGGTTTCTTGTCCTGCTTCCAACCTCCAGCACTTATTGCACCTTCTCCAACATTTCCTTTTTGCAATCTGTTCCTTTGCATGGCAGATGCCCTCAGTAAAAGAGGGCATCTTTACCCTTCCAAATTATTTCAGTGGTTCATTGCAGAACCAGGAGACGGGTACTCTCTCCCTCTTGCTCATAGTTCAGCTGTCAGTCTAAAGAAATTCATAGTGCTAATTGTTTGGGTAATCCTGCTTAGTTCCAGTCTATTACACCCAGTGTATCATGGAATTTAACAGCTAATACATCTGCTGACCATGTGTAAACTGCGGTTTTGCTATCCCTTCTCCTTTGCTCCTTCTCCACTCCCCCAAGCCTGTAATCCCCCTGGCTTGTGGAGCGGCAAGAAGACTCTTTGCCGGGACTCTCCCCACACCTTTCCCACAGCCTTACACCCTTACTCACCCAGAGTTCAAGCCCTTTGGCCAAAGTGAAAGAAAAGTTGCAGAATATTTTGCCTCTTCCAGAAACAATCTGTATTTCTTGCTTTGTGTTTGGAGGCAGTTTGGCAGAAATTTTCTAGGAGAAGGTTCAAGCAAATGAAATAATGATGTGTGTAGAAGTTTTCAGGTTATAGTTGGGGATGTTCAATGTCTCTAAAAATCCGAGGCAAAACCAGGAAACAACGGTCTGGCTTAATAAGGCAGTGCTGTAAGCCCCATCTGTTTTAAGTGCTGAAGATAAAGGCGGGTCTGCTTTTCTTTTTAAAATCTGTTGATGTGAATTTTGACTCCCACCATTTCTAAGAAACAATTTTCTATATATGATTTATTAAAACATTCATCTGACTCATGGTCTTGGTAGTTGACAAGGTACATGTAGATTTTCATCCCTCTGTAAGCACTTCTAAGATCCAGTAGGAACTTTTCATCTATGGCAGGATTGACCCGATACTTGCATCGCAGGCACAGTAATCCCAGCCTGTGATATCCTCTGATCATTTTAATACTGAACTGCGCTTGGCACAAAACACAGAGGCAATAGCGTTACACCCTTGCCTTAATACGTACTGAATAAAGTACACAGAGTTCTGGGAGCAAGGGCCAAAGCCTGGGATGTAGGCTTCAGAGTGGTGCACCCTTATGTACCCATTTTTTTTTTTTTTCCTCACCTTGTGTCTTTTCAGGTTTTACCAGTGACGGTTGAGGAGTAGGGTAGAAGGCTCCGTCCTTTGTGGCTGGATGCACAGCCTGGTTGTGGGGGTGCTCTGAGGAGTAGCAAGCATGGGCATATAGTTAGAAAGGAACTAAATCAAGGCTTCCACCCTCTTCACTGTTTGGCTTTGTTTGATAGTCTTCATTGGTCAGTAATATTAAAATGGAGGTGGCACTTATTGCTACTGATGTTAGATGTAGTCTAGAGGACCCACACTTAAAATCAGACCTTGAAACAGTTACCTGGCAGGCACTTAAATATGGATTTGTCCATTGATCTTCTGTGCCTGTGTTCTGCTGTGCCTGGTTGGTAAGGATCCCAAAGTTCTCTGTGGCACTCTGTGGGCATAAATTTGAAACCTTTTTGTTTAAAAGTAGAAAATAAAGAATATTGCTAATGCAGGGTCTGAGGTTGTACAGCCAATTAGGAGGCAACTTAATGGAATAAGTATAGAACAACCACATTACTCATTTCATGCTGTGAAATTGGAGGAGAGTAGAGAATTGGCCCTAAGTCAACAAATAAAAAGGTGGGGGGCTTTTAAAGGTGAAATTAAAAGCCCTTTTAAAAAATTATTCACTTAAGTTTGGACTGGTACATGCAGCATGCTGGGACTGCCAGGTTAGGGCTACTCCAAGTCTTTCTATTCAAGGAATTTGCAATAGCAGTCTGTCAGAAGCCAAGCCACTGGTTGGCACAAGCACCCACGGGTAGCATTTAAAAAGCCTGATAGCCCACACTCATTTGCATCATTGACTGGGACGCTCTGCCTTTCTCTTCTTCCTCTCTCCTTTCTGGTCACATCTGATTTTTGCCTTGGTCACCTCCTCCTGCTTCTTTTCTTATATACTTGGAAGTGTCCCAAGAATCTGGGGCTCCTACCTAAAGGGCTGTTTGCTTTGTTGACATCCAGAGGATGGTAAGAGCTGTGCCCCTACTAGACACCTAAATATGTGTTAATTTCCAAAACTGTCAGCTTTAGAGATGCACAACACTGGGCTTTCCCCCCCCTCCTCTGTTTATTCTCACATTCTGGGTCTGAGTGGGTCAGGGAAGAAATGAATGTCTGCTCTGTATTTGTTTGTCCTTCAAGTTTTGTTTGTTTTTCCCTTTATCTGTTGCATCCTGTCTGTTACCCTCTTCTTCAGGGTTGTGTATGGTTGGTAAATCTGTCCAGGGGAGTTATGAGATAGGTCAGCTCTTTGGGTGAGAAAA
Source organism: Theristicus caerulescens (assembly GCA_020745775.1). Taxonomy (NCBI): domain Eukaryota; kingdom Metazoa; phylum Chordata; class Aves; order Pelecaniformes; family Threskiornithidae; genus Theristicus; species Theristicus caerulescens. The sequence continues at coordinate 122,566,841 of CM036561.1, read as the reverse complement.
TTGAGTTCAATGGGCTTCAGGATACTCTCATGAATGACTGCAGGTGTGTCTGCTGGGTAATAAACCACAGTTTTTCCCAATAGTTTTTGTAAATAAATGTACCAGACAGTTGTAATTTGAAACAAATTTCTATTTCAGAGCCTTGAACCACTCTTCTTCTTGAATGTATAGTGTATAAAGGGTTTTTCATGTATCTTTTTGTTTGTTACCTGCCTTTGCAAGCCCTGACTGCAGAGCAGCGTAAAAGCAACAGACCTGTTCCACATGACAAAGGACTCTGTGTTAATGTGGAGTGGGGAGCAGGACTTACAGAGCTGACTAGTGAAGTTTATTTCCATTCCTCTACACCCAGAACTAAGGAGTGTGGCTTTTGGTGGCAGGGCCTTAGAAGAGTTATAGTTAGCTTGTAGAATATATAAAACATTGTCCACATGACTTTTATTGCTGCTCTTAACTGTGTGGAAGAGTTCCCAAGACACATGTTACACAGTTACATGTACAAAGTTGTTCTCAGATCCTGTGTTTGTATACAGTGGGCAGCGTGCGGTTCTTGCGTTCATCAGCATGTTAATTGTGCTATGCTTAATGTCAGAGTAGTGTAGCTAATTTAGAAAAGAGACATAATGGAAAACTGCCTTTTTTTGATTAAAAAAAACAAACACAAACCCAAACAAACAACTTCCTGGAGCACAGAGGATCTTTAATTTAAGACTCATCATTATCCCTGGTCATGATAGGGTTTCCTTTATGTCACCTAATAGATATTGAAGGCTCTTTCCCCTCATTCTCCACTTTTTTGAGTCTGATAATAGTCAACATTTTACAACCCACATCTACAAAAGTATTACTTTGACAGCTGTATGTCATCAGCACAGACAAATCCAAAGAGCTTTTGGGTTGAAGCAACTGATTTGAAATGATTAACCAGCAAAATTGATTAATCCTAGACATAATTGTTTCATGCCTGTCTGTTTCCCATCACTTCCTTCTCTTCCCCCCGAAGTTGTGTATGTCTCATCCCAAGGCAGAAGGACACTTAGTCTTTTTCTTTCCTCATTTTACATATTTGCACACAGGCTGCATGGGACATAATGAGATAAGCTAAAAAAGGAGAGTTATATCTCCAGAGCAGGTTTTTTTTTTCACTTTTCGAATGGCAGAGGTTTAAGAACACTTTTGTAGGAGCTTGCAGATATAGACAGCCAGTCAACATCTCTTCAGGGCCTGGCATGTTTTAAGGATAAATTTGCCTGTTGCACTCAAACAGTACCTGACTCTCAGGTGTACAAGATGCTAGAAAGTATGGCGAAACAGGGAGAAAAATAGATGGTACAAATTCTGTATGCCTGTTCTCTTAGCAGAAGTGCATATAATGGTGTTTTCTTGAAATAAAGAAAAGAAGGGTCAGTGGAGCTTTGTGCACTAGCTCTGGTCCCAGCTGGGGCATTCCCATAGCACCGCCTGTCATTGGTACAGCCGCACTTGTTCCCAGGCTCCAAAAGCTCACGTGGCACCCATTTGAGTGTCAATGTACCTGTGGTGCTGTTAATCCACAGCCCGGATCTTGCAGTTACAAAGAGGACTTTTACACTCAATTAAGGGTTTGATCTTGTATTTCTTCTTAGTGTAGAACTTGTTCTTCTATTTGTATTTCTCTTGTGCTGAGATAAAAACATGCTTCATGCCTGACTCCATTTTATTCTTCTGTTTGTTCCTCCCCCCAGGCTTCTGACTGGTGCTGGGCCTGTCACTTAGCTTCTTTGGGTCTCATTTTTTCCAGCTGTAAACTGGGAATAATTCAACTTCCCTGTTTCACAAATGCCCGTTGCTGGGAGTTCAGTACTTTGACACAAAGGACTGTACTGGTGGCATAATATAGAGAAGTGCTATCTTCTTGCCTTGGAAATGGCACTTGCATAAGTTCATTTTTATTTATTTATGATAATGTCACTTCCATCAACTTTATTTGCACTTAGAAAAAACACAGTTAAATATAATAGATTTAAATTTGAACCTATTAGAGCCCATTTTTTTCCTTAAAGGAATATAGATTGACCTCACATATTGCTGTTCTGGAAATAGGTGAATGCTAAAGCTATAATATACCTGTAACATTTTAACAGGAATATACATCCTTTTTGAGGAGGAATTGTGTGTTTAGCCTGGTTTCCTGTGGAGATAGGGCTTAAGCAATTTTTCTGTCTGCCTGTCTTCGTTCTCCTTGCCGTGCTTCCTCCATAACTTTTAAATTGAGCTTGGCAAACAGGTAGAGGTCTCAAGACAACAGCATTTTTACAGATGTCATGAAAAATAGTAGAGGAAAGAGAGGAGGAATCCTATTAGGACCAGGCTGCGCTGATGTCAATTATTGTTAGGCGCCAGGGAATCCCGATGGGTGAGAGATGTAATGAACGCCCACCTGTGGGAAAGGCTTCCCTTAGAGCTTGTATCTCCCGAGTCAGGTACCTGCTGTCAGTCAGAATACATGAATATGTAGGAAACCAGGCTGCCTTACTTATAATACTTTATAAATGTGCTTGGTTTTAAATGACCTGAGCTATGGATGTTACCAGAGTAGACAGGTTTTCAACTGATTTGGAGGTGGGGTGGATTGTATATATTTCCATTACTAAAATCTTCATATTTGGATTGTAGAAAAAATAGAAAAATACTAATGGAAAGTAATTGTCAGAAATCTTAATGTAGGGGATATTATTCCAAGTTTTCTAGGCAAATTCAGTCTTTGTATGTTAAAGTAGAGCTTATAGACATTTAGCTCTTGTCTATATCTGAAGGTTAATTTGGCTCAGGGTGGGCAGTGGACTTCTGAGAACTATAGTACTTTACTATGTGGGTGCTGGTTTGACAGTGTGTTATGTCTGTTTAACTTCATCTACTTCCAGCTTTTCTGGAGTAACTCCATGTGTTGACAAGTCTGGAGTTATTTAGTGCTGTCTTCTCAGTAATGGAAATACGTTATGTCAGAAAAATGGAGATTAGGCAGGTGATACTAAATACTTTTAGTGACATCTTGCTAGCAATACCTTCAGGGTAATTTCTTGATGTTGCAATTCATTAATATGGGTGGCAAAGTAGCTAGTGCATAATTATGTGTTCTATGTGCTGACATGGATTTTTGTTTTCCTTTTTTTCTTCCAGGACTCCACTGTTGTGACTCCAATTATTCTCAGAACAGATCCACAGGGATTTTTCTTTTACTGGACAGATCAAAATAAGGTAAGAGAAAAAGTTCCTGCTCCAGAATGGTTCTTTCTGTTTTCTGTCGTGTGACGGGCAGGAATTGGGAGGCTTTGCATGCCAGTCCTGGCACAGCAGACAAGCATTACATCAGCGTACCTTCCTCTGCTCTTCTGGGGAGCAAATACAACAGGCCTGTGGCTCATCCCTGGTGCACAAAACATGGAGAGATGGATGGAAGACTTGGTAATTTCCAGCCATGTTAATGATCTGATGGCCAGTGAGGTGTATAATTGTCCTGGTTTACAGGCAAGGATCCACTGGGGATGCTCTTGTGGTTCATAGCTGGCTTGTGGTTTCTCTGTGTTGCCTTAAGTCCACTGAGGATTTTGGCTGTTGTGCACAGCAGACCCAGAAATCCCAGAGGCCAGAGCTCCCTTTGAATTCTTCCTCCTGAACTGCCGCGTGCTCCCTGGCCATGCCTGGTGGGCCACGTCACTAAGTTCTTACTAATCCTTGCTGGACACTTACTTTCTTTTAAAAACATTCCGGTGTGCTTAAATCACTATTATGGCTGGGGAGCTGTTGGGAAAGCTCATGGCCTGATTCATCGCTGCGTTACTCCAGTTTCACATCCATGTCACCCCTTGAAATCAGCACTGTGGTGTTCCCAGCTGTTGGAGACTGTGGAGCTGCACTGGGGTGAAAGAATATCGGTACCCTGAGCAATTGGATGCAGTTTATTTCATATACCGTATCAGACATATAATAGAAAATTATTGTTGCCATTGTTATAGCAAAATACTCTATCAAAACTAGGAACTGAATGAGTTCCTCCTTTTTTTTTTTTACAGATGAATTTCCAAGTACTTACAAAGTAAGTGCTTGTACTAGTTCGCTGTTGAAAATGGTGTTAGAACTTGGTATTGCTTGAGCTTTGGCCTTGTGTTGGAGTGTATGCCAATATGACTAAATATGTACTTGTAGTATTCTGGCTATGGAAACCTGGTTTACCAGTTGTGTACTGTTTTTCAGGAGTTCCTGTTGATTTTATGTTTAGATACCAGTGCAAAAATTGTTTGAGGAGGTAGCAACCATTAAATGTGCAGACTGTACAGGCAATTTGCTATTACATTAGATCATATTTATCTTCCTATGTTTGCTTTTTAGAGGAGATGGAGCACAGTTTTGAGTCAGTGTATCTGGAAATCATATCACGGGGTTATAATAAAAATCTTCTCTGTCTTTGCTTGTGCTTGTACAAGGTGGTTGTTGTTAATAGGGCGTTCATCTGTTGACAGTCCGGAGTTGTTAAATTACTGCCCAAAGAAGCAAAGTGAAAGCCCTCAGAAGTTGAAGGATATGACTGATTTACACCAGCCCGGTAGCTACGCCAGAACACAGTGCAGTCTTCTGTTTTGTTCCTTCCCTTGCATAAACTAATTGTATAAGCTGAAAAAGAATGGCAAACTTTGTAATAGTAAATGGAAACCCAGAGTTGATTGGAGAGTTTATTTCACTTTTAATTTGTTTGGCACTAAGACCTCCTTCAGTTTCCTACTGTTGTCTGTAAAAACAATGTCTTGAAGCAATTCTGTGAAGAATAGCTATTTATAGAATTGTTGTTCTCATGTTCATGAAAAAATGTATTTATAATGCTCAGAGCATATTTTAAAAGGTTGGGTATTTGTACAAGAGATGTAAGTGTCAGTTTGATTTTTAAACTTGCAAATCAAGTCTCTGTAAAGGGCAACAAGAGGGATTTTTTCTGGTTAATAATTCATGACAGCTAGGTGAAGCTTGTTTCTAAACCCCAACCTAGCAGTGTCTATTTAAAGAAAGTAAATATATTTCTATTGGGGTGCTGATAGTGCAAGGACCAGGAAGGAAGTGCCACTTTCTGCTTTTGCAGAGAATGGTTGGGTTCATGTTTATTGTGAAATTACAAATATATTGAAAAAGGAGGTTATATAGGAAATTCTCTTAATTTCCTTCTCTTTGTGTAAAGTGATCCTATGATGACAGTGGAACTATGTGAAGAAATAATATCAGGACAATACCTCTATGCTTTCTCTTTTTTTCCCCTAGTTATTATTTTTTTAAGCAATTGCTTTTGTCATGACCAGGGCCTGTTATTTTCTGAGTATGGAAGGACAGGCCTTGCTAAACAAAGTGATGAACTGGGAAGCCTGCCTGCCAGCATCCTCGGTCAGACACATTTTCCTGGGAGCAGACTACAAATGGGTATGGAGACAAGGCACGAGTAGCAGTCATCTTTCTAGCCATTTGAGTGTCCTGTTTGCCAGATGCTGTGCAAAGCAGTAAATTACTGCCTGGATAATGGTATGGCTTTTAAATTGGAATCTGGCTTCTTTGGTTGCTGTTGCCTTATCAGTAAAGTTATAAAAAAATTACATGAATCACTGGGCGGGGAGGGGGGAGAGAACAAAACAAAAAAAGCCACTCCCCCTGTGTTAAATTTTTATTTAGCTTAGGGAACTGGTGGTTGTAGCTCTGCAGCTTTCTCTAACTTGTTGGCTGGTTGAGCTGTTTCTTGCATTGTTTTCTTGTTCCCTTCCTTTTTGTGTTTCTTCTCTGTTGCAGGGAAAGGAAAATAATATGTAGTGTCTGGTGTCTAGCAGTGTACCTGGACAGTCTTTTAGATTGTTTTGTGCAGTCAGAGCTCAACGTTCCTGGTAAAGATGCATGTTCAGTGCAGCCCTCCATCAGCGTCACTGACCCCATCTTGTAGTTCTCCAGTCCTCCCAGGCTTTGCAGCCCAATTGGGAAGTCTGGATAATGCTGGAGTTGAACAGGTGATGGATCAAAAAGGCTGCCAATAAAGTCGTTCTTACCAAAAAGTTTTATATGCGTGGCCAGTCTGGACTCTTCACTTGCTGTCCCCTGTAGCTTTCTGATAAGTTAATAGCAAATTTCATGCTTGCAGGAGCCATATGCTCCTAATAAATCATCCTAGGTCTGTAGTTTCAGATCGATGCCACTTACGTTATGCCACACGTGAAAGACTGTAAGGATGGCCATTCTTGTGGTATGAGATATCAGTGGCAGCCAGGCTTGGCTGAACCATCTTCTCGGCATTTACTTCTAAGAGCAGGAACAGAACTTGGAAAGAAGGCAGGCTGAAGAGACAAAGAGCCCCCAGAAGCCTACTTTGCAGCAGCATGGTTATCTGACAACTTACAGGCAAGGCAAACAGTATACTAATTGTTCAAGACTCCTTCAATGCAAAATAAGTATCCATGTGCCTTGCTCGTCTCTTCATGACTGTGTGTGATTTGACCATTTAATTATGTTTGGGCTGGGTCCAGTGTGTTATGCCAGGTAGCCAGGTCCAGCAGGACTGCTTTTGCACATTAACAAGAGCCATATTAAAAAGTCGTTGATCAAACTTCTCTGTTTGAATGACTTTATCAGCAAACAGTAGCCTAGGACAAAAGTGCATACAGGTTCTTCTGACCACGGGCCATTTCTCTTTGACTTTTATGTGCTAGGTTCACCTTTGCTGCCCATCCTAGTACAGTCATACCTGCAGTGGAAGTCTGTCAAGTTCATTTAAGCTCTGATCTTACAATTTGGTAATAATAATGTTGTATCCTGCAGTTCGACACACTTACTGTGTATTTGTGTATTTAAGTATATTTTACTGTTATGAGTAAAGGTAATCCTCCAAAATAAAGTCATAGATAGCATTTTGCTATTTTCTAATAACAACAAGGAAATTTAAAACTTTTTGTTTTAAACAGATGGCAGGACAGCTTTCTGATTTTACTTGTATTTTTCAGTATGAAATTCTTTTGTTGCTGAAGGTTCTGGAATATTTGCTTCATCTGTATGCAGAATGCTGGCTGATTTCATATTATTACTTGAATGATTCTCAACATGGGTTTTAAAAAAGAAAAATTAATTAATGTGACAAGCTAGCGTCTGTGATATCTTATTGTTTCTGTAATGTTTCTCAACTATAGCAAAACCAGACAATATTCATTGCAGTGTCATATTTTTACTCTGAATAAATATCTCAATGGATGCATAAGCAGAGTAGGAGAAGAAATATGTATTGTCAGACAGTTTGTGCATTATTATTCTTGCATCCTTTGGCTGGAAGTTCTGTTACACAATCAAATGGATGTTAGGAGAAGACACTTAGCCATTGACTCAGTGCAGTTCTGACACTGCCTAAGAAAAGGAGGAAAGCAACTAATTGCTTTTATGGTGGAGCCATTTAGGTTTTTAAAAGTCTGAGGATGGTATAATATGCTGTCCTTGTCATCTCACTAGCACGTACTGATTTATTCCTCTTTATTTTTAAAGCTAGATTACCACACTGACATGGCAGCATGCTGAAAATATAGAGGATGCAGACCCAGTCTCATCCACAGTACCATGAAAAGAGATCAGCTAACAGTCTGTGTCATGAAACTAAACTTAAGTGTCTAGTTCTGGGGAGTCAGCAGTGATTTCTAATGCCTCCTGCAGAAATGCTATTGTAAACAGATGCTGATCCCATTTGTCCGAAGGAAGTTTGTGCTGAGAACCTACTGCAAGTGCTGAGGTGATACTTACTCCATAGGAGGGGATGTGTGGCTGAAGCTCCCCTCCTCTGCCAGTTGCCATTAGAGCAGTAGCACAGCCCAACCGAACGGTTTATCAGGAAGGAGTCTGCTTCAGAGGCTAGCTTCCACAATTCATAGTTCAAGCTTTTACGTGTATTTGAGAGAATGTGGGGTGATGAGACCACAGTGGTACAGAAGTACCTATAGCCAGGTGTTTCCCCCAGCTCTGGCTTGCTCAGACTGACAGGCTGAGGATATCTAAAGGCAGAGAGACACAATCTGTACAGCTTTTTAGTAATAACAACTTTGCAATTTTCAGGGGAAGGAGCGGGAGTAGTTCCTTCTCTTACAGGGATAGGCCTGGTTTTATGTGTGAACATCGCTGACAGAACTGGTACTAACATGCTGTAGCTAAGCCACAGAATATGAGCTTGCTACAAGAGCCTGTAGCAAAAATACTGTACCTTATACTGGAGCTTTCTTGTTTCATGAGACTGCATGAAGTGGTTCCTTATGATAAAAGAGGAGAAGATGTGGCCTTTTTCCAGCTGTTGGGGATTTTGGCTGTGTTATTCAAGAGCGTTCTTTCATGGCTGTTTTGAATCGGGGCTTTAAAACAATTGGGTCAATATTTGTACTGCCCTGTGGGTCAAAGATCTTTTCATTACATCTTTATATGTTTTACAGTACATTTGACAAGCATACAATAAAGGCTGAAGTTAATAAATCAATATTTAAAATATATCTAATAATTTAATGAGAAGAATGTAATATTTAATACTGCTAGGTTTAAAAATACCTGCTCCAAACCTCAACTGTTTGGCTTAATTTATGCAAGAGCAAGGGTACTCAGTGATGCATCTCACTGCTGAGAACATCCAAGAAGTGCATCATTAAACATGTATTCACACTTTTCTTTCTGGCATGTAAAAGGAAAAAAAAAGCTAAATAACTAGACCCTTTGAAGAACCGAGATTATAAATATCATTAATTGAATGAGAAAGGGTGGTGTATGTCTCTCCACATACGGGATTATTTTAACATGTACAATGAAAAACTCGCTCTTCTTCCTCATTCTTTTAGCACCTCTAGCATTTCAGCAGTCAACATCTCTTATTATAAATACTGTTTGATAATTAATATTGGATACATGGGCCTCTATCACATGATTCGTCATACAAATAGATTTGTCTTTGCTTTAGCTGCAAAACACAGGAGTCAGAATGACTTAGATCCATGTACCATACTGGCATTCTGCCAGGCACCAAAAAAGACTTCTATATTTAGGTCTTTATGGAGTGGGGTTTTTTGGTTTATTAGCAGCAAATTCTATATTAGATTACTTGTGTTCTCAGTGGTCCAGTACTTGTGGTGCTTCTTCATGGACTTCTGTAGAAGCATTATGTATAATCTACATGTGCACATTCTCTGGTGTCAAACTGGCGTGAACAGAAATAATACCAAAGCTAGGAAAGTTTCTTATCAGAAGGACCCTTGTGATAACAATTTATAATCCTTTCCAGCTGAAGGGAAGGTTACATTCATTCCATGAATGGTGTTGCTCAAGACTTGCTCCATTTACTGCATATGTGAACTGTAATGGGAAGCTATGGGTGGATTGCCTCTGATTTTTGAGGGCAGGGGTCGCTTGCTATATTTCAGCTGGAAATTTAAGGAGTGAGGGCTTTCAGGCTCCTGAAGGTGGACAAAGTCTCGAGGAGGTGATGCTAGTCTTTTGGCACAGTTAGATGGAGTTGGGTTGGAATCTTTTTCAAAATAAGTCACATGCTGGAAGAGGTGGCACAGAGTAGTCTTCAGTGGAAATCTGGATGAAGACTCTACTCGGGCAAGGAGCCGTGGTGGTGTGAAGTTTTCCTTCTCAGTGACACTGGATATTGGGAGTGAACCTGAAGCAGCTAGTAAAATAACTGTGGTGGCACAGCAAATAATCTGAGCCTTTGCCTGGGTTTTGCAGTCTTCTTGATTCATGAATTTGAGGTGTAATGTTAGGAGCTGCCATAGTGGCATTAGAAGCTTGAGACCAGGGATGTCATTGCTGGAATGCAAATGCCAATTTTTGGATAAGAAAATGACTCATAAATACTGACATCCAAAGTTGTGTGTCTGTCACAATTTAACGGGATATGGAAGAGAATCTCTTCAAGGATGCAAGTGCTTGCTAAGGGACTGTTGTAACCATTAGGCTGAGCAGTGCAGAAATCACAAGCGAAATCCTAAAGGTGAGTTCTTCCTCCAGTGAAGATGCAGTTATGTGATAACACAGCATAAAAGTCAACTTGCCAAAAGTAGAGAAGCTAACTAATCTGTAACAGGAGGTCTTGGCTTGGGGGTCCCAACACTGGCTTGAAGCAGCTGAGGGTAAAATATTCAAAGGTTGAGCTGCTAGCTCTGATAGCAGCCCAAGTGGTAATCTTGGAAAGTTCACCTGCATTGTCTTTCTCTTTAATATAGAAGTAACTCCTCACCTGTATCTCTAAAGGCAGTACCTAGGAGTTCAGAAATAATAACAGTACATGAGCTAACACCCATACTGATGGGTCCATGCTGGAAACTGCGTGCCAGTGCCTTTGTCAGTGAAGAATGCTGCCTCCTTGCTGGCTTATACTACAGAGATCATTCGAAGGTAGAAAAGTCTGTTGTATTTTGAAGTGGGGAAATTTCTAGCTCAACAGTTAAAGCAGCAGGGGAGTCAGCCTAGCAACAGTTCATGGTCATCTGGAAGCTGCAGCTCATGTTTTTTCACAACTGCTTAAAAATCAGCATGTGAGTGGAATAAAAGACCATGTGGAAAGTGGTAGGGTAGCCACATATAGTGAAAATGGAAGGAAATATTTCATGGAGGTCAGCTTCCCATCAGACTGCTAATTTCATTTTTAAAAGGAAATCTCTCTGCTTTCAAAACATGGAAATTGTTAAAGGCCCATTAGGGAAATGGTACTACATCAAACACAGAAGGTCTCTAATAAGCATTTCCCACTACTAAATATCGCCCTTATTGTTGTGAGGGAGGCAGGAATAGAAAATGAATTTTGGGTTTAATCCACAACATAGATCCAATTTCTGAAATGAGGAAGCCAAAGAATTTCAAAAAGGGAGGATGACCCTGGAGTCATCCACATTTAGGTACTGTTGAATTCTCAGGTACTGAGAACAGTCCCAAGGTATTTCGTATTATGCAAGATTATTATCCTTGCTGTCTAATTGAAAGTGAGTTGTGACTTTCCTATAAAGATGAGATTATAGGTTGTCTTTTGTTTAGATGGGCTGAGACTTGGTAAGCTTTGGCTGTAGATAACTGTAAATGTTAAATGTTATTAAAAAAAATTGGAAATTTGAGTTTTCGTGCAAGAGACCTTCATGATCTGGCTGCTGGAAACTGTTTTGTTGTTATAATTTTCAGCTTAAGTATTTCAGTGAAGAAAACTTGTGGCCAAGGTGACTAGCATACACTAAAGTGACTTCTTTAATGGCTGTCTGTCAAGCTTTCAAATGCTTTGTGACTTAAATAAGAATTTTCTTACCATTCACATCTCATCGGGTCATAATGTCATTTAATGTTTCAGTATATAGTTGGCCTTAACTAATAGCAATGCATGCTTTTAGGAAACAGCTGGGAGTTGGGAGACCTGGGTACTTACCTCTTCTTGGTCCTGATTCGCCATAACTCAGCAATGGGCTGCTCTGCGTCCCTGTGCCTGTTTCCACGTCTGCCCTGAGTCCGTCTATTTGAGAAGCCCTCTGTGAGCAGGGCTGCAGCAGGGATGCCGTGTTACTGCCTAATTAGCAGCTGGTAGAGCGCGGTTCCAGCCCACTGCAGTACGTGTGCTTTGGTGTTAGAGATGTTAATGTCTTCTAGCTGAGAAGGGCTTGCGGTAAATGGAGACAATGGGGTGTAATAAGCTAGCCTTCAGTCTCTCTTCTCCTCCTTAATTAGAAAAGTCTCTTGTGTTCATGCCCGCAGCTTGTATATAGATTTGGTTGAATATGCAGCATCGGCTTTGCTGACTGACCTATTATTAGCACAGTTCAAAAATTGGCTTCTAGGACATCAGCTTTCCTGATCGCTGGGAGGATAACTGATCTCTCGGCGTGCCTGTCAGATTGCCTTCTCTGCTGAAGCTGTGCCAGTTCAGATACTTCTCTCTAATGCTTCATATCCTAGCTGTTTCCCCTCCCCCACTATGCTTTCAGTTTTTCTTTTCTTTTTTTTAAAAAAACAAACAAGCAAAGCAAACCTTTAAGAGACAGTGCACTGAAAATAATGATCTTTAAATAACATATATTCTGTCCCCATACACGTGGTCTTCCTATGTGAGCATATGCACTCCACTAGTAGTCAGTGTTATGTGATAAATGTGTTTGGAAGTTTTTTTTTTGAGTTTCAAAAAAGTTCTTGAAACACATGTGACTGGCAATAAATATCAATTTTGCACTAATACTTGCCTTACTTGATTTAAGGCTTTTTACCATTAAAAATGTGGACGTGCCCTTGCTTCCCTCCTCTGCCTTTTGCTTACTCCTGCAGTCTTGGTATTTTACAGCAGCTCTGCACATTTGCAGTTGGCATCACACAGAAATGATAAAGCCCTTGGCCTGTGTGTGCAGTGCTAACAATGTACTCCATTGTACAGCACTGCCTTCCTTTCTCATTTGGGATTAGTGTGTAAGGACAGAAGGCACTCTGGAGGATCCTTTCCTGCAGAATCGTCTTTCAGTCCCATCTTCTTTGCTTTAATGACAACTTTCATTATATGTCCCAGTACTAGGAAGACACACAAACAACGTCATGCTACAGATCGTAAGAGTTTTAGATTCTCTGTGTGTGTGTCTGTGTGGCTGTTATTTTTGAGCATTTCTAACTCTACAGATGCTGTTTATATCGCCAGTCTCCTCCAAATATTCTGCTGGATTAGAAGGTCTGTAAAATCTTCAGGCAGCCTCTGCCAGTGGCGTGTACAGTCTCTTGTCTACAGCCTGGCTTTCAGTTTTCCTGATGTTTTGTGCTACTGTATCTCCTCCACGGGCAGTGGTTTTGCTACTAAAATTCTGAACTAGCGCTGGAGGACATCCAACCCCCAAAGGAGAGGAGACCATGTCTGAAGTGCCTGTGCCTTCCCCTGGCTGTGTTCTGTGTATGCGTGCACACGCAGGTGCTGTCAGTAGGCAAGCCTCCTATTTTGCCTTTTCAGAGTTAGGGCTTTTCACTAGACAGGAAATTAGTATTCATCTTTATTACTTCTTCTAATTAATCTTTCCACATAGGCAAGTTTTCCAGTTTTGTTTTTTTTTTATTATGACTTCTTGATGTCATTGTCCGTCCTTCACTTATTAACAAAAAACAATAATAAGTCTATGTTCTCATCTCTGATACCTAGTTCATGACTTTGTAGCTCTACTGATGTCAAGTCGTCCCTCTTGCACTCGTGCTGGGGGGGGAAGGAGTAAGGACTGTGACATACAGGATTTGCGTTTCTGTCTTCATTCATATCCAGGAAATGTAATTTCCAGTACCTGAATTCTTAGTGTGGAGATTGAGACTTTTAAGACTGGCACATGCCTTTATCCAAGATGCGCTCTGCATTGTGTGAGAGGAACAAGATGTACTATTGTACAAGAGAACTGTTAGTGGTTGAAGAACATATTTAAATCCTGAATCTCCAGGGCATGTTAAACACTCAGCTGTCCAATTAGCCCAATAACAATTTGGTCTGTGGGGGTATATATAACATTGCTATTTCAAGGCTGCAGTTATACATGAAAAGTGAAATTCTACCCCTGTGCCACATCCCAAAGAGCTCTCGTACTGTCTCGGGGCTGGGGATTACCAGAACCTACCCCTGATTTCAAGGCCGGTCACAGTGTGCCTGCAGAGCTTTACTGAGCTCTTAGGTTGCAGCCATGGCTGCAACCTATGCAGACACCATCCAGATGACAAAGTCTGCCTCAAAACTGGAGAAGTCTGTGGTTGTTAGCCGATACCGCACAGCTGTGCTGCCAGCTATTTCAAGTACTGTTTATTGAAGGCTAACTCACAGCTGACCTAGGCAAATGCTGTCTTGCTGATCACAGTATGTTGAATAAACTGTGTAAATCGTAATGTATTTACCTGTACAATATGTCTCACTTAAGAGGAATATGGATAATTTGGACAGGTGGTTTACTAGCCAGAGAGCTGATTATCTTTGATTGATAAACAGCAGTAAGTGTTGTTTAACAAGAGTAATAATAAAAATATTGATTAGCAGGTGTCTCGTACTAAGTGATGCTCATTGAAGCCCCTGTTAAAACAGTAATGAAATTCTGAAGGAAGTTTTTTGTCTTTTATACTACCTGCTTTGGGTTTACTCAGGACAGTTAGACATAAGGCCTTATTTAATAAAAAGTACTATGAAGTGGAACACTAATGCCTGACAGTTAGGAATATGGCCAAAAAATATTCAGGGAGTGCCATAAGAGAAACTTACGTAATTTATCCTAGGCACTTTCAACTTTGAGACTGGGAAAAATAAAAAATATTCTGTATTTAAGGGAACATTAAGAACAATACAGTATCTTACAAAAGGTGGCTTTATTCTGTAATTTACCTAAAAAGAAATAAATAAATAAAATAAAATTGAGGTGTTTTTTCTGCGTTTAATCCAGATTTGCATGCTAAATAGTAAAATAAGCATACGAGTAGGACTATGTCATGCGTGAAAAACATCCTTCTAAATGAAGGTAAGACTTAGGAGTTCCTGAGCTGTGTTTTCCCTTGCCGCTGAAGTCCATGTTGTGATGGCACATCTTAAAGTCATCTGCCAGGCGCTTCTGCCAGCCAATCTTCCATAATGAGATCTTCACTCCGTCACTAGCCCATGCTGTAATTAAAAGTTCCCAGACATGCTTGAAGGGAAGCTGGCATCATGCATGTTGAGCAGTAACGGTGCTCTTCCAAGGACAGTCTGAGTCTTGCAGTTGTCGTCCTCTTCCTAGCAGTCACATACCACGGTAGAGGACCAGACTGGATCATTAAATATCATATATGCTTCCCCTGCCCCAGGAAAATATCTGGTTGCTATGATACTCTTGAGATTTGAAGATAGCTGGAACTTTGCCTTTCAGTTCTCTACCTCAAGGCTTTTCCCCTGAAGCTTAACTGTCCTTAGGTGCGGATCCACAATGGCTTTTTACTAGCATTGCCTCAAAAGCAGTGTGGTCGGTTGTAATAATACAATGGTCCATAATTCAGTGAGGTGGCTAATAAGTAACTGGTACTTGACAGCAAAAAAAAAAAAAAGCTTTAGCAATTGTGTTTTAAATAATATGTGTCTATCAGTGCCCTGTCAAAATTGTATTCAAAGGAACTTGGTAGACAGTGTGCTTTCTGTAGGTGGAAAGTACATCCTCTCTGCAGTGTATGGTTTTGAGCTGGTTATAAACTACTTGTATGCAGAGTAGGTTTGCTTATTCATGTTGAATGTTATCAGTAAATGTCATAGTCTAAAATTATCTCAGATAAATCTCTGGCTTTGCATTGTACCCTTTTGCAGACATGCCGAAAGACAGAAACCTATAGACGTTTTTGCCAGTGAAAGTTGCTGGGAAGAGTCTGTCAGAGATGCTGCAGTAGTACTCTTTGAGCATAATGATGTCATGCATACTAGATGGATGAGGTGAGAAGCTTCTCTCATTAGACTTGCATACAGTATATTTTAAAATGTGGAAAATCAGTTTGAAAAGTGGCACTGCTTTTCTGCTGCCAGAAGTAGGTTTTCAGTGTACTGACTGCAGATGTATCTTGTCACTGACAACTCGTACCAGTATCTTTTGCATATCAGTGTGTTGCATATCCAGATTTAGGTCCCTCTTTCACATATGTTGAATTTTCAATCAATATTTTTACTGAAATTAAGAAGGGTACGGAGGAAGGGGATATAGGTAAGATAAAGAATGCTGGAGGTGAAGTCAGCCGTTCTGACTTGTGGACTGAAGTATGTCTGATGTATTTGCACTCGTCTCCATAGCGTTCCTACATTTCACTGACAAAAGTTGTTCTGGCTTCATAGCCTTTGTGTAAGGGGAGAATTATCTACCCTTTTGTAGTTAGTGTGTGTGGGAAGTATCTTAGCCTCTTCAGAAGTCCTGTTGCAAAGCTGATTGTTGAAACAAGATCTCTTAATTCCTTGAAAATGCCTTTTCTCTTGGTTGAGAAGTAACGCAAGACATTTCATAACGCGGGAGTGATGCTTTTTTTTTTTTTTTTTTGCTTTTTTCTTCTTCCCTTTCCCAGGCATTTCATGCAGGACTTGCCGGAGTTCAGGCTAAAATTGTGTGTCCTCCTTCCTTTCGTTGCTCCTCCTGCCTCAAATTCTGCTTCATGCAGAACCGATAGGATCTGCATACGCAGCCCTGTCTTGATTCGTATCTGAGTTTCGTGGGCACGTCCTGTTTTCTCATGCAGAAATTTTGCCTGTGCAGAAGGATGGCTTTTGCCATTTCTTTTTGGTTTCTGGATGGACTGTATAGTGCACACAGGCTGTGCAATTCTGATACATCCATGTTATGTTAAAACAGCTCTTCACAGATTGCCTTCAGAGCAGGTTTAAAATGTGAAGGAGACTTGCATATGGTTGGACCAGCAATTACAAACATAATCGTATATGACATGTCACTTTGTGTCACCTTCTTCAGAGTGCTCAAATGCATGTATGATATTGTAGCTAAAAATGTGAGCCTGGAAATGACAACATAAGGCTCCTACTGCTGAAGAATGCAGGCATTTAGCCACAGCCATCCATCCAAATCCTTTGAATTTATGCTGGTACTCGCTCATGGCCACTCAGCAACTTCCCTGGATTTATGCCAGGAAGATGGCTAATGGAACAATCTTTTTATGATCTGTTTAGCTAAATGGCTATAATAATGTGGGATATTAGAGTAACAGATGCTGTTGACCATCCTGCAGTAGATCAAAGTTTGTATATACAGGAACTATGCGCTTCCTTTCAGAGTCACGCGTATAATTTGGAGCTTCTCATTTGTTGCTATGGTATTATATTATCAGAACAATGAGAGACAGAAGTGGTAATTTTAATGAATTAAGTCAAAAGTGCCGGTCTGCAACAGTCTCAGCTCAGAGCCTAAGGAATAGTTCTTTCGGGATCAGTAATATTGCAAAAGGGTGCTCTATAAACGACTTTCAGACATTGTTGGCATCTGAGGATTTCAAAGACTTGAAATACGAGTCCAAACTTGCTAAAACAGTCCTCTGTCATAAGACTTAAGACATGTTTGGCTCATGTCGCCATTGTAATTTTGTGTGGCCTCGGACTATAGCCCCTGAAGCACAGATGACCACCACCTGGAGTTGCATTTGCCTCCTGGGATTCTCAGGCTTGAGTCCAGCATTCAGCTTTGACCGCACAGTGCAGAGCGTGGCGGTGGCTTGCAGGTCTCACCTCTGCTTCCAAAGTGGGTTGGGAGCTGAACAGAAAAAGTAAGAGATGGAGATTAAGCATCCAGCTGGTGACTCTGACTAGACTTTCTTCTGTGAACCTTTTCCTGGAGTGAGAACAGCATACTTCAGTTTTCCAGTTGTATAAAATAAGAGCGTGCCTGACCAATACGAGATCCCTCAGGGTCTAGAAAGACTTAGACCCTAATCTCCTTCTGCCTGATTCCAAAGAGGGATTTGAAGCATGGAGCTTTAACATCTATATCTGCGGTTGGTGAAACTGAGCTGTTTCAGCTGTGTATTAGTTTTGTGCATTTGAATTTAATCTACATGATGATGACACCAACATGAGGATAATCTCTGAATCATGAGGGCATTGTAAGTTGACAGTAAATTCCCCAGAGACTAAAAAGATGCCAGTTATATGGGTATGCCTGAAAGAGTAAGATCTAGGGGAATTAAAAGCACTTCACACATAATCTTAATGGACTGTTCAGAAATTGTAAATCTGCTCTGTTAGTATAATATCCTAGCATCATTAGATATGTTGTTTAATTGGCTTGGCTTTATGTTTGGAATATAGATTGTTGGGTGGTCTGAATGTTCATATATTGATATCATTAATTATGCTGTTAGGGATTTACAGAATTAGCCTGAGAACATGGGAACAAATGTGTTATGAGCTGTAGAGTCATATGCCAAACAAAATAGCATCATTTCAAGTTGAAGACTCAAACGGAAAAGGCTACTTTTGTCCCCATTGTGGATCTAGTAAATTTAAGACACAAACTGAATATCATTCAAGAAAAGAATTGCTTTGTGTCTTGCAGAATAAAAGCCCCTTTCTGTCACATCTGTGTTTCTTATCTGCAAAGGTGGAGAGTTTTCCTTTTGTTGGCTGGGCAATGAGCTCTTCATAAACACTCCTCACGTGTGTGGAGTTTGCTTGAATACACCAGTAATATGTTTCTATGTAAGAGAGGTGTGTGCAAGCAGAGGGTACCAGGCTTTGAAGCTCAATAACATCTGGGAAATGACAAAACTCAATTTAACCTGGGTGTTTCAGCAGAATGGATATTGGACTGAATAGAATTACCTGTGAGCATCAAGAGGACTCCACTTAGGGGTCAAGGGGGTTATTACCAGTCAATTGATACTGTTCACTTCAGCATTTTGTTTTCTTTTTTTCCCCTTCTGCTGGCTTGCAAGAATTGCAACAGCGATAATTTTGTGTGCGAGTATAGCTCTCATGGGCAGTGACAGATGATCGCTTGCTATCATCTGTCATTGCCCCCTGCCATCAGATGCACTAGGTTGGAAAGAGCTCTCAGAGGGAATCTTGCCAGTCGGCCTACGAATGCATCCTGCTACCACTGAGAACTGATTGCTGCCTAAGGATGTAACTTGCTGCAGCTGTGGCTTTGATATTTATTATGGAAGAAAAACTGTCTGACCTGTCAGCTCGGGGGGGGGTGGGGCAGTATCGTGAGGCCCAGGCTGCACATGGCCGAGAAATGGACTGGTAGGTGTCCCGATGGTTGTGGTAGGGAGATTGTAGTTACCTCTCCTTTAATCAAGGGGGCCCGGGGATTACTGTGATACGTACCCCAACAAGTTGTATGGGTACCAGAGGAGATGGGACTACTTCTTACAGCTCAGGCTCCCACCTGCCCTGCTTGTTAGGGGTGTGGGAGAGCTCTTCCTTCTTGAGAGTGGGTCTTGTCTCAGGACTGTTTGCAAAGCAGATATACTCCCTCATTTTGATAGTGATTTTTAAAATTATTTTTTCTACTTGATTCTGTAGGTGTATATAAAATTAAATAGGATAACTTGCAGAATCAGACTCATTACTTTCAGTGTAAGGAGGCCTCCTCACACCGAATGGAATGCTTTTGGAAATCTTGAATGTCATGTTTGAATTTAGTTATAGTCATGGGGAGTAGGAATAGACATTAGTATCTGCTTACTGTCATCTAAGGCAGAATGAACAATTCTGGTTTAAATCCAAACTTGCTTGGATTTTGTTAAAGACAAATATTATGATGTTATTTCTATCTACATCTGTACTTTTCCCTGCACATATTAGTTGAGGTGAAGATGCAGTACTCTAACCTGGATTTGCTGGAAGACACAGGACATATTCTAATGTGGATTAATACAGTTATGTTCTGTTTACTTTGGAGATAAATAGTATCTCCTGTGTCTAGATGTGCCTTTTTTTTCCCCTTGAGATGGCCTAAAAGGATATTCCGAGTTTTAAATGTGCCATAAAGACCCATGTTCATGTGCTTTACTTTTTTTCTCCCCCCCGCCCCACTCCCAAGAAGTTAATATACCTGTGAAATGAATGATCTCCCAGAAGAGACTTGAGAATGTCTTTGGCTAATATCATTATGATACAAATGGCAGTGTTTGCTCCAGAGACTCAATCCCAGTCAGACAGCTACTAATTAATAAACCATTGCACAAATTGGCAAGATAAGAAACAATACAATATATTGCAAGACCCTGTATGATCTGGAAACCTTTTTTTAACTCTGCATTCTGTCAAACTGATGTATGCTGATCACAAAGTGAATGACGTGCGTTACTTGACACGCTTGCAGAATGTAGAAAAGCCTTTTCCTATTACATAAAGTGTTGTTTTGACCTGTCCTCTTCTTGAATGTCTTCTGCATCCTCTAGTCTTTTTTTTCTATCTTACTTGCAGAGCAAGTGACTTAGTAATGGTGTATGAGAGATGCTTCAGTAAGTCAGAAACATGTTGAAGTTGTGGAGTGACACACGGTGCAGTGCTGGACTGCTGGTCTTGGTCCAGGTGCTGGTGTGCAGGGGTGAGAAGGGGAGTTGGGGATGTTACCTAGCAATCCCAGAGCTATAAGCAGACTTCTGGTTTGCATCACTTCAAAATGTTATGCTGATGATAAACAGCTTTTGGAATTGAAACCTTAGATCGGGAGGCAAATAACGAATGAATATTGCATTAAAGCGCAAAAAAAACCCAAAAACCAACCCAAAACCAAACCCACGAAAACCTCCCTTTGCAAAGCACAGGGAGATAGCTTAGAGCATTTTGTTTGAACTCCAAAATCTTTTCCAATTAGACCATTTTCTAAGGAGTCAAGCTAAACTGTGTGTTTTTTAAACTTCAGAGTAAGATGAAGATGTATGGTTTTACAGTTACCCAACTGGGCATTGGAAAGGTCCTTCACTGAAGTAGGAAAACATGTTTGTTGGTTTTTGTTTTTTTATTTTTTTAAGCAAGAAGTATAAATTTCTGTGCCTCTGAAAACTCAAAGTCACGCAGTGTTTTTTAAGTGGGTTCATGTTATGCTTGCTGTCAAGATAGAAACCCAGTTTTAAGGCTTGGTCTTTGAAGCTAAGTTGGTTTCCAGAGATGAGCTTTCTTTGTGTTGTCTTAGATTTGTGCCCAGAGGTTTCTTCCTTGCAAGGGACCTTCTTAATAGAAGATAATTTAAGTGATAATTCACGAGTATCCCTATCACCAACACACACTGGGATAGAAATTCATGTCCTCAGGCCTTTGAACATTGTCCAGCCTGCTGTATAAAATGAGAAGAGTCATGCTCAGGGGCTTCTGGCTTTTGCTGAACTTGCAGTGCTTAATTTGGTGTCCTAGGATACTAAGGGTGTTCTTGTTTTATGGTGGTTGATTTTTGTAATGTGTACACGGACTGTCCAGCTTCTAAGCCCTTGTTCATGTATCCCATACTGTGAGGTATTGCTGATGAACTGCAAACTCCTCAGTTATAGTTCATCATCCAAATTCATTCCCATGGCTTAGGGGAGGCCACCGAACGCCCCGATCTAGCAGGCTTTGCTTGAAGATGCAGGTGACACTGAGGCCCAAACAACTCCCTACAAACTTACCTGGGGCATTGGACCTGGCAGAGGGAGAATAGCCTGGGTGATGTTGGCTCCAAAGAAGGTTGCATGTGGGAGCAAGGATGAAACATGCTGATAGGACCGTGTGTGTTGCAAAATTACTGTGGCAGTACCCCGAATAAACCAAGGGCCTCAAATTGAAAGTTGGGGCAGCCTTGGTTTTGTGACTGTGTCTAGGTGTGCAAGTATCACAGCCACAAAGGATGTCTAACATAGGTGTGACACTCTGAAATGCACTTATTTTGTTTTAGGTAAAAGTTTTATAGGCAAGTTATCTAAGGATTTTCTTAGCATCAGACAGGTGGTGATTTTTACGAAGCATCGTGGCTGTGCTGTGCCATGCACTGCAGGCACACGCAAGCTTGCTGGGCCTGCAGCGTGAGCCAGCAGCACATGGGCTAGCTCTGATCCGAAACCTGTGCTGGGACATGGAGCTGAGCTGCAGTTAGTAAGCTCCCCTGAGCATCCTTATCCCTGATGATAGGAAAAAGTAATTCATTTAGTGTGCAGCTGTATTATTAAAGCAGGATTCACTGTGCCTCATGAGTTTGGGGAGGGAAGAGAGGGAAGAAGGGTTTGCTTTTGTGCTTTTTTCTTTTCTTTTTTTTTTTTTTTTAAAATCCCACTTCTCTTGGCATTCTCTCTGCAGCCTGCTTACCCTGTGTGTGAGCAAGGCTTCTTCTTGTTGACTGATATTGTAGCTGTTGGCTTAACTCCTGCCTCTTCCAGCTGGCTGCCATGAGACAGGTTCTTCTCTGGGATCTGTCCTTCTGGCAGCAGCGTTACATTCCTTGGCAATTTAAAAGTCAATTAAAACAATGCAGATATTGATGCAGATTTCCTTGTCACCTGTAGCTGTCTAATCCTGGAGTAACAGATGAAGTGCTGGCCTGAATAATTTGAACCTTCCTTGCAAAACTCCCAAAGCACTGGACTAAACTTTCCTTCCTCATAATTCTACAGCAGATGTAGGAAAGGGAAGGTCTGCTGTCGCAATATAGAACACATTAAATATTGGTAGATTATTTCAACCCTGACTATATTTTTGCTAGGTTTTTTTGAGTTTTCTGTAGTTAAATGAATATTGGCTTCATCTGTCATTTGTCCTTTGGTAGGAAGGCAAGATAGGCCACCAGGCAGCCTCTAACAGAATCCTGAAATTCTCAGCCAGAAGCTAAATGTAGTTGTTTCCTGGTGGCATCTTCTGGGAGACAGTGCTTATCTTCCAACCAAAGACTAATTTCTGCAGAGTGAAGGCTTTGTCTTAATTTCTCCTGGCTGTGCAGAGAGCATTACGGGCTCCTGGGACTGTGAGATCAGATTTTCCTTTCTGAGATCTCGGCACAAAGTAACTCTTTGGTGTCACACAACTGTACCACTGCTGAAGGAGGAGATGATGCTAAATAGCTTGTCGTGAGCACAGTTGCTTCAAGCCCTTGAAGGGTGGGTATAAGTGCACTTTTAGAAAGTGGAAATAAAGTGTGTGTTTGGGCAACACTAGTCTGTAACCAACTGAAATGTTGATACCTTCATAAGGGTGTGTCTTGTTTGGCGGGGTATGTTTTCTGGCTGTTTCACACCTATGTGGATAATGATTAGCTTGGTATCTGAATCTTCTCCCGAGGGCATTCGGCTTCCTGTTTCTGCAGGTGAATAACAATGAGGCATAATTTAGCAGAGGAAAGGATTTCTGCCAGCTGTATATAATCCACACCTGTTACTATGAGTGTAATCATTAACTTGGCCTTTTAAAGTAACTAGAAATAATTATCAGCATAGAGGATGTTGGGTGCTAACAAAACTTCCAGGCATGTCGACTTCTTTTAGAGTGGCTTTATGGCTGATTGTATGTAACCCTTGAGACTTGTTGAAAAGTTTTGTACTTAATGATGCAGAACTTCTCTAGAGGTGTGAAAGTGAAACAAGAAAACTTGTAATCCAGAGGATGACTTAATTTGGTGCTTTGTTATTATTGCTATTATAACTTTCTCTGCAGTTCAGATGATTTCACCATGTAATTCTTTGCATTCTCTTGGAAAGCAGAGTTGGGGAAACTACAAACCACACAAATTGCTGTTGCCTA
Organism: Theristicus caerulescens; assembly: GCA_020745775.1. Taxonomy (NCBI): domain Eukaryota; kingdom Metazoa; phylum Chordata; class Aves; order Pelecaniformes; family Threskiornithidae; genus Theristicus; species Theristicus caerulescens. The sequence goes on along the minus strand of CM036561.1, from coordinate 122,543,626 downwards.
AGCATTGTTTGCAGGAAGCAAAGTTAAAGGGCCGCATAGGTGGTACTGCAGCCACATCAGCATACACATGGAGTTGCATTTGATAGTAAATCATGTGCTGGAATTATGCCTTTTGGGTCCTCATGGTAGCATGCATACTAATGTTTTCTCCAGTGAAGTAATGCTGTAGTTTAAAAAAACAAAAACCAAGCAAACAGCAACTCAAAATTTTTAAAATAAAAGTAGAGCTGTAGTGGAAAATACAGTAATTGTAGCTTTTCTTGTATTGTCACTGTCTTTGGAGCAATAAAAAGAGACATTGGAGATACGAATGAAATTTTTTTGTTGGTGGTGCATAGAATTATTTAAACTTTCTTGAAAATGGGGAGAACAGTCTCAGGTTTAAATCTCTCTCATGATTCATCTTCTGTTAGTGTGAAGGGAAAATGACTTCATTGTGTGATTGCAGAAGCAGTTTCATTTGCTGTGTGAGCTGGTACGACTTCCAAAGCTCAGGATGCAGCCCACTGCATCGACTGAAGAAAAATGCTGGAATAAATTAATGAGTATACTCAATTTTAGGATGAATGACCTGTTAGTTTGCATGGGTAGGGAGATTAAAACTGAAGCTGAGTCCTGGTAAAAGGGAAAGCCGTGAATTGAACGGTGGAGGACTGGGAGAGGGGTCGCGTGAACGAGGTACATCTTGCTGGATCGCCCCCTTTTCATGTCAGTTTGGGACAGAATCATTCTGATAAGCGAATCCTAATTCTGTGCAATGTCCTGACGTGTAGGTCGTAGATCTCACTGTGAGATTGGTGGTTTGTGTTAACTTTTGTGTATGTGGAGGCAATAATTTAACTTTGAAAGATTCTTAGCAAATTTGGGCCACTGCTGCAATCTGTGTGTTCGATAAAGAAAAGCAGAAATATTAGTTAGAAAACTTGACTTTCTTCTTTGTGATTGACTGGAGTAATTAATGAAAATAAATTTATATCATTAAAGCTGACAGAAATATAATCTGATGTCTTGTCAAGTTCATTGGCGTTTCTTTGCAAGAGACTGATTGAAAGTTCTGGGGGAAAATCCTGTAATTGTATTTGTATGAAACCTACAGCATTTGTCTTTAACTCATCAAACAATGGTTATTGAAAAAGTCCTATATGGTTTCTATTAGCCTTAATATTGTAAGGTTTTTGTATTTGTAAGGCAAAATGTCCATTTAAAAGAATTTCTTAACTTGGACATGCAAAAGTGAGAAAATTCATGGCTGCAGCTGAATGAATGAAACTTAAATTCTTCAAGGTGTTTACAGAATACAGCTATTGTGGCAGTTATTACTGTGTCCTTTTGAAATAGTAAAGCTTTCATAGATGGATCTCTAAGAGCTAGAGCAACAGAATTCAAATCCTTCGCTTTTTGACTATTAGTTTGATATTAGCACGTGCTTCAATAGGTAGAAAATACTTCTAAGACCTCACCTTTAAATTCAGTGTGAGTCAATGGAGATATTCCATTATTTTGTGTTAACTGCTGCCTGAGATTTGGGAAATGCTGGGCTGTACTGTTTGCTCAGTTTGAAATGTGCAGTTCAGGTGAAGCAATGAAAAATTGTTTAATCACACAACATTGAAGAGTTTTTAATATAGACACTTTAGAGTACTTTTAATACAAATCATAGGGGAATCTTGTTTTATAAGGTTCACTTTGATATTTGTGTTCATTCTCAACACTAATGCTCTGATACGGTGTCATGTACTGTAAAATTCCAGGATTTTTAATGCAGTCCTTGAAGATTCAGAGCTAACCTTTACTCAACAGAAATAAGATTGACCCTGTCCCTAATAGGGGTTCTGTCCTTCGGATGAAATATTAAACCAAGGTCCCTTTTGCTGTGAAGAAATAGTTCTTTCAGAAAGGGCAGGATATAACCTTGGCGGATGGGCCAAGAGTCCCCCTCTGTCAAGTTGTACTGTTCAAGGCTGCACGACAAATAATATAGTGCTGTTCTCCTGCTCTCTTCCAGTCCCAGCCATAAACTAATTGCATACTTGGGAGAATGGGATCCTGACCTGTGGCTGGGCATCCTGTGCCACTGCAATGCAAATAATCCATTTTTTTTAGCAGTCTCTAGTGTATGTTTAATATTTAAAGCCTCAAGCCAAATGTAAAAAGCTCCTTTAATAGTTGCCAGCTAAATGCTTTTTTTTGTTGGCTATTATGCTACTTCTCGCTAGACATTTAGAAACCAGTGGAAGTTTAGGATGAGGTTTTTTTTTTTTTTTTTTAAATGACTACCTGAGAGGAATTCAGGAAGTAATTAGTTGGAAGGTGTAGTAGTGTATGGTGTTGGGGAGAAACCTTGGAATTCATCTAGCATTTCCATATAATTGTTACCCAAAGGATATCCTTTCAAGAATGAAAACATTTTTCCAGTTCATGCAACATTTTTGCTTTTTCCCTTTTCCCTAATGTCAGCTCTTCCATTAGTTTCAATATATATTTCTGATTATAAAGCATGCTATCATATTTTGCATAGAGAATAATAATAAAAAAAATACTATTGCCTTCTGTTATGTATCATCTCTAGAAATTTCAGCCATTTGAGCCCTCAGCTTGTTTTACTATGTGTATTTGCTTGTGTTGAATGTGTTCCAGCTCTTCATTTCCCAGGGCATATAAAATTGGTGAAATTCCATGGGAAAGAATTGTTTTGGGTACGTAAACATACTGTCAAGTGTTTTTAGAGCTCAGGAAGAGCCGGCGCTTAAAAGTTGTGGGAGTCGAATGCATCCGCATAGCGTGCTCATGCACCTTCCTCTAGGCAGCGTATTGTGTTGGGACATCAGAAGACTCATTTTTTTTTTTTTTTTTCAGAGATTAAGTCTTCCCCAACAGTTTCATCTATGTTGATGAAGTCAGGAGAAAACAACTCTGCTGTTATTTCCTGGATGATAGGTATTTACCTCCTAGAAAAGTTATGCAATAACTAAAGCAAGACATGGCCTGGCCAAGGTTGATGGAAAGTTCCAAAGGAAACATCTGTGTACAGTTAGTGGTTTTGTTGAAGTTTTTGTTGCACTTGCTGAAAAGAGAAGTAGACATGTAAACATATAAGACAAGCTTAAGTCAGGCTAAACATAGAGATTTATTTTCCAATTAATCAGATATTTATTATGAAATGTGTAATTTACAAGTATTTATTGTGAGATAAACAATAGCTTCCATGGAAAACAGCAAATTTAAGTGTATTCATTAGTGTCCCAAACATTCAATTTTCCGTCTTGCGTGTTGTCCTTAAGCCAGTAACCAAACCTTAACACGCCATGCAAATTTCAATAACGTTTTGTCTTTTCTGTGTTTAGCAATTCCTCAGTTTGGCCGAGCCAGTGCAAGCTTTTCCTGTGCACCTTCTGCACGTGGCTGTCCAGCCAGGCTCTGCCTCCAGCCAGCCCCATCAGACATCAACAGGTGTCCGATGGTGTGTTGGGCACGTTGTGCTGGTAGCATCTGCTGGGGAGGATGACTCTCAAATGGAGTGGGGTGAGTGGCCCCCCACCCAGTCGCCCTTCTGAGCATGCTTACAGGGAGATCCTCCAGCGTGGGTGAGTCTCTCTGTCTCTTCACCGGGATATGGTGAAGAGCTCTGTGAAAGCAGAGATTTCCATCAAAGTTCTCAGTCCCAAATACTGAGGGGTAAGAGCGGGAAGGATCCGTGTGCCCTGAAGGCTGGATCTGTGACCAACAAGCAGAAAATTTTAGCTCGTTGGCACTTTGTGTGTTGTGAGGGCTGACAAATCCTTGCAAGAACAGAGAAGGTGTTCTTTTGACTTTGTAGCGATTGTGTTTGTGCGTGGTGATGGTGGGGCACAGTGTCTGTTTACTTATTTGCTTTTAATAGTGGCAAAAGGGTTTTGCAGAAAGGCAGTTAGTCTTATAAAAAATTGCTTTTGCTGAGAACCCCATAAGAAATTACCATAAAAGTCAGTATGCTGTTAAGTCCTCCTTCTTCCCACCATCCTGCTGCTGCTTTCTTATTTATAGAGCCTTTCCCAAGAACCTTCTTGTAGTCCCACCCTTAAATGTCTTGTATGTGTAAAAGTGCTGGAGAAGCAGCGCACACTGTCCAAAGCACAGTGCTTTTTGCTTCTTCTAGTCCTTACCATCCTGAGTGAGAAAAGGAGTCATCTTTTATGGGGCTTTTGATAAGCTTTGGGAAAGTTTTGTCCTCGCTGATGTCCTTTGAATTTTTTTTCGAAAAGAATGAACTTTCAGATAATTGGACCTTGAAAATTAAGTGGTTATCTTCCAGATAGCATGTCTGAAATGTATGTGTCTGTGTTCAGAGAGCAATGCCTCAGATGCTTAACATTTTAAAATGCCATTGCAAATAAACCGTCCTTGGACATGTTTGCTGGAGATGTCCCTGCCAAATTACGGTAAAAATCATGTAACAAGATGTCTGATTCAAGTGGCAGGGAGAAGGAAAAGTTGTGCCTTTCTGTGGCTTTTCTGGATGCCTGGCAGACTTGCATCAGTTCTCGGGCAGTAAAAGGATTTGGCTCCATGCACCAAAATAGCCGCAAGTGGCAAACTTACTGCGTGCTGAGAAGGGGGAAGGAAAAAAGATACGGTCCCTATCTCAGAGATGCTCATCTCTTTGCAGTGTATAGGATAAGCACTTGAACAGGAACACCTCGGGTATTATGAATAGGGAATTCCTTCTGGAATATTTTCAGGGGGGTTCAATAGGCTGTGTAGGGATTTTCGGGGGGAAAAAAGATGGGGTTTTTAACGGGTAGAATAGCATAAAAAAAACAATGTAAAGAAAGGCAGAATGCATATAAATAGAGAGGAGCAGAACCTGAGTGGATCGCTGGTGTAATTTTCTCAAGTGATGAGGGTGGGAAATGGAGAGAGTCCTGACACTTGCAAGAATGTCCATCTTTTTGACCAGCAGAAAATGCTGTCTGTCTCTTGAGTGGTTTAGGTGGATTTCAGATATTTGTAAATAATTTCAGCAGGTATTTTTAAAACAGCCACAGCAATTAATGGCATAGGTTTTACCTGGAGATTTCCAGGTAACTTTCCAAGTCAAAATGGTAGAAATAATTGTTTACTTTAACATAAAATTGTTGATAAGCTGTTGACAGCCTAGTCATAAATATTTTCAGTTATTTGATAGTTCGGGCTAGAAATACCAAGGCTTGGAAAGCTCTCTTACTCCTTTGAACAGTACACTGTATCGTTTGTATCTGTAATCCTCAACAGTGCCACAATCCAGTTTATAATATGCATCCTCAAGTACTTTGAACAGTGTTTGAGTTCTTATTTACTGGAAGATAAGTGCTCCTTGAGCGTCTACAAACTTGGAATGGACGTGGAGTACCAGATTTAATGCAGCCTTGGACCGACACTAATAATATTGTTGAACTATTGGGCATCAGCATAGCTCAAATGCTTGCTTGCTCTCCCTACAGCACAGTAAATGTCAGTAATTATCCCCACATTATTTTAAATGCCATTGCTAAGGCCAAGTGTTTTAAAATGCCAGTTTGACTTAAAGATATTGTAGTTACATTTAGGCTAGAAGGAATTTTAAGGAAATAAATGACCTGTGGCTCCATGAAGGTTTAAATAACCAATTTCCTTTGCCAGCAACCAGAATCTCGTTTATCCTCATGTGCTTTCAAAGAAATATTAATACTTGCAATACAGTTTTTGTACCTTTATTAAGATGTCTATTTGATATAAGAGAAAATAATGATTTATAATGGTGAAGTCAAATCCTCAAGGTTTTGTAGAAGTTACTTTCAAGATTACCATTCTAACTTTTTTTAGAAAACTTTTGTTTTCAAGGAAAAAACAAGCTAATAGAAATCCTGAGCAGACTTATGTGGGAAGCAAGCCACTGGCTATGCTCAGTCATCTGTCTGGTTTCATCAACAGCATATTGCTCAAGTATTTACAGATTCTGCAATTGTCCTTCCAGTGATAATAGGTCTCATTCTACACAGAAAATGCACAGGTACACTCATCTCTGTGTGTTACTTTTCCCCAACCTTCATTGGGACGGCCAAAGTGGGCACGACCTCTTCTACTGCTCCCTGCGGTGTTGGCTGATCTCATGTGATGTGTATGTTCATATTTAGGAGAAAGTGCTTTTAGAGAGGAAAGACAGGTAGGATATTAGTCGTCTTTGGTAAACTGCGAGGACTGGGAGCATGTGCCAAGTGAGATGCTGGTTAGGTCAGAAAAGAAACCCTCATTTCTGAGGAGCAATGGGGAGGGAAGGGCATGTCGCTTTGACCGTAAGAACAGTGAGTTCTGCAAGCTGTTGTCAGTTGGAGCAGTAGCCTCAAAATGCACATGGAAAGTGATGTTGGAATTTATACTTTGTAATAACAAGCTGGGGTGCTTCCAATTCACTCTCAATTAGTAGTAACATGCTTTTGCCAGAATAAAATAACTTTTCTGTCATTAATGTTCTGGACTAAAAATGTTATTACTTCTTCAACAGCAATCACTTCCAGATTTTTTTTCCCTATATACAGTCTAGGTGACAAGGTAGAAGAGGAAGGAAAGGAAGAATCGGGAAGAAAGGCATATTTTGGTGACTGCTGGCAATGTAGGATATGACTACTGCATCTTAACTGATGAGTTTCTGTCTCCTGACTGTCACAGATACTCTCTAGGCCAGTCTACATTTGAGTTTCAGTTCATGTTCTAAGTGTCTAGCAACTATTTTGTCACTCAGGACACAGACCAATCTTGACCTTTTAAGTGTAGCTATTTTATCTTTAGAAGGAGAGTTTTCTCTTTTGGTTTTTCCTTCTGTCTGTTCTGCAGCCTGCCTGACACTTCTAAACCATAATTTAGTTCTTTCCTGTTTCAGCAAAAGCAGCTCAGAAGAACACGGGTCGTTGTTTTCTGGATGCAGCGTGACATCTTTTGCCTTCATATGCAGCTATAATATTAGTAACATGAAGTCTTCGAATATATCGGATTAGCAAATCCACTGCCATGATATCATAATTCTCGATGAGTCTGATGTCCAAAGGAAGGACTCAACAGTTTTGCAAATTCAGTGTCCAGTCATTGTGTTCAGGGGGATGAAGTAAAAGTGTTTTCATAATTCATGAGGTTTTGCTTGTGTGTGTGGGGGTGGTGGTGGTTATTATGTATGGGTGTTCTTGGGTTTGTTTTGCTTGTTCCCCTAAGGTGTTCAGAGCAGCCGTATTGCTCATAATGGGTCCTGGGTATCATCAGTTCATCACCCTAGAAATGTCTTAAATGCCATTTTGGATATGGACTGATGACAAAGATCTAGTCCAGTGGTGCAGCAAGAACTAGATTAGAGCCTGACCTAATCTAGTTTTAAGCACAGGAGGTACTCCATTTGAAGCTAATACTACAGTATTTGTGTCCAGCGCTTCCTGGGATTGGTGAAAAGTGACAAGTTCCTGGTATTTAAGCTATTTGTTCCTGTGACTTACTCTGAAACCTTCCTGATGCTTCTGCAGGGAGCTGTTGTACCTGTACAGGGTTCAGGGTCTCACTGCCAGGGCTCAGCACTGCCCACTGTCACATTCAATGAGGCTTTGCTCTTCTGGAGCCTATTTCCACACTGGTATCTGGTTCAGAAATGGGAAACCCACTGAGTTTCTTCCCTGCACCTAAACTCCATGCTTCTAGGCATCCAGTGTTCAGTCCAGTTGCTTCAATGGCATGGTATGTCCTTATCAAATTATGTTAATTATCTGATAGCTTCCAAAATACTAGCTTCAGAGGGAAGGACTACCAAGTTGCACAAATACAGGACTACTGCCACAAATTGTGTGTTGATATTCATTCTGTGTTTGCATCATTCTGAGAAGTGACAGTCTTCTGAGCCACACTCAGCTCCGTCCTTGAACTAAAATAAAATGTTATTTCCAGAATGTCTACTGTACTTGCAAGGTTTGAGATCACTTGAAAAAGAAGATTGCATCCACAGACCTTAAAATCAATATTTGGCTTTCATATCAGTTACATGACACGTGATGTGAATGGTTTTATGCACTGAAATTTGTTCATCCTGTTCTGCTCCTTGATGCTGACAACTTAGAAGATCATTTCATGACACTATCTCAATCACTTATCCCTATTGTCTGTCCACAGCAGACGTGCATTCTCTTGCTAAAATTGTGTGCGTAACGGTCTTAGGGGGAACTTTTAGAAAGACTGGAAGAATGATTTATGCTGGTAGCCTAGACTACAACTGTACTATCTACCTTTCTATATGTTTGCCATTGGCTAAATTGACAGACAGCAGTCAGTCAGCCGACTCGGCCAACTAATGAATATTGTACAGTTAACAAAAGCTGAACTGTTCAATCAGAAGTTTGAATTTCATGTAACATCAACATGAAATTTGCTGTTATTGTCTGTAAGATTGTGCACGCCACGAATTTCAGAAGGTACTGGCATCATCAGAGATGAATTTCAAGAATATTTTTGAAATGTGATTGACTAAGCTACTGCCAAAGGCATTTCTCCTATTTTGTGGCACTTCTGATCTCTGCTTAATTAGAAATATTGAACTACTCTGGTGTATCTACAGACTCTCAGCACACAAGTCTTTTTCTCTGATATCCATGTTCTGGTTAGTGCTGTTGTCTCTGTAACATATGGAAAATTAGTCTGATAATGGAACGAGGTTTCAGAGTCTTTCCACTTTCTACTGTCTGATGCATGTTACTCATTTAGGTACATAATAACGGTCGCATTCCACATAGCTCAAGAGATAAGTAGTGTATTAACCATTAATCTAGAATTGCGGTTGAGACCTTAATTGCCAACTATGAGGCCAATATTAGATACCTATTTTAAGTGCATTAAATACATGCAATATTACCCTGATTTGGCAGGAAAGACACTTTTCCTTTCTATTTTACACAGCCACTATAGCTGTAAGGACAGTGTAAAATCACATTTTTGAAACGTGCTTTATGTTCTTCAGATTCTGTAGCTTGCACATACAAGGCTTTATTGTATACTTGCTGTGGAAACCATCTGCCACACTAAAATGAATTTGTCAATGACATGATTATTAAAATGTCCTGTTTGATTAAAGACATTCTGTTTTCGGATCAATGTTAGGGGCCTTGTAAGAGTCTTAGGGTGTGGGGTTGCTTCAAGAGCAAGAAATATAAGCCCAGAGTTGGTCTGTGAGAAGCTGACTTGAGTAATTGTTTATTTCTGTGAAAACTGCTTTTTATATCCAATATATGCAATTAAAGGTGCATTTATTGGAATGAACAGCCTCACTGCCATACAGGTAGAAGACAGATTATAAAGACGTATGTGATATTGTAGTGGAGCCCCTGAGAATGAATGGTCTAATCAGGGTTAAATCAAATTGTCCGGGTGCTGTAATGAGAAGACTCAGGTTTGCTTTTATCCCTCCAGCTAGCTGGGAAAACTCTCCACTGCGTTTTGCAATGAGAGATTGTGCTATCATTTGGAGATCATAATAGTAGCAATAAAGAGAATGCAAACTATCTCCAATTTATTTTGGCCCACTTAGTCCAGCATTTGATGTATCTGATATATTGTTTACACTGTGAAGTTAAATATTTCATGTTACATTTAAATGAAAATAAACAGAACCTAAAATGAGGAAAAAGGCGTGATAAGTAAATACTTGGGGAAAAATATTCCTCTGTACTTACAGCACTTTAACAGGGAAGAAAAAAAAATAATGCCTGTAATGCATTCTTGTGATGTTTCTTTTATTTTTTCTTAGCTATTTTGAAGAGTGAGTTAACACAGTGCCTAATTCTAGAATTCTAGAACCCATGCTGCCTCATGGGTTAACAAAATACAGGATTTTCCATGCTCTCAAATGGATTTAGCCTGTAGCTGTGACAGTCCCGTAGCACACGAATATTGGCTTTTCGAAATGTAGCTGCCAGTCAAATCTGCTGTGATTCGCCTGAGCAGCATTAGGAGGCGTTACAGGTTGGGTGCCATCAATTTGGCTTTGGTTTGGCAGATGAGAGAAGGGAGGAGGGTGGTGATGTCATCTTAATCCCCTGGCTTCAACCAGTTTCTGCTTTTTGCTTGTGGCTCTCAACATCCTTCACATGATTCCAGTGACTGGCCAAGCTCTGGGACCTCTTCTTGGCCTGGTCAGCTTCTGTCCCCAGGCAAGGCCATCGATCACACATGGCCAGTCCTGCCAGGGTGTGCAGCTTCTGCTGTAAGCCAAGGCAGAGGATTTTACATTGCTTGCTGTTAACTCTGGAGGAACTACCATTTAACGGGTATCATTATATGAATATAAAGAAAACTCCTAGAGAATCTAGATGGTTGTACTCTTCACAGCTGTTGCTGTTTTTTGACTTTAAATTCTGAGCTATGAGAGTTGTAACTTTCAAACAAGTTCCTTTCCTCCATGAAATATGATTGATGCATTGAGCAACACCAAATTAACTTGTTTACATATGGAGTTGTAAAAGGAGAACCTTTCCCCATGTAATGCAGAGAAGGATATTATACTTAATTCTCATTTATAACTTTGATATTTTTTTTTTAGCATGAGGAAGCTGACATTTAATGCTTTTCTTTTATGTCTGTTATGTCAGAAAATGTCATTGTCAAAGCTAGCAGCTGCATTTTCTAATGGTTAGCTCTCCTTTTAAAATTCTACGTGGTGTTGCTGCTGGTTTTTCATCTTTGCTGTCTTTTACTTTCCATCTTTTTCACCAAAAAGTGAGGCTACTCCAGGGGTCCCAACACCCCATTTGGTGTCGTCTCACCTCAGACAAAAAAAACATTGGTTACCTGTAAACCCAATATCGGACATGGTGGTGTTTTATTCAGACAAAGACCAGCATGATGTTTCATTTGTAACTGTGGTAGACAGCTGGGGCTCACTTGCTGTCGAAGATTACCCTGCAATGCAGGTGTGAGCAGTAGCCAGGTGGGGTGACCAAATATCTTGGGTCTTGTGGTGATGTCTCTCCCAAAAGCTACATGGAAGAGAATTAAAGTTAACAGCTGTAACTTTTAACTTGTAACTCAATCAATTACAGTCCAGGGCTGGAACAGGTATGAATGCCACAAAAAGTAGAAGGTGTGCAGAGTTATAAGCTTAGGGCAAAATTTGTCCAGCCTGCTTATTTTTCTAAGAAAGTTCTCTGAAGTTTAAATTTATTACATTTGGTAGAAAAGGGACTGGGATCCACCTTCAAAAGTATTCTTTATGCAGACGAGAATGACATGTTGATGAGTGTCTTCACAGCTACAGAAACAGAGCATTCCTACCCTGCCCAGACCTGTGGCTGTTGATGTTGATTAAAACATAGGACAGTTGTCTTTCATATGCTCTAATAAAAAATTAAATTTAATCTGTAGCAAGTAAATATTTTTTCTAATTACATGAAAACCACCTGAGTAGATCTTCTGCTTATTTTTTTTTCTGCTAGAAGCACCTCCAGCACTCATGTACAACCAAATGCTTTCAGTGGCATAGCCAGAAACGAACAAAAACCATGTGATAGTGTTCCTGCTACTGTTGCCGAGACAGGAAAAAAATTAATTCTGAACTTGGTAGCTTCAGCCATTCAGTTGCCAAGTGTTATTTTACACATGGCTCTGGGTATTAGCTTCACTGCGGAGGAGGATAAAGGAAAGAAGGTGTGAAGGGATCAAATTCATTTATAGTTCATTGTCTCCTTCCACCATGGGCAATGTTAAATAACTTATACTCAGCCTGTGTCAAAGCCATGTTTGCTATGGCATTAGTAACAAAAAAAAAGACAGATTTGTTTCTAGAGGAACGCTATCTGTTCTCTTGCATCTGGGGATTTGTAGTGAGATCTGCTAAAAGAGCTGTGAAGATTTGAAGGTGAGAGGATAATAAGTTATAAAAAACCCCACCCCACCCTAGTGTTAATGCAACATATTAGCAAAAACTGAAGCATTCAAAAACATGTAGGATTCTTATATTGAGGTTTCTCCTTTAACACTGAAAATGTTAGTGTATTAACCTTTTGTGTTATCTTTTTTCACATATGCTGTGAACACACAAAAGCATGTGCTTAAGAAACAAAATGAAGTATGGATGCTGAGGTTATATGGATGTAAGACTGCAGTGTAACATTTTAAGATAAAATGTTACTATTTTTGGAGACAGTTGACTTCCTCAGAAGCAGAACTTATGTAGTAAGCTATGAAGCCAGCAGATTTATAAGGCTTTCCAATTCCAGCTCCACTATCAAGTTTTTAAGTGTGCTGTTTGTACAGCTAGAAAGGCTTCAGAGTCTACTGGGGATACTGGCAGTGGCTTCAGCAATGGGTGGGCATGGGTTTGAGGTTTGCCCAGTTACTTTAGACATGACCTAAAACCCTCTTGGGTTTCATTTACTTGTTCATTGCCCTTAGAAGTCTGTTTGGTTTACTGCTGCCAGGTTCTCTAATAGGTCTGGTGAAGTTCTTCCTACCAGGCTTCTGGAAAACAACATGACTTCTCATAGCAAATTTCATGAACATGTAAGTAGTGTCTTTGTTTGCTGATGAGGTACCACTGCTGTCTGTCTGCCCACTTTTCTGAGCAAAAATGCATGATAATCTTCAGAAGCCACGTGCATCTTAAGCTCGGAAATAAATAGCCAGTTGCAGCTGTGGGCTTTGCCATCTGCTGCTTGGTAGCTAGTAAAACTTGTTAAGTACCTGCAGGCCTCCCGTGTTACAGGTTTGCCTGCTGAAAATACCTGGAGCCAAACCCTTGTAAGTCATTCCAAATTCTCTCCTCAGTGAATTTGGCTTGCTTTCCTTTTTAAGAACTCAACATCAGCCATTACAGAGAATCAAGAGTGTACATTTTCAAATTATTGGATGGATAATTTCTTCAAATGACTGCTAACGAGCAAAGTGTACTTAACATCTGACCTTCAGGCTGCGATGGATCTGTAGGGTTTCTGTTATATAGCTGTTCTCCCTGTTGATGAGTGTAACTTCTGGTACAGGTGAGGTTTCAGTTCAAAGACTAGCACTTGTAAGTTCAGATCTCATTTCCGAGAATCTTCAGTAATATCACTTGAATTCAAGGTTTCGATTCACTTCAAGCTATATAAATTGTTCTCCTAAAGTGCTCATGGAAAAGGCAATGAAGGCAAGCCAAGCCTGGTCCTCTGTGCTGAGAGAAGACTGAAGGGGTGTATTCCTGTCATCTGTGCAGATGAGCACCTGAAATGGGTTAGAATGAAACTACTGAGTTTCAAACTATTTCTGAGAAATTGCTCCTGTCATAAACACAAAGATTTTGTGGCACGGCTCTGGTGAGGTATGTCTATTCAGTCTTCGGTGAGTTGATAGCAGAAGACTTAAGACTTAACGCCAGAATTAGTTTGTGCTGAGCCTGAGCTAATCAGCATCTCTGTGAGAGACCGTGTACTTGCCTGGGCTGACTACAGTGCTGACAGAAGCACGCAGGATGGCCTCTTAGAAACTCAGGGAAACTCTCTGGAGGCTGCGTAGGCATCCCCTTAGCGCTGACCTTTCAGGAGGGAAGAAGAAACACAGAGGGGATGTAAGACACCTTTGTGCTCCTTGCTCCTCAAGTTTAGCAGAACTGTTCAGTGGAAATTAATGTTACATTCTGGAAGACCTTAAATGACTCGCCTAAGAAATTTCTTTGGTTGATGGCTTTACATAAGGATGGTAGGGCTTTGAATATGGCTTCATCTGATTGTGGCTACATATATGCAAATGTAGAAGTTTTTTTTTTTTAACATGTGTTTCTTTTTAGCTGACATTCTTATAAAATATTTACATTTACATTAGTTTCCTTTTGTATACTTGGCGACTGATTCTTGTGATGCTGGAACATTAGAGCAGAGTTGTTTTCTAGTTTTTGAGGAGGACTCGTGTTATATATCTACATGGTGATTGGAATTATTTGCTTAGTTTTCTTTTAATCTGAAGCTCCCAAGAAATCCTAGTTAATCTCCAACAAAAACATTGTCTTTACTCATGCTCTGAGGGGCTTTACCGTCCTGACTTTAAAACGTGCTTATACTGTGACCAGCTGGTTGATGCTTGCTTTCAAAGATTCTGCATTTATTTTGCATCCATTCCTATCTTAACTTTAAGCACTTTGAAAGACTGCAAAACAGGTCATAAATACATCGGCTGACCCTGTGAATTTTATGGTGTGGAAGCCTGTCATATACTTGCTGGTCATAGTAACAGTGGTATTATTCATGTAGAGTTCCTAGATTTTTACACATGGAAGCAACTTTCCAAAGCAGAATATTCCTTTCTTATGATCAGGATACAGTAAGACCAATTAATATGTACATGAAATAATTTTACCTCTGGAAAGACCTCAGTGGCTGAAGTGAAGCTTTGAGTGCATAGATGCTGACCATTTGATAAGCCTCTTCCTGCACTTCACTGCTTAAGTGACAATAATTAAAATGTTCAAGCATGTGTATAATATTCTCTGAGGAATAAATAGTATCTTAACAGAAGATCTAGGGAGTTTTCATCCTATGGAGTGACGTAAGAGCTGATGCTGGCTAGGAGGCACTACTTGAATACAAGAAGTCCAGGGTGAGAAACGATATGAAGTGAATAAAAGACAAGTGCAAACGTACCTGATGGCATTTGACAGGCTGCCTCATTTTCCTTCAGTCTTTTGATGCCTGCAAAGGGGAAGAAAATAAAGACAACATCAGAAATGGGCTGCAGTGACTGAAGGCCAGCGGGGCGAGCGGGTGGCATCTGTGATATTGATGCACATCTTGAACTTGTTTATTTATAGCTCGCATGTCTCACGTATTTGGAAATAGAAGAGCTATTTGGTCACAGTCCTGCAGTAGCGCATGCTTGGTAAGGTGGAATAACTTAGTATTTTTTTTTTTTTAGTCTTTGTTACTACTAGTAATTTATAACAGTTTATTAATTTGTTTGTTTTAAGGTGAGTGTGTTTCTCTTGAGACTGACAGATGCATACTGTTTCTAAATCCTTTAAAGACAGAGCTCTCATCTTAGTTTTCTGGCCTAAACTTGAGATGTGTTTTCATGTTGGTAAAGGGATAACTTTTGGACTGTGTTCAAGGTCTCAAGATTTTACCATATCTGGATGTCCACTTGCCTGCGTTTGTTCCCCTTTGGCTTTCATTTTTGAACAGCTTACTGGCAGCAATGCTGAAGGAAACAGCCAATTTTGAGTGACAAACATGGAGTATTCTCAGTAAGGGCTCCCTGAACGAGCGAGTACAACTATTCACATCAGAAGTTTAATTCCCAGAATTTGTCTCCTTCGTTTGGAGAACAAGAAGGACGGTTTAATGGCTGTGCAGCTGATTAAAACTAACCGGGGTACACAAATTCAGAGATGTAGACAGCTATCAGTTGCCAACTGAGTTAGAACAGATTGTTAGCCAGCTCTCTGTTGATTTGATTAATGACCTGAATCAGTTGTTTTTGAGCGTATCGCTGCCAAAGTGTGCTAAACAATGAAAACAGGAAACTTGTGTGTCTTGAATCCCTTTGCTACCATGGTGTCACCAGACATAACGAAATGGAGGCTTTGCTGTGCGTGGGCTGAAGAGCGTGGAGAAGAAAAGGATATTTAAGGACCAATTATACCTCTGCCACACCCAGGCCACGGACCGCTCTGAGATGCGGGAACTGGTAATGGTCTGTGAGGAACCACCTGCTTCCTTGAGATTGCAGGGATACATCTCAGCATTTGCTCTCTGCCCCGACATATGTTTCCTGCTCTTGGGTTTGGGACTGTGAAGAGAGCGTGGCTGTAGGAAAAGGAATTTCAGAGTTGCCCTTGGAGCATCTCGGAGCTGCGTATCAAATGTGCAGGGCAGCAGGGCTTCCTTCTCCTTCCGTTGTGCCAACAGGGAGGTAGAAGGGGAGCAGGACACAACAGAGGATGTGTCCTAGTTATGGCAGATACTGGGAGCAAGTGGCAAAGGGGAGGAGGAAATCAAGTTTTTTGATGGGGAAAACTCCCTATAATTTTGGTTGTGACTGTATTAGGAAGTTTGCACCAGCTCTTGTGCTGGCAAACCTCTTGTGAAGCATCCCAGTCTTCCCAGGAAAGCTAAGGGTGTTTGCCTCCTTTTGTAGTTGCTTCACAGCAGAGTGTGCTCAGCATTTGCTAAAAACTTTTACCACTTTGCTCTAAGTGGCTAAGACTGAAGTTACTGATGTCCATGGCTGCATTTTTCAGAGATAGCTTTTGCAAGGCTGGTAGGGCAGAAAGGAGTAAGTGTGAGATGACCGTTCTGATCCCTGTGGCTGAATGTTGTGCTAATAACTAGTAATGTTTATTTCCAGTGTAAGTTGAAGGTGCTGTGAGTAGAAGGCAAAGGACATAGTAGGTGTGAGCGGGTCCTTCTTTATCTCCTGCGATACCTGTTTCATTTTCATCTATGTGTTAAATATTATCACCAGCTTCTATAAAATACTTTGTAGTAAAGCACAGTGCTAAATACAACAGTGATGATTATTTTCTAAGGTTATTACAAGTCTAAACCTGAGAAAGTTTAAAATGCTTTTTATGTCTAATAAACAAACATACTAAATCAATAAAATATTCTTATGTAAACATCTGAAGGTAAGTCTCTCTGCTGATAAGCCAGGACCAATTAATTAATGAAAGAACTGGTCAGCCTGTTAGCAGGAGTACATTGAGCACTTTCCTTTCCCGGAGGAGCTTTTTTGTGAAACCAGTTCCCTGGTGGACCTGACCAGCATCCGCCTTTCCATGCACAGTGCAGTAGCAAGGAAGGTAGTGGAGTTATTCTTCCTAGTACCAGGCTACAACACACCCAGGTGAGAACAATTCCATTTCCAGGCTGTTAAGCAAAAGATTCCCCCATTTTAGGTTTTAATTAAATATTTTCTTCTATTAAGCTTTAATAGTCTTATTGTAATTTTTTTTCCCTTTGAATAAACTGGCAGCTTGGATTGTTAGTTTACTCAGATACACGTGGCTTAAATTAATGAACTTTTCCTGGTGTTCTTGTAGAAACTAAGAGCAGCCAGGCAATAAAGCAAATTATTGTACAGGATCAGGTGGAGAAGATTTCCTGTGCCATGATTCCAAACACATGTACTCGCAATTCTCCTGGTAGATGTTTTACAGCTGTGTAAATACTCAATTATTATGTGCTGCTGCTTATCTAGCTTGCTTGCTTCATTTCTAAAACTATAATACTGATCTTAATTCTGTGTATAATGTTTCCCCTGCCAACTCAAACAACTCTTTCCCTTGAGTTCATGTTTTTAATTGCAGCTTTAGACCAGCTCTCTCCTTTTTAATGTAACACTTCTTTCCTTTTGATCTTGATACCTACTTCAAACATCTTGTAATTAGGTATGCATCTGCCACATCCTAAACATTGTCTGAAAAACTACTGTAAAGCTGAAATTGCCCCCTGTTCTTAATTCAGCGAGCCAGGAAGGTCTAAAGAAGAGAAGCTTGCAAACCACTGGTTTTGTTTTTACTGTTACTTTGGGTGTTATAGTATTTTTAAGCCCACTAGTTTTAGTTTACTTGTTATAAGCGCTGCTAACTTCTATCAGACTCCAGAGGGCAGTTGTCAAAGCACTTAAAATAGCTCACAGATCCATCCATCTGATAGCTTAGTTTTGAATGTGGCTGTTATGGGAAAATTTAAAGAAAATGCAGACTTCCGTGATGTACCTAGTTATGTGCTGTTGTGCCCCATTTCTTCATGACGCACGAGCGTGTAACTACAAGATCTTATTCATCACAGTAATGGTGGGCCTGGTCATGTTCTGCTGAGAGCTGGATGTCCTAATATAAGCTGTGTCTGACTTGTTCAAGAGTGTAAGGGTTAGCTGAGAGTACTTTCTTATTACTAGCTCATCTCTGATAAGAAACCTGAATGTCTCTAAAACACATGACATGTTCTGGTGCAGCTGGAGACCGACAGATGCGTGTGTTGTAATAAGGTACTATAAAAATGCATTTATGTGCCCTGCATGTTTAAAATCTGTTCTGTGAAGAGATGTTTCTTTTATAGCTCTACTGAGAGACCTCTCCACCTTTAGTGTAACGATGTCTGCAGACTTGCTATGCAAACGTGACAGAAGAGAAAGTATTTGACTGAGGTTTAAAATGGTCTAGGAAAAAAAGCAAGTGGTACTTTTGGAGAGTTAGAGATTACCCGTGCTCATTCTGGATTCATCTTCCCTCATTCTTTCTTTGTCAACAGGAGTTATAAAATACGGTATCCACTGGCCCAGTGCTCTTGAGGTAGTACATATCAAATCATCCTTTCAGCCTTACTTGACTGCCTTGCCTTTTCCTCTGAGCTGTTTGATAATGATTTAACCATTATTATTTGACTTTCCTGAATTAGTTTGCGTGGAAGGCTGTAAAAGATGCTAGAGGTCTTATTATAGCTGGAAATGTGCTTTGTGTTAGTAGATATGGAACATGCTCTCTGCTAATGAAGTTACTCTGCCTTAAAGCAAAACCAAAAGGTACTTCGGACCTCTCTTCCCACCCCCTCAAATACCACGCTGGATGTTACTCATAAAATTATAAAAAGGGGCAAGTGTTTTTGTAGTCCTTTAGTATAACTCACTGAAGTATCACAGCAAAAATACTCTGTTTCCTCTGAAGCTGGATGACTTTTCCAGGGAGCTCACTTTAATATTTAGTGATTTCTTCACACTAGCAAGTGGAATTGTGTAATTTGATAAAGTGAAGTGTCATTTAATCAGATTAATAGTTTTAAAACTATAGCCTTCCTAAAGGGTTTGTGAATGAATGGACACATGGGAAAACTAACATGAGTTAATCTTTACAGCAGTTTGTTGCACTGCATCAAAACTCTGTGTGGATGCTGTTCTTCACCATTAAAGTGGCCTAATTCAATTTAGTTTACTTCACTTCCAAACTTAAGTAACGAAATCATATTAAAGTCACTTTAATTCTGAAGGAAAGCATCCACATAGAGTTTAACTAATCTTCTTTAGGTCATATGTTAAACTAATGCCAGTTGAGTTCCCTGAGCACCCCTGTGAAGTCGTGCCCTGAGAGCTGTAACCTTGTCTGAGAGCTTTCATTGACTTCAGTGACAATTTTGTTGCAGATAAAGGTGGCAGTCAGGCCCAACTGTATGATGTTATAGTGTGACTAAATGCAAATATGTCATTAATTCCTACCCTGTAGATATGCTTGCTGTATCCTAATTTGGTTTAATACTGAGTTAATGAAGCTCTAAGGAAATGCTTTTCAAGTAGTATGTTAAAATAATTTGTTTCATCATTAAGCATATTGACTATTGCAGCCTTTTGAAATGAAAATACATCCAAAGTATTTAAAGTACGCTTTACATTTCTGTTACAAGTGAGACAGAGTACCTGTTTGCATGTATTATTGGTTTGAATGTAAACATTAGGGATTGGTTGCAGTAAAATAGCTGTAAACCATTTCTATAATTGACTTGTAGGTTTTAAAAAATGAAAAATCAGGCTTTATATAAGTGCTTATTCTTTATTTGATTGGCAGTATCTGAAAAAGACACATGCAGATGTGTGTTTCCAGGTCACTGGAACCACCTGGTTGCTCTAACGTAGCACCCCCCAATAGCACTTGGTTGCAGTGGGTATTTTAGGAGGCGGCTATGACCCAGCTTTCTGAGTATTTTGTGTGTTTTGCTGGGAGGGAGGGGAGCATACAGAATATAATAAACATGTCACAAAGTATGAGAGGCTCCATGTAGGGTCCAGGGGATGGTTGTGTCCATCGTATCAGTCATTTGGTCATGACTAATCCACTGTGGAGAGGGTAAGCTCTGATCAGTGCAGACATGAGTTATTCGGTATCGTTTGGCCTGTGGCCAGGGATTGCTCCTGAAAACGGGTGTGTTTTGGAGTACCGATGCAGCAGCGTGAAGAATGTACAGGAAGGGTCCTTTTGCCACTTGACTGCACAGTATATTCAGTAAAACATCAGCTGAGATCTTGACATCTGGAAAACAAGAAGTTGTTGAAAGCATAAGATACACCACTTAGTAAATGCATTTATAAAGGTCTTCTATTAGTAGGTGATTATGTGATCCAATGTGAGAAGATTTTGTTAGTGTTGGTAGTGATGTCCCGGGAATGTTTAGCAGAGGACAGGCACAGGTTTGTTCAAGAAGTTGTATGCAAGTGTTAAATTTTCTTTCATTTCAAGGTTTTCCTAAAGGCTGAAGCTAGAGCTTAATGAAGACTTGCATTGACCTCAGTGGTATTTTTGAAGCAGACCTCAAACCTCAAGAAAAATCCTTGTGTTTTGATATATTCCTTTCAGGACACTCCAGAAAGAAGTAGCTTGAAAATATCTTGGCAGATAAAAATGTTAGAAGTATGCGAATGAAGCCTCCAAGGCATCCTGCTCTAGCCGAGCTGGCGTTCTGTTTGGGAAGCAGAAATCCGAGGAGATGCACACCATACTATGTGCGCTCTGATCCCCACCATTTCTGACAGCAGTTTTAGTCGGTCTGTTTTTTTGGTTTTGCATCATCATGTTTTACAGCACCCCGCTTTAAGGCAAAGCAGTGTTGCAAATGATCATCAGAGCAAGGGGAGAATGCTGAATTCCCGGGTTCAAAGTGTTTACAGGAATGTTGGCTTTGACTTCAGCACCCTGTGACTGGGACAGTGTGTGGAAGGCATCAACAGAACTGGGACACGAGCTACTTCTGTTGCAAGAGCTCAGTGTACTTCTGTTAACTTCCTAAGTGTACGGGTGAAACACTGGCATAAAAATTGCTAAACTTGGGCCCTTATTTACCATCTAGACAGTCTGAGAAATGCCTTGGCAGGGAGGGCTTATGCCTTACTTTATTGGTTAATTTGTGAGATGGGGAGTTGTTTGCAACAGTGAGATACTGTCCTGGAGATTAGTCTGTGGCTGACTGTGTGCCTCAGCATTTCCCCGGTTCAGAGGCAATCATAGCGGTTGATCTCTGACCTGAGAGAAGAATTTACAGCCTATTAGTATTTGCTAATTGCAACCATCAGCAATCACAGCCCCATCCATAGGTGACATGGTGGCCTTGAAATCCTGAAATGGGTCAAAAGCTGTGTCACATAAAATTGCCTTTGAAAGTGCAGAGCTGTCTGGGAGATTTACCAGGCAAGTGGGACAGGTTTAGCATCTCCTCCTGATTTAATCCACCCTTGCACCTGGTTATGGGTTGTGAAAGTCTTCGCTCTTTTAACAGGATTGTTGCCCAGCATTCTGGTGTGTTCTGTTGGCCAGACCAGATCCAGCACAGCCCTGTCTGGCAGCTACTCTTGCTGATGGTCTTGTCATCTCTTGGAAGAGAATCATCTATTTCTTGTCATGATAGGGATCCTCCTCCTTGCATCACCCCATCTGTTCATCGCACTCTCACCCACTAATAGAATCAGGTCCTGGATTTTCCTGTTTGCTTGTTAAAAAACTGTTCCAGAGTTGTCGGTGGAGAATTCACATGTTTTATTGCATTTCTTGGAGTTGGTCAGTTGTTTCATGACGTGGACGATCTGACAACAGGGATTCTTCCAGGCTAATACAAGCCTCCCATCTCTCCAGATTCTGTTTTCTGTGTGGTTGTTGTGTTTGAAATATATGTTGTTTTGTTTCCCCAGGTTGTTAACAGTGCCTTTGGCAAGACTAGATGCCGGTGTGAAACACATTGCCATTAGCTTAAACATGCATGATGCTGGTATTTTGACTTCTAGGAAGGTTGCCTTTCCCAATAAAATAGTAAAGGGGAAGAATGTTTTGCAAGTGATTCATCATTTGCTGAGATGATTATATATCTTCTCTTCTTCAGACTGTTTATTCACTGTGAATGAATGTCATGCATTCCTCTTGATAAAAGAGGAACCTTCCTAAAATAAAAGGAACAAAGCTAAAATTGTAATCCTTTAAAATTGCTCTCTGACAGTATAGAGAGGTTAGGTCTTGTGGATCAATACCCGAGCAAGCTGAACAGATAGTCTTGTTTTCTTCTCAGCTACAGAGCTTTGGCTTCACCTTGGCCAATTCACTTTATCTGTGGCCTTTTTCCCAAAAGTGGAGTACAAGTAACACTTTCTTTTTCCTTCTGCAATTCTTGATGTAATTTGTAAGCTCTTCAGGGTAGGGACTGCTCCTTACCCTACCCAAGTCA
The DNA here is from genome assembly GCA_020745775.1 of Theristicus caerulescens. Classification (NCBI taxonomy): domain Eukaryota; kingdom Metazoa; phylum Chordata; class Aves; order Pelecaniformes; family Threskiornithidae; genus Theristicus; species Theristicus caerulescens. The sequence continues at coordinate 122,521,451 of CM036561.1, read as the reverse complement.
GCACTCACTACTGTTGTCCCATGGCAGTTAGAGGTAGGAGAGCACAAGGATCTTGAACTCTGTTTTAATCACCTTATACTGATGACAGCCCTGACATAAACATTGCTATACCAGCTTAAAGATGTTTCGTTTAGTTTTTCTTGGTATAGCTCATTTTGTTTTGCTGAGTTTGACAAAGCTAAACCATAAATAGTTACGATAGGTTTGTCTATAATAAGCTTATTTCCTGATGAGGTGTTGTGGCAAAGTTTATTAAATATAGACTTCATCCTAGCATGTACACAAAGCTGAACGCAATTAAGCTGTGTCATGGGTGAAGCCTTATTATAATAACAGATAAAATCCTGAAGCTGGTCTTGCCTTTAAAATTGCACAGCCATGCTGAGCAACAAATAATCCAGTACTTCACTCCAGCTGAGGTGTTTACCCAACCATCTTCTCTTCTCCACGAGAAACTTTATAAGGTAGATGTGCTTTGCAGTCTGTCGCCAGAATTGATGCAAGCAGGAGGTATCCCGCAGTGTGAAATGCAGAATTAGCGGGTTCCCCCCGAGAGCGTCGTGCTGGCAGCGCACTCTCCCCTCTCTGTCACACTGCAGTCCAACTTGGTGACCTTTGGTTTTGCACAGACAGGAGTTTAATCACATCTAGACTGGTCCCAGCTGGTTAGATCTCTAAATAGTTGCTTAGTGCTCAACTGGAAATAGTGCGGTTCAAAAAGGAAAAGTTGTTTTTTGTCCGTTCAGTAGGATACGGCGCTTGCTGAGACACCGACCAGATTGTGCACCGGGGGCAGCTGCTGGGAGCTTCTGGGAATGAGACCCTTGGGTTAGGCCAGCCTGCGCTGCTTCAGTGCATTCCCCGGGCAGCGTTTCCTAGCTGTAGCCCAAAAGTTACTGTAGAGACCTGAAATGGAGGCTGTTAATATAAACCTTGCTCCTCCACGCCTTGGGGGTGAGTCCGAGACAGAGCAACCTCTGCGAATATGGAACATGCCGGTAGCATGTGTGGTACTGGTAGCAAGCACAAATGTGGCCGGTCAGTCAGTGTAATGTAACACGGGATTCTTGTTAGCGGCAAACAATACGATGCTTCAGTTTGAGCCTTCACACATTTTATTTATCAATACTTATGTGGGAGGGGAAAGTGCCATAGTCTGCTCTCCCATATCGCAGGGTGAAGGTGAAGCAGTTCCATGGGCTCCTTGTTTGTGTGAGTGATGCAGACAGAAAAGCTGGTTTTGAGGTATTTTAAATGCTTTGGTTTTGCTTTGTTTCTTTGTGTCCAAACCAGAGACAGAAGAAGTGTTGGTTAACAGAGTGGGAGGCTGTTAGTTCTGCTGGAAGAACGTAAGCAATTTTTTATAGGATTTCAGTGTGTTCTGGACTGTTACTTCTTTTCAGCACTGGACCTGCTTGCAGCATACTGAATTCTCCAGCAGGAGTTTGTAATGGTACGCTGAGATAGGGATTCTGGTATTTTTATTAGATAACATTATCATTCCTCACCTTACAAAAGCCTTTGGGTTTAGTTCTGAATTTTCTGCTGTGCTTATCTACTGCATTTAGCTCACCAGAGCGATCCCGTGCTCTCGTTTCTAAAATTGGGCTTCACTGACATACCTTGGAGTTCCTCCATGTGCTGCACAGTTAGTTCAACAAATACACAAGGCCATCCTTTCACTGAGAGTATTTTCTTTGCAAGTAAAGACCTGACGAGATCTAATATTTTTTTTTTTATCAAGCCACAAAACACTATCTGTTTATTCATTAAAAAATGAACAGAAAAGATTGAGGATGAAGCCTTGGCTATGTGACAAAACATCCCTTAGAATGAAGGTAGTGCCTGGAGCATCTGCCAATTTATTGGGAAGAGCTGGAGTACTAAATGCCCCCGGGCTGTTTATCGGTCTCCTGAAACCCCTGGCTTTCAGAGGGGCTGGGCTAACCCACTTTGAAGGAAACCAATCCCTGACCTGGTGACTTGAAAGAAGTGCCGCGAGCTGGCTTTCAGACATCTACTCCCTCATTACGGCATTTTCTCATCCAACTGAACATCTATCTCTGGCGATGCTGTCTGTTTTAACCCAGTCTGTCTAACAGAAATATGCGTAAACAGTGTCTTTCTTTTAAAGTACTTAGAATTTACAGTTTCGAGGGGCTAAATAATTTCCATGGCTTATTTGTTACGGTAACTGCACTGATTGGAAATACTGACAGTCTGACAATTAGCGTACCAAGCGTACAGCCACTATGCAATACAGGCGCTGCATTTTTACAGCCATGGTGTTGGCTTCTCCTTGGATGGGAATCTCAAAATGAGGATTATCATATTTCACAATTTTTGAAAAATACTTATTTGGTCTTAAACTTCAAAGTTAAATAGTACCCCTGTGAGTGCAATACATTTATGCAGTAGCTTTACTTTATTGAGAGTTTGATTAATGCTAGATTTATAGAAGTAAAAGGATTTTTTCCAGTGACTTAACTGTAATAACTGAGAAGAATAAATGTCCTAATTTAATATTTACGTAGGTGTCCTAGTAATAGGCATCCTACGTCCTAATTATATATGAAAGAAAAGTGTCGGTGCTGACATGAGATCATATATATTTGTAAGATAAGAAGCACAGATAGATTACCTATCCCTTATTTTACCTCATGAAATGAACAAACCCTATTTTGTGATGCATTAATTTACAGCTGGTTGATATTGATACACAGTTGCATATTTTGTTAAATGAGTGTCTGTTGCCATCCTGCTCAGCATTTCTCAGATAGCTTACAGATTGCACTGCCTTTCTCCCTCCCCCAAAAGGTATTACTAGGGTCATTAGAGAAAATATTTATTCATAAGGAATTTGTACCTTAACACATCTTAATTTTCCAGCTCTGGTATCTTTGGAGTTTTGTTTGATACTTGATATATTTCTTCTAATTTTCTTAATTTTACTATCTGTACTTTTGAAATCTAGAAAATAACTCCATCCTGTATTTATGGATAAACCAGAAAATAATTAGCTGATTTCTGTTATTTGGCTTTACTCATGTGAGGGGAATGTTACCGACTTCAGTGTATTTAAATCCAGTAAATTGGAGGGAGTGAGCATCTTTAGGATTAGAGTGCTAGCTGTAACTAGACATGAACTTTTAAGCCCTTCTGAAACAGAAATCTCTAACTTCATCCATTATGGCCATTTCTTTTAGGAAGAAATGTTTAAAGGCACACGTGGCTGTTTTCTAGGGAGTGTAGGCTGCTTAAATGCCCTTTTGTGCCTTTTGAAATCTCTGCTAAAGTTTTTATGAAACATAAAACAGAGGGAATGCAATTAATTAGTGCAGTCTCTCAGCATTCAGTAGCAAAGAGGAAGTGTTAAATGCTTTTAGAGCACTATGTTATAATAGAAAATTATTGTTATTCTTTAATATCAAGCTGACAAATCAGGGAATACAAGGACTAATTATGAAGGATGGAAAACAATCACACTTTACCAAGGCTTTGTTTATGGCACAAGTTTGCCTGTCAAAGCAGACAGGATAAAGCAACTAAATGATGTACAATCTCATGTGCTGTTAAAGTTACCATTTTTTTTGGCTGGGAACTGATGCTTCTTTGTGGCTGAGATAAATCCTTTTAATCTCAGGTGCTTTAAAAAAATTGTCTTCCTTTTAAGCAGTGTGCTCTGCTTTGCAAATTAAAGTCTACCCAATGGTACAGAGCAGCTAAAGGTTTTTCTGCTTTTAATGAAAATAAACAGAAATTTTAATCGGAGCAGGATCTTTGTCTGACTAAAGGCTGATGGTTTGGTTTGCTTTGGTTCAATTTCACTCTCATGTTTTTAATGACTGTAATGTCCTGATTCAGAAATGCTTTCCAGTGTCAGGGTGTACGTTAGAATAGAAGTTGTATTATGCACTTAACCTGTTCCTGGGTAGGATGGACGTTGTTGTGTTCATATATGCTTCCCTGGGTATAGCTGAGAATGAGTGAAAGCCAATTTGATTAACCAGGTCTGGGTAGTAAGACTGCACGTCATACCTGATAGCTCAAATGCATCTAACCGGTTTTGCTCATGGCTAAATTACAGTTTAGAAAGAACAAGCTAACTTCACATGGTGTTCTTTAGCGGTAACAGTAGCGTGACAGTTGCTTTGTAAACCATTTCAATCTGTTTATTTTGAAGGAGCTTTCAGGGTGATAAGAGATGATCAAATGTTGCTTTGTAGCTCGTAAGTCTGATGCAGCCCGAGTCCTTGTCAGTGCTGAGAAGTGCCTGAACGTGCAAGAAATGTACTCTTCTTCCATGAATGCTTTTAGCATACCTTGACTGCAAGGTTAACACTTCGGGTTTGAGGGGAACCTGAATGATAATAAAAGGAAACTGGATAATGTGGATGCAATAGGGAAAAACTCAGGCTCTATTAAGGTCAGTACCAAAATTCCCACAAGCTTTGACGGGGCTGGCTTTTTGTTCACAACACTTCATGTGTACCTTGATATAACAAAACTTTGGGCTGGGACTGGAGTGTTTGTATCTGAAATAATTTGTGACCAAATGAGGCTTTTCAGTTACAAACACAGTGGAAATATATCATCAATGTCAATATTGCATCTGAAGGACAATATTTTTTTGTAGTGAAAGGAAGTCTTGCACAGCTGTTCTTAATGTGGGTCCCATTTTATCCTCCCACACTGCTCTAGCACGTACATACACACTCCCTAACACACACAGCCCCTCGTGCTGGCTGACGAGAGGAAATCAATGCTGTAGATCGTATGAGGAATATTGTTGTTTAAATGTATTTTGGAAGGTTTCCAATTTAGCTTTACATTGTCATAGTAATAGACTCTACACAGAATACTTTTCCTCTCAGGATCTTAAAATGCTTCAAAATAAAACTTATGCTACACTAATGTGCTATGTTATACTGACACATGCCGACTTTCGTAAGAAAAAGCTTCAGCTATAAGCATCAATTTGCTATACACCTCACTTACTTGCATGACTATGCATATGTACATTACAGACCTGATTGCCTGTGCTACTGTACTGAGGGCTGGCAGCTCTTATTGTAAAATCTTTTGTAATTTCTGCTATGCCTTTTTAAAAAAATAAAATAATAAAAAATGAGAGAGAGCGGGGGAGAGAGAAACAGTCTGCATCTACCTTGGGTTAATACAGCCTTGCCTGTCAGTGCAGCTCCATGGAGTCAGTGAGGCTGTGGCTCAGATACAGCCCAGCCAAGCTCTGTCTCCCAGCAGCTGGAAAAGAAATAATGTTTTAAATGTTTTACTCCAGATAATTTGCTTAAAACAATTTTGCTTTTTGAACCACCTATAATCCTAGCATGGACATAGCATGAAATATACAGACATATGTGTGTATATATATGTGTGTGTGTATATACATGTACACAGACACACAAATACATACACACAGTGTAATGCAGTAATACTGCTATGTTAGCATATATCATATCCCATGACTCCAGCAGTAACTGCATATTTTAGTTTCAATCTCTCCTGACTAATTCTTGTGAAATACAGTGTTTCTGAATTTGATCTGCTGTGCATTTTAAGAGCTTTATTGTGAGGTTACTCTTCTCTTTCTTAAGTAGAGCTGGTAGAGCATGTTCTCTCCAAATGTTTGAGATGGTAAATTTTTTTAACAGAGATTGCTTAGTTCATCAGATAGACAGCTTTTGTAAAACACTTCTGTTTTTGTAAGAAATATGTACGGTTACACTGGAAAATATGGAACTATTCCTTTTTTGGGCCACCAAAGTGAAAATGTTTCTTTTTTCAGCAAGAAAATATTTTTTTATAAAAGTCTGACAATGTGTTGTTTCTCCTCAGAATTTCTTGTGAGAAAAATTCTCGCTTGCCTATCAACTCTTCCCCTAACCCGGGGAAAGGGCTTCTTGTGTTGCAGCTTCTCCTCTGTTACGTGCAGCCTGATCAGAAATGTAAGCACTTTGTGGCCTGCTGAACAGATGGCGATCTCCTCCTTTGGCAAAAAGGTGTGCGCTTTGGCAATGCGGTAGCTGGAAAAGGACAGGCTTCTGGGTACGTGGTCCCTTCCTCAGGTCCATCCTGTCTTTACCCACTGGCTCAGCTAACTTACTAAAAGCCATTCCCTCTCCTGCATCCTTAAATCGTCACTGGTGCAACATCACTACTCCTACGGCAGTGAGGGTGTGCATTTACTGTAAGATAAGTGGGCAAGGGCAATGCTTTATTACCTGCCTTCAGTTGACCTTGCCTATTTCAACTTAGCAATGTGGTTTGGCTCATTTTTTACAAGGTAGTGCCTGTATGCTACCTACCCATGGCAGAACGGAACCTTCTGTGGCAGAGAAGGCAACCTGTGTAGGTGTAAAACTGCCAGCACTGCAGGCAGTAAATGACTTGGGAGGTGATATGCTGATTGTATAGGTGGTGGAGATAGGTCTGCAGCGCCATTTGGCTATGTAAGGAATGGGTACGGTTAAAGGCGACAGTGAAAGTTGTGGGTTGGTTTAGGATGCGTAAGGGTTTTTTTAATTCTTGTTTTAATCTTTAGTGCTTTCTGATCTCAAATGTCCTCTTTCCTTTCTCTCTCTTTAAAAAGAACAAGGGGGAAGGAAAGTAATTCACCAAATAATGTTTTCCATCCAGAAAAATCTTGTTTTGTTCTGACTTCCTGTTTACTTATTTAAGAAAATAAATATGGGCAGTCACTATGGCAAGTGCAAAACATAGATTATGTTTTTCAGATGGGTACTGGTGGGTTATTGTTGGGTGATGTTGTTGACAATAAATATTTAAAATGTAGAAATAATTTCTTAAAAAAATGCACTAAAAGTTTTATGCTCCAGTTTTTATTTGACTTTAAAAGGTCTTTTGTAGAGGGGGTGATTTTACCCAGGGTATGCTGGTTTGGGCTGCAGAGAGATGGGGAGAGTTGTGAGGGCAAGGCTGGTGCTGATTTTCCTGAAGAAGTTTATTTGGGGTTTGTGAATTCATGTTGCTGACAAGATAGTTACCTGCTCTTGGTGTTAGACTTGTGTTTCACATTGATGTGTTCTGGGTGTAAGTGCTATTAAAAGCACTCGGAGCTCACCGTAGTCATTCTTTCATGTGCTGCCTATAAATCTAGATATTAACAACATAGTAGGGCATCTTTTTTCTCAGCCCTCTCCGGGTCTTTCCTGCTGCCAGGCGGGAGGGAGAAAGTGAGCCTAAGAAATAGGCCCAGGTCTATGTGGCTGAAAAGTGATTTTCTGCTTTTGTTTGCTAGCAGGAAGAATATTGCCCTTCTTTATTTTACCCGGTATGAATTACCGTAAACTCATTTTATTGTGCTGGTCCTTTACTGTTGTTTTTAAAGAACAGTCTTGCGAGCGCACCTGAAGAGGTGATGCAGGGAGGCTCTGGCTGGTGCTCAGTGTGTTGGACAAGTCTTGCTGCTTTGAAAGGACTGAGTGTAGCAGACAGACCAGGTGAATTGCATTTCTCTTATTTTCAGGCAAAGTCTCATTTTTCTGCATGTTGAACTACTTATTGAATCTGTTTAATGAAACTAGCTAATGTTATGAAAAACACTCTGATCAAGATGCAGTTCGGTGTTTATTTGTTTGCTTTGTTTGGTGAAGTAGTCCTGAAAGGATGGGGAGGGGTGGAGAGGGAGGGAAACTGATGGCTGTGGTGATACCGGGGAATTCCTGATGAATATGATGTGATGAGGCCTAAATATCCTCTGTTCTTAAAACAAGGAATTTCATGGGTAGATTCCTCTTGGAATTCAAATAATCATAGTTACTCAGATGCTGGAAACCACGGTTTGTCAATAATAAGCCACCTCCCTGAATGCAGCATTTAGTCCCTTTATATTTTAAGTATCTTTTCAAAATACTTCAAGTACATGGTTACTTTCTTGTGTTTTCCATTCCTCCATACATTTTACACTAATCCTTCTATTCAAAAGCAGAGACTGGGAACGCGATCATCGTTAAATAAGCAGCAGTCATGAACTTCCTTTCAGCCAGTGCCTGTCAGTAAGTCCATTTATTAGTTGACTATTTGAAACTGCAGAATTTCAGGGACTGCAGTACTTCTGTCTATTCCCTTTCTTCTTCTTCTTTTTTTTTTTTCCTCCTCTTCAGTGTATGGTAGAGCTTGTAGGTGTTTATTGGCTTTTTATAGTTTTCTTTTTTCTTTTAAATGCACTTAACATTTTTTTAAAGAAGTGCAAGGGAATATATGCAGTGAAACTGCCTGTGTGTTTGGAGTTTTTATTAACATGCTCCATCCCACAGAAGAGAACATATCTTCAAGTTCTTGAGTTCAAGTTTTGTCTGGGCATGAGACCAAGGACTGCGAATTTACGTCCAAATCTTATATCTGATCCTATGTTAAACACATCCAGATGGTAGGTGATATTCTAATGTTAACAATCTGCTTCCCCTCCCTCTGCTGCCTTTCCAAGAAGCTGCTGACAAGTCTTTCTGACAGTCTTTTTTAAGTAAATGAGATCAAGTATATTGAAGGTCTTTTATAGCAACAACCCCTGAGAAAGATTAGGCTTTGCAGTAGTGCTGCAGAACGTGCATTTGCTTATACCCTCTCCCTGCATGATGCTTGCAGCTTGCGCTGGTCTGTGCCCTAAACTCTGGGCACCCAACCGAAGGAGCAGGGATTTGCAAGCCCTATAAACTGCTACCTGCTGTGAGCATTTGCATTTTCCTGGTTGTGATGTGAACGCAGAACTAGACACTCTTGCTCATGTGCCTTGCTTGCTTACTGCACCCACGGCCCTGCTGTGCGTACCAGTGCTCTCGGGTCTTCACCTCACCATTGCACACTCGGCAGCGTCGTGGGTTGGAGACCGTTGTGTAGGTGTTTCAAGGCACTTCTGGCATCTCGGAACAAGTCCAGCAGTCTGCATGGACACAGCTGTGAGATGTACCATGGTCGAGAAGGCCAAATGTGATAACATCGAGACCTTACTTGGCACTATCCCCCGCCCCGCTTTGCAGATCTCAAATCAGCAGGAACTGCTGTCTGTGTTTTGGGGGGCGGTGGCAGAGCTGGGGGTCATGGATAGCATAGCTCAACCCAGGGCCCCTGATCTTAAGGCTTGTTCTGGTCCTTCCACTCTGTGCGTTCCATGCAAATAGATACCATTCATACACTTTATTGCTGCGAAGTTGTAAGATTTTTAATAAATAAATACATTTCTGCATAAACCTGTACAGCTTTTCATCCAGTCTGTTGAAGAACGCTTTTTTCCTACTTTGTTGTGATTTTGGTTCATCCTGGATATAAAGTCTTGCATCTAAATTATGCAGATTAGGTGATGTTATTCTAGTTCATTTGAAGGATGCGGAAATTAAACATTTTTCTTTTATGAGCAGAGTATAAAAGAGACAGTCTCTCTTTGACAAAGATAATTTTGTTTGTTTTCATCTGATGATTGTCCTGATCTTACAGAATTTCAGCTCTTTAATTCCTTATGTCTCCAAAGTTAATACGGCAGTATGTTAGCTTTTCTGCTTACCATAGTCTGATATTTAGGTGTATGTTAGAAGAGCTGCATTTAAATTACTTTGCGTCATTGATACCTAGCAATTCACAAATAGATGCCGTCCTTGGTAACATAGGTTTCTTCACTTGACTTAGTTTATTCTGCATGTAGGGTAGGTCTGCCTCCCATCCCAGTTTTACCCTGCTATGCAATTACAAAGCCTCATCTACCCTGAAGCTCCATCTGAGTCTTCCATGTCTAGTCTAGGCTTCCTGCTGTGCAAGTCTTCAGGAATACTTGGCCAAGAGGAAAATGGTGCTTGGGCGGAGGTTAGGCTAGGTGAGCCTCTGCTTGCTCCTTCACCAGCCTGATGCTAAAATGCATCAATCCCCATTATGATTCCACATCAAGTTTTTAACAGAGCTTGATATCCTCTGCCTTCACTGAAACCACCTGTAATTCTAAATGCTACATATTTTAAAATTGGCCGGTTTGTATATGTATACTCTGAGGTCACATAAAAGCCCTTATTTACCTCCTACAAACCTAGCGTGCAGTGATATGAAAGCAGTCCTGAACTGATGGGCTGGGTAGCCATTATATGCCTTCTGTCTTCATTTCTTTTTGAAAGAAATATGTGGTAACATTAATCTATAACAGTACTAGTGAACAGATCCTGCAAAGGAACAGTTAAAGTGTGTTTCCTGATGTGTAAAATTTGCTTCATTGTATAGGAATAGAATTCTGAAGGAGTTTTACCAGTTGTTTCATAGAAATGTTTAAAAGTGTTTAAAATTATTCTTTTAAAAATGGCACTTGCATACCATGGGCTCTGACTTGAACTTTACAAGTGGTGATGCCTGAAAGTCTGCAAACGATGTTCACTGCTGTTGGTCTACATCCAGAAATTACTCTGACTAGGTCAAGGGTTTCCATCCAACCAGAGAAACAAACGTTGCTGACAGGACAGGAGCAGAGCGCAGAAGCTCTTTTGGATACACACTGCCTTGGCAGGACTCGCTGACCACTTTCAGGTATGCAGCAGGTCCCAAGCAGCTGCCGTAACGGATGCATTGCCCAGTCAGAGTGTAGAATGTGCTTTCATAATCCAAGTGTAGGTATTTTCACAAGCAAAAAAAAATTATTTTTAACTTGACAGTGTATTCTGCATATATAAATAAACATCACCCTGTAGGGTGATATTCTCAATATGTTGCACAGGACTGTGAATGTGTCATATCAGCAGTAATTCGAGACATGCATCAGGCGAGCTGTAGGTTTCAGGATTGCTAGCTGTCACCTTTGCAGCCCGAGCACCCTCTGTAGCCAGACCGACTCCTGGTGGACTCCGAAAGGCTTGCTGCAAACTGTGACGTCAGGTCAACAAAGAGACAAAATTCTCTGTTTTCTGGAAACTTGCTACATGCAACTCTTTCTGTCAAACTTGAGCTATAATGCACTGACATCAGTGAGTCATCTCTCTGACAGGGGGACTCAAACCTAAGGAATACCGGTTTATTCATTTCTGTCCTCTCGGGGTGAAATAGCTTCACCTGTCAACTAATAGCGGCTTTTCAGTTTAGAACTAATTAGTATTGATTTAATTCCAACCTAGCCCTGCAGTTTCCTTGTAAAGCTCAAACCTGTGGTAGAACTCTAGAAGGTTATACTCTCATGATGGGGATTACAGACAATATATAATGCACAATAACTTTTATAATCATTAAGGAGAAACTCGGAGCTTCTAGTCTGCAGTGTTACCTGCGATGGCTGTTCTGCTCCTGAAAAGGTAGCTGCACTTCGGCAGCTCCCTGTAAGCTCTTCAAACTAATTCATATTACTGCAATCATCTCTTTAATTGTTTTTCCTTTAACTTTAAGCTATTCATTTTGCAGGTTTTGCATCACTGTTTGTCTCACTGAACAAAGATAAAGATAAATTCAGTAGAGTTACAGCAGTGCAGCAAGTGAAACAAGCTGCATGTACATTATGTGGATAGATAATAATTTATTTGCCCATGTGGTGGCAGGAGAGGGTGGGTCGGGGAAGGGCCGGAAAAAGACACTTAAAAAGAAGACCTAAAATAGCATTTTTATCTACTCCTTTTTCTGTGTACATCTGTGCTCTGTCTCCTGCTATGAAAGACTTACTGATTTGCCTGTGTGCAAACATCGAACTAAAATTCCTGTAAGCCTTTATTAGTTGGAAGGAAGTCTGTTTTGTGGCTAAAAGGCTGGACTGGAAATTAGGAGACTTGGCCTTGTTTCCAGGCTAGATACAGGCTTCCTGGGCAAACAAGAAGGGTTCACTTAACCTTGCTTTCCTTCAGGTCTTGATCTCCACTGTGGGGATTAGTAGTACTTCCTTTCTCTCTTCCTTAATGTCTTGTCTCTGTTGATACCTCTTTGAGACAGCACTTAAATTGATGTAATCTGGGTCTCATGGACACCCTGTAGTCATAACTTTTAACAAAAATAAGTTATGTCCAAAAAGCAGAGAAACCGCTGACTTTCTTGGAGCGCAGACTCTATTAAAAAGCGTATACTTATTTGACTGCCACTAAAAAAAAAACTTTTCAGCTTTTCATAAGATGTGGGAGTACCATATGCCAAACTAAATCTCATCGTTTGAATATGCCAGAAAGTATCTTCTAGGTTGTTTCTACTTTGTGGCTTTTTATTTGTGTTTTTGTGTTTTCCACTTAATCAGCTGGTGGCCAGTTGGCATGAATGCTGGTCTGGGCTGCTGGCAGATTTCTCCTTGTCTTTGGTGTGTTTGCTTAATGCTACTTGTACAGTTGAGTGTTGTCTGTTAGAAATGGTGGCCATTTGAATTTAGCAAACAGAGTTTTCTGACAGGTTCTCCATTGGTTTTGCTACTTTTGATGATATAGTTGAAAATATGTTTTGGGTATTTTTATTCCAAAGTTGTAGGAAATAATTGTTCTTCAGTTGTTGCTCAGAGGTAGAAAGTTAAAGCAGGAGCAAAACAATCTGCAAACGCTGCAGTGCTCTGAGCGTGGCAACGCAGAGCCGTGGCTTGTAGGGCCCTGTGACAGGGACTGGCACGTACTTTTTTGATTAAAATTGTGTCAAACACTGGTCCTTCCTCATTTTAATGCAACAGCAATGTTGCATTTAGTCTAGCACTCGGAGCAACCAGGGAACCGTGTGATTGAAATACGATGTGGTTAATTGTAAAGCCTCCAAGTAATATGACCTTAATTGCTGGTTTACTGATAAAACACAGAAAGTGGTTCTTTAAAATTGCATAAATAAAGACAACTGAATTTCAGGTATGATACCATGACCAACTAAAAAGTGATTTGGAGCAGATGCTTTTGATCTGCAAAATCTTTGAAAAGCCTTCAGAAAGTTTTGATGATGTAGCATGACTAAGGCAAGGCTGATGTTGAGCTTTAACGGGTCGTTGACAGCTGTAATAGGAAGAGAGTGAAAGGCTCCAGTTGCTAGGTGAAAGTTCCTTGGCCAATACTGGCAGCTCAAAGCAACATCCCTGGGAATATGCAGAGCAGACAAATCAGGTATTTTGGCATCCTGTATGGAGAGCAGCGTGGTGCCAAGCCTGCACTTGTGGCCTCTGCAGCGTGCAAAATTCACATTAGTGTTAAACTTGCTCAGCAAGGTGTGAACGTGGCTGGAGTCTGCATGATGACGCAAATGGCCAAAACAGCTTTTATTGTGGGAAACTAACTCATTGCTGGTTAATAGTGACGTTCTAGCCTGGCTCTGTGTGTTGATGCTGCAGTTTCAAAGCTTCATCATGTTGCACTTCTCTCCATGTGGAGCTTTCCTGCCTTCAGAGTAAGGTGATGTGGAGTTAATGTTAGACAAGCTTTGCCAGAGACTACTGTCATTTTGTCAGTCACAGCGTGTAAATGAGCAGTCCTGCCTGGTTTGAACCAATACATGTGGAGAGGAAAGTATGTCGCCCTCCTATGGTCCTGCCTGCAGCTGTTCTAACAAGAATGTGGAGGCTCCGGAGGAGGCTGGTGAGTAACCATTTAATACAAACCACTAGCAAGGTAACAACAGGGTTTGCTGTCAACTACCCTGGCTGGATCAGCCGTGACTGCCTGCAAGCAAAAAGCTCAGTGACTCACTGTTCATCTCCCGAGCCTTCAGATTTCCTCAAAATGCTCCTTGAAGTTGGGTTTAAATTAACTATTCATAATTATCTCAGCATCTTTCCTTCCTCTTAAAGCTTTCTTAACTCTGCAAACACACCAACAGCCCAGAGTCTCCAGAATATTCTTCAGTTTACTGGAGGGAAAAAGGGTGAATTCAAAGGTTTTACTTCAAATTCTTTCACTGATGCTACTCAAAGCATTATTTTTGTCTTTGCAGTGTGCGTTTTCATAAACCCTTCTGCTGAAACTTAGAGGAATCTGCCCAGTGTTTAATTTCCCTTCTAGTTCTGAGTCCGAGGTGAAATAAGACTCATTTAAGCTCAAACCTAGTGGTAAGGGTGGAAAAAACAAGTATTAACCAGAATCAACCTGTGTTCCCATCTGTCTGAGTTAAAAACTAGTCCATCTTGAATTCACCATGAAATATTCCTCCTTCCTTTTCATCTGGGATAGCACTTCATGGTCACTGTTACCAGGTGTGTTAAATGGAGTGCTGTAAGTGAGCCCACCTCAGGAGAGGGGTTATGTATGACTAATAAGCACCGTATCACAACTGGAAGCCAAAGACCGAGCTGGTTGATTCAAGGACAAATAGCCACTACCAGAAATACCTGAGTTACTCACAGTATGCAAACAACCCTGATTAACCGGGACATTCGTCAGCCAAGGTCATCTGTCTCACCCTGACTTTGCACACTTATCTCCTTCTTTGGACTCTGTCAAAGTGCTGGCATTAATACTTCAAAAATACTTTACACTGTGATCAGCAAGATTGAGGAAAAGCTGTCTGCCCCTAGCATTTCTTGTCCTCTCGTGTCCTTTTTCACCTGTCACAAGCAATCAGTATGGTACAGTGATGAAGTCAGGACCGAAGATGCTGAAAGGCCCGCTGTACTGATTATCAAGGAATAGAGACTTGATAACGTGCATCTTGCCAGGTTGTTCTGTCATCTACTGGCTGAACTGAAGTCTTTCTCCAGACCTCTCGCACCATTAGAAGAGGTATCTTAATGGTGTAGGAATTCAAACATAACATCTTCCCCCCCGCCCCTTCTTGAAATACCTCCTTTTAATTCTGCCTTCATGTGCTACCTGAATTTCTGCCAAAGCATTTCTTATTAATTTTGAAGAGTGTACACAACCTTGAGAGATGATACTTCATTACATATTTGCACAATGAGATTTTTTTCATGGGCTAACGGATCTTGCGGTTTCCTTCAGGTTAAGGCAGTCACTAGATTTGCCAAAAATTTTTTTCCTTCTCTATTCAGTTTTTCTCATCACCGTGGCTATGTTCCTTCTGTTCATAAAAGCAGCGTGTTGCTCTTCAGTTTGCAAAAGTTGCGTAACGTATGTATTGGTGATTAAACAGGAAGTAGCTGGGAGGGAAAGAGGCTTGGAGAAAGCTTGTGGTGCCAAATGAACATTTTATATTTCCAGGGTTTTGCTTTCCAAAATATCTAGGCTTTACATCTGTTTAAGCAATGTATCAGTCTGATGGTATGTTTGACTGTGTATAGGAGTTTGGTTGATGTGTAAGGGTACTGAGTCAATACAACAGTTTCTCCATTGCCCAGCTATTTGTGTTTTTTTTTTTTTAAAAAAAAGAGGAGGAAGACTGTGAATCTTTCTCTGTGAGTGTCCTCTTATGCTCCAGATGATTTAACTGCCCTAGAGAATCAAGGTATAAATCTACAGTCTCGGATGTGCAGATCTCGGCCTCCTTGTTGGGGCGGCAGTTTCTCATTCATCATCATGGGGTTCAACTCGCAGCAGTGGGGTGTTTGCAACCCCAGGCTTTGTATGTATGTGGCAGGGCACAATTAGATTTGGAGCAGACGGTGTTGGAAACTGGCTGGTAAAGCTGATAACTCTTCAACATGGGCAGAACAGCCTTTGATGCTGGTGGCAGAGCCATAGAGTTACAGGTTGTTACCGAATAGGCTCAGGCAGACTGGTCACCTCTAGAAATTGTGGAGGAATGCCGAGATGGAGAGCAGAGAAGGCACAAGCAGCCAGCATCTTGTGCTTGGCTCCCTTGTACTGTCATCATACTCCTGAAAGTCTGGGAAGAGCAAATGTGGTAGTAACACAGGAACCCCCAGGATTGCTTTGTTTGGTATTCATTAAACATCACGCTTCAGTTTATGTACTCCGTGTGGTTTTCCCAGAGAGGAGGTTTGTGCTGTTTTTTCTCAGAACTGCTCTTTCTTAGAAGCTGGAGGGAGCTCCCCTCTCCCGGGGAGCCTTCGCTTGCTCCTGCTGCATTTCCCCAGCTGGCAGATGCCTGTAGTCGCCTTCCTTTGGACTGAAAAGTGCTAGAAGGGCTGCTCGTCAAAATTGGCCTTTTTACAGCTGTGTGGGACAACACAGAGTAGCATCACAGTTTGCTTGGTCCGCAGTCCTCAAATGCCCCATTTTGACAGTGCAACTTGCAGTTTTTGCAGAGAAGGAGGGTCAGGAGGCTGAAGATCCACCTCTGCTATCCCAGGCAGCTTTTCACTACTGTTCTGTTCTGTGGCCCTGTTACAACCTCCTGACAACTTTAAAAATGAGTCAGATAGCACTGCGATGTAGTGATTTATGGGTAACACCATCCTGTGACAATAATTGGCTGGCCGTCAGTGTAGTCACATCTGGTTTCAACTCATGTTCTTCTGTCAATAGCCCCTAACGCAGACAAGTAGCTCCTCCACCAGTTGCGCAGGGGCGAGATGAAAGGCTCCGGCTTGGCTGTGGTGTGTGGCAAGCCCCTGGTGTTGTTAATGGAAGCTGACAGTCTAACATCCTGCTCCATCTGCTCCCAATTTATACCTTGAGATTTATTATCTCTTGACAAGATAAAATAAAGACTTGTGAAACAGAATTACTGGTTCTGAGAGCTGTAGGGGAAGTGCAGCATATCTCCCCTCCTATACTTTCAAAGCTAGAAGGCAGCAGAAAGGCATTTTTAAATGGAAGCAAAGCTCTTTCACAAGGTCTGCTAAGGATGGACAGTAACCTGTCCCTCACTCAGGGTTCATAGTTGTCGATGCTTGGCTTCAGCAACAGGGACTTTCAGGTCTCTTGTGTTTCTACAGCCTGAACTTGGGAATTTCATTCATTTACAGGTGTAAGAGATGCACAAAGTATCCTGGCCAGACCCAGAAGCCCAGATAATCTGGGGAAGACACCAAAGCTCTTGTTTCTTTGGCATTTCTTTCTCTAGAGAGGGATGAGTCCTGTAGGTACAGAGCAACAGAACATCATCGTGGTCCTTTATGTCAGTGAGAGCCAGTGCCCGTGTTCGGGGCAGAAGGGAAACCCTGCCGAGGTTTCAGTCAGGAGACAGCAGCGAGCTCCTCTCTGCTTGGAGTCTGGCTCCTGTCACTTGGGAGCGGAGTCCAGCCCAGGCTGGGGATATCACATCAGGAAAAAGTCGATGGGACCTCAGCAACAGGGTGGGTTCTTTGGCAAGCAAAGCAGCTGTGGCCGGGAAGGGTAGAAGCGTCAGAGGCTGCTTCAGGCTTGTGCTGGAGCTGTTTGTGTAACTTGAGGAAAATGGTCAGGGGCTGGAAGTCTGCCAGAAGGCTTTACATGCTCTGTCAAGTTTATACGGCTGCAAGTAACTTCATGCTGGTTCAGCTGTGGACTGAAGTCCCCAGCTTGCAGCTGGGGCAAGTGCTGGCATTCACAAAGTGGGTGAAGCTCTCGTGTGGTGGGCTTGAAGGAGTCTTGCTGAGCTGCTCCAAGTTCTGCCTTTCCAGTGGTGCAGAGGGAGGGAAGGGCAACACTAATCACTTGAGGACAGCAGACGTAACAAATGAAGCAGGAGTTGGGGTGTGAAGGGAAAAGGTGACATGAGAAAGGTAATTGCCAAAGTTCTCATAGATATCACCTCCATTTTACCTCCTTGTCCGTATGGTTGTGTTTGAAGGTTTGATTTGATGTGCCTTCATAACAAACAACCTTAAAATAAAAAGCTATCAAAGCCAAAGGGGGGGGGGGGGGAGAGAAGAAAATGTTGCAGTAACTGCTTCTGTGTTTTTCTCTAAAATCTAAAAGAAAAAAAAGTAATCTAAAAAGTAGCATCTGGGTATAGATATTTCAGAGTAACAGCTGTAGTTTTTTGCAGCCTTGTGGGATAGTTTGTAGACAGAATTAAGGATACGGGTATGACACACATCAGTTGTATAGAATGAAGCTGAGAAATTTTACGTTTATTGCTAATGCGCCTAGAAGTTAACATATTCACACCCATCTGAAACACGTAACACTATCTCCCCTTGCTGCAGGACTTAGGCATTTGAAAAAAACCTCAGTACTGATCTAGAATTGCTGAATGACTGGGGAGGAAAAAATATTCACAGGGAGGACAAGTGTTTGTCAACATTTTTGATTTGTGGAAGTGTCAGATTGTTTTAGGAGAACCTACTGTTTCTATTAGAACAGTGTGTATTCAGCTCTGTTGAGTTGCTTGTATTACGTTTAATTTGTTTATACTACTTAATTGCCCATTATTAAATGACACAATTTAAAGTTTATCTGTTCTGCTGTAGGAAATGAGCAAAGTTTCTATAAATAAAATGTTAGCATTTTTATTGGCAGAACAACTTTAAACTTTCTTTTCTAGAAATATGAGTCTTAAATGTGCAGAACTGTTTTCAAAACCTTAGAAAAAAAATCTGCATTAAAACCAGATAAAAGATCTTTCACAGTCCTGGTCACAACTGGTTGATAGGTTTTCCCAGTCTCCGTGGCATTCCAGGTGAGACTGTGTTTAGTATGCTTCCTTGCAAAAAAAAAAAATCTAGACTTTCTGACTTCACTTATTTTGCAAATGCAAATAGAAAATCAAAAGTCATAAAAAGTTTGCTATTCTTAGCCATGTACTTTTAGTTATGGGAAAAATACCTTAAAATTTTTTTGTTAAACTGGGACATCTGCTACAGAACATGCTTTCTTATCATTAAAGAAATTTTAAAGAAATGATGCTTTTGGAATATAAATAATACATTGCTGGTACTTTATATATTTTCATATTCTTGTAGATGACCAAGCTCATCCCAACTACAACTCATGTCCACCAGTAAAATGGGAATTAAAGGCAGTGCTGGGCTTCTCCTGACCACGCAACTAAGTTTTTTCACGAACCTCTCAGCTGGGCAGCTCTTAGGCAAACAAGCACTACTTCTGTCTCTCAGATCTCTGAATTACAGAATATGGGAACCTTGGGCTGATAAACGCTAAAATCACTTTCCGTTGGCTTCAGGGGAGATCTGAATCAGTCCTATAGTCAGAGCAAAACAGGAAATCACTGATTCAAAAAGCCAGATTTGTTGAGTAATTATTGAAATTTTGCCATTGGTCATTTCACTGGAATTCTGTATACTGTATAAATAGAAATGGTTAAAAGCCTCCTGTTGCAGTGTTTAAATAAACATGTTATTAGAGAATTTTAGGAGAAGGCATGAGGAATGTAGCTGAAGTGGCAGCATCACCCTTTTCTTTTGGTATTTGGTGAAAGGCTCCTTGGGTGTTTTTTTTTTCCTCTTACCGTGCTGTTTGCAGGGTTATGATTTAAAAAGAAAGAGAAAAGAGGGGGACACACCCCATTCACAGAAAGGGAGGTTTTCAAATGAACAAATACTCATTAGGGACCAGATACTTTCCTCTGTGGAGCCCAGTAGCGGTACAGAGCCGATGTCTCCTGTCGCTGCAGGTTGCACAAGGCTTGCATTTTTGTTTTGAAAAATACAGCCTCATAAGCTCAGGCAATTTTTCTTGCTGTTAGTGAGCTTGGGTGCCTTAGTTCTCAGGGTAGTCAAGATGAAATGCCCTGAGAAGACCTTTTTTGGGGGGGGTTCGTTTTGTTTTGAAGGGGAAAAAAAAAAATCCTGTGTTTTCTTTGGCTCTCATTTTGGCGATCCTAAATATTTCAAATGCCCTTTGGAACTTGAAGACAGTAAATGTCTGCAATGGGACTTCAGATATATATGCAGCATCTAATTTGAAGACAGAGTTTTCAAAACCAGAAAAAGCCAAGTCCTTTAGAAATTCTCACCGCTTTGCAACAGTGCTGGTAAAATAGTAGTAAAATAGTTATGAGAGGTGTTATATGGCTAATTTATCAGATTTTTTTTTGGCACGCGTGTTCACTAGCAGTTGACTAGTTACAAGATTATCAAACATTACCAAATAAATAAATAAGACTAGACAAGCTTGATTGATGCAGCAGCTGTCACAGCCCTTTGAGCTTAGAGGGATTTTCTATAATGCAAGTCACACTGTGCAGTCGGGCTCTGACAGATGTCCTGCAGTAAACTTTGGTGGTTTAAGACCTCACTGATGGCAGAACAGGCAGAAAGGCTGCTGCAGGTCAGTCTGGCATGATAGCTAAAATTCATCTTCACCTCTGGCTTAAGGCCCTGGGTTGTGCCTCCAGTGTGGCACCTCACTCCTCTCCCCTACCCAGCGCCCTGTTATCTTCCAACGGGGCAGACATCCGTGGAGAGTGAGATCTGACACATCCACAGCACGTTTCACTGGAGAACATCTGGCAGAGCCTTCGCCTGTCTCTTCAGCATATGTTGCCTCTTTTTCTTCTCACTTGCTCGGTATTATATTTACCTCTCTCCCATTCTGGGCTGATAGAGTTTAACACTTGCTTTGCGACGTCATGAGTGATCAGAAGCGATGCCGAGCAGTGGAGGAGCAGGCCTCCCTGAAGTCTTTGGTTAGATGTCACGGGGACCTGTGGGATAGAGAAGCAGATTTTTGCATGTGTGGAGCTAGAGAGGGAGCCTGTCCCGCTTGCCGCTCAGCTCCTTGGGGAAGCAGTCGTTTGCAGATTTGCTTCAGAGGATACTAAGGTTCCTACCAGCTTGTGCTTTGAAACAAGTGGTTTGTCTGTTGCTCTTAAAGTTAGAAAGCGCAGTAGGACAATACACAGGGGCTGCTCTGTTTTGTTTCTCTGGGAAACAAAAGGGGAAGGAAACAATATACAGCTGTTCACGTTGTATTGCATGCAAAAGTGTAAAATTACAAGCTATGGAAAGTAAGTAGAAATGGCTGTTGAAACGAAGAGATAAAGCTAAAGCTGAATCCTTTATTTCCCCCGACTGCAGGTCACGCCACTGCCCTTTTGTTGTCTGGCCAGGCAAGTGATAACATGGTAGCTAATGATGAAGCAACAAATTTCTGTCCCGATTTTTAAATACCATACTGCAGTATTAATGTGAGCTGCCCCGTGAAATGCAATCTATTTAAGTAATCCTGCTGACAGCTGTTTTCCTCAGCCCTTGATTCACTGCTCATCTGGTGACTGCCGATTGCCCTTACCACCGCACTGGCATTTCTCTGTTTCCATGGCACTGCTTTGCACATGGAAGCAGCGCTGGAGTGTGTGCCTAGCGCGTTTTTACTGTGTTAATTGTTCTCATCTGGGAGAGATCGATCTGGTCAACTGGTTAAATGAAGTTTGCCAGAAATGAGGTACGAATCGGTAACTTCAGCTACCCAGAAGCCTGATGCCAGGGACTGAAGACTTGCTGTGGTATCTCTAAAAAATGTAAAAGTAGTTTTGTCTTACTACAAGCTTTACTTTGCTCTTTCCTACAGTTTGGGGATTAAGCTGTAAGTTTAGGGTAATATTTTCAAGAATCTGATGATTTAGAAGATTAAATTCCTATCTTTAAAAGTGAGTCTTTTCCCCAGTGATTTGGAGTCCTAAGTTTCAATTTCAGCAATCCATTTGATGGCACAATGCCGGGAGTGTCGGCTCTGGTGCTTTGATGAGAACAGCTGCTGTACTGGTGGGCACATGCAGCAGACAGGAGGGGATTAAAACCTCCTAAATGGAATGAAGTATTTGCCATGGATGCTTTGTGCCTTTTAAGTGTACCCCAAATCTTTCCTGTAAAGAAGGATAACTGCCTGGCTACTTATGAGTATACACAAACTCTTTCACTTATACTCTCCAATTAAAAAAAACTAAACAAAACAAACCCAAAACATTTGAAATGACATCAGAAGATTCTTCAGTCAGTAAGTTAAAAGCTTAGAAATGTCAGAAGTTGAAGTTACTTTGAGAACCTACCTATAGGCTTATGTGCACTCATTATGTTACAGTCTTTAATTTTGTGTTTCCACATTAGCTTTTCTATGCGTTCTACCTCACTCAGAGCCACAAGCAGGTGATATTCATTGAATGGACAGAGATTATCTGACATTTTGGTTTCGTCTCATTGCTCAGTGTCCAGTATCCATCTCTTATACAGGACATTACAGTCAAGCTTTGCACAGACAACAGCAGTATTAATTGTCTTGTGGTATGTCTATGGCATACCTCACTGCGGTATCGAAGAGAACCGCCACAAAGAATTGATCTCTGCTTACTGTACCACTGTCACGCAGGAGATGTTTTCACCTGAATTACATATTAAGAAAGTAGGGCACAGAGTAAGGAGGCAGAATGTGTCCCTTGACTTTGAGACATGTAGGTAGGATTGTTTTACAGGCTTGAAATTAGGCAGTGTTATATATGCTCCAAGCACAGCTCCCATTGGTTTTGGTTGGAACTAAAGATATCGGCCCTGCAGCAAATCAGTTGTGCAGGTTCCTGCTACGCATCTTCTTCCTTTCCCCTGAAATGGGGAATGCATCATCCACAGCCTTTTATGCAAGGTTAAAAATAAGCCTCACTGCAAAGTTTCCGGGGCATTTGGCACCCAGTCTGAGGGGCTCAGATGTGCTGAAAACCCATGTCTTAATGACTGTGCCCCCTGAGGTTCTCCATGCAGTGGTAAGCTGAGCTGCCACATGATTCTTTTCTGTGAATGATGGGATAAACGCTCGCCTTTCCTAAACACCAGGAAGACTGGGATAGCATTGGAGATCAGCAGCACTCAGGAGGGCTAATGTATGTCTCTGCTGCGGGGAGGACTGGGTATGAGCCAAAATAGAAATGGATTCTTGGCATGTGCCCATCGTGCTACCCAGCCAGCTCACCAAGGTCACGCAAGAGTTGCGTGTGTAGATGCAAGGGGCTTGGGACCAACCTCTGCATACTGGACTGAAATAGCTTGGTTACGCAGGCCTGCCCAGGGAGGTTGGCCTGGCACCTCCAAGAAACTCTGGAGAAAAGAGGGCTGCTAACAGCAAAACTGAACTGATTTTGACCATAAGACTTTTGCTTGTCTTCCTGCATTTCCCAGCCTCATTTAGCTGTTTTCTTTCAATTCCCCTAACAAATTAAGCAGAGATCAGCAGGCAGTAACCTCTGTCACTGCACACCTTGCAATTGTTCTCCCTGTTGTTCATACCCTCGGCAAAAGGGGTCTGTCTTGGGACAGCTTTGGTTGGCAAAGCCTCTGGTGCAACCTGTGCCTCCTGGGCCAGGCAAAGCAGAGACACAGAGATGTGCTACCATAAGATTTATGGGGACTGCAGAGGAAGTCTTTAGCATTGAAATAAGAGTTTGAACTTACCAAAAAAAAGGAATTATTAGAGAAACCTGTAAGTAGTATTCTCTTCTCCAATCAAAAGTACTAGTTTTGCATTAAAAATATATTAAAAAAAAAAAAAAAGGCATTTGGAATGCCTTGTTCTCCTTGTGAGATCACCCTATAGATATAGTCCACTTAATTGCTATGTGCTTAATTGAGACAGCCACTTTTACTGGGACATCTCCCAGGGAACCATCTTAGCCTAATGATTATCAATGCCAATGGTTGTTGCCTAATCAGGTCAGTACCATAAATCCTGCTTAACAAGAATGCATCCAGTGAGTATCAAGTGATTAAATGGTGTTTAAACAGGTGTTAAATAAGCGTGGGATGCCATGTTTAAACATGGGGAAAAACAAAATAAAATGGAGAGCAATAGGTGTGGATCTCAAAAATCGTAAGTGCTCTCTTTGTCCTTTCTTTTCATTTAGTATAGGAGTTTCTCTGATGAGTCTCAAATCTCATTTGGAATTTTTTGTCTTTCATCACGGGGCGAATGGTCCTGTGAATTAAAGCCGGCTGGATGCTTAGGGAATCGGCACTAGCTCCTGACTGCTCTGATTAGGTTTGCCACTCATGTAGGCCTTCCCAAAGATCCTTAAATACTCCAGGAATTTGTATATATTCTGGGATTTTTTTTTTTTTTTGGAGGGGTGTTTTTTAGTGATAGTTGATATAGCGTAGCTGTAAAATAGAGTGGTAGGGTTACTGTTGGGATAGCGGAATCCTTCTGCTGCTATTGATTTAAGAGTCTTAGGATAATGCGGAAAGCCAATAGTGTGTAGTGCTGGTATGGACCGCCAGAATACTTGCGGTCCATATATTCTGCTGCTGCCTCCTTGTCCTGAATACAAATAGCAGTTGTTGTCCACCTTCATCCCCCTCTAAAAATACAAGCTGGCCAGAATTCCACCTCCTTTTCCCATGGCACAACTTACCCCTTAATGGGGAGGTTTATTGTTTCAGGATTCTGCTGTGCAAGTTGTGTTCTCCATTTTTGATCTGATTATGTGCCCTATAATCCCTATTGATTTATAACAAAATACAATTGTGACATATTTTGTGAGTATGCAGCACTAAATTAAATTTGGGAGAGAAGCTTAATCAGCTCTCTCTGTAAAGATGAAGAACAAGAGGTGTGTATTTTCTAACAGAAAACTACTCTTCAATACCTGGTAGAGATTCTACGGCATCGAACTGAAACCTCTGGAGTGCGGGGAACTTCATGGCAGCCCTGGAGGTAATGAGTCCATCCCTTTGATGTCCCATGAAATGCATACAAGTCTCCATGTGCATCTAAAACAGCTACCCACAGCTGCCTTTCTTCGTCTTAGTCTTCTAAGAAACAGGCGTCTCTTCTGAGCGTTTTCATGGCCCTGATTGCTCTACCATTTTGTTTGCAGACTTCTAGGTTTTCACACTTGTTTTCCTAGCAACCATGCCAGCATTGAGAGTAGTCATTTTGCATTCATTCAGTTGCAGTACAGGAAGAATCTTTGGAATAATGGGGGCAATTTTCACCATTGCTTCAGACTGAAAGGCAAATTTTTTATTTTGACATGAGGTTAGATCCCAGTGCAAAACAACTGCAGTGCAAGGAAGTACCAACTCTCCTGTCTTGATGCAGTTCCTGCTATTTATTAGTCAGCGGCTGTAGCTCTGTCTGGTCCTTCTGTGAAAGTTTATTTTACCTTTGAATGTGGTTTTATTTTCTCTTTGGTCTTCAATAATGTAGTGACTTTAGAAGATCAGAGAAAATTTTCATCTTCTACTCCAAAACAATTTTTGTGCATTGAATCTCTCCACTGTACTAGAATAACTTTTTTTAAATTCACAAAAATGTCATTGGAAATTTGATGTAAGGTTTGGCAAGCTTTTTTTTTTAATTACTATGTAACTCATATTCATGTTTACTTAAAAAAAAACCAACAAAAAACAAAAAAAAACCCCAAACCCCACCAAAACACAACAACTTCCCCCCCCCCCCCTTTCCCTCCTTATTCCACACACTAATTTAATGGATCATTAGGAGTTTTAAATAGAAATAGCTCTGTATTTTGTTACACAGCAAGCTTGGTGTCAGAAGATATTTTGGAACTCACAGGAAGCACGGCTGCCATTATAGCAGCTACTTTATTTTTGCTGTGCTTCTCTAGCTTTGCGGTACAAAGCCACCAGATGCAAAGGGACAGGTTGTGATAAATCTTTAATAAGAGCCTTATTTAATATTGCAGAACTAAAAACTTGCATAGGAATGGCAGAGATGTTACTGGCACATATTCACAGCATTGAGGTATGTTCCTGAACTGGGTGAATTTCCATTCAGGCACAAAAATGAAATCTCTGTCATTTGAAGTGTCGTTCCGGTAAAGTACTGAGTTGTACAGCTTCTTTTGATATATTTTTAAAATTTCATATTATTTTTATTTCATTTGTAGATAGAAAGTTCCAGACAAGCATAGAATTTAGTCCTTATTCTGGAAAAACAAATAGGCAGACTCTTAAAATGACAAAGGAAAGTCTGGAACGGAAGAAAATATTATTTTCATCCTGTAAAAGTGAGTCTGAAACATAGTGCAAATTAGCGGTCTGGTGGTAGTCCTACCATAGGTTTAGCAAAGACAGAAAATGAATGTTAATCTCCTGAATCTTAGTCTAGTGCTGTAAGTATAAACCTAGCTTTCCTTTTTTAACACAAGCTCAGTGGGAGTTAAGGATGCGAGTGCTCCAGAAGACCTCATCTCCTGCGAGGCTGGCACTGCAGCCGGCCCGTTACTGTTCAGCAATTACAGCTGCAGAAGGAGAGGCCATCAAAATTCATCTTTGGGTTTTCATGCGGTTGTCTCATCTGTGAGGGCTAGCTGCCATGGCTCACAAGCCAAGCAGCCTCCTTGCCAAACTTTCAAGTGGCACTCTGTCTTTCCCATCCACAGTAGTCCCCCTAAGGTGGGCATCCTTTGCCTTCCTCTCTTTCTTTGCGCCAGAGCCCATCATGCCTCAGGCTCCCTGGGAGCGTAGGAAGGACACTTGGCAGAACTTGGCACTAAGTACAGGCAGGCTGTATTTTTCTCTTCTCTCTTATTTTATTCCCCAGCACAGTAGTTTCTCCTTTCCTTCTGCTGTGGCCTAGGTCTTTGCTAGCAGCAAATCATTCACAGTCCACTCCAGTGTAATGCAGTTATTCTTTATGCATCACATCAAAATACTTCTTTCACTGTTTGCTCCTGCAGTGTTTGCGTATAACAGGAATAGGCTTGGTTAGACCTATTGCATTCACTGATTATGAGATGACCGCTGAGAGGCCATATTATGGGAGAGATGAGGATGTGGGAAAGACAACCCAAATACCTATGAACTCTGCTGCATTATTTGCACAAGCCGCAAAATAACCTCTTAAAATATGCAAAAAGGTCAGGGAGATAATGGAAGGATCTTGCTACGTGGGCACCAGAGGCTGTGTTCCATTAAAGAGGAAATAAACAGGGAGGTATGCTTGTGCAGCTAGCCTTGGCTCGCTTCCAGAGTCAAAACACATGTGAACTGGCAAAGGAGAGAGCAATGCTAGTAATTTGGAGAGTAATGACTGAGGATGTGAGACTAGAAGCGAAACATCTGCGAAGGAGCTAACAGAAAAGAAAAGTTTAACCGAGTGGATGTTGAACATACCTGAAAGATGAGGTTGAATCGGCAAACTCAGGAGAGATGCAGAGTAATGAGAGAAATATGTATTAACACCAAATTCTTCTAAATAGATGTTAGAGTAGCTTGCTGCCAGATGTTGAGTTCTTTGAAAAAATTGGCTACTTCTTTTTTTGCCCAAATGAGAACTAACTGAGCCCTTTTTGAAATTTTGGTCCCACTGGTGAGCGTTGAATGCTTTGGAAGTGCTGGCCATGGGTGGGATCAAAATCCTGTAATTTATTGCAAGTCTGAATTCCTTCTGTGGCAGCAGCCATCCTTTGGGGCATAGCTTGCTTGCTTTATGCCCTCCCATCGTGCTGGTATGGCTGCCTTTATTAATGACTGTCTTCCTTTGTAACTTAAGGGCTTTGTTGGACTGTTGTTTGGTTCCCATCCTAGAGGATTGATGCTGCTCAATTAATCCAAAGATCAAAAACTATTTTGATAAAACTTTCCCCTTTGATTATTTTTTGTTGTTGTTGGGTTTTTTTTGGTTTTTTGGCTTGAGGAATCCAGCAGGAAACATACTCTCATCGACAGATATCTGATCACACAGGTCCCCCACAGCAACATTCTGCTTCTAGAGCAGGAGAGAGGTGATTAAAGACAAAATCCAAATAAACCAAAGAAAGCAAGAACAAATCCTCTGCCCCCAAACCTTGCTGCTTTTTAGAGCTGTATGTTTTGGCACTCTGTGGATAAGAGAGGAAGGGCACTTTTTGATTAAAGGAAGGAAATCAGCTGTTTGGATGACTAAAATAATGCCAAAGAAAGCAGGTGAAAAGGTAAACAGAAGAAAGAAAGAATAGGTGCAAATAACGTGTAGAAGTAACAAATCATGGGAACAGGAGGCTAGAGGTGCTTGCTGGAAGCAAACACAGAATGAGAGGAAGATGGAGGAAAAGATAACTTTCTTCCCTCCAGCTTGATGTACCTTCCAGCCTGTCAACTGCCTTTCAGAAAATCTGGAAGGATTTTGACACCCAAAAATAGGGCTGGATTTTCAGCATTACTCTCCCCTGCATTGCAGGTTTGCCCCCATGGCAGCTTCCCTGGCTGGCCCACCAGCAATGACTGGACATGAAACAACTTCAGACCAAGAGCTCTCCCCATCTACAGCAGCACCAGGCTCCTGTTTTAGGCAAGAGAAGGTGGGATTTACAAGCTGCACTTGTTAGTGGGTCACACCAGCACCAAAATCAACGTTTTTCAGAAGACCTCAGTCTGCTAAGGGGAGGGACACTTTTTGAAAATAATCTTAAAATGGGACCTAACCTGTTTTGAAAGTAGCTGGTCAGGATCTTGTTGAATTTGTGTGCTTGAAGGCTGGTCTGAGCAGGTTGTAGGTTCACGGGCATCTTCTCACAGTGAAGATATTCGGTAATGTTTAGGAAAAGCAGTATTCTTTATATACTTGATGTTCTGAGCCTTGTGTGTTTATGTACTGGGCTTTTGTCTGTAGCTTCTTGGAAATATTTAGATATTCTTCTGTGCCACTGAGAATGTGGAGACCCATGCTCGTTCTGTTCTCTGTTTGGTACTTCCTGGTCAACAGAAATAAAAAGATGGTTGTGCCAACAGCTAGCAACGTAAACTCAGCATGGTACGTGGCCATCAAGCTGCGTTATTCTTTCCTGAAAGGTGTGTTGAATCAAATGCTGGCTTTAGTCTCTGGATTCAATCCCTTTCTCCTTTTTTGGGGGGAGAGGACATTGTTGACTTGCACTTGTGAGTTATGATAGAATAGTTGTAGCTCTATTTTCTTGTCGAGATGCCTTTTTTTGCATATACTTTATAAACTGAAAGCTGAGTAAATCAACTGGTGATGTACTGAATGCCTCAGGAGTATCAGTATCACAGGAGGGAAGGCTTATGGCAGAACAGAGATGAAACCTGGTCTTCCTGCTGACAGTGCCACATGTGGAGGAGATGTAGAAAGGTGTGGGAGAAAAGGATTGGGGGAAAAATGCAAAAACAGCTTTCTGGGTTAGAAGTGAGAATCAAGAGGAAAAAGAAGGCTCACTGCTGGAGCCGGTGGCCAGAATCCACTTTCATAAGGCGCAGACTCATCTTCACTGTGTTTCAATCCAGAGTAGAGAAGATCTGAACACCTTGTTAATTGAACTCTGTAGATGCACTGGAAGCAATTCTCTTTAATGGGGTAAACTGCAAATAGAAGTTGGTTGTCTTTTTGGTGGATGCTTAATGTTCTGCCTTCCAGAGACCCTCTTCATACTTGTGATAGCATGTATAGCTTATTCTTAGCCACGGAAACCCAGAATTGGGAGTCTGATGTCACCATCTCTGAGGTTCTTTCTGTATTCGGTTTCTTAGTTTTTCAGATCCGTTTCCATCCTGTCTGTCTCCAGATACTTCTTATTAAAAGAATTCTTTGTGAAGTGACAGGCGCACGAAGACCTGAAAAAGAAAGCAAGCTGAGGATGACTGAAGGTGCTGATAAAAGGCAATCAGCTGGAGAGAGCAAAGCATGAGGCATCAGATGTGATCTGTCTGGCATGTGCTTAATTAGCATGTGCCTTCAGGCTTGCAGCCGGGCAAGAGCTGGGAAGTTAACTGAGCAAGTTCACTTGGTTTCTCTGCACTGCTTCTCGCACGCAAGAAGAAAAGGTGAAAAAAAAATATTCTCTAGGATGAGCAATAGGACCCTGAAAGGCAATGTAGAAAACAAAAAGGCTTGACTGGAGTAGTGAAGCAGATAATAAGGTAATTAGAACTGTGAAGAGTTGACAAAGCACTAGACCAAGATGAATTGCATCCCCAAATGCTACAGGAAATGGGCAAGGAACTAGACCAGCCTTCCCAAATGAACTTCTGACACATAACCCTCATTAACTGTACCAGAAGTTGCACGTATGCCACAAAAAGAGTTTCTATCCTTTTGAAGTGCAGAGCTTCCAAAGAGCTGGAAGGGAGGTTGGCATCATGCACGCAGTTTACAAGGAAAACAAGGAGTAAAAATAATATAGATGTCTTTGCTAATAATGAGGGAAACTAGGGAGAGAGGGAGTTGCTCAAAGTTGGTGACAAGATTTATTTGCCAGGAGTGGTAGAGCTGCCACTGAAGTAGCTAAAAGTCAACAGTTAAGTAAAAAATATTTTCATTCCAAATCTATATCCAGTTGGCAGCTATTAAATGAGCATCACTGTAATTTGTGTTCTTGCAAGTAGGGTCTGTCTTGCAGTGTGTTTGCATTGGACCTAGCCAAAAAGACAGCACTGAGCGTGGCATGGGTTTCCAGGCTGTGCTGTGGTACAAATAACAACAATCCTATCCATCCTTGCAGCTTTTCCTGACATACTTTTGGTCTGATGCAGCCCTCCCTTCCTGCCCATCACCTTGCCATTATTTAGTATAAAAACAAAAAAGCTGTAAAAGAAACTTGGAAAAATTTATCTATGGAGATGCTGCCACTTGCTGCCCTTAAACAAGGGTAACAACACAGGAGTCCTTTGTTGGAGTCAGAATCCATATTCTGTTTTTGCCTTCCCTGAAAATAGTTTATGTACTTCTTAAAATACATCATTTGCAGAACTTATGTAGAGGAGAACATTGTTCTCCTTTGTTTTGCCTTTTTCTTGTAAATGAGTGCTTGAAACTAATCGGACTGTTTCTGTTTGGAAAAAAATGAGGCAGTTTCTTTAGCTTTTTTTAAAATACTGTAGTTTATTTTCCTTACATTCATAATATGAACACTGCTTTATATAAAAATGCAAGACTGCTACACTTCAGTTCTCTGCACATATCCCCCATATGCACATTACTTCTCTGTCAGTACCTTTGGAGGTTTTTCAGATCATGTTTAAGAATATGTGACTTGTTTAGTATGAAGATAACCCTGAAAAAAAGGTAGAGTAAGGATAACATGTAGATATTTCCTACTGACACAAGGCATTTCCAGATGGATGTACATTCTCTTCTCCTGACCTCATTTGACTAGTTTTTGGTGTGGTAAAATTGTCCTTAGACTCTTCTGAAAATAGCAGATACCTTCTGTGAGGCAGAATGACTGAAGGGTTTTGCATCCTAGCATCATAAAAGTTGATTCAGCCTCATTAAGATGAATGGAAAGACTCCCATTGATTTCAGTGGAGTTGAATCAGGCTCATATCCTCAATTTAATGAAAAACATTACCCACATGACTCTCATTAACTCTGTTTGCAAAACAGACAGCAAGATATGACTCCAGATTTCTTCCGAGACATACTATGATGATGATGATGATGATGATTATCTTGTAGAGCAGACAAATGTACCTTATGTTTAGACGAGGATCATTTACTGCCTGAATTTTGCCATGTATTTTTTCCGCATTACACCTGCTTTCTGCTTAGGCTTGTTTCATGCAGCGAAGGCATCTTCAGGGTGCTCTGGAGCACCCATGTGAAAATACAGATGGTGAGATGTTCACGCAGCCGTTGTCGTGTGGGTCAGAGCGTCTCCCTGGCGGAGGGCTGTGCTGCTGGGGGTTGCGGTAAAAGGCAATTGAGTCACTTGTTGGATTTTATTTTTAATGTTTTCTTATCAGAAGAGTGACCAATGTGCACTTTTGGGAAAGCTACTGTAATACTTCATTGTGATTTTTGTTTGGTGGTAGGAAATCTCATTTCCTTACACTTTTTTTTTAACCTTGAAAACTCATTTACAAATTGTGACTCGCAACAGGAGGGCAAGATGCCAAGGCATAATCGACTAACACAAAAGGAATGAAATTTGGGCAGGCAATTTGAAGAACCTAGTCCTATTGAAATCAGTGGTGCAATTCCCGTTGATATCAGAGGTGCTGTTATTTTTACCTTTGCTTTCATCTGTTCCTTCAGATGTTCATAGATCCCATGAAGTTATAGTATAGCCTAAGCCTCATCATACTGGGTGTTTTGTTTAAAGTCCTAATTTCTGCGGTCTTGTAGTTATGTAACAGTCAGATTTTTGCTTGTTTAGAGAAAGGAATTTTCTTGCCATTGTAGGTGAAAAGAAAACTTTCAAATAGTTTTTAAAAAAAAAAAGATCAGGAGCAAATAACAGAGAAGCTTAAATGCATCATTTTTAAAATCATATAATATATAAACTCGTATAAAGATTTTCTTGGATCACTGGACACAACTATAAAATACAAGGTGTCATGTAGATGGAGCCCTGGATATGTATTTTCATGTAGATGGAGCCCTGGATGTGGGTTTTTTTGATGGTGGGGGAGAATACCCAAACCATTATTATTTTTTCCATATTTATTTTAATTAAATTATATTCTGGAAAATTTAGAAGATGTGACTTGCCAACTTTAAATACCGCACTGCAATTCAAACGAGATTAAATGCCTTTGAAGATGGCAGAATCAACCAACATCATAGGCCTGCTGACCTCAGTGTTTGCAGACATGCACACATGCAAAAGCCCCACTGGTGGTTTTTTTTTTGCCGATGGATCTCTTAAGTGTCACAGGATTTCTCAATTTATTTCTGCAAAGGGAGGAGACACGATATGGCTTGCATGTCCCCGTTTATTGTTTTGAAGTGGTTGCCAAATGTTCTCTTCAAAAGTGATACATTTTAAGGAATTTCATGCTTGTTTGTTTTTTTAATGTTGATTTCCTCTGGGGCTTTTGTTTGTTTGGTTGTGGGACTCCTGGTGTGTGTGTGAGGAGGAGTGGCTTTGGAGGAGTGGAAGGGGGTTGTTTATTTTTCTTTTTTGCCACAAAAAGAAATAACTTCCTCTTCTCCCTTGTGGCTAAACAAGCAGCTATCAAAGGCTAGGAGAAGTTGAAGCTAATGGTCCATAACATGCACCACTGGTTCAAACAAACCAAAAGTATTTTTTCATATATGTTTTTAAACATATGCAATTTAAAATTAACCACCAAATTATTTTGGCTTGCCTGGTCGTGGGAGGACAAATGTGATTTCCTTTTTTTCAGAATTCAGGTACAGCCACATGCTGTCGTTTGCTGTACGTACATTACTAAAGACGAGTTCAGATGCTGATAGCAAGAGATTCGTGAGGAAATACATACTAATTCTGCAAAATAGCAACTGGAAGGAAATGAGCTGCTTTAGAGAAGCAGAAAGGAGAAAACAGGGTTAATTCTCTTCTCAGAAAATGTTCAGTCAGCATTAAAAGAGAATGTCTCCCTGAGATCTTTATTTAAAATGGAGATCTGCTTTTCTCCTTGCCCTACCTGTTTCCCAAGTGACTGTTGAGAAATAAACTTCATTTCCTTCTTGCTCCAACCCCCCAAAAGTATGTAGAAATTGCAGGAGAGGGCAGGTATGAGAGATTGTCTTTCAACAGCCTTGTCTTTCTGTCTCTTGCTCACGAGTGCTGGTCAGTCAAAAGATGTGCTTGCTACACCTTAATGTGTAATGACATGCTAAATAAACCCCAGGCACTTCATTATGGTCAGGGTGAACATCTTGAGCCTGAAGTAACAGTCCGTTTGGGGTTGCGTGAGAGAGGGAGATTTTATTTGCATGAAGGGTCATTTGTGAAATCCTACCTTGCGCAAATGAATCCAGCACGGGCTCTGTGCAGCCGAAACTGCTGGCAGAGAACGTTATTGCGGTGTATCAAGTGACATGAACGGTTGCCAGCAAATCTGTTTGGCTGCTGTAGCTACTTTAAAGTGAAATTGAACCTTGGAGCATCACCACCCAGATGGAAACTCTACAGCTGCTTAAGGGTCTCCTTTTGGGGAAAAAAATAAAAAAACCCAAACAAAACTACCCCACCGCAACAGCGTTACTGCTACAAAGCTTCCCAAAGTCAGCAAAGGCAGAGCAGATGTCCAAAGGTCTCTTCAGTGGGGACAAGAGAGGTCTCCTGCCCACATTCAGGCATGGGGAGGGATTGCTCCTGGAGTAGGGACAGTCCCCGAGTGACCTGGTGAGGATGGGGGGTGAAGGTGGTCTCCAGCTGCTGACGGTGTGGAGCAGATGTGCTGTGCCCTGGTCACAGCTCAGCCTTCGGGGACCTTTCTGCTCTCGTGGGGCAGGAATCTTTCTGTACCTCTGAGCACAGCTACTGCTAGCCTGACCACTTACACTCCATAGTCCAGAACTGGGAATATTAAGAGGGAGAGGAAACTGCAGAAAGGAAGTGGCAGATAAATGGAAGGAGGACTCCAGACTGCAAGCTGTAACGTTGTACGCTCCCACACGTCCTCAGCATAGCTATTATGCTCTACAGAGTGCCAGGCTGTTACTTTCAACAAACGCCTGTTTCTAAAATTCCCATGTAACCTTTGGAGGTTTTTTAGACCCTACCCATATATAGGCTGGCATAGCATCTAGTATTAAATTATGTAAATATATGCTTAGTATTATGCATATGTTTAGTGCTGACTTATAACAGTTCTTGTGTTTATTAAGAAGAGAATGGCCCTAAAAGTAACACTTTTATTCTTTTGCTGATTTTGGAGCAGATTTTAACAAATACGTGAATTAGCAGAACTAGAAATCAGGTCTTAAAATTCCTCTTCCTTCTTGCCTACCACGGCGCACTCGGAGCCCTGCACTGTGTCAGCGGTGTGCTGAGGGGAAGGCGTCTGTTAGCTGTGGCAATTAGCTATGGTAATAACTTCTAGCTTTCTGGTTAAGGAGTGTATGGCTGAAAGTGTTGGCTGAATAGCTTTGGAAATTCAAACCCAAGGCAGTCTGCTGGGACTTAGCGCTCTTTCTCATTGCTGTTCTTGCACATTGAAAAAGCTGCTGCTTGGCCACTGCATGTGAGTGATGCCTTTTGCTTTGTACCGCTGAGGCTGGCCCATGAATGATGTCTCTCTGTGCGCTCGGATGACTTAGCTTCCAGGCAGGTCTTGCCTCTGGCTTAATCTGGTCCTTTGAGAAGTCATCACTAAGTTGTGCACAACCTTAACCCCCACAGGCAGCAGCCGAATCCACCAACCAGTGCCACATGGGGACAGAGGACACTGGTGAGCAGCAGTCACTAGCTCAGGGAAGAAGAGGCCCAGCTCCTTCTGCTTCCCACGCCAGCAAGTCAGGCTGATGCTACATGCAGCATGCATGGAGGAGAAGTGCGTGTTTGTCTTCTGGCTATCCGTTTGATGTGTTGTAAAAGTGACTTTTACAAGAGGTCACACTGTCAGTTTACTTGTAAATGCATGAAAAACTTGGAATAGATAAGCAGTGGCTTGGCAGGGTTAGAAAATGGTGAGCCTGAGGAGAGGATGCCAAGAAATGTCTTCTGGAGGGATGAGAGGAGAGGGCTGAAGGGGAGTAAATCAAATAGCAGCTGCAGTGAGAGGTGAACGGTTCCTGCCTGTGGAAGTGCAGGCAGTGCCTTAGGTAGGGATGCTGGTAGCTGGGAGGCAGGTCTGGCAGGGCTTCCAGAGCTGCGTAGGGAATTTAGCCTTTTTGACCCTTAGGCCGAACACTGAGGAAATGCTATCTGCAACAAACGAGTAAGTATTTTACCTTTGCCTTTTTTGAACAAATTCAGAGACTTCTTTGCTACAGACAGCAGAAATTAAATGAAGGGAAATGATGGGATCTGTTGGCTCAGCATGCCAACAAGAGCCTGCTCAAATGCTTGTCTCTCCAGATTGTGTGAACTTTTTTTCCCCACTGGAGTGGGACTGAGATCATCAGGTTATCTCGCCTGTGGAAGCAGGGACAAGGACTGGTGGGTGCTCTCAGCCGAGCTTTGAAGCGTAACTGGCAGTCTGTGGGCGTGCGGCGGCTCCTTTTCCGGAGAAGCCGTGAGCTGTCCTGCCTGCCTGAGTAGGTGTCTTGCAGCCTGATTTAGCAGGAACATCAACCTGGTTCTGCCGTGGCTAGAGGAGCTGCTCAGGCTTGGCATCGGTGGGACATCTGTGAACAAACTAGCAGTACATTTCCTTCCATCACCTGTTTAAGTTAGGAGAAGCAGAACTTGCACAGGGTTTGTTGAGGAATCTGCACCACTATGCTAGCCCATTCCCATGCTTCCTCAGGAATGATTTTTTCTTCCAGTTTTGATTCCTAAATCCCTGCGTGAACACTGTATGAGGTACTGAACTCTGCTGCCCCTCTCGATTGTGTAGCAACTGTCAAGTTATTTGTGTTGTCATGTGTGCCCCTGCAATTTTTCACTCAAGGATTGCTATAACTCAGCAGTATCTAACCCCTTATCCTTAGAGGGGGTGTGCAAAGAAAAGTGTTAAAATAGGGTTTAGAAGTTATCCTTTGCTTTTTTGGTAGAGATGCATTTCAGAACAG
Source organism: Theristicus caerulescens (assembly GCA_020745775.1). Lineage (NCBI taxonomy): Eukaryota > Metazoa > Chordata > Aves > Pelecaniformes > Threskiornithidae > Theristicus > Theristicus caerulescens. The sequence goes on along the minus strand of CM036561.1, from coordinate 122,485,398 downwards.
AATGCATGCATTGGTACTATATTTAGCACACAGCAAAATTATATTACTGAAGCTTTTTTTGGTCTGCCATTATTCATTTACACAAATTTTGTTGTTATGCTGGCTTAGAAAGAGATGTTCAAAGTGTAGCTTTGCCAAAGCTCCTCTGTCCTCCAGGAGTCCTAGCAGGATAGGTCATTCATACAAGCTCTTGTCTCAGAGGAATTATTCTTGGCTGCCCTCCTCCATTAGCACTGCTAATACTTATACCACTTATTCTAGGGGGAGTTGGGCAACTCCCACACTCAGTGCATTTGCAAGTTCCAGCCTGAAGCTTACTCTTATCACTACCTAGAAGATGCTTGCAAAAAGGAGCGTGTCACGCGTGAAAGCAAGGGAGATGGCTCAAGACGTGGTTACTTGCAAAGAGCCCTAAAGCAAGTACAGATGGAGTGTATTTCATGTTTTGTATTTGATATTGAAACTGCTTTGGTTCCCCCCTGTCCCCCACTCCTTTTCACCTTTCTGTAGAAAACATTTTGCCTGTCCCAGGAGCAGAAGAGAGAAGCACAGATGTAGCTGGGTAATAAACTGTTATCTGCCTAATCTGCCCTCAGCTAACCAGAGGGAGAGTTCAGGACCTGTGGCCATTAGATGGATTTGTCATATGACAAACTGTATCAAGTTATTATAAGTTTGTCACCCTGCTGAAATGTCACATCAAAAATTTGTCAGCTCTAACTCCATAACCTCCTGCTCAGTTGAACTGAGTCAAGCTGAGCTTAACTTTTTTGGACCGTAACTTTCAGAGGCAGCAGGTCCGCACTTAGGCTGGGTCTTCAGACGGCAGCCAGTGCTGTCCCCCAGCCCTGCCGTCCCTGTTATGCTGGCGCAAAACACGGGCTTTTTTGTTTGAGGCTCTTTATTCTAGCAGGTGGCCGAGGTGCCTCCTTGCTGCTTGTCATTGGGATATTGCTCTTGAGCAGCAGGCTTGTAGCCTTTGTGTTCTTGGTCTGGAAGGGAAGGAGGGGTTTGGCTGTAGATATATGTTGGTTTTTTTTTTTATTTAAAAGGACAAGATCAATTTTTAATGAATTTTTTTCACCTTCATCCAAAACATTTGAATTTTTTTTAATGAGTAATACCTTAAAAATTATTAATGTTATTTAGGATTTTTTCTCGTTGATGTTTGTTTGGGATTGTTCACCTGACAAGAAGTTCTCAGAGTAGGTAACAAAATAATGTATGTTCTGCCAACCACTTATGCCCCTATCTCTTCCCTAGGCTCTTCTGCTTCCTCCTGGTCCTTGCTTGTCCGCAAGTCCAAGATTGTTTCCAAACCAGGAGTGACTTTGCCTTTGAAGGCAAAGCCCTTCCTGCAGTGCTGTGCAGAGTGTGTGTAACAGCACCATCCTGTCACTAACACACCAGAGAGTTGCTCAGAGCCAATACACCAAGGCGGCAGAGGAAAGTTCCCATGCACTTCCCCCCTCCCGTTTCTGAGGTCTCAGATGTTATTTGCAACATCTCTGCTTAAAACATGGGTGTACGGGACTCCAATTATGTTGTTTTTTAATGTTTTTTTTTTTTCCTAAGCAAGATCTGTGATGTCGGTTCTGTGCTGAATGGTGGTAGAAGTGGGATTTTGCAAGTGCAGACCAGGCAGCTGCCTGTCGCTATAGATCAGGGAAACAAAGGATGTTGAGGTACCGAAGGAAACATGAAAAAAGGGTCTGGAGCCCACATAGAGTTGTTTTTAGTGCTAGCTTGCCATGTACTTTCTGCTCAGAGAGAGATGTTGCAGAAGTGCTGTTAGGAATATAATTTCATACTGACTGGTATTTTTCTCCTGTATCTTGCATCTGCATCACTTACTAAATGAACTTTGAATAATTATCTGGTGAAGCCCTCTCTGGACTTGACAATTAGACAGAGATACTGCAGCAGAAACACACACACACAAAGCATAATTTTAAGTAATGAATATTGACTGGATCTGCCAAAAGTTGCAATAAAAGGTCTTGCCTTAGGTCAATTGTTCCTGGCATATAGATGAAAAAAAGGAATGCAGCAATGTGCAGTATAATTTGAGCTGCTGTACATCAACATGTGCCAGCTAGGCTTTTTTTTCCCTATATTTTTTCCCTTCATGGAGCTGATACCTATCCCAAAGGCTGAGACAAGCTTTTGAAAGCATTCAGCACAGATAACAGCCAGCACTTCTGCATACCATAGAAGTCCTGGTTGCCTAACAGAATTTTTTTTTTTTTTTTAAATAATACAGTGTGATGTAATATGGGTAACCAAGCTAACACTTGCTGTTCATCCTTTTATTGAAAATCAGTACTTTACTGACTGTTGTTGAACAGGGCTTGTAGATCGCCTAGAAGGTTATATCTGAATAGAGTGAGCAGCTGCAGTAAGGAGAGGACCTCTCCATGATGGACCTTTCCTTGATCAAATTCTGCGCTAGCTGGGGTAGGGACGCTTCCCCCTTCGCATCTCTCTAATACTGCGTGGTCCCGTAGCCAATCCTTTTCCCTGGCAACTGCAGCCCAAAGACCTGACTGCTCTCAGCTGCTTGCTGGGGCTGAATCACAAGGTGAAGTCAGATGGGTTCCTAATGAGACGCTATCCTGTTATTTCTTAAATAGGAATTGGCCTTTGGCTTCTGCTCAAACTCTTGATGTAGTGAACGAGAACACAACATCAAGGAGTCTCACTGATGGTGCAGACTGTGCTGTGGATTAAGGCTATCATGATCTAGAGGAGGTTTTGCAATTGTTTATGCCAGTCCTCGGTGAATAAGTGTGAAATGGATATTGCGGGCTGATTTATAGATATAATTTCTGTGATGTATTTCTGTGATGCTGCCGAGCTAATTATAGATGACTATAAATATGCTATTGGGAACCTTTAAAACATTTATTTTAGCGCTCTTGAGGAAGCCAGTCCTAAGTTTAGTAGACTGTGGTGAATTATTGACGTAACAAATTATAACCATGGACTACAGTACGGTATTGACATTACAGATTGTACTGTCGTCTTTAGAAGTCATTACAGAATTGAATTTGGGGCATGCTGAACTTTGAGATTTACACCGTGTGGGATATTGACTCCATAATATATGAGACATATGTTAACCTGCGTGCATAGTAGATGATTGTTAAAATGTCTTCCATAAAAGCCATAGAAATTACATAATAAATTCAAAGCAGATTTTTTTTTTCCATCTCCTTGTGCTCAGGGAGTTGTAAATGCGGATGTTTGAAGGCCTATGGTGAGTGGCAGTTACTACCATAATTCTTGGAAATAAATCCATTTTCCTACCCAGTATCGGAAACAAGGTTCCTTTTTTTTTTTTCTGTTTGTATAATCTTTAGCATTATGGAAACAATCTAATTTTGAGGTGGAAGAGAAGAGAAACAGGGACTTGCTGCATACACATATAAAGGGAGAAGTGATGATTCTGCAGGCCCATAGGACACATTTTATTACCAAATGCGTGCTTGGGTCCCAGACTTGTAAGCAGAGAAAGGCACGGGCTGGGCTGCGTTTCTTTTAACAGCCTTGGAAGCTGTCCAAAGGCTTGGGGCATTGTGGTGAGTCCCAGCAGTAGTGGACTGAGGAGCATAGTGCAAGCACTGAAAATATATTGTCAATACGTATATGGCAGTGTTCGAGATGCACTTCCCTCATCAGCACATGCCGCTTGCGTACAGGGCACGCGTTGGTGTTTTGTATGGGATTGTGCAGGAGGAACCACTGCATCTGCTCCTGAAGTGAAACCGTTTTTGCAGCAGCTGCTGAATGCAGAAACATGCTAAGACAGCCCTGGGGAGGATTTCTATATTCCAGGGAAATGCTAGGAGGATTTATGTAGCCAAAGTAAATGGTAATTCTCTGGCTATTTCCAAAGTTTCCCTTTTAAATCCATTCAGGAAGCGAGGCTTTCCTGTTCCTTCATACTGCCTGGCGTTTAGTCTGCCTTGGACTCTGACGGAACAAGAAACCCCTTCAGAAACAAAACTGATCTGGCAGTAGAGGATGTTGAGAAATACTCTCTGCGCTGCTGTCGTCTTTCCTCGGGATTTATTGCTGGGGGAAAAGACAGTGTGGAGATTGCTGTCCCTATATGGCGAGTATAGAAAAAACAAAGAAATGCCGCCAGTATTTCTAAAATGAATAGAGTCAATATGCACAGCCTGCAGTTTTATTTAACTCTGAATTTTGGAGGGGGGAAAACTATATACCATCAATGGAATAATAATATTACATTATTTAGGCTTTTGCTTGATAATGGATCATTGAAAATCTTCTAAGAATCAGAGGTGAGCAATAATTTATGAGATGGTCAAATGTAGATACTATATTCGGGGCAATAAAAGTCTAGATCGGTTGATTTATTTGGTGAAGGTTAGACCTACTACTCAAATATTGATAGGATCTTCCTGAAGCACAAATTAGTTTGTTAAACTCATAAAAATTATTCAAAATAATGAAAAAAATATTATAATACCATTCCTACTGGTGCTAAACCAGCTCTGTGGTCTTAAACATTTGGGCTTTCACAACACCTGATGATCTGTATTCCTCCTTCTGTAATGACAAGGACTGTGTAAAACAGACTGCTGAAGAGTTCTGCCATCTTGGACACGCATTTGTTCAGGAAATTAATCTCATGTTTAATCTGGTTCGACACTGTATCTTAATTTGGTTTGCTGTTGCAATAATTGGCTAAGGTCTGTTTAACCATAAGGGTAGTTGCAATTGTAGTTTGAGGCTAATTTCAAGTTTAGTAGAAAACCCTAGCTCCTTCATCTTTTTAATTGGCCGCGTTATTCTGTTCCCCTTTAATTGAGGTGGTAAAAATCCCTTTGAAAAGGCTGAGACTACTGAGAGAGATTAAGCCTGTACCAACCTGAATAAAAACTTATTTTAAAGAACAGCTAAACACTGTTAGAATTTAAGAGGCCTTTCTGTATTGAAAAAGGTAAATTCTGATCTGGACTGATATGTAAAGCCAGATTTTCAGAGAAATTAAAGCTGTTTCTGCAAATTTTTGTGAATGGAAAATTGTATCTGCTTTAGGAAAGGAAACTGGCGTGGCATTACATCTTTGTATACCTACAGTCCAAGAGCTGTTGATAGGCAGATTAGTGTTTAGAGTCAGGTTTGGAAGATCCTGGAGATTATAATCCAGACTGAAAAAGAATTATATAGTTTTACAACATCATGTATCTGCGTGAGGGATTTTCTTTGTTATAGAAGAGGCAAGTTTCCTAACAGGAATACATGTAGAAGGTGTGGAAGAAAGAGGGTCACAAGTCCCTCTGGTTTTTATTTGTTTGTTTTTAAGATAATTGCTACATTTATAGCAAAGCTCTTTAAACTCTTCATACATGGGAACAATATCAGAAGACAGTAAGAGCCATGTTTGTTAGGAAGTTTTTTAAGTTGGGGTTTAGGGTGTATCAGCTGGTGCCATCAGAGTCACGGCCAAAATGTCTTTTCTAAGTTTGGCTTTGTGCTAACTAATTGTTCTGCAAAAGTTCTGCAATGAAATTTAGAGTTGCACAAACTTCTGTAATATTAGTTGTTGGCTTGAGTAAGTGAATAAGATTCCTTAACACTTCATACATAATGGGAAAAACTCTTCTGTGGCAGCACAGACTTGGATTCCCTTAGTCATATTGCCTGATACCTCCAGGTCTGGTCCAGTGAGGCCAAAACCAGGGTTACTGGAAAGCAGCTGTTTCACATACCCAATGATTGTGTCACGGTTTCTGCACATTTTATGTTTGTCTGTTGTTAAGTAAAACATGTGCACCACGTTCACCCTTGACCCTTCTGTGAGAAGCTTTGTGGATTTGCCACCAGTGGTTTCATTTAAAACACCTTGCAAAAAATAAGAGAGCATGGTGAAATGTGGCTTATACTTAGTAGAGTTTGCTCATCAATACCTGGGAAAAGATCGTGAGAATCTGAGAGTGTTTGGTTTAATTGGATAAAGTATTTTTCATTGGATACACATAAAGGTCAGGAGGTAGGTGCCTAAAATCTTGTGTGTCTGTCCCTCTACACATCACGCTCCATGCTTAATCCTGTAATTCCCATACGGGAGCTTGAATTTACAAATAGTAATAAAAAAAGTCTCCAAATATAACCCTAAATATCACAATTGTCATCATAAAGCTGCAAGAGTTGACCACGAAACATACAAATTTGACCTTCTAGCAAGCTCCTGTTTATTTGCCGTCTGCCCCAGCATGCATCTTTTAATGGGCTTAGCTGTCAGACGGTTTCTAATTTTGAGTATCTTGTGTCATCATCCCTACTGTCCTGATTTACAGCCAGCCTAGCTATGTGTTATGGGAGGGATTTTCAAGGGTGACCAAGCTCCAATTAAAATCTCATCAGTAAAATGCCTGATCTGATGTGTGCATGGATTAAAATCACGGTAGGCGATTTCACTAACCCTAGCCTCTACCCAAATGGTGTTCTCTTTATTCTCCTAAATAGATTTGTCTGCTTTCATTGTTGGTTTTCAAACTACCATTTTTCTGGAAAACCCCATTGTGCTTGCTGATTTCCCTCTGTTTACTTTCCATAACTTTACAAGTTTCTTTGAAGATGTTGACAAAAATAGCTGTTTCTCAGTCCACGTAATTACTGAAAAAGCATCCATTTTCTAAGTCTGTGAAGCTTTTTTCCTTCTTCTAACTAGCATGCTTTTACCCGTTAACAGAACTTTTTGGTGTTATTCTGGAGGCAGACTAGCCTGCTTTGAAAGACATGCTAATTCTTACTCGTGATTTTTAACAATAATTTTATTACACGTGAAATTTCATGTAGAAAGAAATGAGACACTTGTTAAAAGATTACTTAGGCTGCAAAGTCAACCACTTAGAAGTTAGGAAATGCTAGAATAAACTTTATTTTAGTTTCCTCATGCATTTTGACGGTAGTAATATGAACATATACTCCCCTTCAGTTTTTTATATTCCTTATGTGCAAATTGAGCATTTCTGTTGTTCTAGTTTGTTCAAACTTGGCTGTATTTTCACAGGTCTGGTAGAAAGAGAACTTGTTTGACTGTTAAAATCCAGAGGTATTTCTCCAAGCAGGAAGGAAGTAGATCTTCCCACATACAAGAAGTAGTTGATATTTTTTGAGCATGCATAAAACATATTTTCCAAACCATTTTGGCTTCCATTCATCTCCTTTGGAGGGATGTGCCTTATTTCAGAAACTGCAGCTTCATTTGAGGAAATTGGTAAAATCACGCTGGCTGCTACTTTAAGAATAAAAACAACCAACCCACCCCAGCCCAGGCAATCATCCAGCAGGATTATTTCATGCTGAATGGTTAAAGTCTGGCAAAGAAATGAAGAGCTGACATCCAGGTCTTAAAATGGAGAATGATGGACAAGTGCATGGAGTGATATTGTTTTTCTGATAATATGAAATATGAACAGATTCAAACGAGTCTGCCTGGGTGTTACATGCCCTTCAGAGTTGCAGGTTGGTTGCGCCCATGGAAACTGCCCTCGAGATGTTTCAAAAATGCAGATATTGTGGTATTGTGCTGTACATCTTAGATGCTTGGGTATCTCAGTTGTGCGGATCCACAAAGTATTTGGGTCCTAATCTTCCGTTGCAGTACCCTACTAGGACTGAACCCTTTGATACTTTTTTCAAGATGTGTTTCGGTCACCTTCAATAAGGCAAACCTTCTTTTGAAAAGCCAAGAAGTATTAACGTGCTGCTGCTGGGGGAAAGGTACTTAGAATAATTATGCTCCAGAGAACAGAACTGAGAACATTTGTGGGGGAGAGACCAGAAGAGTGCAGTAAAACTAGCTGCTAAATAAGGAAACATCATTAGACAACAGGGCTAACCTTGGGTTTGCTGCTTTGCATTTAACTCCGCATAACTGGAACAAAATATAAACAGGAAAGAGCAGAGAGTGCCGTGATAGGAGAGAAAAATGTCTTTTTTTGTGTCTGTGCTGTCAACAAGTGGAGACAAGTCACAGATAGCAAAAAAAACCTTATAACAGCCCCCAAACTGTAAGATAGAAGCAATGAAACAAATGCAAAATTATGAGTGTGTTACGGCATGAGTGAGTGTAATGCTCAACCCAACCAACTATTAGCACACTTAAGGTGTAGGCTGAAGTGAGTCCCTATTCAGAAAAGTGGATTCTTCAGTTTGATTAAAGATAAGAAGACCTAATCATACATCTGTCTAAGCGTCACCAAGTTTTTTGCTGAATTATGACTTGGTTACGTTTTGCGTGTGTGCCTTTCGTGCTCAGAGCAGGTGGCTCCTGCAGGATAGAAGAGCTGATAATTGAGGCTTGAGTGTGGTGTAGGGCAAAATATTTTTGGAAATGTGGCTTGGCAAGAACTCAAGGTCTTCCAACAAGTTGCCATTGACTTCATCTCTGTTGTGTTTGCAGAATGACCAGTATTTCCCTATTCAATGTAAATTGTAATTTCAGCTGCCAAGGCTAGAAGAATTTGAGGCATGCACATGCAAATACCTTAATAAAAATAATTTCCCAGATCTATCTAGAGATTTATAAAATAATAATGAAGAATATTATGCATTCAGATTAATAGTAGATGAATGTAAATTAAATCTGTAGAGATTCACCCACTGATTCTGATCTGGGGATTCTCTTTTTTTTTTTTTTTCCTTTGATTTTTAAAATGCACTTATCCATAAACCCTGGGAGCATGCAAGAATAATAATGATTACAGCTTGTACAAAATAAGTCATCAAGAAATTCTTACTCCCCTCTAATTAATTTCCTAATAAATACCAAACAAATAACTATGTCCTAAACTCACTTACATTTACAAGGTGAGCAGCAAATGGAGGTAATAAGGGAAATTAAAAAATGGCAACAGCAGGTGAAGTGAAATGGGCTGCAGGAGGACGGAGTGAGCGTTCTCTGACAAGGAGAATTGTTTGTCTGCCGGCGCAGCACAGGGAGGAGAATGTCCCCTTTGAGGGATGCTGCCGAGTTACTGCACTAGGAAATACGTACATTTGAAGTAGCAAAATATGATTTGCATAATGACAAACCCATGCTTTCTCATGCTTATGTTGTGTGCTCACCTAGATGATTCTCATCTGTTTGGCTGTACGTGGACATCTTCAGCTGGTATTGTTTGTGTACTTCATCCTCCTTGAGAGGAGCAAATTGTTAAGGATCTGTCCGGGAAAAGCTTTTCTTTCTGCCTGTGCAATTTCTGCTGCTTTTTCCTGATGTTGACATAAACACCTGGAAGTATAAATCTTCTTTGGGATAAACCCCCACTGAAATTGTTGGAGTATCAAGACCTACAAAATAGGCCACTTATGAATTAGTATGTAATGAATTATTCTCTTATCTGTCCCGTGGTAACTTTATAGATAAAGCTGTATGGTGGTTGGGATGGTGAGAAGTCAAGGATTTAGCTGTAAATAAATATGATTCCTTTAAGTCTATACTATAGGAAGATATTTTCTGTGTTAGTTCTATGTTTCTGGATATTGTTTAGTGCATGTATTATTTTCATATTCAGAAACATGTCAAACTCCATTTTGAAAGTGATTTCTTGCTTTCAATATCTAAAGAAAAATAGTCCTAATTTTGCCCATACTTATTAGAACCCATATAGCTCAGTTCTTATTTCTTTCTAGATTGAATAGCTCCTCTTCCTCTCAACTGATTATACAATGCATATATTTATAGACAATAATCATACCCCTCTTAGCCTTCCCTTTGCTGTTCTGTGGAAGCCAAGCTCTTTTAGTCTTCTCTAATAGGAGCATACTCCCAGTTCTGCAATTGCTTTTGAAACCCTCTCTATACCTCCTTCAAGTTAAATTCACCTCTGAGTACTGGTGGCCAGAGCTTCGGATGATGTTGTGTCAGTTCTGGCTCATGTAATTAATCAAAATTCAGGCAGAGAAGATCTTCAAAGCCTCCTGTGCCAAGAAAAAAAAATCATCAGCTTAGTTAGATATGATCTGGCTGGCAAGCTCATGTGATCTCTTACTTTTTTTGTTTTACCTTCACATTATTACACTCCTTTCATCATCTGATCTAAAGCTTTGCCTATAAGCCTGATGTGCCTACAGCTGCTGGGGTCATTTCCCCTCCTTTCCATTTTCTAAAATGTAGATGTTGTGTCGTGGTTTAACCCCAGCTGGCAACCAAGCACTACCCAGCTGCTGACTCACTCCCCACTGGTGGGATTGGGGAGAGAATTGGAAGAGTAGAAGTGAGAAAACTCATGGGTTGAGATAAAGACAGTTTAATAGGTAAAGCAAAAGCTGCGTGTGCAAGCAAAGCAAAACAAGGAATTCATTCACTCCTTCCCACCAGCAGGCAGGTGTTCAGCCATCTCCATGAAAGCAGGGCTCCATCACGCGTAACGGTTACTTGGGAAGACAAACGCCATCACTCTGAACATCCCTCCCTTCCTTCTTCTTCCCCCAGCTTTACATGCTGAGCATGACATCATATGGTGTGGGATAGCCCTGTGGTCAGTTGGGGTCAGCTGTCCCGGCTGTGTCCCCTCCCAGCTTCTTGTGCACCCCCGGTGGGTGGGGAGAGAAGCAGAAAAGGCCTTGGCTCTGTGCAAGCACTGCTCAGCAGTAATGAAAACATCCCTGTATTATCGCCACTGTTTCCAGCACAAATCCAAACCATAGCCCCATACTAGCTGCTATGAAGAAAATTAACTCTATCCCAGCTGAAACCAGCACATGTTGTTTTAGGTTTTCTTCAGTCTCCAGGTCTGGTATGGATTAGATGTAAGACCAGGACAATTTATTTAAAAACCCAGTGAGAAATCTGCACCTTTTAATAACAGATATTCTAGAAAAATAACTGTTCCCAAGAGATTTTTGTGTCTTGGGGAGAAATCTTGTCAACATGTCTTTTAGTGCTGTTTCAACTTTAAATACATCCCAAAACCCAAACCTTGGACCCTAAAAACACAAAGTGCCTTTATTTACAAAGGTCAATTCGTGAGTTTTCAGCTATTGTCTTTAGTGCTTAAGCGTCATATTATAGCTGGAGTCTCCAGTTGGAAGTGTGCCTGGACTGTGGATTTTCCAGTTAAGTAACACGTGCCAGGGCCTTAGCTAGAGGAGTTGGCAGCAGTATGTATTGTGCTTCTGTTTTCATCGTTTTACCTTATCCCTCCACGGAAGTCACAGGCATGTAAGTAGGGCATGTATTGCTACGTTGAGCCTTAACCTTAAAACTCCTTGTGCTACGAAGGGAGCAGAGCAATTCCAAGTTCCTAATCTCCCAGTTTTGTTAAAATTACATGTATAAGAAGTATTTATTGTTTTAATATAAAGCAGTCAAAAACTCTGGGCTTTTCTAAAAACATATATTCAAAGTCATAAATGTGTTGGTATTCTTTTAGACGCATCAGAATTACGCTGCGTGAATAGGAAAGGACTTTTATAGAAGTTGAAAGGACTTGATCGTGTTCAATCTTAGAAAAATCTTGTTGATCAACAGGAGATTTGCCCGAGGAGGAGCTGCATCGTCAGGTGTGGTGGTAGAGCGGTGCGGAGTGGTAGGCAGGAGTTGTGCAGTGGCCCTTCCACCTGAGATGAAAGTCTCTGCTCCAGATGTTCACTATTTGGGGCACTCTGCTGAAAAGAATACACTTCACTTGCTTCGAAAGAAAAACCGTAATACTCGTCTATGTAGTCTGTGATCCCTTGTCAGTGTGAAGTAACGGTGCAAGAACGTCACCCCCAAAATATGATATGACCCTTTCTGGGAAGGCGTTTAATCATCATAATCACACATGATTATGACTTTTGATATGAAAAGAGAAGTTTCTTCATAGAAATACTGCTTTTTAATCTGCTGCTTAAAACTTCAATCCGCTGTACTTTTCCTTGCAACTCTAAAGCTAAAAATTGCCAGGTTGTTCTCAGTTACGTGAATAAAAATCAGTCAAGTACCGTTATGAAGGCTGCCTACAATATGCTTTGTGTTTTCTTTTGAAGCAGGTCCTCCCCCAGCTCTTTCCTCTCTTGAATATGGCTGCACCTCATCAGTTCTCCTTTTCCTCCTGTTGTTACCCAGTTGTGCGAGTGGGACGAGCAGATCCATGAGAGCAATTTTAGCAGAACCAAACCAATTCCAGCCTCTGAGCTTGAGGTGCTTGTGTCCATGCAGCTACTGGCAGCTGCAAGAAAACCAAGTTGTTTGGATGAGAAACTTCTAGTTTCGAGCTGCGGGTGCGCTTGCATTGCCCTGAACTTGAGAGACAAGCTTCTGTTGGTGCGGGATGTCCCCTTGTGTCGCAGCGTAGTGCAGCGGGATGCAGCTTCTGAAGGAGTCTCCAATGAGCTCCTCAAAACATTGGAAACAAGAAAGCAGCCATACAGCTCATCCACAGCTGACCGGCCATGGGAGGCAGCGCTCTCTAATGGGAAACCAAATGACCAGGGACCCGTTTCTAGCTCTGCCAGGGATTGATTTCTCACTTGGTTTATGGCACATCACTTATAACCAGACTTGTCTGTGCACCGATTTCTCCACAAAACATCAGGTTCTTGTTGTTGTAAAGCTCCCAACTCTTGTGTAACAAGTTTGTGTCCAATTCTGTCTCCCCAGGGTGCACTGCCTTTCCTGGAAAGGTAGAGCACCGGTAGGTAGAGTCCAACGCAAAGGCAGCAGCGTGGTAAGGAGACTGCAGGCTAATGGGTGTGGGACTAAGATACGGAGATACTTTTCCAGCTTTGCCACTGTTTTCTTCTGTGCTGCTGGGGGATGACTCCACATACCTATTTCTCATTTCATCTGCTGATTGCCTTGTGTATTTAGGCTGTAAGATCTTAGGGTTGTGGCTGGTTTTTGTCAAGTATATATTGATACTCCAACAAACAGGGGAAGTAATTTTTTTTTATCTGCCAAGCTGAGCTTACACCCGATCAAGCACTGGTGACTTTGGACTAGAACTGTGGAGAAGAGGGGGCAGACTAAAGTTTTACCTGCTGTTATGGAAATCTTCTATTTTTCCAGTGCATTACTTTTAAAATCCGAGGTGACTGCTGATCATAACACACTGACTCTTCGGTGTGTCTTCACCTGTTTGTGCCGGTCAGTTTGCTGTGATGAAGGCAGGTAGCAAATCTTTACCTCTGCGTGTTCTTCTGCTTCCTGACTGTTTCTTTGTGCTAAGACTTGCATTGCAAAATGTATGCACCAGTTTCTAGACTGCTTAGCCACAGTATCTGTAAATCCAAGTAAATTAAATTTTCCTTGATGAAGCAGCAAAGAACTATATGCATAGATGCAGAAGACTTGTTTTGCTTTCATTATTAAAAGGGTGCTTAGCATGAAAATTCCTTCTCATTTTTTTTTCATATTAGCCCAGTGCTTCATATAAACTGCAGACTATTTTCCCTGTACTGGAAAATGTTACTGTTCTTATGTCTCCGGGGATACATTGAGAGACTGAGCGTTATTAAGATAGCAAAAACTTTTCAGTTTGTGGCTTACTCTTCTATAGGATTGCTTGCTATAAGGGCCTTTCAGTAGAGATGTCATGTAACTTGGCACTTCAAGAAGAACCTGCAAGCAAAGAAACCTTGCAAAGTATTTGGAGCTTATTCCCAGAGCAGTTGAGTCATCATAAATACTAGTTCTTGCCTTGCAGGTGCTCAGGTTCTCCAACTCTTTTTGAGGTAAGAACAGTTAATGACCACCCAGAGGAAGCTTATCTCGGGTTCAAATTTGCAGATAATTAATTTTGGGTTGTAAGAAGTCATTCAGTTCAAGTGATTTTTGTAAAAATCTCCATTCCCTGTGATACCAAACCCCTTGAAATTGTTTGCTTGGAGAAGATCACCCACCATCCAGTTACAGTTGATTGTAGTTGTGGTCACCTCACCAGGTGCTTTGACCAAGAGTGCTCGGGGAGCCACCTGGGGAGCCAGGTATAACAGATGGGGGTCAAAGCTGTACTCTGAATCGGACAAAGCACTCACCTTAACCATTCACTTGCCTGAATCGGGGCTGAACGCCATGAGTTGTAAAGAGGGCGAGTGTCTGCCTGGACTATTTGGTCAGAAATGCTAGTCCAGACCTAAGGTGCTCGCGTGGTCAAAGCAATGTTTAAAACCATCCCTTCCTGTTGGCTGAGCTGCTGCGCTGTGTAATAGAAGCACATCTACGTTCTTCCTTCCAGCTCCATCACTCCCTGCCTCAGGGGATGCCTCTTAGCGCTGTAGGTAGCGGAAGAAATAGCAGAGCACGTCCACCAGCTCCATGGGGAGATGCAGCGCTGATGATGACAAACAGCTCCCCACTTAGAATAATTCCCGAGAGACAAAGGTCCAGGAGTTGAACTTCCCCTGTGTGTATGGTGAAACATGCACAGCCTCATGCTCTGAATGGGCCTGAAGTGGATGGGGCTGTGGTGATTTTCTGCCAGCGTTTATTGGCCAGAAAGGAAGAGCTTGAAAATAAGGGATTTTGAGTGAAGTAGTGGAGGCAGCAAAGTGTTTTCTGTCTCTCTCGCCCCTCAGGAACAGCTGTGCCTTTCGCTCTTTTTTTCATTTTGCATGCCAGGGTGGTAGATTTGTTTTGGGCTTTGGATTTTGTAATGGGTGTTTAGGAGGCAGAGAATTCAGGAATTGCTTTAACCAAGTTTGAATACACAAAAAGTTTTAATAACCCTTTGTGAAGCCAATGACTAATCTAGAAATACGTGTTCAGTTTAACCTATTTGTTCCATTATTTGAATGCCTTGCAATTCTTTCTTCATAACCTCTGTGAGGAGAGCATCACCTGCAAGGAGCTAGAAGCAGTCTGGTTGTTTTGGGCAGATTGGCAAGCTATAGCATTAATTTAATATAATTGTTAAAAAGAGTAAGTGAGAAGGTAATAAAATATTTTGAACTTGTGAAGAACAACTTTATGCAGAAAGAGACTTTGCTATTGTCAGGGAGAGTTTTACTGTTGATTTCGGGGTGTGCATGCTGCTGTGCTGCTTGCTTATTGACACAGGAGATGATTTTGATGCCTGATAATTGAATTGTGTGCTGCCAGGAGGAAACACGGAGAGAGTTTCTTCAGGGACTGGCTCTCTCTAGTGGGATGCAGCTTATGAATAATATAACGGGACTTTCAGGGAAACACAGTGCTACCTGAGCTCAGCTCCCATTAATGTCATTGACAGCCTTGCTATTTCGTCTTGTAGCCGTCAATGCAGGTTTCTGTTAAATCAACCTCACCAGTCCTCCGCAGTTTTCCTTTGGGATGAGGAGACAAATCGCTGTGTTTCATTCAATTTATTTTTAACAAAAATGGGCAAAAATAGACATGTTTTTAACAGGGGGATTATATACGACATCCCCTAGCTGTGAAAGCACCCTTTCTAAATTAGCGTTAAATGTTCACTCTCATGGTGGAGAATTTCAGTCCTGGGGTTAATCTGAGTGTGGCTGATTTATCAGTACACTGTCAAAATCTCTGAAACCTGAATGAGGTGTATTCTATAAATGATTGTAAATTGCTGAGCTGGCATATATATATATTTTTACACTGAATCTATAGGGCCAGATAGTTCTTTAGCATAACTTGTAACTGTTCTCGATCAGATTCAAATGTTGATCTTAATATTTTCTTTCTAACGTGTTGCAAGGAAATTAGTCACTCGTAGTTTTATTTTAAAGAACATATTTTAAATGCAGAGTAAAAATAAAAGTAACTCAGAACTGCATAAATTTTTTGCTTCAAGAAATATTCAATGCTTTCATGTTCAGAAAATGTTAAAATGGAGCCTTTCTATGTTGAAGAAACATTTCATTATGATTAACTATTCCCAATAGTAGATGTTGTTTAAGTCTCTGTTTGAAGTTTATTTCAGCAAAATGGCCTTTTCCCTTTGAAAACTTTCACCAGATGTTGCCATCCAGTAGCACTAAATGGTGCTTGTTTACAAAACTGGCTTAGTTTTTCAAAGTTTATTTTGCCAGCACTGCATCAGACAAACTTTGAAGTCAGTGTTGTGTCTTCTATTAGATCGACTGGTAATATTTATAAGAATTAGATAAGCTTTCAGGCACACAGTTTCCTCTTCAGATTTGAAACTAGAAGCAGCAGATTTCATAGCTAGGTGGAAAATGAGTTTTTAGAGTTGAATTAGCTGTGCAGCAGTTAGACCGCATCCCTAAACGGCAATGGCTACAGCAACACGACCGTGAGAACGGCACTCCGCAGTTGCTGGCAGCATGCAGCGACACTTCATACAACGGGGAAAAAAGAACATCTGACCAGAAGGGACGTGGAAATGGAGGTTGAACAAACGTAGGTCAGAGCAATACACGATTACTCAGCCACAGTGAGTACTCAGAACAGAGTGGAATTATTTTTGTTAGGCATATAAGTAAAGTAATTAGATATCTGGACCGACTGACCCGTGCAGCTGTTGTAGTGCACACCCACTTTTGCTATGTCTCCTTGACATAGTTTTTGTGAAATTCTGCAGAACACTTGATCCCGCTCTCAGCCCGCCGTGCTGCCGATGGCTCTTCAGCAGAGCTCTCCAGCGGGATCGATCAGGAATCCTGCTTTGTAGCTGGGGCTACGTCACGAGCAAGTTCCCAAGACACTGCGATTCACTTGGCATCAATTTGGGCAATTTAAAATAGGAGTGAGCCAGATCCTCAGCTGGTATAAATTGGTGTTACTATATTAAATTCAGACGGGCCTAATTATAAGTGCTCAAGCAGTCACTGAGGGTTGCACAATCTATTGCTTTTGTGAGTGTGTGCTCACCCATAAAAGTGAGATTGCACAATCTAACCCTATATGAATGCGTCTCTGTCTCAGCTGCTAATTGAAAACAAACATGGTAGGATTAATAATTCACTTCTCTGGAATTTCTGTATTATAAAGTACTGGAGGAATCTACCAGTTGCGTTAAGAGATGCTACTCTATTGCAAGATTAATAAGTCCCAGCAGCAATAACTGGAGGTCTCTAAACAGGGAAAAGTTGGACTTGCAGAGGTTTTTCATTGTTTTTTGGGTCTCCCCCCCCCCCCCCCCCCCCCCCGCCCAGTTGCTATGGCTTTCGTGCCTCATCCAGCACAGAGCGGTTTCCAAGCCTGCACGGAGGAAGTCAGTAGCAAAACTCCTGTTGACTTAAGCAGAGGAGGGTTTGGGCTGTTTTGCTGCACAGGAAATGGGGCATTTTTCTGTCCAGTACTAAAATGTATTTTCCCGTTACAAACGTCTGTCTACATTTTGCAATAGGGAAATAGGAAATTGTCTTTTCTCTCATTTGGGAGGAAGTTGCTCTCTGTCCTCTTAATTAGTTGTTTGAAAGATGAAAGCGAGTGCCCAGGGGTCAGGGAATTCCAGGAGGTTTGGTATTTTTGAACCAAAGAACTTCTAAGAAATGGCACATTATGAATTCTGATTTATCCAAGCCCTGCTGATTGCTGCCCTGCAGAGGCACTTACATGGATGCATAACCTGCTCTCATCTACTTAATTTAAAGCATGGGCTATAGCATCTATCAGGCTATTGCTTCTGCTGACCTGAACATACATATAAAATGTATTTATGGAACCTGGACCATTCCTTTCTGATATCGGATGGTGGCTGAGACTCTGGACTTTATTTTCCTGTGGCTTCTGTAATTATCACCTAGGAGAGAATCCCTCCAGATTAAATGGTCTTGTAAAATAGGGATATAAAGGAATATAGGGGTAGGATTGCAAAACCTGCTTTCTACGTCAGAGAGGTAGCACAGCAAAGAGGGAACAGTGCAGCAAGGCCATAAGATGGATGTTCAGGGGTCAACCTTTCCTACAGCCAGGCCAGCTGGTCTTGTCAAAGTAGCCCCACAAAACTCCACTCATCCCTATTCTTCTTAGACTGTCCTTGCTAGGTCTTGGGTCCTCAGGCTATCACATTTTCTGCAAGTGGCTTGGTGGCATGCAAGCAGCTTGAAAGTAGTAGTCGAAACTCCAAAACAACCCTATACCTCCTCATCCTCCTCCATCTGGGAGGTTGCAGACCCGAGCAGGGTTGTTCAGGTTCCTTGTACTGTCCTTCCTTTACTGTGTCTCTTTATAATGTGTGTCATTCCATTAAAAAGGGTCTTTTTATGTTTGTGTTATGGGAGGTCTAGTTGCACTTTTCTAAGTGAATAAATGATTAATTCTGTTTGTTGTTTTTTCTTAAAAGCTAAAATGCCAAACCAATCCAACCAAAAAAACAACTTCACTCTGTGTGTGGCTCAGCATCTTTGTTTAAGATCCATTTTTCTTCAGCATCTTTCATTTCTCTCGTGTTTGCTGTTAAAGCCTTTATTTTTAGTGTTTGTCAGTCCTTTCAGTCAGCAAAATCTTATTTTTTATGACATGCTCTGCATGTGCCCGTAGCTTCTGTAGAACATTTCACAGTGGGCTGGACACTGCTCTGGGGCGCGAGTATTAATTGTTGTGGTAAATATAACCCCGGGCCCCTCACCCCAAAGGCCACGTTCTTGTCTGATAACAGCAAACCTGGGCACGTCCACCCTTGCTGAGCACGTGGTCCGTAAATCTGAAGCGCCGTCGTCTCCGTGCTTGGCTCTGCATGTTTGCTCTGCATGGTTTCTGCTGATGGACTTTCAGCCTGGCTCTGCCCTGCCTTGGCTTCCCTTGGCTTGATGCTCACGGAATATGCTGGCTCTCGGCCCTGGCTTTCTTTTCAATTTTTTGCCTTTTGTGCAGTGTTGTCTGGTTTCCTTCTCTCTGTAATTATGTCGTGACTCTCCTGTTTCCTGCCTCAGTTCTTGCTCTGAGTGTGATAAACCCAAATGCAGCTCTGCCATATTTCATTATTTTCACTTCTGCCAGTATCTAAATGGCCGCATGCATTAACTCAAAGATAAGCCCTCCAGTGTGCCATTTTCCTGTTTTATTTAAAGTAGCACCTGCTGTCATACCTGCACACATAGCTATTTAATAGTCCTTCTTTGGCTCTTTTCTCTCTGATTATTTTATTTATATATATAAAATTTATATATATAATTTATATATATTTATATAATTAATATAAATATATTTTTTCCTGTCCTAGTTTATATAATTAATATAATTTTTTTTTTTTCCTGTGTTGAGCAGCAAATTTGCCTTCCACTGCTGGTATATCCCAAGTGGTAATGTGATGTAATTGGCACTGTCATGTTTCACAGGAGCAACTTGAGAGAGTAACAGTCATTCCCTTCTTTAAAAGCAAAGGGAGGGGGAACAAATTCTGTTTTAATTGACAAATAATTTGTAGCATCTGCATGAGCACTAGGAGTATCATGCTGCATTTTGAGATGCAAATGTGGCATGGACTAGATTTCAGAAGAAGTAAAATACATGGAGACATATTTGCACTACTCCAACATCACTGGGACTTGAGACATAAATTCCACTGAGAGAAGAATGATGTGAACGTGGGAATGTGATCATAAAACCCAGGGACAGGTCTGTGGCTGGTAAAAATCAGCATTGCTTTTTCCCCATTGCAACCATTTCCCCTTGGTGAGGAGCTGGCCTCATCCAGGGCTGGAGACCAGTCGCGTTGGGAGATGGAGAGCTAGTGATTGCTGTCCTCTGCAATTTTTAGATATTCCTTACGCAGTTGTCTCATTGAATAGTGAGATTACCCAGACTTTAGTGCATTAAGGGCTTTTCTGCACTCAGTATTGAGCTTTGCCCTAACTCCTGGTATCAGTTGTGCTCGTGTCGGGCAGGATAAGGATTAATGTAGCTTAAATCTGGAAGTAAGATCAGCTTCAAACCGGACTTGGAAGTTGGGTTCACAAACCATCCGGTGCTCCTCAGCTGGGACAGGGACAGCTGTAGAGAAGCTTTTCTGTACAGCAATCAGCTGTCCGTGTGAGAGGCTGCAATGCTGTTGGAAGAGTGCTTGTGTCCATATGCCTTGTGTATTGGTGGAGTTTGGGTTTTTTCCTAGGCAGGTTTACAAAATATCACCTTTAATAACCCTACCTATATACTTCTTTCTAATCCCTGCAAGTTTTGATACCTCTTTCGGGCAAGTAAGAGCAAACAATAAAGATCTCCAAAGTCCAAGTTTCCCCTAAACAGGCTAGATGAAGAAGAAAAAAAAAAATGCTCGTGCAAGTTCAGCAGGTACTATAAGAGAAAAGAACTGGGATTGATATGGGGGACAGAGGCGAATGTGACAGAAGTCCAGTCCCATGAAAATTTAGTGGTAGAGCTAATGCCTTAGTAGACAACAAAGGTCTACAAAAGCTGTGCAGGAGTGGGTCCCTTAAAATGCAAAAGAAATAAGGATACAAAGTAACCTGTGGCAAAATAACATGTCCATGAGAAAATATTTTTTTTTTCTTTTCTCCTTGGAATTAAAACTAAAGTGGTGGCTTTGTCCAGCACAGAGATTTCAAATTCTCTGCACACTATTTGCAATTACTACTGGAAGACTGAAATGCATTGAACTGGTGTAGCTTTAATTGCAGTGTGGTCACACTCCTGCTGAAGTACTGTTAGACTATATTTAGTATGTAACTGAGCCATGCTAACATGGGCTATTAGTCCAAATGCTAGTGTAAATGAGGCAGACAGTATTAAGTTGTGCTTTAAGATTGTCAAGTGATGCTAAATCAGGTCAGATGCTCTCGCTGCGTCTCGCAGGACAGTTGGGGTTGCTCCCGGCAAAACATGCGCAATGCCGCATGGATGTGCGTGCTTGTGAGGGAGCCTGCAGCTGGGAATCGCGCTGCTCTGGTCTCCAGCATCTTTCCTCCTTCCAAACTCTCCCTGCCCATAAATGTTAAGGCATTCAAGAAAGAACCAACGTGGCAACATCCCAAAATGCCCTGTCACAGGAAGAGATTGGGGAAAGTTATGTTGGCTGAAGGCTACAATTTGCTGCGTGTTTGGAGAGGTGAATGCTCCGTGTTGGTTCCGGAGGGGTGGGTGCCCCGCTGGGCTGGCACTGGCAGGCACACCCCGGGCACTGTGGGCTCGGCTCAGCCCTCGTCCTTCCCACGCTGCCAGGCACCAGCAGGGAGGGTGGAGAGCCAAGAGGTTATCAGTGACAGGAGATTCTTCATGTTATACATGTGTAGGGGAGGACAGGAATTTGCCGAACAGAAGCTGTCATCACGTGCCAGTTTTGTTCCAAGTACAGCATGTGTTGTATAACCCACAACTCAAGAGTAACGTATGAACTATGAAATGCTTGTCAAAAGTACACGGTTTTTACTGAGCAGTAGTCACTAAAATTGTTGAACCTGTTAGCATTGTAGATATAACACTTCTTGGGTTTCACGTGCACTTCTCAAAATGTTCTGGCAATAATAAAGTAGGTTTTCTATTGCAGAGGCAGGGTTTTCTGTTTGTAACGTCGCCTTTTTCACACTGTGACTAGCATCAAAATGCTAAAATTGTATTTAAAAAAAAAAAGCACAGCAGCTGGTATTTAATGATCCAGGAAATAAGCTTGATGGCTTCTATATATTCTGTATATCATAAGACACCTGCACATTTTTAAGGAAACCAAGTTATGTGTCTAAGGTCTTAGTATTGCTATTAGAATAGCTTAAGTGCAACAGAGCGCTCCTCGAAACTGTTCTCAGTTTGGACAGGCGTCATTGCAAACAGGCAAACCCCTGACAGATGTGCGAAGTGGGGCACTGTTAACACAACAAGGCTTTTTGACTAATGTAATAATTATCTGTGTTGCAATTTTTCCTTCTAGGAGACCGAGCTGCTGGATATCAGCCTTGTCAAAGATGCCAGATGCGGAAAACATGCCAGAGCTCCCAAGGTAGGAATTTCTGCTGTGTGCTTACATGTTACATTGATGACCTAAATAAAATAGAATGGGAATTATATGCAAGAATTAAAAAAAAAAAAGTTCCCTTAGCTAATAAGTATTTTGTCTTTTCTCCATTTAACATGGTTTCTGATGAGAAGCGTTATGATTGTTGAGCTGTTGTCATTTGATTCTGTATGTAAAATGCTGATGGAAGCTCAGCTGGCAGTGAGGGAACAAAAATCCTGGTTTGTCAAGGTAAAGCAAGTTCCTGGCTTCTCTGATGGCAAGGAGCTGGTAGTTGTTCAGGTCCATGTTGCATTTTGTGCTGCCAGTTTTCCTCTTTCAGTGCCTCTTGAGGCCCGAGTTTGTTGTTGTTAGTTTTTTGGTTTTGGTTTTTTTTTTTTAAATTGTCATGAGAGAGGTCAGGGTATTAGCTTCCTTAGGTCCGCTCTGATGTATTGCATACTCCTTTGCTGTCTCTAAAGGCAGTAGGTTGTAGATATATGTTCTCTCTGGTGTTTTTGTTTGGACAGACACTATGCATCAGAGAAAAAAACCAAAGCACTCAGCTCTGGATGCCTTGGGGAATCACAGGAGTGAGAGGAAAAAAGGAAATCTCCTTAGGGGCCTGAAAGTATGGCCTTGATGCCGCTTAGCTGCGATTGAACCAGTGGGGTTGAAGCAGCCCAAAGGAATGCTTCTCCTGCCCTCATCTCAGGGGAGGAAAACGGCTGGGTCTGGATGGCTGCGGCTTCCCCGGAGCCTCCCGCTGGGCTCCCTCTTCCTTGCACCCAGCCCTGGCTCAGGGCACAGCCCCACGGGCTCCTCAGCCCCTTGAGGGTAGGCATTAGGAATGGAAAAGGTTGTTTCTCAGTGCCAGAATGTGACTGTAGTTATCTCTGAACAGACTATTCAAATTTGGTTTTCAAAGCTTTCCATGTAGTGCTGGCAGCATTTTAAAGGCTGAGTTATAATTGAAATGCAACAGAAGTACTTTATGACATCCACATTAATACCAAATGAGTTCACCATGATTAATGGTTCTATGATGAATAGCAATAAAGTATTAACAATGGCTAGAACATTATTTTAAAATGCTACCCGCTTTACAGAGGACATTCATGTTCTTTTAATAAAATGTTTTTACCTAAAATTTATGCATAGCTATTGCCTCAGTGACTTTTATTTATTAGGTTACATAAAGGCTGTTTTTGTTACAACATGTTATGGATTTGACAGCAGTGGCATTAAATGAAGGGTATGAGAAAATCCTGACTTTTAGGGTGGTGAAATGCACCACCTGTGTGAATGAGTTTGCTTTTTGTCATTGATCTGTGTGTGGGCAGATTGAAAACAGCACCTGGATTGGCTGTTGATGGGCTCTTGCAAACGGTGTGAAACAAAACCGCTCATTTTGGGGCCAGTCATGTCAGTTTTGCTTTGATCCACGTTGTGGGGCTGAGCAAAGGAGTGTTGACTACAGGTGAGCGAGCGTTACAGGAGCCCTGTTTGTGTCACATCCACAGAAGATCTAAAACTCATATAGCAGCAGGAGGGCTTGGCTCTAAGTCAAGCAGTAGCAGCTTGTGATTGCATGGAGGTTTCTAGTAAAAACCCTGGTATATTGGCTTAAGAGAGCAGCACCACGTATGCATGATACTTGCCAAAGTTCCCAGCTTTTCAGAGGCTCTTTTCCACAGCTCTGCTTGCAGCCGGGAGCAACCCTTGCTCTCAGGTGAGCATAAATAATGAACTATGGCTAGGTTCCTGTGGGGGAAAGCAAGCTTCCTTCACATAGCGTGTGAAGAAGTCATTCACAATCTGCTCATTGCACGGTAAAAGCATGGTGCACATGATGATTATGTGTGATGATGAGTCTGAGCTGTATCCAGCAGAATGGCTGTGGTTTACTGGTACCTGCAGAGCCTCATGCTCTGTATGTAATACAGCCTACGGTACAAGCTGCAGACATGGAACGGAGTTTAGCTGCCTCCGCAACAAATACTTCTTACTGCTGTGGTACTACTTAACACAGGTTTATTAGCTATTCCAGAAGTTAATCTCTCATGATCTGCTGGGATCATCACTGACATGGGAACTTGCTTCCTGTAGTAGCCTTGCCAGGCGGGAAGGACAACACGCTGTTGTGCATTGATGCATCTTTCACTGTAAAACAAGAGATTGAGGTGATTTTCTCTTCATTCCCCCGCCGCCTCTCTCTCCATCCGTAGTCTTGGACAATTTTTATACTGCGTTAGGGGACTTCTGCCAGTTTATGCAAATTTTTTAATCTATTTTCAGAATTCTAAGAGTGGATTTCATCTGTGGGTTGTCATTAAAAACTTAAGAAGTTAATGGGAATCTTTAAACCTCATTTAGTGTGTTTCTGATCTACTGCTACCTTTTGAGAGAAATAAGTGTCATCTTTAATAAGCCTTGACTTTTCTATTAAATAAAAAAAAAGTAATTAATTTTTATTTGTATAGCAAACTAAATTTCAGTGTCATTAATGACACCCATAGTAAGCTACTGGAACCTGTTAGGTGTGCTGCTACAGAAGACCATCAGCATGAGGGACTATAAGCAGTCGTAGTTACCAAAAAACTTTCTTCCCCATCACCATCTGGAACACACACTTCTTCCCCATATGCTGCCATATCCACCAGTGAGGATGTTTCTCTGGTAGCTTAATTAATCTGCCAAGCTCTTGGTCTTTTTGATGGCTACAAACACAGTCTGTTCACATGCTGCATTCAGCGTACCTTCTGCACAACCATCAGTAGTCTTGATTTCTGAAAGAGAGAGAGAAACTCAAAGGAGTTTTCAGTTAGTTTCTCTTTCAGCCTTGTTGATTGACATTCACTTTTCACAATATTTTTCCATAAGTCCAGACATATATATTTTGTGATTGTTCTTGCATGTTTGTTGTTGCATCTTCTAGTCATTATCACAAGGGAAAAAAAAAAGCACTTTTTTGTTCTGGAGAAGTTTTCATCGATGAAGGATAAACAGCCAAATGCTTTGCTTTTATTTAGAAGGCATCATACTCTTTGTGTTTTATTTCACAGTGTCCCTAAATTTGTTGAAAATGCGTTAACATTTTGCTCCAGTAATTAATTCCAAGCTATGGATTGTCTTCTGTAATGCTTTGGCTAAGTGCGCATAGTCTGTGCTCCGGAGAAGGGCAGTATCAGGCATTCTTATGCTTTGTATTACTCCCTAGGCCACTGTGTGTTTAAAGAAGGGTAACAGTAGACTCCAAAACCAGGATACATAAATGCACTTATGCTACCGTACACTATTCATAAGCTCAGAGCTTTTTCTTTCTGGGTTTCTCATCCAGGAAGTCTGGTTCCTTTCTCCATTCCCTATTATGTTTAGCCTCAAAAGTTCCCTTAAAGGCACAAAAGTGCAGCTCTCATTCCACAGTCGTCACATTAAAGTAGCACGAGGAATGAGCTGAACTCTCCTCAAAGTTCGGATGTTAGCACTAGGTTGCAGCTATGCAGGTGGTCAGCTCTGCTTGGCACTTCGAGTGCAAAACCACTTCTCCAGCTTCTGGTTTGTGATGATTGTTAGTGTCTCTTGAAACCTCTCTCCTGTTTGTCATGCTCCCTGGAGATTGAAGAGCAGAGCACCAGCACTATTCCTGGCCATGACAGCAGTGTATGGGAGTAGCTCAGAAAGGCATCTGCAAAAGAAAGACCTTCCTGAGCAGACCTCAGGAGTAGTTACCCAGAAGACCTGATTGAAACTATGTATAGTAGCCCAGCGCTCGACCACGGACCTAGAGCCAAGGTCATAGTCTTCTCAGCTGATGGTAATTCTTATCTGTGCTCTCAGACTTCAGGGTACTGTAACGAATTTGTGACTGCCTCTGCAAAGTGCTGTTACCACGTGGATGCTGTGAAGCCTAGAGCCTCACCTCAGCTCCTCTGGGTGTAAGAGTGGCTTTGTGTTTGTCCTTCTAGGAAACTCAAAACTTGTTTTCATCCAGGGCAGTGTGCATCAGTTCTTCCAAATGGTGCTCAAGGCTGGGAAGACGAGACAAATTCAGGAGACTTGCACAAGTCTCTGTCCCACTTTGGACATTAGGCACCCAAAGGGAATTTGTAGATTTAGGGGGTTGGGTGGACCCTGTGGGTCTTGGGCAGGGAGTCAGGATGGCTTTACAGCAAAGGAAGCAGGGCACAAAGATGAAAGGTTAGATCAGTCAGAGCGTTTAGGCATTTGGAGATAAGCCTGTCTGTCTTTCATAGGAACTTAGGTTTCTAATGATGTAGAAGGGAGATCTTTAGTGGGTACCAAAACACTTGACGCTTGGGGGATGAGATGGTCCTCCAACCCCAAGTCAGTAAGTAGTATACTCAAATAACCCCTGTGTTACTGAGAAGCTTCAGCATCGCCTTCTTTTTCCACATTGGCAGGGATGAGTCCTTCTGTCTTCAGCTGCTGTTTTCAGCAATGATAACAGCGTTTTCCGTCTCAATGCAATATATATGCAAAGCCTTATTCTTTGGAATAAGGGCAAATCTCAGGCAGCACAGAGCACTGCAGCAGATCTCTAAATGAGAAGAAAAATGAAAGTAATGTTCTGAAGAGAACAAGAAAAGACTTATTAATTGTGTATGTTAGGAAAAAGTGCCTGAATTCAAAATACAATGAAATTTATACAGAAGTGAGGGAATTATAAGATGATTATCAGGACTTTGCCTTTTTAGTAAGCATTAGAATCATTTAGGAAGGGAGCAAGGGAAGTTTTGAGAACAGGAGATTAATATGCAGTTCATTTTTTCCTTCGGAAGATGTGACTGCCCATAAATTCAGCGCAGCCTTTTAGAAGTGTGGCATGCCTTTTCTCACCGCTTTCAGGGACTCAGAGCTGCTGCCGGTGTCAGCAAGGGTGCAGCGTCAGGATGCTCAGGGCTCACATTGTTTGTCTTTTGAAATGTTGAAGGAATGTGGAAATCAGTTGTGATGAAGCAATTATTTATTTCCTTTTATTCGCACATTACCTGGTAGCGCGCTCTCGAGCTTTGTTTTGATGTGCAGGCTAACGAAGAGACATCTTTTTCCCTTGTAAAGTTTAGCGAAGAGGTCTGCAAAATAAAATAACACAACATGCAGCGAAGAGAAACGTACGCTTTTGTACAATGAGGCATAGAAACAGCTCTGAATATTCACATACCTTCTGTGAAGCGTGGCAGCGCCACTCAAAAAAGTGTCCATGCTCTTAAAGGGGAGACATAGCTAAAAATGTCACGCAGCAGTAAATACTGGTGAAAGGTTAGGTGGGGAAAACTTGGCAGCTGCAAGCACGCTCATGGGACTAGGAAAGTCGCACTTTTTACCATCTTGTATTTACCTTAGCCAATAACAGTTTCTATGGAAACCAAAATCTTAATGCAACTGTATAAGTGTTTTTAGTAGCAAGAAGAAATATCAGGATGAGTTGGCAGGAATAAGGAAATAACCCCATGGCAAATGTTCATATTGAAAACTTTTGATGCATTTGATCAGTCTGTTTTCCCTCAAAGATACCATAAATCATTCAGCAGGAAATGAATTTCTTTAAATGACATATGCTATGGAACCTGTAGGAGATGAAATTATGAATGATGGAATCACTCTAATGCCAAAATGTTTATAGACCGTAGTCCCCGATTTTAAAAACACTCGCAGCTCCCCTGCCCCAAATTTTCTCACTTTAACAAGAAAGCTCTCAGAGAAAAATAATTAAGCTTTTTTCATGTCAGAAATTTGCCAAGACCTCAACTACTATTAATATCATCACCAGCCTCTCTGTATTTACTGGGTTTTCCTGAAATGCTCAAGTAGAGCGAGAAGATTTCAGGAGTATCTCAGCTGTAATTTAAAACCTACACGCTTCTCCCTCACTGCAGAGGCTTTGCTGGTTTCTAACACATCTGTAGAGAAAAAACAACATTTCATGAACTAGATGGGCTCAAAAACTAAAAGGAAAACTAACAAGGAAAGTCTAAATAACTATTTAACTGGAAATCTGATGATTTTCAGGGAAATGAGGATGTGCAAGTCTCTTGGAATTGTCAGAGCTATCAAGACTGCTGTCTTCTGCGTCTGCTTCTGTACTCCATTGCGCTGACTTAGAATCAGTAGGATTTTACTGACATTTGGGTAAAATTTACGCAGAGAAGCAGAAAGTAAGACTGCTGTCTGTTACATTGTTAATAATCTCCTATTTCTTGCTTTGTTTTTTTAACTTACTGCCTGAATTTACAAATGCAGGTGAAGAACTTTTTGTGAACCCACTCAAAGCACATATACACAAATAAATAAATCGCAGATAACGCTTCGTTGATTTGCCTCCGAATGAGGCCCTAACTTCTAATTTACAAGTCCAATGACAAGAGCCTGTCAAAATAAACCTAATTCAATCACTTGATTTCCTTGTGGTATCTGAACTTACATTTTTGCTGGCAGCCCATGATTTTTATGGTCAGGTTGTTTGTTTTTCTTTTATCAGGAGAACAAAAGAGGCCTCTGTCACTTCTAAAATATTTGAAAGCCAAGCAGTTATTCATTTCTTTATCATAAAGCCTGTGCTGGGACAAATATGTTGTGTTCAATAACCACCCTGATTAGACCGCATGGAGGAAATGGCAGATATATATGGGGTTTTTTTGTCCACTCAGTGAATTCCCTGAAGTCAGCTGCCTGCATGGATCGCGCAGGAGAGCAACAAGCCTGCCCTTTGCAGCGCCGACTTCTGTCGCTCTGCCTGTCTCAAATGCTGCTATTGCTGTTATTTTTATCTGCTGATAAATGCACGTTGCTTTCCTTTCAACAACCTTGGTCTAAATTAGAAACTCTAATGTAAATTATGCCTAAGCAATGTTCTATTTCTGCCAAAAAGAAATAAAAATGGAATATGCATGCAGCTCACCTTCTTCCCACTCACCTTAGGGATAACAGTAACATCCTCAGACATCGTCCCCAGTTAGTTTGTTCTTCTACATGACTGCTTTTTTTCATAATAATGATTAAATTACATAAACATTTTCTCTAGGTTGAGTTTTTACTTTATTAAGGAAGGTTAAGATTAATTCCTTTGGGTGATATTTGACCAGTGTTCATGCAGTCACAGTTGTAAAGAGGGGGAAATGCAAGTAGTTGAAGTGCTGCAAAGAGCGTGGGAACTGTGATCGCTGTGAGAGCAAGGGAGTTTTGCCTTGGACCCTCCTTGGGGGGGATGAGCCTCACTCTGCCCTTCTTTGCCCGCTTCCCCGCAGCCTGGCGTCCCCTCTCTTCCCCAGGCTGAACAGGCTCCTAATGGCACCCGGCATCTTTCACTCTTCCAAATTTTCCCCACTGGTGCAGACTTTTTTCAGAAAAGGTCTCCCCCCTGCCCACGGTAAGGTCCTGCTGCTTATTCAGGAATGAAGGCAAGTTTCTGTATGGCTAGAACGCTTTTGAGTTGTTTTTTGTTGTTGTTGTTTTGTTTTGTTTTTTTTTTTTTAAAAACCTGTTGAAAGTTGACTTCTTTGGGGAAGAGTCTCATCTCCAAAGATAAAGCTGTCAGTGCTGCTATCCAGGGAGCATGGAGAGCAGGTTGTCACTTCTCCATCAATGGAAAAATGTTACCATCAGAAATGTTACTCATGCTATTCTGGAAGCAAAGCAAAGCAAAGCTTCCTGAAAGTGCAAGCGAAGCCTGGGGCATTGAGTAACAGGACAGTAGCCATTTTCTTTCTGCTTCATCGGGTCACAAGTCATGTCTCAAACACGGTGGCTTGCTAGCAGAGTGGATGAGCACAAGCGCGTTGCACCTGTGCTCTGAAGCCTGCAGAGATTCCTCGCCTGCCTTGGAGTGCGGTGCTCTTGGCTGCTCATGCCTGAGGCTGAGGCCACCTCTGAGACGATCAGCATCCCGGTGCACCACCAGAGTGGCCCAAATTGGTGAAGGTGATTTTATTTACAACCCTGTAGTGCTTTGGGATCTGGGACCTTTTCAGAAGCTTGCCATACACTGTATAATTTAGTTCTGTCTGAGTAGATCATCGAATTCGCTATTTACTAACGTTCAGGGTATGGTAGAAAGCACAGGGTTTTGTCCAAGGCTTTCACTATGAATCATTGCAAAAAAGATTTAATTTTTTTTTCTGCTCACTGGTGGTTTCAGTTAGTTTTCTGTGCTGCTTGGTTTTTTTGTTTTTCTTTGTTATATTTATGAAACATACATCTTCTTTTTGTTTGTATACTTTCAGGCCAAAGTATACAGTACAAAGTATGTAACAAGAAATTCTGTATTTTAAGAAGCAAGGCATTTTATAAATGTGATTTTAAAACTTGACATTTAAATTTGAAAAGGTAGACACTGCTCAATTAAATATGTGATATTTGAGTTGCTGAGAACACCAGAGAGTGTCAGTAAAGCAGTGCTTTAAATGCTACTGCTAAAGATGCTTTTGAATAAACCTGTATACATCTCCCCCCCCCCCCCCTTTTTTTTTCTTTTAGTATGACTTTTTGTGTGATTTTTGAAGAGAGAATGACAGAGACAGCTTTGTGTGCTCTCAGGCATGCATAATACTTCAAAACTATTTTAAATCCATACATAAGTCACTCTCCTGAGCTTTCAGACTGTGGCGGTGGGGGATTAAAGTAGCACTCTGGAGGGCACGGACACATCACTTAACTGAGCATGTGCTTCATGCAGAAGTTCAGTGCTACAGTAATATTTCCTGTGATAGCATGCGTAGTTGATTGTAATCACCTCCGCGCTGTTTCAGTGTGAAGGTTTAAATTCCTTTTCTTGCCTCTCCCTGCTGAAGGAGAGGGCTTGCAGGAGGAGAGGTGGGTTGCAAAGTGGCATCTCTCAGCTGGTAGGTACCGCTTCTGGTGAGCCTTTCGGCCGTTTGCAGCCATCGCCTGTGTGCTTGGTGGTGTGCTGTCACCGGTTCACCTCGGTGATGAGGCCATATCCAGTATCAGCAGCCTTTTGACAGCATTTGTGTTGCTGATTGGTAATACGGGACATGGATTTCTTATTTCTGCCTTCACAACTAATAACACTAATGAGATGAGAATGCAGCTGGGACAGCATGTCCAGCTGCAGCTATCACAACCCCCCGCCCACTGTCAATCATCATAAAGCTCACTTGAATTTGATAAATGGCATTTTTACAGTGGCTGGCACAAAATTTAAAAATGATTGGGACAATATGAAGTTATTCCGGAGGTGCTTTTTGTGATGCTAAGATGTTAATATTGCCTATCAATGTCCTATATTGTCTGTTTGGTATCTTGCACCCCCTGTGTGTTCATATCCACTTGCACTAAGATTAGAAAGATTTGGGAAAGTACAGTCCTTTTTGTCCAGTGTTGGCACAGTATCTAAAAGAGCAAAGTTCTGTTTTGAGAGTAGGGCTCTGAAGTGCAATACTAGTACAAAAACTAAAATGTTGCTTTCCATAAAAATAAGACATGCTGCATTCAGCCTCTGTCAAAACTCTCAGTTTGGAAAGAATTTCAAGATTTTTCACTGGAAAATGTAAAGGTACTAAATAACACTCATACTAGTCTTTCCTTCTGAGCAGTAATCTCCATCTAGAAATATTTCATAAATATTGAAGTATATATTTCAGTGTTAGTGTGGAGCTGTGCATCCAGAGAGAGATCTGAGGGCAGTGCAATACCCTCAAGCTTCAAATGTGGAATCAACAGGCTCAAGTGAAAATGTCAAAGCAGAAACATTTTTCTGCAACTGTTTAGAACAAATGATTTAAATTTACCCATTTTATTGGAATCCAGCTTGGTGATTTTCCGTAGCATCCTTTACCTTGTAAATAACTGGTTGGAGAAAACTGCTAGGTTTTAATTAGTTGCAAAGGTTTGGTATATTTGTTATCATCTGCAAATAAATGGCTCATTCAGTATCTCCTTGTGGAACTGAGCAAAACCATTTAGGCTTAGAAAAGAGACCACTGTGAAGCAAAAGGATTAGGTGTAGATCCCGAGTAACTATGGCTGACAGAGATACCAGTTTCTTCGCAACTGGGTGCAAGTGCCTCCTACTCAGCTCTGCAGGGAAAAGCATTTTACTGGCGACAGGACGGCAGGGTGCTGAATAGCCAAGGAGGAGCGGGGGGTGATCGGCGTTGGTAAGTTGCTACCCGTGTTGGATGGGGCCAGCGGTGTGCTGCAGTGGATGTCAAACCCTGCCTGGAAACCCTCAGGCAAATGGCAGGAATTGAGCAATTTGTGATTGAGTTTAAATAAGTATAAACTGTCTTTGGTCAGAGTTTGTAACTCAAGAGATTTGTTATTGAGATTTAGAGGAGTCGTAAAAAGGGAGTTTTCTTTAATACTGAAGTTATTTAAGCTTGCTTAAACTCCATTAGAACAGCTTCCAGCTTCAAAGTTCGTTATCTTCCATATTGCATTAGCAATTTCCCAGTCTTGCAGCTAAGCACATTTGGCTGTGAAACTGCACATTCGCCTAATGTTCGTTAATCCGTACTTGTATGCTGTCCAGTACAGATGTCTGAGGAAAAAGTGATGGGAAGAAACTTGGCTCTCCAAGCTAAAACTTTGATTGTAAAATAATTACAGGCCCTGCCATAAATAACCCCTGTTTCATCGCTGCAGCTTTTCAGTCTGTTTACTTGTGTCCCAAGGCATGTCTGTGCCGGTCGGACACCCCAGCCGCATCGGTGACATGATGTCTGTGGCAGATGTACTGCTGTGCCTTGTACTGACACAGGTGTCCTGCAGAGAGACCTCTACCAGTATCGCAGGGAAACATTTTATTAGGAATGTGAAAGTAGGACTTAGAAGAGTCAACTAC
This sequence comes from Theristicus caerulescens, assembly GCA_020745775.1. Classification (NCBI taxonomy): domain Eukaryota; kingdom Metazoa; phylum Chordata; class Aves; order Pelecaniformes; family Threskiornithidae; genus Theristicus; species Theristicus caerulescens. Next base: position 122,452,758 of record CM036561.1, on the reverse strand, counting down.
AGATAAGGAAGCTAATGGGAGCAAATGGAAATAGCCAAGGGTCCGTGTGAACTATAAAGCAGTAGGAAAATGTGGCTATTTCCAATGTAATAATATCAGCATATTCATGTTAAATCCATACTACCATTTGTTCCAAAGCGTCAAGTAGAAATGAGGCTGTTTTCTTTTGCTCTAGTCTGCTGTGGATGCATAAGAAAGTAGAGGCAAGTGCATCCAAATATCTGATAGCTTTTTTTATACAGTAGGATATTTCTGAAACCAAACCAAACCCCTTTCCTTTTTAATTATAAATAGGATTATGCTACCAAGTAAGGCATATGAATACTTCAATTTTAGATAAATCCTGGGTGGTATTTTTGTGGTGATAACAAAAAACCTTATAGCTGTATTGAGCGCGAGTTGCCTGTCTCTGGCTTTCTCAGCTCCATCGCCTCCCAGGCTAATCCTAGTTAAATAAACAAAATTATCAGCTGTTGCCGCTAGGGAGTTCAGACACTCTGTTCCACTCCTGGGGTGTTAATGAGCCATCCGCAGGGATGTTCCTGCAAAATAGATGGCACGGCAACACTTGCTGATACACAAGCATGTTCACGTGGGAGCAAAATGGTTATCTATATGTCAGTGCTAAAAGAACATTTTCTGAGGGCCAAAGGTTTGCTTAATGCGTTTTTCAACCCTTGGTGATTCACTGGAATAAAGTGTAGTGTATTCCTGGTAAAGACTGCTATGAGTTAAGATTAATACACAGCTACACCTGATTTAGCAAGGTTTTTGTGGCTATCAGCTGCATCGTGGATACATCCTTCCCAAGGAGGAGCATTTCTACCACTACAAAGTTGAACTGGTAAAACTGCCGTAGCCCATCCTTGATATGGCTGATCTGCAGGAGTGGTGCATACAGACAGAATTCGGGGCTTTTCTGCATGTGGTGGCCTTTTGTATGGATATTAGCACTGTAAATGTCCAATGCCCTTCATATTTTGTCTTTTGATGATAAAAAATCAGGTCTTCGTTCTACTTGAGAAGATTGATCTGATGAGAAATCCCCTGCATGGACCTACGTGTCATTCCTGTTGTATAGGAATTATCGTACGGGATGTGTAAGAAAGTAGGTGCATTACATGTTTCCAGAACTTACCTGCTCTTGAGTATGAACTTGAGTTCATACCCCTGAAGTGCAGATTGAATTATTAACCAGCCTAAAATTTCAAGGATTTTACTGAAATACTGACAATGTACCAGTGCTCTGGGATTGTGGCGTGTCCTAGAAAGAGAGTGTGCAGAAAGGGCAGAATAAATGCTGATCTTGCACTAAGGTTCAGCGTAGCTCTATTTTTAGTTAGTAGAACAATCTGGATTGAATCGCCAAACAAAGCAGAAAAAAAACGAGTGTGTAATTGTAAATTACAGCAATCTATTAAAATGCAGGTTTGCTCTTTTAAAGGCAGATTCCATGTGGTTTTGGTTTGTGAGCCTCTGAGTTACATTGTTTAACTTGGGGAATTTGGATAAAACCCCAATTACCTTACTTTGGAGAAGAAATACCCTTGGCTGTGAGTTGTTGCTGTGGTATTTTTCAGTATCCAGTTTCTCTGTTGTTTTTTGGAATTAGAATGAACTTGCAAATGTGCAATTTAGGAACAGGCCTAGATGGTAGATGATATTTTTCCACCCTGTTGCGCGCTGCCTCTGCGTCTGGGTTCATTCTCATCAAGGGAGACCAGTTTCCAGATACTAGACTTCCAATGATGGTTAATCACTATAACACCTGTTAACAGAACATGTTTTTTCCTCATTTTTCCAGGAGGAATCCTAAAACAAGTGTCAGTATCACTTGCAAATACTAACATCATAATCTGGGTTGTTTGAATTCTGCCGTATCTGCAATAGTCGGTACCTGCGCTGAAGAGCAGATGTGATGTGCAGGCAGAAAGGTGAGCTGCTGGGGTTAGGTCCTCTCCAGTAAGCTCTGAATCTGGCAAGGTTTGGCCACATTTAGGGGCTTTGGGTCTGAACTTCTTTTCTTGCAAGAAAGTTATATCCAATCCTGGTCCTAGGACAGCATTAAACGTTATAGTTTATCGCGACTGGTAAATAATTGGATTTTTTAAAAAATAAGTCAGAGGAAATGAGACCTTTTTGCTGTGTCCAAATGCAGAAAACATTACCAGCTCAGTGATTTTTATAAGAAATTTTGTGATGGCAGGTTCTGGTAGTTCAGGGGAGCTGCGCTGACTGCAGGTCTGACTTGCAATGCATCCCAAGTGCCTTTTTCCTGTTTTGAAACACATCCAATATTGATAATGCCATAACTGAAATTACACAAAGATTTTTTTGTTGTTGCCACTCTGAGTTAACTTCCTTCCTCCAAGATTAATGAAATACAGGAAAAAAAATCTATATGAGAAACTGTATGCTGTAGTTGTGAATGTTTAGTATAAATGGCTTCAAAATGATGTTTGCTAATGAAATGGCAGAAGCAGAACAGTCGTGCTAGGTACGGTCACAATATAAAGGCAAAAGGCAGTCACATTCATCTCAGAAGTAATGGTAGCAATTTGCATGTTGTTAAAATGTTTAAAGAAAACGACAAAATTGAATTCAGGTAAACTAAAGCAGACTCCTTGAACGGTTACCTGCATGTTGAGACAGATAGAATAAACTAGTGTGTGTCAGGATAGCTGATAGAGCCATGGCAGCGGATCCCAGCCTTCCGAGGGTGGTGGGAGTTTTGCTTTGGCTTTTGCCGAGCCCCAGGCTCCCTTCATCATGTTAAAGAACAAAGCCAACATGGACTTGTTTTCTGCAGTATATTTTCGGTAAAAAATTTTAAACCACAAAATGGTCGTTCGGCAATTTGAGAAGGAAAGCTGATTTTAGCTAACCTAGTTAGTCCAGTTTTGCTGTGTTTTGCCTTGTTAAGGCCAAAGATGCCTTTCTGCCCTTCCTCCCAAAGCCGGCTCTGAGGATCTGCCCAGGCTGCTGCTTCCATGCCCAGAAGTAAGCCCCGAGCTGCAGCCCGCCAATCTTTCCCCCTTTATTTCTTTGTGTTTACATGCACCTCAGACAACACTGTGGTTTTGTAGGAGAGAATATCACCTTTTTCTCCCAAAATATTTATATCTATTTGTTTTTAACAGTGGTAAAGTCTTTCTTCACAGCCATGGACTGTTGCTACCAGGGTAAACATGCAAGTTGTCGGTGGGTGAGTGAGAAGGGGAGGAGAGGAGGTTTATGTCTCGGGGTGTGTGTTTTACAAGTCAGTGCAGGAACAAGATTTTCCAAACTGCTGCAGAGGTTTGGTGTTGCTTGGTTTTAGCTGAAAGAAGAGGAGAATTTATTTTGGAGTTGCTTTCATATTGTCCTTCAGAGTGGTCTGCTGCGGTGACCCGAGGCACTGGGGTACTTTGGGAGCTGGGGCTGCTGATGGTATAGAAATTCACTCCTGCTTTGGTCAGTGCCTGCAAGTCAGCTTTTGTTCTCATGGTCTATGCACAGATTTTGCTTTTCAGCAGCACAAACCAAACATCTTTGCTGTAGAGGTGGCAGTGTTAGAGTTATGCTAGTATGCACTAGAGTAGCTTAAGTTAAAATAAGTTTTTTACTCCTCCTGGGTCCTATGAGAACATCAAGCCCTTGCAGATGGTGACCATTCGTTTTGTTAAAGGGGTGAGATTTGTCCTTGGTTGCAAGTCATCATAATTGACACGTTAATCGTTGCACCGTGTTTCCCACTGTAGTCAAAGTGGTGACACTTCTGCGTGTTTCAAAAGAACTGTTGCTGCTGTAAATTGTTGTAGGCAACACTGAATAAGATCTGGCTCATTTTTAAGACACTGATACGTTTGTGGCAATATTTCCATTGGGGGAGCTAATTTTTTTTACACCGTATTTTTTACATCCTGCTAGAGTCTGGAGAGTTGCAAATGGTGGGAGGAGAAGTGGGATTACTTAACTGTTACTTACATGATAAAAAAGGAGAATTTGAAAGCTGTGCTCAGGCCTGGTCATATTTTGATGATGCTTGGCTTTTCCTTTTGGTTTATATTTAAAGGGATTTGTTCTCTGCAAGCATAATCACTTGATATTGCTAGTTTGATTTTTTTGCATATGACACTTGCAAATTATGTAATTAAAAGAAACCCTTCACTGTTTTTTTAGGTATCAGATACTAGCTTGATTAAGAGCATTTAAATGCCCATGTATTTGAACAGAGGGTACCGTGTTTTCTACTTTAATTGAAAACTTCTTTGGGCAAATTACAAATGCCAAGGTAAAACTTATCAGGCTGTAAATAAATGTTATACAATCTCTGTTAGCTTTCTGCCATCTGGCAAAACCCAATTACCCGCAGACAGTTTTATGCTCTTTACAATGATGCTATTTTTGGCAATATGGAAAATGGACGTTTATAGGAGAGACTCCCACAGCTGGTAGCGCTGCCAGGGGAAGAGAAGGTGCGGTGGAGGTGGTGGGGCTCACGTCGTGGGCTGTGCCACCCTGATGGAGGAGCCACGAGTTGTTCTCCAGAGGCCTCTGTCTCTCTGCGCAGACCAAAACCAGACCTTAAGCTTGTAGGTGATGGGGTTGTGAGCTTCCCTCTCCCCTGGCCCTAGATCAGGTGTCTGCTGCTGGCACTGTGGGTGTCTCCACACCGGCTTTAGGAAATTTCATATTTGGAATCTGTTTGAATATTTGGAATAACTATTCAGATTATCTGTTCAGTTATCTTTGTTCCGGCACTCAGAAAGCAAACTGAAGAGTTTATGCAACTCCACAGAGTCAGGGAGCACTAACATGAGCACCTCTCTAGCATTCCTATACCAGTTTGCTTACCCTTATTTGAGATTCCTCTTACATACAGTATACACTGTGAACTCGCTTCGTGATGAGAGCCAACAAGCAGAGATACAGAATTGCCTGAGCTGGGTTTAGATGGCTGAACCACGCACATCCCATTTAAAGGAAATGTATTGCTATCCTGGCTGCTGACGGAGCCTGATTCATCAAAGCACTTAGCATATGCTTCAGAAGTCTTGTTGGAAGAAAACCTGTAATGACCAAGTATTTGTTTTGCACATCCAGGAAAGGTGTGATCCCAGAACTGGGGAACTGGGAGACAAAGCGTCGTTTAAAGAGATTTCTATATTAAGTAGCCCAGAATTAAGATGAGCGATGAGAATGTAAAAGTGTTGTCAGAAGCTTTCCCCTGAGTGGTAACTGCGCCTGTTAGTCATGCAGTTTATCCTGATGATAAATTCAAAACTGTTTGCAGGATTATTTAGAATATAAGAAAAAATTGCATTTTCCTTCACTCTTGGAGCTAATGTCAAGCATGATATAAAACTGTTTGATATGAAGTTATTTCAATTGCAGTTAAATATGAGACAGAGACTTATAATTCTAACCTGCTTATAAACCAGGGAAAAAGATGAGGAGAGCATGCTTTTATTTGCGTGAAAATAGCGGATCCTGCTGTAGATGCAGATGAGTATTTTTCTTTCTTCCCTTGGGTGCACGTTGTCGATTGCTCCTGGGAGTACAGAACTGAATTGCACAAATATGTAGTGCAGTCTGGCCAGATGAACGTTGTACAATTGTTCTACCTGCTGAAAATAAGGGGGCTGGAAATAGGAAAGCTAAGAAATGCATGTTTTTCTGTGACTTTCTGTATAGGATTATGCTTGAGAATTGCAACACCACAGGTCAAGGACCACCGTATATGTATTACTGTAGGTTCTGCGCTTTCAGCAGCATGCACAAAAAAAAAGCAAAGGGCACACGGCCAAAGCTCTCATCGAAATCCATGTGCCCGGTTTTGGACAGAGGGAGCAGAGGAGTGGATTTCATGCTCACTTGCGCCACAGAGACAGTTGTTTATACAACCGTGTACATTTAGAGCATTGTTTGTCACAGGCTTTAAAGCTAGAGCTTATATGTATCAATTGGCGCAAATCAGAGTTCTTGGGTAAAGCCAAAATCTATTTATAGGACGCTTATCAGTACGTCACGTGTTTTCCAGTTTCCTTGATGGCAGAGCGAGCCCATCCCCAAAATGAAATAAGGAAAGAAATGCTTTTCTTGCTGGGACTGTGAGCACAGGCAACAGGCGTAAGGCTTCCTTTGCTGCCTGCAGTTCTTTGCTCTCACATCAGTGTATGATTGCAGTTTGGTGGGGAGATTGATTTTGTTTGGATTTAGGAAGTAGAGGGCTTAGAAAAGTCTCCAGGAAATGAACGGGCAATCAACAGGCAAATCACCAAAGGAAAGAATAAAAAAAAAAAAATCTTTATTTCAGTGTTACTTATTCTTGAGATATGTGGCAGTGTTCTTTAAAATTCCCATCACCCAGAGCGAGTTGATTGGCTTGCTTTTAATTTTACTTCAAATAATAAGTTCTTAGCTTGAAAAGCCAACTTGAGTGTGCTCTGCGCTTCCCGAATCACTCTTTCCCAAGTTGCTCTTGCCACTGATTAGCGGATATAACAAAAAGAAACATTGTCGCGTTGCAAAAAAATGGGCTGACTTGTCACATCGTAAGTGTCTAAAAGAAAATAATACATAAAGGAAGAACAAAAGCGCTAATATTTGAAACTGTGGCTGGGAAAGAAATATGATGGCTTATTGTGTTTGAAAAGCTTTCTTGAAATGCAGAGATGAGTGATGTGGGCAGCGACTGACACTGGATTTAAAAATGCTTTTGCAAACCCTGGGGTGGGAGGACAGCTCAGCCAGTCTTGTTAATAATTCCACTGGTTTTGTTTGGTTTTCAGTGTAATTTGATGTGTCTGTTCTGATTTCTTTGTATATATACATTAGGAGCTTAATTAAAAGCTCCGGAGACTGTTTAGATGTAGAATAAAATTTATTTCTTAAGCATGAGACTGGAGTGAATGAAGTGAACAAAACAATTCTGATGAGCATTTTTAGCAAACAACATCACAAAGGAGACTTGGAGGAAAACTTAGGGAATTTAGAAGCAATAGCTATTTGAACTCATTAATTTAAATCTGTTGCAAATATCTCTGTTTATTTGCTCCTTTGAAATAGTTGATATCTGTGGAAATCATCTAAATTTTGCTAGAGATAGTTTTATATTAAAGCAAATAGATTTTTTCAAATTTTAAAAATATTTTTCTGTTCTTTGTTTTTTTTATATATTATACGTAGGAGTCCAGTTACAAAGAATGAACTGTACTGTCTAAAATATACTCCTTTAGAAATGTGGGAAATGTTTTTGTTTATTTTTTTTTAATGTGCCTGTCTTCAGTTATAAGTGGCTTTTTCTCCTGAACAGGAGAAGAGATGGGTGGTGATCACATGCCTTGTCTGGTAGGAATGAAGCATGAGCATCTGACTGCAATGATCTTGGAGAGGCAACCAAAGACGCACGAGAGGACATTAAATTTTAAGGACTAGTATCCCGGGGGGGTGAAACACATGAAAGCAGTGGTAGCAAGGTCTGATGCAAAGCATTGCGTGCCAAGGAGCCCCAGGAGTGAGCTCCACGTGCTATATTGGGGAAGGTGGAGCCCACTTTTCCTTTAAAACAGAAAGACAGGTCGTACTGTAGGGATGGACCTTTAGGTAAACATTACTTTCTTGAAATGCTCTACAGTCCTTGCAAGCACGAGCCAGCCATGGAGACCCAAGAAGTGGGGCAGAGGTCTAAATTCACATTCAAGACCTTGTAAGTTGGCACCAGCCCCACATCACTGAAAGCCCTACCTCAGCCCACTTGTTTTGGCCCCATATTCTCAGCCTTGTGCCAGGACTCACATGTAGCATCAGAAGCATTTGTGCACCAAGGGATACCCCGCGCTAGGGAACTCGCAGAGCTGAAAACCAGATGTGCTTTTCCCCCTTAGGGTCATTGCAGTTGGATCGGTTCCCCGGCTCCTTTTGCTGTGCAGCCACGCGAGCGTGCGCGTTGGCACGGAGCACTAGGGAGCCCGCAGGGCCGGGCAGGGAGCAGGGGATGGGAAGCGGGAGAGCCGGCTTCTCCGAATAGCGTCTGGCAAAGCCTGATGAAGATGTGGAGGCAAAGCACACCTTGTGCAATCTTAGCGGTTATTTAGTTTTTATTGGGAAACAGCTAAGCCAGGAAAAAGTCCACTAAGCAGCAACTAATAACGCTGGTACAATTTTACTGCGTCGATGTATTTGTTTCTCTACTATTTCTACAACTATATTTACTTACTCCTAGCTAGAATCAAAACAGTTACTACTTTGAAGTGGTTTGAAGTGCCGCGTGAAGCACCTTCAATTACGGATTTCTGTTGATGTCAGTTTATTTACCTGCAGCCAACCTGCTGGAGTATTTATACTTAGTGTGGTTGCATGTTTAGTGCATTTATCTCTTCCTTTAGAAAATTTCTTTGTAGTTAGTCTTGCTTCTTGAAAATCGCATGTGAAATCACTCTGAAACAGGAGCTCAGTTCAATGATATGCAGCCCGCACCACTACATGTCTTTGGTTAGGATCATGCATTACCTATAATCAGTTTAAGTACGGTTTATAATCTGTTTACAATTCCATTCCTTTATCTATGACATGTTTCTTGGAAGAAGAAATTATGTTTGACAGTGCACTTCATGTTTGAGAGGTAAAATCCAATTTGTCTAATCCTAGAAAGCTGGCCCCCATGTTTCTATTAATGAAAAACCTCATGTCATCCTGTTGTCCAAATTATGCAGCAGGGATGACCACTAACCATCCGTTAATCTCTTTCAGCACACGGTATGCAGTTAAAGCACCAGCTAGGTAGGAAGATGGGTATAAACACATCACGCGACCTCCTACTAGTCTGATCTTTCCCTACAAAGTATTAAAATCTAATTCCAAACATTTTCCTGTTTTCCTTGCTATATTTACAGGCTGAACCATTTTTACTTCTGTAGCTATATGACTATTTATTGACGTTATTTCAGTGATGAAAGAGATGACTTAAAGTGAAAGATCAAGATATGTTATCTGCAGTACTATCAATGTAGTCTTTTTGCTGTGCTTTATAATAAACTGCAGGCTAGCAGGCATGGCCTAGAGAGTGTTTGCAAATGCGTATGTTTTGTTTAAAAGCCAAGGAGCAGAATAGTTATTATTTTGGGATCTGTGCCTAATGCAATTTTCCAGTAGTAACTACATCAGACAGTGCCCTCAATATTTGTTTGCTTTTTTACAATGAAGTAGGGATAGTGTGGGTATTGTAAAATTGGAGTGAAGCATTGAGTAGAAACAGTATTTACAACAGCAGACGTATTTGTTTTACTGAAGTATTTCTTCTCCATTACACTTCATTGATGACCTTTCAAGTCCTTCCCAAGTTTACATTTCTTCAATTTTATGAATCTTATTTTTAAAAAATAAGCTTTAATTTATTCTTTTCTCCAACAACTGTAAATTATGGAAGAGACTACTTGTTTTAAGTAAATCTTTTAGGTCGGAATAGTAAAAGGTTCTAAATTGATGACCTGCAGTAGAGCTTAACCTCAATTATCAGTGAGGAATTTATGTAACGTCTCATCTGTTTCTATAAATCTGGGAGGAAAATCCTGACAACCCTGTCACATTTGATACACATGCTATTTTATTTTAATTCCCTAACCTGGAATATTTCAATCTAATTGTGCATCTCTGAATCATCAGATATTTTTTCTTGGAGAAAGAGAGATTGTTGTTAACTGTGAAGGCCCAGGAAATATGAAACAGGAAAGCCGGAGGTTTCTAAAGCTATGCAGAAGGCATAGCTGCGACTCTGAATAATCTTTCTTGCTATGTACATGTCTGATAATTGAAGAAAGATACACATCTGCTGCCACTGAATTACTGCTGTTGGTTTGCACGACTCCTTGGCTTTCTGTTCTTAATTGATTAACATCAAATAAAGATGTCTTGGAAAGAGTACCTGCAGAATGGCAGCTTCCTAAGACGACGCCTGACACAGAAACACGGGAGTTAATGCTGTTCTAGTTCCATCCTCCGGCTCTGAGGATTTGCAGCAGCTGAAGATAAGTAAATGATGCAGTGGTTCACGCTATGGCACTAATGAAATGAACTTTATGCAAAGTTTATATGCCACTTTATCAAGAATGAAAAATGTCCCGATAGCATGTTTTTCCTAATTGTGCTTCTTAGTTCCTTATTGGGAAATGGTATTAAGGCCAGGATGCTGGGGTTTCTGCTTAAAAAAAGAAGGCTAAAAAGCGGCAGAGCTCAAATGTATTTTTTGGAAAGCAAGTTGAGTGAGAGAAACAGAGTGGAGATCAGTTATCAACAGAACAGAAGAAAACTCTGGAAATCATCAGCCTGTAAAGGTGCTGCACGCAGCACTTGTATTCATTTTCCTCTCCACCTTCAGCTTATTTGATCCTCGTGTCTTGAACTTCTTTTCCTTTGCAGAGGTCTCTGTACAGGTACAGAGCAAGTTTCTTCTTCAAGCAGCTTGACTCGAGCATTTGTGTGAACGCCACCCTTCCTTGTCAGTCAAGACGACGTTCCTTTTTTATAGAAGATTGCAACGTCTTTTTAATAAGCTATTTGAGTTGAGCTGTAATATTTAAAACAAGACGATGAGACTGTACCTGGAAGCAAATTAGAAACAGATGTTTCAAAAACTCTTGAGTGGAACAGTGGCTAAATATACCCTGCCCCGGGTATAAAGTTACAGGCAAGGTATTCAGTGGAGAGAGATCTTTCTGCAAAGGCTTCTCTCTCTTCAAATGTCCATGGGGGCATTTCCCTTTTGTATCGCTGGGTAATCTCTGACTGAGGATGCTGTTAATTAAACTCATGCAAGGACGTGCAACCAAATGCTAATTGTGCAGGAAATAACAGCAATGGAGCGGGCTGCGTAGAGGGCATGCCATAAGGTTATATTCCCTGGCAAGACTAGAAATTGCCCAGTGCTAAAATCTGAAAACCTGATTAAGTTGTCGAGAAGTGGGTGGGGTCTGAAGGACTACACGTGAAGATTTGATTTACAGGGAGAGAGGATGAAACAGTAGTTTCATCTGGAAATGATACCAGCTCCCTGCTTTTGATTAGCAGTTACAGAACATGGAAAATGCAGCTGCTTGATTCCCCTCTCGCATACATGCTGTTGAATCACAAGCAGCATAATTTCTGTCAGTGCAGTTACCGTTTGTGTGTTTTAAAAGCAAAAGGCATGCAAAACATCAGCAGTTTCAGCAGAGCTCTGATTTCATCCTTGATGTTTCTTCTGCCACAGTCTCTTGTCATCAGAGCGCGGTTCTGGAGCTTTGGAGTTTAATTGCCTTTAATTGTATCTAGAAATCTAGTTCCTAAAGTACTAATAGGTTGAATAAGAGCTTTTTTTTTTTTAAATTTCATTTCAAAACACTGTTTTTTCCTTACTGAATTTTCATTTTAATGGTTGGTGGTTTAATGAAAAGATCTTTTCTAAGATTTACAAGCAAGCCAAAGTTTATAATGGAAGTTTGGATAAGCAGCTGAGCTTTCGAGAACACGAATGCTTACAAATCAGCTTCATTTTGTTTCTGAGCCTGTGTGCCAGCTACGAGAATTCTGCTCATCAAAAATATTTAACAGAAATCAGAGCATGACTAATACTTGGTGGGAAAGATTCATGCAAACAAAAATGGCCGGAGGAATTCAGATCTGCAACGAAATATTTAAAAGAATAAAATCTGAAGCTGTTTGTACATCAAACAACCTTTTCCCGTAAGGAATAGTATTGTGGCTTCAGTGTAGAAAGAGAAGCACAGCCTTTTTGAAAAATGTCAGTGACCAAAATATTCTACATATTGGAGACATCTACAGGGAATGTATTTTTTTGAATCGAATTATCTTGCTCATGCAAGCTGCTTTCTTCCAGTTAAACAAAACCAGACAGGCTGTAAGCAGATTATTAAAATATTGTACAATTAAAGAAAACTCTTGGAAATACAAACAATTATTTCAATTTTATATGTTCTCAGTTTAACCTAAAGCCTGCTAGCACAACTGTATGTAAACTAGGCCTTGTAAACATCTGAGTTACACAAGATTCCGTACTTAGCAGCGATTTAGTCAAGATTTAACTTAGCACCAGGATAAAGTTTCCACCTCAACTAAATTAAGAAGTGGGAGTTGAAGTCATTCTGCACCTAGACAGGAGCACTCAGCATCATGCAAAATCAGTCTCTCGGTAGTCACAAGCAGCAGACATTCTGTGAGTAAATTCCTTTTATCACAGAGCTGTTAGCTGCATTTCATGCATTATAAGGAAGCAAGACATAAGGAGAGGAAGTAATGGTTCTATAAGTTATCCAGTGCCAGGCTTTGTGTCTAGCACTGATTTCTTTTGAAGTAGAGATAACAGATAATAACACAGAAATAGATGGCCACTATCTCATGAGAATAATTATTGAACAAGTCTAACAACAGAAGTTAAATAGAAGATACTGTAGGCAGCGCCAGCAATGAAGAACCTTCATTAATCTAGAAGAAGCATTTTCACTTTGAGGTTAGACAATTTTTCACTGGAAAATTGTACTGCCTTAATTTTATATTGATGATTGCAAGTCACATGGAGTTGAGTCCTTATAGGCTGATCGTATTAGGCAAAATCAGAATTCATTGAGAAATCAAGGAAAAGCGTGGTTTTCAAGAAGTAGCTTTGTAATACAATAGTAGAGGTAGTATTTAGGCACAACCAGAAAAATATTTGTTTTAAACATACCAAGACACAGTACATTATAAATTGTCATGCAGACAGAACTGCCAATTAAATGAAAGGTGTACTTTTTTTTTAATGGAATTGGCCTTATGCAAAGAAACAAACACGAACACTTGAACTTTTCCAATAAATGCCTTGTACACAGCAGTCACTAAGTTTTTTTTATTTGATTCCATATTGGAGTAAGGGTCTAAGGTTTGAAGCTTGTCCTATAGCAGCTGCTGCTAAATCAGCACGTAGGTAAATTGAGAAGCTGGCACTTTAGTGTTAAAGCTACAAGTTATTGTACTGTATAGGGAGCAGAGGTATAACCAACGTTTGTAGTGAAAGTACCAAACATGGCTTTTGGTAGAGAAGTCTATTGGAGGAAGGAGGAAGCTCTGGTAATGACCTCCATGCCACAACTTGTTATGAGTGGCTTTTATTAAATATGATGGATTTAGTTACTTGTCTTCAGGAGGTAAAAGGCCTTTGCGTGCGCTTGGGCACATTTACACCTGTGATGAAATTGTATGTATACAGGTAGTATACAAAGCCCCGTTCCTGTGAGTGGCCACAGTGCCGTTAACTTTGAAGGATTCCTGTTGAAATGAGGATTTGGTCTAATGGAGCTGCGTGTCTGAAGGAGACAACGGAGTTCAGGCTAACACAGTTCTCTGGGTGTAGCCAACAACAGGATTAGCTGTGGCTATTTTATGTCATTATAGCCAAATTCATCCAGTGGAAAGGGTCTACCCAAAGCATCTCTGACACTACACTCCTTTATAGCCTTGTACATATGAGCTCATGGAAGGAGGAAGGTGTTCTCCTATGAATTTATGGTATATATAGGTTTGTCTACAACTCTGCAGGAATTTGTCCAGTTGTATTGTAAAAATATTCTGTGTAGTGAGCCCATTTCTGAGGCTTCATCTAGGTCTATGTAAAGTTCAGGAGTATGTTACAAAAAAGTGCAGATGTGGTTGGTTTTGTTGCTTGATTTTGGTTTTAATATATACAGAAAATTTAGGCTTTGCTTTTGCTGTTGTTTTGGCTGAACACGTGTACGTGCTTACGCTGTCATTTCCTCTGAAAGAATTGGTTTAATCTGCGTTTGCCATGTTTTCAGGACTTGGTTTTAGCTACGGTATTGCTTCGTCCCATACCATTATTCCCACCTGCTGGGAAGTGCAGGATGTATGACTCCACAGCGAGTCTCCACAAGTAGCTGCACTTCATATAAACGCGGAAGCGTATGTGCTCACGCCTTCATATAACAATTCTCCAAAAAGGAGTTAATATGTCCCTGCGGGCATGGTAAAGGAGCTGTGGAGTTATGTTTGCCGAGAGCTTTGGGCTTGCAAAAATTCCCCCTCGGGCCACCATAGCTATCAGCCCAATAACTCACCTGAAAGCATGGCTCGTCAGAAACCCTATGGGAGGTTCAGCTACTTCAAGACTGATGCACTTTCAGAGGTTTTGCTAGAAAAACTTCGGTAGTAAAAGTCCTGTTACAAACACAACCATAGAAGCAAAACAGTTCTTTTACTGGCAGAAGTTTATTTCCTTTGGTGAAATGGCTTTATTGACAAAATAACTTATTGCTAGTATGAAGTTATGTCTGCGCCAAGATGTTTGCTGTTCCCTACCAGCGAGGCTCAAAGATAGGCAGAGACTTGAGTTTTGTGTGGGGAAGAGCCACCTGCAACTGCTGAGTGACAGGATTTGAGAATTAGGGTCTCTGATACACAAAATAAGAGCTTGTGATTTATTGTTGCTGTCAGTTAAATGAGGAGGAAGATTCTGCAATCCACACTAATGGAGCTGAGATACTGAAATTAAATTTAAGAGTGAAAAATGCCCTGGCCTTTTTTAAATTTAGTGGCTCATCCACTCAGTGGTAATTGTACACTCGCAATTCCTTCATCTGGACTGGACTTAAAATATGTACTTTAGTGATCAGATTAAATGAAATTTTGACGATCAACTGGGGCTAGACAAAATACTAATTAAACCCAGGGAAGTCTATTAATATAATTAGCCTCAGGGCAAGACAATTCAAGAACTGGAAACAAATTATTTGTAGTGTCTTGTCATTTCCTAAGTAAAATGTTCAAGTCTGGAGAGAAGAGACTAAAAATGAAAGTCTTTGTTTAGAAATGAGAAGGGCTGAGTGTATTTTATGTATTTTTATATGTGCTGGGTAGTCTGCAGTTATCTCCTGACTTCTGGCACCATCCCAAGGTGATCCTGTACGTTGTAAACTGCGTAAGAAGGAACCCACATGGCTTGGTTTGAAGAAGTGCCCTCTTCACCAGCCTCATCAACCATCAAAGGAGTTTGGAGGTTGAATGGGCATTGAAAAACAAAAAGTACTTGAAAAACATTTGGGTTTATGTTCAACTCTTCTCCTTTCAGGTTGTACATTCGAAAATGAGTTCTGTTCATGCTTTTTCTGAGCCTCTGTTTTCAATGGCGGCTGGATTTTCTTTCCGTGTAGGACTCTTCACAAGCAAATTTTTAGGCAGTGCTTTCACCTTTCCTAGTTAGGCACGTTTGATATGTCGGACTGAGAATGTGAAAGGTGGGTGTAACTTGGGCACCGTCCATTTCTGACAGTTTTGGCCAAGGTCCATAGGTTGTCAGCAAGTGCTCAGTTTATTCAATACCATGGTGCAGTAAATCTTATTGAAATACTGTGGTCTCTTCTGAGTGCCCCTTGAAATGTCCCTTAACCTTGAATTCAAGGAATAGAAAGCACTCTGTTGCAATGCCTGGGTCTTACTACATTGAGCATCATGGCGCTGGCAGAGGAGACATGTTATTCCTCTTCCTTTCTTGACCAAGCAGCAGCGCTGCTGGCATGCACTAGAAATCCTGCTGAGATGGTTCCACCGAACATGAAGATGGCAAATGCAGCAATAAGTTTGATGACAGTCTGGCCTAACATTTAAAAGCAGCTACATAAGCTTCCCGAGTAGACACTTGCTGCAGTGCAGGTGATTAGTAATACCAAGGTTTCACTTGCTTTTAAATTGCTGCGATGTAAATAATTTCAGTTGCATCACATTGAGGCAAAAATTGGACACTTGAGATTTGTATTTACTTTGCCCTATTTTTTATTCTACATTTTAGAGAATGTTTAACTTTCAACTTTCTGATGAAATTAAGAGAAGAAAATGTTTGATTCTGTATTACTATTATTTTTGAGGCATGGTGGAGGATGAATCATTTCTCTTCTTGGCTTCCAGTAATCTAACACAGACTCTTTGGCATTAAAAAAAATCATTAAAAGGATGGTAAGACTTAATAGTCTTCAGATGTCCCAGGCAGCACCAATGGCAACACTTGTATACATGTTACAAAGTTGAAGTTTAAACATGTAAATAATTCTTTTTTTTCTTCCATAGTTGACAAATTTAAGGTCATGTATCTTGTGACTTGGCAGGCATCTTTTCTGTAGGGGCAATAAAGCTATGAAAGTGTTCATGTACCCTCTTTAAACCTCTCTGCCCACCCCCCCAGATGTCCACCAGCCATCCTCTGAAAATCCTTGTGTGCCCATGGATAGTTTCATTCCGTACCTCACTATAATTCATACCACATATTTTTCAGAAATGCATGAACATCTACAGAGTGTGGGGGAAAAGTTTCTGGCCAAAATCTATTAACTATTATTGTGGGGTTTTTTTCTGGCTCTTCAGTGCAAAGGCATCTTATCTGATCTACAGCAGATAATTATAAAACATTTTATTTTAGCGCTATGCAATGTTGTGTCCTTAAATGTATGTGTGAATTATGCAGTTATGGTCTCAGTTTTTAAATTTAGATGCTTCTAATTAGAAAATGCCAGTTTAGGGACTTAAGATACAGTTTAAAAACCATCAGATTTACTTGTCTGGAATTCACATGTTTGAAACTGAGCAGAATATAAAGATTATGGGCATTTTAAATCTCAGGTCTATTATTCTAGGACTAATGTTATGAATTCAGAACAAAATATCAGTGAGAACTGCTGTTTTTCCAGCATTTTGCATATTTAGCCATTTAGCTAAGTCCCTCTGTTTGGCCTCACAAGGTTGATTTAAGAATCATGCCTTTGTAACACAGCTCAAAATGTGTCTTTTTTAATAAGGGCACACAAGGGAAGATGTCTGCAGCTATGTCAGTGCCACATAAAAATTAATACAACAGCTTTTTAAACAGTTGGGACTATCTTCTGAGTGCCGTTCCTCCGCTGGTTTTGCTTTGACGTGCAAGTTTGCTCTGATGGTGCTAATGAAAGAGTGGGAAAGTGAATTTTGGTTACTGTAACAGACTAACTTCAAACCCTCTGATCTCTGTAAGCCTTTTCTTTGTCATTAGTTGATGTAGGATTAAGCCTCAGCAACAGAGCTGTTTCGTGGTCCTCTGGGGAATAATGTTGGACAGGCAACACAGAGATCTTTCTTTCATCGGGCTTTGTAAACAAAGTCGGGACTTTAATAGAGATGCTTGATCTGTGGCTAGCTGAAGATTAATCTTTTAAAAGTAATTAAAGTTGAACCTCAAAGGTAAGGAGTCTGTTTAGAAAGAGGTCTGAAACAGTCACAGAATCAAAAATTGACCAGAAGTTTTCACAGCAGGGTGAAAAAACGTGCAAAAAACAGGCTCTTGTGCAAGATTTTTATGCTCCTTACGGCTTAGCCTCACCTGGAAATACCTAATATTTCTTAACTGTTATTAATGAAATATATGAAGAAATGAAGAAAGTTTAAAACCAAACAGAAAAGTAATAAAAAGGGATCTCCTGAACGAAATCTGTCTATATATATTGCAATTGCTGGGTGAAGGATCATGACTTAATATAGGCTCAGTTCTTAATATAGTAATCTTTTCTTAAATTTGTCCTTTGTGGAAAACATTCCTAAGGGAGGAGAAAAAAAAATAAAATCCCATGCTCATCCTCTTTGAATATTAACAAAAGCACTGGTTTCAGCTGTCAGGATATCTCTATGTGCCTGATGTCTTGGTGACCGACCACATATATGTGTGCGTGTGTGTGTATATATATATATATATAAATAAATGTAATTTTATTATGTATAAACAAGAAACCACTGGCACAAAAAGACTACAGAATTTGTTCTGCAGGGACTGTGCTGTGTATTGTGACACTTCAGGTTTATTTTATTAAGCATGAAGCTTGGGAAGGGTTTGTTATCATTCTGCTGGTCTCCTGAAGGTTTGAAGCTGCTACTGTCATCAAGCCAAGAATAATGGTACAAGACGGATGAAGTTGGGTACCAAGCAGAAGATTTTTCATGCTTTATCTTCAAAGCAAGGATTAGCATTTGCAAACAGTTACACAAAACTTTCATGTGTTTGCTCTGTAGAAGCTAAATGTAGGACGAGACATTTAAAACTGGAGAGAACCCACCAACTTCTCATGTAGGTTTAGGTACTGGTCAGCATAAAAAATCAGTGGTACCAGGATGAGTTTAGGTATGTGTCTGTGATTAAAGTTGTATTTTTTTCTTTGTACTAGTAATAATGACTTACCATTAAAATTTGTTGTTTGAAGAGTGTCGGAGAGCAGTGATTCTGAGAAAAATCTAGAGGTTGCATGCACATTATTGCAAATTATATATGTAAATAGAATATATAATGTATAAATACATATAGTGTGTATGCACACACACACTATATACTGCAAATTAAAGGGAATTCAGAGAAGAACAATACAAATTATTCTGACATTGCAATCACCGACTTGTGCGGAAAGCAGGAAATATTTATTTGTTTTTCACTTGGCTGAATAATGACCAAGAGATGTAACAGAGCTGGAGTTTATAAAACAAGCAGAAGAAAAACAATATCCTCTCCAGCAAAAAGAATCCAAACACACCTTATCTTCCCCTCCTGTTGGCTGGGAGAGAACAAGTGGCAGCAGCCGCAGTCATCAAAGTAGGCAGCGCTCGCTGTGGACAGGATATGGTTGACGAAGCGATAATTAAATCCTTTTCTCTGGCTGCCTAAGCCTGCTTTCAACTCCATAACACAGATAAAAATGTCTTTCCTTTGCAGAAGCTCTCAGTCTGGTCTCTGTTATGTAAAACCCAAACTTTGTCAGTGTGAAAGCTTTTCATGAAAGCATTCATGAAAAGTCTCCCAAGTCATCTGGTTTCCTCGTCTCCAGATTCAGGATGCAATCTCACTGGTGTTTTGTACAAAGCTTGGTTGCTGACCAGCACGTGTAGACTTCAAGAGAGTCAACAGAAGCCACGTTTTTCTGCAGGCAAGTGCCCAATGACCTGAAAGTCCTTTACACAAATTAGCCCGTTACCTTGAGATGCCCCAGACATCTTCATTTGCTGCTCACCCAGGTGAGCTCTTCTCTAAGCAGTGAGGCTGTGCTAGAAAAGCACAAGTTCATTTGGGAATTAGAGATGTCAGTGTGTTCCTCTGGACTATATAAAACATGATAAGGTAGCATTTGGTTATGCAGAAATGCAATAAAGAACACAATTTTTGTATCTGTCACGGTTTTATTTAATTAACTGGCACTACTCTAATCATCAATTAATTGCCTGAATTTTGGATGGTACTTCATCGACTCAGGCCAGCATAACGCTGTTTTTTATGTTACAAATGTAATTCAAGTTTGTCATCTGTTTTATTATGCAGGACTTCTTCTCTGTAAGGGAGCATCAGGCTGTGTGCTCAGCTTTCTCCTGACATCTGTCCCGAGAGACTTTCCCTGGACTGTCTGTCCTGAGTCACTGCAATGTGTTGTGAATTCTCTTAGGCCCCGATCCAGGAAAGCACTCAGGCATGTATATAACTTGACGATCATCGCTTCAATTGTTCATTGACATCAGTGGGAATACTGACGTAATAAAAATTATGCACATGATTAAGTGCTTGACTGGGCAAAGGCCTGAGCTAATTCTCTTTTGTAAGCAGATTTGGACACAAATTGACACTACATTTCTGTTTTCTTTTATTTATTATAGGTTTTTAGGGCGAAGGTAATTTAATCTCCCATCAAAGACTTCAGCAAACACAAGCATTAGAACAAAACATTTAAATGTAATTATAATAGAGCTTGTCAAAAACACTTAGCGTCATGTAGTTAAGACGTTACTGGGCCTAACTCTGTTAGCTTGAGGTACTCGAGAACTTCAAGGAGTGCTTGAAAATAGATGATTAAATATAAAATAGCAGCAGAAGGAAATGTTTTCTTCCCTCTGGTTAATAAACCTAAGGAATAATGTATCTGTGTGAAGAAGCAAGCAGAAAACTCCAGCTATATTCAGCATAGAGAACAACTTGTTAGCTGGTGCTGGGTTTCTTTTTGGTTGTTGTTTCTTTTGTTATTTTGGTGTAGAATATTGTTTTCACCATTCCAT
Source organism: Theristicus caerulescens (assembly GCA_020745775.1). Taxonomy (NCBI): domain Eukaryota; kingdom Metazoa; phylum Chordata; class Aves; order Pelecaniformes; family Threskiornithidae; genus Theristicus; species Theristicus caerulescens. The sequence goes on along the minus strand of CM036561.1, from coordinate 122,432,691 downwards.
AAAATGCGCTATACCAAAGCTCCTACAAAGGTAAAGTTAAAAAAAGTAAAACATGCCTGGTAATGGCTGCATCATTGAGAGGTGCCATCAGTGCTCTCTGCTGATTTTTATTGGCCTCTCTGAGCAAGAAGCATTTCCTTGTACTTTGATAATCATCTCCAAAATATTAATAAGTGAACTCAGTTGCAGTCTCATCTTTAGATTCTCTTCCTATACCAGGCAATATTTTATCTCCATATTAAAAAAAAAAAGAATATGCAAATACCTGTGTGTGTTTATTTATATTGTCACATGCTTAATATGACTAGCTGTATTCAAGTCATCATCCATCTGCATCATGGCAAGTGTTTTTGTACCTTTGTGTTGAAATAACCTTTCCTGTTTCAAGATCTGGTGTAAAACTAACCTGCAGCTTTAGAGGGACCCCTGTGGCTTTAAGCTATCTGAGGATGTGCTATATATATTCTTTACCTCTATCTATGAAACTGCTGTGCTATATGAAATTGTTGGCATCTGAGTGAATGTTGATACCCGTATTTGAGCTGCCTGCATCTTGCTCCATATGTATTTCAGCAACGTCAAGGTGCTGTTGGTGGAGGGAAGGGGGGGAGAAGCTGGACGCGTGTGTGTTTGATTCAGTGCTCCATAAAATGACCACGTTCCTGTGTCTGATTGCTCCATGCAAGGTTATGATTATCTCTGAGATGTTTGCATTTATTAAATGGATGTGGGCTTTTGTTTAAAAAAAATATCTGTTTGACAGGCTCAATTTTCAAGACATACAGGCAATAATTCTGTCCTAAACAAAAGACTGGCATAGCTGACGTGGGTAAATGCCTATTACTAGAAAATACTAAGTGAATTGGTTGGCTTGCTTTCAAAACTTAAAAGCAGCAGTGCTTTCTATTGGAGCTTAACACTTGCTAAAGGGCTTTTTTTTTTTTCCCCAGCCGTTTTTTTCTCTGTTTCACTGATGGCAAGAGAAAGTAGAGCTGCATTTGTCTTTGCATCATTTTGTGATGTTTATGGTACTATTTCAATAAGATGTTTTCTGAAAACAGAGCAATTGAGGCTTTCTTTTAATTTTAAAATAAATGTATATTTAAATTGCCTTTATTCATGGTATTGTTTTTTGTTTGTCAGACTTCCAAGGAGTAAGTTGTCTTCATGCAATAGCACAAAGTCGTCTGGCTACATGAAGTCATTGGGGCTGGTGACGTTACTGTCGCAAGCACCAAGCATGTGCCTCATTTAGCTGTTCACTCCTTTTCTCCTCTAGTCCCTCTGCCTTTTCTGGTAGCTGTCTCCAAACTATTAGAAGCAACACTGAAATTAATACAGTTAATTCAGATTGGTGAGCTGACCTGCAGCTGCTAGCAGTGGTGTTGAAAATTCTGATTTTTTTTTTTTAATTTTCAGTTTTTTATGTTGCATGTTGCTGGAAGGGATATTTGAGAAATACTAGCACTTCGTGACTCAGTGCTATTCGTGACTGTATATTACTTTATGGTTCTTCTAATGATTTAGTAGTATCACTTGGTCATACAGCATAGGTTTTGTGAGAAGAGGACATAAAAAAAAAAAATCTATTTCCCAATAGTTTTGTAAACAGAAGTGTAGAGGAAAAAGAAAAGATATTGACAATTTCTACCCTCCAAAATACATTATTGAGCTTCATAACCTAGGAGGTTCATGCCATTTGGTTGTAATGTCTGCTTTACTGCCCTGGGAGAGCTCTCTTTCTCCAGAGTGCTATTGAACACATGGGTTCTGGTTCACCAGGTCAGCCCCGGTTTTGTGGCATGACAAGGTGATCAGCTCTTGCGAGCGCCTCGGTGGTGTGTGCAGACAGCCGAGGAACCTGGGTGCTCTGCTGTTCCTGCCCAGGAGGAGCTGTGGAAATTCATCCCGTGATTTCTGAGCCAAATCCACAGTTGAGGTGGGAAAGGTATTGGAAAATTAGTTGCAAGCTGCATTAACTCAATAGCAAAATTGCCTATCAATATTAAATTGAGAAAGTTATTTGGTATTTCTACTTGAAGAATGGATCGAATCCCTGAATAAGTCACTCTGATGGTTAATTGCCTGCAGAAATCAAAAGATATGACCTTTTCCATCTCTCAGTCTAGCTTCGCTTTTCAGGCAGTAGCTCTTGTGTCAGGCTTCTGTTTGGATGGCTCTTGCATTTTCTCCCCATTAATTCCCATCCAGATTGCTGGAAGTAATAAATCAAGATTTTGGAAAAACAAACAAATTAGTCTTTTGGGGAGGAATGAATAAAGGGAGGTGGTTATCGGTGGTGCGACTTTACAATCCAATTTGCTATCTATCTCCTGCTCTCTGGCAGATGGAAGAATGAGCAGAGAAAACCACATTTTTCAGTGTAGCCTTGTAAGACACATTTAACCTGACTATATGAACTTGGTGGTCCCAAAAGTTTTGGGAAAGGAAAGCTGCCAGCTCTCCTTCAGTCTAGCAGTACCTATTACTCAAAATATAACCATGTCCAGAGCTCAGGTCAGCGCAACTGGTTTTCATTTCATGTAGCAAAAGCAATGTCTTATTAGTTTGAGATTTTTTGGAAAATGTTCTGTGTGTAGTACTGTGCCTTCAACATCGCTTTTTTTTTTTACATGTGTTATGAAAAATTGCAAATAGCCACATTCAATCTGTGAAACCATTTTTTTCCTCTCTGCTTCTTCAACAATTTTATCATTGTGTCATCTCCTAAAGATTTAGTTGCTATTGACAGTCAGCAGGACACAGCTTTAGTGTTACTTGTGTGATTTTGAAAATGAGATTTTTTTTTTTTTAAAGCAAAACATTTTCTAACTGAAGTCAGCACCAGATACAGGTTTTACCTGCCACTTCAATACAGAAACAGTTGCAGTGTTTGCCAGAGGACAAGATACCATCTCTGAGATGACACTTGCTGATTGTGAGTGAGAAGGACATCTTCTTTTTAAACTGGGGAATGCTTTTTGCTGATGGAAATATTATACATTGTTATCAGTGGGAGGGGAGACGGTTTGTGTGAGAGAAGGAATATCCAGTAATAGCTCGAATCCCCTCAGGGACAGTTGGAATATTTTACAGTAAAGGGGTGCTGACCCTATCATGAAAGCCTCGGGTTATACTGACTTTTGCTCATACTGCTCAGCAGTAGTGCACAGAGGTCAAAATATCAGATTCTGACCTAATTCTTGAAGAACAACATTAAATTTTCTATGAGATACCTCAGAGTCAGCTATGTAGCTTTTAATGGGCAAATATTCCAAAATAAATGTAAAGAGATGGTAAGTTATAAGCTTATGACTTTTTTTAAAAACAAAACAAAACAAATCTTTCACACTGTGCCTAAGTTGGGGGCTTCCAAGTACCTAAAATTGCTCTTTAATCGGTGTACCAGCAAAAGCCAGTGCTCCAGGGGAATGTGCTGTTGGATTCCGTGACTGCAGATAAAGTTCATGCCAGCATTTTAGTTTCCTTCTTTGTGTCATCGCCTTGCTTGGGTTACGTGTAACCACCGCTTTGCCTATCCAGAAGTGTGGTTGTGGTGTATGTATTGACAGCCTTAAAACTATGTACTGTAGTAGCCTGGATCCAACTTACATAATCATAATCGTGCTGTTTGATACAAAACTCTGGGAATAAATTGTCACAGCTCTTCTGGAGTGAAAACCTCCCAATGATTTCTAAACAGAATTGCATAAAAATTGGAATGTGCTTTTTGTCAGGTACAAAACCTGTTTAATGTTGCAACACTGTATGGGTATCAGATGATCTCCATTGTCCTGCAAAATATAACATCCTTCTAATTTATAAACAAACCCACAAGCAAACGCACACCCCCTTTTTTTAAAATATGGTTGTAATTCTGTGGTGAGCCATGAAAGGTTTTCCTGGGGTACCTAAGGAAAGTAGTGGTTTCTCATCGTCCGCCTTCTATGTGCTCCTGGTCACGTGGTGGATGCGGAGGTGGGTACATCTCAGTTTACACACTTACCTCATCGTTGTCATGAGTCCCTCCAGCCTTGCCGCAAACATGGACACAGAGTCCTTTCTGGATGGAGTACAACATTGTCAAATTCTGTACAAACAGCCTTAATGAATGTGAGTCACTTTATTCTTGGAATTCATTTCTGCTCTGCAAATGGACATAATTATGTGGCTAAATTGAAAAGAACCATAAACAAAACAGAACTGTCAACCAAGTCCTGCAGGAAGCGATCGGCTAAGAGCCTTGCCATCGCCGGCTTGTGGTAAAAGCAAGTGGTATCAGGAAAGCAATGGGAAACAAAAAAAGGATGGTGAAATGTCAGCTTGGGCTTTACACGCAAGGACAGCAAGTAGGAGTTGGGGAAACAGCAGCTGGAATAGTCACAGGGCTGCAGTCCAAGCAGGAACGCGGTGGGCCACCTGCAAGGCCTGCAGCACCCTGTGCACCACTCAGCCGGGGTGTTTTCTCTTGCCTTCTCCTGGCAAGTTGTGCCGTGAGACTCTCCTGGTGATGGGATTCTGCCTTCTGCATCACAGGGGCTTGCCGGGCACATTGTCCTAGGTAGGAAGCCTTGGAAGTGGCTGAGGCATTTAGAAATGCAAATGCTATTTGTCAGTTTATTTGCTTTACTTTAAATGAATAACCTGAGCATGGAGGTTGCGCTTTTAATTGCATCCTTGGTGGTAGGACGTGTTATTCATGGAACAGAGGAACTGGGCGTACATAATTTTGCTTTGGGTTGCTGTGTCCCTCTGTTCCTGTACAGTGTCTGCTCTGTTTTTGCAAGGTGGCTTCAGTTTATTTATGAATCTTCAGGGTGGCATCACAGTTGTGAATGTGGATCGTGAGAGACTTTTAAACCCCCTCCATCTACTTATCCCATAAAGGCAGGAGGACAGAGGACAGGAAGGTGCGACAGAAGGCAAAAGAGCAGGGAGAGCTGAAATACAGGTTAAAAATCATTAGATTTTCTCTGTGTGCAAAGCGAGATTCTGTTTTATACTCCAGGATTGTGAGAAAAAGGAGATTTGTTGTTTTTTTAAAGCAGCCGAGCCCAAGTGTGCCTCTGAGCAGAGAACGCAATGCTGCTGAAGCGGGCTGTCCCGCTCAGCAGTGTGTGTCTGCAGCTTATCTCCATCAGAAGAGACTTCCTCTCCCAAGTTCCTTCAGTAGCTAAAAGGAGGCGAGGCCGGAGTGTGGCATTTGTCCGTGCATTTATTTTAGCGTGGCCTCTTTCATCGTTCCCTCAAATCAACATATTGGCAGCGGCTGTGAGTCATGTTTCCCTGAACTGGCACTGGCAGCGGTAGGAGGGCAAAGAGGCGATTGTGCTCCCTCCTTCGCACCGGTTCCTCTGCCAGTACGGCATTCAGAGCACTACAATGGGATATTGTGCCGCCGGGATTGCATGCTACTGTTTTGATGGGGTGGGGAAAGGGGTCATTATTTTTGTACAGTGGGAGCTAGCAATCTGGAACAAACTGCTTTAGAAAGCGCCCAACTTTCCTTTCATTATTACCAAAATAAGAAATGTATTATGCAGCAAAAGGACTCCATGCTGCTTATGTTGTGGAGTGGCTTTTTTCCACCCTTGTCAGATATTTTTACCAAGCGAAAAAGGCTCAGGAAACCCTTTAAGGAATGTTAGTGTTCAACCTTTTGTGGGGGGAGGATGTGCTACTAATGGTTGGTAATTATACCTTTTTTTTTCCAAGGAAATTCACAAATCTGACTTGTTTTTCTTTGGGAAGGAAGAAATCCCTTTGTATGTGGTTAAATGGCTGGTGTGCTTCAGAGCAAGCCTACAGATGCATTGTTTGGAAGCAGAAGGAAGTGCAAGGTGGCAGCCTAATTACTGAGCTGAGGTGCCTCTAGAGACAAATAAGGTGCCCGCATCTGTGTACAGCTTTCTTAGGAAATCGGCCACTTCAGCTCCAGGAACTCTTAGGAACCCTCAATAAAAACAGAGATATTCAAGAGTTAGAAGTTTTAGCAAACAGAAGAGGAAAATCAATATTGTATTAAGGACACGATCATTATTAGCAGTGAATAGACATGTCAGAGCCCGCTGCCTGCAGCCTTCCCGTGTCAGCAAAGCTTTGGCTGCGATGCCAGCAGCGTCCGCATTGGGGTTTCCAGCTCCCAGACTTACCTTTCTCTTAGGAGTATGAAGAGCTGATGGTGCCATTGACCCTCATCCTCCCCTTCTACCCCCTCACTATCTCCACTTGCCATTGCCTCAGATTTCCTCTGGTGAACTACAAAGATGAAGCAAAGTTCCTGCAACACCTTGACCTTCGATGGTCATACAGTACAACTTTATTATTGGATTTTTTTCTTAGTAATTGGCCTGAAGTTTTCCAATAACTTTTGTCATACAGGGGACTCAGTGAAGCTTTGTGCCAGACAGGGGAATCAGGTACCTGGTTTTTCTCCCCTCTTTAAATTTTGGGGATAATTATGAGTTCACCGTAGTTCTGAATAATCTCCCTAGCCGTGTGACAACTGTATCTCTGGCTAGTTATTGAGTCTATGGAGATTTGAGAGACATTCTTCAACATAAGCAGTACTTCAGAGAGTTGTTTGTGCTGTCATTTTAGGAATGCCATAGTGCCATTTCACCAATCTTTTACATAGGTTAATAAAAATACAAGTCTACTAAATATCCAAAATCGTGGCGTGTTAATGGTTTGTTGTTCATCAAGATTACAGATAGGTGTCAAAAGCTCTTTAGGTTTTCAGGAGCTAGGCTATGTTTTAGGGCAAAGCCGTGTGTTGAAGCTGTCCTGTTCTCCAGAAGCACTGTGCTGCCTGGCGCAGGAGAAGCCAGGGAGGGCCAGCGCTGGGTGAACTTCTCCCAGCCAAGGGCTGGAGGACTTCGGTGGGTGCTCAAGGGAGACTCTTCTCCCTCCTGGTCCTGTAGCCCTAATTTGAGACACAGGGAAGAAAGTAGGCTTGGAAAGTAAACAGAAATATGTAATTTTGTCACGTTTTTAGCATGTTACATAAAAGAACATGTGCTCCTGAATGAGCTGCCGTATTATGGTTTGTATTTGCTCTGTTTTCTCTTTGTTCAGGGGGGGTCTTTTACTTTGCCTGTGCATTCATGCATTTGTTTGTTCATATATGTAAACCAGCATGGCTGTGACTGTATGCGTGTGTAGGTTCCCGCTACCACAGTCACACTTAAACGTTAACACTCACGACAGGCTTTTTTTTTATAGCTGGCACGCATTTCTTTTGTGTCTGGGTAAGGGAACTTTTTGTAACTCCAGGTGTCAGGTGTCACTGGTTCTTGGCTAAGACACCTTCTCAGTGTTGAATACTGTTTGGCTTTTTATCAGTACCTTGGTTCACTGCTCATTCTGTTGTTCCCCAGAGTGCACCCATTGTATGTCCAACTGCATTATTTCTGCAGCCAGCAGCCTGCGACACACAGGTATGCTTCGCTGGCTCCTTTCATGCCAACAGAAGATTTGTGCACGCTAGTGCTTTAGGAGTGTGCTTTGAAGCAAATCTCCCCTGTTTCATGTTGCAGAGCAGTCTTGGCATACACAAAGTGGATGAAACTAAATTAGGAGTTGTGCTCCAGTTGCATACGTAATGCGCTCCCACCATTAGTGGGTGTTCATCTGCAGTGCTAAAGCAGACCCCCCTCCTCACCCCTGAGATACATAAGAAGCGAGCATCAGGTTTTCAGCGCTAGCGCGATCTTTGCACTACAGATCTGCTGCTAGCATCCTCGCTACTTGCTAATGTACAGGTAGCCAGAGATATCTTCAGCTTTTTCCCTCCTGCTTTAAGTTAAGGCATCCTATGCTGGACTTATGTAATAAGGAATTATGTTAATCTCACTGACAGAGCCCATTTCTTCTTGCTGGCAGTGTTAGACATACTCTGCTTGTAGTCACTGGACTTTCCATTTATGGCTGCTTCAGGATTCGTTGTGCTAGACCTGTGCTTGCACAGGAAGGTAGAGCTGGGAGAGATTTACCAGGTCTTTAGGTCCTGGACTCCCTGGTTTCATACGCTTTGTCCTAAAATCCTGTTCAAAGACTTCTTAAATTCCTTTGATTCCTGAGTTTCTCTATGTAAGATTTATAGGTTGAGCCACCTGCTTCTCCACCCCAACCTCAACCAGCACTGAAGTCTATGGACATGCTGTTGTGTCCAGCCGACACCTGAACTGCTCACACCATAGGGAGAAATGGGGGAGAGCTGTCAGGTGGTTCCCATGGATGTGAAGTGCAGGGGGAAGTGGCCCTTGATTTTTTTTCCTCTGTGAACGAGACATTTGACATCTTTTTCCCTTTAAATGCTTGTCTTTCACTGCATAAGCATTGCCTCTTTTGAGGAAATATGGTAGTGAAATAAATAAAGCATGGAGTTGGAAATCTAGGTTGTGTCATTGGACGGGTAAGCTCTCCTGACTGCTAGAGCTTAGCCAGGTCCCTCTCCTAATCAGATGTTCTCATTTGCCTGTGAGGACGTGTGTCAGTTTGTGTACAAAAGGCACTTAACCTCTTGCATTTTAATATGCAATATTTGCCAAATTAATAAACTGGTATCTGGTAATAGAAGTTCTGTGTAAGATGGCAGGCTAATTTGAGGTCACTCTTACCTCTCAAATTTATTTCAGCTTGGGGGAGCCGCATCTGATTGTCATTTGCATGTTTGATATATGCCCTGTCTCTTGTGGTACTCTTAAATAATACTAGCATCATATCTCAATTTAGAGAGACTAAGTGCTGCAAAACATATGGCCGATAGATAATCATAAAAGCATAAAAATTGCCAACATTCAGCAAGGGATGTACAAAAACACACCAGGCTTTCTGTAAGAAAATAAGAATATTGCACAGTAGTTCAGTTTCTGCGTAACCGCTTCCTCCTCACTTCAGTGCCTGATGCCATTTCAGGCTTTCTTATCTAAGCATTGATACCCACGTAAGCTTCCACTGGCCTTTCTTGGCGTAGTGGGAAAATAATTTCTTTTACTCAGTCTCATTTGCTTATCTGTTGGTATTGAGGAGGGGCAGATCATAGGGGCATCAGATTTTTTCATGTCGTGGGAGGGATTATGATCTGGCGCCCGTTGGAGTCATGGAGATGACATTGTCTTTTCATGGATTTACGCTGACATGGGTGAGATCCTCTGGGATAATCCTGTCGTCTTTTCTCTGTCAAACACCCCTTGCCTTCAGAAGCGCTTCCCTGAAGAAGCCCAACTTCACCCCAAGTAGTTCTGTGAGCTCACCAGCCACTCTCGTCTCCCTGTAAATTTGCTGTTTTCCCGTGGGTTTAAAACCGCTTTTCTCCCCTCCGTTTGCCAATATGAAATAAAAGGATTGTTCTAGTGGGAAAGGAAATGTGTTTTGACACCATTGTGTCAGAGTGCCACTTTGAAGGTGATTTGTTTAACTTGTGCTAAGTTCCTGTTGGCGTTTCTTTGGGGTTATTATCATTTTGTAAACATTACAGAGTAGGCTGCAGAGTGCCAACTGCTTTATGTATTCTGTTAAATAAAACATACAGTACAGCCCGTTCACATGAACTAATCTCCCGTGCCCGCATTGTTTTGCATCTTTGGGACCAGCATCTGCAAAAAAGACTGAATTTGGAATAAGGAGCTGCGAGGCTGTGGTCACCCCAGCGGCAGGGCAGGTCCTGACACCCAGGGTGACGCAGGTTGGAAGAGGAAGGGTTCCTTCTCCTTCCACACATATCTGTGGCTCTGAGTTGTAAAAAAAAAAATAAAATGAGGAGTGCGGGAATCCTTGGTTTTGTCTTATCCTACCCACTACGGGCTGCTGACTTCAGGTGTTATCTCGGAGTAAGAAAATCCCTAATTTTTACATTTTTATAAACACTGTCCATACTTAATTTTTTTCCCCAGTAAACACATCCAGTTTACATCTGTGTCTATAGCAGGGAATAGGGATCCCTAAGGATTCCTTTTCACACCCTGAGACACAACGGCAGCAGCACAGCAGCTCCCCCAGCTATGCAGGAGCTACACAAATGCTGGGCCAGTTCCTGGGCGGACTTACTGGCCCCAGGCTGTCCTGCGCCCTGGGACGGCCCAAAGCAGGCAGGCAGTGCTGTACAACTGCATTGCTCGCTCCTGGAGGGTCAGGGAGACACGTGGGAAGGTCAGTATATGTCTTTTCGTTACATGCTGCACAGAGATCACGTGCCGCTGCAATTATGATCCTGTCAAGCACCTGTCGAGAGAAGGGCCAGTAAGTGAACCGTATGTAAGTTATTGAACATCAAAGGGTTTATGAGTTGCCGCATTTTCCATTTGAAAGCTAACGTATCGTAAGGAATGACGACAGGCAGGAGAAAGTTATTTTAGTTCTGGGGTTTTAACAGCTGTCCCTATCTGTCATCTTATGGTGGTCAACCTTGCCAGCCAGATGGACCACGCGGCCCCTTCCAGAAGCAGGGACACACAATGCTCTCTCTTGTCCCCTGTACCTAGCTACACGAGGCTGATGGCTTTGTACTTGCACGTTGAATCCAGTGCTTCTGGGAAGCTTTGGACTGAGATATATTACAGGCTGGATAAATTCATTCTGCCTCCCCCCTGCTTTATGTCATATAATGGTGACAGAAAAAATGGCAGTAGGAAAAGGCTGCTATTGTTAAAATAATTAATCTGGCTGATAGCCTCTTCCTAAAGGGCCCTTGGGAAAGAGGACTGCCAAAAGTAGGCTGCAGGCTGGGTGAATTTGCATAGTGTGAAAGGTGGGACATTTAGTAATAAATCTGTATTTGTTATCTTGGCCTTTTACAATGAAATGGAAGTACCGCCAGTGCTTTGACATCCAGAGTAAATACCCTACAGTGTTTACTGTAGTAGGCTAAAATCATCTTTCATGAGGGAGTTTAAATAAAAATAAAAACAAAAAAGAAAAGGGCATTAATGCAGGGTATTGTAGAGTAAGTTTTGAAATGCTGAAAATCGTGAGTTTCTCTGGTTTTGGTTTCTGGAAGCGTTGAAGAGATTAGCATAAATTTGGTTACATGAAGGATAAAGCTTGTTGTTAAAAGTGGTGGCAGGGGATCCAGCACAGTATAAATTTAATAATCTGCTTCTGCTAGTTTTCATCGTTTTCATAATGTTTCCTTGACAGAATTATCTGCTCTGAATTTAAGTCCAAATCACCTCCTTCCACAGATTTTTGTCTGTCACTGCTTTTTGAGCATAAGTGGCCATATAGAAAGGTACCCAGACTTAATGTAAAGACGCTTAGTGGTGGCATATCCGTCGAGTGTCAGGCGTGTGACTAACTACTGCCATACAGTCACTAGTGTCATCTTCAGTATCACGTCATTTATCACATCTGAATCAAGGCTTCATCTGTGGATAAACGGTAACTACTGATTATGGCATGTAATTAGAAGTTGTTCTTTAACAGTTCTTTTACGCATTTTAATGGCTTTTGTATCTAACAAGTGACATATTCCGAGCAACAAAAATTTATAGTTTTAAAAGGCAGTGTTGCCCAGCTAGGTTGGTGTAGTTCATGTCTGTAAATATGGTGCGACAGCTCCAGGCTCTTGTTTCCCTGAAAATGAAGCAAGAGGATGGTTATTGTCAGAAGCGTATCTGCCGTCAGTGTAGGAAAGGGTAGGCTTTCAGGATGCAAAAAGATACTGCTTACGTGGGTGATACTAAGAAACATTTTTTTATCCTCGCCTCCTGTCTTCTGAACTTAGTGAAACATTACATGTAATGCTGGGGAAGGTATTTTGTTTAAAACTGTAGCTGGCTGATCTCTCAAGTACTCTTTCCTACGCATGTGATGATTTTGAAGCTGCTCTGTTACAGTCTATTAACACCATATCAAGTGCGGGCTCTGTGGCTTGTTTAGCGCGTGACTGTATTGGGTTACACCAACAAAGGTTATGGGAAAAATAAGCAGAAAACAAAACAATGGCTCAGGATGGCCACCCCCCAGTAAGCAAGTCCAGATCTGCAGGAGAGTCCCCCAGTTATTAACAGGGACGGGCTGATTTCCAGCCTTCAGCTGGATTGCACAACGCCTGGTGCCACGCAGACAGAAGCCAGTCAAGCACGGCATACAGAGCAGGGGGACACACTATCCAGACATCAAGGAGGCAGTTTCAGATACGCTGGCTAGACTTGTTGAGCCAAGATGCACGTGAAAATTACCATCTTAAAGTCTTTGTCTGTAAATGTTTTATCCCACTGTTCAGAATAACCATTGTTTTGATTTCAGCAGTGCATTCAGCAGCTGTCACTGCTATAGGGAGGAACCAGAGGTGCTGACTCAGCCCAGATGCTTATACACAATTAATACATGGGATCTGCAGCATAGCGTTTAGAAGGGAGGATTGTAACACAGATTTCAGTGCAGTATCGCCGTACCTAGAGAGTTACCAGTATTGCTGTTCTGCTTTCCTGCTCATTTCTTTACTTAGTGTGACTTTCCTCATCCTTTGCAAATCCCTCTGTCCCTGTAATTGTCCAACATGTTGTAAGTCTCTTGTCATTATTTAGAATCGATGCCTTTCCATATACATGTCTGTGGTTCCCTGGCCCGCTTCACTGACAGATGCTTAGGGGCAAATCTTCAGCTGGTAAAAATAGAGCTCCCTGCAACAGTGATAATTTACACCAGCTGAGGATCGACCACTTGTGCTCTACCTTAAAATATCCATCTCTGAGAAGCAATTTGTTACTTAACGAAGAAAATGCTCCTAGTCATCTATTTCTTATTTCAAAACATCATGAATTTTTTTTTAGACGAGGCTTTGTTTTTAATGGAAGCAGTGTTGTGTAATCTGGACTATAGCACGTGTTCATAAAAAGGGTATTGGAAATACATATTTTATTTCTTTTAAAAATATTTTAAGGAAAATGTTCTGTGTTTTGCTATGAGATATGTAAATGCTTCATACCTGCCAAATCTATCTTTCTGGTTGGGAAGTATCCCTTCCATGGTTTGGCAGGATACGGGTAGTCTTCCCCAGGCATTTTCCAAAACCCTCCCTGGAACCAACATATTTAACTGACTTCAAATGTGTTCTTCATTTTAAAATCTTGGTAGGTGTGATAGTTTTCTAGTATGCCTGTAATCTCTCATCATAGAAATCAATGGATAAAAATACAACTTGGATCCCTATCTTTATAAGCCTGCAGTGTCAAGGACCCAGCCTGTGTTATAGCTGGAAGATCATCCTCCCGTACTGCATGGTGGTGCCTGAGCAGGGCTTGGGCTCCCCGCTCTTGCAGGTGCTGGTGACTGGTTTGGGCCTCGGGATGTCTCATGTCATGACTAACCATGGGCCAATGTCTCTGGAGAAGGGCAAGTCACTGGGTTTGATGTACTGAGGTTGCTTGGTTTGGAAGAGCCAAACAAATCCGTCTTATCCAGGTTTTTAATTCTTTGATGAATCTGAGGTTGGTCATACAAATTGGAAGCTGTTGGCCAGTGATTTTTGTCCAATGTAGTCTCAGATTTTCTCAGGGTTTTAAGTCCTAAATACCTATGTGGTTACTCTCCTGTCATGCTAACGTGTGTGTGTTATGGCTCCTTGTTCATAAACCAGCAGAGGTTTATGTGTTCAAATCTACCCCATACCAAATACACCAAACTGTAGCGCTTATTTTTGTAGAGTAAAAAGACCTATTTTTAGTCTCTTATTTAAAGGATTAAATGTTTGTTTAGTGCTGCTGCTTCTTTCCTTTCTTAAACTTTGTTCGAGGAAGCTTTAAGGAGCGGGAGAAGTTCAGTTTTAATATTGAAAGTAATACAGACTCCTGAGGCTGACCTTTATTCACCTTTTTAGATATTAAAAATGCTTGAAGTTATATACCCTACAGATTATACAGCGGGGTTCCCAGAAAAGCCCTAGCTCTCTATTAATTTGTAATCTATATAAATATGAAACGATCATGCGTTTCTTTTAATACCTGGATTGCACGGTCATATCAAACATCTTTAAAAGGGAAAAAAAAAAAAAACAGAGGCCTATTTTAAGTGGGAAAGCTGAAGAGTGAGATAGTAGAGAGATGGAGACAGGGAGATTTGGTACTGTTCAGGATGCTGTTATTGCATTAGGTGAAGTCTGGCTTCTTGCATAATGCATTAGAGCTGACAGGCTTGCTGTTCTTTTGGAGGCATCTAAATTGTATTGCAATTGCCCGGTGAAGATAGTAGAGTTTCTACAAGTGGGCAGAGGTGTATTGGTTTCATTACAGTTTAATTTTGGGGTTGTCTGGTTTGGTTTTCTGTGGGGTTTTTTCTTTAGTGGGGGGAGAGCTTGGGTGTTTTGGTTTGGTTTGTTTTTCTTTTTTCTTTCCCCCATGACAGTGAATTGCATCCCTCCGTCAAAAAGAAAAAAAGCAAGAGCAAATGCAAGCATCTTAATGCTGCACTTCCCATATGAGTGATACAAAGAAGCTGATGCTTTCTCAGTAGTAGCTCTGTAGAAGTAATACTAGGAATCATGCCGCTGAGATAAGAAAGGAGAGGAAGTTATTGTCACTTCTGAGGATGATCGGTGACAACTGAGCGTTTTGTTACTTTCTGACTGTTAGTGCTTGTTCCAACTCATTTGGACCTACTTAATAATCGTATTTCGTGCTAACAGATAACCACCTGGGCTATCACAGTATGCAGTAGTTGATGAACTGACAGTGCAAACCTTATCTTAGAGCCTTCTTGTATTAATTCAGTTAATCTTCAGATTTAGGATGTGGGTGGAAATCTGTTTCTTTGTTTTAAAAGCTTCCAAGGTTGATTTCTTCATTTTATACATGTGTTTCAAACTGTAGTTAATACAAATCATTCACACAATGAGCTACAGAGCCTATGACTTATTAGAAATTATTAGAAATTAGAAACAGAAGAGCCCTATTCCAAAGAGACGCAGCATGGGCAGCCTTCCTTTCTGGCTCTGCCATCTGCCCATCAGGCATTTAACATAGCAGGTATGTAGCCCAAAGCACTACCTGAGCTCCAGACTGATCCCAGAGATGGAGGAAAAGGTGAAGTTACCAGAACAGAATGACTCTAAACGTTCACACTTCTGTACGAGGTAAGGGCAAGGCATAAGCAATTGTATGAACACTGTCTCTCTCCACTCTAAAGTGAGGAGAGACCTCGTAGGAAAGACTCTGTGTTTGTCCTCTTCCTTTCCTTCCTTATACCAGCCAGAATTTGCATCTGGGTTTTCCGCAAGAGGTTATCTAATTTATTTCCAGTGTTTGTGCAATTTTATTTGCTGGGGGAAAATTACTTAAAGGCTTTGCTTTGTTGAAGCTTAGAAGTCTTCTGGTCTGACGGTCTGACTGTGGTTGGACTGCAAAGGAAACAGAGAATAGTCCATAAAGTCTGGATCCTGTCCCCAAGTGCAATGCTAGCTTGCATCAACAGCCCGAATATTAGCTTTGTGGTCAGGTAAGTGGATTAGAAATCAGGTTGTTATGGAGTCAGTGCAAGTGTAAAGTTGTATCTGACAATCCCATCTTGGTATTATTTTGATGGGCATCATTAGCATGCCAGCTGAGAACTTTGAAGCAGATGGAGAGCATTAATGGGTAGCACGCAGTCATCCAGCAAAGTAGCAGCAACTTCTGAATGGAAAATGACAACATAGAATCCATTTTGTCTGAATTGTCCAGTGTATGAGAATGTCTGACTGAGAGCAGTCAAGACATGATGTCATTTTCCCCGGAGAAGATGTTTGCAAAGTGCACTGCATCTCTTGCATTCAGTATCTCTTTTGCTCCTCTGCTAAATGTTTTTGTTAAAGTCAGTTATTTGGCAACATAATTCTGAGAACAGGGTAAATTCCAAGTACTTAAATGAAAATTATTTAATTTCTTTTTGTCTCCCAGTGAATACATACGTTTTTCTCTAACTGATGCTAAAAGATCAACCTTTAGGCATTTCTATACCAATAAATCTACTAGTAAGTCTACTGTTCTTTCCTTGCAGGTATATGCATTCATAGACTGGCAAACTGGACTTATTAATTCATAGATTCAGTATGTGCAAAACCTCACAAAGTCAGAGAAATGGGTAGTTTTGCAGTCTGTTGAAAAGACATGTATGTTGGTGCCTGGGTGTGTGCGCAAATCGGTTGCCCAATACATGCGACCCAGACAATTTTCCTAAATTTTTTTTAGCTGACGGATAGTGTAAATGATCTAATTCTTAGCTTACAAGTTGCCCAGGACAGGGTGCCGAGACACGATTGAAAATGGATTCTCTAAAGATTAGCAGTGGCTGAAATATTAGAATTAAAAAAATGCAGTTAATACTGTTCTTCTAATCCATTGGTTGGTATCTACATTTCTCAGCCCTTTACTTCATACGTTAGCACTTGTCCCCAGGTCAGCACCAGTTATGAACAGCAGCAAATAACTACCAAACAGTTTCATCGCTGTGTGGAATCCACATATTTTTAAATCAAATTCAGATGGGAACATCCAATGTCAATACCATGGTTGCTCTTAGGGCTCTAGTGCTAAGTCAGTTTAAAGCTGTGTTATCTAATGTAAAATTGAGAGTCTCTACCAAATCTAAAATTATGGTTTTGCACCTTGTGAAGTGTTGTGCAGACAGAACTAGCCTGCAGGTGCAACTGTATAACTGGGTAGCTGCACTTCGTCTTGGCATGGTATCTCAATATGCCTGTACGGAGAGAACATGCCCGTTTAAATACCGTATTATCCATATATTGCCTGCTGCAGTGAGTACGGAAATACTCTTAAAATGTAGCTGACTGCTGTCATGATTTAAGGACTCAGTCTACAATTTCCTGCTGATGGCCCAGCTCCCAGCCCAGTGAGGAGGAGTCAGGCAAGGATCAAGAATAAAGAATTTGCATGCGCCACAGTCGTTCATCGTGTTCATGCAGAATGCAGCTGCAAACCTTTATTTGATACATGTTGATTCAGCCTGACTCTCTGCAAAGGCGCGACTTAAAATAAAAAGTGTGTGCTGAACTATATAGGATAGTTCAAGTTGTTTTCTCGGTATCTTTTGTTGTGGGAATAACTGTCACCTACTCGTCTTCTCTGTGCTGTTCCATGATTTTACTGACCACTTTCCTAACATCCATTTCACTTCCAAGCTGGAGAATTCTAGCCTGCGACTGTCTCTCCAGTCATAAAAGCTTATTTTTGACTATCATCTCTGTTCCCCTCCTTTTTACCTTTCCTTGACACGCCTTTATGAAGTGACTGGAATTTCTGCAGTACCCAAGGCATGGCTGCTGTGTGGATTGCTGCCGTTAACATATTCATTTTTTTTGTTACATTTATAAACTGTCAGCTTGTCTCTTGTATTCTTAGGCATATGGTGAAGCACATACACGCGTTCAGATCTTTACTTACTTACCTACCATCTCTTCTGCATATCCTGTCTCAGACTTTTCCTTGTTGTTGTGGGGAGTCTTTTAATTTTAGTCTTTAATTATTTAATCTCTTAATTTTAAAATGCATCATTGTTGTTTCTTAATCTTTTAGTTGACAGTGCTTTGAGTTCCCCCTTTTCTTTCAGAAAGGAAAACCATTAATTTGCCTCGTGAATATCAAAAATATGACTTACGGGTAACACAAAAGGGGAACTTATTGGAAGAAACATTGCAACATTCTTTTAAAATTTCTTCATTTGTATTGTAGTATTGATATTAAATGCTATCATAAATTATACTGCAACCTTTTTTCTTTTCTTGCCCACACAGAGTATTTAATAAAAGAAAAGAAAATGTCACTGAATCTGTGAAAATGTCTATATATAATTTGTCAGAAAAATACAGTAGAGTGGCATTATGTTCAGGACCCAGTCAGAGTGGTAATTATTCTTTCAGCAGTTTAAGACTGTACCTGTTCTCTGCATTTTAAGTGGCTGCTGAAGAACAAGGCACCGCAAATTGATTAAATATTAATTGTGACATTGAATTTTTCAGTCTCACATTGTTTGGCTGCATTGATCCGTAACCCGCATTTAAACAGTGTGATGCAACTGGTTAAATGTGATGAAAGTATACAAGGCGGCATTTTATGTGAAGTCCATCTACAACTGTATGGAAAAATACATTTTTGCCTTTAAGTGTGTCTTGGGAAATTGTTCCGCGTTAGTTCTGCACACAAGTAACAGCGAGGTCAAATGAAAATTTCCATACTAAAGGATTCATCTGGTAGCTTAGTGGACTTTTTGTGGGTGAAGCTCTGATAGCTTTAACACAAGGATATTATTTTGATAAAGAATACGGGTCAGCGTGAGACTTAGGTGATAAAGAATATGTAGACTGCACAGCCTGCCTTAGCAGTTCTCCCATGCAACCAGAGATGCCTGGTTTATTTAAGCCATTTCTTTCCTTACTGAGACACAGTTTAACCAATAAGGAATATTAGCAGGGTTTGTACTGTATTTGCAAATCTCCAAAGTTTCTTATCTTTGATGCTTAACATACCACAAGTGAAGTCCCGTACTGAAGGCTGTATTCGCTACCTCGGGTAACGTGGTGGGGCTGGGTTGCGGTGCTCCCCTCCAGGGGAGGCTGGGTGAAGCTGGGCTGCCTTAGGGCACGTGTGCCCGGTGGTGCTCCCGGGCAATCCAGTGCCACAACCTCCTTGCTTTCTGTAGCCCAAAATGCTGCAGCCTACAAGGGGTTTGTGCTCCATACTGCCTATGTGTGTCTCTGCCAGACACATAGTTTTCCTTTTTTTTAAGGAAATGCTGCAAGTGCTCGGTTATTGCAATGAAGGGCATGATACAGAGGCATGGGCCTCCTCTATACAGCATCACAGCCAGGTTGCTTTAGGCAGTCTGGATTTGTATGGATGGGCGACTGACTCCTCTGCTGTGGCTGCTATCAAGCAGGTGTAAAACCCTCTATCCATCCATCCACTGCTAAGGCATTGTGCCCAGGCTCTCGGAGGGCGTTGTGGATTAATTTTTGATGTGTACTTTTCAGAAGTCAGCAAAGTGCATATTTAAACTATAGCAATCATTAGTAATCAGTTTACTATAGATTTTAATGGATGTTAATACAGTTTTCCCTCCAAGTGCAATAAAAATTACTCCTAATTTGATCTTACCATCAAAAAAGCTTTCCTGTGCTTCGGTTTTATTTTGTATATTTTTAATCACTTCCCGTTTCAAAGCGCATAAGTTTGCCTTAATATACTACTGGGGAACTTGTTCTGTCCTAAAAACATTAGTTGTTTTAATATCCAAGTGTTTCACTTGGTGTATTTCTACCACTGGAGATTAAGACATTTCCCCAGTTCTGGCATGTTTCATACTTTGAAAATATTTACCTCAAGCTGTTTTTCCTGTGTTATTTTCTGTCTCAAGGCATTTCACATGATGAAGTGAGTCTATGTTTTGTGAATTTTAAAATGCTTTGTGAAGATTTGGTTTTGAAGCTCTAAGATGTTTTCTAACTGTAGGACAAATTACATACATGTGTATGTGTGCGTGTGTAGATGTTTCATATGCTTCAGTCTTTTTGATTTCACGTTTAATAATTACACAGGCTAAGGGCACATTAAAGAAAATATAAAATAAAAGAAAGACGTGCAGAAATTCAGTGCTTCCTTGACAGCACCAGCGTTCAATTTGAAGTGCTGACCTGCTTGACTGAGCTACCCACCTGTTCCGCAGCCAGAGCTCCCTTACACAGATCATCTCACCAAACCCTTATTCCTAATATTCCACTCATTTAGCTCCATCCTTTTTCCACCTGGTTAAGCTACTCTGTTTAATTTCATAGTCAAAGTCTTAAAAGCCTGCCCTGTTACCTTGTTTGTCATCAACATTGCTGGAGTCTCACATTTATCCTCCCACTTTCTCCCTAGCAATTATTTTGTTCCGAGGCAATGCCTTTACAGTCAGCTCGCTCTTCTAAAACTGGCAACAAAATCCTTTAGGTATTTTTTCCCCCTAAGCCTGTTGTTATTTGAAGTCACTTTTCAATTGTCAGTGTCTACAGCCAAGTACCTCGGTCTTTGTGGGGGGCTAGGCATGTAAAGGCAGATGTAAAGACATCATTTTCCCCAGGCTGAGCACTCCCGTTTGATGGTACCATTATGATGGTGTTTGGCATGCTGGAAGATCAGGCACTTTGGACAGACTCTCTGAAGGGGAGGAGGAAAGGTGGGTTCTCAGCTAATACAGAGATTTCTTACCAGGCTTACACGGTGGTTTTAGAGGAGCTGAACGTGGCAGGGAGGAACACCATGCTGACTGAAAGCTGCAGAGATGGTTGTGTTGTTCCCGTTCTGTCTATTTGCTCCACCCGGGGGGAATGCAGAGGAGAGCACGACTGAGATGTTGCTGGTTAAGACAGGGACAGGGAAGTCTCGAAGGTGACAGAAGAAAATTTTCCTGTGCCTCCTAGCTGCATAGAAAGAGCATGGTTTAAATAGGGGCTGACCTTGTGAGCTTTCCCCTGCGGCTGTATAAGCAAGGGATACAGCAGAGTCAGGTCTGGGTATCTGTTCGAGAGTAGAGGCCAATTATCATGTGTATTTGTAATATTTATCCTAAGTATCCTGTGTTTCTTGCAACATCATGTTTTCCTTTGGAAAGGAAGCCATCATTTATCTTCATAAGCAATTTTATTCTTCTTCGTGCTTATTAACTTTTTTCCTCTGTTAATCTACTGTTCATCACTGAAACATATTCTTACAATCCTCAGTAATCACCTATTCATGGCCCATCAGTCTAGTGTTCATTATTTTTTAATATTATTAATATAAAGTTGATACTGTATCGATTCATCAACAGCTGGTTAAAGTGATTCACTTCCACTGTTTAAACAGCATTTCCCAAACTTGCTGTGTGTGAATACTGTGTTGAATAGCTGCGAGCAAATTCTTTGCGTGTATTTCACTGTGTTTAAAAACTGCTCAGTCGCAGCAGCCTGCTCCTCAAAAAGATCCATCTCATTGCTATTAACTAATTACAAAGAACCATAAATACTCAAAGTACTCCACAGATATACGCAGGGCTTGGACTGTGAGCCAAGGCAAAGACGCACCAAATTAGACACGGTACAGCAAGAAATTGCTATCAATAGACATGGCTCTTCTCTGTGTACATTATATGGCACTCACCGCAAAGGTATACGAGCATTTCACGGGAGCTGCTGGGTTTTATTCCCTCTGCGTCGCACGCAGTCATGCATCTGCAGCACCTCTGCATCTTCCTCTTGCAGATGTGCCTCCCCACCGGCACTGCTGTAGCTTTGGTGGTTTTTAGAAGAAGATTTCATCAGAGCCCTGGCGGGAGGTAATGAGATTTAGGGGGAATCAGAGAATATGCCCGTTCGCACTCCTGTGCCGTCTCTCTATCTCCTCAACTGCCCATTCTCTGCTACGTCCGCTCTGCCCCACAGCTGCCTTAAGCATTGGCCAGCTCTCTGGAGTGATCCCCATGGAGTGAGGAGTAAAGGTGGGAATAATGCGGTGCCAACTGAGCTCCTGAGATAAGGGGAAAGTATTTATACAGAGGGCTCTTGCGGATTCAACAGTCGGGGCATGCAGGACTTGCCTTTTCTATAACTTGATTTTGTATTTTCGGTAAATAAAGCTCTCTCTAACTGGCTGGCCAGCTTCACTCATTTCTTCTTGTACTGGCCTCCAGTTTTCAACTGTCCTGGCTGATTTTGGCACATGTTAGCTGATGGTCATTTTGCCGTCACTTATGGCCAGTGTTTTTCTGTTGACCACTAGGAAACCCTAGGATTTCTTCTAGATGACTATTTTGTCTGGCTTCTTGGCTGCCTAGTTGTAATCTGTGAAAGTTAATACTCCATTTAATAACTAAAATCCTATTTTCTGGGATATGATTCTCACGGGTCAGTGGTGATACTGAAGTCATCACTGAAGCTTTGTTGTAACCTTAGCTGGTACAGATGAAACAGAGCTTCTGATTTTTTTTAAAAAAGGAGGAATAAACAGGCTTGCTGCCTTGTCTTTTTCTTATCTTTTTTTAATTTAAATAGAATTGGTCATTGTCATCCCATGTTTTCACCTATGTGAATAATTGGTTCATAGTGTGTCATATAAAACTGCAAGATTTTTGTGACAAACGTGTTCTTTTAATTTTAACCTCCATCTGCCATCCTCTCTGTTCCCTTTGAAATAAGGGGAAAAAAAAAGAAAAATTTAGAAAGGAACAAAATTTGACAACAAAATCCTTGTCTAGCTCCTGTCCTCCCTGCAATAGAGGTCTCTTCCCACATCTCCGGCAGGGATGGTGCGCAGGTTTGGTGCACCCACCCGCTGATTTTCGCAGGGCGGTTGCTGGGTGCTGCTAGGTCCCAGCCCTCGGCTTTGCTGGGTTGCCTGATCCTGGTGCTGGAGCAGCATGGTGAATAGGAGTGGAGACACGCAGGAGGGGGGAGCGGGCGAGTAAGAACCAGGGGGAAGAAAGTGGTTTCTCTTGCACAGAGGGAAATCTTCAATTCACGTGAAGCAAACGTGAATTGGGGTGCAGAAATGAGTTAGGCCCTACGCTTCATGGACTTTGCAGTTCTTTGCCCATCACTGTTCTTCCATAAATACAGTATTATATTCCATGTTTTCCTTTTTTTGTAGCAGTGAAATAGTGAAAATCGTGTTTCAGATGTGTTGCAGAGGGTGGAGGGTAAGACGAACAGCTTTGGCTGTGATTCTGCTGGCTCTGCATGCTTCAGGAATGACACTCTGCAAGGGTCAAGGTGCAGCGAGGGCCAGGGACTCGCTCGGGCAGCTGGGGGGGAAGCCCCTGCCCCAGGGCATTGGGTGGTACCTTCATGGGATGGGCCAAGGTCAGGCTGGGATGTCGGCCACCAGGCTGGGCAGGGCTGGAGACCGGCATCCTTACAGCATCACTGGGGCAGGGACTGACGGCCCCAGGCTGGGCAGAAATGGGGTCGTGGGCCATGGGGAAGGAATATTAAGGTATTCATTTAAACACCCTGCTTTGCTTCTGCTCTACCAAAACCCTCATCAAATAAACTAAATAAAAATGAGACCTCAGTCTTGCCAAAACAGGATGGAGCTTTTATTGAATATGGACCTGAGAGATTAATTTAGTGTTCCCAGGAGCTAAGAGCATGAGAATATCAGCAAATAAAACTGTGGTTTGGGATCCAAATTGGATAATGAAGTTGCTCCCATATTGGCTTGTCTTAATTGAACCAAATGGTTTACCTAGTTTGCTTCCCATATTACAGAATATATAGTGTACTTTCTATTCTGTTCTATTTTTCAAGCCTGTTCATTTTTCTTTGTTCTTGAGGTGGTTATAGGAGAAAAGGCCCTCATCAGCTGCAAGCCTAACAATGAGCTGGTTTTATCCCAGATGCTGAGTTACCGGTCAGATGTCCTTTGCAGTCAGTGGGAGGTCCAGCTTTCAGTACTGTAATCTCAGCCTAATCAGGGAGAGAGCACATTAACATGCAATCACAGTTTTTCAGTGTGGGGTAATGAGCATACCTTTGTCACTGACCGCACTGGGTATGAAATTACAGATATCGCACAGAAATGTCTATGCTAAACTAATCCTTCCTTCAGTTGGTTTTCATCTGGTTTGTTTCTAACATTTTTTTTCCCAACCTCTTGAAGAAAATATATGCAGGAGTACTTTAACACCCTTCCTCCCCTCCCACAGTGCCCACTTCTGCCTCTGCTGACAAGTTTTGTAGCACTCTGAAAATAAGTAATTTCTGGAGGTTTTTTTTTTTCCTGACTGCAAAGCAAAAAGGAAATTCTGCCCCTGCTTTATAACAGATATCAAACTTTTGCGCTATCATCCATAGGTAAGGTTAATGTCAAGCAGGAAATGGGCCCCTGTCTGTTCAGCCCAACTTGCTCATCTCCAGGGTCAGCCCTTTTCACTGCTCTCTGGGGAAGAAGCTTCTTCTATAGCTCTGCCCCTAACGTACTACCCTGCTAAAGGTAGGAGGAAGACTAGGAGGAGACTATGAGTAAGAAGAGCAGTGTCTTTGTGTGCAGCTTAGAAGGACTCTCTGCTAAAGGTGGAGTGCTTCCAACAAATTTCCTGACTTTTCTGTTGGCATATATGGAATAGCTTAGAAATTGCAGCGTAAACTGCAAATTAAAGACATTTTAAAAAATACTGTTTTAGAAATAATAGCTCATGCTATGTATAAGACTGAATTAGCCTTACTTTCTAGACTGATATTTGTGGATTATGCTTTAATGGCTCAATCCTACAAGCTACTGAGCAAATCTGGCTTTATCCACTTATGGGCAGGCTTTGCTTTAGCGTGTGCATGGTCTCCAGAAGAACAGGGCTGTTTGCATGCTCGTACATAAGCTTCTATGGAGGCGGTTTTTTGAGCTACTTAAGGCCTGAACATTGAGCCATGCAGCTGAAGTGCTTTACTTATTTACCCCTCACACCGCTCCCTTTCTCTTGCCCAAAGGGAAAATGAGCCACCTTACTGGACATGGGGACATCTAATGTGATGTTAAGTTTAAAGTTAAACAGTAAGTCTTGATTACTATTATCTCTAGTACTTTCTGAAATATTTCGATCAGTTATGTACGCAGCAGTCCCAGGATCAAGTGGGTAAGACTTGCAGCTCTCAAGGCTGCCTGTGCGTACTCTTATTTTACAGGGCCTGCCTCCTCCTCTTGGGAAGTCTCGTGGTTCTGGAGACGTCAGTTAAAGTCTCTCTGCTTGCCTTGAGCTTGGTGGCTGTGGCCAGATCCTGTACTTGCCTGGGGATATGTGTTTGTAGTACTTTTTCTGCTGACTGTCCCTCTAGGGCTCACAGCTACAGGTAGTCATTTTGGACCTATGTGGTGTACACTGAAACCAGACTCCGGACCGATATTCTGTACGGTCTGATGTCTGTGTCCTCAAAGCCTGATGTAATACTTGTCATTTTGTAATGCCCTAGATTATAGTATCAGCTGAGCTACTTGTTTCATTTAGATTTATCTTCCAAATAAACTTCTTTAAAACCCAAAGGGTATATTTTAGGAGAGAGATTGTATAAGGCACGTGTCTGAATGCCTTCAGTCAAAGGAGCAGTGTAGTCAGCAAAGGCTTGTTTCTGCCTGGGATAACTCCAAAGCTTCTCCTGAGATTCAGCACAAATCTTCGATTCTGTCATTTGTGTTCACTACTTCTTGCTTTGCTCGTCATGTACGAGGAGAAAAATTACTCCTTTCTCAACCCCCGTTTATTCAGTTTGTGTTTCATTTGTCTCTCCTTTAACATTAATACCTTTGGTCCACACCTTCAAGTGCCCATGGGATACACTAATCCACCTGAGACTCAAGAAGGGTCAGTGGTTAGCCCTTGTTTTGTGGAGGCTGTGGTCCTATGTATATGTTCCCATACGGTGTCTGTTGTCTTTGCTAACAACACAACAATGTTCAGTTCATGATACATTTAACAAATGATAAAATACTGAGCTCCCACCCCAATGAGGTTCCTGAGAGATGTCAGGAGAGGGACTGTGAGACTCAGGAGGAAGCCAAGTGTGGGTGGTGTGAAGGTGTTTCGGGTGCTAATCCTCGAGCTTTAGCACCTCCAGAGATGCTGAATACCCTCACCCTGGCAGGACACTCAATAAAAGCATTTCTTGGAGAACAAAATATCATCAGCTTGAGATGGTTGGCTGGTATGACTCTTTATGCCCCCATTTGTAGTTGGCAATTGGTAAACATATTGTACTGAAAAAAAAAAGGGCAAAAAAAAAAGCTGAAAGAAAACTCTGCCTTTTTTCCTTGCACTGAGCCCCTCCTGAAGGCTCCTAAGGTATTTGCCTTTCTGCCAGGGTGGTATTCAGCACAAACCCCCTCCAGGCAAGCCCCGAGCCCACACAGCCTCCCTGAGCAAGCGTGGTGTCGTGGGGCTACATGATAAATTCCTTCTCTGCAGAACCTGGGGCTTTATTTCGGCACAAGAATCTGAAAGTGGCAACCCAGAGGGAAGAAGAATTCAAATTCAAACTTCCCACACAGCAACACAGAGACTTACCACTGAGTCACTAAAGCTGCTTTAGAGTATCATTATAATATTTGCTGAAAACAACATTCCTACCTGATAAAGCTGAAAAGCGTTCAGGCCATGTAAAATTCAATTCCCTGTTTAAAGTGTCCATTTTCAGCCTTCTTTTTCTCACTGAATTTAGGAGACATCTTGTATCTCTGGTAAAAGGATTTTCAGCCAGATGTAACTCAGATGGAAGTTCATTTTTTGGGTTGGGTTATATTCTAGCTTCAGATGCTTGAGAAGAATGAGATACAAAGGGGAGCAAAAGGCTCTGTTTATGGTCTTTTGAGAAGAAAAAATACTGGAGAGAACATTTTGTTCGCATCTAAGATAGAGAAGTCACAACATATATTCTGCTTCATCCTAGTATCACTGAATGAATTTCATGTGAATCCAAAGGAAACATTTAAATGCTTGATTTCGTTGTCTCAGAAGTTCTTTCTCAGGGTTTGATTTATTTAGCATATTGGGTTTGTGTTTTGCTGTAAAAGACAAAATACAAAATTCGAGTGACATCAAGCATTCACTGTTTTTTAGTAGTTTAATTGTGTTGTGCTATAAAATCTGGGGTGGTAACGATTGATCATAGCAGATCTGTACTTATAAGCATCACTTGGGTGTTTCTGCAATGAGCCAGTAGACCAGCTTGCTCTGCACCATCTAGCAGGGGATATTCACAAATTAAAAAAAAAAAAAAAGAAGAAGAAAATTCGGTTTCTTTCACACATTTAATGCGTACATGGCTAAGGGTCATCTGATATGAGTGTTAGCTGATCTGATTTGGAGTTGTTATATCATTAGTGCTTGAGGACAGACTTTTGATTAACTACGAATTATTCAGGCTCTACAAAGTGTTAGGCAGGGCACACGCGGGCCTCTTGATGCAACTGCAACTGTTGAAGATGAGGATGAAACATGACTGAATGTAGCTACAGCTTCCAATAAATGCAGTGCGCGTGCGGCATTTGGTGGTGCTGCTATGAATTAGGACTATCTATAAAGATGAAAAGAAAATGGTCAAATACATTGCAAATACTTAGACTCAAAATTAATATCATAAGTACTTGTGCAGGGGTTAAAGACTACTTAAATGTTCACCGGACTGATAGTTTAGCTTTTAGAAAAAGTTCATTAATATGCCTATTTATTTTTCAGGCATGTATCTTCAAACACTAGAATACACAACGCAGGAGTTCAGGATTCTTAGTCTTAAACCCTGGTGCAGCAAATTTTGATGTCGCTTTACAGATTTGCATTGTTGGTGTAAGTCTGTGCCACCATACAAAGAAAATCAAGCAAGAAAAGCGGAAAAAAAAAAAGGAAATGTCAGGGAATATTTTGAGTAAAAACATTGAGTATCAGTGTTTCAGGGTTTGTGTGTTACTTTTTTTAAACTATAGTTGCTATTAGTGTCAGCTTTGCTTGCTAGAAAAGCCCTTGCATGTTAGTAGAGAGCTTTCTCCTGTTAATTGCCCAGTGAAGTTAATTCTGACTTACATGACTGACCTTTATATCTGAGGACAAAGACATCCAGAATTTGCATTCCACTTAGGACCGGATTCATTGAATGAGACTTAGACCTAATTGCACTATGAATTGCAAAATACAGTCCTGTCTATGAGATGCTTTCATATTGCGGCCTCTTTATAATAACGTGTTAATGGCACGGTGCATTGAATTGATCTTGGTAATTATGTTTCTGCAACTCCACAGAATCTTGCTGACTTTTTAGGTGATGCAAGGAGAGCTAATAGTGCATAAATTTAAACTGTGTAGTAATAATTACATTGTTCTTGTATGCACCCAAAATTTGTACTTTATACTTGAAAAATTGAAGATTTGTAGTATTTTGTTCCTATCTTTTACCCTATGATGTCATACCATCTTTCACTGCAATAATCCTGGCAATTACATAAGTCCCTCCACAGCCCTAACAATGATCCCTGCCTTTCCTAGGTACTGTCTTTTCTAAATGATTTATAAAAATTGAAAGAGAATGTGTTAATAAAGCTAGGCTTCAAATAGCTGCATTTATTTAAAAAACCAAATTAGATCCATACATCCTTGGATGTCTTGATTACAGGAATCATTCTCAGTTTGACAGAAGCAAGTGCAGCTGCAGGTGTGAAAACAGCTGCTCTGACTGGGGTTGATTTGGTCTGTTACTCCAAACTGTAGAGCAAATTCTTTCCTGTTTAATATTTTGATAGCTGACCTAGAGCTGACCTCTGTGAATTTTCAGGTTTTGAGCATGGAGATCACTGGTCTAAAGAGTAATGCCTAAGATTTTCAGAAGACCTAAGGAGTTTCTGTGCTGCATTCCACCGGATTTGTGATGGAAGTTGACTTCCCACGTCATTAATTCCTAATTCTTTAAATTCTTTATCATCTATGTATTTCATTACCAAAGAAAAAAGTTAGAGGTTATGTAGGTGACAAAACAAGTGTGAAAACTACAAGTGTCATTTTTATGTTGCTGGTTTAGCTACGATGCTGACATTTTCCCAAGAAGCAAAATGAGGATTCTTTTTAGCACTTCGTAATTTAACTAAATCTCATTGAAATTCCATAGAACAAATGTAAAACATTTTTGTGATGTAAGGAACATCTCCTAATTTCCTATGAGAAGCTTTTTGCAAGTGCTGGAGAGCATCAGTACCTGGAGAAGATTCCTCTAATTTGCAAAATAGGCTTCACCTCAAATTGGGGAGAATTTGGCATTGTCCCTTGTGATTTGGCTGTATCTGTAATTCTGCAAGAGCCAGCTACTGCAGCAGCTAAATCCAAGGAAAATTGTTACTCTGAAAAGTTGCATTAAAAAAAATAAAATCAGTTGAACTGTGAAGAAGAGAAGCCAGGTCTTATGTGGTATTAAGTTAATGAATCTCCCTTGATTTCAGGAGTTGTATTGTCATTTATACCATCAGAGGGATTCTAGCCTGCAGGTTTTAGTTAGAAAACATTGAAATTTTTCTTATATTTGGCTGGTTAAATGGTATCATCTTAATCAGGCCATACACCAGTGAGAGGGGTGATGCTCACACAGGCACTAGCGGTAGTTGGATTGACTATCATAGTGCTCTTATCGCTGAGGAACTGGATGCTTGTGTATCTCAAAACTCTTAAAGTAATTGCCCTTTGAATCAGAACGTAATTAATTTTCTTTTGAAAGTGTCTTGTCTGCATAACTCTTTGGTTGCTTTTTGTAAGAGATTTTCCCTTTTCTCTTTGAGAGAAAGACCAGTCTTACCTTCTTTAGGGATTTACTGTAGCAACTATGATTTTATGTTTCTCATTCCTTTCCTGAAACCATATTTCTCCTTCCCTGTTGGAAACTATACTTTTGTGTGCTCCAGTGCAAAATAAACTAGTGAACAAAACAAAACAGAAATTACCTAGAGGCTGGGCTTTTTTATTTTTATTTTTCTTAAGTGTACTTTTAAACAAGTCTTGTCTTCCAATGGAGAGACTTCTCTGGCATCCCTGAGGAACTGCGGGTGCTGAGATGTCTCTGCCTGTACAGGACTGGTGGGGAAGTTACTGAGCATGAAAAAAGTTATTTAGTAGTGGCAGTAGTACCATTACTCTCATTATGTTTCAGAGTGCGAGACCAGGATCTAATTGTCCTAAATTATGTCTAAAATGATCAACTGTAGCACGGTGAATGTGTGTGGGAAGTGAACGAAATACCTGGAAGTTTTTAAGCTGGCAAATAGGATGCGCTTTTTTCCCAGGGAGTTTCCTTGCAGATGTGTTATTTTATTAGATCAAATCAGTGCATGTTGAAAAGACCGTAGGTAGCTTGTTTGAGATATATTTTGTCCAACTCACGCTGCAGTAGGGCATGTTCTTGGCAAGACGCTTGCTCTGCAACTGCTTCTATCCACCGTAAATCTCCTGAGGGACTTCAGACATTTCTATGGCGTTCTGCAGTTAGTGACACTAACACGTGTTTCTCTATCAAATCTGAGCATCAGTGAAGGGAAGCACTTGGGTAAAACAGGCAATTGGCCACAGGGTAAGCTCATCTTACCTCCTTAGCGGTTATTGGCTGTATAATGTTTGTATTAGGGAAAGAGTTGTTTCAATGTTCTCAGTTTGTTTTGTTTTGTCTTACTGTGATGGTTATTTATACTGTTTTATGTACATTTGAAGGAAAGTATAATCTGTAAAGCTAATCATAAAGGCAGCTTTAAAATGGCTGAAATACGAGAGGTGCAAAACAGTGCCTGTGCCCCTGTTGAAGCTCTACAAGTTTTCATCCTCCCTCTGATACATGATCGGGAAGTTAGATGGAGTTCTTGGACACGGTTTGTTCCTTCTCAGACTAGGCAGATATCTATATAGATGAACCGTAATACACAATTTTGCTTTAACTGTAATTTTTAGGGGAAAATCTTCAGTCAGCATTAGAAAGGTCATATTTGTAGAGATTAAAAAATAAAGTCTGTCAACAGAAAGGTGACAGTTCTGCAAGGCAGAATTAGAATTACAAAGCCAGTACCACGGCTAAGAAAGTTTATCTTAATAGGAACGTGCCACTCCTAACCCAGGCTAACAATAATAAATGCCTTTTGTAGAAAAGGATCAGGAATTCACTAGGGCTTAAGAGATTTGCAGTGTTGAGGCCATAAGACCCATCATCCTGATTGCCATTTTGCCTCCTGCCTTTATTTTCTTTTGATACAAGTTTCTTCGCTAAGAACAATTAAAGATGGACCCTAGTGCTTAGACTCTTGTTTTTCAGTGATTGAAAACAAAATACATTTCTAGAAGAGGATGAGAGTAATCAGGAAGAAGTCATGTAATTGCATAGGTTTCTTCTGCTTTTGTTACGTGATTTAAATACTAAATTTGCAGTTCTGGCTCCCCTTGAATATCAAAATACTAGTAATGGCAAACAGATGCCTTGCATATTTTGCCTGAAATACAGTGCTACAGCAGAGGGGCAAATACAAGTTTTCCTTTTTTCAATAACCCTAATGAAGTTTTACTGGGGGGAAAGAAATCAGTTACAACAGAAAGAATGATAAATATTTTTAAAAATTCAGGAGATTAACTGGCACTCTTTCCTAAGGTATAAAATGGCACACAATATGAAAATCATAAAATTGGAAAAGAGACAGTAATGTTTTTAAAGCAAAGTGTTGAACCCTGCCATGCTAGTTTGGAGACCATATGTATTTTATATGAAAACTGCAGATAGCTAATTTGGAGTCCTTTTTATTTGCTCATTTCAAATTGGTATTGTACCACTGAATTCTGTTAAACTGCTTTGCTGTAGGTCTTCCAAGAGGTTTTATTGGTAGCGGGTATTTTTTTCATCTTATTCACCATATGCTCCTGCTTTTCAATTGCTGATTCAGCTGTCTTTTGAACTTAGCATGTATCTGTTGTTCAGAATGGTCCTTCAACACCGAGCAATTGTGAGTAAATAAATTTACAGCTGACAGCCTTGAAAGACAGCAGTAGTCTTCATCTTGGGCGTGCAGAATAGGAGCATAGTGATTTAACTTCCCGCTCATGCTCAATGTTGTGTTATGTTCTTCATGCTGCCTTACCCTTCTGTCTTATTAAAAATTGCCTGGTCTACTCGTCTGTTTACTATAGTTCAAATAATCTATAATTTATCCTTTTTAAAACTCTTGTGTCTCTTTAAAATGACTCCTTCAAGCTGTTTCCATAACCATTATGATACACGATCGAAACTGCAACCCTTAAAGAATTAATTGAGTCTTGGTTAGGCAATTCTGCAATGAAGAGGAGAATGGCTTGCTTGCAATAAAGAGGAGAAGAATTATCCTGAGTAACTGAAGCTTAAAACCTAAAGTTCTCCCCAAAGTTTGAAAATGTCTCCTCATTTCCTATGTGAAGGAAATAAATTTCTGGGCTCTCTCAGCCCAGTGAAGTTTAATTTTGAAGGCTGTGAAGGTATTCATGATGGGGGATTTTGGCAAGCTGGTGCTTATATGTCATCAGATGGCACTTCAATGAGCAGTTCAGAAGTAGGCCTTGCAAAGATAAGTACCAAAATATGAACTAGTCAATCCCCTTCAGGCAAATTACACAGGAAAAAGAGGTTTTCCTGGGTCTGTTTAGGTTTGTGTGGGGTAGGATGCCAAATCTGTTAATTGTCACTGCAGGATTCTCCTAACGAGCAGCTGTCACCATATTCATTGATCCAAAACTTCAAATGTTGGAATTCTGAGTAGGTACAAACTTTCCATTTTAGGTGCCTCTCAAACAATGTCTTTTCTTTTTTTTCCACGTTGTTTATATCTGTATATGGGATGCAGTTTTTGAGAAAGCATGCTATGAAATTTGATTATTTGGATTTGGTTTGGGAGTAATTTCTTGCACCTAGGTTTCTAATTTGAAGACCTTAATTACAGAAAATAGGGTCATCTCTTGTAGAACGTCTTTTGGGTTTATGTAAGCAACAACAAGCTTGGATGAAGCATCTGCCGGTGGTTTTTTTGCTGCCTTCAAAATTTACAATCTGAATTTTAAACTCTTTCACCTTTTTATTACTACTGATAGAGCTCAATAAGTCTGTACTTTGGGCTTTCTTCTTCCACTCAAAGCTATTTACTTTTATTCTTAAGATTAATGCAAAGGCTGTGAAGGAGCTGGGGAAGATGAATATTTTATTTTTTGAAACCTAGAGCCACTGATATCAGAAGATATAAGAAAGCGTTACTTACACCTTATATGTCTGCTTCCTTGCTAAAAATGCTATCAATTTTCCAGGCGGTTTTTGTTACTGAAAATATTGCGTATATCTAAGCAGGATAGTTTATCACTTACTCTCTTTTCTTTTTAAACGTCAGCCGCGAGCAGGTGGCAGAGTTTATGTAGTTGTAATTGGTGTGAGTTGTCAGTATGGTCAAGTAAGTTATGTGAAAATTAATTCTGCTTTTTTAATCCCTTTATACTGAAATGTTTGAAAATTTGAGGCTGGTAGAAAACAAAATGACCCAATCCTGGGAAAGCGGAATTAAGAAGTCTTCGGTATGCTCTTTCTGTATTTGTTTGCCAGATAGATGAGCAGCCATGTAATCAATAGAGCTGTGTTGAGTTATTCTGGCTGAAGGTCTGGCCCTTCTGGTTTTGAATTTGATAGGAACTGGTGAATGCTTTCAGTGTCTGCAAAGCTCGGATGTATGGAGCTTTCCGTAAATACTGTCAGTCTAAAAGTAATTCTGAAGAATCGCTCAGAAGATAATGTTATAAATATACACGTGCCAACAATATTTAAATATTCTTTGTGGAGAAACTGAACTCCAGATTACACATCTCAGTTCTGCTTTACCACAACAAGGAAAATATTTGCAGCTATTACAGGGCTGCTAAACAACAATTAAAAGCTAATTGATTGAAATGGTTCAAAGGTTCAGTTTTGCATGTAATCATTAAATGAATTAAGTTCTGGTGGCTGAATAGTTTGAGAGCTTTGAATAATCTTGTGTGGACAGAAATACTTCCAACAGATGTATAGGTAATTAAGAGTGAATCTTTGCACTTTTAGTAGAGAAAGAAATTAAGCTGATTTCTTATGAATTTGGGAGATCATTTGAAAGAAGAAATAACTCCTGGGAGCTAGGAAGTAGCATTTATGCATTATTAAAATGAACGTATGTGGATTGTTCTATATTTTAGAGCCAAATAACCAAAGAAGTCGAGCTGGATTTAGATCTTCTTAATATTTTATTCTCCTGGAGAGAAGGCCGTTGCTCGGAGCCATTGTCACAACATGTTTCTTATGAATTATATTGGTCGTGATACTGAGGGTTGTGGGAAAAGGAAGAAAACAGCAAGGCGGTTTTGCCTGGCTCCCGGTGCCAGAGGAAGGGGTTTCTCCTAGAGCAGGTTGCTCTTCTACGGGGTGAGCCACTTCAGCAGGAGCCGGCGGGTGGGAACATGTCTCTGCGTTTGTACAGAAGTGCCCCAGTAACTACGGACTGATCTGTATAATAGCAAGTTTTCCAGCTGTAGCGACTTTATGGTGTGGTTCAACAGGATTTGGCCCCCTGATGTGCACGCACACAGGTTTAGCCACGGTCTTGTCTTTTCTTATAGCCATTTGTGATTACTTTGAAAAAGTGCAAGTTTTAATCTGTCTTACTCTGCCAAGGAAGTTTGAACTGAAAATCTGTTAGCTGAAATCTATAATTTTTCTCTTTTTTTTTTTTCACCCCCCTTTTTTTGATTTCCCACATTTGACAATGCTGTCTATATCATCACTTTGAATATTTTACCGATAATGAGGCAATTGCTCCCTTTTTTCAAAGCTGTAATCATCTAGATACTTTTTTAAAGAAATACATAGATGGCAGAATGCAAAGTGTGCTGTATCAAAAATATATATCTTTTCCAACTGCTTCAATTATTCTAATAAAATATTTTACTGTCCCTGCAGACCTTGCATCCCTCATACCTATCATGGCTATAATTATATTAAAGTTTCACACAATGTAGAAAACCATAATTCCCTTGTTCCCCGAGACCCCCTCCCCCAGCAAATATAAAGGTGCTCTAGATGCAGTCATGGATTTGTGTGCCCTAGGTCATAGGCTAAATCCAATCCCGAACTGTAAAAATATCAAATATAGATCATCATACATGATCTAGCTTTAAACATCAGCCTTGCGCCAGCATGGGGCTGTGGGCAGTGTTGCTGGAGGTATTATATTTGGATGAAGTGCAAAAATAAAGTTCATTTTTTTTTTTCCCAAGCCATGTTTATCTTTTCTCCCAAGAAATTAACAGAATTGTTCTTATAAGCTCACAGCAAAATGGTTGAAAATCATCCATCATAAATATTTCTTCCTTGTGCAATGGTTTCAGTTTGGTTTATTTTGCAAGCTTTTTAGAAGGATGGCAGTAAAAGGGACAATAAAAGAAGTAACACACTTCAAAGCAGTTTCATACACACAGTGACTAAGTTTTTAAATGTTACTGTACCAAAGCATCTTAAAGAATATTTTAAAGAGATGTGTTAATAGAAATGGCATAAGAATGGTTTCGGATATTGCATTCAGTCTACTTAAAATTCTACCTGCGTTTTCAGTTCTACCGTGTTATTTTCTTCCTATCTAAACTGTATCATCGTCTGCTATTCCTGCGTGTGCAGCACCATCAATATTGTTTTCTACAGTATTATGCTTTAGCTCAATCCTGGCCCCGTGGCATAAAATTGTTGATTGTTTTTCAGAGCATGGAGCGAAAACTATGGAGAGTTTTCAAGAAATAAATAGCACATGCTGCTCATTCCTAGTTGAATGCCTCAGAGAGCCTCTCTCCGGTAGGCAAAGGGACAGGGGACTTTCTGAAACTTAACTACTTTGATAGCCAAAATGTGGATTTGATAGCATGTGAGTGGGCAGCTTTTCAGTTTGACAGTGATTTCCAGCGTCCTTCGTTTGTGGATCCCTAAACATTTTTCAGAGGAGTAGCATCCCACTTTGGAAACTGCTCAATCCTAAGTTAGTATTTGGCATGTGCTGCTTTTCGGTCACCATTTGCAGACATTTTGGAGACTGCCTTTAGTGCTAGCTAAGTCACACAAACACCAGTCAGAAAGAAAACATCTTTTAGAGAATAGCTCTTTTATTTTGCCATTCACATTTCTGGAGAAGGAAAATACAGTCTAGTGCTTTTTTTGTTTCAAACAGAACTTTCTTTTTTATCTAAATAAAATAGTTGGATTTTTTTCCCTATCAGTGAGTCATAGAAAATGTAGAAAAGAAGTTACCTAAAATGATACAAATGTTGCTGTGATTGTACTATTTGATGGTCCATCTCTAGATTTTGAAATATTGTTTCTTAAATTGTATAAAGGTCTTTTACATTTCTTGTAATTTAGCATGCACTGAATTTTTTCCCTATTTCTCTTTTATTTCTGGAATTTGCTGGATAGGCAGACCCATACTGCAGATGGAGGAGGGACTAGAAATTGTTTCCTTTTGAGCATGGTCAGCTCCTGTTAAAATAGGTCCTGCTTACTCCGTGGCTCACCATGCTCTTAAGAGCTTTATCAACATGGACCTGTCCCTTGAAGTCCATTATAGTCAATTGGTATGAGGCAAGTAGAAGGATTTCACTGACCTTAATCTTAAAACTCTTGATTTCTCATTTATTTTCTTATACCAGTGCAGTCAGAGTTGTGAGCATGAGGCAGAATTCTCCTATGAAGTTGTTTATTTCATCTGATTGACTATTAAGATCTTGGTTTTAAATGCACTTTCTGGAGAGCGGCGCTTTGGTGCTTAGGAATCAAGAACATGCCATAATTAGTGGATACATAAAAAAATAGAAAGTTTGTTCTTATGATTAATCACATAATTGATCTGGCAGACTATTCTTTCCCTTTCAAATGCTTTACTGTGGAATATTTTCATTCCAGCTTTTGATATTATATATACAAACTAAAAAAAAAATAAAAAAAAAAAAATCCAGAAATACCAAGAAGGATCATCACATTAAATTATGCTCTTTAGAGAACAACAACAACAACGAAAAAAAATTACTTTGCTTGGTGATTCTTTAATGAGCTTGTAATATATACAGTACAAGTAATATTAATGAAATGTCATGTTACAGCTCCATAGCTATTTTTTCAGAAACCTAACAAGTCACTTTGTTTTCTTTTGGTTTTAACAGTGGCAATAATATCCTGATAAGGCATTTGTCTGGAAGCCCAGAGACCTCTCAGGGCTCAGTTTAAGTTATGACAATGTTGCTGAGAGCTCTGGACTTCCCACAGTCCCCACGATAAAAACACAACGGGCATAGTCTGTAAATTTGACTAGAATAGTACTTTTAGAAGTAAAAGCAGTAGGAAAATAAATCCATTTTTGCCAGGTGAAGAAAGATTTACAACTAGTACAGAAATGTGCATTTTATTTCCAATCTCCTTAAAAGCTGCTACAAATAATGAACAAACCCACCATCGATGGGGCAGGATTTGACACCAGGTACGTTTTAGGAATGTTCAGTGGGGAGGGACTGCTGCTTTGAGGGACTCGTCTCCCCTTAATTAAAGTGTCGTATCCTGACACTGCCGTACGATTATTCCCTTTACGCTGCCATCCCTTTCCAATTAGGGAATAAAGGGAAACGGTGAATTGTTGCCCACTCTTCATCTTGCTGGCGTTGGAGGAACAATGCTAAGGCAGATCCGTAGGCTGGGAAGCTTATCATCCTCCTGCTGGTGAAAATCCTTTCACACGCTGCTGTTTGTAACAGAGACGGGTCTTTCCCTACGTTTTTGAGCCTAAATGCCAAATTCTTATTAGCGCTTTGTGAGTATTCAAATCTAGCTGCTGCTTGTTTTCCAGTCGCTAGACAGTAGAATAGAATAAACTCCAAGTTTATTATCTGTGAGCAAAACCTGTGTTTTTACTTGAATTTCTATTGTTGCGGTTGCATAAACAGAACACAAGTGTCTTACTAGGCAGAGGAAAACAAACAGAAGTTGTATATCTTATGTAGGGTCAAATATCAGAGGAAAGGCAGCCTTTCACTGCCTCTGCTGCTAATGCGTGGGCCAGATTCCTGACCTGCTGACCGCATGCAACTGGCCGGATAATTCAGAAGAAAACAGAGACCCTGAGTGTTGCTCTGACTTTGCTGTCTTACGAATTTTTCTCCAAGAACAGTAGCTCTTCCAGGACACAAAACTAATCTCCCAGGTCCTTGCCAAAGCATTTCCCTCGGTTACCATCCAGCCCATAGCACCATGTAACCAGTTAACAGCAACATCGGCACAATGCCTTGTAATGATATCTTTTTCTTTGGTAACATCAGCTCTCTGTGTATCTACCTCTAAAAAGAAGACCAGAACCTCTCCAAAAGAGGGACGCATTTTTACTGTCGAAATAATTAAGACAGGCTCAGAACAACTGTCCTAAATGGAGGCTGGGACTTGAGGATCAAGCAGTCTGGTTTTAGCATTGCCGATGGAGGGTGGTTTAGGAGCTCTCTATTTCAATAGACACTCCAGGTACTCACACGCTGTACTTAGTGATGCACCCTGAAAGGTGTGATTCAGAGTACCTAATTCTGGAAGGGTAAGTTCTCCATGTGTCAAAGAGTGAACATAACCTAGGGGCAACCGAGGTTATGTGCCTAAAACCAAAGCAGGATGAATTATCCCACCCCAACACAGAAGCCAGAAAATGCATTCACTGCTCATTGGTTATTTAGTTGCTTGGAGGGTTAACAGAACTTGCCACACGTCTATATTTAAAAAATATTTCCAAGGAGTTGGTTTGGTTTTGTTTTGTTTTTCCTGAAGTAATTTCTGTTTAACTGTTTCACTTCTGTTGTCTTTTAAAGCTAATTTTCAAAGATCTATTTGGAAAGAAAAACGGCAACAGCAAAACCTTCCCCAAATGCTGATCGGAAAAAAGCCTTCCAATCCTTATAAATAACATTTTTCACAGAAGCAGTATTCCTCAATGTGCGAACAACAGAACTTTTCTGCTCTTGAAGTGGTACGCAGAGAAAGCAAGAAATAAGAGGTGCAGGCACAGAGGAGGGAGAAAAAAAGAAATTAAAAGAAAATAAAAGAGATTATAGGAATAGCCAAGACTGCAGTTGTGAGCTAGGGCAGTAGTTCAGGGTCTTGGAGCAAAACTATTTATTATCAGGTTGCAGTGGCTTAAGGGCAGCTGAGAAGGTTTTGCTGAGAGCATTTTGAGTAGGGGGAGGAAGAGGAAAGAGAAAGGCTTACAGGGGTGTTTGGCAGCCGGGCAAGAGCTTGTAATTGTTTTTGCCAATTGATCTGATGGGATTTTGGAATGGCTGTTGGAGAAGAGGCAAAAGACATTGAGTCTGGCTGCGAGTAACTGCGAGAAGGACTCGGCTGATGAAGCTCTGAGGCTAAATTCGGGGCCGGGGATAGGATTGCCGGAAGGGTATTGCTGCGGGGTGCCACAAGAGAGAAGCAGCGCGTGAAACCAAGAGCGTGAGAACTGGTGTTTTGTAACAGGGTGAGGAAGGAAAGCTGAGTTCACCTTTCAGTTTTTGTTGGCAGAAAAATTGGCATATTGAGATGGCATAAACACAGTCAGAGAACTTTCACTCTGTGTTTTTTCCCTTTATCTTCTGTAATCGTTGCTCTTCCCACTGCGGTGAGTCTCTCCTGCCTCAGAGGTAGAGCCTTTACCATCTTTGCAATATAGCGGTATTCTTTCAGAGGGTACCATGCATGGAAACGTTGCCTATAGAAAGGTTATTTTTTCATACTAATCTTAACGTTTTTATGCCTTCATACATTTTGTGTCTGGCTCCAATGTAATTAAAATTGTCAAGGATGTTCCCAGTATTGCTTTATTTACACATGTGTTTAAAATTGTCTGAATTAATTTAAATTTGAAAAACTGTGCGTGATGTTCTGTATCATACACTTCTGGAATGAGCCTTAAAATGTCTTTTTAAAAAAACCCCAACGGAATGCCATGGATTCATCCCGCAGTTGGTAAGGTATATCCTACACGGCATTTAAGACCCTCAGTTCACATACATTTAATTTCTGTTTATGTTATCATCTAAGTGTCAATATCTCTGATATTGTCCAGTGACCTTCAAGTTTCCACAGCTTGGCGTATATGGTCCTATTAAATCCATAGGGAAGCATGTGCAATATTTTCTGCTTCCACAGCCACAGATTTGCCAGCAGGTTACCAGGCTGCTCACAGCCAGGACTTTGGTGTCCTTTGGGACACAAAAAGCCAGTCTGCTCCTCTCCTAGGAGAATTCAGCCACAAGTCACTGACTAAATTAGTTTTTGCTCAATCCACATGAACCTTATGGCATTATGAAGGAGCCACCATTGCTTTCACCACCTCTGCACCTATTCCAGCACCTTGTTACATGAAGAAAAAGCCTGGAGAACTGTATATAGCCCTTGCAGGCATGAGGGAGAGGAGAAGGAGGTGTCGAAACGTACATATTTCTAAAACTAGTCCTTGGGAGGTGCTGCAGCCCTTCCGTGGTGGGCATCCACTAAGTACGTCAGAAGAAACCAAAATGCAGTGCTGAGATGTGCAGACACAGGAGAGCTCCAGCAGGCACAGCTCAGCAAACCGGACCGTGAGAGTGCCTGACCTCTTGGCTTGTGTGCCCTTGTCTGATTTTCTCCACTGCTTCCCTGATAGGGGTTTTGCGCTGTGCAATTAAGGAGCAAGAGAGGAAACGCTTGCGCAGTGCTGACAGATCTGCAGTGGCTGATGGCGGGTAGGCTGCTTCCTTCTTCCCCAAAGGCTTTTAATGACCTTCCAACATGAGGTCGTTAGCTGCAAGGAAGAGACACGCACCGATGAATGCGCTCCTGTGGATCAGTTCAGTGGCACATATGGCACGAAGAGAGTTTTGGAAAAAAACCACACGGGTATCGTTAGCACAAGCTTTAGAAATACCTTCAGCAGCCTGCAACTCTGCAGGGTATTTCATTGAGGCTGTGCACAGCAAAACTCTTCTCCTGGTTGTCACCAGCTGTCAGAGGTTGCTGGTGAGAAGGGGAGAAGGTTCAATTCACCCTCACCCCGCCAGACCGCACCGCTCGCTTCTTGCTGGCGGCAGGCAGAGGCATCCCTTCCCTTTCCAGCCTTCGCTAAGTGACAGCTGAAGCAATATGAAAAGTAAAGGGATGTCTTTAGTGGAAGTTCTCTGTAGAATGAAGTTGTGCAAGGCTTGCTTTATATTTTTCTTTGGAAAAATCAGGAATTTCTACTTTTTAAAAGTCTCTGTACTAATAGTATTTATTTTTTGTTTCCACAGCGTCGCATCCCGCAGCTACAATATTACTGCTTTGTGGCACTTCCTTAGTAGTTTGCACCCTTCTAACTGCTGGCAACCATAATGCTTTCAATATATAATAACTAAGGAAGGTAGTTTTCTAAAGGAAAATAAGCAGATGTCAAGGTTACGGTTGATCTTGGGACGACAAGTCCCTGGTAATAAGCACTTTGTTTGAAAAGACACACTCAATAGTTCTGCAGGAAATTTTAGCATTAAGGCTTCTGTCGTGAGTCACAAAAGCTATTGTTTTATCTGAGGCAGCCGATCTCAAAGCCGTGTTATTTCCAGGGCACGGCACAATTGGGCTGTAGTTTATTCGAGGGTTTCGGGCTCAGTGGAGTTGCGAGGGCTGAGGACTCCTTACAGTTGTCATTTCCAACTGCCACCTTCTCTGCCGTCTTTATTTGCTGCATCTCGTTTTCTCTTGCACCAAACTCTTCCTTCATGTAAACCAGGGTGATTTTTGTAGAATTTTTTTTTATGTCTTGCGCAAGTTGTTACATTGCTGCTGTTACTGTTACCTTCAGCAGTGCCCAGGCTAGTGTCTGGTGGGTATATGCGTGCACACTCGGAGCCGGGAATGCTTTCACCTGCTCTGCAATTCAGAAGCAGGACAGAGGCTCTCAGCAGTTACCTTGGAAGAGCCTCCTCGTTGTCTCTCTATTTCTTCCCACACGGTCACCCATGAGCTGCCTCCTCTCCATGTCTTCTTCCCACTCCCAGCCCATAAAACTTGTCATGCTGTGTGCATCTCAACTCCCACACAGCCACAGCTGTCAGCTCGGCGTCCCCTGCGCTGCCAACGGCAGCACCCCGTCCTTCCTCCGGCTTCCAGAGCGGGATCCTTCCCTTGCAAGCGGAGCAATCTCTTCTGCTAGTCACAAGCTGTGCAGCCTCCCACCCTCCGAACACACTACTGCTTGCATATATATTTTGTTGGGGTATTTATGAAGTTTGTTTGATTTATCAGAATGAAAAAAAAACATGAAACAAGCATTATTTGGCTTCTTAGGAAACATTTACAAAACATTTAC
This sequence comes from Theristicus caerulescens, assembly GCA_020745775.1. Taxonomy (NCBI): domain Eukaryota; kingdom Metazoa; phylum Chordata; class Aves; order Pelecaniformes; family Threskiornithidae; genus Theristicus; species Theristicus caerulescens. Next base: position 122,390,839 of record CM036561.1, on the reverse strand, counting down.
TATGTTTTGAAAATGAACATTTAACAAGACACAGTTTGTTTTGCTTATTTGATTTTAATGAAGAATTAAGTCCAGAAAATTCAGTAAAAACTATATATATATGAGGAAAAAAGATGCCAAAAGGATAAAAAGACATTTTTCATTTAAATAACTTTTGGACAAAACATTTAAGCCAGTGACAGTTTTATGTGTCTTCCTAGATTCAGATAGGGAGCTATGACACAAGAACAGGGTTTTAAGAGCTTCAACTGGGTGTCATAGGAAAGCCAATTTTAAGACAGTAGACAATTAGGTATAAACAGCTAGGGTACACACTGTGTTCTAGCAGATGATTTGGCAGTCAAGAAAATGGTGTTTTACAATATTCTGTGGGTTGGAGTAGTTCTTTTTTTAGTATAGCTACCCTGTAAGTAAGTGCCCACCTTTAACTTCACCAGATTCTCACTTGTGCTGTAATGGTGTAAATCCAGGGGAAAACCTGGATGTAATTGAATTTGCGATGGGAAGCTGTTGGACTCCTGTGTCAGCATATAACAATTTACCTTTACTTCCCTCCCCTTCTTGTTCCTCTGAATATCTCTAAAACAAACTTCTAATGAAGATCCTCATTCCCATATCCCTAAAACAGACTTTTCATGAAGATTCCACATTTCTCTGTGAACTTTACCTATGCTTTGCTGTCTTTACTATGTTTGTTTTCCTAGTGCCCTGTCTGGACTTTCCCAATTGCCCTGCGAGTTCATCCAGCCCTTTCTGTCCGCAGTGAACCTGGGAAATGTGCTGCTCCTCCTTCTCTGCAGCAGCCTTCCCTGTCGCTGAAGTCTGCTCTGCCCTTACGCCTCAGTCTTTGCTCCTTAGGCTACAGGCTCCCATTAACTCGGGTTTCCTTTGCAGACCATGTCTTTTAGACCTTGGTTCATTCTTCATGTTGTGCTCGGGACTATCTCCAGTTGGTCCCCATCTCCTTTGAAGGCAGTGCCCAAAAGCAGATGCAGGTTTCCAGCCAGCTCCTTTTACGAGAGCTGAGTGGGATCAGAAGAGCTTTCAGTCTCATAGTGCATGCTTAGGTGCACAGGCGTTACTGTATACATACATACAAATAAATAGCGTCTGGCTTCTGAAAGCAGTATGATTACCTCTGATCTTCTGTTCCACAGGTTTTTTTTCCCCATCCCGTATTCATGCTGTTGTCAAGCCTAAATGTATTACTTTTTCAGTGCCCCGTGAGTAGCATCCCACCACGCCAGACCATATCCCCACTTGCTAAGGATGAGTTTGAGTCTGCTCCATACCTCAGGGCACTTGCTGTCCCTTTGGGCTTCGTGGCACCTGCAAGTCACATAACCATACTCTGTATTCCACCAACCCCGTCATTAGGAGGTGGTTGTTTCTTAACAGTAGCAAAACATCCCTCTGAAGGAAGAGGACATCTGAGAATTTAAAAACAAATAGACAGCACAGTCTGTTCAGAAGAAATCGCTGCAGATTTGTCATTAACCACGTTGGTTTAGGGAAACGTTTTGAGGAAATAACTCTGAAAAATCTGCCATCCATTTATTTACAGCAATTTGCTATAGGTATACCTGTGGCAGGTGAACTGTGAGAAAACTGGATTAGGATTGTCTTTTAAAAGTTAGTCAAATATCAGAATTGCTGTTCTGCGGGGAGTTAGGCAAATCTGATTCTTTTTCCATCTTGACTGGAGGAAGAATGTAAGAATATATATATCAAATTTTCATATAGAAAGCTGAACTGCTTTGTCTTTGCAGTCTCAGTTTATTAGACAGATTATTTCGCCATTGACTGATCTGAACATGGAGTTTTGGTCTGCTAAAATGAATCAAACTGTTTAAACTTAATTTGTTATTAAATTATACCTTAGGGGAAAAAAATATTTCAGGAGCCATAGTTTCTGCGATGTTAGAGGTTACCAGCATGCTCTGAGATAATATTGTAGAATGGTTCGTTCTGAGTTTCTTCTGCTATTAAGGCAAAAAAAAATAGCTCACTGGTATAACCTTGTTTTCCATGCAGATGGATTTATGTGTTTGGGGTTTCCTACAAAGTCCACCGAACAAAACAGAAAGATACCTTTTGGGATAAGTGGCCTGAGAGTAGGGCCTCTGGTTGAAAATGTTGAGACCATTAATGAAATACAGATTTATTTGACTATGGGTGTTGATGATGAGAAAAAGCTGGATCCAGCACTTCTTTTTGCCCATTTTCATTGCTCTGATTCAGACTTCAAAATAAAAAATGATGAGAGAGCAAGAGAAGGTGAGCGACTGTCCTTGAACACAGCTTTGTAACTCAAATTAACATCTGGTGGTTTCTTTGTCCATCATGCCATTTATCTAAGACACTGTCAACAACAGAGCTGTTAAAATGCTAAGAGGCTAGTGAAAAGTAATTATTTTGGCAGTGCTAAGATTGGGAAGGTCAGTTTTGTAGAAACCCTCCAGTATGCAAAACCAGGAGTAATTGCCCATTTTCCAGCTGAATTCACAATATGCTGTTGCTGCATTAGCTCTTTTAAAGAGTTGCCTGCGCCTGAGAAGGTGCCACCATCTGCTTTGTTTCCTGTGAACCCGGGCACGCATTGCTTTCATTTTTACGGTATGATATGTATTATGGAATAGTTAATGACTGGTTTGTATGCTGATTACTGCAACTGGTGAGCAAGAGCAGGCTTGCAATTAATTGCTCGCTGTGCGGGGAGCTGCGATGTGCTGGGGAAGCTGGTACGCCCGTTGCCCACGAACCGAGGCGAGAGAAATACTCTTCTCATTTGGCACTATGTCCCCCCACTGACTACTTTCCCACTTGCAAAGGGCCTTGAGTGTTTCATGCGTTCCTCTAAGTAGATTGTTTATTTTGCTGATTTGACAGTATAAGAACAAGCAGTGGGGATGCTTTCCATTAGTAATAATTTTAATTATCTTGGCAAAACTTTTCTTTGTTTAATAACAGATTATACAACATAGTTTGCCAGTTATGTAGTGATGTTTTCACTTCTGAACTATACTTTAAATTTCCCTGCTTCTAAGCAGCCAGTAAATGTGTTAAATTGTTTTGGGCCCATGTGGATATTAAAGTTAGTGCTTGTGTACATCAAAAACATACTAAAATGAGGTACCTTTGCATCTGACGTGCAGTTTGTTTTGGAGCTGGCTAGCCATAATTTTGGGTAAAGTTACATTTAACGTGTTAGAGCTTCTCAGTTGTAATTGCAAAGTCTGTCAGTCTTACTGACCTTTATCTGCTAGATTTAGGACGTAAAGGATGTAAATGTTGTTGCCATTTGTGTTGGCTAATTGTATTTGGTGGAAAATTGACGTGAGTTAATTTTGCAAAGCTGTCACGTGCTTACACATACTGAACGCTGTGGTCACTGAATGTGAACACTGAAGTCGTGAAACTTTACTCAGAGAACAGAATATTGCAGTTAGTGCCTTGTCCAGGCTATCCTGGGACAAAAATTTCACTTCATTTTTCACTGTCTGCTCATAGCAGAGGGACATGTGATGCATTGCCACTGTTAGGAAGCCAGACATAAAGAAGAATTTGATTTTAAAACTTACTGGTGCGTGCTTGCAAGTTTGAAATAAAGTTATTGATTCATTTATCCACTGAGACTGGGGACTTAAACTTATCAGCATTATCTGGTGAAGCAGAAAAATAGTCCTACTTCCCACTCCAGATGAGAAAACTGAGAACATCAAGTATCTATTGTCTAAATTTCCAAGGTTCTACATGCGTCGATTTTTATTCTCTCAGCTTTCTGAACAAAGCTTGAGATTTCTTAATGGGGCCACAGGGTTTCGAACAATAGATTCATGGTCTTTAGGTGATGTATAGAGAGACCGAAGCTGAAAAGTTCCATTGGGAAGAATTACACAACTCTGTTACAACCAAGCTTTCACTCTTGAGGATTTAAATGATGCCAATTAGTCGAGGAGAGGTTCTCCATGTAGAGCATATGGGGGAGTTGCACAGTCAGTAGGAACACAAATTGCAAGTGCTAGGTGCAGTTTGAAGAACTCCCTTAGCATGCTGAAATCTGGCCACCTCCCATTGCTCTTCAGTGGAAAATAACCCTCTCACTTCTTTTGTTTATGAGCATACCTTCCTAACACTGCTGCACATTTATCACCAACTGAATTTTTGTTAAACCTTGAGTCATCTACGATAGTGTTCCTACCTCAGTTTGGGTTTGTTGGTTTTTTTAACTCCCTGTGAAGTAAATTCTTGGAGAAGCTGGTAGGATGCAGGTGAGCAGAATGCAGAGATTTTGTTTAGTTGGTTTAGCTACTTCCTTATAGGTACTTTTATGAATGATACTTAATGTGATTGATTTTCTAAAGAACTTAAATTTGAAGGGCAGAAGTCAAGTTTCTGTCATTGATATATATTTAATGGAGAGGTTTGGGTCAGCATTCTTCATCTTGCCATCTGAACTCCGATGCGCAGTATGACATTTCAGCAGGTGGTAAGATTTAAGAGAAAAAATGTCATCAGTCTCGCCTCAGCAGTATCAAAAGCAATATGAAAAAAGTAGTTACTAAGAAAAGGTTAATATACATCAAAGACCATCCAGTTTTAGGGAGAAACCTCTCCCTGGCTTCCTCTGGCCTCCCTGTTTTGCTTCACAGGCAGAAGACTCACCTGAAGGCAGCAGAAAGCAGTGCAACAATATGCACAAAGGGCGAGTCCCATATTGTGTGGTCAAAAGAGGTTTGAATAGTCCTGGAAGGAGATAAGCCAGGTTCGCTGTGTCTTTGGAGATGCTTTGCCCATGGGAGAGGGTGTTAGACACAAAGGGGTTTTGGTGTTTGCTTGCAGCGGCATGGTTGCTGGCAGTGGAGCTGTCACACCGACGTCGTAATTCTGTGCCTCTCTCCGATTCCCAGGTTTCATTTCTTCTAAAAGAAGTGACAGAGCCATAATGTAACTTTAAGTAACTTCAAAGAGTATTTTCAAGACTTTTTAATAACACAGTAGAACTTATTTAATGCTCCAGTTATAGAGGAGTTGCTATAATAAGAACTCTTCAAATGTGATTGTGCTCTGTGAAGTATCATCCCTCTTAAATAAGTGGTGTTATTATGGAAAAGGCTTGTTCACACACCCGGTACATTATTGAAAATTGCTTTTATAATTCAGGTTCCAAATAACTCTACTAGTATTGAAGAAAATTATTACAAATTTCCTGGTCATAAACACCAGAAAGCAGTAGCATTTAGATTTTTATGGCAAAATTATATTGAGCTTACTTGACTAGTTCTATAGATGACCATGGAATTACTCAGGTACGTAAACAGAATAGAGTTTGATATCAAGTCTTCAATACTCTCTTAGAAATTACCAACTTGGCCAACCTTGTCATGTGGTCTAAAGTGTATGTCAATATTCTTGATAGATTAAGTAAAGAAAGTAGAAAACAAGTTCAATTTTGCGTTTACTGCCCGGATTTTAGAAATCGGAGCTACCACGATACAGCCAAGTGGGCACGTCTGCTGCCTCATGGTGTTATAAATCCCACTGCTACCAACGGTGCTTAAGCCAAGCCATCACTACCTAGTCTAAGACAGCCATACTGCGGTGTGTTACTGTGTGCAAGCTGTTTGTGTGCTGCTTTGCACTATATCATGCCAAGATGTAACTCACAGCACTGTAAAAGTTGTTGCTTTTGATTTAGATACGAATAGGCTTTTCTCATAGTTGCTCTTTGCTGCCTTGCCCTCCAGACGAACACACGCCACTTGCTGTGGTTCCCTCCTCCTACCTTGCCATGTCCGGTATCGCAGGGGGAGCATATGAAATCATTTCACATGTCTGTCTTCTTTTCTTCTTTCTGGAAAAAATAAAAATATGGTGCCTTGGAGAAAATCCCTGGCAGGAATTAAAAGACTGTAGACCTACCAACAGCACTTGTCACAGAAGTTCCCTTGTTTTATTACTTTTTTCCTAGTTTGTCTCTTTTAAGAGATCGTTATATTTCTTTCCTTCAATAAATTGAGAGGTCGATAAATCTGCGCTGATTTCGGAAGACATTGCTGCTGACCATGCCAAGACTGGCTGTTAATCTAACAGTGTTGAATAGCCTGCAGCAGCTGTGTAGACGTACCCAAAGCTTCTCCAGTCACCCAGGGGCAGGTACACAGGAGCTGTTTGCCAAACAGAGCCCCAGGACACTTTGGCAGGGCTTCCTTAAATGTCTTTATCAGATGCCATCCCTGTTACGTTTCCAATAATTTGATTAGACAGGCCAGAATGGTTTCATTTCAGTATTTTTTGGTTGTCCTTCAGTTGCTTGTGACTTGTGGGGTTGTAATTTCATCTGACTTCTGAGGTTAAGCTTTCTGAGTATCCATTTAAGTCGGACTAAGCCTACCACAAGAGCATTGCTGTGATTGGCACTTAGTGTTGTGATCAGTTGTTTTGATTTATCTTGAAAATGATAAGGAAAAGGACGTAATCAGTCTTCAAACTTCACTTGGATAAGTGTTAATCTTCATTTGAAACTCATGAATAAACAAATGTATTTTGATGGTATTGTGAAGAGCATACAGGATTATTGGAGCAGTGATCTTAACTCGGAGGGCATTGTCGTTTGTCAGTGACGTGTGTTACACGGGTGTTATATCTATTGTGAATTTTGTCGGCAAAGCTTATGCAGGCCATTGAAAAGTCAGTTTTTGTCAACAGCTGCCAGAAAGTAGTCTGAAGAAGAAAAAGAAATAGTGATTTTATGTAGGAGTGGAGCTGTGGTATTTTGTAACTTGCAGTATTCTCAGAATTTACCAAAAGCTGACCTTCTGATTGCTTCTGGGATTCTTTCCCTGTTACGTTCAGAAATGTGTCACGAAACAATCCATAGGTAATCGCAAAGCCCAATTCTCTGACTGGAATCAGCTTTGAGCCATACGTTTGAGAGAAATTTCCCCTTCAAAAAAAATTCTTAGAAACTCCAATTTGTATATGTTTTTTTATTTGCCTTTTAATTTACAGAAGACCTGGAAGTAAAAGGTATGATCATATTTGTACAAAGATTGTTGTAGGTGATGTCATGTAATAATGAGTCGAGTATTCTTTATGTGCATTGCTGAAGATTTATTTTTGGGTTTACAAACTTTACATGATGGAAACTCCTGGGAAAAAATAGCTATAATTGATAAACTGAGTTGCCAAGCTGACAGAGAGTACATAAATATCACCGTGTTAACGTAGCTGTAAGAGACAAGATAAACTTTTTATTAGTAGAACAAAATATCATTTGATTGTCTGGTTGGCTCCATCGTAAGGACCTTTTTTACTTCCCAAGACGTATTTGAGTTGTTTACTCCATTGCTAAAATGTCTTGTAACTTGATAGCTCTCAAGGTCAGCATGACCTTTGCATCAGGCCTAATCCTTTATTCATAGCCAAGCAGTCAAAGATTCAATTATAAATGCATTAAGCTCATTGGGTGAACATTAAACTGAACAAATGACTTATTGACAAGAAAAATTCCAGTTATCACTGTACAAAAGAGCTCTTCGTCTCTGATACGATGCGCTTTTGCTGTTCTTGTTTGCACGCTCATTAAAAAGTTGTTGGTCACTCTTACATTTCAGATGTTATAATAAATGCATCACTTACATGGACAAGTTAGGCTGGTGGCGGGGCATTCCAGTTAAATGGAGTCCTGGGGGAAAATAACCCGCTGGTTTAAGCAAGACATGAGGGAAGGAGGAGGAGATGGGCTATGTTTTGGCTCAGGCTGGTATGAAGGATTTCATAGATTTTTGTAGGACCTGAATGAATGACTCGGTTCCTCATCAGCTCCTCCAGCCACCAGAGGTGCTGTGTCTGATGAAGCCTCAGCAGTGGCTTCCTCTGCTGCAACAGGTTTCTGTAGCCTCCAACAAGTTTCATTGCCTGAAGAATGGAAGGAAGGAAAAGAAACTGAGGAGAGAAGGAAATTCACTGGGAGGTGTCCAAAAAGAGGAGAGAAAAACTGATTGTGTGGGCTGAATGTAGGAGCTGATCTACCTAGATGTCTTGTAAGAGCGGGATCAGTAGAACAGGTAGGCATGGTCCAGAAGCAAAAGGAAAAGAGATAATTGAAGTGGTAGAGGGAAGTGTGAGTGAAACAAAGTGTTCTGGAAAAGTCTGACATGTTTTAGAATGGCCCATAGAAAAATAAATAAATACCTTTTTTTTTTTTTTTTTTTTTGACATGGAATACCTGGAAACAGGAGAACAGCTTCATAACAGCAGTGCACATGCTGTCCCTTGATACAGTGGGTATAGTACAGGGGTTTACGCTTTTTGTACTGCCACTGTCCATCTTTGTCAGTGTCAGGGTATGAAAGCAGAGAGTTGAGCTGCACAGATGCAGAGAGGAGAGAGTGAGAAAGTTCACTTTCCCTACCCAATTTGCTACCTTCAAACGTTGCATCTTGAAAGATGAGAAAATATCATTTAGTCATTTTTGCTTTCCTGCACATTTCCCCAAACACTTCTTATGCTCTTCCAGCTCAAATAAGGTTGATCACATGAAAAACGGTGAAGTAGAATTGTTTTATTATAGCTTCTTTTACCAATTTGTGGAGTAAAAAAAAACATGGTAAGACCATCTGAACTACTAGCTTAAATTCATGCTTGTTCTTTGCCTGGCATTACTTACAGGAGAAGTTGTGATGTTCCTTTCTGTGTGTTCTGGTACCTATTACGCTAAGGGATCATAGACTCAATTTAATATTTGCAAATTCCTGCTAGTAGGTAAAAATAGCCAAAAGATATTACTGTCCTTGAAAAACAAGGTTATTGACGTCAATAAAATATGTAATAACATTATCCAGGAGAACTATAATGTTCCATAGACAGAATGTCAGCGGTGTGAGCAAGCTGTGTGAATGTCCGTGTATCTGTCTATGTGTAAGTGATAGGTTAGGCAGCCTCAGTGCACGTGCACACACAGAATTAATTGGTATAATAGTTGTTATGGCTTGAAACCTCTATCAGAAAGGGGTTCAATGGAATTAGAACTGCTGTAGAAGTTATATTTTGGATAAATTTTTCTTTTTATGCAGAAAAAGTACATTTTTCAATCACTTTAATAAAATAAATCTGTGGACTAAAAAACTGCCCTGATGAGTGTCAAGCTGGCGTAGCCAGAACTCATTCTTTTAGAAAATGAGCACTCCGATTTTCATCTTGACAGCCAGATTTTCACAGTAGTTTCCTGTAAACATACTGACTTCTTTGCAACTTTAAAGAAGACCTGGGCCGCTTTTAAATCCATTCTTGATGTGCTCCCTCCATAGGCTGCTGCATACACCTGTGAAGTGGTCTAATGCATGTTCGGCTTCTCTAAGTACTCTGCCACAAGAACAAGGGTTTCAGAATGGAATTCAGAGAATGTGATTTATTGCTGTGGCCCAGATAAAAAGATTGCTCTTATGTTCCTGCTCAAATACAGCATTTACAGGAGAGCTGCACAGGTTGTAGCTAAACCCAATCATTTGCTAAGTGACTTCTCTAGATCTCTCCCACTGACATTGGAATTGACAGCATTGGATAACCCATCTGTGAGAAAATCCAACAGTCTTAACAGTTATGCTAGGCAAAATATTCCCCAAATCATATGAGAAATTGATAAAATATGCTTTTATAACATGAAAGTGGAAAAGAAGGGCTTCACAGGTGGTATTTATACATTACTGTTGGATAGCTTAAGTTGCAAGATGTTGTTTTGGACACGTATCTTACTTGGTGGGTTGGTGCTTTTTTTTTTTCCCCCTTCCCCATTTTTATTTTCCATTTTCAGTATGACTGACACTGTTATATTTTTAGACAATTTCAAACATTTATTTTCATTTTGTATTTATTAAATTGTGGCAGTTTATGCACCCTCATAGCTTAACTCCATCTTGTATGTCAGAATTTCTTACATTGCTCTTTGTTTCTGTTGGGATTTCATGGCACAGTCTTTTACATTTGGCAAGTTCTTGCCTTTTTCTTTTTTTTTTTAGGGGAACAACTGTATGTGAATTGACATTTATTACCAACAAGTGCATAATAGCCTTTCCCACAGAATAGTTTCTTTGCTCTTTTTCTTATATTATTTTCATCATTGCATGTGTTTTAATGGTTATACATCTCTTAATGCAGATGTAAGCTCTTAATTCCAGCTATTACACATATATGAAGCTATACATTATTTTGTCAGCATGTGAATAGATTTATGCCTATTCAATACACAGAACTATAAAGTGTCCATAATTACAGTGATTAACTGCAGGTTCAGTCATGCATCTTTCTTCAGGACATCAAGTTGAAAAATAAGGAAAGGGCCAATTAAGCCTCTGCTACGCTCCCCCAAGTTGTGTGTGCTGACGTGAAGTTATCCCAGGGACATGTTTAACTGTGGAGACATTCTTGGCTTACATTTCAAGGGATTTTTTCCACGCAGCACTGAAATGCAGTGTGTATCTTGAGTGCCATCTTCATCTGTTCATGGTACATGTAAGGTTTGAAGTGTTGCAGCCACTTCAGCATCACAAATTTATACTGTTAGTTCCTTTAAATATTTTTCTGATTTTATGGACAAAACCCATGAAGAAAAGGAAAACGTGTATCTGGCTATGGAGAAGGTACAGCTGCTATCAAAACGTAGCAGGAAACGGAGAATTTAGCAATTCAGTTTGATGTCACGAGAGCATCCCTTGGCCTTCTGACATTTGATAGACCAGTAGCAAGATGATGTTTCAAACAGGAATTCTTGTTTTGCTTACCAACAACACAACTGCAGAGTTTCTCTCCTATTTAAAAACCCATCGCGTGTAGCATTTTGTTGCTAGGCGCCTGCTTGGCCGAGTGCTGGTTTCTAAGTGTGCTTTTATATTTAACTAACCCCTGCACAGCTTGCAAGTGATTTTTGCCCCCACGAGTTCTAATTTTCCCTTCACTGTTTTCCGTATTTTTGTGTAAGGAAAATTCCTTCTTTCTCTCCATAAATTTAATCAAGATAATGTCTCCCAGCTAAATATAGGAGATTTAAATTTTCTCCTTGGAACTAGAGAAATTGTGTGCAGACGTAGTACAGCTGGATTGGTGCTGCTAGGTCATTAAAAAAATCAAATTAAGTGTTACGTTATTTTTAGCTCTGTAATTTTTATTTTTGCATCACTTAAAGAACTGAAAAACAAAAAAAAAGTAGAGCCACCATCTCTATTTCTTCATGATTGATGCAAATTCCACAGAGATTCAAGGGAAACCAGTGGTAGCAGAAAGGACAAAAGTCTGAGTTTCCAAGGGCAAAGGCCATGCATCTTTCCATTTATTTAAAAGAAGCAGGAGTTAAATTATAAGTTCCTTTAAATTTAACTAACCTTCCTAATGGGGGTCTCACTTAAGGGAGCTGTTAATTTGGGAATGTGTCTCTGCTAGTACAGAGGGTGCAAGCAGGCGCTGAGATCCTGTGCGAGTGAAATGCCAATGGTTGGTTAATAGGGATGGAGAGCTGCGCCCGGGGCGGCCCTCTAATTTGGGGAGGGATAGCACGTTTTCAGTTGCATTGCTTCCTTGCCCTTTTCTTTTTGGTGGAGGGGAAGGATGTTGCCTGTATTACACGTAAAGAAAACCCTACTTACTCTGAAATAGTAGCTATTGAGAACTATAAACCCACTGTCCATGCCTGTCAGTTCTTCTTATAGATGTTGAAGAAAAGGCAAAAATGAGGACAAAATGCTAGCATGCTACTCTAATATTGTCTAAAGCTTTTGAAATTGTTCTGTCAGCTTGTATGTGTGACGTATAAAATGAAATTCTTTGGATCCCTCTGCGCTCTAGCAGCTGCCCTTTGAATGTATGTGCATCGCTGAACTGATCAGGTAGTATTTCCAGGGTATAATGGGTGATCAGAGAAATCTGATCATATATAGTACTATACTGAAAAGAAGGCCATTTTATTGTTCTTCTGTAAAGGGAAGAATATTTTAATAAGGGAGAAGAAAATTAGAGGACTGAGCTTTCCCACTTGGAATTATCATGAAATGTTGGTTTCATTTCCCCCAACAGCGCTAATAAAATCGGGATGAAAAGTCAATTGCTATTACTGTAGCAGGAACAGTCTGAGTAAATTCTTGTGCTAAAATTCTACTAAAATAATTTTAAATAAAACCAGATATTTACTCTCTGGAGTTTGTTGTGGCAAGATTCTCATTCGAGGATAACTCATTTGCTGAGTTATAAATACTGCAGGCAACTACTTCGTATGCCTTACTGTATGTAACGTTGTAACAAAAACTGCCCTTGCCTCACTCTGGTCCAGATCAGAGAGATCGAATTGTACCAACTGTATAATTAAATGTGAGCACATATTTAAACTGAATTTACCTTTTCTTCCGTCTCCCCTTGTTTTGGTACAGCATGGAAAGCTAGGGTTGATTTTCTGGTCACATTACGATGGTTTCCCTGACATTTATGGAGATAGGCTGATTTTAAACTAGCTCAAAAAAAAGATCAGTTGCTTGCACTTGTCATTGAAAGCTTATGCTCATTCTCCATCTCTCTTTTATTATTATATTTTTTTAAACTTTGACTCTTTCTGATGAAGTTATAAGATATGCTGTGTAGTTACTAAAGGATGTAGCTCATTGACATCTTACATGCGGCTCTGGAAGAGAAATCAGCTGTTCAGAATGGGATTTATATTGCAATAATAATATTCCCTATTTTCTCTTATTCTTTTATTTTTCTTTTATTTTCACTCTTATTACTCTTACGTTTTAAGGCATGACCATGCCTCCATTACATTTCACTTGTTTATAATCAGAAATTGTGTATGCAGGGAATCAGAAGTGAAATCTGGGCCTCGCTGATGGCAACAGCAGCATTTTGTTGGCATAAGCAGGACTGGGATTTTACCTCAACAGGCTATTTGCCTGCCATTTTATTCGACCAGCCAGTGTCAGATGTACACTTTACGAGTATACTTTATCAGCTAAGCCAAAATCTCTGTGAAATATGCAATAAACATGAATGAGGAGTTACGGAAGAAGAAAGGAAGCCTTCTTTTAAAATACTGCAGCTTTTATAACTTGAATAAATTGTCTTTATTGGGACACTAATTTTAACAGATCCTGGCTTCCCTGTCCATTCCTGAGAAAGACAGTATTTTTTTCAGGTTTTAACAGAAGTAGAGCCTTGAGCGCTCCACACAGTGTTACCATCAGAAAATGTTTCGAGGCTGTGAATACTTGGAAAGTCTGGATTTAGCCGGTAGGCTCCTGGGTCCTGCTCCAAAGCACGTGCTGCTTACGCATCTCCCAGCCGTCACGGGGATGGTCTCGGCTGCGGGCCGTGCACCGCAGAGCGCCCGGGGCTTTCTCTTACTGGAGACCGGACAAAGGCCGCCTTCGCAAAAGACATTAAAAGGTTTTGCCTGTAATTTCTCTTAAAAGTCTGGAACGTGTCTAGAAACGTCCAGGCATCCAAGTCTGTAGCCTTTACTCATGTAAGACTCCCATTCTTTCTAAGGTTAAAATAACGTTTTTGGAAAGAGAGATAAAGCTTTTCATGGGTCTGTATGCCAATTAGAAAACCGGAGCCAAGTCCCTCAGCGATACAAACATTAAGCTGAAATCGGCCGAGTTCCCTTTTACTAGGAGAATATTTGGCTGATTTCTCTGTGTTTCCCAAGGCCGTAGCTGCAGGGATTAACTCACGTTACGATTTTCTGCTTTGGCCCTCACTCAGCTCCTGCTCATGCATAAAAATACTTAACTCGGGTGGGTGAAGCCTGAGATAACCTGTGCAAAACTGAATTGCGTGCTTTGTTACAGAGGTTTATGGGCACATTCGGACACATCCCAGTTCTTCAGCAGCTAATATGATCACCATACACCACGGGTATAGGCACCTTCACTGGATTTAAGCTAGTTCTAGGAAAGGCCACTTGAGTTTAAGATGTTAGCAAGGACAAGTGGATATTTATAGAAAATTGTGTCACAGGGAAATTGTGCTGCTTTATCCTTACCTGGTCCTGACTGTAGCCCTCCAAATACATGGAGCAGGCATAAGGAAAAGTCTTTCATTTTGTGGAGGGGAACAAGGCTGGGTTTTTTCTTCCTTTTCTTTCACCTATTTGTGTATTACAGATGCTTTCTTTGTTTCCCTTTGAGAATTTCATAGCATTTTGGGGGGCTCAAGTAATACAGTACTATTATCTAGGTTGTTTTGGCAGAGGTGCATATAAAACCTAATCTCTCAATCCCAGTTACCTACTGTATTACTACCTAAGTAATGCAGGCTACTTTGCAACTTACATCACTCTTCCTTATTTAAACTGGGAAGAGTTTGGGGTTGAGAATAATAGTGATAGAAGCAAGTGATATAAGACCGTAGCAACAGGCAACAGCTCTTGATAGGTGAAGATTCATCAGCATTGGTTACTCCTGACAAAGCTGCAGTATGTTCATAGAGCATTAAAATTTCATTTCTTATATTTCTCAAAACTCATCTCTTTCCGAAACTTATAGCTGTACTAACTGCTTGTAAAGTATTAGGAAGAATGAAACTTTACATTTTAGACAGTTTGGGCATAGAGAAGAAGAGAAAGCATCATTTATTACGATAAAATAATGCTCAGTTTTAGTTAATTGTAAGAGCTGTTTTCATGTGTAAAGTAGAGCCAAGGTGAATTTCAGACTCCTCTTTCTATTCTGATCCTGCGTGCTGCAGGCAGTAGATGCAAGAACTGCTCACGTCCACTCTACTTAAGAGCACCGAGTTTTAAACATCAAAATCAAACTGTTTTGTCACAGCAGGTAAGAGGGAAATCTTTAGCAAGTTGTATTTGTGTGTCTTTACATTTGCCTGGTGAGCTAGCTGCTAGGATGTCGTATCAAATGCTTTATGTTCATGTTGAACAGGTAACACAAAACGCCTTTTTCCTTGTTTCTGAGTGCCACAGACTAGCTGCAGAATGGCCCAATGCTGGGAAGCAGGGATATTTATTTGGTTTTAAGCAGTCCATTTCCAGCCAGGTGATGTTCTGTGATGTGTGTGGTTCAGCATGGGGGTTCACCCTCAATCTCAAGTCACGAATGTAAACCTTTCTGTTGTATGAAATACTCATGAGGCTTTTGTATCGGTCTGCAAATACAGAAAGATAAAGCATACAACTCAATGTTACAAGGTAGGTAGGTGCCCTTCCAGTGATAATGAAAAAATAATACTTGACGTGCCCATTGCTTTCACCGAGCCAGCTGCAGGCAGGCAAACAGATCTCAAGGCTTATCAGTGATAATGTTCATACCCGGTTCGTACGCATGGTTCTGTCTCTTTGTCTTGATTATTTCAGTTCTGTTGCCCACAGATTGTTTCCACGATCCCCTTGGTGATAAAACCAAAATGTAGATCTCGTATGATTGTTGTTTAGTATGTTGTTACACGTTTTCTGAGGTTTTCTGAAGTGTAGCTTAGGTAGGAGTCGAAGCAGTGCTAAGATAAATTTTTTGTTGTGGTACTTATGAGAGGTGGTACAGGCTTTGAAGAATAACCTGGTTTTAATGTGACTTCATTTGGCTAAGTCCATAGGAAACAATAATGCCATCTATAGCAGAAAAAGCAGAAGGCTAAGCTTTCAGCTCTCTTTAGAAGACAGATTCTGCTGAATCTGTTCTGCAGCTGCTTGTAGTTCTCAATCCAGTAAGGCAGAGCCATTTCCTTAAAAGCATTCTGTACACAGAAGTGTGGTTCAGCTACGTGGTGGAGAGTGCAGCTTGCAAATTCAGCAAGATTGATCAGGATTAAATATGTTTTATTCTCTTAAATTAGACGGATGTAACATTTACTACGAGAAGCTTCATCAAAATTAATAAACCATGCATTGTATTTTTAAACCAAACTGCTGCTGTGTTCACAGCATGCTTCCTTCTTCCTTCTCCTGAGAGGTTAAGCCATTAAGAGAGTCCAATGTCTATTTTCTTGTATTCCTTTAGACTTTTTAATACTCTTCTGTGTATGCCATCATGTCTCTGCAATCAAACGATTGATCACAATTGCAAGATTACACCTTAAAAATGTATTAATATTTATTATTTGTCTGGCCAGAAGGATTACTGTCAGATGGGACCAGGCACTTTATATGCCTGGAGACCTATCATACCCTGCTTTAGATGCACCCTTGAATCCACAGCAGTTCAAAGAGCAAGTGGAGAATCAGAGAGAGACGGATGGTCCTGAAAGGCTGTTGAGATGCAAAACCTAACCAGAGCCATACATCTGCTTGGCCTTCATAATTATGTGTCTGTCAGATGTGCTGCGGTCCTGACCTGCAAGAGGAAAAGAATTTGAGAGGAATGAGAAAGTGGGGTGCAGGGGAGAGATGATGTGAGGGGATGGATAGTAACTTGGTCTTGATCTATTTGCCCATAGCCTCTTTCTTGGTGAGATGGTGATGTAGTGCTCCAAGCCAGCACCATTAGAGATAATGCAAAGCAGTTCACTGTGGTATCTAGCAACAGAAAATAATGCAAAAGGCAATAGCCAAGCAACTTGCTCTGCTTGTCTTTCTTCCAAGGCTGTGTCTGGGAAAAAACCAAGATGTAATTTCTTTTCTGTGTACCATGTGCGCCTATCTTCAGCATAAAAACTACTGTCACAGTAACACACTGACCCAGTTTAGCCTCAAGTCCTTTTTATGCATGTAGAGGTCAACCACACACCTGCATGTGTTTGTAAAAGTATATTACAGTAAATGGGACTAGATCTGAGCCTTTGTGCATGCAGTCCTTGCTGAGAGGGTTGCCCTTTAAAAACGTTAAATATATGGAACAGGACATTACTAATCATGAATCTGAATTTTCTGGCTTTCCCCTAAGGTTTTGCAGGCCTTTTATTGTATTAGCCTCCTAGAAGTCTGGTGCACAATTATTTGGGCTTTGTAACTATACGAATTTTGTGATTCCTACCTACACGGGATTACTTTTACACAGCGTAAATGTATTTCTGTGTTACTGGGTGAAGACTAGTCTAGACACTCCTTGAAATCTTGTCTTTAGTAAATGGTTTTTGAGCTTGAAGTAAAATCTCAGTGGAGACCAGGGTGTTTGTAGACTGAGCATGTATTGGCCATTCAAAATAAATAGCTAGCCTGTCCTATACTATGGAAGACATTAAACAGGTGAAAAATAGAAACTTTCTCATCATCATTAGACTTTGATCCTGAATCAATTGCCATGTATTAGTTACCTGTGTAAAGAGTGCTCCTTTTAGTGCAGATATTTATTCCAGGTTGCTGTTGTTCATGAATTACTCTAGGAATCAATAAATAAGGTACTTAATTTAGGTACTTAAACACAGGAAAGCTAAACGCAGGAAACAGTCTTAGAAGAAAACTGTTAATATGCAAAAATTAATTCCTCAAAGGTGTAGAAAAGGCAGAACTAAGGTTGCCTGTGATACCCAGGCACATACAAGAGGTGGGAGGAGATGGACCGTGTATGATCTGGTGTGTGCTCTGCCCCTTGCCCTGCCAGTGTGATACCTCATAGCTTGCTCAACAGGAAAGGGAGCCTCAAGAAATAGGGCTGCTAAAGTTATTCACACCTTGTTAGCAAGTGCAGACTGCCGTCTTGCAAAGCTCTGGCGTTGTAAAATGTTTGTGGAAAGAGCTAGATGAACCCCAACGAAGTAAGCCAAAAGTAAAATCCCAAGCGCTACTTAACAAATGGAGTGGGTTTGAAACGATGGCACCAATGAGATATTCTCAAGAGAGTCCCCAGACGTGGCAAATTTGAGTTCAGGTTTGCTTGGGGAGGAGAAAATCTTTGTGCTCAGGAGAGTTCGGCCACTTTTTCTACTACGTGATGCCTTCCTCCTACCTTAGTTCCCATTACACCTCCTCACTCTGACAGACAAAACCTTTGTTGAAGTTCAGGCTCGCAAAATCTCCCACTCTTTCTAAAATTAGAAGACCGTTACCTCAACAGCAGAAGGACAAGTCTGTTGTTAAACCACCAGCGACCCCTCTGTCAGCATCGAGATACTTGTGTAGTCCCTGGTTTCATGCTCAGGTGTAATTTCTTCCTCAGTGCATCCTGCTGCTCCAGAGAAAATCAGTGCTGGTTTAACAGACATTACTGGCATAAGATCGATCCTCTGAAGGTTTTAGCGTTTTTAGAGAAGCATAAATGAATTGCTGAATTGACAACCCCTTCTGCAGTTTATTATTCTGCTTTCAGAAAGACGGAGTAAAACTTGTCCAGGAAGGAAAATCTTTCCTTTCCATCTAGTTCCCTGATTCAGATCCCTTAGGAATGTGTCTGCCAAAGCAATGTCTTTTGTTTTCGAAGCCACGCATTTGGTTTATTGTATGTATGTGTGTGTGTATACATATGCACACACATGTATATATGTGTGTGTGTGTGTAGAGTTTTAACTGCTTTTTAATCCATGACATTCGCTTGACCGCAGAGAACTCATATAAGCTTCCTATTAGGGCTGTTCTTCCTCCTTCTCCTTATTATCTTTCTGGTTTTCCTTGTTCTTTCATTGCATGAGTTTTTAATTCTAGTTTTGACTTTTTAATTCTAATTCTGCATCTGACTATGCAGTAGTCTTTTCATAGCCACTTCTTGCAGGAATGACAGCATTAGATTGCAGGCTTTCTGGTTTGGGGTATACCTTGTTTTGCAAGAAGATGCAGCACGACTGTCGTTTTATCTGTAATAGTAGTAATACATGAGACTGTGTTATGATGTCGATCACAGACCTAAAAATTTAATGAATTATGTGCAGGACATGTTTATTGCAGTCAGTGGGCAACCGGCTATGTCTGTTATTTTAATGTAGAATATATTTTAGAACTCTTCTCGCTGACAGTTTCTCCACTGGATTATTGCTTGAGTTTGCACTGTGAATACAACCAGGGCAGGAGACCTCCAATATATCATTTATTTATTGAAAAAGGAAAACTGAATTTTCTTCCAAAAGTACAGTGGAGAGCTATGTAATGTGTTTCACACTTGGCTTTACCGCTGGTCATGAAATCAACGCTTATCTACTTCCTTAAAGGAAAAGCAAGTGGACATGCATTTGACATAATTTTTTTTCCTTACTAGATGTGTTTATGTAGGAACAGTGGAAAGAATGAATACGTGTTGCACAAGTTGGCAGGGAGCTGCCAAGTTGTTTATCCTGTTTCCTTCAGGTAGGTTTTTTTTATGTTTGGTTCAGTTATACCAATAAACACTTGCAGATCAAAATGGTGTTTATGCAGGAAAGAAGCTAAAGGTCTCAGAACATGAATAAATGCAGGGTCAATGTTATTATGTTGATCCACTGCTTTCAAATTCCTATGAATTATTCTGGATTTTTTCCTACTTCAATTGGCTTCAAATATCTTTTTGAACATATCTATTCATCAGCATTGAATCAAAAGCTTGGCAGCTATTTCTTGATTAAATAATTATTCCCAAACTAATAAACATCACAGCAGGGTTTAATTAATATATGTCAGTCATACGGCTTTTTTTTTTTCCCCCCTAAAAATACAGTGCTCTGAAATTAGTACCTGCAGAATAAAGGTGTGGGCTTTTTTCTGCAGTGAGCCATGGGAAAGACAATTAAAGAGCATGCTGATTGCATCCACTTATCTTTCTGTTTAGGCAGGCATGTCTCATTTTTAAAAGTTTCCTGCTAGAAAAGCTGCAAAAAAAAATCGCGAGGAACCCTCCACCCTCCTTCCCCCCATAGGACTGTGGTTATTGTAACAAACACAATTCTGCTGCGACTTTATTTTTGCCGTTATTTGTTAGCAATGCCGTTAACCTCACTGTATGTTGGCATGGCTGCTTAATTCTGCTACTTGATAAGCCTTTGAAGATACCATATGCTGGAAAGATAAGGCTCAGACATTTAAAAATTATAATGAAATTTGCATGTCTTTAGGATAGGGTCCGTGCTATTGCTGATCACGGTACAGCCTGGTCTGCGCTTTCCCCTTCCCCAGCGCGGTATCGACCTGCAGTTGGTTTTCCTCAGGGCTGTAAGGAATAGGATCTCCTTGCCTGGCTTGGGAGGAGAGATCCTCTACTCCTCCATCAAAAGGCTCCCGCTAGCAACTTGTTTTTATTAGCCATCTCCCGGACCAGAACCCACCCCGAGATTCAGTCGACGTTGAGGATATAACTTACAGTTTAGAAATATTAAAACCCAAAGTATTATACAGGATTGCATGTTTTGTAGGTATGCATTCAAAGCATCTGAGCAGCTCTGAATGTGCTGCCTAAGGATGTCATGCATATTAAGTATATGGTTGTGATGAAGACACACGATCTTTGACCCTAGATGAGATAAAAGCAATTAAGAAACACACTTGATTATTTTTGTGTTTAATTTTTCTCTTTGGCATCTTTATGAATCTCTCTATATGCACGAGCTTCAAATTAACTTTATCTGCTTGGTGAAAAACGTGTTTTGATATAAAAAACAGACAAACCCCCCCCCAAACCTTAAATGAGTCTAATGGGTTCCAAGTGTAGTTTCCATACCTGACAACCTGGGAATTTTACCGTGTTCTTCGTGTTCACACTAAATGCAGACTTATGGAGCAATATATGGAAATTGGGTTTTAAAATGAGCAAGCAAAGTCCTTCAAGTGTATCTCATTGCATGACCTTGATGAATATTTCTAATGTGCAGAAAGACTGGATAACTATTACCATATTTTGCATGAAGTATGGTCTGCTTTGAAGTTGGCAGAATCTTTTCCTGGGGACTTTGTAGGATTAGGCTTTCTACATGAACAAAATTGCTTCCTTTACGGAATGTATTTCCAGATGGAGTGATATTTTACTCGTGCAGGCTGAGATGTAGAATGACTTCAAACAACCATGAGATATAATGAGAACTGATATTATTCATAACCTCATCAAGAATTACATTCATGGAGATCATGGAATGACCTCATCTTTTATTCGGACAGTGTCATGTATTCTGTCTTCACCGTGGGCTTGTGTGAAACACTGTCTGGCTGAACTGATTAATTTATTTTCAATTTGCATAAAGACTTCCATTCCCGTAAATATTTTTAGGTTCATGCATAACTTTGCACTTAAGTAATCCCTTTGAAGGCAATAGGACAAATTATTAGTTCATTTTGACCAGAAAAGAGTATTCATAAAGGATTTGGATTTTAATCTTATTCTACGGCTTCCCTGGTTACTAAGTCCTGCCTTCACTGTAGCCTTTCTTCCAATGGTTTTTACATGTCTAATCTTTGAAGGAGGGAAAAATTACTTGGCACTCTGTGTACTCTTCACTTCATATAAATGGTCAGTTTTGATATTTACTGCTTTTATGCTTACTTGGGTACTTAATTAATAGCAAATGTTCAGAAAACATTAGATTTCTTTCCATGAGGAGGCTGAGTTGCCCATCTCCTGTTGAATATGTATTTCCAAGTGTGCTGAATGGTTATTTGACTGATGTGTTTTTAAATGAATACATATGCTTTACACAATTAGACAAAATTTTAACAAAAGTTTGTCAAACAAAGAGGGCAGTGATATGTGTTCATGCTAAGAATTTGCTGCCAATACCTCTGGGAAAGCATCTGGGCTGCAGCGATGCTGGTATGTCTGGCCAAGGTGTGTGTGCCTGGCTGCTTGGAGGGGTCTTTGTACCTTCCCATGCTGAGGAGGGATTTCTGAGCCAGCTCTAGAGCAGCCCAACGACAGGGGAGGCACTGGCTGCCTTGAGTGTCTTATTCTTTCTTATGAGAGGGTTCCTGAGCCTCCATGTTGTTTCTTTATACATTTCTGGGAGTCTCAGACAGGTTCTTTCCTCTCCTTATTTGTTTCATTCTCCACCCATTGCCGTTTTCCTGTATTTTGAATGGTGCTAGGTGAAGCGGTTCATTTGATGGGATACCAACTAACTTTTATGCCTCCTTATCACGCCAGAACAGATGTCTACCAGCACTGTTCTCTGGTAGTGCCAGGGCTCAGGAAAACAGCATCGTTCAACAGCTGCTGCTGCAGAGCAAGTGGTTTGAGCACAAGCTGCGGTGTGGAAACTGAGAGGTCGGCTGCTCCCTAGAAGGGTCCAGGGCTTGTTTGCTTTGAAACAGCAAGGGATGTGGTGTCTTCTCCACATCCAGTTTGTGATGGCAGTTTCCTGAGCACTTGCAGGTGGTCTAATGCTATGATGAAGTCAATGGTCAAGATTACCCCGTTGGGCTGTGCTGGAAGTCCCACCATGAAGGCTGGGAGACCTTTGGGGTGTATCTGCGAGGGTTATTAACTGCAGGGCCACGCGAAGGAGAAGCTGTGCCTGGATTTATGGACTGAGAATTTCTAGGTCAACTGAATAAAGGCGTGCTGTAGCTGTAACTCACAACAGAGAAATCAAACGGGCCTTTGCAAAGCATAAAATCAGGAGTAAGTGTAGATGCAAGGGAATGACATTCAGGCGCTCAAACCCCAGGAGTAGAGCACTACAGCACTCCTCTCTGTCCCACAGTCTCCGCTGAGGAGCTGCAGCTAGTGCACCCTGCGGTGAGTAAGCGTTCCCAGGCAGAGCTGCGTACATATAGCTGTATCTATGAATAAGCTGATCCCCAGGAGGCAACATCTGAAGAAGCTGAGGTCTTGCTTAACCCCCATTCCTTCCCTACTGGGAGAGGATAAATTCCACCCTGCCGAATGTAGCAATGTTCTCCTTATGGCCAAGTTTCATGGCAAACCCCACAGGAAAGCTGACACTAGGCTGAGGACTTGGGAGATCTGTAAGCCTGATGTTCCTGGTCTGAATTCCATGATAAAATGTCTCTTGGCTTTTCCATTCTCAGCACCATTTTGCTGGCAGAGGAGTGAATTGGGCTGAATGTCCCAAGCCCTTGAAGCTCTTTGCAACTTGATTCCAGGAGACGATTCGTGCGAGTAGATAGAAATGTTCATACTGACCACAGGGACATGGGATCTGAGAGCATTTCTTATCTCCCAAAATTGTAGCTTTTGACTTAGTGAACAACCTCACTGTTCTGCAAACTAGTTGTACGGGGTGTAGGTTTGGATATTTTTCTGTATTTTCAGTACAGTGGTGTGGGCGACTCTGTTCCCAGCTGCATCCACTATCAGCCATTGCTGCTCGATGTTAGGAAAAGTCCGGCCTGGTTCTCAGGGAAATGCATGGCACTGGTTTTCTTTTGTTGTAACTTTATTCCATAATATTAGACAAAATTATCCAGGGTACAGTGTGTTAAAGCAGCGTGAAACCCATTGAATCCCTTCCCTCACATAGTATAAAAATAGATACAGCTCTGCAAGCAGAGCACATTTTCCTAGCATAGACACAGGCGAAATATGAGGGACCTACGCTTGCAAAATGTTTTGGACAGTGTTTAATGACCAGCAGTCATTCTTGTGCTAATCTGTCCCTCTCTAGGAATATTTCCAGTTACTCTTGAATTGCACAGATTTGTTTTATTTTGTTTCCTCTGCTGTCAGGCTGTTGCTTAATATCAACTGGCAGGTGAGAGCTTTCAGGGCTTGGAGGTAGCAGAAATGAATATTCCACTGGGAAGGGAGACAGATGTGTGATCACCACGTCAGGTTAAAGATAGCTGGGGAAGAAGGTGTCATTTATCAAATGCCATTAAGTTTAGAAGTTTTCTCTACTCTACAGATGAATCTGGACATTTTCATTACGTATTAGACAATGGATTGGGTAGGCTGCATAATATAAAACGTTTAAGAATACTTTAAAACGTTATCTGACAAAAGTCTTTCCAAAAAAATAGATCCAAAGAGCATTTCGCTAAGCCATTCTTCATTAAAAGAAATAACGTTCACGTCTGTTAAGAGCCAGAGGAGAGAGCACTTTATTTTCTCTTTGCTGGTGGGGATTGTCTACTTTTCCCTGCTTGCAGCTGTTCTGTAAGACTATGCCTATTCTCTCAAAATCAGCAACATTACAATAAGTTATCCAGAAAAGTAATTGGCAAGCTTTCCCCGCTCAAAGCCAAACTGTGAATAAAATGAAAGGACTGCTTTTTTTAATGTAATTTCCAGTTACTATTTTATTAAGCATTTAAATTTTAGTGTTAAGCTTTTTTTTTCCTTATATTTTATTATCAGAAATCTCACAGATTGTCATCTGGGAATAAAAGAATAAAACCTTAAGAAGTGTAAGAAATACTGTGGAGGTATAGGGCAAATCTTAGTAATGGCACACCTTACACTCTCTGGAGTTCATACATTAAAATATTAATGTATATCTGCAATTTTTATTAAAAGAACGACTTGTACTTGCACAGGAAGAAAATCAGGTACTTGTTCTCAAAACTGTGATTAGGAGAAAGGTGGGAGCTAAAACTATTAGCTGGCTCCCACCTTGTCACTGACACATATTAGTAGATTTTCTTTTGCTGCTAGAAAGTGATGTCAAAAACACCAGTTGAAGCCAGTGCAAAAAAAAAAAGGGCATTAGCAGGGCCAATGTGGGCAAAGTTTGTGTTCACTGCATGAAGGTTCCAGGGTCGAGTCAGTGAGTACGTCTGGCATCAGCCATCTCTGGATGTGCGGGGATAAGGTCCACCTGCAGCCGGATTACTGCTAGAAATGCATACAAATAAGAGCAAGCGCATGAAGGTAGGTTTGCTCCACGGCATTTGGACGTGTGCCTGTGGTAGGTGACTGGATATGGTTAAATGTCCCTGGGGTAGGAAATGCTGGGAGCATGAGCATCAACAAGTTACTTTATATTCAGTTATGAAACGTGGCTTTTCTTAATTTTGCTGTTTGATGGTACAGACTGAAATAGATGCATTATATAATGCTAAAATAAGAGAGAAGGTTGAAGAAGAGTTGAGAATCCAGCCACCCCCACAACGTAGGTGTCTACGAGTCTGGGGTTGCATCTGAATCAGATGATCAGAGCCTTAAAGTTTTCCAAAATGTCAGTAGTCCCAGTACCAAAATCAAATGCAGCCACATAAAAGGGACTAACCCAAAGGTACGGAGTAGACGTGACCCTGGAAACAGCCTTCCAGCTTCTGCATGACTTAGAGATTGAAGAGTAGATCTGTAGAAGTATTTAGGCGACAAAGGGAAGCAGGCGCTTGCAAGAGTCCCAGGGAGCACCTGTGGGCAGATACGTACTTTTGAAAAGTGACCAAAAGTCACCTTAGAAAATGTTTATTATTTATTTTATAGATTAGAAAGAACCATCTGCATATGAAGTCTGCACCTGAACTGTCATCTGAATTTTAGTGCAGGAACCCTCCTGAATTTAAAAAAAAATAGCAAAAAGTGATAAATAAAAGTATTTGATAAAAAGGTGGGGAAAAAAAGCTAGGATTTGTTCTTCTGGTTGTTTTTGGTTTGGTTTTTGTTTTGGTTTGGTTTTCCCCAGGTTGCTCCTTTTCTGTCTCTTAATTGATATCCCACTTTCATTAACTCATGGAAATTCAAATGCGTGTTACACAGAATGAAGATGTTTTACCAACAAGATTAATTAATTATTGAGGCAGCCAATTAATAGCACTGACTAGTGCTCTTAAAGTCAAGTACACAGTGCAAGAAATGGTTTCTGTGTAGGATTAAACTGAAGCTCTGTATCTCAAGTGAGAAACACAAATGTAAAGCCTGTATCCAGCAGCTAGACATTTCCAAAGCAGAGGCGGACGTGACTGCTGTTCGGAGAAGATGTACAAGAGCAAATTCATTAAGACAGATCCATCTTGGAAAAAGAAAAAATTACATTGCTTTTGTGTTGCATTTACTTATGCGTCTGTGTTCAGCTTCAGCTGAAATTTTCTTCAGAAAAGTACAAATTCTGTCAAATGTTATTATGGCTGCCTGACTGATGAAATGGTATTTTTCCTGCCTTGGAGCAATTTCCACTCTGTTCTTCTGGAGCCAGTAGCTACCTCATCCTGTTCCCTGAATGTCTAATCCTGAATATTTAGTTAAGCCAGACTTTCAGGTCTTGATCCCCTCTCTCAGCTTTGCGGGCGCTAAGGTTGCACAGCTGGCAGTCGGTGCTCTGGGATCTCATGCCTACCGAAGCCTGGCAGCAGCTCAGTTTAGCACCTGATGTAAATTAGGCTCACATTTTAGTGCTGCTACCAGTAGAGAAGGTCTTGACTCTGTCCTCAGCTTGTTTAAAACGTGCTAATTGCTCTGTACATCTCGTGGTGTCCAAGTAGCGATGCACGGGGTGAGCCTTGCACCTGCAATGTGGCTGAATTTTCCTCCCACTGAAACCTTCAGGCGTTGCTGCTAACCTCAGAGTGGTTCCTCATGAGTTTGATTTCCAATTAGCAGTGGGATTTTATGTGACTGTAAACTTCAGGATTGCTTGATATTTATGCCTTTAATATGCCTAAATATTGAACAGATATTTTACACATCGCTGCAAGTTGCTATGTATCAGAATTATACCTCATTAATATAATCTCATTATATACCAGAATGACTGTAGGTAGAACAAATAATTTAAAATAATTTCAGTATGCAGTAAGTTCATTAAGAGTAAGAGCTCATTTTAAATGTTACAAAATAATTCAGTCATTATTGTATTGTTGTTTATACATTCTTGTGAGCTTCTGTCAAATATTTATATTAGCCTAACTTGGAGCTGACATTTACAAGTCTTCACTGATTTACAGTGATGACGCTAGATATCATATATTTAGGGTAAGTCATTCTAATCTAGTTCTATGAAAACTCATTTCTGTAATTAAGTATCACTTTCAGTCAGATAGTTACCCTAAATTGCTGCTTGGATACGAGTCTCTTCCCTTTCCTAGGAAAAGTGAGGAGGGTGCTGTTGCCAGATATGTACGTGTCCAGCACCGTCCTCTGTTTATAGTTACACTGTCATTGTAATTTCTGTGAGAAGCTCCAGGTGTGTCTACAGACCTTGCAGATGTATTTTAAAGGATGAAAGTAAAACATTTTCTTCAGAATGCCACCCGGTAGATTTACAGCACCCTCCCCAGTCTACCTGCCAGCTTGGAGCAGTAGCAGTTTGTACAGAAAGCCACGTTATTACGCTTTTAAATTGTTATATATGTAGTTTTATACTAAATAAGACTAAGTTTTGAGAAAGAAGTGGGAAGAGACTTGACAGATTGGATGTTTGCTCTTTGAGCCTTACGCCCGGTTGGACTTAAAAAGCAAAAGCCTTTCTGTAGCCAAATCTAACTTGTGGGAGTCAGAAGGACGTCACGGCTCTCTGGAGGAGACAGAGATGCACCATCTTCATGTCCTGGTTTTTGCTGACCAGAAGCCAAGGTGTGTATGCAGGGAGGTAGCTGCCTGTTGCTCCGTGATGTTGGGAAGCCATGACTGCAGTTGTGTGCTGCAGTTTGGGGACAGCCTGGCTGGCCACCCAGCTCCCCTTGGTGTCCTGCTCCCCTGGCCACAGCTGCCCAGGCACCCAATGTGTGAAGGGCTGTGGGCACCAGAGCTGGGTGCCTGCTGCTTCTGGGATGGTTTGCTCTGAACTCAGCATCCCTCCAGAGGGGTCCATCAGCAACTGCTGAGCTGCCGTCTCAAGCACAGTCCTGATTTTAGACTTTGAAATTCAGTGGTTTGTTGATGTCCCTATTAGTTGCGAAACGCATCTCTCTGGTTTGTCAGTTCCCTGGGGGATCTCTGCTGCTTATCGTTCCTGCTCCCATTTCTCCTCCAATATTAATTAATCTTTGTCAAGTGAAGCCACAAATTACTTGTCAGATCAATGATTGGATTTCACCTGCTTTCCCTTGGGCTTTCAGTAAGAAAGGGTATCACTTACCCTGGGTGGATTACCAGAGTGGATTAACTGTCGTGGGTGTACGCTCTGCTTTTTTCTGCCACCGTGAATAAGAAAAATCTGATCTGACAGCTGCAGGTCAGTACACACTTTACATTAAGCTATAGGTATTGAAATGGGTTGCCAAAAGAGATGATTGACATTGTGAGCTAAACAGGAATCTAAAAAGCATCTGAGGTTCAAAGTACTGACCTGAATTCGTAGGTGTGTAGGATTAGAAAAGTGGGGAAGGTATCAAATGGGATATAAATATGTGTTTGTGGAGGTTAGGAGCACATGTTTCAGTAAACTATTTCATAACTGCTGCTGGAGGTGGCTTACGCCTTCATCCTGTGAGGTGGTTTGGGGTGTCTTGGAGCAGGGTACTGCAGTGGCAGAATTGCCGTAGCGCACAAGCTTCTTAATTTATGTTTTCCTTTTTCCTTTGTTTCTCTGATCTTCATAATTTTTCTCCCTGTGTTTGCATAAGTGCATAGTATATTCCCTTCCTTTATTGTATTGTAATCCATTTTAATAGAGTCTGGTGAAGTTTAGGCAGAGGAAATAAAAATGCCCAGCTTTGATGGGTTCCCTGGTGTCAGGTGCTCAGAAGTGGCATGATTGTTGTCAGCACTCAGGAGAGAGAGAAACAACCAGCAGAACCGCTGTCGAGTGCATACAGATGTGCCACTGACGCACTTCTGATGGACGGCGGCCGGGACGTGAAAAGCAGCACATTTCCTTCTTTTAAGGAGGGAGAATGTGAATAAGATTAGGGTCATAATTTAAACATCACTGAATAAACATCGTTTTACTGTTGTGTACTTTGTAGGCATTTATAATCAGCTGCATATATTAAGGCTTTGTCAGGCTTGGGAAGTAGGTGCTCAGGATATTGAATTTATTAAATTGGAGTTTATTGAATTTCCTTTGAATTCTTTTGGTGATGTAATGTGACTATTGTGCTTATCATGTGCAGCTGGCTGCTGTACAGGGGTCTTCTGTGCTGCAGCGAATAAATACATCCATGTGGTTTGGGTATGTTGTTAATAACTAGAGGTACTCTGAGCAGATGAAGGACAAATGATCCCAAACCTACCATTTGGTTTCCTCAAGCTAGACTTGAAAGTCTGGATTAATTTAGACGTGGAAACATAACTATGTTCAAATTAGTTTCCTTGCAGTTGCCAGCAGTCTGTGGTGTGTCTTTTCCTGAGCCCTGTCATTTGGTGTATGAGCCCTTCTGCCCCCCTCCAAGATGTTGTCATTTTTTTATCCAACAGCATTTTCTTCACAATGTGCTTCAACCACAGGCCTTTGCTGAACAGTGTTCCACACCGATAAATCCTCATTCCAGTCTTATTCCTGATCCGCTGTAACCAAGCATGCTTTCGCTGAATCTTTTGGGCTTTGCAGCTCATGCAACATGTTCTGGGAGGTCCTGACGATAAGAGACACTTTCGGTGGTGATTGAAGCCAAAGCCGAGATCAGGGTTAGCTGGCTTTGGGGGACAGCACTTGTTCTCCAACATCAAGTCATTCAGAGAGCGTGTGCCTTCACAAGGCTGACCGTGGGCGCAGGCTGTGGTGTGCGTTTCCTCTTGTGGCGGATGCACACAAGATAACGGTCAGCCTGGGAGAGGAGCTTGGTTTCCAATGCGGCCAACCCTGGATTCAGTCTCACTACCAGTGAAAGCGATGGCTGTGGCCAGGGCATGCGTCTCTGTAGCTTCTACTTCTATGCTGAGCAGGAGACCATGCGATGGCCATGGCCACCAGGGAGAGCTCACACAGCGGCACATCCAGCGTAGCTGCCGCTGCTGGGGAAAGCAAAGCCTTCCCTGGCCTGCGGTACAAAATGAGTGGCGAAATCAGGTCCTCCAGTGAATCAGCCCAATCATCTCCCTCTTGGCATTTGTGCACAGGAGGAGGCATTGCTGAGTACTGGGCATGTCCCATCTGTAGCCACTTGGAAAATATTCTGCGTTTCCAACTTCGCGGAGCCTTTGTGGTTGTAGGGACCTGTCACATGAGGACAGAAGAGTGTACAGCAAGCGTGCTGCAAGCCAAAGCAAAGCCGCAGCCCTCCATAACATGGATACTAGTTTATGTATCTTTGTCTTTTGACATTGTCTTGGGGAGCAGTTTGATGAACCTGACGTTGCAGAGAGAAATATAATCAAGTCGCGGTTGCTGAGTCTCATTACCAGTTTGCTGACGTTTCTAAGCCAGAAAACCCATTGTTGAGCCACTTTTGCTGGTCTTGGTTTAGATAGGAGATTATTCGGTATGGCTGCAGCACTGTATTGATCTCTTATTGAACTATGTGAGTGAAATATTCAGTCCTGAGAAAGCTTCACAGAGATGGTAGACTTGCCTTTTTGCTGCTGATTCTGTCTAATTATCCGTTATACCTCAATGAAAGAAGGAAATTGCCCAAGGCTAAAAAACCACCAAGTTTTAGATTTGAGCCTGGAACTTGCACTGGTTCCTAGTCCAGTCTGGAATTCAACTGCTGCCTAAACATTCATCTTCAGGAAGAGCTGAAGCAAAATAAATTAGAGCAAATAAGAAGGAAGAAATGAATGGAGATCTGCAGAGGACATCCAAGGACTCTGCTACAGCAACTTGGGGTTTGTTCGTGTTATTTGTAGCAATCCAGCCTTGGTGTTGCCCCATGGGAGGACAACTTGGTTTGCTTTTATTACTTTGAGGGCTTTGCCTGAAAGAATCAACAGGATTTTGGAAAGTTGTGAAACCTTTGTTGCTGTTGTTGACTTTAATCATTGCAGTATAAATTTGTAGTCCCCAGGGGAGAATTTCTGTGCAATACCTTTCTGTATTTATTACTAAAAAAAGATTCTTAAGTTACAGGTTATTATTTCAGTCTTAGGCACTCACTGCAGGATAGAACTGGAGATAAATTTAGCAAAGTGTTGTCTTCAAAGTGTAATAAATGTATTTCTGCTAGATTTTATTAACCTTTCTCCGTAATTAAAAATGTAACAGCAATGAGATCTGAAAGTGAGGTTGGTTCACGTAATTCACCTTTCCGACATACAGTGTTTAGGCAGTTGGATCTGGTTGGATTTAAATTTCTCTACAGATATTTGTAGGACTCATCCTACTCTTTCCTGGGTTTAAGGAGGTGTTTATTTATAAGGGCTCAAAGACAACCTCATTAGAGATGTGTGTTTAGTCCTGTTTGTAGTACTTTGCTGTGCCACTTGCTTCTTGGATTTCTCAAAGTTTTTCCCTGAAAATAAATAAATTACACTTATTTTCTTCATGCTGCCAGCTCTTCTGGATTTCTTCTGAATCTTGAAGTTCTTGATACTTGCTAAGGTAGTGTGATTGTTTTGTAACACTTTTGATTGGCATTACCACTTTTTGCAAACTTTCCCCAGGAGCAGTTCAGTTTGGTGGCACAAGGTTGTAGCACATGGGTTGTAGGAGCTGCTAAAGCCTGTCTGTCTGGTTGGGCTTAAAATTGCTTCCGTTGACATCAGATATTGATACCTGTGGTTGTTGCTGCCTCTATTTAATCTGACAATATCTCCTTAAGGTCTGTTTGATTCCTGTTCCAATCTAAAGAATTTTCTGTTCCCAGTCATCAGTTCGAGTTTCAAATCTTTTTTTTTCCCAAATAAAAATATAATATACATTTTAGAAGGAATTCAGAGATTTAAAGATCTGCAACTTTTCAAAGCCAGTATATTTTTAATATTCAGAACTTACAACGTCTCTCAGCGAGAAGCTTCCAATAGCAACTATTTTTTCTGTCAAGCATCCATTCAGTAGTCCTGCATGCAGAGCACTTCCACAACTGAGCCTTAATTTCTTCGGTATCTGTGACTTCTGACATGCCATAACATCGCATAAATACTATTAAATTTCAGTACCTACAGAGTACTTTGAGAGAAGCTGCTTCTGCTTGCTGAAAGCAGCAATACTGTATTTTTTTCTACACATTTTACTTTTTTTTTTTTTTAAAAAAAACTTTTTTGCTCCTTGTCCTCAGCAGTCTTTCCTTGGGGAGCTGGCAATCTGTTTTGTAACCATGGGGGCAACTGCATCTGAATTGGGATTTATTCACTGGGAGGGAAGGGAAGCAGAACAGAACATTAACCACTGTAAAGACAAATAAACCTTATTCTCTTTGTGGGAAATAAGTCTCTGTGAAAAATGTCCTTATTGAGTGAGTCTTCCAGATGGCCGTGCTCGCTGCTTAGCTGGCTCCGCCGAATGCTGTGTCCCACAGCAGTGGCTTTGAGAGCCTGGTGAATGGTTGGAGCATCAACAACCCGGAGAGAGTTTTGACAGCGGGATCAGGCCCTCTGCATGCAAAAGCCTGGTCCCTGCTGAAGTCTGTGCTTTACAAATCAAAGCCTTTATTTATAGGAAAAAATGCTGTCTTCCTGTGGAGAGTTTCCTTTAACCACCATGATTAAAAGCTGCTGAGAAACTACTTGCTTGCTTTCAGCTCGCTGGTGCGGAGCTCTAATCTCTGCAGCCCAGTGCCGAGACTCTCTTTTTTTTATGCAGGGAAGCGTTTGGGTTGGGTTTGTTTCGCGTTGGTTTTGTGTGATGTTACATCACATGAAGCAACTTCTGATCCCGGTGCTGAATGTTGTTATCCCTGGGACCGCTCTGGGGGGTGTAGGCAGATTCGTAATACGTAGAGAACGGGTCCTTGTGCTGCCTGAGCTGTAATCTCAGGGGAGGAGAGTGCTGGGTGCTGCACAGATGGTGTGGGTAGAGCTTGGGTGCTCCTTGATCCACAGGGCACATTACAATTCCCATTACACCTTGGGTGTCCTGTTTGGACTGCCTGCCTCATCCTATCAGTCTCTAGAATTAAACAGTTTACTTCTCCTTAAAAAACTATTAAAAAAAAAAAAAATCCCTACTTGATCTTTGTGCTAAGGCACAACTGTCACACTGCTTTAGCTGCAAAGTTTTCAGCAATAACACTCTAACATTTTTATTGCTGTTTGTATTGCTTTAAAGTGCCTGATTTGTGACCAGTGGACAGTTTTATTGCCTTCTGTGAGCTTTGTTTCTGAAGCAGAATGGTTTTATTATTTAATGGATACTCTTGATTTGGGGGAAGAACCTCCCTTGGATATTGTCCCACTAAAAGAAAACAATCCTTTAAAAAAACCACAAGAGTCTTATCTCTTGACCTTTAAGATTTTATGGCTGTGGGCATGTCCATCCCATACCGCGGGGCACAGGAGTGCCCAGGGACTTGAGCCATGGGTCAGTGCCATGCCGGGAAAATTGCAGCTCAGATCTGAAAGCATTAAAGGCATTCAGACTCTAGGGAGCTCATTAAGTAAGTGTGATACTGCCCGGAAGGTTACTAGCCTTTTTTTGCCTTTCTCACCTCAACTTTAGATGTGGAGTCACTAAAGTCAAAGAGCTTTTTCTTGGTAGTTCCAGATGCTTTCAGTGTTCCAGTGTGGGTCTCCATCAGGCTGTAGCATCTCCACAGTTAACTGACAGCCAAAATGTTGGGGAAAGGTGAGTTTTAAAGTGATCCAAGACCAGGGATTAGTGAGGTATCGCATGGGTCATGTCCGATTGTTCCTCTGCATTAATTCTCATTTCACTGACTTAAACCCTAGACAGCTAGCCAGGTTGTGTCTCTTGGCACAGCTCCAGCAGCAGCCTCTGGAAGTGCCTGTCTCTCTCCATTGACCAAGAGAGGATTTAGACAGTGAGTTTGGACAAAATGCCTAACTTGATTTTGTGGGAGTTTGGTGAATTGAAGCCCCACAGTGGATTTTCATGATGGTTGTCCATGCTTTGTCCCAGTTATTGTTCCCTTGCTCTTTTGTTTTTCACAATCAAATCACTGTTTAAACAGACTTCAATCCTTCTATTAAGCCAGGCAAGTTCGTTCCTCCATCTTTTTGCTCTCACCCCATTACTTTTGAAGAGTTCCTACTTGAGCTAGACCTTCCCTACTCCAGCCTGCGCCGGAAGCCCAGGCATTTATGCTAAAGGAAAAGGTCGTAATTTCTGTGTGACACCTAGAGAAACCTGGCTCGTGCCAGTAATCAAACACTGGTTACTGTGAAAAGGGAATCTGGAAAGTTTAAGCCTTTGTCATTTGCAAGCCCATTTTTATCTAAGAGGTATCTCTTCATGCGCTTGTTGTAGTGGTGCAATAGCATTGGGTGCAAGTTGCAGTGAAAATACCCGTTTGCTGGCTGTGTTACCTGGTACATGCAAGTGTGTTTGCGTTTAATCCATGTGTCATTTTCCCTGGGCAGCTGCTTAACGTTGAGTGTTGGAAGGAATTGGCTGTAGAAATGTAAGAGCAAAATGTTGATGGCACAGTGGGGGAGGTCTTTTGCATCTGGCCTTCTCCTACCTCTGTTATTTTTATGCTGAAACATCATGATTATCAAGGGGCTTTTTTATCCACTGGAAAGCATCTTAAGTAGGGGGTCATTCTCTGTGAATCTTTGCTATTTACAATACACCTCATTAGACCATGTTTAGAATTTAAATGAATTACTTTAGTGCAATCAGCTACTGCAATTGCACAGGGAGCAGCCCCAGTACCGCTGCTCGTCATACCTGAGGGTCGAGACACTGAGAAATTATCTCACCACACCTTTTCTCTAGTCGCTTTAATTAGCTTGCATTTTATATCCTGGGCTGAGCTAGCTGGGCTCACAATTAGTAAACCCAGCAGAATAAAAAACAGCTTGGAAATCTGGTGAAGCAGTAAGTGTGGAGCCCCGAGCTTCACGTCTCATGGGAACATCATGCTACTGCTAAATCCAGGGACAAAGCCTTGGATATAAAAATCCCCACGAGGCAATTTCTGCAGTCAGTTAAGATGCCAATATGTTTTATTGCATTTTACAGCATGGGCCATTTAAGTGAAATGAGCATGAGATTACCAAAATGTGAATTAAGTTATAAAGTTGAAATAAAAGTGGATTTGTGAACTTGGAAAAAGTAGAAATGAAATAAACTCCAGTCAGAAGCAGAAGCGACGTCAGGATTGCCACATCGATCTGCATGGCTATGAATGCCACGTAGATTTTAAAATAATTTAAAAAAATGAGTTATTAGGAGGATACTTGGAAGAGCAAGATATTTGTTATTTGGCCTACCATGGGGATGTGAAATGGTCACCCAGGGACAGAGCCAGTATGTAGGGAGTTGCAGGTTATCTCTGGGATTCCTGGGTGGATTGAACGTGGATTACACCAGAATACTTTACAGATGCCGCTTGCTGAGAACCCGCCTGATGTACTCAGCATGATTTAATAGGTAAGGACTGAAATTATTAACAAGAAAGGAAAGTTACTGTAGGCTAATAGTGAATCTGATTTTGTTTTTAACACCGAAGCCTCCTCTTGTCGAGATCAGTGTCAGGTTATTTCAGGAG
This sequence comes from Theristicus caerulescens, assembly GCA_020745775.1. Taxonomy (NCBI): domain Eukaryota; kingdom Metazoa; phylum Chordata; class Aves; order Pelecaniformes; family Threskiornithidae; genus Theristicus; species Theristicus caerulescens. The sequence continues at coordinate 122,355,627 of CM036561.1, read as the reverse complement.
ATACTGCGATTCAAAAAAGATGAGATTCTTTGATCATAGATGTCCTTGTCATTTAAAATGTGATTAATATAATCATGGATTAGGATGTGATCATTCAGTAAGAGTATTGCATGACTTTTTAAAAGAAACAAAACTGCTAAAGACATTCTGAATTAATAAAAACTTCCAAAAGAAATATTGCAAATTTGCAGTCATTTTCACTGAGATCAAAAACTTTTAGATACTTTGTTGGAAAAAAAAGATTGTCTAGTTTTTTCCTGTCTCCAGAAAGCTGCTAACCAGCCATGAATTGTGGGTTATCTCACAGGGGAGGCACCCCTCTGCGGGGACAGGATTGCCAGACCCGGGGTGTTCGGGATGAAGCTACAGAGGATGGCTTAGCAACTCCAGGCAACAGGGGTACATTAGTGATGGCAAGTTGTATATCAACAGTGCACTTTTACAAGTACAGATCTGATCATCAGGCATTAGTTTTCCATGCTACTAATCTCATCGTTGCTCCTGATGGCTTCGGTTTTTCATTATGTATCATTTGCACTACTCATAATTTACAAACAGTTATCATATCTTTGCCGGCAGAAATATCGCTGTCCTTTAGCTCTATGTGTGTATGAGAGACTTTGCAAGATGCTAAGTGAAGTGATCTCCCAACCCATGAACTACTGAAACATTTTAAAAAATTGTCATTTCTTTCAGGAAATGGGGTTTCTTTGGGTTTTGGTTTTTTTGTTTGGGTTTAGTTGGGGTTTTTTTGTAGCAGGAAGACAGCTGCTTCTGTTAACAAGGATTTTGTAAGCTGGAGGTTGAGGTAAAATCTTAGTTGGGGCATTTGTGACTCCATGGATCACAAAGCTGATGATTTGGGTGGAGATTTTTCAGGGGTTGTTGGTCAGAGGCTGCTTAGCAGACAGCTTGGTCTGAATGTAAAGCCAGGAGAAGCCTTTCAGTACCAGAGGTACATACGGTGCTCCTGAAGATCTTCTGAGTGCCTGAGGCGTGCTGACAGAAGCACACAAGGTTTGCCCAGGCTGGGCCATCCACGCAATTGCCAACAGGCAGAATTATCTCCTGACCAACATCCACGCTGAAAAGGGAAAACTGGCCATGTCAATACAGCAGTAACCACACTTTTCCTGGCTCCCTTTGGGCACTTTTGGGACAAATTCTACCAGCCTACCTGAGAAGTTTTCTCTTCCTTTCATCTTCTTTTTAATACTTTTCCTTGTAGTTGGTTAGCCATGATGCCAGGAGAATCCAGGATTTTATTTTTGGCATAGTATGGACAGTGAAACAAGTGTCAGTATAGGCAGTAACTCATATGTAAATAGCTTCATATTACTGTGACTATATAGACACCAGCCTATTTAGATACAGCAACCTGATTTATCTTATTTGCTGTCAGTGAAAGCTATTGAATTACTGACACCGATACAGGCAGGACCAACCTTCTCAAGCCTGCGCCGCTGTAGGAAGATTAAACCTTAAGAGCAATAAAGAAGCCATCTCAAAAGTGTGATGGCTTGAATTAGACATTGCTATGGATGATGAAGTTAAACTAGACTTAGCACAGCATTGAACTGTTTTGGATTACTGATTTTTGGCCTGAATTAAACAGGAAGCCTTGCTTAGGATCTTGTACTATTTTTTCTGCTCTTAAAGTGCATGAAAACTCTCCAGTAAAATCTCCACCATGAGATAGTATTTGAAAATCCTCCAGACAACCTAAGCAGTGAGTTACTTTGTTGCCATTTCAGTGCAGAAATTCAGTGGGATGGAAGTGCCCGGAAAATAAAAGCCAAAATATTCCAAAGGAAATCTAAAACATCCACTAATTAACAAAATAAATAAATAAAATGGAAATTAAATAATCCGCTGAACTACTTTAGCAAGTTATTTTGTAAATACTGCCAGGTACTTAAAGAAAGGACTTCATTGTCCAAAGCTTCTCCTGCCTGTGTTGGGAAGGTATTCCAGAGACATGGCAATCAAAGTCTGTCTTCATTTCCTTAACTAAGGGTATTTGCTTGATCTTTCTGGTTTTACCCCTAGCTGCAGCTCTGCTGTGTATTACTTATTTACAATAGTTACTTCTTCTGCAATTCTGTTTGGAGAAATGAAATTTTTTTTTTCCACTTTTTGTGGTTTAGACATTTGCATTAAATGTCCAGATATTGCTAAGAGCAGCACTGACAAAGGCAAACATTTTGATCAAACCTTCCTCATCAGTGATGGAAACTTTGACGAGTAGAGCCTGTAGGATGAGAAGTGTTGGCAAAACAGATGTGATGGCTGGATACTGATGTCGTTACTCTTCTCCATCCAGTGAGACTCTGCATGAACTGTAGCAATTTTACCCATGCTGTCAGACCTGCCAGATAGCTCAAGCATGATGCCATGGCAGGCTGCAGAGATCAGGAACGCAGAAATAGCGCAGATTTAAACACTACACAGGATTTTCAACAGGGAAGCCATCGAGTTATCAAAAAAAAAAAACAAAGGAAAAATCAAAGTTGTTATTGTGAAGTTACAGCATGCTACACAGAAATTGGAAATAGTCAAATGGAAATTAGAGCGAGCCAGCTGAGCTACCAGTGCAGCGGCAGCAGTATGCCCTTTAGGATTACTTAATATGCTGGGGTACTCTTCTGCATCTGCAAAAATCTGTAAAGGGGAGCAGAGGCAGATAGAAAAGCGGGTTGAGGAGCTGTAACCACCTCTGCATTTGCATTGGAATCAGCATGACCAGCTCAGTATGGAAACCTTGTAAAGAGTGCACAGTAACCCTTTAGATGATAGCAGAAACATTGCCATCCTGCTGATTTAGTGAGGCAAAGACAGTGATTTTAGAATTTATGAGATGTTATACAGGCTTCATGTGGGAAATGCTCATGAGTTCTGAATTGCTTGATAAAATACTCACGAGCGTCATCATTGCTAAGATTTTCAGAGGGCAAAAAAACCCCAAACCAACAACAGAAGAAAATAATGCAATTGGATTTCCATAGGCTTTCAGGGCATAATATACTTCTATTTTCTAACAAAAGTAAGATTTTAAATACTTTGGTTTAACCCTGAGATTTTGTTTTTCTATTTCTCATTTGCCTCAGGAATGTGTTTAGCAATAGCAGGACAGACTGTTTAGTATTTAAAAAATAGCAATCAAATGCAAAGGCATCCTGCCAAAGGGAAGGGAGGCAGCATGCAGGCTCTACAGAAAACCTTTTCACCTTTCAGTAGTTTAAATGTATTCTTACAGCGTGATCTCAAGATACAGCAGCATGTTAACATGAGAACAATATTGTGTCTGGGATAAATATTCCTGTACTGCTCACTGGAGCATTTTTGCTGGCAAAAAAATTCAAAGTCAGCTTTTGCCTACCTGTAAAAGAATAGCCTGTGCTGTGCCAGATGCTGATGAGAAGTTAATCAGCTTTTTGTATGGATGCATTCATTGCTAAAAATACGAGATTAGAGTACAATGGAGGTATAATTGGTATGCTGTGTAAGAAAGCATGAGAACTGCACCTTGTATAATTTGGTGGTAGGCCAGATATTTTTAGGGACATATGGTTTACTGAATGAAAAGTTTGCTATTCTTGTGCTTATGTTATGGGCTGTCTAATGAGGAATTCCACTGCTTAGTTTTAATGCTGTTTCTTACACTGGAGAGACCTTTGAATTCCCTTTGAGAGACTAAATTATACTCTTCTATTATTTAATGTATATTTGCTGTTGCACGTATAGAAAAAGCATTTCTGTAAGATGTCAAAAGCAACCACAAAATGGACGGAATTTTGGGGTGAATCCCCAAATGTCTTTATGCAGAATCTGAACAGCAAGTAATTGCAGTAAAATTGCTGCAAAAATGATTGCTGTGTTCTCCTCAAAGTATTTATTACCTGACCTTTTCATGTTTGGTGTTCATGTTTGGCTTTCCTGTTCAGCGTTTCCAGTAAGTAGGGGCAAAATCGTACAGGTATGTGCATATTTCAGATCTGCGAGTCGGTCCTGCTGAGTCAAGAGTTATTTTGTGGCTTAAAGTTCCCATTCTGGAGGTCATTAAACATTTAAGAACCTCAGTTGTTAGCCACCCTGTTTCATGAAATTAAGTTAATTTCCCATCATTTTAGCTATCCAGCAGCTAAATATTGAGCCCAAGGTAATCATCCAGGCTCTTTGAATAACAGCAATAACAATAATAATGTATCTCCTGGATTTTAAGTAGCTTCTTTCATTGAAAGGGAGGTGACTCATGGCTTTTGAATGCTTGGGGTTGACAGTGTTGTGAATATGGAACTGAAATAGTGTTAAACAAAGACTGAGGTGCGGTAACATGTGGATAAATAATAGTAAATGGCATTCTAATAACTTGGTATACTTTGAAGAAGTACTTCAAAATTCGTATTCTCCTTTTAGAACTTCAATAAATATACTAATTTAATCTGATAGTGACTAGAAGCACTCAGCTGCTGAACCCTTCTCGATTCCACTTAATAGCTGTCCACATAACTCCTTTGGCTTGCATTTTTATGTATTTCTGTTTTGCAGAGCTGAACAAACACTGCATTATTTTATCAAAACAATTACGAGATTGTTAGCTGCAAATAAAGGCCAAGCTATTACACCCTAACAGTTAGCATAAAGGAAAACTGTAGCATACGTAGGCTGATTAAATGCTGTATATTTAATTTTCCTTTCAACCAAAGAAAGTCAAGGATGTCAGCTGCTGAAATTCACAGAAGACAGAACGTAGCAGGAGCCACATGGGCTGAAACAATGATCCGGGCAAATTAAGTATGTGGTGGCTCTTAAAAGAAATTTGAAAAAAGACCTGAAATACAGCATCGAGTAGGAAATTCTTGGCAAAAAAGAGAAGAAATACCACCCTGAAAGCTCTAACTTTCTAATGTTTATGTCCGTGGTATCATAGATGGTGCTTATCTAAGATGCTACTGTTTTCTGTCATAAAATGAATTTTAAAATCGATACCTTTTGGCAAATGTTGGCTTTTTAAATTGCAACTATATCATAGCATATATAGTCATGTGCACACTCATTGCATATATAAACACTGGTGTACCTGGAAATAAGCCAGTGCCAGAGGTAGTGACAGAAGTCTCCCTCCATCCAGCTGCACGGCAGGCGTAGCTGCTTCTTCATTTTGAAAGTGCACAGATATGGGGATAACCATATTTGACACGGGCCAGCCTACCTGGATTTTCCCCTTACAGCTTTCCTTGAGTATGCGGAGAGTATCGGTTCGGATACACAAACATGAAATCAGCAATACAAAAGCCTAAATGAGACTCGTGTATATTGTAAGCTGATCCCTTGAGATAGCAAAGCATTTGCCAAGCAGTAGTGATACAGAAAGAATAATGGGCAGAAGAGGTCCAGACAAGATTGGGAAACCAGTTGGGAAAGACTTTCAGGTGAGTGAGTGGCAGCCGCTGCTCAGGGTAGGTGTGAAAGCCCTGATGAAACCGCGGTGATTTCAGAGCAAGGGTTCCCTTTTGCTTCCACGTGATCTCAGTGAGGCTGAGGGTCGGTAGAAGTCCACGGAGACAGGTCCTGCCCTATTAAGCTCAATTTTTACCAAGGAGTCAGAGCTAATATTTGTACCGAGTACATAGGTTCAGACCCACGACCCTTATCTTCTGAAAAACCTCCTGAGAGCTTTCCTTATACTTACTGGGATCTTGGCAGGGATCTTAAATGTTTAGCATTTCTTTACTGTCCACAAAGTACACCGGTCAAATTCTTGAATCTTACTGCAGAAATTAGTTCTTCTCTAAGAATTAAGCTTTCTTAAACATTATTTCTCTCATTCTAGAAAATGGCCTGTGTTAATTCCAAGAACAAACCCCTGGTGAGGGCAGGTCTGGGTCTCGGGTTTATCTGAGTCAGGTTAAAAATCTATTAAAAAATTATACTTGAAAAATGTCTTAATTGGAAAAACTGTCTCAGGTGTGTGAGCCATCCTCCTCATCCCCTTTGCCACTGCTTTCTTCCCAGGCAGCATGTGGGTTAACAGAAAACCTTTCTGTTTCTCCTATGAAATACTTCATTCTTTGTGTCTAATAACATGGGGAGGCTTCTTGCTGCTTTCAGATATGGATAGTTAAAATAAGGCTTGGAAAGGAAAAAGCAAGCAACATTGTCTTATAAATATCAAAGCCACTTACTCATTTCATCTACTGCCTGAAAAATAATCAGTTTTCTCAATATTTTGTACCTGAGCAATATATTTCTTCAAAGATTTTAAGGGCTTATTTTCAGCTCCTTTTAAATCGGAGCTCTTACAAAAATGTATACCCTTCTCTAAAGAGCATTTCTTTTTTCATAAGCCCATGTTAAAATGTTACACCTTTGAAAAAGAAATATGTCAGAAACAGGTACATCAAAACAAGAAAAAAATTGGTTTTCTTTATATGAAAGCCCGTTCAAGCCACACTGGAAATGTAAAGAGTTCTCACAGTAAATGTAAATATAATCAAAGTCCTTTAAAACAAACAAACAAACAAAAATCCAAACCACCAAGTGAAATTTCTGAGCATCTTGTGAATCTGCAGTACACTGATTTCACCAGGACTACTCAGGTGCTTCGGTTAAGCATCTGCTTGGTGTTTTGCTGAACTGGACAGCCTGGTTACACCCTCGGCTCCCACCATCACAGGAGTTAGACCAGAAATTTAGGGATAAACTGCAACTCATACTCCTTACCTCTTGCCTTGCCCTGGACTCATTCTCCTTTTCTGCAAAGCTCCCACTAAAGATCACAAGAGAAATCAGCACCATTAAAGCAAGAGGAGGAAGGGGCAGACATTTTGCTTCTTCATGGCTTGATTCAGTATTGCCTAATTACTCTTGCGTCGGTGGGAGGCCATCGGCCCATGACTATTATATTCTAAGAACATCACATTAAAGCAGCCCACACCTACCTAACTCTTCCTGTATTCTGTGGGCATCTGCCTTTCTTTGTTGTCATGTGAATGTGGGACTTACTCATTCAGACTTTCATGTTAAAATCAATGGGATTATTCATAAAAGCAAGCGTTAATACAGTTTGTTCCCCATGGTACAGCTTCGTTTTGTAGTTCATCCCAAACGCTCTTTTATTCTTCAAGTCCATCAGCTGCTACACTGAAGTCCTGAACACAGCCCTTCCCATTCCCTGGGTAGGATGGCACCACATTTCCGTGTACAACGCCTGGATGTCACTAGAACTGGTGTCCTAAAGACGTGCCTGTTTTGCAGGACAGCTGGGCACCCCACAGCTATGTTCCCTGTAGTTGCAAGGTCAAATTTAAGAGCATATCCTTGCTTTGAAAGCAGACTGAACCTGTAGGCAAGGGGGGAGCTGTGGTGGGCTCCAGCAGCTCCTCTATCCTGATGGTTTTGGGGGTTTGGAGGACAAGGTGAAGTTCAAGGCTGTCCTTTAGTGCACGCTGAATGTATCTTGATACTTGAGCCATGCAGTATACTAATGTTTGAGCTACTTTTTGAGCAAAGCTTTCAATTCACATTTTATTCTGTAATTTTGCTGCATTATCTTGTAAATGTTTTATACTGCTTCTGTCTAGACACAGCCAAATGAACCAGAAGGTAGATGGATATGGTTCGCAGCATGGGCTGCTCACACCGCAGGCGGTCAGCCAGTCCCTGGGCTATATTTGTATGTTATATTCAGCATCTCTTAAGTCCACTTGCATAGTGCTTCCATTAATGGCATTAATTTAGTATTTGGAAGCTTTTTTAAGCAATCGTCATAGAAATCCACCTAGAAAAGTCCTTCCTATTTTGCTTTTCTTTTTTTTTTTCCTTTTTTGTGTGTGGCTGTGGTTTTTTTTAAAGGCAAAAGAGAATTTGCCTGACAGTTGATCTAATAAAATATGCTATGGTCAGGTATTTGCTCAACTGCTGCTGACACTTGATCTGAGGGGAAAAAGCATGTTGAGCTGCTCTGAGCTTTTAAAAAATAGGCACTTGTTTTTCGATAGACATTTGTTTTCCTTTGAAACAGTAAGCATACTTCATTGTCTGGAAGGGATCTTGGAAGAGGTCTCAAGAGAAGCAGCAGCACACTCATGCCAATGTGTCTAAGAAAGTCTTTTTCTTTTCTTTATTTTTTAAGGTGTGAGATTTCAATTTTCTCCTTATCACAAAATTAGCTGAGATCTGTTTGGTTCATTAGTTTCTCTTCCTAGTTGATGAAGTCAGTGGGCATCCTTCCAGAGCAGCTTGCTCATCTCAAAGGCACTGGCTTGCATATCAGCAGAGGTTGTAGTGAACGCAGTAAAAAGCAAATAAGTTTGTTGTGCTCCGTGCTTTCCTTATCTATCTGTTTTATTCCTTTCACTGGAGCATGAACTTGCTGTTACATTTATAGGTTTCTGAAAGAAGGTGCAGAGCCTCTGTGTGTGGCACCACGAGGCTCTGATTTGAGCCAAGCCTCCTGGCTCCAATGGGATATCCAGGGAATTGAGGGCATTTGAGTATTATCATATGACACTAAATAACTGTTCTGGGAGAACCGTCTCTCTGATAACCTCTCTGGGATTACATGCCTAGCGTAGGTTGTATGAGTATTCCCCTCACAGTCTTGGAGCAAGCGTGGCCAACAGCTAAGAACTGGGCCATGATTTTCCTTGACTTCTAAGAAGAATGATGTAGATTGATTTGTTATCCCAAACTTCATAAAGGCTGAGTAAGATCCAAAGAACAAAACGTAAAGAAACGAAAAGAGAGTTTGAGAAGAGGCAGTGTCAGGAAGGTGGAGGAGGATATTATTAGATATTATGCACTTTAGATCTGTGAAGAAGAATGGAGCTTTCATTGGAAGGTACCAAACGAATCAAGAGCTTAGATAGCATTTTCCAGCTTTATAGATCACAGAACCCTTGACAGAAGACGTGGGTGTCATTAGACGTGTTTTACAGATAGAAGAAGCAAACAAAAATTCAAATGGCTTGCAAAATGGCAGCAGAGAAGAGTTAGGCATGGAGTCAAAAACTGGCCCAATACTCTTCTCAAAAATGTTGGATTGCTGTAGACTTGCCATTTGCAAGTATTTTTTTTTTAAAGGAAATGTGTGCATTAAAAAAAATTCAAACAATTTTTCTTATTTATTCCAACATACTATTAATTTTGATCTATTTTTTTCCTGTGTATCACTCTCTATTCTGTGAGACCATCCAATGAGGCAATAGAGCTGCTCTACGGATTGTAGGGAGAACTGATCCTGCGGTTGCTGCGCGGAGTGATGTTGGTATTGCATGCAATTGCTCTTTAGACAGCTGAACCAGACTCTCTGTACTACACTTGTTTTCAGGGAATGACAAGCCAGGCATGGTATCAAAAAAATAAAGATCAAGTTTTCAGAATTTGGAGGCTGAGCAAAGATAAAATGAAGAACACGGAAATTCCATTTTATTTAGGGCTGGCAGAGAAAAGCTGTATCAAATTAGGCTGTAACCTGTCTGATGGTGCTAAATGGTGGAAAACATCAAGAAACTAAATCTGTGACATTAAGATGTGTTTGCTCAAGGTGCCAGCAAACTGGTAGGCTATAGCAAACTGGTTTGGGGGCAGTAGGAAGTTTATTTATGTCAATCATCCTAACTTTCTATAATTTAGATTTTCTCCAGTATAATTTAAATTTCTCTGTTCTTTTGTATAAATACTTGAAAATACGAGCGGTGGTAGGTTGGGGTGGGGTGGGGTGGGTGTTTGATTGTGGGGTTTTTTTACATTTTTAAAATCCATCTGAAACATTAGTACGATTCAGATTTTGAACAAGCTACTGTAGTGTCTCCTTAGAATTGCAGTTAGAGGACTCGGTAGGTCAGATATCTGGGTAGATGACATCCACTGTAGTCTAAAAGTTTCTGGTTCTATAGTGAGTTTTATACCATTCAGGAGATTTATACCTATTCAGTAGCCTGGCTTAAAAAACAGATTAGAAACTTGATAAGCCAAAAATAAATTTCTTCTGGGAATTGTGCCCAGAACTTTGCTCAAGCATACTTCCATTCACCATTTGTTTTATCGGGCACAGGATTTTTCCAAGGGAAGGTGTAAGGCTGTACTTCTTTTCCTGCCCAAATAGTAAGTTTCCCAATGTTACATTTAGCTCTCTTTCAAAATATATTGTTGTTCCCTTCCTCTAGTAGCTTAGTTATGAGACAGGATTAAAACCAAAATCAAAATAGACATTTAAAAAGTTACTGAGAATTTACTCCCTGATGTTACTTGTGCTTGCACAGTGAGTAGCCACTTTCAAACAGTCACAGAAAGGGGCAGATGCCACAAGCACCAGTACAGTTTATGAAGGTTAAAAATAGATCATGGTGCCAATATAAATTATGCTATATAAATATGTATATATTTTATTATATAAATATAAATAATATACAGTCTTCTCAAAGGATTCCAGGTTGCCAAAGACGTGAATTTAGGTCCTTTTCTCAAAAAAGCCAACCTAACCAATAAAACAAACCCTAATCTATTTAAGTGTCTAAATGGTATGGAAAATACGGAAAAGGGAAAAAAGGTCCCTAGATGACTTTGACCCTGTATCGCTCGCGCTCTATAGTCTCAGGTAGGTGCCAGCATGTGCTATGTGGCCTTGTGTTACTGCTATTTTGGGCAGTCATTAATTTAAGCATTCAGGCAGACTCCAGGCACTATTGATCTATTTATAATATCCATCCATTACACACAAGATTTTTATCTGTAGGGGGTTTGTTTTGGTCGTGGGGTAAGTCACCCGTTTTGCATGTGTTAGTGGCTGGGAGTCACTGTCATTCCAGGTAGCCTTGTTAGCCAGGCTGCTGTAAAGAGCCGATTTCACAGACTTAGAAGAGTTTTTCAAAGTATTATTGGGATTCAGTTTTCTATAATAAGTCTCCCTTGAAAAGTTAAATTTAACAGAAAATTACAGAAAGCTTCCACAGACTTTTTGTACTTATAAAAAAAAAAATACGAAACACCAAGCTTTTTCTTATATGCTGTAAAACGACAGGGTAGTATTGTATATTGCGTACACATTGCAAAGAATAGAAATGCAGCGTGCCGCGTTAGCTCTTAGGATCTGTTTATGTGCAATAATAAGGCTAGACCAGAGCAGTCCAAGTGTGCAATTCAATACTGAAGTGATGCGAGGCCCTGACCTGGGGCAAACAGATGCTATTATTTTTCACCAGCGGAGCATTTGCTCCATAGTTTTCTATACACACCGCGTTCAGCGCTCGCATACATCTCCACAGAATTGAAATTGTCACCTTCATAAATCTTCCAAGGTACTTAAATGTTTAGCAGACCTAAGAGATGTTACTTCTGCCTCATAGCAGAGGCATGCAGATGTCACCTCTGTGTCGTCTTTGGAGACGTTATACATTGGAAGCTAGAAAGAAAAATAATACAGTAACGCCTCCACCACTGGAGAGGAGTAAACAGTGACAACACTGGAAGGAAAGGCTGCACTGGGGGAGGAGGCAATAAAGAAATAAATGTATATATACACACATATATATGACATGACCGCCGCCCCAGCTGCTTGGTGGGGGATGGCTAAACTGCAGCACCCCCTCCCAAACTACTTGCTCAACGAGGGGGCCTCGGAGGTGGTCAGTGGGAAGCACTGCCATGCTGACAGAATTATTAGCCAGCTATATCTTGATGCTTTTAAATTCCAGGAGGTATAAATACATAAAGGGCATTGTGCCATTTTCTATTGCAAAACATACTCCTACTACAAGCCAATATGGGGCTGGGTTCTTCTGGCTTTTCAAAGCAGCATCCTCGGCTATATAATCATGCAAGAAAGGGAAAGTCTTAACTCTATTCCTGTTAATGCATTTAGGTTATATGCTTCATCATTTCAGAGTCTATTTAGATATGTAAATATGAAGCATACATTTATTTCTCTTTCTAAAAATGATTTAAAGAAAAAAAGACTTCTGCTGTGTTAACACTTTCAGTGAGGCAGGAGCTGTTGATGGGAATATAAGAAAAATGAAATTCAGTAGACTTTACGAGCCGCAAAAGAGAGAAAAACTCAATTTACAAACAGAGGAAATGAAGACACTGAAACTCAGTATTTTTGACCTCTGTTATGACAAGAGATGTCCAGGTTTTGCATTTGTTTCCTTATTTCCTGTTAAAGGATGGGGAAAAAAGGAGGAAAAAAAAAGAACTCAAGAAATGCAGAGTATTAACACGTTATAATGATGTGTGCTGTAAAACATAAGAACCGTGTGGCAGAGCCAAATTACAATTACTGTTGGAGGTGAGGGTCAGGTTGTCTTTGATCCTACAGCCTATTGCACAGAGCAAGAGGGGTGTGTGCTTCTGGATAACCAGTTTTAGCAAGCTGCAGCATCAGGGATTTAACCGTGCATCTCATTCCCTGATGGTCCGATCCAAAACCCTTAAATCCTCTCAGCTTTAGCCTAAACCCTGCCTTCATCAATCTTCCTACAGTTGCTGCACTTTCAGCCGATCTTCCTGTCTCCTGCTCCTTGCTGGCAGTTGATCATTGTTGAAATTGGCTTTGCACTGCGAATACAACAGTTCCCCAACTTAGCTGGAGAGACAAAAGAGTGTTTCAGAAACACAGAGGTCTTCTAGAGCAAAGGCCACATCCTACATGATTTACTATATTTAAATATCATGTTAAATCGTCTGCAGGCTAGCATTCCTGTCATGAGTGAGTGTGGTCTTTGTATTCCACCTCACTGGTTCATCACGTCAAAAGGACCGTTATCTTTCATTGATGTTTTCTGCGGGCAAATGCTTTATGCAGTTTGGTTTGTCTGATAAGACTGAATGAACAGAAAATATAAATTACTGCCTAAGTACCAGGCTACTGTTTTAAAATAGCTGAAAATCTAGCTCCAACAACAGAAATATTTTAGAGAAGCTATTAAATTCTGTCTTGAAGTTAGTGTCTGCTTAAGATACATCTTTATGCAAACTGTCCTTTAAAACCCATAGCATCAAATGATGTTGTTTTGGGGAAGTGACATGTAGAATATTCTCATATTTGCAGAATATTCCGTTCCAAATTGCGTACTTTGTAACTATTTGTTTTTCCAAGGATGTGTTGGAAAGGATCCAACTGGATAAAGTGTACCCTCAGTGCCATAATCTTATGTGCACGAAATGTTTTTAATTCCCTTTTCAAAAAGTATTGGACTTCATAACCTTTCAGAAATATTTTGGTCAAACCCTGGAGCGCATAGTTTTCCTCAGTCAAATACTCCACTGGGGATCCTTGGGAAACAGGCAAAGGGGGGAGCACAAAGTCTGGCCTGGAGTTTTTGCAGGACTTTCCAGCCTCCCGTGTGCTCTTCTGGTCTGCAGACTGCATGCCAAGCCTATTTACTCGACTTCCTCCAGCTAAAATGGGATTTTTAGAATTAACTAACTGCTTGAGTAGTTTATACACACCAAAATGTGTTTTATTTTCCACTGCCTTGAAGGCTGTTTTATCCTTTAAGTTGGAAAGCCTCTTATCTAAATGAAACAGCCTTAAATTGTTGGATGTAGTTCATTAAATTCTTGGATAACTAGAAGTCTCTCTGGCACTTAGCAAGTGATACTAGGAAGAGAAGTGCTGATCCACCTTCTAAATGTAAGAAATTGAATTCTTTGCAAGCTGCCATGGTTTGTACAAGGCACGTTTAAAAATAATTAATAACTGTTAAACTTTCTGTGCCAATTTTTACCCTTTCTCAACTACTGCAAATCCAGGTTAGCATCTTTGAAGTGAGGAGAGCTGTTAAGGATGTGAAGTTAATGCAGAATTCCAGTTGTCTCTTAATTTCAGTGGATCAGCTGGTATTGGTACTTAGACGAGGGTTTTCAAAGTTTTCAGAATCGTGCAAGGTTTTGAGGTGGCAAATATCCTTTGGCTCCTTGCACTTTCCCAAAGTATCATTTAATTATTTCCGTTGTGGGAAAGAACAATGAATGGATATCAAGGATGCAGCTGTGTTTTTAACTGAAGAGGTGTTCACTGAGTATTGTCCGCTTTCTAAAGGGCAAAAACTATTGCCCGTGTTGGTTTTCCTGTGAACCATAGGACAAGCTAATAGAAATGGAGAAGCTTGAAGGACCAAGATGGGAATCACTGCTGACATTACTTCTAAATGTAGTTGTCTTAATACTCCATTCCTGCATATGTATAGGTGGAGACATGTATTTATGAGAATTTTAGTTCTATAACACATGTGAATAATTCAGATGCACAAAGTTGCTCACTGCACCAGGGTGTCTGCATCTGGATATTTCTTCATGTGGACTTCATGCCATATAGTGCATTTTCTTTTGGAACCATTTCCATCACTTTCTTCTGATTTTCCATCATCTTTATCTTGGTATTCTCACATTGTTTGGCTGCTCACAAGTACGTAGGACTCAGGATTTCCATCCAACGTGTTCTCCACGTTGATGTGCTACGTTCTTCTTCAAGTCTGATCTCAGATCGATCCAGCCACCCTTTTTATATCCCCTTCATCGATTATTTCTCAAAACCATAAAAACAGCTGCTTAAAATAATGTCCGTGGCATCCCTTGAAGGATTCCTTCTCTCTGCAGCTGCTTGCCAAAGACATTAGTGTTTGGATGTTCTTTTCCTAGCAATGACTAAACACGTTTCCTGTACTTCCATAGGTAGTAAAATTTATCTGTCATACAACCACCCAAATCCAGGTTCTGCATTTATTCATTGTTTTCTCTCTCTCCTCAGCCAAAAAACCATTTGTAGTTCTTACTCACACTCCTTGTAGATTTTACTTCTTCTTTTTTTTTTTTTCAGTAGTTACGTTGTCTTCTAAACCAGGAATCTGTTTCTAGTCTTTTTCTGTTAGATATTTGTATAAAAAGTTAAAATGTACTTACAGGAGATCATCCTCTCTGGAGTAAACTGAAGCTAACCAGCTTTTAAAAAGCAATCTTAAGTAATTTGTTTGATTATACATCACTTCCTCTCTCTTAACTTTACCATCCAATGCAGTGGCATCTGCTGTATGATTTTGCCATGTGGCTTTTTAGCTGATTTCATGGTTGTAGTTATGTTTTCAGAGTCAAGGCACCATTCAGCTAATGAGCGCTCCCTTGCCTCCGTGGTACCCTGGCTCCAATTCCCATTGAGCTGGAGAGTCATCATGAGCTGGGACAACTCTCTTGAGATCTGCAGGAAATAAGTTCATCTGTGCTGGCTAATTTGACACCAATTTTGAAATGCCAAGAGTCTAAATATATTTCTACTTCTGAACTATAGTTACTGATACGTAATAAGATGTAGTGAAGGTTTTGTGACAAGTGACAGTGCAGGAGAACTTGTCATTGGCAGTCAGTAGTTAAATAGATGTGCCATTAAGTGTCCATTGTAAGCTCGCGGTCTGATTTGCAGGAGCTGAGTATCTGGTACAGTTCAAGAAGGAAAAAATTGTGCCTCTTGCTGCATCATCATTGAAATGGTTTATTTTTCTTTGCTATACTGCAAATGAATTTCCTAGAATTAAATACTTAGAAGTAATGGGAATAGTGGAGTTTTGCAATAATTAAAATCAGGTAAATTGAAACCTTTACCAGCAAGCATCCCATATGACTTTCTGATTGAAATAATTATAGCAAAACATGTCTCACAAACAGGTAAGATAGAACAAAATAATGTTAGCATGGCCAAGCAAGATATCTCTCCCCCCGCCCCCCCCCCCCCCCCTTTCTTTCTCCTGATGAGTGTGACTGAAATGTTGCAGTAATAAACAACTCGTTAGTCAGATGTTTAAAATTACAGCTTTCTGTGTTTCATCTGTTATTTTTATACAGGGTGGGTAGTTGGTGCATTCAGCATTACAGACCGTCTGGATGTACATACTTCCACCAGCTGAAAAAATGCATTAAAATGCAAGTGTTCGTACTCTAGCCCTTATGGAGCACTCCAAAAAGCATAGTGGGCATTCATGCAATACCTCTCATTCAACTCATTCCAAGCATCTCAGATTTTTACAAACGATGTATAAATGAATAGCTGATTGTACCTCAACCTCTGAAGTAACCCTATTAAAATAACTCTATGCAGCAATTCAGAATTGGAAGAACAATGCGTACCAGATTTATAGATAAGTGAAAATTAAGCTGCTGTTCCAGCTATTCCTGCCCTTACATGCTGTGCAACCTGCTGCAGAAATCATGTAGTTCTAAGACTTTTTATAGTTCCAATAGTCTCATACAGACCAAAGAAAATGAGTTAACAAAAGTGACATGAAAATGAGAGAAGTTTCTTTTCTCTGCCTTCTCTTCATCTCTTCCTTTAAAATTATATTGAAGAAAATCTCAAAGTATTTTGAGAAAGGAAAAGCAGTGAAAGGAAATGTGTGTGCTTAAAGGTCATTTTTAAAATAATGAACCATCTGCAGCTGATAAAAATTGATAAAAATGTGAGTTAGAAAACATCTAGAGGAAGATTGTGCCTGGTCGTAACTTCTAGGTATTTTGCCTTTTTTAAATTATCATTTAAATTAAGATGTACACTGCAAGATATAAAGAACTTTCATGTTAATCACCACCACATGCAAAAGGACTGAAAAATACCACATTTGGTCTGATTTTACTTAGATGGTTTATACTGTCACTTGTTTTTTCTTAGAACACGCAGTCTTGCAACCAATTTAAAACTTAAATCCCATGAACCTAAAAAAAATGCCAAGAAATATGGATATTTAGAAGGAGAACTAAACAAATATACAGGCTGAGTGTTTGCTTAATATTGTCATGAGAGCATGAGAGACCCAGGGAAGCTGGATTTGGATCACTTGAACTGTGAGAAAGGTCAGAAAAAGAGGAATGAGGTGGCCCTGGTTTTGTCCCCGGGCTTTTCCTTAGCATGTACAATTCATTCTCTTTGTATTTTATATAAAATCCTGTTTTCACAGAATACGGCATCGAAGTTGAAATCATTATTTGGGTATATCCCTCCCTTTCCCCCAGAAGTCAATCTGGTTTTGTACTGTAAGGAGAAATAGCATCTTCAGCAAAGCTGGTGCTGAGTGTCTATCTGTAAGTGCATAGTGTTGTCTCCGGTAAATTCTTGTAACACAAGTGGTCATGTCTGGTACAGAAATCATGGTGTCGTAGAAAATGGTAGGTTGGAAGGGACCTGGCAGCCTTGCTCTCCAGCACATCAGCTGCTCCCTCCAGCTTGGTATCGCCTGTGAACTTGCTAAGTATATGTTCTGTCCCCTTGACCCAGTTGCTGACTAGTACTCAGCAGGTTTTTTGGGTGTCCGTAAGTATCAGAAAAATACTGATTAATAACATTTTATGTTCTTAAATATCCCATGTCTTCTACTGTGGTTATTGTAGAAAGTCAATATGAAATCTCTGAATTCATCCCGCATTTTCAGAACTCAGAATTATATTTGGAAATGTGTATCAACACAGTCCTCTCTGAAGTTAAGTATCACTTGTACAGGTATAAGTTTGCTTACCTCTTATTTCTCTACTGAAGAAGAGTATGCTTTTTGCAAGCACATTCTCTCTTCCTCAAAAGTTTTACATCGTAGAAAAAGAAGTAGGTTTATTATTTTTCATAACCTGTTCCTGGTAAACTGGATGTATTGATGTTCTCACTTCAAGCATGAAATGGGATTAAGCTGTTTTGGGAAAAGCAATTGTTGTTCTGGAGTAAGTGTTTCACCGAGAGACTTAATCAGGATTGGCTCTTTGATGTGTGATTTATGGTATTCTTTCATCCCTGATAATTTCTATGGGAAGAATAGCCTTTGGATTTTAGTTGCACCTGAGGCATTCACTATTGCTGCACGTACCAAGCAAGGTCTGTCCTAGAAGGAAGTGGATGTCTCCGATCTCCTTCTTCAGGGATTGACTCTTTGTCTGAAGCATTTCTGACTCCTTTTACCTAATGCTGTGTTATACTCTAGAAATATTCCACCGTATTAACTGAGCAGATGGTCAACTTAAGACCAGTTTCAATTACTGGGAGGTATTTTTTAAGAAACATCCTTTGGTTTTGTACACACTGACTTGGTGTGCACAAAAATGGTATCTTGAAGACTCAGGGATTTAAACAAGATATTGGCTCCATTTCTGTGCATAGGTAGCTATGGTGATAGGCAAAATTTGAAATCCATTCCGAAACCCTATAAATGAGAAAAAAATTCAAAGAATAAGTATTTGCAAATATTTTGGTCACATATTGATCTGATGCACTTTTGCAAAATGTATGAAGACATATTTTATTAAAAACCATGGTGTGGTTTTTCTCCTTATTGGACTAAGTGTATTTCTGGTTTAATGATAATGAATTTGGTAAGAATAGCTTGATGATATAAATGAATGTATTTAAATATCAAACTTCCTGTGAATTCTGTGTAATAATAGAAGAAAGAGTTTGGAGAACACTGTTTTGAGTATCTTTGATGTAGTAATTGGAGTATATTCATTTCACATGACTGTCATTAGGGAAGACAGACAAAATCCTGTCATTGAGTTTTGTAGGTGTGATTCCCACGTATGGACATTCTCTTTAAGCAGTGAAAGGGATTGCTGAAAGATAAACTATTGATAGTTTTGACTTTGGTCTCAACAAAGGAAGGAGAGAGAGAAGAAACACACATTTCTTTGAAGGATGAGTCTGTCAATCCAGTTGATGGGAAGTTCCTAGTCCTGCACTGTTGCTAGGTGATGTGGGACAGAAAGGGTATTTGAACCAGCTTTGAAATCTGTGTCGGGATTGTTAACAGTAAATTTAATCCAGGTAGCAAGAGCATTTTGTTTCTGAGGGTCACACTGGTGCACTGCAGCAGTTCACAGCTGCGTAAGAGGCAATGCAGAGTGATGGTCCCTTGGCAAGGAGAGATTTGGGGTGTGACATTTGCTGTGGGATTCTCTCCCCTCCAGAAGTTAGACATCTCCTGTAAATGGCTTGCACCTGCACCTCGTGTGATCATTAGGCAGAGAACAGACTGTCAGGTGGGTAATTTATTCCTCTCTGACACAGGTGGGGAAATGCCTGATTAGGGAGGTGCTTCACTTCTTGCTTGGCTGTAGATGCAGATGGAGTGACTGGACAAGATGAGACACTTAACCTGTAGAGACAAAGATAAGAAGCAACTCTCAAGTATCATCGTGGACCCAAGAAGTCGTGCAGACCAGAACTGTGTGCTTTAGCTACCAGAGATGGTACAAAATCGCTTCAACAGGGTATTAGAAAGTAATTCCTACCCTTAGTTGGTCTGTGCTGGGCAGCTTGCACTGCGGAGTTCAGTTGGATCAATTCAGTGGAGTCGGGGCTTGGGAAGTCTGCTGAAGTCCTTAGCTAGCCATAGGGGTAAGTGGTCTGGTTTTAAGTGTTTCTTATTCATACTGCCCCTACTACAGCTACTTACCTGGTGCTTGAAGTGTTAAGATCTGGTATTTTGAAATCTGGGTCAAATATGTGAAGTAAACATGCTATATATATATGTATGTATATACATTTTTGTTGATAAACACTGTGATAAGGCATTCCTGAAGACATAAGACTTTGTTCTATTTGAAGAAAATCTGTGGGAGTTTTGCCTTCAGCAGAGTCACAATGTAAGGTCCTATTTTAGCAAGGTTCTTCATTTAATTTAAGCACAAACTTGAGTGTTTCCTGGAAAACTCTTTGCATATGTAGCTATCTAATTATGCTTCTTTTCCCCCCATCTTCCCTCTCCTGGGATACATAAAGAACTAGAAGAATATAACTACAGTTTTCAGTGCTTGGAAATCTTATTCTGATGAGCAAGGAACTAAGATGAAATTCTCTTGCCAGTTTTTTTAACCTCTCCAGTCTTGAAGTTATCAGGACACAAATATAACAATTTGGGATTATGATACAGAGTCTAGGGAATTCTGAAGTACCCGTATAGCTATGTAATATTGTTCAAAAATCTACAACAAAATGTACCGTTCTGCCCAACCCCACTTTACGGAAACTTTTGCTTTATTAAATACAGTGTTTTAAAGTAAGAAGTGTGGCATATTTTTAGTACTAGAAACATAAAGCATTTGGAAATTGCAAGTCAGATTGACAGAAGTAGTGAAAATAGCCGATAAACACTAAGTTTGTGTAGAGGGTTTGGTGGGGGGTTATTTTGGGTTGTTTTTTTTCTTAGACATCTACTTTTTGGAGGCTTTGGCATGCCTTTACTTATAGCTTCAGTAGGACTCGAGTGTTTAATTGACATCTTAAAGACAATATTTTACTGCATGAGATGTGTGAGAAAATTATTTCAGTTGATTGCTGTTTGGGGGCAGGGAGCATATGACATTTTGCATGCACAGGAGTGAATGTTGTCTAGATAATGTAGTACGCACTGCATGTAGTCTATATGTGTAGTTTAGTCTATAATGACTCCTTCAGATTGTTTGGATTGTAAATTAATGTCTTCACCAAAAAACTTCCTGTATTACTTTAATTGCACAACTCTTGTAGCAACCCAGAAGTTGTGGCTGTCTTTTGATAATCATCCAGTTTGGCCATCGCATTGTCTGTAACTCTTAAACCCTGAGGAGAATCTTTAGCATCGGACAGATTGTTTGACTGTTTAATGTCGGTCTGGGATCTGAGACAGCTGCTCTCAGAGATGATGCTGCAGCTTTGAGAAGCATTAGTAACAAAAGGTGGTGCATTATATCTGCGGTGAAACCTTGGCTGACCTGCTGCCTCTTGGTGCGTTTAAATCAGTGTTTGAGTTTTACTGAACTGCATGGCAGCCTTTTATATATGTGTATGGCAATGTATAAAAAAAACCAGAAAATTTTTGCAGACAGATGGTGCGTTGCAAGTTTTCAGAAAAAAGTTTAGAGAGATGGGAATACTATTAAAAGATGTTATGGCATTTACTGTGATGTGCAGAGCACACATTAATTGGAATTTAAGAGCTACATTTTAATAACACCAACCACAGCTGAAAGCAGTCTTCGCGGAGATTGTCTTTAATGTGGCTGAATAGCCTCTTTAAGTTTACAGTATTTTTATGATTTCCAGTGAGAGGAAAATACAACAGGAGAAAGTTTTGGAAGTCTGATTGAAATCTGTTTTTATCCATCTGCCTACAGGATCCTGGTTTCTAACAAAACATCGTTATTCAAGTGTTTGTTCATGAATGCTGTAGGAATTCCATGAGCTTTTATTTTTATCTTTTTTCATGTTTTGCCTAATTTTTTCTATTTTGTATTTCTGTTTTGGATTGATTTAAGGTGTATTTTCTTTTGATAGTTTTGTCAAGACAGCGAAACCAAATAGGGAGGGCTTTTTACCAAATGCGCAGATAGCCCCCTGGCCAGCTCTTGCCTCAATTGACCATGGTTAATCTTGTTTTTATTGGATTCTAAAGCTGTTTGTTGCTGGCAATACCATCCTTGTCATCTCCTCTGTATTTGCCTGCTCACAATTCATATCTCCCTCCGGGAACCTGTCAGCCCTTTAACCACAGAGGTGACCCATCAGAAACACTGGCTTTCCTGCCCCGGTTTCAGGGCAAGTCTTCCAGCAGCTTCTGTCCTTGAGCTGAAGCTCCTGCTAGACTTTAATGGGAGGGAGAAAGCAAGCTGTCACCTAGACCTTTTGAGTAAAAGAGGCAAAAGGATGCTGCTTTGCCAGAAAATGTCAAACCAGACTTCATAAATCATTGTGCTACAAAGGGAACTTTGAGTTACCTGGGCACTGTCAATAGCCTGCTGTTTATTGAGCATCCCACGGGGATGTTCCCTAACAGAGCTTCAGTAGCTCAGGTGATTAAAAAATGACTATAATCAATATTCAATAGGTATAATTCTTCTGAATTGAGCTCAAAGAGCTCAATATGTTCATAATAAGGCCCCAGTCTAGCAAAGAGCTTATGCCAAAACCCAATCTGTCCGCTCATGAGCCAGTATATCAAATGCAGCTCCAAACAGCAGCAGACTTTCAGTCTCGTTCCTCAAAATGGAATTATCAAAATCAAAATAATCCGATTTACATAAAAGCTAAATTTGGTCTTGCTGCTTGGTTTTTTTCCGTGTGCTTCCCTATCATCTCCACAGGAAAACTTGCTGACATTTTAAAAAGAGCTTTGATTCATAGAGCTTCGATAATCTTCAAGATTTTGATAAAGGATATTTTGCTCATCTCCTTAGTAGTGTTTGCAGCTAAGTGTGGTAATAAGGGAGCAGAGCTGTTCATGAGGAATGTGAAGAGCTGACAGTGTGCTTTGGTTTCTAAGTTTGAGTGCTTCAGATCTAAGCTGTCACCCTTAAAGGGCAAATATACCCATGGCAGGGGCAAAAAGGGTGTGAATCCTGTTAGTATCAAAATTATTCTCTTTCACTGAACTTATAATAAAAACATCTATTTGAAGTCTGTGGAGCACATTGCAGGTTACACTGAGATAGCCCAGGATATGCAGCATATGCCCTTTATTAATAGGTGCTGGATGGAGGCCAGATAATGTATTGCTGTAAGGGACTGTGCGCTTCAACCTTTGTTAGGCAAGTCTTAAACAGAATAGAAGAATTCAACATTTTACTCATCCAAACCCAGCAACCCAAAGAGGATCATCTGTCTAATTTCTTGCCTTAAACCTGGAGAAAAATCCTGTGATATGGAAGACCAAATTCATACTTGCATTGCCTGATTGGCCACTTACTCTGAACTTCTAAAAACCTTACTGAGCCAGTCCCAGATAACCTCTCTTTTGATGAATTTGCTTTAGAAAAACATCCCATTTCAAATATGTTTCTTTTTTTATTCTGTGATTCATGGCTAATGCATATCTTATACTAACTAGAGCATGATCCATCATAGAGACATCCTATAGTTGACTTTAAATACGAAGGAAAAAGGTTATCTTCTTTCTTCTTTTGTTGATATGATTGCATCTCATCACCAAGAGTGAAACTGTGAGCAAGAGGTTCAGCCAGGGAGAGAAAGAAAGGAATGACAAATATGTGAAAGAGAATAAAACCAGATAGACAATCCTGTTCAGTTTGAGTTCAGAAAGAATGATGCTCTTCCCAGACAGGCCTTTTAGCAGAAGCATTTATCAGTCTGATTTTGGGCTTGAAATGGTAGACAGTAAAAAGCAGTTGAGTTCTCACCTCCCAGAGACATTAAACAGCACTTTATAACATTCAGCCTGTAAATAAAAGCGAAAGTAACCCATCTAGTAATACACCATCACTAACTTAGCATCTTCAGGGCATTTCTCTAGCTTTTCTCCTAGATGTAAATTAACTCAATTTCTTTGCCTTTCTCCTTCAAATTCCCATCTCTGGAACGCAACTACTATTTTTATATCCCTCTTCTGTTTTTCTCTTATGTGAAAGCCTGTCATTAACTTGTTTACCCATGAAATCTTCTTTGTCTCAGAGCACAATCATATTCCTTCTTTACAGAACCCTCAAATAGGATTATTCTGTCTGTCTTCCTGCAACACTTGCCATCATACCCAGTATTTAATGAGGCTCAGCGTTTTATGATAGACAGCCTTGTAGTTTCTTTCCAGTTAATACGCCATACTTCAAAATGCTCTCCTAAACCTTGTGAAGTATTTGGTGAACATCTGCATAACTCCGTTGCCTACAAGCAGATATGATACCAATCAGGAGATGCCCTTTAGACTGAGGTCTTGTTGATACAGGATTTCCTGCGAGATCCATGAAAAATGGCCCTTTTCATCATCTTAAGCTTATCATCCTGTTACACTGAATTTAATTTGTATCAGTCAGTGGAGATTTAGATTCTTATTCAAAAGTTATTAAATATTAAGAAGTACCATAAACACTAACATATGCAGACAGTGGGGGGAAAAAGATTCACGTGAGAGTGAAATGTAAACTGCAGTATATATTTGTGTCAGTTTTGAAATCATTTGATCTCTGCACAGAATCTGTCATCCCATAGCGATGCTATTTGCTGGCCATTTTTTAGTATTTGTACCAGACTGAAAACTCTTGCCTTTTAGGAAACCTGAGCTTTGAAATTATACTGGCCATATTCAGAGGATTGAATTCAGTCATACAGGGCTTCTTTTCATCTGTCTTTGCCTTTATAAACTTCATCTTGAGGCCAAGAACTAAGCATTTTTCTTAGTTTGAAAAACATTGAGTGCATTTCTTGGAAATGCTGCAGCCTAATAGAAATGAGTAGAGTTGCAAAATAACCTGAAATTGTTTCTCACATACTTATGCTACCAATGAAGCTGAAGTTCAAGCTATTATTAGCTGATAAAAATCGTTGACTAAATCTTTCCTTCACAGAAATGTTATGTAGTCATTTCTATATTGGATATAAACCTGGAAAAAGACTAAAAACTAAATATAAATTGAATATATCTCATAATTTAAATAATGCATGGCCTTTTGGACATGAAAGAGGAGGGCATGACCAAAATTCCATTATTCATTTCATATTGTTTAAGACAGTTAATTTCAGTCAGTCATCTTGATTCCTTAGGAAAAACTAAGTTCTCATATTGAGCTTTATCTAAAATCCATTAAAATCATAGAGAACCTGTCTGCTGAGGCCAGTAGCCTTTGGACAGATTGTGTTCCTTTGACAAGCAAAACAGTTTACGCGTGCTTAACTTCTGAGGCAAAATAACTGCGAATAGGAATGTGCAGCCATCAACTGGACAGCTTTTAGTCTGTACCATACCAATACAGAGCCCGAAGGCTGTGAAGGATTTACAGTAGTGATTTTATTCTGGGTTAATAACTTTGAATATTTTAATGAATAATTAACCGGACCAGAACCTAGTGCCATCATGTTTAAAATGTTCAAAATAACACAAGTTTTCAAAATGGAAGTATTTGCAAAAATATTCACCTCTTCTAGTGTAAGTATTTGCAAAAGATTTTTAACTATTTTGTAATGCAGGATTTTTAACTATTTTTACCTGCAGGATCCAAAACTGCGTGAGCAGTTGGATGCTGGGAACCTAGGAGGTCGACTGGAAAATCGAATGGTAACTGTTGTCTACGGTCCAGACCTGGTCAATATATCGTACTTGAACTTGGTGGCATTCCAAGAGGATATAGCAAAGGTAATACACATTCATCTGTGTCATATAAAATTAAAATGTTTTTAATGTATTGTTTTGAGGCATGGATAAATGAGATAAAAGTGGAGATTTCTATGAAATGAACCTCAATTCTGTTGTAGAGCTGTGCCGCTCAATACCAAAGAAGAAATGTGCAATCATTTTTTTTCTGGGAGTTAATTCTACAAATTTTCCCCCCCCTGCTATGTGTGCTCGTCTTCAGAACATTGCTTGTAAAGCCCAAATAAGCATTGTGAAAATAATGGTACACGCAAATTTTTAGTCAGCTATAACATATATACTGTGACTCTCCAAACATGTATCAATATCTTTCAGCAGTTATCGCCCTTTTATGCTTGTTCTAAGTGTGTGTGAATTACAGATCATCTGTGAGATCAAAGCTTGTGAACGGTTGACTTTTTAAGGTTGACCTATATCAGAGTAGTGGGAATCTACAGCTCTACTTTGTATACTCAAGTATGTCAGCAATCAGACCCTTAATTTAACTTGCACACATGACCATTTCTGCACATGTTCAAAGGTTAATTTTAAGCATTGCATTTTGTCCGCTGGTAGCCCTTGAGAAGAATTGTGAAGTCGGCGTCGTTACCTTAGCAAAGTATTTTTTCCATGCAGGTACACAGTCCCTTCATTGCTGTCCAACACAACACAGTTGTGTGTGACAAGCAAGTTATGATTGATATTAGTACATGTTTTGGTTTTTATTTTCCTTGTTCCAATTTCTATATGACTCAATTGTGTTTAATGAAGCGGGAGCTCTTTGCTTTATCTATTCCAAATTGACATTCAAAAGCTACTCCTCTTTCCCCTTCCATTCACGTAGACAGACTGATGACAGCCTCCAGATAACCACGCACAGAAAACACTTTCATATGGCTTACATCCTCAAGTCCACTAGATTGTGCTAAAAGGATAATTTCTCCATAGACTGCTGTTTCTTATTAACAGTAAGGAGTTATTTTGTGACCTCACAGGCAACAAGGACAGTCAAACCAAGTTAATAAAGGTCATAGGATGAAAGCCTTAACCTAGGAGGATATAGTTTTGCTTGTCAGGTTTCTGTCTCTGCTGATCTTCATTAGCCGACTGGTCAATTTGGCAAAAACACAATTTGCACTGTTTCTTTTGATATGAAAGAATAGAAACAAAATGAGTTTGTGGTGGTCCATGGACTGCTGAGTGGGAAGTGCTGTCCTCAGTCTTGAAAATGCACAGCTGCACTCTACAGGGGTGGTTAAGGAATCTTAATACTGCAAAAGTGAAAGTGATTGAAACAACTCTTCAGGAACAAAACCTAAGCATATGATGGAAAATGAAAAGGTATGCTAAAGCTTTACCAGCAAGAATTGCTAGCCATTACCAAGGAAGAGGGAAAATCACCTAAATCAGGAGCGTATGGCCTTCTTTTTCTCTTTCCTGTCTAGCCAGCAATCGGTGAAGCATGATCTATTTGCTAGAACAGTGCAGAAATTGGTATTTTAGGGCCATTTTCTGTTTGCTAATGGAACCTTAAAAATAGTGTAGATAAAATCATGTTTTAGAAAAGCTTGGCTGCTCTAAATCCTGAGTAACTCCTACGATCTGAGTAACTAAGAATCTAAGTCGTCTTTGTTATTTGTAAATGCAGTAGACCAAACAAATTCATATTTTATCAATCAGGCACTGTAGCCTGGGGATGGGATTTTCAAAGCATTGCAGATTAGCTGTGCTTGCCCTGAAATCGTGCTAAATATCCTGATTGTTTCAGTGGGAGCAGAGTTTGATCACTGTTGAATGCATCTAAAAATTCTTCCTTCTTTAACGTGTTTTCCAACTCTATATGAGCCAGACCACAGAATCTGGTCCTTATCATCCGCAGGACCCATGTAGTGACTCAGAGGAGTTGTTATAAATAAGCACACCAGGGAGCTCTGAGAAGGCGTGTAAATACAAGACGTTTTCAACGTCATACACACAACTTTTGACCCTTCCTCTCACTGATGTTCCAGGGAAAGCAAGTGCCAATGAAAAACTCCCCCACCTTTCCCTTTTCAGTGCATGAATATTTTTCAGATTAACTCTTCGTTTGTGATACCTTATTTTTCAAGTTGCGTGACAAGTATCAGTCCTCCCTTGGAGGAGAAAGGCAAAGTAAACGCTAACAGTCTCAGTGAGGCCGTTAAAATTACTCGATTATGGGATTTTCTTCCTTTGCAGAAGGCTTCCTGTTCTGCTACAAGCTCTGTTCATCACATCCACTGGCCAATTGTGGGAAAATTATGAAAATATGAGCCTTGGGCTATTCAACTTGCTCTGAGTGAACTAAATAAAGAGCGAGAAATGATGATGTAGTCGCGATGTACTGTTTTATGTGCATTCCTCCAGGAGAAAGTAACTAATGTTTAAAGTACATTAGTGATGAGCCGGAGGGCGCTGAGCAGCTGGTTTGTTCAAAGAATGCAGCTTGAAATTCATTAGGTAATGGTCTAAAAGGCAGATTGCTGGACACGTCTTGATGATGAAGAGACGTAGCACTGATACAGTGCTTGCTTGTTTTCAGACGGGTGTGCCTGTGCCTGTCTTGGGATAGGATTTGTGAGCATCCACAAACAGCACTGCAGAAGCCAGGATAAAGAAAGAAGTTTATTCTCAAACCCTCTTCTGAGCAGATGCTCTTTTTCCTCTGTCTCTGTTTCCAACATGAAGAATTACAACCTGTGAACCTCTGTGTCTCCTCTACAGTATTTCATTCTCTTCCCAAATCCAGTGACTTCAAAAGTGAACATCCCATCTTTCCCATCTCTTTCCTCTCGCTCTCTTTTGTGCCTCTCATGCCAACTCTGTTCTCACCACACTAGTCCATCCTGGCCATACAGACCCCTCTCCAGAGCCCAAGGAAATCTGTTCCTCCTCAGTTTGATGAGCTTTGGATCAGATTCATCACTAAGAGCTAATGAATTCCTCCATAAGTAAAATGATGTAGTCAAAGATGATTCACAAGTTGTGCTATACTGTGCTTTCCAGTGTATGTCTTTATTTTGCCAGCTTCTTAAGCATAGTTGAGAGCTTGATCAGTATAATAAAATGGTAAAACAAGCCATATAAATTCATGTCCATTTAATATATTTTTTAAAATAAAATTCATAAAGATGACGAAAGTGTAGAATTTCAGCAGCTTGCTTTGTTAACCTCCCACCAAAACCAAACATGTGAGAAACATTGCCTTCACACGTAGTCAGTTCTGATTTGAAGGAAGTGTTTTCAAGAATGTATGCTGTCATTTCTTATGAAAAAGTCTCATCTCTTCTGTTGAGATAAATGTCTTACGGTATGTATCCTGATGCATGTAATAGAGGAGAGAAATTACTTTACCAAGCAACAGATTTCCAAATGAACTGCTGCTTATACACTACCTGCCAAAGCACAGAACAGCTAAATAGTTCATTAGTGAAGTTCACAGGAATGATATAAATACGAATTAGTGTAACAGGAGAGGAGATCGAGTTCAGGGAGCTCTTATCATGATGGATCTGACTTGCTTGGAGTTGAATGTCGGAAGGCTGGGTTCTTCCGCTACCAAACGGGATCAGAGGCTTCTATCTGCAAACAGTTTGTTGGCACTAGTACAGACCTATTTCAAAATACCCAGATTTATATTTTCCTTTTGTATTGCATCTGTACAGGAGTCTGTAGCTACCGCGGTGATTCAGAGGCTGTTATAACCTTTCCGCAGTAGGCTGTTTTCTTTCTACACATAACAACTTTCTACCCCGCGGAGCGCTCTCACCGAGCGCTGCCTTCTGGAATCGCTGCTGCTGGTAACGACGGCTGCAGAGCGCATCATGCACGGAGTTAGAGCATGGGCTTTACTCTGTACTATGCAGCAAAACCAAGGAAACGGAGCCATTTGGTAGCTAAAGCGGCGAGACGCATCTTGGCTCACAGCTTGATGCGAGCCCATCAAATTCAGTCCAAAGCATCTCCTTTATTTCTTCGGGTCTGTGCTCAGGCTGTTGTTTCCCCTCCTGCTGAGGGTTCAGACCAGCGACTGGAAAGATGACGTGACCCTTGGCATATTTTCTGATCTTGGTTTTTTGCTGCAGCTCTGTGGTGGCTGGAATGAAGACCCTAAAATGGGAGAGGCAATGAGCAAATATTGCTTGTGACTTGTTGACTTGGCACCTGTATCATTAGAGATGGCTCAGCCTGCAGGTAGCCCTTAGAATATTTGGCAAGAATGATGTGATTGCTTGAAGAGCCAGGAAAAGCTAGCAAAGGAACGTGGCAAGACTGCTCATGTAAATAATGTTTGTGACAGGCACATAATAACTCAGTTCCCCTTACATTCCTGTCAACAAGTGCTCGGACAAAGAGAAGGAAGAGCTGGGGTGTGGGATACTCCTAAAGTCCCCTACTTCTGTTTTTACAAAATACTTAAGTTTTAAGCCCAGCAGAATCAGTGTGATCCAAACAAACTCTATCAAGATGTGTTAAAAGCCAATGTATTTTCAATTTCTAAATCATATTTTATGTTGCCATTAATCTTTGCAGCCGTTAGTGTCACAGGGAGACGTTTTAACTGCTATTATTAGTGCCTAAACAAAGCAATGTTTACAAGATGAGCCTATTTTGAGCCTGGAAAAATGAGTTGCCAAGAAGAAAAAAAGATGCTGCACTTAATACGCTTTCTGTTCCAAGAGTCACATCAAAGCAGTGGTGTTGCTAACAAACCCGATTCCTGCTCTTTTTCTTTCTCACACCCCTGTTTTTTTCAAATTAGACCTAAGAAGGAAAAACAAGTGAAGAAAAAAAGTGGAAGCAGTCACGAGAGGTGGAGGGGAGGAATATCTCAGCAAGAGTGGTTTACCTCCAGAACAACAAGTCTGTGTCTGAGGGAGGAGGGTTTCTCTGCCAGGAATACCAGTCACGGGGAGGGGTGTTGTCTCGGGTACTTAGGGGTGAGGTTGTAAATGGGGTGGACTTAAGGATCGGGTAGCTGCAGGGTATCAAAGGCCCTTGTAACAGTAGGTATAGAGGCAGCTGCCTCTCTTCCGCGTTGGGAGCGACTGTGTGAGATCAGTTTCAGGAACAAGATCTGATAAATTTAGGGAACAAATCTTAGCACATTAAAAAAATATAAAAATTATAACTTTCGAACCTCTCAAATCGATCATCTAGTCATGCGGAAACTTGAGGCTTTTTAGGTGAAACAAGCTCATAAGCTCCAAAGTGACGTAGCAACATTTGTTTCATTAGAAGTCAATGATACTTTTCGTCACTATCAGTTTTTGTCAGAATAAAACCACCTTTTTTCTGTATTGTTCCTCAAGAAAAAGAAGAACCAAGGAGAGGGAATACCTCCAAAGAGTTTGCATCTAGGAGGGTGTGTGGTGATGGGAATTTTGGATCTGGACTGATATGAAAGGAAACTCAACTTTAGTTTCAAAGGAAACTCAGAAAACTTCAAGTTTAAAAAAAAAAAAAAGCCAAACCCCACATTGTTTGCAAAGGCATTGTTTATTTGCGTTCCTTTCTTTTTCAAAGGGGTGAAACAAAGCCAGTCCCAAACCAGGGTTGTGATTAAAAAGGATTGCAATTAAAGATTGTAAATAAGCACTAAGTTAGGAAGGAAAAACAGGCTGAAGTTGTTGATGAAGAACTGCAGGAGAGATCTGCAGGGGAGGAGAGCGAGGGGATGAGCAGTGAGAGTCTGAACTTCAAATTATAATCATGGATCAGCCTTGCTGGGAACCCGGGAAAGGACGGAGACCTAAGGGAAGGACTTCAGCAATATGCATAGAAATGAGAAAAATAAGTCAGGAAAATAAATGGAGGAAAAGTGAGGGAGAGCCATGGGAAGAGCAGTGCCTGCAGGTGGAGAAGGGAGATGTCCCATGAGCGGCTGGAGGACATTTCTTCCCTACATCAGGGTAGCAAGAGGGAAACATAATTTAGCAAGGGATAGGACCACAGTGTAAGGATGTACGGTAGGGGGAGGAGGAGCTTTTCTGTTCGGAGTTGGATCTTCCTCCTTGTATATCAGAATAATTTAAATTTGTTCCTATATATTTCTGCTGGTTTGGTTTTTTTTAAGCATGTTTCTTATGTTGGCTGGTAAGATCTTAGATAGAGTCAGTACTTACAGTTCTTAATTTGGTGTCTGCTATAAAAGATAAGACCTGATATTTGTTGTTCGTGATCTGTAGAGAGTGTGATGCGGCGGCTCTCAGAATGAGCTCTTAACAAGAGGGGACATTGAAGCAAGAGACTTGCTATGGTGTGGTCTGTATCCCACCCTGTTGGGTCTGTCTGTCTTCAGAGGGATTTAAGCCCATTTCAGCTTAATTTTATGAGAATGGTGGTATAGAGGTTCCTTTTTAAATCCTTAGTGCGTCAGCCAGAACAGTGTCCCCACAATGCAAGAAAATGTATTTTTCTGGGGCATTTATTGCACATCTTCCAGGAACTTGAATGTGTTTTGCATTAGACATTTATCCATATGATTTTTTTTTTTCAATTCAGTGGAATAAGATACCTTTAAAAAAATATTTGTAACAGTCTTCATTTTTTTTGCAGCATGACAAAATCTGGTCTCAGACAAGGAAGGAAGCTGTAATTGGGAGAATCAAGTTCAGACTTTAATTAGGCACTTTTTCCTAACGATATAATTTTCAAAAATATTTTTCATTGTGTAAGTAAACATCTAGAGGAACCCTCATTTAATCCCATTTTTGTCTTTATAGGAATGGTCAGATGAAGTGTTCAGTTTGGCAACAAATTTGTTGGCACAGAACATGTCAAGGGACGCGTTTCTGGAAAAAGCGTAAGTGGCCGTCGTATTTAATGCTGTGGGCGTTGCTCTCTTCTCTGCGTCATTTTCCTCTTTTCTTGTTAGTCACATTGTCAGCTATTGTTTCTGCTTTGATGAGTTGTCACTTTTGTAAACACAGGCTGTCCTTTCTCATGGTTTTAAAAAGCCTGTTATCTAAACGTCATTTAAACAAAAATCTTGTTAGGGTTCTTCTTGCAAACTACTAAGTCATAGCAAAAAACCAGAATTAAATGTCATCTTCCCCTTGTATACAACAGTAGTAGCTTCAGCTGTAGTCTGAAGCTCTCCATTTAAAATGAAAGAATATTCTGGACTGCCTTGCTTTTGGTTTATTTTCCCTTTTTTCTGTTATTGATCAAAAAATGAGAAATGCAAGAAGCCCACTTTCCTCAGTCTAATCTCTCTGGTTTTCACGTGATTCAGAGGGAAGCTGTGAATCCATTCATCTAGATTGCTTTGCACAGTGCGCAGATTGAGTTGCTTTCAACGAAGTAGAAAAGCTGTTTATGAGAATATTTGGGGTGTAAAAACACACCTCTGAGAGGAAAGAGAACCTGAGATCGGTGATTCTCAATGGGATGATAAGTGCACATGCTGAGAGTTTTGCCTAAGTGATAGCATTGAGAACAGCATGGCAAAGCCTGCCAGATAGTGATGGTAATGAACCGGGGTACTTGCTGGCCTTTTGGGGTTCTAAAAGGGAAGAGAGACCCTCCCCAGCCTACAAGTTGGCTGGTTAAATTCAGCTTTGTGTCTCCCCCAAAACACCTTTTAACTTCTGCTCACAGACAGAGGCTCAGTCCAGCTAAATACCAAGCCAGGGCTTAGGTTCCTAAAACTTGCCTCCATCCAAGAAGCAAGTTAACCCACCCTTTTTCTGGACTTTCTAAGGCTGTGCATGCCTAACTTTATTAGATGCACACATATTTAGTCAGAAGGTTCCCAACTGCTTAACTTTAATCCCAGGTATGTATTCATAGGTGCCTGTTCTGGGAAGGGTCTGTGTGTGTGTGTGTGTGTGTGTGTTTCCTTCTTGTAGCGTTCGTTGTGGTGCAGCTGAAGTCAACAGAAATTCTTGAAGAAACTTTGAAGCTTTGTGTCTGATAATGCTGTGTTGGGACAGCAAGGATATATTAGGCAAACAAAATCCCAAATGGATGGAAAGATTTAACATTTCCTTTTCACTCCGCATGTTGACAGTGGAGAAAGCACTGTACTAACCTGAGCAGAGGTGACTTCCTTCGGCTCTGTAGGTTGTAGATGAGTTCCAGGAGTGATTTGATACTACTATTTCCATGCCCCTTACCACTCCAATACCCAGGTGGCCAGCAGACTTTGCTGACAGGTCTGTAATTGGAAGGATTGTGGCTGTACCTAATGGGTGTTTTCCTATCGGATTCACAGGAGGAACATGTTATCACACGTAGATAGTAGGGCAGTCTTACTTGGAGCCATTGTTCTGTGGTTGTTCAAGCAATATTAATTAAAGATGAAGTCACTGGACACGTTGCGTAGATTCAGTAGCAGGCAAGCATGGTATTCCTGGGTCTTTTCTTTTTCCACTAATTAATAAATCACTTAGGAACTGTTGGGTTTCCAGGGTTCTCTGCACAGATGCCAAATCAGAGTCACTTAAGAAATCTTTGACTTTGAAGATTAAAAATATTCCCATTATAATTACTGTACTAGGCAAAGTGTTGGTTGCAGTCCTGTCAGAACCCTTTTGTTGAAACAGAAAAGCAAATTGCATTAGAGCAGAACTAGAAAGGTTTTTTCCTTGTGGCATTCAGTCCCTTGCAGCGTTGGAAGTGCAATAATAAACAGCTTGAGCAGCTCTCCTGTGGTTTGGTCAGATGAGAAAAATAGGGTTAATTTGGGAGGAGGGGTGGTTCATAAAAGCTGACATTTTGGTTATAAAGTGCTCATTCTTCTGTTGTAATCATGCAGCGTATTTTTGTGTTGGGGTGCAAAAATGGACGCTGGAGTACACGCGTACTGAAATGCTGACCAGTGCAGTAATGAGCAAAGGGTGACTCCACTGGGGAAACCTTGGCTCAGCGTTACGTCCAGGCTTTGTCCTTCTTGGTGTCAGCGCTGCGCTACTGAAATGAGTCCATTCGGCTGCTACCGATGGGAGTATCTCCTAGCAAGCTTTTTAACAGGAATAACATGCTTGGTTTTCTTAGATGGATGGATAATGGCTGCAGGGGAAAAAATACTGTCCCATGTTTAACAAATAATTTGGGAGGAAAAAAGGTGGCAAGTACTGGTGCGGGTTGACTGTTCTTCAGACACACATTATTAGTTTGCTTTAACTGAAGTTCAGCATTCTTTTTTTTTTTTTTTTTTTTCCCCACTTTTCCTTTATTTCTAGCTTTCTTGGCTGTAGAGGAAAACATTAAATGTGACCAGAATGTACTCAAAAGTTTCAAAAAAGAGAAGGCAAAATAAAAGTAAACCTTTTTTTTACTAACTGCTGTGATTTTCTTTTTTTTTTTTTTTTCCTTAAATCAAGCTCAGTGCGGGGAGATGGGGGCAGAGGGGATAATATTTTTGTTTGGTGACACAGTAGCACAAGAGATTTCAGTTTCCAGAAGATGCATAGGAGGAGACAAGGATTTGTGAAAATGTTCCTATCCTAGTTAGGGATATTAGCATGTACTTTGTTTTTGAAGCGGTTGCTAACGGCGTTTTTGGTTGGGAAGAAAAGGAAAGTTGATTAGAACCATGCAGTTTCTTTTTCTTTTGGTAGGCCAGTGGGTAAAGTGAAAAAGTTTTAAAAAAAAAAAAAAAAATAGGATAATACTCTGAAATAGTTAAGTGTTGCCACATTTTTCACTAGATCATATTACTGCAAAACTCATTTCTAGTTTTAATTATATTCGAGTGGAAAAAATGAAGCACTCAAAAAGCCGTGCTCTTTGCAGGCTGCTGCTGGTAGACATTATGCTGGTAACCAGTAGTCCTCGCATAGCGGGAGGATCATCAGATAGCAGCTGTAGGCCCAACCGCTTCTCATTAAAGCTACTGGATGACTCCTGTTTCAGTAGGCTTTGAATCAGTATGTTGAAAGATTTGGACAAAGGAAGATACATCCTCAACCTGCTGCCTTAATGAGCATGCAAGAGAAGTCACAGGTCCTGAGATACTGAGATGCTCTAAATACTCGGTTCAAAAGCTGGATAATTGCCTGCCTGTAGATGGTTTCAGCGTGTAATTTTTATATTGCTTCCTGCTGGAAATGTCTTGGGCTTGCCCAGGGCTGCTAAGTATACCGACGCTCTTGCTGGGGCAGAGACATTTCAGTTGCCAGCGATTTGACTTCCTTCCAGCTGAGGAGTGAAAACATTTAGGGTCAAACGGAGAAACCTCCACAGATGTGTGATGGGGAGGGCTTAGGGAGGCAGGGACGTCCGTGTGCAACATCCAGGGACAGTTTCAGCCCCTGGAAGAGGAGGAGTACAGCCACCTTCCCAGTCAAGTTGTGTAGCCTGTGTGCCACAGTTCAGTCTGCTCATAGACTGGCAGGCAGCCTGGGTGAGAAAGAGCTTGGGGGGATGATAAATTTGTGCATTAATGGTATTTGCAATGTCCTGTTGCAAGATGGACAATATTTGACACTACAGGTGCATTCCTGTTGATGGAAAAGTTATTTACTGATTAATGGTATCCCCATGGGTTTTCATACTGGGCAAAAGAGATGAGTGGAACTTGCCACGTGGTCAGAACAATGGCACTGAGCTATAAAATTGGTAGAGAGGTACTTGAAAATGCTGTAAAAATAAAACAGGATGTTTTTCTCTCCACAGTTACACAAAACTTAAGCTGCAGGTGACTCCAGAAGGGCGCATTCCTCTGAAGAAGTAAGTTCTGTTCCCCTTCCTTACCACGTAGCCTCCTCTGACTTTTTAGTGTGAATATATGTTTGAGACGTCAGAGACATGTTGTGAGGATAGATATATTCAAATTGCATATCGCTGGGGTAATATGAAGAGAGCAGCGATGACTTTTTCAAATAACCATCCGCTGTAATAGGGGCTTGTGTGGGGTAGAGTTAAACTCATTGTGGGCACCGTTAAGCTCACTTGTGTTACCGAGCAGCCAGCCAAATGGAAATAAATAGCTAAAGATACGATAGACTGGGAAGTGATATTCAGTCTTTAAGCTGCATGGGCCATCAAGGCATGTCTGTAAGCCAATTCGCTCTGGTTTGTCTTCGTTTTGCAGCATATACCGCTTGTTTTCCGCTGACAGAAAACGAGTAGAGACCGCGTTAGAAGCTTGTAATCTTCCATCTTCCAGGGTAAGCATCTGAATTTATTCCTGGCCCTTACAAAGTGTTGCTTGTATTCGGCGCTGTTTACTCTCTATTGAGTCGAGGACAATTTGTTCCAGGCTGATCATGCTGTGCTGGCTTTGCTTCTGGATAGGTCCTCAGCAGCAAGTCTTTCTTTCCCACACAGAAGTTCCTGATACCCATCTGCAAATCTGAGTACCTTTGATTTGAAATTGTGTAGGAACCAGGAGTGCCTGGAAGAAGTGCAAATGGATTAAAGGAAAGGGCAGGAGGTTGCATGGCCTGTCCTGGAGAAATCTTGTGAGAATATTTTAAGAATTGGTGACTGTTGCACAATTTTCAAGGCATGATTTCAGAGCAGTCTTAGCTTGAGGTGTAGCTAATGGTGTAATCCGTTTCCTTTTCACAAAAAAAAAACATCTCTAGCTTGAGTTAAGTGACAATTTAAACGCACTGTAGCTTATCTAAGAGGTGCATGGAGTAATTATTGAAATGCTATAGTGTCAAAGCTGTTAATGCTGCAGGGATGCAGCCATCGTACGCTGCTAATCCAGGAGCTCTCCTCAACCTGGAGCATTTGCCGGATGGTACCTCACCCTCAAGAAGGCTTTTTTCAAGAGGAATGAGCTTGAGCAGATAATTCTAGTTAACGCTGGAGTGAAGATGTCCTTAGTCTTTCCTCCCAGGTGGAGCTTCTCCTCCAGGAAGCTTCTTGCAAGGCAGTTTCTATATTCAGAGGTCCAAGAGGTGGGGCAGAACTAGTCTGCAGCACAGGAGAGCCTGCATCTCCTAATCCCTCACTCATAGAAAACCGTGCTGTGGTGTTCACTCAACCTTCGTTTCCCCAATGGTTTCTTAACACAGCCAATTCCTACAGCTCCAGAAGAGCAACGGAGCAAAATCTTCACAAGCCAAGTGTCAGATATCCCTTACTGATGAGACCTTCCTTCATAGGTTTGGGAGCTTAATTCCATCAAATTTGAAGGAATGTCTGTAAAGTAGGTATAAAAGATTATAGTAATCTTATGTGAAGTAAGGTTGTGAGGTTAGGAACATGGAAAGAATAATTTTAAAGGTGGGGTTTCATTTAACTGTTAGCAAACAAGATAAGATGTGCAAAAAATCACTGAAGCATTGCTTTTTAAATCAGTTGATTTATTACTTTACTACATATCTCTGAAAAAAAAAATCTAAACATCAGTGGAGTCCTTGGAAGAAACTGCAACCTTTTTCTGCTATTTATTTTAGCACAGTCAATTTTACATACACATTGCTGGATACTTGTTGCTGGGATACCATCTTGAAAATTATTCATAGTATAAAGTAGAGCCTTTCTTTGGTTGGGACAAAAGAGAAATATGCTTCATGCAACAAAGAAAACTGTGTTGATCATCTTTGAAAAAAATATTTTAGAAGCTAAGTGCTTAAGAAGCATGAAACTGAATCTCATAGAGGTAATGGAGTAGAAGAAAATCAGTTCTTCAACTACAGCTTTTTTCCTTTGTGTTCCTGTTTATTTGAACAAGTACAATTCTTAACTTCAACTTCCAGCTTTTCTGCCCTATTGTACTACAGAACAAGTGGTCTTCCCATCAAGCCTCGAAGAGCACCGGACTCCCAGCAATGTACAAGACATGAATGCCAGGGAATCTTCCTCAGTAAAACTGTCAGAGTGGTTCCAAAGAATGTTTATCAAATATGGTGATAGGTGCTTTATATATATAAATATAAATATATATATACACACACCAGATTATTCAGAGAATTCATGATGGACATTAACAGCTTAGGCTGTTTGGGTGTTTTTTATTCATGCCTCATGAAGATCCCTCTAAGGGTCTTTTCTCCAAGTTTCATAGAAAAAACGTACTTCTCATTGCTTAGGAAGATGCAGGGCTTGTTGGCCATGAGTTTCACATGATGTGTTGTTTCACCTCTCAGAACCTGTGGATGACCCTAAAACACAAAATGCAATTCGCAGTCATGGGTAAGAGGATGCCAAATCAGCATTTATCACTCTTCTGATTTATAGCTTTAAGGTTGGCACAGGCCCTCCTATATCTCACACAGTGACCTGACCATAGGGCAGCCTGAGCTACGCTGCTGGGGCATAGTATCACTGCATGGACTTGTCTGTGACAGTACAAACTTCAGCATCTGCTAGCCCTACTCTTTAGCAAATTCCCTGTGTGGGTGCTCGCCAGGAGACCTCTTGGGACAATGTGTAGGCACTGTATTCAGTGCGAGAGGAGGAAGAGTTCTCATTGCCTGGATAATTGCCTTCATCCTGCTGTAGAAGAATAGCGCCAGAGAGGCTCCCCAGAAGTGCCAAAAATAAACTCTTTATTTCATATTTAGGGACCTTAATAAGGGATGGATTCTGTGCAGTGCTGAGCACTCCAGCCCTGATTCAGCCAAGCAGTTGAGCATGACTGCAGTGGGATGAGCCATGGACTTCAAGTCAAGCACATTTTTAAAGCATGGATTTATTTATTTATGTATTTCTGGGTCGGACCTGGCAGGTGTAGAGTCTTGCAGGACCAATCCCTGTGTGATCTGATTTTCAGCAGCATTCGTCATCCAGCAGATCTGAAAGCAGAGGAGTGTTTAACTAAATGTTTAAATGAAGTTTTAAAATATGCCAATGAGTTTTTGAGTTTGGCATCTGATTCCCCTATGATTTTTTAAAAATCTTCGCTACTTTTGGGGAAGGGGGGGGGGGTGCTTTTTGTTATTGTCGGGTATTTTTGTTTGTTTTGGTTTTAGTCAAAAGTGCCTTAAATAGAATTTGAAGAGCTTTATTTTAGTCGCCTGTTTGGCTGTGAAGACTGCTTTCTGCCTTCCTGTTAATGTAGAGGTTCACGATGAAGCACCAGTGAGCTTGACTGTTAACTTAAAATAAAACAACCAGCTATTGAGTCCCGTCTGTGCAAATAATCTGAATTAGCTGTTGTGCTGCCGAATATATAACAGACTGGATACAGATGTTATAAAAGCAGGCAGGTTACCAGACAAATCATAAATCAACAGTGCTTGAAATTAGTAGAGAGTCTTAATCACAGAATAAAATTGCATGCCAATATTCAGCAAAGCTGGAAATGAGGGATGCTCTCATGTGGTACAGAAAGTTTGTGATGTGTTCATTGGTCTCAAAAAAGAGATTAGCGCATAAGGTGTGTGGGTGGTTCCACTGAAATGTGGATGGCTCAGACCAGGCTGAGGAAAGGGCAGCGTATTTTAATCCCTTTTGGTAAGCAGGCTTCAGAATCCAAATATAGTTGTCTGAGGTTGTGCCTGGGGTGGCAAATGCTTGCAGCGAGGTTTTCATCTCCCATCTAGATCTCTGTGTTTCGTAGCCCACCGATTACGTTACCGGTAGGGAATAATTATTAAAGGGTTCTGTCCTTGTGCCCGAAGACTTGTGTTTGTTATCCTCTTTGTAGATAGGTGTTTGTAGATCCGTGTTGGGAAACAGGTGTATTTTCTTAATTGGAACCAAGTGGCAAATAAAAGCCTGGATCTTGGGTTATTGGAAAAGACCCACAGTTTGTTCAGCGTTGAGTACCTTCAAATCTCCTGTAAAGGAAAAATATATTAGGTCAATGGGAGACTGTAATTTTGTGGTAATTACAGAATCAACATCTAAAATGCCCTTAGGAGAAGTGCTGGCTGAGGAGCAGGAGCCTGCTGAATAGGGATTATAGGTGCAGGGAACAGGAGAGCGGGGTGCCGGCTATAACAAGAAAATTCACAAGCTTTATGAATCCTGGCCTTCAGGAAAACACAAGTTATCTTCAGGTTACCCTTGCGCTGGATTTAGCAGTTGTGCTGTTGGCGAGTTACCTGGCTCAGCGAGCTGATCCCACGGTAAAGCGTACAGGGTTGTTTTGGCCGGGTAAGTTTTGAACCAGTTCACCCTGCAGCCGCTCACACGGTCTTCCCTGGAGCAGGGAAGCAGCCCAGCTTGGACTGAGCGTGAACTGGCTCCAGCTCAGTCTGTGCTTGCAGACAGAAACGCTGAGCGATGATCACGGTACAGAACCCTCTCGGCCCTCTGCAGGTTTCATAGATGAAAGGAGAGATAAAGTGATGCCTGTGGCCTTCACTTATTTATTTATTTTAACCTAAAGCAGGAAAAATATTGAAAAGTTTCCTTCCATCTAACAAAGGCTTGAATCAACGTTTCTGGTTCCCCTGGCAACGGCATTAAACAGGCGGAATAAATAAAAGCAATGATTTCCTCCATCAGCAGCTTGCTTCTGAGACGACCAGGTTCAATGGTGTTTAAAAGCAAATGGCTTTGTGTCCAAGTTACAATTTTCCTCCTCCAGTTCATCAGATTCAGGCATTATTTTGGAGCTGAGGAGAGGTGTCATGTGGGCCCATGGTGGTCCCAGAGACTATATGCTATAGCTTTTGATAAAGTTAGCTTGCGTGGAGGAAACTCAAAAATTAGATTTTCAGTATTTGCATTTCACCTTTTTTTGTGTTTTCCTTTTTCTTGTTCCTTTATAAGGGTTCCTCTCCACAAAATACAAGCTTCTGTGTGTGTGCAAAAGCAGAAGCCAGTGAGCACACCGTTACCGTTCTGTGCTGAAAAAAGCTTTGCACCTTCCTCAGGGTCCTCATTTCTTCCCAGCTCCACTAAAGAAGCCGTCCTTGCTATCTTCTGCAAAAGCTCGGGAGCTCGAAGGCAGCGCGTGCAAGTGGGAGCAGGGCTCTTGAGCTTCATGCAAAGGACTGTTTTCCTTATCCAGTCCAGTTAAAAACAGTAATGCTATTTTTTTCAGAGAAAAGCCAGCAGGTATAATGGGGATGATGAAAGTGTTATCTAAAAGCAGGATTAAACGTAAATTGTTGTAAATTTTAGAAAATGTAAGAAAAAAAAATGCTGGTATCTCTTCTATAGGAGAGCAATTTTATCAGTTTTTGCAAAAGAAATCTGATTGCCAAATGCATTACACTGAGTGTTTAGGACAAAGATGCATGGAAAAGCTACACTGCATGAGCCTTGCCCAGAATTGTGGTACCTCGAACGTGTATCTTCAGGAAGGAAAAGGAAACATTTCAGCTGCTTCAGAGAACACGAGTGTTAATAATGACTCAGTGACCCAGTTTGTTCCTCGGTTCTTTGAAAGCTTTGGAAAGATGAGTAACGTGCTCGTCCTCTGTAACGCTGCCATTTTGCTCGCTGAAGCACACGGGCTCAGCACCACTGGTCAGCCGCCCCGCTGGGATCGATCTCAGAGGCTTCATCGGGATTGATATACCTATTTATGCCATAGATAACGGGGTTAGATGGAGAGATGTCCTTTCTTTCTTCTTCACAGGTGCTCAAAGAAAGAGATAACTTTACCTTGTGGAAACTAAGATGATGAATGTGTTTATATTTTTTTTTTTAAAGGTGTACTCTTTAAGCTGCTCTGTTATTGAGGGGAATTTATTATTCTGCAAAATCCAGGCTTCTCTAGGTTGCAGGATGCAAATCAAAAGAAGTGCAGTAGCGAGTGATCTGTTTACAAAGCGCGTATAAAAGTGCAGTATTGTCCTTTCACTATTTTTTTCCCGTTTTGCAGAATGATTCAATCCCTCAAGATGACTTCACGCCAGACGTGTACAGGGTGTTCTTAAACAACCTCTGCCCTCGGCCTGAGATCGACCACATCTTTTCAGAGTTGTAAGAAAAGACGCTCATTTATTTTTTTCTTTTTTTTTCCCCTTCACTGAGTTTCTGGGGTAGGGGTGGTAAAGTAGGTTATTTAGACTACAGCACCATGCAGCAATTGCCAAGAACACATTTCAGTGTCAAGCAGGGCTGTTTTTTAACCTCAGATCAAGGGTTCCTTCTCTCCTAGGCTTTTGCCTCCAGTTCTAATGGCCAGAGTTTTAAAGTAATTTGTTCCTAGGGGGGCAGAACTGCCAGGTCTTGTTTTTCTGTATGGTTTGGGATAGTTCAGGCTTCCATGAAAGCAAAGGAAGAAGAGTAATAAGCAGTAACAGCATGCAATAGACATGAGAATACGTATAATGACCCCCAAAAGCTTAATTAGGACTTGCAAAAAATGCAGTAACTTTTAGGATTTGTGCATCATGAATTCACACCGTGAAATTAAATTAGCAGCCAGCTACAACTGATTTCATACGTTCAGTTACAAGCTATATAACTTGGGTTGCTTCTACCCTTCGCAGCAAGTCGTTGTACTTCCCAGTTTCGGCAGAGCCTGATCAATGGAGTCAGAACATGAGGCAATATGAAAGCAAAGTAATTTCCAAAATACATCCCAAGACCACCGAAGCAATTAGCGAACGTATCTTTGCAACGTGGGTGTGCTCACATACTCCTTTTGTGCTTATTTTCTCTAAGGTTGAGGTTTCAAAGGAGCGCAGCCTTGGCCTAGTTTGCTCCCGTTGAACCTGAGGGTAGACTTCCCGTTGCTGTCTCGCAGAGCAGAAGTAGGCCAGCCTCAAGTGCTGTAGACAACCCCAAGCACGTCACCTGGCTCGGAGGCTTCCTGGGTCTCCATTCTGGGTACAAATTGTACCCAAACTCTGCTTTTTTTACCAGCTCTCTAAATAGGCATCTTTTTTGCTTGCTTTGCAGAGTGCCTAGCATTTTTTAGCAGGTTTATAAAAAAAAAAAAAAAACCAAACCAAACCAAGCAAATACTGGAATAATGAAGTCAGGGCTGCTGTTATTTAGCAGTAAAACCAAATAGTTGAGCCAGGAATGCCAGCAGAGTGTTTGTGGCAAGCTCAGGATTGAATTCCACATCGTTTTCTCTCTTACTTTTTTAAATTGCTTAGTTCCAGGAATTCAGAGGAATGAAAAGCTTTTAGCATTACTCTGACTCTTCCCATTGATGTCAATAATGCTGAACGCTTTTAAAAATCTTACTCCTAGATGTTTGATGAAGAATGTTTGTCGTTACATGCTGGCAAAGTAAATTAGTCCAGCAACAGAGTGGGACAATGTTTTTGTTGTACGATAGTTTGAATCTTATTTCGGTTTCCCTGGGAAGTTACAGAACATTGAACAAGATTTCAAGGAAATGTATTTTAATGGCTTTGCTGTTGCTTTAATTTTTCTCTAGTGGTGCCAAGAGCAAACCATACCTTACTGTTGATCAGATGATGGAATTTATAAATTTTAAGCAACGTGATCCACGATTAAATGAAATCCTTTACCCACCGTTAAAACAAGAACAAGTTCAACAACTGATTGAGAAGTACGAACCCAACAGTAATCTAGCAAAGAAAGGTCAGTGGTTTTTATATTCTCGCTGCACTCTGTTTCTGATTTGAAACAATGACTCAATTATCCTACAGTGCATGCTAAAGCAAAATTTGGTTCAGAATCAAATTGCATTTCCAGCTATCTGCTCTTGGATCGTACAAGCCTGAGAGACATTGTGTGGTTCATTTTTAAATGTATTTGGTTGGGATCAATTTAGGAAGGATGGGGCTGGTTTCAATATTTAGTTTTCAGTACATGTAATTGATAGTTTGGAACAGTTGCTGTGGTGTGCAAACTTCAGCAGAAGCCTTACTATCACAATGACTATTTACCGGCATCTGAAACGTAAAATTTAAAGAAACAATCGGTGGCATTGAAACTAAGATGATGATAATTCTATCATTTAATAATAGTAATAAGCCCAGCCCTCTGCTTTCTGATAAAGTGGTACACAAAGTAAGATGTGAGAGTAGCTGAGTGTGTTTCGTGCTATAATCACAGACAATTCCCTTTTGAAAATCTCGAGCGTTGTCAGGGCTTAACTGGGCATTTTGCCAAAACCAGCGAGAGAACTCCTGCTCAAATCTCCGCACATTTTTGCTACCACCACAAGTCTTAAAATAGCATTGAATTTGTGTCTGCATCCTGTTTTATTCCAATCCACATATCCTAATGATTACCCCGGCTTTTAATGTGTTTATACCTTAGTAATTTTAGGGGCATGGGAATATCCTGGAAAACAGATCTGATATGAAAAAACTGTTTTGGTCCAGAGATTTTGGATCCAGAGGAAACAAAAAGACATCTTCCCCAAAAGTCTAGGGGTTAACTGAAGGCTCTCCTGCCCCTCTCCCTGGAAGCCTTCTGACCTAGATGCCTTCCTGAAGGAAACCTGTGGCTCTCGATGCCACGATCAATGTTGTCTCAAGGCAAAACACTTGTCATTTTTCTCATAAGGCTTCTTATTTTTTCTAGTCCGATCAAATTTAGTGTTTTCAGAGCTTTTGATGGAGGGTTAAATCCTGCTGCTTTGTCATGCTTATGCAAACTGTCTTTTGACGTCAGTGAGAATACTAGCATGAGTAGGTGAAAACATGTTGTGACCTCCTCTCTCATCCGTGCAAATATTAGAATATTGCTCTGGGCTTACCTTATTTCACATCAGCTACAGGAAAGTCTGGTACCTAAAAGATCATTCTTATTACCCAAATATTGGCACTTCATATAAACCAAATAAAGGATTTATTAGAAGGAGGTGTGCTAGCAGAACACCAAAGTCAAAATGCAATCGCCTTCTGACTAGCAATAAGGAGGAAGCATGAAACAAACCTCAGAAGAAGGGTGCTGTGATGGTGTTTGCTGGCACCTCCAAGTAGGATTTGTGGGACACCTCCAGCTTACCCTAATTTACGTTGGTGCACACATTTGCTGCAGGTACTTGCTCTTCAATAGGTGCCTCTCTTCCTGCATATGATTTATATTGCTCTTACAGAATCAGTTCTCACAGAAAAT
Organism: Theristicus caerulescens; assembly: GCA_020745775.1. Lineage (NCBI taxonomy): Eukaryota > Metazoa > Chordata > Aves > Pelecaniformes > Threskiornithidae > Theristicus > Theristicus caerulescens. The sequence continues at coordinate 122,310,673 of CM036561.1, read as the reverse complement.
GCTGACTTTAAGAAGGGAAAAACAGGTCACAGAGAGTTAATTCCTTTTGTGTGTGTGTTTTTTTTTTTTTTCTTCTTCAAACTTGTGCACTGAGGTCCAGCAAACTCTGACAGAGCTGGCACAACCTGCAGGCCACCTCTGTGCTGCAGACACCACCTCTTATATAGCACCCTGTCTGGCAGCTGAGCTGCAGCAACTGGCACATGCTGCTACCCATGCTCCAGGACAAATCCTGAGCCTACTGTGTTAAAATTACAGGAATTGGCTAATCAGGAATGACACGGGGACACAATATTTTCTGTACATCTGCTCCGAGTTGGGAATGCAACTCACTGTATATTAAATGAAGTGTAGGTGTGCGCTCAATCCTACACTCGTCGAATAATTGCAAACAAATGCTGCGTGTCGGTAAAATGTCACCAAAATATAACAGTGCATATTCAAAATAATGATTTAACCTTTTAATGTGGTGTTTTGTAAAAGGGATTGTCACTCAGGCTTTCTGCTGTTGGAAAGGACTGTTCATAGGCTGAATTGCAGGATGGCAGACCGAAGTGACACGCTTCAGGGCCGCTTTCCCTGCCACTGAAACTATACTCACTTGGGAGCAGAGATGTTATTTTCAGTAGACCTGTGGATGTTCAAACGACAGTTAGATGTGGTCCACTGGTATACACCCATGAACTTGTTGGCCTTACCTTGCCACCTCTGCTGCTCAGATATTCTGCTAAATTTCTTGTGGTGGCATTGCTTATGTCCCCTTATTTGCTGGGGCCAAAGACAGTGGAGAGGTAGGGATGGAAGTAGGATGTTTGGAATGGCCCCAGTGCTACCAGTTAAAATAGTAAGAGCAGGTAGAAACTTTAGGGCACCCAGACCAGCAGCTAAAATAGGTAAGAAGGTAGCAGAAGCCTTCATCTAACATAGTTCTCAAAGAAAATGGGATGCAACAGCTCTATGAAGAGAGATGGGCTTAGGGTCGTTGTCCACATGTTCCTTTACGCTCCTGCGTTTCAAAGTGAGCTGGAAGAGGTCCCAGCTAAACAACTCCTAAGGATTAGTGGGGTACACCAAAAAACGGAAGAGTAGTGTAACAAGGCACATGAGGCAGAGGTAAGGATGTGAGAGAATTACATGATAAACGGCGTGATGGGAAATGGAGTTACAGGTGGCCTAAGGATGACTTCATCGCTGTTGTACCAGAGCAATGCAATTAAATAATTGGACTTTTGGAGCAGTTTTGCAGAGTTTTGGTTCAAGAAGCAAGCCAGAAGATCTGACAACATGGTATATGTATTTGTTCTTTCTTGGCAATGAGAAGTTACTCCTTTGAAGTGAAATACAGATACGGGTCCAGAACAGAAGAAAATACCACAAAGAAATTTAAAAGTTGTGATTAACTGCTGCTTGTGAGTAATGAGTGATTTGAAGTACTTTGTGGTGGTAGAGACTTTAAAGGCTTGTTTGCAAGAATTAGGTGATATAAATTACCAGCCTTCGTGCCAGTTAAATCACTTTCCTCAGGTTGTTCTAGAGTTTGAACATTTGCAGCTGCTCAGTGTGTGTTTGTATGCACATGCCTGCACACAGGTATATTGTTTTGTTTCCATAAGCTGCTTGTCTGACCAGCTCTGTTCATTATCTTGTTTCATTATGATAACATCAGATTGCAGAGAGGTTAGGGACAAAGATACACATAAATGGTGAAGGTTTGTCCACTTTCATGTTCGTTTCTGTCGTAGTTCTATATTTCTATATTAAACAATCGATCTGATGGTCAGGTGTCCCGCGGAAATAAAGGGATTCATGTCCAGCATCCTCATGAAATAAGACAAGCTCTTCTGTTTCAATCAGACTTTAAAGCCTGCATAGTCCTTGTTTAAACAGCCAGAGAAAATGACTTTTATGAAAGCCTGAGACAAAGTTAGTGGCAAATGTCCGTATTTTTCAAGTATTCTACAGGGCCACAAGGCCTACATTTCTAATCGTCTTTCACAAAGTTAGACAAAATATATCTTGTTTTTCTTTTTTTCCTGTGCGCAGCAGCACACGTCAAGATGCAAACTTAAACTGAATACTTGCAATTCACAAGGAGTAAAAGCATTTATGCTGTGGGAGTAAGGTTTCATGTTTGCAACATGCAGAATGTCCTGGCCTTGATGTAGTAAATCACTTAAGCATGTGCTTAACTTTATGGGTGGTGTGGGAAGAGAGGATAGTTATATAAAAATCTCTTAGGCTCCATTTCCTTGAACATCGTATTAATTCTCTCTTAAAGTTCAATTCCCATGATTACCTATTTCCCAATGTTGTTGAGGTGAAATTTCTTAGCAAATAAAATTTTATGCATTCAAAAGTTCTTTTAAATAGAATTAGTGATTTTTCCTTGAAAACTTAAATCCAAATTCATAAAACAGAAGCTATGTGCCTTTGTACAGCAGCCTGACTCCTTGCTCCCACTACCCTTTTTGGACAGTTCTAGACCTTCACTCGTCTGGTGATTATATCTTCTAATTTCATGTCTAACTGTATTCATGGTCTGTGCACATCCACTGTACAACAATATTCTCTTTTAACTCAACTATTATTCTCTTATAGCTAATTGAATGAATTTCTAAAGAATGGTTGTACTGTCTCTCAACTTTCACAGCACTAGTCAAATGCTTTTGACATCTCCTAATTCTCCATTCCTCTGATTGCCATTATAGGCCTTTTTCTCTACCTGTTGCAGCTAAATTACAGTATTTTGAACACAGTAAGCAAGAACTGTACATAATATTTTAAACTTTTTCAACGTGGCTCTTCGGGAACCCGGTAAAATCAAATACCAATGTGCTTACTGGATAAGGGCCTTAGGTGGCACAGTTTTGAGTAAAAAGGCTGCCCGTGTTCCTGCTCGTCGCTAATGTATTTTAGGTATTGTATTGCTGAGATGTGATTGAGCTTTTGCAACATCAGCAGATACGTGGGCTTGACATCTACATAGGTTAAGCATGTGGAGTAGTATTTTATTGTGGTTGAAGCAAGCTGTTGTGATTAATGCTTTGTGTCATACAGGGAAGGAGATTAATGTGCTATGTATAGCATGTTTCCTTATCAGGTGGAAGCAGAAGGAAGCTCCTGATACTGCTGAGCAGTCTCTCACTGTCAGCAAAACCATGCTGGTAGGGCTGGTTAAGTAGCATCTTGTAGTTTGGTATTTTCAGGCTGTAAAGCATTTGCATTGGGTGGCCGACATAACTACTAAAATGTATTCCCTTTCAACTTACCAGGTTGATAGTGGGATGTGTGTTAATAAGTCAGTTGCCAAGTGGTTGACTGGGAATTTCCTTATTTGCTCTTATTTCTAAGAAGGTTTGCATAAAAGTAAGTTGTTCAGGATCTTGTCACGTTATGGATGGGAGATGGGACATCAATGCTGAGTTTCAAGTGTCTCTGCTTGCAGTGTCCAGGCTCCCAGGAACGATAGTCCTAGTTTCTAGAATTCTGTGAAATTTACCATTTAAATTTGGTGCAAATTCTGCAAAAATGTGCTGGTTCTTCCTGACTTAATGATGCAATTCATTTGTAAAAGTTTCTAAGTTCAAAAGGACCCTGGAGCTTTGACAGCTCAACTCCCATTGTCTCAGTTTAAACCTTTCCCTCTGAAACCAGTAAGTGTTTGGAAAACCACTGAGTAACAGTCGTGGCTCTAGGGGCATCCTGTGTCTCTTAAAGACTCTAAGCGTGCAAGAAGGGCTATACCCATGTACCAGACTGGCAATGAAGAATATGAAACCAAGGCCTGCTAGGGAAAGGAGACGTGAAAAAGCTGGAACTGTGCTATAGCAATAAAATACACGCTTCCCACCATCCTCGTTGGTGGGAGCAGGACAAGGCTTAGGTTATTATTAGCCATTATTTTTAGAGTGGTTTTTATTGAGAGAGATTGTCTTGACTGTAGCATAAGCTTTAAAAATAGAGTCTGGAAGTGCTTTAGAGATTTTCCTGGCCAATGGCTCTGTACACCAGATTCTACTTACTAGAAGGCATCTTTGAGATAAGTAACAGCATAAAGATGTTAATTTTTCTCTCTTAAGTATGCATTTGCTTAAATAATATCTCTGCCTATATAATTTTAAAGGGCCAAACCTTGAGATCTGCATGGTAGAGTTTTCCTCTTATATTTCACAGCGTTTCCTTCTCCAGATTTTATCAACTGTACCTATTTGGGAATACCATATGTCAGTTTTAGTTAGACATGTATTTAGAAGGATTGTAGGGGAGCTGGTTCCATGACTCTCTTTGAATTCCAGTATTAATTCGGTTTTGCTAGTGCACATTTATTGGTAGTTGTTGTGCTGGGGTTTTCTTAGGTAATAAAATAAATTAGGCAATTAACATTAGATTAAGATATATTTAATTATATACAGCATTTACTACATGTGTTTTTCTCGTGGCAGCCTTAACAGGAGGCAATATTCACTTCAGCACAAATGTGTTTTTCCTTCCTTAAGCATCAATACATTTTAAACATTTTCATCCCACCACATTAAATTCACCTTTTAGTAACTGCTTAAGAATAATTACACAATGGAGTCTTTTGATTGCAGAAGGGGGTCATTTCCTAGGCAACAGATTTTAATGGCAAAAACAAGTACTGTGCAACCGTGGCTGCACTTTTAAGACATACTTCATAATATTTAAAGCATAAATTCTGATGTATAAACCATGCAGTGAAATGGGGGGGGGGGGGTCTGACACTGAAACATTTGTAGGAAGTATTACAAAATGGTTGAAATCATTCGGCCTCCTAACTGTAACGTTGGAAATTAAGAATTCTTACCAAAAAAAAAACATTAACTTTGGGATTTTCAGTGCTTTCCAGCATTCCAGTTGTACAAGAGAAGAGCTCTCAGCGTGGCTTCTCATTCTCAAATGATGACAGAACAATAGATCTCAGTCACAATTTATTACTCTTTAAAATTTACAAGCCACACAAAAGTCATAGCCTATCCCATGCTGTCAGCAACAAGTGCTAAGTTAGGTAGCTTGCCAGAAAGCCTTTTTTAAAATTATTTTTAAATATATATATGCAATAAAGGTTAGTATGAATAACGTATCACTATAAATAAGTTAATGGAAACTATACTTGTCAAAATGAATTTGCAAAATATGTTTCTATAATGCATTTTATTTTTAGTTGCCTGGTTTTTAGTTACTAGTTAAGCTGTAAAATTCATTTCAGATCTTGCAGTAGTTTGGAAGATTGCATCCCAAGAAAAAGACTAAATGTTGTAAAAATCTTTTAGAACGGTCAGTCCTCAATTATGAGGATTTTTTGCATCTGCTTTACAGGTAAAGTGCTTCATCTTTATAACTTAACTGTAGCAACTTGATAACAAAATGAAACGGTGATGTGGATGGATTTTGCAACAGTGAACAAAGACACAGTAGTATCTGGCTTAGTAAAAAAGCAAAAGTTTTTACCTTTTAATCTTTGGTTGCATTTTAAAAGTATAGGAACTGGCTTGGTCCTGAGACCCATGTGCTTACGCATAGAGTTAGTTTTTGCTGTTGGTACTAGAATTAATGAAAATATCAAAAATATGTTTCGGGTTCCAGGGAGGGCAGGTTTCCTAATCTTCTGTGTATAATGCAGATACTTTGAAAGAAGCATGAGCTTTGCAGAAATGCATTTTGGGCCTGGTATCTGGTACCAGGAGTAGCTCCACTGGTATCAGTGAAACCGTGTGGAATGTAAAATGGACAGATCTGTTGTGGGATTTGTATCTGCAGAGCATAAACTAATCGTGATAACCTAAGTTCAGTGGTCAGACCAGACCTGAGCTAACTCATATGGAAGCTGGCCATACCAGTGACTCTTGTCCCACGTCCTGGAAACCTGACAGACCACCTGATGGACCCCAGGCTCAAACCCTGCAGGCAGACTTAAACCCTACATCCTAACATTGCAAACGGGTGAAAGAACCCGGGGTGACAGGACCACAAAGCCGACATGAGCAGAGGTTTTGGAGTATACGTAGGGGCTGCGTCATTCCCTTCAGCTGGAGCTTTTGCTCAGACGTAAGTAGAGACAATCTTACATCAATCCTGCATTTCAAGGGTTATGGAGAAACATTTTTCTGCTGCTGCCTGCCTATATTGTGTTTGACTCTGCCTCAGACTATCAGAGCCCATAAATAGAAAACTTACTCTAAAAGTAAAACAGCTTCTTTGTGCTTGTTGCAGTTTTACTGCCTCTTTTATGGAACGCAGGGAGGTATTCAACTTTAGCAGCAGGATTTATTATTTGAAGATGAATATCAGATAAAGTTTACTTCTGAAAACATAAAGCAGCATGGACTCAAGTGCTGAAGGAAACAAATGTAGACAAACTTTGAATAAACATTGTGGGGTTTGCCTCTTCATTATGACGGCTACAAATGCAGTGCTTTGCAGCTGCAAAGGGCCCATGAGGACAAAGGGAGTGAAGGCTGCTGTGATCCAGTGGGTCACATCTAGAACGGGTGGCAGAAGAGCGCGGTTTTCCTGGCTCTGCCACAAACGAGCTCGTTGACATTCGGCCATCCCCTTTCATGTGCTGGTTTGGTTTTTGCCCCGTCCTTTGGACAACTCGACTAACTAGACAGGCAGTCTCTGCCTCGAGGAGCTAGCAATGATCTGCGAGTCTTTCGGTGTGTATGCTATCTGTCATAACAGGACTGTTAACATAGTTGGAGTATGTGCACTACTATAATACAAGGACCATATGAGGAAGTTTCCCTTATAATGTCAGATGTCATCTACTCTAACAATATCCTTTAGCTGGAATATGACTGTTGCCTATAAATACATCAGGGTTAAACACTGGGGAGGCAGAAAGAAGTGGTAAGCTAAAGGACAATGTTGGCAGAAGAACACAGAGGTATCAAGTGGCCTTGAATAAATTTAGGCTGGAAATTAAGAGAAGTTTCCTAACAATATGGTTCTGGCACAGCCTACCAGAGGTAGTAAAGAGGGCAAAAAAAGCAATGGTTATTAAGATGAGCTGGATTTGTTTATGAAAGGGACTGTCGAATGCAGTGCCTGCAGCTGCAGAGCCAAGTTTAAAGAACAGACAAGCAAGTCCCTTTAAAGGGACTGAAGTCCCTTCGTTTTAGTTTATTTGAACTGTCTTTGCAGAGCCATGCCTTTATTCTTTTCCACTTCTCTTTAATATTAATCTCTTCTTCAACTGGAAGAGTTTCTGGAAGCAAAAATATTAGCCGTGATGAAGGCTTTTCCTAGATTTTTTCCCACCTGTAGCATGCTCACACTCTGCTCTTATCTCTTCCCATTTTACTGCAGAACAGCCTTTTTGGCAAGTGCATTAATGGCTTATGTAGAGAAGTATCACTTAGGAGAAAAAAAGTATGTATTTTTAGATGTCTTTTAATGCAACTTAGCAATTGGAAGTAGGCCAACATTTAACATTATTACATCTCCCAGGATCACTCGGAGGCATTCTAACGAAGCCTGTTTTTCAGAGGTTTGGGAAGACAGTGACATATTCCAGTAGTGGCCCTCTTTCAAGTCTGTCAGAAATAGCTGTAGTATTGCTGGGATTAATGGTATTTTTATCTGTCTGATTTAAAATCTTTCCACTTATCTAGTTGTCTGCCTCTTAGAAATCTGCCATGTCGTAAAGTGCTCATTCCACTGCTAGCTAAGAGCTAGTATGAAGGTGATTTTGTAGTGTTTTTACAGATTTAATTGGATCTAAACTGTCTGCCTTCTCGTATCCTGTAAGGGATATCCTGTCAGAAACGATTTCTTTATTACATCTGTGCTGAAAAGTCAAGAGCAGCTGGAGAATGGGCTTGTGTCTGTAAAACCCTGTGACCCCACAGCCTTTCTGTCCACAGTAATTTTTGTAGATGGTTGCAATTTGGGCTCAAAGTGTTCAGAAACACCAAGCTTAAGATGTCTGCTGGGAGACTTGGGTGTAGCTCACTGTGTTTGCCTTTGCTTAATTTGTCCTGATGTAATGAATGAGACCTGCCCAGGTGCTAGGGCCCTTAGCACCAACTCCTTCTCCTGGATCCTGTTCCAGACCTCAACTGAAGTCCAGAGCAGCAGGTATGTTTGCATGTGGACAGTAGTTATGGTGGGAAAGTGGGTCTTGAGGACAGTTCCTTGACACTGCAAGAACGTCTTTTACATCACTGTGTTGCTCTGCATTATCTTGCAATGTCATCTGAAATCATCAAGATGTAGATTCATTGGGGTTTTTAATAGCCGAGGCCCCGCTCTTGGACGAAAACCTGGAAGACAGTAGCTGAGGCTTGCTGATGTAAAGACTGCACAATTCAGGCCAGCACTTTTAAGCAAAATTGAATTTGGACAGGGAACAAAAAAGAAAAAAGCAGAAAAGTAAATGCCTGCCAAGGAATAAGCTGCAGTCCCATGTGGTTTTCTAGCTGACTTCAGATGTAGCGTTTCTTCATAGTCCAGCTTGGAGATGATGCTGATCACCCTGCTTTAGTCTTGAGACTTAGGAGAGATTGCTTGCTTATGTAAACCAGAGTAGGATTTTCCCCCGCTCCTTAAAAATTACTAACTATTCAGATATGTAGATATGTGTCCGCTAATGTTTCAGAAACTGTTTTGGTTTAAAGAAAGAGCTATCTGTGGCTGAAAAGAGAGGATGATAACCGGTAATAAACTGCTTGGTACTACATCTGGGGATCTGGTTAGATGTGAACTGTAACACAGACGTGCTTGATTCGAGATGCTGGATACTTGTGCTTTTGTTAGTTGTTGTAGGCCTATGCTATATATATACACACTATTTGGGATTACTAAAACACTGTTTTACAGTACAACAGGTTCCAATAATTGTGCTCCTTAACGCAACACCTCTGCTTACCAGAATCTCTGAACTGTGGCTTTGTTACAGCAGAGGTTTTTAAAGCTGCTGTGGAGATTTAGATAATCAATATCCATTAAAATAAATGTGTTTCCAACATTTAAATTTTGAGGAAGAGAAGATGTTGAGTGTCTGCTGCCTTCCTATGTGTGTGTTTTACTGTTTTCTAGCACTACTAGAGAAAAATACATTTCATAGGCTGTAGCCCCTGTGGGTTAGAGCCCTTCTTTCTTGGGTGTTTGAAAAGGGCTGAAAAAACCTGTGACTTCTAATAAAGTAAATAAATAGCATGCTCAACATTGCACAGTGACTTTAAGATCTCATTAAAGGGGATGGCTCATGCCAACAGACACAAGTGAGGTTTGGAAACTTTTGTTTCTTCTCAGGTGACGCTGCATCTTCCTTTCCCTTTCGAGATGGCAGTGTCCTTGGAATGCTCCCAAAGTTTTCATTCTGATTGAAAATGCTCTTTATCATAAAAATATGAGTTTGCTATTTGGCATGGCTTGCCTGGAAGCTTATAGGAAATATTTTCTCCCTGAAGTGAACTAAGTGTCTTGAGCTGCAGTACCTCTTCTGAAACCCACTGGAAACCCACTTTTCTGATTTGCAAACATTTTCTTGGGAAAAAAAAAAAAAATGTATCCGATGCTAGTTTTCTCTGTGCACTTGTACAGATGATAAAATGGATGTGATAGCTTCATTAGAATGACAAGCATTTCTGATTCAAACATACTGAATTGTGCTTTCCTTGGTTGATAATCCTTACTCTGCAAAATATTCTGCTTCTCGGTGTCCTTGGGCATGTGATATTTCTGCATGGATTAACTGATACTGAGCAAGCTCTTTTAGGTACGCTACTTAAGCACAACATGTTTACCTGCCCATGTTTTCCCTCTCTGGCTGCTTGTCATTCAGTAAGCATCTCTTTCAGATATTGTATAGGAGTTACCATTCTCAGTTTGTTTATATTCAGATTTCCCTGTGTCCAAGATACACATTCAAGGGTAGGGCAATGAATCTTGCTCTATTCCTTTCTTACTAAGTTTTCTGTTTCTTTTTCAAGAACGTTGCCAAAGCTGGTTTTGGTTTATGGCCAGGTAACTGTCTAATTATAGAAAATAGTTGAGCAAGTATAACTGAGGGTAGAAGTGGATCCATTATGTTTTTCTTTAAGTTTAGAAATCTGAAATGAGATTTGAAAACAACAGGATATTCTCCTAGTTTGATTTTAAAGGATTTCAGCAATGAGACAAACAATAAATCCACTACAAGACTGCTTCCTAGCACAATTAGTTGTAGCACTACCAAGCTTTTTCAAACACTCACCCCAAGTTTTGCATTGCTTACTCTGATCTCATTACTTGCTTCTGCCTCTGGTCACTGTAACTGTTCTTCCTCATCCTTATCGTTCACACTTAAAACACTTGTTGGCCATTATTTTATTGCCACTTCAGCTTTTTATGTGTGATCTTTCTTGTTTTGGCATACATTGTGACATATGTTATTATTCGTAACACTTCTCTAAATAAGCTTCTGTATACAGACACGTTTCTGATACTAAGCAGTCAAAAATTAGAGTCATGAGACTGAATGCAGTGTCAGTGGTCCCATTAAGATCCTTGGTGTTGGCAGTAGTTAAGCTTAACTTAAATCCATTAAATCTGTAGGATGGCCTGTGTGGTTAGGTTGAGTTATGGATACGTATGTTGGTATATTTGATGCCGTGCATGTTTACCTCTTTCATCAATGACTTCCTAGTAAAATGTCCTGCCAATCACTTACATCTTTTTCCAACCAACTTTTTTGATGCAGGTACGTACAGATGTATTGCTGTTCTATGCATCTTGTCTGCTTTATGGGATGATGGATTTCTAGGCATCTTCTTCCCAATTCAGCTCTGTATTTTGGATTTTTCTTTGCTTGAATGATTAGCTACCTAGCTTGCATTATTATTTGTGTGTTCTCATTTGATTTCCATCCCATTTACCTGGTTCATTACATCTTTACCACCTTGTTTTGATAACAGCTCCCAGAGAACTGTCTGTTCTTTAAACCCTGTGTTGTTGATTCTGCTTTTTCAGCTTATTAAAGACTATATGAAACCAGACCTGCTGCTGATCAGCGTGGCAGCCTCCGGACTGCTTTTGTGCAATTCAGCTTTCAAATTCAAAGAAACTCTGATCTTCTAGTCTACTTTATTTCTATCTGTCCTTTCTGCAGATCAGTTTTTCCAATAAGGAAAAATTTGAATTTAGAAACTCTATTAAATGCTTTGCTAATATTCAGATACAGTGATTCAGATGTATTGCCCTTCCTCTACTTTCTTATTAATTTGATAAAACTGTCTGACTAGTATGAATTTTTCCCCTTGCTGGTCATTGAGAAAATTGCTAAAATGGAGGAGTTACTGATGGTTTCTGCTTGTGGTGTGTAAATGATGGTTGGTACGTAGATATTTTGAAGTATCTGCAGATCCTGACCTGAGGCCTGAAAGTCTTTTCTGTCCCCAGTGGTTTTTCTAAAATAGAGCAGCACTTACATTCCTGGGGTAAAGTCCAGTAACACAATTGTAGGGTTCCAGCATTTTCAGTCTGGCCTGACCTTGTACCATATTCTCTCCTTGTGATGACTTCGGTGTTACGAGGATGTTGCTTGGACGATGCAGTCCTGTCCTGCCCTAGTTTACAGAACTGAATATAGACAGAAACTCCAGTTACACCATAGCAATATAGTAATAGCACGCGTGTCTGGAAAGCCGAACGGGTTTCAGCATCGCTTCCAAAATCACTTGGATGCAAGTGCTGCAAGTGTCATCAGAGTGGCTCTGGCACATCGTGTCCCACATAGTGTGAATTTTCTGTAAGTTCGTCCTTGTGAACTTCTCTGCTGGCTCACAAGGCTAGAAAGCATAGAGTAGCTAACGTGTGTCGTGTCAAGAGACACACTGGGGGTATGTGCATCCTACTCTACACCGTGCATGAAAATTTTAATACCTAATGAGCTGTAAATTGCAGTGCTGGTTTGTGAAATAGAATTCCTAATGGGGCATATTGAACAGATCTCTCGCAGGATTATAAGATATCTGCTTTACTTGGCAGTGAGAGGACTGCTCAGTTGTATGGGATTACAGTGAATGTGATTAATGTTACAGATTGCATTGGAATAGACCTGATTTCGCTGTCAGACACAATACTAATGTAATTCTGTGTTGCTGGCTGGGAGATACGAGGTGCCAATTAATTGTCTCTTTTCCTTTTTTGTTTGTTTGTTTTCTTTTTTACTTTAATAACATCTCTTGGCACAATTGTGCCTTTCAGTTACGTTATAACTGAGTGGATAACAGCATGGGCGTAAACAAATGGAAGGCTTTATTAAGTTTGCAAATATATGGAAAGAAATGTTTAGAGATCCCTGCAGCCAAACCTGTTGACTGCTTACAAGCAAGTGCACATTTTAATTGTCTTACAAAACGTCCACAAATTTTAAGGGACAAGCAAAGGCTGACAATAAAGTTGCAAGATTGAAGTGCAAAGAAAAGCATGCAGATAAGTGGTTCTTTGTTTTGTGTCCTACTCTGTCCCAAGACTTCGCCCAAAGGACTGGAAGGCTCCTAGAAGCAAGTTAGGCAGACCCAAGCACGCTGGAGGGCAGGGCAAAATCAAGCAGCAATCAAGTAGCTGTGCGTACAGCTCACCTCTTTAAATAAGAGGGACGAAGTTTAGATCAAGCAGTTGGGTTGAGAAGTTTGCAGGATTAGCTGTACTTTTATGTTTCCTCCAGACATGGCTGGGGTTTTCACCTTTATCCTGGGCCTCTGCAGAGGGCACTGGACTGGTGAACAGAATCAGAGACTATCTCAAGTTGGATGTGACCCATAAGGGTCATCGGGTCCAACTGCCTACTCCTCACAGCACTACCTAAAACTAAATCACATCGATATTACATCAATATTTGGATGTATGTCTCTGTACAAATACGTAATTCCCTAATCTCTGTGGGCAATGTATTTCACCTGCTCTCCTCTGCCTAAGGACAACCTGGGTTCATTTCACCCCTGCGTTACACCTGCCCTTGTGGGACCTTCTACTGGGGCAGTCAGAGTAAGGACTAGATCAAGAGGACACCCTGCAGCAGCAACAAGATGAGACCAGAAACACTGGGGACAGACTGACCCTTGGAATAATGCGAAAGCATATCATGCCCTGGATTTGTTTTCTTAGTTTTGTGGCTAACCATAAGCCTCTGTTTGAAATTTAAGACCCAAGCGTGCACTGTGCCGGAAGCAAAAATGTGGTTTGTAATGATCCAGGGAGACTGTGTCAGCAGGGGAGTCAGCTGAGCCAAACGCATCTGCATTTGGTACCTTGTCTCAGCTTACTGAACTTCAGCTCTTAGTAAAATAGTAGATCTCCAGTCCTCGTGGCTACAGAAACAGCCTTCCATTGCGAAGCTTCTTTTAGAAGCTCAGCCCTACTTTGAACCCGCATGTCTCTTATCTTGTGCTTGGCATGGTGCTGGAGGTGTTGAATGAGCAGGGGTTTGTTTACATCCTCAAGTTGATGAGCTGGCAAGCTCCCAGGGCCCCACGAGCGTTTCTACATCCAGAACAATATGCCGGTCATGCTGGCACGCTAGAGGGGCTGGGAAAGCAGGAACTTGTCGAGTTACCTATGTCTCATTAAGCATCAGGAGAAGGATTGTTGTGTCAAAAGCAGCCTCGGCTTTTGCCAGCCCTCGAAACTGCACAAGGAGAGCTTTACATGAGGATATAATCTACGTCTGTGCTTGCAGAGGAAACTGCATAATGCACAAGGACTGCCACAGGCCCTGATGAGAAAAATATGCTAGGTTCTCTAGATCTAGTCAAAGAAAAAAGAAGAGCCTTGTGATAACACTGTAAGTTTTCAAATAGAGGAGCCTCTGAGAAGTATATACACAAAGTACAGTCTATCCTATCAACCAGTTCAACTCACTGACTGGAATTCCTGTTTCATGGTAAATTTGTGAACGCCATCTCCCAGGAATGGGGATATTCCAGATCTCATGAACTGCAGAAGAAAACATTTTGATTGATGAATGTTGACAATGTCTAAGAACCATAGAAGAGAGGATTCGCTTCATTACCCCTATAGATTTTGTGAATTTTCAATAGGTCCTTTGCCAGCAGTATGCCACCTGCCTGAAGACAGCTTCCGAGAAAAAGAATTTGGGATGATGGAAGTGACTTGTGTTGTCTGTTAGAGCTGGCAAATGTTGACCACAAAGGAGCCCTGTTTCTTACGGGCAAAGTAACGGTTACATTTTTATGTGCTTTTCTTTAAACTGCCACCCAGGAACAGTTATGTCTTTGATCCAGTGTAAAAGATCTTGAAAGGTATGGGATCATGTAGCTGTAGCTAATAAGGAAATATTGTGAAATACTCAGAGCTTGCCACTTCATTTATTTGGGTTTTTTTCTCCCTTGTAACCATTTTGGAGCAATCAGGTGGAGCCAGGGATGCAGAAAAAGATCAAGCTGCCACACAAACAGTTCACATAATGAAGCTGATCACAGCCTGGGAAATTCAATAGCATCTCTCAGCATCCCTATTAAATATACTACTCTTGTAGTAGGAAATCATTTCTCCTTCCTACCAAATGTGAAAAAAATAACCAGATTTGGTTGACTTCACTTGACCGTCAATCTGGTGGTGGTTCTTTGATCTCTGCATGAATTTCACCACCAAGCGGGTTTTGTATGGAGCAGCCGTTCGAGGTGTCCTGTGGAACCTCTTGCTTATGGGCTGCTTCATGCTTTGCTGCAGGTGAAACACTGAACGCTGGGGACGTTTTTGGAGTCGCCTATGTGGGCTTCCTCTTCCTTTCTGCAATAAAGGATGAGGTTTGGAGGCAGCAGGTGGGACAATCGCTGACAAACTCCCCGCCAAGCAACTGGCAGATGAAGTTCAACTTCCAAATTAAAAGTGAAGGGGATCGCAGGCACGCCGCAAAAGGACTGTTGGCACGTGCACCTGAAGTGCAAACAGAGCTTCGATCCACAGCGCAGAAAAGTAGCGCAGGGATAAAGCCAGAACCTGATTGGAATAGGTCTGTCTGAGTTTGGACTAGATCTGTCTGGTGAAACAACGGCAGGGGAACTTCACAGTGTGAATAACAGTTTGCATGGGCAAGCGGGCAGCTCTGACTGCGAGGGTACTTTGCCACGCGTTTCATACCTAGAAGGTAACGGGTAAAATGTTCAAAAGACATGGAAGAGTCAAGGTCCCTTTCTTTTGGAAGCTTCCTTCCCTATTGTAGAACGTGTTTTGGAAGGTACGTAGATGTATAAATTTGGAGAGAGGCATGTAAAGGCATTTCCAGACTTTCCAGTGCCTCTAGCTCTTCTAAGTTTTTAATTCAGATAGGTTTTTAGAATTACATAAAAATTTATATAATTTATAATCTATAGACAAGTGTTCAGCTACACATTTATAATTTTGAGGTATTGGGAATGTCTGTGATTAAGAATACATTAGATGCTTTCGCATTTCTCCTCAGTACCTGCTCTTTTATTTTACAGACCTGTTCCGTTGCACAATGAAAGCATTAAAATTGATCCGTCACTTATTTGGTTTGCACAAAACTTTAGCCAGTCACTTATGTGTGCTTTGACAATCAAATATCCTGCAGCTGACATTCATCACAAATTTCTTCAGTCTAGTGAGTCCAGAGAAGAAAAAAATACCCGTGTTAATCATCAAACACACCATTTGAGCATCTTCCCTTCCGTGGAGGAGCTGGGTGGTTTTGACCACCTTTGCAAGTCATCCAGCTGTGGCACATCATGCGGTCACTTCTTGGCGAGATGTGCTGAGACAGCACTCGTCCTGTGAGCAGAAGTGGCTTTGCATTAAGTTGAAAACGGAACAATTGATTAGAATACCCTTAATTTTCGCTTTCATGTTGAATTGGCTGCCGGCGCCCAGGCGCTGCCAGCGGCGGGGCCGTGAGGCTCCTGTGAGGAGAGGCCCGGGCGGCCCCGCGCCGGTTCCAGCCGGTCCTGGCCAGCGCCGGCGGCCCCGCCACAGGGCCCGGCCCGGGCCCTCACCCACGCTGGCGGCACCGCGGGGGAAGCGGCTTTAAGAAAGGGCAAAATGCCGCCGGCAGCGAGAAGTGAGGAGGAAAACTGCGAGGAGCGAGGGGGGAAAAGTGTGAGGAACAGCCCTGCCCGCCCTGAGGGGCGGGGAGGAGGAGGAGGAGCAGCTGCAGGCCCGGGGCAGGCGTTGCCCTGTGTAGCAGAAGGCCTTCCAGGGGCACTGTGGGAAAGAGTTAAGTGCTGGATGTTTAAAAAGGCCAGACACCACAGGAAAAAGGAGGCAGTTTTATGTTTGTGCTGTTCAAGTGTTTTAATAAAGCACTACTGTGTGACCCCATAGGGAAATTCTAATTAATCAGATAAATTAGAGAAGAGATATTTAAGGGGAAAAAAATAAATTTCTTGTGCTGGTAAACTCCAAACCCCTCAGAGGAAAGCATCTTCAGTGAGCACTGTAGCTGTTGACATAGCTTCTGTTATGGTTATGCCTGTGATTGCTCTTCTTGATGTGGCTTTGTCAGCATAGCTAAAAGACAGTCGTCTGGAGTCTGGTCTTTCTTTGCATTGCACTTAAGATTATTTAGTAAGGTCTTGAACCAAACGTTATTGAAGTTGGTGGTAGCATTTCAGCAAACACGAGCTTTGGGTCTGCCTCTGTCCTAATAAGCAACATCAGATCAAATTTAACAGGGCAATGGTGAGCAAAAAAGACAAGCCAGTTACCTCCACAATTTTAAGTATGTAAAGCACACCGGTTATTTTGAAAGTTTCCTCAAAGACCTAGGCTAGGGTTCAGGTGATTTTAAGGCAATTATGTGTGAGCAAAAAAAAAGAAAAAAAACTGTGAATCTGTCTTGTCCCTGTGTTTTTGCCTGGTGTGTTTCTTTCCCCTCTAACTTTTTACATCTAATCATATCATTAAATCTTCCTAATATATATCTGAAGATAAAAGGTGACAGCTGTAATGGAAAGAACTGATCACAAATTATTTTTTTCTTGGCAATGTCTGCAGTAAATTTGTAATATGCTTAAGAAAACAGAGAACAAATCTTACCAATAAGTTGAGGCCATTTCATTTTGGATGACTGTCCACCGAGGATTGTCCTCGCTGCAGTTGGCCTCAGAATATCATTGACGTTGATCACAAACAATCTACTCTCTAATACCCAGGATACGAAGTCCCTTTGACATCTGCCATCTCCGTTCCACAGTCAAACTCTCACTGGTGCAATATCAGCTGTAATTGAACTTGCAAATTGCTTCACTTTCTGAAATGCTGACTGCTTAATTATGATGGGGAAAATAGCATTCTACAGCCATAAGCTCAGATAACTGTGTAACTCAGAAACTATGTAATTATACGTGTGAATAATACTTGCTGTGATTTGTGTTAATACCAGCGGCAATACGCAGAAGGACCGCTCTGCAGACCTTGTCTGACTTCAGTGTGGAAGGGAGCAAAGCAGCAGAATGAACCACAAAATAGAGAGAAGGGAGGAAATGCAGGCCTGGGCCTTGCTTCCTTTCATCCCAAAGATGTTCAAGTGAGTAAGGCACCCAAACAGGCTTCAAGAGATTGTGCAGTTCAACTCCCAGCTTAACGCACAGGTTTTTCCATGGGGTATTGTCCAGTCAGTTAATATGTCCTCAGCTTCAGGTCTCTATCTGAAAAATTAGGACTGCAAGGACCCTGTTTTTCAGGTGTACTCTGAGGATTAAACACAGAGATCACTTTGAGATGCTTGAATACTCTGTCTACATGAATCGGCCTGAGTATCTGTATAACAAAACGGAAGGCTTTCTTTCTGAACACTGTGAGAGTACGATGCCACAGTTTTTTTGAGGAGTTGTGTGCATGAAAACTACTATGTTTGATTTTATCCTGGAGCAGGAATGACAAAGCAACTTTAAACCTCCTAGTCTGGCTGAAAGGAGCGCGTTCAAAACAACATGGAGGTACTGATGAGCTATCTCAAACCTCAGAAGTTGCAAATCACTATAATGTGACATGGCATTGCTGGTTCCCCTTGTAGCAGCTATCCCATTCAGATCTCACCCTTTTTTTCCTGTATGATGTTGCTTGCATGGTGTGAATGTACACCACAGACCATATCTATATCCTAGTCGCCTTGGTGCAGAGTGTTTCTCTGAAGTGGATTTTAGCTCAGGCTAACTCCATGATAGTGCCTGACTCTGTTTACATTCGTAATGTCTCTGGTAGATTCACACAGCAGATAGGTTGTTCATAGATCTTTAGTTTTGTGAAAAGCTTTGGTGGTGGTTTTTTTCCTGATTTTCTCTGTCTTATGTTTTTTCTTGTGAAACGGAAAGTAGATAGGCCTATGCCTGTGGATGATTAATTACTCTATAACAAAGCAGCTGTGGAGCCTGACAAGATTGCACTCAGATTACAGTCTTAAAATAGTGGATGGACTCGATGTTTTTCCTTCCAACCATCTTACAATTGTTGTCATAAGAAAGAATGATAATTGCATTGCTCTGTATTGTCACTACATTTCTTGTCATATGAATAGGTTCATTTAGTGCCACCGTCTTGGGTTGTTATGAAAATGAAGCATCTGAACTTAAGACTGTTAAATCTTTTCCTCTCTGATCAACAGCCAAATCCCAGGGTCCAAGCACAGATTTTAAGTAAATGCTTTACATACTATAGTTGCATCATGTGGTTATAAGCTTTACAAAAATGCTGCAGGGTTGCCCATTACTTCTTCATACACTAAAAAAATATGTGTAAGTTTGTATGTTTTAGGATGAAAAGGGATTGACCCTAAAAGGAGCAAGTAGCAGAGTCAGGCATAGAGCTGAAGTCTTCCATTTTTCAATGCCATAGTTAGTCAACTAAGGTTTGGTTTTTTTTTTTCAATAAAGATACTATGCAGAATATTTTGGGTTGGGGACAAGAGGTAAGAAATTCTCATTGTTGGGAACCATGAGGCACGTAGCTGCTTCAAGGTTCTTCAGAGATATAGAAGATTTGTTTTACTATAGGCAGTAACTGAATTAACTAAATCTAAGTGGTTGAGTAAATCTGCAGATGAAAGCTAGACAAAATAACAAAAACAACCAGCCAAAGAAAAATGTCTCAAATTAGTTTGGTTCAGCATTAATCTTCAAATATAGACTACTGGATTTTTATTTTTTTGTAGTCTAAATGTACAAATCAACACTAACCCTAAAATCAACTTTATGCAGAAGGCTTGGCAGAGAAATTAATCCTGATGTAATAAGCGCAGCTCCGCTGAGATAATGGTGATATTTAAGCTGAGGATAGGACTCAGCTTTCTAATTCGCCAGCAGCGTATGAAATGATCATTTATGCTGGCACTCCAGTGACATATGAATTGGAAGACAAATGTAAAAATTACAAAGCAAAGCTTAGTTGCCACTTGAAAGGTCGTTCATTTAGTTTGATTTGCTTTGCAGTTTGCTTGCGTTCATATACACACACTGAACCATATTCAAAAGAGGTCAAGGTTACCTGTTTGCGTGGCCCTCTGTTTGCTGGTTTCTTGGTTTTCTCTGGAAAGCATGCTTTCTTTTGTCCCCAGAAGACCCCTTTCCTTGATAGGCTTCGATTTATTTTCTCTGTTCTTATACCCCTCTGGAACTCTGATTCCCCTGTGCCCTTGATTATCTGTAGACACTGATTATGGAATTATTCACCTTTGGTACAGGTACAGGGGTGTGTATTACCTGCAATTTGTATGGCTGAAAATGAGCTGTGTATGCTCATTATATGGCTGAAAAAGAATATATGAATAACTAGATGAAGGCCAGTCTGATGATTATATGGTCTTTCACACACACCTTTGTGTAAGTGTATATTGAATGTAACATCTGTATGTCACAAAGTCTGTACTTGAAATTAATTGGTGCTTTCCCTGGATCTGTGTTTCTCTCAGGACAGATATCAGTGGATGGATTTATGCGATATCTGAGTGGAGAAGAAAATGGCGTTGTTCCACCTGAGAAACTGGATTTAAACGAAGATATGTCTCAACCACTGTCACACTATTTCATCAATTCCTCACACAACACCTACCTCACAGGTACAGTGTGGGAGAGATCCGATTTCTTATCTTACAAAAATTCATAGCATATTTGCGGTGATACCGTAAAATATACTAAAAGTATCGCAGTAAATGGTGGTGGAGCTTAGTCTTCAGGAAAGCAAGGGTAGTACTTGATTGTTGTTCTAGCTGCTACACACATACATCAAATGTACTTTTATTAACAGATGAGCAGGAGTCGTGTTGTTCAGATAAGGTCTGGTCTGAAGCCCAGTGAAGTCCCTGGAGAGTGTCCCTCAACTTAGATAGGATGGCAGATTAAGGTCCTTATTTGGGGAGGAGAGGGAACGATGTACTTTTTATGATAACCAAGGATAGCCAAACAAGTATGCGAAGCAGAATATGGGAAACATCCCCGTAGCTAATAAATTTGTCCCTAAACATTAAATCTGACAGTTTGTTGAGCTCTATGAAATTTGCTTTGATTCAGAGATTAGAGAGGTCCCAACATGGCACATAGCTTTCTGACAGTCCATTCATATCTGCAAGGAATGGAAATCTGGTCTCTGACTATATCTAATGTCTGAGCTGAAATTTTTAGGTGCTGTCATGTTTTTAAAAAGGCTGAGCACCCAGAAGCTCCTGTTAACTTGATTTAGAGTTAATGAGTCTGAACTGTATTGTTTGCACAACAAAGTCAACAATGCTTTTAAGATTCCGAAAAAAATAAAACAGTTTAGGAACCCAACTTTTGGCACTGGTTTTCTAGTCTAAGATGCTGTTAACTTGTGGGAAAATAATTGTAAATTCACAATTTTAGTTTAGTTTATGTAAGAACAAACATTTTTGGCAAGCAGATGTGCACAGGGTGTTCTCTTCTATTTGATTTGATGTTTGCTTTGTCTTGTCATGTTTGCTAATGTCTTAGCATTATGTAAAAAAAAAAAAAATAGTGCTCCAGTGCTTGCTAAAAATGTGGCTCGTGGATAATGTAGGCTTTTCAATGTTATTAACAGCCTTGCCTTGACTGACCCAGTTCTTCAGAATGCCTGTATGCCAAAACATAAACAAAACCATGCAGTGGCGATGCCCAATTTAAACAGACCATGTGGTAGTTACTTAGGTCTGTTTTGTGTTTGTTATAGCACTTTCTACAGCACCTTCTAGTGCTTCCATAAAGTGAATGAACTGTCATTGTTTCCATTAGACACCATTTTTCAGAGGTTTATATCTTGGCTGTAAAATGTGTTTTGTGCTAAAACTTGTCATATAAGTATTTGGCTTGACAGCTATTTTGTTTCTCTGAATTAAAAGGAATGAAAATCAGTGTGGCCACCTTTCAGTTATGATTCCAATATGCAGAAATTTATGCTCTTTGGAAGAGTGTAGACATGTCCAAAGCAAAAGCAATTTTTAATTATGATATTTTGCAGGCCTCTTACCTCCAGTATGGACTTCGTTCTGTCAGTGAGGATTAGGTCCCACTTAAGCCAAATGCTGCAGCTTTATACAGATTTTCTGGAAGGAAAGAGTAAAGCTGTTGTACAAACGTGGGAAGCACAGGCCCACGGGGAGGACAGACAGTGCAGTTTAAAGTTGGTCTGAAGAGATAAAATACTGCTCTCCCCTCTACCAGCAGAAATTTATAGCCACAGATCTTTATCAGGGCTGATCAGGACAGAGTCATGTTCTAAAGGTCTAGAAGCACAGAAGCCAAAGAACAAAGGATTAAGCATGGAAATTCACACTCAGCCCAACCCATTCTAAATTTTTAACTGCACAGCAAATGACATAATTATTTTAAGAGAAAGTAAGTTACCTTGAAGCTTTTCAAATTTGCTTTGACTTGTGTGTGAAAGACTGCAAATCATCTCAGATTGCATCTACAGATTTCTTTGCCTGCGTTTCTAAATAATTTCAGAAACTACATTTGGAAGTATGATTGTCAGTCTTAATTTAACATAATAGTCCTGGCTTAGTAAATTGGGAGGAGTAAATCAGAGTAAACTCAGGGGATAGTGCAAAGTAAGTTTTAGTCTCTTTCAATTCCATTCCTGAGTGTGTGTTTTCACATTTAGAGGCACAAAACACATGCCCTTCCCTTTTAGTGGGTTCATTATGTTCAGTAAATGTGTGGCAGCTGGCTGACAACGGGATTAATGATGTGATTTTTGTCTGTGTATTACAAAAACTGACAGCCTTAGATTTTGCTTGGAGGCTAGACCAGATACAGCAATCACGTTGCCATTTGCTTTCTTCCAACAAGGACTTAGTTCAGCTGAAACCTGTAAAATTAATGGTGGCAGACGCTTCTTTTCCCAAGAAGATTTTGAAGCGTCTGCTCAAGTGGTCATGACTTTGGAAGGGAAGCTTTGGTAGCACCCCTGCCCTCACTGGAACTGTGAAATAGCAACTAGTCATGTAATAATTATTAGGACAATAAGAAAACCGTTCAGTCTAGCAAGACTTTATGATTACTGTGCTTAATGCCCTACCAGTTATGTCTCCCTTTGTTAGTTTTTTAAACCCAGAAAAAGCATGCGCAAAGAAACAACATTATAACATAAAAAGAAACATGTGCACACTCTGAATTTATTTTTAATTACCCTGTTCATTTTCCTAGCCTTTAGTAGAAACCCTTGGCAGTACATCAAGTCCTGATTATTTATTTAGAAGTGTTACTGCTTTCTTTTTCTTAGGGAAATGTAATTTTTAAGAACAAAGGTAAAAATCCATGAAGAAAGAAGTGATTTATAGTGAACCTAGGCTAGCTTAAAGAAGTGTCATCTTTTGGAAACTTTTTTTAACTGTCTTCTCATCTTTTTTCTCACTGGTATCGTATTTATTTATTTACTCCTTTGAACCCTTAATGTGCAACCCTGCTTTTTTCTGGTTTCTCACCAGTCTCACCTCAGGGTACTGCTGTTGTCACAGTGGGGAGTGACTTTGCAGCATTTCTCTCAGCAGCACCCACAGTCAAAGACAAATGATTAAGTATCAGCAGCATCATTGCACACTTTGATGGCTATGCAACTTGCTGTTGTATATGTGCAATGCAAAATATGAAAATCACAAGCCTTTAATGCATGTTTTGTCTTTGGCTAAAATGAAAAATAATAGCAGCAGGTTGCAGAGCTATCAGTTTAGCGCATATAGGCAACATGGGACTATACCACTCACCCTAAGCACCTGCTTCCAGTCCAGTACTTTCAGTTGTTTCTAGAAAAATATCTCATGAGGGGCATGTTCCCTTCTTCTTTATTGCTGCTATGGTCTCTCCTCTACAGTCCTCCAGCTTTTCTGTTCTCAGCAATTCCTCACTTCTAACTGTTGCTGCTTATTGTCTGCATTCAACACTTACTTGAAGCCTTCTTCACCTTCAAAGCTTCCAAGACAGTATCTTCACAGTTTCCAAGATGACAGCACTTTATGGAAGGGAAGGAAAGCTGGGCAATGCCTGCTCTGAGCATGAGTTTGTCGTACCACCAGGAGCAGTTTTTGCCTGGCTGCTTTGTGCCTCTCAAGCTGCACTGAGCACAGGTGATCAGCTGACAAGACCCAAGGCTCTGCTCTCTTCCAGCCCCATCACATCCTTCCCGATGGACTAGAGGGTAGGAGAGCTCCAGGAGCTCTTGCAGCAGAGAGAAGCTGAGCTGAGGAGCCGTAGCTGTTCTCCCACCAACAGAGCCAGTTAATCCTGTCCATCAATCTAAGGCAGATAAATGGGGTTCTTCCTGGCACTGGGGTCATGGTTTGTCTTAGCATGAGGGCTAACGGGTAAAAAGGAGGACTAGTGGTTATTGCGCAGCTCTTCCGTCCATCAGCAGTTTCTGGGGGTATGTTTTTACCTTCCAGCTGTCATTATTTCTCATGATTCCCCTTCAGAATATCATAAAAGCTTGTGTAACACTGAGGAAAAGGTCTGAGTTTTCAGAGATGAAGTTAATTTGAACATGATGACTTCACCTCAAAGGAAGGAAGCTACAGACCACGATCTGCTCCCTGTGGCCAATTCAGTGCAACTGTGGAAGCAGCTTCCACAGTTACATTGTTAAATTGACATAGCCATTAAAAAAAAAAAAATCAGTGGAGGGAAAGCTGTTGTTGCTTCACAAAACAGAAAGATGATCTGTGTGGAAGGTCTTCGGTGGAACTTTCTGAGATACCAGTTCAGTGCCCTGCTCTCAAAATAAATCCTATATATATAAAAAAATACCCTGTATAAAAAAAAATCCTATATATAAAAACCAGCTTCAATAAGGTGGTGATTCCCATCTGCCTGACTCTCTCTTGCATCTTCCTCTGAGGCAGTTTGGCTTTTGTGAGAAGATGACTACTCAGTTAAGCAGACTCTGAGTAAAAATTCCTTGGGTCTTCTGCTCTGTGATGTTTTACATGACTGCTCTAATTTTGACAGCTGAGTGTTCCTACTAGCTCTATTAAATCTCAGTTCATCTTTTTGTTGTCCTAAGGAGTACCTGCCCTCCCTTACTTTCTTCACCCATGCCGGTTCCCTCTTTCTGAAGCCATATTCTAAGTGAGGCAGTTTCTACTTTTAAAAGTGAGTGGAAACCTTGTAAAAAAGAGAGAAAAATCATATAGATTGTCTCCTGAAGGTAAAATTAATTATTATAATAGAGATCAGCAGCCGACACCAAAATTTCTAGAGGAAGCTTGCCTCCAGTAGCAGCAGAGGTGAACATAAAGAGTTAAAAAATATATTGTTTGGTCAGATCTGAGATACTGGATTCTCAAGGAGGAGAATAAAACTCAAGATCATGCAAGTGTTTTGTTTCCTTTAAGTAATATTGCATTCACTGCTGCTTAGTGAGTTTTCAAGGTCCTCTGTGCCTTCTCTTATTTGCTTCTTTAGGCGAACCAGTTGAAGCATACTGAAATAAGAGATACTTTATTTTCTAAGCCCCCCTCTTTAAGGAAGATAAAACTGTGTTGAGGATTGAGTAACCTCTCTGACTCCAATAGCAGCATTTGAAGATCTTCCAATAGCTGAAATCTGTAAGACAAAGATACAGAGAGCCAGCAGCAGGGGAAGGGCTCTGTAAGTAGGTCCCCGTCGGTCCCACTCCCTCACTGCAGCTGGAGAGACTCAGCTGGTCATGCAGTGTGTCTTTCTCAGGTGGGTCCCACAGCGAGGACAAGGGTTACCCCACACATCCCATGCTGGTTTCTCTCACGGACGTAGTGTCCATCACGTAGCCTGGCTGCAGCGTGGGAGCTGCCCGGGCACTGCTAGCGGCTGAGCCGAAATGCAAACTCAGAGGCTGGCCAGCCCCAGCGCTCCTGGCGTACGCAAGTGTTGCATCTTCTGCTTGGCTGGGCCTGAATCGATACTGACAGCAAGTGTATTCCTGCTGCTGGCTGGAGCAAGCCTGACTGCATGTCCTGCTTTGGTCCAATGTAAAGTGTTAAAAATAACAGCCATAGGGTGAGAGCATTCTTTTGACTTACATACAAGCAGTAGCAGAGCATGTCACAGTGTGGGGTCTAATTCGCTTGTCCTGTGCATGGCAAAATAGCTCAGAAGGAAAATAAATTCAGATAAATGTACCGTGTCTAAAAAAAACTTAGCCGCCAGCACCTTCTGTTGCTGCTGGAGTCAAGAGCCAGATTCCCAGCAGTACGAGGGGCTGAGTTTGCACGCTGCAAACTACAGCGTATGATCCAGAGCACTGATTGCTTTTCCAGGACTCGCCTGAAGAGAGGAGGTTTAGCCACTTGTGTTTGTGCACGGCAAAGGGAGTAGACAGGCACTTCATGCCAGGAGGAGGTGGTGCCATGGGTGGGCGAGGGGGCAGAAGCAGCCTCTGTTTCTGGAGTAGTGAAGAGTCAGGTGACTCCAAATGCCTGGATCCCAATATCCCCCAGTTTTAGGAGGATACATGTCATAAAATCATAAACAAATTTTAAGTCCGTGTATTGCAAATAACTTGCACTTGGAAAAGCAGTGATGAGTGAACCCAACAAGTATGCACTTGCTGAGAAATGAGCAGCTTAAAGTTATAAAGTGTGGAACTGATCTGTATGGGGAAACATGGGTCGTATCCTCAGCTCTTATCAATTAGCACAGACTCATTTTGCCTGGTGTCCTGTCAGGTATGATTTGGCTGATTTTATTTTTAGAAAAGCAAGTTTTTGTCAAAATCTGTTTCTCCTTACCCAACGTAGGGGCATGGGATACAAATATTATGGTATTACTGTAGATGCTGTATGTATTATAGAAGGGAATACATAATGTTTTCAATTTCCAGTATTAAAAAATTGATCTGTACTCAGGATATTAAAAATATCATACTGGAAGTATTCCCTTTAGTCCTTTAGTGTCTGTGTTAGCACATTTTGGAATGTATCTGTTAAAGGGATAGTTTGGAATAGATACAGATAGAGACTCGCACAACCAAAGTTTATAAATAATGCCTGCAAAAAACATTTGAGGGGACATTCCTAATATTCCATATTTCAGAAAAATAAGCTATTGAGACTATTAAAACATTTGCTAGCATTTTGCACTCTGACTGGGAGTCTTTCTGAAGATTGACTGTTTTGGAGGTTGAATATCCTATAATCCTTAGCAGGAATCCTTCCAAAACGTCTGAGCCTTATTAATAAGGTAGTGTGGAGAAGTGTCATATGGCAAGCGATGCATGTCATGATTCACTTAAGCACTTTTGAAGGTTAAGGATCTCGTAGTCCAAAACGCTTAGCAATATTAACGGCCAGTAGTCTCTCAGGAAGTATGGTAGAGTTTGCTAATCATAAAATAGTTTGTTAATCCAAACTCAAAATGCTATGAAGGAAAGAAAGACAACATGAAACCCGTTTTCTAAGTGAATGTAGTTCTTTAGGCAGCAGAGTTCAGTGGATCCATATAATGAGAGCCAAGTTTTCATAAGCAGATGCTTAGGGATGAGTACACAGAAATGTGCTGTTGTACCCTGCCCCATGCTCGTGCTTGTTTGCATCCTGCAAAGAAAAAGAGTCACTGCTTACCCCAGATATTGGGATTGCACCCAAAAGGCTTTTGTGTGAGTAAAGATAACCTGCCATAATCATAGGGGAAATGCAAGAAAAAGTTAATTAAAAAAAAAAAAGACACGTTGTCAATTGCTGACTCCATTTGGATTTTCAGAAATCTTCCAGCACTGGCCAAATTCTTCTGTTATTAACATATCTTTCCCATTGGTTCCAGCAGGAGCTGAAAATCTTATGGATTTCAATAGGAGTAATGTTAATACTTTGTGGAGCATTTATGATTGCTCCAGCTCATATATCAGACACAAATGGTAAACAGGAATTTACAAATAGAAGGGTTTTTCTGTTTGTAGTGGAAGGTAAAAATACAGAGAAAACACACAGTGCCATTTAGCGAGGCAAACCTCAAAAAGTGTAGTTCCCAGCATAAAACCTAAACATAGAACCACAGAGACAATAAAATGAGGATTACAGTACTCTGCATTATATTATATGCCAGTCTGGATGAAGTATTTCTATGTCCCCCATCAGCAAAGAACCTGTAGCGTAAATGAACTCACTGCCTCCCAAAAAAGTAAGTGAATTCCCTTCAAGAAATCCAGGAAGGTCTTCTCAGGAGGTCTGCTAGAAAGCAGGAAACTGCATCCATTTTGTTCCCATCTAAACCAAGCGCTAAGCCATTCTTCCATTACCTTTACCTCTCTGCTGCAACAAATTTGTATCCATATCACTGGAATCAAACCTGTTGCAGCACATCAAGGCACACTGGCTGGATATCCTTCCCTGAATACAACTGGACTTCTTTGTTGGTTTGGGGGGGTTTTTTTGGAGTTTTTTTTAATACTTCCTGAGTTTGGGAAAAGCTGAGTTTTCCTTGTTTATTTTTAGATTTATGTCATTGTTGGAAACTGGTAGTTTAATTAAATTTCTCCCTGCATAATGCAGTATCACATCAGGAAATTTAACTGACCAACTCAGTGTGGTGATGAGTGTATTAAATATTGATTTGAGACCTAGTATGGTACCATTAGTGACTGTGCAGGAGGTTTGTTTTATCCTGTACTAAACTGTATTGCATGTTATGAGAAAATGTGATCTTGCTGTCCTGAGTTGCCTCTGAATTTCACATCGCTTGTCAAAGGATAACAAAGTCTTTTGGAACTAAGCCATTTTATTTTATTTTATTTTATTTTATTTTATTTTATTTTATTTTATTTTATGTATTCAATGCTGTCTATCAGAAGTTTTCAAATTGGCTTCAGTTCGGTTATTTCTCCTTGCTCACAGCAATTTAACGGAGGGCAGAACCCAAACCATGACCTTGACTCTGCCTAAGTTATTTCCATTACAT
Organism: Theristicus caerulescens; assembly: GCA_020745775.1. NCBI lineage: Eukaryota > Metazoa > Chordata > Aves > Pelecaniformes > Threskiornithidae > Theristicus > Theristicus caerulescens. The sequence continues at coordinate 122,282,333 of CM036561.1, read as the reverse complement.
CCTTATGCTTTTTGTATGCCTTTGAGCGTTACTCCTCTCAGCCAAGGGTAAAAGATGCTGTTAACTCTAATCATTATTAGATTATTTGTATTTATTCCCGAGGCCCAAAATGACTTCCCTTGTTTCATGTTCTTGTGCTGTCGCAGCTGGACAGCTGGCCGGTAACTCATCGGTGGAGATGTATCGGCAAGTGCTTTTGTCAGGCTGCCGCTGTGTGGAGCTGGACTGCTGGAAAGGACGAACAGCTGAAGAAGAGCCGGTCATTACACACGGATTCACTATGACAACTGAAATATCCTTCAAGGTACAGCAACACAGCACGCTGGTGTAGTTGGCTTTAGCTGGGGTGGTTTCTTCCACGTAAAATGCATCACAAACACATTGCGAGAATATTACTGCGAAGGTGGAAGGGAAGAGGAATGTGAGGGCAAAAAGATGTTTTAAGAGGAGATTTCAGAGCACGTGCAGAGTCATTGGAAGAGAAGAGTTGCAGTATTTGGACCTTGCACAGGAAGAGGTTCTTGGTGATCGCGGCAGTCGGAGGAAAAGGGATTAAATGGTGTAAAGTCTGTGCCATCTGGGGACTGGGCTCAGTGCCCAGGTCCATATTCCTGTGGATGTCCCTGCAGCAAATCTCACAGAGGGGGAAAACAGGGTAGACCACAGCCAGGGCTGAAGGACCAGGTATTGCCACCACAACTAGTTTTACACAGTGTAAAACGGGTCTGCAGATGGGTCTGGAACCAGGAGGATGGGGAGGAAGGACTGGTTTGTGTTACAGCTCCGTAGCAAGTGGCAGGGAGGAGAGCTGAGATCGAAGGCCGCAAGGATTTGAACAGCAATAAACAATGTGTCAATATACTCTTTTTCTCTTCTCTGCCTGCTAAGTGGGAGTGGGAGACAAAAGTGCTGAACTGAGGTAGGAAACAGCAGCTGTCATGGAAATCTCTACAATTTGCAAGCCTTTAAATTCCTATGAGCACAGAACAGCCTACTCATGCTCAGTTGGGCAGGTCCCATCCACAGGGACCAGACACTCATCATTTTATTAACTATTTAAAAAATGAGTAACGGTGTGTGCAATGTTACCCTTATCCCTGTTACTTGGGATTAGCTTTGAAGCACTGGAGGATGAAAAAGAAAAATTAGTATCTTTGGAGAGTGTAATGGGATATTTGTGCCATTCAAAGCCTAAACCTATCATCTGTATTTCTGAATTTCGTCTTCTATTTCCTTTTTCTATAATAAAAGGTAGATACTATACCCTTCGCAATAACCTTAAATTGTTATTTTCTTGTTATTCTTAAAGATGTTTTTGATCCAAAGTGTTAGAGGAGCAGGATGGCGGTGTTTTGCTATAGTATTAAGACTGGTAGTCAGCACAGCTTATAATGACATATCAGGATATCATTTTTGAAGTGTGAAGAAATAATTTTTCTTCATCTGAGATACAAACTCACCACAGAAATACATTTCTAGATTTACCTGTGTGCAAGAAAACAGAAAACGTGGAAAAACATTCATTTCTGAATTTGGTTACGTTACAGGTGTTAGGTGTGGTTCTTTACTAGCTACAGCTTTGAAGCATGTCTCCCACACTTGAAGCATGAGTTGTTGGGGTTTTTTTGTTTTCTAGTGCTTTCCTTTAGGAAAAAAACTCCCAAACAATACTGCCGCACAGACAAAGCACCGAATTTCACTCGCACCAGAACGCTCCTTTCTTTTTTTCAATTTGTTTTCTCTAACTCTTCACTAATTGAGTTAATCACAGGAAAACATAAAACACAACCTTCTTGCACGTTTGTTATTAACTTTCCAGTTATGTCTATATGAAGCCAATTACGTTTATATGCGTAGAGCTTGATTGCTGGAAGTCCTTTAATTAAGGAAGATAGCTCTCAACTCCTTTGGTCATGAGCAGGAATTTAAAACAAAGTTAATCTGATTCTGAAAAGGATCATTAGCAGGAATGAGGATTATCCCTGGTTATTTAGATGTTCAACCCTAGGCATTGTGTTTGCAGAAGAGATATTGGAAGGTATTTTAAACCTACTCAGGAATATTTTATCTGTCGCTGTTCAGGGCAAATATTTTTTCTCCACACAGAAAAATGTAAAAATGTATCAACTGCTGGTTTCTTTTCCACACTGAAAGTGTGCTGCTTAACTGAGGAGGAGCAAAATGATAGTGAAATAATGTGTCAGAAGTGTGTCAATCAATTGAGAGCGATCACTGGGTCTTGAATGCTGAATCATTTATCAGCTCATGCTTTGGCGTGACCATGGCACACAATGCTTCTGTTCAGTCTGTCAGCTTTCACTGCCTCAGATAGGCTTTCTGAAGCGCGGAGACAGAAGCGATACATACTCCCTTATGGTGCTGGGATTTTTGTGGGGTTTTTATTTGGTTGGTTTTTACCTTGCTTCATGACACACAGAAATCAGTGAGGTTTTTTCAGCTGCAGATTGCGAGCTGCTGCCAGGGTGAGATCTTATAGGGAACCAACAATATTTTTCATGCCTTGACCAGGAATCTGTGCATGTGTACTTTATATATACCTTGGAGACCTGTTTCAGGTGAGTCATTCTGCAGCTGGAGTAAAGTATGGAACTTATCATGTTGTTCTGCTCTGACCATAGAGAATTTGCATTTACATTTGAATGCAGTGCAAGACTGAATCAACAGCATACCTGTTTCTTCACTGAACCAATGCCTGAGTTTCTCATCCTCAGATTTCATCAGTGTAATCCTGATTTTACTCTTTCAGGTTATTTTCCCCACGCATGCTGGATTTCATCCCTTTTTGCAGTTGAGAAGGCAGCTGAAAATAAATTTATGGGTTTACTCCATAGCTTGAGCAGCGTGTAGGAGCAAGAAAGGCCTCGGGACTACTTTTGGCAGTACCTCTTATATCCAGCCTCAAGTGTTCTTAAGCCCTGCATGATGCTCCATAACCAAGGGGAGGGTGCAGGTGGGTGGAGACCAAGCCAGTAGCAATGATCTGGGTGGAGAGCATCAAGATGGGAGAACTCAATATTTATAACCCGATTCTCAGCACTGCTGTTGCCTTGTAATGGCAAAATTGCCTTAGGTGCTTTTGTGAATCCCACTGGTTCTGAACAGCATTAAGGTGGTACCAGCACTTGGTGATTTACTGGAGCTGGAAAGAAAGTGTGCAGCGGGAATCACTCCATCATGCGTTCCCCCATGGGAGAACCGCTGCTGTGAAACTGCAGCTTCCTACCTGCCTTCACCCAGCCTTCTGCACCATTTACTATTCTTCGAATAAATGCTTTGCCTTGCTGCTTTCTTTAAAGACTGGAAGTGGTCTTAGTTGAAGCACATGAATGGTTAGTGTTACGTGAAGCATTTAAATATTTGGTGATTGCAGTTCATTATAGTCATTCACCACCTGTGTGTGCTGAGAGAGGTAGTTTCTCATAAGAGATACTACAACAATTTGTGCATGAGTTGTGTTTTTTTCTGCTTACATGAAGACTGTAAATTTTGTTTGTATTCTAGCTCGTATCAGCAGATCTTGAGATGGCTTGTGCTTTCCTTCCAGCCCTGGGTTCTGCAACCCAACATCAGAAGCATGTACCTGAAGCTCAGCTTTCATTTTAGGAAGTGGATTTCTTACTGTTATGCTTCTCAATTGAGCCTTTAAAAGTACAGAAAATGAACAAAAAGACTCTCCAGAGGAGGCTTGTTTAAAATAAATCTTTTAGGTTTTAGTCATCCTTATAATTTGGGAGGGAACAGGCTTATGGGTTCTTATAAAGTCCAGAGTTTGACAGCAATGCATATGGAAAGTCTTCAGTGTTTTATAAGTTCTTTTGAAAAAATATTTGTGTTCCAATAGGGAAACATTGGACAATTTGTAACAGTGAGTGCATTACTGTATTGTGCACCCCGCTAAAATTAATGTTATCAAATGATTCCTCTACTAGACTTAAGTTGCCATTTTCCATCAGAGCTGAAAGAAAACTTCTACAGAAGTTTCAGTTTCTGAGCCCTCTGTTTGATGATCACTACACAGCCAGCTGTTTTAACTGAGTAATGTTTTTTTACTTATTTTTTTCCTCCTTTCTTTTGCCTTAAAGGGATTTCTCTCATCAAAAAAAGAGGGAACTAAAGCTTGTGAGTCAGAGTAACTAAGGATTTTATGGATACGTGCTTGTGCTGATGATGTTTAGAAGATATGCATTTGTCAGAGCAAGTTTATTGTTATGCAAAATAGTTCATGAAATTCATAGCTTCAGGCATGGAACAACTCTTCACAAAGACCAAGTTTTACATTTAAACTATTGATTTAGGCAGACATAAGTCATTTCTTGAGAAATGTGTGCTTGAGGCTCATCAGACATTTTGGAGATTTGATTACAGTTCAGGCTGAAAAATTCGGTTGCTGCAAAAGCACATCCAGAGCTTTCTGGGATGTTTAGAATGGAAGGTCTGATTTCAGGCAGTTTGGGTATGATTTCAGACCTCTTTGGGTCTTTTCTGTCTTCAAAGACCAAAACGCTGTTTCTTTAGAGACATAAATTTGTAACTCTCTGTATTTTGATTCTTTAGGAAGTAATAGAAGCTATTGCTGAATGTGCATTTAAGACATCGCCCTTTCCAATCCTCCTTTCCTTTGAAAATCATGTGGATTCGTAAGTAATTACCGTTTTCCTGCATGATGTTATTTTTTTATAAGGTCTAAGCACAAAATTATGTATGCACTTGTGGCAGTTTTATTATATGACATGATCAACAGCTCTTACCCCAAAAAACCCCTTGTGTCAGCCTAAGTAACCAAGACGATCAGAATGAATCGGGCATGTTCTTAAAAACCTTCCTGAATTAGAACCTTCTGTATGAAAGAGAAAGTTTGAATAATTGTGAGACAGGTTGTGTTAACTTTACAGTCTCAGTATGTCCTGCTGGAATGTAGTGGTACTTCATCAAAGAAAAAGAGGCAATATTTCACCTGCTTATGACCCCGTTCTGCGCTATAAGCGTATTCTGTGCACAGAATTTGGTCTGTTTCTCAGGTGTTAGAAGTAGAGGCCAGAAACATAGACTAGATAGGATCGCAAAATAGGTGGTATGGATGGCCAGGAACTGCTCTGTTTCTGCCAAAAAATACCAGCTTGCCAAAGCTTTTTTCTTTTCCTTTTTTTAGTTATGAAGAAAGGACAGTTTTTCTGTGTACGAAAAGAAAAAATAAGTGAGAACATTTCACAATTTGTCCCAGGGATCTATTTTTTTATTATTATTATTGTTGGTTTAGTTCTGATTCTTCTTTTTTTAAGTTTGACATTAACTTTGGTTTTGAATATAGAGACCACATGGTTCAAAGTGGGGTGACATTGACACATAACATGTGCCTGAACTTCAGTTGCCTTTTCCCCTTTTGTTTTCAGCCGTGAAAACATTTTCAACACTTCTGGGGCCAGTTTGGACTGAGAAACTTTTTTTTTTTTAATGTGAAACAAAAAGTAATCTTTGGGGCAGCTATGAATGATTTAAAACAAATCAGAAAAGATGTTGGCACTTTTGCTTCTTGAAGAGGAAAAGGGTGAGGGCTAACTGCTTTTCCATTGTTTTAGGAAGGGGAAGGAACTGGTAGAAGAAGCTATGTAAGAAAGTTTTTAAGAACAGATGTGACAATACTGATCAAAAATTATGTAGGTAGAAAAATCTAAAATCTGAGAGCTGACCTACACTACCTGTATACCTTACAGTGTAAGTTTACACTACCTTTTGTGGGCAAATATGTGCTTGCTCTGTGCGTGTTTAAAGGCCACATGGTTATGATTCAAACAGCTACCTGTTAAATCCTGCTTACTTAGTTCTGTCTTCCTCTGAAAGACCACACAGAATACTGTATTTAATTTCTTTCTCTGATTAGTCCCCTCACTCCTTGCTTTTTGGTGTAAGTTGTATCACTTTGAACTTGCTTATGCTCACCTACTGCTGTAGGTTTTAACTCCCAGTGCTTTTCTCAGTGATTCCAAATGCAACCTCTGGTTGTTAGAAAAGAGCTCAACCATCATTCTTCAATGTATCATATTTTGTATTCATTCTTCTGTATTTGTTAAAGTACACATTCACTGTGTTACTATAAGGCAGAGAAAAAGCAACATCCAATTTATTTTAACCAGAAGGGTTACATTTTTCTTCCTTTAAAGTCATTAAGACTTAAATCTTCAACTATTCCGGGGTGATCTGTTCTATTTTAGGAAAGTAAAGAAGTACAAAAATGTATAAAATAAACTCCTGTCAGATGTAAGTTATGTACAAAAGTGGCTTTAAAACTGTAAGATGAAACACTGTCAAAATTAAAGGTGGTGTGATACTGCAAGAATATGTCAAGAAGGGAACAGAGTTACTGCTGCATTACTCTGATCTTTACAATTTGCCCCACAGAAACCATTGGACCTTTCTCTCCAGAAAACTCCAGTCATGTAAAAATGAATTATCCCTAAGTGTATTATTTTATGTCCTTTTCCATGCATTGTTATGACGTGGGTTTTTAGCAAAGCAAGTCTGCAAAAACCCTATCAAGTATTTTCTCTTTCTGAAGCTTTATTGCTATTTATTATTTTCTGCTGCAGTAAATCATCAGACTTAATGTGTATGATTTTCTGATTTTGCTTTGGCTGAAAATAATTTCTAGTTATTTTACCGACTACTACAATTATCCCTTCATTTCTTCACTAGTTGCTAGAGAAATCTGCAATTAGTCACGCCACTCACAGAAACCTTCACCTAATTTCATGGAATGCTCCTTTTGTCTTTTCATTTACTTGGAATGTTGTTTTTCTCCTAGGTCTTAAAGATGGACTCTGCCCTAAGTATTAACAAAAAATGCTAAGTGTTTTTGTAGAATTGCTGTCAAACAAATCCTATGACATCAATTCCTACTTTTGGTGACCGAATTTTTCTTCTAATTTTCAAGTTACAAGGGTCAGTATTGATGTGTGAAATGCTGGTCCCGTACAAATCAGTAGAAATTTTGGCATTGGCTTAAACAGAAATATGGTTTTAGGCTGTGTTCTCTATTCGTGGCTGTTAAACAGACTGCGATTATCAGAGGTAAATAAGTTTTACATCACCACCATAGATATGCCAGTGTTAATCACCACTGGACTTAAAATGCAATTTTTCTTCCTTCTGGTTTATGTTCCTGAGAATATTTTTAAGACCTTTTTGTCCACCTAGGGAACAAATCACTTATTAAGACATAGTGCTGATCATCTCATTTTGCTTTCTTTCAATGTTTTTCCTAGAAGGGCTCCTCTCTAATATCTTTATAGCATGTGAAGAATTTTCATTTCCTTTACTATAACTCCACTGTGTAGTATATTCGTTCTTGTCTGTTTTTATACAATAAAAAGTTTAGAAAAAGAGGCAAGCATATAACTTTTAGAATATATAAAATATTATCTATGCCATCATTTATACTGAAGTCCAACCATGCACACTGAAAAAAGACAGTACTAAGAAAAGATGTGGTTCTATCAAAAAATAGTAAAGTGCCCTGAAAATGTTGAAAAGACCTCAAGAAGACCTTGACGTTTGAAATTGGGCTTGCAAGAAGATAAGCAATCTGCAAATCTGAAAGCAGGCGCTCTATAATTAGAAATGCACTGATGACATAGCAAAAAGGTTAAGTGATCCTTGAGCAGTATCCATATAAGATTGCTTCCAAGATTAAATTTAATTACAGTTATTTATATTGCTGGTTTCTTGCTGGAATTGTTATTTCAAATATTAACAGGATTTTTATCACTTTTGCTTCCTACACTTTAAATTATTTTAGACTCTTCTGGGAAGCATCTGTGTCTGTCATATGCAGAAGAAGTATCTCTGCAGAAGTGATAATAATATGATGTTGGGAGCAGTAGTCGTGCAGTAGTGCCGAAGAGCTTCTGTGATTGACCTTCATAATAGGCATAATACAAACACAGTAAAACAAAGTACAAGCAATACAGTAGTGGTAATGAAAACATTTCTTAATATTCTTTATATTTCCATATCTCCAGGTATCGTGTTCCCACTTTATCTTCCCTTGCCCTGGCACACTTTGGGGACATATATAATTAGCCTGTGTGCTACCCGTCCATGTCTGCACAGTGAAAATCATAAAGCAGATAAAGTCAGCTCTTTTGAGGCAATCAATTTTCATTACAATACAGGAATGATGAGAGAATTTCCAATAACAGTAGATGTGGACCAGGAAATACCTGCTTTTTTGTTCCATAACACAAGTGGGGAAATGCATTGATGTAGAAAAGCTGGTATTTCAATCCGTTGCTCTGGTTCATAATTTTGAAAGAAGGGAAAATAAAAAGAAACTGATAATCCAACTTCTAAAATACTATAATAGTAATACATAATCTATACTATTACTAATGATCTATCTCTTGAAACTACATATATGAGAGAGAGAGAGAGAACACACAAAAAATACCACTCAGGTAAATGCTGGTACTCCTGAATATTTTCTTATTCCTCCTTAGGAGCTTTTAAAAATATCTGTGCATGTAGCCCAGTTCACAAAGACAAGTAATTTTGTAATGTTAAGATTTTCCTACTTTGGCCTTGTCTACTACTGCAAGATTTTTTTTTTTTTAATAGTATTAAAAACCATTAGTTTTTCCTATAATTTTCCTTTTCCTTCTTTCTGCCTCTGGGATGCAGGGACATTGGAATTTATACACCAAACCAAAATAATGTTGCATTACATTTTTCTCTTTTGCAAAAATGAAAGTTCTCACTGTGTTCTCTTTGAGGTAAACATGTAATTAAACACAGAAGATCAGAAGAATTTGTTCTAGCTGTGGTGATAGTTTGAAATTTATTAGATTTAAGTCTTGCATATTTTTTTTCAGATTCCTATCGAGAGCTCTTTTTGGAGTTGATGTGCCCATTTAAAAATGCTGATGTCACATCTAATTACTAGGATTTCAATAATAGTGCACTTGCTTGAAGGAGATGTCCTTTGAACTTTCTGGGTCCTACAAGCATGGGTCTATTCAAAATATATGCTGGTGGAGAAGACTAAAATAAAATTCACTGTCATGACCCCTAGACCTATAGCAAATACCCCATCTGTTTGCTTGCTAGAGTGAGGTGCCTTTATTTTCATTGATAGCTGGCAATTAGAAGTAGCTAACGCGCTGTCGTAGCCTGATCTGTTCTTCCCATCACCTTCTCCCTTGTGGGTTCTTAGTTCCACTGTCTTGCTTGTCTTTGTCTTAATTTTCCATCCTCAGCTAAAAGTGGCTTTTGGCTTTTTTGCAGAATTGGTTGCACGCAAAAGACAGCATTAATAAAATGCTGTAGTGATTTAAACTGCATGCAGCACTTGCGTAGCTTTGTGGAATAATTTAAAGCCTCCTCGCAATGTTTTGTCAATGGCTGAGCTAATGAGCGGTTCACCCCATATCTGCTTCAAGGGACATCCAGAGTGCTGATCTCAGGGAAATTACATTTTCTGATTCAAATGCCACCCAGCCTTTATCTCAGCTCTGGTTTGGCCTTGCTGACCCCAGGCAGAGCTCCAGTGCCAGGTGCTCAGTTGGTAGCTAATGACAAACTAGACACAGCGGTGGTTGTACTCTTAGTTTGCAAGAGAAAAATGAGCACTCCTTTTTTCCTATATACCCAGCTCTATTTTGTCACGAAAAATAGCTCCATGGTAACATAACCGCTTATACCATTCGCATATCTTCCATGATATGCAGATCATAATTAACAGTAGTTGAGGAAGTTATATTAAGCAATATAAACCTGTCCTTTAATTGAGACTTCTCAACAGAGCATCAAAAAAGGAAACTTTTAAAGATACTTAAGCTCAGACGTTACAGATTTTAAACAGGCACATATAACAAAAATACACAGTTGTCTAAAATTAGAAAGAGAGTCACTGTAGCACTGAGCTGCATTTTAAGATGATTTGAGTAATATTTCTGAACAGTACAACCTATCTTCAGTCCTAAACGCCCATCACGGATATGCAGGAATTATTTCATTCTTTGGTTGCACTTTGGGAAAATTGAGTTTACTGAGGTTCAATTTACTTCTAGAGGATGTCATGAAAATCGCTGAAGTAATTTACTATGGTAAAATCTGACACTCTATCTGATTTTAAATAAAATTTAAAAATTTTTAAAAAAGGAATCTGACCATGTACCCAAACAAGCTCAAATGATCATTGAGCAGCTCCGCCTAGCAGCTTGTTATTACATCCAGATCCCCACTAAGAAGGCTGTCCTGATATGTTCGTCCCAGCTATATACACATAACATGCGTGCAGTATGTAATTATATGCATAGAAAATGCAGTTATACCAGCACTTATTACAGCAATTCTCCAAATTGACATAATACATCTTAGCAGTAGCACAATTACATCTACACTATGACTTCTGCCAGCGAGGATATGTCAGGGGAAATACTTCTGAGTGACCTGGCGAGAGCAGCGCAAGCGTTTGGTGCAAACCCAGCCCAGTGCAGAGGTGCAGGGCTGTGACTGGACGGGCTAACAAACAGGATGGGAAAGTGGGCTGCGTTTTAGCAGAAAATCTGCAGTAAAACCAACTGCAGTTTAGGAATCTGCAGTAAAACTAGCTGCTTCTCTACCAGTGCCTATAACTGATGCGGCTTTGCTGGGTTGAGACCCAAGTAGTGTCTTCTGCCCCTTCTTCTGTGGCTTCCAGACATGCCGAGTGAGGTGACAGGTACCCTTGGCTTGGGAAATTTAACAGAGACACCTGCCCAGGAGACTGCTTTCTGTGTGACTGACTTGGGGTTTATGCCTTAGACAAAAAGAGAACGGAATCCAAATGGGGTTGGGCGCGCGCGCGTGTGTGTGTGTGTGTGTGAAGAACATCAGGCATGTGTATAAAGCAACACAGGAAGGAAAATATTTAAACTTTGAATAAAAATGTTGCCTGAACGAGGCAAGTTCGTGTAACGGTTATTTCCCTAAAGGTAACAACTGATAGCCTCATTTTTTTATTTTCTACTAAATGCATGGCAAAATATACCTCAGTGTTAAAAGTTCAGTTTCACTATTATTCAATTGGCTAGTACCTTTACTTCATGTATGGTACTTTTGCTAAGCTTTATCAGAGGAATCGGAATAATTGCATGATATATCTAGGTCTCTCTGAAAAATTCACAGCAATTGGATCAGGAAATTATATCTAGTTTAGGGATATTAGATATTCCATTACGGCTGCTTTCACACTGTAGCATTAGTAGGACTCATTTATTTCTTTCTTTTCTCCCCTTTAGCCCTAAACAACAGGCAAAAATGGCAGAGTACTGCAGATTAATATTTGGAGATGCATTGCTTATGGATCCATTGGAAAAATACCCGGTAATATGGTTCGGTATTTATCAGATCACAAACATCTGTGTGAATTTTTATTTAAGCGTTTCAGTCCTGTGTCATTCTTCATATATGGCCTTTCAAAACAGAGTCTAAAGGAGGGGGTTAAACAACGTGAGCTGTTGGTGACTTAAGCATATAATTTCTGATGCAGAGATTGTTCTGATACAGTTAATTGTAATCTTCTAAATGCAATTGATTCTCGTAGCTGTCATTTTATAATGTAGGCTTTCATATTTGAACTAATACTTATTTCAGTTATTACTGTAGACATTTCGTAAAACATTTTTCTTTTCTTCTTAAGTGCCCTCAGTAGCCCTGTTTCATTTAATGTTGAGGTTACCTCTTGTGCAAAATACATTTCATTTTAACAGGGTTTATAGAGGTTGCAAAATTATCTTGCACCATGCGGGCCCTAAGAAATTGCCGTAAGCTCGTTTCTTTTGTTGTTGTAACAAATCTCTCTTCCTTTTTCTGCAAGCTTGAACCTGGGGTTCCTCTTCCAAGCCCTATGGATTTAATGTACAAAATTCTGGTGAAGAATAAAAAGAAGTCACATAAGTCTGCAGATGGAAGTGCAAAAAAGAAGCTCTCGGAGCAAGCTTCCAACACATGCAGTGATACGTCTAGTATGTTTGAACCTTCCTCCCCTGGAGCAGGTATGAATTGAATCTACAAATATATTTCTCCCTAAACCATAAATGCTTAATTACAGCTATAGTTCATCTATTTACATTGCTCTAGCAAGGTAAAGGTACGCCAGTGTGGGCCTTACTCAGTAGGAAACAACGCTAAGTGTTGTTGATCCAGGAGCCTGTGAAGGCTTGCTGCTGAGGAGTCGCTTATGGAGTGACCTAAAGCTCAGTGATGTGTGCTAACATTTATCTGCACTGCTTAGGAAGTAGAGCGAGCTGCCAGCTCCTCCACCCTTGGGTGCCTTTTCTATGTGCCCAATACCAAATAGAAATGTTTTCTTTTTTTCTGTTGCCTCCGAGGTGTGCCTACCATTTAGTGCCCTTTCAGACTTAACCTGTTGCACAGGAGAACTGCAGTGTTTCAGCCGTGTCTTAAGATTTAGGGTAACTGTGAATGAGATGTCTATTCCTCCGGCAGGCAAGGCGCAACCTGCTGTTGTCTTGCATGAGTTGGGAACACGTCACAGACCTCTATGCTAAGTGCTATAAGATGTTCTTCTGTTCCAGAGATGGAAACAGGCAAAAATAATACTGCAAACAAATATTTGTGACCATCAGGAACTGTAGGGAATGTAGCCAATGGAAAGCAGTGTATTACATTTAACTTGTTGATTACTAGCAGAATTTTTAAAATCAGAAATGCAATAGAAAAGTTACTGTAATTTAATGCATATATTCTGGTAATGCCTATGGGATCTGCAGGGGACCATTGCAAGTGTTGGTATGCAGAAATGAGTAAGAGATGGTCTTTGTCCTGAAGAACTTAAAACCTAACTAGAAAAGAGAAGTGCAGAGAAAAAGATAAAGTAAGGATTTGCTAAACCATAGGAGCAGATTAGCGGCAGGACAAACAACAAAATCTGTATAGCCTGATTCCCAGCCCAGTGTCTGTTCCCTGCATTAGAACTTCTTCTTCCTATTAAGACTGAAATTTTGGATTGCTAAAAGCATAGACCTTTGTGCCCCAGTAGCAGAAAACTTATAGAGCAAATTGAAAGCTCTACTGGAATTTAAGTTCATTACCATTTGCCATAAAAAAACTTTTCTCCATCATTTGTAATTTTTTCCAGACTCTGATTAATTGAACTGAAAATTTTCAAGCTGAATTTAAAAAGTCCTACTGTATTTGTGGATAACATTGTTTAGCCTATTAGAAGCAAAGAAAGAGTTTTCAACTATTGTGTTAAGAAACTTCAAAAAGGGCATGCTTTGGAGCAGGGCTTGGATTTCAAAGGAAGATTCATCCCGGTGTCAGGAATGATTTAATACTGTTTTCTTGATTTGCTTTAGACAAATCCCAAGCAACAGAAAAATAAAGTGTGTCTGTGCCAACTGACTCCTTTCCAACGCTTGAAATCAACCCTGGGTTCCCAACTCTACACTTTTGTTACCAGCACAAAGTGAGAACCCAGGGGCAAAGTATGTGTCTTTTGCTTTCTGAGTGCCTGATCTGCATAGAGGGTAACAGCTTTGTCTGTCAGGAGCCTCTCTATGAGCTTTTATAGGAAAAGACCTGGGCTGTGAATCTAGATGCTGATGGAAGGCAGGGTGGTCAGTCTCCTAATAGGGTGTGTAATTTTACAAATTAACTGTGAATATTATGTCTGTATTACCTATATAACAACCTCTGTTAGATGTAGATTGTGAAGATGAACACTTACAAATTAGAAAATGCTAGAACTGCAATTGCAAAATTGATGTGGTCACTTGGTTCATCTGTGACTGCCAAAATATATTACTTATAATCCTTCTGTCAGCCATTGTTTCTCCTTTAGGACCTATGCCTCTTTTGGAGAATGCAGTTAGTCAATATTTTTTCTCTCTCTGTCATTCAGTCCTTGATCCTAGATGTAGCATCCTCATCTTGCAGTGAATTTCTGTGGGGGTATCAGGCTGCATATGAGCACTTGACAAACAGCAGTGAATTTATCTGAACAATACCTGTGGGAAGTGAAATAATATTAAGCCAATTTTATCTAAGGACAGCCGAGTCTGAGAGAGCTTAAGAACAGTTTAGGGGTGACTGACGAGGAACATCCAGGATTTTTCAAGAATACTTTGAATTTTTAGGTATTCAGAGCACAGCTCCAGAGATTTCAGCTACAGCTTACTGCTATTAGCATACAGCATTTCTGTAAATCAGATGCCAGATTTCTGTCCTTGAACGTAAAAAAAAAAAACAAAAAATTATTCACCATTTTATAAGACCGCTGTGGCAAAACCCAATGAAGAGCATGGTTCCATGGGGTAGTGCTCAACGGTCGCCATTGTCATGGTGACATGGTCACCCTTCTTTTTAGTGCCTCGTTCCTTGTGTGCATCTCAGTATCAGCAACATGTGATGCTAGAGCACTGCAAGCGTTATGCTCCTCTATGCCCAGTACCAATTTCTTTCTGGAGCGTGAGAGGAGTAATGCAATTAAAGACTCACTAAAGGAAGCCTAATTCTTAGCATTTCGTAACATGAAGCGTTTCGATATTCCAACATTAATTTAATCCTTACTTTTAACAAGTTGGGCATATTATTCAAATTACTGTATTGTATAGCTCCTGTCAGAATTACTGCTGATCTCCAAGAGAAAGTTGTGCTGATTTAGCCTTCTTGAGATTTTAAATTAGTTTTTTCACAGCAGTGCAAAAAATAGGGAGATTCGTACTTCAGTTGATAGCAAGCTTCACTGTGTCTTACACTGCTTGAGGTCAGATTTAAACCCAAATAAACCACTCTTTTGATATGTTTATAAAACATACCATATAAAAGCTAGGTGGTAGTGATATAGTAGCAATAATTAAAAAAACAATTCTGAAATGAGCTTTGCAGAGTGGCTTGCAAGATGTTCATGAAACTGATGTAAAAAGTAACTTCAGTAGGGTATAATATATATATATATTTTCCACTGTCAGTGGAAAAAGCTTTCCCTAAAGGTACAGCAAAGCTAGGAAAGCAGAAAAAGAATTTCTGAGATAACGCTTGTGAGATCGATTGTAAACAAGCATCTTAGCCCTGGCTGTTTTAGCACAATGAACGAAAGTAAATAAGCAAGATTTTCAAAGAAGTTAGATGACACTGCAAAAAGAACAGTGGCAGTTCTGCAGGTACATTCATTGTACCGAAAGCAGGCCTATACTGAAAGTAGCCAAAACTTGCTACTTGAACAGTATTTAAATTCTCAAGCAAATTGTTAATTTCTCACTGATGGGATGACATTTTTGCCAGAGTAGTGGGTGCTGCAAGGAAAGAGTCACAGGAAGACGACAGAGAGAGGGTAGAATTGGCTCCATCATTTCATGATGACTAAATAGAAAACTGGATTAAAAGTTTTAGGCTCAGTGTATGTAAATGCATTGGTACACTGCTGCTGCATGCCAGCTGAGGCCATGGCCCCCTGTTACAAAGTAAAATGTTTTAGCAAATGGAATAAAGTTCATTATTTCCTTTTTAAAAATCAGCAAGTGCTGATGTACAGCTTGTGGAAAAAACAAAATGTGATTTCTGCCCCCCCCCTCAGGTGCTCATGGCTGCCTAAACGTTATAGAGCTAACAGGCTGCACCAGCAAGTACCACACTTATAATCCATTCTGGCTGTTATTTTAAAGGGGTCTGAGAAAGCAGATTACCAAATTCCTCTGAATTTCAAGCAATGTATAACCTTTCGTTTTATTAGGCTCTCAATATCTGTCACGCTGCTGAGGCATGGTGAGAATGGATAATATTTAGCACTCTGCTTCCTCAACCCTTGGTAATAGGGAATTGCCTTGTCTATTCCCAGCTCTCGCCTCCTAATCATCTTCTATTCAGTGTTACTGTGTTGAACCCCGCAACACATCAGTTGGGGTTCAGCCTCCTTTGTCCACTTGTTACGTTGTCCGATGAGCACTTTTATGCCTTCTCCACTCTGCCCCACTCACTAGGGGCAGCTCCTTGAAAACATCCTTGAAACTGCCCCATTACTCCACTGAGAAGTTTCCTGTGCCCTTCTGCCTATGAGCGGTTGTCAGTATCTGCATTATCATTTACCTGTTGTGGTAGGCAGCAACATCTTTTTATTTCTTGATATTCTTCTGTTTGCCTCTGTCCATGGGCAGCCTCCTGTCTCGTACTTGGAGGGCAAGCCCTTGGGGCAGGGCTCTCTATTTTCACTGCCCAAAGCATGGAGAGGTCCTGTCCTGACCTGGGTTTGTAGTCCCATCTAAATGCAAATAATAATTACGCCATTACAGCTAGTTGTCCCTTAGACAAGCTCACATGTACGTACTGGACTTGGCCTGCAGCACAGCTGCATATGCCAGCCCACATGCATTTATGATACACATTCTCTGTGCCCTCCTGGGAAGGGACAGGAGTGATGACATGGGGCTGATCCCACCACCACCGTGGGAGCGTGAGCATGAAGGCGTCTGCAGCACAGACATCTCCTCGGTCTGGCCAAGGCTTGCTCTGACTTTGTGTCCCAGCGGTGTAACAGGAAAAGAAGACTGGGTTTGAGCATAGGACCATGCTGCTAGGTGAAAGGCAATGCAGATGCAGTCATACTTTCTAAAACACTTACTAATTTTTATTCTGTTTGCAATCCTGTGTATTATTTGTCCTGGTTTTGCTATCTGATGCAGAACTTGAAAATGAGATCTGATTTCCCTGGGAGTTTTCCTGTTAAATATTTTTAAATAAATGAGTAACGTGTTGCATACTTTCCTCCCTGGACACTCGTAGCAAGAACAAGCTATCATCTACCTGGTACCTCAGCAGTGCAAGCTGGCTGAAATCTGCCCATGTCCCCCATTTTGTGGACTATGCGAAGTGTTATTTTGCCAATCTGGTTAAATCAGTTGAGACCTTCCCATCCAAAGATTGTCACCGCAAATCCTGTGAGAGCTCGGCTGGCTCTTCGCAGTGTGTTGAGGTTCCCTGAGCCATCCCTTGAGCCTGTTGAGCAATCATGTTATTTTCTTCAATGAAATGTTCAGGAAGAAATGTGTTCATGAATAAAAGCCTGACATTTCAACATCTGCATCTGGAAGGAAACGCAGCCTGGGTAGTCATCATTTGGTTGTGAAAGGCACACTCATTATTTAAATCATATGTGCTCTCCATGTTCAGAAGGGGCCCACTGGGCATGATTCAAGGCCTGCTGGAACAAAGAGGAGTTTCTTTATTGACTCAGTGGGCTTTGGATTAGACCCTAAATTGACAGGAGGAACTGAGACTCAATTGCCATTCTCTGGAGAGTTTGGGAATTCTGCACAGTGGTTAGATTTTTGTGCTGCCAAAATAAAATTGCCACTGCTGAAGAAAGCTGAAAGGTTTGTGGAATAAAATCTTTAGGGAGAGTTGTCAATCTTATAGGTATGGATAGGTGACTGCAGTAGAAATTAAACCTTCTTTTCCAGAGTCGTCTTAAGCTGCACAGTGTGTACTTTATGACAGCCAGACCCACAGGAGGAGTTACTAAAGAGAAAGATAAGCTTGACATTCCTTAGTAGTTTAATTTCTGGTGCAACCAAATCAAAACACTTTGGAGGCAAGGGGAGGCATTCGCTAATTAATAATAAAGAATCTGTGTCTTGCCTGTAGGAATTTGATGAGTACACCGCAGTTGGGAGCAAGGCATAAAAAGGGGGTTTTTTGGTCCCATTTACTCCATCAGTACATTTTCAGGGAAAGGATGACCCTTATGCATCTTCTTTGCATTATTTGATTTGCACTGCCCTCAGCCGGTGCATTCGAGCTATGCCACCGGAGTCCTAACAGTAAGGTACACCAAAGCAGTCTGTGAAGGGAATTGAAGTCAAGCTATTGCAGTTGGGCTCCTGTGCCAGATCCTCCCAGGCTGTGCTACCTCAGTACGTGTACGGCGATACATTCAGAGCAGATGGATTTTGCTCAGCAGCCCTTGCTACCACAGCACATGAGAATCTCCTCAATTTTCATGCATGATTTCTTCACCCCGTGCGTGCTGTTACGTGTGCGCTTCCCGGAGGAGGCGAGGCATTCGCTGAAAGTCCTGCAGGGATCCTGCAACAGAGAGGGAGTTTGAACTCACATCTCCCAAACCCCAGGGCTGTGCCCCGAGCATGGGAACAACTCTTCAGAGTAGTTTGTGATAGTATACCCACACACTGTGCGCACTACGCACACCACAACGCTCTTTTCTCAGTGCTGATACCTACCCCATGGTTTCCAAACACTGAGCATCCAGCAGCTGCAAAGGAAGAGTTTTTGGTTGGGCAGTAAGAACTTATCAATGCTAAAGATGGATGAATCCCTCGAGACAGCGTATTTGATTTGTGCTGTGACAAAAAGCACGTGTATAACGTCTCCTTTCAGCAGTGCAACTTGCACATCTTTCTCGAATTTATTGCTGGTAATTATAACTATTGCTTCAGCCAGTAATTATCTTCTGCTTAAAACTTTTCAGGAGAAGCAGAGATTGAGAGCGATGATGATGATGACTATGATGATGACTGTAAAAAGTCGTCGATGGATGAAGTAAGGGTGTAGCTAATGTTTTATGGTGATGGGTCGGTTCCAGCAGCTGTGGGTTGGCTTGTGTTACCAGGAGTGGGACTACCATCTAGTGGAGAAAGGGAGGCAGAGCACTGGGGAACTCGCCACCAACTTTCTGAAGTTGGTTCTTAATCGGTTTGGAAGCACATCTTTGCTTTGTTTATTTATATTTTCATTTACTGAAAAATAAGAATTAGTAACACCAAAGCTGATCTGTTTTAGATAACTGCTTGTGGTGTATTTAGCGTTGTTGGAAGAAAAACTTGACAGCAAAAACTTAGAGCTATATTTATTATTTATCCAACAGTACTGATAAATGTGCTCAGCGCTATGCATGTGTAAAGGTAATGCAGTGCCTTCCCTAGGAGCCACGTAAAAAGAATGAATACAGCAGCAGTTTAATTAAACATTTAAATTTTATAGCAAATTTTCTTCTTTACTATGTGAAGCTCCCTATGTGAGGCATTGACTTCACTGAGCCAGGATCAGTGAAAGATACCACGGTTGATAGAAAACTGGGCTTTGGTATTTGTGGCCTCCGATGGCCACCATGGACAGATCAAAACTGCAGCATTTTCCCTTCTCTGTCCTAGGGTACTGCTGGAAGTGAGGCAATGGCCACCGAAGAGATGTCTAACCTGGTGAACTACATTCAGCCTGTGAAGTTTGAGTCATTTGAAGTATCAAAAAGTAAGTCAGCTAAGCATGAGCAGCATCTTATACTGGAAATTACCAAGCAAGTGTTTTGAAGAAAATTCTGGAGAAATGCTACTTGGCTTTCTCTCAGTTAGATACAGGCACACGGACAGAAAATGTTCCCTTGGTATCCAGCCAAATAAATCCATATTTATTTTGAAACCTGTATTAGTCTAAGTATCAAACTTTATCAACATTAAACACACTGCCATTTCAAAAACATTTTAGAAAATGTTGTATTTACATTGTCTTTGTTGCCTATGACTGAAAAGTAACTCAAGCAGTTTGAGAAAGGTGGTCGTAAATATTCCAGTGGATTCAGGAAGTGCTTTATATTTTGCCTCTGCTACTTTTCTAGAGGATTCAGGGTAAGCAGAGTCTGCCCTTCCCCATATGCAAATTCACTCTTCCTGCCTCTGGGTATTGTATAGAAAAGGCCATAATTTCTTCCCCCGCTGGCTTTTACAGAAGATGCCTTGCTAGGAATGCACTCAGTGGCATCCTCAGTAAACACTGCAGCATCTTTTCCTGTCTTGGTGCAGAACCCCCTGCTGTTTGCCTGCCCTTTTTCACTTTGTTTTGACAGGTTTCAATATGCTCTTGGAGCTTTTTAGTTAAAGAAGTGTATAGCATTTTAATTTATTATGGATGTACGGAGGCCTTGGCAGAGGACAGGTAATTGGTGCCTAAGTCCATATCTGTATACAAGATTTTGCATTTACTCATAGTGAATAATAAACATTAAGAAGTTATCCTCCTGTTCATTTCTACCTGGGTATTTGTACAGATGTACACACAAGCATTCACAAAATCATGCAGAGAGCTCTGCTTGTTCCCTATAGTAGCGTCCCTTTGGATGTTTATAATCTCCTCTAGCTCTAATGAGAGTTACAAGAGCACAGTGGGAAGGAGATATTCCTTCTGGAAAGGAAGCCAAGTGAATCTTAGCAGGACCAGTTGATGCAGCTGTTATAAAATTGTCTTGTGTAGATTTCTTCTGTTCACATGCCTGTGCCTTTCTGAGTTTTGCCTTTTGTGAAGAACTGCTAATGTCCAGATTTTTTAAGTCTTGATGTGACCTTTGATCAATCATACTGTTTCTGTGAACTCATAATGTTAAGGAATTAATATTTCTGGTGTTTGTGTCATAAAGTCATTATGTGGTAAACGTGGCCAGTTCGTTAAAGCAGTGGCCTTACATAGTAAATGTTGCTGGCTGGTTAAAGCAGTGGGCACTGTAGCATGACTTGGGGGTTCTGGTCTTAGTCCTGGCCCAGACTCACTGCTGGACCTTCATTAAATTCAGTGAAGATGAGCTGAATAAAGAAGGAGTTAGATGAGGATTGTTTTTTAATTTGCTGCCTATCTAGTTGTTGCGCAGATTTTATTGTTGTTCACCTGACTTCATTTCCCTAAGTGTAGAGCTCCATCCTTGTCTTACAGTTTCATCATTTCAGTGTTACAGCATTTTTATAATTTAATATTTTCTAATTCAGAATTTGTTTTGATTTGTGATCCTGGCCTCCATGGTGCTAACAGTACCTCACCGCTTCTGTCATTCACACATTTTAAAAGTGCATTTTCTGGTCTTGCAGCCAACTTGTTAACAGAAATATTGAATAGCACTGGATTTGTAACAGTCCCCTGATTGCCCTCACTAGATATGTTCCCTCTCTCTGACATCAAGTAGCTGTCACTGTATTTTCTCAAGTTTTTCAGTTTTTCAATGAGTTGTTTGTCCCCTCCCTAGCAGCATCCTCCTGATAAGATAGCACGGTGTAATGTATCACAAGAGAGAAATGTCTTTCCTGCACAGTCTTTTCTTCAAAGGGCAGGTTTCTTAATACTCTCCAGATACTACAAGGAAATTATTGTTCTTATTTTAATTAGGAGTTTGATTAAGCCCTGGACATTTAGTAACTGAATCATTTAACAGCTACCAGTTCTGGTTTCCTACAGATGCTCTACTTTAAGATAAGGCTGAGAGATACAGTATATTATTACAACTAATTCTACCACCTATATTCTAAATAGAATAATACCACTGTATATGTGTGTTGCTAATGCTATCCCATTAGTAAGGAGGAAGGATGGAATAAGAATAATCTCAGTGCCTTTATAAGGAGCTGAGGTGGAGGTGAGCGGGCTGGAACAGAGTCTGGAGAAAGAGAGGATATTGCTTGCAGGAAAGGGAGTGGTAGGAGAGCAGCCTCTCGGGAATGGCAGGAATCTTTCGCCATTGGGAGATAACAGCTATGAATAATGGCAGTAGCGTGATGGTTGCTAATTAGAAATAGGGACCACAATAAAGTCTGAGTCCCAGCTCTCCTAGAGGGAGAGCATCACTTTTGGAACACCACGGTCACCCTCTGACTCTTCAACATACACTGAGAATAGTTTGTAGTTCACAGGCTGGCAGCACGTTTCCCTCTCATGTTGGCCTAAACAATCTAGCTCCTCATTTCTTTGGATCCACTGCTTCCTTTTTGGCTTCCTACAAGGAAAGTGCCCACCTGTTTCTGTCCTGCTTCTCTCTGCAAGACAAGTGCTTTTGTTCAGTTTTATCCCTCTCCTGCAGCTTCGCAGTTTGACTTCAAGGAGCTGGCCAGGCTGGCATCCTGGCCATCCCTTGATTACTGCAGCACAATTACTTCTAAAACCGGATGAGGGCAAGCCTTTTCTCTGCCTTATTGTTTGCTTTCAATAACATGGTGAGGCTAGAGAAGTCATGTTTCAACACAGGCACTGTTTCTCTCATTTTTAAAGAGAGCAGTGCTGAGAGATCTAATGGATATGACCTCCCAGCGCTGTGGCCCCTTCTAAGCAATCTACACAGCTGATTGTGATGAAATGGGAAGCTGTTATTTTACAGGAATCCTTACCTTCTGTACAAAAGTGTAAAGGAAAAAATACTGAAGCTAGAAGGGTCTTGACTTAGACTCTCTGCTACAGCATGTTGCATGGGTACATTGAAAGGCTGTGCACACATCAGGCAAAGGTGAGTAACAATTGATACACAAATTAAATGTTTAGTCCTACTGAGTTATGAGCTTAGGAGGAGCTTTTCACTGCTGTCAGGTCAGAAAGTTTGGCCAAATTAGAGAGGTCATAGAAGCTCCATATTAGTTCAGGATTAGGTCTGAAGACCTGCTGGGACACAGGAGTGTACCTTCAGGCTAGATTAGATAGCAATGTTTCCATGACTGTTTGAGACAGATATGACCTTACCCTGACATACTGAAGATAACAAGAACCGCAGTAGGCACAGCTAGCACACTGCTTAGTTTAATCTGATACGGACATTAGTTATTATAGCTTCAAATTGGCACAAAGCCCTTGCATCTGTCTGCAAAGACAATCTAGAGATCCAGCAGGGCCCTCTGTGTTCCCCACAAAAGCTGCTACAATACCTCTGCGTCACACCTGTGAGCTTTGGGCTCTACCTCTCAAATATATCAGCGTGGTATTTTGCAAGCAAACATGCGAGATACCTGCCTGTGCCCTGGCTTTCTGTTGCCTGAAGCTGGCACAGCAGCAACCTCGGGCAGCACCGATGCCCTTAATTTGGGCAGTGCTAACGTGAGTTCGGATGGAGCTCTTGAGTATGTGCAGAGTGAGCTTACTGCTGTCAGCAAACGACTGTGTATGTCAATTCTTTGAGATCAAGGTGAAATGAGCTGGTGAACAGTAGATGGGATAAGGGGACTGAGACTTAACCAGTTGTTTGCAGCTCACGTATTGCAAATGATTTCATGCTCTAACGTGTCACTGTTTTTATTTCTCCTTTAAACTTTCAGAACGCAACAAAAGTTTTGAAATGTCTTCCTTTGTGGAAACCAAAGGGCTTGAGCAACTTACGAAGTCTCCTGTGGAATTTGTGGAGTATCCTTGACTTTCAGAATGCTTCTTTCTTAGCCTTTCTATATCTGAGATCTGTTACAGGGCTTTATTGAAATTTGGAGACAGGAGCTGGGGAAATAGGGAACCCAAATGAAATTTGTAGATTTGACTGTCTTCCTAGATGAATTAATTGGCCTGAGTTCTGATGAGCTAATTTAAAAGCTGGCATGAGTCCTTGTGCTGCGGGCTAGGACTAGAGGGAATAGGCATAAACTACATATTGAAGACCTGATATTTTATATTCTCATTGTTAAATTTATCATCCTATATGAGGTGGTGAGCAAATTGTCAAAATGTGGCTGACGTTTTTTTGCACAGTCATATGAGAGAGCTTGCTTTCCCATCATACCCCTAGTTTTAAGAGCAGTGAGCTGTTTTATAGCCACACAATTCTTTTTTTTTCTTTAGGGCTTTTTTATAACTTCTAAAGAAAAGCTAAGGAGCATTCTGTTTAGACCTTTTGATGTTTCTCAGTGTCTCTCATCATGGCTGCGGTTAAGAATGAATGGTCAAGATAAAATAGTGCCTTAAAGAAGATTAATGGAAAGCTATTTCCACAGATAACCTGCAGCATGTTCTCATCTCTGAGATTTGTAGACTCAACTATAAGAAGTGCACACTCATCATTTCTGTCTGTATGTAGAGGCCAATTCTAATGCTTATTCCAGAAGAGCACTTACTTTTTAACTGAGCACCTCTCCCCCAACCAGAGGAAGATTCGCTGTTTACAGCTATTTGGCCTCTATAAATGCAATCTTACGAAAATCCCACATTTAGTAACCATAATGATAAATGGAATTTTATTAATGCTATCTTTTTAATGCATATGCCTGTGCTATTTCCTTGCTTATTCTGAGTACTCTGTACAGGAACAAACAGCACCTTTAGTTACCCCATATTTATCATACCTGCTACAAAATTGTGGACCTCTGGAAGTGTTATGGTTGCAGAAATCCAATAAGGAACCCACTGCCATTCTGTAAAGAACACCTGCATTTAAATATTGCAGTTGCAATTCTCTGCGAAGTGATTTTTGTCATGTGTACTATATCTTAACTACTCACCGTTTAGATACAACAAAATGCAGCTAAGCCGAATTTACCCAAAGGGAACACGTGTAGATTCTTCGAACTACATGCCACAAGTCTTCTGGAACGCTGGCTGCCAAATGGTTGCTCTTAACTTCCAAACTGTAGGTAAGTTATGCTGGTCTCTAGATTTTGTAAGCTGTACCTTACCACTTCTCTGATACAGTTTCTGATTCATAGGTAGGAAGGACTTTATGCATCAAAAGATGTCTAGTGATTGAATGATAGTACAGAGCTGTTAATTAACATTTTTAACACAGTTTTTGTGGTGTTGTTTTTTGTTTTCCCTAGGAATATTCATAATTACGATGCTGTAGCTAGTATAATATGCACACATAATGCCCTCCATATTGTCATCATTTTAAGTGGTTACTATTGAGCAGCATTTCAGATCTGGCAGGGATTTTTTTCCTGCATCTTCCAAAATCTCAGTATATCAAGACGTAAGGGACTTAAACATCTAATTCCACTTTAAAAGTGAGTGTTTAAGAAACAAAGACATTTAGGCTCCTAGATGCACAAGTCACTTTTGAAATAGAATGTGTTGTCTTCCAAGGCTATGTCTGTTCTAAGACATACAAATATTTCCATCTCCTGCATCCTGGGACATGTCCTAGCCATGTTCTGCCTCTGGGCACATGGTGCCACGGTATCATTCCCTTTTTCCTTTCCAGTTGTGCCCATGTATACACCGCCTTTCCATGCAAAGCAAAACCCTACACAGGCTGGGAGTCTGCAGAGTAATAAAAACCTCTTTGGGCCAGTTTCAACCAAGTATCAAGCACCCAGTGTCTGATGTTAGAAGGGATTAGAAACATAAGTACTCTGTGGGGTCGGGTACAACAGCGCAACACTGAGGGACTCAAAACCTAAGTATCAAGGCTTCTTTTAAAATTTGAAAATGTTATCTATTGAGTAGTCTCTGAAAGATGTCTTGGAGATATCTCGTCAAGAGAGTCCAAGAGAGTGGCTGCGATCACATCTGAAACCTCTTAACAAGCAACAGTGTGCCCTAAATAGCTGTTTACATTACAGTTGGTTTGAAATGACAATAAATAGTATTATTTTATTGCTTTTTTAAATTGTTACTAACCAGAACATTATTCTTACCAATATTTTTAACACCTAGATTTGTCTATGCAAATAAACATGGGAATGTACGAGTACAATGGCAAAAGCGGATACAGGTTAAAGCCAGAATTCATGAGAAGACCAGACAAACACTTTGATCCATTTACTGAAAGTATAGTGGATGGAATAGTAGCTAACACCTTGTCTGTCAAGGTATGTATGCAGCTGGTAAAACTGCTCTCATGACAGTGTTAGAGCATAGATATATTTCTGTTATGCAGTGGCCTAGCAAATGGCCATACTAAGTCAAGAAAATAAAATGCATTTCACTTCATGGAGTGACATTTCATTTTTAAATTGCAGAGAATCTTCTGCCTCACATTGCATATTGTAGCATAAATAAATGCATTTTGATTGTATATATTCTTTTCCGTAGAAGTAACTGGGAAATGAATGGGTTTAAGAGTAGTTTGGCTGTGTTTTTAGTAACAAAGAGCTGAATTTAAAGCATGCTGTTATGAAGTGGTAGGTTGCACTGGAATAGCTAGAACAGTGCACTGTTTAGTATAAATAAATTTTCTGGTTCCCTATAAGTTCTCCAGCAGAACTGTGGAACCATAAATGTCAGCTGCAATTCACTGCCAACTTGCTTTTCTTCATTCCTTTTTAAGGACCTCTAATGAAGTTCAAGGACCACCAGGAATCTGCAAATTGAAAACTACTTGTATGAATATTTAGAGGGGTAGATTTCATTGGCTGTGACAGGATCACAAATTTATACTTTGTATATCTCTAGTTATCAAAACATAAACTTCCTGAAATCCTGTTATTCCTGTAATGGACTTGTCCATTAGAACAGTGTCCGTATTATAGAAT
This sequence comes from Theristicus caerulescens, assembly GCA_020745775.1. Lineage (NCBI taxonomy): Eukaryota > Metazoa > Chordata > Aves > Pelecaniformes > Threskiornithidae > Theristicus > Theristicus caerulescens. The sequence goes on along the minus strand of CM036561.1, from coordinate 122,256,111 downwards.
CCACCTGCAAAATATCCTCCTGTTTTCTTTTAGAGAAAGCAAGTATTTCCTCTCAGGCTGCAGACACAAGCGTAGCAGAGCAGTGCTGGGAGGGACATGAATGAAGGAATAATCTGATGACATGCATGGTAAAAAAAGATGACTGTGTGGGAATGACCTTTTGTGGTGACCTGTAATCATGGAAGCTTTCAGGTCCTCCTGTGGGTTTAGAGGCACTTTCTTCTGTAATTTTAGTAAATGGAGGTGGAAGTCATTCAATAGCTATTAGGAGATGCGCAGCGTTTTTAACAGGAATGAACATCCCAGGAGTCATGAGACAGCTGTCAGAAGTCAGCTGCTTCTGCCTGCTCGGTGAAGACTCTGCTGGTTATAATATCAATGCCCATACAAGATACAGCTGAGAACGGATTAAGATTTGCTTTAGGCAAGCCTAAATTTGTTAAGGTACAGTGACACTGCTACATATTCCTGTGCCTCTTCCATTTTCTGATGTAATTGCAGACCTCCTTTAACTTTTTAAAGCTGAGAGTTGTCTTTCCTGTTAAAAATAAGAACTAGAAAAGACCAGCTACTTTATAGCTGTCTTGTTTTCATAGTGAAAGTCCTCACCCTCTGTGAAGAGCCTTTATTAGAATACCAACTTTTCAGCTTGTTTTCTCCCTCGCAGTTAAAAACGTATGTAGATTCTCTGCTGCTTATACCTCTTTTCTTCCAGCATTTTTCGAACCTGCTGTTGAAACTGGATAGAAACGAGAGTTCTCAAAGATACTGTGTTGTGGAAATAGGCAGCCAGATTGAGGAATGAGATCCAAACTAGTATTGCTGCTGAGGGAAGGGCAGCAGCATGATCTCAACCACATTACTGCTCATAGGGGAATTCAGGACCACAGGGTCACAGGAAATCAGGCCTCATAAGTTGTTTTTCTGTGTCTGCAATACTAAACAGTGTGGTTTATTTTTTTATTGTGGTTTTGGTTTTGTTTTGGTTTTATTTGAAATGCGTACTGTCTGGTCATTAATGAGCATTATCCATCTGCATTTCAGCCACTTATTTCCTAATCCACCGCAGCAGTCTCTAGTGATCCTTCTTTGTTTTGGTTTTAGATAATTTCGGGTCAGTTTCTTTCTGATAAAAAAGTTGGTACCTATGTAGAAGTCGACATGTTTGGCCTGCCTGTGGATACAAGAAGAAAAGCTTTGAAGACGAAGACCTCTCAAGGCAATGCAGTTAATCCCGTCTGGGAAGAGGAAACCATAGTGTTTAAGAAGGTCGGTGTAACACTTGCTTCCCAAATATGCATTGTGCTCGTTTTATTGCTGTCCAGCAGAGTAATTCTGTGGATTACTGAAACTTTGCATTTGTTAAAAAGAAGGTAAAGAGATTCCAAATAGTTATTTCTTGAACTGTTTATTGTTAACCACTTTTGGTGTAATTTTGCTGCTCTAGTCATGCCAGCTCCTACTAAAATAAATGAGTTTAAAGTCACCTTGATTCTTTCACTGACACAGCTGGAAACAGCAGGCATATCAATAGACTCATCTGCGTGGCACAGTGCAGTGCCTTGCTATGACCGAGCAAGCACAGATCCCAGCAGCAGTTCAGCTGAATTACCATTTTGCCTTGGCTGAACAGCCCTGCTGAAAAGCAGATCCTGTTAACCTGCGAGCAAGACGATGTGAATACAGCTATAACAATCTGGCTGTCCAAGCTAACACATTCAAAGCAATCTGTTATCTCCGCTTAGCGCTAGATTGTGCTATATAAATACAACCTAGGCGATGAAACCACATAAATCCCATCCACTTGAAATGAGACATAGGCTCCTGAGTTACTCAGGCAATTTGAACAATAGCACTCAGATTCAATTCTCTAAACTTTGAGGGAGCAGAAAATACCGAGCATGTTTTAGGATTGCGCAACGTGAATGTCTTGTTGTGCTTCACAATATACTTGGCAGCCAGTTTTCTAACAGGATTTCTGGGTTTTGCTTATTGGGCACTGTGGTTAAGTGGATCCTGAGTCCAGGTGTTTGTAAAACAATTTCTTTTGTATTTCTCGGGGCAAATGTAATTCACAGAGATGTTTATACAACTGCTACTTGCAGCCTCGCTTTCTAGGGAGCATAGCCCTTTTCCCTGAATATTTGGCCTTCTGAATGACTTTCCTTTGGCAGCCTGCCAGAGCTTAAGTTTGGAAACATCACTAGCATTTTTCTTCTGTAATGAACTTCTAATTAGTGTACTTCATTTCTCTATTTAGTTAACGATCGTGCCTGACTGCCTCTGTGCTCAGAGAAGCATAGATTACTATTTTTAGTAATCTTGAAAATAAATTAGAGAAACTCTTCATTTTGGATTGTTGGCTTTTTTTTTCCCCCTCTCATTATCTAGTTAAATTTTAGCACACGTTCTGAAAAAATGTGTATCTGCGCAGGTTAAAAATACATGTATTTGTATGTATATTTGCATTAAGTAAGAAAATGAGATTAATTATGCTACACTTTTTTTTTTTTAAAGTAACATTAAAGATTCCTATCTTAGTAGGGTAGTTTAAGTAACCTTTTTTGATTTGTTGTTTTCTGTTTTTCACTGTTTGGCCTTCTTTCTTATGTAGTGCCAAGAAAGCATCCAGTGCTAGTAAACATCCTGCCTGATTAAACGTCTTTAGCCCAGCCAGTGAGTGTGCTGCAGCACTGGAAGATTCTGCTGGGGTTGACATGGTTCACGTAATTCATACATTCACACTCTGCCAGACAGGTTGAGTTGCTTGTTGAGTTTTCAACACTAATGTGCCTTTTTCAGTGACTTTTCTCAGAAGTAAGTAATCCCATTGACACAAACACAAAGGAAAAAAACCACGTAGGGCTGCGAGTAATAAGCAGAAAACAGAGTGGCATCCAAGCGTGAGAGGAGTTGAGCTGCCAAAGTCCCTTGTATCATACTGAAAATGTAGGGTCAAATTGCTGGATTCAACATACTATGCACACGTCCCATGTCAAGTTTCTTGATTGAAAAATGTTTCTGTGAGAGTTATTTTAACACGCAGGTGCCTACACCCTGACTTCTTATATGATAAGACCTTCCTATGGATGTGTAGATGTTACTGTCTGCTAGACTGAACTTTCTCTTCCTGTCTGCTGTATAGCCTATGTCTGGAAGGAGCTGTTTCATTCAGAGCAGAAAGTTAATAATGCAACAATATTGCTTTCTAGGTCGTTTTGCCTTCCCTGGCATGTTTGAGGCTAGCAGTGTATGAAGAAGGAGGGAAATTTATTGGTCATCGGATATTACCAGTCTCAGCAATTCGACCAGGTAAACTTTTTTCTCCATTGAGACAGACATTATGTAGTGAAAAGAAGCCGCAAGCCAGAATCCCAGTGCTGTAAATCAGCAGCCACTCTGCAGATTTATAGCAACTGGGGATTTGAATAATCCAGCTCAACTTTGGAAAGGAAAATACCATATTTCACCATAAATTTTAATTTGTAATGAACCAGGAAAACCAGTAGAATTAAGCATCAGAGGCATGGTTGGCACTTACTGGTCTCCAGTAGGATCAACTGCATGTTCACAGTTTTATGCTAAAAAGTGCAATTGTACACTTTGAAGAGGAAAGAGGGCAGCAACAGCCAACCTTGATGTCATCTTTGCGAGAATGGGAGATTGCTGGGAATGAAAGCAAAATATGCTCCTCCAATGTAAGTTTTACATGCATGCAAGGACTGACCTATATGCAAGCTGTTGTATCTCTGCAAAACCTTTAAATCAACCCCAAATTACTTTCATCTTTATTGCTGAAAATTAAAAAAAAAAAAATCATTAGTGGTCTCTTCCAAATCATATAATTATTTCTATTGTAATTAGTGGCCACTTAACTGAAAATTGTCTTGTGCAACAACTCAGCCCTTATTTTCCAGGCCAGAGACTTGTTAGAGATCATGTTTCAGAAAGATGCAGTGACATTGGCATTTTGAGCAAGAGAAGCGTTCGACTTCAGCGCCAGCTTTTCCAGTGAGGGGAGGGGAGGAAACTAAATTAGGGCAAGCATATGGGCCATAAACATGCTCCCAGCTTCACTCACACTGGAATAGGAAGAATATCTGTACCTACCCTGTGCCTTACCTAGCCAGTCCCAGCAGCAGCACAAAACTCTCATATCCCTGTATCTAACAGTTGTTGTCCATATTATTCCTGGAGATCTGATCTCAAGTAACGTATAAATCAGTCCCTTCTCTTACGGAAGGTGATGTCAGGGCTCTTCTAAGAAGCGCTTCAAGCGGTTTTGTCTTAGCCAGCGTGGGTGGCATGGCCTCACTGAAAGCGCAAACAGGCTAGCCACGGGAGGTGGCTGCAGGGCATGTCACTGCTACTGGATCTCCTCACCAGTTGTCACTTCTCCTTCCCTTCTCTCTACCCTGCTCTCGGCCATGCATCCCTGGCCATTCTGTTGTGCCAGCTCTGCCAATTTCCACACCTTTTTTATGAGCCAACTCGGCTTAGCAGTCCAGCAGAAAACTCTCCACTGTTTTCTCTTGGCTTAATGGATATAACTGCCTCATGGAGGATCCGCCGAGCTCCAGAGGAAGATAGGTGATTGGAGAGGAGAAAGGGGGATGTGAAGGATTTCCCTCTTCTGGTGAAAGTGAACTCTTACCACAGCTGATCCCCTTTCATGGCACTCACCCTTCATGCAGCACAGAGTCCATTCAGCAGAGCACTGAATCATGTACCTGCTTTTAAGCTTGTGCTTTTTAGAACAAAGGCCACTGTGATAAATCATACAAGGACTTTCGAGAGCTTTTACCCGCAGGCCTATCTTCTGTCCTTTTGACTCCAGTAATCGTTAGTTTACAGCATGTGATGGAGAACAGCATGTTGGGTTTAGTTTGTGTACATGCTGAAAATTTGCTGGAGGAGCTTGAGGGAACTGAGAAACCTTTGTAATACGTAATTTCTCTCTTTTCTGAGACATTATTGCAAACCATATCATCCTGTCACACAAATGCACAGAATTACCATTATTCCCAAAGCAAGGGTTTAACCGTTACTTGGAGAGGGAGTTGTTCACATCAGCCAAGTGAGGACCCCCTCAGATAAGTGCATCCTGCTCCTGACTTGTATCGTGACACTACCTATATGTGTGGCTCCTTAATCATGCCTTAGAAAAACAGCTTCAGCCACGGTGCAGGAGGCACCAACTTGTGAGGCAGAGGATGCAGCTTTGCAGCACTGTGATGCTGTAAAAGTTTGCCGGGACTGAAAGTCCCTTTCTCCCACCCCTACCTGGGCACTTCCGTCACTGTCTTTAAGCTGTCATTAATACGTCTGACCTTATGGTGAGGTATTTTGGGGAGCTAAATTGATGGAAGACTCTTGGCAGTTTCTGAAGGTTGCTTTTTCCAGAGTTTAGCTTGCTGAGCTGCCAATCTACAAAGTCAGAAAAGTGTCAGTGCATGAGAGGTGATGGTGGTAGGGGGCTGCCCCATCTGTGGTGCCTCGTCATTAGCTTAGCACTGTAATGTGCGCCCTTACTTTTACAAGTCAGCCAGCTTTCAAAACGGTCTGAAAATAGTCTTTTTTCAGATATATTTCTAAAGTTGGTCATATGATAGGTTCCATACACACACACACTTTGTAGATATAGCGCCACGTTGTTTTTAAATTAGATGCTGTGTTGTGGATAGACGATTACATCTCAGTTTTACTTGGCTGTTCAGATTCCTGAGTATTACAAGGGTCACTTTGGAAAATTAAATAAGAGCTCCGAAACTAAAAAAAAAAATCCAGCCAAAGGTAATAAAATAGAATGCATCAAAAATTACATAAATGCCAATTTTTAGCATTATTCACAGATGTAAAAATAAAGGGAAAACACTATTTTAAACTGCAGTGTCACGTGCCTTTCTAACAGTCCCTTGTCTGTATACTTAACTCTGAAACCCTTCAGGTAAATCTTTCCCTACCAGAAGTCCCTGGGGTTGCTTGCTCAGTTGGAGCCACACTATAAATAAAAAATGGTAACACAATTACGCTGGAAATGCCTGCGGAAGAGTTTATGCTCTGAACTGGTTGTTTCTCATTTTGCAGGCTATCACTACATCTGTTTGAGGAATGAGAGGAACCAACCTTTGACACTGCCAGCTCTCTTCGTGTACATAGAGGTCAAAGACTATGTACCTGATACTTACGCAGGTAATTCTGTGACATTTTCCTACTGGCAAATATAGAGGTTAATTGAAACACAAAATGAATGTGCTGTAGGTGACTTGCCATATTGGGATAACAGTCCTGTGAACGAACCTCTGCATCTGATGGACCGTTATGTCTCATCACTCATACAAGACGGCCTGATTTACAGCGGCCTGCCTGAGGTTTAGGATGAGGGCCAACTCTTTTCTTTTCAGCAGGCCTTGTATGGCTCTAAAGGAGGAAATACCCCAGGTATTTGCCATTGAAACATAAATGAAACTTTGCTTACATGACACAGTAGTATGTGATTGTTTCCTAAGCAAAGTGCCATGCTTAATGCAGAGCATTGTTTTTTGGAATCGACTCTAAGCAAGGATAGGTTTAAAGACCATACTGTGCATCTTCAGTGAAAAACAGTATTCTGTATAGCTGTTTTGATTTTTTTTTTTAAAAACAGCATTTTTACTAGTGCTCTTCTGTGCCTCGTGTGAAGCAGGATCCTAGTTGACTGATGCTGTAAGCTTTGAAAATCCATCATAAAACACTGTGCAGAAAATGCACATCCAGGAGACCCAAGCACAAACTCAAAGAGGGTTCGTGTTAGGGTATTTGTGCATGATGGTGTACTCCTCTCCACTGTTGTTTCTAGGACCTGGGAGTACCTATCAGCAGCAGATCTGTATGAAAAATACAATTTCTTTCTTAACACCTGAGGAGCACTGGAACCATAACATAAGAGGTTTGAAACTGAAGTATTTGCATTATTTCTAGATGTGATCGAGGCCTTATCCAATCCAATCAGATATGTAAACTTGATGGAGCAGAGAGCTAAGCAACTGGCTGCCCTGACTCTGGAAGATGAAGAAGAGGTAAAAAAAGAGGTAAGGGAGGTTTCAGAGTCTCTGCAAATTATGTTATAGTATTTAAAAGCACCTGCTTTGCCTAGAAAGACAAATATTGAAAGTCACTGGGAATTGTATGTGTTGATTACTTGAGCACCTGTAAACATCTCACCTAGAATGAGAAGCATTCTCACCTATAGCTGAGAAGCATTGCACTCTGTGCGTGGTTTCACTGAAGGCAGCATGTTCTGCATGTAGCAAGTTACTGTTCAGAGGTAAAGAGACACCGAAAGCTGAATGAAAAACCATGTTATGTGTATGCTGATTTGCAACTTTGTTATGTAGTAAATGAAATCTTCGTAAGTCATTGCCTGTTGTTTTCCAGTGTGATGCTGAAGTTCCCCATACAAAAAAGACAACTCTGTGTTAGTAGCTTTTCCTGAAAATATTACAGACTTTCCAGAATTTCAGGCTCTGTTTCTGGAGAGGTTATTCTGTGCAGAAACATTTGTGTATCTCAGATGATGATGTCTCTATACATTCTCCATGAGTAAACGTGCCCTAAAGAGACCCAGTATAATCATACAATAATTTAGATGGAAAGGGGCCTCTGGAGGTCAACTGATCCAACCCAACCCTTCATAGATCTTAGAAAGAGAGATGAAGAGGGAGGAGACCATAGAGTAAATAAATGTTCAGACCTGTTCTAGCATAGCTGAAAGCTATGGGAGCCGCGTCATCAGTTGTTAGGTATCTGTTTGGGTATATGTGGTTACCTACAGACTAACCTGTAAACCCTGGTTTTCTATATAATTGGAGGTGGTGTGCCTACAAATGCATAGATGTTATTTTGAGCATAATTGAGAGTACTGTCAGTTCAGCTTTGGTTTCTGCTAAACTCTGTGCTCATTCAAATGTTCAGTCTCTCTGTTCCAGACATTGTCATTGGGACGTCTTCTAGCAGTGTTTGAAAATATCAACCTTGTCTTTTAAAGATTGCTTGTGTCAGATGTTAGGCACATCATGTGAATCAAAAGGCACTCGGTACAGGTCTCTAGCGAAGACGGAGAAACGCTTCATAATCCTAAACTGCCCTCAGCTCTGGTGCCCGTCTTCTTCAATTCTCAAATGTGCAAAGCCTCATTGAACTAGATTTTGTAACCAAGAATACATTCCCAAAGCAGACCAGATGAGTGAAAGTCATTACAATTCAGTGGCCAACAATTTACTCTTTGTGCAGTGTCACAAGTTCGGCTGAATGAGGACACTGAAATGCTCAATAGTATCCTAGACATTTATCTAGGACGCTCTACACATGAGATTCTATTTTAATAGCAAAGTCTTTTTTTAACATAATCCTTTAAATACCTTAGAGGTCATTTTTACTTTTGAAAAAGTACAGATTTTCCTGGTCTGTACCGGCTTATTTATTAGTTAAAAAATTCTGTCACAGAATATCTTCTAAAGCAAGTGGGAAGAAGGAAAGATGAATTGTAGTGCTCAGGTAGTGCTACCATATGTCAAGGAGCTTGAAAGCTCACAGGATAAAGGAGCTTGTTTTGGAATAGCAGACAAATATTTTTTAAAAGGAAACTGTAATGAGTGTAGCGGTGTGTTTGCTAAAAATATGTAACCATTCAGATGCAGTAGCAAGGGACAGGTACAAAATTGCCGCTTTAAGTGGCAATCTAAATACACTGTTGTTACCTTCTATTTATAAATGCCCATTCTGGGTAAGATATTCGGCAGCTGGGCTGTACTTGGAAATCTTGAATTGCCTGATCATGTTATGTGATGATAACGTTTTCCTCATCAGTCAGCAGGGCTGACTGTTTTGTTCACTTATATTGGCCCACGAGAATCACATCGGTTAATAATTTTGCAAGTACGTTCACTGGCAACATAGCTAAATAAACCCAAGTATGTTTGCCAGAAATGTACACGTAAGTGCACCTGGATTCAATTTTCCTATGTGCAGTTTCAAATTTACACACTATAAATGTTTGTGTGCAAAGTTGTGCTGTCTCCTAGCACAGATTGCACCTCGCCGCTCCTCTTTCCCTCCCCTCACACACATTTATTTATCTGAGCTGGATTCTTGCAGCTGTTACAGGAAAAATGAGGTTTTTTCTTTGCTACCTAGAAGTTTCAACTGCATCTCTGTGAGAAGTTCCCCAGGCTTCTTGCAAAACAGTAGCCAAACAAGCTACCTAATAGTGCGTTGTTTTGAACAAATAAATCAGCCTTTCTTTAGGTTTCAAATCACACTACCTGTTAATTATTAGTGCAATAACATAAATGAAGAATGCGGAAGAACTGACAAAATTTACAGCATCTTTTCTGTATTTATTTGCGATGTTCCCCTCATAAGCATAACGTGAATTCCTACCTTTAGCTTTCTGGTCAGTACCTAACTTCCTGTTCTTGCTTTCCAGCCTGGCCTTCGAACAGCTATTTTTGCAGAATGGAAGCATTGTAATACCTGCAGTGTGGGTTTTGCCCCTTTAGCTGTACTTATCAGAATACATTGTAAATTTTCATGGGCGTACTGGTAGCGAAGGTTGCCTTCTCTTCCCCTCTTTGGTGTCCTTTACAGACAGGAGGAGTAAGCCGTGAAATTTGCAGCTGGGAGTTTCTTGGGATGAATTAGTCCCAGCCTAAAGCAGATTGATGTAACTAGTGATGTAACCAGTTTGTACGTTTTCCTCCCCACAGTCACAGGAGCAGAAGTGAGTAGGGGCCGAGGAAAAGCTAGCCAGAGTAAAATGCGTTTTGGCTGTGCCTGCTGGTGTAGCGTCGCTGGGGCTGCGTGTTAATTCCCACTGCAGGGGCAGGGAGTCGGGAGGCCTGGCTGGCTCGTTAATGTGCCTGACATGGAAGCAGCAGAGCGTCTGACCTGTTGTTTCTACCCATAAAACAGTGTTGAAATGGAAACTATTGGTTTGCATGCCTGGGTGTAAATCAAATGTGTGTAATCACTCCAGTTGGCTGCTTTGGTTAAGCAAAATGGTTTTGATAGGGAAAGTAAAGAAAAACATCTCTAGGAGAGCAGCTGCACTTAGCCTATTCGATACCACTATTTAAAATGAAAATTCAGGCATAATTTTGCAAATCATCATGATCACATCAAGTTACAGTAATGGAAATTAAGTCGATCTGACACTTCTTATAGGGAGACCTTGCTTACACTTGCTTATACTTTGCCAAGGAGGATAGAAGCAAACTGACTTAAGAACTGCCCACTTAGTCTAACAGTGCAGCACAGAGGAGATCTCCCAACGCGAATACATCGCAGCTCCTTTTCCCTGTAGAAATAAAAATAGACCACATAGATACGTACCCGTATGGGTATGTATCTTTCTACTTAGTAAATATACTGTCTTGTAAAAGACATGGCAACATGTGGAATAGAAACCATTTTCTGTGAATATTAAAACTATAAATTATAAGGCTGGATTACATCATGTTTTAAAAAGAGCCTAAAATATTCTCCGCTGAGGAAAAACCATGTTTATTTTAGGATTCTGTGTGGTGAATTATGAGAAGAGAAAGTACTTTTTAATGAGATTAGATTGCTTGATGTAGTGAAAATGACTCTTTGTTCACTTCCTGATCCTGTCTCACATTTCTGCTTTAGTTTCTGAAAACAGATGGTTTATGTCCAAAACTGACATAGTTTCTCAACAAGCCGTGATGCAGCATTTTGCACCACATACAAACCTAGTCCCCAAAAAAGGACCCACTTTCCCATGCAGTGACTTTTGGGGCATGAACTTACCAGATGTTAGGATTTCTAGCTTTATTTGTATTAAATGTTGATGATCTATGTAGCAAACATTGTTTCTATTAAACTAATGAATTGCATCCTGTGAGGCATACATTTTAAGAACTGAGGGGATAACTGTGTCTCTGTGTTTGTCACAGCTACAGCTTTTGCCAGTCACGTTGTTCTACTGCCATAAATGTTGGCTAGATCATGTTTCTCCTTATTTTATTGCAGTCATTCCTGCTTGATATAAATGAAGTTGTTGGCGTTGGTTTTCAATTGCATCATGTTTCTGACTACAGTATCTCTCTCCTGTAATTTTGGTAGAAATAGGCTGTTAAGATAGAAATCCTTTTGCAATATACAGTATGTTGTCAGGGCCAAGATAAAGCAGATCAGTGGCAGGAGCAGCACAAAACAGATCAAAATGTATTTTGCCTCTATTGATGCCATGCAGGCTGATTTTTTGCAAGTGTGGAGTAATCAAGGAGGAAAAAAAAAAAACCAACTGTGGTATCCTGCCTCTGCATGTAATGTGATTACCATCAAAGAGTGAAATGGGAGCGGCTGAAGGAACAAATCCAAAACTACCCTGAGACACCATGGCAACTGGCCCCTCGCAGGGACAGCAGGAAGGGGGGCTTGGCCATTTCAAAATAAAAATTGCTTTGAACGGCCTTCTGTTTGCCGAGTGCTGGGTGCTTGCTTAAAACCTGATGGTCACAAGGAAAATTATAAGATGTTCAATGCGTAGTACAACGTACGCTGTAAGCCTGAGCCTTTAGGAAACTGGAGAGAAAGAAAAGATCGTGGAAAATGCTTAAATATTTGGATACCACAGACGTATTTATGCAGCAGGATGGAGGTACTGTTTACATACTATCCTTGGAGTGTAATTACAAGAATGTAAGATCTTGGGAATCAGAAGTATGTCTGTGTTCTGTAAGAAGAGTGAATAATGATAGGGCTGTGTGTATCTATGAAATTTAAAAGTAATTTTGTGTACGCGTTTTGTTCACAGCAGGGATTTGAGTAGCATTTTCATGCCAGCTTCTACATTATTTCTAGAAAGGTTTTATGGCAGAGAACAATGCTTTTCAATAAAATACAAGTTTCACATCTGGTGCAGCTAATATATACTGTACTGAAAAACGTCCCTGATGAGTTATATCTGCTTAAAATAAAAATACTTTTTCAGAATAATACATGCTCTGTTTCTTCTTGAAATTTACCCTGCAAAAATGAACCACCTGGATTACCATGGCTCTTAAGGATATCTTTTGTTTGTTTGTTTTCTTTTAGAATGATTTATATATAACATTTCCAGAATTTTACATTTAAAAAAAGAGGCTAAACTAGACCTGCAAATAAGTAATTTTAACTCTGTTAGTTGGGATGAGTAATGTAAATCATGATGTATTTTCAGATTGACCATGGAGATGCGCCATCGGAAGCTAACAATGAACCTAGGCCAACACCAGCAGAAAATGGAGTAAATTACACTGCCTCTCTTACACCGAAACCAGCAACTCAGGTTGTCCATAGCCAACCAACACCAGGTAAAAAAAAAAAAAAAGTCCTGTCTTTTCAAAATAAATCTGGATAATAATTCTTCATGTGCTTTGCATTTAAAGAACAAAGGGGGGTTTTGTGGGTGTTTGCTTGTTTGGTTTGTTTTTATAAAATAGGTAGAAATTTTCCCACTACTTTAGTATGCTGTTAGTATGCAGTCTTCTTCAAATAATCAAATATCTTGTATTGTATTATATCAAATATCTTGTATTTAAGAGTTGCTTTTGTGGTGGAAGTGAAGTTCATTACAAGCAAGAAAATTTGCTGAGGGTTTTTTGTTGTTGTTGTTGCAAGTGCAGGAATCTCTTTAAATTGTTTTTACAAATATGCCTAATTTATGTGTGTAGTTACATCTTATTCCACACACAAATACAGCCTTAGATACTTACATATTTTGTATTGGCATATCTCCTATAACAAATGCTTGTTAAACCACAGGGTATAATTTTATGACTGCAGTCTTCATAGGCTTGATCTAACTGACTTCCAAGGGGCTGGATTCATCTTGTGTACAGAAATATTGCACTGATAGCATAATATAGGGCAGTTGTACTAACCCGCAGCCTAATACCACTTAAGTGGCTCGTATGAGCAGTATCAGTGAGTTCAATAACATAAGTAAACTTATGTTTACTTATACTTTACTTACTTATACTTAACTTATACTTTACTTACTCATAAGTAAAACAACAAAGCTCAGGTGGGTTTTTGGAAGGTTACCTTTTCATCAGTTGGTTCACAAGATCGGTGTTGTTTTCCTTGTTGCTACTCTTCTGCTCAAGAGATGTATTTTCTCAAATGATTGATAAATGCCGGGTCAGTATATGTCCTGTGTCACCTGCCGTGTTTTAATATGCAATCAAGCAGCACAATAATGGCTGTTGTTTTAATCAGTCACCTCTTTTACCCCTAGGTTCGGTGAAAGCACCTGCAAAGACAGAAGATCTTATTCAGAGTGTCCTCACAGGTAATAAATACACAGTTTGCACTGCACAAATGATACACTTCTTTGTCAGGAGAAACGTATTTTTTATTAAACAGGCCATCTGGCTTAGACATTTCTTGGAGTGATTAGGACTGCTGTAATTCATAGAAAATGTACATACCATGTTTTCTTCCTCAACTTAGAAGTTATTAAATGTTTGAGCACATGTTTCATGAGATCAGTATTGGGTGCCAACAGGGAATTTTCTCAAAAATATCCCATTGTTGTAGTTTCACAAACACAACGTTACTGTCTAATGCAGACAAAAGACCAGCATTGTTATGAGAACAGGAGATAAATTTGCTTTGAATATTGTGAATAGTAGTGAAACTATTTTATCTTCATTAGCCTTGCAGTGTTCACATTTCTCCTTCTCGTGGTTTAACCCCAGCCAGCAACTAAGCACCACATAGCCGTTCACTCGCTCCCCCTTTGTGGGATGGGGGAGAGAATCAGAAGAGTAAAAGTGAGAAAACTCATGGGTTGGGATAAAGACAGTTTAATAATTAAAGCAAAAGCCACGTACGCAAGCAAAGCAAAACAAGGAATTCATTCACTCCTTCCCATCGACAGGCAGGTGTTCAGCCATCTCCATGAAAGCAGGGCTCCATCACACATAATGGAGTTACGTGGGAAGACAAACACCATCACTCTGAACATCCCTCCCCTTCCTTCTTCTTCCCCCAGCTTTACATGCTGAGCATGACATCATATGGTGTGGGATAGCCCTTTGGTCAGTTGGGGTCAGCTGTCCTGGCTGTGTCCTCTCCCAGCTTCTTGTGCACCCCCAGTGGGTGGGGTGAGAAGCAGAAAAGGCCTTGGCTCTGTGCAAGCACTGCTCAGCAGTAATGAAAACATCCCTGTATTATCAACACTGTTTCCAGCACAAATCCAAACCATAGCCCCATACTAGCTGCTATGAAGAAAATTAACTCTATCCCAGCTGAAACCAGCACACTCCTACAAAACTGAAATCACTATTACATTAAGCAAACTGGTCTGTTGGTTAGATCGTGCCCTACTGTTCAACTGGGGGTCATGTCCTCCAGCTTGGAGTTAGATTGCAAATCTCATAACTCAGTTTATTTTATAGCCATTCTCCTACATTAGAACCCATTCCATGTCCAAATCTTGTGTAGGCCTACATTTAGGTGTGGAAAACATATAAGACACGTGAAATTCTGCATGTTGATTGCCTCTTATTCAGTCTCCTGTGTGTGCAGTAGACAGGCTGGCCTAGATTGTGGAAGTACCTGCCAGCCTAGATCGTGGAAGTACATGCTGGCCTCATACGGTCAGTCTGTTGTCGGGGAAGGGGTCTTCAGTCTGGCTTCCCCAGAGTTGTGACCCCAGATCATGCAAGCCATCATTCCCTCCAACACTTGTTTTTTAATAGCTGATCAGCTTGTGAAGGTCAGGCTAGTAGACCCTGAGCTCAAGCTGTGATCTGGGTCCACAGAGCAGGACATCCTTCATAGCTGCTGTTGGAGTGGGCAGTTCTCAGCATTTAGCTACTGATCCCTTACTGGACTGGCAACCAGATGGCCGTGACTCCTCTGATGCAAGGTCTCCGTCAAGAGAGAAGTGAAGTCTCTTCCTGAGATGCTGTGATGATACCGGGACAGATGCCTCCAGCCAGCGCCCGGGTCAAGGCAGGAGAGCAGGCAGCTGAAGTTCTGTTTGTGAAGGGGGTTTAGGCATCAGCATGTTATGTAGCCCATCCGGAGAGAGCGGAGACTTGAAGTGTTGGTACAGTGCGTACAAAAAAGTGGCCATATCTATGCAGGATCATGGTTTTATATGTTGGGATGATGGGAATCTTTTGCATCTGAAAGGGGTTCAGGAAAGAAAGTACATGGGTTTTATTTTGCTACACATCTTGGTGTTCTTATTTCCAGACAAGTCTACTCAGTTAGTTTAAGCTAGCACATTTACCAGCAGTAAACAAGCATGCTTCGTTTCGTTCCTGCTAATGGCAATTTCTGGGTTCTCTGATTGAAATCGTACGTTATTAGAAACATGAAGTGTCTTTTGTTATTGTTGTTGTAGAAGTGGAAGCACAGACTATTGAGGAGCTAAAACAACAGAAGTCTTTTGTTAAGCTTCAGAAGAAGCACTACAAGGAAATGAAGGACCTTGTAAAGAGGCACCACAAGAAAACCACTGACCTTATCAAAGAGCACACTGCAAAGTATAATGAAATCCAGAATGACTACCTGCGACGAAGAGCAGTTTTGGAAAAAACAGCAAAAAGAGACAGTAAGAAAAGGTATGTTGAGTGTAGCTTCCCTGTTCTTGGTATTGGAGATCTTTACTCAAGTCTTCTTTTATAGTAGACAATTAATATGGAGGTGACATTACAGCACAGAAAAAAATCAAAAGCGGCAAGATTACTAAGTAAAATGAAGTCAGGGCCTTTGATATGGAAATCATCAGAAAAAGCCTTCTCCATGATGTGCTGCTTCTCTGCTAGAAGCCAGATAAGTTGCTCACCATGTTATGCCTCTTTCCCTGTAAATGAGGGCACGCAATATTTATCTTGGGGCTTTCCCTAGACCGCTGGTATGGGTAGGTGACTCAGCTGTACTGGCAATAGCAGCCAGTGGTTAGCAGTGAGCTTAATCACAGACTATGAGAGGGGGCATCCCCTACATACCAGGACAGTTCAGGAGCCAGACTGCAGCGTGAAAGAACTCAAACCTATCTGGATAAAGTGTTTTACTTTTGTACTGCAGCACATTTTATCAGAGCACCCCATCTTCTCCCATGCTGACCTCCTTTAGGAGAAGGACTATCAGTTCTATGGAAACTTCTGCCCCACACTTAATAATATAACTTTATAATGTAGCTCCTTTTTCAAGCAAGGAGAAGTTTTTACAGCCAGCACGCGTGGTCATCCTGCCCATATTAAGCAATTGGTTTACTCTGAGCCGCCACAGTGTGCTGTCTGGTGGTGGAAGAGACCCAAGTGTCAAAACAGGAACAAAATGTAGTCCTCTTTTATGCTATTTATGGGTAAAACGGATATTCTGAATTTGGGGATGAAGAGCATTGTCTCCAAGTTAGAGCCCTGGAAAAAACTCATGCTAGAGTGGAAGGTGTCAGATGTATAATTAGGTGAAAGAAACACCTGGAAGTTATTAACATCTGACTACTGTTTCAATTATGATTGATCCAGACCACTTGGGGATCTCTTAATGATTGCTTGGCTTTGCCTCTGCACGCACATGCCTTCTGTGCTATGTCTCTTTCTAAATCTTGCATTGCCCTATCTCTTTGTGTGTGCTAATATAATTTTTATAATATTTGTTTAGATAATAATAAAAAAGGAGAGTTGTATTTATCATTATCAGTTTGAAATGCAAAGACTGTCATGACTCATTAATCTTTCTGCAATTATTGTCTTGTTCATACGGTAAGGAACTATATGTTAATAAAGATCGATTCTTAACTCCTGGCAAAGCATATGCACACATAGGTACAATCAGTGTCTGATACTGTTACAACTGAATGATAATCAGGTAGAGGTACCCTCCTAAATTTTTATTTCTCCCATTAGTGCAGCATTTTCATTTTAACATAATTTATTTTTTAAAGTAATTAAATAAGTACAAAAGTCCTTTAACTTTTACATAGAATTGATATAGCTGCAGTTTCTAAATGTGAAGGCACTGAATGAACATTAAAAAAAATTACTTGGTAGTTTTTGGTAGAAGATCATCAGAGAAAAAGGCTGCAAGCACGCTCGGGCTGCTAACCTTGTGGATAGCACCTCTCATTGTAAGTGACTGGGATTCAGGCCATAACTTGTCCCTCGGAAGGAGCTTATTCATTTATGCCTGCCTGATGACAGAATGTTGTTGGGCTTAATAAGAGCTTAACACTCATAATGTATCTATGTTCAGCTGGCCGTAACTGCTGCCAGTTTTCAGGCTTCCAGGTTCTACGCTTGAGTTTAACAAACTCCCTTAATGACTGGTTGTCAACTGCACACACAGTGGTATTTTATCCACTGTATTTTCCGTCATCAATGTGTGCCACAGATAGTGGCAGACAAAACAATGTCATGTTTCTTTTCTCTAGCATATTCTATTCAAATTTAGGCAGAAAAACAAACTGAATAAATAAAATGACTCGTTTATCTTTGAGTAAAAAGGATTTTGTTTTTTCATTTCATTATGATCTGACCATAAATCATTCATGATATGAGGCAATAAAACCCTGCAGTCTATTAGGTGGAGCTGTCACAGTGATTTCAGAGATGTGAAGTTTTATGTGCAGATACAGAGAAATCTGAAGGTTAAAAATCTGAGATTGAATTTTAAAAAGGCAGGAATATATTTTTAGGGATTTTCAAAGTTGCAAGTACATATTATCTCAAGCAGAAGACTTCTAATAGAATACTGCATCCCAAGGAAAAAGGTGATTTTTATCATTTTGAATTATTACTGAAGCTATTTGCCTGTAAATGCAAAGTATAAATCATTACTTCACCAGGAGTCCCTGTATCAGATTGCCATACAAATGTGCTGTCTCTGGTCAGAAGCAATCCATGTTTCATGCCCTTGTCTAAAATTGGGCCAAGAGGCAGTAAAGCCATTGTCTATAGGAAGTTTGAAGTATTTATTTATACACATGCAGAAATGTTTTGCTGGTGTCGTTCTGAAGTTTCTTTAATGATTATGGCTGAAATACTAAAACACAGTCTTAGTATTTCAGCCAGCATTCAGAAATAGGCCTTATTTCTTTTTCCCAAAAATACAAGGGAAATGTCAGCTTTAAATTGTATAGTGTAATGGCATAATATGCTGACTTTAGTATTCATTAATGGTGTCTTCTGGCTCTGTATTTAAATTATCCTCACCTATCACACTGACACCGCTTAACCTCTTAGCAGAATATTCAAACACAATAAAAATACGAGAAATAAAGAGAGGCTACCTTGGTTCGTATCCTCAGACTGATGAAAGCAGCTTCACGGTATTTCAGTTGAAGCTACTCAATGGACAGCAGCTGCAAACTTGAACCTGGGAGAGAAAAGAGAGGCAGCCAGTGTAGTTCTCTGCATTGTAATCTCTGCAAATTTCTGAGTAGCAAACTCATTTTTTCTCTGTGTCGGCCCTCTCTGTTCAAGGCTTTGCTGTTTTTTCCATCTCATGCAGTGTTCCTGAGGTTTCCCAGGCAACTGATTTAACACCTGAGTACAGCAGTAAACACAGCAGCAGAGCAGGGACACTGCATAATTTATTTTTTTTTATGTTTTTCTTGGGTTTAGTTTACTGCTGGCCTGAGAATGATACTGCTTTTGCTGCTTATTTTTTCCTTGAACGCTTTAGTGTTGTCATGTCATGTCTCCTTTCACAATTACATCTATCCTTCCTTCTGTCTTAAGAAAAAAAAAAAACCCAAAACTGTTCCTAAGTGTTGCTTTTTAGCTTCCTTGTTATATTTTTCCTTTGCTCCTATGTGCTGCCTTTCTGAGGTTTTTACTCCCCACTGGGGTGTTAACTTTCCTTCTAAAGTCAGCAGTCCATAGAGCACTTTCCTCTGTGTGTGCTATGCGTGGCATTTCCTGAAGGGGGGAGAAAATACCAAATAAAGGGATGTTCCTACCATTTTAAGCATTTTCTAAATGCAGATGTAAAGTTATGCTCTTAAATTTATTGCTAAGTGTATGTAAGAATGAGTCGGTTTTCAAAATACTTAGCATTCACCATTTCTGCTGAGGAGTGTGCAGCTTTGAAGTTCAAGTTTCATGTCTGGAAGTGGATAAACAAGTTCCATGGGCATCTGTTTATGGGAAATCTTGGCAGTTGCATTTATAGCTCATTTATACTCAGTCCAGTTTACACCACCATGATGGGTTAGTAAAGTGAGGTTTAAAAGCAACAGCCATCCCATTAATAAACTGCTAACGCTATTTTCTTCCTAAAAGATGAAATTATTGGACTTATTAGAGCGAAAATAATCTTCTGGCCCTATATGTGGTGGTAAGAAACTTCTTAATGGGCTACATATAACCAGCTGCCTTAAAAACAAGGTTTAAATATGGGGCAGAGCGTACATACCTAGTGACTTGGACCTCCGCGGGGTGTGTGTGTCTTTGCAGATCTGAAACAGGCAGCCCAGACCACAGTTCTTCAACTATTGAACAGGAATTAGCTGCGCTCGACTCTGAAATGACCCAGAAGCTGGTCGAGCTGAAGGAGAAGCAACAACAGCAGCTGCTAAATCTCCGACAGGAGCAGTATTACAGTGAAAAGTACCAGAAACGAGAGCACATTAAGCTGGTACGTTTGTTATGTTGTCTGCTTTTCTTTAGCGATCTCAGGGCGAGTAATGAAAGCAGCATGACATTATAATTAAGTGGGGCTTCCTTTTACTTGGAGTCCATTTCAGAGCTTGATTTCCCTGTGGTCTGCTGCAACTTCAAGGGGTTTTTGTGTCACTTTGTCACTAACATTTCTAACGACTTGGAAGGCTTTGGATGGAAAGCAGAAAGGCAACAGGATTATTACTACTGCTAACACAGAGAGTCCTTACCTCTAGTTACGTAAGTCTCAGTTTATTGCAGCTTTCGGATGATGTTCCCATTTTGTTCCGCCACTTTAAACTTGCAACACTCAAGGAGGCAGGATTAGCTGGAAAATAAATGAAGACACCATGAAAATAAATAAACGGAAATAGATTCAAACATTCCCCGGGGCACAGAGTTGTGCCAAACAGGGTTTCTGTTGCAGATGAATGCTTTAAGGGGATGCAGGACATAATCTGTATATGGTGAAGAAATATTTTGCGTCCATTGGCCCAAGCCAGCTTGTGTTTTTACAGCTGGAGTTTGGCTGACAACTGCAGCAGGATCATAGGCCCTCTGAGCTGAAACAGAGGAGCTTGGGCAGATGGCAGCTGATGCTGATGGATATTCTCAGGCAGAAGAGAACATTTTTAAAGGGTGTTACGGGAGTGCAAACTGTTTCTCAACTCCAGACAATCCTCTCTCAATTTTTTTCTATTATATGATGTTTTGCCTCATTACTGTTGGATGAAGTGATTTGTCTGCTCTGCCCTGCTGTCCAAAAAGAGCAGGTCAGAGGAGCGATATGTGTGGATATTGCCCAGCAAGGCCTTTTCACCAATTCATTCCCATGGATCATAGCCTGGTGCGGCAGTTCCCAAGCAGTGCCCTGTTTATCACCAGTTCTATGTGAATCCCTTCAGCGTTACCCAACGGGAGCTGCTCCAGTGTGGGTGCATGGACGCGGTTACCTGTGCTGCAGGGGGAGAGCCCACATTCAAGTAACAGTTGTTGGCTGCATCTCAGGGATTTTAATTTTTATGGAAACAAACCGTTTTGGACCCACGTAGTTGAGCTGATATTATAAGCTAACTCATTTCTCATTTCAAAATGGAAAATGGCATTTCTCAAAGTAAAGGTACATTTTCAGCATTGTCCAGTTAGGTAGTGTCAGGATAAATGCATATTTTAGCAGAGAACCTTCAGGCAGTTTTCCCTCTGAGCTGTGCAGGAGTTAATATTCCAATTAAAATCTGCTTTGCGGCCAAGAGACTCTTTCTGATGTCTTTCTTTTAGAGGACAGGCTATTGTCGGTATCTTTTTTTCTGTTATCTAAGGAATGAAAAGCTGGATTAGACTAGCTAGGCATTATTATACATCCTCTGGTTCATCATCCTGAGGATTATTTTACAGAATCAGACTTAAACTAGAGGGGGTGATCAAACCAAATTGGTCCCATTTCCCACTTTTATTCACCATTCATCGAACTTATATAGAAATAGAAATAGAACTTGCACACAAGCCCTGTCCATGTGTCCTCTCCTGTCAGCATCACCACCACAAGCATGCTTTTTGTTAGCGGTTCCAAGCCAAATGAGACTGGACCCAGCGCTGCACAGCAGATTTCAAACCAACGACTCAGATTTTTTGATTCCATCATTCTGTGTTCGAAATGTAGGCTATGGTTATCTATAATTAGCTTCTTAGCTATCATGCATGAATTTTCAATATCCACCTGACTACCCTGAAATCCAAGCTGTTCATGTAATAATGCTCGATGCAAGAGGAATGTTTTCAGCACTCGCACAAAACCTTGAATATTCAGTGACACAGGAATTCAGTTTGTAATTTATATTGCGTAAATTCACTTTGTGACCATTTATGAATTATCGTAGGCATTTCAGTTTCGAGCAAAGGTAAAATCTGCGAAATATATTTTGGCTTTACATTTAATATTCTGAAACTGTATCACCTTGATGTACAGAGAAGTGGTAGTTTCTGTGTAAACTGGATGTACGCAAGTCTGGCTGGACTCCGCAAGTTAAGAATGCATTTATACTAATAAGAATGTTTACTGGCTTTTGATCATTGGTAATTAATCAGGGAATGGTGTAACACTTCCATGTCTGGTACAGACTTAGATGCATGTATGGTGTTTAGCTGAAAATACATATTTTTGTTTCTTGGGATTTTTTTTAGCTTATTCAGAAGTTGACAGATGTAGCAGAGGAGTGTCAGAACAGCCAGCTAAAGAAACTGAAAGAAACGTGTGAAAAGTAAGGTGCTATTCCCCTTATAATTGATTACTATTCTGGTGTGGGTTTTGTTTAGATACGTTTTGAACTTGCCCGTATGTTTTATGCTTCAGAGAAAAGAAAGAATTGAAGAAAAAAATGGACAAGAAGAGGCAGGAGAAGATCACAGAAGCAAAGTCCAAGGATAAAAATCAAATGGAAGAGTAAGTATATCCCTAGATCCACATCCTTATATGTTTCACAACTGGAAAATCAAAGGAAGGTCTCAACCCTAAATACAAGGCAGCTTTTAGTCAGACTAATACCTCACCAGAGCAGTGGAGCCCTTCTTACTTCCGCTGATACTAATTTCGTTTCCTGGGACTAATCTAATCTCCTGTTCTGTGAGCACTGGGAGTCTGGGTCAGCTGCAAAGGTGCTGATGTGTGGGATGGGGACGTGCCTGTGAGTGGCATGACGAGTGATTCACCGAGATGCTGTTAATCCAGACACCATTCCTCTGAGTATAAATAGTCTTAGTGGCTTCAGTTCCTGCAGGGTTTGATTTCACCTTAACTTAGATTTTTATTTGTGAGTTTTTTCTTCTTAACTCCGATAAAGCTGCTCTCCGGAAGAGATAGCAGCAACACACGGGAAGGTTTGTTCTACTTTTGTGATAAATTCCCCTCAGATACTGCACTACTGATTCTCCTCCATGACAGTGGTGTGCAGGGTGCAGTCACTTTGGGGGGAAGAGAGAGGAAAGCTGAGCTCCGAGGATGCAGTTTCTGTGAACAGGGACAGGAATATTAATTTCATTTATGCACCACCAGACAATACAAACTGTAGTTGTGCAAGTTGATTATATTCTTCCCAAGGGCATGGTATCTAGGTTTGTTTGTCCTCCTTCATTTGTTTTGGCAAGCAGCTCAAAAAGAAAATGGAGCATTTTAATCTTGCACTGTTTGCTGGAATATTCTTGTTACCAGGCTTTAGTAACATTTAAGGACAGTTAAAAATACAGGAGGAACAAAAAAAAGAAAAATCCAGAATATCTGAGTTTTACTAAGTAACAAAGACACAACTATGTTTGGTTTTCTACAGGTAAAAAGGTTTATACAGGTTTTGGAGCCTCTCAACATAGAATCTGTGTATTTGGTGACACTGAAAGAAGGTCACATACACAGTGAACCGCATCAGATAATTTAAGAATTGATATTATAGAATTTTAATCAACATCCTAGAAAAAAGATAACAAAATGAAAGTAATTGATTATTAATAAAGGGAGAAATACTTAATATGGTTAGAGCTGGTCAGAGGGCATGGAAGTCATTAGGAAAAAGTAGTTAGTCATTACGAAAATGTTATAGCAGTAAAAATCAATTGCAATAGGAAATGATTTGCTGAGAGGTTAATGAGACACTAGTGAGAAAGGCTCAGAAACAGACAAGTAGAAATTCTTTTTTGTTTTCCTTTTATTTTTTTTCTCATTTTTCCCAAGGGCTTTCCTTTGCCAGGCTTTTCAAAGAGCCCTTGGGAAAGGGGAGATGGGAACTACCTAGGAAACTCATCTTTCTTCTGTCAAGTGCCATAGTTTGTCCTCATTCTCGTGGTAGGACAGAGAGTAGCGAGACCTTCTGGTGAATCCCATTTGAGTCATCCAGGCTAGGCTGTGTTTATTCAAAGCTTTTACACAAATTTGGGAAAGAATATTACACAGAGATAATACGTTGTATTAACTGTTACTTAATTTTTCTGATTCCTACATGCACCTAAGGATTGTGTAACTACCTAAAACCATCAGATTTTAGTGCCACCTGAATAGATAGAAATTGCCCTGATTAGGTTTTAGAGTACTGTCCTGAATCTGGTAACTCAAGTATCCACAAATTGTTATTTTATGTGCATTTATCCTTTTGGGGGATCTCATCTTCAGCCTTTGACCAAAGGTTACCTAATAACTCTCTCAGCAAGTCACCTGAAGTTCACATATTTCCTCCAAGTTCAGCTTTATGTGGTTTACCTAGCAAAGCTGGGGACCGAAGTCGAGCCTGCCCTGCTCTTTGCGAAAGCTTTGCCGTTGCCTCTGGGATGTCACCAGCAGTATCTGCTCGCTGACAGAGTCCATTTCTCTGCTATACAAAGTGCCACAATGTGGCAGTGTGCATCTACTGATGATCGTGCACTCTCCTAGACTGACGTTTGGGCCTTAAGGAACACCACCAGCGCTTTGAAGACGTGGCGGTACCCTGTGGGAAAAGCCTGTTGTGAAAGAGCAGGGGGTTTGTTGTGGTAGCTCGTGGGGAAGTCTGAGCCCTTCGTACAATAAAGATGTGGCCTGTTACAAAAGGCACATTCAGAAAGTGGATAAAAGTTACGTAGGCAGATCCATACATTCAAAACACAGCCTTACGTACGCTGTAAGGAGTTGCGGTGGATTAAAATATATCGGTGTGATCTTATTGACTACAATAACTTGTTGGTTGCTTCTCCCCAGAGAGAAGACTGAAATGATTCGATCATATATCCAGGAGGTGGTGCAGTATATAAAACGGGTATGTCAGGCCATATGTTTATTTTTCATTTTGGGGGGTAAAATGTCAGCTTTTATATTTTAGTTCATATTAAACTAATTCTAAGCTTCGGTATAAGGATTCTGCAAGTGCTGATTTTTAACAGATGCAGTGTAGACTTCTCTTCATATTCCAGTTAAAGGAAAACTGGAATTTCAGACAGATACTGATTAATTGTTAGTCAGTGTTTGGGGGATGGTGCTAAGAGGGGCAGATTTTAATACAGCTTTTTTAATTTAATCTTTGAATATCCTGTGTTTAGTCATGGAAAATGTACCAATTTTTTTAATTGGCTTGCTGTCTCATGAATGCAACGGTTGCACAAGGAACTCTGAAAGTCAATAAGCATTTAATTGCAGAGTACATTTTAACCTTAATTACATTTGTACAGTTACTGAAATGCAAAAAACATTCTATGAGCTCTGTAAATACAAGTCAAAGTATTTCATTACAGGTGTTAGCTTTTCTGAAGCTATAGGTGGTTTACACTGGGCTGAAAGTATACACCGCAGTGTTTTGATACGTGAAATCACTATGAAATATATGCCACTATTGAATTTTCTCTTAATTTCAGTGCAGAGATAGTTCAGTTCAATAGTTGGCCCATTTTTGCTTACAGAGGCCTTGATTCAGGAAGCAACCTAAAGAATTGGCAAATAAAGTATGCTTAATTCCTGTTGGAGTCAGACACATATCTGAGTGCTTTATTAAATGATGCCCAAAATTTATCCCCATGTTTATTTAGGACTCTAGGATGCAAATCATCTTCTTCTGGGAACAGGGTCCATCTCGCACAGCTCATACAATAAAAGCTAAAGCAAAATAACATGATTTTTAAAAATGCATTATACTTTTAATAGCGTTAGAAGTCTACAATAAGTCATTTGGACATTTTTTATTCTAAATCCCATGCATGAAATCTGAGATACATTGTCCACATACAGCTGTTAGAGCAGTTGTGCTCAGAGACGCTTGTGACAAATGGTGTGCAAGTTTGTATTAGAATTATTCATAGTTTTGATGATAACGTTTTAATTTTGATGGATAAAATATTTGTTGGGGAAGAGGTGGGAAAGCGAGGATGTGCAGTCTCTGAAAAAAGATTCTGCTCTTTTCTTACAGCTAGAAGATGCTCAGAGTAAAAGACAGGAGAAACTTGTAGAAAAACACAAGGAGATTCGTCAGCAAATACTGGATGAAAAGCCTAAGGTAAAGAGTTTTTGAACTATGTTATACTGCTAAAAAATGTCCTTCAGGAAAGAAAGTGTTCTTACAGCAGGTAGGCTGATATTTAAACATGAGAAAGTCCAGTCATAGCATCATAGCCATTGTCTCTAATATTCAGGATGAAAAAAAGTCAAGTAGCAGCCTACTGTGGAGCACCACTTCAAGTCCAGATGTCATATAATGGGGTTTATTTTTTCGTACTCATATTGTTAAAAAGCTTCCAGTGTAAATGGTGCTTCTGACCAGCAGAGTGTGCCCTTCGCTCTGTTGTGCTTTAGCAGTACAAAACCAAAACACAGTTTACAGTGAAAAGAAAAAGAGATATCTTTTTAGCATGCTTGCCGCAGATATTTGTAATAATTGCTGAGGATATATTTTTGTGGACAACAATGAGTGTGTTCATAATATTAGTGCTTAATATTCTACATTGCTTGCTGGATTTCCTCTATTTCATTTTGTGCACTGCACCTACATGTAATATTCTGAAATACCGTTTTTCATCCTAAAGATTGCGGGCTGACTCTTGCTCCTAGTGAAGCTGGTGGTAGTTTTGCCATTGATTTCAGTAGAGCATCTTTGGAGTCCTCCACTTGTACATGATTTTTCTGTAGGAAGACCTAGGTAGCTATATATAATCAGATTTCCGTACGGAGGGAGACTTGCTTTCAGCAGAGTTCATATCCAAGTATGATTCCTCACAGCCCATTGTGTCATGTCTGCTTTCATTTTTTCTGCACTTGCTCAAATGTGCGTTGTAGGCTTCACTTTTCATTTCTTGTCTGTGCCCACAGTCCTAATGTTTCCATGTTTGTATTACAGCTTGAATTGTAGCATTGGGTGTCAGCTAATCAGTGTTGTCATCTCATTTCTGTGAAATATCCAGAGAATAAATTAGGCTAAGGTCTGAATAGGTAGAAGTTTACAATAGTTTGGAAAAATAAAAATGTTTGCACTTCTGATTTTCTACTCATCTTTTTAAAATCATGTTTATAAATAAGCTGGAAGTTTTTGATGTCAAGGGCATTTGGGTGTAAAGACTATACATAATATTAGGTTTTCTATTTGGTGCTGTAGGATCACGAGCTTCTCAGATGTGAACTAAGAAGGCTGGTATTTAAATGCTGGAATTTTAAATTGCAGAGAATAATCTGCTAGTACTTCTAATACTGGCTTTTCACAAATACTTGGGCACTTGATTACTTCTCTGTGTCTGTGTCCTTTCTTCTTTTTTTCTTCATTTTTTTTAATCTATCAATTTGCTGAGAAGTAGCATAAAGCACTGAAAATTTGTCAGTAAGGACTTGGGTTGCATTTTGAAAGATTGTGCTGGCCCGGTAGTGTTAGACTCTTCCATCAGCTGTCCACGTGCCAAGCGTTAGGTCATGGCACAGAGCAGCTCCAGACTCCTCGTCTTCTCCTGCATCTGGCCATTAGTTAAAGCGCTGCAGTAATCAGCCCTCCTCAGTCAGCGCTCTCAATTTCTCCTGAGAAAACCCTCTGCAGTAATGTGCCTCACAGGGCCTGGCTGCAGTTTTTTTTTCCTTTCCCACATACTGACATGGGCAGACTTTGCTGAATTTATGATGGTATGTGCCTCTTGCTGGCATGAGAGGATTTAGGCAAAACGTAATTACTCATTTTATTAAGTCTCTTTTTATGTTTTGCTTCATGTTCATATTTCATATCCATATTTGCTTCCTTAGTGACAGGGTGTATGATATAAAATAGATCAAATGATTTCCCAGCTGAGAAGAACCAATGTATTTTATGCAAACAGCAGCCTTTCTAGGGGCAGCTTTTTCAACAGGCTAGTCTCTCGTGCTTCAGCGTTCAAACGCCCACTAGAATTTATGCTAGCTGTGTTAAAAGGATTTTCTGGCAGTATCAACTCAACCCCTAAACAAAGAGTTTAATATATTAAGAGGGAAAGAATTTTTAGTATTTTTACCAATAACTCATTTGGAGACAGATTTGCCATCATCAGTCACTGTCATTTGGTTTATTTATTACTGACTCACAGTTCCTTGTGTGATGACTTTGTGCACAGAGCTCTCTCATAGCCAGGAAGAATATGGTTTCACAAAGTGTTGCCAACACACTGCCACACCCGTGAGGTTTTTGGGTTTTGTTTTGGTTTTTTTTTTTTTAAAGTATGAGTTTGCAGCTTCCTTTGTTGCGGTGTGTAGAGGTTACCAGAGGAAAATTTCCCTTAGAGTGCTGACATTCTAGACACAGCTTTTAGAAACTGCACAAACTGGATGCAAATTCGTTCCCTGTACTGGAGGCAGAGGGCTTGCTTTTTGTTTAAAATGTCTTGTGTTTAGATGAAAGTACTTAACTCAGAACTGATTTACACCCTTAAACTCTTCCTCTCCTTCATATATATCATTTCTTTTTAATGTGTGGATGTGAGACTGTTTTGCAGCTTTCGTTTGCAGGTCTATTGTGTAATAAAAAGCTTTTTTTCTCATAGGTTGGAGACTACTTCCTGAACTGGTACTGTTAGGCAAAAGATTGGAAATAGCTCCTCAGCTTCTTGTGGTCCTGCTGAGATCAGAGTAGGCATTGGCTTTAATAGGCCCCAAATGTCATACTGTATCTGTGTAAGTAATGAGGATATCTTTATAACAAACTAATCTCTGATGCTGTAGAAACTAGAACTTGAGTGTTATCGTCAAATCTGTGTGTGTGTTTATGGAAACAGGCCAACCACTCCCACAAACATGTTTGGAAAAGGAGACTGTCACCTAATTAAGAAGTTAAATACTGACTGACTCTAGGTCAAAAAATTTCTAACTTGCCATTTGAGTGAAAGCACGGTAGAAACAAAGTTCAAATGTTCTCATGCCGCCGTCTTTTTCCTAACAGCATCATTGCCAAGCAGGGCCATATGTATTTTCTTTTCACTCACTCCTTTTTTTTTTTTCCTTACATTATCTACTGGCAGCTTTATTATCAGCAACAGCTTGTATTTCTTTTCTCCCCCATTCTAATTCTTTGTCTCCACCTCTTAGTCACTGATACACATTAAGCTTGTCCTGTCCTTATCTTTTTCCCCTTGGGCATCTCTTCTGCATGCTGCGGAGGCTGCTGTAGAAACACAGCTCTTTACACCGCAGGACTGAATTCTGTATGTTAGAGCAGTGTGTGATTTCAGGTTCTCCGCTACAGCATGTGTCTGGCACTCGTTATCTAAGCGCAGAGTAGTGCATCAAAGATGGGCATGGTCGTTGAATCTCAATTTCTTTGTCCTTGACAGCTTGTGTATCAAATAAAATATAAATCAAGTGCATTTCCTTCCCCCCATCCTTGCCTCCAATTTCATTGTAATTACAAAAATCAATACACGTGAGACATGACAAGGAATTAATTATTTTTCTGAGAATCGACTCAGTTACAGTAAATAGACCCAGGCCTCCTCTAATTGAAATCAATGAGACTTTTGTTATTCATGCTCACGGGTCAGAGTTACACTTAAATCTTAATATAATAGCTGAGACTCCTGTGCTCTTGCAGTCAGCTCCTGCTCCCGGATGAAGATGTAACTCGTGTGGTCCCTCATTCTGTAGCCCACGTTGATGTTTCTGCTCACACCTACTCTACTGTTCCCAACCCCAGCTTAGCCAAGGCCTGCCAGATGGTATGGGCTCCTGTAGAGATGTGGAAGATGGCACTATTCAGGGTGAGGCTTTAGCTGCGGGACGAGGTGCAACAGATCTACAGAGGCGCCATAAGATGCGCAAACTAAGTGTTGCATCTCGGTGGTCTTTCAAATGAATGAAGCGAATACAGCCTTAAGGTGTAAAATTCCTTTTTCCTCTCAAAAAGTATAATGAAAACAATTTTTTAAGATTATGAATCAGTTCTTGATAATGGAAAATAAAAGCATCTGATGCATTCTAACTCACTTTCAAAGAACACACATTTATCATCTCGCAGTTTGACATGCGTTATTAATTGTACCCGATGGGAGTCGACACTTCGACATCCAGTCAATAATTAATACTAGCACCTTACCTGAAAAATTTATAGGGACATAAAATGATACATATTCAAGTTATAGAACAAATTAATGAGATGCTGATCATTTACAGCAGTAAGCCTCTCAACTCCAGTGTAGTCTTTCCATTACGTAGGACTGGAAAGGACCTCCAAGGTCTTTCTTCTCAGGGCTGGTTTTACAAGCAATCGCATATCATGTCAGCCTATTCATGAAACAGTGCTGGGCAATGACTCCTTCCTTCTGAGTGTTGTTTAAGTGAAGATATTTGAAAACCCAGTGAACGGTTTCATAGCTTGCTGATTGATGCTTTCTGATTTCTTAGAAAAGTACTTTCCAAAAGTACGTCAATCTTTGTGAAGGTTACAGCTTGTCATGTCCGCTTTAGGTAAAACTTTGTGGTCATCTTCATGCAGACGATGTTGAGTTAAATGGAGCTGTTACTGACAATAGGGTCAGCAGAATCACCGCTCTAACTTTAGAAAGAAGTCAAATACAGCAAATGTATTTTACAGCACTGTTAAATTTGATTTCAGTTAACCTCAGAGCCACTCTATTAGCTCATCTGGAAGAGAGCAGCTCTTAGGAACTTTGATGACTATTCCAGTGTCCTTTCAGCTCACTGCATAATTCACAATAACAATGCACTGTCCACCACGATCCCTTTTTTATCCTTTACACCTCTGTAGGAAGCCAAACTGTCTTTTGGGCTAGCTGCACTTAATTCAAACCCTTCCAAATGCATTCCAGTTCAACCACAGGCGACTATTCAAGAATTTCGGGGAAGGAGTTTGGAGGAAAAGGTTATTTTAGTTTACTGAGTTTCATGGGACTTTGCATTGCATAGATTTGGATTGAATGGGGGAAAGTTGCCCTCCTAAAGTAATATTCAGACTTGTTGCAAAAAGACATGAAAAAAATGAGTTGATAACCACTGTAATATTTGAAAAGTTCTCCTTTAAAAAAAAAAATTATTTCTTCTGTTAGTTCATTCAATTTAAACATTTCCAGAGTTTAAAAAGAAATCTCTCTTGAATCTGTGACTGCTAAGCTCAAATGACTTATGGCGTTATCTGCCAAAAAAGCAGAGAATTAAGAGGATTGAAATAATTTACTGTTTGTTTCACTGTTCAGCTTTGGGTTTTGGTGCTTGTATATTCTTCAGAGGGGAATAATAAAATGCTTCTCTGCCTCATTAAATGGGCAACAGCATGGAGAAATGAATGGAATTTTCTTAGCCTCAGTGAACAACAAATATTTCAAAGGAATATTTAAAAAAAAAAATATATTCTAGACTGAGATTTCCAAATCTCTCTGTGACTTGATCTGGCATCTTCCCACTTCTGGACCAGAGCTTGCATTTAAATTAAAGGATACCGTTTTCATGGACTGTTCACTTGAGGATCTTGGCATTTTGCTCAGCACCTCTCAGCATCAAGCCCTAAGTGACAATCAGCCTAATTATCTAATAAGCTTTGAGTAGCTTAAGCCCTGATGTTTCTTTAAATGTTTTATTAGTGCAATTGCTAAGCAGTCCCCAGTTGCAGAGTATTTTTTCGGGAAACTAGGGTTGTCTGGTTTTTTCCGTGTCTCCCAATGGATAAAGACTGCAGAATGCACTTTCAGCCTGTAAATTTGAGTGGTAAATAATCTCACTTCACTCGTTAAAATGAAATAGGCTGACCTTTATCCTATGCCAGTTTTATACCAATAAAACTCCCTTAACTTCTGTGAAGTGACTAGCTCATCACTAGGCCTGAGATCAAAAGACTTCAGCCCAAATAACAGGATGCTCAAAGGACTATTTTCGATTAAGACCTTGCTTGCTTGTTTACATTTTTTCCTCACAAATCCGCATTTTTAATGATTGTTTATTTTTCCAGCAAAATAAATAATACAGTGTGAGAAATGGATATCAGGTCACAAAAGATACATCTAACAATTTGAGGTGATATTTATTGTGTTGATTAAATGTCTTCCAGTGTTCATCTTGCACATACACATGTGTCTTGGGAACGCTAACTTTCAAATCAACAGCATCACATTTCCAGTGTGAATATGCAAAATGGTTTTTAAATTTATTTTAATGAATTCTGATATCACTTCCTTTAAATAAAAATGTCACAAACCCTTTGTAGGAAGAATGTAAACGTAAAGAAATATTTTAATGATTGGGACATGAGGGAAAATATGAGAAATTTAGATTGGAGTTTGTTGATAGAGGGTGATGTTTTTCTCACATGGATTATTCTACTGGAAGTCAGAGGAAATCTTGGGTTTGATATGGAGCTGCAAAAAAATGGAAAATAAATTATTTGAACGGGCAAACTTCTGTTCAGTTTTGCACTAGTGTAAATCAAAAGGAACATTATGAAGTCAGAAGAGTCACTGGTGATTTAAACTGATATTAGTGAAAGCAAGAGTATGGGCCATAATGGAGGTCAGACAGATTTGATTTGTGAAGGTTAGTGAGATTTTCCTGGATAACATGCTAATAAATAAGAACTGTGAAGGTTTTTTTTAAGAAAAGTGGTTTTAGAATCCAGCTACCATCTGTAAGCAAAAGGGTTTGCAGAAAACTATTTTTTAAAAAAAAGGCACAAATTTTGAGAATTCTTCCTGAAAAAAAAGAAACATCGCTGATTTTTTTTCTGATTTGTACATGTGAATCTGTTCCTTATTTTACCCATCTCAGATAAGCACACGGCTCATGTCTCAGCCCATTGTGGTTAATTATTTAATTAGCCTTCCTGATACATATAAGAAAGATGAAATCCAAAGCAGAGCTCAGGCTGTCCTGCATTCCCAGCGGTTCCTCACTGGTGCCCAGCTTTATGTGATGCAGCCCAACACTCAGAGAGGTTCCCACCACTCAAACTCCCACGTGGCTGGAGGGAAAGCAAAGGTAACTCCCTATACCCACGTTCCAAGGCAGCGTCCCCCAGGTTCCCTCCTCTCCTCAGTAAAAAGTACAGCTGCACCCAAACCAGTCCAGTCTTGGGCCAGTGCAGAGGTGCACGTTTGAGAGACCTCATTTTGGCTTTCGGAGAGACATCCAGCTTTGCATCCACCAACAGCCACAGCAGCGCAGGCAGCATATGGCATCCATACTGCTCCTCCAGGGCAAGCTGCATCCCTTTAGCACCCGTGTTGGCTTCTGCAATAGGATGGAGGTGTTGGACGGGAGGACAGATTAGCCCAACTGGGTATGAATAATAAGCAATAAATGTGTTGTTACTTACCATTATGCAGATAAAAATATGTGTGTCCCTAACTCATAACGGACTGCTGCAATGATGATCCATCAAAATGACAGAACAGACCGTGTTTTCTTGCAGCTAGGGCCATCGTTTCAGAACACCCTCACCATGTGCAAACAAACCCACTTGTTAAAAGCAAGAAAATCACTTGCATTTATACAGTAACTGATTTTACAATACTGCACTGTTACTGGAATTCTCCTAGATGCTTAATTTGAGTTAGAAAGCAGTTCAAATAAAGGGAGGAAAAGGAAGTAATAAATTGCCATTAAAATGATCAGTTGTGTAATAAACATCAAAAAGTAAAAATTGTCTTTTCTCCCTTTGTAACATAAATTACTAAAGTAGGCCTAACTTCTGATTTTAGCATTTGTGAATAGTTAATCCTTCTCAAAACAAGCGAACTTTCTATGCAGAGAAGAGCACAGTGTGTTTTACCATAGATTGAAGAGAGAACTGGGAAAAGGATGTGAAAAATGAATATATAGCTTCTTTCTGCAAAGCTGAGTTCAGGATGATAACATCCTAGAGAGAGCACGTTGTCTCTGCAGAGGATGCTCCTCTGTGTACGGCAGGTGGATAAGGATGACAGGAAAATACCAACCTGGAGTAAAGAGTGTAACATTAAAAGGCCCTTATCTGCTCTCTGGAGCCTCTCAAAGCACTTTCATCTGCACTATCCCATTCTCTGCTCAACCGTAGAGCACATCTGTTAGGATTACAGCCGAATGCCAGCTGTCACGCAGTAACCTGTGCCCCTGTGACCTGCTCCTGCACTCGCTTTGGTTCAGCATTTATTGCTTTCCGCAGCGAAAATGTCCCAAAGTGTGCGCAGGTGGCCAGCAAGCTGCAAGGGAGCAACTGCCTGTGAGAAAAAAGAGCACGAAGCTAACTGGTGCGTTAACATTATTATCGCTGAAGAAAAAACAACAGAAAACGATGTGAAAAAATTTAAGAGGTGGGGGACTGCAAGCGTTCTGTGTCAGGATGTTTAACTTGGACTATGCAATATTTAAACCTGATGAGAGAAATCCCTGCTAGGAAAACAATTGTGATTCTGCAAAGGCAAGTGTTTTGCATGCTAAATCTAAGTGAGCAAGAGGGCACCAGCAAGCTGTTGACTCTCCTTTGTGTTTTCATGAGCTAGTATAGTACTCTATGAAAATACATTATAAAACATAAGCTAAATTATGCATAGCGTGTGGATATATAGTATGTATGAAATGCACGGTAGCGCGCACACACTTCAAATACAGTGCTTTATATAGCATTTTACACACATGTTCATCGCTCTAAATCAGAGTCAGATTGAACACAAAGGCAGAACCACGTGCTCTTGTACAACTGCATTCATCATTAAGCAACAGCAGCAACAGATTTGTTAATTATCAGACCTTCGGTGCAACGTGACAAATGACAAGAGACTCAGTTTGACACAGCTAATGGAAAAACGTTAAAAGAAATATTAATGCTTAGTATGTAAACTCATTAGAGATGTTTTAAAATGCATGAAATGGGGAAAAAATATGTTCCTTAATGAACAGAGAAATAGTCCCTGCAAAGATTGTACATGCACAGCTTTGCATATGCAAGTCATTTGTTAAGATAGTGCTTATGTCTATGAATCAGTCTGCAGAATCAGTCTGCAAAGCAGAGCCGCTAATGAAAATAATGCTGCATTTCTGTAGGTGAGGTAGTAGTGCACATTGCAGCGCACGTTCAAGATGCAGGTTGCTTTTATTGGTACGCTCATGACGAGGTGGGTGCTGAGTTTCTCTTATTTACAGGGAGACACTTCAGGACGATAAATAGACTAGTAGAAACGGTAACAGAAATAATGAAAGTAGTGTGAGAGTTTCAAAAGCATACATGGATTAAAAAGTACATTTAGAGTCATGAAGAAAATCCTAATTCTCGGGGCGGGGGGGGGGTGTTTTTAGAAACAACAAAAGATTTCTGCAACAAGAAAAATGTTGTTGTTTTGAGATGCAGTATCTTTCCCAGCAGTTTAAGAGTACTGAGCTTGGTAGGGGAAGAAAATTCTGTACATCCAGAAGGGAGAGAAAGTACGCTCTCATCCGTGGTGACGGGGAAACCAGCATCTCAGCCACATTTCAGCATGTACTTCCCGTGCTACGTGGGTGCAGCTTTCAAGTGTCTGGCAGCCCTCCTTAGTGGCAGAATAGCTGAGAAACACGTTCCCTGGAAAGATTACTTTTCATTAAATTTCTCCTGAGACTCATTTCCAACAAATCAGCATTTTCTGAAAGAAATACATTAGTTGTGGATGATGATAGTATATAGGTTTGAGTATGGTGACTCAGTATGTTTCCTATTATTCAACTGTTTGATGGAAGGAGGTTCTTGCCAAGAGATTATGGAGTGTGACTAAGTACGTAAACTACAGCTATGAACCTGTAAATGATCTCTTTTATGGAGTCCTAGAGATCTGTAAGCTTTATGTGGAATAAGCAGGTGTGTCCAGGAAGGGGAGGCCTAATCCGGAGATGGGTAGATACGGAGCCTGGCTCAAGGGTGGTCAGGGCAAAGTTTTAAACTCTTGTAATGTTGACTTTTCCAAGTGAGTAGTGGGTCCAGAGATTGTAGGAAAATTGTCGTGAGGATGGTGAAAGTTGACAATTTTTAGTTATTTCCCCCGCCCAAAAAAAGAGAAAGAAAAATCCGAGTTTTGATGTTCATGTGATGGAAGTTTTTCTTTTCAAACCTGCTGAATACGGGACAGGAAATTCCAGTCCTGGTTCATTCTGTCCACTTTGCAGCTCTCCAGGTGGGCCTCTGGTTTATAGAAATGAATGAAGACATTTACTAAGAGAAAAGGGTTATCAGGCATACCATACCCTACTGGTAATGGTAGGAGGTGTTTTTCTCAGTCTTTTTCTATTCCCCGCCCCCCCCTTCATCTATTTCTCCACAATCCCACTTCTTCAGTTTTACCCACTCTCCTACTTGTCCTTCTCCGTGTTGCATTGACATTCTTTTCACAGTATGTCGTTTCTTTCTAATACTCTTTCCTTACACTTTCTTTACTTATATTTCTTTTCTTCTACTCTTTCCTCCCTCTTCCTCTTTGCCGTGACTTGTTGCTATTAAATTACAAGGAGAATCTACAAGTACTTGTAGGAATAGTGTTTCTTTCAGATTAAAAGACATGTTTGAAGAAGAAGCCTGAAGGGAAGAGATGTTAAAGAG
This sequence comes from Theristicus caerulescens, assembly GCA_020745775.1. Taxonomy (NCBI): domain Eukaryota; kingdom Metazoa; phylum Chordata; class Aves; order Pelecaniformes; family Threskiornithidae; genus Theristicus; species Theristicus caerulescens. The sequence goes on along the minus strand of CM036561.1, from coordinate 122,219,957 downwards.
CTGATGTGAGGTGGTCTGCCTGTGTGTGAGCTTGACTGTGTATGTGGAACGTGTTCCAAAGTCTTCCATCGGATGAAAGATATGATACACAAGTTCCAAAGATGTATGAAAAAATAATCATTCATAAGCACCCCAAAACTGGTGTAATAGGAAGAGCAATATTTAAAGTAGAAGCAATGAAAAAACCCTCAACTGAAACTAGATGAAGACAACAGAAAAAATATGTGATAGTGGGCCTAAAGAATTTAGATTCAAGATTGAGAACTGGTGAAGACTTCAGGGAGAAAATGAGAAATATAGATGAAAGGAATTTCACTGGGAAATGAAGTATAGATTCTTGGCTCATTCTCAATTGTTACAATTTTCATTTTATACCCAGTCCAACACAGTAAAAAATGCAATGGGATTGCATCTATCGAGGTGGCATTCTTGACTTCTCTGCTCGGAAGTCTATGAGCCGTAAGCCCAGTGGGCTTTATTCTGACAAGCAGTTTAATGATTCCAAGTTTATGCAACAGCGTGTAACCCGCACGCTGCTGCACCTTAGGGCTACCGCTTGAGTTCTGACTGATGATGTTCAGTGGTATAGTTACAGTCGCATGATGAGGAAATGGGCAATTATAGTCTTGCTTTGGAGATCAAGGCCAAGGACTGACGGAGGATTAGATGTGAATTGCTTAGCAATTGTGATAATTGCTGTCCCTGACATGGAGATTAGTGGCAGGTTTTGTATAAGGAGAGGGGCTGCTGGAACGTGCAGCGTGTGGGTGGGCATGAGCAGCACAGGATTGATGACAGCAGGGAGCTGGGCAGCGCTGCTCTCAGTGCGCTGTGCATGTCAGGCTAGTAAGAGAAATTACCAATAATTTGTCAGTTGTCCTGGATTCTCTGTTGTGTTCAGCCCACTTTGTCAAGTTTTGCGTGCATTGTCTGACATTTCAAATGCTGGAGCAAATGCAAACTATTAGTTAACTACAAATGTATTTCTAGAATGAGAGTCTAAAGGACAGGTACATTCTGTTTGGCTGTGCAGCCCAGCAGTGTGGAAATAGATGATTTCTTTTTTTTTTTTTTTGGTAAATCATGTATTCCCTGCACCTCCAGAACGTGGGTCCAATACATCTAGAAGTTGAATTTGCAAAATAGTGTCACGGGGGGCAGAGGGAAGTGATCTGCTTACATCCGTGCCCGTACCATTTCCCTCGCTCTCCCTCTTTGGCCCCTTAAATATTCCAGTTGCAGAGGAACAGTACCAGCTCCAGAGACACTGAGCTACCAGTCCTAAACCACCCCGTGTCCAAGTGGTTGGGCTGTTTTCCTGGTGCACAGAAAGGGATTGAATCTCGTTAGGCAGAGCACAAGCTGAATATCCTGAACACAAAAGTATTGATAGAAGGCTCGTAGCATGGGTTCCCCTCCTTTCCTTGTGAATAGCCAACGTACCGTCTCCTTTGCTGTGCTTTTGTTTGAAAGGGCCAAACAGACAAAGTTTTGAGGTGAAAGACTGAATTTCATTGAATACAAAATGAAAACTTTTTAGCTTCTAGCTTCAGCATGAATAAATCTAAATATTTTTATATCCAAATCCTTCCCTATATGTTAGGCATTTTTTTTCCCTTTGGGTCCTGATCAGCTATTCACACAGTCATATTCATTGTTCAAAGACAGTTTCCAGTAATATTCTACATTTCCTTTGATTTCTTCCACTCCGCTCTTAAAGCAAAGGTGACTGCTGACAAGCAATTACACGCCAGTTTTAGTGAAACAAACACCCTTGATTTATAAATCAAGGAAGCCTGCTAAACCTTGCTTGGCAACAGAAACAGACCTCAATTAAGATGAGATAAAAACAGGAAAGCTAATTTCTACGATACGGTCATATTAACCACTGTCTTTTTGCAAAACGTGCTCTGCAAATATCTATCGTAGAACAAACAAAATGCTTACAGTAATGTACAGATATCCTATAGCAGAATACAACAGTAATATTTTATAATGCATCTGGTAGCTGGTTGCACTGAGATTTACATCTTCAAAGCCCTGGGAACAAGGAGGCATTACCATAACTGTAGGTAGCCTACATATAATTTAAACCTGTGAAATTCCTCCTTTGGTTGGAGCGGACCCTGTCCCAGCCCCGCTGTTCTGGGGTACCCAATGGGCCCATGGGTTTGTGATCCTGGTCTGCTGCAGGGAAGATGAGGTCGTCTGCACCCTACACCTTCTGGAGATGAATAAAAGAAGCATTGCTCATGAGTTAGGCTGGTACCTGTAACCTCACTAACCCCCTCCCGGCTGGTATGAATTTTAGTCAAAGGGAAATGATAAGGAAATTTTACATGGAGTAGATATAGTCCATTTGTTTATATTGATGAATACATGTGTTTGTGTCTATCTATAAATACTTGATTATGTATGCATATGCACGCGTGCTCACCAGATATATTAAGAACATACGTATGCTATGTTTGTAGAGATTAGTTTGATATATACATTTTGGATGCATCTGTTAAATTACAGTTATTCACAGCCTTGCAGGATGTGAAAGTAATTATCATAAAAACATATTGGTGATTTTAAAACTGGCATGATCACCTTTCTGTTAATTACAGCCTGATTCAACCCCTGATTTTTCTTCTGTCCTGTAAAATTGCCTGCTTAATATTCTAGTTCTCTTCTGGAAAGACAACAAATGGGGAAAAAATTTTCTCCACCCAGTGGGAGCCTTCCTTGGCAGCAAACACAGCAAAATGGCATGGGGAAAGGAACCTCGGGCAGTGAGCTGATGGGAGTTAAGGGTGTAATGCCACATTGATCTGGTTTGATCAATCCAAGAGAAGGCAACACACAGCACTGAACGTCAGCGCCTGCTTTTCGCAGCTTAGGAAGGAGCCTGTGCTTGAACATGTCCAAGGTAGCAGCTGATGAGCGATTCAGAGGACCCGTCTCCTTCCTTTCACTCCGTAGAAAACAGAAGACTAACCTCCTAGCTCCAGTGCCTAAGTTAGACAAAATAAATTACCATCATCCCTGCTTATCTATATAAAACTTCCCTAATGCTCCTGAATTATGTTAGGGATTTGTTAGGTTAAGCACATTTGAGATTATGAGGTGTTTAGCTAATAAGGGTTATATAAATGCAAATTAGATATAAATATAGGAGAAAGTCATGAAAAGAGGGTTACATTGAGAATTAGCTGCTAGATAAATTCTCTTTTCAGCAATCTCTGGGTAAACTGCAGTGACTGTTCACTCCAAGGAGAGAGTCTTTGCGGTGCTTAAGCAGGTACCTGTTTCTGAATGCTCTCATACAGAAAGAGCTGAAACATATTTATGTCCTCACCCCAAAGATTAACACATTGTGAATAATGGCAGATTGCAAACCAGAGAGATGGATTGGCAGGGGAGAAGACAAGTGAAGCATCCAAATGTCATCATGCATTCATTATGTGCATGACTTCCCAATTAATGCGTAGACTTTCTCCTCTTGACGGAATAAATCTGTATGCCTAGAGCTACATAAACCATACTGCCTAACACTAGCTTCTCATGTGTTTCTTTTTTCACTCCTGTTTACTGTGAATGCCTAGTTTGATAGCTTGAAAACAAATGTTCTCTTGCTTCCCGTCACTTTCTGTTCCCATTTTTCTAACTGGAAATGGTATTTTTTCATTTGCTTTCGTGTTTATTAATCTGGCATTCCTGCTTCCTGGAACTATCTAGATGCCTTGACCTCCCTACCTGCCACGTCTGGAGTGGGAGACAGGGAAAGCTCTTTCACTCAGAACTTCTTGTAACAAAGTTCAGATTAATAGCGATAGTTTCATAGTTTGACATTCTTTATTATGTTGATACTTACAGTAATGAAACCCATTTTCTGTTTCTACATTGAGGGTTTTTCTGCTGTATTCTGATAGTCAGTTTTTGCTCATGCAGACAAGATGTACTGGACTTCTTACTGCCTTAATTATGTAATTACTGTATAGCCACCATAACTTGCTTATTCATATAGTTGTGTGAGTACATTTGCAGGCTAATTGAGGTACTTTAGTGATTCAAACTCCTGCATTTTTCTTTGGTTTTTATCTTTTGCTGAAGGCTGTGTCCTAACGTTTTAAATCTTCTTTACGCACAAAGTATAAAAGCTTTGTAATGATCACCTTGACTGCTAATGCTGCTGTCGTCAGTGCTCGTCTAGTGAGCCCCTTCCCAAGCCCATTTCAGTCAGATTCATTCGTAGATTGTTGTATCATAAAAACCCTCATGTTACTTTCTAGCTCACAAAAATACTGAAAACTCTTGTATTTAGAGTTGATAACATATTGTGAAAAAATTCTCCAACATCCTGTGTTGGTTTGTTGAGTTTATTGTCTGCCTCGCTTGCAGAGTTACTCACTATGTAGAGGGCACTTATAAATGTCCTTTCTGTGATGACTTACTGATTGTTTTCCTGATGGTAAATGGCTTTGCACAGCTTCCTCTAAAAGCAATGTTCTCCAGTAAGTTTTATGATGGCTTTTCAGGTCAAGGCTCTGTTTCTCCTTCAGATATCTGTGCAAAGTTATTGTCTGATGCATAAGCCCACGACAACATGCAATTTTAATAATACAGCCTGTAAAATTATAAGTGTATTATTCATGTTATGTGAATAGTAACAACTTGGCCTTTGGTTTTATATGAGAAGCTGCCTTCAGAGCATTAATTGATTCCACTTTATCTATTGCCTTACTAGATTTATGTTTCCCTAAGGAAGTACCTTGGTTAGGATCATCTGTACTATCCTATATTCTGTGCAATATACTATTATTGTGGCATATTTAATTTATTTATTAAATTTATTTACTTAATACTCCAGTTTCCCCTCTTATGAGTTTCCTATCAATAGACACAGCAGTCCTCAATATTTCTCAGCTGGCCCTCTCAATCCCATTTGCAGCTATTAGTGCTCTTCCTGTTTTAGCCTGTCACTCACACTTGAGTCCTTCATACATAAAACTTAACATAATTTTCGTAAGAGTGCATGTAGAGGCTGGAGTACCGGATCATTAGTTACTACAAGCGTGGCTCTTGAGACACCAGCTCTCAGGGGAGCCTTCCCACAGCACAGACCGTATTGCTCTTGTCAGGCTTCCCGTCACAGCTCGGGAGGAAAGCAAGCAATATCCGGCAGCAGTTACGCATTATAGATTTCTTACTCATTCCACATAATAGCTTTTAAAAATGTTCTAAATACTCAGCAGCTACCATTTTAGTTATGTTTGTTTTCAATATGCAGTTAGATACAGGCTTTTGAGGCATTCTTTGTTGCATAAACATGTTAATTTGTAAAGAAACAAAATTTCTAACACATCTTTGAACTGCCTCTTAACCAACTTTTAACCCACCATTTAATCATGGCCCCCTCTCTTTCTTTCTCTTTCTCTGTCGCACTTCACTCGTTGTTTGGTGCAGAATACTATACCAGAAGACACACCAAAATGTTGTCCTTGACCGCCCTATGACTCCTTAATTCCACTGAAATCGCTTACTTTTTTCTTGGTTTTGTTTTTTTGTTATTGTTATCCACCAGTAAAAAACCTAGGATTCAGTTCCTTGGGAGTGACATTTGGGGATTATTTCTGTAGAGCTATGTTCAGTTACAGCCTTAATCCGTAGAAGTGTTGCATGTTAATACTCGGGATCAGTTTGTGGCCTGAACAGAAAGTAACATTTTTGGGGGGCTACCAGGTGAACAAACTGGGCAGAATGTGGTGGGTTCCCTTTGTCCTTGTTTTACCTGCTCTGTGGACATTTCTTTTCCAATGCGTTTTCTTCAAGGATTTTCTGTCCCTGGCTTGCACTTTCTCAGGACGTTCAGTTGGAGGCATCGGTGACGGTGCAGCAGGGAAGCTCAGCGCTGCTCTTTGTATACCTCCGTCTCGTTCGCAAGGTTCAAATCGGCCTGAGCTTTCCCTGGATCTTAGCCCATGAGATGAAGCAGTTTCTCATCTCCACTGCCAGAAGTCAGGCTTTCCCAGTTTCCACTTTTTCCTTGTTCTTCCCCAGTTTGGACTTTTTCGTTGCCAGACTCTCTTGGTAACTCAAGATAATGTGCAGTTGAGTAGCCTTTCTCAATTGTTGCAAAAGACAGGCCCTGTTAAGTGATTTGCTTTTGCCTCTGTCGCAACTTAGCAGCAGAAAAATTTAAATAGTTTTCAGGGTGTTCTTGACTATCGCAGAGGGTGCTTCTTGCCATCCAGGAGACATCTGTACAGGCGATACTAGTTTCTCAAATAACAGTAATAAAGACTTCAGACACACATGAGGTGCCCACAGGACAAGTAATGTGAATGGTGAAAAGCTGCTAGAATGAGATGACTTGGATAAACAGCCCTTAAGCAGCAAGTTTTTCTCCAGGTTTCTCTATTTTTACATAGAATAGTGGATTGCTTTTTTTTATTTCTTTGGAGATGGAAGTTTTTGTTATTTTACTATAAATTACCGATTAAGAGCAGTAACTTTCAAGCTGGTATCCTGTCTTTTTAATATACGAGATATTATTGAACTTTCAGATTTATTGTTTTAGGCTACTATACTTTAAAAGCATCCAACACATCAAATCAAGGGTTTGGGGTTTGTTGGGTTTGTTTTTTTTTTTTAGAACAGTTGGATAGTTGGGCTTATTTAGCCTGACAATTTGATTTCTTAACACCATACGCTTAAGAGTATGGTGTGTAGTTCACCATGTAGATCATTATGTGGACAGAAGATTACATATAACACTGCATTTTCCTAATGAATTGATCATAGCATACAGACCTTTAGAGTTGCTAAATAGATAAAGGTAAAATTATAAACACAAATGCCATCTTTGAAGTGCTTCAGTGAGTTACGCCCTTTTGAAAATGTTACCTGTAATGACATCCAGATGTCTACATGTAGCGTTATCCCATGTATCTTGCTGGATGTTGAATATTCACCCTTTCTATAGTTTGAAATTCATCTGGTGCCATAAACAGCAGACAACTGTGGGCTGTAATCATTCCATTCTGCATTTCTAAAAGGTTTTATTTAGTGGCTGAAATCATGCCATCCTATTTTTTTTTTTTTTTTCTTTTTTTGGCGTTCCTCTTTACTGGGGCATTGACAGACATCATCAGTGTCTTTGGAGAAAATTATTGTTACTTAGCTTGGTTTTCTGTACCAGTGATTCTTTCAGCATCCTTTCTTGAAAATAATTACTATTATATCGTTACAGACAGATTAAGTTTCAGCATAAAGGTAATACTTCACTTCCTTGTGGGTTTTTTGGGTCTCGGTCTCTACACATACCTGGAGGTGTGTTCTGCAGATCATTTGTTAAAGTTTAATGCTGCTGCTAGCTATCAGTGCAAAAGAGTACTGTTACCCTGGAAATATTTCATCCCTTTCACGTTTTCCTAATTTTGTGTGGATTTGTGCAAAAGCAATGAATGAAAATTCAAGAACTGACCAAGTGGGATGCTCTAATTGCATTTCCTCCGTTTTCAAGACTTTTATGTTTCCACATTCCTGCACTGTTTCAATTGAGTCAAATTAAATTATGAGTCTTAAAGTTCTAAAAAAATTTTGTGAATTAAAGGGGCCATGAGGTAATGTAACTGCAGAATACTTCAAGGGCAATAGGTGCAAAACTGGAGGTAAGACTCATCTCATCTGAATTTAGATACCTACAAGAAACCTGTGTACCTGTGCAAGTCCTCAAGTCCTTCGAGAGAACAAAATTGTGCTAGGAAGCAATTCACCTAACCCATTTTATATGCCTGCTCTATGAGAAGATTAACATAGGGCTCGTAGAGATTCCAATAGGACCTATGACATGTATTTTGATTAAAAATTATATTGAGTGCATGGGTTTTAAATGGTGTCAGCAGAACCAGCTCAAACCTCTCTAATTAAGGAGACAAGCATTACGTTTCTTAAGCAAAGGATGAATTGAGATTAACTCCTCTGACAGGTGTGAAACTTCCTTGATGGGTGTGAAAACAAATACGGGATGTCCTTCTCAAAATTACTGCGCCTAATTTTTGTCTGCGAAACAAATCTTTTTAGAATAACACTTCTTGGGTTTTAGATTATCTGTTAAAGAAGATTTTTAAATCGCTCTTTAAAACAAAAGAGTGATTTATCTTAGCTATTTATTTATTGATCTCGAAATGAATCCAGTAACACTGGATTGCAGTACTTTCAAACTTTTCCGTAAACCCCACTGAAGTCGTGTACAGAGACTCGCTGGTCCTGGCCATCCTCTTTCTAAATAGCCACCTACACCTACCCCTGGCCTGCGAGTGAGGCACAGTGTGTGTCCTCAGGGCATCTCCTCTCTCTCAAAAGAGATGGACAGCGAGCAAATGAAACAGCAGTATCTTTGCTCAGGCAGCCTAAGGTTTTAATCCTGTATAAGAAATGAAGGCAGGCAAACATTTAAAAAAACATATTCGTTCTATTAGAGAAAACGAAACATCAAGAATAGAAGGAAGAAAACAGTAGGAAGCGTATCGGAGAATAAAGATATGGACAGTTTGTAGGTGGTGTTGTGGAAGGGAATGCTTAGAGATGCAGGAAGATGAAATCTGGGAGGTGTCTTCAGCTGGTTTGTTGCCTGGCAATACAAAGCAGTGCCAATATGCTCTGAGTGTTTTATGCTATTCCAGGGCAGCGTAAATTACCCCAAACATACTGGTGAATCTTAATCATAAAGTTTAAATAAGAATTGTGACTTACATTGCATGCCTTCAAATCAAAAGAAGTAATAATTAGTACTGTTCTGTTTGAATTCTTCATTTTATGTTTATATACAACATACTTAATAACAAAAAGCAAGGGAAAATGATAAAAGTTAAGGTTGAATGTTTTACACTTCCATTTCATTAATTTAGGACTGTTGTTTGGAAAAAGTAAAATTCTAAAAGAGAAATTCAGACCTTAATCATGAGCTTAGATTAAAGCCAACCCTGTGAAAGAGTGAAGTTTGACATTCTAGTAACCTGCAGAAACAAGAAGTGAATTTTACTTTGCATACCATCAGCTGCAGTTATTTTCTTTTCTAAGACTTACTGTGGGAAGAATTATTCCATTTGCACGAAAGGCTCTTCGATATATCGATACGTATCCTGACAGACAGCCAGAGGCTCGTGCTACAGATGTACATTTTATCTGCTGACCTCTGAGTTTTACTGACAGCCATTTCTGTTGCATACCTTTAGCATGAAGCAGCTAAGTGTTTTGATCATTCAGATCTCTCATTACCTTTCAAAAATTACTAAGATTTTGAATCTAAGAAATTTGAAGAGTGAGTAGTTAAGTAAGAAAGAGTAGGTTTTATTCTCAAGACGAAAGATATGTCAGATCTCATCTGTCTTTTTGCTTGTGCGAACAACTTAAAAGTAGGTGTACATCCAAGTTCTGTTTTCCTGTTTTGCTTTTTAATGCAGTAAGAACAAAAGTTGAATTTCTGTTGCTCAGTATCTGCTTAGCCTCCAAAAGTGGTTTAAGCAGCTTTAACTCAGAAAAAAAGAAACTCAGAAAAATTTTAACTGCCACTGCTGTTGATCCATGGAAAAATAGGCAGCATTGCTTTACCGACAAAGCAAAGAGAAAGGCTGGGGTATAAAAATATAAAATGGCACGTTCTCTAGGAAGTTGATCACAGTCTTCAGAGAGCAATGAGAGTTTCGGTTTCCGAGCAGGATACGGCCATCCCTGGGAACAGCCAGCAGCGGGATGCTCAGCGGGGAGGCGTGCGGATGGGTGGTACATTGGACAGTGCTGGCACCCGGCTCAGGTGCCTCCCGGGCTCTGTGCCCTGGCCCTGCCAGGCCACAAATTAAGGTCATTCCCCTCTCCTTACGAAGACGAGTGTTAACTGTTTCCATGAGTAGAGTTTCACAGAGATGATCCATCACCCCAGATCAGAGCCGATGGTAAATGAGAAGGTATGAGAGGGGAGGGAAGTATTTTGTAGCTGGGTGATTAAGGTGAAACCTGCCTGGCACTCGCACTTCCAGGGAAACAGTCGCAGTGCTTTCAAGTCCCCGGGAACAGCTTCGCAGACAGTGGAGAGACAAAATGAGAGGAGCCTTAAAGTAGTGGTTATGACTTAAAAATCTTACATAGGTGAAAATACATGGTAGATAGACCGTGTTTTTTAATTCTGGAATTTATTCTGTAACCACTTCGGAGAGAGGAAAAAAACTTTGTGCTTTGCAGTCTGTGTTGATCTTCCCCACTTCATCCTTTACTATCCTTTCCGTTTGGGGCGGTTTTTGTAGACTCACTGAACTATGCTTCTCTCCAAGCACGTGCTTCCAGAGACTGTTTTTGATTGTGTTCTTGTTCTACTCTCAGCCATTTCCAAATTGGGAACTGTTTGAAATTCCTGCTACTTGGCTATGGGACTTTGGGCACTTTTTTTTTTTCTTTTGGCTTTCTCCTCATTATAACCCTAAAAGCACATCTAAACTTGTGGTCAAGAGTGCAGTTCTGAAAAGAGCTGACAATGGGCTTGACAGCTTTGAAGCAGGTGGTCATTTGAGTTAATAATCAGCCTTGTTTAGCTCCAGTATGATTAACAGGGTGATGCCATGGAGTATGTGCCCAAGCAAAGCTTTTGGATACCATAAATTTTTTTGCTCCTGTGACTTAATTTAGACATTCCATGTGGCACTTTAAAATAAAGAGTTCTCCAGCGCACCATTATGGAAACAAAGTTTCTCTTGGTCTTTGGCCAGTATTATATTAAGTGATCACTTTTAAGGACATCTATTGTAGCCATTGCCGAGAAAAAGGAGTTCAGGCGTAATAGATTGGTTGTGTACACTTTCAACAAAACTTTAAATATTTATACTTTCTAATTTATGGTGTGTGCTCTGTTCCTTAAATAAAGAGCTGTCCTGAATATGATCCATCTAGCTCTTCCAAAAAAACAAAACAGAGCATTAACCCAAACAAAACTGTTCAATATATTACTATTCCTAGTTTACCCCAGTTCTATACTATTTAAGACATTTCTCCTTTTTGTGATTGCTTAGTTATTGTCTCAAACCACAGCTGAGTGATAAAACTAATGACATTTTTTAACATGCTCTGCGCCTCTGAGAATGTGATTAAAATATAATGTCTAATGCCCATCACGTAACCTCAAATTATCATTGCTATCTTTATTCTGAACTCAAATATAGCAGAACTTAGCAAAGACAATCAGAACTCCAACTTTGAATCCTAAAGGCAGGTGGGGTTGTAAGAATAAAAGGTTTTGTCTGATCAGCCAACAGTCTCCCATAGTTTTGTTAAAGATCATCAGAAAGAATTCAAGTCTGCTACTTTAGTTTTGCCATTATTTCCTACAAATCACTGGGACAAAATTCAAACGTTTCAAAATAATGTTTCTGCTCCTTTAAATTCAATAAATTTTTATCTAACCTACTGACTTTGTTTTCTCCATGATGGAAATTTAAATATTCCATAACTACAAAATTTGAAAAGAACATAAGGAGTGTGTATCTGCTGGGGGAACGCAACAGGCAGAGTTATCTTTCTCCTCTGTGTTCTCTAAACCAAGGCACCACACCGACAGATGCTGTGTGGAATGAGGGGGTATTTGAGTTTTATTCATAATTTCCTCATACGTTGCAGGGTTTCTGTTTCACAGCACTGGGCACCTGCAACATCTCCACATGTGGCTATGAGTTCCTTACTGCCGTATCTCGTCAACGGGTGGCAGAACCGCTCAAAAGCTGTCCTGCTTTGCTTGGCCAGTTACAGACGTTGCTGTTCTTCCCTGTAAATGTGTCAGCATAGCCCACATACAAACACGAAGTTACAATGCACACAAGGCAGTTGCAAATTACTGTTTGAAGGATCTAAAGAGCAAGCAAGTATGATTTTTACTAAATTTATTTTCTTGAAGACAGACTTGCCAAAAGAAACCCTTTTTCTGCAAAGTGTGGTAAACATAACCATAACAACTTGTGTTTTCTATGAAAGATAATTAATTTTTAAGTTGAGCCAAAGACTAAAAAAATCAGTGGACTTGACAGCAAAAGGACGATCAGGGGATGCTGCTTCTAATGAAGCATCTCTGTTTACTTTGTTCTCATTTAAGGAGCCTCTGTCCAATTATGTTTGGGTTTTGTGGCATCTTGCTTAAAACCTGCGGGCTCTACCAAGAGCAAACGATTTCCGAGCACAGCGTACTGTCACAGCCACCTTTTGCCTCTTTCCCACACAACAGCAAATGAAACAGGCACTTTGCCTCCTCCACAGACTTTTAAGTCGAAAAATAATCAGACCCAGCAAAGGAGGAGGATGCTCTCTGCTACGCAGCCCAGAGAGAGACCTATCTCACCTCACTTAGTCTGTGCTTTCAGGACTGGGATGTGTTTGTTATTCCACTGCGCAGCCCTAATGGACACAAGACATTGCAAGCTTTAATCCGATGCAGTAAAGTGTTATCCACGCTATATTATCATATTGGGTCTCCAGCAACTACAAAAATAATAATGTGTGCTTGTAAATAGCACTGTTGTTGCATGAAGGTCAGGTCGCCTCCTGGTTTTTTGGGCGGATCTCTGACTCTGCAGAGCTGTGGGAGCTTTGCTGTGGGTTGAGGGCAATATGTAACCTTACATTTGTAACTGGGTCGCTGGCTAAAACAGGCTTTCTGCGATGTATTTGGTGCCTGTAATTGAAGAGAGTTTGTATAAAAAGGTTTCTGCAGAACAGAAGCCATGGAATCAGGTCCACCAGATGGACATAGTGACAGGATCTAGACCTGTGCCATGAGAATCAGCTTTTACCAGAGTCTGAGGCTGATGCACTGCTCAGGACAAAGCTACTTGTGTTTTGTATGACAGAGTAATCGTAATAATTATATTATACTTCCTACAAATATTAAATAAGTATTTTTAAAGTTAAATTTAAGTTATTGTTCTATGGAGAGTAAAAGTTTACACCTGAAGATTTGGCTTAAAATTGGGGTTTCAGCTTCCTTTGGTTAGAAAAGGAAAAAGGGATTTCTCTCATTTTTCCTTTTGAAAAGGGGTGCCTGGTATTTTTTCCAGAACTATTGTGCTTTCCTCAATAATGACGTAAATGCTAATTTTCTGCTACTTGTTTTGGATTCTGCATCCATGCATTGTTTTCTCTCTCAAAACTTAAGTTATGGCAAAGTAACAGAACTTTTAAGAGATGGCACTTTCCTGGGTAAATCTTTTCTATAAAGCATAAGCGTAGAGAAAATAACAGGTACAAACTCCTTTTGTATTTTTTTGTGTTGTTGTTTGGGGGGGGGGGTTTTGTAAGATATTTCTGTTGTCTCTCGTCCACAACTGGAACATCCTTTCTAGACATCTTTAAAGTCTCAGAGGGCAGGGAACTTCTCAGCAAAAACAACACCGTGTCTGGCTATGTGGGAAACGCCGGGGCACAGCAGGGTCAAAGTGCTTCTATATGCACCCTCCTGTGACTCTGCTGGCGAGATAACCTTGCAGAACTGTAGGGAGAGGGAAAGAACTTGTGGTGCTAGGCAAAATTAGGCACACAAGACCTGTAAGCTGGAGAAAAACTTCTCAGGGAGTGGTCCCCTCTGCATTCAGCACACTTCAGCCTGATTTGGTGTCTACTTTTAGATAGTATTCACCAGGAGAACTTGAGAATGCCAAATAATGTAATGGTAGATCCTGAGTGTAACTCTTCACATCTTTATTCAATAATAAAATATTTGGTTCACTGATAAAGTTCTATTTTAGTCAATGTCCTGCCAACTATTTTCATTTACTCTCTTATCTATAATCACCTCATTAGCACCATCTGCATTATGATGATACAACTGCTTCTCCCTGCCTTTGGCTTTCCCTTCTCATTTCCCCCCCAAATAAATAATATTAATACGTGATGGGAATATTTCCAGCTAGCATCTATCACCTCCTCAGTCTATAATATAACATTAGACTTGCTTCTCTGCAGGCTTTTTGGTTTCTGCTTTCCTTTCTCATAGCCTGGAGGATTTACATTTTTAAAAGCATTCTGTTTTCATTTAGAAGAGTTATTGAGTTATATGTGCCTAGCTTCATACGCCACATGAAACTTTCCTAAGGGTCTGGCTGTGACCTTTCACAAGAGGAGCTGCTGAATGCTCAAGACTTTTAACAGTTTGACTTCATTTATAGGTGCCAAGCCCTTGAAAATCTGTCAAGACTTAAGTAGATTCAAAATGGGATTGGAGACTGCTTCAGAAATGAAACCTTTTCAGAGTTGACAATCTTGTTGACCAGTACTTTGAAAGGAGCTAAAACTTTACTAAAACTTGAACTCCAGGACTTAAGTCAGTCTTTAACTACTAGAGATCAGGACCAGGAAGGCCTACTTGAAGGTGGGAATTATTTTATCTACGTCTGCTCTAGAGCTCTTTTACCTCTGTCCGGCATCTGGTACTGGCCGAGGGCAGAGGCAGAGTGCAGGTCTTAGTCAGCCTTGGGTCTGATTAGTCTGGTAATTATTATGTTCCTAAAGCCCTGAGCAGTTTGGGGAATCTGGTCTACAATGACCAAATGTCACTTCTAGTATTCTTGCATATCTTCACATTATAGTTAAGGCAGAAATTATGTTGTCCCACTTATCCTGTAAATATATATGAGACTTTGAGCACAGGCAGAGAGTTTCCCCATGGCTTTCCATTCATTTGGTTAAAAACCCGACATGAATTTTGTGTGTATCATGTCTTCATTCTTCTTTTCTAGAGCTGACATATTTCTGTCGTCATTATTTGTTTATGTGGTGCCAGCGCCAGAGTGTTTGGCTCTTCATTAGTTGTCCATATGTAAACCAATAACTTGTAATTACTTGTGAGAGTGCCTGTAGGAAATAAGGAAATGACACTTAGGCATTCATATGCCCTGTTTTAGAAAGAAGTCGGAGGCATCATGCTACTGCCCTGTTGGAACAGATGTATCTGGTACGCAAAATGTACATGCCACATGTGGGCTAACTATGAAACAAAATTAAAATTTTAATCAAAGTCTCCATGCGTTTCCCAAGTATTAAACAGCAGATTGTTAGGCGTGTAAGTAGGTCACACATTGTGTTGAGCGATTGTGCTTTGTCCTTAGCCATCTGGCAACATGAATCAACGTCAGCTGGATGCAAATATAACTCTGCAAAGGTGACCTTGGTAACAGGATTGGTCCACTGAGCAGAGACTACAGGAGAGTTACCTGCAATCACAAGAATACTTCAAGGGAAAACCCGAAAGTAAGGTTTCTTGATTCTAGGAAATCTTAGGGCAGCCGCTACCAGTTTGGTAGTCTGCTGTTTGTCAGTGGTAGCTACATTTAGTGTCAAATCAGGGATTACTTTAATCGCTACATGTATACTTACATTTCAGTGAATGACTGACAATTCACTGAAATTCAGAGTAGGTATAGATGAGGGGGAAGACACCAAATAAAAGCAAAAATGGTTCATTATGGTCAATTGCTGCTAAAAAGAGAGGTTCCAATATTATCCAAGGATGTGTTTTTGAGGAAACTTAGCTTTTGAAGTTCTTGGTCTTTAAAAGTCTCTGAAGCTTAACCCATCAAATAGAAAATACTTGTAGCTCAGTTGAAATGACACTATCAAGACAAATTTGGCTGTGAGTCTGAAATCTAAAATGAATAGAAAATTCTAAAAGGAAAACATTGTATACTAAAACTTCCCTGTGTTGTTTTCAACTCAAAACAGCACAGCATTTTTCATGTATTAAAGGCTTTCCTGGAGTGCACAGTCAGCTTTGCATTTTGCTGCCTTACTTTAGGTGTCAATGTTTGAAATCTTTGGCTTAAGCGTCTTTCCGAGTGACATGTCCGCACGACAAAATTAGAATCCAGTTCTGATGGTTCCCAGTCTTGTTTTGAAACCACTAATCCCACGAAGGAGTTTTGTGGTCTACTCAAGTTTTCCTAGTTGACTGCATTAACAATGAAGTCAGAGTTTCCCTTGTATGGAAAACAAAAAAGGGGAAAGGCAGATTTATGGATTTCCAGGTTCTGTGCTATCTACAAAATGGATTTAACATATGCCAAACCTACAGCAAAGAAGTTTGCTCTTACATTATCCTAAACAGAAGAAGCATTTTTCTTCTTAAACAAAGGAAACACTGTGAAGCATGGAAGCCATCAGGTTTCCTCAGCCTGCCTTCCCCGCATAATGACTCATGCACTTAAAAACGCCACTACAAAATGAGAATGCAGTGCTCTTGTCTGCACACAAACATGCTAATTTAAAATGTGTGTTCACATACTGTGAACTAATTGTCTTCAAAATTCGGAGTTATTTGGTTTCTTCAGTTATGGCTAGGCTCTATTGGAGTTTTCAGCTGCTGTTGTTATTATTATTATTATTAATTATTATTTTCTGAAAGCATTTTATGGGAACATAGAAACTGCTCTTTCTGCACAGTAAATGTATCGAACCATATTTATTTCTGTTTCTCTAGTACTAAAGCAAAGAAAACTGCTGCTTAAAAGTGTGAAGCCGTTGTATGACGGCGAGGACACGAAGAGGAGTTAGCCATATGTTTATACCTGCCCACAATAGTGGCTCAGGCCAACATTTTAGGTGAGGGTGTAAGAAGTTGTGTTACTTTCAGTTGACTCACCTGCATGTGTTTGAGGATGAGAATTTGTCTTGCTGAAAGCCAGCTGGCATTACGAAAGGAGAAAGAGCAAATGTTGAAATATAATACATGTTCGCATAATCTAAGGTTATTATTGTCCACTGAAGATCACTTTTTCAACATATGGGAAAAAAAATCTAGTTTAGTACTGAAACTGTTAAGAAGTACGTTCATCTAAATTACTGTGTCTCAGAGAACGTTTATGATAACTCATAGCGTACGTCCACGATGGATATGTGAAAAGTACAACGTCTGATTTTGCTTTAAGCTTATTTTCTTTTTTATTTTGTATAAGTAGTATAAATTGACCTACGACTACAGGCTTGGGTATATCTAGGTTTGCGATCAGTGTACAGCATAAGTTATTTTTAGATGTGAAATATCCTTGCATCCACAAAGAGTCTGGTTATTCACTTGGTATGAATGTGCTAGGGAAATAAGTAATTTTAGTGCTTTTAAGTGGTTTGCAATCACCTTTTTTCGGGTCATTGGATTTAAATCTTTTTCCAGTACTCGTGAACTATTCAGTTGGATGAGTCTGTTTCTAACCGATCACCAAGTCAGACATAGCAGTGTGATCTCTAGGTTCCTATTCATGAGTCTGGTTTAATTTCAAAGATATAATTTGAAAGACTTATACTAACTTCATTAAGGATTTCATTGGACCCAAGATGAAATCACGTCCCTCCTGAAATGGTGAATTCTTAGACTGATTTCTAAAGATCTCACTCTGAATGGCAGACATGTGAATCAGTGGAGCAGCAGAACATTTCCTAGGATATTACTGGATTCTAGCACAAATTCATGAAGTTGGATCTCTGCAGAGACTCTTGTTACAATTTCATATTTGGAGCAGAACTTAAAATTCATTAAAGCCAATAGTTTAAGTGCATACTTCCATGCAAGCGCTTGCTTATAGCACTAACAGAAACCAAAGGGAACAATAATTCCCTAAGAATGTTAGAGACTTTTGGAGCAACTGAAATAGTTTCCAAATCAGGCAAAAATGAGCAGACATTCAGGATGCCAGACAACATCTGTAACACCTGGAGATTGAAGATGGGGAACATTTCTGATCACGCTTGTGTAGGTGTATTCTCAACCATTTCCCAGAATCTATAAAATTCTGTGGGTTTGGATAATACTATTTACAAACCAATTGAGTCTAACTTTTTCTTTTAATTAAGAAAGTTAATTGGAAAATGTCCTTAGAAATTAGGTTTCTCCCCTGACATACTGTAAATAAATAAGTTATGTCGGAAAACAAGATGAAGATAAACGAAGGACTGTTTCAAGCTTTCAAAGAACAGGAACTGTTTAGTCCTCTAAACAACAAAAGTGCATTTCATCATCTAAATATCAACACATGCATTAATACTTATATTCATTTTATCGATATTTATTTGATTGCATTCTTTTAATAAGAAACAGATAAAATAAGTGCTATTGCAAATATTTGCTTGCATTCATATCACTTCCCATTACTTGTGCATGTCATCAGGGGTTAGTGCTGTTGAGCAGCCTCCAGCCTGCCCGCAGCTGAGGCAGCCCCTCAGAGCCCTGGGAACGCAGTCGTTCAAACAGCTTCCGAGCTGCAGCCCTTCTCCTGGCAGAGCTCAGGTACGCCCCGGGGGGGAGGTAATTGCCCACTGTCACTTCACAATTCCCTTTCATAAGAGTCTCAGCACTGCTGGTTTTATTGGCTTGCCAGGCGTGTTGAACTACTCGAATAAATGAGGTTGAAGGGAACCAAAAATGTTGCTGTTTGATCAGACTTCACAAGCAATGTATAGGTTCTCATTCTTTGATCGCTTCCAGAACTGTATGTTGAGTCAGCTGCATCTGACACCCACCTTAGCTTTCTGCCCTACCCTTCCCTGCAGTCGGCTGAGCGAGATAAGTAACCCCCAACTTTCTTCCTTATTTGCGGTCCTGCCTAGTAATGTAAATTCCAGTTGGCAGCAGATTACATTAATGCACTTAATTAATTTAAGCTACAGCAACTAGCAAGCAGATACAGAATTTGCTCAGCCATGCCTGCAAGAATGGCATCATCTTCAGGAGAGAAAGGGAGGATTGCTAGGGATACTATCTGCTTTAGCTGCACCAATTTAGTTATCCATAAATTTAAATTGAAGCTGCCTTAAAAAAAATCTGGAGCCAGAGTAAATTTGAAATATGACAAGTGTATTTTAGCCTCCTTATATTTTTGCAGATATAGTAGGACTCCATCTCTTCGAGAAATGGTAGTGTTCATGAATTTGCAATAGCTCAGTGCGGGAACTGAGACCCTAAAATGCCTGGTTCTGCATGGGCCTCTCACAAAAGCACAGTCCCTGTTGCTTCCGGAGCATAGTTTTCAACCAAATTAATTATATAAATATTCGAGCAAGAATTAAATACTTGTATTATGAAAGACAACTTGAAATACTTCTTTCTCTTTAAACCTAGTGAATATACATTCAGCATGATTATTACATTAATTATACACCTAATATATTTTTTGCAATGTGATTAATATCTCCAAGCACTGTTTAAAAAAAGAAAAAATCCAACAACTAAGAAATTAATAAGAGACAGACTGGGATAGCTGTTTGAATAAGTATTTTTGGGGTGTCAAAGAAAATGCTAATAACAAAGTTGGATGCTTCTAAAATCCAGTTTCTTCTGAAGCTGTAAATTTTCAGTCCTGGCTTTATAAAGCATTGAGATGTTTTTGTTTGCCTTTTAAGTCTTGTAAGACTCAATGCAACAACATTTTAAAACATAGTGGTAGCCTGGCATCAGTCATCACAGTCTATTTAGCCTGGTGAATAAAGAGTTTCTGGTTTGAGAATTTCACCTGCTGGCTCGCAATTGGTACATTTTTGGTCTGGATCTTCTTATAATTGCTTCTGAATGTTACTGCTCTGAGATAAGCATCACTGTAGCTTTTGAGAATTAGGGATCTTCCAGACTGATATTTGTTAATGTTATCTTTCGTAACGTTTACTGGTTGGAGTTTAAACTCTCAAATTATCCACATGTACAATGCTCGGACACTAGCTTGTCTGGGCACATAAAAGCTTTAGAGGAGGCTTTAAAAGAGATGTATCTCTGTCTCACCAAGGCTTTGCTAGACTTGGTGCAAATAAAGAAACATTTGTGGGCACCCGATTTGCCAAAGCTCTGAAGACATGCCTGTTCTGAAGCCTGCAGGGTTGCTTCCTAGAGAGTTTTTACCTTTGTACATCACTTTTGGCATAGCGTCCTAAAACTTCCTGGTGGGAATGCAGTTCAGGCTGCTCTGATTGATCAGATCACCTTAAGATGAACCTAAGCAGATTTTAGCCTTTTGCAGTGGGAATGAGGCAAAGATTTTGGGAGAAGAAGTTGATACACCAGTAAGCAAAAGCAATGCACACTCTTCCTGTAATTGCACCGTCTTTCAGTTTATGAGGTTTCATGAAAAGAGACAGGGATTGCAGTGCACTCCTCCTTATCCTCTGGAAGTTTGGTATCGTGGTGGAGCCCAGGGGGTACTGCTTTCCTGGTAACTGCAGTTCAGAGAGAGGCTCAAATCTCAGGAACGTGAATGCTCAGGAGCAATGTACTGGAAGCATTGGGTGGAATCTCCCTTAATTCAGTACCACTCCAGTACACCGATTTTTCTCAGCTCTTCCCATGCTTGTGTACTTTCCTGACTTAAGTGTGTTCCAGAAGTGAAAGAATTGGCCTGTATCTACCCAGCACAATCAGTTGAAAATATTTTTGTACAAACCTGACAACAAAAGTGTGGGTGGATAAGGTCAAACCCAGATGCCACCTGCAGATATCCCCTTGGCGTACAACTAGAGTATTATTCTCTTCAGGGCCGGAAAGGGCCGGAATTGAGACAGAAAGGCTGGGTGGTCCCCAAATTTAATGTGCCAAGAAAGAGTTCCAGCCTACTGTGCTCTTGGTTCCTCAGGCTGGAGATAAACAACACAGTTAAGCCATTTTGCACTTTATAATGTTGAGAAGACAAATCTCAGCGAGTGTCTCCTATTTTTCCCTCATCACCTGATCTCACTTTGGCTATTTTGTCATTGCTTGGAGTAGTTGTTTTTATGAACCTCAGAATTAGGTGATAAGTCTAGACGTAGTCCACCAGCTGAGTCAGTAACACAGTGGGTTTGTAGCTAATTTTTCAGGGTCATATGCTGTTTGGAACAGGAAATCCGTGATTTTAATTAGCAATAAATAGGAAATAGTCTGCTGTGAATTGATCTTAAACAGGTACTGCTGTACTAAATTAGTTCAAAATAAGCAGGATTTTCCATTGAGCAAATTGATATTAAGGCATCTTGAGTTTATCAGCAGTAGCTACATTCTCTGTCTGAGGCTAACGTTCGTTTCAGGAAGAATGAAACTGAAAATCTGTTCTTAGACACAAACTAATGAGCTTAACATAGAGTATGGGGCATTGAGACGGAAGGGACTTCCCCTGTGTAATCATTTGAAGAACTAATTGGCATATGTATTACTTCTTACAAAATAAACGGAACTAGTAACAATTTGTCAAAAAACAACATTTTTGTTTGTTTATTTCACAATCATTTAATGTTTAATGAAATTTTGGGAGATGACGTTTTCTCAATGGGGTGTTTGTGTAAAAGATCCTTTTATCTGACACTTCATTAGGAAAAGGATTTGGATTTTGAACTTTCTTAGGAAATAAATCTCCTTTTACTGCAGGGAAAGCTGTGCAATCTGCTATATTTAACACAGAGAAGGACCTAAAATTGCCTAAGCTATCATGCTAACTCTGTAAGACAAGACTGTGCTATTGCTTTCAGATTCTAATAGTATTAAAATTTGAACTAATAACTTATATTTCGTACAATTTTGCAGATGGGAGAGTTGAGACCTTAGCAGTGAAATGACTTACAGAAAGTTGCAAAGGAAATCAGTTTGTCAGATAAGATGACTAAAGTATTTCATTTGTGTGAAGCATTGAATCAATGAGACGTCAATTTGCCTGATGCTTATCTCAATGTCACCGGTATTTGCTCATAATAATTTCAGAGATGTTATTGGTATCACTTTGGATATGTACTGGTGTGATTTAGAATGACATTTTGGATAGGAGAAGAATTTTTTTTTAATTTGCAGTCTTCCAAATTTGTGTGTCATTTATGGAAAAGCAATTTCTGTCTCGCCATCAAGATCAGAGGACTTGGTCCTTTACATCCCCCAAAAAGAATTTATTTACAAAATCCAGGTATTAACACTTTACACTTTAAAACAGTCTAATAATGTTGTACGCTTGCTAAATTGGCGCAATGAGTATGTTTCACTGAGAAGCTTTTGGGCTTTACTCTGTGTGACCTGTTTACTGTAAGGACAGAGGGAAGACTGAGCCATCGCAGAATACTGCTGCGGGCTGTGTTCTTACAGAAATCACTTAACTAGGTTAGCTGATGCTGAACTAGGCATCAGACAAGTAGTTCCAGTGTTGGGTACTATATACCTTATTTTAAAATTATGCATTGTGTGGACAGAAAGCTATTTTTAAGATGGAGCTAAGCTGATTTCTCTTAGTTTTATGGAGAACAGAGGTCCTCCTTCCCAGTCCTTGTTGTGTTCTTACACACACATATATATACATACATCTTTGTAACACTTGAGTTTTAAAGGATGAGTGAGAATTCCGTATTGCTTAACATGAAATATTGAGATACTTAATCTGTATCAAAGGAATATTTGAATGTGTGATCTAGACAGACTAAGTCTTTAACAAGAGGAAAAGTGTTGTCGGTAATGCAGATTCTTACATAAAGTCTTTGACAGCTTCGTACTCTCCTATGATGCAACAGGTTTTGTGAACACTGCCTGTTTTCTGTATAGGAGCCTTGGTACTCGGGCAAGAATCCAGCTTTACATTAATGGGACCATTATAGGACAGCTAAAAATGCTCCATTATCATGTAAAAAAGAAATTAGTAGTTCCTAAAGCTCTTGGTGGCCGTGTCACCGTGGCCAGTGAAAGAACTCTTGACTTCAGTTATTTTAGTGCTTACTGAAAAATAACAAAAAATCATTCTGCCTAGTAAAAATACAATATAATTCTATGTTTCCTTTCTTTGCTTAGCCCACTCACAATGGTAATCAAAGTCTCTTTGATTCTTTCATTCCCTTTAATTGACCAGATTGGAATGCATTCTTTCATAACTGCTGATGAACCCTAAAATAATCCCTCGCCCACCTGCTGTTCTGGATTAGCTTCAGCAATACTGACTCCCTTAGCGTTCTTTCCATTTTTAAAGTAATTTTGACTTCTTTGTGATGAGCAGTTGATTCACAGGGGTTGCCCGACTGCCTCTCAGACTAAGGCAATTTGCCAAATGCATTCATGGAGTGAGGAGTGAATTTTTAATGTACTCTGACTGATATCAATAGCAAAATTCAGATTGACTTCAGTGGAGCAAGCCCAGGTCCTAAATGAGTAAGTCTTTGAGACTTTCACTTTAAGTAATCCAATAAGACATTCACAGAATCTTGTCGGCCTCATCACCGTAGTGTGTTAACTGTTCACGCTTGACCAGAGAAACACGAACTCCGCATAAAAGAGTCCCAGATTGGACTTTTTGTATCTAACGGTCATTTATTATGTTAATGCAAATATGTTTCTGAGAAATAAATTTCATTCTCTCGATTGTTGCCTAGCTTGCAAGCTAATAAATGTTATTCTACATACAGTAAAGGTGATAGAAAAAATGTTTTGTACCTACAGAATTTCAGTGATATTCTGCCTGGACCTTGTATTGAGGTTTGGGAGTTTTGTTTGGGTTTTTTTTGAGCTGCAAAATATATATTCTGACTTAATCTTGTGGTATTTATGGAGCTGTTGCATAATAGTAGTTGATTTTTTAAAAAGGGTATAACTAAAGTAATCAATAGGAAGCAGGAATGAAAATGTACTTTTCTTGCCCAGGACGAGAAATAGGAGTGCATATGAGGACTATTCTTGCTGCAGTTGGATTGTGTATGTGTAATTTAAGTGTGAAATTGCATAGTGATGGGTTTCGCTCACATTGTTGATTTTCACTGGCCCACAGTAGAATTAATCTGAATTGGTTTTACTGTTTCACTTAGTGAGATCAAAGCCAGGACCATTCTCTTCCTCCTGCATTTCTTCCTCCATCTGTCTGCTTCACAGTCAGCCTCGGATCAATTCATAAGCAAACCTACATGGGCATTGTCTTTGTGATAGGGATGTGGAGGATCTTTTCTGATCCAAGGAAGATGAGAATATAGTAAGATTTCACAGCTTCCAAAATATGACTACAAGTTGCTACCTTAAATGTTTTTTGTACTGTTTCTGTGTTGCCATGAGCTAGGTTTTGTCCTAAGTGTCTGTCTGTGCAACCTTGCTGTAGACTACACCCACGGGAAAGCATGCCCTCTGTCCTTCCTTTTCCTTTTTTGCTTGGCTTTGCAATTCAATCTTCTGTTTGTAGATACCTATATGGAGAACGCTTTTATGTAAAACACATCTGGCGCATTATTTTGAAGATGAACTCTCTGACACATAACACAGCTGGAAACAAATTTTGAAAAGGAGTCATGGCTTAGTAATTCAGAGCTTCTTCCATAAAGACCAAGACATTTTGCTTGGTCCATTGATTAAATAATGGCCAGTATATACTGTTTTCTAGATGGCTTGGTTTTTTCCTCCAATTTAGTGGCCAGTGAGCTCTGCTTGCTTCTTAGTCAGCTAGCCAGAGTTTCAGCAGAAATATGTCCCACCAGTTGCCACCAGTGAAGAGGTATCCTTTAGCCAGCTGAACCTTTGATAAGACCAATATAGTACAGAAACAGGAGAAGGAGCTAGGCATGAATGTTTCATTTCTAAAAATCTTGAGTCACTTGGGTTGCACCATTGCTTAAAACTTTTCCATTTCCCCTCACACTGCTTTTTAAAATCTTCTCTTCTTTCTTTCATGTGATGATTTTGTGCTGCTGTGCTCTCAGAAAACACCGTAAGTGTATGCCAAAGGCAGTGCCAACAGCAACACGTGTAAGTTGCTGAGTAACTGAGAGAGGTGTGAATTATTAAGAGAACTCAATGATGTGCTGTCAGGCAGCCCTTGTCGATAAGCAGTAGCCCTTTTTTCTTTTCCCTGATACAATACACTTTCCTTCATTGTATTTTTAAAGGTTCATAAAAGATAATTGTAAAGAATACAGTCATATTAACAACATTTGATTGGAGGTCTTAGGTCAGCACAATTTATTGTGGTGAATGACCCGGTTCTGTGCGCTAGCAAGAATATAAATCTGGACTAATTGTGGCAGTAGTTCTTTATAGTAATGTTACAATAAATGAGAACACACCACAACTCTTCACAACAGCTTAGAAACCAGAAATATAAAATGCAGCCTTTTTTGTGACCCTTTGCACAAGTGAGGACACATTCAGGATCATCAGATAAACCAGAATATATCCAACTTCAATATTTTAACAGCTTAAACTCACACTGGATTGATTTCTGGACTTCCTGATGTCTGGTGTCTCCAGAAAACTGCTGGGAAACCAGCATTAGGTAGACATTGACTTTGAATAGCAGAGAGTGTTTTAACACTTCCCCCTGTCATTAGTGTTGTTCTATGGTCTAGTTCCCATGTGTGTCTTCTCTAAAATGTTGTCTCAGCACTAGTAAAAGCGATAGATATTTGGCTGCTTAGTTATGATTTGAGAAAGTATACGTATTTTCTGTGTTGTATTATCTATGCATTAGAGATTTCACAAAAAGCTGTTTAATGCAGTGTCTGTACATACAGAAAGATACTTCTCACACTAGAATCAAGAAGTTGCTTGGGGATTTTAAAGACCAGGTAATTATCACAACTACAGTCATGACCATCAGAATAGAAGAGAGCTTGAAATTTGGTGTTTGTTTTAATCCCTGTGTTTCTCTCTGACTTTCTCTTTCTTACGCTGCAAGACAATGCCTGGAGCTCCAAAACTAGTGAGCACCCAGCGGTAAATACGTGTGCATAACATAGAATATACGTCTGCTACGCTAGCATTATTTGGGTCGGGAGTATCCTAATGGTGCAAGCGCACAGCCTATATTGTTAAAAGCTCTAGAAACAGTACAGGTTTTGAGTGGTGTGTACCCTACTTAGAGCTAAATAGTTGTGTCTTGTAACCTTATAATTTCCTATCGCTGTGGAATTCATGCTATCCAGATATCTCTGTCACTTTCAGTGGACTGTGTTTTGATAAACAATCAAAGGGAAAATCCTCAGTTTGATGAAGTAGAGGGGTTTTTGTTATCATTTTTGGATGTTGCTTTTTTTGAAATGTTTACTTCTTTTGAGCCTGACGTTCATCCTCCAGGTAGGTAAAATCTGCACATTGGCAGACGCGTGCCTACTTTGCACACCCAAATCCTGGCACGTGAGCACCAGCCAATACATACCTGCAGTCACCTGCACGCAAAGTAGACACACGTTTTCACAAACCAAGATGTGTACTTTTAAAAGGGAGACTGGCTAAAAACGGTGCCAAAAGTAAGGACAAGTAATAATGTTGCACAAACTAAGGAATTAAGCAAGAGGATGCTTAGTAGTGTTTTCCAAGACTGGTTTTAAGGGAATTTCTAATCAAATCTTAACCTGCCTTCAGTAGTTACAAGCCTCATTGAAGTAACTAGGCCAACATCCACATTAACAAAATGTTTGTGTGCTGCAAACATATATGTAATTTTGTAAAAATTGCCAATTTTAAGTAAGGCACTTTATCAGATTTGTCTGTCAGTGGGAGCACAAAACCAGTGAAGTATATAGATCAAAGGGACAGAAAAATGAAGTACATCAGGAGAAGTGATAAGGAACTACGCAAAACAAAGTAGCTTTCTTTTTTCACTTTACATTTCACCTTCTTGCTGCTACATTTTTTCTGCTACAAACTGTCACCTTCTGCTTCCTCAGCTAATATTTTAGGTTCATTTTGCATGTCAAAACAGTGCAAGCTACCACAGTCACTGGCACCCATTTCCTGACCATCCGATACCCAACATGTACCTTACAACACCATTTGTGTCAGTGTTAATGCAGTAGTTTTACAGCCCACTGCTACCAAGGTGAGAAAGAGTTCAAGGAGAAAATAAATAAAATGGTTTCATTCATTTGTTGCAACACAAAATAAGAAGGTGGCATAAGTTCCCTTACACAGAATTTCAATCAAATCCAGCCACGTTCTTAGCTAATTATATTTTTTGCCTGCCATTGTGACTCAATTAGAAGGCATTTATGAATCTGCATGGAAGTGACTCAATGATTATATGCAGTTTAAGAAAATGCTTTGAGAGGAAATGTTTTGTAACAAATTTTAAAAGTACTACTTCCGTTATTAAGCTATTTAATCTTTAAATATATAAGAAATTTTATTTTGTGCTATTGTTTGTTTCTATTTCTTTTTAAAGGTTTCCATTTTCAATTTCATTTGTAACAAACCGGACAGCTAAGACAAAAGACAGTTTACCTCAGTGAACTTGCATGCAATTCTTCCAGGGCTGACTCTCACCCTAGTATCACCATATTACATTGGATGCCATGAGAGCTCTGGCTCCTGGACAATGTAAATACAACGCTGTCTTGAATTCGTGTTAGAGTATAAAGTATATGATGTGGGAAGTGTCAAGATTTTAGTGGCACCAACTGTATCATAAAAGAGCTGTGATTTCACTTCTACAAACAGAACCAAGTTCAGCAATATACTCATGCAATTACTATCCATATGAAGCAGTAAATCGCTTAATACTGAAATAACACTTACTTTAGAGAAAAACAAGACAGTTTCCACAATAATTTAACACAACAGAGAATGAAACATACTGCAGCCACTTGAAAATGGCCTGGCAACGTTGTTTAAAGACTGCAGCTAGCAAGAACCAAAAAGTCACCCATTTTTTCAGTTGCTGGCTATAATTTTATGGCCACCTTCTAGTAACTGCGCAAACTAAAAACCTTGGATCTTTTTGGTTGCTGCTGGATTACCTTCAGGACTTCTCTGATCCGGACCTCAGACCTCTGCAAGAGAGAGAGTTGAAGTTCGGGGTGCTCAGAGTGGTGCATGATGAACCACAGCTATCCCAGCGAGTCAGCTCGGAGTAGCACGTAGCTGCCTGCAGCACGTCAGGGTCTTCGAGGCAGATGGGACAGCCTGACAATCCTGCCGCTCTTTTGAACTATCAAACCGAAGTTTCAGCTCCAGAGATAACCAACTCGGGACGAAGGCGAGTGAACAGTAGTAGCATCTCAACAGCAGCGTGTCCCACGCCTTGCCCTGCTCAGGCACTCGTGCAAGACTGACTCAAAGGGAATGGGCTGTCTGGTGAAGGAGCAGCACCACTCTTGTAAGCACTCGGTGATGTCCTTGAAGGTTTTCCATCCAAACTGCATGGAGTTCATGGCATTAGGCATAATCGCAGTCTAAGGCCTTCCTGCCGCAATGGCCAGGGGTATTTCTTCAAGCACATACTTCAGGTGGCATGGCTGATGCTCGTTTTTTCCTTCAGAGGTGTGCTTCTTTCCCCCTCCCAGAAAAAAAAGTGACACTTCTCGCGATGTGCATAAGCTGCAGCTTCAACTAAACCCGGATCTCCCACATAACACAGTTGAAATATTGTCCTCTTTCAGTGTGGAGCGACAGGTTGTGATAAATAGACTGGTTTCTCTGACTAACATGTACCTAGTCAAATATTAATGAGCCAGCACACAGAAGCATGAAGTAATCTTTTGTTTTTCATTAAGCGCGTAGATTAAAGAGATGTTATTTTACTGTAATGCACAGAATTATGTCATTTCAGCTTAGAGTAATTGTTAATCACATCAAATTGAAATGATCCTTGGTTTTGTTTTAAAGAGCATAGAAGAACAAGAAGTAGAGGAAAAACAGAAGTAGAAATGGAATATGAGACTATAGTGAAAGTGAGTGAAACATTCCCCTTTTTATCTAGTAATGCTAATGTTGTTTTCATTTTACATGTCAAAACTAAGTCAGGAGCGTCCACAATTTACTGCCTGGTGGTTCTTCTGAAATCTTTGAGCAATTATAGCCCTGATTATTATCTGCTAGCTGCATAACATATGCTGCCACTGACCATTACATCCTTTTTATGCTGTGAAAGCAATTTGTGGCTCCTTCAAATCATACCCCACCCCATTGTCTCCCTGCCTGTTTTATTTATTGCTGCTTTTGCCCCACCTCAGTGCAGCGGTCAGGGGCTGTGTGTAACAGCATGATTATACAAGCTTTCTTTCCACAGCCCTTTGGGTCATCAGAATATCCTCTGTTCTCTGCTCACAGTAGCTGCAGTACTCTCAGATCAGAAAACCAGGCACTATGAAATGTCTCTCTGAAGAGGTAAAGAAGATTGATGCGGGGAGGGGAGGATGTGGGGGTAGGAATTGAGAGCATCTGAATGTAGAGGTATGAGATGGGGAAAGGTGTGGAAGGTAGGAATTCTGGGTACCTCTGAAGATTAAGCTTACCAAGCAGATAAATTAAGGATTTGTCATCTGGGACACCAGAGTATGGGATAAAGAAAGGATTAACCAGGGCATCAGAGCAGGAGGAAAAATTCGGGGACAAAGAGAAAGAATTTATGAATGCGAATCAGTAAAACAGGATTAGTGAAGCCTAAAGGGGAAGATTTGGAGGTAAGAGCGTGAGGTTGTCAGGGAGGAGGAAGGGAACAGAATACAACTGGGGAAAGGCAGGCAAAGCCTGGAAGAAAGATGAAAGTAGATTAAAGTACAAGAGGTTTTTTTGTTGCTCATGGAAGGGCTGATGGTTAGAACATGCTGATAGAATGAAGTATTATTTCAGGGGTATCTCTGCTATCAGGAGGCATGATTATAAGCAAACTTCCTGAAACCTCCTATAAATACAGTCATGCCAGGAGGTCTTGAGCTTTCAGTGTTAAGGGGGTAGCAATAAGCCACACACCTTTGTCACTGAATCAGTGAATCCTGCTTGCTTTGTATTTTTATTTAATATTTCACCTTCTACTGTTTTCTTCTGGAATGCTTCCAGTGTGGCCTGTATTTGGTAACAAACCCTGCCTTTCTGCTGCAGTTACCTGGATGCAAAGGCTTTTGGTTAATTGCCAGGCAGGCAGTGTTTGCTCTTCAGTGTCCTCGGGCTCAACTCACACACGTGCGCGGGAGTAAAAGGAGCCTTCTCAAGAGCGCTGCAGCTCCTCCTTGCTACGGAACATCCTTCTGTGGCTTTTCACCACCCCGCACAAGGTCCTAACAGTTGTTTTGTAATTCATAGTCCTTCCTAATGACAACCAAGGCTCAGTTTTGGGGACTGCTCCTCTTCCAGTCTGCGTGGGGCCGGTACCAGTGTTAGCAGCGATGCACCTTCAGCAGCTCATTTGCTGTGGGCGCTGTTCTGCTCCCAGGCCAGCATCGGTGCGGTGGTTCCTTGTGCTTCCCCCCGGGTTGTTTTATCAGCCTGTCTAGGGTTTTCTGTTTGTTTGGTTTTTAAATACTTATCGAGTGTACTTCTATGGACATGTACTGGCAAGAAAGAAGGAACCAACTCTGTATGTTTGATCTGCGCCTTGCACAATACAGATTGACTTCTATACTTTACTGGAAGGCAAATGCTAAGTAAGTTTGATTTATAAAGTGTGACTATAACTTGATTTGTCAGGCTTTTTTGCTGTGAATCACCTGTCTCTGCCCACATGGACACTGACATATTCTTCATATATCTATACATATCATTACATGCTTATGGTTTATTTTAATGTTTTTTATTGTTGCAAAATAAGTGTTCATTTTTTCAAACACTTGTTTAAAATAACACAGTTCTAAATATTGTTTAGTTCTCTTATTGTGGTAAGGTCAGAGATTAAAACTGCTAGGTGGGGCTTTGATTTCATGAATGTTGTTTTCCTCTTGGACACAGGCAAGGCAACTAAAAGTGTACGTTTCCTGAGCAAAGTAGTTGTGACAAAAGAAAGTAGAGCCCATAATGAATATCTTGGCACCTTGACAGTATTCAAAAGAGTGACTTACTGAAGATGGCAAAATTAAATTGGCAGTTGCTCACTAGGGAACTGGGATTTCTTTGTTGTTTGCGTTTAAGTGTCACAAGAATATTGATTTCTCCTCCTGAGGGATGTTCTGTCGTCTTTTCCTGAAAAGCAGGAGGATAAGAATAGAGCTGAGCTGCCTTGAAACAACTCAGTGAACATTTGAAAAACCCAAAGTACTCGTTTTAACTCTATTCTTGTCACACATCACTTATTTTGAACAATATGAGGCCAACCTCATGTCACCTGCCTGGGTCAAATTAGGATATCTTGGGAGGATGTTGGGGGCCTAGGCAATCCAATTGCTCCTGCACAGTTAGAGGGAAATGAGATCTCAGAGAAGAACCTCCTGTGATGTCACGTAACCGCTTATGATGCCACTGGAGTTATTCTTTGCTTTGCTTTGTCTTACTCTCAGGACTTCAGCCTCATAGGCTGTATAAAGGGACTGGTATTAGGGGAAGCTACGCATGGTGGAATTACCATTCAGTGTACCCTACCTGTGCAGGAAAATTGGGAAACAAAATGGATTACACCGAGTACACAGGGAGCTCCAAACCGGGGTGAAGGAATCCATCGCCCCAAGGTTTACTTCGCTCCAAAGCAAATATGAGAATGATGGGAGGGAGCTTTTTTTTCTCCCACCCCTTTCTGCCCTAAGCTCTCACTGCAGCATCCACAGGGCAAGGCATTTTGAATGCTTTGAAGTACCTGGATAGGAGGAGGGCAGGTTGCGCAGAAGGAAAGAGTCAGGTTTTCCTGCAGGCCATAAAGGAGAATCTCAGCTCTCGCATGTAAGAAACCACTGGCTTTGGGCTGAACAAAACTAATGACCTTAGAGAATATTTCTATGCAGGAGAGGCATATAATCCTTCTAAGCCATGATAATAGCTGTGCAGAAATCTAGAGAAGTGACCTAAATTTACAACTTCATTCAGGAACTGTCTGAATCCACTAGTGACTAAATGTTAGTCATTTACAGGAGGAACTTCCGTTTAGTTAACAGTTATATTTGTCAACAACAGAAACCTAAGATAGAATTTTTGAGATGGCAAAAGAGAACGTAGACTTACAAGTCTGGTCTGAGCATGCAGCTCTTTTTATTCTGTGCAAAATGGCTTTTCCACTCGGACGTTTTGCCCAGGTAGGGATGGCTCATGAGAGCTCTAAAAAGTTGGACCTAAAAGCTACTGCTACACTTTCCTCATCCTCTAAGCTGTGTTTCAAATGCACACTTAAGTGCATGATAGAGTTTTTCAGTGGGGCTTCAGCCATATGTAGCTGTTGTCTGGAATCAAGCTGGCATTTTTTCTAAACCTGGATTTTTGTAAGTCTTTTAATAGCTGTTATACGCAGCCAGAATTGTACACGGTGCAATGTCAGCCTCCATGTTTAATTACTGTATGGCCTGTGGGAATGATATTGCATGTGGTAGCTCACATTCTGACAGCTTTATTTTCACAAAGTAAGTGTTAATGCCTGAATAAAACATATGGCGTGGAGCTCATAGGACAAGTTATTTCACAGACTGCTGATACTGAAGGTTAGTATTTCTAGAAACTCTTAGTATATAGAATAGCTTATCTATGGTCCTTCTTGAGATTATTTATATTAGTATATTTAAAAGTACTGGTTTGGATCAGAGTTTTGCTCTGCAGGGTGTTATATAGGTCAGTGAGATCTCAGTGTAATATTTCCACTCTCAAAATGCTCCTTTCTGCTGAAAATTCTGCAGGTTCCATTTTCAAAGCAGAGATCAGGTTTCAGGAACCAGTATTCCTGCCAAGACTGATGGCCTTGGTGGCAATTAAATCCTTCCCTGTTCTTTTAGTAATACACCATATACTGCATAGCTTGGGTGCTGCTGAAGTTGAGGTGTGATGGATGTACGAGCCTGTAATGCTAAGTAGCATGGAAATTGTAGAAGCTCCTGGGAACGGTAACTCACTGTCAGTCTTTTTCTCGGGGAATCATTGTAATTCTGAGCAGGGGCTCACGCTCTCCATGGCATAATGGAATAAATTCTGCAGTAACTTCTCCCCAGTTCCATGTCAGTGTTAACGGCTCCTCTTGGCCTGGAGTACCCTTCATTCCCATTTGTATTCAGACAGATACTACTGCAGCTCACACTTGAAAATACTAATTGGTTGAAAATTAATTCAATTTTTTAAATTATTACTTGGCTTTTTTACTTCTTAAGTGATTTTTTTTTTCCAGACTGGGGTTAATTTCTTGTAATATCAGCTGCCCTTTAATGGTTGCAACTCCCTCATAAGCAGATTTAATTCAGTGATATAAACCACGTTTGAGGATTTTACATAGGCCAAGGCTGTTTCTCTTGGCTGCTGCGGGAATTGATATAGTGTGAAAACGCAATAAGCCTGCTCAGGTCCAGACCTTTTATGTGAAATAGGTGTCTGTTTTCCCATCCAATCACCAGTAAAGTAGAGAGTACATACTGTAAATACGAATGTTGCCTGCTGACAAGTTAAAGTATTCTGTGCCCTGCTGTATTCCTTTTTGAAAAGTTTTCTGGGCAAGTAAACAAGCTTCGCCACCCAGTCTTCCTAGTGTGATCATCTGTTACAGGTGCCCACCACGACAGTGGCCATTTTCGTGTCCAATTCTGCCATTACCCAGAGACTTTCAGCAGGTCCCTCTCTTACAATATGCTGGAGATCAGAAAAAAACCAAAGATCTCGCCAAAGACCCTTTTGGTACCTGTTCCCCCTGACCAAACTGTGTCTTTTGTATGAATATTTCAGTAACACGAATTTTTATACAAAATCTATGTTTATGCCAGTGAAGTCATTATTTTGATTTACTTAAAAATAATCAGATGCCTGCCCTTTTTGCCCCTGATTTGTGAGTATATGCATCCACAAGCACACAGGCATGTCGTAAGAGGATTGACTCAGTATTCACCCTTGTTTCCCCCATAACCGTTTATGAATATTAGTAAGAGCACTTTTTTAATAAACATGCATATAATAGAGCACATTTTTTAGTGTCTTTTAAGAGAGTCACATATCGAGTGCAGGTTACTGACATTAGGAAATCTCACAGTGGCTAGGCTG
The DNA here is from genome assembly GCA_020745775.1 of Theristicus caerulescens. Taxonomy (NCBI): domain Eukaryota; kingdom Metazoa; phylum Chordata; class Aves; order Pelecaniformes; family Threskiornithidae; genus Theristicus; species Theristicus caerulescens. The sequence goes on along the minus strand of CM036561.1, from coordinate 122,186,128 downwards.
AATGTTAAAGGGGATATGGGTTTTTTTTTTTTACACAGAAGTGTAAACCGCTATTGTCTGAGGATAAAAAGAGCTGTATTACACACAGAAAGTTGACTGCCCAATGCTCTGCCTTTTCTTATTTAAAAGTACAATTCAGAGTAGGATACAGGAGACCGTAAGGTGGAACAGCTCTGTAACTGCTGGTTTAGCATGCAGAGAAGACTGACAGATAGCGAGCTGCTGCAGTTTGCCTGACTTTAAAGAAGCATCACCCTCAGGTATGATTACCTCCACTGGGAAGCTATTCAACACAGAATATTTCAGCTGCTTTTTTTCTAATTTCTATGGCAGGAAGACACCATTCCCAAGATTTGTTTGAATCAGCTGAAAATAGTTACCTTTGACTCCTCATTCATGCTGCAGGCATAGAGGATTTGGGAAAAAAACACCTAGCAATTAATGGCTGCACTTTCTAAAATAATCCCACTTCCCCTCGTCGCTGCCGCCGAGGGCAGCGGCTGCAGGCAGCAGCTGTGACTGATGTGGCAGTCCATGCTGTGTGCCTCTGGCAGATGTCAGCACAGACCAGCTATAATGGTACAAATGCCAAGTTGTAGTTTCAGTGTATCAGTGAAGCCAAATATGACCAGACAAGAGAAATTCAGTTGTCCTAAGATCTGTTCTGCAAAGACAGCAAGACTTAAAAGAGTGGGTTGAAGCCTTCTTTGAGAGCCTAGAGCCATAACAGCAGGAGAGAGACAAACTAGAAATGGTGTCTTCTCCTGATGTAGAGACCAGACGTTCCTCTGCAACCAGCCTCCCTCTAACTTCTAAAAGAGTACCTAAACTATTTAAATTTCCCATCCACATTTACCTTGCATTTGTAAATGATCCCGTTGCAGAATCTTCTTAATCAGCTATCCTTCAGGTTATATATGTCGCTGTCCTTCCTTTGCATTAATCACTGGAGTTCTTTTCTTTTTTGTCTGAAAACAGTCATACCGTACGATCGGAAAATGAATGCACTGAAAATGCAACACTGCAAATTAAACACGTGGATAACGGCTTGCGGCTTCGGTAGTCTGTGTTAACATGTGACGAGAGAGAACAGTAAACTGAGAAAGAGTTCTCCTGTGAATTCAGTGCCCCCATTATCTCTCCTCCTTTATCCGAAGGGCTGAGGAAACCTTTTTTGTTAGCCAAGACAGCTTGGTGCTTCGGCTTAATTTTCATTGCATAATTTTAAATACAGATCCTGTCTACAGTGCTGCAATTAATGGATAGCCTAAAGACTTATTATTTCAAACTAATTGATATGTAAGAAAGTTTAAATAACATAAGTGATAAGAAATTTTTAGGAATAACTTCTGTAACTAACTCAGAATAATCTTTTTGCTGTTCTATAGAGTAGCAGATGACTTAATTATTCACTCACCATCACTAAATCTAATGCTTGTCTGTATTTCTGTAGTTCTAAATACATTTACATGAGATGGGGAAAAGATGATATTTTATAGTCATTGTTCTAAAAGGTTTTTTTGCAAGTTAATAATCTCATTCATTTCTGATACTTGCCTACCATCATTCGGAATACTCCCAAAATTCAAGATAAATTTCTGTTATCCTCAACAAAAATGTGTACTCTACACATTTTAAATAGAGCTTGAAACCAAGCAACCGATGTTTTTAAAGTATTCTTTTCCTTCCTCAAAGAACTTGATCACTTATGAAAGGCATTTATTTTTCTTGGACTTGGCAGTTAGGTTAACGGTTGGGCTTGATGATCTTAAAGGTCTTTTTCAACCTAAATGATTCTATGATTCTAGTGTTCATTAAACTTATCTTCAACTAGATTGTGATCAGAATTGGCATTGCAGAATACACTGTAAAGTTGTAAGACCTCTCAAGAACTTTTTAATGCTTTTGGAAGATGTCAAGTACCGAAGTAATAATAAAACACTGATAGAGTATTAAAAAGATAAGTTCTTATAATGGAAAGAAGTTTTGCTCTACTGCCAATTTTTTTTTCTTAAATAAGGTTTTGCATGGTACAAAACTTTTCCAAGATAGAAGCTACCAATAGTGATGCACATAAATGAAATCAGATTAAAAACAAATCAGAGCTCTAAGGAGGTCATGTTATACATTTTGATGGCATGCCTCTCAGTGGAAAAAAAAGCAAAGGACTTAGTGAAGTTCCATGAGATTCAGCTCAGCTCAGGCTTGACCCTCTGGTGAACTAAACTTGGATGAACTGCATTAACTTCAGAAGGAGAGAAGGCAGGGACCAAATCCAGCACACACTGATGTCAATGGAAAAGCTCACTCTTCTGTAGGCTGGAGATCCGGATGAGGCCCCAGTGTGACCTCTGCGTGCTGTGGCCCACTTGAGATCGGTGGGGAAGGGAGGTTCCAAAGGAACTGAAGTGGTTGTAAGCTGTAGTGTCCCTTATTTTCCTGTCTCTGCTGGCTTCTAGGGAATTTGCCTATCCCTTTTCCTAGCAACAGGAAGGTCTGACCACAAAACCCAACTGTGCTATTGGCAAGATCATTAAGAGATCTGTTCAAGAGGACTTTAAGATGTCCAGCTGCACGGCAAAATGAAAAGCATACCATAGTGCAGACTGAAACACACAAGCGCTATGACACACACATTTTCTGTCACCATAACTCACTGAACATATGCCACCCCACTTGAGAAGACCTGACCTCAGGATCTGGGGTGGCTGGTGGGGCTGCAGCATGCTCGGGGTGTTAGTCCTTCACCCATACGAAGCATTAAGAGAGCAAAACACCTTCAGAGGTTTCCTTTCTTCACGGAGCTCAGGTGCTCAACAGAAACCCACATCAGGTTGTACACAGAGAAAGGTGGACAGGCCTGGATGCGAGAATGGCATCTGACCTCCTCCGTGGGAATTTGTTATCTCTACCTGTCTGTTGAAGGAGGCTTGGATTTGAAGTAGCAATCTGGTCCTGTTTCCTAGGCCCTTTCATGCCTTGCAGCTTCCTTAAATTGCCAAGACTGGACAGTTGAAAATCCTGAACCTGTGAAACGCGGCATTTGCACTGCTCCTTTGTGAGTCAGATTAGCTTCAGATCGCTGTTTGGGAAGGAGTGCGCGCTTCATGCCAGTTTGTGCCAGTGGTTCTTTCCTTTGCCCTGGTTACTTGTGCCTGTACTTATATGGTTGCCGGTACTGTAGATCCAAAACCCATCAAAGTCAATCACTGGCTTCTTGTAGACTTAAGTGAACTTTGGGTATGCCCTTTAACAGGCATGAGTTCAAGCTACTCCGTGCAGCACGGGGACAGGCTTTCTCTTGTTTATCTAGCTTTATGAAGTTACCTTATATGTCAATTTTTGCATTGCGGGATGCTTACTGAACATCATTGAAATAAAGTTTTCTGCATGGTTCATTTAAACTTGATGGGTAATTAGAGAGTTGCCCGAGTTTGCAGTAGTCAGCGTTAATATGACCTTTGAAAAAAATGTTTAAATAAAAAACAACTGAACTGAAATATTAATCCCTTGAACTTAATCATGAGGATGGCTCCATTAACCTCCCATTGCATAGTACTACTTAATCCAAGTAATAGCAGTACAGACGAGAAGAGGAGGGTTTTTTCCTTTTAAGTTCATTGTGGTATCGGGAAGTAAAAACCTTCAGGCTATTTTTAATTAGGTTGAACCTCTGGGCAGTGGCGCTCTTACATTAAGCTATAAAGTTTTTAAGAGTTGCAGTTAAAATTCCACACTAATTTTGCTCCTCAAGTCAAAAAAAAAAAAAAAAAAAGTGTGTTGTGTAATACAGCTCGAAAGAACGAGAAGTGGTGGGTATGTGGATGAAATAATAGTGGAAATAGAGAGATGTGAAGATAATAGTAATACATAAGCCCAGAGCAGCCATAAACAGTATCAGACTCTGTATCCTTGGTAGCAATGATACATCTCCATTTGATGTTCATTATATAATAATGAACATATACATCAATATATACATTTGAATCGAGTCCCAACTTTATGTCATCGTTAAACTCAGCTTCAAAACTTTCCTGAAACTTGGAAGTACAAAGGCCAAAATACTGAACTATCATTTCTGGAAGATGGAAAATGAGGGACAGTAGCTCTGTCTCTGCTGTTAAAACTTCTGCCAGGTTCTGAGTAGATTTTTTTCATTAGCTTGTTATGTTAGAAAATAATGGGTCGGTCACTAAATTGGCTCATCATTTGGGGAGAGTCAATGCACATCTCTGCTAATAGTAAAGAGGAAGCCAGATTCACGTTGTTAATGAGTTAGGAAATATGTTGGAATAGCCTTCGTTGTTACAGGGGATTACAGAGCTGCAACTACTTGAAAAGATTTTCAAAGAAACTTCTAAGGCTTTGATCTTTATTCAGAGAGTGGTTGCTTTCTAGTCTGAAAACATTCATTTTTAACAGGATATTAACAGAAGGACTGACTGCTCAGTAATTTTCCAAGCAGACTTTTCAGTGAGGCTCCATCCTGCAGAGGCTTTCTGATGTGAAAAGGTGCAGTCACTGCAAGGCAAACTTCAAAGTGCAGCATCAGGCTTTATCAGTGTGATTATTTTCTGAACTAATGATGGCTTACTTCTAAACCTCCACGCAGTTCCCTGACAATTATCAATGACATGGAAATTATAGTGAGCGTGTACCTTAAGAAACATGCCGTCTCAAGATACACAGACCTCAGTGTGTGTTAGGAGCTCTTATTACTCTAAACAGGCTTGAGAGTCTGGGCTGAGTGGGAAGGGCAGAGCGGGCTATCGCAGTGAAAGGAGGTGCCAGACTTAATCATAGGATGACTCTGTTCTTTTTCCATTGAGTAGCACAGTGATGCCACTAGAGAGAGACAGAGAAATAGATTATTTACTTGCTTTTCATTGTCGTATTTGAGAAGAAATCTCTGTGCTCAGAGGGAATTTGCTGCGATACTGATGGGACCTGTTAGAGGTGTCCTGCCAAGAGTCAGAAACAGGCCACACAATAATTATCTATTAGTAAGGTGGATGTGAGAGACTGAAAAAGACTTTGTTAAACTGTATTCAGAGTTCAGTTTAGGCAAGGATCCAAAAGCTGTGGTGTGGGTTTCACCACATTTTTTTCAGATCTGTTCTTCATCAGGTCCTGAGCCCTCACACAGGAGGCCTTAAGCACCTGAAGCTTTCTTTTCTTGTCCTCTCCTCTTTCAAAAATAGCCAGCATCTCTTGCTCTGTGGGACAGCACCACTTTTAGGCAAAACACACTATACATAAAGTGGCCCCGCGGATTCCAGGGCCCCCTGGAGACATCCTTCTCAGCTGCTGTGGTGCGGCACAGCTCTCAGAGTCCCGCGTTCTCCGGTCCACGGGGATATGAAATATTTCTGGAATATATTGTTGCTGTTACAACCTCAAGATGTCATTTAAAAGGAGTTTCCAAGGGACTGTTATGACCTCTTGAGCTGAGAATTACAATACCGCTACTCTTCCAAGGCCTGTGCTGTTGGACAGTCAGCTGCCTGTTTACAGGGTGCCTTGGAGGCATCGTGGAAGTGGAAAAAATCACTTGTTAGAAGGTAATGGATGCACTGATTTTTTTGTTGTTGTTGTTTGTTTTGAAGACAATATCCAAAATATGGACAGCACTTCATAAAAGGACTAATTAAGAAGCTCTATTTTAGCTATGTCACTGGAGTTATTTGTCCTGGATCCACCCCAATGAACTAAGGGCAGTATCTGATGATAGATGAGACTTCAGTGGAGTTTCTCTGGATTTATTGCATTGAAACTGAGCAGATTCTCTTTTGCTTACAGTGAAGATGACTTGTTCCAGTGATAATGAAACAGAACAGAATCTAGCCTTAAAGCGTTATACACACTCATGGAGAGGCGATTTTTTTCCCATTCATACCAGCTCAAATTATCTTTATTCATATGCATCATGAGATGCATAGGTCACGTATTTATAGAGTCATCAAACAAACACTTGACAGCTTAAGAAAGCATTTTATCCACAAAAGGAAACAATCACACAAAATAGTCATCAGAAAGAAGAGTGCTTCCAAGTATACAGCTTACAAGGCACAGAGCAGGGCTTTGCATGAGAATAAACTGCTGTACTGATGAAGAAATAGGAAACAAAGTTATTGTGAAGAAAATCCTCCTATAGAATTCAGTACAAGCTCCCTCTTTAAAGAAAATGCAAGACAACTGAAATTACTAATAACAATATAACTGCTGGTAGGAAACGATCACCAGTTTAGGCTTTTGCTGTAAGGAGCTTCTCTAACTCAAAAGTTTTCAGCAGGTACAGCACAGGCATATGTATATATAATACACATATAACCTCGGCAACACTGATGGGCATCTCATCACTCAAACATTTATTTTTTAATTAGCTCTTGGAATAGATGTTGGTTTACTATACAGAAAGAAGATACGAGTTTCTTTACGAGAGTGTTAAAATCTAGGAGCCCAGGTCCCAGGTTTCTTCACAGTCCCATTGGTTTAATTGAGGTTGCAGTTAATAAAGGTGGAGACACAGATTGATGAAGGCCCTAAGGTTACAGTCTAATGCCTTGAGACAGCAGATATTAAAGGACTCACTTATATGGGGACTCGTACATTAGGGAGGCATAGCAAATCTTCGCTTTAACAGAAAGAAACGCAAAGCTGAAACATGGAAGATAACAGGGGAAGTCGAAGGAGGAATAAGGAAGGTAACTCAGTATACAACTTCTAGACCCCTTGGCTTGCGATGTGCTTCAGGTGTTACGGTGATTTTTTCAGGCCCATCTTGGGACAATTTCTGAAGGAGAGTAGCTGGACTGTACAACCTGTGGACATGGGAAGGCATCAAAAATACAGCTACTCCTGAGCAAGCGCCCCTGGTCTCGGGAATAGCATGGAGACCTTGCAGGGTGGGAATAGCGGCTTGGTGGGTTAGATCTTGTGTGAAGAACTAGGGGAGCTTCATCTGGGAGAAAAATGGGGTGGGGTGGGGCTGGCAGAGAGAAAGTCCTGGAGCTGGTGTCTCTCCTGTCTGGCATGGTCTCAAGAGTAACCATTATTTGAAAACGCAGCGATGGGCATGCAGAGACTGAGATGTCCTTGTCTGAGGACAGGAATCATTAATGGGAGCTTTCCAGTCAGTGTAAAGACATTTCCCACACCGGCTGTCGTTTACCTAGCACAATGCCATTCCCTGCGCCATCTCTGATACTGAGTGCCCTTAGGTTTTCTTTAATGATTCCACACTCCAGCGTCTTATGAGATCAAACCTCAGCTGCCTGAACAGTTTCATTTTGTGCTTAGCTATATTGTCTATGAGTAGCTACGTTAAGCCCAAATGTTAACGCAGTGACCTGTTCCTTTTTGCACTTGCTTGCAGTCACTAGGAGAAAAAGAGAGCATTTAGGTGCTCTCTGCATGTGTAGAGATGTTAACTCCTTTCCCAGGCCTGGATAAACAGCTTCCCAAGGAACTGCATTTCCCAGCTGCTTTCTTTGGGCCATTCTTCCACACGGCAGAAGTGGGTATATCGCTTTTGGAAAGGTCCTGCAGAGGAGTCCTGGGTTCTCCTCAAACCCATCATCCTCACCTCAAGTCACCACCTCCTGCAGCCCCCGTAGCATGCCGAGTGCTGCAGAGGGACTGCAGCCATGAGGCACGAGGACAACTAAGCAGTGGTTACTCCTTTGCCTTCCCAGCAGAAATCTGCTTAGTGCAGGGAATAACATGGTCCTTAATAAGAAACTCCTTCTGTTTCCAATTAAACAAAAATTGCTGCCTATAAATCACTTGATCCCTGAGCTCTGTTCCTCAGTTTCACTCTCCCTGTTATTGAGCCTCCATCTGCTTTTAACAATTCTTGCTACTCATATGTCTTTTAATGCTCTATCCCTCCAGAATGGCTTTCTAATTAAGTAAGCTCTGAAAATGAAAAGCAGCAGAACAGCAGCTTGCTTGCTCTCTGTACCCTTAATCTGGGAGTCCTCTATGTGCTATTTTGGAAGCCAAATTGAGGTCGCTGACATTATGCATATTTGTTGTCTGATGCAGTCTTAAAAGCCCCAAATCCTCTATTCAAAATAATCTTTAGGAACATGGGTCAAACATTTGCAGGAAGAAAAATCAGTATTTGGACCTTTAGCAGATTCAGAGAAACAGAGGAGTGAGAAAGGGGCCACAATCTCAAACCAGTATTTCTGTTGCAATATGCTTTCACTGACCAGTGAAGAGATCAGTGTCACTGGTGTTAAGAAAATAAACAGTTCCAATGACATGTGAAAAGGAAAATGGGAGCTTTGCTAAACAGAAATATCCGGTAGAGGTTGCGGTCCCCCTCTTGTTACGAATCGTGTAGTAACCAGTTATTGCGTCTTGTCAAAATACATTCTGCTGAAATTGTACAGAAGAAATGAATGCATTTGAGTTTCTCATCAGTAAAACGAAAAGAACAGGTACTGTTTATGTGGAATTAAATATTATACTGCGTGTGGGTAGTGCCATGGTAATTATGGATACAAATTAGTATCACACTTCAAGCGGTGAAGAAATACAATAGCCAAATACCCCCCAAAAAGTCATTATTTTGATATTTTGCTGCTCCCTGCCTCAAGGGGAAATAATGCACTTACAAATTTTTCACATTTGGATTCAGAACTCAAAAATTGTTAAAATCTTTTTTAAAACTTGAGAATAAAGAGTTTGCTGGAAATGTCAGACGTTGTTGGAGATACCAAACTGTTTAGTCCTCAGAGTGCATTTTTGCCTGGATTGTTGAGCCAGGGTATTCTGAGTATTTTTCATTCATAATTTACTGCATCATTCAGAGCAAAACCAAGTGTGATCAGGAAAACAAAGTATTTATGAATAATGCAAAATACGATGGATTTAAAAGGAGGGATAAAAGAAACACAAAACTCAAAAACAGGCCTTACAGAAAAAATGCAAGTGGAATGGAAAATCCGAGACTTAAAAAAAGTTTATCTTGAGTCATATCAAATTTTTGCAGTGGAAGAACTTAATCAAAACAAATATGGCCATAATGAATGTTTTTGATTCAACAAAACTGCATTTTGGTAGGGTTTTTTTTTCACCAAAATGTGTGACCAGTTGTGTTTCATACATAACTTTATCAAAACATTTTTGCTTGAAGATTAATTCTTGAGATGCTTTTTAAGTGGTGACCCTTCCGTTATTTTTGATTTGAAAACATATTTTGAAAAAACATGTGAGCTGGAATGAATCCCAGTCCGTGTGGAAGTGGGTTGGTTCTGCATCAGATAACTAACTGCTTCTGGCATGGGATCGTTACATCAGGAGAATGATGCTACGAGGTCACACCGCTGTGCAGACCAAGCACGCGGTATCTCGAGCTGTATGGGGAAGGAAGAGAAGGGAAAATTGTTTGGAAAACACTTTCAACACTTTCTGAAACACCACTTTTAAGGTACAACAGGAAGGAGCAGCAGCATTAGCATTAACAGCTTCAAAGGTGTTGCTGTGGCAGGAAGGGGAGATGGGTTGGACATGGCTTCCCCCACAATTTTCCTTTCCCTTGGGCTGCCAAAGTGAGGGGAAGGAGGTCAGACGGAAGCGGTGCTGCAGATCGGCCAGCTGTGTATCCACCTCTTGTCTTCAAGCCGTGGAGGCTGGCTGTAAGGTAGACGCAGTAGACTTTCACAAGATGCTGGCAACAGCACCAGCCCACAGTAAGGTCTTCATTCCTTACACCTGAGGTCCTAGATCCGGATGCCATTTCTGTTTGTGCAGATACCTACTTCCCATGCCTTGAGCTACTGCAGAGCTTTTCTTTACTTTGCTCTACATCTGCAACTTCTGGTAGCTCATTATTAGGTTCTTATACCCCATTAGCCCAGCTTGTTTGCTTTTCCACAGTTATCGTAAAACAATCTTGAAATGAAAAAAAAAAAAAAAAGATCCTGCAGCAGGAAAGAGGGATGAGATGTATTTCAGGTAGTGAGAAGGGAGAGGAGTTCAGTATTCAAAGCCTAAACTCAGGAACAAGATAATGTGAAACACCGTAAATGTGGAATAATTAAGGATTAAAGGGTTTAAGACATTTATTTTTTAATTTTCTAATTTTTTGTAACCTAAACACTCTATGTGAACTTCAGCCCTCCTGGTAACTTGTGTTGGCAGCATGTTGTGGTTTTCATGTGATCGTTTTATTTTTGTTCTTGGTAGAAACAGAAGTTCATTAGATCACATTGCAAGTATGCAGAAGTCTACAGGGGCTTGATCAGGACAGTCTGAAACCACAATTGCTGCTTTTGTAATTCTTCATTGATCACAGTTACTGTTTTTAATGCTACGGTCACTATTTTAACACTGTGTTATGCTATGTTATTTTGGTAGGTATAATTGCTATAAATAGTTTTAATAATACTATCCATTTCCTTTCCTGAGTGCATTTTCCTTGCTTTCAGCTGAATGACCATATTCATTTTCACCTCCTGCATTCCAAGGAAGAGTTGCTGAGGCCTTTCTCTGAATGATGACCCTTTTTGGAAAGCGGTTGTAGGCAAGGATGCCGAAGAGCCCTGTGCATTGCAAGGGAATGCGAGCCGATCAGCTGGGCAGCTGGCTGGCCGCCAGGAGCTCTGCTCCCTAAGGCACAGGCTTAGTCATGTAAAGCCCTGCTCATTTTCCATCCCTAAGCCTAGAGGCTGTGTTGGTTGTAGTCAAGGTTGGAAGGATACGGTGGTGTTCGGCCGGGGCACGAGGGTCACCCATGGTCACCCACGCTGCCTAAGGGCTGGCTGAAGTCAAAGGAGCCCCTCAGGCACGGCTTCCCTGTGGAAACCCTTGTGGGGTGTAGCTAGCAGAGGCAGGACAGTCGCAATCAAAGCCTCACCATACCTACTGTTATTTTGAGTAGGACAGCTTGGTGGCCCAGTGGCCCACAGCCTGTTCCAAGCCTGTGCTGGTGTATGTCTAGTTTGATAAGCAATCATATAAACAGAGTGGAGGAGAGCCCTTTCAAACCAGAGGCAGCTGAGGATGGCACCTCCCAAGCTTTGATCCCTACCTAAGCTTAATTTCTCTCTTTCCATCTTTAATTTAGGGATGATAATAATACTGATACTTACCCATTTTGTAAAGCTGATGTATCAGCTGATGTTTTTAACTAGCACTGTTTGCTAAAAAATAAAGGGTAGGTAGATAGAAGCATACATTCAAGAGTTAGAGCTTCTGGCCACAGCCATCAAGAGTGACTAACACATTCATCTCGTGTCCCCAAGGACCCCGCTGCAAACATGTAATGATGGCTCAAATTTTAAAATATTAACTCATTGCCTGTAAGTAAAATACATGGGAGTGTGATTTACCTGAACAAGAAATAATGTTTCCAAGCCCTTGTGGGATACTAAAGCTGCACGGAGGTGGCATTAGCAAGTGGGTTTGGTTGGGGGTTAAAGAGAGGACAGAGGATCTGTGAGAGACAGTGAGATAACAGAAGGAAGAAGGTTGTTATGTGTTAATGGGAACAGTGGTCCAGATAATGATCTGCCTGGCTAATCATCAGTCTCATTTTCCCCCCCTTGTCTGGCTCCAAAATCCTAAAAGCAAGTATAGGTCACCTTGTTTAGTAGCTAGAGAGCAGAGAAATCGCGGTAGGTGGACTTGTGATGGGAAGCGACCCAAGGGGACAGCAAACTGAACAGCAGGGCCACACAGGGCCGGAGACTGGTGGGGTGCTGGTTGAGCAGAGAGGTTTTTACCTACAGACACACACTGCCATGGCACTTTGTCGTGCCATCAGCAAGCCAAATAAAAGACATACACGACTATTGCTACTAATGGGAGGGCAGCTGTCCATTAGTGAATGAACTGTAATGTCCCTGTAAAGCCACAGAATATGGTTATCATTGTCTAATAGAAGGATAATGAGGCTTTTAAAAGAAAAACAGCTGGGTTTTTTGAGCCAGCTGGTTTTAAGCAGGCAACTTGTTTCTTTAACCTTGACCCACAGGTGTTTGCCAGTGTTGTGCCTGGGGCTGGTGGTTTAAGGAGAAGCATGGCCAACGCACTACGAGACTGCCGTGGTTTGCAGGCCCCAGGCTTGCTGAGGAAGACTTCAGGGAGGGGTCGGGTCTGGCAGCGGGATGGCTGCGTTGCACCCAGGCTTACCCGTTGTGTTCTTCATTGCAGCTGGGGTCCTGTGTGATAGCTTGGGGCTCAGGGAATGGGCTCTGAGGTGCTCGTCTGAAACCGAGCAAGGAGAAGGACTGACAGTGCCTTTGAAATCAAAAAGAAAACTAATTTTTACACACTGTTGCAGTTTTAATCAACCCTTCTTGTCTACTGGCTGCTCCTTCTCAACTAACTTCAACGTTCTCATGATTAGATATCTATATAGACTGTCCCTGGAGACACTGAAAAGAGAGAGGTAGCTCCGGATTCATGTCATTTCTATTAAACGCTCGACTTAGGGGGGATTATCCACTGGAGGCACTTTAGGAGGTGAATATTAGACACAATTGCTATCTAACAACATGCTTATGGTTGCACTGGGTTCAGATAACATTCAGTTTCTGAGGGATTTCAGATATTCTATTGCTCTTAAACCTAATTAAGCAAATCAAGGTTCTGAAGGAAGTTGAGAGCTAGGAGACATTCTCTGACTTTTGATTTTGCATACCTCTTTCTATACCTGAGGTGCCCAACACTTACATATTCAGTACTTCCATGTACGACAACGAGGTGGGGAAATACGGCAGCCTATCTCTGGCTCAGACACTCCTGTATAAAGAAATTAATGTCCTTGTATAAAGCTTTGTCTTCCAGTGCTCTGGAGCCTTTCCCACAATTCCTAGATTTATAAAAAATATTGCATGCAGAGCTCCCTCTCCCTGCAGAAACTTTAACTGGCTTTGTGGGGTGCTCAGACACTGCTGCGGATCTGCACCGGTGGCCCAGCGCCCAGCTGCCAACGCTCCTGAACAGGGAAAGACGATGGCACTTGGCATGCACGGTGCACGGCGTGCTCGGAGCCTGCTGGCAGGCACTGCCTCTGCCATCGCTGCTGTTTTGGATGAGCCCAAGGACTGTTTTGTCCTACATTTGGCATAAATCTCCCTGTAACTGTGATAGCATCTTTGGGTAGTTGTCATAAATAAACAGAAGGACTTGTCTTCCCCTCCTTCCCTCTCATTTTTTTAAGCAGTGCAGGTATTTAGTAACCAAAAGCATGATTGCACCGTGATGGCAGACCTTTTGCCTAGAATGTCACCTTTGGATTTGCAGTATGACCTATGTCAGTGCCATGCTGCCGTCACTCTGAAGTAGAGTTGAAAAGCTCACTGGGCAGCAGGCGTGGAGTCCTGGGGCTGCAGGGCCCCAGCGGTGAGCTGGGCAGTGAGGGGTCATCAGCATCGTTTGTGGGTTTTTCCTGCCGACCACGCTACGGCATCATTCCTCTGATAACACGTGTCCTCTTGGAGGTGTTACCAAAATGGAGGCGAAAGGACGTTCCCTTCAAAAATTTGTATCTAGACATAAAGCCAGAAAATGAAGGAAGTTCAGGAAAAAAAGAAGGGTACTGCACAAAAGAAGGGTGTTGTGGTAGTGACAGTCTAATAGTTGATACAAATATATATTTTAGAAGCCGGGTGTATTTAATGCAACCGTTTGTGCCTCAGACTTGGTGTTTGTCGGCACTTTGACACCAAGGTGGGAAACTGAGGCCAGAACAGCAAGAAAATTGCCAGAAACGAGGCAGGAAAGAAGCTTTAGCAGGAGAACCAACAGGAAAAAGCCAGATCTTAGATCTTGTGGAAGAAAAACTGCAAAATTTGTCTAATTAAGGAATGTAGAACTAGACCGGGTGAGCTAAGGACGTTGATTTGCACATCAGGAGAAAGGAGAAGAGGCCTCACAAAAATAAAATCAGAGATGCAGGATGAAAACCAGGACAGAAGCATGGGGAATGGGATTGGAAGGGCTCAGAGCAGGAGGCGTAGTGGTGAAGTCATATGCTGTGGACAGGTCAAGGATGGTAAGAGTAGTATAGGTCCTAACGTTCGAGTGAAAATTTGTATTACTTGTTGAGAGCCGTCGGAATGGGGTGAAGGAGACTTGAAACTAGACAGATTAGACAAGCGTAGAGCTGAAAGTCAGAATTCATAGCACCTTTATGCATCCTGGAAAAAAATATAGCTCAAAATACAATTGCCTAAGAAATTATTGTGAAACTGCTGCAGCTACAGTTAGCAGAACCTGACTCCCTCTTTTTAAGAAGGTGGGTGGATGGATGGTTGGATGGATGGACGGGCGGAGCTTTGGAACTCACCCCTTTTGCTCCCTGCCGTGCTCATATTGGTCATGATGAAAAAATTGGCTTTGTCTTCAGCTGAAACCTTCATACACATTAATGTTCTTTAAATAATGGATCGTGCAGATCCTAATATGGGCACTAAAAACAAAGGCTATACAAATAAGTACTGGGAAAGGGCCCTCAGCTTCCTGAAGACTGATAGCCAGATTTCTTTCTGCATGCCTTTTGCATCCTGTTGATGATATGACACTTTTCCCCCAGTAATGTCCAAGACACGTACTGAATTAATCAGATAATGTAACTTTCCATGGTCTAGCCCTAAGAAATGTAATTTAACTTTTTTCCCCTCCCTCTTTGACTCCCTTTGACAACTGACTTTTTCCTAATGGTTTCTCCAACCCAAGAAATCTGGCAGAAGTTATTATATTGTTCTCAGAGCAATGTTTGTGGTGTGACTGATGCATGATTAGCTACCTGAAGCTTAAGAAAGGCCTTGCTCTTTCAAAGGCTTATCCGTGATCCATACTGCATTTGAATCGGGTCTTGTGAAAGCCAGCGGGAGTATGGACACCAATACAGTTAAATCCACATCTATTTTAAGGATTTGGGTACCCAAGGATGGTACCCAAAACCAGCCTTACGCACAAATGACTGCACGTTCCTTCAGCTTCGCAATGACTGCATGGAAATCAATAAGCGGATTGGATGTGTGGTGCTAATATGAAAAAGAAAGGAATATATTCTTGAATAATGCAAAAATGCATTATTAATTCCCCCCCTGCCTCGTGTGGTACGTTCCCCATACTGTAGCACTGGTCTCATTAGATACAACTGAAGACAGCTTGTCTCTCTTGTTGTAGTTGCAGGTGGACCTTGATCAGGAATATCAAGACAAATTCAAAAGACTGCCTTTGGAAATTCTGGAGTTCGTACAGGAAGCCATGAAAGGGAAAATCAGTGAAGATGGAGACCACAGTTCTGCCCCCTCTTCCCTGGCATCTGACAGTGGAAAATCAAATCATAAACCTCTGCAAAGTGAAGAGGAATTGGAAGAAGATAATCCAGAAAAAGTATTTGATACTACTTTTTAGCTGCCCAAGAAACAATCAGTGCGCCAGGGCGCACCACTCCCCAGCTGCCCGTCTCCGCTTTCCCGATGTGAGCTGCCGCTGAAGCGCTTCGGGAGGCAGGAGGAATCTGCATTCAAGTGCACATTTCCCAAAAGGAACATTTTCTAAAAAGTATTGTGCAAAGGTCTTCATTCTCATTCTTCATCTTATTATTATTCTAAAGCTTAGTGCAGTTGTAATGGGAAAATTAATATGTTAACCATCCTCTCCTCTTTTTCTTTTTTTTCTTTTTTTTTTTTTTGGCCAATTTACAATGGGTAATTTTCTGCCCATGTTCACTGTTAAGAATGTTTAATGAAGACCAGTGTATTGTACAGAGACAAATGTGTGCAGATTTCCTTTTGAAGTGCCCGTGCAAGGTGCTCCAAACTAATACAGATCCTAGAGAATATTATAACAGTACTTAATTCATATTTGTTTCCTTCTTTATAACTGCACCTTGACAGCTGTACCATCAGTTTACATTTGCACTGAAACATTTAATCCTTTTTAGCTTTGCAAGCACTGGTGGCTTGCTGTCTTGATATTATGTTTATCACACAGAAAGAAATATATTTGCTGCTGAAAATTCTTGGAACTGTGGGGACAAGAGGAAAACACAGAGAAGAACTCTGCCTGGAGATTGTCGGTGTCTGTGTACGTCCGTGTTTGTTACACTGTGTGAGTGCATATATGTTTGTGTATATATATAGCTATATGTGCACACACATCCGTCTATATACACACACGGCATGTTTCTATTTGAAGTCGGTGTGGTCTCTTGGCCAAATGAAAAGTTTCAGGGATACGTGAATAGAGAATCTTTATGAAAGCTAACATCTGGGTTATACTGCTATAAAATAGTCATTGAATCATGAAATTCTTTTTGTGGTGTTAGTGTTGTAAATCAAAGTAGTTTTAGAATATAAATTTGATATATATTTTGCAGACTCAAACGTATTGATTTTAAGTATCATATTTTAAGCTTACTGAATTTGATAGGATTATAAAATGTTTAGGACTACAGTATTTGAAATTTAACAGAATCTTCCATTATTTTTAAGACTGAGGTTCAGTTTTACTAAGGTCTAAAATATAAAAGCAAAATATAAAAACCTGATCACTGTTATTTAAAAATGTATATTAATCCATTTAACTGACTTCTTAAAGTAAGAACAATCAAAGTTCATGTACTGTATGATACGCACGAGAGAAGTAACAGCACATTTTCAGAAATGTATATCAGACGACAGAGAGACTTTGTGAAAGTCAGGATATTTGAAAAGGTAAAGAAATGCTATTCTCTGGATTCCCATACTAACAGAAATAGGAACTATGAAACATTACAGATGGATTCTTATTTGTACCCAAGCCGATGCATAACGCTAAAGGCCTTTCCCTCAGCCGCGCAGTGAGAAGGCGTCTTGGGGCAAAGGATAAACTGGCTCAAAAGACATAGATTTGCGTCGAGAGGCTTGATCCTGCAAACGCGCATAAATGACTTTTCCTGCGCACCACTGGGCTCCGTGCAGCTCTTCTGGGGAATAACGGTCACACACATGTTTGCAAGATCGGGGCCTTACTTTGTATTAAAAAGCAATCGGAGAAAGAAGTCGATCGCATAAGGAAGCATTTTAATACATCGTAACAGTTAAGTTACTTTACTTCCATTCCCTCAGGATTTTAGTACTTTAAAGTAACTTATTTTATTTAAATTTAAGCAATAAAATACAAATCAAGCTTAAGTTTTCAGTTAAATAATGCTATGTATATATATATAAGTTCAAATCTTGGAAAACAAACAGTATTTTGATGTTTCTTTTTTAAACTTAGAGCAGAAAGAAAGAAAAATTGCACATTGTTTGGAGATCATATTTTGGATTAAACTATTCTGGTTTATGATGATGAAATTAGTGAACGTGAAATTCAAAAATCTGACTTTCATCTTAATGCTAGGAAAGGTGAATCCTCTGTTAATTCTTGTTTGCACTTTGAAATCAATCTTAGTAACTCATTGAAAACGTAGAGAGTCAAGATGTAATGCTGCATTTTATAAAGCAAAAATGACGTATTGTCTAAATTACGAAAAGAATAAACTGATAGCAGTGTTCACAATAAAACTGAAGACTATTGCATTATAGAAACCGTTGTACAGCGCAGGCTTTTCGGTCAAATCTTAGCTCCTTTGAATTTCAGCGCTACCTTCCCGTGGACTTCAGCGGAGCCAGGACTTCACCACAGTCTTCAAAGAAACTTGGGCAAATACCAATTAACCTTTTATTTATATTTAAAAACAACTAAATATACCAGTTGGATTAAATATACTATCAGCTGTAGTCATTTTACAGTACGTTTGTATTTGACCATTTCCTCTACTCACATTTTTTTATATCTGTACAGTGCCACTTTCTGCAGGTGTAAGGTAGTGTGTAATACTGTACATCTTGCATTGTTCAAACTATTTCAGTGAAACAGATATCATTTAATATTGATATTACTTGAACTAGAGTAAGATAATGAAAAAAGGGTCTTTATGATGTGCAAGTCTTGTGCCTTTTATGTATTTGCCTTGTTCCGTGTTGAATGTGTGGAAATGCTGTATCGTGGACTTTCTGCTGTATAGAATAGAGCTGTCTATATTAAACTAGGTCGTGCACTTCAGATATCTTTACACTACTGAAAATAGCTTGGTTTTGGCAGTATAAACAGAATTTTAAAAATTCTAACGAAGGCCAGACATTTTAGATATAACATGTTCATAATTATGTTAATTAATGCTCATGTATTAGCTAAACATTCACTGAAAGATAACTAAAGGGACATCATTGCTTGCCTTTCTTTGAAATCAGTGTTGCTCTTGTACATTGTATTAATAGTGTCTGTGATTGATTAGTCCTTGATGATTTGCTTTCAAAGTAGGATGAAATATTTCAGTTAACATGTACATATTTTTCGGTTCCTCAATCTATGATTGTTTCAGAGGCATAATTCACATTTTTGTAAAAATTCTATGCAATTTTGTGGCATGATGTTTCTTCCACTTGTAATTTTATGTGCTTACATTACAGATCCAAAGGACAAATAAAAATTTCTTAACACAAGACGGTTGTTTTCTCTGTTCCTTGACTGAAAAGTTGACTCCGGAGACCTTACAGACCTCGAAGGCCTTACCCTGACCCCTTTGCTCCCGGGAAGGGCAGTGCCAGGAGGAGTCCGTGAAGTTTCCCTGCGGGCTCTTGTGTTCACAACGAGAAAAAGAACTTGCACGTGCCTGGGCATCCCCCGCCCCTCCCAGCAAAATGTGTATTTGCTGGTGCTCTGAAACAAGGGAAAACGAAAAAGCAGCGCATGGCAGCCAAAGAACTGGTGAGAAAATTTATTGCTTTACAGGACAGGCTTTTGTCAAACAGCAATTGCATGATTTGCAGCCATACCTGTAACCTGCCTTGACAAATTATAGCAGCCTTACTTCTCTTCCACTGCCCCAGCTGTTTCGCTAATCATCTATGCAATTATATATGCGCTGTGAAATGTACCTTTGCAGGGGCCTTCCACTGAGAGCATTGAAAAATAAATCTATTCCTTTGGCTTTTGACTTGCCTTTCCCTATTTAATTTACAATGTAAAAAATTATCTCCGGGAGAAGAGATAAGCAGGTATATTAATCCAGTGTACTAAGGGATATACCTATTAAAATAAATAGTCTCCAAGGCAGCTAGAGTCAAATTGCTCACTAGTAGAGGTGTGGGGAAATGGGGTCTGAGGAGGGGGATGGACACGGCACGGTGTAAAAGCAGGCAAGGAAGGGAGGAACTGAGCCAAAAGCCGAGCCCGTCAATTTGACAGAGAGGAGTAAGACTAGGACAGAAATGGGGGGGGGGCAAAAGAAAAGAAAAATGGGTACGTTTCCTTCCCAGAGGAGAGCAGTGGGGTGTGAAATCATCAAGAGCGAGGTTTGCCGAGGCCCTGTTAGGGAGCTGCCTGTTGCATAGCGAGGCAGGCGAGGGGAGGCAGCGCGGTGGCAAGAATTTCGGGAGGATGAGGGGGAGATGGTGATGGTGAGCACAGAGGAAAAAGCCAGGAGGCCATGGGAAGGATCGGGAAACAACCCTCAGCTCCCATGGGGCCCAGCGAGGCAGGATTCTCACAGCCGGCCCAGCAGACGACCTCGGCGCTTGTTGTACTTGGGCCACAGGAGACTCACTTGGCTGCTGAGGAGAGAGGGCAACAGGCTGGGATGTGTGGAAGAGCTATTTGGAGGCTGACCAAGGGGAAGATGGTGTCGCAGAGGCCAGGCAGCGGGGCCAGAGCTCTGTGTGCTCTCGTGCAGCTACGGACACTATGCAAAGCAAGCCCATTGCATTGCTGAAGCTTCCAGTGGATTCTGCAAATGCTCCTGGTGATGGTCAGAAGAAAACCAGTCTCACCACAACAGCAGAAGTCTGCTACTGCCAGCTGGGGAAGGTGACCAAAGACTGCATTTTGCCCTCAAAGTGAACGCTTTGATAACTAGTGCCAGCGCCAGGTTCCACCACAAGTAATTGATCCTCAGCTTTGTGAGCCTTACATCATTTCCTTCACAGTGATGCAGCTTCCAGGCAGGGGCTGGAGGGTGGCTGCATCCAACTGAGATGTTGGGGTGGGCACTGGGGAACATCGCTGAGCGGGGCAGGAAGAGTTTGGAGTGGGTGAAGGTCTGTACAACCAGGCCTCCTAAAACCTGGGCATGCTCTCAAACCCAAGGAAATCATTTCAAGGTAAGCAGCTGTACCTTTGAAAGACATGAATGGGAGTTTAAACCCACAAAAACTATATCAGAGCCTTGGACTTCAGGGGAGCTCAGAGTGTGGGAGCTGCACAAGTCAAATCTGCCAGCCCTGGCTGAAGCACCCAAGCTCCCGAAGCCACTAAGTTTCAGCTACAAAATTCAGATCAACATTTCCTGTTGACAGATTGGCTTCAACGACTGCATTTGGCTTGTTTGGGCGCTCATTCAAAGACCTCTTGCTTGCTCTAGTACCTGTAGAGGGAGTAGAAGAACCTAACTCTAAATCTGAGTTTCAGTTCCGACATCAGGCATCAAGGAGCCAGGTAGTTTCTGGCTACGGTAGCATTACTTAATGTGAAAACAGCTAAATCCTCTCCTGGATTTGGCCAGAAGACACCTGAATGCCAAGTGAGACCACTTCTGTAACCCTGCCATTTGCCATGGAGTTGAAACAGTTAATGCTGACCTCCCTTCCCAGCTCTGCCCAGACATGGAGCTTCCCTAAATACACACAGCAGGATGTGCTTGGCCATCATTGGACCTAGTTCCTCCTCAGAGTCAGGGCCCTGGCCTTGCGCTTCTCTTCTTTAAGGGCTCGGTAGGAGAAGAATGAGTCCCTGTGCAGTGAAGGAAGGTCGACTTAGCAAAGGGGTCAGTGCAGGAAATTAAAGCCACGTGCAAAAAACATCAGGTGATGGTCACTAGTGAAGTTAAGGAAGCTGACTGCAGAAACATGTTCTGGGATTAAAAAAGGTCCTCTAAAGAGAGCCTATCCTCAAGTGTGCACTGGTAGGACAGTCAGGAGGAGGAAAGGCTTGGAGCTTGTGCTGCTTTCCACAGCGTAGTTTCCTTTTACTTTTTCTAAGTGGGTGGGTTTAGAGGGTCAGTTCGTAGCTTCCTCAGGATCAGTACCATGGGGGTAGCATGATTGAAAGGAGGATCTGAGAGAAAAAGACCTGAAGAAATGAAAAATCCAGGTGTTCAGCTTGCAGACAGTAAAGAAGAAAATATTGAAGGTAACACATTACCTACTGTATAACTAATACGATTTTAAAGGGCTGGGGTTGGGGAATGGTGGGCTGCAAAACATGGTGAGGAGACCATGGTGCAGTGAGAGGTGCTAATCATCTTGGCTGGATCCCAACCAGAGCAGGTAAAAGGGCTTTAAGAAGCACTGGAACAGCCAAGCTCTAATTAGGAACAAATTGAAGCCAACCTGATGAATGTGAAGAGAAGAAATTTAAAACCTGCTGCTGTATCAATTGTGGAAGCCTGGCTAATGAGCAGGAGAGCTTGGCAACTTCCATCGCTGAGAACTGTAATGTAATTAGTGTCACTGAGCTGTGGTGGGATAATTGGCCTGTTCAAGTAAGTGATTACAGCCTGTTTAATGGGGATCAAATCATTTAAAAAGAAAAAAAAAGGGGGGAGGGGGTTAAATCAAACTTTGTTCTAGTCTTGGGTAAGATGAAGTTCAGTTGGTAAACGTCGCTGCATTGATCTAATCCACCCATGGCAGGAGCTGCGAGCAGGGCAGGTGTCTTGCCTTCAGCTGGGGAAGAGGTTACAGATGTGAAATACTCTATGTTTTGTACCAGCATTTTCAGGTAGGCACAGAGAAAAGCTGGCTCTGTGCCCTGCCTGGGCTATAGATTGATAGCTGAAAGTTGGGCTTCACAGGGAAACCACTGGAGGCTGGTGAGCTGTCTGGTCTCCGGGAAAGGCTTAACACCAGCTGACAGAGAGAAGCTGGAGGCAAGCAAGTTAGAGACAGAGCACAATCTTATTTTCTTCCTTTCTGCATAAGCACACCAGAGATGATTAATTGCAAGTACCGACAGAAAAGGTTAATGATGATCTGCAGAAGATGGTGCCACACTGTGTTACTCGCACCATGCGGTCAGCGTAGATGCAGCAAAGAGGAATGCGATGGAAAAGCCAGACCAGACAGTCTCACAGTGTCTCCTGGCCTTAAGGTCTGTGAATCTTATCACAATGTTCTTCTCTTGGAGGGTTTTTTCCCCCAGGAGGGCACTTTCACATGTGATCACCCAAAAGGTTGTGATTCCCTTTGGAAAGGCTTTGTAATGTCCTTTAATTGCCAGGGTCAGTAAAGTAGGTCTGAGCATGGTTTCTGCAGTTCAGCCATACGAGAGGTCTCCCAGAAAATAGCTGCCTCTCTCCAAGGGTGTAAATCAGTAGAAGTGCGGCATCCCAGGAGCCCTCAGCAATAAATAAGGCAACTCAACCCAAGTGCTCTCGCAGCTTGCCACCAGCTGAGCAGAGCAGATGAACTCCCTGGCTGGAAGCTAACCCAAGCCGTAAAGTCTGTGGTAAGACGCGTCTCTGACTCATCGAGTGTTGCCTGTCGGCCTTGGGGAAACAGCTGGAGATGGAGCCCCAGCGAGGAGGAGGAGGAGGCAGCAGCTGTGGCGTGCCACTGTTTCTGTCCAAGGGTGCAATGATCTCAGTGAAGAGCTTGGTTCCTTGAGCTTCCCTCTCCATCTAGGGGAAAAGCCTCTCCTGATGAGAAGGGACTTCTAGAAGAAGGAAACAGCCTGTATTCCCTTCAGCAGATAAATATTATGCCCTGCTTTCACTTTCCTGCTGCAAAATGGTCCCTCTGATCGTTAAGCCCGAGACAGCAGCCTGGCCGTCAGCAGGGTTGTTAGCTGCCATGATTTATGGGCTGGAGGAGACTACAGAGGCCCCTTCACACTGTCACTGCCTTCTGTGCCTCGCTCAGAAACCTGCAGGCAGCTGCCAGGCCCAGCTGGAGCGGGAGGGAAGGGGGAAAGGTCATTCTCCGCTCGCAGGAGGTATTTTCCTGCACCTGCGGAAGCGCTGCGTGGGCAATGGGGCTGGTACCCCCCTCAGCAGGCTGGGGACGGCGCAGAGCTGGGGTGAGTGGCATGTGCTGTCCTGCATCACCTGGGTTTGTACCACATGTGGAGTTAAGCCATGAAATGTCACTGTGCCATGGGACTCCAGGCAGCACAGGGTCTCCGCTCTCCGCGAGCTGCCAAGAAACCTTGCACTGCCTCTCTTGCGCAGGACCCAATTTAGCCCAGTGCTTTGGAGCATTCACCAGTGAGTGCCTCCTACACCTTGCTGCTATTAGCTCCTTTTGTTATGTTAGGGTCCTAGAAATAGGAAGAAAACACCCTGGTATCGCCTTGATAGCAACAAAATAATTGCTCTGCTTTCCCCAAGGAAATCCAGCTTCAGGCATGCACTTTCCCTTTGCACTACAGCTTTCTATGAAAAGCAACTATTTTCTATTGCCATAATTTAAAAAGGCCCATATCTGGCTTTACAAATTGCTGTTCCCTCAGCCCGGTGACAGAGCGAGGAGCTGTGATAACTTTCTTGTGTCAAAGTAACTAATGAGAAGGAAATTATCTGGCGCTCTATGGAAATGCTGCTGTTCTCAAGTCCTTGGGGGATGCCGCAGGTCCCCGCCTGCAAACCAATACCGCGACATGCCACGTGCTGGTTGAGGACCAGGGGTGCCGGCAGTGCTGGACAGGACCAGAGCATGGGAACAAGTGTTTGCTGATGTTACACATAGTGGTACAAATCTTGTTTTTTCACCTGGACCTGCTTCACTATGGACTAAGGTGAATTTGACACAATTATCGTATATTGCCTCATGGAATTAATACAGTTAAACATATTTTTTTCCTGCGTATTCCAGTCACTTACAAGCACTGGCATAGTTGCAGCTAAGTACTATTTGACTATATATAGCGCTACCTTAAAAATAGTTGTATGAAAACTAGCACGGGAACTGCATGTAAAATGGGAAGGAGCTGTTTTTTACACAAACCGATTCCTCCGGCAGGTTCCTGCCCTTCTCCTGGGTTGCGCTTTCGTTTTCAAAACCTTTCCCATCCCTTGGCACTAGCTGACGCTCTGCAGCAGCCTCGGCAGAAACCCAGGCTGGAGCAGGCAAGGAGCAGCCTTGCCATCCCTGGCAGAGGACAACCAGCAGGCAGGACCAGGAAGACCCGCTGGCCTCTGGGGCTGCGGCAAGGAATCGCACTTGCGCTCTCTGCCTGACTCACTAGTTTGCAGCCCCAGTCCTAAAACACATGAAAACGGTACGATGTTCGATCTAATATATTTGCAATGCCAACGTGCAGCACACATCCTATTTCTTCTCCATTCACTTTGTTTCTGAGCAGTCTGGAGTATCACCAGAAGTAAAGAAATGGCTCTACAAAATTACATTTATAACTTTTTGTTCCAGAAGGGGATTTCTTCAACATTTCTTAAAGAAATATAGAGGGTATTTCTTGAGCAGCCTGTCTAATCCAATTTAGAGATCGATGAGGATTGAAACCAGCTCCATGTGCACAAAAAGACCTTCTTCCCTCCTGCGTCTCACCACTGTGCGTCATGCCTGCTGCCACCCCTTTAGCAAGACCTTGGCCACACACAGCCACCCCTCTCGCCAGACACAGGGGCTCCTGCAGCTCTGCCTTGTTTATTCTGGGTTGTAGTGAGGCATCTGTGTATTAATGTTGATTTTTAGCCTATCATCTGGAATATAGAGTAAAAAATCCGATGCTGGTTTTTAAGAAGAGCCATTCCATACTTTCATAATAGACGTCAGAAAATTCCATCAATTACTGGGGTCTCTTCAGGGGAACTAATTATTGTGCTATGCATACCTAGTCTGAAAACTTAATAATATCTCTAGATGCTGCCAAAAGTCCTTTGGAGGTCTTACAGCCCACCAGGGAACTCTCTGCTCTGCTTTTTTCTTTTCTTTTTTTAAATGAACCATCAAATGTTCTGGGAGGGAGCCAGACTGGAAACTCTGCGTTTGCATGAATTCAGGGTGGCATTGTTCCTTTTTGGAGGGGAGGGAGGATATTTATTTTTTAATCCCTAGATCATCTTAGACTTGCCTTAGGTCAACTGACTGTGACTGCCCATTGCTGCACGCTCAGGGAACTGCAGCTAGATCCCTCTGTCTCCAATGGGAATTGTCCCACTTGCAGCAATTAACAGGCAGGTTTTAGGGTGGGTTTTTTGGGGAGGAGGAGGTTATCTTTTATCATTAGGCAGAAAGCAAACTCCAACAGAGGCAAAGCTGTCTAGTGACTCCTTGCATGAATGCAACAAGATCCAAGGGGAGCACTGGGTATTTTTTTATGTTGTTTGCTTGACAAATGCCCAACAGAGCGGCTGGCTCCACCCCAGTATAAAAGCATGTGGGATGATTGTGATCATATTGCTAAAGTGATACTGGACTATTTCCCCTCTTCCAGAGCTACACGTACCAAGGGCTGTTGCAGTCTACGGCAACGTGTATCAGAAAGAAACAGGAGTGGTGCAAGCTCACAGCGGAAAAGGTATCCCGCAGCTCTCTGCAAAAGCCAAGGGTGCTGTTATTGATCATGAGAAGACAAACAAGAGCCAGGAAACATGCCCCTGTCTTCCCCCATTTTCACGTCCAGATGGCCATTATAAAAGAGGGAGGCATGAGGCATGTGCCTGAGTCTGCCTGAGATGACAAAACCATGCCAGTGGATCATGCTAATCCCTTCATGTCTGGACCCCAAGTCCTCTTGGGTGCATTACTCATCACTATGGCTCTCCAAAGAACTAGATTTTCCTTTAGATGTCTGATTTTGCTGAAAGATCTGAGAAGGGCTCAAGGGCATAAATTATTCTTTCCATAGCCTATGATAATGTATGATCTTTAAATTGCCACCAGATCTGCCTCCTTCAGATAGTGGAATCAAAATAATATTGTGCTCACCCAGCCAAGAGGAGGATCTGGTCCAAACCCCATCATCTTTCAGCAACCCAACAGCATTGTGGATGCAGATGGTATGAATGCCTGGAGATATGCAAGTGCTGGAGGATCAACACTTGGTATCAGCCACTCAGATTAATTTCTTATAATGGTCCTCAGAATTGGGGCCAGGATTGTAAGGATGTAAGTCTGTCAGTGTGGTGTAAATCAGTGCAGTGTGTTCACTCTGGGATGATGGACCAGCAGTGTCCAGTAGGGCGGGAGTTGTTTGATTCCTCAGTACTACCACCCACTCAAAAACCAATCTGGGACATTCATGAGGCTCTATTTAAATAAAGAAGTCATTTTTATTTGTAAAGAATTATCCCCAGTAACATTATTGGTGCTTACAGCAGTTACTGGTTGCATGTTTGCACCTTCCTTGGAGGGTAGCAGAGGTGGGACCGTTCCTGAGTTGTGAAATGGAAGCTGTTTTCACATGACTCGAGGAGATAATACTTCCAAAAAAACCAATAAACATCGCAACACCTGCAGTAAAATCAATGAACCCCACAAAACCACTAACATAGGGAGCTGTAGAAGACAGGTAACTGATTAAAAGCATGCAGTATTTATATAAAATGGGGGGAAAAGGGATGGAGGATGTTTCCATAGAATCATTTTGGGCTATCTGTCTGGCTAGCACTCCTTACCACATCAGAAATACAGGCACCAGCCAACAGCTCCTGATCCTGCTTTCCCTGGTAAAATTGTGATCTGCCACCAGTTACAGCAGGAATGGGACTTGTCTTACAATAAATCACATCAATTCACCGGGCAGCTTTCCATGGGAGCCACACTGTGGCTTTGATTGCAGATGAAGCCTATTCAGGCATGCTGACAGCCAGGCACTCATGATTGCAGCGGCTGGATTTGGGCTAAATCTGTGCTTTCCCTACAGGAGACTTGTAAGGCAAGAAGCGCAGGCATTGACACACCATTTAGGCAGAGATCTGCCAAGAACCCTCCTAGCACCACAAAGACACTTCTGCCACATTAACAAAAAAAAAAAAAAAACCAAACCTCAATTAATAATGAAATCGTGATCGCACTATCCTCTTTATTGCAACAAATGAAAAGGCTGTAAAGCAAATTGTTGTGCCAAGTTGCTTGTTCTAGCCAGTGTTCTGGCATATTATGTTTCTATATAGGCAGCCTTTAATTATCAATCATATAAACTGTTTTGAGAGTTGGATTTTAGTGGATTTTAACTGATAGATTGTCATGGAGGTTAAATACTGAGCCCAAGTTTCAACTTGAGGGTGTTGGTGGTGACCTCACACCATTACTTCTGACCATGAGTGGCTGCAGAGATTGACAACTGAGACTGCACACGTCAGAGGTGTGTATTAAGGGTGTATTCATGTCTTAAGGGTGTATTCATATGAAACAGGCCCTGTGGGTTTACCCATTCGCTTCTAGAAGTTTGAGATGTGCCCTACCATTCTCAAGAGTTTATTGTTAGTGGCCAAGCAGGACTTTTCATGGACAAGAGAAGATACAACTGGAAATGCACAAGCTCCTCGTTCAATGCTAAACGACACCAGTAACATGGGTTGATTTGAAATGGGTCTCAATGTCGGTGAGCCAACAATCTTGTGCCCATACCCTGAGACAGTGACTGACCTGAAAAATGATATATCCATGTTATCCTGGGATCAGAGTGTTTGCATTGACTATATTTTCAACTAGCTCCAAAAGCTGAACAATACCACCTCTAGAAGCTATTGATAGCATAGTACCATTTCAAGAGAGAAAGATTTTGCAAGTCTCTTGTATGTGCATTAATATTAAATCCTCTGGAAAATTTCAAAATGTGAGTTTGCAACGAGTCCCCCATGACAAGACATCTCCCATGAGAAAGAATGAGAGGGGAGAATGTAGCTCAGCAAAGCTGACAGTTTAAACATCCCCAGAGGAAAATATAACCAAGGAAATTATTTTTTTGTGTATGTGCTGGGTTTGCGGGAGGAGGTTGGGTTTGTTTTGTTAAGCAAATGACCCATGGCACTCCTGCAGAGAAGAACATAGATTTTTAGATAGCAAAATTGTGCATCTCACCTGGGATCAGTGGTCTATCGAAACAGTGGGAAGTTACCGCTTTTCAAAGATGCCTTGGTCCTGTCTTCAGTCCAGCTAAATGACTTGGGCAGTCAACCCTGGGACTTTAATGTGTATGGATGTACATTCTGAGGAAGAAAAGAGCCTGAACTTATCTACGGAGACTTGGAACATGTGGGGCAAGTGTTCCAAATTAAGAATGAAAACATTCCATGATTTACGTCAAAACTATAAAAATAAGCACTTTGCACAGCTCATGGCCTGACTGAAGTCAGCATCCCTCATCCAAAACACGCAAAAATTACTTTTAATTACTCCAGCTCATGACAAATTAAACTCTCCTTGGTGTTCCACGGCTAAAATATCTGCCCTGTCTTGATTTTTTACTGTAACCATTCCCAGATGCAAGAGGTGCTGTATAAACATTCAAAACAATGCCGCAATACCCATGGCAGAGAACACAG
The DNA here is from genome assembly GCA_020745775.1 of Theristicus caerulescens. NCBI lineage: Eukaryota > Metazoa > Chordata > Aves > Pelecaniformes > Threskiornithidae > Theristicus > Theristicus caerulescens. The sequence continues at coordinate 122,157,627 of CM036561.1, read as the reverse complement.
GGAAGGGAGAAGGGAGAAAGCAAAAGGCCTTATTTGTAGCTTTTACTATATTAATATTGTACAACAAGCCTCCCACAAAGCCCCAACTAAGCCCGTGGCCCCAGTGGACTAAACGTTTCCTTAAATATATGTGGATAAAAAAGGCAAGCAAGAGAAAAGGGCTCAGTTTCTGTGGGACTGGCAGCCTGTCTCTCCATCCTTGGCAAACTGCATCAAGGTGGTGGAGACAGAGCAGAGACTTAAAAATGTCCTTGAGTCGCCATGATTCCCGATGTGCCTCTGGGCTGAGCAGAGCTGCTGTGCTTCAACAAGGGCATTTTCTCTTCCCAAGGTCCAGACCAATGTGCAAGAATAACTGCACCAGTTTAATGATGCTAGTAGTACCATCCTCTACAAGCAAGACTATATCACCCTCCTGATGGATAGAAAATGCATTGCAGTCCTCTGTGGGACTTGGATGAAGTCCTCTCCTCCCGGGTACTTTAAAAACCATACCCTAGGACAGGACACCTCTCCCTGAGACGCAAAGTAAGACCTGCCCTGAGGCTCCCCACCACCCTGAGCTGTCCTGTGAGAATTATGGAGGCTGAAACTGTAGCTTTCTGGAGGGCTCCAAAGAAAGCAAGTTTGGGAAGCGCGGAATTAGGGTTTACTAGCAGGTACACATGGGGTTTCAATAATTAAATTTTGAGAACGTAACTGCCACTTTTTGGCACCCTAAAACACTGAAGGCACTTTGATGTGGTGGCGGTACCATCAACTGAGGTTGGCATCAGCACTTGGAAGTGTGTTAGAGGTGAAATGATAATGTCACTGCAAACGTGCTTCTTAAGCACAGCAGAAGCTATTGGTATGACTTCCCCAGCCATACAGTGTGGACTTGAAAGTTGAAAGTGGGCACAAAGTTTCATTCTTTACTAGACCTGCTTTAACAGCAAAATCACCATCTTCTGCCTGAGAGACGTACACCCACCTCTTCAACATGCTACATTTGAGCATCTGACTCTCATGCAACGGCAATAGCACAACACAACCTAAACAAGTGGCAGATCCCCGCCAAAGCGCAGCCCCCCCATGGGATGAAGTTGCTGGTAGTTCTGCAGACCTGGTGCACCTTTGTAGAGAAGGCAGCAGAAGCGTTAAGACGAGTGTGAACAGGAACACCAGGGTATGAAAGCACCAGGAGGAGCAAGCAGCATGATGAGGGTGATGGGAAGACACGTACTCTTGGCATGTATGTTAGTAGGCCATGAAGACACAACACACATCTACAGGCAGCTTCTCAGGTCACCTGGTGCAGGAGACAGGAGAGTGAGTAAATCCTGATGACTCACAGGTGGGACAAGGTGGAGAGACTGACCCTCATCAGCTCCAGATGGATATAAAAAGGCAGCTCCAAAGCTAGTGTGTGGTTGCTATCTCAAGGAGAGGCTGGGTGGTTTTGCAGTGGTCATCACTTAGCCTCCATGGCACCATGAAAGCTCCTGGCTACGCGACCTGGATACGAGCATCACACTGCCTGTGGGGCTACTTGGACATGTGATTTTGGCTGCTTGTGAGTAAGTAAATGAGAGCATAAATGAATTAAATCATATTTTGTTTCAAATTGAAATTGCCTTCCTGTGGCATGCGGATTTCCTACAGCAGGTTGCAATGTTACTTCCTACAGTTGAGTCTGTGCAACTTGATCTCCTGTGGAAGTGTTTGATAGTGGCATTGGTTTGTAAGTGGAAGAAAGAGATTAAGTATGTCAGTCTGTGCAGTAGTTAAAGCTTCTCTAAGCTGCCAGTGAGGATGCCTCCTGCCAGCAGCACTTGGGTGTTGCTCCTTAGGTTGAAAACTTTCCCTTTTGCTGCAAGGGCCTCTTCACAAGAAGTGTCAGGTGCAGAGCAAAGCCCTCGAAGGCATTCCCCTGACAGAAGGGAGATGCTGATTGAGCCTCCCTTGACTGCCAGAGTGCAGCACCAATTTGCAGTGCATTGCCTAAGAGAAAAGGCACTTCAGATAGGAGAATAATTTGCAATAATGAGGGATGAAATCTAAACTTTTTAGGATACCTCTTGTCAAACAAAAATGTACCAAAGTCACAGTGAATTTCTGGAGTACCTGACAGGCTTTTCTTCTGGGTAGGGCTCCATAACACACACCTGCCTCACAAGCCATTTGTTCTGCTTTACAAACTATCACTGTTGAGCAAATGCCACCAGAAGCTGGAAGGGAGTGTGACTGGAGCTCCTCCATCAGCACTTCTGCTGCTTTCCTTCCCCAAGGTGGGAGGAGTGGTAAATAAGAGAAAACTGTGTATATGTCTCTGGAGGATGCCAGAAGCAATACAAATGAGCAGGCTTGTTTGTGTTGGGTTATCAGATGGTTTGCTATAAAGTACTATGTGCAGCTTGGAGGAGAAAGAAAAGAAAAAAGAAACAATACCGAAGTTTTGGTGGTAGAGTGGCTGGGTATATCTACTCCCACCATGTTGCTGCATTATGAAGATGGAGCTCTATCACTCAAAGGTGTCAGGGCAAAGAGCTCTTCTGGTGACCAACCCCTCCAGGCAATGCTGTAGGCTCCCAGAGGAGCAGAGGGAGCACGTGGTTTAGGTCACAGCAGGGCTGCCTCACTGCAGCCACGTGCTGGGCTGAGTACGTGGCTCTATTTGCTGTTGCAGAGGTGGCTCCAGACTGTATTACGTGCTTTCAAGTGCTGCTGTGTTTTCATACGAGATAAGTCTTGGTCTATACAGGATGTGACACTGTTGTTTACCCAAGAAACGCAGCTGCTTTCACAAAACCCCTCACCAAAGTCCTAGCATGGACATGCACAGCATCCATGAGCACACAAAGACTTGGCACTGATGACACTTAGGGTAGGAAATCACTGCACTATCTCCTACAAACAGTACTACTTCATGTAGATGTAGAGTTGAAACTTCAACTCTGAGCATAGCTAGTGATTCCTGGGATGAGCTTGTTCGGCATCTTTCCAAGAAGAGCATCTCAGGAAAGGGCTGTTCATCTCTTCCTCTCAGCTGGGGCTCAAGTCTTTATGTTCATATGAAAAATGAATTCATCTCCTGGGGGAGAGGGCTGCTATGAAATAAACAGGAGATGGACAAAGCAGACAAATAGGAGAAGAAATGGTGGTTTTCAGGTGGACAATAACCAGCTATGGCCAAAGAAAAAGCCAGGGAAAGAACTCATTGCATATCTTCTCACTGGCATCTAGTCCTCTTCCTCAGTGAAAGCTGGCATATTGCAGGACAGATGATTTCCCTGACTTTTTTTTTTACAGTGCTTTACGCTTCCCAGGAGTTGTTTCTATATGACTGTAATAGAGCTGTCAAAATAACAGCTTGTGGTAGAGGATGTGATCACACCTCTCTGCTCCATGCTGCCCCCACCTCCTGCAGCACCTGCTTCTAATGAAAGGCTTGAGGATGGGGCCAAATCAAGGTGACACTGCCTGTGAGTGCAGGATGTGTCTCGGTGCTCATTTAGCTGACCTTCCCAGCAGAGACATGGCCTTGGGTTCCTCCATGCTCCTCTTTGCCAAAGGTTTACAAGCCTGCTCCCAACTATGGTGTCCTTTGCTCCATGACCTGTAGAAGGTCTCTTGCACCCAAGAGTCTCACCTTTCTGCATCCTGCCCTTCCTGCTCAGCATTTTTGCTCTCGCCACACTGTGCAGGCAATGCATGGGGCACAGTCCCAGCAGCAGCCAGTTGACAGTGTGGGGTTTTAACAAGTAAAGGCTTTTCCACTGCAACTTGACAGGGCAATGAGGGTGGAGATGGGACAAGGACTGGTCCACATCCACTGAGAAATGGCTATTGAATAGGCTATTGAGTATACCTCCAGGAGGTACTGCCTTGGGTCCATCTGGCAAGGACCGCCTGAAGGGAGGCAGCACCTTGGTGCTGGGGCAGTGATGGCTCCCCCATGCCTTACCCCACCCTGGGGAAAGAGTGGTTATTAGACAGTGTCCAGCCCTGGTCAGTCTGGAAATAATCATGTAAAGTCAAATGGGTGGCAACATCAGAGCAAAATATTAATGAAGGGACTGGAGCCACCATCCATCAATGCCCGTTAGCGTTTGCTTGGATGCATCAGCCTTTTTCTCTCTGCTTTTATCATACATCTTAAGTAACCTACAGGTTCCTGCTTGCAAGGTCAGCATTTCCTATGCATGAGAGCAGTATCCCTTGCAGACTGAAGCTGTAGGCTGCGTAGGTCCAACGTAACAGTTCAATCAGATGTTTAAGTATCTCTGTAGCAATGATCGCTGTCATTTAATTTGCTGATTAGTGTTGTCATATCTATTTGTAGAATACAGTATAATTTATGGTGAGATCCCTGGAGGATCTTCAGCAAATGCTACAAGTAATTGAATCTGCTGATTTCTAAAGGTCAGGTAAAAACTGAGCATTATTATAACACAGATTATGCGATGACGACACCAAGTAGCTTTACATTTCAAATGTAAAAATCCGTACTTACTGATTGTTGCCATATATCACCACTGTGGAAGATGAGCGAATAATAAAATCAAGAAGCCTAACTTCTGTTTAGCAAAAACCTGAGGCAAGTTTTCAACCTGTGAGTAAAAGCAATGCAGTTTTTGAAGAGAAGAAAGGTAAGAGACTTACACTACTGTTTTTCAAGCCAAAGGGGGAGGAGAAGAATTCCAGAGAGAGACAATTAGGGAAGCATCAGGAAATTGTTTGGGTTATTTTATTGAAGAAGTGGCTCACTGATGAACTCTGACGTTGAGTGCTGCTATTTCCAGTCCTGGCTGCGTACGATACCCTGAGCTGGCACGGCTGCTTCCCGTCTCTCTTCCAGCAAAGAAGTGGATTTTCCTTATCAGCAAAACTAATTTTGTATGGGTGGCAAGTTATAAAAATGAGGTCTTTTAATTTGGTTTGTACAATCTTTGGAGTTCACTTCTGCAGAAATGGGGGAGAAACAGAAGGAAGGTGGTTCGGCAAGGGGCAGGGACAATTGACTTTTAAGGGCACCAGGCTACAGCAGCTCACTGAAGAAATGGTTTGCCCAAAGAACAAAGCTGATAGAGGATACCAGTAACACAAAGCTCAAACTAGGATGTTGGTTTGTCTGCACCAAAAAGTCAGCTCACTGGTAGTAAATTGAGATTTCTTCACAATAATACCAACCTTTTTCTTTTTTTTAAAAAAGTATTATTCTACAAACTAGACATTTTTGTTGACAAACTTTTCTGGCCTCTTTAGAAACCGTTTCAGCCTTCTGGAGTAAAACTAGTTCCCATCTGCTTCCCTCAAAGTAACTTCTCATGACAAAGTTAAGGGAGATTTTAAAAAAAAAAAAAGCTTGGCATGAACCAAATAGCCAAGACAAGGAGTGGGTTGAAGCAGTGACTAAATTTTGGAGAACATATCTGTCCCAATAAGGCTGCTGCTGGCCCCAGCTCCCTGTATGGTGTCTAACAGGCATTTACAGGGCATGCACCACTGACTTCCCCTGGAGCAATCCCTGCCCACTGGGGCTTTGCACAGGGAAAATTGTGCTGAGTTCATAAATGTTGTGACCAAAGTGCCTATTAAAAAGCGTAAATGAACGTTTGCTTGTAAAAGCCCTTCCCCAGAATGGATCAAGGAAGTTATTCTGTGGTTTTTCATTGCAGAAATACATGCATGCTGCAAACTTTCTTTTTTAGCTGCTCTGTAAATCATCAACCTAGAGCACTGCAGGCTACATAATGACTGCATGAGCTGCCAGGACAGTAAACTGAAGCTTTAAGCCCACAAAAGACTTAGAACACCCACCTTACTCTACATAGCCTGGTGACAGCAATATAGATGAGCCTAAGGCTGAGTGTGTGCTCCAGTGCTCTGATGGATCAGGGCCTAAATACACATGGACACTTCAAACAGAGGCATCTGTCAGCAAAAACTTCCTCTCCTCGGGAGGAGGCTTTGCTCACAGCTCCCGCACAGGAACTGGGGCACATAAATCCCCCAGACTTTGTTGTTCTGCCAGCAAGCAGGAAGAGAGCAGTAAAAACCTGCCAGGTCAGTTAGAAACCAGCTGAGTGACAATGCTGCAAAAGAGCCACCTGAAAATAAACATGTGAACGATAAAAGGCACGAACGGGCTCCCAGGGCGAAGTCAGAAAGACGCCTGGCTCTCCAACTGCATGCATGCTCGCATGCTGCAATGGCTCTGGGGCTGTGGATGCTCCCTCCTGCTCTCCTGCATCTTTCCCTTCATACAAAACCCAGGGCATCAGCAGGACGGGGTACCCTGTCGCCTGCTGTGTCTTGCAGGACCTCTGCCATGAGCAGAGGAGGCGACACCGGAGCGCAGACCCCATGGCACCAACAGCATGAACCTGTTTTCTCTGTCCCCAGCATTGCTCCCCTTAGGGGGATGGCGAGTACCAGGTGTCTGCAGGTACCACCGGACACAAGGATATGCAATGGCCCTCACCTATCAAATGGGGATTTATTAGGTTATTTTAATGCTCTCTGGGGAGAAAGCAAGGGCACACAAACACCGATAAATAACCGCTTCTGGTTCTGGGTCTCTTACATAAGGCGACGATTATAGAAACTGCGGTGTACGAGGGGGTGGGACGGGATGCAAAGATCAGAGTTTTTAAAGGAAAGTAGGTCTGGGTTTTTAGGGGGGAAATGGAAATTACCAGCCTTCCTGAGGTTTGATAAATTCGAAGAAGAAGGTGCTGTTTTGTACCGATGTCTTGGCTGCAAGATAAGGCGCAAGAGTCCCGCGCTGGGGAAGTGCCGCTAGATGAAGAATTTTATATAGATCTTCTCTTCAGAGATGAGCTGATGTATGGTACCATCAGCTGAGCACAGTACCGGGAATAAACGATTTAATAGCACAAATGGTTTCCAAAGGGAGCTAGGCGAGTGTTGTCCCAAAGTAAGCAACTATTCATGTTCCTTCCCAAGCACAAATGATGCTGGAATTATCACAGATATGTAGAAAGCAATTTCGTAGCCATCCTGACACTAATGTTGGTTAGTGAAGATTTTTCGCTATATATTTTCTTTTCCTTTCTTTTAAGCCCACTGAAGAATGCAGGATTAATACCCAGGACACTTTTTAATCCTAATTGGAAAGACGCTGCTTATAAACTAGGTTTAGGCATCTTTAAATTGTGTATCAGAGAGCGGCTGGGTTTGAACTGCATTAAGACAGACTGCTATTTTATTTTATGCATTATTGTTTAGAGGAAAAAAAGGGGAGGGTTTCATAGCGTAACGCACTCTCAGTGCAAAGCACTAAATGTTACACGCGGTTATTTGCCATTTCCTCCTCTTATAAATACAGACCATAACTTGCCAGCTCCCTACGCTGCAATTTATTTTCTTATAGCCAGGTTGTGAAAGCTGTGGGAATGGAAATGATCTGTTGTTCTAATTCATAACACAGGTACCGAACCCCTCTATGATTTCAGCCTAACTGTAGCGGTAACATGTGCATTTATAGATTCAGTGGTGAACGTCTGGAGGTTGCTCTTCACTGCGTGCTATTTATGATCTGATCAGAGTCATGCGCTAAAAAGTAGACATGTTACAGCAGTGTAATTCTGAGTTACGCTTCCTGAGTTGCATTTCTCTCCCTGTTGGGTTTCTGATTGCTATATCAGAAACAGCATTGCAACTTCTTTCATGAAGGAGGTTTTTGATGCACAGTCGGTGGAAAGTCTTTGGAAAAATTGTTGTGCTAATTTAAGGCGCTGGGTTGAAGGAGGGCTGTAACACAGTGGACTGGATATAGGAAAATAATCAGGTAGCCAGCGCACTGGGTGATAGGTATACTGTCTGGATGCCACCAGTGCTTCTGTATCACTCACTTGTATTATGTATCTATATTTGGAGTGTACTCTATAGGTAAATTCACACAAGGACACAATTCCTACCCTGAGAATCCTCTCTGATGCTTTTGGTACATCCCTTCCTTGGGGCCAAGCCTGCTCTCATTGCAATTAGCAGGAGCTTCAGTTGCAGTTCTTGTGCGTAAGCCTTGCTCAGCTGAACAGTCTCCCTGACTCCAGCGGGGCTCCTTGTGTGCCTAATCTAGGCATTGAATTTGTCAGCTGGTCAGCACCCACTGGGATGCTGAAAAATAAGACCTACTCAGTCTATAGGCATGTTATTTTAGGTTATTTTGCAGGCTGCAAAGGGAAGAGCTAAGGCAACAAATCCTGCTCTTGTTTTGACTTCCTTCACGTGCCTGCTAACAGGTTGTTACGTGGAAAAGTGGTGCGTCTGTGGGAGTTTGTATAAGTTTGTGTTTAGCAATTGCTTGTGTCCTTGTTTGCTCAAGGCGTGTGAATGGAGACCATTGTATGTAAGGACAGTAGCGCCCAGATACTCCTTGGATATAAAGGAACAGTTGTGCAGTGGCAGCTGAACCATAGAGATAGTAGAAGTAGGTGCCCTGTCTACATCTTAAAGGAAAAAGGATTATGTTTTATTGAATAAATTAAGGCTTTGTTAGCTAGGCCACCTTATTCCTGCAGGGAATCCATAGGAAAGATTTATATTAAATGTTCTCTGATGATAATGATACTTTTTAAATAGAATACAGAATATTATGCCACCTAAATCTTGATAGCCCATTCCTTCAGCTCAGAAATGCTAGTGCAAGGTGTACTTTTTACTCCATACTCAATGGCAGCTCCTATTCCTTCTCTTTTTCCAATATATATTAATGCGGAGTTAGAGGCTTTATCTACACAACTACACAGTCCCCCTCACAAGCCTCTTCAGACATACAATTTAGCAGAAAAAGCTTGCTTTGTTCGTCAGCGCTATACAGTGTAATTAGGAGAATGAACAGAGATGCCAGAAAGATTTATGACTTGATTTTTCAGAGATGGGGAGGTCAACTAACACGTGGTATTGATTTCATGAGAAACTGGGGATCCTCAGACCAGAGTAGCATTTTTCTCAATATCCTCTTCAGAAACAGCACGCTAAATGGAGTGGGGTTTTGAGAAACTAAAGGATAAATAGGCAAAATTTTCAAAATTGACTGCTTTTTTCTTTTCCAAAACAGGAAGATACAGTTAGATAATCTAGAATGTCAGCAGGATTTGGCACTTGTGGAAAGCCCTACCCAATGTTTAATCCATCCTTCAGAAAATGTGCCATAACCTCACTACCCCAGAAGCACCACTTCACTGAACTGTTGCAAAAAGCTTTCCTAGATTACAGCAATATTTTTAAAAAATCACCTAGAAGTGCAAAATTTATAGACACTCGGAAAACAAACCAGAACACAGCATTTCAGTTTGAAATCAAATTTGTAGCTGCTTTGAACTATCTCTCTTTCAAAAGCACAATTAAATACAGTCCTGGCTTTTTAACTATTCCAAATAGAAACGCAACCACTTAGTGACATCTTTTTTTGGCCGGGTTTGCGATGATTCTTGAGATTTGCCTTTGGTTTCAAAGGGGTGGCGAGCTGCTCCACTCCCATCCCTGGGATGTGAAGTCTGAAGTCTAATTATGCTGGTTTTGTATTTCCCGGTTGTTCGCTGCTTTACTGCTGATAAATTTAGCAAAAAACCTCCAGCTGTGCTGAGACTGTGGAAGCAGTTGAGGCTTGGGGTTAGAGCCTGAAGAGCATGTAGCCTCTTATTTTCTACTCTGTGTGGCTCTGAATGACAGCTATTCAAATTATACACATACACTACATACATATACACTACTGTAGTTTTTTTATGGGAGTTTTCCCTTCAGTAGATGAACTTTGAACAAATAATTTTAAGCTGGTGACTTTAATCAACGGAATTTTTTCTTTTTTTCTTGTAAAACCAGCTTCTTCAATGTCATTTCGAACTCACCACTGGTTACTTTCTGTTGGTTTCCTAGGAAAGATCTGCTACTGCTTAAATCAGAAAGGCAAAGACAAATATAATGCAATGAGATCTTGCCTAACAAATGTGTGGGATGTGTGGATAAATGACTCGTAGTCAAGCTTTAAATGCAACTTAGTCCCTGTCCTTCTTTGTACTATTTGAAAGGAAGATCTGCACAAAGAATGAGGCTCAAACTCCAGTCTGAAAATGGTTGCAATGAAAGTCACCCAGAGTTATATAGCTCTGGATCTCTGCACCTTCAAAATTTAAAACCCCAGTTCCTATTGAATTTTTTTTTTTTTTAAATAGCAATAGCACACTTCCCTTGTCAACAGAAGATTTCTTCCTAACAAAACCACTCTTTCAGTGCAGCTCAGAGGACTTGCCCATGAGCGGTGGCTACCTTACTGTCAGATGCTCCCCAGGGCCATGACCAGACCGTAGGATCACATAGCACCAGCTTCTGGATCCAAGTGAACCACTTGCTCTTTCCCCGGCACATGTGCCCTGTGCACCCCTTGCCCAGCCTCACATCCCAAATCCTCAGGCACCAGCACCACGGGGTGTGCTGACACACCTCTGCCTCCCAGCCTAGGCACAACCGTAATGATTTCTGTGTTTTATACCTACTTTGCAAAGATATAAATAACCACTATCAGCTCCTGGATTGACAAGAGCAGCACAGCATAATGCTAAGGAGAGCCCTGTTCATCTCGCTTTGCTGCCAGTTCAGCTCTGCATGGGCAAATAGGTGTTAAACTGAATTTTAATCTGCTGGCAATGAAACTCTTATTATATAGCTTTGCCTGAGGGCTAGGCAAGTTCATGCACCACAACAGCACAGTTAGTGTGTTCAGGTGAAACCTGAGCTTGTGGGTGAGGATTTATGAGAAAGCAGACAATTTATGCTTCCTGCTGATTGCCAGCAATACATACAGATATCTATATAGACTGAAGCTCTTTTTCTCCACTGCCTGCAAGTATATGTACTACTATCCTTGCGGGGATGAGCATTAGCTGGAGGATAGTTCTGCTTGGAGGGAAAAGCAGGGGGGAGGAAGGAAAGAAAAGAAATAACAGCCCCCCAAAACATGCCTTATAAAAATGTGCATACAGCAAACGTACCAGATGCTTGTACCACAAACTGGTGGTCCTTCTGCCAACTCTCATTTGCCATCCCAAGGTTATCAGTTTGAAAGGAAGATACAAGGGACAGAAATCTTTCCTTCTGTTGCTTTTATTGGGCTTATTTTCTTCTGCTTGCCTAAATTAGCCAGGGGTGCTGTTAGAGCCAGCAGCACCATGCCAATTTGCATGAGCAGGGCCTTGGGGCTTTCTGTCCTTTAGCTGAAGAACAGCATATTAGCACGAGATACACTGAGTTTATTAGGTACTTCTCTCTCCTGCTCCCATCCCTTCTCTAGAGCTCCCTGGCTCTATTAGTAATCCAGTCACCAACTCCATCTCTCCCCTTGTTCTACAATTTCATACACTCCTGCTATTGTGTCTGCTACCTCTCTGGTTCATAAAGCCTCTCTCTTAATCTTCAGATCACTTTTGTAGAATAACTCCTAGCATGGTGCTGATAAGAAAATCTTTTTACCTATTTAATATGACTATGACCAGTGCAAGTGTGGGACAATTGATGTTTATGGGGAAAGGAACAGGAAAAAAAAATTAAAGTGTTCCTGTTGAAGCTTCTTTAAAAGCAACTGCTAAAGATGTTGCACAAGTGATTTTCTGCACACATTTGTGGTTTTTTTAATTTTCTGTTAAGTTTTTCAACACTATTTTAATTAAAGCCTTTATTACTGAGTGTTTCATTAGAAAGGACTGCCACTATTTTTTATTATTTTCTCCTTCAGAATTTTTTAAGTGACACTATATAAATGTTTTGCTCTAAAGGGGTCATTCTGGGAAAAAGCAAAAAGCAAGTAACAGCATTAAATCAGTCATGCAAAGGTGTGATGTGAGGCATAGCTTGTCTTAATGAACTTTGTTCACTAAGTGAGTCTAATTTCTGGTCACAGCAGTTTTGGTGTATTGATTTCTAGCCTCACACTTGCCTGCTAAACAAGACCTCATCACAGTTCCTGGATTGTGTCAGTAAGTCCTTTCCTCTCAGGCAAATCAATTATTTTAATCTCCAGCTCTTGACAGCTTTCATACACAATTGCATGCAACTCGCGACATGAAGAAGCTCAGAGCTGCAGATCCGAGGGTGGGGAGGGGAGAGGAAAAGCCTAGAGGTGCTCTCGTGCCCGTTAGTGCTCATTAGCTGACAGCTCCTTGTCCCAGGCCATGCAAGCTGTTTGCAGCTGCACAGCTTCTCCCTTTCCACCCGGGCTGCATCAGCCTCGACTTGCGCCTGCATTGCAGTTGCACAAGTCACTGGGCTGTAATACAGGGAGGCAGGAGTAAGGTTAGACACAGCAGCAGGGAGCTCAGCGCAGGCTCATGTGTGTTTTGGTACCCAAGCTACTATAAGGCTGGCTCTTGTACCTCCAGCTTACTCTGCGCTCACACGTAGACTGTCGTGCTGATGCAGTTTTAGCCTTTGCTTCTTCACAACACCCTCTCTGATAGAGATCACTACGTATAATTTTCAGATACAGCAATCAAACCACCAAGAAACTAAATACAAAATTTTAAATTTAGGTCTGTAGGGGAAGCAAAATTTTGAATACAAACTGACTACCATTGCTCAGCTGCTTCTGGATTTAGATCGCCATCTTTAGGTATCTGCCTTTGCAGGTTACTCACATAGTAACATAGGCTATTAAAAAAGCCTCCACGTAACCTCGAAAAGAAGAATAAGCTCATATTTCCCCCGTTTAGCCCATTAGACCACTGCTCTTTACAATTCTTGTGGCCAGATATCCCAATGATTATACTAAGCATACCGAAGAAGTGCAGATGTCTCAGCTATAAGTAACACTTAGAAAGGGAGTGCTGCATATATTTAAAGTGTGTAAGAACCCAGCAGATGTTGTGCCCAGATTAGGATAACATTTTTGTGCCTATCTGAGATCTCCTCCTTGGAGGATTTGTTCTTGGGAGTTGTATAACACCTTTCCTTTCGCATTGACCTCTGAGATAATGTGCATCAGGAACATAGTATTATCAAGAGAGCCAGGTGGTAGCTTGGGAGTTGGTACAAGGGCACATGAATAATGGCATTATTTCCAATCAGAAAATTGCTATATTTAAGTCTATTACTGAATCCAACTGAACACCGTGCAGCTTGGCACCTTATGTAGGGTGTGCACCTACATAAAATTGTGTTGATAACAGGAAACAATATAAGGCTTGAAGAGAAAGCTGAAAAAAATATATCCATGAGCATGTGGAAGGGAATACTAAGTGTTTAGTTATATTTTTTAGCTGATCTCTTTATTTCAAAGTGCTTTTTAATCTAAATATCCTTCCCTGAACAAAGTGAAATGGTAAGACGCAACCTGAAAAAAAAAACACAGGGATGGGAAAAATTCTTACCAGGTTGGAGCTGGCTTTACCTTCAGCTGAGACACTTCATGCAGGGCAAGGTGAGCTGCTTACACCTGCTAGCTCCATACACCCATAGCAAAAAGGGCTAGACATTGTGCTTAATTTAAAAATATCCCCAGTGAGGCTATTGGTGTGAATACCAGAATGCGGAGCAGCTGTCTGCAGCTTGAACATACACGTCTTTAAAATAATCCTTACTCACACATGTGTTTAACTGTCACTGAAAGTATTGTCAATAAAGCAAAATGCTTCCCTGAGCAGGGATGGGTTCCTGCTCTCAGCATTTGTGTGAGTAAATGTGGCATCACTGGATCTGTTGTAAGCAGGCTTGTTATTACCAGTACGGTTGCTGCCTGCACCTAAGAACACAGAAGTAATAACCTGCAAAATTAAGATGGTGCAAATGTAATTCTAACATTTCCCAGGAGTGTCTGGCTTTGCGACTTAGCAGTGCTGGTACAAGGCAGGAATTTTTTTTTTTCTTTTATGGTAATACATTTGATTCAGCATTTACAATCAGGAAGTTCTAAAAGTAACAATGCTAATTCACCACCAGAAAAAAAATGGGGCTTTCCTATCCAAACAGCAGGAAGATGAGCCAAAACTAATAATGTCAGTGGTGATTCCTGTCTTGTATTTATATGGTCAAAAATGGGAAGCTGTCTGACATTGATAAAACTGCTCTTGAAAAGTTGTCATCGGAGGTCTAAATTATTCATTTGAATGCATCGTCACTAAACGCATACTAAACAGGAACCAGGCTCTTAAAAGATGAGCTAACAAAATAGTGGGTTTGCATATTTTTTCTTCTTTGTTGATTTTTTTTTTTTCCAGTGGAGAACGGAAGAGTACTGATGTGCTGGTTTTTATGCTGCATTAACTAATTATAGACATTAAAGATGAAAAACACCTATTATTTTATTTAAATCTTCCCCTAGCTATTGTCACAGCTGACAAATCCAGTTCTTCTTAAACACAGTTTTGCAAACTGTTCTTTCTTTGTACAAGCATGCTTCACAGCAAAAAATACCATAAAATAATCAGCAATGTGATTCCCTTACCTGTCAAGGCCATGTGTCCTTCCAGCTTCAAAGGTCACTGCTAGGAGTTGAGAGATCCTCTGAGTGATGCTTTTATTTACTGTCAGTGTCGTTCTCTCTTGCTCTTGTCCACAAGTCCATCTCCGTAAGGCTTCTCTTGTAGCGTCTGCGAAACACAATGCATATAGCGTGAGCACATGCTGTGTTGGAAAGGTGGAATCACCTGGATTTTATTATAACTGAGATCATCAATGTGCGCCCGGTTATATGTTCTCAGGACACCTATGCCCTATCACGATACCTGCATGCGTTTGCAGCTTCCATGAGAAATCAGGACGAGCTTGCTGTGAGCACCAAGGTAACCCAAGACAGCGAGGGAGGTAATCTCTCAGATTATGGGTCCTTGGAGAACTGAGGATTTAAAACCCTACTGTGAGTAGGATGACACTAAGTCTTCCTCAGTTTCCCCTCTTCCTTTTCCAGTCACAGAGGATGAGTTTCTTTGTAAGGGTCAACAACATCCTAAGACCAGTTCAGACAAAAGACCTAAGCTGACAGCTCCCTTAGCCTGAGGACTCATTTTGGCTTTTTGTGAGGTCAATATGATCTCTTGGATCCATCATCTCAGGTAAGAAAGGGCTGAAATTCACCTGGTAACTGAAGCACCTGATTGCTAGCAGCCTTCAGGGCTACAAAGTAGGGAGCATGTACAGAAAGCTTAAACAAATGCAAACAGGCTGGTCCGCTTTGATGGGGAAAAGAAATCTCTGAAGTACTACTCCTGCACCTGAGGTTCCTGAAAATACTTCTTGAAATTATTTACTTGGGCAAGCATGCGGTTGCTTAAGTGAAGATGACACATCAAAGCCTAACTTTGTCAGTTCTTGACTTTTTAGTACCTAAGAACCCACAATGAATTAATACTGCAGTAGAGGAATGTGACTTCTGCAATTTCTCCCATGTTTCATTATGTTAGCATACCACTAAAAGGAATTATTTTCTGGTTTTGATTTTAGGTGTATTCCCCTGCTCCCATGTAAATGTGAGGCAGAATCGCACCATTTAATGGTTAAGAAAAGAAAGGCAACACCAGGAAAGCTGGTTTCTCACCTATGTCTTATTGCCTGGAGTTCTAAATTAATTATCCCTCTTAAGGGAAAATGGATGTTGAATGGGGAATAAGGCACAGCTGCTGAAACAGGGTATAAATAGGAAAAGGTTTTAGAAGGGAAAAAAAAGGTGCACTTTGAGCTAGAAAGATGTATAAGGCAGCACTGCTCTTGGATTTAGACTATTAGGATGAATTCAGCACTAACATAATGTACATATCGAGGCTGGGGTTTTGGCAGGGGGGTTCTGTTTGTGTTTGCTTGCATTGATAATAAAGCTTGGGGGAAGAGCCAAAGGCACGCTCTCATTGGGAGGGTCCCTGAGCAGGGAGGGCAGTGAGCCAGGACTTTGGGGGATGCCAGGGGACACTGCAGCCCATGGGATTTCTGACAGCAATCGTGAGAACTGCATCCTGTGCTCAAGTTATCTTGAGGTGCAACAAATACTAATCTACCTAGTCTTGTAACATCAGAGCCTGCCTACAATACTCAGCCTATGTACACAGCAATATCATGTATAGCAGGTGCGCATTTGCATGCATACTTGATTTCTGATTTCTTACAATGACATCCTTAAAGACAAGAATAAAAGCATACAGGCTTTGCTGCAGTGATGAGGCTATCGCTCTACCATATCCAGTATCCAACAGCGTTTCAGAGGGTGTGTTTATAAGTAGGTAGGTAGGAGATAACCTGTCTTTTGGGACATCCTTACCTGCCTTGCATCCGTACGAGGGTTAAGTCCCAAAGCATACATATTATTTCCCATCTAAACATATCTGTATATTTAGACCATTACTTTGATAATATTCTTGCACAACTCTTCTGGCACTGTGTTGCTCTTGTTTAAGCTCAGTCAGCACCAACCACTTAAAAGTCTGTATTGGTTCAACCAAACTGAATTAAAACAGCCCTGTGTAGACAAACCCTGTGAATTTAGAGCAGTTCAAGCTGTGTTGATGTCTCTTTGGGCACGATGGAGTAACACCTGGGATTTTATTGCCCTTTTTTCATTCTGTGACAATTTTTGCTTCTCTCTCCCTGTCTCACTAGTCATAGCATCTGAATCACTGCATGAAAAGAGAATCAAAATGTAGGCCAAGCGATTAGACAGAGATGAGCAATTCTGCATTCTTCAATTTATGGTTCCCCAGACATGATAAAAGGAGAGGGGAGGTCTCACAAACAGTGAAAATTATATAATTTTTTTATCATGTAAAGCTGTAAAAAAAAAAAAAAAAATTCTTTTAAGGCTTATACCAGTCTATAAAAACTGCACCACTGAGTTTTATACTAACTTCTGAAGGAAATGGTCAAAGTTTTCAAAAGTGGAAAAGTTCACATTTTTTACACACGAGTATCTCCCTCCCTCTCTGCCTCTCCAATAGGTGCTAATCTATTATCCACCTTAAAGAAATTTCCTGCCGCTCCTTGGAATCTAAGTGGAAAATCAATTAACTACAGTATTAATGAGGCCTGATTACAGGTTTTTCCCTGCCTGTTGTTGTTTTCACCTCCCTTTTCTGCCAATATTTAACTAAGGATTCCACGCACACAAAAAATCTTATCTATTCCTTCCTTTCATCAAACATTGATGATTGGAGTTCCTGCTTTTATGACTTTCCTGATAAATATCATTTTAGATTAGAGTGTTTGGAATGGGTCAGCTTAACTAGGTGCTGCTAGGACAGCATTTCATGCTAGCCTTGTCGATGCTCGTTGATGGTGATGATTCAGGATTATTTGTGCTGCAGTTAAATTCTAGATTCAGGGAGGTTCCTTCTTCCTTATTGACATACAAAACATCTTCTGTGATATTCCTTTGCAGGATATGTGAAGGAAAAGGATGAGGTTTCTCACTTTTCACAGCAGGAGGAGTATCTTAGAGCATTGAATCCAGCACAACTCAAAGTAGTCTTCAGGGGTTAGATACCCAAGTTGTTCCTTTACTCCATAATGTGGTAGTACCACTTTGCCTTTCAATGCCAGGTTAGGAGCCTGGGTTTAAACCCCTTCACTGCCTGGGAGGCGGCTGATCTCTTTAGGGAGCTCCTTAAGCACAGTAAATTCTACTGGAGTGTGCAGAACCTGTTCCCAACTTTGCTGGGGCAGTGAGTGAGAGCATCTCTAGGAGCCAGTGCTTGCGACACCTGCTTGGGAGGAAGATGCCCAGGGCTGAAGCCTGTGCTTGGGCTAACAGCTTCATACCTCAATACAATCCTGGAACTGTTCCATCTACTTCAGGCTTTCATTGATCAGCTGCAGCTGAATTACATTGCTGGCTCTGGAGGTGTAAATCTCACTGCTTGGCCTCAGGTCTGGCATCTATACAGTAAATTGTCTCCCACGTATAATATAATATTGGGATGATTGGAGTTATCTATCCCAATGTACAAGTTCCAGCTTGACTAGTATGAATTATCTGTAGCTTATGTCTCTGGCAGTCTTTCTTCTGCTGAAGGCACAGTGCGGTGCCAGCGGATCTATCCAAGTTGATCATTAAAGGCTCTTGGTACATGAGCAGGTTCTGGAGAAAAAAATGAGAGCATTTCTGTTCTAGGTAAGGCCCTCCTCTTCCAAACTTTGTATATGGAGCCAGAGCTTTGACTGGAAAATTGCTAAAGCCTGGACTAACAGGAGGAGATGTTAGCAGAGATTTGGACTCCCTGGAAGAGCTGAATGAAGCATGAAGAGGAGCAGGGATGGGGAGGGAAGGGAGCCAGAAGAATGTGCACTGGGACACGAGGATTTCTAGTCATTTCTTTGTCTAGGCCAGCTAAAGGAGGATTGTTCTGTGGGCTGCTCCCCAAAGCTGGTCTGGCTAAATGCCTCTTCTGCTGTTGCTCCTGAATTGTGGGCTGAAAACCCATGGTATGTCCAAGGCCTTAATGCTGGAAAAGGATGGTTACAGGATTGAAAAAACCCAATGTGAGCAGTATTGTTCTGGTTTTGTTTGGGACAGGGGAGCCATTTAAGGCTGTAACGATGTTGGTGTACAAGAAGTGAAGCAGAAGGCAGGGAAACAGGGAAAGTGCCTGAGCCCAGGGATGCTGGAGGAGGCTGAAGTCTGATGCAGTGAGACTGCAGCACAGGGCACTGAGCGAGGGAGAGCTCACTCTGGGCAGGAATAACACCACATCCACTCACTTCCAGAGAACAAATAAACATGATTGCGATCATCCATGAATACATGCGCTTTTTTTTTCCCCGTGGTATAAAGGCCCTTTGTGTAACTCTTTAATTTAAACCAGTGAAATTGGAGCAACATAAAATTAATTTCTCTGGGTCCTGTTCTGTAAGCATCAATTATAATGTCTAATCTACATGAAGTGCTGCTAAGTTTAGTAACTGGCTCTTTATTATGCAGCACCCAAAAGCATTCAAATATATTCACATTAAGATGTAAGATCATACAAATGTTAATTGTAGAATCATCCAAATGTTAACAGTTGGGTTTTTTGCCTCCTAAGGCTATAAACAGCTATTTTGATTAGGTTGCCATGTTCCACTAAAATATATTTTCAAAGAGAAATTTCTCAATTGGAGCTTTGCTTGATAGTGGGCACAAAACCATGTCCTATCAGAAAGCAGAGAAAGGATAGAGGACTAGCCTTTCTTTACGACGACACTGGAAATCAAGATTTGATACTTGCTGAAAGAATTTCACTGGTGGTAGAGGAAGGAGGGATGCACTGCTGTGAACATGTAAATCATTTATGCTCTCAATTAAAAATTTACTCAACACCTACAGTTTTTGCCTGAGATACGGCTGGGAAAAAAAAAAAAAACAAACTGAAAACTGTTGTCATCTCCTCCAAGGTCATATAACTTGTTATTTAAACGAATATTCACTTTTGTTCTATATTTGACATTTTATTGGCCTCTTAGTTGGTTTTGGAATAAAATTGTGTATTCTTTTGACTTCCTTTTCATTTTGCTCCTGCAGTCTGGTGTTTTTCTTTTCCTTACAGCAGAATATTGTGTAGCTTTTGCTTCGGTGTTACACTTTTTTGCCATCTCTTAGCTTTTACTGTGTCTTCTCTTTGTTTCTTGTCATTATTGTTTCTTCTGTGTCCTTCCACTCCTCTGCTTGTGCTGCTTTCCTTTCCACAAAAGTTGTCTTTGCTGTCATAGCTCACTTGTTAGTCTCTTTCTTCCTCCACTTTAATTCATGTTCAATTCTCCTGACTCTCTTTTCTCATTTAGGTGCCTCAAATGGACCACTCAAAACAAATAAACCAAAACAACAAACCAAAACAACCACTGGCCAGAAAAAGATGGCACAGGGCCAGAATTAGGACAAGAGACCACCCTAGTTATGGAGAGCAATAAGAGAAAGGTTAAGCCTGCTATTCAAACCTTCCTGAGGCTGAAAAGAAAGGCAGTTGGATTGGAAATTAGGAGCCGTAGCCTGACTCTAGCTGGCTTTTGCCATGTCTAACTGTGAGGTGCTGGATGAATGTGTAGGTTATCTAGCTGCTGTAAGGAAGAGGTATTTTAATTCTCTTTTTCTCCACCCTCCCTCATTTTCTGGAAAACCTGCTGCTTTGGGCAGAAAGGTGGAGAATGTCTGTCTGTCTGCCTGTCTGTCTGTCCCCCTGAGTACTGAGTGCAAGGACCTGCAGTGGACAGAGCCTCCACGAGCAGCAGTCACACAGTGCTGGGGACAGCTGGACTGAATATAGAGCAGATCTTCTTCAATTCACTCTGTCTTTTTTCTTTTTTTTTTTTAATTAATGGTAGGGAGGATCATATTTGAAGCATCAGATATGAAAAGTAGAATCAGCATGAAAAATAACATCAGCTTGTCCTTCTGGTTAAGGTAACATTAAAATATCCCATAAGGAACATCCACGTTGTGTTTTACTTCTAAAAATGCTACTGCTGGTTTTCCAATATCAATATGATATGGATATTCTTGTGAATTTATCTAACAAACAGCAGCACTGTGAAGCAATCCACCTTACAGCTGCTGCTTCTGGTCTCTCACTTATGGCTTTGTCCACCGTTTCTGATGCTGGCAGGACTGACACTGATGTTTTCCCTGCATAGTGTGAAGGGGAGTGTGTGAAGGGTGCAGGGCTATCTGAAAAAAAAAAAAAAAAGGGAGGCTTTCCGAGATCAAAGCACACTCAACAAATCTATTTTTCACTCTGATTTCTTTTTCTTTAAACGGAATTATGCAACATCCATAGGCTTGTATCAAGAAAGGAATAATATGGTACATAAGCTCATGTCAGCAAGGATAAATAATAAAAAAAAAAAGGTGTGAAGATGGAAGGAATAACCTAATCACTTATTTAAAGCAGTTTTGATTTTGTATGAAGGCAGAGCTGGCACATATTGTAATACATAATGTACAGCGCACCTGGGCTGGGTTCATGGCATATTCCAAAGGATGTTTTTAGAAGGCATTTTGTTTCACTCCCTCTTCTTTTTTTGATGATTTGACCAATAATGTTTTTAATAGCTCATAGCTGGTGAGGCTGCTTCTTTCTCTTCCTTTGTGCCCTAAGTTTGAGACCCTACCCCTTGCTTACAACTTGGGAGGCAAGAGAAAAATGACATTACAAGAAACCATTGTGCAAAGAGCATTAGGAAGAAGTAACGGGTCGTAACGGTATGGATCATACCTTGGCATAACCACAAACCTCATTCGTCATTCAGGAATCATTTACCTTTCGTAGTGGTGAATTATCCGTGCATGAGTTGTGCCTTCATCTATTAGTCAAAACTCATGCTGTAAACTAAAAACTTAAATAAATAACTAAATTACACTTACAGTACTGGAATAGCTGAATTGCAAACAAACAAATGAGCAAAAAAAGACTCCAAAGCTTTCCAGATGGCTGGTTCCCACTGATGTATGTTTTTTTCTCTGGAGCTTCAAAACATGTTTAAATTATGAAATTTGGTGTGATTACAAGGACCTGGCAAGCGCTCATTAAGGTTTTAGTCTGAGGAGTGATACTACAGAGTTAGAGAACTGAAGATGAGCAATCGCGGAGTTGTACGGCTGTCCTCGTGTGTGCACAGCTTTGCTAGAGTGGGTTGTAGGGCATGCAACTCCAGTTCCCAGGGTCTGATTTTTTCATGTGCTGCACTCCTGCTGCTTCCTTGGGCCAAACCCAGCCTTGGCAGAGTTGGTGAAACTGGTGAAATTGCATCAGTAATTTATTTGACTTGCTTTGCTGAAAACCGCTTGCTTAGCATCCCCTGTGCTCTGTCTCCAGCTTCTGCTGAGGCCAGGCGACTTTGCACGCGTATCCTCTGCTCCTGGCAGTGCTTGGAGAAATGAGGCAGCCAGTGAGTACTTGGCTTTGCCGCTGCAAATCCCTTTGTGCTGCTGGGGCAGACTTACTGCTCCACAGGCAGAGCCCCCTTCCTTTGCTGGGCCAGCAGAACGGGGGGAAAGGCGCGTGGTGGGCAGTCTGGAGTGGGAGACAGCAACAGTAACAGACAGTGGGAAGGAAAGTGAGGGGGAGTGGAGGATGACAAAAAAGGAAACACACAAACATTTTTTTTCCTATCTGTTTTGAATATATTCTGAGGCTGGCAATGCTGAGTTTCTTCAGTTCAAGCGGTGCCTCACACCCTCCATTCAACCTGGGGTCAAGCTGTCAAGCAGGAAAGGGTCTTGTACTCCAAGTGCAGGGGAAGCACGCCCCACTGGGGCAACGGTGGGGACAAAGATTGGAGATGTGCCTCTGATAGCAGATTCGTACTTGAGAGAAGTGGGAACCTTCCTTTGCTTCTCAGCTCCTCCTGCCTGCAATCACAAGAGCCTCTCTCCAGCTCCTTCAAGTCCATCCACCATCAGCTGTTTAGGGCCAGGGGATAAAATCCTGTTATACAGCCCGAGGAGAAAGTCAGAGCCTTCCTATTGCATGACTGACTGAGGCTGCTAGTAAGGACACCACACGTTTTTTCTGATGCAGTTTGTTGCCCAGGTGATGTTTGAAGGAAGTCCTTTCTTCACTGGTCTGATGATAGAGACTGCTCCTCGCTCTGCAGCAAGGGCAGGTTGGTTATTGATACCTCAAGATACAGGGTTAAGGGAAGTATTAACAGAGAAAAGAGGGAGGAAAAATATCACCCAAAAAACCACTGGCAGCCTTCTAGTAAAAAAGTTACCCCTGGAGTTAGCAAGAACATTACACCATTGTGTGGTGCTGCAGAGAGCAACCCCTGCTCAACACCAGACAATAGACAAATCACTCTGAATTATTCAGCTGTAGCTTAATTATTCAAGAGGAGGATGTGGCAATTATTCATGTCAAAAGTAGGGTGGAGGTGGGTAACTGCAATTCCCTTGTGCAAACCTGGTGCATGCAGGATACCCACTGGCTGTCCATACTGCACTAACGTCAAAGAGGTCCCTCAAAAGGGACCTTCTGTAATCCCCACCCCACTGGTCCCCAGGGAACAACACTGCCGTTGTTGTTGCATTGATGTCACATTCTTGCTGTCTGTGCCTGTCTAAGTAACATACCCTGCAGTAAGCATACACATAAGCATTCAAGTGACCAACCTGTTCTGTACCTACTAAAGAGTGGTTTGCTGTATGCTCCTCAGATTTATTGCCAAAAGGACAGTTCCTTTGGGGCTCAACCAGCTGCTATCTTATGCATTTGTGGACTCCTGCCATGTGTCACAGCCAGTATATGAATTAAAAACAAATGCTGAAAGTAAGGTGAAGAGATAAATAACAGCGTAGCAGGAGGAGATGTGCTTAAGCCCACACAGTGGATGTGGTGTGACTCCTTTCTAATAACTCACTGTCCGTCAAGTCACTATCATGAGTAATAACCTGCAGATGGCTTGGCAGTGGGTGGCATTAATATACTCGGGCCCCTCTGGCATACGCGTGCCCTGCACTGTCCTTTTCACCCGCAGACAGCCTTGCGCCCTGTTGCTGACTGTCAGGTGAAGTGAGCAACACGCACTCGCTGTCATACAAAACACATTTGGCTGGCTCTCAGCGGGCTTGTACGCGTTCCCCGGGTGGGGAGGAAAGACAGGCGAGTCTGCCCGATGTCACTGACTTTTTGCAATGGTACCAGAGGAGAAATGTGACAAGCAGCAGCAGAATTGAAATATCAAGGATATTCGAACAGTTTGCTGATGTGATTTCTTGTTTGTTTGCTATTCTATCCAGAATCATGGTCTGATTACACACATTGCCACTTTCAAGGGACAGCCCTGATGTTGAGGCAGTATGGAAAGCCTCCAGGTACTCCGCATGTGCTAGGACTTGCATTGTACAAATGCAAATACAGACTCAGATGACATCTAAATGCTTACTGCACTTTAGTAAGATCAATGACATCATGCAATAATTTCTCAGGGAAGTTTCAAGAAAGAGAAAACAATCTGAGCCATAGAAAAGGAAGAACAGGAAGGTATGTCCATAGGAGGGGTATACAGGGTAATGTTATTAGTTAAGTTACTTTTCCTAGAAGATCTAAAGGAAAATATAAAGAAGCAGATTCAGAAAATGTTTACGCAGGACTGGAAGGGACCTTCCACTGCAAGCACTGTGTCATATAATCCATGATAAAAACATAAAAACCACAAACTGAAGAGTGTCTAGACTTCACTGTTTACATTGAAGAGCTACTGCAAAAACTTGCCACTAATGTTAGAGAGCATCTTCAGATTTCCCACTTAAATTTATTGATGGTGAAATTACCTCCATTATTATAAACCAATCACAAGTATTGAGATACTAGGAAAATGGGTGTTGAATAACATCTGATGGGACTGAAAACAAAGGACAGACAACTGCTAAACTAAAAATCACACATGAAGATGCGTGGGTTGGACCGCTTTGTCTGCTTTTAGGACTGAAGTAATTCTTTAGACTGAAAAATCCTAAACTGAAAAATCCTTGCATTTTGCATTAATAATTAAAGCAAAGTACTTCCGAGTGAGCACAGATTTGTTACAGTTGATTAATAAGTCTTCCTTTACGACTTCCAATGAGCAGTTTTTATGTAATCTGCTAGTCTTTCTATATATAATTTACAATACTGAATATTGTTGTTTCAGCTGTGGTTGTGTTGATACTCTTACGATTTACTTGCAGGCAACGCCAAACCCCTTCAGCTCACCTGAACATTAGACAAAAGTCAACTTGATTTGCACCACCGCAGAGACATACTCAGTAAACTGAGAGGGGGGAGTACAAGCAGGTTCGAGAGCTGAGCGGGCAATCTTAGCCTCATTAGCGATGCGTAAATACACAGAAGGAAAGACTGGAGGTGAAATGTGCTCTCTCATACATGTTTGGGGTCAGTGGGGCTTTGCTCTTCTTAGGACAGTAATGAGAAATGATCTCCCAAAAGTGAGAAAGGATCCCCAGGGCTACCTTGGGCTGCTGCCTCTAGCGCATAGCAAAGTCTGGCAGCAACAAATCCTGCCCTTCATCAGGTCACAGTGGATGGGGACAGGGATGCTGATGAAGGACAGAGATCCTTGTCTCACACACATAAAAGCTGACCAGCTCCTTGTCTGAAAGGCTTAATAGTACTGTGACATTTTTGATACTGATGCCATTTTTTTTGAAGGTGGAGATCCTGGTACCTTAAAAGATTCAAAAAGTATTGTTCAATGCTAAATTTAATTTCTTGTCATTAAACCGGGCAAAGAAACTCAACCCCTTTCTTCTAACGTCCAAACGGAAAAACACAATCTTATTAGCAGCATTATCCTGAAAGCTCTGTTTTCCTCCCTGCTGCAATATCCAGCTTCTGGAGGAACTCTTCTCCAGCCCCATGCTTCTGTCTTGCTGCATTCAGAAGACCTGGAGCACAAGCCTGAAGATAAACATATCCCAGTACAATGTGGAGACTATTTAGTATCCTGAATAGATCCACTATCACACTTTTGAGTAGTAATATTCACTCC
Organism: Theristicus caerulescens; assembly: GCA_020745775.1. NCBI lineage: Eukaryota > Metazoa > Chordata > Aves > Pelecaniformes > Threskiornithidae > Theristicus > Theristicus caerulescens. The sequence goes on along the minus strand of CM036561.1, from coordinate 122,132,190 downwards.
TTTTAATAAGAAAGACCTCAAAAATAATAATTGCAATGTCTGTCATTAATATTATATTGTAGGCAGAGAAAAAACATTCCCTTTGTTCCCACTCATTCCTATTATGTGCATCTTTGTGTGTGTGTAGCTTCCTGAAAAGCATAGGAAGAAGCTAACAGTCTTTCTGAAAAATTATCATAGATAATTTTATTTTATAATGAATCAAGGATCTGATACTGGAAGAAGTTTTGCTTGTCAAGAGAGCTAGCGTTTAATAAGGTAACCTCAGCTTTTTTAAATCAAAGCATTTGATGGGATATGGGTCTGCAACACAAAGATATCACAGCTGATACAAATGATTGGGACCTCGAATGGTCTGGAACCGCCCAAACACCTGGTATTTACAGGTGTGGAAAATTAACAATCTTGTGAAAAAACTCTGCAAAAAAAAGAAAGCTTCAAGAAGAAAATCTCTTTCATTTTGCCATGTCCTGCCTAACCAAAATATTTGTGTAGCTGAGCATTTTGCAAGGGAGAGCTGGTAGAGACATCTACAGTTAAAACTGCCAAGACTTTCAGTATTTTGCCAAAATTTTAACTACCAGACTAAAATATTCCAAGCTTGCTGTCTGCCTCAAGCTGTAACAAAATGGTCCAGCAATATTCATGAAAATAGTTACGAAAAAGTATTTTAAAATCAAAATTATTTGCCCCAGCCATTCTTTGGAAGTAGACAAGAAATCAATGTATGTCTGCTTCAGTCAGCAATTTGCCTCTTGAGTGACCGTTGGATTGCCTTTCACGTTAAAGATGCACATTTTGGCTGCAATGAAAGACTTGGAAAATCACTGATATAAGTGGATGCTTTGCTATTGACTTTACTGAGACCAGTATTTTACCCATCAATATCAACCACAGTACCATCAGTGGCAGATGATAACACATTGAGTAGAGCCTTTTGGAAGAAGCAGCAGCAAAGCCCTCCCTGGGGAGCATGCAGATCAAAAGCCGGGTAGGTACACGCACCGTAACTACTGCGTACAGCACCGAGCCCAGGTTAATAAGTCATATTTGTTTGGAATGTTAGCTTAAGCATCATCCTAACGCAGTTTCCAGTAAGCTCTGAGCACAGGCAGAGCAGTCTGCCCCAAAAGCCTATGCAGACGTACTACCTGTGGCATAGGAAACTGTCCTTATGCAACGTGCAAGACAACAGGAGATAAGGATTGAAAAAGCCAAAGTGTCCTCTTAAGCTTGCACATGTTGAGGACTGTAACCGAGAAAAAATGTCTTTCATTGCTAGCTCTGAACTGACTTGTGTCACAGCACTATAGTAGCTACGTACAAGAAGACCAAAATAAAAGCTGCAAAGGGAGCATTTATGCAAGTATTTTATAACGCTGCTTAATTATGCACACGAAGCTTTCCTTAGTATTCCATGTCAACATATTTAACTAGGAACATCCAGGCTTAGAAATAAAGAAATTAATGGTCCGACCAAGAGGTGGTATGAATCGGTAAGAAGCACTACACATGCTAGATCAACATAGGCTCTATCAGAGATTGTCTGTGAGCTAATGGTGTAGACCCACAGCTCCAACATTGTCACTGAATTTTGCATGTTCAAACTTCAAATACCTACTGTATTTTTACACCTACTGCATACTTTCAATCACTACACATGCTGATGTCCAAGGAAAATTTTGCCTTAGACAACCTGAAAATAAAAGAAATTGTAAAATGTCCTGCACCCTTGTATCAGATAAGAAATAAAAGCAAAAGATCATGTTACTTTACTAAACTTTCAATGTCTTTGAAAGAACAATTTTTAATCTGAATATGCTGCGCATGGAGTAGGCTCCTCTGAAGACAGCTATAGATTTTTGCTGACATGATCAGGTGACGTGGTGGTCTACCTCTACCAGAGGCAACCATTTTAAATGCACTAGGTTTCAGCTGATCACTTCAGAGGTTAGGATTTTTCTGCTGTGTTTCCTGGGGCATTTTGTTTTCAACTGACGTGAATTGTTGGCATTGTTCATCTTTTCCTAAGGCTTCTTTCTAAGTCATGAGGGTGAAATCTTTAGCATTTGCATACATTTATATGTACTATTTTAACTAGCAAATGTTGTCCTGTATTGACAAGCCACTCTTAATAAGGGAAACACTAATATTTTGCAAGGAAAAAAATGAAACACTACAGCTGTATCTTGTCCACAGCAAGGCACCAAGTCAACCTAAGAATTAGCTGAAAATTGGGAGGTTCTCAGATGCACTCCTAACTCATCCCTAACTGGCCAAGTCACATTGACTGCTGAAGTCAGGAGGAAATAAGTGGAGAAACAAAGATGAAAGCATCATCACCAGTTGCGCTGTGTTTAGAAGTCCAAGTGTGTAAATAGAGTTGCGCTGCAACGAAACTCGCAACGTGGGAATTAATCTCTATATGTGGGCCTGACCCTGCCACTCACGGCTGCGTGGGGAGTTTCAGACCCTCCATATGGCCTTACTTTCTACGACTTTAAACATCTTTTAATGTGAAGTCAACTTGCTGTTAAAACTGACATTGTCAGTACTGCTAGTTTTCTTGCAGAGCCATGGTCCTGACAACTGTTCCTTTGATGACTGCCCTTCTTTCAATGAACACGTTAGGTCACAGGGCTGACATAGGAAAGGGAAAGACTGTGAAAGAACAAAGAACGGCTTTTTCTAAAGAAACTATACTTCCACTAATTCTGAGATGCCACTAGTTGTCTGTATTTCATGCAGTTACCCAAACATTTCAAGTCCCTACATTTTGCTAAAACTGTTTTAAGAACCACAATAATGAAGATAATAGGCCTGAATTTTACCCTGGAATAAAATCCCCTCACACAGGTAGGCAGCCATGACCTATTGTCATGTAGAAGCCATTTTGGGGGGGAAGGAAATAAGAAATCATGGGAAAAGCCAGACAGCATTATGGACCAGAATAACAACCAGTGCAAGCTCTAAAGGTCTGAACACAAACCACACAGGGATTCCGAGGGAGAGTCCAATACTGTTTGCTAGTGAGTATGCCATTCTGCCTCACTGGAAGTAAAGTATTTTTTATTACTACTTTTATAATAATTTACTTAATTTACATGCAGCCCAATAGCAAAAAGAAAAAAAAGAAAAAAAAAAAAAAGCAATGAAAAAGACATGGAGCACTTCATTTGTATACCCGCAAACGTATCCATTTCATTCCTTTAGAAACAAACACTTCTGGAACCACAAACAAAAACCTCTTCACTAGCGCTGCATCCATCTCACATTCAAGCCAATGCCCTCCATTTTTAATGGCTATAATTGCTGCTCCTATATCCTGTGTGTTAACTTGATCCCTTTCGCCCTGCCAGCGATACTGGCCTTCATCCAGCTCATGTGCTTCTCATGCAGGTTCCTTTGTTATTTCCTTCCCGCACCTTTTGCACGATACACCCACCCTGAGTCTTAGCTACAGCCTTGCTCCCCTTCACCTATTTCTAAAGACCTACCTCTACCACCATGCCCATGAGGAATTTCTAATTGAGTAGACATAAGCAAATATGAACATCTGGTTAAAATAACACTTGCCTCAATTACAGAAACCCCTCAGTCTGTAGGTCTGCTGTGCTGACAGGCTGTCCCTGAAATCATGTGTCACCGTTGCTGTTGTTCTCGGTCACTCCTTTGCTTACTTCTCGATGGCAGCTCCAGGAGCACGGTGTCAGCTCTTGAAGGCAGAACAATTTTTATCACATCCTGGTACAGCACCTGGTGCCAGCAGAGAGTCTTGTTCCAAGCTGGATTTTTACAGTTTATGGTATTAGATAATATACCATAAGCTCTGGCCACTGCATTACCAGATCAAGTAGTTCGTGGCAATGCAACATCCTTATTATGACTGTCTAGCGAAACTATTTTAGATTTTCCTCCACTGCTTCCTCAGCTAACCCCAGATAACTTCTTCAGCTGTAGCTCACCGCCTCTCCTTACTGCTGAGTGCTGCCACCAGCTCTTGGTGCCGGGGTCCTTTTAGGGTGGCCAGGCTGCAGGGCCCAGGTGGCCAAACTTGATAGTTCACTAACGAAGTCCAAGAGGGCGGGCTGTAGGACAAAAGGGATGGGGAACCTGTTTTGGCTGTAAAACTCAGCACTTTTGTTTTTGTGGGCGTTTTATGTGTTTTTTCTTGACACGGAGGAAAACGCTTCCCATAAAATCATGAGGAGAGAGGGAAAACTGAGACCAGGCACACGCTGACAGCAAACAGAGGAGCACAGGGCGCTACATGGCAGCGGTCTGCAGCCAGTCACAAGCTGTGAAAGGGCTGGATGGAGGATATTCGGAGAGGGAATCCCACGCTCCTGACCGCCTGCGCGCTGAGCTCAGCTTGCTGGCCCAGCATTGAGCCTCCTCTACCGCTCACCTCAAATAAACCTCAAGGAGTCCAACTGTCATTTTGAGACAAAAACTGTCAGAGTTTGGGAAGCCTCCAGCGGCCTCTGCAACACCCCGTATTCTCCTCAGCTGCGTGTCGAAGACGGCAGGCCTGGCGGGAGCCGGGAGGGATTTCCTTCTCGCCCATTCAGCCGCCCTTTAAAGACATGTAGTAAACACAGGCACGCCGGCGCGGGCATCCTCACAGGAACACCACCCGTGCGCTATACGTGCCGGTGTATGTGGCGTGCGTTGCCGAGGAGTAAGGTACAGCTGCGGGCGGAGCTCCGCGCCCGCGGCCCCGCCGCCCACTTGCCATGCGCTGCCCGCGGCCCTGCGCGGCGGGGGGGAGGCGGCTGCCCGCGTCCGGAGGAGGAGGAGGCGGAGGCGGAGGAGGCGGGCGGGGGGAGCGCGGCGCGGCCCGCCCAGCCCAGGCGGCGGCCGTGGCGGTGGGGTTTCCCCCCTTCCCTGCCGCCTTTCTCCGCGCTGCGGGGGTTGAGGCGGGCGCGGCGGCGGGGCCGCCGGGGCGGGGGAGGAGGGAAGGGAAAGGGCGGGGGGGGGGAAGGAGGAGCCGCCGCTGTGAGGCGGGCGGGTTGCACACACACGCACACACACAGGCACAGTGTGCGGAGGAGGAGGAGGAGGAGGAAGGAGGAGGTCGCCGCCTCGGCGCAGCCCCGGCTCCCTGCGCAGCGCGGCGGGGCCGGCGGCGGCGGCGCGCGCCCCCTGACTCCCGCCCCGGCGGCGGCTGAGGTAAGGCGGCGGCGGCAGTGAGGGGCTGCGCGCGCGGCGGCCGTTAGGGGCGACCGTTGAGGGCGACCGTTGGGGTCTGGCGGCGGCATCGCGTCCTTCACGGGTAGCGCCTCTGCCCGCCCCTCCGCCCCGGGCCGTCACCTTGGGCTCCCCGCTCCGCCCGGGGCAGCCGCCCGGCGGCTCTGCCGGCTCCGGCCCCCGGCCTCCTGGCACCGGCCCGCTGCCTCGGAGGAGATGGACGTTCACACACGCGTGTGTCTGCGCGTACGTGTGTGAGATTTTAGGTATGTCTCGATATGCGTGTGTGTGTGTGTGGCTGGTGATTGAATTATTCTCCTCATCTTCGCTGCCAGCTGTGCAGCTCGCTGTAGTTTCTGAGTGTATCCGGATTTTGTCAGTGCTGGGCGGTGTGACAAATGTTTCTGTGTAGTTAAGTATAACTTTCTTGTGGTGTTTTTTTTTCTTTTCTTTTTTTTTTTTCTTTTCCCCTTGGAGAAAGGAAGGCTCACCTTTGAAGATTTTTTTTTGTTTGTTTGTTTTCCTTCAGATGTATTGAAAGGTCTCTCGGAATACAAGTGCTTGTGTTGCGTCTGTGTGTATGTGTCTGTCATTTACACGGATGTTTTTAAAACACTTAAATTTCAAAGCAAGGTGCAGAAACAATGTTTCCATTTTGCCAGCAAGGCTATGCACCGTATTTGATGCATAACTTTGAATTATGTGCAGTCAGACACCTGTTACTTAATCCTGTTTATCCTTTCCAGTTACAGTTATCCAGCCTCGGTCTTCTTTTTTTTTAATATCTGAAAATAAATTACAAGTATCTTTTTATGTTGGCATCTAGTAGAAAACCAGGAATCTAAAGCATTTGTGAGGTATATAATGTGTGTTTATTAGGTAATGCTTTCTCAAAGGGAGGTGATTTTGGAAAGTTATAGAATAATCTTTATCTCTGGGGGAGTTTATATAATGTTAAAGTGTCCATGGGGAGGCATCTGTAAGAAAGGCGGGCAGTAGGGGCTACAGAAAATCAAAGTCTTGCACAGCATAAATCTTCAATAAAGCATGCATCGTGTCCTCTTAATATGTAAATAATGTTCGTGTTTTCCAAACTTCACTTGATGTTGCACTGTGGCATTTTAAGTTTAATAATTGGAGTTAATGAGGATCCTAGAGAAAATGTCGCATTTCTGATTCCGCAAGAGGATGGAGCAGATTCTTTCATAACGCATTTGTATTGATGGTTGTATTCTGTAGTTTACTTGAGCAGTTTTAGCAAGCTGATAATGTTACTTGCTTAAGGTTATTTTCTCTGACTTCTGAAAGTGTAACGTCGACAGTATTTGCAGGCTTTCTCTGGATCAAGGGTACCTAATATTGCTATGTATCAGAAAAGAACTATTGTTATATAGAGCTGTGCAATTTTGTATTATACAGAGACAGTTTTTAAATATGAGTTGGGAATGGATTTATTCTCCTCTGCAACCAATAACTTTGTAAAGTAATTAAAAATAAATTACAGATTTCAGAGATGAGAATTCTCTTCCACAACTGTTAATACCAACTCTGCCTTCAAATGTCAGTTTTGATTAATCTCTTGATGATATCACTAAAAATCAGATATTAATATGAAAGTCAAACCTCTGGTGAAAATATAACTGCACATAGCTGTCAAAACAAAATTTTAAGATCCAGTTTGATTGCTGGATGTGGATACATACTTGGTAGAGTAACAATGCCTTTTATTTTATAGACATGCGCCCACGCAGAGGAGCTTTGTTCTAAAACAGTATTTTCTGTCATGAATTTATGCATAGCCTACACTCTCTGCTTCTTCTTAGCATGCAGGGAAGAAAGAACCTTGAGGGGGAAGAAAGACCAAAAGCGGGAGGAGAAAGAATTCATATGAATTTCCCTTACTGACAGAGGAAATACCTCTTTGTTATATATCACCCCAAATCACTGGTTGTGTTCTGCTTTCACCTTTTCTAAAATAGTGGCAAGTTGTTTTGGCTTGATATACGCTGCTGACTTCTGTTGCAGACTTTGGCCATTTGTTCCAGTAATATCTGGCTGTGATGATGAACTTGGGGCTACGCTGTGAGTTTGTCAAGTATTTGTTACAGCTTTGTAGGAACTGATGGCTTTATTTTCACCAGGTTTACATATACTGTGTTGAAAACTTGTAGGGGTATAATTTCCATGCTTATGGAGATTACTTACTTTGTATTACTTTTTAATTTTTTAACTTGTCATTTTTTGTAGTCTACTTGCGTGTTTTGTGGTTTACTTTCCTTGGTGGTTTTAACAGCTTAATTGCTCTTCCTTCCTGTTCGTAATTTGAAGACTGAAGTCTGAAACTGCTGTTTTAATATTTTCCGTAAAACTGAATTAATCCCTTTTTCCAGGGGAAAGGAAGAAAGTCACGGAGGAATACTTATCAGAATTTAAAAAATGAGAATAAAAACTTACTGCAGGCATCTTACCTGAGAGTGGCTAGTTACGAAAACTGATACCTCATCGATTTCGGAGAAGGCTGGTTTCCTCTGTAGTTTCAATCATCTGTCCCATTAGATTCGGGGAATTGTTGTAAATTAGTTTAGAAGTGAAATTTTCCAAATCATAAAATCTCTGGTTGCTTGCTAGTGGAAATCATTATTAAAGGTTGCATAAGCATTATTTGCAGGATGGCTAATGAGTAGCCTGGGCTTAGTTCCATTCTCTAATAAATAGATGCATTGTGCTACTTCAAAAATTGCAAAATTGATGGCTCGAGTTCATTTACTAATTTTGCAAGATATGTAACACATCCAGTTTTGGGAAGACTCTTTGATGTCTGCAGAAGTTGCACGTAGTGGAGATGTTCGTGAGCCAGACTTAACTCTTCAAAAGTTTTTTGATTATGCTGTTCAGGACATCTTACTCTTATGAAAGATGCATGCGTAACACTTACCACATCAAAATGACCTAAGAGCATGCATCAAAGGCTGAGATAAATTTTATTCAGTGGGACTTTCTGGGAGCAGGCATTGTGGTCCTCTTGCTGCTGCAGGAAAAGCGTGTGTTGACTTGACTTTGTCGTGTAATTTTTGGACTTTGTATTCCCAAAGATCTGACCTGTACAGGGTTTGAATATATGGGATGGCAATGGTATAAATACTGAAAATACTGTGCTTTGACATTAACCAGCCTGCTTTGCTTATGTTCTCACCCTGTGAGCACTAAGCTATGAAAATTTATCTATCATCTCGTTGGTCCTCACCCATCTTCTTATGGTAGCAGTCTCCGGAAGTTTTGTAAATGAGGATAAAGAGGCTTGCAAAACTGCGGAAGAAGACAGATTCCCAGCCATTCTGGAATTAATTAATTAATTAATTATGCCTAACTTCCATGTTCCAGGAAGACATGCTCAGTGCCTGGAATAGGGCCACAACATGGGGGAGAGTATCAGAACAGCCCTTTCATAGAACCATGGAATTGTTAAGGTTGGAAAGGACCTTTGAGATCATCGAGTCCAACCGTTAACCTAACTGCCTGGTCCACCTCTAAACCATGTCCCTAAGCACCACATCCACACGTTTTTTTGAATACTTCCAGGGACTGTGATTGTACCACTTCCCTGGGCAGTCTGTTCCAATGCCTAACCACTCTCTCCGTGAAGAAATTTTTCTTAGTATCTAATCTAAATCTCCCTGGCACAATTTGAGCCCATTTCCTCTTGTCCTATCACTTGTTACTTGGGAGAAGAGACCGACCCCCATCTCACTACAACCTCCTTTCAGGTAGTTGTAGAGAGCGATAAGGTCTCCCCTCAGCCTCCTCTTCTCCAAACTAAACAACCCCAGATTTCGCAGCAGTCCTCGCAGCGCTAGTGCTGGGACTCTGTAGTTTTCAGGGCAAGACGCTCCCGAGCGGCTTACGTGAGTCACAGAAATAGATGGTGCAGCACAATTGTGGCTTTAGAGATTCCTCTCCAGCAGACTTCTGGATGATCTTTTCCCTCTGAGGTTGTCACTGCTGGGATCTTGGAGGAAAATCAATACATACATCCCCTCCTTTTGAAGACCTACATCAGTTTATGTAAGGTAGTGAAGTGCTGGGGTTTCTTTTGTCAGTTTGGCTATACAAGTCATTCTAGGTATCATCCACTGAATTAAGAACTCATTAAAGCTGTGCCTGCGCAACAGCAAAAGAATCTTGATTTTTGGACAAGAATGAAACAAAACTCTCTCTTCCTTGCTACTGAAGAGCCCAGCCCTTAGACAGACTGTTACGAAATCATACTGTCCTGTTTGCCTTCGTACTAGGCTTGGATGAATGGTATTTGTGAATGGTTGTCATGTTTCTTTTCACCTTTGGAGTTCTAAGAAGCACCAGTCAGTCTGTGGGAGGGAACCTGTTCCTGGGGAGTAGTGTAGGTGTCACTGAAAGGTTAGGTTGCCTTAATGTAGTGTATCTGCTCGTGAAAAGGGAGAAATACAAGGTCTCCAGCTTTTAAGGCCACTTGCCTTTTTCATGGTTTAGGTTTCTGTGGCAGATGGGGCTATTACGTTGATCTCTGTGGCTTCCCATTCTTTTCCATTGCCAGTTACTGGTGTTGAGCTCGGTCTTGATCCTGTCCTGCCAATGGGTAATAGCTGGTTGTGGGACAGACAGCATAGATCACAAATACCATAGATAGGGCATGCAGCAGTCTCACTTGTCCTCCCCTGTTTAATGATCAACTCGTTTAATGAGTAGGTGAATCCATAATCTGACTTTCTGCAATTGCTGCATGCCGTCTGGTAGAAAATCTATTCCATAACCAGTAAGTGCTCCTAGTTCCTGATGCTGTGTGTCTCATCTTTCTTTTTATAATAGCGAGTGATTGAAACTTAGTTAAGTAGGTGATTGGCAGCTGCCATACATCTAAACTTAGGGCCTTGCTTTCCATTTTATATGGAAGCTGTTATCGTACCACCATGAGGCCCTACACTTGGACAGTTAAGGGTCACTTGCTTGGTCTTTTCTCAAAAGAAGAGCTTATTTCTTTAACCAGTAACAATAACTGGGAGCTTTAGGCAAATGAGGTGAGACAGTCTGTTTGGAACGTGGTCTATTGTAAGGTCTGTTTGTGGGGTTCTTGAGATTAGTATCGCTGAAATAACCATGCACCTCTGCCCTCTCCTTTCTGAAGAAGCTGGCTCTATTCAGCTGACTTCAGGGCTCTCAAATTGTAACTTTCTTTGTGAGCTAACCTTGCAATTGGCAATTTTAGAAGACTGTGAGAAGATGTATAACGTTATAGATGCTAGGTTCAAGAGTGGCTGTTCAGACTGAATAACCTACATTGTTCCTTTTCAGATGTTGTACTGATAGGTCATTTACCTGAAAAGTTTTAATCTAAGCTTGGTGTCTGTATTCTCTTGTTCTTATGTGTAATACCATCTGAAAATATGAAGAGAGAAAAAATTTACAGATGTCATCCACCTATCAAATAGTTATATAAAAGCATTTTATATCTGCAGGTGGTCTAGCAATATGCCATCTGAGAGAGAATATACATTCAACTTCAGAAATGTTTGCGTGCACTTTGGTAAGGAGGAAATGGGTATGAAAAAGGTATTAAAGAGCAGGCTATTTATTCTTGAAGTTATAGACAGATTTCCTTTTCTAACAATTTCTATATTGAACTTGAGCACACATTCTCCTGCAGACTGGAAGCAATCAGTCAGGAGGTTAGTGACTAATAAGGGGGGCAAAAAGAGTAAGGACTTGAAAGGTTAATAAGAAGCATCTCTTGGATTGCAGTGATCTAGAGTTTCCATGATCCTGTGAACAGTGTGATGTTGTGGAAAATAACAAGTAATAAGGGAGGTCTTGTGAGATGTAAGCTGTGGTTTTGAACAAGATAGGTTGGATGAAAGAGCTTCTTATAACAATGTGGTAATTTTTCCTCCTTGATCTTTTAGGCCATTCCAAAACTCTGCGGGCTTTCCTGTTCCCATTTTTCTCTTTCTTCAACATATTTATTTCCCATGCCTGAAATTGCCATGTCTCTCACATTTGCGTTTTGGTTTCCCTTCCTAAGCTTGTGGAGATGTTCATTATTGATGTTGCTGTATCTGCTATACTTTGTTGCATGTACAGATCTTCTCTACTCTCCTCTTAGCTGAGGCTGTGTTCTGGATTCAGGATGCTTGCCCCTGTCTCTACCTTTAGACATCTGCACTGCTGCTGCAGCTGCTAAAAGGAAACATGGGGAGGAAAGGAGTTGATAGCTGTAGTAAGAGCCTATTTGTTTTGAAATACACAAATTAGGATAAAAGTTCTTAAAAAAAAAAAACAAACCAATTTTGAATATCGATACCTTTATGCAAGTTGCTTTTTTTTCCTGTTACGTAGACATGATGAGGACATGTTACTGTAATTCTTACAGAATTCCCCTCAGAAAAGAGTGAGTGGGAATGGAGGATGAATGCCTTATTGGGAAATATGAAATAGAGCCATGGAGTAGTTACTCTGGCTGGGCTAACATGATCTGTTGAACCAAATAGAATTGGTATAATCTTTTCTGTGAAGGACCCTGATCAGGGAAGGAAAAGCATTTTTGAAGAAGGAGGGGGACAGATGGGGCAAGAGGCTGATGAATTTGCTGCAGGTTTGTTTGCAGAGATGACAATGAAGCATAATTCTGCTAAAGGAGAGGTTGGGTGGCATGGTGTGGTGATGAAATGGACTGTGTATTGCTCCTAAACCCCGACTGCAAGGCAGACAGGGGCTGTTGGGTGATTTGATTTCCCCCCCCCGATATAGTTCTTGAGGATTGGTGCAGATTAATTGGGCTCTCTGCTGGATTCAGAGAGCTGTACTGCATGTCTGACAGCAAAGAATAGACTGAGTAATTATTGCTTTCTGGTCTTTCAGTCTGTGTTATTTGTGTACTGCTTCCCTAGCAAAATATGCTTAGGAATAATTGTCATACATTAAATGACAAGGAAAGATGGAATGTGATTGCAGGTATATCGAGCAGCTTGCAAATTAGGTGCTGCAGTCTGGCATAAGAGCTGTTACTAGCAGGTAACGTGAATACTTGGGCATCACTGCTCAGCTGGTAATTTTCACATTGGAAATCTCCTGTATCCGTGTATGCTGCAGGTGCAGGGGAGCTCTTGGAAATTCCCCTCAGCGTGTCTGCATCCCTCACATGATGTGCTTATCTGCTTGGATTGGTGAATTCCCATGCTGAAGCAGAAGGTGGGGGTTTCTGGAGGGGGAAGATGTGACCTGGGAGAATAATTGTGGGCTCAATTAGGGCAGTCTGAGTGGGGAGGAGATTCACCTGCTGCTTGTTGTCCTGTGGGGTGGTGGTGCCATATTCTCCCAGGCAAAACAGCTGGGGCTGTGAGAACCTGACAGGCTCTTCTGCTTGCTCTAAAGCTAGGAGAAGTAGCCCCTGCTGTATATCTACATTTACCCTGGGGAAGGACTGTTGGTCCTGTAATTTCTCTGCTGCAACTGAACTGATACAGTGATTCCTGCCCCCCCCCCCAATCCTTCAAATCTGGCAATCTCTAGCAGAGTCTGGCTATTCTTTTTGCTGATGCTCTGGTTTTCAGCTATGAAATACATAGTGGCTTTTCATTGACCTGTGACTATAGCAGGTGGCAGGGAAGAGAAATAACTTCTGAGAAGACCTTGGCCCAGGTCAGAATAAAATGGACATAGATTTTTCGTTGCACAGGTTGCTGCTTCCCTGCATTCACATCGGTATAATTTTGCTAACCTCAAGCAGACCTTCATCTACTTGGATGCATCCTAAAGCATTATGTATGTTTGGCCCTGTGTGTTTTTTTTTTTCCCTCTCCTTCCCAGACTGAGAAAGTACTGGAATCTGCACAAATGCCTAGCCTGGTAGGCAGGTGCTGATAAAATGGTCTCCTTTGAGATATCCTGATGAGACCACAAGGTTAACTTTGAAAAGTCATACAAAAAGAGTTTGTAACTGTGTGCCGTTTTGTGTGTGTCTTTATACAAGAAAATGTCTTACAGTTAAATTAGTATTTGTATCAGGTAATGGAAGTATTTGCACTGCTTTTATGGGAGTGGTTGCCATCTCTTCCCATGTTGAATTAATGAAGACTCATGCCTTGGAAGAAGCGTATGGTACTTAACTGGACTTGCCCCAGAGAGGGTTGAAAAGTTGGTGTAGTGCTGGTGAACTTGGTAACGGTACTGATACTTTTGTGAATGGATGTATGGATCGTGCACATAGGAGTGAGTGCCCCAAATGTCTGTTATGTGAACTTAGCTGTTAATTACCTTTGCATTGGAAAAGAAAGATAGCTGATGATTGCTTAATTTTCTGGATTGAGCTGGTAGTAAATATGTATGGGTGCTTAGACGGATAGGAAAAAGAAACAGCAGTATCAGTCTTCTGCATTTTGCTTTTCTCTCTCTCGAGAGCTGTGTGATCATTACTATGGAGAAGTGTTGAGTGCTGTTGTTCCTATTGCATGTTTTTGCTTGGTTGGTGTGGAAGGTATAAATCTTAATTTCTGCTAGTCTGGTTGAGTTCATTTAGAAGGATTCTTATTAATGAAGTCTGTACTGCAAAATTGTAGTCCCTGTGTGGATAGGGGAATCACAGCTCACTTAGACCTTTATCTGGTAGTCCAGATCGCATATAAAAACTTAATCACCATTTCTCTGCTGCATCTTCATTTTCAGTGCTGATCCCTTCACTGAATTGCAGCCTGAGAAAAGAGAAAACGTGGTGGCCTTTGGCTATGGTGACAGTGTACCAGTTGATTTATTCAGGGGTTTGGTTTGGTTGGGGGGGGGGGGGGTGTTTGGTTTTTTTTTTTTTTTTTGAAGGTAGATGAATGATGCTCTCCAAGTTTTGTGCAGATCCCTGTATTAGTTTCTCTAACAGCTTTCCCATGGTGAACTAAAAGCCTTGTGTAATGTAAATGCATTTCCAGATGTGGGGAAATCAGAAGTATATGTTTGCAGTAATTCTTTGCTATACAAACACATATTTATTTTGTAAATGCTTCTTGTATTTTAAAACACAAGGTGAAAGCAATGCTTACATGGGTAGCTGTGAATTGGCATGAAGTAGACTACTTCTAAAAAAAAAAGTAAGCTTTATTGCTGAGGATGTGTTTTTTTAATAATGATCTTTGTGACATTTCAATTTTCAAAACTAAATCAACTGAATCAATCTGTCAAGAAATACATGCTCTGATTTATATATATTTGATTTAGTTATGCTCAGTTAAATAAACAGTGCCCTGTAATCTTCACTGATCTCATCCTGCTTTCATTTCTAATTTATCCTTGAAAAGACACTGCTCGTTTTAATTTAGTACAACCACCTCCCCTCCCCACAGTAGAACAGCTGAAGATGAATATTGTGAAAACAAAGATATAATTGCAGATATAATCAGATACTTTGTATGTTAAAAACATCTATTGAATTGATCGGAAATTACGCGGAAAGATATACAGGTAGTTTTTCAGGTAATTTTGAATCATCAGATGATCGATATGGTGAGTAGTTTTCCATGATTCAGGTGCTGAGCAATGTGGCGATTACTTTAAGGCTTTTGGAAACTGGAAAACAGATTTTGAAATTCACAGGTAGAAATGGCAGAGGGAATTACATTGCTGTGTAAACCGTTACATTATACGGTTTTAAGAAGTTGGCTCCATCCCACCGTAATTTAGTGTCAGAATGTTCTCTGTGGATTTTCATGTAGTTTTCATTGTCTCCTTTTTTTTTAAATGGAATTGTTTTCTTTACAGAACACAATCTTAGTACAACAAAATATGAGAGATTTTCCAGTCATGTAAGATTACATTAGCCTTTTTGTGGGCTGATTTTTTGAATTACTTAATTTTTTCTATTCCCTTAATAAAGGCTGATGATATCTAAAAGAATTACCCCTGCCTTTAGCAGCATTTAAATACTCATGAAGACCTTCATGAGTAATTTGAAATTTTAACCAAAACTTGGATTGCAAAAGTGTTGCTTTGCCTGGTTCATCTGAAAGATCTGTGGAAGTATTTCTTCAAAGTGTTAGAGGTAGTAATTATCAGAGTAAGGTGTTAGTTTTGTTAAAAGCTATAAAACTATATTTGTAAAAGTTGTAAAATTGTAGACCTGTGGTATTTGTTAGGTGAGGTACATCTCTTCCTTAGAAAGTAATTGGTAACTTAAATGATAATTGCTTTTCTGGTAATATTGCTTAATTTTGTAAACCATTACATGGAATCCCTCAGTTACTAAGAAACAAACTCATCATTTCAGTTAAAAAGTAGGTGCTTCTGTATACATACTTCTTTTTGCAGAAGCTGAAGAAAAGATAATACTTCTTGGTTAATTTTAAATCACGTAAAGGAATTCTTATTTAAAGATGACTGAAAGTGGATGAATCCTTTTTCCTTCCACCTCTTCATGCTATCATCACATTTTGGGTTTTAGAAACAAAAGAATATTGGCTTAATGGTTTTGTTAGGGCATGTTTTGCTTGGCTGAGTAGTCTTCAGTTCAGCTAGTAATTAGCACATCTCTTAATGACTGAAACTAAATTTTCACAGAAGTTGGCTCTTCATGTTCAGCGATGTCTATTCACAAAGTGTGGGTGTTACGAGCATGTAACCTAAGTCAATTTGAGCCTTGTATTCAACTCAAAATCACTTTGTGCCTCATCTAAGGCGCCTTTTGGAAGGCTGTTGCAATTCATCTGTTCTCTCCTACTGTAATACTATTGTGACTGGGTTTATGCATCTGCAGTTTTATCAAGCAAGATGCATAGGCCAAAATTGTGTGTGTCCACTTACTGGTCTATTCCTTTAATTGTTAAAAGGGAAAATAATAATAGAAAAAATTACTGTGTGAGGAGTACGTCACTGGAGATGTGGTTTGTTCTGCTCCAGTGCAGCTCAGTCTGAGCAAAGCCCATGAGACAAGGATTGGTGAGATGGTGTTCTTTGAAGAACTGATGAGAAGCAGGGTATATAATCTTTACTGTTTATTTCAGCCTTATATCTTTCTTGTTTGGGCTTGATATGGTAGGTAGCTCTATAGATCATGTCTAGCTCAGTGCTGCTAGTATTGCTTTCCCATTTGGGCCATGTTTTGGCCTTGCAAAAGTTAGAGCAAGTCACTTAATTTTTCCCTTCCTTGTGGCTTCCCATGTTTAGAAAGAGATTTTATCGTCACCTTCCAAGGTATTAATAAAGCAAGGGTGACGCTTGTCTGCAGAGTGTTTTGACATTCTTTATGAACAGTGCTGTAGTTGTTGTTGATTATTATTCTTTTGTACCAGTCTACTCACTGCCTCAAAAGTTGGCAGTTGCTTAATAGCACTCAGAAGCAAAGCAGAGGCAGGGAGTGGAGGGAGAAAAAAAAAAAAAAAGGGTCTTCTATCTGACAGATAATTGAATATCTTCTGTTCTGTTGGGTTTTTTGTTGTTGTTTTTTGTTTTTTAATCTTGAAATTTGACCTGATAAAAGAAAGGTAACGAGACTCTAAATAGTGTCAGGAGTTACTTGGCAGGAGGTATGCCATCTATGAGAAATAAAACTGACCTGAGTATAGCATGCTGCAACTGCACAAACCCAGCCCTTCAGAGCTTCAGATATGATTAAATCAGTCTGTAGGTTTTGCAGGTGCAATACTTCATTTGGCTTCAGCACTGTATTTGACAGTATCCTATTGGCTGTACAGCCAAGGTGGCTCCAGTTATTCCTTCCAAGTGAGGTATATATCCACAAAGTTGTCTCAAGATGCAAATGCTTCTGACTGTAGCATTAGGCTGACATGTACTTGCTAAAAATGCTCTTTTTCAGAAAAAAAAAGCCCTCTAGTTTGTGATATCAGCTGTCAAAGACTGCACTTTTTCAGGATGAGAGAAATTGCTGGAATTGTAGATGACTGCATTGAGACTGATATAATTTCTTGAAAATTAATTTTTAACTCAGTTTCAGCAGAGCAAGGAGTGGCTCTTAGGACACGTTTGATCCTGTAGTAAGTGTAGTAGTGTTTTACTGGGTTAGAATACGTAACTTTTTGTGACACAGGAGGAATAGGGACCCAGCCTGAAAGCTCCTTCTTTGCTGTTTGATATTGGTTTGGAAATTCCACCACCTAGCCCCTTCCCCCCTCCCTGTATCTTTTGGGCATAGGCATATCTGGCTGTAGTGGACTTTTAAAATTAGATTTCTTTGTTGTAAACCAGAACTTGGGTTAAATACAGTAAGACACACGTGCACACACACACACCACCACTCCCAGTGTTCTGATTACGGTATTTTTTCAATACCTATCTTAAATGTCATGATAATGCCTGACATGAAGGCTCATTGTCTCGTGAACAATGAGATACACAACAGCCTTCAGCAGTGCACATCAGAACAATGTGCATACTTCCAGCTTAGCCCTTAAAGTATGAACTAAAGTACAGCACAATGTAAATGTCAGTTCAGGAATGTTAGGTAGGCTTGGTATGATCCCTTAAGGATTCTTTCTTCATGTCCTAAATTGCAAGGTTTCTGGGGCAGGAACTATCCTTGCATTATTTATTTTATAGCATTTATTACAATGCAGCCTTTTTTTTTTTTTTTTTTCTTTTTGTAACCTGATTGGTACCCATTCTCTGATACCTCAGATGAGATAATAAACTGCAACACGGTGTTTTTAATTAGAATATATATACACACTATTTTATGCTAGTTAAAAAGAAATGGCATCCATGTTGTTCAGTTCAACATGACAAAGTGTCTAAAGGTATAAAGCAGCTTTCAGAATGATTATGACAATTTTGTATCTTTTTATATTCCAATTGTTGACACTTTTTTAGCATGATAAGAGGGCTTTACAGAAGCCTGCAGCGTATGTGTTAGCAACAGGGATTCTGGTAAATTACTTCTTGACCTTGACTTGCAAATCAAAATGTAACAAATCAGGGGCATGGACATACTACACCAGGACAAACTCCCAGGAGTGCAGCTTAATGTATGGAGCAAGGCATTGCTTATACTGCTTAGATTAACATGTCATACAGTATTAGAGGCCATTGTTTTTAATACCTTTGTTAAGGAACAGATCCAGTTTTGATTTATAGCCCAGCAGTAGCAAAGTTCCATTCTTTTCAGTTTTAGAAGTATAGTCTGATATAGGATTTTATCAAGCAGTCTTTTGTCATATAATCTTTGGCACCAGTCTTCCAGCAAAAATGTAAATGTGCTTCTTAGTGTTATTTCTAGGTATGAGGATTCCCTGTGTAAACCTTTAAGTCAGAGCATAACTCAGGACTTGGTTAGTTTTGGTTTTGTTTTTTTTTTTTTTTTTTTTGGCAACTGTGTTATGATAGTCTGAATCAGCAAAGCTTGCTTAAAGGGATACTCTCAAGTCAAAACCATGTATATGTATAAAAAAATAGTTTTTTTTCAATAAAATGAAATAGCTGCAGATATCAGGCCTACCACTGAACATCCCTGTCAGTTTTAAAACTAATTTACATGGGTTGTGTTGTTTCTGTTTCCTCCCTCTTTCTTTTAGTTCTGTGAAAGGCAATGAAGAACAAACCCTGAACAAACTCGACTGCATAGCTGGATGAGAAAAGAAATAGAAGAGACTGGGCAGAAATTGCAATCTAATATACAGAGCATAGATCTGGAAAGCCGTTTCAGCTATGCTGAAAACTATTTGACACTTTGCAGTCTTACAACACTTAGTGATCTCATAGTGGTTCTGGAAGCTTTTTTTAGGCGTTGTACATACTTGTTAAAAATGCTTCTTCCCTCAAAGAATTTGTAACACCAGTATAGGAGGAGCCTAGAACTGAACGTAATTTTTAGTATATAGGCAACAGAATGTAAGTGTGAAACAATTCTAATTACATGTGGTGAAGACCAGCCTTAAAATTCAAGCTGCATGTTTTAATAGTTTTCAGTCAAGTGGGACTTCAAAGTTATTGCCTTTCCTTTTAAGTGTAAGTTTTTACATTGGGCAACCTAGCACAGACTAGTACTGGCTACCATTGTGAGAGATTTGTTTCAATAAAGCCTGTAGCATGGGGCCCAGGAAGCTTGCACAATGAGGCTCTGTAAACCTCTGCTGCAGATGTGTAATGCTTTGATCTGCTTACTGGACAAATAAAAAATTAAACCGATGTCCCCTATTTTTTTGTTTGGGAGAAACTAGTGGACAGGAAATCTGGCTAGCCATATCAGATTTTGCCCCAATAAATTGCATCAGTTTTAAAAAAGAGGCGTTGTACTTGCAGCTTAATGTTTAAACTCGGTGTCAAAACGTTATGGCAGAATAATGCAAACTGATAATGCAAATGGTTTTCTTGGGTGGATTTCAACTCCTGTGCTAGTATCTGGTAGAATGTATTTACTTTCTTGCATTGAAATACCATGCTATTTCCATCACGATAATGCCACTTTTAGCTAGCTGGTTGCAGCCAGATTCAGAGATAGTAATCAAAATTGTTTTGAAATGTATCTCTGTTTTATTACAGTGTAAGTTCTTCTTTTATACTTCATATTATTCAGTGACTAAACATGTTTAGTTTGATCGGGGTATGTGTTCTAGGTGGGTAGAAGCAAAATAAAACTGTGTTTAAGCCAGTTGTAATTTAATTTTAGCTCTGTACATTTTGTTGAGACGAGAAAAGCTGCTGGCATTTGGGCCTTGCAGTGCATTATGAAGTGACTACCAGTCAGATTCTCCTATGGAATTAAAACAAATTGGAAAGCAGAGTGAGAAAGAGGAAGAGATATTTGTATGAATTAAAAATCTATGGCCTGTGGTTTGCCATCCTCTGTTGCTTTGGTTGATAATGTCTGGTTATATAAACTTGTTCCCACCACTTTCTTCTTGAACTTGCAGAAAAGCAGTTTTGTTGTGGTGTAACATCTGCTAGCATAAAAATGGTTGTAAATATACTGCTGCATCTTCACTGTGCAGCCCAGTAGGAAGGAAAGAAGGGATGGAAGGGAGTGTTCTCTAGGAGCACAGATGGCTTTAGTAATTAATAATGTTTTGTAAAATAGTTTAAAAAAATTATGACTTAATATGACTGCCAAAAAAGGGACTGTATGAAAAAGCTGAGTGCGTCTATTTGGTACGTTTGGAAGAGTTTGCTCTTATTAAACTTTCCTGGAGGAACATACTTGATATGAACAGCTATGTACCTTCCCATGTGTTACGGGACAGAGAGGTTTGGATAAAATGGCATGCCCATTCTGTGTTATTTTGCACTGTGAAGTGTATCTTGTATTATAACCGATATGTAATTATCTCAGTAAATATTCAAGGGGAGAAATAATGCTGCTTAATTCCTTTGTCTTGCTGTTATGAAGGACGTTGGAGTTGCTGGCATACATTTCAAAACATGAACGACAAGAAACAAGCTCCAAGTTTCTGGAACACGGGGCACATCCCAAAAAAGAATGACTGAGCTGCAATAGGATTTCTGTGATGATGCTGAGCTTTCCCTGGAGACCTTAGATGATTGCATTTTATCTTAGTGATTTAAAGTGCTGGCAGCTGGTGGCTTGCTGGCCTGAAAGGAGTATCCATCCTCTTCCCATCTTTTCACCTGCTGCGTGTTCCCCAGTGCCTGCACTGGCTGCCCAGGCTCCACACTGGAGTCTGGGATTGCCCCTTCCTTTCTGTTTTCTTTGGATATGGTGAGACACCGCTAAACTTTACACTTAGTTGGAGTGCAGTTTTTTATGAAAATAATTAATTCCATTGGCCCAAGCAGAGTAAAAGCATTTACCCATAATTGAGCTGGATTCTTTGTAATGCCATAAGTGAAGTCTTGGATTGTTAATGCTTTCATCAGCAGTGAGTAATTTCATAGATTGAAAACCTCTTAAACTGCAGCAAAATAATTTTGGTTCCAGGCAATTACTATAGGTGACTGTAAAAATAGAGTACTTTTCCCCCTGCCTAAAAAAACACATGACCTTCTTAAAACATAGGTAAAACTACCTGCAGGAACTTTAGGATAGTATATAGTAGTTATATCCAAGATACCCTGAAATTCTGTGATTCAAATTGCAGATTGTGTTTCTTAGGTCTATTACATTTGCATGCTGATGAGAGTTTGTGGTACTGTTTTTTACATTGCACAAATGCTGCTGCTGTTTATGGCTTGGCTTAAATTATGTGGTTATAGTTAAGAAAACTGTGTTATGGCCAATGATGAACATTGGACACTTCAGAATTTGATGCCTCAACACCTGGTTAGGTGTTTAGTTGCAACTGAGATCCTGTGGTGTCTATCTGGTTAGGTGTTCAGGAAGTGAGGAACATAAAATTAATGATTCTTTGCAAAAAGTTGGTATTGAGGTACTTAAGACCAGCTTATTTACCTCTTTTTAAAAGTGATTTATTTGTTTATTTTTTTCCTTGGAACAGGAGAGAAATGAAAATTATAGGGTTTTTCTATTTTAGCCTTTACAGCCAGCTGTGGAACAAAGGACAAACCTGAGGCTGCAGCTGCTCTCCGTTTCCCCATCAGTATTTAGGTTACTGTACATCACAGATTGCTCAGTGTTTCTGCCTCTGTAACTGAGACTTGACTCTGGCTTGAAGTGTTTCCCTCAAAGAATTTACAGTCTTACTAAAAGGGCCATTGGAGATTTTGAACACAAACAAGCTTCTGAAGAAATACTTAACTGGTGAAAAGGAAAAGATTTTTGGTATTTGCATAACTAAAAAGAAACTGATTTTTTCATTAAATTTATGAGATTGTACTCATCTGTTTACATGGAACATGAGAAATTTCAGAGCCCAATGGCAGTTTTGCCCAGAAAGCTGTAAATTATTAAAACCAGTTGAGAAGCAGATTCTGTTTCTGTTACGTGCATTAGGTATGGTATGATGCTACTGATTTCAGTGGGGCTGTGCTGGATTTTACATTGATGTAACTGTGTTGAAATTTGACCACAAGCTGCAAGAGAAAAAAAAAAAATTAAGGTGTATCTATCATTGCAGACTAATAGAGTAGCTTATATGCTTGAAAGTATTTTTGTAATGTCTTTGTTTTTCTGACAGAAACATGTTTTGAATAGTGAGCTTATTTTAGCATTAAACTGGCTTTAGTTGACCCCAGAAGTAAGTGTAAGGACACTTCTGTGTGCAGCTGTGAGGTGGTGGAGACCCAGTGATACCTTGTCATGTCATTATGAATTACTGAGGCCAGCCTGAAAGTGCAGTAGCAAAACGAGAGAGTTTGAGGCATTTAAAAAAAAAAAAAAAAAAAAAATCAAACAGAGGCACTGTGTAGTCTTCTCCTAGAAGAGTGCATTGTCAATATTTAATAAGAACAAAGTACCTAGCCATCATCCTCTTTAAGAGTTGCTGTTTATGTTTTGGAAAAACTTCTGTTTTAAGGGAAGTTTTTGGCAACTTTGGGAGAATTCAACAGAACAAGAAACTATTTTCTTTAACTGCTCTCATTGCTGTAATTGTGATTGCCGTGGTTCTTAGTCCCTCTAGTATGCTACGCGGGGCGTTTTATGCACTGTGAAGTGTTCAAGGCAAACGCTAGACCTACAACATGCTCTGGCCTCTCTTGGCCGAGATGCTTGTTTTCTGGAACCTCTCTGTTTCTAATCTTGCTGAGGCTTTTTTTTTTTTTTTTCCCCCCTCAGCTTCTGTACCTCATAAAACTTAAAAGGTATCAGGTCAGATTTAATACTGAGTATGTGCATAGTGAATGCTCTCAATTTTAGGCTTCAGTTTATTTTATGTTAAGGAAAAAAGATGAAGCTTAATGAAAGAGAGAAAAATACAGCTTCTGTCCTAATGTGCAGGAGCTCTTGATAGAGTTTCATTTGAAAGAGCCACAGTTAATTTCATATTATTTTCAATGCTGAACACACTTTTTTTTTCTTTTAAAACATCTTCTCTTACAATACATCAATTTCTAATCTAAATTTGGATTTGACTCTTTTGCCCTTTTTGTTCTGTTTTCTGTAAATCTGCTGCTTTGCTTGTTGAGTGGCTGTTGTGCTCATGTCCATTTTAAGCTCTCATACAAATTACTCTAGATATAGAAATCAATTGGTTTTGTGCATTTTAAAAAAGAGGGAAAAAAGTAACAGCAGCAAAGCAGCTGGTATTATTGATACAGGTGTGACAGCCACAGGATCTGTGCAAGCGCTTCCTTAGAGGAGGCTTTGGAAGAGGTCAGATTTTCCTTGAAGTACTCAACTTCATCATGCACAGAGTATATTGCAAAAGATGAAAATCCTAGAATGTCACTAGGACTCTGCTGTGACCCTATCACTGCCCTGATGCCTGGAGCTGAGGGAATGGTGTGAACCCCTTTACCCACTTGTGCTCCCCAGAAGTATGCATGTGTCAAATGCCCCTGTGCTGCCAACCCCTTCCCCACAGAAATGGAAGGGGTAAAGACAGAAGTAGTGGATATCAGTGATTTAGTTGATGCTCTCATCCTTCTGAAGTGTTGGCAAAAGCAATGGGGGAAGTATGTTTTAGCACTAATAGTGATGGTGTAATTTACTTTTTACCCAAAGCTGGGATGAGAAATAGTCCTGATTATATACCTCAGAATGAAATGCATTTTTTTTCTCTGCTCCTGACACACTGCTCTGTTCTTGGTCTCTGTTGTGTAGGGTTGCTTTCTAGTTTTAAATGCTTGGAAGAATGGATACCACGTGCTCGTTTCACCTGCAGCTATGATGCTTTTGCTTAGATAACAAAGATAGAAGGGAATTTCAAAATAAAATGAACTTCAAACAAAAACTCACTGAGTGTGCAATCTTTATGCTTGCTATAGTGTACATATTCTGATCCATAAGGAGAAATTATTTCTGGGGAAAAAAGAAGGTCTTGAAGTAGTTCACTGTGTTTTTACTAGGTAATTAAATATAACTATGCACAATTAAGGCTTTTCTTTTTTGCTTTTCTTTTTTTAGGGACAGGAAGACATTCTCTACAATGGCAATTTCTACAGAGTAATTTCTGATTTTCAAAAGGTATGTGTTTTTCTGTTCTTTTAACATTTTAATTTTTTTTTTACTAGATTATTTACTTCAGGTTTAAAATATGATTCAATGTTTCAATGCTGTGCTGTCCATATTAGTAAAATTAGTAGAATGAGAAATGTATTCTGGAAAAACAACAGTTGGGGTTTACGAGAGGAGAGAAGTTATTAGAAATTTAGGTCATAACTGCAAATTCAGAGTATGCTGTGCTCTCCTGAAAACCACATACCCTGACACTAAGAAAGAAGTGTGTGTGTGAGGATCAGTGACACAGACAGATGGGGGTATTCGAGGTCGTCAGTGGCCTCATCTTTTTGTAGTAGCCTAACATTCTGGGAAGTATGGGTGAGTAAGAAACTGATCTTTTGTTTCCCCCCACCTCAGGCCTGACTAAAATACAGCAATAATGTAGAGCCACTCTTAAAACAGCTGCAAAGGCAATTTAAGTGTAATAGTCTCTGTGATTCCAGCAGATTCTTCTCACCTCAAATTTGTGAAAAACAATTTTTTTTTTTTTTTTTAATACTCAGGGTTGGGTCACTTGCATGCGAACTTAGGTCCACTTCATATGTACTCGTAGTCTGAGTGTAGTTTTATGTATCCCACTGGCATCAAGGGTACTTACCCTGTTGGCTTCTGCTGTCTGAAAGCTACTTTACCTCCAGAAGCACCAAATTGGTACAAAATTCCACTTGCTTCAGCATCCAGGCCTTAAGCAGGCCCAAAAGGGTTGTTGAGGCAAATGCTAGTTTCTCAGTAATCCTGAGTGAGACCTCAACCTTGCCCTGTTGGGCAAGCCATTCAGTTTATCTTAAATGAGTTCTTTGATGCCTGTCCTTACTGCATAGGAGCAGAGCACTGCACATGCAAGTAAGAGCATAGAACTTCATTCACTGCTATTTCTACTGAAATTTTTGTGAATGACCATGATGAGATGGTGTATTTACTTTTTGTTGTTGTTCATATAAAAATGTATCTAATTCACATCAGAATTCTCTGCTATAATCTGAGATGATTTCTCAGATGAGGATTCTAATTGCAGATAGGTCTGCTGTAGAGGGATCTTTCACAGGAAGATTTCAGTGCAGAAAAAGTCATCAACACCAAAGGGTATGGTTGCATTGGTCTTGGTCTTCTGGAATTTTAGGATTAGAAGTAACAGTACAATGGTTGTAGGCAGTGCTTTACGTATGTATAACCTTGGCGTTAGTCATTAAAATGCACTTCTCTCCTCCTTGTTTTTCACTTCTTGATCGTTGGTTTATCCCTATGCTGTAGGAGTTGGGAATTTGTTGCACTGTGACCTGGTGTTCTATCGCAATTGGCTTGTTTGTTTGTAACTGATAAAAATAATTCTTCTGTGGGCACAAGTACAGTTTGCTAAAATAATTAAAAAAGAAAAAATGAAACCTACATTGGCCAGAAATAGCTTTCTTGGAAAGTAGAAGCTACCATAAATATTTTCATAGAGCAAAGGTCTGAAAATACAGATAGTGCTAACTTCTTAACCAGGTGTAAGCAGTAGAACCCTTACTAGAGATTTAGAATGAAATCACACCAGTGACAGAACTGCTGGTGTAATTGGCTCATTTGTTAAAATTGATAAAGTAGGGGATGAATCAGTTTACCTTCAGTAGCTATTACATTTGAGCATCTTGCATACTTTCAAAACAACACTCTACATAATAGAGGGAAAAGCCACTACGTATGGAATTAGGTGAAGGAAGTGAGGGATGTTGCTCTTCATTTTCCACTTGGACCCATTTTTAACCATTTAAGCATAGCATGCATAAGGATATGCTGTAGGTTTTACACAACATCTTCAAAGTCAAAGACTTCAAAAACTTTTAGAACAAAGGAAAAGCAAATTCCAGAACTTCTGAATTTACATCAAATAAATATGAAGAGAATTTGGCTCAATAACAAAACAAAAACAAAACAAGAATAGCCCCAGGCAATCACCATTTGTACAGGCAGTTTTAGGGTCTGTGAGCAGTGTACTGTAGTTAATACTAGTTACATAAAGGTTTTTTGGGTAGCAAGCATGCCAAAACATTGTGTTATTAAAGGTTAAGTGAGACCATAATGCATTATTGTCTGTTTCATTACAGTGTGATTCTAGACAGTGTTTCTTCAGGACATGAGGTCAGTCAGTGTGTCCTTACAGGTTTATTCTGTTTACATAGTGGTGGGAGGACGGGGGTGTGCAAATGGGAGATGTTGCCTTTATTATAACACATCATTACCTATAATCATGCTCCCTTTAATGCCATCAGGAGCTACAGGAACTTTGACTGCTTTCCTACTCTGAAAGAGACTGAGCTGAAGAGAGAACTAGCCAAAGAAATTTTTTTTTTAATCAGCTATGGTTTCTAACACTGTTGGAAGGAAGGAGTGCTGACTCCCTGTAAAAGTTTATAACGTGAAGCTGCACATAATGTTCGCTGGGCGTTCCTGACTGGAATAATAATTAAAACAATGTACTGATCATCACAGTTACCTCATTGATTTTATTCGTCACCACTTTTTAGTTGATTTTTATGGAGGTGAAATAAGATCCCTGTGGTATTTTTACAAGTTAGAATTGCAGATTTTTTTTGTAAATTAAAGGATAGAGTCAGATTATTTGGCATGTGTATTTTTGATGAAATTACCTGTGCTCTTGTGTGGGTACTTGTGTACCACTGTATCTCTTGGATGGGGAGCTAAGAGCAGCATTCACCCAAGCCTCATTATCAACCCCAAAGGGATTCTTAGTCATCACTGTATCTTGTGTTCAGTAAGAGCCAGTTATGTGCTGCCTGTGTTAATCCTATTTACATGATTGTGTACTTTGTCATTAAAAAAAAAGGCATATTTACATGTAGAATATGAGGAAAGGTCTCAGGCTCTGATTTGGGTACAGCCCAGCCTTATGGAAAAGAGAGTCTGCTAATAATTCTGTTCAGGATTTAGCAGCACACTGGAGCAGTCACTGGTTGACTGTTCATCCTGTAGGCAGGCAATAGTTGAATGGGATTATGATGAAGGAACAGTAATGTTTTTCTCCAGCTGCTGTCTGACTCCCCCCTGCCTTGAAAAAGTTGAAATGCCTTCCTGACTGAATGAAGGCGAAGGGAGAAATGCAAATTAGAGCAATCACCAAAGATAAGTTGAACTGTAAAAGAAAGTAAGGATTCCCATTACTAAAATGCTGTCTGTTAATGAGGTTTAAAGATGTTATTGAATAACTGGATCCTCAGCCCAGAGTTTATGAGCACCTAATGGACTACTGGCTAGAATCACAAAAGGAGGGCAGGAATACTAGGAGCTAGTGTGTTGGGTGTATTTATCTGTGTGTATGACTTCCTTTTGTTTCTCTTTACTTGTTTCTTTATGTTCCGCAGCTGTGCAGTCTGTATTTAGTTTTTGTATTAAAGGTACTCTTCGTATTTATCTTACTTTTATAGTTTCATTATGGAGAATATCAGGGTACTGGCAGATTCCTTTAGGGTAGCAGTTCTTACAGCTCTAGGTAATGAAGCAGGCTTGAAGAGAGATACTCTCAACTGTGTCCTTCCAGGGCACATAAATAGTGTTTGTCCACCCTGCTGTATATTCCAGGTTGACACCTGTTCATCAAGGGGTCTGTGTGCTCTGATGGACCCTGGCAGGGTGGGGGCAAAGGGCAAAGCAGTTGAACCTCAAGGCTGATATAGGGTAGGAGTGAAATGATGCAACTTTGTCTTATAGACTTTAGTCAGGCACTGGCACAGGCTGCCCAGCGAAGTGGTTGAGTCCCCATCCCTGGAGGTATTTAAAAGATGGGTAGATGTGGTGCTTGAGGACATGGTTTAGTGGCAGACTTGGCGGTGATAGGTTAGCGGTTGGACTCGATGATCTTAAGGGTCTTTTCCAACCTTAACAATTCTATGATTCTATGATTCTATATTCAAGAAGATTATTAACACTTAATCATATCATTGCTGAAGTTTTTTCTTCCCTTTGTGATTACAAAATAGAAGACTCGCTACTGGCTCTTCTAAAACCTAGGTTCTGGAGAGTATTGAATCTTAACAGAATATGTCTAATGTGATCTTTATAGCTGAAGCAACTCCTGTTTTTGATTTAACGGTTAAGGGAACACGTGGTAGATTTGCATGACTAACTTCTTCACATGTCTAGGGCCTCCAAAATAGGGCCATATAGCCACAGACATCTTCTTGTAGCTGTGAAAGTACTGCAAGTGCAAACACAAACCCTGTTAATGTGGTGCTGCTCACACCAACATACTTGTAAGAATTATCTACTGTAATTTCTAATGTAACACTGCTTACTTGCTTTACTTGAAAAGACCAAACTCTGAACTTCTCTCTATGTAATCTTTCTGCTATAACACAGAAATATTTTGCACTTGT
Source organism: Theristicus caerulescens (assembly GCA_020745775.1). Lineage (NCBI taxonomy): Eukaryota > Metazoa > Chordata > Aves > Pelecaniformes > Threskiornithidae > Theristicus > Theristicus caerulescens. The sequence continues at coordinate 122,103,597 of CM036561.1, read as the reverse complement.
TTTCCTTACTCCAGTGTGGATCTACACTAACTCCATTGTCACACCCACTCAGCATATCATAATTGAGGATGGATTTTAGTCCTAAAGTGTTTGCTTCCTGGTCATTATATGGGGCATGATAACTGCTCCCAAAATGGAATTGACACTTTAAAGGGAAGAATAAAGAAGAGAACTTGCCCTCTTGTTAAGAGACCAGTGCAATTTGTTCAGTTTGCTATTCTGAAAATAAAGAGGTTTTTAATGCTAGCTTTAGACTATGTCTCCACTGTATATCTTCTTATTGTCCCTGATAAGACCAGCAATTAAGATATTTTGTGTGGGTATTTTCCACTTGAGCTGCATTTTGCTCTGTAGCATCTATTTTGGCCGTGAATCCTACAGCCTATCTGATTCTTTATGCATGTTATTTCTGGCTTCTGGAAATTCAGTTCTTTTAGGTCTGAAAAGTTTTCTGCTGTTCATAAGCAACATGCATAGCTTACTTAGGTGGAGTATACACTGAGTTTCCCTTCAGATGGACAATGTTTTTTTAATAAAAGTTCTCTTATTCTTTGCACATTTCTAGGTCAGGAATGCTTAAAATATCTTCTGTCATTAAAACTTGGAGTCAACAGTATGAAACAAAAATAGAGAGGCAAAAGAAAAATAAATGAAGCTTACTGCATCCAGATGAAGCATTGTCTTCCAAACATTCCCTGCTGTTTGTGACCATGTAGTCTTCATACTTTCCTCTGAAAGACTGTTCTGTTTAATTGCAGCAAAATCCAGCCAACGGGTTGACCTTTTTGGTAAGAAAGGTGAGCATGGAAGGAGCAGGAAGTATGTACTAGCAAAGGTCTCAGACTGAGAAAGGTTGATGGTTCAGAGAGAATGGAGAGCTCTGGGAGCTAAAAGCAAGTGATAACAAAAGCATACAGATAATTTATGGCAGTAGTTATTGTCTTCATTGTCAGGTTCCCTGTAGTTTCATGTACATTTAAACTGACACTTCTGATACAGAAAGTAGTCCCCAGTCTCACTCCCAGCCTCTAATTTCTCGTCCCTGGATGCCTGTTCACCCCAAAAGCCTGTGTAACTAACTAGTGAATCAGGTAACTGATCTGCTTGAAAAGTAGACCTGCTAAATAAAATTCTAAAAGGTTCTTTTTCAGCTGAATTGAATTTCATTTTTGCTGGCAGAGCAGAACTTAGTGGGGAAAGAATGAGTGACTGGTGGACTTCTGGAGAGGACTCTTGAAGTTTACCAGACTACTCCCTCAAATAGTTCATGTCTCTGAGATGAGAGCTGAATATGCTCCATCATTTCCATGGTAGGTCTGTCTTAAACCATGCCTGAATCTTCAGACATTCTGAAGCAGAAAAAGGGCGGAAACCAATCTTGGCTCCTGTATATTTTGGTTATGGTATGAGTTGTCTTGGGCTGAGAAAGGTGGTTTTCTTTTGGGTATTTCTTTAAGTGACTGCCTTGTAAAACTTTCCCCTTAAGATTTATCTGCCACTGCCCAGGAAGGAAAGACTATTTGCTGTTTTTTGAAAAGGTATGGGAGTGTTATATAAGGAACTAAGCTATGGCGTTATTTTATTCAGAATTTATATTTCATCAGTGCCCAAAGTTAGAACCTTATTCTTTTAAAAAGTGCGAAGACCTGGTCTTGTATGCAAAAGTGGATAATGTAGGAAGAACTGGTCAGAAAATGTGAGGCATAAAATGACAGCTCATGTTTTCAGACCTCAATAAAACCTGGAGAAAGTGGAGTTTTTGCAAACCATTTTGTTCTATGCAGGCTCAGCCTCACTAAGACGTATTTGGTTCTTTGTGGTTTCCCCTCTCCCCCCTTCTTTTTCTTTTTTTTTTTTCTGGGTGGCTTTCTTCCTTTGTAGTGAATTAAATTGGCTCCAGGAGGAAACCAGCAGACAAGAGTTTGCTCTAACTAACCAGCAGGAGTACATGTCTGGAAATGGAAAGGGGGGTTTAGAAAGGAGTGGAGGAAACTATTCCCTTTCTAGTTTCTCAAACTCAGATGGCATGACTCAGTGTGAAAGCTGAAGAGCAGTGGTGGCAGAGGCAGAGATGGTGAGTGACATTCCCATGTTCCCAAGAGATTCCTTTGCAGACAGGTCAGTGGGATTTTTGCCACTGACCTCAACTGAGGCCAAGCGTATGAGAAAGAGAAATGTAAAGTGAAAGAATAAGCAGAACAGCCTGGAAGGTATGGGGAGAGCTGTGAAATAAATGAAGCAAGACAAAAAGTGGGGAATGTAATAATAAAACTGTCAGATATAGGAAATACATATGTGGTGGGGAAGAAAGCAAGAGGTCATGTGCACAGCTGAGTTTGGACAATATGTTTTATTCATTTCTGACTCTCATCTCCCATCGAAACTATCTGCCAAGCCCTACTATTGATACACAAAGATTATTTGCCCAGTAGATATTTTCTTTTAAACTGATGTGTCTTCTTATGCCCCATGAATAGTGCATTCATCTTTAGCTCTTATTGTCTTCTGGTGAAGCCAAAAAGAAAATGACTGAATTACTGCCAGAAAATGCATTGTATTTGGAAAGGATTTTTTCCTTTCCTTCCAGTATTTTCAACTTCTCTAAACCCCCAAACTATGGAAAATTTCAGAGGGATGTTTTCTCTAATTACATTTGTGGTCTGGTTTAGAGGAGCAATGCTTGGTTCAGTGTTTAAATAAACAGATTCTAATCAAAGGCAAAACTCTGCATTATGCAGTGGCTGTCCCAGAACCTGCTTTTGTTCTAGTGTTCATATCTTATCTGTTGTAATTTTGTTGCTCTTAAAATGAGTCTTGCATTAGAGAACAGGGAGTGCGTGTGTGAGAGTCTGCCCTATTGGCAGTGGTTCACCTAAACAAATCCTTTTTGATCGCAGTACCTGTGAAAACTGGAATCTGAGAAGATGGCATGTGCTGTTCCACATTGGAATGATTTCTTGCAGGCAATGGAAATATCTGTGGCAAACCAAATTTGCATTCAAAACTTCATTTATAATTATTGTGGTTATTATGATTTCTTCTTTCTCTGTGTACATCCTCTTAATCTACTAAGTGTAAATTTTCCAAACATGACAGGTTGCTTAAGCCAGAAAAGTAGGAAATAACTCCCAAACGAATTGCTGCCAGATCTTTGAAGCACGTATTGAGTTATTGGATCTGAAACACAATGTGTAAGAGTTGCTTTGCCAAGTTTTGAAAGTTACAGTATGTAGAGTGATGAGACTGCTGTCTAGTTATTTTCTGTAAAACAAAGGGGAACGACAGAGAAATATGGAATGTTGTTTATTGCTTAACAACACACATTCCATTTTTCAGTTGTTTATATTTTTAACTGTTGTTTCTTCTTTTCAAAATTAATAAGACTTGTTAAACATTACAGTGAAAAGCAGTGAGTAAATCTACTTAGATTTCATAACTGCACTTATTGCTGTTTGATCTGTACCAGACTGAAAATCTGGATTGTAAACAAAATCATTATGAGATCTTTTGCAGTCTGGGTTAGCAGTTGGGTGCACTGCTGTAGATGTTACAAGTAATTCTTGTGCTGATATATAGACTGCTTTTTCAAGATCTGCGGAGTCCTTTTCTCAGGCATTTGTACATTTGGAAGACTTTGGCCTGTTATACTTGTTTTGCAGTGAGTGTTTTTTTTATAAATGGCCTGATGATCAGAGTCTTCTCAGACAAAGGAAGCAGTGCTTCACTTACCTCATTAAATCAGATCTAGATGGTCAGATGTGTATATCCAGCTCCTGTTTGTGAGCAAGCGGGTTGCTCAGTCTGACAAAAATTCAGTCATTTTGTTCATGCTGAGCCTTGAGAAGGCAACCCCGTCCTCCCTTCTTTAGAGACCTTATGGGAGGAGAAAAGCTGGTTAACCTAGCTATTAAAATATTCGCAGCTTGTATTTGGTTTGAATTCACCTAGGCTGAGCAGCAGACTCTATGAATTCAGTAGGTCCTTTCCAGCAAGATGGTCATGCATGTCTGCCTCACATTAATACTTGGTTATTCTGTTCAAGTTATTTCTGAACCTTTCTCTTTGAAAACTAAGTAAATGAGTTTTAAAATTTTGCCTAGTAAGGTGTGTTTTTGCACATGTTGAATGATACATGTAGTCCACTAAGCCATTTCATTCCCTCTCTGACAGGCAGATCAAATATTCTGTAATACCTGAGTTATAATAAGGGAAGTTTTTGGTTCAGATGAATTGGAACTTGAGTTTGCTGAATTTGAAGCTGGTGCCCATCTTCCCTTTTAAAAAGCAGTTCTGCCTGCATTAACTCTGAAGGATTCATATCAGGCATTGGCATAGTATTTGGCTGTGGCCATGCTGGAACAAAGCAAGGTGAAATCTTTAATTAGACATAGTGTCTTTTATCAGACCAAATAACAGTTGTATTTTGTGGTGGGAAAAACAGAAAAACATTTAGGCATACAAGCCTGTCTACAAGTCACTTGGGTCTATCTGCCTGAAAACTAATTGGCTTTTTTCTGTTTTTCCTATAGTGTTTTCTGTTGTCACATAGGATTTGGAATCAGATTTGTCATTATTAATACTCTACTTTTCTGTGTTAATCTACAGATGCTGTAAAAATGTAGTACAATATTTTTACATTCACTTTAATGTCCGTTTCATCTTGTGAAGGTTTGCCAATTGTCAAGAGCATAAATGGGAATCAGACCCTAAGAACTTACTTCAAAAATTATTATGACTAAAGCAAAGACATTACAGCAAATGCCTTTTAAATATGAGGTAATATAGCTAAAGCGACACTGTACAGAATGGCTAATCAGTAAGAGCTGGAGCCCGTTCTGTGATGTGTGAGCACATGGTTGTGTCCTGAGTTTTCCTTGATGGAGTTTACTTTTCTATTCTCTAGTATGAGTCTGCAGCCTACCAACTCTATCTGTTCATCCAGTGGGATCCAGGGAGAGCTTTAAAAAGCCAGGGCTACCTGTGAAGAGTTTGAGTTCGCCATACCTTCTAAGACTGCATTTTCTGGAAGGCTTCCCTGTTTCTGTGCGATATGGTTTCACTGCTGTAAAAGATGCTTTGCAAACTAGCTGCCTGAGGTTGGCGTTGCTAAAACGCACTCCTCCTCTGGCATGTCAAATGCGCACGTAGTAGAGCTGGGCACACTGGGTAGTTGAGGGTGTGTTGGTGGGAAGGTGGTTGTCTTGTCCTCTGTCAAGTTAGCATGTTCAGGAGTTTTGTCTGGCTGTACCCTCTCTGTCATTTCTTTTCTTGGTGGTGCACATTAGCTACTGAACTTTGGCAGCAGGTTATACAAGACAGCAGGTGACAGAGGAGCAGGAAAGGATGCTATTGAATCTGCTATCTGTTGTACTTGTGACCTCAGCAGAATGCACTGGAGTCAGTAAGTCAATATTATAAAACCAAAACACATGCTCTTTGACAGTTTATTGCTTATCCTTACATGTGATCCTTGCTGTGCCTTTTGTGTCCAGAACACAAGGAGTTTGTTTCTGTATCTGAGGTTTTTTGCTGGCAGTTGATGTGATGCCAGACTTGATATAAACAATATGAACTTGAGTCAACTGGTTAAATGTTAAAAGAGCTTCCCACATTTGTTGGTTTACTGCCAGGGAAAGGTGAACATTCAGCATAAATGCTGTATTTAAACACTAATCAAACATTTATTATTGTTGAATGAATGACCTGACAAGGATGCGCTTGAACTAAAATGTACAGGTTATATTTAATGGAAGTGAAAAGCTTTATTAATATTTGAAGAATGGCTTTAATTAGTCTGACTGTTGGTAGGTGTGTTCATTTTCTCAATGTACATCCGGTATAGCGTTTTTCCACCAACTTATAATTGGCAGTTTCCCATAGGAAATAATCATTATTGGTATTATAAAAGCACTTTGTATCTATCACATTTGGGAAATGAAAGTTTTGCAAAGGTCAGAATAAAGTGTGCCCCCAATTATGCTAATAACTCATACCACAAATGATCCACTGGAAGGTTTAATAGCTTGGTAGTCCTCTTTAGATTTTCTTAGAACGGGAAGAATTAATATTACATTTTGACACTTTACAGAAAGGTGAGAAAAGAAATGTTCCTTCTCTCCAGCTTTTGAAGTTTGTACCTGAATTTTCTTAGTGACTTGAGGATCTTGAAATGTTAGGTGTGTTTTTTTGTTTTGGTGGTGTTTTTTGTGGTGTGGTGGTTTTGTTTTGTGTGGTTTTTTCCTTTCTTCTGTTTTTTTTTTTTTAAGAGTTCTTTTCAAAAGCATTTTGTTTCACTTCACTGTGAAGTCAGTATCATTTTTTTTTAAGGAGCTCAGGGTTGCAAAAGAGACCATGTTTTGACATTTGGAAATGTCTATATGTTTTATTTGGAATTTGACAATATAGTCTAATGGACTTTCCTTTTGCTAAAGGGAATGTGCTGAAGTCATTTAAAATAATAACCTGTTCAAAAAATATTAGAAGTTATTAAAAAAAAAAAAACCCCAAACCTAGAATTTTAAAGCAAACTACATTTTAATTTTGCTTTTGACCTGTCAAATAAAACTTCCCTTGTTTCCTTTGAGGGATATTGCACATCTGAACTGCACTCTAGAGATTCAAGTAACTAAACCATCCAGAAGTTTTCCAAACATAAGAACAAATCTTCAGGATATAATTACTTTAGAAATTACTTGACACTGGATTTTCTCACTTATGTAATATGTCCACCAGACAGATTTCCTTTGAACCAGAAGGTCTGCATTGCTTGAAATGGCTCTTTCTTTTTGTGATTTTGAGGTTAAAACATTAGTAGAAGTCTAGGTGGTATAATTTACTCCTGAGACTGATTATCCTAATATACCCACAGTTACTGTGCATCTACTGAGTTGTTAAAGAACCCATTAAGAGGGCAGGCTGAAAGGTAACATTTGCAAATGTCTCCAAATTGAATTATAAACGTCTCTGGTAAACAAAATGTTTGCTGCACTGTGTCAGTTCCACTTAAAAGTCTGGCTGTATCAGGTATGCGTGTTTTCTGACATACTTTGAAAAAGTCAGAAAAGGCAAAGAAATAAATAGCTCAGATTTAGTCATCTCCATTTTTTTTGAGTGTAGAAACATTTTTAATTATACGTGTTTTAGTTTAAAATATTCTTTTTTCAGTGAAGTGTTTTCTGTAAGCTTTACTTCAACAGAGATGCAGATGGTTTATTAGTCTTTTTAGATGAGCTGTAAACGAGGAATATTGACATGGATGGAAATCAAAATAGAGGGTTGTGAGAAGTTTGCTTACGCTGATTTTATAAGCTGCGTTGGGAAAGCTGCTGGCTTCTGCTTTACTGAAACAATACGTTTTGCTTCATGCCGCCATTAGGGTTATAACAAGACTACCTTCAGAAAATGTCTGTTATAAGAACATTCCTTTATAACAAATTTTCAAAAAGCAGTACTAGCAAGGCCTTTCTCGTGGAAACATTTCTGTATTAACTGCATTCTGGTGCAATTAACTACTGTGTAAATAAAGAGCAGGATGGGAGCAACCTGTCGGTTAGGCTTAAACTTGAATCTTGATTATGTCCTCCTGTAAATATTTTTCTGTTTTGGTATTTCTTTATTTTTTCATTATCAGTTATGATACATGCTTAATACTAAGTGCAGACACCTTTACTCTCTGCTTGCTGTTCATACTTAAGTTGTCTCCATAGGCAAATTACTCTTCTTCAGCATAAACACCTCAGTTCTCTGAGGGGACATTATTAATTCCAGTCAAGCCAGTCCTGTTTTTACTTAGAAGATTATTTCTATGCAAACACACGTAATCCTGGGCGGAAGGGATAAATGCAAATTTGTCAAACTTGTCTGGTAAAATGCATACACACGTGATTCAATAAAGGATTGTTTTCTGTGGCCTACCTATAAACTGGGTTGTACAGTCCAAAACAAATTTTCCAAAACAAATCTTAAGTTTTAAATATCAGGCACACAACAGAAGATAAAGTTAGGGTCCAAAAGTAGGTTGGTTTAGCATATGTACTGAAATACATGGTGGTATTTATAATTGGCTAGATGCGGCACTCCTTACTTAAGTATTGTTTCATTAAACTTTCAAAATGGTGTGGACTTTATTTCATAGCAATGTGAACAATTAAATCCTCTGAAATTCTTCTGACTGTCCTAATTATTTTTTTTATGTGAAGCTTGCTAATGCAGGTCTCATCGCTGCTCACTGCCAGTGAGCCAGGTATGTCTCTTGATGGTACTTGTGCTTTTAGACCAATGGGGACAAAGTGATCCAGTTTTTCCTTCCTTCCAGGTGCAATTATGGGTCTCAATATAATAAAAATAAAATGATTTAATATCTGCAGAGGTTCATATGGCATATTTTCCATTTATTTTAAGTTTGGAAGCTAAAATATCTTAATTGATAATCCCATAAGGTTTATTTTTTTTCCTGAGCTCTCTTTTCTCTCTGAGGTTCTGTATTTTCAGGGTATTGCTAGTTCTGTAAATTTAGCTATCAGACTATTGTAATTTAAGGCCAAATCCTTCTTGCAGTTGAAAGAAAAAATCCAGTGGTTTTCTTGGAGTAGAAGCAGATCTAAGGGGCAGAGCCTGAGTAGTCTTTAATTGTTCTAGTCCCTGGACAGCTTTCCAGCCAGGATGCTTCACAGGCACTATAACATTTTGTACCAGTTGAATCTCCGCTGATGTGAAATATGAAGAAGATTTGTTATTCATGAGTTTGCTACATAGCCTGCTAAAATCAGTGGGATTGGTTTTTCTAGTTGCATTAATGGGCTTTAAGAGAGAACTCATATAGATTTTTTTGTTGTAGTGGTTTTGTTGTTGTTTTTCTTTTGGTTTCACTTTTTGACTCTTCCCTCTCATGTTTCACTTCCATTTATTTAATTTGGTTGGCAAAACTGTTGATATGATGGGGTCTTTTCACAAAGTCTTGCAGCTCCTGTGGCAGATTGTGTAGCCTGCACAGCTTTTGATAGCATCAGTGTTTTGGTTGTTGTTTTACAAGTAATACTTTATTTTCATGCTTAAGTATCTTGTATATACGTGTCCCTATAAGCATGTTCGTCTCTTGTACTAATGTGCTTTTGCTCTCATCTTGTAGTCCCCTGTAAATGTATCAACTGACAGGTCCAGTAGAGACAGCATTGATCTGCAATGCAGGAATAGGTCAGTTTTGTTCAGTGACTGATTTTGGATTGCTCGTATCACCTTCTTACACTGTTTTTCCACTTCTTAAGAACTCTTCCAAGAAATGTGCCCCTCCACTGTGCTAACTGCTCTGCTGACAGATGAAGTTAGGATCTCTGCTGGTACCACGATGTACTCTTGCATTCCTGGTACTTCTTGTTGCAGGCACTGTCTTGTTTGAACTATTCTTGCTCTCAGCTTTCCTGTTTGCATCCCAGTTGCATTAAAAGAAAGCTGGGAAAGCAGAGTATCATAAGAGTATTCTGGTGTGATGATGTGTCAATCCCAGTGATGATTCTCATTGGCTGAACAATTAGTTATTAGGCAGGTGGGAGCTGGTGTTGTCACTGTCGTTGTACTGAGTAATTTCAAAAAGTGACAAAGTTTTATTGATCAACAAGCTAATACGAAAAGAAAAAATATCGTAGAACATGGTCATTGGCAGAAGAGCAATGGGTCAAGGGTTTGTGTGAATTTTAACATGCCAAATTAACATTTCTTCATATCTTCTAAGAAATGGAAATATATCTCAGGATCTTATTCTGAGTTTAGTATGGTTGCACCTAGTCTTGTTGTTATTTTCTCCACATGGTTTGTATGATAAGAAATAATTATACTCAGCTTTTGTTTAACAGAACCCTGGATCTGCCCTGTAACAGAAAACACTAAAAATTGAGGAAGCTGTATCAAGCCTTTTTGTTAGGCAGAGGCTTGTGGAGAATGAGATTTTGTTGCTCTCCATGCATGTGCAGAAGGAGAAAGAGAAGTTCTTTCCCTGTGGCTTCTCTTATGAGTCCTAATACAAAAGCTAAGCAAGCTAGAAGTTTCTACATGCTGTTGAACTAAGCAAACGATGTGGTCACTTCTTTTCTTCCCTATTCTGCTGTTACTGAGACCATACTCAGAGTGAAGAAGCGAATACTGTATTTATTTGCTACTGTGGCAACAAATGAAAATCCTGATCTTCTTAACATGAATGGGAACATTGCTCTTCCAGTTTGGGATGCCAGGATTTCACTAGCTGTGCCTATCTTAAGCATACTGGCTGCAGAAGTTAAAAATAAAATCTAATTCTAGATTACCATTAAGCTAGTGCTACTGGAACTAGTTCCCAGCCTTGTCATGGATAATGTGCTTTTCATCATGAATGGATTCTTCTCTCTTGTCTTTAGTGGCCACATGCAATCCACTGCAGCTACATAAATGGTTGTTCAGCCCTTTCTCAGTACAGTGTTTATCCCATAGTGTATTTCAAGTGTATGAATTTGCATTCTTTCCACACAATTATGGGAAATGTTAACAACAGCTCCCAGGGGTTTGGTGAATTAAAGCATTGTTGCACAATTGCCGAATAACAGGGTAGAGCAGCATGTAGGTAAACATTTGTTGGAGTTGATGGGGTAGATATGTTAGAGCACATTAGTGACTGTTCAGAGCTAAATTAAAGGACAGCAAAACACAGAATTCCTTCAAAAGTCCAAAGCATCACGTGTTTGATTCTGGTTTTGTTTCTGAAGGCACAAAAACCTATGTACTGCACCCAGGAAAGTAGCAATGAAACAGGGTTTGTTTGCCACTGCGAGCTAAATGGTGTAAAGGGGAAACCCATGTATCTTACGACTCTTGATTTTTATTTTTGTGCTGATATTAAATATACAAATGATTTTAATGTACAGTCTAAACAGTGGCATGTACCATTTTGTACTAACAGTGGAGGGAAATATCACTTCATTTTTTTTAACTGCTAATGATTAATCTCTCTTAAAAAGAACTCAAAACAGAACACATTAAACCTAAAACTGAGAGCTTTTTAACCTCTGAATGAGTAGTCTCAAGTTTCTGTCTTGAAGGTAAAACCATATATATTTGCTTATGACAGGTAAGGGCTGAAAATGAAACTCAAGCATCCTCATTGACAGGAGGGATAAATGCTGATCTGCAAAGACACTCTTTATGTATATCATATGAAGAAAGCTGTTGTATGAGGAAAACACTATGTGTGTGTGTGTAGTATATATTAGTTCTCTTCTGTCCGTGCACAACTTCTGCAGGGTTTTAGAGGCAGTAATTAAGGAGAATTTGGGGAACCAGAAGGCATAATGCTGAATACTTGAAAGCAAAAATATGTGGAAATTGTAAATAAAGATATTTGAGAAGAGTAAGTGATGCCCAGTTGGACAAGAGGACCTTTTTTAGAGAGGTAGTGTTAAAGGGTATTATGTGGGGAAAAGTAAGACCAGTGGTATGGGTAACTTGCTGAGTGAAAAGGTTAGGGTGAGTCTGAAACAGAGGTCCTGAGGGTGGAGGGCAGCGTGCGATACCTGAATCTTCCACTTCACTGGAAGTGCACACCAGGTGATTTAGCAGGAGGCAGAAACTGTCTTAAAAATGTCTGTTCTTTGGTCCCCAGGTGTGCCCTGTGATACACTGTGCTTGTGACCAATGATCTCTTTCTCAAGTCCCCAGCATCACAGGTGTGCACGTGTGCTTTCGTGTGCGGATAAGGGCCCTGGGGATTATTGTGATGCTCTTAGCATCTCCTTTGCCCTTCCTTTCTCTTTGCTGACAGATGCTAACACCAGGGGGAGAACGTCAGCTGTTTCTTCTTTCCTCAGTTTCCTCTTTCTTCTATAGCAGCAGCAAAGAATAGGATGGGCTCTTTTCATGGAGGCTCCTCAGATACTGGGGGGCTAAAGAGTGTTTAGTAATCAACAAGAAAAAGCTGAAAAGTTATTCCAAATAGTCTTTGGCTAATATGCAAGAAAAATGTACTGTGGGCTTAGCTAACAGAAGAAACTGTAGTCAGTCAATTGTTAGCATAAAGGGAGTTTGAATAAGTGACTGATTGTTTGAATAGTATTTCAGTAGTTTCAAGGTATGTAGTCTAAAAAGCTTAATTTGGCATCACTTAAAGTACCCTCTCATAATGCAGGAGAAGACAAAAGCCTCGTGGAGGCTGACCATAAGGTTTGTTGTACAAATCTAGTTCAGAAAGAAAAGTGAATTTGTCTGACACTATAAAAATCAACTCTGTGTCCTGTAAGCTATTTCCTATTTGGTGTGTATGGAAGATTCTCAATCAGTGGAAGGTAAGGTCAACATAAACACAGCCCGCTCCCTAAATAATTTAATATTGGTATGGTATTTAATTCTGTACTAAACAATAAACAGGGACAGCCCTTTTTGTTTACATAGAGATTTAAAAATAATTATATTGCCCTTCATTCTTCTAGGTTTTATTAGAAAAGACATTGAAGACAAATGGAACGGTGACAAAGCTAATAATAGGTCTTTTATGGAATGCAATTTTTTTTTAATTTTATTTTGCCAAACTAGAGCATTTTTACATCCTTGGGCTTTTAGGTTGACTCTTTAGTAAAAGTGGAAAAAGGGAGATAAAATCTAAATCAAATCTCTGTATTTGAGCTGTGTTGATTCAGAGCTGTTGCTTGTTTTCTGTGAGTTCCACATATAGTTTTTACTCTGTTTTTGGTTTTGGTTGTTTGGTGTGGTTGTTTGGTGTGGGGTTTTTTTTTTGTTGTTTTTTTTTGGTTTTTTTTGGGGGGGGAGTGGGTTTAGAATTGAAGTAAACTGCTACTGCTGCTTTCTTTTGGTCATGAAACATCTCTAGAGATGTTCTGTCCAGCTTGCATATTTACTTTCTTGGTGGTTGTGCATGAACGTGTGTATGTGCTTACCTGCAATTGCGGTTCTAATGTCAGTTGTGAAAACGGACTTGGGGTTCCTGTAAATCACAAAGCAAAATGCAGGAGCTTCAGGAGCTAGGCATGGGGCACACTTGTGCATGTTACTTTAACCTACAGAGTTTGGCTTATTTCCTAGCGTGCACAATGCTCGCATCGCCGTGTACGTTTCGAGGTATTTTATACACAAGTATTTGCCTAAGTCATTTTTAAGACAACATACTTCTAAGAGCAGGATGGCAGCTCTTACCTTCAAAGCCCCTACAGTGCTTCTGGCACAGAAGGAACATGGAGCTATGTATGAATAATTGAATGTCAGCAATTAGAACTGTTATTAAAATAGGAAGCTGCTGTGACTGTATTTTCTACTTATTGTCTCTGTTCTATCTGTTCCTCCTATAAGTGGTATGCTTGGCTGACAACTTAAAGCTAAATATTTCTTGCTTCTCTTTGGTGTTATATTTTGTCTCACACAGTAGTGGCGTTCCACAAATTATAATTACCATAGGTAGAAATATAGTCTGCAGGAATGCTGTGTTACTCTCACCGCCAAACGCTCTGGCCTTGCAGAAGTGGGAATGGCAAAATATTTGTATTCCTTGAGTGCAGTGGGGAAATGCTCCACAGGGTGATTGTTCTTCCCCAGTGCACACACCCTGTCTTTTCGCTCTCAGCTTTTGTAGTAGGTGCTGCTGGTGTGCAACATTGGGAAGGGGCTGAGGCTTCTGCATGGGCTCTGGGTGGGAAATTCAGTCTCGGAGCCGAGACTGGCAAGGAACTGGGCACCAGATTTGGTGCAGTGCCTCTGCTGTGGGAAGGCATGGAGGGAACGTTCTCACAGGGTGGTTTTTGGGCAGTTCTGAGCAGTGACAGGGATTAAGACAATATTGCCTCTGGGGATTTCTGCTGCTATCCCTCCATGGGAGAAGGAGAAGACAAGTGGAAGAGCATGAGCTGGGCTGTTTGAGACTTGGTGTTCAGTGGTCCTTCTCTACTCTCCCAACAACTGCCCCACAGCTTCCCTTAATTTGGATGGATTTCACCCATAGTGAAAAGGCACAAGCACCAATACTGTCATCCCCAACCCCTGTAGCTGTTTGGAAATCCTTGCAATCGGCAGCTCGATCTCCACTTCAGTATGGTTCTGGATTTCCTTCCTCTCTTCCTCTAATGAAGGAGGGATTCACCTTTTGAAATATAGAGCAGTAACCTTCTTCTCCCTCCTCCCACTTCTCTCAATTATCAGGTGTGCACTATATCTAGGAATCTAATTTTAAATTAACTTGTCACCCTACATCCCATCTGTAGGGGTTTACAATTTTAAACCAATTGCCTTTGAGGTGACTTTATATACTGTTCCATTAACATATACATATCAATTCTAGGGCACCTACAGACTACAGAATAAAATCCCCTCTTGAGCAAGGCATCTTCAGGGAAAAGAAGTAGTTTGCATTTGATTTGCTGTAGAATGAGAGCTGTGGTAAGTCAAAACCTAACATTGAGTGAGGCTGTTGAATGACTGATAATAATTGTATTAATACAAGACATTTTAGAGCAGTGTTAGTCTAGATACCAAATATCAGATGGACTTTTTTTTATCTTGGTTGTGTTCCCTCATCCATGGATATGTTAGTACAATGTAGGAGACAGTGAAACTGTTCTTGTCTGAATTTGTGAATATTTGCATGGCCACCCAATGTATTGACTTCCCCTTTAAAGTGTTTTTACATTAGTTTTATTAACTAATTATGTAAATAAAATTATGGGAGCTTAGATTGTATTTGAGACTGTTAAATCCCTAGATTTTGCTGTTGTATTTCACAGTTATTAGTGACACGATACAGAGTGAGACTCCTGTGTGATGCCGCTGTGCTTATGCTGTCTCAACTCCAGGAGCGGCATATTCACACTTAGGCCAGCAGTCAGCTTATGGTCCAGAGGCTGCCCTCACTTGGGGCAAGAAACAGCTTTCTATGGTTGGAAAGAACAATATTTAGTTTTATGGCATAATGCATAGTTTGTGCTTCATTCTTTATCCTGAGGTAAACAGTATCATGATCCAGAAAAGTAATTTTCCTTTGGAAATGAGATTTTTCTTTCTCTTTCATGCCTTTACAGTAGTATTCCTGCCAGCAAAGATGAAGTGCCTTGGATTTCCATAGGTTGTGACATAACTGATAGTTTCTTTTAAAGCAAAAGAGAGCCTCTCTTGCACTTCTGTGGCAGAAGAACTGAGATGAATAACTTGAATACCAAAAATTGGTAGATCTGTGTCCCTTTCCCATTAGCCTGCAAGCATCTAACTCTTCAAGGCTCCCTTTTGAAGAAAAGGCAAGTTAGTGCTGAAGGGTCACTTGGAAACGGCAACCTGGGAGTCAGGAGCAGCAACAAAGGCAAAGAGAAGCTGCTTGTGAGGGAAGGCAGGGAAGAGATGAAAGAGTTTAGCAGAGGTGTAGTGTTAGAAGCAAGGGAGGATGGTGGCTGTGTCAAATACCTGGATTAGTGAGGGACTAAATTTTTAAAAAGCTTCTAAGTGCAAGGGCAAGAATTTATTGTTCTGTTAAGAAAACAAAACAAAAACTGGAACTGGGTATTCTAAACGCACTTCAGCAGATGCTAAACAAATCTTGCATTGACCATTTAAAAACACAGTAGGCTGTTTGTCTCTGCTTAGTTTGGGTATGGTAGTTTGCATGTTGTATATATAGTACAACTTGTGATGCGTAAGTAGAAAAAAACAATTATCTTTTGGAACTCTACGTTGTCCTTTGAGAGTGACAGCAAATGAACCAAATAATTGATAAGAACCAAAATGCAAGCTGTGTATTTGGGTAGCCAGAAAACTGGGGATCACTTACCCCAAAATGGCAACAAGGAGCTGTGTGCTTAGGATTGCAGATAGGCCACCAATCTGAACATAATTTTCAGGAATTTATTATGCAGGCCTTATTTTCAAAGACAGATATGCACAAATGCCATATCTTTGATTCAAAGGGAGTCAAAGTACAGTTAAATGGTGGATTATTGTCTCTAAAGAGAGTGAAGTATTCTCTCTAAAGAGAGAATGCGCCTCTAACGGAGGACTCACAGGCAGACAGACGGCCAACCGTGCAAGATACCCAGAGGCAAACTTGCAGAATGAAGTCGGGGAGACTGTTTAGCTCAGTGACAGTGGAATATTTTCCACAGTCGTGCCTTAATAGCTCCTGTGTAGACCTGGTTTTAATTTGTGGAGGGGTAAAAAGACAATCAGGTGGTAGTGAAAAGAAACATAATACTGCCTGTGGAAATAAAGCTGAACCATTTTAGGACTCAATCTTTTTTTCTCTCTTTTTTCCCTTTTTTTTTCTTTTTTAAAATTTCAAGATATAAATCCAAAGATTTTTTCAGTTAATTGCTAACTCTTCTTACAGTGTGTATCACACAGCTCTGTGTAGTTGCCTATACAAGGGCAGATGGGTGGAGATCTGCTAAAACTTTGGACCACAGTTCAGCTTTCCTCCTTGCTGCTTCCTACATGACTAGAGCGTTCTGCAGTCACTCAGGCTTTGTCTAAAAATCCTTTCTTATGCTATTTCTTTGCTTATGGCTTAAGGAAAGTAAAATCTCTAACCATACAAATGTGCTTCAGATTAATACTGTGTGCATAGTAAAGGCTAGTCAGTGAGATGGAAGTCTTACATTCTTGATATTTACTTATTTTTAAGTAAATGCATCTATTGGTCTGACATTCACCTCTGTGCTGTGTGTATACAATCAAAAATGCCAACTCTTCCATGACACAAGTGTCCATAATATTTCTTTTTTTTTTAAAAAAAAAAAGACTCCAGAGTATATGCTGATGCAATTTTTTTTTTATCCTTAATGTCACTCTATTTCAAAAACATTCTTTAACAATGAAGCACATGCTGTACATAGAGGGAAAAAAGGGGTCTAATAAATAAATAAAAAAAAAAATCTTGGTTTGATTTCCTGCCCCACACCCCTCAGTTAGTCAAGTAGTATGTTGTCCTGCTGGACTACAAATTCCAGGAGGGAGAACAAAAAATACAACAAATTTTATATCTATCTGTATCTTAACCTGTAAATATGCATCTATCCATATGTGTGTATATATACAATATGTATAACTATAAATAACACTTATATCCAACATGTTTATAAAATAGAAATATAAAAAACCTCTATGCTATGTGTAAAGACATATAAAATATATTTTATAGATGGGGGGCATTATATATAGTAATTTGCATGCTTATGTCGAAGTTCCCTTCTAGAATACATGAAAACCCAATCTTCGGGACTGGGGGAACAAAAAACCACAAACAAAACCACCAAAACAAACCAGAAAATAAGTAATTGTTCAGTTCTAGAACAAAACTAGTCTATGGAGAATGTCATGAAAATGATTCTAGTGTTTACTTTTGGTAGTTTCAAGATCAAGTTCTCCATTTCTCAGGGGCTGAGGTGAGCTCTCAGCTGTGGCTTCTTCTGAATCCAGCCCCTCTGGGACCTGGAAGATCTGCCTGTCCTAGCCTGAACGGGGCTCCTGGAAGCACTTTGTGGGTGATGGAGGACACTGAGCAGGTTTGCTTCCATGGAGAGTTGTTAGGCACGTGAAAACTGTGCTTGTGGAAAACTTGCTGACATTGACTTTTTTCCCATAAAGCACTTTGATTTTTTTCAGGAATTGTCACATGCCATTGGAAAAGTGGCCTGGTCAGAACATTCTGCGTGGTTTCCATTTGTAGTCTCGCTGGCCCATCTGGCTAAGTGCGATGTGACCTGGTGAGGGTTTTCCTTGGCTTCTGGGAAACTGCAAAACCTAGAAAGCCAACGGTGTTTCAGACCGAACTGTTGAAACACTTTGATTTCTCCTCAGTAATATTTGACCAGCGGTGAGTCACCTTCCAACTGGTAGATTTCAACTTTCCCCTTTATATTTATCAGAAGGTGACCACAATATAAATAGTGGGGGTTTTCATTCTTTTCCAAGTTCGTTTACTTTGTGCATTAGACAGTGCTCTGTAAATTATAGTTCCACTTTTTCTCTTGAATAGTCAGTCAGGCGTGTTCCCATTTCAGTTGTGCTGGAGATCCATTTAAAGGTTACTCAGTCCTAGGAGAGAGAAGTATGTTTTAAAAAAACAGGAAAATGAAATAGTAAAATGGAAGAAATTGTTGGGGGGGGAACTAGGGAGAGCACAGTAAAATGATGTTTCTTTGCTTTGTTAATGTACTTATTTTCAGCTTGGTAATATTCTTGTTTCTTAGGTTTTGCTCATGTCACTCGCAGCTTCATTAAAAAGTAGTAATGAAAACAACATTTATTTTATGCTGTGTCTAAATGTAAGAAAATTACTCCTTATTGAAATAGCAGTTTGGTTGGAAGTGGAAGCCTTCAGTTATTGGGGGTGAGGTTAATTAAATCGGCTATTAGAAACATGATGTCCTGCTGTCTTAGTGTGGTGCATTTTTTTGTGTCCTATTTTAAGAGCTTGCTACTTTCATTTCTACCTGTTCTTTCCCTTCCTATTCTGTTAGGATATGAAAACAGGAAAGCAATTGAACTGAATTAAGTTTGTCTGTGGATACTTTTTTGTTAGCAAATTGAAAGCAAAAGGCCAGGATGGAGGCATGTTGCCTGGGGAAAATGGAAGAAATTTTATTTATAAAGGTGGGGTTCCCTAAATGCTGGATGATTGCTTGGGCAGGTGCCTGAAATGGCTTGGTGCAAGGAGCCAGTAATGCTGCGTATTCTGCATGGCTCAAACGTGTTACACCTCTGGGTCCCAACCTAAAACTTCAGACTTGTACCTGCATTGCAGGTAGGTGATAGGATCTGTCTTGGCTTAAGACAAAGTCAGATACACTTGTACGTGCCCTAAGCACTTTGTTCATTTTTCTGTTTTGCAAGCACGGTTTAAAGCTATGTAAAGAAGAGAAAGTAGGTATGGAAGGGAGGGGCATATTCCTGCACAGGAAGATGTTTTGAGGTGCTAGCAGCTACAAAACGGCTTATTCCTGGTGCTACCATACAGTTATCTGTAAGGAATAGCTTGTTTCGATGTTTCGCTGTTCAAGGGAAATATGGTT
Organism: Theristicus caerulescens; assembly: GCA_020745775.1. Lineage (NCBI taxonomy): Eukaryota > Metazoa > Chordata > Aves > Pelecaniformes > Threskiornithidae > Theristicus > Theristicus caerulescens. The sequence continues at coordinate 122,084,581 of CM036561.1, read as the reverse complement.
CAGGCTTTAAAGGATTTTTTTTTTTGTGACCTGCAACATTTTTTACTAGAAAACTAAAGATTAGTCTTGTTTTGTTATGGTGTTGTTTTTTTTTTTCCCCCCGATATTAGTAGTTTAAGTTTTGGAAAGTGGGAGGCCATGGAAGTTTGCCAGTGTTAATGAGGTACAGTTTTCTATTTTAGTTTGGGAACTTAGCAAAGGCAATTCATGGAAAAATTGTGTTTTATAAGTATGAATAGTGACTGTTCTGCATTATTTAGATACTGTTTCATACTGCGCAGCTCAAGTAAGTGCTCAAATAATAGAAGTATCCGTAGATTTATGGAGGAAGAATGCTATTTGTAAACATATAAAGTTGAATGAAAAATGGAAACGGGTCTCTTGAGACATGCTTAATGTGTATTGGACAACCAGATCACACTTAACATTATATTTATTAGTTTGCTTTAATTATAATTTGATTTGCATAAGATTTCTTTGTACTAAGTTGTTTCTCTTAGATGTGTCAGCTCTTTTCATCCTTCTTGAGTAAAAAAAAAAAAAAATCACCTTTCTGATAGCATGCTGATACGTGACCATCTTTTTGATTTGCCAAATGTAATGTACATGGTAAACACCTCTGCTGTCAATTTAGGGTTTAAAAGAGAACTGATTTCAAGGTTTATGACAGGTATATGCAGTTGTATAGTTTCTCTTCTTCTAAACTCTGATTGTATTGCAGGACAAATGCTTTATGAATATTTATTAGGGCATTGTTCAAGCTTGCCCAGCCATATTCCCACACTTTGTTTATTTGTAGGCTATAGGAAAAGAGTACGAAAAGATCTTTCTCAGTACATCTCTCTTATTAGTGGAGTTACTTTAGCTCACGTTGATGAACATTTAGTTTTCAGAGAGCAGGGTCGTTCTTCCTAGATAAGTGTTCACAGTATTTTCTTCTTTTTTTAAAATGGAATAAATAAAAAAAGAAAATATGAATTAATCTCACTAACAGCAAAACCTAAAGTATTTTATTCCACTCATAGGTTTTAGACTAGGCCTTTAAATGTGTTTTATTCAATTGATGATTTTTATAGGGAGAGAATTTGATTTGTTGAATGTATTGCAATGTTATTTGTGCGACTGTTTTCATTAATGGCAGCGTGAATAACTGCTTTCCTGCATTTATTTCTGTGTTTGCTTTTTGCAGAATCTTAATAAGTTCAAAGTGTGGAAAACTGTCATAAGTCTCATTTTTGTGGCTTCCACAGGCTTTGTTAAGGAGCCTGTGCTTATGAAAATAGAGATAAGTCTTCTGTTAGTCAACGAAGAGCATTTGGGAGAAGGAGGAATATGTAGCAATTCTCATCTGTTCTTTTAACTGTAAGCTAAAAGAAGTAGAATAGCTTTTACAAGGTACATGTTGAGAGCTTTATTAAAGGACTAATGCAGAGTGTGTTTTGTAGGTTCCTTTTGTTTTCTCTTGCAGGTGTGATTCAGTTCCTATCCCACTTTGTCCTTTATTGCAGGCTTGGCTTCCTTGCCCTTTTCCATAGGACAGGCTATTCATTTGTCTTCTTTGGAATGCCCTTGGTGATAAGAACATACATATTTCAGGGGTAGGGTTTGTTCTTCTGAGCTCCCTGAGATATGAGTATCTTCCCCCGCTTTTACTCCACTGGGTGCATTGTTTTGCTTTTGTTTTTTAATGTAAAATGCGGTATGTGGTGGACTCTCCCTCTGTCTTCCTGGAGTGAAGGGATGGTTTTGTTTTGGTTTTTGGTGTTTGGGGTTTTTTGTTGTTTTTTGTTTTGCCTTTTTTTTTTTTTAAACTTGGGTGATTTTTACAATTTAAATTCCACCTTATATTTTAAAAATAAGCCTAGTTTAAGATGGAAATTTAATTATAATCTGATAACATAGTTTATATCAGTAAGAAATATAAAAGAAATGTGTGTGTGTTGCTGAAATTGTAAACATAGTCAACATGCAGTCAGCTTTCTCCGTAATGGCAATAACCACTGAAGAACTGGCACAGTCTTTGCTGAGAAGCTCATGCAACTTCTGACAATAGGTTTTTCCAGAGGCAGAGCGTGTGTTTGCTGTGGCTCGGGTCATTCAGCTATTCCATTTCAGTGATCAGCTCAGTTCGGTCACTGTTGAGGAAGTTGATTGAGAACTGAAAGTATCTTGTTTCACCTTTGTGTTCCTATGTACAAAAGTGAGGTATTAGGAGAGAGCGCTATGCATCTGAAGTTTTGGAGAACATAGTAAACAAAGTGATCTTGTTCTGTTCCTTCACTTAAAATAGTACCTTTTTTCAGTGAAATCAGCTAAATCTAAAGTACAGACTAGAATCTCTGCTGCAAATTCAGAAGATCTGCTTGAATCAGTACTTTCTGCTACCTTCCCCAAAGCAGAGAGGAGAAAACAGATACTGTATTTCTCATTCTATTCTGAATTTGGGCTTTTTTTTTTTTTAAAGAAAAGGTGCTCTTTTTGCAGAGCTGACTACTAACACACTTATGGTGATCAGTCTTTCCCAGGTTCTGCTTATGTGCTCTTACACATGGGATGATTTATGTGTCTGCTTATGAGGAGGAGGCTCTGTGCAAGGCCCAGGCAAATTTGCTTTTGGTTAATCAAACTGTCCTTGGTGTCAGGGCAGCAGCTGTGCAACAGGGCCAGCAGAAGGCATTTTTGAAATACTTTCCTTGAGAATCCCAGTACTGTGAAAAAGAAGGTTACTTCAGCTGTTTTGTGCATGTTTAATGGCAGGAATACTTGAGGAAATACTGTGTGGCCAGCCAGGTAGTACCATGAGAACACTTTACTGTTCTCTTATTTATTTCTAATATAGTTGCGAGTCCATGGGTGCTCACACCAGGCTGCTGCCATACTAAAGTAGGTCACTTCTTACACCTAAACTGCTTGACAGCATTTTTAGGGTCAAATCACACAGCTTGATGTAATGCAAAATTACAGCCACCTTTGTTTAAAGTAATAATTAAAAAAAGTATTTGCATAATAAGGAATATATTCTTTAATACCTGTACTTTTTTTCCCCTCCTTAAAAACAAAAATGTTAGCCCACATCTTCAGATGCCAGTCAATACAATTTCTAGTTTTCATCAGACATGCATCTGTTCCTTCCCTTTTTCATACTTACAAGGGAAGATATTTATTCTAACTGTGCTCTCGTATAATTACTTTTTCCTGGTATTCACTGGATAACAACAGCTGCCAATGTTCTGATCACTTATGATCATAAAATGTTCCGCATGAGTTAACGTCTGTAGTTAACTTACATGGTGATTTTGAAGTAGTTGTAAGGCCTTACACTGTTTGCTGTTTCTGTTTTCATTTAACTTCAGAAATTGTCTTTTCATGTCTAGTAGTTTTGGTTGAACAGAAGAATAGCACATCAAGCCAGTGGTAAACACAGTCATAAGTGCTTAAAAAAGCCCTATTCCTGCACACTCCTGAGTCTTCTGTATTTCTCTGCCCACATTTTCATATTGAGTATTCAGCAAAGAGCTGTGACTGATACTAAGCTCTTTGTAATGAGTAACATTCTCAAGTACTCACTGCTTACACTGATTATATTTTGTAGTTTATTGGCCTTCTGGTAAAATGCAGTATTTCTAATGATTTCATAATTTATTGCATAAAGAAAAACTTAATGACTTTTTTTTTTTGATGCAGAGGAAGTTCAGAAGTTATTTCATTGCATAAAGTAAACTTACAATACAGTGGATGTTTCCAGATATCTTAAAAACTCCTTTCAGTTAAGGTAGTGTAGTCTAAACTGAGATTTCCACAATTTTAAAACCCAAAGCAACCCTAAAGCAACAGGAGCCATGAGAGAGAAATGGGAGAGAAAATGTTTGCAGGAGAAGGCATAAAATTAGAGGTTTGATGAGGGATGAGTTAAGCAGAAAGAAAGTATTAAGTTGCTGTACAGAAGAAAGGGCACATAAATGACAATTTTTACATGCACAGAGAAGTGTAGATACAGTATTAGGAGTTATGTTGTCTGGCTCTACAGGTAGGATTTATCTTGCCTACAGCTAGGCATCCATTTAAGCAGTTATTTTGGCTCCTTCTAAAGTCACATGAGAGAATAAGGCACCTTTGGGGGAATGATTCATCTGTCTTGTTTTAGACAAATATCCTAGGATGGTATGACTTGTCTAACATCTTGCATTGATTAGAGCGAGCTAGGCAGATAACTTAGCTTGGGCATGTAGCTCTTAGGCTCCTGAGGTAGGGGAGAGAGATTTCAGCTGTGTTAAAGTCATGTTCCAGCCTCTCATTTTCTCTGTAAAGCTAACTCTGCAGTTAAGGTGATTTGTAGTCCTTCATTGTTACAGTTACCACGTGTACTGTTGTCCAAGGTTTACACAGAATCATTTTTTTTCCTTGTGTTATTGTTTTAGTTCAGGTAGTTGCTTTTGTAATTGTCAAGTGTTCTAAAAAATTACTCATTTTGAAGCGATGCAGTGGATAATCTGTAACTGAATTTTGTTCAACATTATATTATTGCGCAAATTAACACTTTGTGGTTTGTATAATTTACAAAGGGAAGTAGTAGGCTTTTTTTTTTAATTTTAGAATAGCTGAAAAAGACTGTATTTGTTTTTCTCCAAACAAGCAGATAAAACCTTAACTGAAAACTAAACTGAAGGTACCTAATAACACAGCTTTGTTCCCTCATGGCACTATCTGCAAAACACATTCATTTGGTCTTATCATCACACATCAAAATATCATCTGAAACTATCCACTTGCCTGTGGCCTGCATAAATATTGTAATAACAAAGGGGGAAGAGAGATCTCAGTCATGTTCTTCATAATGGATTAAGAATTTGATCTCACTTCTTTTGATGAGAAAGGTCGTGATTACTCACTGTTGAACAGAAAGTCAGTCTAAAGGTTACAGAACAACAACCAACTTTTAGCAATGACACAATAGTCTCTTTGGCTTTTAAATAGTTTGTAATCATGCATTGCTTATTGACCTTTACAGATTAAATTTTTTTAAGCCTCAAAAATGAATACCTTCTTTTTATGATATAGAACTTTCATAAATGGAAGACAGCACAAATGTTGTCTCTCACACACTTCTCTACCACTGAAGGAAGCTTCCTCTTCACTCCATCCTGCTGGGCAGCTGGCAGTTTATTGTGGTGGGTCTGCCGAAGCTTTTCTCTCAGCCTCAGGCAGCTGTAGGAACTGGGGGGGCTCAGTTCTGCTCCCCTCTCTGAGTGCCAGACTGTGTTGAGACTACACAGCCCCTTCATTTCCATCCTATCTTCCTCACCCTCCTGTGGCCTGCCCTGCCTTATCCCTCCTATTCAGGGTGCCACAATAGAACTGGGAACAGAAAAGGGAAGGCCATCTTCTTTCAATTCATGCTTATTGTCTCTCCTTCTCCCACTTTCCACCACTGTGAAGAGCCTGGTCCATCTCCTTGGTAACACCATCACAGATACTAGTGGAGCAGCTGTTGGGTGTTCCCTAAAGCCATCTTTTCTCCAGGGCAAACGAGCCCTGGTCCTACAGTCTCACCCCACAGGGCAAGTGCTCTAGGGCCTGGTGGTCTCATGGCCTCTGCTGGACTTGCTGCAGTTTGTCAAAGTCTTTCTTGTATTAGGGATCCCAAAACTGGATGCTGTTCCAGATGTGGACTAACAAGTGCTGAGTAGAAGGGGATAATCACCTTCCTTGACCTCTTAGCTGTGCCCAAGTGCTGTCGATGCTCTGTCCTGCCAGGGCATGTTGCTGGCTCATGCTCTCTTGCTCTTTGCTGCCAGGACCCCCAGATCTTTTCTGCAGAGCTGCTGAGCCCAACCACCTCGTTGCTTTCCCACCTAGCTGTCCACCTCTCCAGACCATAACATCCCAACTAGGATACAAGGAGTAGGCCAACCTGTTCATTAGCTAATAAATTTTCCTTTGTTTTTTCATACTAGCATTAAGTTTATGCAAGCCTTCTTGTCTAACAGTGCAACCTCATTTTGGTTATTCATCGCTACATTATAAATGACTGAAATAAACACAAGTTACAGGTGATTTGCTGATATTCATACAGCCTCCTGATTACTATGAGAATATAGTATGTGTGTGTATGTCCTTTCCATGCCTACACCCGCAGCCTGCTGCAGAGACAGGATCTTCTCTAGTTCCTCTGCCAAAGACAGTTCAACAGCCTTGCTTTTCAGCAAGGAGTTTAGTCTCAATGTATTCTGATCATCATATTCCTGTGCAAGAGCAGAGTGAAATCAGTTAGAATCCTTATCAATTTTGATGATTCTCACTGGTTTCTTAAAAGCAATTTTGAAATTAACTAGTCTTTCATTCTTTTGTATCAGAGATTTGAAGTGGAAAAGCAGTTGTTTGCATATTGATAGGGTGCGGCATTTAACTTTAAATGCACATGGAAAGGAATGAATTGCTGATGATCACAGCTAGCATTTTTAGTTGTAGTTTTGTGTTGAAGGCAGACTATGCTCATAACAAAAAAGCTGAACTGAAAGTAGTTCACTTTCTCCTGAAATATAATACTGAATAAGATGATCAGTTTTTTCTTTTTCAGTCTAACATTCTCATTTGGTTTTCAGAAACTTGAGAGACGCTGTCATAACTGGGAGAATTTATTAAATAGAGCATTCCATACTGAGGTGTTTAGCTGCAGTGCGTTTGGAGTGAATATTAGTTTTCGAATCCATGCTATATCATACTCATGCGTGTAAATAAGCAGAGCAGTACCTGAATCATGTGAGGGATTCACTCTCTAATGGCTTTGGGCAGGATTTCTTCTGCTGGCCCCACATTTTGAGCTGTGGAAAAACAATACTTCAGATGTTCAAGTTGCATAAAGAGTTGAATGAGGAAGCGAAACAGTGTGTACTGCAGAGACGTGGTGGAGCCCTGGATGTCTGGGTTGGATGATGATGATCATGTTCTGCTGCAGTCCTGCCTCAAAGGGGAGCAAGGTTTCTTCTGATAGGGGTTGCCTTGATACTGTGAACATCCATACTGGCATAATCTAGAAGGAAATATCTAGGTGAGATTGTCAGATGGCATAATTACAGTAGCTCAGAATAAAGCCATTGTTTTGTGAAATCAGAGTAAGGAAGGGCTGTATCATTTTCATGTGAAACTATAGTCCCAAAGGTTGATTAGAGGTACTATAGGAGCAGCCCCACCTCTTTTCCATGGATTACCAGAAGCCTTTTTTTGGAGGGGAAAGATGGCAGCCCCAAAAGAAAAGAGCTTGTTACACAACCACCTGTGCCTTCTGCACAGAACTGACTTTCCTGTTATGTTAGAGCTGTTAGCCCCTTTCTCCTAGAGGCTAAAACATTTTGAGTCTTCTACTTATATTTAGAGATCTTTACCAACTCTATTTCTTAGGCAAGTGCTTTGCTAGGAGTATTGAAAGCTCTTAAAATTTTGTCCAGTGCTTAATACAAGAATTTTGCTGTTAGATTTATTGCAACATTTAGATAAAGAGGCTTTACCTGAGTGGGAAAGTCAAATAGGTTCTTTTGTCACAGAGCCTGAGGTTTAATTTAAATTATTCACACGATCTTTTGTATGTTTGTATGCAGTGGCACCACAGGTTTTACATACATCATACAGTATGGCTTCATTTACTAGGATTGACTGCTAAGGGCCATAAGTTATATAAGTATCTACATTATGGGTGATACTAATACTTAAAATAAGGACTAACAGCTGTGGAAGTCCCCTGAGATGGTGTTATCCCCTGTTTTACAGACGGTAGAACACAAAGGCTAAGTGTATTGTTCAAGGATAGGTAGCCAGGCATTGTCAGATCAGAGATTGAAACCCAGGCCTCCTTTTTTATAGGGTCATGTTCTAATCCACTTTGTGTTTCTAGTGCTTTGAAATTTGCTGATACTTACTCTGTAAGGCAATTTTTCATCTCATTTGATCTTTGCTGTATGAGATGATCCTTGGGAAAAACAGGGCATTCCACCAATCTGCTTCTATTGTAAGTCCCCAAAAGGGAGTAGGCAATAAATTCTGTACCTTTAGTACTGTCCAGGCTAACTCGCACATACTTTTCTTTCAGAACACAATATTTTATGCTATTACTTTGCCTGTAGCTATTAAGAACAAGATTATAGTGCCATGTTTTTTCCTCAGCGTAGCCAGTATGGCGGGGGTGGGAGTGGGTATTGCTGGTACTCACATAAAGACAGCATTAATGGGGGAAGGAGGGAAGAGAAGGAGTTTGGGGCAGTTCAGGAGCTGTTCATGTAAGTGTCGTTTTAAGAAATTTTCCTACTTAAAACTACTACTCATGGTTATATAAAGAGTTTCTCCTGTTTGAGGTTGAATGATGTCAAAGAGTTTATCTCCGTTTTGGCATGTGGTATCATACAGCAGCTGAGGCTCTTTGGCTTGTGAGATTTTTCCAAGTGAAGAGGGAGCACATGTTCAGTAGGAATTTCAACATTGGCGTGTGTTTCCTCTGGGGGTGATGGGGATGTCATGTTGCGTCCGGAAGGCAATCTGGAATGCTGCCCTTATTGAGTTTCTTTGCAAGTCACAGTGAATGAAATCATCTGCTTTCTGTCAAAGGATCTTACGGGAAGGAAGAAGATTTTTGAGTAACAAAGTACTGTGTAGTAAACTCATTGACAAAATCCTTGTTTGGTTTGGTGCTTGTTTTAAGAGCCTTTCTAAAAACCTTGTCTCTGAAGTAGTCTGTGATCGGTTAAAGTATACTTCCAGTATAAAACTCTTCTAATGTAACTGAGTTTGCTGACAGCTTTTAGTTTAGTGCGTCTGCGAAACCTAAATAGTATCACTCTTGAGAATTCTACTGGGTCTGATAAGCAAATAGGGTCATCTGTGTTTTGCTTTCATTTGGAAATAAAAGAAATAAAAGAAATCTGACAAATTTCCTTAAGTATTTGACTTTGATTGTTAGGAAATAACCTGAGGACTAGTGAAGCTGGTAGTTTCTGTTTTAGTGGAATTTATTACGTTTTATGTTACTTTGAGACACTCTGCAAAAAATGATGTGCATAAGTGAGGTGGACTGGAAAACAGCTGTGGTGATAGACTTGACAAAAGCTTTCATATGGCTGTATGCAGTGTTTGAGATGCCAAGCACAAAAACACAAGATGCAGAGTCCTCCCTCAGAAACATGTGGAAATACAGCTGAACACAACTTGTTTTCTCTTCAGAAAAAAAGATTTGGTGATAGTATCAGTATGATGATGACAGCCCAAGAACCGAATCACTGAAGAGAATGAGCGTCAGGCAAAATCTAATGTAATCAAATGCATGTTTTCCATAAAATCTCAATTTTGAGTGGAAAACTTTAAACTAGCCCTATTAATAATCTGGGTCAAAGTAAGACAAGATTGAGTGAGGAAGAAGCTATTCGAAGAGGAAGTTAATGTAGTTCAGACTTAGTGCTGGCTGCTGGCTTTCATCCATTTATTACCATTACCATTATACCAGGTAGTATTGTCAATATTGCTGTTTTGAGGAGTGAAGAATTGAAAAGGTGAGCAGCAGAGAAAGAATGCATCAGAGTGTATGATGATAAAATACTACCGGGATAATATGGACAGATAATGAGAGAGCAAGGACTTTTCTGAAAGGTGTGTCAGCTTGCTGGTAGGAACAGGGATGTAACCTGGATTGCTTGCTCTCCCATGCAAAAATTAAGGTAGGGAGAGTTTGGCAGGGCATTTCCCACGTTGCTGGAAGTGTAAGGTAAACGGCCCACATTCACCCTTGCTTTGGTGATGTTGGGCCCTGCTCTCTCCTTTCTCCTTATTGTAATAATACTTCTCTCATCAGGTAAATCTTTCCTTATGCTGAGACAGGGTGAAAAGCTGGGAACAGTAGTTTTTCCATCTGGGCCCTTTGCTCTGGAATCACTCTGTTTGCCAATTGCACACTTCATGCTCTAGTGAATTATCTTCCTCTGGTTTTAGGTCACAGCTTGCTTTCCAGAGAAGGCAGAAGGAGGCATTTCCTATTACAGAACAGAAGTTAATGGAGGCAGGGAATGAGAACCTCTATTGCTGGCCGCTTTGGGATCCTGATGGGCCTAACTGTTTGTTGCCTATCCTTGCTCATTTTAGAAACTGGATATTGTATCCCTCCCCCTGTCTCAAAGCTGGGTTCTCCCTCCTTATGTGCCATGAACTGATTTATGTTTAGGGAGTCTTGGCTGTACAGAATGAGTACCTCTGCTGGAAACAGTGGAGCTCAGGGAGAAGCTAGCAGAAGCTGTATTTGTTGTGAAGCTTATGTATAACCTTACAGGAAGAGTTCCCTGCTCTAACTTGCTGAGGAAGTACTGTTCATGCCAGCAGCAGCTTCAGATTCACAGGTTGCATGTACATCATCTGACTTCTGAAATTAGTCACGTCTCCCCTACTTACTCTAACTTTCATTCTCCCACTGTGCTTCCATAACTTCATGTTCTTTATCTTCCCCATCCTACTATGAGATCCTTCTGCTCCAACTTGAGGTGTACCCTTCTCTTTGTGCTCTCTACCTCCTTCACCTTCATACTACACACCTTCCCATGTGTGACCTAGGAACTTGTACCCTTAATCTCAATTTTTCCTACTCCATGGTTGCACATTCCCACAGCCCGGACCTGAGAACATGGTTCCTGCCTCAGGCTGGCACAGTGCCTGAAGCAGAGGTAAACGAACTGGCTTCACAGGGTCGGAGCTGCCAACTTCCATTTTTGTATGAGGTTGTAACAAGAGCAGCAGCAACTCTAGACTTTTGCTTACGTGCAGGATCTAGAAGGAGGTCAGACATGCTTTCTCTGTGATTGCCTACAAAATTTGGTGTATGGAAGTCAGGAGCAGCCTCCATTGCATGTTATCAACATATCACTTTGAAGAGGTTTACCTACCAGACTTTACCAAAGCATAGTTTGATAATCATAAAAAATAACATTTTTCCTAAAGCTGTCTTAAATGAGCAGCAGAACTATCAGATTTCAGACTGATTTTAATCCTCTCTCTCCTTTTCCCTTTTTTTTTTTTTTTTTGAGTGGGTGGCTTTGGTTTTCATGAAGGGGTAAAATGATTGAAATGTGTTTCAAATCATTGATGCAAGGACTATCATATTGGCCTGAGACAGGGGATAGGCAATAGTTGACCCTCCAAAGCTGCTCATGAATACCCAAAGATACGGTAGGAGTCCATGTAGCATTACACATGCAATTCATGCTCTGGAAAAGTTAGCTGCTTGCAGTGATTCCCACCCAAGAAGACTTCCCTGTCTGAGACTCTCTGGCTTTTGCTTGACTGCCTGTTAAATAACTTTGTTTCTTTTTAAATTTAATTATTATTATTTTTTCTTTTGTGATGCTATATGATAATTAAAACCATTATCCTTCTTGCATTCCTGCTAAGATGACTTGGCATCAGAATCATAAACTAGTTCTTGTATGACTTGGGCTTTAGTAGTTGAGACATTAGATTTGTCAAAAGCTCTTAAAACCTAACTCTTCCCTCATAAATAATTGGTGAGATTTTGAGAAGATATCAGATAAACGAATCCCATATTTTCACAACCATTCAGTATCTAACAGCTCTCGGTACAGACAATCAAATTATTGAATGGTGTTACAGTCATTTTAACAATTGCGTCAGGTAGTTGCTAGAATTCCACAATGGGTATTTAGTTCTCAAGCTATTACCAGGCAATGCCTGGAAATGAAACCAGCCTTACCTTTTTTGTTGTGTAGAATACTTTTTGAAAACAGTATATGCAAAACTTTCTGCTTTTTAGCTTAAACATTAATTACATATGTTATGAAAGGTTAAATAGAATTATCTGTTGCTGTTTTACCTTCTAAAGCCAATGGTTTCTTCATATTTCCACACTTTATTGATCAAATACATTTTTATTAAACAAAATGAGCAGTTGAGTAGATTGAATAATAAACATTTTTTGTATATCTGAAGAAAAATGACTTTTCCCTGACAAAGATATGTATGCGTTAGACAATACACAGAATGAACAATGCCTTATTATATGTTCAAAACATGCATAGTTTGTAAAATTTCACAGATTTTTTTAGCATCGTTACACTACAGCTTAAATACATGATGTTTTTTGCAGTGTGACCAGTGTATTAGAAATTGTGATAACTTGAATGTGACAGAAGTAGTAACCTGAGTACAGACAACCCACTGGATTGTCTACCTAACATGACCCATGTCTACCTAACATGTCTGTTGAGGTACATCTGCAAATCCCAGCGTACAACTTGAATTAGTTATGAAAACCTGAGGAAAAGCCCTGTTATTGCAATAATTATGACTGAAGAGAAACCGTGAAGCTTGAAATCCCCTGTAAAAACAACAAGGAAAAAACCCAAACACCAAAACTCTTCACTTATCTCAGGTCCTCTTTTACCAGTCAGGTCTTTCAGTTTTCCCCCGAACTCTTTGATGATTAGAAAGCAGGAGGAGGGGTTCCTCTCAAGGTGATACTGTTACAGCTGCTACTGACACCCTGTTCTGCAAAAACATGTATTTGTGCTTCATGTAGGCACAGTGGGAAATTCTGCTGCCTTCCCTGGCACTCTCCAGAATTACTTGTGATTTCAGCCTCTGCTAAAATCTGTGGCAAAATGCCAAGCTAGTTTAAGTAAAACCAGGAATTCAAAAGCCATTGTTTTCCAGCCTGATACTCCTTCTTTTCATTTGGTTTAATGAAGTGTTTCTTTAGCCATGGAGAGCTGGACTGAAATGTCAGTGATACCCATTACTAGTGCCTGTATGTTATTCAGAGGGACTGACTCATAGCAGCTTGAGCTGTATTAATGATTTCTATGGATGTGTGTGTAAAGTTTGTGAAAGATTAGATGGGTTGTTAGTTAATGTGAGGTTTTCTGTTTTGTTTTGTTTTTTTTTCCATTAGTGAAGGGTAGTATATTTAGATCTCTTTATATGGAAATGAATCCATGTTCTATTTACAGACATCCAATAAAGATTCATATTATGAAGAGAAAATTGTTTTCTGGGTAGCCAGAAAGATTTAATTAAAAAACATGATATAAAATTAACGCAGCCTATCTTCAGCTTCCTTGCAATCTGAATAGCTATAAACAAGGGGCTCTGGCTGGTTGTGCAAGTGGATTCAGGGAATTAGTGTGTTCTGTGTGTTTTCCAAGTATTGACTGATTTGTTTTGGATTATGTGTCCATATATTCTCACGAGAGCTGTTCCCATCCCTGAGGGCTATTATGACTGGATTTTCTTTTTTTTTTTTTTTTTCAGCTTGCAGTGCCCTTGAGGGCCAAACATGTATGCTCATATTACTTTTTTTCGAATTGAGCTTATCTCTAAGCACAGCAGTAAATTGAAACATCTCAAACTATTTTCGAGAGAAGTATGCTCTCTTGGAATGCATATCACTCTGGGGGTCTGGCAGCGGCCCTTCGCAATACCGGGGGGTGGTCGTGTCACAACTCCAGTTTTCTTGCTATTGGTGTGTGAAAGTACTGGGGTGACCACATTTTTATTTGTTTTACTTTAGGACTAGGTTTTCACTTTCCCCGTCAGGGTTTTCATCAATGGGACCTGTGTGAGAAATGCTTTCATCTCAGTTTTACTGTGTACTGAGGGGACTATTTCCAACCTTTTATTAGTAGAAGCACTGCACATCACACTTCTTGCAGGCCTACATTCAAGTTTTTCTTCATTCAAGGGTCTTTTTTCCTTTCTTTTTTTTTTTTTTTCCTGGTAGTGCTGGCTATGCCCACAGTTACAACTTCCAAATACTATTTGCAAGGCTGCTTTTTTTTCTAAAAGCTTTTATTGCTTTGTTCACATTTAAAAACTGCGTGTCATCCTGTTTGACAACTCTTTAGTCTCTGCATGTCACCAAGTACTGTTTGAATGGTAAATGATGGTTCCAAATGTAAGACTTTCAAATTAATGAGTAGTGTGAAGCAGCAGAATGACTTCTAATTTGAATGAAAGTGTATCTTATCTTGTCAGGGATTGATTAAATAAGTAGCCTAAAATGTGACCAAACGTGAAAGGAAGGGGAAGAATTTGTTAGTGGTCTGTTCCCTCTTCAAAAATGAAATTTATCTCAGCCTAATGAACAAATAATATCTTGGATACACGAGCTTCGCTAGTTTTACCTCACTGATAAGCATGGATTGCTCATGATTTGCTTTGTTTTAGGTAATGCTTAAAGCTGGCTAAATATATACTGACAGTGTGAAATTGATTTTTCACTTCCACCCTCGCTCCCCAAAGCTGAGCTGTCAGTCAGGTTCCGTGGTAAATGTCAACTTTTCAGGAGAGCAGTACACTTTCATCTCAGGTTTGCTGTCCACAGAACCCACTCTTCTGCAAATCTGTTGGTGAGCACGAAGGTTACGTGCTGTGTGTGCTGATCACCCCTGAAAAGTGGGGATTTTTGAGGTGTCTGAGTGGATGTAGGTCTAGTTATGGGTACATGGTGCGTATTGATCAAATACCCTGTTAGATGCATTGATACAAGTCTGTGTAGGAAGCTGAATATATTTTAGGTAGCAATTAAAAGAATCAGTCACCTTTGGCCTTATCATTTCTGGCTTTTTTAATGGGATAGAGCTTTTCTTTTACAACTTTGTCATCTCATTGCCTCACCTCACTTTTGTATTACAGCTATCATAAATCCTTTCAAATTGAAGTAGTCTTGATTTTAAACAAATGAAAGCATGTTTTAATGTTTATGAGTATGATCTGTTGAAGCAGATGATTGGCAGCAAGAAATGGAAGTTTTGGACTTAAGTTAGAGGAGGCTGGCAGACGATATGCTCCATTGCAGTAAAAAAAAGGAAAGCTGCAGTAGAGGTAAACATCCATAGAAACATGTAAATTGATTGTTCGCTACTCTTCCATTACATCAGTGAAGATTTAATCAGCTTCAGATGAGATTTTATCCACTGTAGTTTTATAGTAGTGGTTTAAGTAATCGGGCAGGACTGAAAATGAGATTTTAAACCATTGATGCTATAAGATATTCCAGCCTTCCAGGCACAACATTTATTTGTACCAGCCAGAGTTTGCTTTAGCCTTAATGAACAATTGCGTTTGTGTAGACCAGTTCAGCTTAAAGAAGAGAAATTCCTACAACTGCCCCAAACTGGAAGCATACCTTCAATGAAAAAAACTCTTCAGTCTCCATGGTCTCCAGCTCAATCTGTGACTGAAAAATCAAAGAAGGAATAAGACATTTATATGAGGGACAGAAGCATGTGGTGTGGTGGTTATGAGATGCGACTAGGGATGAGAGTGTGGGAGAGAACAGCTCTGCTGCTGTCTGCCGAGTGCCATTTAGGACCAGAGCCTTTTGGTGACCTTTGGCAAATCACGTAAGCTGTCTGCACCTTGTCTTCTGTGCAAAGAGAATATGCCTTCTTCACAGTAGTGTTTTGAGACCTAATTAAGATTTTCCAAGCAATTCCAGAACCTCAGATGAAAGGCATGCACAGAAAGCATTATAATTAACAGGAGCTTATCAGCTGTGCCTTACAGAATTAATAGATTCTTATAAAACTGAATGCTTTTTTAGACGCTTTTCATGACATCCCATCCCTAAAAAGCATTATTTGTAGATACAATATTTTAAGGTTAGTAAAAAGAAATGTTTATTTTCTTGTACTGGGTTATTCTTCTGTGTGCGTATCAACTCACATGCCTTATTGTGTTAGGGATCTGGAGGTTTGGGAGTGTGTGCATTGCTCTAGGCTATATCCACATAAGGGAAAAAATTGATTAGACTGTGTCTGCAGATACTTTCCCATTTCTCCTATAAACGTATGAGTGTTTTAAAATTCTTTTCTGTTTTCCAAAGACAAAAAAATGCTGTTAAAAATTAATTGACTTGACTGCTTCTTCCTGTGCATTTTCCTTCTCTACATTTGGCATATTTAAGTATTGCTACTACTGGAAGGAGAGATTGGACTGCCGATGACTTCTCAGGCCATTTTGCTTACTCCATTTATATGGCAAACACAGGAGTGACTGGACCTGAATTAGAGTCAGGAGGGCTGCGTGACCTGTATTGGAAGAAAGTTGTGGCTGGCTTGCATTGTACCAAGAGGCTATTGCCAGTGCATGGTAGTTACACTTACCAAAAAACAACAACAACAACAACAAAAAACAAACAAACAAAAAAAACCATCCAAGTAACACAAGTAGTGGGTGCGGTACCACTACCCCATAGTGCACACTAATGAGTACTGAATGTTCATGTAAGAGAAGGTGTAAGCTCTTAGTTATACATGCACTTACTTTAATAACAGCACGAGGCCCAGCTCCTGCTCTAGGCAAGCACAGACTTTTATAGTTCAGGGCCAATACTTGATGGCTCTGATTAAGATTAATTATTAATTTTCTGGAATGTAAACAATAAAAATGTTGCTTACAAAATGGATCTGATCTGCAAGTATATTCAGGGAACGTATAATGAAATTGTATTTAACGATCTGGGTGGTCTGCTGGGTGGGGCTGTTTTGTATTTGACTATAAAATCTGTCACCAGGCATTCTTTCACAGTAGTCTGCTGTCTGGTAGGAAATGTATGTCAAGCAGAATCAATATTGTCATTCCTTTTGACTTGCCTCTGCTTTTAATCATGGCTGGAAAATAGTATATATGGTGGTGCACTGAAACCATTTGTCACAATGCTTTTATTGTCTTGTTCAGCTGCAGTGTAGCATTCATTTAGCTCTCTCATAGCATGTTATTTCCATTTGCAATACAGCACAAGGGAATTCTTATTTAATTTCCTCGGAGAAGATTTTGGCAAGATTAGAAGGCAAGTAACTCATCTTTGCCATATTTTGGCTGGGTTTTTTTGTTTGTTTTGTTTGGGGGTTTTTCAGGGTCAGCAAAATGGAAAATAACTGCAGAGACAACACCAGGTAATTTGGTTTCTGGGTTAGGTGGTGTTATGAAGCAACAGGCAGTGATGATCTAGTGTCATCTGATGATGATGATGTTGTGATGATGCAGACACAGGTATTTATTTGCATTATGCTGTAATTTCCTTGCAGAGTTTAGGCACTGCTTAGCCTGTCTTTAATGCAGAAACTGTGCCTTGTTAAAGCACTGTTGGCTTGCTTAAAAAAAATCAATAGAGAGAGGCAGAAGGAAGAGGGCTAGTGTGATAGAATGGCATGTGCTAACAGACCATTTCAGAGGTTTGCACTAGGGGCTAGTTGTGTGCCAGGATGGCAAATATGACTGATAATGAATGCCCTCTGTTTCTGAGGGGCAGTCACAGGCACCGGATCAACTGGTAGAGTTTCTTGGTAAGAGCAGATAAGGTACTACAGCATGTGGGTTGCTGTTGTGTGTGGGCGCAGTACCTGACTTTGGGGAGGCAGAGTGGTTTATTTCCCCTCTTTTGCTTCTTTCCTTTCCTCTATGCTCTGTACAAGTCATTCTGGCATAATGATTTTGTTGTGCCCTGCAGTACAGGGTGAGACAGTTCAGTCGTTAGGAGGAGGAAATGGTTTCTCATAGGGGTAAAGACTGATAGAATAGCACTGTCAGAGTTAAGTTCTTGCTGTGGTTATACTCTGTCTGTCCTGCAGCTAGCTGTGTGAGCACAGCATCAGGAATTACGTTTGAAGTGGCTCCCGTCTGCCTTGCTTGGGTGGGTGCCAGCAGCGATGCAGCAGTGCTAAGGGACGTGACAGCATCACTGGAGAAGCGACTACGTCTGGGTACCCGCGCCGAGAGGCAGCCCCCTTCAGCATCGCGCTGATGGGCCTCGCTAATTTTGGCTGGCTGCGCACGGCTGCGCATGGATCAGTACCACCTCCAGCAGCGGTGTTAGCTGTACCCAGTGTTAAAGGTTGACAGGTTTAACACTGACATGTTTTCAGGCTTGTTCTTGTGCCATTTGTTTTTCACAGAGAACTTGATGTATAAACGGATGGTTAGATTGAGAATAGCACTGGAGTAAACAAAGAAGCAAACCTTTACCTATTTAAGAATAAATGTGTATTAATGGTTCTATGCAGTTGCTTTGTGCAATTCAGACCTCTTTAGATAGGAAATAATGTTTGAAATTTAGTTTCTGGTAGGTTTTGACTGATATAATTAAACTCTCACCTGAATTTAAATTGTATTGATTGTGATTTTGCCAGTTAATATTGTAACATTTTTATTTATTTGTTTTACTGGCTAATGTAATTGAATGAGTACAAGCCCAAGGGTGAAAGCAGTCATCTTAGTAAAAATTGATTTATCTACCCTACAAGAGGATACGTATTTGTATTTTAATGGTGCAAAACTGATAGAGCTAAGGTAAATCAATCTTCCACCGTAGGTTAGGCCTCACTCAGTGGTAAGTACTGCAACATTTGAGAAATAGAAACAGTAAGGGAATAGTTAACTTCTTCGAATAAATATTTTAACTTTTATGAAGCCTTTTTTTCTAATACTTTTCTTGTTGTCAGACATTTTATGCATCCTTCACAATATCTGAGGTACCTTAAAGGTTACAAGTCTGTTTCAAGCACTTCTGGACTAGTATTAGTATGCTATAATTGAAAGATAGCAGAAAAGAAAATGCCCAGTAAAATGCAGAAGATTTTTACCTTGACAGCGTTAATGTTGTTTCAATGTTTCCTTTATGGATTATCCCTTAGGACCTGTAAGCACATCCTTCCTGAGCAGTTCCACTGTGTGAAGTTGTGTACTTGGTCACTTTCCTTGTTACTTGTATTTTTGTTGTTTATTCATCTGATTTATTTTTAACTGGAGAACGTTTATGGGAGTGGTAGAGAATGAAATTATCTTTCACTCACACAATAGCATGCAAGAAAAGCATAAGACATTGAAAAATACGACTATAAAATCATGAAAATGGGCCAGCAGTCTGACAGATTGAAGCTGTAATGAGGGGACTGTTATTGTTTTGTTTGAAATGGATCAGATTTTAAGTCAATGATATCTTCCTAAATTAACAGCCCTTCTAATTAAGGGAGAAGAGTTGAATTGTGATCTCCTAGTGGCATGAAGTCAAAGAGCTTTTTATGGATGGGTGCAAGACTGTTGATTGCATGGGGAAACGGGTCATACGAATGGATGGCACGGAGCTGCTGGTAGGGAACAGTGGTGGATTGCAAATTGATGAAGAGCAAAGGTTCATCGACTTAGAGCCTGCCTGGATATATTACTGTTAAATTATGGTGAGTGTAGTTGGGGCACGCACAAGGTGTTTTCCTTTTTAAAAATAAATGAAATAAAATATGTACCAGTTGAGTTGGATTAATCAGTTGTGAACCATTTGTTTATTTAGTTTTGTTTTATAGAACTGCAAATAAGATGGGTACACATACACAAATAAAAGCAAAACTAGCCTTATTCACAGGGATTCATGTAAAGCACTATTTTAATTTGAACTTGCAATTGGAAGATACCTTACATGTCAGATAACAGCTCATATTTTCTTTTTAATTGGTTGTGCCCATAACTGATTCTGACTTTTTGGCAGAGGAATTGTTGGCTTTCTTTGCTACAAGCATGTGCCTATTACAGTATAGAAAAGTTAGTAATTTGAAATACCAAAGGACTTAAGAGGCTTTTTTCTGTAAATTCTTATTCTTCCCTATTGAAAAAAATGCAATAAAGCTTTTCAGGGACTGTTGGAAATCCTGTAAAATGTAATGAAATATCATTCATCTATTTTAACTTAACCTACAGAATTACATGAGTAATGTAGTCCTTTTAAAATAAGCAGAATGGTTCCAATATGTATAGAAAAGTTATGAAACAATGCAAGAACCTTCACATAAATGTTAACAGAAACTTTACATGCAAAGTATGAAGCAGTATTTGCAACAGAATCTGGTAGAGCATCCCCCCTTCAAAAGTCACTGTTTGTCTTCAGAGAGAATTTTGTGTGAATAGGAACAGAGATCCTAATTATACATAGTAGGGAGTTATCTATGTGAAGAGCTTCCATTGCAAATCACCATTTTTGACTGTGGCGTAGTGAAGACTTTCCCGTGTAAATTCAGATAGGCTACATCTGTACAGCTGGTGATAGCTCTAGGCTTAAATCTGCAGCTGAACCTAAACATGTTAGTGATCTAAGCTAGCTACGTGAGGTCTGGTGCTGTAGTTGGAGCCTGCAGTAAGCCAGGCGAGGAAACCCTGGATGTCTGGTAGGGGATGCTCAGGTATTGCTAAGGTTCACACCTTGCTCTGTGTACAGCTTGGGCGCAGTGTCTCTGCAGGCCAGTTGCAATTACCCTGGCATTTTTGTAGTGTGGTATTTGATCAGGGACACTGCCAGCTGCAAAGCGTCGTCTCCTTTTTTTGATGTACAGTGCTTGTCATGCCCTGTTTCCTTCCAACAACAAACTTATTGCTTTGATAAAAACCCTAATCTAATTCTGCAGGTAATTCCCTTTTCTTCTATTTTAAAACACTTTAAATGCATCTTACATCTCACTAGCCATGTAGCTAGAAGAGTCATGCAGGCTGCCTCTTTGTGTGTGGGTCAATTTATTCCTGTTCAGATGCTTTAAGCCAAGAAGTTCTGTCTTTAAAGTGTCAAGGATTCTATTCTTTGTATAATTTCCTGTCACTCCTATTTCCAGTCTTGATCAAGTCAATCGTTTTGATAACTTGAAACCAGTCAGCTACAGTACTGGTGAAAATTTATACTTAGGAGTGTTCCCGTTTTTGCATGGCAAAACAACTTGTTAGCCTTTTATGCATTTAATTTTGTTATTTTTTTGAATAAAAAGTTCTTTTGGGAACTGGAAAAAAAAGAGCTTGAATTTATAGCAAACAAATTTCGGAAATATGATGAACCAGGAATTTGCTAGACAGTTTTCTGGTTCTTTTAACAGTCAGACTGTATTTCACATCACAGTTTACAGATAATGTGAAATAGCATATGGTAACATTCTTTGGATGAAATCCTAGCTGTTCTTAAGTCAGTGACAGAATTCACATTGATTTCAAAATCATACTCATTGTCTGATTCATAACCAAAATTCTTTGAAAAATGCTCTCCTTGGAAGAAATTGTAGCCCTCAAAAGCCAGGAATGCAGTTTGTTACTGTTCTAGAGTCTTGTGGAGTCTAGGGGAAAGGAGAGCGTGAACAAGTGTTGTAAACTATCTTATACAGGGCAGTTGTAGCGTGGCGAGTAAAAGCTCATGGAACAGTTCTAAAAAGGTGGTTGTGTTTCTACAGCTCGGCTGTGGTTTTACAGCTCTCATGATACAACTTTTCTAAACAGTAACAAATATGAATTCATTGGTTTCTTTCTATATGCTTAATGTACGTCAAATGTAAGAGATCAGAGAGCTATTTGGTTGACTTTAAAAAAGAAACCCGATGCAGCTTAATTTGTGATCCCCTTAAACCACAAAGTAACTGTATTGTAAATTATTTCATGCATTTTCTCTAAGCTTATTCCATACAGCTTTGTATTAGGTCTGTAAGGGCCAAATGGAGTCCAGATGAAATCACTTGCATTCCACCTGCCTGCACTGAAGCAGACTTTGGACTATATATAATATGTGGGAGTAAATGATAAGATCACAATGAATAATCCCTCTGTTCAGTGACGATCATGGGGAATTCTAAGAACGCCTAAAGAAAAGCATCTTTCTTTTGGAAAGAATTTATTTGTAGCTTTAGAAGATTTAGATTGCGAGAAAATTATATAGTGACTGTGCAGACTATTGCCTGTATTTTTATAAGTAAAGTAAAACCCAAAAATACTACTGTCAAGTTATTTCAAGTTCAAGTGAAGAATTTCTTTCATCAAAATGATAGCAAATTTACTCTTTGAAAAGTATATAAGTATATAGGCATGGAAATATTAAAAAAAACATAAGGGAAAAATATAAAGTTTTGCATTTGTCCTTTAGGTTATTTGCACTTTTTGTCTTTTATCACTCTTGGTTTTGCTTATTGTTTGCTTTTCTGGAGGTCCGCAAAAAATTGTGAATCTTGTTCCATACAAGAGCTCCCCTGAACACTTCTCTATTTCTAGATCTTGCTTTTATTCGGTTTTCCTATAGAAAGGATTGACGATTTTGTTCTCCTTTTTGCAAATAATTATTTTTCAGCCTTACTATTTTTCCATGACAAGCCTCATTGAAGTGAGTACAATCATAGGCTTAAGTATATGCAAGATGAAAAGATCAAGGCCTTTCTGTGTTGGAGTGCAACTGTATACAACTTCCAAGTAGTCTCTCTAGAAGTCCTAAATGAATTTATTGTATAAGGCTTTGTAATGTTGTCTGCTCAGTGTGTTCTCATGATTTCAGTACAGGATACTTCGGACTGCTCTTTGTTTTTTTTTTATAAGGTAACAGTTAGAAGTACTTGATGGTCTACTCTTTGTTGGGTGTTTTTTGTTTGGGTTTGGTTTGGTTTGTTTTTTAATTTTTAAAATGATGTTGGATAATCTTACATGCCAACTGCAGTAGTGTTTTTATGATGTTTTCTTCTATATAAAACTTCATGGAAAACAGTAGTAAACAGTAATGATCCATGGAGGTTTTTTTGTGGAATTTTACTGGTAACCATTACAAAATGAAACAGGGTTAGCATAAAGTTTGAATAAGATTGAATTCATACATAGAAATTGATTAGAGCATTTAGGTGATGAATGACAATTCATCATTTTGGTCATGAACTTAGAATTAAAATCTTTGCCAAAACTATCTTATTAAATGAAGTGTAAATTTCAACTGTTTACATCATATAGTCCAACCACTTGGATGAAGGTATCTGTTTGACTCTCTGCAAGTTTGCATATTTCCTTTATAAATTATACTATTTTCTTTAGTATTATAATCTATTCATATCTCTAAATACATCAAACTGAAAATGTCAACATAGTTTAGTTTTGTTGTTGATACTGGAAATGTTTAACTTGATATTCTTAAGAATGGAACTTTTTTTTACTCCAGTCATATATTACATGTCTGTATATGTTTTTATTCAGTTCTAAACAGGATCATTTGAGCATAGTGAGATCATGTATATTTGTGTGTGTTCATGAACTCTTACTTGAATAAGAAGCTTCCAGTGCTGAAACCATTACCATTCAAAGGATGTGAAAATATTCAAAGCTCACCATGTATAAGTTCCAAAAGGAGTGCTTTTTAAACTGGGAAACATAGCAGAAAGTTTAGTGAGATCCATGAGTGCTGTGTTGTACAGATGCATCTTGTACTAGCTGACTTCAAATGAAAATATAAATAGGACAGCATTATGTGCCCGTATTGTGCACAAGTGTGAATACTCCTGGGACTGATGACCCATCAGCCCTCAGGCCAGTAGCAAACCTGAGTTGACTTCAGTAGAAGAAATACGGTTGTGAGTAAATCACCGCCACAGTGGTTTCGAGTCTCTCAGAGCCTTGTTCGTATGAATACATCTGGAAATGTAAATACCCAGACACTCCAGACACTCCAGGAATCCAGAATAGACAACTCTGTTGAAATCTTCTGGCATTTCCTTAAGAAATCGACATTTTGTTGCGTTAAGAAGGTCTCGTCGTCTTCTAGTGGTGATTATCAGTTGGATTGCTCTTTTCAAAAACTCTGCTGATTGAGACTTAGCAACATTGTCAGGTCTGCAGAGGGATTTTCCCTGTCCCCAACCAAGGCACAGGAGTTGAAAACAAACTTTGTCACGGTTGTTCATATTTGGTGTGTGGTTTTTTTTCCAGGAACCCTCACGTAATTCCTTGTGCTGTTTTGCCAGAGGTGACCTGTAACACGTTTGTTCATCCGTGGGGATGGCAGTGGTGAAAACTACTGTTAACAGGCATGGCATGGTCTTCTGGGGGAGAGAGGTCCTGCTGCAGAGCGCAGGGGATGACGTTTGAGGTCCATTTCTAAGTGACCCCCGTGGACCGACTGTGCCCCAGCCTTGTCTCAAAAGGAGTAATGATTGCATGTAAATAAAAATTCTCACATGCTTCATCTTGCTGCTCCTGATGAAAGTAATAGCTCCCCTGTTATTTCTGGTTGAAATGGAATGAATATGTAATTACTATAGATTCCATTTCAAGACTGAGTATACATTACACAGTTGAAATCAGTGGCCCTACTTGTGTATGTAAGCTAAGTGTATATCCAGGTGATATACTGGATTAAGCCATAGTGCACATGACATGCAGGATTGAATTCGTTCAGGTTGAGAGAAGAATTAGAGAAAGGAAAAAAAAGGTGGTGATAGGCTTCACTATTAGATGGTAAAATAAAAACTTAAAGAATATCATTGCCTTAAAGGATGTAGCAGACAGTTTAAAATCTAAAATCTTGCTTTAGAGAATGTTTCTATACCTTTGTGAGCCTTTACTGACTATAACTTAAATTACTTGAGACTTCCTGTATTACAGCTTACTCGCAAGTAACTCCACAGCATGATACACTAGATAGCTGATCATAGATGGCCTTGTTGTGGCACACGTCATTTGCCCTGGGAAACTAGGTCTCATACAGACTACTAATTACAGAAGGTACCTTGTTCACTTGTCAGTACACTAGCCACAAGGAAGTCAGCATATGGCCTTACCGTGACACATCAGTTAGGTGCTACTGGGGAATAAAAATCAGGGTATGACCGCATTGAGGTGAGGCTTTGACAATTAGTTCATGTTTCAGATCATTTGAGTTCAGAACAATTGAGTCCCTGTTGAACAAGTGGTTGCAGAGTTGCTGTCCTGTACTGAAGAAATCTACGTGATTTGTAAAATGCATATGCTACCAAGAGCAAAGCCGGCATTCTGGTCAGAGTTTCTGTTCACGCATTATAAATATTAACGTAATTTGTGGATTTAGTTGTGTTTTGTTTTGCTTTTTTAAACAACATTTGTTACTGAACTCTAGAGCCAGTATCTAGAAATGAATAAATAGCATTATGTAAATATGAAAGTGGACCTAAAACTGAAGGTTTAAAGACACATCATTGTTGAAATTTTTCTGGTCAAAAATAACTCAAATCTGGCCTGTGTAAATGATACGTGGGAAATCAACGTCGTCATTTAACTTAATCACTTGGAGACAAACCAAAAGCAAAGAGCGAACAGAAAAATTGAAGACAGTATTCTATTGGAAAAATAGTTACTTAGTCACTTCTTTATTTTTCACGTTAAGAAGGAATAGCATTTCTTTCAATGTTTCTTCTGTAAGAAAGTCTTCCTTTATTTCTTTAGCAAAATAAGAAATAACACTAAGCAGTATATATGTATAGATAGATTCTCTATTTCCATCACCGTGAGCCGAGAATGGATACTTACAACTCTCCAAACTACTTTATTATGCTCCAAGCAAGTTATGAGAGTCACTGTATTCTTTTTTTCATTCAAATCAGCAGCGAAAGAAGGATACGTAGGAGAAAATCTGCTTTATTCTGAGTTATGAAGAAAAAGGAAATCAAATACACAGAAATACTAAATGTAAAATATGCTGCTTATTTTATTGAGATATTATTTTGCTGTGACTTTATTATGTTGTCATAACCTTTTTATACTGTCAAAGTGCCACCATCTAAAAAACTTCATAAATTATTTTGCAGCCACACTGGGGCCACCTTTTTCTGTTTTCAGGTTTAATGCTTAAGAACACAAAGTGAAAGGTTTGGGGAATCATCACTTGGTATGGCTGCTTAATTTTTTTCTTTGCAATCCTTCACAGAATTGTGCTACTCAGAGCGCCCAGATCACCAGCAAGTATAAATAAATTTTTATAATTGTTTTATTTTCACTGGCTGCAGACTAGCTAGGGTTTAGCACTTAATTTCTATTCCATGTGTATATTTTCTACCTTTGAGCACAAAATTTGGGTCCATTTGCAAGAGATCCCCACCTATTTTGCTGCTTCGCCACTTCCCTTTGCCTGGCACTCTGGGAAGGATGTCCCTTGAACTCTGCTGTACTTGGGAAGTATGGAAAAGGTCTGAGGACCTCACCACTGGCACCTTCTGAGTGTGGAGATGGGAGCTCACAGACCTCTTTTAATCCCCCAATGTTGGCTGATTGTTTTGGCATAATGATTTCGGTGTGGCTGCTATGCAGTGGCAGTTTTGTATCACTCCTGAGTCATTGGTGAAGGAATAGGTGATGCCTCTAGTAACAAACAATGGGTTTCATCAAGTTGAATGAGGCAGTTACTGCTGTGATCAAAGTATTTTCTTAGCTTTTCCTCTCTGTTCCTGCCACAGCCTGTCTTACAGAAGGTTCTTGTTTACTTTCTGTGACAACTGTGGGCTTACGTTTGACCATTCTGCAGATCTTTGTAATTGGGGTATGGGTATATGTTGATATTTTTCTTAAAATGGCCTTGTGGTTTTGGAGGTCTTCCTTATTTTACATTTTAAATGTTCTAAAGTGAATGGAGAAAATAATATAAAAGCTTAAGTACAGTGCTGCAGGGAAGAGGAGTGATGTGTAACTCTTTCATTTCAAGACAGAGTGAATTCCCATGAGCTCCTAAGACTTAAGCCTACAGAACAAACTTGTTGCTGGATACTTTAAGTAGGCATACAGATTTGAAACGTGAGTCTTTGTGAAGAGGGATGTGAGAGATTTTGATGCCAAAAACATATACAAGAACATCCCCAGAATCCAAGGGTCTTCCATGGAATAGAGGGGTGCAGCCTTGGGCCCACAGGATTAGTGTTGTGCCAGTCTCTGCAGCAAGTAGCTGTAGGAGAAGGACATAAGCGCCTCTAACTGCTGTGGGCTTATGTAATTTCCTTCAGTGAACCCATCTTCAAACTGGGTTTGCTCAGATAATACTGGTATCAGATGGCTGGGCACGTGACTCTGCTGGAACTCAGAGTAACAGCTCTACATACAGGTGCTTACTGTGTTCAGGTGAGAAGGCTGCATACAGGCAGATTCCCTGAGGCTACAGCTAAAGTCAGTGTGACAGGAGACCAAGCTACAAGCAGAGCTTTTCCTCTATTCAGGAAGAGGCATCTCTCTGTACCCTTTAAAAGTAATTTCCTTTACCCCAGTTGTAGAACCTCTGCTATAGTTTATTGGCATTGGTGCGAGTATCCCCGTTGACAAATGTGAATCCAGGATTTCACGCTAGGGATATAATGGTGGACAGGTCATTGGTTGCAATACATATGTACTCCAGAACTAACAGAAAGATGCCTGAATCAAGAGAAGCAGCAAGTGCAAAGTCCAGCAAATAGTTAAGAGTTTTGAGTTCTCCATTTTTCATGTATTGCTCTAGATATGGCACATTACTGTATGCTGATTCTTGAAATCTCATCATTTTGAATACTTTCTTCCCCACATCCATTTAGACGTGATTTTTACTGCTCCTGTTACAACACTCTGTAGAAGTCAATGTTCCTTACAATTGTAAAGCAGCTTGAAATCACAGCCTTTAAATCCTTTAAAACATTAATCCCTAGTTCCAGCATTTTGTAAAATGCCAACTGCTGTTAGCATGCTGCAATTAAAGCACACATAAGGCAGTGCTGAAGAAAAGATGAATGTGTCTGGCCTGCATGAAACAGAAGTATGAGGATGCAGGTCCATGTTGTATTGCCCTGGATGTAAAGCTTTTTTACCCGTTCCGTGTGTGAACTCAATTTGTTTTTTCTCCTTATTGAACTGTAATTTACTGTTCCCTCAGCTGTGCTTACGTATCTGTTTGTCAATCCAAATCTTAACCCTCATCAGTGAACTGAGTATAGAAAATAAGAAAAAAGGAAAGAGGTAGAGTTTGGTTCGAATTTTCTCCCCCCTAAAATAATTTTAGTCTCACCAACAGCTGCACAGATGCAACCATGTGAGTAGGATAGCAGCAAACTGCCAGTTTACTTAGTTATGCACAAAAGGTGGTGGGAACCTTGTAAAATGTCTTTGCCACTGGGAAATTGTAGTGGTCAGCTTAGATTGCACCTGGTGAAGCAGTCTCCCTAAAATAAGTACCAGTGTTCCCTGTGTAATTCCTGTGTTCCTTGTATAATTCATATATATGTTTGGGAGGGCCTTCAGAGGAAGCTCACATCTGTCTGATGCAGGTGTTTGAACTTGGATGGACAAACCCCCCACTTTCCCTACTTGCTTGCTACAGGGTTTTTAGTAATTTCCCTAAGAACATGGCTTCTACTAGGTGCCAAAATTAGGCAGATTTGATCAACTCAATCTGGCCAGAAGTACTTTGCTGTCATAAAAATCTATCAAGACCAGTTTTCTTCAAGAAAAGAAAACTGCGCTGCTGTTCCCCTCCTTCCCATATCCCCATCCAGCAATGTTGTTGTGAATGCTGGCCGCCTTATTAATCTTCCAAATGGTCTAGCAGTCCTTGTATTATGGCAGAAATTACTGCTCTGCCTGGAATTCTACTGCAATGCTTCCAGTCACAAATTTTTTGCTTCAGCAGCAATAAAATATTTCAACTTTTAGCATACTGTACAGTTGACTAGCTACACTGGGGACCAGAAAGATTTTGTATTGTTGGCTTTGGCAGTTGTTAGATCTAAACATTGCTCCATTATTTTTTATTGTGTTCTCTTATAGCAATTGAATGTTTGAGTTTTTAGAAACAAATAGAAAATGTTTGCTATTCCCTCCCTTTTGGGTTACTTTTCCTGGTCATATACTAGCAGTGCCATTCACGTTTGAATAGGTTGTTAGCTGTGTGTCTGACCCCTTTGTTGTTGTCTCTTTATTGATCAAGTCTTCAGAAGCAAGGTTCACTGAGTATAGGGAGAGATGCAGAGGCTCTGCAGTGGGAAGAAGGACATCTCAGCAGCAGCTGTGCATTTGCTCATCATGGATTTTTTTCGTGGCTTCAGCTTTAGGTTAGAGGTAGACAAGTAGAAGCAAAGCAAGGGTCAGTGTATATCTGTTGTCCCTGTTACGGCAATGGTGAAAAGGGATTTATTTACTGCCTGTCAGTGTGGTTGGTAGCTGGGGTGGCAATCTATGCTGAGGTTGAAGTGAGGATGGATTCTGTCCTGTCTGATTCCCTCTGTTGTTCAGCCTCTGTACTGGTAGCATTGAGGAACAGTGTCTGGCAGTGGCAGTTTTCTTTTGTGTGTTGAACTAAATTGTTACTGCCATTTGTGCCTTTGCTATGATGCTGATTTGAAAAAAGATAATGTGTAAAAGTGTTTTAAATAACAAAGGGCTTGAACAACCCTACCGTGTTGTAGTTTACCTCTAGCTATACATTACTGTTCAGTAGAAAATAGTTAGCATGTATGTCAGTAGTCTGAAGGGCCCAAGAACAGTTCTGTGGTTTCCACTGGGTCTGGAAATTACTTGAGTACTGGCATGCACAGTATAATCAGCAGGTTTCAGTATGGTGATTTATGAATTACACAACATGATTTAAAGCTCAGCTTTGCAAAAATAAGATAAATGGATTGCTTGATGTACAGCAGGCCAGCTGTGTGATTGTGGACCCATTTATGTAATTACAAACTGAAACTTACCCTGTACTTCAAGTCTGTTGTTGTTGATAAAATTAATCATATACTTTAATTTATTATCCTGTAGCTATGGACATAATTCCCATTTGACAGTCCATTTGATAGCTTGTTTAAGTAGGCCCCAGACTGCAATTAGCACCATGTGATATAGTTAGGCCTCAGTGCCACCTCTTGTGAATTGTTAGTAAATATTGCCAATCGGGTGCTTATATATATTATATTTGTTTCTTTTTTACCTTGAGAGAAGCAAGATTTGTAGGAGCAGATAATATCGTTTATCAGACTGATGAGACCAGCAAACAAGCTTTTGGACATAGGCATTTTTCCAGGTCTCTGAAAAATAGCACTGATAATGCCGAATAATTATTTGTATGCTCCGTCCTCCAAAAAGATGTGCAGTGATGGTGGCTGCAGTTCTTCTTTCCTTGAAAAAGGCTGACTGGAGATTACTAGTAAAGCTGGGGAAGGGGTGGCGTTTCCTCATGGAAGTAGGCATTAAAGATTATATAAAATTTCCCTTTTGTTATTTCTTCTCACAGGAGCGTTACTGGGATCTTTCTTCAGTGAACAAGGCTAGAAGCAATTCCATTTTTGTGCCTTAGTTTCATATAAGCATGAACTTGCTTCTTTCAGAGGATGTTCACAGAAGACTCGGATGTCAAAATCTGTGCTAGGAACGGTTGTTAGATCCCTGACAAATAAAGCTGTTCTTACACTTTGACAGGCTTGCTGTAGGTTGCCTGATACAGGAATCCATTTCATGCAGGACCAGGGTTTGGTTTTTTTTCCTGTTTACAGAAAAGTTTCGAGTGAAATTCATAGTTCCATCTGGAGTTAGTAGAGTTGTCCAGCTTTGCTTTGGATCTGAATATGAAGTCGTGTCTGTGTTGGTGAAGTCCATTTATAGACTACCTTATGGTGACAGAGTGATACCAGTTGTCTCTGCAGATCTTTTTATGTATTATTAGTGTTCATTAGCCCTTACGTCAAAGTATTACTTATTCCTTTCCAGAGATCAACAGACTTCTCATAAATAATTCCTTTATTTTTAAGAGAACTCAGAAAATAGTACAAAATTCTCGTCTGTGCTTCTGTGAAAAATTTCGAACGGTATTAGCAAGCATGACGAATGTGAACGACCCCTTAATATCGTTGTTAAATCAGGTCGAGTTTGTGTTTGCCTAGTGCTTGGCTGATCTTGGCACTTGGTTGACAGCAAGCTGGCTGGGATTTAACCTGCATTAGGCCTAGGCAATGTTTGCTTATCTAAGGGCAGGAAAAAGAAGTGACAGGTCATTTTGGCTCCTTCTGCTAACATGGTATGGCTGTCATCTCAAACTCAGCTCTTGTGGATTGTGTTTCATGACTTAACATGAAGGTAGGGTTTTATGCCTTCATTTTCAGAATTGCTATTTTAACTAGTCCCCTTAAAGGTTAGTTGTTTTCTCTTATCTCACAGCTCCATCTACTGTTGGTGCACTTGGTTATATTCAGTCTCCCTCTTCATCTTCAGTTTTCTCTTAAACTCACATGCAGAGCTAAAAGCTGTTTTCACCTTTCACGTACTCTTGCTGTTCGGTACCTCCTTTGTCCTCCTTGGTCTCCCCCCAAATTCCTCTGCTGCTTTTCTCTTGCCCCTGATTTACTTTAAGTGCTGTGAGCACCACCATGACACTTCTCTGACTGACAGTTTTAGGTGTTACTCAGATCTCTTTGGGTCACAGACTGAAGACTGTTGCATGAGAGGATTGTGTGTCAGATGCTTAACATCTGTTGGAAAAAGCTTCCTATCTGTGCACACATCTAATTGTTTCCCCAAATTCTTACGATGTCACATTTCTGTTACTGTAACAAACTTGCCTCGATAAGTGCAGTCTTACTTCACTCTTACCAATTTGAAATGATTCTGCAGTTTTTAGCCTGCTTCTTTGATGGTGTCATTGCCCTGTTTGCTTCTCCCTCTCCTGGCTTCTTGTACATCAGACATCAACTGCCCTTTTGTACTTTCAAGGCTCTTCACCATGATTCCCCGTGGCTGTCACCTCTGCTCTGTTTCTCTCAGTAATAAGAAACGTACTCTCACCCCTGATCAGTCCAGGACCCAAGCCTTTGTTGTAAATTTTTTTCCATTCTCAACTCAAGACGTTTATTCTATATTTTTTTTTGTGGCCTCTTGCAGCAAAAGATGCCACCATAACATCTGACAAGCTGCCTCGTTACCCTTCTTCAGTTCCTCTCGTAAAGTCTCTTTTCTATAAAGAAACCACTATTTTGAGACTCTTGTATAGAAAGTATTGTCTTGTTATTTCCAAGGCCCCTCATACCCCTCCGGTTTAGCTATGTGCATCTCTGGCAACTTTTCCTATGAGCTGTTTGGGACACAGAAGAACTTTGGTTCTGTTTTGGTACAATGCCAGACAAAATGGCGTGTGGCCTATGACTGCAGCTCTGAGGTGATGTGGAAATAGGGATGATACTAACATGCTCTTGCTAAACGTTTTAGTTGCAATAACTTGTGGGTGAAACCTGGCCGCGTGGCAGGCAGGATGCTTAGAAACCTTGGGAATGGATGTCCAGGAGGATCATTGTCCTCATATTTTGTAATGCTCACGTTCTGCTCCTGTGTTACTAGTCCTGTGTTACTGGAGCTTGTCTGTTACTCATGCTGAAGTGAAATCTTCCAACTTTATGTTGCTCATCTAAGGAAGACTTGAAACACAAACAATTAAAATCAGCTAGCATTTATTCTGGGAAGATGTAAATGTGGCAGCACTGTTCAGCTGCTCCTTTGTGATGATGATTATTAATCATTCAGGATGCTTTATGAATGTTAAAAACTGTCCTGGCATGGTGCAGTGGGGAATGGCATGCTTCATCCAGAGCTTCCAACACTACCAGCCACGACTTATCCTTTTCTATGTAAGGTTATATAGCAAAATATTTCCCATGAAAGATTTTAACAGTGACGTAACCAAATCCTGTTCTGAAGTGTTTGTCTTGATACTGTACTTCTGTGGACTGAGAGGGGCATTTTTGCCAATAGTGAGATCTAGCAGATAACACCAGGTTTTATACTGATCATCTTGTTTTATTGCTTCACAGAAGGAAGAGTTTCCCAGCACATCAGTCTAATTAGACCACTGTTTATCCATCCAGTCCAGAACTGCTTTGTAAGTTGCTTGCTCGTAAACTAGAAATTACAGTTCAGTAGAATTTGCAAATGTGGTGCTAATGGATTCTTCCCCCCCCTCTCAATATATCAGTTTAAACTTTCGGTCCACTATTGTATGACTCTGAATCAAGTGTGTGTGTGTGTATATATATGTATATGACTTCGCTTCACATATATTATTCTGTAATTAGTAAAATGAAATTAATTAAGAGTATCAGAGAACAAAGAGGCTGTTACTTGGCACGTAATTTCTAGGTCTTATGTGTTTCATAGCAGTATTGGCTTATAATATTTTAAAATCTTAGCCTGCCACCATCTTCTGCTGGTTTTTGTGGAGATGTCAGACTGTGAACCTCACTGGGAGCCAATTTGGTTCTTAAAGAGCAAAGGCAAACACACACACACACACACACAGACACACACACTTTTTTTTGTATTGTGGTGTAATTGCTGATGAAGTAGCATGTGTATTACAGAGATGCAAACAACCCGCTGATGTTGGAAGGAAGGTCAGGGAGCTGGTGGTGTCACTGAAGTCTTTGTAACCTGATCCAATAGCTTAAGATAGCCAAGACCCAAGAGCGACAGCTTTATTAATTGAGGAGGCAGCTTGGGAAACAGTAGGGAGCGACTGTAGCATGTGGGGCATGTGTTGTTGCCACTGGAAAACTGTTGACTGGTAAATACCAAGATAGCTATTTGGAGCATTATTTCCACAATGAGAGCCTGCTCAGTTTGTGAGGGAATAGTCAGGGGTCATGACATGTAGATGACCAGCTTGTGAAGAGGAACTTCATGAAGTAGCAGGTAGAAACACACTTCTGTACAGCAGGGCTGCCCAGGCAGCTATTAGGATTCCAGAAGCACTCCCAAATTGCAGGTTAACAAAACCTTAATGTAGCTTTTGCGCTTGCCTAGCTCTTGTTTGGTTCATACCAACCACAGTAATTGTCATGACAAAACTAAGCCAACAAAAAGATCAGCCAAATGTTCCATCTAGTTCTTGCTCTCGCTACAATGGGAGACATCTTCATGATTGAATTTTGAACTCTGTTGCCATGGATGAGTGTCATGCAACACTGGCAACAGATGAAACTGCTGAGGTGCAAAGCCTGCAGACTAATAAGAAATATTGCATCAGTGGCCTGCAATTAGTAGTACTTTTTTTTCATCCAGAAAATCCAAGATTTCAAGCCCAAAGGAAAGTAACTACTCCTCCAGACAATTCCTTGTGGTGCACCTGAATGTCTTGCTCCTTAATGCATATCTGTGTGTTATGTGAGCTCCTAGATATGGTCTCTAATTAATCTCTTAAATCCTCCTGGAGAAATTAGGATGAGGTTCAGTGATAAACTGCGTAACAGCCACTATGGAGTGGCCAGTCTGCTTAAATGCTCTCATCTGCTGGACCAGTGTCACCAAGGGCAATCTTTTTCTCTGCAATCAGTACTGTGCAGAAAAGCCTATGCATACCCAGCAGTGAGGGAAAAGGGAGTACTACCTGGTACAGGCATTACCTGGAATTGCCTTTTTCACCTATAAAATAGGTTCAGCTCCAGGCCAAACAACTCAGTATCCTCTCATCTCATACTCCCAGCTCCATACTCTCCATGGATATACCAGAGTACTGCTCTATTTTGGTTTTCCCCTTTGCCATTGCACGGGATTCCAGTGTCACTGATATTGCCTAAACTGAATCTGTTTGTTACTATTAAAGCTTAAATCAGTGATTAGAACAGTTGAAAAATGTTACCATTTTCCTGGAAATACAGCTAGTGCTAGGCAGAGCTTACTAATACAAACTTGAGAAATTGTGGGTGGATGTTGTGTTCCTAAGGGGTGAAATAGCTGACAATACATGGCAACTGACAAACAACAACAGAAGTCTTTTTTGGCATTCATATGGGGCCAAAGAGAACACATGCTGTTCAGAAATCAAGTGGATAATGAAGTGTTTGGCTAGGGTAGAACAACAATATCCAGGCTGTCCTGAAGTTCAGAAAGCAGTTGTATTGTTACTGAGCTGCAGTGGTTGGTTGGTGCATATGGATGCTTATATGTGTGTGTGGGTGTATCCAAAATGAACATGTGTCTTCAATTACTTAAACTTCAAGATACCAAAAGTGATTAGGCTACATTTGGACTTACTTTTAAAGTAAAGTGCTCTTTTAGAAGTATAAATAAGTGTTTATTCAAAACCAAAACAAACTTCAGCATCGGAGTCCAGTGCCAAACCTCCAATGAGATCTGTGACCCATGAAGGCTCATCTTAATCAATTGTGTTTGCATTCTGTAATTAAGCCTTATGATAGCCTTGCTGGCTTTGAATATTTCATGTATAGCTTGGAAGCCTGTTTGAACCTTTCCTGGAGTCAAATAGGTTTTTCACAGCAATCCTGAAAGTAAAAACGTGTACATGAGGTCCTTGAAATAACGGGTATTAGAGAACCTTCTGTTATTTTAGTGAAGTACACAAGATTGCACAGTGGATGAGATCTGTTTAGCACAGCAGCTTGCTGGAAATACTGGGAATGACATCTCATATTCAATAAGCAGTTTTTTTAAAAATACCGAGTTCGTTTAAAACATTTCAGCTGTTGTTGTGTCTGGTGCTTCTTGTATAATAAAATGACACAGTGACTTTACCGCAATTAAGAAACTCCTTGTTTTGATATACCCTTGGTGCTTCAGTGAGAGTTGCCTAGCAATGTCAGGCTGCTGATACAGCCAGAGCTTTTGCCTTGCAAGGATACATATGTCACCTTTCTGTCAGATGTTACCTCTTTTGGTCCTCAATCTCTTTCATAAATGCTTGGAAGTTCAGTTGTCTTTTGTGGATTTTTTTCTTTTCTTTTCCTCCCTGCTGCTTCTGTTTGTTACAGTTAATTGTTATAAGACCAGAATGAGACATTTTATTGTGGTGAGGATGAGTAACAAAAGCAGCCAGGACATGTTGTTTGTTACAAAAACTTGAGTACCGCCTTTGTGAAATTTAACATCAGTTGCTACAAAAAAAAATTACTTGCCCTTTCTTTCTGTTTTTCAAGTATGTCATACCTTGAAGTTCTCTGCTACAGGCAGTGTTTTGTATTCTGTTTGCTGAGCTGGTGAAGTCTAAATGTTTCATAAAAGCCTCTTTGGGAGAAGGAACTAAGCAATTTCTCCTTCGTGCTAGCAACAGGGTTATTAAGGCTTCCTAACTTCTTACTCTCAGAGGTAGGAGCCAGAGAAAAGGAAGGTGGGCCAGACTTGCAGAATTAGGGGGGGGAAGAAAAAAAAAAACCACAAGCAGCAATTTATTGCTCTAGTTCTAACCTAATTTACTGAGTCATTCTTCTGGTTGAAAGGTTTTGTATTCTCATGTTGCACTGTGGTTCCATAGTTTTGAGGCCATCATAAAAATGAAGGGAGGCCTGGAGGAAAAGATACAGAGATAGGCGTAGGCAGCAATCCCACTGCTGTCTCTCCTTGGATGTCTGTGCCTGCGTTCCAAGGGTGGAATTTTAGTCAGTGTTAGCGGATTAGATTATATAACTGTTAGCTTGGTTTCGTGTTATTTAGAGCTTGTTCTTATGAATTTAATAAGTTGATTATACAAACTCATGAAAGGAAAACTCATCAAGAAAACAATTTAACACAAAAATACTGCTTATGGCTTAAAGCTTCTGAGCACCAAACTGCAGAAGAATATTCTGAGAAAAGTATAGCTACGTGCTTGGCCTGATCAGGTACACTCCCCTAGGTATCACCTTATGGCCACCGTTGCTGGTAGAATCTTTGATCAGGCCTCGTATGATTATTGTGTTACTGGATGGATACTTCTTTAAGAGTTAGAATCCAGTGTTTTGTTGCTTCTCTTCTTTTCCAGGCAAAAATAAAAACTGCACAGGTGACATTACATTGTTAGCAAGCGTACGGCACAGCATACGCCAAACTACAAGGAACTCCCAGAGGGAGCAAAAGGTATTGCTGCCTAGCATTTGCTTTCCTCTCTTCTCATATTAGACAAGCTCTGTTTGTTGCCATCCTGTTGACTCTATCCCTGTAATCAGTAGTGAGCGCAAAGACAGGAGAGTGTATTTGGTTCCTCCACAGTGAGAAAAAGGGGAGAGCCTGCTGTGTCCCCTAAAGATGCATGCTTGTGAAACTGGCATCGTTCAGTCTTTAGGTTTTGATGAATTTGCTCCTCTTTCCCCAGCACTTCAGTAATAAGGATGCCACCATGCAACTGCCTTGTTATTTCTGCTTGTGAGTTGGAGAAGGGACAAAATTAGAGAGTGTGTGGCTTTGAACACCTCAGTTACTGGCTGAAGGTCCCAGTCCAGCATCTTATTCATCAGATGTATACCTCCTGTCTTCTTTTCCCTTTCCCTCATAAGAGAGTAGGTATGCAAAGGGCCTGATGCTTATGAAGCATGCAGCGGGCTTGTTGATGATTAACTGAGGCTTGTCCAGAGACTAGTGCTAGCAAAGACTGTATCCTACTATCTGAAGCCATAGAGTCAAGGCCTGTGATCTCCCAGACTGGTTTCTTATAAAATAAAGCAAAGCTCCCATTCAGGGCCATGTTCGTATCCCCTTATGAATTGACGTGGACTTCTCTACACAGACAGCGTGGGTCTCTAGTGTTTCGCTTAGCAGCTTACTCATTAACAAATGAACTCGTAAATACAATATAGGTGGTAAAGGTGTCAGTAAGTCATCTACCAAGTTCAGCCAGTTCTGCGTAGTGCACATCTATGTGCTGCTGAGATGAAACAGGCAATCAAACAAAAAAACCCAGACTTGACAGTGTACCTTGGATGTTATTAGCAATCAGCAGTGTTACTCAAGTTAGTGAGCCCGTTAACAACCCAGTATTAAGATATTTCTGTTTTACCATATTACTATAGTATCTAAAACCACCCAGCCTTACAGAGAGCCCCAGGACTTCATTGGGTTTCAAAGTGGACAAATACACTACAAAATAAGTTTTCTGCCCAGAACAGAAATAAACTGTGATCAGGGAATGACTTGTAGGAGTTAAAGTTGGGAAGGTCAGACCTAAGGAAGTAAGGTAGGGTTGTTTTTTTCTGGAAATGTCTAAGTACTTACAGCTGTAAGTGGAGGTAACTCCTTTTAGGACTGCTGAAAATGAATGAAATAAGTAGAAATCCTTATATACTATTTTAAATTGCTTCCCTTGTTTTCTTTTGCCTGTCTTTCCTTTTTTTTTTCCCCCCATGTGTCTCAAATTTGTATGGCAATTTGTTAATTATCCCTGGAAATTCATAACAATGACTGAATTACACTCAAAAAAGTAAGTTTTAGTGCAGTGTGACACTTGCAACTATGCAAGTCTCAGCTTCTTTTTACGGATTACTTTCTCAATTTTGGTCTGTAAGAAGTCTAATTATCTATATATATGTATAACACATTATGCATTTGTATACACCCAGGCAGTATATTTACCTTGTAGAAACAATTTGTGTACATGGCTTCTTGCCAAGAAAACAGCTTTCCCGATATTTAGTATATCTCTATGTCTCAGCCTGTCAATTTAACTCAGCACAAAACTCATTTGCAGAGGACCTGTTTGCTAGGTAAAACATCTCTGAGTAACTGCCTTGACCCTGTGCTGGGGATGTTAGTCATGGAGAGTGGCTGCGTGAGAAAGAGGAGAAAGAAAAACCCAACGCGACCCATCTGGTTCCACTCCATTTAAAATGGGCATTTCCCTGATGATCCCCAAAAGTAAATTTTAATAAATACCTTTAGAAAAGTCTCTTTGCTTTGCCCTGCTCCCTTCTTGTAAGGGGATAATGCTCTGCAGAGATATAGCAGATTTTTAGGAGCCTGGTCTCCTAACTTTGATCATCTTCTAACATTCAATACAGACATGTCTTTTGGTTTTTTTTTTTTCCCAAGTCTACATCTTACTCTAGAAGTAGGTAATCTTTGAATCTCTGTATCTTAGCCTCAACTGGAAAAATAGTTCACCTTATGCATGCTCTGATTGTTAGGAATGAAAGCTCTATTTCATAGTGGCCGCAGGAATTGTAACTCTTCAGCTGTGCTTACTGGTAAAAATGTACAGCCAAAAATATGAGATATAAGATCTTTTGCTGGACTACTTTTGAGTTGATCTGGGATGACAGAACCTATTTCAGGCCAACAGTCATTCTGAGGTTTCCATGGAGATTAATGATGTCAGAGGAGCAACATCTGAGTGCAGTTTGCTAGAAAACAAGGCTATAATGTTATAGTGAAGAAGTGAAGTCTTTGCTTTTTTGTAAACTCATAGAATAGTGAAGCACACTTTCTCAGTGGATTGCAATTTGCTTTTGATTTGTGCTGAGCATGAGCTGAAGTAATGCTTTTGCAGTGTAGTGGTTTTCCTGCAGTTTACCTCAGTGCTGTAAGTGATGATTTCAGTACCATCTCACATACCATCTGTTTTAGCTTTGATTGCTGTTCTCTTTACTTGCATGTTTTGTGTATTCTCCTATTACCTTATTAAACTCTCTGGCATTTTCTGTCTGCACTGAATTGCCTTGCCTCAAGGGTGATGCCCAGTGTTCCCTGTGAGTGTATTTGCAATGCATGAGCATCAAAATTAGAGTTAGACCTCCGCTGAGTTGTCTGAAACTTAAGAGCTGCCATGAAGGATAGTAGGCGTAAGAGGGGGGAGAAGTGGCGAAGTGGGAAAATATAAAAGTTTAACAGAGGCATAATTTAAAGCTAAAATTTGACCCTTAAGAATTTGAAAACTGTTACTATTGCTTGCAGTTTTACAAAGATTAAAATGCCACTCCACTGTGGAGAGATTACTGACCAAGGAACTGAATGTGTTAGAATCAGTAGCGAAGGCATAGCATTTTTGCATGGGGTTTTGCAAAGGGAGGGATTGGGAGATCTGAAGGTGCCTCAATCCCACTGAAATTTTGCAGCTTTTTAGCAATTCCTGAATGGGAAGCAGGCTCTGCAAGCAGTGCTGGTTGCCTATTATTACCTTGTTTGTTTGTTTGTTTTTTCAGTTCCACAACTGCAGTTTTGCTATGCATTATTTGAGGAAGTCTTGTAAAGTTAAGTTTACCAAAATAAAAGTCAAGAAGTGGTACTTAAATTTGGCCAATTTTTCAGGTTGAGCAGAAAATGGGGGAAAAAGACTTGCTCAAAATAAGAAAAATGGGGGGAAAAAGTCTTAAGATTTTATGCTTAAGTTGAATTCAGTTTTATTACTAAGCCACTTGTTGCTTCTAGAACACTGCCTATAGAACAGTGCTCGTGCATACATGCACACATACTGGAGAACAGTCAGAATAACAGTAATGATGGTAAACAATGTCAAGTCTCTGCTTTGCATGTTTTTCTCAGATGATTATTAAACAGAGAACAGTCTTTTCTGGAGCATCTACTATGCTTCAGTCACCATACTTGGGTCTTGTTTCTTAACTGTAACTCTAACAGAAACATCTTTTGTGTAGAGGGAAGCACCAGACTCTGTAAACTTGCTTTTATGACTCGCACAAATTATAAAAATGTACTCATGTGTTAGAGAATTTATTTTTTAGAAAGCAAAGTGGCAAAGCACCTCTGAGCTCAGATCCTTTTATGTCTGAGTTCAGCAGAAAAGGAATTATTTTTTCCCCCAAGCCACTTTCTAAATTCCTGAAATGCAAAGCTTACACAGGGAGAGAATGGCCTACTCTCATACTGACTCAACTGACAGTTCCTCCTGAAAATCAGGACAAGTTAATACATTCCACATGTTCTCTGCCCCAGTTTTTCAAATTGATTATTTTGAAAAGCTAAGTAAGCCTATCTTTATTTTGCAGGAAATGTTTGGTGCCATTAGGCAGCAATGCTGTTGAAAAGAACAAAGCTGGAACAGCTTTTGATAATGTCCTCTGAGAAATGGCCAATTGCTATACAAGTGATACGAACAGGACTGTTTGTTCTCACTGGGTGCTGAGCACTTGAAAATTCACACACTTCACTCATGAGCCTAAAAAGGAGTGAAATTCTTTTGAACCCTTAAATATTGAGCCATTTTGAAAATCTGTCCCTGTATGTGTAATACGAACATATGCTATATGACTGTTTTACAGTAGCACAGTTATAGGTCTCGGGCCAGTACCTGGAGGGCTGAAGCTTTTGTGTATTACTTGACTTTAAAAAAGGGGAAAATCTGTTCTGGGATTATGTCCTATGAAGCAATACAGTCTTTTTGCAGGTCTGGGCTTAGCAGGTTAGCGAGTTCCATACTTAGGTAGCAGGAGTTAGCTCAGTGTGGGATGAGAAGGCTGGGTGAAACAGCTACAGGCTGCAGTCTTGTTATTTCCTGTGAGAGATTAAGGTTTAATGAAATGTTCTGTAATCCGTAGCAGTGTTGAAGCACCTTTGTGTTTGTTAAATGGACAGAGGAAGCGCAGAGTAGAGGAAAGTTATGGAGAAAGAATATTGTTCCATATGTTTTAAGCACATTCCTTCAGGAGAATAATTTTTCACATCTAATGAGTCATGCAGATGGTTGCATAATTGATTGACATTTTATATGCAAGTATTCTTCTATCCATCTAAATTTCGCCCTTCAAACAGTGTCTTTTGACTCGGTTCCGTTACTAGCATACCATGTTTGGCAATGTTTTGGTATGCTGAGTTTACTTGGCCAAATACAAATTTTACTTAACCAATTATAAAGTAATGGCCTGACAAATACAGAGATAGGAATCACTAAGCTTGCAGCAGAACATAGCATCTTTTTTAATATTGCTGGGTTTTTTATATTTTGCTGTAAAAAAGAACAGTGGATGTCTGTTTCCACCTCCTTATCTTCTCCTGATCTGTCACCTTTTCTCGTCTCTTCGCCCACCGTGCCAGTGGCTTTGGCAATGACGGAGCCTTTTGTAGGTACTGACCTCCACACCTCTGCTGGTGGACTGTTTGCTAGTGGGAGGCACCATGCCTGTTAGGAACAACTGATCTTAGGTGGAAAAAGAAGAAAAGAGGGGGAACCCTTCGCCTAGGTCACATTTAGCAAATCCTTCAATGCTTGTTGTTTTTAAAAACTGATTTCACTTTCCCCCAAGAAGCAAGAGGGAGTTTATTTTGTACAGTAACCTCACAAAACTGATACTAGAAAGGCAGATGCAGAAAGGACAAACTAAAAAGGAACATCAGACCATCTGCCTTAAACTGTAGCTATGTCAGACCTTGGTTGGCAGAAATAAGGAGGGGCTCTGACTGTACAGGAATGAGAGCTAGGACTTCTAGTGTTGGATGTTTTGCATGGACAGTCTGCAGTATGAGGCTCATAATTTCAGTTTTTCCCTTTAGAGGCATGAATGTTGTGCCCTTCAAGTGCAGCATTTATACATGGAAGTGGACATTTGTAAGTGCACACTCTGCAGATAGCTGCATGGCTGACTACTTGTTTACCCTCAGCATGAATGTCTGCATGCAGAGTTTTGCAGGTGCAGCCAACATGCAAACGTTTTCCCACGCTCTTCAGCCATCCCATCATTTTAGAACAGGGCTCTGTAAGCTGATATCTGATACTCTGAGGTTTTTTTAATCAGCTTTGCTATGCCACGATAATACTGTTTGTTTGCTGCAGTTTTCAGTTTTAGGATCAAGTAATTCACTTAGTCCCAAGAATTTCCTATTGCTTACATCACAAAGAATACCAAAAACTAAAAAGTTACCAGTTCTTTACATAGTCTTAAGAAAGAAGCATTTTTAATTAAGTATTTTTTTTATTTGTGTTTTGATGTAGTAGCATAAAACCCCCTGATATGTCTGTATGTTCTTCAGTTAATAAAAATTAGTATTTTGCTTCTGCATGGGGAAAAAAAACCCTGAAGCTAGTAAAAAAGTTACCTTTTGTGATTTGTTCCATATTAAGAGCCTTGAAGGTGCTCTGAAGTGTGCAGAATGAACGGTCTCTGGGTCTTACAATTTGTACTCAATAAGGTGGTCAAAGTGGTATTGAGTCAGTGATGTCCATTCTGCATAGAAAATCATCCAAGTTTGACAAAGTGTTAGACTTTAAAAGACTGTTCCTTGTATACTCAGTTTTACACCTAAATTTTCCAAAGATTTTGAATCAGTGAGCATGCTACTGCTTCTCCCTCTCTTTCTTTATCCTTATAGTGCTAATATTGAGGTAGGAAAATGTTAACTCTATATTTCTGCCTTACATAGTGATGTTTAATAACAGTGAGTGAAAATTAGTTTCCCTCAAGTTGGAATTGTCATTTATCGTAGAAGAGTCCCAGCAGTTAAGCCAGTACATTCTTCTGTGCCTCTGTTATTGTCGCTCTAGAGAATTGCCTCCTTCATACTAGGGACCATGAAGTGTGGCTGCAAATGTTGTCAGAAAGATCACCAGAAGATCAAGGGCAAAAAAAGCTCAAATATAATCTGCATTTAGCTTCAACTTCGCTATTTCTGTTTCAGTCCTAAAAATATGGCTTCTGTGTCCAAACCTTGTCTGTTTTATTTTCAGCTATTCTCAGTTAAAGTTACTGGGTAATATTTGTAAACTTCGTCTCACCTAAAGTGCTGTACTAGCTTTATCAGTGTACCTCATGCAGATAAATTGAAACCTTAAAAACTGGTAGAAATATATAGCTGTTTTTTTTTTTTTCTTCTGCAATGTAAGGTTTTTTTAGTTCTTTAAAATCCATGTGTAGACTTCTTTTTTTTTTTTTTTGAAGTCTATGGGAAAACAGTGAAGAAAACAGGGCCACATGAGGGAATTCCACATTTATTTTTGGCATTTAATTTCCATGAAGAGGATGCTGTTGACGCAGAACATTTCTTTCTTTTTTTCCAAGTTGCAAATGTTATGGAAGCATTAAAAGTTAGTTCCTTGTTGTCAAGATTCCAAAATAGATGTTTGCATAGCAGATTAGATGTAATATTTGTGTAACTTTGAAAACAGCTTTTGGGCTGGTGTTTCATAAGCAGGATATGAAGCTGTATCATCAGAGAGAGTATTACTTCTCAAATGCATGTTGCATATACAGAATTGATCAGCTTACAGACAGTATACCACAGTGATTGAAGAGCCATGTGCAGATCATTAGTAGTATAAAACCAGAGTTATGTGCAGTTATAACTGTTCTCCTTCTCTGTGTAAAAACATGGTTCGTTGCAGCTAAGGTCTCATGCTTGGCTTGTGATTTTACCATTGCAAACCTCAGAAGGAGATGGCCTAAAACTGGAGAATCAGAGCTTGGGAAGATAAAACATCATATACAGGAAAGGTGATTGTTGTATTTCAAAATAAAACCCTCACCTGCATTATCTGAAAATCTGTAGAGAGAGAATTTACCACCTGTAGGAAATTACTCCAAAATACTCATTCTCAAACAAAATTGAAGAAATGCGTTGGCTTCAACCTCCCATTTCTTTTAAAAGAAAATAACAAAGCAACAAATAAGCTGTAAGAGGTCCATTGGATTGCAGGGCCACTTCCTTCTTTTCCAGTTGGTGGTTAAGTTGGCAAAGTCAAGCAAAGCAATGGTGGTAGTGGGGAGAGGGGAGGAGGGGTGTTAAAATGCACTGTCCTTTTGAATGCAAAGCTTCTGGGGAGCAGACCTGTTCTGAGGTGGGTCAGCACAGTGCCTACCAAACCCCAACAGCACCCAGGACT
Source organism: Theristicus caerulescens (assembly GCA_020745775.1). NCBI lineage: Eukaryota > Metazoa > Chordata > Aves > Pelecaniformes > Threskiornithidae > Theristicus > Theristicus caerulescens. Next base: position 122,040,297 of record CM036561.1, on the reverse strand, counting down.
TTGTACTTAAAACACTGCCTGGGAGACTTGCACTGTGTTGAGGAGTGATGGAGAAGTGAGGATCAGATTTTACGAGGCATCTAATTTGGTGAGAGGTCTGGTCGCCAGCACTGCAAGCTAGAAGCTCTGCTGCTGAGGCCCAGACACAGGTCAGCATACACACTGGTGATTGCTTTCCTCCAGCTCTGCCTGCAGGAGATGCTGTTTGCTGTTGGAATGTAAATTGTCCCTGAAAATGAGGTTGTCATGAACAAGCAGTGCTTGGTACCTGATAATTCTGAATTATCGGGCTAGGGGTTAGTGTTCCTTAATAGACAAATAGAGAAGTCTGTGGTATTCCCAAGGGCTATCACAGCATCCATAGAGCCTGTGTGCTGCTCCATAGCACCTAAAGCAGTTCTCCTCCCGAGTTCAGCTTTGACTGCCCTGGTACTTCTCCTGGTCACAATCACAGAGATAGCTGGATAAACCCAAGAACAGCGCCTGTTTTCCTATAGGGAAATTGGAATGAGGGTTGGATTCATTGCTTCTCTTGATCCAGCTTTTGCAGTCCACTTAAATGGGAGTCTGATTAGTCTCTTTGTGAGGAAATTACATATTTAACTGTGAAACTGCAGATGTAGCTATTTTCAGAAATCTACCCGCCCATCCTTATACAGCTAAAAATGGCTTGTCTTGCCTCAGACAGAGGGATGACAAGATATGCAAGCTAGCTAGCCAGTCGGGCCAGGCTGTCTTGCCCCTTAAAGATTATACTGCTGGAATTCTTTTAAATACTGTTCTGTACAGAGTCCATGCAAATTAGCTAATTACCAGCCTCTGCGCAGGCTTCCATGAGTGCTGAATAGTGGAACAGAATGATTTAATTTCTCTAACATATTCTCTTGGCACTCTTGCATGCAGAATATGTTGCTCTAAAGTATCCCTTGATACTAGATCCTTGGCAGTGTTCCAAAAGGAGTTCAAGTTAAAAACCATTCAGCATAATTCAAGGGTTGGTAAACCTAGATTTGTCACCTTCCCTGCATCATATAATTTTACCGTCTGTAACGCGGGCTTTCCTCTTCTCTCACAGAAGTGAAGAGATGATCTTGCGTAAGTGTTTAAACTGTGAATCAGGGAGTATAGCTGGCACTGGTTATGCACGTGATATTCTCTTGGGAGAGTAATTAAACTGAGGTGAAGTGATCATATGAATCTTAATTTTTGCAAATTCATTACGCTTAAAAAAAAAAAGACTATATAGAGTTCTCAGAATGTGCTGAACTCAGGAGGAGAACTGCTTTAGGTGCTATGGAGCAGCACACAGGCTCTATGGATGCTGTGATAGCCCTTGGGAATACCACAGACTTCTCTATTTGTCTATTAAGGAACACTAACCCCTAGCCCGATAATTCAGAATTATCAGGTACCAAGCACTGCTTGTTCATGACAACCTCATTTTCAGGGACAATTTACATTCCAGCATTTGAGTAAATGAGTGTGATTGTTTTCCATTGTGATTTTCAGTTTTGCATTGTGCTTACTCTAAAATGCATGCCGCTGTCAGAGACAGTAGTAGTGTACTTTAATTTCCCATTGAAATTCTTGTGAAAGAGTTTGTGTGTAGGGTACAGGAACATTTTCACTGGCTGAGTGTAAATTATTTAAATGACAAAAAGTTTTGGGATGTGGCCAGATTTAAGCTAACAGGAAAAGCAATTTGGTCAAGAGGTTCTGTTTCTCCTCAGTAGTTGGGTCTGAATCCTAGAAACACTCTCAATATGTGTTAACTCATTAATTTTACTGCAGCTATCAAATAAATCTAAATATAGGCATAAGCACTGGCAAGTATTACCCAACTAGTGCTATTAATTGAGGCATGCTGATGTCATTGTAGCTAACATTAAAGGAATCTTCATTCTTTAGCTGTCTAGATACCATTTTACAAAAAAAAAAAAAGCGTGCCTTAAACGTCGGGCAGGCAGGAGTAGTGTCTACACGTTAAGAAATATCAACATCTGAAAGAGCAAATTCAAGAATTGACGAACACTAACATTATTAAATTTATGATATTTCCATTAGGAGCACGTAGAAAATGGTATCAAGGCAATTATGAGTTATTGAAAGAATTATGACTCTCCGGTTCCCAACAGGAAAAGGTCGGTTGTTGTTTATCAAATCAGGCATTATTTTCATCTGTAGATATTGTGCATATATTTGTAAGTCAAACACAGAGTGTTACAAGATCATAATGAACTAATGAATTGTCCTTGTATTGTTTGATGGACCATAAATAAACTGATTTCTTCTATCTATCTGTCTAAGGCGTGAGCTGCACCCCACTGGAGAGTGCCGAAGGTGACAAAAGCTTAGATGAAAAGGCAACACATTAGGGTGTGATAGTATGTAGGGTAACGGGCTCAGAATCATGATGCGTCATCCAAATTCCTGCCAAAAGACGTTAACTACTGGTCTTTACCAAGGCGGATGGGCCACCTTTACTTAAACCAGAAAAGGAACATGTATAATTTTATATATGTTCAATAAAAAAATTAATAAGCCTTGGCAATCAAGAGGAAGTTGTAGAGTTGTAGATCAACTAATTATATGTTGTTGGCGGCCTGTCTGTCATCTTACTACAGTGTTTCAATGACCAGAGAGGTCACAATTTCAAATGGAGAAAATTGATTTCATTTTCATTATGTTTAATAGTTAAACAATAGTGTTCTCTCCCTATAAAAGGGTAAACATAGAACAAAAAGAACAAAAGTATGTATTGGAAGTTCAGAAGATCAGTGTATTGTATGTGTTTCTTTGCTTAGTAGAGGTTCCCTTTGTTGCATCTTTCAAAAATTATGCATTAAGGCCCCATTTCAATTTATTTTAACAGCATCAATCTCATAAATACCAGTATAAGCAGAATACCACCCCTGCCCCCACAAGACACACAGTAGTTGCTAAGTGAAACTAGCTGTAATACGTGTAGTTAACACTTTGTAAGTATTTGCAGATCATGGTATTGACGTCATAGTTGGACCTCGCTAATCACATCTTTCTTTAGATGGGACTTCATGTAGATCTGTCTCAAAAAGCTCATGTGTGCTTATTCTTCCTTAATTCCTTGCATCTTTTTAATCCAGGCTGAAGCTGGATTGAACATTTTAAGTAGTAAATCTCATGCAAGTACTATAATTTATTTCAGTGACCTAAACATGATAATAAGGATTGTGTGGAAGAGTGCTTTGGTCCCTAGTTTTTCTATTTTAAACAGCTAAAAAAGCAGCAGTCTGGCACTAAGCTAAAATAAGTGTATTTTGCAGCCCCTAAAGAATTGTGTTCCTATTTTTTGGGCATCCTTATTTTTATAATAATTAATTTCAAATCAGTTAGACTAAATTTAAAAAGGAAAAGTGTTTCAAAATTGTGTAAACTGGAAACTATGTAGCAAAAACATTTACCAGTTTTCTTTCAAACTTGTGATGGCTTATTCTTTAAGCAAAATATTCCCAGCCAAGCTGCATGAACTGGGATGCTGGCCTTTCGAGATCACTTCTGTCCACTGGCCCAGCATGTACAGAGATCTTAACTGTAACAGCATGCGTGTTTTGTCATTTCTGACAGAGCCTGCACATCTGAATTCCTGATTATAGGTCATACTGGAAATCAGTATTTTTAATTACCGCTTGTATTTCAGGGGAGAAAAAAATCATTTAAAGTACTGTGAACTTGCCAGAATTCTTAAATTAATATCTACTGCTGAGTTTTCAAAGAGCCTGAAGGGAACGGAGCTTCTCTAGGTGTCTTCAAGAAATTGAGACAGGGCTTAATGCGAGTCCAGTACTGAACGTAACAATCATGCCTGTTTTGGTTTTTTGGTTTTGTTTTAGATTGGTTTTTATTATTATTATTATTATTATTATTATAGTCTTCCCTATGACTTCTGAATGAATGGTAATTACTGGAGTTTGTGTGCTTCCTAATTGATTATGGTAACAAAAGTCTAGGAAGGATTTGTTGGAGTACCCAGTGTTGGGCACAGTACCTCAGAGGAAGCGTGGTCCCTGGACAGAGTTGAAAGGAGAGAGATGGTATGGTTAGAGAAAGGAGGAAAGATTGAATGAACTGGAGTTGTTTAGCCTAGAAACAATAGTCTTCATATTCAGATTATTCAGATTGCCGGTTGGGTTTTTTGATTGCATTCACAGTCATCAATTAGAAAAACTGAGAGCAGCTTATCTGTGTTCAGTGCTACTTTTTGTCTTTTGACATTAACAATACTTGTGTGTGCTCTGAGATTGCTAAGGGACAATATCTATTGAGTAGCAGTAAACATTTGCTAAGCAGCCATGTTCATTGCCTCTTTTCAGTTTCTTGTATATCTACAGCTTGACTTGTGAAGGGCAGCACCAACCAGCAGTGCATCTATTCAGAAACAGCTTTTAGATGGAAACTGAAAAACTTGATTGCCTCCAGAGTTTGTTGCAAATTTGTCATTCAAAAATGTGTGTCATTTAAAAAAAAAAATACCAGCCATTCTAAAAGTGAGGTAGTCATTTGCCATTTAGATATTCTCTTCTAAGTACTGTACCACCTTGTTTTGCCCCCCCCCTTTTTTTTAAGGTTTCCCTTCCTTAAGCCTTATGTCATGACTTCATTTCCTCAGTGGCCATTAGATGCAAAACCGTACTGTTTCATTGGATATCAGCTTTACACTTACTTTACTGATGTCCATTGCTGCCACTTGTTGCAAATGCAGTGCATGGGAGAGCAAGCGATGATTGCTCACTCTGCACCAAAATTGATGTTCTCAGTATTATCCTACCTGAGATCTCTCTGAGGCATCCTGTTTGTTATATCGTGCAGCAGACATTTGACATATCTTTGCAAGCTCATACAGACCATGTCCAGTTTTGGCACCTCCCTCTGTGCTGTGAGGTAGGTTGCAGGTTGCCAAACTTGTCCAGATATCTGTGGTACTTTGGGACCATGCTGGTGGGATCTGCAGGTCTCCTGCAGATGCATGAACAAATCTCCCATGGGAATGTTTTTGTCTTCCACCAGCCATCTGGAGCTCTTGTAGGCAGACTTGATGAATAACATCAGGCAGGTAAAAATACCCGTGCTTCCATGAGCAGTACGGAAGTGTATTTCCAGCATGCCACTTTCTGATTGCCTGCTGGTGTGTCTCCCAGCGAAGGTCTGGGCTATGTCTGGGACTCCAAAGGATCGTTCATTTTTGGATGTTAAGCTCTGATAAGGTGCCAGCACTCTACAACAAAAGCACAGATATGAAAATTCACTCCAGTATCTTACCCTGAGTACTTTAAAAGCATTATGGGGCATTGTCTGCTGTGTTTCTCTGCTTTCTGCAAGATGCTTCCAAGTTTCCAACTGATTTTTTTTTTAATTATTGTCTTTGTAAGTTGTGACATGAATTTTTCCAGAAAGTGACAACCAGGCTATGAGGCAGATGATGCTGCCTGTCCTAAACACTGTGTGGGGTGAGCATGTTGTCAGCTGTCTCTCTCATTAGTCACCCTTAGCATTAGATCATTTATCAGTTGCATAACTTTTAGACAGATTACAGTCTCTGAAAATGATAGTTGGAAAATTGATCTTTGATTAACCATGGGTTTTAAATACCCAAGAGTTTTCTGCAAAGAGAAAAGGAAAAATCCATGTACCATGGTGTCTAGGGTAAGAAATATGGAAATCTTTGAAGTGAGGATTATTTAAACTAGGGAAAACTTTTCCAGGGTAAAGGATAGTGAATAGGTTGAATAGGTTGCCTGTGAAGCTTGTTTCCTTTGGAGTGCTGAAGGTGTTTATGCGAAAATTAGTCACATCTCTCAGGATGGAATAGGTTTGGCCCTTCCAGGGGCTGGATAATGGAGTAGATGACTTTTTGAGTCTCCTCCAGTACAAGGACTTAATGGTTGTTTTTGTTGTTGTTGTTGTTGTTTTGGGTTTGGGGTTTTTTGGAAGGAAGAGGTATTCTGATGAAAACTTTCTTTTAAAGGCACGTTCAAAAGATGTGCATTTCCATCAATTTAGTACTGCAGAATTTGGTGGCTTTCTATCTGAAAAGATGCACACACCTTTTAAGAACATCTTTCATGAAGCTAACGTCATTCTTTAACAAAAAATGTTGAAGTTGTTGTACATTAACATTCAGAGATCTGCAAAACTGCCTGAAATCAGATATTTACTGGCTTATTGTGGTTTTAATGTCAATCATTTATTAAAACTAACAGCTGTGTCCCTTTGCCCAAGACTTGCAATCTTCTAAATCCTTTAGAAACAAATTTTGCACAAAAATTTTAATATGGTTAACTAACAAAATAATGAGGTATCTCAAAAAAAGTCTCTGTGCATTGAATAATGCAAGGGTTTTTATATATATATATATAATGTGTATATATATTTTATCTTTATAAATATGTATGCATGTATACATATAAAATCTTAAAACCTGCTGTTAAGACACAGGCCATTCTGAATGTGGTTGGCAGCACCAAATAAATCTTCCTGATTACTTTGGACCTTTTAGTCACTAGATGTCAAATTTAGAAAAGCTTACTTGTTTTATAGAGAAAAATAATTTGAAGTAAAACTACCCAAAAGCTAAGATCTTATCTAGTAGCAGAAGCTGCTCTTGTTAATTTTTCCAAGCATGTAGAGGACAGCAAGAGTTTATGCTGAAAAAAAATCAGATTAAAATGAAGCTAGTGTTTATTCTTCATAATTGTAGTTCACCACCAGTCACATCTTTTGCAGCTGATGCTCACTTTGATATGCTACTATATATATATATTATACTTGATAACATCTTCATATTGGTTTTAAGCTCTCCTTTTAAGTCTGCACTATCTGTTTGTATTGTTCCCCCTATGTTAAGGGATCACTGCAAATAGGAGTAGGAGACTTGCTACCTATAATATAGCTGAAGCCATATTTTCAAGCAATGACCGTTCTGGTAAAGCACTCATGGTAAGAGTATCTAATAAAGGTGATTTAATATAGAGTGAATTATAAAACTAAGCAGAAGTTTAAGTCTTACTATAAATTACAGATTCCTCTGCGGCATTTAGATTGTGAATATTTGGAATGTATCTTGGGAAAATGGTTTTGGATCCAAACATACTCAAAGCATGGAATAAGAATGAATGAGAAACCTGCAAGTTAACATGAAACTATTGCAGATCCGACATGACAGCATTATGAATTTTACTTTGGCTCAACTATTGGAAATGACAATTTTGCTACATATGATTGAAGAGTACCAAAATGAAGTAGAAGTAGGGTGCTTATTTCATCTCTAACTTGTCTGATAATGGAAATCCGTTAGATATTTCTGTGGGGATAATTCTCAGAATAGATTGGGATAAACCCTGTGATGACAACAACGAAAAATATATGCTTTATAGTTGGAAAGAGCTTCCAGGCTGTCCTGAAAGAATTTGGTAGGTACTGCGGCAGTGTGTGACATTCAGAAAGTTGACCTTATGAACAAATAAAAAATCATAGGAAAAATATTAGTAAGCATTTGTGATGTTCAGAGGAGTGGACTGGGAGATCCAGGTTGAATTTTGACCCCAGGAAGAAAACGGCAATGTCCTCTGTACCTTTCAGGGGAACCAGACTTTCAGGGACCTAGTTGTACTTTGATGTGGTTTTGACTTCACGCATTACTTGGACCAGGTTTGCAAGCGTATTTAAACATGTAGTAGTGCAAGTAATGAGTCACTGGAGTTTACAGAGGGTTAGCGGAGTCTCAGAGGTGATTCTGGCCATTTCACTAAACTCTTTATTATTACTATTATATCCATGTGCTCCAGCAGAAGTGCAGTTCATGGTTTTCAAACCTGTAGATTAAGTAGCTGTGTACATCTAAATGAGCAAACTTCTCCTAGCTGGTTATTTGGGTATCTATAGGTGCTTAACTGAAAGCACAAATGTAGTAGTTGTGCAATGTCAGATTAGGTGTTCTGGTGAAAATAGACCCTCTGGTATATAAAATTAATACCATTACACATCTGGTGGATGATAAATAAAATTCTTCTCTTAGATCATCTCTATTTTCAGGAATTCATAGCCTATTTCTTGTCTGTGAGAGGGTTCTGTTTTTCTGGGGAGCTTTCTGACCATCTGATGAACAATGCTGTATACAGTCAAGTTTATTACTGTACTAGAATTAGATTTTTAAATCCTGAAGAGATTTAAAGAGGAATTTTTCCCTTCTACCTCTTCATCTTCCTTTGTTTTTTTTTTTTCTAAAGGAAGAGTTGAATGTATATACAATATGCTGAAAATTAAAGTAAAAATATCAAATGATGCTTTTTTAATTTAAGATCATTGATTCCTCCTGCTCGATACATACATTTTAACTTCAAGGAGCTGATTAAGTATATGTCAGCATATGTTAAAAAAATAAGATTAGCGGTCTGTGAAGAAGGTAAAATTGTACTATTTATTATAAGATTTGGGTGGAGAAAATGTCTTTGAATTCACTAGCATTGTCTAATATTTTCTCTCTAATTTATTTTTTTGGTTTTTGGCTTTACCATTTATTGCCATTTTCTGCCCATCAGAAATCTATTTCAGTGGTTTTCAATAGATAACATAAGACTTAAGCACAGATTTTGTCACTGTTTATTGCTATGAAGCAGAAGAATGTTATGTTACACAAGAGTAGGAAATGAAACAAGTTAGCTTGAACTTTTCTTCCCTCTTTCTGAGAGGTAGTATTAAATATGGCAGTATATATATGAAGAGTACACATGAGGTGTATACAACAAGAATTTATCACCAGGAAGGAAAAACAAGGTGACATCACCTTGCTAATAGCTAAAAAAAAAAAAAAATGTATTATTTCTCAGTGCCTGTTAACTAAACTCCATTCTCTAATCCTGAAATGTTTCTCTTTTGTAAGATACAAACAAGCAAAATTCTGTGATGTTAAAATGGGGTGAATGTGTAATATGTCCAAGACTGTACTCATCAATTCTTTAATCAAGTTTGTCCTGATGTTGTCCTCAATGCACAGAAACCTTCCTTAAGTACTATCACTTTCGGTTCATTCCACTGATATTCCTCACTGTTCTTCTGGTTTTCTGCTTATTATATTTAGTTGATATGGATATTAACAATATCTATTCCTGTTGCTTATTCTTTATTATTGGTTATGTACAAGCAAATAGTCCCCATAATTGGGTTTAGCAGACATTGAATCTCTAGGTTCTGTATGTTTTGAGGTAACATTCTATTGTATTCATTCTGCACAAAACAGGTGATGTAATTTAGTAAGACTTGCTAGTAAGGCATAAATTCCATTTCATTAAGCAGGTGGGACTGCCCTGGGAAGAAAATGAAAAGTGAGACCAGATCATCTGGTTCTTCATCAAGGTATATGTCCACTGGGTTTTCAGTCTCTGTGACCTTTTGCAACTATGTTTTCTTGTCGTACTTTGGTTCAACATCAGAACCGCTATTTTAAAAAAATATTTATTGACTGTATTTACATCAAAACTGTGCAAAGACCTTATACATGGTGTATAATTAAGAGCTGAGCAAAATTTTCACAGCCAAACCAAATGATTTACCTGGAGATTTCCCTGGTTAGTGATTCTGGATGCAGCATCCCTCTGTCCTTTTGACTAGGTCTGTATTATTTGGGTTTTTTTAATATTTTTTTTAAACCTATAAGCTGTCTTCTGAGATTCATTCTGCACCCATCTCAAATGTTTGGCAAGTGACTTTTTTTTCCTCCTTCATCAGAAGATGAATAAAATATTATTCCACTGATGCTTCAGATGGTTTGTATCACTTGAGACATGCAAGGTGCCTCAGAGTACATTATACTGATGAGAAATGTCTGTTACTGCTAGAGCTTCAAACTCTTCATGCAGCCAGAGCTGTATGAAACCATGCAAACTAACTGCTCCAGAAGTATCCAAAAGGAGTAATTAGAATTTGTGTGTGTGTGTGTGTGTTCACATTCACTTCTTTGTCTCTGATCTTAACACATTTCAGAGACAATGAAGTGAGATTTCCAAGTTTTATTTGCAACCATGTGGAAGATGGATGCAGAGATTCTTGTTTAATCATGTGCTGTCAAGGGCTTTGGGAGAAGCAGAAAATGTTGTGAAAATTAGGATGAAACTGAGTGTCTCACACAGGGTGATACTGGCTGATCCTCTGCCAGCAGAACGATCGGGACTTGCAGCCTTTGCACCTCCCAGGTGTCCCACCATCCCACTTCTCTGTCCCATTGTTTATAACAGAGGCGCTGGCCTCTTCCCTCAAGTTGACTGAGCAGTTTCATTTCATCTCTGTATGTTGACTGTTACCATTTATAATTGTTTGCTTAGGTCTTTTACAGAATAAGAAAAAATAGGTTTGACATGCCATTCAAGATGTTCTTGAGATGGGTCACTTGAATCTAGCAAGCGAGTTGCTTATATTAAAACATTGCTTGCAAATGCTTCATGGGGTTCCCTTGGGTCCTTCCTAAGAAGTGGTACGTAAGGTGAACACAGGTTGGAGTCAGTGGGGAAAAATGCATACTTTTTCACAGTTGAATTTGCTTCAGTTTCCTGAGTTTCAGTTTCAACTTAATCCTTAAACAATGGTTTTATTGAAGTAAACTTTCAATTTTAAAGGCTAGAGTACAAACCTGGGGTTTGGATTTCACCCATGCTTCGCTGAAGTAATCTTATCTTGTAGTGCACCTGCCTGGAGAGGCTCATAGTTGGAAGACAGAAATCTGTTAGAGACACCTGTGTTTTCACCCTCTTTATATGTTACATAGGAGCAGGTACTGTTTATACATTGTGAAAATGAATATTACAGCAATACTGTTAGTACAGAGTAATTTATGGAGGATTTAGTAACTGCAGGCTGTTATTCCGAACAAAGACAAGTGTTACTGAAGAGTCTTTGAGAATATTACTGCAGTCTAAAATCATCTCTGATTGCTCCAAAGATTTCTGTGTGATATTTTAAGGCTTTCAGCCAGCCTGTGTTGAGTGACTGTAAATGTACTGCGAAACAGCATTCACACTAGAGTGTTGCAGCAGAAGGTATGTTTGCCCTACATACCATAATGGGTAGAAATCCCCAAGATCCCTGGGCAAGCACTAAGTGAAGTGGCTGCTGGAAGCAGCCTAGCTGTAGTAACGTGGAGTTCTGCATGGCTGAGAAGCACACTAAATTAACCTGCACAGGGAGGTTGCTTCTAGCACCCCAGAAAGCATGGCAAAACACTGCCAGCTCAGAGCTGACTTGCCCATCTACATGTTACGCTGCACAGCATAAATGTGCCCACTGAAGACTTGAGTAAAACAGTCATGTGCTGTTGTAGTCTGAGCTGCCTTTTCTCTGTTACCAGCTTCTGTATCAGGTATACCTGATCTTTGACCAGTGTTACCACTGTGAGACCACCTAGCTCCAGTTGGAAACATCACTTAATTCATGCCAGAAGATTTTTGTATGTGAACAAAATGGTGTATTGAGGCATCTTATTCTCCAGGAATTCTCTGTACTCTTGCGGCAGGGAAAAAGGGATGTCTCTTAATACCCACAGTGAAAAAAAGTGGGGAAAAAAATCTTCATTTTTATAATTTTTTTGTTTTCTTGTTTAACATTGACTGAAATTTTAAAGATCTGCTTACGTTTTTCCAAGAATATTTTTGTAAACAACATTGAGTAAACTGGTCTCATGGCATGCAATCTCTAAATCAGGTCTGTGGGGACATGTCTTAATTTCAGCCACAAGTATGGTTACAGAGTGGGTGGCTTTGCTCTGCAGTGTAGTATTGCTGATTAGACTTTGTGCTGCTCAAGTTCAGTTTGTGGCACATGCCGGAGACTGCAGTCATAGGGGTTCCGGTAGCATGGTTGGAGCTGTTATTTATAGTTATGCCTTTTTGTTAGCTTTGGATCTTGTGGCAGTTTTTATCCTGATACATCAACCTGGTTTATATCCTGGTTTCATACTTCTTCTCCAAAACAAAGCCACCCCTTCTAAGAAGGGCAGGTTTGGATAGAAATGATGTTACCTTGTGCCTATCAGGATCCAATCTGAAAGCAAAAGGAAGTCCGATTTCTTTAATTGTAACAGTACCGTCCATTATAGAAGCTTGAAAAGAGTAGCCTTTGTTTCCTAGATCCAATAGTTGTGCCACAGTGATGGGTTTGTCTGAGTAACTTATTCCTTCTTGTGCGTGAATTTGGTTACTGATGGAAAGTGCAGTTTCTCTGCTTATTGCATCCAGCACCTGCATGATGTTATATTCAGCCTGATTTTCAAGTATTGCCATCTTGAACTTTAAAATCAGGTTCTTCTTCAACCATAGCCTCAAAAACAAACTAAGAATAAACTTTGTCCTTGTTCTGCTTAATAGTTCTGCTGTCTGTTTCTTTATGTTCACACAGGATTTATTTAAAAAAAAACCCTGAAGTTATTGAAAATGTTTCAACTTAGCAGCTATGGTAGCTGTAGGCTGTGGGTTTGCTTTTTTACATTATAGTAAGCAAGTTCTTAAACGCCTTTGTAAACAATTAAGTTTCTACTTAAAGCAGAGTTTGCAGTCTGTTGTAAAATTTACAGAAAGAGCAAACTTGTTTGAGAATTGGAAGATCAGAGCAACAGTCCTGACAAAACTGACTGCAAACAATCGATGCTGAGAGAAAGCATACTCAAAGTCAACCAGTTTTCAAAATCACAATGGTCTGTCCCAGTAGTGTGTGTGAGACCAGCTTGGCTGGCCCAGTATTGCACTTCGCTGCCACCAGAAAGGCTGGTGCTCTTGCTTCGAGATCTCAGCCCCACACTGCCAGTCTTTCCTTTATGCTGGTTCCGGTCATGACTCCTGTGTGACCGGGATACAGTGCACGAAGTTAGGAGAAACTAACAAGTGAATAGCTTTCCACCACCATACTGAGATGAACTGGCTAAGCTGGGGTCACTCAGGCTAGCAGGAACTGGATCATCCAAAAGGAAATAGAAGTGAGGGGTAGGACCGCTCTTTTCAGTGAGAGGGAGTTGGATTGGCTCCTTTTTGCTGGCACTCTGAAAAAGCAGCTGTGTTGCATTTTCCTGGTTTTTCTGCAGTTAGGTTACTCTGGTTACCTCCGATAAGTGGTTGTCTCCAGCACACACTGGTAACAATTAACTTGGGGACAGTGGTGTCCACTGCTCTGCCTGTTTACAAAGCTAATGGATATCTATGCCCTTAATGTGGTTAATCAAGGATACTCTGAGGTGGGCACAGTTAGTTCACACTTTCTTACACAAATCTTTATCCATGTTAGTTTGCATACTGCAGTGAGCAATATTATTGATTAACCCTTAACTAGCCCATGCTACAAGATTTTGGAGAAAACGGTAGAAATGCAACTGTGGAAGGGAAAGCTGTAACTATAAAATCTGTTCTTTCTGCTTCTGTGCCAGCCACTTCAGTTTCAGGAGAAGCAGTAGCCTCTCTATTCCCTGTGCTGCTTTTGTCTCCCATCCAAAAAAACCTTGCCAACAACCTGGTATCTCAGTAAGCACAGCCTGGGTGCCTGCTTTCAGGAGGCTTCTGCCAGCTGCTCAGCATAAAAAAACTTGCAGACCACTCTCAGTGTTACTCAGGATGGCATGGAGCTTTCCAGAGAAACACCAGCTGGGCCTATTCCCTTTTCCCTACATGTGCCATTCCACTCAGATGCCCAGAGGAACTGTGCATGTATGGAGAAAAGAAGGGATTTAATTCAGCAGTGCCATGATTATGCAAAGCACCCTCTGACATGGATGGGAACTGTACAGAAAGATGATTGCAGGAGAGTGTGCTGACAAAAGGAAAGATTTATTTATCTAAAATCTATATTAATATTTATTTTCAGAAAACAAGCAAAAAAAAGCCCAAACCCAACATGCAACCTTCCTGATCCAAGCTTTCAACTTGTATGTGTAGTTTTTTCACAGAAGACTCATTTTAGACATTGGCACCTTGCTCAGTCTGTTCTCTGTTGTATAGTGTAGTTGTAGAGTATCCGAGTGCTTCAAAAACAAGAAAATCACCTTCCCTGGTGATGCTGAAAAACCCCATTCTTGCTTTTAACAGAGGGGAAAATTGTGACTCACTCAGGAAAAATAGTATCTTAAGGAGAGTGGAAACCAGAAGTGCCCAGTTGTGGGCCAGTACCTTACTGTACAGATCTTTCTGCCCACAGTTTTTTAATATGGAGAAGTTGCCATTTTCTTCCCTTGAAACAACCTTCCTATAGATATTCACAAGCCCTTAGTTGTTTTCCTGTGGAGTGGTCAGTTGTCTCTTCTTCAGCTCCTCTGACTGGCAGTGCACTTCATGGTCCGATCACAGAGAACAAGAGTTAGTTAGGGTCTTGGGCGAGGATGAAGAGCATTTTAAACAAAAAATTATCCTCAGGATGTTAAGACTGCTCTGGGAACAAATGGGGTACAGGAAGATGGGATGTGGGACTTTGCTACATGATTTGACAATCCAGTTGTGACTGTGCCAAAGTGATGTTTCTGTCGCATCACGTTGTCTGTTAATTCTTTTGGCAAGTCGTATTTCCTATGGGAGTCAGCTACAATGAGTGGTGTCCAGGGATAGTGTTTCTTCTCAAGCTTTTTCCATGGTACGCAGCTTAGTTTCCAACATGCAAGTCGCACGTGCTGACAAGAATCAGATGCACCTGTTCCTTGACCATGACCCCTCCACAGATGCAGATTTATAGAGCCTAAAAAGAAAGGGCTGAAGGGTGTGTACCAGTTGAGCTGGGTAATTTCACTGCCAGAGATATTTTTAGTATAAATTGTGTACTTGCATCTAAGTTTAGAGTGATTGTAATTATGTCAGAAGTTTTGTTATACAAAAATAAGCAGCTGCTGAAGACTGAAGGCAGCTAGGGACCACAAAGCATTGAATGCACTGATTCACATGTGGCAACACTTTCTCTAATGCGCCCATTGGGATTTCTTGCCTAAACTCTACCTTCACTGCCTGCTTCAGCAAAGCATCTTGCTCTTTATCAATCTTGACAGAGCTTCTTCAGTTAATTTTTCTGCTTTCCTTATTCACTGGACTGTGAGAGATGCTCTGTCATCTTTTCCTCAACAACATTTGCACTTTGATTATAAGCTCCAGATTTTTCCTTACAAAGCATCGCTATACAGTATTGTTTGTATATACTGTGTGTATATTCTTCACATTTCCCTGAGCTCATCTCTAAAATCTCAGATTTATAAAGATCTCAGAAATGCATTTATTGTATGTATGCAGAAACTGCAGTCTGCAGAAGTACAGCATGCACATTATTGTCCTTACCAAGAAAGGAGCAAAGGAGTTTGCTAGCCAAGGGCAAAGAACTCTCTTCTTTAAGCTTTCAGTCAAAAAACAGTCTAGACGTTTTTATCACATTAAACAGTCTAGAGCATTTAATAAGTATGTGACAGGAAGAAAAGGCGTCTGAACTAGCTGACCAGTTTTCTTATGGGAAAAACGTGCTGGGCGCAAGTTTTTATTCTTTGCAGTGGTAATGATGATGCTGGAAATGTTTACTGGTGATATATGAAGCAAAGGTGGGTTTAGACATGTAAAAATGTTACCCTCACTTTCTACAGGGTCTGCTGTGCTTTGCGTGTGACACTGCTCTTGATTTTGATGGGCGCTATGCTTCATGAGTGTGCGTGCCACTTGCTACTACATTGCAGGAGGCCAGAGTGGATAGTGGCAGCGTTAGTTAAGCACCACAGAACACTTCAGTGCATGCAGCCAGTGCAAATGGCAAAACATTTTCTTTCTGTTTCTGCTAGGGTCCCGTTATCAATTTTTATGGTGTAACAAGTTGCATCTGTTGATTTCTATCGTGTCCAATGGCTTTCAAACAGACTCCTCCGCCTTTGACCTCCAACCTCTCATCTAGAATCAGTTCTTTCACCTTCCCAGGCATGTTGCCCATGTGTCCCTCGATTTGTCTGCAGCACGGGGGAAGGCTGAACTCCTCGTTTCCGGGAGCCCTGCCATCCCCACTCCCGAGCTGTCACAATAAATAACCCCACTCTGCTGTTGCCTGGAATGTTGGCACTGTTCTTGCCACTTCTTTACCCCACACACAGACACCAGCGTTTTGTTTTGTTGGTCTTTCTTAGTGTATATTCCACCCTGTTCCTTCCTTTCCAGCCTTATTGCAGAAACCCAGCTTCATACTTGGAATAATCTCTAAAAATAGCCTTGCTTGTGCTATCCCAAACTGTTTCCATTTCAGCTATTCCAAACTACCCCCTGTTCTTTTCTAGCATTGTGAAAATGCTGCCACCTTCCCTTTTCATTTTAGCTGTATTGGCCTGCTCAGGCACTTCATCATTCTGTTGAAGCCCCCATCAGTGTCATCCTTGCTTTCTGCATTTTTTTCTGTGTTAGTTCCCTCCTCCTTACAATTCTTGTGCTCTTCCACACACATCTGTTTCATTTCTTTCTCCTGTAATGGTTGTCCAAAATCAAGAATGTCTTCATATTCCAGCATGATGTGCATATTCTCACCTTTCCAGGGAGGGAAGAGAAAGTGCTGCTTATCTTCCTGCCTATGTGGGCATGTTCCATTATGTACCTGTCTCAGCATGAGAGCAAAGGTATCCTTCGCTCATACTACTTGTGTTCCTTTCCACCTCAGTAGAAGTGGAGGTCCCAGCAGCAGCTGACAATAAAGACCAGTGATGAGGAGGCTTGGAGAGGTAACAGCTCCCCCTTTTGCATCTTAATGTTAGGAATTTAGAGAAAGTAAGTCCCCTGACTCTGGTGTCTCCAGTTGGTCCAGAAAAATCTGAATAAATTGAATCTCTCAGCGTGCTGTAAAGCCTTCTGTTTATTATGAGATGTCAAATAAGTGTTCAAAATGGGCTGTGTATGCCAGCATGCCATACCAGCACTCCTGACTGGCAGACTGTCTCTCCTTTTTGTCTCCATACTGGACAAATAGGTTACATACCAACACTTTTATTTTTATCCTGTATGGAATACTGTGTCAAATCATCCATTTGGAGCAATACAAAAATTGAGATGCCTTTCCTCCAGAAATTTTCATGTACGTTATGAATAGTTGAACAAGCCAAAATGCATCCAGCAGGAAGATTTGGAGAGGCTGCTGGCTCAGAACACTCTCCCACCCCTCTCTTTAAATGTTGGCGTGCTTGGTTTGGGTCCATTTTTTAAACAGGCGATACATTAATATTCAAAAAGACATTTTAGGGACATTGCTCTCAAGTAATGTAAACAACTGAATACCTCAATAATGAGTGTATTAGCACTCTGAACTGTTTTATCAGATAAGCTTACCTCAGATGTCTCACGCAGTCTCATTTTACCTGAAAGAGACAACAACTGTCAATTCGATAATAACTGATGTGACAGGAAATGTAGCACAATGTCAAGAGAGTTGTTTCAGTGTTTGATTAGTAGAAACGTGTATGCAGATTGCACTGTTACTCTGAGGCAGGGATTAGTGAAAGAGACTGATGCTATGTTTTATGCATCCCCATCTTCCGTTTATAGTTAACTATGAACTTACAAGCTAAAAGGATTGGTGATATTTATTTTTTATCCTTAGTCCCATTATCGGCACAACCTTTCTTAATCTGTCTCCGTTGCTTTTAGAGCTTCTGGGCAGTGGTACAACAGCCATTTAAAGAGAAATCTGGCTGAAACAAATTTACAAGAAATACTTACTCTGCCACCTACCTACAATAATGAAGTTACAATAATAATAATAATAATTTAAAGTTCAGAATCAGTTGCTTTTCCTCTTGAATCTCTAAGAAATTAAAGCTATAAATAGCTGATAACCTGGTATATCTCAAACTTGGCTGTCCATATTTGGACAGCTGTCCTGCTGGAAAGAGGGCTTCTAGATTTCCAAATTATAGACAGCTTTTTATTTTTAGCCTCGCCTAGTTGTGATACATTGTATTTAGAACTGTGGCAATCTCATCTTCAGAAAAACGACCAGTTATTTATTAATGAGTTAATACTGGATGTTATTGGTGATTAAAGGTGTATAACATTAATAACTTTTAGTGCTGGGACACCTTGCTGTCAGTGCTTTCAAACTCTCTCTCTCTCTAAATAATTAGCATCACTAAGTATGTAATTAAGACAGGTCTTGCTAGCCTCGTTTTTTGGAGGGGGGAAAAAAGGAAAATGGCAAAGTGTCCTTCCAGGACTCCAGAGCAGTCTGGGTAAACATCAGCTGTAACCCAGATCCCTTGACTCCCAGCTAGCCCAAAGGGGCTGTGTTTTTCCTGAACAATTGGTGAGGAATGTTGTTTCTGCATACAACAGGTAGAGTGTTTGGGAGTGAGGAAGATAGACAAGTTGAGCCTATACAACAGTGTTTAGGCCAGACTGTTCATGATTATTTTTCCCCATCTGTTAAATATCATCCCTATTCATAGATCTGCTTTTTGCACAGTAATGTTTCTTTTGCACGTGTTTCTTTTCCTGATACTGACTGGGAGGAATCAGAGAAATAGCCTTTGTTAAAGACAATTAGTATGTTCTGTTTCTTTCTGTTTTTTCTGTGATTTGAACCTGAAATCCTGGCAGAAAAATAACATGAAACCAACCAACCATTAACACTAAAGCTCCGAGGGAGCTGCAGTCTGCTCCAGCCACACGTTAGCTAGGGCAGGTTACAGCTACTCTGCTGTTGCTCCTACCTGAGCTCAAGTTGTGTCACAGAACCGAGGGAGGAAGAAAGGCTGCGCCTACAAATCTCTGCTACCCAGGATTTGGATTTACCGCAGCCGCTGGGGCTGGGTGGTCAGAAAGGCGATGGATAATTTCCATTCCAACCAGCTGATAATGCCGTGCCTACATTCCCCTGCCTCCTAGCTGAGACTGGACTCAGGGCATGAGCCAACATGCGAGTGCGCAGGATAGCAGGGGAGGTAAAGGGTGATGAAAACAAGAAAAAGGATATCAGGTGCGAGGAAGGAAGGAGCATACTGATTAAATGCAGATACTAGGTCTATGTTTCTTGCTTTTCATTCCTTATTATCATCTCTTGTTCAAAGAAGGGGATGCAAACCCCACTATCTCTAGGGTGTAAGCTGGGTGCTGAGATGAAATCTGAGCAGCGTTATGACTTCTAAGATAGACACAAAAATTTTCTAACCAGTGCCATGGGTTAAATTGCACAATGATAATCTCACCTAAAAAGTATAAAACCCACTGTATTTTCCTGGTGACTGTAGTTTGTAGGCTTTATCCAGGGTACCAAGAAATCTGTAATTAGTTTAAACTTTAAACAAATACCTACTTTTAACACACTCCCACCTGTCAAATAGTGAATGCAGTTTTTTGATATTAATGCATTTTAGACCACTGGAACAACTGCCAAAGATCACCTTAGCTTTTTCTGAAATTTTAAGCCAGCAGTGTGGCTCACTCCTGTTTTCTCAGAAGTCATCTAGAAATCCAGTCAGAGTTGAACTCTGCAAATTATAATGTCGCTTTCCTAATTTTAGATTTTAAAGTAACGTCTATGTTCCTCACAGCTTATTAGTTTTTAAAATATCTGTATATTTTGAACAAACTCATATTAAGTCATGTCAAAACTTTTAATAAAGTTTGGTTTGAACTAAAGTACCTGACCATAGAAGGGATTATTTCGAACACACAGAGATTTAGAAGTTATTACAAAAATGTGATCTTGACCTTTCATTACATTTTATTAATACAAGGTCTGAGTCTGTGTCGTTGTTTGGAAACAGACAACTGTGTCCTCAGGATGCGGTGGTGCAGCAGCTGATATTTGTAGTTTGTTTTATTTTTGTTTGAGGTACTAGCTTGTGTTATTTCCAAAACTTTTCCTTGCACTTAAAAATGAAAGACTGCCAATATTAATCTGGTTTGGAAGTTTGTGTTGCCTTTTTGATGATATTTGTAGTTAATAATTCGGTTTTAGGATTTTGCAGTTGTTTTATGTCCTAGGATCCTTGAACTCTTGCATTCATAACAGGAATGATGCTCACTTAAGGTTATTTGGTGTTTGTCTGTACTCCCACCTAAATTCTTCCTAGGATTTTAATTTCAAACGTTTATTTATGTCTTCCTATCACATTAAAGTACAGGAATCACTTCTGCTTGAGATCTTTTAGAGCACTAAGCCCCAGAAGGAGACTAAAAAAGAAGAAACTGAAGTTCTAAATGTCAAAATTGCTCATGATTTTAATGAAAATAATTGACCCAAATACTTCATACAGGTATACCTGAAAGGGAGAAACACTACTCACTGACTTAAAAGATGTTATCTGTCAGCTACAGATTTAAACAACAACAGTAGAAATTAAGTACAGTATTAATTGCCCACAGAACATATTGCAGACTCTGGTGGTTTTTTTTTTTTTTTTTTAATAAATCTGACAAGTCCCTTTTCTTTAGGGCTCATTGCTGTAATTATACAAGGGGTCAGATTTTACAAGACTGTAAAGAGAATTTGGGCTTAAGTAATTCATAAAATACTTGAGATGTTTTGCAAGTGCTACATATTTGTAATTTTTTTTTATTATTCCATGAAGTAGCCTTTGGTTTAACTGTCTTCAATGGAAAGCCACAGAATGAAGTAGTTAAACTTAATAAAAGTCACCGCTGGTTAAATCAAGATACATTGTATACATACATCATATGCTATAGCGATTCAGAAAGCTCTTGACAACTATTACACAAACCATTGCTTTCATCAAAGTCCAATTCGTTCTCTATTACTACCTGGGGAGGAGATGGCTTCCAGGAAATGGGATGCTTGACATTATACTAAAAATAAATCTTGAACGCCTCTAATACTTCTGCTTAACTAAAGATAAAACTGTAGCATCTTCCACATTTTTAGACCATTTTATACGTGGTTAGTGTTTATTATTGGAATGAGACAAAACAGGGAAAGTTCTAGGGAAAGGTTCTTCATCGTAGGCTCACATTATGAAATGAAGTTCACTTGACCGGTCAAAAGCAAATTACTGTTAGATGGATACTGAATAATATGTGTAAATGAAAATAAATTGTCATTTATTGTATCTTTTGATGAGTTGGATTGCTAAATTCTCTGTACAATTGACAGCATTATGAGCATGTCCCTTCCTGAAATCATCCCTTGGGAAGATCCGTGCCTTTCCCCTTGCCTTTTGCCTTTACTGTTATAAAATTGAAAACGAACACCAAATTTTCTATCACCAGAAGGAAAGAACAACAACAAAAATACTTATTCAGTAAAGTCTATGGTTTTGTATGTATGGTTCATTGTTTTTTAACACTTAAGTTTTTACTAACTTCCAGTTACGATAGCTCTGCATTTGGCTCACTATTCAAATCATACTTTTCCTAGGAATGTGTATAGATGAGCTTCTGTTATTGCTGTAGGAGTTTCCTTGTGGACTATGAGTAAAAACTTACCTTTTTTTTTTTTTTTTAACACTTTGCTATTGAAATTGCCAAGTTGCTTTTGTTTTTCCAGGCATTTCAGGTGGCACCTATCTAAAGGCTCATTTTGGTCAGCAAGTGAAGCCAATAGCGTTAGTTTACAATGGTGGCACACAAGGACTGATCCCAATCCTATCAGAAGCTATGTGACCAGTCCAGATGACTTCGGTGATCAATTTGGATCAATTCAAAAGGGAAAATCTGCTCCAGTGACTCTGTGTTGCTGCTGACTGTAGAAAAAATTTGCCTTCTCGGGACTACAAATATTTGTTCTGAGGATGAGATGCGTTAATTAGCTTTCTGTTTTTCAGTGGAGTGATTCATGCTATCGAATTTAGGCTCCTTAATAGAGTGGAAAGGCAGGCCCTTAATTTAGGTTCAGATGATTCAGCTCCACTGATGAAAGAGGCAACCGTGATCAGTAGGATTAGCATTTGAGCAGGTGACAAAATCAGATGGTTTTGTTGTTACTGGTATTGGTTTGTTTTCCATTTTGGGGGGAATTTGGTAGTTACTCTATTACATATAAGCATTTCGCATGTTGGATTTTTCTGCTGATTCTGTGTTAGTATTAGTCTGATTAAGTCTGATATTAGTCTGATTATTTTAATGTTATGACAATAATCAATGCTTTTTATTTTTCTGTTCAACATAAAAAATGATATAATTTATAAGAAATAAGTAGTCTATTTCTTGTATCAAATTATTGAATAGGTAATGTCTGTTGTATCACATTTATTTTTGAGAATTAATGAACTTTGAGTTTATAGTGACTTCTGTGGAAGTCCATTCTCTCAGAGAATTTGGATTTTTTTTTTTTTCCTGAAATATTCCTGATGCTGCTGTAAACACTTGTTTAAGATTATTTTGTATGAGGTTTGTGTGTGTGTGCACAGGATTAAGTTGTTGGTCTGCACTGTGTAAGCCAAGCTGATAATGCACTCCAAATTTTTTACCTCAGTCCCTGTTAGGCAGGCTCCCACTAAATCAATTAATTTAGAAGTTTGTGAGGAATTAGGCCTGAGTGAATCATCTGTGTGAGAAGCTTTCCTTAACGGCTTGATTTAAATATATTTGTCATTGTCAGAACAGAGTCTTGTTACACTGTTGCAAAAGTACCTTGCCCAGAAGTTTATTTACATAACTGGTATGTTTCTTTACATACCATTCACTTCTCAGAAAGTGAAATGCCTCCCCCCACAAAGGATGGGTGGTAAGTACTTAGGGCAGATAACCAGAGTTTTAGAATGAATGGGAAGGCTGGGAAAAACTGTAGATAGTAACAAACTAGGAAGGCCTTAGGACAAAAAGGAAAACATCTAAGGAAGCTGAGAGGTCATGTTTGGGTCCTGTGGTCTTTCTTAGGAATTCTACTTGTTGGAAATAATGGCTGTCATCAGGCGAACCACAGTTCGGACCTTAAGTTAAGGCAGGACCATCTCACTTTGAGCACTATGGCGTAAGCAATTGTTTTCTGCTGTCAGCAACAGGTATGCTCATTTCTTAGCCTGAAGCAGAGCTCTGCAGTGGGCAGCCTCACTGAACTTGTGTGAAATGCTGAAGAAGAGGTTAGTTAAGAATAGGCCACTCTAGTTTTGGGCTATCCTCTTAGCTGCCCCTGCGTGCCAACACACTCCAGCAATTAAAAAGAAATGGAAAATGAGACAAAATGGTAAATGAGACTGTTACTAGACAATATGTGTTCAAGCGCCTGAGCTCTGTTGTATGTCTTTTGTTGTTTCTGGACCTTGTTTTTGCGAGAACTGTTTTAAGTTGCT
Source organism: Theristicus caerulescens (assembly GCA_020745775.1). Classification (NCBI taxonomy): domain Eukaryota; kingdom Metazoa; phylum Chordata; class Aves; order Pelecaniformes; family Threskiornithidae; genus Theristicus; species Theristicus caerulescens. The sequence continues at coordinate 122,017,055 of CM036561.1, read as the reverse complement.
TGTGGTAGCTGTGGGAATAGTGCATTTAAAAACAACCTGATGAAAAAGCACTCTTTTTCTTTAAAGAAAGAAGAAAAAACACCAAAATTTGACTGTGGAAGAGCCTGGAGAGCTGTGAAATCTTGGAATTGCTTTACAATATAGTGTGGATACTGCAGAAATTCAGCAGTGTGGCTCTCACCGTTACTTTTTATATAGGACTCACACAGTAGTGGCTTTTATTTTCTAAATTTTCTTAAAACTTACTCTGAGTTTTAAGTTCTAGTGTAGAAACCAAAGTTTTGTGTTTAGAAAACACCCTGTCTCTGCATTTTGCATGTGGTAATGCTGGTACATTTAGGACCAAATAAATTTGACACTGATGAGTAAACGTATGAAGATCTGGGTTTTCTTTCTGTAAATCTCTAGAAACAATTGTAGTATTTGAATATGAAAGTACTTCAGAGCCTCATTAAAAAATGAAGGGGGCATTTTTATAAGAATTTCAGTGTTGCACTGCCTGTTTAGCCTTGGACAGCTAGTTTCTCACTCTAGTCCATCACACTGTAGGTAGACTTTCTGGACTGGGATGAACTCCATAAAAAACCCAAAAAGTTATAGAGGTCTGCTGATGTAGACCTGGTTGTCTTTGTTAAGAAGACTCTTGTTTACCAAAGAGGAGTGGTGGTGAAGGATATAGGTACTTCAGGGGGGGGGAAGACTGGGAAATACATTAGTTTTATTTTTTTTGAAAGTGCTTCCTTGTGTCTGTAAGAAAAATATATATGCCTGGGCAAGATTACTAAACTCAGCATAGTGTTCTGTGAGTGCTTATACTTTGCCCTTGAAACCCACGCTGAAACAGTAACTGGTGCAGGTTTAGGCGGTGTGATTCAAAGAAGTGGTGAAATGGCAAACACAGTGTGTAGAGCCTCCTCGCTTTTCACTCAGCAAATAGTGATTCATTCCAGAGGCAAAAATAATAATTACTAAAAAAAATTCACAAGTATTGTTATAATATTCAGGGCTAAGCAAACTGCGGAAATTGTGAGTTACTGTGTTTTAGACTGGGGGGGGTCAGCTCTGAGGAATACTGCTCTCCTTTCCAACAGTGTCTCAACATTGACAGGATGTTTATGGGATCCAAGGAGTATCCTATCCATCACGCTAGCCAGCCCTGTGGGTTAGTTTAGAGTATCACCTCTTTCCCCAAACATTTGTCTGCTTTGTATTAACAGAATCCTTTCCTCCTCCTGTTCTGCCACACCTTGTCCTTCTTTTGGTCAAAGAATTAAAAAACCCAGGATTTATAGTCCCTCCGCACCCCAGATGTAGCTTAGTACAGCCAAGCTTACAAAAGAGGAAGACTTCAGTGTTAAATAATGCTATTCTGGATATGGTTAATTTTGTGTCCTTGCTCTTCGGGCACTCCAGGTGAATCAAAAGGTGCTTTTTTTTCATGTGATCCAAATCATGCTTTCAGGCATAAATCAGTGTTGAAAGAAAGGGGGATTGCTCAAAAGGCATTTAACTACTGCACTTGAGAGACTTCACCTACTTCTCCCTTGTGATCATTAAGCCCTGAGGTGTATGAGCGTTCTTTCTGCTTTTGTGAACGGTATTTATTCGGAGGCGTTTTTATACTTTTAAGAACCCTAAATCAGTGAGAAGATTTTGATTTTAATTTTTAAAGGCTGCTTAAAAGTTTTAAAATTAAAATTTTACTGTCTTTAAATTTAGTTCGTAAATCTTCTCTCTCTCCCAGTTGAATCTTCACACGTTTCATCGTAATTAAATTTCTTTAAAGAGAGTAATTCTTGATTCTTATCATAGTGAGGGTATATGCATGCATATATTTGCAAACATATGAATGTTAGAATGTTATGTTTGTTTGGGTTTGGTGGGTGGGTGGTGGTGTTTTTGTTTTTTCACTTTCTTTGAGCTGCTTAAAGATTTCTGAAGATTAACAGAGCTCCAAAGAGGGACAGGGGAATATTCTGTATTTTATTTTGGTGATCTTAAAAGCTAACAGGGTTACGGAAGAATGGATTTTTGAGAGGAGTGTAAGAAATGTGAGAGACTGAAAAGAGCTTTTCTGAGGGCAGAGAGAATTTTCTTCACCTTCTGCACAGCTGCCAAAGCATATGGCTGAAAAATCTTGTTTGTTACAATTCATCTGACTCCTTGCTACATGTACTCGAGCCATCTTTCCCTCACACTTCATCTGTCTCAGTTCATCTGTAAACTGTATTGACCTGTGAGAGAGCAGAGCTAGAGAAGAGATTGGTAAGATGGTAAATAACAATGAGCTTGAGTCCCTGAGACAGAACTTGATTGCTTGATAAATTATGAGCAATCAAGCGTGTTTTCTTGCAGCTAAACGCAAGGTTATGCAAATAAGAAGAAAGACTGTAATTCTGGTTTGTATGGCAGAGAGCTGTGCTGGGCTACTGTGTCCTGGTCCAGACCCCTGACTTCAGAAAGGCAGCTGGAGAAGTGGAGAGGGCTCAGGCTGACTCCCACATTTGAAAAATGTGCATTGCAGCAGAAACTGAAGAGCTATTTAATTTATCAGCGATGAAGTAATGAGACAACTTCATCATACTGTGGGAGTGCCCAGACAAGGAGAAGATATCTGTAAAGGAGGGATTTTTATGGAGCTATATTTCTGTTACTAGATGACGAACTTGGCAAAGTTCAAACTGGTAATAAAAGTGCATGTTTGTAGTGCTAAGGTAATTAGCCTTTCTGAAAGATAAGTGTCTGTTCAAACACGCTTTACATCCAGGATTCAGAGTGCCAGATGCTGGACAGAATGTATGACGTGTCTTATACAGGAGTTCAGAGCAGTTGTGGAGCTTGTAGGTTTTAAAATCTGTGTCTGTGTGGGGTTCAATGTCAGTAAGAAATGATAAAGGCTAGGGACTGTGGAAGAGTATTCTTCACAGTCTTAAAAGTGTCATCACATTTCGTATGATTTAGCACAGAATGCATTTGCTTTTCCCAGAAGGACTTCACATGCTGGCAGCATATATTGCTGCATGAACTACCTGTCGTATTTGAAGTAACTTTTCTTCTTGGGAACATTCTGATAGTGAAAGTGATTTAAAGAGATAAGGGCATGGTCAAAATGGAGTGTTTATCATTTCAGGTGTGTATGTTTTAAGTTTCCTTTAAATTTAAGGGATATTTTTCCACGACCTTTGAGGATCTGTTGTATAGTGTGGGGGTTTGTTGGTTCTGATTTCAACTTTGCCGTTAACAAAGCCTATGAAGTCAGAAAACAGCTTTCTGAAGCTGCGTATCTTTAAATGTAGCTTTACTGTAAGAACAAGCACGAAGTTTTCAAGTTGTTGTGATAATACTGAGCTACCGTGTGAAGACTGTGAGCCGTATGGAACAAGATGCCATCGTGCTACTGCAATGGGATGGCTGTCCTATTATGCAGCTTCCTCCACGGAATGAGGAAAAAGCAGCTCTATGCTGATCGAAACTGGAAGAGACCCTAAAATTGTAAGTGTGTTTTTAAAAAATAATAAAAATTCAATAATTTGGGACGTTCCCTGAAAGGATCTCAAAGCGTCTCATGGTCTTCATGAGGAAGATATTATTACTCTTCTACAGAGTGGTAAGAGCCAAATGCACAGGTCTGGAAAAAAGAAGAGGGGGCTTTTGGTAAGATACTAAATGTAGCTGATTGCTTCTTGGCCCTAGTTCCTTGTCCTTTATTTTGTTCAAAGGATCTCTTCATCGGGGGGAAAAAAGTACAGATGAGTAGTCTTAAATATTGCTTAGCCTCTTTTTTTTTTAATTGGAGAGTACAGGTATGTTATTTTGAGTTTTCATCCCATTTTCAAAAAATTGAACACTAATTGCTGAGATATATATATAAAACTGTCAAATTGTATTTTTGATAGCTATGGAGAATGAGTTCATTTATCTTATTCCTAAGGCTTTGGAAACGTGACATGTATTTTTGGTATTCCTGTATTAATGACGAAAAAAGGGCAAAAGATAAAGAGATGGGCAGCATCAAAATGTATTTTGCATTTTTTTAGTAGTAAGGGTATTTTTTCAGTAGAAAACTATCAAAAGTAATTGTTCTAAAAGCCAATGTTGGACAGAGTCTTTTAACAGTATCCTTTGGGTTCTTTTGTTCTTGTTCTTTTTCATGTTAGAACATTTTTGATACGAGTGAAAACAAGACAGAGAAGGAGGATACTACAAAATTCTTAATTTTTTTTTAAACACTTGCATCTATTCTGGGTTTAAATTTCAGTCAAAGTAGACATTTCTGTCTAAGAACATTGTGGAACCGTTGTTAACCTAATTGGTAATATTTTAGTCTGCTGTTCAGAGTCTCGGCATACAAAACCACTACAAAGATGGTTTGCGTAGCATAGATTACACAGGCTGTCATGCTCTCCCTTGAATTTTATGTATGCTTTTTATTCTTCGCATTTAGACAAACTTTGCTTGGGCTGGGTGCCTGCGTTGTAACAGAGTAAGAGCTGTACTGGTTACGCTTAGCCCTGTATCGTGCTGCTAGAGTCGGTCAATAGTAGGTGAACGTTGCTAGTTGTCAGAGGAGGGCTAGGGCAAGCAGACAAGGACAGGGTAAGGCGGTGTTTGCCTGTGAGACAGGCAGTAGCGTGTGGGGTCAGATTATTGTGCCCGTGTGCTGTGTTCATCCTCAGTATAGCGTTTCACAGAATGACTTGCTGACATCTGTGAGCCAGCCTTATCTTGCTGCTGCCAGGTGTATTCCTTCTCATGCAAGACTTTCTGGTCCAGCGTATAAAGGAAGAACCAAGATACTGTGTGTCCTAGGTGGCATTAGTAAGCAGGAACAATGCAGATGCAGTTTACTTCAGATAAAGTGAACTTCAGTATTTCAGAGTATGTAGTTGGGACCTTTTCTGGTGTAAAGCAGCATAACCTAGAAGGCACCAAGGTGCTGGAAAGGATACGGAATAATTTGGTAGCCTTTATTGTAAGGTCTGTATGTTATGGCTTCTGTATTATATTCTAAATTAAGTTTTGTTCGCATTCCTAAACTTGCGGAAATGCACCATACTACTAGCTAATTCTAGCTAATGCCCTATTCCCTAAACAGTGTTTTTCCCTATGAGTTTTGACCTATATATTATCCATATCTTGAATATGGAAAATACCCAGGACTTTATTTAGTGGAAGTGGGTTTTGAAATACAAAACACAGAGAAAAAATATGGTTTGCCTATGCAGTATGCAATTTAGAATGTTAAGGAAAAAAAAATCTGTCTATGTAGGATCTGATGTTTTCCTCCAAAAAAGCAGCACTCATGTTTATTACAGGTTGTGGTATTCTGTGTCACCTAAGGCTGTGTTAATCCCAGCCTCATTATACTCTAGAAGTGATGTAGCAGATATTTAAACTAAAGCAATGTTACAGTGCAAGTATTTTTCCAAATAATTAATTTCCGACACTCATTTTAGAAGCATTTTTCTTTTTAAACTTATGAAACAAAAATACTCTTATGAGGAAAACTCTTGATTTGGAAATGCACTGTGACATTTTAATACCTTTGTGCGAAAAGAAGAGCTAAAAGTAACTTTTTTTTCCTACTTAGACTTTGAAATGCTCCTTTAAAAGACAGTAATTGAACTCTGCTTTTTCATTCCATTTCAGGTTTTTCTTCTATAATCATGGCAAAACCTTATGAATTTAACTGGCAGAAGCCAGTTCCCTCTTTTATGCAAGATGGAGCTGTGTTTGATAGATATGAAGAGGTAAGAGGCCAGTTGCATTTCATTTGCTCTTCTCTTTTGAATATGTAGATGTTACAGAATATTTCATATTTTGCTTTCATTGTACACAAATAAACATTCAAATAACTCCAGAAATGTGTGTGGGGAGGAAATATCAACACACTTTATTGCTATACAGATTTTTGCTTTTAAAGGAGATAGCTTTAAAATATATTTAATCCCTCTGATTTGAAATAAGCCCTGAGCAAGAGAAAGGGAGATTTGGATCAAAATATCTGTAATGTGCATAAAGCTCTCATCTTTGCAGATCCATAAAGCACATTACTGAACAAAGTGCATCCTTCCACTTTTTGTATACCTATAAAATTGGGGGGGGGAAATATGTCATCTTTTAATATATAAACTGGGGACCTGTATCTCACAAAGGAAAATAAGAGAACACAAAAAATTTGTATTCTGATTCAAATGCATCATTTCAGATCTAGACTGGTTTTATCTTCTTTAGAAAATCAACCTATACTCTATATGAAATATGATTACTATGATCCTGCTTTCAGCTGTGCTTTAATCCAAATCTATTAAAGGAATGCAAAACAGGACATTTTACACAGGCAGCCGAAATGAAGTGCTGAGACATTTGCCTTATACTCAGCATTGATATGCCTGTGAGAATAATTTTATCAGGGTCTATTTTTAATCTTGTTTGGACCGGAAACCTCTAAAAGTTGAAGGTATCTCACTAAGTGCCTTCAGGGATATTAGTATTTTCCTCTTATCTTTTGAAATGTAAGTAAAAGGCATTTTTTATCATGAGGACCGCCAAGACAGGGATAGTCGTTTTACCCTGTATTTTCAGTTTTGGTGACAGAGAAACTAAGAAGGTACTAGTGGACATTGAATTCCTTAGAAAGGAGGTTCATAAAAGCTTTATTTTTTTCAGCAAATACTGCTCCAGGACCATTAAAAGGCTTTCACTTAGGTAACCAACTGTATATTTTATCTGCAATTTTACAGGAATCATCAAGGCTGAAAAAAAAACCAAAAAACAAAAAAAACCCAACCCCAAAACCCAAAAAAACCAACCAAACAAAAAACCAAAAACAGTGACTCGGAAGTCAAAATCTGTAGCCTGTAAACAGTGAGCACTTGATGGTTTGGTGGTTTGATATTATCAGATTTATGATATACATAGGCTATTATTTAATTGTGTTGTGGCAGGAACTAGGTAGCTTACCCAAGACAGAGACTGTTGTTTTAGGAATGCTATGCAAACAGAGAAAGGTTCAATCTCTGTACTATAGGGCTTACAGTTTTCAAGAAAAACGTTTCAGATCATCTAGGCTTCTAATTGTCACAGAAATTCCGTGCTTAATTCCCCACCCTAACAGAAAGGTGGTGTTGAGGAAAAGAGGAATGGTTAAGTGAACTAAGGTCATACAGCAGGTCAGTGCAGAACTGGGGCTCAGGAACCCTGGTACAGGGTCTGGGTGACTGAACAGCTCTAGTACAGCATGAGAGATCTTTTATGTGCCCAAGTTTCATTGAGTGGCTAGAAAAATTTGGGTCATTGTCATGTGGAGCAGTGTCTTGATCCATCTTTTGCTGATAGATGAGTCCCTTAACCAGAAGGATTACAAAATTATGCAAAAGTCTGAGTCTAGAACAGGGTTATCTCAGCAGAATATGGGAAATAAAAATCAGACATGATTAGGAGTCTTACTGGTCGTGTTGCGTCTACATGGTCTGATGGCAGGTGCTTTTTTAATCATACAAGAAGACAAATTGCAGAAAAAGTCATTTGATGAATAGAGTCAAGGCTAGGGTGGAACATTAACATGACTGCAGTTTACATAGACACCTTTGTGAAAACATTTTTGGTATATCGAGCTTTTTGATAGATGGGGACACAATAAATGGCAAAAAAACTGCCTGCCTTTTATTGTGTGAGTAATCTTTCTGGGAAATGCAAGAGACTCTCATTTTGATTGGTAGCTAGCTGCATTTTTACATGAAACAGGGCTCCAGGGGCTGAAAACTAGTCAACCTGTGGTGTCTGACAACAAGTAGGTTTCACGAGGGATGAGTGCTAGGGTGAAGGCAGGAAAATAGAAGATATAGTGGAGAAAGATGGGCAGAGCAGTGCGTGCTGGAAACTCATGCATAGTGGTGTTGGCTCAGACTGAGCTGCAGCAACTTTATACTTTCTGTCTCAGCTCCCCTGCCTGTAAAATTAACATAGTTGTTTGCCTCTTGGATGGAAAACTGCAGTGTGTCAGTCCTTAAAACCTGTAAATCTGGTTTGAGGACCTAAAATGTTGTCCAGAAGTGGTAGGCACCATTCAATAATTAACGTGTCCAGGGAGAAGGAGCAATTATCCCAAACACAACGAATCCCCTTTGGCTGTGCCCATCTAGGAGGGCTCAAGGACATTACCCAACTGTGGATCCAGGAACTTGCTTGACTTCATGCCCAGTGTCAAGTCAGGATAAGACCTGACGGGAATGTTACTGTTCCTTAGCCCACTCAATGCCCTTGTTCCATGGCAGAAGCCAAAAAGGCACCAGATGTCCTGCATCCTGGGTCGGGCTGGGGGCCTGCCTCAGAGTAACCCAGTGAGAGCAAGCTGTCCTGGATAGACTTATTGATTTAAAAACATGCTCCATGGATTGAGGCCATGGGAGTTTTTACCTGGTTTTGTTACCTAAATTCAAATTGTCCTGTATGCAAGACCTTTGGCTCTGAAAACAGCTGTGTAAATTCGTGCGCTTGCTGCCCTTGCTATGTGCACAGGAGAGGACATGGCATTTCAGAAAGGTACCTCAGTCTTTAACATAGAACAAAGCACTGATCTCTGAAACGATAAGCAGTGCTGTAGCCTGCACACATGCTTGTTGGTTTTCAATTAAGGAAGTCAGGAAGTCCTGGATCCTTTTTTTTCTTTAAAAAGTGATTGATTCTGCACAGTGTTATCCTGCATTTTAGCTTAATTTATGATGCATTAATTGAGGCTAGAGGTGTGTGGAGGAAACTTCTTTTTCAATTCAGCTAATCTGATTTTTTTGCCTTGTCTAGTCTCTTTGGTATGCCATTCTTTCTTGATTTCTCTACAAATCAATATCTTTCAAACTCTGCTTGCTAGATACTCTGGCTACAAAATGCTCGTGGCATGCATACTGTCATAGTCTAACAGAAAAGTGCTTCCCAAATTCTGATTGTTAAAATTAAATGTGGTCATTTGATCCTGAAGGTAGTATTGGCAAATTACATATTTTTAACCTTTGCGTAGTTTGAAGCATTTAATTTTCAATTTTTTTTTCAGTTCCATTTAAAGTTGTTGATTTAGGTAAGAATCACTGCTTTTATTAAACAAAACAAATCTTCATAGATGCAAAAAAAGTAGGAAAATATTAATTAAGTGCATCCCAATGTCTCAAATGGCAGCAAAAAGGCAAATCATTAAAAATGATCATTTTTTAAAAGCCTGCCTTCCCTCTTTTCTTTTTGAACAATAAATAAATTTATGACATTTGTCAAACTGACTAAAACAATGGTCTGTATTTTCTTTTCTATAGGAATCTTTTGTCTTTGAAAGCAACTGTCTCTTCCAAGTGGATGAATTTGGCTTTTTTCTGAGCTGGAAAAGTGAAGGAAAGGTATATTACAATTATGTCAGGAATATATATTAGATACTATTGCACTGGGTTTATATTCTGGCTAGTTTTTAAAAAGCTAAAATACTGTGTTAGTTTATTTGCAAAACTAGCCTTAGTCCTATTCTTTTAGAATTGACAGAAGTGAAGTGTTTAAGAAGGAATTAACTGAAATGAAAGGGAAATATACTGTTTAGTGTTAATTAACAGTGTTTGCAAATAAGATTCATTGTTTATTTTTGCTGCGGTTCCTAATGGAGCCATATGTCAGCAGACCTTTGAACTTGTACCTTTTTTTACCATTTCAGGAAGGACAGGTATTGGAATGCTCTCTGATCAACAGTGTTCGTTTTGGAGCTGTACCAAAGGTACTCTGTAGTTAGTTTATACTCTTCATCATTTAAACAGAGAATATTTAAACTGAAGATGAAATGCAGGATGAAGTTAATTTCTTCTAAAAATATCAGCAGCACAGCTTTTATTTTGTAATCACAGTCTAAAACTTTTAAGTTTTAAAGTCAAGTGATTTGGTGTGATTGCAGCGGGAAGGTCCTGTCATCTGGTCTTTCTGATGTAGTACAGTGCTCAGCTTTCAGGATGCCATGAAAGCTGAACAACAGACATTAAGAGCACGTATCAGGAGTTTTTAATTATTTTGTAACAGTGTATTGTGATACTTGTTTTAGGGATCAGGAAAAAAATGTTTCGTATTCCAAATTTTGTTCCTATCTGTTTAAAATTTGTTGTATCTTCTTGCTCCATTGACATAAAACACAGAAAGTTTTGTTTGTATCCCTCTTTATACAGTTAGATGGTCAGAGAGGGCAGCTGGTCACAGTCTGCCATTTCAAAGAATAACAACAGAAGTACTAGCTAGGAGTTCTGGAGAAACCCAAAACTTTGGAAATATTTTCAGTGGTATTCTTCAGAAGGAATACATAGAATTTTCTGAAGTGAATTGTGGGCCTCCCTCCTCCAGGCCTTCTGTTCAGAAGATTTGTTGTGAAGCAAGATACCTGTTAACACCTCTGCATTTCCACTTTCATGTGTTAAGTGTTTCCGTGTTAACTGTAACAGATAACTATCTCTTAGTAGTTCTCTTGGGAATCCATAGACTAAAATCTTTCCCCCATTGAGAAAGGGGCATGAGAAGTGGTGGTGCAGACAACTCCATGTGCTGACAACCATACCAATATGCTTCAGACTTCAGCTCTGTCTTTACATGTCTTTATGCCCATTAAATCTATAGCCCTCGACCCTCAGCAGAGATACCAGCTTGTACGACGTGTCATTAAGAAACAGTCAAAAAGTCACACACATCATAACTATATAACTATAACTATCATCTTAACTAGATGGGAATAATTTCCTCGGAGATTAATACCGTTCCTCTATTTCCAGTCCTTGGAGTGATTAATTTTTCTTTTTCATGATGAAAATATATGTAATTTCTAATTTAACTTTTTAAAATGTATTTAAAATAGTTCATTTACTTCTGAGTTCTCACAATTGTGTTCCTAATTGTTAGAATATATTGTTTCTCAGGTTTACACACAGTAATTCTAAGTAAGAGCACTCATTTAGGGTGATTGGCAAAGGTTTAAAGGTGTTAATGTATATGGAGATAGAAATGCATCTTTACCATAGTGCATTGCATAACAAAAGTATTGCAAATGTAACAAGTTATTTATTCTGTTTAACAGGATCCCAAAATACTAACTGCACTTGAGGCTGTTGGAAAATCAGAAAATGAGTTGGAAGGACGAATAGTGTGTGTTTGCAGTGGCACAGATCTGGTGAACATCAGCTTCACTTTCATGGTAGCGGAAAACACGGAAATAGCCAAGGTATTTCACAATTAAACAGTGTGTGGGAGTTTAAAAAAAAAAAAAAAAAAAAAGGAGAGCTCCTCAGCAGTAGTCAGTTGTTCTTCCTGAGTAAGTCAGGCTGCTTGGCTGACTGAAATACCTGTTTTAATGTCTGCTGCCACACTCTACGAAAGGACACCAAACATCTGTTTGGAGCATTCTTTAACACGTTTGTGTGCCATGGAGAAAGAAAATAGGGACTTTATCAGCCTCTGCGTGCATGGTGATTTATCAAAAGTAGACACCGAGACCATTAAATATAGGACATGGCATTCCCTCAGTTGTTGAGTACCTCTGGGTGGGGCTTGTACAGCAGAGTATGTGACGATCATGCAGTGGATCTGTAACATGCAGGGATGCTGAAGGGAAGTGCAATTACTTTTGTTTTCCTGGTGGGTGTTGCTCAGCCCTCCAAAATTTTGCTCAGCGATAACTTAATTGTATTGTGTAGTTCATATTATTTGAAACAACAAAAGCAGGAAAGAAAATTCTCTACAGTTAAGGGGATTCCAGTGTACCCAGGTTCTTTTCTGTTTCCCGTTGACATGGAACGGTTTTAAGAAAACAATGGTGCTTTTTTACACGTCATCTTTCCTGAGAGTTTAAGATTGCAGTTCACAATGCAAGTTCTGTGGCTCCACCAAAGCCTGGTACTCGATCTATCTACTGTAAACTGCTCTGAGAAACTTGATCCAGAGTACTGATAGTATGCTACTAGCTTCGATCCAGAGATTCAAGGGATTTTAAAAATACACATTTTTTGCTTTTCTGATTGTATGTATTTACAGTATCTTATAATCTGTTTTGCCTGTGAGATAAACACTGAATAGTGATCAGTAACACACACCTGCTAAATCCCCTCCTTTAAAACCGAGTATCTCTTTGCTGAATGCAGCATCACTAAATCCCTTGGTAGGCCTGGTTGATTTTTCATTGCTTTGGATCCATACCTCCTTAAACACAGGCAGTACTGAGTAAACTCCACGATAGGAGAAATACTTGTATAACTTACATGGGTACACTAAATTGATTTTACTGTGTGTATTTTCAGCAGGCTTTCAGGGAAATAAGATGCCACAGTTATGTTTTGAAAACATTTAAGAAGCAAAAAAAAAAGGAGATGCTGGCAGCATTCACTTTTATACTTAACCCAACAGTGTCTCTGATTTATTCTGAAAACAGAAAGTTGGAATTAAGTTTCTTAGCCACCTTAGATCTCAGTAAACTGTATTAGACTAATTGGTTTCTGAGGAGTATGTTGGCCAGTTACATAGACTGTCACAACAGGTGAGCTAATTATACTATTGAGAAGATCTACTGCTTCATTAACCGCCAAGACGCTTACCAAAAGTGGTGTGTCATGCTGCAGTCAGCTTGTGGGTGGGCTCTGAGAGGCCCATAAATGTGAGAGTCCTGCATTTGGGAGTCTTTCCACCAAAACATATATCCAGAACTTGTCAACAGTGGTGATCCACCTGATCTGATATGTTTGAGGCACAAGGGAGAGGGTAAAGTAGATCAAGCCAAAACCAATGTAGAGCTTTCTAAGTTGCCTTCGCTGGGTTTATGGGTATATGGGAAGTAATTTGGCGTGTACTGAATTGGCCTTTCCTATATGGTAAGTACATCAACTTGCTACTATACTTCTGTGCTAAAATAAAATTTTCTAGGAGTTATCTGCACATAGAGCTGTTCCTGGTTAATTCTCCCTGTCTTGTTCATGAGAAGACATCTTTCTTCTGGGACATAGTAAATCTCCTCTAGAAGAAGAGAGTCTTTGCGTGGCATTAATTAGCTATGCAGCTACAAACTGCAGTTTAAATAGACCTTAATTTAATCCACGTGCAGAAGTAAGCCCCCCTTGGGAAATGACAGAGGCAAGAGTCTGGAGAAAAAGGGGCAATGGTTGTAGCTTAAGCAGCCCAGATATGTGTAAGGGATGCATCTGTAGTGGTTTCTGCTGTTTCCCCCCCAGTTGCCATGAGGAAGGCGAGCATTACTTGCTGTATATCTTTTGTCCCTTCCTCAGATAAACCAAAGTCAGGATTGGTTGGCACCTGATTGGGATACTTTAAAACAAGGGAATGTAGCGTCAGATCCCAATTCAAAAGCCCAGAACCCTTCTGCCCAGAAAGAGGGCAAAAAGGTATTCTGCTTCTGTAGATAATAATTTACAATTGGAAAAGAAGTAATTGTTACTCACTGAAGGCTGGGTTATAATGGCGCTGAGTAACCATGACAAAGAAGAAAATTAATGCAAGTTCCTGGCTTCTTCAGGCTACCCATGTAAGGAGTGGTATCAGTGGGAAGCAGATTCTGCCTGGTCCCATAGGGCAGGGTGGCAGAGTGTGGGGGCAGTCCCTTAGGGGTGCCCCAACTGTGGCCGGTGTGCATGCGCAGAGCTGCTGCCTTCTGTGGGCAGGGGGGAACCCTCCCCTCCAGGCAGGGCTCGGCACAGGCTGTCCATCGTATTCTGTTGTCTCTGCGCTGGGGCAGCCCCACGTTCGTCTTCATCTTGTGGTGATGTGCTCAGCAGGTCTGGCCAAGTCATCACTGAGCTCCAAGTATAGCTATTCCAACAACAAGAGTGTGTTTATTATCTCTCCACTTGTCTCCAAGCTCCAACTCTGGTATTTACATTCTATCTACTTAAATTTTATTGGTGTTTTCAGCTGAGAAATTGGTTTTCATTTCCACTCTTAAAACAAAACAACCACAAAATAGGGTGTACTGTGTCTCTGATTGCAAGCAGCTGTCATGGTCCACTCCTAAAGCAACTCCACTGTGGTAGTAGGGGGTGACTGTAAAAGGTGGAATTTAAAATCTAATGTTTGGAATCCTGATTAAATCAGGTTATATAAATTACTGTGAGCTAAAATTAAAGCGCATGCACACACACACATATACTAGGGGTGTGAGCGTATGTGTGTATTTTTTCTTTTTTCCTTCCCAGATGGACGTTCTGTGACCTAGTAATCTGATAATCTGCTTTCCTCAATCTAGGGCATTTGAAAAGGCCAGTGAGTGTTTGGGGGTGAATTTCCTTAGTGCAAAAGTGCTGTAGTGCTGCTGTGAGGCCTTAGCGCCTGGCATGGAGGCTGCCTATCCAAAGCTGGCATAAGTCCAGTAAAGCTGTTGTAGTTCAGCAACCCAAAATCTGGACTCCTTGTCTTCTTTGCTCATCCACTTTGGCAATGCATTAAGGAGTTTAACTTAAAAGATTAACCTAAGTCATGTCAGCTCTTTTTACATTCTTTAATATTACTGCATACCAGGGGTAAATTTGTCCTGACAGCTGTTCTTTCCCAGATCCAGCTGTGTTGTTGGGAAGGACCATCTCTCCAGCTGATAGTTTCTGCCCTTCTGCCAGAAAGTACTGTTCCTGCTGCCCTGCTGGCAGAGGACTTTATGTGAACTTTATTAGGGGTGAACACTCCAAATTCACTTCAAGGAAGAGCCGTAGGATTAAACTCACATTGCCTACTTAAGGGCAGAGCTCACAGCGGTGCTCAAGATAACCTGACGCACACCATTCCACTGACGGTAGGTAGGGATGGGAGCAGCCACCGGGGAGACAGGGTGAGGAGCAGAGTGGAGTAATCTTTTATACTGGCATAGCTGGATTTGATAGAAAACAGATATTTTCTAGAGGTGTGTTACTCAGTGAGACAGTGAATCACACGTTAATGGCTAACCTGTGAGGGACCAGAATGAACAGCACGTGCTGAATTGCTTTATTACTCATATGCTGACAAACAACATAAAAGTAAAATGCAGGCTTTATCATACAGCTCATAATATGGCATTGAAGATGACTGCAGTTGAAAGCATTTCATTTTGACATTCTTAAACTTCTCAGCTTTTCAGTTGGAATAGTATTTTTCATTTTTAAATTTATTTCAGTTTGTTTAAAATGGTTAAATGGACCACCATGGTTTTGGTAAGATGAAGCACTCCAGGCTGATCGTTTTTGTTGCTGTATCTACTATATGGCTCTTTTTGACTTACAAAAAAGTTCTGTTTCAGTTGACCCTGATTTTTTTTCCATGAAACAAGTGATTAATTACTTGCCCAGATCGTAGTGCTAGGAGGGCAACTAGAAGGTAGCAGAAGATTGCCACAGCAATATCCCGCAGTCACATTACGGAAAAGTTCTGTTTTCCCATAGCTCTGGTTTGTTTCGATGCTTCAAAGCAAAACTTCCCAAGAAACCTGCAGAACATACATGAGCAGAACTACAGTCTACTGCTGTTCTCTGTGTCCCATTATGTTAGTATGTGGCTTATGCCTCATAACCTACATGATAAATATTTCTAAACAATGACTGTCTTAAATATATGACCGCTGCTTACATGTTCAGGTAGCCCTGTGCCAAGTATGTAATACCCTGTTCTCTAGAGAAATCTTCATATCCTAGCCACTCTGCAGTTACGTGTCTGTGATTTCAATGTGCTTGCTTTTCTGCTTTTTTGTGTTCTTTCTTGGCTGTGCCACCTGGAGTTATCAGTAAATTGAAAACTTCAGCCCTGGTTCTCTGTAGCCAGGAGGTCGATTTCACTGTGTAAAGCTCCACCGTGTTTGTCTTAGTCTGTATACAAAAGCAGGCAAAGTGAGTTTTCCAGCTGCTTTCAGAGTAGACCCCTCCAATGCTGGAAAAGTCATTCCGGGGTGGAAAGCTCTGTTGAAGGGTGGAAGCAGTCTGGACACATCAGGAAACTCCCAATACAGAGTGTTGGTGTGAGCCTCAGCTTTCCAGATGAAATACTTGAAAGTTGGAAGAGACCCTTTTATCTTTGTAACAGAATTTTCACAGCAATATCCTGCAAGTCTGTGCTGCAGTTGGTCAGGTAGGGGATAGGTTTTACACCATCGCTAGTCTAGTCTCCTAGACAGCTTTTGCTGTCTCATACGTTAGAGATATGGTAATTTTCATGGAACAGAAATTACTTCTGCATTGAGAGAAGAGGGACATCTACTGGTCGCAGCATCGCTGAATGCGGGCAAAGTACCAGGGGAATCCTCCCAGGCTGTGCCTGTCTTGGTAAGAGTTGGGAAAGATGGTTCTCTTCTCCGTGGGTTTCCTGAACCTTCAAGCTATCAAGCCCTTGACTCTGACAGCCAGTCACAGGCACTGAAGACCAAAATCAGAGGGCAATGCCTCCTTGCCTCCCCAGCGTTCCCAATGCTTGAATTAAGTAGAGTGCAACTGTGGAGAGACTGCACTGAAAAAGCCAAGGTAAAATCATCTCAAGAGGTCTGGATAATACTGACCTCATCTATAAATAAGCCATGGATGACCTTATCTAGAATTTCATCAGCTGTAGGTTACAGTGTTTTTTAGCCTTTCATAATTTTTGTCCTTTTTAACCCTCCTAAATGAGAGGTTGATGGCTAAAAGAGAGCTGAGAGGTCAGACTTATCTGTGTGCCCTGCCACTGCTGCCTGTGTTTCATCGACGAACCCCAGCTAACACAAAGTCACTAAATGCCTCAGAAGCCTTTGAGTACTACAGCAGAAGCTGAGAGAGTGTTTCTTCAATCAATTTTTCTTACACCTTCTCCTTATAGAGGTATTTGACGATGTTTGATCTTGTTAGAGAAAAACAACAGCCTGCTTATTCCAGCTTGCAGTGTACTTAGATTTTGGCCTCTTGTGTCAGCCTAAGGGTTGGTGTAAGATGTACTTGTCTTTGGTTTTGTTTCTTTTCATGGTTGTTGTCTCTCTAGGATTAGATAGCAGGGCCCAGATTCCTCTTTTTTATGAATCTGGAATAATTCTCGGTATACAGAGAGCCATTCAGGGATTACATTGACAGATGAAAGGTACTGAGCCATATTTTGAAAATCAGAAAATATTTAGCACTAGCATCAGTAAGAATCAAATGTATCCTATATTTCTATAAAAAACATTTTGTAACTCTACTTTCTATAAGACCCAAGTGAAGTCTTTCCTATCTACCTCATTTCAGAATTTCATCTTGTTATAGGATTTTCTGGTTTTGGAGAGGTAGTGATTTGGAAATGGTGAGCATGAAAGAAGAGAATTGAGGATCTTTATCCCTGTTTATTTACATAGGTTTACAGGTCTTTCAGCTTAATCTGTAAAATAAGGAGTGCTGTCATCGCATACAAGCAAGGCTGCTACTATATTCTCTGTAGCATGTTAGCTGAGAAAAATCTGAGCTCTTCTTTCATCCCTCCCACAAGGTCATCAGACAAGTGTACATTAAATCTGGGAATGGTTTGTTGTCAAGAAAGCAAAATATTGCCAGCTTGACATTTGTCAGAGTCTTCAGGCTTTGGATATTTTGTGAATATCTGTGCGCTGGATCACAGTGCCTTAAAAGTGATTATGAAGATAGTTGTTTTTTGGAGACTGTTCTGGCTCAGAAGGACAGAGTTTGAATGTGTTGCACTGAGTCTGTATATTAATCTATGGATGAGGAAATTTTTTCATCTTGTGCCATTTTGCTTCTATATAGCATGTTCACAATCCAGAAGCATTTTTTTTCCCCTCAGCTCTCTTATTCCTAGTTAATTTGGGGCCAGCTGCTAACCATGGGGAATATCTGATGAAAGGCTCCAGAAACTGCTTTAGCCCTAAACTGAAGTACAAGCAGCCAGATGCTACATTGTAGTGCAGCTGTGTGGTGCGGAACAGACAGGCAAACGTGTCTCTTGAACTGCCGTGCCTTGCCCAGGGGACATCATGCCAATGTAAAGATGATTCATAGATGGACAGAGACTCTTAGGTTACACCCTTGCTTGGTGCCAGCAGAGATGTGATGCTTTTGTGGCTTATCAGTGTTTGGCTGTACTTCTCTGCTCTTTTGGTGTAAGAGAAT
This sequence comes from Theristicus caerulescens, assembly GCA_020745775.1. Classification (NCBI taxonomy): domain Eukaryota; kingdom Metazoa; phylum Chordata; class Aves; order Pelecaniformes; family Threskiornithidae; genus Theristicus; species Theristicus caerulescens. The sequence goes on along the minus strand of CM036561.1, from coordinate 121,998,963 downwards.
GCAGTTCCTGATTTGGCATCTCTATCGGGAAAGGGCATTATCATTGAACAAAGATTAGGGAGTCCTCTAAAATGGGAATCATCAGGACAATTCCTGCAAAGAAATTACTTAGTAAGTGGTTAGTGTATTGCTTTCTCTCTACACTTGTTTTTTTTTCTAGCAGTGTTCCTTTTTGGCAGCCGTTCTTGATGTACAGAAGTAACTTCAGAACTGAGTGCTGGGTAACCTTACTCTTAAATGTTAGATTTTGTTATATCTGGTGTAGTTGCAATCCATTGCCTTCAAATCAGAATGGATCTGTGTGTGTTTATTTCCTATTGACATGGTGACATTGCCGGTACTGCACCAATGGCATTTTTTTAGCAGAAAAAATGGGGGTTTTGAAAGACTGAACATGCATTTTGCGTAATTGAATTTTGCAAGGGTTTTTTGTTTGCAGTGCATATGGCATTTTACTTTATGGGTCAGTGTTGAAAGGTTGAGGAGCTTTTAAGGGACTACAGACTAATCCAGATCATATGAGGATAAATTTTTGTAGAGCTCTAACAGCGTTAATGCAGCAGTAATGTTGCATTTTACTGTTTAAAAACAAAACAAAACCAAGCCCAAACAAACCACAAACAACCCCAAACATAGATAGTTGGTGATAGCTGAATGATGATAGTTGAATTTTGGCAGTTCTAGGAGATTGAAATATACATAAGGTTCCCTCAGGCATTTGTCCTGAAATTATCACACATGCTATTCCTATATCAGCTTAGGTGAGGGAACATTTGTAGGAAAAGATAAGTGTTCCCTAAGTCTGTCAATGGCTTCCAGTTATATCAGTTCTAATAAACAATATTATCTCTCCCCATGAACCTTGCTTTCTTTATATCCCTAAACAGGACATTCATACTATGACTACTAAGTCATATTATTCATGCAGTTGGGAAAAGAGAAATGGGGGGCAGACTGTTACTGGTGGGTTGCTTTCAAGCACAAAAACACACCTGAGAAACCCCCAAATGCTAGCTTTTCTCATACGTCAGACTTCTGTTTTCAAATGATTCTCAGATACACACCTACTCTATTTGTATGCATATTTTATGCAGTAGTTCTTGAAAAGGATAATTTGAAAAGGAATATTTAAATATTAATAAATGTCATAATAAATGGCTACTTCTCCTAAAGCAAAATAGATTTTTAAGGTACACTTTTAAGGGAGTCTGATTAACAATTTCTTGTTTAAACAGAAGGTTGTGATGTGCTTGTAATGTGTCATTAGTACAAGGGTCTGCTTAAGTGGGTTTATCTGCCAAATTGACACCTTAGACCTTGTTTTAGCCCATAGGGATTTACTGCCAGCAGTTTACAATATGCCGTTTTCCAAAGACGTTAGTATTCCTCCTATAAAAATGATGATTTTTTTCATCTGTTTTGCAGATGTACAGCACTCATTCATGAAAAGTAAAATATACTTATCTGCATCTCTTTATCAGTGTCAAATTCTGGATCCTGCCCAAGTCAGTTCAAGCTGCATGCACAGAATTTGGCCGGAAGCAAGAAGCTTCTTTATTCCTAAGGTTAATGTTAAGCAGTGGACCAAATCCCATCTCAGTTCCACCAGTGTAAATTATCTGTTAGGTTATCCTAGCATTACAATAGTATAATTGAGATCGAACTTGGCTTGTAGTGCTGTCATTTTTTTCTCTTCCTGTAGCTTTATCCTGCCAGGGTTCTTGCTGAAATCAATGAGTGTTCATGTTAGGACTTAATCCTTAAGCTTCTTCTATACAGTGCTGCAAAGTCTAGGTACAAGCTATAGTAGAAAAATATATCCACAAAAAGGAATTACAGAAGTGCATGCTGTAATGCTGCTGTTGGCTGAAAGTCGTCCCACTGATTGCTGGAATGTTTTGCTTTTTAAGGATGAAAGCAAGAAAGCAAGGAGGATTTGAATACGTAACAGGGTGTTAGATGAGGTCAGCGTCACAGAACAATTGTTGTGCCTCCCTGTGGTTTGCTCTAGCTTATTAATATTTTGTTTCATTCCTTTTTCTAAAACTGGACCAGTTAAATATGCCATCACATATTGTATAATGTTGCTTAGTAATAGCTCATATTGCCATCCGCAACTGAAAGGGAGGCATATGTTTATACAGGCTATAAATAGAAGGCTTAATAAATCAGTCAATGGACCGCTTGCCTTTGCTGGCAATAAACTGTTTTAATAGCGCCGCTGATGTTACATGTAGTACTTGGAAGAATGGAAAGCACAATCGCTTTGTTTAGTGAAGGATGAAATAGTAATGGGTAAAATGTGGCTGGACTTTTCCGTGGTGTTACAGACTGTGAAGTGGGCAGTTTTTTTCCTCAACTCAGGTTATTAACATTATCCATAGCTGCAAGGAAGAACAACCTTCCCCCAAGACAAACTTTCCTACTTTTTCCCTCTTCAGTTTTCCTAACTTGGTGTTTCTGTATTTTTGTGTTTTCAGCAATGGGTAGAAGGGCTTGGATCCATCATACATAACTTTAGAGCTAACAATGTCAGTCCAATGACATGTCTCAAGAAACAGTAAGTTACTTTCTTTCCTCTTCTTTGTTTTTCTGTCCTTGTATTTTCCTTCTTGGAATTAAAAAAATAAAATCTTTGTTTTTCATAGTTCAACATTTGCAATCACAAAACAGTGTAATAAAGAAAACAGTGATAAATTAGGTTAGGGTTTATCTTTCATTGTGACCGGAAGAGGTCTCAAGTCTCTATCTGGCACCTGCCCAGGAGAAATTATAAGAGAATTTATAACTGTTCATTCGATTTATTGATATTGTGTGTTTTAATTATTTGTCTGGTTTGTTCTTTCATTAATGCACGTGCAGACAAAACCCCATGAGTCTTTCTTGTCTTCACGCTCGTGTTAATTGATGTACTGATTCTTTTGGGCTGGTTTTTGCCTTTGCAGTTACAGAACTGCTCTGCCTCAAGCACTAAAAGGTTACAGAAAAATGTTTTTACTATAGAACAATTATTTGTTTGTACTCATTTCACAGACATGGCAATAATCTTAATCTAAATATAAGTATCTAGATTCCAATTTTAATAAATAGTATTTTAAAAATATTTCATTCTTAATTTCAGCTGGATGAAGCTGGCCTTTCTCACAAACACAAATGGGAAAATTCCAGTTCGGAGGTAAGCACAATTAGGAATTCAAGTTTTTATCAGGTACTGGTTGTATAATGTTAATAAAATTCTGTGGCTTAAAAATGAAATATAATATCAATTTTATTACTAATACATATGTAAAAATAAGTACAGCACTAGACATACTTAGCTGAGTTCTGTACCTCCTTGGTAAACTAGGCAGGACGTCTTATCAGCCTAGTAATTTTTGTCTTACTCCATCGTAATGAAGATATGAGTGCTTGTAGTTGTTTTCAAAGTCACTTAGAGCTAAGAGCATCAGTTTTCTCACCTTAAAACTCCTGAAACTCTGGGATGGGTTTTTCAGTTGTAAAACTTCATAAAATACTTATCGAAAGAACCATAAAAACTTGCAGGCCAGTTAAGTAGAGGACAGAAAGGTACGTTTTAAAATGTAGTTGCTTGTAAAAGAGACAGATACAGCTCTGCCAAAAATACTTTTGCTTTTATAGGAACCCCCAGGGTAATATTTGGTTTTCTGCACATGGTAAATGAATCGTTGGGTTGGTTGTTGTCAGTAACAGAAAAGCTAGAACAGTGTATTTCTTTCTGTACAGCTATTAACTATTACAAGGTACTGATTTTCAGTCCTCTCTGGCTAGGCAGTAATTCTCCCCCCTCCTGCTCTAGAAATTAATTCTTGCTGATACACTGAGCTCCTTTCCTCTTCATGCAGTATGTGAAAACCACACCTTTGGGGCATGCTGTTTCTTCATAAATAGAAACTCACAGAAGGGAGCAAGGAGGACTTTGTAAGATAAGCTCACAGAACATTTTTTTCAAGGGAGAAAGAGAGGATTTTGCATCTATAGAATCTGCAAAGAGACAAAGGGCCTGCCATGCTGCCTTCCAGGTTTCTTTAGTTTCATGACTCAAGTGACACCTTGACAGTGTTAAGGCTGCTTCAGTGTATTAATCTTTCAACTTTCACATTGCCAAGCCCCTGTTGATTTCTCAAACTCAAACTAAACTGCCATGAGGCACCTTCTGTGCCTAAGTCCCATGAGGAATATCAACTGAAGGGTAAAGATGGGGGAACAAGACTACAGGAGCAAATTCATTTTCAAGACTTTAGAGCTTTATGCCTGTGTTTGAACACAGGGCTTTACTCCTCAGTATGGATTTATTTATTTTTAGCGAGGCATAAATTCTCTCCATTGTGCTACAGCACACTGATTTGTGCATGCAGATGAGCCCGCATGTTGCTGAAGAGAGTCCAGTCCACTGGTTCCAGTGTATTAAATCTTCCTGCTGGATCTGCAGTTTCAATTTTGGAGGACTTAAATGGTCTCTTAAAGTTGAATCATTTTCCTTAAAAATGTTTCCAGTTCCAAGAATTTGTTTTTTCAAATTTGCACTATTTCCAGATTAACATAAATCGGTCTCTAGTGTCTTAACTTATTGCAAAAGTAGTTTGCAGTATAAATTTGTAAGGGATCTACTATTCCATGCTGTGCAGAGGGAAGCTGAATCTTCTTTACATCTGGATGCTCCAAGGAATGCGCTATGTTGGTGTGGGTGAAATGTGGAAACTTTTGGGGGCTCATCTAGGAAGCACTGTATCACCTGCAGAAGGGACAAGGAGAGATGTCAGTGAGAGGCTGGAGGAAAGGTGTAGAGGTGGAATGTGAATGAGGGGGAAAAAATCAGTCTGCTCTGTAGACCTATGTTGGAAAAGAGGGTGAATCAGAGCCCTGATGGAGGAGGGCAAGATCATGAGAGCAGCCTGGTCCAGCAACAGCTACTTATCATGAAGTGGGACACAGGCACCTCCACGAACACTTTGTGCAGAGAAGGAGCACGGAGAGATAAAAGAGGGAACAGAAGGAGGTAGATGCGTAAGGAGAAGGATATGTGTACGAGGAAGGCAAGCCAGGAAGCACTGGGAAATGTGAGCAGAATGGCTCTTCTGTGCAAGGTGCACTGAGCTTCACATTGTTTACCCAAGCCTCCCCCCAGTAACTCATTCCACTCTTTTCAACCACTGATGCTTCCCCTTCAGCTGACCTCCAAATTGCTATGGTCAGTCCCTCCCATATACCTGTTTTTAAATGCAATGTTACCTTGTCAGCCCTGCCTTGTCAAACTTCTGCCTCCTCCTGCTGCTCAGGGACTCCTGTAGCAATTGCTGTAGCTCTGGGGATACAGACAGGAAGGTTATTCTCTCAGAAACAGAATACCCAGCAGATCTATTAAACTGTAGAAGTGTGTATCACAAGATCATCTTTATTTCATTTTTACAGAGTGCAGTAAAACAATGAAGAAAAAAAAATCTCACCTGGGAAATCAGAGCTCCTTGCATTTCTTTTCAGCTTTAAGACAGATTTTTGCAGCTGGTACATGGCCAGGGGGAATGATGAGCCTTGAGAAGGTGAAACTCCTCAGGCTGTCAGTGCTAAATGGCATAAATATTCCTGACTCCTCATTCGTACAGTTGGGGGTTGCAGAGTCATGAAGATTCTTCTCAACTACTTTTAGATTTTAGTGTACTCTGGGGCATATATCTATTACTATCAACCTGCTGTGTTTGGGAGAGAAGAAATTCTGGCAGTTAGTAGCGCGAAAACCTTAGGAGAGCACCAGTTTTGTCTTTTGGTCTTTAATAAATTTTAGCCGTCTGAGTCTAGAACTACATCTACAGATCTTACAAGGACAGGGCATTTGGTAAGCCATTTTATATTTTCAGATTTTAACACATTTTTAGTAAATGATGACTAAAAAGGTCAGTGTTTGTTTAAAAAAAAAAAAAATCTACTTGGTTTCTGCAGCTTTCTGTTGGCAGAAAATGGATTTTCTACATGTGCGAATTGCACCTGTTCAGCTAGAGCCTATTTAGAAATTAGCTTTGCTCAATCTATGCTTATCCCTTGTATAACTACATTTAAAAGGATTTAAGCTAATTTAGCTTCTAACTATGAAAATAACAAAAAAAGAAAAAGCTAAACTATGACAAATGAGGCTTAAATCTGTTTTGCAGTAGTTTAATTAAGTTAATTTGAAATTACACTTTTTTAGTAAATATGTTTTGTATTGATTACTCCAGAGTACCTGGAAGAAATCTGTTTCAGTACTCAGATGATGGTTGGAAATCATAGTTTTAGATAATTTCTTGTACAGTGTAGGCAGTGGTACTTCCAGTTCTGGCCAAACTGATAAATTCAGTGGTGCTATGATGAAAGATTGATTTGAACAGTTTATGTGTTGGCTTGATTTTTGAAGTAATGGTTGGAAAGCGGTGAAAGTCTGAAGTAACCAAGTAATTTAATCCATCAACAAGCATGATAGATTCATACCCCTCAGCCCCAGATTTGGGAAGTATTTTAAATATTTATGAGGAAGTACCTTGACATGTTACCATAAAAAGCCCCAAACCACTGCAGAACATGAGGAGTAAACACCTGTAGGTATCTGTTGACCAGTAACTTGCCTGCATCTGAAGTAGCCCAATTTTCTTCCAAGGCATACAACAAAGTGAATGTAAATCTGCTAGGATGAAATCTCTTCTGATAGAGGGAAAAGTAGTTTTATTTACAATATCCTTAGCAAACTGAAAGTGTCATGCTGTATTTTTACAATCTTTTTTGATTCATGCAATCTTTCCTAGACTGCTGCTCTCATTACAAATTACTGCTATGTTTGCTCTCTTCTTTGGTGAAATAAAAAATAGTTTGGCATCAAAAATAAGTTCCCTGCAGCCATGGAATCTTGGCTCACAGTTTCTGATTAATTACTTACGCCAATATTACACGTTTTACATGACATTTATTATTGGGACCCAATTCATTAGAACAGACATAGAATTTTTTACAGGGCTGGCGATAGGTTGTAAATTGTAGAGCTAACATTACTCTGTGTTTTAGAATTAGTAGAAAAATAAACGCCTGAGATTTTTTTAAGAAACAAGTGCCTAAAGTTAAACTCAGTCTATATTTTAGTGAAAACATCTTGGTACTTATCAGCTTTGGAAAATCAAATAACTTATTTAGGTGCCTAAATAGGGACATAGAAATCTAACTGTTGTAAGAACCCAGTAAAAAAAAAAATTGGCCAAGATTTGTTAAAATATTATTTTATCATTTTGATCTTTCACTTCCTGATCTTAATTTTATTAGTATGAAAATATTTACATAGGCGATTCAGTGTGTTTTGGAGAGTAAAACAACTGTGAGTTGCTATGGCAACAAATAACAGCAACAGTGTTTTTCACATCTTTCACCATGTGAAATTATTTAGTATGCACGAGGTTAACAAAAAGTCTCAGCCAAACGTTTGTCTCCCTTGATGATAAAGAGCAACATATTCTTATCAGGCAACTATAGAGTCTTTCCCAATGGACAGCTTTTGTTAGCATTAGAAAGAGAGACTGGGTACAGACTTCAGTGTTTCTCTCCAGATTGATACACCAAAATCAAGGGGCTGTGGGACACATCATTTTAGTTTAGACCCTAAACAGAAGGAGGGAGAGCTGTCAAGTTTGGATCTACTTTTCCAGAGTTAGAGGTTATTCAAACTCATCCCAAATAGAAACAGAAATAGACCAAATGCTTTCACATTAATCATGCCAAATAGCTAAGCTTTAATTGGATTTATTTAATTTCATGTGAAACCAGTTTGTCAGTCTCATGCATGGTGAAATCACGATCACCCCTGTTTTGTGGAAGGAAGTGGATGTTAATCAGTTTGGTGGAAATATTTGGGTGGCAGCTGAGACCTACTTTAATGAGTTGTGCATAGTATGTCTACAACAGGGATATTCATAAGGTGAGGGAGCATTGAAAGGGAGGAGTGAGCACTGCAGCTGGTGAGGGAGCAGGGAATGAGATTCGACATGCACGTGAGAGTCTCTTGCTAGCAGCGACTGCTTGAAAAGGAAAGAGGAGGGAAGCTGCCGTTGGCAATGGTTCATGCCTACCTTATGTGTGACCTGGGGAGGTATAGGTTAATGCTTGGAAAGGAAGGGAAGTCACCACAACCAGGAATGGCTGGAGACACCAGTGTCTTCACTTGTAGAATCCACTACTTTTTAAACACAGTCATTTATCTACGCATAGAGATGAAAAGAGCCAACAGAATAATGCTTTGCATGGCTCTGTATCCCAGTATATTGGAAAAAATATATTTGTTCTTTTTGCAGTCCATTATTTTGATACATTTTCTAATGGATAGCTTGCAGGCAGAGCACTGCTGCTCTGTGAAGCTTAAAGCACTTTTTCAACTGCACTATTACTTGGAAGATGCTTACATTCATCAGTTTAAGCCAGAGGAAAACATTGACAGTAAAAGCGAGAGAGAGAGAGAACTGGTTGTTTAAAAAGTGACTAACATTTCTCCTTTTTTTCCCCCACTGTTTTTTGTTTTAGCATTACCAGAACCTTTGCATCAGGTAAAACAGAAAAAGTGATCTTTCAGGCACTTAAGGAATTAGGTCTTCCCAGTGGAAAGGTATTTAGTGGTTTTGAATAACTTTTTTGTATACTAATAAATTGATGACTCATTCACATTCATAGCTGTGATCTAAGTAATTTGCATCACATAAAAACATGCCTATTGTTCATGAGTAACTTATTAATCACTGTAGATTGTTTTCTAAAACCAAGATGTAGTTAAATCTGTATGACGTAGTGGTCCTTAAACCTCTTAGATGAGGCTTCCCTTCTTTTCTGTAACAGCCTACCTTTCATTCATTTATACAAAGTACGTGAGCACAGAATACGCACATAATACTTTTTTGTTGCACACTGTCCTCTCAGTTGCATTTCTTGGACTCCTCCTGCTCTTTGCTCCCTTCCATTGGGGAACTGCTGTCCAGCTCTGTCCCACTCACAGCAGGGTCCCCTGCCAGCAGCCCCAGCGAGGTGACAGCTGGTTACAGTTGCAGCTAGTTTTTTCAGCTTTGCTCTCTGCCCAGTCTCCTTTCTTTCGTTTTGGAGACTCCAGCCCTTGGTTCTTGGCCTGACCGCAGCAAGCGCCTGGTGAGGCTGGTGAGGGGCAGCCCTGCAGGCTCAGCAGCTTGCTGTCTCCAGCTGGGAAGAAGGGGTGTAGAAAGACATGAACCCCCAGCCGTAGCGGTGCCTGGCACCTGAGATGAAATTTTTCCTCACTGCTGCAGTTCTCATCTTGTTCAGAGGAGGACATGATACTGAATGTGTTAGCCATGTGTTCCCTCCTCATGGACGTTTTACATGCCCCTGTATGAGAGCTGCTTTGCTTTTTAAAACTCTTGCACCAAACCGGGGACTTTTTCTCAATGTTCCTTGGCTTCAGTATAAGTATCCTGAAGTTTGTACACTCTTTTGGGCTTTTGGGGGTTTTTTTAAGCTTCAGAAGAAAAATAAAGACTTTTCCAGTTCTGTGTTTACGTAGCATTAATGTCAATGTGAGGTCAGAATATAAGCACATCAAACAGATCTATGATAAAGATGAATTAAGAACTGTTTTCAGAAAATGCAAAAGAAACTAGATATGCATATACTAGGTAAAGAGCTAAAACTGTTCTCGGTTGCTTTTTCTGATATAAGATACGCTTTTGGGAAAATAGCATATAAGTTCTCTTTTGCTGGATAAATGTACCTTTGCATTGTGTTGCAGAATGATGAAATTGAGCCTGCAGCATTTACTTATGAGAAATTTTATGAGCTCACCCAAAAGATATGTCCCCGAACTGACATAGAGGACCTCTTTAAGAAGATGTAAGTTCAAATTCAATATAATCTTGCTTTAAACTCATTTTGCTGTATTTTTAGTCCATATCTAATAGTGACAGAACACTGTAAAGATTATCTAGCCTTGGATCCTAGTAGCATCAGCAGTATTTTAAGACAAACTCAGTCTATGTTTTTCCCCTTTCTTCCCTCTCAGATTGTTAATGTAAAAGTTCACTCTGTATTTTAGAGCAACTTTTACATGAGTTAGAGGAAGCACCTGGAACTTTTTTTTTTTTTGCATTGGCTTTACTAACTACTGTAATTTTAACTTGCTCCATTAGGTGATTAACACAGTATGTGAACTAATTAAATTAAATAAGAAATTTGAAGTTTAAAAAGTTTCTTCACTCAATTTATTCTCAGCTGGAGGACTTACATGTTGTTTTATGAAGTAATGTTTGTTAAGTATTAAGAAGTATGGGAGATATACTGTGCCAAGCATAGACAGTTAGTGTGTTTTCTGTGACTGTTCATTTTGAGATTATAGAGCTACTTCAGGTAGAAAAGTAGGTGGTTTTAAAAGTATCAACAATGTCAACATGTAAATCATACCTACTGTAGCATCGTATATGAAAACTTACATTCTCTAATAAATTTCTTTTCAGCAATGGAGACAAAACTGATTATTTAACGGTAGACCAATTAGTGAGCTTTCTAAATGAAGTAAGCTTTTTCATACATTAACTACCATACAAGTCTGTCTGCAGTGGCTTGCTTCTTCCAATCTTTCCATTGCATGAATCATGCCATTATTTGCTATGCTTTTGATCTGCTGATCTTTCCATTATGGTAACATCCAGGTGCAAAAATCAGCTCCAACCTTGTATGTTGTGCTTTCTACATGTTGGCTTTGGAAATTACATCTGTTGATTACTTGCTGTTGTGTTATGTTGTGTGTTATGTATGTTTTATACATTTTATACTGTTACATTCAATGCAGTTTCAACTAAAATACCCCCAGTATTTTATTATAAGCAATTACTTTACCTGTAGGGCACAGCTACATATGTCTGCGAATCCTTCTGAGTAATAGAAAAAATGAAGTAGGCTTTTATAAACAGTGGTTTGATTCTTCTCGACAGTATTATTTCAATCTATTACAAATCTAGAGAGCTAAGAGGGTATTTTAAGAGTTTGTATATGGTTTTTAAAATACTATGTATGCAGAGTAAGAGGAAATATTTTTATTGCTGTATTTCCAGAATACAGTTGTTGGCAAGAGTATTTAGTATTTCTTAAAAACATCATGAGTGTGCGAAGTAGTTCAATAAACAGTGTGGTGCTGGGTTTTTTTCCCATTCCTAAAGCACAGTAAGTTATAGAAGACTGACTCATTCGGAATTGCAACAATAAATGCACTATGTAGATTTGACAAGAACATACACATGGAAAACAGGCATATTCTACTTGTTTTTGTACCAGTAGATTCTTGCCATCTGGAACATGGATAGCTGCTTTACCTCCTGCATGATCTTTTAGGGACAGGGTGCCTTACCAAAAATCTTGCCATCTAAAATTATTTTACTAGTTATAAAACTATCTTATATCTTTTTTAATATATAGATATATTTATTTATATGTCTGATACTGATATATGAAGATTCAAGCAGTAAGTTCCCCATATATCAAATTTAGAATATAATTTTCTTTTTCAGCAGGGAATGCATGCCTTACTCTTCACCAAACCTGAATTGCACGTAGAAAGACTATTCAAAAATAAGAGACATTGAGAAGATTAACAGCTTCAGGACTAATGGTTACATACTTGGGGCCTTAGTTCATATCCATATAGTTCTCTCTATTAGCAAATTGGAGCACATGCTCAGCCTTACTACTGTGAGATGTTCTTTTGTCACAGCTATTTACAAAGTTCAGTGTCTAAATGTTCGCAGGACTGGGGTCATAGCTAAGGCATGTCATTTTTGCTTCTGCATTGAAGAGAGAAAGGATGACGTTGTGATTTAAATTATAGATTATCCCCTTAAAGTGCCTCAGCCCCCCAGTTCACTTGTAGTAATAGATGCTTGAAGCACACAGCCCTGTCTCCCCACCGTGAACCATATTGGCTTCTGATTTTTCTTTTTTCGTGTTAATCCTAATTTTTCAGTAAATTACTATTTCATCATTATTTTAAAATTGATCTCCGTAATTGTTTTAGTTTACAGTGTGCTTCCTTGAAGCCCAAACTTTTGAAGAAGAGCTGCCAGCAATTGTAAGAACTTCCTGGCTATCTCCAGTAACTGATTAAAAGATTAAAATTGAATCATTGTATTCTTAGTTTTGCGTTGTTTTAGCAGTTCTTTTTACAGAATTAGAAGCCTTATTCTATGGGCGGTATTGGAGAAAGATGCATCTTGTTGGCTATGTTCTTACCGACACAACACATTTTGCAATTGGAAATCTTGTAGTTGGCCCTTTAGTTGGTAACCAGAACTGGGAAAAATTAGTCAAGTGTTTTATAAAGTAGGACATTCATTCTGATGACTGAAACTAATGCCTTTGACTCTGTGCTGGAGGTCTTTTGGTCTGCAAATAGAGTTTAAAGTTTTGGTCATGATTTGAAAGGCACTAAATGACCCAGAATCTCCCTCCTGAAGTGATCATTTCTGTCCGCTTGACAGCTGGCCAACACTGCAGTTAGCAGTGGTGTTTAATGCTGGAAAATATAAAAAGATTATTATCATTATATAGGAGAGGGGAGTTACTTGGCAGAGCAATTCTTCATGAGAGTCTTTAACCAAAATTATTTTAAATTCAGTAACCTCCAAGGCATTCTGCAGAAGCTCTAAGTGTTATGGGTTTTTAAGGGAGCATGAGGATACATTACTGGGTATGAGTGGAGAGTGAGCAGCTTTCCTGGAGTTTTTCCAAACTGCTGTCTCTATTTGACTTCTAAATGCTGCTGGCTGACAGCTGATTTAATTGTGTATCAGTATTAAAGCTTCTGGGAAGTTTTTAGAAATTCAATTATTGTCAGGCACTGAATATTTTGTCTAGGTCTTCTTTTTTTAAAGCCAAATTTTGAAAAAAGAAAAGGTAGTAGAAAAAGAATTGAAATCACTACTATTGAGATTTGCTCCTGCCATTCATTTGCAGCAATAAATTAATAAGCCAAGTAACAGTCAAAATGGAAATTCAGTAGTCTGACCAGGACTCATCCTTTCTCCTGGGAAGGAGGTACGAGGAGATCCTTTTCTATCCCTCTCTTTCCCACTTCCTTGCTCTTCCTCCCTCCCTCCCTCCCTTCCACTCGCTTGCTCTTCCTCCCTCCTTCCCACTTGCTCACTTGCCCTTTCTATCTCCCTCTGTTTTTCACCTCCACAAAAGGACACCCTTCTTAGTGCTGCACAGGACAAAGTCAAGAGGCAAAATTGGTTCCAGCACATTATTAACTGCGCTGCATCTCAGTTTGGATCCACTCAAAGAGGAGACTGGAGGCCAGGTTGGGGAGGCTAAATGATCTTTCTCTCTTTGCAGAACCATACAGGCATTCTTTCTCCCCATGCTTTTCAATAGTTCACCCTCATATGGTTAAGAAGGTCTAGTGTAAGGGTGTCCTGTCTAATATGGTAACTAGAACAATCAAATGCAACTTTGTTGGACATACACAATTAGTCCTGGGGCATGTTGTCTTTCTAGATGAAACTTCATGCTTTTAGTTTTGGTCAGCTTTTGTGTTACAACTTTCATGTGCCAACAAGCTCAGTAGTGCAGAATGTTTCCCCAAGAGACACTAGTAAGCATTCTTCCTTTTTTTAAGTAAAACTTCATCAGTTGTCAATTTTGCTTTATTTTTTTAAACTAAGTAAACATAAAGACACGAAAAATTGATAATGAGCAATGATCAATGCTACAAGAAGAATATTTTGCTCTTAGTTCCTTTTTTTAACTCTGGGACTCTTTCTCAAGAGGAGACTTTTTGCTTTATCCCATTTATTTTCTTCTGTTTGCTTATGACTAACTGTAGAAGAAAGAGAGTGGGGAAAAGCACTTTTCTTGAGTTAAGAACCTTCCCTACTATTTCTTACAATTTTTTGAAGTGGTGTATTGTCACTAATGGTATAAAGCTTGTCATTTGTCACAGTAGACTGTACTGTTGCATGCCAGTGTTGTGTTGCTGTTGTGTGCTGCTTAGCAAGTTATGTCCTGCATCCATCTGCTCTCATATCATATTTCATCTGAGTTTTACTTAGATATCCGGACAGCCGATCTGTAGTGAATGAAACTGCTGTACTTTAGATGCTGCAGACTGTTGTAGCATTACTTGAAAGATCCCTCCTTAATTGCATGATTAAATTGGCATTGGTTGTAATTTCTTGGAATTAATTAAGCACATGCACCAATGTATTGATTGTGTAAAAAGAGATCAAGTGCTTATTTTTGATTGGATATTGCTTTTTTCAGGAAACAAATGTCAAAATTTACACATAAGGAATTACAACAAATGCTGATAGTGCTGTGCCAAGCCATATCAACACCATCCTGTCCACTCCAAATTATTGATCACCAATATGGGGGTGGCCTGTTACATTTCTGAATTCTGCTTAAACTAAAGCTTGAAAACTGTGCACCTACTGGGGTAAAAGAGTGTTTTCACAGTCATATTTATTTCTTTGTTTTATTGCATCTGCTTACATGCCACTACTCCGTTCAATTCTGGTTTTAATTTTCTTTTAATGGAGAATCAGGCACACAGTGTGCAGCTCTAATCCAGCATGGAGAAAAACAAAAGTTACGTAGCACGCTATAAGTGAAAACTTAAAAACTCTGAGTTTTAGTAGTGTATTAGAAATCACTGCTAAATTGCATCTAAATATTGCATATATTATGAAATCCTAATAATGTAAATTACTGCGAATTGAAGAGATAATACTGTGAAGCTCTTTTAAGTTGTACATATTTCTTCTAAGAACCTATGCTGGTTTTTGAATAGTTAAAAATACAATGTTTCCACAATTCACAAATAAACATCAGTAGTCGCATATTTCTAAACTTGGGTTTCAAATTCTGTATTTACAGTATAGCTTTATTTTAATTTTTACTTTAGCTGTAGATATTCCTGAAGTCATTCATTTTTGCAGAGGTGATTACAGTGCCATCAGTCAAGTCTGTCAGTTTACATGACCTACAAAAAAGATTAGGAAGACAGAATTACAAAGAAGAGAGATTTAGCTGTTTATTTTCAACATTTCATTTGCACATATACCACGTGCAGTCATTATTTTCATGAACAAGCAACAGTAAGACCAGTTATATGATTGCACTGCGTTGTTTTTTTGAAGTATTTTTATAATCAAACTTCCTAGGTTTCTTATGAAAGATAAGGTTCGTTTTCTGTCTAAAGCTAAAGTTACTGTTGAATAGTCTGTAAGTTTTAGGGCTCTTTTTTTTTTTTTTTTTTTAAATGTCCACTTCTTTCTTTCTCATCTGCAGTAATGAAATGCTCTTGGGATGATAGCCATGCACTATATTGTTTTGCTGAATTCCGTTGTTTTCTAACCTTAGCATCAACGAGATCCTCGGCTCAATGAAATTTTATTTCCCTTTTATGACACAAAAAGAGCAATGCAGATCATTGAGACATATGAGCCAGATGAAGACTTGAAGAGTAAAGGTAAATGTGGGAGGGAATTCAGTATGCACTGGGTTTAGGCATTTGGGGAATTTGTTCCGAAGCATCCAGACTTTTAAAAGGGAGCTTACAGTCCTTGTGGTCAGGGGGCAAGCACTTCTGTGGCCACCCAGTGAGCTCGATCAGGAAACTGATCTGCTGAAAAATATCTCCTCCTCAAAACCAGTGATTTTTTTAGAAGGATAATTTCCCTGATCCAGGTTACCGTGTGGCTACAAAGGCAGCCATCCTGATACAAAATGGGAGAGGCTAGGATTGAGTAAATGGGGAACGACATGGAGACTCCTTCTAGCAACAAGGCAACATGCATGTGGCTATGGCCAAGGTCTCAGAGAGACGACAAAGCTGTACAGACATTGTGTAAAAATAAAAAATAAATTACCATGTGTGCAATTGGATATGCATCCACCTTCTTATAATAAGATCTGTATAGTGCTTGAGGGCGGCAGCCTAGCTTAGAACAGGGGTTTATGTGGTTGCATTGAAAAATGTTCTCTCTGAGCAAGAAGATAGCAGGAGGAGTCTCCAAGCCGTTCTTAGACTGCTAGTGTCCTGAGCTGCTACGGGTGTTGGAGGTGTCAGTGGTTGAACTTGGCTCCCAGTTCTTATCCATTCTGCTGAAATAGCTGTGTTGGGATCAACCACAGAAATAAAAAATATTGCTATCGCCATCTGTCGTCCCTGCCCTTTTGCTGGAAGTTACTGTCACTGTAGCATGCAGAGGAGGAGACTGCAGCCTTGCAAAGGCCATAGACCTTCAGGCATCCTAACAGGAAGCCACTTTCACTAGACATTTAGCCTAATGTATCAGGCTAGCACCGGAGAAGCTGAATAGCTTTTACACATCCACTAGTGATGCCCTTGCTGATGAAGGATGTGCAAAGCAGACAACAGAAGGAGGCAATATCGTAAAGTGCTTCGGTAAAGCCCAAGGCAGCTCTCGCTCAGTGCTGCAGCCTTGTTGGGTTCCTTGTGTGGCTTTATGTTGCTTTATGATCACAGGCGTTGACACCAGCAACACCCTCCCCTTTCACTTCCTTTGGGCCAGTGGTTGGGAAGAGTTTACAGTTCTCTTCCTCAGTCTATAAACTTAAGGAATCCTTCTGTAACTGGATGTGTAGCTTCCGCCATTCCTTATAGTACTTTTGTCCTTTTGACTGAACCGCTAGAGAAAGCTTGTGTTGTATATGCTACTCCAGACACTGCATTGTATGCTGGGTTAATAGATTGCTCTTTTAGTTCTGTGAAAACATGGACTTTCAAGGAATCAGCTGGGAGAGAGGGAGATATTTCTCTTGTCTAGGAGTCATTTATAAACGTTATGAGGATTTTCCACTCACAAGCAGTGTAGCTTATTTCTCTTCCTCTCTACATGAAGTAGAATTCTCCAAGTATTAATTACTTGATTTTAGTCCACTCTATCCTTTTTTAGTTTGTTTTAAAGGCACTCATCTGTGATTCCTCTTGATGCCAGTGTATTTTACATGTTTTCCAAAATGAGGAAGGTGTACTAACGTAGCTGCCACCTGTTTAGGATGGAAGATGTAAAAACATGTTTTATGAAGGTGGAAATCAATCTAGAACTGGAAAACAGTGTTCAGTAATTTGCAAAGAGGAGGATTTTGCAAGCACCAAGCGGTAGCAAGGGAATCATATTGGCTTATTCTTTTAGCCAATAATTCATTCTTGGCTAATTATTTAGCTTCTTTCTTTGATTTATGTTTCTAAAAGGTTGTAAATAAATGTGGTAAACCTCCTGCAGGGATAGGGTTATGGAGAGTAACAACAGAACAACAGCAGTGTCCTCTTACGGTATTCCTCCATTGATTGTATTCACTGATGCAGATTTTATCCCAATGCAATTGGTAGGATAGAGAGATGATTTCATATAATGTGTTGAACCTTGGCATGTAGCGAAGACAAGAATTTATCTCAGCAGTGGTTGTTCTCGGCAGTGTCTTTTCCCTTCTTCTTAGATATCACTTTGCTGTTGAGCAAAATAATTAACCTCAGCACCTTTTTTTGCTAAATCATGTAGTTTATGAAATGAGGTTGATGAACAAGGCAGTAGCAATAAGCAACTGACTCTTCCTTGGTTACATTTCAGTAACAGATAGAGTAAGTAAAGCTGAAAAAGTTAATGCTGTGCAGTTCAGTAACTAGAGTCTGCTCAGGAACACTACAAAAGCAAATTCTTCCACCTGGTCAGCGCATGTCAGAAATACAAAGGCCAGTCTGTTGAGCACATAGAGCTCTGTTAAGTTACTGAAGTCTCAGCCATTGTTTGTCTAGAACGCCTGCTCAGCTGTGACTTTTTTCCACTAGATGATGCACTAAAAGTGTGTATCATCTGAGATATTTTGTGCTGCTGCTTTTAAGTTCTCAGTGATCAACAAACTAAAAACATTCTTAAAGTTGAAAATTCCATTTTGCGCCCCTTTTTTTTCCCCCTTCCAAAAGTCAGCATCAGCTGAGAGGATTTGAATAAGATGTTCCAGAACAGTTCACCTCTGCCTGACACCAAGCATAGAAAATTTAAGCTCCAGTAGAGGATTTTTTCAGAAAGCTAGGAGCAGAATGAAAAGCAGGATTACTGGAGTTGTCTGCATAAGAGAAAAGTTGTCTTAAATAAAAATAGGACTGCTGCAACCTGTGCCTTAACAATAGCTGAGTGTTCATACATGACTTTAGGGAAAGCAAACTCCAAATTAGTGCCGGATAACTACGCTCTGCAATGACTCCTTGTGAGTAATCCCTCCTTCCCTAGCCCAGATTGTTTTGCAGTCTCTTGGCCACTTTAAAACTGATATTGCAGTACTGATTATTCTTACCTTGTTTTCATTAAAATTTATCCCGATTTATATTTTTTTATACTCTATGAAGCATAGAACAGCAGAGAAATAAGACAAAAGTGTTGTGAATTCTGTCCTCTGAATTACTGTACATCCCATGTTCATTGTAGAAAATGGTTTGCTTTTCATTATAAAAGAATAAACCTGTATTTCAGACAGTAAATTTGATGGTATCCTAGATTTTCCTAATGCTTTGCAAATGAACACATGCGACCATTTTCAGATACACCTCGTACACCTCCACTTGTTTTTGTCAGCGGAGAACAGTCTCTGCACATACTGCAAGCTGATTAACAGCAAAGTAGCACAGTCAGGGGAGAACTGAATGTGAAAGAGGGGAGAAAAGTACCGTAGAAGACTGGTACATGCAAGCTCACAAAGTCCCAAAGCTCAAAATTGTTGTGAGTATTCTGAGGAGATGTCACTACTTATTTGCCTTCTTCACATCCTCTTGATGCATTCGGTCTACTATGGTGAGTGCTGGACATGGGATATTGAGCTAGGTGGGCACCTGATTTTTTTCTTCTGTTATCTAGAAACACAGTGGCAGATTTTGCACCAGGGACAGAGTTGCTGGTCAACTTGGAGCATTGGAAGGGGAGAGCTGCTGTTTGCTTGCTAGGGTTCCTGCTCTGTGAGGCAGTTTGATTCCTGATCACTATAAATCTCTAGTAGTAATTTGCCATGCTTTCTTCTTCCTTCTAGGTGTCATATCAAGTGATGGGTTTTGCAGATACTTGATGTCAGATGAAAATGCCCCAGTTTTCCTAGACCGTTTGGAATTATATCAAGAAATGGACCATCCTTTGGCTCATTATTTCATCAGTTCCTCTCACAATACATATTTAACAGGCAGGCAGTTTGGTGGCAAGTCTTCGGTGGAGATGTACAGACAAGTGCTTTTGGCTGGATGCAGGTTGGAAGCAGCAGATAGCAGCCTTTAATATTTGTGGATCTAGTACTTTAAACCTACATAATATACCTTGGTGGTGATATATTGCATAATCGAATGTATAAATATATTAGTGTGGTAAATGAAAATATACATAAGATACTGTTTTTCTCACAAAAAAAAACATTGAAATGCAGTGGAATGTAGAAATTGATGTCAGGAGACAGGTTATGAGAAAGAAGTTTGATCTCAAAATGACAACTGAAGAATTTCAGAGGACTTTTTGCTTTGTAATTAAGAAGTTTATATGTAAATGAGAATCAATGTATGATTTCCTGCTTAATTTCTTAACGTACTGGAATATGTCACAGTTAACTGAGTAAGAGAATAAATTAGAAGTGTTACAGTGCTAAACCCATTATTGTTCAAGTGTAAATTATTGACCGACACATAGTATGTTTAAGGTAATATACCCAAAGTTATAAAAGCAGTCTAAAATTACACATGTGCAGCTTAAAAGGAATTGTGTAATGCCCAAAACTGCTTTGTAACTTACTGCTCTGAACATCACTGCTCAGAACTTGTCCCCAGTGTCTCACCTGTACTGAAACACTAAGGAAGCTGACATCATTTTTCTTGGGTCTTTAGGTGTGTCGAGCTGGACTGTTGGGATGGCAAAGGTGAAGATCAAGAACCAATAATAACGCATGGAAAAGCAATGTGTACAGATATTCTTTTCAAGGTAAATACCTGACCTCTTACACCTGGCAGTAAGCCCCAGTAGAACCCCCGGACAAGAATCCATGCAGGGCACCCTGCCCTGCTCAGCACCCTGATGCTGCTCCCTTGTCATAGACTAACAAATCGCATAGGCACAGTTTCTTGTCCCCAGATCTTAGCGCTCATTTCTGGCTTGCATCATACGCCCCTGTGTTATGTCTGCCTTTCCACAGAAACTGCAGGAAGCAGGCTTGCTTCTTTTGCCCCATATTTTCACATCCCGTGGCTCTTTGCACCACAGAATAAATATCTTTTCTATTGTCTGAGAAGTTCCTTAGCTGTGGAAACGGCCTGAAGATACAGGAGTTATTGTGGGAGTAGAAATTCTCCCTGGCAAGAGAAGACAGCAGCAGATCCAGGGGTAACATTGATGGGTTCTGGGTGAAGCTGCCATCACCACTGCAGGTGCAGTGAGGCACCTGTGGGGCACTGAGTCCGGGTTGTTGCGGGGAAACAGCGAAGAATGAGCATACAGTTTGTTCTAGTTCTGGCTTCACTTGGCACATTTGAGACTCAGCTCTGTGTTTCTCAGGGTGGGGTGGAGAACAGAAAAAATCTCTTTCATTATGATTGTAATTTGATCTGTTCTAATTTGAATCCTATTGTTGCATTTTAAAGGACGTAATTCAAGCCATTAAGGAAACAGCATTTGTTACATCAGAGTATCCTGTCATTCTTTCATTTGAAAATCACTGCAGGTATATAGTGCCCATTTTTTTTTTTTATAGTGTGATGTATGAGAGAGATGACATAGCTCAAACATACTGTAATTTGAGTGTACTTGAAAACTGTAGGGATATGCAGGTATACTGAATGTCACTTGGAAGAGTCTGTACTTTAATATACTAGTTGATCTTTATCTAGCTTAATAATGGCAATATTTTTATCTGTGGTAAAGCTGTGAAATAAATTTGGATGTTCCATTAGTTGTGTGGGATTCAGTTAATCTGCTTTTTTGGCCTTACTAAATTAATCTATGTCAGATAATAGACTTCTATTGGCAGTTTAATTACAGTAAAGTAATACTTCTCAGTTGAGAGAAAGTGGGCAGTATATAATTTGGGATATCTACATTACGTAGTAGTATTCTGTTTTTCTGAGTAATAGTGATTTCTATTTTTGTATTTAAAAATTAACCACCGTGATCTTTTCCAGCAAATATCAACAGTACAAGATGTCAAAATACTGTGAAGATCTTTTTGGAGATCTCCTGTTGAAGCAGCCTCTAGAAACACATCCAGTATGTTATATTCTGCCAGTCTTTATTTTTTTTTATATTAGCTGTATTTAAAAGAGATGATGAACTGGGATCATATCACCTATAATGCTGTTCACTGCCAGTCCTGTGCTTTCGAAAATGACTAGTGATTTTGGATGTCTATGCTTTTTGGTACAAACTTGTCCTTATCTGATTTGTTTAATCTCTTCTGTACAGGGCTCTGGCGAGCAGCCTGGGGAAATCCATCCCCTTGATGTGTGACGTAATATCAGCACCTACATAAAATACACCACATACATTGTATTTGCAGGTCATACATAACTCTGAAATTGCCAGTCACTCTTGAAAACCAATTAATTATAAATTGCATGGTTTCAGCTGAGGAAACCTCTTCTTTCAGCTGCACTTTGCATGCTTCATGCTCCAGATCAGGTCCTGCAGTCTAGGTGGCCCCCACTACTGCATTAAGAATTAAATTAAGCACAAAGAGTTCCCTGCAGTCTCATTTGGACTCTCAAGTGCACTGTAATCTGCATGCACTTCACTCTCCTGCGTAGCAGGAGATAATAACAGCCACTCCTTCACAAACACAATATTTGAGACTTTAATAGCTTGTTACCCAGTGCTTGCAGCTACTCCTCCAGGCCTTCCTTACTCTCCTGAGCAATGTGCTCACTGTCTGCCAGCAGCCACCCAAAACTTGCAGATGCTCTTTAGTGCTGTGGGGGGCTGTGGCAAAGAGGTCTCTGCCTTACCTTTCAGCTCCTGTCCATGACCCCTGCAAAGGGGCCTCCTGGCATTATCATCTCTAGAGCTGTGCTTTCCTTGGCTTTCCTTGCGTGTTGCAGGGACAGCAACGCACAAGGCTCAGCGAATATCAGGTTGTTGCCCTGAAAAGTGCATCCCAGAGAACTAAATCTGTAGCGTTCCCCTGTAATGTATGTAGCACCTTGCCACATTCCTCACAAATGACAGCTTCCAGTAGCTTTCAGGGAAGCCTAAAATAGAGCTGGCCAAAGGCTGTCATGCTGTTACCTCAGGGCTCAGTATTAAGCCTCAGCTGCCTGTGCTCTGCAGGACTACTGAGCCTTCTGCATTTTGTGTCCGTTCCTCCTCATGGGTGAATTCAGTCCCCAGCTGCTCACAAAGCAAATGTTGCAGAGATGGCAGGAGGAGCTTGAAAAGTCTATTTTATGAGTGCTTGGTTTCTGATACCTTGGCTGACTGAGGAGGGCAGACTTAACAGAGACATGGCACTGGCTGAAGCAGATTTGGTTTTGAGTAAAAGCAAATATTTGTCCAAATGGGCATCCAGCTATGCCCTGTGCTTGGGGATGCAGACTGGCATCCTGGAAGCCTGGGGATAAATGAGCTCTGCAGCACTGACATCTAGTGGAATTACAACCCAAGCACTCTCAGGAACAGTTGTGTTTTCATCCAACATGCTGAAACTCCCATGACTGAGTTAGCCTGGTGGTTGTGGGTAATCATTACCCTCCTGCAAGGAGGTTTGCACCCATTCTTCTGAGGTTGGGTTGGGTCGATTTGGGTTTTTTTGCTGGGTTGTTATTTGTCACCTCTACTTTTTTTAATTCGGTTTCAAGTCGTGGTGCTTTGTTCTTTTGCTTTTTCATCTAGAATGCTGCTTCTGCGTAGCTCAGAGTTGGATTTAAAGATAAGAATATCTAAATATTTCTTCTAAGAATTTTTACTAGTCCTGGAATGTCTTATACTGCTGTGTGTCACTTATGGTTCACCGGAAACCACAGTCTCTTATACCAGCAACTCCCTGCATAATATTCTTAGCAAGCCTGATGTGGAGAGGGTGCTAACTGCCATACCCAAATCTCTGTTTTCTTAACCTGAGTGATGTGACGGAGCTTAAATCAGAGGATTTTGTACTTTTTTCTTTTCTCAATAATGTTTTTTCTTCTTCCCCAAACTGGAACAAACCTTTTAGTAGTACTTCCTCATGTATGTGAAACTTGCCATTTGCCTTACACAAATACTGAAGATGTGACCCTGTAGCCCTACTGGCAAAAATAGTCCTCATTACCTAGCTAGGGACTGGGTAGTTTTCCATTCACCAGTGCCAGCCCATTTCTACTCTCTAAGTATGTGTGGGCTGCCTCACTGGCGCTATTACAGCTTGAAGGGACCATAAAAGGTGACTTATTTAGAGATCAAATGATAATGGGCTAAACTGTGACTTGAACTGTGTGTGAACCACAGGGAGAGAGGGAGAGTAGGAAGTCCTCTGATGAAGAGTTGCAGGTCACATCCATGCCCACTGCTAGGCAGGAGAGAGGGGGAGACATTTTGACCAGCACAGCTGAGGATGGCGTAGGCTGGAGACCAATGTGCTGGCTTCAGCCAGCAACATTTACCTGAGCACAGCTTTCCCATGGGATAGGGAAGAAGCAGAGGAGACTATATAACTGCAGTCACACTACATCCCAGGGTTGTGCCTGAGGTGGCACTGCTTGTTCACTGCCCCTTACCATTGCTGTCCTAAAGTCAAAATCCTAAATAAGAATACAAAGAGGCTAGACAGCGTTATTAAGCCTTTTCTTTAAATTATTTTACAGCTTGATCCAGGCAAAGCCTTGCCTTCTCCTAATGACCTCAGAAGAAAGATTCTCATAAAGAATAAAAGGCTGAAACCTGAAGTAGAAAAAAGTAAGTAAAGCTTGTCAAGTATTAAATTAAACAGAGGTTCAGATAGATACAAATAGACTTTGTTACTAATTGCTTGTACTTTAGCATTGGAAGAATAGGAATTATATTTAAATGATGCTTTGTTTGCCCTTGTGTTTCATATGAGTGCGAGAGTCAAGGCCTTGATATCAGCATGTAGCATAGGCATAGATAGACCTAGAAATGTAATCCTGGGCCTTTTATCAGATCGCTGGTTGAGCTAAAATGTAGCGCAGATATAATCTCTTGTAAATTCTGTCGACGTTGATATGTTTGCATTGCTGTGTTTTTCCAGGATAAGCATAAAATGAAATGGAATTTCAAATTGCTCTTCTTGCTATTATTGCCAGTTCTGATATTTATCTTCGTTCAGTAATACTAATGTTGCTATATTAGTTTCCAGTATGGCTGTAGTGATAAACCCTGGTCCTCCTCCATTCAAAGATAAGCATGCAGACCTTCCCCTGACTTCAGTCATACATGATTGTGTTCATACTGTCTAACTGAAATGCACGTGGGAACACAATTGAAAATCCAAGCACTTTGCCTCCATTTGCATAGATCGAGCACCAAAGAAATAGCTGTCTGTTTATTCTTTGAAGAAGTAATATGCTTGCTCCAAAGACTTTGAAGTCTATGGAAATATTTTTCTTAACTTCAGTGAGCTTTGGATACAGCCCTTACTGACCACTTTTCAGCTCTAACAACAGTGTATGTCTAATGATGCTCTTACTCTGTAAAATTTTATTGCTAACTGAAAAATTAGAGAACCCTTTAAATAAAAGTAGCTCTCAGGATCAGAGAATCGTTTATGATTGTTCTCATGTATTTCTTTGTGCTACAAACTGTTCATGCCATGAGTAATTTATTTTTATTTTTCTTATTAACAGAACAGCTTGATGCTCTGAAAAAGATGATGGAGGCTGGGGAAACTGCTGCTCCTGTAAATATCCTAGAGGATGATAATGAAGAAGAAATAGAAAGTGGTGAGGATTTCATAGAGAAGGGCTCTCAAACATTGCCATGTAGGCTGGCATGAGCAGCTAGGATGCACGTTATGCACATGCCCACGGTCTTTGGCAGCAGCAGTAAGTCTGGGCTCAGTGCAGGACCATTTATACAGACCTCCAGCCTTACCATCTCATCTCAGATACATACCACAGCTGCTCCTGGCTCTGTGGCAGGCTGTGGTAGGAATGTGAGCTCAGTTGGTGGTACTAGCAGTAATTTTAACTTCCACTTATTGTTCAGAAGTCATATTGGACCAGCAACCAAGTCAGATTTTCACTGTGTGTGTGTGTGAGAGAGAGAGACAGACTGGGAAGCTGTGATCTTTGCTTTGAAAACATATTTTGTCACTATTTTTAATACTTGTGTCAACATCAGATTGGATTATTGCGTTATACTTTATAAGGATAAAATGAGGGATAGAATTTTTCTTGCCAAATTTCAGATATCTTCAGTGTAAACATCTAGATCTGAGCCAGTGATGTGGAATGTGTTTATGGCCAACAGAGAAAAATAGACATATCTAGGGTGTGATTCGCCTTGTTTGTCTTAAATGTCCACCTTCAGAAGAGGTAAATCATGCATTGCCTGCAAGTGTCTGAACCAAGGTACTGGCCTGTGACCCATGTCATACTGAACGTCCCAGCTTTAGCCTACGCCTTGGTCCTCGCCTTGATTTTTTTTCTTTTTTTTTTTTTTTTCCAATTAGCACAAAGCCACGGCTGTTGCAGTCAGTAGAGGGCCTCTTGAAAGATATTCTTCGTGATCCAAATCTTGATATCTGTCCTTGCAATGTTAAAAAAGACTGAAGTACAATAATTTTTTGGAGAGGCCTCTCAGTATCTTTCTTCAGGTGATCAAGGAGCACAGAGGAGATTCTGTTGCTTTGCAGACTGATTTCCATTGGAATGCTTAGTTCTAATCGTGTTCGTATTGTGCTGTGTTATTAATTATGTGCTAGACTACCAAGAGGCTCAAATAAATATTTTCTAAAATTATTGTTTAAATCTGTATGAATAATGTGATTAATGGTTTTGTGTTTGTAAGAGGCCTTTTTAGCTTCTTTGAGTACACTAGGTTCTAACAGAAAATCACCTTAAAAGCAAACGAAAACTATTCCCTACAGTAGGAGCACATAAGGAGACTCTAACAATGCACATGAGAAGCCTGGACACCAGCAACTTTTTACATCTTTATTTAAAGAACTCTGTCTTCATTCCTAGTTATTTCCCCAAGCCTATTGCGGTTTTTTTTTTTTACACTTTTGCTAAGCAAAGTATTGATTCCTTCAAAAATACATGAAATAAAATTTATCTTACTAACCATGTCAAAGCTGTAAGAATCTCAGGCCTTAGCTGTAATTTACTGCTAATGCTTAGATATCTACTACCCTGGATTTTATTTCTGTTTTAAAAAAAATGCCAAACCAAAACTGTATATTCAACTGTCATTTGTTTCATGTCTCGCACAAAACCAGCAATTGCTGTTTTTTTTGCACTGATCCTTTCTCTTTTCTGTGCAGCTGACCAGGAAGAAGAAGCTCATCCAGAGTACAAATTTGGAAGTGACCTTACTGTAGATGATTACAGTCAAAAAGAAGCTGTTGCCATCAGTGTCAAAAAGGTGGGATTGCTTCTTTATATATATTTCTTTGGAAGCTTTCCATGGAGGTGGGTGTAAAAGACACTCTGTTTTGTGGAAGCATCACAGCACGTGTTGTCAGAAGAGTCAAACCCGAGATCTTCGCCAGATTCCTAACCTTTAGGTTCATGAGAAGACAAAATTTTGTAGCCGAAAATACTCTCTGCTACTTCAAGTAGAATACTCATTGAGGAAACAGACTCAGTATGTAGGGAAACAGTATACAAGTGGAGGATTTGATCAAAAATACTAATTAAAAGCAGCAAGCAGTTTCCTGCTCCTGCCTCTGATATTTTACTTTGCATCTCAGTTGCAGAGCCCTAATATGAGGTGGAATATTAGCTTCCTCGCTCAACAGTGTGTTTTTGCAAGGCTGCATCCTGTATCTTCGTTACAGGGATTCCCTGGGTCATTTTTTATTGTTAACTCTTAGGGTAGATTCTCCCTTCCACGTACAGCAATGATGGCAAAATAGGATGATCATTCCCCAATGGGGTGGTATGGCAGTGGGGCTATACCAGAGAGCCAGCTGGCAGACAGGGTAAGAGTCCCCTTTATTCCACTCATACTTGATTTAGTACAGCTTATCAGTCTGTGCTCAGTAACTTGACTATTACTTGACAGTAATTAGGTACAGAATATTGGAATTCAAAACTAAGCCTGCTCTGGCACTGAAGGCGTTATTGCTGCTTGCTACAGAAAAAAAACCCACATGTGAGTGCTAAGGTACCTTATCAGATCATGCTCCTCTGTCACTCAAGTATTTTGGCCACTTCTTCTCTCCTGCCTGGCTACCTTTGGATCTTACTCCAGATAGAAGTATAGGTATGGAAAATCTTTCATAGCACCGATTGCCCTTGGCAGTATGTCTCTAGCAGTATCACCGAGACATCAGACCTGCCTTCTTGGTATTTCTTCAAATCAACATCTTTGCTTCTTCAGGACTTTTATGAATCCTCCCACTGAAGTATTGTTTAACTTCTTTGGTCTAGGGCTGGTTTCGCTTACTAAGTCAGGCCTTTTTTTTTTTTTTTTTTGGATTAGTCAGTCATCCTCAGCATATGCCCTTGGGTAACTTCTCTGCTTCTTTGCTGATCAGTGACTCGATCCTTATTCTCTAGGAATGTACATTCAGTGCCAAGTCAACATTTATCTGTGTAAGATTCTCAGTAGTGGCAGCTTGTAATTGAAGATAGACAGCAGACTGTCCCATTGCAAATAACATCTTGAGATAGGCCTTTTCCAAATGTGGACATTTAAAGCACAGTTTACAGCAGTCTTAACCCTTAAGTTTTCAGAGCCTGGGCAGTTTGCATGTCCAGATCAGACAGTCTTTTGTGTTGTCTGGGTGTGTCATTCTTTCATTCTTCTCTGAAACTTCCTGTCCCCAGCATCTAGTGATAGCACTGGTTTGGGCTTAACTGTCTGGCATCCTCCCTCCTATTCCCATTGCTAGCCAGCTGTTGAATTTCATATCTTGTGTACCCAGATTTGAAAGAAACTGCAAATTTTTGCAAATATATGGGACAGATGAGCCATGCAGGAAGGTGGAAAAGGGTATATACTTTTTTGATAAATGCATTAACTTTTTGAGCATTTTTTTTCTTATTGTGAGTGTTTCCTATTGCTTTTTCTTTGGGTAATGTATATATATTTTTTTCCCCTTAGGCTGTTGAAGATTCTGAGCAAGAAAACAGTAAAAAGGTGACATATAGGATGTTATGTAGTTTGTTTTATTGCTTTATATATAACATACATATTACTTATCATGCATTCTTAGTGGTTTAACAATTTTATGCACAGTTTCACTGCACCTACAGAGTATTTCTGAAAGTGATTCTACCTCCTTTTCTCCTCTAGGGTTTCTTCTGCTGTACTTTTGTAGTGGGGTTAGGGCTGTCAGAAAATTTGGGGACAGACAGGAGTGCATGACTTTTGCCTCCTTAGAAGTGTCTGATCTCAGTCTCAAATGTGATGCACTGGGAAACAGCAGTTCTTTGAATGGTGTTGAGATGTTTCATCCCTGCTTCTTTTTTTCCCTCTTTCCTTACCCTGACTGCACTTTGTTTTCCTCTCTCTTTTTCCTCCTTTTGCTTTCCCTTGGGACTTCTGCATTTATCTTCTCCCAGGAATCCCTTTTGTAAGACTCTTCCTACCTCCTTCTGCTCTTCTCCTTCCTTCTCTCATTAAAGCCGCTCCTGTTCCTAACCACACTTTGTTTCAGTCTATGTTGTTTTCTGAGTGGGTTCTGCTTCTTTTCTTGAGGGGTGGGGAGATGTAAATAACGTAGAGAGATCAATTTTCCCCCATTGTTTTCTCTAGCCCCTAAAAGGGTCCTGTACTGTTGTAACCATTCCTTTGTTTCCCCAGGCTTTAAGAAACATTCCATCCTTACCCCTTTGTAATTCATAGTTTTAAATTGGTGAACACTGTAAAGAGTATAGCCCATTTACTCTAAAAATTATGGGTCTGCAAGTAAATAAGATAAAATCAAGGACAAGTAGATTGTCTTGGAACACTGTCTTAGAGCTGGTGTGTCAGTAATGCAGTCATACAGCTATAGTCTGCAGGGTATTATTGCCTTGGCGCTAAGGCATGCGTAATCCCCTTTGACTTCCTTTTCACTGTGATTCATTACTTAGAAATTTATGGATCAAGATAGTAAAATATGATTAGCAATTCTGAGCAGTCAGCAGGAGGCACATTGAAGGAGCCTGGTTTTTAGAAGATGGGTGGTCAGTTCTTCCTGAATTACTGGCCTTCCAAAAATGAAGACATCGAAAAGGACTAGTTCCTTTGAAGAAATTTGACCTTAATTTGATCTAAACTCTATTAACAAATATTGACCTAGTAACAGAAAAATAACTGTATTCTACTAATAAAGGGATGTACCATTTGGCATAATTAGGGAGCAGATCTGTGAACCCTCAATATGTGGATTCCTGAAAAGCAGTTGGGCTGAGCCCTGGTGATCAGCATTAAAATTTCATGGGCCACTGGAAGTTTAATTCAGTCTAAAGTGCACATAAAACCACATGCACCTGGACTCATTCTGATAGCCCAGCTATTCTATGCAGTCAGAAAATGACTTTCCATGTGACTATAAGTGTTTTACCATATCCAGGCATAAATTGTTTCGCTTCACATGGAATTCATTTTTTGAAATGTGTCTGCACTATATGGAGGGTAGAGGTACATGCCCATAATACTGGCAGGTAGTTTCACATTTCCTTGCCTCTCCCATCGCCTGAGTAAATGAGCTACAGTAGTGTAGGTACTGTGAACATGCTTTAATGCTGTTAGACATGCTGAGACGTACTGCCCGAGAAAGGACTTTGCCATGCTTCCTGTTATTCACTGTTTCCTGATACAATAATGGAGAACTTTGACAAACACGGGGTGCATTCTGAAAATAAAAAGCTGTACTGTAAGAATTTTTGAATACATTTAGTACTTCCTTGCAGAAGTTCACTTTCAGCCTGCAATAGATTAGATTTTTTGGTAAGTGATTCACTGCTAGGAGAACAAGCAAAAATGTGGGAATAATGCCACGAACAGTAAGCCTTGCAGAGTTTGCTTAGATTGACAGAGATCTTTCTTTTTCTTTCCTTTCTTTCAGTGAAAAGAATGTGTTTCAAACTGGTTTAGGGAAAGGAAAAAGTTGGACAGGTAGATGCACATGAGAAGCGCTTCCTATTGTGGGTTTCTAGCAGATGAGATACTTGTAGAAAACTTTTGAAGTTCTGTTATAAATATAGTGCATCTTTATGCAAATGATGGATTCAGAATTTTATCATTTTAAGTGGCCAGGATTATGAGCTGATACTGTTGTCTCTTGTTGGTCTTGTGACATGTTTGTCCAATGAAGGTTGTAATCCCTATATTTTGGTCTGCTTTTATTGGTAAAGATTAGCAATTGAACCTATTTGTGCTTTGATGTTGAGAAAGTTTTACGCAGTACCAAGTATGCATTACCCCACCACAGTTGCTATGAGAAAATGTATATTAAATCACAATTCTTAGGAATTTATTTGTCAAAGATAGATCGTTATCTCCCACCATTGTTCAGTCTGTTGTAATATTTATCTTTTATCCCAAAGTTATTCTACTAACATCATGTAATATTTACCCACTGCTCAGGAACTTTTCTATCATCAGTCCTCTTGCATGCGTCCTGTAACATTGAGAGTGTTTGGTGCATATAACAGTAAGAAAATAAATCTTAATTTGTGACATGAAATTTCTACTTTTCTTGTATTAATTTGCACTTTCTTTAACTTTCTGCAGATTTGGGTATAATTTTGTATCACGTTTGAAAATTCCAACAATAGTGTTTGCACACACAAATAGTGATCATTCTTTTTAATGTGTTTTCAGGGTTTAGTAACTGTTGAAGATGAACAAGCGTGGATGGCATCTTACAAATATGTAGGTGCCACAACCAATATACATCCATATTTATCAACAATGGTCAACTATGCTCAACCTGTAAAATTTCAAGGTTTCGATGTAGCAGAAGGTAACATAAAAGGTTGAATGAAATAAAAGTATTTGTCTGCTTATTCTAGGTAGTTTTTTAATCTCTACATTTCCTGAGTTTAGAAATGGCGTAAGACTTCTATAGTTTAATGACTGTCATCAGTATATTATTAGATCTCTGTTTCCTTGAATGTAAAGTTAGCATGTTATTCCGTTGGTCATCCACACGGAGTCACTAAATTACTGGGAGAATATGAAGCTGTTGAGGTTGATTATATTCTCTAGGCCTTTCCAACTAAACTGCTTTTTTTAGTTCATCTTTGTGTAAAGTAAGAGGAGCGTGATTGTCACAGTGGTCAGCAGTTAGCTGATGCTTTCGTGTTGCACACTAGACCACTTATTGTGTTGTTTTGCCTTATCTAGCCACACAATGCAGGCTCTGAATAACAATTTGCTCTTAAACAAAAAAATGGAAGTTTTCTTGATTTCCCAGGAAGTGAAAGAAAAAGGCAAGTCAGAAATATTATGAAATTTCTCTTCAGTATAATTTGATTCTGAGAGTGACAAATAATGGGGAAACAGACCAGAATTTGCTATATCCTGCTATTATGTATAGTGCGTGATTTTTAATTTCGATTCATTGTTACGGAAGTGTTTTAAAATGTCTTGTCTTTTCTTTCTAGAACGTAATATTCATCATAATATGTCCTCTTTCAATGAATCAGTGGGACTAGGGTATTTGAAGACCCATGCCATTGAGTTTGTGAAGTATCCTTTCACCTCCTCATACCACTTCTCTACTAATGCTACAAATAAACAGCAAGCGTACCTTTCTAGATTTATAGTGTTCCACATCTATAAAGGAAAAAGGAAAGTAGCTCATAGGATGAGAAATAGTAAGATTAATGTAAGAAATATTGATGATACCAGGACATGACCATACATTTCTATGATGTTTTTATTTACTTTTCCTTCATGAATTATACAGTTATAATAAACGACAAATGAGTCGGATATACCCAAAGGGAGGCCGAGTGGATTCCAGTAATTACATGCCTCAAATTTTCTGGAACGCTGGCTGCCAGATGGTCTCACTGAACTATCAGACCCCAGGTAGGCAGCAACGACCAGTGAACCTCAATCCTAAAGAATGGCTTAGGCAGTAACTCTCAAACAGATGCCATGGATTTGCTTCTGGCATTTTTTGAGGAAACAGACATATGGCTAAATAATACAGTGGGGTGGAATTACAGAAGCGTAAGACAAGGAGCAATAAAAAAGCCATACATAAAAGGAAAATTCAGTCCCCTTTCATGGAAAAATAATAGAGTACTGTAACTTTTCACATAAATGGTAATGTTTTATTAATAAAAAGTATTAATTACAGGGAGATCACTGTTTTCGCAAAACACAGCTTTGGCACAGTTGGGTGCATGTCTCCAAAATAAAGATGAAGGAGTGTACAAATTAAGATGGTAAAAAGTAATGACTATGTGCCAAATGCATTTCTAGACCAGTTATTGTGAAGTGTTAAAAGAGTCATGTTCTGCGTCAGAGAATGGGGTCTGAGATCCCAGCGTAGAGACTGATACCAGGGAATGTAAATGCCTCTCCACAGTATAAACAGAGAGGAATGTATTGTTCCTGTTCAACGAAGGTGTGAGTGTAACTAGCAGGGTAGGGTTTTTTGTTGTTTCGGGTTTTTTTAAATTAATCTAGGAATGTCTTCAGTCATAGATGTAACAGACCGGTTTTTCCATTTTCTTTTTCTAGCTGTGATAGTGTTTTTCTGCTTTTCCCCCACCCCACTCCCTGCCCCGAACAGTGTCTTTGGTACTGCAGACACTCCTAATGATCATACCCTGAGTTCTGTCCTGCAAAGCTTTGCACTGATTTCAGTAGCTGTGGAGGCAAGAGAAAGCCGTAGTGGGATATGCTGCTTGTAAAGCACTCCACTGGATATGATTGGGAGGTTGGAGCAGATACACAGCTTCATTCTTCTCCCAACACTGCCTCTGCCCGCTGCATGTCATTATATTGCAAAATAAGAGTGATAATTGTATAATTGGAAGTGAGCAACTTTCCTGTATTAGCCTTCTATGATCCAGCTGTGCTGACAGGCTGAAGAATAACTGAGGAAATACAAGTTAAGGCTGCCCGGAAAATCAAATAATAACTGATGTGAGCACATGAGAATCTTGTATTTTGCGTAACAGAGAACATATAGAAAAGAATTTGTCCCTTTTGAAGGCAGAGTCTGTTGGGCAAGAGAATACCTGTGTTATCGCTAAACAAGGATATTGTATTTAATGTAATTGGAAACCTGCAGGAAAACACTATGTTTTTTGTAAAGTTTGGGAGAGGGTTGGAAGGGAAGGGAGTTATTATGTGTTTGCTATCTGTCTTTATATACAAGTGCCATAATAATGCATTGAATAAAATTCAGATGCTTTAAATGTTGAAACTAAACAATGCTGCTATGATGCCTGCAGTTTCTTTTTGTGGTATTTTATTCAATTAAGTCCATAGAAAACCAGTGCAATATTCATTTCACCTTCTTTAAGACTTTAGGATACAGACACTTCGTCAGAGGTAGTTGTGTATGGTCATTGTAGAGAAATACACAGTTCTAAGATGTCTCATCTAGTATAGTTTATATGGCTGCCTTAGAATGAGATTATTGCACTGTTAAAAGTGCCCATATCCCTCCATTATTCAAAATGATTCTAGATCACTAGCAGGAATGGAGGCATCTGTACTGTAGATACCAAAAGTTAGATTGTGGAAATCCCATCCCAGGCGCTTAACATGACCACAGTCTGATGCTTCTCTGCCTAGCGGGTGTGTTTGAATTCAGGGAGAGACTCTTCTCCAAGCACAGCATAGACTTCAGCTTGGTGGATAAAGCTGCTACTACTGTGAAGAAATCTGAAGTTTTCCTATTGCTTCCTTTTATTTCTTAGATGTCTGTTTTATATGCATTAAATTTAATTTTCATTTAAACTGATAATTCTGGACAAACAGTCTTATTTTCTTTTCTAAAAAGGATTGTTCATGATCTGCATTATTCAGAAGGAAAGATAGTAATTTTTTTCTCTCTTGACAGATTTAGCAATGCAGTTGAATCAAGGAAAATTTGAATATAATGGATCATGCGGGTGAGTGATACGATTTAAACTGTTGTCACTGTGTATCAGAATCCTTCACTATGGCTTTAATAAAATTTTGTTGCTATTAATTATGTGTTACAAAAGAAAATTGGGATGCTAGGTGAAGAGTAGAAATTAGCAGGATTCAGGGAGAACTATCTCCTGCAAGGAGGTATTCTGATGATTATGCTTTTTAATTATGCCTGGTTTTTAAAGATGAGATAGAAGAGGCGCTGTGTGCAGATTATGAAGACGACCATGAATACCATACACAGTTATTTAAATACATCGTCAGCTTCTGTTCTCAACCTTTCTTTGAAGATATGCCGCAGAATGGAGATTCATTGCACAGTTCACAGAATTGCCAAATTTACTTGGACAGGTTGAGTCTTAATACATAGGGTACATTTTTTTAATCCATGTACTTTAGTTGAAGAGCAGATTTCACAGAGAATACTGAAGTGTTTCATCTCTCT
Source organism: Theristicus caerulescens (assembly GCA_020745775.1). Classification (NCBI taxonomy): domain Eukaryota; kingdom Metazoa; phylum Chordata; class Aves; order Pelecaniformes; family Threskiornithidae; genus Theristicus; species Theristicus caerulescens. Next base: position 121,964,247 of record CM036561.1, on the reverse strand, counting down.
AAGTTCTTGCTCATGACTTTTGCATGAAAAAGGATGCTCAAGTGATGTTGATAGATTTTTCTCAAATGTTGAGTTTATACCTTAATAGGATAGGCTGATCATTAACATTGAGAGAAAGGAGAAGTTTAATGAATTATAGGAAATGACAGTCCAGAAACACATTAAAATCTGCAAACTCCTCCTGAGAAGAAACAAGTCTCTTACTAATGCAGATCTTATTCAGAAAGAAAATCTGAGTAGATGAAGCTTGGTAAAATTCCTCATCTGCAGAATAGGCAACATACTGCTTTGCCGCTCCGTGCATTTATTTCAGTTGTGAACTCTTCAGATAGAGGCTGTTGGTTTTGACGAAGGTGCGGCCTCTGGTCATTTCAGTCAGAGTAACAAAAATAGAAGAAAACCAGAGCTTTTTTTATGGCAGAGTATGATTCCTTTCTTGTTTGACCCACAAGCCTAGTAAAAGAGCACATATTCGCTCTTGCCAAATGCTCTGAAGCACAGGCATCATGATCAACTAAATTACTCGATTCTTATGTCAGTCTTCTGGTATTACAGTAATACGGTGGTAATACATGGTAATGTAGTGGTAATGTTTTGATATGCATTATAAATGTGGTGCTGTTTCGGTCACAGGAAACACGCAGGGCAATGAAAATTAAAAATGACATTTCCTTCTATCTCTACTCCTTTTTTCTCTGATTTACAGTTTTCATGCTGATGAAACAAGATCAAGTCACTCTAGTTTCAGCATTTTTTATTTCAGCAGGCCAGAAGCAGAGGCTAAGGATGTTTCTGATAGTTCCCTTCTGCCCATAACCTACTTTAAATTAATAAAATATTATGAAATCGCACACATTTATAATGTAAGAAAAATGAGGGATATTACTTTCCTAAACAGAAGCCATGTTGTAAAAAAAATGGGAGAAAACATTGACATTCTTTCCATTGGAATTTTTGCAGCATTTTAAAATTATTTCTGAATTTTATCTAGGCCTTTGTAACATTGTCTACCAGTGATTCACTAGAGGGATTAAGGGTGGGTAAAAAATAATATTCTAGCAGCTGTTGTCTGTCAGGGCTGCAGAATGAGCAAGATGACTCCAGTTACACATTGTCTTCCACCAGTGGAAGGGAACCGCTGTCATGTGTAGCACAGCATTTCTGTGATGAACGGCTATTTCATTTTGATGGCAGAATCCTTGGGTTTTGATTCATCAGAGCACGTATTGGCTTCATTGATATGTTGATCCAGTGTATAGTCCTCAGGGATGTATTGTAAGTGTTATTATGGTAGTACCTTTCATGCTACTATAATTAACAATCTGTCAGCACTGACATTATCAGCTGTTTCCCCCAAGGTTTTATAACCGAGATGAAAAAATTAGCTTCAAGCTGAAATTTGTTGTATGAGTCTTGACTCTATGGAACTGCTTCATTTAAAAAAATAAAATTGAATAAGCCCTCTGTATTTTTCCAAAGTGTTAAAGGATTAAAACAAATGAGCGCATCTACTTTTTATTATATGATAACTCACTGTATTTTTAAAATGTATTATTAAATTATTTTGAAATGTCCTTGATTATATTACATTTATTTTCATCTTTAAATCCAGGGTTGATTTCATCTCTCAGGAGCTGGTAATTCAAAATCAAGATTAACATTTATCCGTATTGTAGACAACCGTAGTATTTCCTTTTACTTCCTCACACTTGCAGCTAGAATGATAGTCTGTATTTTACAGTGCTGTAGGGAGAGTTAACTGTTTACAGGTAGAACATCCATTTTATTTGTATTTAATACAATTTTAATTTCCACACAAGAATAATTTTCTTCTTCTTTTTCTTGAAATAAGGTATCTACTTAAACCAGATTTCATGCGACGACCAGATCGAACATTTGACCCTTTCTCTGAAACTCCTGTAGATGGTGTAATTGCTGCAACGTGTTCTGTACAGGTAAAATAGCAACAGACAAACTTCTCTCATCTTATCACATCCAAAATCATGTTTAAATGTCAACAGAAATAGGATATCTACAGAAAATGTGTTTGGATTGTGTGGATTACATCAAATTGTTTCCATTGTTGTTTTGGGTTTTTTTTTATTGCTGGCTAAGACATCTATGTTTACTTGATCAGAGTGGAACATTATAGAATTAGAAATGGTTTGTTATTATATGGTATCACTTAATTTTAAACCCTCTCATCCTCTTCTTGAATTACATCAGCCCACACAAATGAATAAATGAGTGAAGTTCATTTCTGTGGACAGTATGAAATTACAGAAACATCACTTGTCACCATAGAGCGATGAGGATACGGGCACACATGGACAGGATATTTTCAAAATAAGTAGAGAAAAATGGTTCATGGGATGGAGGTCCTTACTTTGGAGTTATCTATGAGTAACAAAGTCCATAAAACTTTTGTCGTAGTTCTAAAGCATGGTTAGGTATCACGTTTTGGAAGGAGGCTGACAATTATAAAACCTGTTTTGTGACTTGACTCTCTACTCTCTTTGCTCAAATACCCTATGTGCAGCTTAACAAAAGACTTAAGCTTTCAGTTATCACTTTCCATGTGCAGCATGGAAATTTCAAACTCTCTCCAAGCAAGGGTTCATTATGCATTTTAGACATTTAACTAAGTTTCCTTTGCACTTCCAGAAGAACAAAAACTTTTTATTTATGTTGTTTTTCTTTAATGTTAATGACAGTACAATCCCTCCAAGAAGGAAGTGGGATCTGGTAGTAAGAATAGAAGTTCTAAGTATCGCTAGAGATAGTTCTTAGATTACATATTTTGCCACTTGCTCTTGTTGTGTGACTAAAACTAGTATAAATTCTGTTATAAAGGAGTTGAGTGGACTGAAGCCAGTGATGGTACCCCTCAGCCACATAACTTTTCAGATTTGTTATCCAAAGTGTTCCCTGGAAGGATGTTAGATCATGAAAACAAAAGGACTCGAAATGAGCTTAGGTCTGTGAAATTGTCTTTCAGGTTTTTTTCTTCCGTCCTTGATCATAGTAATGAAAACATTAGCTGTATTTTTAAGTAGTAGATCATCTTTATGGAATAAAAATTTTCCCTGGAGTAATCACCTGCTGTGGCTAGATTAATCTTGACTTAGAGTAAAATTGCAACAAATCTTCATATACATAACAATATAGAGGAGTCGTGTGGGTTTTTTGCTTGTTTGCTTTCTAAGCATCCTACACTTCCCAGACACATAATATGGAGTTAGACTGACATATGATTAGTTTAAAACCTCTACCTAAGTGAAAGCAGAGCAATAGTTTCCTTTCACCTCTTTGTAGTCAAGACATATAATAGATGACAGTGGTTCCGAACAGAAAGTTTAAAGTTGCGGAATGGCAGTGCCCAATCTGGTTGTTTCATTCAGTGTTTTTCAGTAATATAGTGAACGCATCTGTGAGACATCGGCTAATTGGGCTGACTGACTTACAACTGTTAATACCGTAGCACAATGAGCACAATCATTTCAAATTAAGGATATATTTAAGGTCTTATCACAAAAGCTTTTCTGAAGAAGTGCAATTTTAGCACTAAATATACCCTTTTCACGTGATGAAATAAATCTCTTCTGTATAAAGCATTTTTCAGACTGCTGTCGATAAAAAAAAAATACCAATATTTCCAGTATTCATAAAATGCTGTGTACTTTGTATTGCTTTTCCTTACTGCTCTGTTACTATGTTGCAGGTAATATCTGGTCAGTTCTTATCAGACAAAAAAATCGGTACGTATGTAGAAGTGGATATGTATGGTTTACCCACGGACACGATACGTAAAGAATTTCGAACACGCATGGTGATGAACAATGGTCTGAACCCTGTTTACAATGAAGAATCATTTGTGTTTCGAAAGGTAGGATATTTGGAAAGCACAGTTTGGGGTTGCCAGCCCTTTTGCTCACTTGAGCCACCCCTCCCTGCTTCAGTCTGACTGCTCACATGAATAAGTACTGCTCCCATGAAAAAGGGTTTGTAGGGTTCCTGTTTACTACAGTAAACAATCTAAAGCTGAAATAAGCTTTCAAGAGGTTGTTTTTGGTTTTTATTTTTTTTTAAATTTTGCTTTGTTTTATTTTTCTAATGGATAACCTCTGTAGCTGTCACATGATTTTTTTGTTTGTTTGTTTCTGTTTGGCTTTTCCCTCCCCTTTGCTTCCTCCTCCCACTTGGGGGTAGCCACCTCCTCCGTGGCCATGCCTGTGTTCAAGGTATGCAGTCTGCTCAGAATGAGCCCCCGCTGGTGGACACCATCATTCCTTGGAGATTTCTTCTTCCCTGCCCTGGCAGTGGCTGCTATCTTGCACTGTTCCTTCAGCCCAGAGGGCAGGTGAGATGCTGCATCCAAAGCTAAGGTCAATGTTATTACATGGAAAAGTTGGAAGGGTGCTGTGTTCCTCAGACGTGTTGCCAGCTCCCTCCTTCAGTAGTCCATGTGCATCATGTACCTTTTTCTTTATTTTTTTTTTCAATAACAAAAGAAAAACAAACCTTTTTTTCTTGGTATGGGGGATTTAAAGAGAGAGATCAGTCATCCATGTTCAGTTTTTATCTCTCAGTCTTTATATATATGATACACATATATATATATTTTTATTTTTTTTCTGTCGGCTGGAGTCTCATCCAGACTACATGTGTTAGCAGTGCCGTCTTTGGTAACGTCTGTTTTGCTTACACCTGTTTTGTTGTCATGCAAAATTGTTGCTCTTTTATTCCAAAGTGACAGACTTTGCCGAGTTGTGGTAACACTTCACACTTTGGTGTATTACGCACATAATCTACTTTCTTAACAGTATAACCAGTTTTTAATAGAAATGTAGTTAATGCAAGAGGTTTTTCAGGACTCAAATATATTCTGGAATGAATGTGACTTCAAGTGCTTTTCTCTGTATATGAGGAGGCACAGGGAAGATGCTTAGGTACAATGACAGGCAATCATGCTGCCCATGGCTTGCTGGCCATATGGCCAGCATCTGCTGCTTTCTGGTTTCTTAAATCAAAAGGCCCATAAACTACAGGGTACACACAGCTTCAGTCTAAAAGGGACATACCTGTGTATCGTGGCATGGGTACAGTGGCTGGTGCCAGTATTCCTTGGACTTTCTGCTCTATTCTGCAATGAACAATTGCATGGTCGCACATTCTCTTGAACAACTCATACTGTAAGTCAGCCAAGAGATTATTTTTCTTCCATCTCAGGCTCTTATCATATCAGGCTTAGCATTGTAATCAAGACATACACTGATGACCAAGCAGATGAGTGGCATAAAGACAGCAGGAACAATTCCTCTAGTTGGAGGAAATGAAGGCATGGGGTGCACAGTGCTAAAATGTCATGAGGGTGGAAGTGCCTACCAGGATACCACAGAACAAATTAATGGAGAGGGAATGATAAACTACTTAGTCCCCACTCCTGCTCCCTAGCAAATCTATATCTGAGCCCATCATGTAATGAAAGATGTGCTGATCTGTGGCCTGTAGACGAGAGATCTTACCTGCCCTATTTGGGTTACAGTGTTCTCCTCAAGCTGATGTTTAATCCTACACAGTTGCCCTCAGGTAATGTGTTTGATTGTTCTTCTGTCATGTTTTCTTGTTTTTATTTTAATTAAAATAAAGCTTCAGTCTTTCTAACCCAAGTTCTGTGTTGTCACTCTGTTGTGTAAGGGGGAGGATGGGGTGAGTGCTGGTGGTAACATGTACTGGGAGTGCTAAGTTACAGTCAAGTAGAGCAGCAGATCCATGAATAGCTCAGGTGGGTTCAGAGACCAGAAGCAGACTTTATTTTGTGCCTTATAAGACTGAAAATGAAAGTGGCAGGGGGAAAGTCTAAGGGAGATAGTAGATAGAGTTTACTTAGGTCTTGCCTTTTGTCCTGTAAGCATCGATGAATAGAGCCAGGTAGGGAAGGAGTGGGAAGACCTTTCCCAGCATACAGTCGAGGCAGGCTGGCAGAGAGGCTGCACCTCTCGGTTAGGCTGTCTTCTGCTCGCTGCTCCATGCATGGGAGCAGTACCTTTGTTCCAGGGAAGGAAGGAGATTTTTTTTTGTTACTGTTTTGGTTGGTCCAGATGGGGGCTGACAGATGTGGGTAGCTGGCAACATCGCTGCCCACCATGCATACCATGTACCCTTCATGTTGCGAGTACAGCACACCCACTTCTGCTGGCAGCATACCATTTCAGCAGGTCTGTCACCCTGTCCTGCCCTCCTCCGTCTGCTTCTCCCCTTTGCAGAACCTGTAGTTCATCATACATCCCCATCAGCTTGTGCTTGAACTCTTTCCGTTCTTCGCTTTTGAATACATCCCAAATCCCATCTTTCTGTCATAGTTCTTCCTGATTCAGCACTATCTACTCTTGATTGCCACTGTGTCTGTCATTTCCCAGGTAGTATTTGCCTGCCACCTTATCGATGTCACTTGTCTTCAGTGATGAAAAATAAATATGCAAAATATTTAGCTAGTTTAACTGTAAGCTGCAGCATTTGCATATTCTGAAATCTACTCCTTATTTAGGGTGGAAAAAAGCTTTTCTAGGAAAAATTCATCTCAAAGTGTGCAGTTTGTAGGGAATGACATTATCTTACAGTGATGGTAGTCTGTTTCTGGCATGCCAAGTGAATGGTTCAAACGTGGGAGGTGGGGAGTGTGCTGTTGTATTAGAGTCATTGAATTTCTTCTTTTTATGGCTTTCCAGGTCATTCTCCCTGATCTTGCTGTGCTGAGAATAGCAGTGTATGATGACAATAATAAGTTGATTGGTCAGAGGATCCTGCCTCTGGATGGTCTGCAAGCAGGTTACAGACACATTTCCCTTCGGAATGAGGGCAACAAACCACTCTCTCTTCCAACGGTTTTCTGCAACATTGTGCTTAAAACATATGTGCCTGATGGTTTTGGAGGTGAGAGAAACCTGTATCTCAGTGTGCTGTAGATCTTCAGTGTTGGTGTGGAAGTACTGAAGTACTGCGGTGTCAGTCTGCCAGCCGGAAGCAGACACGCAATGCTGGAGGACTGGAAAGATTTAGTATTTTAACTTCCTGGAAATCCTGCGTATTTGGTTAAGAAATCAGCTTTCAGACCAAGTACCTGCCTCAGTGTTAATGATAATGATGTGCCTGTTAAATTACAAAATAATATGGAAAATGAGCTAATCCTAGAGTTAACTCAATTTGATTTTCTCTATTGACATTTTAGGAAGATTCTTCTTTTGATTTTTTTTAAATGACATTTTTTTCCTGACATAAATATTTGTAAGGTTATCATGTATTTTAGCTATATTGTTTGGCCTATAGGTATAAACAATTGATGCAGAATCTAGACGTGTTTTTTTCAAACAAAACGACTTTTGTATTCTTGAGAATATTGGCATATTGTTAAAAATGTGAAAGAACTTAGCATCCAAAACCTTTCTGCATTTTTCTCTCCTGATTTTACGTGCTTTTGGTGTGTTTTAATTATTTTTGGGTTTTCAGGGAAGTTGTTTTTAATGTGAGCCATTTCCACGATCAGGTTGGCAGGGCCATGGTCATTTGTACTGAGTGGTGGCAAATTGCCACATGTGGATAGGAACAAACAGCTGAAAATAATCATTACACCACTTAAATCAGTGTAATGTGTAAGTTCACCCTGAGGGTGTACCTCTGGGAAATGTTTTCTTCACTGCAGATGAAGTTCACTTGTACATTAGACAATATGTAAACCATTTAAAACTCTAAAATAGAAATTGCATTAAGCATTAGTGCTCTGACTCTGCAGCAAAATGAAGCTCGCCTTAGAGTTGATGGGTGAAACATTATTGATAAGAAGAAGGTTTTGCTCTTTGCAAAAATGGTTTCAAACCTGATGACTATGCAAAGAATTATTATCACTTCTCTGACTGTAATTTCCATAGTACAAACTGGAGAAAGAGAAGACTTACCTAATATGTTAGATAATGTATCTTCAAGGCTCTGTTTGCTGGTATTTATCCAGGCTTTAAAAAAATGAACAGGCCTAGACTTAAGTAACAATATTTCATGGAAAAAGTTAAGCATTTACAGAAGCGTTTGTGTTGTTTATATGTGAAATCCTGGTTGCTGGCAAGTCAGCTGAAGTTTTGCCACAGGTCTTGGAGCACTACCATGCCTTTATGCAGCCGTTTCATCTACAGTATTTAACTTCAGGGACTTTGTCTCAAGACAAATGTAAGCTTCTGCTTAAGCTTGAGATTCTCGAGGTGGTAATTGAACCATGAATCTAAGGGACACATTTAAACATGTGCTTTAATTCTTTCTTGAACTTAAGCCTTTGACAGTAAATGACTCAGTTAAAATATTTTCTAAACTAGGGCCATACTTCTGATTCGGGATTGATGTTTTTCTGAATGATACCCCACTTTTTCTAAGAGTAGAATTTAAACTTAGCAGAGTTTGATGTGGCTCAAGCTGCTGAGTGTGCTGGTCACGTAGGGAGAAAATATTTTTTATTTTCTTTTTTAAACTGCAGTATACAAATTCAGAAGTGAAAGACTTGTTTTTCAAAGAGAATTTGAACAGCGGTTTAGAATTTGCAAATTGTGTGCAGTTCAGTACTGATTGATCTACATTGTCAACATTGGTACAGGTGGTTTATCTGGTAGAGGTGAGGACTTAATAAAACATTTCTACCCCTAAGTAACAGTATCATTACAGTAAAATGCTACTAGAATGAGAGAACTGGTTGTTATAGCTTACTGTCAGTGTTGGGAAAAACAGACTCCGTATTAACATGAACTAAATGAGTTCAATTATTAGTTCTCCTGTCCCTTCCCAGATAGTTTTGATGTGTATCATGTATTTTTCTCATCGATACAGAACAGCAGCATGATGAACAACTGGGAGATAACTTTTGACACTCGGGTGGAATCATTAGTATTCTGTTGGCATGTGTTTTTTAATGACTTACCATCTGCAGTGAACCTCTCATTGTTTTATGAGCTATCATTAGGATTTCCATGGTTGTTTTAGCAAACCTGTAGGAAGGTATAGCTCAATTCAATAGCTGCCTACTTTCCTTTTTATTTCTTTTTTTTAACCTGTATGAGTAAGATTTAAAAACTTGCACCGAATAATAACTAGAATGGGTAATGCATTGTAGGCTTTAAAAGACGCATAATTTTATTTTCATATAACTTAGTAATTTCTTGTGGTTTATTTGCATCAGCTACTCTGTTCCCAATAAAACACAATACTGGTGCAAATTAATGCAAATGAAGTAGCTTTTTCCAAAGAGAAACTGCTATAATAGAAGTGTCTACGTAAGTAAGCATGGCTACTTAGGTTAGTGGTTAGAGTCCTCTGTAATGTACTCTTTCAGTGATTTTCCTAGTTTTGTATTTGATTGTGATTCTTCTACAAAATGCTATTCCCCACCCCCACTTTACCTCACTGGGGAGAAAGAAGAACGTAAGCAGAGGACAAATGACAATGTGAGAAGCAGTGATGAGTCACATCCCCCTGGTAGAAATGCTGAGCCTTTGGTGATGTGCTTGTATGGTTAGTAATACAATTTACAAAGGTCTCGCTCTCCCAAACATGTTAGTCATTTTTACCTTGAAGCTCGTGATAATCATGTTCCAATTTCAAATGACGCATCACGTTAGCAGGGTAGTCCTGGTTTTTCATTGAAGAGTGCATGCCAAGGACAAAAAGTCGTGCTTACTAAGTTAGGGAAAGGGGAAACAGTCGGTGCTGAGCTATGAGGCCATTGTTATGGCCGAAAATAAATTCCATGTGGTTTTTGTGTATATGAAGTAAGTTTCAGAAGACATCGTTGGGTCATGACAGTTATGGGAGACAACGTATTTGTGTAGATAGACAGAGCTGTCAAGGGTAATGCTATGTATTTAATACAACTTTTGTTGGAATGGGAGCCCTGTCTGTGCTTTTTTTGCTTGAGAAATGCATCTGGTGACTTCAGAAGAACATTTCATAGAACAACTTAAGTTGGAAGGGAGATGATATAGTCCAGCTGCTAGTTTGCACAAGAAGGATAGCAAGTTTCTTGCCAGAATTTTTGATGGGTTGGATATTTTTACAGACCTGGTCAGTGGACCAGCTTCTCTGTCTTGCATCATTGTAAGCTAACTTGGAAAGTGGCTGAAGAGATGACATGAAATGTGGGCAAAATTCAAATGATGATGAAAACCGTGAGTGTCAGAAGTGTCATTGCAGAAATAATGGCCTATTATGCTAGTGAGACCATCTAGAATATAAGGGTACAAACACATTTATCTTTTACTCATAAGCAGCCAAAATTAGGGCTTTGCAGCATTCTGCAAAGAAACGGCTTCCTTGCACGTGAAGCACTGTCCATGGTCCTCCTAACGGTCATGGCAAAAAACCCAAGTTAATTAAATGACAATATTTTGTAGTGAATGATGAGTCAGGCTGCAGCGTTCAAACTTCCTTTCTTAAGTTACTGCTCTGACAAGGAAGGCTTATTAACTGAGACCAGTGACCTTTTTCTCTGTAATCCTGAAGTTAAAGTTTCAGAGGGATCATCGAAACAGATCACTGCTGTGGTCTCTGAATGCATTATTACTGTAGGTGCTGAATCAGTTTAACTTGTAAAATCATTTCTTGCTGTGGAGGGCCTCCTTTGCCATTTGTGATTTTTTTTGACTGTTGAAATTAAGCATGGAAAGGGATTATTCAATATGCAGGTAAAGATTCATGTGTCTTTGTCTTCCTGTAAACCTGTGCTTGCACATTTATCACTCCATATGGAAAACAGATTCAGTAATCTATACGGTATCTGGTGGTGGGTAGTTCTATGATACCACTAGTGGTACTGTGTCATGTGCAAGATTCAAATATTGGTCATTATGGTTGATAGAAAAGCCATTTCACAGCCTGCCCTGTTCCAGACATGGAGCATCACAAAGGCGAGTGAGAACAGATTTCCCCGATTGCTTTAACCACCCATCCGAAACTGCTGTTTAGCTAGGAAATATAACAGCATTTTCTACAATTCCCTGCAATCTCAAGACAGTCAGCCCTCCCTCGAATAACCAAGAGACAAAGTTGTAAGTGCTTTGTGGCTCAGGAGATCCCATTCTGATCTCAAATTTTAGTGTCCTCAACTGGGAGTAAGTTAGGGTAACTTCGGTCTGATGGAGTCAATGGTTTTTTTCCTAAATTAGGTACCAGGATTAATACCACTCCCTTGGTGCATTATAAACTGTTTCATGTTCCTTGTGTTTTCAAGCGCTGTAGCGATGAGTGTTTTCAGTCCTGCCAAGTTCGCTATGGAAAGTTAGACTATTGTTGCAAGCCACGGCTCATAACAACAGGCGTAGAATAAAACTCTTGTAAAAGATTAATTTCCAAATGCCTCTGAAGATCGTAAAAAGTTGATTATTTTTTTCTTACAGATATTGTGGATGCTTTATCAGATCCAAAGAAATTTTTGTCTATCACAGAAAAAAGAGCAGACCAAATGAGAGCTATGGGTATCGAAACTGTAAGTAGAACTTAATGACAAACACAGCCTATTTATGTCCATGCTATGTTCTTTTTTTAAAGTAAACTGGTCCTTCTCCAGTTGATGCATATTAGCTTATCATTCCTCATTTTCAAATATAAGCCTCTCTATTCTGCTCTGAAATACATTGGCTTATGTTAGTTAACATGTACTGAAATACCATTCACTAACTGACTTTTCACGGATCATACTAACACGTCGCTTAGAAGTAGAAGTTTTAAGACATGAAAAAGGAGTCATATTTTAGTATAGTGTTGTTTGAAAGTATGTTGCAATTTTCTTACTTATGTTTAAAGTAAGCAAGTTCAGAAATTTCCCATACCCCAACTTTTATACTACAGGTAAAACAACAATTAATTTATTACGATGTGAATGTTTCTTTCAGAGTGATATAGCTGATGTACCAAATGACACTTCAAAGAATGATAGAAAAGGAAAAGCCAATAATGCCAAAGCCAACGTAACGCCTCAGAGTAGCTCTGAACTTCGACCAAGTACGACTGCAGGCTTTGGATCTGGGACCGACACTAAGAAAGGTAGACAAAAATCACGTGCCACTCCCTCAGTTCTGAAGTGATTCAGAAAGTCACAGAGAAGTAGCCATTACTCAATTATAGTTTTGCAGTTCTATACGTTCTTACCCTTTTAGAAGGCAACTTCTTTTGCTGTTGAGAGTGGTCTTTGTCTAATTGCAAATAAATTTTGTATATTACTCAAATGGCTGTATAAAGCCAATACAGCTTTATTTTACTAAGTGACCTCTTTGTATAGCTGTATACCTACTGCCAATAGTAGTAACCTGCATGACTCTGGGAGTAGTTTACTAAAGATCTACTGGAGGAACGCCAATAGGAATGACTATTTTCTGGTATACTGCACAGAAACTCTTCTGCTTTTTTTCTCCCTCCACAAATCCCTTGGCAGAGTTGCAGATTTAAGTAATTAAAGGTATTTAGAATTCATTGATTCTGTAGAGATTTCCCAACAATTCGAAATGCTTTCAATGTGCGGTTTTACTCTGAATAGTGATTATGGAAATGGCATGTTTACTGTAAAAAAAAAAAAACATATTAAATGCACTCATTTATAAGTGCATAAGTATTTTTTCGTCACTATTAATCTTTCACTCTACAAAATCATCCTATAGAGTCAAATGGGATTATTTGTTTCTCACATATCATCACAGGTAATGAAGATTAAGTGAGAAAAGAAATTTGTACAGCTGAATGAAACACAATAAGTATTTCTGTTAATGGGCCACAAGAATTAGAATCTGGTTCACTCTCTTTCATCCACCTTGGCCCAAAGGGATTGATAGGAGTGAAAAGGAGCACTGACTGCTCTTGTTCTTAAACTTAAGCAGACATGGCTGAATACACACATGTGAAAGGATCTCTTGAGAAACAAGACGCCATTTCTCTGGAGTCACTTCTGGCAACAGAACAGGCCATCTCTGGCACCTGAACTCTTTCAAAGTTCTTCCCTGGTGTATAACCCAGATTATTTTATGCAGTGAGATGTTTTCATATTTCATGTATCATCACCAAGATACACAAGTATTAGTCCTATTGTGCAGTAATTAAGCATAGAATCTCCTGGGGTTGGCAACTAATTCCTGGTTGCCATGGAGTCAGACCTGGTGAACAAAGTAAATGAGCCTGTGTTTTAAAATAAAATCCTGAGGAAGTTTGTTTAGAACACAGTACGCCTGATGCAGCCCTGGGTCTTAAACTGAGATTTCAGTACTTAGCATTCTTGTCTGCAACCATTTTTATCCATTTTCTCGCATGTTAAAATAGAGCAGTTCATTTTTATATCCCATGTAACGATCCTTATTTTGTGTTACTTACCTCTATGATCTTTTAAGATCTGAATAATTCTACCGTTGTTACAATATACAACTCACTTTGCTATTAGAAATTACGTATCCAGCAAGATAGGGTGTCTGGGGAAGGCTTTCAAATGCACAAGAATGTTGGGGTTTTAGTTCTTTGACTTTCAGTAATAGTTAAGCGATTTGTGTTTTTGAAAACTTCAGCCTCTTATCTGTGCCTAAATCTGTTCCAGTCTCATTTACTAGACTAATGTTAATACCACATAATTGAGCAGAATCTTACGCTTCTAAGAAAATAAAAAAATTGTGTTCCCTAAGGAGATTGCCTACCTCCCCCCTCATTTTTTTTCTTTTACAGCATCTATGTATTTTCCAGTTAAATTCACCTTAAAAGGCAGAAAGTCCTTTTCAGGGCAGGGCGACTCTTATAGTCCACAGACACTATTCAAGAGCAGTTAACTAAATACATTTGCAGTGTATTTATGTACAGGCAAACATCTTTGTGTAAAAACTCAGAAAAAACCTACGCATTACAACTCTCATGGCATTGTATTGACATTTTTACTAATGATTACATGTAGGATGTGCTTAGTAGTTAAAAAAAAATCATAATATGTCACAAAACATTTATTAAAGCATAAACATGAAATGAGATTGGGTTTTGTTTGCATTGCAGTTCAGGTGATGAAAATATATTTTCATTCCTCTAAACAGAACTGTTAGTCATGTAGGATAGATTTGCTTGTTGTATTGAATTTTCATTAGAATTTTCACTTATGTTTTTGTATTTCTCCTCCATTTTTAACTCTCCTTTAGTCTTGGAGTGTACTGTTGTTCCTTTTCTCATAGCCTGGTATGAACCAAAATGCAGATTTTACCTCCATTAACATACAGGCTGCAGGTAAATTTTCACTCCTACAATTTTTGTGTTTTAAATTGAGGAGAAGTAGTATACCTAACCTCGGTTAACCCTTTATGCAGTCATGTAGAACTGAAATGAAGAAGCCTCCGCCCTAAAACGAGTGGTGCCAGAGTAGTCTCCAGCTATAGACCAAAATTCTGAAGTTTGCATGGTTCAATTTTAATGTACATAAATGGTTTGCTGTGTTTTCAGAAAAGGAGCTTTGTCAGTTCTTAGATTGCTATGTTTTGACACTTCAGTCCAGAACTGTAAGAGATTAAAACACACTCATTGATTCATTTCTTTTTTCACAAGGCAATTGATTGAGCAGTGCATTTGAAAAGGAAATTAACTGTGTCTTAGCTATATCTTGATGAATAATTTTCTCATTAACCTGCGATTATTTTTTATGTGGTGAAAAACATTAACTAATTGCTGACATAAATGTACGTTTCTGTGGTAAAACTCGAATTCAAAAGTATGAAATATACTAGTATGTATGAAGTTTTAGATAAACTGTATCAATACTTTCCTAGGTATAGACCTTATTCCTCAAGTGAAGATAGAAGATTTAAAGCAAATGAAGGTAAGTACGGACACAAGCTTTTCAAGATGTGTTCCTAATTATTTGTTTTAAGTAGCCAGGATTTTATCTGGTTAAAGTCAATATGACGACAGAAAAATTGATCCAACTTCTCTTTTTTGTAGGCTTATATAAAGCATTTGAAGAAACAGCAGAAAGAGCTGAATGCCTTAAAGAAGAAACATGCAAAGGTATGATCATTAAGAGCTCTCTGAGCAGCACACTGTAATTGAAAAAAGTTGCAGCATTCACTAGCACAGACAGCTCCTAATTAAATTGTAGGGGAAAAACTAAGGAACAGTAGTTGGACCATCAGGAAAGGCATATGTGTTTTAAATGTACTGAAATATGCTCCAGTGAGCAAATTTTCCCTTTAGCAACCCTTTCTATGTCTCCCTGAGTTTCGGTGCACATTTGTTTGACCCATATAAGCATCCAGAGCTCACCTTTTTCAGGTAATGATTTTATCTAGCTCCCTCTTGCATGACATATTGACAGGCAGCTTGGAAAAAAAGCAGTAATGATGTGAGGGGGTGCTGCATCGAAGACAGGCACTGGAGAAACTGCAAAATCACCAAAGGGAACTGGAATGTGTAACTGAAAAATGAAATGCCCTATTCCTCCTCACTTATATCTATGTTAACCACTTTATAGTCAGCTTTTTGCTTGCTACCGTTGGCAGTGAAGTCCCAAATACATACAACACTATCACAAACATACCTTACATTAGAAAATCACAGCCAATTTTGTCCTGCCTTTTATCATTAGAAAACCATTACTCTTGTTACAGAAAGAGGCATAACAAGTGAAGAAAGTATCTTAAGTTCTGAATTTTGATAATACATACAAATCCATTCTGGGCTTTTGGGGCAGTTATTCCCTTGCTCTCTTTGATTTGCAGATTTCATTGCAGATCTGATGCAATGTAGTTGCCTGGGCATTTTTAATATCAGTCTTTGTGTTTATTTTCATGACTGTTGTTGGCACATGGGACTCTATGTCTGTACAATGAAGTATGAAGAAATTACTTCCAATAATTGGCACTTTTGTGGTGCTCTTAGTATTAAAAGTTGTATAAGAAAATTAAATAGTTACATTTCAGACTCCTTACTGACTCTGGGCAGAAGGAAAATGAGTGATTTCTCCATTGTAGTGTTGCGTGCAAAGCCCATGCTCAAGAAAGCGTCTGTTATCCACACTTCTGGGCACGGACAGTTTCTAGACCTTCATAGGGTTGATCTCTGAGGGGGCTTCTTATTTTCAAACACTACTTTCTCATTCATTGGACAACATCCAGCAGTTTGCTGCAGCAGCTTTTGCAAATGAAAATGGTACCATGGTTACATAGAAAACGGCCATACTCAATGATTTGTGTCCCTGATATACGTGACCCACAGCAGTGTAAGGATATCTTAGCCAGGACTGCGCTTGCTAATGTTAAAAAATTGATCCGTCTGTTCAGGCTTGCACTTGCTTCCTCTAATCTGAGGAAAAAATTGCCAGCCACAATCTGAAAATGCTGTGCACTCAGAAGGGCTTTCAGCATTAGCTCAAGCACAGCTATTTTAGGTCTGAGCCATCCTGTGTCCTGCTGGTCTTGAGTAGAGAGTGCAAGTCTGTCCTAACAGGAAAGTGCCTGTCTAGAGCATGCCTTGCTAAAGGCTCCAGTAAGGGCAACTTCTTGAAATTGGAGAGGAGAGTCTGAGCAGAAAAGTGTGGCCATATTAGCTCACAGATGATCTTAGGGAAGTGCTTGGTGCACTCATCGCTGGTTTTAATGCATTTTATCAGCTGGGATGGAGCAGGAGAGCTATGCAGTTAGTTATCCATGATGAGCTTGAGGAAGCCTGTGTATTAAGCAGACTGAACTTAAGAGTTCCAGAAATAGGTTGTCTCTCATTTAACCGTAGACACTCCGGAGATCTGGAGGAATAAGTAAACAGAAGGGAATTGTTAATGTTGTTGAAGGAAAGAAAAGTCCAATACTTTTCCATCTAAAGTTGGCCTTGGAAAATGTGTTATGGAAAACAAATGCAGGCAAGTGTGGAAGAGAGAGCCGGTTGAGAGGAAGGAGCTCTGATCTAAGCTGTGTAGGAGCTAATCTGGTAGCCCTGGGCAGAACTGGCAGTATACACACACACACACACACACATCACATACTGTGACTTCACTTTATGATGGTGGTGTTATTAATCTGTTTTTTTAAGAGAAGGATGTTTGGGAGGTGAAGGAACAATCTTCGCTGTTCCTTTTTTCACTTTTGTGTAGGAAAAATAAGACATCTAGTCTGAGTGGGTCAGAGATCATTAGATTGGTGGGAAGATCACTGTTCTTAGTATCACCATTACTAGGCAGCCAGTCTGTGACTGATAAAATTAGATTCACCTATTCCCTAATGTCAGATTAATGGCTTGCAAAAAAATGCAGAATTTTGGATTTCACAAAGTCTAGACTTTTTCACAAATAGAGCTGAGATTTTACTCAGGATTGAGAATCATGTAAAAGGTACATATATAAAGCTCTGCAAAGACAGGACAATGCTTTTAAAGAAATCCTGAAGGACTGTAGGGGAATAATAGAGCAGATAGAAATTAAAGGCAGGACAAACTGTAGTGAATGCTGAAGAGTGTCAATATTTCACAGCAAGTTAAGTTTCAGAGTAAGTGTGCAAGTGTAGTTTCTCCACTTCAGAAGAACCTGTTCAGTTCTGCAACAGAGCTGTTGCCTCTAGTTTTTGAACCCAGTCCTCTGCTTAGTTTGTGGCCTGGCTGTGAAGGAAGAGAGAATTGAAAGGGGGGAGAGTGAATATTCTCCAGACTGGTTTAGTCTCTGAAAAGGTAAGTCTGCATGAGTATGACTGAGCAATCCCAACAGCAGCACAATGCTACCTAAAGAACAGATTATTGCTTTTGTGAGCAAAGAACATGATCCAAACCTCAGACCATTTACTTGCATTGTGAACCAGT
Organism: Theristicus caerulescens; assembly: GCA_020745775.1. Classification (NCBI taxonomy): domain Eukaryota; kingdom Metazoa; phylum Chordata; class Aves; order Pelecaniformes; family Threskiornithidae; genus Theristicus; species Theristicus caerulescens. Next base: position 121,946,427 of record CM036561.1, on the reverse strand, counting down.
TTCACCTAACAGGGCATTCTGAATCTGGAATGAGACAGGTCACCGTGAGAAAATGGTGTAGGTTTGCCAGATATGCAAAGAATGTGGGACATAATTCTTTAAAAAGGGGGGAAAAAAGGTAAGGAATGGGATGCTAACACAGATTTCTTTGATGGTACCATGAGAAATGCAGTATTTTTAGGGGGGAACGTGTTTCAAGGATTATATGTAAATCTTTGTAGTTAACTCCTAGGGCAAATTCTTTGTCATCTGTTGGACAGTGAGCAAAGCTGGCCCTATGGGCTGGGACAGGGAGAGGAAAAAGTGAGTAAGTGTCCCTGTCAAGAAATGAATGAGCTTTCTCAAGAATCCTCACATTCACAAAGGGAATTTGGAAAAAATGTTACTTGTAAAGAAACAACTGTCAGCATTATCTTATTGCCTGAGATTATTGAGGTGCCACACGAATCAGTGGGATCTGAGAAGCTGGTACCAGAAAGGCCAGGCCCCTGGGATTCTGTCTGCATGACAGATTTCATCATGGTCATGTTCTGCCACTTTAGAGTAGATTAGCAGCTGCTGCAAGGAGTTTGAAACTGTTGGCCCATGTATGGTTTCTGTTCTTTTACATCATCTATAGTACTGCCATTATTTAAGGGACAGCAAGGCAGTAGCGGCAAGATCTTCAAGAGTACAGAAAGCAACAAAAATATTCTATCCTTCATGGGTCTGTTTAAAATCCAGGCGTGTGAAATGCACCTTTTTGACACCAGTAGACAGGGTTGCCAACAAGCAAAACAGAATGCTTTTGTAGTGGCACTTTTTTTGCAAGCTGTCAACCTCTGACGCTGTAGTATTCCTTTTGTTTGACTTTTGAAAAACAGTGGCAGATTGATGTAGTGATCACCATTTAAAAAAATTCCATGTTAGGAATAACTTTCTCTTGAATCTCAGGTCTGGTAACCTGTGCTTTTGGTTATTTTAAAATATGTCCAGCCGCTTCTGCATATTGCAGAAATGTTTTTCTTTAAACAATGCATTCATAAAAACACCTACACTGGGCAGCTTTTGAAATAAAGGATTTCCTGCCTACATTCCCTGAAGTAACTTGTGTCTCTCGGTACGAATATTACTGTGCAACTGCAGAATGGCTGATGTGTCTGAACAATGTCCATTGGCTTATATCTTTTTTTATCAAGTTAGATCTTGAGTACTGTTTAGGTAAATGATCTGGGGTGGCATCACAGGTAGATGGGCTATAAAGGCAAGGAGATGTGCATACATAAGAGTCTCAGTCACTGATTTCATCTGTTAGCAGCCCGCATCTATGGGCCCCTACTGAATGTTAATATTTTGCAGGGATGTCACGTAGTTTTTGTGCTTCTTGGGTTAGACAGAAGAGGAAGGATAGTGAGGGATTATCTTGATACATTCTCTAAAAGTCAACAGCACAACAGATGATTGCGGTACACCATTCTAGCAGTTTCAGACAAGACAGGGATAGTCACAAGTGCCCCCTTAAGGAATTTAATATGACCATAGACAGTATCCAGGATTGCATAATTACCACCCAAAAATATAAATCCCAGAATTCATCTCCTGCACATTTATATTGACATTGAATATATGCACTGTTTGAAATAAAGCCTAGTAAAAAAAGAACATAAAAAAGATCTCCATTTCACAATGCAAAAGCAACAGTACAAAAGACTATGGGACTCTAGATTAATAAAGTTCTGCAAAATGGATTGTTGATTTGGAAATGATAGTTTCTTTTTCTTTATTTCCTCATTTTTTGTATTCTGTTATGAGAATCCTCCAGACTTCAGTTTTCAGTTGTACACAGGAGTATTTGTGTTGCTTTGGGGAGATACCAGGCAGGAATAACAGTTTGTATCATAGGAACTTACTTCCTCTTCTCTTCAATAGACTGAATTGTAATTTCTGCCCCCCTTGCCCCCCCCCCCCAATGGAACTATATATGATTCTTTACTTTTTTCCCCATGGATAGTCTTGCTGTGATTGGAGTCTTTTTATATCAGTTAGGTGACCTCTCAGAACCCTGGCTGAACTGTGGCTTCAGTTTGTCATATAATCATTAAATGTAATTTGTGAATGTATTTCTGTAAAAGGCATGTGAATTCAAACTGCAAATTCAGTGGACTTGAGGAAATCATGAGAGACCTAGCTGAGGAGCCTTTTATCTGCAAACATATTCTGAATAAATCTAGAACACGTTATCACCTGAAACTTTGCATCTGAAAACAACATATACTGAGGGTGTTTTAAGATGCTCCAAAACCACTCGTATTTCTTAGAATCTTGACAGAAGTTTGGGACGCAGCATCTAGCTGTGATGGATTTTCCTTTGAGCATAGACAGAAAATCAAACTCCCATCAGCTAACCCATTTTAAATAGTGTTCCAGGGGTTGAAGGTCATATAATTCAAGGGAATTGACTCCTAGTACTCTCTGCGCCTTGCACGTGGAGGTTGTTAGTAGCCCATATTCCTCTTCCAGCTCTGTTTATATTGCCCACAAACAAATGCATTTACCATGAACTGGGTGGGAAGGAGGGCCAGGGAAGGAAATGAGGAGGATCTGGTCCACAATATATGTTTCAGATACAAGAGAGAGTTGTGTATGAGCAGTAAGTAGCAGTAGAGGGGAGTCTGCAAGAGCTAACGGTGGGTTTGTGCTAAAGAGAGAAGGCTTAAATCATGGTTGTCCTGAGGGAAAAGCAGGGATTCTAGCTCTATGTGATGTGCCCTCCCACATCACGGAGGAGTGTCACATGAGTGGGCAGATGTCTCATGCTTTGCAATGTTTGCGCTTACTCTTTTATAGCAAGAATTGTATTGTTCTGTTCATCTAGGGGAGAGCGGGTAGTTTGGGAGATGCTCTCAGTCACTTCGCCTGTGGCTGGCTGCTGCTGTCAAGCTTATGTCGTTCTTTTCATTGTCCATATTTTTTCCTACCTGGTTAGTCAGTGTAAATACTCCCTGGTGAAGCCAGCATGTTTTAATGTTGATGGACTCTATTTGTTTCCCTTTAAATCCTCTGTAGAATGGAAAATTGAGTTCCCCACTCTAAATACAAAATTTGGAAGCTGTACGCGTTCCCCAGGGAAGTGCTTGGCAGATGTTGGAGCGCTCGGATACGGCCCAGGGCTAGATTTTTAAAAGCATCACAACATTTGTATTAATGTTTTAGTAAAAGTGAATGTAAAAGTCTTTAATTAGTATTTTTAGAGGACGAAACAGTGATAAGGCAAACACAAGTGTATAGAAAATAATAACAAAGAGCAGTAGAATAGCAAGGGTAGAATAAATGCAAAATGAGCTATAAAACAAAATAGAGATAAAACCCTGGAAGAGGCCATATGAATTAATGCAAGGCTTTTTGTCATGACTAGATAAAATGTGGAGCAATTGAATATTAATAAAATAACACAAATTAACAAACAACAGTTTTTCCTTTTGTAATGTAAATTCAATATTTAGTGCTCTCTATGGTAGTTAAATATTTGCATCATTATGAGCAGCTGTTCTGATAAAGGAGAATATGAAGTCAAGTTCAATAATGACGTCTACATGTAAGCACTAAGTGAAGTGTGCTGTTCCTGGTACAGTCTTGTAATGGAAAGGAACTGTCTTTATGCTAGACCCAAGTGTATAACACACATTAGTGATTCATCTTTTCATCATAGGAACAGTTTTTTCCTCCCCTTCCATAGATAAGCTCCTTTGCCACTTCACCAATGCGAGTCACATAACCGCAGTAGTGACAGCGGGTTAGCACTGATGTGTAGTACTCCACAGGTACCCCTATATGTCCAGTTTATCCACATGTGCTGTATTGTTTGGGGGGGGAGGGAAACGAGGCAGCGGTTATTTGCAGCCTGCATGTGTGGCTGAAAGTCATATTGCACAGCTTACTGTCACTTGCAAAGAGAGATGCTCTGCAGCAAGGTAGAATTTCTTAATAAGATTGCTGCTGTCATTAGGGGTCACAGGCCAGATCTTCAGAATGTCAGTTGTTAACGACTTGATTTTTAGCTAATGTTTGGACTTGGAGCTATTTGATTTGCAGTGGCTAAGGAGCTAGCACTATATTCAGTGTGAGACACGTAGAGGAAGGGGGGACTGGGCTGAGTTTTGTTCTCTGCATTAAGTAACTTTGAATGATATGGTCTGAGCTCGTAAATCTGACGTTTTACATTGCACTTAAGCAGACATTTATTCAAAAAGATGAAGTTTTTTCCCATCATTCTTTTGGTTTAAGGTATACCATATTTTTAAGGTCCACTACAGATTTTCATTTTTCAGACAAAGAAGAAGTGTTTTAGTGCTTATGGTGGAATATCTGGAACCTTTAATACCAGATGGCTAAACCAGATTAAATTCCATTGTCAAAGTTATTTGTTCGTACACTGATATTTTTACACTGTAAGAAAACTAAACATTAAAAATCCAGCAACCTAATTGTAAGGTCCTACTGTTTTCCAGGAGCACAGCGCTATGCAGAAGTTGCACTGCACACAAATTGACAAAATAGTGGCACAATATGATAAAGAAAAGGTATCATACGAGAAAATGTTAGAGAAGGCAATCAAGAAGAAGGGGTAAGATATTATTTTAAAATTTTTTTTGGACTTAAAATAGATTTTATGCTTTTGTGGTCTGGAATAAAACATTCCTAAAAAGGTCATTCAGATGAATGAATTGCAGCTTGAACCAGCATCCTACATCAAACTGAGTATGAGCTGCTTGAAGGCTCTAGCAGTGGGCCGTAAGTGTTGTACTCACTTTGCCTTTCTCTAGTCTTCTACTATCAGAGTTTTAAAGTAAAAGCGAAGCAGTTGCCTCAAATTTTTATTTATGTGGTCTGATCTGGTCTCACTGCATTCCCCAGGGAATGCCACTGTTGTGTTCAGTGAGCACAGACTAAGGTCCTCAATAGCTCTAATGACTGGAAAGTAGCAATGATTTGATTTGGGGGAAAAAACTGGCTTCTAAATCCTGAACGTTATAGAATAATAGAGTTTTGCTGTGCTGTCAAGTTGAAGTTTCTTTTTAACAAAAAAACCTTCAGATCCTCAGCTGGGATAAATCAGTATTACTCCTCTGACTTGAGTGAAGTTCTTTTGCTTTGCACTAGCTGATGGCCTGGGACACTATCTGTGTGAATCTCTTAATTGTCCCAGAAAAGTTCCTGGAAGATACTGGTGACTGTAATAAAATGTCCTTCTTACAGTCCCATTTGGAATTACGTAGCAGGACCTGCTGTTGCCTTGCTGCAGTCACGTAGTCTGGCAGCAGTTTCTCCTCTCCACCTATCACCCTATGACTGGCGTTTCATTGAGACAGCGGTTTACACTATAATACTGCGACCTAAAGCAGGAATACTTTATTTAGTTCTATATCAAGCTATGCTAATAGTTAGCCTTAATTTCATATTGTTGTCATCTGGCAGCAACAACTGGCAACCAACTCACTCACTGGATACTGAATATAGATGCCTTTTTGGCATTGGATTCTTCCACAAATACTTTTTGTTTTATAAATTATTTGGAATGGCAGTGGTTTTTGAGTGTGCATGTTATAAACTTGCAACAGAACAGAAATAATAGAACTGTCAGAAGTAAACAAGGTAAGGAGAATTCTCCTCGCTGAATTATTAAAAGCTCACAAACTTTAAAAAGCTCATGTTGGTTTTTTTTTGTCCAAGAAAGGAGAACTGTAAGCACCCAAATACTTCTAATCCAAGTAGTTCCTTCCAGAAAATTACTACTTCTCCAGAGAGAGAGGAACAACTACAGGAGTAATTAATTTAATGTGGCTTTGATTCAATTTCCATTGAATATAACACAGCAGAAGGTTATTGATATAGCTAGATTTATAATTACAGTCAGGGTGTTTACTACAGTGGCAGTGAACTAAGCCCTGGACATTGTGCCATAATTATCGTGGGGGGAGAAAGGCTTCCCCATGCTCTGGTATTCAAGAATCTCATATCAGAAGTCATGAATCAGTATTCCTCTTGGCCTGAGAAGAAGCCAGTGCCTCTGCCTGTCTAGGCAAAACAGCAAATGAAGGTGTGTCAGAAAGTTAAAGGTGGTAATGGCTGTCTCTGTGCAGTAAATAGTGGAAAGTGCTGGGTAACAACGCTTTCCAGAGTAACCCCAAATGGGACAAGTATAAAAGCAGTTGATAATTTGATTCCCAGTTTGAGATGACTTCATTGGCTACTTGCAGTGTCTTTTCTTAGTTTTATAACACTTCTCTCATGGATGCCAAAGCCTTTATGATAGTTTTAAATTATCATAAAAAGTTAAAAAAAAAAAAGTTGGAAATGACCACTCCAGAAGCAGATCAAATACACAGCCAAACTCTGTGACTCCATACTTTCCATGGCCTCCAGAGTTCTCAGTCATCTGATGGCTCTTCAGTGTTACAAGAATAACTATCAGTATCTAATTAACAGCCAAATCAAATCCAGTATCAGCACAGACTTTCTGCGAAAACACTTTTTAATTCTGTATCAAAGTGTTTTAAGGGCTTCCTTCAGGGTCATTGTGTGTGCAGCCCTGAAAGCCCATTCAGTGAGGTACTTATGCATACGCTTCTCTTCACCCCAACTGTGCGGCATATTTAAGGACTTGCTTAAAAGCGAACATATTGGTTGAGACTTAAAGACTATTGAACTGAAATGATCTGATGAATAAGGGGTCCTGGGTTCAGTGAGTACAGGACATGCTCCATTTCCTTGGCTATCATTTTGGAACTTCTACAAGGAATAAAAGTTGTAAAAGAATGTGTAAAATGTGTTTTCAAGGCATTCATACTGAAATTGTCAGATACTGCCTGAAAAAAAGGCTTTTTAGTAGGTGTACAGAAGACGTTCCCTTCTGATTTTGTTGTGCAGTTTTTTGTGGTCCACTTCTGCCACATGGTGTGACAAATGTCAACTGCATATTGTTCAGCAAAGTAGAATTTTTTAATCACATGCTCGTTCACTGACAGATGGACAGGATTTTGCTCCCTGTGCTATTTCTGTTGTACACTTCAAATGCTTATAAATCTGAGAGGCTTATGGGGGTATGTATGCTTGTGTTCCCACTCTGAAATGGAGTTGAGGGCACAGAAAGGTCCTTCTGATTTATTGGGACTGTCCAGACATTGAAGTGTATGTGTGTATGTGAGCACGGACATGTGACATTGGGTTGGGCTGTCCCTGGGTATCTGTTCCCAACTGTGACTCGATGGTTTAGCCATGGACTGTGCCACTGCACCTGGGGACAATTCTCGTTATGTCCAGCCTGGCTGGAAGTTGCCTTGAGATACAATAAAAGCTGCTATTCCAGAGAAGGGATCAGCTGGTGGTTTTGATGTCTGGGATTCTGAAAAGTCCAGTGATTGAACCAATTAGGCTAATTTGGGATAAAATATGTTTGATTTACCTAAGAAGCGGTGTCTTTCGTAGCGTGTGACAAATCACATATGAATTATAGCCAGACGCTGATCGCAGCTACCCACATGCATAATCAAAGGTGCTTTCTTTCCAGCTGTTTTTTTTTTCAGGCAAAGGTAACAGTGGTCAGAACCTGTCTCTATGCCTTTATATTTCTTCCAAAGTGTCAAATGAGTGTTAGAAATCTCTACAAAAATTTCCTTGCTATGACTAGAAAATAAATGACTAGTCCTTCTGGTGGCCCTTGGGAACACAAGGCACATCACACTACTATTTTCAGTAAGGGCTTTCCTGGTACTGTTTGATGATAAAATTTTCTGCTAATTTCCATAAGTTTAGCAGTACTTTGATATTAAAATAGGATTTAAACTTGTTAAGAGTTTCCTAAATCTCCTTTTCTAGAGCAAACATGGATTAATGTTACTGCAGTCAAGCAATAACCATTCTTATTAGGGCCAGCTTCAGATGATAAATGAATGTGGCTCCATCCACTCAGTGGAGTTACACCATTTTATATCAGTGGATGATCCGACACAGAAATATTACAGTGATGTTAAAATAAATAGACTCTCTCAATATATTGTATTATTCCAGACAAAAAAACAGAGATTTCCAATGTGTGAATTTGTATTCTGTTGTAAAACCCTTCACTGCAAAAAAGGGAACAAGAAGATTGGTAAAGATGGCGCTTGTCAGTCTTCAAAAATGTATTGACTTTGGTGAGACAGTAATTGAAATTCCTGTTGTAGCTGCAATGGAATAGTTTTTCTGTACATCTGTCCCACCCAGTGCGCGGCCCAAGTAACTGGGCTTAGGGAAGGAAATTCTGTGGGTGAGAGGTAGAAGTCATCCATCTCCTAACCCACAGGCACATCAGGGGAGCTTCAGCACGGGCCCTCTGCAGGCATTTTACCAGCCCGTTCCTTAGAATCATGCACTCCTCCTGCATTAAACAAGCTCTGCAACTTGCATTCAACCCCATTAACTTTACCCAAACACAAAGGCCATGCTGTATTCAGCTTACTGCAGGAGTGGGGGCTGTCTTCAACATTTGTTGCTTTCCAAGTCATAGAAGGTATCTAATGGCTTGCGTTCAGCCACGTGGGTTGGTGTGGTCTGCAAGGGTAATGAGGCCCCATTCTTTGCAACCCATTCACTTCTGTTTTCTCACAGAGGGGCACTTACACTTTCAATAGGCGTTCAAATTTAGTATGCCCAAATTGCCCTGTGAGGTAGTTATTCTTTTTCTCTGCCTCAAACTAAAAAATAGCAGCAAAAATTACTTTTGAAACAGAGAATAAAATCAGGGCAAAGCAATGAATATGCCTGTAAGTTTTCAGGCAGAAACTGGTTTCTCTTGGCAAGATATTTTAAGCCTGGAAAAGGAACTAGAGTACCATAAATGGAGATGCTTGACATATCCTCAGCAACAGAATAATTGCTGGGCCAATCTAGAATTAATTGTGTGGTGTTTGAATTGAATGATCATTAATCCAACAATATTTTGTAAGTTGTGAATAAATTGCCAGAAGAAATAATTTCATTCCAATATGCTGCAGCACTTCAACTTTGATTAACATTTTAATTAGTAAGAGCTGACTGAATAGGAAGATGTTTAACTTGTGGCACACATTTGCAATTTTCCTTTTTTTAGAGGAAGTAATTGTCTTGAATTGAAGAAAGAAACGGAAACTAAAATTCAGACGCTAACATCAGATCACAAATCTAAGGTAAGCAAACAGCCAATTTTAACACATGCAACATCTGAAAGAGAGATTTTGAGACCCAAGCGGCAGTTACTTTTCTTGGAAGCATATGAATGATTTTCAGCAATAATAACATGTTGAAAAGAATGGGAGTAATCGGGTGTCTAAAAGCGTTTCTCAAAAAAATTTTTAAAAGCAACATCAATTTCCTACCCTTTTAAAATTATTGAAGAAAGTGCCATATTCATGCCTCATAAAGTTGAACTGGTCATTTGTATCAGTTCTACCTAAACAAAGAGAAAAATACATTCTGTATGAAATTTGGATGCTAAATACTCTCTCAAATATATGCATAAAGAAGTTTCTCTTTCATTTTCCCTCATTGTCACCATGGACAGCGCTTGCTAGTCTGCTTCTTAGGGAAGGAGGAGTCCAAGTTGCTCTTGAACCAAGTGCCGCCTTATTTATCTTTTTTTTTCCCCTCCATTGCTTAGTTGCATTGTTTTCTCCAAGGTACTGGAGAAGAAAAGTGCTCTGAGACTCAACCTCAGTTCGTTTGAAAAAGCTATTCTCAAGCTGTGATTCATGGCTCACATTGAGTTGCTTAGAGCAGCTTCCTCTATACTTCTATACCACTGCTGTACTCACTGACTTCATATTTCCTTTGAAAGTTTTATCTACCACCCGTTGACATGCTTTCAAGTTTCTGAAAGATATCCAAACTAGAGGGTGGCAGGTGCACTAGAAGACACATCCATGTACAAAATGATCCGGAGGGAGAAGAGTACAGGAGACTGACCACAGTACAGGAGAGTTACTGTAAAAGCTGAAACCTATGAAAGGAATCAGACAAGTATGGAAAATACAAAGAAAAGCAGCCATATCTTTGAGACTAGAATAAGGTCATTTGCATGTTTTCTTCTCCTAATTTTATTCTTTAGTTTTATTATTTCATGTGGAGAAGATCCTGGTTTTCTAAACAAGATTGGTTTCTTGTTGCTGCCTGCTCAAAGACATAGGAAAATCCCTGGAATAAACCCTAGTGTACTATCTTATCTTGCTCTCTCCTCCTATGAAAAGTCCAGAACTGTTTCCTTAAGTAAAAGCAAATTTGTTGATGACTTAAAAAAAAAAGATAAATCATTCATTTCCTAGTGAACTAAACTCTCTGAGGAGCACTAGGTCCCTATCATCCAGACATAAGCTCCAAAATTCATTTGAAGTTATATTGTGTAGAAAATTTTTTGCTGTGATCTCTGCTTCTCACCTGTGTCATTCACAGCCTGGAGCTGAGGTGTGATTTGTACACAAGGGACATCCAAGTGTTCATTAACCTTCCAAATGCAGTAAATGTGACTCATGTTTTCCCTTTCCACAAATGCATGCAGTTTCTGAGCTCTGTTCCTTTTAAAATCCTGCTTTCAAACTGGTTCCCTTCAATTTAATCCGTACCTGGAAAATAGATTGATTTTTGTCCACTCCCATGTCAGGTTTTAGGATGACATTTTCAAAGGAGACTTAAATGTAAGCTCCTTTGAAATGCCAAGCCTCTGTGTGTTGGATAATTCCCGAAGAACTCCTCTGCAAGACAGCTACCTCTGTGGTTTTCTCTAGGTCAGTGATTTTCAATATCTTGCTCACTGTGGTTCCATCAAAATTGTCCAGGTTACGTACCGATTTTAGTATTCTCACAGACGTCTTTTGTTTCAATTGCCATGTGTGGGCCCTTGAATTATTCCTGGAGATCATTCAAAGGTTTGCAAGCAACAGGTTGGAAAACAGTGCTTAACACCACAGGGAAATTAACTTTTCTCCTAGATGAAGGTAGGTGCAATTAAATTAGATTAAATTCTGAGATGCTGAATGCGTTACACTGATACAGTGGGAGTTTGATTAATTAACAGTTGTTCAGCATTTCTCAGCATTTGGCCCACTAATTCTGATATCAGATTGTACCACAATTCAGCTTTAATTACAGCTCGTGTCCTCCAGTGCAGCTCTGTGTCACAATGTGCACGTACACTTTTAGCGCCAAAGAGACCTTTTCGTCTGCGAAAGTCGTCTTGTCATGAGGAAACATCCAGCCCAAGTTTGGCACAAAATATTTAAATTAGATCTGAATGTCCCAATATGTACTTCACACACAATTAACCTAGCAGATGCAAATTACTCCCCTGCATTAGAAAAGTAGGTCCCAATATCAAGCAGGCAGAGGATGAAAAGAAAAAAAGGAAAGATTACTTCAAAGACTATTCCTGCTTGAACTTAGCGACTAAACAAACATCTTGCATATATGCTGTGCAAAAGAAAGTTCCTTATCAAGATTTTAATTAGTCTCTTAGGCCCAGTGTAGGAACAGATGAAAGGACAGGATTGCAAACACAGTCTGTAGAACAGGAAAGAGAGAAGTTAGCTAATGGTTATTTTTCTTATCCTTTTGGACAAGCAACACTACCTTAATAGTGGAAAGTAGGACAAGAGCACAGCCCAGTGCAAATGAAATAGTAATTTTAACTATGATGCTAATAAATTGGAGAAAAGCAGGGATGTACACTGAATTTACTACATCTGAAATTTGAAGTGTATCACAGATCTGCAGCAAAATTGGATTTCAGATGATTTAATGGTCTTGAGTTCTAAGGTCGTCTGAATCTGAGTCAAATTGGGTATTTCAAGTCTTGTAACTGGTGTTTGGCAAATCCCTTACATCCTTTTCATCAGGTTATATCTTGCTCTACCTGAAATGAGACTTCCAGCTTGCAGGATATTTTAGAAAAGAAATCTTCCCTTTCTCTCCCATCCCCAGAGAAAAACTTGTTTTACAAGGAGCTGTACCTGCTTCTTAGACTGCATGCTGATTTTCAAATCAGTAGCACATCTGTCCATAAACACAGGCAGCTTTTTTATGATTCTTACTTCCTATCTTCTCAGATTAAATAGTTAAGGTGTTGCCATGCTTAAGTCTCCTTGCAGGTTTCTTCTTTGGGAGTTGGAATTGATGATCCTTCCAACTCGAGATATTCTATGATTCTTTGGTATCAGTGTACCTGAGATATAGGATTCCTGCCTTCGTGTTTGTCTGTAGTGTATAACATTAACCATTTAAAAACAATGATCACGTTATTCATTTGCCATGGGCCCTTGAGTCTTTGTTCCTCTGCATTTGTTTGGGCTTTGTAAACGCTCTTTGCAGTTAAGTCACAAAATACTTGCTTTTGCCATGGCTTCCGCTATTTATACACTTATTTGTTTCACTATTTTATTAAGTCATGATTCTTTTTTTATGAAAGATTGTTTTGCATTTCCTCTACAGCATAAGGAGGCTTTAAATAAAAGCAGACTCTTTTTTGTTTACTGGAATGCCTGCCTGTCCTTTTAGGGCAATGTAAAACGCTCTTACTGTAACTAGGAATCAGATCTCACGTGGTAATATCCCCCGCACTTTCTAATACTTCAGATTAGTCTGAAACCCAGTCCTAAATGGCAGGCTGTATGGAAGAGCGGCGCAGCAGCAAGCGGTGGAGGAGAATACCCGGCCAGCTCTGTCACAGTTCCCGCTGCTATTTTATTGATGTTTGAAAGGGGCAGAGCCCTATCAGACCATTCTCTGCAGGAAGGCAATTTGAATCCCATATCTGTGTAAGGAACCATGTGTTGGCTCCTGTGCCAAGACGTGTGCCACACAGGTGTGATTTGCTGCTGGCTCTGCCTGCTTCCTGGGTCACATAATAGCACTTGTCTTTTTAAAATATTAATACTTTCTAACATTGTGACCATAGAAGTTTTCTGAGTACTTGGTCCCTCTTCTGCTGTGGTCCCAATTGCACCCAGTTACTCAGGACTTTGGATCTACCTGTACCTTTTTTCTCCAAATTGTGGGTGGAGCTGACTCCATCTGGAAACTCTGCATTGAATATAAATAAATAAGGAATGGGTTTTCCTGAGAACTTCAGCCATGACTTACTTCTAGCTCCCCTGAAGTTCACTCTAGGTCTCCCTGGGGGTTGATAAGCCAAGTGAGGTCACTACTGAGAGGAGATGCATGCAGCCTAACTGAAGTGTCTAGTTGCTTGAGGCCCTGTGGATATGAAAAAGGCATCTCCAGGCAGTGTTTACGTGTGATAAATCCTGCTTTGAAACTGCTCACCTTGTCGCATCAGCAATACAAGGAGCTTGGACTAAACTTGGTCCTAACTTAAGTGCTTTAGGTGGATGCCAGAGGTGAGCTGGAGTGTCTGCCCCTCAACCTTTCAAAAACTCCATCTGAAAAGTTAGCGTCTTTTCCTTACCAACATCCAAGCATTGATTTTGACCCATTTTAAAACTGAATCCTCATGTTTTTCTGGCTCCGAAGGCAGTACTGCCTTATGAACATTTTATTAAAGATACTACTCCTACTAACTGCTCCACATCCTTTAGTGTATTTATCACTTCGTAGTTGATGGGCTCTGGCTTAGTAGTACACTTACCCACGTGCACAAAAATAAGCATGGCTCATTTTGCTGGAGGTATACTCGCTCTTAAACACCCTGATGAATTGGGCCTATATTAGCCATACCAATCTCCTGCCTCAAAATGCTTTTGTTTTTTTCTGACAGCTGCAGAAAACTCTAGGTTGCTCTCTATCAGCTGCTTCTGCCTCCAATCCTATCTGTTTTGATATGGGACCACTATTTAAAGATAGTTAAATGCAAGTCTGGCTTTCAGGTAGTGGTAGTCACCCTGATCTATTACAAAATTACTCGTTGGGTTTTTTTTTTTTTTCATTAGCAGTCCAGCTTTATTACACAACATGAGCTGTGTGTAGGAGGGCCTTCAGAGGAGCCTCTCCAGGGCAGAACGGAGACTGGACTTATTAAGGTCCCCTCTTCTTTCACCATCATCAGTGTGTGCAGGAGAGCCTGTTCTGCATCATGCAGACCCCACATGTGGGCCCACACCTAAAATACTGGCATCGGTCTCTCACTTTCTGAGCAATATTGTGTCAATTTTTGATTTGAAGAATATGGCTTAGCTTTCATAGAAGATGACCCAGGTGCTATTAGTTACCACAGTAGCAGTTGAAATGGCTACCTGAAAATAGGTTTATTGTGAGGCATATTTTGTATACCATTTATGGAAAAGTAGGATAGCTTGTCAAAATACCCAAAGATAATTATTAAAGGATAATAAAATATATCTTTCTATTAGCTTCTTTTCTAAATCATTGAGTGCAATATATTCTTATAACAACAACTCTGGTGATTTAGACTTCTTCATATTTTCTCTTGGGAACTTTCCAAAACTTTAATCTCATTATTCTTGTGAGTCTTGGGAGATAAGCAAGAGAAGAATACTTGTCAGATTCCCTGCTGACTTAATGAATATAAAACAAAGATACGTAGCCCGTCTTCAGATTCAGGTTGTATTAAATACAGGATTTCTCTATAAACTGACTGTGTTTGTAAAAGTGTCTCCACAAAATCAAAGATTGTATTTAAGCCCTCAGAGAAATCCCACTCGCTAGGTTTTTTCCATTGTTAATTTCAATACTTTTAATATATATTCTTTTCTTGGCAACCAAAAATGTGAAACCATTTTATTATGAACTCAGTGTTAGAGAAGGTTTTAAAATAACAGTAGTATAGTTAAGAGCATAAACACAGTTAATTTATTCAGGGCACTTGAGATAATAGAGTCCTAATAGTAGGGGTTGTTTTACATCTGTTTTTGTAATACACTGTAGCGTCCTCAGTGGCTTTGTTCCTCTGTGAAGCAACTTCATTTTTCACAATTTAGCTGCATTCTTTATCTTTTTTATGATTGCCTTTACATCATCTTCAGCAGCAGTAATAGTTGATTTCCTAGCCTAGCTGAGAACCTCTAGCAAAGCTGCTGTTACTTCTCTACAGGTCAAAGAGATTGTGGCACAGCACACTAAAGAGTGGTCTGAGATGATCAATACGCACAGTGCCGAAGAGCAAGAAATCCGTGATTTACACTTGAACCAACAGTGTGAACTACTGAAGAAACTGCTGATTAATGCTCATGAACAACAAACCCAGCAGCTAAAATTTTCACATGACAGGTGAGCAGCACAGCGTTACCTGATAATAAGGGTTGGTTTATGTCTGCTTTGTATACTGTTTTAGTCTCTTGTGTTGATCACTCCTGTACTTCTGTCAAAGATACTAGGCTGTATGCGTGGTAGAAGTAAAAGAAGTGATCATACAAGATTTAGATGCAGGAATGGGCTTCTTAGCTGGTTTAGATTATCTGAACTTCATTAAAGGCAGTGGATGCGATAAGTGGTGGTAGTTTGCATCAACTGTGGATGCTTTACCCAGGAACTTCAATTCAGAGGCTGGAAACTGAGAAGTATCAAATATGGAAGTATCCTTTGGAGTTGCTAGCAGTTGTGGACTCATGTGTTTATAGCATAGGTGATTATAAGAAAGTTCCATGAAAAGTAAGATCATAAAAACAACGGGTAGCAGGATAAGCTACCTTAGACTGACATATTCACACAGTATGTCATGATCACTGGGAATACTGAAGATATTGCATGACACTACTCTCTTGTTGCTTTTGTAATTAACCATTCTGCCCATTTGAAATTAAATAAAAGTCAATACACATTGTATCCACAGTGTTAAAAATGGCAGTAAGTAGAGGAATAAATACATACATACATATATATTCATACATATGTATATTCATATATATGTATATTCATATGTAATTGTCTTTAGCATCTTTCACATAAAAAGCATGGGGAAAAAAAGGAATAAATAAATCACATTTAAAGAAGGAATTGAAATGATTTTTTTAAATTCCTGAGTGAAAAAAACAGCTTATCTTTGCATCAGAGAGAACACATGCTGGGACCTGCGAGCTTTCCATCCAACAGAGAATTGTCCCAGCAAAAGGCTTTTAGTGAGCTCATCTTTATGTTAATCTCTGTGTTAACCCATGTATTCAAGCTGTCCTGTAATACATACCCAGCAAAAATGAAGTCCAAAAATTGTTACATTATAAAAAAAAGCATCATTCAAAAGATACTAGCCAGAGGAAGGTGCAGTCCTTGGTACTGTATCTCTAAATCATACCTGGCTGCATCAGCCGAGAGAAATCGCATCACTTTTTTTTTTGAGAGTCCTGTTTTCTGTCCTATTTGAAATTCACTACAATGCTTAGAAGATAATTTGCTAATACATAGCCTGTGAAAATAAGTTTTTGTTTTCTTTTCTATAGATATTTCCTTATTCTCTTAACTTTGCTAAAGGCTGTCATTGTAGGCAGCTATTATATGTACGCTAGGGCAAAGTTTAATTTTTTTTTAAAGCTTTTTTCCTTATAGTTTTTGTCCTTGGGTTTAGAATTTCTGTATCTCTGTGTTGTTTAAACAGCCCTATATCATGTCTTGTAAACGGTTCTTATATTCTTGGTAATGGATCTTGCTCACTTTATTAGAAATCATTTGTGTTCAGTCCATGTATTGTTCTATTTTCAGAGCTACTAAGAACCAGACCTCAAAATCTACATCCTGATAAATACTAAGAACTTTTTCTTCTCAGCTGTCCCAGAAGAACAACCTTCAAAATTCTTTCTGCTTTATTCATTGCAATTTAGTGTGTTTCTGCGTATTTGGGAATTTGTGTGTAACCTCTAAATGTGCAGACTAGGGACTTTCCTGTTTAAAACAAATTTAAGACTCTGTCTGAATCTATGAATATTTCAGAAGAATTTGGAATGTGAAATACTGAAATGTGAATAATAATGCCCCAAAGAGACAGTACACTTAATCACTTGTAAACTTTTTTATAGAATATATTGTGTGTAGGAATACCTATGCATTTATCTGTGTAGGTGTATGTAATAGCCAAGAGACAACTCAGGTAACCATAGGGGAAAAAAGGATCTGAGAGCAGCATGGGAGGTGGCCCATGCTCTCAGCATGCTGTTCTTGCCGCTGCCCTCTCTGTGAGCCGAGGTAATGAGTTAGCTATCACAACAGAGGACACAGGGCGAGTAGGGAAGATCAGTCATCTAAAGTGCTGTAGTTATCTGCTGTAGGGTAGATACTTTCTCTCCATGTGCAGTACAAAAAGCAATTACAGTTTGTGCTTTGAGCTCATTTAAAAACAAAGCAGAAGACAGCAGATACTACTAAAAATCTGAAGCTTATTGAACGCCGGGGGTGCTGTGCCCCCTGCCACCCCAGACTGGGTTAGCTTGACTGACTTGGATGTAGCGGGATTGCAGCATTTCAGAAATTGGGCATGTGAAGCTGTTATTCGCAAACATTACGTGCTCCAGATAAAATAACATGAGAGAGAAAAATTATGTGTGTTTTTTTTTTTTTTTAATAGAAGAAGAGATTTCTAGTCATTCAAACAATACTGGTGACATAAAGTAATGTGTTAATGCACTTTAATGTCATCTAAATATATGTATAAATTCCAAGGATAGACTTACATGCTTAAAGTTAAGTATCCCTTTAACAGACATGTTTGTATAAATTTCAGAGCTGCAGTCAGTATAATACAGTAGGAAATCAGCAGTTAAATGTTGCAGTTCATGTGCCACGTTTTTCAGAATCCTTTTTTTCTTTACCATCCTGCCATATCTACTTCTTCCAGTTAACTCTGGCTACAGCCATCACCACCACTCGTGAGCGGGAGGGAGCTCTCATGGCGGCGTAGTGCTGCCAGCCAGGGCAGCGCGGGCTGAACTTGAGACGCGACGTGAAGCCCCGTGCCAGGCAGTCGAGCAGTGAACTGGCACTAAAACTTTGGCCTCATCTTTGAGAAGCGCTATTTTAGAAACAAGGAGTGGTCCCTACAAGTGCTGCTTGGTGATTTTAAAAGGAAGATAAGATTTTTCATTTCTTCTCTTAATAATACTTTTTATTCCTTGCAAGCGGTGAAAACCCAACACACCCAGAAAGACCCAACAGCAGTGCAACTCAGAGCTAGATTAGAGTTTGCAGAACAGAGAAACAGTTGCATATAGATGTGTTGGCTTTTTCAGCCATATCCATGGCCAAAGCCTCATTTTGAAATCATCAGTGATGCACAGTAGTCCTCTAATCCTCTTAACTTCTTTCACTCTAAAATTATATCTGATGCAAATAGGCTAAATCAATTTGAACACCTACGTGTAACTTTTTTCATATCCTTGAGCACAGTAATAAAAATAAATTATTTCAGTACTGCTCCTAAGAAAGTATGCTTGAAAATTACTTCAAATTCAGTATAGAAAATAAAAGCTTTTATTTGGAAAAAAGACTGTTGGAATGAAATGTGCTCTCGACACAACATTTTTTTAGAACCCAGTCTAATTTTTGCTGTGATACCACTGCTTTTAAATCTGTATTCAGGAAATGTTTCACCTTATGAACTCTGGGAGGAAAAAAAAGCACTGCATTTCTTTAATAAAAATTTTAAACTGTGGAAAATGTAAGTCATGGAACAACGTTTCTTCATGCTACTTAATGATTAATATATTTTAGAGATGAAAGAAAGCTAAAAAAGATTCAGTGACAACATTTCGTTAAATTAAGCACTCTGTTATGTGCCACACCCCTCCTCTTCTGTGCGTACAAAATACTTAGAATTTGGGGTTAATAAGTACAATAATTGTTTAGTGCTCTACTTAAGATCATGTCCAGAAAAACAGACTAAGGCACTGCCTTGGCTTGTGACGGGTAACTTTTAGATGCTTATGCACTACTGGGGACTTTACAATCTGTTATTTGCTGTCTAATTTCCATATATAATTCCTGTTTAAATAAGTGCTTAAGATCGGGAGCTGCGAGTGCTGGAATGCTAAGCAGGCAGAAAGCAAGAGCTAGCCTTCAGGGATGGCCTTTTTGGAGCTTGGCTGGCTTACCCAGAGTAACAAAAAGCCTTCTGCTCACTCACAGTTCATAAGCCATTTCTGAAAGTCAGCATCTGTGCTGTTACTCCCAACAAAGAATCACAATCTCTTCTTCTTTTTAAAACAACAGGATATTTATTTACTTATTTTCTATTTTTCCTACTATACTGGCTGAAACACTGAACAGGTTTTCCACCTCCTGAGTCAAACCACACCACTCAGGACATTACCCCTGGCAGGTCGTTGCCACCCTCCTGTTGAAGCTATCTTGTTTCACAGAAAAGGCTACAAGGTTCACAGGGCCAGAAGGAGAAACCGAACACAAGTCTGACCATGGTCTAAACCACAGGGCTCTTTTCAGGCCCAAATCAGACATTTTAAAAGGAAGTCTGTCAGCTCACACCACAGCTAGCAAATATTATTACTATTCATATTGCAGTCATGTTCTGAGTGTAGCATTTGTAATTTTTTTAGGCAGTTTTAAAAGACAAATCATATTTTCTAAATGGCTGATAGTAGCTCATACTTGGACAACTCTTACATACAAGGGAGAAAAGAGAGTCTTTTATACCCTTTCAAAGTGTAAAAATGCTTTAAACTGGTCTTTCAGATTATATTCTCTGGAACAAATGGAGATTTCTGAATGCTTGCTCAAATTATATAAAGTCTACCCAAAGGAAGGCAATTTTCCTATGTTTTGTTCTTTCCTCTTCCTTAATGCTTCAAGGACAAAATTAACCAGAGCATAGAGTAATATCAGGAAACCAACCTCAACACAATCGCATCTTAGGCATTAACGACTTTCTTTGATTTTGCCTAGGGAAAGCAAGGAAATGCGTGCCAACCAGGCTAAAATATCTATGGAGAACAGCAAAGCCATAAGCCAAGACAAATCTATCAAAAATAAAGCTGAAAGAGAGAGGTAAGTATCAGAGCTCCCTTCTTGAGAAGGGAAGAATGCTGTCAAAGGCTGACAGGTGATTAATTCTGTCAAAACCATGTATCTATGTATGGAAACAATGCCTAATGATTGTGCTGAATATATTTTAGATGACTATTTTAGGAAAAATGTTGCTTTTCTCATATTTATCCTTTTAATAAATGTAATGCCCTGATCAGGGAAATAAAAAGGTTCTTAACTTTATACTCATCAGCTATGACTGCTGTAGGTCTAATCGCACCATTAAATCAAAACACATCTGTAAGAGTTTTAATGATTGTACTTAAAGTGCATTATACTTTCTTGCTGTTGCTTTTTAAATGAAATGAGGGCTATACTGAAAAGGGAGTCTGAGGTTTGGTTCTAGCTGGAGTTAGAGTAACCAGAGAGGCAGCATCGCTAAAAACAGAGGAGGTGGTGCCAGTGAAGGGCTTTCTCCCTCATCTACTGATGACACAGAGGAGAGGTGGAACAGAAGGACAGAGTGCTAAAAGTGATGATAATCAGCGGAGAGGGTGATGGAAGATAGGAGTGAAGAAGCAGGAGACGTACTCCACAGCAACACACGTGTTGCTTCTCCACTTCTGAACTGAACTGCAGCGCTCTCCCTTGTTATGTGCTGGCACTGGAGACCTGGCCAGCATCCAGGCTCAGCAAACCAAGGGCACTGCTGCACTTGCAAAAGTGGGTTATTCACAGCACGTTTGGGGATGACAGCCTTGATTGACTTGAGAGACTAGAGAGACACTTGCCAGTACCAGTTACTGAGTCTTTTTGGAGGATTGATCTGCATTATAGCTATTTTAAGTTTCTTCTATTTATCCTAAAAGTTTCCAAATAAATAGATAAAAGCGGAGTCTACATGATGATGTCTCATAAGCCTTCAGGGTTTCCCCTTCGCTTTGGGCTTGCCATCTGGCTCATTCTTTCCTCTTTTACATTCCCTCCTTAGCACTGGGCTATTTTAGTCAAAAGGTTTGAACTTGTTCCCACTGAACTGAGTCCCTTGAGTGTCACAGCCTCCTAGCTCATCAGAAAGACGAGTTGTCGGAGGTTAATGCAAGACCTCCACTAATGAATGACTCTGGGATAAATCTCTTCCCAGATTTGAAAGCAGTCTGAATGCAGTTCTGGTTTTCAGGCTTTGCAATTAGTCTGATGCAGCTCTTTGAGCTATTTTGGGTATATTTCATGATGGAAATCTTAGGGAGAGACACTTTGCAATTAGGTATTTTATGCAAATATTAATTGTATACATAGCTTTTTGCTTAAATAACAGCTTTAAGAACTTTACAGCATTGGTAAGCTCTAACTTTACTTACAATCATCAGATGATTTTTCCATTACCACTGTTAAGAGATGTAGCACTTTTTATATACCAAAATACACTGAGAGCAGAGTGCAGTAAGGGATACACAAATGAAATAAACATTTTTTAAAGTTCTGTCCACCACTCTTGAGTAACAGAAAAAGCAAACTTCATTCACAACAGTCTTGGTCTTTTTTTTTCCAAGTCTTCAATCATACTGTCGATGCACTTGGAAACCTTTAAGTGTAAAGGTGTGTTGCCAGAGGACCGTACCATTTGCCATTAGTGCCACATGGTACAGATAATCAGAAACCAAAATATACCTTGTGAGTTTGTGATTCTCTCTATTGGGTTTCTTTTTTTTCCAATGAATCTTTATGGACAACGTTTGCATTTTTTTAGGCGAGTCAGAGAACTGAACAGCAGCAACACAAAAAAGTTCCTGGAAGAGAGAAAAAGGGTAACTATAACCTTGACAAAGTCACTGGGCACTATTTCTGGATATTCATTTTCATTTCTCTGTGTTGAGAATCCAGCTCTAGTTAACAAATAGATGTTTGTCCTTGCTTTGTTCCACATACTTATAGTGTAAAAGATCTAACGTCTATATAAGAGAAAGCTATTTCAAGTTAACAAAATTACTATTCATTGTTGTGTGTTTGCTACTTTTATGTAATATATATTATATATGTAATACTTATAATATACATGTATTATTATATGAATAGCTCTTCTTAAGATTGGGCGATATAATAAGCTTCCTGTGATGTTTTGTGCCATCCAAATGGGGCAAGGCAGTGTATATATGTGTATGTTTCAAGTGAGTTTTTATTTTGCTTGATAATAATGTGCTACATTTCCCCGCATTATTTTCTCTTGCTTACAGCTGGCAATGAAGCAGTCAAAGGAAATGGATCAGTTGAAAAAAGTTCAGCTTGAGCATTTAGAAGTCTTGGAGAAGCAGAATGAGCAGGTATCTTATTTTAAAGGCTTAAAAGAAAAGCAAGCTAGTGAAAACAGTAACCAGAATCAGGCTGAGTAGAATGCTTCTGAATGTAAGTCATTCCCGAACTTGGGAAAATGACCTCGTTCGTGGTCACTCACCTACTTGGGGAGTTAAAATGAAGAGGTGAGGTGACTTAAATAATGATACAGAACCAGATTTGTTTCGGATAAGCATGTGAAAGCTAGACTGCTTAGCCAGAGTCTGTCCTTTCAGCTGTCCAGCCACGTTGATACTTGTTAGCTAGATACAACAGTCATAAAAGGCCCAGCATACCCATTTTAATTATTCCCAAAAAGTACCTCAAGCAGATTTGTTTCCTTTATTTTGGAACTTACATTTCTAGTGTTGATTGGAAAATATGGGTGAAACATGTGCACAGAGCATCTCTGAACTCTAAGAGACAGTTAGTTTGGACTGAATTCTAGAGATGTATAGTAGCATGGGGAGTTTTATCTGTACTAGTACACCCTTTCCTCATTAAAATACCTTATTATTTTCTGGTAGTTTATTAGCTTTTTTTTTTTTTTTTAATTGAGAAACTACTTGGCAAGGAAAGGAAAATTCTAATCTTACTTCTGGTAGAAGCAACACTATCTTCTGAGTAGTTCCCTTGCTGAAAGGTTGAGCCAGCAGAGCTGTAATAATTGTATGGACTTGCAGTACTGCACTTACAAAAATGTAAACTGCAAGGGGAACATACCCAGCAGTTCAGTGAGATGAGAGAGAGGAGGTGCATTTAATACCCATTACTTTCAAGGGTTATGTACTTACTTCTTTGTTTATTAAATGTTCAGAACTTGAACTCTCTAGCAGACATTATAGTATGAATTAAAACCATCTTGCAGAGCGGGAGGGAGGAGAAGAATACACGCAAATTAAGGATTTCCACTGTCAGGAGAGAGTCCTACAGCCCCAAAGGCTGCAGCCTGGTTAACTTCTAGGGGGGTGACAGCATGTAGGACTGCAGGCAGCTGCTACCACTGAGTCCCAGCCACCATGGCTCTGTCTTCTGGTCGTTCCACCTCCCTTCTGGACAACAACCAAAGCTTCCTAGTCTGTTCCCTCACAGGGTTTCTGTAGACGCTGTCTCTAACACCCAGCACAAACGGATCTGTCAATCAGTCTGCTCCTGAGCAATATCTGCACATAATCAAAAGGCAGAGGAGGCAGGCACCCGGGGGCGGCAGCTGGGCTACAGCGGATCTGTAGCGTCACTGTAGAGAGCGTGACAGAGAACTCCCTGTGAACTGTGCTAGTTGGCAAAAAACGATGGGCTTGATCCAGAGACAGGGGTTATCAGTGGTTTCTTTCCATTGGCTTCAGAGGGCTTTGGATCCATTTTTTTAAAAACGTAAGCACAAGAGGGAATGATTATAGTTGTGCTTTTAACCACAATGTGATAAACACGTTATGTATAACGGAGGGAGGCTGCTGGGAAATAAGTGTGAGTCATTAAAGGAGTCACCTCTTTCGGCAATTAGATACTTCCCTCACCTGGGGTTACAGCATCCACTGCTGAGAGATGGTAACAGCCTACATGAGCTTGCTCATGCTCCATTTCAGTGCAAAGATGAAGCCAGCTTAAATCATCAATGATTAAATGGAGTAAGATCATTCACGTGCTGGTTATCACTTTTGTCTGGGCATGTGGTGGCCTCCACCACCGGGGTAGTCCTTACCAGCTTTTTAACTCACTCTACTTTGATCCATCAGAGCATATATTTTCATACCTGCTGTTTTGATGACTTCCTTTTAGGCCCAAAAGTGCACCAGTGCAAAACCCCAGCTGGGTCTGGTTTCGTTGTCACACGCATTGATGTATGAAAGCTAGTTGGATCAAGATAAAGGTGGTATTTGTTTAATGAGAATTTCAAAGCGTGATTTTTTTTTTTCTGATCAAACAAGAGAAGAAATTTTTCCTACAAATATACAATGTAGAAAAGTTGAATTATGGGTGGAAAGAGCCTTCAATACAAACTGTTATGAATTTAAATTTGTTTTGGTTTATGTATGTTTTTCTTGCATTAATTTTTCAATCTCACTTCAGTTTTCATTCATTTAATTTGCTTCTTGTTGTATTACTCAATTTTGACATTATTATTTTTGTACAAACAGCTTTTGAAATCCTGTCATGCAGTGTCTCAAACACAAGGTAGGATGGACGTATAATAAGCAAACTATTATTTCAGTGTGCTTTCCTTCTAAATTAACTCATCATCATTGGAGCCCTCCTTGTAAATGCAACCATTGGGAAGTACCATTGACATAGTGAACACAATGTTAATCTTGTTTGCACACGGATATTTAAGCCTGACATAATATTAACAGTATTTTGTGCTTTAGCATCCCAAATTCAGATGCATATGAGCAGTGATGTGCAGAGGAAATATTTAGAGATTAACTTGTATTGTACATTACCTGTTGTTATTGAAAGATAAGCTTAGAGTTCTAAACCGTGTCTGTGAGAAGTGTCTATTGATCTAAGAAAACTATTTTAGTGTTAACATACGTATGATTAACTGCTAATGCTGATAGACAGACAGAGTATCCACGTATATCAATATGGTAATAAAATAAGTAATTCCACATTAAGAATAGCAAAATATAGAACAGATGGCTAGAAATAGCTTTTTAGTGTCGAAAGAAGAGAGGCTTCCAGCGCTTTAAAATTCACTTCCAAATCCAACACGTTACAAGGTATGGCAATTATATTTACCATGTGGCTGTGCTGCTGTGGCTTCCTAAATAATCGTTACTCAAAAGAAATCTCTGTTAACCCTTGTCCTACCAAGGGAAAGGCTTGAACATCCAGTTGTACAGTATTGCCTGATCTGAATTATTTTCTTGAATTGATAACATACTTGTATCTTGCACCACTGAGTCTGACAGCACCCACTTTAACATTTATTTATAGACATCTAATGAGGAAAAAAAGCATTCATTAGGCTAGGGGAAAAAAAAAATTCTTTTACTTTATATGGTTCTTAGCCTGTCTCAGATCTCACTAGAGAGCAAGCATCTTGAAAGCAGAGTCCATTAGCTGCCACTCACTTCACGGATTCACTGTAGCTTCGAGACTGCCTTCCAGAAGGCTCGTCCTCAAGGATCATGCTTGTGCGTTCACGTCAGAACGCACTGTCTGAACCAGCCCCAGACTAGCAAAGCCGGGCATCCTGGTCCTATGCTAATGTGTTCTTTGAAACCAAGTTATCTCTAAAATAATTCCGCATGCCATATATTGGCATGCAGAATATTTATAGGACACTGTGCCAATAGTTAAGTCACGAGCTTAAAACATGAAATGCGTGAGTCACTAACAAACAAACACAGGGTTTTGTTTTATCTGGGATTTCATTTCACACAGAGGCAAAATCCAGCCAACGTTTCAGAAGAGGTTGTACATATTGATTTATTTATTATGTTTCCATATTTTCATGTTAAAATTATTTCTTCATTACTTTCAAGCTTTTAACTCATTTAAATGGAGAGCGTTGATTAATTTTTAATCATATTTATGACAGTTGCTTTGCTATTATCATAATTACTTTTTTCCCCAAGATGATGATGATGATTATGAAAGTACAGGACTAGATTTTTCAAGAAGGCACGTATATCACATCTGCACAAACCCACATTTACCTTGCAAAATGAATAGCTGTGCATCTCATTACTTTAGAGCTACATCTGCCCATTTTCGCATATGCAAATATGTGTTTGCACATCCAGAATAGGTGACTCCTTAAGTAGGAGCTTGTGTAGCAAAGTTCCCTGTCTAAGCAACATTTACAACTTTCTGAGGAACATAGTTCACGTAAATCAAGTCCAGTAACCGTTCTTCCCTGCATGACAGACACATAGCAGTTACACCAAAGAAAATACTGGCTTGGTTTGCCTCTTGCTAAACCTGTCCTAATCCTTGGGAGCTTGGTTGTAAAGGTAGATGGGTTAGCTTGCCCTCTGGGGCAACTTATTCAGAGTCCTTTGGGATATGGATTTAAATCACTTCCCAGATTGAGAGCCCTCAGAGAAAATGAAGAGATGGTGACTCCCAGTTCCTTTAAACTGCAGAATTTCAAACCAAAGCACAACTTTGAATCTGTAACTGAGCCACAGGAGGAGTAAGTGTGTGTGTGCACACATCAGAGAGAGGGGGGAGAGGGAGAGGAAGGGAATTTAAAAAGCTCTCTCTACACAGGGGATTCCCAGGCCAGTTACCATTTAAATACAGTGCTTTAATTCTGCTTGCAAAGCCCGAGGCATGCAGAGTTTATAGCGAGATCTGGCATAGGTTCATTGCTGTATTCTGCACAACGCATTTGGATACAGTTTCGGGTGGATTCAGCGTATGTAATCCCATAGAGCATATAGCAGTAGTCTGATCCTGAGGTGAAAAACACCACGTCTGTAATCATAAGGATTCCAGGCCAGATGGAGATTATTTTTTAAAAATTATTTAAAAAACTCTTGCCCGCTGCGAGGAAGATGTTACGCTGATGGATTTTTGTCATTCATTGTCTTTATGAAAGAAATGAGTCCAGATCATGAACTCTCGGAACGTTTCGGGAAGTAACAGACGGCAGTACTCACACCGCAGCAGCGAAGCATACATTCCCAAAGCCATTTCCTATCAGGAGAAACAGTCGAATCAGCATCTGCCTAGTTTTCCTCCCCAAAATTGGAGCTTTGCATTTTACCATACAATTCTTCAGAAAAACAACCCATGACTCTTGGAATAGGATCAAAAATATTTTCCAAGAATTTGTAGTTGTGAGAATTACGTCTGATTTTGAAAACAGAATGACACTGGGGGGAGTAAGCATGATGTTATTACATATATCTTCAGTGTGTTTTGCCTGTATTTCACTCAGACGCTATCATATAAAACATGTGCTTAATTTTGAACAAAAGGTCTAACGCAATGCTTCATGCGGTTATTTTGGATTGCAGGCAAAGGAGATGCAGCAGATGGTGAAGCTGGAAGCAGAGATGGATCGCAGGCCAGCAACAGTGGTCTAAAGCCTCAACAAGCGAATTGAAGTTGGAGAATACAGCATCCTTAAAACGAGAGCAAAATTCAAAATAACGTTGCTGAGGTTGAAAAGTGGGCTTTTTTTTTTCCTTTTTTTGGGGGGGGGGGGGGCGGGTGGTTTTTTTGTTTTTAATATATAAAGTGTAGCTATGGACCGCCAAGTCTTAAGGTTTGCATTATTTCTTTTTTAACACTGGGCACTGAATTTCCTTTGTTGGATTTCCATGATAAGAATTTCCTTTGTTTAGAAAAACACTAATTGGAAGATGAAGACAGTATTTAAACCCAGTCCTGTATTCCTTTCCGTATCTCAACAGGCAGCTTGCCTGCAACAGAATTACACAATCAGAGCCTTGAAACACAACAGATATTTTTAACATCATCTCAGATGGCAACAAAACTGTAGTCAAGTCATGTTATTTACCATTTGTATTCTCACGTGTGATACATTGTGTAGAAACCCCATGCTGCCAGATCCCGAGAAGCAACAGCTCGTCAGATGCTCAGCACCTGATGTCGTCGAGCCCGATGAACTGGATCTTCTGCTAAGTCACCGTAATAATCAGTATAGTAAGGAGTTGAGTTTGGGCAATTTTAAATTAGATTCAAAGTATTTTTCAGGCAGCAGGCAGTTGAAAGTTAACTGCGTATATTCAAAAGTACAATATGTACAAAGTCATTGGCCAAATTCATCAACTGTAACAGTAACTTGACAGGACATTTCTGCAGTCCAATGATGTCATTCACAAGTGCCATATCAACTCTATCATGTCTGAAAGAAGCCAATATCCTGTAAAAGTTACTGCAATGGTTAGCGTGAGGGAAATACAGTGTATTTGTGCCAAAACTGATCAGTGCTCTAAGGAATTACATATTAGGCACTTTAAGAAAAGTTTACATCCTACATTGCTTGTATAGAAATTGCATTTTGATCCTGCTGCGGCAGATCCCAGATATTACAGTTCCTTGTAACTTAAAGATTGTTTAAACGGCTTTTGGCAAAAAGTTTGTAACTGTGAAAATGTAAAAAGTATTTATACACTTCAGAATCACAACATTGTAGAAAATCACATACATGTTGCCACGTGATAAAACTAGTAAACAGAAATGCTAAGAGTATGTTTGCATGTGATAAAAATGCTACTAAGACTGTAATGCCTACTATATGACCACAGTCATTCTACTAGCTGGTAAATACTGAATAAATGTATGGCACAGAATATTGTTTGATTAATTACAAAGACTTTTAGCATAACAAGGTCTCTCTATATATATGTGTGTATATTAATTACGTGGGCATTCTTGATACTTGTAGTAAAGGAAAAGTACATAACTAATTTAATTTTACACAGAAGTATTTATGCAGATTTTCAGAATTTCATATCAGGAATAACCTTTTTATGTCCATTAGATATAAACCCAATTTGCTAATGTGTTAATTTGCATGTTCCCAGCGCTTGCTGTAGTTATATTGCAAAACAATGCATGTAAGCATTCCGCTTGGAATTTGTCCATGCTGCCAATTCAAAGATGACTGCATGGAAAACTGGTAGTTTAGAACAAATCAGATTCCTGATTTCAATGTACTAAGCACCAATTACTTTGTTGTATATGCTTGTACAAACAAATTCTACATATTCCTATAAACAAAATAAATGAAAAGAGATAATTATGTTATTGTCAGTCCTGAGATGAAACTTTCAACTTCTCTAATAAAAACCTTAAAAATTCAAAACCTTTAGTTTTGACTGTAGTGAATTGTAGGGGGGTGGGGGTGGTATTATTACTTACAAATTTTTAGTAAGTTGTATTTCCTGTAAAAATGTGCATAGTGTAAATATGTTTCTATCACAGCTTATTTATTCAAAGGAGTCTTATTTCTTTTAAGTGATAGAAGAATTGTGCAGCATTGGTCCTCGCAGCACTACAGAACTACCCGAGTACAGTGTAGCAGCACTACCTTGAGATGCAGCAGCCTGAGTACAGTGTAGCAGCACTACCTTGAGAATGCAACTGAGACAGAGGTCAGTGAAGTCTTTAGGTGTTTAAGGCAGGATTTAAACAAACTCGTGGTGCCTATTCAGAACTCCCATTCTGATGCCACTTAACCTACAGAGGCATCTCCAGCTCCTTATGATCTGTAACGTTATAATGCCCAGTTGTGTGTGCCTGTGCTACTGGGAGCAGCTCTCCCTGCTCCCTAAGCTTGGCTGGTCCTCTGCTCGAGTGCTGGAGGGAGGGAGCCGGGAGCAGCAGCAGTCTCAGAGCATGCTGGACAGGAGCCGGCAGCTCAAAAAAGGCAGTGGTTTTTTAATATATAGATTTTTTTTTTTTTTAAGTAAAAATGTCTTCTAAAACAGAGCTGGTGGAGACAGTGCTGCGAGCTGGAATTTTATCCTGTTGCCTACCGCAGTGGTTTCTAGCCAGTAAGGAGAAGCAAAATTGACACCAAATATGGAGGGAACCAGATGGTGAAGCATCAAACGTTACTAGTTGTCTTAGGCTCACTTAAAGCCTGGCTGGAAACCGCTGCCCTACCTGTTAAAGAAATAACTGGAAATGGAGGGCTTGGGTTCAGCTCGCATCCCTCTCTGAGGAAAATCAAACCTGCCTGTCTTAATTCCCTGGTGAGTATCCTACGCATCGGGGAATATGCTGGTTTTGGAAGGCTAGGAAATACTGTCCACAGCCTCCTTTTGAGTCTGTGCTCGCTGCTCAGCCAGGAGCGAGACATTTATCAAGTCAGAGAGAAAATGTGCTTCTGTGAAACCGTGGAGCTGAGTAGCCTCAGCTTGCAGGCTCAGCTCCCAGAACTGCTACATATTTCATCCATTGACAATTTAGCATAAAATGCAGACAGTAATTTGAAATTAAGTGATTAATTTTGTCAGCTAAGTATTTTGAAATACTGTTTAAGTAGTATTTGATTCAAAAATTATTTGAAGTTTGGCCGCTAATGTAATGAGGTGAGAATTTCCATTGAGATGAAATAGGCTAATCAATTTGAACATTGATACTGAGTTAAAGCAGTTTAAAATGTCATTCTCCGCCGGGGTGATGGATTCCACTTCAGTGAAATTTCATCGAGGGAAGTGGCAGATTCTCCCTCTCTGAATCTCTTCAGAGAAATTCAGCACAGCTGTGATGGGGAGGGTCATGACACCCTGGCCTCACAGGCAGCCCCTTATTCTATCACTTCCAGTAATTTGGGGGTTGGTCATTAGCTTGACTGTTTCCAGCTGTGGGTCTGTTTAACCCCCACCCCACTTGAGTGCAGTCAAACTGCATTGCCAGAGACCCAAAATACCCCTCGGGGGCTGATTTCCTCGCACACTCCACATGCTGTTGCCCAGGGGCTGCCTGTGAAGCCAGCTGCCAGTGCCAGACACGTCCCAGAGCCGCTTGACCAGAAAACCCCGCTCCTGGAGATGCACCAGTAGCGGTCCCAGCGCCACAGCCGCGCCGTCACTGTGCTGCGTGCTCCCTGCGAGGAGGCTGGTAAGAGTTATCGCTGTCTGGTAGCTGGGGCGTAGCAAGGGGGATTCAGCCTTCAGAGAGACACGGGCAGTCTCCGTGGCTGGGGGTAAGGGCAGGTTGCGGGGCTGGCTCCAGGTGATCCAGTCTGTGACCATAAATTGGCCCTGGTCACAGCATTTTGGGTCAGCTAATGTGGCACTGGCTCCCTCAGGTGAGACCTTTCTGCTCTCTCAATGTTTTGGGGCTTTCTTGGTGTTAGGAAATCTCAGGCCTTTCCCTTTTGTGCCATGGAGAGCAGGATAAACACGGCTCTGCAGGCTGGAAGTGGGGATTGTCACTGAAGCCGAAGGCTTTTTTGTTGTGCTGTGCAGCTGGCGGGTGCCGGCAGAGCGCGGTTCTGCACCGTGGGGCTCGGGGGGCCGTGGGTCAGGCTTGCCCATGTCTCTCTGCCAGCTGCTCCCTGTGGTACCCTCCTGCACAGGCTGGATGCAGGGGCAGCTGCTCAGGATCATGTCTTTATTTGGAGGCTTAGAAGCTACCTAGAAACCTCAAAAAAAATGGAAATTAAATAGAGGGCTAGAGAAGGAACTAGAGGCTAGTTAAATACTGAGGTCACCAGGGAAAGACCAGGTGTTAAAGTCACCACAGAAATACAGTCTATTGCAGTGAAAGAGCCTCGTATAGAAGATTATAATTTTTTTTTCTTTTATATAGTCCCCTGAAACTATTATCTGTAGATTAATCCTGTATCACGACTGGCACAGGTCTGGCTCCATTTTGGGGGGCAGGAATGACTCTTTATCATGAAACAGGAGAGAGAGGAAATGGCCAGAATAGAATATTTCATATGTGCAGCCAGCAGAAAAGGAATTTCACAGAATAGTTGCAAAAATCAGTATGTTCCTTCAGTATCTGCTTTTATTTTTAAAGAGCTATTTCCCAGCAAGAAAAGCCCCACTCTGCAGGTGTGCCCTGGCAGAGAAATCAAAACTCGCCTCGTAATACCTGGCTTCACAAAACCCTGGACCGTTTCCTCCAGACTCCTTTTCCCGAACTAGAAATGCGAATTGCTAGCGAATCCGCGTAACGCCATGCGCTCCAACCAGCTGCTGTCCTTTTGGCTTTTTACGAAAAAAATTATCCTCGGTAGGCTGCTGTCCCCCGCTGCTCCTGGGACCGGTGTCCCTGTGAGTGGTAAATACTCGGGTGCGCTCTTCGTGCCGGGGCGAGGGTTGGTAGCGCATTAAAGGGCCGTAAAGGCTCCCGATGAGAGGCAAAAAGAGATTTTAACGTCGCATCGCCTGGCCAGGGGGAAAGGCAAAACCCCGGAGCGCAAGGCGGGGGGACCGCTTCACTCCCCCGGCTTGAGAGCGGGGAACCGCAGGCACCGATTTCGCAGGGAATAAAGGGTATTGCCCGGGGTAGGGTGCGGGCAGCCCCCCCTGCCCTCTCCTCCCGGCAGGGATGGGGTGCGCCCTGCTTGTATTCCCCCCCGCCTTGCAGCCCCTTCTCTCCTGAGCGCCCCGGAGCCCGGCAGGGACAAGCCCTTCCCAGCACCTCCGAGGCGCACCCCGGCTCTGCCCCGAATCCCCCCCGGTACCGCTCCGCACGGGCACGGCCTCTATTGTTTTAATGCACCTTCTCGGTGCTGTCGGGACCGCTCCCCTTGCTACGGGATGGCCTGGTTTAGAGTATGTCACGACATCTTAAGAACTCGGGTGCGTTGGCGGCCGTTTACAAAAGGCTGCCGGGTTTGCTTCTGACCTTGTCACACAAAAATAGCTGCACGTTTCTTTCTAAATTAAAACACGAAGCAGCTGCTCGCCTCCACCGAAATTACTGACGCTCCGTGAGCAGCCGGCGCTGGACTAGATAAGCAGTCCCTGCTCCCTCCGCTCCGCTGTCCCGCTTTGGCGGCCCGCTTCCCTCGCCGGCGCTGCCCGGGCAGCGGCCCCGACAGGGCAGGGTGGGCGGCGGGGACCCGTGTGCCCGGGCCGGGCTCGTTGCGGGCTGCGCCCGGGACAGCGGCGGCCGCTCGCTGCGGTTTAGCCCCGCTCCGGCGGCACCGTCGGGCCGGCCCGGGGCCCCCCCGGGGTCCCCCGGCTCCCTCTCCGCGGGGATCCCCCGGAGCCCCTCGGCGGGGGCCGGCGGGCCCCCGGGCCGGAGGAGGGGGGAATCCCTCCTCCCGCCCTGCCGCCGCGTACGCCCCGTCCCTCGGCGTGGGCGCCTCCATCAGCTCCGCCGGCATCTCCCCTCCTTCTCCTCCTCCTCACACACCCACACACTCTTCCCCGTCCCTCCTCCCCGCCACTCCGCAGTAGAGTGCTTTTGCAGCCTGTGCAGCTCCTGAGGAAGGAGGTGTTTCAGGGGTTTTTTTCCTCTTTTTTTTCTTTTTATATTTCTTATTTTTTTTTTCTTTCTTTCCTCCGGAGCGGACCCTTTCGGAGGAGCAGCAGCAGCAGCCGCGGACACGCCGGGGCCGAGCAGGGAGGATGGCCGGGGGGCGCCTCCCGGGGCTGCTCTTCCTCTTGCGTGAGTACCGCGGCAGCGAGTCGCGATACAGAGCCCTGTCGCGATGAGGCAGCCGCTGGCGCTGAGATCGACCCGGCGCTGCTAGAGCACCGGTCTTGCTTCACCGCCACCGGCTGCCCCATCTCCACTGCCCGCTCTATCGCGACAGGGACGCCCCGTCGCGACAGAGGAGCTTACTCCAGCGGGTCGGGGGGGGTGTTAAGGTGAGCCGGCAAAAGGCGGCGGGCGCTGCCGCCGCTCAGCGCCTCTCTGCCCGCAGACGCCGCGGCTCGCCTGGCTGCCGAGCAAGAAGTTGAAAACCTCTCCGGGCTCTCCCCTAACCCCGAAAAGGACATTTTCGTGGTGCGGGAAAACCGGACGACGTGTCTCATGGCGGAATTCGCCGCCAAGTTCATCGTCCCCTACGACGTGTGGGCCAGCAACTACGTGGATGTGAGTCGGGGCCGGGGCCGGGGGAGCTGCGGGGCGGCCGGGGCTCGGGTTTGCCGCAGCCGCGGAGCCGCTGCACGTTGGACCGGTGGGGGAGGCGGGGGGAAAATCCGCCGGTAGTTTTGGAAAGTCCTTTATCCCCTCCGAGGGTGTTCAGCCGGGGCCGGGGGGGGCCTGTGGGCGTCGGGGGGGTCCCGGGGCCGCCCCCCTGAGCCCCGCTCCCCGTTCGCAGCTGATCACGGAGCAAGCCGATATCCCGCTGTCGCGGGGCGCCGAGATGAAGGGCAAGTGCGGCACCAACGAGTCGGAGCTGGAGATCTCCTGGCTGGAGCAAGCCTACACCCTCAGACTGTTCTTCCTGAAGGTACGGGGCTCCCCCCCGGGAGCTGGGGGGTGCAGGGCGGTATCGCCGGGCTCCTGACCGGCCCTGTCTCGGCAGGAGGGGCACAACACGTCCCGGGGGCAGGAGGCTTTCTGGAGGCTCGGCCGGATCCAGTTCACCTACGACACCGCCGAGCGCACCTACTTCAAGGACGCCGTCAGCCGTAAGCGCCCGGGGGACGGGGTTTAAAGCAGATCCCTGGGGTCAGGGGGAGCCGGGGGGGGGGATGACACACGAACACCCCGCGGGCTGCTCGCCTAAATGCAGTGTAACGGGAAAAAAGAAACCCCAAACTCGCCCGACAAAGCCGGGACCAGGTGCCGGTTTTAAACCGCATATTAATTTTTTTTTCCCCCCCTTTATATTCTCATTTTTAATCACCACAGTTGCCGTGGGAGGGAGAGCCCAACCTCTGCCCGTTATCTGCGCTGCCCTGGGCCCTCTGGGCAGGAGCCAGGGGCCTGCGGGGGGGGGCAGTGGGCCAAGGGCCCTCCTGGTCTGGAAAAATTTGTCTCGTTTCCTGCAGGAGATGTTTTTTAAGATTAATTATCCTCCTCCGTTCTGATGATGGTTGAATAGGTGGGAAAGCAGCGGTTTCCCAAGATAACGATGAGATCGACATCAATATCCATACCCCTACACGCCTCCACACCCAACAGCCTCCTCTTTTCTCACTGGGTTTCCTTTCTTTTGGCTTTCATTTTGTTTTTATTTCAGTTCTGCTCAGAAATTAGTTGTCTCGTATTGAAAATTGAAATACTGTCATTTGCAAGTTGTTCTTAAGATTTTCAAACTCCAGTGAATGGTGCGTTAAGAGTTTGTGGTATAGACACTGGATGCGGAGCTGTTTTTCCCGCTGATGTTTCTACTGTTTGTGTCCCCAAAACACGGTGGTGGCCATGCCTCATCACCCTCCGCAAATGTGAAACACTGATTGCCTTTCTGTGCTGCTGGAGGGGAACAAAGGGCTGCAGGAGAGCGCGAGGTGGAAGGCATCCCTCATTCCACCTTGCTGAGCCGTATTCGGCCTTCATTTATAAAACAAGCTTGATGCGGTGGGAAAATGTTTTCTCATAATCTATACTTGGGTGAAATGGTCATGTTGTATTTTTAGGAAAGGTGTTATGGCCTGTTTTGCTTTGTAGTGAGGTCCCCAAATTACATTGCTCCTTCCCACCTGAATTCAAAGCCCAAGTGCAGCCGCCGGAATTGCCATTTCCCAAACATAGGGAGTACGAGCACAGTCTGAGGCTGAAACCTGCGTATACATCATTTCTGCCATTCCTCTGACTTTATGGACTTCAAGTCCCGTGACATGAGCGTAGCTGGCAGCGGCAGAGCCAGCTCTCCCCTTCGTGCCGGCAGGACCGCGCGCTGCAGCTGTCCGTTCCTGCTTGCAGGCAGGCAGCCCCGGTGCGGGAACTGCCCTGGCTATGTGGGGGTGTCATGCCGAAAGCATGGCCCCACCCCAGGAGAAAATGCTGCTTTAAGAGCAGCGGAGCATGCGGCTGCCGCATTGCACACCGCCTGCATACCCTCGCGTTCGATTCATTAGCTTTGTTAATAAAGTCACATCGGTCCCCCAGAGACGGGACCTGACCTCTGCTGTTTCTGCCCCTTGGCCAGCCGGGAAGCACACGGCCAGCTCGCACCGGCTCTCTGCCCTGGTCACCCCGGCTGGGAAGTCCTACGAGTGCCAGGCGCAGCAGACCATCTCCCTCATCTCCAGCGACCACCAGAAGTCTGTGCAGCTCTTGCTGTCGGAAGTGCGCATCCAGCCCTTTGACATCACCGCGGATTTTGTCTTCAGTGAAGGTAAGGTGCAGGGCGAAGGCACGTCCTGCATCCCCGAGATGCTGACGCTGCTGTGGCCTTGGGGGTGTTGCAATGTACTGAAGGAATTTGGCTTCCACCTTTATCAGAGCACCTTCCCCTCCCTCGGGCAGGTTGTCAGTGCTCCCTGCAGTCCCTCCAGCCCATTCCCTGCCTCCGTGGTCTCCCCAAAGCCTTTACAAATTCAGCCCAGCTGCTATTTGATCAAGACGTGGGCTGTCGTTGCACGTACGTTGGCAATATGAGTTCTGTAAGGACTCATCTGGCTGGGTTGCCAGTAAGCCCCAGAACTGCCTGGTCCCTGGGGAGCCCTGCAAGGTTTAGGTGTCTCCTCTGCAGCACAGAAGGTGCTTCGGTACAGCTCCAGGGGCTTTTTGGGGCCACAGCACCCTGAGGAAAGCTTGGGGCTGCGGCGGGAGGAACTACTTGCGACGCATGTTGCTGGCTTCAGTTTGATTAATGCTCGTTGCAACGGTGAAGGAAGCGTAACAGGGACTTCAGTGAGGCGCCTCATGCGCCAAACACATGGGACGCTGTTCCTCCTCGTAGGTTTCTTTAATGTTAATCGTGGATAGAAGAAAATGTGAGTTAACGCGTGCTGTTCGTATCAAAGGGTTGTACCGAAGTCAGCAGCAGTACTGCCGTGGGGCGGAATTCCTGCGGATTTTGCCTGCCTTTAGCCTGAGGAACCTGTGGTGCTGCTCCTCCTCAACTTCCCTCTGCCTTTTCTGTCAGGTTGAATGAGGGAGTGTAAACATGCTCACCTGAATTAGGGCTTTGAGACTAGTCCCCTTTTTATAGTGCCATCTTAGCAAATTAGTTAACTCCATTATTTTAACAAGATGCAAATAAAACGTGCAACAGCCAAATCTTTTAATAACAAGCTAGAAAATGGTGGTGTTATTTTCAAGCCTAGCATTAAAAACGTGGGGCTTAAATATTTCCCACATGCAAAATAACATAGAACACAATAAAAAGCCAGCGCTGACTACAGAGCCGAGCACTTACGCTCATGACTCACATTCCTCTGACTGATGTAGTAAATACGTGCTATTACGTACGCTGGCTCTGGCAGAGCTCTGCGTGGCTGCGTTACTCATGGCAAGGCCAGTGTAGTATGGAGTAGGTTTCATCCGTGGGCACAAATAAATCTTTTTTTTTTCCCCTATCAAAGTAGTACCATGTTTCGCATAGGCTACAGGGAGAAAAAGGTAGAATTTCATGGTTTCCTATCGTGTTTGTTGGCACATTTGCATCCTCTCCCTCCTCCTGTGGATCCAGGCTTCCTACACTCAGGGTTTGGCTGGGCAGGCCTTGGAGGCTGGGAAAAGCATGTTTAAAATACGCAAGTCTGGACTCAATTTTAACTGTTGTGTCTTTGTGATACCAAACCTGTAAAGTCCGAGAGCTCACAGTTTAAACAACCAAACTCGGAGTTCATTGCCAAAGGGGACTGCCTGCCTTTTTCATTCTATGCTCTTTTGTATCAGGTGGTAAATTGTTTTGTTTTGTTTTTTTTTTTCCTTTGTTGTTGTAGTTTGGTTTTTTTTAAAATCCAGGACACGAGGAGACCCCAGTTGGTTTAGCAATCTTTAAACATGTGTGGGGAATTCCTCTTTCTGAGGAAAGCACCATTTCTTTCTTTATCAAGCTTTCTGGTTTATTGTTGTTGCTCTCATTATTCAATGACACTGCTTTTTATTTAATTCCACTGGAAGTTCAGTAGCAGAGAGCACCTGGAGAGGATGGTCAGAAATGCCCGAGAGATCATTTATCAGCGAAGCTTCACACAGGGCTCTGCCGCCTCTCCCCGCGGCGCGTCCCCACCAGCCCTGCGGACCAGCGCGTCCTCGGCACATGCATGGCAAAACATGATCCTTTGTGGGGTCTGAGAATCGCTGCCAATCTTAAATTACAGTAATTAGCCTTCTCCTTTTTGGTTCATTAATTTCCCATTAGGTAAAATTCCTATTAATTATGAACAAGCTACAGAACATTTTAAAATATTTTAGAATAGAGAAAGAGACCTGCTAGAGCAGAAGAATCGCCGAGACTCGCAGGAGGGTCAGGGCCCTTTTACCACAAAGAAACGGGGGGAAAGGTTTTGTCATTAGTCCTGACACTGTCCTGCCTGGGATGGATTAAAAAGCTCGTAGGGAGTGATTGGATAGCTTTTATTTTTTTGAATGCTTAAACTCATGTGCTAGAATATCCATTTTCTTTTTTTTTTTAAAGACACCGCTTCCAACCCTCACAAATACATATATATATAAATGTACATACATATATATATTTACCTTTTTCAATACAGAAGCAGCAGAACACTTTTTTTCATTCAGAGCTTGGGAAATTTTTTTAATAGGGAAATTGTGTGTACATTTTTCAGCGTAAAAGAGAGCTGGATCAAGAGGGTGCGAGGAGAACATTTAAACTGGCGAAAAAAAACCCACAGAAATTGTCAGCTCTTTTGTTTTTAATCAAAATAATGCAAAATACAAAGGGATACAAAGGCTGAGAATTAGGGACCAGGATCCTGGGAGGTCTCATCTCCCTCTGAGCCACCCCGAACGAGGGTCACATTTTCTCAAGGGTCCTTGGCACCAAGTAGCTCCTCTTTGCAAGGTATGCGGCCACATTTAAAAAAGCACCCAGTCTTTCTTTTTTAAGCTAATCACTTACAAATGCCCATCTCAAAATCTCAAAAATCCATCCTATCACGCCAGACACAACTGAGCTGTTTTTCCATCCCTTTGAACAGCCCCTGCACCGGTCCTCAGGCTTGCGGTCGTGACTGCGGGAAACTGCTGATTTTTTTTGCCTTGCTGCTCTTTGTTCTGCAGAAGGATGCTGAAACAAGAAAATGGGCCTGTTGGGTGGTTTCGTAGCCTAATACTGAAATTGGACGAGCACTCACCATAGAAACCGTGGCGGTACGTGAGCCTGGGTGCTGCGGGGTGTCGGAGGAAGCACAGCACAAAGGAGCAATGTGGAACGTACCTAAATGCCTCTTTTGTATCTGCCTGCAGGGACTGGGGCTGCGGGGTGGCACCTCTCTGGCAGAGGGGTGACCCTGCCGGGTGCGGGATGCAGCAAAACTCCCAGCATCACCTGAACTACTTTTCACGTAGTTAAAATTTGCCAGGGACCTTTTTGCTTTCCTGGACTGAGGGTGAAACCCAGCGATTTGGGCACATGCTGAGATTCATGTGACCTGAAACAAAATACTCAGGAAAATTGGATGGAAAGGGCTGTTTTCCTGCAGAAGGCATTGATTTAAAACACATAGCAGTTCCCAATGTGATGGCGTTTCATTTGTTGTGCATCAACCAGCCCACCTGCCTGCACTGTGCTTGGTGGGGCTGAGCGTCTGAATTTGTGTCTGCAGTGGACTTCATGCAAACCCTTCTCCCCTCCTGCTCCCCCTTTGCATTTTCCTTTGCTGATAGACCAGGAACGATACCTGTACCTGCCTGTCCGTGGTGGTGTGGACCTCAGTGCCCATGCAATGCTTTGAACTCTTGGGTTGAAAAATGCAGTATAAATGGTGAAGTACACACTGTTACAAATGTGAAAACATTTTTGTTGTAAAATGATGTGTTTTAACACCGTATGAATGTTAAAATACAAACTTTATCCTCCTAGCAGTCAGCATGTGGAGAGCTTTAGATCCTCTGCAAATGTGTTTGCGCTTTGCACTTGCCTGTGCTGCCGTGCTGGATCCCCCACAGCCCCATTCCCATTCCTCCCATGCTCTTCAAAGAGCACGGACTCTGGCGATCTGCTCCAAAATGAGAAAATGGACGCGTCTGGCGAGGAGAAGGTGTTGGTAAGGCAGGAGGTGGCTGCTCTGCGAGGCTGCCTTCGCTGCCGGGGCAGGGTGCTTTTTGCCCCCGGGGAAGCGCAGCTGGGGAGAGCAGCACGGTTTGCGGGGGTGCTGCTGGAGACTGCAAGCTTTGCTTTGGTTTTTTTTTTTTTCTCTGTGGGCTTTTTTTTTTTTCTTTTAATCCTCTTTAAAAAGTGTCAGGATAAAGAACTACCTTCCTTGGCTGCTTGCAAGAATTGACACCTCTGAGTTAAGATTCAGACACTTAAATACAGCTGTGGCTTTCTGAGGACACTGGAGTTTTGGCCATGTCCTCTGGCATGTTTTGCGCGCTGCAGCTGATTTGCTTTGGCAAAAACCGGGAATTCAAGTATTGCAAGTAAGTATGTTAGAGTTGGGTTAGTCCTCCGCGACGCAGCACTGGTGCTTTTAGCTTTGCCGCCTTCCCTGGCCGCAGACCCCTGCGTTCACCCCATTCTCCTGCAAACACAGCATCGTTCCTGTTTAAGGAAAGGCGCCAGGCAAACGTGCCGTGTTTGAGCCCCGGTGAATGCCCTCGGTTGGGTTTACAGCAGGCTTGTTTCAATTTTCTGTAGGGTTTAAGCGAAACCGCTTTCAAAGCAAAAATTAGTGCCCGCAGGAGGAGATTGCAGCGGCTGGGCTAAACCCCCCTGGGCTGTCGGGCTGTCTGCAGCCGTGTGGTGAGCTCCTCTAGCACGGATCCTTCCCACAGGAGGGGTGCTGCATTTTACCGGTACGGGAGCAGTGGGGACGCGGGGTTGGAGCACCCTGGCCCCACGGCACTGCCCGTGCCTGCCTTTTCCCGCAGTCAGGTCCAGGGATGCCAGCTTGCTGCTGTGTCTCTGCCTTGGTGCTGCCAGTCTGGTCAGGCCTTAGCATCCTAAACCAGAAAGAATTTCATAAAGCTCTAGAAACCCAAATTTTGGGAGCTAAATAATAATCAGGATTTTTTTTTCCTTTTCTCCTTAATACAAACAAACAAAACCCCTGCATTGCAGCAATTGCTGAATCGCCTGTAACACAGTCCTGGTGATTAATCACTCCTCTAGTGAGACAGTGAGCAACTGGAACCGAAAAGGACATTTTTTTTCTTAGACTACATTTCACTTTTGCTTTTTTGTTTCACTTCATTTACAGCTCGAAACGTTTCCTAATGGCATCTCTGCGAGCTTGGTGCTGGGAGGACGGCTCCACGCCAGAGCTGCCCTCCCCGCTGTCGTGTCCTGCCTGGGCCTGGGGGGGTCTCTGGGTTTTTCCTGCTCTTTGCTACATGCCGTTAGATTTGCAGAGCGTTTGCCGTTCGTGGTTATCGCAGATCCCTGCGTCTTGCAATCGGCTGCCTGGGGAACCCATCTGGACAGTCTTTAGTGAGGGGAGGAATTAGTGGTGCCCTTTGTATCTGCTCATCTAACATGCAGCCTTTTTTTTTTTTAAAGTAATTGCTGTTTTCATTGTTTTCAGCACAATTCTAGTACTGTGAAGAAGATGATCCAGTGGCCAGATCACTGTCCCTCCTGTACCCCATAACCCTTTTTTTTTCCCCCCAGAGTTGGCATTTTTCCTCTTTTTGGTCTGGCAGCCCCATCTCGGCAGCATCGGCTCTGCCTGTCCATCGGCACGGATAAGCAAGAGTCCTGTGGGGGAAAAAAGTAAATCGTGATCCCGTCATTCAGGCCTGCAGTAGACTCTGGAAGTGTAAGGGAGCTGAACCGGGATTACCAGCGTAACATGTTTCCTAACCTTGGTGGCTGTGCCTTTGCAAGCTCCATAGGAAAGTGGTTTCCCATTGGGTGCTTATTATTATTTTCTAGTGGTTTATTAGACTGCGATGGGGACTCGTAGGCCAGAAGGAAAAACACTGCGGAGACTCATGTTGCTTCTGCTCGTCCTTTGCCGTATTTGACAAAAACCGTGGGGTGCCAGGTTGCTGTTTGACCACACATGTGCTCTGCCAGTGCTGGTAAACTCCCCATGGGGAGCTCATGGAGAGGGGAGAGATGCTGTTACATCTCTGTCAACTTGCAGATAGAGGGGAAAAATCTTTTTAACCATGAGCAGGGTAAGTCTGACGCAGGGTTAAAGACCTACTGATGTTGAGGTATTGTGATAAAATATTTATAGACTCTATAACTAAATAAAGGTCAGGAAACTTGTACTTTTGCTGTCCCATTCCCAACAAGGCCATCGCTGTACTGGTGTGGCAGAGGCCTGAAGAGGAGCTTATGGGCATGAAAGCGTTTTCTCCCACCGCGCTGGCTGGTTTGATAGGTGTTACCTCTCCCTCCAGACCCCGTGTTGTGACTGTGGTTTCACTTTCCTCCAAAGCGGTTGATTTTCTCCCTGGGACTCCGATGACGGTTGCTGTCTCTCCTTCCTGCTGCGGCTATTTTTGCTGCGCAGGGATCCCCGGCGCAGAGCCGTGACTCCAGGGAGGTCGGTTCCCTGCTGCAGCAGGTGTTCAGATTTGCAATCTCTCATTCACTTCTCCTTTTCTCTCTTTTTCCTTTTCTTCCTTTCCCTGCAGAACACAAGTGCCCAGTGGACCAGAGGGAGCAGTTAGAAGAAACCCTGCCTCTGATTTTGGGCCTGATACTGGGGTTGGTTATCGTGATAACCCTCTGCGTTTACCATATCCACCACAAGCTGACAGCCAACCAAGTGCAAATTCCTCGGGACAGATCTCAGTACAAACACATGGGATAGGGGACAGGATCGAGCAGCCCAAATGTTTATCAGGTAGAAAAAGCAAAAGCACTTTTTTCTAAGGGTGAGGAAAGGTTATGGGGGGGCGAGAGATGGTATTCACAACACCTAATCGTGGGTATTTCATGGAGGCACACGAGTTAAGGTTAGGCTTTAATATAGTCCGTGCAGAGACGTAGCTGTCTCTGCAAGAAGACTCGGAGCATCTGATGTTAGGAGTCTGTCTGTGGCAGTAGGTGATATGAATACCTTCTTAAGCAGCTGGGCCGATCATCTGGAAACAGAAATGCTTCACGTCAAGTTTAACACTGGGGCAAAATTAGCTTTTTTCTTTTTTCTTTATTTTCCCCTTCATTTTTCCCCCCCTCTAAGGGACTCTTATCCTCCCCAGCGCGCCGCTCTTGGCAGCGTTGAGCCCTCTCCGTTCACGTCTGTGCAGGGAGCAGGGCTGGGGGACAGAGCCATTGGACAGACTTCATTAAGGCCTTCTAATGAAGGGACTCAAATCACATTCCTGACGTTTGCACTCATGTTAAGGAAAGTATGAAGGCAATACAGGTGTGTTTTGAAAAAAAAAAAAATAAAGGCCAAAACCTCAAGCTGGTATAAACTGGAGTAAATCCAGCACGGCAGATCGCAGCCAGCTGAGGAGCTGACCCCACGCTTGAGGCTGAGCAGGGAAAAGTTTGTTTTTGCTTCTTGAGCCACATCTGAATTAAACTTAAAAAATAATAAAAAAAAAAAAGAGAGTATTGATACACAAATTATAAAGTGCCATGCTACTGCAAGTCAACTGAGAAATGCTTCTGGCTGGACATCCTGCACGTATTGTGATTGTCGTTGAGATGTTACATTGCTACCTGCAACTGGTATTTTCACAATGAAACAAAAACCAAGAAAACAGAAATGTTGAAGTTACTATGCAGATTATTCAGGTGTAATCTAATGTAACAGAAAAAAACATAAGGAAACCCTGGAAATCTATCCTTAAATGTAGACCATTTTTAAAATTAATTAAAACATGTACATATATAATACATGATTTGCCTTCTTATTTTGAAATGATATAATGCTTTTCACTAACTCTATGGTATCTAATGGAATCGCTGCAAAAATACATAGTCTGAACGGATGTGAAACGCAGGATTTATTCTGGCAGTATTTTGGTGCAGATGGTTTGGTGAAGACACGGTGGCGGCTCAGTATTCTGTGATTTGTTGGCTATTTCTAATATTCTTTGAATCTCTCGAATGTTTCTTTCCTATATGTTTTGTGGGCAATGGTGCGTTTCACTCTGGTCCCATCCAGTTCCCACTGAAACCTTTGACTTCCCCTGGCTCCGGTGTCACCGCACCAAGAGTTAGTCCAGACCTTGTGCTAGTTGAGGGTATGGAAAATACCTTGCTCTTCTTGAACTGATTTGATCCAAGCAGGGATGCATACAAACTGTCCCATCAGTTTAAAAACAGGGTAATAGGCCAAGAAAAATAGTAATTTCAATGTTGAGAAGTGGAAGAGGAGAAACTTCACTGCTTTTTAATGCTGCAGCCTCCTCCAAAATTTATGATGATTTTTTGTTGAAGGTGAAAACAAAGGTGGATGCAGCAAGAGCCTGCCTTTAGTCCTTTCTTGTTCCTGGTCGCATTTCTATGTTATGCTCGCCTTTTTGTTTTCTCATTTGTATGCAAGAAGCAAAATTACGGCGCTAATGATGCTTGTGGCTTTGCCCTTTTCTTTTAAAACTCCAGTGAGTGTGTGGTGGGCGGGCTTTAGCCTGACCAAGTGCCACTGCCTACAATGAGCTGATTATTATTTAAAAAAAAAAAGAAAAGAAAAGGTTCATTTAGAGACAGCCAGAAAAAGCCATAGGTAGCAGGAGGGTGAATAAAAGGATTAAAGGTTCATCCTTAATAGAGAGGGGCCATAGTTATCAGCTTTGTCCTGCCTCGCTCTTGTCTGCCCTCCAGCCGGAAAGGCTCTCCCAGCCAGCTCCCGTCAGCCTGGAGCGTCTGCTCCTGTATTTGACATCCAAAAAAATAAAGTAAAGTAAAAAAAGGAAGCAAACAGCTGAACTACAGATGCCAAAGGAGCCCCCTCCCTTGTCATTTGTCTTCTTCACAGCATATTTCGGCAGGGTGGCTGCGGGAGCGAGGCCTTGGGATGGCGCGGTTGTGCGGGTGAGCAGCGGGGGGGCAGGACGCGGTGGCGGGATGGGGATGGAAATTGCACCCAAGAGGAGAAACCCCAGTCACTAAGAGGCCGGTCCCCACCCAGCTGGTTTCTTCCCGATGAGCTGCAGGTCTTTGGTGTTAGCAGGAGCAATTTCTGCTGGTTCAGTTGAGAATTAGTAGAGAAATAAGAGTTGGGATGTTGTCTGTGAAAAATGGAGGAAGAGAAG
Organism: Theristicus caerulescens; assembly: GCA_020745775.1. NCBI lineage: Eukaryota > Metazoa > Chordata > Aves > Pelecaniformes > Threskiornithidae > Theristicus > Theristicus caerulescens. The sequence goes on along the minus strand of CM036561.1, from coordinate 121,901,526 downwards.
GACTTTGTGGCTGGAAACAAGGACGAGGATTCTGTGTTTCCCCTGCGCCGTCTGGTTCTCTAGGAGAGCCCATTAGGGCTTTTTTCTCCCTCTTCTCACATTCCTCAGCACCTATCCCTCTTTTGGCGTTGGTTTTTTTCCTTTCAAAACTTGAGTTAGTTGCATATCCACTTGGATATCGAAACTTTAAACGGGTGACATAAAAAAGAGCTGCTTCCCTTTCACTTGCCTGTAGTGGAAGGGTTACAGAGATAAGGAAATGCACAGTGCAGCATTTTTATAAATGTTTCTGATTTCTGATGCCCCGCAAATTTTTAACCCAGTGAAGGGATGACCTTGAAGGAAGGCTGGTTTTTAGAGCAGCTGGAGTTTGTTGTGTCTTGTTCAAGTAAAGCCGCTGGTGGGTTTTAGCCCCTTGTAGGTCATGCTGTTGCTTCCCCATTTTCAGAAAGCGAGCAAGCCCCGCCTGTTGTAACAGGGAGACTCTCAGACATCCGCATGTATTGGAGGTGGAAAAAAATTGCTAATTTATGGTTGACTTTGCAAACTAATTTTAGTTCAGCCTGCAGTGACCCGGTAAGGGTGGTCGTAGCAGAGCCACCTAAGGAAGGCATTGTCTTCGCCGCTCGTAGGAAGCCGTCCTTGAGTGATCCCGCTGCTTGAGCACTGGCTGATGCCTCGAAGCGGTGGCATCGGCCATCTGATGAGAGGACAACCCCCAAAAGCTGATGCAGCTCGCGAACCCTGTGCCCATATACCATATACCTGCTGCTTTTCATGTCGGGTGATAGAGGTTTCCCTTCGCTAGCGCTCAGCATCGCCTTCAGGTTGAAAGTGTCTGTAAGCTGTCAGGACCAGAGTCGCATGAATACAGTAATTAATTTCTTGGTTTTCCGAATTAAGATAGAAAATAATTTCTTGTTGGACTGAAATGGTTTTCCTCTCTTTTTTGGGAAGAAAGGAACTAGAAACAATGATTGCAGCTCAATGACAGTTTGCATTGTGCCCCAGACTGAGGTATCTTGTTTAAAGAAAAAGTTATTTAAGATGTTGATAGAAAACCCTTTGACCCTTGTAAGTCTTTCCATTCTTTTGCTCACAATTATTTACTGAACTTGATCTGAGTTTTTCCATTGATTCAAGCTTTCCAAGCCTCTTTTTGAAAAATTATTTATGAGAGAGGTTGAAAAAGCCATCCACCTTCCCTCCTGCCCATCAAACTTCAGCAGCCTCTTGAGGATGGCAGCACTTTTGTTGTGATTTCATTTTATATTTAGCTTTCATTCATCGATGGCTTCTCGTGAGCTAGCTGCAAACTTAACACTTTGCTTTAATAAATGTTTATGAACACACTAGTAGAAGGTGGATAAATATAAGAAACTTGTCAACCTACTGAGCTCTGTAAGGACCTGTAATAATTATTAAGCACTTACTAAAGCAGCTGTGAATGACTTACAAAGTACTTTTATGATTAGAACTTTAATTATAAATTATTGATGTAATGCTGAGGAGGGGAGTTACATAGCCAATAAATGCCCCAGCCTATGCTACTAAAATTAAGAGTATTTGGGAATGCTTTTAGAACTGGTGACCTCAGAAAAAGCCATCGCTCCTTAGTGACAGGCAGGAATAAATGCATTGGCGTAACCGGCCATACGCGGAGCTCAGCCTCAGCCGGTGCAGCAGATGAAGACGTCTTCTGGGTGAATGGCTGCTCCCAACATCTGGTATCTAAAAAAACTAAAACTAAAGAGTGTATTTTTTTGCTGAGACGTCCAACAAGGGCAAGACTGCACAGCCCACAAGGGGACAGTGGTGGAGGAAACGACCGGGACGAGGGCTCGGGAGCCATCGGGTTGCAGGAGCCGAGACCTGGGAAGAGCCTACGGAGATTACCCAAGGAATGAATTTGCAGCGAGGGTGATGAACACGGCTCAGTCAACTGTGTAAGGTAACAGGCCATGGTTATGCCTGCTTTTTTGGCTGGCTCTGGCTCTATTTGAAGGGCTGTGGGTGGAACAGCCAACATTAAGCATTATTTTTTGGGTGGTGTGGTGGTGTGTGTGTTGGTTTTTTTGAGTGACGGCTCATGCATTTTCAATCATTTACTGATGTCAGCAACTAAAAGTAATATAAACCCTCATTTATGACACTTGAAGATGCTTAAGGGAGCAAGTAATATTGTAGACTCGTTAGCTGATTGATGATGCTACTGTGAAGCCTGGGAGGAATGTTGTCGCTAGGCATGAGAGCTGAATGGTTATGAGCCAAAAATTAAGGCCAAGTAATAAAAAAAAAAAAGGGGGGGATTATAGCGGGGGGGGCAAGGAAAGGAAGGTGCAAATGTTTTAACAGGTATGTGGTACCTCATATGTGGAGCTGTATGGATGTGCTAATCACTTCTCAAAATGTTCTGTGCCATACGACTGACCGCAACAGGATGGCTGGGTGTTTCAGGTGCTGGCACTGGCAACTTGTGTTGAGCCATGAAGGGTGTGGTTTTGGGGGTTTTTTTTCCCTCTGTGTGTAGAGGAGAAATTGTGTATTTTTTCTCTAACATAAGTGTGCATGCATGTGTGTTGGGGTGGGGGCCCTCTTGGAGTGGCAAAATCACGGTATCCTGGGTTGAAATGGATATTTCTGTAGTATTTCTCTAACTACAGCGTTTGCTTCAGCCTGACAAACCACACTGGCGATTGCTGCTGCAGGGAGGTTTCTTTTTGTGCACGGAGAAGAGGGGAGGCCGGTGCATGACAAATGGGTGCTCCGGGGCTGATCAGGACTGGCCTCTTTGGGGGGGGTGGGAAGGTGCCAGTGACGCACAAATTAAGTGTCATGTCGCGTGTCCGTCCCCCGTCCCCCCCCCCCGTCAAGGTTTTCGCAAAGACCACTGATACAGATTTTAATTACTTCCTGCCATTATTTTTCCCCTCACTTTGGGTTTTTTTGGTGATGTATTTAGGGTATTTAGCTCACGGGCTGCCTGGTTTTGCCATACCCCATTGCATTGCACACCCTAAGCCTTTGCACTTTCCTCCTTACGGCAAATTAAAGATTTTTTGTTTGTTTGTTTTGTGGTTTTGGTTTGTTTTTTTTTTTTTTTTGGTCACGTGGGGGCTCTTTTGCCTCTTCCAACCTGCCAGTCTTTGTGTGTTAAGTCTGATGTGCTTGGGACAACTGGTAAGTCTTTTTTTTGTTGTTGTTGTTTTTTTCTTAATTTTGGGTAGAGGCAGTCAGCATCTCAAGCTTCTTATTGTTACTTGTGTCCTGAAGTTCACCATAGGTGTTTATGCAGTGATTGTGCCATCAACTAGGAGAAAAATTTATTGATGCTGAGATGTTCTTTTTTTGAGGTCTTTAATTTGGAAAATTATAGCTGGACAGCAGCATATCACTCTTCAAATATCTTAAAAACTAATAAATGCAATCAAAAAGTACAAACCAACCTATTTTCTCACACCCGTACAGCCACCGACTCCCGACTGCCAGCTCCCTGTGGCTGGCAGGCAGGCACAGGTTTTATTTTGGATCCAGTGGCTTTCCGAACCCCAAGCCCTCGTGGTCCTGGAGCTCAGCCCATGACCTTCACTGAGGCTGGGCTTTCCCAGCAACTCCCCACCCAGGAGTCGGGAACGCGGCTGCGACGAGCACCAAGGGCCAGGGCTGAGCAGCTGCCTTTCAACGCAGACACGGCTGCTGACACTTTAAAATCACCAGGGGCAGCTCGTAAATCACTATACATATATGTATGTGTTTATATATGTGTGTGTGTATATATCTCATGCATATATACAAAAAGACCCTCTTTTTTTCTTGTTATTTGCTTGGTCCGGTATTGTGTGACTGGGTCAAATTCAGAAAATACAAACAAAGCATAGAGAAAAAAAAACCACACTGAAAATTAAAGCATTTATTAATTAATTTATTTAACTTGCATGTGCATTTGTCTCACCAGTAGTTGGTGTTCACAAAAAAACCCTTTGAAATTGACAAAACTTTCAGTAAACTCGATGAATACTGTTTAAAGTATCTAATGATAAGAAAGTTGTTGCAGAAAATTCTTCACTTGTACAGCCTAAAATGTGCTGAATATTGAAGAAAAAACCCCCACCAACCCCTTTTTTATTCAAAGATGGTTAAAAAAGTTTCCTTTTGTGGCTAGTATGAGAGTTTCGCCTGTATGTCATTGCCTTTACTGGTGCAGCCCGTTTTCCTGAGTTGTCAAGACTACAAAATAGAAACAAACACCTTGGAAGGCCGCGGGCGCTGCGCGCTCTGCCAGGTTTCTGCGGGCGGGCACCGGGAGCGGGTTTGCGGCGGGGCGGCGGGAGCCGGACACATTTTCTGTAGCGTCTTCTTAAAATGTGCAAACAGGGTTAAGAAGAGAAAGCAGCGGGGAGTAAGACACACAGATGTAGGAACATTTATTCAATGTTCGAGTTCGTATTTATCTCCTCTTTTTTTTTTTTAATTGTTTCTCTCCCTTCAAATATTCTTTAACTTTTTAAGGGCAGTACTAAAGGAGCTGCTTTACTATTGGCAACTCTTTTGTCCTGGAGGAAGATCTTTAAGCAACAGCTCCTGCCAGGTTTAGACGTTTGGTTATAATTTACTACAATAAATAACAATTACTTTATTCACTATGAAATTCCATAATAAGAAAGAAACTAACTGTGTTTTCACAAAATTGGCTTTGTGTTTCTTAATGAGATCGTAAAATGAGGTCAGTAAGAAAAACAAACTCTTGAAAAACATGGCTTTCGTATTATACATAATTAAAAAGAACTAATCATTAATAAATAAAATTCATTTATCATTGAAATAATTATGAAGCACTTCTAAAAATTTTAAAGGCAAATCTATTCAGGCCTACAGTTAACATGCAAAGTCATCCAACAAATAACACAAAATTGTACCGCAGTAGTCAACTGTTGCATCAACATTCAGAAAGGTCTAGACAGCAGCACGACTTCTATATGGCAAACATCTCATAACGCATCACAAGGGTCGGTCTGAGCGCGGGAGGATGCCCGCTGGGCGGGCGGGCGGACTCCTGCCGCTCCTCTCCACTTCCAGAGTGTGACAGAAATAACGAAGATTTTTTTTTTTTTTGTGATAACAAAACTGGCCTTGCGGTGGCACAACACGACGGGACCGCCGCGGCGTGAGCAGATGGCCCTTGAGCAAAGGTACGCCGGACGCGTTAGCTCCCACCGCCGGAGAGACGGGGAGATGAGGGAGACCCTGACGACCGCTAACATTCAGCAGCAGCTCTGACGGCCACTGCGTCACCGGTAGCGCTGAGGGCGAGCGCCCGAAGCCAGACTGGCAGTGCTCCCACAAGCATCCGTTATCGTTGGCTCTTCAGGCTGCCGTGACGGCGGGACGAGCGCTCTCCTCACCGCAGCGGAAAATCTGCAAAACCTTCTAACTTCCTAAAGGTGTTTTTTTTTTTCTTTTTTTTCCTGTTTTCAAAAGGGTTAAAAAAGTCGGAAACTTTATCTTCTCAAATTCTTGCTAAGTTACACTTAAATTACTTCAACTAACACAACAGTTACGTGACAAAGTACTGCAAATTATCAAAACGTACTGTACAGAAAATTACAAATTTGTTGCAAAATACATTGCGCTGCCGTGACTGAGATAAAAAGTGCTTTTTTTTGTCAGAAAAGTGTTCTTCTGAAATAGAAGTGCCGTAGCCTGCAATAAAATCCTGGTGTTTCACTCGGGCTGTGCTATCCTCTACTAATTATCTTTCCAACCTTGTTTGCGTTTGGCGCCTTCTGCCTGGATGGCCGAGACGACGACAGTGCTGGGGAGCGACGGGCCACGGCGGAGCGTGGCCACCCAGCTGGTGGCCAGGATCGCTCCCCGGTCCCTCGCAGCCCCAGAGAGCACCTCCTTGGGTTTTTATACACCGCATTATTTCCGCAGGGCTGGTTTTCCTCCGCAAGGTTTCGCTCATCCCTGCCCGCGGTTCCCACGCAACCGCCAGGATTCCTGCGCGGCCGTTATCCAGACTCTGCATCGACCACCTCCTGAAAAGTCGCCGGCTTCAGCGATGCCTGTGCTGCCGCATGAGGGGCACGATGCAAGAAGGGGGCCCAGCCAGTTTGAGAAACGGGTGTCTCAACAGTTCCTGTGCTGTGGCTCTCTGCGAGGGCTCCCGCACCAGCATCGAGTCCAAGAAGCCCCGGAGGACTGAGGAGACCTGCAACACGGCACTGGCGTTAGGGGCGGACAAAGACACCCGTTTCCAGCCTACGCTGGCTCTGCGCACACTGCTTGTCTTGGGAAGACAAGGGACACACAGCTTCCCTCTGGCACCAACCCATCCGCAGCAGGGCTGACCTGCCTCTGGTCCTCGGGCAGGGTGGAAAGCGCAGGGAGCGCAAGGCTCTGCCCAGCTCCCTTTGCCATCACTCGCTCCAAGAGCAAAGCCAGGGCCGGGCACAAAAAAAGGCTATAGCCCTATGTAGGAGCCACTGCTCAAGGTGGGACCTTAAAGGTGCTATTTAGCCTTTGGGCATGGAGGCGTGGCTATGATTTTATTAAACGTTTGTATGTGCAAGACCCTCATCACCTACAGACAGTCTGACCTTGTGCATGTCCTTCACCCGGGGCGGTAAGTTATCCCGGATTCGGCGCATGGCCTGCAGCGGCGGCTCGTTGAAGTAGGGAGGTTCGCCGTCTATCATCTCTATCACCATGATGCCCAGGGACCAGATATCCACCTGCAACACACGGTTTGTTCGTAAGCACCGCTGGTAGCGCAGCGAGGGGGTAACAGGCTCAACGCCTGGGTTCACGCAAACCTGAGCTGGCTCCTGCTGTCATACCTGCTGTCTGCGTCCAGTCTAAGCCAAAGGTCTGGTGAGCCATCACCGCAAACCTTTCTTTTTTTAACCAGGTGACAACAATTTTTTCTTCTGAGCAGTAAGTGCACTGAAGAAATAAATTAGAAATGACTGACTTACAACCCCAGGTCTGCAGCTGGTTGAGGTGCTGTCCACTGGGACACTTGTTTGAGAAGCTGGCTGCACCCTACTGCGCTGCATTTCAGCTGCGCTCATTTGCACCCACTAAATGTTTACCCCAGGTTGGCTCGGCAATGCTGCAGAAAGGGGCAGCTAGTGGGAGAGCAGAGAACAAGTCAGCTGCTGTGAAATCGGGTACTCTGTTTCCCCTGAATCTTAAAGCCCAAGGCAAACACAAGCACTTACTACACCCAAGCCCGTTTCCAGCGAGCACAGGTAACGCGTTAGATAATCCCTTTGGCGAGTAATTCAGCTCCAGCTTAAAAAAAACACCTACTTTTGTTTTTTTTTTTGGGCCTGGCCTGCTGCAGAGCTGCTCCAGAATCCCAGTCCTCTGATGACTGTAATTCCTGTCATCTGCCAGCCCAAATACAGCCAAGCCCAGTTCATCCTGCTTCTGCTCTTTTGCCAACACCATCCTTCAGCTTAAACCCTTTTTTTTCCTTCTTTCTTTTCCTTTCCCTTCTGGTGGGGAAACCTAATGTAGCCATAAGTTCAGCCACTTTATAATCCCCTCAGTGTTATCAATGGGCTAATAATAGCTGATGTTATTATCCCTGAAATGTCTTCTGCAACGCCACACGTCCTGGGTGAACGTCGGTGCCTGCAGGGTGCTCTCGGGCGGGCGCTCTCCCTGCCGCGCGATGTGAAGATGCAGCGTCTGCCCTCTCTCAGACATGTATGTATGTATATGTATGTGTGTATCTGTGTGTAAATCTCTCTCTATATCTCTCTCTATATTTGCCCTGCAGGTTTGCTCTCTGCAGCTGTTACTACAGGCACTATCGAGCCGAAGATGACTCCCCTCACCACGCAGAGGAGAAAACGCAGCCGCGTCTCTGGCTGGGGAGGCGTGAGTCACTGTCACGGCTGAGCGCGGGAGAGGGGATTGCTCTTCCCAGGCTGGCAGCGCAGAAGTGCTGTGACTCAGAGCTTCCGAACGGATGGGGTACGGCACTGCAGAGCTGCCGCGTCCCCACGTTTCTGGGCTCATCTGAAGGATTCCGATAAAAACGGAATTGCCTTTTTCAGACCATTTGGCAGTGCTTAAAATAGTTCCCACAGATACGCCTTTCCCCCCCGTCTCCCAACTAATGAGAGCGATGACTGCAAGGAACGAGCCGATGTGGAGATGAACGCTATGACAGGGGGGCAATCCAACCCACCCAGCCGGCTCCTGCAGGGCCATGCCTCTGCCGGCGCTCCTCCGGCAGAAGGGGGGCTCGGGCTGTAGCTGGCTGAAAGCAGAGTGGATCTCTGCCTGCAGGTCTGTGCAAATACTGCTGTGACCTGGCTGTGCAGTGCGGGCATCTGATTTGGCTGCTGGTTTGGCTTAGGGAGGTGTAGATACCTGTAACTGCAGCTCCAGCTCGCAGGCCTGATAGTAAAGGTCATCAAAGGGTCTTTCATGATGTGAAAATGATGCCAGTTCCCTTTAATACAGCACCCTAAGCTAAAATATGTAAAAGCATTACGTTTAGTGCGCTAAATGGAGTCGTTATTTAATGACTTTGTCTTGGAGAAATACTTTAAAACGAGGCACGACGTAGCACTCTGGGGCAAACATAATTGCTGCTGTTATTTAGCGTATCTGCGTAAATGCATTTGAACTGTGCGATTCTGACAGGGCTCGGCGGGGTCGGCCAAGGCACCACGCAGAGGGAAAACAGCCGCTCTGGGGCCGCGCGGTGCCCAGCTGTGCTCACCTCAGTGCCGTAGGGCAGGCGGGATATCACCTCCGGCGCCATCCAATACGGCGTCCCAACTAGCGACTTCCTCCTGGGGACCTCCTTTGACACTTGGGCGCAGAACCCAAAGTCGGACAATTTTATCTGGAAAGTAAAGAAAAAGAAAAAGCCCCTCTTGAATAACAAGGCCAGCTCCTCCGAGACCGCACGCCTCCGAGACACGCATCTCTAGCTGCAGATGGGGGACAGGGACGGAGCTGCAGCGTTTGCCTGGGCCAGGAGAGCAGCACAGGTTTGGAAGCGTGGTTGGAGACGGCACCACAGCCTGGGGAACGCGCGGCTCATTGCAAGGAAGGCAAGGGAAAGAAGGAGGAGAGAGTGGCAGTGGTGCTTGTTACTAGGATCGCCCGTCACAGCTCATTGCCTCTCCACCAGCAAAAGATGCGGAGGTGATAAATGGCGTGTCATATTTAAAAAATAGAAGGAAAGCAAAGAATTCTGAAATAACAGTGTTTTATAATGAATCTATTATTATATATATATATATATACACCCCATGTTTGTAGTTTACGTATGTATACTGATATTCAATAACATACATATTTCAAGTGATACACACCACCCCTATTATTTGTATCAGGTATACGATGATCTGTGAGTTTGCCAGAAAACAAGATGAAACAAGTGACATTCACCCCATTTTCTTTCACCACAGAGAGCATGATCTACCACTCACAGAAAGCAATACCCCTGGCCAATGATTCTTCAAGACCAGGACCTCACACTCTGGACCATCACTAAAGAAACCGTTGTCTTGATGCAGTAGGGGAGCTAATTTGGGGAAGGCAGGGAAGGGTACAAGACGCTCCCAAAATGGTTGTACGAGATCAGGGGACCTGCTGCCTTTGCTTGGGAACGCGGGAATTAAAGACGGTACTGTCCTTGAGTAGCTGTGGCAGTGACCTGAAATAGAAATAATGGGATACACAAGGACTCCGGAGAGCAGCTCTTGCCGCATCATGTGCCTGCTCATACTTTTATGCCAGGTTTTTTTTTTTTTTTTACAACAAAAACTATGGAAAATTATCACCTCCCCCTCCCCGTTGCTGTACAACGCCAAGGTGAAAACTCCTCCAACCCCCAACCAAAACAAGCTGGTCTGAGTGTCGGTGGCATCGCCCCCTTCCAGAAGCACCTTGTTCCTTAAGGCTAAAGTCTTTTTTTTTCCCCCCCCAGGTATTTATTTGGAGGCCTAGACGCTGTCATAAGGGTTTTCCCAGACATTAGCCTAACCCCCCTCACCCCCAGCTACACACCGCACAGTGCAGCGGTGACCCATGTCCAAGGCCCGTAAGCCGTGTATCCCATCGCATACTCGGCACCTGGGCATACGAAGCGAGCCCAGGCAGCCCCAGGACGACTGAAGTGGGAAGCTGCATAAATCCCTGCATTGTGTAGACCAGCATTTTATTATCAGCACTGATTTGTTTTCTTTCATTGATTCAGTACAGATATTACTTTTTTTAAAACTTAAGGGTATTATTTTTAACAGAATTATGAGGTCATTGTTGGTATTTCTAAAACAAAGCCAATAATAGCCAAGTTCTCCGTGCTAAATGTATTTTTCAGTTTACAGCATGAAGAATGGAAGAAATAATGCATATTTTGGAAGCAGAGCCCAATCTTCTTTTGTAGGAGCACAAGAGGTTTTGCATATCTATTGCTCATTTGAGTACATAAAAGAAGACGATTTTTCTAAAAAAAGATAATTGCACAACACAGCCATGAAGAAATCTGCAATGCAGATAATAAGTACTGGAGTAATGAGTATAATGAGGCACTGTATGCAGATCCCGAGAGCAGATCAGATGCTATTTCAGCAACATGGATTGAAATCGCAACTGAAAAACTCCTACACACGTGGAATTTTCTTCCCCCAACGGATTAACAGGAGCAGCCTGCGACTGCTGCAGGAAGAAAATCCCTCTCCCTTGGTGAAGTGGGAATCAGATTATAAAGGCGAGCCTTTGATTAGGGAATCGGACCAGGCCTGGGAAGCCAAGAGTTTTACCTTCTGAAGGAGAAGATCTAGGTTTGGTTCCAGACAGACCAGGTGCTCCTGGGCTCAGTCCAACCCGCTAAGTCGTGCTTTAGACAGATGGGTAATGCCAGGAGAACAACCCTTAAAGCCCTGCTTATGGGACTCACTGGCCATGAGTGCATTAGTTTCTACTTAAATTATCCCCATAGGGCCACAAGGTGAGATACAAGGTTGTGCCTAACTCAAGCAGAAATTAGGGTGTTCTGGTTAAGAGCGATTTGTCTCCCTCCACCTAAGCCTTTGGGTGCCCCAAGTTTTAGGTGCCTCAAGTTCCACAGCTGCGTATGCCCAGAAATACCACTGCCCAAACCCACCTTCCTCCTTGTAAGGGAATAACAATTTCTTTGGGACCGAACACTGCTGAAGTAGTATTTTGCGCGCAAACTTTATTTTGCTTATTGCACAGGTCACGCGCAGCATCTTCTCTCCCTCTCTCCCCACTCATTAACAACACAAAGAAAGAGCAATTCACTGACAGCAGCATACCATCCAAGTAAATGGAAGTGTGGGACAGGTATTATCAAGCTTCTTGTAAGTGTACCTACAGCAAAAGCTACTCTCACCATCAGGGGAGTTTTTCAGCAGGAATGCAGAATCTTTCCTGTTCGTATAGATTGATGTTAGCCTCCTAGCTAGCTTGGGAAAGCAGAGCGAATGTATAGGAGCTTGATAACTAAAGGATAACTAAATGTAGTAAAAAGAAAATATTTTTGAGAGGCGTCGGAGTAGGAGTGGTGCAGCGTAAAAGCAGGCCTCCCGTCACCTACCCATCACCCATGTGGCATAGTTTCTTCTGCCACTACTTTTTGACGGCTCTGATCCCCCTCAGGGACTCTGCGTGCAGCGCAGATGTCAATCACCGGCCAGGCCAGGCCTCTTTTTCTGACTCAGCTCTCTAACAAGTTATTCACAGGTCACATCCCTTGGTTTCACACACCTGGCTTATTTTTTTTAAGTTAGTGTCACTTTGAAGGTGTACAGCCCCAAGAGACGGCAGGAGAAACGTTGGGCACTCACCCTCCCGTCGCTTGTGAGAAGGATGGAGTCGCTTTTGATGTCGCGGTGGATGACGCCTTGGTTGTGCAGGTAGGACAGGGCTCTCAGGACGGACAGGCAGACGGTGGCTATCTGCTCCTCGTTCATCCTGAAACAGGAAGGTGGAAAAAACGAGCTGAGCATTAATGAAGACAGCCGGAAAGGGGAGCTAGAGCCAAGAGGCACAAGTCCCCCTTCACGCCCGCACAGGGGCAGCCAGGAGATCTTTTAGGCAGTGGCTCTGTGGAGTGGCTCTCCGGTCCTATTTCTGTTGAAAAAGGGGAGCTGAGGGGTGAGGAACAACTCTGCAACGAGGGCTGGATAAGTCTCCCTGCAGCACTAAAAAAGCAGAGTGTATTATGTGATGTGGTGTGTTACAGTGAGCCTGTTTCCCTCTGGGAAATAACAGAAATGCCTTATTTACGGTAAACTTACTGCTTGCCAAGGAGGGCAAATCACTACTGGGATGGAAACAGGCATGGAATAAATAGGAGAAAAAAAAACCCGCTCTTAAGTGTGCAGGCAGAACATCAGGCCCTGGGTGTAGCTCTTCGAGAGCACTTCTTTGCTTTTCTGCTTTCTATAAAAATATTCAGGGTATTTCAGTAGAAAAATAAACAGCAAGAGTCCTCATTTCTGTGCACACGTGCAAAACCCCGTTCTGGAAGAAGCTGTGTGCCACAGGGCGATGGCCGGGATGGGCGGCACACCCTGACACCGCAGCCCCACTGCTGGACGACCCCAGCATCCCTGGTACGTGAGCAGAAAAATACCCGCGCAGCTTTCTGCTTTAACTTGGTGTGCCGTTTGCAGTGTTGTAGCAAAATCTTTGAGGGAAGGTCATGCAATGTCAAAAAAAAAAAAAAACGGAAGATTAAGGAAAGACTATTTTGAGTAAAAAAAATAGATGACAGCTCGTAAGAAGTGGTGTCCTGGGAACATCTGTTTGCCGTTAAACTCCTGTCAGAAATATCTAAGACAGAGCTTTTAATGTTTTGGGGAGCAGGAGTTAACAAACGACGTGCAATATTGTGATCTATTTCAGCACATCAGCTAAGGCAGCACTAGAAAATAAAATACCTGTTACGACTCTGCTTTTGGTAGGATCTAAGAGCATCATTAAACTATGAGAGAAGATAACTTTTCTCATTTACTATTCCTTGCTTTTCTTCTTGCTCACCTAAATACTCCCCCACTGGAATGGTGTGGGATTTTTTTTTTTTTAATTCAAGAGGAAGAAACTAAATAAAGACTTCCTTTTTGCTATCTCATTTTATCCCACTTATCAGGAAAAGATGAGCGAAGAGGAAATGTAAAGAGGGCTGTAAAATCTAACGTCCCCACTCAGAAGAGGAAGAGTGGTTCCATACACTACAGCTTTTGTGCTGGAGAATAGCCTTGTTTCAAGGTACAATATTAACTGAAATATGAAAATAAGCTCTACCGTAAGCACAAATATTCTGATATAAAAATACTTTTCCCATTACGTCTTAGGCTCGGTTTGCAGTTAACATTTCTGACAGCGCAGTTACGTGGGTTATGAGTATGGAGAGAAATCACCCTTACAACTGACATAGTTACGACCGCAAAAAACCAACAATACAGATCACCAAACAGGGAAAAGAAGATTTTTTTTTTGCCATTTGAGGAACTAATGGATAAAAGTCGCCTTGCTGCTAAACTACCTCCTAAAGCGTTAGCAAATCCCCAGCTACCAGCAAGCCCTTTCCGGTATTTCTTTCCCTTCTATTTAAAAAATGCTGGTACTGACAGGAATTCATCTGCAGTGGCTTATTTATGCTGGTAAAGTGAACATGCTACAGTAGAAGTGTGTGTGTATATATATATATAAGTGCATGCATATAGATACACACACATACATATAGAGCTATACACATACATGCATATATATGTGTATGTATATATATTTTCCGTGTATGTATATTCATAGAATCATAGAATTATTAAGGTTGGAAAAGACCCTTAAGATCATCAGGTCCAACCGTTAACCTACCACCACCAAGTCCGCCTACGCATGTATGTATTTTTATGTTTGTATATATGTATTTTGGATGTAAATACAAATATACAGCAATAAATATATATCTAAAAATACACATATAGAGCCAGGAGGTACCCAGCTTCCCTCAGCAGGCGGTGAGGTCCGGAGGGCACGGTCCAGAGGCATCCGCCAAGGAAAGCCGCGGCATCCCCCTCCGGCCTGGCTTACACTGCAGGATTTACCCTGCGGGTCCCCGGCGCAGCACGCCCAACCCACCTCGTGTGAGTCACTATATCTGTCAAAGCGCCGCCCTCCAGAAACTCCATCACAACCCACAGCTCATCGCCAACAAGGTAACTGTTGTACATGTCAACCACGTTTTCGTGATGGTAATCTCGCATGATTACAACCTGTGAGGAAGAAAACGATGATACGTGAATTGCTACGAGCATTATCTGATACTTGTTTTGACCTTTTTTTCACTGTACTTTTTGTGCTTAGTAAAGGTTCTGCTATGAATCATATCCTTCCTAATTCTTATGCCAACGCATAAACAAAATCAATATTTTTACATAAAAGTAACAGTCATGGTAAATGCATTAGGAAGAAGGAAGAATCTTTAGTTGCTAAATTATACGTGGTAGATAATTGGGGTTTTTTCAGACTGCAGGAACAGAACTGTTTATTTCATTCCTTTTTTATTGCCAGTTGCCTTCAGTACAACAGAGATATTTTTTTTGGACCTGATCAATTGCTCAACCCATCAAAATCGTCTTCATCATGTATGGAATGGTACTTTGCACAGAATTTTAACAGAATCCTGGTAATATAGGGGATATTCATCAGATGACTCAAATCCCACATCTAAAAGGGACTGTGCAGAACTGGGACCACAGTAACAGCAGCCCAGCCAAGGCGGCGACCACGGCCACGTGGTACTGAGGGACGTCAGAAAGGCAATCAGGAGAGAAAACAACAGCCAGGGAAGGTTTCATTATAGACGGAGGAATTTCAGCACCGCTGAAAAGAAATTTTCAGATGACACGAGCGACTGGAGCGTGTCAGGGAAGCAGCTTGGTCCTGCACAGCATGCAGGACCTGCTTCAAGATGTTGCCATTCAAGAGATGCTCGGTTAGAGCTACCACAACGCAATTCAGTGCAGCCTTTCAGCGGAGGCAAAACAAAGCCAAAATACCCAGTACAGGCATGGACTGTGCAAGGGAGAACCGTGTGAAGTTTGTTAAAAACTAATATTTTAATCAAAAAATGTTACGTTTTAAAAGGTTTTAAAGAAACCAGTCTGTTATGTGCTGAGGGAAGATCCTCTTAGAGCTAAAATACAGGAAACAAATGACAGAAGCAAAAGGTTACTTCTCACAAGAGGTTTCCCTGGGGACCTGCAGTGTTTTTTGGCGTTGATCAGCATATTCACAAGCGATCTGGAAAAGGGAGCGGAGAACACGCACCACTAGCTTCTTTAAGGGAGTAAGAAGTAAAAAAGGAGAAACTCTTTGAGTTGCAGAAGGAACTTTCAGCACCAAAAAACTGGGGGAGAAAATGGCAAATGAAAAGCAGTGTTCTTAAATTTAAAATAATGTACATGGGGAAAACAATCTTCCATAAGCAGTTGTGGGCTCTGAACTGGCTGTAACCACTCAGGAAAGGAGACATGGGAATTAACACAGATGGTGCCATGAAAAAGGGACTCTCAGCTCTTTGCTTAGTAACCACCAAGAAAGCAAAGGGACTGCCAATGATTAGGAGAGGAAGGAGGGAGGAAACAAAAAGCATGTATATGCCAGAATAGGGTGCCTGAATAGGACGGCTAGTTTGGAACCTCCAACTCGGAAGAACAAACGATTTTACCAGCAAATGGTCAGAAAAAGGCAGCCAGGCTATGTCTGTGCACCCGATACGCTGCACGGACCGGCTGACAGATTTATTAGCTGTTTACCGTGACTTCCCACCGCATTATAGGTTTAAAGCCAGGAGATGTGGCTCATTTGAAACTGGTATGGTTACACAATATTTATACAGCATAGATGCACGTGGGACTCACCACCTCTTTTAGAAAGAGATTAATTTGGCTCTTGAGGTTGCCATTTGGCCCACGTCTCCTGTTGAACCTACCGCCTGCAAAACCCCTCGCACCACCCAAACCAGCGTACCTCATTAAAGAGCAGCTCCCTTCTCTGCTGTTTTCTGAGATCCATCTTCTTCACGGCCACTTGCTTTCCTGTGTGCTTCTCGGTGGCGATGCAGACGATCCCCGTGGAGCCCTCCCCGATCTTGATGAAGTTGTCCAGGTACTCCCGGGGGTCGCCGGGGCTGACCACAAGCTGCAGGGCAGCTCTGAACTGTTCGTGGGACACCCTGGAGGGCTGCTGGTCTGAGGAGGATCCCCAGCTGGGCGGAGGATAAGCACTTGACGTGATACTTGGAGAGCTGGGGTAGGAGGCAGTGGAAATATAAGGAGAGCTGGGCTGGAGAGATGGCTGGTGATAGTGGGACGCTTTGTGGTAGACCAGAGGGTACTGGTAGCTGCTGCTTGAATAGCTGACTTTGCTCTGACTTTGAGGTAGCTTTACTGGGCCCCTGGGGTAGGTGTCCGATCCAGAGAGCGGTGGGCTAACAACCAGCTGCGCTCGATCATAATCCACCTGCAACGCAAAAGCAGACAAGTGAACGCGGATGAACAGACAGCTTTCTTGCTGTCCACCCGCCCGGTTCATTTTCGGCACGCCCAGAGGTCCTTGGTGGGCGCTGGCACAATGTGCTCCCGCAGGTACCCGTTCTTCTCAACATAACACTGCTGCCCTGTATCTGAAAAAAAGATTTTTTAGACCACTGGGCTGCTGTGCTCTCATCAGCACCAAAATGAGGCCAGGGACGACCACGAGATCTTTTGTGCATCTCGGGTCTACGTTTCTGTCCAGGTACCTGCTTGTAGATACAATAATCTTTGTTTAATGAAAGCGTACGCTCCACAAAGTGTATTTGCTCTGTACCTGCAGTGCCCTGCAGGCTCTCTGGACCATTTCCTCCAAGAATTCATCCCTTTCACATCCAGCAGCCCTTTGGCAAATTCCGATTTGTGTCTTTCAAATCCCAGTTCCTGGGTTCTGACTCTCAGCCCTTAGTCTTTTCTTATGCTTTTCTCCAGCAATTCAGGGATGACCCAACCTCTTCTTGCAGAGGCGGTGGTACCCTGAAACCCCCGTCATCTCCTGCCTTGCCCCGCTGCCGGCTGCTGTTTGAGTGACTGCATACACGAGTACGACGAGGAGCCTAATTCAATTTACCATTTCTTAAATCATTTTCCAGAGTGACACGCTACTTAACTGCAGTGTCACGAAACCGCTAATTTTCATCTGAAATCAGAGACAATCGCAGAGGAAATTATCCCAATGGGAGGCCTTGTTCATTTGCAGGTTCCTTTCTTTCTTTTTCTTTTCCAAGCTTTTCTAAGCTTCTTACACTGAAAGCAAATGAATACTTCACATTCGCAAACATAATAGTTTGCTTCTATCCAAACTGGAAAAAAAAAGACGTAAGACAAAAAACCCCACCCAAAACAAAGCCACATTTCCCCCCCCCAGAAAAGAGCATCTCCACATTTACGATACAACATATGTGACTCCTGACGACGTGTGGAGCATCTCAGGGCAGGGGGGTGTTCGACACAGGCTCATGATGTAGCACAATTACAAATAATTATGGCAATGAGTTCATTTAATTAATCAATTTCGGTGGCGGTGCACAGGGGTGGACAGAGCAGCAAACTCTACATAGCTCACGCTTGCTACTATTACTGCTGGCTGCCGGCCAGGAGTCCCTGATCCATGTTAGTTAAATGCACATTAATCTGAATTTGGCAGTGTAATCAAGGACCCAACTGAACTGTGAAATTGAATTCTGCGGTGGAACATCATTTGACCATTTTATGCTAAGACTGCAAAAAAAAAAAAAAAAATCTGCCGCAGCATCAATTTATCACTGTAGGCTGCTGCACAGCGAGGAGGAGTTTCTAGCTGGAGTCGCCTCAGTGCGGGGAGAAAAGCCTCCGAGTGCAGTATTATATCAGCGCTTTCCGACCTCATGCGTGAGCCGGGCATGCCCGTCTTTTCATTGCGCGTGAGGTTTAGCAGGGAAGAGGGAATGCCTCTCCAGAGGGGCTGCTCAGAGATTTCCCTTGGAAACGCGAAGCTGGAGCCTGCTTCCGCCCGAGACTCGCGCGCTGACAGCTACCAGCCGTATGGAGCATCCAGCGAGCATGTAACAGCGTTGTACAGCCCCCTCCTAGGATGCTGGTTTTGTTTAAGCAAAACATCCACATGATTGCAGCCATAATTTCACTTACTCCGGCAGGCAGGGGTAGCCATAAAATAGAAGGGGGTCAGAGACACCATGAATTTCGTGAAGGACATTACATCTGCCAAACTAATTAACACGGAAAAGTGCTCAGATGGTTTGGTGGAGGGAGGGGAACTCAATCTAGCCCTGTCCTATATATCTGTGCACGTAGGGACACATAAATTATTGCTTTGGCTGTAAATACACCATTTTCTTTTAACTATTGAGATGGGGAAAACCTTGTCTAGAAATCCAAGCTGGATAAATCCACACTAATCAATTATTTGAGGCTTCACTCATGCCTGGTATTTTTGAGCACATCCTAAGCTTAAGATATTGGCAAAAGTAAATTCCACAGGGAAATTTTAAAATGAAAATTCAGGGGTTCGGTGTGCTTGCTAAGAATTTTTGAAAGCTTTTTAAGGTTAGCATTGCAGTACAATGGAAACCCATTCACATCCCAAATCCCATGAAATCTTACAAAGAGCCAGGAGCTATATCGAGTAAATCAGCTGAACCTCTCCTCCGAGGCTGTGTCCTGACGCAGTGCTTCACATCACGGCAAAATCGAACACACTTTAGTCCACTCATAATTCTATTTCTGCTACCGAACGCAGTCACCTACTGAAAGGAAATTCTTTAAATACTACAAGGGAAAGAGGAAACCAGTCCCGCGCTCATTCACGATCAGGTCAAAGGAGCAGCCAAAGCTCTGACACGACATCCATCACGGCGGCGCGGCGCGAGGCGATACCCCGCTGCCGCTGGCCGGGTCGCTTCCCCGGCTCGCAGCATCACCCGCACCTGTGCGCGGCCACGTCGGCAGTCGGGTCTTTTCACTGTTAAAAGGTGGCCATAACACCGCGTTTCAACTCGTTTCAGTTTCCACTCTGACGGCTGCGATGCCCGTTTTATATCGCACGCGGTGGAAACACCTGCGTGTTCGTAAGGGGTACGTACCGTCCCTGTGAGGCAGGGTTTCAGCCGAGGGGGTGTCCCCATACGCTCTGCAGTCAGACTGCGGCAGAGATGGCAGCCGCAGCCCTGCAGCCGGAGCCCATACCCTCCTAGGGGAGCGGCAAGCCCCTGGCGAGACGGGCTCGCCTTTCAGTAAAGGTAAAGCAGATTTCAGTTTGATTAGGTTTCAGTTTGCCAAAGCAAAAGGTGGGGAAGGGATGATTGCAATGGAGATTGCACGGAAAAAGGTTACTCCGTGGAAATCTCCGAGAGACTCCGTGTGGTGGTGACAGGCAGCATTTGTGGAAGGCTACTGGCATGTGAATGAGAAAACAGGGAAAAAAGAGGGTTTCTGATAGTAAAGACTTGGCTCTGCCTTCAGCAGGCTGGAAACGTCCTCCTGGCGCAGAGTGCCTGCAAAACGCACAGCAGGAAAATGGTGGTGCTGAGCAGCGGCCACGTTAGACGGAGACCTCTGCTATGTTACAGCGGTACGAGGTAGGGAAGGGGAGAGCAGAAATCAGGGTCCCTTGGAGGAGGGACAGGAGAGGGTGATGGAGAGCTGCTACCGAAAAATGACAGGGAAAGGAGCTTTGAAATAATAGGATCCAGTGTAAAAAGTTAAGAGGGCTGCCTGCGATGAAGAGGAGGGTAAAAAGAAAACATGCAGTACAGAGCGTCCAAAAATAAGCAGACCTGGCGGGATGAGTTTGATACCGTGTGACGATATTGAAGAGACTCCACTGAACAAAGTGGGACGTAATCTCTGCGTCGTGAGGATAACACAGCAGCCGCTGCGACCCCACGCAAGTGTTACTGGAGTTAGTCTGCGGGAACAGAGCAGGAGGGCAACACAGGGGTGGACTGGAGGCAACCAAATCTGAGCCACCGGCTTCCTACACCTCCGTGGTCCCACTGCACAGCAGTGGCCAAGCCCCATGCAGTGGAATTCTTATGACGTAATACCTCTGAAATCACTGATGATGAAACAGGGCAGACATTTGATTTATCTGACATCTACCACCCGCAAATAATACTGAAGTAAGTCTGCTCTTCACATTTACAAGCCAAAATGAACATCTTTGTTAAACGTATTTTGAAGCCGTACATTTTGAAGTGCCTGCAGACTTTCTCACTGCTTACTTTTTTCCCCCCGTTCTAATTATACTTCAAAGCCAATCTCATTTGTAAAATATCTGATTCGAGACCTGATATTCTCATTTAGTAAGCCCATTTGATGAACCATTATCTTACTAATGCCTCCTTGAAAGGAAGACTCTTCAGCAATCATCCAAGACAAGAAACTGCTATTCACTTCCAGGAGCTGTGGACGGGTTTGGGAATTGAAACTGCTGCATTTAACAGTGAATCATCAAGTTTCAATAAACCAAGGCTGTAAGAGTGTTTTTGATGCTCTGAGGAGAGGAACAGCTCACAATGAATCTTGCACGGAGGCATCTTTTTTTTTTTTTATAAGAGTTGTTACTGCATTTTAATGGGATATTTTTCAAAGTGTCTGGAGTGCTTTGAGTCCTGTAAAATATACCTCTGTCTTCTGCCCAACTGAATGCTGTAAAACTGGCAAGAGCAGGCGCAAGGCAGTCTGTGAAGTACTGGATTTGTCCTTCTTCCTAAACCCTGACAAAATGATTGCTTTAAATGAAGGAAATGGCAGAGAGCCCATCCCAGGCTTTCCTCAAAACTTCCAGAACCCATATTTAACGCCACGCTCTGGCACGCAGTTTAACTATCCACATGCATCCCTCCCGCCACACCCCCAGCTCAGGAGAGGCACGCAAAGAGACCCGGTAACTTTTCTACTCCCCCCACGATTTATCCTCAACCTCCAGAGCTCAGCTCTCTGCTTTAATGCAATGTGGAACAAAACCACATCGCTCTCCCTTTACCACGGGGTTGTAACTCTGCACCCCAGGATCAGCAAAGCAGCCAAAACCTGAGCAAGACACAGGCACGCCTCTGGCATTGGGCTATCGTGGGTTTGCAGAGACCTGGGACGACTTCTGGGTCTGCAGCTGGACAGGACCACGTTCTCAGTGCACAGAGCCAGTAAGAAAATGCACCACTCAGATCATCACTGAACAGCAGAGTGGATCTCACCACCTGACAAGCTACCTACCTCAGCACATTTGGTAAGTCACAGCAACCCAAGACTGTTTCAGCCCTGGAAAAACGAGCTATCATCTCGGCGCCTGTTGCTAGGGGAACTCGGTAATGTTCAATGCAATCTGCACTGAAGAAAAAAAACATTCCTTGCAGAATATTAGATGTTTAAGCAGGTCATCATCGTAGTTACGTGACTAGACACGTAAGAAAAGCGTTATTCTCTTAACTGAACAAATAGTTACAGCAAACTATTGCAAGTAGGGAAGGACAGCTTGTATGGGTAATATTCCTCATGTGACTTAGAAAAGGCAGAGCAAGCCACAAATTTGCGCAGAGGAAGCTGCTTGTAGATATCATGGTTGAAATGGTTTTTTGCACCTTAACTCTTTTTTTAACATCTAAAATGTCTTGGGTGAGATAAGCTGCTTTGATTTAATTTCACTGCCTAAAAACAAAGTGAAGAGGTGTAAACCCCTACTCTCATTAGCCGCAAAGGGTTAATAACCCTTGTAATATAAGTATAGCATAAATACAATATAAATATTAAAACACAGAGGTTTCAGCCTTGCAAAAGTATCTGATACACAAGCCAGAGCAGCATCTCACCCCTAGCCGAGATCTGCACAGGCGTACGAACTCCTAATGCTACAAAAACTGCTGAAGGACTTGGGGTTATTGGGAATCCCAAGTAAAAGCCCCAGAAGCTGGGCATCTCCAAACCTGCCTGTTAGTAAGTATCTTAAACCCACTGGTCCCTGACATCCATTTTCAGATACCTGAGTAAAGCGGGTGGGCTTTCACATCCACCAAGCGGCAGCCACGCAGCTCCTGGGGACGTTACTGGCCGCGTTCAGCATCGCGTGCCCAAGCATGGCTCCTTGCCCTTAATTTTTTGCACACGCTTATTTTTTTGTACTCCCGTTTTGGAGAGGTTGATCCCTGCCCTGGCAGCACTGTCACCAGGGATGTCACGTTACCTTGGGGATGCCTGCCGCGGTTTCGGACAAGCGGGGGTAGGTGTAGGAGCTGTAGGAGTGTCCTTGCTGGTGTGCTTTAAAAGCGCTTGCTCCGTAGGGCATGGCCGGCTCCTGCAGACCGGAGCCCGACCTGGATCTCTGCCTCATTGCTGGCTGAGGGCTCGCTGGGTCCACGTAGGATGACTTCGGCCTCTTGTCGTAGTCGTCCTTGCCCAGGCCATGTCCCCAGTCGCTGTCGCTGTACTCCAGCCTCTCCTTGGGGCACTCGCTCTGCACCGACGCTCGGGATGGGGTGTAAGGAAAGGGATCTCTATAGTCCAGGGAGGATCCGCTGGGGATCCGCTGATACTCCAGCTTTAGGCCGCCGTATTCCAGCGGTTTGGGCTTTGTCTCCAGGTGTGCATGGTAATCTGGGAGGAATCTGGAGAGGTCTGACTGCAGGGGTGTTACTTCTGAATAATAGATGTCCCGGGAAGTCACCTTCATCATGTGCCCGTTCTGCTTGGCGGCATAGCTCCCTTTGTAGTACCTGTCTAACTCTTCCCCGTAAACAGTCTTGTCTCGATATTTTTCCACGACATAGTCTGTTGTAGTGTCTGACTCACTGGAGTACTGGGAATACGTGATATAACCATTTTCCTCCTGGTGCCTTGGCACATGGTTTGCGTTGCCTTGGTGGTGGGTGGGAGGACTTTCCTTCCGCAGGGAATTGGATCGTGTCACTGAGATATTGTCAAACTCTTCCAGCAGGCCATTGATTGAAGTATCCTTTCGAGGCTTATTTCCTCTAACAATAGTCTGGGAATAAAAAATTGCTTTGATTAAATACTGATTTTTGTTTAATATCTGACCAAGAAAACCACCAAAAAGAAAAAAAGTCTATGATTCACCCAGAAACACCCATAGCGATGTGTTATGTTCTTCAGTCACGTACCTCAGAATAATCCATTGCTAGAAAAAAAATCTCAATAAATACTTACAATAGGACATGCAGAAATGAATAAGCAAAGAGGGGTTAAATTCGGTGTACATTATAAACTGAGATTTGGCATGTAATCCCAAGACACTCTTAAAAGCCCAGTTTAAGAGGTGGGTGTTCAGCAGCCAACAGCAGAGACGTTTAAAACCACTACTTATTTTTTATTTGTTATTATTCAGTTGTCTACATCAAGTCAAACTGGTGGGCTGAATCTGATTTACAGCGTATGGATAAGCTAAACGAAAATCATTCAGCAGTCACTTCTACATGTTATTTTAACAAACTGTTGGAATGGAAAGTAGCATATAGTTTAGTAGGCACTGGGTTTGGTTTTTTTTTTTACAAGATGGTATGTTCCTGGGTAGCAGAATTACCACTGCGGGTTGCCTCTTAGTTAAATTAGCATAAGAGACACTTGGGGAAGAGGGAAAAATACTTAACTACATCTCCTTCTTACAACACACAGCATCCAGCAAACCACTGTGCACAACCATGGCTTTGGGACATCCACATCACAGATGCCATGTGGTGGCAGCGGTGGTGGCCCTGTTTGTGTCCTAATATTGCAAAGTCCTCTATCGATCCCCCAGCCATGGACGACAAGCGTGTAGGAATACCATGGCCATGAACTTGCCCACAACCCCCTGCCGACCCCTACTCCTTTCTGTCCAAAACACTGGCGCTCCTGGTAGGATGGGAGGCGAGCAGTGCTTGGTTATAGCTCTCCTTCAAGAAAGATTAACTATTTTTAGCTAGTATCATCTTAAGACTGTAACACGTGGTGGCAGCCATTTTTCAGCAGTTGACTCCCATTGAGCGCCACTTCACGTTTATAAACACCCCACAAGAATAAGATGTACAGATTAAGGGCCAGGGCCATAAATCAGCGCGGTTCTATCGAAAACACATTTGCTTTGCTGATTCACTTCAGTTAAATATCTATGGCTGTATCTTATTTAACTTGCTGAGTTTTTAAACAGAGTCACTGTGGTCACCCCAAGGAGATGTCCCTCCACGAGCTGCAGCCTGCCTATGTTGCACGGCGACCGTGGCGTATCAGACACCAGCTGTGGTGTATCAGATGCCGACCGTGGCATATCGGACACCGACCGTGGCATCCAGCCTGGCCACTGGACCTTCATTCATTGCAACGCTGACAGAGGAGGCTCTGCTCCGGCACGGTGAGGCTGCTCAATCCCTGCTTGAAAGCATGCAGGGCCTCAAACTTTGTCAAAATTTGCATCTCATCACTAATAAAAGCAATTTTCACAAAATTAACAGCAATGTACTTCTCTGTTATTCAGCAAAAGGCAGCTGAGAAAAGCCGGGCTACAAGCAAAGCAGTCCTGACCTCACGCTGCTCCCTGCTCTGATTTATGTCCATAATTACTTGCCTAGTTTGCTATTTTGAAGCTAGTGATACTGAAACAATAGGACAGCAAAAATAAGGGACAGGAAATAGATCACTCCTTTCACCTCCGAAGCCATTCAGCAAGACAAGAGGAATTGGTTTCATTCGGCTACAGCCTCTTTGGCAGGATGACTGCGTGATCATTCATATTTAATTATCACATAATAAACCAGCAACATTCGACAATGAAATGCATATAATTGAAAACAAGATTGAAATACCCAACTGCCACCCCGCTTCCCCTGTGCAAATGCATGCCAAGGAGTAAAATGCCAATTTAATACTCTCCGCGGGACTGGCCTTCACAAAGGAGAGGTTTCCTGGAGCAACCTGCCTTGTGCCTGCACAAAAGGACCTCGGAGCCGGAGGGAGCCCCTGGGCGCAGAGAGGCCTCTTCGGTTATAGGAAAGAGGAGTTCTCCCCCTGCTCCTCCAAGCAGATGCTCTCTGGAAGCAGGGTTTTTAGATACCTTCAGAAGGAAGATTTAGAAGAGTGCAGCTGAAGGTTTATGTGTTAGGGAATTCATCGATGACAAACCCCTGCAGTTTAGGGATTTTCTGCAGACAGGTGCATGCTTGGGACCCACCTTTTTGATTATGAGGATTTAAAAAAAGTACTAATAGTAAAATAGTCTTGTAGGAAACTCCAATTTTCCAAAAAAAGCATTTGCCACCGAAGCCTCAGTCTGATGAAGCAGTCTTGGTTAGCTCTGGGACCTCAGTGCTGTCTCATCCCGACTGATGAAGTTAAGGGGATTAAGAACTAAAACCCTTTTGGTTTCTCCCAGCACCTCGAGGACGACCACTGGCAAACGCTGACTTGCAAGGGTGATGGCTGTAATTCCTATTTGCTTCGGGCTCCTCTCTACGAGTAAATTAAAAGGGCCGGTGCAAAGGGAGGATCAAACTTACCTATCCCAGAGGCACATTTTCCACAGAACAGTCAGTGCTTTATTGCTATTACTAACAATTATTATCAATTATTTATTATTAATAACAACGACAACATTTCTATTTGCTTTGGCTTGGTTTTAAATTTAGCACTTCCCTTATATGAAAGGACATACGTCTTGGTGAGATGCCCCTCTGGCTAAATCAGACAGCCTATATGAGCTTGATTGTTTCTAAGGAAACATCCAGCATTATTCCTATCAAAAGAACAGTAGTGTCCATAGAGCAGATAATTTAGGAAGTGTTTCACCGAGACCCTGTGAAATACACTACATTGTCAAGTATCTTGCTAGCTGAATAGAACTTAAGATGTTTATACACAAACCTGAAATACAGGACAATTTACTAGGCTTAAAAACCAAATTAATACCCCAAAGCAGGTATCGTTCTATATATGAGTAATAAGAGTAATTGCTCTGTACGGATGCCCACAGAGCATCAAAAAATTAAAAAAATAAAATCAAAGAAGATGTTATAAAGAATGAAACATATGTTGTGCCATGTTAACCTGTCCTGAAGTCATTTACTACAGAGAAGGTGTGTGCCGGGGGCTCGCCAGCACCTGCAGCTTTCCTGGGAAGCGCAGTATTTGCAGAAAGAAGCCAGAGAATGAGAACTGCCATAACCATGGCCCAAATTCCCAAACCCGAAAGCCTAATGTTAGCACCAGGGCCAGAAGTACCTAGGTTCAAAGGTATGACTTCCGTGGAAAGACCGAATCGCTGATGTGGGGTCTCGGTTTGGGAGCGTAGACTCCGGTTACTGCATCACCAGGCTGTGCGCTGCATCGGCGAGCAGAGGGGAAACCTCCCGGGACTGAAATACCACGGCAGGAATCACAAAAGATGGGAAATTCTAGCTCTAACTTAAAAAGCAAAACAAAAACCTTGAAAGAAAATGTAACAGAAAAAGGCTACATCAAAAGTGATATAAACACAGTTATGCTTCTAGTTAGTTTCATAGGAACTAGACTAGTTTTTGCAATTTTAAAGGCTTTATAAACTAAAAAAACCAACTCGTGTTTCCATATAAGGAGGGAATTCTATTTTTATATATATTCTGTATCTATTTATATAGATTTTTTTTTCTTATTTTTTTAAACCACTTACTAGTCTCCAAATTTTTAAACTTAAGGAATTTCTGGAGTTGCTGCAGGCAGATAGTTAAAAGCAAAGCATTATTCACCAAGGTTGATGGGCTAAGATTTATGAGGCCTTTGTTTCTGTCTATTGAGATCCTGTAATGGAAACCTGTAACAACACCCCGGCATGCATGAAAAACAGAGATCGAGCCCTACCGCAGGTGCAGCTTTCACTGGGTTCACCACAGAAAGATGGGATTTGCTATAGTCGATACCCCATGTTTATTAAAGGACGTTTTTCAGCGCATTGTGCAATTTAGGAGGGATCAATGTTACAACCGATGAAGGAGTGCCGGTGAATTTTATGCTACCGTTACCGTCATACATTAAAATCAATGGGGCGCAATCTCTGTGAATTAAAGCACGGTACTCTGATGCTGTAGCTCTCATTTCATTTCCATTGCTCTCTGGACAGGTTTGGCGTTTGCTCTGGAGCCCGGTGACAGTAGACATCCTTCATGGTGTTCCTGTAGCGGTCTGTCCTCCGGTGATAAGCTATAATGGATCTGTCTGTAAGAAATGCTGTCTTGCCTTGTCTCCAAAAGGAGATGAAAAACAGCTTCTGTGCTCAAATACTGTATTAACCTTGACAATAATGAAGTGGGTAATTAACTGTTTTGCCCTAATACGACCTTGCATTTATTCTCTTTAAAACTACTATACTTTACACACTCGTTAAGAATATATCATCCTTTGTCCTCCCAGAGCTGTGTTTTCAGAAGTCAATGAGAATTTAAAATCTCTGTGATGTACAGGGTAAAAAAAAAAAAGGGGCTTTTAATAAATGTTGCCCTTATAAACAGCCAA
Source organism: Theristicus caerulescens (assembly GCA_020745775.1). Classification (NCBI taxonomy): domain Eukaryota; kingdom Metazoa; phylum Chordata; class Aves; order Pelecaniformes; family Threskiornithidae; genus Theristicus; species Theristicus caerulescens. The sequence continues at coordinate 121,873,963 of CM036561.1, read as the reverse complement.
TCTAAACTCTGATATTGCTTCTAGCTTGCCTCTTCCCTCATTTGCATTATACATAAACTAAAAGCACAGCATATGCATATCTGAAAATAATTTTTTTCTTAAGAAAAGGTGCATAAAGCACAGCTGGTCAAAATAATCTAAGTGTAAGTGATGGACGTGCTGGTAATTTATCTTCTTGTGTTGCAAGACATTCACAGTATTTGAAGCTGTGTTCATGACACCACATTTTACTCCTTAGTGTAAGCAAATGTGAACAGCACTACCTTGGGGAGAATAACTGATCCTTGTCATCATGTCAGAAGGAAATCTCTGGCTTTCCCTGTAAGTAACAGAGTTTTCTAGCTGCAGCCAAGGGTGTAAGAGGTGTCAGGGGTCTGCATTTGATCCATTCTCACCAGGAGAAGAGGCTGTGAGACCTCAGACCAAGCACAGTCCTTAGAGGACCTCAGAATAGCTGGAGACCCTCAAAACTCCTGGAGACGGCCACAAGCGTGCAGCAAAAACTTGCTTTTTCCAGCAGCCTGGGGCCAACATGAGGTGGCCTCCTTTCCCTTGTTTGTGAGGCTAAATTTTCAGTCTGAGCTGCCATCCTGAGGGCTGACACAAGGACCAGGCTCAAAGGGGAAGATGGGAGATGAGAGATAAAGACTTGCCCATGGTCTCCAATGGCTGCCTTTACATGGATAAGTAAATATGCTGCCAGGGAGAAGCAGCGATGGAAGCTGAAAGCCCAGCGACTGGGGAGCTCAGCTGGGATCCAGGACAGCTGTTTTCAAGTAAGTGGGCCCACTGTTTCACCTAAGGTTCTTCTCCATTGAATATTCACTTGAGGACAAGTTCTAACCTCTGAGCCTCCTTTCCAGATGACAGTGTTGGAACCATCCTTGCGATCTTACTGCGCTCCAGTGAATGCAAATTACACCCAAATGAGGAAGCTTCATGAGAAAGGACTGAAAAACATTTCTGTACCTCCATCCTCTCTTTCCCTCACCTGATGATGGCATCATGGCAGGTTGTGCTTCCCATGTTCATGGCAGAAGTGCCCAACCAATGCTGCATTGCCATCTCTAGGAGACAAGCTTGTGCATCAGCCTGGGACATTAGCTAAAAGACTACGTTTAAGAGAGAGTGCACAAGTCCTGTCTATTTTTTGGACAAAAGGGGTTTGGAGACAGAATTAAGGATTGGGTCTGTGCTGAAGTCACGTCCCTCTCCTCTGCATTTCCTCCCACCTAATGTAGGTGCAAGCGCCTCGGGGAACTCGTTTGTACGTTGCGCTTCCCAAAAGCCCCAGGGTTAGGAAGCTGGCAACTTGTCCCCTAGGACTTGGCACAGTGGCCTTAGGATTGGGTGACCTCTCCATGCAGCCAGCAGACCTGCTCCTCACCAGCAGCCATCCCAGGCCTGTCTCCCTTTGGGTGCCATCTGCTCCCACCACCGGTGCAGGGTCCTCTTAGTAACCACGTCTATGCTATGTCTGTACGGTTGAACCCCAAGGGAGGTAATTGGATATATTTGCTGCTTTGAACTCTGAAACCTGGATTGCGCCATAAACGCAGCTTCTGGCTGTGGGACCACCAAACTTCATCCTGAGACAGAACTGGAGATGATAGAAACTGTGCACGTTAGAAATAAGTGCTGCATTTGGGCAGCTGTCTCCTGACGTCGGCAGGCAATGAGCAGATACAACCAGACAGACGGACGGGACAGCACCAGTCACCCGCACCAACCAAACACCTCATTTCTCCATGGTAATACAAAACATTAACCTAAGCTGGAAGTTTAGGGCACTTAACACCATACAGCATTACCCTGGAAACATGCCTTGTGCAACAGAAACTCATCAGATACGTGGCGAGAAACAGTGCGGGATGGGAAGAGATGTAATTTATCACTCCACACCCTCCAGCAGTGTTCTACGGGATCTGCTCCAGTTTTGATCTACAGCCTGTCTACAAAACGGCTATTACTCCGAGTTAGTCACAAGGAACATACAACAGACAGGAAAGTATGTCAGAACATTTCTTCCTGAAGCCTGTAATTTAGAGCTTGGTTTCCACCTGGAAGCCTCAGAGTTTATATCATTTCTGTTATGAAATCCTTCCCAATGCTATTTCATTTTCCCCATAAAAAAATTTTAAAAAATACTAATCGTTTCTGGTATCCCATAGTTCCCTCTTAGGGGAAGGAGTTCTGCAAATTTCACCGGTGTTGGATGCCTCAGCTGGGAGAGGAGGTACGGGTCTCTGCTCCCTGGACCAAACATGCACTTTATACCACAGAGTCACCTGGCAAAACCACGAGCACAAGACTGCGTCACCTGCCCCTTGCCATGAAGTGTCTTAGCACACAAGCCATGATCCTGTCTCATCAATTTCTCTAATCCCTTTCTAGGAGATCCAGAAACTCCTGTTTGGGACAGCTCTTAGACAGGACCTTTCCCATGCACAGGAGAAATTAAATATAAATGAAAACCCCCAAAGTAAAACTCAGCCAAGTCCACCTCCTTGGTTTTGCTAGCTGGGAGGGCAGGAGCCCCCCGACACGAGCCCAGGGGTGCTGCAGGATGTGCCATGTCTGGGATGTGCTCATCACCAGAGCTGACTCAACATCACTGGATATGAAAAAGCAGGTTTTACTCTGTCCACCCATCATCATTCAACAAGTTTTTCACCTCCCAACGGATGCTAATAGCAGCAGAGAGTACAGTTTCTTTTTTGTGTTATGACAGAAGAGGCAACTGATACCCGTACCGACACCTCGCAGCAGGTAACACCACGCTTTCCAAGGGGAGAAGGTCACTGTGGGTAACATCAGTTCAGAATACCTCCCTCAGAGAGGCTGATTTACCTCTTCTGTATGAAGTCTCCCCCACCATTCTGGTGTCCTTAATACCAGACGAGAGATGCTGAGCTTGGGGGAGCATAACGCTGGGCTATCCAATGGCTGTGTTACTCCAGCACTACACCCTTGTCTCTCTACTAAATTCAATGGAGTAAAAAAATAAATCATTCTCACAATTTCTGCTTTGGAGGAGGGATGGGTCCCAGAGACTCCTTCCCGTGCATCCACCTGTACAAAAATATCTCCCGCTTGCTTCTGCAAGTGCTACCTGACAAAACGCGGCGGCTGGCCTGGGCTGAGCTCTGCAGCGCGTTTTGGTGGGGCTTGTCCATAGGGGCTGGACTGAACAGGTCAGATGAGCCGTCGTCAGGTTCCTGCTGCTGCAAACCAGCTACGCGGAGACCCATGAAATACGCCCGTTTATGCTGCAGTCACATTTCTGAGCGCACATCAGCATCGCCAAATTTTTTTTTGCTGCTGCACAGCAAAGTGACTGCACAGCAGAGAGCTGAGCTTGGTCATACGCAGCCTTCAGGTGCGTACATCCAATTTTATCGCATTAATTAACCTGATATTGGCAACAGCACAGTATAGGAGAGGAGCTGAGAAAACATTGGCATGGCCACATGTTAATCACTGAAAGATGTAGACGATGATGATGATGATCTACATTGATGATGCAGAAATGAAATTCACTCAGCCTGAAAAATATATATTACTCGCTGGATCAAAATAAAGGTACAGCTAAAGGTTTGAGAGAAGTGTAATATGCTTAAGAACACTAGTGCCAGCTGTTTAAAATTCTTCAAAAGTAAAATGATGGAAAACTATAAAAAAAGGCTAACGAAAATGGCACTGTATAATTTGTCACCCTTCGCAGTAGTTTTAAAAGTTAGTTGCCATAACAACAAGAGCAACATTTCATTATAATCATATCCACCGGTAATTCTTTTGACATTGTAAAATATAGTAACTTTAACAAAACATTTTGTTTTAAAATTCCACCAAAATATCTACATTCTAGTAACTTTTCCTTTTTTTTTTTTTTTTTAATACACAAACACGGTTGTTATATGTCATTTGAAATGCTATTAGAAAATATTAAATGCCAAAAATAATTATTCTGGGTCTACTTAAGACACATCAGGTATGTGCAATTTTATATGGAATATGTATACACAGATCTCTCAGACACAACAAATGAGAGTGAAATGTGACTTAAAAGTTTTAGTTTGAGTGAGGAGGCTAGTGTACTTATTACTGAGGAGTTATACAAGCAGGGAGAGAAATACAGGGAGAGAAATGGAGAAATCTCAAAACCACAGAATTTCTATTTCATAGGACTTACGACGCTTCAAAATTTTCTTTTATCCCAAGACGGAATGAAAAAGCAAAATGTCGCACAAGATGAAATTCCTCAAACACATTAACTGCCGGAATTTTAACTGCCCTCTTAATAGTGCTGCATTTTCCTAAGGCTGATGGCAATCATTTCAGCACAACAGTACACAGAGTGGACCTGCTAAGCCAAAAGGCTGTATCAAACCACACCAAAGACTGTAGGTTTTTTTGGCCACACTCGGGATAAAATCTATCCATCAATGTCAAAATTCCCTGTTTTGTCAAATTAACATTTTCTGGCAAGAAAAGAAAAAGATCGCTGACTCGGAAAGCCTGTGCCCAGCCCTGTTGATGAACACCAGCAGGACCAGGTATCTTGTTCTCCCCCTTTCAAAGCCACATCATCTGCCAGTGCCTCTGTGCTAATAGATTTTTTTTTTCCCCCCCAAGAAAATTGTAAAGCAAATTAAATAAGATTTACTGAGGTATAGCTGTGGTTCAGCGACCGCTGGTGTGGGTTCTGCACCACACAGCATCCCGTGGGGTTACGGGGGAACCCTGCAGCGGCGGCACCCCAGAGCTTTCCAACTGGGCTGACTTCAGAAGCAGCTAAAAAACACAAAGCAAAGTTGGGGATGTTGGGGCCAGATGACAGAAATCCTTCCCTCCGAGAAACACAACTGGTTTTTAGTCTTGTAACACTAAGACAGCAGCAGAACGGAAACTCGTGACATATCACAGCTCCAGGACCAAAGTTTGCCACAGGCAGGGCTGTGTGTGACTTGAACAGGTTTACATCCAAATAAAAATGACACAATTAACAGCAGTTAATATAAAGCAATGAAGCTCCAGTGTCTCTAACTGGTACCTCAGAAATCTCAGCTTGTGAACTGGTTTGTACCTGGATGTGCTACGGGGGAGATGGGGGAACGATGCCTTCTGCACTACAGCTCTTCATCCTCAGCCACGACGCAGGCGCAGGGAACAGGAGATGAAGCAAAGGGTGGTGGCAATCCTGATGCCTCTTTCAGTCCTGGCATCACCACTTTCTAAGCAAAAATGCATTGCAAAAATGCACCTTAAACCAGGTGTGAACTGACTCTGCTGCCCATCGCTCTGAACTTGGTGCAAGCACTCACATCAGTGGAGAACGTGCAGGGAGGTGAGATAACAAGAGGACCTTACAGGTGCTTGGGGCTAGCCCAAACGGCTGTAGAGTTTTCTGAAGCCCTCTCTGCAGCCACAAGACAATCATTATCATCCTTAACATTGTATCCACCAGTTGTCCCTACATCTAATATTTGCAGCCTAGACTGTTATTTTCCCGGGGGAGGCGTGAGGAAAATAAAAACCCGCTTTTCTCAACAAAGGCACAAGAAATGGCAAGCAGTAAATGAACACTCAGCCACCACCTCCCCAGATACTTCAGCTTTGATAACCTACTGCTACGCTTCACGGGAGCCGTGGGTGTCCCACACGGTGCCGACGCCGAGGTGCCCACCAACACTGCTTCTACGGCACAGTCAGTATTTTACATCTACACGTGTTTAGTGCTGGGAACTGGTGAGCACAACATGGTGTGACTCATCCTAGGGCTAATATGCATTAAAAAAAAAAGTCTTTCTACAACCAAGGTGCATGACACCATTGCAGATTTTATTCTAGGGGCCAGAAAGGCATTGGTGTGGGATTTACATGGGGAGAGGAGCCCTGCGGTAGGGTGGGTGGTGTAAAAGACAGTGCCCCATCATTTCAGTCTCACTTACCGCCACGTATGTTTATTGTAATGACCACCGCGATACAGGGCTGCTGACTGCCACCACGGAGAATACAGCTTGCTCCCGACCAACAACGCCAATTAAAAAAGCCTGGAGAGAGGGACAGTCTATAATTCATAAAATCGCACCTCAGCGTAAACCGTCTTTGTAGCTCAGATGACATTTCCCTGGATGAGGTTCCCCTCGTGCCCTAAACATGCCCATTAACAAATGCAAGGTTGATGGAGCATTAACCCAATTAATGATCCCGGCACTTTTTTCTCAGTGAAAGATTTCTGGCTGCGGTTTGATTGAGCTTTCTGAAATACTTAAGTAAATTCCAGTGTGATAAAATGTTACGCTAGGGAAGTAATTGCCTTCATCTGCCAGCTCTGGCAGTGGGGTGCTTGCTTCAGAGGGCAGAGGCTCTTGGGTCACTCTGCTGCGGTCGCGGTCATCTCCCCACTTTTAATTAAAATGAGGATTTTGACAGTCTGATAATTTAGAAGAAACAATTTAAACTGTATTACTTTTTGCTGCGATTTACCACAGCGAAGGAAGCTTTATATATGGCAGATGCTTGAAGACAAAGTCAACATTTCTGCTTCAGAGCGTACAGAGGCCAGCTCGAGAAGCTCCTTGTGCTCTGCAAGCCGCGGCGCAGGGTTGTGAATTACCTTCCCACTTCATAAATCACCAGGCAAAGGCGGCGAGCGGAAGAAGATGCTGATGAGTGCATCAGTCCCAAGTGCCGCGTAGCCGGCGTTTCGCAGATCGATGGGGCTCGTCTCCCAGGAGCCCAGCGAAGTGCCGCTCAGGGTCGAGATGGTCACTGCAATCACAGCCCTGCGTATTTGGGATTAACGCAGTGAGGAAGGGTGGGATGATGTGTGCGGTGCACCGGCCATGCTGGCAGGGAGGGGGCTGTCAAGGTACAGCAGGAGAAATCACCCTGCAGTTGGCGCCGTGCTGAAAAATGCCGCAGTCCCATGGCCTTAAAAAGAGCGAGGAAGTTTTGAGGTACTTCACTAAAATTGTGCATTTCTGGCCATGCACATGTCAGGTGTGCTTTTTAATCTGACTGATCTGAGTGTTTCGGGCTCCTTCATCTTCTGAAACCTCAGTCTTTGATTTCAGAGAATTTAGGAATTTGTATTAGCAAAATAAAAACACAAAATAATTTCATATGCATTGTAAATTGCTGTATTCTTTCTTCCAAGGAAGTACATTAGTCTTCCTTTTCAAGGACAGCTATTAAATGGGAAGTGCAGCAATAAGAATGCCCTAAGTAAGTGGTACTAACTCCCACTAAGTGGTTTTCACCTGCAGAAATGGACATTGAGCACAGAGTGCCCCTGTACAGAAATCTAACCATTAGGTCAAATTTACAAGGCGGGTGAGAGGAAAGACGTGAGATCTTCCTGAGCTGATGTTTTAATTATTCACTCTTGTCAATGAGAAGTGCAAATCAAACACCTTCTTGACGGGAACAAGCGAGGCAGAAGATTTCAGAGGATGCTCCAAAGCAGAGTAACTCACAGGGGCGATGCCCAGCACAGCACCACACTATCTCATTTACAAGAAACCGCTGAAACATTTCTAGGGTAATCTCGATTTGATTTGATTTGCTGGGCTGCACTGCCGTCAAGTGCACTCTGTCCCCAGCGGCAGACTGGTCCTAACACACTTAATAAATTAATCTGCCCGAAGAAGTGCTGCTCCCTCCTCTTCCTCCAACCCCCCCGGACAGCACGGAAAGTCAGCGGGAAGGAGAAGGGACGTGCAGCCGCTGCTGCTAAGAGAGAAATGGGGTTGTTCCCCCCAGCCCAGGGTGTGGGATGGGAGTCAGACCCGATCTCCTGCCCCAGACCGTTTTCCCGGGGTGGTTCATAAAAGCTGGTGTGTTTAAACCAGTTTTCTATGCTTCTATATCCCTACACTCCTGGAAAGTACTACTTCACGTGGAAGCGTAAGTCTTAACAGTAAGCATCTTCACTTGCACTGTGCTCTGTGGGAATTAGTAAATGCAAATTAGGACACAAATAGCAATTACTGTTTTGTTCAGGCTATAGAACGGTAAAATTCAGTAAAATTCATAACCTCTTGCTATTCTTTTAACTGCGTGATCCTTATAGCTAACAAAAGCCTGTCGGATCTGATCTTGGCAATTAAAAAGCAGAAATGCTCATCCTAAATACTTCTCTTCTGTTCACTTTTCTCTCTCCAAAGACCTGTATCTGAAATGCCCTTTTTTTTTCTGGCCCGCACAGTTCATCCCACAGACAACAGAAAAAGCATTTAAAAGTCTCTGCAGGCAAGTCAGCGTTGTTCCCCGGTAATACACAGCACTTGTCTAGTGTAATTGGATCCTGCGTGAAGAGGAAGACAAGAAAGAAAGAGCAGCAAAGCACTTTCAAATTCCTAGAGAGCCACCAAAGCCCAGATCTAATCATGTCAGAGCAGGAGATAGAAAAAAACACATTTACACCTGGAGCTTTGGCTCCACAGGTAAGCGAGCTGCTTAGCAATGTTATTTTCCCCCTGATGCTACTACTCTTTATGACCCAAACTCTGCTGGGATTGAATAAACTTGGCTGTTCGGTTATAATATAGAATATAATTTAACAGGACTATAACCTATGTAATTTAATGGGACTATAACCTGTATGGTTTCTGTTCTAGACTACAGTGGACCAAACCAAGTTCATCAGTAGTCCTAGGAACAAATATATCATGTGCAGAATGTGTAGTTACTGGATGATTATTATCATTGCATGGTTAAATGGAAGTGAAAGTAGCAAACACTGCCCTAGTGCCGATGTGGAGTGCAAATGCTGTGTGACCAATTTTACATGGAAATCCCCTCCGTAGACCTGTTACGAAGCAGGCTGAAATGTCTACCTTGAACAAACTCCATCAGGATGCCCAAGCAGTTTTCTCATTACTTCTGCTGTCCGGGTCCGCTTTTGACATGCAGAGAGATGAATTTCCAGAGATTTCTTGCTGCCACCTAGTGTTTCCCACTGCCAGCCACCGACAAAATTTTCTAACATTAACGCAACTTTATATCTGAAGGACTCCAGCAGCACTATTGGAGGTTTGGCCAGTCCATGGAAATAAGAAATCTCCTGGGGTGTTTTACTCCATCAGCTTTCTCAGCTGAGCCAAGCGAGAGCTCGCTGGACTATTTGACTGAAGCTTGGTAAAACACATTCAGCCTTTCTACATGTTTACTGGGGAGAGAAAGCATTTACTGCTTACACTTTACCGTTTACTTTCCACGCTTCGCTCTGGGGGATCACTGCCATGGTACAGGAACCAGAAGGACCCTACTGCCGCTGCAGCCACCCGAAAGCACCACCTCAGCCTGCCCAAAATCCTGCTTCTGGCCTCAGAGATCTTACAGGTCAGCGCGGGGAAAGTTTTGGAGGCAAAAAGCTTGGCTAAACAAGTGGGAAGGAAACAACAACCATGTTAGCAGCAATAGAGCCAGAGCCCTCCACCTCCTGGCAGAAAGCTGGGAGCGTGGCTCATTTATCAGGGCAGGCAAGCAAGCCAGAGGAGTTAATGGAACAGTTTCCTATAAATTTGTCTTTAGGGACTAACTTCCACGTTAAAAAAAGAACCTGATTACGAGTGTCCTTGATCAGGATCTAATTCCTGGCTCATTTCAGGTTATACAGCGCTACCTGGAGAGTATTCCCAGTCTGGTATTCCCAGAGGAGACCAGATTCAATTTCTGAAACGCTGACACTGAGAGTTTGCCCCTTTTATGTGTAGGCCTACAGGTTAACGTGTTTCTTGAGCTCTAAAGAAGGCTAGTCTGCCTCAGCAGATGTAGACCATGAACTCTACATTTACTTTCAAACTTTACTTAGCATATTACAAAGTTCTGCTCACCCGTGTAAGCTCTCATTAATAAAACTAAAGCTTCCCTCCAACACTAATATTACTCCAACACTAATATTACTTAAAATCACAATGCTGATACAAACAACATTAAAAACATTCTTCTACTAATTACATTAGAGAAAACTACTTTTACCCACAGAAGTCTGTAATCTATATTATTGCTTACTATTGCTGCAGGCCCAGGAAAAGTAAAACCTTTCTCATGTGAGCAGACCAATTCAAATCAATGTCAAGTGTTGCATGCACAAAGCTTACTCATCTTACTCATCAAAGCTTCGTCATCTGACGAAGGATTTCTGAACAACATCCTTAGATCTCCACCCTGCAGACAGCAAACTCTGACACTACTCCAGGGAAGAGCTCGATGAGCTCAGCGGGACTGTGCAGGTGTCGGCGCAAGCCTGCCTCCAAGTATCTGCAGGAGCAGGGTATTGGTAGCACAAGCTCCTTCAGGGATGTCAGGGACCTTCCAAACAAGGGACATGATCAGCAGGTAACTGACTATCACTCCTCCAAGGCAGAGGAGCAAAATGATGCGCTTAAAGCCTTAGTGCAGCGCTGAACTTTTCTACACGGTCCAACGTGGACCAAAGCATCGTTCCCTACCCAGCGCTATCGGCATCAGCTAGAGGGACCACCTCTGAAAACCATGTTTCTGCAGGCATTACTCCTGGGTCATTTGAGCACATTTAAAGGATGGAAATAAGATGGAATGTGCAAAACTTGTTTTGCCACTTAGAGTATTTATTCCGTGTGGTGGGAGAGGTTTTTTTTACTGGCAACCTCAGTGTTTCTCTACGATGGCCAGGTCCTCCTTGTAAACCCTGACACTGGTGTCTACAGTTCAGCTGCAGACGGACCCTCCAAACATAGCTGGCTGAACCTGAGGGGTTTGTTACGAGGGACAAATGTCTTGGTCAGAAAAATTATGTGAATAATTGATTTTCTGGTTCATTAGTTGAACTGAAAAACTGAGGAACATTTTGTGTTTTGAGTCAAACTGAAATGATAACGATGCTGGTTTTTCTTCTCCAAATGAGGCTCTAGAAAAACAATTTCAAGTCAAGCTGGATGAAGCGCTTCAATAGCGTGAAATGCAATGGTATGAAAATGAAAGAGCTGCTGGCTAAAAAGCTGATCAGGAACTTTGCTGTTCAGAAAGCCAGAAACTCAAAACTACAAAGAAGAACTGAAAATGCATCAGTTAAAAGCATGATGGCAAGAGGTGCTTCCTTAGAATAGACTAGACTAGACTATTTCAGTTGGAAGGGACCTACAATGACCATTTAGTCCAGCTGCCTGACCAATTCAGGGCTGACCAAGTTAAAGCATGTTATTAAGGGCACTGTCCAAACACTGACAGCCTTGGCTTCACTTTATGATGACTCTAGGTGTGATGCTGTAGTAAAAAAATCCGTGCACCAGTTAATGTACTTTTGACAGAGATGAAGACGTATTAATGTCACTGAACGTACATGGATACAGGTATGGAGAAGACCTGAGGAGGGCGCAAGGAAAGGACAAACTAGTATTACTGGAGCAATAGCACTCCTCTCCCCTAACTTTTGTCCTCGAGCAGTTTTTCACTTCACCTGACCTCCCTGCCCAGGGTCCATCGGTGGAGAGGGATGGGCAGCTCCCACCGTGGTGGCAGCAGAAGACGAGTTGCTGTAACAGCTCTGCTCTGGGCTGCTTCCCAGGGTGCTTCACATCCAAGGCTGCTTTGATCTTTGAAACCAAAATATTCCAATATTTTCACTGAAAACCCTGAAACAAACAATTTCTGATCTCCAAAATGTATCCTCTTCCAGCTGACACTCTTTACAGTGAAACTGCATTTTCCATAAAATGAACTATTCATCTGAAACATTTCTTCCTATTCTTTTATTCAGGCATTTTCTCTCTTGTCAAACTCAACTTCACAGGCAGTAGCAATATTCTTCTAAAGGCCTTATGTAAAAACCTGTAATTTTCTGAAATCAGACAATCAGAAATAGAACAGAAAGTTTCCTCCGTGCAATGGAGTACATATGAGAACATATTAACCTAGTCATATAAATTATAAAAAACTTTTGAGCTGTGTACTTCTTGCATTTATTTGTACTGTGTCTGATTCTTATTTGTACAGTGACAGATTTCCTGCAAGATTACACAAAATTGGCAACTTGGCTCTTCTCACTCCAAGCAAATGTCGCAGTAAGACACATCCATGGACACTAGGTGGCATATTTGTATCATATCTGTACAGGAGGGGTACAGAGATTAACTAGAGTAGCATTGTCACTTAAAAACGTGGTAAATCAGATAGCCCTCAAGAGTGAAGCATTATCCCTTTAAAAGAAAAAGCTTCTACTTAAATACCTTGCTGGAGTTTCTTCTGGCACCGTGTAGCATCAAATGTATTCCTGTTTGGTGATCAAAATAAATTGAAAGTGGGGCTGCCTCACAGGACACTTGCAAATCTGACCGTAATCACTTGTAGATGAAGATAATCACAGAAGAACTGAGGCTGGAAGGGACCTCTGCAGGTCATCCAGTCCAACCTCCTGGAGCTCAGAGCTGGGCTAACATCAAAGTCCAGTCAAGCTGCTCAGGGCATTGTCCATCAAATTTTGCCCTCTCCAAAGGCTGAGATCCCACAGCCCCTCCGGGCTGCTGTCCCACTGCTCAACCATGCTTGCTGGCAAAACATTTTCCTTTTACTCAGATTTTCCTATGTTGCAAGGTGTTGGCTTTTGTCCTTTTTGGAGATGCCCCCTCCACCTTCTCTCCTCCCAGCTGAGCACGTGCCAGGCCCAACGTACGATTGCAAAGCATGTAATTAGGAAACGTGAGTTATTAAGTGTGAATTTTCATGATGTGGTTACAAGGAAGGCCCACGAGATGTCAGCAGCCTTCCAGGTCCTGTCCCAGCAAGAGCAGTGCTGTGGGTCCACAGCAGCCTGGTGAGATGGGAGCCAACCTTCTTCAAGCAAGAACTTCAGCCTGTCCCATCTACAGAGGTTACACAGGAGGAATAAGTAAAAAGGAGGAGCTATCAGGGAGAGGTAAAAATTTGGGAGGGTGAGGAAGAACAGTCAGGACAATCACCTCTTTGTCCATCCAGCCCCAAGCAGTGGGCAAAGCCTTTGAGTAGCTCTTTACTTCTAAACCCCCCTTTCCCTGGTCAGGCATTACCTCTGTGCAATTCCACGCGGGAGGAGAGGGCTGGGGGTTATCTAATGAGAGCTGGACCTTTCTGTCCGCTCAAGCCCAGACAAGGACCCCTGCTCATCTCCTCTCTTTGAGGTCTTTGACCACTCAGCACTGCTGTGCATGGCTCTGTGCAAATCCTCAGTGTCCTCCATCTAAGCAAGGAAAGCATGTAAATGTAGGAAAAAAATGACACCTTAAATGAGGCTTCAATTTCATTGCTGGAAATACTTCAAGAGGCCAAATAGGATGGGGAAGAGAAATATCTGCTTTTCCTTCTGTCGACATGCACAGTAAACAGAAGCTTTGATTTTCATGTCAGAGCTATTAAAAGGGCCACGACCAGTAACTCATTTTCTGATTATTTTTCCCTGTGTAACGGAGAGGCTGAAATACAGCAGTAGAAGCTTAGAAAGGTTTTAAAGATTACAGTTAACTCGCCAGTATCGGGGTCAATGTTTGAAAGGCAGAAGTGAGAAAAACTAAAACTAATAAGACAAAACATACACATTAGACCACTGAAAGGTGAGGATGAAAGAGAGAGAGAAAAGCCAGTGACCCTGTGGTCTGTCCCTTACAGAAATTCTCTGCCCTGCAACACCCACACATTGCAGGACAGCAGGTAAAGGAACTACCGCAGGCTAATGGCACAATTAATGTGCATCTCAAATTAATGTGTATCTCAGCCCAGCCGTGGGGCATTCAAGGGCATTTTGGTGAAATGACAGAAAGTATGCTGTTTTCTCTACTTTTAATGCAGCTCAACCCACAGGGCACAGAAGCAGCTCCTTCCATTTTGCCGACAATACAGCATCGATGTCAAGCTGAGGATCTCGCTCTGCCGTTGCTGGCTGAACAGACCCCTCTGCATCGCCAAGCTGTGCTAACGCTCATCTCGGTGTATGTCAGATACCACGGGGCAGTGAAAGCCCTCATCTCCTTACACCCTGTGTTTTCAAAGGAAGAAAATGGGAGAGAAAATTCAGGAAACATGAAATTCCACCACATGAGCATGGCTGGATTTACTGCAATGTGCTCAGGGGAGAAGGACATGCGGAGGTCCCAGCAGGAAGGATTCAGTCCTCTTGATGCCTCTGCATATTTGGCCACCCAAATACTCACAGCCACCTCCCTCCTTACTCAAGGACAAGCCCTCCACCATGTCATCCTCAAGTTGAATACACTGATCTTCCTGACGGTGTGGGTGGGTGAGACTACCCAAAGCATCAACAAAAGCAAAGCGATGGAGGCTTCACGCAGGTACCAGCATGGACAACCAAAGAATAACCCCAGTGTGGTGTTATTTCAGAAACAAATGGCATTTGTTTCCTCCAGTACCTGACAGAAGTGAGGACGCTCAGCTGTTCGCTGCATTGGGAAACATGAGAAAGGATTTTAACAAGTCTTCAGTGCCGTCCTGCTCCCACTGACAGCAGCAGACATTCAAGCATCTTAACGAAGCATCTTTACAAAGCCAGTGCTAAGCTCTTTTGGCAAAAATCCCCAAAATAAGGGTTCTGGTGCTTGTTTTTCTAATATTTTGAGCAGAGAAACCATGAAGAACGAGTTTTGCTGCCTGAGGACAATGCATTTGCTTAGTTATTGATTCCGAAGCTTTCCAAAAATCAAAGGGTAGCAAAAAATTGAAGCTCCTGTGTAGCGCAGTGGTGATGACAGGCCAAGCATATTGTGTGCTGAGGGCAAAGGCGCAAACCGTGAGCTCCAGGTACACAGGGGACAACTACAAAGTACTGAAGCAAGAGGAGCGAGAGGCCTGGCATCAGGATCTCAGACTTCTTGAAGCTCATTTTAAGTACAGGAAGACACAGACGGTTCAGATTTTTCATGCAGAGATGTTTTCAGTGAAAAATCAGCCTTTTTTCAACCCCCGCCCTGTCTCCTCACCCGAAACCTATCAAGATCACTGTCGCTTTCTATTTTTCATGAAATTTTCTGCTGCGTTTTACTGACTTGTGTTAGCATCTAAATACACAATACTCTGCTGGTACCTGGGTCACCCACACTGAGAAGGGAATCCCATTATTGTCTCTCCTCATGCTTGAAATGAATGAATTTGTACAGTCAGCTCAAGTTTGGATTCTAACAGTGATATTACCATGGCAAGCCGCTGCCACCCGCATGCAAAAGTACTACAAGCCTTTCATCCCAGCCTACGCAGAGGCAGGGCGATGACATCCCCCAGGATATTTGGGAGCCCAGGGCGCTGCCTCTTCGTCATCACTGCTGCTGCCTTTGAATACAGATGGAGCAGTGAGAATATTTATCATTCATTGGTTTTACCCAAAGGGATACACTATGTATCATCAGATCCTATCTGCTTTGCAGACTGAGAAACAAGCAAACACCACTAACGGGGAAAGCTGCAAAACCTACAGAGGTCAAGAAAAAGTCTTTCCCTTCCTCTGCTTCAGCTTTGGGTGAAGCCCAAATCAAGCAAACACCAGTTCTGTCTCAAAAACAAGAAATCGTGCTCTCAAAGTCTACCTCAATGATCTGTGCTACTCTTCAGTCGCAAAGGAGCACCTATTAGCAGGAACGCTTCTGCCTCACACCATAGAGGTAGTCAATACTGAAGTAATTAAACAGAGAATAAATTTAGGAGAGCAGAACAGCGGAGTTACAGAGCTGCTGTATGACCTGAAACCACGGCACGAACTAACTCTGGCCAAATGCCTCAGCCTAACTTAATACTGTGACTCAGGACACAATTATGAATCTTCTGCTACACCTCAGCGCACTCACAAGCGCGTTAATTAAACTATCAACTTCTGGGTGGAAAAGAGAAAAGTTGTAAACAACATTGAGATCTCAGAACCTTTGGTTCCTATCTTCATGAACTGCAAGGATATTTTAAATCTTCAGCCTCACTGAAGTTATGAAATCCTCAGTGCCTAAATAACCTTTCAACAGAACTAAAGGTGCTGGTGCACATGCACACATAAGAAATTCATCTAAATTAAATGATTATGCTGAACTGGTTTAGCAACATTAAATATTCTTAAAGTGGCCACAACTCAGTTTCTCTCCATAAGTTAAGATGTATCAAAACAAAGCACGTTAATTCCTAATAAATATACAGTAAAATGATATCTTGCAATAGAGTTAAAAGTCAATGCCTCTTAGTTGCTATTAAAACTAACCTGTTTTTTCTAGCACTATTATGGAGGCCCATTTCAATAGGCTGTAATTGAGTCTCAGATAGGGAAAGCAACTGGAGGGTGAAGGCACAATTTCTTGAAACCTTCAGTCTTAACCCCATTTCCTCATCTAACTATACCTTTGGAGCGGTGGCATGCAATTAACTGCAATTTGGGTAATCTGCTTCTAAATTCGCATCTTCCATCTATGCAGAAAACCCTTCCCGTGGGTCCCTCCGCAGATCGGCTTGTTTGTGCTGAGCACCACAGCCACTGCCGAGACGGGGGCCAGGCTGCAGGCATCTTGTCCCCGGGACACGCGTCCTGGGAAGATGTCATGGGATGCACGGCTGCATCAAGGACCACCGCGGCCCAAAGCTACACTGGAAGAATGAGCTCGGCTTGCGAGCTGCATTTTGGCTCCTGGCCCCAGCCCCTTCCTGGCACAGGATGGTTTAGTTCAGAAGTGCATCCCTGGTATATGCACATATATAGACTCCTGATATATAGACATATGTAGACCTCATATACAGACAGAAAAGCAAGAATTGACAGTTTCTTGGAAACAACTGACAGTGATTTTCTCCACTTCAAAATGCAGCAATTACTCATTTGGGGCTTGACCCTTCACACCCCGCATTGTGTATTGCTTCAGTGGGACTCTGCACGTGAACCAAGCTATGCATATGTCTATTTGCAGGCCGAGACCCAGAGTCATATTGCCTGTATGGTGCTGAGAAAGCTAACACATTTTAAAAATTTTTAAGCTTATGGATTTATAAGCATATATGGATATATATGCTCAAGAACTGCAGAAAAAAGATGGTCCTGCTGCAAGATAGTAAACTGATTTTTTTTTTCATTTTAAAACATCTTTATGCATTCATGTCAAAACATCCAGGGATATTTTTGGTGTTAAGAAGGGCTGGGGAACAAAGTTGCTCTCCTCCCCCAGCAGGAAAAGGTTTGTCTACTTTTTTCCTCATTATTCTGAGCTTCTATTATACAGTAAGGTATTTTACTACAGAAAAAAAATCAAGACTTTAGTTTTATCCCTCTTGTCCTGTAGCAACACCCAGCAGTCCTGAACAGCAAGCGATGAGCGTCCTTCAGGAGCAGGCAGTAAATGTAAATTTAGCAAAGAGCACTTATCAAATATAAATACAGGGTCTGTGCTCTCTGGATTATCTGATTTTCCCTTGATGCAGAAAAATCCACGTGAAAATGAAATCCTAAATTTACTTTGCAGCTGCATGATGGCGAGATGCACATGGCTGGTGGGGTATAGGCTACCACCAGCACACAGGTGCGATTTTTGTTAGGATGTGCAATCCCAGAAACACTGCTAAATCAGGGCAAAGTTGCCTACCGGTATCCTGAGCCTCTAAGGATGGGGATCCCAAAGCCGTGCTGGTGCCCTGTCCAGTGCTGCTCTACCCTCCGAGCCAAGTTTGTTCCCCAACTGTCCAGCCTGAACCTCCCAAGCCACAACCTGGGGCTGTTTCCCCTCATTTTACCACCCATCGAGGAGCTCAGCTCCATCACCTGTGTTAGCCCCTCTGGGCAGCGGCGGGTGGCAATGAGATCCCTCCCCGAGCTCCCTGCCTGGCTGAACAAGCAATTTAATTTTTTTCCTTTGGTGTACTTTTCCCTCTCTCCCTTGCTCCAAACTGCCTTTGCCTAAAGCACTATTCTTAAATTAATTATCAAGGAGCTTTATGCTGCAGAGGAGCATCATTTTGGGCCTCCACTGGGACTTGTGGCTTTTTCTTCTGCAGCCTGGGAGCGTGAAGGCACAGTCCCTGCAAGACCCGTGACTCACACTCTTCTGGGACGTTTGTACAAGTTTTACACATATAACTCTCTTTCCTTGCAGCTCTACTATTAAATATTTGGATTTGCAGCTCCCTCTGTACTTGCACACTCCCCAGCCGTGCCTACCTCCTGGGACAGCCACTACTGGTATTACTTCATTAAGGTTACACACAATTAAAGGTAGGTTAGGAAATTCAAAGGTGACTTTGCATGATACCTTCATAGGCGCGAGCTGGATGGGAGTGATGCATGAGGGATCCACCATAGGCTTGGGCCTGTTTGCCGTGTCCGCCAGCAAGCTGTGCCACTGCTGAGGTAGTCCTGTGAACTTCTGCTCCCGGTGGTCAAAGCCAGTGTGAACCCGATGCTCGAAGTTAGAGGGCCCAGAGATTTCAAGTCTTTTCTTCTTCTTTCCGAACATGGTGGAAAAATCTGGAGAAGTCATAGGGAAACAGGAAAGAAAAGAAAAGAAAATCTTTATGCTTTGTTGCAACCTGCAGCCATTCTCTCTACTGCATAGATAATTTTAGTAGATGTTATTAGCCAAATACCTCTATGAACTTTACTCCACACATATTGTCTTTGAGATCTATGCAAGGAAAGCACTTACCTGACCTCCTCTCACAGCATCTGAGATTTTAAGAAACTAACCCAGTCTCTAATCTATATATGTTCATAATACCTCATGAAACAAGGAAATGCCTCTATTCCCAGGAGAGAAAGCCCCAGGTCCTACTTTCTACTCCTCTCTCTGCTAGCTACTCGTGCTGCAAGTTGCGTCCCGTGAAAGCTCACAGCCCTGAGCAGTACCAGCAGCAGTGTACGGCTTTGCTCGGAGGACAGCACACAGTGCAAGTGGCGAGCCGTGCCCCGACATGCCATGAGAGCAAACGCACACATGGCTTTGCATCTTAAATCTATACGCCAGATCTTGGAGAAAAGACAACCCATCCCAGATGAGAGCCTGGCCCCGCTATGTTCATATCTAGATCTCACCCAGCAGCAGTTAAAGGGGGATTTATTCCTACGCCATTTCAGCGATGCAAATAGATGGAGAGCTCAGATCTAATTCCAGGCTGGCCTAAGGGCCTTCATCTGCATTCATAAAGGGTCCTGCTTAAAAACAATATCAGGTATCAGCTGCTATAATCATCATATTTACATGGCGTGACTTCTCCTTCAGGAGAGAAACGGTTTGCTGACAGAGCCACATGCCCAGAGCACCTGGGTTTATGCCTGGATGGGTGCAGCTTGCAGGCTCCCGGCCAGCAGACTACGATGGGATTCATTACAGCAACAGCCCTACTCCTTTTAAGGTCCAGGAGGAAGGATCGGCTCCTTTGGTCTTTGTAGCAGGTGATGTGGAGAAGAGACAGGAGTCTCTCCAACACTGTGCAAGCAAAGAACTGGAGGCTGTTGGAGGCAACGTGACCTTCCCAGCTCGTGCATTGCTGGAGAGACCTGGGTTGACCTGGCTGCCCAGTAAACCTAATTGTTACAGCACTTACTCTACAGAAAGTGAGCGGTTTGGTCAACTATTTAGTTGTCATTTCCTGACAAGAGTGGGTTTGTTTGCCTTCCTGCTGCCTGCTTTGCCCCTCCCGAGGAGGCTGGGGAAGGCAGCACGAGCAGATAGCTGTGGCAAGAGAGGTTTCAAAGTGGAAGGAGGCACGAACCGCAAACTGAAAGGGATGAAGGTATTTGCTCACTCTATTGGCATAGAAAACAGCCAATACGCTCACAATCCAGATTAACCCTTGGGTTTGGTGGGTGCCACCTTACAGCCAAGTGGAGCCTAATGGTTATATAGAGGCAAGTTCAGAATCGACTTTCTGAAGGACTCCAGAAACCTGCTGCATAAGGCAAGGAAAAATTCCTGGTCCCAGGGAAAGAGAGAGAGGTCCTGTTGCTTTTCAATGAAATACTGTCCTGGAAAAGTCCTCTGCCTGCTTTCTGCTGTCTCAAAATAGTCCTCCACCTTGATCTCATGGCCATTTCAAGCAGGGCTCGGTAAGCCCTTGAGCAGCATCTGCCTGAAATAGCGGCTGGGCGAGGAGGCCGGCAGCTCTATAAAACCTTGGACCACAGGAGAGACTCAGCTGTAAAGGTGCTGCCCTGACTTTTATGATTCAGAAGGCGGAGAGGAGAAGCTCGGGGAAGAAAATACAGCTGCGTTACTGCTGCAAAAAAAAGATGGGATGATAAATCAGGTATGTATTCCACCCTCATTCCCTTTTACTAGTTTATTTAAAGATCAGGTCCATTATTTGAAAATTGATTGCTGGCTGCTTTGTAAGTCCCTCCTGTGTGTTTGCAGGTGATTATGTCTCCCTTGTGCCTATTTTCTTTAGACGGAGCAGACCTGCTCCCGTTGGCCTTTCTTCACAGGTCTTGTCTTCTACACCTCCCTCTGGCTTCGCTCCCCTTCTCTGAACTCTCTCCAAATCTCCTGCCTTTCTGACAGTCTCTCTCCATCTCTGTTAACTCCGGTATCTTCCTCGCTTTCCTCTCCTGAAACCTTTTACGATCGCCTTTCTATCTAGCCCTTTTTCCACTTCCAACATTGTCATCTTTTTATTTTTAATGCCAGTGGCACGTCGGGTACCTTGTGGCACTTGCAGAGGTGCTTCCAGCCTAACCCAAAGCTGTCATGGTTGGCCTCGGGTCAAAGATTATTTATTTTCAAGGCTCAAACAGAAGCAGCCAGCAGTTCAGGTAGTAGCTTGTATTCACCGCTCATCCCCAGGGCTCCACAAATTGCAGCCGACTGCAGATCAATGGCACTGGATTGATTTCATTCACCCTCCGGGATGTGAATCTATGGGGCCTATTGGAGTCACATTTTAAACCATCAGCTCTAGACATGTACCTCTTCATCTGATCAATGCCAGTACCTGCAGGGTTTTTCGCTAGACTTGCACCCTAATGCAGCTGTTGGATGCTTGAAGTCCTCTAGAGCCCCAAACAACATCAGATAAATAAAAGCACATCAGCTGGCATACTGTATATCGCCTTTTTAAATATATACAGCAGACTCATTCAACAAGATACTACTCTTTTGTTTTTAAATTGCTCTTTGATACATTGCGCTCTCTCGTTTTAATACCATTGTAGCTAGAAGCAAATGTGAAATTTGGCCCAGTGGGACCTTTACTTTCTCAGGAGAATATTTTAGTCTCATACCCGATGCCAAGACCATGTTTTTGCACGGGGATGGTGTCTGAGGCCTGTCCCCTCTTTTGACTGCAGCTCATCCTTAAATCAGCTTAAATTGACCGTGAAGCTACAGCAGGAGAGACAGGGAGTAATAGCAGTACCTCGCACAGCAAGGGATGGATTCAGCCATGCGGAGAAATGCTATGCATCTGGGTGGCTGGAGAACATCCCCTGTGGGGCTGTGCCTGTGAAAGGTGACCGGGAGACCTGGCTGACGGTGGTCTCAGCCCCGTCTGAGTGGGGTAGGACTACCCCCATGGCCACCTGGCCCAGCTCTGCAAACAGTCTCTTGGTCCTACTGAATGGAGCAAAGACTTGACCGGCTCTTAAAGGTATCAGTAATAAATGCTGTGCACTGCTGCTCTGCTTCATCTGCCAGCAAGATCTCTCTGTTTCACTGCAAAACAAAGCTGAGCTCTCCTTACTGTGGTCTCTCTAAGTAACTATAATTAATATACACAGCAATCGCAAGGAAAGTTAATTTCCCCTGACT
This sequence comes from Theristicus caerulescens, assembly GCA_020745775.1. Lineage (NCBI taxonomy): Eukaryota > Metazoa > Chordata > Aves > Pelecaniformes > Threskiornithidae > Theristicus > Theristicus caerulescens. Next base: position 121,852,235 of record CM036561.1, on the reverse strand, counting down.
TCTCCCAAAGAATGGGAATAGTGCTACTTGTTTTCCTTAACTGTCTGAGGATGCGGGTTTGGGGCTGCCAAGCCAGTGAAACCTCCTGCTCTTGGCTCCTAAGAGCCCTGGTTCAGTCCCTAACAAGGTGCTTCTCCTTAGACCTCAAAAAGGAGAGATGATTTAATCTCTTTGCCATAGCTTTATTGATACAATAGAAAAAATAAAACATTTACTCATTTAATCAGGTGTGGAAGTAGAAAACATCCTGGACAAGCGAATAAATGAGAAATGTACTCTTATTCCTAAAGCAATTTGATAAGCCTTGGAGAGCTAAGTGCTTTAAAGAGAAATGATGGACCTCTCCAGTTCCCCAGGATGCCAGAAAGTACGTATACAACATAAATGTTACGAAATTTCTATCAAGAGCACAAAATACATTTTACTAAAAAAGAAATTCATTCAGGCACCTATCCATTATCCATTCTCTGTCACGCAAAACAGCAAGCCTCTCGCAGTCATTAAGAAACCCTAATTTTCTAATGGGATTAGTTAGGAAAACATCCCACAGACAACGGGGCGATCGCCCGCATTTAGCGGAGGCAAAGGGAGGTACATGGCTGCAGGGCTGCCCCTGTGGCATCCTCACCCAGCCCTCCCCATGCCAGGGCGCTCACCCTTAACTTAATTCCTCCTGACAGCCTCCAACGTACCCCTGATCCTGCCAGGTCTCTCAGCAAATGCCATCTCTCACTCCAGCTCCTCCTGCGCTCGCCCCCGCAGAACGAAAGGAAATGAGGTGTCGTACTCCTAATTTGTTGCTATTTTTGTGGGGATGAGCACAACCAGGGTGTCTGTCCTCTATTTGCATGTGCTTTGCCAATGAATAGCCTGGCTGATTTCAACACCACATACGTGGCACACGGTGATACTCAACACGAGGCAGGCTGGGGGAGCCTGGCCTAACAACAGCTACTATTGATGGCAGTAGGTGTGAGCTAGCTCCAGCGGAAAGAAAAAACAGGACTCATCATGATGTGGCTTCAATGGGGTATTTCTGTAGCAAGACTTCACTTATCCTTATGCTGAAATGATGTAGCACATTCATTTTTCATTTATAAATGGGAGATTTGAAGGAGGTAGTCCTTCAATTGCAACAAACGAAGAATTTAGTAACTGTGATGGTGTGAGACCAAAAGCAAGTCTGTTCTTAACCAGGGGAGCCAGGAGAGAAGTCTCTACTCAGCTCAGGGCTGCGATGCTGAGGGGCTCCTCCAACCTACGGTCCAACCATGGCACGAGAATGAAGACAAGGGACTTTCTTTACCAAAGCCATGATAGAAAAAAATATGGACGTGACATTTACTGGAGGAAAACACAGTACTGGTGGGGAAAATCAGACTATCGTACGGCCTCCCCTGCCGACGACAGCTGAGCAACCCACAGCAGTGCTGGTCCCAGCTGTGCCACTAGGGAATGGGGAAGGAGTAGGGATAGCAGGAGAAATGTGTGAGATGTGCTCTGTAGATACAGCTACCCAAAACCTTTTATAATGGCAGTATTTGTGTTATTCAAGCTTCTGCCCAAGAAAGGAGTAGTGCCAGCTCTGCTAGTGCTTGCTGAACAGTCATTACACAGCTCCATCCAGCTGCGGCAGGAACCGAGGTAATGCTGAAAGGGTGCTATTAGGAGGAGCAATCACTGCATCTTGCACTTAATGCTGTTTACTCTAGTGCCTAACAAATCGAATTACATGCTAATCAGCACACCCTGCCTGTTAGATCTACGCCAGACTTGGCTCCTTTTCATTTCACTCCTTTCTATGCACAGAAATAATTCACTGAGCACCACAGTGCCGTGGACTCCCCGACTGGTCCAAATTTCACGCGTGACCTCCAACCACAGATCAGGTCCCCACACACAGAGAAAACTCCCTGTGTCCAAGATATTGCCCGTGCAAGGTGTGAGAGACAGACCAGTAAAGCAAATGCACTCTGCCAGCTACTGCACCATCGTCGTGCTGCCTCCCAGCCAACAAATGAAGGTATTTTTCCAGCAAGAAGTATCCTACAGCCCCACCCTGGAGTAATAGGGTGGTAGTACTATTTTGGGTGCCAGGGAAGCCCATTCAGGTCCTCCCACGAGGGTGCCTGTGCTCAGGGCAGGATTTCCAGCAACAGCCTTCCCACAAAAAGTTAAAGCCTTGCCCAGCTCCTATCCCTGAGCTCACGTTCAGAGGTGATAGGTTGCTCCGGTTGTCCAGCCTCGTACACTTGGCCCCATCCTGGGGTTTTGGCGGGTTGTCCCTCCCCTGTACGTGAGATCAGTGGACACTCAGGGGGACTGATGAACTGAAAACCTCAAAGTCCAGATTTATGTAAATAGCCTCAGAACAAATTTTGGCACTTACAACATGTAAAACCTGAGGCAGTTGGAATAAAAAGACAAAAGGATGCCTTCAATCCTAAGGTTAATCATAGTCTGTATCTTCTATCATATCCTAAATAAGAGTAATTCAGTCAATCCACCAAATAAGAGAGACGTCTGCTCAACTCTGCCTGACTTATGGAGTGCCAGACCCTGTTCCCAGTGAAAAATTCAGAGACACTTTTTTCTTCCCCTCCCAGTAGCTATTCTTTTAGGTTAAAAACTAGGGAAGTTGGAAAGACTTATTTTGTCTTGTAATCTTGAAAACTACCAAGGAGTCCCAAGTGCATCTGCAAAGCACCGTCAATGGCACTTGCCATCCCAGATGACCCCACTGAGCAAAGGCCTGTGCAATTTTGCCATACATAAAAACATACAATAACCTTATAAAGTTAGTAACTAGAATAACAAAGTGAGATGGGTATTTTTACTTAAAGATGGAGCTTCTAAAGACTGTGCACCATAGCTACATAAGCCCTATTTTTTTTTTTATTATAGTATTTCAGCAGCCAGATGCTGTGTCCCACTAACCCAGAGAAATCATCTGTGTCCAGGAGCAGCATAACCCTGAGCCGCCCTGGGAAGCCTGCAAGTATTTCTTATGCACACCTTGCTGCTGCTCCAGCACGCGGCTGGGCTGTAAATATTCCATCGGGAGGGGCTCAGCGTTCATCGCCCACCTCAGCCCAGCAACACGTTTGCTTTTTAAACAACCAGCAGTTAGTTCATTTTCAATTAGGAAGCGCATACCGCGTTAAGTCCGTCAGCCTGTATTTCTTCTGCAGGGATTCCCTGTGGTTCCTTTGCTGAGCAAGCAGCAGCAAAGCCCTCTCCCCTCGGGGACAGGCACGCTATTAGCATCTGGAAATTGCCTTTGGGCACACTGAGTATCATCTGCAAGCCCAGAGAGAAGGGCAGCAGCAAGGGCTTGAACCCCCCAACGCCCCATGAAAAGGCACATTTTCCCCCAAGGCAGCAGCAGCCAAAAAACATTAATAAAATGCTTCATTTTCAAGAACCTTTGAGAAAATTGTTACAAACACAGATTGCAAAATGGGAGATGGGTGCGGGTCGCTTTCCTTTGATAATTTTTACTTACTAATAGTAGTTTTCTGTAGCACAAGGACCTCAATTATTCCTCTCCAGAGCAAACAAAACGCAGTAATACATCATTAGCTTTGCCAGCTTCTGGTCCCGTGCTCTGATTAATTGTAACCTTTCCCGATATTTGATTGTAAATGAAAGAGTATCAATTGAGAAGCACAAAATTAAATTAACGTGTCAAGCCAGCTTGCATAGCCAGTACTCCAGATAAATGTGAGCTGGGCTGATACTCAATCTCAAGGAGAAAGCAAATGTCTGGTATGGACTGATGGCAGCATAAATCGCTAAGAAATACTCTGCAAGCGAGAGGTAAAAATGACGTTGGTTCTCCTTCAGCTCACACTGGCGCAACTCCCTGCTGCTGAGGCAAGTGGAAGGAGACGGACATATATCTGTGTATCTATATAGCTATAAAAGTGAGGAAAATGATTAATTTGTTTTTTAATAAGGAATAGCCACAACAATAGTTTTGTATTTCCTTTTTGTTTGCTTTAAGGATGGTTCTAAGCTTCTCAGTGGGGACTCTCTGCTGCTGGCTGCAATCAGAGTATGAGTTTCCTTTGCAAAAAAAAAAAAAAAAAAAAAAAAAAAAAAGTGCCTTGATTGCAGGCATACATTTTTTAGAAGAATTTACCTCTCTTTTTCTATTTTTAACTGAAAATACAGAGAATACTACCCTATTTTTCAGGAGATGAAACAAGAAGCAATACCTGGAAAAGCAGAGCGGACTGAACGAGAAGCCAGTAAAGTTAATGGAAAGGCTCTTAAAAAGGGCACTGGTTTCAGGTCAGGCCTGACACACCACTGTGACTCTGGGGCAGAGGAGAAATCCCGTTTGACTTCCCAGATAAAATACTCCTAAATACTTCCCTAACTCCCAGAGGATCTTTCTGGATGTACAGGATGGAGAGGAATAGGGGGCACCCAGGAACCAGGGGGCAGCTGCCTGCAGAGCGCACTCAAACCACAGGTAGGTGCGTCCTGCGGTCATGTCTTGTGTTTATTCATTCATTTACTGGTCTTATCTAGAGATCTCATTACTTCTTTACCTAGAAGGTAGTTTCAGACCTCGTGAAAGGATATTGTTTGATGGACAACACCAAATGCAGCAGAATACCAGGTTGGTTCATCTGTCTAATTAGAGACTCCGTCTCCCACAATCCCTGCTTAACCCTCTGCTCTTCGCAATTATGATTTGAGCATTTCAATTTGGGAACAATAAAATAAACCCTTAGAAAATGTTCTGACATACCCTACTAATGAATCAAGACGATGATTTTAAACATCAACTCTCTGGCAGCAACAAAAAGGATCTACAAATCCTGAATGAACTAAGTCAGCCCATACAGCCCAAATTTTGAGTCTTCTACCATCCTGCTAAGCTCTTCCGCACATAAATAGTGTCACTGATGAAAAATTAATCACCTGTGACCATACAGTTTTTCCAGACTAACTCTATCTTTTTTAATTCAAAAGAAGTATAGAAATACCATTTTCAATGCATGCCCACATGAGTTTTAGGCACAAAAAACCTTGACGGTCAATGGAAATCAACTTATTCCCATGGATTTTCAAGGTGCCTTATGTTTTTTGAGATGGGACAGACTCCTAAGTCATTTAAACACGATTAAAATACATGCTTTAACCATGGAAAAATATATACTGATGGACTAGACCACACTCAATAAGCACAAAAATGCCATCCTTCCCAAAGCCCCTCATTTACTCTAACGGCATTCTGCTCACTTCAACCTTAGGTCAAATCAGCCAATTTTTCAGAGTTCCCATGTCACTGCACAACACAATAAAAATACATTTAAACAATTACAAGCTGTCCAGGACTTGTCATTGTCCACATTTCTTTTCAATCCCACAATACCTTGTTTATGGTTGAAAATGCTTTCATTTGTCACAGCACAGTAGGGTGTCTCTTGATAGCTGGCCCATGAGAGCTATCTAATAGAAATGCACAACGGAACAAAATACAGGAAGAAAATAATAACAAAAGGCAGCGCATGCTTCTAGAGAAATACTAAAAGCCGGTATGGAGTGGCCGAACTAGGATTGATGTACTCCAGGGAACAATACTCATTCTTCTTATTGAAAGCTACTCTTGTACGAGGACTCATTTCCACACACTGACTGACATGTGCTTTCCTAATTTAGAAAGTCTTGTGATTCCCAGTGGATTTTAATGCTCAGTAATTTTCAGCTGAGTAGCTTAAACGCATGTATTGTAGTCAGTCACTCTCTATTATCTTATACACATGCACACACATATATAGCAATGTACAGAGGTTCTTGCAGTGAATTAGTCTGCAGCAGCTCTGGGCAGATTAACGAGGAAAAAAAAGCCCAAAACGCCACCAACCCCTGGAGGTAACTCAAATCATTTCTATCCCTAGCAGCTGAAAAGATTCCAGATTTGCAGAAGCAAATAGTCCTTTGGGTGCTCAGCTTGAGATAATTAATGGTGGACACCCACAGGGAGGGGGTATTAAATAAGGCACCCATTAAATGAGACACCCCAAATCTCAAGCTACTTCTGAAACTCCGAAGCAGTTGTAATGTTTTTTCTGCATTGATATTAATATTTTCACATATAGAGTTCTATATTATAAAGTATGTAGGTACTCTATTTCTATGTCTGAAACAGCTACTCTATTTCTATGTTTTGAATTAGGAAAAAATAATCAGTAAAAGGAAATACTGTCAAGAATGAAAGTGATGATATATTGGTAAAGAAGACAGAGAGAGCAGAGAGATCAGGAAAGCCTACAGAAAATATCAAAAGCATGGTTGTGAAACAATATTACTTAATTCTGAATATTAGTATTAGTAAATATCGATGTTTCTGTAGGTTGGGGTGACCGTAGGGTAAGAACTGCAGGGATACAAAAACATACATCTGTCAAGAGAAAGGACTGAGAAAAGTGGTTGAAAAGCACTTGGAAAATTGCTCTGATGGATCACGCACCAGGTTACACCGTCTCTGCACTTTGGGCCACATCCTCAGTGGGGTCCACTGGCAAAACCTCAGCGAAATAGATGGATTGGCACCGACCCACAGCACAGTGAAGAGGGCACTCAGGCATTAAAATTTCTTTTGTTCTTGTTTTTGCATGTAAACCTTTAGTTTTAATCCTCTGAAACCGAGTTTCCTCCCCAACACTCGATGGTGGTTGCAAAGCTGGCGTTACAAACGTACCATTGACCAAAGCATGTTAGGCTGTGGTAGGGCTTTTTTACAGTTCCCAGGAAAGCTTAATCATGAGACCATGCTGCTCCTCACAAGCGCCCTGTATTTACTACTGATGTATCCTGATAATATGTAAAAAAATAGCTTTTCCTTTAAAAAAAGGATGCAAAATGGTTTCTAGGTCTCAAACCCAATTTATCTTGTGCTGGTTGCATCCATGACCATACCAAAACGGCACGGAGGAGGGGCTCTAGGGGGGTGCCTGCCCCAGCACAGGTTATTTGACAGCACCCAGCCAGTGCCACGGGGCAGGCGGTGACAACCATGAACGGGACCGGAGGGGGACACAGGCCTGAGACAGCATCACGTGCCACTGAGACACATTAATAAGATGGGGGCTCTGGAGCCAACCTCCTGCCATAAATCCTCACTGGTATGTTTGCATATTAATTTCATTTCTTATTTTACTTCTAAAACAATACAGGCTGTGCTGGCTCTCGGGAATTGCTCTATCACCATAACATTTGTAATAAAGATTGCTTTCCAATGAATGATCAACAGAAACAAACACTTCCTAATGCATTATTAATGGCAAGCCTCTGATAAGAATATTCTTTAGGATGAAACACATCTGCCCTGTAAGTGTTTACCAAGAAGTGGAACAAAATCAGATTATTTGATATGTCAAAATATCTTTAAAATGCAAACAAACATGTCTATAGATTTACGTATCCACAGCAAGCGCCTGGAAGATGAAAATCACGCCTGTTGTTATCACTGTGAGTTTCCTACCTTAGTATCAGGTTTTGCTCTGTATCACTCTAACGTATAACTGAAGGAAAAATATTTCCATAGTCCACAATAAATTGCAAATGTATAGATTCTACTTTAAATTATTATTCCTTACAAAATTTCTTGTCTTTTTCTCACTCTCGATTGTGCCGAGAAACTGGTTTGAAAGTCAATTCTTATCCCATTATCTATTGAGTTGCTGTCATGCAATACTCGATTTCCATATTAAAAATGAGAACCGATCCCTTGAAGGGTTTGCTAGAGCTTACTATTTATTACCTCCTTCAGAAAGTTTACCATAAGCTCTTTATACAGAACATTGAATGTTTATAAAGCAATGCCCGCTGAGTCCTCCTCCCTTTGGATCATCCACAACAGTCAATGATCGCAAATGAGTAATTCCTCAACGCTGATTTTTTCGGAGCTAAGCAAGCTTGCCATGCAGACTTTGTATTTTGCCATCTCCAGACATCAGTTGGGAAGTGATGGGTCTCACCTGTTCTCTGTTTAACTGGGAGATAAAGATTGTAGGGAGAAATGGAAACCCTTCATGCTGTATCTCTGAAACCAGTGTGGAAGTTTTGAGGCCAGCCACAGAAAAGCAAATAAAAACCATAATATCATGTAAACTGAATGAAAAAAACCCACGCGTTTTTATCTCTGGGCAATCAGTGCAAATCCAGAAAGATTAATGTTACTCTCAGTTTTCTATTGTTTTTCAGCTTTTAAGTGACTAAAATAGAAATGTTTTTTCACTACAGGTAGGTTTTGAGCAACTGGAGAGGTTACTGCATCTGGGATGGCCACCACTGCCACCTCCTGAGAGACGATGCTGCAACAGAAAGCAGCTACGATTCCTTCCTTCGGAGGAAGGATGCGCACAGGTGAATCACTGCCATTTTGCTGGGCCCATCCATACGCTGTTTCTGGGAAGGGCATGTTTTGCCTCTCCAGGATGAAGGGTTTCACCTGAAATGGTCCAAAAGGACACTTCCAGTCTCTCAAAAAAACAAGGAAAGGAGGTTGCCAGTTGACTATCTGACCAGATGCTGCCATATGACCATGTGTATGAGCGGGTTCAGCTTTGAAACTTTTAGACAAATATGTCAAAATGCCACTTCTCTCCCAGCAAAAATGCTCCTGCTTGAACAACATGGCATCATCCCTCTCCAGCCCGCAGCCCAGACCAACTGATTTTGCAAGCAGCTCCAAAGGAAGGTGTTTCGTTGAAAAAACGCCATCGTAACAAGGAGTCTGTGAGAGAAGGCAAGACCTTCTCCAAGTATTTTCTGAGTAATCTTATTTATCACAGAGGGGGAGATGCTGAGCCTACGCAAAAGTGAAGAACTTGGCCATCATCTCTCGGGAATCAATGGCCCATGGCTCCCATCCTGCTAGGGAAATGGTGCCAGTGGCCTGCCAGACCCCAAGCCCTCTTTTTATATCCCAGGAAAACACAAGTTTAGCATATTTGCATCTGGGATTACAGGTCCTTCTTGAAGTCTCAGCAGCAAAAATACACCATCAACTAGAAAATAATAATTAAAAAAAGAAAAGACGTCTCTGCATGCTGACTCTGGTTGCATTCACCGCTATTTCCAGGGCCAGGGAGGTTCGTTAATTCAGTCATTCATTCCCTACTTTGTTAAGAACGACTGCAACAAAGCTGCTGATACAACTGGGAAATCAAAAGATGAGCTGGAAAAGTGACTGCAAAAAAATGCATTAAGGAAGCAGGCGCGGTTATGCCGGGTGGTGGGGGCCAGAGTTAGCACTGAGTGAAAAAAGGGACTGCAAAGTTCACTGGCTGAGATAAGAATTAAGTGTGCAGGAGGCGTTCAGATCCTAATGGAAATATTTTCTTACCAGAACAAAATTGTTGTTTCAAGTCAAACGAAATGTGTTGTCCAACCAAACCTTTCATTTAATTTTCACCATTTTCCTTTTGTTCTTAAATACGGAATAACATAAAACTCAAAAGCTATTTAAGTTAAAACCCCTCAAATGTCAACTTAGGGTTTTCCTCAAATTTTTGGACATATGATTCAATACATTCCCTGGTATTTTTTGTTTCAGCTGATCTGAAAATTGTCTGTGCTCTGGGTGGGCATCAGAGATGACTTACAGTGTGCTTCATGGGGCAATATAAGCGTTTTAGAAAGATGATTTTAGGACAGCAGTGATACTCAGATTACTGGAGACATCGCAAATGAATAACACCTTTACAATATACCCCTGTAAGTTAGTCTCTGCACTCCACGCGTGCTACTGGCTCAGCCTTCGGCTGCACCCTGTGCACCCACCCCGGCGTGTGTAATGGCGTGCAGCGCCCAGCCTGGAGTTCAGCCATACTGACAACCCTGGGTTTCTAAATTACTTCCAGCTTCTTCAGGATAAAGGCAGCAAGAAGTCCTGAACAGCTTTTAAAATGATTATGCAAAGCACAGTGGGCTGTGTAATACCTTTTCCAGTAAAACTCCCCTTTACTACTCTGAAGGTAATGAACCGTGTTATTATAACTACTATTTCTCCTTATTACATATAGGCTGGATGTTTTAGATGGAAATAACATCATCTCGTCCCCCCGTGTTTCTTACTTGTGGCATGTCCTTGAAAGTAACCAATGCTCAGGACGCCAAAAGCTGAAGGCTCAGCTCGCCCACGTATGAAATGTGATATGAATAAATCAGTGCAAAGTCCATGCGAGCTTCTTCTCTCTCGCTAGCAGGGGTTCAGGCTGGAAAAGCTGTATCTGCAGCAGAGCTGCCATGCAGCCTTTAACTACCCATGGTGCCATTTAAAAACATCAGTTCATTCAGTATATTGATTCATTTTTTTAAATGCCAAATATGCAGCTGGGTATTTACGGAGAAATGAAAAAAATGTATATTTCCTATGGTGGCATGACTGTTTCTTTTACAGAGTTTGGCTTATTGGCAAGGAATTTCAAAACTCAAAGGAAACTCCAAAATTCAAAGAGCTTCAAACTTCATCATAAGTTGCTATGAGACTCATTAGGGCAAACCTTGCTCCTGCATACCCAATGACAGCAGAGCTGGGTATCCACTGCTGTGTGTTTCATACCTCCCTGAAAGTCGTCTTCAAACGCCATTTATCTGTGCTCCACTGTACAGCTGCCCCATTGCAGTCTTGGGCTTTCTGGAGCATCACTGGGGTCCTGATTCAACTGTTGATGGCTTCAGTGGGAGGACTCTGACCCTAGAAATAGCCACTTTCTTCTCTATTTCCCTCTATTGATAGCAGGATGGGAAAAATAACCCTAAATGGTGACAGGACAGTCAAAAGCAGGAGAGAGGGGGAGTGCAGTTGACTTCATTTGAGAAAGCGTATTTCCTATTCCCTTTCTGTGTAACACAGGCTAGAGGAGATGTTGCTTCCCTCCCTCCCTTTTGCTGCCACTGTCTCCCATCTCTCAACAGAAACCAAAGTCTCAGCAACTTAAACCGTGCCCCTTCGTCAATGTTTTCTGAGCCAATGGTTTGTAAAGCTGGACAAAGAATGACATTATCTGCTCTGAATCCAGCAAAGTTTATGTTCATCAGAAAAGGAAGACAGAAATTTCCAACTTGGAAAAATCTCTGAGCCAATATTTGTAAATAAAGTCTAATTTAACTACCAATATATGTATTTTTTCAGCTGCCCAACCTTGAAAGACCGCACTCTCGCTGAGATGAAGCAATCGCACTATTTAACATGCAAAATCACTACTCGCCTATCAGCTTATTAATGTCGTTTTCTAATTCAGAGGAAAAGGCGAGTTACAGGCAAAGCAGAAGAGCAATAATCTGAACGCGAGCATTTGAAATGCTCCACTGAACTCTACTCCAGGAAACATATGAAATTTTTTTTTTCTCTTTCTTTCCCCCCGATGACAGCTTTCCAGTGCTGCTGGCACTCATCACATGTGCAGAGGCAAATGCTTCCACACTTGGTAATAATCAGAGCAAGGAAATTACGGATTCAGGGGGGAGGAGGAACTACTTTTTTTTTTTTCTCTTGGCTAAAGGCATACCTAAATCTGAAGAGCACACGAAGGGAACTCAGTAGTAGCTTCCTCCTCCATTTCCACTTCCCAAGCAGAGCCAGGACTCCCTGCAGCTCTTCCACGTCACCCGTTTTTCCTGGGCTCTCAGTGTTGCCGTGCTCCTACTCCCCGCACCCATGATGAGCCAGAGCTGGCTCCTGAAAGATTACTTCCATCAGCTCCTACCTATCCTTCCCCGCACTGCTCCTCTATTACCTTTTCATGCAAAATAATCTTCCAAACTCTCTCAAAACTTCATCTCAAACCCAACTTCATCACCAGCTATTACCTCCTACCCTCACTGTCACCTTGGGTTATCATGAGCGAAGTTACTCCCCTCTCCTTTTTTGACTCCCAATATTTGCTGCAAAATAATACAAGACCAAAGAACTACCCTCAGCAGAACAGCTTCTCCTGGTAGCAGATAAAAAAGATTTTCCTTAATGTCATCGTGCACTGAAATTAATAAATACACAACAAGGCAAGACAGATGCAAAGAGGCAAACTCAGGCACTGCAGGGGCTAGGTAGGAAATACATACAAATTATGGTTACAGGGGCGCAGAGTAAAAACAAAAACAAATGTAAAAGACACTACCAGATGCCTAAAATCAGGACTAAATAAATTACTAACACAGCAGGTTTCAGGACAATTCTCTATCTCTACAAAATCAGCTTTCAAGAGCCTACGACATGAAGGCTTAATGAATCAGTGTGCATTGTTTTACAGACGAAATACCACCAGTCAGTTAAATTGCAGGAATAGAAGTGGTGGTTTAATTCAAGCTTCTCTAGGAAAGACATTTGTTTGAAAGAGGTCAACTAAGCCTTCTACTCAAGTTAATCTCTTCTGTTTATTTAAAAAAAATCTGGAATGAGGAAAAAAATGACGATAGGCCAGCAAAGCAAAATTTTCCTATGGATGCACCAAAGCAAAAACCTGCAGGTCAGCTTGCTTTCAGCTGGGAGAAACACAGGCAGAAATTGCAATCAGTCTGCAATTCATACAGATGAATCACGTGGAGATGAATCAGACCGAATTATTCTCCGAATTAGCCTAATGAAACACTCTCCTCCGAGGAAGATAGCAGTATTTGAATCGTTTTCGGCAGAAGTTTGATTATTAACTTACAGGTCTGGCTTGGAAGAGTGTGGTCAGAGGAGATGAGAGTGGACCCTCAAAGAAACTATTTCCATTAGTTTGCATTTTCCTCCAGAAGTTACATTTGCATATATTGCCTTTAAGCTTTTGAGTCACCAATGGTCATTTAGGTCAATACATTTGTTTCTTCTGCTTTTCTGAATACTGATGGCTTTCAGTGGGGTTTTTTTTTCTCTTTCTTTGGTCCCACTGTAACTCATTTCTGAGCTTCCTATAGCAAAGCAGCAAATGCCAGGCAAACCGCATACTGTGCTGCCCATCTGCTTCCCGATGACGCCTTCCTCTTCGCCCCGTGTGGCATCCGCTCGGCGGTGTACGTGATCTTTGTGGCAAGGTTTTCTCTATGTTAAGACTCTCTCTCCTGCTGAATCACAAAACAGGAAGACCAGCATTATCCCTTACCAGGGCCATTGATGTATAGCTTTCTCCAGTGCTAACCAGCATCAAGATCTTTTCCCCAACACAAAACACCAGAAAAAAATGCAGAAAATTTTCATCGGGCAGGTGGGGAGCCTCCACCGCGCCATGACACCCCCCAACCAGCAAAAGCATCAGTTCGCATTTATTGGCCGTGACATCGATTGCGTTGAAGGATGCTCCCAGCATTTAAGAAAAATGCAGGCAAGGATGCAAGGGACAGACGATCCCTACGGGGAAACTGCACAGGTCAACAGGGTGGCAGGGAAGAGAGGGGTCTGCAATGGGAAACGCAGGAGCGATGAGGGTAGGGCGATAGGCACGGATGTAGAAATGACATTGGGTTTCTCCGGGAAGATGGGAGCAGTGCAGAGGTATCGATGTGAGCGGCTGGTAGAGGAGGGGGAGGCTGAGCTGGAGCGGACAGATGCAATAGAAAATTGAGTAAGGGAGGAGAGGCCAGGTGAGAAGGAGCTGAATCAATCAAGTAGCTTTGACTTGATCCAGTATTGAAGGGGAAAGCCAGCCGAGTGGCTCTTAAAGGGCAGGGAGGAGGATTTGGTCAGCCACGTTTTACAGGGGGTGAAGCGAGGGTAGCACAACTGGCTTGGCATCACACATTGCGGGTCCCCTCTGCTGGGTCTGCCCTGCGTATTTCTCCCAGCACCCTGATCACTCAGAATTGAGTTAATTAGACACAGACCCAGCCTCGGCAGCTCCCTTCCCCCAACAGGAGGGCTTCACAAATCCATAAAACTCCTTTGGGCTCAGCTCTTTACCCCTCTCTCTCTTCCCTGGAAGCAAGGCTTTCTGAAATCAGTAACACCCCATCTCCATCTCCATCTCCATCCGTGGCCCCAGGAACATCAGAAGCCACCCAGCACATGAGAGTAATCCTTGGTTCTCTGCAAAAAACAGGCTTGCAACTGGTTTCTAGGAAATTGATTCATGTAGAAGCAGCTAAAGCGGGCTCACTTTCTGCACAGATTTATCAGTACCAGTGCATTTCTGCCAGGGTTTGGTAAAGAACTTCCACCTTTTCAGAGTACATGTGCTTTGTCCCATGCTCTGCCTTTCTTTAAAAGGAAAAATCTGCTTTCACAGCTGCCTCCATGGAAACAGCAACTCTGTGGTGTTGGCGATGCTCCAGGCTCGATGGGCTCGGTTCAAACATGGAAATCTGCATTTCTTGATCGCAGAGTGCTGAAACCTCAAGCCGGGATCCCAGAACCCAGCCAGGTCTCCTCTGGCTTGTTCGGCACCACCAGCGAAGTTCCCGTGGGTCAGATCTCACACTTGGCAACATCTGCGCAAGCCTACTGCTGAGGAACGGGCCGAGTCAGGCCTCAGGGACGCTTGAGAAAGTGGAGGGACTAAACAAAGCTTTTAACTCGCACACTTCGTTAACTCTGGCAGCGCTAATGCAGTTCCTGGACTACTAAAGTAGCTAATGGAGATGAAGGTAAGTGTTCAGTTTCCCTCCTGTAATGAGCTTTGAGACCAAACATCCAGTAAATTTAAATGAAATTTAAAAACATTTCCTCCAATTTTCGTTTTGAAAAGCTTCCTTCCACTTGCGCTCTGCTGGATTTGGCCCCTATACCCTGCTGCATCCCCCAGCAAGGTCACAGCTGGTGGCAAACTGCAGTAACACCTACTCCGTTCCTGGGCCCAACTTCCAAAGGAGGATAAATGACTCCTTTGGCCCCTTGAATCCCCTTATCTGCAGCTTTCAGACTATCGAAGAGGATGCACAGCAGCTGCACAACCAGAGTGCAGGTAGAGAAGAGAGGATTTGCCCTCTGGCTTGGGAAAATTGGTCCAAGTGTAATAAAATGCATAGCTCTTCTATAATCATTTGTTCAGCTCCATAAATCCCAGGGCATAAATCAGGCTGTCGGGGAGAGCAGCTGTGTAGGCATCGCTGCAGGAGCAGAAAAGATGCTGCGACCACCTACAGCATCACGGCGCGCTGCCGGCGAGCCGCCCCGGGTGCCAGTCCCAGTGCTCCTCCGGTTTCATGTCAATTTACTGCTGCTGACTTCCAAGGAGCTGCTCAGTCATAGTACTATAAATACCTGCAGAATGAGGCTCGGTGACAGTTTGTGGTGAATATTAGGGAAATGTAAAATTCAACGATCCCTAATTGTCCTTCAGTCAACAGTACCTGTTTATTATGGCAAAGATACTGAAATTGCTAACGTAAACACAACCAAGGATTGCAGATGCTGTAGCTTTCCACCAGCAAATGTTTTACTTGCTGCTAAATATTTTCCCTTTCAATACAGAAATGCAGCCTACGGCAGTAGATACCCAGCAATCAGGGGCTGCTCCGGGATTTGCAGGATGGTGCCCTGTGAGCAAGGGCAAGAGCTAGCGAAGGAGAAGTACACGACAAAGGCCCTGGAGAGCTCACGAAGGAAAGGCTGAGCACGGACCCACCTCGGGGCTGAGCTGACCAGGAGGTCTTATCCTGTGGCACGGAGACTTGTGCGTGCCAGGTCTCATGGCTACTGCAGGCTGAAGAAACATCTCCTACGAGGGCAATCGCTTAATCCAGCTGGGAAGGGAAAGCACTCATCCTGCTAGTAACGATTAAAAAGTTATGGAAAAGAAGTCGAGAGAGACCAACAGAAACATCAGCCATGTGTCAGATGAAAACTGAAATATGTCTTTTTTTTAAAAATGGACATGACTTATTTGTCAAAAATACTGTTCTGGAGGATCTAAGTTACTTAGGGGCTTGGGCTGAATCCAGCACACAGGTTCAGCTATCTTCTGCCTTAGAAGTGCAGGCATTGCTCATGAAACCGCTGTGGAGGAGGGAAGGGTGACAACACTGTTCCTATGCCAAAAGGCTGCACAGTTACACAGCTCAGCTGGGGTGGGAGAAGCAGGTCCAGATCTCTTCAAGGTCTTATTCAAAGGAGTTTCCTCACCACCATCTCTTAAACGCTCTGGTATTGGTGTCCCTCAGTGTCTCCTCAAAACACCGAGATGCACACACAGATGGAGGATGGGACCTGGGTCAGCCACCTGCCAGCAGCACAACTCAAGGATTTTTTTTTCCTTCTCTGCCAACTAAGCTGTCCATCCTTCCCAGGTTTGCTGCTCAGGATCCCAGACCCAGGAACGGTGAAGCATGCTTCACATCTGCCAAAGCCAACAGAAATGAGGGGTATCTCTGGGAGGATCAAACCCAACGGGCCCTACACTGTTGGCCAACGCAAGGTTCAAGACACATTTGCCAGCACCAGCCACTGCTGCTGGGTACCAGGAGCCCTCCACACCTCGCAGGATGAGGCCCCACTGCTTATACCTCAGCCTCCTGCCTCGGAGAGTTACACAGATGACTCAGTCACTGAACAGCAACAATAAATTCAATGAGCAATGGTATTTCCACACACAGGGAAAAAAACTCTGAACACTTGGTAAAAACACCGCCTGTGCAGACAGGGAAAAGATCTTGAGTCGACACGAGGCTCTGCACATCACTGAGGCCCAAGTAACTGCAAAATCTGGCCCACAATGCCTTTTAC
This sequence comes from Theristicus caerulescens, assembly GCA_020745775.1. Classification (NCBI taxonomy): domain Eukaryota; kingdom Metazoa; phylum Chordata; class Aves; order Pelecaniformes; family Threskiornithidae; genus Theristicus; species Theristicus caerulescens. Next base: position 121,835,572 of record CM036561.1, on the reverse strand, counting down.
TTGGTTATGTGCTTGCATCGCAGGGGATTTTTTTTTTAAATACATTTCTAAACCAGACGTCTTAGCACCAACACCCCCAGCTCCGCCAAGGAATTATGCTGATTTAACTCTTCTGAGGGGCTTTGTCTGAACTTAGCTTAATTGATGTCAAAGAGCCAAGCTCATTCCAGTTATTACAGGTAGATACTGCTACGGGGTGAGAGTCGCATCTGCTGCACATACGATGCAGTCCCTACCTCGGAGGGCTCGCTGCCTACATTGAAAAGGCAGAGCAGGGAAAAAAACAAGTGGAACAAGCCCCACCTGACCGCATGGTGAAGTGATTTGTCTACGTTACCCCGGGAGCCTGGGTTTGATTTCAGACCTTTGAGTCCACCTCTTCTCATGTGAGCCCTTCCCTGGGAAATCACAAGCTCAGAGGCACAGATCAGGTCTGATGCTGAGGGGGGTTTAAGCCCTGATCCTACCCACACATAGGCATAACTTTATTCCTGCTGTTTGGTCTTAGAAGGGTTAATAAGACTATTCCTGTGCTTAAAGCGACACAAGTATCAAAGCTCACAGGACCAAGGTCTGATTTTCTTCTCTGAGGCAAGAAGTACCTTAATTTGCCATTGGTTTTCTCAGGAAGGTAATCGTCTTTTTGGAGCTGCTCTTTGCCCTAAGTTCTAACTATTTTGAATATTTTCAAAATACCACTGCTAGAGCCACTTTAAAAAGCACCAATAAAATTAATATTAAAAATGACTTAATGCAGAATTCATGGCCTCTAGAAATCATTTCTTCTTCCAATGGCAAACCAACCGGTCATGCATTTTACATTGCTTTCTCATTTTCTTAAAAGTGATGTGCTACTTCAGGAATGACGTTATCTGCGCTGCACGTGTAAGTCAGACAACGCACAGCTCTTTAGCAGACACCCCGATGCTAACATAAATCCAGGCTGATCACCCGGGATGGGAGGCAGCCGTTCGCTATCTCACACAGGAGGGAAATCGGAGAGTTACAACAGATTTACCATCAGGCTGAATCAGATCAGGGAAGGAGCTCTGAAATATCTGTCTAGGTACAAAACACTCTACGTAATTTTTGTATTTGTTTCCTTTGGATGCTTTAGCCTGAGAATTTATGGCAGCAATGTTTGAAAAGCAGTGAATTTTATGCAAGTATTAGAGAAAACACTTGGGAAACGCTTAGCAGAATAAGGTCAAGAACTGGTACCAGAAACACAACTGAGAAAGCTCGTGCTATACATAGCTACGGATAAACCTGCTTCAAAGCAGGTTTCATCTACTTTCCTCTTCAAACAAGCACCAAACGGGCAGTGTTATGCCCACCAGAAAGACTTGGGGCACATCTAGTTAGTGCAGGCACTCACCATTGCAATTTTCTTTTAAAATCACAGATTTGCAAGCACTGAGCAAAACTCGGCCCCCACCAGAACGACCTTCAGAGTTTTTTTTCTGCTAAGAACAAAACCACAGCCCTCCCGAGCCAAAGGGCCCAAACCCCCCCAAGCCCTATAGCTTTATTCATAGGTTAATTCTTTCGTCAAGGCAGATTAATTGCCACACATTCCACCCAATAAAGATGGATCATTCACTTAAAACAATTATAGTACTAAAGAGTTGAAGTATCTCATAAGAACTGTCTACAATATGCCACACAGGAAGGTACATAAATTAAATAAACAACATATGAAAAATCTAAGTATCATAACTGTTCAATCCTTTCAAAGTAAATCCAAGACAATATCATATTTTATATTTAATTAAACATGTCTGAGTCGATATTTATTAAGTCAGCTCTGAAGCCCCTGGTTAAAATAAGAGAGACTGTAATTTCAAAGTTTTTAGACTGTAATTTTAAAGTTTTTAGTAATTTTAAAGTTTACACAGCCCATCTTACCTAATCTGTGATATATACTGCACTCGAGGAAAAGGTCTCACACACTTGGTGTGAGATGATTCAAACGAGATATAAGCAGACTCCTGAACTCATAATCGGGAAGGCTATTCTTAAAAAAAAAAAAAAAGAAAAAAAGAGGAAAAAAAAAGAAAGAAATCCTATTTACAAGCTTTTATTAAGGCAAAGCACCGCCCAGTGTTTAAGATGGGGCATGTCTCCACCATCTCAAGCTCGAATATCAGGCCTTAACAACATTCACCTCAAGAAATCCATGAGATCTACCTCTCTTATTCAGTTTTTAAAAGTTTAGCCAATACTCCTAATGTAGGTTAGACTAGAAAGGGAATATTGTAATTCTTTCTCAAGAGATTTGAAGAATGTAGACCTACAGTGGCTTAATTAAGGTTAAATAATCAAGTTCAACTTCATATAATTAAATTTAACCACCTATCAGAGTTAATCGGCCAAATATAGTAAATCACATGAGAAGAATGAGAAAGCCAGTCCAAAAGGTCCCAGAGTCAATAACACGGTTATTAAAGTACTGAAGTCTGGCATATGTGCCGGTAGGAAAACAGACTATTGGAAGACCCATCCAAGCAAAAGGCTACCAGGAAAAGTGCAGGAAAATCAAGGCAGCGGAAATTCAAGCTTCAATGATTTCCCAAGCAGAAAAGCATCTAACTTCAGAAATTTTTTATTTTTTAATTTGTTTCACGAAGACTGAAGGGTAAAGGCTGAAAATAAGATTCATGCAGCAAGGAAGAAAATACTCAGGAAGCCAAAGATACAATATGATGCACACATAACAAAAGGCAAAAAAAGAGATGATAAAGACGTTGCTGGAGAATCTTTTCAGTAGTCTTCCTCCTAAACGACATTCAGATGAGTCATGCATGTCCCTGATGACTACTGTAATGACAGGTCATCATATAGAGGTTGGTCAAAAATGTATCAGAGAAGCACATGGAAGGAACCACAACTCTTCGCTCAAAGATCCCAAAAGATACAAGAGGCTAAAAATAAAGGAGGAGATTAAGAAGACCAAGGCACTTGAGAGTTTTGCTTGCTGCCTTTTTGCTGATGTTAATTGCCATTTCTTTTAGACTATTTTAATTCTTCCTAAGAAAAGCAGTGATTTAAATTGCCAGAAAATATTGTGTTTACAATGGGCTCAGAGCCGTGCCCTAGAAATTAGGAACAAAAAGTTTTAGTCCCACTTATTAAAGGTTAATTAGCATTCTTTCCTGTACTATCTTTACAATTATACAGTGATATCAGACAATGTTGTCACGTCAAACACTGATTTGAAACAGAAACAGAGCTTATTCCCATCAAAACCATAAGACACGGGTATAAAGATTTAAGATTAAAACTTAAGAAAAAAAGAAAAAAAAGCTATTTGAGATTAGTGGATAACCACTTTCAATTCCACCTTCCGGTCTCAAATGCAATCGGTTTTTGAGTAGAAATGGATTTAGCACCCTTGGCAGCCCGCAGCACAACCTCCTCCTCTGAATAACTGTGCATCCTCAAACCCCCGCGCAGGAGGGCTGGATGCGGCCCCAAGACCGAATCAAAGCAGCTGCAGCGGGGCGCACCTCCCCGTGCCCGCACGCGAGCCAGCAGCGACGGCGGCTGCCGGCACGGCCGTTCCCAATTCCCCTCTCGCCGTGGCAGATGTAATCCCCAGCCCATCTGGTCCCCCGTCCCTCCCCGCGGGGTTATGGTGGTGGAGCCGCTTTCCACCCTCTCCGCGGGCGGCTGACTGACAGATGCACAGCGGGGGGAAAGCGAGCCTCTTCGTATGATTATCTTTTGCTCCCCGAGAAGGATTTAGTTTATTGAGGTTGTTGCTGAGAGACTTCAGTTTACGCAAGCGTTTTGCTCGTGAGATATAACCCAGTGGGTGTGTTTCTGTTTTACTCAGGTCAGGCGAGACCCCGGGGAATCATTCATGTGTCCGCAGGAAAAAGGTGCAAAGCCTGAATGAGCTGACGGGTTTAGGATCTCAATAAGGCCTAGCTCAGCTGTCAGGGTACTCCAGACTTAGCTGCCTGCCCCCCTGGATGAGACTCCACAGGAGTTTTTTCCTATCACTGTATTCTCAAGCTCAAGAATAAAAATAATCAATCTCCCTCCGCCTTTAGAATGGCTCAAAATACACAGTATTGCCCAGCACACGCCTATGTATACACATATATACAGATATAGACACATACACACGTGTACACACATAAATGCACAGACACGTATGTATAAACACACATGCATGACCAGATGCAGCTTTAATCAGGTTTCTTGTGCCTGAACCTGTGGGCTCGACTTCATTCAACATTTCCTCTGGTGTCAGAAGTGTGGGAAAGTTATTGTGGAAACCAGAAATCTGAGATTCTCCATCACTTTGTTTCAAGACACAGAGCTTCGAAAAAGAAACAAATTACTGCAACCCTCACAATCTCCCTGTACGCTTCCAACGCAAAAATCAGAATGCAAGTTTTGCTCTGTTTCTTCCAAACGTTGCCAATTTCTGTAACACTGCCGAAAGCCTGTTTGCTGTCGTGATGTCTCCTCCAGTACTTGCAGCTTGCTATTTACAGCCAAACGGCCTCTCGCATGGCCAGGCTCCATGAAAGCAGGAATGGGGGAGCCCTGCGAGCCCCGATGCTGCAAGACCCCTCTGCAGCAGGACCCGCACTGGGGCTGGCCCTGCTGGCACTCTGCAAAAAAACCCTAATTCCCATGGCTGGTGTGTTATCTAGCTCCAAAAAAAACCTTGCAGCCTTACTACCATCAACACCTTCAGCTGATAAATTTGGCTGATCTGGGCCCACGGGTTCAAAAGTTCTCGAAGGGAGGGATGAAGATATAAACAGAGCATGATCACATAAGCCTCCTTAGGAAGTCGGGCTAAAAAGAGATTTGACTTTCTAAAGTGCCATGATACAGTATATTAAGATGGTTTCAAGACACACGTACAGGGCAGTAAGGGGATCACTGCCTCCGTTTGGGCAGCAATGAATAAACCCTTTGTGCAGACAGCTTTCATGGGAACACAAATATTCCATGTTATAAGCTGTGGGGAAAGGTGTCGGGCTGGGGGGATCTCAACAAGTCACCTGCTCAAAATCAAGCAGGTTTAAAGCCAGACAATGGTAGAAAAAGTCTTTTAAAAAAATTGAAAAGGTGACTCTGTAGCCAAGAAGGTCCCATGGGTTAAGAGAAGGCTCAAACACCCTCAACATGTTGGAGATGCTGAGATCCCAGACTTCTGCACTAAAGAGAAAGGTGCTCTGTTACCCTGCCAGCACTGTGCATCCTTACAGCACTGCAGAGGTATTGATTTAGTAGCACCAGAGAGATTTTAAAACATAGAATAATACAGACAAGCTCTGGGAAACCAATGTACTGATGTGCATTGTTTACCCACATGCTCGTGGGCAGCAGAGTCCCTTCCATTAGGCTCGGTATCAGGTGTACTGCGAGGGCTCACTCTCTCCAACAGCGCTGGGTCTTCCCAGCTTCAGCAGGGGACTGCGAGAGGGCTCTCCACTCTCTTCTTCCACACAGCACGGAGGGAAGGAAAGGAGAGCAATGACATTAAATGAAGGTAAACGGAAGATCTTGCTGGGCAGGAAGGTTGGTCCTGCTGGGGACCAAAGGTGCGACCCGTGAGATGTATCCCAGAGGTGGTGCCCGATGAACCTTGGCAGGTCTTGCTCAAAGCCTTCAATGATTTCCCAGCCACCTTAAACAAGCAATAAACCCCAAATTCCCACTGTGAGGACAGGGACCGCTGCACTATGCTTGACAATGCCAACAGCCAGTCCCCACCTGTACTCGATGCAAGCCATGATAACCATCCACGCCTGGCATGCAGCAGTGTTGGCATCCCACCTCCACCTCCCCTTCTGCTTTTTTGTCTATAAAAACAAGTTTCTACTCGCCAGTGCTATTGTTATACCGTGTTACAACTCCTTCCCACCCAGTTATTCACATAATTACAGCCACCCCAAGATTTTGGTAATGGTTTAAGTACCATGTCTAAATACAGGGATAACAAACTTGCACTGGAAGCTGGGTGCCGAGTGTTGTCTGTTTTCCCCAAATTAGAGACCAATTCTCTACAATTACGACATCCCTATCCCTGCTGTAATTAACGCAGTGCAGTCAAAACCAATTAATAAGAACAGTGTTAAAAAGGTCTAATTTGTAAATAGGACAGTCTATTAGTGAACAAATTATATATTACTGCTAGGATACAAGACAACACAACTCCGCGTAACAGAGAAAGATGATATAAAAGCATTTACTGAAGACTTCAGTCGTTACCAGCCCCAGTTCAGCCCCAGTATCAGCTCCTACACAGAGAGCAGGGATGGGTCCATACAACCACAAATAGCGTTGTACTCCGGCTCACTCTTAAGTCTTGGTTTCTACCCATCTCCCTCGCACTCCCATGGAAAGAGAAACTTTTTCTTGTGAAATATTGACAGAACCAATGCAAATTCTGCAAAAAGTTTCTGTTTCCGAGTTTTCCTCTGGGGGGAAAAAAACAAAAACAAACCACAAAAACCCAAAAGCAAACCAAAAGTGTTCCGCTGGGGAAAGTCTGGTAGGTGCCAGGGAAAGCAGCTGCTGCTCCTGAGCACTGTGTGTCTGCGGGCTGCCAAGGAGGAGATGGCTTAGGAAAAAACACCATTTTCAGAAGTTTCCAGGTTGGGGGAAAGCTGGACTCAAAGCAAGTCCCTTTTCCTTGCAGGTACATACTTAAAATGAGGATAACGCTTCCAGCACCTCCCATTAAGGAAAGCATAAGATCATCTCGATGGAATTGATTTTTTATTAGCCAAGTCAGTGAAGCCATAATTATTATAGCCCTCCTGGGCTCATAGCTACCAGCCATTTATAGGGCAGCAGGGAGATAAATGCAGCATTTACATGTACATATAATCGTTTTATTTCTGTATTAAATATTCATTTCCAAAGGGTTTCCCAGCATGCACAGGATTTACAGAATCGCTGTGCAGCAACCACCGCCCAGCGCCTGCTTCGCCGCTGGCTCGGGCGCTCCCGGTTGCTGCGATGTCTGCAGAACAGGTTGCTCGCAAACGCACGCATTCGGTTTCACCTGCCTGCTGCTGCCTTGCTTAGCTTCAAAAAATAATTATTTTTATTATTATTATTATCCCATTTTTCTTCTTCTACCTGTACAGCGTACCCATTGGTGCCACTATTTTGCATTTCTTTATCCTAAATATCAAAAAGTTTTAAAGTTATTCTGGCTGCTTCTCAGCTTGTGGCGCTCTCATCCCCATGTTTTTGGGCTGTTGCCTTTCCAAGACCTCTCAGGACCAGTGACAGATGCCTAAAGGACTATTACCACTCACTTTAATGACCACATTTGTGCTTTTATGGGGAAACCAGGGTATGGCATCACATTCACACCAGCAGGGAACATCCTTTAATTTCTGGAATGCCGGTGGGCACCGCCAGATGTCCTATAGTGAGATGGTATCTTAGAAATCACGCTTCACCCCAAAATTGCTCTGATCCTTTTTTCTTTTTCAGAGGAATGAATACAAACTTGCAGCTGTACCTTACACAATTACTTTGGCCTAAATTAACTAAGTGGGAATCATACACAACTTCAAGAACAAATAGCAATTTGGAGAACATTGCTAAGCCAAACAGAGGGGCATCATTATTATCACAACAAGCTTCTCCGAAGCACAGGAGTCCACGCAACCCTCGCCCCAGCATTTTGCAGCAGCTGGTTTTGCAGCGATAAATACAGCCTCGTGGGCAGTTCCATCTGCTGGCCCACCAGAAATGGCAACATTGAAAAAAAACCCATGAAAACTCCCCAAATCTATGTTTTACTCCAGTGATGACACATTCATCCTCCCAGCTGGCTTCTAAGTCACTCAGCCTCCCAGATTTATGTGACATGGTACTTAAAAATACTTCTTACCATTAGTTAGAGGAGAAGAGAGGAAGAGATGGCAAGAGAAGAGCATCTGCTCTGAGACTATAGAAAATCTCACAGTTTACTGCAAAGGGCTGTAAAGAAACCTAACCAGGTTATATAGCAGAAAATCCTGACAGCCTGAGAACAGTATTTTACGCAAGAAGTCTTCTCCTGCGAAGCCAAGCACAGGACATGCAGCAGGACAACACAAGTGCCCAAGTCCCTGGTTAGGAAGTGGCTTCGGATGAATTCAAGCAACATTTGTTACTTGGTTTTGCACCAACGACTCGCAAAGCCCATGACAACGCCTGTCTGATATACTTTTATGGGACCTATGGGACTAAAGCACCCCACAGTCTTTACGTACCACGTCCTTTGATGTACGAATACACAACAAGCTCTTTTTTTTCCCCCTGTCATAGATGGGAAAATAAACACCAATGAGATTTTGAAGGACAGAAGTGTTGTTTCTGGGATGTAGCAAAATTAAAACAAACAAACAAAAACAACCCCAAAAAGCCCACAGTGTTTGGGTTCCCTGGAAACGTCGATTTTGCTTTCAGTGGCTTTGGGGCAAGGTGCAGTCTGTGCAACCTAAAGTTTCTGCAAACTGGCTAAAAGCAAATTTCCAGCACTGCTTGGGTGGAGGATACTGAGCTCTGTCCTCCGGGGTTGCGGCTTGGCTGCGAAACATGAAAACATGCACGTGTAACTCCTCATATGTTAAGATAAGCAAATACCTATTTGCAGTTACTGCCAAAACCACTGAAGATGACTCTGCGCTGAAAGCACAAAATCCCTCATCAGATCCTGGAACAGCTCAGGTCGTTGGGTTTTCTATAGCTGCTGCCCTTTTCCAATAAAAGTATAAACTCTCCCTTAATTGAATTTGACAATTGAAAAGTAAAGAGATTTAAAATAACAAATGGTTCCCCAGCTTTCCCTGCAGCAAGGTTAGAGACACTTAACTGAACTTTAGCTTAGCTGCCAAACCAGAAAACCAGCAAATAAGAAAGCATTGGGAATACCTGCGTTTATTAAGTTAGTAACTCATCTTTCTCCAGAAACAGCTCTGCACTGTCAAACTTTTCTTCTTTTAATCGCTGAAAAGGTAACGAAAAGAGAAAACTACTGGGCACCACAAGGAGGTACCTACAGAACTGGCCACATCAGCCGGTAACAAAACCCCTCTATAAAAATATTCAGGAGACCAGAGCACAACCTCCCCACGTTACAGGGAATATTCTGCTTAAGCCATGTCCATATAAAATTGAAACACAACACGTGCAAGCTGGGAGGCAATTTCACCCCCCATACATCGCAGTTGATGAGATGGATCCTGGAACAGCTTTGGGGTCAGCTTTGGCAAGAGGATGTTGAAAAACTGGAAAGGATATGGGAGACAGCCGTAAAAATTACTGGATGGGAGAAAAATGTCTTATAATGAGAAACCTGGAGCTCAATCTGTTCAGCTTGTCTAAAGAAAACTGAGAGGTAACTTGATTATAGCGTAAAACCCCCTTCACAAAGAAAAATACAGTGCAAAAAAAGGGCTTTGTTATCTCTGCAATAAGGAATAAAAGGAATCACTGGCTGGAAGCTGAAGGCAAGGAAGAGCCAACAAGGGAAGTATTTTTATACTATGAATCATTAAACTCTTAAACAGGCTATCAAGTAGATAGATCAAATAAAAATCATTTAATTTCTTGGAGACGCCACGTGAAGCCTGGACATCTTCCTGCACAGGAAAGGGCAGTCAGACACAGCGTGCCCCGTGCCGAGATGAGCAGGTGGAAAGGGCAGCTCACGAAATGCTGGAGAACAGACAAAGATGATTCAACAGTCCCTTCTGGATTGACTTTCTCAATCTACGTGAAGTGACGAACCCAGCATCTTGTGTGGACAGGGAGCGGCACAATACATACTGTAACATGCTCAGCCATTTAAAAATGGAATAAATCTTCCTTTCAAAAGTCAGCTTCTAAGAAATTTGGAAATAGGGGTAGCATCATTACGATTTTATTTGAGGCTTTCAACATAGTTGAAATGATAATAGATAATAAAGAAATATGTGCTCTTAATTGTCTTAACGTAGCACTAACCACCACCAGAGAGGTCCAGGGCACTGCTTTCGGTGCCGCCAGACTCCCGGCAGCCTTCAAAACACCTTTGGGCAGCCCTGAGGCAGACCCAGGCGCGCCCTCACAAACCTCTTTTTGCTGCTGTTGGGAACCAGCTCACACTTTGTCGGCTCGGTTGGGCTTTCATCAAGGCAATGTTATGGGCAGTTGATCGCAGCAATTTCCCTTCTTTGCTTTCCCGCTTGCAAAGTAATTATTGAGGGATATTAAAACACATGAGGTAAAAAACATTTGCGCTACCTTTTTTCTTCTCCAAGAATCAGCCAATGCTTTCCCACACAGCAGCAAAAAGAGCATCTCTTAGGCTACTTATTAATGGTTAAACACGTTTATTTCAAACGATAGCCAGTGCTCTTTGATAAGTAATGATCCAGGCAAAATAAAAATAGCTAACAAAGGAAAACAAGATTGTTTGGCTCCTCTTCTGTCAAGACGTTCTCAGAAGTCCAACAATTAAAGGAGAACATATCCGTGCTGGAAAAGCTCAGTGAAGCACAAGAAGTAACAGTTAAGAGTTAAGAAATCCTTGGAGCTGCATCCTCCCCCTGACCTCGGTACACACGCTGCTTGGCGATTTGGCCAGCAGGTTTGCCACCAACGCCTGGCCGAGATCGAACCCTCGGACACAGATCCGCTGAGCCTTTCGTGAGAACAGCAGGGCTACACTTTGCACTCAATTTCAGCAGTGCAACACCAGGATCTGTGTTTAGAGATTCATTTTAAGAGCTCATTTTGCAAAATACTTGCTCATTATCACTAACTAACCGGTGATTAAATAATCACATACTTTAATCTCAGATACTAGACAGCTTCCTTTGCCTGGTCTCTGAATTAAAGGGAGAAATTTTTCCATGTTGGGCAGCAGCTCTATGAGGACCGAGAAATCACATCAGTCCTCTGGCGAGCTCTCACAATGCACTAAATGTATTTCTATCCTTCCCCAGTAAATCTCAACTTTAAAAGGTAGGTGGGCTATCAGGTAACAGTAAAACAGTTTACCCAGTGTAGTTCATCCAAATTTTATGACAGTGATACAGAGCATTTCATGGAGGTGGCTTAAAGCTATGGATGCTTGCACTGAACTCCTGCAATGTTTGCAATGATTCAAAATGATTTAATGACACATCGGCTTTGGGTTTATATTTTTCTGAGCAGCGGGATGTTGGAGAAGCACGTATATCAGCTTCCTCTTCTATTCTGAGCCCTACTTCACAATTTCTATGCCGAGGGCACACTCTACCCTATAGGGGCATGGGAGGGATGGATGGATGCTCTCCAACTTGCTCACTGCACTCAGTGCAACGGGTTCTGTGGGAACTCTAGCAATGCAAACAACACATACTGCCGATGACAACCAATAAGGAGGCAAAAGAAAAAATTAATATATTAAGGTGGGGATTTCCAGAAAGCCCTACAGGAACCAGATCAACCTGAACTGAATTTCAATAGGAGCTGAAAGTCCCAGCCTAAAGATTCTGCTCTTTCTGCCAGCACCACGTCAGTTCCCTTAGAGCTGTGAAACAGGGATCTGGTCCCTCTCCCAGCAAAGGCAGGGATTCCAGCAGTGGAGCAATGGTTTAGGAACAGGATTATATGAAGATTTTGTCTGCAGCTACTAACTCCAGTCCCAAGCGACCCAGGAAGGTTTTGTGAAGCACCTTGTCTTCTCCCCTGGCTATGTAGGGAACGCGCATCCTAACACAGCCCCTCTGGCACATGTTTAAGCTTGGTGCCCAAAGCAGGCAGTGTTAGTCCTACCCAACTATTGCAGAGGTCTGTGCTTTGCCTAAGGCTCATTTAAGCCCCACTAAAGCCCTGAAACAAGGCTTGAAATACCGTTGCTGCAGTGCATAGGATTAATGCTGGTCCTTCTGCAGAGGGGTGAATGTCATTTGCAGAACTGTGTTAATTCCTGATTTGAATTTAGATGATGTTTTAAATAAGAAACAAGCTCAGAACATCCGCTGGGAATCTGTGACTTGGATAAACCTTAATAAGTCACTAAATACAAGTTACTATTGGAAAAGTGCTCAGACTGCAGTGCTGGCTGTATAATAATAATAATAATAGTAATCAAAAAAAGGAAGATCACTTCTAGAAAATAGAGAATAATGGCTTCAGACTGTGTATATGGGCATGGCTGATGTATTCAGAGTGGTACAGCAGCATTGAGCTCAAGATCAGCAAGCTCAATCTACAAAATATGCTCTCATGAAGAAAGGGGAATAGGAAAGGAGGAGGCTCTACCCAGGGCTTTCCTGAGAAAGGCATTTTTCTCAAAGGAAGGCAGCAAGAATTGGGAGAGAGAAGTCTCCAGGGCAGATTGGATCAGGACAACAGGAGCGATGAGACAGCAAAATCCTGCCGCTATTCCAGCCAAACTCTCCCAGTGCTGGTACTTGCTGTTGCGTGCCCTCGGCCATTCCTCCTGCAGTCAATGGATGGTAACAAAGCTCAGGAAACGCCAGAGTCCCCAGAATTTCAGCATACCCAACTTACCAGCATCTTCAGATTAACCCATTCTGCAGGATGATTTTCCAGCCCCAAATAAGTGGTAGCTGGAGCCGTAGCTCCAACAAATACCCATCCGTGATGAGCAGCTAACAGGAGCATCCCACCATGGCTCCTGGCTGCCCCATCAACACCACCCCAGGGTGCTCCAGCAGCACCATCATGAGCCTCTTTCACAGGTCCTAGTTTGTTTTGGCTTATTTTTAAATGTAGGTGCTACTAGATATTTATGCTGGAGGAGAAAAAAAAAAAGAAACTAGCTGATTCCATGCCATCTTACATTGATATATCTACTCTAAAATAACACGAAACCTTCACATTCATACTTGATTTCCCTCCACCAGTAATTCTAAGATGGTGAATCTCCAACAGATCTCCCCAAAACGATGGTGTGTTAAAATAAAAGATAGTCCTACATTCATCTAGAAGGTGGTGGTGGGAAAACTTCCCATGAGTGGAAGGGAAGTTTGGCATCTTAAACTGGATTAGCACACAGCCCACATCTTTTCATCGCTCAAAGCATGAGAAAGGCTTTCCAGAGAGAGAAAGCAGCAGCTGCACCAAAGAATTAAATATAAAATACATTTACTTTCAAAGTGGGCGAAAAATGTCTCTTAACTCCTAATCTTTCATATTGTGGACTTGAGTAAAATGGATGTTCTTTTCTTTTAAAAAGTCATGCAATTTAATGCGATGCTTCCCAGCAGGCTGCATCTGTTTTAAATGTTCGCATTCAAAATGTGAAACCACTCCCTCCTCCCCCTTAATTTTATCTAGAATTATGAATACTCCATTTGCTTAAACATATCCTGAACAGATGAGCCTCAGAAAACCACAACCTTAATCTGGGACAATCTTCTGCATCCTTCGGGATGCATGACATTTGGGAAATGCCACGGAGGGACTCGGTAGCTGTGGTCCACCCAGGTATCAGCAGTAGAACGAGGGAGAGGAGGCTGCAGGCAGAATTTAGGGCTGATGTGCGATTTGGGCTGTTTTCTGTGTTTCTGTCTGAAACACCACAGTAAAATCCTCTGAAACGCTCAAAACATGGATGAACAAACAGTTTCGGAAGAGGTTCAGAGCAACGGGGACTCGAGCAAACTCCTGGAGCAGGTCAAGCCTTGCCGAGGAAGGACAGCATCCCCTAAGCAAACCAGGGCCAAGCTTCTGGCTTGGGAAATTTAAACAATTATAGGGAAGCGTTAAGAGCAGGAATGAGGGAAAACTGAAAAGCACATCTCAGAGTAGCGCTTCCTCTAGGAGTGAATGCCATAAAATTCCCTAATTTCAAAGAAGGTCAGAAATTGGTAACATTTGTAAAAAGAGACAAACAGTCCTTAGCAAATCCCACTGAAGGGGGGTATATAAAAATAGTAAAGCAAAGGTCGAATAGATGCATGTTTTTATACAAACTGTAGACCACCCAAAACCCAAATGATGATCAGGAATGTTGAAAAGCAGCTTATTGCTGCAACAGGCTATGGATAAATAGGCACTGCACAACGTTTTAGGGAAAAGATTAACAATATGGTGCAGATTATACAGCAATGACAGAGCAGGGACAGTGCTGGATGTCAAAGCAAGCTCCACGCTACAGAGGTAAGCGAGCTAATGGTATCAGCATAACCCAGTGAGTTGCAATGCCATGCCCAATTCCAGGCAGCAGGGCAGAGACGTGTCACCACGGCCGCCTGAGCGGCGGCTGCGATCCGATCCTCTGGCCCTTCTGCTCTTCCTTCAGAGGCAATAAGAGTGGAAAAATCCCAATTACTTCCATGTTGACTGGGCAATCATCTCGATGGCCTGTGGCTGTAGAGACTGAACTTTCTGACATCAGAAGTGACTGCTTCTCCATCAAAAATACTTTAAAATGGCAAATTAAATTCAAGACTGGGAAACACAAACCAACTCACAGGGCAAGGACAGCAACCTTCACTTTGCGTGCACAGCAACAGTCTCTCAATTAACTTTAAGATCAGGAAAGAAATCTTGAAAGCCTTATGAATAGTTCCCTATAAATATCAACCTAATATTCTGCAATAATTAAGATGAAAATATGAAGTCAAGAACTGTTACGAGATGGAGGGGGGGAACAAACCCAGCAAATAACCTGACAAGTCAGTATGCGTTGAAGCGCCGACCCTGCCGAGGGCCAGGCTCTGGCCACGTCTGCTGGGGGCTTTGCTGCAGCTTGTTTAGCTGTACCAGCAATTTTTCTATTGATCAGGTGGCTTATCTTTGTACATAACCATAACACTTGTACAGAGAGTAGTAACAGACAGGTATGCTGCGGGGAATGAAATATTGATGATCCCGGCGCGACCAGGCGGTGCAGAGGAGTGATACAGCGGCACGGTATGACACAGCAGGGGACTCCCAGGCAGGGGCGCGCGATGCCGCACAGAGGGGTGTGGGTACGGGAAGATAAGAGAGGGGTCATGGGATGGTACTGGACCCCCCAAAGGC
The DNA here is from genome assembly GCA_020745775.1 of Theristicus caerulescens. Taxonomy (NCBI): domain Eukaryota; kingdom Metazoa; phylum Chordata; class Aves; order Pelecaniformes; family Threskiornithidae; genus Theristicus; species Theristicus caerulescens. The sequence continues at coordinate 121,820,572 of CM036561.1, read as the reverse complement.
AACACTGCATAAGCCCCATATATATCTCACTAGCAGTCAAAGAAATGCAGACCTTGGCAAAATCAGGTTTTGGGGTAGCAAAGAGAATAAGGAACAAGTATCCAATGTGTTTAAGACACTCTACATGCAATAAATATGGATATAACATGGGGATGCAGACTCTAAGAAGGAGCATGTAAAAGCATGCTAGAAAACACAAATATATTTATTATCCCAAGTGCATTCTAGAGCCCGGTGGAAGAAGCCACCAACCTCCACGTCCTGCTTCTCCCAGCAAGGAGGAATAAATGCCACCATCAGCATCACGCTCTTCCCGGCAGTGGTGCAGGACACTAATGACTCACTGCCTTTTTTTTTTTTAATATTAAGAGCAGTCAAGACTAGAAGTAGCAATGCTTTTTTGGAGAACACACATTTTAAATTTACAGAAGGGTCGGTAAGGCTAAAAAGGGATAAAAGCCCTTACAAGACAGCAATTTCCACCTGCAAAATTGGTCTGTTTGGTTGAATTTGAATTGAACCTCTGCTTCTGCTGGTTGCATCTCAATTTTGGGGCAGGCTTTGATGTACGGTACAGAAAGCCAGACACGCCTGCAGGGGAGCCAAGAAAGAAGAAGAAAGAAGACTAAAAACTCACCCCTGTGCCACCCCACTTTTTCCCAGGGAGCAGCGGAAGGGTGAGCAGAGAAAGGCACACGTGTTAGGAAATACATGTATAGCAACATTTAATTTATTATTGAGACTTCTGTAGCAGGATTTTTTATTTTCCTTTTCTTTTTCTTTAATAAGTAGAGTTGGACTAATAATAACTATTTCATTAGAGGGTTAAGATTTCAATTACGCTAACAATACATTCTTGGCTTTGGAAATAAGATGCATTTCCTTTTGCTCATAACAAGATTTCAAGTGCAACACTGCACTAGTTACAGTGACTTGCAAAACTTAAAATTTAAACTCTGAGAAATGGTTTGGTGTTTGGTTTTTTTGTTTGGTGTGGGGTTTTGGGTTTGTTTTTTTTTTTGAAAAAGTTATTTTATTTTGGCAGATTCCCTCCCCTCCTTTCTCAGTTTTTGAACTAGGATACATCAAACACCTCCATGCCAATAAACCAAGATACCAGCAAACAGACCCCCCTCTCTGGCAACGAAGTCCATCGACATATAGATTCCTCCAGAACCTCAGACTTGATGGCCTCAAGGATGATGGTCAGAGCAGCAGAATAGCAAATCTGGATATTTCCTTATTTTTCTAAGCAGGGCACAAACCCCATCCCCTGCGCCTTACTTTCACTGGTCACAGAAGAGGATAAAACCAGCAGTGAGCGCAAGAAGAGCTACAAAGACAAAAGAGAAAATAATTTCTTAACCCCCAAACCATCACTGCAACAACACAGAGAGCAATCAGCGATGAGAAGCAGGCTGCCAGTGTACCGAGAGCGAAGTTATCTTTCAGGAGGATATTTGCAATAGCACTCAAGGACTGAAGCTGGGAGATTAGTTAGCTATTTTATGTAAGAAAGATTGCCTGAATAATCAGTTTTTCTGATGTTGCCATGTCTTTTCATTTGTTAGTGTGGAGCATAATTGCTTCTTGTAAAGTTGAATGATTTCAAATTAGATGGAAAGATGGTCATAGCAAAGATAATTTTGAACGTTCCTATTCAAAATTGTAGGTTTAAAAATATGAGTTGAAATGCGACGGAATAATTAATCTGGCAGCAGTCACTTAATTTGTCCCCTTCCTTTTGTTTCTTCCTCACTACGTGCTTTTAAACTACACCAGTATGCACATCCACGGGAAATGAAAAGCAGGAAAATAAATACACTTATCTAGATCAGCCCCCTCGCCAGACCTGGAAGCCATCAGCACAGTCAACACCAGTGATTAAGCACAGATTACATTAAAACAAATTTGCCATGTCACTCCTAATACTTCTATTTGGCATTGACCCAAGTATTTTTGTTTGCTTTTATCCTCTCTCCAAACACCAACCAACGTCACAGACTCACCCCGGCTGGAGGGGCCCCGTGCCCCCCGTTTGCAGCAGGACCCAGGCAGGTTGCTTGGGGCTTTGTCCGGCCGTGGCTTGAAAACCTCCAGAGAGAGAGACGGGATCGGTCTATCCCCCACTTGCAAACTTTCTATACGTAAGAGCTAGTCATAATACTCCTGGAAATCATGACTCGATTCCTGCAGCAATCAAAATGACTGTTTCTCACCAGCAGATTCAGCTGAGCTTTGTCATCGTGCATTTCTCCTCTCTCTGTTTTACCCATCTTTCCAAAATTCCTTGCTCTCCTATTTCTCTTCTCCCTACCAAAGGGCTTCCCATATTCCTGAAGGCATCTACCACCCCGACTGCAGGAATTTTGCAGTTGGTATTTATACACCGGGGTACTCGGTGGTGCCTCTTATCTGGAAATGCAGAGCCGTTCTCGTTTCAGCACGGAGCCCCTGCAGAGCCCGCGGGGCGAGCCCTGCCCGCCGGGAGCGGGGAGAAAGCACAGCCAGATAAAGGATGGAGGAAGCAAAGAGCAGAAGAGACTCCTGCGCACCGCCTTTGATCGGCAAACAACTTCCAGCCACTTGAAAACTTAAGGGGGATTCGGGGTCGTTTCTTCTTCTTCGAGCGTGCTCTGCTCTGTTTCCAGCCCGTGGATGATGAGAGCGCTGCTGACGAAGATGATGCATCGGGGAGAGGAGATTTTAGTAACTGGGGCGGAGGAGAAGAGGCAGTGAGTGGTGAGAGGGGGAGGAAGAGGAGCCTATATAAAGCAGCAAAATTCAGAAACAGTCAATGCTTTTCTAAGAAAAGAGAAATCTGAGAGGGAAAGAGCAAAGTTCAGGGAATTTTGGAACTGCCAGATACAATATAAAAGTGAGCTGAGACTCAGCCGCATCTTGCGACAACACTCATCTCATGGATCAAACTCCAAACCACGGCACGTCCATCCCACTGCCTTTCTCAAGTGCATGAGGAGATTTTCAGGCCCCGATCCCACACCACCACAAAAGGCAGGAGTCCATGGCCTCCTGAGGCCTGAAATTCAAGACAAGTGTTTACAGAATTACTGTCCCGAAACCAAAGCTTTACTGGGCAGAGGCAGTGGGGTGAATAAAGCAAGGTAAGGCACCAGGCGTCCCCAGCAAAGCAACAAGCCCCACCACAATTTCTGCTTTTCACACTGCACCAAATGAACTAAAACATCACCAGATCTTCCAGCACAGCCTCCAGAAATGTGAAACGAGGGAAAGACTGAACTGTGGGAGCCGATGGACCCGGGAGCCCACCTGGCTGCGTGTCTCATCCCATGAGAACCCGCACTGCTCTGGGGACTCCTGCCTCAATCAGCCAAGGCGCTGGAAGTTTCCACCAGTGGGAGCTGAGATATAATAAATGAAGAAACAACTGCTGCACCATGCTCAATCTTGTGTATGAAATAGCATACATCATTAGAGCTGCCTGTATATACAAAGGCTCAAAATTAAAAGTCAGCAACTTCTACTGTTACTTCTTGATTTTGGCAGGTCTCACTTCCCCACTTGGCATCCTTACAATATCTCTGGTAAAGACTAAGCTAACAGTCTTGATCATCGAGCAATTGTTTTTTGTAAACACACATGTGTGTACATCAGATAAATAACCCCGTACCTGCTGTACATTTAATGTCTCCGCGACTGTGCAAAGAATCTACCCAAGTCCTGCACAGCCCTCGACCCCCACGCTTTAACCTGCATCCCACCCGCCCTTAGACCCCGCTACACATTGGCTCATCGTTCGTGCTAGCGGCTTGTTTTCGCATCCATTCACATGATGTGCTTCCAAGGCTGGGTTTTATTGGCACAGATCCCCAAAGTGTCTTCCCGAGCACATACAGTACTGCTAGGAAAGCCATCATGACAGATAATAGCGCTCTTATGCCAAGTACAAATCATCTTTAACTTACTTTTTCTTTAAGTTTTTTTCTGGAATTTTGAATTATAACTAACCACAAGTTCTGTAAGAGGTGGGGGAGCAGGCAGAATCTCTCCTCGATTCATTAAGGCACTAATGTACACACCTCTGTTTAAGCACAGAAGTCCAATTTAATTTACTTTGACTATTTATGCTAAAATAGCTTGAGGAACCAATGACCCAGTTAATCCTTGGACTAAAATCTGGGACCATACAATTGGAAAACGAGCATATTCCCCTGCTGACCAAGCCACAGACCTCTCTTGGGCAGCACCGATCACTCCTGGCTGTCCAGGTCAGGGGAGGGCTCTGCCCCGTCCTGCCATGGCACGTCGTCCAAATCACGGCAACGGGGGCCCTGGCAGCAGCCAGACACGTAAGGTACCCTAGACAGGCTCCTCCTTTGATGGGCCACCTTCTTACTTGTCCCCAGGTTGACTCTTTTGGCTGTTGCAAAGTCAACTCTACGTTAGCTGTCTGTGTTCATTGTCAGCGTTTTGCAGCAAACTGCCCCAGAAGCTATGCCACCCGCCCCAAACTTCAGTCCAACTCAGATATCCTCCGTCCAGGCACAACTGACTTGGCACATAACTTCCCGAGAATCCTCTTCTCTGGAGCAGTACTGTACAAATGGTAACCAATACTCTACAACTCTCTCAAACAAAAAAAGCTACTTTGAACTGTTAATTAACCTGAAAAACTCACGGTCCAAATCCCGGAGCCGCTCCCCATCCATGCCCCTGCACGCACCAAAGACCTGCTGCTCACTCACAAATTCAGAGCCATCAACTTTTACAGGAATCCGACCTGAACCAAAGTCTTTCCTGAATAAGAGATAGAGAGCAATTTTAAAAAACACGTGCTTACAAATGCCAGTAAACAGCTAATTCACATTTCACATAGAATAACTGGGGAAAAAGAGGCACGGCCTTCACACCGCCTCGCTACAGAGAGCAGCAAAGATTTACTAGCAAAGGGCAGTAGTGAAGTCTCCTACTTCTAAAATTTTATTACTATTGCATAACATGCTATCATGCATTTACTAGCACGCTGTGAAGCGCTGTCATAAATATTTAAACTGCAATGACAAAATAAGCGAGTTGTCGGTTGCTTCTGTGTTTCTGGTTTTTGCTGCTTGCTCTCTCGGGTGCACAGCGAAGAAAGCATTGCTGCGCAGAAAATAAAAGCGCTACGCGTGAACCAGACCGGACGCGCATACCTGACTTCCAGTAAAGCAAAAGCAACTTAAACTTGTTATTAAAAGGTCTTTCTAAACCAGGGCCTCTTATGGTCGTTATCGGCAAGCTTGTCATCAGCGAGGCTCCCCTCCCCGAACACTTGCCTGACTGCATTAGTTATTACATTTGATAGCTTTATAGTATTATTTGAAGCTTGCTATTTACCTAGTTACACAAGACCCAGCGGCTTAGAGCCCGCTCTCTGCCTGGGCTGCAAATCTCTGCAACTACCTCCAAAATAGCCCAGATTTTATGACCCGTTAAGCTTAATGATAAACCCTTGGATTTATGTTCCAGGCTAGTGAGCAATGGGAGATCAAGGGCTAAGAGAGATTGTTATTTCTATATTCTTATTTTTCTCATCATTTGCCATGATGATTGCAATGCTTTGCTATGACATCATGGCAATTTTTAGTGTTATTTATGTCAAAATCAATACCGCACTTGGTCCGTTCACAGTGCTGGCACTGGTATTTCCTCTCCCAGCAGGACGGGAACATTGCCGAGTGGTTTTCCATCCTCTGCCCAGCCTGAGCAATGGACCTGCTACAGACATGCTAACTGCAGAGCTTCTTGGTGGAATGGAAGGCAATGGTTTTCAACCTGCAAATGCTGTTGGAGGTGGGGGAATGGTCTGGGAAGGAAGGCTGTTCTGCTCTGCACCAGTTTCGTACGTTTGTGGTGCTTTACATGCAATGCCAGCAGTACCTGGTGTTGAGATAAATTCTGTTTCGTAGTGCTTTAAATCCAGAATCATGAAAAGAGCAGCCGGTACTGTGGAGAGACGCTACTCAGCAGGGCCCAGTATCTGCTTTTATTATAAATCTCACTGTTTTAACAGTTTCTCTGAAAACCCCATGCCTCTGGAATCAGGGGATTGCAAGAAAATTTCCAATTTGCTCTCCAAATTTACTTTAAAAGGAAATAAAGAGAAAATTAAATGCCCTATGTTATAGGCAAAAGTCTTGAGAAACGGTCCATAAGGACCACAAATGTTCATGCAGCTCAGAATTTCACACTTGCCTGGCTTTAACACGCTCGCCATAAAGCCAGACTCTGCACATTTCAGAGCCTGACCCAAGGCTGGTTACTGGCTTCAGCAAGGGCAGGTGGGTGCATCACAGAGCGACAGGGCAAGAGACTGGAAAAATGTTAAAGAATACCATGATATTGCAAAGCTAGGAACACCTTAAAGTTATTTTCTTTAAAGATTATTACGTCTATGTGACTATGCTGTACAGGTATACTAATACTACTTAAGTAATACTGAGAAAGGATGGAAAAAGTAAACATTAAAGGGCAAATTTTGAGTAGCTCAAATTTACAGAGCGAAGCAGATGCCTAATATAATACAGGGAACTTGTCAGGGGAATGGTGCATTATCCAATCGTTGTCTTGACTGACAGCTTGACAGTCACCCATTTAAAAAAAAAGTCTTTAAAAAGCATTAGTTAGCAATTATCATCAATTTTCCCATTAAGTCCATGAAAAAATAGTTGCAGTTTAATTTCTAGCTAAATCAGGACAGTTGACTGTTTTTCTTTCTTACACAGAATTGGAAATCGAAGAGAAATAGCAAGATACTGTTACATCAGTAAGAAAGAGATACCAAAGAGCAAAGTAAACAGGAAGAGAAATTGCATTAGAATAAAAATGGTAAAAGTAATGGAAAGAAAACATCCAGTTAAAGGTCTCTTGCAAGTAGCAGCATCAGGCTGTTGCACAAAAAATGCAACAACAAAATACTGTGGACCAAGCCCTACCAGATGCTGAGGGAAAGTCAAAATGCTTCTTCAAGCAGAAGTTTATAATAAACATGAGCCACAGAAGTATTGGGTTTCTCACGTTACACACAATCCCAGGGGTCTGTTGCACTGGTGATGTCCAAATGCAGACTGGATTGCCCAAGAAGAAAGCAGCCCTGGCTTTAACTTGAGTTCATTATAGCAAACCTTTCTCTTGGAAGCAAGCAGCCCTGCTGACTGGTGGCACGTTCCATACTCCTCTCCCCAAAAAGAGGAAAAAAATCCACTTATTGTTAGCCTGCTAAGAGATTGTAAGTCACTTTTCAGCTGGCAATGCTCTGCATCAGCGTTTAAATTATTTATCTCATGCCTTGTACTTCTTAAGTACTTGAAAAAGCCCTACTTACTCTCCCTGTCAATCCTGACAGTGCTAAGAGCTGGTCCTCAAAGAGACCGGGTAGGGAAAGCACAGATGTGGGATGGATGTTGCATTTTCGGTGATTTCAGTATTGTATCTCTAATATAATAAAAAACAAGGGACATGCTTATGTCCCTAATAAAAGCCTTGCCTCAATAAAGCATTGCTCTTGCTTCCCAGGACCCGGACTTGACTCTCACCTCCGTCCAAGCGAAGATTTCTTCTGTCTCACCCCTAGGAATAAATCCTCCGCGGCACACAAGGCATGTGGTTTTGCACGTGTTTCCCCAGAGCGGTCTTTAGGGTATGCATTACGCCATCTGCTTTAAGCTGAGCCCTATCATCAATACTCAGTTTTGGCATGAGAGCTATTGGCAAAAACTACTTTTATTCATTGCCAGCCCCTCCCTGACTTCCAGTAGGACGAGGCTCTTCCCATCGAGCCACACGAATGCAATTACAGGCATCCACACACAGGATTTTTCTCATTTGTTTGCTTTTCTACTTCTCATCCTTCATTTACTGTCCTAAAAATGTCAGAACAGAGAGCAAGAACTTAAAAGGCAATCACCACCTGCAACCATCGTAGCAACACTAAACTATTTTGGCAGCCAAGCCTCTCTCAGCACATGCTTACGGGGCCTATATCCCTCACGCTGGGAAGATGCAATATATTCCCAGGCTTTAGGCTGCATCTTTTCAAGCTCCTGCATAAAACATGGGAGAACCCAGAGATTTCCTAAAGCAGCTGATGGTTTAGATTACAGCCATCGCCTTGGCACTGAGGCACTTTCCAGTAGCACACTAAACGTTATGTTTCCAACATAAAATCTCCGGTAATGTTGCTTCCCCAAACCCTGCCGGCACAGCCCACGGCGCAGATGGTGCCTCCCAACCAGCCACCCCAAAACCAGCACCGTGCTCCACAAACAACTTTTTCATTAACGCTTTGGTCTCAGCTGCAGTTCAGCCATGGGGTTTTCTGCCCTTTGATTATTTTTTCCCTGGGACATAAAGCATAAATAGAACAAGTTTCGCTATTTGGAAAAGAGGAGTTCAGCGCGTGCAACAGAGAAATTCATGTACCATTATTCTTTCCTGTGTGCTTCAAAATCTGGGATGGAGGCACAGCTCAGGGCGCATTTACTTTGTGTTCACCTTGCTCTCAGGAAAAACTTCCTACTGCTTCAGCCTAGAAAATCACCCTTTTCTATAAAACGCAAAACCAAATACCCAACAAAGCCTATGAGAAGTGCAGCAAATCAGTTGCCTTTGGGGTCCTTACGCTCAAGGTAGAGACAAGCCTAACAGATGCAAACCCAGGTTTCTGTGGCAAAGGCAGGATTTCGCTGGAAAAATAAACCATTTAGGCATTCTGACGTTTCACTTCCATTTCATGGAGATTTCAATCACAACCCTTTTGAACCGTATCTCACTTCTATGTCCTTCAGTTGTATCTTAAGAGCCTTCTGCAAGTAGTGTGTAGAAGATTCATGAAAAATCTTTTAAATGTATCTATTTACCTGGCCCAAACAGCCCAACGAGGCGTTAAGCGTTGTTTTCATAATCCTGTAAAGTACCAAAAGCCTCCTGGGACCGATCTAGCCTCTTCAGCTCAGGACCGGATAGTTCTGCACCTTGGGAAAAAAAAATAAAACTAAACACCTGAAAGTGCTTTTCAAAAGCAATTATCGTAATCCCTCCTGCTACCCAGAGGGAAACAGTGGCACGCAGAGGTTAAATAACTTCTTGGAGGTGGCTCAGCGAGCAGCACAGCCCGGATTAGAGCCATGGTGCCTCCTGACTTCTAGCTCCAAGCTCAGCCCAGCGCCTTAAATAGCTGCAGCGCAAGTAATCAGCTCTGTCCTCTGTGCATGCATCTAACTCGGGGAATGGGAAAGCTGGAGTTTAACTTAACGATACGGAAATTTCTATGGAGAACCCCAGGAGAGAAATCTTAAGTTTTAACAACTATCACCTAAACAGCCTGTATGAAGGCGGAGGGGAAAGCCGCTGCGCAGATTTTACTGCCACCCGTTTGGGAAGAGCGAATTATTCACAGGCAGCAGAGCATGTCACAATAAAAGGTTTATAGGGGCTATCACCAGGATCATTCTTGTGGCGTTTATTCATTCCACGTTTTGTTTGTTGGCATTTCTTTTGTCCTCTCCTTTGGCACCGGGGATCTCTCCATCCTTCCCTTTCTGGGGTACCTTAACTGCTAGGAAAACACCACCACCTTTGCTAAGGGAAGGGTTTAGTGACATTGCACGTTTTTTATTTACATTGTTATTTTGCACTATTGTGTATTTCTACACCGATACCTGACACATGTGGTTTTTCTCCATCAGAGGCGACTGTGTATGTCTACTTCCACTATTCCCTTGCCTAACGCTGCAGTATCTCTTTTACTTTTTCAGCTGCCTCCAGCAGGGAACAATAAATCTAAAACACAGTTGGAAAAAGGAAAATCTCTATTGCTATTTTTGGCATCCAAGTTCTTTGGCTTAACCTATTTTTGGAAGAGCATCTTTCTTCAGCAAAATCAAAGCTCCCACCCCTGTGACACCGGAGCGGCATGTCCCGCTGCAGGCAGAGCCGATCGCTAGCCACAAACTCTAACGGCGGAGCCGGCGCACAGAGCAAAGCCAGGATAGCCCAGAAGGAAAACGCTGGGAGATGGCATTTCACTTTTGCTTTCCATCGCTGCGTGCCCCTGAGCAAGTCACACCACTCCTCTCCTGCACGCTTTGGCTATCCTCACCCCGGCACGTGGCATATGCACAAATAGGGTGGGTGCACCTTACACCGTAACCTCCCCAGGGTGAAAACACGTCTAACTACCTGTCCTTACAGCCTCCAGCCCCAAGAGGACCCCGATTTTGGTGGTTCACGAGATATAAATATTAATTGGTATATACAGCTCATGTTTTAATAGAAGCTTTGCTTAGGGGATAAGAAAGGTCAGAAATAGGAAACGGCAGCCCAGCCTGTAAGAGGAAAAGAGCTAAACTCGATTCACACATTTTTGTTTTGTGGGTTTGATTTTAAAAGATATTCAAGCTCTGTCTGCTCTGAAACGTAATTACCTTTGTGCTTCCATCAGATGCACCTTCCAAAAGTGGTAGCGCTCTTACGCGACCCAGAAAAAGAAACAGTTGGAAAAGATGCAAAATAGCTGACTTCGTATGTCATGGCTGGCTCTGCACGATGCAACGGGAGCACGCGCTTCTCACATCGCTGCGCTCACAGGCACTGCTCGGAAAGGGATAATCCTTGAACCTTTAAGGCACAAGACTTGGCTCAAAGCCGGCGTTTTGTGCCAGGGCTGCAAGACGGCTGCTTTCAACAGGCACGGCTGAACCACGCGAGAACCGAACGCTGCGGCAGGTCTTAGCCCCGCAGCCCCAGCCACAGTCCTGCCCTCTGAGTTGTTTCTCCCCAGGAATTAAAAAAAAAAAGAATAGCCAAACATTCATTTTGATAGAAAAGATTTTGGTTTGTTGGTTATGGGGACAGCCCTCCAAACGCAACACTGAGCACCGCTGGGCTTGGTGACAGGCAGGCTGAAACACCAGCACTAACAGCAAGTCCCCGGTGAATCTCCATGGCCTAATGGATTAAAGGCTTAATTAGAGTTACCTGAACATTAAATATCATTACAGTGCACTGAAATTTGCTCTAAAGAGGGAGGGGGGGAGCTGCCTTTTAAACAGCCTCATAACTAACTGGGGTTTTGTGCACGGTTGTTAACATTTTGAAACTTTCCAGTTTTCAGCTCTCTTCCCTTGATAACGAAGCCAATGCAGGTGTGCTCTGCATCAGGCAGCACTCCGATGCACCTCATCGCCAGCCAAAGCTGAATTTAATGGGGGGGGAAGTTGTCTCAAAAATATCAAGCTTTGTATCTAGAGAAAAGGGAGATACCCTATAAAGCTCCTACCAAGCAAGACACAAACCCATACCAGACACCTTTATTGGACGCATTAATGGAAAAAAAAATAGAGTATAATTGGAAGATGGTAAAAAGCATGTGCCCTCCAGGTGTGAGGGATATCAACCATGTGAAATTTCCATCGCAGTGTTTCTGGTTTTACCTGGCTGCAGTCACCGACCATCCCACCCTGACGGCAGAGGGTTCGCTCGGCTTTCACCAAAGCCTGGGGAAACCTGGCCAAACCCTGCAGCACACCCAACAGACCAACTCCACCGACTCCAGCAAGAAGCAAAGCAGGAACAGCCCCAGAAACCCCGCCAGGATGGGCAAACAGCACCAGGAGTCAGAGACGCTAACACCAGGAGCAGCATATCCCGAGGAGGTATTTTAGCAAGCGGTTTTTTGTTTGAGCTTTAAGCATATTTCAGAAACTCTTCAGCTGCTGGTACCCACAGGCACCTGTTAGCAGTTTCAACGCACACCACACGGCAGACTTCTGCTTGTAGCTTTTGCAAAGTAAACCGGTAAAACCGGAGTGAATTTACGTATTTGAATAAGTAGACGCCAAACACTTCAGAATCTTAATTGGAGCAGCTTCAAAGCAATAATTGGATTTAAGTGTCAAATGTGAGGGTGATCAGAGAGGAGCACAGATGCAAGCGCTCTTCTGCTCCGTTTTTCCTCTTCTTTTTTCCACACCTCCCTGAAACAGCACAGTACCCGTGACAGATCTGTGCCAGCGTCACCTCTTGGGCTTCAGCCACATGAGCTGGAGTCCTCCTTGGACTCAGCTTTCAACCCACATTATGTGCCCCAACTGATGTCAAAAAGAACAGTTTGCTTCCCCTATTTCAGTACCAAATCTGGGGTCAGAGGTGATGCCGACGAGATAAGGCAAAACTCATAATTGTTGTTAACTAGCTCCACAAGAAGTTTGGCTGATTGATAGCAGGAGTTGACACTAGCGCGCATGTTTCTTGCAAAGCATTTTATTTCCCAAATATTAGTTTTCAAAGTAACAGTTGCCAAAATAACTGTTGCTTTGGTAAATAATACTTGGGAAACAAAACACTTTGCAAGAGCCTTGCTCCTTACACATTTCCATTTTAGAATCAGCCAGTGGGATGCTGGGATTTCACTGAAAGCCAAATATTCACCTGTTGTGAGTATTTGTGATTGATGAAGATGTCCAGAAAAAAAAAGCTGCTGGGAAGCAAATCAGGGTGCCAAAGTAACAAGGGAATTGAACAAGCAATGGGATTTACTAGGTCTGGCTCTGCAGGGGGTCGGCAAAGGGGTTCGCTGATGACTTGTAAGGGGGTTCTCCGCAACAGGACTGCCTTGGTCTCCTCCCCACGCCACCAATTCTCCGCACAGAAACGATTACTCTGAGCCCCTCCGTTAAGCACGGTTCAACAGTCGCTATGGCTGAACGACACACGCACACACACAGTGACTGGTTAACCCTCGTTTCCTTAGGATGTTAAAAAATTGCTAGAGTAACGGCACTCGGAGCTTCTGCACAAAGGGGAGGCAGGACTGTGGCAGACAGGTCTAAAATCTTCTGATGAAAATTAATCTCTGCTAGAAAGCACAGTTTCACCCGGATCAAAACCATTTGTAAAAATGTTTGAAGCAGGACAAAGAAGAAAGTTTAGCTTCAACACTCTCAACGTGAGGGTGCCTTTCCCTCAATTCAGACCATGTTTTTACTCAGTTTATCTCTAAGCAATACGTTTGATAGCACAAAAAACATACTCGCACACCAAACAAAGACCCTCCATCAACCTGAAACGAGCTACAACCAAAAAACCGTGACTAAACCACAGGAACAGCCAGTAAGGCAAACCGCAATGAGTAACTCCCAAAGCTTTACCCGGCACAGCAGCAGCAGCAGCTCCGAAGCCGGTGCCCTGCTCCGTGCTGCCCAGGTCCCTCCATCCCCACCTGCAAACCGGGAGGGCAGCTGCTCACAGTGGGGGGATCACCACATTAATAATCGCCGTGCAGCACAAACAGCAACACTTCAGCAGGGAGAAATGAGCAAGGCAAAGGGCCATTTTGTGAACCTCAAATCGAAATAGAAAAGGTTCTACAGCTCCTGCTCAACCTCGCTCCCGGGGGCACAGATGGCCAGGAGCCCCGCAAGTGACGCTAAACCCACTCTCCGCATCGGAAACATCAGCCTCACGAGAGAGCCAGAGCGATTCCCCAACGCCTCCAGATGCATCCTCCACGCAACAAGAGGTCCGTCCCCAACAGCAGCAGTGATGCTCACAGCCATTAACACCGGCTTTTCTACAGGGCAGGGGAGCGTGGCTCCCTACTTTAGTCCTAAGCAGTGTTATTTAAAGTTTCATGGTACAATAAAGGCAATAAATTAGGAGCGATGATTCCCTAAGGGCTGTCAGGGCAGCGAAGACCACAGAGATCCACCTCAACACAGGTACCAACTCTCTTCCCTCATTTTGCAAATGCTAAAGCATGTAAAAAAAAAAAAATCTAAGATTAAGGGAAAGGCTACCAGCAGGGTGGTCTCGCTGCCAGCCCCTCTCGAGTTGGTGGCAATTTTATCCTTAATGACAATGACAGCCCATTTAGTCTAACACTGACTATTTGGGAAGAAGAAAAATTCCCATTGTTTCTTTATGTTAACAGAGGGCTGGTGTGTAACAAAGAGGAAGAAAGGCAGCCTGCGTGCTGCTGGCGGGTTGGTAAGAAATTCTCAAGGTCTCGTCGATACCAAGAAAAAAAGCATCTCTTTTCTGGTCTGGGTCTGGAGCATTATTCAAGCCGAGCAGTCACTATGCAGCTCGTTTTCTCTAGCTATGATGATCTGAGGCTAATGAACACAGAAAGAATGGAGTCGATTGCAAGCATTTCTAACCCTTTATGTGCAAAAAAAGAAGTGAGCAGAGGTATATAGGTGCCCGCACGGGCATTTGCAGGAGCGGCTGTGCATCTCTCTGGGTACCTGCTTTCTGGGTGAAACCTAAAAGCACAGGGTATTCACAGAAAGTTGGGAGCAACTTCTAGAGAAAAAACCTGACAAAAATCAAAATGCCTTTTTAAAAAAAAAGAAAGCCATTGTTGTGGGAAACCCCGGCAAGGTGCTGCCAGCCAAGTCACGACGCCGACCCGGGGGCAGACCCCCAGGAGAGGAGCCCGGCCGCCCCCGGCTCTCCCCGCAGCAGCCCCCGCGGCTCTGCCCGCCCCGCACAGGTGGGGCAGGGGATGCCCGGGCCCTGCCTTTGTCTCCCCGTCGCTGCCGGCCCCGCCGAGGCGGGCACCGGCTGCCAGGGCGGGCGGGCGGGCACCGGCTGCCAGGGCGGGGGGCCCCGCGGCCCCGCAAGGTCGAGCCTCCGCCCGCGCCGCTCCGCCTCCTCCGCCGCGCACCCTGCGCGGACCCCGGCGCCCCGCTCCGCCGCCCCTACCTCGGCCGCCGCCGTCACGCCGCCCCCAGCGCCATGTTCCCGCGGCGGCTACATCCGGGCCGCCGCTCGCCGCCGCTCCGCTCGCCCGGCCGGGCCCGCAGGTGCCGCCGCCGCCCGCCCCCCGCGCGCGCCGAGCCAGGGCGGGGCCCGGCACCGCCCCCGCGCCGGGAGGGGCCGGCAGCAGCGCCCCGCCCCGCGTGTGCCTCGCGCGGCTGGGGGCGCGGGGCGGCGGCGCGGGGCGGCGGCGCGGGGGGCGCGGGGCGGCGGCGCGGGGGGGCGGGGCGCCGCCGGAGCGACATCTGTCCTGAGACTTTGTCCCTCTGTCCGCCCGCCCGTTCGCGCATCCACCAACCCGTGCACCCACCCGTGCCTGCGCCAGCCAGCGCGCCTAGACACCCACCCACCCATGCACCAACCCATCCATCCGTGCTTGCACCACCTAACGTACCCATGCACCCACCCATCCATGCACCAACCCATCCATCCGTGCATGCACCACCTAAAGCACCCATGCACCCACCCACGCACCAACCCATCCATCCGTGCGTGCACCAACCAACGCGCCCATGCACCCACCCAGCCACCCGTGCATGCACCACCTAATGCACCCATGCACCCACCCATGCATGCACCAACCCATCCGTGCACCCACCCACCCATCCAAGCACAAGCTTGTGCACCCACCCACGCATGCACCAACCCATCCATCTGTGCCTGCACCAACACACCCATGCACCCACCCACGCACCAACCCATCCATCCGTGCATGCACCAACCAATGCACCCACCCGCCCATGCACCAACTTGTGCACCCACCCATGCATGCACCACCCAATGCACCCACCTATGCAGACATGCACCAACTTGTGCACCCACCCATGCACTTACCCACCTATGCACTCATACACCCACATTTCGCCCACCCATGCATGCATCAACCCATGCTCCTATATATCCAGCCACCCACACCCCAATTTATGCACCCACCCACCAACACAGCCAACCATATATCCATCCACCCACCCACATGCCCACACATCCATCCACCCATGCATCCACCCACCCACTTCCTTCTGCACTTGGACCTTGGGCATTATATATATATATATATTTATGCAAACAACTGTGCCAACATGTTTTGTTACCTGTAAGCTCTCCCCAAGCAACAGCCAGGCGCTGGGAACAAATCTGGTCAAGGCAAGCAATGGAAGGAAGCAAGCAGAGATGTACAACAGCCAAACCCCGTATATCCCGTGTAACTTAGGTGTATTACCACCGGCAATTTGTGCCTGCCTCTGAAAGCTGCTCTAAGCCTACATTTTTATATACTGTTCCATAAGAAGGGTGAAGATTGCCTTTAATAAAGGTACATAGCGGTCCTTCCAGATGCTAAATGAGGAGGGAGATGATGGCGTGTGCTCATGGATGACCATAAACCATCCCTGCCAGGAAACACCGAGCATGGACAGCAAAGTGCTTTTTGGAGATCCCTGGGAAGAAAAGACCTGAAGCTGGCTTGATTGATACAGCCCTGCATGGGAGAGGAGCGATCTCATACTTAATGATGTCGAATTAAATGTCATTTCTAGTTTCTTTGATGCACATTTGCATTTAAATGCACTCTGTATGGCGGCAGCAAAGAGGATACGACAGGAATGGCTTGAAAATAAGGGTCTGCGGTGGAGCTGCATGGGGCGGCTGTGCTGGGACGGGCAAAGTGGCACTCAGCCGCTCACCCGAGGTCTAAACAGGTTTCTGCATGTACAAAAAAACCCCTACATTAACAACTACAACAACAACAACAACAAAAATCAGAAATGTGCTCTTCCATTACCCCTAATGTTTGCTTCTACCTTATTTTCTTTACTTTCCCCTCAATCACTGCTCCGCCTAATGCTGCCAGGTGAAATGAGCTCCCTTTGGTCTTGACAGCACATGGCGTTCCGTGTTTGCTGGCAAAGCGCCTGCTCCGGCCTCAAAATCCCGGACAGGGCAGCAGTGGGCAGCAGCAGCACGCCAAGGGGCACTCTCCTTGCCGGGAAGGAAACTGGGCACAGACAAACGCAGTCAAAAATAGGGCGTAAAGCTATTCAGGAACGCTGGACCATAATTTCAACCCCCTAAATGTGAAATTCAGACCCCGGCTGGTTAGGGCCACCCTGAGTGGGTGCCAGGGCTGAAGTTGCTCTGTCGCTCCTGCTTTCCATTGGTTTTGTGGCCAGAAGCGTCATTGGAAATTGGTAGCCACCAAAAGATGTTCAGGCTTCTGAAAGAAAACCAACACAAAAACCCCAAACAAAAAATAAATAACAAAACCCAACCAAAATCAAACCAGGATAAAACTTTAACTTAAAAAGAATTTAAAAAGTCTTGGGCTTAGACCTCACTTCAAAGCTGAAGCTTTTCCCTGGTGCATCAGGCTAGAAATAACGTGGGACGAGGCAGAGGAGGTTTCCCTGCTCTGAGTCAGCATGAATGATGTGTATCTGTAACGCAAGGTGTTGCGTGTCACATCTTGGCATGGTACATATGGCTTCTGGCAGGGGAAAAAAAGAAATCAAGCCTCTGCTGTTTTGTCTTTAGTCTCAAGTGTGATTGGGAGGAAATTGTCTCAGTGAATTGGCAAAACGGGCTGATGACTGCCAAACTGCAGCGCTGGGAGAGAGGCGCTGCACCGTTGGAAGAGCGTCGAGGGGGAGGGAGGAATAATCCCCCGGCATCCCGCACGGTGCTGGGAGAAGGGGTGGCAGAGAGGTTCAGCAGCATGAACCTGCCGAGACTCACGCTGAAGGGAGGTGGATGCATCGATCGGCATTGGAAAACCCCATCCTTGTATCCCCAGAGAGCTCCGGACTCTGTTGTGATGCTTGAAGCCAACAAGAAACCAGGTATCTAACTTGGACATCGGTTTCTCCAATAAAGTCAGCTGAACTACCTGAAGGATGAACTTGACTATTTAATCCCTTCAATCTGAAAAATAGATGCATGTATGCATACACATACCCCAAAGCTTTTCAAAAAAGGTTCATTTTGCTTTTGGCTTATCCTTACAGATGATGGTATGAATCAGAAATATGGACCCTCAACTCACTGCAGCTGCGCTGAGCTAAAGTTGATACAAACGAGAGGAAGATGAAAAAGGCAAAATGTTCTTTTCCCAGAAAAATAAGAGCTTAGGATCATTAATTTTTTAAACTTATCTACATTATTTGTTTAAAATTCAAGAATTTTAAATTAAAACAGAATTGATGGCACTGAACATTATGGCCTAAGCTTCACTGTAATATTATAATAAGTAGAAATAAACCCCTACAAATTTTAGATTAAGTCAAGCCACTGCAGTGACTAAAGTGTTTGCTGAACCACCTGGATCGGGAGGTTCTTGAGACTCTAAGTCCACGACATACAGACCTGATTCGCCTTGGGATGCACAGAAAGATGTTCTTCCCTTCAGTTCGCTCCAAATGGAGAAAACCATCAGGGATTGAAACCAAAGAGAGAACAGGCGATGGCACTTTCCTCAGTACGAGCCTTTATGAGGATTCGGTGATTAGAAACAGCCCAGCCTGCTGTCAAGGGGTAATATTTCCTCTGTTCAAAATGTCCACTTCAAATGCAGAATAAGTTTTGATAACTGTACTCTTCCCCTTACCCCATCTGTCCGTCATATTTAAGATTATAATGGGATTTCAATTAGAGCACAGTAACTAATGGACGTCTCTTACTCTGCTCTGCAGTGCACCTTGACACAAATTAACATCAAAATTAGTCATGTGGTACAGGCGTCAGTCATCAGTTCGGAACATAAAATGAAAAGTGTTAAGTAACTTTAGATTTAACATGCAGATTCTTAAATAAATATGGTAATAGCATATCCTGATCATAAGTGAAAAAAGAGCACTAGGCTGCAGCAAGGAAGTATCAGTTGTTCCTTAGGAAAATAATTAAAAAGTACAAATGAAGAACAAGATTAATTTAAATAATCAATTTTGTGTTTCCTGCTAGCTGATTTAAATCATGATGAAAATTGTTGATTAAAGCCCCTCGTTTAAATCAGTGCCCCTTAATGAGAGTGCAAGCCTACGAACATAAGCCCATAATAGTAATAAAAGACTCTTCAGAGAAGAAATAGCTTTCAGAAGAATACTTCCAGGGCTGGAAAAAAATTGTCCTTCCTTTGCAAAAAGAAATACATCTCACCAAGCTAAGCAATTTTTTTCCCCTCCGCTCTTAACCCTGTAAAAATAGGGAGAATAGGGCAATAAGTCATAGGATATTCACAGCCACGTTATGTAAGTACGACGGAACTTGTGATCCTTTTCGCTAACCGTAGGAGAGGAAGATGAAGTATTGCTGGAATAATTTAAAAGGCGGGTTTGAATTCCCTAAATATTGCAGGTGGACGTCCTGTCCAGCTATTCATCTTGGCGGCCAGCAGCCTTTCGAGGGCTGCGAGCTGTTGCACGGGGAGGACGGCCGAAGGATGCTGGGTGGAGTGGGACTGTGCCACCCTGAGAACCACGGTGCTCCTGTCCAGCCCCTGGACTCTTTCCAAAATGCTGTTTAATGGCCACATCTCTGGTACCAGAGCAGTTACTCTCATAGCTCGACCTCAAATCTCCTCTAAGCTTTGTTTTCCCTATCAGTCAAAATCCGAGCACGACAGCATTCATAATGAATTTATAGCAAATGTAGAAAACTGCATTTCACTGGGGGTTGTATGCATATCATCAGCCTCTACAGGCATTTACATGCCCACTGTCCTCTGAAACGGGCTCTTCCCTGTGGTCCTATAATCCACATCTATTCCGAGTCCTCTTGACTTCAGGGGATTTGGGATTGCTCCCTGCAGAGCGCATGGGTACAGCCCCACGGCCTCTCTATTTGCAAGGATGGCAGTAACCTCCCTTTCCACGCTGCCTGGTGCTCCTCCCGCACTCCCAGCTCCTGGGCTTGAGTTGTGCGTCTCCCAGACGGAGATTTCTGTCCTTTCTAGAAGCGTATCATGGGATGAAGGCTTGAAGGTGCGACCTTCACTGCACCAAGATCAGACACCAGAAGACAGACAAAGACAGCCGATATTAAACATCATAAAGGTAGTTTTAAAATTATTGTCTATTTTTGAGGCATGATTTCTGGAATGCCTGGTATTGCTACTGCCAATATCCTTATTGTTCAACTATCAAAAGATAGGCAAGGATCTATAACCAGGGATATTTCTTGCAGATTTACACAGATTTATCCTCACACATCTATGATTCTTCTCCTTCAACTTGTATTTCTGAGGGCAGCAATGGGGCTGTAACGCTGCGACACAGAGCACAAGACACCATGCGCGTTGCATCCTCCCAGGACACTGGTTGCAGGGCATTGCCGCTCCAATGCCGGGGATAACCCCAGGACGTGCAGGGGCTTCAGTCCTGCAACGTGCCCCGAGCATGGCGCTGTCCTGACAAAAATGACGGTGGTGCCAGGGCTGTATCAGGCTCCAATCCCTGTTACCAGTGGCCAGGGCACAAAGCCCACAGGTCCTGGCATCTGCACACAGGAGCCTTGCTGTGTCTTATCAGTGGGTGCTGAGCAGATACTGTTTCAGGGACTTCTTGGCCTCTATGACAAAGCTACAGCGATCCAAGAACACATTTATTTGCTCCTTTTCTTCCCTTGGTATTTTGCAAAAGCCGTATTACACCTTTGTGTCACGCTGCCCCACAAATCTGCTTCCAAAAGGCTGCCTTGTTTCTTCAAAGAGCATTTCCAGTGCTTAGCAAGATCTCTCAGAGCCCTTGACTTTGCAGCTGGCAAAGTTTACAACATGTTTACAATACCCTGCATAATTTGGCTATGAGATAATGTATAGTATAGTCCTTCAGTGGTGCACAGTGGGAGAAGAACAAGTGGGAAAAAAAAAAAAGGTGATGGAAAGCCAAGAAAAACAGATGGTAGCGAGCTCTCCAAGGGGCAAGAATGAATAAATAACTGCAGCTTTTTTTTTTTACCGAGGAAAAATATATTGTCAAATAAATAACACAGTTTTTAGGAAATGCAAACTAGATCAAATGTGCATTTTTTCAGTATTGAACAATGGCACTTCATCAGGACCGATGGTCTGTACTGCACGTGTTTGCCTAACTGAAATAGAGAGAAGGGAAAATAGCATTGCTCCGAAAAGTTCTTCTTTGACCTTAAGGTTAAATTTCACACTTCCCGGGAAGGTCTGCTATAGGTAACGGGCCAAATCTTTCAGGTGTAAACCAGAGTGGCCCAGCACTTACCATGCCATTTAGGAGTGTTATATCTTTGACAATCTAAGTCAGGGCTGCAATTCTTAGAGAGCAGAACTTCTCGATTTTTATGGGAGCTTTCCTGTGCCTGCGATTAGGGCCACAGGAAACTATATTTACTTAATACATCTGTGCACGCTTATAAAATGATTAATCAATGCCCTTTTTCTTTTTTGACCACATCAGGTCAAGCTAGAGGGGGAGAAAGAGATGCTTAAAAATAGCCAAGTATGCAAATACTCTTACTTTCCTCCAGCAAAAGATTTTTTTCCCCTCTTTTTAAGTCACCCAGAGGAAGCCAAGAAACATATGGGACGCATGAAAGTTGCTCTCTGCAAATCTGTCAATCCGTTTTAGCGAGGCTGTGCATCAACCTCGACTCTGCTAACACAGGCCTCCCTGTGCAGGGGCTGCCAACTGGCCTGCGGTCAGCTATTCACCATGAGACAAACCATCTCCTGCTACGCTGATCCACGGGCCCGAAGAGCAAAAAGCTGCAAGGCATCAAATCTCACGTGCTCTCACTCTGTAGCCATGGTGCAAAAACAATCTCTGCAGCATCGGTGATGCTTGCTTGGTCACCTGCTGACAGTGGTGGGTTAGAGAGCAGAAGGCATCGCGGGCTGGAAGGAGCTGCAGCCTCTGATAGCAGGCCATAACCTCTTGACGTAACGGCTGTGGAAGAGGGCTGCGTGCTCAAGCCTTCCAAGTTGGGTCCTCTGGGCTATGCCTGGGGATGGTGGGTTTGGGGACTAACACAGACCAAACCCTGCGATTGTGAAGATCTCCTGATGAAGCTCCCTGAGGAGCTACATCTGCTCCAGCCCTTTGGGTAGAGGCAGCCACAACCCCAAAGTGCCGAATGAGCAACCATCAGATCTGAAGTCCCAGAGCACCATCACACAACGGCGCTTTGAAAACATCAGGCCTTCCTCACACACATGAGGCGGGGAGGCTCTCTTTTCATTTCTGTTTCAGAAGTACTGGACTCACAGAGTTGGCTGACTGTAAGACTTAACTGCCTTTTCCCAGCACGTCAATAAATCAAAGTGCTCAGAGTATTTCTTGGAAGCCAGAAGCCAGCAGAGGCGATGGGAAGGAAGAGTCACCTCTTACTGCTTTTCCGGAGGCAGCGAATGCTCAGTTATCGTGCCCACAACGCTGATGATAACATTTTCACCCAAGCTCCATTTTCTATTCTGCCCATGCAAATTTGAAGAGCAAAGTCACTGCTATTGCCTTAGTTTTTATCTCTTTCTGCTGAGAACAGAACCTGAGCTCCTTCTCAAACTACGTACTCCTAAGTTCTGGCACCGATCACGCTTGCTATTAAATGGGAACCCTCTCTCTAAAAATCAAAGTCTTTCTTACGAAGCAATGAGCCTGCCAGCTGCCAGAAGCCCTTGCTCCCCACCCAGCAGGTACCAAGTACTCCTCCCTCTAACAGCCACTCCAACAGACCCCGGGGACGTCCAGGGAGTGACCCTGAATTTACAGCGGTGCAGTCGGGTTCATACATCTGTGCAAGCTGCTGCCAAGTCAGCAGGGTCAGAGGCGGCTCCTTTTCGAAACTGGACGGGTTTCAAAGGGACGCGAGCTGTCAGAAGAGGCAATCGCCGGGAACGCCTCCAGCTCCAGCCCGAAGCTGCAAACTAAAGTACTTCCTTTTGTTAGAGCATATGGCCAAATCCTGAGTCCTACACGTGTTTTAATGCCAAGAGTGACTATTAGTTTGGCATCCTACGCAGCAAAGAAGCCAGCAGGAGTTTTGCCCAACGCAGAAGAGGGGTGAAAGCAGGCGGTTTATCCCGCTGCCGTTTCGGCTTGTTCTGCGTTTCCTGGCCACCACCGTGACCCTGGATTAGCCCAGCTCTTGCCGTTCTTTGCTCTTGCCAGTCCCTTCGTCGGAGAGAACGTGTTTCTGTACCTGACCCTTATATTGCAGAGTACAAAAGACCACAGTAAAAGTACTTTGTAACCCAAAGCATTTTTCGATTACAAACAATTCTTTGCAGCAAATTCTAGGTAGGCCGATCTTGTAGAGTAATGTAATTGCAATCACCTGGTAGAATATTTTTCTATAGCTCCTTTATGAGCATCAGTACCCAGCCTATATTCTCTCTCTCTTACTTAAACCTCCAAAATTATACTGATCAAAGCAACCTGCATTTATATACTGATGTGCTCATGCATTCAAGAGATTTGCCAAGTGCTAAATATAAGGTTTCTCACTATAGTCAAAATCAAATTCAAATTCCAGCTGCCTCTCTGCTAATATGCAGCAAAGGTTTAGCAGTACAAAGCCGTGTTTGTAGAATCAGACACCGAAGATGATTAAATTAAACTGAAAAGGGAATTGGTACAAGCCTGAAATTAGTTTGCTGAAGATATCAGTATTAATTTCCTTCCTCTGCCAGACGGAGCCACCTCGTGACCTTTAGTGATCAGAGCAAACAGGATCGCGGCTTTGCCAAGACTGCCCTCCCCTCCTTCCCCCACCGCACGCTGACTTAAAAATCAGCTTCAGCCTGTGCTGAGCAGGACGAGGGGACCGCAGGATGCTCAAACCAGCGCGGCAGGCTTGGAGACACTCCCTGCGTGGGCTGTGATCCATCTCCTGCCTCTCAGCAGGAGATCCTCCCGCAGACCAGGTGCCCATTGGGACCTGAAGAACAACTCTTGGGCTTATCTTCGTGGTCTGTTTTCAAATCAAAGGACTGTCCACTGTCTGGGAGGAGACACTGATTTGATCAAGGAGGAAAAACCAGGAAGGTCCCCGCAGTCGGCAGGGTGCACTGATGAGATCTTGAGCGCAGGCAGGAGCAGGAAGACATCCCAGGGACCGGCAGGCGTCTTTCCTTGGCATTACTGATCTGGCTCTTTTAAAGCAGCACTAAAATTCCCAATGGAAAGCAATTCCTGACTGCAACTATAGCAAGTGAGATGAAGGGATTTAAAGCACATGGCGGCAATAAAAAGTTGTTCATCTTCTCTCTCCCACTCTTCCCCATTAGCTGTTATTCTTGGACATTATCTCCTCTGAGCACCCTGTATGCTACAATTATGCTGATGGCCACATGCAAGAGATGGAAAACAGCCTGCTGCAAACAGGGATTTCTCTTGGCTGTTGCATACACACACAGAGGTTTGCCAAGACACCTTGTTCTCTCCCTGCAGCCCTTCTGCTGATACTGCTCTGGGTCTCCTCTGAGCACAGATGGAGAAGAGCACCAGGTTGGTTGCTGTTCTTGCCTCGCTAATGTCAGCCGACCTGATTTAGAAACCAGACTGAGACCACTGCTCCCATTTAGTATACAGTACAAGCCGGTGCTAGTCCTCAGAGGCTTGCACACAGTCAATTTTCAACGACAGAAAGGATTTTCACCCTTTAAGAGGCTAGGGTTAACACAGCTCCTTGGCAACATTTAAATTGAAAGGATAAATTGTAGGAGCAGGCATCCCAGAGCAGCAGCACAATCTCTAGCGAAAAAAGCCACTATCCAAACGCAATTCAATACAGCCTGGCCCAGGAGGGAGGGGAAAAAAGGGCGACAACCCCACAGTCATGCAGGTCTGCCAACACGGAGCACGTGGCACCTCGGCCCAGCGGCATCCAAGTGCAGGAGCAGGTGTCCTGTGGATGAAGCATCCTCTGCCAGACGGTACCTGGGATCTTCCTCTGCCATGCTCCACGGGTAGACGTGCCCACACTGTTTTGGCAGAGCAGAGTCCCCCGAGACTGGGCGTTGATGGCATGCTAACAGAAATCACCCTCTGCATCAGCGTGGGTGAGCAGGTGCAATGGAGGGAGAGAAGAAAACACCAACCCTCAATTCAGCAATGAATGGTAAAAGGAGAGTTCAAGGATCAGATCTTTAGAGATATTTATATAATTCCTTTGGAAATCAGGCAGTGGATGCCTTAAAGAGGATGTGGGCTGAAACAGTTTGTCCAGTGCAAAGTCACACTGGAAATTATTAGAAAATCAGGATAGCTTCCTACCCTTCTGCAGTCTGTTTCGGTGACTTAAGCAAAAGGGCATCAGGCTCTTGGTAGCTCTGATATTCCATAGCTTTCCTTTCCGCTGCGCTGTTTATATGTACCTCGGCAGTGATGTCTCTCTCAGAGGATGGATTCATACAGAAGTGGTAGAGGTCTTTACACTGAACCACCCCCAGCCAGGAAAGCATCATGGGGACAACAAAGACCTGAAAGAGGAGGATTCAGAGGGTCCGAAAACTGAAAGCAAAGGCCTATATAAAGTGGATTGATTTGACTGCCGGAGATGATCATATTAGACTTGAAAGCCAAGGTGACTGATGAGCCGCACTTGCAAGGCTGGGGTAGAGCAGCACCAGCCCCGTCACAGGGCAGCGCTCCGAGAGGTGATTCAATATTGCCCGAAGGGAACTTTTAAAGAATGCAACCAAGAACGCAAGGTGCAGCAGGGCCTGAAGCTCCAGTTCCCAAGCCGAGGTGGGTGGGCCAGTGTTTGCCCATCTCTGCTGACCCCACCACCCAGCTTGGCTGAGCCCAGCCGGCACCACAGGGCACGCTCTGGGGAGCATTGAGCATGCCGCCGTCCTTCCTCTTGACTACGGAGGATACAAAAAAGGATGCAAAGTTCGCTGCCAGAAAATCCTGTCTGAATAAATAATGCAGTTCTAAATTTGAAATGGTGAACCTGTCGGGGAGCTGATCCTCATTTGGTTTGGGGCAACTGCCTCCTGCCAGATAAACTTAGTTTGTGTGCTGCTGCAGCAATACCTGAGGCCAGTTGGAAAAGCCAATATGGTCCATTTCTCCTGCAGGATCTCCCAGCAGGAATATGCCTCAGCCTGGATAAATGCTTCGCTTGTACTATATCTGTACAGAAATCCCACGGTTTAGGGATTGGGTTTCAAATAAATAAACAAGAAAGAAGTTGCACCTTGCTGAAAAGGCTGGGTTTGGCATACTTTGGGAAAAGCAGAGCACCATCCCGCTCCCTGACAGCATGAGCCACGGTAAGTAAAAAATGAGGGCCACACCACCACAAACCCTGGTTTCAAAGCTTCTCACACAACCGAGGCAGTAACTATGAGTTTCCTCACATGGCTGAAGGCCGACACGTCTCCAGGCAGCATGGGGATGGCCCTACGCCAGCTAGTTTCTGTCGACAAGCATCTCCTTTTCTTCTTCTGGCTAAAAGATGACTCTGTTATGGCAGGAGCCTTACAAGAGCAATATTAAAGACACTTGTGAAAAAAACAAACAAAAAAAACCCTCATCATTTGTCACCTGCCCCAGACGTGATGAGGTACACTTGTGGGAAACCACCCATGACTTGAGTAAGGAAATGCTCTTTTTAACACCTTCTTTTCTGTAGATTTTGTGTTTTCAAGGGCCTGAGTACATCTAAAACACAGGCCTGGAAAAAGGAGCTGCAAACAAGGGCAAGGACCACCCTCGAGGTTGGCAGTGCCACGCTGCCCTCTCCTGCCGGGCTCCCCAGCAGATGCTAATCTGGCTGGCTGTGATTACTCTCTCCAGGATCTTTAAATCCAGGCTTTGGAGATTAAGGAGTCCCCCCTTCCCAAATGAGGGAATCCTCCCTTAATCCACTCCTGCTGGCACAACACCACCAGGGAAAAAACAGTGTTTTCTGGGGAGCGTGGTCCTGGCTCTTTGTATTTCAAGGCCTTTTAGGAACACCACGTCCAACTGTCCGTGGCTTGAGAGTCCTTCAGCACCACGTCAGACTCTGGTTACAGATCACATCTGAGAGCCAAGACCCCCCTTCATCCTCTGCTCAGCACTGTTGCGGGGTTATCTTGGGTCTCCCACTCCAGGTACAAGCGCTGCAAACCTTTCTGAGCCTCACTGCCCCAGGTGCTCTGGGGACACCCCCTCCACAAAGGATGGAGCTTTTTGGGTTTATCACCACCGCTCAGCGTCCAATGGTTGAAGCAAATAGAAACAAGAACTGAGGAAAAGTGCCAAAACACAGTTAATCTTTAACCAGCACAAGAAAGATATGGTCTTACTTGTCCTTATTCTCACCTCTCGGAGGTTTTCACCAGTTTTAACTTGCATTTCAATGGCAGCCAAACCCTGCACAACACAAGGATGTTTGTTTCTGCATTTGCAATCTTCCACCCCAGTCCCCTGGTGCCCCACTGCTTTTCCGCCCCTGCTTGCAAAACCCCCTTCTTTCTGTGGATGCTTTTGCCAGGTGACCTGTGGGCGCCGACACCAGCTGCACTCTGAGCGCCATCCACAGCAAGAAGCACGTCCCGGTCCCCACCTCGGCTCATCCACGGGCCCTCGCTCACTCAGCCCAATTTTTCACTCTATTTTTGGGTCGACAGGGCTGGCTGAAAGGGCCCCCCCTCGCTGTGCCTGTGCCAGCCCCAGTTCGTGGGACAGCTGATGGGGGAAAGGGTAATCGACAGTGTAAAGCTGTGTCACCCTCAACCTGGGAATTCACTTCCCCAGCTCCCAGGGTCACGTGGCTCCAAGAAAGTCTCATTCTGTATGTAAAAAGTTGAGAAAAATAGAAGTTCAAGACCTATATAAGACTGTTTACAACCTACATAAGACTGATTTACACAGGGGAAAAAACCTAACTCTTTGGAGATCTAAAACCTCAAAAGAACCTGTCTTCCAACACCAGCTATTAAAAGCATCCTGAAATATAACCCGCTTTCATCATTTTGGGGTCTGACTTGTGAGGGCTGGAGCACGCCGCCGCACTTCTGCCGTCTCAGGAGCTCCCTCCAGCGTGGCGAGAGGCAGCTCCGGCTGGTCCTGCACTCCTGGACTCTCACACCCGCAGCAGATTTGGCCGCTGGCCCTTCTCGGCCCGTTGGTGTCACAGGGGCAGAAGGCAGAGGAGGGCTCGGCAGATACCCCGGGTCTCCCCAGCCGTATTGATTTAAGCCCCTTGTTAGCAGCGGCGAGCACCAGCCCTGGGGCAGAGCACCCTCCATCTCGCTGATTTATACCCTCTTCATCCGCTGCCGCAAGGATGATTTTTCTTTTTAATCTGTTTTTGCTCTGGCATGCTCCAGCTTAGCGTGAGCTTTGCTGGGGGAAGGGAGGCTTGATTTCATTTGTACCAGAGCCAGGAACAAAGAGGCAGAAAGCAATTGCTTTCCCCACTGCTCGAAGCCCAAGAGGGGAAGGGAGTGCAGCATCCGCCGGCTTTTCCTTCCCTGCCCCTTTATTTTCCCAAGGCTTTGCCCAGCTCTGTTTGCACGTGGCGCTAATAAGCATTGGGAAGCAGCAGCATCGCTTTAAGCTTTGAATTGCTGTTTGCAGAAAGAAATGTTCATCCCGACAGGCTCATTGTCATGGCAACGAGAGATCCCCCCCCCTCTTATAAGCGTACCGCTGCCGGTGAGGCAATGTGTGATGTGGCTTGTCCCGGGGGATTTAGCCCTGCTGACGGCAGGTATGCCGGCAGCCTGCAGCACGAGGCAGACGGAGGCAACAGGAGAAGCCAGTTCCCCCAAGAGCATCTCTAGGGCAGGACATCTCCGCTGTGCCACACACCCAAAGAGGTGACGGGGATGGCTGAAGTTTTGCTAGCTCTGACATCAGGACATAGCAAAGGGGGGGATGATGGCAGTTACACCTTTGGATAATCCTAGGTAATACCTGCTGACTTTAAGAGCTGCTTGGATTTATAATATTTTCCTTTGCATTAGAGTTTGGCCTAGCCCGTGTTGCCCAGGCACAGCGACGCTGCATCACTTGCACACTATGGCACAGGGTAAACCCTGTGCTAGATCTCAGAGCTCCAGGAAAGTAACACATTTTCTCTTCCAGTCAACAGTGGAGAACCAAGGCGGGGCCAATTTGGTTATTTAGCTTTCACAGAAAGTCTCCGGAGCCCTGTAGGTGTTGTAGGCTGCAAAGGTACAGTTTTACAAAGGTAAAATTTTGGAGACCTCAAACCTTTCTGACTACTAAGGCTAAGAGGCTGTTTACTAGGGCTTTTTTCCTCCCTGCTGTGACAACAATAAGCAAGCAAACATGATTATCACCTGCCACAGGAAGTGCTTCTGCCCTCTGCCACATGCCGAGGCATCCATCGGAGCAACCTGCACCTCCACAGCCACGAGCTGGGAGCGTGAGCAGCATTACAGAAGAGTCTGAGCACTGTGGCTCCCACCACGAGTGTCACCCGCTGCCGCCAGGCAATGTTCAGGAGAACCCTGAAGTGCATCTTTTAAGGATGCTGGTGGTATTACTTATTAGCACTTCAGTACCTGGAGGACTTGTCTCTCCAGAGCACAGGGCAATGAGGGTACAGTTTTGCTGATTTACAGTGGCATGTAGGTGTCCTTGAGAAGCTCACGCAGAGGAAAGCCATCATATAGACACTGTACAGACAGCAATCCTTGCTCTTGGGAGCTTCCAGCTCAACATTTGGTTCATTTTCATGAGGAAGCCAGACAAGGACTTAGAAGCAAGTTAGGAGCAAAAGCTACAGCAATGTTCACATGGAAAACACTATTAATACTGGAAAACACACAAATACCCCTGGCAATACAAAACATTCAATGGAATCGGTCACAATTTAAAGTCTACCATGGCCAGCTCTAAATAAGCCCCATGGAGAGCATAAAGCAAGAGGCATCTACTTCCCCCATCTAGTCTTCTTGGCAACGATAGCCAGTTTTTCCTCGCCACCAGCTTTCAGCTGGAGCAGAGCGGGGCAGGATCCCCCACTCCCAGCCCTGCTCAAACCCAGCAGTCAGCAGGTAAGAGCCAAAGTGACAAATTCTGGATGAATTAGAGAAGAGCACAAGCACCATTTGCCATAGGTGCTGCATTGATTTTGGATGGCAGAAGGTCACCTGACCCAATAAAGATCCAAAAAGTCCTTTTCTTTTGGAAAACCACTCAAAATTAACATGTCCTCTTCTTTAGTGGACAGGCTGCTGTTGTCTGCTCTCCACTATTGAGATCCTTGCAATGCCACTTCTATGCCAGTAGTGGGAAAGGAAGAGCCGTGTGTTAGGCTCTTGGCTTGTTTTCTATCACAACACGTATCATCAAACAAGTGCTCAAATGCTGCCCGTTTCACACAGAATTATTGCCTATAGTAAGATTTAAGTAATTGCAAATGAGAGCAGGATTTGGCCCACAGAGTAGAGGTAATACATGGTCCCTACAATTAAAAATTAAGTGCATGTCCATTGGTTTACCCACAGTATCACAAAATAATTAGGCTGGCACAATATGTCTTAGTCTCTATGAATTTAATATCCCAGAAATAATTTAAAGTTTTTCTGGTTTTACCTGCTTTGTGAAATGCTGTGTTTCTCCTGTGATTCAGTGCTAATGCAATGTCAACTTAGCAAAATCCAGTGAAGTATGCTTTGCATGCTAAAATACAATTTTTTGTTTGTTTGTTTCCCAGGTGAACAGTTTTCAGTTTTAGACCAGTTCTTTTTCCATATGGCTCCTCAGATTTACTTTCCTAAAGAATTGTTATTCATCCTTTGAAAAGTCATTAAGATGCCATAAGCAAGAGGGGAAGCTTTCAGGAAGACCAAAGAGAAAGTTTTCATGAACACTTAAAACACCACAGAAAGTCAACATGAATTTCCTTGTTCTCTACTCCAAGGCTATTAAATACAGTGCCACTGTGAATGGTTAACCTTTACTGAATGTATCTGATTTCTGCCTTTATAAAGCCGGCCTTTAAGAATAGCACCTCAAGGAAGAAAAAAATAAAGGGGCATCTGATAAGCCTCTAGCACCGGAGCTTGCTGAAGTACCAGAAACTTGCAGCACATACAGTGTCTTCTTACTTTGCTGTTTTAGCTTTGAATGAACAAGTTAATCTGGAGTCGGAAAAACAGGACACTTATTTCCAGTAAATAAAATGAGAGACAAGGCGAAGAGCTGCTGGTTATAAAATCAGAAGAACATGGAGACCGTAAAACAGTTCAATTTGCTGGCTTCAGGTAACATTTCCTTTGCTCAATAAACCAGCACTGAATGCAAAACATGCTCTGATAAGCCTGGTTTTTGCTTATGTATCCAACACACTTAATATTATTTCATTCAACTAAATGCCACTTCTTTGCACGTTTAATTGCATTCTTGTTTCTAACCAAAAGCTATTTGACTCAAGTTGCCAGGAAAAAAAAATACAAACAAAACACCCAAGTAAATCTTACAGTTAGAGCACCAGACAATGAAAAGCCAACGTAAATAAATATATACTCAGCTCTAATTGCTTATGCGTATATGGTACGTCCTAATATTTAGCGGAGAGGCTGTATTTAATTACAGATGGACACATTTGAAAGGTTAGCAAATGAAGAACAGCTTTTTTATTAGACAAATGGCAAATTCAGGCAAAGAATCTTGGTTTAATTTCACCCACAACTGAATAAGCCCCCGTGAAGTCCACTTGTTCACAAATCCATTGATGAAACAGAGCCTTTTGCATCTAGGTCATTTTGCAAAGCTCGCTGAGGCTGTCGGAGAGCTGTGTTCAAAAATCAACAAATGGTGGAATTTGTTGAATTACATAGTGGAATGTATCCACTGGTTACATCCTGTGCTAAGGGCTCTGTGAAAACACAGTGTGTGATTTTGCCTGGTTTTCAGGCATAAATGTTATCAAGAAATTTTGGCTTACACCTGAAAAAATCCTTGGGGAACATGGGAAATGCTAAAAGAAGAGCCAAGAGAGCCTGGTTGCTTCCTTGGCTCTGCTTCCACTTTGTACATGTTACTAAGACCGGCTTCAACAAATGTCCGCTTATTTAATGGCTCCTCTGTGAGCAACTGTAATTATCTACTTCCACTGATGCTCAGCTCAATACCGGCTGAGGTAAATAGGAAAGGCACAAATTAATAGCTCAGTTCTTATTAAAACAAAGCCTTTTACATGCACCTCCAGGAGAGCGACCAAGAATTACCTGGGGACAGAGTCTGAATTCAGTTTGCCTTTCCACACTATGACTAAGGTCAAGAAGGAGCGAGATGCATTGGTACGTGGAGAAGCTCACCTTGCTGTCACCTCTGGAGTGTTATAAAGCACAGACACAGCCTGGTCAGGGCCATCCCACCTCGCTAAAGCAGAGCCTTGCTGCCAGGTCGGGTAAATAAGAGGGTGGGGGAAGGACTCAGGTCTTCCTGGCTCTCTCATGCCAACAGCTCTGGCTCTCTCAATGCCCTGATGCCCATCCCTGCTCTGACACCACTGCTGCAGCTCGTGCTATCATAACCCTAAGCTTCCTCCTCAAATAGCTGCGATTAAAGCATCCTGTTGCAGGCTGTATGGGCTG
Source organism: Theristicus caerulescens (assembly GCA_020745775.1). Lineage (NCBI taxonomy): Eukaryota > Metazoa > Chordata > Aves > Pelecaniformes > Threskiornithidae > Theristicus > Theristicus caerulescens. Next base: position 121,788,264 of record CM036561.1, on the reverse strand, counting down.
CAGCACTTTGGGAGCCCCTGCACTCGAGGTTCCTTGCTCCCAGCTCAGCTGAATCAGTCCTCTCTAATATTGCCGTAGCACCAAGCCAGCTGGGTTACCTCAAACCCCCTTTGCTGGGGGTGTGAGGTGGCTGGTGCTCTCTCTAAAATCCTTGATGTAGGCAAGGTCTAATATCTTTTGATTTCAATAGAAGCCTATCCACCAACTTCTACATACTTCAAATTAAGCACTGTGTATAGAGATTTTTCAATTAGGGCAACTAAGGGCTTGGGTATTCTGTGCTCATTAACACGGATAGGATTTGGGCATCCGGATCGTTTGGGTAGCTTTGCAAATATCAGCCGTAAAGCATAATATATTCGTGTACAGCATACGTGTCCTTTTCTTTGCTGGGATGTAGCAGGAGCTATTTCTGGTTATAAAAAACCAGTTATCGGTGAAAACAGCACGCACCCCAAAGCAATGATGAGACAGTGGAATTTATTCCATCCCATAGACCTGTTGATTAAAACCATCATTCATATCACTGAAAAATGAACTGCCATAGAGACAAACTACCCTGGAGCTTGCTCTTCCGTTCTATAGTAATCATTTCACACAACATAATTATCTTGAAAAGTTGCTGATGACAAGGCTAAAATACAAAAATATTCAAGAGCACCTCCATGAACAGTTTATTGATGTGCTTGCTAAATTTTCAGCACATACAGAGGTTGGGAGAGGTCTTTGTCTGCTTGTCTATATTAACATTTGCATTTGCTGTTCATAAGAAAATATGGGCTTGATCACGTTAATTGCAGCTCTTTCATCTTTCTGCTTCAAGCTATATTATAACTGACCTAGCTTAAATATGCAGTGCTAAAGGGATCCAGAAACAGAGGGAGATACATGCCATAATCCTGTCTGCTATCTTATGTGATGCTCAGCAAGATGCCCTCCAATTTGGGCTGCAAGGCAGCTAAGACAGCGATGCCCAAGCTCTCCTATTTAAAGGCAGTGCTGGGTTAGCTCCAGTAATCTGGGAAGAAAAGGGACACGGTGACATGTTTTAGTATTGTTCTCCTGTGAATGGCACACTTTCACATGAAAAGCAAAGCCTGCGATAGATTCTGGGGGCACTGAAAATGCCCACGTACATTGTACCACAGCTGCACGTTTGCAGCACTTAAGGTCTGAATCACGAAGCACAGAGACAGCTCCTGTGGTTTACAGTTAACGGCATAATATTGTGGCATGACATCATATGCCGTCTGAAGAGGCAGAGCAGGGAAAGTTTGTTTTGAAGGAAAGTCAGGGAACAGAGAGAAGCCGAGCTACTCATTTCAGATGAAGTGTGATGAAAGACACAGTGGGAACTGCCCAGGTCAGTCTCCCTTGGGCTTAAGGTGCAAGAGTCCAAACCTGATGCACCGCAACTCAAAGTGCTGCACAGCCTCGCAGCCCAGATGGAAGGAGGCTTCTGTCCCTGTCCCTCCTTTGAAAAGAAGAAAATATTTCCCATTCCTACTGCTACCAAGACTTTTATTTCTTGAAAATGCTATCAGCCTTCACACACTGCGTGCTAGAGAGGTTAATAAAGTGAAGCAGCACGGGTGATGACCAGGCAGGAGAGCTGGATGGATTTGCTTGGGGTGCTGCAGAGCTGGAGGAACGGCAGCCCCTGACGGCCCCCAGCTCGGAGCCAGAAACGGCGTTAGGCAGAGGCGCCGGCCAAGCAAAGCCTGTTGGCCACACACCGTGGGGAGCAGATTCGCCTCTGGGAGTGTGCTGAACGCTGCACCTTCCCCAGCAGTAATGTGAACTCTGAAAACACATTGAGAGGCAGAATGGAGCAGATAAAAGGCTGACGAGAGCTGCATCCTTATAAAAACACGAGGGACAGCTAGAGACGGCTTCAGCAGCACTCTGCCTGGGAGCAGACCCACAGAGGAGCGAAGGACGCAGCGTCAGTGCGATTAAAGGCTTCTCGGCACGTTCTGCTTTACACTTCAGCCCTTCTCTCAAATGGATACCAGCATGAGAGGAAGGCAGATAAAGAGGCCTTACTTCTGACAACGGCTCCAGAAAGCCTGGCTTTGCAGCAGCTCAGGAGATTCATGCCAGGCAGGAGTGGGATTTGTGCTCCCTGCAAGAAGGAGGCAATGGAGCATTATGTTTTTAGACAGAAAGTATAAAACCAAAATGAAAATACAGAAGCATTTGTAACTTATCGGAGGCTACAGGCTGTATCTTGCAGATTCAGGAAGGCAGCTTGGCTGATGCCTCTGGAGGCACCAAACCCCGACTGGGAGCTGGGCCAGAAAACTCAGCACTCGGGAAAACACTGCTGGAAGATCACAATTCATCCATACAGGAGCAATTAGGATTTTCCAAGTGAAATAATTAAGTCCAGGCAAGTATATATGGAAAACACACAGTGCTCTGATGCCTTCTGGAGGAGGAGGAGGTTGATGGGCTGGAGCAAGGCCAGTGGAGGGCCACCAGGATGGCAGGGGGCACTGACCTGCTACACTGGGGCAGGAGCCCACGGAGATGGGGGAATCTCCATCCTTGGGATTCTAAGGAAGAGGATTTAAACTACAACCAAGCCCCCACACAAACACCATCTTCACCAAATTCTGACCTGGCTCTGCCAGACTGGTTGCCAAAAACACCACCTTTGGTGCTGTTCAGTAACTTGCCTGGAACGCTTCGGGAGGAGAGACAAGACATTAAATTAATTCGGGTAAAACACTGGATCATCACAGGTGAAAAGCACACCTAACACACGCTTGACTGTTATTATGAAAGAGGGATTTTGTGGAAGAATCCTTCGCAACAGCTTATGCAAAGCAGAGCGTTTAGTTTACCTGCTCGGTTCACTGCAGGGTGCTTCCTTTGTTTTCCTGCACTGACAAGCCTCTGTAACAAAGACCACTAAATATTTCTGATATATACTGGTACGTATAACTAGAGAATGTGTTGACAGGCAGAAGCAATTTAATTTCAGTCAGGTTTTATTTTTAAATCCTCAGCTCCTGACCTTCGAGAAAAGCTTAGCTCTGGTGAGCGCAGAAAGCACATCTGTCATCATGCTGGGGAAAAAAATGGGAAGCCAAAAACCAGAGCGTGTCCATTTTGAAAATTAGCTGTTTGTATTTTTTGCTCTGCATTTAATAAGCTTCTGATTAAAGAAGATTTTCAGGGTTTCCCAAATATGGTTTCTTCTCCAGCTTAAGTCAATTTGGTATCTGTACGCTCAAGAAAAGCCCATGTGTTTAAGTCAGAAAATCTGCATTGATATTAATGTTGAACAGGAAACAAATCTGGGAGTTGGACAATTTGGCAGTTTTAAGAAATGTATTTAAAGGTGTGCGTAACCCAAGAGATAACTCATTACTGTCATCATCCAGCAGTTTCAAATGACAAAAAGAAGTGATGCTACCGGTTTTTCCCAGTGTGGGAAGGATGCAGCAAACGTCGGGACCCGACTGATTATCCTAGAGCTCCTCCACCCTAATTGTCACTCCGACACAGAGTTCCCTGGTGGCCTCCATCAAGTCATTTCTCCTATCTGACCTAATTTTCTCAGCTGCAGAAGTAGGATAATACTGACTCATAGAGGATTTATGATGGAAAAAGGATTTATTTTCTCTTGTAAAACATGACTTAGAGATGCTAGTTGTAGTTAAAGGCCCAGTGCGCGTGGCAGCAGAGAAACGTGGGATCTCTTGCATTAGGAGCTTGCTGTTTTATCAGCTGACCAAGTGAGGGAAAGCAGTGCTTGCATTTCTAAACGGTGAATAGTTGTTCTGATGAAACATTCTGTACTTTTATTTATACTTTATCTATATGTTTAATTTGTTTTTTCCATTCATCCAACTAATAGTCCATCGAATAATTTGTGAATCTGCTAAATAAACAACTCATATGATGAATTTTGTACTTTTTCCTTATAAATATACCCACTTTGTTCCACTCTGTAAACTGGCAATTGCTGACAGGGTTACCTAAAACTTTGAAAATGTTTATGGCAAGGACTTATTCTACTGCTCAGGTTTCCCAAACAAGACAGATGTGCCAGGTACATAAGGTCACCTTAAAAATGTGGAAAAACTTCTGCCCGTAGCATTCCTGCTGATCTCAAGACCTGTGCCGACTCTTCTGGTTTTCTAGAGAGAATCACTAACGTCTTCATGTCAAGTGAAACTTGACAAATCTCCACTGGGGGTCTCTGTTCTTCAGAGTTTTCAGTTTTTAATACCAGCTCAATGCCCTGAGACTGACTCGAGGTTCTTCAACAGGAAGGAGCCCCGATAGCCTCCGTGAAGCGCAGGAGGGCCGTAGATAAAACCTGTGCTGACTACCCAAAGGGAGGTCCTGACCGACCATCCAAGTCAGGTGGTCTACAGGGAGCACTGGAGAGCATGTTTTCCAGCACTACTTAATTTTCTCAAATAATCCCCCATTGGATTATTTCCAGTAATCAAAAAGGAGCTCTTTCACTCACATGCAGAGAGTACTTGATAGCCATGAACATGATCCTTAAAGAATCACAGAACGGTTGAGGTTGGAAAGGACCTCTTGAGATTATCTAGTTCAACCTGCCTGGTCAAGCACAGTCAGCCAGAGCACGTTATCCAGGTCTGTGTCCAGTTAGGTTTTGCACGTCTCTACAGATCAAGGGCTTCCAAGACCCATTGCCACTGCAGTAAGTTCATCACAAAACTCCTGATAATTGGCCCAGCTCTGAGCAGGAGGTTGGACTAGATGCTCACCAAAGGTTCCTTCCAACCCAAATTATTTTACAAGACCATGACAGCTGGGATCATAATTCTGGCAAGATGTCTTCTGTTTTAGAAGAGCTTTCACAGCTATAAGGAAATACTCGAAACACTGGCTCCTTGGCCCATGGATCAGCCTAGAGCTGGAGTTCAGAGAAAGAGAAAAATGCAGACCTACAAGTCATTAGGGGGCTGCAGAGGATGCTCCAGAGGAAGCTAGGGGTGGATGCCAGAACATCTGAGGCATGATGATGATGATTCCAGAGACATTGAGTCTCTGGACTGATGGAGTCCCCTGGAGTACGGATCAGCCTACAGCTCTGCCCTGAGGAGTTCTCCATCTAGAGAGGGCCTTGGAGGCCAGTGTAAACCTAGGCTAGGCATTCATGTCAGGGTACGGCTCTGGGCTGAGACAATAAGAAAGGCCAGAGCTATAGCCGGGTTTGTGAGCATGCTGGGAACCAACAGAGACCATTTCTGCGAGCAAGAGTGTTTCAGGAATAGCTGACCTTTTAAAGGATTTGAGATCCAATTCAGAGAAGCATTTAAGGAAAGGTACCAATGCGCAAGATCTACCATTAAAACATTACTACAAGTCCGTGGTGGCTAGGAAACCCACTGCCAAAATCTGAGAGAAGACAAAAGTTTCCTATTGCTGGCAATCTATTAGTCAAGCTAATTAACACAAGACTTTGTTTCAAGTTAAGGATCCCAAACTGGCTGATAATGTTTGTGAAGGTTTCAAAAATTGCTACGTATCATACTTTTTTTTTTTATAAACTTAAGAAATTATATTAATTTAAGACATAAAAGAATATTTTAACTGAAAAGGTCAATGCTTACAAGTTAACAAATTAATAATTTAATGTTGTCTGTGGAATATAAGTTCGACCCTGTGATACGCGTACCCTATAATTATGTGCTCACACACTGGTTTTCAGACATTGAGGGTTATGTGTCCTTAAACTTCTCTTAGTGCAGCTATGTATGACACAGACATACTGTCCATATATTATAGCTTGCTACTGCACCACTCATTATTAGTTGCCTTTTTCATTTTCTCCTCTCTTCTCCCGCTCAACTCAATTAACAGGCTACAACTGAACAATATTTAACAGTGAGCAAGAAGCCTCAAGAAAGAAAATTTGCCTTTAGGAAAAAAAAAAAAAAAACGGGAAGAGGACCAGAGCATCTAATGAGATCTATAAATAAATAGGTCAGTATTTTACTGAATCGCAATGGAACATCTAGGGTGTTAGTATCTGCCCAAGCTGATAGTTTTCTTCTTTAGATTCATGACCAGAATAGCAAAGTGGCATCAAACATCACAGGATGTTTGGATGCCTCTGTTAATAAGCAACCGGGACCTTTTTTAGGAGTCAGGTAAGACTGAGCTGCCAGATGAGAAGTGAAGAAATTATTTTATTACCATCAACTATTGCTACTAGTACCAAACTGAAAAAGAAAAGGCATTAGCTAGTCACTGTTTTCACTTCAGTTTAGGAAGTCTGAAGGATGGGGTAAAAATCACATCAGCGCACTGCGAGAGATTCAATATTTCCATATAGGTTCATTACTTAATGTATGTTAATTAAAATCCAAGTTCTCCAGGCTAACTGAACTGGGATCAAAACAGCATCTCAACTTTTCTAGCAATAAAAATTTTCAAGAAAGGAGCTTCTCCCCTCCTTCTTATTCTTTCCATCTTTTTTCTCTTTTTAAGTCTAATTTTTCCTCTTTTCGTGTTGCTACTGGAAAAGAAAAAAAGAAAGAAAAGCAAGCACAAAGGGAATAAAGCAAAAATTAAACTCTATGCCTGCACTTGGGAACAAAACAATGCTTTGTAGCTTTAAACAACAATTTCTATTCAGTGAGGAACCAAGTTCAATTTTAATCTGGTGAAAACTGAATTTCCTGGTTATCTTTCATGCAGGTATAATGTTTTGCAGTAAGGATTTCAATCAAACAGGAGAAGAAGAAAAAAAAAAAAAGAAGCAGCTTCAATAAGAGTTGTTTCCTGACAGCTCCCACAGGCCGCTGGAGTGCCTGCGAAAAGCTGCTGACCACCAAGGGGACTCTGACGGCTCTCTCTGCGCTTGCCTTTTAGCTCTCATATCTCTGAAACTCTCCAGAGTGCAGTCCAAATCACAAAAACTAAATTTGTACCTCCACTTTCTCAGCAGAATAAACCCAAAATGTAAGGAAACCATGGCATAGCTAACATAAAATTTAACAGTATTGAAATGACTTAATTTATAAAATTAAAATGTATACTTTCTACTTGGGTATACCCTTTTCAAAGGCAGAAAAATAGGCGAAGCCCAGCTTGGAGCACGGCTCAACCAACACCAATGGCTAGCAGCAGAATAAACCTGCCCCAGTAGCAATGCTGCTGAGTTATGAGGGTGATTAGGCCCTTAGCTCGTGTTTTCCAGCACCATTTTCTCTTGCCTTGAGATGCCCATTGTTCTGTCCACAGTAATGTGGGCAGCAAAAGGAAGACCAAAAAAAGACTGCACTGGCCTGAAACCTTGGTCCCCAGCAAGTGCCTCAAAGCCCCATGGTGCTCCTGTAAGGCTTCCAAGCCTCCTGGAGATATGACTTCAGGATACAGTTTTTCAGAAAAACATCACTTTTTATTGCCCTGTTAGTAGCATGAGGAACACAATGGTGGTATTGATCAGAAAATAAGCAGAGCTTTAGGATCTGCTTAAAAGAGGTTTAAGATGAGTCTCTAATTATACAGAGTTTAACTGCGCTCTCAAGATTTTAAAAAACATACAGCTCCCTATAACAGGCATTTTGAACCACATGGCCAAATCAAGCCACAGTTGACAGACACTGAACCTCCACAAAGGTGTTGTCCCCTTTTTTGGTGGCCAGCAATTTTGGCAAGCCCCAAATAAAGGCTAATCTAACCTTTCTGAAAGGTCACTGTTTATATTGTTAAAGAAGCATGGAGCCCAGCAGCAAAAGCAGATGCCTGTTCTCCCATAACAACAATTTCCCATCATCCTGCAAGAGCAAGCAGAAGTTGATTTTCATCTGGAAACCTTTTGCAAAGCAAAGAGCCTACCTTGAATCCGAGCCTGTTGCTCCCTACAGCTCTCCTGGTGCCGCGGCTGCCAGTACACTGGCAGGAACCTCCTGTCCAGCACCAGCAGAAAGCCCAAGCTTGTGGCACGGTGGAGTGCTACAGCAGCAATGTTGCCCAAAATCACTGCTGCTCTTTCCTTCTCAAGCAGCTGCCATTGAATTCACCTGACTCACAGGCAGATCATTTGCTTGACTTTCTGCCTGTTCTAATGCACCAATTTGTGGAGGAAGCTGTAATCAGATGGACTCAAGCCCGCTGTGAGATCTCCAGTACACAACCCTCCTCTGCCCTGCTGAAATTCCCAGATCACGCTGCTGAAAGCAACCAGATGCCTTCTCTGAGAGGAAGAGCAAACCTGAGGGAATGACTCAATAGCTTAGCTCACATTGCAGATGTATTCATTTAATCCTCTTTGCTTAACACAAGAAACAGCAAACCCCGTGCAGAAGTAGACTGTTAATCAGTAATTTCTTGAACAGGCCTGAAAATAACAATCTGCTGAGTAAATCCTGTAGCACCCTAAGGGTTAATTATATTCAGGAAAGGATGCAACGGAAACACTTGGAGTTAGCTTAGTAATCATAGTGCAAAATCCAAGCTGGGTGACAGCCAGCAGTAGAGCTAGCGGAATGTCACTGCTGCCCCATGGGTCACCTACTGGCAAAATATCTTTATGCTTATGAATATGGTAAGATAAAACCCAGGGCAGGCCTGAGGTCTTGACTGTTCCCCGACATTACAGCAGCAGCAACAACAACAAAAAAAGCACTACTTTTGAAGTGTTTTCTTGACCCACGCTAGAGGCTCTCAGTTTAATGTTTATTCATTGACTAAGAAGAACTGAACAAAGAAATCGATCCTTGAAAAAAAAAAAAAAATATTTTGCAGTGGTTCTGGGTAGTGGGTGGTTTGCCTCTTTTAAAAGCAGAGAACCGACTTTCTGGGGAAGATCAGAAGGGTTAACCCAGAAGAGGGATGGAAATACTGTCGTCCCCCATGTGCTGGCTCCAGCGGGGTCACCCGGGGCTGCGGGTAACCCCCAGAAGAGCGAGGGGGGCAGCGGGGAGGGGCGTCCCGCCTCTGCCGGCACCCCTGCCCGCTCCCGCCTCGCCGGCCCGGCGCCGCGGGCTGGCCGACAGGGGGCGCCGTTGTGCCGCGGGCGGCGCAGCGCGGGGGCCGGGCCCGGGGCGCCGCTCCCTCCTCCGGCGGCGGCGGCGGGCGGGGACGGGCGGCGGCTGCCTGTGCATCCCCGGGGCGGGGGTTACGTTCGGCCCGGCTCTGAAGCTAATGCTCCCGGTCTGCCGGGGTTCTGCTTGGAGACTGTCCCGCTTCCTGGCACCCAAACACCGGACTGCACCTCCCGGATTAATCGGTCTTGACGCGCAGCGAGGAAATCCTCAGACGGGCATCACCGAGAGGTGAAAGTTAAAATACCCGAGGGTATTTTAAAGACGATTAAAACCCGTCTCCCCAGCGGCACAGAGCTCACCTGTCCTGCCTTTTAGCCTGACCTTAAGGCTCCAATATTTAGAGCCGCGTGGAGGCTTTTCATGCTCAGTCCGTAGATCTAGCAAGGAGGGGGTGCAAACTCATCTCTTGCAAAGGCAATATTTTGCATTTTTTCTTTTTTGGCAGCGAAAAGGACCATAAACTCTTTCTGGCCAAGACCATGAGGATAGAGGAGGCTCAGGCTGCTGACTCGAAGCCTGGCAGATATCATCCTGCTGAGTTGCAGACAGGAGCTTGCCCTGTTCATACCTCGAGCTAGTGAGACACATGCCAGCCTGGCTCCTGCTAGCCCACTGGGGCGAGGGCCAGCGCCCACCCTCCGGCACGACGCCCAGGCTGCGGCACCCACGCGTGCCCACAGCTACTCTCACCCAAGCAGGCGGCCACCCCCGCTTCGCCGCACGCTCTCCCTGCCGAGCCCCGCAGCAGCACCAAGTACGGGCATCTGCAATCACAGCTCCTGGCGCCTGTTTTCTGCAAAATAAGCTGCGCAGGTAGTCCTGTTCCACCACAGGCTGCTTGCAGGCCACGTCCTGGCCTGGTCTTCTGGCATGAAGAGCTTGAAGATTTTTAAAAGCATTTTGTGAGTCAGATGAGCCCCCCCGATACACACAGCCCCACTGCCTCTCACTGCTTATAAACGATTTAAAGGCAAACTGGATGCCTGCATCCCTTTGTCCACTTCAAATAAAGCTCTGTGCGTTTATGCACATGCTGGGTGGGGTGCACGGGGTGGTTCTGGGGTGCAGCTGGCAGCAACCCCATCCCAAAAGCACCTGGAGCTGGACTGCTGGGATAGCACGGTGCTACCAATCTGAGAGATGAGACGTGCGCACTCGCATGGAGGACGAACAGGAAGGACCAGTAAAACACGTGTGGGTCATGCTGACAGCCTGTCCCACGCTCCCAGTACCTTTCCAGTTAGAGCAGGGAATAAACACAACACCCACCTGCAACACAACCCGCGCGGCAGTGCATACCTACTCGGGGGGACCCTTTACATCGATCCACATTAAAAATGAGAAGGAAAAAAAAAGGAAGATGCTGTTTAAAGAGCAGGTTCTGAGGTTTTAGCGGTGGGTCAGCAGCACCTCCACCCTGACCAAGAAGGGTCTTGCCTCCAACCTCAGCGGCTGCTTCAGAGAAAGTTAAGAGGTGGCAGCTGGGAAGCAGCGAGGTTACATGGGAGCTTCCCTCCTGCCCCACTGCCGGAGGTTACCTGAGCCTTGATGCAGCAAGATTTACCTTCGCCGGTCTTGTTCCTAAGTCTACCGGGCTCTTCCCGATTCTGCAGAGGCTACAGCTGTAGCATGGGGGCCCTGCTGTATCCCACACGCAATGGGCATTTCTGCAGTTAGGGACAGATATCCCCCTTGCCATGGCACTGCTCTGCCGGCCTGAGAAATAGCAGGACCCTCCCTAAAATCTCTGCCCTCAATCAAAATCGCTCGCTCTCCAGCGCCCAGCTCATTTCTCTCGTCTCTGAGGTGAACGAGCTCCTCCCGGGCTGACGCAGTCCCCCCAGCCAGGCAGCACGATGCTCCTGGCGTGGCACGTTTTACAGCAGAAGAGCTGGTTGCGCGGGGCAGGGTTCCCAGTTCTGTGCCCGCGTGAGTCCTTTCCCAGACTTACTGAAACCGCCTGCTTTACAACAGTAGCGAGAGTGGTAAATTTAAGAGTCATAGCATGCCAAGAAGATTCAGGGATTATTTCTACTCTGTGGCTTCCCAATGACACACACACACACACTACTTTAAGAAATTCCTTAAAAATGGCTGCTTCAAAATAACCTGTATACATCACTGGCCCTAAAGACGACGCCGGATGAAACGTGAATCCTTAAATTCCAGCCTAGCAGAGCATCCAAGTGCACAGCAAAGCCAAGACAGACACAGCGCTGCTCTCTCCTCAAAACGTACGTGGCTTGAAAAATCTCCGTTGTTGCTCTATCCCAGATAATGATTCATCCTCCCCGCGGGGTTTTGACTTGCCTCCGCACGTTTCGCAACACTGCCTGGCTTTATAACAGCGTGGTTGCACGCGGTGACTCCTAGCAGATTTCTCGGCTCACTTGCGAGCAAGGAGGCGGCAGCTAATCCTTCTAACGATGATTTTCCTCTTGCAGCATTTCTTCTTGCTGGCCATAGACTTATTACTTGCGATGACCCTTTCCTGCCTCTTTTACGCCTTTGTATGCATTTCCATCACATTTTTGACCTGCTTCATTGTCATCTTCTCCTTCGGCATTGTGGAGAGGAATATCGATGTGAAAGGGAGAGCCATTGTAATTCTCATGTCCAACAGCTCCATTGGGAGGATGTTTGCAAGGAACCTGGACAAAGCAGGTTTCAGGGTGTCCGCTGCACACTGGCCTCCTCGAGAGGAGGGGATCGCTACGGAAGAGGAGTGCTCTTCAAGCATGGAGGTAGCCCAGCTCCACATGACTGAAGATGAGTATCAGAAGACAATGAAAACCTTCATAGAAAGCCACTTATCCCTGAAAGGTAATTTTTAGGGCAAACTTGTGGGTTGTGCCTACAGTAGAAATCAAAATGCACAAGATTGTGAGATCTTTGTAGTTCACCAGCAAATGAAGGAGGCAAGGATGCTTCAGGAAATGGGTTATAACACTCTAACTGCATTGCATTTTGTTGTACAAAACAAAAATTTTACTTTTTCCAGGGGAAAGAGCCTGCTCTGGTGGCTGTGAAAGGCCCCAGTAGACCCCAGTCCCTGGAGGAAGGCAAGGTAGGCCAAGGAACGAGGGGGAGAGGGTCCCACCAAGGCACAGAGGGCTGGACTCATTCCGGGGAGAAAACCCAGAGATGAACAAGGGGGAGCAGAGACTCGGACGGTGACCTGAGATGAAGCAATGTGTCTGATTTTTAACCTCTTCTGGATTAAAAAAAACCTGAGGTCCCTCTTAGCTTCTTGCCTGCTGTGGGATTCATAAGAAACAGTCAGCTCAGAGCTTTGGCTGGCAGGTTGGGACTGTTTCTGAACCACACTGCCATCATTTCTGCGGGGATACGGGACTGAAAGCAACCTGCAGAGCTCACCTGGGACAGCACCAGGCAACCGCCCTACTGAGGGGGTGGCTGTAAGCACTTCTGCTGGGGAATCTGCCCGGTTCTTTCTGGGTGCGAGATGAAGGGTGCCAGTGGGCAGGCTGGCTTACACCCTAGCTGAATTAGCTCTGCTATCCAGGAGTCTCTGTCCTCGCAGCCATAATTTTACACCTTTTGGGAGTGACAGAAAATTCAGCCTCAGCCATCAGGGCTGTAACCTCACTGCACACAGGGCTATGGGGTTACAAGAGAAAAGGCCAACCCTCTCCTCCGCTGTGAGCCTTCCTAAGGCACATCTAAGCAGTGAAGCTCTCGCTGCTTCCCCATGCTGTCTCCTTCCTTCTCCAGCTTCTCCATCCCTCTCCTGCTTGCTTTTCTTTCTGAGGTTTCTCTGAGGCTCCCTTTGAGGTCTCCCCAGGGCAGCCTCTCTGCTTGCTCACGCTGAGCCAAGATCTCTGAGAGCATCCACATCTCACCATGGCAAATAACGAGACCCTTGGCATTGCTGCCCAGCACTGAAAGTTTTCTTTGTGCTCCTGGGCTCTGCAGAGGAAGGACATTTGGGAAGTCAGAGCACGCATCACGAAGCTTCCCCTACTGCAGACACCCTTCAGAGAAGTGGTAGAGAACCCCAGCCAGTACCTGCTGCTACCTGCAGCTATGCAGGACCCAACGGCACAGGTTCTCTCGCATTGCTTTTCTCCTCAGAAGCACCCAGCAGACCAGAAGTGCCTGTGGTCGGATCCTGTGTGACTGCACGGCCCGGGATACATCCCCCCGTTCGCTAGCAGCCTGCAGGCTCCAGGAACGGGTGCCCTGCACACCAACAGAGGGTTTCAGACCAAACGCCTGCATGAGCATTTAGGCTAATTTATGTCACAAAATTATTGTGGTAAACTTGCCTGTGTGGACAAGGTCTAAAAGCTCCCAAAGCTGAGTATCAGCATACTCCTGCTCTGGAAATGAACAATGGAGACTTTCTTAACCGGTAATGCTCCATGGGAGCTGGTGATTTCTGTGGGCCTGTGCTGTTTTAATTAAATGAGGATCTGGCCCAGTCATATCTGTCTTTTTTTGCTTTTGAATACTTTGATCACTGTGCTAGCTAAGGACTTTTGCAGGTCTTTTTTTTTTTTTGGACTGGGTACCCTATGGTAGGATCATGTGAGGTTTTACATTCAGGATCTCCTGCATAGTATTCACATCACAGATAGGGATGTTAAAATGTATTTCCCAAGCACTGACCCAATTGCATGGCAGATCAAAGCACTGTGCCAGGAGGAGGTGGGGGGGGAGAAAAAGGAAAAAAAGAAACCTTACAGTTTTCTTGGATTTCTTTGTTAACAGTTTCGAGTGAGCGCTGATATTTATTCTGCAAGATTTGCTGCAATATTTTTGGCATGGGTTGGGTGAACATGAACACCTGCCACCAGCTGACTGATAAGACGGCAATTTAAACCAAATCAAAAGACTACATTGGTAGGTCCCCACATGCAACATGCAGTTTGGTCAGCAGGATCTGGACAAGGAGAGGAGAAGAGAGTTTGTGCTGTAGGGACAAGACAGGGCAGAACCTTTATACAACTTTCTCAATTTAAAAACTTCTCTTACACACTTTATGTGCATGGAATTTTTGGTTTCCAAAGAAAGGAACTTCTATGCTAGTTTTTATGATTTTTTTTTTTAATAACTTGTTCCCATAGGAAATTTTTACCATTATATCTTTGCTAGTGTAAGTAAAAAGACACTTGTTTGATACAAACACAGCTTTTGAAATGCATCCTAAATGCCTTTCAAAGTACAACAATGAAGACAGAACCCCCTAGTCACAGTTCCTTCTAGAATTAAAAGACTTATGACCTCTAAAATCATCTATTTTTTATTCTGGTACAGGCCCAGAGACCCAAATTTTCAGGTAGGCTAACACCTTTACTTTGTGGTGGAGGTACAAATGAATAAGGTGCTATTAGGTCTAAAGAGATTGTAACACAAAGATACAGAGAAATGCAAGCCAGCCCCCTTCCAAATTCATAACGTGTTTTGTGATAACTTAATCTGGTTCATAAAAAGTCTTAGGTTCTTGTGGCTTTTAGCTTTTGGTGCCTTTAGATCAGATGTTTAAACTTTCTCTGTGACCAGGAGGTCAAAGAGATAGGGTGAAAAAGGGGAGAAAAGGAGTCTTAATTGCTTACCTCCAGTAACTGAGCTTGTACTATCAAATATTGCAAAGCTTTTGGCATCATGTCCAAGTGCTCTGGGATTGAGCTGCTTGAGAAATTGCTGCCCCGTGTTGCTCTTTGGGCACGTTGCCTGGAAATGCTGGCAATTGCTTCACGACTTTCAGGATTGACTGGAGGGAGGGTGGGGCAGGGCAAGGAGGAAAAAACGTGGAGACGGGCAGGACCCAACAGACAGCAACCTGACCCAACTCAAGAAGAGTTCAGACAACCAGAGTGCCGGTCTGATTAATTGCTGTAGCCTCCGTTGCCACAGCACCTCAGGGTTCACCTAATCACATACACGAGCACAACAGACACAGGGCTAAGTGAAAGCAGTATTTACTGAGCCATGCCCAAAGACTGGCTGCCTTGGGCTTTGCCAAGAGCAGCAAGCCCCAAAAAGCTGTCAAGCGACCATGCCCTGCAAGCCTGCATGGAGTTCATGTCCCCAGATTAAATTGCCAGGACAAGACAGAACAGAGAAACTGCTGTTTCACACCTGGTCTCAGCCTACTCATGGTTTAGAGATTATTCGAATCGTGTTTTTTCTTTAGCTGCACCCAAACCACTTCCAGTATCTTGAGAGATCCTGTCTTCTTTTGGTGTCTTTAACGTCCCTCAGGTCCTTCTGTGCTCCAGGCTGAGCTCTGCCAACCTTTACAACATCTGTGAGTCTGTAGATCACCACTGAAGTGCATAGAGCAGCCATGATGGCAGAGCAGTCGGGGGACCTACCGCCCTTCCTTCCTACCCTTGCTCCAGAGACCACTCAAAGTTAGTTTCCCACTACCCTGCCAACACTTTTCTCCACTCTTCCTCTCTCACTCCTCACAGTATTTCACACTGTGCTACCAACCATCACTCATCCCGGTTGTTTCCACCTACTTTCCCTTGCCTTGTTTTGCTTCCATTCCTCTGTAATGCCTTGGGTTTCTGCAGGGGAGATGATACTCGATGTGAGCGATGCTTCTGACTGCACAGCACAGCCTCCCTCTGTTCATTCCAATTTCTGCCATGCTGAAGTTGCTTGCAGCAGCCCTGCTGATTTTCATAGGGTCAGGATTTAATTTCTTGTACCTGAATCTCAGCTAAGACATGGCCACTGCTAGATTCTTTGATACTTTATCAGCTTCCCTCTGTACCTATCTGTTAAATAGGAAGGACAATGCTTTTTTCCACAGGTAGGGAAATAACTGATGCAAATTAATAACGTGAATTCCTAAATAATCTTAGGTCCCATATCTGAAAGACTCTTTCTCACCCTGCACTTCACCATGGTGTTTCAGACCAGTGGGAAGTGCTTGTTCTCAGAATTTTGTTCTGAGGACTTCAGTGGGCTGGAGAAAGCTCCCCGTGCAGACAGCTAGACCAGTGGGACTGTCATCCTTGGCCATCTGTTCTCATCCCCACGATGCTGCTGGCAGAGTGGCTCTTATGACCTCTTCCTAAGTCAGTCCAGGCAAGATCACCTGGATCATTTGATCAATTTAAATAGGTAGGTTTAGTTAATTACTGCTAGATCCTAATCCAGCTGATTACGTTCTTCTGTACATCATGGGACACTCATGCAATCTCTTCTTTGAGCAGAGCTGTGAGGGCAGTAATGCCAGCGGCGGCAGGTATAGCTAATCCTGGGCAAGGAAGGGTGTCCGCAGCTGCAGTCGCTTGCTCAAGGCTGTGTACAGCGATGCTGGCAGGACTACAGAGCACGCTGAAGCATCAAGGCTTTTAGCAGCCCCATGGCCTCTTGGACAGTCTCTTCCTCTTCTAAAGGTCAAGCTGGTTTTGCAGTTCTGTTCTGCAGAAGGTAGCAGGGGTAGATGCTCTCCTGGTGCTTTCATTTGCCTTGCACCTCTCCCTCAGCATCCACCTACTTAGGTTAGTCATACAGTTCAGTCCATGGAGGCACCCTTGTGACCGAGGGATCCAGAAAGCAAGACCCTATGGTGGGCCTGAACAGGAGACGGAGACATTTGAACCACTGCCTCTTGTGGTGGATGTACTGTAGAAATTCTTTTGCTTCCTAAGGATGCCAATATGGTTGATCAAATTATTTTATTAGAAGGTAACCTTTCCTCACTCACTTTTCCGTGCTACAGTCACCTCAAGATAAAAGGCTAGGCCATACAGTCATTCCTAAACTCCCAACAGAGGGAAAGTTCAGCTTTCCTTTGCAACAGTATAGCTTAGTGCACGGCATGAGCAAGAGTCACAACAACCTGCCATTCCCACTCACTTCGGAGATGGATTGAACAGACGCGATAATCATTGACTGCAATGAACTACAAGGGAGTAGGAATTATGAATGAATAAAGCAAACGAAATCATATGCTCATGCAATTTTAAAGAGTACTGCATTATTTAACTTCACTCAGCTACAACTGCAGGCCACCTTGGATAAATCAGGCCATTTTCCAGGCTGGAAATGACTATGCGTGGAGTTCTGAGTCAAATGATCAATTTTTGTAGCTAGGCTTTTGTGCCTTTAATATGGGTTATCCAGAAGTCTTTGAAAAACTGGCTTGCAACTATATTGCCTTCCTGTCTCTTGGGAATTTATCAAAACTAGAGAAGCACTTTGATACAGCAGCCATCAGGGCTATGTAACAACTCGGAGAAAACGGATCTTGTTCTGAAACTATAGATTGGGAGAAGCTATTTATTTTAGGATGAAGGGGAGCTTCCCATTCAAAGCTTCTTTTTTGAAAATAAGAACCTATGCATCATCTCTAGTCAATGTGTTTTTTTTCTTTTTCCAAAAGAAGCTATGCATCAACACCTCTGGCCATTTTATGGGAGGCCAGTTTTCACTTCCCTGAAGTGGTTTTGTAATTCTCTTGTTTCAACAGACAACTTCTCTGCCAAGAGCCAAGCACCCTGGACGTACACATGAAAACACATGATTAAAGAGTTACACAATCCAGAAAAGCTGCAGCAACACTTCTCTGCCTCCATCCCCATCCCTCGCTCACTGCCAGTGGGCAGAGCCCGTTCGGGTTCGAAACCTCCGTCCTCCACATCACATTGCTGCTGCCGGACCGAGGGAGAAGGCTGTGTGCTGGAAAGGGCTGGCACTTCAGATCCTGTGCAGAGTCCTCGGGACTCTGTGCAATGATGGTTTTTAATCTTGGCAGGGATCAGCCCGGTCAGCTAATCTGACCTGTATTTTATAGGCCAGAGAACTTAATCAAGATTTCAAAAGAACAAACCAGGCAGCCGGCCATACGGAAATATGTGGGCAGGGAAAGCGGGAGCTGAGCTGCGAACAGTGAGTCGGTTTGTTGTAAAATCCAGCAGGTACCTGTGAGCCCCGCTGCACACATCAGCGCTTCGTTTATCTGTTTGTCGCTGGCTGGAGGATTTCTGTTTGCAAACCAAGATCTTTAAGCAAGAATTAAAAATGCATGTTGGTCTGCCGTATATTAAAAGTGGGTTACTTTATTTGCATGCTCGTTGCCATGCTCACCACTAATACCAGCCATGCGTATAATATTATGGAGAGAGAAGGAAGCGAAAGAGCCATATGCTGCCATGACCTTTTTTAGCTTTCTTCCAAATCTTACGTTTGCAGATGACAGGAACAAAAATAGATCGTTTCTTCAAAAAAACCCAAACAAAGCACAGGTAGTTGGATACTTATGTTATACTGGCTCCTAAATTCTGTCAGGAGCTGCCTGTAGCATCCTAAAGCAACACCCTCCTCACGCTGCCCCCGCTTAGCTCATATGAATTTTACTCCCATGGTGTAAGTTTATCTTACAACAAACCCCAGACAAGGGTTTCGTTTCCAAGCTTCATCAATCATTAAACCACACAAGACTGAAGAGCATTTTTAGAGATCACCAGAAAGATATCTATATTTATGACATGTCATTCTTGAAACAAACAATCGGCCCATTCTCATGCAATTGCAGTGGTAGGATTAGAGATACAAGGTAAAATAAAAACAAAATTATCTAGGAAATTATTTATTTATCACTCATGCATGATGCTAAACTAATCTCTCATTCTGTAAGTCATTGGAAATATTCACAGATGTGACATAACCTTTCTGCTGATTTAAAAATGTCCCAAACAAGAGCTTAACTTTGTACCAATTTAGAAACATTGACATTCATTAACCAGATTTGGGCAGCTTCCGACCAGACAAATATTTTGGAAAAATACCAGGATTAGAGCTCAAAGAGTTCTACAGATCTATTTCTCCCTTTGAAATAATGCAGTTTGTCAGCAAGAGGATTTGGACTGTGTGCGCACCTGTATTTTTTTTTACTCCACCCCTCATCTCAAGCCTTCAGGAAACTTTTCCAGAGGAGGACAGTTTTGATGGGGAAAGGGAACCAACTGAAAGAAAAGGTTTCTGCAACTCTGGCTTCCCACGTTACAGTGTTTGGAGACAGAAACCTTCTGAACAGTTCTAAGACATATGCTTAGAGACTTAATTTAAATTATGTAGTAAGACTGAACATGCATAAAAATTGAATACGTCTGTATAGGATAATTAAATACTTCCTTGGTACATATAAATAAATAATCTATTTTATTACAGAACTTCCGAGTAGATTATTTATTTATTTTAAATCTACTCTCTTGAAATTCCCCATCCAACCTACAAACTGTTTTCCCAACACTTATTATGCTGCAAACTCCCAGGTAACACAGAACTGCTGTGGCATTTTCAGTACGAAAGGGTAGGCAGGAACAAACTCTCCTACAGAGTTCTCCTTGCTGCAGCACAGAGGACTTAGCCAGGCCCGTGGTCAGCTCAGCCCCAGGAGCTTCGCTGTTGGCATGGAATTGTTGCCCTGGTTCCCTGGGGAGGCTCTGGGAGGACATGTCCAACAGGTACAGCCTGGGGTACTAAAGCTCTTAAAAATCCCAGCACAGAGCCAAATTTCACCCCAGGATAGGTTGACTTAGTAATATTGTCTTCCACCAGTTTAGACCAGGCAACAGCCTGCCACCAGAGGTTTAAAAATCAACCTGTTTTTCAGGTCTGTTGAATTGTAAATGTATATAGTAAAAACCTCTTAGACTTGATGCTTTGTTAGTCAAATTATTTGTTATGAAGAAATTGTCCAAAACACAGAGCCTTCCTTCTGTTCTTGGGTGATTTTCCCTACTTTCTGGGATTACATTTATTAAGTATTCACCACTACAGTTTGGTCAAATAGTTTGAAACCTATGACCTGTCTGATATGAAATTATCCTGCCGAATAGCTGCACCAGTTAGCATTCATTTCTAACCCCAGACTAGATGGTGTTAACTTTTTAAAACAATGGACTGATGAATAACAAAGTTATTTTCAATAATGAATAATAATTGCATTTCCTCCTGTAAAAAAAACCCATTTGTCATCAGAGAACCATTCCCAGTGCTTAAACCAGACATTTATACCTGCATGTCTAACTGGCACTACACCTAACTGCTTTCCCCCTTTCCCCATAGGCTTTTCCCTATAGGTCTCAACGTTATTTAAGTTCCATTTTACCTTGTCCTAAAGGTGGAAACCCAAGAGA
Organism: Theristicus caerulescens; assembly: GCA_020745775.1. Classification (NCBI taxonomy): domain Eukaryota; kingdom Metazoa; phylum Chordata; class Aves; order Pelecaniformes; family Threskiornithidae; genus Theristicus; species Theristicus caerulescens. The sequence goes on along the minus strand of CM036561.1, from coordinate 121,768,088 downwards.
CACACTGCACAAGTCCATTTAAGCCTTAGAGCTGTGCCAAAACATAATAGCCCAGAAAGTCTGATAGCCCCTCCAAATCTGTTTTGTATTTGAACTGCCCTTTCACTGTAAAAGCCCAAGTGCCTGTCCTCCAGTAGAGCCTTGTTTTCCCCACTCCCATTTTAAGTGGTCATCATTAAATGAATTGAGACGTCACCAGTATAAAGCTAAGACTCCTTTCGGGTTACTTGCCTTCCACTCCTTTTCTCTGGCCACCTTTGCGGTTTCGTATTTACATATATTAAAAACGCATTTTTCTCTCTTTTCTTGCTACCCGAGACTTGCACAGAATTGCGAAAGTTTTTAGTCCTCAGAGATTTGAATTTCCATCCTGCTTTCAGTTTATGGAGACCACATTTTCCAATGAGTAAAGACACTGACAGAAAATTCCCGAGCAGTTCCAATAACCATACATACAGCATTGACTAATTTACTAGGTAGCAAACCATAAAGGGAGGGACCATTCCCTTCTGCTCCATTCATTCAAGTACAGCAGACTTCAGTGTTATTTATATAAGGTCCAGAAAATGAAAATACAGGCAGAAATACAAGAATAAATTACAGCCTTTAAAAAAAAAGTCTATAACACAACAGAAGCAAAGTCCCCAAATGTTTGGATGCCGGAAAGAGAGGTGGCAACAGGAATGCTACCGTCATCCATTTGCTCTCTGCGTCTCTCGTTAGACCTATCTAGCAGATTTTTTTTTAATTCATGCCACCAGCTCCAGGGCGCAGGTCATGTCTGTATGTCAGTCCTGTGGATTCACGCTGTCTGATGCAAAACAGGGCAATGCATCGCCTTTGCAACTAAAACATGGGAGCAGGTAAAAAGAAGACTAAGTCTTATCTCCGTTTTCTGAGAAGCAGAGAGGCAAAGCACTGAAGCAAAGATGACTGGGGACAAGGCAAGTCTTTTGCCCGCTCCCAGAGGGACGTGCCACGAACCACGGCTAGCCCAAGCGTGGTTACCATACATCTGGCACAGCACTTTATTAATCAGATATGACAAATGAGATATATGATAAATATCTGATATATGAGAATGACATAATGAGTTAAATTACAGGACAGACAGTTGGGTCCAGGATAGATGTGAATCAGAGGTTCAGCCCAAGTCACTTTTCTCTGGGCCAGCGTTACAGGTATGAAGAGACAGAGAGCAGGAGTCAAGCACGACCCACGGTGCCTTTTGTTACAGCTTTCAGCAAACGTGGTACAGAGAAGAACAATTCTTGGCCAGAAAAAATGACCCAGAGTTTTCCTTGGCCTCTCGCTATGACACTAAGGAGATACTTTCCTTATTACCTTACTCCGACTCTCTTTCCCTAAAGCAAGGCAGATCTCTTCTTTCCTCGAGCAGAAAGTCACCGTCTCCTCAACCAGCAGCTGCCCTTTCCCCTCTCCCTCGCATGTGCTGTCTGGAGACAACTTGGAACAGCCTCCAGATTTAAAGGAAATGTGGTCCATTAAGTAGACACCGCATTTTTATGGGTCAGAGCCCTTTGGCACCCTGTTTTGAAGCTAGGTAAGCAAACAGATAAAAATCCCCCCTCAAAGATTATTCACTACACCACAGACACACAGGCCCCAGTTCTGATTCATTTGCCCTACAGAGTAGAAAACTTTTAAACCTGAATTTGTCCTTGTATGATATTCGGATGCAATGGCTTACCATTACAAAGGGAATAAGTGCCTCAAAATGAACAAGTCCCAGCAAATGATGGTTTCTAATAAATGCCATTTGATTTTTCCTCAAGAGTATTTCTTGGAAAAGACTTTGCTTGCCTTGCTTCTAAGAAAAGTAATTTGCTAATGTTTGCCTGATCATAAAATTGATTTGACCTTCTGCAAATAATCTGACATCCTGGTGTGTTGCTGAGCCTTTTGAAGTGCATTAGGTTGTTCATACAGCAGGGCTTTCTCCCATTTATTCTGTACAGCCTCTCTGTATAAATGACAGAAACATTTCCAAAGGTTTCATATAAATAACTCCAAGCAACTGATTAAAAAAAAGAAAGATTTAAAATTCCAATGGAATATGTAATAAGGAATTTCAATAGGCGCAGGGAGGAATAACTGTCTTTCAACCAGCTCTACATCTAATTCTGTAAGTCTTGCAAACTATGGCCTCCCTCCTCCCCAGTGGGGATGGCTGCTATAGAGTTCATTACGTTCAGGTTTTTAATTAGAATTAGTTGCAAGTGGCAATATTCCATCTGTACCCATTATAGCTTTAGAGAAACATCGTGATGTAATTCAAGAATGAGTTAACTTAGCTCATACCCTCTTAATTTGGCAGGCATGTATGGGCTGATGAAGAAGCCATCAATCCTGATATGGGAAGAAGAGGAACCAGACACACACAGGTTACCTGAGAGAAAAACCTCTTATAAATGGAAGAAAGTTTCCAAAGCTCCAGGTAGGAACTGCTTATAGCAGTCAAGTACAATTGAATATATTGCATTTCTCTGACAATGCCTAAATGAGGGGGGGAAAATGTCTTTAAAATGTTTTAGCCAATAAGTTTTTTTCCCCGAACACGTTTTTTAAAACTTCATAAACAAAGTCCTTGTTCATGGCCCGCTCCTCACCAGGGTCAGTCATTGACAGCTTAAAATATGTGTTCAAAGGTGTTAGCTAGTATTCTGGAAAACTCACTCTCCCAAGCTGGGCTTGTAATTGAGGCTACCTGGGTAGGACATAGCCAATGTGCACAAACAGCTCTGCAAAACCCTCGCTGTCCCAGGTACCACGTGAGTTCCCTCCTCCTGGGATGGAAAAACACAAAACCCCACAGCTCCCATCAACAAAATACAACTTGGTAGCTGGCAGCACTGGGCCTTTACCATGAGGCAGAAATTCTCCTCCTGGTTAGCTCTTCACACAGGAGATACTGCTGCCTTAGCATTCACTGAGAGAGGTTTGTTGTCAGGGCTAGCTCTTCATAGGAAGGAAGACTTCCTGATTAGAAATAACCTGCTAATTGAAGCATGACTTTATTTCTTTACATGTCACATTCATTTACAGTTACCTATTCACATTATAAATTTGTTTGCCTTACAAACAGTATTATTTAGTTGCACGCTAAGTCCCCTCTGCAAGACTTGCCACCGCTTGACGGTGTTCCTCAGGCTTGTAAGAGCCTCGACGTGGGAAGCAGACGCTGGCCTCGGGGAGGTGATGACTCTGGCTGCAGAGTCCCAGCACACTTTCCTTTCTTAGTAAAGAGAAGAATGACAAAAAAAAAAAGCTGTAAGAGCAGGCAGCTAAGCTCTCCTTCATGAAATAGCAGAAAAAGTGGGTATCTTCTCCTCCTTTCCCAGGTGATATGTATTAGATGTGGAGTATATCACTAAAGTAGATGGGTAAATAACCAAGAAATCTGCCACCCACTCCCTGAATCACCAGCTCTACCGTTACTCTCCACAAGCCCCCTGCTCCAGTTCCCAGCCAGCCAGCACTGGGGGGATCCAGCGCCCATGGCCACCCTGCGAACCACCCGCCACTGGCTGCTATTACTTAGTTCGCATTTAGGGGTACAGTGCTCACTTGCACAGCACGGGGGGAGCTCAGCTTGCCAGCAGCCCCTTCCCCACCCAAGCTCTCCTGCTGTCCCCACAGCCCCTGTGCAAAATGTGCCAGGGCAAGAGCAGGACAGGGGAAGCAGTGCCTCTGGCTTGTTTGCTGTGGGAATCCAAAGCCCATAAAGGCTGTGCTGAAGATTTTTTTTTTTTTTTTTGACATTAATGTTCTCTTTTGCTATCAAGTTAGTGGTTGAAATTGTGGCAATTTTCTGCTTACAGCCCTCTGCGTTGCAGTCCTCTTTTGCCCACTGAACTGTGCCCTGACTTTCCTGAAGAAAAGAAGCCTGCAGCTCCTTGTGCCTCTGCTGAAGTCCAAAAACTGAGAGGTGAGACAGCCCTCTCACAGCTTAGTTACATGCACCCAACAAAGCTAACTGGCATCTCCTGCAAAGGCAGCTCTCGCCTCTGCTGGGACACGGAAGGGTGACCCAGTGGGTAGGAAGAGGGCTGGGGAATCAGCCCAGGAGCAGCCTCCTGCCCGCTCCAGCACTCCGACACCTGAAGGACGCTGCCTTTCTGCACCGGTCTGGCCCCGAGGAGTCCAGCCCAGGGCACAGCCACACGCAACCAGCCACCTGAGGTGCAAAGACAAGCCAAATTTGGCTTGTACTCCCTTAACTGGTGAATGCTGTCCTATGCTAGCCTAACCAGCTGTAAAACCACAGCTGTCAATAGCTGTGCATGTTCACATATATACAAATCTCATGTAGCTCAAGTGATGGGACCCGTGTACATTAAATAACACAAATACTGGTATAAAACCTTTTGCAGGGTCTATCATTGGCTTCAGTGGGGGGTGTTTACCCAGAGCTCAGTTCTGCCCTGCAAGCACTGGCTCCAAAACGACTGGGAGAGCAAAGGGACAGGCTCTCCCAGCAAGCGGGAGCGGGCAGTGCTTTAGAGCCTGCTGCTATGTGAGTAACTCTTCCTCTGAGCTCTGCAGGCAGAGCTGCAGCAGGTTTAGATCAGTAGCAAACAAAAGGACCAGCCAGCTCAGTCTCCAACACGGAGGCAGAGCGTTAGCTGCTCTCTGGCATCTCGCTGGAATTTAAGGGGCATGGTAGTTGCAAAGGGCAAACCCAAAAATATCCTGTAGTTTGTTCATTGCTGGATCATCTCTCCTCCATTCCTGTATTCTCCTTGCTGCAGGCTGTGATGGCTCTTGAATTACATATACTCCAGCACGCATGGCTAGGAGAATAACTGAAACAGTGTATTCCCCAACATCCCTGCTCAGGATAAAGCACCCAGAGCCTGCTGTGATTCACCTTATTTATTGATCCAGGCTTTAGGACAGGAAAAAAAAAATAAAAAAAAAGGAGTAAGACAGCAAATGAGATGGATCCCCATGTGTCCCCACTGGTTGGTCTGATCTTTTCTTGCTACAGGAGAGAGGGTCCCTGGCTCTTCATCTAACGCTCTACCTTCAGGTATCTAATTCTCAGTAGCATCTTTGCTTTGACCTTTCTGAGTTTTGGATCAGGGCCATGAAGCGTGCTGTAGATGCTATGTTGAACATATTGGTGGAAATAAAATCTGTTGCCCTGCTGCAATGTGCTCACCAGTGGCTGCTGTAGCAGCAGTGGTACAGTGCAGTAAGACGGCAGAGTCTGAATGAAGGCAGTTGAAATGATTGAAGAGCACTGAAGGGCTAAAACTCTCCCGACGTCTTTCAGCCAGGAAGGAAACCCACGGAGCGCTCGCTACGCATTAATACTGTCACGCCACAATGAAAAGATGCTATGGGAAGGAACATAGCTGGGATCAGAAGTGACAAACTCCTGGCAAGGGAGAATTATGAGTGGTGACTTCAATCGCAGGACAATGAAAAACTGTGTATGAAGACAGAAAGCACCTCCTGAACCATGAGACACGTCTCCAACTCCCTTGCGAGTCTAATCTGCAAGGACAAGGACACCAAGACACTGAAATTTTGGGTTGTACAGTACAGTGCTGTACAGTACACACGGGAATATGCACATACAGAGAAAAAACATCTGATGTGAAAGGAAATAAAGGAAGAACTCTGCTGAGAAGAAAAATGCTAGGGCTCGGTTTTCATTATCTAAAGCCACAACTCAGAACTGTCTGACTGATGATAAGAGATGTCACCCACCCAGGGAGCTGGGTCCAGAGAGAAAAAAGAAAGCTTTCAAAACAGCTTCTGTAAGACATTAAACCAGCTTAATATCAAGCCAGACTGAAAACAAACGTTTTAATTCCAGAACATCAAAGCACTGGGAGAGAACATACTAAAGCAGAAAATTCCTGAATGAAAAGCTTGGGGTTTTAGTCTTTACATATTTGGCAAGTAACCCGTTATATGAATAATGCCAAACCCGTATATTCTGCAGAATGTCCCAGGAAAGGCTTCCTTTAGCCAGAACCCCATTTTGAGCCAGACTTGTCAACCCCCTTGGTGCGTAATCCCATTCTGTGCACATAACCTTGGGCAATTTCAGCTGATAGCCATCATTTTCTCCTCCAAACTATTGCAGAGGACATGTGTGGGCTGCTACATGGCTATTGCCTTTCCCCCAAAGTGACCTTCACTCAAAGGATGATGCCTGCTTGTATACACAGTAGTATTCATGGTCTGAAATTAGAGACATTGTATGAGCAAAGCTCCTGAAGACTTCAGTGGAAGTTTTACTTGCCCGAGGACTTGGGGATGGCCTACATTTGTTTATAAAGCTTTCCGGTCCGTTGGGATAAAGAGAACTATTGTGCACAAGCATAAAATTATGACTGTGAGGCAATACCAACATGAGATAAATTATAATATAACTGCACTTAAAAGTGTGTTTAACACAAATTAGCTATATCAAACTAACACTGAAGTTATAGACTGCTGAAGCTAGGAGATCTGAATGCCCAGTTGCTTTTAATTTGAGAGGAAACGAGGGATTTGAATTCCTTAAATAGTCTTGAATGTTTTATCACTAACATACAATAAAAAAAAAAAAGTAACTTGCTCTTAAAGCCTACAAACCTAGCCAAAAGATTTTGCCAACATCTTTTGCCCCCTGCCATTAAAATGAGAGATTTTCAGAAATCCCTGAAAATATTCCAAGTTTTGATTAAAATTTAAAAAAAAAAATTCCAACAAATGTTTTTCAGTAGATCACTTTGAGCCGTTTAAAAAAAAAAAGTAATTGGGCTATGAGTCTATTTAAAGAAAACAAACTTTAGCACCAAACCCTTTGCCCTACACCTCAGAACAGAAACAACTGATCACTTGAGACCTGCTCTTTCTTCACAACCCCAACTGCAATAATTCCATTTTTCTTTAACCTTTTTAAGAAAGCACAGAATTGGACTTCAATTAAACAGTTTTGCTTGGGCAACACTGTAAAATTATTTCCTGTCAGACAATGGAGAAATGGAGGGATGCTGGTTACATGAACACATCCTTTCACCATTTGAAAATATGGTAATAATGATCTATGAGCTGATACCATTCCTTCCTGGATGCCCGTCAAAAGGTACAGCATCCCCCTGGGTTAAATACTCCTCAGCATTGTCATTCTCGTACTAGCAGTCTCTCTCCATTTTTTGGGACACTCTTCTCCAGACTTCCCTCTCCTGAGCAGGGCTTAGCCACACAGACAGCTCCACTGAAGCCAGAGCCCAGCGTGCAGGTACTATTCACCTCCACAGCGAACGCCTGGGAGGTGTTTCAGACAGCCTGGGAAGTGTTTCAGACAGCCAAGGCCCCTGAGGTGAGAAATCTCCCTATATGTGTTTACTGTATTCTAGGAAAAACATTCAGGGGAGGAGAGGGCAAGAAAGTAATATAATAATGATTAGTGTAATGGGATTTGTTAATAGTTTAATCAATATAAATATTTACTAAACCCTCTTATGTGCTTGCCACAATCAAGTTGCTTTATATTTAGCTTAACACTTGTAAGCCCTAGTTAGCATCCTCTGCACCTGTGCTACCCACTTACTTCTGCAACAAAAAAAAGCAAGTGGTGATGCCTGGTGCCAGGACTGGGACTTCCCAATGCCTAAAACCCCAGCCATGCACAAGTGACCTCCTCAGCCACATGCCACAGCGTGTGTTCTGGTTGGGCTGGATATACCAGACACACAACGTGGAGATGACGGGTCTCGGGATACACGGGACTTACTCTATATGAGCAAGTTAATTGCACAGGTGCCATGCTCCAAGACGTACAAATGGAGCCACGTGTGCTCCTCACCTGCGCTGGAGATGGCCCAACACTTCTGAAGCTTTGCAGATCACACACAGTTGGATCCTGCACTTCCCACACAGTCTTTATGTGAAGGAACGACTTATTGGCAGCCCCTGCTTTGAGAGTTCATTAATTAGATACTGAAGAATGCTTAAAAGACGTAAAAGCAGCCGCATATGGAGGGACAAGGCAGAACTGGTGACAGGGTGGGACAGCACCAATGCCACAGAGCTCACCGTGGTGAGGTTGGTGGTGCCGCAGCAGCTTTGCTGGGTTTTGCCCTAGAGCAGTTGTATCTGCTGTTTCATACCACGGCATTTATGATATATTATTGGTATCATACCACAGGACATAGCATAGGCCACAGGCCTTTCTTACACTCCTTATTCTTTAGCTTGATTTTAGGCAGAGAGAAAGACTGCCTTAAGTTTTGCTTTCATCTCTAATAGATAGTGCTAAAAGCATGTAAAAACATCCTATTGGTGTATCAGTATAAAGCTAATTTAAAAGGCTTAAACCTGGCTGTGAAGTAAGCTGAGAGGATCTCCAAATTGACAACCGTCAGGGGGAAGAAAAAACAAACCAAAAACTACTAAAGGCAGATTTCCCTGCAGAACAGCCCTCCCTATTGCAGAGCTCGAGGGGAGGGGGTGGCACTTGCCCCCACCCAAAAGCCTGTCCCCATGACCTCGCAACAGGGGATGCGGTGCCATTTATAGATGCTAGCCTGCAAGCAGACACGTGTTGCTGTGACAGCAAACGCCACGGGCAGCGTCTGTCCAAGGAGCCCAGATACCAGGATGTTCCATGACACAGGAACTCAGAAATGCATAGTCGCAAGATTAGTTTGCTATAATGTGTCTAATTTATTTTGGCATTTCCTAGGGACAAAAAAAAAAATAGAAAACACACAACTATGGGCAATACTGTTTATCAGCTCCGAGAAGCATGAAAAAATACAATTGCAAGAAACATGTCTTTTGGGTGGGTGAGGTTTTTTTAGCTCCCCCCCCCAAAGAAACAACCCACAGCTTTCCATTGTGCCATTTGGATGCACTTTGCGCTGCATGGTCAACTCACGCCCAAGGCAAAGCCAAAAATACCGTTTCCCATCAGAGCTTCAAGATTGTCACCACACAAACATATTCAAACAGACGCAAATACTGATAACTCAGCGATACAGAAAAAGTTATATGCTTCTAACTACAATTTGAGTAAGAACAATCCTATTCTGCCTAGAGCCACAGCAAAGCAACAAACCTCAAACACTGATCAAAACCTTAAATATCCACTGCTACAGCTCAATCTTTGTGGTCTCTGACTCCTTTGGCTCTTTTCCAACCGATGCAACAACCTGCTCCCCTGTATAGACAGCACAGTTAAACTGATAGGAGCCTTACGGAGTGTGCCACAGGGGAAAGAGAAATCTCCAGTGTCCTGAGAGCCATTTATGTGCCAGACAAGCTTTGGGTAACTCTGCTGACTTATCATCTCACAACATTTAACTCTTAACATCTCCATCAAGGCTTACATACAGACCTGAACCTTTTCAAGAGTCTGGTTGAGTTTGGATTTAGGAAACTGAGGTCAAGCCCATCAGATGTGGGTTATTTCATCAATTAGTCCATTCTAATGAGGAGACTTTGAGGGAGCTGCTCTCTCAGGAATTTGTCCATAAAGCAAGTTCAGAAGCTGAGCAAAAAATCAGTTATCCTTGTTCTTCCACATTTGTAGTACTCTCTTTTTGAAAGCAAGAATGCATTTTCTTATTCAAAAGACTAAGAAGTGCTCTATGATAAATAAAGGAATGAAGCAAGACATAGGTGACTTAAAATGGCCTGGTAGCTTTTAATATCTCTTGTCTTAAAAATAAATTCCCACTTCCTACAGGTAACAGGAATGGAGCTTTCAAAGAGAATCACAATGACCACAGTATCACATGCGAAGTGAAACATCACATAGTGGTTTCCTACTGACACATTTAATGGAGCTGTTACGTGCAGACAGCTGTAATGAAGAAATTACCTCAGAGTAAAAATAAAAAGGGAGCTCGAGGATCCAGAAATTAAGTACAGGGAGGGAGGAAAGGAAAAAAAAAAAAAAGGAAAAAAATGCAAAACACTAAGCAGACTCTGTGAAGAAGTGTAGATGAAAGGAAAGAGGAGCCCAAATGCTAGCAACGCTAACAGCATTCAGTGGTCCATTAAATGCTGAAAATATCTGTATAGTCAACTCATCTGCAGTTTATAAGGCTGTCATCTTCTGCTGTTTGGAGAGCTGTAAGAAGCCTGCTCTGCATTACTTCCCTCTGTCAGCTTCTGAAACCACCATTTAGGGGCTGAGGCAAAGTGGGATAAAATCCACAACTTTTAGTTAACACACTAACAAGCGAGTTTCAAGTTAGATCTTGTGATTTACTAGCTGCTTCATGCATGCTCCTACCCTGTTCCTCCCCATGCTTACACGTTTAATGCTTCTCAGTCCCAAAGTGGAAAACCTCTGGATATCTATAGCTCTATTGCTGAGAAGACAAGATTCCCTTTCCATCGATACCAGATTATTGGCACTGACTTAGTTAAGTTAACCTGCATTTATGCTAGCAGATTAGTGTAAATTAACCCTAGCAGAACCAGAGGTCTGAAAGGGATTTCCAGAGGTCACTTAGTCCATCCACCTGTGCAAGGCAGGACTTGCACAGGTTGCTCGTGACTGACAGAGGTCTAACTTGTTTTCAAAGCAGCAGAGACTCACCTCTCCCAGGGAGTCTGTTCCAGTCCTTCACACTCCCTTAGTATCAGATTAATTACTAAAAATAAAGTGCCCTCATTTTCCCTTCAAGCAGTTTAGCCCACAGCTTCTTGTCTTAGCTGCCAGGGTGAGGAAGACCAAATCATTCCCTTTTTCCTTTGCAGCAGCTGACAATGTTTTGGAAGAGATTTAGTCTCCCCCTCAGTCTCCTTCTCCTGAGGATGAAACCCCCTCAATCTTTCCTGGCAGATCATGTCTTCTAGACCTTTCCTCAGTCTTACTGCTTTCCTTTCCACACTCAACCGCTGCCCAGCTCAGTCTTGAAGTATGCTGGCCAAAAGCAAGCACTGGGCTCCTGCTTGCTGGCACAGAGCTGACTGCAAGGATTAGGAAGCTTGCCATGGTGGCAACAGTCCTGCTCATGCATTTGGTGCGCCTTTTCTGCAACAGCGTGGCATTGTCTATTCATGATCAGCTTGTGAGCCATCAAAATCTTTCATCCTTATTGATAAATCAACTACATATGTAGTTGTTGTTCCCCAACCTGTTGTAACTACATAATAACCTATATTAAGAGTTTATTGCAATACATAAATCTATATTCAGCAGAGGGACGATGCACTGTCCCAGCTGAATGGCAAGCTGGTTTTGTTTTCATACCACATCTCTAGCTTGCAAAGATCATACTGAACTCTAATCCTGCCCAGTGTGCTCACAGCCTCTTCCAACGTGGTGTCAGCAGCAAATTTAAATTGCATACCCTCTCTTCCATCAGCTAGATCGCATACAGAAACACAAGACACGCACACAAAACAGCTCCCTCAGAACCTCTCTCAAAAATATCCTTCTATCAGTTTTGCACCCAGGTATTTTCATCCATGCCATCCTTATAAGAATGCATGTGAGACAGCTCCAAAATTCAAAGCAATCTCAGGGTGTTGCTCTATTTTAGTGGGAAATTAGATTGATTTGAACCTCTTGCATCTCAAAAAAAAAAAAAAATCTATGCTGTTACTCATCCTCTCGTTTTCTTCTAGGTGCTCACAAATAGTTTGTTTGGTTATTTGTTCCAGTGTTTTTCCAGGAACTGAAGCTAAGCTGACAGGTCTATAATTCTAGACCTGGTTGTTAGCACCACTTTTGTACCGATGAGTGCAAACCTGCACATAGTACTCCCGGGCTCTGCTCCAACAGACCACTTTAGCACATACTTAATTGCAAGAGTGAGAGACATCCGTGGCTGTAGAGGGGATGAGTCACATGCTTAATGTTAGGCACGTACTTAGATGTTTTTCTAGTTCCTAAGAATGGATACGTAAAAAAAAAAAAAACGACACCAAAACCAAGCGAAACAAAGGCAGGTTTTCATACAATGCTTATGACTTTAAGAATGCAAATGCCAACAAATATTAAACATTGATCTCCATGGATAAATGAAAAGCAGGAATCATTCCCTCTTACCCTGTGATCATCTCCGCTGTGATAACTTCTTTTGCTATCGTGCTGCTTTATTATCCAGCTTTGTTATATCTTTCTCAAATCTCCCCTAACACCTGTAACATTATGCCTCCAGCAAGTTTTTTCAGCATTATTAGTCCTTTCTTCTAGAGAGTTAATGAATTGATCAGATATCACTTAGTCTGTCATGAACTGCCATTGACACCTCTCGTAGCAGCTTTCTGTGCATGTCGTGTATTTTTATGCTTCTGAAAGACCGACAGCTCTGGAGAGCGAGGCTGATCTCACTCCTAGGTCAACTCTGCCCAGATCAGTTCAAACCAACAAAGCTATTAAACCCCACACCTCATCTCCCAACTTTAGGATTACCTGTAGCAATATCCCAGGAGGAAGCAGCATATTGAAGAGAGTCAGACATACAATGGAGTCAGCACACGACGCTGGGGCTCAACAGGAGTCCTCTGCTGCTCTCCATCCTCTCCTCCACCTTCAGGAAGCCTTTGCTGATCTCTGCATCAGGCATTTAGCTTAAACACAGCCCTCGATCTGACTGGTGCTGCTTTATCAAATGAATCGTTTACACCTGTTGAGCGGCCTGGGGGCTTGACTCTCCACACTGGTAGCCACTTGACTCCACGGGACTGCCAGTCCAATGGCTAATTGACATTTGAACAGAGTCACCTGGATGATCAGGTGCTGAGCCCCAGCACCTAACTCCCATCTATGCTTCGCTCTGCCCACTTTCCCCCGTTTCTATCACTGCTTGTTGCTTGCTTCTGAGCCCAGGATGGATGTGGCCAGCCAGGCTTTCTTCCATACCTCTCCTAGCTAATTCCTTCCTTCTCTCCACACAAACCATTTCCTCAGACCAGCAAAGAGACCTCAAAGCACACTGCTTATCCCAGACTAAATTTATCTTATGCATACAGAATTGGGGAGGAATTCCAGCCACCAGAGCTCTCTTGCAAGCTAATTATTCTTCAAAGAAGTTTTAGGCAGTCCCAGGGAGCATCTAACTATTGATTTTCTACTCTGTATAATTTCCCTGCAAAATGTATTCATTCTCCTCCTGTCTCGCACTGTCACTTGTCTCTCAGAACAACCTGAGAACAATAAAAGAATGGAACAGAGGGCACCAAGAAGGGCACCGTCAAAAAAAAATCTCTGTACAAGCAGAGTCTGTAAAAGCAAACCCAAGAAATGTATGTAGACCTTGTTTAATATTCATGAGCCAGTGTACTGTATAACTGAAACCCAAATGTAACTGTTATGAAAATTCAGGCTAGAAGGAAATCAAATGGAGACAGCATTCTAAGGACTCTGGCATTTCAGAGTTTCTCATTTCTGGATTTCTAGCATAAATGTACCACAGAGGGAAATGTTATTGAATATATTGGTTGCTTACAAATGGCTACATTTGTATATAAATTCACCTTTAAAAAAAAAAAGATAAAAGGAGTTGGCAATAAGAGACTGGAAGGAACTGGCCTAGTATAAATCTTATTGCTAACACATGATTTTATGGAACAGCAAAATAAAATTGGAATTGAGACGAGCAAATCTAAAAACCCTGTTGTGCAATATTACACTGTTTTTTTTTTCCTTCGGCTCCCTGCACAACAAAGCGCTTGATGCATGATTAACTTCATGAACATTAAGAATGCCTTTTCACTTCAAAAAGTTAGCACCTTTAAATTTACCTGCATTCTGAATAGCGAGTATTTAAGCAGGTGCTGACTTCTATGCTGGTACTTAATTCCTCTGTGTTTGCTACAAGAACGAGCCCACTTACGGACACCACTGAATAATTCTTCGATTCTGCCTAGTGAATCTGCCTGTCGAGGGAGGGCCAGCCTCCAGAGGAGCCAGAACCGCTTTTGTTACCATCGCACCACACAGCAAGGAAGATAAGGGCTTGTTAGGAGAGAACAGGGAGAGCAGGTTGGGCATAGAGCGATACCGCTTTGCCCACGTCCCTGCTGACAAAACTCTGTGATCTCCGTTAAAGCTGCTCCCTGCGTGTTTTTAATCAGGAGAGGGCTGCACAAAGCCAGTTCAAAAAGCTGCACTGGGGTCTCTGTTGACCTCTCCCAAGTCTCTGCTCTTCCCTTGTAGCACGGGCATGACAGGGTAAAGAACTGATTTTGAGTTCTTCCATGTCTAGGGTTAAAACCCTGCAGGACTAGGGACAGATGTTGGTTCTGAGGCTGTACTGCCCAAACTTGAGCCTGGTTTAATCAGGTTTTGCCAGCCCCTTTCCCTTGGATGTCAAATGACAGTTCAGGAGGTGAAATGAAATACTTTGGCAAGTAGAACACACAATTACAGTTTATAGTGGGTTTTTTTTCTAATTTTCTTCAGAAATTTTCAAGTCCTTCCTATTTCCCTTAGGAAAATAAATTCTTATCAGAAGCTATTTAATAAAAGAAAAGAAAAAGCTATTATCGACTTCCAGAAAAAAAGCAGCTGAGCAAATTTAAGTAAACTGTGTCCCGCTGCTGCTGCCAGGCAGAGAAGTTGGTGCTCAGAAGACAGCTTCTTTTGTATGTCAACACTTAGCTATGCATCCTGGCGTTCATTATTTAACAGCCTCCATGTGACATATAGCTTTCAGAAACACGATATTCTTTAGCAACCCAGATAAGAACTCAGCTTCGAAACATTCCTGTTGCTAACTGAGCAATGCCTTCGATTCTCACTGATCTGAAAGCACGACTCTGTGGACATCCCCGTGCGCTGCCAGAGCAATGCGAGCGGGCTCTGCTAGGAAAGAAGCTGGTTTCAGGCAACATCATCACAGAACTCAGCCGCTCTGTGGCACGTTGTCTGAATTTGAGTCAAATTCCTGTTCCCTGTTCTTCTGGCACCCTTGGAAATCTGCCAAAAATATAAAACAAATGCCCGGAGAAGGGACTGGCCAAAATCCACATGCAAAGTTTATCGTTAAAACCTTAAAGCTGAACTTCCAAAGCCAAGTGCTTAAAGTTATGGTCTGAGCTCTGCGTGAGGAGCATTAAAAATGACCTGGTTTAGAGTGAATCTGAGCAGCTGGAGTCCTGTCAGTAGGCCTTGAACAGTCACTGCGTTTCTCCAAAGCAGCTCCCTTTCACTTGGGGGCCCGTTCAAAAAGTGGGCATTTGCACGATGGCAAGAACAAAGCAGAAGGACCTAAGCAAAACCCAGCCCTTCAGGATTTAAAATACATCTATTTTCACTTTCCCAGCCTTAACAAGAGCACTTTCTTCTACACCTTCGGGCACCTGCACGCCAAGAGATGAGGGCAGGATGCACAGATGCTGCAAGCCAAAGGAGAAGACAAGCTGGGAAGAATCCAAGCTTCACCCCGGGGCAGAATGACATTTCAGTACATTATGCTTGGGAGGGTGCCTGTCCAAATTATCTCCTATGCATTGCCTAGGCTGGAAAAATAAGCCCCCATATTTCTGTAATAGTGCAGTCACAATTTCTTACCAGTGATGCAACCGTTAGAGGAGGCAAAGATCCTGAGTCAGGGAAACTGCTCAGCTGAGGGGTATGGGTAAACGTACAGCTTCTGAAAAATCGGTCCTGTATTTTCTCATCAAAGTAGGACTATAGGAGGAGGCATGGAGAAGGGGTTAGAAACTGCCCTGAAGAATAACATTTACACCCTATTATCTGCAAAGAGCTGCTCCTGCCAACCATGTACTCCTCCTCTGAGCCCCGAAACTGGCCTTACGTGCTGTCTCGCTTACTGAAGGGCCGAGAAGGTAACCCTGCGCAGTTGCTCGGAGACGGCATGCTTGACAGCACTTCTGGCAGCTGGAGACTGAACTATATCGGAGAAGCCAAGCCCTTTTTTTTCTGTGGGCTTTTACATTCCAGGAGGAAACCAGACCTATTGATTAATTCCTTCTGCATAATGTAAGTGAGGTTTGGAACCAGGTGCAGGTGGGTGAGTAGTAGCTGCTGTCTCCTGAATCATTCTCTGCGGGGCTCAAATTGCATCTGTGGGCTTAGCAGCAGATTTCAGTATCTCTCTTTCTTCGATTAAAAGCCCCTCCACTCTCTACAATATCTCTCCTTCTCTCGCACCCCTCCAACTCTACCATGGAGTTGACTTTGGATTTCTATTTTAAAAAATTAAAACCTTCCATATGTCCATCCTCTGGGCTTTTCCTTTTTTTTTTTTTTTTTTTTTTGTGTGGGAAAGGTATTAAGCTTGTCCTGCACATGGGGCAACTCAGACTTGTAAGTAAGGAAACGAGGCTTCTGTGTCACACTCGGTCTCTGATTTGCTCTGTGCCCTTAGGCCACTTCTCCTCCACTTCCTTACCCATCCTTGGGCCCTCGCTACCAGCTGGCACACTGCTAAGGAGAGGCAAATGATACTCAATACAAAACTGCAGAGTAATTTCCACAGAGCTATTTCTAGTAGAAATCAGTGTCTAGACTCCTCCGGTTCAGACCAACTGGCAAATTATGTGCCACATTCTGGGTTGTCCTTGAGCGATTGAGCCCAAGGGAAATGGGCCCTTAAACCACCACCCCTCTGATTTACGCCCTTAACTAGTGAGAGATGACAGTAAATTATCTGTACCCTCACCTGTACCAGAATTAAGTCCTTAGGACACCATTTTGCAGGCTGACAGAGCTGCTGGATGGGTGCTTATCCTGCAGACCGATGGCTGTGGCTGGTCATCACCTAAAAGCACAATCTGCCCTTCGTGTGAATGTTACTTTACCCTAGAAGGATGTAGCCATCTGGGGCTATTCAGTTGCTAGCTTCACCTAGGTCTTTGTCCAGGATGAACAAACATATGTCCTTCTGAAGCCTGTAAGTTGATGGCACCAAGGAGCAGAGAAGAGAGAGATACTGTTTTATGCAAAGTCAGAGAAAGAGCAGCACCCTCCTGTGCTCATGTATATTTATTGCACTGCAAACTCAGAGCTCTTTTGCCGCCAATCAGCACAAAGTATTTTTTGGCCGTCTGCCTCCTAGGTCTCTCTCATTGCATTCCCCCCTCCAGACTCTGTGTTTTCAGGGATGTGACTTTCCTGCTATACCTCTAAACCATCCCAGCTTGTCTGGTTTCTCTGCGGCATTTCCATGCTTGTCAGCGTGTTTCACCTGCTTCCCTCCCGTCAGATCCTGCGGCGCAGGTGGGAGCTGGCACATCGGCACGGCATTATCCAAACGCTTAACCCCTGCGCAGCGTGTGCTGGCGGTGCCTGCAGAGCAGAGGCCACTTTTGCCTGCAGAGGGAAGGTGGCACATGTGCAGGATAATCCTCTTTTCCTGCAGGTACAAACAGGGCCCATTTTCCTACTGCACAGGCTGCCATCTCGTGGGCATCGTCTGGCACATGTGTTTTCCTGGAAATAACAACTCCCAAGTGCAAACAACACGGTGCTGTCAATATTCTGCTCTGCTGATCTAAGCAAACCGCAAAGCTTCAGGCCCCCAGCTTTGGAAGATTATAGAGGAGCAGAGACGATGGAGTTGTTCAGCTTGTAACATGGTTGGTAGGATAGATTTTCCATAAAAATAACAGCTTTAATGGGCAAATCTATAGGTGCCGGTGTGGAATGCCAAGGTCAGAAACAGCAAGCTCAGCATACTTCTTACACAAAAGCTGAAACCCTGCTGCCTGTGTCACCGTATGAGCTCCAGGCTACTGCTGTTCTGTCATTGCATCGATACCGTGCAATCAGGCAGCCAAAAGTAGCGGAAATCTTTGTATTGACTTCAGAAAGTTTGGGCTCCAGTTCAGATGTGAGGCAATCAGACCTAGCTTGAAAATTGCTAATGGACCCTGCTGCTTTCATGAGCACCCTGTCCTTACAGGGGCAAGCTACGCCCTCAGAAAGGAGGGAAGGTCCTGCTGTTTTCTTACCGATCTTTTAGGATATACCAACTTGAGCCAGATTTCATGTTTCTACCTCTTGCATTGTGAGAATTTGCAGTCATATCAATGTAAATGTGTGCTCTGCTTTTTCAGGCATTTATTATACAATATTAATCAAAATTACTGAAAGTTAATTCCGAGCAGATTTGGAGTGGGATATTTAGGGCTTGCGTAAAATTATTTTAAAATTTGCCAACGCTTATGCTGGATCATTTTATCACCATTGAACTGATTTTGTATCTACTCTGACACCACTGGAATTTCCCAACGGTACGACAGTGTAAGGGCTTTTCATCATACAGAGAAAGAGCCACCGTGTTCAAACACGCACTCTTTCTCAAACTGATTTAACTTTTAACCAGAGATAAATCCTAATCTCATAATGTTGTGCCTCCTTTTCAGTAACCCTCAGGTTCAAAACAGTTTACCTGATAAATCTAACTATGTCCGCACTGCATGGCTAAGGTGAAAATATGTGCTGGAGGAAACCACTTTGATTTCAGCACTTTCTAGCTCTGGTCACCAAGAAGAGAAGGAAACTTCATCTCCCCTCATCCTTATCCTCCACCTCCACTTGAAGCTCTCAATTTTCTGCGCTGAGGTAATCCTTCCATGACCGAAATGGGTATTAGTCTGTGTGGAGAAGCACTCTAAGCATTTTTACTTCCTTTGGGTCATTTTGGGGTAGCATTTTCAAGTCAGAATCATCCAACATTTGTCTTGCAAATTAGAAATGAGACAAAACAGTGTTTAATTTTTTTGTTTGTTTGTTTCTGGAATGTAATAATTGGAAGGTATAAGGTGTCTTTTCACTTTCCACACTGCCCATGCACAAGGATACACCAGCTGAACACATCTGCCCCTGAGCCAGGGGTGTTCCAGTTTAAAGAGGATCAGTCACTTCAGGTTAGAGGAGAAGGCGGATTTTCCTGCTTCTAAGAGAATTTCCCTCCCATTTCCCTTTCTTTGTTTGCTACTACTCCAAAACTGCCAGAAAGGACTTAATCCTAGGGACTTGATAAAATAACTTCTGAGAAACGGAAGACTTCATCTCTGGAATAGACTGGACATTGTACGCAATGACAGGTATTTGAAAATATTTCACGGGTAGAGATATTCCTGCCTTTCCCTTTAAAAGGAAGCCATCCCCCTTTTATGACACACTGAGCAATACACGTGGCATCCTAAATCTGTTTTGTCAACTGAGTCCAGGGTTTTGAAAAATGTGCGATAAGAGTTTAATACAGCTCATCACATTATACAGAACCAGACATCCTGCTTAGTCTTCAAAGACTTGATATTCCCCATGCACAGCCCACATGCAACTGCTCCTATCTAATTACATGCAACGACAGCCTTCAATTGGCTCCCTTCCTTTGACACCACGGCAGAGCCTTCACTGGATGAGTCCTGAACTAGGACGCACAGCTTGCCAGCTCTAAAAACTGCAAGCGTTTCTGTTCAGAATGTCTTTGGCTGTCTAACTGCACCAAAAATACACCATTTTAATTTTCTTCCTGGAAAGCTAGTTTTCCCAGACCTGAAATGCTTGTCTGCAGAAGCAGATTCGATTTCAGCTTTTTGGATAGTTGCAGCAAGCAGCATCATTTGCGTGTTAGCATGAGAAGGTAGGAATCTATTTTGCTAAACTTCTATCCAGACGGGCTGGTCAAGATGAGTTTCATGTTTCTCTCTGTTAGATAAGCATCATTGTCATTGTACCAGTATCAAAAAGTCCCAGGTAGGGTCAGCAGCACACTATGCTATTCACTGTACAATAGCAAGAGGCAAGCTAAATGGTCTGGACTCTGAGCTGACAAGACACGACGGATGGCAAAGAGAAGAGTCGCATTCGTGGTGAAGTATGTATAACACAGCCAGCTCCTCTGGGCCAGAAATCCTGGTCCTGCACCCTGGCAATCACAAACCTGGCTTCCAAAGCATAAGAATGTTCAACAAAAGAGGTTTCCCAGGTTTGCTTGGTTATTTGGAGCTTTTAGGAGGCACTCTGTCACATTCTCAGTATTTTTCTGAAGCTTTGACAAAGAGACACTTTGCAGCAAAAGTGATTCCTGTGAAACCAAGGATAGCTCTGCCGTTACCTGAAAAGGCATCAGAGTTTCATCTTTGCTTCAGAAAATAAAAATAATAATGACTTGCACACAATGCTGGAGAGGTTGAGGCTGTGAGAAAGACATCAAATATCATTACTCCTCCTACCCGCTACTGAGAGTGGGTACCACCGAGCATGACAGATGGCAAATTTGGAGACAGCTCCCATTTTCGATAAGACTGCCAGGAGGGGTAGAGGGCTGAGGGGCTAAGGGAACAGGAACAAGAGAATGGGTAAAATAAACAGAGGCGAGTAGGCATGAGAAGAGGCAAAAAGATAAGGAGATGAAAGGGAGAGAAAAGCTACACTGTCTCCTCCCCTCCCTTCTATCTTGATTTCTACTGGAGCTATGCTGGACAAAAATCTGTGCGTATTATTTAAATGTCCTGTAGCAAGCTCTGCTCCTCACAGCCACTGACCCTTCGCTCAGGAGCTAGGTAGAAAGCAGATCTTTAGTCCTTGAAGTCAGGCTGGGAGTCCTGGGGTGCACTGGAAGAGCACAGCCCATCCCAGCTCTGCTTTATTGTGGTCCTTTCCAGCCATTGCCTGAGAACAAACTGACAGTCCTTTAGAAATGCACTCTGTGTTTTGAGGGTAGGGGCAACATGACGACACTTCCCTGCTCAACAAAAAGTTATAGCATCATTTTTTGCCATCTAATTTGCTTCGGACCAGTAACTAATAGAGCTAGTAAGATCAGAGCAGTATTTTTCCCAAGAGGAACCTAATCTTAAATGCCTTAAATCCATAGCTTGGCACTTCTGGAAATGGCCTGATTTTCCAAGGTGTGGAAGAACTGCAGCCACTGTGGTCCTCAGGAATGCAGCACTTTTGAATGTCTGCTTATCTACTCACCTAAGAAAAGATTATGATGCCTCTGGGAAGCTTGTTCTTCAGTTTTTTAACTGTAGCAACTTGTTATTTCATACTGTGAAACTTACTGGGTGACCTAGAGGAAAGCTTTAAGCATAAGCTTCACAGGTTGCTGTTCCCAGAAAGGCTCTCAGGAGGAGTGGAAGATCCCTGGGTGTGTTCTAGGTGCTGACTTGTCCAGATCCTGATCAGTACCAGCCTCTAAGCATCTACCATTTCCTTATCTACTTCCTCAAAATCCAGACCTTTGCTTAAACTGGCTACAGGTAAACCACAACTGACTTGAATTACGTAAGAGGTAGAACAGATTAAGATAAACACTTAAGAATGTTTAATTAACATGAGTTCTAAAGATGAAAAAGGGATTTAGGAAACTAGACAAAACATAGAGCCGTAAATTCAATATGAATATTAACCCGTAGGCATGTGTATGTGTGCACATTTACACATATATGTATATATTTGAGTTAGGAACAGAATAATATAAACTAGAGGAAAATCATTCTGACAAACAGAGAAAATCTACTGCAAATACTCTGCACTGTAGACCTAAGTGGCCTCATTTACTGGACTAGGTAGTCATGAAGTTGTTTCTAACTGTGAAGGATACAGTTCTAATCCCTAACTTCCAGCCTAAATTATTCTGTTGCTCTGACAACACACCGCTCCTGTTCTCATATGAGAGCATGCCACATTTGTGTGTCACATTTTTAACATCTTTTGAAGTTTATTTGGAATAGAGACAGCATAAGATTCAGAGGTTAGTTGGGTCACCTTTTATTCTTCAGGAGAATGGCTTTATCACTGCCTGTGATCTTCCTGTTATTAATGGGACGTGAAAGCTAAGAGAAGTAGAGGCTGGCAGACGCAGAGGAGAGGTGGGTAGGAGGCGTGGAGGAGGTGAATCTGGAATCCTTCCCCATCTTTTTATGCTGGAGGGAACCAGACAGGGATGCTGGCTGGAGGACAGGCTGTTATCAGCTCTCATGATACTGAAGGTTGCATAATAATTTTTAAATGTAAAGACAAAGCTTTGTGACTCACATACTTGCAGAAGACCAAGTGATCTTTTGAAGGCTAAAAAAGGGCAGCCTCTCCCGTGTGATGGAGCATGATCAAATAAATCTTACTGAGGACAGGTATCTGGATATCTTCTTCTGGGTTTAACCATTCCACTGGCTACTTTGTCTCCCAGCAGCAAAGCACAACCTCCTTTGCCAAGCCACTTGAGGCTTTAAGTCCTATTACACAATGCCTACGGGAGACCTGAGCAGCGCAGAAGAGAGAGCACTGACCAATTCAAAGCTAAAGAAATGTAGACAGATGGGCAGCCGACAAGAATAAAGACACATGAATGCCTCAGCCCATGGAAAAGAGATTTAAACAACAGTTACTCCCTTTCTCCTTAGAATGTCATTTGAAACACTACATCAGTGCAAAGGGATGCCCACGCAAACATGAAACACAGCTGATTGCCGGGACCAGTGCCATTCCTGGAGACTCATGGACAGCAGGGCACCACCGGTTCTGAAATCCCTCAACCAGGTACAGGAGGTATTTAAGACAAACTACTAAAAGTGAACAAGGCTGACTGTGGAGCTACAGTGATGCAAATTAGGCAAATAATTAGGACCATCCCTGTGCGTGTTAAGTCCTGCTGCTTCCTCCGCTGCTATGTATGTGTCAATGAATGACTCTGGCCCCTTTGTATTTTTCACAAGTCAACTTTAAATTGCAATTAATAAAGGCATCTGGTTCTTTCAACCATTTCATTTTACTGAGAGGAGGCAGATATGACATACTATCCCTTCCAATAGCTGCTTGGAGAGTTTCTCAGATGAAAGGGCAGAGAAAACACTGCCTAATCAAATTTCTCCTGTAATCTCAGCTCTCAGGGATCTTTCTTCAGCAAGGTAAAACTGTCATTTTAGCCTACAAGAAACAGGCATTTTCCTCCACTGAGGAGTGTTTATAGGCACCCTTGATATAACAGAGCAGACACAGATCTGGGCCATAAAGAACGCACATCAATTTAATGCTATAACATAACACGCAACAACTATAACATAATAATGCAGCTGTATTAGAAATCCTCATTTCACGGATCTAGAAATGACGCTTACATTTCATACCCTGTGGCTAGTCTGTACCGACGGGAAAACTCGGGTTGAATTGTCCATGGTAACTTCAGCGCTGGATTTCAGCACAACCCAGCTCCCTTCTGACCGCACAGATCCAGCCGATGCTTACAGCCTGCGCTATTTATTTCCAAACAAGCCACGAGAAGCATGTGGGGGGGAAAGAGGCCCCCCTCCCCGGCGGGGAGAGACCCCTACCAAGCCTGAGCTTCACTAGGATGCCGGCCCTCCTCCCCACCGCCGCTCGGAGGGGCCGGCGCCCGGCCCCAGGCCCCCCGCAAGCCCCCGGGGGGCCGCGGGGCGAGGGCGGTGCCTGCGGGCCGCCGCTGCCCGGGGAAAGGAAGGGAAGGGGAGGGCGCTGCCCGCCGCCTCCCTTCCGCCCGGACGGTGCGGCGGCGGCGCGGGCAGCATGTGGGCCGCGGCCCCTCTCCTCCTCCTCCTCCTCCTGCTGCTGCCGCGGCTGTGGCGGCGGAGGCCGGCGCCGCTGGAACCGGCCGGCCGGGCCGTGCTCATCACCGGCTGCGACAGCGGCTTCGGGCACCTGCTGGCCCTCCGCCTCCACCGCCTCGGCTTCACCGTCTTCGCCGGCTGCCTCTGCCCCGGCGGCGAGGGGGCGCGGCGGCTGCAGCGGGAGGCCGGCGCCGGCCGCCTCCGCGTCCTGCGGCTCGATGTCACCCGCGCCCGCGACGTGCTGGCCGCCAAGGAGCTGGTGCTCAGCCACCTGCCCGAGCGAGGTGAGGCGCGGCGGGGCGGCCCTTGGCACCGCCGGCGGCGGCTCCGCGCTCGGCCACCGGCCGGTAGCAGCCCCCGCCAGCCGCAGCCCCGGCGGCCCCGTCCGCCGCCGCAGCTGCCCCGCGGCCCGGGCGAGGCGGCCGGCGGGGGCGGGCAGGGGAGGCAGGAGCGGAGCCCCGAAAACGGCCCCTCGGGTCGGCCGGGGCTTGGAGGGGCTGCTGACAGGGAGCTGCCCGAGAGGGTCAGCCGGCTTGCGGCTAGGGAGCACCGTTACGAACGGTGCTAATCGCAGTTACCATCAGTAAGAACAACAATATTTTACATTAAAAATGCGTTGGTGCTTAGCTCAGCGGTACACAAAGTGGGGTCTATCCAAAGATGCAGACAGCAGGAAGTGGGTGCGCTCTTCAGCACGCCACGGGTGAGCATCACCGCCGTGTGTGAGCATCACTGCCACAGGTGAGCATCACCCTTCTACCAGAAGAGGAGATCCCCGGGATCCCTCTGCAGGTACCCGGCAGGAGGAAACCGCAGGGAAAGCAGAGAGGACCAAGCGTGCACGCATAGGAGGCGGCGGGAAGGTGATGTATTTCGAGGCATGGTTTGTGAAAGGGGGAATAAATAAAGGAAATGCAGAGAGGGCAGCTGCTGTGCCATACCAACCAGCTGCTTCTCCGTACAACTTGAGGTTTGTCAAGCTAGTCCATGGACGGGCTACTTAAAAGGAAACCTGCTGGTTATACACCCTACAGGGAGGGTACAGCCAGCAGAATGGATAGACTGTAGCTTGCAGAATAATTGCACACAACCTAAGTGCTGGGTTGCCCCCTGAGAACACGTGGCGGGTCACGGGTAGTGGGACCACAGTTGCTGCCTCTGCCACTGAGGCTGCATGGCGAGAGGCACCCAGTGCGATGCTGGGGGATGCACCTGGCGCGGAGCAGGCTTGCTCGGGCTCGGAAGTAAGTTTCCCTCAGAATTACAGACAAACACTCCCTACTCGCACAGGGAGTATAAGCGGAGAATAAAGCACACAGAATGATAATGAAGTGCGAGGCCTCTGCCTGCCTGGTTCACTAGCATGTTGGGAAGGGGGTGAAATGAGAAGCGAAGTAAGAAAAAGCCTAGGTGCCGCTCATTAAGTACATGTATTTATGGTTGATCTTGACCTTATCTGATTAAAAGGCAGAGCCTTCCCCTCTCGGGCTCTTTCCCAAGCTGCAGAGAGAACCCAGATGACTCACAAAAGCCCTTATAGGCTCGACAGGGACTGAGTCACCTGAAACTCTGGGTTACAGATAACTTATCCTGTAATTCTGGCAGCTTATGCAATGTTGATGTGGGCTCTGGAGTCCACAGTTCAGCACTAACTTGCTGGTTGCCCTTGCTGCTCACAGGCGTGTGGACACAACTTCGGATCAAGGCAAATCACGCTAGAGACATCCAGGCTCGCTGGAGGGGCCAGGAAATTGTAATTTTTTTACATTCAGGTCAAAGATATTTTTAATGAAGTTCTTCATTAGGAAAGAGAATCCTGAACCATCTGTAATTGCATTTATGTTCTGAAGGTACCTAGAAGATGGGAAAAGTATGTGACTGCCCAGGACCTTTTATCTGCTACCCAAAGGTTACCAAAGGGTGGGCAGTGGAGCACGTCCCTCCATGTCCCACCAGTTAAGGAACTCTCCGTAGTGAAACCTTAGGACATTTTCCCTAGCGGATCACAGGCAGCAGCATCCACAGCCTACACCGGGAGGCTGACCAAACTGAAAATCACGTACGTGTCGGACATCTGTAGTAAGGAGAACAAAGAGCAGGTGGCGAGTCCAGTAGACTGTTTTAAATAAGCATTAGAGAGAGAGAAAATCTGCTTTTGGTTTTTGCACAAACAATTCAAACTCATGTAGGAATCCAGGGTTGTGCTGAAAGGTTATAGTAGATCATAGGTTATCTTACTTCAAAAGCTGTGAAAACATCCACCTTTAAAATAGTTACTGGCAGTGTTCTGGATGTCCTTTTTAGCTGGTGAGTACTGTTGGACAGTTCTGTCTCTTCCTCCCTCAGAATAGGATAATTCTGTCCAGCAAGTCCTCGTAGAAACTGAGAAGAGGCATCTCTCTCTGGGAATCACTCGGTGTTTGCTTAGGGATTGTTCCCTCTCTGCACTTTACGCCATTTTTACTCTAATCAGTTTCACTCGGGTACCAAAGGTTTTACGTACACTACACCAGCGTGCTGGACTTACAAAATCAGGTCACTAAAACACTCCCGTATCATTCCAAAAATGGTCAGAAAGAAACCACTTCAGCAACCTCCAGGTTTAATGGTAGGTATGCAAAGGCTATGCATTCCAAACTAAAACCCCAGAAGATGTACCAAAACAATGAGAAGGCAGTTAAACAACAATCGCTTTTTGCATGCTGTGTTTAAATAGCTCAGAGTAAATCCTGGTAAAGATTAAATATCTATTCTTTATGATTACAATATCATCCTTTCCATGGGCTGTGCATCTCAGGCCAGTGTGATTTCTTTGAATGTCAGACATCAGCAGATATGCTGTCTTCCAAGTCACCTTAATCTGACTGATACGCCAAAATTTTGTCCTTTATCTTAAATCTTTTCTTGTAGTTGATGAAAGTACACATTTTCTTGCATTTGTTGCATCTCTATACACTATTTTCCTCCTTTCAAACTTGCGGAATGCTCTTGTTTCTGCTTGTACTTCCATAAAGCCTATTGAGCCCAGTCAGCATCACATACTCTTTTGTTCTAGACCCAATATACGGACAAAGTAAGAGAGGCTCTGTCCTGAAGAGGTTACAATCTATAACAGGGGGCTCTCCAGACAAGAAGCTGGCAATGAACAGGGGCTCAGAGAGCTCAAGTCCCTCCTGAATCTTGTTCTTCGGCAGATTTTAGTTGCTTCAAACCTAGACCCAAGTTGAACAGGCTGTAGATCTGCACTGTAAAGCCTGTATTTTTTGCCTCGAGTCCCAACGAAAAACCTAACGCCCTAATTGTGGACTCCACTGGATGTGAGAGTCACATTTTCCCACTGACTCAGTTCACTGCATGGAAAGGCGTGAGAAATTCCTGGGTCTGAGGAGAATGAATCCAAGAAGACTCGCTCAGTATAGCGAGTTCAGTTTAGTTCTAAGCTCAGTTCCCTTGCTGGTGGCAAGGGAAGTCATCCAGGATGGAGGAGTACCGTGCTCTGGTATCTTCCTGTGCCCAGGATTGTTTCTGCTTTAAGTAGACTATTCAGTATAAAATGTACGACTAAATCTCAGGAATAAAGCACAGTACTCCCTACACCTTCTAGTTATGCCGTAACCATGAGATAACTAGCCCAAGCTCCACCTTGTCTTCTCTCTCTCTGTTATGCAAGTGTAGAAATCCAAACCAGGTAGTAACACACCTAGCTGGGCATTCTCCCACTTCGTAGTTTGTTTCCTTGTAAATATTTGTTCTATTCTAGACTTATTATTATGTCAGTCTGAAAAAGATGGCAAATCAATTTCCATAGTACCTAGCTCATTCTCTAGAGCTAACTAACTGTCCCTCCACAAAAATCTGCTGGCTCTGATGCCTTTCTTTTTCTTTTATTTGTTTTTATGGCTTGCACGCCCATTAAGATGACTTCCTAAAATATTTAGAGTCCTTTCTTGCTTAAAAAGAAGAAACTTCTTGCACATTAAAACCAACATGAAGTAGACTGGAACTTTGGAGCATGTTGATTTGCAACTCTCTTAGGCTCTACAGCAAACCTTTTTTTTCTGATTTGCTGCTTCTGTTTAAGACAGGAATTTCTCTTCCTCTCTGTGACTCTTGCGAGTGGGTGACATGTAGCTAGCTGGAAGGGAGGGATATTAGTTTTAGTCCTACCTCCTACTCCAAAGTTATTAAATACTCTCCTCCACTTAATTAAGATTTGCTACTCTCAGAATCCACCCAGTAGGCCCATGGTACTATATTTCAGCCCAGACTTCCTATTCCAATAGACTCATACTCGCAGTGAAGACAACCACAGCATAATATTCCGAGCAAAGGATAGTACGTATCTGAAACTCAGGAGTCTCAGCTGACCTGTTACCACGAACACTCTGCATTGCCAGAGACAAATTGGCTTGTTCCCTCTCTTCATTTTTTCAATAGGAATATGGCAAATCACACTCTCCTTCCTTTGGCTGGTTTCCTTTCGTATTGGATTGGAATATTTCAGGAAAGAGCCTGTCATTTTTGCACGGGCTCAGGTTTAGGTGAGAAACTCCAAAGATCAGTGATACCAAGAATACCTGTTCAAGTTTAGAAAGTCTGGCCGAATTCAGATATTATCTGTGTGTAGGCACCTACATAGAAACGGCCTGATTTTCAAAAGGTTTTGCAAGCACACAGCTTGATCGCCTTGAGTAGGAAGAGTACTTTTAAGAGTTTCTGGAAAAAGACCAGGCATCTTTTGGGCCTCAGTATGGACTTTGGATACGTGCCTCTTGGTCAACATGTCTCAAAGTAGAAATTATCTGGGAGGTTATGTGAGAGCTAGTGTTCTTCTCCTGACAGCCTCACTAATCTTAAGTTAGGTTTCCTAAAGTGATTCTTTAGATCCCCTGCTATCCCTCTTAATCTTTGTCCTCAGGATCCATTTTCCCAACACAGAGATCAGTGAAAATCTCTCTGACGTCCAGTTCTGCTTTCCAGTTTATTTATTCCCTGCCTGCTGTAGCATAGTCTAACACCCCTCTTCCTAAACTGCCCTTGGACTGAGTTCTGACAGTCTGAGTAATTTCTCCCTTCCAGATCAAACATCGGCTGCTTTTTCCTAACGTGTCTGTGCATGGACACTCTGAGGAGATGTGATGTCTTTTTCCTTCTGCTGTTCAATTCTTACTTGTGCCTTGTCCTTCTAGATTTCCATCTAAGGACTATATTTCTCAGATTACCTGAGCTGCATTTATCTAAGCAAAGATACAATATATTTTATATGCACGTTTATAGCATTAGTTTTTACCACAAACATTTCAGGAAAGGGAGACCAAAGCAGATTCAAGTACCCTGAGTACATAGCTGGGCAGGTTGTTTCTCAGGAGGTAGGAAATTTTCTGAAAAAGTGGCATAAGGGGGTAATGAACTGTTCATTATTTGGGTAGAATTTTGCAAATTGATTCAACTGAACAAAGTGGCAGGAAAATTTGTGGAAAGTATCAGAACATTTCCCATTTGGGAATGCCAAAATGTTCTAAGAAACAATATGTTTCGCTTGAGGTTTTGAGCTGACCCTGAGCAAAATCTCTTTTTATGTTTTACTTAATCTTCTCTTTGGAAAACTCTATTTCAGCTTAATTCAAGCCAGTTTTTCTCCTCTTGACTTTTGATTTGGCCACTGCGCAGAAAGAAGGAGCTATTATTCTGTGAACTCCGCCTGTTTATGCACGCAGGCTGGCCTCACCAGTAACCACCTTTGAAGTGCACGAGGCAAATGGCTGGAGAGAAAACTTAAGCCGTGCGAGCTAAATCCCGTGTTTCACAGTTTAGAGAAAGAGGAAGAAAATCAGTTGTCTAAAGTTTAATGGTTGTATTTCTGAAGCCCTAATGAATTCAGGGATATGTGGAGCAAGCGTTCTTGCTGTGCAAGATGCAGTGGCAGAAGCAAAATGACATTTTTTTTTTAAATTAGAAAAGGTAAAGCTGAGAAGATCAGGGAACAGCTTTTACAGTGATGCCAGGCTTTAGTTTCTCTTGTGTTAGAGTTAGGTTATGTAAAAATAAACCCAAGTACAGACACCTTAACTAGAAACAGATGGGGTGTGCAGCTACTCAGTCCATCTGCAGATCAGATCATGTGCAAGTACAAAAATATTAATAATTAGCTTTTACAGAGGACTCTCTACTCCATTGATCTTGAAGCGTTTTAGAAGGAGGTCAGTCCCATGGGGCTTGTTCCATTTTAAGTAGGAGAAATAAAGCCACAGAATGATGGAAAGGCCTGGAACAACAGGGCAGCGGCAGGAGGAAGAAGGAAGTTGAGGGTGCCGATTTTTTGGTCCATCTCCTCTCCTCTGTCCATGGACATTTGGGGCAGTAGGAAAGAGGTGAGTACACAGAAAACTGCTGCGTTACTAGGACAGCAGTCAGTCTGTATCTAAAGTTATAAGAGAGCTCTAGTGTCAAGGATTGCTGTGTGACAGACTGCTGAATCATGATTTATTCTCTTTGGAGGACAGAGTTATCTGGGTTCTGTGTGGTAAATTCCTGAATTTGAGTGTTTTGCTCTGCAAATGAGACATTCACTGAATGAACTTTGTTTCTTTCTCTGTTTAAACACCAAGTTCATTACGCAATACAAGTAGTGTATATATGTTAGGAAAGTTTACAGGGGTCTGCTTTACAAACTAATTCAAAAAATCGTCTGTTTCAGCTTTAACTCCTGTTGTGAATGAAATCCTGTATCAGCAGTTCTTGGCAGGGCTCTGGAAACACCAAGATACCACGAAATCATCACAGCAGCTTTGTCAGAGAAGATAAAAGAGTTCAGCCCAAGGGTTTCTGCAGCACCTTCACCAGGGTGACCAAAGGTCCCCTGAGAACGTCTTTGCCACCGCGGGTACAGGAGGCTACAGCTGGGTTGGCATCACACCCACACCCCAGACCCTGTTTCCAGAGGAAGGAAGAGAGGCACCGTTACCCACCCTGCCTCACCAGAAACCTAGGCTTGGAGATCCTGTAGAAGGCATGACAAAACCATCATTTGCCTCAGACATGTACAAGAAATCTTAAAAAAAAAAAATGCATAAGCAAAATTGTCAAGGCTGGCAGAGACAGCAAACTTAGCTATTTCAGTGCGAGTCAGGCTACCCTATGTACTTCTTAGTTACACTGCTGGTCACCCTAGAAATCCCTCAGTCAGGATTTGAGGACAGAAACGGGAATGTTTTCAAAAGCACCGTGTCACTCGCTGCTTTACCATACATCTACAGATACGTGCTCTGAAGGCAAGAACAAGTCAGCATGGCTTAATCAGCATTTAGTCGACACGTCGGCTCCAAACCGTGAGCACTCTACACTTCAACAAAAAAGCATTTCCAACAGTCAGGGTTATTAGCACTGCCCAGCGCTCACATGAAGCGTTCGGTGGCTTTGGGCTAAAGGGCTTTCACTTTCTGGCAGAGAGTTGTGTCAGAACAAGCTTTGCTGCCAATAAATTTCCGCCTGTAAACATTGGAATCTTACTGCGTTTCAGGGGGCTGGGCTCCTTAGCACCAAAGCCTCTTGTTATGTGGGGAATAGAGTTGTCCAAGAGTACAAAATAAAAAAAAAAAAAAATACTGTAGCCTCTGGCCACTTGGTTACTTTACCCAATGCTGCACTCCTGTACCTGATTCTGGCTGATTTCAGAAGGAATGAAAGCTCAAATCCTGGAAAAGGAGCCAAGACTTACGCTCCTAAATTAGGCACTTTGAAAATATTACCCCTTAGGCTTTAGACCGCTTAATACAATTTTCACAAAGCTGCTCATAGCACACAGTGGGATTACAGTAATTAAAATATCATGGTGCACCACATTGGCAGTAAGATGTAGTCTCCTAGATCATGTTATTCGTAAATAACTTAAGACGACTATAAAGTGAGTGATTATTAAATAGCACTGAGACTCATACAGTCCAGGTAATGGCCACAGTTACATTCCTTCATCAAACAAAACATGCCAGCACTTGAAAAGACAACAAGATAACTAAAAAGTTGTTTCCAAGGGTCCAAATCATGAGTGTTTCACCACCTAACAGTGGTTGTTTTGCAGTGAAAAATGCATGTTGAGACATTTCTCTTCCACAGGTTTCTGGGGGCTTGTCAACAACGCAGGAATATCAACATTTGGTGAGACAGGGTGGCTGCCTATGGAGAAATACGAAAAATTTGCAGATGTGAATCTCCTTGGGAGCATCAGGACAACTCTGGCGTTTCTTCCCCTTCTAAGGAAATACAAGGGTAATGCTAATCCACTGTTATTTAGAGTAGTAGAATAATTAGCTTACTATAATCAGGGTAATGTAGCATCTATAAAAGAAGCCTTAATTGTCTCTCATGGAACTGAAATGACAGCCTCCTTCTGTGTGGCCTGAAAGAGCAACTTGATCCTGAAAAGAGGGTAAGTCGTAAGGGGGAAAAAATACCCTTAAAGATTCTGTCTTTACAATACATAGAAAAAAGTGTTTACAAATAATGAATTATCTCAGAGTTTGATTCAAAAAAAGGGAGAAAAAAATGCTTACGGTAGATCATTAAGCTCAGGCAAGACTTTGTAAGCACTGACAATCAGAAAACGCAAAGATCCAATAAACTCCTGCTTGACTTATTAAGGCTTTACTGTTTTACTGTTTGGCAATTGGGAGAGGAAGGGTGATCCTACAGAGATGAACTAGAGACATCCAGCTTCCAGGCCTAGCAAGATCCTTTCTATGACCTTGGGCAGGAAACTTCAAGTATGTGAAACAGTGCTGCACAGAGATGCCTGGGTATTGAGTGGGATAAATGCATTTGCACAGACCTCCATACGCATGGGCTTTATCCTTTCTTCCGAGAAGAAATGGTTCAAATAACCCTCTACAGCACTGCAGCATGTCTCAATTGCTTTGCAATTTGTTCCCTACCTGTCCCCATCTATATCTGGGAAACAAAGATACCCCTTCCCTTTCTCCCTGTTTTGCTTAGCTTGTTTATTTAAGTTGTAAGCTCTTTAAGGTGAGGATTTTTTTCTGTGTGTATACAGCATCAAGTACAGTAAGGACTAGGTTTCATCTGGAAGCCCCAGATGCCACTGTTACACAAAACGTTGGTAAGATAAAAGCATCCCCTTTTTGGCTACTCTGCTTCTTTCTGCTTGGTTGCCTTCGGTTGATGATATTTTGCTACAAGAAGAAAGAAACTTCTAAATACTGCAAGCTGGATGTGTTTTTGTAAAAGAAGGTGCTATTGCATATACTCAGTGAGAAGCAATGGATGTATTACGTGGCCATTACAAGGCGAGACATAATTTTTTTTCTGTGATGTCCTACTTACTGCTAAAACTCTGTGAGGCTGATCCACCAGAGGCATTTGTCTGACTTCATGAATTGCAAGGGGTTACTTTGAAGTGAAAGGGACTAATTGCATGCATGATATTAAGCACATGCATAAGCTTTTAAAAGATTTGGGTCTGGGTGGCTGCACATACATAGTACCCTATTTCTAAAGAGCGCTCAGCAGCTTACTCCTGGCTGTCAATGCTGCCTTGCCCGCACTCCATTTTCAAGTCCCATCTATGTAGGAGAGGAGGCCAGGGCAATTCTAGGAAGAATCCTACGTTTCCCTTCTCCTTCCTTGCAGGAACAGCCAGGACAGCTAAAGCATGTTTTCAGGGGCAGCAAGTGGCCTCTCCAAATGAAAAGCTTGAATTATGGATGTTAGAGCATTCTCCTGGGAAAGCTGGTTTTCAAGGACCTTAGGCAAAGAGAGAAATTAAATTATGTGTCCCACATTGTGCGTATGTGCCCCAAATCATTTAGCTACTGGATGAAGGAAGCAGAGGTCATCCTACCATCGCTTACCCAGTAGCTGTTTTCTGAAAGAAGGGGCTTACTGCCATTTTAGGAGGAGCACCTCTTCCAAGAAAAACTTCAAGATTATTAATACTTGTACAGGGAGGTATTGCCTTCCAGCCTAGAATTAAACATCCTACTCTGAGAGGAGCAACATTTCCCCATAACTTTTCCAGATGGCCAGGCCAGCTGATGTAGCATCTTGATCAGCAAGCTGGTAGTTGTTCTCCCGTTATTGTATATAAGATTTATTCCAGACGCTGTGTAGGAAGGCATGGAACCTGATTCAGAATGACAGATTTCACTGCATTCCCACGATACCCTTTTGATATCCTACAAGCCTATATACCATTTGGTCAGATCTGGGGCCCAGATGTTACCTGCATCTGTGGCAGCAATAGGAGTGCAACTATGTTCTCTGTATTGTTAGCGATGAGGCCATCTTCTCTCTCTCCTCTGGTATTTCTGTACCCACATGCACACATTTCTTACTCTATGGTATGACTATGTGATAGAAGTTTACAAGTAAACGATGGAAATGAACGACAGCCCAGGGCCTCAAATCAGAAATCTCTGCTATTTAAGGCATGCCTGCACTCAGCAAGAGTTATAAAGGGGAAAAAAGCAGCACAGATCAGGGAAATCACAGCAAGGCAGTGTCAGACTGCACACATTTTGTCAAATCACCTTTCTCTGGTGAAGCTTATCACTGTACAGTGTGATTTTGACTTTATATGCACAGTTGTAAGCCAAGTCTCTGAGCAGAGACATCAGTAGCACAGAAGAAAATGGTATTAGCAGTCATATCCACCGCAGGGAAAATCATCTGCTCCCCTCCTCTGCAGTCCTTCTTCTATCACTAGTACAGTCTTTTATTACTATTTTTCAGTCTAAAGTTTTTAGGGGACTGCTTTGTTTCTCTCTCTTTCATCCTGTCGCAGACTCAGGAGGACTAAACAGCACGTTGGGAAGGTGTTACGCTTTGTCTAGTCCAGCATCTGTCACTAGATGGAAGGAAGATTTTTGTGTGAAGTTCTCTGCTTAACAGAGCTGAGTGCACTTCTCTGCTGGGACCGCACACTTACACAGCCCAGCCTTGGCATACTGTGTAGTAAAACAGCATCATGCTAAATACCACCTCATTAGCAGTTCAGGAGACTCAGGTAAATCAATTCTGTGTTAAAGACTGAGAGTGAAGTTACGTTATTTGCACTGGTTTCTTTCCAGGACGTATTGTTTTCATGTCCAGCATTATTGCCTATTTTGCTCTGGGAAATGGCATTTATTCTATGACCAAGGCAGCTATTGAAAAATTTTGTGATGCTCTAAGACTGGAAATGAAGAAGTTCGGTGTCCGGGTAAGTGATGTAATGAGTAGCTGTTGTGTGAAACTCCCTCCTATTTCTAACATTGATTTTCATAGGAGAAAGAGAAGTTTCACTCCTGAAACTTCCTACAGAGCCAAAATGCATCTTTTTGTGGGGAAAGAAGCAAGCGACTTGCACAAAGAACACCAGACAACGGCATGGGGGTGGAAATTTTGGCCAAGGGAACAAGAACAAGCGTATGCAAAATAATATCCAATCTTGTGCAAAGTAAGATCCATACATCCAAATGACAGAGATCAGAGCTGAATCCATGGGTGCAGCTTCCCCTTGGAAAGAGGTGGTTTCTCTGTGGCTAATCAGTGAGCTGGAAAACACTGAGAACGGCGGACCCGGGTGATGTTTGCAGTTCTGAGAAGCTGTGGGATAGTGTGCCTCCTGTTTTGCAGGAGCAAAGAGCCCGGGTGTGAGCGATGTGCAGCAAAAAGGAAGGCTTGTCACCTACCTGAGGGGTTCTTTCTCTCTCTCTTCTCTCACAACATCAGTGCATAAAAGCTCTTTTTTGTGGGAACTGCTGCACGGCAAGAGGCAGTATTGTGCAGAGTAATTATGTTTTTATTGTCTTAACCTAAGAGGCTCTAAGAGTGCTCTTAGTGCCCTAAGCAACACTGATAGTCAAACCTGAAGCTTAGATCACTGAGTAGCTTCACTAGGCTTTTTCCTTGGAAACAGTCCACTGCTGAAACGCTCTTCTCAAACACTAAAAGCCTTCCCTAAAGGATTTACATTGGTGTACTCTTTACATACACAGATTTGCAGCACTGTTCATAAGCTTTGTGTTGGAAGAAATTACAGCTATGCATCTATTAACTACCCCTCTCGGATAAATAAAAAATGCTATAAAATGCAAGTGATTTTACACATCCTAATACCACACAGCATGATGAGGATTTGAACCGATTAGCTGAGGATAATCTCAAATGCATGGAAGAGCTTAGTTTAACAGGTTAACTACTCTGGTCGTTTTGGGATTTTTACTGCTCCCCCACCCCCAGAATAGCCCCAGCACGCAATACAGCGAACCAGGCTGACAAACGTTTCCAGAATATCTATGAGAGTTATTTTTCTGTTTCTCACTGTATGCGAGACGCTGGCTGGCATTTGTCTCAGAACCTACCCTGCAGAGAGCCTGCAGAATACACGGTCCCTCTTCCCTGTGCTCCCCTGCCCTGTCATTCCCATTGTCCTTTCAGGAGAAAGTCACCCAGAGGTGGCAAGGAACAGATGGAGCTATGGCTCTGTCCCTCTGAACTCTGGCCAGGCAAGCTGGCTGCCTACAGGAAACAAAGTATGTGTCTTCTATTAGAAGGAAGGCTACAGAAAATCAAGGAAGGGAAATAAAAACATCATCCCTCCTAGCCACCTCCAAAAAGCTCCAAAACATGAAGTTTTCAAACCTCCTTTGTTTAAAATAAATGTGGGAAGTTTACTATCGGCATTAATTTGGCTAATACTAAACACTTTTGAAAAACAGCGCCCAAAGGGAGGGCTCCAAAAGGTGCCCTGTGCCAAACCTACCTGAGGCAGCATGAGATGCCCCCAGCTATGCACGCCGTTTCTGCTGGAGCTTGCCCATATCCCTTCCTGCTCTCCGCACACAGTGCCTCAACCCCTCCGGTATGCAGCGTGCCGATCGCCGTGCAGGCACGTGCCGGTACTGACGCACAGGTGGTAGCCTCTGGGAGATGGGCTGGGTGGCAGATTGGAGACATTAAGGTTTTAATATTACCACAGACTTTCCAGAGAACGCCTGTCAGATCCCCAAGTGTCTAACACAGCTCGGCACCATTTCTCCTCACTTTGCGTTGTAGCCTTTAGAAATCAGGCCAATTAAATGCCACCGAGTTTTTAATGTTGCATATCTACAAATCGTTTGAACAAGCCTGCTGCTGACTGAGGAAAAGCAAGCATACTGTGAGTGCTCAGCCTGCTCTGAAATTCCCCAGAAGTCTCAGAAGTTAGAACAGCAGCAACACCACAGGCAAAGGAAACAGGCAGAGCAGCAAAGGATTTCTTTGCTTTCAATTTAAATCTACATGCACAGAAACCTATGGAAATTTGCTAATGCCTTCAGTGAGAGCTAGACCAGGACCTTTGGTCACCTCTGTACTTGGCTGACAAAGCCTACTTTCCTTTTAATTACACCTACTTGGTGAAAACAGCACTTCTTTCCCCAGGACCTCCTAAATTTTCTTTGACCTCTCCTTTTGTCCCAAACTGGGGCAAAAAATTACCCCTTGCGAGATTCGCTGCTGAGTGAAAAATCCTAAGTATTCCGCTTTAGAGACATCAAAGTCATACTGAAATGCTTTGTCTCAGTATTGTCAAAACATTTATACCATTAAGCATTCTATAAAAATCAAAGATGCACAATTGCATTCAGTGAAGGTATGCTGAGTAGTCAAAACAAGGACATTAACATCAGAGCGAAATGAGGAAGTCAGAATAAAGCACCTCTGCAATCTTAAATGTTTCACGGGAATATATTTGATTGCAGTCAAGTTTTCAAGGTTGAAATCTCAACAAAGCAGCATTTTCTGGAAGAAATCTGTCTGCAGAAAGCTTTGATCTGTTTTACTGACTGTAGTATTTAATTGAATTCAGAATGACTGATTGCATCTTGATAAGTTCTACATCTTGCTTTTAGGTCTGTATTATTCAGCCAGGAAATTATGCACCCTCTACAAAAATTCAGCCACCAGTCAGTGCCGAAGAGATTTGGAATGAACTGAGTGAAGAGGAAAAGGCAGTTTACAATAAGGAGTATGTCCAAGAGCGGGCAAACTTTTTCAACAACATACTCAGCGAAGGAAGCACTAATGGCAATGAAGTTGTAGATGCTATGGTAGATGCTTTAATGTCTCCTGCACCCAAGGCGCGTTACATGGTAGCGAAGCTGAAGGAAAAAGCACTGGTGTTTGTGTGTGCTTTATTCCCGACCGTTGTGATGGATTCCGTTTTGTCTTATGGTCTGAGTAAAGTAAAACTTGCATAGCCTACGTTGGTACTATTCAGTGACTCGGGCGGGGCAGTTTTTTTAAAATGTGAAAGCCAGGGCTGAATCTAACGCCCCCAGAAATCAGTATAATGACACCAGTTACCTGATACAAACTTTGGAGGGTCTCCCTAGTCAGAACTGTCACTTATTTGTAGGGAAAACCATACAGGACATGTAAAATTAATACATTTGTCTAGGTAACTTTATTTCTCCCATGTGGGAAAAAAAAAATATGGCCACTTGTGCTGCTTTAGGTATTGCCTAGAAAATTTAATGCAGCTTTTTCTAATGCAATGCCAGGTTACTGTGTTACAGACACGATGGAGACAAAATGGAGCATATTCTACAGGGCAACTGCACGCCTGAAATCATAACAGCAGAGATGAAAATACCTTATTTGTAGGAATCCGAGTAGTAATTTATTAGGGGTGATGGGAAGAGGTTAGTGGAAAAGTTAGGAATGAGCAATAGACCTTGAAATACTTTGAATGGAGTTAAGTGGCTGTAGAAAGTTAGGAGGTGTCGAATAATAAAGCTGTAATATGGAAACAGTGTCTTGGCTAACTACATTTCAGTACTTTTTCAGGTGTTCTGGATAAATCTGTAACAAAGCCAGTATGTTATGGACTTTGGAAAGTAAGTAGCATATTCCATTTACAAATGAATATTCAGTTGTAAATAAACTCTATTTTTATCTAATGTCTGGATTAATCAATGGGTTAACCTAAAGCGTAGTCAGAGAGCTGAACACCAAGGTGCCAGGTATCGGTATGCAGTGGCAACCTGTAGCTTAGAAAGAACGTATTCAGCCTGGAGCTCTGGTTTTGCTACTGTTACAGGGAATAAGGTCTGATGGAAAAATATATCTATTAACATGAACAGGAGAACTTTAGTGTATCTATGAGAGTAATTGAGCACTGTGGCTTCATTGGCAGACTGTTGTGGAAAAGATTGCTGGTTTACATGTACACAGTTTTAAATTTGGCTTGGTTGTGGCCTGGCACAAAATCCAAGAACTCTGGGACCAAAAGATCCCAGAATAGCTGGGATCAACTCTGGTGACAGGGGTAGATACAGGGCAGCAGCGTGGAGCATTAGCCTCCCCCATGCCAGGTCTCCCATATCAAACCGAAGACTCTGCTGTAAGTTGACCTAGTTAACTTTTTGGTCTGAACCAGAAATAGCATCCTATACCTGGGAAGTCTTTCCTAATATATTTAATTAATTACTGAGAAAAGTTACTCTCTCTCATGGTGGGTAATTGGGCAGTCTGAGTCAGGAACATAGGCGAGGACAAGCCAGGGCTCCCACCTGTTCCACAGCTCATCAACAGCAAGATAATCAGATGATTATCATCCACTCTCCTCATTTAACCACAGCTGAGCAAGGCCAAGCAAGGGAATAGGAACAGGGCTTATTCCAACTGAACCAACTGATTCCTTGTATAGGAATTCCCCCTGCTTGACCTCAGGGATTTCAGCAGCCTTACATTGCTTTGGAAGCGTTGCTTTCATGCTCTGAGCCGTTCTTTGTGCAGTAAGTAGCACTGAACTCAACAAGCAGCTTTGAAACCCAGATGTTTATCCATCAGGCCCAGGATACATGTGCTTCTCTCTGCCTCAGAGACAGTGTCTCTTTCCATTACATGGTCTCCCTTCTATTTGCATTTCTAAAAGCTACTGCAATAAGTTGTTGCTGAGAGCCAGCGCCACCAGAAGATCTGCCTCCCAGATACCGATGACATGAAATAACTTCCAACTGAAAATCCCTCCTTTATTTGCTGTGTATGTGGTAAAGCATGTGATCAATATTTCAGTAGCCTCATGTAACATCAGATGAGCAACACTCCAGAACATTTATTCCTTTGTCTTGAAAACTAAGAACTTGCAGTGCGTAGTATCTCACACGGGGTATGGTGACAGGCCGGATGAGAGCAGATAGGACAAATGAAGGCAGTTTGTATTTTCGTTGCTGTCTAACCTGTCAGCATGGAAGCTAACTGAAAAACAGCTACACAATTATTATTTTTCGTCTTCCCCCCCCTCAGCTTGTTAATATTATCTGAGGAGTGCCTCCCTCTTATCCAGTAACCCTGAAATCACCTTTACCTCAAGTCAAGTTAAAGTGCAGACGCATACAAGAAGCCTGTATTTACAACATCCAGAATAAGCGACAGTCACAGTGTTTTAGGAAAAACTTAGGTGACAAAAATAAATGAGAAAAAACGCCACTCTACTGACACCACTCTTAAATCCGAAATGCTCCTCTCCCAATACCCAGCTAACCTGCTGCAGGCGCTTTCCTGGGATTGTTTTTCTGTATAGCGTTCATTTCAGATTGCATTCAACAGAGAACTTCTTGGCAGAACACGTTAGCTTTTATCACTACTCATCTTTTATAAGCCCTACTGACAGTTTGGGAAAAAACTTAACCTTTCCCTTGAAAACAACCACCACAAAAGAGACACAGCTTTCCTCCCAAGCCTCTTCTCCAGGGACACGGTATCAGGGACCTAACAAAGTATGTCAGCAGACATGATACCACCATGGGTTATGGAGCTAGCTGTACGAACGTGCACATGGATTTTACAGAGGTTTGGTCAGGAGGTAAATTCCAGCCATTGTGGGGCTTTCTTACTAAGCACTTACATCAGTTATTTCATGGATTTTCTCCTGTATGCAAAGGCTTATTCATA
The DNA here is from genome assembly GCA_020745775.1 of Theristicus caerulescens. Lineage (NCBI taxonomy): Eukaryota > Metazoa > Chordata > Aves > Pelecaniformes > Threskiornithidae > Theristicus > Theristicus caerulescens. The sequence goes on along the minus strand of CM036561.1, from coordinate 121,727,663 downwards.
AGAGCACATATTAATTGGCAGAAAGAATGAGCATTGGTTTTGGCAGTATGCAATTACAGAAAGAGTATAAAGGAGAGCAAAATGTTAAGCTAAATCAGTTTAGTAAGTTGTGCATTGATCTGAGCGATATTAACAGCTTCATACGGTGTCATCAAAAAAGAAATAGAGCAGAGCCCAGGAAATAGACTTACAACACAAGGAGTAGCAGGGTATGAGGTTGTGCTGCTGCATGAAACAAAGATCCTCTCCAGAAGTTTGTTGTTCCATCTAGATGCAGACTATTCCCCTAACTTGAGAGTTTGCCCCCATGACAGCCCTCCAGCCTGGGCCGCAGGCTGTTCCAGCGGGTAGAAGAGCCATACCTCTGCACTCACAGTCAGTGTTGCTGTGGGCATCACCACCAGTTACACACACACCCACCCTGAGCAGCTGCAGCACCCACTGCAGCACCCACAGCACCCACTGCAGTGTTACAGATGGGCTAGGCAGAGTTTATTGACACTTAGCAATATGAACACCCTGATTTGATCTCATGCTCCCTCAGTGTAACTCACGGCTAGCTGAAACAGTCCAGATGACCTTCAGAATTAGCCAAATGTCTAAGTTTGGGTCCTTCTCCCAAGCTGGCAAATTTAAACAAGGAGATTTTGGGTGGAATGCACCACACAGCAGATTTTTTTTGCAGTAGCATCAGAATCCGGAGAGGTGAGTAACAGTAATAATTACTTGCGCAGTAAAAAGCTTAAGCAAAACCCATGCAATACCCAAGCACGCCTTCCAGCTGAAGTCACGCTATCACCTAGCCCAGCTCCCACCGATGTCAGCAGGACTCCAGTGCTAACCAGCACAAGAGTCCTTATGGTGCACAGCCTCCTTCCAGAGGTCAGCTGTGGGATGTTTGTAGCATCCTTGTGCTTTTACATCAACAGATAAAAGCCAGCACAATACAAAGACAGCAAGCGATACTGAGGATGACAGCTACGTTATTCCACTTGTTCCATGCAGGGACTATCTAGTGCTGTCAGTCGGGCACCTTCTGCTATCACCAAACAGAACTACGCAGCCTTTGTATTTCAAATACTTCAAAGCAGCTGTTCAGCAGTGAAATCTTTTCATGTGTAATTAGACCATTTTGGAGCTGTAAAGTGAGCATATCGGTAATGGGGGCTTTACCTATCATGATGAAGCACGTATGTTGTAGGAGTAATTAAGGTTAACGTTTAAGAGCGTGTAAAACAAGGGGAAAACATATATGCTCCTCAGTAATAAATGTTCTTTGGAATAGTCCTGGTTAGGAAATTATTTACTACTCATTATCAGATGCTGACACAGTGGGCAAAACCTTTCTGCTGCAGGCTCCACAGATTGCATTCATCCATGTAACCATGAAGCCAGTGGAGCACCTCCGGGATTGTCCCAGGAGTGGACATTGCTCCTTCCTGACTGCGAGCTGCTAGAGATGTCCTTGTGCGGGAGGGGAAGGTGCATGCTTGGAGCATCCAGGACAGAGCAGCCTCAAGGCCACCATAATTTATGTCACATCAAACCTCTGGACAGCACTGCCCTCAGATGGTGCGCAGACGCCTTGGTCTGTACCAAACCATGCCTCGATTTGCGCTGTGAGGTGTTTCCCAGGTTCGGCTCTGGGAGCTGTCATCTCCAGCTACAAGGCTCCAGGGTACGTTCAAAGCTCTGGGCAGTTTACACCTTTCTTTCCTTAGTGCGGTCAGTTACATTTTTACCACTGCCACCTCACTTGTATTCCTACATTAGCTTGGCACTCCTCCAAAACTGAGCTGTCAGCCAAAAAGAGCCCAACAGCTTGAGGCTTCAGACCTTGGAATAATTTTCTCTGGTGAGCTTTATTTATCTCTAAAGGCAGGGAATACTGTGAGTTTCTCTAGTAGGATTTTGATCCTATTTATTTTGGAGATGCTGCAGTACCCTAATACCAGAGCAGCAGCCAGCAAGGCAGAGAGGCTCTGCTCTTGAAGCCACATTGCTTTGAAACATCCAGTATGATGTTCAGCTGTTGAAAAAGGATGTTTTGCTTCTTGAATCATGAGTCCTCATTATCACTCTCAAAAAGCTCATGGAAAGACGACGACCATGAGAAAATAAATCAATAAATCATAAAAAAAAAATCATACATAAATCATAAAAATCTAAATACACCCCCCAACCACACATGCACTTATACACACATCCACACTTGGGGTGAAATACCAAGTACCCACGCTCATTATGGTCTGGTTCCAGAGTTTCCACAATTCCCAGAGTCAAGTCATGCAGGTGTTTCAGGTAGGATCTGCAGTTATTTTCGTATTGGACTAAATTTCAACATACGCGTGCTAGCTTTTCTGACATGCCTTTAATATGTGCTACTCTATGAAGTGAAAAAAGGAGAATTCACCTGGGCCTTAGGCCAAGACACGTGTCTCCTTGTTTGTGGCAACAGCAAAAAATCTTACACAGAACAGGCAGGGAAACATCTTCTGCTGTGCCATGTCTGCAGCATCTATTTAGCGTGACTGAGGAGAAAGAGAAGGGCCTGGACAATACATTTTCCAAAGAGGAAAGCAACCCACCAAGGCAGAACCGTGTAAGACTAATAATCCAGCAAATTCACACTACAAAGTGCTAGCACAACACAGCTACTGTACAAATGGCACTCCTCACAAGGGAAATAATGAAATGCTTTATGCTAAAATGATGTTATCTATTGTTGCGACTCACCACGCAGCCCCATGCCTCGTGTCACCCGCCTTTCCATGCTGTTGGACATGCATCCAGCTACGCGTCACCACTTCCCTGGCAGAAGAGATTTCATATCAGAAAAGAACTTTTTTGTTGAACTTCCTAATGCTAGAGGTGTTTTGCAAATAATTCAGCAGCCAGTCTTGGCTAGGTACAAGACAAACAGTCTCACTGCAGCAGCCGGCCTCTCTGCCTTATCCCATACACGATTACTGAGCTCAACAGGAGCACCAAGGGCCAGTTGGTCTGCGGCAGTCGGAGGCTGAAATTAGACACTAAAGGAAATGGACAGAAAAGAAATACAGAGAGCTTGGGAAGTCCCAGTGTTAGTGGTGTCTGCCTTCTAGAATGACTTATGCTTCAACTTGCTTAAACAGTTTTGAGTGTTTTTCCCCATTCGTTGGCACTGATATTTTTCTCCTGTTAATAAATAGGTTTCTCTTTCCAGTCAGGTCTATGAACCATTATGTTTCAATTCAAGTCTAACACACCTCATTTATAGTATAGTGCTACACAAACCCTCTGGCTATGAAGTTGGGTTATACACAGGTCTTGTAATTCCATTTTTGTGGCCAGTGATTCTAGTAAAATTCAAAGGTGAAACAACTATACCGTACCGCTTTCCACGGGAGGAGGAGGAGGTTTGGCAAGAAAGTAAGACATCCAACTCCTTCCCTGTGGCACCACAGAAGATAAGGACGTACATTTAAGGCATACATACATGTAAGGCATACATTTCCCCCTGCGAAGGCAAGAGGCAACACGGGGAAGTTGGCACAGCCAGCGTTGCCGACACAGCCCAGTGACTCTCAGGGTGGCCCAGGCTCCTGCACCCGCTCAGGGGATGGCTACACCAAGCCTGGAGGCTGCTCTCTCCCTCCCTGCCAACACTCATCATCAGCCTCCTCCCGTAAACCAGCAGCCTGGCCGTGTGCCCCATCTCACCCCACTGTTCACAGTGACGTGACGTGACGGATGCGCTCGACCCCTTGGCCACACTGGTGGTGGTTTGGTGCAGGCTCTGGAAGAGGTAAAGCCCCAAGCCGTAGCTGGGCTGTGAACTCCTCCAGTTTCAATCTGTTCTCTGAAAACCCGCAAAGGAGCAGGGTGACACAGTGGGCATCGATGTGCATGAGCTTGGCACACTGCCCATGCGATTGGCACGTGAATAGCGGGTGGCTCTTCCAAGACTCATTTATCAAAGAACGAAGAAAGTTGTGGGTGCAAGGAGTCTCCTGCATACCTTTTCTACGGCATGTAATTTGCCTACAAGCCAACCACTTTATCCTATAAATACGACAGCCTACGCGAGCCTTCTTGGAGCTCTCCCTGCCAGGCAGCGTGGCGGTGACCTCCCCTTGAGCTGGGACACCTCTCAGGGTGGCTCCTCGAGGCAGAGACCTCATACCAACGGCAGATCTTTGGTAAGCGACCGATACTGCGCATAACCTTGTACTATGGTGACTTTTATTTTGTCTTAGTAACTTTGCATGCTGAATTGATGCTAATGAAACATGATAGAAATTTTGCACGTACAATTCCTTAGACATAAACCGTCGTCCAAGTCTGAGACTAAGATTGGACCTAGCTGCACTTAAGCTCTGTCAGGAGCTTAGAAAGCAAGGGGGTCTGCTCTGACCCTCGCAACTCAACTTAGGCCTTCCTTACTCTGTGCCTCTCCGCTCTCTGCGAATCGCTCCAACTCCAGCGTAACTCAATTTTCCTCGATTCTTCCACAACAGAGCGAACCTTGCCGTCGAACTTTGCGAAGTCGCGCTTACACGACATCATACTAAAACCACCGCTGCCGATACCTTTGTCGGCGATTCCTTAAGCTTTCTAGAACACCCCTGCCGAGGCGGCAGCTGCCCGCCGGGGCGCTGAGGGCGGGAGAGCCCGGGGCGCTGAGGGGGAGCCGCCGCCTCCCGCCCTTCGCAACCGCCCGTTGCCAAGGCGGCGGCGCGCGGCAATGGCGGGCGCGGCGCGGGCCGGCGGAGCGACGCGGCGCTGAGGCGAGGGGGACCCCGGCCGCCGCCGCCGCCGGGCTCTGGGGGGGCCCGCGGTTCTTCAGGTGAGTGCCCGGGGAGGGGTGAACCGGGGCCTGGTGGTGCGAGGGAGGCCGGGCGGCGCCCCCCCAGCTGCTTGGCGAGGGGCTGGGGCCGCGCCGGCGGGGTGGGATGGCTGAATCCAGCCTCTCGGCACGCCCGGGCGAGGAGGGGAGCGTAGGGCGCTGCCTGGGAGCGGGGGCTCAGCAGGAGCCGCACCACAGAGCTGCTGTGCTTCGGATTTCTAAAAGAAACACTCCACGCTAGGCACCGGCACCCCCCTTAGGCCTGGCACCTCCCTCAGGGGAGGGCGGGCTGGAAGTTACCTCAGTTTGTCTTTCCGCACCCTCAGACAAGCAAGTCCTTACCACTTCAGTGCGGCAGCCTATGTGCAATGTATTCCCTTTCCAGCAGCTTCTGTCCCATTGAAGCCGGTCTCCTCCACAGGCCACCCATTTCTCCGAGTCGCAACCCAAGGAAAATCAGCCATCACCAGATTTACACCTTACCTGGCTTCTCCAGGGCCCTTGGCACTTCGGACTCTGTGCGAGCGGTCGCACACCCCATTCCTTGCTCCTGGCTACCTCATCGCCAACTCCCCTGCAGCCCAGGGGCTTGCAGAGGGCCCCAGCTGAGGAGCAACCTCCTGGCAGCCTGTCCCCAGCAGCTGCAGCTCATGTACCTGATGGCCAGCTGCTGGCTGGCCCCCAGGGCTACCTGCCCCCCCCCGAAGCAGCCTGGCCACTTTCCGTTACATTCCATTTTGGAGGAACACCAAAGTGACTGGAAGTTGAAGGTGAACTGAAGACAAAAGGGTACACATCTGATCTAATCCAGCCGTGACCTCGGGACTGTCTTTACAGCGCTCAGGACTGGGCCCAGTTTCCCAGAGGGCTGTATCTGGGCTGAGATCTCAAGATGAGATTGAAACCTGCTCGGTTCGGACAAGAAGCGCCAGGGAAGCGACCATCACTCAGCGCTAAGCTATACCTCAGCCCAAGGCAAAGCATTTCTTGAGAGTTAACGCCAAGAAGGGGTCAAAGAGACAACCCAGTGTTATAGGCTATTCATTATACCGGAATTCAGTTTTAGGAGGATTTTGCTGCATCACTCCTATTAAGCATTAGTCACAGCCAAAAATTCAGTGCAATTATTGCTATATAGCTGTAAATATAGTGTGGCACTGTTACCATATTGGTTTGCTTTATGCCGGCATACAGGGCTCGTGCTTATCTCTATGGCCAGCATGCAAAGGGATTAAATTTAGAAAGTGCTAAGCTATTTTCTCTCACTAAACATAAAACACATGAAAATTTTGTTTACTGGTTTGTGAATAGTGATAATTAAAGGGATGTTTTCAGCTTGAACTGTTGAAACTGAAAAATGTTGCAAACTTTAAAAAAGTGGTTCCAGCAGCAGTCAGGCACCAGGCTTCGACAGAGTCAGCGAGTGAGAGCGCTGGCCACCAGACCTTCCCTCTCTATCAATGTACCTCGATCACAGCTTGGAAAGCTTTGTGAGAAAACAAGAATCTGATTAAAATGATTTTCTTAATACAAGGCATACCAGGAAAAGGATTAATCTGAATTTGAAATGAGTTCATGTTCTCAACCAAAACAAGGATACAAGCTGGCAGAATGAAGGTAGTGATTCCACTGATGTTTGTCAACAGATAAAATTGTTGCTAAGCAGATGTTACAAGCTTGGGATTTATGATTATAGCTTCATGAAGTCCTCCCCAGAGCATGACTGTCTCAAAGCCATGTTAACAATCCCTCATTTTCCATTAAAAGATCCTGTTACAGATTAAGTGGTAAAAACTCTATGATGTACATATGGTTGGTAGTATTTACTTAATGAAAATTTGCAGGATGTTATATTTTCATTATTGAAGCCTGTTTCACTTGCTTGTAACTTTACCTGACTCTGGGTAAGAGTTTTCTATCCCACCGGTCTTACTTTGATTCTGTTCCTGTAGAAACTTCTGATAAAACTTGATCCAGTTGCTTTCAAGAAATACTGCAAAGAAATATTAACTGTCACAGTTAAAATGTTACGGTGTTTTTCATGTAAATTGTTGGTTCTTAATGCTTTGAAGCAAAGACTTTAAACTTGGTAGGATCTCACGGGTGGTTGAATCGAGATAACAACATACTTCACCGTTGTGATGAAAATAATTTCACTTATGTTTACGGAAATAATTTTGTTACCATGTGAAGTATTAAAAGAATACCATGGTAAGCAGCTCAAAAGCATCAGGAACAACTGATCAGGCTGAATTGGGGCTAAAATTGTAATGGAGTGTAATGCATTACCCTGTGAGCAAAAAGGAAAGTGTGCAGTAAGTGTAAGGTGTGCTGTCAGTCTCATGTCCTGCATGAGGCAAAGGTTGTAGGGAGCAAGTAGTACCTAATCATGCCGTTAAAATTATCATTGGACATATATACAGGGACATTGCAAGAATATTGTGTGGTTTGTTGTTTTTCAACCCTATTCTGTGGTGTCTAACACATGCAGCACGTGTCCGCCTTTCCCACCAGGGCTGCTGATTCTCCCGTTGCCTCTCAAAGCCGCTGCTGTTCCTGCGACAGCCCGTGCCACTTGCGCTCCTGCCCCTTTGCTGTGCCACTGCTGTGGACGCTGGCAGGGACAGGAACATCAGCGGTGGCGGGTGTTTACTTACAACTGGTAGTTGCTTGGGTGTGTAAGATGCGCTTCAGGTTCAGATTTGCTTTGCAAGCGTGTCATCTTACCCGCTAGAAAACGCGGCGTTCTGGGACATGCTTATTCTGGATGCTTGTACTTCAGAGGCTGAGTGTAATGTTTGTGCAAGAGGTAGCGCTGACACTGTTCTGAATCTCAAGGATAATCCATAAAATAAACCCAAATCCATATGCATTGAATATTATATCCATTTGTGCCTTCATCGAGTGTTGCTAACAGATTTTTACCAGCTGCAATGCCGCTCGTGTTCTGTAGCATTACTAACCTATTTCCATGGAGAATGTTGTTTCTTCAGTGTCTGCAGCTCCATGGAGGAGAAAGGAGGGAAGAAAAAGCAAGTTTTGATCCTAAATGAGTTGCTGAAAAAATGCCGTGCAAAATCCAGGTGCAAATAATGAATCATAGAATGGTTTGGGTTGGAAGGGACCTTGAAGATCATCTGGGTCCAACCCCCCTGCCACAGGCAGGGACACCTTCCACTATAACAGGGGGAAGAAAGGATCCGGTTTTTGGCAGTAAACCCAAGTTCCTTGCTGCTGCAGGATGGTGGGAAACGGAACAAGGGTATGAGAGAACATTTAAGCTTGTCAGCTCCATCTAAGTATCTTTAAAAACATTTCTTTTGCTGAATTTCAGTGGTGTAAGCACTGTAAGAGCCTTCCCTGCAGTACCTTCTTGCTGTTCCTCACCACAGCCCCTGCAGAGTTTTCACCACTTCTTTCCCTGTGCTCAGAAGCCAGGAAAAACTTCCTGTATTGAGGATTTGCTCAGAAATTACTTTCTAACGTTTCAGGCTCTAAAAGCTAGACTCCATAGGGGACACTAGTTTTTGCTTCTACCAGGGCATTACCCAGAAATAGCCTTATTTCTCAACCCTAAACTTCAGGACTAGAGTGCTGCTATAGTTATAACCCCCGTCAGCAGAAAAAAAAAATAACTGCGTTTATTCCCTTTCAGAGGACAATATGCTACAAGTAGCACAACGTGGTAGGGATGAGAATAAACAAGCCAGAGGCGACAGATTTAAGTTACTGTTACTTAACGATTTAATCGTGCAATGTACGAATATACTTTGTATACGATCAGAATCAGGGTTGTGTAAGACCTGCACAGAATAGAATTTAGCATTTAAGCAATGTCATATTTAAATGGAGAAAGCCCCCAAACTCTGGGAGCAGCTGACCTATTCTGGCCAGATTTCATTGCAAAGAGAAAGTCTTTGCATTTTTGTGCCCACTTAAACACTCGGGCAAGTGAGCAGCTTCTAATATTAATGCCGTTCAAATAAAACATGGTGTAGAGCTGGTCAAAACTGTTACAATGACAAACAGTTTTTCTAGCAAGACATGAACATTTTACAATATTTTAAGTGGCTCCATAGACTAGAAAGGGCCGCTTTTAAGCGGCTCCAGGCGTTGTACGGCCCTTCCCTACCTTTTCCTTACTCCTCTCCTGAAACACCTCTGCTATTTTAACTCTGTTACAGAGGAGGAGCAACCAGCTGCAGTCAGATGGCGTAACAGGGTTGTTTTGCACCTAACACCGGCTCGGGGCTGCAGGTATCTTTAGGCAGCGTGGCCAGATGCACGGGGAGAGTGCCAAGTAGCTTGTTTAGCAGGGGAAAGCACAAGAGGGACACTTCTCAGAAATCTGTCAGCGGTAAACTTGACCCCGTCTCTGTTGCTCCAAAAATTGGCTGGCCACAGAACTTCAAAAGGAACGAAAGACGGTAGTTATAGAAACGACAACTGGCATGCTGTACCTGTGGTACAAAAATTACCGCTCTCCATCTATTCCCAACATGATTAGCCTTCATTCATTTATTTCTGCTTTTCCTGCAGTTTTCTCTCAGGCTTCGTTTCTGGAATGAGAGGAGTTGCCTCAAAAAAATCTGTTGGAATTGTGCATCTTTCTACATCTCTCTCTTAAAAATCACCTTTTCTTGGACATCCACAAAGCACCCAGCAGTAGCCAGGCAGATGGCTGAGTAGTCCCATTTACAGGCTATATTGCTAATAAAAAACCCCCCCACAAACCCCAAGTATTCCCTAACAGGATGCTCTTCCTCCACATTTTTTTGTTGCATGCCCTGTAAGCGCACTGGCGTTTTTGGAGGACAGGCTGACCCAAGGCTTGCTGAAGCTGACAGGAAGCTTCCCGTCCACTGAAGGAAGCTTCAGAAATGGTCCTTATAATGTCTGACCCTTGCTTGGCCCTCCAGCCACAAGTGCTGAGACTGGCTAAAAGAGGCTAAAAAGCCTAAAAAAAAAAATCAGAATTGAGGCAAATGCAAAGCTGGTTTCCTGCACCGCACTTTTCTCAAGAAGCATGTGTTGCATCACCTGGGGGAACCCGCTTCCAGGCCGGTGCCCCACTGTCTGCATCTTTTTTTCCCCAAGGGTTTTGCTGCAGAGAAATGCAATTTCTTCTTTTACGTACATAGCCCAGCAGGAAGTTCATGCATCAGCTACCAAACAAAAGAAGGTGCTCAGGTACTGATGAGGTGATGCTAGTATCAATTTTAGGTTTCAGCAAGTGCGGAGGACACTGTGACTTGTGATTTTTTTTTTTTTCCCTTTGAAGCACTAAAATGACAGATGATCAGCCTCCCCTTAGGCTTCCAAGTAATTGTACATTATAACAGTTCCTTGAATGGAAAGCAGTTACCTTACGGTTTCTTAACTTAATTTTCACCTTGAATGAGACTTCTTCGGAACAGTTTGAAGACTAGAAAGAATAATTTTGCAAGGTGCTGCATGTGTTTATATAGTCTCTCTATATGCTGTATATACTAAATGAGATAAATTCATTCAAAGCTTCGTGCTCTGTCAAGTTAAAGTGGATATTTTCATGCCTTGAACATAGTTCGATTCCTGTTCTTACTGGCATGTAATTATAATCTCATCTCTGAGTTTGCATGTTTTCTTCTCTCCCCGTGCAGAAATTACTTCCTTGAAAGAAGCCATTTTTTCGTATTCCAGGATGTTACCGGTAGATAACAGACTTCTAAACTTACAAATCTACAAACTTCTTCAGTGCGTTCACCAGAAAGACAAGAAGCAAATAGAAAAGCTGGTCCAGAATGGATTCCCAAATCTCATTAATTTCACGGAGCCTGTGGAAGGATATAGTGCCCTTCATTTGGCCTGCATGAAAAATGACACTGACATGTGCAGCTTCTTGCTGGAACAGGGAGCTCATCCAGATGTCCGGGACAAAATGGGAGGTACTCCAGCAATGAAGGCAGCTGAGCTAGGCCATGAGTTGGTTTTGGATTTATTAGCAAAAGCTAAAGCAGACATGACTGCTGTGGATAATGAAGGGAAAGGTAAGGAAGAGGGAACCTTATCAGACCAGAAATACCATAAAATAACCCCTTACAGTGTTACACACTTGCTACGTATGTTGTGTCCAATCTGTAGAGAGGAACTGTGGTTGAGGGTGATCCTTGCGGCTCAACAGAAGCTATTGGCCATAAAAGCTGTGATGAAAATGAAAATAATTCTCCGTGAACAGTCCAGGCCTTTCAATCATAGGTCTCTCTGGTACACAGCTGAAAGATAACTTGCCATTGAGAATCAAGTTCCTCCCGTGACCTGTCATATCTTAAATTCTGGTTTACTCCCCAAGTTCAAAGGCCCAAAACTAGAAGTCTTTTTTTGCATGTATACACCCTAAGAGAAGCTAATGGGTCTCTATTGAAGGAGTTTGTCTGTTCAGCTGTGAAGCTTACAGCCTAAGTAACCTTTCTAATAATTTAGTATTGCACCGTAATCCCTGCTGGTTTTCTTTGCAGGTGTTCTGTTTTACTGCATTTTACCTACAAGACGGCACTACCGCTGCATGCAAATTGCCTTGGACTATGGTGCAGATGTTAACAACTGTACGACTGCTGGGAAGCCTGTATTTCTACAAGCCTGTGAGCAAGCTCATGATGTTAAAGAAATATGTCTGAATTTCTTGGAAAGAGGAGCAAATCCCAATGCAAGAAACCCAGTATGAATATTTCTGTAACTAAGAACATATATACAGAATAGTTACCAGACGATTAGAGTATACGGCTGTCAATCCTCACATTGAAACACTAAAGCAGTGACAGGTGCTTGACTCTGTGGCCATGCCTATTCTGTTCTTCTGTACCACCCTTTTTTGCGGGAGCAGGGATTTAAGTCTTCTGCTTGAACCACGTATCCTGATTTAGATTTTTGTAGATTGGAGTACAAATATTTTACAAAACCAAAGTGTAACTGGGGCAGCTCTTAGGAGTTGCAGTTCACTGTACTTCAGTGGAGCACTGCTGATTTGTACTTTGCCTGGATGTACCGGAAGGTTTTCAGGGTTGAAATAATGTACACAAAAACATGAGTCCGGCATGAAAAAGCTGATGGGGAATCAAGGCAGGGATGGGACGTAAGAAGCTCTTTTCTCTCTTTTGTACATCTTAGTAATTTATTTCTTTACTTCCTTAATTTACCAAAGACCTGAAGGACTGAAGCTCTGTGCTGTTGATCATGTCAAGGAGCTCAAGCTTTCTTTAAAGCTAGCCGTGGCTTTTGCTTTGGTCCTAGTTTTGCAGTATCCTTCCTAGCTTGTAGCTGTAGCAAAGCCAATGTTTGGACATCCTTATCCCATCCTCGCATGCACGTGCCCACTTCATGCACTCGGTGTACCTGCAATACGAGCAACCTGCATTTGTCGTTGTAATATGCTGGACACATACCTGGTCACATAATAGGAATGGGTTGCTAGGCCCAGAGAAAGACAGATATTGGGGAAGAATGTATAACCATGGAACATATCCACGGCTCGCTGCTCTCTTTGCCCCTCTGTAGAGCGGCAAGTCAGATATTCTAAGTGTTGCTGTGGGCCAACGTGTTAATAGCAGGCGATCCATGATCCAAGACGCGCTGTGTTCTTGGGAAGGCCACCAGAGCTACCAAAGTCAGCCATTATAAAGAAAATAGGTACTGCTAATCACAAACACACACTATTATCTAGAAAAAGAGATGTCACTAATGTTTAGAATGTGAACTTTTCCTCTCAGACAGAACAGTAGTGAAATCCCCCAGCTGCTCTGCCTTCCCCATAGCACTCCTCCAGCCACAGCTCCTTATGCTCTTTCATGATAGAGGTGGTGTTTTGTGTTAAATTTTGTAAACGTGCATGGGAGCATGCACACAGAATAACGAATTCCTTAACTAAGGAATTGGTTTTCATGAGGGCTGTTCAAGGGACTCCAGCCACTAATGTACTTGAGTCGCTGGGATTTGACTACTCATATTTTAGCAGCATTATGACTAGATTCTTCAAGTTTACCTACAAGTGTCTTTGAAATTATTAGACTTGTCTCCTTTTTTTCGATAATACCTACAAGGAGACCTTCAGTTTTATGCCACCTTGCAACAATCAGATCATATTGTTCCAACCTGAATTAGCATACGAAACAAATTCTGAATTGTTTTCTTCCTGCCTTGCAGGCCACGGGTCGCACAGCCTTAATGGAAGCCGCAAGAGAAGGCGTTCTCGAGGTGGTGCGTGGTCTGCTTGAGAGAGGAGTTGATGTTAACCTGTTTGACCTTGAAAGACACAGTGCTGCGCATTTCGCAGCCAAAGGAGGCTTTTTTGAGGTATCATCATTTGTGGTGTTAAAGCATTGCTGTAGAGCCAAACCTGAGTTGGTTTTTTTTGTTTGTTTGGTTTTTTTTTTTTGAGCTGGGTGTTTTCAGGTTTGGTTTTTTTTTTTTTTGAGTCCAGTACCTCAGCTGAACAAAGCATAATAATCAGCAATCAAAAGCAGCTTCTTTGTAAGTATCAAAGGGAAGCCAGCAGTGATAGAATCTCTCTCATAATTGCAGAGCCTTTTTTGCCAGGGTAGCTCTGAGTGTGTGCGCTAGCGTGGCTGTCTGCTGTGAACAGCACCATCGGAGAGCTTGTTTCTCTCAACGTGTAGCGTGTCACAGCTGTGTAACTTGGATGAAACATTACCATTATAAGAAGGGCAGGTGCAAACAGCTGCAGGTAGCCACTTTCTTCCCTATCCCCCGTATCATCTTCAAAGTATATAAAATTATGCAGTTTCGATTGTGCGTGCAATGTCGGCGTTACTTTAAGACAGCGGCCTGCAGTAGGCTGGCAGGAACGAAGATTATCCTTGATGTCTACAACTGAACGAGGTTTCTATTTCCTCGGTTAAGTAAGCACAGTACTATAGAAAACTTGAATGTTATGTGCACATTGATCAGCTGGCCACGGGAGAGAAGTTCACTATATAAACTGGGAATATACGGTATTGCATTTCTTTGTAAGTCACTCTCACACTTCCCCATCTTAAGAAACAGACAAGATTTTTTGGTGGTACTATCTTTGCTTTTCTAGATTTTGAGGATTATTTCAGCTTATAACGGAGACTTGGGCCTGATTGCTATGAATGGCAACACGCCTCTTCATTACGCTGCGGAGGGAGGATTTGCAAATTGCTGCAAGTTTATAGGACAAAGAGGTACATTAAAAATAAGTTACTTTGCAACTACCATGTATGTTCTTTTTCTGTGCTAAAGGAAAGATTTCACTTGGGCATTTATGAAAGATTTGATGCTCTGAAGTATCGTATGGCATATGTAATTCTCATTAAGAAGTGCCTAACGTAGGCTATTATGACTTATTTCTACTAATGTGGCTGAGATAAAGCATTCCTTAAAGAAAGCAGCAGGAACATCGTGGGTTTGTATCATTTAGAACTGGACTGCATTAAGTGGTTCTGGTTTTAGTGGTTTTTAGAAGTATCATATTGAATCTTCCAACAGAAAATTAATTTTTGGCTTGCTGATAATTTAAAAAAATTATCTCAGTGTAGTCATGGAGAAGACTTGATGCCCATGGGCGTTGAAACATACTCCAAGGAAGCTATGATCATTTTCTAACTTAATCAGATAATTGTATCACTTCAAGCTTTGATTGAAGACCACCATGCAAAATCCTCCATTCTGTTCTTGTCATTCAAAGTTTTAACTGTCGCCAAATTGTAAGGTTGGGGTATAGAACAGTGAGTGACGTTTCAATCTTTGTTTCTTTTTAACGTTGCTCACCACTTTAAGTAAAACCATAGAATTTTCACTGAACTTCTGTCTTTTTGTACCTATTCATGAGCGGACGGATAAGTAGAGCATGGGCTGCCCAATGAATCTCCCTTTGGGAAACAAATACGGACACGTGGCTAACCTTCCAGTCTGAGGTCAATGCTGTGGTTCCATCTACTATCGCTATTTATAGTTAAGACAGTATAAAATCACAGACCTGTGGCAATTAGTTGCATGTATATTACAAGTCTCTTATATGATGTAATCACTAATTACGAATTCCACTGCATTAACAGCGAAATTGGGTCCGTATTTTTAGGCTGTGATCCTACGTGGACAAACTTGTTAACAAAGACCCCACGAGCCATCGCCAAGGAAGGCGGTTTTAAAGCAGCAGCAGCAGAATTGCGTAAAATTGAAAATACCTTTAAAAACCAGTCCAAGCCTGGGGCTAAGGAGGACAACCCCCGCTGGGCGCTGAGGCTATACGACTGGTCCTTGGAGCACCAGCCTGCCCTCCGCAAGGCGTTGGAGGCCGTCGACCAAGGAGATGGGACGGTAGCTAAGGATGATTTTATATCCGTTATTCAGAAGCAGTGCGCCTTTGTGGACGTTGAACAAATACAAACTATTGCTGAAATGCACGAAGGATCTCACTCTGAGGGAATCAACACGGAAGAATTTTTTAAAGGCTCTAAATACCTGCAGAAAAGCTGCCTTATAACGTCCTTTGGACCCAAAGGGAAGAAGGGGAAGAAAGGGAAGAAACGAAGAGGCAAAAGAGGCATCGCCGTCCCCGTGCCGATTTGCGTTATTCCGAAGAGCGCCTGTCCGCGTAGGGAAGATGGCTTCCCTGTGTACATGATTGAGGCTATTCAGAACACTGCTGATAGCTACCATTTGAACCGAGGCCACCCATCTGCCCATCCCGTGCACGACGACCGTGCCTGGTATATAGATGAGCCAAGAAAAACGTACATGAATATTAACTACCTTGTCAGAGCAGGAGACATTCTCTCTCTACAGAAGGCATTTGAGGAGGGCGTGCAAGTAGACACAAAAGATAAATATTACAAAACACCTTTGATGGCTGCATGTGCAAGTGGGAACATAGATGTTGTGCAGTATCTTCTGGAGAAGGGGTAAGATCATTTCAGAGATTTTTTTTTTTTAAAATTGCTATTTTGGAAGGGCTTTCAAAAGCGTAAATTACCAGTAAGCACTGGGATGCAACAGACTGTGGTTTCTTTTTTATTTGCATAACGTTTAATACTAAAGTTAGTTCCATAAGATCCTGAGTTACAGAGGGTTAGTTTGTTATTTTTCACACTTTAGGAAGAGGGAAATAGAAACACCCAGGAGGTAAGTTCCCCAGGACTGAAGTTTTTGGTGTCTGGGCTGTTGACATTTTGGTGCAGAGCACCTACAAATCCAAGTCTATTGGAACTGCAGTGAGTTCATACCCACGTCTCAGACAGTGCATCCTGAAAACTGAGCTCTCAAAACTGGACGAATGATTTGGGGGAAATCTGGCTCAGGTGACTTGCCTGAAATCATCAAGGTACTCTTAGCTGAATCATCACGGCAATCCTGGACTTCCCTCTTCCACGTGCCAGGGCCTTTGCATGCAAATGTGTTAATGAGATAAGCCTCATAATCACTTTCCTCTGCAGCCTCAGCAGGCTGAGGCAGCAGGATCTACACCAGAAGCGCCTGCTGCTATTTAGTCTGTTCCTTACTTTAGAAGTGCTTCAGCAATTTTGTAGCCTGCAGATACACTTGTGAAATATCTCACTGACAGCTTAAAAAGGAAAGCAATTTAAGCTTCAGTCACACTTGTGTAATAGTGTAATCTCTTTTTTATTGTCAGACTGCTCTAGTCCTACAGTCATTCACCTAAACGCTTAAATGAACATTTTTCTAAGATATTTACATTAGCTTTGTTCTCTACCTATAGCTTGAATTCATTTTAATGTTAATTTCTAAGGATAAGTGGCTGTAGTAGTTGCTCCAATTCCTGCAAAGACTTAACAGCACATGGATCTTCACACACCCTGGTAATTACACTGACATTCCTGGGGCATATGGAAAGTTGTGTAAATGTGTATATTCAGGTCTTCCAAAGATAAGGATGCAAGAGTTAGCAAATTAATCCAGCAAGTTAACCTCCCCTGCTTTCATCAAGCCTCACTAGACAGCACTGGAGTCACATCTCATCATATTTAACAGTTAGACCTAGCGATGTAATAACTTAGTTTAAAAAAAAAGTACCAATTTTGAGATTTTTAAATTGACAGAAATCAGAAAGTGGAGAGGAAAGTTATCATCAGTACGGTGTTTAGCTTTGCATCTTTCAACAGCGTGGACTTTCAGATACTTTGCTTGGCATGGGAGTTCAAACACTTTTTGCAATACCACCTTTTCAGTACAGTATCACAAATCCATATGGAATAGAAAACAAAACATTTATTCAGAGCTATAGAAAACGCTGAGGCTTAAACATAAATTCATGGTATCCACTTTCTATCGTGTTCCAGAAAGACTCAGAAGTAAATTAAATTTGTGCTAAAGGCAAATTCAATGTTTGATCAGGAGAAAATGCTGAAGAATTTTTAAGTCAGTGCTGTGTCGTCCCTGTTCCCTTCGATCGGTTTGTTTCTGATAGAATGGAGTTAGCAAAAGGGATTCAGGGGCAGACAGACCATCAGTCCAGGCATGGAGGTTGAGTTGAGAGAGAAAGTGGAATAGCTGGAACCGCTTATTTTAATGAGAAATATAAAGGACATGAAAACTGCATACGAATAAACCATAACAGCTAAGCAACTGAAAGATAACAAAGGTAAAACTGGTAAGTCTGGGGAATTTACTGCGATAAGATCTCGCCAAAGGTAGAATTGCAAAAAAGATGAAAAATTTAAACAAGAGAAGATAAACAGATGAATCTCTTCTTTTGATCTAGAGTTAAATATTAACCATCTGACCTGAAAAGCAAAAAGCTATCCCTGGAAGCAGATTCTTTCATCGTTCTTCTTCCGTCTCCCTCCCTCCCTGTCTTTTGGGGAGACATCAGCTCTTTGTCCCTAGAGCAAACGGGACAGTGACCCCAGTTCAGTTCAGGACCTCTGGGCTGTCCTAAATACAGCGGAATGTAATTCACTCTGCTCGAGTACTGGGGAATCCCCTCATGAGCCTGTGGCCCCTTCTGAACCCACGCGGGAGATCGCAGATCTGGGCACGGTCATGGACTCTGCTTTCTTTGAAGATACAGGGGAACCCTATTTCTTCCCTTTTAGCACCATTGAGGGCTCTAGCGGCTCTTGCTCCCCAAGCCTTGCTTTTTGCATGACCCCAGCCCAAAAGCTCCCAAGGCAGCCAGTTGCTAAAGGGCCGATAACGCTTTTCCCCTCAGCTCCATCCAAAGGCAGCGTATTGCAAATGTCTCCCCCAAACTCGCCCTTGCATCCTCCAGAACATGGCAGTTTTAACCCGGGAGCAGAAACTGATCTAGTTGAGCGACGCAGCAGCTGAAAAAGCTTTAAATCCTCAGATATTCCGAGACAGACATTCTCTAACTCATTTGTAAATTGGACAGTAGGCAATTTTGCCATGTTTTAGAGCACCTGTTCTTGGCCCAGAAGCATTCTTTTTTGAATTCCTTAATCTGCTTTCTGCCATTCTCAGTGAAGCTGGAGCACAAACACCAGCAGCACTTTAGAGGACTAAGCTGTTTGAATGCCCGTTTTTCTCTGTACCTGTGAAAACCTCAGCGTAGAGGACACCGTGTTGGCTTACAGGGGGATGTGATCACCACCCAGGCACACGCTTACAATTAATATTCCATGACAAGCTGTAGATCAGGTACTAAAATGGTTTCAGCGTAGCAGTAGCAATATGAAAATATTTATTTACATTGAATATGCCATTGCAGTGGGCAGTTAACATCGATTGTATCTGGAGCTGTGGACGTTACTGGATCTAGTAGCTAGCTTCACCTGCCACAACTTCTCTTGTTCTGTTGTAGGGCCGATGTAAACGCAACAGACAATTTCATGTGGACTCCTCTCCATCACGCTTGCTATAATGGGCACCTAGATATTGCTGAACTGATCGTGAAGGCTGGAGCAGCAGTGGATGCGCCTGCAATAGGCAATGCAACCCCGCTCATGAGAGCCATTGAGATCTGCAGATTGGACATAGTTTATTTTTTAATCGACGCAGGTGCTGACATCCAAGCTACAAACAGCAATGGTAAATATCAGTGTCTTCAAAAAAGGCCTGTTTCCTTATGTGTATACGTGTTTTATTAAAACAAACAAACCCAAAAAACCTAAGTTCTTGGAACACTTTGAGAAGTGTTCGGAATTTATGATTGCTGTCAGGACCGGGATGAAGGTAAGAGTTAGGTTCCATTAGTTTTCTACAGTGTGGAATCACTATTGTAAGTACTCAGCTTTCCTGGGTTTTATGCATCTAGAAAATAAAGTAACGTGATTAAGGAGACTGTTGCTCCTCACAAGATATATACAGAGGTGTAAGTGGCTTTAATGAAAAAATTCTATCTAGTTAATAGTATTATTTCCTGGTAAATTGGATTTTAGTTGTGGCCAGTGTATACTCTGCCACCCATTTAAGTCACTTATTTTTTATGCACAGGCAGCACTGGTTAAAAAAATGTCTTGCTGCTTAGCATGTAAATATTACTTCTTGAGAAAAAAAAACAGAAAAACAAATCTGAACTGATACTGAAGCGTTACCTCCTCGCAGCAGATCCCTCATTCGCTATTATTTCCCCTATTTTCAGAGTCATTTAAACAGTTAACATTTACCACATTTTAAGCTCTTGCTCTAACATAGGAAGCAACATTGCTACATAACGAGACTTTCCTTCCCAAAATGCCTTCTAGGTGAAACCCTGCTTGTAGAAGGGATGTGTATTCTCCATTTCTGTTACCATGTGGAGTTCTAATTCACACAGCAGTTTAGTCTCGCAGCTACGTTACAGCCACAGGGTCTCATCTCATAAGCTCCAGGAGAGTTTTTCCTTTATTAAGCGTCGAAGGTGTTCAGCCCCGTTTAAACTGCGGGGCTTTCCCTTGACTCCTTGCCAGCCCCAGAGCAAGTGTGGAAGAGGTAGATACCTCCAATAACTCGGTCTACATTCCTGACCTTGTACTATGCTGGCCGTCTCCTAGTGCTAAATGTTCTCAGCTCTCCAAGATCAAAATTACAACCTGCAGGACCAGCATATTAAGCTGCAAATGCCAGGACATTAAGAGCAAAGCAACCGCTCCAAGAATTCCTGCAATATTTGTTTTGGAGGCTTGTTTCTGCAAGCCCTTATTTCTGCAAGCAGTGCTGATGACTGCCAGTCCTCACACCAATGGCAGGCTCGCTGCTGGCACACTGAACGGTTAACAAAATAGAGGCCTAATTAAATTCAGTTGACTGTAGTGTCCTTATCCGGTTGCAATAACAAGTGCCAAGGTTCATTTTCATGGCTTATACAGGTATTTATTTTTTTAAATACAGGAAAGAGTGCTCTTGATATTGCTAAAGTATTTGCAGATTCTAGAATAATTGATCTGCTCCAAAATGAACTGGAAAATTTGCCAAAAGTACCAGAAAAAAAAGCAGCAGAGAAAGAAAAAGTTGTGAAGCCAAAGGCAGCTTCTACACTGATGCCTGTAGAGGTACAAGCTGTGAAAAAAGAGGTATGAGAGATGGTAACAAAGGATTGATTTGCTAATAGCAGAGTGCTTCTTTCTTTCATTTATTTGCCATCCATGTCTCTCTAAAGCTATAAATCGGGCAGTTTTGTTAAAGTGACTATTTTCAGAAGCCAGTGCTTGCTCTTGCCAGTACTAGTACTTGTTCATTGGTTGAAATTTTGACTTGTTAATTACGTGAACTTCATGTCTTCCCCAGTCCCACTTAAGAATTATGTCCTACATCACTGACAGGACACAGAAAAACATTCCCTCTGCTTTTCCCGCCTCCTCCTGCGGTTTATGATCGTCCAGCTCTGTTGTGGTAAATACTGAACAACTGGTAACCGTAATTCCTTAAAGGGAGCACCGGTTTCTTCACAGGATAAGACCAAGGCCCTTCAAATTAGTAGAAAGGTCTTTTTATTCTGCTAATCGAACTCATTGAGGCGATATCAGGCTTGCTGACTTCTCAACTTGTCTCACATCCTTCCTCTTCTACTGTTGACCCGAGTCCTGTTTCTCAAATCCCACACCGATGTTTGGCTGTTGTCCTTCCGAGTGCCTTTCCTGCCCCTGCCGGGAGCCTTGAGCACCTTACCATCACCCCGGTTCCCAAGCTGACATCAGCCGCCGTGACCACATCCTGGTTGTCTTGTTGGGGATGAGATCATCTTGATTTACCAGTGGTATTTGTTGGTCTTAGTTAGGGATGCTATTTAGAGAGGAAATGCAATTGTATCTGCGTTGCTGGAAGTATCCTTTAGGAGTCCTGCCCTGAACAGTGTAGTAAATATGTCCCAGTAGCCAAATCTTGGTTTCCCCCTTTCAAAAACGTTTTGAATTTGTCAGGGATAGTATAGGACTTTCATAGGCAGGAGGATGACAACCTTAGGTGCTTATTTACTCATCACCCGGCGCAGAATGGGATCGCCAGTGGTACTAGGTGATTGTCTTGTGAGTCTTAAAGAGCAGTTAATGTTTTAGTGTCCAAGAAGGAGAGGCATCACCTAACTTTTAAAAGGCTTCCCTCACAAATTTTGGTTATAAAAATTATCAGCTTTACAAAAACCAGATTCTAAACAGATTAAGAAAAATACACACGCAGTAACTAGATAGCAAAAGATGCGTCAGAAGATGCAGGACGCGTGCCTTACTGCCGAACGCGATGTATTTGTATAACTGAGAACAACTTCTCTTTCAGCCTTCACAGATATCTCTGCCAGTTGTAGAAAAATCCATTCCTGAAAAGGCAACACGTTCCCCTAAGGACGGTGTTATTCATCTGAACTCTTTGATAACCAGCGGTGCTACTAAGAGAGATGACATCACATTCAAACCCAGAAAAGTACGTACAGTAGCAAAACATGAGCACAGTTTCACCTCAATTTAAAGGCAGACCTTGCTGTAGATCGAAAACCAGAACAATCTGATGAACTGACTTCACAACTGAACTAGCTTATAGATGATGTGACGCAGGCCACAAAACATGAGCTTGCCACGAAACAACGGTAAACTAAAGGGTTCATACATATGTGTGTGTATATATTATATACATACACATGTATTTATGTGAAACAAACTATCATGGAAATCAAGCCAGGTTTTAAAGTAGGATTAAAGTGGACCCGCAGTAAAATACAAATGCAACCCTGTTTATGATATGGATCTTTACATTCTTACACTTAAAGAATAGGAGTCCTTGTGCATGGGGCTGGCGCTTCTAACTTGCCTTCTCAATTAGGTATCACATGATTACTTATGTCAGTGACAGTTACTGAACTAAATGGATCACAGTACACTAAATATTTACTTCCTAGAGTTAGAATATTGGAAATACAAAAATTGTATCAGGGACTTGTTAGTACTCATTTGCCAGTAACTGAGAAACAGAAAAAGAAGATCAGAGAGAAGTAATTTGGGTTTTTTTAGTCCTTAAAAAGGAAAAGAATACCATTGCTGACTGAGAAGTTTTGTTTGGAGTTTGTTTACCGTTTCCCTAATCCCGATTTGTGGTAGTTTCTGCGGTGGTCTCAGGGGAATAAGGCTATGTGGCCACTGACTCTACGGCTAATTACTGTTTTCCAGTCTGAGGACCTTGGGCCTGAGTCAGTCATTCTAAACAATTAGCTTTGGATCTTCTTTCCCGTATTATCCCTCACCTGAGCCCATGGCACGTTATACATTGGAAGTGACAACAAGAGAATGCTCTGCTTATACATACAGAAATTGTTGTGGTATCTTCCCCAGGAGGCCACGCTAGTTTTCTTCTAGTCTCAGGACGGAAAGGAGTGCTAGAACATGGCTCTGTTTGGCTAACAGTATCTTCTTAATGCTTCAGTTGCAGAAGTCGTGTCCAAATTAACTACAAATACCTTTATTTTCTAGATTTGGGCCCCTGAAGCTGCAACAGAGGAGCTAGTAAGAAAGCAAGAATTGCTCCGCGAACGCTTTACCCTTGATGGCCACTCAGAAAGCTCCACGACCCCCTTTAACAGAAAAGTTATGGAATAAGCACACAGCTGGAAGAAGCTACTGCAGCACGTATTTTGAGGGGACAAAAAAAAAAATCTAAAAGGCTACTCCTCTATAAGGAACAACTCATGCAGTGCTCAGTAAACGTACCTCAGTTATGATAAAAAAAAACATGTAGCAAGTTTTTCCTCTGTAGATTATGTTGCTTACACACAATCTTCTGTTAAGGGCTTAGTCTGGAAAAAGGTTTATCCTTGTGTATGTAAAGGTATGGCTTTATGAGGCTATTTTTCACCCCAACATAAGACTTTCTGGAAGATGTAAGTGTTACCCTTTCTACTAAAAGGGTATTAAATATAAAGATATGAAGATAGCATTCAAAAATTGTTCAAGACACCAATGTTCTTGGTTGCCTGCAGAGGCAACAGAAAGTGCAGAATTTACAACCAGGACTACTGCCGTCTACCTTACTCCTTTCATGTTCTCCCTCGTACACTTGCAAGAGCGCACAAACCTTTCTCCTCACTCACTGAGGACGTATTCCCCAACTGCGGCGTTTCAAAGCTGCCATCAAGACCTTTAGATATTTTCGGCAAACTTGAAAAACATTCCGAGATTTTGTGAATATGGGTTCTGGTATTAAGAGCTACATCCACAGCTAATCCAAATCAGTGCTTGCCCCCACAACAGCAAAGTCAACAGAGATTCTCCCTGCCGTTAAAGTGAGTTCTTTGGGTGGGAAGGAACTGGTGTCTTAGAAGTGACCTGACCTGCGGTATTTAGTGTGAAGAAGAGGTACTGAAAGTTCATTATATGAAGCGTATTACGTCAAGATTTGTGCGATAGGATCAGGCCAAACCAGCCTGCCTTCTGCTGAGAGACTCGGCGCCTCTTGAGTTCTGTTGATTATCTCTGCAAAATGGTTGGCAGCAGAGAAGTGAACCCAATTTGGAGCCTCAAAAAGGCAGTAACAGGTTGTAAGTTTTGGTTAAGCAGAGGCTGGAAATACTGGGGACATTTAGCTTAGAGAGGAAAGAAGTGGGAGGGAATGCCATAAAATATATCTAAAGAAGCAAAAAGTGTGGAGAAATGAACTCAAACCTCCTATCCTTTCACAGAATACAAGAACATTCAGACTACAGAAAAAAAAAGGAAAGCAGCACACAGATATTAAATACTCTGCAATGTGCAAATAGCCTGTGGAACCCTGTAGCCCAATTATCCTTGGAAACATAAAAAATAATATTTACATAGACTGTGAGAAGAGTCTAGTTAGCCAAGGGATAAAACTCCCTGTGTTTCAGGACCTCAGCTAATTACGGTTGGCACATGATAGAGAAAGTTTTCTAGCAATGCAGTTTGCCCCTGATTGTCCAGCGTGGTGATGTGTGTGTCCCTTAGGAGAGAAAATGACGCTGGCCTAGACAAACACTAAATTAAATCAGCTCTGGTTTGATAGTACCCATTCTTCGCATTTATTTTAACATTGTGAGACTTCAAGAGCGGTCTGGCTCGAGAGTCCAGCTACTTTTGAAAATTTGTTTTCAAACATACTCTTCTTTTTTTAAGTGCAAGTCTTGAACTCCAGAATCCAAGCTTCAAACTGGGTTCTCTCCTTCTGGTTCATCATTTCTTGTAATAAGAACCAAGTTTTGCCCATGCTGGCGTGTGTGGTATAACATTTGCATGCCTGGATTTGCCTAGGTATGAAGAGAGCAGAGTGGAAGGTTGCTGGGGAAAGGCTACGCAGTCACATTTTTAAAGACCCCACCGCTGCCTGCATGACTCTGTGTGCAGCGACCCCTTTTTAGCTCTGGCCGCACATCCAAATGTAAGTGTGATACTTAGTAGATAACCAAGGCAAATGCAAAGCAAGTAGATCTATCTAGTGAGATACCATTTTCAAATACCACTCCTGAACATGTTATTTGTATGAATGTGGTTGTGCACAAGTAGTTTATGACAAGTTGCTTACATTGAGAAAATATCCTGATGCATTTAGCATTTTAATGGTTCAGTATAAAGAAAGACTTTGCAGGCAAGTGAGATACCATTTCAAATATCGGCTGTCTTGGAATTCTTAATATCAGCATATCCTCTTTGCCTGTCAGCATAAAACTTCTGCTGGCTGCAGATGATTGTAAATAACAAAAAGAATAGTGTTAAAGTTAGCCATAGGAGGCAGTGCAGGCAAGGAGCAGGATGCCCATGAACAGTTGCACGTAAAACTGCATCTCTAAAAGCAGGAGAGGCATGGGGTCAATGTGCCAAACAGTAGCCATCCAAATAAAATCGAGCAGCACAGTCAGAAACTCCTAACTCACCCTGTAAGGTAAAACTCTGTTTCTGGCAGAGTTATGTCACAGAGATTAGCGAGGAGAGTTCTCCGCTGTTAGAGCCAGTTGCTCAGCTCTGCTCTCTGGAAGTACCACGGAAATACTCCTCACTTGGGCAACTACTGCTGTGTTATGGCATGGAGCGTTTTCTGCTGGCTGCGTTCGTTGGGGTAACTAAGCAAATTGACAAGAACTTGAATGCAAAGGGAACAAGCTAACCTGGCCCGCAGAAGGGGCCATCCCCTGCATCAGTTCGGATCACACTGTAGAATTAGGCGTGTTGGCGAGTAGCCTCCGAAAAGGTCGTGTGGAGAGGAGAGCACTGAGAGGGGGCCATTTTCTGTTCCCGTAGGGAATCCTCATCATCATCCATGGGCTTTTTCAGCACAGCCAGAACAGGCTGCAGACTCTCACAATCTTCACATGTTGTCCCACAAAAAGAGAGGGGGGAAGAGCTGTGCCTCAGCTGTACACAACATGATGGCTGACTAGAAAGAAATACTTGTGCTCCTTTGGCCTGCTGGCTTCTCCGTAGCTCCCTGGTCCTCTCCGTAGCAGGCTGCCCAGAGAGTTGGCAGACTTGTCTCACGAGCTACCACCCCATCTCTCATCCCGCCCTCAGCCTGGGACTGCCTTTCTGCAGGAGCACAATGACAGAAGAGGCGAGGCAAAGCGTCGTCACGCACCACACAAGGCCAGCCACTCAAGCACGCAGTTGTGAAGACGGCTCATTTTGCGCAAGAGAAGAAACGTTTATCAAATGTACATGAGGGACATGAGGCAGGACTCCCTGTCCCAGGGATTTCTGTCTCTGCCCCCAGCTGTTTTTCCAGGCTGGCTTGGTTAGGGCTTTTTGCTGCTGTTATGGGGCTATGGTGCTGTTTAGGGCTTTCAAAGTCCGTCTCAGGTTTAAGATCTTATCAACCAAGCGGCCTCAGTGCCATCTGTTGCAGGTATCAAACAATAAATGGTGTCACTACTTAAGTCTGAGCCTTCCCTACAGTTCCTGTATTCATTTTAATGAGAGAAAGGCAGCAGTATTTGTGTATTTATTTACATATTGAAAAAAATAACTACCTTGTGGCATTTTCAGAGAAGAGAGTATAAGCACCTAACACTGACTTTAATGGCGTTTTGATATCTAACACCCAATCAAAAAAATCCAGCGCTCAGAAGACATTTTTGCATGAATAGTCCACTCATTCAGGTCCCAGGGGCATGGAGGCAGGTAGCGGAGCAAACTGAGGGGTTTGGCTGGAGTCAAGAAGCACCTTTCAGCATCGTCCTCCTCAGGCGTGGTGACGAGTAGGTGTTTAGAGGCTGCCCACTTGTACACCAGAAGTGGGGTCGGAGAGGCTGTTGCATGAAGCAGTGGAGGAAATTTTTAGGGATGTGAAAGCAGATGTCACAAGGGATGTCAAGGGATAAAGCTCCAGAGCTTAAAATTGACATCAGCAGAAGGAAGGGTATTGAGTAAAGAGCTGGGAGCAAGCTGTGGGAGAGGGAAAGAGCCTGGGCTGATGGACCAGTCATGGAAAAGCTGAGTGATATTCAGTGGATGGTGTTAAAGGGTTAAACCTAAGTGAGAGAGAGACCTCAGTGACAGAGAGCAAAGCAGCACTCACTCTCCCAAGCGAGAGCGACTTCTGGGAAGTTGAACCAGCTCTATGTCAGAAAACGGACCGAGAAAAGGAAATTTGTAGGTGGGAGTTCAAACAGATTATGACTGTGACTCCATCTCTTGAGACAGGTAGCGCAAGTGAAAAATAAATCGAAGGGGGAAACCAATGCAGAAAAATTAAGCAGACAGAAGGCAGCAACACTGAAAGGAAAAGGAAAGATGAACTCTGCACGTCTACGCGACATAAGACTAGCTGAGTGGTATACTAGCTTTGGTTCGCAGTCAGGCTGTAATCTAGCCTTAGTCACCCTTTGCTGTTTGCCTTTAAAGTTCAAGACACTTGTGACATCTTCAAGTATTGTTTCAAACTAACGCGGGTACCTCAGGCTAGCTGCTGTTGACACCCAAAAGCGCTTCACGTACCACTCCACTGCAGAACACAGGCAATTACATTTCTCATCCCCCGATTTCCAACATGTGCTATTTTAAGTTCACTTGCAAAACACATGAAATTAGTGAGGGCTGGGTATTGCTGTCGTAGAGACCATTGGCACACGTTTATGGGCTCAAGACTCAGTTCTTTAACTCCAGAGCATCTTTCAAAGGCTCCTCGGTGCTGAATAACAGACTCAAAATTCATCAAATACTACAGGACATGATAGTAACTGCGCACCAAGAGATATTTGATAGAAAAGACCTCAGTGAATGATCAACCGCTTCAGGCCGATAGTGAACTGATTTTATTTTCTATTTTTTTTTAAAAAAAAAACCACTTCACCATTGGGCTCCTTCCTTCTCACATATGGGGACAGCTGGATTCACACGCACCCAATTCCCTGTTTCACCCACACACCCCACACATTTCTACCCAAAATGCAAACGTGTCCCTTTGTGCAGCTCCTCTGTCCCTGAGACTTCTCTAAGCCACTATCTCGTTTCAGCAGCTTGCCTCTGCTATCGCTGTTAATCCAGGAGGAAGACACGATCAGAGTTATCTTGCGCTAAGCAAACAGTATGACAAATCTTCACTTTGATATGACGACATTCATACAGCTTCAGTAAAGGCCACAAAATAACGTTTGACAACAAGTCCTCTCACCTCTGTCCTCAGATTATTTTACAGGCTTCCTATATCCAGTACGTGCGTTTTTCCCCAATTTACCCTATGTTTCATGAAATACATATTTAGGAACCGAAATATAAGAACATGCTTTTTCTCCCCATTTTTAACACATTTACCATTCGCAATTGGGTTTTCGGGAAGGCAAATTGCAACACAAATATTGTTCTAGTTGCAGCAATCTATGCTCTCAGGCTAATGCAAAACAGGCGATGCAGAGTGGAATTCTTGAGCTGCTGGAAGTGCAGTGGAGGTAGTAAATACAGTCACAGCATGGGACCTTTGAATGGCTCCTGAACAGCCCAGCTTATCAGTTGTTTGAGGCTGAACCCCAGGAAATTTAATTTAGCCTTACTACTGCTACAATTCCCTCGCCATAGCTCCAAGGAGCATCTCATTTGGAATAACAAACCAGGGAAGAGTTCCAGCAAGAGGAATTGAATTGGCTTGAAAGGGCTGGAGGAAGGAGGATTTCCTCATCCCCAAGGAAGGGCTCCACTTCCCTCCTCTCCCCCCAAAAGAACTTGACTGGCACAAGGCTAAGTCAAGGTTTGTTGTCATTATAAGCCTTGGAGACCCCTGGAAGGAAGAGGAAAAAAGAAATAGTAAAATAAAACAAGAGAGTATTGCAGAGTGTGATCTTACTGAGAGGGTGGGGTAAGTCCTTTCCTACTACCAGCAGTGCTTGTACAACCCAACAGCTCTTCTGTGGCACAGGGCTTGCAGGGAAATCAAACACTGTGGAGCTGCTACATCTGTCCAATTACTACAGCCTATGACATGCTGCTTACGGGAGAAACGGAGGCCAGGTACCCCAAAAGGAAAAGATGGGAGAGCTGTAGAAAGACAGAGAGCAGACTATAAAAATGGGAACCTGCTAAAGATTTTGTGCAATCCAGCTCCTACCTGGTGACTAAAGAAGGCAAAAGAAGCCTGCATGTCACAGGGAATTGCCATTGAGCTGTACAACCATTACAGAGGGACAACCAGAAACATTCGCATGAGCCAAAAGTACCTTCTAATTGCCTATTAATTCTGAATGTCTGTCAGCAGTTATTATCTGATGGGCCAGAGCGACCTGGCATCTACTGAAGAGAAAAAGAAGAAATCAAATATAACCATTACTTAAAAGAAATAGCTAAAGAATCATTTCATCATGACTTTCATCCCCTCGTGCCTTTTAGCCCCCCTTCGCAATACCTTATTCCTCCTGGTAGCCTTCTCCTCTGAGCCTGCTAGAGCTGCTTGTCCCTTTATGTCCCCCACCAGCTTCTCCTGTCCCAGCTGAGGGGAGCGCATTTATAAGGGAGCAGGGCCCTCCCTCTCCCAGCTGACTTGAATTGGCCGCTGGTTGCCAACAGCTGGGCTTTTCCCTTACCAGCCCGATAGTTCAACGGTTTCTTGTGGTCACTGTGTGACTCTTAAAGCCTACCTGGGCAAACAGATTTTAATTTCTCAGTAAACAAGGAATATCCACCTTCTGACAGTGAAACCTCTGCGTACTGAAAGGCACCACCCGCATTTGAAACACTGATTTGCATCTTTTTAAAAATGCATTTGCTGAGGCCAGGCTCCTAACCTTGCGCGGTGTGCTTTCGGGGAACAACTGTGGGAGGGAGCTTTTCCTGAATATAAAAAATATTCAGCGAAAATGAATTTCAGAGATGCATGTTGCTTTGCTTACAGAAACCAATTTTAAAATGAACCTTGAGCATTCACGGCAAGATCTGCTGGGGGAACATTGAAAAATGTTGAAATATTTTCCTCTTAAATAAAATTTTGATGAAGCTTGTAATCAAAACTTCAAAACTGATCATTTTCCTTCAAGCTCCAGATAGGGTTGTAAATGAAATGAAATGAAAAGAGGAAAGGAAAGGGGAAAGGAAAGGGGAAAGGAAAGGGGAAAGGAAAGGAAAGGGGAAAGGAAAGGAAAGGGGAAAGGAAAGGAAAGGGGAAAGGAAAGGAAAGGGGAAAGGAAAGGAAAGGGGAAAGGAAAGGAAAGGAAAGGGGAAAGGAAAGGGGAAAGGAAAGGAAAGGGGAAAGGAAAGGAAAGGAAAGGAAAGGAAAGGAAAGGAAAGGAAAGGAAAGGAAAGGAAAGGAAAGGAAAGGAAAGGAAAGGAAAGGAAAGGAAAGGAAAGGAAAGGAAAGGAAAGGAAAGGAAAGGAAAGGAAAGGAAAGGAAAGGAAAGGAAAGGAAAGGAAAGGAAAGGAAAGGAAAGGAAAGGAAAGGAAAGGAAAGGAAAGGAAAGGAAAGGAAAGGAAAGGAAAGGAAAGGAAAGGAAAGGAAAGGAAAGGAAAGGAAAGGAAAGGAAAGGAAAGGAAAGGAAAGGAAAGTCCATCCTTAATGTCTCTGTTCTAACAGGCTTCAGAACTGCCATTAATAGTTTTCACTAAAATAAATAACAAAAAATCCGTGGGCTTTGGACAGTTCTGTTTACTTGACTCTATTTGCATGCTTATCCGGTCAGGGAAGACAATTGCTCCTGACACGTCTGACCCATCGCCATCCAAAGGCTCAGTTGCAAAGCTGAATGTTAAGTACTGACTGTTTACAGGGAGCGTTTGCAGCAGTGTCGGGTGCTTGGGCGAGGTCGGATCACGCCAAGCGATGACTGAGCCCTCAGCAGAAAGTGGGTTCGCGTGTAACGCTGCACTGATGAGCTCTGTTCGTTTTGGTCCTGGTGCTGGCTGGGGAGCCTTGGTGTACAATTACACCGCTTACGTGTGCTGGGAGAGGTGTAAAGTGAGATCCTTGCTAGACTCCTAGATTTAAAAACCTGCCCCAAATCTACAAAAAATTTTCTAAGATGTCAGTAAGCACCACTCATGCGCCTCCCCGTCTAGCAGAGCAGGCCATTGATCTCACGCTCCGCACCTCGGGGCCCAGCTTGGTACCACGTACAGAACACGCCTGAGAAACTCTCCAGCACCACAGTCTTCAGTGTATCTTCAGTCGCTGACATTTTCAGTCCGAAACTCAGCTGCAGCATGAAACTGTGGTAAAAATGGTGCCGAGCTCACTTCTTGCGTGGAGGGCCGTATCTAGGGACTGCTTGGGAATCTTGCATTAAAGAGGCACTAGGAAAAAAAATAAAAAATTCATGCAGGTAAGGATTTGGACCATACCAACGTGCATTAGCACCACATCTAATCACCCAGCTTTCCTTCACGCTTCGATGGGCTCCCTGTTCCCTCCCCACATAAAGTATGTTCTTGTCTAATCAGGACCAGTGCAAAGGCCTCCTGGGGAGCGTGGGAGGAGGGGGAGGAAGGATGCTACCCTGGTATACCCAGCGCAGCGAGGCAAGAAACACCCTGCTCCTTCCTTTTGTAGTAAAAAATGCCTTAGAATTTAAAAAGGCTTACGCTACAGTGGCTGAGACATCAGTACTTTCTCACTGGGTTTTCTGCCTGGGGTACTGACAACAGTCAGAAATTTGCCTGGAAGCAATAAACTAAGCCAAAAAAATAAAGCGCAAGTGAAAGGCACAATTGAAAGTCACATCTGAACAGGCAAGACACCGTGCCAAAGCAGTCAGCAGCCTGGTGGATATTTTAGATTGTTTAATCCTTCAAATGTATGCCAAATATATACCTGAAGTCCTCAGCAGACAGCTTTGCTTCAGTGAGAGGTTCACTCCAAAGAAAAGCAAACACAGGTGCCTTCCTTCTGCTGGAGCTTATAATAATAAGAAGTTATAATAATAAGAGGTTATAATTATTTAAGTTAATAGTAATAATTGCAATACAACACAAATAATTGGATCCCTAATAACCCTGTTTTGGGGAGCCATGGTCCAGCAAACAGCTTTTCCCATCTATAAAGCTGAATTAGTTTATGCGGAAATCCCCGGTGTTTGTGGTAGCAGGCAGCTAGCGGAGCGGAGCTGGGGGCCATCTCTACCCAGCCCCTTCATTTTGGTTTCTGGTAAAATCGGACTGTTTTGCTGGGCGATGCCCCCAGAAAGCAACGCGCAGAGTCTACTTCTCCGCAGCAGCCTGAGAAATGGGATGATGGTGATGTGCTTTGGCACTCACTGTTGCTACGCATTTAACCCTGCTGTGAAAATTTGGCCCTCAATTGCAAATTTGCCCAAGATCCATTTAAGGAGGCAACGTAAAGCTTCCTGGCACCACCTCGGTCAGGCGTTTGCTGCTGATGTTGATCCTTGGGCAGGCAGGAGAGCACAGGGCCAGGGTTTGGCAGGAACCTGGCGCGTGAGAGGGCTCACACCGTCCCTTTGCTGATTTTATAATCCGCAGGGTTTAACCATGGAGGGGAAGGCACGAAGAGAGCGAGAGGCACGGAGGGAAAGCTGCTGGTAATGTCAGAGGCAGAAAGACAAGTCTGCTGGCATAAGGGAAGCAAAGGTCTGCTCCTGGGGGCTGGGGGCACGGCGGTGGCAGAAGGAGGGAAAGGGGCAGCTTGCCAACACACCGTGAATAAAAGTCGCTGGCAGGGGAAAGGTCCCTCCACAAGGCTTTTGCCTCGGCTGGGCAAGAGGGACCGAGCATTTTGCATGCTCTATTTTCTTCACAGCCCAGAGCAAGACCTGGGGCTCAGATGTCATTCTGAACTGGTTTTCGCCTTCCTTGCAAATATTTAACCGCTATATTTTCCTTCTGCCGGCCAGCTGACAGGAGCGAGACCCTGGCGCAAAACATAGGCCAGAAGGACAGAAATACATTTGCATTCCTTCAAAGCGCATCGGCGGTGCAGGGGCGAGCCCTTGGCGAGCCCTCGTCAGCGCCCTCTGGGCTGGCGAGGGACCAGGGGGATGCGCACCCACCTCTGTCCCCACCTTGCACACGCAGGTTCCTCATGCACATATATAGGAGAAACATTTTTCTCCCCCTTTCTGGCCACTGCTGCAGGATTTTCATAGCAATGTTTTCTTCCAATCTCTGCTGCCCTCTGCTGATGCAAAGCCAGGCAGAGAGGAGAGCCCTTGCCATGAGCCAAAGCCTCAGTATTTTGCTGCAAAAGCTCACCTTCATCCTCATTCAAACACCAGCATAGTCACAGCCTGTGGTTTCCTCTTCTTTGTCCCCAACACAAACTCTGAAGCTATGAAGCATGTCACCAGGGGTAGGATTTCTTGTTTAATCACACCACAGTGATTTAGGAGAAGTTAATTCATCCTCATTACTTCATACCAGGTAAATACTTGTTTAATCAATTTACAGACTTCAATAATTAAAAAGAAAAAAAAAAAGAAAAAAAGGGTAAGATGAGGGTTAAAGGCTCTGGCTTGAAACTGGGTCCCTGCACTTTGGATTTTCCACTTGAATTTCTCCCTGCGCCAGGAGTCATTCTGGGAAACTCAGCCCTTTCCCATCCACCGCTGCTTCCAACCCCATGTTTAGATCAGGCATCTGTTCCCCATCAGTAACCCAGGGCAGAGACTGCCTCTTGCAGGGGCTCGCCCGGACCCTGTGTGAGGCTCTGGGGGAAGAGCGGAGGGAGGGGATATTCTCTAATCCCTACCTGATGTGCTTTTTAAAGAAGTTAAGACAAAAGCTGCCTTTTTTTATTGAGATAAACTCTGTGATAAGCGAGCAGGGATGGAGTCAGGCTGCTGCATGTGTATAACAGGCGTCATTTTTTCCCAAGCTCCGCTCTTCCCATCACCTGCTGCAGAACAGATCTTTAAACCACGCATAGACTGCTCTGCTTCTCCTGCGTGCGCAGAGACCGGTTTAGAGGAGACAAAACCCATTAGGCAGGCTCCTGGCTGAAGAGGCAGACCGTGAGCCCTGTGTCGGACCTGCTCCTCCGGTGCTGCTCAGCATCCTCCTGGCCGGCCTCCACGGCCCAGCGCTGCTCAGCAGGGCCCAGAGGGAAATGCTTCCCTAACGCACCCGCCAGAGAGCCAAAAAATGCCAGCAGGTTATTCCCACACCAATTCGCTTGGTCACGGGAGGGAGGCAATGTAGCCCTGTAGATAAGACGCCGACCCAGAAATCCAGACCCTTTTTTCTCTCCTGCATCTCTAGGAACGATCGCTTCATTCCTCGATGCTTGAATTTCCGCCTCCGCAAAGCGAGGGCATCATTTCCACTGTAAAGCAGCTTGAGAGCTGTTGGTAACAAGATTTATGATTATTGAGGAGTTATTTAGTACAGCTTTTAGATCCTGCTCCATTGATTTTGCTTCGCAGACTCCGTGGCTCCCGCCGCTATTACCGGTTAACTAACACCGGCCCTTCAGTAGCTTCTGGACATTGTGTTTCTGGAGGAGGACCCCGGCACTCAGAGCTGCAGAGAGAGAGGAGCACCAGCCGTGATCACCAGAGGATTTACAGTCTTAGATCTTGAATATAAGCTTGTTTCTTTCTTTTTGTAGTATCCCCTTGGACCAGTGCTTGCAACAAGTGAAAACCACAACGACCGATGCCATATTTAACTCATGCGATACTTAAGAGAAAGCAATGTCCTTCTCTGATGAGCTCTGTGAAAAGTAACAGGTGATGGTAGCCCCTAAAGCAGGTCATTCCTCATCAGTCTTGTTGCTTGTATGGCTTGCGGCCAGTTCAACACCCCTTACCAAGCTCTGCTGCCCCGTGCTTCTCCGCTCTGCGGTCCCCAGAGAAGGGCTTATGGGTTGTGCAGTAGAGAGTTTCTCCGAGCTGATGCAAGTTTTGATCCTTAAGGAGGAGTCTTTTTAATCATCTAGGCTGCAGGGCAGAGAGACATGTCTTGTTCAGGTTATGCTGTTCGGTTTTAGGCAAGGAGGCGGGTTAATAGCTGGTAAATACACCTTCTAACACCAAGACTTTATTAGGTTGCATTACTTGGATAGCAACAAGCAATTTTTCCCCTTCAGTGGAATCTATAGCATTTGGCTTAGTGGGATTAATAACAAACAACAACAAAAAAAAGAAAGCGAATTTGCCACAAGCAGATTGCCTGAACATCCTTTGTGTGCGCGTGTGAAGGACAAGAGCCTGAGTCACCGACGAGAAAGGTCTCAGGAAGCCCAGATAAAACATCGAACCGCTCAGCAGCATTTCTGCCTTGTTTATGCAGTTGTCATTTGGCCACAGTCACAAAACCAAGTCTCCCTTCAAGTAGCCGAGCGGCCAGTTCATGGTCTGGTATGAAACAGCACAAGTTCAGGGTCAGCACTGCCCATGCTTCGCCTCCCTGGTCCCCCATATCTGAATTAAGCTGGTTAGGCTGGGAGGCGATGCTGCAGGATTCTCCATTTCCTAAACCCAGCAGAGCTGGCAAACCACCCCCAAACACATCATCCTACCCTACGGTTGCTTTTAAACTCAAATCAAATCCCAAACAGGAGCTCAGCGCTCCACTGCCAGACCCAAAAGCTGGATTTTCATTCAAGCACATTTCTTTTTACTCCGAATCCCGTTCACAAAGCAACACTGGACAGAGAGCGTCTGCAGACAGGAGCCATCGCAGCATGAAAACGCCCTCGCCATGATGGGAGTTTGTGTAAGCTGGAACATCTCAGCAGCCATGCTGGGCCCTTAGCTCTTCAGGACACAAGAAATCATCATTAAACTGCACTGACAGATTTTGATTTTCATGTACTGGGAGAGAATGGTCAATTCTTAATAAGGTAGTTAAAATTCCTCTTTAATAAACCAGCACAAACCATTTTATGGCTCCCGGCTAGTGCCCAGTGTAACTGAAGTTCAGATAAACACATTGACAAAGAAACATCCATTTCATCTAATGTTTATTGACCAGATTTAAAAAGCAGTAGGCTGTTGCAGGAATTCTCTGGAGAGCTTGCTGCTGCTCTGCCGGGGGATATCTCCACGTTTTGGCTCGCTCCGCTTTGCCGGCATGCAGAGAGTGCCTTTACAGCCTCCCGTCTCTCCTCCGAGAGATCGGAGCTTCTCTGGTTTTCCAGATCCACTTCCAGCCCTTATGGCAACAGAGGCTGAAAGCTCAGTAAGAGGCAGCCTGCCTTGAAACGAACAGAAAAGCTCGGCTTATCGCCGCTGAAACATGATTCTCTGCGTTCCTTGTTAGGGTGCTGCGCTAATTAATATATCGGAAGGGGCTGTCGAGAGCGCGTGCTGATTTACTGCGAGCCCAGTAGAGAGGGGCTGGGTGGAAGTGTGATGCTGGAGCTGGTTTCTCTATTTAACTCCAGATTTCTTTGCCTCCCTACAGGAGCAGCTTTCTGCCTGCACTTCTCTAACGCTCTCTCTGTCACAGCCCCAGGCATCACAACAACTTTGATTTCTTAAAGACAGACACAACTATATTTGTCCTGAATTATTTTTACCCATAAATATCACAGATGTGAAGACAGTACAAGAAGTGAGAGAGTCTTAACAAAACCAACCCCCCACACTCAGCCCCGGCATTTCAAGATGTTTGTGAATAATCTGGAGATTTCAGGTCAACCAAAAGGCTGTTAAATTACATCCACGAGGATCTCTTTCTGAATTTCCTAGCGTAGCTGGATGGGAAAAGCACAGTGGCCTACTCCTGCTGTAATTTTTGCTGGAGAACAGACTTTTTCAGTTTTTGCTACTTGCTTTTATCCTTCCTTTGGCATTGCTTTATCCCTCGTGCCCTCCTGCCTCATCATAACAGCTGAAACCCATTGGGCCTGCCTTGTTTCACCTCCCTGCTGCATCCATCCCTCTCCCCATCCTGGGCTGCACCTCGTGCCGGCTTCCCCTTCCCTTCCCGGGACAGGCACCATTCTGGTTTGCTCCTCCGCTCTCAGCGATGTTTCTGCTACGTCACTTCCAGTGCCGTATGCTTCTCGCTCTTGCATCTGCCTCTTCCTCCCCACGGTTGTCGTCTTTTTTTGGCCCTCCTTTTGCTAAAACAGGCAGCCAGTTGGTATTCCCACACTGGAGGAAGAACGCTCGGCGCAGTTCTTGGGTATGGTTTTGAATTCCCATTGCTAACAGCCAGTCTCCTTCGGTTACCCAAAAGGGAGCTCAGCAGACAAGTTTTCAGCTGCCAGCTAGCAAGCATCCTCAGGAGTATTCTCTATTTCTGTCGACAGCTCCTCCATTGCTACCACCACATACCGAGCTCGTATATCCCAGTATTTTTCCATGGGGAAAAGACAAATCTCAGCCAGAATCTTGTGACTTTGAAAAAGCGATCATTGATTATCCTGCAGTTGCAACCAGGAAGGTCTCGAGGAAACTTGTACTTTTGAATGCACCAGGGCACAGACAAAGATTTGCCTCGTTGCCAGGATTACAGTTTGCATTTGTGCTGCCAAAATGCAAATGCCACTGTGGGCCAGCTGAAAAACATACCGGTAACTCCAACTCTTTAAATAAGCCAGATGTGTGATGGACTTGTGTTGCCCGCTTCGTACATTGTAACAGGAGTCTGTTGGGTTTCCATCTTCAGATCAGACCAGCAGGATGTACCCAGAGGTTGTGTCAACACCAGCCAACCCAAAGCAACCAAATTCCCCTGGGCTTTTTTCAGGGAGTGCTGCCTGGGTTGGCCAATGCTCTGCGGGGCAGGTGAAGGCAGGTATGGGGGGGACAGGCAGCACAAGAGACCTTGCAGACACATCCCTACAAGAGCTGTCACCCCCTTCTCACCCTCCTTCCCCTCCCTGTGTGCAGACATCCCCGTACCCCATCCACATGTCCTGCCCCAAGGTTGCAGACCAGCCCTGGCCGCTTGCCTCCAGCTTTGCGGAGACCTACCCACAGCGCTCCGGTTGCGGCATTCAGCCACTCTCCAGTGCTCGCTTTCTGCTTCACCATCTGCTTCTAAATATATTCTGTTAACATGTTATTTTGCAGGGGCTGTTGGTACATGAAAGGAAGCAGGTTTAACAATCACCACAACACTGTATGTCTGAAAAGTCACATGCTCTGACCTTTACAGCTCCACAAAGTGTTGGGAGGCCCGGAAGGGAAAGCATGGAGAGCAACAAAACCACCCATCACTGCTTGTGCTGGTGCTACATGTGTTTCACCTCGGGCAGCTCATGTCTGCTGCTCTGGGTTTGACTGTGCTCTGCAGACATGCTGGATGCACCACGCTCCAAGGCCAGACCCCAGGGCTGTACCCCCAGGGGTAGTGAAGAAATCAGCACAAAAGATGATGATCATGGTCTCCTACTTACAAGCAAGCTCAATATTCCCTCCTTGGTGGGGGTGGTGGCTCCCCAAGGTCCATGGTCCCCAGGGCCAGGCCACCTCCATCGCAGGGCTCAAAGCTGGCCAGATTTGGCCCCTCCTGCTCTCACCAGGTGGCATTGCCAAGATCTGTCTCCACTCTGTCCCCACCACAAGAGGAGACACAGCTCTGGGAGCTCAAGTGACCCTTGTGGCCGGCACGGTGCAGGTGAGAAGCTGGGGTGGACATATCCCTTTGCCGTGTGGCACTGAGAAAGCAGAGTATGGCAAACTGCACACAAGGACTTGGCGAGCCACAAAAGCACAGTAACTTTAGCTGGAAATTGCAATGCTCCCTTCCAATGGAAAATATATGCCACGTGCATTCATCAGAGCCTGGGATCTCTGTATTCTTCTGTACTAACACCCTTTCCAGTATGCATTATAAAGTAAATGTTATCACAGATGAAGATGCATCTCTGCAATCACTATCCATACACCCGAGCTTCACCTCCCTAAGCTTCACCTCCCTTTAGTGAAGGTGTGATCCAAAGGATGACGAAGATAACAGACATCTCAAAACTGCCTGGGTTAGATCAGGCTCTGTTTGCCCAACTACACATCAAAAAAAGGTAAAAAGAAAATCCCTTCTCAAGATTGGCTGCAAACTGCCATATACATAAACTACATTTACATATATGTATGTAAGCTTTATATATATGTAAACTGTATTTACATACATATGTTAAAGCTTTTGGTAGGGTTGAATGATTCCTACAGGCTGAGCTATTTGAATTTCTCAAGATAAGACTTAGGCACCTAATTTTATTCGCTGCACTGGGGACATTAATCTAAGATACTTATATGAAAACCTCGTATTTTTCAATAGTTGAAATTCTTAAGGCCTTAATCAGGTTAGAGGGATTTAGAAGCTAGATTGAGATCTGCACCACATGGGAAATAGAATTGCTTTTTTCTAACTGCCTACAATAACGATTTTAGAAGGAAAGAAAATCCTACCATTTCAGCAGACTTCTCCAAGTCCACACAAGACACATGCTGGCAGCCGGGTGCCACCCTTCTGGTTTCCAAGAGCTCTGTAGCATTTTAAGGCATTACTGCAGAAAACAGATGTATTTTTATGGTAATAATTTTAACACCTTTGACATTGTTTTGTAACCACCTTGGATCCTGTTACGCTTCACAAAGCTGCAGAGAGAGATGAGGGCTGACAAGTCTAAATTTAAGGAGCAGAGGAGACCTGACTCACTTTCTGGCAATGCCGCTGGCTCCCTGCGTGAGCGGGTAAATCATCCGGTGTCTGTGCAGCATCTCAGCCTCACCCAGGAGCCCCTTCTTGCTTCAGCCATGTGTTTCAGGAGAAATTTTCAGGGTGCAGGTCAGGATGAGAAAGTCAGTGGCATCCAGGAACGTCTCCATCCCACGCTGCAGCGCAGCGCTGAGTCTGCACCCACCTTCTGTGGCCACGGATGGTCAGGGCTAATAGAAGATCAGCATGGCAATATGTTGTGTAGGCAGGCCAGCCCTAAACTTTGTGCTTTGCTTGGGGCAACTGTTTCTAAATAATAATGAAAATTAACCCTTCAAAACAAACAAATGGCCTTTTCAAACAAAATTAAAAATCTAGTGGCATTTTTAGTTTCTGTTCCAAGTATTCTGCATTTGTAATGGGAAACTGGGAAAGGGGGAAGGTAATAAATATATCTGGGTTTTGATTAAAAAAAACCTGTATTTAGTTTTCAGGAACCCAACTATTGTTTGGTGAGCTCTGAAAACGTATGGCTGTAGAAAATGGAAAAAATTCTGATAAACGCATTTTGTAAAAAAATTTAACAGGCCATGAGAAATCTAGAGAGAAACCCTTCCTCTGGCCTTGCCCTCAGCCAGGACAATCCCCTGGCTGTCTTTAACCACCTCCAACTCTGCGCTGGCCCACAAGAGCTGTGGACCATCACTCTGCAAACAGCCGCAAAAGCCTCCGGCTCGATGTACACCGCAGTGGCAGTGTTTGTATTTGACAAATTCTCTGCTTATGATATCCAAGTATTATGGTCTCTCTTTCTTATGCTACAAGCATTAATCAGAGGGGCCTTTCTGGAGGGAGGAAATTAATGGTGAGTTGAGGATAACATCTGCAATGTGATTTTGCTGCTAATATTTCTGCACTGTGACTTCTGCCACACCCAATGTCAGCAGTGCTCCTTGGAGACAGCCTTCTCCAAAGCCATCTGCTTGTGCGGGTGATACCTCATGTACCTCGGAGAAAACGGGTAAAAATCCGCTACCGCTCCCTTTCCCCCCTCTCCAACAACCCGGAGCCAATAAAGGCTAAGCCAAGCTAAGGAAACAAATATCATGCTGGAATACCAAAGCCCTCACTCCCCTGAAACAAAAGGTAAATATCTCTAGTATTTACAGTACCAAAGTTATATTGGAGAACACTCCCACAGAGGCACTGACTCAAAGGGAGGTGTTATTGGGGTTTCGGCTAGCCCATGGATTTAAGTCCGAGCTGCAAAGCCTGGTGTCGTCTCCTAAGGACAGGAGGGAAGGGGACGGTGACGGCCAGGGTCACACAGTCCCAAGCCGCCTGGATGAAAAGCAGCAGAGCATTACTAAGACCTGAGGAAAAGAATAAAAGACAAAGATAAAAAAATACTCAACCTCCATTTTGTCCTTCATATAACTAAGGATCAGGTCATAATTCGGGGTACATGCCTGCTCCGTCAACCCCATCTCCCTCCTGCTCATCATGCTGCCAAATCCCTCATACTGCAACAGCCTCGAGGTGTGGGGCCTTGCTGGCCTGGCACACAGATTTCCCTGGGAACATCAGCAGCTTTGCTCCAGATGTAGTGTGAGGTCTGGTTGGGATTCACACTTCCCTTGCTGCCGGGAGGCCAGGTCTATCCCACGGCTTGGCTGAACGTAGGACCCGACAGGAAAAATCTGAGGCTGAACGACTGATGCTACTGGAAACAGAGAAGGCGGCAAGGATTTAGTCTCTGCTACCATGTTTTTGTTGCTGCTTCAGCCCCTCTGATGGCTTACCTCCCTGTGGACTACCATGGAGCTGCAGGCACTCGCCGCAGCATCAGATCAGTATTTCCCAGTGTGCTCCTAACTCAGTCTCAGGGTGCAGCACGCAGCAGGCAGAAGCTGGCATACCCAGCTCTGCAAGCTGCTTTCCCTAGGAAGCTTTTCCTAAACTACGTGATTCCTGAATCCTTGCAAATAATCATGTTTCAGGAGGAAGGCGAGAGAAAGAAATGCCTTACGGGATTCACTTTGTTTCTGGGGAAATCAAAGACAGTGAGGCATCAACAAGATAAATATCCTTAGCGTTAGCACAGAGCGGCTGCTTCACATGCAGCACACCCTTTCCATAACACTGCTTATCCGCAGTGAATTGCGCTGAGCAACTGAGGATGTGCAACCCCGTCCTGAGAGTCTAATCTCTCTTTCACAGAGAAAGCATCCTGCCCTCCCCAGTGTCTCAGTCTCAGCCCTCTCTTTCACTCTCTTACAACATACCTGCATGTTTTCAGTTGCCTGTTTCACCACAGTCCTCCAAAACCCTCCTTCCTCAGATCTCAACAGGTCCATCATCCTCTACGTAGAAATTGCCCGCTGTTGCCAGCGCCGTACCCACACTTTCTGGATCTTGGCTTTGGAAGACACACAGGGGGGTCTGAGCGGTGACCCAGGAGAGTCGCCTACCAAAAACTGGGAGCAGCAGCAAACCTCAAACTCTGGTTGTAGCCCCAGTTCTCATGTCTGGAGCAGCAAGCCAGCCCTCCTCCATCCCATTTTGCCCTGGGATGGTTGAGGGAGCAGGGCTGCAGGGTGGTGGTGACGTAGCATGGTGAGGGGAGGTCCCCACCAGAGCAGCATTCCCACCAGCGTAGACAAAGAAAGAAATGAAAAGTATCTGTCTTCACTCTGATGGAAAAGCAAAACCATCCTAGATTTAGAGCTTCTTGACTCATGTCACTCCTCAGACCCACTCCAGCGCTTTCAGCCTGTCTTTGAGAGCTAGAGTCCAGCTCAACCCATCTGCAATATGCCTCATTTTTTATGGCTTCTAATCATGTTCCAGCTACCAGTTTATCCCACATTGGATGGAAATCGATGGATCCCTTGACATTTTCCCTCCCCACTCTGCCTTCCCCTTCTACTACTCAGCACATCTCGTCAGCAAAGGAGCCCTTTGAGTTTCCCCCCTTGGTGAGAAAGCATTTGATTTGTGTCTCATTTTGCTGCAGAACTGAGTGTAGGTGTTTTCTCATTGCTAACCACCCCCTCAGCCCTCCCAGGGGGACACTCATGTCCCCTGAGCTCGCTCTGTGCAGTGAATCCTCAGACACTACCGGCAGTCTGAGTGCTTATCACTAATAACATGATTTCCTGGGGAGTGGAGAGGGAAGGTAACCCAGACCGTCATATGAATAAACACAGATCCAAAATGATGAATCAGAAAAACATGTCCTCATTAAATACATCAGATCTCACCATAACAACCTCCTTTAAAACAAAAAAACCACTCCTGGGGTCTATGCCTGGCATTTCTTTCCATCTATGGAGAGCAGAAGACCTACAAGTACTGACCATGGCTGGATTCAGAGAAACTGTAGGATTTGTCCTAAAAGGGGCAGCTTTTACAGTCTTCAGTTATATTTTAGCTTACAGTATTTAGGCCCAGAGCTGGCTGCCCACCCAGACTGCTGCAGTGTCTGTAACGTGAGCTCCCTTTGCCAGGCTGCACACGTGCATCGTGCAGATGCTGCGGGGAGAGCAGCTGCAGCAAAAGCAGAAAGGTTGCACTGCTTGAAACTCATTTGACTTACAAAAACTAGCTTACCAGCAGCCAGACTGCAGCTAAAAAAGTTCATCTCCCTTGCTTTTCTGTAAGTATAACAGTCAATAGCTGTATTTGATTTTTTTTTCCCCAATTGCTCCCAACCTGAAACTCCACTTTCCAAATTCCAGCCCAGACAGAACTTCCACTGCTAAGTTACGAACCCTGAAATTGGACAACGAGACATATGCAACTGCAATAGAAACGATCGCACTGCCTTGACTCAAAAGGGACAGGATCACAGCTTATAAATATCTTCAAGGTGGCAGTACGTGAGAAGGCTGGGAATTATTCATAAGTTTTAACAGATAGTTGGAGAGAGAGAGCATTCACTTACAGGTAGTAAGGGAGGAAAATATCTATAGCTGGGAAGTTCTTGGTAGGAAAGTTGTGAAGCTGGGAAGAGCTCAGCAATGAGAGAAACTCATTGCTGGCAGTGCTCTGCCCAGCCCAAGGATGGCACTACACCTCTGGGCCTTTCCCCTCACTCAGCTGATACAACGATGCCCATGGGCAATGAGGTTGGATCCCTCACGGCCACACCACAGCTCAGACTCATAACCCAACAGGGCTGAAGTACAGAAGAGCAGGCCACAACCTGCCAAAGTGTTGCACAAATACCATTAACTTTTTTCAGCTTATCCAATGCATGTGACCAGTAAAAGTTTACTTTTTCTCCTCCATATAGAGGAGCGAAATGCATCTCCAGCCATTTCCAACGCATGA
Organism: Theristicus caerulescens; assembly: GCA_020745775.1. NCBI lineage: Eukaryota > Metazoa > Chordata > Aves > Pelecaniformes > Threskiornithidae > Theristicus > Theristicus caerulescens. The sequence goes on along the minus strand of CM036561.1, from coordinate 121,684,118 downwards.
AGAAACCAAAGGTGCTGAACACTGAAGGTGCACGTCTGCTGCTAATTTATTAAATCGGCCAAGCAAATAGCATCCAAAGTCAATCCTCCCTTGCGTTTGCAGGCTGATGAAAGAATACAAAAATAGGGGGACTGACTTTGGGGTGAGGGTTGTCACACATTTCCTTGATAAGCTCTGCAACGCCTCACTGCTGCCATTGGACATTTCAACCTATGCAAATCTTCTGCAACATATTTGCCTTTGGTGTGTGCTCGCACATAAACCTATGACCCGCACTTACGCACGTTGCGTAAGTTGCAAAGCACTGGCACCTCCCAGCCTCTAGGAAAATGTTAGAAAAGATCACATTTTCTTTTAGTGACTTAACAGGTTCCTTGTATTTCTTTGCAGCTTTTCCAGCTTACAGCTGCAACACAGCAGCCTTCGGCAGCAGCACAACAGCCTCCGGGCCCAGTTCAAATCTACAATTTCCTTCAAAATTTTCCATGGCAATGCTTCACGCTGTCAGTTTATGTTTGCATCCCCATCATGATGCAATGGGCAGGAGGGAACGGCTGGGGCAACATTTCTAGCTGCCCTTGACTTTCCAAGCTGCTTCAGGACTGCTTATTTCACTACTGCTTCAATGTTTCTCTCCTGTTTGAGAGTCTCAGCACATGATGCTCTACTTTGGCCAATTAATTTTTAAAGAAGCTGTGTATATTAATGCAAATTCTATTAGTGATGCCTCTTGGCAGCCCATGTATTAAATACAATGCCAGTAGCATGACAACACTTGACAGTCTCCACAGTGGTAAATTACATATATTATTATTTTATGCCCTTTCTAATGCTTTTAAGACACATCCTTAAAATAAGTTGGAATTGTTAGCATGCTGGTACTAAAGCACAAAAATATTCCTTCTTAATTTAGCAAAGCGTATGTTCCTATTAGAGCTATAGATGCCAGATAAAGACTGGCACACGCCATGTGTGGTGTGAAATGGCGTAGCTGTGTTGCCTTCAGCGGGATTGCAGAGACTGATACCAACGGAGGCTCTGACTCGCTATTCCTTTGCAGCCATAACTTGGTATTCCAGATTATCGTCAAGGGGCAATCACAACATTTGATAACAAGCCCATCTACTCTACAAACTGTTTTGGTGACAGAAGTTCATAAATCTCTGCTCATGTACCAGCCACTAGAGAGGGACAAAGGGAGAGACTTTGCAAGTGCAAGTCACTGCTTGGGAGAGTTTATAGCGCAAAGTTTAGTGGCAGTACTGCCTGCCTTAGATTCAGCCTCTTCATGTTCAAGGAGAAAAATCTGCTGACAAGTTATATTCCACAGCAAATAAATTGTGCTGACTGCTCGTGATCCAGCAGGAGCTGGGCACAGGAAGGGCACTGTGCAAGATCCAAGCATAGATGCTCAGAAGCATGAGGTATTACAGAGAGAAAAGAAAACCAAACAGGGCCAGAGCATGAACGAAGGGAACCTTTTCAGGGCCACCTTCGTGGGACCAGAAGGACTGAAAGCCTGGGATGGGATAAGCAGCAATAGGGGAAAGGAAAGGGGAAAAAGGGCAGTCCAAGAACAGACAGGGACACAGCTGGTCCCAAAGGAATTAGATATGAAAGACCCTTTAACCTGCAGGATCACGTTAGATCCTGGAGTGGAAACAGAAGCTGGCAAAATTCACCCTGTAGCCACAAAAGCCATCGCTAAAGACTCTCTGCCCTTGTATGCCTGGCCCAGTGTCGTGGTTTAACCCCAGTCGGCAACTAAGCACCACACAGCTGCTCGCTCATTCCCCCCACGGTGGGATGGGGGAGAGAATCGGAGGAGTAAAAGTGAGAAAACTCATGGGTTGAGATAAAGACAGTTTAATAGGGAAAGCAAAAAGCTGCGTGCACAAGCAAAGCAAAGCAAGGAATTCATTCACTACTTCCCATCGGCAGGCAGGTGTTCAGCCATGTCCAGGAAAGCAGGGCTCCATCACGCGTAACGGTTACTTGGGAAGCCAAACGCCATCATGCCGAATGTCCCCCACTTCCTTCTTCTTCCCCCGGCTTATATACTGAGCATGACGTCATATGGTATGGAATAGCCCTCTGGCCAGCCCGGGTCAGCCGCCCCGGCTCCGCTCCCCCCCAGCCCCCCATGCACCCGGCAGAGCACGGGAAGCTGAAAAGTCCTTGACCAGTGCAAACTCCACTCAGCAAGAACCAAAACATCACTGTGTTATCGACATTATTCTCATCCTAAATCCAAAACACAGGACTCTACTAGCTACTAAGAAGAAAATTAACTCTATCCCAGCTGAAACCAGGACACCCAGCTATTCAATAGTTTACTGCTCTGCTTGTCCATAAAAGCACGTAAAGCTAATCAAAAGGTCTCAGCCCCCCGTAGGTGTTCAATGCAATGCCACGCAATGAGGCTTATTGATTTTTAGTTCCCTCCCATCCTTCCTCTTTTTTTAAGAAGCACACAGGGAAGACATAGAAACCTAGAAGTTAAGCTCTCAGAAGCTGGGATGCACCAGAAGCAAGGCTGCACAGGTAATCTTAACTCAGCCCTCTCAACATTATAACAAAATCTTGAGTTGTACAGTTGCACCCTTGTCCGAGTTGCAGCTCCCTGCTTCACTTCACTCTGCAGGAGGAGCAACGTGGTGGGAGCTGATGTTTCGCTCCAGCAAACGCCTTTTGCCATCTCCTGCCTTTGACTTGGTAACCTTAACATCCTTCAAATAAAAGGGACAGATACACTGATAAGGTCAATCTGCTCTCTGCCCCTGAGGTATTTGCTGCTGCTCAGATGAGTTCACCTGGGTAGACTGCATAGCAGAAGGGAAAAAGGGCTGGCTGACAAAACCCGGTCAAAAGACATTGAGTGCCCTCGCGAAAATAATTTGTGACTGGATAGCATTTTGCCTGTGCCAGGAGCCGGCAAGGTAAAATAGGTCAGCTCAGCTTTATGGCTGAGTCCTGCTACAGGTAGAACCTTCTGAAGATGTTGCTGCCTGCAGACATCGTGGGTTTTGCACATAATATTTCTGCTTCCCTCCGCAGTGCGTCAGCTGTGACGAATAATGTTTGCAAACACCACGATGCGCCAGCTAGTGCACGTACGCTGTGCCACCACGGAGGTAGCTGATTTTGCAGCAGGCGAGCTGCTAGGAACAGCCACTTCTGCCCATCTTCACCTGCACCTTCTCCATCCCCTTCTTCATTAAGTAAAAGAAAACACATCCTTGGACACGTAATTACAGAGCAACACAGCATGTCCTTCTCTCATATTGACTCACAGAAGATGAACACCAAGAGGCCGAGTTGCTCTTGGTGGATCACGTCCTTGAAAAGCCCCAATATTGCCCGTAAGCCATGCCAGCGACTCCTCTCGCAGGAGCTATGCAAGAGGTACTGTGCATCTCTTGGAGTAAATCAAACACAGCACCATCAGCTACAGTGATGCTGGAAGAGGCCCATGGCCTCAGGCAGCTGCCTGTGCTCCCCTTAAATAAGGGTCCTTTCAGACCCTTATTTCCATCAGCTAAAGACTCAAAGCAGCCTGGGGGTAAGTGGCAGCTAAGAAAAGGGTGGGGAGCATGCAGGGAAGGCAGTCATCACTTAGGGCTTGTGAATGGCTCTCCTAATTTCTTTAAGCCTCTGTTCCCCATTTGATAAATGCAGATATTGCATTTCAGGTCAGATGTCCCGTTCAGCCCCACACAGCTTTCCTTTCGTCCTCCCTCAACCATGCCTTCGTTCATCCAGAAAACAGAGGGAAGTGAGGGGAAAAAAAATGCATTGGCACAGCTCTGTGCTGGACCACCACATGCCACTGAATCTCCTCTCTTGCCCTGTGAATAACCAATTTCTGTTCTCTGCTGTCTCACGTGTGGCGATCAAAATACTAGAGGAAAATATGCATCCTTTTCTCAGCCATAACAACTGACATTTCAACCACCAGCACCCTGGCCTTCCCTCACCCTGCCAGTTTCGAAGCAGACCACGTTTCCCCACTCACTGAGATTTGATTGGTGGTGAGAAAGACTTTGGCAAAACATCCTATTCCGAAGCACACAGCACATATGAGATATCAATGGCAATCATCCCATCCATAATGTCAGAACCTAAAGAGAGATTTAATCGTATGATATTTGAAGACTTCACAAGAACAAGTTTCCTTTTTTTAATTTGACACTGGGATTTCCTGTAACTGAAATAACAGCCTTCAATTTATCCTTTCCTGTTGGAAGGAAAGTTTTGATGTACAAAACATACAGCGATGCCTCAGAGTAGTTCTTACCTACCTCCTAGGAACAAAAGGCCACCACAAGAAAAAGTGCAGGAAGCAGAACTTGCATGTTGCAAGGATCAAATGTAGGTCAAGCCTAACCTGCTTTGAATTTTTTTTCCTCTGCACTGAACAAAGAGGTTAATTCCACCCCAGGCCAGACCACGCTGGAAGAGCAGCTCTCCTCCACTTCTAGGCTCCTTCCTAGGCTGCAGTTCAAACCAGTTCCAAGAACTTGCAGTCAGCAGCGTAACACAAGTATTAAAAAGATCTCAGCCTAAACCATTTGGCTTTTCCTCATCTGAGGGAGCGTTGCTGGGGTTTTTAGGATGCAGGGTAGGTTTATCCTAGATAACAGTACCACCACGCTCATACATTAACTGGAGCTAAGTGGGACACCAGACCTCCGATTGCAGCCCACACATTACGCTGCAAGGTGCTGCAGGTATCAATTCCCCACGGGTTCCAGTGAAGCCAGCTCTAACAGCAGTTCAGTGAACTTCCCTTCTGCAGACTTTGCTCTGTTCCTGTGATGAACCAAGCTTTTGGCACTGCAGCAATAGACTTTAGGGACTCACTAAAGGCAACTTCTGTATCTCCATACAGAAAGAAATTAAGGCTTTAGCAGCTGCAGTCAAGAACGCTTGCCAACAGCTCATTCACAAAGAGCAAGAACTAGGGGGAAAGCATCCATCAACGTTGAAGTAAGCTGGTATCAACTCCAGCTTGCTAAAAAGCAGGTGAGCCTTGAAGTCTTGAAAGTGGTGCATGGGAGAGACTCTTCAAAAGGTCTGATCCAATCCTCCAGTCTCTGAAAGCATCTCATACAAAGAGAGCTCAGCAAACTGCAGCTCCAATGGTGCAGGAGAAAGTGATTTGTTCTTTAGCAGAAGGCAGAAAAAGAAAAGAAGGTTCCTGTGAAATGCTGGAGGGGGAGGGAAAGAACATGACTTCAACAAACCTAGCTTTAAATCCCAAGAGAGTTAGAGGAAACTGCTTGGAAACAAAAGCAAAGGAAAAAGCAACTTTCCTGGATGCCAGCTGTGACCTCAGGGCAGGAGGACTCATGATTTCCCAGGAAGAAGAGGAGTTTTCCCAGGAGGGACAGATCTAAGGACAAGACAAACCAGCTATGTGAAAGCTCTCCCTGCCCTTGGTTACATCTTGCAGGTGTCTGACATCCTCTGTGCAGTTAATCTTGGTGCCAAGTTACTCCAGGGGGATGAGCCTGTTTCTGCCAGCCCTCAGCTGCCTGCATTATCATCAGAAAGTCAGAGAAGATCTCCACACATCATGTTCGTTACCAGAGATGACACAAGATGCTTAGAGGAAGCAACTTATTCTTCAAGTCAAAGCTTGACTATGTTAAGGCAAAATTATCTCCTATCTTCTTAAATGAGGAAATTTGGAATGGGACTCACTGAAAACCAAGCAAAGCTTGGGGAATCCATATCACCAAGTTATTTTTCAAGGTGCCATCCTCTGACACCCCGTTTCACACACTTCAGCAGACTGTGTTGGCATGGGCACCAGCCATCCTGCAAGGCCGCTGCCTTTCCCTGCTCCTCTTGCACTCACTTCTCAAACACCTTGAACACAAACCGTGGACAATGGTGGCTCGGTACAGCAGCAGAACCATTCACTCTCAAAGCGCTGATGGCCAGACAGGAAAAACCCATGGCCATTAGACCCCTCCTCCAGTTGCTCTGAATTTAATGCATCAAGGAAGATGAGGCAACTTTCCTCATTCTGCCAGTGCCCTCTTTGCTCAGTCCTCACCGAGCCTTCCTGAGTGTCTGTCAGCAGATGAGGAAATGTTTCTTGAAGTGCAGCTTACAGATTGCTGCACAAAAATAGTTTATTTGCTTACAGTGCCAGGGATGCAGCATTACGGATGCTTTCAAGTCACTCGAAGTATAGTACGACTACAATATGAGCTACTGGAGCAGAAAGCCTGAAAGGGGGGAGGGAGACAAAGGAAAAAAATATTTTTTAGGCTGTCTTTAATGCTATAGGCTTTGCTTTTTTTATTTCCTAATGTGACACAGTAAGCTGCTTAGGAGCACAGAGGAACAAACAGTTCCTGTGTGGATCACTTTATTAATGAAGTATTGATAAAGTCAAAATTAAAACTGCATTTGTAATGCCCAAATAATAAATGTTACTTTGCATTTATAGAGCAACCTTAAGCCCAAAGATCTTTCATGACTGTCTTAGTCACTTGTAAAATGGCTTTTGAGGAAGGTTCTGGATACTCTGTGAAACCCCAGATGATCACGAATTAGGGCTGCCTACATCACAAAATTATGCTCATCAACTGAGTCAGCACTGGAACAAGATTAGCATTAACAAGACTTGATAGACAATAACAAGACAAATTTAAGGTACCACAAAAAGTTTATTACAGTGCAGATGTACTATGCAACGGTTGCCACTAGAAAAATTACTACAGTGTGTAGTTAATAGCTAATTTTCAAAAATATGTTTTGCAGCAAATGAAAAGTGGGTGTTGCGGAAGCGAAAGGGTTCTGAGCCAAATTTTGTTCTTAGCTAGATGTGCTGTTATTGCAGCTCCTAATGAGGTTTGGTCTTATAGCTGAGAATCAGAGCAGTTGCATGCAATTTTTTTTAACTGAAATAATGTTGATTCGGAGCTTGGTGGAGGAGTCCAGTTATATAAAGAGTTCTACAAATTTATTTTTTTTACACCTGTATCTTTGCAGCTGTCAAGCTTTCATAAACAAACTCAGAGGTCAAATTCAGCAGTACCTCCTTCCCTAAGCAACCCACTGCATCGCTCCCTCCCGCACTTGCTATTCAGCCTCCCTTCTCCAAAGCTGTTCTGTGTTTTGGTAGCATTTTACTCCAATTTTAGCCATATTCTACATGGCCACTGAGAATCAGTTCCCCAGACTTCCCCTGGCAGAGCTAAATATGTTGGTGCTATAGGAAAAACAGCACCATATGGCAGTTGTTTGATCTCAAAGCAGAAGCTACAGTTTTTTGAAAACTGATGAGCTCCACCTGTCTAGAAAGTTTCATTTACCTCCCAGACACTGCAAACTTGTCTGTGCATTGCACATGTCCCCAGCATCCAAGATAAAACTCTGGAGATTCGTTCTGTGCTGTCACTAATTCCTGCCACATTATCCACAATCTGCAGTGTCACTACTGTCTTGAAAGATGATCAGGGATTGAATTTTTTCCCCACCAGGAACATTACCAATCTTTGATACTCAGACATCAGTAGCCAATGGGATTTTCCTGCCCGGTTCCTGGGGCATTGACCCCAACTGCAGTCCCTATATATTTGCATAGAACCGCAGATGCACATATAGATAACATGGCTCAACATCCAATTACCCGAGCCTGACATACTAGGTCTGCTTTTAAAAGCCTCTGACGTTATCTTGGACTAATTCTGCATGCCAGTAATACTTGTTCAGTGTATTTGACATTTACATCTACATTAAAATCACTTAAGGACATAAGAAGGGTTCAGCCTTTCATGGGACACACCAAAGCATTCACTCTGAACTGCCACATAGTGCCAACACAAGGCCAACTGATACTTAGTTTGGTACACTGTGTGTAGCACCATGATGTGGGCTGGATGCATCTCTAGCAAAAAAAAGGACTAGAAAAGAGGCATGAGGAGAGGGAGAGTAAGCACGATTTCTCTGTGCAAGATGCTGGCTCTCCTTTCTTTCTTCATGCTGTGCAACTATTTGCTAAAGGAAATAATTTCACTAAGATGCTCTGCTTCCTTTTTGAAATTACTCTTTAAATGCTGATTCTCCATCTGGTGCAGAGCTCCAGATTTTGAAAGATATTTAGGGACCTAGCTCCCAATTTCAAATAGATGTCTGACATGTTTTAAAAATTAAATTCCTCTCTCTTTACATGTAATACACAAATTTAACCCTTGATTTTTAGGCTGGGGAAAAGCATTACAAGAGTAATTAGAGTGATTTAAGAAAAACAGACAGACTTGACCTTGTAACAAGATGCAAACCTTGATGTGAAAGGAAGGTTATTGACCACATCTATGTCACACACATGACAATAACAACCACGAAAGAGTTTACTGGTTTGTAATAGCTTCTCAAGTGTGAAAGCAAGTGAAAGTTAAACTTTCTTCACATGACATGTGCTTCAGTAAAGGGCTAACTTCAGGTAAACTCACTTGCCACTAACATCTAGCTCCCGGGAAGCTTGGCAGGGAGCCCTACAAGAGGTGCCTGCTTCCACACCATCTAACCAATGCCTGCTTTAAGTGAAAATGGAAAACAGCCTCAGTAAGGATTTTTTTTCCCTATAGGAAACTGCCTGTCAAAGCTCCAGAGACACAATTATCACAGCATGGGTATCGGACATAGCACCATGAGGGTAGGGCAGAAAGGGTTGTACAGACTAACGCAGGCAGCACACTCTGATCAATCACTGAGGCTCCTAGACCTCCGCCACTCATCATCACCTTCACTTCAGTCCCCTGACAAGTCTGCAAGTCACAGATTAGAAAGATGCCTTGACAATAAATAGTGCCCTTGACAAGGCTGAGGTGCTGGCTGCTTGCACGTTTTCTCCTTGCCGATAACTTGAAAATATTGCACTTTTGCTATTGAATCTCTAAGAGTTTCATTTTCCTGGATTGTTAATTTTTAAATTGTCCTTTTTTTATCCATACATTTTCACACTCACACCATACTTGCATACACATTCACATTTTTATAGAATCCTTCAGATTCTATAATTTGAAGGAAGTTATTTTAAAGACACTCTAAAGAGGAAACACTTCTTGAATCATCTATCCATAAAGTGCTTTCGCTATCATGAGTCTATCCACTGAGGACTCCAAGGGAGACCAAACCCAAAATGAATAGCTATCCTAACAACCTTTTGAGATATAAGCAATAATTGAAGACCAACCTGTAAGAATCTTTCAGGACTAGGAAGAAATGTTGTATGACTTATTTGAAATGTGAGCCAGTCTCCCAATAGGCAAAGGTCCCAAACCGCTTTCTTGGTTTTTAAATAAAGCCTAAACTCAGACATCATGGCAAAGATACTTAATGCATTTAACACAAGACCTGTAATAAATCACTTTAAGTCAGGCATATATTCTACTTTTATGTCACCATAGGATTTTCCAGAAAATTGGAATCTTGCTGCAAAACCTTGCTTAGTCTTTCATTTCTCATTGCAGTTCCAACAAATTGCCATGAAGCCGATATGTGACTGTTGTAAATTCTCTGTTAAAGTCAATGGCATCACACCAACTCAAAGCAACTGTAATTCAAGCCAATCTTTCACCCTCTGTGTTTAAAAATTAAGGTTCAGCACACTGCCAAGTTTTCTTCTTAGATACACAAAGGTCTAAAAAGTTTGCTTCAAGAAACAATTAGCTCTTCCATTCATCCTGTGATCTCTTCATTCAGAAACCAAATGACTGTCCTCCTTCATATTCATAGGAGGAGATTCATGCTCTCTCTCATCTCAGGACAGCACTCTGTAGCAGACTGAAGAACCACTTAAAATGTTGTATTCATTATTTATTTCCAGAGTTCATTACATAAGAATCTTTCATATATGTTTTCTTCATAGCTTTGTATTTTTGCCACAACTAGATGCAAATATTTGCCACAACTGGATGCAAGTAAGCTAACTGCTGGGTCTCAGTGGAGAAGATCAAGGATGCTGATTACTTCAATATACAGCCTATATTTCTGCTCCTGAAAGCCCCACAAAACACCCAGCATAAGCAGAGTCACTGCCTGCAGTCCACATCAGAAGGCAGTTTGGGAAGGACTCTGTGACAGCCCTCACCAGGGCTTTGGCAAGAGTGGAACCTAACCCAGCTTCTCCCCTTGGGAACAGGCACTCAGGGAAGTAAACAAGCAGCAGGCAAAGGCCATCCTTAGGGAAGCTGCTACTCCACCCCAGGGGAAACCACCTCCAGAGAGCAAAGAGTACCATTTCCATCACAAGCACAAGGAAGATATCTTCTTCCTGAAGACAAGGTTGCAGTAGAGAACTGATTGATGGAGAAATCATGGTGAGGAAGAACCACTGCCATGGGGAACAGCCAACAGAGACCTAGGTTAAAACTGTATCCCTGTTTTGGTTGATTTTCAGTCAGAAAGAGATCCCTGGTCTTTTCCTCATGTCCAGTTCCTTCACAAGACAGATGTGTTTCTCCTGGCCTTTCCTGGTTTGCAAAATTCATCTCCCCTACACTGGCATTTGATGCAGGACCAGGCAGTTTCCAACCAAACTGAAGCCTGTTGACCACTGCATGAGCTACTTTTATACTGCTGCCCTCAGTCCTTTATATAGCCATTGCATCTCCTCCCCTGGACCCTGGGGGAGGAATAAGCAGCATCGGTGGCCTGAGGGACCACCACAGTTGTTTTGCAGAAGCTCAGATTGTTATTGAAATACTACATCCTCAGATGAAAGACTCAGGTTATGTCAGGCAGTAGAGATTCACGGTTACCAGCAGGGCAGTGCTTCAGGAAAAGCAGCCTTGACTTTGACAGGGTGGAAGGGGAGGGAGAGAAGGCTGAGGCTCTGGTGAACTGTGCTGCACTGCTGGCCTCAAAACACACTCACACATGTCAGTGCCGTGGTGGCCCTCGATATCTGCCGGGATTAACTCCTCCCTGAGAAAGCGCTGCACTTTGGAGAGAATGAGAAAAGCCCTAAAGACAGGGAGCAATCCTTTGGGGCCTCTCCCAGAAATGTCACTCCTCTCCCCGTATCTGCGGTCCAAGGCAAGCTCTTCCTCCCCCTCCAGCAGTCTTCCTCCAGCTGCACTTATTTTCCTCAGCACTAGGAAAAGAAAGTCAAGTGCCTGCTGCTGAACACTGCACTGGAGTGAAGGAAAGACAGTGCAAAGAAGCACTGGCACGTGCGGAGCCAGGGCTGCAGGAAATCGATGCTACAACGTGGCAGCAATGTGTTGATCCCAGTGCTGTGTGGGTTCCCCATCCATAACAGCACCAGCTCTGCTGATACGGATCTTGTTTTTCCATGGGGCTCTGGTTAGTACAGCTTTAAATATTTTTCTTCCTTCTTAACATGGTTGCTCAGAATGAGGCAGTTGAAAGGAAACACAGAGGTCCTGGATATATCGATTCAGATGAGTTATTTTGTTAGCAGGGTACATCACTCCTCTCATCAGCTGCCTCCCACCTCCTTCTCCTTCCCCCACATGACATCCCCTGTTGTTCAGGCACTAATGAAGACAGCAAAATGGTTATAGGACTCTGGGGATCACTTATCAGAAATTCTATATCTATTTTAAAGGCCTGTTTCATTCACGAATGTAAGGATTTCTCTCCTAAGGATACTCCTCAGTAACTAATTCATTTGAGAGAAGGGATGCAATTCAGGTGAAAAGTAGAAAAATGTCTCTTTGCTGAATTACTACAAAGAAAGAGGAGATGATCAATATTTACCTGCATACTTTCTCACCACCCTACAGGACAGCTGCTCCAACACATGGGAAGAGATGAGTAAGGGTGCAAAAGAAGGAAAAAGACTATATTCTCTCCCACCCCCTTTACAGGGCAAATACCACTATTAAAAAGGCAAAAGAGAGACTGTTAGATAAATGCACTTGTAGCCTGGTGTCTTCACCTGCCACTCGTGCCCAGGTGAGCAGCACAATGGGCACTGCTGAGCTTCACCCTCAAACTGTCACTTGGAACAGGATGAGGTTGCTTTTGGTAAGGCATCCTGCAGCCCACTTAAGGAATTTGATATCAGAGTAGCCTTTGGCACTCTGCTTTCCATAGGCGAATCTCAGACTCCCAAAATTTGGATAACTTCAGAAGAGGAGACAGCAGTTACCTTCACATACATAGACCAAAACTTTGAGATCCTCTACAAAACTAGACCCAAGAATAGATTCGGCCAACTTGAAGGTTTAAACCTCCAGGCTGGTTGGAAACCTTAGCCTCACTGGCCTGCTGTGCCCAGGGATTTGGGTTGCCTCAGGTCCAGGCTAGCTCCGGCTTTCAACATTGCTTCTGACACAGACGAGGAGCCAATCCACCAAGCCCCTTTTCCCCAGAGGGCACAGTATAGCACACTTCCAATGCCACCTGTGCAATTCCCCTTTTAAGCCAGCAGAGGAACTCTCCTAGCGTCTTCATTCTTCTTGTTCAGTAGAGCACTAATAATTGCACTTAGTTGCAATATGGGGTGCTCTGTAAAGAAAACAACTGTTGAAGGAAGTTGATAATGGGACTGGGATCTTTCACCTGTGATGACACTTCAATCTGTCCAAGGTCATTGATGTCTGTTCAGTAATTGATGAAATTATGTGGAGATAATTGAGAGGAAAGATATTGACACCACAGAAACATTCATTACCAGCCTTGGCTGCCTCTTTGGCTGTTTACAGGAGAGGCAAAATACTAAAATGGATACAAGTAGTGAGCTCTCCTCACTTTATGGATTGAGAAGAACAAGGATACAACATGTTGGCAGAGAATGATGGCAATGGAACCAACATCACATCCCTCCTCAAGAGATAGATTATTCCTTTCCTGGGTATCTTTCTCCCAGTCTGTCCATATGCCATCCCTCATCAATACTGTGTGCTTTGGAACATCTTCTGAAGGATTAAAGGATTTCTCTTGCTCTAAGAGGGAACAAAGCATTTGACTTGTTCAAACCATGCTGCTTCTGAGGACTCTGCAAGTGAAGTAATCTGTGTGATCTGCTCTACTGAACCACAAGGAACACAAAGACACCTCTGTTAGCTACACTGAGAGCACTTCAGAGATCAACATAAGGAAACAGAAAGTTGTTGAAAGTAAGGGTCACAGAAACAGGTACTGTCACGATGCATTTTCCCCAGAAAGCAAGCTGAACTGTAATCCTGTCCCAACACCAGTTAGTAACTGCCAGTGGGTTTTCCTGAAAGCTCATTTAAACTCTGTTTCCAGCAGATCTTTACACAAACCTGTTGTGGGTACAAGGAGAGCATGAAGCACTTTTTTCCCTTTGCATCACCCTCCTACAGCTGGTGTGGGATTACAGCTAAGAGCTGCAGAGCCCTTAAAAAAGGGACAGAAGACAAATATATACGCAGCATCCCATGTAGTCTACTATCGCCAGCCCAACCGATGCAGTTGGGTTTGCACACAGCAAGCAGCCACCTGCCCCTCATTAAAAGCCTTGCTGTCGCCCACTCTTCCTGGGAAAGCTAGCTGTCACCATTGCAAAGAACTGACATTACAAGCTGGTGCCAGTACTGGTGCTTTTCCCTTCCTGGCTAAATAAATAAGAGCAGTCCCTTCATACTGGATTGAAACCTGCAATTAAGAATTCATTCAGGGTCAGATCTCTAATTGCTTTCTCCCAGGGGAAGGGGAGACTCCGCAACATGCTGTGTACACTGAGAACCAAACAGGACTCCAGAAAATGGTGCTGTAGGAAGAGTCATTTGGGTCCTTTCCTGTTGGGGCAGGAAGTGCAAGGGAAGAGAAAGAGGAAAAATATATGCTCCACCATCAGAAGAATATGTCTTAAAGGTTTTTTCACCTAATATTGACTGGTTTAGCTTTGTGAAATTGTTGTCTTCTCCTCTGAATACTTGCAAGACTTAATAAAAATAGGCTTTCTGAAGCAGCCAGCTGCTGCCTGCCATCTCCCCCACACCTATACAAAAGCACTACAGAGAGTGGGCTAAGTTACTGCAGCATCTTCCCTTGCTTTGTTTTTTGTTTTATTTTTAGCTCTATGTCTTCCTCCAGTTCTCAGAACAACTCCTGCACACCTCTGCCATTTCACACTCATTTCCCCCAGTGGATTACAGATTCTTACAATATTTCAAGTATCCCTAGATGAAAATGTCAGGACAGATTATTTTTCTTGATCTCAGTACCCCTTTTTATTATTTATTTTCACCAGGCTTCTGAAAAGTACTTTCTTCTGAACAAAATGACAAGGACAGCAGGGCCACATTGTGTACACAGTCCTATTTCTTCTGACCAGACTTTTGATGCTGGTTAGGTGATGCTGCCACAGCATAGGTTACACTAAAATCAATCCTTTCCCTCAATATAAGCAACAAACCAGCCTTGGACCATGTGCTCCAAGAACAGCAAACATAATGCATTAGGACTTCTTCCATCAGATAAATTATGCCTTGGAAGTGGAGAGGATAATTGGGCAAGTTAAGATTTTTAGTTCATTTCCACCTCTGATTTCTACCCTGTTATCTACTGTTGGTATCATTTCTCATTAGACCACCCTTGCATCTTATGAAGAAGTCAGCATGTTCCCTGCAGTGGGCTTCAGGATATTTTCAATCTAATTCCTAGCTGATTTTGACTCATGGAAGAGCAAACTACACCACCTGAAAACAAGAAAACCACCAAGCAACCTCTGGTCTTGTAGCCATCGCTGTTGTCTCATGTTTTTGACTGAAGCACTGTAGGAAATATGCTATTGTCCCTACCAAACACCATGCAGCAAAGCCTTCTGCATGGCAAGACAACAGCAGAACCCACAAGTACCAGGCTATGCAATATTTTGCTCTTTAACCATACTGTGTCTCACACTAGAGAAGCAGCTGTAACAACTCACCACATCCTTGTGATTCCCTCCAGCCACCCACCAAGGTGAGCCAAGACCATTACCCTACAACTTCTCCTTTGCAAGGGGTACATTGAAACCTCTGCCCAAGTGGGACAGTCCCCACCACCCTGTGGCCTGATAGGGCAGCTCAGCCAACTCCCAGGTCCCTTACTGGCTCCTCTTGGTCTCAAAAGTTCATTAAACCAGTGGAAGATGAAGGCTCAAGTAAATCCCAGGTTGCACTCGAAACAAGTAGGTAGTCCAGATGGCAAAAAAAAACCCCTCATGGGTTACTGCCTTCCTCTAGATGCCAAAGCAGTGATTTTACCTACTTTTTAATGTACCACTGTATCACCAAGCAAAGCTAACAGCCATTTGTCTTAGCTGATCTATGCCTCCACTTTTGGGGGATATCATCTGAGTACTCCCCCATCCCCCAAAGTCTTTCCCTCCATGCATGCATCCTTGGTGCTTTTTCTTTAGATCTGAAGATGATTCCACAATATCATGATACATTTTTTTTCTTGACTTCTGATGAAGGCTAAGCAAAATTGAGTGTGTTCCTGCTTCACCTGTTCTCTCCCCCCAACCCCAGCATTTTCCTGTACAAAAATAACCATGAGGTGAGTATCCAGCATCATATTCAGAGAAACTAGAGGATACCATCACAAATGTAGCTAGCTCTCCCCATTCAAAATTTCACTTAACATTTTACCTTCTACGACACACTTTTTCTCCACCTTGCTTTACCCTGCCTAATGTCTTGGAATATCCTCAAGAACCCTCACCTTTCACTGCACGAAATGGAAACTGAACAAGCAGAGAAACTAGCTCAACCCTTTTAAAAATTAAAGGCAAAATAATTGCTGTGGCTACTGAATCATAACCAGCAGTCCTGGGAGAACAAAATTGGGAGTGTTGCAGTACATAGGTGAATTCCCCAAAACAGAGCTCTGAATTTCACTTGCACACAATGATCAGCTATTTCATCTTCAGGCCAAGATGTGCAGCATGATGAAAGCTAAGACTTGAGATATCGAGAGAAATCTAATCCCCATTTCTTAGATGACAAAAGCTAATTCACAGGTAGACAGATTTACCTGCAAAGCTTATTGCAGCAGAACAGGAACATCATGATCTCCTTCCTCCCATTTCCTCACAGCTTCCACAGAGAATGAAAGTAGTTTTAAACCCAATCTTGACCTAATGCAGTGACCCAGGGAGCCCTCAAAGAGAATTTGCACTTTGTTGGCCTTGATAAGCATAGAGAATTCAGGGTTTGACATTGTTTGACTACTGGTACCTAAGCAGGCTGCTGTGAAAAATGCCAGACGTAATATAATGAAAAATATTTTAAGATTAGAAAAGAATGTTACATTAATGAATTACAGGCTTTGTCCTGCCAAACCAGGTTCCTGCAAATAGTTTGAGAACTGTGAATGAAGCTTATGCCTCTAGCAGTATGGGCTTTTCCTACATAAATGGCTCACCTAGTTTGGATATTGCCTTTCCTTCCTTTCCCTCATCTAAAATAAGCTATTGATACTTCACTTGCACATACACATCTACAGAGAGCCAAAAGCCAATGACCCACACAAGCAGCCTTATGTAGTGCCAAAGTTAAGAGCAAAATTGCTAATGACTCTTGAACCAGGCCTCCAAGTCCGCACATTTGCTCAGAGTTGCCAGAGCAAAGTACTGGCACTCCAAAGGTTCAGGTCCTGAAGCCATTGGCTCAGCCTTCCTTAAATCTGACATTTTAGGTTCAATGACCATTAGGAGTCTCCCCAGTGTTTCTGACTACTTTCCAAAGGAGTCCTCAGATGTTTATCATGTGGTCTGAACTAGTGTCCACCACAAAACTTCTAACATGAGGAGGTTTTGCTATTTGAAGTTTTATTCTTATGTGCAGCTGCCTTTTTGCATAGAACATACAGCTTGTAATGAGATGCTAGGAGCCTACGGGGTGCTGGGTGAGCATCTTTACCCAATGGGCTGCCCTGTTTCTGGTGTTTGCATGGCCATTTAGCAGTGCAATGGCCACACTGTTCTACCAAGTGTTCCTACCACAGAACGCACTCTATACGGTCTGTATACAACAACATACTTACAGGAGAGCTATGCTGGACCGCACTGGTGGCAGTCTAGTCTAATATACCAAGTAGGAACTGTAATGAGGAGACATGGTGAACTGGTTTATCTTCCCATCATCTCCCCAATCAGGCAGTTACGAGACTATCTCTAAGAAAAAATAAATCAAGATCAGGAAACAATTTCTTCCTCAGAGAGGCTGAGTTATGACCTGAAGCATAGCAGTTTAAATACCTCACAGGTCTCTCAGGTTAAAAATAATAACCATTACCTTGTACAGCCTTGGAGTTCTCAGCATACAGGGAAAGTCTACTGAAAGCAGAAAAGCATAGGCCAGAAATAGCTATTTTTCACTGCCTTTTGCCAGTCTCACCTATTTTAGACTGCAAACTCATTGAGGCATGGAGTATCTCAGTCATTGTATTTGCATATGGCACAAGACAAGCTGTGCTTAGTCTCGCTTTAGGCACTACTGTCATGTTAATTATTTATAATGGCAGTGTTATATCCAAATTATGATGCACACACCCCTCCCAAAAGCCTCAGTGCTACCCCTCTTAGAAACTGCTATATACCAGGAAAGAAAAAATACAGGATTTCTGTAGAATGTTTAAAAAAATCAGCTTATAAAACTCAATATCTGAACTATAACTAAGAGATTCAGATTATGGCCTGCCAAATTCTCTTGCATTGAAAGAGAGGGACAACTGCTTCACATACTGTTTTTCTGTTACTCTTCAGATGCTGTCCCAGAAGCACTTACTATTGCAAAACTACAGTTTAGCTCTATAGCAAGGTTTGCAACTAAAAAAACCCCACACCTCTGCTGGAAGCCTCTCGTTCTTCCCTGCATTCTGATTTTTAGTGCAGGCAGGTGGAGCTGAGGGCTCCAGCCAGCACACAGCGTTTTGCTGGCTAGGGATGCAGCAGTCTGCACAGTGATTGCTCAGAGTGCGCAGGGAGGGTTGCTAGCAGATTGGTTTTGAAAGATCTTTAATACAACCAAAAGGATAGAATTCATTTACCCAGAAAAGATAGAAAAGACCTTTCACAATAATATCAATAAAATCTCTTTCAATCTCTACCCCCCAAATGCCCACTGCAAATTTAACAGTGATTTATTATTAGCTGGCTGAGACAAGCAATTAAAATAGAACATTAGAAGATACTTAGGTGAATTCAGCACCTTGTGTGGATATGTGGCAATAAATCTGTTCTCTGGCAGTGTGTGGGAGAATTCCTCCCTACTGTGGATTCATACCCAGTACCAGGCAAGGCTCCTCTAGCTTATTGCCAAATAAGCAGTGGGACTGGTGCATAGGATGGCAGCAGTCCCAATCTCTATGCAGGAAGAAAACAGTGCCAGTGTAATTCTTCATACAGGTAAACTAGAGGCATCTCCTTCTCTACAAGGAAATGTCATGCCAGGTATTAATACACACAGGCTGCTTCTCCCTTCAGCCTAGGCTATGCTGTTTTGTTTGTTATGGGGGAAGATGAAAACAGCAAATTGTACAGTCTTGACCCTCCCCTGCAACAAACCCAATCGATATCACCAAGCAGATCAATTTAAAGAGTCAAATTCCAATACCTTTGCTCACACCCAGAAGTTTCTCCAGCTTTTAATATGAATAAGGCTGTGCAAGGAACGATGACCTATGCAATAAAGTAGTAACAGTTGGACTTTCTACATAGCCCCTGTGCCAACACAAGAGAGCACAGCAATGCTACCCTGTCCATGCGGGGTCACATCCTGGCTCCAATCGGAAGCACAGTTATGTGAGGAGTAGGGAAAGAAATGGAAAAGCCAAGAAAGATTCCTGGGAGGAGCCCACAAAGCTAATCAGGCAGAAAGCCTAGCAGGAGCCAGATCATAC
The DNA here is from genome assembly GCA_020745775.1 of Theristicus caerulescens. Classification (NCBI taxonomy): domain Eukaryota; kingdom Metazoa; phylum Chordata; class Aves; order Pelecaniformes; family Threskiornithidae; genus Theristicus; species Theristicus caerulescens. The sequence goes on along the minus strand of CM036561.1, from coordinate 121,665,272 downwards.
AGCTCCCCCAATACAGTAGGGCAGCTCCTACTCTGGCAAGCTCTGTACTGTTGCAATCTTTGGTCCATTTTCTACCCCCTGTGGCTGGAGGTGTAAGTGCTGGAAGCACAGCTTTTAAATAGCTGAAAGCTAGAAAGCAAACAGAGTGTGCTCCGAAGGGATCATTTTTAATTTCTTTGAGTACTGCATGTTTGGGGCTGGACTCCCAATGAATTCAAATAGCTGAGATTACTAACAAGCCCAGTGCTGCTAATATCCCCCAAATGAATGATTCCTGCCTTGAAAGGACCTTGGCTCCAGCGCAAAGCTATTTCTGCCTTAGCATGATCGATTCTGCAAACCTGCTGGGTTTTTTGTGCAGAAGATCTCAGATGGGCTGAAGGGTACATTCTGCAGAGAGACTCCAGTGCCGAGACAGTAAGCAATGCACGTAGCAAGGCACCAGGGCCACGTGCCAGGTGACTCACAGGAACAAGGGGACACTCAGAAACCAAATAAAAGAGCTTAACTACTCCTTCTGGGCCTTCCCTGCAGACCTTTCATACTCAGCAAAGGCTCACTGCTTTCGAAGGGTCCTGCCTGCTGGGAAGGAGAGCAGCTCAGCTCCCTGCTGCAGCACACCAGCCACAGTCCTGCTGGCCCCAGGGGCTCTGCACTGGGGCATGGCTGGAGAGGCAGGAGCAGCATCCTGGCATAAGAGGGGAGAAAGACAAGCTGCAGCGAGGATATTTCTCTGCCCAGACTCTTCTTGCAGGAAAGCAGAGGTGTGACTTTGGGCATTGCTCAGCTGAGTCTCATCTGCTTTGGGGACAGGCATGAAGCTTCTGTTCTGCCCCTTGAACTATTACAAACAAGAGCCACATATAAACCTCATCACATCTTAATCCTGTTTGCTTGGGTGCGGTGTGATGGAAAACCCCATGGGAATAATCATTCCCATGAACGAATCAGATACCTGCTTTGGATCCTCTGATGGGTAAGCGCTGACAAAGTTTGGGGTAAGGACAAGACAAAAGCAAATGCTGAAGCACATCAAGTACTGAGTAGCACTCAGTCCCATGATGGCTTGTAGGCAGTGCTGAGAAGCAGAGGTAGCATTAGCACTCCAGGGTTAAGCCCCTGAGCAGACAATTCCCTGACAACCACTGTGCCATTGCAAAGACCAAAACAATTTGTCTCGCATTACCTGTCCTTTTACAACCAGGCAGGCCTCACAGCTTCAACTCACAGTTCAGGGCTCTCTTCCATCCTCTATTCTTCATCTCTTCCTGCCTTTTCTTAAATGCCCCCCTGCACACCAAATCTCACCCTCAGCCTGTTACGCCGAGTAGACAAGTCACGGACAGCAGCAGAGAGTCAGTCTATACCTTACACCCTTCATTTTTGGCCTTCCTTTAGGAGGAGGAAAAATAACTGGTCAACAGACATACTGCAAAGGCTTAGTCTCCATCCTCTGGATGGAGGAAAAGACAAATAGCAAGGCCCACAGCACCCCTCTCACTTCCCAGGTGACCAGCAGCAAAGGGCCATGGTCCCTTTGCTAAGCAAGCTACCACAGAGGGGATATCAGCTCCATTTACCTTGCACCTTTTCTTCCACCAAGACTCACATTGCCTGCAGAGAGGCACATGAGGAATCCCCATCTCCTCTACCCAGCTGCAGAGTCAAAGTAACAGCCTAGCTCCTGGCAGAGCAACCTGCAGCGTCCCTTGAGCCCATAACAGCAAGGAAAATGCTGGGGGTAAGGGCCTATTTTGATCTCCCTGTTATCTGGATTACACTGGTCATGAGGAACATATTACTCATGAGCCATGGTTTAGGAACCATTGCTTCAGCTGTAGCAGCAACACTAAAGTAATAAGGCAAAACCATAATTACAATACATTATTATTTCTCTAGCCACCTTTTAACTCCACCCTTTTGCTTTGGAAAGGTGCTAGGAGACAAATGAGGAAGCCCAAATCACTGGACATCTTTCACAAGCATTTTTGACACAAGTCAGAGACAGAAATGCCACAGGCCTGCTCCAAGGCCAGTAGCAAGAGAGGCAGCACTGCTGTAAGCACTGATGGGAGCTGGGAAGGCAGCTGAGCCTGATAAGAAGGGCTGTAATGGGCTTAATAGGGGTCACATGGTAGGCATCACATTCACCTGGGGGTGTTCATTTGTGGTCTGTGCAGGCTCTAAGAGACTCTTCTTAATAAAGGGTCTTTTTTTTTTTTGCAAGTGAGAGCTGCAGTCTGTCTTGCAAGTGGTTGCTCAGACAGCCTTCAAGTAATGAGGATTTTTCCTGCTCAGGAAACAATCTCTGAGGAACAATTTTTAAGTGATCTGTCAGCAATCCACATCATCCCTCAGTCCAAAGCTGTCCACAGACCTGCCTTGAAGTCCACAGGAAAACTCCTTTGGATTTTGGATCAGGCCTCTGCTTTCTCCAGTCCTTTCTTCTTGTTTTCTTACACTGTAAGAGCACACCTCGATCAGGCAACATGAAAGCTTTCTCCTCAGCATGCTAACACACCCAAGCCTGACCTTTCACATCCCCTGCCAAGCCAGGACTGGGCTTCGCAGTAGTGCAGGTTGTCAAGTGCTATCACGCTCAAGTGTTTGGTACTTGTGTGAAAAATGTAGATGAGGCAGTAAGCTGACATCCTCAGATTCAGCTTCATATTATTCATATAGCTCATGTGAGAGCAAGGCTTACTAATTACTCAAGAGGAGTCCATATTGTGCATATTTTAGAAATAGGCAGGTTGAAGAACACTCCTTAAAACATCTTAAAAACACCAGGAGCAAGGATTAGGTTGAGAGAAGTAGAGTTTTCCTCAGCTGAGCTCTGGTTCCTCAAAAATATTTTGAATATTTATTAGTTTTTCAGGAGAGGATAGAAAAATATTCCACATTCAGAAGCTGGGGAGTTCTTGACAGATTAGCTTCCCTCACTTGCAGTTTTCAGCAAGTTTCTCCATTTAAAAAAAAAGATCAATTATTTGCAGAACACAAGGAGGGAGGAGGGGAAATTGAAATAACTCTCAGGAAGTTTCCAGGACAGTTTTCAATCCCATTTAAGAGATATATTAAGACATTGGCCCATAAATCCATAGAGATAGTCTTTCTGTTAGACTGATGATGTGTAAGAGTCCTTTGCCTCAAACCAGGCTGAGGAATACTACCAGGAGTAATTTTAAACCTACTGCTATGTATATGGAAGCTGAACATGAGGGTTAACACCTTAGGCTAAATATCTGGCTGGTCTCTCTTAAAACTCAGTCCTTCTATTGTATAGAGTAAGCCTGTTCCTCCTTTGAGTCACCTGAATTATTCCAGATGCACATCCACGTGACAGAAAGTTGATATCATAGCCCAGAGGAGCACTTGCCATTTCCCCTCGAGTAGGTTCCCTGTCTGATGTAGTCCCCTTTTGGGTAGAGATTAAACAGACACATCAGGCTTTCCCAAGAGCCCCTAGTGACAGAAACGAGTCTCCAAAAGGATGAGTAAGCTTACATCTTCCCTTCACCTAACAAACAGAAACCTCCTCTCTAGGCAGTTGCCTTGTTGGCTTTCTGGGCTCTCCTTGGAGAGGTAAATTACAGAGGCAGCACCAAGTCCCATTGGGCTGAGCACTGGGCAGATATATAGTAAACAAGAGGTGAGGAGGGAAATATTTACAGCCTTAATAGCAGGGGGGAAAAACCAGCAGGAACAAAGGCTGAGATGGATTCAGCCCCAGTTTAAATAGGGGAAGAGAAACTTGCAGCTGCACCAATGGAACATGTTCTGTAAAATACCATCAAGGACTGTGCCAGGTAGTGCTCACAGGGAGGCTGACACTTCATACCTCAGCCCAGAGCACTAATTTTCAAGGTGGAAGTGACTTTTTCCAGAATGGTACAGCTGTTCAATAGCAAGGCTAGGAATAAAACCCAGGTCCCTGCCCTTCTCCTAGAGCTTGGTCTCTTCCACCACTCTTCACAGCAAATACCAAGAGAATTTGCCAAGGAGAAAGAACTATTTCTTGCATAGGACAGTGAAAATTGGAGAAAGAAGAGTTACCCAAAAGTCACAACTGAGTACATACAATAAGCTTGTTCTGATGGGCAGTAAATACCATGGGCTCTATAAGGAACAGTAAACCAGCCTGCCTGAGATAATTAATAACAGAGATAATTAATCTAGAGTAACAGCTAATGGCAAGCAGTACAGTCCTAGGTTCTGTAAACCCTGGATCTCAAAAAAAAAAATTATGCCCATCTGTCAAAGCCATCACTCTCAGCTTTTGAATCTTCTAACCCTGGAAGTCCTCTGACACTGTACCTGGAGCCAGACTCCAACTCTCTCCTCATAGAGGGACTCAGTTTAACATCAAGTTTTTCACTGAAAGCAGCAGGTAGTGGCTGAGACAGCCCTGACACAGCAAGGCCTCAGGGGCTAAAGAATCCCTGAGACTGTGCCTACATTAAAAAAACCCACACACATTTCTGTGCTTGGCCAGACTGCACATCTCTCTTGTTGTTTAGTCTAACTGAGGATGATCTAAAGCCCTGTTGTGTGGCAAGCAGCTCCCAGATGAAGACTGTTAACAAGTAAGGAAGTCTTTCCTTCTTTTTCTGGATCATTTCTATGGGTGCCTGATGTTATTGCAAACTATTGCATCAACACTGAATCACTCGCTCCTTTGCATATCTAAGTACAGCCCATGCCCTTTGCAAAATTTTGTCATTCCAGTGAACCAAAAAATATAAAAAGGAGAGAAAAAACCATCCAACAGCCTTACTTTCAGCTTCCCAAGTCACTTAGCCTCAACTAGAATTTTAACTACACAATCAGACAGCAGCACTAGCTGTTACATCAGGGGTTTGGAAGCAAAGGGAAAGGAGGAGGTGAGGCAAACCCAGGAGACAGCCAAGAGGAAAACATCTTTAAAGCTCCCCTGAATCAATGACACTTACCTGTTTGTTCTGTTTTATGCCTCTAGGTTTCTCTGAAATAGAGAAGAGCAATTATGAAGTGACCCACTTTCCTCCTGCTTAGTGTAAGGAGGAAACAGGGGGAAGGGGAGGAGAGGGAGAGTTGCAGAAGGATAATATCAAAGGGGAAAGAGAAGGAGAAAAAAAAAAAAAACTTACAGAAGGTAGGAGAGTAAATTGTGATGACCCAGTTTAAAGGAAGAGCAGGAACTAGACCTACTAACAGTCAACACCTTCCCACACACTCTAAGGAAAGGAAACAGCAAGGGAGAGGAACTAACTCAGTGCTCCCGGCACTTTGTGCTACAAACTCATTCCTTCAGGACAAAGATTGTGCAGGGGAAGCTTCACAGCAAAAGAAGGCACCTCTCCCATCAACCCTTTTACCTGTGTAAGAGAGGGGCGGAGCAGCAGAAGGCATCCTGGTTGGGATGGAGCAAATGAGGGCCAGGTGCTAAAAATTAAGGTCAAAAGATCTCAGCCAGTTTACACCAGCTGATGCTCCCTTACAGGTGGGAGCATGATGGGACCCCAGGGAAATGGTCAATCTTTCTCCTTGTAGAAGATCCAACAAGTGGCATCTCATGGGCTAGTATCAGAGGAAATCACTTGACCTGATGGCATGATCTGACAGGGCAGCTCTAGCCTTCATACCAATCTGGGATGGCATCTTCAGGAGATCTTCATCTGCTGTGGCTTTCGCCATTTGCTGTGACAACTGATGGCCCTGAACTGATAACTCTAGGGGAGCTCAAGAGCTGTCTATCTGCTAGACAGAAACCAATATCTGGGAGGAGAAAGGGTGTTCTGGTTTGCTTTACATTTTTGTCTTTTGCTTCAGGATTTGTGAGGTTTCTATTTCCTCCCTTAAATTGTATTTATCTCATTCAGTATAATTAGGCACAACTTGAGTGAAGTTAGTACTCTTGCATCGCTTCACACCATTCAAAAATGGTGAAATAAATAACGTAATAAATACATGTATTATGGGGCTGGCAATTATAACCATAAAGGAAGGACTATCCATACCCTCGTCTCCAGGTGGATTGTTTAAAATCACAAGCCAGTTTGTGGAACTCATCACAGCTCCATCGATTTCAAAGCCTGCAAACAGAGACAATTGCACTTCTCAGTTCCAAAACTCTGCTCACAGTTTTAAATAGCCTGTGTTTCCTGTAAATGAGCAATATCCCCCCAAAAGCATAACCTCATTCTAAATGTAGATTAAACCAGCACGTTAATTTGCACTCACTTAAAGCTTAGTGGTCAAACAGAGTGTATGGCCAAAATTGTATGGGAAGCTGCAAATATATTACACTGTGTGCGAATATACTGGTGTGTGCTACTGTGTTTACGTGCTCACGGAAAAGTTAGGCAACAGAAACTGAAGTGGAGGCTGCAGCACCAAACAATGGTCGATTTTACTCAGTACACTGTAAAATTTAACAGTGATGGGACATTAAAGAAGCCTTAAAAGGACAAATCTGAAGATGCATTTTGCAAACTATTATCCCACATCTTTGTTGTTGCTGTTTCTACAGGCAGAAAATGCCTGCAACGCTCCTTCGCGGAGCACCGTGTGTGCACGAGTTACCGAATATTTGTGTCCTAGTTGCTCTTTAAGCAGCTAACTGGGAGTTAGGTACCAAAACACCTTTGGGGGTCTGGCTCTGCACATCTACGAGAGCAATCAGGAAATCAATGGGGACCCATCTCTGAGGGTTTATGGTAAAATCATATTTTAAATCTCTCTATTTTTGAACATAAGCCTCAGAGGAATCTTGGCTTGGCTTGAATTGGAGCACCCTATCATAGACAGGTCCTTAAAAAAGCCCACAGCTTAACTGTGTATCTAGAGATACTGAAAATGCAGGGAGAAAAATGAAACTTAGGCCTAGCTATTCCCTCAAATTTAATCAGAAGCAGCCTGGGGCATAGAGATGCAAGTGCTGCTGATGGTCAAAATTCAGTAGTTACATAAACAGCAGTGAATGACACAAAATAATTAGAAGTTTGGCATAAAGGGCTCAATCCTCAAATTGTTCTGATCGCACAGCCCGTAACAGACTGGGGCATGCCTTAGCATCTAAGCCTGGGAAAATGCAGAAATTAGAGAGGCTGTGCAGTGCTAAAGCAGGTACATTTTTCCCCCACTCTTTTGCTTTCCCTGCCCTAGTTCAATTTATTTCCCATCTACATACTTGAGGCACAGATGAGCAGCACTTGGATAAACAAGGTATTTCCCTCTCTGCTGAAAAAAAAAAAATATGGAAATGTCTGAGGAAGGTGGAGGGAATCGAGACGGTCTTTGTGTTACAACCGACTTCAGGAGAGCCCAGGAATTAGCATCCAGGACCTGGCGGCACTGCTCAGCATTTCGGTGTTACACTCGCTTAGCTGTCTCACAGCCCAGCTTTGCAGCATGCAGACGTGCGTGGTGGAGGCTGAAGGTGATTCTGTGAGCAGCCAGAAAGCTTCCACTGCCCACGAACAGACCTCGAATCGTGGACAAAACAAAGGCTGTTGTTTACTCCCCGTTAAGGTGCTGCAGGCTCTGCCTGCTCTGCCCTTCGCCGGCTGCTGGCCGGTAACGTGGGAACCCACATCATGCCACTCACATAGAGGAAAGCATGTTCCCTGTCTCATTATTCATGGGCTGTGCCCACAGGTACCGGTTGTTCAGCTTGCTGAATATTTGCCTGAATAATTAGGAGGGAGCTGAATCATTCTTAGACCAAATTCCGGTTTTCTCTCTCCTCCTACTTCATTTTTAGGCTTCACTTCTCACAGCTCTCCTGTACACAGTGTGAAATGAGTGTTTAAATACTATCAGATAGAGTCAATAAACTCCCCGTCTGCTTTTTTTTTTTTTTTCCAAAAAAGCATCCTCAAATGATGTTAGAGAATCAGCTAAAATTGCTTAGTAGCACTTATTGCGACAGAAATCCTAGCGCTGCGGTGCAAAAGGCTGCCCCCCTCTGCATCTCCCGGGATAGAGGCATCCGCCTTCCTAAACAGCACAAAATCTATCCCTTCCCTTCTTCATCTGAAGAACTGTAGGAAAGGTAGTTGTTCCTACTAAGCTTAATGGGCAACATTCGTGATCTATTTGATGATTCTGCCCTATGTTGTTTTATTGAAATACGTGATTTCTGCTGCAGCAGAGCTTGAAAATTAATGTTAAATCGAAACCAGTTATCTCACTGGAAACCTACCTCTCATCCTCCTCTCACCCCCTCCCTCCTCGTACCATCCCTTTTCCCTCTTTCCCTAAGTTATGCTGCATTTTACTTTGCCTTCACTGCATTTTCCTCCCTGGCTGTTGATACAAGGAGCCAAATTCATCCCTGCTGGTATCCAATGGACTGAAATTCTTCTCAAAGGCGTTATTGGGCTGAATCCAAACCCAGCCAGCATTTTGCAGTGCTGGTGGCTTAGTCAAAACAACAGTTCATAATTTCTCTTTTGCTTCCCTTATCTACCGTTAATATGAATTATTAATAAGTACTAGTATTGCTCTCTTGAAAATCATACTTCGTTTCAAAACCACCTATCAGACAAGCTGTCTGAGTGAAAATTTCTTTTTAACTTTCCGCCTGTGCGAGGAACTTGCAAAGCACAATGCGTGCGCAGGGACAGCCTGGATTTCAGACCAAGGCTCACCCTGGGATTCCTCTTGCCATCTGCAGTGCATACCTAACTGAAGTGCTGGGTACTATTAACCCATGCGTGAGCCGGCCAGAAAAGGTTTGCTTTCCCAAACTGCCATTTATGATGCTAAATCTGTTTCCTAACGAGGCTGCTGTTCCAGATCCCTCACCTAGGAGTGGGGGGGGGTGTCTGCACAGCGTTAATCCTACACTGTTAGTCTGTATTTACAGCCCTCAAACCTGACAGGTTCTCTCCTTCCCTGCGGTTTTCATGTGCACAGCTCGGTGGATACTCTAAGGCAGCAGGGAGCCCCTCTTGCCCGAGAATTCCTTTGCCGTATATTTAGCAAACTTTTGACTGCTTCCTTCCAAATGAGACTGAAGGACATATTTTCGTAGGAGAGGGTGAGAATTGCAAAGCACGATCTACAGTCACGTTTTTCTGTGGGGAACTACAGAGCAGGGGAGGAGGAATCACCCGCAGTTCTCTCTCCCTCTCCCCCACGCCTTCCCTCCCCTCCCCTCCCCTTCCCTCCCCCACCCCCATACAACCATAACACGAGATGAACGTGCTCCAAAATACAGCTGCATAGCCTTCCCTCTCTTCCGGTTTTCCCTGCCGTGGGAAGGGGGGGGGGGGCAAAAAAAAGGATGAGGGTAGAATTATCACTAATGTGGGACCGATGTTTTGACTCCGTGTCATCCGCAGACTATTTAGAAAAGCCTGTACACATAGTGTCAGAGTTAAACATAGCCAGTGCTCAGTTATTGCTCACAAGAGAGGCTCAGACGGGGAAGAGGGAGGCATCACGGCTCATCCGTAGGTCTGGATGGTTCCATAAATGAACGCGTGAAGGCTCCTGGAGTGAAAAGGAAGGGATGGCTGGGGTTACGAAAGAGAGCGTCGCACTTCAGATGCAATCCCCATCCTTTGCTAAAATCCCCATTAAGAGATACCTTTTACAAAAATAAAACATTTTGTATGAAATGAAAGGATTTCCTCCCCATTAGAAATCACACTAGAGACAGCTTCATTTGCTCCAAATTAGGTACGCTCTGAATGAATATTTTAATTAATCCATGGTAAATAAGCCAGGCTCTTTCCTGGAACAGAGTTACCGTTTTCCTCCTCGGCAGCAGTGGGATGTGCTCGCTCCGCTGTGTGTATGTACGTATGTGCCCGGGCTTTTGTTTGTTTTTAATTTCTTTCTCTCTTTTTTGAACCTGGCCCTTGAATGATCACTTACAACACGTCTCCTTAACCATGGGTTTCCTTGCATTTGGCTGCTCTTACTTAGGGGGGGAGGAGAGGGGGAAATAATCAGATTATCACACCCAAACCCCTGGCAGGATGTTCTGAGAAATAAAAAGAGGGAGAGAAGGAAGAATTCGCACATAAAAATAGAAGCCCACGTAGATTGGCCATATATGGAGTACCGGGGACTTCAGAGGGATACCCTCTTCGGACCACCCCTTTGGCGGAGGAAATCGCTGCTGCAGGAGGCCCCCTTCCCCCCTCCCCGGGCGGCTCAGCCCCCGGCCCGCGGGCGCTGCCCCCCCTCCCCGCACCGCTCCGCACCGCTCCGCACGGCGCCGAGGGGAGGCCGCGGAGGGGCGGTTGCGGGAGAGGCGGCGGGGCCGCCTCCGCGGCGGTGCGCGGTGCGCGGAGCGGTGCAGCGGCGGCGGAGGCGATGACTCAAGCCCGCCCGGCCGGCTCTGCCCCCCCCCTCCCCGCTCCCGCCCCCCCCCCCCACCCGCCGGGGAGGGCTATTAAAAGCTGCTGACGTAGGAGCGGACGGCCATCTTTGATGAGGGCACGGCTCCCGGTCCATTGAAGAAGGAGACCCGGGGAGGTCAGCAGCGGCTGTCCTTGCCTCCCAGCTGCGGCACCGACCCACCGACCCCGCAGCCGCGGCCCGGCGTAGCGCTCCGTTAGCCGAGGTAAGGGTGGGAGCCCACCGGGGGGACTGGCTGCGCAGGGCGGGGGGGCGGTATTAATGAAAAGGAAATGTAAAAAAGAAGGATGTATTTAAAGAGGGACTTGCTCGGCTTTTTGTCTCCAGCCTCTGGGCAGGGAGAGGGATGTAATTTCGCCGCCAGCCTCATCGCCGGCGGGAGCCAGGGGAGGGAGCAGGGCTCTGCCTCTCCACCGTGCCAGGCTCACTTGCGGGCGGCAGGAGGCCGGAGGAGAAGGGAAGCCCGAGGGAGATCGGAGGAGAAGGGGGAACCAACGCCATTCCCCGCCCGGAGCGGGAAGAAGGGTCTGCGGGCGCTCTGCCCCGGCCCGGCCGGACTGGGCTGCTGCCGCCCCGGGGCACTGCAGCGCCCTTCCCGCACCGCGCCGGGCTGCGGCGGCGCTTCAGCACCGCGGACAGCGGCAGCGGGCGGGGAGGAGGGGGGGGCTTCAGCACCGCGGAGAGCGCCCTGCGCGGCCGCGGAGCCCGGCGCGGAGCCCTCCCGCCGGCGGCGCGCAAGGCCGGCCCCGCCGCGGAGGCGGCCGTGCTGCAGCGCCCTGCGGCTCCGCTTCCCCCCCCCTTCACCGCCACCCCCCACCCCGGGGCTGCCCTCCCCGGCGAGACCCCGCCGCGGCGGGAGGGAAGCGCTTTCCCCCATTGGAAAAGCGGAGGTGCTCGCTCGTTGCAGGACGGGAGCGCAGGCAGAAACTGTTGTGGTTGTAGGGGGTCCGCCGGCAGCTCAGAACGGCAAGAGGGAGAAATTAAAAAAAAAAAAACAAACAAAAAAAGGCAGATAGCTTCAGTTCCTGAAATTAATCGGCGTTTAGCACTTTGGGCTCTTTCCCTGCCCTTTCGCACGTTTGTGTAAGGGAAACTGGGGGGGGGGGGTTACGCAACGCCCAGCCCGGGGGTCCCTCCAGGGCCGGGCATTGCTGGCAGGGGCCAGCGGCAGCCCCCCGGGGCTTCCCCGCACCCGCGGAGGCTCCGCGCTCCGGGCCCTCCGTGCCCACCCCTTCGCACTGACCGGCGGCCGCTGCCCCTCTGGCATCTGTGGGCTCCGGTGCCTCTGCGTGCCCGGGTGCTCCCCAAGCCGTGAGCTGGGGGGGCTGAGCTCTGTCCTCACCCCCCCTCCCTCCGCGGCCGCGCTGCGGAGCAGTGCGGAGCCCGCTGCCTTATGTAACGCTCTGCCCCGGCTCCCCCGTCCCTGGCCGTTCTCCCCCCCATCATCCTTTCCGCTCCCCGGCACCCCAATCTCCCCAAACCGCTCGGTGCGGCTCGTTGCTGGCCAAGTTGGTAACTTTGCTGCTTTCTGCGGGGCAAATAAACAAGGGGAGAAGGGGGGAATCGGGCTGTGCCTCCAGACACTGCGCTGCGTAGCTGCGTCAAACCAGGGCCGTGGGTTCTGCCAGATTTACGTGCTTGGCTTGAATAATTGCTGCTGGTTTCGTTCCCAGCTGAAATGGGGGGGAGAAGGGGGGGCTGGTCTCCGGCGCAGCCCAGGGGTGGCGGAGCAGCCCCACAACCCGTACCTGGCTGCTGCCAGCCCCGGCTGCAGCATCCGCAAGGACATGCCTGTCCCGCACCCCCCACCCCATCCTAGCTCTGGGCATGGAACAACTCTGCCATCGACCGTGGCAACACGAGGACGGTGTGGGTCAGCCATCCCTGCGGATGGAAAGGGAAGGGATGGGGCCATCTGGGAGACGAGTGCTGGGGAAGCGACTCTCTCCTGGGCCCCCCATCTCCTTGTGTGTCCCTGCATCATGGGCAAAGACGCCAGTCTGGAAAACAGCAGCAGTGGTTTTCCATTGCTCCTGCATAGTGCTGAAGGGGTCAGCCAGGAGGTGACCACTGGAGAGTTTGATACCGAGGATGAGTGCCAAAAAGACAACAGAGGTGACCAAACCAAAGGTGCAAGCAGGCCTGATTGGCAAAAGCAAGAGCTTGAGGCTGCCTCTGAAGTCAAGAGGAGTTGCAGAAAGTCAGCATGTTACAAAACAAAATGCAGCTAAATAGCAACCCTCAAATAAATACAGCTTAACTTTCTTTCTGCAACTAACTAGAAAATTAGAGTGGCATTTCCAAGAGCACTCAGGACCAGGCTCTGTGTCCATTGAACTCACGGGGGCAGTGAAAGAAAGAACAGCAGAATCCAGTCAGTACCGCACCCTCAAAATACATCTAATGAGACGCAGCTCCAATTTGCAGATTTATTGCACTGGAGGTGGGAGCTGCTTTTCAGGTCAACGGAAAGCTTTTCATTTGTCTCCGTATGCTTTAGGTATGGCAACAAATAGCAAGATTAAAGTGCTAAGGCAAATAAAGCGTGGTCTCTGCCTAATGCTTGCGCTGCTTTAACTGAGCAAGGTAACGAAACAAAATACTTTCCTGTCAGTATGAACAACTTCAGCAATTTTCATGCCTAGATGTCACGAGGTTACCGCTTCTGCCTATGTAGCAACCCTCGAGGGAAAACGGAAAGTATATGGCACAGTGTAGGGCTCACTTTGTTAATGATTTCTTCTCTCAGGAATGTAGGGAAGCCTAGGAAGAGAAGAAACTGGTTTACCTTTGCCTTGGCTTGTCACACAACTACTCTTTTTTCTGGTATTTTTTCCCCAGTCTCTGTCATAACTCTTTATAATATAAGCACAGTACATTCATCTGTACATATTTATACACACACACACGCATTCCTGAGATTTCTAGGGTTATAAGCTAGGTAAGACCACAACAAATGCAGACTGACTTTGCAGCCTCCATTGGGAATAGCGCATTTGTCTATCTGTGAAGTTTCATCCACCAGTACCGATGCAGTCACCTTTGGGCTGGGCGAGTGCCAGGCAATCTGTAACAATAGACTTGTTCAAGCGTTTTAGAGCGTCGAACAGAGAGAAGAATAATGCGTTGCTTGAGAGCTGAAGCAGAGAGCTGTTGCTTGAGGATGCAGATCTCAGGCAGATCACGATTACCTCTAGGAAGCGGGACTTTGGAGTGGGCACCAGGGCTCACGTATCCACGCCTGGGAGTGCTGGATATAGTTTGTCAAGGCCATCAGTTGTCAAAGAGTAGTTTATGTCTTTTTAGCTTATTATTTTTGAGCCTTAAATGATATCTTTGCCCCTAGCTTCAACAAACTCTGGCTTTCTTCCCGACTGACCTTGCAGATTCAGCTTGCTGCATCATATTGCAACGAGAACTTCTCCAAAACACACAAGTTATATTCCTAGTTCTTGTCTATCACCCCTTTGTTACTCCCTCCACAAATACTTAGATACACACTCCGACCAGCAAAATCTGCCTCTTATCAGATCATAGTTTTCAATATGCTGTCTCACATCCCACTAAATATTCTAGGACTTTCCTTTCCACTAAGCACAAAGACAAGTCAACTTCATAGGCTCAAAATGTTTTTTTCCTGCTTTATGATGGCCCTATGGCTGACGTTGTGAGACTCAAAAGTGGATTTGAATGGCCTAGAGGAAGCGTTTGAACCACTTGCGCTGTTATTTTAGAAGGAAATTTAGCTTTGCCTTTACGTCTTTCATTGTGTTCACTTGTTATTTCCTCATCACTTACCTCATCTTCATGCTCACCTACAATCCTCTTTTGACTACTGCTGAAGAGCACCCTGATGAAAGAAACACAGACTTGGGCAAAGCATTAGGATCCTGATGTGAAGGAAGATGAGTGCGGCCTTCTGATTTTGATTATTCCAAGGAGTCTAATCCAAAGTCAGTTGAAATCAAGGAAAATACTTCCACTAGTGAGGTAGACTTTGCATGAGGCTCTGAATGAGCTCACCAGTCAGGCTATGTGCTGCTAGAGGTGAATGCAGGGTATGGAAAGCTTTCCATTCCCAGCAATGGGTGCGTATTAATCAGCCCTGCAGTCCAAGAGGAAACCCTGCACTTCATTTTGTGGGACTTGTAACAAAGAGAACACTTAGCAGTTTAGGCTTCTCGATGGGCAACAAGTGCTGCCTACATGTCTCCTCTGAAATACACTGGCACACTGTAATTCTAAAGCAAATTCAATCATTGCATTATAACCTTTTTCTTTTCTTTTTTTTTTAATTTTAATAATGAGAGATATGGTATCTTATCTTACCCACTGGAGAAAGCTGAATTCTAGTACAAGCACAGGGAGGAGAAGGAAATACTAAGTAATTAATCATGGCTGTTCCTGGCCTTTGAAAGCTGAAAGTTAATGCTGACCAACCTGTGTTCTGTCTGGCTATTTAAAAGAAAAAGATTTTTTAATTTTTTTTTTTAGAGCTAACAATGGTCCATTTCACTTTTGAAATGGGATTTAGCTTATTATTGGGCCACATTGTCAACTGGTGTGAATTAGCATAACTGAGTGCTGTGCTATGCTACAGGCTGATGAGCTCCTGAGCCGGGGCTCATCGTTCATGTTTTAAAACAGAAATAGGTATGCTTGCTGATGGAGCAGCTTTTTCTATAAACAGAAGTAACTTGAAATGCCCCTCCCTCTCCCCCCCGCCCCAAACCTTCTTTTTCACCAGCTCGGTTTCATTGTCGCAGATTCTCACAGACAAGGTTCATGCAGTTGGTCTGCCTCAGAAATGGTGACAGTAAGCAATGATGAAGCAGCGGAGGAGGAATACTGCACGTTATGGCTGTATTTCAGGTTGGGTTCTGCTGCACTCTGCTGGTACATAACACCAGCAGAACTTTTTAGATGGTGTAAAACCCAAGACACAGCTGAGTTTTTCCTAGAGGCACATTTGTGTGCAGAAAAAGGCAGAACTGCGTAAATGGATGTGGAAGAAAATGAAACCTGCACTTCCAGGTGCAGTTTGGTTTCACAGGCTGCACTTCCTAGCCGTAGCCATTCATTTTTCTTCCAAATTGGGAAGTAGCAGGAAGTTTTCCTGCATTCCAATAAACACACAGGAAAATTATGCTTCTTCTACCAAGTTTTTTAAGGCAATATTTTTAATATTTGACTACTCAGACATATTATCAGTAGAGTAGAAGTCAAGAACAAAGCTGAAGTCAAGTTTCACTGTACACACTTCTAAAACAGAAAGAGGGGAACGGTTCTTATGCATTTCTACTATAATTATAGTTTTCCTTGTGCTTTTAATATGACAATGTTATTGTGCCAGAGTTTACTGGTAGAATCCATGAGCAAAATGATAGTTATCATAGCCTGTGTCAGTGCTAACAACTAAAATTTATATCCTAGACATTACAAAAGGATGCTTCATGTAGGTGATTTTTGAAATTAACACAAGATTTGCTATTTCTTACTCAAAACCTATACCAATTCACAGGGAGGTGCACAAGCAAAGGCACTACAGAGTGCTTGGTAGGGCATGGTTGTAATTTTACACTGACCACTTCCATCTCCCACATTTTCTCAGTAGCATACCCTTACTAAAAATCCCAGGCAGCAAATCTCCAAAGGCTTTCACAGTCGCTAGCCAGTCAGAGAGACTAGAAGACTAGTGTGGAGCGGGCTGAAAACTAAAGGCTCCGATTACATCACAGCTATGGTGTTTGTTATGATGTGTTTATTTGTTATAATTACTCTGCACCTGAAGGAAAGGAATTCTGTTTCTGGGTTGCAATACAGTGGTACCAGAAGAAGTACTTTATTTTTATTTTTTTTGTATCAACCACTTATTTGGAAGATGTGACAACTGTTCCTTTGACTCCTTCCCCTCTCCTGGAAATTATAGCTCACAGTGGAACTGTGCAGATGCCAGTTCATTGATCTGCCCTACAGAGGTAAATATATTTCCTCCAGCTACTCTAAAAAATGTCACGAAACAAAAGTATACTTCTTCAGAAGAGCTTATCTGTCAAAATAGTGTTACCATTCACTGATTTTTTTTTTTTTAAAACAGGAACAGAAGTCTTCCATGCATATTTAAGCATCTTTTAAAAGAAAAGGTACTAAAATTAGCTTCACCATGCTTTGGATGCAAATTAAAGTTTTCTTTCTCCCCTCCACGTTAGTATTTTTTGGCTCAGTCTAGTCCTCATTCACATCCTTAGACACCTCACCATTTACCTCAAAAGGATTTAGACAAGTTTGCGTTTCTGTAGGTATCGGGGAATTGCTGTTTGATTCAGCCCGGCGCTGCTCCTGCCTTGTACGCCTCTGCACCGTGTACGCACACATGGACACACACCTCTCTGAGCTCAGGGTTGCCTTTGCTGAACAGCGCTGACCCCGGAGGTGACTGACATTGTTAGGAGCGAAATTTCTGTTCTCTATTTATTAGGCACAGACATCTCTTAGGAATAATTTGTTCTTGAAGAAAGCTGTAAGAAAGCTATTGCAATTTATTGGACTAGAGATGTTCAGTAACAGTCAGTTTAGCTTCAGATATTGTGGTTTAGTGATTAAAGCACAGGGGCTGCACCCAGAATATCTGGATTCAGGTGCAAGTATCACACACTAAATAAATGTAATCTCTGACAAGAGCCTCAATTACCTCCATCTATAGAAGAAAGAACTGAGATTATAACAACTTTTATTTTGCATTCCTCAGCTTCAGGTGCAGGACAAGTATCCCATACTTTTGGAAAGATACTTTTATGTATATTAGGGCATAGCAATCTCCACTGCCTGGGGCTGGTGACCTAAAAATGGATACCCCTAAAATGCAACATCCTCCCAACATAGGTGATTATCATTTACCTGGCATTCAAGGGGTTGTTACACATGACTGTCCCCTTCAGGTCTGTAAAAGGCTTGGCTGGAAGGCGCTATATAAACACAGATTATTAGTATTGCATTCATGACAGCAAGAGAAGAAAGTAAACTCAGACCAGAAAGTAGAAGCAATATTCATGCATTTGATGATCGTGCTCTCATGGCCAGCATAACACAAGACAAGGAGTTTGCCAGAGCCATGCGTTTTGCCAGAGCTGCATTAAGCTGCAGGGGGAGAGTGGGACTGAGCCCTCTCTCTTCAACAGCACCAGTTCCAAACCGATAACATGACAGCTGAATATACAACCCAGATAAGTTTTGTGAATATTTGAGTATTTCAGCCAAACATTTGCTTTTCCGGAGAGTATTCACCTAAGTGACACTCAAGTATGTGAAAAGCCCTCAAGAAACAAACTAAGGTATGCGAACCCAATTAAATTGGAATTCACTGCTGACTTCTAACAGCCGTTCTCCCCAGAGAAGCATTTGTTTTATTTGCTCAGCTGTATGGAGACATGTATTGGTTGCCTAGCCTTTTGAAGGATTTCCAACAGGTTGTTTTGCCATTAAAAACATGTTCTTGGGCTATGGTACCCGTTTTTGCAATTCCTGAAAATATATGTCTTTTATTATACCAACAAGAGGAGCAAGAGACAGGAAGGCCAACAGAAGCAAAGGGGTTTAAGATGGCACTTGATGAATTCATGAAGGGAATTGTATGACATAGCTGTTGGTGGCCACAAGAGACTAGACATGATAAGGCAGCAAGTCCCTTCAAGTCTGATTTTCCTAAGAGGTTTTTTCTTATTTAAAAAAAGAAAAGAGAGGAGGGGAAAAAAAAAGGCCTGGATGGCTCTCTGCTGTGGTGGAGGCCTGTCAGTTTAGTTCATTTTAGAGATGAGCACATCAAGAAAGAGACAGTGGAAAAAACCCTCGAGGCAGCAGGAATGCACTAAATATAATTGAAAATGCTCTAGACCACTTTTTTAATGCAACAGTAGGGCCATCTGCATA
Source organism: Theristicus caerulescens (assembly GCA_020745775.1). Classification (NCBI taxonomy): domain Eukaryota; kingdom Metazoa; phylum Chordata; class Aves; order Pelecaniformes; family Threskiornithidae; genus Theristicus; species Theristicus caerulescens. The sequence continues at coordinate 121,646,990 of CM036561.1, read as the reverse complement.
CCTCACATTTTCAATATTAGCAAGGCATTTTAAAATCATTGCATCATCTAGTTCCTTTTTTTCTTAATTAACTGTTCTAAATGGTACAATATTGCTGCTCCTGGAACAACTTTTAGGCTCTGAAGATCATTTTCTAAGCCTGGTAAACAAGAACCGGTGTACATTTCTAACAGGTTGACAAATAAGAATGCAAGAGAGCTGCAGACATTACAAAAATGGTGTTAGCTACTGTGGTAGCCCAAGGAGCATGGTACCTAACAGCCCCATTCAGGACTCGGTGTGCTGGTATGGACAGAGAAGGCATTACATGGCACGGGCTACCTAGAACACAAAGGGACAAAGGGAGAAAGAGTAGGAAGATAGGAACACAGTGCAGGTGGAGACGAAGAGCTAACTCTTAGCTCCTGGCTACATAAGCACCCTCAGCTACGTGGACCCCAGTGCTTCCCTCTCCTTTGACTGGTTCATTGAGTAAGAGGCCAGAAGAGGTTACCCATCAGCAAGCTGAACCCCCTATAAAACAGATCATCCCGCAGGCTATAGACCTTCTCCATATTAACTGCTTCTCCAGCAGTACAATTATCCAGTCTTGATTTCAAAAATTGCCCATGGTGGAGAACATGACAATATATGGTTTTTAATTGAACAGTGAAATCCAATAAATTTTTCATTGTGGATGCAACCATTTATCTGCAAAGTTATTAAACTGCTACTTAGATTGATGAGCAGCTCTGCCACTGTCCTACTGTGATTTTCCCATGGTTACTCCTATTCCTTTGTGGAGAAACACTTGCTTTCCTCTTTAACATTCATATTCTTGAGAGCTCCATTTTTACCCAATCAGGATCCCATTATATTTCTGTCCCTTCCTTGCCCCCAGAAAGCCTTTTCTTGCCCTCAGGAGATTACACACAAAGCTTTTAAAAGATTCCCCAGCCTGGCAGGTGAAGAGATAAGACATGCTGGAGATTAGACCTTCAAGCACAGAATGTGAGACTCCAGAGCTGTTTACAGATTTCAGTTTCTTTACCTTCTTTTTGTGGTCTAGCCTGTTTTTGTGGTGACATTTCCAAGAAATGTGTTGTACACTCAGCTGTTCTCCAGACAAAGAGCTGTTCCATTCATGCCTGCAGCCAGAATCTATTTCTCAAAATAATCTACTTCCCATATAAAGTCAGGGACCCTTCAAAATTTAGCCAGGCTTTCCACTATTGTCAAGCATGGTAGACCAAATCCTGGCCTTAGAAGAGTTACTTGTATCTTAACCAAATAATGATCCACTGTACCAATAAGGCTGAAGAAGAGGGCAAGAGAATAAAAAAGAGAAGAAGATAACTAGGGGAATGAAAAAAAAAAAAAACAACAAACCAAAACCAAATCAAACACAAAACCAGACAAAAGCCAGGCAGACTAAAATAAGAGAAAGGACAGGATGGACTTTTGATTAATTATCTTTCTTGCTAGTCTTTCCCTATCAGTGCACCAGTGACAATTACCTAGACTTAAAAAGTAAACTTCAATACTCAAGTTTTTGGTAGGAACATCTTAAAAGTGCCCGGAAGTGTTAGGTTATAAAACATTCTCGCTCCTGGTGTCCAGTCTGCATCCCTTTAGCGGACACAAACTTCTGTTCAACCTTTGCATTTTAAAATGCAGAGGGGGTGCAGAGGTGCACCCTTACTCCTATTCTCATGAAGCATTTGGATTAGTCTAACTTCTTCTTTCACTAAGAGAAGAAAACCTATAGCAGGTGGTGGGCACGGACCCTAAAGGACAGCTTTGCAAACCACTGCTGCAGACTGAGAAAGAGAAGCTCTGACCAGCAGGCAGCACACCTCAAGCTCACACTCCACTGTTTGCCTTTACCTTAAACTTTTCTGCTGGCTACTTTCTTCAAGTGCCAATCTTTCTGGCACCAGATCTCCTGGCAAGGAAGCTAGGACAATGACAAAGCAAAGCCACCTTAGCTGCTTAATAACCCCAAGTCTGACTGATTCTTGAGTCAAGCTCTCTGCACTGCCAGCTGCGGGAAAAGATGGGGAGGGGAAAGACCTGGCTGCAGGGTGTCCTCCTCTTCCTCCTCTGTCCTGCTGCCAGACAGAGGAAGAGCAGATCCTAGGGAGGGAAGCAGAGGGGTGGCATTCACATGCAGGCCTACACCTTGGCATGACATCTAGGGGCAGCACAGACACATCACAAGATTGTTTTGTGCAGGCAATACATGTTCTTCATGTATTCAAGCTATGTTACTCTTACGGGTTGCAGCAAGTTAATAGAAAAGGAGGAAATTATGAACCAGCCCATGCTAGAAAAGGGAAATTAAGAACCAACCAGAGTTTAGCCACAATGAAGTCTTATAGATGCATACACAGACACCAAGGCACCAGGGTGGCCATATTTGTGAGAACTGTTCCCCAGTAGTTAGTGTTTCAGAGACAAATAGCTGAGCAAAACATTAATGACTGCTATCTACTCACTGCAGTATTTGAGACACGCACTTGGTCTGCAGCACTTACATTGAAAATAAAAAGCAACCAGTGTTTGTGATACCACAAGGTAGAGCCCAGACTTTTTTTCTTTTAGCTAGAAAGCCTAAAAAAGGCACTTTTTTCAAGTGTGTTAGAAATAGAAGCCTATTTTAGAAGAGACATGAAGTTATCAGTGCAAATTAATAGCGCCAGATGGGGGGTTAAATTACTGCCTCACAGCTGAAGACATGAGACAGAATGAAAGTGGTAGACTATAAAAAGGGTATCACCAGAAGTGATGAGATCCCACTGCGAGGTGGGATTTGTGAACGCCGCGCTCCTGCTCGTAAGCAGTTGCTCAGATGAATGGTTTTATGGGCCAGAGCGAGGGAGAGAAAGGAAAAAGTCACAGTCATTTTGAAGATGTCTCATCGTTTCCTGCTTTGCTCAGGACAAGCTGTCCAGCAGCACAAGCTACAATTAAATATCACAGAGCTTTGTCTCCCGGGCTGGCACACAGCCGCCAGGACAGGGGAGCTCACCAGAGCAGTCAAACAAATGTGGATGTGTATTGGGTTTGTGTGGCACGGTTTTGGTATCGGGGGGCTACAGGGGTGGCTTCTGTGAGAAGCTGCTAGAAGCTTCCACCATGTCCGATAGAGCCAATGCCAGCCGGCTCCAAGATGGACCCGCCACTGGCCAAGGCCGAGCTCATCAGCGATGGTGGTAGCGCCTCTGGGATAACTTATTTAAGAAGGGGAAAAAAAACCCTGGGCAACTGCATCTGGGAGAGAGGAGTGAGAATATGTGAGAGAAACAGCCCTGCAGACACCAAGGTCAGGGAAGAAGGAGGGGCAGGAAGTATTCCAGGGGCTGGAGCAGAGGTTCCCCTGCAGCCCATGGTGAAGACCACAGTGAGGCAGGCTGTCTCCCTGCAGCCCATGGAGGCTAATGGTGGAGCAGATATCCACCTGCAGCCCCTGGAGGACCCCACGCTGGAGCAGGGGCATGCCTGAAGGAGGCTGTGACCCCATGGGAAGCCTGTGCTGGAGCAGGCTCCTGGCAGGACCTGTGGACCTGTGGAGAGAGGAGCCCAGGCTGGAGCAGGTTTGCTGGCAGGACTTGTGACCCCGTGGGGGACCCACGCTGGAGCAGTCTGCTTCTGAAGGACTGCACCCGTGGAAGGGACCCACACTGGAGCAGTTCGTGAAGAACTGCAGCCCATGGGAAGGACTCACGTTGGAGAAGTTGTTGGAGGACTGTCTGCAGTGGGAGGGACCCCACGCTGGAGCAGGGGAAGAGTGTGAGGAGTCCTCCCCCTGAGAAGGAAGGAGCGGCAGAGACAACATGTGATGAACTGACCGCAACCCCCATTCCCCGCCCCCCTGCGCTGCTGAGGAGGTAGAGAAATTGGGAGTGAAGCTGAGCCTGGGAAGAAGGGAGGGGCGGGGGGAAGGTGTTTTAAGATTTAGTTTTTATTTCTCATTACCCTACTCTGATTTCATTGGTCATAAATTGAACTAATTTCCCCAAGTTGAGTCTGTTTTGCCCATGACGGTAATTGGTGAGTGATCTCACCCTGCCCCATGAGCCTTTTGTTATATTTTCTCTCCCCTGTTCAGCTGAGGAGGGGAGTGATAGAGCGGCTTTGGTAGGCACCTGGCATCCAGCCAGGGTCAACCCACCACAGGCTGTTGAGCTGGGACAGCACTAGCTGTTCTAGGCTTCCAGAGCAACAGGGAACTTCGTCAGAAAAATTCCAGGTTTAAGGGTGGTGTTACTGAAAAAATGGCAGGTCTTACATTAAGAAAGCAATTCTTTAATACAGGTATTTCTCAAAACATTTCAGTTATTTTTCACTTGGGTAGGAAGAATGTTTCTTCCTATCTCATCTCCACTTTCAGTGGGTAAAGAGAAAGTAAAAAACCACTTTCGCTAATTATGAATAGGGCAAGGAAAAAAATGAGGAAGGGTTATAGAAAAATGTTCAAATACCAAGTCCTCAGCAAAAATGGGACATCTCAAAAGAAAAAGTAAGAACATTTTTGCAAAGTCTTTTAGACCAGCACTTGGACTAGGGGTGTCCTGACCCATAAAGACATGTAGGTATGTGCCAGAAACACTTCTGCAGACTATTAGCAACAGGATGGCTAAGAACCTACCAGCCAGAGATAGCCCTTCTCCAGCTGACATACCATGCCGCTAATAAGACATCCTACAGAGCTGAAATAGCCAGAAGAACAGATACAAGAAAAGCAAGTTGTTTCAGTGGCAGGATGCTTCCTGTTTCAACTGAGTATTTAGTCCCAGATGCTTAGCTGGGATAAATCAGTACAGCACCATTGCAATCAGAAGAGCAAACCTGATCGGCACCATGTGGAGATGCTAACAACAACTGACTTAAAAACACACTTTAAGAGGAAGAGGAAGGTCTTTTTGGCAGTAATTATGCACTTTTTAACTCTCTGGACACAATAACAAAGAAGCCTATTTAAAAGGCAAACGTCTTAAGTGCAAACACTTTAATAATGCATAGCTGCATTACGCATGAGACAAGCTGTGGAGCTGCTCCTCCTTTCCAAGGGAAGTGCAGCGTGCAACTGAAGTGCACAGTGCAGGACAGAGGCTCAGGAAGCATTGAACGCCATTCCTCACATACCTGAAGACAACACAGGCTGCATTTGTGGTCTTCTGCACACCATAAAGAACCAACAGCACAACCCCTGCCTAAATCTCAGAGTTAATAATAATTTAATTCACTGACTGAGAAACTAGGCAGACAGGTACAAATATACAAACATACAGTCATTTATACAAGGCAGGAACATAGCCTATTCTATAAAACCCTTAATCAGTTGAGCGTAAAAGGAATTTTGCTATGAATCATCATATGTCTAAAGGACAACTTGGTCAAGTCCTGTCTCCATCATGGCAGAGCAGAACTGACTCACCTCTACTGAATCAATTTTTCAAGTCCAAAGCAGAGGCAAGGCTGACAAAAGTGGCTCATCAGCACCTCAGTAATCACATGGCTGAGATACTTTCAAGATACGACTCAGTTGAAGAAGCAAGAGAACAATTTGCAGCAGAACAATTATATAGTGAAATCCCCATCATTTTTCTGTCTTTTGGGAATGCTCACCACAAATTTTGTTTTTTCCTGACTTCCTCTTAATCCGAAGTGATTTGATTAATCTTTTCTGAGAAAATAATTTCTAGATCTTCAGACTGCTCATCGCACACATTTGAAGCTCCACCTATGCTGCATTCCTTCCATTTTGTACAGAGTGCTCTCTGCTCCCTTACTGAGTGTGCAAGGGCTACAGATGTGGGTAGAGTGAGAAGCTTGTGTTTCAAATCCAGAATTTGCTCTCTATGAATATTCTTAATTAAACAGTTCAAAAAGCGATGCTTTGGCAAGCATTAGTTCCAGTAATATTATCCACAAGATTTTTGACATGAATCTTAACAGAGGCATGTGAAATAATATTAATTTGAGGCACCAGGAGGATGCTATTAAAAATGCAGAATTGCAGCTGGATGTATGTTGTTCACATTTCCTCAGCTGAGCTATCATGTTCACCTCTGCAGAGACAGCAACTGTCACTAGCAACAGCCACAAGAGATGCAGCCCCCAGAGAATCACATTGAGCAAAGAAGAGTATCTAGGACAGTGATTTAGCTTGTCTGGATTATAACGTTCCTCGTAGATGCTTTAACATTGTTAAAAGGCCTCCTAAAGGCAGATGACAGGCTGTTCAGGTCTGCCATGAGCAGAACAGAGGAACAAATAGCAATTGCAGGAAGCCCAATACGGTATTATAGTTACATGAAGAATTCTAAGCAAGTTGCTGGGAATGCTGGAAGAAGAGCATTCAACCTGAGTTTTAGAAAATCCCCTTCTCTGCTGCCATATGTTGTAATACAGGGAAGAGCCACAAAACTGGCTTTGAAACAGTGAGGTGTACAAAGTTTTTGTTGCCTGGGTGACAGTCTCATTTTCATGAACTCATGCCCACTGGTCACTCTGAGATGGGACATAGCACACAAGATGCATGAGATGAAAAAAAGTGTACATCTCAAGCCAGAGGTAGATTACTTTGCCCTGAGATAGAGACATCCACTATTTAAAATTTCTTAACAGACGTGCCAGGACCCATCTCTCTTCAAAGGGAGAGAAGATGTGTGCATGTGGAGTTGTAAGGGTCAGCAGCAATCTGGCATTCTTTGAGCAAATTATACACACTGCAGGACTGCCAAATACAGATGGACCAACGGGAAATGTCCAGATGTAACTGCAGATGTCATAGGAAATTAAGCCATTCACTTGTGCTTGTGATTCAAGAAGTTCCATTTCTAGGTCAAACGACAACTTAGTTTGCCATTACTGCAAACACCTCTGACTTTTCTTGAAGTTTTCTGCCTAGAATTCATAAAAAAGCAAAGGACAAGTACCATTTTTATGGGAAGCACATTGTAAAACCACGTGAAGAATTAAGTTCATAGAGGTTAACAATGAACTAAGGAAGTAAGTTGTTAAAGGATGAGGTTCTCTAGTACTCAATAAAAAAAGATAAATTGAAGAAAAGAGTTGCAACTATTTGTTGTCACTGTGAAAACCAATATTGCCAGTTTCGTGTATGTAAAAACGTAACTATTTGTTCTAGTAGATACAATTATTATTGTTTGTGATGAATTAGATTTTTGAGTGAACTACCAGTAAAGTTTATTCATCTTTACTGTTGCTCTGCCCTGTTGAATTACATCTTGGCATAGGTATTAACTAGGGGTCACTGAAAGACAGATTGTTTGCTTAATAAATCAGACCAGCAAAGAATATAGAACCTTTGTTTAATCAATGCTGTTGAAATTAATTTATTTCAGAATGCAACCGCCTGACTCTTTATAAATGTCTCCATTACTGCTTAAACTATTTAATATTTCTCACATGAGGACATTTCAATTACATGGTAAAATCTGAAAGCTCAGAATGTGAAATATTGGGGGAAATTCAGTATTTTAAGTAAGAAATTTTATCCATTTTCTATCTAGTCCAATACCAAAGAGAACAGTACTTCCCTCCAGAAGTAACATAACCTATTGCATTGATTTTAGCAGCTGATTAACCAGCATGGGTACAGAATGTGTGATAAGGTAGTCAGATCCCTAGGCAGTGAAAATGGATCTTTGGTTTGCTAGCAGAAAGAAAAGGAATGATTTTTGTCAAAGCTTTGAAAAGGATAAGAGTAACTTTTAGAAATAAATATTTGCACTTTTTTCATTTTCTGCAAAGCTTGCATTTATGTAAGAAATGAAGAGTTTTAATCTTCTTAGTAAGCTTTTTGATCATTATTTGATTAGCTTATAAAATCAGTATATTGCACATTTCTAATGAAATGGCAAACTTTTTTCTGTTTCTTTGCTTACTTCTGTCTATGTGTCTGGCATGAATCTAGTTTAACTCCTGCCAAAGAGTCTATACTGATGAACGACATTTGTACTGTTGTTTAGTCCAAAACCCCCTAAAGCATTTAGACTGATTATAGACTTTAGAGCCAAGAAATACTGATATACAATCAGAATTGGAGAGAGAAGAGGACAAAGTTTTGTTGCTTGGGCTTTGGAGATGTTAAAAAAGCTTTTCTAGCCTCATAACTTTGGTGACAAAAATGTAGTGAAAGCGGGAAATGTTTACATCTCGTTTTTGGATGAGATGAAGCTGATGAAGACTGATTGGGCTTCCCATGGCTGAGCCATTTCTGGAGACGATGCATCAGATGTCTGGGATAATATGGAAGCTGTGGTTGGCAGCCTCTAATGCAGGTTCCTGTCTCTTCTGGAAATAGCATTAAGCATAAAATGTATGGCCTTGAAAATTATATTATCTGGAATAGCAAATGCTGTGCCATGTTTCAGAAAGAAGCATCTTTAAAAAAACAAACAAACAAACAAATAGCTGGAGAAATCATATTTTACTACAGGTGTCCTACTGAATTCTGTACTTTACTTGTATCACAGCATACACTTGTAATTGATCCCTTATGGTGCCTTCTGGGCGTCTGCTCAAGTCTTAGGCTCTCCTGGGACAAAAGCACCCACCACAACAGCTGGAAAAGCTTAACGCAGTTCTCCCCCTGGCTTTCCACATGCTCCGTGCCTCTTCTGCTTGTGGGCCTTGGGGTGTCTTAGAAGAAAACAAGCTGATAGGCACTGCTAGTCCCTAGTGGCCCTGAATGGGGCCACCAAGGATCTGAGGCTATGTATCAGTCAGGGAAGATGGCCAAGGCGCTTGCTGGGAGGTGATTTTTTGGAATGCCTGACAAGCTCGTATTTTGTCATCTCCTTCTGTCTAGCTTTTGAATTGATCATGCTTAGAGATTGCCCTTACCCTGGGAGTGGGTAACTACTGAGGGTCAGAGGACAGGTATCCACTTTCATTCCTGGGTCTCTGCGAGCAGTTGTTCACACCATGAACTTCTGGGGATTTGCTCATAGACCTTTAGTGGGTGGCTGATAACTGCTCCTTAATGGTTACGGTCTTTATGTCTGGAAGAGCTAAGGCAGTAAATCCTAGTGGTCAGACTTCTACTCCAAGGTAGGGGGAAGGCGAAAGTATACTTAACGACTCGTTGCTTTTCCTCTTAAATGGGTATAAGTGACATGACACTGGTTTTAGATTTTGGTCTGGATTTGGTAACTTCGTGGGCAGGGACCCTTAAAGGTTCTGTTAACAGTTTCACGTGCTGACTCAGGAGGCAGACTGCTTTGACAGGCCATCTTCACATCTTACCATTACTATGTTAATTACTACCACCATCTGCTAACCAAGGGCAAGTGTTAATCAGCAGTGGAACGAAGGAGCCTTTGCAGCAGCCCAAACGTGGCACGTGCCTTACCTAGTTAAGCTTCACTGGCTCAATGACATTAATTTGCTCCTGACCTAATGCTCCCAGTGCCTCTGTTCAATGTGTTTATTAATTTAGGAACGAGCTTTCATGTGAATTTTGTTGTTGCACTGAGACACGACGAGGTGAAGACATGTGGCTTCTATTCTGTTCTCCATATCTGTGTCATAAAACATAGCCTTTGCTGTGCCTGTATTATTTGTGAGCTTGTATTAGTTCTTAGCTTAAGGCCTATTGAAATGTCCTGGAAATACAATAGCCTCATTAAGCTTTGGGGTAGATTTTTAATTCTTGTTCCTCTTTTAAGTCAGAGGAGGTTTGAAGTAGCAAGACTTGCTAAAGACCTAGGATTCCCATGTCACAAGAAGTTTCACTAACCTGGCTCAGACATAAAATAACTAGGAGAAATTTCCTAGTCGTTGACCACTCCTGACATTAATCACCTTCTAACTATTTTTTTCCATCTCAGAGAATTTTATACATTCCTCAGAAGAAGATGGCACAGGTTATTATGGAGACAGGGGCTGTATTGAATGGACTCATAGGAAGTACCACATTTCAGTAGCAGAGAACTTTCTTTTACCAAAGGGGGATATTACTTGATATTGATAAACAGGGAAAATCTCTGCTTTCAAAGAATGATTATTAAATATGAATAAACATTGATTTTTTCATTATGAATAAATATCTATAGTTAGACAAGGTAATCAATATGAGCTACTCTGACATTAGCCTTATGAGCTAAAATTTGCTACCACTGGGTTCATAAGGAAGACTTCATTGCTTCAGTAGAAGTGAGATGAACTCCTCTGAGAAAAATTACATAGGAGTTTCTTTCTCACCTTAGCCTGACAGGAAGAAGGATCTTTATAGTGTTTCATTAGAGAGAGAGTAACCTGTTCCAGGCTCTTAGGCCAAGTCCTCAGAAGAGACAGATTTTAAATCCTTCCCTCAATGAACCCAGCAACAGTTTAGTTCACCCAGCCCAAGGCACTTCACTGCTTTCCAGCAGTGAAGAAAAAGAGGCGTGCAGAGCCCTTCCTCACAAGCTGGTGTTTTTTTCTTAAATACAGAATTAATCTAAGATTAATTTTCCACATTTGCCAGTTTCAGCCACAGCTACAGTTATTTCCATATGCCAGGACAAAGTCTTAAATCATGGTCTGTATTTTCGGGTTGCCTGAAATTCAGACTGAAGCTAAGTTTGTTTCAGACTGCTGCCAGCTGTCTGCTGGGCCCTGATGGTGGTTCATGTTCATCCAGGGCCTGTCTGAAGTTTCAGACAGCGATTACCCTCAGTGTCTAATGAAACCTGAGAAAGTAATTAGTCTTTTTCATGACTCTACTATCCTGCATTACTTAACCTGGATTCAAGGCAGCCTCATGGTGAGGAATGGGGAATGTAGGGAAAAGGGAAGAAAATAAATAATTTGTCAGCTTGTTGTGCATCCCTTCACCTGGGGTTTGAACAAAAGCAGGACAGCGCACAAAGCCTCGCTAACAGCTGCATGGCTCTGACTGCCTGAGGGGAAGGGGGCTGCTGAACCTGACCCCTCTTTTTGTCCTAGGGACACACGCTTGGGTCTTTCCCTGCCCAGCGAGGCTGTCTGGTTCCCGCAGGGCTCCAGCGCCGGATCCTGCAGCAGACTGCGCATGCTGCAGCAGCTGACAGCAAATCCCTGAGGCAGACGGATTCATTGCATCAAATATTAAAATGGATACTGCATTATGCCCTCCCTGCTTTACTACTGGCTTGAATTTAACACCCAGAAAACCTCCTTCTCAGGCTCTTCACTGCAACCTTGGAAGCAGCCTTTGCAGCAGAGTCACTCACTGCAGAGTCTGCAGTGCCCTCTGGTTTGCAGGAACCAGGGGATGCTGCTGAGGGCAGGGAGGTGATTCCTTGGGAAAGAAGGATCTGTGGATCCAGCTGCAAGTGGTGGGAGAGGGGGAAAGGCATCCTACTGCTGATGGGGCTGATGCCGCAGAAAACATGAAGGCTCATGACGGGTTTGCAGTACGTCCCTCTGAGGAGGAGGGCGCTCCTTGCTCTCTGGCAGCCACCCAGTTCCAAGAGTGTAATAAACTCCCCAAATGGGTTGGTTTTCTTTAAAAATAGAGCATGCCCCTCCCACAAGCTCTTTAAATAAATCCCTTGACCCTGTTCTCTTCAGCTCAAGGTCACCTGGAAGTGCAGCTCTTTCACTAGCACGTCGGTATTTCACCATGTGAGGGAGGAGACCAGAGAGCCTGTGGGCTGTGACCACAGACGCGCTTGCTGTCTTTGCCCATCGCACATCGTATCTGGGCTAAGCCTGGGGCATTTCAGACAACAGTTTGGCCATCAGTCACTGGGCTCCGTGCTTACAGGGACTGAAATACAGTTACATAGCTCTCTTAAGCCATTAACTGGCTTAAGCGACATAAATATTCCTTTTTTTCCTCAACAATGGCTTTTTTTTTTTCATTTGCTTGAATGAGGGGCTCTTACTCTACCAGATGGGTCCAGGCTACGTGTCCTCAAGATGTGCTCTTTAGATGTATTTTCAAAGCTTAAGAGGGTAACTTCATTTAAAGCTCTGGTCTTCAATTTACCCTTGGGTTAAGTGCGAAGGCAGCAGCTGCACTACAAGATCTCTTACACTGTGTGGATTTTCTGCTGTATGTGTCATTGGGGTTTCATGAAGGAAGGAGTCATCTCCCTCTTTATTCACTTATTGAGAAATAAGTGTCAGCACCGTGAAAGTTCAGTCTGAAATATCTGAACTGAGCAATGTTGCTTACAGAAAACAAATTCTGTATCAGACACACAATTGTTCCCACATTACTCTTAGGTCAAGAATGAAGACTTGCTGGGTCTTCATCCAGAAATTCATAAAATACATAAGAGAACAATGATTGCTTTAGATTTAAATTGGATTATATTCAAGTGAAGTTCAAGCCCCATCCTGCTGTCTTTACTCACAGGAGTGTATCTATAAATACGTAGTAAAGCATGTCAATATTTTTGATTGGAACTTATTTTACTGACGAATGACTTCATTAGCAAGTATTGTTCTTGTCTTCAAAATATTCCCATTTCTAAAAATCCTCAAACATACATTTGCAGAAGGGATAGAAGTGAAGGGAGAGCTCTCCAAAACTAAAACCAGCTGAAAAAAATGAAGAGGTTTTGGCTGATATTGGAAGAGCAGAGCATTTCTACCAAAACCTGAAAAGATGGCTCTTTACTGCTGGGTCTCAGAGGAGAGACACATTTACTGTTTCCTGAACAGCTCCAGCAAAACCCTCGGGTGCACCATCTGCTTGAGACACCTAGCCTTGAACACTGACAGCCTGGCCACTTAAAAGTGTAAAAGCACCTTGAGGGGTAGAGTTTCCTTATTTCACAATGCCTGATCTCACAGGCTTCACGGTGTACCAACTCTTTGCTCCCTGTTTGGGGACATGGCCAGAAGCCACCTACCACTGCTGAACATACCTCTTGGGAGGACGTCTGCTGCCGTCCCTCTTATTCAGGTATTTCCTCTGTGTCATAGACCGTGCTGGGCCAGATGTGCTCAGCGTTATGCGTTGTACACCCCCAGCTCGGTCTCATCACAGGCTTTGCCCCGTGGTCCTTGTCATGCTGCAGCTTCGTAAGCAAAGGTGCCGCTTGGTCCCGGGTTGCTGGGGGCTGAGTCTGGGTGAGTCATCTCTGCGATGCTCTGGAGGCAGCACTGCTGATAGCCACCTGTCCTTGGGACAAGCTCTGCTCTCATTTAGAGGGCTGGAAAATCAGACTGTCTCAGCTGAAACCCAGAATTTCTCTGGATTTATGCTCAGGTGAATGAATGCAGATGTGCCTAAATAAATGAGCCTTATGAAGGCAGAGGTGGGAAGGCAAATCCTGTTTTTCTGATGTAAAACAAGTACCATTTTAATGTTTGGAAGAATCAGATTGGCTGTCACTATTCATCCACTGCAAGGAATATTTTATTCCTTCATTTTGGCATGGATCTTTACATGGCCTCTGGTCTTAAAGGCCCAAAGTCACCCCATGTAGTTCCCAATGATGGCAGAAGAAGGTTTAGGGATTTAAATGAAAAAAAGAATTGGAGCTTTCATTGCCAGGCAGTGAGGCAAAATCCCTCTGCCCTCAGCTGCATGGCACACACTCTGCTCCCTAGCTTGAAATCTGGAGCTGTTGGATATTGACAGTGAGACTGTGGGAATATCCAAGCACAGTTCTGGGGAAATCCTCTATTTGCTGAATTCTGCAACTTGTTCGTGACCAGACTGTGATTGCTCTCAAATGTCAGCTATTAAATTTTTTTTGCTGAGTTTATTCTTGCCATTGCCTTTGGTAGTATGTGAATTGCTCTTGTGCCGGCTCGCTGCTGTGGTTCATTGTCCAGCAGCTGAGCGAGTGGGTTAGTTTTGTTTCAACACATGCTGTAGCCAAAGAAACCTCTTGGCCATGCTGTGTGTACACCTTCACATGCGATCCTCAATCTGCGTAGCTCCAGATGTGCTTTTGTGCCTTAGATAAATATAAGGCAGTCTGTTTCTCTGCTTTTGTTTTGGGGTTTTTTTTGAGTCCTGTTTTCCCCAGTAAAAACACTCTTGTGCTACAACAGTGAATGTACCCCCTTGCCATCAGCAGTAGTTGTACCCGCATATACATCAGAGATCTGTCCATTAAATATAAAGGGTTTCAATGGGAATCCCCATATAACTCCATGCTGCAAAGCAGTTAGCACGTCAGCTTCCTGGTAGCCAGGCTGCTGGGGCCAAGAATCAGTCAATTGTCGTTTATCTTATTTACGTGATCAAATTTAATCTCATGTTTTATTGTTCAGCAGAGCTCTATAAATCTCATGTAACCCCATAGGACCCACCCAGCTCATGTCTTTCCCGAGCCTGTCCCCTACAGGTTTTAGCACAGCCTATTTCAATACATCCATCTCCCATCATGACAACATGAACTTCAGCAGGGAAAAGGGGGAGCTTTTGCAAAATCGTTTAAGTTCTGACCTTTCAGGGCCATCATCTGTGGGTTGATGAGATTCAACCAATAACGATGCAACCATAAGACCCAGGGAAGGGGCAACATTCCCACAAGGAACTGGAAAACTTTCTACTCACAAACACAAATTGAAAGGAAAAGGTTAGAAACCAAACCAGACCATCTTACATGCCCTTGCAGGCCTTAATTCCTTCGCAAACATGTGCAAACTGAATAAAAAGAACTAGCTAAATAAAAATCCCCATGCAGAGAGAAAGATTTTGATCCTCTGTTAAAACAGTTTGAGCGGAAAGGATTTTGCAGCCTCTCTGTTAATCTGCCGATCATGTGGTTGAAAGCGATGCCCTTGAGCCACTATCTAGCCTGTTGTCGAACTGATTGGTCAACAAAAAAAGAAAGGAGAAAAAAAAAGAATAGAAGTTGTGCTCTTGTATTAGTACAGCTAAATCCTCGCCTGCAAGTCTTAGTAATCTTCACTGGAGGAGCCTGCTGGATTTTTTTTCATCAGTCTGTGAATGCTGAAATGGACTTCAGCAGAAAGATAGGTTTCTAAATCAGCCTCGTGAGCCTGTAATAAATAATGAGGAGTTCTCATACCCTGTACCAGGGAAAGCCAGTGTGCGTGTGTGCCCTTGGCCTCTTTGAATTTATATTACTGATTTCTGGGAAATGAGTAGCAGCCAGGAATTAGTTGTAGGTGTGAATCAGAAAGCAGCAGTGGCCTTTGAAAATGAGTGAATAAGTTTTGCATATCCGTGGGGTGCTATTATGCATTCCTGTGGCTAATATAATTTGTTACTTAGCCTAGAAATGTCAGATGCTTTCAATATTTGACTTGTACAACTGTAAGTGCATTGTAAGTATACATTTTAAACAGTCATTCCCAATTTCTTGTTTTTGATATAAATATTCACCGGCAATGAACAGTGCATACAACACTAGGATCTTCCCATTTAAACTCCCAGTCGTGCCCAGTGAGGGGAACAGCCAGATCCTCTTCCTTTTCTGAATGGCATCTGCAAAACCTGCAAAAACAGGTTTTTGGGAGTGGGTCTGGGCTGGCCGAGGGTCCAGCTTCACTTCAGGGAGATGAGCTGTTTAATGGCAGCAAAATTTTCTGTCCTTGTGACTTTATAAAAGAGCCTTGAAATAATAAAATTTAGATCCATAAGATTTATTGGTTTAAAATTGGGTTGCCAGGCCTTTTTGCCATATAAACTGCATTTTAAAAAGATAGTATGCTATGTCCTTATATTGTGCCAGCTGCATTTTACATACTCACATGTATGTCTGTGTATCACCTACATATAAACAGAGAATGAGGGTAATTAAAAACTAAGTAGGGTCCTTTCTTTTTATCATGTGGCTGTAGCTTTCTCTTTTTCTTTCTTGAAGGGAAGTAACTTTTTCAAAGCTCATGGACTCTCTTCAGCTTTACCTCCTACTTCCACAGTTTAAGTTCCCAGTGGAGACTATGGCACAAAGTAGGGGAGAGTGGAGCAGGGGATAGGGCTGAGCTGCCCTGGATGTGGCAGAAAGTGAGCCCTGAGTGAAAAGCGTGACTGTTGGTCTGCAAAACAGAAGACATCCTTGGGGGTAACTCAGAGCACCCTCAGAAAGGTCAACCTGCTTTTTTTTTTTTGTTTGTTTGTCCATTATCAAAGCTCCATTGCCCTAGAGAAAATCCACTGGCAGTATTGGAGAGATGCAGGTGGTTTCCTGAACTCCTTTCAGACGTATTTTGGGTAGCAGTTCCTTCAGGTAATAGGGCTTTGACTCAAGCCTATAAACTCTTGCGCCTTTTCTATTTTACTTATGGTGTTGCATTTCCACATGACAGTGCCCTCACCAGAAATGGCTGCGTGCATAGGGGAAAAACCTCAAGTTGGCAAGCTCCCTTCCTTCTAGCTACCTGCTTCAAATGCTGTATGATATAATGAACAGAAGGATGGACAGACAGACAGATTGATATATGGATAATGAAATTGCTTCTCTAAAGATAAGGCCCTGTCTCTTTAATTTGAAAAAGAAAAGGACGTGAATAATCAGTGATAGCCAAGACTCTCAAAGACAACGAGATCTTTTCTTTAACATCTTTGCTATCACTTATAGCTGAAAAAAATCACCCTACTTTGGTTAAAAATCCCATTCTACAAAAAACATCATCAGCCCAGTTTCATAATGTTTATATTTTGTCAGCTGCTGATTTGACTCCGGCGACTTAGTTAAAGAAGATTTCTGCTAAAAATATAACAGTCCCTTTGTTGAAACAGGGCCACACTTTTACCATCATGTAGAATGAAAGGAAAAGATGAATATTATAAACATAAATTGCTTTGTTTACCACAAGCACATGTCAATAGGGGAAAGCTGTCGTTTACATTCCTAGTACCCTCATGATCGCAGTGTATAGAATTTTACTTCCTATTAAAATGTTTATATGTAGCAATAATTGCATTAATTGTCTTTCATTCATTTCTGTTAAACTTAAAGCCGCAGCTGCATAAGCCAGAATCTACACTACCAAATCTTGCTAGAAGACGGTGTCCTCTGGCATCGTGTGTTTGCCTCAGTGCCCACACAAATGCACCGAAAACTGGTGAAACCTACCCACAAAAGCCACAGTGAAGCCACAGCGAAGCCACAGCCCTTTGGCCCAGCAGCCAAGCACGTGAGTGCTCCACTGGCAAAGCAATATTGCACCTACAATGGTGCTGTGAGGGTAAAAAGAGTATAAAACTAGGACCGAATGTTAAGGAGTGAAGGAGTGGGGCTTGTGCAGCACTCAATTCATCAAATACACAGTAATCAAGTCCTGTGCAGCGTAGGAGAAGTAAATCCTTACTGGTGCAATACAGCTCAGGGGCAGAGGTAGGTCTGAGTCCTGCACTGCAAAGAAATTTTGCAAACACAAACCACGTAGAAAGAAATGAAATGTTGCTGCCTGAATCTGCTGACAGCCCGTAACAAACACTGTCAGGGGAACACCTTATTCCTGTCTATCACTTTGAAATCGAAGCTACAAAAACATTGATGCTTATGGTGTTAACTATGTCACTGCCAATCTTTTAAACTAAAATATTGAGTTATTGTTCTTTTGCCATGAAATCTTTTTCCATATTTTCCTGTCTACCAAAATTATCAGCCATTCCATACTAAGCTTGTAAAAGTGCTAGTTACACTCACAGATTGTCTCATCCAGTCCTAAAAGCATCAGGATTAGGAAAGAAGGGATAGCACCAATTTTTAACATACAAATGAAGAATTTTGTGGCTGTTTTAATGACCAAGTCATTCATTGTTCCATTCAATGAATTAAAAAAAAAAAAAAAATCACTTTCAAATTAAATAAGGTTACCACAAAATTTTCCCCTGACTTGCAGGCTTCCACGAAATACAGCAAAAATTAGCTCTACTTTGTGACAGAGGCCAATGCAAATGTGCTGTCTTTTCTTCCCGTAATACTCGTGGGTTTCCTTTCTATCATCCATTTAGCCTAAAAAAATCTTTCTCCAGTTTGTGGGTTTCCTTTTCGTCACTCATTTAGCCTAAAAAAAGTCTCTCTTCAGTTGGCTGTCTGCTTTCTTGGATCATTATAAGAAATTTGAGGATGATCTCTACTGGCTTGCATTTTCTGCCATTGATTTGATCTGCATGCAATATAGGTATGTGTAACTCTTCCGAAACGGTGACATTTTGCACTGACTTTGCAAAGGCAGAGAAGACTTAGAAAGTGTTGAGGCAATGTGGAGTGAGGCCTTTTGAACAACTACTCATGTTTAATGCTCTCTTGCAGAAGCTCAGCTCGCTTTCTCTGTTGCCACTGGATCTGCTCCTCTTGATTTATGAAGGTACAGAGGGAGACCCTTCACCCACGAACACAAACCAACAGCAGCTGGTTGGTTGCCACCACACTGATGTGTAAGACACCCCCACTGGCAGGACCTAAGAGCAAAAGAATGAGCAGACAGGGCTGAGTTACTGTAATTTTCTCATGCTGAATTACTTGTCAGGTAGCTGAAGCGCTCTTGACTCACAGATACTAACTGCAGCACTGGGGGGTGGTTAATGGGCACAGACACAGTTCATCTTCTGTATTAGAGAGACTTTATAAGGTTGAATCAGACTGATCCAGCCTCTGTGGGAGAGATGTGAGCGAACAGCCTGTTGCTCACTGCCCACTGACTTTCCAGGCTATGACCGACCCCTTTCCTGGAGCCCACTGAAAACAGACGTCTCATACCACCTGCAAAACCTCTGCATTTCGCAGTCGCCATCTGTAAGCAACTCTCAAACAGTGAGGAAAAGGAGCAATAATGCTTTGGTGCAGACAGGCGCTGACCACCTTTGGTGCTACAAGCCAAGGGTCTGCAGGTCCCGCTCGGCTTCCTGGGAAATCTCTGCCTGCCTTTGCCCCACACTGGTTTCCCCATCACTGCCCAGGTCAGACTCCTGCCCTCACCCCAAAAGATCATTTTGGTTTGGGACACTCAGCAGAGCTGACGTTTAACTTAAATCAGGACATGTGAAAGAGGCTTGGATGTGTATATGGAGGCAGGGGGCTGGACCAGGAGCTCTGGGCAGTCTTGAGAAGACTGTGCAGAGGAAGCAGTCTCTTTCTTTCCACAAACCTAGGAACAGCAAACACAAGAGGCCTCATGCAGCCTGGTGGGAACTCCCTTTATGCTTTCCTGGAAAATCTGCCACATGGTTTTCCTCCTCCTCGCTGTCTCCTGAATCCCTCAAAAAACGTCTTGCAATAATTCCATCGTGTATATATATATATTTCATCTATCTATCCATCCATCCATCCACCTATTCATCTAAGAGAAACGGAAGGGGGCAGATAGAGCCCCATGAACATCTGGCACAAAAGCATTTAAGACGCCAAGCACTCCTGTTTTATGTTTGCACACAGACCCACACGCTCTGCTGTTCACCCTCCACACACTGCCAGCATCTACCAGCACGTTGCTGGCCGGTAGCTCCACCTGCAAGCCTGACCCCACTAATGGCAGCGGTGCAACTTCCTCCAACTTGAAATGGGGCGTGACTTTCACCCCTAGCTTCTAAAACTGGCCTTTAATCAGATTTAGTGGCTTAGGAGCAGCGTAAAGAAACCCAGGTTGGAATATAATCAAAGAGAAGAGATGCTGACTGCTTGTCATTGCTGCATTGATGGTGAGTGAGTATTCTGAGGAAGACCTGAATAAATTCAGGGTCTGAATTTCACTGAAAATTGTGACACAGTCAGAAATCTCATCCTCCAGCTAAGCAGATGCCTTTTGTTTTTCTCCCAGATTCTGGACACAGAATGTAAATAGCTTTGTCATGAGTCAAGACATTTTCTTTAATCCTCTCTACTAATACCTGGATTTCTTGTCCTGAGCCACCAAGATCCAGCTATGCAAATGGCAAGTGAGGTTGTAGGATATTTTGGAGCAGGTATCTCCTGGAGGGATGGGGAAGCACTAAGCCCTCTGAGCAAAGCCTATATCCTCATTTAAAATACCCTGTGAAATGCCAGCTACCTTTTTCCAGAGGAGACTAATTCAAACTGGAACCAGCATAACCAACAGCTGTTAGGATGATCAGGGCAGTAAACAGTCCATCTACCAAGAAAGCCCTAACAGAGTTTCATCTTTCATGTCATAAGAAATGCTGAGAAAGGTTATGACTGCTGTTTATATACCTCAGAGAGAGAATGAGGGAGCAGGGAAGGAGAGAAACTATTTAAGCCACAGGACAAGACTGGCACAGGAACAAGCTGATATTTTTTGGCTGTGAATTAATTTGTGCTAGAAGTGAAATGTTTTCTGGATACTGGAGAAGTGAGGGTCTGGACTCAGAACTAGTGGGAAACACAATAAACTTAGGGAATCATAGGACATTGCTTGCTAAATTATAAATGAAGCCGTATGAGGCAGCTACCTGTGATAACAGGGAATTAGACTCACAGCAGCCTGTTCGGTCCAGGTTTCTGTTCAGTGTCCCCTGTGCTGCCAGCAGCTCCCTCCAGACAAGGTGCCCACTGCCGGTATGAGGGTTTCTTTCTTCACCCTTCACCACTCTTGCTGGTTGCCCTCCTAGACAGAAAAAAACCAAATATTTATGCCTGAAATGTTTTCCTGTTGCTATTGGAAAGAAAAAAAAAGAAAAAATGTGTGGATACACAGCTGTAGAAATGACTGCAAAGAGATAGCACATTGAAAGGTTTATTTTCTAAAGCATTTTTGTTAGCAGTAAAATGGATAGAAAGTCAAGTTGTTATTACTCTGAAGTGAAATTGTTACAAAATGGCTGCTCTGTGCTTTTTTTTTTCCGGTGCAGGAGCCTGATAAAGCGACATGCACATGTTGGAGTCTCATAAAACAGCAGTGTTGTCTGACAACTGATAGGACAACAATGACTTGCTTTGTATTGGGATGGGGTGGCTCCGGGCATTTCTTTTATGACTGCCTGTTATTCTCTGAGATCTCAACGGCAACTTTTTCCACCTGCCATTGCCCCTGGCTGCAGCGCCTGGGGGGAAGCGTGGGATGTATTGCTCATAACCTCCCTATTTGCAGAAACCGGAGGCATGGAGCGGTTGTGTCAACACAACTTGTCTGCTGCACTGCAACTGTGTATACACACAATCACGCTCATTTACCCACTAATGATCAGGGGTTTGCCAGGGGTAGAGGTGCCCACGTTTACAAGAATAAGTAATTCCCCTGGTAGCACGTTTATGTTGCGTAATTGCATTCACACTAAGGAAACATTTTATTGAGCATTTTGTCATTATAGCAACACAAGCTCATGGGAAAACTGCTTTCCAATTATTTTTTCCAATGCATTCAGCAAATAGTCAGGAGTCATAATTTTGTCTAATTATACTTCAACATCTTCATTTTGGCCTCTGACTGGAGAGTTCTCGTTCCAGCTAGATATGGGTTCTGACACAGAGATGCAGTGTGAGAATATGACGTCATGCTCACTAGCATTTATCCAAAAGCCCCCATTGTACATACATCCCCAAACCAAGTGCCAGTCCATGCCCTGAAACACCTGAAATTTAAGTAGAAAAAAAAAAAAAAGGATGAGAAAGGAAGGAAAAAGAAGAATTTTATCCATATTGTGTAGATGGGAGACAGATTCCGCTGTTAAACAAGCACAAGCCATCCCATCAGAGGGTATCCAAGACATCTGCATGGCGCTGACAGATAGAGCCAGCAGCAGGAAACCAAATACCTACAGCATCTCACGTAGCTCTAGAGACCTGTCTTCAGGCAATGCAAGCAAGCCCTGAGAGTATAATAAGTTGTCTAAGACAATGCAGGAAGACAGTGACAAGCTAGGAATTGCCTGCTTCTCCTGAATTCAGACTTGCAAGATCTCAGTGCCTGGCTTTTCCAAAGTCACTCCCCGACAAGCCCTCACCGGTAGGCATTATTCTTTACTGAATATCAAGCAAAAAACAGAGTGAAATTGGTTATCACCACACTCAGTCAGCCTGGGCTGTGGAGCTGGGCCCAATGGCTTGCAAGGAACCCGCTGTGGGACAGCAACAGAAGAGAGATGAGGTGGCTGTGCCACAGGTTAACGTTAACATACCCTACAGAAACACAGAGGCAGCTTTTTGGCTTAATCAGTAACACAAACATAACAAAGGTGTTTCTTTGGAAATGAGAACTTTGCTGAAAATCTTGTGAATAAATTACAGTCAGGCAATAGGCTGTGCTGCAGAATTGATACAAAAAGCAGGCTTTCCTCAAGATTTTATTTCAGAGCTATTTAAAATTTAAATCTAAATAACAAATTTGAGTAATTTTTCATTGTTACATTTTATGCAACAGCATAAAATCTTTAAATAGGATTTTTCATTACAAAATTAGCTGATTTGTTCTCCAAGTGCTTTCAGATCAATTACAATACAATAAGAGCAAAGGCAGGAAATGCTTCTGTTATAGACGGTATTAATTGTGGTGAGCGCTGGGTGAAATGGAGATGACAGAAGTCGAAACCCAGAAGAGTTAGAGCTTGTGAGGGCCATTGCTGAGAGCCCATGATCTATAAAAGCTATGCTCCCAACTCCCTTAAATAATTTCTCACCAGCTGTTGTTTGTCACACCGACTGTGGGCAGCACACACACGCCTTTCTTGGCTTTCTGTTGGGATCTGCCTTTGAACACTACCTCCTCAACACAGTTTCAGGAGGAACCTGCTGGTGTCAGCAACACACACAGCTATTGATATCTAAGCATCATTTTGCAGCAGGTTCTTACTTTTGATGTCATTTCATTCCCTACTGGTGTTGGTCAGCAGTTTCTGGTCTAGACTGAGCTTTGGGGTTAATGCCAGTGCATTTCTTATAACCCAGCTGCAAAAAACCCATCTAGGGAAGGCTGGTGAAGGCGGTGAAAGATGTGGCCAACGTGTTGGGCAGCTGAGCTCTAGATTGCTCCCCGCTGGGCAGTGATAGCTGTCGGGGAGGTGCAGCAGGGAGAGGAGGATCCTATACAGCCCCAGAACTGCCTTGTGCCTGGCCCTGTCGTGGCTGAACATGCCTTGGACAGCACCCGGGGAGCCAACTGAACTGCGGCAAGGCAACACTGGGGAGCAAGGATGACCCCCTTCATCTGTAGCAGAACTTCATCTCCCCTTCTGACAGCGTGTGTTTCTCCTTCTACCAACGACCAGATTAAAAATGGAAGGAGAATAGCTGCAAACCAACATCCAGCTTTAAATGGCTCAACATCCATCCTGAGATGCTTGATCCAAAGTGTTTCTTTGGGTTTTCTGTGGCTCTACTAATGCCACACCACTGCGGTAACGCTCTTTCAATCCTACAAGAAAGAAGCATAAAGTGTGGTATTGACCGACTCGGACTTTTTTAGTAGAATAAGCCAATGCAGTCATCCTCTGGCTACAAATATCCACGGGAAGAATAGATGTGTCCTTTAATAACAGGGAGTGTGCTTAAAAAAGAACACTTTATTGCAGTGTTGCCTTCACCACAGTAAATTGCAGCATTTTCATTTTCCTGTATTTATTGCATTGAAGTGTTTATATCACTGTGAAGCAAATATTTGCTTTCAAAGGTCACTCATTGTATCTCTCTTCCTCTGGGGATATATGTAGGTCTCTCTTAGACTTCAGCATAACTCCATAAGGATATATAATGTTCTCGCTATGAGATTCTTTATTGCATCTGAACACTAAAATAGCAGATGCAGAATTCAAAGTATAATAGGCAATGCGTTTCCATTAGCCAGTCTCTCTTTGTATTTTTCTTTAACCTGCTTTTGTGCTACTGTACGAGCACTGGCGTAACGTATAAGACTGCCTCACAGGGAATTTGATGTAAGTCACCCAAGTCCCTGAAGTGACTTGCGTTGTCTAGAAGACACAGAGCACAGCTTGGTACATGATGTACATAGGTTTTTGTAGCACCGTTTGGACTTTGTCTCCTTTTAAGAGACCCCCACGTATATTTGTGTGTGAACCCAGAGGATTTCCTTTCCCTTTTCTGAAATGGAAAAACCAAGGTCCTCATGAAATTTTGAGCTTGCATTTGTGTATACAATTATTGCAAATATAAACACAAATGGACTGAGTGTGTGCAAGTGGCTGTAACTTCTGTAGCAACTTTTTTTTTAATCAAAGTTTTAGATCTGAAGAGCTTAACATATTACATCGCAACTTTGGTTTTCTGATCTGTCATCTATGCGGTGACTGTAGACAACATAAAATGTAGTTTATATTGAAGGCACAGAGTACATTTTGGAGAGGTTATTTCTAGTTATATTAGAGGTTCCTAAGGCAATTATAGGATTTTGATACTTGTTCAAATCAGCTTGAATGAGAACAGAATGCAAAATATCAGCTATTATCAAAAATATAAATTCCACAAGGAATTTATTACCCAAAGTCCTCAATAGTATCTTTGGCCTGTTCCCATTCTACTAAAACAAGAACAGGTTTCAGTGGGCCCAAGACAGACTAATACCTTATGCTTTTGAAAGTCTGTCCAGTAATCAGTAAGAGCAAATCTGTTACGGTTTACCTTTCTTGGCCATTCCTGTAATCATTTGGTTGCAATGTTTTAATACATCAAGAGGACTATATATAGGTGTTCCTAAGAAACACCATAGAAGGAAAACTGTTAATTTGTACTGTAGAGAAATAATTCCCTTTAAAACATACATCTGCTCCCTACAGGATTTTATTGATAACAGGGTTTGTTGTTGGAAATTCATGACACTGGCATGGAATTTCAGCCTCAATGGGGCTTTTCAAGGAAAATCCTATCTCTAATCTGTCCTATGCCACATTTTAAACTGCAAAATCTGCAAAAAATTTAAAACCATTCCCAGCCATCTGCAAAATATCTGTAGTTTCTCATACTGTGTGCAAATCAGTAACCTTTATTGATTCTTGTGCACGGTTTTCTATTAAATAAAGTTGAATCAGCACTGCTGCAGGGCACTTTTGTTTATGACTAAAACTTGATGTAAAATGACTTGTCTGGAAGAATGCTTTTTGCTATTTCTCAATCCATTCTAAGTGCTTTACAAATACCAAACAATCTCAATAAACCTGTCAAATTCGATCACTTGCTACAAAACATCTCTCTGGTTACAACCTCTGACATTTTTTTTAACTTAATGCAAAATAGGATGCGTGTGTCACTGAGATGCCAACCGATGGTTCTAACTAACCGAGAAGAATAACTCTAAAGAAAAATCACAAAGTTTCTCCACTTTGTTTCTTTTTTGCTCTACCCAACACCACCGCTGGCTCATGATCAAAAATTAGTAAGTAAAAGATCAAAAGTCAGGTTGGAATCTACTTGAGAACTGAATTTTCTGTGCAATTTTTATTATCTGTGGTGACTGACAGATAGACTGTATTATTCATTATTGTCAGTAGAGGCACTCGTGCCACCTTCACTCGCTTACATGTCTGCAATCATTCGGCTCACATCAGATGTGCTTAGAGACTGAACCAAATCCCCTGTTAGCATCCCATCCTCTCACTGATGCATCATCTCCCACTTTACAGCTAGTAAGATGCTACCAGATAGACATAACGCAGAACCAGTTTCCTGCCCCTTGCAGCTAGATGTATATACCAATCAGTCCCAAATTCCCAAAGTCATGTCTAAATTGTCCTGATTTTTGCTAAAGCTCAGTGCTGTTATTCTGCCAGCACAAGTGTAACGAGGGATCCAGGCAGAGGAGAACATTTTAACTAAATATTCTAAAACTAGGTCCACAGACTTAATCCTGGTATTCTGTCGCAGAGGCTGTGCCAGAAATATTCCAATGCTGAGTTTTGCCTCGATCTGGGAAAAAAACACAATTTGTGAAGCAGTGACCAGCACTAGTGCCAGCCTGTGCCAAGTGGGACAGGAGTTCGGAGAGTGGTTCTTTACCAAAATAACTTCTTTTATCCCAGCTGAGCATGCTCCATTTGCTGATCAGGAGTAGTGTGTTCCTGGGGCGCGTGATGTGCCACAAAAGACAATGCGAGCGCGGCAGCAGGGTGGGAAGGTTGGGGTGGCCTTGAGAGTGTCCCCACACTTTCATATGCCATTCAGGAGGAGACCAATTCCTGGTTCATCTTTTCCTCCTAATCCTCAGTGTGCCATTTTTTGTAAAGCCTATTTACTGCTGTTTGTGAGCATCCTTGAAGTGCCTGATATCAGTCTGAATATTAGCCATGAAATTAAGCTCTGTGTTTGCATCAGCTGGGGCTGCAGATGAGTTGCTTGGTCCTTCATACCGCTGTGACCATGCAGCTGGCAGAACCGGGTGGGCTTCTTCTCCAGCATACATTTGGGCTCCTACACATTGTGTGACCCATCACAAAACGTCAATCTCCCTCTGACAAGGATGTGACGATGTGCTCAGTGATGAAAGTCAGATGCCGTGCCAGTAGCTGCAGGGCTGACTCTTGGAGATGGATTTCTTCCTGCTGTAGCTTCAAAGAAGAAAAGCAACCACGAGTGAGGGCACAGCTAATGGGAAAGCATGAAGGTCACATATTCCCTCTTAGATAAGAAAAACAGCAAATCTGTTGTTGAAGCTGCAGAGGAAATACAAGGAGCTGTCTGCTTTCCTTATACATTTCTAAGCAAACAGAGTGTGATCCAGGAAATCTCCTTGCCCCTCAGCTGTACCTGTTCAGCCCATACTTGTCCTGACAGCGAGCGCTGTCAAAGCAAGGAACAGATTCATCTCCAATAGATAGTAACTTCCATTTAAACAGAGTTATTATTGTTAAAATTTTAGAGCCAAGCTCTGCCCTGACTTATCTTGTTTCATAAAGGCTGCACGCATCGCAAAGACAGGACAGAAAATAGCCCCTGGGATTTTGCCTTCTTAGAGCGGCTTTGCTGAAAGGGGCTGCTTTTGTCCTCTTTCAGTAATTGAGCATGATGGCATGTGCTTGATGGCTGTTTATTTGCAGCCCCCCACAACTTCCCCACCTCCTCTGCACCTGGGATTAGGTTTTCCTGCAAAGAACAAATCTAACATTCAGTGAGCAGTAATTTGCAATGTGCCATGCTTAAAACAAGCAAAGAAATAAGCCAGTGTTGTTGTTATAAAGACCTGACAGATGGTAGGAGGACCCGCCTTTCTTAATCAAGTCATGCTCAGTAATCAGAGCGAGCTCGAATTTATAACAAAAAAGAAACCATACCCAAATGAGGATTAATGGGCTGCATCCTGGTCTCTGGTTAGGATGAGCTCAGTGGCGTTCTGTATTGAGAGGGATAACCAAGATCAGAATCTGACCCACTCTGGGGAGAAGTTGAAAATACCAGTTAGGTGCTGCCATCACTTCCCCTGAAATGAAGGATTCTCCCAAGTAGACAGCTTCTCCCAGTCTAAATATTATTCTCCCAGCTGTAAATATTATTTCAGAGTCTGAACTAGAGCATGGTGGACAAGTCATTAGCCAATAAAAATCTGCAAAGTTTCATTGTCTTTAATTTCATTGCAGATGTATTAGCTGAGCGTCCAGCCCTCCAAGCAATGCAGCTGAAATACAGGACATGAGGGGCATACGCTTGACCTTGACCTCCTTCGTGTTAAGGCTTTTAATTCTAGAGAAGAATGAATGGGTCTCAAGACTCTTTCTGGTAGCAAAAACCACCTCCTGAGTCTCCAGCTTCGATATGAATAGCATTTGAAAGGTTAAGAAAAAAAGGAAGGATTTTCCTCAAAGAACCTGACAAGGATACATCCTTGTTCTTCAAGAGTGATTAATAATACAGGAACAAAGCACCACCTTGAACAATCCCGCGTGCTCTGTACCATATAGGAATTGCTATCCAGAACGAAAGAGTTTGGCTGAGGGCACTCATGTAATAAAAGCACTTTTGTAAGACTGACGTTTAAGCACAATTCAGTGAGTCAGGGAGCCTAACCACACTGTTTCTTTCCCTTTTCGCTGTCTTCCAGGCTCACAAGCAGCTGAGCGCAAATCCTTGATCTGCAGCTTCCACAAACACACCCACAGCTAAAATGGCGGAAGACGCTGATATGCGCAATGAGTTGGAAGAAATGCAGCGGCGTGCCGATCAGCTTGCTGATGAAGTGAGACCGATAGCTAAACAGCAAACTTGGGGCTGGGTTTGGTGTGAGAGACATATCCAGAAATAGGAGCTGATCCGGAAAAGGATTTCTAGAGCTGATTCTGTTTTCCATCAGCTTTACACTGAAAGCAGAATTGGAAATGAAATGAGCCAGGGTAAAATTTAATGTCATGTTTAGTCTAGATTAAGGCATTTATTGATCGTGAGTTTGGTTTAGGTATTAGAGTCTGCATCAATTTGACTGGCCTCAGAGCAAAAAGCAGCAATTTAATATTTTCTGAGGATTGCCAAACCTATTAAATGTTAAAAGTCACCAATTAGGTCACTGAAAAGTCTTAGCTGAGAACCACAGACTTTCTTTTTAAAGTGGAACACCAGCTGTTTCAAGCACTACCGCCGCAATGTGTGAGCAAGGGGAGCGCAAGCCTTAGAGACTGCAGCTGCCCCGAGATGCGGTGGGAACTGCTGCATTAGCAAGCCGTAACAGAGAGCTGAAGATGAAGAGATCACCAGTACCCTGCTGATGGCCTGATTTTGAGGGAAGGCAAAGAGCGTAGGAAAAGCATACTGTCAGCATGAGCCTGCACATTAGTGTCGGAAACTGTATCTTGCCAAATCTAAGTGTTTTTTCATCTGTTTCTTTCAGTCCCTTGAGAGCACCCGTCGAATGCTGCAGCTTGTTGAAGAGGTAAGGGCTTGCATTTTATTTGCACTTCTGTTGTGAGCAAAAATGATGGAGATTCTGACACTCAAATGGGTTTTGTTAACTCACATGGCTAGGGCATGGCCACGGCTTTATGTGCCACTCCGTCCCTCCTTACCCTTACCCCCTTATGAGGGTCATTGAAGAAACTGTGCCCTAGTTGCCAAGTGTCACACTGCAGACCAGCTGCTGAGACACTGTTTCGCCCATACCTGAGTATCCACTGAGACAGGCTACTCGAGATCAACCAAGGAAACAGCCTCTGAAGGTGACCTGGAATCAGGGACAAGCAGCTGAGTTTGCCGCAGAGCTCCTGGAGCCTCGTGCCGGCACCGCTCTGGCATCCTTGCCGTAACACTGCAGGCGGGGAAGGTGAGAAAGGCCCTCGGTCTGTTTGCCCTGTTGTCTCTAAATACCTCCCTCTCCATAAACACTTGCAGCTATTTATAGGGCATCAGTCACCACAGTAAGTAAGTTCCACTTCTTTATGTATCTCCAAAACATTTATTAGGATTTCAAGGCTCATGAGATGTCCTAGACTGACAGCTCTGGAGAAGGAAGTTCTCTGTTTTTCCATGGTGCCAAGGAAGGGAACCCAGGCTCAGTCCTGCCTGGAGGGGTCACTCCCAGAAGGGAAAAAACAAGTCAGTCAGGCTTCCTTTCACCCTCTTTGTAACAAAGGGGTTGAAAAGTCATAAATTCCCAAACTCAGTTCAGTTCAGAGTGTTCAGCCATCAGGTGGTGGAAAACTTTGCTCCCACTTGACAGGACGTATTATTTTCAGACACCATGTGAGCCTTGGCTCTGGAGCTTGTGACATTTTTAATCAGGGTCATCAGCACTGACAGTCCCAGTACTCCTGACAACCAGAGGAGTCTCCAGCAGAGACAACAAGAAGAAAATTACATCAGGTCCCACGTTCAGGAACAGGCACAAGCCCAGCCGTAGGCTTCACGGCCTTGAAATCAGTCACAACTGTGGAGATCAATGGACTCCAGTGGAGACAAAATTAAATTTCCGTGTACAGATACACAGACAGATAGGTCATTGAGCATAATCAGCATCGCTTCTCCTCCACAAACACTTCAGATCTGGGCCCCTTGCAGCCGAAACATGGTCTTGTCTCATGAGCAATCTGTCCCTTTTTGCTGCTCAATTCCCTGGACATGCCATTTCTCACCATCACTTTATGTCAATTCTATGCTGAATGCAGCTCCCACTGAAATCAATTCACTGACATGGAAGAGAGTCTCACATGGGTACCTCCACAAACGCAAGGCAGAAGAGCCTGCTGCCCCCAAATGCCTGTGATCTAAATAGACAAGGCAGATGATGAGTGGGAAGAAAGAGAGGCGCAGGAAAGGGAAGTGATTTGCTCAGGGCCAAGCCATCAGTAAATATCAGCCCTGTCTCTCCTGAGCCGTATTTGTGTGACCTATGCACTGCTTGAGTCTTCCTAACATATTGAACCAGCATATTGTGAATGCCACTGGAATTTCAGTATTAAATCACGGCAAATGGCAAAGTGGGAGGAGAACTGGGACTGCTGAATTTACCAATGAATTTATGTAGGACTCTAGCGCTTCTTGGAAGAGCTCGGCATCTCTCAGGACCTGGCTTTTATTCAGATGCTACAATATGTTCCTGTCCAAATAGAGAAGTTTCTAAAACTAGCACTGAGTAGTCAAGGGAATTCTTCTACAACGAGCTGAATATTATTTTCACTAATGTGAGTACAAAAGACCTTTAAAATTCTTCTGTGGTCTAAACAGTTGGTTGATTACTCCAAGCCCATTTCCTGGGTACTTTTAAAAGAATGCAGCATTTAGGGAGTGAGAGATTTTATACTGAAAAGACAAATGGTGAGTGTCTTTGAAATTGACCTTGCACTGCTCTGATTTAATAGACCCCCAAAATCCAATTAGACTCCGTTGCTTAGCAGAACCTGTCTAGTGGGCAGAGATAGAAAATATTCTTTCTCGGTGAAAGAATGCTTTTTACTCTATTCTCTTGATACAGCAAATCTTTTATTCCTTACTCAGGAAAAGGATGCCTCCATGTTTAAGCATTATTACTACATACATATGCATAGATTCCTGTCATGGTTGGCTCCGCTCTGTTAGATACTAGAAAAATACAGAATAAACAGACTGACTTGGCTGCAGTCAAGAGACAGAAGAGTGCTCTCCTCCCAGGGAAGCCCTACAGCAGTACAAGGCATCCTTAATGATGAAATGTAGGTCATAGCCTGGGGGACAAAACTGATGTCCCCAAAGGACCATGCCCTCCTTGCCCAAGAAGACTGGGCTGAGTTTGGAGACTAAGCCCTGGTGCTGTTCCCAGGGAACATCGGCAAAGAAAACCAAATCTGTTACTGCTTCTTATTTTTATAACCCAGCTTTGCAAGAAGCTAATTGTTTCAGTCCTGGCACAACAGGGGAAGTGAGAAGAAGCGGTGACTGGCTGTTGTAAAGTCACCACTGCTTTGCCGCAAGGCAGCTATGTACTGGGATGGCAGATTACAGAAATCAGTTTGCTCTGTGGTGCCCAGCACACCCATGCAACACAGTCACATCTACACTGACCAATGCTCATTTGAGCTACTCAGCTGCTCAGTGCTATAAATACCTGTATTTTATGATGATGCTGTGCAATGTTCGCACCAAAACATAAAAATGAACTGAGGCAGAAGAAGTGAGACTAAGTATATAGTTTGTGGCTGACCTTCTTATTTTCTTGTTCAAGCTTTTACCTCTGAGCCAACTTTATGAAATACAGAATAACACATGCAAGGGGAAAAGCCGTGAGTCTACTACCATCTTCCAGTGGAACCATCATGGCCTTTAAAGAAAATCAGTTGTTGTAGGGTGGAAAAAAACCCCATGGTTTCTAGCTATGATGCAGCAAGGGAAAAAATAACAATAAGATCAGTACTGTAGAAACCCCAGCAACAAAGCACTTAGCAACATGTACAGATAAAAAGGCTGTTTGTACATTTAAATTCAGACAGGACTATCTTCTCCTTTCATATACTGAGAGGTTAGAGTCAAGTTCACTAACATATCAAAGCTGAAATGGTAAGTTATAAATGTTTGATAACCTCATGATGCTGCTCTACACAGGACACTGGACATACAGTATGCCATTTTACTAACTTCCTCCATTCGTGATTGGGAAGTGAGTTTCCCCTGACATTATTATCGTAGTCAAATGTTGCTTAATTATAGCCTGAAGAATTAAAAAAATCTATTTTATTAATTTAGAGTTCGGTTCAAAGCTTGTAAAAGCTTTGGAAAAATCCCTTTGACATCATTAGCTTTTGGAATGGTTCTACTCAGAAAAGTGTTTTAATCTGTGTAATTCCACAGAAATACATATCTGGAACAGGGGAAGGTGATTCGTAATTCTGGTCTCAGTTCTTCCTATGCAGGATTGGACCCCTTCGTCTATGTAAACCAGCGGGGTAGCACTGGAGTCAGGGTCATTGTGCTAGATGAAAACCAGGCACATGGGATTCAAGGGGGGGTGGTCACAGACTGATATCGGCTGAGGATATGAACCACAGGGTGAATTAACAGGCTCTGAGAAGTAACATGGCTCTTTAATCAGGCATGGAGAGACACTGCAGCATTAACAGGGTGACAGTGAACTTGGAGCAGGAGCTGAGGAAATGCATTACTACGGATGACTAAAAAATGTTTCTTTGACCACATTTTTGTCTTTAGGGCGTTGACACTTCTCCTTAGTGTCTCTGGGAACTGCTAGCCATGTCAGCCTGTCCTGGTACATAATTGTCTGTATTAATTTATTCAAAACAAACTCTATAATCCATATTGATTAAAGCAAAATTCTTCATCGAAGTGGAAGTTTATATGTTCTTCACGTAACTGAGGGTGTATATCTGTTTTTCAGGGTATGTCCTGAAATGCAGAGAAAGTGATTTCTAGAATTTGGATTCTCTATCTGATGCATCATTCCCTTATGCTGTTATGAAAATCACCCCTCAGGCTACACTAAAGTTGGAGTAGCTGCCTTTTGTAGCAGGCATGGATAGGACGCAACACACTGTGTTCCTGGGGGGACTGATGGACCCTTTGAGAAGTCATCCCAATTCTCTTCCTGGTTTTATTTCCACCTTGGGAAATTAAGTGACATAACAGTAATAATAAGAAATGATACAGCAATGCATTTCCCCTCCAAAGTGCTGGGCAAATTTCAGTGAATGCCTTGTTGCTGACTTGCTCTGAGTGAGACCCTAATAAAAAAAAGTTTTAAAAAGCTGCTACAGAAGATTGAGGATAATGTATATTAAAGTCTCCAACAAGGGTCCCAGTTATGCTGTTAAACTGCCTTCACTGAAGCATTGACAGACTTCGGATGATGTATCTAAGAGCTGAATTAAGCCCAGAGTTTTAAAATCATATATTCTGGTTTTCTGATCAGTAGCCTAGCCTGTGGTCTAGTGGAGAACTGAGGCATGTGCTTCACGGAAAGCACGTTAAACCCAAACCAGTACTCCTTGCTGGTTTGCTTTCATCTAAACACTAGAGCTTAGTGCTACTGAAAGGTCAAAGGACATCAACTTTCATAAACTTTATGGGGTCTATATTCATGGTCCTCTTTCCCCTAATGTGGTTAATTTTTAAAAGTCAAAAGCGATGGCTTCCTGCTCTGAGAGGTCATCTTGGGTGCAAAACTTGTCAGGTCTTTGCAGAAAAATGGTTGGCAACCCATGGTAGTCTCCATGGAAATCAAAGTCGGGGAGGACAGGCAGGCTGCCCTGCTCATTCCTTCAGTCAGGGCTGAGTGTGCTCAAGGGCTGCATGGGAAAGATTATATGCTTTACTGCTTGCAGTATACCCGCTTTGTGGATAAACAGAGGAACTCCAGAGCTGTCAGTTTAATGCCTCAACAAAAGCGATTTGTGCTGTGCCATTTTCTTCTAAAGGACAAGAGTGTGAGATGTTTGCTGTACCATGGCAAAATCCAGCAGTCCAAATTCTCCTCTCAAGTGCAACAAGAAGACAAGGACAGTCAGAAGTAACTCTGGAGAGAGAAGGCTGTGACAGATTTAAGAGCTGGATTAAAATGGCATGAGCAGTACATGCTCCATGAACTCTGTAGGGTCCTATGAAAGATGCATTTTTCTTCTCTCTGGCCTGAACTACCCTAAGCATCCCATTTTTTGGGAATCCTTATTTTGCAGCAAACTAAACAGAGGATTGCCTGTGCAAGGACTGGAGGGTCTTAAGAAATTCCTCCATTGCACAGGAAGAAAGGCAGACTCTAATCCTGGGGAAAGCGTACCATTAGTGCCCATTTTCAGAGACGGACCTTGCTAGTTCTACCCATTCATGGCTTCCCATGTAGGATCTCATTGATGTTGGTGAGCACTGGGTGTGGGTGGGAAACCCTTCCTAAGCCCTCAGGACCAGACAAATCAAAGCATGGTCACCAGGCCCCCGCCATGACCATGGCTCTTCTGGGAGCCTGTTATCAAGGTTTTATGATCAGTTGTCGTAAAACATATTCTTCTGGGCTGGCACTTTGTAAACACAGCTTTCTTCATCTCCTGTTACACATTCTCTCAGAAACCAGTTTGAGTGTGTCTACTGACACCTGCCCCCATGGAGACCAAGGGGAGTTTCTGTGATACGTTTAGTGCAGAAAATGCCAATATTGTCTGTGTTTGGGCCCCAAACACACTTGTGTGGCACATTTCTTCCTCTATATTCCTTTCAATGAAGAGGTTTTGTAGTTTCCAGAGATGCCTCCGTCTGTTGTCACTGAGGGTCAGTTACTGAGTGTTTCTCTCCTGCTCAGACATCTGGATGATGAGCACATTTTTAGAATAGTTCTGTCTTACAGACATGTTTGGTTTTGAGCTATCTAAAAGGTCAGTCACAATGGAAATACTGAACTTTCAGGAAATTCTGGATCCGTTTTAAATGCACAAATGTGATTTTTTTTAATTGGCTTTACACAGTAAAATTTTTGTGAAAAAGCTGAAAATTGATGCTTAATAGAAACTTGGAACAGGAGGAGATTGTCACTTGATGTCTGAATCACCTCTCATCTTTGTCAGTGAGCATCTTCTTATTAGCTTCAATATGCTTTGGATTAGACCTCAGATGAAGACAAGTATATTCAGTGCACACCCTTTAATATTTTCACATTAGTATTAATGCTGTGGCAGGCTGCTCTTAAGAGATACAGTATTGCCTGATAAAATCAAATAGCACTGATGGTCAGGTAAGTAAAAGAAAATTGCACCTTTTTTGCCTGTGCAAGGATTTAATATGAAATACAAACCATAAGGACTAATTGCTGAATTTGTCTCTCAGCATATGTCTTATTTAGGTCACTGGACATCTTAGCTGCACGAAGGCAGTTTGCTCAGATGTTAAAAATTACAGGAAAATAAGGTCAGAGGGTTAAGGAGCAGCAAACATTTCTCAGCCTGACCATGTTTGACTCACTGAAAGCCAACAACTATCACACCACCAATTGTGGGTTTTCTGAGTCCAATATTTAGAAGGGCTCCATGTCAGACTGCACCATATTTACTCAAACACAAGATGACTCAGGACCTAAGCAGTCTCCTTGTGTTTGCATGAGGCACGTTTTTTAAAATACATATAACTCTTTTGGGGTAAGACATCCTTTGGTACCAAGCGCGTAGAAAAAGCACAATAAAAAGCTATTGCGTATCCAGTGCACCTACCTTACAGAAAATGTAAGATCATTAAAGGCTGATTCCTCACTCTAAATAAGCAAATCTAAGATGACCCTTGGACCCCAAGTTTCTAAAGGTTGCAAAAATAAAAGCTGGCTGGGATTCAAGCAAATGCATTATGAGCTTGAAGGGAGAGACACCAGCACTGGGTACCTGGCCGATAGCCGACCCAGGGGCAGTAGCGCACAGCAGATTGTAGGGAGAGGCAGGAGGCTTTTTCTCTCCACCTGGCAACTCACACAAGGATTTTTTTTAAAAAAAAAAAAAAAAAAGACAGGGGGAAACAAACCAGGCTGCACACATCTGATGTTTTTC
Source organism: Theristicus caerulescens (assembly GCA_020745775.1). Lineage (NCBI taxonomy): Eukaryota > Metazoa > Chordata > Aves > Pelecaniformes > Threskiornithidae > Theristicus > Theristicus caerulescens. The sequence continues at coordinate 121,611,268 of CM036561.1, read as the reverse complement.
CCAGTTTCTACAGTGACATAGACATTAAAGACAAGAACGGGAGTGCAGAGAGAGGCAGACAGGAGCACAACAAGAGGCATCTCTCATCCCTCTTGAACCGAGAAGGATCCTCTTGAAGCAAAGCAGAGAAGCACCAGCTGCACCAGCCAGATAGCCCTCGAGTGTGGCAGAGAGTCAGGCTTGTAGCTAAGCCAATGTGGGCTGCCTGCAGCGCCTCGCAAGCACAGACCAGGCAGCTGATGGCCAGAGAGACTTCACTGCTCCCAGAGATGAGCAATGGCAGTGAGCAGGGCAGTTGAGAGGAAGGATAATATGAAGTCCTTAATTTGCCTCAAGCATGGGGATGATGGCCTGAAAAAGCAAAAGGGAAGGTCAGGACTCCAGGTTTCTGTTCCTCACATTCCTGTGCAACTGTGGGCATCTCCGCTGCCCTCTGCAAAATCGACACCATCAACTTTATCTGCTTCACAGGGGTATGGATGGCTTTATGTTCACGGAAGCAGCTATATTACTGCTGCACATGTACAGGTAACTCCCCTGGCAAGCTGTCAGGCCATAGAGGACTTTACTTCATCTGTTATTGAAATGCAACAGTCAGGAGATCGTTCAGAGCATTAATTATTCACAGACGTTATCACTGCTCCAAGCAGAATGGAGCAAGTTTCCCCTTCGTAATTAAAAAGGAGCTAATCTGATCTGTGATATAGCTTAGTATCACAGCACCCAGAAACCCGAGACACCTGATCGCATCCCAGAGCGATGATAACGCATGCAAAAACTGTATTTGTGAAAGGTGCCCTGCTGCTGATTCAGGCAGGTGGGAGCTCTGAATTGCTCGGCTTTTGCTCAAGCCCTGTGTCCAGCAAAGGCGACGATAAGACTCCCATTAACCTCCATGGAAGCAGGGGTAGGATCAGCACGTAGGTGTTTTAAAAATCTTGCTTTCAAGCTCGATCTAAAGTCCACTGATGCTAAAGATGTCTCTTCACTGAACTAAAACTTGGCTCAAACCCATATCTATTAGATCTCCAAGCCAAAAAATATGGCTTAATCCTATTAAATATTAGCCTGCTTTAAAATGGATTTCCTAAGTAGGTAAGCTTTCTGACTTCTGTGTTGCAAGGGCTATATACAAACCACTATGCCTCCTTACCAAACATGTTTGTGCCATATCTATTTTCCTTGGGAATTTCTCCTGTGGGATGAACATACACCTGCAATGTCAACACCCCCTTCTTCCCTTCTCCTGCTTCAGAGAACCTGGAGATAAACCCTCTCTTTTTAGAAATTTCTCTTGTGTAAAGTGATTATTTTAATCTCAGTCCAGGACTGAGATAGTTCAGTATCCCAGTGAATCCTGAAGGACTGATGGTACAATTGAGAGCACCCAGTTCCTTGTACAGTGGCCAGGCACATAAGGTCTTTGGACTGTGCCACCGGCCCCTTATGACTTTGTCATTCCTTTCACTGTTTTTCTTTTGTCTTCCTATGTCCCGTATCTAGGGCTGAGTGTTCCCTCACTGATCTCTCTTTCTCTCTCTCTCTTTCTTCTCCCCCTCTCTCTCCTTACCTTGCTACCACTATTGGGCTGTAGAGTAAAGATGCTGGTATCAGGACTTTGGTTATGTTGGATGAGCAAGGAGGTAAGTTCAGATTGCTTCAGTAAGGAAGTATAACCGTTCTCAAAGTACTGTACTAACTGTGTGCAATCCTGAAAATGAGGACCATAAAACACGTGTGGTTGTGCATGAGAACCCAAGAATCTCTTTGCCTTTAGCTTTGTTGTCTGACAGAGGAATGTACAATAACTGCGTAACAGTCTGTACTTCTTTTGATCTGTTTCCCATTAATGTCAAAGAGAGCTGCAGGCTGAACTCATCCAAATCATCATTTTTTCAGCAAGCTTTGGGTCAAGATCCAGCAACACAATGGGAAGATTTGCCTCCATAAGTGTAAAATCCAACATTATTTACACAGGTGCTATGTAATTTTCTCACTTGTTTTAGCTACAAGTGAAAAGTATGCATTAAATGCAACACAAGAGAAAGTAAAACAGATTTAGCTTGTGTAAAATTCAGTTGCTTTTTGTATAGAAATGTCAGTGAGGATAACAGGAATGTAACATTAAAAGCTATGACACTATCAGCTCATTACAATTGGCCACGTAGGAGCTTTCAAGCTTAGGCGAGTCCCTGTCTGTGGATGACAGTGGCAAAGACAGAGCTAGATATATTCAATACATTCCAGAAAATTACATTTTTGCCCTTCATAATATTACAAAGAAGCAGGTAGCTCCCCCCCCCCCCAAAAAAATTAGTAAGTCTTCATTTGCTGCAGACCCACAGCACCAGCAAAATAATGTCTCCAAAGAAAAGTTAAAACAACAGAGTATAAATTTCTGCTACTCTAGATCAAACCAGCCCCCAAAAAGCCCTTGTTATTATTTACTGTGTGGCGTGATACAAAACTGTATTAGGAAATGTTTTCTACAGAGGTAATGCTATATTACTCATCAAGCCCAGACAACGACTACAGGCAACAGCATGGTGTTTTTGGGAAATGGACTGCAGAACCTGACAGACCCCTTTCATCTGTAATGTCCCTGCCTCTCTGGCACTAAAACAAATGAAAAGTAATGACAGGACCTGAACAGAAAGTATTTTCTTCTATTTGCTTTTATATGTATGTCTCATTGCTTCCCCCCCCACCTCCCCCTTAGGGAAAAGAATTTAACCTAACCAAATTTTGTCGCATCAATTTGTCTTGACAAGAAAAAAAATATGGAGAATATTTTCTTGTCTTCGAATTTTTTTTTTTCTGAATAACAGCAGTACAAGAACTATCACTGAATACAGAAAAACAGAAATTACTTATGTTGAAACAGATATGGCACCTGTCTAAATAATGTGTTTTGTTTCAGAAGTGAATTATACAGGTAAAATAAATTAAATATTGTCAGAGAAAGTCTGTAAATACCCAGGTGTGTCTTGCAATGTAGTTCACAGGCAGAGCAGCAGAAACTTTAGTGGTTCCTATAACTTCCCTTGGGTTTATTCTTGGGAAAGTATGTTTCTGTTCTTTAACTGTTATTTTTCCACAGGTTGCTAGGGGGTTTTAGTTTGGTTTTAACCCTGAATTTTGTTTTTTACTTTGGAGTTCTACTATTGCTAACCCCCTGTATGCACCAGTTGTCCCACTGACTCTCTAGTCACGCTAGGAAGGACGGTCCGTGTGAGCCAAGGAGCTGAGACTGGACCCACTGACCTCTTTGGAGCCCAAGGAACTCTGTAGTAAACTCTCATTGACAGTAAAACCCAAAATGTATATTGTATGGCCAGAGGTGCAGTTAGTCGATACTTACAGGAAAGAATCCAACAATTTAAAAGCCTCTTTAAATTGGTTATGGTCATGCCTTAAGTGGTTCAGTAAATTAAGCTTGTGGATATACAGTATGGGTTTCTCAAGGAAAACAGCCTAACAATGCTACAAACTCTGGGAATATTGTAACTACTGTACTATGTTAAATGTTTAATTAAGTTTTATCCATTTTAGCCCTATGCAGCTGTAATAATTCCTGATTTTTTTTTATTTTAGCGATAAAGGACTTATTATATTATTGAGCAAAACACGCTAATGATGACTTTGAACCCTCTGTAATTAGCGCAATGTGTGCAACTCATGGATGTCTCTGCAGATTATCAGATTAAGGAAATAATTTGCTAACACTGCCATGTGATCTCTTTTCAGCTGACTGCACAAGTCACTTAAGATTATTAGGTGTTAAATAGACAAAAAACATGACATTGATCTTTCCAGTGGGCGGCAAGCAGAATATCTAATCTCTGCAGTTGCTTGAAGCTCTAAGTTTCCTTACAAAATTGCTTGCTTTGAAGTTCAACAGACCTTACAAGGAAAACTTCTTTGAGCCAATCTCAATCTAAATAATGCAAAGCAGAACTCAGTTTCTGATATCAATAAACAGAAGTCTTTGGGATCATAAAAGGAAAGAAGTCAAAGTAATTTTACAATACTAGGTATTTATAATACCTACAATAAAGCCAGTCTGGCTAGCTCCTGTTGCCTAAACTTTTAGCACAGCTGGCTGTGCAGCGGACCACAGAGCCTGTTATGACCCTACAGAGATGTGGAGCTTCACAAGAGCTTTCATTACTCCTGTTTCACAGAGAATGGGACTGTCATAAAAACTAGAGACCTCCTCCAGTGCTCTTTGAAGTCACTGGGAATCTGAGTGGGCTTTTGGAGTAGTCCCTCTGCAACACCAAGAGTTAGCATTTTTTGAGCCAGGTATTGTCACCCAAACCAGTTGAACAGAGTTCTTCCCCTGGGGAGCCCACAGGAAGGAGCCAAGAGGTTAGACTCTCCTGATTGAGATTTTTTCCATGAGTGAGAAAGTCTTTCCCAGACCCTGTGTGCATCCATAATGCTTACATTTTTTTAAACCTGGCCTCAAGTCAACCTCCCTTAACTAATTATTTAAATATAGATATGTACATAACACTTTAAACTAAAATATTTACACTTTACACTAAAAATTTCATGCTGCAAAGGGTTATTGAGCAGTGGCAATTGCTCTGCTTCATTAAATATGTCTTTGAAACATGCTAGCTTAGAAAAACATTAACATTTGGATGCATGCTGGTTAAAAGCAGACCGTAGAATTGAAACTGATAGTACAAAGTGGGCATATGAAGATAAACCTGAATTGCAGACATAGCAGGGGTCCCAGAGTGGTAGCTCTCTTCCTCCAAAGAAAACACCCATCACCTGGGAGTATCAGCAGGCAGAGAGATTTAGACCTTCAAGGACCTTTTTTTTGTATGATGATGTCCTCATGCAGCTTATTACAAAAGAATTTTGTTCTTGTATTCAAAACGGGGTGGAGGGGAGAAACTTTTCCAATAACAACAGTAGCAGCACAGCTATTTTTCATCCAAGGCAAGATAGAGGAATATCCACAACTTTGATAAACCACAAAGAAAATGTCAATGCAATTGAAATTTTCTCCCTGCACCACACCAATAGCAAATGCACAACCAGCAGTGCCAGAGAATGCAGAGAGTAGCTTGATCTGCCCAGCAGATCTGTACTCCAGATCAAGTTGAAATATGGAGACAAAACTTTAGAATAACTGGACAACCCTACAAGCAAGAGGGTTGACACCAAGTGATGGTGCCCATGCTAGCTGACCTGTACAGTTTTTGCATGAGTTACAAGTTTTACAGTTTTGTATGAGTTATGGCTGACCTGTTTCTATGGCACTGGAGAAACAACTGTGGTAGATACAAAGATAATTACCATTCCTCTCCATCAGAGAGCAAAATTATGGCCCCTTGTGCAGGCTCCTTCCCCAGTTTATGTCTTATTCAAACAGCTGCCACAAAAATTGAGAGGCAGTGAGATGCCAAAAGCAGAGTTGCTAGAGGCGCTCCAACAACACCTATGAGCTGAGCCGATCACAGTCACAAATGGTTTGCTAATTAGCAAAAAAAAAAAAAGGTAACGATCAACTATTCCAGATTCTACAGGCAAAATGGCATTAATTATGTTGAAAGTGTAGAGCTGAACAAAAGAAAAACAAACCCCCCACAAAAGCAGGTTGTGCCTTGTCTACTATTATTTTTAGCACAGCTACACGTGGGCTCACAAGCACTCCCCGCCAGCTTTCTTCCATTTGTACCTGTGCTCAGCAATGCCTTTCAGAGCGAAGCTAGGTCAAGACTCAGGATTTCTGAAAAGGCTGTCCTAGAAATGTACTTCACTCTGATATGATTTTGCTTTGTGGAAAATGGAATCACCAAGTATCATTGGAAATAGTTAATCTGCTGACACTCTTTCAAATTCAGCCCTCTTGTATTGCAATTATGATTACAATGTGTTCTTAGACATCCCTTTTTACTGTTTTTTTTTTTTTTAATTAAAATTGTCCTTGGTGCAAATTACTTCATTGCACTGTACTCCAGGCAAAGGAGCAAGCTCCCTTCTCCAAATGCATTTAACTGACATTCAATCCCAGGCCCCAGATCCTGGATGCTAGTCAAGGCATATTTGTTATACATTACAGACGGGGATGCAAAGGTGGAGCAACACCACACTTGCCCTGTCCTGGTCCTGCATCCAACGTTGTGTTAAGATGCTTTTGCAGCTGTGTCTGCTCAAGAGACCACAGGAGCAGCTGAGGGATGCCCTTGCTACAGCTTCCCTCTCTCAGCCACTTCCCCAGATCAGTCACAGAGCGGGGATTTGCCAGGCTGTTACGGAAGATCCTGGCAAAGACCCACTGGCAAAGGGCCACAATGCTACAATAAAACTAACAAGACTAGCTTATGGTCCCTCAGTTGCCTATGGTTTTAATATAGAAGTAATTCATAAGTATAATCATACAGGTAAAAAAATGTCCTTGTTTGTATCCTAAGATATCCCATTAGTTTGCTGTAAGATCTGGAAGAAGATATATGGCCACTATGTTTGAATCAAGGTGACATATGCAGTCATAAAAGGGTATCAATATGCAAAAAGGGCTAATAATTAGCAGAGCTTCCTGGAAAAAAAATGAAGGAAATCTCAATGGAACATACCTCTGACGTGTATTCTGCTTCCAGACAATGCCAATTCTCATATATATATCATATATGATATATAAGCATATATATAGATGTAGTATAGTCAAAGAATACTGCAACAAACTATCAAAAGATGTTTAAAGTCTAACCTTGAAGTGCTTCTGTAAATGAGAGATAAAGGACACGATGCTTTGTAGGTGTGAATCTGCGTAGGTTCATGGCAGTATGTGCCAGCAGATTGTATTCCCTAAAACCTTTAATACAATATGCAAAGTTGGAATAGGGAAGATCTATGAAAACAGACATTAAATTAACCTTTTGATAGCCATCTGATTTCTTACCATCAGTGATTCATTCTGGGCCAGATTTTAATATCAGTTATACCAAAACAAATCCAGAGTGACCCCATTAAGTTAATTCCTCTGTAATATTTATGCCCCAATAGCTGTGGTTAGACACATGAATCTATTTCCTTGCCTGTGGGACAAGATCTTTGACAGGTATAAATTGGTGTTGCTCCATGAAGCCAGCATAACTACATCGATTTAAACCAGTTAACATGACATTAACAACTAGCAAATGGTTTTAGAACCAGCAGCCAGCTGTCTAGACTTCTGGGCTACAAATATGACATGGGCTTTTTACACTGATGAGGTTTCCTTTAATGGAAGATAAATTAGTTGTGGGTCCCTTTTCTATTCAGAAATAGCATAGGCATCACACACAAATCCTGAAGCAGGATAAATTAAGTCAGGTTCCTGAAGAGAGCTATAATTTAAATGAAAGTCTTTGAGTCATGTCAAATATACTTTTCAATTAGCTCTCATCTGTTCAGGCAGATTAGGAAACAGGGGAAGAAAGTTCAAAAGGCCCTACTACATACCTGGCTTCAGAAAATCTGCATCTAAGCAAGGAGACATGCTTAGACTGAAAGCCACCTGTGGTACCAGATCTAGGACTGATCCCTGCAGTCTTACCTGGCATTTTCTACTGGCCAGCCAAGGTCAGAGAAATACTAGCAGCAAAATCAGCAGAAGAAACGTCAATGCCTCTTGTCCCTCCCAGTGTCAAAACACACATGTGGAAAAAGCCTTCTTTTAACTGAGAGCCCTGAAAACCAGACGGGCTCTGCAAACACAGCTCTCACAAGCAGGAGGTGGGAATCTGCGACAGAAATTTAGCAATTCCCATCATGCTGCATAAACCAGCATAAAAGCCAGCTCACACTCCCACAGCTGCTTCCCAGAGCAAGAGCCAGCGTTGCCCAACTATGCAGGAGCAGGCAGGACTCAGAATTAGTGAGGATCAGGAGCACTTAGAGGAGTATTACCTTCTACCAGATACTCACATTTCTGATGAGATTGACAATCTGTGGCTACAAACATGAACCAAAGCTTCTGCTAAAGCCTCCCAACCAAAATGTAAAATTACAATGTGCATTAAAACAATCCAACCTTGGCTCAGCAGTTTACCTGGCAGAACTTGTGCAGTGTATCTCTCAGGTTACCTTATTAGTTTCCCAATCCTTTCCTCACATTATATGTGCCCCTTTTAGAAGACACTGCCACGTAACTCTGATCCTCTAAATGTATCCTTGGATTTGGGATCAATAACCCCTGTGGTATCAGGAGACAGGCACATCCAGCTGAGGAGAATGAGAACTGACAGCTGAAAAGCAGATGCAGCTCGCAATACTGACATGGCACCTCTCCTTCTCAAAGCCCAGCCTCATGCAAGAATTAAACAAAGAGCACAAGTTCAATATTCGAATTATTTCAGCTAGAATAATTTAGGCCAGGATTTTCAAGGCCCTCTAGGGGTGAGATGCCCGTTTCCCGTTAAAATTAATTAAATAAAATTAATTTTAATGGGAATTGGGTATCCAAATAGCCCAGAAAGCTTTGAAAATCTAAACCTCAATTGTTATTAGAAACCCAAGTAAGAAATTAGGGCTATTCATGTTCCCAAAGAAGTCAAGAGGAGTTTTGTACTGACGTCAATATGCACCTGATTTTTTTTCCTAAAATGCCTTCTTTTTTTTTTTTTCTTTCTTCTGGATAAGGCTCAGTTAACATCAGGGATAGCATTAAATTCCTCCTATAACCAGTGCTCTCTTAGTTCCTTTCCTTTGAGGTCTAATTCTGTGTTTATATTTTTTTCTATTCAATAGGGGGCATAGGGATGTATTTGTGTTTTACTGGGATTGCTTTACTTTGCCTCTTTAGGTACAGTTACAGTTTTTAATAGATTGAAATGCCACTCCAAGTAACTTTCTCATCCTGTGTAATACTTATTTGGGTTTATCCTTCATGACACAAACGGTGAGGTTTTCCACCCATGTAAAATGCTGTCGCTACTGCAGACTCCACATAAGATCCCTGATCCCACTGGATCCCTGTCTGTTTATATCAGCAGAGGATCCATTCCTACAATTTTACATTGTAGCATTCTGTTCCTCTAGGCCCTTTTTCCCAGCTTTAATAGTGCAGAAATTAACACATTAAATTATTCTGAGCTACCAAGTCACTAAGCAAACCCTACATCATCGTCAGCCTTAGGTGGAAATAAGCTAAATTCTGTTTGATGCCAGCGGAGAGACAGTGTCTATATATGGCTGGTTACTGGGCTTGGTGCTTCATAACTTGCCTCGGAGCAAAGCAGAAGTGACCCCACTGTAAACATGAATCTTCACCCAACGTTTGTTTTCATGAGTCCTTGGGGACAGAGACAACAAACGTCACAGCCAGTGGTCCTCTTTCAGTGAGCATCAGGCTCCTGGAGTGGTTGCAATTGCTCTGTGTTCACTGGGGTTACTCCTGATTTGCAGCATCCATACCAGAAAGAAAACCAGCCCTGAGGCCATACTCAGATTAGAGATTAATATCCAATGCCAATCAAAGTGGCAGGTCTCAGTTTCCTCAGCCTCTGGAAAAAGGAGTACTTGGACATGGCTCTTAACAGGTTGCTCTCTCTCTGGTACTGTTACTACTGGCTCGCTCACTTACTAATCAAAGCAATTACGCTGCCCAAAATCACCTGATTCCAAGGCATTTGTAAGCGTAAGTAACTGAGGTATTTTCCATGGAAAGACACCTTTTCTCTTGTATTAACATACATAAATGCAAAATAATAACACTATCTTTCTTTCTCTTGGATGTCATTGGTGTCTTAGTAAGTGGATGTATTGTATTATGTTTCTGGACCTTAAACTTTATAACCCTTCCTTTCTACATCATTGCATCTCGTTTAAATTAGTATATTTCAAACATCTTCCTCCTTTGTTTTACTCTTCCCATATTAGTAAAAAACATCTTCGGCATCCAGTGCGGCTTACATCCTTTCAACAATGCATCAGCTCAGATTAATGCATTGTAATGTCATTATTAATTCAGTTCTACATGGTCATTTTTCATGTTCTGTTGAAGACAAAAGCAAACAAACAAAAATACAATTCATTCCACACTGTCATCCCTTTGTCCTGACCAGAACAACTCGATCGTGTTGAAGAAGGCATGAACCATATCAACCAAGACATGAAGGAGGCCGAGAAAAATTTAAAAGATTTAGGGAAATGCTGTGGCCTTTTCATATGTCCTTGTAACAAGTAGGTACTGGGTACCGGCTCTGCTATGTGGTGTCCAGTTTTTTGTCACAGTGAATGTCTGAAGTTTTTGTCTTTTTTTTCTTTGTCCTTTTCCATCTGCTTCATTCTGTGGGGATAAAATACTTGTGTTTAATCAGAACAACTGGAACGCATCGAAGAGGGAATGGACCAAATCAATAAGGACATGAAAGAAGCAGAAAAGAATTTGACGGACCTAGGAAAATTCTGTGGTCTTTGTGTCTGTCCATGTAACAAGTAGGTGCTGCCTGCCTCATCTCTTTGAGCACTTAAGGCTGATCCCAAAGGCCTTGTGAAGCTCATCCTTGCTAGGCACATGGACAGGATGAGCATGTGGCATGCAGAAAGAACGATTCTGGTTCAAATGCATTCATCTCATAGCATAGACAACTGACTGGGAATTACTGTAGATGCACTAAAATCAGGCATACTGCAGTGAAAGCTTCACTGTCGACACCTTTTAATGGTAAAAGTTTCAACATTTTACACAAAGTGTACTGAGTGGTTCCATTTGTTGGCGAACAAAAACACTGGGGCTACCTTATTCCTGGAGACCCTAAATTTTGAAACATATTTTCACAAATAAGTTCAATAAACCAAACAAAAAAGCTGAAAAAATGCAGATGAGGTCATAATAAACCTTACTAGAAACTATGGATGAAAATCACACAACATTGTTCAACAGAAATAGTTCTTGATGAAATCTTGAAAGAGAGATGATGTTTCACAATTGGAACCCAACTTGAAATGGTTTTCATCCTGCCACAGGCAACAAATTTGAGAAAACCTGAACATGTCATGCCAAATTTCTCTCGTTTGGGTAGCACGTACACTAAGCAGAAATGTTGAAATGCATCGAATTTGCTTGCATGCCATCACACTTGAACGAAACCGTCCTCCAAGTAATGCAAAGCTTGTTTTAAATGCCAAATGAAAATGTGATGTGCGGTTATGTGGGTGTACGAAATCAGGGACAAAGTGGACCGACCAGAAGTCCTTGAGGAATGGCAAATCCAGCATGCAGTGAGTAGGCATGCAACCAGGTTATAGTGAAAACATTCATAAACGGTTGGCTAGAGATTGTGCAGGAAACAAAGCAGAGTGCAGTGGTTGTGTAGTATTATACTCCCGTTCTGTGTGGCACAGATAATTTGTTCACAGCCAGGGCCTGATCCTACCATGATTATCAAGACCAAAGGAAAGAGAGCCGTCACGGAGTTCAGTGGGTATTTTGCCAGAAATCAGGACAGTAGGACTGGGTTTCCGCCTTATCAGTCACCATTTATTTTGAAGTTAATTCCCTTGGGACACAATGCAGATACCACCTCAGCTTTAAAAAAGTCAATTTTGCTCCTGTGTACCAAGCCACCAATACTTGGCTGGGGTAAACATTTTGCCCAGAATACGTGTACTATTGCCTTGGTGTGCAGAATGGGAGAGAGGCAAGGAGGAATAGAAAGAGCTACACACACACACAGAGCCTTTTCCAGTGGGACTGCCTGCAATTGGTATCAGCTCTGATACATGCTTTAGCCCTGCTGTCCTGCACCAGAGGACCCAGTGCAGAAGAGCTGCAGGTACAAGAGTATGCAGCAGAAACTTTACATCTCCCACACTCTAAAAGCTGTTGCAGCTTAAGGAGGAACACTGTCCTGGCTTGCTCCTCCTGGAGAAACCTGGCATAACGCCTACATCAAAAGTTCACACTTGAAGTACAAAAAATTCCAAGGTATTTTTCAGGAATCATCATTTTTTAGATTTGTTCTGTACTGTAGGAAAGGCTGCTCAGAACTGAGAGCCAGACCTGTGGCATGGATGGGGTTAGCACCTGACACATGGCCTTAAGACATTTACCACTTCACTAGGATTGCAGTATCATGAAACCAATAGATGCAAGAACAGAAAGGTTTGATGTGAGGGATGTTCATTTTTAAAGGTGTCTCTTCCCTGCTTTAAGGCAGTATTCCGACCTTTGCAGTCTGCAGCCAGATTTCATAAACTAGCATTACTAATCAGTCAATGTGTTCAGCAAGAGAGTATGGATGAACAATGCTTTTAGAGACTGTTCCTTGAATCACTATTCCAGGACTCAACTGGTACGAATAAGATGATATTCTGAGAAGTGGAGTGTAGGAGGAAGAGAAATCCATACAGTTCTGGGCATCGGTATCACCATGATCCCCTAATGCTCTTCTGGCTGGTGGTAGATTAATGGCATATATTTAAAAAAGATTAATCATTTCACACATAACCATACTCTGATATACAGATTAAATACAACTCTGTGAGCCTTACCAAAATGTAAGGCTTGATGCTACATTCTTAGGAGACCCGAAATGCCCATGGCCTGAAACTTTGACCAGACTGCATACAAAAGGACAACTGCTATTGGCCATGAGCAGACCCAGACTCCACCTGTTGACTTTAATGGGAAGTCCACAAGAAAACAGAGACCAAATTCTGGCTGTATAAAACCATTCACCTCAAACACAGAGACTGTCTCACTCTCGAAGTTGCACAGGTCTAAAGAACAGGCAAAAACCTGTAAATGTATGTGCAGCAAGAGAACTACTTTCACTCATTTCTAGAAACGCCAACACTGATGTATAGTTTCAGAGAACTAAGAACAAACAAGCCAACCATCATCTTTTTGAGTCTTCACAAACACAGGAAATAAGGAACATAGGAAACATAGGAAATAAGCAATGAAACAGATGAGAAGGAAAGATCCTCTTTTCATCTACATTTTAATTCTGTATTGGAGCATGCAACACATCTTCAGGCTCCATAGAAGCTGAGCTGCTTCAGGGGGCATGGAGAGAACGTAACACCAGAGATGGATTTGTTGTGTCCTTTCCCAAATCCCCAGAAGCACGTTCTGTTTCTCCCCCAAAATCCAAGCCACAGGGCTGTTTATATGACCGATTGGACCTAACCAAAGAACAGGGAAACCATGAAGATTTGCAGTTCCCAACAGCTTTGTTGGAAATGGCTCCATTTCCAGAATCAAATACCTACTGACCCCAAACACTCACATTTCCAGAACATATACCTACAGACCCCAAACACTCACACTCTCCTGTTAAAGTGTTCAATCTCATCTGACGACCCCAATGACAGCAACCCTAAATATGCTGCACATGCTAATCTGCCACTGAAGGTATGCCTGGATTTTAATTTTCTATCCACGGCAGCTCAGCCAAAAATGGCTCTCTGAAAGCTAATGTAACTGTCATAAACAACAAATATAACAAGTTGCTAGGCTATTTTAAAGTTCTGTGGTTTAAAGCTCCTGAAGGAAGTGATGATCCATTTTTGCCTGTGTCTTGCTTATTGTGAAGGCTGTTACTGCTGATGCATTAAGAGTATGATGAACTATTGGGGCAACTGTGCTTACTGAGAATGCTTCACTTCTTATTCATGCCTGTAGCTGGTGCATGAAGAAATATGTAGAAAAATTTCCCTTTCTGATGCTAGATTGCTCGTATCTTTTCTTTTCTCCTGCGCTCATTTCACTTCTGCCTATTTTACTTTTTGTCTCTGTGGACAAAGGTTTGTACATCAACTGTCGATGTATGATTACTATTTTCAAGTACCGATATATTATTTGAAAAAATCTAATGAACCCTATGAATTTTATGATAAAATCATCCCCAAATCACCTTGGGAAAGGATAGTGGCTTTAAATGCCTATTATGCCACATACATGTCAAAAAATATCAACAGAAGCCCAATCTTCTGCATGGTAAAATGTTAAAACCTAGCTAAATCTGTTTTTCTCTAAGAGGGTGTGTTGCTGTGATGTGATGTACACACTATACTTGGCAGTTCTGTTTTTATGTCTGTCTGCCAGTACGTTCTCTGTGTTTGGTGTCAAAACGTATGTGTCACTGAAATGAAACAATGTTTTCTACTTATCTGTATTTCTTCTCTTCTTTTTTCTTTTTCCTTTTTATTTTTTTTCCTTCTTTCTGGAAACTAAGTCAACATCCAAAAACCTGTGTGCAGTGTTGTAGACTCGACAATTGCAATTCACCCTGTTGGACACAAAACCTCTGACCATCACAGTTGTTGTGGCAGTAAAGTAAAAAAAACAAAACCCAAACCCCCTCCTTTTATTCAGGGTTATGATATATCGGTATACAATCAATGACCCTCTATCTGAAAACTCATTTGCTTGATTCAGCTTTTAGCTTGGAGAAGTAAAGACTTTTGCATTTGTCCTTGTCCACTTGATGCTTTGTTACTCATCATCTTTTTTGCATAGGCTTAAATCAAGCGATGCTTACAAAAAAGCCTGGGGCAATAATCAGGATGGTGTTGTAGCCAGCCAGCCTGCACGTGTCGTAGATGAACGGGAGCAGATGGCCATCAGTGGTGGCTTTATCCGCAGGTGAGCCTTTTTATCCACTGTTTTCTCTCTATTCTCCTCGTCACAGATATATTTAGATTTCTTCCATATGGTCATGAGTTCTGTGATGCTCATTAACTCCTTCAGTGGTGCTGGGTGATGCAACGGAGCCAGTGTTTTCCACCGAGTGGTGGGTGCTCAGATTTAGGTTGGCGGCGATTAAGACAGATACTAAAGGCTTACTGTGTCCACTGACTTCCCCTGGCCCTGTGGGTGCTTGTCTGGGCTAGTCCAAAGGATGGTTATGTTGCCAGAAATCCTGGAAGTAAGGGTCTTAACCCTGAGAACCACAAGATGCTTGAAAATGTGGCTCTAAACCTTCCTCCTTGAGACTTCCCAGATTTAGGCAATAAAAAAAATAGAAATAATATCTATTTATTTACTTCACAGCAGCAATGTGAGGTTGCAGATTGTCATGGCCAGTCAGCACTGTCCTCTGCACTCCAGCTCCCTGGCATGAACAATGCACTTTTCCTGGGGGCCTTATTATGGGTCTCATTAATGACAGTTGTCAAATGCCTCAAAAATGAAGTGTCAGATAAATATTGGTTTTTTATTAGTATGTCTCAAGACATGTAGTGCTCGTTATCCATCCTTGACAGAAAATGTACCAAAGTATCCAGCAGCCCTTCCTTTCTTTTCAAAAGGAAAAAAGCCCCAGGCTCCCTGCCAAAGCACCGAGCCAAGTGCAGAACTTGAAGCACACTTTCAATTAGAGGTACACCGCTTCCCTGCTCATGACTACCCAGAAAACCTCACTGAATGGGGAATGATGCCCCATTCCTCGGCTGCTGTAAAGCCACAAGTATGGGGAAACATTGATGCTTTAGTGGCAACCCCTGTGCACTCAAATGAAAGCCAGTTTGAAACACACAGCTATACTGATGGCAACCAAACTGCAAACTTTCAGCAATACATAGGGATCCAGCAATAAGTACATACTGATTACAGTGCTTACAGAGCATGTATTTAGATGACAATGCTATCAGCTGAATGGATAAAGGCATACCAGTAGGCAAAGCTTTGATCTCTGAAGATTAAGGACACTGGATTAATAAGTAATTATCTTTCCAAAAACTATTATCCACTTATTTTTTTGGCTGCTATGATAAAGGGAAATCAGTGTGATAGAAACAATGCTGTCATGCAATCTGGAGCGTGGGATGGAGTTGCCATTTAAGTTTGCTGGGTCTGCCATTCACTTTTATTTTTTTTTTTTTAATTTCTGGATGGCAGCCCCACCAAAATGAAGGCTGGGGCATAACAACAGAATAGCAGTGAAGGAAGTTATGCTACACCATAATCATTCTGCAAATAGCCCGTAGCGCCCTTTTGGCACCTACATGAACATGAATTGCACAAGAGGCTCAAGGTAGTGATTTTCTGAGTGGGACCCATGGACCCTGCTTTTCCCAGCGTCAGTCACCACATGCCTCTCCAGTCACTGGAGACTTTAACTGGGACTTGGCTCAAGCACAAGTTTTTTCTTCTAAAACCCAAGCAACTGAAAAAGAAGGTGCTAAGAATGAGAGACAAAGGATCTTTTACTGAAGCCAGTAAATTAGAGAGAAGCTGCTTCTCTCATTTACCAGAAATACATTTAATTAAATAGATGTTAGGTCAGGATTTTTACAGCTGAAGCAGCTCTTCCCCAATATTTCAGTGAGCCCCAAGTGTTTGAGGACTGGACAGTATCCATTAGCTATGCATAGTTCAAGGAGGGGAGCTGGTATAGCTTCAATTCCACCACCCTCCGGCATTTCCCACATACTCTAACCACACACAGGTCCAAATGGACCTTTCCATTCTTTGTTTGAGAAGGACCATCACTAGCAGAGAGGTGCAGTATGTGGTACAGACAAGCTCAGACAGCAACGCTTCTAGGAGCGGCAGACACAAGCAGTATAAATGGAGCAGTGATGAACCCAGACAATTAAGCTCAACATCCAAAAAATAAGCAGGTAATGATTTTCAAGCTAGCTACTTATTAATCTCTTTTCTTCAAAGCTAAGCGCAGCAGCATGCTCCTCAGGTGACAAGCGAAGGAGGATGCAGGGGAGGTTTTGGGTGAATCAGAGTTTCAGGAGGAACCTCTTCTGTCTCTGCTTCAAAGAATTGGTTTTTTGCTCCCAGGGTAACAAACGATGCCCGGGAAAATGAAATGGATGAGAACCTCGAGCAGGTCAGCGGCATCATTGGCAACTTACGTCACATGGCCCTGGACATGGGCAACGAGATCGACACACAGAATCGCCAGATTGACAGGATCATGGAGAAGGTAAGAGCTGACATTTCTAAGAGGACCCCAAAAGGGGCTCTGTCTTCCCTTGTGCATGCTGCAGTTTCTCTTCAGCTCGGAGAAGGACAAGGGACAGAAACAGCTGCTAGAGCTCTTCTCTCTTCTCCCTACGAATCCTTGGGCCAAAGCAGAGCGCTCTGCTGTAGATCTTCAGTAACCTCCAGTGCAGGTCGGGTTGAACCCATGCTGTTGGGTTTGCCAGACAACAGCTGGCAAATGGACCCCTTAGCACAAATCAAGGCTCCTTCTGCAACAGCTTTGGTAAAGGAGAAGTGCCCTGAGCTATGCAGAACCATGGGGCTTGGGCCTGAATGCTCTGCAAGTTTTAAACCTTCCTGGACTTTCCCTCAGAAACTCCATGAGCAATTCAGAATTGGATCACATGTTTGGACGACCAGTTCCAAAAAGAGGACGGGGATTTATTAAGCAAGGCTTTGCTATATGGTAACAGTGCAGCCAGTCTTGTTGTGCTGCCTGCTTATAACCACATTAGGACAGAGATCTACCAGCTCTCTTAGTGTTTGTATGTGTGCTTGTGTGTGTGTATATATATATACACACACACACACACGCATATAAAACTGGGCCCCACATGGCCCCAGTGAAATACCAAAGCTCAGCATTACTATTGTAAAATCACCATCTAAAAAGGCAGAGAGCACCATTCCAGTGCCAGACCTGCATTGCAGATTTCTGAAGCAGATAGCAGCACCCTCCAAACCCGGCTGGGAACTCTCTGCCATCCTCAGATCCCAAGATCTGCAAGCCATCTGCATTAGTACTGGCAGAGCTCCAGGCACAGGCACAGCCAGGCTGAAGCGACATAAGAGGCTAGATCTTCATCTGGTGTAAAATCAATACAACACTCGACTTCCGCTGAGATTTAGACAACCTGAGAATCTAGCCCAAGGACTTACATGTGCTGCTTAGAGTTAATTCTGACCTTAAGTGGTAGAGCTTGTACTCTTGAGCCTTCTTACACGTGCAAGCCTTCTCACACAAGTAGGATGCCCATGCCTATTTTTCATGTCAATTAACTACATCAGGCCCTAGTGAAAAAATTAAAGACAATACCGCACTGAGGGACTCACTCAGATAGCTTTCCTTATTGGAGTTTGATTCCAGAGAGCACTGAGTGAAGTACACATTGTCTTAGAGGTGGGAAGTTTGTCTCTGACAGAGAGGCAGTCACATAACACAGTAGAGCACATAGCTTTGTGTCGGTCAAACTTTTGTTTTATAAAGCTGCATCTGTTAGTTTGACTTTGTGGTGAGTTGACCCTGACTGGATGCCAGGTGCCCACCAAAGCCGCTCTATCACTCCCCTCCTGAGCTGGACAGGGGAGAGAAAATATAACAAAAGGCTTGTGGGTTGAGATAAGGGCAGGGTGAGATCACTCACCAATTACCGTCATGGGCAAAACAGACTCGACTTGGGGAAATTAGTTCAATTTATGACCAATCAAATCAGAGTAGGGTAATGAGAAATAAAAACTAAATCTTAAAACACCTTCCCCCCGCCCCTCCCTTCTTCCCAGGCTCAGCTTCACTCCCAATTTCTCTACCTCCTCCTCCTCAGCGGCACAGGGGGACAGGGAATGGGGGTTGCGGTCAGTTCATCACATGTTGTCTCTGCCGCTCCTTCCTCCTCAGGGCAGGACTCCTCACACTCTTCCCCTGCTCCAGCATGGGGTCCCTCTCATGGCAGACAGTCCTCCACCAATTTCTCCAACGTGAGTCCTTCCCACAAGCTGCAGTTCTTCATGAACTGCTCCAGCATGGGTCCCTTCCACGGGTGCAGTCCTTCAGAAGCAGACTGCTCCAGCGTGGGTCCCCCACGGGGTCACAAGTCCTGCCAGCAAACCTGCTCCAGCCTGGGCTCCTCTCTCCGCAGGTCCACAGGTCCTGCCAGGAGCCTGCTCCAGCACAGGCTTCCCATGGGGTCACAGCCTCCTTCAGGCATGCCCCTGCTCCAGCGTGGGGTCCTCCAGGGGCTGCAGGTGGATATCTGCTCCACCGTTAACCTCCATGGGCTGCAGGGGGACAGCTTGCCTCACTGTGGTCTTCACCACAGGCTGCAGGGGAATCTCTGCTCCAGCCCCTGGAGCATCTCCTCCCCATCCTTCTTCACTGACCTTGGTGTCTGCAGGGCTGCTTCTCTCACATATTCTCACTCCTCTCTCCCAGATGCAGTTGCCCAGGGTTTTTTTCCCCTTCTTGAATACGTTATCCCAGAGGCACTACCACCATCGCTGATGGGCTCAGCCTTGGCCAGGGGCGGGTCCATTTTGGAGCCAGCTGGCATTGGCTCTATCTGACATAGTGGAAGCTTCTAGCAGCTTCTCACAGAAGCCACCCCTATAGCCCCCCCAGTACCAAAACCGTGCCACACAAACCCAATATAGACTGTATTGGAAAATGCATAGTACTACTGTGATGACATTCTGCAGCATTTTATACTTCTGGGAAAAATAGGAGCACGGGGGAGAAGGATTTACTGCTGTTATTCCTACAAAAAAGCACTAGAAAGCAGCACATCTGTCTACATCATGAGAAGGGACTGGAAGATTATACAGCCTACATCATAACTACCTTTAAATAATAAGTCTAGAACATACATTATTTTCTCAGAGCAAGTATGAGGACATGCACTATTACATGTTACCAGGTACGCTACTCATAACATAACATAGTGGCAGGAGACATGCCCTGTGGAAGGAAATCAGCCATGTCCTATCCGTGCCTGCAGGATACTATCACAAACTTCAGAAAGCCTAATAAGTCACTGTTCTCCTATCAGTTCAGGCTTTCAAACATCTGGATTTTGAAAACACTGACCAGGCCCTTTGTGCACATGAAGCACATGGGCCAAATCTCTAGGCAGTGCATGCTGAGAGCAGTTGGCTAACTGAGGGACTGGCGTTTCCCATCTATACAGTCATCTTACAGAATTAGGCATTTCATACAGCAACAGAAAAACAACATTGCAAGAGAATGCGATTCATTAAATCCAGCCTCACAGGCAGGCCTCGTCAGGCAGAGCCCTTGGCTAAAGAACAGTGACACATTTCTGAAAGATGGACTTGCAGTGTACACAGAGGGGTTGTCATGAAAGCAGCACAAAACCAAGACAGTCTTCAGTCTTAGTGAAAAACTGCCAAATTTCTCAGGGTAAGGACACATGGTAATGAGATACTAGAAAAAGAAACACAATGTATTAGGAAGATCCTCTATAAAAAACAGAAATGACAGTTAGCCGGATAATACCAAAACCACAAATGTATACACATCCATTTCGCAATGAAATATGGCAAAAGACCATCATCCCTAGCTGGCGGCAGGCAATACAGCATTGCTGGAGTTGTTTTCTTTTCCTGACCAGCTGGAGCACTGTGCTTTTGATCAGCTATGCTCATTAGAAAGACCCTTGGCTGGCACATTTTGCAAAAGCTGGGGTGCATCACAAAGTTAACCCAAATGCTCCTAAAGCATTTATGTTAAACTGGATGTGTGCATCCAAACCAGAGCAATCTCATAATGCAGAAATGTAATCTGATCTAGCCACAGTAATCAGGACAGCAAGGTTTTATCCTTCCCTCAGATCAGAGAGAAAGGGACAAAAACTAAAATGGTTATGCGAATGTTAAATGGCCCAGACATCATCACCAGAAGACCCTGGCCCTAAAATGAGCCATAAATAGGAGGCTGGGAGGAAAGTAGAAAGGGCTCAAAGCATTTTGTCTTGACCAAGGTGGGAAGGTCTGAGCAAAGAGTCCCACTGACTTCGATGCAGCATCATCCACCAGAGTTAGACCTCAGTATTCCTATTTAGGAACATTATGTTTTATCAATATTCAATTAATATTCATGTATTTCATTACAAATTTAACTGCTTCCAAAGCCATTAACTTATTTTTAGGTAGTCTTTTGGCTAAAGCACACAAAACTACACTGCGGTAGACAAGGTCAAACTCATGGCTAAAATAAAGGAGTGTGGCTTATAATGAGTAGTTATGCTGATTTACGTTTGCTGAGGATCTGGCACATGCTACTGTACTAAAAATATACATCTACATAGCATTTGCCAAAACAATTATGGAGAAAAGCCCAAGATATTTAAGAATGATTTATTGCACATCAGTATAACCATTTTTAAAGGATTTTAAAATGTATGTGGGAAAGTTGCTTTACCATTCTGTCTTTGCAAATTGGAGATTTAAAATAAATCTGTACAATTTGGATACACCCCAGAACAATCATCAAAGCTAACAAAACACAGCCATCAAACCACAGAAAAGAGTTTGCAATTTGAGTTCATGCTTTTAAAGCAGTAACACAATTCTCACCTTTCCCACAGGTCTGATTTTCAAAAATTGAAAACATTTTCTATCTAGTCCCTCTGCTAGCATAAGTTGGCATAGCAACATGGGCTTGAATGGAGCTTTGCCCATTTTTGTCAGCTAAAACAATGCCTTTGTCTCCAAAACTAACTTCTGCAGAGCTACAGAAAGCCATGGTCAAAGTGTCTTCCCACTCAAAGAGAACTCCTAAACTTCCCAAGTGGTGCCTTTTTATTAACGGCATTTTATAAGCATGGCAAATGCTACCCCATGGAAGACAGTGAAGTTAACAGTTCAGCCTACACTGGACTAAATTCCAGTTTGATTGCTTCAAATAACAGTAGAATCCCTGCCTTTTCTTAATTCCTATTTATGCTGCTGCCCAATGAGAGAGGTTACTCTGTCCTGTAACTACAATGGTGAACTTCGTTGAGAGAAAAGAATAACAGCATCGCTCCTACCTATTCCCTTCCTTTCACATATACAGCAAAGAGATCCAGACTGATGTATTTTCAAATAAATTTATCTTTACCAGCATTCCCTACATCAGATGATGACCTGCTCCAGCGATTCTCCAGTAGACTGCCCAGAATTTTAGTTTTGACCTCATGCCTGATGATCTAAATTAGGACAGAGTCCAGGTCCATTGAAGAGTCCTAAAGCCTTTCACCAGTGAAATCCACGTGCACATCATCAGTTCTCATCCTGTCATCCATTACTATCAATAGTGGTAGCCCTATCAACAGCACCAGCTACAGATCTGGCACAGCATTTACCAGAGTTCAATGAAGCTGAATACAAAAGCAAAAGCTCTGCTCAAAGGCTACCTGAAGTGTCACAAAACCAGCAAATCTATAATTTCCTTTTGGGCCCCTAATACCACTATAAAAACAGCTCTCCAGTATTTTCAAACAACTTTTTTTTTTTTCCCCTGACCTAGCCAAAACTAGAGAAGTGTCCACAAAGCATTGTAGATGTTCTCTTTCCACCATGTAATCATCTGTTTCTTTCCGTTGTGTTTCCCTAGGCTGATTCCAACAAAACCAGGATTGATGAAGCCAACCAGCGTGCAACAAAGATGCTGGGCAGCGGTTAAATGCAGCAAAGTGCATTTCCTTTTAACGCTGTCCAACAGGGCAGTACCTTCATGCTTTTATCATGGTATTTACCTACTAGGTTTGCACACATGCACATATCAGCCCCATTGTAAATGTTGTCCTGTGTAGTTTGTCAGCTTTCCAAAAATGATACTTGTAATTATTTTTTTCTAGATATCTTTCTTTCCAAAGGTTGTACATAGTGCTGATTTGATGGCTATAGCTCACTATGATGTTTTTTGGGATTTTTCCTTTCTTTGTTTCTGTTTTGGATTCCTTTCCTTTTTTCCCCTCTCCTCATTTTTTTTTTTAATGATGTTTGCTGAATGACAACACTGTTGGAATGCTAAACGTGCTGTTAACCTTTAAATATACAGTATTGTTCTTGTAAAACTGTGACATTCCACAGAGCTACTGCCATGCTCCTGTCTTTGGGTATCATGATGTTTAAGCACTTAAACCTGCTGTCTTCGGTTCTTCATTGCCATTATCTGTTGTTATGATTTCATGATTAGACAATGTGGAATTATATTACTATAACAAGCATTGCACTAAAAAGTGATGTGATTTATGCATTTATGCATGAGGAATAAATAGACTTTTAGACTCCTACTTAAACACGAATTTTCCCATGGCAGTAGCACACCAACAATGACAACAAAAGCATGCTCAGTATTCGGACTCTTTTGGGACTATGTTATACCAGCAAGTTTGCAGTTGTGCCACTTTTTTCTTGTTGATATATATATAGTTATTAATCATAATCATTTTTTTAATTATGAAAAAAAGAGGGATTTGGCACTCACCATTTAGCCATTGCCAGCAAAATAAAAGCTTGGCTGAAAATATGTCAAAGACAAAAAGAAATAAGTGTAATATATTGGGTTTGTCTGCTGCTTTTGAAGACTATCTTTTGGAGGAAACGACTACCATATGAAATGGTGCAAAGAAATGTAATTTTTATAAGGCTCTCTCTTACTAGTCGCTATCCCCATGTGGTTTGTTATCGGTACGGTTCTCTGTTGCTTACCTAGAGCTATGCACACCAAATCGCTGAGATGTTTAGTAGCTGACTTAATTAAAAAATAATAAAAAAACCTAAATGAATGAACTCTAGATAAACTGTGAGATAAATATCATTTACAGCATGTAATATGAAATTCCTTATGTCTCCTGTCAGTTTGTGAAGTGATTGACATTTTGTAGCTAGTTTAAAAATTATTAAAAATTATAGATCTCAGAATCCATCCTTGCTTTATCCATTTGTTGCTCTACGTGTCAGTGACAACTAGTTATTTGCCACTTACCTGGGAAAAGGAGAATTGCAAAGTCTAAAGATGCTTTACAAACTGGTTCTGTATTACACGTGGGAAACTAAAGATTTCTGTTTGCGACGCTGTATAAAAGTAATAGTCTAAAAACACATTCCAAGTGAATATGATTTTAAATAACCTGGCTTGGATTGCCAAACACTGAATCAAAATATATTCTTTTGTTCAAGGGAAAGAAAAAATGAAATAAATGTTACAGTACAGAAGGATACAGTTCCTTAGTCATCAAAATCTATTCCTGTAGTGGATCTAGCCACATGCCAATACACCTCTTTTCAGGGAACACTTTGAACTACAGAGTTTGTATAGTCTCCTAAGAATAATTTTTTCAAATGACTAAGAACAACTAGTGTTTACTGCCAATGAAAAGTGTTATCATATTTTCCCAGGGTTTTTTTTCCCTATATGGGCAAATTATAATTAACTCTGCATGAGTGACAGTTCACTCATGTGTTTCACATGGCCCTAAGTCAAAATACACAAAGAACATAAATGCTTGCATAATTAAAATCGCATGATAATGTAGACTAGCTATATTTTCTTTAGCAGCTTTTTATTTTTAGTATCTATTAAAAATTCATTTATGCAAATATTTTCCCCCACTACTTCAAACCAAAGAGTAAACTTCAAGCAAACATTTTTAATCTGCTGACCGTTTCCAATCCTGTTTGGTCAGGGATTCTAGTATTTGTGACAGCACTATCATTCTGCAATGTCAAAGCCTACTGAAGGAGGGCAATAATCACACTGGAAAATGCATCAGTATGGGAACATACAAATACAAGGATATTTGAGAAGG
The DNA here is from genome assembly GCA_020745775.1 of Theristicus caerulescens. NCBI lineage: Eukaryota > Metazoa > Chordata > Aves > Pelecaniformes > Threskiornithidae > Theristicus > Theristicus caerulescens. Next base: position 121,586,788 of record CM036561.1, on the reverse strand, counting down.
GCAAGAAACAGATAAGAAAGTAATGAAGCTATTAATGGAGGTATTATTCTCATCTGTTTGACAAGAATGCACCCTATCTGAAGAAGATCATACTTCCAAAAGCCATTAAAGCTGATCAAAAATATAAGCTGTTGCGGTGAAGTCGCTATGTTTTGACATCTGTTTTTGTCTTGAACAAGGATCAAAACCCAAACTATTGGAACTTTTTGCCAAATGGAGAGTTTAAAGGATAGAAATATTGAAATGTTTCATTGCATTTGTCTTTGTATCCTCCTCCACTGTATGCAGGGTCTCTTAGGAGCTGGCTGAAAATGACTTAAGTAAATAAGTTTAATATATTGCATTTCTCTGATGTTTTTGGAAATTGACTTTTGTAGGATTAACTATTCTTGAAATAATTCAAAGAAAGGCTCAGATCTCATGCAGTTTGTTATTAGAACAATCCACTTCTGTTTGTTAAGTTTTGTGCACGCCAAATCCCTGATGTAGCAGCTGACTCAATAGAAAAATAGACATTTTAAACAGAACATTGCCTCAAATGTGGCATTCCCATTTTTTCCCCCATTTCTCCCTCTGGTCGGCCCCTGTTTCCTATGATACACTGCAGACAGTTACCCACTTGAGGGGCAAGGCTCACTAGAAGGAAAGAGACATGGCAAGCAGCTGGAATTACAACTCCCATAAGATAAAATGGTCACACTGACAGTGGAAGCAAAACCCACCCAGATTTTTCTGAAGGCAAAGCCTTCTTTTCCTGGTAAGAAATTTTCCTTTGACCACATTATATTTTCCAATCAGTAAGTTCTTTTGTGTTTGTACCAGTGCCATCTGGAAATCCAGGTTTGAGAGGGGGAGGGGAAAAAAAAAAAAAAGACATGAGAGTGCTTGAAGACACAAAGGTTCATAAAATATCCCTTATTTCTAGACTTTTAATGCAATTCCACCAACAGTCTGTGTGCAACATATCAAAATCCTCACATTGGTGTTGGTTTGAGGTGGTCATAGGGAAAAGGTTTTTTTCACATTCTTAAGTACCATAGCTGAATCAACTACCCAGCTGGGTTATTTAAAGTTTTGCTTAAAAACTGAAGTCCAACTAAAAGACAAACTTCTGTTCAGCTCTACAAATCCACAGTTAATAACTTCTTTCATATCATGCATTCTCTTCCTTTCTTAGTCTATGCTGGAAATGGAAATATCAAAGTAATCCCAAGGAAGGATATTTGAATGTTATTCCTCAACAGAATGAAATTCATAGGTAGTATAACATTCACCTTCATTTTATACTTGGCCTGATTTCAACAGTGAGAAACTAAGAGAGAAAACTGGAAAAGCTAAGTAAAAATCAAGGTGGCTTATCTCAAAGAAATCTTAAAACTTTTAGGATGTTAATGATTCCCAACCTTAGCATAAACACACAGCTTGTAAACTCAAAAGAGACCGTTACAGCTTTCCAGATCGACACAAATGCAAGAAAAGGAACTACAGATCATACACAGCACTTTGTGGTTTGATAGAGCACGTCTTATGAAAAGCAGATGGACTTGATGTAAAGGTACAGAGTGAAAAACAATTGATTAATACTCCTTGAAGATTTGGTGATATTACTGTATATAACAGAAAATGATAACTCTAAAAGACAGTAATGAGGTTTTGGTTTTTTTTTTTTAAGAAATGTAAATTTTATTAGCTTACATGGGTTAAATACAATACATCCTTAATTTCTGAAGAAAACTAAATATGCCAGAGTTTGCATGGCAAACTGTAAAGTACCCCCCTAGAGAGATGTCTGGGCCACATGACATGCTTATTACAAATATACTTTAAATCTAGTAACATAGATAGAATTTTTTGGAGAATAATTGTCATGTGCCACACTAGTAACCGATAGCCTCCACAGGCTTTGGATATGGACCTGAATCTGGAGTGATCACTCAAGACTTTAATTTGAGGGATGTGGAGGCAGACGAAGCAATTCCCACACTATTTTCCTCCCTCTTTCTTCTCCTACATGTACATATGCACATATAAATCTTTGATTTTAAAGGCATTGAAAAAGGGAGAGACGAGTACTTAGTAATAAGGAAAATTATGCGTGTCAGAGACAGCTTAAGTATATGCACTGCTGCTGTGTGCGCCTGTGGGCGTAGGTACGCAGGATGTGACTGCTGTCTTCTGAGCCATTTTGTTGCCTTTCTAGAAAGAGATGGCGACAGTTTGTTTGGAAGTTAGTAGAACATAAATAGAGTATTTTTAAACCTGCAAATAGCTACAAGAAATGCAGACACGGGAGATCAACCCTGCTAAGAAGTTAGGGCGTTGGGCTGGTTCAATGGCGGTAAGGGGGGCAGGTTCTAAGTGATTTATTTTGCAAAGCACTTGCCAAATAGTGCTGGATCCTCTCTGTAACAGTATTCAGACAGATTATGTTTGTGTTGTAAAATACCAGCAGTTTTAACGCGTTTAGTTTTGAATGTTATTTTGTAATTAAAAAAACCAAAGCCCAAAACAAAACCAAAAATCCCCCATACAAGATGGCGGTAAGAGAAATCAAAATAAATCATTATGTGGGACCATGCTGATTCCCACACATTCGGGATCTATTCGGAGATCACTGCTGCCCATGTTAAAACTGCACATAGTGGGGTAAACAATTTGGCCAAGCAGTGGGTAGCAGATGGAAGGGGTGCTCATTTGCCTGCTAGGCTTCACAGCTTCTTGCTGAAAGTGAAAAGTAGCAACTAGGGTATCAGGGCTCAGTTATTGCCTTGGTTAAAAACAGTGCTTGTGGGGGTTCTTTCATGGGAGAGTCCCAGCCTCGAACTGTCTTTTCTCCCCACCTACCAGACCACAGCTCCCTCCACACTGCTCCTACTCCACTGCACCCTGCACCTCTGGCCCCTTCTCCCCTAGCTTCTCTCAGCTCTCCTCGCTCCCTCCTGCATCCCCCAGCACCTACCCAATTGCTTGTTCCCTTCCTGTTTTTCTTGAGCTGAATCATCTTGCCTTCAGTCCTGTCCCTCATTTAACTTGCTTCACATCCCTTCCACCTGCATGTTTTTCACCCCTGGGCTTTCAGTCAGGCTCTCCCCTCCACAACTTTAGCAGAAGCAGCACCAAAGAAAAACAGCCTCCTGCTTTCCACTCCACAGCTGAGCACCATGCCAGGGTCACCTGGAGGGACACCTGCAAGAAAGTCTGGCTCAGCCCTGACAGTCCCAGAAGGCAGCATGCATGTTGTCAGGGCAATTTTTTGGATAGTCTATCCAAAAGGATCTAAAAAGTCTCTGGAGGTTGATGCAAACAAAGATGTTTGGACAGCTGAGGACAGACAGGCAAGCACTGGGTAGGTATTTCACAGGAAGGCGATAACTGAGAGGCCCTCCAGCCTGCTAAATTTTGTGTCTCTGGTCCACAGCACTAGTGGATAGTAATGCTTCTTCACGAGACCGCTGGAGCATCTTTCTAAAACAGGCAAAACAACTCTCCTTCCCTTCTTCCCAAAATTTCATTCATGAAAACTACCGAGATTTTGGTGGGGGTTTTTTTTGTTGGGTTTTGGGGGTTTTTTTAACTGAAGTTTTTAAAACCTGTGCTTTTAAAAAGCAGGTAGAGGAAGTAGATTACTTGGATAACTATGATTACACTAGGATAACTATCCAGTGCTGGGTTATTTAATTCAAAATCCAGAACAGCTCGAGTTGGCATAAGAAAGTTAAAATGAAATACTATAATCGGAAATAGTTTAGTAAACTTCGCTATAGGCAGTCCTGAGTTAATTTGCTAAGTATTAACTTAAACACAGGCAGCTGTAAGTTCCACTTACAGCACAGTAGGTTTTCCATCTAAATTCTGATCAAAGTTCATTACAAGGAACAAAATGGTTCTTTTCCACATTTGTGGGGGGTTGATTAGACCTCCAAAGCATGAATACATGCATACATCCCACTGCACTAAGGGTATTCTTGGGTATCAAAACCAACAGTATGCAAATGTGAGCAAAATATCTTTAAGAAACCTTACCTATTTTGACTTTACTGTATCAACAATAATAAATCCAGCTGATGACAGTATTTTGTTGACTACTTTTGATGCTCTGCAGGACCTCTAAAAGCCTAGGTGGCTCTAGAGTCAGTTTATAAACTCCATGAGAACACATGCTGAAATTTTGAAGAAACAAGAGCTATAATTCTGACATTCAGCCTTAAGCCCTTACCTTAAAACATATTTTCAGTGTCCACTGCACATTTCTGTTTCTTGGATTAAATTAGAATATGAGGGGAAACTAACCAGAAACATAAAAAGTAATGAACTGCTGTTTCTTTCAGGCGATCCTTACAGCCTTACCCTCAGAAGTCAACCCGTATTCACTGACTCCTGCTGGGCCTTGAGGTGAAAAAGAGAGAAAGCCTATTTGCCCTCAAACTAAAGTATAATTAGGTTTTAAACCCGTAAGCACACACCAGAAGCACTGGTAAGTCAGACAGCTGGAGAAGAGGAAAGGGTTGAGGCCAGAGGAGGGTGCAGGGGACAAAAAAAAAAGTCAAAAGCTGAAAACAGACACAATAAAATACATGCTGTGAAGCAGAGCTGCTGCGGTGGATGCGAGGACACAGTGGGAACTCGAGCTGCAGCCCTGCAATAGTGTTCTGCTCTGCAGTGACCTCATTTAAAGACACAGAAAGTGAACAGACAGCAAGGACTTGATGGTAGAGACCACTGTAAACGTAGACAGGTGATTGAGTGAGCAAAGCCTTGAGTAAGATCAGGGGCTCAGTTGATACTAAGTTGGAAACCTATAGACTATATATTACTATATTATGAAATTAGGCTAAAATAGTTCTGATTATGCTTGATAGTAAAAGTTAAACCAAGAAAAGCAATCTGTAGGAGGGAGAAAACTCTACCAAAGTATCTTGGTAACTTATTCAAAATATTTGCTTGTAATTCCCTTTAAAATATTTCTGTTTAAAGCCAATCAGGAGAACTAAAAAACCTTCGTTCAATGTAAGTCAGTAGCAGTTTATTGCAGGAAAGGGTCTGACTTGTTACGCATTAGGTGCCAGCCAGATGTTCTCCCTGCCCATCACATCCTCTGCACCAACAGCGCTTGTGTCACAGCAGCACCTCAAGGCTCCTACTGAGGTCAGCATCCAGTTGGTACGGCACGCACAGCCCATTGCTGCCCCAACAAGCTTACAGCCTAAGCAGACAAGACAGGCAAAGGTGTAGTTATAGAAAAGGAACTGTATGTAGTTGAGTCTGGCTGGCAAATGTGTTGACAGTGCAGAAGTCAGAGTGAACACAATTCTTTTTTTCATGGCTATCTAGAGACTCTGCAATGATGCAAGTCATCCTACGCTAATCAAAATCCACTGCTACTCATGGTCCAACACATAGAGCATGTTTCTGCAGAGTTTTAAAAGTGAGAATGGCTGCTGAGAATTGAGCTCATTATTAAGGGAGTAACACACATAAAAAGCATTGCTATGTACCGGCTTTGACTTTCACCTCTTATTTAACAGTCTGAAACAACTAAGCATGTTATTAGTCATTCAGAGTTCCAGTCCAACAAAATACTAAGGAAAACCTGAGAAATGATGAGTAGGGTTGCAGTCACTACAGAAATCTTTAAGGTGTATTTTACCTCTTGCTGGCCCCTGTACAGTATTGCCTGGAAATGCTCAGTTCAATAGGTCTTGCCTAAGACAAAACTCCTGAAGCTCTGAATACCATCAGGGGTAGGAAACACTAACATCATTTCAAAATTATTTCCACAAATCCTTTGAAATACAGAAAATCTTTTGAATGCAGAGAAAGGGTAAGATGAGGGTGACAGGACCAGAGATGTTATGGTTTTTATGGAATCGTGACAGAGCACTAAGCAGAACATTTGTTCTCCTTTATTTCCCGAGTCTTCTGACAGTGACTGCTAGTTAGCTATTCAATCCTGAGCCAGCATTAAGTCTGAAATTGGATTCCTCAACCCTGTTTTACTTAAAGGGAAATTAACTAGGATACATGACTTCAGTCAATGAAGTGACACAGGTAACAGTAAAATTAACCTGAAAAACAAAGAAGGTGCAGGTCCATACCAGCTCTGTAACATACACAACGCCTCAAAGAAAAATACTCTGAACAACTGTCACTGTCCTGGGAAAACTCTCTCGGATTAATAATCCACTTTATATATTGTACAACATTGTGATACAATCAGCTTTTAATGAAGTTAGTGATTCACAAAGCACCCAAAATCAATGTATCATGGAAGTTACAAGAATTAAATATGATGGAAATGTCCAAGTAAATGGTTGCATGATACACAAGGACACTGACTTGCTGCCAGTGAGTCACAGAAACATTGAAAATGTTAATACCTGAGGAAAGGAAAAATAAAAGCAGAAAGCAAGGTGAGGAAGGGATAGCTCTCTAAACAAGCCCTGTCCATCCTTTCACTGAGAAGTGGCTGGCAGAACTTCAGTCTGAATTGAACACTTAAGAGACAACACAAAAACCCCAAACCTCCTGGGTCTGGTATAGTCTTTGGTTTTGGCCCATCTCTTACAAAATATCCTTGCAGATATTTCCCCCCTCCATGGATGGTACTTTCTGTAACATCTATTTCTACTTACTTGAATGGCCAGCCACATTAAATCTATTTTTATACTAAAGAAATGAAGTCTTTCAAGCAATTCTTTCTCTTGTAAGGAGTGTTTCCCCACAAAGAATTTTCATTGTTCTATTAAAAAAAAAAAAAAACACACAACAAAACGAAAACCAAACACTTTGTTTAAGCAAGCCTAAAACAAAGTCTAGTGACTTCAAAACTTGAAAGCACCACCACTGCTTCTTGTTCTTTTGTCTGCGCAGAATTTCAGTGCTGACAGGGGATATAACGCAGTGTTGGTGCAATCATACATAGTAACAAGTACTGTGGGACAAGGAAGATTATCCCCGGGGGCGGAAGAGTGGTGGTGGTGTGAGGAATAAAAAAAAAAAAAAAAAAAAAGACGACCCCAACAAATCCCCAAAACCAGAAAGTGCACAAAAGACCTGGACAGCAAATTCCATGGAACAAAATGGCAGCATTTCTGGATCAAATACTGTTGGGGGGGGATCCCCTGTAAATTTTATCTTGGCTTCTAGGTGAACTACACTTTTTTTTCTCCTTTTAAATTCAAATTTTGTTTTCCCTCAAGTGTCCCTCCATTTTTCAACCATCTCTGTCTCTTTCAAAAAACACCCAACACCTGCAAAGGCATATACTGCAGCATCTGATTTTCACAGCTTAGAGTAACTTTAGCAAAAAGGTTATTTTGTAGCTCCGAGTAAAGAAAATATGCTGTCAAGACAAACTACAGCTGTTTAAATCATTCCTCTGTGAAGCAATGGTTTCCCACAGGGAGAAGTCCCAGAAGTGTATTTTTGCATCTGCAAATGCCTTAGCTGCTCTTCTGTCCAGCACAGCATGGAGAAAACCGAGAAGATGAAGTCATGCTTCCACGGCTTGTGGTTTGGGTTGTTTGTTGCTGCTGTTTTTTGAACAAATACTTCAGAGGAGGACAGAACATTTCTCCCCTCCACTCTTAAGCAAGTACTAAGTGTTAGAGCACACGCTCTCTGGCTATCAGTGGGTTCCTGATGAAACCCACGTGCTACAGCATATCACAACCATACGGATGTAAGGATAGCTAACAGCAACACTAAGAAAACACCTTGGGATATTTCATCTAGTTTTGCCCCAAGCGACTTAGGTGCCCAGACAGGGGATACCTTTGCGAGATCCCTATGGCTCTGGGCCAAACGCTATTCAAAAATGCACCAAATTGACCTGGAGTTGCTCCTCCTGACAGCAGATTGTGTAGGGTAGTGATTGCTTCTGCGCATCCATATCTGTGGCACGGCTTTACGCCAGGCTGTGCTCTCTTGACTGTGGAGACATAAGATTGTGCCATCATCTCCACCCGAGTAGTCTCGGGGGGGGGGGGTGGGGTGATAAATCAGACCTAAATATCTATATTTGCCAAAAAAAAGGGAGAAATTAAAAATAAGCAGCTCAATGTTTCTTTTCAGGCAGGGCCAAGATGTACAGAGCCAATACCAGGAAAGAAGGGCCATATAAATGCATAGGTAGAAAAGAAATTCAGTCAGAAATAAGGACTTAAGGGTAAATGAAAAAAGAAAACAGCTTTAAGTCTGGCATTTTCAGAGGTGCTAAGACCTGTAATAGTGAAAGAAGGGGCTCTGAAGCAGCAGCCTGAAATTCAACAATTTCTGTGGGAGTACAGCCTGAGCTCTTAGCTCTTGCTGGCTCCACTTGAGGAGCATATGTTCAGGTGTTCACTGCCATTTAGGAGAGCTCCCTTTCCCCAAATGCCAGGAGGCATCTTCTGACAGCACAGATACAAAAAGCCAAAACCAAAAAGCAAACAAAAAATCCCCTCAACCTTCACACACCCCCCAAACTATACTCTTCCAATTTGCAGAAATTACTGTGACCCCCACTCAACCTCAGGGAAAAAAAAAATAGGATTTCTGGATGGGCATTGGATTTGGCCATGCAGGGATGCAAGGACACAGTGTGCACCACAGTCTGCACTCCCCCAGAGATGTGCTCGTCGGGATTTGTTTTAGAAGTCGCTGATGCAGACTAGGGGCTCTGCCTGTCTTGGCACATCAGCTCTTTGCTTTCAGTGTCAGCTCTTCCAGGCACCACGTCTACTTGTGTCGCTGTAGCTTCTGCAGACAGAAGGCTGAGGAGCAAGTCTGGCAGTGCACCCCATGGCTTTCTGCTGCAGCCTTGCCCTGGAGGGCTGCGGTCATCAGGGATGAACGGAGACTGGTGGCTCCACACACCCTGGCTTGACCTCCTCCGAGCTCTGTGCACCTCATGCCATCCAGCGGACCGCTAGCTGTAAAGGGCTGAGCTGAAAATGCTGAAGCAAGATCTGTTAATGCAGCTCTTCAGGGAAGTGCTGGATTAGCCTGGATTAGCAGCTGACATTGTGGTTGCACATAATGAATTATGTAAAATGGTCCTGTTGGTGTAAAGCAGATGTACTACCACATGATTTCAGCTGCAGGCACAGCTAGGAATAAAACAGTGGATTCAGTTAGGGGGAGGATGAAAAAACGGGGGGATTTTATATACTTCCCAACATGCACTGTATCATATTGCTTATTCCAATGATATTTGAAAACAACACAATACAGCGATTTCAGCATGGGAAGCAAGACAGAATTCACCAATTACAATTCGGGGAAACCATTTTCCTTTGCCTCTCTGTTCAGTTACGTGACTCAGGAAACACCATATGAGCCTGCAGGAACAGCAATCAGCTATAGCCACTCTTGAAGAGATACTGAAGATAGTCTACTCCTTTTCCATTTAAATAAAAATGCTTTCACCTAATAAGATTAGTCTATGCATTTTGATAACATGCTTCCCTTCAGAGTTAGGTCTTCTATCAACTTAAATGAACCCAGCTGCCAATTAAACAACTAGCAGAGACATTCATCAGCCAGCAAGAATAAATATGGGAAAATTAACCACCGAGAAGAAGGAAAGACAGGACAGCTAATGTTTTCAAAACAAACAGAAATGAGATTAATTTAGATTGAAGTGTGGTCAACATCCCCGTTAGATATTACACATGGAAACGTTAATATCTGGAGAATGTGACTCCACAGTCCAGTCATATAAGATATTTCTTACCATAGGCAAACTTGACACGAGCAAGTGCTAACTGATGTAAAAACACACGAGGAATAATCTGTCTTTGGTGACTAGATAAAACGGCAAAGGCAGCTAGATACTCTGTACAGTCAGTGAAGGTAAAATCATGTGATTTCAGAGCTCATTGAGAGAAGAGCCCTTCCCTTCTACTGACAGTTTTGCTAGGTAGACCAGTCACAGGGAGCTCCCCAGCTGCTGACCACTACCAAGATTTCCATTCCTGAACAGCCTCGTAAAGGATCGTGTCAAACCACAGCCACCAGTTCCTCTAAAGCTTATACTTTAGGTCTGCCACTGTCTGGGTTTAGGCTGAGACACAGAACTGAAAATACATTAATATCACTCATGCATGATGTGCTGTCAAAGGAGAGAAGATAGACACCCATCTTCATCTTCTGTGATGCTGCCGCACTATCCAGCAGCAGGAAAAGTGAGAACTTGCTGTGTGTTTGCCAGACATAAGCGGCAGGGCTCTAGGGGAATGTACTAAAATGGTTCTAGCCCTTCTGAAGAGAGATTCTTCCCTGTGAAAAGGATGCACACCCTCCATTAGGAAATTCACTTACTGATCAAACCAGAATCAAACCTCTCTGTGCTCTTTCAGCACTTACATTCAGCCACTAGATGAGATACGCAGACTGTGACTCCACTGCCAGCCATATGCACACATCGTTCTTCTATTCCTTTGCATTATACAATTCACTGCTAATGCTAGATGTTTAGATAAGATCAGTTTGTGGATGAAGAACCGTCAAAAAAATCTGAGGCTGGTGGGAAGAATACAGAAATAAAAAGACTTGGTGCTTGCTCTGTTCAGTCTGCACTTCATGCTAACGGGAGCTATCAGTGGAGAATCTAAGAGAGGCTCCAGAGATTTCATCCCATCCCACCTGATGATTTAGACTTGATCACACATACTTTGCAATATGTTTATACCTATTACCTGGCACAGTACTATGACAGGAGCATAATGTGGAAGAAATGAACTAATGACTAATGAGCATGGGGAACAATGCCAGCATCAACATGACAGTTGTTAACTAGCCAGGAGACTGGTTAAACAGCAATAATCCAATAATCCTATATTGCTGTCTCACATCTGTGATAGTTTTGACACATGCAAATCACTACCAAAAAAAAAAAAGAAATCAAAGGAAAAAGTGAATGCTCAGCCTGAGCAAAGTCTTCATATCTGTGTTAAAATAAATTGTTACAATAAACTATTTTTCCCACTCCTTCAAAACCATAGGTTTGGGATTTGGTTTTTGCCTTTTAAATTGTTTTCAGAAGAATGTATTTTATATTTGCAAAGTAACAGTCATCCCCCGTATGGGTATGGAAGAGGAAAGAGAGAGTATTATTAATGCTGCTCAATAGTACTTTGATTGAGAAAAGATTTATGAACAAGTAAATCAAATGGCACGGAAGTTGCCTAGAAATGTATGCTGCAGCATTTTATATTGCAGCATTCTGAGCTGCCTATGAGCTCTGTACATTTGGGTGATTTTCATTGAAATTCAGCACATTACGTTGCAGGCAGGGAAGCCTGCCAACGATTTTATTTTTAAGATGCAGCAGCTACATGACCCATTTATGCCTTCGACAACCAGCAACTTCTCCCTCAAAAGAAAAAAAAAAAAAACCCAACCCCCAAAACAGTGCAGATTCCAGTACCTGTCCTGTGTTTTACTTGTCACATAGATGATGTGGAAAAGCAGCAAGGATTGACAGTGGACAGCTACTGAGATCTGGCTGTTTTCCTTCTTGATTCTTACATTTTTAATCCTCACATGTCCAGAAGAAAAAGTGAAAGACTAAGAGACAATCTACTTTGTTAACTGCCAAATAAATTAGCATGTGCCTATTATTTGATGAGGCCATTACAAAAAAAAAAAAAAAAAAAACCAACAACAACAAAAAGGGAGATCTTGCCTGACAGCATCAGGATAACAATGGCATTTGCCATCCCCTCCAAAATGGCAGGGTCCTTTTCTACCCCCGTACCTCCCAGTTATTGCTTTGGCTGCATGTCAGTCAGCTGGTCCTCTCACTGCAGAGATGGCAGAGGTCTCAGGAGCCCATTATTTATATCACGCTACAGTGGAGGAGAACAGGCTGTTCCTTAGGCTTCCTATTGCTCGTGCTTCCAGGAAGAATTGCACTCATTGCTCACGGGAAAGAAGAAAGGTGGCTTGTCCAGTTCCTCAAGCTGGGATGGACATTGCATAGTTGGAAAGCACGAGGGGTGGCAGTGGAAAAAAATAATTTAAAACCCCACAGCAGCTATAGAGCTAATAGAAATGACCGACTGTGCTATGGAAAAGTATGTCTCACTAAACACATCAGTGGGGAAAGTAAGTGTGCTTCTTATGCATCCCTGGGACAAAAATACCTGTATGGGGCAGTTTGACTCATCATGACTCCCCACTGGAGTCCTCTAGCACATACACTAAGCTAACTCACATTTTTAAAACCAGTATTAGTAATGTCAAACTTTTAAAACCCTCCAATCCCGCCCTGCTTCCCCCCCCCCCCCTTAATAACAAGGTAGATCAAAAGATTGTTTTTATAGTTTTAGTTTTTCAACTGCTTGGAAATTGTCAGTTTCATATTTTCAAGCTTCCATGTACTGCAATCAGTATACATGGACTTTTTTTTTTATTACCTTTTTTAAAAAAATTTTTAACTGAAAACTGGGACTTGAAGCATTTGTAACTGCAGGAAGAAGCCAAGCTCACAAAAGTTTTTGCAGGAAGTTCAGGTATGCCTATTTCCACTACTTCAAGACAGAAATCTCAAGAGTTAAATTTTGTGTATCTGCCAAGTTATATCTGATTATTTAACATTGCAATAGAGAAGTATTCCAGTCTTCCTAGACAAGAAGAGTGGACACTTGCACCATGACTTACAAGGAATTAACCAGATATACAGAAAAACCCCTGCTGCCAAAGGGTGGAACTGCTTGTGGTTGTTCATGCATGCTCTAAAACCCCAGAGGACACTCAAGATCACTAAATAGGCATGGATGTAAGAGTATCTTAGCAGAAATTAAGGTTACAGCTTATCCCAAAACTAGGGATTTGGGACAGGTTTCTTGCTGTATGACATCTGCATTTTCCCTCTGTTGCACATACAATATCCTCACTGTAACTCTATTAGCTGCACAAGCACACATGTAAAGGAAGAGTTAGGTCTTATTTATGATCCAAATATGTCAAAAATAATATCACATTTTTGAGCAGATTAAAAAAAAAAGAGTACTTATTTAATTTTCCACTGTACTTCTGGAAAGATGATCTGGACTCAACTTGAGATTAACACTTCATGATGGCTGCTGCTCTTGATTAGAGCTCCAAGCAAAAAACATTTATATACATACATATACATGTACGCATACGAAAGCATATTAAAACATAAAACTTAGGAAGGCCATTGCAGCAGATGACTTCCCAGGAATGTATTTGGCCGATGTTGCAAAAACTGACAGGACAACATGAAACAAGGCTAAAGCAGTCCAACTGAAACAGAGGGAACTCTCCTAACTGAAAAGAATCTGAATTAATTCACTTGTTACTTCTTGGAGGTTACTTTGGATCTTTACCATTAGTTCCTATAATTTAAGCAACCAGTTTGGGTCTTTTTTTTTATCTCAGATTACAGCGACTATGATTTTTTTTTATTCCAGAAGGGAACTTTCTTAAAGAACAGTAAAATATCACATCCAAACTCACAAATTTCCCAATTTCCTGATACAGATCTCAGAGATCATAGTGTTCTTTCTCCATCCTAACTCTCAGGGCACTCTTACATGCAGAGGCCTTCTGGTGGTCCACACTCTACAGTCGCAGTTGTGAAAAGTTGCTTACTGCCTCAAACATTGCTGTGTATAAAAGGAAAACGGCCTGCATGATGTTTCCCTTTCTATCAGACTTTTCCAGCAACTTTCTACTGCATTTGCCACTACGATGGTTAAGACGCAGCCTTCCTAGGAGCAACAATATACGTGCACGATGGGCATCTGAGACTGAACATCACTTGAAGCAGTTCCATAAAAAGATCAAGGGACATAAAGATCAGTACAACAGGGCTTGGGCTAATAATAGTCAGTCCGCTACCGGGATGAAGCGAATCAGATCTTCAGAGAGCTCTAACCATTTTTTCAGGCTTTCTATGCTGCTGAATGTCTTTCACAAAGTCAGAATAATGCCAGGAGGAAAATGAGGACACTGACTTTGGATTCAAGATAGGAACTACCAAAGTCCCAAAATACAGACAAAACACCTTAGTCACTTTAGAGAAGAAACTGTAGCATTTAAAAATATGTCTAAATTCACAGGGTCACTGACTAAAGAGGTGTATTTTGGAAAATGTTACTTGAAAAGCTTAGTTTAATCTGGATAGAAAGCAGAAACAACATAGGAAAGCAGTTGTAAGAAATAAAGACTGAAGAATGCTTAACAGCCATTCCTACAACAAACCAGTGGGCCAGAAATCCTGGTAATTTATTCTGGGATTGCCCATGAGTTTTTGTGCTCCTGGGGATGTGAACCAAGGAATTTTAGGGTCTCTGTGCATAGCAGCCAGAACAAAGAATCCCCTTTGTGTTTGTAAGAGTGCTGGCCCCCTTTTTTTGCTGTTTTGAGATGGAAGAACACAAAGACAGCTAGTAACATAGACTGTGGCACAAATTATTTTGGCAAGTTGTCTCCAGTGAACAAAACCATCCTTGCTTTGGCTGGCTAAGCCTAGAAATCTCTTGATCAACTACTGGACTGAGCACACTAAAGAGTCCTGTGAATGGTAAAACTAAGACAATTCTGTGTCCTGCGATCTCTGACTATTCCTTCTATTCCTGTGCAATTCTGTTCCCCCACAGTTCCTTGCTTGACTTCTAAACAGAATTATACCAAGATTTTGCACTAACTTCAAATATACCTACAAAATATCCTTTAAAAAAAAAAAAAAAATCTCCTTGTAACTACTATGTAATGACTTTAGGCAGTCACTTAATATTCACCCTTATTGAGTAACCTTTAATTTAATGAGCCCATTTCAAGTGTCTAAACACTGAAATTACAGAGCACCAGTTCTTTTCCTCAAAAACCCTGCAGTAATCCTGTTTTCATCATGTCCTTGGGTGATCAAGTAATATTTCATTGTATTTTAACCTAAAACACACTCTGAGAAGGGAAGAGATCACAAAGCAATAGTCTCAAATGGATTCAATCGAGTTCCTGCAGTGAAACTAGTTTAGTTAATGATTACTTTAATCTTATCCATATTCCCTTTCATGTTAAACATTTATTTGCTCTGTGCTACTAAAACAACAACAAAAAAAGGGCTTTGGTATTCTGTTCTAATTTTTCATTTCTTCTTTCTGCAAAACTCCCATGTTTTCATCAAGAACTCTTCAGTAACAGAACTACATTTTATTCCCGAGAATCCTTTCTTTTAGCAAGCAGATTAAACACTACAGCATTGAATTCTGAAAGCTGGTTGAATAGTTTACCTTTATCAATTCTGCCCTTAAGATTCCTACATTCAATTAACCAAGCTGGGGGAATGAGATATCCAGGTAAAATGTAAAGACACCTCTTTTCTTTTTTTGTAAAGAAATTCTGCTGACACAATACACCAATATAGAAGACTTCGAAGCACTGGATCAGCTACAGTGATAAGACACCCTGGGACCACTGCAAAGGAGAAGTGCACGCAGAGAAAACATGCAAGAAATTGGAGACTAAAAGTGCTTATTTTTTCAGAGGAAGCTATCTGTTGTCTGGCTCAGCTAGCTGTAAGAGAACTGATAAAAAGCAGCGGGGACAGCCTGTCAGCAAGCAAAGAGGCTGGGAGTACATAGGAAGCCC
Source organism: Theristicus caerulescens (assembly GCA_020745775.1). NCBI lineage: Eukaryota > Metazoa > Chordata > Aves > Pelecaniformes > Threskiornithidae > Theristicus > Theristicus caerulescens. The sequence goes on along the minus strand of CM036561.1, from coordinate 121,571,185 downwards.
ACTAACCACTTAACAGCCAACACCTTCCCGTTGTAAGCTCGGGACAAGCAGCAGCCTGTGCAGTGCTCAGAGCTCACATCAAGTCATCAAAATATATCAGAACCAAGAGGACTGCCTAGATGCAAACTGATAAAAATACAATGACTAGCGCAGCTCTAGGCCAGCCACAGACGTGCAGAAACACTCCTGCTGTTGAGTCACAGCAACAGGGAGTTGTGAGTAGGTGTGAAGCAGTTAGAAAACCACAAACCTACCGCAGGATGATGATTTTCAGAGACCAGTGCAAAAATCTGAACACTGCCATTTCTTTTAAAAAGATAATACTTGGCACCTTTTGAAAATCAGGTCCCTTGGGCTATGGCAGGTGGCTAAAAAGTCACGGTCACTTTACCTGTGAAATACAGGAGGTCAAGATGGCTCAACATGAGATGTCTTAACAGGACTTACAGCTCATGACTAGCTACTTCCTTTGTAATAAATATGCAAATTCAAGCGTTGAACCACAGTAACAAGTACCTACTGAAGTGACCCCAGACTTTTTCTAGTATGAAAAGATCCATTTCAAAACAGAGAACAAACAATGGGTTACATGGAGGGGATTTGCTTGAGCCATGACAATGCCAGGTAGTGAGATACTGCTTGCTGCACGGTACACAGCACTGCTCCACGACTATATGATTATCTTACACATGACAGCAGCACTGAGCACCCATATAACTTAGCCTTCTGAATGCCATGACACTCCTGGCTGTGCAATTCAAATAAGTACCAACAGGGAAGCATTTAAAAAAAAAAAACCAAACAAAAAAAAAACAAAAAAAAAGGTTTCTCAGTTTCTCCAAGTACACAAACCACATCCCTACATCCCTGGCTTCTTGCTGCTGGAAATCACTCCCGCTAATGTCATGGAAAAGAAAGTCATTCCCCTCACTCTCCACCCCCTGCCAAAATTAGGCCAGACCAATAGGTGAATCTAGCAAATATAATTGAAAATAATTGGATCATAATATTTTCAGACATAGTCCAGGATGCATTTACTTGTATAAGGAAAGTAAGTTTAAATTTTTGTCTTAAAAATAGAAATCCTGAGAGACAGTCATGGCCAGATATGAAGGGGAAACTGATGTGTTTCGTGGAAGTTGCTTTATATATTGCATTTAAAAAAAAGTTGAACCCATTAGACACTCATTTTAAATATAAAACTTACTGTACAGACTGAAAGAAATCGTGCCTGGCACCCCAAAGCATTATGCTAGCTTGACCTTATGAAAAAAAAAGATGGAATTCATACCCTACTCAGTCATTATGGAAAGAGCTGTTTGCATTCATCTTGGACATACCGGTAAAGTGGAAAATTCAAACCAATCTGGATCTCTAGCTTTTCTGCTTTTAAAGCCACAGAAGAAGAATGGTTTTTTTAGATAGATCTCAGAAGAACAGTAACATCTGGATATACTGTGCATGACTTCATATATTGGTTTTACCCACTGAAAAGGCAAAAAAAAAAAGACTAGACGTTTCATAAAATGCTTTTCAGCCATCAGTACTTGTTTGAGACTAGATTTGTTGAAACATATGGCATAACAGTACCTCCTAAACAGAGGTATTTATTAAAGAAAACACTTATAAATATAGATCCAAATAAACAGCTTTCAACGTGAAAAAACCTCCAGCTTTAGCTCCTTTGTTTACCCAGGCTAGCTCTTCCTTAGAGCACTGTATACCACATAGATAGCTAATGGCTGAATGCAGATCATTACAGAGCACCATTATTGTTAACTGACTTTCTCTGTTCCCCTGTTGTTATCTGCCTTGGCTCCCTTTTCCAAGAACAATTCTTGGCCATCATGTCACTCCCCCAGTGTCACTTTTAGTGTGCTGCCTATCATTCTCTAACTTAATCTATTTCACTTGGAAAAAAAAAAACCACCAAGCAAAAACCCACCCAAAACACCAGAGAACCCAGGAACCCAAACCGTTGTTTATACCAAAGGGGATAATGAGAACGAAAAAGGATAGACTGACTGCTGGCATGGGCAATAGCCCGAAGATATCTGTTCAATGAGCAGATGTGGCACAGTGGCCAAGTTGACCCACACCTACTATACAATGGACGGAAACGTCTATGAATTAGCTGTCGAAATCCTCGATTTATAGCACAGCATTGTTTTAGTGTCAGTCATCGCTGATTTCCATTAAAAGGCAGTGCATTAAACTGCTGCAGTTCGACGATGAAAGCACAGGGACAGGCCAAATCACTGAGGGGGGGGTGACCTCTTTGGTCTTGCTATTCCCACCCACCAGCCAGAACCAAAACATTTTGAGAATCCAAGTTCAACAGCTTGTTCTTTAAAAGAGTTGCCATGAGTCTTGCATATTTTTTCACTTGCCAGTTTTGTGAACCAACATAAGCAACACTGCAGTGTTTCACTGGTGTATTGTGGGTGGGGACAAATACTGCTAAGGCAGTGGAAATAGATATGTCCAATGTGAAGAGAAAAGTAAAATGTAGATTTGCAACCCAACTTTATCACCATTCCAAATTTTACAGGCATTTTGGGCAAATTAAACCAAAGGATTGGGAGTAAAGTGTCTGCCTTACCACAGCAGCCTGTCTGCAGTCCCATGACAGCGTTGCAGCAAGCCAGAGTAATTGATGACTTAGTCTTATCATAGCAACCAATTTTTTTTTTTTTTTTATTTTGCTAAAATGAGATTGGGTTTGGAAGGATTGGACACCTGCCATTTTCCCTGTCCTTCACTTATTGCCCATCTGCAGCTGACAAAAGTGTTAAAGAATACAAATAGCAGAGGGAAGAAAAACAGCAAAAGCAGAGCAGCAGATCTTTTCTTTGATTTGCATAGTTACTCCAGACAAAAATTCAGCAAAAGGCACAGATTTCCTCTTGCTTATGCTTGTTTTCCTAGTCCAACAATTTGCCAAAAAGCTAATTCTAGAAGAACGGAGCTTCTCATCCTTGATATCAAGGGCATCTCAAAGATTTCAACCTGTAATGCAATGTGAACTTCAGTATTAACTTCACACACAGGTATAGGAGAACTGATAAAGCTGCAAAATCCCACATGTCCAGATCAAACAAGCACTTACTCTTTAATTTATAAAGATGTGGATGTAAAGCAGAAAATCTCAGGCCCTCTGTAGACAAGACATGAGTTTAGAACTCATGAGAAAAAAGATCAAATACCACCTCTTCTCACCTAAGGTGTGACCTACAGCATCCATCTTACGTTAGGCCTCCTCTTCTAATCTACCTGGAAGCTGCATCTCTCTATACTTGCTCTGTTGTAAGGATTATCTAACAAAGTGAGCTTGACTCTGCCCTTTATTTTATATGCAGACAGTTCTGACTGAAGAACAAATTTGTTTGCTTTTTTAAATAAAAACAGGAAATACACGTTGTTTTTTTTTTTCCTCTCAAAAGACAGCCTGGTAGTTAGGGCACTCCCATGGACTGTGGGATGCTGCCACATAGTGCAAGGATTTTAACTAGATTCTCAGGAGAATGCCCTAATCAGTAGAATATCAACTACACCCAAGTGGGTCTCTCCTAACTTCCTTCATCCTTTCTTTTTTTTTTAAAAAGGCAAATAGGGCTTATTTTACTGTATTTACTATCACAACAGGAAACAAGTCCAAAGTTAAGTCCCCAATGTACATTCAAAGATCTGTTAAATTCACCTTGTGGTCTCTTACTTCTAGCACTCACATTATGAATAATTCAAGGCTGCTCCTGCCGCAGAGGACAGTACTCCATCACGGGTGGTTTGCCCAGCCAACACTGTGCTTCGCAGGTGTATTTTTGAAGCTGTGTTTTGCATGCTTATAACAACTTCGCACATCGGTTTACACAGAGCAGTGTGACCATTTCAGCATCAGGAGTGTAAACCATTTTAAATACTTGCTATTAACAGAATAGCTAACCGGTCTGGAGTACTTTTACTATGAAATAAGATCCCTAGGCAACTTCACCTATCAACTTCTGTATTCAGCATTATGACTGTTATCCTCTGATTCTGTGAGCTATAGAAGAGATGGCATTCAGTATGGGTGGGCAGAAGAACAGGGACACCTAGAGAATTCAAGAATAGGACATGCACATCTTTCAGATTTCTTTCCCTGCTGTCACACAACAAATCTGTTTGGATCTTAAGTTCAGCCCTCCTGCTGTCCCCGAAGCAGATAAAAACAACCTCCATGATCTCATGATTCTTACAACCAAAAGAGCCTGAAAATCTCTCTCTAAAGCATGGTCCAGGGTCCTAGAGACAGTCCATATAAACACTTTTATATCTTATCCTGCCATTTCAGTATTTTCACCATGGCTTTTAGGTATTGGTGTTAGTCAGAACTAGCCCAAGCAAGGCTCAGCCCTAGACATACTCCTTCACAGATCTGAAGTCTCAACTGAGCACTTATTTTCCTTTGAGCAAGATTTTATTGTTGTTCTGATTATGGACATACCTAAAGAAACACATATTTAGGCATAACTAAGAAATAGTCCTAACAGCACCTATTAAAACTGACAATCCAGATGCAGCCTGACCTAGAAAGTCCTTAAATTGCTGATTGCTAGAAGCTAAGAGAACAGTCCAGGAGAGTTCTTGCTGTTCTTCCCTCAGCACTTAAAGGCCACCGTAGAGAATAAAGATAACTGTATCTCATCTGAGAGTGTGCTTACTTTGTGTCATACCTTCTGAGGACAGGGACCATCTCTTTGGTCTGTACCTTGCTTTGTACCTTCTGTACTCAGACAGTGTCAAGGAACAGACCATGTGGTGGTGGGGAAATGACCGAGTTTTCCACGCTCCCAGGACAAAGAAGAGTCAAATGTCTCCTTGACATTCCTAAGATCTGGCCCGAATTTTGAATATCTACTTTTTTAAAAATTCGAATAAAATCAGATTTACAGTTTTTCTTACCATACAAGTCACTGTAATCCCCCCATTAAAAAAGGAAGTGAAGAAGCAGCTTAACATACATCAGACAAAAGAAAAATAAACATGCTAGGTTTCCAAAAGGCCAGAATCTCAGCACCTCCAGCTCTTGCAAGCTAAGCTGAGGTCACAGCACTATGACAATATCCTCCTGGCACATCGTTTAAGGCCAAAAGAAACCAGTAAGTGTTCGTGTGAGCTCTAGGAACACAGCAGTTCCTGCACCTACCGTCTGGCTGAAGCTGAGAGTCTCTTTGGAAGACACCCACTCCTCAAAAAATCTCCTGGTTCCCCATCAAGGTCTACACACAGAGCACAGAACCTGCCGTACTCTGATGATAACCAGAACCACACAGACCTATGACTGTCTTCAAATTCATCACACGAACCTTCTGTTGAGATAATTTCTTAAACTCGATTTATTATCAACATGCCTCCGAGGATTCTGCCAGGAAGAGGCTGAAGCAGAGAGTTTCAGCTTCTGAATGTCTCTTTATGGCAAAAAGTTCATATCTAAGTGACTTACCTGTGACAAAGATAAACACGTTCAGCTGGACTTCTACGGATAGCCAGACCCAGGCAGGACCAATTCTTTTTTCCTAACTGTGACAGCTATAAGGAGTATGTCTGTGTAGGAATTTAGACTAATTCTTGATTAAGCATTACTGAGTGCAAGTGACAAGCATATTGGACGTAATTTGCCAATCTTTACCAAATAAATTTAAGCTTTTACATGGAACGCGCTGGTTTTCTGTACAGGTTTTCTTTCCACTAAATGCACAGTAAAGACCATAGTGTACTTGCGACACAAACTATTCTATGTTTTTATTACCTGGAAATATCATTCTAATTCTCTATTCAGGGAGCCTTTCGACACAATTATGATAAAATTGAGTGCTTTCCTTCCCCCCTGTACAGAAATAATCCTTTGGCCTGTGGCTCCAAATCCACTTGCTCCTCTGCATTTCTTGACTGTTTCTAAAATTGTATTTATTATAGTTATGGAATTGATTTTGTGCCTTACAGTTACTGCTGGGTTTGCCACTCACTATGCCTAGTCATCATTTAGGCTGGCAAATATTCTCTATCTGGAGCTATAAATATAAATACAGATAAGCAAGAAAGACTTGCAATTCTAGCAGCGGCAAGCCAGTGATGAATCAAAGGCAAAACTCATAGTAAGCCAGGCAGCCTTGCCGCAAGGTCTCACAGCAAAACAAAGAAATATATGACTTCCAAAGCAGATTTGCACATTTATTTTGAATCCTTTAGTATCACCTGCCTGGCACCTTGCAACAACTGCTATATATGACCAAATCATCATGGCAAATAAACTACTGTTTCCTAATAATACAAGTAGTCCTTCTAAGGCCAGTAGGTATATTCAAGAGAGGTTACTATTAACCTGTTAAAAGGGTAACTATCTGCAACATATTTCAGTATGCAAAGCTTTAGGGAAAATGCCTGCCAGCAAAATGTAAACTCACCTCTGCTTTATCTCAGAGGTGGAACTATTCCTAGCAAAGCTCGATGAGATGTTAAGCCTTGGGTTTTTTGTTCAGTTCACATGGATGCCTCTCTTGGAGACCAGGCATTTCACGGCTAACAATTATGTCCCCAGAATTTTCAGATACTGCTCACAGGCACTTTAAGGAACTGTCAAAAACCACTCAAGGAATTTCCCCCCCAGATAATCATGTCTAATGCCCAAAAGTAATTTTCTTACAATTATTTTTTAAAAATGGTAAGTTCAGGTCTTTTCAATCACTTGATGTTGTTGTGGATTTAAAAGAGAAAACAAAAAAGGGAAAAGAACCAAGTTCTTCCCTTCCCATCCCTCTCAAAATAATCACAAGCTTCAAAAAAATAGGGTTTAAAGGTGGAAGGGAAAAATAAGTTACTTAAAATACAAAGACCTAGTAATAGAATTCAGATTGTGCACTTACTGGAGCAGAGGGTGTATGTTCTTGCAAAGCTTTTAAAACAGCAGAACTTTTAATATTACTAAGATCCAAGTCTCAGGAGAAAAAAATAATAATTGAGGATTGAACAGGTAAACACAAAAAATTTATACTTTTGTGTAGTGTCCAAGATAGCTACAATTCCTCAGCTTTTGTCTTCTGTAACAACACAGGCTCATTAAGTCTAATTTTCTTAATATAGAATGACATTGGGCTATACTGTTATTTTAATTAAAAAAAAAGAACAAAAAAAACCCAAACCAAAACACCACAGTTCTTTTCCTGTAAAGTGCTTTTTGACATCGTAAAACTCCCCCCCCAATGTAAGAACAACTCCATCTTCCTTCCCCTAACTCAGGCACTAGATTCAGATGTAGTCCTGGGTGACTTTATGCCTAAAAGTAAGTGTTTGAAGCAACTAAGAATGACCTATAAAACCGAAAAATCTTGCTTTCTACTCTCGTGCCTTTAGAGCCAATAGCAAAGTAGGCTTTAGATCCCTACCAGCTTAGAAAACCAAACCAACCAACCAACACCAGCCACACACTGAAAACCACATTGTCAAGATTACACTGAGTACTCACAGCATCTGCTATGAAGTTGGCGGATGCTTATGATCCTCTTTGTGATGCAGGAAACTTAATTTTTCCACCTCACCATGAAATTTTTTGGCCTATATTTTGCAGCATGCACTACATATAAAATCATACAAGATGTGCATACTTACATCAGCACTACTTCAAGAAACTTTACTTTCATTCTGTGCTTCTATACATACAAATTTATTATAAAGTTAGTAATTGTAATGACCAAACTAACAACACTGAAATGCTCATTCAAACTACTTGCTGTAGCTTTCTTAAAATGTTAACTTCATCCTGAACTTAAGAACCGTAATAATGCAATACTAAAGCAATTGCTTAGAAAAATTCAATCATACAACTGTGTATTTTTCTCAATTAATAAATAACTCCAGTCTTAAACATAAGCCATGCATTAGAGAAAGGTATGTGTTGCTACTCAGTGCCCGCATCTCTTCATAAATTAGTTCCACCCCATGCCAACATACACAGATCCAAATGGAGCCAGTCCAGAAACAAGAGTGTTTCTCTAGCAGGTAAAAGAGCAATCCATGGTTAACCTCAGAAATTCTGTAATGTATTGTATCTATTCCTTAACATACACTATGTTAAACATAAGCAATAATGTCACGCACGAGTTATTCTTGTACAGGAGCAAATTCTTCTCTGGGCCACAGAGAAAGACTGGAGTGACATCTGCTGTTTTACATGCAGTTTTAGGAACAAGATTTTTCATTTAGCAGCCATTTTGATTAAACAGATGCGATGGATCTTCTTAACACCTAAAAACAGGACGCATGTGCGCTCGCTCATGCTCCTCTCAGAATGTTGCTATTCTGTTGAACACTGATATAAAGAAGTCCTCGAAGAGATTTTACATTCACAAAGACATCAAGTGCATGCAGCTTTTCTTATTTGACACTATAATATTTCAGTACTCAAAGGAGGATTTTACACAGCAGTTTTCATTATTAAAAATCTAAACTAATTTCTCTGCTGCTTTGCTTTAGAGATGAATACATTATTTGGAAAGGCCTGCACCATACCAATAAGAAGAAGACGACTGGATTATTCAATGCAGTGTTCAAGTATTCCACATTCTTAGCATTTTGTATTATATTCTTCTAATTACCAACACATATAAAACAATTTGTTTCAAAGGTAAGAGACAGCAGGGACATCTTCAACTGTCTTAGCTACTGCCTGATTAATCATGTTTCAGCCAAGAGCAACTTTCAATTAGAAATGTTCCCAGCTGGGGAACATTAACATATTTGAGTGGCCAGACCAAACACTTCTGTGCCCATGTATAATACTGAAAAAAGCATAGTTTATGGACAAATTCATGTTTACAAATAAAGCATCATGACAGGGCAGTTCAAGACCTGATTCAGCAAAGATATGTGGGCCAAACACAAAGCATAGAAGTCAGTGCAACGCTGATCACAGAACTACATGACACTTAAGCAATACAGGGACAGAGGGTTTCAGGAGACGGTTTCTAGGACTGTGATTTTAAATACCCATAAAGAACTGAGGTACAAATTAAAAATCTAATTTTCCTTTTCTCACCTCTGTTGGCTGACCCCGACAAAGAAGAAAAACAGGAGGCCAGGGTTAAGGCACGTAAAACCAAGTGAAGAATTTGTCCTACCTTTGTTAGCTACAGAAGAAAAAATTGCTTGCTTGCTTAAAAATGAAGCAATGGAAAGCAAAAAAGAGAAAAAAAGGTAGCATAGACAGACAGCCATGCCACACACATCCCTGTTTAGTAGGCACTGTGCCAGCGCAAAGTAAATACAGAAAAACTCACTTTTTGGAGTCACCTCATGGATTGCAACACTCATGCGATGACAGAAGGGCCGTGGGTTGATCTTCTGTCGATATCACATACACGCTCCTATCCTCAGACCATGCTTAAGGAGGCTTTTATGGGTGCGGGTAGGTAGTCTTCTCATCTGAACCCCAGCCAGGGAGCCCCACACGAAGCTGCTCTTGGGCCATTCCCCTTCTCAAAGATACTAGGAAGCCATCTCAGCCTTCCCAGAAAGCACCCATTTCAGGAAGCTCCTCAGTCCTTAAGCACACCTTCGAGGCCTTGTTTCTCCACAAGCATGTCCCAGTGATCTGCCTCTTCAGGGAGCATGGCACCCTGTCACACCTGCCCTAGATAACAGCCATCAGCAACCACACCTTTACACCTTCCTCATCCAACAGAAGCTGGGTTTTTCTTTGCCCCTGCTGCCTGTTTTTTGAGGTCAGTCCTTTTGGCTGGTTGATCTCCAGGAGTGGCACGTCCCTCCTCAGACACTCCCTGCACAAACAACATCTTTTTCCCAGCACCTCCTCCAGGATTAGGCTTTGCTAACATCTCTAGCGCTCCTCCTTGGCCCTTTCCCCCCTCCAAGTTTCTTTAAAATCAGCTATTTTTCCACATCCTTCAACAGCGATTAAGAGAGGGCTCACCCCAGGGCACCCCGTGAGGTACTGCAGCAGCAGGAGGGGCTGCGCGGCCTCTGTGGGGAGAGGCCGGTTCAGACCGGTTCCGGCCGGTTCCAGCAGGGCGCAGCCCAGCCCCTCAGCCATGCCCGCCCCATCTCTGCATAAACGGGTTTAAAAAAGGGCAAAACACCACTCGGCAGCGGGGAGTGAGGGGGGAAAAGTGTGAGAAACGTAGTGGGAGGAGGTTCAGCTCGACCCAGGAGGTTTTTCATCCTGTTTTCTCCCTCAGTCCCATTGAGGTGTGAGCAAGCAGCTGGGTGGGCGCCTGGCAGGCGGCCATGGACAACCCACAGAGATTCGCCTGCAAAAGCGCGCTCGAAATCCCATCAAACGCACCAGAAACCCTAAGACAAACGCTGCTAGAGCTTAGGGTCTGCTGGCACATGAACAAGGTGTAATAGTTTTGCTTCTGCCTCTCCAAGTCACCACGTCTCTCAAGAACTGGAAGTACCAGAGTCCCTGCAATCCCCTGAAGATGGCTGGGTCGTCACCCTTGAGGTACACCATCCACAAGCAGAGGATCCTGCGTAGCCCCACACACAAGCGATGACCCAGAGTCTTTCCAAGTCATCGCTAAAGACTCAGGAACCCATTTTTCCCCCAGCCTCCCATTTTCCTTACCCAGTACTCAGCAGGTGTAACAGATCAGACTAACAATATGATAAACCTTAAGGGAAAAGATACTAAGGATGGCTTTTAAAGATTAAAGAGAGGTAATTCAGTTTCTCTACTTGTAAAAAGACTCCATGATTTATAAAAAGAAAGTTATTGATAAGGAGGAATAGCTGTTGATGTTGTGGTATGCTGCCACACAAATGCTTAGTAGACAACATGTAATAGTGTTATAATAATAAGCGGCTAGTATTTAATGTGTATTTAATGTGTACCTGAAGAGAGCGAATGTTGTCAGGACAGAAAATAACAAAGACACCAGTAATCAGTTCACAGAAGGCAGACGATACACAGCTGTGGCCTTCAAGGCACATGATGAAAGCTTGAATAAAAGGTTTTCATGTGGAAGCAGATTTGAAAGTTCAAGTTTATAAAGATGGTTGTAGTAAGGTATGAAAGTAAAATTCTGCAGGAGGGATGTCTACAAGGTTTATATATGTTTAATGTAAATCTAGGTCAAGAATAGTGGAAGTCAGCACAGTTAAAGATACAAAGTGCCCAGCCCAATGCTGGAACCTATTCTGCAATTAATTTTATTGGTGTCTGGACTAACAACACAGTGGCTCTATCTACATTTGCTGTGACTACATTTCTACTTCCAGCATAAAGAATCAATCTGTATATACTTTTGAGTTTATAATGTGTATGACTAATTTATACAACACAATGTGTTTATATAGACAAAAAGTAAAGGTATTTCTTAACTGAGAATTTACGATCACAGTGTTACTGGCCAAAAAGTTATTTAATAGTACTGTGCAACTTGTCTCTGCTGACAAGCAGGTAGTAATAACTCATGTTTACATTACTGGATAAAAGCTACTAAAACTCTCGAAATAGACATTGTAATGTGACTAGCAACTGACCTCTCAAAAAGCCTGTCTGCACAGATTATAAGCGTGCTGGAGGCAGTCTCTTTGCAATAAAAACAGACTGTTTCTGCATCTTCATAACAGTAGTAAGTGCAAATCCAGTTAAAGTTCTTCCTGTGACATTGACTGACTCATGGATATTGATTTTTCTGAGATTGAAGAGTGTAGTACTTTCATGACTCAGTTCACGTGGCACTGCTGAAAATGTGACAAATACTACATTTTGCTACTCAGCACAGCAAAATAAGGGCACAAGTAAAATCCAAAAGTTCAGGTTTTGGGTAAGGTGAATTGTTTTGTACATGCTCTACTGTGCTTGCGATATTCCAGGTGGTATTTTTCTTACAAACTTTGACAACAGTAATACTCTCTTCCCTTACCAGGACAGATCTAACACTGTAACAGCTGATTAGCCTAAAAATGCCCAAACACTTCAGGGGGTGGGGTGGGGAAATCAGTGTTACACTACCAATACAGTAAGGTTAGGTTTCCCAAACTCATAAATCTGTTTCTACCCTGCTGTCTTCAAGGATTAGCATCATATGAACATCTGGTCTGAAACACATGCAGAGCACAGACTCTGAAGACATACACGATACAGTAAGGATTGCTGAGGTGTCTGACAACGCTCGTCTTGAAGTTCAACCATTCCTGCACAGGGCTTTACGGTCACATTTCTCTGGGTGTCTGTACTGAAGATATAAGGCAATAAATAAGGTTACTGTTAGCAACAGTAATATACTGTTGCCGAAATTTCAAAGAAAAAGCAAATGCATCCAAGTTCAATATACAAGGAGAACAGGGGAGTTTTAGTTAGCAGACTAGTTTAAGGAGTCCACATAAATCCTGGCCAAAGTTCCCTTAATGAAATGACTATAATAATTTAGGAAGTATTTGAGTTTGTTTTGAATTATCTATTTCTTTGTTCCTGTGCAGCAAGTAGTTCTTCACTTTACAGCTGGATCTTACTTAGAACTCTTCACCCACAAATCTCCATGCCTTAAGAAGAGTTATCTCTGTTCCCATTTTATAGCTAGGAAAATAGACAGAAAAGACTCCAGATATGGCTTAGAGTGACTACAAATTCACAAATCAGTAGCAGAATCAGTGAAAAGCAGATATTCTGCATTCTTTGCCAATACCAAAATAGTAATGTTTAATTGTATGTCTACTTGAAATAGGACACAATAATAGACATACTAAAGATCCCTAAATTAATCAGCATTTTCAGGTCATCTTCACTTTGAAGTTTTAAATACCAAATGGGAACTAAAATACCAAATGAAAACTGAAATACTGAACTGAGGAGCAACTATATTAAACTGGCATCTTACTTAAATATGCTCACCTGAGTGATTATAATATCAGCACTTCTTTTTGCTCCTGCTAGGCCTGGAGCACTAACGCAGCCGAGAAGGCTGGAGATAGATGTTCTTACTCCTTGTGCATTACCAGTAGAATTATTAAAATTTAAATTAATAGCCTCTGAGCAATCTGTGGAAATTAACAGACATGACTGAGGTCATGATCAGAAAACACTTGTCTCTTGTTAATACTTGTGTAATGTTAATTTTTCTCACTGAACAAACTTTAAATTCCGAGGGGAGCAGGAATAAAGCCCTAGTGGCTTCTCAGAGGACTTACAACTGGGGATATTTCATTTTATCAATTTCAAAACACAAAGGGGGAAACCCCATCATTTTTGCACCTAAGTTTTATCAGGAAACACGGGAGTTCAGCCAAGTTAGTTTTATGTTGCTCTTGGACTGAGAGTCAAAATTCTATGTACTTGCATTTTAAACAGTAGCCAAAGCTGTATTCCTCCTGTGTTACCCATTAAAGATAGGGTAACACTAACCACTGAAGGTTCAGGAAGACCGTAGCACAACTGAGAGCAGAACCTGAACTGCCCATAAGCAGCAGTGCCAGGTGCGTATTTATCCTTTTCAGTCACATTGGGAGAAAAAAATTCATTGTTATTAAAACTATCTATATATGAAACAATCTTTGGTTCAGATATAAATGAATTTTTCCCTACTCACCAAAAATTAAATTTTTTCACCATTTTCTAATGTGTGATTTTTTCAAAACTGTGTGTGTAAGAATAGAATCAGAGCTAACAACAGTTTTATACGAGCTGTCAAGCGACCTTCAGATACCAAGACAAAAGAACACTAGCAACTACTTCTACTTAAATATTGTTTTAATTTTCACTTCACAGCTGTAGTCACTAAACTCAACATTTTTGCACTGCATAACAAGCTGCTATTATAGGAAGTAAAATACTCTTAATTCAACACTGAGTTAGAGACTCGTAATTAGATGAAGTATTACCAAGATTCTTCTGTGCCTTAAGATATACACCATCATTTGGCTTCATTATTCCTGATGATTTCATATGGTTCATGGTATACGGGAGGATCAAAATATGAAAGCAGCCTTTTTAGTAACCAACTTTGAACAGCCTCCATCTCAACCCTTGTAACATTCTGCCACAAATTCCCAAAGGACGCCTTACAGCACTGAAGCAATCATTTCAGGTCATAAAAAGATAAAGAACTTTAAATAACATTTCATTTTTTCCAGGGAGAAAATGATTATTTATGCTCTTAAAATGAAAAGGACTTGGTACAAAAGGTCTAGAAAGATCTGGTTTTAATTACATATTTCAAAACTGCATTATACAAAACAATCCTACTGCTTATAGTCAGTAAATATATTAAAAACTTAAGAGACCAGGAAACAAATAAGCAGACTAGTCTATAACTCGGATGTTTTCTGGAAAAGCATGTCACGAACAATTTGTCCCTTGTGATTGAAAACAAAGGGGAAGAAGAAAAGGGGCAAAGAAAATGGGTTTAAGCAAGAAACTATAACACCCCTTTTGATCTTGCATGCAGGCTGAAAATGAGAAAAAGTTTCCATCATTCAGTCGACAGCCTTATTTAAAGATCAAAACAAGCCTGAGCAGCTTAAAGCCTTATTTCATTAAAAGAAAAAAAGCTATGCACAGTCAAAGAGTTAATTGAATGGTAAGTGGGACATTCTTTCTTGTAGCTTTGCTTAAATGATAGAAACATCATTATTTATAAACTGTCCTGTATTCCACAGAAGACAATCGAGGTCCACTTTACAAAAGTTTATTCCATGCAGTCTGCTATTTCTTTTCAAATCTATTACCTTCCTGCTACCTTAAGATCTCCAGGTAGAGTTTTAATAACTTGTTAAATAAATTACCTATATGAATTAAAATCTTCCAGCCATTTAGAAACAGAAATAGTATATGGTGACAAGATCTTGAAAACAAAATTTGAAAACAAGTGGCTCAAGATATTTGCTAAGGAAAGCCCTCTTTTTTCCCTACAAAATTAAAAATACCAGTGATAAAGTTCTGCTGCAATACAAAAGTCTGTTTGAATGTGTAAAGCTTTTGCTGAAACTACCTAAATTCTAATCCATAACATATGTTTCCTCAGCAAATGAATCCATTTTTCCCATTCCTTTGAAGATGCCACAGGGCTAACAGAAACATCCAAAACTTTCCTTAATGCAGAGGGAATATCATACAGGACTCCTTAAATTCAGCACTTATTTACTGAAGGAGAACATTCAAATCTCCCAGAAGGACATGAGAAACTCAGTTTTTGAAGTGACACTCACTCTTTTGAATACACTAATTTTAATACTCGTAAGTCATATGTTATTATGATTCATTGTATATTTGGCTAATCATTTAACAGTTCCTAACAAAATGTTAAACGCTTGAAAATGCCTGAGGGCACAGTAGATGAACAATCAGAAGAGTACTTAATGGCCACCAGTTTGATTTAAAATTTCTGTCTGTTGGCCATATTCTAACCATTTAAAGTATCTTAACACATTATACATTACTCTGCATTCAATTAAGTATCTTGCTGTGCAACACAATTCACACAAGATCAGAGCTAATTTTGATCTTTAATTACATAGGAGAGATCCAAAATCAGATTGGCTGTCTCCAGAGCTACTTGCAGGCCACTGCACTTTGCAGCAAAACAGTCCAATGTCAGAAAGTCAGCAACCTTTACTGAGGGGTCTTTAGGGCAGCCCTGTATAATAGGAGAGCCAAATTGGCCTTGCAAAAGCCTCCAGTTGAGATTCTCAGTGTTACCATTAATCCCACAGCCACATTTTGAAACTACATCTGACCAGTTAGAGACAGAGGGAAAACCTGATGGAACAAACCAACAGTGTCCATAAGCCATGTCTGTAAGAATTTCTCCACCATCATGATTCAGAGAGCAAGCTACAGACTCCAGGGAACGGCAAAAACCATCAGCAACCAACCGGTATTGTGTCTGGGAACAATCCATATCTTTAAAACTGCTGGTAGACAGACTACAACTCTAAAAAAAAAAAATCCAAAATCAGAAAATTAGAGCACTTACAGAAATAATTTTAAAAAACCCCATAGATAGTACTGTTGCTTTTTTTTTAAACAGATGGTTTAGTCTTAACTAAAGATTGTTCATGTGATTATTATTCCACAATAGGAAAGATTTCTAGACAAGTCAAAGCTGAGTTCTGCACAATTATCTTTCAATATAAAAATTCTAGACATTTTTAGCACTTCAAAAATAAGCACCTATAATAGATACCTAAAGAAAAATTAACAAGTACAAATACAGTACTAACAAATCTGAAAAAGATGTCATTAGCACCAAGTGCTTCAGAGAGACCTCTTTGTTTTATATTAAGCAGTAAAAATGCAACATTAATCTAGAAAAGACAAGTGTTTTAACTGTAGCAGCGATTCTACATAAATTCTTGTTTCTTAAGTATATAAAGCAGCTTTAAAAAACGTTGTGTCTTACATACCTTGTGTCTTATGTAAGAAGCCAAGTGAGTTTCTGTACAGCCACCTCCTAACAATGCCAAAGGTTCCTTGATTGTTAACTGTAACACATGTTCTGCAGTTTCACAGACGCGCTGAAAACCATATGAATTTGTCATTAGACATACCATGATTAATAGGATTTGCCCCCATTGAAAACTACTGGAATGAAATTTTCAGTAGGTTCTGGGATGGACTTCATAATCTTGAATTACGTGTGGATACAAAGCTGCTGAGTGATTTCCAAACCCATGTTTACTTAATAAGAAATTGTCTTTATTTGTCCACACTCAGTATGGAAAAGCAGAAATAAAAAAGCTGTATTTTATTCCTTCTTTTTGCACAACAGGGTTATATCTAAAAAGTCAATCAGTATCAATGACATTTCTAGAGCAACTATTCAATGCAAAGCTATGCTTGACTACCACTGCAGGTATTGCTGCTGGCCTTTTGCTGGGCAATTTTTTCTTTATGCTCTCATAGATCAAGTAATGAGAATGAAAATGTTTATCCAGCACTGGCCTCAAGAACAGGTGAAAAATGTTTCTGTCTCTAAACAACTTCCCGTATTAAAACAGAGGCATTAAATGAACACAAGCACTTCAGGGATTCTGAAATTCTGGAAACAAGGGCATTTCTGAATTGCTGTCTTGAAATTGTATACCTAAACTCTAAGCTCCATTTATGTACCGAAAAACCACTTTTCTAAACTCACCGTATCTATATTTCTCATTAAAAACATGACTTTTCAAGAAAAAAAAAATCAAGAAAATTTGCCTACCTTCAGTTCATCCCATGCTGTTTCATTTCTGTTACAGAGTACCAAGCTGCAGACAACTGCGTCGTTAGGAATTAGATGCAAAAAATGTTTTGAAGCAAAACTCTCCATGCGCACATCTTTCAAACTGCCATAACAACTGGGAGACAATGAATGTATGGAAGCTATAGGCTTTGAACCTGTTCAATAAGAAATGCAGAAAACTATGTATTACTGTCATTAGAAGAACTATCTGTTACATTTCATAGAGCATGAACTTTCTTCCTCTGGGCTCTTTAAATTATATATATTCTTCAATTCCTAACATTTCAATCTACACAGGAAATCACAAACAGAAACCAACATGTTTTCAAAGTGCAAGACCTAGTGATAGTTGTAATTGTTTTATTCTCATTACACAAGAGTTTGAAAATAATCTACATTTGCGAACAGTTACTATAATTGGATATTCCTCATGCAGCAATCAGTAATCACATGTGCAGCATATCATCATTAGGGCCTGCAAAAGACCAATCTCACCTTAAAAATGGTTTTCAGACTAGAAAAGAACAACTCTTGCTCAGCTGCTAAGGTAGAGAATCCTTACTTTGCAAGGAAACCAACCTAGACAGGTTTTCACTGAGATGAACATTAAGGACAATCGTTTGGTACAGAAAGCTCGCCTGTTACCTGTCATGCGACTCAGGGGTTCCATCAGAGATAGCCCAGCTCTGTCCACAGCGATGACGTGGTTCTCTTTCAGATACTGTTTCAAGGATGGATGGATAACTTTCTGGCACACTACAAGGCCAACCTCATCATTAACCAGCTGCTTTCCTACATTAAGCAACTGATTCAGCTCTAACATTTCTAGAGAAATTCCGTGATGGACCGTTATAGTTCCTTCTTCAGGGCTGAAGAGGTCTCCTGACATGGACACACAGAAAAGTGCTATCTTGATCATGTTTGAACAAGTTCTTTTGACAGCAAGTGGTTTTGCCAATTGAATTTCTGGTGTTTCTATCAGTAGTCCAGGAAGAACCGTAGAATCCACAACTCTTCTACCTTTCACAGGTACTATTACACACTTTCCTAAAACAGCATTAGTCTCAACATGACAGGGAACAGTAAACATAAAAGCCTTTAAAATCAGCGTGGTGAGATGATCAACTTCTGGTTTATTAAGCATGCAAGCAGGTTTGCTTGTTAACACACTACGTACCAAACAAAGAAGAGTCTGAAGACTGCTAAAATCCACGGACACTCGGCAACCACAGGCTTCAGATTTGAGGTAGTCCATACATAAACTCAAAAGATGCTTGCTTATTTTAATGACAGTGCAAGATGCAACATTTAGACTTTTCAAGTTTTCAATCAAACTACAGCAAAGAATGGCAGTAAATAAACCACAGTCACTGAAGCGGGATATATGGTTCTGTACAGAGGCCGTCAAAACACTTAATACAGGATGACTGACAGAAATACACCTGAGTATGGCTGAAGATTGTGAAGTTGTACAAACATAGCCTCCCACGCCATTGTGGAGCTGTTTGAGTCTACCAGCAGGGCCATAGCAAGATTTTAATATTCCACTTAGCAGAGACAGTGACTGACTAACTGTATCTTCAGTTAAAGGTTCACTAATAAATAACAGAGGCTTTTTAGCTTCAAGACGAGACATTTTCAAAGTAGGATTTTAATTCTGGCCAACAAAACATATTTCATTTTTACTTGGATCTATAATTCATAGCACTTCTAAAATTTAAAGTAGCCAAGGATTAGTATTTTAAATGTGAAACAGTACATACACTACAATAACATTTCTGTGACTGCTCATCATCTATCTCTTAAAATGAGGATGAAATCCTATTGTGAAATTGGTACATAATGACAGCAGTAAGCGATTTCATTCGCGATGATCTTCCTTTTTAGCTTCTGAATGTGATCGAGCAGATTTTTTTGCAGCAAAGTTTACGAGCATGCTTCCAAAATGGACACCTATAAGGGACAGTCCTGCCACAAGCAGAAAGTTCTTTCTACTCCAGCTAGCTTTCCTCATCTCTTCTTCTGGCAACACTCACAGATGAAAAGCTTCAAAGCTAATTATACCTACAATAAAAAACGTAAAGGTATTAGGATAATCTTATGACAACATTGCATAGCTCGAACTGCTATTTTATTTTTCACAAAAAACCTCACATAAGGACAAATACCAAACTATAATGCTTTTTAATTGAGAAAACCTATTAATATTATATCTACTACAAGCATATAGTACACAAATTATACATCTGTTAATAACTTCAATTCCAACCACCAGTTTATATACTGTTTTACCTGTAGGTCTAAGTAACAGGCCACTATAAACTGCACTTACTTGTATGAATGTGTGAAAACTGTAGTGATGTTAAGACGTTTTTACTCAAGAACAAAAGACCTGAACTACTCAGCACTGCTTCCCAGGCAACCACTTCAGAAACAAAACCAAAAGCTTTTAATGTTCAACAAACTTTAAGAAATCTCTGTCTCTGAAAGAAAGGTTTCTTTCTTCAAGATGCCCAAGAGAAAATTTTTTTCAGTTCTTAGACACTTCAAAACTTAAAGGGGTATTTATTTACATTTCTATTACAGCATTTAGACTTCTCTCATACTTGAGTTTCTTTTCTATTATAATCAACATCCCTACTAAGACCACAGAATATGTTACTACATAAAGTCACAATTATTTCTGAGCAGTTTGGAACCTGAAAGGACACTTCTGCAGACCTGGTCACAAGAGTCTGACTATTTTCTTGAAGTTATTGGAGTTTGTTTTTAAATATCACATGGGATTTAGTAGTAGTTTTTGAGATATATGATGCTTTTTTTGGGTCCATGTAACTACCAGATTAATTCAGTAACAAAAAAAGAATAGAACTCTGGAAGATTAAAGTTAGAGCAGCAAGACGGCACCTGTTAGAAAATTCTCATTTAATTGACTCATCTCCTGCCTCAAAGATACAGATACAACTAATTAGGCAACTTACCCACAATACATAGCACTAATGCTATTTTTCTTTATTTTTGTGATCGCTTTGCATCACGTATGCCACAATCCCAGGTTCTGGAACAATCTCCTCTGTCTTCACTTGGAAAATAGGGCTGGACTTGATGTTAAACCACCCCCAGTGCACCAGCCCAAGGCTAGTTCCCATAACAATCAGAACTTTGTAGTCCTTCCAGATGGTTTTAAGACCCATTGCAAACTGGCATCTACCTAGGTAAAGATAATTTATTATTTTAAATATATTCTAGAAATCTTTTTTTTACTCTATAATAATAGCACAGAACAGATGAACCTGAATGTTAATATCTTTAATTACAGTGCAGCAAATGATTAAGACACCAAATGACACAAGAAAGTCTTACTTTGTGAACTTCAAAAAAAAAAGGCTATAAAAATAACCTTAGTTCAGACATCTTGAAACATTAATTGCTGCATTTGCTTCAAGTTTTGGCATGCTAAGTCTTAAAGCTTTGTTAGTTTGTTATGTTTATCTAATTACAAATGTTACTGCTTCAGCTGGCAAATATCTTAAGTCTAAAACAAAGCAGTTTCAAAATACACCATTTTTTTTACCCACCATGGTTAATAAAATTCAATGACTAACCGAGCTCCTAACAGAATATGGAATTTTTAACTTGCAGGCCAAACAATCTGCAATGCTTCTGACATCACTTTATGTTGCCCAGAGTAGCAGCTATGCCTGACTGCCTTAGCCCTCTTTGCCCTTCACCTTCAGAAACTACAAAGTATCAGTACAAACATCATAAATACATCCGTGTCTACAAAGAATGTGTAAGCCTCTCCTTTTCTTGGGATTTCATTAACAATTACCAACAACAGGAAAAAAAGGTACATATACTCAGGCTTTATATCAAAATAACTTCTTGGTTTAAACAGCTACAAAGGTACAACTCGGAGTAAATGTTCCTATGCCCGCCCAGCTTCATCCACCTGACAGGAGTAACGCATCCTACTAAAAAGTACTACTCGAAAGTCACAACAGCCGGCGGCTACGCGTGAGGCAGCCGCGCTCCGGCGGGAAGCTGCTGAGGCCACGCTGAAGCGAGCGGCCGCGGCCCGGCCCCAGCAGCCTGCCGTCTGACGGGCGGGCCGCCGGCGGGGACCCCTCCGCCTGCGGTCCCGCCGTGACACGTCCTCCGCCGACCCTCCCTCTACCCCCACGTCCCAGCGACCTTGCGGCGCGGACGCCTGAGGGGGAAGCGGCTCTCCTCAGGCCAGAGGCGGCTGAGGAGAAGCGGCGCGTCGGGAAGGAGCAGGGCGAGGGAAGGGGACGGCGCACCCAGGGCTTCTCTCCCTTTCTTCACACAGAAAAAGGCTACAGGTGAGGGAAGGCGCTGCCCAGCCGCCCCCGGCAGCCCCCCCAGCGCTCACCTCGGCTTCCGCCCCAAGGAGATGAGGGGAGGACTGGGGTGCCCAGCGCCTCAGCCCGTTTAAACCCCCAACGGCAGGAAGCGGCCTCGCGCCGCCCGGAAGAGCGGCTCACGCCCCGCCTCCCCGCCCTCAGCTGGGGCGCGCTTCCTCTCGCCCGCCATTGGCCAAGCCCTGCGTCACGTGGACACGGGGTGCGCCCGCTCTCTGGCTGCCCCGGCGGCCATTTTGCGTTCGGGCAGGGTGGGCGGGCGGCGGCTACAGCCGGCGGCCATTTTGGATAGGGGAGAAGAAGCTTGTGCTTGGCAGCCATCTTACTTGGGGGCAGAGGAGCCGTTAGAACCGTTGGAGGCAGGCGCGGCGCGGGGAGGAGGTACGGCGTGATGGCAGCGGCCGGCGGGGGCTCTCAGCCGGGAGGCTCTTTTGGGGGGAGCGGCCGCGCTTCGGTGTTCAGTCTCGCTTTCCTCCCTCGATAAATGTGTGAGGTGATGCCCTGGGGGAGCGGCTGCGGCAGCGGTACCGGCCGGCTCCCGCCGCTCCTCCCTCAGGAGCCGCCTCGGCTGGCTCCCTCCTGCGCCGCCCCTCGCGTCAGCACCCCCTCCCGGCCCGGCTTAAAAATATGTATATCTCTCTGGTTTTTCTTCCTTGCTTAACTCCTGTTGCAGTCGCTCCGCGTTACTTCTGCGCGCACCTCTGTGAGCCTTCCCGCAGGCGGATGGTCTCGCCCTGACCAAAACAAGTTCAAGGAAACTTTGTTGCCTGACCTCAAATTTTTTCTTAGTTATTGTTCTCTTCTGCAACTTTTCTGTAGTCACTTTTTTCTTTCCCCCTATTCCTGCAGTCGTTGTCGAAAATATCTTGTATTATATTAATGTATGGGGTTATTTTTAATTCTGTGCATAGTTGCAGAGTTTCCAACTGTAGCCAAAAGACACGTTTTTAATGTCTAATCTTCACACAAAAAGGAGTATAACAATTTTTTTTTTTAATTTTGTGGAACAGCTGAATGCAATGAACATTTAAGAAAATGTTCAACAAACATTTTAAAAAAAAAGGTATTCAGCAATGCAAAAAGATAATGGCCAGCACCTGTCTGTAATAAGCACTCTGATATTCCTCAGAGTCTCTCGTTCCTCTTGTTCTATGCAGTTGTGTGGTAGTGTTTTGGAAAGTGAATTGTTGAACTTTAAAGGTGAATTGGTAGTTCATGAATGAAGGAGTGTGGATAGCAGTGAGCTAAAAACACGCCAACTTGTTAGAAGAGTCATTTCTAAAGGTTAAGTGGAAAAATTGGGAACACTGAGCCTAAAAATCCCGAGACTGCAAAATGTGAAGGTTCTGGTATGTCTTTCCAGAAGAGATGCTTTACTAAATATGTGAATTGCTGAGTATTACACTGTTCATCCCAAACTTAGGATTAGCTCTTAGAAACTGACTAAAATCAGAGTGTTGGATCTGGGCTGGACAGTGTTCGACTCAGATGCCTAAGGACTGGAAAGTTCAGAAAACTCTTTTATATTGTGGTAGTTAATTTTGAACTATAAAACTAGTTAATGTTAACTTATCCTAGGAAGCTCCTTAATTAGCATTTGTGGTTTTGTTTCTTCCTTTTTCAGGTGCCCAGCTCTCTGCATACACAGTAAAGGCACCCAAAGATGGTCAGAGTGTGAATAGTTTGCAGCTGTTGTGTTAGAAGCTGCTGTATCTTCAAGTGGGCATGTGCGGCAGGAGTTTTCAGTTCCTCATTCCCGCTGAGTTCCAAATTCCCTCATCACAGGAAGCTGCTGCTTTGCTAAGGTAAGATGCTGTTCATCAGCTGGCAAAAAACACTTCAGCTCTCTCTCTGGGCGGCCATGTTTCCTGGCTTCTCCTGAGTGTCTACCATTCCACTTAAAGTCAATTTAGGAAAGAAAGATATTCTGCCACGTTATTTTTGAAGCATGTCTCGCTCTAGCTACAGGGAACCTATTTGTTCAATTCTAGATCGTGTTTTCTTGTACAGGCTGTCTATCAAAAATTTAGATGTTGAAACACTACAAATAGCGTATCAAGACTTTTTTTTTAAATATGTATAGCTTCTGAGAGGAGTTTTTCTGCATTATTTGCTTATCTTCACATTTCTTTATGTACAGTTTCCTTTGTTTGCAATAGATATGGTATTCCATGAAACAGAGTCTTGTTATTAAATAGTAGCAATTATAATAGAGCTGTGTTTCTTGTGTTTTTTTTAACACAGAAAATGGCAAAGTATTTTGGGGCTTGCTGGTTTCTTTTCTTGTACAATTGATGGGTGTTTTTCCTCATGTTCTGATTCTTAGTATTGGGTGTTTTGTCATCTGTGACAGTTCAGTGACTTTCCTGATGGTTCATATGTTAGGTATATGCTTTTTGGTTTTCTAAGGATTTGCTTACATTTATTCTGTCTGCTGTATTTCCTTTGTCTTATCTATATGGTCAATGCAAAGAATGGGTTAGTTGGCAAACTCCCAAAGTCAGCTTACTGTCATGAAAAGCAAATTGAACCAAAGGTAACTTTTCTTGCACATCTTTTTTTTTTTTCCTTTCTTTTTTTTCTTTTCTTTTCTTCTATTATTTTGTAAATTGGGTTTGGAGACGATTTCTGCCTGCCAGCAGTCTTTCTCACATCAGTAGTAGCAGACTTGTTGCAACGGTAGTATTCTGGAAGGCAAATTGTTATGAAAAAGAGGTTGGTGATGCCAGAATAAGTTCAGCTGATGCATGTCCATGCTTTGTTCTCAAGCAGGACATAAGCATTTGGAAAAGAGGTGATGCTCTGGCATGTTTTGTTGCAACTCTTCTTCATATTATTGCTACTCTAAGGATTAACGATAAAACATTAGCAGTCCAAATATTGTTCTTCAGCTCACAAGCCTGCAACACCGTCATGAATTGTGTGCTCTATGCAGCTCAAAAATGGCGTACAATCTAGGTGAGCTATGTTCCTGGAAGCATGAGGCAATGTACTTTGTGTTCTACCATATCCCAAGGTACAGGTAATTCCGTGTAAATGTTAGGTTTGTTCAGTATTATCATTGCTGTTGTAGGAGCCCTTAGTTGATGGTGTGCTTCACGGCAAATTGTGTTTGTAATTACAGGTTTCCTAACTTCAGGTTATGATTCTAGCTATTCGGGGAAGAGACTATAGCATTTAACACTCTCCTACTTTTTGCTGTTTCTTGCTTGCTGTTTTTCCTATTTTTGATTTTTTCTTTTGGTTGAGGGGAGGAGGTAGGGATCATTAGTAAAGCTCTAGATACTAGCCTTTCATTAAAATTAAAAACCCAATCCTGACATGCTGCTGTGAGACCTTTTTTCTTTCTTTTTTTTTTTTTTTTTTGAGAATCTGATGAGTCGTATGTCTCCAGGTTTTGTGGTGTTTTGAAAGGGCTGTGATAGATTTATTATTTGCTTTTTGGTTTTGCATGATGGGGTGGGTAGTCCTTTGTTGGAGTTCTTGAACACCAAGAATACAATGTTGTATACAGTTACAAGGAACTGAGAAGTACAGTTGGTTTTCACTTGGTGGCTGCCATTTCCCTTTAGCATCTCTTCTGACCTAGTTCTAGCAGCCTCTGTTTCAAGAATTTCTGAGGTTTATCTCCTACTAAGATTCTTATTATAGTTGTTCTAGTATATTTACTTCTATAGAGTAGCACCTTACTACCTGACTGAACTGAAATATGATGCTCCAAGTGGTCCAGAGCATGATCCTTACATTGTGTTTCTCAAAATTGCTATCGGTAAAGTTGATGGAATTTAGTCTGATAAGACAGAAAAGTTTCTAGGGCTATTTTGTGCAAAGAAGAATGGTAGCTGTGTGGCACAAGGCATGGTATTCCAGCTTCTGCCTGCATGACTGTTACTTGAAAATTCAATTTACTCTATATAACTTTCTGCTTACTATTGCTGTGCAGCTGATAAAAGCTCTAACTTTGAGCTTTTCAGAACATAGTTAAAACATTTTATTAACTGTATTAAAGTTTATTTTCAGTAGTTACTTGCAGAATGGTTCTCAGTTCAAACTCATTTTAACCTGGTTACAGTAATGACCATTTTACTTCTCACTGTTTACAATCCTTTTACTGCTTCTGTTTCTTACTGCTTGGAAATTGATATGATATATAGCAAAAATTCTTTGAAGTGATTGGGAGTTTTCCTTGAGCCAGTGTATGGAATTGTGCCCTTGTTACTTTCACATTTTCTCATAGTTGTTTTGAAATCTTGGGTCTTGGCATTTGGATATTTGGAATGGAAGCACTGCATAGAAGTGTTTGTTTAGTTCAAAATGATTAGTGTTGAATCCTAACATCAAAATTATCTGTGCTGTGCTATGTAGTTGTAAAGTGGGTCTTTATCTTGTTTTGCACTTTTTTGAAGTTAAATAAGGATAACGACTGCATTTTGAAATGTGTAAGTGTAGTGCCTGACAGAGACACGTATCACCAACCTGACTTGTATCCTGAAACTTTGACAGCTCTATCACAGTGCTTTACACTAACTTAAAGTATGCAGTGAGAAGTGGGTATGTCTTCCTGCATTCTTACTATTTTCCTATACCAACTCTTACAAAATTGACTAGATTTGTCTATCTTGCTAAGAGACTAATGCTTTAGGAAACTTTAGAGTGTAGAAGGCAGCTCTATTCTCAGTGTAGTTTCTGTTGCAGTTTGAAATTGTCTATTAATGATTATAATTTGAGTTTGTCTATTGCAGACAGCAGCTACTGACACTTGTTTTTCTTGATTTTTGAGGCTTGAACTGTATTGTTTGGGTACTCTATCTTCTGTCAGTATACTGAGACCCTTGTTCACCTGGTTTTCTGTCCAATACAAGTCTCTTCCTTGTCTGTTTCCTCTGTTCCTATCCTGTGTGAAAACAGAATGTATCTTAATTTTTTTATTCCTGTTTTTTTTGTAGATATTAATTTGGTACCATAGGGCCCAGTCCATGTCTCCTCTGAATCCCAGCATTGTGGGGTTAGCTGGAAAGACTTTCATGAATTTAACCTAGTGTTCTACCTTTTGACAAGTGAACGTTTAGCTCCCATTTATGTGGAGAATGATGAATTTCTCCAGTAGTTTCAGTGCTGTGACCATAATTGTTGTCAGTTTGGGGGGGGGAAAAAAAGGCAGTTAAAAAACTGAAATCAGTGTGAAAGGTGACTAGACTTGTGGTTTGGCTTGCAAGCCAACTTGAAGCTTGTAGTCATTTGAATGAGATACAGTGTTTTTTCTAAGGGGGGGATCTCAGCAATGCATTGAAGGCTTCTTGCGCCCAAGGGAGGGTGCGTTGGATTTCCAGCATGAATTAGTGCTTCCTGAGTTACTTGGAATGGTCTGAGGCAGGGTCAGGGTCTGTGGAGCTAAACGTACCTCGCTCAATATCCCAAATTAAGCAATCTAAATCCTGTTTGGGATAAGCAAGAGAAGAGGATGTCTAAAGTTCACTTTACTTTTGTGCAACCACAATAACGCTCAGGTCACATTGCTTTATAAATGTAGTAGTCTAAAATTTTAAGTATACATAACGTGTGTGTATATATATGTGTACTAGGTGCACCAGAAGCCATAGTTTCTTATTAAAAAAAAAAAAGTGCGCTTTGTTCTTGAACTGGTTTAAACTCTGATACTACTGATTACTAGAACTGCAGGTAGTGAATGGATGTCTCAGTTCTGAAGTTTGCTTACTGCTGCTTGGTCTGAAAGCAAATTTTGAAATTTCCTTAGTGTTGCTGAGCATGCTGTTAAGAGAGCATGACGGAGGGTATTATTTCTATAGGGCCATTGTTGTACGCAGGCTGTTGTGGGCTCCCTAGCTAAGTAGAAATGGAGTATCCACAAGATAGGAAGAGATGAACTTTACATAGAGAGGTTGGAGGACTCTCTTGGCTAAAGCAGGTATTATTTCATGTATTAAGATTGTTTTTTCTTGAAAACAATACTTTTATTAATTTTGTGTGTTTTCTTCCTTCTTTTCTTCTTCATTCTTTCTTTCTTTAAGCTATGCAAAGGGATTTTATGTGAGGCTATTATTTTGAAAAAGAAACTAGGCCAGGGGCTGTATGCATAGGGACCAGTGGTTGAGACAGTAGTAAAGGAATATTCCAGGTTTGGTTTGCTGCTCTCTGAAAGGCTTCTTGAGGATCAGTTAGGTGGGTTTGTCTCTGTCTTGGTACTGGTCTGAAAAATAGTTCTAATTTTGTGTTTCATGTGTTGGATGCTAAGTGCCTGAACAGTTATGAGGTTCCTTAAAAGAAACCCAATGCAAGTAGCCAAGTAATTCTCCTTTAAATAAGAGTTTTCCTTGGTTTTCTTAAAGCAGAGTATAGGGTTTGAAGAACAGCAATAATGAAAAAAACAAGTAATAGATTTTTAAAATCCTTCTCAGCTGATGTAGAGATCTGAGTTTTTCTCTAGTGCTGATCACTTCTAATTGATATTTTTATAGGACCAGCTTACACTGACCTATCATGGCATCCAACAAATTTGTCATTAAGGTAAGTAGAACGTCATAGCTTTCATTTAAAAAAAAAAAAGTCTGTAATACTGCTTAGAATGTGTGTACATTGATTTTCAGTTAATGATGAAGAGGTGCATCCTTCAGGCTTCTGGTCATAGTAGCATATTTTGTATTAGCTTTTCTCTGGAGGCAAACTTGAATCACTGCTGTATTGTGGCAGAGTGTGAGGTCAGCTGAAGATTAAAATGTAACTAAAAGTGAGTAGTGGTGTAGTTAGAAACTGCATGAATTCTCAGTAAAACAGTATTTGCAACTTGAAATAAAATTTAGGGTTGATTCTTCTCTTACTGTAATCTTGCAATATTATTTGGGTACTTCTCAGGTAATCTAAGAGTTCCTGGTTTAAGGCGTAGTAATGTTCTTAAACTCTTTATCACACTTGAATCTTTATTTGTATCTTTTTTTGCCCCTTTTCCTATTTTCAGGGATTAGTTGTCTTACATCCAGTAAAATGCCATTGCAGTTTATTTTGCAAACAATCTCTGACTTTTGGTTATGTATCTTTTCAAAGTAATGCTTTTCAAAACATTCTGTAATGAACATAGCACTTTGTAATTCTTCTACTGTAACTATATCAGCTTATCAATAACTAAAACTAATTGCTCAGTAAAAATTGTGAAACCTTCTCTTGTGGACCTTCTCTCCTGTTTCTGTGTCCCGGAATGTCTGCAGTAGTTTAGGTAATGCATACATTTCGAAGTGATTACCACAATATATTATTCTCTTGGAAATGTTTTTTCCAGGAATTTTCTTAACAGAAGAGACTTTGTCCTCTGTGGATTAGCTTGGGTTTTTTGGAAGGCAGCTACAAAAACCTTCCTAACTGTTCAGGCTGTGGAAGCTGTTGAAGCTTGGTTTTGTGGGTAACCAACCTGTTCAACAAGCAGACCAAACACTTAATTTTTGTGTGCTATGTGTTCTTTTCCAAGGAAAACTGCTGTCATTTAGTGGGAGATTTGCTTTATTTTTTTTACTATTTAACATGACTGTAAACCTTAAATTGACAGTATGATGTCTATACTATTCACCGCTTCTGAACTGATATAGGAATTAGGAGAAATATCTTGATTTTGAGCACATTTTAGCTGATACTCTGAGTCTATATACCACTGATGTGGGTAACAACAGGAGCCGAGGCTGAAGGCATTGTTTTTCTCAGCTGTGAACTCTTGATATCATCAATATTAATGTAAGTGCCTGAGAAAACAAGTGGTGTGAGTTGAAATATCTTCATTAGATAAAAAGCATTAAGATGTTTGATTACTGACCTGCATTATTACAGCTTGCTGATTCAGCATAGGGGCTTTACTGGTATTCAGCATGTACCCTGGCAATCACTAAGTAGTTTAACATCACCGACTACCTGAGCAAAAGGACAGGTTCTCGTTGAGCATGTGTTTGTAGGTAAGCAATATCACAGACAGCTTTTGAGAGTGCCAAGGAGATACAACTTTATTTTGTTTCTGATAGTATTTGAGAAATGAGGATAAGTTTTTGCATGTACTGAATACTGAAAATTAACTTTACCTTGACTAATATATATCAAATATATAATGTAAATATGTGAAAAGCTGGTTGGAATTCACTTTGTGCCCAGATGCATAACATTTTACTTGTTAGATTGGAGATTGTGTGTGAATTTTTGCTTCTTTACATTCACTGGGTTTGTATTTAATGTGAATATTCCCTTTTTAAAGACTGTTCAACTTTCACATAAATTTTTCAAGGAAGATCCCTGTGCAGAAGATCGTCCATTAAAAGGCAGAAAAATATTCTCACTCCTCTCTGCAGGGGGAGTATAGAAAATACTATGTTCTTACTTTTAGGTTCCTTGTGTTTGATAGGGATATTTTACTGGGTGAAAATGTTTCATGCATGCCTCGTCTTCTACATTCTCTACTTCTAAGTTTTTAGATTTTGTGAGCATGTGTATGTTAATCTTTTTGGTAAGACAGCGAGAAGTATAGCTTATCAGTCTTTCAAGTCTTAGCTGACTGGAACATAATTAAGAGGAAAACACCTGTAATGTGTTTAATGGCTTTGCTTAACGTCTATGAGAATCTCTGTACCTCCAATGTAACGGTCAGTTATTTTCAGTAGAGGGAGTAGTTGGCCTATTTTTGAAAGGCGATCCTAAGCTTGGGTTTATGGGCAATTAAGAGCGATTGAAATAAAATAATTGATGGAGTAAAATAGCTTTAAACCTTAATACAAAAACTACAGTTAGGTCTTAAACACACTTTCTTCACTTGCCAAGTGGCTGAATGCCATAGTGTTGTGATGTGCAATAGATAATATTTTATGCAAGTTAATTTGATCAGCAATTTTCAATTTTAGGAAATATTGATACTTCATAAAGCACTGCATGGTAAAATACCCCCAAATCTGGGAAAATAAGACATATGAATTTAATTAAGCTTTCTCTGTGTGTTGCTAAAATATTTTACTGCTGTTCTGAAAAATAAATCTTAAGTTTAATTGGTGAGGCTTAAAGCAAAATCATGAACTCTATATGGATTTGAAAAATAATATCACTAGGGCCTTGTTTAAAACTTTGGACAAACTAGAAAGAATTGCTCTTCCAGAATTGTGTAAATTGACTTTATTCATGCCAAACTGCAGAACTAAATATAGTAATTTTTATGGCTGTAATAGAAAAATTTCATTTACTGTTTTCTGCAATTCGTTCATTTGCCAAACACTGAAGACTTTAAGTTGTTACTACAGTTCAATAGCCTAAGTCAAAGGGAAGCTTTTTTTACTTTGCCGTTTCCTACTTTGAGAAATTAGGAGCTCTGTTCTGTCTCAGATTTGTAGGCCTTTGCTAGCACGTATCTTAGATTAAGATAATTATAGTTTCAGTGTTCCTTCTGGTCATCTAGCACACTCTGCAATCGATTTTTCAGCAGTGTTCCTTGTTATCAATTTAAATTACTGCATGCTGGAAGTGTATATGCAACTTTTTGATCCTTCCTACTTCAGATTTTTTGCTTGCTTTCAGTTGCAAGTTCCTTTGAAGAAGCAAGCATATTTTTCTGTTTTATACTGGGAACAAAGATGGAAGTACTAGATATGATTGGACAGAAAAATGACAGTACAACTGTAATGTGGTCAATTTCCCCTTCATTTTGCTTGTGTATGCTTTACTTTTTTTATGTTGATGTATCTTAATGTAATCGTTAAGATATTGATTTATAACCAAAGGCATCTTAACATCTGTCTTCGCAGAGTGCTCCATGAAAGAAAGTGTGTATAGAAGGAGTGTCGATTATAGGCCCTAACAGTAGGTAGAAGGAAATGGAAAGGTATCTCCCTGTCAGACAATATGCTAGTACGTACTTAGTGCTGTATGTGTCACTTGAGGGTCTGCTCATGGACCTGTAGAAGGTATTGTTGTCTTTGGTCTGGAATAAGAAAATGCGGAATTGATTTTGAAGGGGCCTTTTTTGATATCTTCATGCATATTTAAATACATTACTAGATTTCTAGTGCTAAAGCTTTGCGATATCTCTGGCCTTTCCAGTGCTTTCTTTTTTTAGCTACCAGTTGAAATGTAGTACAGTGATAGTATGTTGACTGTCGGGTACGTCTGTCTGGGTGATCCTTAGGTGACATCTAAGTGGGCAAGACAGATTAAAGTTCACACTTCTGTGAAGTGTGTCCATTGAATTAGCTAATCAATATTTCTGTAAATATTTTGCTCTGTGAGAAAGTGGTGTGTTTGCTGCTTCTTGCAAGTTGCTTGGAGAGAAAAATCTAGGGAGATGAGTCGGTTTTCTTATCTAATTTTTAAATTTTTCTCTGATTCCATGTAATGAGTGATGGAGGATAGTAAATGCATTTTACTGCTATATTAAGTCCATGGATAGCTCTCTCAAGTGGAGAGCGAGAATAAGGAAAACTGTTTGTGTTTAAAATAATTTTTTTTGCATGTTGTGACTGCTCAGAGTTACTACACTAATACTACAGATGTTTGGGTTTTTTTTACATACATAGTTTTGAACTGTTTAACATACTGTTCTCTAGTTTGAGAGCTAGGTTTTTTTAGTGTTTAGTTAACTAATAAATACGATATTTTCTGATGTCCATTTCTTTTTCGCCATTGCAAAACTGTTTGTATATGAAACTCTTGTAGTTGGAGTGCTTGCAAATGTTTCAATAGAAATACGCTAAGATTAAGTTTTCTACAATTAGATAGAATTTGTAAACGTTCTCCAAACTGATTAAAGGTTGTTGAGTTTTACATGTAATGTATGTTCTTATATTCGCTTTTTGGGTCTTTAAAAATTAAGAAATAGCTATATTAACCATTTAATGGTGGTTTTCTAGGGATGGTGTTCTCCTAAAGCAACGTTGCTCAGAACAACTATAAATAAAGGTAGCTGGAATTGTTATCATCAAGTAGCATCATACACTTCATTTGGCTCTGATGTTCTTTTCTAGACAAATGGATAAAATATGATACTTGTCTAAAAGGGTTTAAATGTCTTAATAAGATAATGAGGGACCTGGGGGAAAATATGATTTAAAATAGGAGGTAGAAAACAATAATAATGGATGGAGGGACATCTATTTAGTTTTCTTTCTTAACTCTGTATTTAATTCCCAATTTCATGGGACCAGATATGGAATGACTAAAGTGATGAGTAAATAAGTTCCAGAAGAAAGAAAAGAGGAAGTTGGGAGGTAGAGGGGGAGGAAAATTAAGTGTACCGTCTAATTCTAAACCTCCTGGAGTTAATGGAAGTTTCCTCACTGACCTCAGAGGATTAATTTTCAAGCCTAGGGAAATGATGAGTGGATGAAGAATTGAGAGATTAAAGTGTTAGCAAAAGGAGAAAGGAATAGGAAGCCAGAGGGATAAACATCAGTAGTGGAAACACTGCTTTCATGGGGATCACTTAAGGAAGAAAAGGATGGTTCAACTTGCATTACTTTTTTTTGGTAATTCAAATAAATCTGATTAGTTTTAGAAGTACCAGTTGTGCCAGAAAATGAGGTTTTTGCTAATTGTGAGCACTATAGTACTGTGACAGTGATATGGGATTCTAAATACACACTGTACCAAGTGATACTAATTTTCTTAGATGCAATTAGTTCAAAGGTGTAATCTCCATGATATTTGTCATATGCCTTATTTCTGACCAGCACTACCGTATTTTACATCTCCACTGCTCTGCTTCTTGGAGATATTGGTGGTACTGCCTGCTTGACCCCTGAGTTCAGCAGTGAAGGAGGAAGGGATGGGAAACTTAGAAGCAGACTTCAATCTCTCGGAGTCCAGCAAAACATCAGGGCTTAGCAGAGATGCTGCATGGGGTCACTGAATGTCTTTAGGTCCTGGGAGAGGCTGCAGCTTGCGCTGTAGGTGAAATTCTTCAATTCTTTCCAGTGAGTTCAGATGGAGGTTAGTAGGCTGGGAGGTAAAGGGATCGATGTTTCATATACCACCTGGTAATGTCATGTACAAACAGTTTAATGATGCAGTGATGCAGTTTTTGCTCTTGATGTTAGTATCATGAAAATTTAATATAAAAATTTTCATATTGTTTTGTGTGGCTTCTCCCTACCCTGGACAATGTAGATGGACCTTGGACAATGTAGATGTAGATTCTGATATGTGGAAGTTATCTGAGCATTTGATATATGAGTGTGTTCTGACTGGACTATGGAGTAAAAGGGAGAAGAGAGACTGACAACACATTTTTATTCTTTCCTTATGTTTCATCCATGTGGTTCACAACTTCCTTAAAAGGAGTCTATTTTTAAAAGCAAAATTATTGCTTGGTTTCAATTCTCAAATAAAAGCTTAGTTTCTGGACATTTTGTGTTCACTGCAGCCCTTATTCAACCATGACTTTGCAGTATTTTTCTTGACTCAATAGCCAAACTTTTCCTTAAATAATGGTACCACAGGACATGGCACCCTATTTCAGTATTCTGCTGCAGTCATTGCTAAGCGTGAGCACTGATGACGCTCAACTATTGTGAAAACCCTTTAAACTGCTGATAAAATGATGACTCATGGTCACCTGATGAAAACAGATTCATTACCATGCCTCCAGAAACTTTAGATCCCATGTAAGTGTTTCACTTCCCACACTAGTTCTTCTAAAAGGGATGATGATGCAGTTATTTTTTAACAGTTGGCAGCTGCTCAATTAAGCTGTGACAACGTGGTTGGCAAAAACTATAAATTCCAGACTTTTTTAATAATAGTTTAAGGAACTAAAATCTGTATGAGCTGTGAAGAAGTCACCAACGTTATTTGCTGTGTTACTTGGAGTGTTTTCTAATCAAATTATACATTTTAAATTTCATTTACCGCTACTGAATTAAGTTCTTTTTACAGTGGATCTGACCCAAACCTCACTGAAGTCAATGGGCTTTGGATCAGAGCCTGTAGGAGTGTATTGGTAGCGCACTGTAGCTTAACTAAGGACGTTTCATAAACAGCCTTCCTCAGTTCAGTTTATCTGTCTTTGTTAAATGCAGTCTGTTTGTCTATAATGTCAATGTCTAAAGAAGTTAGGTTGGAGAACTATCGAAAAGTGATTCAGCCAAGTAATAAAATATAAATCAGTTTTAATTCCAATATGAAAAGAGTAAAAGGAAAACCCCTGTGTTGCTGACTGGTGATTACCCAGGGACTGTGAAAAGATGGATAAATGAAAATAGAACTGTGAAAAAACTTTAAATTAGACTTTTAAGTGTGTATGATTCTATGTTATAAAGCAGAAAAAGGGTCCCAATGAGTAATTTAATGTAGGGTAGTGAATGGTTCATTCACTCTTAAATGATCAGGAGTTTGACTGGTGACTTTTGTCTTACACTAGTTTCCCTCTTTTGACTGGAAATATTTCGAACTTGAAATGCCGTGAGACACCATGCTTAAGAAAATCAAAATATTAAGTGATTTCAAATGTGTATGATTGAAACTTTTACTGGAATGTATAATCTTGGTGTGTGTATAGGACCAATATAAAAATATTATGTTCCTCTTTCTTTTTAAACAGATGTTGACTAAGTAAAATTCATGCTTTAAAATTTAACATGCAGACTCCTACAATTTTTTTTAGTTATATCTCCATTACTGTTTGTTTTTCCATATATTTTCTAGCTGACTCATTTCAAACTTAGATGATGAACATTATGTATTTATTCTGTGCTAAAAACTGGGACTCATCTAGTTTGAAAAAGAATGGTCTGATCAGAATTGAATATTAACTTCAGATATTAAGAAAAAAAATGTAGAAACAAGATAAATTTCTTAGCTGCTATAATATCAGTCATACAAAGTGTGTCAACAAATTACATATGGGAAAGTCATGGCTTGTTTGTGTGTTGATTTCCCCCCCCCCCCCCCCCCCCCCCGAATCCCTCTCTACCATTTTCATTACCACAAGCAGTGTGGTAATGAAGAGCCAAAAAGTTGCAGATTTAATAAAGACATTTTGTAATAATGTCAGAAACACATTTGAAAAGCAAGCTGTGGTATGGAGTGAAGTGGTATCTTAATTGGCAAAAAAGAACTCTTACTACAGAAGACAAGTTCTGTAGAGTTTGTCCATATTCTAGCCCTTCTGCTGTTGTGTATTGTTTATCCTTCTGTTTTTTAACAGAATCTGTCTACTTTTGCCTTAGGGTGATATTGCTTGGCCAAATGAACAGAGAGAATAAACACCTTTATATAACGAATAAAAATCAGATTATCTGTATAGGTTCATTTAGTCGTACAAAGAAATGGTAAATGAAGATGGGTCTTGCCAAGCCGTGGTGTCTGTACCTTTGCGTATCAAGCTAACCTATTTTTTATTTCCCTGCTTCATAGAATGCAGTATTTTTAATGAGACCTACGCAAAAGACAACTCTGCCTTCTTACTACAAAACAGTATTTGTAGCTGAGAGATTTTCACTTGGGAAAGTGGGAAAAGAATAGTTTGTGGTCCAGATCACGTGCAGATGGTTTTGAAGCAAAACCTTAACTTCAGTGATTTGAGTGCTTCAGGATGATCTTTTCCTGTTGGCTGTGTACACTATGCTAGGGAAGTACGGTCCATTTATGAAGCCTTAAGAGCAAGTGTCATCTTTCTTGGTTTTGTACTTTCTTGTCTTTGTAGCTTCGTTGAGGCTTCTTTGCTATTTCTGCTATCTGTGCATTTTACAGATGGATCCTCTTGCATGAAGTCCTGAATCTACAAGCTTCAGCAAAACAAAGACTTTATTCCTTTTTCTAAGTAACTTGCCACACACATATGAAATAGCATTCAAGTGGAGAATCGCTGCAAAGATGTTGCATCAACTGCTCGTTGAAGAATAGTTAGTTGTTAGTCTTGAGGGAGAGTGAGAAAAAGAACAGAGGTAAGGAAGAATGACGTGGTTTCCACACAAGAAAATGTGACATAGCCACAGAACATTTTCTCAGCATTTTCTTATTGTTGATGACTGAGGTTTGAGGATATCTGTAAAGGTAATGCAAGAACTCTATCCTCATTTTACTCTGAAAACATGTGCAATAACTAAACTAAGCTCTATTCCACATGCAGGATCCTCTTTGCAAGGCCCTGCTTAGTTTCCAGGAAGTAGTAAGGTGCCTGGCATATCTGACACCACTCAACTGGTGAAAGAGTAGTTTATATAAGATACAGTTAAATACAGTCTTTCAAGTTCAAGCCAATATTCTCCTATTTTAAACTCAGAGGGTTGTCTTTGTTCATTGAATATACCAGTGATTTAATAGCACTCATAATTAACCAAATATACGTGGTTGTGGTTTATCCTGCTTTGTATCATACAGATAAAGGCTGATAGAAGAGAAGTGTATAGCTCTGAACAGAAAATATTTGCTGAACTAAAGAGTTGGGAAAGAGCTAACTCCTGGGCCATTAAAGAGGATCTGTTCAATGCCAAGATCCTAGGATTTGACAGTTGGAAGGGTCATGCAGTATATAACTTTCCCTTCTTTATTTTGACATTCCTATAGCATAAAAATAGGAAGGAGAGTAATATAAGTAGCACTACCATAGTGTATTGCCTTGCCATAATAAGGTAATCTTCAGTAGTGGAAAACAAGCTTATAAAGAGTTATTCCCTTTGTGGTACTGTCTGTAATCCTCTGGTTCTTATTTTGCTGGGTGTTAAATTGTCACATAATTGCAATCCATGTCTCAGGGAATTTACAAACAATTGAGATGATAGGAGTAATCTGGCACATCAAAAGTTGAAAATGGAGCCCATAATTTAAGAACACAATCAAACAAAAACGTATTCTCTCCTCAGTGTTCGTAGCATAATACGAAATAGACTGAATAGCAGTGACTGGTGATTAAATTGTCATTGGCTGCCATGGGCGTCCCAGCGGAGAGAAATCTTACAGGAGGGTTTGGAATAAAAGAACAACATTGGTTTATAGATTTCTTCAGAAAATTGTTAGAATTTGTCATCAGTTTTAAATCTTTATATGTCAATTTATGCATCTTTCAGAAAATGGAATTGAATATTTTATTTTGCTTTTGTTGTTTGCTGAAAACAGAGGGTGCTGTTTAGAGATGACCTTAAAAGACTTAAAAAAAAAAAAAAAAAAGTTAAGGAAAATGTTTCTTTGCCTATATCCCTTCACTCTGATAATTGGCAGAAATTGTGATTTGATTTGCAGAATGTTTGGAGGATACAACTAGGGGTACTTGCTGATTAGGAACTGAAAAGAGATTTAATTACAGATGCCCAGCATATTCTACATAGTTCAGAAAACCCTTTGCTAATTTGAAGCCATTTTCTGTAGGGCTATTAGAGATGGTTCATACGTCATCATGGTTGTTTTAGAGGGGCCTACATTATTAAGCAGTTAGGAACTGTTGGGATTTAGTCTGGTTTTGTAAATTGCTGTTTGAACTATGATACAAATTTTGGGAAGGAAAAATCCAGTGAATAAAAAATATTGTAAGTTCAGAAGTGAAACGATACTCGGCAATCATTAGAATCTACCTTTTTGTTAGAATATCTTCTGCAGGCATCAAGAAATCTCACGCTATTTCAAGCTGTACACCTAGAAAATCACTTCAAGCTGTTGTTGGTAGCCGGCATTGTGACGGGGTGAGGCAACCATTATTCACGTACTGTTACGAGACAGCATTCCCACTTCAAGCAGAGAAAATGAGGGTGGCAAAATACAGTTACCAGATTTGTCAGTTGGCTAGGCTGTTGGATCTGTAAAAAAGTGTTATGGGTACCACTGATGATCACGGACTGTTAAAACATAATAGAAAGTTTGATCTTGACAGCGGGCTACAAATTCAAAACCAGTTTAGAAGGAGATAATACGTCTGGAATTACCGGCAGCATTGCTCGTCATTGTTCCTTGGAGAGCCATGTGTAAGCAGAGCCTCGCTTCACATTCTATTGCTGTGCCAATTTGGTATTCCTCCTTTACACAGAGATGTTAGGAATAATAGAATGTCAAACACTTTAGCTTTTTTTTATTAGGAAGCAAAAAGTGGAGAACCCCGCCGGAGCAGAGTGGGGCTGGGGGGGCTTCAGCACCAGCCCCGGCCGGGACAGCGGCTCTCCACGCCGGCCCCTCTGCGGCGGGGGGGCCCTTCTGCTCTGGTTCAGCCTCGCTGGGCGGCATCGACGGGGAATCGAGTAATGCTGCTTGGTTTCTTCCTCCCTGGTCTAGTTTAGCTAACCAGTCCCCCTCTTCAAAGACAGAGAAATGGCAAGCAGTGTTAGTTCATTTCAGTTCTGCCTAGTTACAGAGCCAGACTGCTTCCTTTGAGGAAACTCAGAAGAACCCCTTTCAAGGGTCATTTACTGTTTGTTTTTATAGTGAATTACCCTTCATACATATTTCTTTTCTAATGACTTTTTGATCATTTCTCTAATTTGGGAAGTATACTTTTAAAGACTTTTGGTGACATGTTTATTTTTCTTAAATGCTTATGGAACAGAAACACAACCTCATGAGGCATGTGTGTCCCAAATGGAATTAGAATGGTCCCACAGTGTTAATTCTGTTCATCCATTATATCTCTGAATTTTTCTCTTCTAACTTTAATCCTGTAATTTTAGCGAAGAAACTATTTTGAAGAACCTTGCTTTCTATGCACACGTTAAAAAGATCATTAGGGTATAAGCATATGGAAAACTTAGTAGGCAATTTCTCCTTCCCCCTTCACTTTCCCACATATGCAAATGAACATTAGGGGTAAAAAAAAAAAAGGGCAAATAGAACCAGAAATATGTCTCTGACATTTTTACACCCACATTCTTGATAACAACCTTGTACTTTCAATCTGTCTTTTTATCAATGAGGTCTTAGAAATTTCAGCCATGGGTAGTGGGGTTCACAGATGCTGGAAAGATGGTGGCCTCTGCTTTTTGTTGCTGGCTGTGGGAGGAAATCTCAATTTGCCTGAAAAATATTGAGAATTCTTGTATTGAGTGACTGAAGAAAATATTTTTGATTTATACTGCATACTTGCCTTTTAAAATTGTATGTTTTATTGCTAGACATAGAATGGGAAGATGGGACAGTTTGATATGCTTGAGCTATGGCAGTCTTTAGATGTAAGTGTGTGAACAGTAAAGCTACTAACTGATCTCCTTGTGTTGCAGATAGCTTGCATCCTCTTTTCCCTAA
The DNA here is from genome assembly GCA_020745775.1 of Theristicus caerulescens. Lineage (NCBI taxonomy): Eukaryota > Metazoa > Chordata > Aves > Pelecaniformes > Threskiornithidae > Theristicus > Theristicus caerulescens. Next base: position 121,531,398 of record CM036561.1, on the reverse strand, counting down.
TGGTTTCACAGTACTCTCCTCAGTAAACTATGAGAGCAGTAGGGCTTTGTTTATTATTAAAAAAAAAAAAAATTACTGGTAGTTGCAGAAGACTTTCCAGTGATTTCTAAGTAAATTAGCAACAGCAATTTACAGCAAGGATTTGCTGTAAATTTTTTGCAGCAAAAATTTGCTTAAAAAAAATCAGCAAACTAGAGATTTAAGACAGTCATGTACTAGAGCTGTAATATAATAGTTACAGTTGTAATAAAAATTAGAATAATTTAATAGAATTTATGTGCTAAGAGAATACGAGTGAAGTTACCATAGTTTCAGAATGTCTTGGATTGTAACGATGGCAATGTTTATTTTTAATTTCTTGATTTTTTTCCAAATTTTTTTCCCTTCTAAACAATGTAAAGGGAAGAAAAATTTACTTTTGTGAAATAAGAGTCCTGTTTACTTTTAGAAAAATTTGTTTCAATTTATTAATTAATAATTTTTATAAAAGGGGGTAAATATGTATGTTGTAATGCTCATTTTAAGAAACTTAAATCTCAAAGCTTCTAATATTGGCAGTCTGGCATTCATTGTAAGTATAATAGGTTATTTCATGCTGCTTCTCTTTATATTCATGGTTATGATACTGAAATGTTAAGACCACACACAGACAACAAGGTCTCTAGCCACTTACGCATGTAAACAGTCTGGCTTTTTACAAAGTGGAAAAATATTTCTTGTGCAGTATTTTAACATGATCAGCATGTTAAGGCTCAATCTGCAACTGTGTCAACATTTCTTTGGCTGTAACCATTAATTCTGTAGCCTCTTGATAATATGTAAAATGTGAAACTGGTTTGTTTACTACTGGGATTTGTCAGCAATTACTGTCTGCATTTAGCTTAGTACTTTCAAATAGATAATAGATCAAAGAATTATTTTGCATCATCACTCTGGTTTTAGTAAAACAAAGGATTCCCCCCCCCCCCCCCCCACTGGCTTTGGGCTCTTTAAAGGGACATTGGAGCAATACATTTTATAAATATTGTTCTTATACCTGTTTGGTGTCAGTAGGCACAGGTACAATACATTAAATGAGATTCTGTAACTACTCTTTGACATGAATTTAGCTGTAGAGACAGGAACATACATCTCTCTCGGGCCTTGGGTTATCGTGAGACCTGGCATGGCTTCAAAAGAGCTAGGATTTGTTTTGTTTATTATTTTTTTTAATTAATGCATGTTTTCAGCATTCTTATTACCATTAGGAACTGCAAGTGCAGTGGTCATGCAATGTTATCTAAGTGCCGTAGTCTTCACAAAGAATTGTGAAGACTACAAGTTCTGATAGACTGTTCTTCATTTGTTTATAGTATGGAGCTAATAAGAGTAAGATGGCATAGAAACATTTTTATGGACATCATATCTAGTCAAATAATAAACATTTGGTTTTATAGTGGCTTTTATCTCTGTTCTCAAAGTCTTTAATATATTTATGAAGTTAGTTTCAGCGTCTCTTTGAGGTTTTACAGGTAACAAAAAAAAAAAAACCACAAACAAACCCCCAGACTTACTAGACATATCTACAGAACTTTGGTAAGGATTTTTTTGTTTACTTAGAAGTAGGCTGTATAATCACTAACTAAAACTTGCCACTGCTCCTGAGAAAGCTGCCATTGATTAATTCTGTGGTCTCAGGGGCACTTTGTTAAAATATTTCACCTGAGCTTGTCTTATAAGTTTGTACCAATCTAAAGTATTTGTTTTCCTATGAATATTTTCTTTGAGATAAAAATAACAGCATAGCATAGAATGCACACCAGTCTATAAGACTGCCACTTTAAAAATCTCAAAATACAGACTGAATTGCAATATGGATGAGCTAAATTATTGGGCAGAAATTCAGTTTTAGGAATAGTCATCTGATAGAAGAAGCTATTATATGAAACTCTTAAAAGGCAAACCTGTATTTTTAAAGTCACTGTTATAAAGTATTTAATAAATGTGTCACTATTACTATAGGAGGTTAGTAAAGCTTTCAGTTTGTAGATCACTATCTTTTCATTTTTAAGACTTAAATGCTCTTTGCTGCTTAAATTGTTACCATTACTGAATACCACTCAGACCAGATGTTTTGTAAGTGCTAAAATTGGAATGAATCTTTTGCCCAGTAAAAACCAAACATACCATTCTCCCAAACAGCATATGAACAAAGAGAATCAATGTGTTTCATCATTCCTGTTCAGCTGTCTGGCCCAGCTTCTTTTCCTTAGATGGAAAAATGATAAATATAAATTACAAAGCGAGACAGCAAATGATCTTTATCTGTTAGTTAAAACTAAATTCTTGTTACCAGTTTTGTTTTCCAAGATTTTAAACATTTAACTTAAATTGTGAATTTTGCGTAAAGAATTTATTTAGTAGAGTCATTGGAACAGAGTATTTTTTCCAAAACCAGTAGATAATCTTCTAGCTTCATGTTATGGCATAGTAAAGGAGTTCCTTTAAAACTGTTCCTAACCATTTTAGTTTTTTATTCCCCCAATGTCAACTGACAACATGTTTGGCCTCTTCAACATATATACATAGTGTTTATATATTGTTTCTATATTAATGCATATATTAATACATATATTGAAAAAGAAGTTAATTTTTACTTGCTTTTTCCCTGCAAATGGTAAATTTTGGACATACCTACCAGCTATGTATTGTAGTCTTTGAATGGTAACAAATCACAAGCTTTAAGAAGCGACACTAATTATAAGCTGAGTTTTGTGATGAGCCCTTTGCCATTGGTTTGGAAGTCTCCCCACTGAGTTATACACATCTGGGAAAATCACTTTACATTTATTCAGTGGATTCAATTTTTGGTTAAGAAAACCCTCTTCTGAGAGTGACTCTCCTGTGACCTTAGTGGTCCCTGCTGCGCTGGAGATTAGAAGGGTGAAGATGGAGTCAGTCTAATTTGAAAGTAAAGATGACAAAGGGTGGGATGAATTACTTAAACAAAACAAAAAAAACCCAACATCAACAAAAGGCAAACAAAGCAAAAACTGCTGAAGATCCTTGTTATTTATGGCGCAGAGACTGGGGGCGGCTGGCATGAGAATGGGCTACAGGAATTCATTAGTTTGGGCGAGGAACAGAGACTGACTCTTATGAGAGCAGCAGAGCAGGAACGAGGAGAAAATTAATGATGGATGTCAACACTGGAGCAGGCATGTGCAGGTAGTGTCAAACTGAACTAACAGGTTGAAGGGAGAGAAGGTTAGGAACAGGGCAATAGTCTCCTGCTTGCCCTTTCTTTTTCCAAAGTATGGAACGGGGGGGGGGGGGGAGTAAAACAGGAATTGGTAATGGCTTGATAATGAGATAAGGGTTAGGAGTAGTAAACGACATTCAAATTGATGGCTTAGTTGGTCGAAAGACTGGTTTTGGCAGCTTGAAATACGGAAGAGAGCAGCAATATCCAGATGCTGGAAAGTGTCATTTTTGGGGGATGATGGGCACAATTGTCTACTTTATAGTCTGTGCTCTCCTTTGTACCCTAGAAGGAGAACCTAAGGCCCCTGAAGTGAAACAAAGTCACAAAATGTTTTATCCTTCTCCAGTACTAATCCAAAGAAAGGATGATGGTTTACTGTAGGCTAATTGTATTGGTTCAGTTGGCAGAGGTTTCTGTGGTGCTTCCAATCCTGCTAATTTCCCTGTGGGAGTCAACGTGTCACCATATGGTAGATTTTCCTTAATCAGTTTTCTGCCTGCCCTTACCAAGGTCTTATTCAGAAACTGTTTAACAAATCCACTGCAGTCATCTAGGAGTGAGTGTGATATCCTTGGCCTTTTTTGAAGTCTTTTCTGTAGTATATTGTGATTGTGTTTTTAGTATATCACTGCTTCACTGTGTGCATTTTTCTTACGAAGAGATGAACGCTATCTGTGTAAGGCTGGAAAAAATTTCACTTCAGTGTGGTATTCTTACAGGAGCAAGTCTTTGAAGGTGTACTTAACTGGAATATAGGCAAGCTATTCCAGGAGTCTGTTTTTTCAAGACTTCGTTAGAAAGGTCAGACCTGTTCTTGAACATTTATCACCTAGCTATTGCTACTTTTAATCAGTTAATGGAGGATAAAAGACATTTGGATAATCTCCACATCCTCAGTAGTATAGAAAGACACTGCTTCTTTAAAAAACAAATCAAACTCCTTTTAAAACAGAAAATCTGTATGAATAGATTTTTTAATTTTGATTTTATTACGGTTTTATCATCTACAGTTATATAAAAGATCTAAGATTTTCTCCAAAGAGTGTATATTTCTCGTAATGGCTTTTAAACACTTGTATATTTGCCTGAATGTTTCAGAAATGCTTGGTTGATAAAATTGCAAATTTTTTGTAGGTTGTTATTTTTCATTGTTTTTCTGAAGCATCAAATATAAAATTTTGGTCTGTGAAAGACTTTTCACTGAATGCTATCAATTAATAACTTTTCTTTTGCTAGTCATGCTTATTCAGCTATTCACGACCTATTGTATAATTTCAAGAAGATGTAACTTTTGTTAAGCTTAGGATGACTTTTTATCTATTAATTTTTAGTGTAACTGTTTCAGAGTAATCTTCAGCCTAATGAAGGGAAGGTTGAAGGCCGTACTGAAAAACTTTAAAGCCAGCAAGATTGGAGCATCTAGCACTTTTATCATGTGATAATCATTAATATTAATGAATTAAAATGTTTACACGCCCTGGTCTCTGGTGTTCTCTTTGATGTTAATTGCTTTACAGTAGATCACGTAAATTTATTCCTGGAGTCAGACAAGTAAGGGAATATTTCCTCTTGATTGAGCTGTGTCCCTTAGCAACACAGTGGGTCTTATTAGTTGATTAATAACATGTATTTTTGCTGTGTTTGCTATATACAAATGCTTGTCTTTCTTTTTAAAAAGCTCCGAGTGGACCTTTGTTATGAAGTTCAAGCAAAAAATGATATAAAGATATAAATATATGGCTCTATGTAAGTCTAATGAAGCTTAACAACATTCTCGGACATGTTAAAGCAAATTTCTTTTTTTTGGTCTTCCTCTTACTAATGTGAATCAGATAAAATGGCCAATGTGTTCACTTGTTCCTGTCTCTGTGGTACTTTGCGTTCCTGACAACCGGGAACTGTAATCTGTCATGTGCTGTTATCTCTCTTTCTTCATTCCTTAACAAAGACAGTTGTGAGGCTAGCATACTATCAATTTTTGTAATTAAAAATTAGCTGTAATATAATCTGTAATGTAGGGGTTTTTTTCTGTTGAAATCCATGGAAAAAATACAGATTTTTTTTTTTTTTTTACTTAATTTATAAAGAGTACTCTTTCCTGCGTTGGCTCTTTAAAAAGATGCAGCCATGTAGGAAGTGAAAACTCAGCCATAGCAGTCTAGCTTTGCAGATATTGTTGAAGATCCTTAGTTAGCATATCTTATCAGCCACTGTCTTCGGTCGGTGATTTTTGCAGCATGTGTGAGTTCATCCTTTGGTTCTGCTCCTATGATTTTCACACTTACAATTGTATGACAGCTGTAGCTTTTTTTTAACCAGTGAAATCACATTATATTAGTAGCATCTATCATCATGTATTTTAATATAAAATTTGTGACTGGTAGGCATTGCTTAAGTTCTATCAGAAATGTTATTGGTGTATACAAAGAGGCCTTTCCATCTTGTCAGCCTGTCTTTTTGAACTTTGTGGGTTTCCAATAACATGGCTACAGGTGAATATTGTAACAGGAAGAAATGAAACCTTCTGACCTGTAATATGATCTGTCTATTGGAAGAATGCTTCATAGGTCTGTTTATCTATTGCCCACAGAGGGTAAAACCTTTACACAGGATACTACTGTTGCACTGCCTTTAGAAGAAAGGGGAAGTGTATTCCCTAAAAATGACCCTGAAATTCATGGCTGAATGTCTTGAGCAAAATGCAAGTGGACTTACGCTATTGAAGCTGATTGCAAAGTTGCATGTTTTCTGGGATTATTCTTCATCTTATTCAACTGTTCAAAAAATTTAATCAGGAATGTGAAACTTCTACTGGATCTGCTTGTTTCTACATATCGGCAAGTTTAAAGATCCGGAAGGATACGTTTTGTCCTCAAAAAATTGTCTCTAAGCATGTGTCTGTAAACCTTTTCTGCATCTACACAGAGATGTCACAATGGCAGAATTTGACCTTGTCTTTTTAAATCTATTCTTTTCCATTGCTGCTGCTATTGTTGGTATCTTTTGTTTCTGTAGCTGAGATGGATTTTTTTAATGACATTTTAAAAAAAATGACTTTTTTCTTAGGTTGCTGTAACCAGAAATACATATAGGAATCTTTATTTGTTAAAATGGATTGTGAAAACAAGGTAATTAAACATAATGCAGCATTATAACAACTGGAGTCTTAAAAAACTGCTTCTGTATTATGCCAAATTGATCTTTAGTTCTACTGTCTCTCTATGAGTAAAAGTGCTATTGGCAGATATGGTTTACATATATAGATTCATGGAGAATTTTCTTCTAAAACTTCCAACACTTTCTTGTAATACTGAACTGTAAGGTTATTTAAAGCAGTTATTACTTAATTTCCCATGCATATTGAGTGAGAGTGCTTTTTAAAAATCCCTGGAAAGCAGACCTAAATACAACTCTTGTAACATTAAAACTTCAATGGAAAAGGCTCTGGCAGGTTACATTTCTTTCATACTTTTGTGTTTCCTTTGAAAGAAAAACTTTCCCAGATGGTCATTGCAGGGTACTGACTGTGACCAGTAATTTTATGTAAGCATTTAGGTTCATAGCCCCTGTCAGAACTCCTTATTTGGTTATTGGATTCTGTGCAAAGGGGTTTTCATTTTTTTACCACTATCTTTACACTATTAAATGAATGCAAGTTGAGGGTAAGATTATCTGTAAGGTCATAGTGAAACTTAAAGCGTGATGGACAAAGTATACTTACCGAGGTTGGAACTAGAAATAAACACACAAAGGAAAGTATATGACCATACTGATAGTTATAAATTAAGTGTCAAGGTTTCAAATCTGGGAAAGTATCATCAGAATTTATAAAGTTCTATTTAAATAGTCCATTCTCCTCACTTCAGACATCTGTTACTGGTTATTGTTTGAGTGACCACCATGTACATTATACAAAAAGGAATGTGTTCTTTGTAAGATCTCTGCTAATGTGGCAGATAAAATCCCAGTGTTTGATAGCAGTGCCAAAGGGCAAAGAGGTGCTGAACAATATTCCTCATCTTTACCATAACTTTCCTTCCTGGAAAAACAGGCTTTGACAGTGGGAAAATGAAGACCGAGATAAGGAGAGGTGGAAAGAGGCTTGGGAACTGAGAGTGATATAGACCAGAACTGTACTTCAGCAAGCAGGGGAAAAAGTCTTCTCTTACACTGATGCACCAATAATTATTTTTTTGTTGATTACAAATTTGAGTTATATCTCCTTGATATGGTGATAAATTAAAAGGACTAGCAAGTTAAGAAACAGTTGTTAGTGTTGGCACATAGTGTAAACTGGGTCTAGTTTTTAAGCTCTGACAACTGATAGTTGACTTTTTTGAAGAAAAACGCACTGTTTTTATTAATGCAAAATGCTGTATCACTCTCAATTTCATTTTCAGAGGAGCAAAATCAAAACTGGTGAAAATGCTTTACCCCTTGTGGGATATGAAGCAGTTGACAGTGTTGGTTGTCTTGTTTTTATTGATTATGAGCATCAAATTGCAATGCAGCAGCTAGGGATGTTTGTGGCATGTAAACTGTATTTCTTTCCCCCTTACAGAGCTGAGCAGGTAGGTACAGGTTATGGAAAATTAGGTGTACTGCAGACATGTTGAGTAATTCAGTTTTACTTTTCCATTTTAACATATTGCTGGATAGACATAAACATTGCAATTAAGCAAGTTTTAATTTAGCTAGGTGACATCTTAGTTGCTCGTTATTAGATAGCACACCTTACTTTACTGAGCTGCCTTCTTCTGTCAGCTTTACTATAGCACTCACCTGTTTAGAAGATGCATTAAGGAGGAACTGTGACCTTGGCAGGCATGGAGAAAGTCTTGAATGATGAACTTAAATTCATGAAAAAATGTCATGAAGCATTAGAAGACCTGTGGCAATTTTTTGCGATGGGCTTACTGGTAGAGCAAGGAGAAAAAGAATCTGATAAATGTAGAAATATATGTATTTTTGGCTAGAAAATGATAAAAATAAATGTTAAGGTACTGTTTTACACAAGATTATCATCTTATGTACAGAAGGTGGGGTTTTTTTCGGCAGTTTGGTTCAGTATGGGAGGAATGTGGGAGATGAGTGAAGCAGAATTAGTCTCCCGAGGGAGAAAGCACTAGCTTGAGCATGATTCTCTCTCTCTCTATTTGCACACAACAGTAGAGAGTACTAAGATGCATTTGTAGAGTTTTGCTATTTACGAAGATGTTGTTAAAAAGCCAAAATTTTTGAAACAGACGCATTAACTTTGAAAACTAATTTTCCAGTTTCATGGTGTTCTTAGCTGCAAAAGAAACAATAGGTTTTAATATAGTTGTCTATTTTAGTTAACAAGTACACAGAAAGCCAGATTTTAGCGTATGTGTGAATAATAAACTTTGGCAGATCTTGTTCTTTTTAAACTGCCCTAGTTCCATGTATTTGAGAGTGCCTCGTATGATAGGACTAGAAAGTTGTCAGATCAATGTCCAACATCTGTAGCAGGCAAATTAGTTCGAACGCTATTAAGGCAGAATGAATGGCTATACAGATTCGTGTAGTACGTTGGGAAAAAGTCAAAACACCCGTTGTAAAGAGAAGTCATGCATCACAGCTTTCTGGCTTCTTTACAGGAACTGGTGAGTGTAAGGATCAGGGAAATCTGGTTGCTATAACCCATTTAGATTCTCCAAAAGTGATTGACAAGACGCCTCACCAAAGTCTTTTTAAGTGAGCTGAAAAAGAAGGTCCTTACATAGATTACCGGGCTAAGGGATAAATGTGGATGGAGGCAATACTGGAGTCAAACAGGGAACTCTGGGGCAGGCACTGTATTTGTAAATGTCCTGAGAAGGGAGCTGAATAACAAAGGCTTACAATGAAGTATTGCAAAAAATCTCAGAGTATTGAGTGACTGTACCATTAAATGACAGATGAATAGGTAAATGCGATGTATGTGAGGGCGAGGGAGAACAGCTTCAAACTTACAGATGCAAATAATGGGTCCTGAACACAGGACCACCACACAGGAATGACTTCTTAAAGTTTATAATATTATCTGAAAGCATCAGCTCAATTCACAGCAGCTTTTTAAAAAGCAAAGTCAATTTGGGGAATTATTAGGAACAGAATGAAGAAAATATAAGTAATAGCATCACTGTACCATGGTACAAATTGAGGGCGCATCTACTTTTTAAACACTACATATGCTTATAGTTCTCCTTAGTGGAACTAAGAGAATTACCAAGAGGTGTGGAACTTCTTCAGTATGAGGAACAATTTAACACTTTTCAGCCTGGAAGAGAGAAAGCTGGAGGTGGTTGGGTGGGGAATAATAGTGGTCTATTAAATCATGGATGGCGGGAAGAGATAAATAAGAAATGACTGTTTGTTCTAATTTAACAAGCAAGGGTATTTAATTAAACCAACATGATAATTTGAAATGAACTAGGAGATACGATTCCTCATGTGTGTGTGATTGGTTTGTGGGACTGCTTGCCACAGGATATTGTGGATGCAAAAATTCATGCAGTTTTATAAACCAGTTTAAGAAATCCTGGGAGAAAACAATCACCGATGACTTCTAAAGACAGATACAGCCTATGGGATATAAAGCCCTGGAATCTCATATGAGCTGCCGAATGTCTAATACATCTATTAAGGAAAGTATCATTATTTGCTTACTTTTTTTAACCTTTTCCTGTAGACATCTACTACTAGTTGCTGTCAGAGCATATGGGTCACTGAGGACCTTTGGATTGACCCAATATAACTTTTTATGTATTTAAAGTGTACATTTTGTTACATAAAATCAACAGTATTTATCATTTTCAGTGATTTTACTGTTTTCCACGTGTGTTAGGATTGCTGTTAATTATCACTGGAACTTTTATAAACATAATTGTGGGAAATATTTCCCACATATTCCCAATTAGTAATATAATCCACGGGAAATTTGAAAAAATTGGCTTTGCAATTTAAAGCTTCAACTTTTTTTAAATGCATTCCCAAATATCAGTTGAAATCCTAGGTGCTGATAGTCCTTTTTAACATTACTAAAGTTATGTCCTTTCTTCTTTGAGGCAACAGCTTTTTTGATCTCAGTGAAATAGATAAATGTTTTTTTGAGAATAAATCAGTCCTTCTTGCTGTTTTCCCCCACCTCTAGCTTTAAAATAGGACTTCTCTGAAATCTTGGGAGCATGTTGTTTCTATTATACTTCATAATAGGTGAAAATGAGCAATGTGTTACCCATACTGTCTGTACATTGTATTAAAAACAAGTGTTTTCCCTTGGGTTTTCATTACTTGATTGACCACATGTGAATGTAATACCTATCAATGCACTAAGTGTGAAAAAGAATTATAGAAACTGACAAAAACAGTTATAGATTAAACTATACTTGTGTAAAATATACATAGTTTGTTTCTTTCTGTGTCCATTCAATGTTTGTTTTCATGTTAAAAACAATCACACTTAGTTTGGATTTTCTTTTCCCCTAGTGGAAGAGACTTGAGTTGATTAACTCAGTTTTACAAATCTTTAGAAGAAAGCTTAACCCCCCCAACCTGAGAAACTGAGTTGTAGAAAGAGGAATATTTGCAGAAGGATTCACTTTTTTTTTCTGTGACAACTTTTGGATGTGCCTACTAGGTGCATGTAAATACTGATGAACATGTGTATGTTCTAATGCCGTACACACCTGCCTTCCTTATAGGTAGGTGCTGTGTTACTGGGTGCCTCCTGAAGGCCTGATGTTTGAACAGTCAGGTGTACTTTTTCAGCTGCATCTGATTTAAGTTAAGGTCTAGTCCTCCACCACCTGCTTTTCATTGCCCTATTCTCCTACCAGAGGTTGCTGCTACTTAAGTTTGCTAGGAGAGAGAGATGAATAGTCACTCCCTATTTATTTCCATCAAACTCGGTAGTTTTTTGTATGCATTTTAAAACAGATGCTGTATCAAAACTGGTTTTGTTAGGGGACAGTTGTACCTGTTCAGTTCTGGAGGTGGTAACCTCTGGAAGAAGTAAGATGGAGGCAGAATGGGCAAGGACAGACAAATGGGGAAATAGCTTCCTTAGCAGGTTAAGTTTTAGTCTAAGCAGCCTTTCTAGTGACAAACACCTCCACCAGGAATCAGTGGTATGTTTCACAATTCGTTCTCGCTTGTAGCTAACTCTTCAGTGTTCAACTGTGTTAATATTTTACGTAGTTATATAAATCAGTTGTTGCTCCTGTTTCTTTTGTGTCCATTTTTCTTTTTATTTATGCACAAAGTCTTTTTATTATATACTCTGTTCAATGCCAGATGAAAACAATTTTTTCTCTTGGACATTAAAAAAAAATTATATTCCTTTGCTTTCCAGCTGGGAATTCCTTGAGGTTTTTGCTGAGGTGTTTCCATTTTGAAATATGATGTATTCTCTATCCATTTTACTCTGCTTTTTCAGCAGTAAAATTTAGAGCATCACTTGTTCACTTGAAAGGCTCATCTGTTTCTTCCCTTGTACCTTTGCAGATAAAGCATTGATTGTTTTGTTGAGCTTTCCTCTGCTTTATGTTGACTAAGTATGCTCCCACTTAATAGAAGGATTTTGTCCAAAGGGTGTCAGTTTTGTAATATGCCTCTTTCAGAAGTGAATCACTTTTTTCTTACGTTATTTCTGAAAAAGCTTTCATGCAGTTCTGAAACTTTCCTGGCTTAGTGTTGTTTCAAAGACAAATTAGTTAAAATGCAGAAAGTACTTCTTTTACGCACTTGGAAAATGTAACATTTCAATCACTTAAGCAAATTTAACAATATTAAGAAATGTGGCTTGCTAGTCCTTTTGCAAATAAAAAATACTTTTGCTTTTATGTATTTGTCTTGAAGTCTGAGCATGTGTAATCAATGTATCTTTAATCTGTTAAATTATTTTGGCATAAAGATTTAACATCTGTAAATATTTTATATTGAAACATGGACTGCAGATGTTTGGTTTGGTTTTCTGTTGCCTCCTGCTTCCCACTTCAGTAGCTGCATGCTGCGGTAGGTAACATCTTCATGAGAGGGAGGGAAGGAAGTAAATTTTAGGGCAGGTGAGACCTTGTCTCTTAGTATAAAAAGGAATCGGAGGCTCTGTGAAATAATTGCAAAGTTGGGGAACGTGGAACAATTTCCTGCGTGGGACCTGCCCTCACTTCCCTGTTCTGTTTTTGTGAGAGGGAAGTCGGCCCATCCCTGCAGCTGTTGTACAATAAACTCCAGAAATATGTTACTGGATGCATCATATGCTTGAGAACTGCTGCTCCCTTCGTCTTAGTAATGTGCACATTACCTTACCAAGCAAACATTGTGGTTTAGCTCTTCTTCACCTTACGAGAATTTTGTAAATCGTGTTTTCAGTGCTATCCAATGGCTGGATTTATTTCCTCTGACAGAGTTTACATCACAAAAGATACTGAGGGTGGTGTCTTTTTACGTTAATTTTTATTGCACTTAATTTTCTAGTCATGACTAGCATATGCAGAAACACATAAAATCAGGTGGTATATTACTAAGCTCCTTAACTGTCCTGTATGGCTCTTCTTTTCATATGCTAAACAAGTACATCAGCAGCTTGCCAATACGTAGTTGGTGATCTTTTGTTTATACTTTAAAGTTTGGCTCATTAATATTAAAACATAGCATGTAGAGCATGTATGTGAAAATCTGTGAAAATTATTTAACAAGTTAAAGGTCTGAAAAAGGCCCTCAAACCTTTTTATTACTGGCTGTAATTTCTTCAGAAAATTATATTGTCACTTTACTGTTTGTGGTTGTTAGGTTTGTTGGAAGCTTTAGTCATCCCTGCTGTTTCTTAGCAGGACTTTAAGCAAGCCCTTTTACGTATTATGAACCTCTAATCATTCTAGTTGTTTTAACCAATCACTAGACCTGTAATAGTTAGAAATAGCTAAATTTGAAATTCAGTTTAATTACTATGAGGAAGCATTGAAGAAGCTGATAATGAACTACATAGTTCTCTCATCTACAGTGCAGAAATCAAAGGAAGTAACAATCATTGTTAGGGTTACCAGTTCTCCATACTTAATATGATGATACCTATTACTGGAGTATCCGATCCTTACCAACTGAATGATTCAGATGTGTGGAGTTTTTTGTACAGGGTGCGTGCTAGTTCCTTTGTCTTTCCACCTGAGTAAGAAACTAAATCCCAGCAATGACTTTCTAGAACGACAGAGGATGCCCCAAATTCCAGTTTAGTACAGCAGTGACAAGGTCATTCTTCTCATCATGAGTGACTTTCATAATGCCAAACTCTTGTTGTTGGTAGATTAGGGTGAGAGCTAGGTAAGGTAGGTCTAATCTTTATCTGCACCAAAGATCAGGTGATGCACAATAACATGTTATCCTGTGGCACTCTATTGGTGTGTCCAAGCCCCAAGAAATGTCCTTAAAATTTATGATTAAAAACTAACTGCATTTCAATAGGTCGCGAATATGTTCAGCTATCCAGTTACTATGGCCTCTCACCCTCCCCAGCCCGAAGTGTCATAAATGCAGGTTGCTGCAGAGATTAGTATTTCTTAATGGCTTCCTAGCTATGATTTTAAAGATACCAGAGGTTTTACAATAATATTTTACGACAAAAGGGTGAAAACAGCTTGTTAGAACCTCAAATTATCTTTCTATTATCTTGAACAAATACTGTGCTGCTATTTCAGTTTTTCTGGATCAGTTCTGACACAGGCAGGGACATGGTATATATCCTTTCAAAACAATGTTGAGATTGCACTGTTACTTGGAGACTTGCCCTGAGGAAAAACTTGCTTTTTGCAATTGTTTGAGCTCCAGCTACATGGCTCCTTTCAATATGTAGGCTACAGAACCTCCTACGGAATTGGAAACAGACCAGCGTAGATTGACAACCTAAATTAAGCTTAATTCTCACATGCAATTTAGGCCTCTTTTTCAACATTGTACCTGATAGAGCAGTTCTCCTAGAGCAGTTCAGATGTTTAGATTAAGTAATTACTGCTTAGCCTGACTGTGGGTGATGAACTGAAGGGCTCTGTTTGCACTGAAGCATTCTTACATTGCTAAAAAACCTGCAGATCCTACCACGGGAGATACTTAGGGTGTTCTTGAAGGGATTGTCTTGATTAATTTATTTTAATCTGTTGATTTGGGTGGTTGTCTCACAGTTATGTGCTTTAACAACAGCATATTAGTCCTTAATTTGAAAGTCTCCAGTATCATACAGAGCTCCATCAGATTTGAAATGACTTAGATTTCTTTACATTTTCCTAGGGGTTGAATCATCCACATGTATTTCTTGTTTTCTTTTTCCCATCATTTCTTACAGTTAATGTCCTGTTTATCTGCATCTTCTAAGAATCTAACATATTGCCTTGATGTTGCATCCTAGTTTCTTGTTGTGTTCTCAGGCCACTTTTCACAAAAGCTTGTTCTAAAGGCTTGTTCTCTGCTTGCACCTCTTTGCTTGGCATGGGAGCCCCCGAATGCGATCTTAATACTCCTACAGCTCATTGGTTGACTTTTCAGAGACTACCGCTTTCATTCGACTAAAACACCAGAAAATTGAACACTCCTCCCTTTAGGAATTTCTTAGACATAAACTGTACTCGCAAAAAAGTAAGCCAACCACTTGCAAAAGATTACTTAGATATAACTCGTATTTAGCTTATAAAAGGGGGAATTTCCTCCCTGCTTTTGGAAAGTCTGGATGCATTTTAGGTTGACGGATTCCTGCTGAATCTGTGTATAATTTAGTACTGCTATCTTTGAGGCTAGATCTTGACGTTAGAACCTCCTTTGCCATTAATGTCTGCTGCTCCCTTTTCACTGTTGCAGAGTGATCCCATAGATTTTTGAAAGCAGGGGATTAAAAAGATCTAGGCGACGTCAGCTGATGGCTATAATCCTTCTTTACAAGACCAGCTATTTGTCAAAACTTCGTTACAACTCTAGCAAATAAAACAGAATCCCATTTGAGATTTCCAAAGGGCAGCCTGGTTGTTTGCTGGACGCTCATGAAACTGCAATATACAGCCCAGATGCTGTAGTTTTCTGAAACATAGCAGAGCTCAGTCTGTGGGTATCAATTTCCAGTTACTCTTCCAGTTGTGCACATCTTTCATCTTTTCCCATTTTTGTGATTCAAGATCCTTTAGTCCCATTTTGCATCTAGTACAAGCAGCTGTGATTTCCCCAATAATACAGTGAATGGCTCAGCGTTGAGGATGGTTTGGGGTTACAACTCATCTCCTCAGAGCCGTGCAATATTTATGACAAACTACAAGATTTTCAAAAAGCAGTTCTTATGCAGAAAAGACAAAAGGTCAAAAGTGGAATTCTGTGCCCCCCTGACTTTTGCTTCTTAATTCTTGACCATTCTGAAGAATGGACTTGGATCATGAATTCCTTGAGGGTTCCTGCTTGTGGCTTCTTCTGGGCCTTCTCTCTGGTCTGTTCTGCATTCTTTCTGAATCAGCTGGTGAGAAATCCTTTTACAATCGCCAGTTCCTCTTGTCAGGTGACCTTCTGATTAATCTCATGACAGTAAAACCAATCACTGGTGACCTGTTTTCTAAGCACTCTCCTGAAATTGGAAATGGAAAAACCACCTTGCTTTGAACAGTCACTAGAGAGGCACTATTTCTGTGTAACTTGACTGCATGGTGAAAAAAATTCTTTTTTCCCTCCCCCTTTTTTTTTCTAGGATGACAGACCCCCAAAAAACACACCCTGGAGATTGTGAAAAAATATATGGAAAAGCTATGCACATATCAAATTGTAACTTCATATTCTTCTTAAAAGAATGAGAAATGTATGATGTCACCAAACCTCCTTTGCTCCCACATAGCCATCAGCAGTGGTGATGGCATAAATAGCCATCCTGAGCTATGTGTTTATGCAGGTTGAGGTATTTAACTACTTGAAAAGTGTGTCCTGCAGTTTGGGAAACTGTATATTACCTTGAATCATAGTCCTCCTAGACATGCTTGTAAATGAAAGGTAAATTAATTTTGTATAATGACAAATATATCTCCTGTGCTCTACGCTCACTTTTTGCCTGTTGCTATTGCTATAGAAGAAGTCAAAATATTGAAAATCATTTGTGCTAAATGTGTAAACAAAAAGAAGACATCATTTTCTCTGGGGTCAGAAAGATAAAGGAGGAGAACAAACTTCTGCTTCTAAAAAGCCTGGAAAAGGTGAATCTATATTTAGTCATAATATAGTTGGCACAGTATATAGGCCAATGACAATACATAATTGTACTTAATGCTGTAGGTGTTTGAACCTGCATAATTGAACTTAGAACATTTACTGATTTTAGAAAGGACTTGGAAAGGATGGAATATATTAAAATTTTCCTGCTTATTATAAGAGAAGATATTTCCCATACTTTTTTCTGGTTTTTTTTTTTTTTTTTTCCTTCTCCGCAAAATCTCTTAGCTATGCTTTTACCACCTAGAGACTGATCATACCTCTTATCATTTCTGTCTTTGGAAGTCCATTTCAGCATCGTGACGTTTTTGAGTGGTCATCAGGATCTAGTCTATTTTTTTTTTTTTAACTGTTGACATAATCTGAGAGTGAAATAACATTATCACTGCAATTAAATGTCACACCTTTCAGGAAGGAGGTAACATTAGAAAGAAACAGTCCCTGTATGCTTAGCCTGGAGAACTGAAGTTTTGCAGTGTAGGGCATGCTTCTCTCCCAGTGCGACTGGGAAATGTGTTTCAAAATTGTCTTTAATTAAAATTCATTATAAACAAAGCAAGGCTTATAGGGAAAGGGATTGTCTTTCTGTAGACCAATTAATATCACAAACTTCCCAAGCTTTTGGTACTACAAAGACCGTTCTGATCTGAAGCAGAGACAGCAAACTTCAGGCTAACTACTACTATTACGCTGATGGCGTCACCTATGTTTGCAGCTATCCTTCTGGAAAGCGAAGGCGTGTGTGACAGTTGCAGCTCTCCTCCTTCCTGCCCGCCCCCAAAAGCTAGCCAAACTATCATGTTTCCTTTTCAACTAAGCTTCAATTAATTCTGACCCTACAGCTCGCATCCGCAGAATAATCACAGAAATGGGAAACGCTAATATGTGTCTTGGGAGGCTGGCTCTCCAGTCCTGTCTGGTTTAATGATACAGCACATTTGGGATGATGTAACTGAATACAAACTCACCATGCTTATCCCCAGCATCCCAAGTGTGTTTGTTTATAATGATTGTTTTTATGCTATTTGAAGTGATGCAGTTTAAAGAAATGAGGGTGCCCATGTAGGAGCCCCCAGTTGTAAAAATGAGTATAGCAATAAAAAGTATTTGTTTGGGTTTGTCTGCTCATTGGAAGATTTGAGATGATAATCCACCATCTAATATGTGCTTATCCTGGGCCAAGGTTTTTACAGGTTATGAGCAGATGACTTCCCTTGGCTGACTTACCACTTTGCATTGGTATTCATTCTGTTTACGTTACGTCTCTGGTTATCTTTTCCATTTGCAGAATCTATGAAGTGTTTGATGTATTTGTATAAACAGTTTGATTCCTGAAAATATGTTCTGAATTAGATGCCATTACTGTACAACAACACACTAACAACATTCTGAGATCATTTAAAGCCCTTTGTTTAATAACACAGTGAATGTTATTAGACTGTTACAGTAAGTACATTAGCATTAAAAAACAGCTTGTAAAAATGAAGAGTTATTGAATTCTAGAATTATGGAGGATATCAAATTGGCACATCTGTTTCTGTCTTTAATTTTTCAGTGAAATGTTTTTCTGTTGATTCTTGAAAAAAAGCGTTTCCTATCAAATCAGGTGTTCAGGTTTCAGTTTTGACAATAGCACCTCTAAAAATAATTTCCAGTGCAAATTTTGAGATTGAAAACATAAAACAAAAAATTTCTGTTGTTGTTGTTTGCCTTTCAGTTACAGTACTTAGGAGTCACGAGTTGCTTCTTGCAGCCACAATGACTGGAAACGCTTCATTTCCTCTAAAACAAAAGCTAGTATTTTCATGGAATTGCATATCTTCAGAATAAAAATAAGAATTATTTAAAACTTTTATAAGATCTGTTAATATAAACAGTATACGTTTCCCTTCCACTTCCCTCTGTTCCCCACGATTATTTGTCTTGGAATTTAGTCTGTACAGAGAACTCTTCCTTTGCTGCGGGAGCAGCCAAAGCTGTATGAGCTGCTTAGTGTAAATATCGTGCATAAAACTGTACCATGTGAAGGCATATAAAGTATAAATACAGGTGTAGGGTATACAACGTATTGTATAACTTCAGAGTGCAAAGGAGCCTGCATGGGAACTGTTGGTTATATCATGTTCAGGACTTAGGAAAAATAGGAGGTAACGAGACCCAGGAAGATCTGTGCTTATATTCTCTTACTCTCCATATTCCTCTTTGTCTGTGACAGTTAAGCTTCCTTGTGTCCTGTCCCAAAGTTATTCTAATTAAGTGGCAAAACTGTTGGCTTTTGGATGTTGAAATAGTTCCAGGTATGCTGTCTACAAGAAGAGTGCTCCAACACTCAGAGGGATAGAAGTCTTCCGCTGGGAAAGCTTGCCTACTACAAGGATTTATGCATTATTCATCTATATTTGTTTTTATTTGAAGTACTACAAATATTTGTCTGTTCATAATATTTTTAAGATAATTTTGAACTGTTCTATTATATAGTTTCAAATATGGTTCTTTATTTTCTTTTTTCCAGTTATTTCAAGATTGGCAAATGAGACAAATATTGCCAGTCAACAGAAAATAATGACAAACATTATTTCTCCTTGAAAAACAGGTCTATACTTTGCAGCTCTGTCTATGTATAAAGTTTCTGTAGTCAGTAGAAAATGATGCAAGTTAACATGTAGCGTTTTATAATTTGAATTTTCTTGATGTATCAAATACTTGTTCGTTGCTGTAAGTGCTGAACCATGAATAATTTACTGGCTTTCTCTTTATAATATGCAGTGTCTGCTAACTTTGAAGTTCAGTAGTCAACTCAAAAGTTTGCTGGAGCTGACTAATGATTCACCAGAGATTTTTGAGAGATATTTTGTCATCAATTTAAAGCTTGGAGAGGTTTGCTGTTGCAGCCATCTGGTAATTCTTGGTTCTCTGGAGGAAAGAGAAGCCTTTTGATAAAATAGATCAAAGCATTCTGCTCTTTCAGTGACTGATACCTATAAGTAACTTAGAAGTTTCTCAAAATGATTTCACAATGCCTGTCTCATGTGCCAAACTTTTTCATTCTAGTTACAATACAGTATTGGTCATGATTTGTATTTTAATTATATTTAAATCATTATTTAAATACTTCTGTTCATGGATAATTTACAGATCTAAGTGTTTTGTAAACTCAGAGATTTCTAATTTACTAAATACACTGTCACGGTTAATAAAATTGATGCTAAATCTTGTTGTTCTTTGTCTGTACTAACTGTACAGGGAAGGGTTCTCTCAAAGACTGTACTTACGCTATACCATAAGCCTAAGATATAGATGTACCTCTTAGACTGTAAGTGATGTACAACTCTAGTGTAAAAATATATATTATACTATTTCTAGAACTAATTTTGTTAGCAATTGGAATTCTGGCGTGGGGTTTGCAGATGTTTGGCAGTGAAGAGCAAATATGGAGAGAGAGAGTTAGGACAGGAAGCGTGCGCTGCAACGTCCGCTTGAAACGAGACCAATCTAACGCTGGATTGTACATACACACTTGAGATTTGTCTGGAATCAGGATGTTGTTTCTATTCCATCAGACATTCCGGATGTGCAATTGCCATGACCGCACATGTCCAGTCTTCTCAAAGAGTGAGTTTATTGCATCACAAGTGTGGTACAAGCAGCCAAAACAGAATGATGAAATTGGCTTTTATCTTGCAAGTTGTTTAGTTAAAGGATGTCTGGCTGAGATTTGGTGCTGTGTTACAGTAGAAGAAAGGGAAAGCATTAGCTTCTGATGTATCATCCCTCTGCATGTGAGAAGAGGCAGTATTCTCTTGCTAGGGGTGCGTTAGTGCGCAGCGGAGCTGAGGAGATGCGTTTGTGCCGTTTGCTCCTCCTTACATTAGAGGGTCATTGTAATGACTGATGTACTGATGAAAGAAGATTAAACCTTGTATGTCACGCTGTCCTCAATTAAAGCCTATCAAGGAATTTCAGAAATAGTTGATGTGTCTTGGGATGTAACCTGTGTCATCCTAACAACTATCCTTAGTGTTTATTAATAGGTTAGCCTTATTATCATGTAACCATTCAAAATATAGTATTGGCTAAATGACAGATGGTAATGAATGTTAGGTAGTTACCGCAAGTTCTTCAAATGTGCTGTTCTTTAGGTAGTTTGGAGAGAGGAAAAGACTTCTAAAGAGGCTGAGTTTTTAAGGACTTAATAAATTTAGAATGCAAACTAGATAACTAATATGGTACTAAATTCTCAGAAAATAGAATGATGGGAGTTTGGTGAAGGAATAGCTAATTTTTCACATGTTAAAATTTGCTTGAACTCGGATTAAAAGTGGCATATAGATAGCAGAAGAAAATTCCATTTACTTGTGATTGTTATTGTTTAAACTTTTCAGTGAGCTATCCAAGATAGGTCTGGCGCTCCTATTTCTCATTAAGCCTGCAAACAATGGTAAATTTGTAATTCCATACTTCATAATCTTCCACAGTATTATGTTCTGCCTGCTGTATCTCTGAATCAGATGCATATGCTTACCTGATTGTTAACCTCCTTGTCTGCTTGACATGTGCTTCCTAGTAGCTACAGTTGAACGTTTTTTTCCTCCTTTGTTTTTTTTTTCAGTGTGGGAACTTTGCTGTTTTGGTGGATGTTCATATTTTGCCTCAGGGCTCCAGTAAAGACACCAGCTGGTTTTCAGATCATGAGAAAGAGGTACAACAAATATCAATTCTACTTCAAAAGCATGTGGCTGCAGGAAAAAAAGTTGGATTGCATTGAACTGTTCAGAATTTTTCAGTGTTATGAGAATATTGTTAGGCATACCTAACCGTCAATGGTTGCTGTGGGACCCCTAAGTTAACCATATGTGCTTTTTGGGTCACTAATGACCACTTTCAATTTGCCTTTTGATTTTTAAACTCTGTGTGTGTGCATATATGCATGTGTGCCTGCTGTTTTTTGATTCTTCTGACTTAACTTTTAATTTTAAAAACATATTTCTCATGAATGTTTGTAAATTACCCGGAGTGATAGAGACCAGATTGTGACAGGTATCATTTTTGCAGAGCTTGTTGGTGACATATCTTTCTATTGATTGGTTTTTTTTTTGTTCTGAGAAGTGTGAATGATGTTGCATTTAGAGAGTGCAAGAAAACATGAGTATGCATGATAAACTGTAGTAGAACCATTGTATCTTATGAAAAGAAACTCACAGTCTTTATTTTTAAGTAGATCGTTTGTATATCCTGACAACAGATGAAATTTTGGGAAACCAGTGCATCAGTGACCAGCAAAATTATGAATATAACTTTCATCAGATTCTGTGTGATTTCTGCTACAATCTTGTGATGAGTTACTGGTGGGAGTTTTCCCCTATTTCAGTCTGTGTGGGAACTTGAGAAGTTCCCTATTGAAAACGAATGCAGGACATGTTTCAAATGCCTGTGGACTTTCCCGCAAGTCTCTGTTACGGTAATTTTCAGCAGATAGCTTTCCTAATAATGACATAATTAACTTGTCACTGCAGAGCATCCCCATACGTCTCAAAGTAAGACATTTAAATAAAATTAAAAGAAACAAATTAATATCCTGAGGGAGTGAAAGCAGAATATTTAACAGCATGTTGTTCATCCAATTTGTGCTTTATTAAGCCCAGAAAGAAGAAAACAGGGAAAATCTTTTAGACTTCTTTTTTCTGATTAAATGAATACTCATTACCCTTTCTATTTATAACCGGTTTTACAATCCTGGTTATCTGAGTTTTAAGTGTTTTCAAAATGTATTTTGTAAGACTGCCAAAACAAAAGATATGAATTTCAGGAAATTAGATCATGATTGATTTAATAAAGAGGCATGACAGGGCAGCATTCGTTACATTTCTGTGACCGCACGTTTTGAGCGAAGTACAAAGGTTGCATATTTTCGACAACTGAGAAGTGTGATTCCAATAGCTTTACAATTCGCTTCCTGAAAGTCCTATACAGAATCTTTGTTAAAGTGGGAAGAAAAAGGTCTGTAAGGTATTACAGGCAAATTATGCCTACATATTTTTTTTATGAGAGCTTTTGCATATTAATCGCAAGCAGTTTTCTACATTTTTGTTGTTACCAAATTCTGGAAAATAGTAATGGTGGTACAGAGAAGCAGATGCCTCTTAGACCCCTTGTAACACAAACACGATTTCTGCTGATCCCCTGCTTACCCTGGATGAAAGTCAGCGGCTGCTGTTTGTAGCAAACGGAGCCTGGCGATGCGGTCCCAGGCAGGAGGAGGGAGCGGCGCTGGCCTGCTCGGGTAGAGCATGCTGGGAACTAAATAAGTGCCCATAAGCATCAGGCTGGTGTAAGAAAATACAATGCACGTTGTCTAGCTACAGTTTGTCCACTGCTGTCATGTGTGTTGTATGTTGTATGTTTGTCTACCACGGTTTGCCCACTGCTGTCACGTGTGTTGTATGTAGAGTCATCTTGGGATTGCTGCGAGACGCAAATTGAGGCATTTGGGAGCTTTTCTCTCTTTCTGCCCTTCAAATTTCCCTGCCCTTTCTGTCCTATCTCTTTTCCCCTGGAATAACAAAGTCAAAGTTTTATCTTTGTATTTCGAGAAAAAAATATTGAACTGATTTCTGTTCATGTCATTGCCATGATCTCTCCATCTGCATGCAGAAGGTCTCAGTTACAAGTTCTTTTTAGCGGTGGAAAGTACGTAGAGACGATTCTCTTGAAGCCTGCTCTTGTTTATGCTTTCTTAAATATAGGTCTCTCTAGTTCTTTGTGGAGAGCCATTTAAATAACATTTCCATAAGCATAACAACTAAAATATTTTCCATTTAAATTAAGGAAGTGCATGCTAATCTTTATTGTTGCAGAAGGAACCAAATGCACACTATGTTTCCCCTGCTTTGTAGACCTTTTCATTCTAACCTGAACGCATAGTCCTGTGAAGGAATGTGTAATGAGATCACTTTAATGAGTTAAACAGAAGAATAAGTAAATATAGTATTTTATAATTGTACTCTTCAAGTAGACAGGAAAATGTATTTCTTACTGTAAGGAGAAAATACTGCTTGTGGTTGACCAATATATGTGCATTGCTTTCATTTAGAGCAATACGTTAAAAATCTGTTGCTCTGCATACTTTCTAGATTAATCAAAAGTAAATCTCAAGCCAAGATATTTTAGTTTAGATAGTACTAATATAATTTTGTCAATTGTCCAAACACTGTAAAAAGGTAAAATGATATTTTTGTGTGCCACAGAGTATCATTTCTGTGAGGATATAGTTATGCAGAATGGAAAATGAAAATACTGAGGGAAAAGTCTCAAATATGTGATGTGCGTGTGTGTTAATCTGAAAACTTATTCTGGTATTCAAGAGATTAATTTTTTTGCTTTTACTCCCAGGTTTTTTTCTATGGTTATTCTGGCTGAAGGGTTTGTTCTTCTTGAGTTGTATGTGGTTTTTATTGTGCTTTACTAAAGGAAGTATGAAAGACATGAACGGTTATGTTTAGGAGCAGAAAATTCAAAATGAACTAGAGAAATTATATTGCTGTGACCTAATTAGCTCTGAGTCTTCCTCCCAAAATTACACTGAATTGAAACAAAATATGTGTTGTGGTTTATGAGGATTGTTGCAGAGAGATAGTGTGTTGACAATTCCTGGAAGGATTTTTACTAATATTTTGCTTAAATACCCAATGTTATGATACATTTTTAACATGTATTTTTTCCTACTTTGCATAAAAATGACAGTCATTTGCTGTTCAAAAATTATTAGTATTGAAATATAATGTACTTCATCTGCCAAGTGAGAGAATTTCATAATGTACTTCCTCTCTTGTAGCAAAATTGTTTGATTCCCCCCCTGCCTTGTTCCCATTCATTTCCTAAATTATATGCTTCTCACCTCTGTGTAATGCCTCAGCACTTAATTGCAGATGTTTTTCCTTTTTATGTGAAAGGGAGTGATTTTGTATTGATTTCTGCTGTGTGTCTGTGGGCACGTATGTAAATTTAGATCTAAACAGGCCAATGGTTACTCTTTCAGGAGGTCTGCATGCTGCTAGAAGAAGTTGTTGCTTCAAGGGTCAAACACTACATGGAAGCTCGTAAACAACGTGGTCAATGGAAATCAACGGAACGTGCACCATCTGGTCCTTTGTTTCTTACCGGTAAAATAAATTATTTAACTTATTGTGAAATAAAGTATGGTGGAAACTGCTGTTCTTTGTTTTTTCCATGAGAAATTTGCCATCAGGAAAGCCAGTAAGCCTGAAGTAGCTGGTGTTTGGGTCTGAAATTACTTCAGCTATGTTATTGAAAAAATTAAGTGGGTTTTAATTTTCTACATTATTGAAAAATGAACATAATGCTTGTACTATTAGTATAAGAGTCTATCATTAGAATTAAAAAGAATAAATGGTATTATCCTGGGTCCTCCAAAATTGATGGAAATCTTGCTGGTTTGTTAAGGCTCCTTTCCACTTGAACATTTAGTTTAGAAGTTCTTAATTTAGAGATAATATCTTTACTTCTCCCTCTTCTGACAATATGTTCAGTCTTAAAAAGTTGCTATGATGTGGTAAACGACATTTGTCATTTCACCAGTGTTACTGCAGGTTTAGCAGTAATGTTGATGACCTTGGAGTAATTATTGTGCAGAAAAGAACAGCAGTAAGAGCATTTACCCAAGTGGA
Source organism: Theristicus caerulescens (assembly GCA_020745775.1). Taxonomy (NCBI): domain Eukaryota; kingdom Metazoa; phylum Chordata; class Aves; order Pelecaniformes; family Threskiornithidae; genus Theristicus; species Theristicus caerulescens. The sequence goes on along the minus strand of CM036561.1, from coordinate 121,506,243 downwards.
ACATTATTATTATTATTTGTGTGTGTGTGAGGGTGGTGAGACCACTAGGTGCAATTTCGGTACATGCATGTTTTAAAATAAAGATAATAGTATATTAAAGCACTATAGCTTGTGCTTCAATGTTAGATGAGCTTTGGGGCTAAATGGCTTGCCAGTTTTTGTTTAATGTTATTTCACTAGTTGTTCTGGTCATCATGGTGGGTTTTACAGTTGATAGGCTTATCTGTTGGTGTTATATCACACAAGCAATTTACTTTTAAATAGTTCTTAGGGAATAATGACTTTTTTTTTTTATTACCAGCCTGGAGCATGTTACACACTTGTCACAGAAAAGAAGGGCTGCAATAGTAAAGCCCTATGTTGGCTATGGTTTCTCACATTTCCTTAAATATATTGAAATAGATCTCTACTGAAATATGAATTCTGCAATGAATATAATTGCATACTTACAATATACAGTCAGTATACTGATACAAATTTTTGAATTCAATGTATGTTAACGATTTTGGTTCTGAACAAATTCTTTGCCTCTCAAAATGTTTTCAGTTATTGAAAAGGTATATTCCTATAGAATTCTAGTTGATGGTTGCAGCTGTAAACACTATTATCAATGAATGTTTCTAAGAAAGAAAACATAGGTTAAATACCGTAGGGTTGGCTTATTATTGCAAAATTTTAGGCATATATGGGAGTGAGATTGTTATGGCATGACAGTAGGGTTCTTTTCCACCCACAAGAACACAGTACCACAGAAGTAAGAAGTGCTTCAGGACACTAAAGGATTTTCAAACCTTTTTTTTTTTCCTTGCCAGTTGTAACTACATTTTACCACTTTAAAATATTAGTAATGTTTATAAAACACATGAACTTTCAGATCCCTGTACTTTTCAGGTTTTGAGTGAACAAATAGAATTTTCTTTCAGTGAAAGCAGAGGGACATTACAGAGGGTGGGATCAGAATTTCTGAGATTTGGTGAGGTTTTTCTGTGTTTTCTTTACTGAGTGATATTTTTTAATTTATTTTTTAAAGTTTCCTGCCTCAGTAAAAAGTAGATTTTCAAAACCAATTATTTTGTAAGATAAAACTGCCAGACATAATTTTTTTACATATGCAGACAGATGCAACACTAATTTGAGGGTGTTTGTGAGATTTTAGGGTCTTATATTTTCTTTTAGATCATGAACTTTTCAGTAAAAATACTGGTATGCTGTCCCAGGGTTGTGAGCTGATCTTCTGCTTGACTCTTCCCCTTATTTCCTGAAAATGAAAAACTTAAGGATATGCATTTGAGGAGGTCATCAGTAATATCTGTGACAGTTTTAGATTAAAGAATATTTACTTTGGATGAGGCAGAATTACCGTTCCATCAGTTTTCTGCAGTTAATCTCACTGACATTAATTAACACTAAACAAATAAAGGAAGAAAACAGTCTGTGATAACGAACATTCATGTTGAAGTTAATTTCCAAATCTCTCTCCTCTCCTCTCCTCTCAGCCTGCTTTGCTCAGGGCTGTAATTTGTAAGAAAGGAGTGCTTTGTTCAAGTCCAAGAATCAAGTTTATTCAAGTTACATTCAAGTCTGTTCTTACCTGAGAAGGAAATAACAGAATAGGTGGGTGTTCACTGGAGCAACTGAGACCTACCTCTAAGGGACTGACCCTTTTAGGTGAGCCACAAGTCTAATAGTCTATAGCAGTTATCATCACTTAAATGTGGCTCCAAAGCCTCTTGTGTTTTGCCTTCCTCTCTAGGATCACAGGTTCTGTTTGTAGAGTACAAAGATGTGTTTTTGTGTTTTTTCACAAACAGATGAAGTGCAAGATAGCTGGCCAGTGTTTGGCTTAGTGTTTTGTAGCATACAAAGAAATGTGCAGGCTTGGTATGTGGCTTACTGCATACACATACTGTAGGTGCTGCTGGTGAAATGTTTAAGCTTGCAGCTATTGTTGCATTTGGAGGCTATTAAAAGTTTCTGAGCTTTTCAAACTGAATGTGGTTTCTTTTGCTCAAAGTTATGCAAGTCTGTGTCTAGAGTTTCACTGCTGTAAAACCCCCGCTATTGTAAGGAAGAGTGTATCTGCAGAAGGAACATTAAGATGCTTATTAGCTGGTTATTGACTACTTCAAGTATCCCAGGTCAGCATTCCACCCCTGTTTGAACTTGCATCTTTTCAGGTCAATTATAATTAGTTTGCTCTCCATATTGCAGGATGTATTCAAAATTTATTAGAATCAGAATTATTAGAGCAGTATTAGTAAGATTTTAGACTACCTCTAATATCAAAACATGTTCTATTAGGATTTTCTTCAGAAATAGAAGCCAAGCTACTTATTTTGATGAGCAGATCTCATCCTGCTGTCTAGATCTGTTGAGCAGAGAAGACTGTTGTTAAACTGGCTACCATAACTATTTTGAAGAGAAAATTTTCACCTGTCATAATTTCTTCTTAGTGTTAATGTTATATTATGTTTAATATTAATATTATTTAATACCACCTTTCGGTTTTGTGGCACATAATACAAATATCTATGCATGTTACTTGTTAATTTACGTTTCTTTTTCATTTAAGTTAACACCCACACAGCAGCGTGTGGTGGGTCGCATACCATCTCATTAGGAAATCTGTGGGTGTTACACACAGGAGAAGAAAGAAAGAAAGAATGGAAAAATGAGAGAAAGTAGCCAAGACAAGCAAGTTCTTCGTATTCTTCCTTCTGTCTGAACAATTTCCCCACCCCTCCCAAATGACCAGTATGAACAATTTGCCAAAGTAAGCTTTAATTTAGTCTTTGGACATAGGCTTTGGTATAAACTCTCCATTTCCTGTGTTTAATTAGTGTCCAAATGTGTTTGATTTGGGGTGGTTGTATTTTTTTCAAGAGAAAATTAAAATAGGGTACATTTTCAAAGATTTAATTTTGCCTGCATCCAATTTTCATGGCCAAAATCATGCAAGAGCAGCATTGATCAGGTATGGTTCACTTGCATTATTTGAAGTTCAATGAATGTAAGCCACCCAATAACAAAACCCATATATTAATGAATTCCTCTCATTCATTAAACCCCCCCCCCCCACTGCTTCACTTTACGAATGTATAATCTTTAAAGTTAGAACTTACATTTTTATATATATGCGCCATACATTTTCACTTTGCACTGCTTGCGCTACTCAATATCACGTACTTGGTTTTAGTGATGATGTCAAGCATCTTAGTGTGTCATAATGCTCTACCTATTGTAGACTTAAGCTAAAAGCAGAGCCTGTTTTTTCATGTTCCACAGAAGGTGGCTGTTTTTGATGAAAAGCAATGAGAATTAAGTAACAAGAGGCTATAAAGAGAACTGAGTGGAGATACTGAATACAGGAGAGTGACAAAGGGAGGACTGTGGAAAATGAAGGAAGAAGGCAAAGTTTACATGGGCACAGAGGAAACGAGGAGGAGGCAGAAAGAAAATATGGCTGGTAGAAATGTCTACATTAGAAATGGAAGGAAGGAAGAAGGTGTCTTGTAAACTGACCTTCTTCCCCCTCTTGAAGGAGGGGAACAAGTTAACTATGTTTATCCTACAAGTAATTTTGAGATCTTTTCTCATTCTTTCCCTAGCATCCTTGTTGTTTTTCTTGGCTTGAAGGTGGAACGTTTTTGTCCTGATTTCAGATCTTTTTATTGTACAGTCTCTTTGACAGTGAAAATAATTAGAGAGCATGCTATCACATGGCATAATGAGCTCTCAGCTTGATTTTATCAGCATTCTCTGGGATTGTGTATATTTTTTTAATATTTTTAACCTAGTTTTCTAAGGAAATGGGGCTTATTGTGATCATGTTTTCTCTGTGTGTGTCTGTTTGCCCGTCCATCTTTTCCCCCAGTTGCTTTTTGCAAACATGATTGACCTTTATTAACAGGTAGAAGTCTCAGACATTAAATTTTCAGACATGAACTTCCGATAAGCTTACTAAAATGAGAAACTGGAAGAAGTACAAGCGCTAATATGAATAGTTCAGCCTTACAAAGATCTGGAGTCAAAGTTCATGTCTTGTTTAATATAAAAAAATGCATAAGATGCAATTTCATAAGAAAATACATTTCTGTTCTGTTGCTTATGAAACTATTTGTTTGGCTCCTGTAAGCACACAAAAAAATATACAATAATTCATGATAGTAAATATTCCAAACTATTTTGGCCTTGCATTTCAATTGGAACATTGTGATGTTTTTAAGGAAAACATCCTTTTCAAGACTGCCCTCATTTGCTTTAGGAGTGTCCACTATTACTGTAGAACATGAAATGTGTAAGATGTGCATAGAGTATGTTCCATGTTACAATCCTGCAGCAGCAAAAGTGATTTATTCTCACCCTCCCAGCTGTTAACTCTTACTCCTCTGCTGTGAAACAGTGTTTTCTTACGTGAAACAAATCTTGCTTAAAGAGCAACTCCACAAAAATTTGATGGGCGCAACTGGAGGGAAAGTAAGCTATAGCAGATAAGCTACCGCAGGGGACTGAGGAGGACAGAAGTCTTTTAAATGAACTTTGATGTTTGCAGTTGCACATTGTCATTCCTGTCTCGCAAAAGAATTATATTGCAGCTTCTTTACAATGGTTCTTCTTCACAAATGATTCTTTACAAATCATTTGTGATTTGTGGCCAAGTCCTGCAGATCTTTGTGAACTTTAAACTTACATTCATCTGTCTGTGACAACAGAGCCTCATAGCTCCCTGAAGTATGCAGTAACTTATGCAATAACTTATGAAAAATGTTTTGATTAGTATCTTGTACTTAATATTTCCTGTATTTGCTTTAGATTACTTTTTTCCATTTTTTACAGCCAGATAATGGGGAATAAAGGCATCTTTTTTTCACCAAAACATTTTTCTTCCAGAAGATCAAGGTTATATATCTGAATTTTTTTTTCTTGTTCTTTTCTCAGGATAGAGGATATTTGACAAGAGGAAAAAAAAAACATACTTATGCACTGTTTAGGTATTTTCTTTTTAGTGATTTTTTGTTTTACCTTCGATTATAATACAATAGAATTGGGAAAAACTCCAAGAAAGGCAACAAAGATGATCCAAGATGAGGAAATGCAATACAAGGAACATACAAAATACAGGGAACAGTTAAGTGTGCTAGGAGTCTTCAGCCTGGAAAATGTGCAAATTAGGGAGAATGCAACAGAGATCTACAAAATCATTTCTTCTCCTCTTCCAATTTGAGAACGAGAGGGCATCAAATGAAGGTATTGGAAGCACCATGGTAGTTAGCAGAACTGTGGAACTCTTTGCCAAAGGATAATGGGTATGATAAAAGCTTACGCTGAGTCCACAGAACTGGACAAGAACATGGGAGAGCAATCCAGGGAGGGTACAGAATTCACAGAAATCTCCTTTGGTTCAATAAAGGCCTGAGCTGAGAGTACTTGGAGTCTTTGAGAGTATTGGGGAAGTAACCGCATGCACTTTGCTCGTCTTTAATCTCCCCTTGTAGCCACTTTTACAGGCAAGGCATTCAGCTATAGAGACCTTTGATCCTACCCAGTATGGCCTTTCTTACTGTCGTGTACTTTTCTGGAAAAAGCCTGCACTATAAACTGAGAACTCATTAATAGGTCAGAGAGAGTTGGTGTGTTTCAAAGACTGTCAGAGAAAGTTCTGCACTTTCTAGATTGAAGGATCTACCTTTGTCTTCCTGTTATTACACTGATATTTGCAGAGACTTTAGCAATTGCTGTCCCTGTCTTACATGGGACATTTGCAGCTGCAGCACCAGGTGGGTTGAATGCGTTCTCCTTATTTTACTTCTTCCCTCATTGCAGCTCCCATGTGAAGTTATTTATGGTCTTGGATAGGAAATGAAATAGTGAATTTATTTTAAAGATAGCCTTAATAAAGTGTTTTATATAGTTAGTGTTGTATTGAAAAGAAGCATCATTTATTTAAAACAACAGGAGAGTTGTTTAATTCAGTATATTTTTGTGGAGAAAAAAAAAAAAAGAATTTGGTGTTGATTTTGAAAACAGCCTTGACCTCTAACCTTTAATTAATATCTGCCTTAATTAATTCTGTTTCTTTCTCTTGCTTCCATCTTGTTTCCATCTTTTGTTTGTCTCGTTTCCATATCATTTTTTCATTTTATGAAAAGAAAAAAATATGAAAATTAGTCTTGTAATGTGTGCATGCAAGGTATGCGTGCGTGCAAAAAAAAGTGTGTTTGCATGCACAAATGTTGACAGCTACTATCTTGTATACTTATATAAACTATAAAGGTCTTTCTATAGCATCCAAGTAGATCTGCATAGTAATTTTGCTGTTAGTACTTCAGTTTATGAAAGACATATATACTTATGCAAATTTAAAGCTTATCTTTGGAGTTTTCATTATATAGTTAGGCAAAAAGTCAGTATCCATTAATCATGTGTATTTACAAAGTGGAATTATGTCTCCTCTTTCGCTTTATCAAAGCTGGCTAGAAGTTAATAGGCAATTAATCTCTAGCAGTTAAAAATGAAGTTTCAGATACTAGTTTGATGTAGATGTTGCTAGTTAGGCAAGCTGAACCCCACCTTTAATTTCTGATTTGATATTCACTTGCGAATATCAAAGTGACTCATCTAGGCCAGGGAACATACAGCTACCTTTTGAAAGAGCCCTTAGCATCTGTTTGTCCCAAGTGGGAATTCAGTATTTTTGGAATCCACACGGAATGATTTTGAAAATCTGTCCCTAAACACTTGCCATTTCCTATTTGACTGCCTGATTCCTTTCTGTGTCTTTAGGTACTCTTTCTTGTGTGCTCTGTAGTTTTTGAAAGCTTCTATAGTCACTTGGTAGCAGGAATAGAGAGGATAGGATATTGGTGTACAGCTTCTTTGGACCTGTTTAAGCACTAGGCACCGTTGGAATAGGTAGCAGATAGGTTTGGGTTGTTTGTTTGTTTTTTTTTTTTTTGAGTGCTTGCTGTTTCAGTGGAAATTTTCTGAAGAATAAATTTGACTTCAAACTATCTTTTCCCGTCCTTTGTGAACATAGCAAATAGGATTTCTGCTAGAAGCATTTTATAGATTCTGTGGTCTGCATTTAATGTGTGCTCAAATTCCTTGCATTGGAATGTCTAAAATACCAGAGAAGAAATTATTTGGTCAGTATGATAGACCTGACTTTCCTTAGCTGTCTGACCTTTACAAATATGTGTGCGGGATAGCTCAAAGACTGTGCTGCTTGGAATATGCTACGGATAAGTACAGGAGTCATCCTCTTTAGCGAGGGCAGTTTAACGTAATACGTGCGTTCTGCTGAAGTAAAGCATTTGCAAATAGTGTCTGAATCTGCTCATATCTTTTGTGTTTGGCTAAATATTTAGTGTAATATGAATACACCTCTAGGATTTCATATTTTCAGCTTGGGTACGTACGATTGCATATATCACTTGCTAACATACATAGCGGGTTGCATTGTTTAGATGCATACCAGGTCTACCTCTCGTGCGTTACAAAACCCACATACACTGCATTCCTGTTGTGCTTGTTGTCCGTGTGCAGATAATGCTGTGTCTGTGTGCTGCTGTGGTGGCTGTGTGTTCTGGACTTCCGAAAAAAAAACCCTCTGAAAATCTCTGTGTATTACAGGGGCAGAGATGCTGTTTTTTTAGACCCAAGTAGTCTTGCTGGGCAGTGACAGGAGTCATGAGATTGTTGGTATGTTTTAGCAGGCACGTAAATGTTTACATCAGGACCACTGTCAGCATCTTCAGTTTGAGGGTTTTTCGTATAACTGCATGAGGGGGGAAAATAGCTTGATTTGGTAAAAAAAAAGCAACTCAGAAATCCCAAACCAAACCCTACTATGAAAATACAGATAATGAAAGTGGATGAAAAGAGAAACATAATTCCTAAGGGGAAAAGAAAGACACTATCTATTTTTTAAAAATCAACTAGACTTGATAGCTTCTTTTGCCTTTTTTTTTTTTTAATTAGTTCAACTGTACATTGAATGGGAAAAAAAATAAGGATTTGATTTTTATTTTAAGATGAAATGTCAGGTTCCTTTAAAAAAAAAAGTAAGTACTCTTTATTAAATGTTTCTAAAGAGAGCAATATTGTTTTGGTTACAATGTAAGCAAGAAAGAACAGGGATTTGAAATAAAACCTAAAAGAAATATGATTTCCCTAGAAATGTTTAGAGGAATTTACTTAATTGCAACCAGAAGTTTGACCTGGAAGTGTAACGTTTTGACCTTTTAGCTGTCTGGTTTCCTAAATGTGTTGTTTTGCTCTCTTTAAACTGTGAGAAAATCTGTTTTACACATCTTTAACCCTTGCATTCCCTAAAAGTCTCAATATAAAAGTCCCCAAACTATCACCAGCAGCCCAAGAAAAACAAAAATTGTCATTACATTTTAAGAAAAAAAATCATTATAGGCATGTGTTAAACATTGAAGTCCTTTCTATTTTCATTATAACTGGAAATAATTGTGGGTGTAATTTCATGGTTAAAGATGAATGAGAATTTCTTTTGTTCTTAAGTTTCCTTATCATATGACAAAGGTAGAGAGAAAATACAGCTTTTTAAATTGCAAACATTTTTGTGGGTTTATTGATATTTGGAAAATTTTTATAAGGCTTTACAGAAATCTATCCAGATAGAGATGGAGGGCCAATTCCTGAAAAAAATTATGCGTACTTTCTTTGCGTAAGCGGTTCAGTGAGAGCAGTTATGTGCATTTGATTCACCACAGAAGGCACCAGGTATGTTGTGTTTATTGCACACTGAGTATTTCTATTGACTACAAAGGCACAAGTGGCAGACCATAAACAAAACTACACCAGCAAAGCTGTGCAGGGCCTGGGCCTTAATTTATTAAAAACATATAGAAGTAAATAAAAATTTAGTAGTGCAGCAAATAATAAGGACTTCTACTTGACAAGAGGAGGGAAAAAAAGTCCAGTGCAATCTTGAGTATGTGTTGTGGGCATAGTAACAGAACTGGATGTATTCCATCAACTTCAAACAGATAAGAGATAGTCTAATGCAAAGCAAATTACATTTATTCAGGGAGAAACATTCTACCTGTGAAATATTCACTATACAAATCCATGGAAAACAAAAGTTGTCTAAATGACAAAGCCTGCTTTAGAGAGGATAGAAGGTGACAGTCTTGTATTGGTTTACAGAGTATCTTTCTCTTATTCTTTTCATTAAGATATTCAGTTTTGGGTTTTTTTTTTTTGTGCACATGCATGTGGGTCATGGGATATGGGCAATGCCTGTCCTTTTCTGTTGTCTTCCCATGGCTCAAGACAGGCTCATGGTTTTTGGTCTTTTGTATAAAAGACCTTAAATTTGGTATTTAATATTGAGAAAGAGGATGTTCTGTGTACTTTTTTTTTGCGCTTAGCATCTGTTCCAGTGATGCCAGAACCTGCAAGATACTGAGCTGCAGAATTCAGGTGGTCTCTTATAAACACTGCATTCTTGAGTAAGCTAAAATGAGCAGTTTGTCACAAACCATTCTGCAGTCAGTCTCCAGCTCTTTGCACCACGGCCAGCACTGACTGCACTGCTGGAGCTGAGTAGCACTGATCAGATGATCACAATCATGGGTCGTTCTTGGTCTTTTTGGTGGTATCCTCTTTGCATCAAAGCTTGTAAAAGCAGAAAGAGATTGAGACTTATTTGGAAACGGAGCCTTTCAGCAGCTGACTTAATTACGGTCTATTTGCAGGCATTTAAAAAGAGAAAATACAGAAGGCTCCATTGTGGTGACTTTCCACTTATTTGCTATGCTCCAGAACTTCCTTATATTCTGAGTTGTTGTAAACCTAACAAGAGTCTGTTGTGTGAAAAGACAGAAACCCATGAACCTCTGGCACAACTTGCTTTATTCAGACAACAGCGTGAAACGCATGCTGGTTCAAGTCCGCACGCGTCTCTTAAAACTCACTCTCTTTTGAAGCGTCCTCTAGATGATAGGGTAGAAGAAAAGAGGAGTCATCACCGTCAACATCTACCTCTTAGCTCCACTGGGCTATCCTAACAGGAGTCCTCAAAAGAGAAAGACAAGGACATTTGTTGCTGCGTTATATTAAGATCAGCTTTGAAGAAACTACCTTTTCATGTTCATGCCATCTTTTTAAAGTTCTGCTGAAGATACCTGCTACTAGCTTTTCTTGCCCTCTCATTCTCTCCCGTCACGTCTCCGGTGGCAGACTGTTGGGCTTTTTTCATAGGTTTTGTAGCCACGTGATGTAATACATTCCTGACATTTTGAGTGCCCCTTGCCTAGAAACCTTGTTATTGGTAGAAGATGAAAGTCTTGTCACCTGTGGGAGCTATAGGGTTAAAACCCTTTCCTCTCAGGAAACAAGTTTTGCAGAAGTTATTTCTTATTGCCAGGGAAAAAAATAGAGCCTGGAGACCCTTAAACGGTTTGATGGAGTTTATTTGAAAATCTTTCAGCATCATAGTATTGGCACCCACCATTATGTTCTTCTCATGAACAATAAGGGGAACCAGTCATGTCTGTTAAATTCTGAAAGGCTTGTTTCCACATTTTGGTTGAGTTTTTGTGCTAGAAGAGGCTTTGCTTTGTAGAGATTCCTGACACTTAAAATACAAAATCCTGCCTTTCACGTATTTCATGGCATCAAAAAAATTCATGAAGCTCATGGATATCCTCAAGGGAAAAACTGCAGAGACAGTTAGGCTGAAAGGACATAGTTTTTGAAAGAGGCATGTGCTTTAGGGGCGACTGTATGCATTCCCTAGTGCCCTGGAAGTCAAACCTGTCCCCATACAGTGTCTGTGTTTCATTTTAGCTGGAATCTACCTTATTTTTTTCATTGCAAGGAATTCAGTGATGTAAGTGACATTGCTCCATTTGGATACAGCTGTGTCTGGCCAGTTTGGGGGAGATGCTCGGCTTGATGTGCAAATGTGGCATCAGACAGTTTTTAACTAAACTGCTTCTTCGTGGCGATACAGCCACTTTGACGAGCCTTTAGCTTCTCCTCTGCTGCTGACTTGTCAGCGTTTACCACAGGGTTTGTTTTCCAGTTCTCACTGCCTTTTGGCCAGTAGCGACAGATGCCTTTCTCAGCCTTTCTCTCAGTTGTCAGGCTCATTCCAGTGGTTAAAGAAGTCCAGGCACTCTCTGGAATAGAGTTTATATGTTTCAAAACAGTGAGGGTTCATAAATAGCTTTCAGTTCACGTGTTGAAGCCCATCACGTGCAATCAGTAATATGGTCATTGAGTCTGAGATCAACAAAAGGGTGAAATCAAAGCTTGTCTCCTATTAGAAAACAGTTGTCTGTGATAATGGTACACTGACCAGCAAATATGTTGCTCTATGTTTATCTGCTTGAATGCATTAGCAGGTGGTGCCAGCTATTATTGCTTATACATTATGAATGGGTATGGAGAGACTGTATCTTAAGAGCTGTTTTCCAGGCCTGGATCAGCCTGCCTTTCCATCTCAAGTATTAGTGAGGGGAAGATGGTCTTTTTCCTTCAGAGCTGATATGTTCTCAGGACCCCCAGTAGGTGCATATCTCATCTTGCGGCCAGATGGTCTCATCCATGCTTTTCTTCTCAGTTCTTTCCTCCAGAATACCCATGACAAGCAGGCTAAGAAATGCCTTATCGTGGATCCAGTTTGGCCAGTATAGTTCTGATTTCAGAGTGAATTCTGCGCCTCTCCTGCTAGAGGACAGCCCTGCAACCCTACTCTTGGATTTCATAAAATGGCTCAGTCCAGTTTTGCTGTTAATGGCTCATATTCTGAAGGTTTTAGATAGTGTGCCCTGTCCAGCTATCAATGTTCTAACAGCAGAGAGGATTCTGTTAGGCATATTGCATCCTCTCTTCATCAGATTGATTTAAAGGTTAAGGTCTTTCTTTCAGTCAGCGGCCCTGTTCCCTGATAGGAACTAAATCTTGTACCCACATCCTTGATGGGACAGATCTCTCACCTATTTCCATTGGCAACTGGCCTGTGTTCAGAAGATTTAGCAGGCAGAATAGCACTAATACTAATAAAATTGTGAAAGAGTAAGGAGAAAAAAAAAATCAGTAATCTGTTTTTGTTTATAGTTGGTTTAAGCTGACTGTAAGGCACCCTGGAAAAAGACAGAGGCAAATTACATCACTGAATTTATTTGCAGGTATAAGAGTTTGCAAGATCAGACCCTGCAGCAATACTCACTCAATACTGCACCCAAGTCTTTTTTTTTTTCTTTTTTTGTCCATACTTCATCTATATAAATTTAATGGCCTGAATGTTTTTTCTTAGGTATTAAACATTTTTTTTAAGTTTATGGGCTTTTATTTTACATTAATCAGTACACATTTTCCTGTGTACTTGCTTGTGATTATCACTTGAAATAATGAAAATTAAAAAAAAATTATTTAAAAATTCTTTGAACTGAAAGCAGAATGGATGGAAAGAATGGATGCCATCCTGAGCCGTTTAAGTTCTTCTGAAACCCACTATTTGGTGTATAAAAATTTGCACTAGATGAACACACTGTTGTCATTAATTACGAAGTTGATTTTGTGTGTGTATGTGTCTGAGATGATACAGAAATTCTGTACCCATTCTGAACACCAGAAAAGGCTCAGGAAGTCTTGATAGCTTTTTGTCTGCTGTCCCTGATCTATCCTAGACTTGGACTTAAACTTACATGCCAACGTTTGGTTTTGAATCTCTTCTAAATTAGAAATGGCAACCTACTCTGGAGCACTTGCTATGGACATGAATATTTGTTTTGGGAAAGGAAAGCTGCACGATTAACAGTAGGTTTAGAATAAAATGTTCCTTTTTTGTTTTGTTTACAAACGATCGGGGATTTGGATTTGGTGGTGAATAATTTTAAGTGGAGAAATAGGACTGCTAAAAAGCAATGTAATAATATGTCTGTAGAGCACTTTGAAGATGAAAAGCTCTATATACTGTAAACATTATTACTAGTATAGCTTAATCTGTGGAATAATTAATCTAGCATAAGCAAAATGTAGATTTTTTTTTTTAAAATGCACAATATAGTGTTTCAGAAAGCCTAATGCACCTCCGTATTTACTTTCACATTGTAACATAAGAAATCCATCCTCTTATTTTTTTAATATGTATGTTGCAATGATTTACTTTGTTGTTACTTTCTAAACACAGAGGCAGTCCTAATCCAGAACAACCTGTCAGAAATGTGAAATGTCTAGGCTGGGAGGAAAAAATAGGTGTTTTTTAAAAGATGGTATAAAAATACTGTGCGATGAGAAACAGGTGCCTGCCAGATATGGAAAGGTTTGGGGGGCAGTTGGCCTTCTTAGGCTTGTGCTGTGGCTTTGGAGAAGACTTGACTGAATTTAGTTGCAGAGCCATGCAGGTGCCAGATTGCGCTGGGAAGTGAACACCTGCCAGGCTGCTCCAGATAACTCAGCAGCTCAGAGGCATTTTCCCAGGCTCCCAGATGAATGGTCCGTAATAGCCGTGGGAGAGGGCTTCCCACTGCTCCACGCTGTACCACAGCCTCTTCTTGGCAGCCTTCTGGAAGCGCAAGGCAGCTTGGCTGTGACTCCTTTGGAAAACAAGTGTTGCTGGATATAGTCTTACAGTAAAGAGTCAGTGTCTGATACTTCCTCTCGGTGTCGTGGGACTATGAAATATAACAAGCAGGGCAAATTACCATTCCCTTAAAAGGCAGCACTCACTGGTGCGTATTTCAGCTGAAACTGAACTGTGGCTTTTCTAGAACCACTTTTATTCAGTCACATTTTGGGTTTCAGGGTCTATTTATTTTGTTGGGTTTGGGGTTTTTTGTTTGGCCCTTTTTTTTTTAACTTGTTTGTTTTTTGGAACCTGAATCTGATGATTTAGGTGCACAGTTTTGAAGGAAGAAAAACAAAACTCCAAATCACTAACAACAATTTTATTCCTGCTTCTGTGTTGGCAATCTACAAATGGAGCTTTGTCTACATTGCATGATGAAGAAGAAATTGAAGATTGGGCCAACTGGGTTTGGTGGGCCTAAGATCTGTGAACTGTCTCTCTACATTACTGGCTGCAAAACACTGTGTGTAGCTGGAGGTTAAAACTTCTGTGGTGTGCTTAAAAGGAGTTAGTGATGGATCATTTGGTACATATCAGTTGGTCCCTCCTTCCAGATACCATGAACAGCAGCTTGTGGTCCTTGCTGAGTATACACTGGCCATCTTCCCTGGAGCGTAATCCATGGCTTGCCCAAGCCAGCATTAGTATATGCTAGTATATAAACAGCGTTGATGGTGGACAAGTCTGGAATTGAGAACAGACTTAGACTCATGCTGAGTAACTGTGTAGAAAGTTTAAAAAGCTGCAAGTTGCATGAGGTTGTCGGATAAGAAGGTTTTCTTGTGGGGCTGCTTTTTTAGTTTCTTATTTCCTGAAGCAGAACGGTTAATTGGATAATATATTTCTCTTGAAGGAAGCAGAAAGAGGATATCACAGTTTTTATAGTTCTGCAGTAACTCTGGCAACTTTAAAATCAGGGAAGTTTTGCAAACTCCAGCTGACTATGGATTAGATCAGATGTCACATACAAGAGGGTTTCAAAACATTTGATGAGCGTAGCTGTGTGATACTTTCAAAATATAGGTATCTTGAATGTAATGCATCTTAAAATTTTCTCACAGTTAGCAACAAGTAACGGCATATCATCTATTCAGGCTTTTTCAGCAAAGTGATATAGTAAATAGTCATGGAAACTAAAATTATTTTCTAGTGTTAGTCCCTCTGGGCTGAGCTTATTAGCTCAGGTGCAACTCCTGGGAAGGCTTTATAAGACTTTCAGACTTGAGCTGAGACTGCAAAAATAGTGTAGAGGTGTCTTGATCTCTTACGTAATTATTTATTTTGTTAGATTTGAGGTAGGTGTTCTCTTCCAGAGAACAGTAGCTAGCTGAATCAAGGGCCTTTAAGAGGAATTTGAAACTTTGTTCAGGCCATTAGTCAATCAAATGTGATTAAACATTTAACCTCTGAGAGAATACCAGGATAGCAAGAAAAATACAGATATACATGTCACTGATTCATAAAAGAATTTCAGGAATGAAGTATCATGCTTTTCCCTGTGAAAAGCGAAAGATTCACACTTTTCATGTTAAGTTCCTCTCAAGAAAAATGCATTTGGAATATCCCAGACAAATGGAGGTGGAAAGACTCTTTTAATATTTACTCTCTGTTTGAAGATTTGTTTGCAAAGTTATACTTTTAGGAATGTTCCTTTTTCAGCATTACTGAGGTCACAGTGGAAGATGCTATTATCACACTAATAACTTATTTATATACAGGGCAAATTCTTTGATTTGGCTAACCCTACTAACAATGTTAAAGAATTGTGGATGCCAAACTGGAAATAGCTAAAAGTAATTTTCTTTAATTGTGCTCCTAAATATACAGTTAATAAAGCTGGTGGATTACATCCAAATTTTTCTCTAGCGCTCATCATTTTTAAGGGATGGTTCAACTTGTCACATCTTGACTTGATCTCGAAAAGGAAGTCAAATTTTAGGCATCTTCCTGAGGGGAAGGAAAAAAGATGGCTGATAAATTTCAAAGGGATTGATTGTGATCAATAACTGTAGTTCTTAATGAGAGGCGATGCTGAACAGCACTTGATGGTGAGCTCCAGGAGATCTTGTACAAGTAGGAGAGTTGTAGATTGTGCAGGAGAGGACATGCATTTTGGGGCTTGTACTTAGAAATAAGGATGCCTTGGCACTTGCTCAGTAGAGATTGAGACTAGAACAAACAAGCCTTCCTTACTTCTTTTTAAATGGTTAGATTAGAAGAACAGCAGTAGCACCTAATTTTCTAACTTTTCTGTGCTAATTGCACCGAGGGTATCTGACTGTCTTGGAAGCAGCAATAATTCAAGTCTTGCAAAACCCATCGGAGTTACGGGAAATACCACTAACACTCTTTTGCCCATTCATTTTAGTGAGGTGTACAGAGAGACTACGGAGGAGGAGTCACAAATGCTAACTTTTTTTTCAGTTTCAGTGGGAGTTAGGTTGCTAAGTACCTTCATGAATCAAGTTGTAACTGATTTACTCAGGGTCATTTGGGAATTTAAGTAGAACAAAAGTAAAAGCTGATTTCCTTAGCTGCAGTCTAATAGTCTCTGCCGTAGCCTAATCCTTTCTGTCCTTTTCTTATGCTCCTGGTGCACAAGGTTTTCTGTCGTTCTCAGGAATAGAAACTGAAGAAGCCTCTGTGTATGTTACAGGTATCTGCTGGGTCAGCCAGGCTAGCTCTGTCTACTTGTAGGTACTGAAGAGTTTAAATGTATGCATTTCTCACGTAATTTAATGGAATTGTAGATAATTAAGACCTTTCATGTTTGTTTGTTTGTTTATAGCTAGCATTTTTTCTGTCAGCTTTGAGTATGTCACCTTTCTCTAGAAGGCAGTTAATTAAATGGTCATCTGTAGTGTTCTTGTAGAATATGTACGAAAACATCGTAGTGAATAGGACTGTAGCCTATTGGACTACTGACCATGACACTAGGCTATTAAGTGGATGACGTCTCTGATCAATTAATTGATTTAAATTTATTTCTGTGGTTGGATAGTAGAACTTGGTGGTTAGTAATTTGTTTAGATTTTTCCCCTGTTTCAGGTACTAATTACTTGAGACGTCAGTATGAGTACTTTCTTTTTAAAAATATTCCTTTAAAGTTAACGTTTTCTTTTGTATTCTTGAGCTGCTGCTGCTTTCTCTCAATCCTGTCTTCGCAGATGTGCAACACTTTGAGACCAGAATGCCCAAGATAACCTTACACTTATTATCATCCTTTTGTTTTATGTTGCAGCCAACAGTTTTCACATTACTGCCTACTTTATGAAGAGATGGGTTAATCTCCGTTGTGCTGTAGGGAAACATTATCGTGGTAAGAAATCAGTTTCTTATAGTGTTACTTAGAATTTTGCATTTCTGGGAGAGAAAAAAAAGGGAACATAAACTAATCCTTTGTCAGATTTTGGTCTACTTAATCAAAATTTCTTTCAGAGCTTGTTTATTCCCCCCCCCCGCCTCACCTCCCAAGGATGTTTCCTAAAAAAAAAAAAATGTTTCTTAACATATGATGAACTTTTTAAAATTTAATTTTAAATTTCTGTATGCCTTGCCCCAGGGTAATCAGCTAAGCCACACAAAATTCTGTAAGTATGATGAGACTCAGCATTTTACTGAGTCTCTGCAGGGTGAATCAACTAGAGGTTGCAGTATGAATCACTTCGTTATTGCTCGAGTGTCTTGTGACATCAACTGTACAGTACAAGTGTATGCAAGAAAAGGCTTTCATTCACCTCAGTGCTATAAAATCTTTACATAGGTGATGTCATTGGACCAGATCTTTTTTTCATGTTTTCTCAAGCCAAGATGCTCTGTAAGGAAGTGATATCAATCCTGTCCCGCCAACAGCAATAAAAAGGAGCTATAATGATCACTGCCCTTTGTGTTGAGCTTTTTGCATTAAAAAAGCAAAATAAATCAATTAGACGCCCTTGAAAATATTGAATATTTGAATGGATATTTTTAAAGAATTTCTTATTTTTATAGGAATTCATTATATTTGTAAATGTTTAAATGTCTCTTCAAATGCCAACTAGTTGTTTTCTAAGTCCATATTGGTTGAAGAGATTGGAGTGTTGATTTTAAATATTTTATCAAACTTGTTCTCCCAGCTGCCTGGAAGAACAGTTAGAACAGAATAGCAGAGTGTCTGTGTTCATGTCTCAACACTGGTTTCTGTGTACTAAATTCGAACTTTTTTTAAGCATCAATGAATACCTAAAGATACTTTCATTTTGTTAGTCAGCAAGTGAGATTGTTATAAAACATAACAATAAAAATGTCTAACTGGAATGAACTTGCCCTACTAGTGCTGCCAAAAAGAGAGGCTCTGATGCTGCAGTCAAAACTTTGCCTTCCACATGAAGTTCCTAACAAGAAAGGAACTTCATTTTGCTGGGTTCTGCTCCCAATAAATAGCAAAATAAGCACATATCCTAAAAAAATAAATAAATTGGCAACAAAGTTTCCTTTCTGTAAGATACACCTAGTACTTCACAAACAAAAACCAGACATTGAGCCTAATAGAAGAAAAATCTTGCATACTTTAATTGGTGATGCTCACTCAATATCTAAAGTAAACTTACCTAAGAGGCTATTTAGTGGAACCCCACAATAACAAATTCAGTCCTTGCAACAGCTGTCCAGCTTTTCTTCTGCAGCCCATTTGGAAGTTGTCCATAGACTGCTCGCAGTTTGAAAGCCATTGTACTAGACCTTTGCCTGTGGCTTTTCAGGTCTCAAGCATACAAGCAGAGAAAGAATAGTCTGGACATAAGGCACAGCATGAATACTTCCTTGGGCACAGTTTTGCTAACAGCGTTGATATTTCTGAAAGGATTATGAAAGGCTCATATTCATTATCAAGTTATAGGAGCTTAACAAGCTACTGTGCCAATAGAGATGCATCTGAGGTCTCTCTATGCTTTTACAGCCAATGGCAAATGCAAGGTAATCTGTTTCAACATCCCTGTCTTTCATTGTAATGACTGTAGCAAAGTCACTGTTGGTACGCACTCAGAGGGGTTCGTCAGATACTGATGGAGATACGCTGTTGGTGAAGAAGCAGTACCTTGTAGAGAGGCAGTAACTCATATGGATGACCTGAGCATCACTGGCAAATTGTGCACATCATGCTTATACTTAATTCGTTGTGAGGAGATATTCTACCAAAAAAAATCTATGAGGTCAACCGCATGGGTTTTTTTGCATGCCTTGTCTCTTTCTCGTCCCAGAAAATAGGGTGTTACAGCTTGTTTTTGAAGAATAACAAACTTTAAAAATTAGTAACTCTCCTTTTATAAAACCAAACCAAACCAAAAAAACAACAACAAAAAAATCTGAGCTGAAAATATGAAGATAGTAATCTGGAAATAATCTGATATGTAAAATAACAAAATATCCAGCTATGCTTTTTTCATAGCTTTGCTAGGTACTGAATAAAGCTTTGTCTGGTCTATTCTAATCCGAGAACCCTTCAATTTTTAATCCTTTGTAAATAGAAACTTTGTTGTGTTCATAACAAACGATGTGAACTTGAGTAAAATACATAATTCGGTAGTAGTAAACCAGTTTGTTTAATGACTTCAAAAATCACTGTAGTCAGAGTTTGGAACACTTAGCCTTATGCTGAGTTTTTCTGCCAAGTCCTGATTGAATATCTTGTGCTGTATTACAAACATAATTTACAGCTTTTGTGATGAAAAGACTCCTCACCAGAATAGCAAAAAAAGAAATCATCATTAAGTGGTTCGTCTGTTGGTTCTGTCTGGTGTATTTATCTAGGGGTGCAAGTGGACTAATTTGAAGCCATGACTATCCTCATGGGAACTAAACTTACTCTGACTTACTGATTTTTTTTGAATGGTTTAAAAAAGCAAAACAAAAGGAGGGATGGGATGTTGAAGAGAGTAGGTAAGAAACTAGTGGAGTGCATGAAGTGAGTTAGTGTGCAATTTAAAAAATAATTTATTTTGTTTACTGAAATAACATGTATATATGTTGTCATTATGTGTGGGTTTGAATATGGTTATAAATTTTGTAATCTTCTTTTCAATTATTTTTGTATAGAGCTACGTGTGTTTCCAGACAGATTGATAGTTTGTGTCAGTAAACTTGAATCTAATCCAAGTGCTTGGACATGTGAAAACGGTGTATTGGTATGTACAAAACCGTTCTATAAATTTTCTTTATTTTATAGTTTATTATACATAGTGGTAAGATGAATGTTTATATATAGATGTACTTATTAACATATTTGTGACTCTCATCTTGGAACCAGAAAGTCATGTTCACAGTTGGGCCAAAGTATTCAAAAAGACATCCCGAAGTGAGTCTGAAGCAGACAAAAATGGGAATTTTTGGAAGCTCAACATTTTCTGAGCCATATAAGGCTCAGAGAAAAAGACCGTGTATTTAGAAAGCTAGGTATGATATTAGCACCTTGATTTAAGGACCTTTTTTTCCCCTTTATACTTTGTCCTTGTAACATTGTACTTTCCAAAATTATAATGGGGCAGGTTTTAATGTCCGTGGGTTTCTTGATGTTTTCTTAGCGCTTGTTCTGCAAAACAACTCAAATGGATCAGTGCTAGCCCTGCTGGGGAAAAAAAAATCCCCAAACATTTATGGAGAAAAAGGCACTGGTGGGTAGTTAAATACCATAAACAATTCTACTTAAATATTTCATCCTGAAGGCTTTATCAAGGTCAAAGGCTTATGAATTTTATGCTGCAGTTAACTGCTGATTGTCTCGGGAGTGCTCGCATTGACCCAGGTGGCCTGCTATATGGCAGGCAGTCTCTTCTGTGCTCACAGTAAGAGTCAGAATTATGTGCTGAAGTCTATGTATATTTTAATAGTTTACCTTAGATGTATTAAAGTGTATTTGACCCTTGGAAAAAAAGTTTTTCTTCTGCTCATTCAACTTAGTATTTTTTTAATATCAAGCAGGGTGTTTCTATTTATTATACTAAATGCAGATTTTATTATCTTGATTCCTAGAGTGGTAAGTATCCTTAAATGTCAAAGGATCAAGCAAATGTTTTTCTCTCTCACAGGAAAAAAAAAAAACCCTAACTCCTTTAGAAGTTCTTTGCTATTTTGAAAATTACTACTTTCTCAGTATTGTCTTGAAAACTACTTAGATGCTTTAAGTAGAAAATCCTGTCTCTGTATTTTGACTGAGAAATAATTGTATTTTTTTTCTTGCTCAAGTATCTCTTATGAGATATCCAATTCCCCCATTTGGTATTTTTAATCTTTGCATAGAAGAAAAGAGGAGAAGTTTTCTTTAGTTTCATTCACATAATTCTGTCTAGTAAGGAGAAGGCAAATGAAAAATATAATGTTATGGACTTCAGCTTGACTATTTCAAAATTTGATCTTGATCTATGGAAACTCTTTGTTTAAAAAGGGAGTTTAAACACTTATTAAAAAAAAAAAATCTCTTGCTGGGGTCGTAACCTAATCAATAATAGTCTTGGGAGTTTGCTTTACTTACGGATGCAATACGTGTGCATAGAACCGGCTGGAACGGTCAGTGTAGTATGTTGGTAGGAGAGAGTAAGATAAAGTTGTCCCTAAGCCGTCTTCCCTGATTTGAAGAACTAACAGGGTGTGAACAGACCCTCAGCAAATGTGTTGGAGTATCTTTTTAATTCTTACCACTCTAACTTAAAGGGTCCATTCCAGACTCTTTTGTTGATCCAGAATTTCTACACCGTATTAGTACTGAATTTGTCATATACTCCAGTTCAGTACTTTGCCAAACTGGAGGAGTGTTTAATTGCTACTGAGAGGTAATTTCAAGTTTTTGGCACTTCAGAAGTAAAGGCTAAGGATCTGCACTTTGTGTGTGTACTTTTCTCTATGCAGTTTAGCAGTGAGTATGCTTGAACTCTAAACTAGACTACAGAAGACCACCCAGAAGACCTTTCCGTTGATATACTCCAGTGTATTCTGTCATGGGCTAAAAATGAGGCATGTGTTTTGTTTTCCTCTGTACGTTGTTTGGGTTTGAACAATTTCGTAATGTTGCATGCAAGTTCTTTTAATCAGCTCACGCCCTTGGTTTTGAGGGCCTATCTGTGTTTTATAAAAGTAGTTGACTATACGTTAATGGAGACTTTGTCACTTTTCAGTGTTGCTGAATGTCACTGCGATTGACTTAGTCAAGACTTAATCCTTCTTGTTTTTTAAACTGCTTTTATGCTGGTTTATGGTTTGGGTCAAGCTTTCGTTCCTGAGCTCTGTCAAGACAAGTCAGGCTCAATGCCCTGCTTTCCCATTACTTCGAACCAGTTTTATGTCAGCCTGATACATCTTGCTTTCACTCACTGCAACTCTGTCTTTCTTCACCTATCTTCAGCACGTTATTCGCTGCCTTTTCACTGCCTTTTAGGCTATTCTTCGTATCTGTGAAATAGACTGGGCTTAAACCAACAGTTTCAAGGGATGTAGCCAGAGATGAAATGAAATTCTTATGTCCTACACCTTAGGAAAGATCATAATTAGATTGCTTTTGAGATATTCACAAGCCCAAACCTTAGCATCAATTGCTCAGGGAAGCAGTTTGAAGCCTTCTGCGATGCATCGTGTAAGACCAAGGAAAAGGTGGATTAGGCAGTCTCTGTCAAATTAGCTTTAAACATAAACTAATAAAAGATTTGAGAGCACTTCTAAGGAGTAGAGCTGAAATAAAATAGAAGACAATCTATTGATATGTAATTTTCTATTTTCTAGAATCTATTTAGAAATGGGTATTTCTGTGGTCATATCTAAAAATCAGGCTGCAGGCAGTAATAATCATTTTGGAAGAAGGGAAATCTCTATTAAAGAAACAATACAGCAAGTTATTGAAAATATATAAGCAAATTGGAAGTCTCAAGGAAAAGATGGAAGAATAGCCTGGCTGATTAATGCTAAGTTGAAACATAAAACCATTGTTTCCTGTTTTGCCAAACTGTGTTTGTAATCTTGAATAGTTTTATCTTGAAAGAGAAGACAGTTTTGGGAACATGGCAAAAGAGGAAACCCAGGGAAATATATAAGAGCTCTGGAGAGATTAGTCATCTTTGTCAGTGACGACATTTTCTTGATGATTATTATGTAGAAAGCTAAAATGGAAAATTGGAAATGGGTTATCTGAAGAAAGTGGAAATGGGTGGAAGCCTTATTGGAGGCTTGTGAGCGTTTGAAAATGTGCTAACAATGGAGTATTCATTGATAACCACATCGGCTTCATACTAGAATCTATGAGAGGAAGCAGTGGCAGGGAAAGCATGAAGGAGGTTAAGCTAATGATGATATTAAAGTGGAGATTTGAAATTACCGTTCATGTGAAATCAGAAAAGAAAGTGGAGAGTAGGAGATCCTGTCTTGATTAAAAAGATCTCAGGGTTTCCACTGAGCCTTGTTAAGTTCCAGAGAACATTAAACAAAAATAAAGATTCTTTTCCAAGCAGAATATTTCTCTTAAAAAACCAACCAAACAAAAAACCCGCATAGGTACACAAGGAGAAGAAAAGTGCTAAAGATATTCCCAGTGCTTTTTAAATCCCCAAAAGAGAAATAAAAGCAAACTATTTCATCACCTTCATGCATGTGTGATTTTATAAATTCTGTCATAGTAACATACCTCAGGTACATTAGAGTACATTCTTAAAACTCATAAGAGCATAAATGCCATGATTTGCTTGGATTTTGATTATGCTGGGAAGAGGCTTCTGGTTCTTTCATGAAAACATGTACGCTTAGCTGTAATTAACAGGAGACTGAACATTAGAGTGTATGCTGCTGGAACAGTGTGTCTGTTGGAAGGCAGAACGAAACCTTTTTTCAGATAGCAGCAATTTGTAAAGATTAGTAGAAGACTTTATGTGGAATTTAGTTATCTTAAATACTTTAAAGACTATTTTATTGTTAAGCGATATCAGATTGGGTAGGGGAAGAAGGAAACGCTAAGAAATACAGTTGCACAATTCACGCTGTATAAGTGCTAATCTTGGCATGGAACTCTGTGTGTGCGTGTGTGTATATATATATATCATATCACAGTTAAACTGCTGTAATGGTGGGCTACTACTGAAAAGGTCAGTCCACATCCCCTCTAGTTCCAGCTACATATTCCTTTCCTTTCTGGTTACAATGGACCAAGTGATTCTTCAGTCGAGAATGAATTAGTTCATTGACTTGATCCAGCAGAAAATGATTTATTTGTGAAGTTTCTCTGGTTTTTATTGGAGGATTAGTTTTCAGTCATGCCAGTTCACTGAACCAACTCATCCTGTACCCACACAGTTGCCAATTGTGACACACAAAATGCGGCAGGAGCACGCAGCCAGGATTTGGATGAAGAGAGCAGGACCACCCCTTTAGGTAGCAGCTGATAGTTACCCCAGTTTGGAAGTAACATCCAAAACGCACATTAATGTTACATTTGTTGTGATACTTGTCTTGTTGGTGGTTTTTGATTTCATTATCCTTTTTAAAATTTCATAACACCTAGTTTTCATGTGTTTTCAGATGCTTGATTCTTTTCAGTCATTATAGGAAACAGCTAGAGGAAAACTACTTAATATTAAGCTGTAGTTTGGTGACTTGTATGAACAGGGTTCACTACTTTTTTCAAAAAGGTAGAGAGGGGAAACTGCAGACTAATGAACTCTATCCAAATACAGAATACAGAGTGGAACAGATAAAGAATTGCTTTTCTCTTTGGTGAGTTTTCACTTCTGACACTTCAAGCTTCTGTCAGTTTTTTCTGCTCATCCTTCATGTTCTGCTCCAGCTGATGCAAGACTGATGATAGTGAAACATGGAGTCCCTCCTGCCTTCTCTTACCCATGTGTTTTTTTCCTCAGTGTCTGTCAGTACTGGTATGTGTGGGGAGGTGGGTTAGTTCATTGATCCCTCTGAAAACAAGGTGGGTTTGTTTTGTTTTGGTTTTTTGTTGTTGTTTGCATGATTAGCTTTCAGCTGGATCACTTCGGTCAGACTCTCATTGCGTGGCTGCATAAATGCTAGTGTCAATACAGAGACTTGGCAGGACCGTGTGTTGGGTAAGGGTGAGACTTCCCTTTCAATGTTAGGATAGCTTTAAATTAGCTTGAATCGTAAGACTGCTCTCTCTGAGAAACTACATCACAACGTAATGATACTAACGCTTTTGACTTGGTCGTAAAGAAGCAAGCTACGGCAGTTTTACAATATTCCCTTTTGTCCCAGCTGTCTGCCTCTTCTCCTTGGAGATTACCACTCCTATAGCAGAGTTTGCCAAAAGGGCTCTGTGCCTGCATCTCATCTTGCTGCGTATCAGAGTCTTGTGGATTCATGCAAACCAAACTTCCCTGGTTTTTAAGCTAGTGCATTGAATTGCAGGTGGGAGCAGCTGGGGTGTGTGTGTGTGCTCCCTTCTGCCAACCCTGCAGTGGGGCAGGAACCTCCCGCAAAAGGGGAGGGAGGATACCTGAGAGCGGTAATGCTGTGAATTGCCTCAGTGAGATTTGTCTGAACTTGTCTTAGTTTCTTCTTATAGCTTACAAACTGACTGATTTATTTTCTGCATGGCCAAAGTCTAGTAGCTGTCTGCTGTTTGGTATATTAATGATCCAGACAAGTGGACAAATGATGAAATGAGATCTGACACAATTTTTTCAATTAGTCAAGACTGCAGAAGGCTGTGGAGAATTTCAGAGAAACCTCACAGAGATGGGTAGAGGGACATTAGGACTGTAAATGAAAATCATCTGTTGATAAATGCACAGTATCTTTACTGAAAAGAGCAATTACGGTATTCATGCATGCTGCTGAGTGAATTAACTGTACGGTCTCTGGAAAAAGGCCAAGATATTGCTACAAGGAACTGATTTGAAAATCTTTGTTCTGTAGCATTATTTATCTGAAAAGCAGGCAGAATATTAGAGTATATGAAATGAATGAAATAAAAAGTAATACTTGAATTGTCTTAAAGCCAGTAAGTAAGCTGAATACGTCGTCAATGAAGGTTATGTACCTCTCATTGTGCAAAATCCAGATGAAGGATAGCAGAAATACAAAAGGTCCTGTAACTGCAGTATAAATGATTAAGCACATAAAATGATTTCCTTATGAAGCAATCTTCCAAAAGTAGGGACAAATTGAGTAATCTCTTACTGATTTTGGTAGTTGCTTCTTAGATGAGTGCTCCAGTTGATTTAAATGTAACTACTTAGCAGTGTTCACAAGGTCTCATTTGTCAAAGCCTTGTGGTTATTTAAGATATTATCATCTGTCATCATCCTTTCACCTCCCTCATTTTCCTCTCCCCTCTCACTCTCTTGCTGTCACAGCTTATGCTGGTGGTTAATGCGGATTTGAGCTAAGATTCTGGACTTTGCACTGAATGATGTTCTTTCCTCTGCAGACTTTTGAGAGGACGGGCACCTCCAGCAAAGGCACAGGGTGGAAGGCTGGCAGTGATCACGTTTAAAGCTACAGTGAGCTAAAGGTTTTATTTAGCTGCTGTGCATCTGTGAGATTTCGATGATTCTAGGACTTAAAAAGGTTTAAATTATTTCAGGTTTTGATAATAATTCTCTATATTCCTGTTGGGCACAGAATAGTTGACGGATTTTTTTTTTAATTGTTTTAAAGAGCAATCCATTCTTCAGCCTCCAGCAGAAATCTGTTACGACTCATAGGAATTTCATAACTTGACTGAACAGTAAGCTGAAATATATGATGGTAAAGTTCACGGAAGGATTTTTGAACCATTTGTAGTGATTTGAAATTACTTAAGGAACAGATCCTCAGTGTGAGCTTAGAAATCTTGGGGGCTTTGAGGGTGGTGGTGGTAGTGTTTGTTTTGGAAACCAAGCTAAAACGTTGACTAAATTGTTGAACAGTAATTATCTCCTGGGCTGTGCGGTTCTGCCTATTTTACGTATTGTGCTTCTGTATAACCAGCAAGCTCAAGAGTATTAGTTATTCTTTCCAAGATCTCCTACAGTTGTTAAACACTATTGTAATTGTATAAAGAGAACAGCTGTTTTTAAAATTGATGTATTCTTTTCCAGATTTTTTTTTCTGTAAGAATGGAAGTTGTAAGTATATGGATCATGTTGTATACATCTTGTACTCTAAGTAGTATTCTGTTATGTCATATAGCCCATGCTGTATCTGGAAGGATAAATACAAAGTTTACTTCAGTATTACTGATGGATGTTTAGACATCTGTACTGGCTGACTCTGATAATCATTTAGATTTGGTAGGCAGATAGAGGATCCTCATGTCAGACTGTTAAAAGCTGTTGTACACGATGACAGGGGTGCCTTGCTTTTTCAGATACTTATGTGACAATTGAGTAGTAGATTCTTTCCCTCGTGGTTTGTAAGGTGGGGAAAGGGGTCGAGCTCCACATAAAATTACTATCTTATTTTATAAAGAAATCTTTAAAGTATAAAACACGTATATCTGGCATGCATGTCCTCTTTCGTAACTACTGGAGGCAGGAACCTTAAAGTTGATGGGAAAGGCTAGCTAAAGATACATGCTTTTAAGACATTGTTTTTTCTTTAAAAAAAAAAAAATCAGTATTAATATGCTTTACATTTTTCTTCAGTGTCATTGAGAGAGGTTATTTTGGTTGAAAAGCTATTGTCTTTTCCTCCATTTCTTATCAGTGGACACTTTGTCTGAAGATAGAATCTGAGTCTTGTAGCATCAGTATATAAAATCAGAATGATTAATAGCTCAATTACTTAACATTAATTTTAAGGCTTTTTGCCTCCAAGCAAATACACACAGCATGTATCACGTGCTTCTCAGTATGTAAATAAATCGTTTGTTTCAGGAGCACCTTCTGTGGCTTTAGAAAGTGTTATGTATGTTCTTGCAACCTGTGTTACAGATGTGTATCAATTTTTAAAAAGGCCTCCCTGCAACTTTAGGTTTTTTATGAAGTATCACGTTTTATTTGTTTTATGCCATTTACAGCTTATTAGGAATTTTTCTATTTTCTATTACCTAGCAAGCGTTCAAATGCAAATCTAGAGAACTCTGAATTTCTTACATTCAGAATAGTCTGGGATTCCTGCTAATCCAAACAAGACTTCAAAAGCAAGAAGGCATTTTCCTCATAGAAGTCATATGCTTTAAGCTAATCCGATGATGCTTTGGGGACCTTTGGAGTGTTTGGAAGTGCCAGGCCTTAGGTATCAAGTGAGAAACCCGGGTTCACACCTTGTGTTTTGAGAAGGTAGAATGCTTATCACAGGGGCTTGTAACAGATTGGGCCAGCTCTTGGACTAAATAGTACAGACCGTAGGGACTCTTGACAAGCAAAAACTTAATAGTTAAGATCCATGGTGTCAAATCAAAATTGATTTTGGTAGTAGAAGATGAAGACTGTACTGATCCAGGAGTTAGATTTTGCTTTCTATGCTAGGCCACGGGTAGGTTATACAGTTCTGCTCCTCACTGGAGAGATGCAGTTTTCTCTGGTTGTTTCTCCAGTTTCAATCTTGAAAAGAATGTATTTTTTAAAACCACCAGCATTCCTTAAAAATACCTATTTCAAAGGAAAAAATCAGTACTCCCATGTGCAACATGGAACGATCCTTAATGTTTTTTACTGGAACTTACTGACATATAGAGCAGGACAGTCCATTTTAAAATGTAGAGCAATATTCTGCAAGTCCAATCAAGGAACTGTATTTCAGGTTGAGAATAATATCCATTTCTGTACTTGGAAAACTTCTATGAATGTTTTATGATGTGGTAGGAGTTCATAAGTAGAATTGCTGGGACAGATGCATCGCTACATTGGAAACGCTGAAAAATTTGCATCGTTAAATTGTGGGAAGCTTTTCCTTCATGTGGGATGGGAGAGAGCAGAAGACTAGACCCAAGGTCCTGTCTCTGTTGATTTTCTATCAGTTAGATTATAGTATCTGATTCATCCTCCACTGACAAGCCTCCTCACTTGCTTTACGAGCCCTTTTCTGTTTATCAGATTGGAAAGAGTCCTGCCTGACCTCTCTGATCTGCCAGTCATCTGTTAGAACAATTCTGAAACCTACAGGTTATCTTAGGTGGTTGAGCTCATGATACTGCTTACAGTGACATTAAGAGAAATCATGCAATTGCAAACTCACATACAGCTCCCCTAAATAAGGGTTTCTGTCTGATTCCTTTTACCAATTTTAATTTTATTCACTTGTGTGTGCCTGGGATAATACTTTCTTTCATTGCTTCATCTACATTATTATATTCAGAGTCCCCTCCCGCATGCCACTCTGATACTAAATTTGATTTATTGGACCCATTGATGTTTTCTATTAAATATTTTTGATGAGCAAGTTGAGCCACATTGATAAATGCAATTCAGAAAAAAAGTGTGGTTTTAATTGTGTTTTTTTTGTTAACCAGAGATGAAATTTAATTATCCCTTAGTGTTACTCCTTTGGTTTTATACTTTCTAGTTGTCTCTTACAATGGGAGGCGGGAAGAGGGGCAGCATTGTTCACTTTGGAAATTTTTCTCAGCCCAGCATCCCAAACCCTAGACTGAAAAAAAAATTTAATATTTGTAGGAGTATTATTGTCAGGCTGAAAAGGCCAAACCTGTCACTTTTCTTCAGGATAACGAGTTGTAAGGATTCTTCACAAGTGCACATCCATGAGTAGTTCTTTTACAGGTATTTAATGCTGTATTGCTGAATACAGCCATCCTGGAGAGAGCTGCAGATGGCAGTCGCCACTTTTACATTTTTAAGGGTTCCTTTTTCATTTTGAATGAGATAGTAAGTTGAGTAAGATAGTAAAAGGATGATTTTTCAGTTTGATAAGCCTTAAAGCAAGTATATTGTGTGCCTAAGAGTCATGTTTCTCTGTAGGTCTTAATAGAGGGTTTTTTTCCAGACATCTCTCTGGATGAGTACTAAGGATCTTAAAGTCAGGTCTTGAGAGGCCAGTATTATGAGCAGGTAGGGTAGTAAGACTTTGTAAGCTTCATTTCTGCAGGCCCTTCTTTGCTGAGTTTTAGTGACAAAGAGGAGCGAGCTTACCCTAGGATTTTAAGAGCACATATTTCTAATAGAACTTGGCAGTGCAAGGGCTAAAGAAGCATTTTAATCTTTTGTGCCCACCCAGTCTCTATACAAATGTAAATATGTCTGCCTTTAACAATTTGCCAAGAAATGTGGTTTTAATTTGTGAGCAGCAATCCCACTCCCTGCAGCTCTTTCAGAGTCAAGTCACAAGTCTGGCGGTGCTTTGACGTTTTTCTCTGTCATGGTGTCATTGTTTATATGATGTCTGTTTCTGCTGTCCTCCTTTTTATGCCTGGAATATTTTTCTTTAATTATTTCACTGCCTAAAAGGAATTTGGGATTACTAGACAGGATGAGAGCAGATTAGGTTTTTTTCTTTCTTTAACGAGTCCTGAAGTTCCCATAGGAAATAAATAGTATTCCCAAAACAGACAGTGTTTTTTATTTTTTTTTAATTAACTAAAATTATTAAGTCTAATAAAGAAAATAAAGGAAGTATCACCAGTAATGGCTGAGTGTCTTAGTAGTGTATGGAGTGCCCATTGTTGTTATTTATGACTCTCTCTGCCTTCTATTGTGGACTTATTCCAGCCTTAGGGAGTTTACATCACTCCTAATAGCAAAAGGCTCTCTGGTTCCCACAGAGTTTTTCAAAGACTGACTCATATGCCTTATGTTAATTGTTCAGCTCTCAAAATACAGCACTTACAGGGTGTGGTTCCAAGGGGAAAATCTACTGTACTTAGAGGGCATGTTCAGAAGTGTTTCACATATAAATCATTTTGATTTTTAATTTTTTTAACGCCTTAACCCTTTTCTGTCACTGCTTTATGTGATAAGTTATTTGAAAACAAAATAAAAGGCTGACGATGACGTAGTGAGGGAACGTGTTAGCCCTTCAACTCCGGACCATTAACTCCAGTCTGACTCAACTCACAAGTGACATGGCTTCGTCATCTTTGCCTCTCTCCAGGGTCTGCTCTTCACACCCTGGCATGACGGTACGCTCCAGGCAACGAGCATGCCCCGTTCATGATCGGATGCAAGTTAGAACTGAGGTTTATTGCTTATCTGCAGGAGTGAGTATGTGTGGACAGGAGCTGTCCCCAGTCCTCCTCTGGATTTTGTACAAAGTGCTGCTTTCCACCCATTGTTTACCACATCTACAAGAAGCGCCTCAGCGGACCGGTGATCCTGTCCCGGTGTGCCACGTTGATATCCTCAGCTTGAGGACTGAAGAAGATTTTAATAGAATTAGCCTTACCAGAAAGGAGAATAAGGAAAGTTCAAATGCTTCTGCTTGCGCTTCTGTTCTCTGGCTAAGTAAGAGTGCTCTCCAGCTGCTTTGATGCAGAGTGATTGTGCAAGATCCTTCAGTCTGAGTTGTATGAATGTTACTGGAAATCAGAACGGTTTCTACAGACTTTACAGTTAAGAGTCTGTGTCTTCTCTTAAAATGAGCAAAGCTCTTGAGTATCTTAATAATATTCCCTTCCTTAATAGATGAAAACGTATTTAGTCAAATTAGGGGAGTCCATACCTCTAACCGAATAGAAGCAGCAATTAATCCCTCAGATTAAACTAGTTAGGCTTGATTTCTGAGGTTGAAATCACATTGCATGTATGTCCCATGTGTTTTCTGCCCGCTGTAAACACGCGTGTTGCAGCATTAGTGGACGGAACTTCATGCATCTATCAATACACACAAAAATGTTTGCGTAATTTGCCTCCGAAAGGAAGGCTCGAAACAGCTGTAGTTTTTTAAACTGGCGAAATGGCTTTATTTCTTTGCCTGGCTACCCTCTTGCTGCTTACAAAACAGGAAGTTGTTTTCACTGGCTTATTCTTCTGGAAAGAGCGGTGAGGTTTTACCCCTTCTCCTTTAAAATAGAAATGAAAATAAAAATAGGCAGGGCTTAATCGCCTATAAGTGACAGGTTCCCGAGGGGTGTTCCAGGCAGCGGTCATGTACACGCTTTGGCCTCGCGCCTCCGCAGTCTTTCTCTGCTTTCTTCACTTCTTTCGTACCGCCTGGCTCCAGCGCGCTAGCTTCGCAGCGCGGAGCAAGACACGGTGTAAATAAGCACTCCCTACATTTGATGAGCCCCAATCAGAAGTCGCATCGTGCAGGCTGATGAAGAAAAATGCTATCAAAGGCAATGAGGTGCACAAAGCCTCTTCTCTTCTTGACTTTGCCACATTTTTTTCCTCTCCTCTCCATAGCCTCAGAGAGGATACTTTTTTGAAGTATGTGGTAGTTAATAGTGAAGTCAGCAAATGGCCCTTCTCTCATTGAGATTGTTTCATTGTGAAAGGAAATGCTCACAGCTTGAAGAAAAAGAGCATTTTCCTTCCCTCCCTCTCGCCCCAACCTCGTATTATATAAAACCATGGTGCTGCTGTTAGCTGAGACCAGAAAGAATTCCCCTGTTGTCCTGTAGTAGCCAACCACTACAAGCTGTGAGCGTTTGAATGTTAGTATTAAAAGTTTTAACCCTTGCCTTCTTAAATGAGCAAATAACACTCTGCGTATTTTTTTGCAAGTATGGAAAATTATGGGAATTCTTCTGAGAATAAGTGTATAGACCACTGCGCCAGTCAGTCTCTTCAGAAAAAAAACTGACAAACATGCTCCTGTCTGCGAGAGAGATTCCTGGCATTTGTCACAGTTTGAGCCACAAAGATGTCAAATATTTGCCAACAGTTTCCTCAGACGGTTTGGAAAGCTACATCCTTTACATTACAGTCTTGTTTGTTTGCGGTATATTTTAGCATATGAAATATGTTCGTTGGGAGTCTGAAATGGGGAGGGAACTGACTAGACTCCTAAATATTAAAAGATTAAAAATAATTCTGTTTCTCTTAGACTGCTCAGATCAAAATAATAAAGAACATCTGTAAGTCTTAGAAATGGAGTGTTATGTTGAATAATCATAGCTTGATGTGTCACGTTTTAAACCTGTATTTTCTTTTGGAGCAGAAAAAAGAACTTTCCAATGGGACATCTGAATATTTTACGGAATCTGCTGAGAACAAGAAGCTTAAGATTAGTCTGAATGAACAAATAAAGCAAGACATCTTGAAAGAAATGTATGTCACTATTCTTTCTAAGGTGTTAAATTTATAATCTGGTAAAATTTGGGTAAATAGAACCTAGCCTATGTAATAAAATTTCCAATCATATAAACTCCTTTACAAATGATTATTTTAAATTTCTAAGAGACTACTACTCTAGCGTGGATAAGCACATAAAATTATCGTTGTTGTTTTGTATGGCAAGAAAGGAGCTATTACAACCCACGTAGATATCTCACATAGCGCTAGGCAGAATCAAAACAGGGTGTTGTTTTCCTTGAATGAAGCTCTGAGCCAAAATAAATATGCGATGTTTGAATCTGGTGAAAAACACTTTGCAAATATTTTTTTTTTTTTTGTTCATTTTGAGAGTCTGCAGTGTATCACAATATTAGTCTGGATCTTTGGTCACAATTAAAGGGTGTCCCTGGTGCAGCGGATGGGGAAGGTTAGTTGGTCAGCTGAACGTTTTACTGGTCCTCTGCTGTACCAGGATGCCATTCTTACTTGCGCAAGCTGCTGGTAGCCCCAAATCAACTGTGGAATCAGGGATTTGCTGTGAACTCTGGCAACTTTTCTTTTTACCCGTGTTGTCTCATCCATGGCTTTAGAAATGAGATTAGATTTGGAGGTGTGCCAGCTCTGCCTATTTTGGAAGAACCCTCTTTCTGAAGAGTTAGATATGCCGACCTGGGAACTGCTCGGCATCAGCAGAGCAGCAGAAAGCGGTCTCAGCACGGGACGATCTATAGTAATATCTTTAGACTCAAAATGTTACATAGGCAGTTTCAGTACTTGTGCATAAAGTTGATCTTGCAGCCTATGCGAAATCTAGATTTGTAGGTAACACGCTGCCGAGGAGTGTTTATGTACTGACACTCCATCAGGTCCCTTGTGATCCCATTTTCCTGTATAATTCCTTTTAGAATATCATCTACTTGCATTACCTAAGTCCTTCCCAGATGAGCAGGCTTGATACTAGATGAGTAGTGGTTAACTTTAAAGTAATGCTTTGAAATGTCCTGGGAAAAATTCCAGGGGAACATTCTAAAATAGAGATTAGAAACTCTCACACAGAGAGGCGCACGCTGCCTCTCCCCGCCTGCCCCCCTCTATTCTTTAGATATACGTTATGCATGTGAATACATGGGGATGGTTTGAAATCATTTAGGCGCTCATGAAATACTATTTTATCTAGCCAGTTTGGGAAGGAATTCAATATACTTATGCCGTGTTGACCTTTAACATCTGTAATGAATCCAGTTCTGCCTCTTGGAATAGCATGTGAACTCCTTCATGGCTTAGTCATTAATAAATAGGGTTCCCCTAGTGCAGTGGAAAATCAGATGGATAACACTTGATATTATCCACACTAGACAAACATTACTGCTTGTCAAGGGGTTTTTTCCACATGCAGTCTAGGCTGCCCTAGTGGTGGTTCAGAGTTTGTAAGAAGGGCAGATTGAGGCAGTGAAGAGTCTTTTTTAGTTTAAAAACAAAATTCCTTTTTATTGCAGTGCGAAAAGGACAAAACCAAGGAAAAATAGCACAAGCAAACCTCAAATCAGCAAGGACTCCGAGAACGTGTATCTTGGCTCAGTGGACTTGCAGACAGGGAACAGAGAGAACGACTGTCAACCTTCCCTCAGTCCTCGATCTGAAGTGAAACGTAGGAGTACAGGACTGCTGAAGGACTGCATAAATACAGCTGAGAGCAACTTGGAGCTTCCTGTTTTAGAGCTGGAAAGTGATGTTAATCAGAGACAGCCAGATGATGTTAGCAGCCAGCAAAAACCTCACTCTCTGGAGTGGTTGAAGTCGAGTCTTCTAAGCGAGAACCCTCCTTGTAGCTCTGAGTCAGCGCTGCTAGGGGCAAAACAAAGTCAAAGAGTGACCAAAACACAGGCTCAACAAAAGAGCTGTGGTTCAGAAGAAAAGTTAGAGCATTTCAAAAAAGTACCCTCTGAAGGGGCTCCTTTAATTCCTAGCCATACAGAAATGAGTAAGTGTGATGATGATTGTTTAGGTCCATTCCTGGAGGAGAAGACCCCACTTAATTCCAGGTTGTTTTCTAAACAAGACTTGACAAAGACTGCGTCTGATGAGGAGTCACTAACTTTGGGAAGAAACCTCTCCTGGCCTCTGTCTGTGAGGAACAATACAGTGCAGACAAACAAAAATGAGCCAAGCACAACTGTGATGCCATCGTCTTGTTTAGAACTGCAGCCTGTGTCTTCAGAGAAGCTTACCCAAAAAAGAAAAAAAGAAGTTGAAAATGGCCTCAAGAAGTTAAAACTGCGGAGGCTTAAGAAGTCGTAAAGTCTGAAATATTACCTCGATGGCATGGGTGGACAGCCAAATTTGTGTTCGGAAGCAATTCAAAATAATGAAAAGTCATAAAAAGTCAAAATTAGATAAAACTTTTTAAGAAAATGTAGTTAATTAAGTATTTTAGTCATTTGCAACCGTAATGGAGATAATTCTGTTAAGTCTTTAGGAATTAGACGTAAATATACAAACCAGTGTAGTACTTATAGAAAGAAAAATCTCTTATAAAACAATATTTACTAAGCAAAATTTTAGATTTATGTATGCTTTAGTACTATTAAAAAGTCATGGCAGCTGATGACAGCAAAAGTTAAAACCACTTTTGTGATCTGTTAGCAGCTGCAGTTATTCAGTGTTTTGCTTGTTTCTGAACACATGGTTTATTTTAGTAAAAATTAATCCTTTCTCTCTCTGTATTAGGAAGTTCATGGTTTATTCACACGATCTTTACAACAGTAAGGTGAATTGAGGTTCTTTCAAATAAGTCTTTAACCAGGATTTAATGCTGCTGATAATTTAAGGCCCATGTTTTTAGAGGGGGTTCAAAATAACTATCGTTTGT
The DNA here is from genome assembly GCA_020745775.1 of Theristicus caerulescens. Classification (NCBI taxonomy): domain Eukaryota; kingdom Metazoa; phylum Chordata; class Aves; order Pelecaniformes; family Threskiornithidae; genus Theristicus; species Theristicus caerulescens. The sequence continues at coordinate 121,470,635 of CM036561.1, read as the reverse complement.
GCTTGTGCAGTTTTGATACGAACACAGATTTCTAACCCAAATTGGGGATACAAGCAGTCATGTGTCCAGTCTTTGGAAAAATGAAGATTGGTTTTACATATGCAGTCACCTGGATGTGCAAACATTGCTACTGGGCAAAATTCATACATAAACATGCATACGCATCTTCATGCATTCGTGTTTCAAAATCAGGCCTTGCTTGCGTGCAAGGACTGTTTTTCATGTGTTAGCGGTACCCAAGGTATCTCTTATTTTACAATGGAGGTAATTTTTCATGGCACAGTGCTTTTTAATACTGCTTTTGTAACTTGTATGCTAACGCGCTAAGGAGATGTAACTTTTTATTTCATGCTTATCTTTTTAAAATGTTGAAAATAAAATTGTAAGCTATTTTCTTTCATCATTCTCTCAAAATCAGCGTGACCACGGACATTTTATGTGAAGCAATTTTGAAAAATCTTACTGACGTATACTTACGGCTGTGGATATCCTCATTTAGGTTAGTAAGACGACTCACATCCGTAAGCATTAGAGTTGGTAGTGTAACGCAGGTCCTTATGAGAGTTAGCAACTCTCATAACAGCATCTTTCTGCTATAACCAACTTCTCCTTTTGCGATAAATCAAAACGATTCTGCACGCCTGCTAGAAGACATTTTCTTTTTTTTTCTTTCAGCCTGTTTGCGTGATATTTCTCACAGTGCTTTGCACTAAGGTTGCTAATGCTTAGCAGTCTTCAGGCTCTGCGAAAAGGTCTTTCCTAGTAAGGAGCTAAACTGAGGCTGCAAACGAACCTGGGTTTGGAGGAAGAATAGCCTGAGGTATGTTTGCTGTTGTCTTTTGTATGGGCTCCAGACGCTGGGCCAGGAAGGGAGTAGAGAGCCCCTTTTTGATGGACTTACAAGAGGTATAAGGACATTTAGCTAAGTATTTATCAGAAAAATGAGAGTAATTAAGATAGAATCATTACTAGTTTATGTTAAAGTTTTAGTGTATGTTTTCTGGGTGGCTTCTTTAAGTGCTTACAGTGAACAAAACGATAACAAGTGGTACAAGCACATATTGTAGAGTGCAGTTTTAACTTTCCGTTATTTCTACTTTGCTTCTGCTTGGATCTTTGTGAATTTTCCGTGATGTTCTTGGTTGCACCAGATAACCTACAGGAGCAGTTTAGACGATTATGCTGATTATTATATGTAAATTCAGCAGACACATGTTGAGTTCACAAAATCACTTCAGTTACTTTGCATTTCATTCCGGTTAGGAAGAAGACCTCATGCTTGCTTTTGCAAACTGGCAAACACACCGACTGTATCTGTGAAAATTGTGGATGGTCTTGAGCAAGTACGCCCCAAGCTATTACTGCTAGCAGTTTGGGATTCTGAAGCTTCCCCCCTTCTTGCCTTTCTCCTCTCCACATCCATGTAACTCAAGTCTTGGAAACCAGAGGGCAATCCCATAGTTTGTATCACCGCATACTGTTACTATATATAGTTCAGCCTTATAATTCCACTTTAGTTTTAATCTTAACTGAATAACATACCTGCATGCACCCTTACAAATGAATGTCATATATTTACAGGGGGCTTGGGTAGATTAAATCACTGTCTGTGTAGCTAAGAACACTTGATTTTTCCTTTAGGCTGTTTTGTTGTCTTACTTACAATGCTGTTTCCCATCACCTCACTGATAGCAGGGCAACATCCTCCTTTTAAAACAGTGATCTTGTAACAGTAAGAAATGCAGGGCTAGACCGATGAAAGGTGTTAGAGCCTAGAGAGTCAGAACAAATACAAGTGGATTTTCTCAAAACCGTGTAGTTGCATCATTCTTACTGTAATTACTGACTTGCGAGGTTCCTAGGCTCTTCGTAGCTGTGTAGTCAGAGCTTAGTTCCTTTCAAAAGTTGTCTCTTGGATCCTCTCAGAAATGCAGTTATTCAGGGGAAAAAAGCTTTGAAGTCAGGGTCGTTTCTGGATTTTAGATGGTGTCGCTGCTCAAAACTGTTCTTTTGTCTGTGCAGCAGGACTACTGTAAAAGTTGCCCTTTTGCAAACCGTAGGGGTGCTTTACGTGATGCTGTGGCACCCAGGCTGTATTGTTGCCATGTCTCTGTTATCTCTGCACTTTAAGCCCAAGGGTATTTTCTCAGTCTTCGCGTTTTTCTTTATCAGCAATCCACCTGCACCCAGCTGCGTGGCAGAGGTGTGGTCTGACACGCTCTCGAACCACCAACCTGATTTCCTAAATCAGGTTAGGAAAAAAAAAGAAAGAAAAGAAGCTGGAAACTGAGCTAGAGTAAAATTAGCAGTTTGCATGTCTTGGCTGTGGCTTTCTATTACCAATTTGCTTCTGAGCAGCATTAGCATACCTTTCTGTTGAAAGTAATAACTATTGAAGGCTCTGTTCTGTGCTGAAACTGCCATTGAAGCACAGAAACAATTTCTTTGGTTCATTTTTTATTTTGGGTTTGTCTGTTACGTTGGGTTTTTTCATTTCCAGAGCTTCTTTGAACTCGTCTGAAATACGTGTAGATCTGAGACTGGCTAAAGCCCGCGATGCAGAGGTCACGTTGAAAAATACCTGTTTGTCTTCAAGAGAAATAACTCTCTATTCCAAACCAGCCAGCTTTGGGGTTGGTTTTTTTTTTTTTAATGAATCATCTGGTTGATTTGGTCTGTGCTGTTTGCTGATAGTGAAACAGTCCCTTCCTAGCCAAACACTTTCTAATGCGTGCAGACTATCGTTTCCATTATTCTTTACATCAAAGTAGTTAAAAATATTTGTTTAATGAACTTTTGTCTTTAAACACACATCAAAAGCTAGACCAGCCTTTTACATATTTATTTATAAAGAGGAAGCAGGCTGATGTAAAATCTCCCTTGCGCAGTGCTGATCGGTAGGAAGGTTTTAACTATCGCAAGAGTTATTTTGAGTAATAAGCTTTGTGCTCGTTCTGATAGGATCTGTCAGGTTGTAGTTCTGCGTACCGGGGTCCAGAGCGTCTCATCACCATTGCAGAGCCGCATTTCTGTGTTAGGCTTGACGTGAATAATTTCAAGAGCACCTGTTTCTAACGAAAAAGGAAAACTTTAAGAACCAAAACCTTCCTTGCTACAGGAAGCTTTGACCAAGTGTTAAGTCGCCTTCTGAAGGCGTTTATTTTGTCAGTGTGAACTTCCTTCCCTCTCGCCGCTCTGCACGTGGGCCGCATTGGCTGAGTTTTAATTGACATTTTTGTGCCATCGTCTCGTTGGCTTTTGACTGGAGAAATGGATTCTTTTTTAAGGAAAAAGACAGAGGAAAGAATTTTTTGTTTGCGATTGGAATAAGAAAGATGTAAAATGCAGTCAGACCATCCCTGATTGCATGTTACGAGCAGTCATCTCCTTGCCTATATCAGTACCTGATAAAAGGTTTCACTCTGTATTAAAACACTAATGCAGGCTTGAGCAAACAGAGTTAATAGTATCAAGAGTCTTTTAGCCAGCAGTGGGAAGTGTGGGTTGGCCTCAGAAATTAGCTTTAATAAAAGGCACTCCTCACTTCTTTGCTTTCTGCTTTTTTCCCATCTAATAAGCACTAACTAGCATCCAAAAACCTATGTGAACGAGACGATGCGGGATGGCGGAACAGCAGCGCGCCGAGCCTTTCATCAAAGGGATATCAAAGCGTTCTGCAGCTGAACCTGGGAGGGATATGCATATGCTTATTTTGACAGTTGGGGCAGCGCTGAGGGTAAGCAATTTCTTCAAGGTAAAGCAAGCTGGTTAAGGAACTCGTACTGCGAATTCTTTCATCAACCCGTTCAAGTCGTTTTGAACACGCTTCTCCCATCTTGTTCATCTTTTTCTTTTCCAGATAATTAAAATGGAACCTGGTAGCGTGTGACCTTTCCACAGTGGCAATAAGGTGACGTTTTTAGATGAGGACTTTTTGTTTGTTTGTTCGGTGTCAGCTTATGCTGAGAAATTGTAAGAGTTGTGAAAACGATGTAGTGTCACAGGGCGTTTCAGCCATAACCTGGAAATCGTCCAGGGAATTAACCTCCACTCTCCTACCTCCTTTCCTATCCATTTCAATTACTCCAGAGCTGGGAATTGGCTCCCGTGAGAGCTGACAATGCACCTTTTTTGAATGAGAATTTCACTGATTTGCTCCCATTCTGTCGCAGTTGGATCCTTTAGTATAGCTGAGACATAGTACCTCAGCAGTAGGAATCTAGCTCCGTAACTGCTTTACTTGCTGCCAGAATAATTGTCTTTTTGATTTATGCATCAGATCTTTAAAGAAAAGTGTCTTGAGCTATAATTCTAGAGATGGGCATGCCCCTTTTTAATATTAATATGATCTCGTAGTGCTAGAATGAAAAGAGAGAGAGATCTATTTCTCCACCCTGTAGAGAAACTGGTTGAAACAATTTGCACATCACAGAGAAGGCGCTCACTGGAAGATCTGGGCTGGAACGCCGGTCTGACGCCCTGTCTGATACCACGGCGCTGCCCCAGTGCTAGGTAAGCCGCCTGCCGAGCCTCCATCCGGCGGCCCACGGACCGTACGGAACCGTCACCGCTTCCCTCGTCCTCACCCCAGAAACTGGAATTAATCATTGCACAGCTATTTTACTGGGCTTTCCCCCTTTTGGGAGCAATAGCTAACCTTGAAGAGCAAACTCTGTGCGCACTGGTAAACAGTAACCGCGATGGCCGCTGGCGTGTCAATACTGAAAAGAGGAAGTTGAAAAATTCGTAAATATACTTAAATATTCTTGCTGCGTTTAGAAGGGGAGGGGGAGCTTACACAATCACTTCCATCTTCTGGGGAGGAAAAGGCTGAATTTGGTACTTCCCTTGTCAGAACTTCTCATCTTTGCATAGGCTAATAAAAACATGCAGGCTCTGCCTTGTGACTCGTTGCAGAGGGACTCCGCAGATGGCGAGGGTAGCGATGGGGGCCCCTGGGCGGCCGAGGAGGCAAGGCTAACGTCAGCCTGATGGCTGGAGCGGCCGCGCTGGGGCTGGCAGATAAGAAGCTGAATCGTGCAATCTTCAAGGAGCAACGGAGAGCGTAGCCTTGTACGCTTTCTAGCTTGGCAGGGAGCTGATTAATGATATTAACTCTTGCCGTGCAGGTGTGTCAGCTGGTGCAAGAGCAAGCGCTGTTTCTGTGGAAAGGAAAATAGCTCCATCAGCGAAATTGCTTGGAGATGCCAGTCTCATGTTTAGGCCCTACACTGGTTTGCGTTACTCACTTGCTAGGCTTCGGAGGTAGGAGCGCTAGCTGGCTGACATTTGCTCCTATTAGCAATGCAGAAATAGCTGTTCCCAAGGCCGTCTTTCCCCAGCGACACGAATACATTGGCGGTGAGGCTGGTGTAACGCGCACGATCAGCGCCTTTTCGCTAGCTACCTCTCCGTAAGACGGGCCCTTTCCACGCGGAGGCGCAGCGGCTTTGATGTGGCTGCGTTCGGCTCGCGTTGAACCAACCCCAGATTCGACAGGTTGAATTAGCTGTGGGTACAGCAAAGCTGAGGCTGCTAAGGGAAGCAATTTATATATTTTTTTAAAAGCTCTCATGTTGAAATGGCAGCTCAGGACGCACACGTTTTTCAGTTCTTAGATGAATAAGGATCCTAAGGACAAACACACGCTACCAGCGGGAAGCTTCTCCTGCCTGGACAGAATGTGTCTTCCCAGAGTAGTAACCTATGTCCTGGCAAAGTATAATTTCCACAAAAAATAAATGTGCCGTGGTATTCCAATGGGAAAGCCCTAAACTTCATCTTTCTCTTTCTTATCATGACAACGGAGAACGCTCCATGTAGCAGCCCCCGGCTTGGTGGTAGTTGTGGGCTTTGGAAGACTCTCTTTGTTTTAAATTCACCCGTGTAAATTTTGAAGCTACCACTGAGATAGGAGGATATAATTTAAAAATATCATTCTAGCAATTTCACGGAATTCTCTTCCCTCCCTCTGTACAACTTGTGCAGCTCTACTTTTATAACACTATGAGGTGGCGACGAAATGAGTTGTTATATGGGAAAAATCGGTCGTGTGTGGAGAAACTGCAGTAGCAAAACCTCTGCGTGGTCGGTACAGGACTTTGTAGCACAGGAAAGGCTGGAAATAAATAAACGAACACTGCTCAAGGCTTTGACAAGTTTTGAAGCTTGAGGAACCCAGGCTTTGCTCTACGCTGAGCGGTCAGAGGTCTGAACAGCTTTGTCGCTGCATTAAAGTCTGTAATTTGAATTTGCCTCAGTAGGTTTTGAAGTAGGCTGTCAAATACATCTTCCCAGGACCAGCAAAAGCCCTATTCTATTTTATTTTTATTTTGCTTAACAGAAGGCGGACTCGGATTTATTCCTACAAACCCAGGTACGAATGTTTCAGTCATTTAGGAGAGGTCGTTGGTTTCTGCATCGTTGAATTTGAGACCTCTGTGAACAGCAGAGTTGGGGCAGATGGTTAATTCAGCATTAGAAGTGGGGAAAGCCTTCAGTTGGTAACCTCGCTTTGTGCTTCTGAGGCGCGGGCAGGACTCCGATAGCTTCAGGTGGCTTTTTTAGACACGAGGTGTTTGCTTTATTGCAGATTGTAGAAGTTGGGGACCGAAAGGAAATAAATACTCCCGGGCTTTGTGTGAGGAGGAATCCTTGAAGCGGGCCAGTGAAGCCCATCTCGGTGACTTCCCCTTCAGCAGGCAGCAAACTGGCGATTCTCCGGTACCTGAGTTACGTGGTCGTGAGGAGCACGAGCAGTCCCCCTCTCCCGCTAGCGTAGCGACAAGTTAGGAATCTCCTTTTAAGGTGAGTTTGAAATAAAAAATACCACTGAATAGATTTTATCAGGTTGTTTTAGACAGCTGTAAAGAAGGTACAGAACAGAGTATGTCTTGCTATCAGATTTTTTAAGCGTTCGTTGTATTCATATATAAAGATTGCTGCGATAAGGTGTCTGTATTTCCTACAAACAAAATATGGATGACAAGGCCTAACCTTGCAGCGGGTTGAGCTGAAGGGCCCGCAGCAGCCTGGCCCTATTTTATAATATTTTTCCATTGAGTTTGTTACACGCCGTTAACTGCTCCTTCGCGTTCGTACCAGCACCTCACCGAACCACAGCTGCAGCTTCATCAGGCAAGCGTGCTAAAATAAGCCCATCCGACAGCTGACCGCCCCTCGTCGGTGGGAGGGGCTGCGTTCGTTAAGGATCAAAAGCCCTCGTGTTGAATAGTGTAAGGGTTTATTTTATGCTTCACAAAGCACTTTGTTCCCATCGGAAATCAGTATCATCTCTGGCTCCTTTCCCATCCAGCTCAGCAGTTTGGGCCTTGCCTAGCTACTCGGCCTTGGTTACTCGCCGGTAAAGTAACCTTGTTGCGCAATTCCGGTCACGCCGTCGCCCTCTTCGGGGAGGGACGGTAGCCAAAAGCCACCGAGCGCAAGGGGGATGCTGCTGCCGCAGCCCCGCCATTTGACTCGGAGCCAGAGGGGAACGTGTCGTCATCCACCAAAAAACCGACTCCGCCGAACCCAGCGGCAGGTCTTGGGAACGTAAACCGGCACCTGCCCCTGTTTTCGCGCAGCTGACGAGCCGGGAACGCCTCCAAGCTCAATAATCTCCACGCTCTTTTATGTTTTCATACAAAAAATTTAATAAATATTACTTTTCAAGATTTATTGCCAGGAACAACACATCAAAGATGCATTTTCATATAACACTAATATCACAATACAAGGTATCTTTGCGATCTCAATGGTTAACCACCGAGATGCCTATGTTTATAAGCCTTTTGATCTTAAACGTCGTAATAGCACTTTGATTTCCTCACTTGTTAAGGCGGGCAGTGTAATCTATGGCAAACCTACACAGTGATCTTACTGGACATTCTACTGTTCAAGTATTCAACAACTAGCTTATTAGAAGAATACTCCCTAAATGCAGTAGATTACAAAAAAAGTCAAATCTACAAGTGGTTCAGTATTACATAGTCATGGTGAGAAAAAAAAAAATAATCAGAATTTACAAAATAAGATTGCTGTGTTTCCAACTTCACACGCTAATTTGATATTTTAATTACATGCAACCACTCACATTTCATCTACATAAAGTAATAGCTCAGTTTTGTTCCCTTAAACTGCTTCTTAGCAGATTCTCTGCCTGTCACTCGTTTTTCAAGTCTAAAGCAGCAAAAAAAGTTTTCTAGTCTAATTAGCTAAACTGCCTCAGTCAGTACTTACAAATAGTCTTAAAGTGATACTATGGAAGGTGTTTCAAACGTTTGACATTGTACAAAAACCAGCATCAAGGCATGAAAGCCCATCCTATTAAAAATAAACTATTTTAGAACACCTTAGTTTTGGCATATAGGCAACATGTAACAAGAAAATAAATTCAAAATAGAGAAGCCACAAGCTTACGATGCTATCAAAAACCTTCAACTCTAAACACGTACATATAAATAAAAAGGAATGATATTTTAAGGCTCTTGATTATTAAGTTAATAAATCAAATATACACAGTGATTAATAAAAAAGAATTATTTACATATCTATACAAACTTCTATTTTTGACACATTTTCCTCTTTAAATTCTTCATTTACCAGCAACTGCTGACAAGTTCCCCCCACCCGCCCCCAACAAAAATACAATAAAAAAATAAATAATAAACTTATTTGTGATAGTTGCTGGGGTTCCGAGCTGCAAAGGCACTTTCAAATACAGAACTAGTTGTACGTCACCATAAAACCAATATACAAAAAACTCAAATTCAATAAATATAAATAAAATGTATCATTCTAGAGAAACTGTATAAATGGGGACATCTGGCAGAAAAAGAAAAAAAAAAATGAACGCTAGGGCAGAGTAGTAAGGCTACGTAATACCTTATGAAACGTTTCCATGATGGGTCAGCTGCAGCTGAATTTACGGGAGGGCACTTTTGACTAGTTTTGCATAGATGTGAAATGCAGCACTTGGTATTCCAGCCAACCACAGCAACTATCATTGCCAGTGTAAGCCAGCTTGTCAAAACTTAAATTAACACAGGGATTCTAAGTAAATAATAGCCTTAGACTCAAATATTACACGACGGTTTAAGAACTACAAGCTCTTGAGTGCCTTTCTAACGCTATGTAAAGGCCCTGCATGGCAGCACCCCACTGTCTGCTATACAATGTACTCCATTCTATTTAGGCTTTGTGCACTTTCCAAGTCTCTGTTGTCTTGTTTATTTGTCCAGTTCGGGTGTTTTGTAGGCGTGCTGTTGGGGGGCTTTTCATCTCTGTCTACCAAAGTGTACGCTGGCTGCTTGGCGAATCGGGCCTTCTGCTGGTGTTTGTCCATGTCGTCTTCCTCCACCTCCGAATTGTGTGTCCTTATTTTGGCGATTTTAGAGTTTTTGTTCTCGTAGTCTTTAATGGGGACAGTATTTGCTCCGTGTTTCTCAATGGGGTTTTTGATCTGATTCAGCTGCTCCCTCACGTTGTTGGTAGTGTTGTCGTCGGCCGCCGTGTGAGTATGGCTGCTCTGCTTTCGGCGCTTCCGAATGCACCAGTAAAACACAGTTACCAGGCAACAGATCCAGGCCACTGTTAGGACCGAGCTCAGTAACGGCACCAGGAAATCTGGAAGAGAGAGGAGACCAGTTAACCCTGCTGCGAGCCGAGCCTCCCAGTCGAGGCTTTCTACAAAGAAACCAAATCAGGGTGGTGTTTGAAGTCAGTTTAGGACTGGGATTTTCCTCCTCTTATGCACAGAGCCACGTTGTCACAGGCAACAGTCACGCAGGCTTCCTTACGGTGCCCTGCCGCGGCTCCCAGCTCAGAGGGAACATCTCCCGGCCCGAGGGCCGCTGGCTCCGCACCCACCCGCTACGGTCGTTTCTCTCCCCACGGCGGCCGTCAGCCAGATGCCAGCGCGCGCCTGGCGCTGCGTGGACAGCCAAGGAACGCTGGATTCATCACGTTTGGACAGCGGCAGCGCCAGGTAAATACACGGGAAGGCTTTTGAGTGTATTTATTTATTGCATTTATCTATTGTATTTAGTGTATGTCTGGTCTTCCGGGCAGCACCAGCACTAGGTTGCTGCTTCCTTATTTCTCCGTGAAGAGGGCTGAAGAGTAGCAGCCCTTTTAACAGGTTAGGCCACTGCTTTAGAGCATTTTCAGAACTCCCTATCTTTTTTGTTTGTTTGTTTTAAAGTACTAAGATCCTGGTGCAAAGCCTCCTTCTTGTTCCCAGCTAACAGGGCCAAGAGGCAGATATTCTCTGACTTGCTACAGATCTCCAAAGTGAGAAAAGCTTCACCCGCTCCGAAAGGCTGTCCTAGGCAGGGCAAGCGTACGAGCTTGTGGAGACAAGGAGAAGCTTACCTGTTTTGTTTTTCACTGGTCGCCGTTGTACTCTGACTTCCGCGACTGCAGCGATCAGCGTGTTGTTGCCATCGCGCTTACTGACGAGGTCAATAATCTTATCTGTGATGTCTTTGATTGGGTTTTCATCTTCCCCTATATCTTCTGCAGACTACAGAAGAAGTTATACAATTAATGCCAAACGCCAGATCAGATGCGTGGGTTCTCTGCTATTTATAAAGTTTTGCAATCAGTTAAGGCTCTCAAGTACTTTAATATTTAAAAAAAAAAAAAAACAAAACAGAAACAAGCAAAAAGCCCAGCTACGGGCAGAAACTAATAATGCAGGATTTCTGTCCCCATCTTTAAAAAAGGCGGCAAAAAAACCCCCACCAAAAGCAGCGCTCGAGGGAGCAGAACAGAAAACTGTTTTACTACCCCATGGCAGTTGCTACCAGATGGTAGCTCTCAGGTACGCACATGCAACCAGGATTTCTTCCCTGTTCTTTAAGGGAATTGGGATGGAAACTAAACCGCGAGAAATGCTGACAAAGCCAGGAATTACGATTTTTATGAAATGCACATGTTGCACGCATATCCAAGCAATTAACTACTAAGACATTTAAAAATATTCCAGGAGTACTTACAATAGCAACGTGTATTTCATTGTTTGCCAAGTGCGAAGGCTCGCAGGTGATATAGATGGAATATTCAACAGAAACATTCTTCAGAATATTCAGATTCCTCAGTTCACTGCAAATGTGCTCTGTGGTAAGTCCCTGGAGGAGGCAAAAAAGGTGTTGGGTTTCCTTTAACTACACGTGCACACAAACACAGAGATACAAGAATTTTTTTTTTCCCCCCTGAAATAAGGGTTCTGAAGGGAAGAGGAGGTAGAATTCCCTCCAAATCAGCTTTTGTTCTTCTCTGGCCACAAAAGCATTTAGGGTAGAAGTCTGTATTAATCTTCTACACCTTCTCTTTTCTTTGATAATAAAGGAGCGTCAGCTTTTGCTGTACTTTTACCCGTCAAAAAAGTTGTTTCATGCTCTGGGAAGCAAGCGCGCGTGTGCCGCAGCGCGGTGAGCTACGTTCTGCTACTTACTGGCGCCATCATTTCTTTATTAAAGGTAAAGGTGATGTTGGCACAGTTGTCTTGGTAGTAAGAATCAGAATTGCATTTGGTCTTCACGGGCTGTTGATTGGAAGGCCAGCATTCACCCACTGCAGCACAGGGGTGAGTGAAACAGTGGTCGTCTCTAACAGGAACACAGGCGTGTCCAGCCGGGCATTCGTGATGACCTTTGGCGTGGATGACACAAGGTCGAGGACCACACCAAACCTAGAAGGGAATAAATACCGATAAGTAAGCGCTGGTTACAGGACAGGAGCCGGTATAAGCCAGAAGACAGCACAGCCGTACCTTAGAGCAGGTGACCTTTCCATTCAAGCACTGACAGGTATTACAGTCATCATCCCACTTGGCCCCATCTGGCATTACTCGAACACTGGTAATGCAAGGCCTTCCTGTAACTGAAGGGAGATTGAACAGAATTATAAACTTCAAATAGGAAAAAAAGTGAAAAAAACCCTTTCCTCGTTCATCTAAACTTAGTGATAAGTTTGCTTCTTCAATAAAGAAAGATACTTGCTTTAAAACAATAACAAAACCCCCGTACAACCACAAACGTGTTTGTTAACATGCAATTCCACAGCTCCTGCCACAAGCAGCATGGCCAGCTATGACTTCTGGAATACCTTCTTGGCATCCTGGACCACTGCGACCCGGTGGGCAAATGCAACGGTACCCGTTAATTTCATCTACGCACGTAGCTCCAAAGGCACAGGGTGAAGACTGGCATTCGTTGATATCTGTGACGGGAAGGAGAGGAAATAAAGAAGTTACTCTAGTGTATCCTTTTATTTTGTCCGAAAAACCCCATATTTGCCTATTGGAGCTTTCTGTTCATTTTCTAGTGTCTACTCGGAGATGGATTCTTACTAGCAGCACGGGTGTAATCTCTGAGCAAGTTCTTTGAAGTTTCTGCTGCGTGGCACTAACAAAGATCAAAACCTGACCCCTATGGCTACTTAAGCTTGTCAAGGGCAAGGACACGTTCCTTCTCACACAAACACACTTCCTCTCCTCTGATGTACTCCAGTTTTGTCCCCCTGCTAGATTCTTCAACCGATGACAATGTTAAACCCCTTTCCAGTTGTATTGCTACTATGAAACTTCTGTTTCCATGGCTGTTATTAAAAAAAAAAAGTGTTCGTGTCCTCCTACCTGTAATTATTATTAAATTACAGGGAAGTGCATACATCACCTCGGGGCTTGTAGGTGGATTATTAATTGACAAGGTTTTTGGCTGGCACGCTTTCATCTCGGGCAGCAACCTGTGCCACACAAACGCATTCTAACTGGAAAGACTATCCTGAAGGGCATTTTGCCCACTCAGCTGAACCGAGAGGTTTCAGCTCCAGCTGAGCGGACTTCAAGATTTCTTTCATTTTCAGTGCAAGTCCTGCCCTCCCCACATCTGCTACAGATACAGAAGACACAGGACCTCTATCGTTAATCTGATCTACCGCTTAACTCAATTAAGATGATTGTCTCGCAACAAGATTCAAGCGAGACAAAAATCAAGGTAGAGCGCCACCGAAACACTTACTGATCCTGCAGTCAGGACCTGCGAAGCCCGGAGCACATTCACAGCGGTACCAGTTGTCTCCATCCACACAAGTGCCACTATTATAACTATAAAGAAAAGTCATTATACACCTTAAAAAACCGCTGCAGATAAAAAGAATCTAGAGTTCTAAAGCAACCAAAAACGCATGGATGAAAGATAAACATATTAAACTTACCAAGGATGCGGACTGCAGTCGTTTGTGTCTGCAAAGCAAAGACAGAGAACATTAAATACGCTGACTTTGGCTAATACGACTCTACTGTCAGTAAAGAATGACCAAGCTTCCCCTAATGCCCAAGCTACACTTAGCTCAACTTTAACAAAAATATGCTGAAATTCTCTCCTAAATTGGTTCCAGGCTTCTACCACAAAATTTGTTAACTACATTGTGGAACACATGTACACAGGAAGAGATCATTGTAAAGAATCTAACAGGGGAAAAAAAAAATAATGTGGAAGCAGGGCTGCTCGTAGAAAAAGAATGCGGGAGAAAACAAGACAACATCTGTCTCCACTTAGCTCATTTGCAACTTTCTCATGCCCAGGTCAAGGCTCTATCACATAAAGTCATTAAAAACAAAGATTCAGGTGATGCTAAAGCCAACATCAAACAAGCTTTCCCTTCTGGTTTCAATCTTGACTCCCAGGGTGACAGGATGAGCTAATGTTCTCATCAGGCAACACTCTGGAAGAGTTCAAGCAGAGACGACTTACTCTGAGTGCACGTGGGTCCTTCCCAGCCCTCCTTGCAGACACAAGTAAAAGAATCCCCGCTGACTACACAGGTACCACCGTTGTGACAGGGGTTTGGCAGGCAGCTGCTGTTCCTTGCTGTAACAGAAACAAGGTTTGCCGCCAAGTTGTTAGAAAGCCGTCAAAACTGAGCCAAGAGGAAAAACTGAGGTCACAGATTCAGCGCTGCATCTGCTTCCTGGTGATTACGCAGGGTATTTACCTATATTACAAGTGGCTCCTTCCCATCCTGCGGGACACATGCACTTGAAGGTGTCCCCCTCGTCATAGCACGTTCCTCCGTTGTTGCACGTTGCCTCGTCGCACTGGCTGTCACCTGTGAAGAACCCAAACTGCCCTTAATACCAGTGCTTTCTTAACGCAACGCAGCAAGCTGAAGCGGCCTAAGAGAGCACGCCTGTTGTGTTTTGGAAACGCTGAACTTACGGGAGTGGCAAGTTTTTCCTTTCCACCCGTTTTTACATTCACAGAAGAAGTCGTTGACCAAGTCTCGGCAAGTTCCTCCATTGTGGCAAGGGTTTTTACTGCAGTCGTTAATATCTAGATATGTTGAGGAGAGAAAACAAGCTAAGCAATGTCTACAGAATTGACAAACACTTAATGCTTGAAAGGTGCGTGTCCCATCCCTCGTTTTGGCCTGCGTTTCAATCATGGATTAAACACTTAAGACAGTATTTTAAAGCTTTAAGCACTGTCACAGAGATGATGAATGTTCCACCACGTTCCTCCGGTTTGTTTTCATTTTGTTTGTCATCGTGTTTCAGTAAACAAGAAGTGAAAAGGCCCATTACGTAAACTATGCTCTCAGCCAGAGGGTAGGAGCTGAGGGCTCGCTCCTCTTCTGTTCCCGAGACTGACAAAACACAAGATAGGCCACTCCTAAAACGGTGTGTACTAATGCTCAGGGTTTCTTACAGAACGTTATCCAAAGGGTAGAACAGAAAACTCAACAGTAGGAGAGCCAGGTTCTACTCCCAGTCCAGCTTCGTGACTTGGGTTTAGTTCCAACACAGAAGCCTGGGACTTAGTGGGGGGGGGGGGAAAAAGAGGACACCTTGTCCTCTGTGGCCTTTGAAGCAGAGTTTATGTTGAATTGGCATTGGTCACTACCCTCAAAGACAGCACCAGCCATTCCTTCCTGATGTTTTCCAAGAGATCTTTCTGCGTGCCGAAGAACGGTTAACTTACTTGTTTCACAATATGTTCCTTCCCATCCGTCACTACAAATACATTTGTAGGAGTTGATGCCATCGATACAAGTGCCACCATTTTTACAGGGGTTGCTCTCGCAGTCATTAATATCTGCAACAGTTTGGAGGAGAGGGGAGGGAGGAAAAAAAAAAAGAAGGAAAAAAAAAATCAAACTAGAAGTACAGCTACTAGAAGTCATCACCTTATTGCAGACTGTTTGATGCTACTTCCATTTCTAAGCCCCTTTTATGAGGAAGGGTTATAAGCAAGATGAGAAATAGCTGAAAAACAGTGGACAGAGTGATGAGCCTGTCACTCAACAATTACTATTAAAAACAACAACAAAAAAAGGAGTCCTTAAGATCCATGTTAAACCCCACTATTAACTACCTCAGACCTTGTATACATAAGGTTTTTTAAAAACATACAATTCAAGGCCAGAAGGTTCATTACTGTGAACTTTCCCCAAGGCCTAGGAAATTCCAATCTGCCTCGCCCAAGCGGGATATGAAAACTTAAAGCAGTTCCAAGGTTCACTGTGTTACAGGAAAGAAACCGTAAAGCAGTCTGGGAGGAAAGGATGGAATCTTTTTCCAAAAAGAGCGGGGGACGGTAAAACATATTTTCTTTTCAGCTCTTACTCTCGTGGCAGTAGGTGCCAGTGAATCCTTTGTTGCATTCACAGGTGAATTTTCCACCTGCTTGGCTCTTGCATTTTCCGTGCGGACCACAGACATTTGAAGAAATATAACGAACCCCTTCCGGTGTGCTGTTCGAAGCTACTGCCACCGTACAGCTGTCAATTACTGTAGAAAAAGCAGAGACCTGCGTGAGGATTACCCACTCCATCTGATGTCTTACGCTAAGAGCAACATTTCAGTTTCCAGCGATGGACGTTTAAAAGGCAGACATACCATAGAATCATTTAGGTTGGAAAAGACCTTTAAGATCACAGAGTCCAACCGTAAATCTAACGGCGCCAAATATGCTTCTGCTTTAAAATAAAAGGACTACAAGCAAGTGTTTGTGCATAAAATAATCACAGCATCTTATCTGAAGATTGCCGGACCACGTCTGTGGCCTGGAATAAATTCAGGCTATTTGCTACGTGCATTTTCCATCCACATTGACATAACGCTGTCTTTCAAATAGTTATATATTTATAATTAGTACTTATCTTCTCATACAGATAGAGGCATAAGGCACAGGGCAAAATTCAGCCTCTTTATACACGAGCTGCTCCACTGATGACATTATTGGAGCTGCATTATAGCTTCAGCCAGGGGAGGGGCAGAAACTATTGCCAGCCATTGCCATTCGCCTGCAAGGTGACACAAACCTTCGCAAGGAGTTGTGCGGCAGTGATCTTTCAGGTGGGAGCAGTTCTTCCCTTCGTAATCTTCAGGGCAGTTACAGAAATAGTCCATGGCAAGATTGAAGCACTGGGCACCGTTCTGGCAAGGATTTGGCTCACAATAATCTATGTCCAGCTGCAAGCAGTGCAGAGAGAAGAAAGGGAAATAAAAAGGAGGAAAAAAAGCGGGGGGAAAGCTGTGTGAAACAGAAGTTTTATCATAGCTTTCCCTCGCTACGACAGGCAGACATTGTGGAATCTGACCTTTTTATCTGCTGCCTCAATGAATTGTTCATAAGGCACAGAGTTTAGTTAGACTTGCAACTGTTTCAGCAGACAGCACTCTTGATATTAAACAGCCACTGAAAGTTAATAGTTAGCGCGCAACAAAACCTGACACGCTAACACTTGCGGGCTGTTTAACAGCAAGAATCCTCAGCAGCCCGTGAGTGCTTTTTGTTGGTTTCTTCCCCCCCCCCCCCCCCCTATATTAATCAAGCCCTTTCTTGGCAGGCTGACAGCGATATCAAGTACAACTTTATACTATGGTTCACTGGATGCAAGGCATTCAGCGTAGAGATCCCGAGCGCTGGTAGAAACGCCACTGGCTGAGGGCCTGCCTTTCAGCCGTGCTTCTTACCTGACAGAGGTTTCCTGAGAAACCAGCGGGACACAGACATTGGAATCCATTGATTTCATCCTGGCAATGACCCCCATTCATGCAAGGGTTACTTGCACATTCATTGATGTCTTTCTCACAGTGATCTCCTGCATAGCCAGGTGAACAGATACACCGATAACCATTAACCAAGTCCTGGGAAGGAACAAGAAAGGTTAGAGTTAAGGTTTATTCCTCCCTCTTGGTATATTCTTATTAAAAAGAGGCAAAAAAAAAAAAAGACAGTCCAAAAAAGTGTATCCTCTTACTATGTCCAAACAAGGCAAGAATAATTAGGGGGGGGGGAATAAACACACACACAAACACACCAGTACTGGCTTACGTTCTTAATTTCCAGGCAGGATACATTAATCCGCATTCTGAAGGGGAGTATCTACATTTACAGTAGGTAGTTTCCACAATAACCAGCCCATTCACTGGTGACACTGGCAGTGAAAATGAGTCATTTATGGCAGTTGTATCTTTTGCCCTTGCTGTTCTACACACATACCCCGACATGCTGTGGCGTGACACAGGCCCTCCCCCCCAACTTAAAGAAATTACGATTTCTACCAGCTAATTGCTATTTTCCACACTATTTGTGTTTAGACTCAAATGTTTTAGTTCCTGTTGCAAGTTTCAGGGAAACCAAAATCAAACAAGAATGGCTCACCCGACAGGATCCTCCATTCTGACATTGTCCACGACAGTCATTAATATCTGTAATAAAATTAGCGTGGTTAGAAGGCAAAAATCTATTTACACTAGATACAGAGTTCAAGTCTCTCTAAAACTGCAGCTAGATAAACCTTTTGTCAAGTTTCCTGCATGCCTTCCTTGAGATAAGGTTATTATAATGGGTGGGAACCTTTCGCGATTCTTCTACTAGAGGCAGTAAAACTTCACATCATTGTTTTAGTGGCTTTATCAGAATATAGCTATGTTATGGACTAATGAATTTGATAAAATTGTGTATTTTCATTCCACACCAACTACTCCCTTTCTAAAAACATCAAGCGCTGGGCCTCCGCCTGGTGTTTAAATCCGAGCTTAGAACTCGGTGGCATACGTACACACACACAACCGGCCGTTAATACACCCAAGGATATAGACACTCACTTATCTCACAGTTGTGGCCAGACCAGCCAGTAATGCAGTCACAATAGTAGCTGCCAATCAGGTTCCTGCAGGAGTTGGCATTGACACAGGGTTTGCCCTCACATTCATTCGCATCTGAAAAAAACAATGTGAATGGCCAAATGCAGGGCTTGTAGGGCACGGGGGAGAAGAAAAAAAAGCCTACAGCCGGTTTTCACAGCAATAATCAGCAGTCATTCCGATCGAAGAGGAACTTGTAATATACAGCACGGATTAGCGTGACTTGAACAAACAAAAGTCAATCATACATCAGTCTCTGAAGTCTCTTTCAATTTCTCTGCAATTAGGACATACAGGCTACGCTAATTATTTGATAATTACCCAGCCACTCATTAAGAGCCACTTCCGCCCCCCCTCCCCCCCACACATCTCAACCGAGCATTTTGAAGGAGGAGTTCTGCAGCCTGGTCATTAGGATTAGTGTGTTGTGTAAAGAATGCAGACAGCTCATTCTTCGTGAGATCATCCACATTTTGGAACCCAGCTGTGAACTCCTTGGTCTGGAGGAGTTGACATGGCTGAAGAGATACAGCAACTTTCTCACAGGCTAAAGGAAGAAATGCATGTGGGGGCGGGACTGGAAGGCATACACATGCACCCTCCCCACTTCAGTTCATTTACCTTTAAAGTATGTCTCTCTGGCTTAGTTAACTCTTTCCTTCAACTGCTAGCACGCATCAGCAAAATGACAGAAGGAAGCCACTCTGTGCTTTGAGACTGCCCCAGACCCCAGTCCTGCGGCCACTGACACCGAATATTCTCAGTGTGCCAGAATACGTCCGTGGGCTTCGGAACCACAAATGTGCCTAATGCAATGGGCACGATCGCCCTTGCCTGCTGGACTATGATCCCTTTTGCATTTATCTCCCCCCCTCCCCACCCAGAGCGACGCTGGATGAAGAGAAAAGCAGTTCTCACCTAGCTGGCACGTTTTGCCAGTCCACTGAGGTGGGCAAAGACACTTAAATCCATCAACTAGATCTTGGCAAGTTCCTCCGTGACCACAGGGATTTGGAGAACAATCATCAATATCTGTAATGCAGAGTAAGGAGAGGCTCAGCTCTGTTACTGAACAGGCAGTGTCAGTAACTGACAAATTTGATAAGTGGTTGCTGCTTCTAGGATTTGCCCCGAGGAACAGAAAGACAACAGGACTTCTACTTGCAATTTCTAGGTCTACTCCGATTTCAGCAAAAGCCTCCGTTAAAAATAATAGTAGTGTGAAAGGGGGTTCAAAGCACAGGGGAAGAAGTTTACACCTGTGGCCTTTTTGCAAGTGGAAGTCAGATTTTGATCCAGCAAGTCTCTCTAAACAGTATTTTAAACACCAGAAATTCAGCGTTCTGCTTCTTTCAAGAAGCCATTGGCCATTCTTTCCCCTGGCATTTAACAAAAACCTTGGTACAAGCCAAGGAGAAGAGAGCGCACGGTGGTGTAAGTGGCTGCTGAGAACCAATGCTAAAGCTGGGAAAGGTTAAGTAGGCTGCCCTGGAGGTTTATCAGGGGTTAGAAAGACTGATCTAAAACAGCAAACTAGCACATTTTTAATACAATGTTGCAAGGACTTACTATCAGTGCAAGTTGGTCCAGCCCAGCCAGGCGCACACACACATTCAAATCCCGTAGACGTCTCTAAGCAGCTTCCTCCATTGTGACAAGGATCAGAGAGGCAGGCATGCTCCGCTGCAGCGGGACAGAAGTACAGCACGGTAGAGACTATAGCAGTATCACCAGAAGCCGCCCCCTGCTCCCTCTGCACGCTTCTACTCTGGACACACCATCATTACCCTTGATGTATTGGACTCCTGTGAGAGCTGTGAATCAAAAAGCTCCTAGCCAGCAGGAAGTCATCTTCCCTGCTAAACTCATCGCCACACTGACTCGCACCTGTTTGAGTCGGAGCCAGACAAGGTAACTTGTAGTGATCTCTCCGGCTGATGTTCAGAGATACCAACTGTTCATGATGAAGCATGAACAAGCAGGTCTGGATCTTTGTAGCTAGCCCTGACACGATGATATTGGAAACTGACTTTTCCCCAACCAAAATATATCCAAAACAAGGCAAGAATTAACTGCCAAGCGGCAGCTCAGCAGCTGCTTCAGACACTTACCAATCTCACAGTTCTGTCCTGAGTAGCCCTCAGGGCAGGAACACTGGTATTTGTCAGGGCCGGTGTTGCTGCAGGTACCACCATTCAAACAGGGTGGGTGGGTTCCACAGTAGTTCAGATCTGCAAGAGGCAAGGAGCATTAAAGCCGTGGTTGAAAAAGAACAGAAACATCACCACGTGCACGCTTTGTTCCGTTATTCTAGAGCCCTTCCAGAATATATCCGCACGCAAGAGTAGGACAGGACAGGGAAAAGTTAAGCACGTACGCTAACAACGCCAGAACAGCAGAGGAGACAACGCTAAGTAGCTGAAGGACAAAAAACTCCCACCATGTTTCAGGAGGCTCACTCGGTCTCTCGTGCGCTCTCTCCTTGCTACGTCTGCCAGCGTTAAAATTCAAGTGTTACACTTGGCTACCCGTAAGATTAGCATACCTTTGTCACAGAGCTGACCACCCCAGTTGGTTTCACAGAGGCATTGCCATGGTTCAATGCAAGTGCCATGGACACATCCTGGGTGTGGAATGCACTTATCGCAGTACTGGCCTTGCCATCCATACTGACACCTTCGATTAAAAAAGAAAAGAAAATCATGACAGGGAAACAAACCAAAAACCCGTTAGAATTGCTCTGGGTAAATGCGAGTGTGGAACTCCAAAGCTTGGAGAAAGCCTGGGGAGGTGGGGGAGAAGGGCAGGATGAGGGGAGGGGAGAAGCTATTCAAGGTTTGTTTAATGGTTTCTTGTAAACAAACATTTTAGTAGTTTTGCCAAGGTCTCTGTAGCCAGCCTCCTGACAAAAGAATAACTGTTCTGAGAGAACCAGCATGAGGCCATTCAGCACAATAATACTCTTTTGGAGCCTCATACAAATGTGGCAGAGAGGGTGGGTGTGCACTACAAATCAATCTCTGGACTTTGACAGGGTGCTTTATAAATTGAGGGGGGGGAGAAAAAGTCAGTGGAAACAATAGTTATCCAGAGATCCTCGTGAATACAAAGTCCCGGGCATTTCAGCCATGCTGGGTTTGCAGAAAGACAAACAAAACCATAAAACACCAACTCTGAGCCCTCGGCAAGGCAGCAGCAAAGCATTAGGCGTTCTCTGCTCTATCGGAAGCTAACCTTATTCTGAGCTAGAAGACACACACGGCAAGTACGGACTGGGCCGCAGTAAGGGATGGAAGAAAACAGCCCACATCAGGATTTTACACGTGTTCAAAGATGATCAGTTGTCAGTGTATTTGAGAGTTTGATTTATGCTAACCTCCTTTCAGGGAATAACTAAAACATATCCAATTCTGAGAAACTTTATTTTCGTGTCTGGAGAAGAATTTATTATTATTTAAATTATTTATTGCCACTATCAATGAGCTACCTGAATTCTATACTTAAAAGGAGGATGTTCTTTTAAAGTAAAGCCCCCTTAAGGGAAAGCTCGTTTTGGCTTTCATTTAGTTCTCACTAGGCAAGGCAGACCAAGGATTCTTCAAATTAAAGTGGATCTATAGATAGAAACAAGGAAAACAAGTTGAAAATGAAAAGCAAGGGTTTGCTGAGGTAATGTATTTCATCAACGGGTCCTGAGAGCAATTGATCAGCAGCAATTATGCACTAAGCTGTCACTAAATTATGAAAACAAACCTCATCTGTACAGAAGTCCGCTAAGCTTTCTATTTATAAAACCCCCCACCATTCTTCGACTGGCAATTTCTTCTCATGGGAAAAAGCTAAAAGGATCTAGCCAATGGGTAATCACACAGAGCTAGCGGTAAGGCCAGCTTCCCTTCTAAAAATCTCAGGTGACAAACTGCATCCTAATTAACTTTTTTTTTAATAGCTATTTCAAGAGCAGCCTATTCAAAGTCAATGGGAAATTCTTATTAGTTGGTATGTTAAAAAAAACCTCTAGTCCAACTTATGTGTCTTTGTGTGCAAAGAACATGAAAGAAAACCAGATCAGGCAAAATAACCTCTCTCAAGTAGCTGTTGGAAAATCCTTCTGTATAGGGACTATAATAAGAATGCACAAAGATCAAAATTTAGGCACATACCCTTTTAATTTGTATTGCATTCAAAGCAACTTGCCTGTGAGCTTGCACACAGGCAAAACTAAGGGACCTCACCTGCAAAAACAGGTATCCAAATAGAGAATGTTACTCCTTTCTGTCAAATCAAAGGGGTGGGTTTTTTTTGTTTGCTTTAAAGCAAGTGTAAAGAGAAACAAGTAATTAAAAAAACCCAAAACACAACATACAGGAATAAAGCCATAAGCTTTAGAGCCAAAGAGATGACTTTCTTCAAACATCAGCTTCAAAGCGTAACAAACAAAATTGGATAAGGCTATGGGCATTTAAAAAAAAAGTTAGATATCAATTCCAGAAAAAGATGCAGGGTAATAATTCTTGTTTAATAATATGTATGCAGCAGTTTCTCATGAGAAATTTAAAGTTAACTTTCCTTGTATAGTGATTCATGAGTAAATATGGTTTTGCTGGCTGGCCTGCATTAAAGAAAGTGACTCGCACCAAAAGGGAAAAGGATATTTTAAGAATGTTTGCAAGTTGTCTATTGTACCAGAACCCAGAGCAGTTTCTGCTGGGATGTTATTTTTAAACGCTGTTGCATTTGTAACATACAGGCTATATGACTCATCAAAACTTAAAAGAAATTAGAATCTTGTTTCTGTGTTCACTTTAAAGATATTGGTCTAACTTGGCAAGCAGAAGTTATCTGAAAGCACCAGAAGGACAGCATTGTTTCAAGACTATGCAAATCAAGTGTGGGAAAGTTGCACCTTAAGTAAATAAGAGCACTAGTGCATGTCTGGGCAGTGAGTGGGAGGTAAGAGACTTAGAAAGAGAAAGGAAAGAAAAAAAATCTGGAAACAAAGCCTGTTGTTCTGACTAGGAGACAGCAACCCCTACAAGGCATGTTTATTCTGATGACAGAAGCACAAATCACTGGTAGCCTTGACTGATACACTCCTCTCGCCATCTGGCCCCCCGATACTTCCTACTACTTGCTAGGCTTTTTTTCTTTTTTTAATTAAAAAAAGATTTAGATTTGGTGTTCTGGGGGTTAACCAGCTTATATCAGTGCTGCTAAACATTAAAATCACTGAACGACCTACAAGAGTCCATCCTGCGGCTTGACTTCCACTTTGCCATGTCTCTTGCGGAGGACGAGAAGTTACTTCCTACCCTACTTTCAGAATGTTCCTTGATGATTTTTTTTGTTTTGTTTTTGAAGCATAGATTACAGGGGCAGAGAGAAAGAACGAACCACTACGACTATTTAGGCTGACTTCTTATAGAATATGGTCTGCCAGACACCCCAGATTTAGTTCTTGTTTGAACTACAGCTTATCTAGAAAGAAAAGCAGTTCACTTCATGCAAAAGCTTCCCGCAATAGAGAATCCACCAATATGTTTGTTAGGCAGAAAAATTACTTTCTTTTTTTTTATTTGTGAATACCCAAGTTTCACTTTTAACCCTTCCTACACAGGATCAATATCAACATTTTGCAGCCTCAGAAGCCCTCAGTTCCCTATCGCATGTAAACAGATATGATAAAGGGTTACGTGAAGCAACAAGCCAGTTTGTTGATAAAGAGTGTCCGCATTTAATATCCATTAACCTCCTATTATTAAAGGAGAAAACTTCCCTGTGCTGTAAATATATGCTGTATATTTTGAGGCATTCCAAATATTTAATTGTTGGGTTATGGATAAACTCTGCTTTTCATTGTCTCCTTGCCAGGCCAGAATGGACTTCAAAGCACGGGAGCAAAATTCTGCATTCATCGGAGCCTACTGACAAGATTTCATCCCAGCTATTAACCTCTCAGCACTTGGAGCCTGGCTCACAATGGTAAAGGAACCGAGAAATTTAACTAATCCCATTCTAAAGAATGCTTGACTTTTGCCTACTGATGGAAGAAACCAGGGGTGGGAGGGAGGAAGGGGGAAACAGTGAAAGGGAGAAGAGGGGAGAAAAGCCACACTGTACTTCAAGCTTGTCGTTGAAAAAGCCTATTAATCAGGCTGTTGAAAAAACCATACCCACAAACATTTGCACTATTTATGCAGAAACAATTAGTTAGTGCTCATTAGGCAGCATTCACACGATTTATCCCATAGCCCCCATCCCGGTGCCACCATTTCACAAACCAAAAGCTTCTTAAAATTATCAGTGCATTAAAAGCCTGCTCCCCCCTTATTCTGGGCAAGTCAGCATGAATAATGTGCCTTGGTCAAAAACATGACTCCCAAAACCACCCTCCCTCCCCAATCCTATTGTGTTTAGCATCGCTTGTTTAATTATTTGGGGGGGTGGAGGAAAACAAGGAGGGAGAGGGAGCATTTACCTGCACTCTCCTGGAATTGTGCAAGAACCATGCTTGGGGCTACATCCCTGACGACAAATAGCTGTTAAAACAAAAAAGAAGAGTATCAGCATGCTGCCTGCTTCCTGCATCTTCACACTCGTGGGAATGTTTTAATCTCTAACCAGCACTGTAATCCTACTAAATCCAAGGTTTTAACAAGTCCCTCGTATCAAGTCTACTGGAAGGAAAACCAAAGTAGGTGGCTCCCTGTGATAGGCAATCTATCAGCTAGCTTTGCAGAGGCATCGTGCCTAATGCTGTTCCAAGAGTTGTTTCTACGCAAGAGAAACCGTCTCGCCTTAGAGAGCTCGAGTCACTTTGAGTCTACAGGATTCCTTTCTCTGTCTTTTGCAGGTGAACTGGCCCACTCTCCCTGGCTTTACATCTAATTCAAAGCAACTTTTAACTACTCTGGATTTACTTTTCAGCCATATCTCTGAATAGACAGGATATTAAGATGAGCGTCGATCCAAACTGCAGATAAACTCAGTCAGCAAGACATGTTGATAGCCTCTTCCTATTCAGAGTCCTGCTTTCCCCTGAAATTACCTAGGAAGTTGCCATTCCCTAATAAACATGTTAAACATCATCTCGGGTAGAACAAACAGCCTGGGACTTTTCAAACACCAAAGCTTTACACTTGCCAGGTCAGCTCTAAAACAAGCCTCTCCTTCCTGCTTGTCTTGAAGTTCTGCACCAAAGGGGAAATCCTTTTTGAAGTCAGCAGCAGAACTCCCATTGAAGTCAATGGGCTGGGTTTTCTTCCCAAGGGCAAAGATGTGGATAATCAGAGAAAGAACACATCTGCTAAGTGCCCAGTACTTGTCAGACCTCTCCAAGATTTTTAAAACAAGGCAGAAACTAGTCTTCTCCTGCCCCTAGTTCTCTGTGTAAGGAGTTAGTCGCTGTCCCATCAGTTCTTAGCCCTGTTGTCCGCACAAACTGACCACTGAATTGCAACCTGGATACGATGCACTCGAATCCTATCCCAAGCCCACTGATCATCTGGGGGTCGAGCATTCGTCACAAACCTTTGTTGCATTCTGGTCCCATCCAGCCTTCCAAGCAGGTTTTGTTGCCATTCTGGTCACAGGTATGGTGAGTGAAGAAGTCATCCCTTGGTCGACAAAACTTGTTGCAGCCAAAGCCATAGTAATGTTCTGCACAAGTCACACGGATCTGATACTCAAAGTGGGCAACTCCTGCATTATGTTTCAAGGTCTGCCACTGACGGCTTGGGTTGATCATGCCAGAGTGGGATGCCTTCTCGATAATGCGGTCGGGATCTAGAAGTCAGAAAAGATGTCAGAGTTAAAACTTCGTTTAGGTATCATTACCTCCCACATCACAGCTCTCTAGCTTTGCAGGCAAGATTCTCTGAGGCAGCCAGTTGGTTTCATTAATTTTCTGTTTTAGAGAGTAAGATAAGGCTGCCCTGGAGCTACAAACCATTAACTGAAACACACATGCAGCATTATCAAACTGAACAAAGCTTGAAATCAAAAGGGACTGTTAGGTTACTGCCAATCACTTATCTCTTTTGCACTGTAAGGACATCCAATAAGAATCTTACAGTTCGTGAGTAAAGACGACTCAGCTGCTTTTACTTCTCGCTCCAATAGATTGGTACATAATGTAGTTTTCCCTGCTTCTCCATTAATGGACCTTGTTTTGCTTTTAACTGGAATATTTACAAAAACATCATACTACAATAGCCTAATAAAGCAATGTCTACAAACTGAACATAAGCACCACAAAAGGTTTGCAGCCTTCTAGGACTCCGGTGTAAACACTAAATTAAAAACTAGCAACTCTGGCATTCAGACGACATCAGTGGTCTCATCAGGTTTTGGCTGAGAAATACAGCGGAAGTTCTCTCTTCAGATGTTAGCTGACACTAAAAATTTAAGGCTACCAGAGCTCAAAGCAGAGATTACTGCATATACATGCTATAGATCTCCCTTCTCTCTATAGAGCATTTCAAAGTTTAGACTTTGCGCTTGACATTTAGTTCCAGCAACAGTCTTCTGGCTTTTAGAGCCCTACAACCGTCTAAATTATGGCTTGAAATAATAATATTTCACATTAGCTCGGAACATTGTATATATCTGTGGTATTTCACTTTGTAGTCCAGGTCTTGTGACTTAAATGATCTGACACTGCCTTACGACCTGCTGCTAGCAAGCACTTGACTGCCGAGTGAAAGTTTATCGTAAAACAGCCAAAATATCCTTGCAGACATAGTACAAACCCGAAAATAAGTACCAGGCTACGCTGTTCTGTATACGGGAGCATAATCCAGCGACAGAAGAATTTTAGGTACAAGGGCAGTTTGCCAGTGATGTGCTAGAAAGCAACATGTGAAGTACTGGCACATTCGAGTGTCAAGAAGTAAAATGTACTTACGTTTAGCTTGTTCTTCCAACAAGCACAAAAGAAAGTTTGGGGGTTTTACATAAGGCAGAGTTGAAGACTAATGAAGTTGCTATGTAAAGCTTAAGATGACACATGGGCAGTTTTTCATCTAAAATATTTTTAAATGTATTGCTAAGGACCTTTGATTTGTAGCTTTCAAAAAGAACTTCCAAATAGGCTTCCTGAGCCTCGGATACCCATCATCAATTCACCACTAGATCCTGCCTGCTTGTCTGCAGTTTTGAACAGAGTTAAGCCAAAGCACTTGCTGCACAACCACAGAAGAGTGTCAATACACAGCCACTGTAAGCATTTACCTATGTCGGGGGGTATTCTTGGCTTGAGACTACAGCATTCATTAAGTGTTTACACTGTGAAATTAAGGGCAACAACTTCTTATTCACCTTCTGGTATTTCTGGTTCTGTAATATTTTCCATTTAAATCAGTTTTTATTATTCATTGGCACTAAGCCCCCAACCCCACATCTATGTGTAAGACTTTCAAATGCATGCAGGCCTTTTATTAATTTAAATCCCATTCACAAGTAATGTGGATGCCTAAGGACTTTTCCATACTGGTATATCCAGAGCAATATCATGTCCTGTACTGTGCAGGTGTAAGGCTCTTAGATCTCATCAACAAGATTACCGACTAATTCTAAGAGGTACTTAAGCAGATGCATATCTATTCGCCTTGAATGGGGCTAGTCAAGCGATTATAGTTCCACTCATGCGTGCTGGAGATGGCTTTGCTGCACTTGCCAAGATTACACCCCAATCTACAGCACAGTTGGAAAGCAAACGCGTTTCCCCAAATACCAAGTCTGTGCATAAAGACATCCTGTTTCTTGTGAGTAAAACAACTCTATCCTTTTCTCCTGTAAGTGGCAGAAGAAAAGGGGAACGACACTCAATTTAGTTTTGCAAACTGCCCCCCCCGCCACACACACACACTCTTGCTTTTCCAGTCTTCCTGTTCCCAACAGGGAACATACCACGGAGAGCTATTTCAGTCCTTGGCACCAGAAAAAACAGTCGCCTTGGAAAAGAGATCTTTCCTTTTGCCTCTGCTCTATCATTCTTCCCGTATCTGCCAGCTCATTAGGAAGCATGTCCTTGCTGTACAGCTATGACATCTCACTCCAGCCACCGGCTCTCTTGAGCCCTTAACCACAGGCTGAACTCAAATGGAAACATCCCTTATTAGTCCACTGGACTTTTTTTTTTTTTAAGGGCCCAGATGAAAACCAGCTGCGATTTCACTTTGGATCATGGCTAAAATGCCTTTCATTCGATACACGTTATAAAGCTACCACCATACATTTAAACTCAAGTAAGGTCTCACAGACTTAAGATCCCTTTCCATTAGCCATCACCCACAGTTTTCACAATGAAGTATTGGCATGTTCCTTCTTGTACAAAAATTTCTCCACCCCTCCCTATTCCCACCTGTCAGTACGCACTTACACAAGCGTGCTGACCCAGACTTCAGGGAAGGCATTGCAACAACTCGTCCATTCTTAGCCCGCACCAACCATGTTTTAAGTTTTATAGTAAGCAATCCCAAAGCAGCAGACTGGCTAAGTAAATAAAAAGAAGCAATCAGCTAGGCTTGAGAGAAAGCGATCTTCCTAACTCCCCTGGCATCAGCTGACTCAGAATCCCATGCTTTGATAGAAAGGTTAGAGGAAACATTAACCAATGAGAAATTGATGAAGTGGAAGAGAGAGGCTTTCTGTACATCTTTAGCTTCCACTCCGCGCTTCGCTGTCAGAGAGTTTGTTGGTTTCATTCACTTTTTGCAGCTACGCTTCAAAGCTACTAATCTGACTTTTTATTCAGTGGGCAATTGTATCAAAGGTTTTAGGCACAGGGAAATGAGCTATTTTGACTGCCCACCTTTGCTTTTCAGTGCTCCAATTTCTGGAAATTATAACTATGCAGCATCAGGAAGCAAACAACAACAACACAAAAAGCCCAGACTCCTCTAAGCAGTTTGGGTGGCCAAGGACACCACAGTTATTTTTTGAAAGTCTTTGTTTCAGACAACTTCCAGCTATGGCTTGGTTTACATTGTGCTGAAGTCTCTTATGCCCGACTGGAATTCACATGCAACCGATACCAGTAATTTACAATAGCTCTTTGACATAGTTCGAGATGCAATGTCAGCCCCATTAGCTTTATGTATGAAGCGACAGTAGCAAGATGGCATCTAGACAAGAACCAGAGTAAGAAAACCATTTAAGTTGACTCTTGGCTCCAACAAAGCACGATTCTCATCAACTTCAACAGGGCCAGAATTTAACTGCAAGCCACTCTTGGAAGTGAGACAAGAGAGAGTATGTGGTAAAGGGAACGTAGGAGGAGTGGAATGTAGAGGGGGGAAGGAAGCATCCACTCTAGGATCTCCTAACAGCTGCATTGATCAGAGGATGCTAAAGCTATTGAAAAGTTACACAAAGCCTACTAAATCCACTTTTTTTTTGAGAGAGAGAGAGCTCTCACGGAGTCCTTACAATTCAGTGGTAATTAGGGTAAAAGAAAATCCTGGACATCAGAAAAATACTCCTCACTTTATATGATGATAATTGTTTAGTTCTAATGATTTCCTTAACTAGTTCTTCAAGACTTATTCTTCAGCTATGGGAAAGCTGACTGCAAGTAAAGCGATGCGGTACAAAGGAAAAGCTTTGTGTAGTACAGTGACTGAAGTGACCTACAGATGGATATGTGACAGCAAAGCTAGAGCAGGAATGCAAATCAGGAACATATGTGAGAACATGTCTGCACTTGGTCAAATGCACTGCTGAGAAATGAGGCAATTTTGTCTGAAGACAATTGTACTTCCAGAACATGAAAGCAAAGAAAGGGTTCATTGTGTAGCTTTGGAAATGCAGTTGTTTCATGAAAAAAGATGAGCTCTAATAATAGTAAAAGTGGCAGAGACCCAGTCCGAAAAAACTCTCAGATCCTACTATAAACAGGACCTTCATTTTGAATTTGGGCATCTTCCATTTTTAATACAACTCTGCTGCTGCAGCAATCTATTTTCTGCACCTCCATAAAACACTCCATAGTCAAAAGCCAAGAAGTCTCCCAGCCACCGCTCCACAACTGTGCTGGGGTAAGGCCTGAAATCACAGGTACTGCAACAGTGCTGAATGTGGCCGGTTGTAAAGCAAACCGTGGCTGTCACTGACAGGTCACGTGAATTGTCTGCAATGGACAACTTCTTTTCTGAAGCTAAGAACTAATAGGGCATCCCATGTATATTAAAAAGAAAAAAAAAATTTAAGAACAGATGTGTGCAGAAAGGTTCCCAGACTCAAAGGCCATTCCCAAGCAGTGTACTCTTCACCAACTAAAACATAAACCCACAGCACTGTGCGCATTTCTACAAGGCCTTTCTTTCGTGAAGCATAAAGACCATTTCCTTACTGTGCGGCTGTCCCCTGGCATTCCAAAGTGGACTACAAGAAGCTGTTATAAGATTTGTGTAAGATGGCCCACAGTGCTGCTGCTTCCTTGTTGAAGGAAAAGGCTTGTTGTGTCAACAAAAGGTTTATGAGTTCGGATTCGTACTTTCTCCTGTGGCTTTTACCACACACTGTTAAAGCCTCAGCTTGAAAATAGAGCTAATTTTGCCCACCTACTTCAGTAACAGTAGGCAATAAGCAGAACAGCTCAGATGCCAAGAGACTCTATACAGCTTCCTCTCGCCAACAGGAAAAGCTTAGCACAAAGTTTCTGAAACCACCCAAAGACATTCCAGGCGAAAGATTCCCACCCTTGATTTCCAGCCAGCTCTACCAGGTGGTGTCTGGTAAATATTTTTCAGCCCCTGAATATAAATCCTTAGACATCCAACTCCCAAGGAAGAGCTGGTAGTCACTCCTGTTTCTCATCTACAGTCATTAGATGGATATCTATATCGAGTCTTATGGAGATTTTTTTTTTTTTTTAAAGCAGCATGTTCAGTTTTGAGAAGTACATCGTTTAGAGAGGTCCCAAGTCAATAAGACTTAGGCTTCTGAATATCACTCCTAATTAAAAAAAAAAAAATAAATCCGAACAAAAAAACCTGAAGAAACCCCTTGGCTTTTATTCTCCCTAAGGAGACAGAGGGAATTAACAGCATCTATTTTTAGGCATCAAACTGTTGGTGCCTAGGTGAGTGAGCTACTCAACCTCTACAAGCAATGTGAGGGAGACAGGCTGCGGCAGAGCCTGGAGTAATTGCCCCGAATTGTCTGGGGGAGAGCCTTTCCCCCTCCTCATGCTCTACTTCACAGTAAACTGGTTAGATTACCACAGGCCTTTCAATGGACAGGAAATCAAGGTGTCTGAACTAAGTAAAGCAGCGGAATGAATACTTACTAGTAGAGTTATCATTGTAATCCCATGCCTCAACAAGCAATGTGTAGGATCTCTGCAAAAGAGAAATAAGAGTTAGTTTCAAAGCTACACATGACTGTAAGGGAGAAAAACAAAACAAAACAAAACACCACCCCAACAATTTTACTTAAAAAGAAAAATCCTGGTCTCTGCCCTAATATGGGATACTTGAAAACATAAATAGGTAATAGATTATACTTGAGCCAAACATGATCTTCCTGAAACCCCATAAGCTACCTTATCCAGTCTGACTTAGAAGACCTTTCACCTTGGATAGCTCATCTTTGACATCATTAATGCATCTTATGTACTTAACCAGGAAGTACAGCCTTTGACACTATGCTGTAGCCACAATAAAGCATGTGTGGAAGAATTGCACACGGGAAACAGAACACACCGGGCTAGCGTAGCAGCATCAAAAAAACCAAAAAACCAAACCCAAACCCCCACCCTCAAAAACTGCTTCAAAAGAATTTTAGTTACAGAAAAGTAGTCTTGATGTCCCTTCCCCCAAGCATCCTGAAAGCAAGAAGTGTTGCTAAGATTACTGTGCTCTGCCTTGACAGCGCAATCTCTAGGGACTTGGCTTTTCAGCACCCCCTTTGAAAGCTTTGTCTGCATGAGGGCCATCGCAGCTCCCACAAGTATCAGGTAACTGAGGGAAGAACTGATGGATATGGGAAGGGGGTGGGGTGAGAGAGAAGCATTGTAAAACAAAGGCTCAGATCAGACTATTCGGAAGAGCAGGGAAAGGGAAGACGCACTATCGACCCCGTGTCACATTTACAGACGCACTAATCTGCCAATGAGCTCGCTAGCACTCCAGTAATAATAATCATAAGCATAAACCAAATGAAGTGACTCCGTGGGCTGGAAAGCCGCCAGCTATTACATCTAAGCCACCTTTATCTTCAATCCTAACTTGAGAACAAGAGGCATTAAAACATCTTCTCCTCCCCCAGCTCTACTCTGGGATATTATTATCCAGGCTGTATCTTTCAAAATTGCCATTTAGCCAGCTGCATCCAAACTTACAGAATGATTCAAAATCAAAACAACACACACCCCTCCTCCAAAAAAAAAAAAAAAGCTGAGGAAATATAGGAAAAAAATATGATGTGAAAAGTAAAAAGTATAATAATAACAACTATAAATGAGGTAATAAATGCAACATCTTCCTCGTGAGCAGAACAATAATAGAACAAAACAACCCTCCATGAAGGGTTTTGATGCTTTGCCATAGAAGCTGTGTATCGAAAGGTTTATTTCTTCTTAATTGTATCTGCGCTCAGTCACAGCCTGCTTATTTGTGGTCTGCAGCGCTTAACGCCGTTTCTGTAACAGAAACCAAAATACAGTTCTGAGAATAAGCTGCTACAAGGTGCAAGCGTAAGGCAGACCTCAAATTCCTTAAGAGGAGAGAAAAAAGAAAGAAAGAAAAAAAAAGAAAAAAAAAAAGTTGAAGCAGACTGCTTTCTCACGACTGGACACAGCATGCAGCCTCTGAATGAAAACCTAGTTTGTGATGGACACCAGCTTGGAATATAGCCTAAATATGTTTCATATTCAAAGCAGACTAGGATTCCATTTCGTTCACTGATAACTGTGGGAAAATGCTTCAAAAAGTAAGCAAAGCTGGGCAAGCCGAGACATGCGCCCGAACTTCTATGCAGAAGCCCCATTGGCCCAAACCATTTTTGGTTAATATTTCATGAAAGTTACATGTTATTCGTTACTATTCTCGACCGAGTCTGTCAACTTGAAAGAAACTCTGAAAATGAAATAAAACACCACGTGATCATTTAACACTGTTTAAAGCAGATTTAAGAAGTCCTTACACAAGTCAGAGGTAAAAAACAAACAAACTCACTCAGAATAAAACTCCCAAGCCATATTACAGATATAGATTGCACTATCTTGGGTGCTTCCTCACTGGTTTAATTACCAACATTGAGAAGCACAAGCACAACATGTTACTGCAAGCTTGAAAAAAAATATTATGATATAAAGAATGAATTATGGCAACTAGCACTACTTCCAATAAAGTTAAGGATGTTTTCCTTTCGGCCTTGCATAATTGTTTTGGAAGATATTTTGTCTAAACTCATAGCAACAGTTCCCGGTTGGTTCTCAGGACTGTTTACCAACACACCTAGCCCTTAAGGAAAGGAAAGGCTGAATCCTAGCTTTAAGTGCTACTGTTGCTAGATACTTGCGTGACCACTTTCCAACACCACACAGGAGTTTGTTTAAAGAGAGGAGACGCTTCTGCTTAACTGGATGGAAACAAAATACAGGGGGAATAGACCTACCCTAGCAATTCCCGTGTTTCTATGTGCCCCCTCTCACCTCATCTGAATATTTTAAATGAAGAATCCCTGTCCTGAAAGGGGATGATACAAAGAATGGCAGTTTAATCTCTTGGCTCTGTCCCTCTCAGCACGGGGCAAAGAAAGGACAAGACTTTGTGTTCAAGATGGGACACTTCTGAACAAAAGACACACAGACACCCACAGCCCCACAACAACAGCAGCAAGCCCCCCTCAACAATCCGACTATCGCATACCTTTAGCCAATTCCACACACACCCCCCTCAAAAAAGCAGTTCTGTGCAAAGATTGCACTGTTGAGATTTTTTAAAAGTGCATATCATCCCCACTCTATAGATCAACAATTCAGATATCTCAGGAATGACTACTTACAGCGTGGAGGTTTAAGTTTTCCCATGCCCATAGATGACCTCTGCCCATCTTTGAATAAATATATATATATATCCAGACACAAGAATTCCACATCATGCACCTTATTCCATCAAAGCAATGTCCCAGGCAACAAGGCAGCAGTGAACTTTCCAGAGTCACACCCAATTAGCCACTGTAAACCTGAGCTTGACCAGAAGGCAGGGATTCTGGCTGGAGAGGAAAGGCAGCTTGAAAGGAACGGCAAGCTGGCACACTTTGCAGAACATCCACAGTCTCATCAGCCCAGAGGACTGAAAGGCAGCGTGGTCAAATTTAAGCAGAACTCCTATGAGTTAAGCTACGAGAGGATGGAAATGGTTACGTTCACACTCCAAAAAACAAAGAAAGCACCAATGTGCAAGGGCTATTTTCCTCAATGACAAGACACCATGATTTAGTCTTGATCCATTGATGAGACTGCAAAGACCCTGAAATCCATCAGAAACTGTCCCTTTTAAGGGTCTGAAACGGCAATGAAAGCCCTTTTCTGGTTATTTAAATGAAATGCTAGCAGCTCCAGGTAAGCAGAAGGTGTTTAAAGCTCTCGCCTCGATTACCTTCTTCCCTCCTTTCATCCAGACATCCACCCAAAAGAGGTGGTTTTGTACTTTGGCTTCTAAAGGCATTCTGCACGTCAGTGGGACAGAGCAAGATTAAAACATCAGGCTCATTAGTGAAAGGACTGCCTCCTTTTTGAAAGAGGTTGCAACTAGTCAAACTTCTTTCCCTCCTATCCTTGTGGTTAAACCATGCAAGAGCTTTGCTGAGCATGTGAAACCATGACTAGACAAACCCAGTGGGAAGTTTGCATTCTGAACGCTGCGCCTGCTCCTCCTCTGCCAAACAAGGAGAGCAGGTTAAGCCCAGCAACATTCTCCTCACACTCTGCCATGCACGGCTGTGGAGACCAATCTGAGAACGGTGCTCGCACCCTGCCTGTGTCCTA
Source organism: Theristicus caerulescens (assembly GCA_020745775.1). Lineage (NCBI taxonomy): Eukaryota > Metazoa > Chordata > Aves > Pelecaniformes > Threskiornithidae > Theristicus > Theristicus caerulescens. Next base: position 121,435,479 of record CM036561.1, on the reverse strand, counting down.
GGGAAGCAAGCTGGGAGGCTGGCACACTGTCACAGCAGGCCACAGCAAATTGCCAAGAGCTCCAGCAAATTGCCAAGAGCTCCAGCAAATTGCCAAGAGCTCCAGCAATGCCTCCTCCCTTCAGCTGGAAGGGGGTGAGATAAGGAAGAGTGAAATGCACATTTCGAAGTGCCCAGGGGCCAGGGAGGAGGGCATCTCTGAGCGGAGTTAAGGCTAGTCACAAAACCACTTCCTCTAAACGTCAGCAGGACTCTCACTTGGGTACCCCCGTTGCCACTTGACAAGTCACGATGATGCTATACAGATGCGTCACAACATCACGCCACGGTCAGCCAGTCAACTTTGACAACAGAATATTCCTTCAAAGGAGTTGAAGACAATGCGTTCCTCATCCAGAGGAGATATGGACTTACTTGGGAAAAGGAGGGAAACAACCTAACCCTCTTAACCCTTTGTCGAATGCAACATCATCAAGAAGCTCTTCTTTGGGCCAGCCTACATAGGGATAAGGCAACACCCTATCAAGCTGTTACTCTCTCAACCCTGTGTATATAAACAAAGCCTAAGCTGTAACGATCTCACGCCTCAGAGCCCATGGCCAAGAGCTCGGCTGAACCTCAAACAGGCAGCCCAGCAAAGAGCCTCATCAGAATATGCCCACATAAAAACAGAGCACACTGTTCTTTTAGTCTTCATTTTCAGTAGTTTCTTCATTGCTGTTCGTGCTGGTAAACACTTCATTGCCACATAAAGGAGAAGACATGAAAACAAATTTAACTTTATTAGCAGCTTCCAGGAGAGACCTTCCCCCTGATTCTGCCTTGGCACAAGCCAAGCCAGTAACCCAAGTCAAGACCTTCTCTGCGATGCAACTGCCACCCTCCTGCCAAATGATGAAGGACACAAAAGTGCCGCTATCCAAACTATGCATACGCTTAAGCATCCAGTAAACCAGGCTGATCTCTGATCTGGCAAGCCTGCTGGAATAATGAGTATCCTGTGAATACATAATGTGCTGAAGTTGCCATTGTGTGAAGTAAGTCCATGGTTTGTCTGGAAGCCGAGCAATGCTGAGTCTACTGCTGCTTCCTGTTGCTTGTCCTGTATTAGCATTATTTTTGGATAGGCCCCATTATGTTCTGTAATCCTCACTGCAGTCAGTATGGCCACACTATTGTTCTTGGTTAATATTAGCAGTCAATGCCTCTGTCTGGGTGGCCGGACTACAATGTATTCCAATCATAAAACTAGCATGCATTAACCAAACAATGTACTGGGATGGAGTGGGGAGACTTGGGGTCCTCCCTCCTTTAAAAAAGGAAAAGAAAAAAGTATAGCATCTCTTCTTTTTCTTTTTTTCTTTATTTTTAAACTAAAGATTTTAGAGTGATCTTGGCTACCAGGGTGCATTGTACGACAACAGCATTTTAATCAGCACCTTATCTCGCTACGGAGTTATTTTCTCACGGAGCCCCACTTGTCAAAGACTAGCAGGTAGGCCAAGATGTCAATGGTTGCTTTCAACCTTCCCCAACAAGCAGATTACCTGCTCTTATCAGTCCCCCTACCTGTTTAAAGCATCCCACTGATAATTAAATGCACCAGTTACAAAAGGGTGGCAAGGTTAATAGAGAGAATACCTAGTAGCCAGCCAAGCAAAACAGTCAGGTTCACATAGAGCAAGCCTGAACAAGAAGCCTTTCTACTTATTTACCTAAGTGCATAAGAACTGGGTTGAGCTGGTAAAGGACTCTGGATGTTTGACTATTTACAAACCACTTTAACCACTTCTATCCACATTTTATAGTTTATTCTGAATACTACAAGAATAATGAATGTAATTTATGCTGCAGAATAGTGACCACGGAACCATGAGCTCCACAGACTAACAAGAAATGAACGCAACAGCTTCTGGTTTTGACATCTTTCCCCATGTTACGGCATTTTACCAGCTAAAATTATTAGAACTGTGTCAATTAACATATAAAACTTCTATTCATCAGCAGAAACGCAAAGTCAAGTTTAGTTTGAATTTTCAAAACCAATCTTGTCATTAGTATTATCTACCCAGAAATATTTTTCAGAACTGTAGCTTAAGGTTTTTGCATGTACTGCGGGGCATCAGACTTAAGAAATGGTTAGGTTACAGCATTAGTGAAGTTGGAATAAGTGCCATGTATGAGAGTGCAAGCCTCTTGTACAGCACGTCATCTCAATCAGCTAAGGCCCAACTTTACTAGCTTCAGAACTAGTTTACTTCTATTCCAGCCTTCAGTCCACAATGAAGCACTAAGTTTCCTTAAGTTAACTAGAATTTTAAGCATAAAGCATCAATTTTATGCAATTCATTTTCAGGCATGCAGACTTCCAGCTGCATAAACAAGCTGACAGTGCTGGATGTATGTAGTCTGAGAAAGTTTAGGAATAAGCTTCAACACCAGGTCCAGTCCAGCTGCCACTGAAGTTAAACTGGAGCAGGCCCTTATTATAACAAGAATAAAAATTCTGGGAGCAGGCAGGATGAGAATTTATTTTTAGATGTATTATGGTAATATAGTCAAATGGTTTTACCAGGAAAATGAAGTTCTGAACTGACTGGAAGATAAATAACTCTTAACAGCGTGTAAGAAGTCCAAAACCTCTGAATGGATGCATCACTTCTCTGCAGTCCTGGGAAAAAACAGCCTTGTGGATGCTAATTATGCTTCAGATGTCACTTAATACTCTCAGCTCCACTTTGGATAGTAATCCTAGTCAAAACATTACACTTCTGAGTGCTGAAGAGTTATTCTTAAATTATTAGTCAATAATAAATGACAGTGTGGATTTGATTAATATGCATTTTGATATTATAAAAATTGCTTCTGATTCGCCCATTCTCCAAGATGACTTATCAGGCATTCTTTAAGAAAAGCTTGAACAATATCTAGCATATGCTTCCACAAATTTTCAAAGAGTTAACTGGAGGGAGGGGGAAAAAAAAAAAAATAAAAAGCCAAGCTTTAGTTTTATGACTGTGATCTACTGGTTTTTTATTAAAAAAAAAAAAAAGGCAGTTGAATGAAGTGATATTTTTCTCTCAGATTCAAAAGGCTGTTACTTTAATACCAGTGCAGATTAGTATTTTGGAAGCCTCTTGTGTCAAGACAGGGGGAAAAAGTTCATGAAGCTTAAAAAACACTAAAGCTCTTTCATTATCTCTTTCTAGCCAGAAAAAACAATGCCTACCCAGAAAACACATCTTATGTCTTCAGGAACCAGTAGCAGTAAGATTTGTCATTAAAAAGGGGAAAGGCTGACTATTTTGTTTTTTAGAGTAAGGTTGAAATAAGACGTTCAAAACTCTCTTTAATTGTATTGTATGCTAAAGTCATTTAGATGCTGGAGGGTTTTTTTCCACCTCAGTAGTTTCCTGGTGTGTTAGTGCAATTGGCCCCAATATTAAATAATTACAAGGATCATAATTTCAGGATAAACAAGCCGTTTGAAAATGGAGCCGTGCGTACCAAAGGAATTGCCAAGTTTGACCTCCTTCTTACTCACAGTCTCACCAAACCCCCAAAAGATCTTTCTTTACATAAAAGCAAAGTTTAGTGCTAAGCTTTGCTTAGTTAATTCATGCACAGCTCCCTTAAGGTATAGCACACATCACGCTTTGGATTCTTTAAGCAAAGCAAGAGATTTGATTTATGTCAGAGAAGAGCATGTGTCTACCATGAAACAAAACTTGTTGAGACAGACTTTGACAAGTGCAACATGGAAATGCTTTTGTTCCATACTTTTCTATATGGCCTCATAAGCCAAGTTTGCCTGTCAACAAAGTCACTACTCTCAAAATGAATGCAAGAAGCAAGACTACCTGTATTTTTTTTAATCATCATCATCATTGTTTCAATTTACTGAAGAATTGCTAGCTACTGCAGGGGCAGCTTTCTGATGCACTCTAGTTCCTTTATGCTGGTCTGCTGCCGTTTCCTAGCAACTTACTCAAACCTCCCATCACTTAATTTATGGCCCACCATCTCCACACCCATTACTCACAGGGGTACATATCAAAACTGACAAGAGCAAACCGCGTAAGTTAATAAGACTGACACTTCAAATCTACATTACAACTACAAGCCAAGTCTAACAATACATTTAAAGCACACCATTCTCTTTTCTTCCTCTCCTGCATGATGAATAAAGACCTCTAATGCAATATAACTATTTTTCACAAACGGCGTAAGGGGGCAGCTTGACATGGGAAGAGATTTTTTTTTTTTTAATTTTTTTTTTAAAGTAGTCAAGGCAACAAGACTTCTTTATGTTACTGACTCAAGCTGGAACATCCAAGAAAAGCCTCCCTCAGACAGCAGAACACAAACAATACATATTCAGAGATGAGCATGAATTTTCAAGTGCAATATGATTAACATTTCAGTCTAGTTCCTATTACCTTTACTGTAATTTTCAGCTGGATGTATTCAAAGCCAACTCTCATGATTAGCCACATTGGTAAATGCAATGCTAGTCTCAAGCTTTTACTAAAGTCAACAGTATTCACCCATCTAAAGAAATTTTTTTAAGTTCTGAAATTTCAGCATCAGATTTGAGTTGACTAATTACGTTTACTTCTTTATCTGTAGAGCTTTCAAAATGCCTAAAATGATTTGTGTACACAATTTTAGTACAAATAAGAGCTTTGCCACATTAGATATTCTTTTGTTCAAATGCCATTTGAAAGTCACAATGGCTAGCATAAAAGCTGCGTCCTATGGAAGTTAAAGCTGGGAGGCAGGCTTGATAATTGCAAACAGACTATCATCACAGTCTCCAAAAGTCCATTTCTGCATGGGAATATGCAAGAGTTTGTTCCAAAAATTCCAGTCTTAGGAACCAGAATGTCTGAAGTTGTCGAGTTTTACACATTTCAAAGGCTACACTGCTCTAGGATTCCAGTGCTCAATTAGATTCAGCAGGACAATAGAAGCATTTCTTTTACTAAGATGCAGGCAAGCTTAAGCAACTTCTCCCAGGGTCCCCACCCCCCAAACCCACTCTCTACACAGGGATTTCCCTTCCCAACTCTATGAAGAGAAGGGTTGTTACAAGGAACACATTCAGTTTTCACATCATTTTTATATACATACACATATCTTCAGATTCAAGGCACTCTAATTACTGGGAGCAGGGTAGGGGGCTAGCTTAAAAAAAAAAATCCTCAATGAACCTGACTTTTCTGAAAAAAGTCAAAATCTGCAACACAAGCACTGCAGCCATTGGCAGAGCTTCAAATACCTCAGATTTTTACAAAGTCCTTTATCCCTTTGATGGCATATTTGATAACAGTTTTATCTCATTTCATGTTAGAAAGAAAGGAGAATGAAAGAAAGGAAGGACTTGTACTTCCAACAGAAAACACTTTTAACTCTGCTATTGTACTTTGTAATACTATCTCCTTAAAAATGCAGACTTGCTTTCACCCTTGTGCCTCTCCAGCCCTCAATACTCCACAAGTCACAACTCACAGAGGAGGCAGGTAGGAGGCAGCACAGGACATTTCAAGAACACACGGCTGCCTGCAGCACTTGGCCGTAGGACTACAAAGTGGGTGTCTACACTGCAACTGGAGAAGGAATGCTTTTGGGGCGGGCTTTCCCCCCAAAAAGTCCAGGCCCTCCCAGCAACCAGTCCTTATCTGACTAGGAAAGGCCAAGCTTTGGAGGGAGCGGAAAGTCTACGCATGCTTCCACCTCACCAGCAGCGATAGTGACAGAGGATAGGAAACAAGATTCACCCCTCCCCTGCGTGCACATAAGAGCCCTCCTCCCCTCGCAAAAATGACCTTAGGCATCTAGGTTAGGATGACTGGATTTTCAAAACTGCTGAGCATCAACATATCCCAAGGCAGTCGGTGGGAAACTGTCTGCTCAGCACCTTTGAGAAGGGGAGGGGGGAAAAACAGTTTGGTTTCCTAGGTGATCTCTAAATATAAGTTTTCGGAGCATAAATTTGGGAGTTTTCAGCTTTCGTACCATAGCATCCCAGAGAGGCACCTCAAAAGGCAGACTGTTGTGTGTGCATAAGAGCCCCCCCCAGACCAGTCATCCTCAGGTTTTGCTTGCCTGCACGCAGCACTGCTGGGCACAAAACAACGCACCTCCTGGCATCCAAGGCCATAGTAGTCTTCTATGTCCAGAAACCCTACAGCCCTGGAGCCTGCACCTATGGGTCTGTCCTGGGTGGTGGCCGTTTTGGAAGGATGGTCCTCAGTTTCTGCACAGCAAGCAGAGGACTCCTCTGCAGAGCTGACCATATATATCAAAGCTTCAACCCTCCTGAGCACCCCAGAAGAAATAAGCAGCACTGAAGCCTAAGCAAGTGTTCTTTACATGACTGACAACAAAGCAGTCATGCTTCTTCAGCTAAAGAAGGGGTCACCCGTTCTCCATCTCACCGCTCTACAAGGCTGACCAATATTTGCGAGAGTGGACGACACTGGGAAAGCGCCTGGCAAAGAGCCCCACCTCCCTGAGCCATCAAGTTTTGCGCACAACTAGAGGGAAGCCAGAATCTCTGGACCGCAGAGGCAAGTAGCCAGGAAAAGGTGCGCTGTGGGGAAGAGTGGGTAAAACAGACCAAAAGCTAGGGCCAGGCTTTTCTCAGTCTTTAGCTTCTAGAGTCGGCAAGTACCTCAAAACATAGCAAGCTTCCCAGGGAAGCTGGCAACTAGTTCACCAAGAGCAGCAACAGCAGCTCCCATCAACACCAAGCACTGCAGCGAGATTTCCCCTTGGGAGAAGCAGGAAGCCTTCCCAAACACGCTCCAGGGAAGGAGGCCAGCTATGACACACACTTTTCACACGGGATCCCTCTACAGCCCCTAACCCACTGCTCTTTTGGCTTAAGCCCAAGACTTCACTGGTTAGGAAAAAAAAAAAAAAGAAAAAAAGAAAAAAATGAACTTCTGACCTTCTAAGTCTCAAGAGACTTATTCATGCCGTAAAGTGCAGAGATACTGGGTTTGCTTCCCTGACCCATTTAGATCCCCCTCACTGCACATCTGACTTTCAAATTTAACAGGCTGTGCATTGTGAGCCCCAGGGAACAAAAACACAAACACCACCACATTTTACTCATTTCTGTGCTGCGGATTCCCGACACTCTTGCCAAGATGCCTGCTCCCTCCCAGTCCTGGTCCCTCTCCCCCTGCGCGAGAAGTTAGAGCTCGGCTCACTATGGCCATCTCAAACAGGACTGTCCAACAGAGGCAAAGCCAGAGCAGGCCACGCACTCACCGGCCAGGCGAAGCTGAAAGGGATAACAATCCGGTTCTTTTCATTATTCCGGCTGTACTTTAAATTGAAGGTATTTCCTCCGATGACAGGAGTGGATTTGGATCCGAAGCTGCAAGGACCGCCAGCAGTGACCCGCGATTGATACTCCTTCAGGCAAACTTTAAAATAGGTATCACACTCGTCTCTGGTGCATTTTCTATCTCCTGGGTTTCGGGTGCCATCGCAGCAATTTCCATTTTGCAGTTCACCATTCACATTTTGCATGGATAAGATCTCCAACTCGAACTGTCCCGACGCTAAAGTCACCTGTTAATCCCAAGAAAGAACCGGAGGAGAAAACAAAAAACAAAAGAAAAAAAAAAAACAAGAAACAAGAAACAGACAGTTACCTCACTTTTTTCCCCAAACGAAATCTACAACAACTCTGCAGACAGGAGAAAGTCATTTTAAGTGTGCTTTCAAGAAGCACACACATAATATTAAAACAAACAAACAAGAAAAGCAACCACTCCAAGCTTTTCCCTATCAGACATCCATGAGAAAGGGTCATAAATCATCCCAACCAAATAATGCCACTTATGCTAAAAAAAGAACCTTAAGTGCCAACTCCAAAAAACACTGTCTGTGTGAGGAAGGCTTCTAAATCGTTAGGAAATAAAACTAAACCAACCCAAGAGTGCATATGCAAGGGCAAACCCAACAAAACGATGTAGCTACAGCACCCTGGCAATGCAACCCCTCTGCCTTCTCTGCGGTGCAGCTGAGACAGGGAAAACAGCCTCCCCGTTCAAGGCTGCCCAGCTGAGATTCAGACCTTGCTCATTAGTCACCCCAAGAGTGCTGCAATTAGCCCTATTTTTTTTAAAAAAAAAAAAAAAGGAAAAAAGTAATTTCGGAAAAAAGCGGTTTGCAGTAATTGCATTTTTTATTCCCAGGGAATTAAGTCTTGCTGCAAGGAGGACTTCTGCGTTTGGCATCTCCGCAGAAAAGTTAGCAGCGGTAAGTCCCGCTGGAGGAGCTTTGCAAAAGCGCCCTGTGCACCACCGCAGGTTGGGGTTTGTTCAAAGCCACCTACCGCAATCACTGCGGGAGCCGCGTTTCGCGGAAAAGCAGCAAAATTTACCGCAACCCGCTCTGCGCGGCGGGACCCGAGAGCCCAATTCAGCCTCGCCCGAGTTTCCCCCTCTCCCTCCCCTCCTGCCAGGGGCCGCAGCCCGGCAGGACGCGCCGTGCCCGGGGAACGTACCTTTGCCCGCAGAGCCAGGAGGAGGAGGACGAGGGAGCACGCCGCCGCGGCTGCCCGCCGGGGCGCACGCATGCCGCCGCCGCCGCCGCCGCCGCGCTGCCCGCCCGCCTGCCCGCCTGCAGGCCGCCGCCGCTCCGCTCCGGGACGGGACGGGGAAGGGCCAGAAGGGGAGGAGGAGGCGCCGCCGCTGCTGCCCGCCGCCGCCCCGCTCTAATATACCGCGCCGGCCGCGGCGCGCACCCGCGCCGAACAACGCCGCTTTTCAAGCGCTTTCAATAGCGCCCCGGTCTTCAATGCAAAGCAGCCCAGCCTCCTTTTATTCTCCTTATTCTCTCGCCTCCCTCTTTTCTTTCCCTTTTCTTTTCTCTCTCTCTCTCTTTTTTTTTTATTATTGCGATTATTATCCCGCTCCTTTTATTTCTTTCAGGTCGCCGGCCACCGCGCGGCGGAGGCGCGGCGAGCCCCCCGCCCCCCCGAGACACACACACACGCACGCACACACACACACGCACATGCAGCACACACACCGCCCGGGAGCCGGCCGCCCGTCTGGGAGCCCCGCCGCCGCTCGGCTTCATCTAGCCCACGGCGGCAGGCGGGGAGGCCGCCCGCCCGCGCATGCGCCCATCCATATGCATGAGGGGGGGAAGGAGGAGGGAGGGGAATGGGGCGGCAGGAGTAGGGGAAGGCAGGTACCGGCAGGCGAGGAGGAGGCGGAGAGGAGGGACAGCCGGCCGCGGGCGGCAGCGAGCCGCGGGCGGCGGCCGCTCCTCCAGAGGGAGGCGGCGGGTCCCGGCCCCGGGCCGCCCCGAGGGTCGCAGCCCGCCGCGCCGCCCCGCCTCCCTCGGGCAGCCCCGCTCCGCAGGTGCCTGCCGGGCTACCTGCAGCAGCGGCGGCCGCCCGCCCGCCGCCGCCTCGCCGGGGCGGCCCAGGAGCGGCGGGCGGGCGGGCGCGCGCCTTCCCTCAGCCGCGCTGAGAGGGCTTTTCCCGCCCGCCGCTCGCTGAGGGGACGTGCGGGTCCTCCCCGCCCGGAGCGGGGCGGGAGCCGTAGCCCTTTCCTCCTCTCCTCCTCGGGGCTGCGTGAAGGCAAAACGAAGCCTTTGGGGTCGCTTTTGCGGTGAAAGCTTCCCCCGGCCTCGGCCGGCGGCAGCCGCCCGCCTTCCCGCCCCGCGTTACCTGAGGCAGCGCAGCCGTTACGGGGCGGGGGGGCGCGCGAGCGCGACCGTTGAGCGGCCGTTGAGGGATCGCTGAGGGGGCGGCGGGGCCGCTGAGGTGACGGCGCTCCCGCTGAGGTGACGGCGCTCCCCGGGAGCGGGTTTTCGCTCCCCGAGGGGAAAGGAGGGACAGGCGGCCCGGTCTCTGAGGTACTGGCCGCTGCCCTGGCTGGCGGCTTTCCTGAGGGAGGCGGAGGGGGCAGTCGCCCCCGTGGGACTCGTCGTCCCCTCCTTAACACGAGGCCGCACCGCCAAGGATCTCCCGTGGTTTAGGAGGGAAAGAGCTGGAAGCGGGGCGCATCCCTCAGCTACAGCTCCAGGCTGAGCAGTCCGGGGAGGACAGCGCTGGCTGAGTGCGGAGGCTCCATCAGGCTCACCTGCTCCCGGTGCTGGAGGCACACGGCCCGGCTGCCCAGCTTCCAAGTGAGTGCTGGGGTTTGTCAGCCACATCCTTTCAGGAGCAGGGACCACAGGCACATAGCCAGGTGGTTACCTCTGGGACTTCTTGTCACAGGACACTGAGAAGACGGACAGTTTGCACAGTAGCAAAAAGTGTTCAGATTAGCTCCCAGAGGAAGAGCCACGCATCAAAGTGCATTGAACAAAAAAAAAAAAACCAAACAAACCACCCCTAACTTTGTCTCTGGTTTGGGAAGTCCCTGAGCCGCTGATCTAGAAGTCGGGTGAGTGTGCTGGGAACTGTCACTGCATCACTGTCCCTTTCTTCCTGAGGTGCTGGAGACAGGAACCTGGCCTACATGACGTTTGGTCTGACCCAGAACAGCTATTCTTATGTCCCTATCTCCTATTCCACCCTGATCTAACACAGTAGATGTGTGAATGTCTATTTTATACACCAGAGTCAGTGGCATAGAGGAAAACAAGATTTCTGACCTAATTTTATCTCCTTTGTTTTCATTTCCTATGGTAAAAGCAAAGTGCATGTGTGTTCTTGGCTGTGGTAAGGTCCATCCTCTTACGGAGCGTCTAAGGCGGGGTGAAGCCGGCAGTGCTTATGCCCCTGGCACTAGAACCATGCTCATACGTTCGTCAGACTCCTGCAGATCACTTCCCATTTGTAAGTTCAAAACTTAGATTACATACCAGCAATTTTGGCATGCCTGTGAGGTACACGGCTGCCGAATACTCCTTCCAGCCTCATTCAGCCCAGAAGTTCTAACAGTATCAGTTGTTCCTTACTTGGAGTCATTCCCTTTTCTTAGGCTGGTAAACCTTCATTGTGTTTTATCCACAAAGCGGCTGCAGTTTGGTGAGACGACAACCAGTGCCTCGCTTCTTTTTTTCAGTGGGTGTTGGTTAGCTTCCGCAGCCTCTTTGAATGTTACTCATTCGCAAGTGCCACACATGTGCTCCTCTGGGCCTTTAAATACCCTGGTGCCTGCTGGTATGCTCCGTACCTTTAGGGCAGGTCTGGAGTTGGCCTTTCTGCAAAAGGTTACTCCACCTGTTTGACTCCAGCGCTTAGGAAATCCAGAGTTCTGGTTCCCACAGTGCTTGTGACTCAGCAGTGTAGCTGCCCTCAAACAGAATTACTTGTCCAACAACTTAAAATGCTTTGCAAGCACTAATGAATTAAGCCTCCCAATGCCTTGAGACGCAAAGTATTACTGATAGGTAAACCAAGGCAGAGTGCGAGTCATGTGCAGAAGCGCATTGCAAACCCTCTCCCACGCAGCCCTGAAAGAAATTTTGACCTCACGGAAGTCAGTAGCAAAATGCCCTTGGCTTACTAAGGCCAGAATTTCACCCTTGAAGTCCTGTCTATCTCCTGCTTTTCTTCACGGAGCTCTCAAGGCCAGATTTTTAGCCACTGCACAGCAGCACTGAAAACCAATTGAGCGCAGTGCATTACGCAGCCTGAGGATCTTTTTAAGATGCCTGTTTCACTGCACGTATAGCAATGTCCAAATGGCTGCCTGTGCACAGCGGGCCTGAATTGTAGTAGCCCGAGAGTAGCTGAATTGAGTAGCCTGAGACTGGTGCATGTAAAATTCCTGCTGCAATGCTTTGCTTGCACATGCCTGTGTCTCACGAGGTGCGGAGCCGACGTGTCTTCCTTTGAGGCCAGTGAAGAACTTTTTTCAATGTCTGGCACTCAGCTTTTTACATTGCGTAAAGTTACTTCCTGCTAATCTTCCTATTCTGACATAATTAGATTACATCCACATTAGAAGCTGTTATAAACATCTGGTGTGCCAAGGTCCAGCGTAACAGACTACTTCACTTCGGGCCTGAATCAGTTCCCTAATATAGAGTTAGATCCCGCTTTGTCGAAGCCACTGGGAGAATGCCCAGGACTTCGGGGGGACAAGGATCACAGCCTTTAGAGGGAGCGCCTGGTTTATGAGGGTCAGGTGTCGTGAAGTCAATTCTTTGTGTCAGGAAAGTTGTAATTTCCTTTTAAAGCTCAGTGACTCATTGAATCATGGCTGTGAACAATCCCACAGGATTTCCTTAGATTTGCGATACCTGAAGGTAAGCTTGGAATGACGCCCCTGGAAAAATTCTTCGTTCAGGGACCTGATCCATCTCATTTTCAAGTCAGTGACTAAACTTCTGTTTACTACTGTAATGCAGATCCATATGGTTGCATAATCGTGGGGGCCTGATCCTGCATCAGCCTTCAATAAACCAGTAGAAGGGGCTACCAGAAAAGGATCGGTTGAAATGTGGAATCTGTAGTCATAAAGAATTCATAAAGCTTGATGACCTCATTTCACAGCAAATGAAGAGGCTAGAGGAGCTCTTTGTTTCTCCATAGATTTTTATAAAAGTAGTTTTGCTTCTCTAAATTAGTGACCCTCTTAAAATTCATTTGGGGCAGTTTTAGATATAATTCTGGACAAACTGAGTGAAAGAGTGAAAATTTAATCCCCTTGGATAATCCTTTATCTAGGAGTTAAGCTTCCCCATTGCATGGAGAAGAACATATCACTACAGTCAATCACGGAGGAGTGAGCTTTTAGATAAGGCCTTTCCTATAATACACCCATAACACTTTATTTTCCTCTTGCTGTACTGGAACTGACCTCCCCACTTGGGCGAGTGTCGCGGCGGCAGAGATAGGGACCGTGCCGTGCTGCTTGGCTGACACACGTTTCAGAGCAACACATTCCAGCAGATGAACCCATTTGCACAGTTGAGTGATCTAAACTTAGAAAGCTAATTTCTCTAATTACAAAGTGAGACTGAACTCCTGTAAAGCTTTTCATCACCTGAGTGGAAGGGGAATTGCACTTCCATAATCATTTAATGTTTAGAAGCTAATTAGAAAGCGTTTTGTGGGGAGGCCACACCCCGTGTTAGACTATTTCACAAATGGATCAGGAGAGAAAACTACCTCCGATGAGAAAGTTCAGCAAGTGGCAGAGGTGAGGGGGAAGAGTACAGTTTACCAAACACTGAGCAGTGCATGCCTACTTCCATAAAAGCTTCAGTTCTTCAGAGTCAGGAAATTTCTTAAAGCTGCATCTCTAGGCAGGCTTTCCAAATGTGACAAAAGATTTTGGAGAAGGAGATGCTCTAGTGACCAAAGATCCAAATCCAGTTTGCTGCTACAAGCACTTACTTTCCTCTTTCCCTGGAGCATGTCGCTTAAGAGAATTAGAATGTCAAAGCTCCGTTGTGTATATTGTGCATGTGCGTTTTGTGACTTTGAAACTCCTGCCTTAGTTTTTCTGTACCTTAGCTCCCTGGAATTAAAATGAGGCACTGAATATAATTCAGAGGATACTCTGAGAATAAAAAATGAAGACTGTGGGGTACTCAGAAATGACTGTAGTGAGAACCAGTAAAGTCCTTGAAAGAGTTAAAAGTTGTAGACCCAAAAAATACATCTATTGTAGAGCTTTAAAGTTTTATCCAGCTGTAATTAACTGAATCCATAACATTATTGCTTTCTGTCACAGCTTAAAATTGAGACCTTACTCCATTACAGAGAACAGTACTGTTTCCGCTTCAGTTTTCTTTATTGATATGCATATAAAACCTGCTTTCTGGTTGTTTCACTGTTAACCCTTCAAGGATCGGATGCCCCCACGTTCACCTGTGAACCCAATTGCTTTGTCCTTCAGTTATCGTCCCCAGTGGTGGGATTCCTGTACACCAGTGGTTTGATCTCAAATCCCTGCTTTCTAAAAACGGGGGAGAGCTGAGACTACAGTTTTAGGTCTGAGTAGGGGTACAGCTTATCAAGCTAGAGTAGCTTCCAGTAGGTGCAAAGACTATGACACTGAGCAGTGCTGGCACGTCTGTCACGGACAAGATGACACTTTCATTTGATAAGCAGTAACCTCAGCTATTCTTGTCAGTCGTAGAAAAGGCTGCGCTGGAACCTAGGCTGAGCCCTGTCTCCAATAAACAACTGATCTTTTTAAGTTTCTAGTAGGGTTTTCCTCACAGTTTTCTGCAAGTTTTCTTCTTTTAGCCAATTTTATTAAGTGCTCAGATCAAGTTTCATTTTCTTGTTATGAAAGCATCAAAATGTCTGAAGTTTTCTTTTCATGTAGATTGTTTTCTCTTCATTGTTAAATGCATATGATAGTATGTGTTCAATACGTTCTCAACCATGAACGATCCTAAAGATGCAAGACTGAAGAATACAGGGGTGTCATTTAGCTAAGGAAATGACTCAAAAGAAGAGGGCTGCAATTAGCAAATTTAAATTTGACTGTACAGTATATGACTTCTTGCCCTTGCGTGCCATTTTTCCACGGCTGATCTAATATTCTGGGTCTTGAGTTTACTTACTCCTGCATGGGGGCTATAAGGGGAGTTGCTTCATTTGGCATGAAGAAGTGTTTAGAGGAGTTAGGATTACTAAAATCCAGATTCAGCCCAAAATATAAATGTGCCTAAATCAAAGAACAAAAAACTTTAAGTTAGGGATGTACTTGCAGGAATGGCCAGTGAGTTGACCCTCAGAGTTGGTGGGTGGGAGTGACCCTGCAGATCTACAGGGGAAACATTTCTCCAGAGAGTTAGGAGTATATACAGTGGCACAATGGCCTGTGTTTATCTAGTCCCTTGGCACTGCCTGCTCCCTGGCAGAAGGAACCTTTTTGTATTGGCTAAATATTTTTACATAAAGCACAGGCCCCAGCGGGTGGCTAGCATCCTTGGTGGTACAGATAAAGACAAGGTCCTAGGCAGAGGGGCTAAAAATGGCTTTCTCTGTGGCCATCCTTTACACAGGAATTAAAAAAAAAAACCTTGACCATTCTGCATGTTACAACAGTGCCACTGGCATGCAGATGTTACCTGTACGTGCACTGAGGGCTTTTCTGTCACTGATCACGCAGCGAGAGATGTGACAGGACTGCATGTTACAGCCAGCAGCATTTGGAAGAGTCTGAGTCTCCTCTGATTCGGGAGTTTTGGTGTTGAAACACTGCATTTTGAACAAGGTCCGTATCAACCTCAGCAGTTAATTGCTTGAGCCTCTCCCAGTCTCCCAGTCTGGAGTCAGCTGTGATCGAAGTGCCTGCAACTACCAGCAGGACAGTGGGAACAAGAGTGAATGAGAAGGAATGGAATAGGAATAGGCTAGGGGCATCATGGAGAGATGGCAAATAAAAAGCCTTATTCTCGGGAGTATGAGCAAGATACAGTGTCCTGTCACCCTGCCTCTCTGATTAAAGGTTTTCCTTTGCTCTTTCCACAGTGCCTGGAAGGTTTTACATTCCTGCCTCCCTGTCAGCCATTCGGTCTCACAATGTTTTCAAACACACGGGAGATGATTTTCCCTTCACTTGCTGCTGATCTCGGCCCCGAGTCATGGACTGCTCCAAGTGTGATGAAGGACATCCCTGATTTGTGGCACTGTGGCGGCAAGACGTGCTTGGTGAAGACCTGAAAGAAAGAGGCTGGCTGTAGAATTGGACCCTTAAAACTAATTAATTTCTTTGAAGGTAATGGCATTACCCAGTGTGCATCCGCTTTATGTCTGAAAAGGGCCACAGACTCGCGCAGATCCACAATCTGTGTGTTGCCCTGAATTGCCAGGTTTTTTATATATATAATGATGATTTTTATTTACTGTGGCAGAGGGGAACGAATGAGGATCTGCCACAACTTGAATAGAAGCAATTCCACACCTGTCCCTTTAAATGCACATTTGTGGTTGGCTGCCTTTTATTGTCCTCCCTCCTCTGGGGCTGCAGGGGAGTGTGTGTGCGTGTAGAAGGATTTCCCAGCCTAGTGGGTGACCCCTCATCTTGCTGCTCCAAGCAGTGGCTTCCCTCCCCTCCTTTCTTTCCAATATTTATTGGAAGCACGTGCTAAGGAATCTGTGAGCCTGCAATGCTAATGAGTGCGTGGCACGGAGCAGAGCGGGGCACCAGATGCAAAGGGACAGGCGCGTTTCCTAATGAGGGAGTCCCGAGACCCATCTGTTGAGTCTCGTGGGCCCTCAATGAAGTTAGCTGCGCAAGGTTGCCAGAGGAGGTTTTTTTCTCTAATGCTTTTAGTTCTCAACAAGTGCAATCCTGTATAGAGCAGCATGTCATGGGGTTAGGCTTTGTTGTTACTAGCAGATAATGTGACTTTGAAAAGAATGCCCCCAGCCCAGCTGAAAGGAGGATAACCCTCCTCTACCCCCTTCCTTCCCATCCTCCTTGCTCAGATCAATAACAGGTCCCTAGGCACAAAGCCTGCATTCTTTTATTCTCAAATTAGAGCAGCTGCACCAGCACCACCACAGCTCATTGGAAACCTATTAGCTTTTGAAAGACTTAATCCAGTTTGAAAATAACTAGTGTTTCTCAATCCTTCACGCACTCTCTCCCGTAAGAGGCAATATTCTTAGGCTGCGTTGAGAGTGGACTGGGCTTATTATTATAATAATCTGCACCTCTCTCGGTGTCCCAAAGGGGCAACAAAGAAGGCAAAATGTCAGTTTCCCAGCTTCACACAGCCTAAGAACATCAGATTTACCCTGCCATATCACACCCTATCACTGAGCTATGCTGCCTACCATCCTGCTTTCAATAGTGACCCATATCTTGTGATTCACTCTCCAATTTCATAGTTTTTAAGGCCAGAAGGGACTATTATGATAATCTATTTGACCTCCTGCACAACACAGACACTAGAATTTCATCCTAGGTGGGATAAAAGCTGGGAGCAGCTGGATTCTTTGATGCTGCTCTGCTGGGCGACAGTGGAAATATGTTTTTTTGGGGGGGAGGTACTTTTTGCTCTAAGGGGAATTTGTTCTTTTTAAGCACATTAAACACAGAGCTTTGCGAATGAGAGCCTTGTGCATACTCAGCGCATGCCTTGCTTTGGAGTTAGGGCAGCTGATTTTAGGTAGAAAGGGTTGCTCGCCCTTCTTGGTTTCTTGTTTAGCTTTTGTATCTAATCACCCCTTTACTGCAGGATCTCCCTGCAGCAACCCTGTGAGCTAGTGACTCCCATTTCAAAGGTGGGGATCTGAAATTCAGCAGTTGCTATGCCCTTCAGAGACATTTAGGCCACAAATGCCTTGTGAAGACCACAGCAGTGAGGAAACAAGATTCTCTTGAACAGGGTCCTTAATCTCGTGCCCCAAGTCACACTGGAAATCTGTAGATGATCAAGGAGATTTTTTTCTCGTTCTTCTTGAGTTCCAGCCTAGTGTGTTTGCTGGCACATCTTTCTCTGCTCAGTCTTTTCCTGTACCGTGCCAGTCCTAAACCTTTCCTGTAAGTGCTGCCAACTCTTGTCGGTAACGACAGTACAGATATTTTGCCAGTAGTAGCTGGGGTAGGACCACCAACTGACTTCCTGAAGGCCACCGAACAGCAACAGCTTTTGATTTCTACTGACCTGGACCAGATTCAGTGTGGTGACCTAGAGCTAAGGGGCTCAGTATCTCATTACTAATCCCTTGAGCTAGCCAATTCCTTCCACCAAGTCAATGTTTTCTAAAGTGTTAAAAGACTTTTCCTGCCCGCCTGCCCATTAAATCCTGCTCTTCTGTCCGTGTCCTTGGATCAGCCTAATCACTGAAGTGGATCAGTTTCAAGTCTTAACGACGCAAGCTGTGGTACTGACAATGCAGAAGATGGCAGGCAGCGCAGCTGAGGCACTGCGGTGCAGGCAGCGGGACAGACGCTGCTCCTAGGGGTCTGCTTTGGGGTAACCCTGATGTGCTGCTTTTGTAATGCATTGCTAGCTGGGACGTGGTGTTTCCTGCTTTTAGTTCATTTATCTGAGATTTACAGTTTTATATGTTTCTAAAAAATTTAAATCTAGAAAAAAGAAGCCAGGTGTTTCCCTGGATCATCCACTGGCATTACTATTTGGGTGCCTCAAGTACTAATTCTCTTCTGTCATATTTTAATCTTCTCACTTTCTGAGACGGGGAACCTGGCTTCACAGAATGAACCACACAGAGTGCCATCACTACGTTCTAATGTATCCTTATTATTAAAGTCTTATATTTTAAAGATACAGATAAATGTGTTTCAAAAGAGTGCGTACAGAATACCACTATGTTTTACATTAGAATCTGCAATAGCCTCATCCACATACACTTAGCAGGAAACAGTTTCCATTTTCTTAATTTTAGATTGGATACAGAGCAGCTTAGAAGTTCGAATCTTCTATGTATGTGTCTCCTCTTCCAGCAAAGCTTCTTCATCATTCATACAGGCTTACAAGGGTGGGCATATACAGTGCTCCATGTATTTGCTTTTTTTCCCCCTCATATATATCAGTATGAAAAAGGGGAGCTATTCTTAGACATTGCAGTTACTCATCCTTGGTAACTGTTTTCTTAATATTTACTCTGGTAAAGTGGGCATAGCTGTGTTTTATGAGGAATGTTTTTCTTCTGGCAAAGTAGGAACACTGTTTCCCCCACTACTTACGCAGCTCTACATGTGGTGGTGTCTGTGTGCACACATGCACTTGAATAGAAATTTCCCTCATCAATTTTTTCTTAAAACAAAAATTATTCATAAGAAGCGTGTCTGCCTTTGACTGCATATAGTACACCAGGCTGCAGATTAGACGAGCATACATCTCCAAGCTTCTGCACTTGCTCTTGTAGAAGGAGTTGTGTATTTGCTGAGGGATACTAACCACATGTGCCCTTACTTCCAGTCAGTGGATCAGGATACTTTAATTCTAGGCTATCTCATTAAGAATATTCTCAGAACGGTTAATTAGTCTCCATAATCATAGGGGGTTCCTCCTTTCCAATACCGGTGATGTCAGTTAATGCTCTGTTACCATTTGAAACTAAATTCTTAATGTGGAGCTTGACATGAAGGCCCATGTCTAGTAAAGACACAGAAGCAAAATCTAACGGTGTCTTTCCTCTTGCTAGAGCTTTGTTTATCTGAATTGTTTCCCAAGTTAACTCCTGTGGCCTAACCCCATAGAAGAGAAGATCTAATCTCTAATTGTCCTCTGGGACTATTCCTGCAAGGTCCTTGAAGAATATATCCTGTTTCCCAGTCAAAGAGTCATTCCAAGGATGTGTCCTGTCTTCTCTTCTCATTTGAAGATTGTTTACCTGTTATTTATGAACTGTGTTTTGTCTATGGACTATTCCTAGTGTGGTGGCATTGTGATGCTTGTTAGAGAAGGAGGAAGGATTAAAATGGCTCCGACTTTACATTCAACATCACATATTGTATGCCGAAGGATTTACCGGCATGTTACAAGTGCACCAGAGCTCAGCCAACCCTTGGAGGCAGCAGGAATTCTGCCATCAGTGGAAGAGAGAATAGAGAAATATTGAGAGAATTCATAATTACCTGTTCTGATGATGTTTTAGAGCAGCATGGTATATGTTGTTGGGTGTCAGATGTGGAACAAAATATTGACCATTTCAGGAGGTGCTAAAATAAAAGCAATTCAAGGATCAAATTACACGAGTGTAAATATTCAAACTGAGCTGTAGCAAACAGAATGCTCTCATTCATGCCAGCT
This sequence comes from Theristicus caerulescens, assembly GCA_020745775.1. Taxonomy (NCBI): domain Eukaryota; kingdom Metazoa; phylum Chordata; class Aves; order Pelecaniformes; family Threskiornithidae; genus Theristicus; species Theristicus caerulescens. The sequence continues at coordinate 121,415,797 of CM036561.1, read as the reverse complement.
AGGATTACAGTTTGGCAATTTTATTAGAGTATGAAGAGGTCACTTATTGTTTCAAAGAGGTTTTTCCTGAAAGGAAGGCAACCAGTGCTGAAGAGCTGAAAGCTCTGAGCTGTGCTCGTTTGGATTAAAAATAGGTATTTTGGGCCAGCGGAGCTTCAAAATAAGCAAATTCTCAAACCAAACAGTTTTCCTTTTGGTAGCCGAAAAGGAAACCGCACATCCAGGAGGAATGCAGATCAAAGCAAACTCTGCAAATGATGCAGAAACACATAAAATAACAAACAAGGCTGGTGGGAAGAGGGGAGCTTTTGTAAGTAGATAGGTCTGTTCATGTTACACTGAAACCAAATGCAAGATTGCTAAAGAAGATACTTGAGAGGGGCATATAAGGGTATAGATTTTTCTCCTCAGAGGATTTTTTCCAGCCTGTTTTTGCATGTCCATTGTATTTGCAGCGTAACATATAAGGGACATACTTAGCACCAGATCTCACTGATACCAACTTTTGCCTTTCACCACTCTATCTTATCTCGTACTTTCCTTCTCTCAATAGCTTCCCTGAGCCTCCCTCTGCCGAAGTCTGTGGCAAAACCTGTTTGTTTTACTGCTTGCCCATAATGCTGTTAAGGCACATCATCAAGTCATCTTCCATAACTAAACTTTCGATATTTAGGTAGTTTAACCTTCATACTTTCAGAACAGAACAATTCTCAATGTATATAGGTATTAGCTGGTGAAATTGGAATGCATTTGTTTAATGAGTTATATAAGAGAATACAAATCTACCTCAGAACAGTTTTTAATAGAAAATATAAAGAGAAGGTTATTGCTAAATATTTTTAAACTCATTGTTTTACTTATGTTTAAGTAAATACGTTGCAGCAATAATCAATGCTTGTAAAAATTGAATTGATAAGGATTTGGCAATTGTTGCAGTGAAGTTGCTCTTTAGCTTAATGACTTGTCCAGTCCTTTCTTGAATGCATCTTCCTGAAATGATGGGCATATAATTCCTGAACTTTTCAGGGTTTTGGTTGATTAACAGAATTCTCGATACAAGAGGAAGGACCTTGCAGAAGGGAGAAGGGTCCTTTGTCCCACAGCCATGGAGACTGGGATTTCTGGGATCACTGTGTTCCCTCCTGTGGGTCCTGCCGACCTCTCCCTGTCTCTTTTGTCCTGCTAGCTCCCTCCATGTGCCTCTCCAGCTGAAGAAGTTGCACATGTGGCACTTACCTCACCTTTGGTAGGAAACAACTCTTCTCTTGTGTAAAAGGTAATTTATTTCATCTAGGCCAACAAGTGAGAAGGCAACACTTCTTTATGAGCCACATTTCTTTACATAGAACTGAATGTTTCTCTTACCGCTCACCCCCCATCTCTTATTTCTCCAGCCACGTACCTTTTGAAAGCACCCTGGTCCATAGTGCTTAAGGCTGGAGCAGAGCGGGTTCCCCGGGGCTCTATAGATGTGAGGACAGGACACAAGCTGGATTGATGCTGTCCTGGTAGTTGGAAAGATTCTACTTCCTTCTTTTTTTTTTTTTTTTTTTTTTTTTAAGTAGAGCAGCCCCTTTTCTCTCTGCTTTCCAGAGCAGCCTGCCATCAGGAAGGGCAGGCCCCACTGCACCCATCCTGTACAGGTCATAGGATATACGTCGCACCTTCCCATCTTCCCCTTGGCTGTGCACAAAAAGATGCTGGCTCATTGTGTGAAGGGCGGTTTACTGTAGAAATGCTGCTCTTCTAAAGACTCTCACTGGGATAGTTATGGGGTAGGTGGAAGACAATGTTTTCTCAAGCTTGTTTGCACCAGACAAAAATTTCCTCCAGCAATTTTTGATTTCTCTAGGACTCTGGAATTGTTTGCCAGTTCTTTGAACTTTTTTTAACGTGGCCCCTTTTAGCCTGAATGGAGACTAGTGAAAGTTTGAGCTCTGCATCTGGGGAAGCTCATCTCTGTGTGAGCAGTGGACCAGTCAATAGGCTCCACGTATCAGATTGTTAGACAAAGGGGCAGCCTGCAGCAAAAGGGATGTTTGTACTGTGGCCAGAGTAGGCTCCCTTAAAAATAATAGCCAAGAGTAAACACTATCAATTCACAAGTTAGATGCTTGTAAAAAAAAAAGTCAGCCCGTTTGCTAACCCATTAAGAAAGGAAATAAGACTTGACAGTTCACTATGCTGTGATTCTAAGCATGATGTTTCCCTTGGAAAGAGTGCTTACGGTGCTCTATAGGCAGGGTGAGTGCACTGCAGTCATTGATGGCAAGTGATTGGGAAGATTTGTTGCTCTACATAAGTTTGTGCATGGCTTGGTTTTAGCTTGTTTCAACCTATCTACATCAAGTGACAAAATGCAAAGCTGTCAGACCTGAACCAGCAAAATAAAGCTGATGTTCTAAAAAGAGTATGTCCATACAATGACTTCTGGTTTTCTACTCAAATGTGGTCTTTATTTTTGTGACTTCAGGTTACAAAAAATGTGGGGGTCTTTGTTGAAAGAGGATTATCCCCAAGCCCAAGCTAGCTTTGCTAAGGGAGACTTGCTACTAAAGGAGGATTTTTGCAAAATTTATTCCTAAGGTGATGCCTTCCAAGTACAGAAGAAATTTACATTTGTGTCCTCCTTTGTTCTTGGTAGATATACGGGCAGCAGATCTGAAATTCAGTCAGCACTCTGCATCCAGTGGCTAACTGGGTGATCCTGGTCACCAGAGGAGAAGATGCTGGACTTGCAGAGTTTTGGGAGGAAGTTCATTGATGGGAGAAAGGTTGAAGAGACCTTGATGAAAGGCATAGAGTAGACCACCCCTAAAGCAGGCTGGACAACTTCTGAATAATTTTATAGAGTATTTCAAAGTTACAAGAAAATCTCTCATTGAGTCTAGGAGTTTTTATACTGTCCCACTGTGTTTAGCTGGCCTCAGATATATGGAAAGTCATAGTGGAACTGGAATATTTTAAGGACAACAAATCGCTTGGTGAAGGCCTTATACAGAGATGAAGCGTGAAAGGCTGATTTCTGTGAGACAGCTTCCAGTATGATTGTGATGGTTGTGCTTAGCACTGATAACTGCTATCAGAGATCAATTATATCAATCATGAGACAATCCCTAGTCCATAAAACTGAGTTTAAGTAGTTGGGACAGAAAAAGGGCATAGAGACATAAAGTGAATTAAAGTCCGTAAGAAAGCCTGCTTAGGAATAAGCACTTAGTCCAGACCTTACACAAAAACAACCCAGGCAGGAAATGCAATATATACTCTGACATGAAACTGAAGATATCAATTGTCTGAGGTTCTTTTGCTGAAATACCTTGCTGTGTGCCCCATGGATTGACTACAAGGCTAGTCTTTCATTCTGATGACTCCACCGGTGTTGATAAACATAGCTCAAAAACGGATCTAAAAGGACATGTGGGGTTTTTATTTGACACATTTTTCATCAGGACACAGCTTTCTAAAGCATGATTAAATATTTGATAACTTTGACCACAATTAAAACTGATTAGTCTATAATTCAAGGTTTTTAAAAAATAAATAAACAATTGCCCCCAAACTTCCAGAAGCTCAAAAGCCTGTAAAGAAGATCCTTAAACATTAGAAACAGCTGCTTTTACGTAACCGTTAATATAGCTATTGCTTTTATTACAGTGTGGTTCCTTCACAGTATCTGTTACGCTTACGTATGTTAGCACAAGAATTGTATTCTCACTCAAAATAGTCATTGGCTTTTTGTCAACAAAAAGCTATAATCAGAATAATTTTCGTATAAGCAGCGCTTTCACAATGAAAGTCCTGCATTCAAGAGATTTCTAACAACTCTGAGCTTGAAAGGGACTGTTTTTAAAAAAGGAAAATGCTATTAGTATCACTATATTATAGAGAAGTCAGTTACATTAGAAGGAAAGCAATAGAGAAACACGAATACTGTCATACCAGATAAGATATCCAGTGCGATAACATTTGTCGGTATTGGTCAGTTCAAGGGGCAAAGAAATTAGAAAGCAATTAATTATTTGCCTAAAGGAAAAGAATATCCTGAGCCTTTAGTTAGTAGTTTGGATCAGAATCACAGGGCTTTATAACCATTTAGTTGTATCTTATCATAAACAACATGAATTCATTTTGAAATGCAGCATTTTTGGTTTCCCAGTTGTTTTTATGGCAGAGAGTTCCACAGATTAATTACTCATATTGAGACTTTTCTTAAATCACTTTTAAATGTTATCTTTCTACTTCATTGGCAGAACCTTTGTCTTTTGTTATGAGAGAGGCTGAAGAGGACATGGCTCACTTTCTCTATGTTTCATCTGTTATGTAACTCTCATCTCATTTTCATTTAGCAATGATAATCCTAGTGTTTTCAGCCTATTTTTTCGAGATATTTCTTTAAGCTTCTGGGCACTTCACTTGCCAATCTCTGGACCCCTCTTGTTTTTGCTCTTTTCTCTCCTTCCTGTGGATTCAGTATTTCAGACAAGGAACTTATGTAGTGACAATATTGTGTACTGTATTGGAAAGTAATAAAATTTATACTAAATGCCCACATATTATACACAGCCATCTAGATTGTACAACACATGTCATCCAAGGCTCTTATTTTTTAGGTTTTACACTATCAAAGTAGAAGTATAATGAATTCTGTTGCTAAGAAAACCATGGTTTGGCTGAGCCAGGTAGGCATGCTGTGCTGCTACTACTTAGTAATTACAGCTGAGTGAAAATAAAGAGATTTAAATTACAGGAGAGCTGCAGCACTGAGCATGAGTTTTCAGCCTGAGCATGATCTTTCATATTGCTGCTGGAGGTAAATTGATAATGACTCATAGCATGGTGGAACTGAAAATCTGTTGGTTCAGAGCCTGTGGTCTTCTACAGGATGATCACATTACAATTTTAATGTTTCCTGTACAATTGGGTATCTTTAATTCTGGAGTACATGTTTTAGGAAGGCTTGCACTCTCCATATTTCAGAGTGTCTTGCTGCTGACACTGAGCATTAGGCAGTGTGAATGGCTCATTTCAAGTGATCTTGGTCTGTGGTGAAAAGAACAGGAACAAGTCCAGTACACACAGAACAACTGGCTTTTGTTTACTGAGTCAAAGCTGTAAAACCATAAAGGGAGCAAAAGCTGAAATCAAGGGAAATAGAAATAATGGAGTGGGAAAAGGAGAATCAACATTTGAGGGTTCTGTATGAAACAGAGATCTGGGTTCCGGCAATGGGGGAAAGGCATGAGTCATTCTTCCAAAGCTTTGCTTGATGCAAGAACCCCTTTAATTTAATTTTGGATTTAAGGTTCTTGGAGGTGAAGAGATTATTTATCAGCAAGAATTCACCAACACCTTCCTTCCCTCTCAACTTTCAGCCTGATTCATCAAAGCCAAAAAGTAGCCTTACATGATGTTAAAAATACTCTTAGATTGCTAGCTGAAGCTAGGGTCCTCCCTTGTAAGATGCAGAAAAAGCTTTCTTAAATTTTATTCTTTAAAAAAAAATGCTTTCAGTGTTCCTGGTGGAGATTTCCCGCTCATTGAAAGCTACTGCTTCCTTGAAAAATCTTTGGTTTTTTAGAGCATTTTAAAACAGATACTCTTAGGAAATGCTATTGTTTGGGGCATCTGGCTTGTAATCAGTCAGTCCTTTCAGAGCCTAAATCTTCTGCCGTGACACCGACCCAGAGCATGCCTAGTGTGGTCCTGGGGAGCCATGTGCCTTATATGTCCATTGCAACTTGCAGGAGGTCAACTAGGGGGAAGCCAAAGGATTTGTGCAAATGGGGGAGCCAAGCAGAAGGTCAGGGATGGCATTTTGTGGCCATGGGAAAGAGACAGCTCTTTCTCCTGGGTCGGGATGAGTCTCCGTCAGTGCCGAGTCTCAAAGGATCATGGGGCTTCCATGGCTGGCACCCAGTGTTCTTAATTTTGTGGTGAATACGAGCCCTGAAAGCACATAATTTAATCCGCCTGAAGATAATTGTTCAAATAAATCATTCTCTTGTTTAAAGAATAAATCTTCAGCAAGTTTCAAGAGAGCCTACAGCACTGCTGATTTTAATCATTACGCTGCATAGGGAAGTGTCTATACTGCTTAGTGTTTCCAAACCAGCAGTGCTGCTATTAAAAAGTCAGGCCTGGATTTAGAAGCTGTCACAATTCAAACAAAACTTTTTTTGGGATTCCTGAATTCACAGCTGAAAGAAGAGAGGCCTGGTGAGCAGAGACCCCACCGTCCTCTCCAGGTTTAACTAACCAGTAAGCCATGCTGCCATTTGGCGCCTCAGTTTCCATGTCTGAACACTGGACTCTGTGGCCAGTGCTCTGTAGCGCATTGCCATTCTGGAGGGGAGAAATGCTTCAGGAGAGCTGGGTATTTTTGGTTTTTGGTGTTGATGGGCTGTTGCTGGAATATGGGTTGCGTATGACAGGAAATGTGCTGTGGTATGTCAGACTGTACCACAGAGAGCGATTCCAGTCAATGGTGGGTGATTTTTATCAGACTGCCCTGTGGTCATCCAGTGGGCTCCCCAGGGCTCTGCTAAGGAGTTTCTTGTTCAATAACATGTCCTGCTTTGGTTGAAATTTTTCAGGGCTTGGCTGGTCCACAAGGGATTTTTTTGGGGTGTGAAAAGGATTGGTTTGGGTGAGATGCATTCTAGCAAAGCAGAAATTACACTGGTCAGCTGAGGTCTGGAGAGCCATGCTTCACTAAACCTCCCTGTCCTTCATTTGGGAGCTGCCCTGTGACAGAGACGGTTCACTACGGAGGCAGGATGTGGGCTGTACTGACTAGCTAAGGTGTTCCCTGCCCAACCATGGGGGAGGTAAGGTTTGGATAGACCAGAGCGGCTTTTGAGGCTTGATTGTTCAATTAGCACTTGGCATTTCAGTTGCTCCTATGACAGCACCCTTGATACCCTGGCTGGTTAGTTAAAAGGCGTTGTTCTGCTAATTTATGATCCTTGTGTTCAGTTAAATAGTAGAGATATTGGGCCCTTTGTACAGAAACTATGAATCCATTATGGATTGCAGGCAGGTTCCTGCTCCTTACCCATTTTCTTCCTGGCCACTGGTTGAACACCAGAGAAAGTTGGTGATCTCTATATTCTCCCATGTTTTTCTTCATTTCTCCCTTTTCTTGGAGAGCACTTGGGAATCTTGTTTCTGGAGCTTTCGGGGAGGAATGGACGCTGCCCTGGTCTTTTCCACTGCAAACAATCCCATTTCTCCCAGTCCTCCAAACTGGGAAGTACTTACTGCTCTACTGAAGCTGATCTTAGTGTTAAAAAATAAATTCATACAGCTTTTGGCACAGCACCATTTGAGTAATTCTAAGTGGCTGGGAATTAATTCACTGTGCCATTTAAACTACTTTGAAGAAGAAGGGATCTAGCTACATTTTATTTTGGTTGTATTTTGTGTGAAATGTGTGGAGTTATTGGAACCAGATATATTAACTTTGTGCTAGGCTGATGTACACCAGTGAAAAATTTGTCCCCTGGCATAGGAAATCGAAAGCTGAGGGTTTTCTCAGACACAGATGCCACCCAGCTCCCTTCATTCTAGGTATCCTAGCCCCCTGGTACGTTACTATGTCTAATAGATATGAAAACACTGGGTCCCAGTGCTATTTCCATAAAGTTATCCATTTTAAAGGTCTTAGAACTTGCTTTTGTCTGAAGCAAAATATTTGTCACGTGTTATTAGAAGGGACCTTACTGTGGAGTAAATCAGGAGTAACCAGAAGGATTTAAAACATTGTTAAATATCATAGAATCATAGAATAGTTTGGGTTGGAAGGGACCTTTAAAGGTCATCTAGTCCAACCTCCCCTGCAATGAGCAGGGACATCTTCAACTAGATCAGGTTGCTCAGAGCCCCATCCAGCCTGGCCTTGAATGTTTCCAGGGATGGGGCATCTACGACCTTTCCGGGCAACCTGTGCCAGTGTTTCACCACCCTCATCGTAAAAAATTTCTTCCTTATATCTAGTCTAAATCTACCCTCTTTTAGTTTATATGCAAGTGTGGGATATGTTTAGCTCCAAAAGTGGTGTGGGTGTAAACAGTATGTCATGAACCATTCTATCGTGTCTGAGTTACAATAATATGCATAAATCATAGAAGTATCATATGTCCTAAGCACGAGCTTTCATAGGCAATCATTCTTACAAATTTTCATTTGCAGGAAATCCTGGGAGCTGTTGTCTTTGTTCAAAGTTAAAAAAAAGTAATCTACTTAGAAGTATTTGTAAATCAGCCTTGAAAGAATAAATTGTGAAAGAAACAGCACCACAGCAGAAGTGTGACGTTTCCAGCTATCTTGAGAGGGAGGTCTGTTCTACAATACATTTCAGGTGACAAAACACAAATATGATGCACAGTGCCAAATGGAAAAAAAGAATAGACCCTCTGCTGCTGGGAATAAAAGAAGACTATAGTAATGTGATTATGGTAATGGTCAACAAGTCATAGTCTTGTGCTTTTGTTCACTGTAATTAACTTCTTGGAATGGCACAGTCGCTTTCTCTGTGCTCATCAGATGGCCCTGCTTTTGTGTCCGCAGTCTGTTATTTCTCCTGCAGGGACTGCAAGCCTCCAAGTGCATTTCTAAATGAATTCATTGCTGGAACAAAGATTCGGTAGTAGAATAGAGATTGATATCTTTTGTTGTCAGACATTCAATACCATATAGCAATCCAATTACTTAAGCTGTTCCTATCAGTCTTATTACGGCTCACTATTGAGGCATGCTTTAAAGCTGGATAATTCTGTCTTGCAAGAATGTAGTGGAACAGATTAGAGCTTTAATGAGAAGGCTTTCTGTGGGCTAGGGCACTTCCATTGTATGTGTTGGGATTGAGGAATCATACCTAGGCAAAGGCCCGGAGTCATTGTTGCAAAGACCGATCAAAGGGAAGCCTGAAATCTGTACAATTGCTTGAAGAAACTTTATGGGTTATAAAAAAATAAAATAAAAACTGGCAAGGTTTCTGTCTGTTATTGCCTATCTGATGAGAATCTGTGGTACACTGGGAAAAGGAAATTGCTTATTGGAATTCAGATTGTGGAATGGATATCTCATTTTGTGTTTGAACTTTTCCTCCACTGTGCTATAGGTCAAATTCTGTCCTTAGCTGTAGCATTTTAGGAATGCTGGCAGCATAAGTTCAACATAAGACTTATTCTGCATACAACTACCCAGGACAGATGTTTGGAGAGGACGGTTTCTAGTGCGCACACACACACCAGGAAAGGAGGCTTTGATAATTGCAGGTAGAGGACGATTAGACTAGCAAGTCAGCTTCCCAGGTTTGCAGCCTAGCTCATGCTCTCTGTAGTGCAAAGCAGGTGTAGATTGAGTCCCAAAGACAGCAGAAAGCTGGAATCAGTAAGACTCCAAAACTGAGGCTGAAGCGTAGAAGTGGAAAATAGCTATTTTTCTGTGAGGAAAAAAAATCAACAATATAAATATAAACATAAACAAAACTATTTACTTTGCAAATATTTTGGGGGGAGTTTGTATATGTAAAACACACCGAAGTTTCTTGTGGCAAACACAAGCAGGAGAAACTTGGGAGATGCCAGACTAAGTCTGTATGTCCAGCAAGACAATTTGACTGCTTCTTGAATGTATGATTTCTGATGGACTTTTAAAACATGATAGAAGTCTCCAGCTCTGTTGTAGGCCTCAGCAGAAACACCTGTGCTTTGAGTCAACACGGTCTGAACAGAAGCACCTAGGAATTGCTAAGGTTGAAGTAAATTGGAAACATAGTTTAGAGTGCTTTTGTATGGCATACATGCAGCTTGGTGTCATTTGTGAAAATAAGTATATCTCAACTTGTCTGAAATGCCACCTCTCCAGATCACTATCCTTAAATAACTGAGGGTATGTTTTGTTTTTTGGCATGATAAATGCACCAGAGCAAACACTCACTTGGTGTGTGTGGCAAAGCTATGTAATTTCTGCAGGGCAACGTTTGAGGATATGGCCTATTTTTCCGGGATTGAAAGAAATGTGTATGATTTATAATCTCATTATAATAAGCTTGATTTTCCATTTCTTATGGTTGTTTTGCACTATCAACAGCTAAATATTTCCTCATCAGGGACAAAGTTACGAAGTATTACAATGCACACATATTGTCTGACTGTAATATTTTCAAAGTATTATTTAGAAGAAGAGCAATTAGAAAGACATTTTCCAAAGGAAATTGTATTAGAGTTAGGATAAGGATGTGGGGGTGTGAACTTAAGTCTGAGGAACACCTGAAGGTTTATCTATGTGTGTAGATTTGTTTTCAGAAAGTGTTTGCGTTTCTGTATATAGACCACAAACACTGCTTTTCTTCAGCAAGAAAGGTATGACCCAGTTCTGGGCAGAAGCTAAACTTTATTTTGTAGCTTCAGTTGCCTGATGTGGATTGAAGTTAATGTTTCATGAGGCAAAGGACAGCACCTGTTCATTCCAGGAACGGTTACGGCTAAGATATTTGTTTTGGGTCAGAGTTAAGCTGATTTTGTGCTGAATTATCAGTTTCTTTCTCACTCAGGAGTGTAAGGGGTAATTAAAGATTTAGGGTGGCCTGACCTTTATTCCATTCCTTGTTGACTTGTAACGAGTGATGTCTACAGTAACTGCTTTCTTGTAATTTATTTACTCTATTTAGGAAGCAGGGGTTTGGACTTGGGATCTTCCAAGGGGAGCTTTTTATGTGCATTTTCATTTATTTTGTCTAAATACATTGAAACCTCCAGGCCAGATACTCAGCTGGTGTAAATCAGCTTAGTTCCATTGACGTCAGTGGAGCGGCGCCAGCGGCAGATCTGACCCACTTCTTTAATCTGATCATTTGTCCATCCCATTTATTTCAGATTACATCAGAGTGAGCAGAGCCTTACCTCATTCACCATGAACTTGATATAGGTACAACCTTGCAAGTTTTGGCAGAAGGCTATCATCACTGTAAAACATGTAAAAAGCAAGAGTAGCATCCAGTCCTCTGCCATGCAGAAGTTGCTTGGAGCCACGGTGTTTGACAGACCCAGCTTTACTTAATATGAGACTGTGTGACATATGACGTTCCAACTTGCTCATAATAAATTATGTTAAAGGTAATTTCCCACAAAACATTAACCTAATCCAGCATTTTATGGCTAATTTATGGCCTAAATATCTGTTAACTAATTGGTACTATTCAATCAGCGTTCAGGATGCTCTGTGCCACTACAGCAAGCTGTGAGTCTTCAGAAACCTCAGCATCCTAGCTGTCAAGGCTGTGCTGGTACCCACCTTAGAAATTTCCAAGGGAACTGAGATTTAAGTTTGCAGTCACACCTTGGGTCTGGCACCTCTAACTTCTTCCTTCATTTTTTCCTGGTTTTTACTGTGGTTTGCCCTCAGGTCTGTTCCCTGCCATTGTCCTCTCAGATCAGTATCGGATGGTTAGACTGAGCATTATCTTCATATCGCACACTACTCTCCCAATGAATCTCTGTAGCTGATCTCTTTGACTGCATGAGTGAACACATTTGAAGGTTTGGTTTTTTTTTTTGTTGGGGTAGAATGGAGGTGCCAATACACAGCTGAAGAACTCAGTTTTTTCCCTTAATCTGAACTGATGATTGAACTGACTCTTGGCTCTTCTGCTTATTCTCAGACAATAATTTTACTCAAATATTTTAGTAGCTTCCAGCGACACTTTCCCAGGAGTGTAACATGTCACTTGCTTGGGCTCTCTGAGTTTTGCGTACTCAGAGAAGTTGCTTGCCTCTAAAAGTTTACATCGAACTCTTCATTTGTTTCTGTCCCATAACCTTGCAGTGAGTGTACACTCTTAAGAAGACCCAGGAACATGTTTTTACCACAGCAGATACTTTTTCTTGGTACTGCTACACAATATATCTATCTAGTTTATCTGCCTCAATGCTTAGTTTACATTTCCTTAGTACACAGAAGAGTTTTGCTTTTTTGTTGGCTGTTTCCTGTGGTCATTGCTAATATTGACGAGGTAGCACAAATAGCGCTTTTTCTGGGATCAAACTGTCTTGCACATTTGTGTCCAACTTGAATGAAACAATCCATTTTCTCAGCAGTCAGTTGATCCTCTGCAGCATTATTTAATGTCCTACAACCTTTTCTGAGCTAGTCATGGAGTGGCCATTGACTTTGTACTGGACTTCCTCCAGTACCTCCCTTCAAGAGTTTGCAAATGCCAAAATGATGTGAGCCATTGCAGTTCTGGTATCTTTTTCCAAAGACCAGATGTTGTCTTGGCTTCTCTTATTCACAAACTATGTCTTGTTTTTGCGGACTCCGATATTTTTGCCACAGGTCTCTTTTTCTGTATGTTGTCTCTCATATCTGTCAGAACTGTCCCTGCCCCCTGAGTTTCAGTTTGGGTAGAGTGGCTTCCTTGTCTTGGCAAGTTCTAGTTGGGTTATTCCTAAATCTTTTAACAATATTTCTCTCTCTCTTTTTCCCCTCTTCGCTATAATATCAGCTTGACCCTCATACCAGCTTGTCCTTTCAGCTATCAATTAGGAACAGAGTATTTCCATCTTTTTTTCTGTACTGTTTCAGTATAACACTCCTGTACATTTAATAGTCTGCCTTCCCTGCCTGAGTTAACTAAACTATGTAAATCATCTATGGCTTCAGAATCAGCCAGTACCTGAAAGGAAACCATGTTCCTGTTGCCTGGGAAGGAAAGTTACTGCTCAAACTTCTCTTATCTCTACTCTGTCTTTCTGAAGGGCTTTGACTCTGGTGGGATTTTTAAATTCTTCTTTCTTCCACACAGAATATTGTCTTTGTTCACTTTATTCCTACTATTTTACAGTTCTCAGAAGCTGCTCCAAGTAAAGGGAGACAGTACTCTGCCTAACCAACAGCCTCCTTCACTCCTAATAGCAACATCACTTCATGCTGGAGCCTGATTTGCTAACAAGAGCCTGAGTGACAGATATCAGAGCCTCTTGGAGGTACAGTTTCCATGACCCTTAAATATGCCATTTAGGCACTTAAACTCTGGGCTATGCATACCCCTTACGGTGCGTGGCCACTGGGCTCCTTTTTGCTTTTTCCTTAGAAACCAGAGTTGGTGACCCCTGCCTAAACCTGAAGAACCCAGAGTAATATCTCTCATCTGTTCTTCTGTCCTTCTATATCATTACTCTTTTCATTGCAGAAGAACCATAAAGCCCCATTCACCTCCCTTACGTCTCTCTCCAACAAGCTTTTCTCTTTCCTGCGTTCATCGGTGCGGTCTCCACTGTGTCCAGAGAAGCCAAGCTGGATGGCAGGTTTGCTTTGAGTCTCATTGCATGTGTAGAAGGGGAAATCCATTTTAACAAGAACCCCCAAATGTACTGGTAAACTTCAGTGAGTGCACAGAAAGCAAGACAAAAAAATCACAGTTTTGAAGGTCAGGTTCAAGGTGTTCTGCTCTTACAGACGGCTGTACAATTGTTTGTGGCGTATATGCTTAGGAGCTTTGCTGGATGAGGGCCTTATTAAATTTGAGAAAACTAAATAAACCAAGCAAGCACAAAAACCAATTAATTTTTACAATATGCTTGAGAGAAAAGCAAGCAGGCAGCTTTTCTCTTACTTTTAAGAAAAAAATGAGGCAGAAAAATGAAGCAAGTAACTCGGCTCTTGGGAGCAAGTAGCAAAGCAGACCCAAAATTCAGAAGATTTTTGTTCTGGGCTTTGTCCACCGACGTTTTACTTTTTAAATGTTTTTCATAGGATGTTGTGCTTATTTTATTCATTTTTGTGAGTACTTTCATAAACAGAAAGCAGTAAAATCACAGTGAAGTTAGTCCAAAGTTGGGACAATATTGAGTTCAGGAGGTACAGCAGAAATTTAGTGAAGATGCAAGTATATCTGCATCTCGTCAAAAGTTAGTCTTTCATTTACCAAGGAAACATAACTAAATTAATGGATTTTAGATGAGAAGGAAACTCAAGACTATCATCTAATACGACCATATGTATTTTGCATGCCATAGAATTCCACTCAGTTATCTCTGCAAAACTATTTCCTGCCAGATAGTGGGCCAGATCGTACCTCTGCTAACTTTAACTACTTCGGTTTCAAAGCAATAGCACTCTCCAAAGCTATAGTCTGTCTTGGCTGTTGTAGGTTTACTGTATAAAGACCTAATGATTCCGAAGTCCAGGAAACCTGAAATGAGCGGTATATGTATGTAGTCCTTTTGCAATCCCACAATCCAAGAGATTGCTCAAGACAGGAATGAAAGGAGGCAAAGGAAAATCAATGTTTAACTTTGAAATATTTGTCAGTTAACAAGTCACAAGGAAGTGAGTGGCTTGAACACCTAGGATAGTCAAAGTAGGAATTTAATTTATATTTAATTTATACTTTGTTTTTTGGGGGGGAGGTATTTAAAAAACAAGTGAGCCCAGACAAAAAGTCCTCCTCAAAAGTCCTTTTGAGCTTTGTTACCATTGCATTTTCTAAGTTTAGGAATATTCTCTAAATGTATTTGAACACATTTATTTTATAGAAGGCTTCCAATCCAGACTCTGACAACATTTAAAAACATACTGAAATCCACCTTTCTTAGGGACAACATGAATTGTATGCATAAACACCTTTTCTGAATAGGGATGCTTTCCTGAACTGGAGATATAGCTTGTGTGCTTCAGCTGTTTTAAGGAGTTCTATTTTCTGGCATCTTGCTGCTTTTCTTCTTTTTTCCCTTCAAAAATACATCTGCTTTAACATCCTGTTGAGTTTAAAAGTATATTCCTTTACATTCTCACAAGCTCTTAGTTTTCAAGACCTGGAATTTCTTATACAAGGAAACCTGCTGGAAATCTACGAGAGCTCTGTGTACAATAAATAGGATATCTACTTCACCCCCTCGTTATGTGTCTCAGGTCTTTGTCATACTGAAAAAGTGTAAACATCTTAATCACTCTGAGGGAGGAGTCTCTCAGGTATTTCCTTATTGATCAGTACTGTAAAGCGTTGATCTCTGTCTAAGAGGCACATCGATCTGTCTTGTCTAGAGTAGCTGAAAGGACTTTATGCATTGAATTTTCTCAGTAGTGCTATAAAATAACACATCTAGGTGAGTGAAGCCAGCCTGTTAATGTATGGATTTTCTGCCTTGAGTGATTTTCTAAAATCAATAACTCATTAAAAAGAAAAAAGCCCAATTCTCACAATTCATATCCATGCAAATAACAGACTGACTTCAGCAACAGTGCCCATCTGAGTTATAACACTGGGTTTGGAGGATGGTGTGGTGTTTGTTCACATGCCCTGATTGCGGTTTCATTTTTGCTTGGTCCTTTCTGAAAACCACTATTTTAACAACATTATCCATTCATTAATTCTTAAGAGTAATGCTCTGTTGGCAGAATGGTTAAACAGTTACTAAAAATAAGGTCTGCTGGTGAATCCTTTAAAAATATGACTACACCCCAGCAAGTAACTCACTTTCAGCAAAGAATGCAAGTGTAAACCTTTTTCAAAATCGCAATCTCTAGAAATCCTTTATGTGTACTTTAATTCCTCATCAGAAGGGTCAGATAACTTGGAAAGGGAGGAAGCTTTCCATCCCAAGTGTGTAAAGCATTGCAGTCTTTAATTTATTGATGGAATTGATCTGACTTTTAAAAGACTCCCCAACTTGGCATAAGTATTCTGTTTATCTCACATGCAGTGAATCTGTCCTTCTTCCCTGTAAGTAATAGCTGTTAACTTAAGAGGACAGGCCTTGCTGGATCCATAAGTATTGTACTTCAAGGTACATTTGGATTAAAGCTTTCTTTTTCTTCTGCTCAGTTCTCAAGTTGCTGTACTACCTGCTCTATTTGACTTTCTTAGCGGCTTTGGAACCGTGTCAGATGTTTTTCAGAGCATTAGTTCTTTTTTCAGGGTGATTTTTCTTGCACCCAGCCATACTAATTTAAAAGGTTTTTTTTTTCAAGTGCAGCGACAGGATTTAGAATGCTCCACGGGATGCTGAAGTCAGCCACTTTCACAAAACTTTTCCATATGATGCATGTCAGCAGCACAGCTTCAAGGAGCGTCTTCTCATTTTGTTTTCCACTTAGCATGAGTTTAACAGGTGTCTCAGAATGCCTCTGAATATGGCAGTATTAGTCTACGTGATCCGGGAATAAAAAGAGAAGGCAGGAGGAGGGAGGAAAGGAAGGTAACTGGGAGTTGGAAGATGAACTTCTTCCAAAGGACACACTCCAGCAAAGGGTGGCAAAAGAATAAAATTAGGTAGATTTAACTTTACTGTGAGAAAGAGCAAACCTTGCATGTCAGCAAGGACTCATATGGTTTAATAAATTACTGGAAGGTTAGGAGAATGGGACATGCCCTCTCTAGAAGAGTCTCTGAAAGGTCTGAGGGAATCCTCAGCCCAGTAATAAATTTCTTGATCTCAATGAAAAATGCAGCCAGTAGTACGACCAAGCATTCTTGAATGACTGCATACTGGATTCCTAGCCCTTTGAGGCCAATGGAAGAACTGACAGAGCAGAAATAGTCCAACCAAGGGATTAAAATCAGAAACTATCCTGTTCGTTTTGTGAAAAAATATAAGGAGCTGTTCCAGAGGCAGCAGAAGCTCAGTTTCCTATGGAACCATATCCTCTGTCTCCCATGCACCTTCTAGGGACCTTCATGAGACCCCCCAGATCCTTCCCAGAACCACTCATGACCAGAAGGACAAAAGGCAGCTTCTGCTGCATCTGCTATGGAGCTACGCATGCACTGGTTTGAAGGCTAGAAATAAGCTGATTTGTACTGATTGGACAAGTAACTATTGATCCCACACCTTTAAGGAGATTTTCCTCAACTGGGGGCACTAATTTAGGTCTCTTTCCTCTGTGCAATGACAAGACCTGTAGGAACATAATTATCTCCAAGTCTTTTGCTTCTCCCCTGACAACTTGCCTTGAAATATGCCAGTGGATTTGAAAGTTATTAGGGGAAGACATGAACAGACAGACGGCATGACTGCATAAGCCTCATTTCCTTAGGAAATCAAGTGGAAATGTTTGTATGGTTTATATACGACACAATATGGTTTGTGTCTGTTGTATTACATTGAAGGTTGTTGTTGCAATTATATGTTCCATTGTTGTGCTTCATCTAGTCTAAACTTTCTAAAAATACTGCTTTGGACCTTTGTGATTTGTTTTCATGCATCTCATAGGAACCTAGGACTGGAAGGGGCGTCCTGGGTCATTGTGTCCAGGCTCCTGCCGAGGTATATGAACTGTAAAAGTTGAAAGGGAAAAGCACTGTATAATAAAATTCTGGTTGGTACAGTGGGAAAGTTAATGAGATAAATGAAACCTTCTGTGTGGCCTTTACAAAGTTGGAAGTCGCAGCATGGGGCAGTCCCCTTGCAAATCCTGGGTCATTAGCTTATCTTCTGCAGTAACCGCAAAGGATGACTGTCAGAGGATGAATGAATTTTCCCCTTCACAGCACAGGAGTATGAAGTATTCACGTTTTCTTCAGAAAATCCTGGGGAAAAGATTGCCTGATTGTTCCATGTGTAAAAGGAGTTTTAAAATGTTAAACATGTTTACACGGAGGAAATTATTTGATCCAGGGAGAGGAGAGACATCCCTTAGCTTTTAGATGTGCTTGAATGACAGTAAGGCATGTTCAGCATTCTGTAGGGTTTTCCTAAACAAAACGAGAACCCAGAAGTCCTTCCATGGAATAAGACAATAGATAAAAGAAAGATGGCAGTTTCTTATATACAGGGCACATGGGAACAATAGTATCAGATTATTTCTGAAGCTATATTATAATGCTAGAAAGAGAATCTGGTAATATAAAATTACAAACCATAACTGCCTGTGTTTCAGAATTTGTGCTGTTTACTTTAAGAGTTTAGCTGTGCACTGATTGTCAGTATTAAATGCGCTTCTTTAGTATACATAGATACTTGCAGATTGTTAAGGACACTTCTAGAATATTTATATTCCAGAATATCTAGATTGTGTCAAATCTTGATGGTGAAATGCCCTCTATATAGAGTTATAAAAGATGCAGCTGTTCAGAAAAAGGTACAGCCTGATAGAAGGAGTAGAAGGACAATAGTTTATTTGACAGTTTCCAAAAAATAAACAGAAAACAGAACAACACTTTGACAATCTCAGTTTTGCAATATTTAAACTGTGTTCAAAAATAGAAAGATCCTTTTCGATTATTTCAAATCATTTCCCTTTTTGAAAGTAGAGTCAAAACATAATTAGAGCATTCACATTTTAAATGTTTTGTATAGAGTAGCTTTAGCATGAACTGGGAAGACCACTGACTGACTTCAGCGCTGCCTTTGGCTTGATTTGGCTGCGTTGCAATTTTACACCTCTTTGCCCTTACATCAGAGTTTGACCCAGCAAGACAGGGAGTACTTTAGGCTCATCTAGCAAAACGCTTGAGGTTGTGAGTGTTTTAAGCATTCGAACAGACTCTTTGACTTTGGTTTCACTGTTTGTATCCTAGAATACAAAGTGCATGCTTAAATACTTCATTGGGTTACCCTGTGCTCCAAACCTGAGCTCTGAGCACAGGTAGGACTGATGGTGATAAACTGAGCTCCATCGGCCTTGTGCCGTGTTCATATACACCCAGAACTGAAGTGTGCAGTGAACTAAATTCTGTGGGCGGTCCATGAAATCATAATAAGAAAGATGGAAGTTGTAGCTTTATTTCAGAAAAGCCCATTTGCTATAAAAAAAATACATGCATTAGTAGAATTAGGCAGTTTTAAAAAGTCATTCCAGGGTCTGAATCATTAAACTTTGGACCTTTAAAGGTATTTAACTGTTAAACTCCTGACTGAATGAAAACCTGTTTCTGGAATGTTGTAGTTACTTTTGTTTTAAGGTGTTCGGAATGAGCCTAGTCTTTTAAACACTATGTTAATGCTTTCAGTATGTTAATTTTTAACAAAGAGGTTTTCTTCATGAAAAGCACATTTTCTGCCCAACAGAATTTGCTAGTGTTTTCTGTTAAAACTTTGAAGACTGCTAAATTTGACGTTGCTGCTAAGTTTGCTCAGTCAGGCTCAGCCTTTAGAAAAAAGTCTTCTAACTAGAGGCGAGGGAAAGGTTATTAAAAATCTATCACCCAATGGAGGGATCCAGACTGCTTTCCATTACCAGGTTGCCCTTCGTTGCTCTCTGTTGCGATGGCTTTAAGCAGGTGTGACTCATTTGTATGACTCTGGCTCTCATGCTGCTTTGGGAAACCAGCGCACCAGCTGGCTTTGGGCTTAGTGGTCTGCCATAAGCCTCACCAGGACCCATTTCCAAGCCCACCTTATCCTTTACTCATCTAATCTTAAATTGCAAATATTATACCATGGTCAGCACGCAGTGACTGATGATCCCAGCCTGTCACTGCTCCTCTTTGTCCAGCCACCAGCAGCTAAATCCCTTTCCCTAGGCACCTATGCAGTACCAGCGCTTTGTCATTGTAGCTGAGCAGGCACATTGAGATTTTTCCCCCAGTTTTATTTGGGCAAGTACATTATCTCCCATACTTCTGCCGGATCAAGCTCAACATTGTCTTTGTATAAAACATGGCCCAGTCCTGCTTGCTTCATTCACCTCACTGTTGAATTTAGTTGACTTGGGTGGAACTAGTGAAAAACCTGAAGCCAATTGGCCAAATCCTGTTTTCAGTTGCCATTACATAAACTACACTGACTCTATGGAAGTCAACAGAGAAAACCCAGAATGAAAACCCATTATATTGACTTCTGTGATTAAAAATTCTTTTTATCATCAGGTATCACAATGCCATATAAAAGCACTTACATTTATGCATCATCAGCTTTTGAAGAAACTGAGTCCCAGAAGTATGCCCATGGTCCCATACCGTGTCAGAGCTACAGTTGAAAATTCTTGTTTTCCTACCAGGTGCCTTTACCTACTGGATTCTATTGCTTTTTGAGGGAAATACTTGCATAAAGAAGGAACTGAAAAAGTAGTTGTGTATATACATCACATTCAGAAGGGGGGAAATTCCTATTGAAGTTTTGTCATCTGCATTTAAGACACTTAAAAATTATTATAAATAGCAAGAGAGCATCACCTTAAGTTTTATCTTTATGTTATATAAGCACAATAATTGACAGCCCTATCCCCTAAACGGTGTTTAATATAGGCAATACATTGCGGGGAAAAAGTATATTCGCTTGAAGTTCTTTACTGTATTTACAATACTGCTTTCCCATGCTTATTTTAGGGTCATTTGGGAAAAAGCTTTAACTCCAAAAAAATGAATGCATTGCTATTCTGGGAGTTAGATTGTCACTTAATAAATATATTTCTGATAATAAAAATCGGTGTCATTTTTCTTGCAGGGACTTATTCGGAAGAAAGTTAATAAAAACTTCATGGAAAAACTAGCATCACAGCTATTTTTTTTTTGTTGGAAATTCCTGCAGGAAAGTTAGCCGAATGCAAAAAGTATCAAGAAACCCAGAAACATTCCATGGTCATTCAAGCCCAAAGGTAAGATTCTGTTAGTAAAGATACTACTAAGCAAGGTAGCTCTGATGAACGTTTTAAATATCTTTTAAGAACAAAGACTTAACTGGCCCTGCTGATGGGAAAGTCATAATGTGGCTTTTTTCCTGATCGCTTTCTATTCTTTGTGTGTGTGACAGATGTCAATGAAGTTGAAAAGTGTCCATTTCCCAGCAGGATGCTGGCTGTTCCCCAAAATGCCTGGGCAGTTTATAGAGGCCCTAATATCTCCTGATCGTGACTGAAGGATTTGTAGAGAAAGCATCCTGCAGGGTAGAGGCCTGCTGCCTTTGAATAGAGGGCAGACAGCAGCTCTACGGGCCTCAGCAAGAGATGCCACTGTACCATCAGGAAACTTTGATTTATTATCTGAGAAATTCACCATCCATCTGCATGAAGAGGTCACAGAAGCAACTTTCCTAATGTGAATCTGAGACCCCCATTATTTCCCACTTATTGCTACAAGCATGAAAAATTGTTCCAACTGAGAAAGTTGGACTTTCAGGACTTGTTGCCATGGCTGAATTTATAGGAATATTTAGGAGCAATACTTCGTGGGTTTTTTTGAACCTATAAACTCTAACAATTTTCACAGGTTTTTGCTAATTAATGCCACCGCTGTGGAAATGGAAGCGGTTCTGCAAACAAGCTGCGACAAATGGGATTTTTATTGCCAGTGGAAAAGCCTAGGGAATAATTAGCAGGTCCGTAGAGATCTCTTGATTACAGACATCTGCATTGGTAATGTCCAGACGCAAAGATCGCCGAGGGAAATGTTTAGGGATTTTCACCTAAGGGCACATTTATGTTGTCAGCTACACCCTTCAAACTGCAGTTGGACAAATGTGGGAAAATATTTTGTGAAATGTTAGACCAATGAACCTGATGTTGACTAATCTGGACTAGGGAAACTGGCTTTGCTTTCCAAAGTACTGTCCAGCAGCCAAGACTTGCAGATGTAATATTTTGATATCTCATTAAACTTGATTTCACAGAGATATTTCTCAGTGCTGCATTTGAGTTGCTGTGTGTTGCCTAAGATGCTTTTGCAGTTATCGGTGCTTTGTTGAATCGGATGAAGAGGAAACAGCAAGTCTGGTTATTAAAAAACCACATGACTCCTTGAAAATGAAACACTGAAAAAAGAATTTATGTCAACACAGGATTCATTAGTGCAGGTTGAAGAGTAACTTGATTTGGGATTTTCCTGCTCTTGCCAAAGTGATTCACAATATAAATCATGGATCTACTTATAGAAGCAGTCGAGGTTTTGTCTTTTTTTAAACAGCACGCTTTTAAAGTGTCTAATAAAATATTAATTTCTAGGCCTTTGAAGCAGAATTTTAAGCTAAGGGTTTTTAAAAAAGACAATTATATTCATTTGTATAGCATTACAGTGCAGTTGCCCCAGTCCTAGACTGGTTCCTGTTGTATTAAATGCCATATAAAACCCAAACAAAACTCATTCCTTTCCTGAAGAACTTATAGTGGAAAGATTTGGTTGCTTTCACCAATTGTGTCTGGATATAGAATTTAAAATAAATTAAATTTGTAATGTCCTTGATATTAAAATATCCATGACACAATGTAGGTCTGTCTTGCTTAGAATCTCTCTGTGATGGGATCTTCACTCCCACAAGCCTTGCAGCAGAAGATGCTCTTAAATTTTTATTTAAACCCATCCTTCTCCAGGAAAACCATTAAGCAAATGATTAATTTTAAGATACATTTCAGTCCCAGTGGCATCATTTATCCTACTTTCTGGTCAGGCAGTCACTTACAACAAAGTTAAGTACTGACTAGGCCTAATTCTGAATCCAGGCTGCCCTTCAAGATGTCACGAGAAGCAAGACTAATTCTTCTGGCTTTTAAGCCGCCATGCACACAGTACATACATAGAGCTGCACCCAGTAATGCACAAACATATGAGGCAGGGGATAATCACCAGCATCGCGCTGTTGGCTCCTGAAGCCCTCAATCAACAGGATATGTCAAGTGCTGGCACTTTGAGGATGTGGATTTGAACTACCAATTGTGCCCACGAATAAACATTTATTTTCCCCGTACCTTTCTTGAGAGTAGAAAATTGGGTCACATACTTCCAAAGATCTCTCTTCGCTTGGCTTTTGTGGTCTCTCTGTGATGAGGGGTGGGGGTAGAAGGAATGAAGGGTTAGGAAAGATGAATAATTCGGAATTGCCGAGGATACATTTATTCTCAAATAACTGGAACCTGTATGACAAGTACATATATTTATTTATAGAGTCTGAGTACTAGAACCCATGCTTTACTACTGTCTGACCCAGAATATTTACAGAGATATGAAGTAACCTCAGGATGAGGTTTTTAATAACCTTATTCTGACTCCTTATGAAGTCTTTCCAGAAGTCCTCAGAGAGATGTCTATGATCACATGCATCTTATTCTCACTGCCTTGGACAGATGGGAAAGTCCCCAGAGAAATTGCTTCAGAGTGGTGTTTACTGGTCAGGATACGGGCTGCAATAACGCTGGTTTTATAGAACGTGCACTTTTGTTTGGGTGCAGGTGAAGGAAAGGACGCTATAGCTTACAGTGTCCTGCAGACAGGACTTTCATTTATTAGTGGGTAGTCTATCAAACTATAGGCTATTTGCAAGTATAATGCAGATGACTTTGAGCTCAAACTTGGTGCATTTTTCAGCTTTATTTAAGGAAATGGTTTATGGTGGTTAAAGGTATGAGTGTGTGGCATGTGTATCTGCTGTTCAGAAATATGATATGAATTCCTGTAAATAAGGTATTTAAATATAAATGTGTTTGACTGTTTTCTAATGAGCCTTGTTCACAGGCCCTGCAGGGTTAATTAGGTTCCTAGATCTTATCTTTACTCTATTACACAAAAGGCAAAAACCTCTACAGGAACTGAATCCACTCAGAAAGAGCAAATAAACTGGCTCTAAATGATCACAAACTGACCAAGTTTTTCTGCTTCAGCTCCCTGTATGCCTTCAGGCAATTGGGATTTAAAAGCACTGAGATTACAGGACCATAAAAATACACATTTACATTTACATGTGGTCACATGCAAAATTTAAGATTTAGAGAAAGCCACAAAAGGAATGTTTAACATAAGTAGCCAGGCACAAGCTGAATTAATGACACAGCAGCCCCAGCAGAAACACAAGAAAAACATGTAAACCTTCATCTATTATTAGTTGCTGTAGCCCACACTCCAGAGCACAAGGACGCATGGTCATTAAAGTCTGTTCTTTTCCACTAGATCTTTTAGCTGCCATATGAATGGGAGCTGGGCAAGTGCTGAAGTGTCGTGAATTCACATGAGAGAGTCCTTTTTTTGAATTTTGTTTCTTTGTTGGATGATTTAGTAGTAATCTAGTAATATTAAAAGGGCAGCTAGAACCCTCTCCGGACTGCTGACCGCGTGGGGAGAATCTGCAGGAGGACTCTCCAACCTGTGTCGGGCACCCTGGCCACATCACCAGGGCTGGCAGAAGGCTGCAGTCAGTGCTCTCAGGACCTGCATCGCCTCCTTCTAGCACTGATGTGAAGGATTTGCATTCCTGCAGCCCCTGGCAGGCATGCAGGCCTTTTGCACCAAGCCTTGCACATCTGCTACAGGCAATTCCTTCCTTTAAAAGTCACGCATGGTAATGTAATGCAGACACACACATGACAGAAAGCTTCAGGAGCAGACTGTCTTTTTTTGCATGTGTTGGTACAGCACCTAGCATACTGGCTTTCAGGCCTGACATGTTAGCTTCTTGATGCAAGTGCAGCACAAGTAAATGCTAGATGTGAAAAGAAAGAAATTTTCTTTTTATTTTTCTTTTTGCCTTGACTCTGTTGTCTTAGCAGGGAATAGGTATTTTTTCACAGGAGTGTCCTGTCAGGCAATAAGCACTAGAACGCTTCATCTTAAGCAAATCTGAGTTCTGGTTGTGTAATTATGGATCTGCTTACATGCACATGCACAAAAAGAGAGTGGAGGAGTTCCCAGGGGAAAAGTAATGAAATCTGTTTGTCTTGCGAAAGCTATGTTGTATTATAATATAGCAAATGATAGAACGAGAATTTCTCATGCAGGACATTCTTCAGTAATTAATTTCAACTGACAGATGAGTTTCAGAAACCAGTTGTCCAGTTGCAAATTTTTTCCGCACAGACGTATGTTTGTTTAGTTCCTTTGCATATTGCGAACTACTCACCACCTTAGGCAGGGTCTGATCCTCAGCTGGTCTAGCTCAGCACCGTAATGGAGATCAATAGTGGTGCTACTTTATGCCAGCCCTGGATTTAGAATGCTAATTGTTTAACCTTGCGAAGTGGAACCTATTGTGTTATTTATATCACAGTGGTAGGGAGCTCAAGCTCTGGAGAGGGATCCTACCACGTTAGGTGCTGCATAAGGAAAGGGAAAAAAGGACATTCTCTTACACATGCACTTATTTTTTTCCACCTAATTAGACTAATTGAAACCTGTGGGACTACTGATGTGCTGGAAGTTAAGCATATGCAGAAGTCCTTACAGGATGGGGGAATAAAGACGTGGATTGTAAGACTGAGAAAAGAAGAAAAATCAGAAGGTCATGTTATTTTATCTCTCACTGGAGTTTTCTCCTAGGATTTGTTATGATTTACTGTTGTTACATATTATGTAAACACTCACTGTTTCCATGAAGTGGGAGGTCCTGTTAATCTTCTGAGTAGCTATTCAGCATTGTTTGTGAGTTCAAATAGAAATGTACATCCTTACTGTAATGGAATGATCAAGAATCTGTATACCCTATAGCCTCAGGTTATGGCTCTGACCCTATTCCATGGGGAGGTGGGGTCTCCCTATTAAGTCAGTAAAGCCAAGGGAAGTCTGAGACGATTTCCATGCTTCCTGCTGCTGTTTCCTCAGTAGTGGATACTCTTGACTCATCCAGATTAGCAACCGCCTGGCTCCAGGGCCCATGAAAATACTCTTGGAGGATACTTTTTTTTTGAGCTTTAGGAACTGACTGAATGGCAGGTGTTATAAAAAATAGTAGAGAAGGAAGCCTCCCTTTTTTTCCTGCTTCCTTCTAAATCCTTTAGAAAACTGTATCTTTACCTCATCCCCTTCCAGCAGAATCTGTATTACTTAGTCATACAGGCTGTCCACACTTTCTTCGACAGCAAACCAATTCTAGCAAATACATTGCTCATAATCTTGTGTACACACTAACTGTTAGCTTTTTCAGGGCTAAGTTTCTGCTTAAAAGGAAAATAAGTATATGGAGCAATTCCTGTGTCCCCAAACTATCCTGCCAGTGTATATGGTACTGAATACTCTGGAGATGCTATTTCCTTTTCAGCTGGATGTAGATTTTCTATGGTAGTATTGAACTACTTTACCATAATACAATCCTCCCCTCAATTTGCTGAGGGCTATGTGACTAGAAATCATCTGCCATTTCTAGTACAATCTGAGACACCTGACAGTGGTATCTTTTGGGGATGTCACAAGGGCAATAGAGTTTGTCAAAGCAAAAGAATTTTTATTTTTAAATGGGAAGTTGAAAATAACAAACACGTTGCGTAATCCCTATCTGCTACATAAAGGTGACATTTACAAGGACATATTTCCATAGTTTTCTCGGTTTTGCGAGTCTCCATTACCTTGGAAAAGCCCAGCTGAAACCAAATGCTACATCATATATAAAATTACTGATTTAGACACAAAGATTATTATATGTATTTTCCTCTTGTTGAAAAGCCCTGCCTTTTCAGGTTTGTTCCCTCACCTATGCCCATAGTCTCACTGACATCAGTGGGAGACTTCCTGGGACGTCTGAGAGTAATTTATTACTTCCTCTTTCCAGGAGTGATACCTTCAGAGCTGCCATTCCAGTGGAGGTTGCAGCAGGGTCTCCTTCCATACAAGTTGCTACACTGGAGCAGATCCTCTGGCCGTGTTTCCTGTCATTAGGAGTTGCCCCAGCTAGATGTCTGCGAGGAGGCGGTAAGAAATCCACAACAGTCCTCTGCTCACCCACTTAACTACCAAACATGCACATTTCACTGGTTTCTTGAAAGCACTTTCCTGTTGTGGAAATGTGATACGCCTGACTAGGTAAGCCAGCAGCTGTGTGATTGTCCATCTGCTGGTCTACCAGATTAAATATTAGCCTTTATGTCTTCTTTAAAGCAATGAATTTTCTCCAAATATGGTGCTCAAAGAAAAACATTTCTTCCTTCTCTTCTTCTGCACCAGATATACTGTCAGACAGGTGGTACAGATGGGCAGGATGGGAATTTAAGCACACAACTGTCAAAAAGTAGAACCTATTTTATGGGTTGATTTTTTAATTTAATTGCTCTTCACTGGTAAATGAAGCAAAGTGCACAATTACAGTGAGATGACTACATAGTATTAGTGAGGGAATCCTGTGTGCATCTGCAGGGTGAAGGCCTCTTGGCTGTTAGCTGGTGAAATCTGCCCAGGAGACAAATACTTCACAGAGAACTTCTTCCATGAGAAATCTTTCAGTTATTATGGCTTTTGTTGCTACTTCAGCTCTACACTGACCATATACGTTTGTTTATAGATGTTGCTAGAATTTTTAGTTTCTATAGATGGGTAAGTTTGAGCTGAGTGTGTTTTTTTTCCAGCTGACATAGGAGGAAATATTTGAAATAGATTTAAGAAGTAGACAGAGTCATTCTTAATTTGTTTCTTTAGGGTTTCATTTTCCTTATGCAAGTTATTTGTAACTCCCACTGAAGCCAATAAATTCCTAGTCCTTCACGGCAGGAAAGGCACTGAAGTCAATGGGAATTATTTGTATCCTGCAGTGGGGGAATAAGCCTCCTGGGAAACTGTGAATCTCCTGTTTGCCATAAGCAATCCATTACTGCACTGTCAGTAGTAAATCATTCCAGGATTTGTAGGAATCCCTATTATTATTTAAGTGTACCTATGCTTTCATTCTCACTCCTTTCTAATATAAAAGTGACTGAGGCGAGTTATGAAATGATGTTAATATATAGATTTCTGCTGACGCTTGGTTTATGGCTTATCCTTCATTGCCTGTATTATAGCACTTGTTGCCCTGACATTCAGTGTTATGTCCAGGCCTGCTGCAGATCTCCTCTCCTCAGAATTTCACCCATTGCTCGTGAGAATTTCAACTTCTGGATAAATAAATATTTTGGGTCAGGTCTTAAAAACACAGAAGTCCTTATTCACATGTTATTTTTGGAACGTGCCCATGTCTTAGTGGAACTCTCATACCACAATAGCTGATGGAAGAAATGGAGAAATGTAACTTCATGTCTTGGCTTTGAGGGTCAGAGGGAAGGGGAGGAGATGGGAGAAGATGAGAAAAGGAGTAGACAGATCCAGTGACTGAGCTTTCCCTGCAGAGGAATAAAAAGGGTTTAGTAGTGACAGTAAGTAGAACAAGCACAGTGTCAAACGCATGTGTCTTCCAAAGAGAGCTAAAAATCATATCAGGCTAAAACAAAGTTATGTCGCAGCTCAGGACGAGCTGCAACAAGCTGAGCTCCCCCCATCCTGTCCCTCTTGGCCTTTTGTTCTGGGAACAGATGTCCCTTCTCCCTCAGCTGTCTTCTAGTTTCAAAATGAAGAACTTGGGCTCTGAACTTCTAATTCGTGATTGCCTTTATAGGCTTCTCTATTCCTAGGCTGGGAGAGTAACTTCATTGTTATTCTTCTAATTATCAGTCTCTTCCTGTATTGCCTGTGTAAAAAAAAAAAAAAAGACTGGGCTTTGCTGACTTGTTGGGCCTATGTTGGACAATCCCCACTGACCAGATATTTAACCCTTTCCAATTTCCAACAGCACATAAGCAGAAGAGTTTTCTAGAGCAGAATACTTCTATCTTCAGACCAGTAAATTATGTGGTACTTTACAGACAGAAACAGTTTGAAGTCATCTTTAAATACCAGAATTGAAAATTGATCTGGAAAAAAAAAAATGAGAGCAGAGAAAACCTTTGGGATAAAGTGCTTAGCTTTTCATGCCATCAGAAGAGATAAGGTTTTGTTAAATATATTCATTTTAACAGGTGGTTTTGACAGTGCCAAAGATCTTTTCCACACTCATGTTAGTGAACTATGTCTCATGTTACAACATTCTTCATTCTCTTCCAGACCTCTTAAAATAAGAAGGTAAAGACTAACTGATCAGACACCCAGAACAGGCTTCTGGGATTTGGAAAAAATCACGAATGGAAAAAGTCCCATGTGATTGGTGGGGAAGCAGAGGGTGTCTGTATAGAACTGTGGTCACTGTGAGGTCAGGTTTGGCACTTTCACCCTTGAATGCGTGCCTTGGTCAAGTCCCAGTGGAGAGAGCAGCACAGGTTTGTAATCACAGATGGGACAGCCTGTTCAAGGTGGAGGTCCTTCTGGCTAATCAGCAGAGCTTCACAGAATTTTAAAGAAGGCAGGTAGAAAGATTTAAATAAGAGGAATCCTTGAAAACCGTCTAGTTGTAGATGCAGACAATTAGGGAAGCATTGCCCGTTGATTTTCTTGGCAACTGAGTAAAATAAAAATATAAAACAGAGCCAGGTTTAGGTCACCTAGTAAGCTTACAGTTTATAAAGAGAGCCTACAGTTATAAAACACCCTGCAATAGCTTTAATCATGTGATTTATACACCATTAATTCTTTAAACAATACCAAATGAGAGTCAGACATACGATCAAGTCCTTATGCGATATAAACAGCCGTAAGCTGATTGACTTCCTATTGAAGAGTATTCACTGGAGTTCTTTGCCTCTCTTATCCTCCAAACAGCAAGAACCCATGTGATTAAATGCTACATTTCATAGAACAGTGAGGTTCTGCACATGGGTCGGGGCAATCCCAAGTATAAATACAGGCTGGGCGGAGAATGGATTGACAGCAGCACTGAAGAGAAAGGCTTTGGGGTGTTGGTTGATGAGAAGCTCAGCGTGACCTGGCAATGTGCGCTTGCAGCCCAGAAAGCCAACCGTATCCTGGGCTGCATCAAAAGAAGCATGGCCAGTAGGGCAAGGGAGGTGATTCTCCCCCTCTACTCCGCTCCTGTGAGACCCCACCTGAAGCACTGTGTTCAGCTCTGGGGTCCCCAACATAAGAAGGACATGGACCTGTTGGAACGAGTCCTGAGGAGGGCCGTGAAGATGATCAGTGGGCTGGAGCACCTCTCCTATGAGGGCAGGCTGGGACAGTTGGGGTTGTTTGGCCTGGAGAACTTTACCTGAAGGGGGCCTACAAGAAGGCTGGGGAGGAACTTTTTAGAAGGGCATGTAGTGATAGGACAAGGGGTAATGGCTTTAAACTGAAAGAGGGTAGATTTAGACTGGATATAAGGAAGAAATTCTTCTCTATGAGGGTGGTGAGGCACTGGAACAGGTTGCCCAGAGAAGCTGTGGATGCCCCGTCTCTGGAAATATTCAAGGCCAAGTTGGATGGGGCTTTGAGCAACCTGGTCTAGTGGAAGGTGTCCCTGACCATGGCAGGGGGGTTGGAACCAGATGATCTTTAAGGTCTGTTCCAACCCAAACCATTCTATGATTCTATGATTCTATATGTTGTGTGCAATTACTATTCTTTTGCTTCAGGCAGCCTTTCAAATGCATGCAGTATGGGATTGTAGCAGTATGAAATCTGGCAGTGCCCTAGTGATTTGACACTTGTTGCTTCCACTGTGTTATCTTCTGTGAAACACTAACTTGTTCATGGGGAGACTGTAGAATATTGATCAGAGCATAGAATCATTAACACAAAGTAGTTTTCCACATCCTGCCACATAGCTGCTCATGCGGTTGATGTTCAACTTTGGCAGTTGATTCGGGATGTGAAAGTGTTTTAATCAAATATTACAAAACAAGGGCCAAATCCCCAGCTTCTGCAACTGCCCTGGCATTTGCTAATTTCCGTTCAGCTGAATTGATTTTTCACTCTCTGAAGAACCTTGTCCCTGAAACTTATAAATTGAGATAAATACTATGTCTTACTACAGAGCTTTCCAGTGATCAGTTGGAAGCCTGAGGTTCCCTGGCTCCATCTGGGTAATAAACTGCAGATGCTGGATGCCTCTCCACCTGATGAGCTGTCAATGTGCTGGATAGATGAGCTGTCAGGAAACTAAAGAGGTTTCAGGTTGAAATGTTTCTTGATTTTTTTCCTTCAGAAAAAAAAAAAGAAGTAAAAATGATTCTGTGGAATGTCTTGATTTCACCAAATCAGCATTTTTTCCAACCCATATCGGTTCTAAGAGAATTCAGAAGCCCTGCGAGTTCGGCTGAATTTTAGAACACTGTTACTGTACTGCTTTTGAGTGAGGAAGGTTTTGGGGCTCGGTGGCTAGAGATTGTTTGGTTGCATTGCACAGACAGCATGGTTCAGTGGTGAGTCATGAGGCAGCAAGGAAATAGGGGGAGAGTTCAGTGGGTAGGGTAAAGGCATTGAAGTTGGAAAAGTTAGTGCTAGCAGGGACTCATTTCAGGATCCCTGAAACACTTGGCACTGCAGGATTTTAACGTATATTGTTACGAGGTGGGTGTTACATGGAAATCAACGAATGAAGTGGTTGGTTTAAGTACAGAATGCTAATATAACAGACAGTGGATATGGTTTTTGGAGTTTCCATTAAGGGATTGATAGTGGAAAATGTGTCACAAATTAGTCATTGTGCTAGAGATAATAATTTCAAACACTTTGCTCTACTTTGATTTCTATCTGCTGCTGTCTTGATCACAGTTAGGGAGCATTCATGTGAAGAACCCTAAGTAGATGGAACTGGATCCTGCCTCTCTAGAACGCAATGGGAGCTATGCTGTTTATTTCATTAAGAGTTAGACTGGGCCTTTAGGAACAGAGAGTTTAATTACTACTAAAATGGAACTAATCCAACCCACAGATTCTTTCCTCAGCTTTGAAAATCTCTCCGGTAAAGGCAAAGATGTTTTTAAACAGAGCAAAGCATCCACGAAAAGCTCAAAAAGTTCCATCTCTAAATCTCTCCTTTAAGCACGAAGGTGGCCCTAGCAGATATGTTTAATAGCTAGCAGCCAGGATATGGTAAGTCTCACAGCCATGCTTTTGGGCCAGTTGACAGCAGAAGAGAGTTCCCGTGTGAATGCTGAGTGCTCCAGCTAGCTCTGTCGAGCCAATCCATTTCTTCAAAGACTAGACAGTGCTGAACTTAGTAACATGAAAAATGCGACTTTTTAAAATTCTATTTTAAGTCCACAGCTGGATTTTCAGTCAATTAGGATGTTTCTTTTCATGTGCTTTCTGGTTAAAATATTACCTTAAGTCAACCAACTTATGTTTTAGTCCACTCCTAAAATATAGAAAGTCAAGCTTGCGTTTTTATGAATTTTCAAGACCAAACTTTTATTTCTGATTTTTTTACATAATTTCTGCAAATGGGTAGTGATCAGGATCTGAGGTTTCTCTTCTAAATATTTGCTGATTCCTGCTAGGATGGAATACTCAGCCAAAGTATCAATTTTAATGTCAGTGAGATATTGCAAGTCTTCTGAATAACTGCAAATTCCAGATCGGATTGTACCTCCATCTAAAATGATCCTGACTTAGAAAGAAGTTATTAGCATTACGAGAGAGCTCAAAAAAGCTTTTGGGGTCAAAATTAGCCTCTAGAACTATATTTTGGTTTTCTATTACAAGGCACACAGTGTTGGTCTGGTTTTCCCAGGGTTTCAGTCAAACTGTTTGCCAGCAGGCAATTTGAGTTAGACTGCATTGCAAATCAGTGCATTTCCTTATAAAGCACTGAGTAAAATTTTGTATCTTCTGCTACAAACTATGTCCTAACAGAATTCATTTTCTAACACCATTTCCTTTTCCTTAGAGTAAAAATTAAAGGTGAAAAAAGGAAGATGCCTAAGTAACACTGGGATGATATTCTAGTGAGATTGTCAAAGTTTCTTGGGTGGCCCGTGCTCCTAGCACACCTCACCTGAGCAGCTGTAGGACTATGCTTAAGAATCCACCTCTTGACACTTCTGAAGTAAACCCCACTTACCACTCTGTCCCTAGCTTCCTTCTTTATTGTTGGCTGGGAATTGTTCTGTGGTATACCTATGGTGTCATCTCCAGGTCTAGAACTTCTTGGTTTGGCTGACATCAGTTTTTCCTTTCATTAATCAGAGATTGTTGTCTACATTGAGACTTTGGTGCTATAGATTACTGTATTTTAACAATTTGTTTACACAACCTGTCTGGGACAGTTCTACTGATAGCTGAGTGGCAGATGGAAGGGTTGCACGGCCTTGGACTTGGACTATTCGGGGTCTGGTCTACAGATATTTGATACACATTTTATTGCAGGGTTAAAGAAAGGGAACTATGATGTTCTGCAGTACTCTGAAATTATAGTTTGAGGTATTAAGACTGACACTTGCTAGGTAACTTTGCTTTGTTTCATCTTTCTCTGTACATGCCTAGAGATCACACAGTACCTTGTTTTACCCGAAGCGTAAAAGCTAATAGATATGTATTTCTATATCCAGTTACTCCCATGTTAGTTTCATGTACCACAGTTAAGAAAGGAAGAAAGGAACACAGAAAGAGATAAAGGGAAAAAAAAAGAACGTGAGAAAGGGTGGTGGAGGAGAGGAGAGGTAGAGAGACTAAGCTGTTTTGTGTCAATTTAGAAACCAGAATATTTGCTTTCCAGTAATGTTCGTTGTCCCAGACACATGCACCATCTTTTGAAAGAGAAATGTCTTTGAAGATAAGTCCAGCTCAGAGGTTTGTGTGTATAACGGGAGCATTCTAAATGACCTTTAACGCAAGGTTAATAGCTACCTATACTTCGCCATTTCCTCAGCTATGCAGTGGAGAGATTATAAAGTATGAAGAGATTATTATCCCAGATAATTGATGAAGATGATAGAAAAGGTGAGTATGGATCTTATATCCTATAACATCACTGTAGACAGGTTACAACACACTAGCAAGCAGCAAGAGTAGCTGAGTACATAGCATTTCCTGTTATGTTTCAGAGAAATAATACCAAAATCTACCACATTTCCCACACTTTGAAAGACTGAGATTTGCAACAAGGCTGTAGCTGTTAGCACAAGTCCAGAAAAAGAATGGCCCTCAGGGCCTGTTTCTACTCAGGACTATTCGGTAATGCCAGTTAGGGTCTCTGTTTCTGGCCACATGAGCAATAACCATTGACTGACACGGTGACATCTCTGAGGCATCATCTATCCAGTTTGGCTGCAGACCCCTCTCGGTCCTTCCTGGAATAGAGCAGAGCTTATTGAGCAGGCAATAATAGAGCAGGCAATATTTATTGCAAGACTGTGGAGTAGTAAAAGGAAGTGCATGCTTTTTAAGCATTGGAATAGCATATAGCATGGACCTTTCTACCATTATTTCACTGCAGTTTTAGTGCTCTTTCTGTCTCTTTTCTGTATTGATAAGACAGATCACAACTGTGGAAAAATTAATAACAGTGCTCTATTTAACAATTTGCTCTGGCAAAACCAAGCATGGGGAGAAAGATAATTTAATATTGAAAACCAGTGAAATTCTTAAGGAAAAAATGGCACTAATGGGCCTTACCGGCCCTGCCTACCTCTCCTGGGATTTCCACTCACACCCCTGCACATGGCTCAGGGCTCCAGTTCAGCCCAGCTGGGGCCATCATTTGCCACCACAGTGACGCCGTAGGATGCTGCTCTCCAGCTCTGTCACAGCCCTGCCCTGCCTGGCCACGGGCCCTGCTGCACCAGGCCCAGCCTGCGGTCTCATGTCCTGGCCTGGCCTCAGCCCTCCATCAACTTGGCTGGTGGTCCGGGCTCTGGGCTGCCCCTGGGCTGTCACCCTAGACCTGCCCTGCTCACCTCACTGGCCTGTCCCCTGGCTGTATCATCATGCTCAGCTCCCGGTCCCTTAGGGAGTCACTGGACCCTTGCTGCACCCTGACATGTCACCTTCCTTCCCTTGTTCTCAGGGCTGGGCTGAACTCTTCATTCTCAGGCTGCAGAATGCAGGTCCAGTGTTCCAAAACATTTAAGCTGTTAGGTGCCTCCTTTCTGGGTAAGAGGCATTGCTTCTTTCGCTGAAGGTGGTGTGGTGTCATAGTTTGTATATGCAATTCATGACAGGTATCTAACCTCCTCCTTTGTGAGTCAACTTCCAGGAAAACTGCATCGGGAATTCCAGGTGTCATGTGGATGCTATTCAAGGGAAGGTGTATTTGTTACCTCTTCAGTGTATTCATCAGAAAATTTCTCAGAAGATGTTTTTGCTGTTCCAGCTTTGTTAATTTTGCCTGATTATTAAACCATCAGTGTTTGTAATACTGTGGGTTGCCAAACAGTGAACAAGCTTTTGGCGTGGTCTCGCGTCGTTTTTTACTTTATACTGGCAAGTATTTAATTGTTTGGGAGTTAGTCCAACGTACACTGCCCTTCCCATTATTGATTGCTAGAGCAGCCAACATGTTTTGTAACTGCCTGTTTTAAAGACCGACAACTGCATTTGAAGTGTATAGTCTGTATTTTGTCAGCTGCAGCAGGGAAACATCTTTGGAACTGGATCACATAATGCACAGACCTGATAGATGGACTCAATTAAATCAACAATAATATAGCAGTTGGCACACTCAGTGTAGCTACTCTGATCCTGCTCTAAAATTTTTCCAAATCCTTTTTATTCTCCAAGCCTCTGATCAAAACTTTAGGCCCTTTATAACCCTAATTCAAACATCACTTCAGAGGTTAACACATTTGAACTCCCAAAGCAATGCTTTTAACTTCTATCCTGTGGTCAATAAGAGGCTAACTCTATCTATAAACAGTGTCAGATGGTGTCTCACACGTTGCACTTAAGAAACCTTACTCCTGATAGTTCCTTGACCTTGGTGGCCTTGCAGACTGGCCAGCTTAAATGACACTGAACAGGGTACCAACGGAGAGATCACACGCTTGATACTGTAAAGCTGACAGCAAACTGACAGCGCTCAGAGTGTGAGGAAGGAGGCAGGAGAGCATCTGAGGGAAGTGAATAATGAAGTCTGTCCCAAAGCAGCAGGTTAAGATAATTATAGGATATTTTTATGGCCATATCCCTATATTTTTTCTGTTGACCTTATATTAGCTACATGCGCATATTCTAGAGAATCAGAAAAGATTTGTTCCTGGTAGTTACTTTTTCCCTTTTGTGCCTGGTAGTGTTGTAAATTACAATAATGTTAGGAATTACTTGGACCAGAAACAGTATTACTGTAGAGCAACACCCTCATTGGCAAACAAAGGCTGGATCTTCAGCTGGTATAAATATGGGAAGATTTTGTGACATCTGTGGGTGTTAAGTTAGTTTGTACTAGCTGAGGATCTGGTCCAAAGAAGCACAAAGAGGAATTCAGCATTCAGTTCCTATTGTAAATCCTCTAAAAGAAAAGTGACTACAAGCATGATAAAGCTGAAATTGTATGAGAGGATTCAGGTTTGTTATTTCAAGGCACTTGGTTACTAAACAAAGCTGTTCATAAAGTAGTGTGAAACGTACCAGTATCCAAGATTGAAGAGAGAAGGTTTTTCATCTTGGTTGCTTTGATGAGGTTGACAGCACAAAATTTGGGGCAAGGTAGAGTCAAGCCCTTGTCATTCTTCAGAGAGCACTGTCTTAGAAAGTGCTGGATGTAATCCCTCCCCATCCAGCTTCTATCCCTAGATCTCATGCCAGATTTGTACTGGGTGATTTGTATCAGTTGCAAATATCATGTGTTCTACAGCTGATGTGCCTCTCCTGTAGATGCAGCCCCATTAGCAAAGCTCTGTTATATATCCTTTTGTCAAGAGCTGAACTAGAACATGGACAGTTTTGCTGCTATAAATGAGGCTGTAGAGGCAGCTTCTGAAACCCAGCTGTGTCCATCAGGATCATTTCTCTTCATGCACCTGATGGATCTAGCTATGTTGACACAAGTCTGTACTACATATGCAGCCTACAATCTATTCCTAGGCTCTTGAGCACACAGAATATTTATTACACATGCCTCTGTTCCGCAACGGCATACATTTTTCTGATATATATTGTGGGAACAACTTGAACATGCAGTACCTAAAAGTTTACATATGCTGAGCTGGTGGGAAGGATGAGAGTAGGGGGAGATACCTTTCTGCCATGTTGACATATTTCAAAGGCTCCCATTTCTTAGTGTTCACAACTGCAAATTGTTTGATCACTGAGTTGTTATAGTTCAAGTTTGCAGGGAATGATACTGTGAAAATGATTGATTTTTTTTTCTCTTCTTCCCTCACTTGGATCATATGAGGCCTGTGAGTTCTTCAGATTTACTTCATTGAAATTAATCAAAGTATTCAGGGGAACTACATGACAGAAAAATAGGGGTTTGCTTCTGAGCTGCGAAATACTTCCAAATTGCATACAATGTCTGTCTATTTGTGGGTGAAGGGCATGAATGTGCAAAATAAGACACCCAAGTTTCAGAAATGACTGAGCTGAGATTAGCTGATTAGAGACATTTAAATTTTGAATTAAAGGCTTATGATGGCAACTATTGGACAAGCTTAAAGTGACAAGCAGAAGAGTGTGGTGATTGTCACCTTTTTCAAGTATAAAATTTGAAGATGCTTAGTCAAGATGATGAAGGTTTTACGTACTTTTCCCTCCTACTTGCTGCTTCATATTTATTATGCATTGGGTTACAATGGTTACCATAACTTGGGTTATTCCTTCTTTGAATATAGTTGCCCAGAAATTCTCTCTATAGTTGATGCTGTCAAAGGCAGGTAAACTGTTTATACAGCTGATTCCTGTTTAGTGGGTATAATGTTACTGTTATTTATTTTGTAGGAAAACAGTCAAGTTTTTGTTTAACTCCAAGTTTATTTTCTTAGGGAGCAGCTGAAAAGACTAAATAATAGTAAATCTCTGTTTTTGCTTTTTCCAGCTATTTTACCTTTGGAAAATCTCGTTTCCGAATATCTTCAGAGATGTTTGCTTATGGGAAATTTTCAAAGATGTAACATTTGACTTTGCTGATGCACGTGTCCCCAAAGTTTTGATAAAATCTTTTTGAAATACCTTCAATTTATTCCCCTAATGGAGAAATAGCAATATTTTCATCACTGGATTATTTTTTTCCCTGTTACTTATGACCAAATGACAGGTTCATTGATCAATTCTTTTGTCTATAAACATAGTTTAAACATCACTTTTAAATGGAAAAGATAGACCAAACAATCTGATAAGGATTCCTGATTGTGTACACTGCATGTCTCCCTATAATTGCATAGCTCTGGACTCACTGGTTGCAGTACCTTTATTATTAATAACATAAATAGACTCTCCATTCTGTGTTTCTGTAATTTCTCTGCTAGATTGAATTCGACATGCAATTTTGTAGGTTTTCGGCTATAACCTGTACCTAGATAATCTGTGTCTCCACCTCCAAATTCACTCCTTTTTGCTGGAAGGATACACGGAGCTTAGAGGTGCCTTGCATTCCTTGTCATCTGTGCGTGTTCTGTGGTGCACAAATAAAAGGTGTATCACAACACAGCAATCTCTCAGAAGATGAGAGGGCTGTTGTGCAAGCTACTTTCTGATCAAATAAAAAACCTCTGCCTCTAAACACTGACAATCAAAACAAAGAATGGGAGAGAAGTGTTATCATCTTTCATTTATTATTAAAATGACATGGTGAAGAGAGCCCATAGCTCCGTCTGCCCCTTGATACAAAGCAGCCTTATGTCAGTCTTTGAAATTAAACCCTGGTGAGGCTAATCACTTAATTACAGGACCATCTTTTCCCTTTCGAGTGTATTTTTCTTGATTCTTCCATTTTGAAATGGTCTAGTTCAGGACTGAAAACAACATGGCAGGAGATGCAGAACTTTGAGAAGGATTTTTGTCTTTTCCTAGTACTTTTCTTCAGGGTGAGCTTATGTGTTTTGAGCTCATCTCTAGTGAGCACTATGACCTCGCTAGAGAAGAGAGCTCTATTTTACCTTACCCTGGTGAAGGTTAGAGCCTGACCTAGGATAACTGACTTCAGTGGTGTGTGTTCAGAGGGGATGGGTGCAGTCAAGTAACAGCAGCTGTATATGAATGGCAGAGATAGCCTGACTTCCCCAGGAGGGGATGAAGGTTCCAACCATCCAGGATAAGTGTCAAATGTTTTTCTCACCAGGGAACTCAAAATAAACACTGTGACAGTCCTTGTCCCATGTTACCTTGCTGCTTGAGAAAATGTAAAGTAAGTACCAGCCATAGGCTGGCCTGGAATTCCCCACTTGATGCTTTAAGCATTTCCTTGATGAGTGGAGGAGAGATTTGATTGTCTCTATCTTTGAAAGGTGATAGAAATACTCCAGAAAAGCATGCGCCAATTACATGCATTAATGTCTCCAGGAAAAGCCAATTCTCAGCTGCGGATATTGTGCAGACAAAGTCTCCCATCAAAGCACAGAGCATAAAACAGGATAGCGGGGTCTGACATGAATGAGTGAGAACTAAAGGGAGATAGATACCTGCAGTGTCTTGTGAACTTCTCAGGGCCTGTCACCGAGAGGCAAAGGCTGTTTAGTGGATGAAGCTGGTGTGTCTGAATCCCTGACCTCAACAGATTTTGCCTTCGTTACATAAGAGTGAGAGTGCTGCCTCTAAAATAAGAAAGGGGAAGTTATTGTGATCACTTCTGACAGCTACATGCAGGAGTTACACAGGGAGATTTGACCTCTAGTTGTTTTGAGCAGTGAGGACTCTGCTTTACATATTGGGCCTTTGGAGAGTACCCAAAATTTGCATTTAGTTGTGAAAATTGGGGTCTATATACCTGTGAAAAGATAGAGAGAGTGTAATTATGTTCGGTATTGACATCTAAAGCGACTAGTACTTCCTATCTTACCTGGCCCTTTATATAATAGTAAGAATGAGCACAAATACATATGGAAGATGTGACTATTCTACCTCTCTTTCTCTAGTCTCTTAGAGAGTTGCACTGGAGATTAATTAACCAAAAGGAAAAATCCTGGGATCTGGCCCTTTGCTGGCATAATTTGATATAGATATGGACGTACATCAGTTCAGCATCTGATCCCTTCTGCCAGGAGAAGAAGGGATTTATATCTACCAAGGGTCTGTAACCCTTCAAAATACTGGCAAAAGCCAACAAATTGCAGTTAGGGCAAGAAAATTGTTGAAAACTCTGAACTGCAGAAGCAGCCACAAGTGTGTGCAGCTTTAGAGATAAAACTCTTCCCTTTTTTCACATAACGTCTCTTGGTCAGTGTTGGAAGAAAGCAGCTCATTCTGAGACGCTTTGGTGTTATCCTGTGTTATGTTCCAGAGGGGTGGGCGTTGAGTCCAGGACATCGGCATGGCTTGTTGGGACAGGCTTGCCATTTCAGGTGTTTACCTCTGCTTTTCCCCACGAAGGATTTCTGGAGAAGAGTGATGGCTGTAAGAGGCATCCAGCCAGCCTGTTCTACCTGTTATGTCCCTGGGTATAGCCCCAGTTGTGGGCAGTGCTTCGTTCTCCCTTTGAAACGCAGAGATTGGGTCAGTCTTAAGAGATTCAGTGGGCAGTGAAACACAAATACATCTGCCCTCAGCTTGCGTGACTTTACAAAGCTGAATTGCCTTCGGTGAAGATGTGTGGGTTTACAGCAGCTGAAGAACTGGCCCAATAGGACATGAAGAGCTTCCTACTGCAGATGAAGCAATTCACCACCCACTTCTATTATTAGCAGTTGAAGGCTTTTTGAATCAGGAAGAATGGCAAAATTGACTTCCTTTTTGTTGGGCAAGTAAAAAGTGGGCTGTTGTTATGAGCAATGTTGAAAAATACCTCCTGATTTTGAGAAAATATACAGCTGTTGACTTGTATTAATTATTTACTAGCATATTAAGTGGCCATTACTGATGATGGGGTTATGTGGAATGTTAATATAAGTTAGGCTGAGAGATTAATTTAGGGAATTAACAACATATTTCTGAAAATTACGTTAAAGCTTTGGACTGCCCTGCGCTACAATACGACACGAACTGGGACCGAGAGCCTGAGAATCTGAATTCAATTTGTGACTCTGTCACTGACACCCTGTGTGACCTCAGGGAACTTATATAAGCTCTGTGTGCCCTCTTTCCCTTTTGTTAAAGGAGAAGAAAAGAAAATCTTTCTGTTTCTCATGTTTGCCT
Source organism: Theristicus caerulescens (assembly GCA_020745775.1). Taxonomy (NCBI): domain Eukaryota; kingdom Metazoa; phylum Chordata; class Aves; order Pelecaniformes; family Threskiornithidae; genus Theristicus; species Theristicus caerulescens. The sequence goes on along the minus strand of CM036561.1, from coordinate 121,375,041 downwards.
GCTTAGAGTCAGGGCCACTCGTTCTTTCTGTACTGCACCAAAAAGAATGAGGCCCAAGTCTCTTTGTGAGGGGCCCAGGGCTTTACCATAGAAGTAATTTTAAAAGGAACAAATTCTGTCATATCTGGAATGTTGAATCCCAAAGCAAAATTAGAACAAGGCAACTCTGGGCTTGTACACACAATGCTGTTTTTTTAATTAATACTTCAATCATTCATTATTTTAAAAACTAAATACAATGATATTTACAAAATAAATATCTACATATTTTCTTGTCACCAGCAAAGTGCTAAAAGGAGAATAAAGGAAATTATGTAGAGCCCTTCTCCAGTGGGAGATCTCTTCGAGAGGGAGCTGCAGAATCGGGCCCAGCATTTACCCAGTAATCATCAATTTAAAGCGCAAATGCTTTAAAGTTCTCACGGTTGTAGGGACCGAGTGCTGCCTCGCTCTGAAAGCACAAGGGCGCACTTCTTCTTCTTCTGCACTTCCACGAAGTGTTGGAAGTTCTCTCTCATGGTTTCCTTGGTCTGTGCCCCACAGGCCCAACCTCCCTGCTGGGCTTGGGAGTCACAGCTCCATGCCACTTGAAACTGCATTGCCTGTGATCCAGCAAATTGTGTGTGTTCCCTTCGGGCCTGGGTGTTTAAGAAACATGTCTTCTTTCCCTTCAGAGATGCAAAATAGCTGAATAGGGCGACCTAAGACAGTATATCATGAGATTCCCTTGGATTCACAATCGGCCGTCTGCCCTGGATACAGATGGTAAGGGATGAGAGTAAATCCCTGAGGGTAAAGACCCATATGCCCGTGTGTGTTTGCCAGTCGTACAGAGGGTCACCCGCTGCAGCACCTCTTTAAAAACTTATCATTAAGCCCACCTCCTTTGTGAACTTTCTCATTATCATTTCATTGTGCTGTGCAGTTCTGGCCCAGCGCAATGAATATTGACTTCATGCTTGCTTTTCTAATTGAATTACAGGGGAGCAGGCTGAGCCACTGAAGTTTCCTGCCTGCAGTCCTGCTTCCCTGGCAGCCAACTGAATAGAGGCTGAAAGAAAAGCTGTTTGCTTGGGCATTATGGATAACAGAGACCTGTCACAAAGCTGCTACAATGATTTATTAAAAGACAGAAGAAAATGAGAGAGAAAGAGTCTTGCTCACTTTCAGCACCAGCTGCTTGCTTTGCTTGCCTTCTTTCCTTTCTCTTTCTTTCTTTCGTTTTCTTTCGTCTTTTTCTCTTCAGCACTTTCTTGCTTTCTCTTTCATTCTCTCTTTCTTTCTTTCTCTCCCTCCTCTTCTCTCTTTCTCTCTCTCTCCCTCTCTCCCCTTCCTGGTCTTATTAAAAATAGAAAGAAAAAGACAGAGAAAAACACATCATTTGAGCAAATGCTTCAAGCAAAAGGCATCGTTCTCTGATCCTTAAGTAACATTCCTCGCCTAAGACAGGTGTGTTTATCATTATGGTCAATTCATAACAAAGAATACAAGCATGTCACTGTAACTGGTCCAGCAAACATCCCGTAAATGTCTATACAGCGTTAGCAAGTCTTATTTAGGAGAACATACTGGAAAAAACCCTGGACTCTGTAGTTTACCTTTTCTTCCACTGAATTTAATTGTCAGACTCTTACTGATGTAAACAGGAGTGGAGTAAGCCAGGTCTCAGAGGCTTTGCAAACACCACATTATATTATATAGTTAGCCAACAATGAATTTACAGTGGTGCAGCACAACAGGGGAGCTCTAAGGGTTGCTCATGGAGCTGCTTTTACCAAAAGGGCCCAGAGCTCAGCTCATGGTGCTTGATCAACATGGGGATCACACTCTTGTGTTGGGTCATCTCCCACAACGCTTTGAATTGCCCTTTCCCTTTGTATATAGTTTGCACTTGCTTTTTTTTTTTTTTAAACTCTAAAAAGTTTGATTCTGCTTAAATAATAAGATCGAGAAGCATAATTCTATTGAGTTACTGAAGTAAAATGTTTAGGTCAAGGCCGTTGGACTAGGGCAACAGTTGGTTTTGTTCTTCATTAAAATCTGTGCTGGTTTATATTCCTTATGGTTTACTAAAGGTGGCATTTCTGAAGTTTAGGTGGGGAGAGAAAAGAACTTCATACCCAGCTCTGGTTATGGCTAGGCCAGGTGAAAAAGTTGCCCTCCAGGCTGTTGCTTAACAAGAAGTTGCACTTTCCCCTGAGAATTTGGGAAGGAGGCCTTTCTTCTTTCAACATTCGCTTCCTTGGATACATTTTCACTCCCTCAAATCAGAAGATTTTCACCTGGAGAAAGCTGTGTGCCCTCCCATCTCCAGCTGGACTCCATCCTCCATTCTCCATAACACAGCAACTCAGCCATCTGCTGAGGATCCTTCTTACCCAACCTGCCTCTGCGGCACTGTGCCTGTGCTGCTCCCTTGTCTCCAGAGAGAAGCTGTGGTGCAGAGCTCGTCTTCCTGCTCCCCTGTCTCTTAAGGTACAAGAAGGAGGATTTGGCCTTCTACCAGCCTCAGTCTAACTTGTTGGTTATTTAATACAGTGTACATGGCAGAGGGTTCATTATAGAGTGCTCGTCTTGGGTTTCTCTCAGAGATATGTGTCAGAAGTACCTTCAGTGAAGCCAGTGTGCTACACAGCTAGAAGATTGTTGGCATCTCCATCCTGAGACTGTTTACAGGCAGAACTTACAGTACGGAACAATTAGCACCTGTTTATTTGAGTGTATGGATTTGAAAATCATAGGAAAATTGTGTAGGAAATTTTGAGGAAAAATAAATGGGTTGTTAAAAGTATTATGGTCTTATTATTGATAATAAATCTGTTTTACTTTAAGTTTGATATACTGTTACTTAAAAAAACAGGATAGTGCTCAGCTCTTTTCACATGACTTGTTCAGAGCTGACCTTTCATAGAGCTGAATTTTATTCCTTTCTTCCCATTACCAGGTTATTACTTAACTGTACACTTTGTTTGGTCATGTCATTATTGTTATCTTTCCTGATTCCCTGTCTATCTTGTCATTCTGTATTATTTACTTTCTCAGTTTTTATGGCCTTTCACTTTACTTTTCACAATTTTTTAAATCTTCTTGTATCCAGTTCTAGTTAGCCTCAGCATGGAAGGCTGCGATAAATTACTACAGAAAAATCTCACTTTTCAGTGGCTGGCATTTTCCTTGATGCTGATTTAACCCTTCTCAGTGATAAATCAGGAATTAATCTTTGTTTGGAATAAGTTTATTGGCAACTGCTCTTCGGTAGCCGCTAAGCTGTTTGCAAATAAAAGGGAGGTTTTTTTAGTGACCTCATTGAAGATAGAGCAACAGGTGGATTTATTCTCAGGTTTACATGACTTGAAAGGGTAAACATGAAGCTTCAGCCAACGTTTTGCATTTTAAAGAACACTTCCATGGGGCTTATGTGTGTGTGTTTGGTAGGTACACTCCAGGTCGAAATGGAATGGCTATTGACTGAAGTTGAAGGGCCTTGTAACTTAATAAATGACTTTCTGGCATTTGAATGATCCATATTTGTTGGGAAATAGTAGAAGGTTAAGTTAATTCTCTGATCTGTCTTGTCCAGTTCCTGATTTTTACAGCTACCTGCTATGTGGCCATCAGTGAATCAATTCCTCTTTCTCAGTCTTCTACTATTCGTTTCCCTGCCTTGTCTAGTTTTATTTTAAGTCTTATGAGGTACTGTCCATTAAGCACTTGTCAGTCAAATACTTGTATTGTGAGGTCCCCCTTTCAGTTGGTGGCACTAAAGTATGAGCAGTTAATGCCATTGTAGTAGTAGTCTGTTCTATGCAGTGTAACATATGTATTTTATATCTTGTATTACATTGTAACAACAACAAATAGCAGTGTGAGTAGTTGTGTTACTGGACACAGGCACATGCACATACACAGCAACAGCCATGTCCTTGGGCTGTATTCAGATGCAGACTTCTGTAGCCTCCCCTACATAAAACTAGACACATTTCAAAGATTGTATTTGCCAAGGAGTTACGGTCACGTAACAGAAAACATCCTTACGCAAGTAAAAGGAGTCATTTCCTCACCTCAATTGGCGCTAGAATTGGTACCTCAATCGGTACGGGAATTGGTGCTGTTCCCACAGCGGGTTGAATGTCCTGCTGGTTACAGACTCTGGCAAAACTCCTTTTAACTTTACTGGGACCAGGATTTCATCCACCTGTTTTGGAATTTCTATAAAGACAGACTATTGGCTATGTATGTATCTGGGAGCAAAGCGTAGTTATTAATACCTAGGATTTAAAAACCATGGCATGAGAACCATAAGCAATTAATGTACTGAAAAAGGGTATTACGATTTCTCTCAGTAGACAAAGAATTTGAGTAAACAATAACAATCTTTCACCATGTTTATCTTAGCTATGTCATAGATTGAAGAATTGAATATAGTTTTTTTCATGGCTAACTTGTTGGCCTGAGTAACAATTGAGCCTTTGAAGCAACACAAATGATCCTGACCTTTTGCTTGGATTTGGGGTCACTGTAGAAAGGAAGTTTTATAAGCCACCTACGCACTATTTCCGCCTGGAATTGGAGAGAGAATCTTTCTGGATTATAGGCATTTCAAACCCATGAACCAGCTTAACTTTGCAATTCATTGCATGAAGCTCAAGACAGAAACTGCTTTGTGTGGCACTTTCACATCAAGACTAGTACCCATAAATCAAAATGAATGTCTTTCTGAATGACTTGCTGCAGTTCAGCCACAAGATCTGGGGTTGAGGCAGCGACCACTAAGTGAAGTGCTTTGGCCTGTGTCATTCAGAAGGTCAGGTCTGAAGATCACGATGCTTCCTCAAAAGGCTGTGAATCTTTATATTGTATATTATGCTGTGTAATGAAAGTGTGCAAGAAACAGAAGATTTTTAATTGCTAGTAATTTATTTTCAGCAACAGAGATCATTGTGACTTCTCAAAGTTTGGTACGTTTTCTGAAGGCGACAGAAGGAAAAAAAACCCTTCAACTTTGAAAAGCACAATGCTTTGACCAGTTCTTCTTTATGTTGGCAGGGATCCTGTGTTACAGTGAGTCCCCTGAAAGGCAACCAAATTGCCCACCACAGACAACTATGATGAATAACATTCCCTGCCTTTGCAAAAAGCATTGCTTACAGTACCCCATGCAATCCCAGCATCCTACAACATGCGGTGCATTTGGTTTTTATTTGATTTTTACAAGCTATTATTGCCATTCAGCAAAATTAATCCTTGAGAGCAAGGGATACTTTGTCAAGTCAAGACTCCGGCTGCCTGAGTATGAGTCTGCTTTGCTCATTCTGGCAGCAATCATGAGTAACACCTTGGATAAACCACTCCTGTGAACAGAACAGGGAACTGGGCTGGCAGGTGCTGGTCCAAGCTCTGTTACTGGCCTGCCGGCTGATCTTAGACATGGAACCACATTTATTAGTTGCTTCCTTTTCCTTCCTTCCTTTTGTCCTGTTTGCCCACACTGTCCTGTCCCTGAAGCAGACTTCTTTTCTGTATATTTGTACTGTACTTAACAGGAGAGTCCTGCTCTATGTTGCAGGTTTAGAATAGCTCCACAGACAATCCTCAAGATGTGCTGCCCAAACTGGTAGCCTGCAGAGCATGCACGACCCCGTATGCAGGTGCATGCTGTGTAGGTTAGTGTGTGGCCCCACAGCCTGCAGCTCTTTGCACAGCAGGCTGGTGGGAGAAGGGAGGTGTGAGATGGAGCACCCTCTGCTTCTTGCTGCACCAAAGGGCTGTGTGCTACTGCAAAACAGAAAACAACTCTTTCTGGGTTTCATGGCTGTTATCTCTGGTGGCAGCCAAGCTGGTGCAGCACTTCCAAAGTTGTTTGCTGCCTTTTCCTAAAATACAGTAGCAGGTAAATCCTTGTGTTGCTTCCAGAACAAGGAGGCCCAACTTTGTCAGACCTCTGGCATGCAGAACTCCCTGGAGGTTTATTAGTCTGACATCATCCTGCGGGAAACATCTTAAGAGGCTCTGATTCACCAAAGCAACCTCTCAGTTTTTAAAAATTAAAATTATATACAGTGCCCTCTGAATACAAGTATATGAATGTTTATCAATCCATTTAATTAAATATGTCTGTCTTAATTTAACAAGCTTTGCTCAGCAGGGTAGTGATAAATGCATACAATTTCACACTCCCGACAGGCATGTTTAAAAAGAAGGAAGGGAGAGAAGAAAAAAAAATGCAACAGAGCTCCCTAAATGGTAATTCGACTTAATTTTTTAACAAGACTGTTTTGGTTTCAGGGTGATTCCATGACCTACAGCAATGATCAAAGTGATGCCGTAGTGGTGAGTCTCATATAGCTAGAGTACTACTGAGTGTGCTGCGGCAGGCTGTGCAATGTTTAAACAATCTAGCAACCAGGTGCTTCGTTTTCCTCTGTATCAGTGCTGCTGGACTGACTGGATGCTCAGGTCCTTTAGCACAGTAGCCCACAGCTTAATCAGGACCGGGAGACGTACAGAGAAGGGGTGACAGAACAGAAAGATAAGGGGTTTAGGTGTTCAAAAGATTACTTAAATTTACCTTTTTGGGCCATCAGTTAAATATATGTAGGTGCCCTGGATGGTTCCATATTATCTAGATATTTTTTGGTCTAATGGGCTTGGGTTAATACTCAATAGGGATGATGTCTTGTAATCAGAAAAGCTATTCCATTTCATGCTAAAGGGAAGAGCTGGCTCTGCACGCTTGCGTCTGTTAGATTAAAGCAATGAGCTGGAGGACAATCTGCGGCATCGCTGTCTTGGTACGTATTGTAAGCAATCCCCACCGTGGTGCTTATGTAATATACTCGGTAACCTTTGCAGTCCTTTCTCAGGGGAGCGTTGCAAGGCACAAAGACGGGAGAATTTTAGAGAAGCTGGTGCATTTCTCAGTATACATGAAAACTAGTTCGATACTGGCATAGAATTGCTCTGTGCTTAGACCATTTATTAAAGTCTAGACGCAACATAAAAGCATGTAAATTGGTTCCAGTTGTCTCTAGTAAAAACTTCAGCTTGAGCTGGGAATTGATTGGTGAATCTCTTAGCGTAATTAAAATTGACTGTTAAAGTTTCTCCCACTTAATTGGTAACACTTTCTTTGGAAGTCAGTGAGTTAAGATTCTTGCTGGATCATTTAAAGGAGTTCCTGTGTATATGATCAGATCTCAAATGTAGTTTTATGGAGAGGTTTACAGTTATGTTCCACCCTGGTGGTCTTTCATCCTGTATCTTTCCTATTTAAGATTTATGCTGTCATTCACCACAGCCTAATTGTGTTTTGATAAAAACGAAACGATTGCTGACGCATTTCAGACTGAAAGCCAGTGATATTTTGAAGCTTTCAGTAAGATGATCTGAAATACTGTGCTGCTCAAAGCCCCTGTCTCCCTGCAAGTCTTCATTTTTAATTCCAGCATTTGTTAGTCGGTTTTGTATGGATTCTGGTAGGCACCTATAACTATTCTCTGAGTGCCCTGCCAGCCCTGTGTTATTCAGTGTGCCTAATAGCCATCCCATGCAGACTTTTTCATTCTTTCTTTAGGAGGAGGAATGTGTGCAGTGTAGTCTTCTGTTTTAAAATGACATGGGTTGCTACATTTTATGATAAAGCCAGTTCAAAAAAGCACATCTTATCCTTTGAGTATCAGACAGCTAGGGTTGTAGTGGCTTTTAGCTCCTTAAGGATATCCTTCCACAGTCTTGGTACAGACCCAATTCTGGAGGTTGGTGTTATTCAGGATGGTGCTACAGGACATACTTAGCTCTCTTTAAACATAAGCTGTCTTGTCGTGACTAGCCATGGACTTAATCACAGCATTAACTGCTCTCCTGAATCAGGCACTAGAGATACACTTAATTCTCCCCACAGTCACAGTATTTTTAGTGCATCACAGCCAGTGCTTATCATTAGTAAAAATGTAAATGTGTCAGGGAATCATATTGCATCCACTGTTATGTGCACTACAGAAGTATTGTCACCAACTAGACTTAAGAGGGGGAGCTTTCATAACAGTGATTAATGTCATGCAGAAAAAGTAGGCAAACACTCAGGTTACTTGGCTGGAGGGTGATGCACTTGTACAGTTGGAAATTGTTTTGGAGGACACTGTTAGGTACTTGCCATCATTTGGTGATGCATGCGGAATCCATTACAGTGTGACAGAGTTTATCGAACCTTGTTAGCTCACCATCACAACCATGAAAACTGAGGCCAGTTAAACTTTTACATGCCTCGGTATCCCTGCTAATGCATGCGCTTGTATATAAATATGTATCTTAAATACTCTCTGTGCCACCATGATGGGCTCAGCAATGTTTGGCGAACAGGAGATCAAGCTCAGTGCTCCATGCAGCTGTTTGAAAGGATGCACAGTGTCACCTGGACTGGTGCCAGGGCATCCCGAGGTCAAGCCCTGAAAGTTTAAGAGGTGTTCAAGAATAACATGTGGGTCTGATCCCAAGCCATTGAAATCACTAGGGACATTTTGTTAGTATCAGTGGATTGCAGGCAGGCAGTGTGGGTCGGTCAGGCTACGTGAGTCAGTGTCCTTCATTTCAGCTGATTCTGACAAAAGCATTTCAGAGTGATGTAAGGCGTAGTTTAGTGTTAAATGAGTGCTTAAATACTCTTACATGTCATTCTGACACTCTGAACCAAGGGTCTCTGGTAACAGAATTCCAGAGCTGCGCAAATTAGATCTGGACTTCAGAAATTATTTTCATTATGCTAAGGTTAAGCTGCCTAAATAGTCCTTGCTAGACCAGCGACATACTGCAGTGCTTGTATTCCATAACAGTTATGCGCATTATACCATATTGTATTCCTTTCAAAGCCACAGAGCCAAATCTTAGCCTCAGCTTCAAGCCACCGAACTACAAATAAATAATGACTCAAAAAAATATAAGTATTATGTTTTGAGGTGTACGTGCCATTTATACAGACACAGTTGTCTTTCATTACTTCCATCAACTTTAAAAAAAGGAATTTCTTTAGTAAGTTACAATATCATCTTTATACCTCTCAGTTAAAGTAATGGTAAGGAAGGGAACCCAGGTATTACCATGGACAGAATCTAGGCCTGTGATTTTAACAGTCCTGTAAAATGTATCAAGAGGGATTTCTGAATGAGACTTGTTTCTTTTCTTGCTTATGCCATTCATTGCAAGGTCATTCCCAGTGGCTGCCTCATGGCTGTCTCTCCTTTTCTGTATGTACATTTATATACATTTGTATATAGAATCATAGAATGAGTTGGGTTGGAAGGGACCTTTAAAGATCATCTGGTCCAACCCATATGTGTGCACACACACACACTCTCAAAGACATGCTTGCACACATATATTTACAGCATTGAGCTGTTAAATTGTACTCAGAATGAAGAATTGTTTCAGCTCTGCAGAGGGAGGAACACAAAGGTTGTGTGACAATATATAGGCTCTGCCATCCTTGACAATGACCCATTAGTTACTCAGTGTACGAGTGAAATCTTTTTGTCTTTAAAATCTATCCCTAGTATAGGAAAAGATGAGTTCTCCTTTTCTCCGCTTTTGACAGAGGATCAGTGGGAGAAAGTAGTGATGAGCATGCCCAAAGAGATTGCTTTAAGCATATTTGATTTTCTTTTCATGTATGCAACATGATCCAATTCCTTTTAAGCAGTAAGGTCATTTAAGTGTGCCATGCCAGAGGTTTGCCATTCTCTCCTCATTCAGTTTCTTAAATCTTATTGTCAGCCATGTTCCCTTTGACAAGCAGAGCAGCTGCTTGGGGTCTGCCTGTGTGGTTATAATCCCATTAAAAACCCCTCCATTATGTTGCTAATATATTTATAAAGAAACTAGTCACCTGGGATTAACGGTTGATTCTTCTCCATGGACATACTGTACTGAGACAGAATCATTCCCGATCCCCCGGCTTGTTAGATACAACCAGTTGCATTTGGCATGGTGCCAAATTGGCTGAAATAGATTAGCAATTAATGCAGAACATGCTTTCCTGTGTTTGTAAAGTACTTGTAATCATCACTGACAGTCATATTCTCATCAGCTCTTTCCTGATAGCGCTGAGATGGCAGATATGCCAGGGCTTTGGAAGCTTATGGTCTTTCATGGGAAATATGAAAGGCATTAAAAGAACATCCTGACAGAGCAGGTGAGGAATCTGACAAAAAGGAGCCTTTAAAAGCCATTTCAAAAGATATTAGCCTGTAGGTTTTTCTCAGCCATTTCCAAGCATGCAAAGCTTAGGAAGACAAAGTAACTGTTGGGGGGGATTTTGCAAAATCACTGGATACATCTGTGCTGTGATTTATAGATGTGACTGCAACTGTAGGGACACTTCTGAGGTCACTTTAGACTTGTCAGAGTCGGGTACTGATCACAACAAAGCAGAGGCCATGCAGATTCAGCCAAGGCTGCAAAACCTACCTGGGATGGCCAAGTGCTCAGGCATTTGTCCTCTTGTGAGGTTTGTGCTGCTACTGCCTTTACGTGGTTGCCAGTACTTCATTGGGCTACTCCCAGAAGAGTTGCAGCGATTCTGCTGGATTGCATTGGCTCTCTTTGTGCAGCCTGAGTTTACAGGCAGGGTCTTTCTCACTTTCAACATCATCTGAGGGCTCACCAGCAGTCTGCCCCTCCGTGAGAAGAATCTCTGACCTGCTGCAAAGAACTTTTTTCTGGGACATTAGCGAAACTCAGTTACCACTCCTAACCTTTTCTCTCTTTATCCAGTATGGCCAGCTTCAGGGCAAGAAGCTTCTTACAGTTCCAGCCATCTGAAAAGACTCCTTTATCTCTTCATCGGTTTTCCATCTCAGTTGAAAGCATATCTCTTTTTCCTTGCCATAAGTTCATTCTGCTCCTGCTCTTGCTTCTCTCTGTATTTATACCATTTGTGTTGTAAAGCATTTTCAAATCCAGGATTGGGGGATTTTGTTTTAAGTAATGTTGTAGGATGAGCTCAACTTGCATTGAACTGTGCTTTGAACAGGAGGCAGAATGACCTTCTGTAGAAGGCAGTGGGCTAGCTGTTAATGGATCTGGGTGCAATACCCCACTTCAAGATGGTCCTTAACCCTGGGCAGGTCACGGAATTGCTCTATGCCTAACTTATCCATATACAAGAGAGGTAACACAGTAGTATTACCTACTAAAACTTTAGCTACATTAAATATGTAGTTTTTCTGGTTGTTGGTGCAGATATTGTGATATATGTGTTTTACTAGTGCCTAGCACAATGACATGGGCTCCTGACCTAACTAATACTGGATTGTGGCTGTCTACTCCTCTGAAGGCAAGAGGGACCAGGGAACAGCTAGCCCTGCTCTGGAAAGCAGAGCAGCCCAGCCTAAGGAATGATCAGCCTGAGATGGGATACCTCAGGGGGCTGAGGGCCAAGTACCGTGCTCGCAAAAGCAACTCCACTCTAAGAGTATCTGAGCTATGTAGAGCCCAGTACAGGCCTGTCTTATGGAAGTCCATCTCTCTTGAATCTTTGTTTTTGATTCCTGCTAATCATGCTTTTCTCCATGCACGTTCCTATATTGTTCCTATACCTGGGCTGTGTCCTTCTGAAATGCAGTGACTGAGCCAGCTAGTCTAAAGGAGCAGAACATCACTTAAACACCTCTGTTGTGTTTTAAGCCCCATTGTGATGTGGAAATTTGTGATAGAAAAGTACAATTTTGGAGGACTAAACTAAAAGCATTGTCTATAGCTGGAGCAATGAATTGTGGGGGTATAATGCATGCAGAAGAAGAACAAAGCATTCTGCAAAAAGTAGTCATTCCAAAGTGCAGTCTAGCTTCTTTTAACCAAAATGTCTAATGTATGGCTTGCCAGTGGCTTCAGTCTCTCTTTTCATTTCCTCTTAGGGGAAACGGTTCCTTGGAACTGTTCTGGTCTCCTCGCACTGCTATGTTGGCAGCGAAACCCGCAGAGCCAGCTTCAGAAGCCTCCTGCCAAAGGTGTTAGGAAAGAGCTGTTCGTGTCAGCGAGCTGGGGTAATTCCCAGGTCCCCGAGTACAGCACAGCATGTAGGGCTTCAGTTATCACTAGCTGTCAGAAGGTCCCCAGGAGGTCCTGAGTCAGAGGGACAATTCTGAGTAGATTTGAGGCAGTTCTTAATTGCACTGGGAGATCAAACCACTCTTGCTGGCCACCAGGACTTGAAGTCGCAAAAAACTGTATTTTACCCAAGCCAGATACTCTTCAGTCATGGGCTGAGTGCAGCTTGGTGGAAGCAAGGGATCCAGCCCAAAGGTCTGTTCAAATGTTTCCATTTCATGTGGCTTGGTATTGTAACATTCTCCCGTGGTTCTAACAAGTTGTGTAAAATTGTGAAGCCAAAGCAGCATTCTTCCTTTAAAGTTTCAAAATTAAGAAAAATGGTTGTGGGGTTGGAAACTTGGGAGAGATGTGCTGTGGTTATCTACTGGTCCAAGAATAAAATTCCTATGGCTTTGTACAAAAGCACGGAGTAGTTGTCTGTTAAAAAATAAAATGAATTCAAGTCAGGGCACCTTTTTAGTGGAAGCTGGACAATGTTTAGAGGATTTGAGAGGCCACACATTTCCTCCTCATATGCCTCTCTGCGATTCCAGTAAGTGCAAGAAGTGCAAGTCAGAATTTTTGCCGGGGGAACTGGACAGACGAGAGGAGCAGCATGTATATAGCTCACATAGCCTGCAGCTGGGCTTTGAAACGAAATATACCTTTGAGATGGGAAGAGTTGGTATGCAGCTGTCCAGACTGGAGTGTGAACCACACGGGGCCTTTTGGGCCAGGGCAAATAAGATGATTACCTTTACAGCCAGAATATGTTGCAGCATCCTGAGGGCACCCTCACTGCCTCAAAGGCCCAGAGTTGGACTGGTTGTGACCTTAGTGGTGGGTCTGGCAGGACATGCCCTAAAAGTGGTTATGTTTTGAGCAGGAAAGGTTCAGTGGCTTCTAGTTGCTTTACACAGAAGGAAGGGGCCAGAATCTTGTCTTTGTGGGATAAAGGAGGTTACACATTAGCTACACATGAACAGGGCAATCAATTTATATAGGGGGAATCCAGGCTCTCTATGGGATTGATAAATGACTCTGAGAATGAGTAAAAATAGTTGGAAAAGCTTTTAAGTTTTGTTTAAATTTAACCATCAAAAGTCAAAACATTAGAGGGTGTTTAGAGAAGTGCCTGAAACTTGGAGACCCTGAGAAGAACCAGAAAGGGAATCAAAGAGCCTGGCAAAAAAGAAAAAAAGGCGAGAGAAAGAGAGAGATTAAGATTAAACAAACCGGTCTGAATAAAGCTAATCAGCTGAGATCCTGCTCCGTTGAGATCAACTGGATGAGTATTAGGGTCTCAAGATGTTACTGGGAGGGAGCCAAAGAAGAGAAAATCTGTGTGTTTTGGGTTGGCTGGAGAGGTTTAAGCCAGTCCAGATTGGGTGATATCAGTGGAGCCTGCTGTATAGGAAGAGGTAAAGTGGTGGTGCCGGGGTGTTGCATGCAGAGGGAGGGAGAAATTATAAAAGCCCCAACCAGCTACATATAGTAAAACTGGATAATGGAGTGGCCAAAGGGAAAGGAGTTCCTGGCAAAGTCTGGAGTATTTATGGGAATCCAAGTAGGAGTTTGGAGTATTAATATTTATTGCAGTCCTGTCAGTTGTCAGTGCTAAGAAATCTTCAGTTATATCATGACAACCTGTTTTTGTTCCAGTGGCCATAACTCAACCTGCTGTGTGGCTCCCCTGCCTCCCCTGTTCTCAAGTCACACATGTTGGCTGGTTAACTTGTTCGGTACCAGCTGCTCAGCTTCAGTCTTGCAGATCAATGGTGATTTGGGTGAAGAGCAGATTTTGGCTGCTACAGGGCCTCTTGCTGAGCCAGAGTTTCTCCTTCCTCTTAGCTCCTGCTAAGAGATTCCCAGTAGTGCCAAAGAAAACAGTGATAATGTTAAGAAACAAAGGCTTGGCTGTTAGGATATTTACTGCACTCATTTTCTTTTTGTATAAAATTAAAAAAAATGAAAGTGATTCTGTTTTCTTTAGCCTTTGTTTATATTTATTGGTGTGATTACTTCCATTATCACTGCTAACGTTGACCACTGGAACCTCTGGGCAGGGATTGCTTCTTGCACTTAGGGTCCTCAGCTAGATTTCCTTGACTCCAAGATCAAACCCTCAGGCTGAACACTAAGGAATTCCTGCAAAGATTTGCATGTGCTTCATTTTACATGCTGGGCCCAGCTGTTGAGCCTGGTGATGGCAAGGAGCCCTCTTTCTCCCCTGCATGGGATTTTCAGATTGCCAGACCCCGCACAAGGGAAGAGCAGATGTGACCGGCCTGTTTCTCCTCTTCCCTCGTGCGGAGCAGGGAGTGAACGATGCTGCAGCTCCACCCTCTATAGCATGCCAGCACAGCTGAGCCAGTGAAGGGAGCGGGAAGTTGTCTACTAAGAACCAACACCAACCCAATACACATCATCCCACAAAGGACTTGTCCCTTTCCACTGTTTTCTGCTTGCCTTGCTTGAGGCTTGGTGCAGCCATGCAGTGCCTTGTGCATGGGCTTGGTTGCAGAGTGCCTGTATTACCCGCTTTCTGTGGCCCTGGCGAATCTGAAAGGGCTGCTCCTGGTGTGTAATGTTAAAGGTGTGTGTCAGTCTTTATAGGGTCAGGAGCTAGGTCTGTTCAGGCGTGTTACACGTGGTAGGTCTTTGTTGTGTTATATTCTACAAATACAATTTATCGTGGAGAACTGAAGAGTCAGTGGTGCCAAGAAAACATCAAATAATCTGAAATGTATCTACCTTTATGAGAGGACCATTGTAGAACGTGTAGAGGAAAGAACTCCAAAAGTAATTCCTCATTTCTCATCTGATGGCTTTAATTAACCTGAACAGTTATGCTCTTGAATTGTGCATACTTCAGGGACCAGCTCGATGGCACTCTTCCTGCTGCTAGGAGAGTATGAGCATGACAGTTCAGTTATTGCTGTGCATTGTTAATATGGTTGATCTTGGTCCTGCTCCAAGAGAACCACTAAGCAATCATGGAAAATGAAGGGTAACACATTTTTAGAAGGATTCTGGATAATTTTGGCTATAAAACAGGCTGCATAATCTTGGCAAAAAGTGGATGAATTCATTATCTGCAAATAGTGGAAAATATTATAAATGGCAGTAAATGAAATAAATGGGTGTTTCCACTGCAATATGCTATTCTCTGAGCCACCCAGAAAGAATACAGCTTGGTTTACTGGGTGGGTAGTCCTAGATGAAGTGAAAGATCATGTTCATATGCTCAAATACTTGTTTGGGAGTGAGAGATTTTATGCCTTTGTTGCAGAGGGAAATCCATACATTTTACATTTAAGAAGCTATATTTTATGGCCACATATGCATGTTGGAGTGAAGCTAAAGGTCTATATGTGCTGTATATCTGTTTGCATTCCTCAGCTAACCTCATTTTCATTTGCTCTACTACACCTTAAGGGTTTGGAGAACTCGGTGACTCACTCTAATGGAAAGTCACTGACCCTCCTTATTAGAAGAAATTGGTCTTCTGTATATTTTGGATTTGTTTATGGGCCAGCACTCTTGCTGTGAACACACAGAATTAAAGTCCTGGCAATTTTTAATAGAAAAAAATGTTGTCTACTAATGAACAGGATTTGGCTGGATGCTCTTCATTCCCACTTCTTTGGCCTTGGGATATATCCTCCTTTTTGAGATTCACTTCATAGCAAAGTGCCTAAGCCCATGTGTATCTCTGAGCACACGAGTAGTCCCAACAGCATGTGTAGGCCTAAGGTTACTCACCTCTGAAAGTGTTTTGCTGGATAAGAAGCTAATACTTGTCTCATGTAGGCAAAACGGGCTTTACCATTTGCAGTAATTGTAAAGACAGTGGACTTCAAGGGAGGCTGCAGTCATGCCAATGAAAGCTGCGCTATGTTCAGGGAAGGCAATCATAGGTCCTGCATTTTGTCATTCACTTCAGCAGGGTCAAGGTTTAACTGCTCACGTCAGAGTGCCCCGGGGTAACTCCAATGGTTTTAATGGGAGCCAGCACCAAGGACGAACTGGATGGCTGTGCCATATTTTTGTTAGTAACACCCAGAGCCTTTATCAAACAGACCTGTTGGTTTTGTCCTTTTGCCTTGCAGTCAGGTACAAAGACAAGGTGTCATGTTTTGTTGATTGGAGGGTTGGTTTCTTATAGTATTTGTAGGTTGTTATTTTTACTTCTTAATCCATCAGATGATTACTGTTCTATGTGACACTTCTGCTACAGCGCTTCCTTCTATATTGCTTAAAGAAGAGTTACCTCCGTACTGCCTGTACTATATACCTGTTAAGAAAGGCATTTCCTCATATACTTTGATAAGATCATGGACATTACCACAGCAACTTAGCCACTCCTTTCCCGGTAGCAAATACTATTACAATTTACTGTTTTGCAAAGAAAAAATACATACAAAACCAAACAACTGTCTGCACCCATGTTCACATCTGGCTCTTTATATACGTGCATATGTTTTTATATGTATATATATTTATATATATTATAAGTTTGTGCACATGTATATTTGAGTATGTATATCTAATTGATTTTAATTAGGTAAGCTTAAGAAGCTCTTACTGACTTCAGAGATATTACTAACTCTACTGGTATTTTTACTTTAAGGATAGTTTAAATGTATGGACACTGCTTGTATGCATTTATGTACTATGCTATGCATGGACAGATCTCTGTTCTCATGCCATGTCTGCTTTTGCAGCCATGCTTCTGCATTTATAAACAGCTGCACTCATAATCCTGCGAGTACAAATAATTGCAACTAAAGAGGTGAGCATTTATAGCTGGCCTTTTCAAAGGAGTCTGAAGGATTTAAGTACCCAAATCTTACTGAATTTGGTTACCTAATTCCTGTGGCTTCTTTGAAAATTCCAGACTTAATTAACTATTTATCTTAATTAACTAATTCAATCAACTATCTGTGAACCAAGAAGTGTAGTAGAGACATAACATGCTAAACCTAGTCAGTTTTGGTTGCACAGTAGCTACCTGAAGACTTTTCAACTGAAACATTAATGGCTTTATTATCGGTAACCATTATCAAGCACTTTCAGCGAATCAAACTGCAACATCTAACATAAGCATTGCTATCCATCCTCATTTTTAGTGTGGCTCTCAGGGTCTTTGAGTTGACTGGTTTATGTGTTTAGACTTGCTAACAAGGATGGACGGTAAACTTCACAGGCTTCCTTTAGGCATCATCTCCACCTTTAGATGCTCCTGGGAATTCCTTATTGAGACTACAGAAGAGATAGCTCCTGTGAAGGTTCCCACGTTGGACAAACACTGAGCCATATCAGTGCCACTTTGCAGTCTGTACTTTGGTGGCACCTTAATCCATGGAGAGACGTCTGCATTTGAGGAGGTTGCTGTTCAAGGAAAAAAACAAACAGCAAACAAAGGAAAAAACATGGAATGAAAAGCTTCTGAGTCTTTACATTACCCTGCCCAATACTTATTTCTATTCCATAATAGCTTTGCCTTCTTACATCTTTTTCTTTAAATCCGTGTTTCAAAAAACTTTGATGTGGTTTTTTTTTATTTTCTTCTTTGAAAGCCTATTCTGCTAAGTAAGGAAAGCCACAGTTTTAACAGTTCCCCTGTTTGTTCAGAAATAGTATCATTCATATTTGGCATCAGAAGGAAGACTATACTGAAGTCCAAATTTACTCCTATTAAATTAAACCTAATTGAAAAAAGGCAAAGGCATTCATTAACTAGTTAAACAAATGGTATTAAATTTATTTTTTTATTTAAAAGAAGAAAGAAAACAGCTTTAAGTAAAGAAACGTAAGTGGAAGAGTAGCTATTAAAATATGTGATGGAAGAAGTACACGTTGTTGAAAACTTGAGAAGAAACCACAAACATGTATAACAATAAAAGAAATGTACCTTCTTGGCCATTTCTCTTCTCTGTTATTGTGTCAGATGTTTCTGATTTCAATAAGAGCTTTCCTTCATGTCCCTGAGCTTCTCCTTCCATTTGACTTTACATTGAAGTCATAAATCTGTTGTCATGGGAACAACTGTGACATCACAGATGTAGCATTAACTTCACCACAGGGCAAAATAAATGAATGTGATGGCCTGTGAGGAGAGAGAACCTTTGTTTGAACCAAAAGCCAAGCTTATCCGAATCTTGGCCTAGAGCCCAGTACCCCTAGAGCCTTTAGTGGGATCTCAGCCCTGTGTCGTAGGCACAGAACAAACACCGCCTTGTAGCAGAGGCCCTGTCTTGAAGCTGATGGTCTCTGTAGACAGGACATGACACAGAAGAAAGGAAGCATTATCAGCTGTGTTTTAAGATTGGAAAACTGAGGAAGAGAAAGAGCAAGCAACTTTAGCCCAGGTCGCAGAGTGGATTTGAGGCAGAGCCCAGAACTGTGCTCAGATAACTCAGCAGGAGCTGCTGGAGATGCTGAAATGCAAGAGTCAGAGCCTGTTTTTACATATCAGTTCCTGGAAGTCTTTCCCAAGCTCTCTTCAAAACTGAGAAAATATGCAAAAGGCAAGAGAGCTTGGGACAAGTTGAAACATTGCTGCAAGCCTTTTAAAAAGTTCAAAATGTCTTTGCCTTCTAGGAAAGTCTGTTTTAGGAAGGTATATATCTCCAGAACCACATGTGGGGTGAAGTCTTTCATGGCAATGTTCCCATATTCTTCCACGGGCCCAGGATTCCATCCGTGGCTTTTAAAGAGCAACAACCAACACCTTGAGTTGCATTCAAATGTAAAGAAGGAGCAGATCTTTTATAGAGCATAAACGTAATAGCTGTTATGGCCGACCTGACAAACTAAATGGTCTCAGCAATTCATGAGTTTTGCTTGCATTATGCTAATGGCCTTAAGAGTTAGGAGGTTCATCTGACTCTTCGATTGCTGCTGCTATCAAGGGGTGGCATTGACTGCTTGGCTTACAGTGTGTGCCTTTGTGACCAGCAGATTGATTACAGCAATGAGCCCAACGTGAGACTGCCCTTTAAGATCACCCAAAAGTTACAGCTGGCACAGCGTGTCACAGATAGCCTGTTTTTGAGAATGGCTACAAGAAGTGGATTACTCTGAAGCAGTATAAGCTCCACTTGCTCCATACTTTCAGGGGAAATTGCCATTTGGATAGCGGCCCACTAGCCTGTCTACCTGCTGGGTTGTAGCTAGCCAAGATATCAGGGCAGATTCTCCACTGAAGTCAACCTAATGGCAGTGACTCCCACTAGATAAGGAATTTTTGCCCACTGTGTTACCCCCACAGACACACAAAGCCTCCAGCTTTACGAGAGTTACGTGGAAGGGTGCCATACCACACCCATGGATTTGAACTTCTGTTGCCTTTAATGAGAGCTGTGTGGCTAAATCCCACGCAACTCTCAAACTGGAGGGGTTAAATCCATTTCGCTCTTGCCTGTTAGTCTGTGGTTGAGAAAAAAAAATCCCATGTGTTTTAAATTGTTTTAAGTGATAAGTCTGGCCAGCAATTGAGAGTAAATCATAGTATCAGTGCACACCCACAACCTAGCTTGATATACATCTACATTTGAAAGTGACATAAATGAATCATGAGAGCAGAGTTTTAATTAAAAGGATTGGAAGTGTCAGAATTTTCTTAAGTCTTTTACAGAAAAGACTTACCCCTCCACTACACTTTTGTGGGGCAATAAACAACTGTGAGTTGTATAATGGAATTTCAAGGAGAGTTTGGCTTTTGCAGTCTAATTTTGTAGTTTGAATGCTGAAGTTTTATTAAGATACACAAAATGTAAAGCTGGTACTTTTATCCCAGCAATTGTTTTATCATCTTAAGTTATCAATCTTTGTGACTGCAATAGCCATTATATTAGAAGAGGCTTGTGTAACACATGACAGAAAAATAAAGTCATGTCAAAAAACACAATCAGAGTATCACAGTACTTCAGGCCAAACCACATATTCATTAATCAAGCAAAAGTCTTTATGAAGGTGTGTACAACAATGAATTGGTGAAAGCTGAAGAGTCATGTTAATTCTTGATTTAATAAAATAGTGGCTGGCATAAAATCCTATTGTTTAAAGTCTAAATTCTCAGTGGAGCCACCTTGTCAAAATATAATAGTCTGATTTGCCATGAAGTGTTGAGCAGTGAAACGTATCAATCACAAAGCCAAATAAATACAATAAAAACATGGTGTTATTAGACAATCCATAAAAAAAATAAAGTAATTCTTTAAAAACTAGTTTGCATGTGCAAAACTGAATTTCAGTTGAGTTGTATCCACAATTCATTTATATTTGGTTTATGACAGTATTTAGTGGCCAGGGTTTACCAGGGAAAATATTTATCAAGAGCAAATGTTAAACTAAAAAATTTGAACAGAAATCCAACCAATATGCCCATTTGATTTTAATATTCCCCATTTAGAGTTTTCAGCTTAAATGCAGACTGCTTATTTATATGGACAAGAAGCATGTCTAGAATTAGAATTGATCACGACAACATTAGAGAGGGAATACCGAGCTTCCAGGCTTAAGGCAATACCTGACTGTAAAGTCAAGGATGAGTCCTCTGTGGGAATTAAATTACTGCATGCTGCAGCAACTGAGACCTTATCAATTCCTCGGGAAGATCTGATGCTGACCATTCTAGGAGACAGCCTATGATGCCAAGCAGATTGGATCAAATCCTATGGGGCAGCTGAACTGTTCTTAAATTATTCAGTCTGGAAACAAATACTATCCCAGGTAATTTTGGTCATTACCAGCTAGTGAATGTTGAAGGTGAAGTACTGTAAAGAAGCATTTGTCAGAAAAACTTAGAAATGTCAAAATCCTAATGAGAAAGATGCATTAAAAATTTGAAATAAATAAAATGTGAAAGTTTAAATGGAGAGACACTATTATGAATTTATTTGCTCACCCATAATTAAGGCTTGATTTTTTCCTGCAGCAATGATTCTTTCTTTAACATGCATAATCATTGTACCGTGTAATGCATTTTATAGGGCGTGGTGATATTCCTTGTCAGCTAGAAGAGCAGTGCCAGCATGAGCAGCCACCTAACAGTGTTGGAACTAGCAAAGAGTTGCATTTTCCCAACTCCTTGTATGACCTGCAAAACTGTGCGAAAGATCAGTATAGAGAAGTACTGAACCAGTTCAAAGTCAGAATCTGTTTTGATTGTGTTGGCTTTTGGAAATGTAGCTTTTTTCTGGAAAGCTGGGCTGATTATATACCCACAGCTCTGTAGCCAGCCCTTCAGACCAAACATTGTCTCTATGTGCTTGTCTTTGAGAGGCCCCAAACTATGTTAATTTTATTACTAAAGTGAAACAGATATGTCTCCATTTAAGGGACTTTGCCATCCCTTCCTATAGAAGTGTCTGTGTGGACTGGACATCAATAAAAGCTTTGCCAGTTGGACAGAGGAAAGGAGAGTGTGGAGCAGTTCTTCCTTGCTCACCTTCCTTTCCTAGTCTTTACATAGGAGCTAGAAGAGTCTCTATATTTCATCATTATTGTGTACCAGGGAAAAGGATCCTCTGGAAATGGAACATTTTTGCTAAAAAGCTTTTATGGCTTAGGGCATCTAATAGCAATATTTGTGAGAGCCAAATCATGGTGAAGGACAAAACAAAGACCTGTCAGAAGCAGGAAACTCATTTGTTGTATACCAGTGGCTATGCCAACATGTATGATGTCCATGACGCGCACCCCAAAGGTTATAATTTTTATAGGAAAAGCGATGTATTTATATTGTATCCACCACTGTGCTAAGTACCTTAACGTGTAGGACTGTGCCACTTATAGCAACTGGTACTAGGTAGTTATTAGGTATAGCTTCAGATCTTGGATTTGCATACAGCCATAAGAAAGCCATTTTTATTTTTGCTTGCCATTTTCTGAAGTAGAAGCCAGTATTGCATTCCCAGCTTCTTCTTGCTAGTGCTACAGATTTATCTTAGTTCATCCTGGGGTTATAAGGCCCCACCTAGAAGTCTGGCTTGTAGCCAGCGCTAGAGGGGAGCTGTAGAACAAACCTCAAGAGCGTTCTTGAGGTGTTTATTTTCCTTTGCAGGCAGAGGGTCAAAGAAAAAAATACATGGGAACCCAAAAGAACATGTTGAACATGCTGGTTTGGGGCACCAAAAATTACCTGATGGCTCAAAGGCAGCAACTTTCAAAATAAAGGTCCTGAGAGGAAATCATGGGGTTAAAGAAAGGGCTCTCTAAGCCAAGCAGAAAGATGATCTGGTAGAAGACACTTGCAGGGAACAGAGAGGGAAGACTTAACAGAAGAGCATTTAAAAAGGCCATACTGCAAGTCTTGGATTTCAGGTCCTGTGAATAAGCCTAGCTAACTTTAACTGTTTTGCTAAATAACAGAACTAAACAGAGGGACTAAAATGCTTCTTTTTTAGGAAAATAAGTTCCATATGGCTTCTGTAATGAATAAGCTGGAGCGAATCAGTAAAGGTGACTGTGTTTTGCCTACTGCAAAATGTGTATTAACACACTACATTGTGGAGAGCTTGGTCAGTCTGGGTTTAAAGATTCATGAAAGTATTCAAGATAAGAAAGGATGTAAGTTGAAAGCAGAATTACTGTTTCTGACTGACAACCAGTTTGGATATTCTTAATACAAAATCAAAGTATCTGCTTATGGTTTTGTTCACCAATATCGTTAGTCTATTTTAAATTAACTTTGCCTTTTCTCTGAAATAGCTTTTATGTGTAGAAGGTCTCTAAAAGGGTGTGAGTCCAAAAAAAAAAAAAAAACCCAAAATATTTGTTTCCTAGTTTGATGCTGTATAGAAGAAAGGAATTGGCTAAATATATAATGCAAAACTTAGAAATAAACCGCACAACACTCAAGCCTTATCCTGAAAATAGCAACACAAACAATGAAGTCCACATGAGGACTCATCAGTTATCATCTTGTATTGCATTCTTTTGACAAATGCACAGTTCAGTGATGGACTATGTCAGTTGCTCCTGAAACAGTCATCTGTGCAGGCAGTGGGAAACACCTCTTCCATGAAGAGGAAGGCTTTGCTACAAGTTCTCAGAGCTGAGATGGAGAGGATCAGGTGACGGTTCACTCTGTTGACACAGATCCTTGGTCATGTCATTTAAGGGCTGTCTGTAACCTGATTTACATGGATTTACATGAATGTAAATCAGGAATCACCTCCAATGAAACACAGGAAGCAAGTTCTGTATAAAGAGTCAGCCTGCTTTTTTTTCTCCTACATCAATTTTCTGCCTGTAAAGTGGGGGGTATTCGTGATTCTTTTCTTCAATGAGTTCTTGATTGCTTGTGCAGAAGGGCAATGCTATGGTGACAATCTTCAAAACAAAGCCTACAGTCATTTCCACTTTTTTTGTTATCATGCTAATAGACTTACTTCATTATTTTATGTAATGAGAAGTTCCCCTGGTTGTTTTATCCATAATTAATCACAGTGTTTCTGGCTTAAAAAACACTTCCTTTATACGTTGAGCTGTTCATTATTGCCCTTTAGTTGGTTCCATGCAATGTTTTAAATTCTGGGTAAGTCAATGATTTTTTGTTTAGCAAAAGGTATGCTTAGACCAACGCCCTGAACTCCACAGAGACACCATCCCAAATTAATTCTCCAGGTTGCAGCTGCATGATCTTGCTAAAGAAGTGAGTAATATTTTGACATTTAATATTAAATGAGTTATCTTTGAAAAATGCTTCCCTGCCCCTGGTGTACCTCAGGCAAATGGAAACATGCTTAACGTGCATAATGAAACCTTGGTAATGGAAAAAATGGGGAACTGAGACAACCTATCAGCATCTAGAATCTGCAGGACATAAAAACTGATGGCAAAATGAAGGTGAGGTTAAGACATAAACTAATCAAATTGATTGCATTTAATTGGAGCGCTCTTAACAATACAGCTGTGATTATTCTTAATCCTCTGCAAGTCTATAAAAAGATTTTTGGCAAGTGTTTGATTTTTCAGTGTTGAAAATTAGTTTGTGAGATTTTCAGTAGCACTGAGCATACTAGGTTTTCCAGCAACTGACTTAAGGGAGAATTCTGCGCTCTTCAATTCCTTTTCATCCAAAGAGCACTTGCTGTTCATGGAATTCTCTCTTCTTATTTTGGCCACCAAATTGTACCAGTATTTCCAAAATTTACTTTTAATTCAAAAAAAATAAGCAATCTGATGATGTCACTTGAGGAGCTTTCAGGAATTGTGATTGTTCAGGAACAAGCCCTGAGATTATGGTAGGAAGAGTTTGAACTTCATTGCTTATCTGTCAAGTATGCACTTGGCTTAAAAGGCAGAGGTTAAGAAAAAAGTAGAAGTCTGAAGTAAGTGTATAACAATTCTTCTGAAATATAACATCATCACTCCTTGAGGACATTTTGCATAATTTCCTAATTGTGAACAATTTAGCTTTCTCAAACCTTTGCCAGTGAAGCCTTTATACCATCACATGCCATCATTTGTCTGCAGCTATATCTAGCTTTATCTGCATACATCAATGCTATGTTTCCGGTAAAGAACATTATTGCATATGCATATGCATGACTCAGAAACCTGTGGTCTTTATGTTATTAGCAACTCTTCAACAGAAGAACTGACTCATCTTTCAAAAAAATGTCTGTATCAGAATATCTGAAATCGTCACAGGGATTTTAAAGAAGTTAAAGACCTAGTTCTATAAGAGGTCGAGTGCTGAATAGGCTTCAACAGACTGAGGCAGGTCCAATTCCCATTGTTTTCCTGAGTGGTTGTGATTGTTGACTATTCTACCACTTCGGGCCATTAGGGAATTCAGCTCTTCCTCTTCAACTACTCTATGCTAGATAATTTTCCCTCAAGTTAATTGATTACCAATCAATTTGAGGTAATTTAGACAGTTGTAATGACTGCTCCCCAGATGCTTGTTCAAAGCTGCAAATATTTACTGTTTATACTAATCGCCTAATGAGCAAGCAGCTAGTTTAAGGCAGAAAAAGCACCATATAGGCAAATCTTACAGTTCTTGGCTGCATATGCACAGTCTTGTAAGCAAAGGGTGTTTTCAGCCGGCAGAAAGGATAGATGATGTAAAATACTATCATGATCATGAAAAGGATAGTCACCACCAAAGAGGAAGCTGGTTAGTCTGTTGTGTTTTTAAAGTATTTGATTAATGTTGCAGAAAGAAAAAAAAAAGTTTCTCAAGTTCTTAGTATTAAGAGAAAATTGCCTTGCTGAGACATACACTTTTATCCAGAATATTTGAAGTAAAGCAAAGGTCCTGTCACTGTTTGTTATATAAAATTTATGATGTCTGCAACAGAAATCTAAAAAAGGAAAAAAGGTTGACTGAGTGCAAAATTAACAAATTGTGGCCCTTATGGATTATATTAATCAGGAAATAAGAGAATTACATGGTATAGTGAGTAAACTGCTTAGCTTTCAGGCCTGGAACTGTTCATTTTTAATAACAATAAAAAAATTAGAAATGTGCTGTGGGGAGCAGACCCTTGGTCTTCATGGAGAATAACCTAGAGCACTTCACTGCCCAGGTTCTGGCCCACTGGCATGTACGTAACATTGGCTGGGAGAGCTGGAGTCTCTCAATGCGCAGAGGAGAAAACATCGCATAGAGTGGAGGGCTTGCACTGCTACTGCCTGCCCTGTCCCTCACGGTGGCCAGTCAGGGATCGACTGCTGTCAGTGCCTCAAACTTTGAGAGCCGTTTGGGAATTTCAGATGAATGTGGGAGAGTGGAAATATTCTGGCAGACCCACTGAGAGTATTGAAAGCAAACTGAGTTACTCGGGGTCTCAATTTAAACATAGTTGGTGGTGAATGTGAACATGCACCCAAGTCTAGAGTCCACAGCTGCTGAATCCTGCTCAAGTACCACTTCTTTGGTGATCCCTGTGAGAAATGAATGAGCTAACAGAAACAAAGTGGACGCTAGATAAGACTAGCAGTGGGGAATGTATATTCTTATGTTACACAGTGCCCAATACACTTCTGATACTATCGCAAAAGAACTAGCGTGTCTCCAGGTTACTCTGTTAAAAATAAAAACAAAATAATAGAGGATGTTATTTTGCTTCATTACTGGTCAATATGCAAATAATTTCCATTTTCTTTTCTGATTATACTTCTGTGGTCTAGGATTAAGCAGGATTTAAAGATTTAATTTTATGATAACTAGAGTCTTTGTTTTGTTTGTCTTAGGACGAGTTTGTTACAGAATCTCTTTTTACTTATTAATATGGAAGATGGAGTTAGCAGGACAGCAACAGTGTGCAGAAAAAGAAGTACGCTTTTACCTACAGAACTTACTGCCTAAGGGGAAAGGAGTTCTTAGCAGGGCTAAGGGTAGCATAGTGCATCATTTAGAAGCAAAGAGAGCATTAGACTCCCTAAATCACATACCTGTGAAGCAATGCAGTACCCCTGGGAAACGCATCTGGAAACAAAAAGCTGGGCTGATTCAATAGATGAAAACGAAACATTCCATCAGTCCTGAACTGAAAGATGCAGTATATAGGTTTGCAACAGATTTCTTTCAGCCAGATTTTCATTTTGATTTGGTTTGAAAACCCTTGTAGAAATGCTAGGGATTCCCACAGGCGGAAATAAATACAGTGGGTCTTGGGTTTGGCCTGTAGGGTCAAGCTTAATAATAATTTTAATAGTGATAATCTGATGCCAAACCTTGAATCCATTAGAAAAATGCATAATCCTTTTTTGTGAAAATAGCCTAACTGACCTCTGGGCCTGCTTCGTAATTATCACGGCCAGTTAATATTTTGCATTGCATTAAACTTCACAGTATATACACAGTCCAGGGGTCATTTTCAAGAAAAACCAGCATTTTCATAGTTGAAACACAGCTATATTAGAGACAATGTGTTTCCTTTCCCCTCTAACTGGAAAATTCTGCCCCCTCATCCCAATAACATTTCAAATACCAGTATGCTAATTGTAACCTGCTGCTGACTTTTTAATGGCTTCACTTCCATATTGTGTCTCGCATCAACAAGGTCTCCAGACACTGTGCTGACTGAAGTCTCAATCCCTTATTCATATGAGTAATCTGCATTCATACAACTAGTCACGTTGACGTAAGTCACAGAATCTGGTGCCGCTGATTAAATGTTTGTGTTACAGGGAAAGTTGTCTGTGGCATGGTTGAGACATGTTATGGTATGTATAGCATTAAGGCAAGAAAATTCTGTGAGGACTGGCAGTGTTTCAGACTCACCTTTTCAATGGTAAATTCCTTCCTCTTGTCTTCACTAAGCTTCTGATGCAATGTTATTATTTGGTGAGTGAGTAATAGCAGCATTTGATTCAAAATAATACAAAAGCAGAAGTACAAGGTTTTCATTCACCAATTGCTTCCTACATTACCGGTACAGCTAAGCATGGTTGTTCCTTGCTTTTTATCATGTAAAGAGTGACACATATCTGGAAGGAGAAGAACTCAAATGTTGATGTATAAAAGCTTATGTAGGAACTTCTTCATTAAGATAAATCTCACCTAAAATTATCGAAGAGAATTCTGAAACTGCAAACCTAAGTTGTCATGAAGGAATATTTCTTGGACATTCTATTTTTATTTTCCTAATGAAAACCCTCATGAGTTTTGCACTCCTGAAGATTCATGAAGAAAACTTTAAAATACAACAATTGAGGTTTTTGCATTCTGATGCAAAAAATTTTCTGATTTTTAGCACATAATTTTGTGAAGTGTGGAGGGTTTTGTCAAGTATTTTGATATTAAATGGATTTTCTTTTTTTCAGTCCACTAAAATAACAGACAGATAATTCTCTATCCATAAATGTATCTTCATTTAACAAATAGGTCAATGATTTAGATGGCATTGCTGATATAAAACAAGCATTGACTGTTATTGATAGAAACAATGAGTAATTTACTTTTATCACCTCCACATAAGAAAGAGTACCCTTTACGCGTGTGCGTTCAGAACATGTCTATTGTGTGCAATTCTCTCTCTGTACCCACAGAAGGCCCACAGCTATCAATAAACTGCACTCCAAAGTCACTGAGAAGACTGTGTCATGCATGATTCTGTGCACGATACTTCTGTGATTTGATTTCCTTTCTGAGGAGATTTCCACAGAAAAAGATCCATGCATATGGTGACCATGTAGTCTTGCAAAGAAACGATGTTAAGGATTATGCAAAGAGGTAGAATCCCGCATAGCTTCTCCGCAGCAAAGCTGCCTACCCCATTTCTGTAAAATTAGGGTGGATTTGCTTCCCTTTGCTACATCATACAGGGTGGAACCAAAGTCCCTCTTTAGCTCTTGACATCATAAGGTTGCTGCTTTTGTATCATCACTTTCTGGGGATATGACATGTTGTAGCCATGATGTGTCACAAGAAATATTTTTTGTAGAGGTGGAGGAATTGAGGCTTTTCTTCTTTGTATTTTGCTAACTGAACCAAACTATTAGAAAATAATTTGATTGAGCAGGAACTGAAGCAGACACTTTCTGTGTCTTTCAAGAAAATGTGAACCTCCCAAATTACATCCATATTTTGGCATGAAATGGAATATATATTTTGGATTACAGTATGACTTTACCCTGCACTTTCTTTTTGTTCTAAGGATATTTTGAAACAAAAGGTAGTATTTTGAAATGAAAATACATTGAAATTTCATTACTTCATTTTTTCATTCGTATGGCTAAATGAAATATTTTGGCATTTCTGTACTGGATCTTGTAATTTTGAAAATATTTTCCTCTGGTGAATCTGATTAATATTCTGGGGGAAAAAAAATTGTGGATACTTATTCCTTCTATTCATTTCCATTTGCAAATTATTGTCAGTCACTGAGATATGATAACTGAGTAGTAAATTAATACTCATAATCCTTTGTAAGAAAAATAATTTGTGTCTATTGGCATATCATTTTTTAATGCAGGACTTAAGATCATAAAAAGAATAAGTAATAGGAAAAATTAAATGGAAAAAAATGGAAAATTAAAAGTGTTTGAGAAAAGAGATTTTCAGTGAAAACTTAGCCAGCTTTCAGGACGAAAATTTTAGCAAATGTAGTCATTTATCATGTAGAGCTAGCTTTAATTTCAGATATGAAGAGCAGTGAGGAGCAGAGGCTCAAGCTGGACTTTTGCTTGCCTACTGCTCTAGGTTACATTATTCCAGTCACAAGAAATATCAGTGAACGTACTGATAAGCACTGCATTACCATGGATGTTGGCACTGTAATATGTGAGACTTGGGGCTTATTTTTAACTTTCTCACTCTCATCTTCTGTATGAACTTCAGCACACTGGCATTATTCTTCTCCAAGTTTGATCAAGAACTACTTGCATCTGCCTACTCTGTGGATGCCTCCTCTTTTGGACCGTGACATGTTTTGGGGGTTCCAGAAGCTGCTCTCGTTTCAATAATAATAAAAACCTTCATTATTACTCTTTTGTCATACTTCAGCCCTTCATACTTCAGAAGCCCTTCATAGGCTTCTCATGGTAACTTAGGGCCCTGACCCAGTGCCCAAAGGGAAGAGTCAAATCAATATCATTGAATCTTCAGGGTCCATTGCAAACAAGTCTGGACAATAACAATAGTATTTTAGGGTTTACAGGCTCTGGGTATATCCTGTTTGAAATCTGTAGTTTCCCCTTGGCCTCCACATTTATATTGACATATCAGATGAATGGAACTTGGCCTGTCTTCTTTCAAAGGATTCGGTTCTAAGTCCTGGCCAAGGACAGGCATAATTTCAGAAGGTTGTTAGTTATGCTCTTTTGCGTATTAGATGTGTTTCAGGTGCTTGTGTAGACCTGAGAATTGGTCGTCGCCCTTTCTTTGATGCATTTGCTCTCATAATTCTTCTGCAGGGTAGATGTCTGTTGTTAATTTCCATTCTGCAAAAGCTGAGGGAAAAAGAAGCGGCAGGAGATTGTAGAGGAGCTGGATTTTGCACCCAATCTTTGGTAGGCCCGTAGTTCCCAGGCCTTTATAGCTGTGGGTCCGGTAGTCCTTCCTCGGACAAAGCACCCATTTTTGTTACTTATAGTGCTGAGGGAACTTGGGCTGACAGGACTCGAGGAACTGGCACAATAACCCTAAATCCTGCCTGAGCAAACTAAGAAATGTCATTGTGGGAAAAATGTTATGAAAGTGATTACTCTACCTGCTCATTAAGTGCGTGTGTGTGGGAAGCTGGGGCGGGCAGTAGGGCTGGGTGTGACAGGAGGCCGCCAGAAGAGACATGCATGGCCAATGGCAGCAGAGCGGGGAAAAGCAGGTGCAGCCCTAAAGGCTCCGAGATGTGACTCTGGCACACCTGAGAGGGAGGCAACCTTGAAAGGAGCGAGAGAGGAGAGTTAATATCAAGCAATATTGGCAGGCAATTCACCCCCAGGGCCAAGCACGCAGCAAAGGAGATGGGGGTGGCACAGACAGGTTTCTTTCTCTTATCTCTCTGCCCCCTGCCTTCCACCCCCACCCCATACACTTACTGCATGTTATAAGGTGTAAACAAATCTGTTTAGGCTGGAAAATATATCTTTTTTTTTTCCATCCTGAAATTTGGTTGGTCTTGGTTCTTTTTTTTAACGGTAACAAGGAAGAAAAAGTCATGTTCAGGAACATTTGGCACACTTTAAAATGTTTTTCTAAACTGTTTTTACTTGTGGAAAGCTCCTACAAACTAATAAAAGCCATGACCTCCTCAAGGGACTTTCTTTAACACCCTTTTACCTTTACTGTACCACTTTATAATATCCTCTCCCCAGAATTTTCAGAATAATTTAGGGCCCTGACCCAAAGCCAGTGGGAAGAGTCATATCAGCTTCAGTGAATTAGGTCCTTAGAGTCCTTTGCACAGCTGCCAACTCACTAAAAAGGGTGTAATATGCAGGCTAATAAGCTACTTAAAAAACATAATGTGAGCATAATTCTCCACTTCATTACATTGGTTTTACATGCCACTAAAGCCAATAGAGTTACACTGGTGGAAAACCAGGGTCACAGAATGGAGGCTCACCCCCTATACTAGCCTTTTAAAACTGGTTTCAAAGATCAGAGGCAGTTAGTCTGTATCGTATACTAATGTTGGGCCTGATCCAAAGCTCCCTGTACTCAACTGGAGTTGTTCCATCAGGCCCTAGGGATATATATGTCTATGTGCACAGATGTGTATATGTCTCTGTGTCAATCTATCTGTGTAATTTATCTATTTTTACCATGCTCATCGCTAGAGTGACTAAGAGCCTGAGTGACTGAGGTTAAGCAATATGTAAAGTCCCCAAAGCCTTGATCTAATATATACTTGCTGATCCTGTAATATAAAAATAAATGTAGGTTAGCGTATAATCTGTGGGACATATACAGTCAAGCATGCAGAACACACAGAAAGAGCAGGGCTGTTTCCCATCCAGTTGGACAGGTTATGCCATTGGCAGGACATAGCAAGCTGCTGCCAAAAAGGCATCACCCATTTTTTAATTCTCAGACTCTGTTTTTATATGCTGCTGATGGATATCGGATGAATTGCTCATTGTAAATCAATAATACTTCATCTTCAGATTAATGAGGAACTAAAACTGTTTCTAATAAATGTTTAAATGCTTAGCATTTTTTAGAAACCAAGCCTTTTATGAGGAATCTTTTTTTTTTTTTTCTGTCAGGCAAGAATGGTATAAAAACATTGGGGATAACCTTGTGAATTGTTGAAAAGTAAAAGAGTAAATGGATGGGCATGCATTCTAGCTCTTTTCTTTATAATTTCAACTGCATAGAACCATGTTGTGCAGCCAACAGAATCATAACAGTCAATACATATGATGCAGTATCTGTTTTGATGAAAATCAATGTCCTTCAGAAGAGCAATCATACTATTAAGTAATAGTGCCATATCATAGCTGTGATGTTATTACTCTGCTTCAGATTTTGTCCTACTGAAAAACGTCTGGGGAAACTGCAAAGGGGAAAAAAGTTGTTGTAGTGTGCCTCTTGGTAGTTTCTAAGCCTGAAGTTTTGCTTGTGAAAAAAAAAAAGGTGTCAACTTATTGGGTTTTTTGTATATTTGTATTTAGGAATTCTTTCTGTGAAGTAATGAAAGATGAGGGTGAGAGATGGATTTAAAATGAATGGGGCAGAAACAATTCGTTTTTATAAAGAACAAATGTTTTATCCTCCAGAGGATCTATGTGAAGTGAAATTGTATGTCAGAAGTAGCAAGGCACTGCAGTGGTCAGTAAACTGCAAACCTTTGCTGTTCATCAAACAAAGAAAAGCAATGAAATGTTCTTAGAATTTCCTTTTTACTGTGTGAGGAATGAAAATAGCCCAAAATAATGTGGTGGGTGAACTGTATACACCGGGCAATAAACTAAACTTCCTGTCTCTAACAAAAGGCTTCTCTTTATAAAGTGCCAGCACTTTTAACTGCAAAACATTGTTATCCAATTCTCCTTTAGCTCTTTAAGAATGTCTTCTGAGAAGTTTGTAGTTTGGCATTTAAATTTTTGGATATTTTTTTTAGAAACATAAGCTGCTGATAGATGAAGAGCATAAGCTGTACTGTTTGGAGCCCTGGATTCCAAACGTTTTGGAGAGCAAACCACTGTCAACCTCTGATCCATCTAGCAGGCCCCCTGCACAACTTCATAGAAATGAATTTATATATTTTGCTCTTTCATGAGTTTTTGTGGGCTGATTACAGACCTACTCAAGCACTAGTATTTCATAGTTGGAGCTGTATCAGCTTGGAGGTTCTTTTCCCCCTTCCTGATCACACAAATAATTCATATCTTTCTGTCAATCTTGCAAACAATCATGTTTAGCTACTAATGGGTTCTAGTGTCTCCTACTGGAAAAAAAACCATTATATCTCTTCCATCAGTTGCCTCTCAGCTGACAGGGCTATGTCCTTTACCTCAATGGTAGACTGACCTTTTTTCCTGAAGAAAATTAGAATTTATTCTCATTTAGGGTTGTAGATTTGTATACTCATGGTTGTACATGTAATGTCCCCTCAAATGGTTATTCTGTTTTCCTGAAACAGTATGGGAGACAGATGTATACTGCTGAAGATTAAAGTCTGTTTGTTCAAGTAATGATCAAGAAATTTAATCCATCATCTCACAGTGATGGTTTTGGAGGTGCTGACACTTGTTTTCTGTAGGCAGCATAAAAATCTACCAGTTTTTGTCACCACAGCAGCAGAGGTGACAAGGACTGCTAGGTGTATGGAATCCAAGGGGCAATCTAGATTTGCACACAGGCCTAACTGGGATACACATGAACTTCTCCATGTGCGGAGTTTTGGTTCATCATCTTCAAGAGATGCACTGGGCTGAATTAAACCTAAACTGGCAAACAAAGAGTTGTCAGGAGCCACTGGGGAGGGGCAGAAGGGCTCAGTCAGTGGAGAGTGGCAACACCTGGAGTGGCTAACAGTTTAAATAGGCACACCTGCAGAGGAGTTAGCTTTTCTCTCCTGGAAAAGTGTCCTTGGAGTTGCTCCTCTAAGAGAAGATTTGGATTGTGTTTTAGGAGCAAGTTTGGTACAGAAAAGAGGCCTGCTCTAGGTTAGTAGTCTTCAACTTGATATTTTGTTGAGTAAGTTGTTTTAAGATGCATCTATGCCAGGCTAGAGTTTCCATGGCTGGTATACATGGAAAATGTCTTGTAGTTTCACTGACCTGTGGGGGAGAGAAATTGAAAGCATGTATGAATTGTGTCTGGAGTTGCTGAGGATTAATTATTTTGTGGTTTTGTGTGTTGTTTGGTGGTTTTTTTTCCTTATGTGGTTTGCACTTAAGTTGATATCTGGAAATTGCAGGGTTATGGGTTATGTGCTGGCTGGAGGGCTGAGTTGCAAAGAGGCAGACTAGGGCGGACCTGGAGCAGTGGCTAGCAGCAGGCTGAGATCAGCTTGGTCTCTAACTGCAAAGAGTTGGTCTTCTGTACCTTCTCCAAAGCTTGGGTTTCTCGCAGTACAGGTACTGGGCTTGGGCTGATCTTCTGGAGTCAGGGACTCCTCGTGTCCCTGACTTCTTAACGGGCTCTGCACTCTTCTGAGAGGGACTCTGTGAACATCATGAGCAGATCTGCAAAGACTCTGCCTACAGGCTGGTGAGGCTAAAGTACTGTTACATGGCTGTGCTAGTGCAGTGTGTGAGATGACTCCAGGTAAACAGCCTTGATAAGATTGCTTAAATGTTAACAGGCTTTTTGCTCACTTTAAAAGAGATATTGGGGTCTTGTTGCAAAAGGGTGCAACAGGTGCTTAACGAGTGCTTAATTCCCATGTGCTCCAGGGAAGAAATTGTGTTTAGAAGAGCATGCTGCCCTGCTGTGTTTATCTAACTTGCTCATCTTCACTTCTTTTTAGTTAGTCTCCCTTTGCATTATTCCTATGTAGCTCTCATGAGGAGTGAAGATTCCCCTCTGTTCCCTTGTCTGTGTCTGCAAAGGACTTAGAGGTGTTTGAACAAGGGATTATCATTGCTTTAAGGGGGTGAACTCAGAAATGTGTTTTCCTTCCCATACTAGAGACTAAGCATGAGGGTAGAAACCCAGTGGGAGCTGCCAACCCTCTCAGAGGTACGAACATGCCAACATGTTAATTCTGCAAGAGGCAGCAGGTCCCGCTGAGTTTGGAGCTGGTGGGAGTGGGAGCGTTCTCCTGAACCACTAATTCCTTTCTGATGTCCTTGGGTCTGCTGTCCAAAATAGTGATGTCTGCTTGGGCCCTTGTGTCCCAGGCTGCTGATCCTGCCCTAAGGGATACAAGGCTTCATGTGCCTGGCAGGCTGTCCCAGTCAATTCACTAGGTGTGGTACCTCAGCAGTGCAAGGCCCTAAATGAGGGTGCTGCAGGCTTTTCACTGATTTGTGAGTTTGGGTGTTTCGTTTGTGCACTATGTCTATCCTCTGAGTACGTGTGCTGCATACTGCGTCGGTGGGTGTGCTTGTAGCGGAGGAAAGGCATGGTACTTGGGGTACTTGGGCACTGGGGAGGCAGCATCTCCTGCCCTTGCCTTTGCTGGGAGTGGAACAGTTGTTTGTTTCCTTGTACTTGTGAAGTCCAGCACTTTGAAATTGTGTGGATGGCATAATGCAGCTGTGCACTAAAGAGGGAATGCTTCACTTACCTATGCAATGGTGTTTCTTCAGACACTATTTAAGGGACCCAATTTAACCCAATTTTGACCTCCCATACACCCAGGTTAGTTGACACTGGTGAGAGTCACCCTTTACTCACACATGTGAGATCAGGTTCAGTTGCAATCTCTTGGTTTAACAGCAAAAATGACTATCCAGCAGCATTCCTGCTCGACTGAAGTCTTCACAGAGATTCATGTGTTTGGCTCAGCATGCCTTGACATTAATCTGCTGTTGGAATATCTATGGGAAAGAACAGCCAAGCGACTGAAGAGTATAAGAAATCTTAGTTTGTCTGGCACAGACTAGCCTGCCACCATAAAAGATGAAAACACAAGAGAGGAGGTAGGAGGAGCCCACTCAGCTGTTTCAGTTTTCAACATGCAGTCTGGGCTGGCTTCCTTTTGATTATCAGGGAAAGCTAAGAAAAGTAAAACAGTGTTGCCACTCTGTGAAACATACCCTTTAAAACGAGCTAGGTCAACCAATCAACTTATGGGTCAGTTGTGAAGGGAGTTAATGTGTGTATTAATGATAAAGAGATAGCATTAATATAGTTTCAAAGTGTTTCATATTTAAATGTGGCTCCGAGTTTGTTGTGCATTACAGGACAAATATAACTAAGGTGGGGCTGAGTGCAAGAGCTGGATTCCAGCCTGTTTTAGGAAGCCAAAATAAACACTTAAACAAATACAACATTTCACATGGACTTTTGTGCTAATTATCTACAGTTTCTGATGCTGGCTTTTAAAAGGGTGGGGGGAAGACTGAAATATCTAGACAGCATACTGATGGGAATACTGTGGGCTTTATCCTGATCTTGCTGTGTAAATCATGTCTGACTCTTCAGAAGTTCAGGAGGAGGGTTGCCTGGCCTTTCTCACCAGGCTATATTAGGATAGACTTGAATTTTTAAAAAGTGAAACACCAGAAGTCACTGGGTGGATGCTAAAATGAGGATCTGGTTGTCAGGCTTCTCGCTGCTAGTTGCTCTGCTGTGTGATTTAGAACAAGTCTCTGTGCCTCTGTTTCCCTCTTGCCCTTTGTCGCAAGACTGACAGCTCTGTGCTATTTATTTGCCTTGCAATCCTGTCTGTGGGCCTAGTCCCTTCAAATTCACTCCACATTTGTTTTATCCCTCCCTCTCTGTTACTTAGCTTATCTTTTTCTAACTCTACATATTCTACTTTTGTGTAATGAGCTCTGTCTGCGGGTCCAGCCTTGGCATTCTTGTTTGCTTGGACTGTAAACTCTTTGGAGCAGATTGGTTTGCTCAGTGCCTTTTTGTCTTATCCCTTGTAATAAACATTATTGCTAATAATAAGGGATAGTTGTTACCCCAAATAGCTTTTTTTAAAAAAAACCCAACCAAACAAAACCAAACCTATAGTGTAATCCCATACTTTACTGTAGTTGATGATAGCACTTAAAGGTTTAGGATTTGCATCCTTGAAGCTTTTATAATGCCTCATGCGGCAGGGCTCTGGTCTTCTTTAAGAGTTGCAAGGTGCTACTGTTATACTACTAATAAAGTGCTTATAAAACAAAAACGTTTAGAGCTACTTTCTGCTCTTGGTATGTTGTCTCCTAAAAAAAAAAAACCCTCTCTGTTTCTGCTTGTTTTTTGTGGCAATAAAAGCTCACTGATGTGTGTTAAGCTCTGTAGACACACTTTAATTACTGTGCATCTGAATGGCTGTCACATTAGGAGTTAAAGATCTCTATTTCAAGGAAAGAAACATTTTTATGTTTCTAATATAAATGAGTATGCTTCAGCCTTTCTACCAAATTCAAACTGCATGGAAGGGTATTTTATAATAGACTAAGAAGGCAATATAAAATTAAGTAAAGCTGGGTCTGGTGCCTAAAAATATTTGGCAGAATTCCCTGGAAAGCCACATTTGAACACTTTTAATATATATTACAAGGCAGACAAGAATAATTATCTTCTCTTGAAGTTCCCCAAGTGAGAGAAGTGTATTGTAATGCCCTTTGAAAGAAAATAATATAAGTTGCCAAATGATTATGTCGTGGAATTCTTCCCTACCCCCTGCCTCGTTCACCCATCTGATTGTATGCAAGAGAGGAAGAACATGGTACAAATGAAGCTGCTGTTTTTACATTCCTTGTTAAAAGACAAAACTTAACACCTTTAAGTAGATTTACCTGTCAATGTACAGGGTAGTCCTTGCAAAAAAAGAATTAAGGCAAGTATTTCTAAATGACTAAAGCACAGCACTATTAAAGATGAGGCAACTCTTTCTTACAAGTTTGTTATGAATTCCTGGGAAAATTCAAGTAACATTGACTATTTTTTTCTCCTCCCTTCTACATGCAGTATTCAAAACCAGGGATGTAAAAGCCTTTCTGATTTGTCTCTTTAGCTGCTATTAGAATGAACAGCAAAGTCTTAGCAGTTGGAGCTGAGACAAAATAGGATTAAGTGAACCTGTAGCAACCATTGGTATTTTAAATGGACCTTAGTAAATGCCCAGCTCCCTCAAAAATTAAGTTGTCCCCATGAAAATCCCTGTAGAGACAGATAAAGGAAAGGACATATCTTTAGATGAGAAAGAGAGCTTTCTTAAAACATGGAGATCCTTTTAGAGTCAATGGAAACACTCTCTTAGTGCCAGGTATCGTGGCTTTTATTTTTTTTTCAGTCTCATTGTGCCTGTTAATAGATAGTTACAAGGAAGGGCAGTTGCGCCAGCATCTTCCTTGGAGCTTATCTTGTCTGTCATAGTCTGGTGATGAGGAGTGTAAAGGCAGTCAGAGTAAATGAACCAAAACATGATTCTTGGAAACTGAGTTAGATGCAAACTTCAGAGTTAATTTCAGTGTGTTTGGGGCCAAATCTATGGTGCATGAGGAAAACCTGAGTCCTGATACTGAATTCCTAGAGGGAAAGAGAGGCATGGGCTCATGAAATCAACATGGGAATAGAGGGGCTGAGGGAGAGGCCACATTCTCTGCTGTTGTAGGCTGAAATTGCTGTTACTTGGATAAGAAAAGTTCCTTCTGATTTACACCAGCCAAGAAAGGTCCTGCAGGGTCTTGAGAGCGCTGCAGATATATGATCCTGCAAGTGAAGAAAGAAAACTAGGAATATATGGAGGGACAGTGAGAGATAGTTTGGCAGCAGGATTTAAAGTCAGAAACAGGGTGGGAGGCAAAGCTGCGATGGGAGTGCTGAGGCTGAGCAATCCTACCCTGGGAAATCTGTCTGGCTGAGGGGCTGCAAGCTGCTTTCTTAATTATTTACTTTTTCAGACCAGAGGATGTGAAGTTAGACTCTCTTATTTCAAGGGGGAGGTGGGAAAGCTGAAGGAGAATTGTGTTTATTTGATTTAGTGGAATCGTTCATATGAAATATGTGCACATGGTTTGTGTACATCTATTTCAATGAAGACCATTCAATTAGTCAGGTGTTCAGGAGCGATTATTTAGATCTCTTGGGAAACGTTGGTATACTATCTTCCACATGAGTGTCATCATGCCTGGCCTGTTGCACAGAGATAGGGTAACATCTGCAAAATTAACTTTTAGAAATGTTCTAATTTAGTCTGAATGGGACCAGTAAAACTGTGGTTTCATTTTATGGGTAACAAATTGATCCTTGGAATACTTCTCTGCTGCAGTCAAACATGGTGCTGTGAGTGTGTAACCCTATCTCCCTCTGGCACCGATGACAATGTTCCTGAAGCAGCATGGAGCTCAGCACAGCCTAATCACCATATATTTATTCTTCTTCTTGGGAAGGTTTTGCAGTTGACATCAAACTGCATTTTGCAGCTGCAGTTCAGCATGTGCCACAGTCATATTCTGAGCACATATAGCCATCTATTAATAATTTTGTCTGGGAAGTTGGCTAAGGCTTGTCATTCTTGGTTATGTGAGAGGACTAACTGTCCTTATGCAAATTACCATGATTTATGTTGTACATGGCATTAGAGGTACTGCAACTGTATGTTGTTAATTGCTATTATGGACTCATCTCCACAAGCTTTTGGTGAATTGATTCCTGTAGGCAGCTGGTACTAGGAAAGGTGAGAGATGATGCACTGTGGTTGAGGGGGAAGGCTTGGTGGTGATGACAGCTTCATTCTTCTCTCTTCCTTTCCCCTCCTGCTCTGTTGGTAGAGCACAGTGTATTGGAATAGATCTAAAGACACTTTGCAGTTCATAAATGTTAGGCATAACTCGGGCCAAAATGCAGTGCAGGAGAGTCCACTCCTTCAGGCAACTGGGTCCTGCAGAGAATCAGAGGAGGAGGTGGTGCTTTCACCCTGTTTCTGGAAGGTAAAGCAGTTGGGTGCTTTCCACCTATGCCAAGTGCACCATGTGTAACTCGTATACCTCTCTACTCCCAACTTTTATTGGCTTAAGGAAGAGAGAATCTGCAGCCAGCTGAGAGTGCAGGGCTCAGCTGCCTTAGCAGTGCCACTATGTTGGCTATTGTACATTTTTTCAAGTCTGTTTTTATAATGCAACAGATCAGAGCTTGAAAAACAGGATGTCTTGGAGCATAAACTAGATGAAAACAAGCTACAATGAAAGTGAAAAAAACATATCATTTTACTGCCGATTGAAAATTAGGACCAGATGAAGCCGCTGAGGCCCTGGGCATTTAATTTACTGGAGTTGGTCACTCCTCTGTGAAACCAGCATCAGTCTGCGTTCTCTGCACATAAGTGATATCTTTGTTTGTATTTGACATAATTGGTTGAAGAAAATAATGAGATGGATTGTTTTGGTTTTCTTGTTTGCATAAACTTTACGTACAAGTGATTTACTTTGTAAGCCACTATGATAGGGTGTTGGTAGTTTACATGGCCAAGAAATTCTGTAGAACAAAGCTATCTAATGAAGTGTTGCTCTGAATCTGGAGACTAGGTTTCTAAATAAACAGGTTAATGCACCTTGGCAAAGGTTTTTGTTGTTTTTGTTTACCCTCCATTTGCATGCATATGAGTTTTATCAATCATAGCCAGAAAGAAAAGTTGCTTTGCAATCTAGCCTACTTGTTCTCTTTCTGTGAAGTAAACACACCTTTTCCTAGGGACTCCTTGCCTAAGACTTTCATTGTGTGGTACTCACTGACTCAGCACCTATTTAGTTTGTGGTCATGTATATATACATATCTCTCAGTTTATTTGGTTGTCAGTCTAGAAGATGGTAGGATTATAATGGACTTCACACAGCAAAATGTCATTGTCCTTTGAAAATGAATTCTTCTTTGATCTTTCAGGCTGACAAATCAGTTGTCCGGATACCAAACTGAATGACTTTTTTTGTACTGTTTGTTTTCAGATCTGCTTCTACCTGAAAAATTTGGCTTACAGTCTGAATACCTGTGACTGAAGAGAATTAATCATGGTCACAAATCAGGTAACAACAGAACCTCCCTCCATATTTGCATTTGTTTGTAGTATTTTTATGGAACATGTTTAGAGGCAAGTTTTTGGTGGTGGTCTTTTAGGGGAGTTAGGCTCTCAAGCCATTTTAAAAACATACCTCCAACAGCCTTCATGATGATTTTATGCACTTAAAGGCAAACAAACAAAAACCCCCTCACACATGTAACCAGTAATAAGAACTGGAAGCATACTTAGCTATACAGGAAATGGGATTTCCATACCATGGGTAATATGGACTCTCTAAAAAAAAATTCTCATTCTAATGGATACATTTTTAACTCTTGCCAAACATGTTTCAGTAAAAATATTGATTCAGAAGGGTTGAAACATCTTATTTGGATAAAGTAATTTTGCTTTGTTTAGCGCAACTAACGGGCAAAGCTAAAGTTTGCTTTGATTTATTGGGAAATATCTTGAAATAAGAAGTCAGGAGGATACTACTGAAATAAGACATTTTGGATATTAATGGACTTTTTGATATTAAACATTGTCAAAACAGACACCTTCCACTCCCAAACAGTGAAGGGTTTTTCTGGAGAGAAATTTCTTGCTGAGATATTTCATGAGTGTTAATAGCAAATGTTCAGTCTTAGCCTGGTATATTGTGAGGTTCTCGCCAACTTGGTTGTAATAATGACCTGTGGTGGTATTGTCCAGCCTTGGGAACTGAATGCTGGCCAGGCTTTTAGGACTGAGGAGCTCGCGTGTATTGGGAAGAAGTAGCGATGGAAGGCATGCAGTGTGTGTCACTGGGTGACTTCTTCCTTCACTCTAGTCTGAACAGTGTGCAGTGCTGCTGATAGGACCTGGAATATGCCACTTGTACTGGGAGAGGGACGGATATCTAAAAAAATGTCGAGAGAGAAGAATAAGTGATATTCAGGGGGGAGAATGAGACCCCCTCTACCACTGAACAAGCACAAGATAAAGGCTTTCTCAGTCTCAGTGCAGTTACTGTTATGTGTGAGCCCTGCCAGTGTGTATTTTCTGCACTTGTACACAATAAGTTGGTATCTGCACTGGGCTAAATAGTTATTTGACTAGAGATATGTGTGTATGCAACAGACTGGGTACATGGCCATGGGCTCTATATGAAGCTCTCCAAACATGCAGGCATGTAGGTATTTGTGTGTGCTGAGTCTCTGGGTACCAAGGAAAGCTGAAGCTGTCCTCTGGAGCAAATGGAGAAGGAAGAGGGTGATGCACACCTGGTAGATGTCCAGATTGGAAAGGTGCAGTGAGACCTCTTCAGCCTTCCTGCTGTACTTTGTTCCCAGCTGTTCTTGTCAATACAGAGTGTGAGCAAATTGCACTCGCAGGAGAAAATTAAGGCCAGTCAGAGGGCTTGTGTGTGCATAATGCTTTTAAATAAAAAGCCTGAGAACCGTTTTCTTTTGACTTTGTTCTGGGTAAGTTTAATGTGGTCTTCTGTAAAGAAAACAAAAGTCTGGAAACCCAAATCTCCAGGAGACTCTGCTCTATTAGATAATTTGAAAATCTTTAATGATCACACACATAGATCTGAGATCTCAGGCATGCAGCTGTAGTTTCAGAGCATTGGCTGTATTTGCCATCTGTCTCTAAGCAAGCAGATTTTGGCTGGGCATTCTGTTTCATATAGCTGAGTGTTACTTGTTTTGTTCCTTGTCACCTCTAGACTGGGCTTTCCAAGAAGATTAATAGAACCTGAGAGAAATAACTTTTTCCCCTTCCTAAGAAAGCAGTGTAATGTCATGGCAGTTATATTAACTCAGATCAAGTTGGTGGTGTTCTAATGTTTGCTGTTTCTTTTCTGGGCTGAAACTCCCATTCAGCCTAAAAATGCAGAGGTATACTTCCATTCAGTAGTGTTACAATTGCTTGTGTATCTGTTTTAACCCCGAACCTATGCAAATTTCTCACTGGTGAAAAGGCAGAAAGAAAAGCTGTATTGGTATTCTGCTGGCTAACATGGCAGTCCCAGAATCCCATTAAACTGTCAGGAAAAATATTGACTAATCACTGTGAATCTCTCCTCAGTCTCTTATTTGCCAGTGGGTTAAAGGAACGTGTATTGATTTGGGCAATGGAAGAAACTTTTGGTTTTCATTATAGCCTGTAAACCTCTTGGACTGAAAGCCTCAAGAGTGCTATCATGTCCTACTGCATATATGTACTCTACCCTGTGAGTTTTGAAGTAGAGATTTTTGATGACTGTGTTTACAGCATTCAATGAAATCAGGGATGACTGGGCAACAGGATGCCAAACCCTCCCTTCTCCTGGCCTAAAGCGTGTGGATGGAGATTGATGTTGAGATTTTTTATTTTTATTTTTTCTTAACTTGTACTTACCTTCTTCATTACTATGACATCAGTAGAAAGTCAGAATTTCTTATAATCTTGCTTTTTGTGGGACTAACTATTAATAAGGGGCTAATATTGACAACCTGCTGGCTGGGAAAATGATGAGGTAATTGTTATGGTGTATGTTTATTTGATTTTTTTCAGATTTTGGGTCAATTACATAGGGGAAAGGTGTATGTGGGGGGGATCTTGTGCTTATTGCCAGGTTTTGAACCAGCTGACACCTCTATAAGGTAGTAATACTTAATCTCTGTTTCTCCTTTGAGACTGTAGGTGATAATCTGTCCTTCTGTAAGAGGTTCATTATCTTAAAGGCTCGCTTGCCTGTAAATCAGAACAAAAACTTGAAATGTTAGTAAAGCAAAAATTCAAGCAGTCTGACACTTGATCTAGATAAAATGAAAACTTAATTTGTTTAATTGTTGAACTGCTGACTTGACACACTTCTATTTTTTTAGTGATTCTTCTATTTTTTGAAGAAATAAGTACAAAAGGAATTGAAATTCATATTTCTGGAGGAAACATGGCTACTTACAACCTATTTTTTTCAGAGGGAGAACATTTCTGTAAACAGAACTCTGCTGTTCTCAAGAGACCACCTTCTTGGTGAAAATAATTTTCATAGTAGTACAGACAAGACTTGTGTGCTGTGACTTGGTTGCTACATCTTCAGTTTGCACGTATTGCCATGCTGCTTTTACTGCAGGAATTTTTCTATAGTTTGCTTTTCACTTTTATCTCTCTGCTCATGGTGATTATTTCTTATTAAAATGCTCACATAAACGGAGCAATTAATTATCAGTAATTTCCAAGTTGCATTGGCTTTGGGTTTGTTAGTGAGTAATCTGGTGCAGTAGGAGTGTATTAGTAGATCAAAGCAGTCAGTGCTGAGCCCCTCGAGTCTCTGCTGTATGTGCATCAGTGCTGGGTGGGGGGATATACTTTGGACTGAATATATCCTTGTAACCATGGTCCAAAACTTTTGAGAGAAGGTGCCTAGCATGCATGCCACACTAAACTACACTAAAGCAAGCCTGGATGTGATCAGTAGGAACAGCTGGTGGGTTTGCTTCAAAATTGCACTGTTGCTCTGAACACAAATGCTGAAATGGATGCAATGTTTGGTGCTCACAAATGCAGTCAATGGTGTGTACATTAAAGCCTAGTGGTGGATATAATGTTCTGTATATTCTGGAAACCAGACTATAGCTAACTAATAATCTCTTTGGTTTTATTGGCCTGTGTATAAAATACTTCCTATAAAAATCTAAAAGGAAATCCATCCTTGCTTGTCAGAGACAGGGGAACTCTGTCAGTCAACTGTGCTATCAATGGCACTATAGATGTTACCTAAAGCTTGATGGGATGTCTTCAATTCAGCATGCTGGGCCGTGTTTCCAGTTAGCTGGGAGACAATCAAGCCAGCTCTTTTCCTGTGGCTTTTAAAATCCCATAATAGTAATTCCTAAAAGCCACAATTGCTGGGGCTTCATTGTGCAGACCCACAAGGTGTCTTCCCTGTACAAGGAAC
Source organism: Theristicus caerulescens (assembly GCA_020745775.1). Taxonomy (NCBI): domain Eukaryota; kingdom Metazoa; phylum Chordata; class Aves; order Pelecaniformes; family Threskiornithidae; genus Theristicus; species Theristicus caerulescens. The sequence continues at coordinate 121,330,506 of CM036561.1, read as the reverse complement.
CTACACAACCAACACTCAGGCCCGTTTGTGCCAGTAGTGAGTGATTCCACAGCGGAGCCTTACCTCTGTTGCGCTTTCTGTGCCTGCGTGTGGCTGGGCCATCCTATGCTTGCGCTCTTTTTCTGTCAACCAGGGGAGATCTTCTTTCTCATTTGGAAAGGATTTAAGAAATGGAGGATGACAAGTACTTCAATGACTCTTCCCCCTTCCATCCTGCCTGTTGTTGTGGTTGATTTTTTTAACCTATTTGAAAGCAATGCTTAGGCAATAAACTGAACCTCTAGCTACATAAACTATTATGGGCTTAAAAAGCTTTCAGAATTGCATTACAAACTTTCTGTCTGAGTAACAAAAGGGTTCAAACTCAAGTGTGGTGACTGTCTACAGGGCAGTGTGAAATGAAGACAAATGCGGGAACAGTCCTTGCCCCAAGGGAATTTTAGTGTGAAACTAGTGAAGAAGCCGCCTTGGGGTGGCTTGCACAAAAGTAATGCAGAGTCATCAGCCCAGTTAGACTTAGATGCTGCATTTTCTGGCTCTTAGCTCCACTATCTTCCTGTTGTCCTATGTTGTTCTGCTTTCTCTAAAATGAGCGGAATTGGCATTTTAAAGTGCTTATTTAGGCTACGTCCTTTTCTCCTACTTCTTCAGTAGTTGGCATTGATCAGGTAGAATCATAGAATGGTTTGGGTTGGAAGGGACCTTTAAAGGTCATCTAGTCCACCCCCCCTGCAATGAGCAGGGACATCTTCAACTAGAGTAAGTTGCTCAAAGCCCCTGATGGTAGTGCTCATCTACCATGCTTCCCTGTGATCTTTCACTGTGGTCCTTAATGAGGATTCAGTTACCAGCTCCATCTCCTTTCTTGAACCTAGGGAGCAGGATGTGAGTGCTCACTTATACACTGTTCCTTTCTCTGCTGTCCTGATTCAAGAGCTGCAAATTGAGTTCTACCCTTCTGCACCTGTGAAGACGTGGGCTCCTCTTGGTAACCACCATACACAATAGCATTGACCCATATAAACTCTCATGCAGCTCTGAGAGTGGAGACCTTGTATGTGGAGAGGAGGGAAAGGGGTGGAGTGAGAAATGTTGATTCATTTTCTCACTCTGCAACAGTCTTCCTGGGTGGCCTTGAACATATCACTTACATCTTTCCCTTCTTTCCTGCCCCTCCTTTCCTTCCTTGTGCTTCAGTCTCCCACCTGTGAAATAAGGATGGTAAAACTTCCTCTCACCCTTCCTCTGGGTTAACCATTCAGGTGGTCAGCTCTACACAGCCGATGCTCTCTGTACAGTGCTATAGCACCGAAATCGATGAGGTTGACCTTGGTCGTGAGCTGAAGGGCTAGAATAATGCATGTAACATAAATGTTCAGAATTACTGTAGGTTTCTAGGATGGGATTTTCAAAGTTTCTGAAGACCATATCCATGTATCAGGGAGACTTATCAAATTGATCACTTATATACCCTACGCATTTTCATGTCCCTGAATCAGTGGCTTGACTTCAGAAGTGCTCAACACCCAGCAGTTTGCTGTGAATACTGTAGATGTGAATTTGAGGTGCTCGATATTTTTGCACTTGTCACAGATCTAGACATGGACTTAGGAACCTTGCTTTAGATGCATGATACTGCAGGGTGGCGGCGGCTCTGTGTGTGTTTTCTTTTTCCCTTAAACCACTGCTTCAGTTCAAAATGTAACTTGTTCACAAGGACAAAGTATGTGTACTAAGTGACTTGATTCATCAGTAGATTCCAGACTGCCAAATGCATTTGGTGGTCTTGGTTATCGTCCAACAGAAAAAGTCACAGAGACCTGACAGTGTGCGTATATATTTTCACACACAGATATTTTGGCATTTTAGCTGTCTGTGTTCACTCAGAAATGTGGACCGAGTTGTTGCAGGAGTGAGGGGGTGGTCCCGGCAGGTCAGAGTTCGGGTTAGTGGTAGGGCAGGGTGGGGAAGTTTGGATTGCAGCTGCCTACACAAAATTTGACCTCAGATTAACCAGACAGCTTCAGTTTCCACTGCTGTCCTAAAGCCTCCATGAGCAAAAATAACCAAAGTACAATAAAAGAAAATAGGTTTTTGGAATTTGTACAAAACGGGGAAGAAAAAATGAATTATCTCTTTCTTTGACTAGTACCTGCTGACAGCTGAGAGCAAATGTTAGATATTCTGAGGCCAGTACAATAAGAGTGCACGTCAGTACTAAACAGGTTAGACAAGATCATGTACCGATGTTAATCAACAGGTCTCTGTTGAAGTTGTGCCAGTTTACACCAGTTAAGGATATAATCCCTGAATGTAATAATTTACTGCATTATTCCCTTTAAAGTTTAAACTCCTTTATCATCTTACTCTGAAGGCAGAGCTGTTTTTATTAGATAATGGGTTCATAGGAATGGGGTGTTTTTATTAAATATTAAAAATTCAACATTTACCTTAACTGAAAGTCTTGGCTTCATTTAGTCCTGATTGAAACTGACAGTGAAGAATATACGCTGTTCTTGCCAAATCCTGATACAGTAAGGCAGCAAAGTGTTTTGTGAGTGGTGGTGAGTCTCCCTTCTCAGAACTGATCGTACTGAGTTTCCGTAATCAAGGACAGACTTTCAGGAAGGCTCAAATATGGCTTGTTTTTCAGAAACTGCTGAGTATTGGGTGCTAATCTTCCTTTGAAAAATTTATGTTCAACTTCATGCCAGAAGCTTCTGGGTGCCAGGCACTCTTAAAAAACAGTCTTTGAGTGTCATTTGAAATATGTTTCCACATAAGCAAATTCTATGTATTTGTAGGCAATTTTACTTTTTTTTAAACAGTATTGTTAAGAGGAGGGTGGCAATGGTGTAATTAGCCTTGAAGAAAAGGGGAATTATACTAAAACCTCACTCATTTCTTGCAATGAACTTAGCTGAACTCTTTGAATAATTTGAAGATCTGAGGAGAAAGCAGCTCTGTTTCATGCTTTCATATATCTGTGCACCCTCTGTTTTGTTAAAAATGGTGTAAAAAATGTTTTGCTGAAGAATTTAACTTTCTGGCCTTATCAGAAGGAAGATGTATCATGCAATCTAAATGCCATTAGGTTTAAGCCCAGCAGACTTAAATATTTTGGATAAGGATTTATGAATCTTCCAGAATTCCCTTGGTAAAATTGGATGTTGATCCCACAGACTGCCTGTTTTAGCCCTGTTGACTTCATTGATGTGATATTCAAATAATATTTTGGAAAGATATACTATTGGCCTTGTCCCCCAATGCATCAGACTTGACCTCTCCTCTTAGCCTTGCTCTAAGAGTGCTCCAGGTATTGTTCAGACTTCTGCGCCTTCCAACAAATATGCTGAATTAAATTTGCCTTTTTTTGTGCATAAGGATCTCATTATTTGACAAAAAAAGTAGTAAACCAAGTCATTCCTTAGGGTGTCATAAGCAGCTGTTTCACTCAACTGGTGCCATGGACTGAAGCATCTTCAACTTTCTGTAAACAGGTTTATTCATTACAAAAGATATCTGCAGACTGTAGAAGCAATGAATGACAAAAAATATCTGATAAAGGTTGTCAGTAGCCGGAACATGAAATATCATTGAATTCTGAGCTTAAGCTATCTAAAGATATAGTATAAACACCAAGGTCTACCTTCTCTAAATTCAGAGGTAAAACTTCCCTTGACTTCATTACAGAGTTATTAAAAATAAAAATATCCTTTCAAATCAGTCCCCCCCCTTGGTTAATATTCAGTATGAAAAGAGTGCAGAGGGAGAAATTTTTAATTAGAAAAGCTTAAAGGTAAAAATCTGAATTTGGTTTCTAGGAACACCTTTTTGCATTGCTATGGCTGCAGGCTTCTCCAAAAGTTCAAAGCTATCTTCAGTAGTCATCAAGGAGAGCAAGAGTGGAATAAGTGCACTGGGTGAGAGATCTGAGGTGAGGGTTTCCAATTCCCATAAAGGAAGGATTAAATGAACTTTGAGGTACCATGTTCCTCTTCCTGGGTAGGTCTGGGTAAGATTTTGGTGATCTCTGTGACTAGAGGGGCAGGCTATGGTTGCATCCTTTGTTCTTCTTCTTCCACGACGCCAGAAATGGTCAATCCATGAATATGTTATTGAAACACAGAGCTGCAGCTCTTCTGGTGCTCAGCCCCATAGTCATCCAAAATAGGATGACTCACAAGTGCTGGATTGTCAGGGAGATGGATTTTGGAGCAGGCTTTGAGTGGATGTCCCTGACTCTTACTAAATTGCTGAAATACAGGTCTAGAAACAGGTTTTCAGAACGAGTTTGCACCCAGTCATGACTAACTTGAAGCCCATACTAAAGCTCCCTTATACTCATTTCAGCCAATGCTGAATACTTTCAGATATTCAATCTTTTCTAATTCTGTTTCAATCTTTAATTTTTGTCACTTATATTTGCGTTGAATGGTATAACTACAACTTGGGGTTAATCCTCCTATGTCTTAATTATTTGTAAGTGGAAGAATTGATTTCTGCTCCCTCATCTTCTTAATCTGTCTCCGTTTGCAATTGTGTGCAACTATCGTTTTAGGGGATGAAAGGGCAAAGGTGATGTCAATTTACTTTTCCCAAGATGGCAGATAATTTATAAGAGTTCTATTGCCTGGTATATCCCCACTTTCTACATAACTTTGTCGGTGTGCAAAGATTCCTTTCAGGCTTCAGATGCTGAGCAACGAAGGGAAAATAAACAGTTTGTTTTGGTTAACATATAGAAATGTATTGGGTTTTAGAGTGCAAAAATAAAGCAGTTTCTTAATATAGAAAATCACCATATTTTTTTAAAACTGTGATGTTGAACTGTTAAGTTTGTATCGACTGAAGCAAAGCTAGAAAAATCCTGGGTGGAAAATCCATGATCTGAATAAATTACTCATCCCTGCATCTCAGTGTGATGACATAACCTTACAGAGTATCTTAAAACAAAGCAAATAATTTTGCTGCTTTCTCCCTTGTTGCTCTTTAACGCAGTAACTTCTTCCTTCCCATGACTTGTTCCATTATCTTCAGTGTGGCAAGTTTAGCACAAATTTACTCCCTTCAACATGAGTGAAGTGATTAAATCTGCTGCAATAAATTGTTTCAGTATGTTAGAAGAAAGATCTTCCTCCTCCTATCTTCTTCTCCACCCTCCCTCTGCTCGCCCATGTGTTTTTGATGCAGTTGCTGTAATGGCCCAGGCTCTGCAAAGCATCCTAAAACACACCTGGTGCCAGGTGTTTGGACTTACCTTGGATGTATGTTCATATCTCAAAGTGTGCACTGAGACTTCCTGCTGCATTCAAGTTTATGGCACTTTTTTTCTTCCCTTCATGGAACAGAAATGAGGTCTGGACGTGAAACTTTCTGGGTGAAGGCCCAGGGCCACAAACCATCCAAGTTAATTCAGAAATGTAGTGTTGTGGAAGTTACCACATGTAAAATATCCATAGGGCGAGGCACTAGTTGTCTATGTAAACCTATGCATGACCTTTTCCTCTGGAAAGCACTTTGCAGCACAGGGTAAGTATCTGACAGGATATATCAAGATTTAAATTTTAAATTCTAAATTTACTGACTGTATATATGTGTACAGGAAGTAAAGATTTTTGAGACAGTCATGTAACAAACTATAAAAATCCTCCTGTTTAGTTATTCTGGCTTCAGATATATTGATCAATTTTTTTCTTCTAATGCAAAGTGCACCTATACTTTTGAAACTGAAGTTTTTAGTGGGACTCCTATTTCAGACAGACATAACTCCTCTGGAAAGGAAGAATTAGTAGTTTATTAATAGGCTTTCACTATTGTCTTTCTGTCTTTGTTTAATGTGTTTGAATGTTGAATCATGCTAAATTATGTACATGTTAAGTGATAAATTATGTAATGCTCCAATGTGGTGGGAATTAATAGTGGAACTGCCTTAATTTGCTCTTTTGTTTTTTTTGCCATAAACCCCATTAAATCTCCCTGTTATGTAGATGGCGTTGTCAAATATTATTCATAGGAAAGGAGGATGGGAAGGGGGGAAAAAAGCCCAAGCCCCAAGCCAAACAGAGTCTTGCTCCCTTTGGACAGATGGTGAGGGCTGAACCTTCATGAATTTGTTATTGACCTAATTGAAATCACATTTGTGTATTGTTCTCAAGCTATGCTAGGGATGGGGCTGGCAGGGGTGGGGGAGAAGAGTTGCACCACAAAAATGCAGTGCTGTGAAAATCCTCCAGAAGGTTAAGAGGGATTCCAGCACCTCCCGGACTACTGCTGCTGCCCGCATGGCCCGCTGCTGACCCAGGGTCAGACATGGGCAGACACCTCACAGCTGCATCCCTTCGCCTCCCTTTCCTCAGTGGAAATTACTACAGGGAATGGATTGCCTCAAGTAGTGTAGCTGAAGCCTGGGAAAACGCGCGCTGCTTCTGAGCAGTTAGTTTACAATATGGTAAATTAGAGGCAGGTCTTGTAGTCACAATACCCATTAAATTAAATAAATCAGGACTGTAAGTTTGTGCAGTATTTCAGCATAAGGGCTGTCCTTTTTCACTAGTTGGGGAATTATGAAGAGATGTTAGTGGTGGGTGGGATAAAGAATGGCTTTGATTCCTAGGGCAGGCTGTGGAGGTGGTGCTCTAGGATGTTCTCTTGATTGCACATCTGGGTACGATATGGAAATGTGGTTTAATCCTACATGCTGGCAAAATTCCCAACAGCATAAAAGGAGCAAGTGCATATACATCTATGTCTGTCTGTTGCTTGGATGTTGAACGGTTTTAGAGACAAAATAGTGGATTTTTTTCTCTTATTAACGCTGTTTACCTGTGATACTGTGAGTTTTGGCCTTAACCTAAAGAGTGCCCTTTCAAAAATGTCAGTGTTGAATATGTTATTTCATGATGGTTCTGGTGTACGTTTGAAGCCAGAGATGTGATTCTGGTCACTGGTGCAGGCTTGTGCAATCCAGAGAGTTCAGTGGCTTGGGTTTACTTCCTTTCTTCTCCAGAGTGACAGGAAAAGTTATTCTGTAAGTCCATGAAGTTTAGACTTTGCACTTAAACTAGCATTCTTTCTTTAGCTAACTCTCTTTTGATCATTAATCATCAGGAATGGAGCTATCTTATATTCCTGCCAAAAAAGTGAGCTTAGGTTGAAAAAAAACATTAGAGGTGCTGGTGTCTCTAATTTCAAAATTCGTTGAATTGTTCAGTCCTCTAGAGTGCAAGTGGTATGTACGAGTAAAGAGCAGAGGAAGTCAATTGCCCTTTTATCTCAGGGATGAAGAATGCTGTGACTGACTCTTTTTTCATTTTTATTTTTCATACAAAACTCATGTGTGATATGTAGAATCTTCCTGTTCTCTTGCATTTTCAGAATCAGCAAGTGACAAGAACATGCATTAGTTAGTTATAAATATTATGCTAACAGATCACATGCCCTTTTACAGTAAGAAGATGCTGTCCTTTCAGTATGTATGTGCATGTGTGTATATTGTAGTTATAGTTGTGGTCTCTTTGGCATTGTAACAAGCATAATAGTACTAATAGTGCAGATTCAGACATAGAAAAGATTTTTTCAAAATTAAGAGAAATCAAAGTACTTTTCCTTCTTAGAGAAGTTTAGAGAAGGAATTCTTCTATCAGTAATTTTTCCAGGTATAACTTTGGAGTTTTGATTTCAAGTTTGCAAGCTTTGTTCCCTTCCTGATTTTTTTCTTTCTCCCTTTCTTTTTTTTTCACTTTTATTCCTATCGCTCTTTATCCTTTTCTACTTAGTCACAACATGGAGACAGAAAGAAAGAATAAAACCAAAAGGGCCTTTCAAAGATTTAAAGTTTAGTTTTCCACTTTTGTGAAAAAGTTTTCTTAAAGTTGGATGTAAAGTTTTTCCATGCTCTTGCTGGCATGAACAGCTGTATGTATATACATATTCATCAAGCTATGATAGCAATGTGGAAATTCTCTCTGCATTAGAACAATATGGTTATTACAACTTGCTTTGCTTCAAAAAAGCAGGAATACCAAAAAGGAAACAGGCATTTAAGTTCCAAATATAATTAAAAGGTAATTCTGGGGACAGATAGAATTATTATCCATTGTCTTTCCAATCAATCATCTTCTGTGCATGTGAACATGCATGTTGGGAATAAAACCATCTCATTTTTGTAGAGAAACCCATTTAATATATAGATGGAAACTAAGACTAGGGATGGAGAACAAAGTTAGAGATTATCAATTAATGGAAGTGTGTCCTTTAAGAGTATTTTGAACATCAGATCACTTGCTGAGTAATGTATGTATATTAACTTCTCTCTCTGTCCCTTGCAGGACAGACTCTTGATGGCTTTTTGACACTCTTTTATTGTAGTCTTCATAGATATACACGGTCTTTTGAGCCCATCTGTAATGGAATGATGCATTAGTCTTGAGGTAGAACTATGCCACTTCTTAAACAAATGTGCCAGAAGATGCCAAAAAGCTCACACTTTCTTAGGCTGTGCTTTTGTTAAAAAATGGCAAGAAAAAACTCTGCGCATAACCCTGTGGTGTGAAAAGCTCACAGCTTCTGAGTGAGACCAGCTGAATTAATTTAATCTCTAACTACATTCTTGCAGTGTGCTTTGTATCCTTCAGTCTTGCTTTGTGTCCAATAGTTATTGGTGACTGAGGTTGTAGCTAATTCCATGCAGTGCCTATGGAGCCTTTGAATATTCTGCATCTTTCTACAAATGTTGAAGCTTCCTTTTTTTTATTTTAAGGTCTGTGCTTCAGGCAAGTCCCTGCTCCTCTCAGGAGTCTGCCAGCTTCCCTTTGTGCTCTTTGCTTGCTGTCTAACAGTGTTAGCTGGACCCATCCTGCCCTCTAGAAACTTTGAGCTTACTTTATTCAGTTATGCTCAGGAGAGGTGCAATTTTTCCTTTGCTCTGGAGGGCCCCACCTGACCCACAACCCGTGAAGGAGCAAGATGCAAGCAGATTTTGACTCCCCAGTTTCTTTAACAGCACATGTGATGCATAGCATTGATGCAACAAACTGGAGACAAATTAAGCATTTTTTCCATCTGCTACGTAATCTGAAAACCTTTCAGGCAACAGATGAGACTTTGCATTTGGATGGTGATTTGGAAAGAAGGCAGTGAATTGGTGTGATGCATATGAAAGCCTGAATAGGTGCAAGGACGCGAGAATAAGGGGTTGGGGGAGTTGCGGGCCTCTCGAACTACTTTGTCCAGGAAGCGTTGCAAGAGGGCTCCTGTGCTGGGAAAGCTGCTGAATTTGCTGTGGGAGCTGAGATGATAGCAATGGAAAGGTGGCTGATGATATAAAACATGGCACACTCAGCAAGAGGTTTAAAGTGGGAGGTTAAATGAATGTCTACAAAACTGGCCTTAGGCTCTAGCTAGAAATGAGGGAACTGACTGCTATCCTGAATTTCCTGACAGCTCATCGAAAGCCAGAGATATGAGGTGGAGATATCTAGGTAGATTGCTGGCGAAGCTGACACATGCACTTATTTTGAAGTTATTATGAAAAATATGAAGCTTAACTTACTGTGCTGGTTGTCAAAGTCACAGGCGCAGGAGGAGCACGAGGATTTACTGCACAGTGTGCATATGTGCTCCTGGCGCATTCCACAGTGGATGGCGGTGTCATCGAGCACAGCGTGTGCGCTGCTGTGGGGTGTTTCTGAACATGGCCTGCTGCTCTTGTAATGCTCAGCTGAAGTCTTGGGTGCTGTCTGTTCTCTCTGTCATGTGGAAAATTGTGCTCTAGGTTCTGTAGGTGAGACAGTTCACGTGGCCCTCAGAGACAGAGTTGAATTTGGTTATGGATGGAAAATGTCAATTCAGAAGTTCTCATGGAGGACCCATTTATTTACAGGTGCTGTCACTCAGTTTATTAGTAGTTCTTGGATTTTCAGTGTTATTCTCTACCTATATATACATACACATATATAGAAAGAATAACGAACTCCTCAGCTCTGTTACTATTAACTACAGCAATGTTTTGTCTGGGAAACTACTGTTAAGAATTACAGATTGCAATGACTCAAATTTTGGCAGGAACTGCTTAATGCATAGGAGACTGCCTTAGCATTTGCTATCAGAATTTTTTAGTTCAAATTCTAGCTGTTGTGCATGTTTCCTTTTACGACTACAGTAAGTCAATAGATGTCTAGTCCTCCATTTCCTCTCTCCACTCTACATGGAGCGGAGGTTGTTTTGTTCTGCTTACCTTTTTGAATGATAATCCCTGTGGATGGTCTTCCAAGATGGTTTCTCCTCAAAAGAAATGAAACCGGTATGGGCATGGAGGTGTGTATTCTTAGTGCCACTTGCTCTTATTACACAAAATACATCAGTCATATCTCAGGGCCTTTGAAGAGAGTCCCTGCTTCTGTAAACTGGCAGTAACTCTGTTACCTACTGAGCAGAAACTCTGTGTAAACATTGTAAATGGAGAGAAACCTTCCTTGCTGCTTGCAAGAGCTTTCCCATTGGAAATGTCTTAAAGATAATGACAATGCAGATTTCTTAAAGACTAAACGTGACTCACTCTCACAGCTTGAGACTGTTTATAACAGCTCCATCCAGTGGCTTCTGCTATAATATGAATGCAGGGCTTGGCTCACAGGGGTTCAAGACCTTCAGGGCTGAAAAACGCTACTTTAAGACACATGATTTGACAGTTATCACCTTCCAGAAGAAAGCACAATTAATTTAAAAATGAAAGATGTGGTGTTTACATTTTGCAATTAGTTGTGAGGAATTACCCTACATTTTTATACTCCTTGTATCAAATGGCTTCCACCTCTTGGTGTGCAATGAGAGACCAACCCTCTTCAGTGGCTGGAATGTAAATTATGCTTGTTATAAAGATGAATAGAGTACCTGTATATGATGGATTTTTTTGAAAGAGCAAAATAGCCCAGGTGAACTCGCTCATGCAGGAAAGCCCTGCTCGATAGTTCAGGAGAGAATGTTGGAACTGTTCAAGTTTTTGATGTCACATTTGTGTTGAAAAATGCCAATTTCTTTGTATAAAGTCTTTGCTTTTGAAAATGGGAGCTTTGATTTCAAAATTCAGTTTTTTCCCCTTCACTTTTAAACAAATTATTTTAATCAGGTTGGGTTTTTTTTTTTAATCTTGTCTCTTTTATGGGAGTGATGCAAGTAGATTTTCAGGTTGCAAAAATTTGAGATTTCAATTTTCCTTTCACATTCAGGATGGGGAAAAAGCTTTCAAAATCTCAAAAATTCTCATGGGTCAGAAAAAAGTTTCCCACACAGCTCTAGTCAATGGGAGTGTTACCATAAACTTCACTGTGCCTTGGATCAGGCCCTGAGAGTCTATTGGAGATTTTGTCAGCCTCATTGATTGCACAAACCAGCCTTGTTATGAGGAAACATTCCTGGGCCAGACAGCATTCTGACATTTGTCTGTAGTTTTCACATTTAGGAGAGATTATTGTCTCCAGAGGGTCATTCTTAATGATTTAAATCTGAGGTAGATCGTTTTTTCTGGCAGCGTGTGTGTAATCTAATCCATATATTGTTGAAAATAATTGGAAGGAGCATTGAGTTGCTATATGGATGTGGTCAGTCAGTATTGACTGCATTGAAACTTGCTGAGTAGGTGGTATAAATTATAAGAGGACCTGGAAAACCAAAGTAAAAAAAAAAAAAGATATTCAAAACAGGGAAATGTGGAAGTAGAAATACTTTCCACTGGGATTACTTTGGAAGCAAACAGTCTGAGTTTTAGAAAATTTGCTCTCGTTAATTACATGTTGGATAACATCACATGGACCATATGACCAAGTGTATGTAAAATTTTTGTTTGTTCCTTTTGCAAAGGTCTTGATGGTGACTTTAGGCACATCCTCTGAGCAAGGGATGGTGTGTAAACTGTACCACCCAAGGAGCAGCCCCGGGAGGCAGCGTGACTCACAGACGTGCTGCTGAGACAAAAATCCCTCCCTGCTTTCCCTTGGCTCTTAAGGCTGTAAAATAGAAAGATACTGCTGGGTGGTTTTTTTGGTTGTTTTTTTTTTTTTTTACCATGGTAAAGTGCCTGCAGTGGTGCAGCGATATGGATTAGTAGTTGGGAGTGGGGGAAGGATGCTTGAAGTCCTGGCTCCTCATTTTCAGGAAGGGGATGTGTGGGCAACTCCAGTTTGTATTGTAGCCTAATGTAAGAGTAACTTCTGGAAGTGAGTTATTTCTTGAGCCTAGCTTGGTAAAGCATTTCAACACACTTTTCAATTCTTTTAAATGTTGATTTGGTTTAAATATGTGCTTAAAAATTATTAGTGCTCTAATGCTTCACCAGAGAAAAATGTTGCTATGAGATTATATTCCCTTGCATATGTGTGTGCTCCAAGTTCCAGTTCAGCACATTACATCTAGCTTCTCTGAATTACTACCCTGTCCTGTAGTAAAAGAGCTTTTTGCTGACTTCAGTTTTAAACACATCACTACTTCTTGCAAGTTAGGAAAATATTTCAGATGTTATTTATTAGGACTTGACACTATCTGTTAGCATTATTTCTGGATGCTAATGATATGCTTGGTTTAAAAACAAAAAAGGCCCAGGTGTGTGACACATTCTAGGTAGTACCCTACATAAAAATAGAAATCAACAGCGGTATTTTCCCCAGAGGTGCAAGGTCCAGTTTGACATACATCTAACATGTTGAACTGATTAGGAAGGTATTTTAATAGGAAGAGAGCCAAATTTTAGCCAACAGGTTGAATTTTATTTCAGCCCCAAGAGTTAATTTTGCAAAAGAAATTAGGCCTCCCATTTCCCATCCCTTGGCACTTACGTTTCTTCTTTTCTTGCTATGGTTGCATTAATTGTCAACTGAAAGAGACATTTAATCCATAGGCTAATTTCTTCAATGTGAGTAGTTTTAAGATACTGCTCTTTAAGCATTCATCTTACTGTACGTTTAGCATAAACCTGTGGAAAAGACAGTATTAGGAGGTTCCATTGAAACTAAGTTATAAATATTTCGCTCAGATTATTAGAGCAATGTTAAAGTCAACCTCTTAATTTCTTAAAAATTTAATCATTTTTATTGACTCTCATTTTTAATCCACTTAAGCACGCTGAAAGAGGCCCTACTCTGCACATTGTAGTTTTTTTCTTTTCTTGTTTAACCTTCTGCCTATTGAATCTGTTGGTTATTTCTCATGTGAACTAAGAACCATTTGGATAGAGAAGTGACAGATACGATCTGAGAGAAGACAGTTGGATCAGAGAGAAGTTTGGAGTACATGCTTAATCCTGGCATTTATGTAAGCGCAGAACTTGTGTTCATACCAGTGGAAACTCTTTGTTACTGTGCATACCTACATGAGCTGTGAGAAGGATTTAAAAATCCTGGAAGACTTTAAAACTACTGTTTTACTTATTTGACTGGAGGGCAAGCTTGTAGCTTTGTGCTTGACCCCACCGAAGAGCAGTGTGTAGTGTTGCTGCTGCTTAACCAGACCATGGAGGAAATCCTGTTTCAGAGAATTGTGTTTTTTTCCACTGTGGTCCATTTGCTTCTGGATAAAGTGTTTGTCTCTTTCTGTGCTCTGGTCCCATAAGCAGCAGGCTATTTTCCTCTCTGTGCTAGCACAACAGCGCATGGGTGGTAGAGACCTGCCAGCTTGCTGTTGGAGTAGGGACCCCCCACCCAGTGAAAGTTGTATCTCTTCTTTATTGCTGGCTAATGCAGGTAGCCTGTATCATGTACTAGACAGGAGGAAGGAGGCACCTGTGACCCTGTTAGTTCCTTAAAAGCAATCTATTATATATTTTTCTTCCTGAAATTTCAACAGTTTACTGTCAAAATTTCTCATAGCATGCCAAATGGACATAAGTGATTGATCTGTGTGATCAACGTACGTTGCAAAGTCTTAAAACTCTAAATAAGACACTTGTGAGTTTGAATGCTCTGTATATCCCTAATTATATCTGCCTATACTATATTGCTGGGGGATTGTATCCAAATGATGCTTACCAATCCTGAATTGAAAAAGAAAAGGATATTTCCTACTCGTGTGGAGTAGCTTACAATGTGTAACTGACAAAATATAGGCTAGGTTTAGCACAATAAAAAGCTGTGCTTGCATTGGAAAGTGCAGGAAACTCTGGCACTTATGATGCTCTTACTGAAGAAAGGAATTATTTCAAGTAAACAAATGTAGCTATTTCCCTACCTAACATAGGTGAAGACTTAGCTAATGCATTCCACCTGTGAGAATCATAAGGGGAACTCCAGAGACAAACTTCAAGCTGCACCTAAAATGCTTCTAGTAATGCTTCTATTGAATTGATAAACAGCAAAGTTATGTGCAAGACTGGATTATTGATTTTTTTTTTATTTATCTTTAGGGCAGTTTGTTCAGAAAAGAGAGTTGAGCTCATAGTTAATGGAACATTTTCAATTTTCTGATATAGCATTGGAGCTAAATGTCATCAATATTTGGGTTTTCTTAATGAAACTTTTAGAGCTAGTTAAATTAAAAAATCTTGGACTTTTTATTTAATGGAATCTTCAATTTTAAAAAGGCAGCAAAGGATTTTTAAGTAACAAATTTTGCCTTCCTCCCTGCCCCTCTACCTTCAATGACATCTCGATAGTTTGAATATGTGCCTCTGTCCATAGGACCTTTCAGAAGTATGCAGCATGATGGATGTTACAAACTGGGCAGTAAGTGTCTGCTACTTGCACATTTGTATATCAGATTTCCTTCTCCCTCCTTGTAGTATCTTGCTTCTGGGGGTGAAACTCTTCCATAGCCTTATCATCGGTGTTGGCTGATATTAGAGTTGCAGACTGAAGGCTGTAACAAAAGTGACAAAGCTGCCGTAAGGAAGGAAGAGGAATGGAAAGAATTAAGTTTGTGTTGACTGCGTTGTGGGTATCTCTTAGCATGAGGTAGCAGTGGAGAACAATGTTTATTCATTAAGATATAATTGCTTGGAGCTAGATGTGTTTTTGCCTTCCATGCTGTTTTTCTTTGAATGCCTTCTGTTTAGATTTTTCTTTCTCGTTGCTGTAATTTGCTATGCGCTGATGGGGATGAATGTCATCAAAGGTCTGAAGCTTTTGATGTTTCTAATATAAGATGCAAATGTTTAACAGATGAAAATTATTTGCTAATAAGTAAATAAGTATCAAAAGCAGAAATTCAAATAAAAAACCCTTGTGTAATAGTTGCTAAAAATTCAAGTGACTTATTATTTAAACAGTGGGCAGGCCCTTCTTTGATGTATGTAAATATTTTCAGACAGAGGCATCCTTGTATTGTTAGAGTGTAACTGCTATTTTCATTTTCTTTTAAACCTCACTTGAAACATTCTGGGGAAGTGTAGAACCGGTGAATCTTCCTAGATATATTGGAACTGCAGGATAGAGGCAGGATGGAGTCTTTCAGCTGCTGCTGATTCCCATCCATTTGTCTGTTTAGTTTGTGAGACTGATCCTGACTCACAAATCTGACAGAAACTGTGTTTGTTCTGTACAGACTCCTACAAATTGCTTGTGTTCAATATTGAGCTTAACAGGTCCTCATACATGTCTGAAGCTTCTTCAGGCTGCTGTAATAAATACTGGACAGCTTAAAACTGTCTACAATCAGGATTTCAAATTAAAAGGTGAATTTGTCTTGACTATATCACTAGAAGATCCATCTTGCTGGTAATCATTGCAGCCAGTAGAGCAAGCCAGAAGAGCTGCTTTACCATCTATTATCATGACAGCCTGAATCTTTGTAGTACTACAGCTGAGATCTGGGAAAGGATGTTGGGCTGGACATGGTATATCTTGACTGTTTTTTGGCTGATCAGTGTTTAGGGGTCAAGGTGCTTTGGCCTTTGGATTTATTCAGTTGCAGTTTGGAATAGCAGAAGTATTAAAACCCTTAAGTGCATTTCTTGTCGAAGGCCTCTTAAACACAGCTTAAATGAGTTACTGAAAAGAAACAGTTTCCACTCCTTCCTTAATCTGTCTCCCATGCTCAGTAATTGATGTCTAGTTTCATGAGTCATATTTAACTAGCCTCAGGTTAAATCTCTTACAGCCTAATCCTGTACATCCTTCCGTAGTCAATGTCTGTGCTGGGAGTTGGTGGAGGTTTTGCATGAGTAAAGAGTGCCAGATGGGTTTCTGCAGGAACTTGTACTGTTTTTATCTAGAAGGGGAAGAAACTTCAGGAAAAATCAGCATCTGTAATCTTTGCCTCTCGGGTGACTGGAGAGGTGCCCTGGGTTGAGCTGGGGATTCCCAAGTAGCGAAGGGTTCTGTTGCATGGACATGCAAGCTATGGAAGTTTTCAGGACCTGATGTTATAACACACAGGAAGCCAGCCAAAAGCAAATTTGAGGTTAGTATCCCAAGCAGAGATTTCAACAGGGCTTGAGTTAAAAAACAGGCATGACAGCCAGAACTTGCTGATCCCTGCAAATGAATGTGGACTTCCTATGTAGGAAGATGGAAGTGGGAATGTGCGAGTTATGCTATTTTGATTTCTGTCACTACTGCGAAGGGGTTCTCCTGAGCTGTGAAAGTTATGCTGAGAATCCATTTTTTCAAAAGACTTAACAGTCGTTCTGTTCCCTGATTTCTTTTTGTCTAGTATTTTGTTATGGAAAAGGAAGTAAAAACAGGGGAAGAAAGCCATCTAGCAATGAGAATTTGCAGTTTTGTTTGATGCAAAGGAAAATGTGGCTATAGTGCCAGTTTTCACTACAAACCAAACTTTCAACAATAAAAAGTCATCATATAGTGGCTGTTTTCATTATTGTTGCTGCTGAAAAAACCAAAATATATTGTATGACAAAAGAACATCAAAATTTTCTTCACTACTGTCAATCACTCAAGTTAACAGAGAGGAAGAAAGTTGTGCCCTTTTGTCTTTCCTCAGTTTGTTGTCTCGGTGCTATACATATTAGCCTGTAAGTATCCTGCCCCTTTTGGTTTTGTTTGTGTTTTTTTTTTCCCTGTTGTCCTTGTGATTGTTTTCTTTCATAATCAGATCAATTAACATGTTGACAAAAGAGAACCACTTGTGGATTTTTTCTTTTTTCTTCCCTCTGAGTCTGGAGCAAAGTTTAGCAGATAAATAGACTTGCCTCTAATGAAAGGGGGGAAATTGCAAATGGGAATTTCACTAGACACATGTCATTAGTTACTCCCACAAGTCTTACAGGTGTGACATTAATCAGGTCGTGGGCCATGTTCTTGGAGTCTCAAAGGGATCTGACACCATCTGCGTGGCTCCTGTGTTCAGGGTCACTAACTGAGTATGCAGAAAAAGATCACTTCCTGAGGTATCTCTGCCTTTGAACAGGCCTCTTCCACCCCATGATGGATACCTCAAACAGCCAACACCTGAAGGACATCACTTTTCCGCTATTGACACTGATGGATGTGCCCAAAGCTAAATTAGCACTTCCTCCTTGCCTGAAACTCTGGCTGGCCCATTCGTGTATGGGCACTGCAGTTGGAGTGAGAGTTAGTATTGCTAGATCCAAGGAAACCAAGCAGGATGCAAATGATCCTACCTGGAAAGTTCCCATTTTTCCTACTTCCTTAGAGAATGTTTAAAGACTGTTATAAAGGGCAGCAAATAGAAGTCTGGGGCTTGGTCTTCAAGTATGCCATACCATAGCAAGACTTGGAAAAGAAATCCCTTTAAAAAGGTATTGCAGTTCCTGGTTGTAACAATATTTCTCCATGTTACATCACCTATGGTACCAGAGCTGGGGACAAACAAAAAGATTTCCTGCCTCCCTTCTCCCCCCTGAAATGTGGAATACCAGTTGTAGGGTAGATAAGTAATAAATTATTTGCATTCTCTCTCTCTTCCTTGCATATCTAACTGTGCAGTCATCCTTTTCATTCAAACCTGGCTGTCTAGTTGGTGGCGGTTTTAAATTAAGCACCTGCATGTCAGACACATACTACTTTGTATGCAAGGTAGCACACAGGGTCTGTCTCTTGGACCATGATTCCCCTCAGTTTCTACCACAGCCAGATTCTTTAGAGAGCTGTGCTCATCCAGCCCCAGACTGCACTGTGGAGAGAAAACCATCCTAGAGGTAGTTATCTATATTTGAATTCAAGAAAATAACTTGCTGGATTTCTTCCCTTGGGAAAATATCCCCTGATATAGATTTAGTTCCAGTCAAGCCTTGCAGTTTCAGTATCTAACAGAGAGACCTAGTTTCCTTTAGGCTTATGAGTCTAACAACTTGGGAACTGTTTCTCCCCCTCCCTTCCCCCCAAGAGATCATGCTTGCTAGACGGGCTTTCCCAAATTCTCACAGCTCTAATCTGGATACCATTTAGTGTGACAGCCTTCTTCCCGGGTTCCCACAGCTGGTTAGTGTTTTGAATTCCAGCCTCATGAACTCATATCAGGCTACATGGGCTAAATGCTCCGAGCACAACCTAGAGCAGATATCTCTGATGACAGAGTAATGGAGAAAACTGTGGTACTTTCTGCGTGTTTATAAATGCACAGTTATTTGCTGTGTTCTTCAGTTTCTGTGGAGAGTAACTGACTGTAATGCCTCATAGAGGCATTTAAATGTTAATGGAGGTGAAAACAAAATCATTAAAGTGTGTTTGCTGAAAGACCAGTAAAACAACCTGCTGCAATAGGAAAAGTCTATCAAATCCCAAGGGTCACAAATATGGCTAAAAATATCACTTAAATAATTACTGTTATCTCCAGCCAAACTCTTAAAGGAAAAGTCCAGGAAAAGTATATCCTATTCTTTCTCATAAACTTTCAAACTTTACCTTGAATAAACAGTGTTTCAAATAACAAGAGACAGTGGTTGTCAAACAGTGCAATGGGTGTAGCAATGGGTGTAGCACCCCCTGTTCAAGCCTGATGTGGATAATGCCATTGAATTCAGTGCCTCGGGCTGGTTTTAGAAGCAGCCTCTGGTTCAGTGGTGTGCTG
Source organism: Theristicus caerulescens (assembly GCA_020745775.1). Lineage (NCBI taxonomy): Eukaryota > Metazoa > Chordata > Aves > Pelecaniformes > Threskiornithidae > Theristicus > Theristicus caerulescens. Next base: position 121,311,531 of record CM036561.1, on the reverse strand, counting down.
CTCGCTCCCTCCCCCTGCTGATTTGTGGGTACCACCAGCATAAGGCTGGATTTGGGGAGATATCTGGAACCCCAAACTCTATTCATGCATTTGAGAATCCCATGCTCAGCACTGCTGTTAATTAGACCTGTAAGTATCTGAAAATGCAGCACTTAAAGCACTCCCAAAGTAGTGTCCTCTTTGGGAACATTGATTCTGAGATACAACGGCGTAGAGATGTGAAAGAAGAAATTGTTCAGAGCTGGGTGGTAATTCCTGATGTCAATCACACCAGCTCTACTGATTCTAGGAGCGTTTTGACAGTCTGTACTGGTGTAGGATCTAACCCACCTTCTCCCCACTTTGTGAGTCTTCAGTTGTTTTTTCCCTTAAATTAAACAACAAAAACCCTCATTTAGAATTAAAAGCAACTATACATCAAAATGGAAATGATTGGTGGCACGTGTTGAGAGCATGGAGAAGCAGTGGGTGGAAGTCAAGCATTTTGTTTGCAATTGCACTGTTCAGAATACTATTAGGGAGCTATTTCAGTTAAAATTTATGAGGGTGAAGCTACACTCAGAGCACATGAGAAACAGGATTTCACTCTGAAACATTTTCAAAACACTTGAATGTTTGTTTTTCCTTTGATGTTGACACAACTGCATCCTATGACTTGCCCATCCTAATCTAGTGAGTAGCAGTCAGGAATCTGAGTATTGTGTGGATGGGAGGTAGCTTGCTTTCATGGAGAGGATGCAAAGAAGATAGTTTACTAGGAAACTGTAGATGGATCTCTCTATTTAACATACAAGCCCATTCTGAGAGGAGGTCTGACACCTGGGATGTTCAGTTTGTGGCCAGCCCCTAGGCTAGATCTTTGCCTGGTAGAAAGTCAGGAGAGGTAAAGATGTCACCCAATAAAAGAATTGAGGTAGCCAGGAGTTCAGAGTCTTGACCAGGTATAGTAAAACCCAAAACTTACAGCAAGCAAGTAGGTCTTCGTGCCTTAAAAGAAAATACGCTTATTTTGCTTTGTTTTTGTAGGAAAGTAGAGGCTTTTCCATATCATGCCCTTTTGCGCAATCAGGTGGTTAATTTTGAATGTTTCTGCATGTGAGAAATTTGACTTGTATATGAAAGTTGAATGCAGGACTAGAAGGGATCTCTCATCTACCAAAAAAAAAAAAAAACCACCCACCTCCCAGCAAGCAACCTGCTCTACAATCCCATTTGTAAATTTATCAGGCTGTTTAAGTTTGGATGTTTGCTATCTATTGAGGGGCAGTTTCAGAACCTCATTCTTGGTACTTCAAGAACTTTCTCATTTCCCTTCTAAATGTGATAGTGCTCAACCTTTTCCAGGTGACATGATCATCCTGTTAAAATAGGGGTGCTTAACCTGGATATCCTCTAAAATGTGATACATCTCCTCAGCATTTACGTCAGAGAGGAAGAAGGTGACTGGTTCCACTGCTGAATTCTAACCAGGAATTATTCAGACCTTTAGGAAACATGGGAGAGCAAATGTTTACTGACCGTGTAATTAGCTCGATGATTTGCTCTGTCTATTGGCCCTTAGCACCATATTTCCTGTCTGAGCAGTGGAAAGCAAAAATATTAGTTGCTGTTTTACTAGAGGAACAAGTGTCTTCCAAATGAACAAATGATCTATTACCAGTCTTGCAGACTCTTCCCATGGGAATAGGCATTTTCCTTCTTTTTTTACAGCTAATTTCTTTCATACAGGAGGTTCCCAGACACATCAAATGCCTCACATGTTAAGCTGTTAGTTAAGATTTATAGTCTCTGTTTGTGTTATCAGAGTGAACTACACTACGGCTGACAGAGTTCTTCTCATGGACTTCTGTAAAAATGAATAAATTAATAAACTGGTTTTTGATATCTAATGCTTTCTAAAACACAAGACATTCCTAAGTCTCCTCTTCTGTTCAGAAGTTTCTTGTATTGCTGGGCAGGCAAGGCTTAAACAGTGAATAGTATTCCTTTGCTTGTTGAAAGAATAAAATATATGCGCAACATTGGGGGGTCGTCCATAGATAGACAAAGGCTGTTGAAGAGGTTCGGAGTGAAATTCAGTGGTTGTCCATTACTTTGCTGTTAATAGAGCTCAGCTGAGTCACGAGAGGAAAATACAGGCTTAGCAGATTGAAGAAAAGCAGTTTCTACTTTTTTTTTTTTTTTTTAGTATTGAGGTGTAAGCAAATTATTAGTTGGTGGACGGGGGGAAATGGGGAGTGGAATCCATGAGACTTTGCAGTTCCTCAAGCTCTGCAGCTTTTTTCTAGCTGTGTGATAAGCCAAAAGGAATAATTTTTTTTTGCAAAATAAGGGAAGTGAAGCTTGCACTTCTTTTCCCTCACCTGTCCTTTGTCACTTTCCACTATAAATGTTGACTTCTCTAAACTTCAGTTAGATATGCTTCTTTAAAAACAAACAAACAAAACCTCCCAACCCCCCCAAAACAAAGAGAACAAAATATCAATATTTACAAGTTTTTTAAAGGGAGTGGGGAGGAAAGGGGAGACACTTTAAAACCAGAAATATTTCATTCTACAAACTTTGACCAACAAAAATGGGAGCTAATGCATTTCTTAGCTAACAACTTAGCTCTATTTTTATCTGTTTCAAACAAAGGAACTGATATTTCTCGTTAATGCCTGCTGTTCAGTCAGCAGCCCTGATACTGCATCACATCCGCTACTGCTTCGAGATACCTCTGTTCTCTGAAGTGAGACCACAAGATCTCTTAGACCTGATAGTTAACCTCGGGTTTGAGCTGATCCATAGTAACAGAACTGAAGTGCTGATACTTTAGCTGCTTATCCACACAGCCCCAGTGTTTGCTGCCTTTCTTTTTCTCAGGGGAGATTTCACATTTGTTCCATTTCTAAGAATTATACTGTTTATGTAGTTCATGGCTATTCTGTAGTCAGTTCTACATATTTATGTACCTTTAAGTTGCAATAAGACTTCTACAGTAGTTACATAAAATACTTCAAATTGTAGGGCAATTACTAAGTCATCCTGATGGCTATTACTATTTATTGCAGTGATAATTGCCTGATTTTTTTTACAAATGTTTAATCAACATTTTACAAAAGGAAGTAGATTATCTTTTTTAGAAATGTGTAGTTTAAAATGGGCTCACTTTCACTTCAGTGCTGAGCAGAATAGCAGAGTCTGTTTTTCATGTTCTTTATGGTACATTTTTCTGTAGCAGAAAGAAAACTACAAAGCGCTACTACTGTACAGTGGTTTAGTTCAATTGCTTTTCATCTTGGAGACCGGATACTGATTTAAGTCATATGTCAAAATGAGTCTGTCTCATTCTAGTCTTTAATAGCCATGAATCTGTATGCCAAATCTCATTCCCTGCCTGCACTTCATGCAATTAATGAATTTCAGCACAAGGGAGGGCTGGAGGTTGTAGGTAAGTATATTGGCAGGGCCATTTATCATCTGACTTACACCTGCTTGCCTTGTTCTTGATTGCCTGCCCAATAACTTGAGGTCCTGATGTGACAAAGCATTAAAGCACCCGCACAACTTGGATATTGTATATAGTTGTACTGAAAGTCAGACTGTCACCAGTGATGTGACACTGTGTGCGCATTGGATGGAACAGTGCAAGCTTACATCTGTTTAAAATCTGGGATCAGTGGACAAGGTTAAAATTATTATGCTACAGGCTTAGATACTGAATGTACTGCTAACTGCAAAAAATAATTAAGAAATAAAAAAATCTAATGCTAACTTACTGGAGTATAATAAAATATTTTAAAAAAATAATAGGCATGATTTAAAAAAGAAATTGCCTATTCCTGCCTCAGTTATTCTATGGTTAATACAAAGGCAGAGCTACTTTTTTTATTAGAGATTGCATGCAGGCTAATCCTTCTGCTTCTCTGACCCTTAGGGAATTAATGATTTTTACTTATTTACTTCTATTCTTTTTCCCCCACAGTCAATGTTGTGTTTCAGGATATGCTTCTTAAAGTGAATATAGTTTGTGATCTTGTTATCTTATATTGGAAATACAGTAGGATTTTAGTCTAGTGATGTTTACACATGGATTTAAATTTTAGTGAGTGACCCTGTGTAAAAATGATCAAATTGTGTTATAGAAGTACAGCTAAGTTTTTAGATTTAGTAAATCATAGTCTAAACAAATATTTTATATTGTTGAAGCATCATAGCACTGCAGAAATAATTCTGTAATATAAGAAGTTAACAAAAAGGAGATATGCAAACTTATACAGGACTTATGTTTGGGTAGGCTGTATTTAATAGAATATTTATGTTTACCTGTATTCTGCAGAAATAAAAATTCAGATCTCTACTTTCTTATTGCCTATGATATTTTGCAACTTGGTGTCATAATGTAAAGTTTGGCAGAATTTGACAGTTGGATATACCTTTTTTTAAACAACAACAAAAAATATATCTTTGTTCTCTGTTGCTTTGCTGGACTAAAAACAAGCAAAAAAGCAGCATTTTTTTTGTTGTTGAAATCTCCCCAGTGTAATAGTTTGAAAACACAAGAGAGAACAATTGTGTTACAGTATTCTTCTGAGATGTGACTGCAAGATTTTAAGGGGGACAGCAATGAAAGGGCAAAAATGTCTGCATAACTATCCAAAAGGTGCATTAGCCCCCTCATTCTGAGTTTCTCTAGTGCTTGGGAATTTCTGTGGAAAGTTTTGTGCGGTAGAGAAGTATTTTTCCTTGCATCCAGGGAGGTACAGCGTAGATTAGAGTCCAGATTTTCAACAGCACCTCGATAGTGAGATCCAAGGATAAGCCCAAGTTCTGTCGTCTTTGTCTGTAGCATAACCAGAAACCAAGTTTTGACACCACAACCAGAGGCCAAATTTCTGAGTATCATAATGGGACCCTGAATGAGAGCAGGCCCTGTCTTCCTTGAGCAGTTATGCTGTATTTCGCAGAGCTTGACAAGTCTATAAGCAACCATAGAGGAGTGTCTTATGATGCGAAGAGTTAGGCAATCCTAATGATACCTGTCACCTCTCCTGGAGATAATACACTGAGAACAATGCTATGTCGCAAGGTATTGTGATGTATAAGGCACTTCTTGATGCAAGAGGGTGACTTTAAGAGTGAAAAGGGAGAAAGTAATTGAATGGAGAGGAGGTATCAGCAAAAGGGAGAATCTTACTGTATTTCAAAGAGAGCATCCAAGGAAAATGAGAACAAGGGCAAGATAGAGAGGGCCCCGAACCTCACTCTGCAGTGAATGTGATAGGTGAATCTCTGGCAGTAGCAGTGTTCTTCTTACATCCTTTACTTCGTAATGGTCGGTTGCTGATACAGGAGAATGGTACTGTTAGAATGATATTTCTTTACCTTAGAAATAATTACAGTGATCAGTTTAAGCAAGCAAGTATGCAAGATGTGATCCATTAGCAATTTTCCAATTCACACCAGCCCATGCCGGGTTTACCTCATTATCAGACAAGATAAACCACGGGAGAGAAAGCAAGGAGCCAGCCACTTCGTCTTGTCAGGCAGCTTCTCCAACACATTCACTGGAGTGGGATTCTTTCCCTGCAGCAAACCTACACATCATGTGTCAGGCTCTTTCCAGAGGGTGGGAACCTTTCTGCCCCCCCTCCTTTTTGCTTCTCAAAAAAGTCAAAGACACCCAGTGAGCACTTGTACACATGTAGTTAGTTGGTGGTCTGCCCGCTGGCTTGCACATTGGGCTCTTTCCAGGGGGGTATGCTAGCATGTGGTTTCCATCTCGGGAGCTCTCAAAGCCTTCTCACAGTGCCACATGAGCATGCTTTAACAACTTGGGAAGAGTGCAGCTTCTTTCAGGTACTTGGGCTTTGGTAGCCCTCCGTTTGCTTAGCTACACCCCTGAAAATAAATGTTTACAAAAGGAGCATAAGGCACTTTGATTCTCCTTTTGAATGCTTTTCTCCTAGCTGTGACTGGTTGGCAGTTTTTCTCTGTAGCATCTGGTCCACAGCCTCCTGAGTGTATTCCTGCACTGTTAGGCCTGCAGCAGGGGCTGTTCAGACATCCCCTTAATTTCTATATCTGCTGAGCCTTTTCTTCTTTGAGGTGGTGCGGTTCACTGGAGAAAGTTTTTGCCCGATATGATAACTTGAGAAAATCACTTTCCTTTTGTCTCTACCACCTTCACTTCTGTGTGTGGGTAGACTAAAACCATGCCTAACCCAATATGGACAAAATATTCACTGAATACTCATTAGGAGGCATCTTCTCATCCTCCTCTTATGTGGTAAGGTGTTTGATAAATGTTCTTACTTCAGCTTTAATTCTGGAACTGGCACTCGACTGAGGATGGCAGACCCTAAGAGAAAGGCACTAGTTTGCAGGACTTAGGATTTCAGTTCTTGACTCTGCCATAGGCTGCCTGGTCCTGTAGGTGAATCTATCTGCTCTCATTACTCATCTGTATGAAATGAATAATAGTTTTTCTTTTCTCCATTAGTGGTTGTTCATGTCTGTCTTGATGCTTGTTCATGTGTGTACTGCCTTTCACAGCCTGTCCATCATTGCTGGTAATCTAGTTAATTACTCTGATATAAATAGTATTTTAATGAAGAATGCTTCTTGATATGAGAAATTGCAGCCCTGTAAAAAGTTTAGGCTTTCAGAATTAGACTTTAGAAAACCTTGATGTGCTGCCTGGATGATACAGATATTTATGGTGTTAGCCAAGATGTCTCTGAGCTTTTGCCATACTCTGAAAATTTTTTTTTCCTTCCCCCCAGTCTTGCAGCTACATCATGTTGCCTCTTTCTGGTTTTATGAATGGAATGTCATGATCTGCATCTGCATAAAGGTCCTTTCATTAGATGCTCCCTCTGTTCTTAAGACATTTATGGAGGTTAATTTGGGGAAAAAAATTCTTTGCAATACACGACATTTTCCTTCCATTATACTTCAGCTGTCCCAGATTTATGTGGAAAGATCACACATAACATCTTATTTATAAGAATATGTACACTCATCATTCACACAGACCAAAATATTACAATGTATTCTTTCTACAGGGGAAGAGCTCTGGCTAGCCAGAGCAAATTACATCATGGGACTAAACAGTTTTTATCAAAATCCTGAATTGACATAACTAATTTGCCACACTTCTTATGTCCTTTCCAAATCAACATTACCAGAAGACCAGATGCACAGCTCAAATGATTGCTGACTTTGCCACTGTCTTTTGCCTTTACCTCTTTTACAGTGTTTCTGGTAACATAAACATTTGCAGTCCAAACCTAGAAAGTCTTGTGGGAAATTGAACCAACTTTTTTTTTATTTCTTTCAGCAGCAGTTTGCTCATCCTTTTTTTGTTCCCAACATGTTAACAGATGTAAATATGAATCATATTTCATTCTCAGACTCCTTATAAAAATACACTCAGAACCAAAGTTTCTGAGTAATAAAAAATTTTGGATGCATCTGCAAACCACAATGAAACACCCTATCCCCAAACGAGTCAAGGCTTGGCTTGCACACCTCTGTCTGAAAATGAGAGGAGAAATCTTTTGAATAGCATTGCTGTTTATTTGCGTGTCTCTTTTACAGACAAGCAGCACTGATAAATGGGTGTATGTGTGTAGATGTGTGCTTCTGTGTGTGTGTGTTTAGGTGTATGGTTTCCTGTCTTCCTTATCTTCCCTGTCTGTTCTTTATGACTGATCTACACTGTAGACATTTTTGTGGTTTTGATGGCTAAAATGAGCTGATATTCATTGTTTTCAGACAGCCTCCTTCTCCCTCCTGCTCCATGCACTTCAAACAAGATTCAGAGTTAGGCTTTCTGAGCCTGCTTCTACACCAGGAAAGTCAGGATATATTAGTGATCTGGGATTATATTTAGGGTACAGAGTCTGCTATGAGTTAGCGTATCAGCCAGTATTCAGGAACTGGTGCTGTGAGTTGGGTGTGAAGCTTATTTGAGTTATTAGAAGGAATCTTGCTGGCCTCAGGCTTGCTGTAATGACCTCTAAGACAAGACACTTCATTTAAGATCGAAATAAATTATTTGCATTGGTTAATGATCTCAGGATGGATGGGCTACATACCATCCTAATAAAGTGAAAAAGGCTGGGACATGAGACTGAGTGCAGGCTCATGTTGGTTGCTCCTATTGTTTAATTGTTAGACAGTTGAGCAGAACTCCTGGCACAGCTTTGACCCGCAGCAAGTAACAGTCACCTAAGTGACTTCTGGGCACGTTTTGGGAACAGGGAGCGGCCAGCGCCTGGTCCCAGTGGGTAGTATGAGTGAGGACACCATTTTGGGAAAAGAAAAAGTACTCAGCTTATGTGGATGTGAACTGTGCTGTGCATTCATTTGGCCTCAGGGCTGGCCCGCTCTATTTGGTAGTATAGGCACAGCTATTGATGTTTTCAATTGAAGCTTTGTATTCTGAATATTCTAGTTCTGGGCTCTACATCCCCTTTTCCATGTTAGCGATACACACAGCGTGGACACCCACGTTTAAGGGTTTAGATTTGATACTATGAGCTGGCAAGCTTCAGTCTCACCTGCTGAAAATATCAGCTGCTTTGAACAGAAAACTCTTAGAGTGGGCTTAATTAAGCATGGACTGTTTGACTTAACTGGGTTTTGATTGTAATGGGTTATTTTTTCTGGCAACAAGCCAACATAGCAGAGGTTGTTCATTAAGTGGAAGCGTTTGCTTTTATCCTCCCTTGCCAATTCACAAGCATCTTGCTATTGTGTGTGATCCTGAGACACCGAAAGATTCTTGCTTTCTCTGTGGACTTTGCACAGACCAAATGTGTGTGCCGTGTGCCCCCAGAGCTACAGGAATCCAAGTCAATAGTGGGAACAAACAGCAGTAATGGGAGGCTGGGGTGTGTAGAAGCATTTCTGAGGTGTGGAATGGGCTATTCCTCTGTTGTACTTCCTTCCATAACCTAAGCCCCCAGTCTTTGTTTAGAAATGAACCTTTAATTGCAATGGGATTTAATGAAAACTCTTCCAGGAAGAAAAGAGTATTGCTATCACTTGGCTGTAAATGCTCTTGAGGGATTTCTTGTACATATATCTTAACCAAGAAAATACTCACCCCACCCCTCAATGCAGCTCCCTCCCTCAAACTAAAAAAACCCTCCATAACTCTCTCCCCTGAACTTACACAGTCAGGAACACTAAAAAATGGTTTCTGCTTCATCATGCTCTTTGCATGGCCAAGGCAAAGCCATATACGCTGACTCTATCCTCTAGATAAAGTCTTTAAAAAAAAAAAAAAAAAACAAACAAAAAAACAAAACCAACACAACAACAAAAAAAACCAAACCCAAGACAGTCAGCAGTGATTCACTTCTGTGGGAAACATGCTTCTTTCTTTGCTTGTTTAGGGGTTTAATGTTACTTTGGAATATGTGTCTGCACAAAGAAATAAGGAGATAAAGAGGTTTTACTCTTCCGAACTTGGTTTTCTAGACACAGAACCCAGATGTGAGGGGTAGGAGTGTGTCATGCTTGCTTACGTAGCAAACTGGAGTAGAGCAAATGTGTCCTGCTGGTTTTCTTTTCATATCAAATCATAGTATTCTGGGAATGCCTAGGATATCCCAGGCCTTATGTCATAAACTGAGTCACTTGAGGATTTTTCTGCTGTAACTATAGAACATTCGTATAGAAAGATCTCTTGCTAGTGTTTGCTTTTTGTTTACCATGAACAAACAAGCCAGAGGAGTATGTGGTCAGCATGATGATGAGGATTTGAAGTAAAGAGAAAAGCCAAAATGAGTGTAGACATGATCAAAGCTTTACTCTAACATGCATGCTAAAAGCACTTTCCCAGTATTTATGGGAAATAAGTATTTATGGGAAGTATTGGATAAGTATTTATGGGAAATAGGACCCTGTGTTACTGGGAAAAGTTTTCAGCTCAGAGTGATGTTAAATATGTTCTTATGTTAAATAAGATGCTGGAAGTGAGGCCATCATTGCTACTTTTCTTTTGCTTAGCTAATTTTTGAATGTATGTTGCTGCAAAACTGTTCTAGTTTTCTACCTATGGATTTTATTTTATTTTTTTTTTATTCATCACCTTATTAGTGTTGGGTGAGAGTAGGGGGATTGGGCAGGGAAGAAGGGAAAGTAGCTGGAGGTTCCTTTCTGAAAGCACCAGCTGGCTGAGCTGAATGGGCTCAAAAGCTGGTGTGAATTGTTTTTACAAGGAAACAGCAGTTACTACTTTGACTGTGAACTGGAAGAAATAGTACCTCAGCAATGTGATTCTTAGTCACCGTGTTTTGCAATACCATTTTTATGGAGCTTTTGTAACAACTCTGTTTATACCCAAAACTAAAATCTAGTGTTACTCTTATTTTTGCCTATGAATGGCTTGATGATGAGTTGGCTTTCTTCCTCTAAGGAAAAGCTTTCTCTTTTGACACCCCCCCGCCTTGCTAACTTCAAAATCTATATAGAGAAGAGAGGGTGTCAAAATCAGGGCTGAACACTTTCCTCTTAGCGCCACGCTGCAAGCTGTGCACAAAACTCTTTGCTATGCTCAAGGTTACCATGTTTCCAGAGCAGAGAGTCACCGACTTATTTTGCAATGAGGCAAAGCTTCCTCTGGGGACTGGTTTTCTCCAGGACGATGAGCTTCTGAAAAGCATACATCTTCATTCATGATACGGTCAAGGAGGATTGCTCATGACTTTTTTCCTCCCCTCTCAAGCTCTTCAGCAGATCAGTTTATATACTAGAGGCAATACGGATTAGGGAAAGATTACAATCCTGGGGGAAAAAAAAAAAAAATCTAAGTGTAGCAGCCAGGCCAGCAGTCTCTCCCCTTTCCACCACTCAAGATGCCGAACAACTTTAAAGCAGCTTTGTATAAGTTGTAGTCCAATGGCAGGAAGAACTGGTGCTCTGTGCTGCTGGCCTGGTTCTGTGTAGGAGGAGGCAGAGCAGAAGATATGGTGACATACGTTTCCTGTTTTGTCTTTCATCCCCTTTCTGTTGCTTCACCAGCAGAATTTGTGGAGTAAGAAGTATCCCACAAATTCTGCCTCCGTTTATTGAATATTTTTCCTCCACAGTTTAACCTGCCAGAATATTCTGCCTTGGGGGTAGCAGGAATTTTCCTCTCTGCCCTCAGAAAACTTAGTAAAATCTTTGTTGTACTGGAGATCTTATGCTATTACAGAAAACAACATTGGGTGATGTAACAGAGTTCAGCCCTCACTGCACTCATGAAATACTGTTTGTGTATACCTTGGGGCAGAATTTAACGTGGTGGAGCTTATTCAAATTTGTCTGAAAAATCTTGCTCAGCATCTGTTTCTGAGGCTCTCACAACTCTACAACCCACTGTTTGTAAGAGGGATCTCATGAGGGTTCCCTTTCTTTCCAGAGCTGAAATCTTTGATTGTGCTTTGTTTTTCAAAGACCATGGGAGAGCAACTCTGTACAGTTCATCTTCTTCACCTCTGTGAGTTCATTCCATCGAGCATACCCGTCAGTAGCTGATACCACCATGCATCTGAGACATAACATCACTGATCCACTTTCCCTTGCTGTTTAGGTTTCATAGCTCCCAGTTTATGGACCTGTCTAACTGCTGAGAGACTGCACAGCTTCCTCTGTGGTTTTCACACATGCTATTCCTACACAGTAGTCTTCAAGCTGGGATAATTCACATGTTCTCAGCAGATTCCCAGAAGCTATGCTGTTGGGAATACCTCGGCCCTGACATGGGGTCTATGTGACCTAGTAGGTCTTTCCATCCCTAATTACTGTCATTCTGTTATTTGCATGCCTTAAACCAAATAGCCTGAGGGAAGTCATGCAAAACCCCTTGCTGTTCTCTGGGCTTGCTAATGAAGAGATCCATCCTCTTGCTCCCGAAGCTGTGTGACAGTTGGATATTAATGGGGAAAAAGGTATCCTGACTAGAGCTGTGTATAATTTTCCACCAGCTTTCTTTTTCACTTAGAAATGCAAATTTAGGCCAATCAAAACTTTTATGGATTCACTTTAAATTCCCTACATTGTTCCATGTAAACAGAAAATAAAATATTAACAGAATATTTTATTTTTAATGCTTTCATGTCAATATTCAGCCCATTTTTTATACATTTATGTAAAGATATAATGTATAAAGGTCTAGATTCAAGGAAAAAATATAAACAAATTATCAGAGTTTTTAATATTGCGAATACTCTGGAATAAATGTTCTTGATTTCTCTTACGACAATAAATGTTTTGGAGCTTGTTGCCTATAGGATGATAATACAGGTTAATGTAGGGAAAAGTATTGATGCTAATGTAGTGGCCTTTGAAATAAAGGACAATTCAGGACCTCTGATCACAGTATATTTCTCTGTGTACTTAAAGAAAAGGCATCTCTGCATATTTATTCATGGTGCTTAGGACAGCTGAAGTGGGATGATGGTGTGAAACCCACCCTTCTGACATCTAATGTGCCCACCTTTTGTTACTGAAAGATCACCATGCTAGTGGCATAGTGATGCCAGTTAAAACCAGGCCTGGCACTGTCACCCATGCCTGGCTGAGCAACAGCCCTGCAATGCCACCCATCAGCAGGTGTCTCTCAGGACTATCTTGTTTTCTGTCAGCTGCAAGAGGCATTGCAGGATTAAGGCTATAGGAAATCCAGGTGGCAAAGACTGCTAACCAACTCCAGTTTAAGTGTATTTGCCAATATTATCTCAGGCAGCTTTTACTCTGACAATCTTAAATAGCTAAAGTCGCATTGTGCAACAGTGCCCTTTTTTGTGGCAGTGATCTTCTAGTAAATTCTGTGTAAGCAAACTTTTTGACTCATGGCATAAGATTATGCCCCTTGATATTTCTAGCTGCTGTTTCAAGCAAAGTATTGGAACATAAACGTACAAATCTTTCTTCTCTGCAATTGTGAAAAATCTTTGTTACCATATGTGCAAAGTAATTGCACAAAATCTGCCTCCACTGAAGTGCGTAATAAGCACACCAACCTCTTTGTCCCAAAGAGGAATGCACAAATAGTCATAAACAGAGACTCTTTCTTTGAACCTGAGTAAGCAGTCTGAAAATACAGTAAATAATTCAGATAAAGCCAAATATTCATAAGAAAAGAAAAGTAGCTGGGCACTAGAAATCTATCTCAACAGTGGGCAAAGCTTTTTATGTGAATAGAAACTCTTCAAATAAAAATTCTTTTCTTCCACCCTCCTCAAACCAAAAAGCATTCTCTGAACCTATGTGTCTGGCAACAGACATTATCTAATTTTCTGCATTAAATGGAACAAATGAGACAAATGTATTTCTCCTCAGGGGGAGGGAGCAGAATCAAGTGAAAGAATTAGGACGAAAGAAGAATTTGAAAGTTCTGTTGAACATGCACAAGTTCCATTAAACCTGTGGAGGGAAGCAACAAAGTCCTGCTGTGCCACGTGAAAGTGTTCATTGTAATGCAGTACAACTTCAACAGGTATAAGTGTGTAGCTCCTGCACCCGAACATCTGACTCTTTGGTTTTATTGGTCAAGGGTAACAAGCTGTTATGAGCATTTGTATATTACTAATTTGATCCCTAGGATATCATCAAAGCTGTTTAAATACACACCTGATCTGTGAGAGCTCATAGCACCCCAGTTTCTGGCTGGTTCATTTTAACAGTACTTGTCAGGTCAAGTTTTGAAGGCTTTGTCAAAATGTAGAAAAAATACTTTATTTGGGTGTCCGGCTATAGTAGGTAGGACCTCTTGGCGGTGGAACTCAATGCCCTGCTTGGCATCTGTGTACTGGCAGATGGCTTCACAGTATGAGCCTTTCTGAGGGGTCTCTTGGGTGCCTAGGTTTAGCACATATACTTTCTTTATGATAAGGCTTTGTAAGAATGTCTGTCACGTTGGCTGTCCAGTAAATCCTCTTTTTGGCTTGGGCTCTACTGTTTTTTTTAAACCACATTTCACCATGTTTGACTAACTGGTGGTTGTGTCCCCAACAGCTTTTGGCACTCTTCGGGGGTTAGTAGAGATACAGATTAGTTACAGAACTTGTAGGTGTGTTGCAGTCTGAGCAGCAAGATGACTGATACTAAAGTACATTCATCCACTTGAATGTCCAAGCATTCGCAGTGTCTGTTCCTGTTCATACATATATTCAATGGGTGTGAGGGACAAGGGGAGACAACTCTGACCCAAAAGAGATGATTGCAGGTGTCAAGATTGCTGTGAAGAAGCAATTGCTATACCTGGAATGCAGCTGGGTCCGTGATCTGGTCCAGGGCTGTTGCAGGCAGGGGATATTAGGATTCAAAGATTCTGAGACCATCTCACCCCGCAGACATGATGTGGCAGCTGAGGACAGCCTGCTACTAAATATATCCTGGGACACTGGTCCCATGCAAGGGATGGGCAAACCCTGTGGATCTTGAGGTTTTCTGCAGCATGACTTAAAATGTTTATTGGAACGGCAAAAACTAGTTTGAGCTCAGAGACCTTATTTTTCCTATAATTCAAACCCACGTTTGGCTTAATTTTCTTTTCCTTGCCCCTAAAAGTGATTCAACTTCAAAACAAAAATATAGTTTTCCTGAGTCTGTGCTGAGTTAGGGTTAGAAAGGTATCCACAAAAGGTAGGCTGAGAATGTGCCCATAAATATATGCCTACCTATCCACAATTTTATTTTTTCACTGAATTTGTCTGTCTTTTTGTGTCCATCTTCTATACTCATGCTTTCTTGCCACTCTTCCCACTCAATTCTATTTTTGATCAATTTGTCTGTGGCTTAGACTCAGAATGAAAATCCAACTTATGTAAGATGAACTTTTGAACCATGAGATGTAGTACAAAATTAGTGGAATAAAGAGGATTTCCCCTCGCTGTTTTAAAGTGATCTTTAGTTATCCTGCAATTACATTTTTTTCATTCTGAGGAGCAGCTCTCCATCATAACTGTTCTCCTGTTGCTTTTTTTTTTTGTCTGAGTGTTTCTGTATGTGTGTGAAAAGGATGATAGTCTCCTTGGTTAGTTATTTTCCTCAGAAGGCTCTTATGAGAAACTGTATCAAAGTTCCTTGGAAAATCTAAATAAACTATAATTCCAAGTTCATCCATGTTTATACTTACATTCATTTTTTTTAAGAGAACTTTAATATATTAGAAAGCAAAGGTTTGCAGATTTTGTGCTAGCTGTGAATTTGGATGTTGTACAGCTCTATTCCTCTGGTTAGCTCTAGCTCATAAGATCTGCATATTTATAATGGTCTTTTTTTTTTTTTCTCTTAAGTTCCTTTCTTAGGGGAACTTTCCACTCTTCAACAACATAGCTCTTTTCAGTTCATTTTGCATGTTATTTATTTGATGGCTTGCTGGTCCTTAGAGGAATAAGTCTGATATGCTGATATTTCTAATATTGCCTGAGATTTGAAAGCTACTTCATTTTTCTCTGATTTTATTTTTACTGATTATTCTATGGAAAAATTCTTAGTGGAATATGAATTTTTCCTAAGATATTCTAGAAATGAAAAAGTTGTACCTGGTATGCTTCTTAATTAGCTTTTGACACTATTAATTTCTAATTTTGGAAGGACCTGAGGGTGATTCAGAGTGTTTGGAAAGCTAGAAGTGACATCTTTGTTTCTTACTGCTTTAAGATGTTTGTGCCATCTGTCTTGGTGTCTTGGGACGGTTGTTCTTCAGGTTTTTTGAAGCATCTGGCTACCTTTTGTACTTCTCATTTCCCATGAACTCAGCAATATTTGCGTCGCATGCTACTTAAACTTTTCAGGCATGATTGCTATTTTGTATTTAGATGTGAATGCATTTGTGTTCTTTATCAGCCAACCAGATTTGGTTTATTTTTTCAGCCTCTCCTTTGTGGCAGGGGCTGGGAGACGTCTGGAAGGAGGGCAAGGGAACATTCATGCTCCACAGTGTAGAAAACAGAGGAACCCAGCTGCCAGGTGCCCAATTCAGCTTCTGCAGTTGTGACCACAGAGGGATAATTTTCCATTTTATTCATGGAGTACTCTGACATTTCTGCATAGGAGAAAATATAAGAGAAAAGTGTTATATAAATGCTGATCAGCATATTAGTTACTACTTTATCATCAATGTTGTTAAGGGTGATGTTCAACACTGCTATGACCTTCCATTAAAAGCCATGCCTAACTTGTTTTCCCAGTGGCTGGAAAATAACTGCAGACTTCTTGAGTTAGACTACAAGTACATTCATCCGAATTCAAAGACTTGAAGTCCTTGCAGCTGAAATGCAGAATGGCTGGCTGGCCTTCAGTTTCTTGCTATGATATTTTGAGTAATTTTGTGTTAAACACAGTTTTGGATCACGGCAGTTGCCTGCCCTACACTGATTGCTTTTTAGTGTTGGTATCAGTAACCCCAGTGATTTGCTTTCTGATGTTAGTTGATATTGGTTGTCAACATTATTGGCTTGGTTGTTACCTGCTGCTGCAAGAAAGAATGTCTACTCTGTCCCAACTGGGATAGGTAAACTGGTAGGTAAAATATTTTACCTACCCATAAAATAGTTATTTCTGGATAACGTTGGTAATTGTTCTGTCAAGATTGCTTTCTGTAACTCTCACCTGCTTTTTCTCTCAAATGTTTCTGTTTCACAGCCCCTATTTTGATTGATAGGAAAGACAATTTCTTAGTTTGTAATATTGCAACATTCAGCTGAAAAAAGCCTTGGTCCTTGCTGATATTTCTGCATTACCTTGGATAAGATTTCACTTATCTTCCATCCCACCCTCAGAAAAAATCCAAAGGTTACCTTTGGCATGAACCTCACTGAGATAATCTATACAAAAAGCTTTCATGCCTCATGATCCAGCCACAAAGACTATAGACTTTCCAGTCTCCTTTGCTTCCAGCTATATTCTAGCAATATATTCTGGTAATTACTAACACAACATAATATTGTGTTAGCCGAGATTTGTAACACTGGTTAGGCTGACAGAACCTCCCGACTTTGCAAAACAACAGACCTACCAATAATATCAGATGAGCAGGACCATTGTAGAGCCTTCTGTTTTAGCAGACTGTTCAGTAACCTGAAAAGGTGCCAGGATTTGCTATAGTCAAAAGAAAGTGTCTCTTGAATTTCAGGAGACTTCGGTATACACTCTAAGAAAGAATAAATCCCTAAAGGAATTTGGTTTTAGGGCCCTATGTGCTTATTATGAAATTTCATCTTGGTTTTTTGATCATAATAAAATGTGTAGTCTGCATTTAATTTAGCTGTAAGGAATGTCCTTCATATTTTCTACATATATCACTTTAATATTGGACTCCACTTTTTCTAGAAGCCTGATGCATAATACACAATACGTGTGCTTAAAGCAAGCAGGTTATGTCAAAGTACTCATGATTTATAATTCGTAATTCTTTCAATCTTGTCTCCAGCTGGTGTTCATCTTCTGACATTCTGAATTTAGTCAGAGAGGTGCAGTGTTTCAAAAATCATGGCAATGTAAAAAAGAAACATCTCTGGAAAAGGCTCTCTTTCCTTCTTCTAGCCCTCCACCATCTGCAGTTTGTCTCCTAAAAGCAAAATCTAAAAATAAATGGAAAGTGAAGAAGTATTTAATATTGTTCTGAATCTGAATGTTTCTTAAAACAGCTATTTTAATATAGTGTGAGTTCACTTGTATGACCTTAAACATAGTTGCAAACAGATTTTGGAAATCGGTGTATTGAAAATGCCATAAGAATTTTATGCAAGTTTACAGATTTGTCCAAAAGATGAAGAAACTTTTTTCTTCCTTTCTTCTTATTCAGTTCCTGCTATATATCTGTCTTTGCAGATTTGTACTGTGGATGTGAACAGGCGAATACATCTCAATAATTTTCCATTTTTTTTAAATTTTAGAACATCTTTGTATAGAAAAATAAGACTTTCACTTTTTGCTTTGATGTTGATTCCACCCCACCCCATCTTTCCTAATCAGGTTTTTGTCTGGTTTATATACGTGATTGTTGCAACAGAGGTACTTCTCATTTGCTGAAAATATTATATCCAGAAAAAAAGTGTGTAAAATGGTTTGCAAGAAAAAATAAAATTTCCCAAAGGAGAATTAAATGGGAAGTGGAAGTTAAATCTGGGTGCTTTTCTTGATATTTTAGAAATCCTGGAGTGTAATACAGAGTATTTCTCACACAGTCAAAAACCGTGCAGAATTCTGCTTTCTCCTTCAGTGGGCAGATGATGTAATTATGTCCTAAGACTGGCAGTTAGATCATAACATGTAGATGTTATCTTTTCTGTGCTAGCTGAACCAGTGGGCAGTCATTGATCCTGCTGGCATGCATCTCAGCTGAGCTTTATAACCCTCTCGGTGCACTTCATTGCTTTTTCTTTCCTACTTAAGCTGCTATCTTTTGAGATCACCTAAAGCTAGCACAAATGATAATCATTTCAGTGCAGCAGAGGAATTGTCCTGGAAGTTGGACTAGAGGCATGTCCTGCCTAGCAAAAGGGGAAAGACTGAACACTTTTCAAAGCCATTATCTTCTGCAAGGTTTGGGTTTTGGTGCTTATGAAATTAAGAGATCTGTAATGAATATCTAGAATAGCTTCTGCCTGTTTCATGCTTAACTTCTAAAGTGACAGGCTGGTGTTCAGTGGAGAATGGATCTAGAAGTCCAGCAAAGTAGGGCTGCTTGGTTTGCAGGTAGTTGGAAATATAGAATCATAGAATAGTGTGTATTGGAAGGGACCATTAAAGGTCATCTAGTCCAACCCCCCTGCAATGAGCAGGGACATATTCAGCTAGGTCAGGTTGCTCAGAGCCCCGTCCAGCCTGACCTTGAATGTTTCCAGGGATGGGGCATCTCCCACCTCTCTGGGCAACCTGTGCCAGTGTTTCACTACCCTCACAGTAAAAAAAAAATTCGTCCTTATATCTAGCCTGAATCTACCATCTTTTGGTTTAAAACCATTATGCCTTGTCCTGTTGCAACAGACTCTATTAAAAAGACTGTCCCCATCTTTCTTATAAGCCCCCTTTAAGTACTGAAAGGTGGCATTAAGGAGCCTTCTCTTCTCCAGGCTGAACAACCCCAACTCTCTCAGCCTGTCCTCATCAAAGAGGTGCTCCATTGCTCTGAAGGTCACTGATGAATATAGGTGTTCTCTAACTAGGAATACCTGGAGCAGGTATTTTTGCAACCTCATTCTGTGTTTAGGAAGTATAAGACAAGTGTGACAACATTTTAAAAGGTCTATTGTTTTCATATCTCTGAACTGATTCTAGTATGGCTTGGTCTGTTGTAACTGCTAGAGGCATAGGCTCTCACCTCAGCTAGCCATTATCTGGCTGATAGTAACCTTAGTTAAAACCATGTCTTAATGCTTAAATAAACCATAGATTCTTGGTGCATGAGATAACCATAAATTGACTTGCAAGTCTGCCAGCATAGCAAAGCCATTTTTTCTCTACCTCTTCCCCACTCATCTGCTCATATCCTCATTACTCAAACTGATAGGAGCTTTAGCTATGGATCTCCTCCCACCAGCCAGCAGTCATCTTTCATAGGAAGAGAGCTCCTTGGGGACAAAGGCACTCAGGCAGTCTTTGTGTCAGCTCTATTATGGGCTTGTTGATCCTAGTCAACTTTCAGCTGGTTGGATACAGCAGACCAGATCCTCGGTTGATATGGAGGAGCTAATCCCCAGCTCACTTGCCCTTCTTAGATTTCTCCATGTTTTTATTTGACTACAGTGTTCTTCTAAAGCATCTTGAACTTTTGGGTAGTGGATATTTCAACTGCCAAATAGATAACACATTTCAAAACTGAATGCTTGCCAGGTTAACAGGTTTCTGGCCAGTTTTCTAAAGGTCTTGTTAGCTCTTGCTGATGAGTTGAATATAAGATTGAATGAAGATTGATTGAATGAAGACAGGAAAGGAACACCCATGCTTAGTATGGACAGTGCCCTTGAGATGCTTGTTACTTCATATGAAATTAAACTCCTGAAATTTACAGATACTCAGATCTGTTTGTTGTAACAATCTCTGAAGAATCATCCTTCCTGCAGAACACAGCCAAACTTCTGAACTTGGTTCCTTTGGTTACTGCCTAAATCTATAAAAACATGCGTTGTTCTCAGCTGCCTTTGCAGACATGGAAACTGCTGGTAATTGGTATGTTTGCTTATTACCTGTAAATACTCCATATTATGAGATTTGGGCAAAAAGCATCTGTATTTGATACTCTTAATTGTGGGAGCTCTGGAAGATTCATCTATTTCACTTACTGTAACTTAATTTTATAATGAAAATGTGTTGCTGTTGTCCCACATCATTCCCATTTCTCATCTACTTATTAGTCACATTGCAGAAGGAAGCAGTAATATGTTATCAGAAGAGATTCTGGTATGTATAATCACATTTTGTCCTTTATTACCATAGCACAGAAGTTTGCAGTGGGTATTAGGTAAGGTCAAGTTGATCAAGTAGTATGTCTACTGTGTGAATATTCACAGATCTGATGAACCTCATCTTTCAGTGACATGGAGACATTTCTAACCTTTGTCATGCTGAAAGCCCAAGAAACAAAGCTCCACCAAAATGAGAACTCAACTATCTAGATATTTGAACAGGTGCCAAACTTTGTCCCACCATCTGTGACCTGTACCTGCTAGAAGAGCTGTTTTATCTGCTCTGGTCACCAATGAGCCACCCTAAATATGACTAGGTTATTCTTTCACATACTTGGTGATAATTTCTAGTACAACATGTCCCAAAATACTTCCCGTACTTCTGGAAGCTGTGCTTTTAGGGTCTGATCCAATACTTACTGAAGTCAATAAAAGTCTCCCCATTGATTTTAGTTGACTTTGGATTCAGTTCTTATTTAGGGGCTATAAATACATCACTGGAGGGGAAAATCCCATCCCAGACTTCTTGATAGATATTTCTTTTTTCAAATTTTCTCTTTCTCGCTCTCTTGGTCAAATGAAATCTGTCAAGCTCCGTTGTGTTTCCTAATCTTCACTCTTCTGACACACTGCAGGCCAGCAGAAAGACAAGCTTAAAACCAAGAAAATTAAGTGCATTTTTTCATTATGCTAAGATGTTTTCAATAAAGCAGAGAGAGATATCACTTTGCCAAATTGGTGTCATGACGTTCCAAAGGTTTTGGCTAGTTAGCAGACTTCCAGTAAAAATACATGTTGCTCTTCAGACCTCTTGTGGGTGATCCACACCTCTCTTGGAGCCTCCTCTTATTATCTTGTGGCTTCAAATGGAAGAAAGTCTAAATTATTTTGGACCTGTGCTAACAGTTCTCGGTATTATTAATAGCACACTGAGGGAGCTTATTATGTAAAGCGCTCTGATTGCCTCTTCTGCCTCCCATATACTAAGCACTTAGCAAACAAACAATATTGGAGAAAACATGACTTGGTTAACCAACTTCACATGGAGCCAAAAAGTAGGTGAATATCTAAAAGAGCAAGGCATTTCTGTGAAGAATAAAGAGCACATTCCTGAAGTGTGGCGAACAGACTGAAGCCCCTTCCAAGCTAACAGGCAACACACATTGGCATTGGGTTAACGCTACACACAGCTGTCCAGCTGATTCTTACTCTTTTTTGGAGAAAATCACTTCTCTGTGTTGTTTTGCCTTCTACCTCCCTGAGATGAATGTTTTCTACCCATTCCGCTTTTATATTTTTATGATTTGGAAATTAGTCACTGGAAGCATTGCAACCAGCAAATTACTTCTACCACTTTTTGGTGCCTGTTGTCAGAGACAGTACTAATAGACCAAAATACCTGTCAGGGTTTATTTTTAGCATTCATAACGCACATGCTATTGTGTATGTATTTAGTTATTCTGACAAACATTATTATCAGTATGTATAAAAAGTCTAGGTTTATATATATGTGATTAATAATCATGTGATTTTTTTGATACATGGTTTAAAAAGGCGAAAGCAAAGGAATGTAATTGTCGGAACTAAAAAACAACGCAAAACAAAAACCCGGACATTCCTATGTCTAACTGGTGTGTTGGATGGATTTAAAACAGAATTTTTCACCATTATCCAGGGAAAAGAATCTGAAATGTAATAATACGTCTGGCACTACCTTTCACAAATATGGCAACTGCATTCAGTTAGTAGGCATTTAAAATTCTGCAATAGGATACTTGCAGCACACTTCAGAGACTGCAGCTGACTTCAGAGACATCCTTACTGGAGTCTGGGAAGCAGCCAGTATCGCTGGAAAACATTTACAAAGAAAGCAGTATTAGTATGACTTGCTAAAAAACCCTAAACAGCCAAAACAAAATACTCAACCCAATGCTGCTTTCCCCATATGTGCCCAGAGGCTCAGCCAGGTCCTGAGTGGCCTGGAGCACTTTCAGTGTGGCCGACTGAAGTTGGCGTTGAGGAACCTGAGCAAAAGATTGGCTCCCTCATGTTGAAGGCTAGTTCTGATTTTAAGCAGCACTCATCTTGAAGTGTCTGTAGCTCTTCGGTATGAATGATAGACTACATGGTAGAAGAAAGTTGATTCTGAGTATTTCAACGCATCCTTTGATTCCAGGAGTGGTCCCTGCACAGGTGTGGAGCAGATACAGAGCATCTGTTTAACTGATAGGACCCAAAAACATTGAAACTTAAAGAACTGTCAAAAATCCCTTTCTGCACAATTTTCAAAATATGCATTTGCATAGACTGTCCAGGTAACAGCTTGGAAAGCTAAAACATTGGAGTGAGTCGAAGTCTGCCTGCTGTCAGGGAAACTAAGGCAAACAACATAGATTATTGTAGAAAATATTCATCAATGCTGAAAATAATTCCATAAGCTGTCTACATGACTTTACAAGGTTCCACAGCTTGTACAGCCCTCAGTGAACCAAATTTAGATTACTGAGGCCAAGCAAAGTTTGAGAAAAACCAAACAAGCAGAGCTGAATCTTATCTAAGTTTTCAATTTTGAAACTAATGTTCAAGTGCTTGTTAAAAGCCCGAGGTTGGCTGCCTTAATGTAGCTGTTTGATGAATAAACAGACCACTTCAATCCCTAAGTACAGCCAGCCTCAGTCATTTCTGCTATGCTAAGGCCTGCTAATAGAGAGTACAGTAGTTACCAAGGTCAAGAGAGGTGGATGTGAAACTTCAGTTTGACTTGATTCTGACTTCAGTGTATTTACTGCAGTGCAATCATTCTGTTTGAGTCCTGGCTAAATCAGAGCAACATTTTTTAGAAAAATGTTGAAAGGAAATATGGTTTTGACATGGGGATGAAAAATTAAAGTGAAAACTGTGTCTTCAATTTATGAGAACCTTGGTTTTTTTTTTTTAAAAACTTCTTTTTCTTTAAGAGTTTTTAATGCATGCAGAGGAGGTAGTGTGGTGGTCCTTTTTTTCTTTTTCTAGATTTTTTACTAGAAAATAAAGGAAACTTTATTTTAAAGCTTTTTTGCAAGAAGTTGTTTTAAACCACATTTTCATGGAAAAATAAAATTTGAATACTTCTTAATTTGGCATGATTTTATCTAAAATTCTTTTAGAAGTTTTTATTGTTGTTGTAACTTTATTCATATTTCTTTAGTACATAAATAAGGAATTTGTTTTAATAAATCAAGACCAAAAAGCCTATCCTGCTTGGTTTCCTCCTGCAAAGTTGCCCTTAAATTCTGAGTATTTAGATGTTGAAATTAGCAGCAATTTGTGTATCAAAAGATGTGATCTGTAAGAAAGAACTGTTTGCAGCCATAATTTGCTCTTACAGACTTGGCTACTTTCTCCCCTTCACCAGCTGCTGCAGAACTGAGTTTCTCAAATCAGTAGTAGTGCACCTGATGATTACGTAGAGTGGAAAATCTTCCTTTTGAAACCTGATTTTCTTTTCTTATGTAGAACTAATGAAAGCTTATTCGGTTGTAGTTAAGGCCCGTGTCTTCCCATGGATTATTCTGTGGTAGTCAAAGATAGATATGCACAAAACCACTGGAATGCTAGAGCTTTTGCGCTATTTTATAATCTCTGCATTTTTATTAATTGCAATGTTGGACGCTCACATAGATTTGTTCAACCTCATTTACACTTCTGGATATTTTCTGATAACTACATTTGAGAAAGTTAAGGGTTCATTACAGCTTCAGAGATATAGCTTATATGTTTATTATAAGCTTGACAGTAGGTAGAATACAAAGCCACATTCACAAAAAAGGTCTCAGTGACATCATATACACTTGTGACATCAGCAAATCTTCAAGAGTGAATTACTGTCTTTGTCTACATTGAAGGAGCAAGTGTTGCTGTATACAGTGCTTTGTACAGGAGAATGTTTTGCTGTTAGCTTGAAGTGGAGAACGAGGATTTAATTTGGGCTCAGTGAATCATCACTTTGCTGTATTTGTTATTTTTTCACTAAGTCTGTGGAAGAGAGCAAGCCACAGGTAGCATTTTGTTGGTTTCAGGTGTGATATTGAGGGGTCTTTACAGGACTATAGTAAAATTCTGTGGCTCAAATATACTTCTCAGCAATACTGGAATTCAAATATAGTGTTACATGAAAATATTGAGTTATTTACTACCTTCTAATGGTTATTTTTTATAAGTATGTACAATAGATGTTAAGAGAACATGTCAATTGTTCATTGGGGAGAAAAAAGAAAAGAATCCTTTAAGATAGATTATTCCAAGAGAAGCAAAGCAACTTATGTTCATCATCAATCACCCAGTTAAACTGCCCAGCATTGAGAGAACAGCAAACGCTTTGCAGAAGAGAAATATTTTAGCACTTTGGGAAATCTGGAACATGTTCGAACCATGTGGGATGGCAGTGCAAACAAAATAATGAATGGTATTTTGAATAACTGCTTGCTGCTTCTTTGTGGACACCTTCAAGGGTCTCCCTTTCATTAGAAGGATTTTTTTCCCTGTAATGCTCATGTTACATATTTTTCAGACAAATTCAGTGTATTGTGGTTCCAGGAAATTCTGACTCATGAATATGCTCTCAAATACTCAGCCTTTTTAGATAGAAAATTTTAACCACTCTTCTAAGAGAATTTATCATTAAGCAGGAACCAGTATGAAAGCATGTAGTTACCAAACATCAGGCATTTAAAGATTAATCTCTCAATTTATTTACAGATTAATCACTGGCTCCATCAAAATAATGATGTTGTTATTACCACAACTGCTACTAATTGATTTATAGATCACCTTGCACATGTCTCAAGGTGCTTTAAAATATAGCCATAAAAATGACACAAAGCCACAAAGGCATAATAAAATATAATTAGAACAAATAATAAATCCAAAAGTTGCTAGAATAGTCACATGGGAAATAGCTGTAGTTTTAGGAATTACCTTTGATCAGTGAAGGGGCAATGGGAGCTGAATTTGCTCCTTTTTTATGACTCCAGCTATCTTCTCTATTTCTGACTTAGCGATATTACAGTTTTGAGTCTTATTATCATAAAGCCAGAGACACAAAAAAGGACCAAGTATCAAAGCATCTCAAATTCATGCCTGTTCATTTTCACATTTTACAGTTGGAGTCTAATTTTCAACAACACTTTCCCTGAAATTAGGTAACTCATTTCCATTGCTCAAGGTCACAGAAGGTGTTTCTATACCTTGGGATTAGTGTGCAACATAGGCTCTTTTTAGGTTTGAAACCTCTTACTAGATAAGCAGGAATCTGTTTTCTAAGTACTCGATCTACCTCTCCCTTCTTTTTCTTATGTTTATTTTCTGTTGTGACAGGGTTTATAAAAAAAAAAGTAGAACTGGAATGGATTTTTTCTCTTTATTTTCTATGAAAATGTTGACATTTTGTTGAGAACTTTCATTTTTCTTGTTTCATCAACACTTTATTTTTTTATTAAAAAAACCCCTCAACTATATTTTACTAGTCCTAAAAGGGAAGATATGCAAATTTGCTTTTGTTGATTTTTTTTTGAAGAACAACACAAAAGGGTGGTGTGGTTTACAACAATATCTTCATAAAAGGTACAGCCTAATATCCTTCTACAGTATCTCGTGATACTGTTCTGCAACTACATATCACGTCTTTATCAGAAGAGCCCTATTCTTCCATTTGATATCATGGTGTCCTGAGGTTCCTTTTTGATCACTTAAAATGTTTTAATGCTTCATGTCAATATTGAGATCATATTATTGTAGCTATAGACTTAAGTTATCAATATTTCTGGATAGTGCTTTATGCAGCTCCGCTTGCTCTTCCTACAAGCCTGATGTGTGTTTGCCAGCCATTGATGAGGCCACAGAGGCCAGGCAGCAATGCTTTTCTACTTCCCAGTCTAGCTAGGGAAAATTCCCGTGTCAGACCAACTGGGAAGGAAAAGTGCTAAGAAAGAACTGACTGGATGATTAGCAAGATAGATGGAGGGAAGAGCCGGGATCCTGAGCTCTTAGATGCATTTCTGGGTTTTGATCTGTTGTTTTCATATTTTGAACACCTTTAAATTTTATTTTAATCTATCTGATAATTCTAGTCTTGGAAGCTGAATCTGCATGTTTCCAACCGAATGTGAAGAGAATTAGGGTTCAGGTTCATTCGTGCTGTCACAGTAGTGAATCATCAAAGCCGCACCTTAAATACTGTGAAATCTTTATCACGAACTTTCCTGGACTCAGTTCCAAAGCTGGCATTTGTGTACAGACTTTCAGAAATATAACAAAAATGCATGCCAGTGGTTGAAATGGAGAAAATGCAACAAAGCAAAAATAATACCTATTCTGTGATAGTTCTTGCTTAATCTGCCTCTTTCTGAGTTAATGTGATTTTTAAAATGGCAACATATGTGTAACTAGATACCTTGATACGAGCATCATTAACTTTGAGCTGGCAGCCTACCTCAGGAACTAAATGAAGCCCTCAAGTAACTAAAGACTGTTGCAAATTTCTTTCTGGTACAAGTGCAAAGCTCTTTTTTCTTTTTTTTTTAATCTTATGTTAACATGGAATCACATAGTGTATGCACTCAAAATTTAAATAAAACTGGGACAGAGAGTAGTGTGATGGAGTAGTTCATCAGGCACACAATAGTTACCATAAATAAAAAATGAAAGAAAGACAAAAGATGGAATTTGAGATATGCTTGTCAGGCAATGTCACTTCATGTATTTTGGGAAGGGCCATAGCAATGGTAGTGTAAGAGCCCAAATAGACTGGAAGTGTCTTTCTGAAATGCTGATGTAGCAAATAGTTAACTTCTTTCAAAAAAAAAAAAACCTCTTAAAAAAAAAAAATCCCCTATTTCCAAGTACTGTGGAAAGGCAAAAATGTCTCTTGGATTTGCTCTGCCGTTGCTAATAACATGTAAATTTTTAACCATGTTTGAGAAAATGCAGACATTGCAAAATCCAGGGAAGGTTATTATCTCATGCACTACATTCTTCTAATCTGGTGGAAAAAAATGCTAGGGTAATAACGCTTTATGATTCAAGTCAAAGACATGAGAGTAAATGTTGCATGATTGCAAAATGCCCCAGTACTTGTACTGTTTACATTCTGCCCTCTGTGATTCTATATAAACAAACTCAGTATATCTGTCATAAGTATCTGCTGGAGCAACTCTTCCCAGGGCAGATCTGAAACACTTTGAAATCTATGGAAACATTCCTGTCTGCTTCCATGAGTCTTAGATGAAGCCTAAGCGTTCTGGGCTATCTTTTGTTATGTGCCTGATTTAGCTACAGCCCTTAGGGGTAGCAAGATGGTCAAATGAAGGGATCAAATAATTGCCAAAGATATTGAAAGAATCCTTCTGTTGAGAGTTGATGTGGTCCCCTAGGTCCTGATGTGAGTTGGTGCTCTTTTGTTGGTGAGTAACAGGTCGTACCTTGAAATCAGGCACGTGTAAGAGTGTATGCTCTACACGTGCCTGCAAGTAAGCTTGATATCTTGTTTTGGATAGTATTAGTCTTCTCATTTTCTGATGAGAGAGTGCTTCATCTTATTAATTTTTCTATAGAGGGCAATAAACCCTTTACAGTGGTTGAAGAAAAAAATCCCTCTGGCAAGGCAAAATGGTCCTAAAAAAAAAAAAACCCAACAACCAAACAAAACCCAAAACAACCAACCTCCCACAAAACTCAAACCAAAAAACAACAACAAAAACCAAACCAAAACAAAAAATGCCTAGTGGGAGGTTAGCTGCTGTGATGGAGCTGTGTCATCCAAAGGCTGGCGAAGAGATTCATAGTAATGTATCATAATGCCATAGCTGTGAAAATAGTGGTCCTCTGTGGTAAAAGCATTCCTTGGGATCAGGGAATTAGATAAAAATAACTCAGCTTGATTGCCTACTGATTGGGATGGACTGTCATGCTGTGTTTTCCTGGTATATTGTGGGGGCCGTTAAGCTGGGAGAGGATACAGTGGCTGAAACATTGTGAGAGCTGAACTGATTTGTGATAGAGTGTGTACAGGTTTTCTGTTGGTCTGTAGTCAAGATCACACCCCTCTTCAATTTTGGACTAATATTTACAAATTGGGGGCTTTTGGTTTTTTTGACCTATACAGGGTTTTGTGTGTTGTGGGGGGGTTTGTGCTTGGGGTTTTTTGTCTGTTTTCTCTTTTTTTTTAAAAAAAAAAAAAGCTCTGTAGATTTGAGTCCTGTAAAATATTAAGTGAAAATCTACTCCTTCATTTAGGACTAAACCATGTTTGCCTTTGAGCCTTTGCTGAAGGGCTTGCCAGGGAGGGATGAGATTATTCATGTAGTTGAACGTAAGCACATGCTGAAATGCTTCCTGAATCAGGATTGTAGCTTGGGTGCAGGGAAGCACAATTAGAGGATGAAATCAGTGCAACTGATTCATTGAAATTTTTTTTTTACCTAAATGTAGAGCTGATCATAAAGCTATGTACCAGAGTTTTCTGGAAGGAAGTGAAACTTCATATTTTTTACTGGGAATAAAATCATGTTTTTACTGTGAATGGTAGTGGTTTTGAGAGGCGTTTGGACAAGAAACTATCAAGGCAAATAGTTCTGACATTCTTGTTTCATTTTGTAATATTGTCAATTACAACTAAAGTTTAAGAAGAAAGTTGTTTTGACATCTTTTTAAATTTTGTCAGCTTGTAAAAAATACATTTTGGTATTGCTTTACATTTTTAATTTATATTTCATTTTTTTCTTCTGTAGCATTTTAGATCCTACAATTGTGCTACTGCATTATCCTGTAATTTTCCCAATTGGTTCTATACCCTTGTTTCTCTGATTTAATTGATCAATTGATTTTAATTGAAATATTCTGATGTTAAACAAGTAATAGAATAAATTGGGATCATTGACTCTAGGCTGGTAGTTTCTAGAACAATGTAGAAGAATGTTTTGATCGTAATGTTTTTGGGATAACTTCCATTTTTCCGACCCAAAACCTTATATCCTCATCATGCTCAAATCACTGTATTTTCTATTAGCTGTAAAGAGAAAACATGCCCAAATTTCCCTTTGTATAGCCATGTGTGTCTAGAACTAGAATCAGATGTTATGCTTTCACTCCAACCTTATGCATAGTACCCTTGCAACATAATACTGTGCCCCTTTCATGTCAAGATGTCAAATCTTGCTCTATTTTTACTTTCACCTATATGAAAATGTCATCAGGGCTAAAACTGAGCTGTTTTTCACACCCTGTGCCCTATAAAACATAGAAACATTACACTCATTAAATTTTATGAAAGGAATTCTTCTTTCTTAGTCCACCGCAAGTAACATTTTGTGGTGTGTGTTTCGCGGTTAAAAGGCAACAGCAATTTGAGGACTAACACCCCATTCTTCCCTTACTAAATCAGGGATATTCCACTTGTTTAAAAGTACAACTTTGTTTTATGCTCCAAGAGTGCCTTGGAGAATACTTTACTCGAGAAACACGGAGAACGTATATACGTGTATATATGCATTTAACAATAACCAGAGCATAATGAAGCATATGGGACATAATGAAATTAGAAGTATAGGACATATAGTTCATTTTTACTACATAAATAATGTGGAGGAAACTGAACAAGTTCAGGTAACAGATTTAAGAAACTTGAACAAATGCTCAATATACTTTGGGAAGAAAACAAAGGGGTATCATTGCGGTGCTACAAGGCTGTTTATTGGAATGCAGCTATTTCAGCATTTTGTAATGTGGAGTAGCAGGAAAGTTTGAACAGTTATGGCTTGTGTATTTCAGAATATGCTATTTTTTTGCTTATAATTATAATTTTAAAAAAAGTGATGTGAATATTATATCCATTTTAGGATAAAACATATAGAAAAAATAGCCCTTGTTGTTGGTGTTTCACTCTGCTGCTAGGTTCGAAAAATATAATAAATACAATGGCCTAATCTCTGTAGGCATTTCGGAACAGTAAGCAACAGAAGTAAGCTATATCCAGTGTACTCTTTTCAATCACAGAATAAGGAAGAGAAATGTTATCCTGGACCCCAAGTTCTATAGGATGCTATCTACAGCTTTTTCTCAAATGAAGCAGCAGCTGTGTCAGTGTGATAGTCCAGATTCTTGTACGCTGACTCTTAGAAAATGTCTCTAACTTAGATTGTCATTAAATAAAGCCAGACTTCCTAGTACCAGTAAAGCCCCAGATCCTAGAATTTTGAGACTCTCAACTTGCAGTTACGACTTAAAACAAAAATGCTGGTTTTCAGGGAAAATTGCAAAATATGATGTAGGTGAATCTAAAAGATCCAGAAATTGAAAGGGGAAGAAGAATCCAGGATACTTTACTCCTACAATTGTGGGAGGTGTACAGTCTTGATTCAGGCTGATCAACTACTTCATTTCAACAATTTCAGTTAGACTCTGGCTTTTGTTAGAAAAAGTTAAATAATGTCCTAGCATTAAAGACCTGGAATACCACTCTCTAGGAGTTAATTCTCACCTAAGTGGAGGAATTTAAAAATGAGACATCTAGTCTAAATTAATTCTCTAGGCTTTCTTTACAGTCACTGGAGAGGAATGGCCGCCTTTATGGCCTTTTGGGGATACCTGTTTTTCTTTCCTGAATATAGAAAAGTCTTATGATCTATCTTAGACTGTGCAGCTAACTTTTGGATGTGGGAATTAAAATGAGATATTTTTGGCAAATTGGTCAAAATGCTGAAGCAACAGCAACAAAATGTTTTGTAATCTGTCATAATGTTTATACCCGTGCGGGAGGTGGCCTGCAGACATGCAGAGCTGGCCTTGCGTGCAGATAGGGAGTTCCTTGCGCTCTGGCTCGCTGTCCCAACAAGCCTGAACAGTGTTGAGTGAAATTGCTGCAGCTGCCAGCCCTGTATGTGGATGCTCTTTGGGCAATGGCTTGTGCTCGAGGCAGGACCTGGCTTCTCTGCCCTTGGTACAGCAGAGGAGGAGTTGTTGGACTTACATGCTCTGCAATAATATTATTAGAAAAAAGAAATCTTAAGAAGCGAGTGCATTGCCTGTTGCATTTGGCTGTGAATCTCCTCATTTAAGAAAAATATTTCTAGGACTTTGAAAAGTTACTATTAATATTAGATTCTTTAAAATTAACTTGGTGATGAGGGCATTTTTAAGAGCCATTAGAATCTATTGTATATAGAGCCTGTTTGTTATTTTGGAACACTTTAAATTGCATATTACTGACCTGGGAGACTCTATTGGGCGCCACTGTAATGGTTTATATTACCTCATCAAACTCTTTTTATATAGTTAAAATGTTATTTGCTCACAGCTAAATACCAGAAGCTTGCCGACATGGCAACTGGAAAATATTACCTCTCTCTAACTAGCACAAGAGAAAGGAATCGTTGACTTCCCCGTGCATCACTGGCAAGGATCTTAATGCTAGGGTAGTAAAAGGCCAAGGATCATGGAGATTTGCTTGGGCAAGCTTAGGGGGCATCCTCAGTGGCTGTATATTGATGTTCTGTCTGCTAAAGGTCTATCCCAAATATGTCATACCCCTGCAGACATACAACCATCTGTGTGTATGTAATCGTGTGCGAAATACATAAGCAGGGTATGGCAATTGCTGCCAGGCTGGACTGTGACACTTAGCTCTACCGAGGGAAAGAGGTAGATGACCAAAAAATATTACGCAGTCATGCATAATATCTCCTTTCATGATACATGGAGATAGATCATAAGACCAGGCTACACACTTTGAATATACATGTACTACTTTGAAGAGCTTCTCAGCTTTGTTTTTTCATGGGTTGAAATTGATTTTTAGAAGACTTTCTTTAAAGCAAATATCTGTGTTGCAATTTTTAAAGATCACTGTGTGTGAAAGCAGAAATATGAGCTTGGGCATATGTTAGCATAGAAAAATAACATGCCTACATTTTCAATTCTCTAGTGTGGATTTGGCTCTTGAGGATGATAAAAATGCCACAGTTACTGCAGAAGGTAGAGGCCCCTCTTAATATCGGTGGGAGAAAGATTGGTGACAGGATACTATCAACTTAGAAATTAATTCCCTTTCTCGGTCCACCAGATGAAGCTTGTGTTACCTTTCATGTTTTTGTACTCTATCAGAGCCGAACGAGAGATTTAGTGGAAGTCCCTCTACTGACTTCAGTGATCTCTGGATCACTGCAACTTTACATAATGCAAACTTATGCAGCGTGAGCAGGACTCATTTTAAAAATTATGCTCGGTTCTAACATCCAGTCATTGGATTTTTTCATTCAGGGACTGACTTATACAGAATGCCAGACTGTCTGATAACAGCTATTTCTTTGAACCTGGAACTCTGTGAATAAATAAGAATAAAGGAATAACAGGGTTTAGTTTCTTGCAGTAAAGGTATTCTAAAGCAAATGAGGGCACTTCTGCTTTATAGCTAACTAAATGGTTCTTTCTTGAATTCAGCTTTCAGATATTTATTTAAAAAGCTTCTGCTGCTTAAATGATTTTCAATATGTATTGGTGCATTGTTGCTTTATCTCCATAGTTTATACAGCTGTCAGATACCTGTGGAGGGTCCCTTATAAATCAATTCCCCAGTAGTAATGTGCGATTGGCCTGAAGGGAGGCTCAGGTCACTTAATCTGAGAGGTGCAAAGAGGCATCTTACATGTTGTTTGGTTTTATTTATTTTTGTAAGACTTGAAGCTACTTGAAGCTTTTGTGAAGTAAAAAGGGAGTTTTAGCCTGAAGGAAATACTATGAACTGTCACTAAATCATTTTGCATTTTCTCAAAACATACCTTTCTTTATTTTGAAGTTCTCCACTTTTACTCTGGTCATGTGTCTCTGCCAGCTGCTTTAGCTGAGCCTGGGAAAAGGATCTGAATGATGACTAGGTTTGTCTCAGTAAAGCACTGTGTTTAAGGAAGCAGATGCAGAAAATACGGCAGGGGCATCATTTTCTAAACGTCTGGGGAAAAAGCAGATTTGATCTCTTTACTTCCTAAATAATTTATATTGTGTGTGTGTATCTATACATGTACATATGCAGAAGTAAAAGGAATTGGAAGGAGAAGAGGTAGAAATAATAACTTGAAAACTAAAGGCATGACTTCCTGGCACTTGCTTTTCTTTTTATGATAGCATGTTTTGTTTTATTTTTTTGGCACAGTATTTAGGTGAGAACAGTTGGTCAGATGCAGCATTTGGTTTTAGTGATGCTGTGTGTGTGTTACCATTTTTCAGATAGGGAAATGGCGGGACAGGAAGATAAAAACCTGTGCAGGGTCCTGCGGTGAATCAGTGGCTTGGCTGAAATTAGGACCTGGTTTTCCTTCTGACTCTTAGTACTACTTAGATCGACTTCATCCCATCTGCTCAAGCTCGCCTGGTCAGCAGGTTTTTAAAATGAGGAATGAAGGCACAGGTTTAAAGAATGCAACCAGACCTCTATATAATTTCTGGTTAGACTTGTAAAATGCGTTGTCATTCCATACTTGAGCAAACTGTGTGTGTGTGCGTGCGTGTGTAAAACAATATGGATGTACTTCAGAGCCTGCTTCAAAGCTCAGTGAGGTAGTGGGAATCTTCCCATGGAGTTCTCTGGAATTTGGACCAGACCTCTGAGTCATATATAAAAATTATTTCAAAGGGAGAATGTATGATGTAAACACAAATCATTTCACATTCATGTGTCACAGGAACCTTAATGTGCTATGAACTTGAATATCTATTGTTCAAACATGTCAATGTTTTCCTTTGTTTCTATGGGTATTGTTTATATTTTGGAGACTGTATGTGCGGGTGAAGCATCATCAGTGAGATGTATGCCTTTTAGGAACTGAATCCCATCAGAAGTCCACAACTTGTGTTAATTTGGCCCCATAAGTATCTCCCTGATACATTAAAAAGGCTGTAAAAATACAAAAACAAATGTAATAAACACAGATTAACATAACTTGACATACAAATACTAGAATCCGTTCCCACACCCTGTATAGAGGATTTTATTGTTATCACAGATTTCTTTTAGGAGGACTAAATCCAATGCTGATGAAAATAGGTTCCAAATTCCTTATTATAAATAAATTCACATCCACCAGCAGAATAATTCTCTGCTTTGACAGGAGAGGGTTTAGCCCTTGATGTTAAAGTCCAGTTGCTGTTTTACTACACCTTATCAAATGGGGCTAGTCCTTATTTGCAATGTTGATATATGTGAGAAAACTAGGCTGGCCAATGCCAGGTAATAGTAAGAAGAGAAATAAATAAGGTTTCCCATCTTTAAGCATGTCGCAAACACACACTACTCATTGTCCACCTTAGTGACCTTCATTCTTTCAGTAATGCTGTAGACTTAGATTATGACATACACTTAAATACACAACCATAGTTTAATAGGCATTAAATAACATGTGGTATTAGTTCTGTAATTTTTATAATATGAATTGATCTACAAAATATTCAAACTGAGCTTTAAGTACGTGAAGTCAATGAAGCTGCACACATACTTATATTTGAGAGCACATGTGTTTTGGTAAATTAGAAACACAATTTGAGACAAGTAGGCAGATCTTGAGTTTGAAACAACTTTTCTCTGACTAGTGTTGCAAAACATCCATTATTATTCCCCTCCCCACCCCCCCTTTCTTGAGCTGCTCTTGCACTTACCACACTATGGGAATTGGGTTTGGCTTTAGCAAGCTCTTGGGCAAAATGGAGGGCTAGTGTGGGAGGATATCTGCCTCATAGCGCTGAATAGATGAAGTCAGAAGCAGCCAGGCCAGTGGCGAAGGTGCCTGTGATGTGAACATCTTGCTACTATTGTGCAAATCCTATACTTCCCCATAGATGCAGAGTGAAGACATTTTCAAATAACAGCTGCTATGCAGGGGGAAAAAAAAAAGAAAAAAAAAAAAACACCACCAAGAAAATTCAGAGCTGTTTATAAAAACCTATTTTGATCCTTGGTAGAAACCATTTCCAAACTTTCCCAGTCAAGGTCTGTGTTTTTCAGCTGATTTATTTTTCTAGTTTCTAGGTATTTCAAATACTCCAAAAATATTACAGCCAACTAATTCTTTCTGACCTCTGGGGAAGGAGTAGGGATGATTAATTCCACAATGTCCTTTGGTAGTGAGTCAGCAAGTTTCTTACTCATTTGGTTTTCATATGTGCCTTTTTTTTTTTTTAGCCAATGGGAATTTCCTCTTTTCTCCCTTCTCACACCTAGTGAAAAACCCCACAGTTGGGCAGGATTCTGTAAATTGCTTGACCAGTCCTAAGAAGACCCATTACAAGTCATCTTTTTCTAGCTGAATTACCTAATCCTAAGGAATATCAAAACGTACAAAATCCAAGAAAGTGCTCAGATGTTGAGAGTCTATAGCTCTATTCATTTTTTGTTTATTATCACTTGAATTGAAAGGCCAACTGTTTTGTTGTATCCAAGGCAAATGATAAATCCTGGTTTGCAGATCAGTTTGCATGTATTTAGTTATTTCCTAAAATAATAGTTTTGGTATGGGCAAATAAGTCCATACTCGTATTCTAGGCTTCAGTTCTTGATACCTCCCTGTGTATTGCTTTCTAGAAGGTAATAGTCTTTCATAATGCCCATTACTAAGGTTGTTGCTGCTTTGAAACAATGCATGAAGGGGAAAGTATTTGCTTTAGCAAATGTTAATGTACATAGCGTAAAGTCTCTTGATCTTCGTAAGGACTTCTTCTATGCAACTAAATGTTCTGAAAGAAGCACTGACTGCATGAAATGTGGAGGTAGCTGCAGTTACCTTCATGTATTCAATTCCATGACACTGATAAATCATTGTTGGTATTTTAACAATGTTAAAAATGAAAATATTTGTGTGCAAAGAAATGTGGGCATTGGATATGCTCACTAGAATTCCTTTGTAAACGGGGCTTGATGCTCTTCATTTCCCAACGAGTGCACTGGCTGTAAGCCAAAAATGGCAAATGAGACTGTAAATTGGGATAGAGATTTGCTCCATTTTATATTTATTTCCAACGCAGTAATGTAAATTCTTATTTCACCCAAGCAGATGTTTGAATACACAGTTGATAGGAAAGGTTATTTATGTGACTGACAGCTTCATTAAACCACGTAACAGCTTTATGTGAATTATTTACCCCTTTTCTATACCTATTTTAACAAAGGGTAGTCATAATTATTTTTTTTTACCTGTTAATTGATGTAAGGTTTTTGTTAGCAAACAGCTTTTTTCTCTGCCCACTTGGACCTATCCCAAAGTGCAAATTATTGTTGTTAGATGACAACAAACTACACAAAGCCTAATTCTGGGAGAAATTCTATCCTGTTTGAAACCGCTTCAGGTTCAGTCCTTGCCATTGACCAAAGTTTGTCTATATATCCTAGATGATCTATAGATTTATGTTTGTGGCTTGAACTTTGCATCTGAATTTGGAATGCATTGGATGTTTTGAGCTTTGTTGTTTCATTCTAGATAAAGTAGTATTATTGAGATTATTCATGACTTGCTTCAATGCCCATCATACCAGTGGTCTGCTGTTTGAAAAGTGAAATACATTCTACTAGTTGTTTTGTTACAGTCACATCTAGAAGTCAGAGAAGGGGATTTCTACAAAGATAAAGAAGTGGTGTAGTTCATTAACACCTTTTTATTTAGAATGAGGAAAGGGACAAAGAGAGAAATGTTAAAATGCTAAAGTTTGAGAGGAGGAAGATTTTCCTAGTGGCAGTCACAATAAATATGTTTGTTTAAGAGAAAAAAAGAAACCAAGAGGATATGCATGCCTGATGCCAAAGAACAGCCAGTGTGCCTAACACACTGGAGAAATTGTTTCAGAACAATTCATCCATGGGAAAATATGACCCTTATAATATTACCAAGGTCAGTGAAACCTATGGTGATTTGCTGAGTAAGGGGTTCACTGGGCAAGTGAAAGATGCCTGTGGTGGGATAGTTTCCTCGGACCCACTTTATTTAAGATTTCAAAATTAAAAAATACGGGGAAGAGAATATAACTTGTAGCTTTTCTCTTTGTCCTCTCTTGCACAATCCTGCTGATTTATCTATAGACAAAAAATGAATCCATTAGAGAAGTAGGAATTCTTGTTATATACATACTGAATAAAAGCAACATTAGGGGGAAATACCTCCTCAGTCACTTTTAATTTTATGCTAATTAGAACTGTTGTAAATTTGCCTTGAAGAAATTTGACTGAAGCAAAATCTAGAATTAGGACAAGTCATGGAACCTTTGCAGGCAATAAAAGGAAAATACTCATTTTATAAAAGAAGAAATATCTTTTAATGCAAAAAAACCCATGATGGGAAGCTAGCTGGCTGATTAGAAAAGTTACATAAATGGTCTTTTGTATGGGATATAGAGGATGAAACGGAATAGGAAAAACAGAAAAGCTTGCATAATCTATTGTAGTGTAGTGAAGATGGTCTGTAAGTATTTTTGGCCTCATATTTTCTGACAGTTGGTGCAAATTTGTTTTGTGGCTCATTGCTGTGACCTGCAGCCAGTTCAGATCTATAAGAACATTAGAGAAGGAAATAAGACAACTCATCAGCTTCTGGCTTCATCTCTTACATAGACGAAATTCTGACTATGTGGAATTCCGTGGTGAAAACAAAGAATCCAATTCAAAAGAAAACAAACAAATAAAAAACCTTAGCATCTGCAAAGACCAGGATTTCACTCAAGGGAACTGTGTGAAAAGTGCACTATTATCTGTTGTGAAAGCTGCCACAGGGAAGGCTACACTGAATAATTAAAGCCTTAGCATTTCAATCTACTTTAATAATTAAATATTATTTTTAGCTGTCTGTAATTCAATGTAAGCCCAGAAATGTAAGGGTTTGGGCCTATTTAGTCTGTACTGGAACTTCGGTCAAGAGAGAAAATGCTTCATCTCAATTGATGACAACATAGGTTTTCAGTGTACGAGTTGGATTTTTTGTCAGTGCTTGTACGGCTTTCCCTAGCTGTGGTAGTGCAGAAGTCTGCAGTGACCTGAGGCTGTTTTTCAGATTCATGTGATGAACCTCCCATCTTGCTCGTTAGTGTAAATGAAGGTATGTTGGCATTCTAATGAGCGTATGGAGGTTTTTTGAGTTGGTTTGAGGGTGGCAGAGTCCGGCCTAGCATGCGCAGGAGGGGAATTCAGGAGACCCTTACCTTTCCAAATGAACCATTGCCGTGGCAGGTCTGTGTAGCTCAAGTAGCACCAGACTCTCCAAGGATTTCTGTTTAAATCAACAGATTGCCCATGTGTTAGCATGATCAGTGTGGGAAAGAGGGCTGGAATCTGGCTTGTAATAACTAGTGCTACTGTGAATGATATCCACATAGTCAGTGGGAGAGTTCATGTGGGGAAGTAAAGCTTTTTCCAGGATTTGGCCCATAATTAGATTAATGAACATTTTAGTATGTGCTTTGCAACAGAGTATTAAGCGTGTATCTGTATATTCAAATTCCAGGAATACTTTAATATTTGCTTCTCTTCTGAGTAGCACTGCTGTAAATATAGAATGTCTGTTCATTTCAACAGAGTTTTTTGGGGTTTAAATTAAAACTGAACAAAAAGTCAGACCTATATTCTTCTCCTTTTTATTTTGTTAGTATAAAAAATGTCACTCAAAGTTTTTTGCAGTGGTGCAAATACAATCTGTAAGTATCTTTCTTTAGGGGGATGGTTCGGTTACTGCCCATCAAGCCTCTGTTATCACTGAGGACTGCTGCTAAATTCTTTTCAGACACTTCCACTTTTACAGAAGTTTCCTTGCTCTGCTTTATCAGGAAAAGGTCTTGGCTTGAAACCAAGAGGGCCATTTGGATTTTAAATTTGACAGATTTCAAAATCTCAGTTGAAAATACATAAACCCATAAATAAGATTACATTGTATTTTGAATAGCAATTTTCCTCTAGCTGAGGTAGGGAAGCAGGAGCAGTGCACCATGCTGCGTAGATTATGCAGCTTCAGGGATGGAAATCATAAAATGTCCTGTAAGAACTATCATGTGGCATTAAAATAAAAAGGATTGGAAGGCGTTTGTGCCACACTGGACTAAGAAATGTGAAATGCTGGTAACATGAGAAAGTTGCAAAGGTCTCTTGCCATTAAGAAGCTTTTTTTGAGACATCAGTATCAGCCCACTGATAAGGTATCACAAAATAACTGCCATCTCCACCCTTTACATCAGCAGCTCTGGCTTAGGCTTGAGGGAATGTAGCAAGTGGAGGTTCATCAAGTGGTCTTAAAGGGAAAGGTGAGTTACAGGCAACTGTGATATTTGATAAGAGGTGAGAAAGAAAATCGTGTGAAGATGTTGTTCTGGCCTTTAGATGCCAGGGTTCACAGAGCTGAAATGGGTAAAGGCTGACACTAGGAAATGACTGTTTACACCACTCTAGGGTTAGAAAACTGGACGGATAAGATGGCTTCCTTTTGATGTGAAAAAGGCTGAAAAAGGAGTTGCTATTTTAGACAATGAACAGCTGTTCATTACAGACCAAAAAAGGTGGGGAAGAAAACACAAAGTCATAGGATATGTTGTAGTTTCCCTCCAGGTTTTCTTCATGAATCATACAGAATTTTCTTCAATTTTTTTAAGCAAACAAGGAGGATGAAGGGATATCACATTAGCTTGAGCACCTTAACCAACACGTTGATTTGGAGAGTTTCTTTTCCATCATTCTGGATGTAAATAGATTGGCATTGTTTTAATGTTAAGTGTTTTCTTAGCTAATCCGGTGAGATTGATGTGTGAAATGCAGAGCTTTCTAGCCAAGTACTCTTAAGGGAAAGAACCATGGTCTGTGCATAATAAATTTTAGGCAAGACTAAAGAAATAAGATGCTGTTCTATCACGGGCCAAAAGATTTCTCCACTATGAACAACAGCTGTCAACAAAGTGTGGCTTCACTCACAGATTTAGGAGATTTAAATTACACAATTTATGCCTGGGAATTTTGGAGCCATGGTATTTGAATCTAGCTTCCCCTTCCCCTCCGCAAAATCCTAACTTTTATCTTTGGAATTTTAAAATTATGACTTCCTAATAATGCATAGGATTCAAATAACAAAATCTTGACCTTGCAGAGCAGTTGTCTAGAAAATAAATACGGGGACTACCTTAACTAAATAGTCTGCGAATGCCTAACCCTGTGTTAATTTTTCTTAGTGCCTTGCATGGTACATTGTTGAAAGTCTTGTCTTTGAGCTAATGCCTGGGACAGCCAGCATTCTGCACCTCTGTGAGCTACAGGCTCAGTGTCCAAGGCACTAGTAGCAATAATTGCCCAGGTTTTTCTATAAACTAGATATGAAACATTTTGGTAGTCTTACTGATAAGGTCCCTATCAGAGCTACTGGGTGCTGCACTCTTAGTTTGGTCCTTGTTTTGGATCTTGAGACACAGCCAAGCTCTTCCGATGATCTGCCTCTGGCTACAAGGCCTGACCATATGAACATTTCCACATACTGTTGGATTGAGCCCAGAAAGACGATCCCTCCCTCACGTGCATGAATTGTTGCTTTTTGGAAAGTACTCAGGCTGCCTGTTCAGTACCATCCCTCCCTTCCTTGGACTCGCAGAGAGGTCCTATGACAGAGCCCCACATGTGTGGGGCCGGGGGATGACTGCTAGTGCAGTGCCCAGTGCAGGGGCCAGATGATTCCCAAAGCAGGGAGAAACCTGGAGAACAGGGAGCGTGGGAGGGGAGTGGCCAGCTGGCCGGCCACCCAGAGTGACTGCTGGGTGGGGAAGGGATGGAAAAGGGAGATATCCTTTCCAGTTCCCTCTTCTGCGGCTCTTTCTGCGGAGGAGTCTGGTAATGAGCGTGATCCTATGTGTGTTACGTAAGGAAAATTGCCTATTGTAATGATAGACACAATGTTTGCCAGAATAAAAGTCTTGGATCACACAAACCATCAGGGAATATTTTCACTTTATATATATCTGGGGCCTAATTCTGCCTTCCCCACCTCAATGTACCTTGGTACTAACTCCATTGAAGTCTAAATGGATCTAGACTGAGAAATTACATCGCCTTTGCATTTCCTTATCTGCAGAGTTTATGTGCATATTCTGTGTTCCTTTCCTTTTTCATGTTGGGAATTTTTGAATAATCAAATTTAATATCCCATTAAATTGCATTTTGTGGCCCTTTTAAAGTTTCTCTTAGGGTGCTCACCAGAAAAGGTATCGTTGTCTTTTCTAAATCATTGAAATAAGAAATTCTAAATCCTTTCTGTAATGGTTTATTAGGGTCTCTGTGGCTTTGGTTAATTGTCACAGTCTCATTTACCTTAGGTGGAGGAATTTTAATGTGTAGAGCAAGATGGTTTATTCATTGAAAAATATTTAATGGGAAGTTGCTCTGAGCTGAAGGAAATCATGTAAAATGCAGTCTTGGGGGCCCAACTTTCTTATAGTCTCATGTCAGAAACAAAGGAAGAACATCTATAAACTAAGAGCAGAAAACTCTGGGTCACAAACCAGGATTTCCCCTCGTCTGTAGGGTTGCTCATGTACCAAAGCTACTAACATTTCAGCATTGCCTTCAAGAGCAATGCTGAGCTGCAATAGATTGTCCCAATGTGATGCATAGCACATTAATGAATTGCCCTGTCAAATTTGAAGGCAGGATTCAACCCCAGTCAGCCAGAGGGCAAGAAAAGTTTCCTTGAGATCACAGAATTACAGATTGGTGGTGATGAATTCATAGTGCTTATGGAGAAGGGACTAGGAGGTGGTCTGGTGGGTAATCGTGCCCCGTTGATAGGGCCTTGGCAGTTAAAACACGCAGCCTGCCATTTCAGGTTTTCAAGTAAGCCGCTTGTGATGAGAAGTAGTTTGTTTTATCTGGCTTTTGGGGTGGTGGGAAGGAAGGAAGAAGGAAGAAAATAATTTACTTTTTGGTTTTCTGCTTAAATTAAGGGCATCAGGTGACTTTAACTGAGAGTGGGGAAATCCCCACTGTAGGTGCACATGGTCCCACTTGACCCATTTTTCCTAATGGACTTAAAACAAGGTTGCATTTGTTTTTAATGCATCCCATCGGAATAAAGGAAAACTGAGTTTTCTTGTGACAGCTCAATAACTTAAGTGCACTCTCCTACAGCAATGGGTTTTCAAGTAGAGTGCAGGTGTGCCTTACATCTCCAGGCAAAGCAGTCTGTACTTTCTTTTATTTCTAAAGGAGTAATTATTCCTGACGACTCCCTTGTTTTCACACATCTTTTTCTCACGTTGTTTTTACTTTGTAACTCTCTAGATATTTATACAGCCTTCTGTGTTGTCCTCCGTGAACACCTCTGAGCTAGCATTCAGTTTTATCCTAGAGACTTCCTATGAAGTAGTGAAAAGTTACAGGAGAGATATGATTTGCTTAAGGTCGTATGGGAAATCTATGTCCAACCTTGGAAGCTGTTCTCTGATCCCAGCCTAGTGCCTGAAGCAGTGAAGTATCTTTCTGTTCCACAGTGTGTGTCATTTCTTCTTGATATTTTCCTTCTTGGTAGCTGATGTCATTTGCTTTTTTCCCTTCAATTATGCTTTTAGCATAGAAAATAATTGCAAGAGAAAAAAAGCTTCTGAGAATTCCCATGGATTCTCTTCTACTTGAGGCAAGTAAAGATCCCTCTGGCATTACTGGAATTTTCTTGCCTGCTGCTATTGAGAAGTCCTGAGGATTGCGTACAAAGAAATAGAAAGGCTGCATTTTAGTAATGGGAATTTTAACAGTACAGTCTGACTCAAAAGTCAGAGACACTATCTCATTTGGGGCCTGATCCTGCTGTCATTACAATTCAGAGGAATAAGATCAAGCTTATAGCTGGTGATTCAGTGACAACAGCCCTTACACAAAACCTTTAAAGGGACTCTTTGTGTTCAACAGGCCCTGGCAAATTGAGTCCCAATTGTAAGTACAGAGGGATGACAGAGTTGGTAAAGTTGCCAGGGCTTGTAATAAACCCAAGGAGAGAACATAGCAAGCTTCATTAAAGCCTACGATAGGCAGTAAAAATAAAAAGAAAAAGGTGTGGGGGGATATAAATGTGTTGAAGATAATGTTTCAGATATGAATTGGGCACATCCCCTCCCTGACGAGGCACCTTGAGGGCCTGATCCTAATGGCTCCAGCAATTTGAATTTAATCTGTTGCTGGCACATATAATCTGCCCATGGAAGCACCTGAGACAGCATTTTTCACTTTCCTATAGGTAGAAACATTGCTGTAGGGTAAACAGCAGCATACAGCTTTCCGGCAGGATGAGATGATCTGGGAAACAGAACAAAACTGAGATGGGTTATTTGCCTTACTCAGGTTTGAAGCTAGAACCAATCACTGACTGCACTTGGAGGTGAAAACTAAAGGCTGTGGCTTTTTTCTTTTCTTTGGATTTGTATATGGGTGGCTTTAAAAAGTCTCACCCCTATATTGTACATCAGAGCTTCAGATTGTTCTAATCAAAAAATTGAATTCCTTTCATACGCCTTGCAACAAAGAATGTCTTATTTACAAATTGGCTGCTTTGTGCTGGAAGGCCACATATGAAATATTAAACCCCAGTGTTTACTGTAGTCTTGTTTTTGCATTTTGCTTCCTTATCTTCTCGCAAACATTTTTGGTAAATTTCTATAGCAAGCATAGGAAATGTGCCTAATAAAATACATATATTTAAAAAAACCAAACAAACCAACATTGAGGCAATTAAAAATAGGTAAATGGAGCTGTGTAATTACTTTGTTAGCAGACAGTTAGAATTTAGTAGTAATGTCCATTAAATCAGTTTGGGAATTTTGGCCCTATATGATACACAGACACATCAGAGCAAGGACTTGTGCTGAAATCAGTCACACTGCAGAGAGACACAGCAGGCAGGACTCCATCCTCCTCTGGAAATTGTAATCTTGTATGTTAAGTTTTTATGTAAATTTTGCTTGAATTGTTAATCAAATAAGATACTCACCAGCTGCTGCTCTTCACGGTATAATCAGCAGCTTTTAAAGGGAATTCCATAAAAGAGAGAGACCAAAATTGTAATTATCTCATAGAAGCAGAATTTTTCTCTCATGAGAACAGATTTTTTTCCATTGAAAATGAATACATTTGCAAATATAATGATTGTAATTCACATGAAGAAATGAATTTACAGTTATGTACTCAGCAGTACCTGTCACAGCCCTTTTATTCCATTCCCAGGTCTCTAATGAGTCTGGAGATATATTTTATGTGAAAAAAGTTTCTCAGCATAGATGAAAAATTTTTAAATTAGCTCCCAGAGTTGGGCATCAAACATCAAGTTAAAGTTCCACTGGACTTTCCTCTGGTTCTCTTAGAAATAAGCAATTTACAATTGTAATTGAAAGTCCTAGGTAAAATTACAAAACAGAGGAGTGGCAGGGATTATTTAGAAGCAGCAAGTTTTTTCTCTGTTATTTTGAGCTCTGTGAGTGTGTATGTGAGTGCATATATATAATATTCTACCCACATGGGAAAACCATATTGGCTGTATTATTCACACC
Organism: Theristicus caerulescens; assembly: GCA_020745775.1. Taxonomy (NCBI): domain Eukaryota; kingdom Metazoa; phylum Chordata; class Aves; order Pelecaniformes; family Threskiornithidae; genus Theristicus; species Theristicus caerulescens. The sequence continues at coordinate 121,266,577 of CM036561.1, read as the reverse complement.
ATACACCCATGTATGGTAGTTTAATACCTCTGATTTCATCATGTGTAGAGAAGGGATAGTTAGAGGCTGAGAATCTAGATCAAGGTGAATTTTGCAATTGCTTCCTTCTGTAAGTAGTAACACCTATATGTTACCTGATAAGGATAAAATTCATATATTGTTACACAGCTTAAGTTTTTATGCAACTGCTATGTAAAGCATAAATCAGATGAGAGAGAGAGAGCGAAAAAACAACTGAGGTTATGTCTAACAACAACTGAGGCTAAGTCCAGAGGTTTTCTTCAAGCTCAGTCTTACTATACAAGATCTTAGGCTCAGCAGTACTTTGCAAATCATTCTCTGGATTAGTTTAACCCACATTATGCATGACAAATTAGAAGTGCTGTTTGCTTCAGTTGGGTTCTGCACTTAAGATACTCTCATGCTGTAACAGAGCTTATCTGTTAGCCTGTGGAAAAAATGTAGACATTTGTCACTTCTTCCATTTTCAAGTTCATCCTTCGCTGATTTGTTTGTTTTCAATTGGGTTTTGATTTATTTTTTTTTCCTTTAAGTCCGTTATTTTCCAGCCTGGGTCTTGAGCTCTGTTCTGGCAGCTCTTTGTATCATTTGCCCCCTCCGCCATTCCCAGGTACAAGGCTTTCCCCAGTTCTACACTGGTGGAATACTCATCTGCACCATATTTGCTCCTTCTAGATTTTATTTTTTTGCATTCATGCTAAGGGCAGACCGTCACCGAGGGGTGATGAATGTTTCAGCTTCTTGAAAAGAGGCACATATAGGTTTGTGTTTTACAGCCTTACATTTCATGACTGAAACTAACGAATTTTTCTGGAAGATAATCAGACATTATGAGCAATGATGTCTTGGTTCATGGTTAGGACTCTCACGTGTTCTGGTGAGTGAGTATGATTTTTTTTTTTTTTTACTTATTGAAAAATGAATTTTCTGCTTTTGAAAAACTAAAATCTGAAAAATAAACAAACCAAACAACACACCCCACACCCGCAAAAACCCAAACCTCAAAAAACTCTATATAGTAATTCTTGTTTTCTTGGACTGTTTGCTTTGCTAATCTGCTTTCAAAACTTTTGCAGAACATTATCACACAGGCTTACAAATAAAACCAGATAAATATTTTCAATTTAGGCAGCTTAAAAACATTCCTTTCTTTATAATTTCTTGGGTTTAATAATGAGATGAAAAGTGGTATTTGTCAAAATAAACATTTAAAAAAATTAATTTTTAAAAGGGAAATATTTATCCCCAGTTGTTAATAGGTTTTGCTGGAACACAGATGTATTTTGATGTAGTATGTGATGGATGTAAAGTACCATAGAGAATTGAGTGTGCTATTTATCTTGGGGGGGGTGGGGGTATAAAAAATATCCAATATCTAGCAATGTAGCAATAATGATAGATTATAAAAGCATCTTGAAGAAAAACAAGTCACATGTACTATATATATATATTTTTGAAGGGTGGAATATCCCTTATTTTATAAACTGTGTGAAGCTTTTTCATAGCTGCTGACGCAGTTTATAAGACACTTAAACTAGATTTCTTGCTTCTGCCCTATGAGGCTTCCACCATATAGAGTCAGGTTTTCAGGTTTTTTGAAAAATCATGGAAGAGATGTCATCAGAGGATGATAGAAAATATAGTTTTACTGAAAGGGTATGGTTTATTCTGTGAATGTAGGACCATGAGAAATCTATTCAGATAAATACAAATGCAATTTGCAGGCAAAGAATATTTTCAGACAGTTTTTTTTCAACGTTATTTTGCTGAAAAGTTAATCTTTCTTAAAATTGTTTGCAGTGGTGATAGCTTAAGCCAATTTTCCTTGGAGTTCTTTTGATACATGTTTCTTTTAACCAGTCCTATCAATAAGCGTTTCCTACTAAATTGCTGAAGGAATGTTTTTTAAAAATGGTAAGAGCAATTAAAGCATGAGGAATTTTTCTCTTCATTCTTGGAAACCCTTATTGGTAATGTCAAAGAAGTTTATTTTTCCTGAATCTAATGATTAACAATAAACCTATAGAAACAGCAAGGCCTACCTAAGGGGTCGACAATTAGTGAACTGCACACAGGTTTAGACAGATGGAAGCAGTTACAGCTGAACCATGGGGCAAGAGAAACCGAACTAAATGACTACACTTCCAAAAAGACTGCTAGATATAAAATGCTCCATCTATAAAATATGCAATAAAATATTTACAGAATTCCACAAGATCATTCAAAACTTAATATAAAAAAAAAAGGGGAGGGGGGGAATCTAACCTGCCTCTTGCCAAACTTGCTGCTGACACCAAGGAAGAGAACTCCATTTTCTTTTCCATTTTCAGAAGGGAATGTGCTCTGAGTCACAGGGCGCTATAAGGCAAACCTCCTCCTGGAAGAGAGACAAAGAGCGGTCCTGACACAAGTGAGAGCAGTTGCCAAGGAAAAAGGCTACACAAAGACTGGAAGTCCCTTACCTGGCTCCATTGTGTAGTATAATGGTGAAGAAACCTTCATGCATTAACTTGCTATCAAAAAAATATGAAGTCTAAACAAAGAAGAATGCTTTAAAGTCTGTGGAAATGTAACCAGTGAGCTAATACTGAGTAATCCTACTGCCTATGCCAAACTAAGCATTTCCTATCTGATAGATTAAATTCTAAAAGATAAATGCTAAACACAAATGTTTCTTAAGTGTAGTGGCCTAAAAATATCAGGTGTTAATTTGAACCGAATGCCCACCAGTTGTTTGTTCTTACCTGCAAAGGGATGTTTTTCAAAGGCAAGTGTTCTAGGAACACTATTCCCTTCACTTACAATGAAATCCATATTCATAAGTTAGGTTCCCTCTTGTACATTATGCAAACTGATGTTTAATTCTGTTCATAGGATACATAGTACATGTTGTGCAGGTCATTGCTGAAGGTAGATTTTGGAATGTAGCATCTATGGGCTATATTTTCATGTGAGCTAGGGTGTTCAGGTGGAAAAGCATGCATGATCAGGGTAGTTAGTGAGAGATAGGTATTGTGGCTATCTTGTAGTCTTCTGAGAAGTACAGCATCACTTTTAATCGAGGAGATTAAGGAGAGTAACAAAGGTGAGCGTGAAGACGTGACCAACAGGAATGTTCCCTTGCAGGCTATGGCATAATCCTATGTACTTTTAACCCTCTCTGTGTCAAATAGCGTTTTCAAAGCAGGATAAGCTATAGGGTGATGACAGATGGAATATGACTCCAAAGGAATGCTGATGTTAGTGTTCCATCCCCCCCCCCCCCCCACCTGTCATGATGAGAGTTAAACTAAGTTCACTTAAATTTAACAAGAAATTAAAATGGAATCTCTTAAGGGCAAAGTGAAATCATAAGCAGAACTATCTCCTTAAATCTAGGAGTTTGCCTTGATTTTCAGATGCTTTAGGGCCTAAAAATGCAAGACACTGAAACCCAGACCCACAGGGCATTGGGGTACCTACTTCTACCTCAGATCAACAAGAGTGAACTTAATCAATAACCCTGAGCAGCTTGTTCTGAATGTGTCCTGTCAAGACATGCACTGAAATGCTACTGGTTATGTTCAACTCAATAATGCCCTTATATCAAAAGAAGCAACAGGAAGGAACAATAATAATAACAAAAGATAATTCCATGAGATCCTGCAATGTTTATTTCTGTTTCTAAGATAATGTTTTGTACAAGCTGTGCTCAGAAAATGCCCACTGTCTCTCTAGGCAGATGAATAACAGTGCCAACCAAATCAAATGCTCTTGTTTTCAGTTTCTCGTGGACACCACCCCATGCCCCAAATGCCTGACTCTGCACCGAGTTGAGTAGCACAGTGGTACAGGCCAGTCAAGTTTTAAGGCCCAATCCCACAGTCAATGGGAGTGTTGTCTAAGAACTGCAGAATCTGGCCTGTCTCCAAGTTTTTACAGGTCAAATAACATAAGGGAATATTTTAGTCTGAACCACTTCCTGAATTCCCAATGAAGAATGTAGAGTCAAAATATAATGAATGGTGACTGCATTCTACTCTAAACAATAGCTGCTATTTACCAAACAGTGTGTAGTGCGTAAATTAAATGTGAGATTTCCCCTCAGTCTTTTGACTTCTTAGAAACTTTTCCTTCTTAATGCTTGGAATTTGGACTGATAACAGAATTTCCTAGAAATGCATATGGATACAGTACTGAAGGATTTTAGAGTTGTTAGACTTCCTTGCAAACCAGGTTTTTTGTATAATTTGAATACCACACATACAGAGCATATGCTGACATTAGCCATTCTCTTTTGCTCAAAATTAGTCTTTTTAGGTTAAAACAAACACTCCATCAGTTTGTTGTTGCTTTTTTGTAAACACCTTCACAATCATTACTTCACTAGTGGCTTTTTTCCTCACTGAAAAAACAAGTGGCATGAAGGACAGCTCTTTCACTTACATAGAAGTCCATTACATCTCCACAGCATCAAACTCATGTTTCCCAGCTTTGGTTACACTATAAAACACAATACTGTTTTATTTATTTTATGCAAGTAACAAGGGGATGCCTTAAGTACCTTAGTTACAGAAAGATTTGCATAACCTCCTTCACTTCATACTGGCTTCATCAAGATAGTATCAAGACTGTAGTCATCTTGTTCTGATTAATTAGAAAACTGCTCAATAGTGTTGGCTGGAAATATTCTCCCAGAACTGGCCAGTAAGATACCATAATTGCTGTCATCTGCACAGTCCTTCCTCACTTTCCTGTGGGATGAGGTGATGGCTGAAAGCTCTCTTTAGCCTTTTGTATCTGCTCTGCATCAAAACTGGAGATGCTGGAGTGCGCTCTGGGATCTAGCCTAAGGTATGCCTGATTCATTTTCTGCAGGAATGTTTAACTGCTAGTCTTGCAGGTTGTATGTGCCATGGAAAATGGACATACACATGTAGAGTTAAGAGTTGTGTGTATTACTGCACACTGGTATAAATTCAAGAATTAGTGGAAATGGCTATACAAGCCTTTTACAGAGTGAACAGGCAGAGCTTGAGGCCAGCTTTGCACAAGTTATGAAAAAAGGCTAATTAAGTAATTACTGAATGTGTGTTTCTAAGTGTGTGTAAAATGTTACACAAAAGCATGTAAGTCCCAGGTTAGCAGTTGCTTAATTTCAAGCAATGAATAACTATTGCATTAATGGAGTACTCATGCACTTAAAGGTGAGCATGTGTTTAAGTACCTTGCTGAATCAGAAACATAGTCATTCGTTTTAGCTGCCAAACTATTTTTGTGGTTTTGGACTGCAAAGAGGAATACCCAAAGAGATCAGATATCAGTATCCCATGGGAACAAATGAATACATAGGAATATCAATGTCTTGGACTGAACATGGGGAAAAAATGAGCTGTAGATCCAACTTCTTAGATCACTGTAAAGGGATTTGGAATAAAAAACATACAGGAGACATGCTTTGCCTGTAATAGTATAAAGCTGACACTATCCATAAACTTTCTGCAACAAGTTCAATTCAATTGGTATGAACTAACATGTGATCCGAAGGTGAGCCAGTTAATATTAATTTTCTTCTTGCTGTGTTCTCTCAGTAGTGATACAGGCATTTTACTAAGTCTTCAGGATTTATCATCAAGTCAGGAGGTGCAATTATTGCTAGAGACGGCTGGAACCTGTCTCTGCTAATTCTGTTCAATTTTTATATTTGCCTGCTGGCAGTGCAGTGGGTTGTGGGTTGTAATCCAGTATTCTTACCCTGTAGCCATTATTCACACGAGCAATCCCACTGGTTTCAACGAAGTTGCTTATAGTAAGAAACGCTCTCCACCACGTGGAAGCGTCCCATGACTTATTGCAGTTGTCAGTATTATTCCCTGCAACAAAGGGTAGAAGAAGCTGCAGTGAGGAGTTGGGGCCTTGTAAGAAATTTTTGTCTTTCCACATTTTACATTTGGACACGCTGAAGTCTCCAGCACCGCTGCTGGATAGAGATGACTACTCAGGGCTGTTTCCAGGTTGTTTCATTTGTTCCGCACCCAAATCATGCTGGGAGGTCCAGGGACCAGTGTAGAAAGCGTAATCAATGCCTGTATGGATATGGATCTGCTTTCATGTGTAGACCAAGGAAAGGGTCAGTGAAAGAACTACTGCAGGTTTAGAGGAAAGCAAATTTTTTTCCTCCTGACTCTAAAAGACCTCTTCATTGCACAGCTCTTTAAGAGGCACTACTTGAGTGATGCAGCTGAACTACCCATGGCTGGCACAGGCATCGGTTCTGGCTGAGCAGACGGAAAACCAGTGTGTGCATGTGTCCATGAAAAGCCATATTTTGGAGTTTAGCACCAATATTTGCATGTGTGTGCGGGTGTGCAATTTCATGTATAAAGCTAGTTCATAAATACGTGCTGCTACTTACAGAAGGGAGCGCAAGTTTCTTCAGTGTAGCTTGGCTTTGAACTGTAATTTGATTTTTGGAAGGCAGGTTTCCAGTTGCACTAGACTTCTTCAAAAGACCACTGCATTATTGCTGAGCTGCTCAGAAAATATTTTGATTTCTGTATTAGAAGGTAAAATAGCAAATTAGAACAATTTTAATTGGAAAGCTAAAACCCAGGACTGTCTCTTCAGTTTGCGGCAACTAAATGCGTTTTCAGGTGAGAAGTGCCAAAACCCCTAAAAGTTTGGAGGAAAACCACTTTAAGCAAAAAGAGAAACCTAACAATAGCAAACACTTTCAAACAAAAGATTAATAATTTCTCTGGGAGAGGAAATCCGACTCCTTCTGCAATGCATAGAAAAAGAAGAAAAAAAAATCAGTTTGAAAACCAAATTTTCTGACAAAAGAAAGTTTAGAAAGAGTTTCTAAGCAGCCTAGTAACAATTGCAAATACTGCTAATCCCCAGACGCTTGCAAAGGCAGTTTGGGCTGGATAGCATGCGGAGTAATTAAAGAGCAGTTATATGGTGTCTGGGCATCCCAACTTTATAGAGCTGCCAAAATGCATTGGCAGGGAAACAAATCCCTCTCCCTCCCTTTTGATCTTTCATCCCTTTTTCCTCAATGATGAAGAAAGGTAGGGCCTGAACGTCTCCCTCAATCACCTCTGTTTCAGACCGTTTCAACTAGGTCAGGCTTTTAGTAACACCTGCAATGAGAGAGAGGTGTGGTTTACCCACAAAATGGTATCCAAGAAGGTCCTGTGCTTCTTTCTGACAGTTTTGCCTTAAAATATATCCAGGATAACAATGATAAATCCAGCTGTTGGCTTAAAAAACTAGCATTTTGGTGGCCAATCTAGTGCCTCCTGGAAGTTTGCATCTCCTTTACAGAACATAAAGGAATTTATGGACTTCAAATGGGATTCTCAAGGTGGATTTTTTTTCTTGGTACTTTTGATAGAATTGGTTTGTAGGTGGATCTCATTTTTAGTATTTTGGGGTTAGACTACAGCTTTCCTCTCAAGCCTTGTGTGTGAGTGTTCAGCAAGCACAGTACCAAGGTGGTTGTGCAAGATGCCCTTTTTAAGCACACACAGGGACCCAAACTGCTGTTTCACTGACGATCTGCATCAGCCGTAGTGATGTGATGACAGAGCTCTTTAGATGCCTCACTATAGGTCTGGGTATAGGCATCCAGAGACTTGGTAGGAAACTTTGAGATACTATATTGATGCATGTACATTGGGCAGGCACAGACACATGATGACTTGTCTGACATAATAGACATGGTAGATGATTTGTCTAACATAGCTGAGTTATAAGGAACATATGAATATAAATGGGAACATTATTCCTCTTTCATATTATTTTTTTTATATATAGTCAGCTAAATATGTAACAAAATACCCGACTTTGAAAGTTTTTTTTCTTTCCTCATCGTATTAGACTTCATCTGCTTATGTAGCTAATTCTTTTGGAAGGAATCTCCCCCCACTAAATTTTATAGGCCATTTGATGCAGATTTGCTACCTCAGAGACATATAACAGCATGAAAAAACTTGGTATCTTTTAACTGTTTTCTTACTTTGAGATATGTTTCAATTTCTTCTTGTGCAGCAGATTACAAACAGAGCATTATTCCTTCATATTCTGAACGGTGGCAGATCTATATTGGCATGGTCTCCATGCCAATTTTCTGTCTGCTGAGCTCAGCTAACTTTTCTGAAGTGTCTGTCAAACAATTTAACCAATGAACAGAATATTCAATATATGCAATATTACTTAAGATCTTTGATGCCTGATCAGCACAAGTAGTTCTAAACTATTTCTATGATATTACCTTCTAAGCTCCTAGTTTCTTGTTAGCAATGGTTTCAATTAATCTGCAGTTATCCATTAACATGTCATGTGTCTCTGATTAAATATAAGCTTGGTTTTCTTTTCTAAGGACTGTGGTTCATTGTCCCATCAATACACTTGGTATAATGTGGGTTACGGTATGTGAGCAGGGGTTGAAATAGGCTAGATTGTCAGAATTTGGTTTTGAATTCAGTGTAGTTCGATCAGGACTTTGCTTGAATGTTTTCCTTGGCCTTCTCATGCATGGCCAAAATCAGTCCTGGTGCTAGCTGTTGGCACAGTTGGGGGCAGGAGGGATGGTAACCTGGGTCCTGCTGTCCCTTTGGTCTCCGCTCCATGGCATTGGTGCAAGCCAAAGCACTTAGATGCTGGTAGTACTTCATTGTCCTTCCGTAGTCCCATTACAGCTATAAAGGAGAACTAGTCTTCCCTCAGTCACTGGGGAGGAAAAAAAAAATCTCAGACCAGATCATCCCGGTGGACCACAAGAGTAATGTGACATGCTGCCTGATATCCTAGGGAGATGGGTACAAAGCAGTACGTGTCAAAAATATAGTAATCAGCTGGATATATTTGGGCATATGGCTGCACACCTCCAGGTGCTGTTACTTTGGATTATTTTGCAGCAAAGATATGCCTTCAGTTATTTCACGTTTCCTATTTGAGCCTTCTTCAGATACTTGTAACTTACTCTTAACTTGGAGGAAAAAAAAACCTACACCCTAAGTTTTTCACATCTCCACTAAATCTACAGCTGAAATGTCTGCAGGCCACATGGCTTATTGATAGAATATTTCATGTGTGTTGCTCTGGCTTTAGATAGGTTTACTGAGGATTTCCATTAATGGTTTTCAGGCACTTTTGGGGGGATGCATTAGGGATACTCATCCTTTTCCACAGAAGTGCAGAGATATTTAATCATTAGAGTAATAATAGCACTGTATTTCCTCCTTCCATGGAACACCATTCAATAAAGGAAATGGCGCTCTCAGTCTGCTGGCATCAACATTTATTCTTTCCTCTCTCTTTTGCTCTAGAACAACAGTGTGTTTGCAAAAATCTATTAGTCTGCTGAAGTTTAACCTAAAACCTGTTACTGAGCAGTGATATCTATTTGGATAGGGGAGTTTCTAGAGATATGGACATCCATATTTGAAAACTTATATTGTCAGTTCCATTATACACTAAAAGACTTAGGGGGAAAAAAAAAAATCTCGATTCGAATTATATCTGGAGGTTGTCCTGGTTTGGGCTTATTTGTAGTGTAGTGTTGCAGGTGTTGTAATAAAGATGGTCTAGACTTCTGTGATCAGTAGTTCATACCTTGATTGCTCTGCCTCTGAGTCCTCATGGGAATGCATCAATCAATGCTGTCCAGCAGTTAGCTGGATCACCCCCAAAATATTACTGTCACTAAACTCATCTTCCTTCCTGTAATCCTTACAACTCAGTGTAACAGATCAGTTGTCATTCTTCAGTATTGTCAAGACCTTTGAGTTTTATACTTAGCACACTACTACGTAGAATTGGAAATACAATTAGCTTATTTTCCAGTCTTTTTACAAATTAAAACCAGATTATGATGTGGGAAGTTTTTTCCAGCAAGTACACAAAGGTATTTTTGGCAGTGGGCTGTATGGAGTGTAAAAGAGCAGTAATGTGACTATATGGGTATCTGTGCTTAAAAAAAAAAAAAATGGTAGAGACTGAAATGTCGCTTGACAGTCACAAGAGTGCTGTTCAATCATTCATTAAATCCCATCCTGCTCCTCAGAGCAGGAATAATTCTTGTCTTACAGAAGTGGAAATTGAAGATTAAATGAGCTTCCCAAGGCCGTTTTGCGAACAGGTATTACACTGAATGCTCTGTGTTAAGGGTATGGAGTTCAGCCAGAGAACTAGACATTTGGAAGCTTGCCCTCAATTATTCCACTTTCCTGTTATCTGCTTTGTTGCGGTCAGTGCCAGGCTTTAGATTCATTGAGTCTCTCTCATAGAAATGGTGGTCAGCACAGAGACAGCTCAGGTCCTGGGTGCTTTGAGAGGTATAGTCTGTCTAAAATAAAATTCAAACTTAATTGTGTAATAAATTACATCCACTCCTAGAACAGTACCAGGACTGAGAAAGAGGGCATTATAACTTGAGTTAGTCTGCTTCCCAGGATCTTAATTCAGTAAAGAGACAACAAACAGATCTGAACATATGGATTTTGGACACAAATTTCTGAACACAATCATCAGGGTAGCCATATGTGTTTTATGTGTCTTCACATGAGAAACGTTGTTATAGAAAGTCCAAATGCATAGTCCATACATATAATGTCCCTTTGGGTAGGCATGGCTAGGAATGTCAACTTCACGTGCTCTGCTGCACAGTGGCTGGTTAATGACCTTTTATACTGACTGGACGTCTTTAGTTAATGAGCATTGGCCTCAAGGTGGAAGTGTAAAACTGGCTCTAGGCTAGGCGTTTTGACCAGACCAAAACATGTGGCTTTCTGTGCCTTAAGTGGTGTATTTGTAAAATGAAGAATCATGCTTTATAATCACACTAGAATTTGAAATCTGGTTAACTGGAAGCCCTACAGTATTTTCAGGTCCTTGGACGGCAGCCACTGCAGTTACATAAATGCAAAATATTATTGGAATAGGTAGTAGGTGTCCTTCCTTCCTTAGGAATTGCCCCACTTAAAACCTCAGTTCCTGTCCCTTCCCAAAAGTTCTTTTTAATCTTGTTTTTTTAAGCTATGACTCAGTTCCCCTGTCATCTCCTCTTCTAGGTTGAATCCAAGGTTGTCCACTTCTTTCCCCTACATGGTCTGAAGCGGTGGATATGATGTATTCTTGTTTATAGTATGCTAAAGCAGAATATTTCTGAGATGTTTACAGGTACTTCCTGCCCCAGAGGAAGAATATAGGATTTCCATCCTCCTCAGCAGCAGTGCTTCGGCCTTACTGGAGCCAAGGAACTCAAGCTGTGTGATCTCTCCCTTCCTGTTTCTTTTGCTTGACGCAACGTGGTAGAGTTGTTTGATGTCTAGAGTGAAGGATACAGAAACTCCAGCTTGCTAAATTCACCACTTATTTCCTTTATTATGTTCCCTACTAGGAAGCTGTGAGAATTAACCTTTTTTTTTTTTTTCCTTTGCAAGTTAACTGAGGTCCAAGATACGTTTGAAATACTTAGCAGCTTTTTCTCTTTCATATCAAGAAAGCTGGACTACCCCTCTGAAGGCTGTCTTTTTTTTACTTTGTGCTTTTATGCCAGTTAGGGATAACTAAATGTTTTCAAATGCTTTTGCATATCTCCATCTAGGGAGTATTTCCTGATCCCTTTCAACAGGTGAGTGCTAGGTGGAAGTGGCACCTGAAAAATACTTAATTGCTCTGTTCGGAATTTCACTTCGTATATTTATTTGCTGCTTAACTTACTTCCTTGCAGAAGAAGAGTTCTGTCTCCATAATTTCTAGGAGTTTCTTTGAGCCCTTCTCAGACTCTTAAATTATTCTGTCTCTGTCTGCCATTCCTGTATAGTGCTCTGGGCCCCTATTCATCACCGTGTAGTTCCCCATAACAGTGAATACTGTGTTTGGCTGATCCTGCCCCACCCATCAAATTCTGCATCTGGGCCAAAGAACCCATGGATGCAAGTAGCAGGATGTGGCTTTCTAAATACTGAGACTCTGTGTCAAAACGTTCCATGCTAATGGCAAATATTTTCATTATCACTGCTGTCGTCATTTGCCATCTGTGGCCATAGTCATCTTTGTGACAACTCAACATCGTTCCTTCCTTAAATGGAAGGTTAAAACTTCAGGTTAAGAATAAGAAGCAGGGTAGAAGTATGAAATTGGAGAATCCGTGTATGAGTTGGTTTACACATTTTTAATCCCATCCTGCAACAATGAATGGATCAGTCTATGAAGTCCAAACCTGTTTTCTTCCTGGTGTTTGACATTCTTGTACATGTAACAAAAATACCAACTTAAAGCTCTGTAAGTATCTCCATGTTCCTCCCCTTGAAGCCACAGTGCTCCTGCCTTCAGGGTTAATATCTCCCAGGGAAGTATCTTTAAATCTAGGTGGTACAAGATGGATCACTGCATCAGCAAAACCTCAGTTCATACTTTTGTTTCAATATCGACATTAGCTTTAGGAACGGGATGCTTAGACTAGCATTGCCAATATAAATATTGCATATTCATAAATTGTGACTGCATGTGGTACAGAAACAGTGTATATAATACATCCTTGTAGATGAAGGGTTGACTTGTTGCACCCCTCCAGCGTGGCACTTGCATGACACATCAACTGCTTTTCTTGCAAGAATAATGTAATAGTTGACGTGTGCGTGTGTTTGGCTGCCTCAGCAGGACCTTACCTTGTGGTAAGTTTGGGTCAAGCCTTTAGATAACGTTTCCATTATACTTAAGGAGTCTAAATAGGGTCCTGAAACATTTTGTGCTGCATGTTTTCCGATTGTTTTTTCTTATCTCAAGTGTAAAATAGATTGGTTTGACATTTCCAAAAAGTCTTTCTAAAGCCAGACAGAAAAATAATAGAGAATATTTGATCCTGTTTCTTGGACAGAGATCTACTGCATGAGCTTGAATACTTATATGGGTGTGATTTTGGTCCAGATTCTTTTGGCACTAATACCGAAATCATTTGGATCATTATACTTAAAATATTCTAAATGATGCATCCTTTCCTTCAAGTCTGAGTGCTTCATGCCTTTTTTGTTTTCATAGATCTGACCTTCTATCCAGGCTAGTTCATATTCCCTCTTGATGCTAAAGGAGATGTTTTGAGCATATTTTGCATGCTACTAGGAAGAAATTAATAGTGATTATAGCTGATGTAAAGAAATTAGGCCTTTATTTTGCTGCCTGTAATCCTGTATTACTGTTTGCTATACCATATTCCTGTAGAGTCCATATTGTAAGTTGTTTAACCCACTTTCAGATTTTATTTCCATCAACACCCTTAATTGCTTCCATGGTGTCTGTATAGCGGTATTAGGATGAGGGAGTCTGGATAACTTTGGAAGTTGTTGAACTCTTTTTTGACTGAGCCTTGCATCAGGCCTGCTAGTACAGCCCAACTTCCCTGTGTGATGGAAGCAAAGCATCCTTGATAAGCACAGGCTTAGGCCTAAGATATTGCTGCTGTGGAAGAAAGGTCTCATTGCAAAATCTTTTCAGTACTTTGCTTGGTAGAGTTCAGCTGAATTTTGCAACAGCACTTAATAGAACCATGATGTTCTGTCAGACTTGACTTTGGCAGATCTTCCATTTTGGAATCTTAAGGAGGAAAACAACACTGACAGAGTACAAGTCTTGGCTTGGGCTATGCAGAGTAAAAGGTGGAGGATTCAAAGCAAATCCCTATTGTGAGGGCTTTCCAACATGAAAGGAAAAGGAAGATCCATGTCAGGGTCTAAGGCATAATACAGGATCCTTTTTGGATCTTTTAGAGGAATACAGATGGGATGGATCTTAGTGCAGCATGGTGTCTTGTAGAAATATAAATACAATGAGAGAGATTTGCATGCTTCCAGATCTGTCAGGTTGGTGCTGAGGGCCTGTATGCTAGAAGATTGATAATTGCAAGGACAACAGACTGTCGTCATAACTTAGGTGAAGAGCCATAGCCATGATGATATAGTATTAACCGTTAGCAAAAAATGTTGACTTTTATGACTGTCTTCCTCATCGCCAACTGGGACATGGTTTCGCTCAGTGATATATAACAGCAGACCACAAAGAGATGGTCCATGCGTAGAAGAGAATGCCTAATAAAGGAGAGGCAGGTGGAGGCAGTAGAAACAGCATATGTGCAGAGGAGCCTTAGGAAATAATGAGACATAACAGGTTTCTGTAACAGGTAACTTAAATGTGTTCTGAATAAGTACCAAATACCTATAATAGTGTTTGGTCGATACAGTATTAACAAAGAGTATAATCTCTCTTACATGGCAGATAATAATTTCTATATATTTTCACATTCTTTGTGGCCAGAAAACATTTCAGGGTGGCTTCTTTGGGACTATTTCCTTACTGCATCGATGGCCACAAAAATCAGCTTGCCACAAAAATCAGCTTTCCATCACTAATTAGAAAATACCTCATAAACATCTTCAATTCTTCAATTAAAACTGGAGAGTTCTTGTACTGTTGTTCCCGTTAGTTTCCTACAAAGTGGGTAAGCTCTTGGCAATGTAATTCTCCATCTGTTTCTTACATGCAAATGCAGCGGTTTCAAAATCCATGACATGCTGGACCTGCTTTACATTCTGCTCACAAATGCCTGAGTAATGCCATAAAAATGATGTGGAAAAAAATAAGCTTCTTTTCATGCTGATGCAGAATAATGCACTGTAAGTCAAAGCATTTGGACAGATTCTAAGGTCAGAAAGGACCATTATGGTCATGGTGCCAGACCTACAGGCCATAGCATTTCACCTAGTGATTTCCATATGGAGTCGAAAAAGTAGGAAATATTTAAAGGAAAATCCACTCCAGTGGATCCAGTCTACATTTCTAGTTTTGAAATGTACCAACACAGTTTCTCTTGAAGAGATCTCTTGAGCATGTTTTTATCAAAAAGTACAAACTGGGGGCTTTTCATATGAATTTTAGTAATGTCAAATTTTTAATAACACATTGTTAGATACAATTTATGCTACTTAATAAGATGGTGACATAAAAAACAGGACAGAAAGCTTTAAAATCAGAAAGCTCTGACCTTCAAAATCATTATACAAATCTGTATCACAACCACTTGAAGTAAGAACGAAGGGTGACTGGGAGCAATCGGCACCCCCTTTGTTGAGGTAAAAATGACTCTGAACTAAGAGAGGTAACAAGGCAGTTGACATATGGTTAAAAATTCAAAGAGATGCAATCCTTCCTTAAGTAATGTAACAAGGATCCAGCTGTGGGTATATTTTTGCCAAAAGTCCTTAGGAGATTGGCGTCTGCAATGTTATGTCAGATTATTTTTGGTGGGCTCATATTTTGGAGGCATAATGCCAAGTAATATAAATGACTGAGAGGTTTTTGGATTACTGGGGATTGTCAAGCCCATAGATTTACCGTCTTCTGATCAGATCTGAGGATGGCATTTTCACTGACATGTCCAGAGACTAGCTCTGGTTAGACAAATGTTGACATTAGCCATCCTTTCACATTGTGAATTATAACACCGCACTGCCTTCACAGACAGAGGAGCCACCTTCTGCCTATGAATGTACGAGGCTTGTACTGAATGAAGTGGAAACTACATCCCCAAAACCATGGAAAGAGTTTGGCTGTGAATGTTGTCTGTATTTTGTCAGCCACTGTTTGACATTCAGCCATTTCCGGCATAGGATGAGGCGTTCAGTTCCTTCTCACTGCACAACAAAGCATATTAGGAGGAAGACGGAAGCAGACAGGCAATAATCCACTCATGAGTGTCTTCCAGCTGAAGGTTAACTTGAGCTTAACTGTTTTTCTCATGTTTCTTTTGGGTGAATCAGCAGAGGAAACAGAGGAGAGAAAATGTGCCTCAGAAGACATAACCCAATGTGACTCTCTAGTATTGTCTTTGCTTACTAAAAATGCCACTTGATTTTGAACGTCTAGGATTGGGAAACAGAACAGCAAACACTATCTCCTGTCCAGTGACAGTATTATCAAGTGTGACCTGTGATTATCAAGCATGATTTCTCAAGACATTCAGATTCTATGACTTGTAGATGTGTGGATGAATTCCCAGTTCCTTGGAAGTCACTAGCAGCTTTATCGTGAGCTGCGGCTCTTATCGGAAACAGTTAACTGTGGTGGAGGTCTGAGTCTTCAATTTTATACTGCCTTGAGGGATTTCTGCGATTTCATGGCTTGATAATCTATACTGAAGAATGATAGATAAAGTTCGGTTGCAGTATGTTGTAGATTTCCAGATTTTAGTTTAATATATGTAAAAGTCCTTCTTGAAATGTAAATCTACCATTTACAATTTAATTAAATGAAATTTTATTTGAAAATTAGAAGGGAATGTATTAGCAGAAACTTAGAACAAGTAGTATATTCTAATGCAAAAGGCTAATGATGCTATAGCTCCATGTTTCCTATGAAATTCAGCAGAGGAGGAGACAAAATACCGATGGCTTCCAAAAAAAAAAAAAAAAAACCACCACAAATCAAACCAAAACCCCCAAAAACCCAACCCAAACAAAAAAAAAAAAGCCCAAACCAAAAAAAACGCCCCAAACTTTTCTCCCTGGAAGGATGTGCACATTTCTGAAGAAACTTGGGCAATGCTAGCTTTTGTACAATTTCTCCTGATCCATCCAAAAGGCAATATGCACTTAATTTCTGTTCAGATTTCTTTGTGGTGGATACTGCTGTTTTTTAAAAAGCCTGTCCACTGTGCAGTCTATGCTAGCACGACTCTAGCATTACTGCCCAAGTACTTTATCTGGAAGTTTTAAAGCAAAATGCACCCAACTTCTAACTCTCTGCACAGTCAACATAGCAGGACAATTTGGCACTCCTGAAAAAGGGCTGTCAGCCTGAGTGGGGTAACTTTCTGCTTCTCTGGCAAACTAATCTAATTCCAGGTTACGGCTCTGAACTCTGGTCTTGTTCTTCCAATCTATGCCCATCTTGGGCAGAGGCAGGGTCTGGCCTTTGCCTAGGATATCACTGAGTGACTAGAACTTCTAAGAGAGATCACAAGACTCCAGCGTGTCAGTGATTATCTTCATGTGCGATGGTTGGGAGAGATTTTTTTTTTAACTGTTTTAACTCAGCCGCACAAGATTGGTCAGTGCAGAGGGTGACACTGAATGAGGCAGTCTAGCAGGAGCTTTCCATCTTTGCTCTTGTTAAGCAAATTGTCACTCTTCTGCAGTGGAGGACATGGCCCTTTCTTTGGGGACAGCTATGAATCTTATTAAGCTATTCATCACTGTAATCATTTCTGGTGGAGTCCCACAGGCTAAGTATAAGTTGCTTAAATATATGTTGTGTAATTACACATTGTGTTAAGAAAGAAAGGAATATGACTTGTTTTCTGCCCTCCCCATTTTAAATGTTGTGATGCTTTTTTGGATTTCCTAGGAAGATTTTTTTTTTCTCCTTTCTTTGCTTAGAGAGCTCCGCTATGTCCTAGTGCAGATTTTGGTGTCTAGATGTCTTCTTATTAATAAAGAGGCTTCCCCCTTTTAGGCTTTCTGGGAACTGCAAGGCATTTTCTCATGAATTTTTATGTCATGACATTTGAAAATATAAAAATATTAAAAAAAAAGCCATGTGTTCCTTGGCTTCATCCATGATGGCTGGTTGCCATATTTGTTTATTGGCCTGAAAAGCTGCTTGAAGGACATGACAAGATCATAGAAATCCCCTTTGTCAGGCTTCTTCTGGGAAGAAGTTCTTTCTAAGCTAAACTCCTCAGAATAATTTAAAATAGAGGAATCTTTTGGAGATCCGCCCTTTTAAATGGAACTCACCCATTGTCTTGGGAAATAAAAGTGACAGTGCCCTAATATCTCCCATTTTAATTGAAAATACACTTGATATAAGTCTTTTCTAAAGCTGACCTAACCCTGTCACTTATTTATACTGTTCCTCCAATTTCCAGCAAGCTTTTTACAGTTCTGTAAAAGGCAAATTCAAGCAAATACTAGGGTTTTCCCAAACAGCGTCGTGCCAAGATATTTAGACCCTAATTCCCCCCACATTACGCAATTGTTAATTGGGAAAGATCAGCAGCAGACAGCTCTCTATGGGAGAGTCAATCCCCGCTTCTCGTAGCAGCACGTATAATCTTTGTGAGATGGTTCATGGACTCTCCGTTTTCAATATTTGGCAGTTCCCAAGCAGTTGCTGGGCTGGGAAGAACTATAGCTGATTATCAACCTCAAGGGTTTAAGCAAATATGCCTGCAACGTCTATTTGTGGAAAGAAAAACTCTTTGCATTCTTATAGCACCAAGTCCTGGGAACGAGTACAGATTTAAGAGATCTATACCAGCACGTCCCTGTGCATCACAGACACAGGACGTTTCTGCAGTTTGTGTTAGGCAGAAATATTAAATCTATGACTTTTGTGTACTATTGTTACCAAACTCCTAGTACAGGCTACTGGAGCTGTATGGTTGAAAGAATCAAGATGATAATCTGAAGGAAAGAAAAGTCCTTATTGTCAAGCTGCAGAGAGGAATAGCAGGTTATGCTGGTACTGCAGATGTTGAGGAAAAGGAAACAAACGAGTCTGACAAAACAGACTTTTCTAATGAGGTAGATTTGATCGGTCAGTTCTTGATCTAGACTAGATTAATGTAAAAATGGAGCTCGGTTATTCTGCAACCAAGTGAACCTACTATGTCTGCCAAGATCAGATCCTGGCTCGAAGTTTCCATCTATGAGTTAATGTAATCTTCAGCTTTGCAGAGGTGGCATAGACCAGTAGAGTCCTGGAAGAATAGAGAATACATCATGAAATGATAAAGCAATTAAAGAAAGTGTGTGTGTGTGTGTGTGTGGAGAGTAAGTTCTGGGATAAATTCTCTCCCAGTTTTACTTCAGCTCTTCAGGTTTACTTGTCTATCAGTAGCTATTCTCACATCCTCTTCTGTGACTATTCTTTTGATGCTTTCAGAGCCTCTGCGATATTAGCACAGTAGCTGGTGCACAGTATTGTGAAACATGCCTGTACCAACTTCTGCACAGACCTAATGTCCGTGTTCTTCCTGGAGGAATCAGCTTGAGTCCATTCACATGAGAATGGCATTTGGCTCTTTGGGGCCCCTTAATGTGTATGCAATTATAATTTACGCTTATTTTACTTCCCCTTTATTTTGCCAGTGATGTAAAATATAAATGGGAATCAGGTCTGCAGGAACCAACTGAAAGTTAGAAAGGAGAACAAAGTTATTGTTTTTCTAAATTGTAGTCGTATTTTTCTGTCTTTTGTTTAATTACTTGCCTCTAAGTTTCAAATAACCAAGTGGAATCAAATAAATAATGAAAAATTAATACCAAAAAGAGGATCTTTCCGTGTCTGGCTAAATGAAAAGAAAGAGAAAAACAAGGAGTGGTGGCCTGAGGGATCTGGCTTCAGAAACAATTTCTGATATGTGACACAACCTTTCCTAAGCTTATTTAGTTCTGCTGCTGCTAATAGCATCAAAATTGTTAAAATGGGTTTAAGGGTGTAACCCGTTGTTACTACAGAAGTAACAGTAAGCAAGTAATTAAAATGCACAACTTTCTTAGGGGAATGGAAAACATTGCAAGATACAGATGTAAGCTATTCTTCCTAATTGCAGTAGTCCATGTTTAAAACAGAATTTGCACTTAAAATACACCAATCTTCTCTAATAAAATGAGAGTGAGCTTTGGTATTGATAGCCTAATTTATTCCTTAGGCTTTACTGATAGAAATGAAATGAAAACCAGGCAAAAAATCTTCACTAGAAGTAAGTCTGTCTGGGGCTGGGTGGTAACAAGAATAGTCTATACAGTAGGGAAAAGCAGAAGGACAGACAGGACATCAACAGGTAGGTCATGTCTCCACAGTGAATTTTTCAGTTGTCAAAACCCTTTCCTAGGGAGAAGATTGGCCAACAATATCACCACTTGCTGTTCTTTGGAATTATGGGCATAAACTCTGGGGGCTGATATGTGTAGAGGGTTTAACATAAACCTGTTGCATGATGATGCGTAGGAGGGGAGGTCTGTACACATAAGCTTCAGCCTACTTCCACCTCATTATTTCCTCAGAATGGTTATTTCTGCCCAAGGAATTATTTGAGATCTTTCGACTGAAACATGGGCACACATAGGTCTTTTCTCCCAAGCTTACATTACATTTCCAGGACACTCCTTATAACCGTGGTCTGGAATTCATCATCGATTTCAATAAGTACAGAATAAAATTGCACAAAATTGATTTTTTTTTTAATACATTGACCTTGATTTCTCTCTCAGTTGCTCTTGGTTTTCTGTTGGTTGTCTTCCATTATTAGTGTTGAAATGACAAAATAAGAGGGAACAGCTATTAACATTAATAAATGAAGTAAGAGTTAGGTTGCAGAGGATGGAGGAGGTAGGAGGGAGGCAATAGTGTTGAAATGCAGCAAGCTGAAAAAAGAAATTACTTTGATACAGTGCATAATAAATTTGTAGTTCTCTTATGTTTCTGAGGCCTGAGATTTAGTAGGATTTAATTTCTAAGGCTAATGAGAGTGTTCATAATTACAAGAGCAGGGATAAAAGAAAATCATGTTTATAAAGTCAGGGTACAAGCCAAATTGTTTTTTTGGGGCAGCATAAGGAGGAATGCGGCTCCGTCTCAACATTTTTTTTTCAATGTTCGTCTCCTCTTGCACCTTCCTCTGAAGTGCTTGTGTTGGTCGCGGTGTGATCATGCCAGATAGATCACTGGTCCAGTCTGGGTTCCTGTAATTGTCTGTTCATGTGAACCACTATTTAGGGTTTGGTTTCAGTTTAAATGATTTGGAACAAAGCTGTTATTTTGGGTTTAGAATTAAAGATTATGAATAAATTAATTTGCTCTGTCTGCTTAACCTAATCTGTTGGACTGCCCATAACTAGGCAGTTTGGAAAGCAGAGGAACGGCAATACCCGTGCTGTTACCTACCCTTCTGGACAGGAGCCCCTTTTAGAGTCATAACTTAATACCAGACAGACCAATTTATCGAGGGAAGGAGAGCATTCTAGTTCTCTCTCTAGGACACAGAGTTCATTTTACTACATGCAGTCTGCATCTATCCAGGAAACAATTGTGGAACCTGGAACTGTCCTAAGCAAACCAGGAGATCTGGTCATATTAAACTCTAATACTGAAATTTTCCACTGTAACTTAATTCCACTTTAGCTTGCCAGAAGTTTCAATCATTGGTTGATTGTTTTCATGTATTTATTCTGCAGTGTATTTAAAAATACATGAATATGAAAGAGCAGAGGATTATAAACCAAGGTAATATTTATTAAAAAATTGCACAATATGTCCAGGGATTTCAAGCAATTTTACAGCCATTAGTGAGCTCTGCCTGACAATGAATTGATAGGGTAGGAAATCATTATTGTAAAGAACTACCGCAGTGGTTAGCTGCGTAGTGTGAAAATAAATGTCCCTTTACTTAGTGGTAAAGGCAGATGAATAAACTAAACTTCTTACACATGCAGGATAATTTTTAAAATCCCTCTGTCTGGTAGCCAGTGCGAGGTCAAAATCAGGCTTCCCATCTGCTAGTGCTTGGTCAAAGAAGTACAGGGAGTTAATTTAGCTCAAAGATGTCTGGGTAAATCTATAGGAAGGAAGTTTGCAGACAGGAAGGAGGGGTGTGGATGGGAAAGGCTTGCCCCGTGCTGGGCTGCATTGAATGCAGTCTCAAATCACCGCACATGGATAAGAAATAATTTAGAAATTAATGTACAATCTTGAGAATTAAATTCTCTATCAAGCGACCTTAAAGTCTGGCAGCTGTTCTGGAGCTGATAAGGAGGGGACCCGCTGAAATGTTCCCATGGAACGCTCTCGTCCCTGGCTGGCATTACAGTGAGTTACAGAGCATGAATCAGAATTTAATTCTGTCAACCAGTGATGGGGCCGGAGAGGCACTGGCCTATGCATTACTGAACAATATGCTCTGTCGAGTTATGGGAATCGTAGTCCCTTTTTCTTTTTTCTTTTTTCTTTCCCCTTCAGCCTGTTTTTCCCACACTGCCTCCTGTCCTTTTCATTCCAAAGCATGCAGTGCATAAATACATATGTGCATTAGCTCATGTGTATAGTATATCAAAGTGCATTTTAAAATGACTTAGCATAACAGTGTTATCATACAAAGTAGAAGCAGCCCAATACCACATAACATATTGACTGTGTTTTTGACAGTCGGGCTCCAAGTATAACAAAATCATATGTCTTGTTTTATGGGTGGGCAAATCTTAAAAAGCTCAGCTTGCAAAGAGGGTGAGTTAAAAGTGAATCTCCTCCATCCTCCCCCTTCCCCTTAATTTTTCAATCTACTCAGGTTCAGTGTCATCAAGCAAGCCAGCCTTTTATCATGTGTGACAAAGTAAACATCAGTGTGGTGACAGTGAGTAAAAATGCTGTGGGAGAAATCATTTGGTTTACTTTAACTTCACAGAAACTAAACTGTATGAAATTGAAAATGTTCAACTTACCCTGCCTGAAGCTAAATGCCAGAGACACGTTAAAACATCTGTTTGCGTTTATAACGTGATTGACTTTGCCAATGATAAAATGGATTTTAATATGATAATTTGAGTGCCCAAAGAGGTGATATTAAATAGTTTGCTATTTTTGCCCCAGGTCACTAATCATTTGAGTCCTAATCCAAAGCTCCCTGAAGTCAAAGGGTATCTTCTTGCTGTCAGGCTTTGGGTGAGGTACATTTCTTCCTGGGGGCTATACAAATGTGCTTGAACACATTGTTGTTAACACAGCAATTCTGCTGGGTAAGGATTCGTGCTAAACAGAATTTCTGGTGAGGTTTCAACACTATTGTCTTACTCTGTTCTAAATGAAGCAAAATACACAAAGTAAAAGCCGGGGCATGTTAGCTTACTTTACATGAAAATACTAAATTGGGGAAAATGTAATTGAAACTTTTTAGCTTGCTCCAAAGTAGGATGAGGCTCAGT
This sequence comes from Theristicus caerulescens, assembly GCA_020745775.1. NCBI lineage: Eukaryota > Metazoa > Chordata > Aves > Pelecaniformes > Threskiornithidae > Theristicus > Theristicus caerulescens. The sequence continues at coordinate 121,243,595 of CM036561.1, read as the reverse complement.
AATGTATTTGAAAATATCAATAAATTTGTTTGACATCAAATCTGTACTCGCGCTTTCGTTGGATCTGCTGTTCAAAAATTATTGTACTACTGCTATGAATAATTATTAGCTTGAATTCTACAAATGTTCAAGGACTTAATAAGAGACTCACTATACAAATAGCTTCTACTTTTAAAAATTCCCAATTGTTCTATAACAGCAGCTAATAGAGCCTCAGATCACTGTGGAATGTAACCATCTTTCAGCTGAAAACTCATTGGGACAGATTGTATTATCCATGTCCTCATGTGTTAGAAAGAACAGGTACAGTTTTGTGTTCTTTCACAACTCTCTAGATGATGTCAATCTGTGCTCCGGGCACCTATTTGTGTTTAGTTCTGCTAGTCACAGGACTCCTAATGAAGTTTCTGAAGTCTCTGTCCTATACATACATACTTTGATGCGGGATTGCTTTACAGCCTTTCTCTAAATGGGAATCACTCATTTGAATCTTTCTTCTACCCAGTTATACATTTTTAACAAAATTCATAGGAACAATGTATGTTTTGGCCCTGTATTAAATGAAGTTAAAATTGAGTAACCGAGTCAAAACTTACTGGGGAGGCAGAAAGTTCATCATCAGTTATCTAAGCCCCTTTCCATAAGAAACCAGGCTAAAAATCCCATCATGAAGGCCTTCCTCCAAATATGCTTGCTTCAACCTGTTGTTCTCTTCTGGGTGAAAGATGAATGAATTGTATCACATCTTGTACCTAGTTCTGAAGGCATTTGGGATTAACGGTGAATCATCATGCTATAATGGGAACATGTGGCTCGATGTTAGGTTCTTCAGACAGGTTTTTTGGACAGCACTATCTTGTATGGATACTGTTCTGTAATGGTAACCTAATACCTAATTGCTGCACTGATAGTAATAATAAATCTTCAGCCCATAATGAGTGCACCAAGCTGATTTTGTGAAGGAAATCTTTTCACGCACGTTCAGTAGGTAGTTTCTTATGTAATCATTTCTCTCTATCCAAGACTTTGCCTGGTCCAGTGCTCTCCAGTTAGCAGAGCTCCAACGAGCTTTCTATTAGCGGATAGCACTTGGAGGTGAGTGAGTTCCAGAGCTGATTTCACTGACAAACAATCAGATAACATCAGTTGTCTTCTGGGGAGACAGTGTGCTCCGCTTGTCTCACTTTTCACCTTTTTGCTTTGCGTGCTCTGCGATCTGCAAATCACTTCCCTGTTTTCTTTCCTTTGATCGATGTTCTCTATTTATGCTGTAAGCTTTTAATTTGTTAAACTATTTCTTAGCATATGCTAACCCAGTGTCTTTCACAGCAGAGCCCTTTTCTTGGATGCATCTCAAAGCGCTGCCATAACAGAAACAGTGAAAAATAGGAATTGATACACGTATATCCTTGGCTAAAACGGGCCTTCAGCAGACTTGAGGGAACCATAATTCCCTCAAGGGCTTGCTTTCCAAATTTGTATTACTAGTTTGTGTACCTACAGACATATCAGTTCTAGGAGTAAAGAAGCTGGGCTCTCCAAAAAAAGGTCTAACTTATGTTTATCCTCTCAACTATTATACTTGAGGTAAAAATCAGTGCTGTCAGCCTCATTTGCTGGACAGGTTTGTGACCGAGGGTTAGGAAACCCCTACCTCTCCTCACCAGTTGTCCCCACCAGAACTATCTGTAAATCTAGTTTCCCAAATGCTAAAAGGGATGCTTGAGTGTGAGAATGTGTGTGATGCTACAAACTTTGTGAAGGCCTGAACAAGCAAAGTACCACAGGCTTTTTTTTGTTTGTTTTTATTTGGCAGCAGTGTGTCTGCATAGAACGTGGGATTAATGAATGCCGCCAGTTTAGAGCAATAGCCTGTATTTGCTGTTCAAAGATGACATTATTCAAAGATTCATAGGTTTGAATGCCAGAGGGGACAGTTGGGGCTATTCCGATCTCAATTCTGAGCACAATGCAGAGATCGAATTTCTGATGATTTGGGATGGGGCTCTAACTTCAGCTTGAGCTAAAGTGTCAGCTTCAGAAATGCGTCCAACCTTCTGGTAAAGACTTAGTGACTGGAGAATCTCTAGGCAGGTGGTTACTCTCTAGTAATATACTGTGTGTTAGTTTTATCTACCTTTCATCTTTCTCTGTTGTTTAGGACCAGGTAAAGTTATATAGTTAATGCTGTTAACTAACAGTTTTGATGATACCGTTTGCTATGAACACATCAGTGTATAGTAGTAAATGTTTTCCACTCTTTTTGGATCATTCACCAACAAAATTCATATGAATGTGAATTTCATGCATAAGTATTTCCTGAATAGTTTGGAGAATTTAATTTTAATGAATGGATTATTTGCAATCTATGCATTTTGATTTTTAATGTACTATTTTGGTATACTAAAGCCCTTCATTAATGCTTTCTAAATAATGTCCCATTACTATAAAATGAAATAGAAAAATGAATAATAATTACTCTGAAAAAAATAAAGGAGTATTGATCTGAGTAAGAAGTTTAGGATGATTTGTTATTTGTGAAGCACATAAGCACAAATAAAAGGGTGCCTATAAAACAAGTTAATGTAAATCCAAGTGAAATCAAGATGAATCTCTCCACAGACCTCAGGTAACTGAATCAGTTCTCTAATAAAGATACATAACAACGAATAATATGATATTAAAAATCTGGTCAATTCAGTGTCCTTACTAATAAATATGTTTGCATATCTCTGTGTGCTGTGTGAGTACCTGTACTAACCAGTGTCTGTGGCCACTTTTAACACAGAGAGCTGGAGTTCATGTGACAGCATCTCTGCAGGCCATCTTCCAGGCTCCTCATGTGGACAAGCTTTCCTCCTAGCCAGAGGCTGCTAGCAAGGCCCTTAGTCCTTCTTTAGCAGAATCGGTGCCAAGCACTTTTTGGTACAAGTATGAACTGATCTTTACATGAGCTGAGCTGGGGAAGCCCCATACAAGCTCCGTAGCAAAAACCACAGAAATCAGATTTTGATCAGACTAAAACTTTAAAAGGGAACTTTCTGGACATAAATTGTTTTCATTTTTCCCCCCTCCCCCTCTTTTTAACATGAAGCATCCCTTCTTTATTCCCCGCATATTTTCAGAGGGAAATATCTCAGTGAGCAATTACAGGATTTTCTCCAGCATACAGGGATCTTGCAGTGTGATGTTTTTCATCTGGCATGTCTTTGTTACTTTCATTGTGGGCCGTTCTACTGAATAGAAGGCAGACATTACTCAGAATGAGAACGGAGACTGTCTGTTTTTGAGTACTGAAGCTTTATTTAAAATGCATGCTTTGCCAGTGAAGTTTGCGTGTGCCTCTCTTGTACTGCAACTCCAGCCCTTCAGATGTGTGTTACAAGGCTGTAATGTTGCACAGATCCTCTGCCTTCCAACAGGCATTAACATTACATTCTTTTACTAAGTACACCATGAACAAGTGGAAGAACAGGGAGATGCTCACAACTGAATCAACTTACCTGCTGCTCTTATAGTGCATAAAATTCAAGTTGCTGCCAAATGTTTGGCAGAAAGAGGTACACCTTTTTTTTAAGCAATTCCTCTTGTTCCAATAGAAAAGATATAAATGGAAAAGTTGTAACTAAATAAGCCTTGAAACATTTTCATAGCACTTCCACACCTGCTGACCTAGAGGGGGTTTGGCCGTGGCTGCATAGTTGGGTTAGCATGGACCATGCCCACGCTAAGGAGTCTGAGTGGTAACGTGGGTCAGGACACACAGAGATGGGCAATCCAAAATGGTTTGTTCAGTCTTGTCACTAGCGTGCATTCAGACTGGTGTTACTTTCTGTCCTTGGCCATGAAGATGTGCCATTCAGAAAAATTACTGGCCTCATAAAGAGAACCAGGATGCGTTACAAGGAGAAACTGAACCTTGGTGCTGATTTTGGTTTGCTGGAGTCCTTGTTGGGATGGTCTGGCCATATAAAATAGCCTAAAAGTGCACAGAAAGTGCCACGGTGGCCGAAGTTTAAAAGAAAATACATGGATATAACTGTTATCAATCTCACCTCCCTTTCTCTGTCTTTTTTCATTAAAATTATTTGATGCAATTTTAAAATAGACCCCAAGTACAAAGTACAGTTACCACTGTAACTTGTTTAAATTGAATTTGTGCATGCTGAGCTTCACTCTTATTTCTTATGAAGGAGTTCCTTTGCCTCCAATATTTATTTGTAGCTTGAATAAATGCAACTCGTAGGAGGGTGTGCATAGCATAGTAAAAAAAAAAAAAAAAGGCAGTTGTCAGAGTTAGCATTAAGCCAAATGCATGAAGTTGAAGCTCTGCCACTGTCCCAAGACTGGGTGCAGCACACACATAGGGAGATGTGTGTCCCCAGCTGCCTTACGCTTGGGCTTCACAGCTGGTCTAGAAGAAAAATACTATGTTAGTAACAGTCATTATGATGAGAATAATGATAGTCACATTGGATTCTGTATTTAGTAATTTGACTTTTCCTCGAGACCCCCAAGAAATGCAATGGATGATGCTCTCAAAGTATATATTTTTGTCTTTCTTATGTGCTCTATTGAGACCTCAGGTTTATTTTATTTAGGTCACTGAGTGGTGTCATATTTTTAGTGAATAAGTTGGGGTCTACTTGAAGATCTAACTGGCAATAGCCATTGATTTCATTTTGATTCAAAGCTCTCTGAAGTTTACGAAAAACCTTCCTGCCTTTGGCCTGTTTGTGCACTGTCAAATCCTGAAATCTTTTATTAAGGTGCTAGCTTCCATGGGTTTACTGGCATAACAGTGAGTGAATTTTAGGATACTTCATTTTAAACCCAAAGACTTGGATCAATTACAGCATTTTAGAAGGTGGCTGTCATATTCATGCATCTTGAAGTGGTCTATCCTTTTCAGAATACCTGGGTTTAATCAGTGTTTTGGCCTGTGCTTGATGTCAGATAAGTCACTTCATCTGTGTGACTCATTTTACTCTTGTGGAGGTGATGAACCTAATCTTTTTCATAAAATGCTCTGAGGCCTTTCACACAAAAATGCTATCTAGGAAAACAGTGTTATCTTAGGCAGCTTGAAAACTCAAGGCTGAATTCACTGGGGAGAGGACATGTCTAATTCTTGTAGATGCCAGTGAAGCAGGCAATGTCTAATAAAAATTACAAGTTTACAGAACTTGGATTTAGCTCAGGCTATAGTGATTCATGGTTTAAGGTTCCTGGCTCAGGCCATGGTGTTAGCCATGGTGATAGACATCACGTTGCTTAATAGTACTACAACTGAGCTTGATTTTGTTTGGCAAAATACATGGTGTTGCGGACAATTTTATGTGCCCACCTTACTACTAAGTAAACAGATAAAGTAGAGGTTAAGAGTTTTTAAAATTGTATTTGAGAATGTCAGAGCGTTATAGATGAAATGCAATGCTAATAGTAAGACTCAGCCTATATTCATTAACTCTGAGATGCAAGGAAGTGTGTTTTTACACCAAGTTGGAGAACATGAAGGACTAGCAGGAAGTGATGTTTACAGGATACAAACGGGTGGGGGATGCTATCAAGTTTTATTGCCGTTCAGTGAAAATGATCACATTACTCCCACGTGGCAGACTTGCATATGTAGAATAGGTTTTCCTCTTGCAAGCAGCAATGAAAGTGTTATACCTCGTCATACACGTTATGTGTTTTGCCCATGTCTTGCATGTGTGGAACCTCATCGCCTTGTCATCGGGATGTTTTCTGAGCAACTCCTCCTTTTCCTTTTCATTTATTATGGAAACATTATTACTGGCACAGGTATAGTTAGCACAGCACGAATTCAATTTATTTTAAGGTTTCTTTGATAAAGACTTTACGTGCTGGCTATTCTTGTATGTTGGTTTTTTGCTAGAGATGGGGCTAAAGTCAAACTATGAAGCTAAATATCTCAGAACTTTACATTTTTAAATTCCATGATGTCATTTGTAGAATGACTTATATGTGTCTTCATCTTAAGAGCTTAAAAAGCCCATTGAATGATTTTTTTTTTTTTCTTGTGAAGCTAACTGAGTGTGGAGTCCATGTATCACATTTCCAAAAGACTCTCTTCCCCTGTGAAGGCTGTGTAATCAGGGCTGTGCTATACATCATGTAATTTAGCATTAACACAGCCTGAAAAACCCAGCAGACCAGTCCTTCTCAGGATGTTAGTACTTTTTCCTCCTGCTCAGCTACTCTTTTGCCAGAAAGCCAGCTGTCTTCAGCCTTCTGTGACCCAGGTCCCTTCCCTGTGGAGAAAGCTCTGGAAAACCTAGTCTCCAACACCAGTTTTCTTCTTTACTAATGGAACACAGAATAACAGTGCGCTGGATTTCATAAGCTTGATTTTGGCTGTTGGAAAACTTTAGTTTCATTTTGGTTTGGCTGAAACCTTCCCCTTCTCCAATTAACGAACATGAGACTTGTCCTGGGATGTCTCCCTCCCATCTCAGTAGGAGAGGTATCTTGGGTCCGTTGTTAAATTCACTGGTGTAGGAGAGGGGAAAGCTACGTACCGCAATTCTCTTTCCGTTACAGACTTGAAGGGAGTGATTTGTTCCTTCTTTCTCTCTTGGAAACTAAAGTGTTCGTCTCTGCTTTTCATTGGGGAAAGTGTCTTATAGTAAATATTTCAGAGCTGTTTTAGTATAAGTGTTCAAACTTGGATAGAGTAGAGCTTTTTGGGTTTCTTACCCATGCTTGACACCACTTTGGCAATAAAAAATTGCTTTGGCCAGCCTATGAGAGTCTGCAGAGAATTCATGCTGGAATGTTATGCTACTCTGCTCTCTACTTTGTGATTCTTCCCGGCAAGATGCATGTTAGGAAAAATGTATTCCGGTTTCTTTGTAACTAGCAGGTTTATTTTTTTCTTGTATTTTAAAAATGTCAGGACAGGCATTTAGCTTATACATGAGGATCTTCTGCACCTCCTGGAACTATATCACAATGAAAAATAGAAAAATAACTTCTCTACTTTTATTGAGAGTGTTGTAGTTCTTAATGTCCCAATTTCCTTAATCTGGCATGTGCTACTTTCACCAAGGAATCTTAGTTTTAGGGAAAAGCTTTACAACTAAAAATTTAAAGAAAGGGAATAAAAATAAGTTAATGTATGTTTAACTGAGGGATTTTGAGGCTTGGGTTTTTGAGACCTTTAAGGTCAGCAGCACCAGCATAGCTCAATATAATTCATTTCAGTAAGGTAGATGATGCATAGACTTAAAACTCCTTACATCTCTAATAGTTTTCTAACATTATATCCCCAATCAGCAACCATTTTCAGAGATTTATGGGTAAAATAGTTTTGAAATCAGGCCAGGAAGTTATAGACTTTGGCTGTTTTGGGCAAGAGAAAGGAGAAATTCCAATGGCTGGGGGTCCATATATGAATTATTGTGCCAATAATCCCCTTTTATTGGTTTAAATACAGATCTGAACTTCAGTACCACATGAGTCATGGTCTCTAACATGGGCAGTTTTTAAGCTCAGAATTAACCTCTGATACTTAAATTTGAGTGCAAAATTTCTCAAAACAGTACAAAGATGAACACGCTTTGCAAATTGATGGTTGTACCTATTCATTTTACAGCCATACCATCTTGCATAGTATCTAACAGGTGTGAAAGCTTAACAGTGACAGATTGGAAGAATGCTGTTGTAGAGGTTTCTAAGAACACAAATATCTTGCAAGAATACTAATAAAGTAATCCTGTGTCCTTTTTATCCTTTCCATGATTTAATATGATTTTGAGGGTCTACTTTAGTAGAATAAATTTTATGTGTTTAAGTTCAAAGACAGAAGAATTTATTTTCTTGAGGGGAAAACCAGATTTTTATGGCACACTTTTCAAGAAGATTGTTGATGGTGGTGTGCCAAGCCAGGTTCTAGCGTAGTGATGATCGCTGCCTGTCTCAAGTGAAATTTTCTCAGGCTAAACTTCCAGGGCAGTTAGCTACTTGGACTTTATTATGATTTTCAGTTCTGCCTGAACACTAATGGAAATCAACAGGAACTCTGCCTGACTTTGGATGCTTGTAAAGAGCCTGAGCTGATACCTTCAGGTGCTCTAGACACCTTTGGAAATCTAGCCATTTATTGTTACAAACTGATCAGAAGTTTGTGTGTCTTTCCTAAATTTTGGAGCAGTGCTGCAAAATAGACACCATGTTTTACCCAGGAGACTGCTCCATTTCTGTGGTGGGTGAAGTGATGCTTAAATAAATAGTCTGTCAATCTGTTAAGCATGAGGGATCCATAAAAATGAAAGTTGTTATTGCAGCAGGAATTTTCCCACAGCAAAAACAAAACAGAACTGAGTTTCATCCATAAAAATATTGCAAGTGAACCACTTGTTTGCTTCTTACCTCTGTTAGCTTGTTTTATATAAGCCAGTGTTCTACTTCTCCTTTATGAGGAGTTAGGCGAGTAGCGCAGACGTGTTGCTCCTTGCATCTACAGAAGAATTATATGAGCTAAACACATGTTCTGCCATTGGCACATTACTGTTATCCTGCCAAAACCCTTCTCTGTGCTTGGCTTCCGCAGCAATGAGTATGGGTGGAGGAAGGAAGGAACAGCTGGGAGGCGATTATGGTTTCCTGACGCCCTGCCCCACCTATGGCACAGGTTAGATCAGTTTGAGTCGCAGGCAGCTGGTAGAAATCCCCGGGAGACTGTCCATTCATCTCCTGCGTTATCTCCACCCAGTACCTGGCACACATCCTCTGCAGCAGGCTGCTGCTGGAGGAATCAGGTTTACCAAGTCAGTGCTCCCTCTTGGGGCACTTTTTCTCTTTGGGATGTTGCTTGGAAGAGGAACGGACTCAGTTCTCTTCTTTGGAGTTCAGGACAAGTTTGATTTTAATAGGACTTGTGTGCATGGAGTTTTATCTGGAAGCCTGGGGGGCCTCTACTGATTTGTTCTGGTTATTGAAGGGTATATTCCGGAAACTTTTCCCAGGTCAAAAGTTGAGGTCCAAGAAGAGTAGAAAACTATTCACTGAGGGGGGAAGAGCATGTGCTGGAACAAGCAGAATGAAGTTGTTACAGAACACTGTCTACCTCTCTGTCTTGTTGGAAAGCTCACCTTTTCCAATACAGAGGTGATCTTGGGCATTGAATAATCGATAGTTTGTGCCATTTAAAATATTCTTTGTATTATCTGCCAATAATACACACTGCCACAATAGTGTCAGCTGGTTACAAGGCCAAATTCATAATCAGTCTTTTTTAACAGTCTGTAATGTCCCTTTGGCTGATAAATAAGTATTTCGATACCAACAAAGTGGTGAGACGAGTTTCATGGGCTAATGCTGAAACATTTTACAGCCTAGCAGAAAGCAAAACGAATTGTGGATCAAAGGGTGACCAATGCTAAATTCAGGACTATAAGCTGCAGTTATCTGATGTCCTGGTGAAGGGCGAGCCACAAACAGAACTGTTGGCTGACACCCCTGGAAAGTAGTAGTAATAATAAACATCTGGAGGGTTTGACATATTCATGGTTGCCAGTAAATAATCCCTGGCTCCTAAGCAATTGTTTTTGGAGAAGCAGTCTGAGATATGGAGAAGCTAGAAAGTAATTGTATAGTGGAATGGTGGACAATATCCTGAGAAATCAGGACCACTTGTGTGTCAGCATGAATAATGAACAGGGTTGTAGGAGAGAAAGGGGAAAAAGACCCTGATCAGGTTGTAGCATTCAGCGATTAGGGGTAAGCCAGAGAGGGAGGGTCCCAGCGAAGAACAAGCAAATAGCTCATCTGTCACCAAGAGCACCTATGAACGCAGCCCTTCGCTCCTCACAGGGACCAACAGCAAAATCGTTGGAGTGGTCTTGTGCAACCAGAAGAAGAGATGTTTGTATTCACTTAGGATTTGATCCAATTTTGATTGAGTTCAGTGGAAATCTTCCAGTAACTGCAAAGAGACTTGGATCTGGCCTGTTTACATCAACCTGCAAACATGAGCCCACATGCCCAAAGGAGCACTTGACACTTTCATGTTTACTCCCATCCATTTCTCATACAGAGATTCCTTTTGATGAATGCCCCAATTATCTGGTTGTTGCAGCTGTCATTTACTTTTCTGTGGCTGTCTTGTCTATTGATATATCGGGAGCATACCAATAGTGCTGCTGTTGTGTATTTAAGGCATCTTGATCTAGTTTTCTCGTTTCTTTTCCCCCTGCAATCACATTTCAGTCAATCAGGGTGTTTGTGCAGATGAAATCAGTCTCATACACATGCACACACATTAGTCTTTTACATTATAGCATAATAACCTAAGTATTCATAACGTAATTGGGGCTGGTGGGAAGTCCTGCTGTACAAAACCGACAGTGCTGCTTCCCTTCAGGTAAACCCTGTTGACAGGCAAAAGGTTATTGCTTGTATAGGCAAGTTCATTGCTCCGGTGCACATAGCGCTGCGGATACATCATCAGATTAGTCAAATGTCTGTGAAAAGGGTTCTGTCTCTAAGGTTCCAGTTGCTCCTTGCCTGCCTTTGATATTTCTGTGGTTGCACAAGAAGGTTTGACCATGTTAGCATTACGCAGGCCTCTCTCATAGAGAGCTCATTGTCTGTATCCTTTCCTCAACAAAGGACTAAGGTGTGGGGCTTAAATACAGGTGTGAGATGTATTTCCTATTAAAATAATAAAAGGTATTTACTGCTTTTTAGCTGCAGTATCAATAAAGTGATAAGATAGCTTTTACTGAAAGGAAAATAAATCCTACTATATCAAGTCTTTGGTGTTACAGACAAGGTAGCAATTTAAAGCTTGAGGGCCAGTCCTTAAACAATGCAGATCATTACAGCCATAGAGATTTCCAGTAATGAATCCTAGATGAATACCTGCCCAGGAATGTATTAAATGCAGTGTAAGAATAAAATGGTTTGATTATACTGATGGTGTTTTCTGCAGTCCCAAAAGAAGTGCCACAGAGAGGTACCAAGCTGTCGTCTTTATTGCAAACAGCAGTTACATTCACATAGTGCTCTGCCTAAGCTCATTTGAGTGACACGTTTTTACTTTTGCCACATAAAATTTTGTTTCATTTTCATTTTTTCAATTTTGTCTGACTTTTATACTGTAATGTTTAATATTAAATGGTACTGATGAAATTTAATACTCATATTTCATTCAGTATTCTATGCCTATATCATGCTCTAATTCTAAGTAACATTATATTTAGCATTTAATGTTTCCAAGATAATTTTTTTTGAGGAAACCTTCATGCTGAGAAAAGTTTTACTTGTTCCGAGTCGGAGCACAAAGCGTGTTTTGGAACACTGGAATTTCCCGCGGGGCAGAGATCCTGTTTTCCAACCAACTCTGGTGTATGGGCTACGAAGAACCCCTTCTGATTGCCCAAAGAGGACTTGGCTCATGATCACTTCTGAAGTTTATTCAAGGGCAAAAGATGGGGTGATTATTATGAAGAAGTCTCATTTTGGTTCATTCCCAGAAGACCAAAGTAAAAGCCAGTAAAGAGCTTGACACTGTCTCACCCACCAGCTGTCATTTCTAACCCAGATGCTCCATGTCTCTTGCCAGCTTCTTGCTGGGGGGATGGGAGGAGGAAGGGAGGGCTTAAAAATAAAATAATTTTAAAAAGAAGAGAAGGAAAGTCAAATAGTTTGTGCAAACTATGATTTGATGCAAAGTGGAACATAAATATGAGCCCTCAGTATCCACGTGAGTCATGTATTCCCAACCTTATGACAAATTGTGTCTGTTTTTGCATCTTAATGCGAGTGTATAATGATAATTCCCTTATAGCTTTCAGCTATGAGGATCTTTCCATTTCACTGTTTTGAGGAATTTGTACACATAGATACATATGTGGCTCCCATCACTTTGTTAGCTGAGCCCAGATTAATGTAGTCACACTCACGACACTTTTCTTGGGTAATAAAATGTTATCTCCACTTTATGGATGAAAACCAAGAGACACAGGGATTTTAAATGCCTCATCCACAGCCTATAGGCATTAGTGGGAATCTTTTCATTGATTTCAGTGGTCATGGATCATGTCCTTAGTGACTTGCCCAAGGGAACTGTTATGATGACTCAAACTGCTCATCCGGTCTTTGATAATTTTTTTTTAAGTTATTTTTTTTTCCCAGCACCAAACTATGTTCCAGGACTTATGTTCTATAGTGTATATAAAACTATGTGTTAAACTCACAGCTTTACTCTTATTCCATTTCCTATCAACAGGAGTAAAGAGCAGAATGCTAGCTCAGGTTATTATCTGTCAATCTTTACTAGTTATGATACAGTGCCTAAGAAAAATGTTGAAATATTTAAAGAATGGCTAATTTTATGACGGCTCTCCTCAAAGCCATGGATGTCTGAGGATATCTCATGGTTAAGTTAAAAAATCAGTTATGTTCTGTCTTTTTCTTGTTCTGTATATTATGACTTTAGATATAGTAAACACCATAATGGTTTTGAAAAAGTAAATACTTGGTCAAGGTATTTATATGAACATTATGCAAGAAGATAGTAGATCCCCAGCACTGAAAACTCAAATTACTTGCTTTACAAAATACTATGCTGCTGGTACAGCTTACACTCAAGTCCGTAACAGAAGTCTAAAATGTCGTTCCTTGATGAGGGCTGGGGCAGTCCTAATATTTTCCTGTATTACTGAGCTTTACTGTGTTTAGATCATTGTCAGCTATAATACAAGTGTTAAGTGATGTACAGGAGAGCTGCCCACAAGGAATAACAGAATGCAGACTGAGAGAAAGTATTTCACCTGATACAGAGGAGTTTTAACTAGAACTAATGGGGTAAAACTGAGCAAAAAGGCATACTGAGACTGTACATCAGGAAAAAGTTCCTAGTGGTGAAAGCTATTAGCCTATGGTATGTTCTCCCAAGGGAAGCAGTAGTAACAGTATGTATGACTGAGTTAAAACTAATCAGAAAAAATACTCGAGGGTATGTTGTAAGGAGCTAACTATTCTGGTGGTGATGAGGAGTGGTTTGTTTGATTGCTAAGCTCATTACTAAGCTTTTTTCTTCTACAAGTCCTATGATTCATTTCGTTTTCTTGAATGTACCATAGAATTAAAGCTTGGTTTGGAACAATCAAAAAGGCATTGATAAGCTTGAAAAAAAGTTATTTATCTGTACCAGCATACCATGTCTATGTTTGTCTAGGTAATTTAAAAAAACCCCAAACAACCTTTGTAACCTTTTGCATGATTGTTTCAATTGTTCATTTGTATTTATTCATCAAAAAAGAACAAATTCCTCTGTTACATTAAGACTTCGTACCATGTGTGTTTAACGTCATAGACTTGACCAAAGAGAAAGATTGTGTTACTTCGGCTTCATAGGAAATGTGGTAGAACACCTTTAAAATGCTGACCTCAGCATTTAAACCATACATTTCAAAACAGTGATGTAATTGGTCAAGAGTGGGCCAGAATGAAGTAATAGTGACTAAGCAGTGTTGTCAGAGTTCACCAGTTTTCTTCTTTCATGTCATAGATGCCTGAGAAGTGGTATAAATGTGATTCTGACTGTGACTAATGGTCACTATCTCTACAGGGTGCAAAATAAAATGGTGCCGCTTTTGTAAAGTTGCATTGTGAACACTTGGCAAAGACCATGAAGGAAATGCTTTCAGACAAAAAAGCCCCAAAGAAAAAAAAAATGCTAAGGATGTTCTCATTAAGTATGTAGATTAGCGACTTTCCTTTTGAAGATGGAGTATCCCTTTTTTATTTCCCTTGCCATGGACGTTAGGGACCAGTAGTTTCAACTGGAGTTATGAGACAGCTTTAGTGGGCGCACAGGCTATCAAGGCAGTGTATCTCTGTCAGATTGCTGGTTCAAGAGGCAGTGGGCTTCTGTTGTGCAAGCAAGATCAGGTGAGAGCAGATTTAAGGTCAGCTAGTGCTCCTTAAATAGTTGGTTGAATATGCTGGGTCTGTGCTTGCCTAACTGTGAATGGGTTTCTACGATAATAATTTGAGGTTGCCAGGGACAGAGAGTGGATTGATAAAATAAAGGGAAAAAAAGAATCCAACTGTTTTATTCTTTGTTTTTCATATACAGCGATGCTGTCTTGCCAAGAGAGGTAGGAAGTACGTGGATGTTGTTGAGGATAGTGTTAAAGCTCAGTTGTCCTTTGCCCTCCCAGCGGAAGGAGGGAACACCTGCTGCTGAGCAGTTCTGTAAACTGGTGCTGACAGGTTACTTCATAAAAATGAATCTGAAGAGTTGAATTATTTTTTTTTTATTTAATAGTTATTAGTGAATAACTTATCCACAATTACATTAGATATGAGAGAGCTTATTTGTGATTCTCCCTGCCCCAAGAACTACAAAGTGTTTCATTTGTAAGCTCTCCTCCTTCTTCTATTTTTTGATCAGCTGGGAAGGAAAGTAGGTCCTCGTGGACCAAATGCTAGATGTGGTTGTTGGCTTGGCACTGAGTTCTTTGGTAATCTTTATCAGGTCGTTCTTCTGTTTTTTGTGCACCTATCTGTAAGATTTCCTTTCTCTTCTCTCTTGCCTGTCTTGTCCTCCTAGGCAAGCTTGCCCAAGAAGAAAGAAGCCCTTATCATCTCTTTATACAATATATAGTTCAGTGAGACTTAGATTTTGAGTGAGGCATTTAGGGGTTTGTGAAAAACAAATGATACATCAGAGTAACAATTGATTTATCTGTGTGACATTTCAGTGTCACATGAGAAGTCTTTCTTTGAAATCATGCATTGAAAAGTGTCATTCTAAATTTCTAATGGGAAACATTTTATAGAAAGTAAAACCTGTTCTTTGGGAGTGTCATATAATGAGCTAGTTCTGTCTACTGCAACTTTTATTTCATTAACCTTATGCCTTCCAGTAAGAGTTTACAGACTTATTTTTCCCTTAGGTAGCACATCATCTTTTTGTCTTCCCCAGCAAATAGCAGGAATTCAGTAATTTCTATAACAGGCCTATAAAACTGACACGGTATTCTAATTAGAGAACTAATGAAACTGCTCATGTCATAAGGCACTCTTCCATAGGTTTCAAGCATTGAGATTATAGAGCATTACATTACAGCATTATGTTCTTCTCTTTTCTACCACAACCACCTCACAGAGCTTTTGTCTCATGGGGGGAAAAAAAAAAAGGCAAAAAAGGGAGGAAACCTCAGAAAGCTGTGATCCTGTTTGCATTTGCCCAGATTTGCAGAGGCATATGGGAACATATATTGACTATGCAGGAACCAAATGTCCTTGTGACTCTGTCCCTGGGGAACCATGGTGGTGAGACTCCTGTTCACATTGCAAATCAGGATCTACAGAACAAAATGCTGGATTTTGTCTTAGCACTTTTAAAAGGAATAACATTTTAATGATATGTGCTATTGGCATAATCCTTCCAAAATGGACAATGATTTATACATTTCATGTGAGGACAGGATTCCTTAGGGGATGACTCATTGTTTTAGTCTGGAATAATTCCAGTGGGAACCTTTTTCAGAACTGGTTGGTACATACCTTACATGGTCTTAGTTTGGGATTTTTTTTTTGTCTTTCGTTTTGTCTCATAATATGTGTGCTTGGCCTATTAAAATTAAACTGTCTCTTTCCCTTCCGAGTCAAATCCAGTTTGTATTTACCAAGACCATATATGGAGAGGGAGTGTGTGTGTATATATATATAAATACATGTATACATAAATGTATGTATGTATATATACATATACAGGGGAGAAAAAAGAACTGGATCTATTTTAAAGGCAGAGTTTATTTTCTAATAAAGGGGTGAATTTTGCTTTAAACACATCTTTTCACATCTTAGTTTGAACCCAAAGACAACAATTGCCAGCATAACTGCTTCCATTTATAGAAATAATTCTGTACTGTAGATTGTGGGACTATACTGATACTATGGCCTATGAATAGGGAATTAACAGCCAATGGAAGCAGTACAGACTTGTATCATCTGATATGAAAACAGACTGTCTTCACTCATGCTCCTGGTCTTGGTTGTACATTTTGTCCCCTTTTTAAATTGATGTTGCCGCTGTTATGAATCAATGTAGTCAAGAGAGCTCTGTAGCATGGACGATAAAGATGAACTGGGAAGCATAGTTGCCCTAGGGAGTCCTGTACAGTGTTCTAGTAAAGGGCCTACTGCATCAAGGATTTAAGGTAATCTCCCATTAGTTACCCTTTCTGAAGATGGGTAAAACATTTGCATTTCTTCATTCATTGGGGATGTGTATTGATCTCTATGACTTTTCATCAATGATAACAGAGCCATCCTGCCATGCCACCAGTGGTCTCTGCACTCTTGCCTCCATCCCTTCTGGTAGAATGGACTTATAAGGGTCAGGATTTCTTAAAAGATCCCTGACTTTTCTTTGACTACATATAATTTCTTTTATCCTTGAACACTGTCTGTGGGTGCAAAGACTGGATAGACCTTGTTGGTGAAGCCTGAGGCATAGAAGCCATTGAGCCTTATCTGTATCTGCTGTTGCTAGAAGTCATCCACCCCATTCAGCAGTGGTCCCACTTTTTTTTTCCTTTTGCTACTGTTGTGATTCTAGAAGCTCTCGTAGTTCTTAACACGCCTTGCCAGTTTTGACTCTAGCTGAGCTTTGGCTTTACTAAAACCATCCTTATGTGCCTGAGCAATGTTTCTACATTCATCCTTTGTAGCCTATCCTTGCCTCTACCTCCTGTGTATGACTTTTTGCAGTGGAACTCTGTCAGGATTTCCCAGTTTAGCCATGCTGGTCTACTGATATGCCTACTTGCTTCCCTGAGCACAGGGGTGGAGCTTTCTTGTGCTGAGAAGAGCTTGTCCCTGAAGACAGCCTTAATCTTTCAGAGCTGTTGCCCACAGGATGCCACCTACCAGTTCCCTACATCAGATGACATCTGCTTTCCTGAAGTTCAGGGTCTATACTCTGCTACTAGCCTTCCTTGTGTTCCTTGGGATCTTGAATTCCTCTATATACTAGCACATGCCGAAAGTATTTCTTTTGCATGTGGGCCAAAATGGTTAAAATTCAATTAAAACATTTTGAATATCAGTTGCAAATGTCAGGTTTTTAGTAGGGCGTTCTTCCTATGCATCATGGAAAGCAGCGACTGAGGAAAAGGAAAATTCAAGAATCTATACTAAAAGAAACATAGAAAACAGTGGTGTCAGTCAACCAGCCGTAACTATAAAAAGATTTCCAGTCTTGGGGACCAAAATCTCAAGACAACAGGTTACAAGATTTCAGGTTACATGATTCAATTTTAGAAGATTTCATCATCATTGGGTCTGTATGAGAACCCTAACCCTGATTTGGTCATGAAACCAAACCCCAAACCGCTGACTAAACCTAATTTAGATCTGGATCTAAACACCCACTTCCTTTTCCCCATTTCCAATCAAAACAGGTTTCAGTTTTGGTTGGTTGGAGTTCTTGGTGAAATCTCTTGTTGGTTATTCTTAACTTTTTCTCCCATCACTATCTGTGATCTCAAAAAAAAAAAAAAAAAAAACCCACCCTCAACCAAACCCCAAAACAAACCCCTCTCCTCTTCACAGCCCACATGTTTCTGTTAACCAAAACCACTGTCAACAAATGAAAGTATGGCAAAACAGTGGTGGTTTCCTAGCCCTTGTTTTTATAGTTATTAATTATATTTGGTTTTGGTCCTAAAATGAGATGTAAATATTTCATAAATCAGGTGAATTTGTTGTTTTTATAATTACATTTTATTGGATAAATGACAGAGTATATTTAAGTGGGCATAGATTCTACCCAAATATTTTATGTGGTTGTGTTAGCAGTCTGTTACAGATGTGTTCATTAAATCTGGCACACAGATAAGGATTAAAAAGTCATTCTTCCCTCCAAGTATTGTGACTTAAAAAGCAAATCTTGGACCAACTAATGCACATCAAACTTAAGGCTCAGTTTTGGGCATAAATCCTAATGACTTAGTTTAAATGAGTAGAAGAACTTGACAGTCAATACAGAATTAGATTTATCGATCTTGTTCAGATTTGTTTCTCCTTTGATGGTATACCCTTAAGGAAATCTCTGATGCTTTTACAGTATATTGATAAAATGAATCCAAAGTTTTTCTTTTCTTTTTGAGCCTCATATGAAATTAGGCTACTGAAAGGAGCTACAAAAAAAGTAAGCCAAGTCCAGCTGGGAATTTGTCTCTGATCTTACTGCTGCCAGACACCTTTGTTTTCAGACATTTCTACAGATTATGCCAATTTATAAGACTCATATGTACTTAGACCACTATGTGAAAATGGTGCTTCCTGTGCCAAAAGCCCAACTGATCATGTTCTTACCTGATGCCTACTCTCAAATGAGCACCTGTATGAACTTCTTCAGCAGTAAGGATCTGATTTCAGAGATCAACGTATGCCATAGTGTTCATCTAGAACAGTTCTTCAGATTGACCAGCTTGTCACCTGAACCATACAGGATGAAAAACAAAAGGAGAAATACTCTACCTTTAGAGCCAAGATAAAGTACCCGTGCTTTTTCTTCCTTTTGTTTACCTGTTCATATAAATGAATTGAACAATTGGCAACTGAATAATTCACTTTTCTTTTAGCTTAGTATGGCTTGTGTAAAGAGTGTTTATAGGTTAAATGCATGATTTTCCTTTATTGTGGTCATCCCCTCAGAAACAGTAAAATGGATGCTCTAGAAGTAATCAGCCCCCAAGACTGATGTCTCTGGAGTATCCAAAAGGTCAGAAAATGTGCTTCTATTTATTTGAACAAATTTGTTTAAGAGTTAGCATTACATTGGTGAGGAGCAAAAGTCTATCCTGAATGGCAGATTGGTAGGTAGGATATATCATGTAACATATCAGAGGAAAACATGTGGAAACCCAGACTGCCAATGCATGTTTAAAGGGATTAAGTAGATTTAGACCCTGTCTCTTCCCTTCCCAAAACAGGTGCAGGAAGCAGGCAAGATGTGGACAAAGTTTTCTTGCTGTGGTGAAGGAGGGACTTTGGGCTGGTCTAGGACAACAGTAAAGTATTAGTCCATGCTGTGAGGACAAGAAATAATGATTGGAGGTGGAGGGGGGGGATCTGAATGTCCTGGTGGTTCTTAGTGGGGTGCAGCTTAAACACCATCCTTTACTCCCTAACAGCACAAGCTAACCTTCACACAATGGTGTCAGTAAAATTTTAAATTTTCTTTATTCAGAACAGAGGAAGCAGCTGTTCTTTTGGGCTCTGTTCTGAGTGAGCCATCCTTTAGCTTGGTGGAATTTGGTGAGCAAAACCAGAGCACATACAAGATTGCAAGTATCTGCTGCTCAGATGGAGGCACTGAACACAGGAAGCCCACGATTTGTTTTACATGACAAGTTCATCAGAACTATAAAGCATTTTTTAAAAATTATGATTTTTAGAGAGTCAGACAGTGTTTACATACACAATACTAGTCTGTATGCAGACAGAGGCTGGCATTATGCCAAATGCCTACAAATTCAGAACCCCATCCTCAGCTGGTACGTATCACTGTAGCTCCATTGACTTCAATGAACTGGCGCCAGTTTACATTAACTGAGGAGCTGTTGCATTATGTGGAACGATTTCTTTTTTCGCCTTCCTTTTCTTTCATTTTTTGATGAAAAACATTGAAATATCATTCTTGTTAG
Source organism: Theristicus caerulescens (assembly GCA_020745775.1). NCBI lineage: Eukaryota > Metazoa > Chordata > Aves > Pelecaniformes > Threskiornithidae > Theristicus > Theristicus caerulescens. The sequence continues at coordinate 121,223,898 of CM036561.1, read as the reverse complement.
CTCAGAGGAATCCTTATTTGGGAGATCTACCTCTTCTCTTTTGATGGTATTCTTTCTTTTCTCTTTAGATTATTCCTGTTTCTATCCAATTTATGATATATTCATACTAGTTTTCTAAAAGTAGCATGTTAGGGGTGCCTTATGCTTCTTGACCTAGCCCTAATGAACTTGCATAGAATTTTGTAGGTTAAAATCTCAGAGCTGTAGGGTAATAATTCCTTACCCTGTGATTAAAATATGTATTATATCATTGAAGTGGTATCCTGTTCACATTTCTGTGATACACAAGCGTATCCCACAAAAAAGCAATCAGATGAGTATTTTTGGTCATTTCCCAGGGGCTCGTGGAAGCAGTGGCTGAAAGGAGACTGCTGATCAAAACCAGTCAAGAAAGATTTTTCTCCTAAATTTAAATTCTCTCAAGGCTATATATAACAAAATGAATGCTGCCTCAGGCTCTTATGCTGTTAGCTAAAATGGGTAATGAGGTCTGAAATCAGCTTTGTCACACAGTACTTTGGCCCAGACAAGTCCCTTTATACTTATACCTTCCAGACCTGTCCTTTCATTTAGGAACTGGTCCAACCTGGGAAAATGTTTCCTTTACATAAACATTTGTTCATAGGTCCATTGAAGGTCCAGTGGGTCTCACAAAAGTGAGAACCTTTTCCTTCCTGAATTGATGGAAGTGTTCTTATCTAGAAAACTCTGTGTAACTGCTTAAGGGACATTTCATATTGTTCATTAATTTCTTTTTAAAAACATCTTTGGACTCTAAGGATCCCTTTTGAAAAGTTTTTCTTCCTTAATTGTTATGTTGTTGTCCTTGTCCTTGAGAAGAGGGATACTTCGGGTAGCTTCTCTGCTATATGTAAAAATTCTGCTTTATCTTCATCTTTGCCATAATCATTTTGGACATTTTCCAATTTTAAATGAACTTGTAGTAAGCAATGAGTGTTTGAAGATGGGCTTCATGTCTAATGTTGCTTGAATGTCTGAATTTTTCTTCGTAATCTTTTGTTACTCTCTTACCTACCCTGTATTTTCTCATGCAGTCATCTTGAGTCACATAGCCACAGTCTGGCCAGATGTTTGGAAGAGCTATGCTTCCATTTTGGCATTCAGTAAGCAGCCAGGTTTTGTAAAGTGCCCGCTCTGTGTCTGAAATGAGGGTTTCTGGGCAATGTAAGCTCTTGAAAATTAGTATCAGTTACATGCCTAAATTGGAGGTGAATTCTTTTGAAAAGTGGGCCTATATTAGGAGCTTCTGAATTACTGAAAATCCGTGTTACATAATTTTCACTACTATAATTTGTTAACTTAGGGTATCAGTGGTCTTCTCCAAAGTGTCATGTTTTCCTTAAAACTAAAGACATGGAGAGAAATTCCTAGATATAGGGAGGCGTGGAAAAAAAGTAACTGTTGACAACACAACAATTCATTCATTTCCTAACATCACAGGTCATGTACTGTATTTTAACTTAAACAATAAGGCCATTGTTCATACGGGAAAACAAGCACAGTTTATGTAAAGGTTAAAAGACTGAAAAGGTTAAAGGCTGGTTTGGTTTTGGCAAGCTGTGACTTGCTTCTCTCAGGTGAAATGTGGAGGCTTCATGGTCTGGCAATTTGCTGAGCTCTTTGCTGGAGTGCCTACAGAAGAGATGAGAGGCAGCTGATTTACTGTGCCTCGGTTCTTCATGATGGCCAATCCTGCCTTATTGTTTCCTTGTGCTATATCAAGCCCTGCTGTTTTCATTTATGTTGTAAACTTTGCAGGGAAGGGACTGCCTCCTTCCTGTATGTTTATACGGTATCTCATTCCATGCAAGCCAGATAGCATCCAAAAGCCTTCTTTTCCTTCGTAACTTTTTAATAGATACAAAGAGGTCGTTGAGTGTTTTAAAGGGGATGCAAGGATCAAAATCCTTGGAATTTCAGTGGAACTGGCTGCTTAACTGCCCTTCAGAGTCTCTCTTCTCTGTTCTTTTAGCTGCCAGACAGCTTGGGGTGGGAGTTTTTATTAAGTCACTATCTAAATCCTGTTTCTTTAAGGGACTTTGGATCAGGACTTTTAGTTCTGGCCAGTTGGATTTATCAGTGTCTGAGAGGAATTGTGAGGATCACTCCACAGCAGAAATTACTTGTGTCACTACTGATAAAGTGGTATTAAAAGTTGCAGCAGTTGTCCCTGATCAGCTCTATTAAGTTCAACTGTTTTTCTCTCTAGAATATGCTGCAAATGATATTTTATAGCCAGCTTAAAAAACACTTGTTCACTAAATACTGGTTTTGTTCTACATTGAAATTCCAAAGTAGAAGTTGGTCCTCCTAATTAGAAGTGAGGTATGAAAGTATTATTTAGTCAGAGGTGTGGTAAGAGAGAAGAACTTAAATGAGGTAATATTGATGTTTATGCTAGAAAGCACAATTTAATCATTTAAACTGTATATGTAGAGAAGACTGTAAGTTACCGATTTTAAAATTTAGTGCTGATGTTGTTTATACAATTGTGTAAATGATACAGTTCTGTCATTAAGTTTGCAAAAACAAGTGCTTAAATTTTGGCACCATGAAGCAGATTTTTCTCAGACATTTAAGAGTCTAATTGTGCTGATACATGGTTTTCAGTAGTTGCTTGTACAGCCTGGGTATCAGTGGCTCTGACTTCTTGCTCCACTGGGAACTGAGAGTTCTCAGCATTTCTGAGAGTCAGTCTGCACTACTCTAGGTACTCAAATAGGTATGCAAAAACTTGGGTGGCTTTCCAGACTTGGCTTAACATCTGGATGCATCCAGTGCGCTATATACTTGTACACAATACATTATAAAAATAAGAAAATGCACTGTTTAATATAATCTGTTTTAAACTTCCATTCTTTCTTCTATCACACAGAGTAGCAGCACAATGATTTCTTTCTCTTCTAGCTGTATTTCCCAGATAACACTGTTGTGTCCCACAACAGGTAGACGCAGAGAGCCAGGCTGTGGATGCTGGTCTCTCTATGAGATCATGATGTGAAATTTCAGTATAATCCCACTGTAGTCTTCTGTTTACACAGCCATACTGTCCTGGGACAGAGAGTCGCACAGATTGCAAGCATTCTTGCTACGAGGAATCTGGGTCTGACAGGAATAGCCAATTCCCAAAGCTCAGCTCTGTTTAGAAAACTGGCTCTGTTATCTGAGATTATGGCAGAGAGCAAACACTCCTCCAGTTTACCATAGCTTTACCATCAAAAGAAGCTTTCTTTTAGGAGTTTGAGTTACCAAACAGAGCATATTTTCCCAGGAATGAACGTTTGCTTCAAAGATGATGGGCAGGATTGCGCTAAGCGTAACGCTGTTGAAGTTGGTTTTACTCAAAATAACCACAGAGCGGGAAGCTGTGCAGCATGTGGCACAGAGACATCTCACCAGACCACAGGAGCTCACTTGTACAGGGAAGTAAGCTGGCTGCATACATTTACAGCTGCATCCTGGCTAATAATTCCTCCCGAGAGGGGTTTTCGGCGTGTGGACTTCCAGTGTTGGTTTGGCAGCGGGTTGCATCTCCACTGCGCAGTGTAGGCCAAACCCACGTGTAAAGGTACCCTCAGAGCCATTTGCTAGCACAGTGCTTTAGGGGACACGATACCACACAAGTAACCGAAAAACTGTTGACTTTAAAAAATAGCTTTTATTGTAAAACATCCTCTTTCAAAACAGAAAACTTCTGTTATTTATATAGTCGAGCACACTATGTTTGGTGTACGAGGGGAGACTGCTGTGTATCAACACACTCCACATTTCAAGTATTGCCCGTCAGCCATGTTTCTGCTGGGGAGTGATTACTTTGTTAGAATCATAGTTCAATGAAAAATATGGTTCCTCTTAGCAGATGCTCAATCCCTACATAGCAATTACTGTCTAATGTTTATTTTTCAGTGGTTACTGAGAGCTGTTGAGTCACTGACATCTTTGTTGAGAGTCCTGGGTTTTTTTTATAGTGCCATTTGATGCAGCCAAAATCTGGTTTTCTATGTCTATTGTTTTTCATGGGCTTTTAGAAAACTCTCCTAAAAAAGGCAATGTTAACTGATTAGGGGCCAGCTAGCATGGCCAGACAAACACCAGAAAGTGTGAATTCTGAGTGTTGTCTTCATACACACAGAGGTCAAGAGACTGACACAGCATATGCAGATAGCAAGCCTTAAATATATGCCAAGAGTATAAGTGTATTTGTAGCTTGAACCTTGTTAGTCCTCGGTTCATTTTCAAAAACGACTGAGTGAATTAAGAACCTACATTCCATTGTTTTAATGTGATGTCATGCCACAATCCTTTGAAAAAGGTGGCTTAGGATCCTAATTCATTTAGGTATTGCTGGACATGTTAGCTACTGTGCTAAGGGAAGAATAATACTTCTAAGGTTGATTCAAGAAATCTGGATATAATTTTCAACTGTCACAGGGACTCTGTACTGTTTTGAATAAGTCATGCAGAGATTGCTTGAGAAAAGTATGTGAACTTCTGACTGGCATCCACGTTTTCAGTATTAGATTTTCAAAAATCCCCATTTATTTGTCATGTAAACCTGGAGGTGCCTCTATTTCTGCAGATGATTTTCCCAAAATGAGTAACCAGATACCTGGCCGTGGCCAGCACTGCTTGACTCTCAATGTTACCACCAACTTAAGGACTCATGACTCAGCTCCCCTTGCAGGCACTGGGGCCCAGCTTCCCTGCTTGTTCCCTGTGTGGACAGGAGCTCCACTCAAAGGCAGGAGAGAGATGGCTGTTCAGATTCAGGGATCAGTTTGCTGGTGCCTCTGAGCATTTCTCTAATGGAAATAAATAGTAAGTAAACGATGTAGTGGGTATGAGATGGTTACTCATATGGTTCTTTCCGTTTCTTACCCTAGAGTCCCTAATGTGCATTCTTGTGTCAAGAACTACTGTTGATGCAGCACCACAATACCACAGTTTGTTTTTGTTTTGTGTTTGTTTTTTTTTTTTTAAAAAGAAGGAAAAAGAATCAATTAGATGCAATTATAATTAAAGTCTACTGACTGCAAGTTTGTTCTGGCTGATTAGACAAGCTGAATGAGAAATTTCTTGATCATGAAATTTTGTATCATACCACCACATGTACAATCCTTTGTTTACACAGAAACCTCCATATTATGCTTTGTTTATTTTAAAAATCAAGTTCTATTTTTAAGTATAATGACATGCCAGTAAAACCAACAGAGGCATTGGCATATTCATTCACTCACAGCCTCCTTTTGTTACCATCTTTCCCCCTGGCAAATAAAATAGAAAATCATGCCTTCTAATAGGTTCATTTGTAAACTCAGCGGATGTGGGCAAATGAGGGGCAAGTGAGGCAGCTTGCCATGATCAGGATTCCTGACTTGTGAAAACAGCTTTTTGGCAGTGGCAACCAAGTCTTTGGTTTGTTTTGCTTTGGCTGGTCTCTAATAAGGCCCCCAATTTCCTCCTTGTTCTGGCTGCTGCTGAATTGCTGATGAGTCTGTAAGGGCATCTCGGGGTCATCTGGCTGAGGGCTTGTGGGAGCTTGGACTGTTCATACAGCCCAAAAGGGCTGATTTCATTGTCTGTTACCTGGTTCCCTTGGACAGTTCCAGGCATGAAAACCTGTTAGATGCTCTTTTCCAATAACTCTTAGACACTTTTGGAGACTTGCAAAGGAAATCCACTGCTAGATTCCCCACTGTGGTTTCATCCATTCTTCTGTATTCCGGTCAAGATGTGGTGTCTTTCTCAAACGGACACTTGGCTGAGCTGGGAGCTGCGGGATTGATGTTTGAGTCACTGGGTGAAACTGTATCATAGTGCTCTTCCACAGTGATATGATTTATGGTCCTTTGGTGCCAAGTATGAGAGGGCTTGGTGATGTTATTTTTAGGAATTGCTGGAGACTTGATGCTAAGAAGTCTAAGCTCAGCACTCCAGAAAACCTCCAGCAGGACCCTCTCAATGACTAGCAGTGCGAGCCTGGATCAGCCTGTGCTTTAAATGTGCCTTAACAAGGATCACCCTGTAAAAGCTAATGCTCAGCAAATCTGTACTTGTGCATTGTTGGTTGTTTCTGGGGTTTTTTTGTTTGTTTGTTTGTTTTTAAAAAAAAAAAAGGGAAAAAGTCAGAGTTTCTCTGTTAGACTAAAGTGATTGTGTGCTTGCCCAGCTCCAGGTAGTGTGGGCATTTGCCTTGTGAAACAACCACACATTTTGAAGGCTGGCACAATATGATTGCTGTATTCAGCAGCCCAGGCTTCTTGGAGTTGCAAAGGACCATCCATTGAAAAGTAACAAGAGATCATGAGAAAGTTTGTGGGTGTTTACAGGAATTTGCAAATTTCCCATTCATTTTCTATGAGAGACTCACAAGGGCTGGCATTTCCTGACCAAAAAAAAAAAAAGAGGGGGGTGTCGGGAGGGGTAAAAAGCACTTGTCTACTTCATATTGCTCATCATGTATTCAAAGTCACAGAAGGTATAGAAAGAAGCTGAATAGGTCCATATGGATAATGGGACAGATAATCCTAAGTCTGCACATAAACCAGACTGAGAACTGTGAGATTTCGTGGCATGCAGATGGATTGTATTGCTGTGGGCGGCAGCTCCAACTCGGACTTTTCAGAGATTAGGTGGTCTGTGGTGTTGGCTCCTTCTGCACATTACTAGTCTTGGATGTCGAGATTACATTCACAGTTCCCAAGTTCAAACCTCAGCGTACTACACACCCACAGATTCCCACAGTTTTGTCCTACAAAATGTCTCCTCTGACAGAAATCTCTCAGTCCTTGCGTGCTTTCTTTTTTCACTGTTGTAATGAACAGCTTTGTTCTGAGCAGCGGATTGAACGTAGCATGTTTTCCCACCTATAACTGGGGGTCTCGTGCTAAACCTGAAGAAAACAAGTATTACTGGATCCCACCCCCTTCACTCTTAGTTGCAGCGGGACATTTACTGCAACTGCACCTCTGAATTTCACGGCAAATGTTTCAGCTCTTTTTGCCTGCCTGCCTCAGTCGTTCTTGTGAAAATGGGTGTGGGAGGTTTTGCTCACGTTGCTGCTGGAGGAGTATCTTCATATGGATAACTCAATTAGTACAAACAAAAAAGTTCAGTAACACCTATTTTACTCTTCACTCACTCTTTACTGCTTGTTTTGGTTTACTTTTCCTGATTAAAAAGGGGCATGTATTTAGTGCTCAGTCACAAGCTACAAATAATGAATAATATGTAATTTGGGAACCATCAATTAATGATTATAGCTCAACAAGGCTCCTTTGTTGCAGGTGAAATACAGGTGCAGGAGGAAGACCACATTGCTGTAAAGAGCTGGAAATCTTAGCAAACGAAGTAGAAAAAGGATGGTGTGGGAAGGGAAACAAAGTCACGGAGTAGGGACGGGTGCTACAGAAGAATTGACAGTAGACATCTAAGTCTTGTTTGTGAAATTCTGCTGCCTCTGTGTCTTTTTCATATGACTTCTTTGCTCATGTGTTTAGTCAAGTGGATCTTGTTCTTTGCGAAACATAACCTTCTGCTCGGTTTAAGAACATATATAGTCCCACTGGAGCTAAAGAGACTCCTCATGTGGATACAGTTAAGAACCATATGTATGTGCTTTGTTGGACTGGGGTTTGTAATACATATTACAGCAGTAATTAGACTTGCTTGAGATCAGGAAAGAATACTTAGATAGTTTATCCACAGCAAATAATTCAGCAAGTCTGTCACCAGTGCACTTCTGGTCTGTATAGATATTGCGCACAGTAATTCATCTCTATAGAAAGAGCCTATCAATAAAGGCCACCCATTCTTTCGCAGTGAAGACCACCAATCCTTCAGTTGTCATGACTTCTCTGAGCCCATTGTTTCCTACTTCCTTTCTCATATAATAATTCTGACTTCCATGACCTTTCTGTCTGCTCCTTCAACATGGATTTTAGAGCACCTACCACAGAAACAAAGCTGAATCCCAATGATTATTGGTCTTCATTCCTTTCACCCTAGATGGAGCTGTATTTTCCTTTCACTCCATTTCCGTTTAGACTTTCTTTTCCAATTCCTTTAAACTGTCTGTCTCGGCTGCCTGGTTTGCAAAGGCTTCTTGTGCTGTTACTGTGTTTTTCTCACACCCCTCTGAAAGCCACAAGGTCAAAACAATGCTTCTAATCTCATTTGAAATCCCTTGTGTACTTTGTTTAGTTATGTTTTTTGTGCCAGTTTTCTTGACAGATTTTTGCTTTTAGATGGGGGTTGCAGTTTCTTCTCAGGGATTGAAGTTCTGGCTTCATAGAAATCAATAAAAAGCTTCCGTTACCTTCAGTCAGGCCAGGATTTTATTCAGTCCTGAAAGAAAAAAAGATTGTTATTACTTTTTGTTTCTATATCTCTAGAGTTTTAGTAGACTGTATAGAAGTTTAAGAAATATGAAAAACATACTAGATAAGAGTACAGGTAAGAGCAAAATTTCTTTTAGAGTGTTTCAGAAGGATGGGTTTGGATTTTTTTTTTGATATATTGAACCACAATGGATTTTTTTCTTAGCTTTAAATAGTACATTTGTGTGTTTTCTGCCATTCTGCCATCCTTGTTTACACTGAGTGTGTTCCAAACCCCTCTGAAGTTAGTGGAAACACTCCCACTGGACTCAGTGAGCTTGTATCAAAAACACATTAGTGTTTCCCTACTCCACCTGAAGTCAAAGGGAGATTAGAAGGGCTACCTGTGGCATAAAGGACTGCTCATTGCAAGAGACACAGAAGCCTTCCTTTATTCTGTGCTGTTTACTGTCTCATTTGAGGGAAAGCCTGCTTTATAAGGATGTGACAGTGCGCTGCCTGCTTCTGCTTCAGTATCTGCATAAGCCCTCAACCTTAATTTTTGCACTAATGTCAGACAATTAAATACATGTTTTTCTGCTTCTTGTAAAATAGTAGAAGGTGAAAAAAGCCCAAATGCATTCAAGAATTTTTTTTTTTACTGTTTTGGGCTTCATTCTCCATTTGCTGCATTTTTTTTTTTGTCTAATAATTCCATATAGAATATGTAGATAATAGTCAATTTACTCTATCTGAACTGTGCAGAAGAAATTTGAGAGGTGATGCTCTGAGTGCAGGCAGAAGTAGGAAACAGCGGTGGGAACCAGCTCTGTATTTTTTCCAATATACTGTAGAATTCTTATTTTGGACACTTGGCAAAAATTGTATTGTGGAAAAACAGGCATCGTCTTTGTGAGCTCTCCCAGTAAACACGGACAAGAACAGGTGAGGAATTTAAAAAAAAAAAAAAAATTGCACAGCTATTCGGTAGGACTGTTCTTTTGTAACAGGAAACTAATTCCTAACTTAGAGCTGTGTATGAGACACCAGGCACTCAAAGTTGCATTTGTTGCACTAACTGTGCCCTGGGGGTTTGCTGACCAGTTAGGAGGATCAACAGAAGAAACAATAAAACATTTTTATTAGCCTTGAAGTCACACCAGTGGGAATTTTTCAGAGAAGGGCCTAACCTAGATCTTTTTCATAAACTAACTTCCTCCAAACTATTTGATAACAAGAGAAATAAAAACAATCAAAAGAAGGGGGAGGGGTGAGGAGAGAAAAACCTACTTTTGTTAATTACACAGATGTTTTGGAAATGTCAAAATGTGGCAGCCCCATACCATTTCTGTCAACCATTGGGTATAAGTGGTTGCAGACATGTTGTCTCTATGTCGGGAAACTTTAAGAGCAGGATGAAGTTTGTATGCACATGAAAACTACACTGCTGTTTGGACCTGAACTCTATTTTGTCAATGACTTGCTGCCTCATCATCATGATTATTGCATGCAGAGGTCTCGGACAAAACAAAGGGACCATGCAAATGTACATTGAGAGACAGTGATTTCAACTGGAGAAATGCTTTGAGTTATTAATTGCATACGATGTTCTCAGTGGTAGTGCTGTGTGTGCTGCTGTCAGGTCAAATAGTTATTTCTGTTTCTCTTGCTGCCCAGGAACGCTGCAGCAATGGAGGTAAGGGATGACTGCCCCTAGCTTAGTTTGCTGCCCTCTGGGTCAAGCTCTGAATATTTTAATCTGACAGAAATAAAGATCAGGGATCTCAAACAGTGGTGTACAGTTGGCTGCTAGATTACAGTACTAGAAACTTGGCCTTTTGAGTTAGGCTTTTTTCCCCTCTTACATCTTATTCTGATTTAAACCATCATTGCTGTAAAAGATAAAAGCCCAAACCCTTGATTTCAATGGGAAATAGATACATAAATACCTTTTAAAGATTTGACTTAATAGTGCATCTAATATTCACTGAAGTTAATAGCACGCTCTGAATTGATTTTGCTGAGCATAGGCTCAGATCCTTTTATACTAATGTGGCAGCTGAAGCTTTAGGCACTGCAGAAATGTGATTCTAAACCAGGGCTCTTAAGCAAGGTCACCTGATTTTCAGTGTTGTCTTAGTTCTCTTGAATTCAATGAAGCTGAAGCTACTTTCTTTTTTTAACTATGTAAGAGTTTTTCTCGGATGCTTGAAAGTAGCGTCAATGGGCTCAATGAAACTTTTCTTGCAACTGTTGACTCGAATTTTGAGTGATTTCCCCCCTGCCCCATATCAGAGTCGAGAAACTTACCTTATGGGTACCTCTAATTTCTTGATCTTTATTTTTAGACATGACCATCAGGATTTCAAAGCAATGAAGTTAATCTAACTGTATGTCACTACTGTCTCCCATGTCTTTGCACACTTAAAATAGACCAAAATTATTTCTCACTAAATATGCTAGTCAAAAACTTGGAAATAGCACAGTTGATGAACTGGTGACAGGTTGGGCCAACTTTTTTTTTTCCCCCTTATAATTACTAGTTATTGATTTCCTTATTGTCAAGGTCACCAGAAAGCTATGGAAAACTTTATCTTAAAGTACTGGGATTACTGGCATTTTGTGCTATTTCTTGAAGAAAAAAATGTAAAAAACGTGAAGAACTTGCGGAGTCTCTGCCCTCAAGTCTCTTTACAAGAAACTATTTTTTATTATTAGATACTGGACCAAGCTGCTCTGCAATTTTTCCACTGCTATTAACTGTAAATAACTTCCAGCTTTCATTAACCCTTTTTGCTCATGACAAGCAAAACTGTTTTGTATCTGCTGGGTGTAATGAGAGAAACAGATGAGCTGAGAGTTTGAGGCTGGGTCTGAAGCAGAGCTCTTTTGTGTTGGGACTGTGTTTATGAACTACTCTGCTAACATTCTCATTCCTGACTCCCCTTAGAGAGCAGAAATATTTTTATCGGGTAGAACATTTTGGGAAATACATCCATGGTAATGCTGGATTTGATCTTGTGACCGCTGAAGTAAATGACAACGTTCTTGTTAGCCTTTGGGAAATGGCTATGCTCTGTAAAGATTGTCCTGAAAAGACATTAGTATCTATCTGATGGGTCCAAGCTGGAAAGCTGTTGCTCTAAATTCAATTCCTAAATCTCTCTGGTTGTCTAAAGGCAGCAAGACCTCAGTATGACTGGGGCCTGTAGATGCTATCTAACAAAAAATGCTAATAGGAATAAAAATATTAATACCTCTTGAGGTAAGGAGGAGAGTAGCTCTTTTTGAGCAGCTCTTGCAAGGGAAATTCTCTAGCCCTGTGTATTCCCTTCTGGAATGCCCATGTAATGCTGAGATCGTGTTCCAGTCTGCCATGGCTTAATTACAGAGTGGGACTCTGGGTGAGAATTTTCAGATGCCTTTATGGACACTAAAGACAATGGAAACACAGGGAAAAAGTACATGCTTCAAAGTGCATCATGATTTGGAATCTAAAGATTCCAGGATTAAAGATGCTGAGATACCTAGCGCAAGAAATGCTATGTACCTGTCAGGCTGCAGCTGACTCGGGCTGATCTGTAGCTTAAATGCTTTGCTCATGCATATGAATCTGAAGAGTGATTCTATAATGGAGAGAGAAGATGCAGACTTCCCTTTGTACAGTGGCTTTTTATCTGGTTTTCTTTCTACGCAATAGTATAAGCATCTCTTCTATGAAACTTAGAAATTTGTTTTCACATTGATTAAGAACTCTCATCAGAGAAATACAGTATGAAGTGGATTCATTTAAAATAAATCTTATCCACATTGATGCTACACCTTGTAGATGAGGAAAGTTTTATATCTTCTCTGTTTGCCACAAAAGAGGAAGAAAGTGGTTACTATGACCGTTTAAAAACTCTTGCACTAAAAAGATTCCCAGGTACTATTGCATTTTTTTATGGGAATTATGGCACAGAGGCCCTGGCCTATAAAGTTCATTAGGTGTTTAAAATATGTTTGAGCTTCTTGGCCAGACAAAATTAACAGTTGGCAGGAGGTCACACAGGAACCTTTTGGCAGAGCTGAAAAGTGGTTCCAGCCTCCCTGTGGTCCCTGGAGAAGGATTCTGGCTTTTCACTTTCTCTTCTGGGTGTTGAACAAAGTTCTCCAATTTGGCTTCCACTGAAGCCACCAGAATCTTACCACTGGCTTGAATGAAAATTAGGTCATGTATCAAAAGGATGAGCAGCTGTATTATCAGACAAGTTATCTGAACTGTACCTACTTATTCTGGCCAGAAAGGTGGTCCTTAGAGTTCTACATATAACTTTTTATTCTCATTCAGGTTGTAAGTATCCGTGGTGGAATTTCATTTGGTTTCTGTTGTAACTAAGTAACTGCCTTAGTTGCGTGTTTTTTCTTTTTGCAACTAAACCTGTCAGCTTTCTATCTCCACCATGAGGAGAGAATCAAGGCCTCTTCAGGCTGTCTTCTATGCCTCTGCCAGTTGCTCTCCTCCCATGGTGTCCCAACCCTCAAAAATAATCATGACATCCAAAATAACTAGTTCTCTGTTGGAAGTTGTGACCAAAAAGAAATATTACTAAGTCAATATTTTTACTGCTTTATTTTTTTCAGGACTCCGCTCCATGGCCTTCAAATCACTAGCTGGGAGACAACTGTGGTTGTAGCTGCAATAGCCTGATGGATGAATCCCCTACCCGATCCTGTTCGCTTAATCTGGGATCCTGAAACATGTTCACGTATCCAAAAAGGTAAATGTAAGGTTCTCTGTGTTTCATCCACCAACTTGGCTGTGCTGCTAATAAGAATGAGTCTGCAAGGGTTTGGGACCCAGTTACTCATGGGTTTCTGAAATGGAAGTTGTTGTTTGATTCTGCTGAGCCTGATGCGCCAGAACAGATCTCATTACAGGTTTGGGGCCCAGGTCACAAGAGAAAACAACAGATGGATGAAATGCACATAAAGAGGAGGGAAGATAAAAGGAGCAGAAGTGGGAAAGGTTTAGGCTGGTCAGAGGAGGGAAGGCTTAGTGTGGCTATCTAGTCCAGTCCCAACACGATGTTTTGTATTTCTGGCCTCCATGGAGGCAGACAAAGGAATAAACAGGAAAAAAAAAAGAAAAAGCGTGGCGGGGGGAAGTATGCTAGATAGAAAGCTACTAAGTTATATTATTGTTGTGGAAACTTTGAACATGTACATAGCCCAGAATTGTATTTAAGTTGTGACAATTATGCCTCTGATAAGCAAGGTAACTGTGCATCCAAATTGTAAGATAAGTGTCTAAAAGAAAGTATTTTCTTTTCAAAATTAAGCTAGAAGAATAAGATTTAGTGCCAGAAGGCTACACTGTGTGCTACGTTTTTTTCCTGATGAGTTTGCAAATCTTCCTTGAATTATTAATTCATCCTATTCATTTGAAATTTGAAAGATAGAAGGTTTTATTGTACTATTCACCTGTGCATAGATGTCTGGGTGAAAAAGGAAGAAGGAAGAAGCAAGGGATGGAGATGGGCTTTTATGTGTTGTATTTTGCTTTAAAGTCATATGTAAAAAATAATCCCTTTGCATTCAACTGTAGAAACTGTCAGAATCCACAGGGGGCTGTTGTGTTTCAACAAGACTGCTCAATTTGTTTTTGATTAAGCATAATTATTTATTGCAAGACATGCAAATACGGGTAATATAATCTGATTCCTGGAAGGGGGTGTGTGTGTTTTGTTTTGTTTTTGTTGTTTCTCTCTGTGTCTTGGTTTAAATTTATATCAATCACCCAATTTTTTTGACAAACAAAAAGGCATGTATTTGGGATACATCTTAAAATCATTATTTATCCTGACCAAAAGAACAGCAAAAGGAGCAATCTTGAAAGATTTCTATAATGGAAAAGAAACAATCAACACAGAAATATGAGGAAGAAATTACACCCATTAAATACATCTAGACTGATGAATGATATGATGGCTGCCTATTCAAGTTGGAAATTTTACACGTGATTGAAGCTTTATTTAGTCTAATGAAATGTGCTTCCTGAATGCTGCATCTGAGTGACGGCGTGACCTAGAGCACAAAAGAAAGTATTATGTGATTAGACTGAGATCATTCTCATTTAAAGTCATTGTGATATAATTTTAAGTTTTTAATTAGCAGCATATACTTTTGTGTCCACTGCCTTTTTTATTGCGAATACCTTTTCAGGTCTTGTCCTTCCACAGGCTTGTTTGAAACTCAGCACGGATTAACAGCAAAGGGGTTTGGAGTTCATTGATCCTCTTTTTCTTTTTCCTTATCCCCCCAAAGTGGTGAATGGGGGGGAGGAAGCTGATCTTTCAGAATAGGCTCATCTGGTGCTGAGTTCTTTATATGGTCCATAGTACAGTCTTTAAATTTTCTTTAGCTTGGCATCCAACTTAAATCATTTGTTTGACCTATGAAAATATTGATAATCGCATCCTTTAAATTAGTGAAATTGTGTCAGAGTTATTGCTGAAGCCACTGAATCTCTAAAGAAATCCCTTCACCTCCTTAGCCACAGCAGCTGGGACTTCGTGAGAGCTGTGGCATTATACTGCTTTACACCAGCTAGGAGTTTGTACCTAGATCTTCTACACCACACGTTTCTTACCTCACTTCACCTTTATGAGCTCGGTCTTCACTTTGAAGCTGGTTTGTGTACCAAGCTGGAAGGCAACTAGCCACACAGAAAACACCAGTGTTTTGATTAAAGCTATTAAATCACATTGGACTTGTGCAAAATTTAACATGGTTCATAACACAATTTTATGAGCTATTGAGATTTCTGGCACCATAAAATGATTTTGTTAATGGGTTTCAGCAGTTGTTACTTAAAGTGATGTTAAAAAGTAATGAAGGGGGAAGTAAATGCAAGGGGTGAGCTTGCTTCTCAAGTCCACAGTTCTTTCCTTTCCTAGCTGGAGAGCATTAGTAGGGGTAAGCAAGCATTAAACAGATTCAATGTGCTCTCTTTGTGTGAAAGAGCTCACAGCAGACCCCATATTTTTAGATGAATATGAACTTGCTGACCATGATCCTGAGTTTTAGCTTGTTAGTTAGGTTGACTGATGAACACCCAGGACCAGACAGATAAGCCAGACACTTAATCTATCTACTGTATGTGTTCAGTCAGACTAAAGCTTTATCAATCATTTCAAACTGCATTTCAAGAGCATATCGTATAGTTTCGCATTACCATAAATCACTGAATTTGGAGCCTGTAGCAATTTAACCACCTCCTTCATGAGGCAACTCAATCCATGTACCTGTAAGTACCTTATTTTGTGCCTATATGGAAGATTCATATCTCATAATTCCTTAGCACATTTTTTTTTTTTTATTGTAGCCCTTAGTTAAAATTTGGGAGGGCAAAAGAAAGTCAGGAACAGCCTCTCAATAGGAGTTTTAAAAATATCTCAATTTGAAATTTAGGATAAAGTTCTCAGATCGCTTTTAACTCACCACATGGATATCTTCTTGATCAGCCTTTTGTTTCCTGCTACAGTGAAAAGGATAAAACTAATAAAAGGATATTAAAAATGCATGTGTGAATTACAGAATAAAATCCAATGCTAAGAGAGGCAAAAGAAATTATCTTTTCTTAAAGGAGGCTTCCCCACTTTTTTGCCTGTTTTAATACTTTCATCTGTTTTTATACATCTAGTTGTGCAAGCTAATCGTATGTATGTTTCATAAAGGTCAAGCAGCACATTTACAGCTAAGGAGGGCCAATTCACCTGATCATTTGTATTTACTAGATACATAATTTAGGCTTCAGGTGTGCTCAGACCCCCCCTTTTTTTTCTTTTTTTTTTTTTCCCCCAGAGCACTATGGATATAAGAACTATACCACACTGAAGGTTCACTTAGTTTGTAACCTGTTTCTGCTAATAACCAAATGTTGCAGTAGAAAGTCTCAAGGTTCATAATAACAAAATGTGGGATAATCTGTTCCTCAGTGTTAGATCACATCAGAGGGTCACTGCAGTTACTGTCTGGCTTAAGCTTCAAGACGCGAGCTTTAGTAACTGTTCCAAAACTTACGTTAGCATTCCGAATTATGACAAGCTCAGATATTCCCAACACCAACAGAGATCTGTGACTCCTTTTGGAGCCTTGCTAAGATGGTCACCTACTTGTTCCACTTGTGCAAACAGCTTTCTAACCCTTGGCTCCCAGGAATAAATTAAACATTATGACTTAATTTTTAGAAGCCTCCATATTTATTTCATCAGAATTTTGCCTTCGTTATTTTTAGCCATTATTGTCCCTTTTCTTTTTTCTTTGGCCATAGTAAGTGTACATTGGTGTGCACAGATTGCCTTTGGTCTCAGAAATTACTCTGCTAAATGGCTGCACAGAGCAGGTTGTTGATAAAACACAAGGAAGAGGTTGGATGTGAGAAGCTGGTGGAGCCCATTTAAAGGCATGCAGTGATTGCATAAGTTACAGCTTATCAGTAGCAGGTTCTTTCATCAGTTTCCCTTCAAATTATGTTTTGTGGTTTATTAAGCATCATTTTCTAATAATTGGTGAAGTCTGAGTACAGTCTCTATAGTAAATGGCTGGTCTAGATTTGGACCAGCCTTTGTGCGTTATAAACCTGTCAACAAATACTATTTTTAGTCGTGGTGTGGTGGCTAGCACTGAAGAACAGTTGAGAAGGAGGCATGATAATGTCTATGGGAAAAATTACACATCACAAACAAATTAATTATATGTAATGCTTGGCACAACAAACACGAATTTTGGGCATGACCATAATACATGTTTTTACTGCCAACAATTATCTGCTTAAGTCACCTCTTGGATGAAGAGTGGATCTTGTGATGTTATGGTAAATGGACAGAATATGAATAAGCAGACACCTATGGTTTTAAGCTATATACATGGAGATTAAGTACTTGACTGTGGATATACTTCAGGTGCATTCAGAGAGATTTGGTTTCCCATGCTAACTGTAGTGAATGAGTGGGAATATTTCCATGGGTTTCAGTGGACTTTTGGATTGAGTCCCAGTGCCTGATTTCATACTTTGCTTAGAGGAGATTTCTGAGAACATGCAGGCCTGCACATCCAAGGGGCTAGCAATACTGGAGTGATTGTAAAGGGCCATGGAAAGACCCTTTATTTACAAGTTAAATAACTTCCTCAGTGTATTCTGGTGAACTTCAGGCAGTTGGTGGTTTGTTTCCCTTACTTAAAATCACACTGAAGAAGAGGTAGGGCCATGTCCTTTGACAGACAACAGATTGGTTACAAACGTTGATCAGCTGTATAAAGCTGAAGGTGAGACTACACTAAGATTTAAGTTTTGGATTCATGGACTGTGGGAAAACTAGTTATACAGCCCTTTAGGTTTCCTCTGCTGAAATGCAACTCTTGATCACTGTAATTTTGAATGATGCTTAAATGGTTTCTCGGACTATGCGAACCACAGACTGACCCAAGCTTTGCCAAAGAATGAAGAAGATTCGCTGTGCTTCTTCATGCAATGTTTGAGATTTGTCAGTTCTGCTTACAATCCTCAGGTCTGGGGAAATGAATGGAAAGTGGTTTCCAGGGATATTCCACTGATAATTATGAAGAAACTCACAGCCACACCACAAAACAAAGCTTCTAATGGTACTTGTACTGACAAATGAATGATAGTGATGAGGATGTAGTTTAAAAATACAACAAAGGCTTTTTTGTTGTAAAACTTGCTTCAGGAAATCCTGCATTTTAGTGGGAATCTTTCACCTTTGAAAAATGGTGCATTTTAAGAATTTATAGTGCTGTATTATCTTTTCCCAAGGTATGAATTTTGGGCCTAATTTGTGATACGCTTATGTAAAGTGAAATTCAGTCTGTAAAGATACTTCTTTCCTAACATTTTTATTACATAGCTATGTAAATGTTCTCATGCAAATAGAGGCAATAATTATGGCTTAAGGCTATATACATTACAAGTAGGGAATTCCTCATACATTTAAATACATATTCTAGAAGCAGATCTGGATCTGATTTGAAAATCTACAGTGGAGTGACACCAGCTTACATCATCAGTATCTGGCCTTTTGAAATTCAGAGAACTCATTAAAGATAAAATTTGCGGTGGCGGAGGGGAGAATAGTGTTATATGACATAGCAAGTGAGCACAGGAATGACTGGAAAGAGAATGGTACGCTACAGATGAACTGGATGGTGGACAGATTTGCAGTGTTGTAAAACACATGGGAAAAGTTCCTTCTGTTTATTTTTTTTTGCACCCCCCCTTATTAATTTACCGCAACCACAAGCCGTGTGTTCCAGTTCCTGTCTGGGAAAAGAGGTTGGTTAGGCCATGTTGTGACTTAGTCGAACCAGTGATGCAAAAGCAGCTGGAAACCCCCAAGAAATTCTGAATTGCTCATAAAAGAGCCAAGGAACGTTGTTTGTAAACCGCTCAGCACAGGGACAAGTCCATTCTGGTCATATGATTGCTCTCCCTGTTATGTATTAACAGCTGTAATGAAGGACATCAGCAGCTGAAGATCAAGTGGCTTTCAATGAAAGCTTATGCCTTAAAATTATTGGATTCACAGTCCACCCAAAAGTTTATGTTCAATGTTAGCACATTAGTGACTTGTGTGAAATATCCCAACAACCACCTTTGTCAATATACGTAGTAGATGTGCTTCGTATAGATAATGTTGAAGCTTGCACTTTCTACCATAGCAGCTGCAGCCCAGTTGAGTTGAGTCAGATTTCACAGCACAATTCTTTTGGGATGGCTTTTGAAAGAAATGCCCGTCTAAGTGGATGATATAAATTCTTAAGAAAACACCACCGGTCACAGCTACCTTGTGCCCAGGCTACAAGCGGTAGGTAACCCTCCTGCCCCAGGAGCAATCCAGGAAACAGGTGAACTCCTGCTTCAGCTCCTCCTTTCCCTCCTTGCTTTCAAGGGGAGCGAAGAGAAGCATGTTCCTGTCCCTTATGTGACACAGGTAATTTCCCCTTCTACGTTAAGGATGCATGACAGGCTTGAAGTTCCCTCTAGCCCTCCCTCTTCTCCAGCCGCTCCCAGAAGACCAAGCCTCTTGCCTGCCCTCAGCTAAGACCTTTGATGCAGTTTCCTAGGTAGAGACAGGGGCATTTTTATTGTCTGTATCCATCTCTTTGCCAGCAGATAAGAGGACTAACAATTTTCCATGCATTAAGGAAAAGGGAGGAATTAAAATTTAGAAAGAGAAGGGCTGATATTCTTAATTATTCAAGGGAAGTGTCCCATTTTAGACGTCTCTTTTGAAAAGGGAGTAGCTGAGCTGCAGTAGGTGGCACGGTTCAAGCTTTGCTGTGGATCTCTTCTGCTTTCCTGCACCATTTAAAAACATACTGCTTTTGCTTATGCATATGTTAGCAGTTAGTAATAGAGAAGTGACTAAAAATGAACATTATCAATTATTGCTTTGGAAGGCCTAAAACCCAGTAGATTGATTTTTGATGGCTCACCTGTGATTACGATGAGATGAGTAAAGTGTAAATTATCATCTGAGCACCAGTATTGTACCATGTGTACATACTAGAGCTTCATCACGTTCGCGTTTGGTGTTGTATGTGTAGGCCAGACACAGCACAGGGCAGCATATATAGAATTTTCTGCCAGTCAGAGGTTCCCTTCTAATTCTTTTAGTCCCTCAGTTGCTTGCATGCTTTATGAATAATTCCAGTTTCTTGCCCTTTCACGTTACACTCCACAACAAATTCTCTCCTTCACAGACTTTCCTAGTCTGTCATTGCAATGGTCCAGCACCAAACAGAATGCCAGAGAGATCTTGAAAAGCACTCTTCAAACCAAAGAGAAACAGTGGATCCACTCAAACAGGACCAGGCCACAGCAAGTAAACACTGTTTGAGCTTTCCTTATAACTAACTAATTTGTGAGTGGCAGTAAACTATGCTAAGCTAGAAACTAGTGACAGCAAGCATTTCAAAGGTTTGGTGAGTAAAAGGAGAACAATCTGTGACTAGAAGAATTAAGAGAAACACTCGGAAATTACATCAAGCCAGTAGATGAAGAACTCAAAACTAGTGATAAAACAAAAACAAAGTTCAAATTGCATTTCCACGAGTTCCAATTCTGCAGTCCCATGCAGTCCCAGTCTCCAGATAAAGATCTGGGTCTTCATTTGTATAGGATTGTAAAATGGTTCAGGTTGGAAAGGACCTTGGAGATCAGTTAGACCAGCCTCCTTTTTGAAGCAATGTCAATAATGTCCTCACCTGAGGCCTGTTCAACCTATAGAACCAAAAAAATCTAGCATGTGGCATACATGTTCTAGTGTAGTTTCCACTTTCATGGAAGGGAAAAATAACATGATTATTTTTGAGACCTGGATTTTAACCACTGGAGTGCTCTTCTGACTTTTTTTTTTGGTAGCTATTGAATTCCCACAGAAATCAAGGTGAATTTTGGGTGGTGAAGAAACTGTGAGCTGACCGCTCTCCCTGTGGCTTTAGAAGGCTAAGCACTTTGAAAGATTGAGCACGGTATGTGCCAGAACACAGTCGGGTAAATGGAAATAGATCAGGGAATTAGTGTAATCTTACCTACTGCTACTGGTGAGATAGCAATGCATTTATATCTCACTGATAAGATTGATAAGGGCTATTGTTGCATGGTTTTAAACTTCTGTTATAGCTTAAAACATCATCTTTTTACCCTAAGTGTTTATGTTCAACTTTTGCATTTTCTTTATTTTTTTAATTATTGTTTTGGTTTGGTTTTGAAACTCTAGCCTCCTTAGTTTTTTTCTGAGTGCATATTCGTATTTTGCTACTAGTTAAGAATTTAAAAATGTTTGCCTTTTGGATTTCTCTATCCCAAGGTTAATCCTTCCCAGAGACTCAAATGAGATCAAGGTCAGATTTTGCCATCAGAGATGGAGAGGGCACATTTCTTTCCTAGCGTGCCTCAGCCATGGAAGTCTTATGTGGTTTGACGAGTGTGAAAGGCTGGAGTGATTTAGTAACTTCGGTATAAGGGAGGAACTCTTATTTTATAATCTACCCCTTAAATTTAAAAGAGCTAAAACATTCAGAATAAAGGGTAATTAACATGTGTTGTGAAGACGGACCCATTCAACAAAGAGTCTTATTGTTTACTGTTGGCACTAATATACTGTTTACCAAAGAAAACCCTAAATCTCTGTTGAAATATATTTAAACTTTGAATTGCATGTAGTATATAATTGCATCTGTATATATATTTTTATCTCTCTCTCTCTCCCCCCACATATATATCCATATATATATAGTGTTATTTTTGCTCATATTCTGGAACTAAGACTAGAACACTTTCAAATTCAATGGCTTTGATAAAACAGACAAGAGAATTTTTATTTTTTAACACAAGTATGAAATTTTCTTAAGTCATTTCCTTGAGGGAAAAATTTTGGTTTTGGAAGCATCAAACAGTGTAAATGCCAAAACAGAAGAGGGTTATTGTATTGTGTGCAGTACTTGTGGCTTAGGTGACTGGTTAGGCTGGTAAAAATAGGTATATACTCTACCTTTTTTTTTTGTGAAGAAATAGCTTAATTTTCAGAGATGTTATGCTCCTTGTTCTCACACAGACTTATATCTGTCCAGTAAACATACTACTGAGTCAGGTAACTTATTTAGGTGCTGTTAGTTAGGCAAGTTTTACCCATGTTTACTCGTGTCCGTGCACCGAAGGATAAAATGTTCCCACGCGTGAAAAATAATTTTGATTTTAAAGCTCTGTATCTGGAGATCTTGCAGTTCAGAATTATCCAGGTGTGTCAATCTGCATTTGAATCCATGTACGTGACGTAGCTGACTGCCGTGCGTGCCAGAACTGTGGACCATGTACATCATGTATTGTACAGCCCACAATTAAAGGTTCAGCCTGCAGCTACTGGGGCTCGTGGGAAGGTCCTCCTCTGGCGCAAAAATAGGAGGAACAGCCTTCTGACAAAAGCTGGCACCCTCATGACAGGCATATCCTTTCACACTGTGGTATAATGCAGTTCAGCATGCTTTGAAGGCCCAGATTGGTGGTGGTCCTGGTTTATCTTTCAGTAGATACTGATCTTTATCACAGAGTCATAACAAACTATTCAGTGGAGTTGGAGGGGGTGAGAGAAGCCTTTGGCTTCGTTTAGAACAAGTCTGATGTGAACATTGAGATACTCTGTACTTTGAGTGGCTGGCCTTTTTTTATGTCAAATCTTAAGATGTATATAAAAATCAGTGTTATATTAGACCTACTCCATTGCACTGGATAAAACAAAGAGCATATTTCAATGAGATGTTCAAAATGTCAGGCATAAAATTCTTGTACTTGAGGACATTCTGTTTAATTCTTTTGTAATTGCAACTGCATGACATGAAGTGAAATGGTGTCCTTTCCAATATAATTTCTCAGGCATGTGCAACTTTGCCTTAGTGACTTGTGATCCCCTTGATTCAGAGTTTGAGGAGAGAAAACACAAAATTATTCAGTGATTGGAGGAAAGTGAAGCAAAGTGTTATCTCAGAGCTGTGATATGTGGCTTCCAGTGGACACAGAAACTTGACACAAATCAAATGTCAAACTAGCTGATAGTAGACAGGAAGGATTAGTGTTGACACAGCAGACCTGACCCCTGCCAGCAGCGTAGCTGTGTTTAAATACAGCCACGTCTATCTGAAATCACCCCAGGCATACGAGCGGTAGAAACTGTAGGTGAAGATATAGGAAACGTGGTGCGTTAGGACATTCTCATGCCTAATTGGGCTGACAGCTCAGTCTGGATGGAGGACAGTGTTTATTTACTCATTGTTGTGTGATGAGCAACTAGAAAGATATGCCTGCTTTAGCCCATGCTGATATTGGTCCTAACACTGTCTGGCTCCAGCTGCAGTAAGCCAGGACAATACAACACAAAAACTTCCTATTCACCATCACTTCTAAGTCTGTCCTGGCACAGATACGCAATGACCTCAGACCACAGTTGGGCCTAATAAGGAATTTATCTTCATGGAAATGTGACCTCTTGCTACCAGAAGGCTACAAAAATACAAGTAACAATGGGTAAATGAAGATAAAGGTTTATCCTGGCCAACTGTTGCATTTTCAAAACAGTTCAACCCTGCCATGAAAAAACTACAGCTTGACATAGGGTGCTGTCTGAAGCTCTTAAAAAAGTTATCAAGGTCATGGTTGAAAGAACATGCTATTATTATTGTGTTTATAAGTCAAAATTACTGGATTGATTCTCTCTTTTTACATGATGCAGACATTCAATATCAGTTTTCAAATCCCAGAATCCACTTTGGCTATAGGAACAGAGATTTCAGGAATTTCAGTTTTTCACTGAGGAATTAGGTTTTCTCTCTCTTAACCTCCACCTCCACACTAGGAGTTCATACTCTGTATGTGCTTTTAATCTTGACTTCAATATATTTTATTGTGGCTAGCTTTTAGTTACAGTTTAATAACTTCAGCTTTATTTTGCCTCAGGCCATGTTATAATGAATAAAAAGCTTTTCCTGTGATTTACTTGAATTTATACAGCTGCCCTTGAAACAGCTGCATAACTTTTCCTACTGACTAGGAAGGATGGCAGTTTACTCAGCATAGACTGATCAGCTGAATTCTACTTCCAAACTCAATTTTGCCAAAAAAGCGTGTGGAAACAAATCCAGATCCATGAACATGCTTCCAGATATTTTGTGTGATGTTGTTATTTCTTAAATGAAAGTTATCCTCACCCCCAAAAGTAATTTAGACTGAAAAAGGACCATATTTTCTATGGTTCTCTATGGCACCTTGTGCAATGAAATATTTCATCTGATGAGGGCTACAATAGCTACTTCCCAGGTTCCAATCTTGTAAAGGAAATGGTAAGTAGATTTGGGAAGAGGCTTATATCAACCGTTGGGTATCTTATAACTGCATGCTGCTACGTTCTTCCTGTGAAGACAGCTTAGAAATAGGTCAGATCCAGCAACTGCTCCATCAAGATCTATAGAGAGATGTGTCGAAACTAAATTTGCAGAGTCTGTGCAGGGGATCTGATCAGAATGATGTGGCAAGCTCAGAATAGGCATGGCATCAAGCCTTTGACTTTGTTCATTGCACATCTTAAAAACTGGCATCTCAAAATGAATTATAGCTAGGAGCGTCTGTGGATTCCAGCCCAGCAGGCGGCTAGGATAATGAATAATATATGCTGTGTGGGAACCTGCCTACAAATTGAAGGACGGCAGATAGGATGGAAGAGGCAAGAGGTCAGAGTATGAAGCTTAGGGAGCATGTCATTTGAATGCAACTGTGAAACCTAAGACACCTCATCAATTTGTGAGATTTCTTTAATAGGTGCCCAGCTTCATCTTAAAGCAGGGAATCCTCTCCAGAATTCAAGACACATGAAAGACATTAACTCATAATTCCTAGTAGTCTCCTGAGTACCTGTTAATAATTATGGCTGGCCTTTTTGGCCTTAGAAGCTTTGAATTACCTGGTGTTAAACCTTTTAGAGTAAACTGGAAACCAGTATAGGATGCTGAATGTGAAAAGGTATATTTATTAATACTTCCGTATACTGACAAGTATGAATGAAGTATATGGTTCTTACTTGCTCAGGATTAGCAAATATCAAATTGAAATGAAGAACAACTATTTACATGTACTTAAAATAACAGCTTTAAAAGAAATCTTGTAAAGAAAAGAAAAAAGAGCAGCAATAAACTCTAGTCTGAGATCATACTATTAAACAGAAATATTATTAAAAGAACAATTTTTAGAAAAATGAGAATGAGAATGATCAGTTTGCCCAGCTGTTCTAGTAGCAAGGAAAATGTTAATTAAAAAAAAATTGTCCACATATAGTATTTGTCTGAGTATTAAATAGGTAAGTAAAGAAAGAACAAGATAGATTAGATCCTGGTGCGGAGTGTATGCTCTAAATTTAAAAAGATTATAACATCTGCAATAAAGGTGAAGCACCCAACCAAACGTAGAAAGACTGTGGCGCATTGAGTCATGTAGTGAACCTTTTATTCATTACAGCTCTGAAGAATTTGGGGTCCGTTCTCCATTCCAATATAAAGGAGGCTTAAATGTAGTGGTTTTGTAATATATGTTCAGTTAAAAGCCCTCCTCCCAGCTTTCCACTGCCAGAATGAGGTAAAGAACTAATAAGCCAAGCAGTAAAATGGTGCACATTTGTATCTAGCCTGATGAAGTACGGGAATGCACCCAGAGAAGGCTTGGCTTCTTCAGCACAGATGCTGACGAGTAGACGCAATAGGACTTTATTCAATGAATTACCGTGTCTCAAACCTTGGCAAATATCATCCATGAAAATTCAACAAGGAAAAACAGAAAAAGAAAAACCTGACTCCGATTGTTGTACAAAACCACTGTGCAGAATGACAACTGGACAACCCATCCACCTGCAAACTGACAACAGCTGAATGTTAGGAAATTGGGAAGGAAGAACTGAAGAAATCTTTGAGACCTGTGTTGAAATACCTAAACATCCTTGACCTCCACTGGTGCGGGAGAAAAAAAAAAATTGAAAATCCACCATCTCTCGGCAGAGATAAAGCCGTGTAATTCCAGAATAATACCACACTGCACTTAACAGAAAGGGTCAGCAAGACGGTTACCATCAAATACTCCAACTCTTAGTTGTCTGGGAGCCTCTGTAGGTCAGAGAGATGAGACAGACCCTTCACAGTCCGTCCTGTACGACAACTCAGGCCTTTCCACAGCAGTGTGATGGGATCAGAAAGTTAATCTTTCAGACACAAAGATCTCAAACCCATTCAGAACCCCTATATGCTTCCTTACTGAAAAGACTTTGAAATAATTCATATCCTTTAAGCATTCTGAATGCTGTCTTTATACATGCTGGCTTAGAAGAATTGAAAGTAATAAGGCAGGAAAAAAAGAAAATTCTTACGTTTTTAATGTGATAGAAAATATAGCCTTTCCTGTCAGATTTAATTCTTACTATGAATGTCCACACTGTGTTTGCGATATTTTTAAAAGCCTGGATAGAATCACACTGAAGTGAGTGTTTGTGAAGTTAATAGAAAATTCTGGGCCTTCAACTCTGATAAATGTAACTCTTGAGTGCTATGAAAAATTTCATTTTCAAGGAAGCCTTACACTTTTTATGGGAAATTTTTCCAGCTGAAAAATTTTACTGGCTCTACTCTTCATTCCCCACCATAGACCAGATTTGGAAATACCTGTGAAAAACAATATATTTGGTTTCAAGGAAATCACTGGGAATGCATGGATGAAAGCATTGTAATTGAGGACATCCAGATCTGTTCTTACAAAAATGCTTTATATTTATATGGTCCGTTACCTACATGTGCTGAAGAGCATTGCAAACATAGAAAATAAAGCTCCAAGAGGGTGAGAGTTAGCCAAGAAAGCCAGCTGCGTATGACTTTGAGTCGTATCCCAAACACTTGGAATACATCTGTATGGCCCGTCAAGATGTGCCGTATTTGCAACGTGACAGGTTTGGTCCTAGAACTACTGAGACATAACGGTGGAGGCATGTAAAACCAGTGCAGTCACAGGAAAAGGAAATTTCAGTATCTTTGTGCACAAAATTGTGTTCAGAATTAGCAAGATGGGTTACAGATGTACTTCAGAAAAACAAGGCAATTCACTTGGTCTTTTCCAGGGCATTGTCTTAAAAATTCTTTACAATGCTTTAAAAAGATGGGGGGAAGGTGAGAAGGAAATATATATATTCCTGAGAATCACTGTAATCCTCAAGACCATGTGAGTAGTTTGTTCATTTGGAATAACTTCTATTTAATCACTAAGGTATCTTAGGGCCAATGAGAAGTTAGGCTGGGTAGGAAGAATGCAGGGCAGAAAGTTAAGAGATCTGAGTTCAATTCCAACCTTGGGACAGACTTCCCATGTGACCATGGGGCTCTCATTTGGACCCATGTTTACCTACACAATGGAAACACAGTGTGTTTTGCCCACACCCTGGCCTGCATCTCAACCCCAGACCATTTCTCTGTGTCTTTTCTGAATTGGGGAAAAGGATACTTAATTTCATTGCGGTCATGCGAGGTGTAACTCATTACTAAATTTTACAGTTTTATTGAAATACTCAAGACAAGCTTTCAAAGTGCCTAACAATGATTAACAATGCTTATTGATTACAGGAATCTTTGATTGGAATCTTGTGTTTCTGAAATTGATAACTGAAAGAAAGATGGTGCTGAGCCACTCTTGAATGCAGGCTATATCTCTTCTCGTTGGAAGAGCTATAGGCATTTTGTTTATTTCTACAGAAGGAATAACACATACTTGTTCTAAAACAGAAATAACACCTCCTCCCTGTTCCTGCAGTTTTGCTAGGTGGATTGCAATCCCAACTTTTGAGTCTGGCTTGGTACAGTAAGTATTTTCTTCATGCAGCTCTCATTGTGTGCTATATTAAAATATGACTTGGTTGAGTATTGAAAGCCCTTGCTAAGGGCATGACCGCATCCTCAAGCTGTTAGAGCAGGAATTTCCTAGTGAGATGGTGTTACCTTCGCAGTTCAGTGCAAATACCTTGCATATGGCTTTCAGAAGAAGAAAATTCACATTAAGATGATGCTTTGGATCTGTGTCTTATCACGGCTATTTACTGTGTTAGAAATATCACACCGATATAAAGATATACTACTTCTGGCTCTGTAGACATTATTTCAAGCTAGCTTGAACATTTCCATGTGATGTGGTGTTGCACAGTGCAAGCTTAGATACTTCAGGTCCTTTGCGTGGATCTGAAGTAAATTAGATTTTGAGTCTACATTAAGTCCCTTTTAGTAGTGCATAAAGAGATTGTAGGACTGTAGTCCTACGTTATTATAATGCCCTCTCTGGATATTCTGGGTCCATGTTCATCCCATCCAACTTCAGGCACCTAACTGTTGTGCCAAAGTTAGGAACCTAATTACATAGGTAGCCTGGTGAAGCGGTCTTATGTGAGTAGATGTGTCCTGTGGAACTGACTATTGTGTTCTCTTGACCATAGAGACAACCACCCTTCTAATTTAAAGGCACTAGTTAGTCATTGATCCAGCCCTCTTCTTCCAGAATACAATTGGCTTAGTTTAAGCTATTTCCCCAGTGGCAAAAAAATAACCTGAAAAAGAGGGGTAGAATAAATCATAGAATCATAGAATGGTTTGGGTTGAAAGGGACCTTAAAGATCATCTGTTTCCAACCCCCCTGCCATGGGCAGAGACACCTTCCACCAGACCAGGCTGCTCAATACTTACATATGTGCAACTATACCAGCGTATCTGCAGTGTAACTAGTTTCACGTCCTACCTTCATGTAACTTTTTTACGTACGCGAGTCCGTAATTGATTCAGTCTTTAACAGTGTTCGTTTGATGAAATCCGGCACAAAAGTTGCCAATTCTGAGTTTGCTAAATCTTGAAATATGGATCCATTTGGGGGCCTCTCTTTTAAATATCAGTTCTTCAGCTGTAGTGGAGTTTCTAGCTGAAGTCACCATCAGATTTCAGTTCTGTGGAAAAAGCACTTGTTATAAATCTCAAATAGTCGGTAATTGATCACAGCCTGGAATTGTAAAACTCTATCTAAGTGCCTGAAATAGCATACGTTTGTGGTATGGTATGTGGTTTCAGTCCAGGTCAAGAAAAAGGGAGGCCTTGGAGAATATGGAAGTCTTAAGAAGCTTTCCACTAATAGCATGGGTCAAGGGATAGCATAGTCGGAGCGTCCACATGCTATGTGGCGAAATAAACTGCTTTTGACCCTCAGTGTGTCAGCCGTTAGTCACAGAAGACAGACACTCCTTTTGTTCACATCCCTGAGAAAATGGCTTGATTCTCTCTCCTTTTATGTATTTTTCTTTTCCACCCATCGGGTACCATGATGTAGTTATTGAAGTCACCTGGGATTGACAGAAGTGATCAGCTGTGATCCAGCAATGCCAATCTGACAGAATTTCTTCAAAGGATCATTTCTAAGTGGCAAAAATTAAAACAGCTTCCTTCCTCCCCACTGCAACCTCCATCCTCATAAGAGAGTCAAGGAGTTGTAGGCCTCTCATGGATGGCTGCAGTTGTAATATAAGCAGTGTGGTAAAAACTGAGATGCTTGGGCATTTGAGAAACTAAATCTTGGCCTGGGAACTTAAATTTAGGTTTCTAGCTTTTTAAAAAAAAAGGCAACAAAGAGTTTGGGCTCTGCTTTCTGTTTTTTACAAGCTTTCAATAGGATTATCTTGTGGCTTTTCATTTATTCTAAACATAATTTATTTTGATGTTAAGATCTCCATCTTTTTGCTCTATAAGACAGTTTGGGACCACTGATACTCAATGCTTTCACAATTTTATGAGGATAAAACCTTTATCATTTGAAGAATTTGTCACTATGGCAACTATTATTTTTTGGAAGAAAGAAAATATAAGTAAGATCTCTCTGTCGTGATGCTGAACTTGGGTACCCTAACTACCTTTCCTTCAGGGATACCAGAATCACCTAATGGTCTTTTGACTTTACACACCATAGTTACTGTGACAAATAACTTAGGCACCCATAGTTGGTGTTTTAAAGTGGTGTAATGCAGGATATCTCTGACATGGTTTCCTAATGCTTGGGCGAGCACCCTAAAAGCTGGATCATTCTTCCTATTGGGCCAGGCTGTGATCTTTGTCACAGCACTAAGTGTGTGCATAGCACCGACACAGTAATCATGTCCAGCATTGCTGTGTGTCTGAGGCTTGCCTGTGAATTATAGGCTTCCTTTTTACAATGATGGGTTAGTAAATGATTGCCTCTGGTGTGTCCTGTGTGTTACTAACTACTCCCAGACCATGGTGCTCAAAATCTTGGGAGTGGAGAAGAAAGCAATCTTTTCCCATCCAAACCTCTCCAGCTGAAAAGAACAAATCAATGAGCAACTCTGCTTTTTTTTTTTTGCCCCATATTCAAGAGCTGGGCAACTCAAGTAAGGCATGTAAGAGGGAACTAAAACTTTATCCAATAGAGGAAAAAAAACTCAAGACAATGACCGTTAATGGTTCTATACATTGCTGATCTAATGTGCGCAGTTCTCAGTCAGGAATGAAGGTCAAGTCCTTCATACCCAGAAAGATCCCAGTCTACCTATTGGTCAAGATGCAGTAGACGAAAGAAGGTAGATGATAGTGGAAATAAGCAGTATAGTAATTCAGACAAAAGGGTATGTTCAGAAATGGTTATTCATGTGGTCATCTCAATCACACATGGCCACAAGTTCAACAACAAGAAAGCTTCAGAATTTGCACGATAGAGGGACTTTACAAGCTTTCATGTGCTGAGAGTGAGTGCAAAGTGATTCTTTCTAATGGCTCTTGAACAACCACAGACTTTAATATTTTGCTTTCTATAGGTCTGCTATCAAAAATCTTTTACTTAGTATATATTTTTGTAATAACACAACAATTTCAGAAGATTAATCAAGATCCTAATATTAAAACTTTACTGACTTTGTAATGAATTAGCTTTTGTATCCAGCTAGATTCTAAAAAGGTGTTACAGAAGTAAAGCAGTAGCAGGATGCCACAAATCCTTTTAAATCAAATACCCTACTCTTTGCTTGAGGCAAATCTCTGTTCTTTGGTGAGAGACCTTCAGATGGAGCATTCCAGATATTCATGGCAGGTTTTATGTAGCTTGTTTAAGGTTTTAAAATAAAAACCTGAGTTTTAAATATCTATGGCCCTTAATGCCTTTAAGAATGAAAATTTAACAGGGGTTAAAAAAAAAAAAGACATTCTGAAATATGGATTAGCAATCAGCTAAACTGGTGTTTTGGTTAAGCAACTCAATTCCCTTTTTCCTTGTACTTTCTTTGCGGTACTGTGGCATACTTTCAAGGGAATATGCATTTAAGCACTGGCTGGAGTGGCCTACAGAGCATGTGCATAAGCATGTGCACATGCATGTGCTTTTGCCTTGCTTAAAAGATACACATGTACCTTCACCGATAGAGCACTAGAGCTGCTTAGCACAGCTCAAACAGGGTGTATGGCTAGATGAATTAACGGGGCCTGTCTCCTAAGAGATGTGTGTGTTTAGTGTGGCTATATTTAGAGCTGTCCTGTCTGAAAGGGCTTCTAGTAAATTCCCCCCCTCCACTGCAAAAACATAACCCTTCATCAGCACAGCAGATGATGGTCAGACTTTGAAAGCTACCAGTAAAACTGAATAAAGTCAAGTTTCAAGAAGTCACTGTTGCTTTCCTCTGTTTTTTCCCAGCTGCTGAGGAATAAAAAATATGCTCAGCTGAAGAACTGACAATCAATAAAAGACTTGCAGCTGGTGGTGGCCCTGTTATCCACCTCAGTGTAGCAGTCTGCCAAGCAGATGAAGAGGAGGGTGGTCTAATCATAAGAGAGTTAAAGGGAAGCAGAGAGACATGTATGACTGACTCCAGCCTTTAGCTTGTTAGGGAGGAGGAGATATTGTTGTTATTGTTAATGCCAATTACGGGCAAACCTCTTTCTTGGCAATAAACAGTGGAGGATGCCTACAGAGAAATCCAGCTGCTGGAATGCCACCAAGGATCTGGTGGAGCACCTGCATTCCAGATGTGTATCTCTGTACCACCCCATCTGCTGAGCACACCATATGCTAGTAGTGGCTTAGGAAAGGGTACAGAAAGTTATGGTTTTGTTACTGATGATAACAGCATTAGACCATCTCAGCCTTCTTTGACCTACAGGCAAAGTCTGAAACAATCTTGAATTCCTCTGGATTCAGTTTACTAACAATATTCCTCTGCCAAGGAAAGGAAGGTCAGGTTTTCTCTTAGGCCATGGTAAATCAGGAGTAAGTCAGTGGAGTTACACTGTCCAGAAAGCAGTGGGGTAAAATCAGTCAGGCCTTGTTTAAGGACCAACATGATTTTGCTGTAGCAATGTTCTGCTCTCAAGAGTTGAGATCCTTTAAACAAAGTTGCCTGTTTTTCCTGTAAGCCTTTCCCAGTTCAGTTATAGGGAGGGCAGATGAAAGGCAGAACAAGGGAAATCCTCAACATGGCATCTGAGGATGAATAAAAGCAGATTATGGAGACTAAAACCACAACCTTTTTACTTCAGAGGCCTCAGGTCTCCTTCACTGTGTCTATACCTCTAAATAAAAGGTGCAGAGAGCAGTCCCTGTGCCCAAAGCCAAGTGGCATGGGCTGGTTCATGCTAGCTTTTTAGTAGAGCAGGGTTGAGTTCTTGCTTCATGGCATTTTGAATCCGAATTCACCTGACCCCTGTGGGGTGCCCAAGGGTTCCTACAGAATTAGCATTTGAGTGGTGTTTTTTCCCCAATATCAAGTGCCCGAAACATAGCGATGCTATGTTCCTACTCTCAAGCATGTTGCTTTTATAGCATGAAACTGGTGCTATGTGCACAGGGGTGTGATGGCATAAGGGCGTGTGGGAGTGTCTAAGGGTGTAAAGCCTGCTGGGATAGTGTTGCCAAAATGTTGAGGTGGCCAAACCATGTCTTGAATCTGCTGCTTTTGGGAGCAGTCCTCAAAGAGCAATATTGCTAACCTATGCCTGAACGTTGTACTGGAGGGAGATACTTGGAGGAGTCTAGATATGGTCAAGGAGTGAACTATCAATTATGTATTATGGATGCCCATGGTTCCAGCGTTCAAGCTCATTTCTACGACCTCTTTTATTCATCTGAGTAAATGTATGCCTGAAAGTAATACGGAAGGGGGTTTCCAGTCTACAGCTGCATCCTCGACCTGGAACCTGTGCAGTGCTGCAGCATGCTCTCCCCAGGGAGCCCTTTTCATCCACATGTGGGCATGGGTCTTCAAATGAGAGCCTTCTCCTTCCTCCCTAGTGGCTGAACGGGGTCCAGGTATAGCAGACTTTACAATGTTCTTTTCACAGCTCTGACTTAGTTATCAAGCATAAGAGCAGGATATACAAGCCTTATTCACATGGGAGTTAATTTTAGTCTCATCTCTGTGCTTTCTTTTTATCTCTTATTTCCATGTAGTTCTGGCTGTAGCATTGCTGTTTTTGTGAGACGCCGGGTGATCTCATAAAGGAAATCCCATAATGGTTATTATTAATCTTGGATACCAAACACTCACTTTGTCCTTTTACTTTTCCGTTGACATATTGAGACACTAGTCAGTATATGACTACTTACAAAAAGGATGGTGCTTTTGATGGAACACGGATTGATTTAGTACGAACTGAGTAGGAAACTATGGCTATCATAAGCTTTGGTGAAATCTGAAGGAAATTTGTCATGATTCATCCACAGTTGTTAATATGACAAGGCCCAGATCCATACAAAAGAACACCTGGTCTGCTATTGAGCGTATCTCTTGAAAACAGCATTTGCCCACATGTTTATTGCTCTAGCAACAAGCCTGAACATAGATCACTATTTTTTAAAACAACACAAGAAATAACAGATTCTGCTATGGGAACTTTTCTGTCATAAAGGAAATTATATTTGCTCTACAAACATTGAGTGCTCCCACTTTTTAAGGACTAGCTGCCACTCTCTGAATCATTAAAAAACAGAGAGGCCCATTTCTTGACTCTTGAGAATCTAA
Organism: Theristicus caerulescens; assembly: GCA_020745775.1. Classification (NCBI taxonomy): domain Eukaryota; kingdom Metazoa; phylum Chordata; class Aves; order Pelecaniformes; family Threskiornithidae; genus Theristicus; species Theristicus caerulescens. Next base: position 121,189,934 of record CM036561.1, on the reverse strand, counting down.
AGATGTGCCAAAACATACACAGATTTCATATTTTCCAGTAGCTACAAATCAGACCCTTTCTCTCAAGAAGATCCCATTTTAGAACAGCCTCCTAGGTCACTTTAGAAGCTCAAAGTGAACCAACTTTAGAAAGTAAAATAATTTGCCTTATAGGGTGAATTTCACCCTTCCACTTTTGTATCATCTGTCCTTTAAGGATAGGGCTTAGATGATGACTTGCACTCTCGCCTCTGCGCAGTAGCGCTCTCTTTCAAAATGCATATGTGTATGAACACATATGAGCGTTAATGTGCTGATACTTCACTAGCTTTGATTTTAGTCACTCTGCCCCCCACTCTCCCAAACTTTGAAAAACATATATACATGTATGCATAGGTATGCATACCTATGTACATAAACAAAGACTGAAAGAAGCTTGGATGCCCCATGAAACACCTGTATTACAAGATGTTTCATAATCTATTCATATATGCTAATATTTCTGCTGCCTGGTTTCCTACTTTGTAGACAGATCAGCCTTGTTAACTTTCTCTGTTTCTGTTCTGATTCCTGGTTTTACATTTCTCCCCCTGGTAATGCTCAGTCAGTACAATAAGAGGTTTTTTAAGGCTGGACAACAAGGAGGATAAAAATGGAGAGGGAGATACTTTGAATCCCAGAGGTTACTCATTTCTGTCTGAACTGAATAAATGGCTGCATATAAATGTGTTTCTTCTTCTTTCAAAAAACGGTTTGCTTTTTTCTGCTGACCCTGGGTGAGTCTGGAGTTACCTGAAACTGTTTGTAGCTGTTCAGAAATTGCAAGCTTTCCCACCTGAATTCCTCCCCTGTCAGCTGGAGGGGGCTTTCAGGTGGGTGTTTGTTTCATTGCGTCTCAAAGAGATCCGTTCCTGTGCTGAAAGACAAGCCCAAGACAATGTTTTACAGAGCAGAAGATATTGTGAGGGACCAATTATCACGTAAGTGGTTCTCACGGCTTGGGCTGGTACTGTGTGCCAGGTTGCACATTAACTTCTTTCACTGCTTTTTACCCAGTTTACTCAACATTCTCAAGTGGTGGCTTTGTCAATTGTTTCTCCTGCTGATATTTTGACAGATGATAGCCCCTTGATGCCAGCTTAACCCAGCTAATAAGAAATAGGCCAACGTGAAACTTTAGACCAAGTGACTGCTCTCATGGTATGGAGGAGCAGTAGGGTTGGTTCTATTTTAGAATAGTTATTAATTCTCATCTGACAAATAGATCTCCCAATCCTGCTCTTGCAATATTCTCTGTAGGTAGTCCATTAAAAAAGAAATTAATACAGAGACTTTATTATAATTTTTTTTTTCTCTGCAACACCATGCTTAAGTATTCTCTAATGAAAGTCAGGATACATTTAGGGAGTATATCTGAATCATATGAGCACAAATGCATTTAAAGATTTATGGTGTTTCATTGATTCCAAAGGAATGTATAATGACCAGGCAATTTTCAGTCTAGTTTTCCTATATAAATCTTACCAAAATGCTGACATTGTGTTATTAACACTAGGGGCTGGTATTGCTGCAAAGTGAAGAGATTTATGTGGAGGATAAAGCAGGGATCCTGTGAAAGCGTGTAGGGAGGGCACCATGCGAAGTGGAGCTTGCTAATTCATAGAGCTGTTCATTAGTTTATGAGCTTTCTGTATTATGTATATTGCAATGACTTACGAATTGGTTTTGATTCTTCTGATTAGAGATGCTATAGTTCAGGATGACAAAAACTGCTTTGGGGAAAAAAAAAAAAATCACTTTTAAATTTTCCCAGTAGTTGGAGCTGAATTTTAACTATCTTTAGTATTTTCCTTTTGCTTAATCCTGTTAGATGCTGAATGCTTTCCATGGTTTCAAACTAATGTAGGAGCTGAACTTGGGCAAGGCTTTTTGTTATCAGACCTTTCTTTTTCATCCTTTTAGCATACTTTTTTTTTTTGAGGAGTGACACAGAAGAGCTAAGAGAATAATGCTTAGACCCAAAACAGTTCTTAATAAGAGCATATCACATATATGCATATGTAATATGTACAACATATTTGTTTCCCTGTACCGTTATTAACCTTTCTAATATTTAAACAGCAAAGATTTTTAGAAACAGCAGTTTGCCTTTTGTTACTTACACTATTGCCTTCATGTTTTTTTTTTTAAACCTAGCTGGGAAGATTAATGTGCATGAAATGCTCTCTTTTTTTTTTCTCCTCCTCTTAATTTCTGTTTCTAAGCTGAAGGAAGTATTTAACAGCATACAAAAAGCTCTGTTTTCAGTAAAATTTAGACTAGCAATGCTAATGAGGAAGTTTTTGTTTAACTTCCATTTTTTGTTTGTAGAAGCTAAATTATTTCTTAAGCAGACCTGAAAATGTCAGGGGAGTAGGGACAGACTTGTGATGTGATAGCAGGAGCCTTCTCTTCTTTTGCGTATGTATTCATGCATGCGTGTGTGTGTCTTGGGGTCTTCATTACAAGCAACAGTTTGCAGAAATAGTTGTACTATTAGGATGATCTGGTAATTTCCCTTTTATAAAAGCGTGATAGAAATTGTTTGTTTCGAAGATCCCAGTGTGTGACCCCTGCAGACACACACACCTGAGATGAGGGAGATTTAGAGTGAGAATGCCTCAATGTGATTGCAAGGCCTGGGTCTTACACTGCACCTCTGTGATCTCTACAGCATGGCAATTCCTGTCTCGTTGTGACTGTTGCCATTAAATGCAGCTTCAGTTCCTGAAAATGTTATGAATGCTTGAATTTCAGCACGGGTGCCCTGTTATTTGCTATGAGTTGCTGGGAGTTACAGTTCTAAGAATGAGACCTCAGGTGCAAAGGGTTCCTGGTTACTACACATCTATTTGTTCAAGTCAGTTGAGCATATGTTTGCCTAAAGTTAAGCATGCGCTTGAAATCAAGCCCATCCTAGAGTGAGGGCCTTTATTCAGAAGCAGTAAGCTCCATGGGCTCACTGCTGGTCAGATGAGGAGAGTCTCAGAGGTTACACAAATTTGGGGTCCAGAGGCTGAGCTCTTCACTGAGTTCAGTGGGAGCTGATGCAGCTTTGCATTGTTCAGGATTAGGCTTTGAATGTCTAGAAAACAGCCAGATACATCTGCAGAAGAGTCTATTTAAGGAACTGTGATTTAATTTTTATTTCTGATCATACTGGGGTCTGGAGGAATATTTTGTGCAATCTGGTTGGCTGAGGGGCCTGAGAGGTCCTACTCCAGGGGGCTCATAATCACAACCAATGAGAAAACATACTGGAAAACCTTCAGCAAGATGGGCTTTAAAAAAAAAAAAATCTCTTTTCTCACATATTTAGCCTGAACTAGCAATAACAACTTCGATGCAGGGCATTTCCTGAGGATTAATGACTGTCTGGGGTCATCATCTCCTCCCAGTTAGTTATTAATCCCCAGGAAATACTCTGTGCCTTGATCATTATTGCTTAATTAGCATTGAGAATGTGGGGGGTTTAGGTTTCTTTTCATGCATCCTGTGAATTGCTAGGGTGGGGGTTTCTTTCATTAACTTGCCCTTTTCAGCCTAGATGGGAGCACGGGCTTTGCTTACAGTTTGCAGGTTTGAGAATTTAGTCACAGGGTTAAACCTTTTCAAGCTATTTGAGTTCCATGTGAAAGCACCACTAACAGCCCACATCTGCAGTGCATCAAGAAGTGTGTCCCCCCTGCTCAGCTCTGCTGAAAAACATGGGGTGGCATGGGGGCAGCTGCTGGAGTCTGGGAGCAGAGGATGCCGAAAAAGGGCAGGGAGAGTTACGGGGTGGAGGAGGGAGACAAAAAAAGGGGAAGCTCGGAGGAGCAGAGAATTTAGGCGCTTCCAATCTCAACAAACAACTTTATCAGCCACTGAAGAAGTTCTCACGTCATATGAAATTTTGAAACTTTGGGAATTTTTTGGACTCCAAGCAGTCTTCAAGGAAATGCTGCCTGATTCAAAGGGCCCCAATTACAGCTAACCAAATGTATTTAATTAAAAGAGGGGGGAACATCAATTCAGACTGTAGCCTTCCTTTCACACCCCTGGAGGAGAGGACAATGATGTACAAAGCTCCCTCTCAAGCATTGTGCGGTGGGACTGAGCTCAGGAGGGCTCTCCCTGCCAGTCATCCCGTTCCTGCATTGCTATCCCCTATGTAGATTAACTACAGCCCTGGGAGATACACACCGCATGGTGTATTAAGGTCGCTTATGGGGATGTCCTACCATACCAAACTGTGACTCCAACTACACACGGTGACGGACAGAGCTTGACCCCAGGGATGCGGGCACTGCAAGTCTGCCTGTCTTCAGGCACACAGTGGTTATATTTGTTGGTTTATTTGTTACGTATGTAGACTTAAGTATATTTTGAAAAGAAAATTAATTTTAAAAAGGAAATATCAAGTTTTCTGCTCCAAACAAAGTCATAATATAATTTTTTTCAAGACTTTTGTTTTTAAAAGTTTTTGTAGAACTCCATTGGGGGAGGCAATTGGAGCTGTTTAAGTGACATTTTCCTAGCTAGTTCTGCTTCAGATCTCATTACTCACTCCTGCTGGTGTGGGAACCTCTGCCCGTCTCCTCGGAGGTCTTTTTTGCTCCTGCGTGTTTAAGCAAAAGTTGTAGCAATCTGGGCTTTATGTTTAGGACCAGTAGGTACAAATCAGTTTCATGCCTTGCAGTAAAAAACCCCTTATCCTAAATAAATATCTGGCCTCATAAATATTTGTATGACTTTGGTGAAAGTATACAAACATGCAGGATGTGTACTTTGGTCCTCAAAGTGCTACTCTTTTTACTTTCCTATCTAAATATCCCATTTAATACTTTAGCCCTGCAGAGACACAGTGGTTCTAAATGAATGACAAATTTTGTTCAGAACTACAGATTTCCAGCAGAATTGAGGTCTGCATTTTGTTTGCAAACTCCACTCTCCGTACTGGATAAGCTAAATAAATAAATAAATAAAAATCCAAGCTTTGGGTGTTTGGGATGCCACGCTTCTCTTGGCTTTGGAAAAACCATTTGTTTGAGGAAAGGTGAGATTGTAAAAGGAATACCTGCTTATTTGTTAGTTTGAAGAGTATGTGATTTGGAACAAAAATGTATTTGCCATTTTTAATTCAACTATTAGAGTAGTTATGCTCTTTAAATTTTGCCTGAAAAAACAGATAGATACATAAAATATCATGTATAAATCAATACAAATAATTATTTCCAGTTGTTTTGAAAATAGCTTTTCAAAGGCATAGAATCCACTGTAACTGAAATAACTCCACCTAACCAGACAGCATATATAATTAATTCAACAGATATAAAAAGATATGACTGGTTTTGACCTGAACCCTGATGAACGTTAAATCTAATCCTCATTTCAACTCTTTCCTTAAATATGGAAAAAGGCTTTTGACAGAGTCAACAGCAACTATATATTTTAGATTCTCCATAGAGTGCGCTGTAATGTTCTCATCCAAATCTTGGTCTTGTAACTGACCTCCGACAGCCAATGTATGGCTAATGTCAAATGATAAAAGGCATAAAAAGGGGAGAGGGAATAGAAAGAGTCATTATGCAGATGATATATAAATGTCCATTAATGAGAGACATTCCTTTCTACATTCAAGTTCATAGCAAAGTTCCACACTGAATAGGTCTCAGGGGGTTTAAGGATTCATCACACATATTTTTGCATGGCTGTATTCTTACTAAAGAACAAAAATAAGAGACCTGCATAAAATGAAGATAAGATAAAAAAAAATGTATGGGAAAAAACTTCTCTGCTTGCTTGGGAGACAAAACAACATCATAAATACTGGGGGTTTGTATTTTGCTGTAATAAGGCCAGTCTGAGTGGAAATCTGAAACTACACTGTCACCGAAACAATTTCTGAAAAAAAGAAAAGTTAAAACATCAAAGGAACTGAAGCACAAGATGAGCAGTCGCGAACCTGTGAATAATATCTGATACTGACTTAGTGCACACCTAAGCCCAGCTGTCTCACTGGCATGACTGGGAAAGCCGAAGTTGGTGGAAGCGTGTGGGTACATACCCACTGGGAGTCCCACGCTGAGAGGTCCGGTGGCTTTCATGGCTCTGTCCCCCTGGCCTTTGGCCCTCTTAGTGTCCTCTGTTTGCCTTGCCTTACCTCTCATTCTGTAAGACTGAGATCCTCAGAGATATTTAGGCACCTCTCATAAAAATCGGTCTACATCTCCTTGATGACAGAGAATCACTTTTATAATGCATTAAAAAGATGTAGTCCGGTAGCCCCCTGACTTGCCTGAGCCCTCTGATACAGGAAGATGAATAAGAGTCAATAAAAATAACTGTACAGAAAGGCAAATCTTTGAGGATTTAACATGCGTAGTGTCATGGGTAGGAGCTGTCCCTCTGCATTTGACTTCCCCATAGCCTTGAAGCTTCCAGCACACCTGCTGGCAGCTGGGTCTCAAGTTGCTTTGATGAATTAGTATAGAATTTGTCAGAGCAGTTATGCAGGAAATCGGGACAGACCTTAGCTTCATTTCTCAATTTTGCAAAACAGGGTCTGGATCCTGGTTAAAGCCTAATGTGAAAACACTGTGGGAACAAAGTTTTATGGTTTTAGTCATATTGGATAACTACTCTGTCTCTCAGTTGCAGTGAGATAAGATCTGATTGGGGTTTTGCAAGTCTATGAGCCAAAATGTGGAATTATCCTGGAGTTTACTGAAGAGGGTACAGACTGTAATTCACTTTGACTAACATGATTCCCATTTTAAAAACTGCATAATGATCAGGAAAGTTGTGCCAAAATTCAGTTAGTTGCAGTCTGGTTTGAAAAAGAATCTGAACTCCCAGTATTACACCCCTGGATTGTGATGATGTTAAGCTACAGAATAGAAAGCGCTATGTGAAATTGTGTACCCACTGAGGTCAATGGAAGACTTGCATTCAATTGAAGTGAGGCCAGGGTTTTATTCTCCCCCTAACATAACAGATTATATAATTTCTAATCCACCCACCCTTGGAGTAAAGTTCCATTCCACTTCTTGAGATCACTAGTTTTGTGTCTCTGCTCTCTAGCTGCCTCTCTGCTCGCCTTGAAGGGATCTGCTCAAAAAGCATGATAGAGACTACATGACTATTTGATCTAGTTTAGTGAAAGGACAGTAGTGCAGAGAAGATAACTTGAATCAGGGCTTCTAGTTATTATTCTCACTTCTGTTGGTGGTAAAGCAGATCTGCATCTAAGTTGTGAGGTAGATTTCCCATAACCCTGGTCCTCTGCCTGTCCAGACCAGGGATGTACTGGAGGAGGGCTCTGGCTCTGGTCTCTTCCCAACAGGCTATTGAGACATGGTCTGACAGTGCAAAGTATTACTCCTGAGCTAGAAAAAATAGGAAAGGCAGGCGCTCATTCTCGTGCAGTGCAGAGGTCTGTCTCATTCGGTAAAGAATGTAACTGAGATGGAAAACAGGATTATGGGGAGCCGAAGTCACCATAGCAGGCCTGTACCAAGAAAAGGAAAAAATGGAATCTGAAACCATTGATCTCAGCCTTCTGTTTCCTCATCTTTCTTGTAAAATAGACATGAAATGTCTTAGCGCGTGTATGGTCCGTTTGAATCTAGACATTTTAGGGAAGCGCTCAATTCCTAGATCAGTGTTAAGCATGCTGGTTGAAACAATGGTAGATAGGAGTGGTGAAACCCTTACTTGTCTTTGAAAAGCTGCCCCTGCTTATTTAGTAGTGGTCAAAAAGCCAGATTTGGGATTATTCTTTTTTCCATTTTCTTGTAGTTTTGGGAGAAAAAAGTTATCTTTCTGATCTGTACATGGTCTGAAAACCAGATGTAATCATCACTTAGTTATAGCTCTGCTGGTACAGCATGTTTTGTTTATTAAAGAAAAGACATGGTTGAAATTAAATCTATGCGATACATGTCATCAAGCTTTATGTATTTGCAAATAATAAACAGTTTGCAAAGCGTGACTTGAGCTTGTGGGTTGCAGCTTAGTGTCACTTTAATATAGGTTTCAGAACACAAGTGGCACTGCAGTATCTGTGTCTTTAAGTTGGAAAGCACCTTTGAAGAATGTTATTAAAAAAGGCATGTTTCGTATGCTGCTTTCCTTTGTTAGGGAAGATGGACTCTGTCTCGTGGCAGCTGTAGTTTAAGTAAACATAAACTCTGGCCCAAATTTCATAACCATCATTTCCTCAAAGCTAGCAGCACTAAACCAAAATATAGTTTTATTTGGCTAACCCCAAAGTAGGATGTGGTTGCCAGCCTCTGAAGCCACATGATCAAGTTTCAAGTAGACGCCACCAGATCTATGCCCTTGTCTTAATCAGGAAAGTCATGAATGCGTTACTCCCAACACCATCATTATGTTTAACAAACAAATGTAACCATACCAACAGGTACACTAAAACTAAAGCCTACATGCTCCTTATCCTGCACCAGGACAGTCCGGGTGCGCCACAACACTGCTGGGCTCAGGAGGTAAAAGATGTTAGAAAGTGATGATTGCCAAGGGAAAAGGCTAACTCATTTTCAACTTAATTCCCATTCTGCTGTAAGCACAGAGCTCTGCATGGTGCTGCCAGTCATGGAGTACAAGCCCAAGACAGCTGCTGTCTGGAGGACTTTCACCTGAGCCCAGGCAGAAAGTTTCTTTTGCCAAAGAGGAAGATTGAAACCTAAAAACCAGTGGTATGTGGCTGCCATGTGCCTCGTTGCTCCCCTTTTTCTGCACGTGCAAAGGGTGCACGTTCAGATACCTTTGCCTAACCTCCTGCCAACTGATTCACGTAGGTGATGGGCAAGAGCTCTAGGACAGTGCCGATGCAAGTGCCAGATCCTTCTGGTATAAACGTCTGTTGCTTCATTGGTTGCGGTGGAAATAAGCTGATTTTGTCTGGCTGAGAACAGGGTTCCTTAGGTTTTTCTGTTCTCACTTTCTCCCCACCCGCTTTGCTTTTCCTTTTATATTGCAAACACCTCAATGAGATGAAGGGATGAACAGATGATAGAGTCAGTGCCCCTAGTTAATGACCAGCACTATATTCACAACCTCGTTTGGTTTTGTTCCTATTCGCTGCTTCAATGGTGCCGATGAGAAGGAATTAATTTTATTGAGGACAACTCAGTGAATCAAATGAAAAACTGCTCACTTGGCTGGAAAGGCTTTGACAGACGGCACAGCAGCCGGTCAGATTTGAAAAACTTTACATCTCCTGGACTTGAGGAGAGAAGGAGGCAAGAGAAAGGAGGGGAGGGAAGGTCATTGCAGATAAGCTGCAAGGCGACTATTCCAATGCCTCTGAAAAACAACAGAGCAAGCTGCAGTCTCTTATTTTGATTCACGGGTCTCCCCTCCCTTTTGTGCCTTGATGCACTAAATCTGTTCCTTAGCCCCCCTCATTTCAATAAACACCCAATAAGAAACTAATCGTCGTATGGTGAATTAGAGAAGAAGAAAAGGTGCTCAGAAGAAATGTTATGGTCATGGAAGACTCTTATGCATTGTAACCATCTGGTGCACCACCGTTACTATGAATGGGATAATTGAGTCCCAAATAACTTCTTTTGGGTACAAATAATAGCCATCACCCTGGTTTGTATTCTTCACGACAGCATCGCCCCATCATTTCACATCACATCTGCACATTTCATTGATTGGGCACTGTGCTACCAATAAGTTACTACACTTAATTAAGCCCACATAATTCTCTCCAAATGAGCAGAAAAGTTTGTGTATAGGCCAAAAAGAAAAGGGGCCGCAAATGAGACTTTAGTGACTCCACTTTGTATGAGGTATTGAGATTGATGGTGATCCCATGCCACCAAGGTTTTCCTTCAACATCGGAAAACTGTGAAAGCATTAGGCAGCTCAACAGCTGTGTATAATCTGAGGAAGGCCTGATTTCAGACAAACGTTCTCCCGGAGGTGACTGAAACCCCTTTGTAGCATAATCTTGCTTTTCAGAAAGTGTTACAATTCATTTGATTTGATTTCTCGGGTGCCTGGCTTTCACGGCATCATTAAAAACTCTGTAAGAAACTGAGAAATGGAGTCCTCTGCAAAGAAGCATTGTCTGCTCTTTAAGCGTGTTTCACTCGAGCGCTGGCAGAAAGAATTGACAGGGAACAGGCAAGCGTAAGCCTCGGAGTAAATATTACTGAAAGTAAAAACTAAAAGATCAGCATTCCCAATGGAAAGGAATGAGTGTCAAATCTTTAAGGATTTTTTTTTCCTTTTTTCTTTCATGCTTTGGTTTTCTATTTATTAGCTGAAGCAGGGAAGAGCACATTCCTTCAGTTACGTCACTGTGATATGTTATCATTTCACATGGGTTATTACTTGTTTTTGAACTCTTCACGCCACTGTGTGACAGGCCACTGAGCCTGTCCTGGCAAATAAGCCACCAGGAATGTGCTGGCGAGTCCAGTTGCTCAGGATCAAGCCCAGGAAGCCTTACTGGAATGTGGGGGTCTATGGGAAGCACAATAGTAAACAAAGAATGAGGTTACAGAGAGAGAAACAACTTAAAATGAGAGTAAACCTCTGTCTTGCTTAAAGAGATTTTATTTAAATCAATGTTTTCTCATTCCACCCAAGCAAATCTAGAGCGACTTGAATACGTTTTTCAGAACAAGTGGCAAAATATCCCGTGAATGCTGCAGAGGTCACTTCACACACTCGGTCTGCCCCTCATTTGTTTATCTAAATGCTGACAAATTGCAGCATTTTAACAACATATCTCTGGTACTGAACTTCATGTGCATGGCTTGCCCTCTATCATTGAGCTGATAATGAGGCTAAGCATAAAGCCTTCATTCACTGCTATAAAGGCTTCTGACAGTGATGAATACCAAGTAGAAGAATTAGGTGGTTTATAGGAGAATATGCTATTGTGTAAAACCTCTATGCCTTTTATCAACCCTTCTGCTCATTTTCAGTTCCTTCACGTAAGCCGTCTCTGCAAGCACTCTACTAAGCTTTCCTCTTCTGACTTTTACTTTTAATGAGGCTATCTTCCAGAAAGTGCCAGCTAAGATGTTTTTTCAGCAATTATTCCTGGCTATCCTCTCTGAAATGCCGGAGAGCCCTTTCATTTCACCAGCCGATGATAAACATTCAAAAATACTGGTGCCTGAGATGTTTTACTGCGAGGTAATTCCTATCTGCAGTCTTGTGCGTGGCATGGCACAGCAGCTGTCTGTCACTGGGAGATCTTTCTTATAACAAAAGCAGCCTTGTCTTAGCGTTTCTTTGCAAAAGCATCAACTAATATCCCTTTTAGATGGGTATGTTTGTAGAAGAGGTGACTTCTGGGATGTTTTTTTTAAAATTGCTGGCTGTAATGGATCAGATTAACATTTCATTGTTCACATCTGAGCTCTGGGCTGATTCTGGGAGCTGAGGGAAATGTGGGGAAAGGATGCTGACAGATCCCGATAGAATATCTAATTTGACTGAATCAAGGACCACCACCCCCCCCGGTGGTTTTATCCTTTGGGCCACATTTTACTTGAGAGATCAGCTCCTGTTCCTGTCTGCCCTAATATACCCCATCCACACACACAACCATGAAGCATTTTATCTCTGGGTAGGGTCTGTGTATTTCTGAATTTTTGCTGGCGATGCTTATGGCCCTGTGAAGATTTGCACTGAGCTTCATCTATGCCAGAAGGACACAAGTGCGGAGGGATGGATGCAACCCAGTCTGAACGGAGGGGCTACTGAGCTGTGTTTCACATGAAGCGTAAGATGCCTTAGTGTGTGCGGAGTACTGTCCTGGGCTCCTCACTGCTTTTTTCCGAGGGTAAAAGGTAGCAGCTGGGTTACCAGCTGAAGGCCACAGCCTGCCCACACTTCTCTCTCTTCCCATTTCTGCCTCTTTTTCAGCTCCTTCCCTTGTCTTCTCTACATCTTTTCTCCCTGCCTTTTGCACCTCCATGCCCCAACCTTTCCCTAGCACATAGCCTTACTCTCAGGCACTTATTTCTGTGTTTGGTTTCCTTCTTTTTGTTGTTTTCTGCACATGTTGTCCAGGTATGTGGTCCTTACTTCTTGCACCTCTGGATATACCACTTTGCTGTCCACTTCCCTTCTCTGCAGAAACACTGCTTTTCTCCTGGCTCCTCTCCTGCTCTTGGCCGGCAGCCTCTGGGTTACTGGTGGCTCTGAGCCCTAAGAATGGCTCCTGGAGCGAAGGCACCAGCAGTGACACCTCCTCCCAGTTTTCAGAGGCAGTCGGAAGCATCCTGGCAGTTTTCAAAGGTGCTTGTTGCCTTCAAACATGGCTGGAAGACATGGAAGTGCTCAGTGACCTGTGTGCTTGCTGCCCGCCACTTCTGCTGGCTCTTTTGGAAACTTCTGGTTGTTAACTTTAACCACTTTGGAATTCCTTTTCCTTTTCCTTTCTCCATCAAGGATATTCCCATCACTTTAACACACATCTTCCCTTTAAAAAAAACCTGGGGACAGATTGCAGTATAGCATTTTATTAAAAGTACATGATACTGAGGATACAAAACCACCAGCATGGGATAAATTTACTAATCAAATGCAGACCTAGTCTACATTGTAGTATGACACTGGAGAGGAAATATCTCTTCAAAAGGTTTATTTTAAATCCGAATGAAAATTAAGAGAGAGAATGTTGAAATACAGAGGAGTCCAGGGGGTGGCAGGGAGGGAAGCTGGAGAATAATTGATGCAAGTAGGGAAGTGGAGCTTCAGCCCAGGGCAGAGGGAGTGGTGGAGGGTCCATACTGTGTACAGAGTGCTTCAATCAAATTGCCATGCCTGGAGAGGCAAAGCAATGGGTAGAGCTGGGTGAAGCTCGGTCATTTCTCTTACTGCTTCCACTGGAGGAATTTTAGAGGTTTTGCACTGCAGCTCCTTCATTCCTTACCCAAATGTCAACATGAAACCCAGCCTACCAGGCTGTAGTTGTGGCAGCAATAGTGGTTAAAGGAGCTTCCCTTTCAGGTGCTCGTTCTCACCCGGCTGAACACCTCAGTGTTGTCCTGACAGCTGTTCATGTGGCCTTATTTAAATCAGATCAGTGAATTGATCTGGGTTTATTATTTTCCAGGTTTATTTTTAAACCTGGATTGGTTCACTGCCATGGTTTACAGCACGGCCCCACAAACTGCTGGCTTGTCGCAGCCAAGAGGCTGCAGGCTGAGTTCAGTGCTGGGAACCAGCACGTGGGGTGGGCACAAACTCCGTGAGCTGGTGTGGCTGCTGGCCCCCCCTGTTCCACGCTCTGATTTCTCAGATAGAAGCGTAATTGTTTTTTCACAGACTTTGGTGGGAAGTTCCAATTCTTATTGTTCATCCTTGCTCTGCCTTTCATTATGAGGGGTGTTGGGTCCTCTTGTTGCTGTAATGAGAACCAAGAAAAACATAATAATTCAAAGGGAAATATGAAAATGCTCTTCAAAATCAGATGTGCGAAACACTATAGCTAAAAGATAGATGTGAAGTGCTGGTTAGAGGATGCTGGAGCAAAGGCAGCTTAGAAGTTTTCTTTTTTTTTCTCTTTCAATTATTCTCCAGAAGGATGAACTCTCATTTTTGTTTCATGCAGAGTCTATGAGCACTTAGAGCAGTATTTTTGTATGCTGTGAAGTTGAAGAGAACTAGTTTCACTTTAAAACTTTATTTCTTGGCATCTGTGTTTCTTGGACTCGTGAGACGTGGGATTTGGATAAGGAAACGGCTTTCACCTTGTATTTCTCTCTGTCTTCAGGCAGAAAAGTCACATGTTTACAAGTGGGAAAATTGACACAAACTACATGGGGCAAATACATTAATTCCCTCTCCTCTTCAGAAGGCTTTTCCAAATATTGTTGGTTGGTTTTTTTTATTTGGTCTCAGAAAGTGTTGCCGTATGCTAACATAGTGCATTACATTTGCCATGCAAGCATCAGTCCCCCCAAAATGCTTATAGGCAGATATCCTGCTTCTTTGCTTTTGACCCCACCAAACCAGTTTTCTCTATAGCATCTTTGCATGTGTTCTGAACATAAACCCCTGAAAATGGATGTGATGAAGGGCTGTTTGATTGCATTATGTGAGAGGAAACTGTGCGTGCCACATTTTCAAAGCGGAGGGATGCCTTCTGAAGAGGGCAGGGGGGTTTCTGTGGATCACAGCAGGGCAGCTGTATATGGAAACCCAGCCATTCTTGCTGGCTTCTTATAAGCTGCCCACAGAGTACAAACAATGCCAGACACATGATGTATGGATTTGATTCATTTTAAAAAAAAGAAAAAGTAATAAACTCCCTTCAAATTGTAAACTAGGTTACATTTTTCAGACACAATTCCTGCAACAAATTCTCTTCAGTCTTATTTACGAGAAACTAGCGACTTCTGTAAATGTACATGGCTGAGTCCCAAGTCCTCAAGGTTTGCTGGGAGAAAGAGCTTTCAACAAAGTTGTAGTGGCAATGGGTTGTCCCTCATACCAATTAATCACAGAGGAAATCTGCCACACATCTGTCAAAGCAGGTTCCTTTCTCAGTCGCTGCCCCCAGCACTTGAAGGCAGCAGGGTCGATGGCAGAGTGGCGGCTGGAATAACAAAAATGCAGGATGCCACTGCTCTGGCTGGGCTTTTTTTCCCCGAGGACAGGCTGGCGCTGCCGGCAGACATCTCGCTCTGCTGCTTTCCCTGCCCTGACCGGTGTGATACTCCAGCTGGCCTCTCCCTCCAGATGGGCAAGGTCTGGCCCTTGGGTGCTAGGGGCGAGGTGGAGTTGAGCAGCAGTTTGCCTGTCTCGGGCCTGAATCCGACTCTGCTGTTGCCATTTGTACCAGTAGAGTCAGGCCCCATCCACGACTGCCCTTTGCTTATTCTCTGCTCCTTCTGCTGCTGCTGCAGGGCAGCCCAAAAGTTTATAACACAGGCAAGTCTCCCTCCACTCCTCCCCCTTGCTCTCAGCAACATAGATGTGCCGTAACGGAGACGATTTCAAAGGGATTTAATCAATCAGGGTGCCAAAGTATTTCATGCAAGAGAGTTCTGTGTAATGGGAAAGCCTTTTAATGAGGAGGATGTGTGCAGCAGTGAACAGCTTCAGATTTCACTGCTAGATGTGCAGGAGAGCGAACCTTGGCGCTGAGCAGTGTGTGACTTCACATCCCCGTGCAGCTCTTAAGGATGTTTAAACTTCAGCAGGTAGTTGGACTCGCAAAATGTTTGAAAACAAGGAGAAAACTCGATCATGTATAATGGGCTGTCAGTCAGCAGAAGGACTCAGCCATGTCTTTTTAGTCTGTTTTGGTAAGGGAAGGTCAGGAAGGAGATTTGAACCACAAGCTGATTCAAAAATGTTTTATTTTTTGTAAACAACTACATCTGGAACTAGTAAACTTTCAAAGTTTGAGCCAGCCCCTCACCACCTCCACACACCCCAGCCTGCCTGAAATGAATCCAGCAGCAACCATTGATTTCCATTGCCTTACAGAGCTGGGATATGATCACACCACCTCTGGGCCAGAAGAGAATACAATCACTCACTCTGAGTCATTACATAAGCTAAAGTATGTGATTTATTAAACCACAAAAAATAGGTTGTACTAACATTGAGAGTCTGACTGGAAACCACAGAAGGAGCGACATGCAGAGTTAAGGCTGGGACTCCCTCCTTAACCTAGCTTGTGGTGCCTGGGCATTGCGTGTGACCCGTGAGATCACCCGTACTTTGGAGACTCCCTGAAAGGCAGCAGACAGAAGCAAGGATGGCATTTGAGCCTTAACACTGCTTTTTCTTGCTTTTTTGGGCTTGAGTCGTGTTTAGCAAAGTGACGATTTAATTTTCTTTTCTGGTTTGGTTGGATCCTGTTCTAGTCTTCCTAGACTTGGCCCATTACCTTGGAATTCAAAAGAGCAAATATATAAAATGATAAATAATAGGAAACATTTGGAAATCTAAAATGTTTCAGTGAAATATACAGGCAACTTTCCCAAATAGTCTGTGTTTTATTTCTCATTTTCAGTCTCAGTGGAGCTATATGAGACACCACCTATTAATGAGTTCTTAGGGATTCCTTACTCTGTAGGTCACTGCACCAAGAGCACATAAAGTTTCCCAAGTGCAAATAGCAAACAGCATCTTAGGTCTTCTCTGTCTACCTAAAGTCTGCATACATCAGGCACATTGCTAGAGTGTACTCAGGTTATCACCCTATTTTTCATACTTTGTCCCTAGGTCTGTGCTACCGGTTGTTGTTGGAGACAGGATCAGTTGTGGGGCTGGGTGGCATCCTGCCCCAGTATGGCTGTCCCTGTGCTCTTAAAAACCTCTTTTCTAGAGAGGTTGTGTACTTAGCCGTGTGCGTGTTTAAGGTAGAAGGGGCTGCTGTAATCAATTTGTATTCATAAATGGTTAGTGCAATGCAAGGATGTTACTGATTGCATCAGTTGTTGGTTTCTGGTCCATGTTAGTGAGCATGAAACATTTGTTACAGACACTCAATGTTTTACAGTCTTCCGTTCCACTTAGACAAGCAGATTTGCACAAAAAATATCAAGGATTTCTGTGCATTAGAGTTACAGCACAAAATCTGCCAGAGTATTAGGCAATGACCTAAGGGAAGGCGATCACCAGCTTCTGATGTTGGCCTTGGACCTGGCTCTGACAGCACAGAACATTGTTTCATACCTGAGCACATCAGGGATGTATTTCTTCTTCACTGTGAGCCTGATATTGCTATGCAAACCCATTTTGCAGCAACTCTGTTGGCTTTGGTTTCTTCTGTTGATTTTGGGGCTCTAAATAAGCAACAGATATAATATTTACGACTTCAGTAGAATTTGGGGGGATGTAACAGCTGTTTTACCCGTTCTTGTTTCTCATGTTTGGTTGTGCTATACGGAACTGTTTTGGATGAAAAGAC
The DNA here is from genome assembly GCA_020745775.1 of Theristicus caerulescens. Lineage (NCBI taxonomy): Eukaryota > Metazoa > Chordata > Aves > Pelecaniformes > Threskiornithidae > Theristicus > Theristicus caerulescens. Next base: position 121,173,010 of record CM036561.1, on the reverse strand, counting down.
AGTATCCCTAGCCAGGCAGTACTGACTACGCTACAAGGAAAGGAATTACCCTAGACTCTGCCTGCATTAGAAATGTTTTGGAGGTTAATCATCATGTAGTTTCTTCTGGCACATCTGTACTGCATGTCCTGGAGACATTCTGAAATGGTCCCCATTGATGTACAGGGTTTGAAACCACCATTTCCATTAGACCAGTTTTCAGTAAGTCTGAGCTCATCACGCCTCGGGAGTATGTTAGATCTAGTGGATGCAGCCTTGGTGCCAAGAGGAGAGTCATATTAGAAAGCTTCTCCTTTTGTGAGTGAAATGCCTGTGAGCTCAGCTGTGAGTGACAGTGACACAGAAGACAAGGCTGTGTTCATCTAATCCTTCTTCCATCCGACTCCTTATTCCCAAACATCCTACCACCTTCATGTTGCTAAATTAGAAGAGAAAAACATCATTTCTTTCGCTGGGTTTTTTTTGTTTGTTTGGGGCTTTTTTCCTAGCTCATGAGTCTCACTCTACAATGGAACACATATTCTCAAATTAGAGTGACCTCTATGTCACCATAAGACCGAAGACCCAGTTGCTGCAGCATCTTCCATCTTTATGGGCTCTGCAAAATATAAAAACAGCGCAGTGCCAAAATTTAAAGCATAGGTGGCAAACTTACTCTCAGCCTGTCCATAAATAAATCCTTTGTAATCCCTGTTCTTTCCCTCCTCCCTTTTATACAGCTACACTGCAGTCCAAACTCCACACCATCTGCTATCTTCTAGGAACAGTGTACTGCTCAGGATTTCCCCTTCAATTTGAATTGATGGAAACATCAGAAAAGCCAGTGGAGGTGCCAAAAGGAATATGGTACAGCCGAACATGGGGCCAGACCATTTCCAGCAGTGTGCGCCGGCTGATCAGGCAATGGGCAAGTCATTAGAAAATCTAAAATTCCAGTGTGTGGGTGTGCAATTATAGCCAAGTAGGTCTCTTTTCAGGTGGTCTGCTTTTTGGGAAAAAGCTCTTAGGAGGTGTTTGCAGAGCACCATCGTAATCAAGCTTGACTCTGACCCAGGGCTCTGGTCCCAAGAGCAGCAGATAAAAGAAAGCACAAAGCAGACAGAAATTAAATAATCAACCAGCAAACCTCCTGACAGCTCAAATTCCTCCACCCTTCCTGGATATTGCAAGCGCAGGACTCTGACTCTCAAAGCGTGGCATTTCGAACGAGGCTGAGGGTGTGGCAGACTGCAGAGAGGCTCCTTGTGCAGCCTCCTTCCACAAAATGGAAGAAACCAAACGTGTAAGCTGGTGCGACTGGGCACACTGGGGCATGGCAGGATCAGTGCCACATTGCAGAAGTCCTGGACAAGTATGCTCTCTGCACTGACACTGTGTGTGTCAGGAGTAAACCTCTCCATTGCAATGCTGTCTCCGCGTGGCTGCTGTGAGCTGTGGCAGGAGCTTTCTTTCAAGACTAGGTTGAGTTTCCAGAAGTGTCTGCTGTGGAGAGAGGGCTGGCTAAAGGGCTCTGGGGACATGTCCTCCCAATTTTCAGCAGGTAGAGGTGATTCCTGATCCCTGGAGGGTGATCTTGTCACGCCCATCTGGACCTTTCCCTCCTTCATCCCCACCACTTTTTATCAGGAGGTTCTAAGTGTCACCTGAGCCCTTTGGATAAACAAGGTTGCATTGTACATTGATTATTCCCATGAAAGAGCACAACAGCTCCTTTGAAGTCATTACAGCCTCCTGTTCAAGGGCTCCCAGGGCAGAGCGCGCAGGGTCTGACTCCTCCTTTCCCTGGCAGAGGTCTTACACCCATGTGGGTCTGCTGCTTCTGGGAGAGCTATCTGTATTTACATCAATACAAGAGCAATGCTGGAACAAAACTCTCAGTTTGTTTGCTATGCTGAGCCCTTGTCTGCAGTCTGTTGTATTAATTGTGCAGAGTCTTCAGTTAATAAAATGCATTGTAAAATTGCTCTTGGAAAAGAAGTCGCTGCACATGGGAAGCGGTTACTTTCCCAGACAAAAACCCTTAATAGTTTTTAATATTCTCCCCCATGTACTCGAGAGCAGAAGTCTGTGTTTAGGGTTTATAGGAAAAAGCTTATGCAGGATTTATTAGTCTTTAAAAGACATCATTTGCTACTAGTTAGCATTTGTGTATTTATTTGTATACTTAAAGCAAAGAAGAGAGGAAAATCTCCACCTCTCCCTTTCTCTACCCTGGACTGAGGCCCTGTATGCCAAGTCTCATCCGGTACAGAGTTTTTCTATAAATGAATAATAATAAAGCCCTGAAAATAGGTTTGATATTTTTAATGGAAATGCTGACTTGACCTTAGCTGTAGAGGGCCATGAAAGGTGCTGCTGTAATAAAAGAATGACTTCATCAGGAAATCAGGAAATCCTCATTCAAACCTCCAAATATATAAATATATCCATTTATTCCATTGTGAATCAAATGATGCCATGTCCTGTAATTAAGGATGCTGGCAGCCAAGTTGTATCATACACTTATTTCCATCGCAGTACATTAGTGGCTCAGCAACTTTGGTTTCTTGGTCACCTGCTTCGGCAAATGTCCTTGGAGCTTTGTTTCACAGCTTATTTGGTGGTGACAGATCCTTTATTTATTCCCTACCTGAGGGGTAGGGATTCCACTAATTGCCTCAGGCCAACTGCTCGGAGATGATTATATGCGCTACAGGGCAGTTACAGTACAATAAAAGAAAGCAGTGGAACAGCTGAATGAGTTCCTGATGTGTTGATGGCAGGTGAACCGTCACCTAGCCTACAGTATGCCTAGATGGGAAAAACAGTCGTCAAAAATGGGCTTTACTGGCACCTGCTTTAAAGATAATGTGAGCTTTTTTCCTTTCTAAGAAAAGCAGTTGTAAGAGTATTAGTCAGTGGAACATGGCAAACAGCTTTGGCAAGATCCCAGTAACATCAATGACAAAATCCAAGGATGTCCCAATGAACCATATTCAGTCTGACAAGAGCTGACCTTGGGCCTGACGAAGGCTTATCCGAACCAGCTGAGAAATCTTTCCACTGATTTACTGGGCAAGTAAGTGGTCACTGCCTGTTTACATGCATTCAACAAACTATGCAAAAATACCTGCAATCCCTATGTCATGGTATTTTCTAGTAAAAATGAAGTTGTAAGGCCAAATTTTGATCTCAGTGAGACTGCTGCTACTCAGAGCAACATCTGAAGACTTATTCCTCTCTTCTATTTCTGGATCCCAACCCTTTCTTTCATTCCCCCAGGCCTAAACACAAGCCACTGCCTTGATTACTTAGCAGCAGTCATCAGCAAATGTGCTGAAGGAGATGTCTTGAAGCAGGAGAGAGCATATTTCTTTTAAAAGTGGGTTAATGGAAGAGATTTCCCAGCCTTCAAAGTGTCCATACAAAGTCCTGGTTCAGTTTGCTCACCTTTGATTTTTATCCCCATACAGTAGCTGATGCAGTAGTGATTTATCCTGACTACTAAAGTGACACTTGAGTCTCCAGACTCGGATCATGAAAACCATTAGCCTAAAAATCAATACAGAGGAGGGCAGAAGGCTTTCATACATAGAACGGGGCACTCCTAAGATACTCCTAATTCCCCCTCTCTCTGTTGAGGGTTGCGAATAGCAATGGGATTTGACACTCTTCCCACGTAGAAAAATAGCAACCAGTAAGCTCTAAAAATAGGGTTTTAAATTACTCTGGAGCAAACAGGTCTTGTGTGGGCGACATTATAAGAGTGGAGCATTGCTATAAGCAACTGTATGATTACTGTTAGAATCAATACCTTACTCAGTTACTAGGCTAGTACTATGTGCAATTAATATACACCTCAGTATAGGTTTTATGGGCAAAATCCGGATACGGGTATCTCTTTGGTTCCACCAGCTGGAGCCTTCCTGTCCTCACTCAGTTACTAAATCCCCCCTCCTTGCCAGTCTTAATAACACCTCTAGCCCCTACTGCTCCATAGTGCCTGACGCAGACCTTTATACGTGTCTCTTCCTGGCCTGCCTTCCTATGATGGGACTCCAAAGGTAACACTTTTGTTGAGGGCTTTGCAGTGCCCTAGAGGAAAAGGATAGGTTAGGATTTGCCTTTTCATGTACCTGTCCAGCACTTTGCAGATGGATGTGAGAGGATATATTATATGTGGGCATTTTGTAACTGTTGAAAGTCTCATAAGGATCTCCAGTGGGACCATTTTTCTGTGGAACTGCGTGCGCCTCAGTTACAAGACGCTGGGGAGGGGACGCAGTCAGCTTCCAAAGCCCAATTATCGTTTAACCATCTGGCCAGCCAGGAGTTAGCTCCCCAAAAGCTGTGGACGCATTGTGCTGGGGCTGATCTGCTGAGGGACTGGGTGTCACTTGTGGGTAGGTACCTGCCACCAGACAGGACTGAGATGTGGAGATTGCCAGGGAGAGCGCCCAGGGCAGCCTTCTCACCATTTCATATTTTTTTACTCCTTCACAAATTATTTTCAAAGCCTTTTTTAGAAATCAACAAATTTGTAATTATACAATGCTCTTTTCATATGAAGAAGAATTTTGAAGAATTTTCATATTTCTAGTGTTTTGCAAGTGGCTTGTTAGGTTTATTTCTTTGCAGTGCTGTTATTTCTGTTGGTAATTATGTAGCTAGAAAATTAACATGACAGAGTCACCCATATCATTTTCGAGCTGATCCGAAGTGGTAGCCTGCAGTGATGCATTAGATATTAGACAAAACCTCTGAAACATTTTTACTAATACTCAGACAAGATTTAATTTACTGAAGAATTTATTCTGCTCCACTGTTTTCATTCAATTGTACATACTGCTGAAATTGAAATTATTTTATTGCTGAACTGAGGTGATGGGCTGCCACAGGAAACTTAATTGCTTTCTGAACTAAGCCATGGCAGAGTGAAGCTGGTGTGGAGGGAAGGGAGGAGAATATGTCAGATGTTGATTTTTGTCTGCCATAGAATAAAATGAATTATTCAAATGACTGCTAAGAAGAACAAGGGTTATTTAGTTTGGGCTGTAAAACAGGATGAGCATTGCAAAAAGTCACTAGTGAATTGTGCTAAAAAGAAACCTGTAAAGTATGTGAAACAGCTTGTCTGTGGGGGTCTGGGTAAGCCTTGATAGGCACTGTGGACTTCTCTCTCTCCCGCAAAAGTGTATAGAGATCTTTTTCTTTTAAAAATAAAAACTATGGAATATCTAGAGATAGAGAGAGAGGAAGATGGGCACTATCACTTGTCTTCTGACATAAGTAACAGGATGACCTTGGTTCATCCTAGCTAGCAATCTGGTACTCTATAGCCAGGCAAGTAATGCATAAATATTGGTATTATGTTGGAATTTCTACATCAATGCCTTTTGCAATGACTGCTTCTTGTTCATGTTCTCTCTGAGTACTCAATATTTCAAATTAACTGTGTATAAATACTTCTTGAAAGCAAATGTCAGAATCATATGCATAATTGTTTTTGTAGACCACGTTGTAAACCTACATGCATTTGCAGGAAGCTGGAAATGCTCAGACACTCCTCCAGTCACAGGACAGAGATATTGCCAATGTTTTTCTCAGTGCAAACAAAATGCAAATTCAGATTTTATCATTGGGAATTTTCCGTGTGAAGAGAAGACACTATTTTTTCCTGCAGTCTTTCTATCCCTTGTGTGCCTTGATTCTAGTTATTTACCAAACCCAACATGATACCATAAGTACCTCTTAGAGCCAAGGATGTGGACCTATAAAATGGTCCTTTATTCCTCTTACATTGAGTGGATGCTGAGAATCAAGATACTTTAATCTACCTTCGCCATTCAGCGTCTTTCCCACACTTGAGCCTATCTTGAAGTCATAAAAAACTCTCTGCAAATGTATCATCTCTTATACAAAAAAATAAAGTCAGTGGTTTATAGAGCTTCCTATCTAAAATCGTTAAAGAGAATTTTAACAAGCTCTAGTAAATCTGGATGAATGGGAAATCGTCTATGAACATAGAACCAAATAAAACCTGCTCGCCAAATTCCTAACTGATGTAAATCAGAAGTCTCTGGAGTAGTGTTGTTTTACAACAGCTAATATCTATCCCTGTGCGTTCACTTTAATTCCTTGTGTGACTTGTGTAATTTGATATCTGTGAATGTTTAAGTAAATGAATTTTGTCCAAAAGGAAGTTTGCCAAAAAGTAAAAATCACACAGCTATTTTCAAGTATCTTTTAATGAGAAATTGGTGCAGCTGTCTTGAAATCACTTTGATTTTCACTTTCTTGTTCATAGTGCTTCAGTCTCCAGTCAGAGAGCTCACAAATTATGTGACTTAGTAAAAACAATCTCACAAGATACTCATAGAAAAGTCACTGTTTGAAAGACATTTATGGCCAAAACGTTGTCAACTGCTTTCCAACATGTGTATGGACAATAGATATGAATGTATCTACTGCTGGATAATTAATCAGGGGTAAAGGGCTTCAACGATACGCTACGGTGGATAGGTCTTAGGCTGGCTTTCTCTTTAGGCTGAGTTTCAGTCTTGTGGGAAGACGTGGGTTTTTTTGCCGGGTGAATCCCGGTCGCTGGCTGCCTGCACATGGGGGGAATGGGCTCACTCGTGAGTGCATCCAAGCTCAGGAGCCTGATGTGGGTATCTTCACTGCACCCTTAGTTCAGTTATGATTGTTATTAACTCGAGCTGTAATTTAGGTTTTTCTCCTTGGCTGCACACTGAGCAGTAGCTCATGGAAAGGCGTCCTTTAAACTCAGCCTGGTTGGCCCATCTGGGGTGTGAGCAGGAACTCCCTTTCTTCAGCAGCTCAAATGCCACCTCCTCTGCTTGTCGAGCTTGAGCTGGAATATACTGAAGTGTCTCATTAATGGAATTTTCAAAATTAAAAGAAAAAAAAAAGAAATTATTCCTCAAATCAACTGTGAAACATTTGCTGCAAAAGCGAATAAGCCTGCTTCTGCTCCAAAATGAAGTGAAAACTGAAATGGATGCACGTCCAGATGACAAAAGTGAAAGCCAAACAGCAGTGCTCAAATATGATGTTACTTCTTCCCATGTCCGCAGGCCATCAGCGCCCAGATTGCCTGGAGTCCCAGGCACACACTTGTGTGTACAGTGACATCTAGTGACAAAGGAAATATCAGTGAAAAGCTGTCCGCAGGACATTTTGCCCAGCACAGTCATCTAAACAGCTGTAGTTACAGCTACGGGACAAATATTCTTGGCTTTGGCAGTTCCCTGAGACTAGTGTGGTTTTTTTCAAAGGCACGGAAATTCCTACCTTGTCAGGTTAATGTTTAACCTTCTAGCAGCTGGCTGCAAATATAGAGACTAACTTCACAGTCTTACCTTGATGTGGTGCAAAAGGTGTTTTTTATTCCAGGTGCCATTTGTGGCAGTATTTGTTGGGCTTTTTTTCCCCAAAATTATTTCTCATGTTACTTTACCCCCTGCAACTGGATAACTAGACATAGAGAATGAGTTTATTGTTTGAGCTATCATGCAGCTAAAAGGAAGTCTTTCCAAATGTAGGTTGATAAGGAAACTCTTTTAATAGTCCTTTAAAAAAACTTAATGCTTTTAAAATACTTTTTAAGCATGAAGGTTTTAAAACAAAAATTAAACCCCATGCTTTTCATATATATATATTTCTTTGTTTCCTTAGCTGTGGCTGGGATACCCATGTATTCCAGGATGGGTACCTCTCTGCATCAGACCTGTTTTAGAGAAATGGCACTTCATTTTGGCCTTAGTAGATGCTTTTCACGTGGTTACTTACTTTCATCATGCAAACATCTCATATTCCTTAAAGGCTTTTTAACTGACCCAGGTCTGGAGCACACTGGTGGATGTCGCTGACCCTGGGAATGTGTGGAGAAGAGGAAATGTAAAGAAATAACTCAAAGCATAGGAAATTCAGTGGGATCAGTCAAGAGGTTTTTTCTTTTTTCAGTGGAGCCTGGGTTTTCATGGCAGCCAGCCTGAGATCAGAGTTTTTCCCTTTCGTTTCAAGATATATATGGGTGGATTTTCAAGCCTTATTTCTAGAATGTCAAGTCTGAGCTACGAAGCTGCCAAGCCTCCACCCCTTGCAAATCAGAGATCTCCTATTGTCTTGAATTTGAAAATCCTGGCTAATTTTAACTTAGAATGAAAATTTATTGACTTACATAAACAATGGAAAGTAGAGGGCCCCAGAAGAAAATTGCCTGAGAACATGCTTTATTTTAGGTCTAAATGTAGTTCCATTGAGTTTAATGTGATCACATAACTGTTTAAAGTAAAGTATGCGGTCAAGTGTTTTTCTGCATCAGAACCATAAGTGCCTAAAGCAGCACGGTTAGGGCACTTATTGACCAATGCCATTCATTTTGCCAGCATAGAAGAAATTCATAAACATAGAGGAGATTTTTAAAACTCAGTTTAGATATTCACACACATTTTATTAATTTCTCCTGAAGGCACAACTGAGGAGGGATGTGTTTTTCTTTGTATGCACATGAAGTGCTGCTTAAATTCTTGGCTCTACATGAGCGATTTTATTAAAATCAAGTATAATATAGCTTAGCAAAATTGTTTCTTAATTATTAAAGCAATTAGAGGGATCTAAGAAAGAACTTATTCCCACTAGGCTAAGCCTGCATATAAAGCCTCCCTTTAAGCTTCCTATTTCAGTTGTTCCACATTCTTATAAAACGCCTACTAATCACCCTCTAAGCTCAGGCAAACACAAAAGGGGTGAAGTGCTATCAGAAAAAAATATTGAAACATCACCAGCATATAGTCAGGCCAGCGATACGTTCCTATAGTCGCTTTAAGCTGATACAAATACAGAAAAGGCCTTTCTTCCACCCACACAGGAGGTCTGGAGAGGGAACGGATCCAGCTGAAAGCTAACCAGTAACACCAACAAATATACTCTTTAGCCAGATAGCTATTCTGGCTGTACCAGGTTGGTGCAGGAGAGCCAAAGTCCAGCTGGAAGATATAATCCCTCCTTTTAGTGGCTGCTTGTTCTTTTCTTGGCTAAAAGCATCAGTGGAGCCACACTGCAAGGATTTACCCAAGTTCAGCTCTTCTTCTGCGTGTCCAAAATTGATTGCAGGTGTTAGCCTTGCAGACTTTGAAGAGGAATCATGCTGGCCATCTCCATCTCTGCCAATAAATATTTTCTGACTTGCTTCATGCTTTTTAGAGGAGTATTTCCTAGCCACTCTCTGAATTGTAGACTTTGGTCATCAGTTGATTTAGTAGCTCTCCTTAATAAGTGCATCCAACACACCTGCTCTGCCACAGAAGCACTTTACTTGCCCAGACACAGTGGGGCTGTGGAATAGTTGTAGTTGTGATAAAGCCCCCAAAGGATCCTATAAAACTAATGGGGTCAAGAGAGTGTTGCCCTATGCAGGTACCACCATTCCCAGTGTTGTCATTTGTTTCTGTTTAAGTATTATGTTTAGACTGGTAGCAATTGCTGTAGTTCAATCACTAAAATGTACCTGTGATTAATAATTGCTATAATATAAGATGTGTAAAGTTTTACCACTATGTCCTAGAGGGCTTGTTACAAGAATGACCAGTTTAAAGCTGAAGCCAGGAATGTGGTAATGAGTGCATATAATAGAAATGTTAATTAAAACACTCTAAGGAGAGAAGGGAGGGGAAAGCTCTGTGCCCCATGTTATCATGTGGTATCCCTGTGCCCATTCACAGAAAAAGAGAGCCAGGGAAGCAGGAAAAAAGAGGCGGCCGTACTTAAGCTAAAGCCAGCGGCTCTGAGCAGGTTTAAAAGCCATCTTTAATGATCACAGCCTGATGAGCTCCCAGTGTGGCTCTACACATAAGCCTAAGAAACACATCACACTACGAACGCCCCAGGGAAAGCCAGCCCCGAGTGAGGAGGAGGGGGCAATTAGACAAACTCACAGGCTGAGATGCATGAACAGCTAAAGCGGATCATTATTGTTAAGGAACTAAATAATGCATGTGGTTCTTCTCTAACTTGGTCCTATTATTGCAGATCTGTTCTTTCTAGGGAAGTAATTTTTTTAAACCTAAGACTTTTCTAGTGATAGCAGTGACTTTGAGTAATCTGACAAACACGGGGCACTGCGTCCCTTTCAGCCCTGGGTGACCATCTTGTACGCGTATGGACCAACACCCTAATGCATTTCTCAAAAATGTATTAGATGTACCTCCCTGAGCTGCACTGGTCAGCTTAGGAGTTCATATGTAAGGATCACTACAAAAGAGGGGATTGGGGATGTCTGGCATTCATCAGAAAAGCCCTCTGAATTATAGGGGAAGTGCCCTAAGCCTGAAGAAGCTTGTAAATGCTGCCATCATTTTCTTGCTCCAGCGTGACCCTGGCAGGAGACACTGAGAAAAGGAAAAAGATGAGTCCAGACACTAGCGAAGGCTAGAATCAATCACAGAAATTTTAAATAATCTATAGAGGTGCAAAGTGTCTTGCAAGATAGAAGGGCACATGAGAGCCTTCTGTTTGACTGAAGAGATCACCTCTCAACTTCAGTTGCCAGAATTCCAAGAATTCAGGGTCTTTGCAAACGTACTCACTTCTCAGACTGCAGAGTTTCCCTCACCAGAGAGTGGTGGTGCTTGGAAAAACAAAGAAGTTGAGGTTTAATTTTAATTATGTCCTGATTTTTTTTTCCTTCTTTTTTTTCTTCTACTTTTTTGTTTTCTATTTTTTCTGGGGGGAAAATTACTTCCTTTAACCATATTTAATAGAAACGGGGTTTTTTAAGTGGGCTCTAGGATACTTCAGCTTAACATTGGTGCAGTTTATTCAAACCTAATTTAAATCCCAGCTCAAACCTACTTGAGACCAAATGGACTCAGACTTACAGTCCAGCAGCTATCTTTACGTCATAGATGTTTTTTCTCCTTCACATGGCAGGCACTGATTTCACAAAACTCTGAAACATGACTTAATTTAACATATATGCTAATAACCAGTTGCAGTTGATTTCAATATACGCTTAAAGTTAACTGTGTAGTTAAATGCTTGGCTGAATCATGACCTGTATAAGTTATTCTTTTAATTATTCTCCAGTTAAAAGAACTCTTAAGTTTTTTCGTGATTGCTTGCAGTTGTGTCTGAAAATAACTGTTGTGAATCCAACCCTTACAGGGGATTGTTTAAGCCAGTTAGTAGCTACTTATCTCCTGCCTCTCCCTGTAACATCTGGATTGGTTTCTGGTAATATCATGCTAAACGAGGGTGAGAAACCCAAAGAATTAGATTAAGGGGAAGTTATAGAAGTTTCCTGGGCTGTAGTTCGTTGCCAGATGGTGACTCATGTTGGTGAGAAACAACAACAACAATAGCAATTATGGATACATCCCAAGCCAGGAATTAAAATCTGTGCAACCAGGTTTACATTCTCAGATGAGCTTTTGCTAAATGATTTGGAACAGAAGATGGGCTACTCAAAAGGAGGAGCAGAAAGTATTTCAAAATTGCTCCCTCAGAAGGGAAGCATCTCAGGGTACATGAAATACATTTCTCCTGCACCCCAAAATAACATAATGGGATGTAAGGCTTAGAGCTCTGGTTATGGGATTCCGTCCTTTGTTCTCTTTCCCCCAGTAGGATTTTGTAAGCCAGTAATTCAGAGAAACCTGAAAGCATTTCCTAGGAGAAATACTGTTCATATTGTTCATCTTGGAGAATAAAACTTCTACTGTTTTCTGCTTATGTTTACTGATTATCTGTTAGAGTATGTGCACTTGAGTGGAGGGGCAGAAACCAAATTCCACAGATATAACGACATTTAAAACAGGTTTATATCAAATTAATTTTAGTTAATTTTTATGCCTTGCCTTAAAAACACTTCATTTCCCAGTGAAGCATGTAACAGTTCTGTTTAGCTGAAGCACAGGTGAGATGGTTGTAGTGTTCAGTACTTGATTTTATAGTATTGCTAGAAATGGTATTTTATATTTTGTATTTTTTAAAAAAAATATTTTATATTTATAGTTTTACTATAAAATGGTGAACTTTTGCCATCTTTGCATCTCATTTGTAGGAGCAATGACTGACAGGACCATTGGATTTCCTATTCAGTCAGATTGCTAATACTGTTTAGGAGTCAGAGGCTGTACAAATGAAAGGTGCAATGGGGCTGGATTAGCATTCTGCGTTCACATGTTCATTCTTGAAAACGAGGAAATTGCGTTACATTAAAATTTCATCTTGATTTTTGGCAGAAACCAATGCTCTAGATAATCAGCAGGAATACAGGTAACAGGCAAGTTGGGGCCTGTAACACAGGGGGGGTTCCTCTTAATTTCCCAGTCTGCTGGTCTTGCAGTAATTACACGCTGATTTATCTTCAGGGAGGAGAATGTATATGTGCCTTCTTTATATAACTACTAAACCCTGGCCAAGGATCTTAATTAGGCCTTCATTTTGCCTTGAAGACTTGGGAATTAACTTTACAGTGTCCTTCCCTTAAAACTTGTTTTGTGATGTTAGTGATTTCTTTCAGTTTATCACAGTTTTTGCAGTATTTCAGCTGTATTTGCTCCGTGCGTGTGTGTATAGTGATGCACTGTGGGCCAGGACATGGTCCAGTTTAAGTCTGTGATAGCTTGGGCTCAATGAGTAACATTTTAGCTCAGATTTAGAAGGAAAAAATGTTTTTGAAAAAATCAGTTCACATAATTCCACTTAAGATACTAGTTCATTATTATTGTTTTCTCTGCTTTTTTTTACTGGCTCAAGTTGTGGATTAATATATTTATTACATCTGAGAAAGGACATAACTTGAAGCAATCTGAGCTTCAGATGTTTGTGAGGCAGCATGTAAGTAAAAATCTTTCAGGGTTTCTTTGCTCTCATGTCAGTAAGGCTGCACGTGTTGAGAGATTTGTGCTGTTCAGCTTCTTCAAGAAACTGATGAAGATACTGAAGGAGGGAAATAATTGAGGAAAAGATAATACACCAATGGAAGTGAAATGTTGCTAAGATGAAGAGGACTAGCTGACTTTGCTTTTCCTATCTTTTTTTTAACAACAGCAGAACTTAGTGAGCTATATGATGATAGAAGTATATCATTTCACTTTGCTTCTGCTTTCAAAAGTCCGGACAGAGTACTTTTCAATTCTACTTTATAAATTGTAATTTTCAATCCATACCATGTCAGTGCGTTAAGTGGAATGAATGAAAAGGAGAACAACCAGTCCAAAATTGGCACTGGAGAAATTATATTACCAAATGTATATAATGATCTTGTAAAAATTGCTCTCTGCTTCACTGAAATCTTTTTCACACATTTCAACACGATATCGCGGGATTTGCGAAGGTGTCATATCACAAAATAAAAAGCCTTTGTTAATTAAAAAGAGGCAATCTTGAACATGACTCGGTTAAGGCTGAGGATTTTTGTGGTCTGGATTCCAGGTGATAAACCTTTGCACTTTACATAATTTTGGTGATACAGTGCAACACATATTTGATGTTACAGACTGTCACCTCTTCTCAACCTCTACATGCCAACAAGTTTGATAAGCATCATGCGTCAAGCTTTAACAGTCTGTTAATCTTTAAACTTACTGCTTTGACTAAAGTCTTCCAAAGCTTTGCATTGAAACATACTGATTGCAGTTTGACTAATGTGAATATATAAGTGACCAAGCTTGAATTTCTTCCTTACATAGGCTTCGCTGGCATTGTCATGTGTCGTTTGTGTTATATTTAATTTCCCTATATGAAAGCGTTTGGACTAGTCCTATGACCTTAAAATTAGTACAGATATGGAAATGGATGGCTCAGTGTCAAGTGGCTCAGCAGTTCCTGAATTCTGATCCTAGCTATAGCAACGAGTGCTGGATAGCTTTGGACAATTAATTTAAAACTAATTTATGCTCTCCTTAAATGAACAACCTCGTTTAATAATATAGGTCTGATTGCAAGAATAAGTGTTAGTAGAATTTCCTTCTGAAACAGAAAAGTTAAGTTTTCTCATCTGTAAAATGTAATCAGTGGTCAAAAATAGTATTGCAAGAATTCAGACACTCTTGCATAGGTCATTTTTTTAATGTATATAGTTTTAGTAGCACTCAAAGTCAGGTTTCAATTTAAAAAAAAAAAAACCAAACTGTGAACTGTTCCTACCTTAGTAGTGGCCTTGCTTACTAGAACCTGTAATATTGTCATGATTGCTCCGATCCATAAACATGGCATCTGACTGCAACTGACCTGCTGAAGAAAATACAGCTTTAGAAATCCTGCGTTAAGAATCTCCTTGCACCCCCCCACAGTAACGCAAGTATTAGAAGTACACTAACAGCGTTTAACTTAGGTTTTAGGGTTTTATTTATAACTTCCTCCACATTATAATAGTAAGGTGTAGTAAGGTGAAATGTTTTATACTAAGGAATAAAATTGTACAGCACAGTGGGTTTGGATTTGAGGGTGGCACCCACTGCAGTAATGGTGTTGCACCTCATTACTGAACTATAACATCATGAACCAGTGTAGCCTCGAAGAGTATCCAGAACAATTCACAGCAAATTATTGCCGTAGAAGATGGGTCAGGCTTGATATATTCCCTAGACTCTGTAGAAGTGCTGGCTGTGAGGGAGGGTTAAAAGCTCTCTTATAGCTCCTGCAGAGCTTGGCATTATGGCTCACCACCTCCAGGGAGGTGTCAATTGAGAGGAGATGGGTGTGGAATCAGGCTAGATGAGGGACTACTAGCATGGGGATGGCAACTGAACTTGCATTTGCTGATGACTCTGTGATAGCAGAAGGGCAGGAGAACGGAGCTTTTAGGACCTTCACAAAAATTTGGAAGGCAGGTAGGAAAATTACTTGGGCATCACTTGAATGATAATAGAGAGAAGCAGAAGAGAATTAAAGTATAGGGAAGAGAAGAGGAAACAGATTTCAAGACAAAAAAAAGCATTTTTGGCCATGGCACAAATAGCCAACAGGACACAGAGGATGAGGAGCTCAGCTAATAATTCCTGATGCCTCCTTTCCAGGGTATTTCCACTGGCATTTTTTGGATGTTGCATATAAGCCAAATTCCACTGTGACAAATTTATATTCTTGGATCTGCTATAGCATTAATGAATAATGTACCTGTCTTTAGCGGTATGTTATTGCGGCTGTCAGCAGCTACGGTGTTGTTTTTCCACTCATCTGGCTGAACTTCAGCTCATGTGGAGGAAAGAGATTAAGTCTTTCCTGTTCTCTACATATTTGATTTGCCATATGGCAAATGGCAAATCAAGTGCAGATGGTGGCTTACAAATGGAGATATACAAATCCGTTATTAGTATTTCTTTAAGGTTGTTTCATGTTTTAATCATTTGGCCTTCAGCATTGTGTCTCTCTAACTGTCCTTGAGGTGTGCAAGAGTTACTGACATTTCCCTGGCTGTCATGGGCTTATGGACCAAATTTTCCTGTCTTCAGTGACATGCAGACAATTTCAAATTATCCTCCAAGCCACTGCGAAGAACATGTGAAATGGGAACGATCTCTGTATGCATTTAAACATACCACTCGCATACACGCAGAACATCAGTTTCTGGCCAATTCTGCCATGGTTTATGCCAGCATACAGGGCTGCCTGGCAGAAGCGGCTCCTGCAACAGAAACTGGCTATGACTTCTCAGCCTGGTAACGTCAGAGGCAGGGTCATGGCCAGGACACCAGGTAATTGTGCTGGTTTACCGTGTTACCTCGAGAACTTCAACAAATTGGGAATTGTCTGAAAACAGGAGTGGAAGGTAAAACCAGCACCGCCTGCCCTTACTGTGCGGTGACTGCACCTCATAGGCAAATAGCCAAACCCAGACACTGTGTCTCACTTAAGTAATTTGATGTAGTCATAAAGTGTATCATTAAATTGTAAGTATCTGCTTATTAGCATGGTAGAAGAAATAAGCAACAGTTAGTTGAGAACTTCATAAAATGTGTTTCACAGGAAGAGGGAAAAGGCACAGTAAAGTTTCTTCATTCTTGCCAGAGCTTCTAGTGACTCTCACACTTGAAGGTATCTTATGTTCCATTCCTAATAAAAGTCCGGCAGTTCAATCTCCTTACTAGATGCAACCCGAACCTGTAAATATGTCAGCCATACACCATCAAGGGAAAACAGTGTTATAGATCTTGTAACCTTTTTGATAGTTATCTAATAAGCCCGATTACTAAATACCACAGGAAGGAAGGCTAATGCGAATAAAATCCAGCAAGCCGCTTCAGTGGTTCTCACTTTTATGCAGGGAGAGCTTTGTTTTTTAGCAGAAGACGCTGTAGGGAATGGTATTCTCATAAAATGCGCAGCTAAGTGTTGAGTAATGCACCTATAAACAGAAAGCAATTAGTAAATATCTGATCATGGATAATTAATAATAAAACAGGACTGCATTGTTTGACTCAAGTGTTCAGAGAAACACGCAGCTCTGGCTTTTCAAAAACATCTGAATGTATTTTGATTTGACAAAATTCTTCCATTTGAAGTTAGAGCTCTTGGCATCTTCTGAAGAGGCTAAAAAGCATGTGGGTATGAATGATCCAAATAAAATACTCTGCATGGATTCCCAGATTGCTTTTGATAATGTTCTTCACAAAAGGTTTTTAAGAGAAATGAAGCATGACAGGGGTGCTGCTGGCATGGATATATAATTGGCTGAAAAAGAAGAAACAGCAGATTGGTGTAAACGGGTGTTCCCATAGAGGAGGTTTGCAGTGAGGTTCTGCAGGGGTCTGTGCTGGAGCGATGAGATGGTAAAGTTTGGTGATGTTATAAAGTTATGTTGAGGAGGAAGAAGAAGGACTGCATAGAACTGGAGAAAAGCCCTTTTAGCAGCAAGTGACTGGGCAATAAACCGGCAGATGAAATTCCCTGTAGATAAATGTAAAATGGTACGCATTGGGAGATACAGTCCTAGTTTTGCATATGAAATGGTGGGCTCTGAGCTGACCCTTACCACTCTGGAGCAAGCCCTTGAGTTATCATAGCTAGTTCCATCAGCACATCAGCTCGGTGCTTGGCTGCACTCAGAAAAGCAAATGAAATGAGAGGAATGGAGTACAAACCAGAAAACATTGGTTTGCCATCAGTTTAACTACATCTGAAATACAGCATGCATGTCCGGGACTCTTAGCTCAACAAGAGTATTGCAGAACAAACAAGATTAGAGAAAAGCAGCAAGTATGATGAATGTTTTGGAACAGTTTCCATGTAGGGAAAGACTGAATAAACTAGTGCTCCTCAGCTTGGAAATCAGGCATTTTGGAGGGGGTAGCAGCCTGGGGAACTCCTTGCCAAAGGATGCTGTAAATGCAAAAAGTGTACTTGAATTCAAGAGCAGATTGAACAAGTATTTGCAAGATAGATCCTTTGGGGATTCCCACACTAAAAAATAACAGGCTCAGAAAATCACCTGAGCTGAAAATAGTGGGAAGCAGGAATACAGTTTCAGGTTTTTACAAAGCACAGAAAGGTTTTCTCATTACAATTAAACTGGCAAAAATTGCTGTAAGGCAAACACAGTGTTTCCTCCTGCCTGAAGTCTTTGCTTTTCTTTTAGTTTTCTTACAGCAGTTTAAAACTTACAGATAAATAAAATTTTGTTATGAGATACACTTTTCATTTTGAAAATGGGTAAAGCTGATTTCTTTTCTCTGTCACAAGCTAGACATTGCCCAGGAGTTGAAAAGCATGAGGAAATCATTAAAAGCAAAGCAAGGAGCCCTGTAACCCTGCAGGGCCTTCTGAAAGTGCAGTTTGGTAGCAGGGTATCTTTGTGTTTGAGTGATGGAAATGGATGCTAGAACTTCTCCAAGGTGCCTGTGGGTATACTCGTTGCTGACCAGGACCTGCTTGAACTGGGAACATGTTCTCACTCCATCTCACCCGTTCTTGAGCAGAACGTTCTTGGGCATCTGTTTTTTTTCCTCTGGACGCTACTTCTTTCATTAAGGTTACACCTTCATTAGGGGTTCTCTGTGTGTCTGTAGGGCACGTGGATGAGGAGGAATGGCACTGCCCCATCCCATCGGTGGATGCGGTGTAGGATCCCCATCTCTGTCACTCACCTACTGGGCAACCTTGGGGACATCATTTTGCTCCTGTATTGTTCTCTGCTGCAGTCTCAGCAGGGTCTGCAGCAATTTGTACCTCTTGGGATAATAGCGATAAGTTATTGTAATAGTGAATATGTGGATAATGACAGGCTACTTGAACTTACACAGCCAGGCTTGCTCAGAAGAAGCTGGAAAACCTCTTCCCTGCCAGATTAGTCTTATCCCTTAGTTTTTTCAATCACAGCAACCAATCTAGGGGCATTTTGCTTAGGATTCCTCCCAGTGGGAAGCAGGTCTTCAGAAGCATTAATAAAACAAGGAGTAAAGGTGATGCCTTTTACAGTCAAGTATTTTGTAGCGATAATGTTATTTTTCCTTTTAAAATTGATTTCAAAGCATGAAAGCCCAGAAATATGTGTGTGAATAACTGACTAGACCTACCTCATAATTTTGGATTGTGTGTGGCCCCCACGGCCTGAATTTAAGAGGCAAGAAGAGGAATTAGGATGCCTGGTCTAGCTATCAGCTGCACCACGGCTCCCTTGCATGACTTGGGTACCTCGGTTTCCCCATCTGCAGCAGCCTGACGATTAAACTGCCTTTCTTCAACCTCTTGCCTCGTCGTTTTAGCCTGTGATCTGTTTATGGTAATGACTGTCTCGGTACGTCCTTGTACAGAAGGCTTCACTCCTGACTGGGAACTTGGGGCATAACAGTGCATATAACATTATGTAAATATTGAAGTCAGGAAAAAGGCTTTATTGCCTTCATGATTCTACCCTAGAGGCTTTCTCTTTGGCCTAGATTTGATGAAAGCATTATCATCTGTGTTACACAGACCTCCAGAGCTTTACAGTAGCTGGGTCTAGTGGGGAAATAAATTAAAAAAAAAAAAATACAGAATCCTGACATTGCAGCACTAATAGAGGCAAAACCGTTGATAGCGTCAGTAGGGGTTTTTCAGCGTGGTTGAGAGCAAAGTTAAAATTGCCTGATGTTAGTGGTCTCCTTTCAGAGCTCTGTAAAATAACAGCGTGTTACCTATGAATCATGCCTGGCATTCAGATCTCCGCGTCCTGGCCCAAAAGATTGCAACATTCACTGTCAAGGGAAATACCTGGCTTCTGAAGTTACAGCAATGTGGTAATTTAGAAGGAAAACCGAGCTCACAAAAGCTACAGCTAATTTTCAGGCCTGGCTGTCATTCATCAAGGGTGCGTTCCCACACAAAGCCCGGCCAACAAAGGGATCCTTGCACTGCCGTGTGCTGCATTCCTCCACCTCCCCCTTCTCGCCGTGGAAAAGATGCCTCTTTGTGCTGGAGATAAGTGAAGAAGAAGGATTTACAGGACAACAGTAAGCTATACCAGGGACATCTCAACTGTAATTAAATCCTTTATTCACTTTTTCTCCCAGTGGGGGCCATATTAGTAGCTGAACGGCACATACTGTTAAACAGTATAAAAAATATTTAAACAGTGGTTGGGTTTAAATGCAAATCTACCGAATCCAGGGAGCTTGGGTTGATTTCTTTCCCGTGCAGAAAAAGAAGTGACATTGTGGCTGAGGTTAAAGGAAGGTCGGCTTAACTAGTCAGGATTGCAGCTGGAGAAGGCTTTTCAGCTCTGCCTGAAAACATCTCCCTGACTTAAAAGCCCACAGCTTCAAATGTTGTTCTCGCCCGCACGCTGAGTGCCTCGGGGTTGGAGGGATTCCCTGCCGAGGGGTCGGCCTCCCAGCCCCAGGGGCTGGTGGGTTTTGCCGTGCGGCGTGTCCGAGCGAAGAGGCTGATGGTTTTGTGAGTGCCCGCCATGACCGACCACTGTTTCAGCTTGCTGCCAAGTTGCCATCACGTGGATTCTCTAAATCGGTATTCCAACATCTTTTTAAAAATACCTACTTTAGCTTGCCTGCAGCGTATTGGAGTCCACGCAGGGATCCAGGTGAACTCCTTGGCTTCGTTTGTGAAGATGAACTTAAAAATCTGGAGAGTACCCTCCTGGTCTTTGAATCTATGACTGCAGTAATAATTAAAGATCAGTTTTCCCATGGAGTTGGTGGTTTACTGGGGGAGGGGCTGTGGCTTTTGATGAACAGTAGGTTCTCTTTCTACCTTTTCTAAATTGCCTTTAATTACAAAACTCACTAAGTAGCCAGCAACAGTGAAATCCCCAGGAGTTGCAAATAGCTGCCATGTGTCTTTTTCTCACACTTGCAGAGATTTAGGATGTCTGCCAAAGTCATACAGCAATAAAGAAGCTTAAATATATTAAATGAAATAAAATGCCATCAAAGCTTACAGTGCCCTCTCCTCTAGTCCTCCTGCTTTATCTGTTTTTCTCCCTCTCCTGACTCACTCTTTCTTCATGCTCATTTGTTTGTAATTGTCTGCTCTTTATTTTTTCTCTCCTGTTTCTTTTTTCCTTCTTTTGGGAGGACAAACAGGCAAACTGAGGGAGCCCAGCCTGTTATCTGCACAGTGTTCTTTGATGTTGCTGTGTCTTTTCATACATACGAATATATCCCTTAGCTTTCATTGCTTCTTTCCCATACCTTCCTTCACTCTTCTGCATCGCATCTCCATCTTCCAGGCTTCACTTCTGCATATTATATATTGCCCTCCATGTTTTGTCCTCCAGCCCTGTCAAACTGCTAAAATCAGTGTTGGCTACATACAGGGTATGTAAGTGTGGTTAATAGGTTTGCACATGCATTTATTTGAGTCATCTGTTTGAAAACCATGCATGTATTTATGTGTGTGTTCAGCTGTAACTGATTGGCCTTGATTTCTAGGCCTTGCTGTGCTGTGGGTACTCCCATCCATGCTTTGTTATATGCTATGATTACATGGGCAGTTGTGGTAATTGTGCAGTATACAGCTGACTCATTAGTTCTGCAATTATGCATTTTCCTGAAGAGTTACAGTGGATGGTGGCCTGATAATAGTTTGGCAGTCTGAGATCTGACCTTTGCTTGTTTATCATTTTACTACGACCAGCTTGAAAAAGAAGGCCAATTGGTTCTTTTCAGCGCTGAAAATGAAGCATTTTTGTCCAGCCTGAGACTCAGGCCATTGATAATGGTTACAGCTGCCCTGTGGAGCAGCTTCACATGAGCATATAGATAAGATTGCCGGATGCGGCCCCAGTTCGGAAAGGTATGCGTGCCCTGCTCGGAGCACTTGAGTTGTCCCATTGAAGTCAATGGAGCTATTTCTGTTATTAAAGATCAGGAGTGACTTAAGTACCTTACTGAATGGTGGCACATAATGGGGCTGACAGATTTTCTTCCTGAAACAGTAGGTTTTCTTATGCTACAGCTGTTGCTGGATATGAAATCACACTTTTTCTAACATATCCTTGGAGGAGGAGATTAGGAGGTGCCTGTATTTACCTTCCCAGCTGTTACTTCACACCAATTGTTTGGGAGAAACAGAAAAATAGCTCAACACAGAGAATTTCTAAGCCTGTCATCCAGATTTCCTGAATCACCTGCCTGAGTGCATCTCCCAGCTCCTGTAGGAGAGCAGGAGGGGAGAGGTTAGTCAGGTTACACTGGCTGTGAAGTGAAGAATAGACCTGTGCAAAGATGCTTCTCGATCAAAAGGATGCAGTGATAAGATAGGAGATGTTGAAGTCTGGAGAGGTGGTGCAGACACCTGTAGCCAGATGGAAACAGAGCTAAATATCCCACTTATGGCAGGTGTTTGTTGCTCAACTGATAAGCGGGGAAAATGGAAAACAACTGTGCGCCATAATTTTCAGGCACAATTGAGCTATAATATTATTAAGGAGCTTGAGCCAGTCTTGTCCAGAGTGTGATTTCAGATTGCAGAGTTAGGTCAGACAGAGGAGCTCTAGTGACAAAGTGGAAAATCAAGTTTGTAAATTGTACATGATTGAAGGAAAAACAAAAAAACTGCATTATTTTTCAAGACTTTTCTTTAATCTGAAATGGAGAGGTGAGGACATGATAAAGGCTCATTTCAAGCAAGTTTCCATTTTACATGAAAATTCAGGAGTAAGGGAAGATTACTGCTTTCTCTGAGCTGGGCTTGTTGTTGTTTTCAGAACACTGTGTTCAACATTTACAGGTTTGACAATTTCTGGGCACGTTTTTTTTGGAAGATTTTGGAAGGTTTGTCTACTTATTTTGAGTGTACAGAGTGATTTGAGGTTGGCTTTGGTTGTAGATTTCAAGGTCTCCTTTGTGATAAAGGGTCAATATATTAATGGCATAACCCTATGATAAAAAAATGAAGAAAATGATGTTTTTCTTCCTGTTTTTGAAGGTTAAAGAGACACACTTAGGGAACCCAAACAGCTACTAATACACTGTGTTCTTTAATGTTGCTATGTCTTTTCATACATACATCCGTATTCCTATGTATGTTAAATAAGGTTTAATATTTTTCTTTCCAAATTAACCTAAGATATTCCATATCACAGCATGAAAAAGTAGATATTTTGACATTATCAGAACCCCCTGCAATTCATACTGTGGAACAAAATTTCATTAACGTGAAATGTTTCAAAATAGACTGAATTTCATCTTCTACTGGAAATGCTTCTAAGGTTTTCTGACCAGCTTTTATGAACTTATATCCATTAAAAAAATGATCATGCTACACTTTTCCATGTTACAAAGCTTGCAGCAACTGGCAGCGAAGAGGTATTATTCCAGAATATAACTACATGAAGGGAATAGAAGGAAAACAGAAACCTGAAAATAATTTGCACGGAGAAAACATCTGGCAAACCAAACCCAGATTTATTTTTTGAGTAAAGGGACGGTTGTTTTATTATTATTTGTTTGTATACTGGCAGCATATAGAAACCTGGATCAGGGCCTTCGGCGGAGCCCTCTTGTGGTTGCTGCTCTACACCAGCCATGGTGCGCTTCCAGCTCAAGCCTGGTTAGAAAGTTGGTGGAGAAAAATTCTGTGAGAAATTAGGGCATCAGCAATTGCTGGCAATTATGTTAAGTGAGATATTGCACTATTTTTCCCATTAGCCTCTCTTCCAATTGCCAGGGGAACACCAGAGATGGCTTTACAAGATGTTTAGAAGTGAAAAAGAATAAGCTGTGAACATATTTAAGAGAATATTCTTGACTATTTCTCCATTTCTAATAGTCATTACTAAAAATGACTATTAGTATTTCTTAAGACGCAGAAAGGCTTCTCCATCTTCAGTATGTTGTACTCACATGGGGAAAGTACACTGAAACTTTATATCTTCATCTGTGTGAACAAGTGTAAATGGTGATCCATTGACCTCAGTTTTCCATTCTGGTCATCTAGTTTTTGCGTCTAATTTGGGTTCTGTATTTGGACACGGAAAAATGATTTTTAGCAAATTCTCCCTATCCTTTGGGAAAATGATTTCTCCATAATTTCTCCAACTGGTTTGTCCAACTGGAATGATTTTTTAATGCTTCTAGGTTTTCTTTATTAGAATTTCTGAACAAAAAGTTAATCTGGTTTTATGAATATTTTACAATTCCCTACATACAAATGTGAGCAATCAGGAGCTGATCCCAAAGGTCTTCTGTTGCTTCTCTCATTACTTCTTGGCTTTACAAGTCCTTCCTGTCTTCTTAGCCTTTTCTCCATGAGTTTGATTCCATGTCTTGAGTAAGTTTTGACCAGAAATATTGGTCCTTTCCTTATTGTCTTCTTTAGGGGGGTGTCCTACAACCCCACACTAGGTCTGTGCAATACCCTAACTCTTTCCAGGCCCCTGTCTTAATGGCACCTCTTTAAGAAAAGGTCTGCCCTGATCTGCCAGCTGTGGTGGCACTTAAAACTAGTGAACAGGCTGCTTCTTTCCTCAAGATCCTTCAGTATTTCCAGCCTTTTTGCCCCAGCCTACATTCCCTCTTTGTAATAATTAATTCTTTCGGTGAAAGCAGCATAAGATACTTCGTAAAATGAAAAGTTATTGCCTTGCATCTGGCATTAGCCTGTCTGTGAATCACAAGGTACGGAGACATTTTCATGGTAGCCGTATCTTCTCTCCCATCTTTATCCCCATGGATGTGTACTAATCATTTGGTTGTTGAAGCCCTGACTTTTTGGCTCCCTCAGTATCAACTGACAAAAGACACACATTAGCATTATCCCAGATTGTGTCTGTCACCCAAGGTCATGCAAGATAAGCCGCCAGCTGTCCGCTTCACCAAGGCACGGTACATTGGACATTAATTAAACTGTATTCAATACGGTTCAGATTGATTCAGAATGCCAAGATGCCTCGCCTGAGTCGTGCAAAATGTATTAGCACAAATCGCTCTGCCAGTACAAAATGCATTACAGCAGCATCCAAATATTTTCAGAATCCGAGACATGAGGTTTAATAAATTAGAGGATAACCAGATAATTGATTTCTGACATATTAGAGAAGGGATCCAAGTGCCTAAAGGGATAGATATTTAACCAAGGGAATGCTCATTTTTTTCATGGATGAAAAAATCTGGTTTGTAACAGCCAAAAGCTGAGTATCAATGGATCATCAGAAGTTGCTTAGTAATCTAGAATTCAGCAAAATAATTTTAATTTTCATTTCAGTTAAAACAAAAGCAAACTGCTGTCCTCTTTATTTCTTTTTTAATTCTTGTGAAAGAATCAAATTATTTTTCTGTTTCTAAATGAACAGAAGGCATGGTAAGGGAAAAAAAATATTATTTTTGCCAGGAAATGTCATCTTTGCTGTGGAAATGCTTAAGTTTCTCCATGAAAATGGAATTTCCCTTCAGAAGTAATTTAGCAAAGAAAAATGATGGTTTTGTGGCTGGAATTATACCACCTTCTGTGTGAAAAGGTTTTTGGCATTAAGTCTTCACCACAGAAAGCTGAACAGAGCCCTGAGTAAAACTCGCAGTTGCTCCTGACATAAAACCAACTTCTCAGTTCAAGGAGGGTTTAAGTGCCTGTTCACATCAGTCAATGTCATGAATTCTTCAGGGATTTAATATTTTTAGAAAGTGTAAAAGAAAGGCAAATGCTGAACAGGTATAGTCTCTATTCTCATCCCATAGGCTGACAAACGACATGTCGATGGGAATATGCTGGGGTCCTACATGGGGCTTCAGTACAAGGAGGACGTACCCTTCAGTACCCTTCCTCTACCAATTATTAATGTCATTACAGCTGGCCCTAAAATCCCCAGGTTGGTAATAGGTAACATACAAATGGTCCTTGTCCCCTAAAAACCTGGCAGACTAACAAGGCAGATAAATAACAGAAAAAAGAAAGTATTGCTGGTATCAGTGTGTAGGTGGGGAGGGGAAGGGAAGCACCGAAAGCTTTATTGGTTTGTCCTGAAGGCAGAACTGGCTGTTCCAGGGATTACTGAGGTGCCATCTGACTCTAAGGTTAGACCCTTCGTACTTGACTCTGGATTTTCTAGTACCATCAGTTCATCTTCCTTAAGGATTGGCCTGAAGAGCTACAATATGCTTTGTATTTTTTTTCTGTAACTTATAAACATACTACCTACCCCTGCTATGCTGTCAGTCCCAGTTCTCTTGACCTTTCTGTGTCCTTCAGAGGAAAAACCCTCAGCTGAAGGAACGAGCATTTTGGATGTTTCCACACTAAAAAGCTTTCCTGAAACCAAGCACTCTTATGATAATGGTGTAATCTGCACATCCTGATGGCTTTACTCACTGCCTCTTTCCCCGGCCTGTCCAGATGTCCCTACTTGCTGCTATAAATGAAGGTTATTACTCCCACGCTGACATTAGCCATTGATTGAAGTGTGGCTTTTCAAGCTGGAGGGAGGAGGAAATAGCAGAGAGCAATAAAGCCATAGTTCATTGTGTTAAAGCAGTGTAACATCTCACTAAGAACCAGGTGTGAGCTGAATGGACTGAATAACAGGCTCTAGTTAGCACTTTGTGAGCACTCTGCATAATAAAGTTAAGACAGGAGGCTGGCAATCAGCATTGCACATTCATCTCGCACAGCCACCTCAGAAAATCTAGGGTGGAAGCATCAATAACATGTCCAGAGTTAAGTCCACAAACCCTTCAGTCCAAATGCATCTTTTACCCTTCCAGTTTTTTCAAAGCAGTAAGATTTTCCTCTGAAGCTAATGGCACTACAGGAGAAAAGAGAGATCTGGATTTTTTTCTCCAAAACAATCTCATCTGCACTTTTCAAATTACAGGAGTTTTCTTAAATGAAAAAGTAGCGTTTCCTGAGTCTTTGGCACCCTTTTCATTCAGGAAATTCAATGGGAACCTTAGCACTCACATAGAAATAGATGTGCATAAGCATACAGTAACTCTGACTTTTTTCCACCCTAAACCACAAAGATATTAGCACTTTTCACCACTTCAGACCAAATTTCAAGTGCTGATGCTGCCGTGGAAAGAGTGAGACCCTGTTTACATGAAGGAAATGAGCTCTGCTATAATTTTATCAAAATAGTAACCTGGGAATGCAGGCATCAATATAGCTATTTGGGTGCAAATTGCCTTATTGGAAGTCATTACCCTGGATTTTCAGAAGGGACCGGTCCTCTCGTTATGTCAGCGAGATGGGGGAGCCCCGCGGAGCCTGGCAGCCGCAGCGGGCAGCAAGAGCTGTGTGGTCTGGCCGAGGAGCCCAGAAACCCTCCAGAGCTTAGCAGCTCTGCAGGGCAGTGGAAGTCAATGGACCCTGGCTCTGCTGAGCCCTTTAGATGTTATGCTTGTAAAGCAGCCACGATGTATTCCAGTTTAGCGTTTCAGTCCTTAAAATTTTATGAATGTAAAGCTTGAAGGATGGAAGTTTTAAACTGGCTGAGGTCTCAGCTATTTTACCATTATAGTCATAAAAGCATCCCTGGCTTAGTTCAAGCTGTGTAGCCCCCGTTGACAAGGAGAGGTCCTAAAGTCCAGACCGCTCACAAGAGCCTACTTTATGACTTCAGTTGTTCTGTGTCTTCGCGCCTTCTTTCTCAGCGTTCATGCTCCATAATTTCATGTGAGAATCTGCTTCTGTGTGAGAACAAACTTAGTTCTGACCCACACTCACAAACTCTACAATTTTACTGCTGGAATTGGGTTTCTCTGTTTGCACAAAATAAGTATGAATTTACTGATATTTTGGGAATATTGCACAGATAGGAATTTTAATAGGGATTTTGGCAAGAGCTGGAGTTATGCTTCATGGGTGCAATAAAGATGGCAAAGAGTTTCTGTAGATCTCTGTATGGCTCAGTTCTGGCCCAGACAATTACTTCAGCACTGTTGCTATTTCTTGTTTTAAAAATGGTATTGTCGTCTTTTTTCACCTAATATTTAAATGCAAGTAAGGAAAAAAAGAAAGTAGCATCTCCCCTGGTCAACTTCTCTACCATTAGAGATGAATCAGGTTCCTCGTGAGCTCTGCAAGTCTCTGGTGGCATGTGTCAACCCTGTCTTTATGTTAGGTTTACTCATCTGTAAACGCATGATACTGCTGTTTACTCACTCTGATAATAAACCCACAGAGAGTCTTAAATCTTTGCCTAGTGCTTTGACTCTCCAGTTCTTCACGTGTTATCCAGAGGGAGTCACCTCTCAGAGCAAGAAATGCCCTGCAATGATGGTGATGAGTTCTAAAGCATCAAGTAATCATTTCCAGATTGCCACAGGAGAAGCATCCTGGGGCAGGGACTATGTTTTGTATTTTTTATTTTTACCTAGCACTGTACGTAGCACAGAGCTGCCTAGAAAGCAGAGTCTCTGGTTAGTAAGAAATAAACTGTTACCCGCAGAAGTTGGGTGGCTGTTTGTGGGTCAGAAATACAGGAAAGAAAAGGTCAGAATTAGTTCATATTTCTTGTCCTGGAACTAAGCAGGCACAATCATTTTCCTGTGCCTGATGCTTCTGGCCACGGGCTGTGGGATTTGCGACTGGTGCCACAATGTCACTCAAGCACTAATTCAGTCATCATTTGAGCAAATGCAGTCTTAGCAAGTGATGCGAAGCCGATGACCAGCCCTGCCGCAGTGCTGATACACGTGTCTGAGCAGCCAGCTGGTATTAGTTGCAAGTACTTGTGTCAGGTGGTAGCCAAAACATCTCTCTCCTTTTGAAACGCAGGCTCTGTTTTGTCTTTTGACTGCACCCCAGCACTATACTGTATTTCACACTAAAGAAATCAAATTGTAAGAATCAAAGAATAAAAATATAAGTGGGGTATACATCTGCTATACAACTGGGATAGGCATGCATCTAAACTTTCTTCTGAACTTCATACCACTGGCACAAGAGATAATAATGCACCTACGGTGCCGAAACTGCATCAAATGGGAAACATAACTTGCTCTTTTATACAATCACCCCTTTATAGACAGCAATTTCCAAGCGCTACAGCTGTTGGTAATGAAACCTGATCATCCAACATTAACCTTGTCACCTCAGTACATGTATTTTACAGCCTCACTAGTCCTTGTCCCTTCAGTAGCACCTACTCCCATTGTCCATACATGTGTACACCACACCTATCACCCAAGACGTTCAAGTCAGTCTTGTACAACTTCACACATATTTGTATCTTACAACATATTGTAGTAATTCTCCTAAGCCCTGCTTCTTTATGTATGTATATATTCCCCTATACCTGCGCAACAAACCAGCCAGGACCACACTCATGCGTCTTCGCAACCCCTTTGCTAAGTGTTTGTAACTTCTGCATGCACTTATCCACCTGTACAGTGCACAAATTATCTTAAGCAGCAACTTATGTTAAATAAATCTTGAAGCTGTAATCCACTCTAGTTAATTAACAAAGATAGAAGATTATTACTTAATTTTTGCTTCTGAGGACAACTCTTTTACATACCACTGTATTTGTACTTATACAACTGTACAACCTTTCTTCTTCGAGTATCGGTGATTATTTTTTTCCTCAAAAGCCTGACCAATGCAAAATGAAATTTCCTTCCCTGTTAACAATGTGCTTGATTGCAGCATAAAGCATACCAAGGGGACCTTATTCCAAGAAGTCTATATAGTTTTATTTTTTTACAAGCTGGCATTGCACTTGCAGTGTTAGTATCTAGCAGCCTTTCTCACTAATACGTCTTTGGGCAACAGCACTTGATTTACAATTGTATTTTTTAAAAATGTTTTGAAGCAAGCCCCTGATTTTCATGAACCTCATCCCTGGCGCACATTTGTGATAGAGATCTATCGTGTGGGCAGCTGCGGAGGCAGGGATGCTTCCTACCACCTCCTAGTGTAAAAGCTTTCTTTTAGGTGGGGAAAAACTCTAGGCTAGATTTTGCTCTGTGGAGCATGCAAGCAGTTTCCAAAGCAACCAGAAGACAGCCATACAGGCACATCCATGAACATCTGGTTTCTAAATTACACCTGATCTCGTGCCACCACTCAAATGCTTGGCTTTACCCTCTTCAAATCCATGGGAAAACTCCTCGAGGTTTCAGTAAGAGTTAGATTAAACCCTTGAATAAACATTGAGAATAGCGTGCCAGTTCTAGTGTAGGCACATCTCTTGATTTCAATGACAGGTTTTGAATTAAGATACTTCTTGAGAGAAAGGTGTCATAATGATTAGGTTGGAAAGACAATTCAGGAAAATATTTTGGCTGGGGTCTTCAGGGGCACTGTGGGATTTACAACACTATTTCCAACCTGTTGCAAATTGAGTGCCTGACTCCATAGGCTCTTTTGAAAATGAAATCCATCTACTTGTATCAAATCCTAGTACAGGATAAAGGCATAGGTACCCTGTGGCTTGGAACAATGTTGCACAAAATTGGCTTTAAGCCTGGCCTAAGGAAACACCATTTAACTAAAAAAAACCCTCTTCCCCGGAAGCAGGGATTACCAAAACATTAAATTTGCAATTATACCTTCAAAAGAATTGACAAAGATCTCTCCAGAGGTTAGGGATTGGCTTCAAGAGTATTTGGGTTAATGTTTTCCCAAAGGAACAATTAAAAAAATTGTACTAGTTCAATAGCTGGTATAAATGAGAGCAAACTTTGAAACTGCTCTAATTTATGGAAGTACAAAATGGACTTGTAGTAGGTCCTATTTGTAGAAAAGTAAAATATATAAGGTAATATTACTACTTCTCTCATAACTTTTGAAGGCTTTAAAGAGTAGGTTTTGTTTGATCATTTTGGTTACTCTTACAAGCCGAGCCAATGCAGATGGAGCTTGTATGGGCAAAACGAGCTCCATGGGTGGCAGAAGTTAGAACCATGGTCCTGAATAGCAGAAGCTGTTTTGGCAAAGGAACTATTTTAACTTGCATCTATATGAAGAGTTACTCACACAGAGATGGTGTCTAAAGGTCTGATTTTTTTTCCCTATATACCTATCCACTGTAGCATTTTATGCAAACCCATGTAGTGTAGACCATTCTGCCAGTCTCGCTCACTGCCTCTGAAGTGGAGCAAGATATACTGATAGAAGATGGCTTTGTCAGGTCAACTATGACTCCAGTTGTGCACAGGCATCACTCTTGTTTTCTCTCTCCACCTTAGCTGACGCATTTATGCCATCAGAAGTCTGTCATTACCTCAGAACTGGCCCGAAGTGTAGGAGTTATGAAATTTATCCCGATGTTTTCAGACAACGTTGGCAGCTCAACCCAAGGTGGACCTGCATGTTCTGTACTTTCTTTTCAAACCCATCCTTCTCAGGGATCTCTTAGGAAAAAGAATTTATCTGGTTTCTCTTCACTGACTTCAGTAGAGCTTTTTGGGGTGTGCATGATCTCCATCTCTGTAAGTTGGAGGGACTTCAGAAAGAGTAATAGATTTGTTACTCTCTTGCAAAGTTTGGAAGAACTGCTGTAGTGGGTCAGTCTCACCTGGAGTCTTTCCTTCCGTGATGCCAAACAAATACAGAGTGAATCTTCTGTGACAGATCCTTGTGGCATCTTCCAGTTGGCAGGTCAGGGGATTGCTGAGACAGGGGTTGCATATTAATAGTCATCAAAGGTCTTATTTTCTGTGAATTTTCCATTTGAATCCTTTTGGAAAAAATGGAGTGTTTACAGAGTTTTCCAGGGTCACGTAGGAAGGTGGTGACAGAGACTTTAACTGAAGTTGTATATCATTTCTCCCTGATTGCTCTGAGAGAGCCGTGTGAACATGGTCAGTAGCCCTGGAGTGATGCCTTTGGTTTTGATTTCAAAGTGTGCATCTTATGGCTGCGTTACTGGAAATCTTTTGTTTTACTGTCACAAGACAGTATTTGGATTAATGCGGGTACTCAAAAAGGTGTCATTGCCTGCTGTGGTGCTAAATATATCAGGCACATGCTGTAAGCTTCCACTGGTTCCAGTACTGTAATATCTGGGTAGAGCAGCAGGTGCAGAGGAAGAGCAGTGATGAAATGGTTAAAACAATCTTTAAAAACCAGAAAAATTCTAAAGACCTTACTGCTTAGTTTTAAATTTAAGTGTTTAAAGTGAGCACTGTGACTGGTAAGAGAAAAAATAATAAAAAGAAAAAGAAACAATAAGATTAGTTATTGAAAAAACAACCAAATCATTAAAATACAAGGCTAACTGTATAAAAGAAATTATGTGTTAGGCCTTGGAGTTAAATGGTTCATTTCCTGATTCATTAAAACCTTCCTTCCTCAAGAATAACTGGCAATTGCAAAGCTCTGCCCTAGAGGGATGTTCAGGTAATAAAGGAGAAAGGATCCAGAGGCAAGTGAAGAAAAGAGTTACAGGAAAGTTCTCCAAAGCTACTTTGCTTGTTTTCACATTTAAAAAGGAGGTTGGTTGCTTTGCATTCGCAGCTCAGCACACATGCATAGAAAATAACTGTATCAGACCATATTTAGGACTGTGTAGAGTTTAGAAAGTAGTTAGGCTAAATTTAATAGCCCCAAAAAAATTTTATGTGGCCCCAGAAGAGATCAAAAGAGCATCATGATGGTGCATTCTGCCTTAAAGTTTTGAAGGGATACCATCACATTGATGGTTCTGTATGACTGAGGTTAAATACCTACTTTTAAAACATTTATTGCTCTTATACAGGCTTTCTCACGCAGAAGCTGATCTCAGAGCAGTTAGCCAAGTACATTATTGCTGTTATTCTGCTTGTGCCTACTGGGCAAGCTGAGGAGTAATACGTATAGGGCCATGCAGCTACGGCAGATCCAAGAATACAAGGGGCTACAATACACATGGGTATAATAGTAGAGAGAGTTATACTTTACATCACTTAACCACCATTAAGACATCTCATTATAAAGAAAAATTAGGTCTTTCATCACCAAAAGCGACACTGCTCACCAATGATTATTGGTTAATGGGTTGGGGCAATCCATACTTTTTCCTTGTAGTGTGTCTAGATTGTTAAAGGGATTTAAGCAGCTAAAGTTGAAGTAAAACTAATGAGATATTATTGTTTAAAAGCAGATAAAATCTTGGCCTGAGTTCTTTCATTAGGCATTAGAAGTCAACTTCTGGGCTTAAGTAGCCCTCTTGGATCACATGGACCAATAATGTCAGTTTTTAGACTTTGGTTGCCCTGTTTTCTGTTCAGCTTAAACTCTCAACTTCTGTCAGTGTTCATAAGAGCCATCCTGGAAACGTTGATAAGAGTGGATGGGAACAGAGACATTCATACACTTTTGCAGGGGCCTGACCTCGCTGCCTTCAGTGGGCTTTGGCTCAGGCTTACAAACATTTGCAGAAAACATACTGCGCTAGTCACCCAGTGCTAAGGAGAGAATCTTAAGCAGATCACGCTGATTTTCTCAAGGTTCCTGGTTTCTCCAGTGTGTCAGAAAACAAACCTTGAGGCCTCTTGTGTGAGCAATCATTGTGTGTATGGAATGTGAAACATTTCTAATTTGTGAAGGCAAGTTCAGTTGCATATACTGTACAAACACACACAAACACCATGTGGAAATAATAAATGTGTTTATGATGGAGATCTTTGCTTCCTTTATTATTTTAGGATTTTGTCCGGATTTGAAACAATTGTTAAGAGCATTAGCTTCGGTCTTTCCTTACTAACGTACTCATAATACTGACTTCACTTAATAAGGCAGCTGTACTCCTCCTTCTTAACATATATTCAATTATTTTTAAACATACCAATTGTTCATACACAAATATACAAGATTTAGAAAGCTAAACAACCAAAATGAGATTAAGTAGTGCTCTTGAATATCCTTCAGTTCTTTTAAACATTGACTATTGTCTTCAAATTTTGTTTCAAGCAAATTCATGTAATGGACTTTATGAGTGGGAAAGTTGTCTGGTTTGTAAACTTCTTACTCATTACTCATACAGGTATGTGACAGTTTCTGAGGCCATATTTCCAGTTTTGAAACTTAGGTTCAAATTTAGTGTAGCTCCAAAGGTGCATTTGTAATGCACTGCTGGTGGCTCAGCTCCTCTATGCCTGGTGGGTGTGGGGTTGCACAAGACCCTGCGGCCAAACAGAAGGTGCACTGCCCATGCCCTCAGCTGCATGAAAAATGGCTCTTTCTGATGCTGGGAAAAAGCAGTTTCCTGCATGTTTTGCCTATTTGAGCGTAAGGAGTGACTAATATATTTAGCTAGAGCTGACTAATACATTTAACTAAAGTTTATTTTCCAGAAAAATCGCACTACAGTTCTTTCAATCGGATTTTAAAATTCCTTTGTAAAACACCTACCTCTAAAATGTAGTATTTCATTTTGGGTTTACTGCCACATTTAATTTGTTCTGAAATGAATTTTTTTGTTCCGTTTTCTTTTTTGCCTCAAATGAAAAAAAAAAAAAAAAATCTGTATTTCTATTTCAGGTTAACTCAAAATAGTTTGTAAGTTGTCAGTGAATGAAAAGAATCACTCACTTGCCCAGCAACAATAATTGCCTATTCTGTAAAGTGCTTCAATAACATTATGAGTTTGGAGGCTTTCACAAAGTGCCAGGGTTTCTATGATGAAAGACCTACTGATTTTTTCCAGCTAATGGAGTTTTTTCACTAGCGCAGATGAGAACAATGTGGGCTTTTAGATACAAAATCGTCCTTGGTCTGTGCGCAGTTTAGTACCCTCCTTCTGTTTCCTGCCCAAACTCACTTGGGCGGTGGGATATGGGAACGGCAGAGACCTGAACCTGGTTTTCCTACAGGAATGTATGCGAAATAGATGAGACAGTGGAAACAAGCTGTTTAAAAAGTACCATGGGTGATGCACAGGAGGTATAAATCAGATGTATACCTCCTATAAAGCTGGTATACAATACTCACATATAATCTCTACCTTTTGTACTTGGAAAGCCTTGGAGAGCCTTGAAGACAGAAGACGCGAAGTGCTCTGAACTGAGCACTGCTTTCCATCCACACACTAAGAAACTGTTAAAGAAACTCCATACAAGGACTGGGGAGAAGGATGAAGCCCGTTTTTAGGATGGGTTTATTTTTATCTTTTTTGGAAGAGTTTATCATCCCATTTTTTGTACCTCCCACCAATGAAAGCCCAGAATGACTGAAATAGCACAGTGTGTTGGAGTGAATTCTTCCCCAGGAGACTGATTTTGTTTTATTATTGCTGAAGAAAATAGGAATTCATTAAACCTAGAAAAGTGAAGGAATTGGAACTTTCCTGCCAAGGTAGAGGAATTCCCAAGCTGCCCCAGTCACTCCTGAGAAGCTCTTTTACTGACTTTCCCGTGTAGGGGAGAGGCACTATTTTGTCCATATTATCAGCTGACAAATAAAACAACCAAAATCAGAAAGGGGGAGGAGAGGGAAAATTTGCTCAACAATATATTTAAAGACATGAGCTTTCCTGTAGAGGAGTTTGTTTGGTGAGAAATGGATCTCTTGCTACAGGCTCCAATTTAAACTGGCTGACCTAGAAGGAAGAAAGTGCCTGGGAAAGAAGCAAAAGCAAATAAATAAAAAGTAAAAAGCAAATAAAAAATAGGATTTGTCTTTCCCACTTTTCAAAACTATGTGGGTACGATGGGACTTTTCTGTCCTACCTCTTAGGGAGCCAACAGCTTTATGTTTGTGCATACCACGTAGCAAAGGGCACAACAGGAATCTATTACCCAGCGGAGTATTCCTCCTCCCTGGCTGACGCATACTAATGATAGAAAAGTGAATTAAATCAGACAGTCAGTGTTGACCACTGGTTCAGAGAATGGAAATTTCTAAGGTTTGGTGGCCCTCGGTCAGATGGTAGCTGTCTAGTTGGGTTTCTAGTCTCACTCACAGCTACGGCTCGGTCCTCCACTTCCACTTCTTGCTCTCCAGATTCCTATTACTCGTGCGTTTGTCCTTCTCCTCTTTCTTGTCCTTCCTTGCCTGCTTCCCTCTCCACATATCGTTCGTCTTACACTTGTCTCCCACAGTTCCTGTTGAAACAACATGCAGCCATAGTGGTGGCGATGATGGTTATGGGGAAGGCAGAGCAAGATAAGGCAAGGCTGAGTGAAATATCCCCTCTTTGTAACATACAGGATCGGAGAATTTGTTTGGCTGTTAAAATGGGATGGTCTTGACCTTAAAACAAACCAGAAGTTTCTTCTAGATTTGAAATACCTCGGAATTAAGTAATTTCCTCTTTCTTCACTATCTGGATCTTCTGTTTTGTCAAAAACACTTAAGAGACTATTCAGTCATATTAAGATCTCACGAATTTTGAAGTTCTGTGTCTATGAGAGCAGATGGACGCTGGTAATGCTTTGTGCTGCAGTCAAGAGGTTGGCAGGTGTTAGCATATCTGCATTGGCTTTAAATTGCCTTGCTTGAATGTGGTGACAGGGGAACTGAGATTAGGGGAGAGGCTCACTGGGAGCTGTAGAGTTTTTGGCTAAATACCACTAACCCTTGCATAGAGAGCCACACTGACATGGTCACCTCTGAACAAGCTGGATCAGGGATGTCTGTCTGATATGCAGTCATGCCTTTGAGTTGCAGTGATCTGCAGAGTTCACAGAGTCAACATCTGAATAGAAAGGCTGATTAGCATCCTACCCATTGGACCACCTCGTTTCAGTCTGTGCAACGAAGAAAGAACTACTGAGGCAGTAACTAATATGTAGATGTGGGAGTAACAGCAATAAGGGGGTAAATGGGAGTTCTGCATTTCTTCGGAGACTAAATTTTCAGCCAGGAGAAAGCAGTTAATACACTGAAAGCTTGTAGAAATTAGGAACTCAGTTCTTGTATTTGAAGTTGTTTAAGTCACACAGTTTTGCTTGTCTGGATGAGCAGGAGTGAGAGATCGTGAACGGGGATGGATGTAATCACGACCGGCTTTGCTGTGATTTCAGGAGGTGCTGCTAGGCCAGTAGTAAAGTTAATCTCTAAGGCGGAGGAAACTGGGGGGGAGAAGAGGAGCGCCCAGACTTGCCTTCCCTCTTTGGGTTCCTGTTACACCAGCCCTGCAGGGTATCACCTCTTCGGAGGATTGACCTGTGAGAGTGTATTCAAGCACAGAGAAAATTTTCCCTCTAGTCCTTATCGCACATGCAGATTTTGGAGGGGGGGAAAGCACTGCTGTAAGTTTTCACTGCCCTGCTCTTTATTGGGAAGCTTTGGTTCTCTGCCCAGTGGATAACTGTTCCTTATAAAAGCCTATTACAGAAACAAAAGGGAGCTGATATCAATTATTGCTTGAGGTTTCAGTGGCCCTTCATCTCCCTACAACTGAGCAGTGGCTAATATACAGAAGTTGTTTGGAAGCTAGGCAACCTTCTATGAGAATAATACATGACGCAATGTTCAGGAAGGTGGTTCAGGAGCATATACGTATCCTACCTTGTGGCTGAGATGGGAAATAAAATTGCAACATCTGCTTTGCTCCAGAATTTTTTCCTATACTCTGCAGCCTCAAGCCAGAACAGCCCTTTTTTCCTTCCAAAAGTGATGCAAGATAAAAGAGAGGAGATAATAAACCACATTCTCACTCTTTTATTAATACAAATATTTGAAAATGTCCAGAAGAGTGACTGAAAGTTAAATTAACTTGAAGACAAAAAAGACTTGACAAGTATTTGCAATGAGATTCAAACGCCCAGGGAACACTGCTTTTCCAGGGAGGCACTGATGTCACCCGACAGAAACCGAAACCTCATCCCAGGAGTAGCTCCTTTATGAAGGGTGGTGCAGGGGGGAAGAAGGGTTTCCAGCCAGCAGTAAGGATGCACATGCAAGCATCTGTGCTCCAGCAGATCACCAATCTTAGATGGGATGGGATGGCACAATAGTGATGAGTGCTTGTCATGGAAACTGTTAATTGTTAAAAAAGGCTTTTAACTTTTCAGCTATTGCAAAATAATCCAAGCAATATTTTTGTTTATTGCTGGGAGGAGCCTTGGTAAGAGGCTGCTATAATTCTTAATTCATTTTTAGGAGGAGCATGCTTTAAGACAGATATCACTAAAGTAGAGATGGGACCAAACTGGAGTTTCATATCTTTCCTATTCTCAGAATGAAGGGTGGTTTTGTTTTAGCATGTCTGCCCAGATCTGAACTTGTTTAGAACCCACAATGGGTTTATTCAAATAATAATAATAAAAAAAAAACATCCAGGGGCCTCTTTTGCTTGCTTTTTGGATGCTGTCCAAAATGGCAGCGCTCTTGCAAGACCAGACTGCCTCCAAATGAACTTACAAGCTTTCCACTGTTGGGGCTGAATATTGGCTCAGTTGTTCATGGGATGCTTGTGCTGACAGACCCAAACCTTAGTCTGGCTCCAGCCTCAGACCTGAACCTCTGAATTTTAACCTAATCCTATTTCACAGAGAAACTGGTATATTATGGTTTTGACCCATTTTTAACATTTTAAATTCCTGCTTCATTTTCAATGTAATGATGCCACAGAACTTCATTTAGCAAAGACATTTAGAAACATGTCTTAGTTGCATTAATTCAGAAAGGCTTTCAAGCAGACCCTTATATTCAGATTTTGGTATTTGTATTTTCTGCTCTGCGTGCTTGATGAAACACCTTTGAAACATAGTGTATGAAGATGACAACGAGACAGAAAATGATGCCTTGCATTTGTCCTTGGCTAGAGGTAATAAGGGAGCCCACAGAACCTTTGCTGGGATTTCACAGTAAACGCCAGAAATTAATTTTGGGTTGCGTGTGGGTGTGTGTCTTTCTCTGCCCTCCCCCCTTCCCCCATTATTTCTCTTCCTTCCAGTTCCGCAAAAGGAAGTATCAAGACGAGCATTTCTGCAGTGGTTGTTCAGACTTGCCCAAAATGTGTGTGATGGTGCTCTCCTACCCACACAGCCACTGGGGTATCGGTCCCCCGCATGCCTCAGAGCCCAGGTCCATGCCCTAACCCTGTCCCTCTTGTCCTCTTTGCCAGGTTGCCCATCCTGCTGTCTGGGTCTCAAATCCCGCAGGCAGGGTGGAGAAGTTGGCCAGCCTGCCCTGCCAACCCTACTGAAGAGGACGGCAAGCCCCAGCCCAGAAACTGCTCCCAGCTCGCTCTCGGCTGGAGGGACGAGGCTGCCTGCTGCGGCATAAACATCGACGTAACAGATTCGCTGTCAACGTAAGCATCCTTGCCCACAAGGTGAATATATACATATCTACCTTAGCTGTACATTAATAGTCCTTTTTCATGCCTACCATAGTTTGCCTTTCTGCATATAGGACCTAGCACAAAGGAGGCAAAATTCATGTTATTAAAGAATTAATGTAATTATTATACATGGAGAAAACGGCTTTCTGATGGTGGTTAACTGGGTACCTTATGGCCCAAGAGTGGAATCAGCTTTCCATATAGACAAGATACCTCCTGGATAAATAATGCCTTTTTTAAAGGTGCTTTTATTTGTATTACATGTTCCTAAAACTCCTGACAGAGACCCTGTAATTTCAGGAATTAGTCCAGACACGTACTAAGACCTGGTTCTTCTGTGGTTGGTTTACGGGCAAAAAACCCCATCATTGTCAGTCTTTGGGTGAAGAGATTTGGATATGCACATAAAGCTATTCACTTAGTGTTGCTATGGTCTTCCATTAATAGTTCGTGTGTGGTATTTTGTTATACGTAACATTTATTTTTCTAGATTTGGGAGTACATGACATCAGAATGGTTTTGGTGGTAAAATCAGACATAGCTGTGGTATTAAGAATTATCCTAGACACAGTTAAGTCTTGTAGTTGAACTTGCTGCAATACACAGCTGGAACTGCTACATGCCACAGAGGGTGAACAAGAACAGCTTTTCCTTAAAATGAGTATGGAGAGACTCCCATAGGAAATGTTTTTGTTTTGTTTTTTTGAAATCTGTGTGTGGCATAGGAAAGGAATGGGTGGAAGAATGATAACAAGAGAGAGCATGTCTGTGAGACAGATAAGATTGAAAAGGGCTGGTAAGCAGAAGTGCTCAAAGTTGAGCCCATGTTTGCAAAATTGTGCAGCCTTTAGAAAAGCTGGTGCTCATTTAGTTGTGTAACTGGTACTGAGGTCCTGGAAAATCCAGCCCTCAAAATTAGCAAGATAAGAAACTCAGTTTAAAAAATCCTTTAATAAGGATTCTCCTTTCTCTGCGTTAAAGGCTATGAAAACAAACGCGGTCTTGCTGGGCACAGACTTTGGGGGTTTGTTTCCTTTTAAACAAATTCTGACTCTGCTTTTTCAGTGATTTATACATGAGCCCCATCTTGCGTGCTCCCTCCAAAACATCTCACTGGCTCTGACAGCAAAGGGGTTCAAATGCTCTGCCTGGAAAAAGCTTCCCTTCCATTAACAACCCAGAGAAAACCAGAATGGGTGACAGTGACTGGTTGAACGATCAGCTGGCTTTTGAAGTACAATATGTACATACATGCGTGTGTGTGTGTTTATGTATATGTGTGTATTATATATATATGTATGCTTTATGATTGAATAGACATCCACCCTTCGGCTCTGCTTTCTATGACTAACCTCTATTAGCATTGCAATTATAAATACCTGGTAAATGCCTGCCTTTGATCTAACCCGCCTGTCACTCAATAGTCTTTTAAACTCCAGATTTCCTCTCTCTTTCTTGACATTTGTCATTGTCTTCCTTCTGAATGCCTTCCTTGCTGTTCTCAAAAGCTGGCCAAAAAGCACTAGGAGGGTAGATTGTAGTATCAAGTACCACGCTCGAGGCTCAGAGGCAGCTGCCATGTTCTAAAAGGTCTCTTTATTCTTTGCAGCCGCAGCTTTGCAATTGCCCGAATAACAAATATTCACTTCCCTCCCCTTTATCTTTCAGGGAAAAAAATCCCCCAGAATAACAATAAGTTCTTCCCTCTTTCCAGCCTAGCCCAGTGTACATTAATACACCTTGTAATTGCTTGTCTCTATCGGTTTTAGTCCTTTGCCCTTTTTTGCTCCTTCTTTTTGTACTTCAGCTTCATCATTGATCCTATTCACTCTATTCCCAGTGCTGAAATCTAAGTCCCAAATGCCAGCAAGAAATACTCAGCCATTCATGACAAATTGAATGGCTCAATTTAAAGGGGAAGATAGCACCTCATCTACTGTTACTTTGCACTACAATAATCTCCATCACTCGTTCACTGGAGAAAGCGGCATGTCCTGGATTCAAGTACAGACTATGCTGATGATCTGTGGCTTGAAAGGACTAGAAGGAGCATTGCATATGACAGGGAGTCACCTTTCTGCCTTTGAAGGTTTTTATGTATTCACATCAATACAATGGTCAACACTACTAAGAGCCCAGGAATGCTGTTCTGTTCACCCCCGCCCTGGCAGGATCCCAACCCACTTGCAGCAACATGCCAAAAAATAAGTCAAGAAGGCTAAAATAGGGCCAGATCCTCAGCTGATAGAAATGTGCTGTCAGTGTAAACACTTCTGCTATAGGATCGATGAAGATTCAGGAGAAAAAGCAAACTTCAGCATTTTAGCAAATGCTCCACCAAGGACGGCCTCGTTAGATGTAAGTACGCGTCCCGCTGGCTTCCCGGTAGCTCCTGATGGTCTCTCCCTTTGGAGACTGGCCTACACAAAGAAGCCACACGCAGGATAAGACCTGTCGGCAGTGCATCATTTACACACGGGGTGCCAATGTTTCCTAGGCTGATCAAAACTTCCTTGTCAGCAGTTACTATTGTCAGAAACTGGAGTTTTCAACTGAACACAGATGTTCACAGGAAAGATCCTCTGCTCCTTGAATACTCTTCTTGTTCTTTAATTTTCCTGAGATAACTGGAAATCTCAAAAAGTTTTCTCTGAAAACTGAAAAAAAAAAATCCATTTATTGGTAAATTTTGACCACAGGGATCTGGTTTGGGCTTTTCTCCACTGAAAATGTTCTTCTGGCAGAATTTAACTGAATATTTTTCAGTCAATGAAAACATTATTCCATTTTTTTCTTGTTAGCAAAAGTTAAAACATTCAGGTTTTTTTTCCATGTATCATTTGCGCAGCTGCTTAACCCAAAGAGTTATAACACAGGATTTGTTTTTGGTTTTGTCTTTCCCTGTTAACTTCATTAGCCATAGCACAGTGGACCATAAATCCCCATTTCCACGCATTTTGTCAGCAATGTGACTATGTTGCATTACCAGAAAGTGGGCACAGAGTGGAGATAAAATTATATTGGTTACAAATAGCAATGCAGCACAATGATTTCCTGAGCTGCAAACAGTTGCAAGAACTACTCAGGTCTGATGTGTTTTTGTGGTAGTATTACTCCCATTAGAGAAGGTTAGGTCTTGGTGGGGTAAATTCCAGCCTTTCTCCAGAACCAGCTGTCTACAGCTATCCAGCTCACAGATGTTTTGTTCTACCGAGAAATGTAAGGAAGAATGGAAATTAGTTCCAGATCATATCCTTGTTTTCCAGGTGATAGTGTCTCTCCAGGTCTTCTGATAGATCTTGGGTAGCCAGAAGACTTTTTTTTTTTTGGCTACCTGATATTTTCTTTGCTTTTCCCAAAAGAAGAGCAGATTATTAGAAGCCGCATCTGCCTGCCAATTACCCGATCATAGCTCCCACTCGAATGCAGTCCTAGTTATTGCAGGGTGGAATGAAGCAACCACGTCTCAGGGCAGAAATAATGCTAATGCAGAGCAGGGCTCACCAGCAGGCTGTCCCTACTAAAGTCCAGCTCCCAGAGCGGCAGAGCTTGAGCCGGCTGGGTCTAGACAGCCTGACCAGGGAGGCTCGGAGAGCCTCTGCTGTGGTGCGTAGTGCTCTGAGATGCTGCAGCAGAAACTCACTTTATGAAGATTTTTTTTTTTTTTAATGCTATGTACATCACTCTCCAGACTTCACAAAGTCTGCATTTCTGAATAACAAAATTTATTTTAAAAAAGACTTTGAAGTGTAGCGAACGATTTTATGTTGCTTTCTAACTCCATGCTGAATCATCAGGGAATCCTGGAGAAGACTGACAGTCAAACAACCAGTAAAAGGAAGAAAGTCTGTTTTCCCTAGAGATTTCTTGTAGGTCTTGGTGTCTACTGAGTTAAACACAGCATGGAAATACTCTTTTTCAAGGTATTATCTCCAGCCAAAATCAGGAAACAATACTTTGCAGGAAAAATATATAAACATATATTAACTAAACTTTTTTAAAGATTCAGGAATTTGGCTTTTGGATTTTGGCCAGTTTGTATTTTCTCTAGATCAATCTTATCTTCTCCATCTCAGCACAGTTATTCTCTATTTTGTGTAACTCAGAATGTCATCTGAAATGTCAGCAAGAGCTGTATGGGTCTGTGTAGATCTCGCCCCTGCAAGCCTTAATTTTTGATTAAAAATCAGGTCTGGATGAGAAATCACGAAATTATAGCACGCTATTCAAGAACGCTGCTTTCTTGTTATTTTTTCTTGTTTTCAAGCTTTTGAGGTAGATAGACACTATTCACATTTGACAGCATTATTCTACCATCATGAGGGCTGGAAATGTATTTATTTATTGCAGTCATAGCTAAGATTTTTAAATAATCTTCTGTCTCTGTTTAGTCATAATAAAATCTTGAGATACAACACCATTGATATATTAGCAGCTAACATGAAGCTTAACATTTTAATTTTTGCTTAATACAAAACCACCACTTTTTCCCCTCTTAGTTCAGAACTGAGATTAATTTAGCTCCCTTGAAGATAGCTAACTTGTTGTTCCCATCTAAAAAACTGAGACTGCGAGCCAAAACATTTATACTGAATTACAGAAGACGATCCTCAACACTAAGCCCTGTTTCATGTTGCAGCCCTGTGAAAAAGGGGAGGAGAACGGCTGCCTTTTGAAGGAGGTGACCAAATTTCTTTTGATCTGTTTTTAAGAGTAC
Organism: Theristicus caerulescens; assembly: GCA_020745775.1. Lineage (NCBI taxonomy): Eukaryota > Metazoa > Chordata > Aves > Pelecaniformes > Threskiornithidae > Theristicus > Theristicus caerulescens. The sequence goes on along the minus strand of CM036561.1, from coordinate 121,129,700 downwards.
AGAACTTGGTCTAAAGGCCATCCTCAGGCACCACAGACATGACCAATGAAACACTGCTTCAAAGGGAGTAGAAGATAAAATTATAGTGTTGCTTCATCTCTCTATACACTGAATACGCGGGAATGGTTTGCTAGAACTCATTTTATGCCAAGAAAGGATTATTTAGCAAGCTAACTGAGGAATTTTCTTGTGGGCAATTCCTGTGTATACTGCGCTTTCTCTGTAGCTCTTTTTGAACTTTAGACAGAGTATTATAGATTCTTGAATACAGAGCCTGGAATGACTCTCTTCTAATCTGCGGGGTTGCTTTCAAGGCCTTCTCAAAACACCTAACACAGCTCTTGCACGGAACCTATTAAGATGTGGTGGACATGATGCCTATCTTTTAGGATACCCAGCCTGATGGATAGAGTCTGACTGATGGAGATTCCACAGCATCCTTGATAATCTGTTCTAATTTGGCCATATATAGGGCTGTTAATATCCAGATACATTGGCTACTGTAGCATTAAGATCCATTATCTTTGTACCTAAATAAAGCTGTTCATATTACAGTGCTGCTAAGCTACCAAGACTTAGCCCTTCACAGAGAAGAAAGTCATTGCACCTGAAAGATTCCACTAATCTCAGTATCGAAAGCCAATCCAAACATAAAAACATTAGGAAGAATTTCCATGATTTATAGTGAAACCCTTCTTGCAACCCCATAGTTGAAGTTACGGCATTCTCCACATGCCACAATCAGCTTTATCTCATATCATCAGGAGATTATTTTTCTTAGAAATAGTTATATATTGTCTTCTGAAGTGGACTGAACATGGATTGAAACAGCTGCTTTGGCAATTTCCGTTTCAGAAAATTCTGATATTTCTCACCTGCAAAATCTTCCCTGTTACTGTTGCCATCCTGTTCATCGCAGCGGTTTGGTCTCATAACTCATGATATGTAGCATTCATTAGGCCTCAAGGAGCTGCGGCAAGCTGCTTTAACACACTGTGCCTTTTGTAGGGAAAAAGCTAGGGTCTCAGCTGGTGTCTACTGAATTAGAAACAATTAGAAATGCTTTAATTGAAGTCAACAGAGCTACCTAAACTTACCACATTTGAAAAGCCAGCACAGACTGAGCAGCACTTGCAGTTAACAGGACTCAACTGCTGATTATGACTCATGTGCAGACTGGGAAAATAGTGAATTTTTAAACAATATCCCTTTTTGTGTTGCAAGCAGGTCAAATGCTGTCCCGTTTTTACAATCCAGCAGAGAGAGATGGAGTTTAGGAACACACAAAAGCCCTAGAAAAAGAGTTACAGTTGAGGTCACATTTTCATACCCACATTATTGAACTATACCTTTGAAAGACAAAAGAGCAGGCGATGTCCTAACATGTAGTTGTTGCTTAATGATTGTGTTGTCGGTCTGGAGAGGGCGGAGTGGTAGGTTGCTTAACAGTTTTACATTTTCCCATGGTATAATACTGGTGATATGGTTAGCTATAATTAAAGGGTTATATAAATAAGCCATTGGGAAACAAATTAATTTATTTCCTTGGTGGGGCTAGTTATGTAATTTGGGGCTTGCATGTTGATCTGCTTTCTCTTTGAAGCACTCAGCCCCCTCCAACCTGGTCCTCCTCTCCCAATTGTTTTAAAATAATTTCAAAACACGTCAAAGGAATGCAGATGTTAAATGTGCTGCAGCTTGAACTTCCTTGAAGCAGCAATACCCTTAATGAGAAAAAGCTGGAGAGCAGAGTGAGACCTGGCTTGTAAAACAGTTTTATGGTATGTTTATTACTCTATCAGAAAAGGCCTTTGAACAGACAGAGGAGTAGCACATAACGCAGGGGAGCCGTCAGTGCCAGCGGACCACTTCTACTTGACATCAGCACCCACCCGCTGCCCCCCGCCCTTGCAGGTAGTGGAAGAATCGGTCACCCGGATCTCATTTGGGGCAGCTTTATTGATCTTGGTGATGCTTAACCTTTTTGTGTTTACTCAGGACCTGGCCCAGTCTTGGGGATGGCAAATGGAAGGGTTGGCTAGTTCCCACCACGGTCAGAGAAATTACCCATTTCCAAGGAAATAATAAGATGTCATTAAAAGTCCAGCTTAAAAAAACGAAGCATAACTCTAAGTTTTCTTCTTACGCCTGGGTTCCTTTATGAGCTTGTAAGTTACATCATTAAGCTACTTGCCATTCTCTGAGCAAATCTTTATTTAATCATGTAATTTTTTTTCATTCTCTTCCCTAGCAATATAAAGCCTTAAGCATTAGAAATTTAAAACAAATTCTTAAAGTTTAATTTTGCATACAAAGCTGTAGTACAGAAAACAAACAATTTCCATGAATGCTATTTATATGAACAGCTATACTAGTTTCCTGTAATAGACACCATTTTGGCTTCACAAGGAAAAAAAAAAAAAAAAAGGGGGAAAAGTAGCGTTAAAATGTCTTCACACAAAGACCATGGCTACACTTCAGACGACTCTTCCAGGCCCCAGCTGTGAGATTCAAACAAGCTTCACCAACTGAAGAGAAGTATACTTCTGTGATACTTCTGGTGTTGAATGAGAAGACATAAAGCATCACATGAGTTATGGAACACGCTCTCATACCTATCCTCCTCTGCCATACATGCCTTGTGGCAAAAGATCTCAACCCTAACCTCTTGGACTTGCAGTTGTGAAAGACCCTACTGGCAGAGGGGGGAAGGCAGTGCTGGTTTCTCTTTGCTTTAGATTTTAAGATTTCTAGTCTCAGGATAATTCCAAGTCCCAGCTGGCTACAATAATTTCCTTTTAAGCTTTTGCTTAATGTAGTGCAGTAACTTCACAGCATGTGCCTTAGGAATGAACACCAACCAAAACTGCTGATCGTGTTTATCTTGCACTACAGGGAAGCCACTGATCAAAGCAATGTATATTTTAATCAAAACTCTTCCCAAAGTGGCAGCTTCCACTGCCAGCACACTGCCAGTGTGCCTCTGCTAACACTGCAGAAAGAATAAAGAAAACAGTCCTCCCAATTAGCAACAGTCTGGAGGCAAATTTGAAGCCATCCAGCAGAGCTTCACGTCACTGAAGTGGATATCAAGTTGAAGACCAGGATAAAGTTGGGCTGGGGCCCAGAGTGTGTTTGTCTCTCTCTGGTGGATTTTGAAGGGAGTGAAACTGGATGATTGCTTATAAGGTGTCTGCCATTTTAGCATTTTGAAGATTAATGGCTTTGATTTTCAAATCCTAATCACAGACTGCAAAGAAGAGGAGGAAATTATTGTGACTTAACTGATAGGACCATGTTGGGTTGGGCTTTTCTGTCAGGGTTTGCTTAGTTGGGAGCTTCCTACTACTTGCAGTCAGCATTGGATTAGGCACTGTGTATGCAGAACAAGAGGTACAAAGGTTCAGTCCCTGATTCTCCTATGACTTTGTAGTACAGCCAGGCACACAATTTTGGTGGCTAAGCTTGCCAGTGTCCAGAAATCGCCTTGACCAACTGTTCTCAGTAAAGAAGTTTTTGGCCAATTCAGCCCTGCCCCCTCCTCAAGCTGAGCCTAAGCAGCCTTGTTGTTCCCCTGATTACGTTTCCAAAAGGCATCATGGGAATATGCAGAAAATAGACAGAATGTCAATACTGGAGCAAGGGGAATGACAAGCTTTTAAGCATTTGAGGGGATGAGATTGGGACTTGTGAGATCAGAAACAGTGGTTTCCTATAAAACTCGCATGTAAATTTTGACAAATTGCTTAAACTTGCTGTCCTTGATGCTCAAAATTACATAACCATCTGCATTAATCCATTTATCTTAAAGAAATTTAACTTCAATCATACTTAACTTCAATCATACACTTGTGTCCCAATTATGCTAATAGCACTCAAGTACATACTTGAGTGTTTCGCTGACTGATGTTGTTCTGAATTGCGACTGCAATTCAGTGTCTCCCATTTCCAGGGATATTGTACTTCCCCTGGAGGAGAACAGCAAGCTAACGTGGCAGAGTAGGAACTACAGGATTGTTTACATTTGTTAAATCCTGTTCGGTACTTTCAAGAAACCAGCCTTCTCTTGAGGTCCAAGGGCCCCTCTTTTCCTCTTCTGTTCTTTTCTTTTTTTTTTTTTTTTTAAGGCTATGTACAGAAAATTATTTTTAAATAAGTCACGGCTTTTTTTCCTAAAAAAGCCTTTTACGATTGGGCGACAGATTGCGGATCTTCAGTTGAAAAAAATGAAGTCTTGTTTAAGTTATTGCTGCAAGAAAAAAAAAACCTGCCTTGAAATACTAATCTTATGCTCTTTATTTGCATTCTTGAAACTTAAAATTACTTTAATGTTTTTATTGAAAAATCTGGAAAATAAAACTGCTCTTTGTCTTCGACCTTATGGGTCAGGTTTCAGCACAGACTGAATCTTACTGCTGACTTTTGAACCTCTGAAGATGCTGCTGTGCTTGGACTCCGCATGACTCTCCTTGTATAAGAAGAGTAGCATTGTAAGTCATATATATGATGTGTTTTTCTATTCGTTATTGAGAATCTGCTCGCAAAGGAAGGGCCAAAAATATTTTGAGCAAAGTTCTATTAGTTTACATAGCTGATTAAAACTTGAGGCACTGTTCCTTTGTTGAAATAGTATCCACTATCCATCACAACAGCCCGTCTAAGCCGTAGGGTAAATCACCCTTTTGGCAGCCATATTGTTAAAACTGAGCCTCACACTGAGGTGAGAAAATAAACTGAAGACCCTTTGAGGAAATTTTTGAAGACTGTATGTAAACTCAATATCTTTATTATTTCTTGCTACAGCTGACTGGGTCTCTGGTTTTATATGTCTGTTGAAACAACAGTACGGGCAAGTTAGCTGCTGCCGATTCCTTGCTATCGCACACGAGGAGCCTGCTGGGGCGGTGAGCGGCAGCGTGGGCTTTTTTGGCAATTCCCAATGAGATTTGAACTTTTGATCTTCTGACCTTTGAAAGGGGACGGTTTTTAAATTCACAGCAAACACTGCACACCTATTAGCCATGGGCAGATGTGACAGTGACACAGATGAGCCGTTGCCTTCCTAGGAGGTAATTATCATGTGCATCTCGTTGTGCAGGCGGCACGAGAAGATGCACCCTCAGGAAATATTAGCCTTGCAAGATGGGTTATTGTCCATCAGCAGTAAGCAAGACTCCCTCTGTGGAGTGCAGGCAGGACAGAACTGAGACAAGGCAAGAAGAAAAGCAGCAGAAGAAAAGCTGTTGCAAAGAGCTCCTTTTAATGTGCAGCACACCAGGGAACAAATGGATAGTGATTATGATGAAGTCTTTTGCTTCCTGTAGTGCTTGGCATTCCTTAATGTGTACTGATGGCTTTAAATTGCTGTCCTCTATTGTAGCATCAAGGAGTAAATAGGCTGAATGTTGCCAGATTTGGTCGTTTGAACATCATCCTTTTTAACCTGCTTCTCTCCCTTTCTTACTCAGATAACGTTTTGCTTTCAGATGCTGCATCAGCACAAGTCCACAAACAAATGATGCTTGTTACAGAGTCACATCAGCCTCAGCAGGACCTGCACGGAGTCAGCTGTGTGCCAGTGGCAATCACCATGGTTGCACAACCTTGCACAAGTGAGAGATGGACTCTGTCCAGGGAGATCTGCAGAGCAAGCAATTGGTGTCCTGATATGTCACAGGGAAGAAGAGCTCAGCACCTAGTGAACGTTATTGCAGTGGAGACCTGGCAGACGTTATCAGACCTTGTAGGTGACATCTTCCTGTGGCAGGGTCAGGTAAAAGACTAGGACCCAAGTCTTCAGACATGTCCAGTGGTTCTGAATGCTGTAATGTTTTGAAAACAATTTTCTAGATGTGGTGAGCCACACAAAGCTGAAATAACCTTTCCTCTTTATTTCCTTGAATATATTACAGCTCTTCTCTCTGTTTCCTTGAATACTGCAAGACTTCCAGCCTAACCACACTGGTTTTGTGCTAAGGGGTGCCTAGAAAATATAGATGCACTAAGTAAGTATGAAACATTTCTTATTTCTTACATCAAACATATTTTCAAGTGACAGCTTTTAGTATCTGCTCCATTTTGCCCTGCCCTATATTTCCAGGAGAATCCCACACCAACTAAAACATTGATTTACTTAAAATACAGCTAATGAGCTTTCTTTGTCCTCTGTCTCATGCTGGAAAATCCCACCTGATCCCTAATTAACAAATTGATTTATTAAAAGTATAACTAATGACCTCCCTTTGTCCTTTTCTTCCAGCTGCAGAATCCCACCTGATCCCAGATTATCACATTGATTTATTTAAAATGAAAATATATGCATTGCATAGTTTCTTTATCATGCCTCTCAGTGAATGCCTCGGGCATACGTTCCAAGTCGAGTGCTGGTGCTCTGATTTTACTACTCACAGATCAAATACCTTAAGAGAAAAACAGTTTAAAATGCTACGTTGTACCCCTAGGTGTTCAAGTATTTGAGTGTTCCTACTATTAATGTCGATATGAAGTCACTGGTAGTAACTTAGAGGATCAGCCTTGCAGATCACGTTCCAACAAATCACTTGAGCATGTGTTTGTCTTCAAATATTTGGGTCAGCCCACTGGTGTCAGTGGATCTCTGCAGGTCACTGTCCATCAGTCCTGTGCATCCAGTGTTTTGCTCGATAACGGGTTTTGCTGCAAAGCACTGCTGATGTCCAGTGGTGCTCCTGCCTCACACAGAAAAGGCAGCCAAGAAGCATCAGCCAGAATGGGGGGAGCAGGGCAGGACTTGCGTGCCAGGGCTGATTCACCATGGGCTCAATCTCTTGTAAACAGCTTGTGGCAAGTCTAGCACAGTTTGGAAGTGTGTGTGTGTGTATAACAAGAGCTCACAAATACCGCTCATCAACAAGATCTGACCTTGGACTTGCACTGATATGAATATATCTGCAGGCAACAGGAGGCCATTACATCCCGGTATGTAAACATTGAGGTATCCTTGGCCCTCTTCCCTGCGGTGTTCTGCAAAAACAAGCAGTGGGTCACTCACTGGAGAGAATGCCTTCAAAGAAAGGAACTGTAAAATAATGGGCTGTTTAAGATGAAGCAAGACAGAAAGACATGGTCTCTGGCAATAAAGACAAGTGGTCACAGGTTACATGAATTTCTTGCATCAAAAGGAATGGCAGAGAAATATCCCAATTTAGTATGCCAGCCAGCCAACCTCCTTATAGCATGGTACAAGTAGCAGGGCCACATGCCATGCTGATAGCCACTCCAACGCGCATCTCCTTTTTCCTCTGAGCTGGCCCTTCAGCCTTACTATTTCTCTGGGCAAGAAAAAAGATAATCAGACTGAATTCAAAAGGAAAGAAAGTACCCAGGGGCTACTTGTCTCTTCCCCACATAGACCCTGTTCCCAAGACTGACAAGACCTCCACATAAGCACTGGTAACCCTACAAGCTCTTGAAGCTCTTTCTGAGTAGCATGGTGTAGGTCCACCACACCAGTGCTATGCAAAGCAGTCATGCTCGAAAAGGGACCTGAACAAGACCCAGCACTTCTGCAAGGGAAAAATTTGAAGCCGTGTCTGAGATAAAAGACTGGAGGTGGAAGCCTTACAGGAAGGCTCTCAAATTTTGGCATATAGGCCCATGTTAAAGTTCATAGCGCTCTAGTGTTCCTGAGGAGGGCTGGTGGTCTCTCTAGGGTAGCAATAGTCTTCATTTGTCTCCCAGTCCCTGACTCAGGTTTCCAGAACAAAGCTATACTATGTCTGGCTCCATGACTTAATTGAATGGTAAGCCCTTTATTTCACTTGGCCAAATCTCCTCTGGCTACCATCCTAATAACGAGATTTCTCAGTTAATGCTATCGACCTTCTACATATCTCCCTTCCAGTCTCCTAGACCCTCACAGGTTTATTTCTTTAACATTTCTAGCTGTACTCCTGTATGCAGTTGTGTCTGCGTACAAGAACACAGCTCCATGCACCAGGCAAAAATGCCACAGTTTAAATACAAATTAATAGAAGGAAAAAAAGGAGCTGAAATAGTTTATTTTCACCTTAGCACAGTTTGGAGCAGATAAGGCACCTCATTTTAATTCTAAGCATGCAGAAGAGTGGCATCAGTGCTTAGCCTTTAAAATGTATTTTTCCTACTCCCTGCCTGAAAACAATGTGCACACATCATAGATCAGATAAGAGAGAAAAGGGAAGTTCCTCTTTTCGTACGGGGAATTTAGACACCTGAATTCCCATCACATTTGTCTTACGACATAGGGCTTAGCTTCCCTCTGCCTGTGTGCATCCTGCAAGGCTCCCAGCTAGCCGTCCTAGCTAGGGAGCAGCTTTTTCAATGGAAAAAGTGGTGAAACTAAGTGCTGCCTTTTATATGTAATAACCCCGTGGTGAGCCAACTCAGAGACCTGGGAGCCCCGGATCCACGGTTTCCTTGCCTCAGGGGTTCAAACCCACATCTCTACCAGGCTGTGGGCTAGGCTAGGATGGGTGTTTTTCCCAGCTCCATCATGAGCTGTTCCATTGTGCTGAAAGAGATGAATAGAGCTGAAAGGGGAAAGTAATCATGGGTGATGAAGGATGCTGTCTGGGAAAGGAGGTGCAGGAGACACCTTGTTTTGGTTTCTTCTCTCAGACTGTTTCCATATTTTGTCTGAAGATGATTATGTTTGAAATTCATGATCATTTTCTGGAGGGGTGGCCTTTCCTCTCCAGGCAGCTAGAGTCATTCCCTGATTCCTTTCCCCTCTCCATGAGACACCCCTTCCTTCCTGTACAGCCCAAAAATCTTGGGAAGAAGATCCCAGGTGCCACCAACAGAGACTACCTGTATGTAGCCAACAAGGACCCTCTTAGATGTTTGAATTTTCACCCCAAACTCTTTTACTGGGTGTGGGATACTTGTCTATCATTGTGCTTAACAAAGAATAAGTTACTGTTAATTAAAAAAAAAAATCCCCAAAAGCATGAAAGAGACTGTTTCTATGAAAATTTCTGTTTCATCAGTCATCTCCCCTTAACTTCCATCACTGTATTCATCTCACAGAAATGAATTATATAGAAGATGTTAAAGGAAATGCATGACTGCCAAGCCAGTCACTCCAGGTATTATCTTATTCATCTTAATTGACGTTTCCTTGTTTGTCTCTCTTATTTTTCCTTGCTGCAGCTTTGCATAGTCCTTTTTCTAAATTCCAGGTGATAAGTCCAGAGAAAGGCACTGTTTATTATCTAACGAACCACATCTTAGTGGAAGATTGCCTTGAGGGTATTTGATACTGTAATATCAAAGAGAAAGTGTCCAAAGGAAACCATAAGTAATAACCAGTAGCTTTAGAGTAATGAAACCTTGAATTTCTTTTTACCTTTGTTTCTAGCAACTCAGCTCCAAGAATGTGTTGTCTTTATCAGATGTTAGTTCTTTAAGACCAACCTCTGTTTTCAGCAATGGTCAGTATCTGATGCGTAGCAGGAAAGTATATCCCTGCCCTATTGGCAGGATGTATCTAGGTGATATTGCAAATCTCAGCAGTGGCAAAAACCAATCTTCTCACCGCAGTGGTTTACAACTAAAAGCTATTTCTTTTTCTCCTTTTGCCTAGCCATAGAGTTAGATGATGCTTTGAGACGAACTTTTCTACATGAAAAATTGCTTATCAAAACTGATTTTAACATATTTTCTGGTTTTATATAAAAAATGGAAATAAAAATCTTCAGTTAGCATTCATTTTAGTTAGAAATAATATCTTGGTACCTGAACTGTAATGCTACCAAATGGACGAAACCTCTACCCAGATTTTCACAAGAAATACAAACTTCCAGTTTAAATAAGGTACATATTTCAGTTTTTCTTGTTGGTTCAAACTCCCTAGAAATCAAACAAAGAAAAGCATTTTTCAACCAGTTTATTTAGCCCCAACAATACTGTCACAATGATGTAGAAAATACACAATTACATTCCCAGCCCTCAAAGGCTACTCACTGTGAGACAGATACACTTCAACTCCAGAAACTAAAATTGCTCAAAAGCCTGGAGACATTTGGAAGAGGGAGTTCACCTATGCTGAAGAAATCCTTCATGTTACCACATCAGCGGTGATGAAAGCACGTAGGCAAAACTGTACTTAGCAAATTACTATGGCATACAGCTTACCCTTTTTGGTTCCACCATGTTTAAGCAGGCAGTGTATTCTTCTTGTCTTTGGAAGATCCAAAAAGAAAGGCTCTTTTTTCCACTGTTAACACTTTCTTTGAGCTCAGTGAACAATTTTTGGAATATGAAGGGTGTTCGCCTGTGTAGTCATGTAACACTGTTCCAAACAGCTGCACCTGAAGACCATGGGTGACAATAAGTTTCACACGCCTACTGGAAAAGAGGGATAAGGAAATGCTGTTTGCACTGGTAGAAGTAGTAATTTGTGCATCTTCAAAGCTTGCAAAAATGCTTTCTTGTTTTTATAAATGGACTATACTTAGAAACAGGTGTGTTAAAGCTGAAAAAGCTACCTTTGGGAAACAAACCACAAGATTTGCTTGGTAACAGTTTGCTTGGATGGTTAACCTTTGTGATCTCTGTTCAAGGCTTGCCTTCAAGGTCAGCTTTCTCTTTCACATGTAGTTCTTCTGCTGCACAGGTATCTGCACGAGCTCTATCTCTGTGGTATCTGAATGCTTAACTACGCTTTTAGGAAGTACGCTCATTTTCCAAGTGGGGAAACAGACCACAGGAGTCTAGATACCTTGCCCATGGTTGGCCAGGAGATGTGTGGTGCAAACAAGAACTGAGCTCTTAATTTCTAGCAAAATAGCCTTCTGTAATGTCAAGGTAATGGAAAAGAGAAATCTCTGCTATCACATGATTAAGAGATGTTAGGAAATGATGGGAAAACAGTAAATACGCATGCAGAAGCCTTTTTTTTCTGTGCTCGGATCCATCAGGACTGCAGACACACAAAATTCATATATCTACATTGCTCCTTTGGAATAATGGTTATTTCATAGGCATAACTATTTATCTTCCCACAGGCCTAATGTCAGTAAAGTAGTTCAAGATCCTGAGGTACAAATTATTTTCGGTCAAAGTATAATGAATAAGTTTCCCTTGTACAAAGGATGTTAGGTTTCATTAAACTAACTGAACAAACTGGTCTATCATCATCAATATACTAAATAGGGGTGCATCCCAGTTTGTTTCCAAAGCTACATTTTGTTTTTCCATCTTGGATTTCTCTGGAAAAACAAATGAATGCAGAGTAACAATTCTCAAGCCAACACCCTCCTGGTGGCATCTTCCCTAAAGAACCAATAAATCTACTTGACTCTTTTGCAGATGGTTCAGCTTTGTGAGATAGAGCTCTGGACCTACTCGTTCATGATCCTTGGCATTGGACCCTCCAGCTCAGTAAGCAAACAAACTTTCTTCCCCAGCAAACTTTAAAACTGAACCCCAGAAAGCTAAGCAGTGTCTTTCATTGGAGGGTAAAGATCCCCTTTAACAGGGTTTATTAGGGCTTCCCCAGTTACTCAAGAGCAAGCAAATCACATCTCTCCAGAGAATCACAGGGATGTTCCTGGTGGTAGATGTGCTCTGACATTGCTTTCCAGCAAGAAAAAATGTGACAGGGCCTGGCAAAGGACTGCTCTAGTACACTTATCCTTGAGGGACGTCAAAGAGCAAGTAGGACACTTGTACTCTATCAACAGGAAAATATATTTCTGCACAATCAGAGGGTGGAAACCAGTTCCATTATATTATCTTTTCATATTTTGAGCAGAGCTTTGACAAAGGAGTGAATTTGCCCCAGAGCAGTTAAAACAAAACCAAAAACCCAAGAGGTCTACTCCACAGGCATTTTCCTGGCATTCTCTGACATGCAGATGACTGATAATATCACCATAACAGCTGTTATCTCAAATGTCTGCCTCCAGGCAAATTAAAAGTAAAGAAAAGCCAAAATACTTGAAGAGATAAATATAGAAGACATTTGCCAGTCATTTACTGGCCCTGGATTGCCTGCTGTCAGAAGCAAAATGAAGCATATTTGCTTTATAAGAAAATTACAGAGCTGTCATCCTTGCAGCTCATATGCGTAGAGCGATGAAGAACACCACCATCGCCAGGACTGAAGGCAAAAGGGTGGTTGTTTTAACCAGAACCTGAAACACCCTTTCTCAGGGTTATGTTTGAGCCCTGCTGCAAGGGAGCAGCAGGAGGGGGGCTGCCCCCAGATGTGGGCTGACCCAGGACCTGAGGGGGAGGCCCACGCAAGCAGTACGTGAGCACAGCCGTTGCAGACTTGGCAAGTGGATAAAGGGGGTCCACCCAGGGGGGCAGCCAGGACCAGTAAGAGATGGGGCTGAGGACAAGCATGGACCTAGATACAGGTAGGCTCCAGCTATCATCTCTGGACTCTTGGACGTGCTCCTTTGATGAAAAAGTTCTCAACTGGGAGATGCTGCTTGCACAGATTCCTCCCAACCAGCTCCTACAGTGGCATGCTTGGTTTTATAGTGGGAGCCACACAGCTGGGTGGTGTACCCTACAGTGCCAAAATATATATGCCTTGGCATCAGGTGCAGGACGGAGCTAATACACGTGTGCGGTTTACATGCTGGATAACTTGGAGGGCAGGTAGAGGAACTTGGGTCTTGCACGGATCTGTGCTAGTAGGGGATAATAATTTTTTCTGATGATCTGGGGGGAAAGTGATTCAGCTGACAGGGAACAACAAGCTTCTGAGGTGATGTGTCAGCTTGTGGAGATGGGTTTTTCACTCCAATTAGGTACCATCAAGCCTGCACCTGTTTGCTGCAGCCACAGATCCTTGAAATATCCAGTCTGTGAAATGTGTAAAGGATCATTCAAAGAAAGTTTTCTGGACCAGACTGAAGTCCAAGCCACTGAATGCTCTTGTCAGAGCTGTCAAAGAGGGAATTAAAATGTGACTAGCGATAACTGAGTTATTAGAGACGAGGTGAGAAATTAAGGTCTTTTGCTTTCAGTGCCCTAAGAATGTGCTGACCTCCACAAGAGAAAACCCACACGTTTATAGGAGGTTCTGATTCTGGACTGTACCATATCTGAGTAAAACTCTGCCTTTATAAAATATAACTCCTTACTGGATTGTTATCCATTTAAATTGTGTCCACATGTAACAAGCCTGGCTTTTGCATACTTCTGACAACTCTGGAAGTAGAATTACCACAGAAATCTGCAGTATTTTAGTGGGAAGGGGGTACTACTAACCATAAAACTCATATTGAAAATCCATCTGTCTTCTGATTTGAGTGCAGTAGGCTAAGGCAGGCCAAGAAAGCCACATGGGCCCCAGGAAGAGAAGTACCAGGGGAAGGGGAAGAGAAGGTCATCTTGGTTTTGTTGGAGAGGGGAAATGAAAGCTTTACAGGTGTTCAGGGAATAGGAACTTCACCATTTCACTGATGTCAGATAACTGTCTCTAACTGGGATGTTTATTTTAATATTCAAACCTTTAGCATTACCGAGTGCTAACCATGGGATAAAAGATGTCCAGGAAAGGCTATGAATTGTCAAGATTTAAGATTAAATTCAAGAAGCAGCCGTATAGATAAAACAATGGAGAGGAAGTTAGCAAATCCTGGTTCGGCTCCTGCTTCAGCCCATGATTTTGAAAAATGTCACTTTTCTTCTTTGTATATGTGTTTCTTTAGCCTTTAGCATCTGTTTTGCATTTGTAGCAGATCTTACCACTAAGGGTGCATCCCCATGAGCATTTTCATAGGCTCACAGAAGGGGTTAGTTCAGATCAGGAGCACACTTTGGAAGTGAACCTCCCATCACCCCTGCTTACAGTGCCTGGCTTCCCAGGCAGAGCAGGGCAGAGCCTTGTCCCACCACCCCACGCATTGGACGCCTCTGTGGGGACAGGGACAGTCCAAGGTGGAGCTGGAGAACTTGAATAAATGCCCACAGAAAGTCAAGTATAGCCTGGTGATGTGCCACACTTTCGTGTCACTGAAGCCTTTTCAAGAACCAAAAGGGACCCATGTGGTTGGAAACGGCAGATGGGGGACCTGCCCTGGGAGCCACCTGCTGAGCATCACCTCATCTCAGTCCTTCCTGTGACTGGTCCTTTGGGACTCGCCCGGAAGGAGCACTCTGGTGAAAGGCACTTCCAGGAATGACATTTTCCAAAGAAATAGCTCTTTCTCAGTTCCAAGAGTTAAAATTCTTTGTTCTAATTCCTGGAAAGTGATCCAGTTTAAAAAATCCTGGCAGTGCTTACAGGGGTAAGAAAACAATCATGGTGGAGGTTGTGTAAAACAAACAAAAAACTTGGAAAAGCTTTAAATTCAGGAGTATGAAATTCTGGATATTACCAGAATTTTGTAAAAATGCCCTGACATGGTCTCTTGCAAAAGTGTTTGTGAAACTTTCGGTAAACTTAGGCCATTTGACTCTTTTGGTTGGAAATAATACAAAACTCTGTGGTTCTTACTTTTCATCTGACAAAATTAAGGAAACAATTGTACTGCGTTCCTTGTAAGTGTTAGGAATTGCACTTTACTAAGTAAGGTGTAAGTAATATTTAAGTAGAACTAAAAAAAAATTCTACTCACTGTTTTTTATGACTTTTCAAATGTATACATATTCAGTATGCATGTCTCTGCTATATTCTTGTGGTGACTTCTGGTAAATATTTGAACTGATGGGTCTCTGCAACCTGAATGAATAGAGAATTTTAAAACATATATTGCTGAATATTATGGGAAGCACATACCATAGGTTTGCTCAAACTCCAGCCTTCCTGCTATTTTCACTGGAAGTCTTGCATAATATTGGAAGTGCTAATGAATTGTATCTCTCAAAATTACAAGCAAGATGCTGTTCCACGTTAAGGTAATTTGGGAACAAAGTCATTGACATGATTCATTGTCGTATGTATAAAACTGTAATGGGGAGAGTAAAAGAAAGCTTTCTTCTCATCATCTTCTGTGGTTTTTTTAGTACACAGCACCTGTACAGAGCTGTGAGGGCTTGCACAACTTGTAATGTATTGATTGAAAATCTCTGCCAGCCTAAGGGAACATAGGTCTACTGCAGTCCATGAATCCGTCCCAGTTCACACTACATTTTCTCCGAAATGAAGCAAGCACTGCAAGAAAGTAGAAGGTGCCCTGAAAAGTTTCTTCTTTTCAGAAATAACAATATTCACTAATCAACAACAGCCAATTCTCTTTTTGCCTACCCCAAACCCTTGTCCTTACTGTCTCTGTGAGACTATAAATTGATCTTTGTAACGTGTCCAGAAGATTAAAAATAATCCAGGCTCCCACAGAATGCAGAAACACGTTGCTCGTTCCAGAATTGAGAGGTCCTCAGGGAGGTGCTGCTTTAAAGTTAAACCAAGATAACTTCAGCACGAGTGTCACACCAGTCTTAACTGTGCTGTGTCCAGGAGGTGCTTCCTTGGGAATCAGTTTCCTAAAGTTTCACAGATACTGCCAAAGAGAGTTTTTAAAAAAGAACAGAAGTAGTCTTAGCAATAAAGACCTTTCTTTGCGTTGAAGTATTCCCAGTAAATTGCTGGGTGGAATGAGTAGAGGTCATATCAGCTGTAGAAGCAGAAATTGTGTTTAATATCAGTTTTGCATGCCACAGTATAACGTTTCCACGCTCTCCAAGCAGGATCTGTAAATATCATGTAACAGTTCATGTGCCAGAATATCAATGCCAACTGGATTTTCAGGTCTGACATTTGCTTTTGTCTCTTCAGATAGGACAAATCAACGTACGTCAAGTGATTTACGTATATCCCAGTAACTGTTAGCCAAACCACGGTGCTTTAGGATTCAAACAGCACAAAAGAGTCAGCCTGCCGAGTCTCACAGCATCCACCAGCTTCCTCAGGTGAGCTTCATGGTACAGCCGTGCTCACCAGCAAACGGGCACTTACTGAGTACAAAGAAGCTGCCTTTGGCACCTGAGATTTTTGTACCGTCCCTTGGGAGTACCGTGACTCTGGATCACGCTATTCAGTGCATGAAAGTTTGTGCAAAGCCCCTGAGGTTGGTTGTCTTCTGGGGCAAGAAGGATGCCCCAGGAAGGGGCGACATGGTTGCAAAGACCCTGTTGAGTCATTCAGACCTTCTTCCCATCTCTGTCACAGTGGCTTTTGGGGTCTGAATAGCTCATTGCTGTCTTTGAACCCAGTTTCTGTCCACACCTAAGAGCAGGAGATAGTGATCACCAGTCTTCTAATAAAATTAAGCAAGAATCTGAAGCACTACTTCTGGGTTAAAGAAAAAGACTTGATTTTATTAGAAAAGTAAATTCTACCTCTCCTCTGAAAACTGTTTCCAAAAACGTACATGCACAAATCCAGCTAGCACAATCATCCGTTTGCACAGCAAGCCCTTAGACACTGTTTTCCTTCTTCCAGATGATTTTCATAGCCCACCTGGGAAATAAATTACTGGGCAGTGCTAGAGTTAGTAAACCTACATACACTCATAAAAGTTCAAACCAAAGTGTGATCATCAAGTACTTGCAGGTCAGTAATCACACCCTTAATTTTCAGAAATAATTTAGAGGAGATGGTATTATCTGGAGAAAAAGGTCCTTCCTTTTCCTTTCCAAATATCCCGTTATAAGGTAGTAATAAGTATAAAAATTAGGACCTGGCTGAATGTTTGCTGAAGCCAATGGAAAGTCTTTACTTAATCCCAGGGCAGTTTGGTGGGAGCCATTCAAACCTTTCAATTCAGAAAAGCACCTATGTCATAAGCACTTTATAAGGTCCCAGTTATATTGCCACATTTTGTGGGACATAGCTACAGCCTTGAAGTTAATAATATGCTTAACTACTTTGCAGAATAAGGATGCACTTAGAGCCAAGTATAAGCATAAGATCTGTGTCAAACAGGGCCTTAATATTCAGCAGACCACGCTGTTGGCCGTGCACAGATCTTTTGCCATTTAAGCTATGGGTATTGGTTTGATTTTTGGAAAAAGGGTCTTCCAGCACGTTCTTCAAAAATTATATCTAAGAACTCTAGCTAGAGGTAGTATGACGGACTCTTTCAAAAGCAGGCTTTTGTAGAAAGTGATATAGTTACGTGGTTCTCCCAGTTTGCTCTCAGGTCATGCTGCTGCTGTGCATCGGAGTCCCAGTCTTGCAAATAAAAAGGTTGCACTGGGTCCAAGAATTGTGACAACAAAGAAAGGCATAAAGCTGTAGTCTGCCCCTGACAGATTTTCTTTACACAATTTTTTTTTTTCTCTGCAGTTGAAGAGTCTAAGCATGTTTCAGTGGTTCTGCACTCCCAGCGCACAACATCATCTGCAGCGGCCAGAGTCAGCTGAAGCAGTCTCTCATAGGTTGGCTTTCAAACTAGGAGTTTCTCACAGCACGATCAACCACCCTTCCAGCAAATCACAGGTGTTCTCCACATGGCGTGAGCAGGTGAGAGCACAACTTTGCCAAACCATGATGAAGTTTGGTAGCTGAAATACAAAATCCAAGTTTGGCCTGAGATCTGAATCTGGCACTCTGCTTTATCCTCTGCTCCGAGCCAAATCAAACTGCAGCACGTCATGAAAACCAAACAGCACTGTACTCTGGATCGCTTAAGATCTGGATCCAACTACGAACTCTGATGAGGAAGCTCCCCTTTATGCATATTCCCTCATTAGCTAGGGGTGGTAACACTCTGAGAGAAATTCAAACACCTGGAAGTCTGCACCTAAAAGTCTATAGGGCAGAAGCTAAAATGCTGAGAAGGCACTTGGAGTGCAATGAAATTGGTGCTCCATGTAGCTTGAAAAAAAACCATGAAATAAACACACAAGCAAGATTTATGGGTGGTTTAAGTTCTGAAGCAAAACACCCCCTCTGTCTTTTTGGCTCCTAAATTCTCTTATTATTAGTTTAAGAGCTGCTAGGCAGACAGAGTAATTCATTCAGCCCACCTGTGCTTTTTTTGAGGGGGGGGAAAACGCAAAGGATGTATTCCATATTCTTCGGGAAGTGCTCCTCACGGTGGAGCCAGCTCTGCTGCAGCCTGATGAGCGCTCGCAGGACAGCTGGGGTGCGCCAGCCTGCCCAGGCGATCCTGCTGCCCAGGCGATCCTGCTGCCCAGGCAATTCTGCTGCCCAGGCGATCCTGCTCTCACGTTCTCTCTTACGCTTTTTTTTTGTTTTGTTTTAGTAGGGAAGGATTTGAATTTTTCTTCTAGTGTGTTTGGCACTTCTGGTAGAGCCTTTGACATGGAAAAAGGCTCATCTTTCAAACGCCTGTGGCACTCCCTGTGAAAGGTGATTTTTAAAAAGCCATTTTATTTTGCTTCCTGGCAGTGATATCAAAGGAACAATCAGTGCCTGATTTAGAGCCAACAATTTATTTCCATTATAATAAACAGAAAACAATGGCATGCTGCCTTATTAGTTATTCACTTTCCAAGTCAACAAACTCGGAGGGTTGGGATGAGATCTAACCAGAGATATGCTTTGATGTTTTCAGTTTGGAGAATTGGTCTCCTAGCCAAAATACTGAGCAATGCCAGTTCTGTGGGAAGAAGGGAGGGAAGGAAGGGCAGAGGGAAGGGAGAGAGTCACTGAAAGCACAGGGCAGGGGGTAGCTACTGGAAGAGCTGGGTATATTGTGGCATGATGGTGGCTGGTTATAAGAAGACATTGGAGTGGTGATTGTGGTACTTGGGAGTCTCACATCAGATGTAACACATGTGGAAAGAGCAGCAGCTGGATGGATTTTGGTGTTGTTACTTTGGTTTATGCCCTTTGAGGATCTAGTTCAATACACGCTCAAGATCTGCTACTGTACTTCAGCAGAACAGAGCCACTTCTGTGGTCTGTGTTGTGGAGGCTGTGATGGATCCAAACCAAACCAGGCGTGCACAGCAGCCCTTGGTACTCATCATCCTCTCCCAGGAGCAAGCCCTTAGTCTTCTAGCGCTGTCACATAAATACTGCTTCGTAGGGAATGCTGCTGAGCAAAATGAGTTTCAATATTTGTCACTGTACTTTGTTGTTTTAGCACTGGTTTCACATATGTATAACATTGCAGGAGGGGAAACTCCTCAGCAGAAACATGAGAGTTAAAGTGCTTTGAAGTATTTTGTTCTATATGCCTAATGGGACAGAGGAGCTGTGGACAACTATCTCACAAGAAGGTCTTGTAGGTGGGGATAAACGTGAAAGATAAATACCTGCTATTTTTCTATATAGCAAGTTGTGATCAACTTCTTTCTTGACATCGTGATGCCAATAAATAGCAAAAAAGTCAAAGACTTCCCATTGCCTTGAATGCACTTCACCAGCATTGCTGGAACAATCAAAATATCTATATTATTTAACAGAGCAGAAAGCCTGAACACGGTACAAAGCAATTGATCATTCCTTGTTTATTAATCATGTCTGTCATGGACAAGCCACCCTAGCTGGTTTGGATTCTTTTCTGATAAATATACAAAGACATTAAAAACACATTTTTTTTTCTCACAGAATTGATGCTATAAACTGCCCAAGTGGTTTGTAACAGTAACCAAATGAATAGGGACAACAGTAAGTGGATCGTTTGCATTAGTGGAGAACTGCCTGCACATTGTAGCAAAATATATACCTGCTGCCTAGCTCTAGATTTTTATTTTAAGGGAATTTCTGTAGGGATTTTTTAAAAACCTGAGAAAACTGCAAAATTCTCCAAAGCCAAAAGAAAACTTGCCGTTCTTAGGAGGAGCAAGACAAGCTGCAGCCTGCTTCAGAAAAGGTGGTCATAAACCATTACCTATGAGGTGACCAAATACAGCATAGAAAAACAAAAATACCTGTTAGGAAGAAATGCCTCCTCTGAGCAAGGATGTTCAGTAATAGTTTTGTGTGTTATTGTCATACTGCCTTTAAATAGCCAAACCCATAGTTATCATGGAGGAGAGAATCTGAAGCAGAGGATATTGCACAAAAGATCACTTAGTACTTCATTGGGCCACAAGAATCTGTGTGATGATGACAATTTTCAGCGAGCAAAGTCATCATACTGGATCCAAGCCTCAGAGAGTTTCTTGAACTGGCACTTTTCAAAAATATCTACTTGTCATGACCAGCAGTGGCAGTCTGTCGCTTGCACAGGTCAATTTGCAGTGCAGAATAGCACTTTCAAATCCTGCTTGAGCAGTTTTCTCTCCTTTGAACCCTCTTTCTTATTGCCAGATGCTCAGTCACAGTCTGGCCCTCATTCTTCCAGTCCTCCCATAAATGGAAGCAAATTTCCACCAAAAGCTTCCTTGGGGGCATAAGGAAATTAGGGAAAAAATAGACCTGGAGTCCTCTCATGTAGCTAAAAGGCCTCCAGTCAGACACTGCAGCCAACTTCTCTTTCCTGTGCTGTGTTGCAACACGATCAGCCTTTTTCCTAGCCTAGAAATTCTGGCTCCTTGCTTTATTCCTGCCAATCTCCCTTCAGTAGAGGCATGTGATACCTAGCCTTGATCCTCCTAACCACAGTAACCCAAGCATCCCACAAAAAGGGCTGCGCTTCTTGCCCTTCTGCATTTTCATGATTGCCTTCTGGACAGTAATAGATGATGCTGAAATTATTTCAACAGAGATATGAGCTTATCCTCTCTCCTTCAAATGCTGGTCCTGTCTCTCATGTGCTCTTAATTTTACCTCATCAGCTCAGCCTTTCTGCTGGCCCCCACTCATTTCTCAAGCCAAAAGTCTGTATGTTTGTAGCCACGAAGTCCCAGAGCACAACATGTTCCAGCATGAAGTGATTTCAGGTTGGTGATGGCTGAGGCCAGCCTGGATGCTGCCTCCCTTCTTAGTAAATGAGCCTAGGCATCATACAGTAAACAGTTATGGTGCAGCTGGAGCCATCACACGGCATAAAAGGAGAAAATACCTAGCCAAATTAATTCCAAGAAAGAATAAGTTTGGTGTTTCATAGGGCAATAGGAACCATCTGTGACATATTTGTCTTTTTATTTGTCCTTGCTATGAGTTCTGTAAATATACTTATTAATGCATGGAGTGCAAAGGTCTTCACTGAAGTAGGTACCTTGATTCACCAGTGCCTTGCCTTTAAAATCTTGCAAAACCGATGAAGGCAGGCAAAGGAGGAATACTGTTCCTTCCATCCCACAGGCATGGAGGGCCAGGCAGCAAAGCTTTTGGGTGAGGTTCTCAGACTCACGCAGATCTGCTGAGGAAATAGGAACTGAGAACAGGTATCGGGAATCTTTTAACTGCTGTACATCCTTCTGATGCAGAGTCAAATCCTACTCCTATGAAACCCCTCTGAAGGCAGCGTAACTATGCATGGGCAGATGAGAGAGACATTGCCTGTTCTTTTTTCAGTCATGTCAGATTTCCCTGAAATCTGTTTTATCTAACTGCCAGACAAAGCTTCTCAAATCTGCAGCCAGTGTTATTTGGTCAGGGCATGGGGGTGAAAAGCCCAGCATTCAACAGAGATTCCTTGGAGTATCTTTAAGATCTTGGATCACATAAAACAGTCCCCTCTCATAAAAAAAAAAAAAAAGGCACACAAACTTACCATTGTTGAGTGTTTCTTTAATAGAATCAGAAACAAATTTGTGACCTTGTGGCCCAGAGGTGGGAACACCATCTATAAACTTGCCCAGACATAGAAATGCATTCTGCCTGTCAGTAGGAGTTTGCCATTGAACATGTATATAAAAAAAAGCTGGTGTTACATTAGGCCAACATTTTTTAAATGCCACAGCTCACTTTATATGCCGTAAACCTTGTTAATGTTGCTAACAAGAAAGTTAAAAACTCAAAGCTATAAAAATAGGAATGCCACCGCTAACTAAATAAATATACGTGAGAACCAAATATTCAGATACAAGTTCTGGAATGGCTCATGTGCCCAGGGAAGGAGAAAGAAAAAAAACATTAACCTAAGTTGTTGCTCATGTTATAAAAGCTCCCTGTAGTCAGCAAAATTGTCTCCCCTTGAGCATTTGACTTAATTTCAAATGATTCTTGAGAATTTAACGCTATAGCATGGACAAAGTGGCTGGTCATTGCAGAAGTCAGGGCAGGTGGGCAGCAAGGACTGTGCCAGCAAGGACAATTCAGCCCAGGCAACCGGATGGGGCAGGGAGGGAGGGAGGTTTCTTTCTATCTGACTCAACAACAGATTGTTAATGTGGCAGCAGTGGGGAAAATGTTCCCATCAAAACAGGCCACCTACATAATCTGGCCTCTACCGTTGGCTCTGGATCCAAGTTAATAGACCCAGTTTGTGCCTGTTACACGCAATATGGGATATATCGTGAATCTTTTCAACAGCCTGGACTCTGTAGTGGTTCAGGGGCTGGAACTTCCAGGGATTATTTTTGGCATTTATGTCCTAAATACATATATTTATCAATGAAACTTTTTAACTCTATAATGTAAAAATTGAGACCTACTCCTAATGTTGAGCCTTCTGACATCAGAGTTATGTGGGCTTACCTCTCTACTTGGCATAGGCAATTAATTTTGTGTCTTCTAATCTTTGCGCGTGAAAAGCAACCTTTTTCTTTTCCTAATTTATTTCCTCCTGGAAATTATGAATGAAAGATCTTCAAAGATATGATATTTCCTCCCACGATGGACCTTTGTTTACAGATTTTGGCAACATAAAAGAATATGTATCTTATACATTTATTTATGTATGTAAATCTAGAGGGGGTTATACAGTGAAGAATGAAGAAAAGTGGGAAAGAGGTGTTACTTTCACCTTCCTGTGAACGCAGGTTTTGACTTTTTCTAAGAACAAGCTCTGTACAGTCCTTTTCCCCCATCAGTGTGTGGAATGTGATGGACTGTCAGACAGATATGAAGCAAACTCTTATTTACTTAAGCATTAGTTTCCTGATCCCAATCCCAAACTGTTTATGGGAGTCTTATGGACTCTAGGTCAGCTGCTAAAAGGCAAACTGATGGCTTAACCCCATAAACAACAAACACACCCTCCTCCCCAAAGGGATCTGTAGAAACAGGGACAACTTGTTAGGGCCCTGAGTGCATTAATAGGCCTTGATTTCCCTGACCCAACCCCACCTGGGGCCACCAGCCACATCTGAGAGCCCCTACCTACACACCTTCTCCTCATTGGCCTGGGGATGCATTTAATCTTGGGCTTGGGTAACCAGTCCTTGTAGAAGCTGCACTGAAGATGGATGTTTCTCTAATGCTAAAACTGGCCCTGTGTTCTTGAGGGACCCTCAAACCTACTTTGAAGAGGTAGGTCACTTGCTACTCTGTCTTACCCTAGAAGGTTTCAAAGAAAAGGAGCATGTGAACCAGAAGAATCATCTGATGGGGCCCTGGAATCAGAAACTATTATTTCAAGGCATGCATCATGCAGGGAGGTTGGTTTGTGAGGTGAGCTCAGTTTGCCTACTGTCCTGGGGGACCTTACAACTATACCTAAGGCCATCACAAAATTCTATCTTTGCTCTACCTTGTTTACTTACCCTCAATTTAATGCTGTAAAGAAGAGGCAGAAGAGTGAGCATGCTGTCAAGAGTGGTCTATTAGACCAAGACCACTGTGAAAGCAGCAAGACCTAGGTTTTGGGATGCAGCCTGATGACCCATGCTCTTGGACACCACAGCTAGGGGAGCACTAAGAGCAGTGGGGATGTTTCTGAGCTGAAAGTCCATGACCGTTACCAAGTACAGAGGAGCAGCAGGCAAGAAGGACGGTGTCCAAGGGCTTGTGGTATTGATAACTCTAAGGCATTGCCTCACAGTTTACCAAAACAGGAAAAAACTGTTACAACAAAGGCTGTTAATTAGGAAAGCTAAGCGACTTGTTTCATAACAAGCATCTTGTTGCCAAGGGGTTACGGGGACCACAAAGCAAATTGCTTTTCTGAACCTGATGGGAGCCTTGAACATGTCTCCAGCTGGGGCAGATGATGATCCCCATAACCATGGCTTCCCAGTTACTGCAGCCCAAAGCTTATGAAAAACTTACTTGGGGTATAGAGCAGATTTTTGGTATTTTATGCTAGGTGTTTGAACCTGGTGACTATGCTCTGTTTTGTCTTGAAGTTGTCAGCATACATGGGTCTATATTCTCTCACTATAAATTTTGCTATAAACACAGAAATTTTTAGACTGGATCAACACTCTTCTAAAGCTGTTGGGTGGGGAGTATGCAGAACCTTGCAGTCCATCCCTGTTCTAAAATTATAGACAAACAGTGATGATATTTAATTGGTGTAAATAACAATGTTTTGCTGGGAGTCTCATAGGGCTTACAGCAGTGACGGATCTGATGCATGCAGTACTCTTAAGTAGCGCAAAAGAGCAACAGGACAAACAGGAGGGTTGCGCTGAGGATCTGCTACATGCTAACGTACTCATCAACCTGCTATTTGAGTGGGAGAAAGGTTGGGGGGGCGGTTAAGCTGAAAGTTTGGGGTTTTTAAAGACCTGTTTCCTGCTTGACATGATGAACATTATCATGGTACTAGGAATATCCAGAAGATATTTAGGATGAGAAACATTTGTGAGCTTTGTCATGCACTATGTGATCGCATCCATAGCTGTAAACAGTGTTGCTGGCAGTGTTTGATGCACAACTGCGCAGTTAACATGGGCATGAGAACAAGGTGCCCCAGCTGCAGACTCCTGTGCAAGTCTGGAGAATGCTTAGAGAAGCACAAGGTCATAGCTATTAAAAAAACAAACTGGTTGTTTGGCTTCTCTGTGGGCTACTCCACTTGCAACAATCTCTATATAAGTAAACCTTGGAAAAGCTCAGTAAAGACTTTTCTTCACACATTTCCTCCCTTTTCAGTTCTGACATTGCAAAGACTATCTCTGGGATAGCTAGAATCCATTGAGGTCTAGGAGTTACTTCATAAAAAAAAGGCTAATTTTGAAGACCGAATCTGGGGACTTCCACTAGAGTACAAATCAAAAAGCACTGCAAGCAATACATGTGAATTCTGAGAATACATATACATGTGTGCTTGCTGTGTGAAGGCAATTATTTCTGCGTAGGTCACTTCTTGACAATATAAAATGCTCACTTAAGGACAAGTTCTGAAAAGACCTCAGCTTTCAGCATCTTCCAGGAGTTTAGCAAGATCTGAGGTAGCTCAGCAGCTTGCAGAGTAAAGGCCTTGTTAGTTGTTACATGTTCAGATTCTCAAATATCATTATCATAAGCTTTATCTGGTCTGACTTTATGTGCATTGTGAGGGCTTGAATTCTTGTCTGTCTTCAGCAGCTAATCATACGGGCTTTTTTTTGTCTAAGTTTATGTCCTCCTATCCCACCCTCCATGTTCCTTTAAAGTGATTTTTTTTTTTTTTCTTCTGTGGTGAGGGCTAGCAGTTTACCTGTCCTGTGCTTGGAGGTTTTTCCTTTTCTCCCTCACCCAGACCATTTTCATCCAGACCATTTGCCATACTTCACTATTTTTGGTCAGACACACTAAGCCTCCTATCATTCAAGGCTATAGAGTCAACCTTCTTCCAGCATGGCATAACCAAGGGAAAGGGTGTTTTGGGCTTTGAAGAGGATTTGGCACCAGCTCTTAGCAATGATTAAAAAAAAAAAAGATATTACTCCTAATATAGATGAATATATTTCATGCTCAACCCTTGATTGTTGTAGCCACCTATGGGTCAGAAATAAGAAATGGTTGGATGACAGCAAACAGTGTTCAGAAAGCTCCATGCTCTCTTTGACTTAAACATAGCTGAAAGAGTAAATTTTTAAACCTTTGTGCATTTATCCAACTTCACTTCCACAATGACAGAAAAATTACTTAGACTATCCTGCTTCTTGGGGGGAGCAGGGGGAAGTACACTTCTCCAAGGCTACAGTAAAGTCTAATCTGTTTCAGAAGATGGTTGTCTTTCTCCATAAGATTATGTGCATGATTAACAAACAATTAATGATTACATTGATTAATTATTGAAATTAAATCTAAGCAGTAGGTGGGGATGATATATTAGGACTCTATTGTTGAGGAGTGAAGAAGGTAGTTAATCCAACTTGAGAAATCTACTCCTGTTGTATGGCTAATCAAAAAACCAGCTATTTGCTTTAGCTCTTCAGAATTTAAATCAAATTTGGTGCACCTGCTTGGTCTATTTGAAACAATGACTCAGTTATCTACAAGGCTCTATATAGTATGCTCACAGAAGAAAACGTGGTGGGATTTTAGCAAGAATATTTCATTTTCAAGGGCTACTGGTTACAACTTGGTAAGAAGTTTTCCCTTTTCCCCCCTCTTTAATCTCAGTACTGACTGTAATTTATTAGCTATATTTCCAGGATAACATGCTGAGATGATGATTTTGTTGGAAGACCACACTCAAAATTACACTGAAATTGGATGCAGCATGGGAACCATCGTAATCAGGACTTCACCACTGAAGCCTAGGAACAATTTTGCAGAGGGTCATGTTGCATCTTGTCTGGAGCTTTCACAAATTAAAAATCTATTTATATATGAATTTTAAATCAAAGCACAACCATTCTGTGCTTTGATTTAAAGCACTTACATTTTTGTCTTCACCTCAAATATGGACTCTGTTCAGCATTCTCATTTGAATGTACACCAGTATAAGTCCTGGGAAAGATATTTTCTTCAGCAATCAAATAAACTCTCTATTAATGCTGCTAAATTTCTAACACAAGAGACTAGATAGGATGAGGATGGCAAACTGTTGAATTGGTGTTATTGTAAGCCCTCTCAGAGGGGAACCAAGGCAGATGTGAAACCTGAACTTTCCAATGGGATATACTGCCATGCACAGTCTTTTCACCTAGTTTCCCTCTTTCCTTTGCCTCAGGAGTTTTCCAGTTGGGTTAGGCAGGTCCCAGTGTTTCTGCATGTATGTGTTTTTCTTTCTGTAGGTTGTTGCCTATTCGGATTGCAGCACTGAGGCTCAATGTTGATGAAAGACTGTATAATACAGTAAGGGCTGCTGTTAAATATCAAAGGAAAAAAGGAAACCTAGAGAAGGAGGAAAACAGAGGAAACAAAGAATTTGGTTCTAGTTTATTTGTATCTCAGGAACACTAAAATCACTCTGTAATTGTTCAGGTAAATAACGTTCCAGAAACAGGGTGGTTTGCAAGCAAATTTGATAAGTGGGATTTTCTTGTGCATTGCAAGAAAGCCTGTGAAATTTCTTTGGTTATAAAGCCAAGGTACATCATTTCATTTGGAAATTCTGACCAGTGGCACATTGCATATTCTCCAGGTGTTGCAGTCTTGAGTAACAATTCCATTAACTGCTAATTTATAGTGCTCGTGAGTCTGGAGGTAGCAGGGGAAAGGGCAGAGTCTGTGATTGTCTCCAGCTCAGTAGCCTTTTTTTGGCATTTATGTATGTAATGGCTTGGATCCTACTCAATCCTTACAACTCTGCAGTTCCTAGGTCCCTGTTTCTTCAATACAAATAAAATGAGGATGATGCCTAGATCCTTTCTGGAGAGTTTTAGAAACATTAGTCAAAATTTACAGATATGGGCACCTTCAGCATGGCTTATCCCCAGCAATGAATGAATTATTCTGGAATCTTCAGAAACTGGGACTCCTACCTTGATTCCTTCTTCTATTCAAATACTTACACCTTATGTTATGTGGTGGCAAACTCTTTCTTCTCCTGGTTATAATTTAGGAACCTATCTGGACTAATCACTTCTACAGACAGAGGCATCCCCTTTTAATGCCTTCTTCACTCTGAAACAATTCTGAGAAATGTGAAGAACTTCATTTCAACATGAGAAGTACTCTTGGGACCAAATTAAAGATCTGCAGGCAAAGGAACAGTTAGGGAAGACAGATTTCTTCAAAGTCATCAATCAGCAAGGTCCAGTGCAGAGTTTAGCACTTAGGAAAGAAGTAAGTTCCATACAGACTGAGTCAGAAGTCATCCGTGAGTAGGTTTTTTTTTTAGCTCATGGAACTCAGTATCTTCACAGCATGTGAGTGGTAGATGCAAAACACTAGTTAATGCTTAAAATGCTTTTCTGATGCTGTGGTTGTTAGGTTACTGAAATTCAATGATATGTTATATTAGCAGCAATATGTATTTGTATGTGAATATGTAGAGACATTGTGTTCAGCAGAAGGGTTGTTTGGGTACAAAGAGGAAAGCATACTCTTCTTATGCCTCTGGCAAACTTCCATAACTGGCTCACCCTGACTGGATAAGATTTGCTATTTGTAAAGCAGCGGCTGCCTGGAGAAATGCTGTAGCAGCGAGCTTAGCCTGTGTGTCTAGCAGCAGCCTTTATTAATTGCAGCAGTGGGAGGAAAATGCATTAGTCTCATATATTACTGTTGGGGGGTTGGCAGTATCCATTCTCCCAGGGTTGCTACATGTTTCTAAAACTATATCTACATGGAATTTGCTCTTTGTTCTCCTTTTCTTTTTCCTTTCCTTGCCTTGAGACATTCAGCACTGCCTGTGGTACCCCCATTTCCCATGTTCTTTGCTAGCAAAGATACGGAATGGCAGAACCCTGATACCAGCCTGAGGTCCTTCTTCATGTAATAAAGTGGAGGAGGTAGTCATTCAGCTACCCTTTTGTCTGGTTTTGGTTGATTTGTTTGTTTGGTTTTTTTAAAAAAAGGAAAGAAAATGAGAATTTCTAGTAAAAAGAGAACAACCTTATTCTTCGTTACAATATTCTCAAAACTCTCCACGTTTCTTCATCTTACCTTCCATTGAGATGTCTGGAAACGTCTCTGTGTTTCAGTACTGCCTGAGCAATTCTGCAGAGGTGACTGCTCACAGTAGATATAGGAAACGGCATAACCTGCCAATGCCTTCTTTATATAGCTGCCTATATCTGCCCTCAGCAGAAATGTTGGTGGTCAATGTGCGCTAGCATTTTCCCCAGTGGCTACCAATGAGACTATGCAGGTGATATTACAATGGGGAGGGAGGGCTGGCAGAAGGAATAATTTAAACAAATAATTCAGGCGGCCCCAGCTGGCTGTGTCATGAAGTCTGCCACTCCAGCACAGGTCATCTGGATGGATGGGAACCAGCCTTGGAAGAGCAAAGCTCAGCACTAACTTCCCGAGGGAAAAGCTGTTTGTGCTGTGTACCTGCAAGGCATTTATATAGCATTATTCTGCGCATAGTACATCCTCCTGCTGCCTGGTGCTACTAGTAACAGAAATATTGACATAGACATACCATGGCTAAGATCATACCCTACTGGTTTTGGAGGTAAAAATGTCTTCTGCCCTGTGGAAGCCCACAGATATGGGGTGTTGATAAGCGTATCTGAGGTCATATTACCTTTGAGGAAAAGGGCCTATTTTTTTATTCATTATCTCTGAAAATCTACAGGGAAAATACCAGAACCCACAAAACGTGCAAAGCTGAAGAAACTTTGCCTCTGTTTTTGGCAGCTCTTCAGACTCTATCACAAACTTGCAACAACTAGCACTTTTCCTGCAAGTGTAGATGGGAATCGTGCTTTTGAGGAGTAAATCTTAACTTTTGTCCCTAAACAAATTTAAAAGGCTTCTTGCTTTTCTTATTTGGGAGAGAAACCTGAAAACGAGAAGTTCTAAGTTTTGGGAGATAACTCTAAAATTAGTAATTTTGAAACCTTACAACTTCCAGATCTGTCTCATGAGGGATCCAATAAATGGAGTGGTGAGTGGCAGTAAAAATTTCAAATCAAATACATGCAAAGTGTGGTTAATTTGAAAACAAATCCTTGCACTTCAGATGTTGGACTCTGATATGGAACTGATATGACAACGGTGGTAAAGAAATCCTGAGTTCATTTCAGCCAACACGTGGAAGGGTTTGAAAAGCATTAGGTTGTAGTTTGAGCCCCCAAGTAATATTTAGCCTTTCTACTTCCCGTGGTGCCATGTACTTTAACATAAGAAACAGCTTAATTTGGCTCTTATCTTCAGAGGCTAAACCAGGAATTTGGTCTGAGAGAAGACTGTGCAGGTTCCCTTGCCAGCGTTACTTGCTCTGTTTTATGAGTGCATGTGATGACCTGTGAGACTTCATACGGGCTGTTTACAGCATGATTACAAAGATAAATCAAATATGGTTAAAGCTGTTAAATTCCAGTATCCCTTCATTGCACAGTAAGTCATGAACTCTACTGAACAAAGTCAATTTGGAAAGAAAAGTGATCTCGAGTGCATCTCTTCTAATAAGGGCATATCATAATTTCAAGAAATATTTTCCATTCTGAGTTCTTATGGTATTGCATCTGTTTATGTAAACTGAACTGAAATTGTGAATCATTCTATAAATGCTAACCAAAACAAGATGGTTCAGTTTTAAATATCTATGTCTCTTCTGGTTTCAGATCATCAACATTTTTATTTCATGGAATTCACAATTAGTTTAAAAAGAAAAAAAAAAAAACCAACAACAAAGCAAGACCCTTCTCTAAACTTAATTTTTTATCATTTGTCCTCCAGTTCTGGAAGAGGAAATTCTGCAAACCAACTCTGAACTCAGGAAAGGGAGGTACTAGCAAACTTGCTGTGCTGAAGGAAAACACAAAAGGTAAAATATAGCGTCATCCAGAAGCCTCCGTGCTCAGTCACGCAACTTCTTTGAAAGCTGCAGCTCTCGTGCGGGTCACAGCAGTGTAACTGGATGCTGAACACTTTTACCAAAAAGAAGAAATTACTAAGAGTTAATACAGATGAGCATTTAAAAACTGCTAATATGAAATGCTCTCTTTGTATCAAAGCATCAGTGGGTGGAGTGTTTCCTTTGCATGTTCACAGATAAAATAGGTTTCATATGGTGACTCACTCAGATTACTGTTTCAAGAACCTTTTCGAGCAAAGGTGAAAGGTTTTTTTCCTGCCTTTTCTAATTTATCTGCAAAACTTTTATTTCTAGTCAACTTGCACATTGAGTAGCATTTACTGTACTTTCTTACTATATTCTTGTTGGTCTTTTTTTGCAGCTCAGCTCTTGGTATGTGATTAAAAGTTTTAAGTGACGCCTAATGCCCTGTTAAGTTGCTAAGTCCTACAATAGCATCTGAAAATGATATCTGTCTCTCTAGGTGGATTCTTGGAAGAGAATTCACTTTAATTCCCCCTCTACCTTCCTTCCCAGCCTTATCTTTCCTCCTTCAAGAGCTGACAGGGAAAAATAAAGACAAGTTATGAGACAAGTGATATAAAACCTGTGTACATGTAAATCTAAGTTACTGCATGTAAAAGGAAGGAAAACCAAAATCAGAACAGTACTAGGAGTTATGGGATGGGAAATCTGGAAGGTTTTTGTTCCATCTTGCATTTGAAGCATAGAACAAGAAAATTGCAGGTGATGGAAATCTTGATACAGGCAATGAAAACCGGGAATGTACAGCTCTGTTCTAGGGGTGAGAAGAGCCAGACTGAAAAATTGGTGAATAATTTTATTTCTCTGAAAGGAATTAACTTCAATAACATTATACAGACAAAGGTTATTACAGCTAGCATGGGTCAATCTAGACAAAAACTTCAAAAGGAGCTAATGTTATACAAAAGACATGCATGGATCTTTGCATCAAAATAACACTTCCATGTTTACGCTTCAGAGTAAGTCATTAAAGTTTGCCAGCGTGTTTTGCGTGGGTTGGGAATAACGATTCTGCAAGACTGTTACGGTCTAGCTGGGAAAAACAGTGCTTCTCATGTGAGTTTTGTCACTTTAAAATTTATGCAACTGAAACTGCCTGGAGAAATTATTGGTTGTAGATAACTATATTTGGTGATTTGGGCTGTTTAAGAAAAGGCTTAATAATTCATATTCTTTTTGTAATATATTATTGACTATACATTAAACCCACACAAAGGTAGAACAGCTGACATGGCTGGAAGCCATTTGGATCCCACCTCTGAAATGGAGGTAAGGATTTATATCTAATCCCCTGCATTTGGAACAGAAAACATACGACTTCAAATCAGGAGTCAGGGCAGCAGCTCTCTCCTCGTGATGGAGGGAGGTGGGGCATAATAGTGCTCGAATATTTTATTCTGGTGTTACAAGGAACAGTGCCAGGCTGTTTCTGACTTCTCATTTCATCTAACTTGTTCTTCAGTATTATGACCTGCATTGTCTTACTACAGGGGTAGTAAAATCCCGAACATGCAGACCTAGTATTAGCATAGCCAAGCTCCATGTAAAAACTCACAGTAAATCAGCCTCACTGCAGCCAAACCACATGTAAAAGCAAGCTGTGAAACAGACTCAACATCGCCAAACCACATGTAAAAGCATGCTGCAAACCACCCTCCGCATAGCCAAATTATATATAAATCTGTGATGGAGAACAGTCGAGGTTTGCATGTTTACTGGAATAACTCAAGGCTGCAGAGA
Organism: Theristicus caerulescens; assembly: GCA_020745775.1. Lineage (NCBI taxonomy): Eukaryota > Metazoa > Chordata > Aves > Pelecaniformes > Threskiornithidae > Theristicus > Theristicus caerulescens. The sequence goes on along the minus strand of CM036561.1, from coordinate 121,097,337 downwards.
ATCCCCTTGCACAGGTCACCTTCTCACCACCTAATGGCTGAGTAACTCCATCCAACAACGCAGCGGACAGACCCACTCCCAAGTCTTAAGTCATCAGGTGGGAAAAGTGGCTCCAGCAGGAATAAATACAGCACAGTGGATATGGGATCAACCTGCTCCGTATTTGAAAATGGTGAATGAGCAAAAGAATCGAGCTCAGAAAGAGCAAGGACTCACTTTGTCTTGTCTGATTCAGACAGAACTGATAGTACTGAGTTATTCCCACTAATACATCGTATTAACCTCTGACTACATAGAGAGAATAAGTTGGTCAAGGGCCAGAAAAAAACATCTGGCTCCTGTGATTAATCTTTCCAGTTAGAAATGAGTGAGATGCAATTAGTAATCCTATTTTCAGTTGTCCTGACTTCAGAAAGTCATCTTAGAAATTTTATTAGAAGAGAGTGAAAGCTGTGAGAATTGAGGTTCCAGTTCAATGTCTTGTAACTTCAAATGCACTGAGCTTTTAAATGGCTTTTTGTGACACTTTCATGTATTATCATCACTGCAGGTATTCATGAAATATTTTGGGGGTTTACAGCCTTTTTCTCACAATAGGTCTCAAAGCACTTTCCAAAGGAGTTCAGTATCACTATCTCCATTGTATAGCTGCAGAAACTGTAAGAGGGAGACATGAAATTACTTGCCCGACGTTGTGCGGGAGGTCAATGGCAGACCTCGGCGTAGTACCCGCATCTCGAGCCCGCTTTCCTAGCTACTGAATATTATTCTTAGTTATCTGCTGTAGTGGGAAGTCCCAGTAACAGCTGCTGTTTCGTGCTAGCTTAACAGAAATCTGGCAAATAAACGCTGTTTGTGGCAGCAGGTTTCTTATATCAGTATGAAATATCCAATTCTCTGGGAGCCAAAGGCAGCTTGTGTTGGAAAAGGCTGCTCACAGAAGCTGGTAGAAACGCATTTAAGGGTGTGCTCAACCAACAAGAGTTAGTTTTGCTTTTCTCTTGCACTGTTTTGTTTGAACATGTTGTTGTTTAATATGCCAGTAGGTGTTTGGGAACTGACTTCTGTGAGATAATCCAGGATTCCTGGCCTTTGACACACAGTATGGTTGTTGAAATCAGGGGGTCACAGCTTCCCCCCGTGTAAAGCAGAAAGGCTTGACTGGATTAGGTGGAGAAATTTCAGCATATGTATAAGTTGAGGATTTGCCTAGGGGAGCAAACTTGAATTCAGTGTAAGGGGCTATTAATCTATGAAAACCACTTTTAGACTTAAAAATTAATTTATTTGATCAATAGACTTTTCTTTTTCCATTTCCAGTCCCCTGGCAGAGCAGTCTGTCAGGATATCAATACCATAACTTATTTACACGCTTTGCTAAGTTCTCGAAATGCAATATTTGACAACTCATTTTTCTCTTACTCATTCCAGGCTCATCTTTGCAATCGTGCCTGATTGAACATTACCAGTAAATACAGAAGTGTGGAGCCAGACTGGTACAGAGCAGTACAAGGATAAGGTAAGGTGCATGGTCCACTGCATGGTCCTGGCTAATACTTGCCCCATTCTAGTCCCAAATGTTAGCTATTGCCAGGTGAAAAGAGGAATCAAGAGCAAGCCTTTAAGCATGTTTTGCTGTCATTCTACACCTTTCCTACTCCTGTGGAGAATGGCCACAGGTTCAGGCCTGTGAGGTGCTGACAGGATACCTATGCCCTTATTTTTCCAGCTTATTCTTTTCAGCTCGAGTCCTTTTTCAGTCCTTGACGCACTGACCAAAACAGCAGCAATCACGCCATCACACAGTGTTACCTGGGCATCTCCCCCAGGGCAATGCCATCCAAAGCGGAGAGGAGGAGGAGGATGACATGAGTATGATGAAGTCAGCTCTCTACATGGCATCTCCCAAGCTCTGGCAGAAGTTGGTATGCTTGGTAGATGCCTGAGCATCTCATTAGCATTAAGAGAGAAGTTACGGAGAAGTTGATATTTAAAAGCAGAACAGAAATTCTTTACAAAAAGCTCAGTGTTGCCTCTCAGAAGTACCAGCTACTGTATTTGCCATTAACGTGTGACACATGCAAAATATTTTCTCAGGACAACACTGATAACAACAGTAAAAATACTCAAAGTAATATATTGAAATAAAACAGCCCTAAAGTGATCTTATAAAGCCCCGTGACATTGTAATCATTTAGCACAGCAAGGACTCTGAAGAAACAGAGAGCAGGGCAGCAAGTGAGGGAGGGGAACTACTGCTATACAGCATGGAGATCCAGGGTAAAATCCTGAATGCCAGTTTTGCTACTGATTTGAATTGTTTTTAATTGTTTTAAGAACAAGAGTAAAAACTGGAGGGGAAAAATACATGAAAGTGTTTAAATGTGGAAGATTTGCTACTGCTATCTGTGATTATGCATTTATATTCTGTTCATTGCTTCTATGCTATTCTGCTGCTCCCTGTTATATCCCTATGTATGCTTTTACATCTCATTATCTGATGTACTTTAACAAAATATGTGAACTCAAGAACAAAAAGCCAAACAAAGCCCACATTTGCTTGTGCCAAATCTTATCTCCTTAATATAGGTTAATTGTGAACACAGCACCAGTGTGGTTAAAAATATTCCTTCTGTCTCTGTGAAAATTATACTTTATAATCAGCTTTTAACTACCTCCACCACCACCAAATCAATGTGTATAAGTATATTCTTCTGCCTTATGAAGCTAGGGGATCTACAGATCATGAGGTAGATTCATATCTCCCGAAATGCTTGTCACTTCAATACTCCATCAAGTCGCTGTGGATAGAATTAGTTTTTCCCACTTGCAATTCAGTGGGAAAATCTTTCCTGGATCGCAGCAAACGCCCCAAGCCAGGGACTGATTTGGCAAGGTCAGACTGAAAAACATCTCTCCACACTTACTTAAAGCAAGGCACGGCTCAAACCCTGCTTTGTCCAGCTGTCAAAAGCCTGAAGTGGGAAGTTAGTTCAGCCACAGAGACATAGAGATTGATCAACTAGAAATACATCCATCGGAACTTAGGAGCTGAGGTGTCTTGGGATCCTTCTCTAGGCTTTTCAGCAACTCTCCCTGCCAGAAGTACAACAAACACCCATTCTTTTATTAGCCCCTTTGGTATCTAATAAGACTCGGTTTGACAGCTCCAGCTTCTGGATTCCTGCTGCAGCAGCCTGCTTCTGCTTGTATGCTCTTAAGATAGGAGTCCATGGGGGCAGGACCTCTTAAATACAGAGCCACTGGGAGAAACGGGTTCAGAAATGTTTCCTCTTCAGTGAGAGCTGGCATAGAAAATTTAATTGAGCTACTCTACTCCTCTCATAAGTCCAGGAGAGAAAACCCATGAGGATTACTTAGGACTTTAGAGACAGATAATTTAGGAGTTCAGAGCCACTGTGTCTGTGAAAGAGCAAGGCCACTTTTGTCATGCCCTGCTCACCTTGAACAGACTCAGAAATTAAGCCCGTACTCCCCCAAATCCTCCATGGTGGGAATGAAATATGAAGGAGAAGGAGCACAGCCTGCTCTTCTGCTTTTGGACAAGAGCTGTAGAGCCAGCACTGAGGAAACTGTGTGTCCTGATGTGTGAGCTGAAAAGATGAGGTGGGGATGAAATAAATAGGAAATTCCATGAAAACCCCTGTGCAGAGAATTTTCTGACTAGCTGTAAGAGGCTATCAAAATGGGAGCAAATTTCCATTTCCATCTAGCCTTTCTTAAAGCCTACAAATGCTAGCGTTATTCAGACCTCTATTTATTTGATGGAGAGACTCACTGAACTTGTCCTGCTTTGAATCAGGTGTAAGAAAAGAAAACAAAACAAAACACTAGGTTAGGGGTTTCCTTCCCAGTTTAAAAATATCCTAACCTCACCAATGACCTTGATACAGAGAATTTCTTTTACCTTAAGCCCCCTAATCTCTCAGCTAGTCTTCAATCCTTACTATGTGCCCTTTGCCTTCATCCTTATTTCTGGGATAACCAGACCTATTTCTTGCCTGCCTTTGGGGCAGATAACCTCAAAATATTAGCATTCAGGAAAATTGGATGGATTTGCTTCCAGAAGTGAAGATGCTCAAATAAGAAAAGTGCTTTTGAATGTGTGGAGTCTAATTATCCCTGCTTCTTTTTTAATGTCTTTTCTATTGTTTCATACAGAATTATCCCATTTCCAGAAATATTTAATGACCCCATTCTTATTCTTGAATGGTTTTATCTCCAAGTCTAACTTGTATTCTGGGTACTCCTGAAAACAATTGAACCCTAGACTATCAGCTCCTTGGAGACTGCTTTATTTTGTGTGCCTCATCAACATGTTTTCTGGAAAGACCACCACCAGACCCACAAGAGATAGGGGAAAGCTGGAAATTGCTACTTCATAGTGGTATTCTTTATAGTGTTCCCCAATGGTAGGCTTGCAGCAGTGTAAAAAAAAAAAAAAATTAAGAAATTTACATCAATCAAAGCAGTTAATCAGAACAAAATGCTGATTTCTGTCTCCTGTTCTGTTTCTTTTTGGATGGAGTATAGTTGCTGATATGTATGCTGGTCTTCTAATCCTTTAATGGGGGCACAGGCTTTTGAAGACTCCCTCTCAGAGGTGCTATTACCAAATATATGCTTCTAATTTAACTTCTCATGCCATATTACAGTAGCCTGAAGCAATTTTAGGTGTTGGGTTTGTGAGAAAAGCCCAATGTTGATGTTTATCAGATGACCTTTTAAAGGGTAATGTGGGGGTTATCCATTGGCATGATTAAGACCATATGTAGGTCACTCTTCCCAGGCATTTCTTACTGCTTTTCAAAATCCCATCTATTTTTACCCAAATTCAGCCAGGTACCTTTTATCTCTGGTATGTTTATGGGCATTACAAAATGAGACTGAAGCAAAGTGTTTGCTCCTTTGGAGTAATTTCTACTTGAAAAGTCAAGAAAGCCTGCATGCATAAGTATATAGTGTCAATGCTATTACAGATAACCTTCTACTTTCTTTTATTTTTTAACATTTCAGATGTTTACAGCACTTTTTCCTTTTTCCTCTCCCCTCCATTGTCCTTTCTTACAAAGGTTTCTTGGAAGACTATAGAGAAGTGACTTTTCTCTGTGAGATTCAGTTTTTAGTGCTGAACCTGGACTGACACCAAAACCCAAGGCTAAGTGCAGCTATGCAATCTTTATGCTCAATCTCAGCTTGCTTCTCAGGGCTATGATACCTGGGTTTGGTGCTGTGTTTGAGCAATAACCTTCCGGTGATGTCCTGCTATGGAGCTGCTAAGAGCTGGGGTTTTTGAAGAATCCGTTATCTCTGTTACAGAAGACAAATGTGCCTCAACGTTGTGCTCGTGAGTATCCTTTTTGCTGCTATGAAAGTTCAGTATTTCCCTGATGGTTCATCATCTTGGTAGAGTCCTTGCTGAAGACCGGCTGCCAGTGTTTCCTGCAAGTCTTTGAAAACATATTAACAAATATTGTGTTTTGTTCGGGTTTTTTTTTTTTTTCAAACAGAAGAGCTTTGTGTCACTGGGTCTCTGCTCCATCAGACTGAACAAAGAGATGGTATGGAAAGCTTTACTGCAAAGCAGAGCTCAATACAGACAGAGAGATAAAGGCTAATATGGTGCTTAGATGTTGGCCAAGGAAGCAGGTGTTGGCGCAGGCGTTTGCAATAACGACGAACCCTTTTAGAAGAGGAACTAGGGCAAGAACCTTATGAAGTCTTTAGGTGTAAAAACTAGACTTTAAAGGATTTTTTTCAATGTATCAGGACCTACCCACTTGTGTTCATGTAAGTAGTTACTATGGCCCAATATTTTGAGGTAAGGTTACAGCATGGATTGTCTAAAATAAATGCACCTCGGTGCAGTTAATATTGAGCATCTGGTGATATTTTAAGTTTTTATGCCCCAGATTTGTAGTTCATTATTGGGAAGCCCTAATTACTCCTGTCACCAGCCATCCTAGTGCTGAGACATGTTTAGAAGATACAGGGGAGAAGAAATTCAAACCCAAAGGTTATGTATGTGCTGCCTTCAGAAAGAAATTAAGGGAGAAGTAGTGTGTGTGATACCACAAAAAGGTACTACTAATGCAGAAAAAATTTTCATTTCTGCTGACTTATTTGGGATTATTTTTCTTTTAAGTATCAGATACTTTTTAAAGCTTGGTTTATGTGAAGGTACACTGTAGTCAGACTCAAATTATTGTACTTAATACAAGGTTATACAGTGAAATGTTGGGCCTGTGATGTAAGATATCAGAATAAGGGGAGCTCATGGCTCACTTTCACTTGAAATGCTATGAGCTAGTGATGTCTTTACATCAGAAAATGAAGCACTTTTTTCCCTGGGGTTAGGAGGCTTGTGTCAGTGCCCTGAGAGTACTACCAGGCTGTAATGTTCCTGCTTGGCCTCCCCAGGGCTCCCCCCACAGCCCAGGACCCCATTTCAGCCCAGCCTGGGACCGTCAGTCCCCTGTCTCATAAACACGGGCCATTTCATTACCGTCCACCATCAAGTATCAAGTTCAGGTTACTGAGGGCTCAGTTGCAATCAAGCTACTGCACATCAGCCACGCTGTGGTAGCTGATCCTACAAGCCCTGCGCATGGCAAATGCAAAAAAACAACTTCTCTACCTCTCTTCCCTTGTGGGGTAAAGCAAGTGGCATTGCTGGCATGTCCTGCAGGCTGAGAAATATGCACATGAGCAGTCACCACCGCGCAGCCAACATGCACTTACATGTTAAGCCACAGGAATGTGATTATGAGGCAGAGCTTTTCATCGGCTTATACTACAAAGGCAAAATGCTGCCCCCACTGAAGTCAGTGGCAAAACTCCTCTTGGCTTTGACGCAGCCAACGTTTCACCCTTCTGATCGCCGGCCTCTGAGCCTGCAAGCCTGGCTGCAGAAGGTGCAGTTCATGACTTGCCTATTCCAGAGGATTGGGGAGCTTTAAGGTTTTGGAGGAGTTTGTGGCAGCACAATAACCACGGAGGCCAGCAGTCAGGTTCTGCATTTTCCACTGCAGTCACAATAGCTACTTATCTTAGAAAGCATTACACAGGTAGGAGCTTTACTGGAGAGCATTTATGGATCTCCCTTTAGTGCAAATGTATGAATTATGTTCAAATAGCACGGGAATAGTTTCTCCATAAATTCTAGTAATAACAGCAGTGAATAATACTATCTCGCCAGTTGTACTCCTCTCCCTGCTTGTGTTCCCCATTAGCTTGCAAAAGCAATCAACGTCAAATTTAGGGGGGGGATTTAGCATGGGGATTTGGACTTCTCAATGCGAAAGAAGGCTTTGAAAAACTCAGTCTTAGCAAACAGCAGGTAATAATAATGATAACAATAATAGAGATAAGTTGATTCATATCTCCCCACCCAAAATATTTATATAATGAATTAGTTAATAGTATTTTATCTTATTCTGATGGGTGGGTTGCTAGCCTTTGCGTTGCAGCAGACTTGGGAGAGCTCTCGTGCAGCCTGATGCCAAGAATATGTGTTATTTCATATTCTGTTATTTGCTTTGGGTTTAAGGTGGTGAGAGCAAATTCCCCTGCAATCAGCCATAAGTGGTCTTGCAGTAAGCAAGTCTTTCAGTGCGTGAACATCTCTTATTAGAGGAGGGGGGGGGAATCGCTTTATCTGCTTTTTGTAATTCAGACATTTACCATATATCTAGAGAGAAGCATTTAAAAAAAAAAAAAAAAGGCAAGCCCAAACATTAGAGCGTACAAAAATTAATTCCGGTGTCATTTTATCTGCCTAATTGGGCCTAAAAATAGCCTGTGGGAAGGAGGACCAGCAGCCTTGAGTGTCTGAGGCAATTTGTATCAATTATTTCCCAATGTACCAGTCACAAGTGAAAGCCCTTGCCTGAGTGCCTCCATTAGCCAGGTGTCAGAGCTCTCTGTTTTCATTTCAGGCTTTTCTCTGGGAACAGGGTGTGTACGCACCAAAAAGCACCGAGGAGGAACTGAGGCCTTGGCTGATCCAGGAGGGTGCCCAGAGCAGCTCCGCAAGCGAGGTTAGTGCCTTCACTCCTCTGTCATCACCAGTCCCTGAGAGCAATCACCACCCACCAACAGTTCCTCGAGATAAGACCGAGCCAGCTGGGAGGAGAAAGCCTTTGATATTTCCCTGCCTTGCTGAGTAAGTATGCCATAACAATAATACTTTGAACTTTTACAGCACCTTTTCATACCAGGGTCTGAGTGCTCTACAAACATTCATTCCCCAAGCCTCATACCACCCATTTGAGGAAATATTTTTTTTTTATTGTGCCACTTTTATAGGCCAGATCTTCTAAAGAGCTCAGCACCCATTTTGCCTACACTAGAGAAATTATTTCCGTTGCATGAAACAACTGCAGTATCTGGGTTGCCACTTTAGATACCAGTGGCCAATATCAGTAACATCTACCCAACTCCTGCCCCAAAATGCTTACATCCTGGACTTGTGCAGGTGTGCACATGTAAAGCTCAAGCGCTTGTAAACTGCTTGTCTCCTGCTCATAACCCACAGGGACCCTCATGAGCCTCCTGATGAGAATTTTTCTGACAAAGCAAAATTTCATAATTTCATCAAAACCACCCCAGTTTTAGTCAGGCCTTTTTGTTGTCTGTAGACTTTTTTTTTTTTTTAGCTAATGTAAAACATTACAAGAAAAGTAGGTATGTTTGTTTTGTTCACCAGAACTATTTTGTGTGATTCTATTACATTTGGAAACAGAGCAAGAACATACTTGTCACAGTTATACGCAGGCATACAATAGATAAATAAAAAGAGAGATGCTACATCCCAGATAGGCATTGTATTTTGCTTTGGTAAAGCACGCAAAAGGATTAAATTTGATTTTCATCTCCTGTCTGCTTTCTCAGTGAGAAAATACAGTCAAGGCCAATTCTGGAGTTGATCTATCTCTATGGAAAGTTGATTTTAAAGTGGTGCCAAATGTCAGTGAAGTATCACAGTTAAGGTTTCCACACTAAGAATAACATTGTCTCGTAGGGAGGGTGAGCTAAGAGTGCACTCTGCAGCCCGGAGGACAATATACATGCCTTCAGGTTACTGGTCCATTTCGGGAGTATACACATTTTCATTTCTGTAAGGACACCATCTGTACAGCATTCACAGTCTTCAGCTCTACCCCTTACCCCATGTCTGGCCTGAGCATCCAAAGAGTAAAACCTTTAAGCTTTACACAGAATACAGCTTTGAGTCCTGCTCCAAAGTAGACCAAGCCACTGATGAAGCTCTCTTTCCCCTGATGCTACTGAAAATCAGTTAATCCCCTTGGCCTGTTTAATTTTGGGCACTGTAACTATGTTGGTTGCTCCTGGGAAATACAGTTATTAGCTGTTCTTCTTCCTGAAGTATGCCAAAGTCTTTGGTCATTCAAATCCCATGAATTCAAGGCGTATAATTCATATGCTTGTTGCAGTGACCCTGATCTCTTAAAATTGAAAAGTAAACTTCAAACATACAGTTGCTTATCCAAGCCAAACTTCTAATCTTTTGAGATTTACCCATCACAAATCTTAAGTGCAGAGAGAGAAAAAAAGGGGGAAATGCAGATAGAGCCAAACTAAAATCTGTCAAATGTATAATCTCTTCAAGTAAGGCTGGACTAACATGGAAAATGGGACAGATTGGTTGAACTTCCTTTAGTGTGTACTGCTGGGAAAAGAGAAAAAGACACCAAAGACTGAATTAAAAATTAAAAAAAAAAAAAAAAGAGAAGGAAGAAACAATACTAAAACTCTTTGAACAGTCTTTGAACTGCTGGAAAGATGTGCCTTCCAAATCACTTTCTTAACTTTTCCTATAATTCAACAGCTGCATTTCTCACAGCTCACATCTCGGAGCAGACCAGCAGAGGTGACTGGGCACGTAAGAATAACACTGACGGGAAGGTATGTATGGAAGCTGCTAATCTTTTGTCATGTGTATAGGTATGTAATCATTTAGCAGATAATCTCCAATTTTGAAAAGCCAGTCATTCATTTTAAAACAAAGACCAGACTTACTGTTACCACGAAGCTCTGACCAGTTTATAGTTTAGCTTCAGTGCTCAAAAAAATCCTCATAATGAAGGTGAAAGATATTCAATTCATTTAAATCAGCACAGGCCCAACTTTCTTGCAACTCAGACGGCAGCTGAGCATCAAGGACGGCAGCATACATCTCTGTCCTCTAACTGAGCTTCTCTGCCGCTGCCACCAAAGGGTAATTGTCTTCCCACTAGACAGTCACTACGTCAATAAGGCAACAGAAGGTGAAATGATAGAAATCAATCTGCCTCTCATTAGTGAGATGAATGGGAGTATGCCAGAGAGAGGGATCGATGAGAGGGTGAGAAGATGTGTTAAGAATTAGTTAAAAGAGGGATTGAAGAAGGAAGCGAATACTTTTTCAGATAGTTTAGAATAAACTTTGGGGTACTTTTGGATAAGTGTCTCACATGAACAGTGTTACATACGTTCTGAGTATACACACTTCTAGATAAAAAGAGTTCAGGGAAGATGTCTTGTGTCAGACTGAAGCGAAGCAGGTGCTTTTATGTTTTCAGATATTTCGTAAAGGCTAGCTTTAAATTAAGAACCATACATTTTTCATATCATGAGCATCGGAGTATATAGGTGTACTGAAACTGAGCCACTGAACATGCACAAACATTCTAGTTATAAGATATTTACGTGTGTTTATACTTGCTTGCTCTCAGACACACACAAGCACACACAAATAGCATGCATACAATTGCATGAGAGCCACTTATAAATATTTTTTTTTCCTTTTTCACTTCTAGGTAGCATATTCCTATATTTGTAGCCCAAAATAATTGCAAGGAGCAAAAAGTGATTTGTCTGTAAGCAGAAATAGAGATGAGGAAATTTTTCACTCCGGACGCAATGACAAGTATATTACTGAAGTAGTTCTGGAAGAGCTAGCGTGGACACAAGAAATGGTATGGCTGTGCTCTGGGGAGTTGCTTTTCTCAGGCCGAGCACCTTGCATTTTTCACAACACAAATACGGCATTGCTGCTTCTGGGACGCGGGCCAGCTCATTTAAATGAGGCGCTCAAGAGATGGAGAAAAGGCAATTTGCCACGACACCTTTTCCATCTTGCTGCTTAGCTCACTGCTGCAGTTACAGATGGCCAACATTTGTGTCTTAAACATTTATCTTGCAAAATATAGACTTTTGTATAAAAAGTATTTAGTGCTGCAAAATATTTCCCTTAAATTTAAATTTTCATCTTGTTTCAATTTTTAGAAAACATTTTGAAATTTCAGATGTTGTTTTTTCTCCTTTTCGTCACCTTCCTTCTGTCTCACACTCTGTTTCTGAACACAGTAGATGTTTGCCAAGGTTGGAGGATTCAGGGTGGGGGGGTTCATTTTCTCTTTTTTCCCACTTCGTAATTATTTAAAGCTTTACCTATGCTGTTAGTGAAGTGCATTCAGAGTTTGACTAGCACAGGTTCTCAGCATCCCACCACACCTCACCATGAAGTAAGTACAAAGCAATTAAAAGGTTGTATTAGAATCATCTTTATTTCTCCTTTACCTGCTCTGTCAGTTTCCTGAAGCTTGCAAAGCTACAAAGTGGATGTAAAAATAGGTAAGCATTTTTTAAAATTTGGACGTTGGGTTTTTCTTGCAGTCAGTGGCAGATGGAAACTATTATTGGGAAAGAAACAGAAGTGAAAAATTTTACAAATATTTTGGGTGAAAGAATGCACTTTGTCCCAATTTGAACTCTGAAATGTAAACGACTTCAAAATGAAATGAGTCTTTAAAAGACTCCACTAATTATCTCTGCGCCTTGTACACGCAAGTTGAGAGCAGGGTCTTGACAGGCCTTGGCTGAAAAGCAGGGTTTCAAGTTCACAAGAAACCAAGAAACCTTGTCTCTTCACAGTTGGGCTACATCCTGAGTCAGACCAAAATGAGTAGCTTTCAAATTCCTGGTGAACTGGAATTTCTGAGAATATTTTATTATGAACACACCAGAACATGTTGCTTCTAAAATAAAGCCTGTTTCCTGGGAGCTCCAGATTCCTGGGCCTGCAGCAGTCCTCAAGGAATCAAGATGTACATGTTTTGCTGTTAAGTGTATTTGAGATGTACCACTTTATTTTTTGACAGAATTCATTGCCAGGCTTAGTGACAGCATATAGAATTCAAGATGAGCTTCTTCAGCACAGTAAATCTGTAGTTTATAACTTTGCTTTTTTAAGAAAAACTCTTAATTCACCCATCCTGGAGTGGCTGGACTTTGCTCCTCTATGTTTAAAGTAGCCAAGATATTTGTTTAAAGATGGTATTAGAATTTTTCAATAATTTCAAGGCTTGCACTGGAGCCTACGTGTGTCTTGTGTTTGCTTTTAACTTGTGGGTTCACTGTTTTATAGTGACACAAACTAGTTCAGGTCCTGCAGAGGTGCTGTGAGAAAGAAGGATGGATTCTGCGTGTCCTTCCAAAAGGTTTGTAATGTTAGGGAAAAACCTTGTTAAGAGGAAGAGCGTGCATCTGATGACAAGCATTTATTCCCATCGGGTAATTTGCAGAGAAGTATATCAGCTGTTTAGGCACACAAGTTAAGATCAGACTTTTATGTGGGTCTTACTGTGATGCTCAGGATGAAGCTCTTCGAGAGTAGTTCTAGAAGGCTGTTCTTGCATTTTTTAGCATCTGAATGATGGTTATATACTACAAGTACAAGGTGGCTAACGACTGCTTTTGCCAGATTTTTATAATTTGTGGCTATTATGAGCAACTGATGTTTTTCTGGCCATCCGTGTGAAGATAGGAAAGGTTGCCAGCAGTCTGACTCTTCCCATGGTTACACGCAGCAACCCGAGAGCGCCCGGGCTTTGTGCTCGGTTGGGTTACGAGTGCAGGGTGGTCACCCCGCCGGGAACAGCGGCAGCGGCCTCGCCGCAGGGCAGCGCGGGAGGAAACGCAGAACAATCGGCAGGGAAATCAAACCCAAAATAACAAGCTGGCCTCCACGAAAGAAAGGTCACTGCTTGAAAGCCACTATTTGAGAGCGGGGGGGGTGAAAAAGAGTGAGCGAAGGAGACTCAATGCCTCTGCGGTTCCAAAGAATTCCTTTTTGTAAGTAAAACAATGCAGGAGAACAATGCAAATACTTGCAGTGCTTTCGAGGCAGCAGATTAATTTTTATTTTTTTTTCTTATAGAAAGTAAATTGGAACTGCTTCCATAAACAATAGGCATTGGCTACAGAAGAAAGTGTGAGCTTTTGCAGAGATTTAAAAATAACCAAAAGTAAGGAGCGTATTGGCAAAGCGTTGTGTTTTCTCAGAATAGTAGGGAAAATGCGATGCAGCCTCAACGTTTGAGGAAAAGAAAGGCTAAGAAAGCAGATTGGGAGACATAATGTGGTAAACTTCAAATCTGCCAAATTTTGTTTTAGAAGCCAGTGTTTGATGATAGGTTACCTCACGATGGGAAGAGTGAAATGGATTGCAGGCTTTGCCAACACTTTCCCCAAACACTTAAAATCTTTCAAAATATTGTTCTCCAGTAGACCAGTTTATTCCAACAAATTATACTGCCATGTACTGTGTCCCAATTCAGTTTGGTGCTTCAAGCTGCCCGTAACTGAATATTCATGAATTCCAGGCAAAAATCATGGTTTGCTGTGTTCGTGCGGTACCTGGCACAGGGTGCAAGAGCACAGCACAAATAAAAAACCACCCAAACCCCCAATGCATTAACCTCAGCAGCTTTAACTTTTTAAAGGCATGTACTTTGCTTTATCTAGCACTAAAAAAAAAAAAAGTTATGTTGGTGGTGTTACCTGATTCCTGACCTCTCTAATTACACTAGTGCCAGCGTTACGGCAGCTGCAGTTCTGCTGCTGGAGAGGGCTCTTGTACTGGTGAAGCTTATTTGATCTTTCTAAATGAAAATAAGCTGCCCAGTATGCCCCAATATACAGCAGTAAAACACTGGCTGCAGTAAAGAGGATTTGGTGCTTTAAAGCAGCAATTTTTTGTTATAGTGTAGGTGAGTCTTCAATGAGGTAATAGTCACAAAAACGTCAATATTACAGCCAAAAGGCCTTTATTAGATAGATGTTGAGGAAAGAAGAGACACTGATATTTTTGTGCTGGATATCTGTGTTGATAAATGCAAGTTTAATTACTCTGTATAGCTTTCATTTGGACTAAGTGGCTGTATGCTTCTTTATTTCCTTCTCCCATTAGAAATATAACATTGCTGAGAAACAGTTGAAGTTTATAGGTATTTCAGTATTAGTGTCCCCCTTTCCTGTCCCTTGCGGTTGTGCATCAGTCTGTACATTTTAATTTTCCTTTGACTTTTGCAATTGAACTTCTCTAAAGTTCAGAACGACTAAGCAGAGCAGGGACAACTGTAACTTGGTTTCTTTACGATAAATCTCAGGGAACAAGGTAGCTGAAGGGATTCAGAGCCTCCTCCCTCTGAAGGGTTCTTACACTGCACAATCAGCTTGAATCCTGGCCCTGACTGGTGTCCCGGGCACAGCAGCCCTTAAATTCAGGATCAGACCCTTTGGGCCCCTCAGGTCAGCACAGAGGGGTCCCCCAGAGTCCCTCCCTTGGGTGTCTATGGATGGACACATATATGCAGCCACCGCCTTTGGGAAACAGCAGAGAAGCTGGACTGCATAGCTGTTAGCAGAAAATTTGGGTAGAACTCTATCAAAACTTGGGATTCGAGTGAAGGCTTCAGTGGCAATGCTAACACAGTCTAAATGGCTCACTCAAATCACTTCCAGGCTGGCATGGCATCAAAGACTGCCCGTGCTGATGGGTGGATGTGCGCAAGCCTCTGTTGACCAGGGCAGCGGTATCAACCCAGGACCAGATGAACACCTTCTCACAGCATGGATGGAGACTGAACCAACCCCAACACATGGAAATGGTCCTCTCCAGCTTAACAGCTAGGTAAATTGTCTGGAGGCTAATGAGTATGTGCTCGATGTAATCAGAAGGCTTTCAAACCTTCAGGGCTAATGATCTTGCACCTTCAGAGCTACAATGTCACTCAATGTTTTTCTCAAGCACATAATAGTCTCTCAAACAGACGACATACTCTTGGAGGTTCCTGATCATCATGCCGCATGCATTAGAAAACCTGGCAGGTAATCCAGTTGGTGTGAAGAGGGCTGCAAGTAGGTAGCCATCAGGAGAACATGAGGGTTTTGGTAGTTTCTGAAGCCTGAGGAATAGGAAGGGGTCCCCGAGCTAAGCAAGAGCAAGCACAGTCGTACACAGGCCTGGCTGTTATGATTTAAGGTAGCTTTGGTGATTAACTGTGAAAGTAGGATAAAGAGCACTGTACAGGAGACAAATAACTCTTTATGTAAGACATGACCCAAGGCACCATGCCAGGCTATCACAGCCAGATTTGAAAGCATTCAGTGTTTTGTATATCATGATGGAAACTTTTGAAAAATAGACTTCCTCTTCAGTGCACGTAAGTGACACCTGGCAATTTGTACGCTGCCATCATGCCAACCTGTGCTCCTCTCCTTCCCTCCCTATTTCTGTGGGCACGGCACTGGAGCAGCAGTAGGGAGGAGCTGATTTGACCCGGGGGGCTTGTGGCAGGCAGCACAGCTTGTGTGAGTATCTCAGCAAGCCGTATCCAAGCTCCAGCAGGACCCAAGGTCTGTGTGCACCAGGACTGCTGGACAGGGCCTCTCAAAAATATGCGAGTAATGATTGAGACCTAAAGACCCAGCGGTGTCAGCTTTGAGCACAGCAATGATTTCCAACTATTTCTTCTGTCTACACTTCCAATGCCCAATCAGTCTAATTACTGCTGGGCCCTTGCCCGTGATGTTATGAAATGCTTCAGAGGTTAAAGAAAAAAAAAAAAAAAATCAAACTGTGGTCTAAACCTCAGGAGGAAGAAGGCATCTGTCAGGAAAAGCTCTTACCAGAAATGGTATAAAGAATCCTTGTTTACTAAACCTTTCAAGTCTGTAGCTAGTTCAAAGACACCTCACAGTCCTCCTCATTAGAAGAGCAAAAGAACAACTGAAAAGCCCTCAGCCTAACTAATTAAAAGCAGTAGCTTTGTGTGGTGTGGCAGGCATTTGTATGTTGGGTTTGTTTTTGGGGTTTTTTTTTTTTTTGCATCTACCAATGGTAAAGGAAAGTTCCTCCCAAGGTGATAATTCTGCCCCTGTATTGAAATGTGAACAAAAGGAAACTTTCTCCACTGGATTTGGATTTATTCCCATCATTCGTAAACAGTGTTAACATAAAGATAACACATGCAGCGAGTGTGTCATGAGTTACCATGAGTGATAAAAGATCTTAAGCCAGTTAGAAGGCAGTTTGCTCTTCAACGTACTGTTTTTTTTTTTCTTGAAGTGTATTCTTGAAGAAGTATGGGAGAGCAGAAAACAGTTAAAACAGTATTACAGTCCCCTGCACAGAAAATACCCAGGGAAGTGAAACACAGCTGAATTGTGGCATTCACCTGCAACACAACTGAGAGCATCAGTCAAGCGAAGAGGACAGAGCATTGCAGCAGCTCTTCCATTTAGCAAACACGGTAATAACAATCACTATCGCCTTTTTTTTGACAACTGAAATAGGGCTGGGGACAATAACCTGCAGAGCTTGACACTTCTTACAGCCAGGTCTCCTGCTCAGCCACAGCTGATGTGATGCCTGCCCTGGGGTGGCCACTGCTCACTGATTTCAGGGAAAACTAAACTGTGTACAGCCACACTGCAAAATCACTACCTTAGATCCCACTGAAGCATGGCTTTGGCTCTCAGGTATTTCTCTCCCGCCCATCCCTTGTATAATTTCTGCAGGGGATTCATTACGAATTAATTCTTTCTACTTTTTTATTTCCAAGGAATATCAGTTGACATTCACAGCCCCTCCAGTGCTCCCCAAGCTTCATATTACACCTGAGTGGTCATTTGCACTGCCTGAATCTGGCCTGTACTTCAGCCTAAGGGAAAAGCTACACATCGCTTGAGTTTTGGAGAAAAAGACTGGAACATTCAGCTGTAAATTTTTCTTGTGTTATATGTCTTCAAGGTTCATTCATATTATACTTTGCAAATGACAAAACACTGTTGCTATTTATTAAAAACAATAGTGCTCTCATAATTTTGATGGAAAAACAATGGTGCGGGGGTGACGATTACTAAATGTAACTCCCACATCTTCCCCAGGGCCTGGGCAGAGTGAGGTGGAGCTCGGCGGCGGCGTCTCCCTGATCGTTCCACGGATATTGGCATCTGCAGCACCTGGGGTCCACGGCAAAACTCTTTCCTCCAGAGGCCGAGAGCTGAGTCTACAGTTTCAAGCAGGGTAATCGCATTTCTGAGGCAATAACGAGTGCTTCCTAAAAGCAGCTGTTTAAGATGGCTCAGAAGTAATGACAAGAATGTGGTTAAAAGTTTGGTCCATGAATCCGGCTTCTGCACATGGCAGGGAAGAGATACCTTTTGATAAAACGCCGGTCAGACACTTCGTATTTTTTATGATTCATGCTTGTCTGTGTTCCCAGCCTAATCGCCCCTTGCACTATTATTTTGCAAAGAGATATACAGGAGATAAATTATGCTTATTCAGGGAGAGCCATATTTTTAGGCTCTTTAAAATGCAGAGGATAAGTTTTAAGGCCTGTAAACTCAACGAGGTCAGAAACCAAGAGCTCCAGAGTTTGTACTGCAGTTATCTGCAGCACCGCTTTCTTCTGCGCTTTATATTAACTGTGCCCTGGGGTACTAAGCGGGCATGTTACGGGGAGTGAAGAAGCAGATCTGAGGAAGGTGCGTTGGGTACAGTACAGCACAGAGAGCTTTTTTGCAGCCTGCAAACGCTGGCCTTGCGCTACAAACTGGTCTGCTGTTGCCATCTGCTGGAACAATCCTCACGTAGGCAAACACGGTGAGGAGGAGCATATCTGTGCTTATTACAGAAATACTTGTGTCTTTTTGTGCTTTTTAAGACAGGCTTTTTCCTTGTAGGTCCTGTATGATCTGCCAAAGAACTACATATGCACCTGACAGACATACACATGCACACCGAACACATGGTGTCTGGGCAGAAACTGAACAACTCTGGGCTCAGTTTGATTTCTTACGTACTCTTACTGCACTCTGCACGGCAAAACACCTTCAACCAAGACCAAGGTAAGAGCAAAACCATTCCTTCCTGAAATGCTTGCTATTAGAGAACCAAAAATTTATCCTTCCAAAGGAAATTACCCTTCCTCTCTCTTGCAACTCTTCCATTCCCCTCATTGCTGTCCTATGCCTGCAGGCCTGTTACCTGAGCTGTGCAATGCCCATTCTGCACATGTTCACACAAAGACTACGCAAACTTTTACATGAGGAGGAGACCTAAGGGCCCTGTCCATTGCAGCACATTAAATCTAGAATTTATTTCTATTTCTACACTACATTTTCACTTTTTCTTTCGTAAACTGTCATGCCTGGAGAAATATTTCTGCAGTCCACTCCTATGGGATTTTCAGAGGCATTGGATATAATTTTCTTCTCCCTTAGATAGCTTTTACTTGCAGTAGAAGTATTCAAAAACCCTTTCCTTTTCTTAAAGATTCCGTGGCTAATCATTCAGTAAAATGTAAGAGCACATAATATTGTGGGACAGGCAAAATCTCTTCTTGCTTGCAAGCAGCCTTAAGTCAGGTTGCTGGTTGCCACAGGCATTCTTGACACCATGTCATCAGGCCCCAATCTAATCTATGAGGTGTAACTGCCATGGCGTTAAATCCGTTGTTGGTGGCTGATCACCTCCAGCTTGCAGGATTGCGTGAGTCCGAGCTGGTGCTAACAAAGGCGGGGAGGTTTAGAAAACATCTCTGCTGTTGACAGCGTTTTAAAGTCTCGTACTCAAAGTAGAAGTCAATGGGGTGTGAATCCACCCACACCAAAGCTGAGAATAACAGGACCCATGACTGCTCTGTCTCTAAGCTCCACTTACACTACGCATAAACCGTCCTGTAATGTGCCTTTGAATTCCAGAACAAGGGATATTTAAGGCTGAGACCCTGGCTGGAGGTGCTATGGACTTTTTCAGGTCACACAGGGAATTGTCACTGCCACTTTACCAGAAGGTTTAACGGCAAGTTAGCCCAGACCCAAGACAGTATTGACTATGTTCATTGGCCTCTAGTTGGTTCAGTGAGGAGACAGAGCCAACTTGTACCTTTACAAGCCTATTATTTAAACAACCTCTATTAACCTTCACTGGCAGAGCTAAGCATCTTTAATAATGCTGATCCACTGATTTAAAACATATACAGACCCCAAGCATCTACTATGGCTTCTTCTTGTATGAAACAGCAGAGACTGCAACCTCTCTGTGTCATGACCTTCTTTTGATCCCCATTCCCTCTTTCTCCTTTACTGCTGCTTTTTCTGTAGATATCAAACACTGCATCAACACTTTTGTTATTTGATCCTGCCAAGAAAGCTAATGAATGGGTACTTGCTGCTCAGTTCAGTAGAAGAGCCTGTGACCTGCTTTTATCCTCCATGCAAGGACTACTTTAATCAATTACCCATCCAAAGAGCTCTTGAACTACGTCTTCAGGGCATACATATTTCTCCTTAGATGCCTATCTTGACATAGCTAAGATGCATAGGGAAGACTTAGGAAGTATCAGCCCCACTGCTGTTTTCAAGCTCCCACTTTGTGCTGGGATAACAATGTGTTCAAATGGATTCTGACAGGCTTTCAAACATCGTCTCTCCAAGCAGGTCTGTTTCTTCTGGTTAAAGGTTAAGGCAGGTTTTCAAAAGTACTCCTAGCATGGAGTTACTTAACTGTTTAAGTGGAAAGCGGCCTGCCAGCTTCTATGAGTGGAAAGTCCCTCAGGAGTTCATTGTACCACTGTTAAGAACTCACCACTTAAATCTCGGTGCTGCCATGTTTGCTGGATATGAATAGACAGTCTAAAAATGTCCTTAGAGCTGATTGTGTGCCTGCTTTGATACATCAGACCATTACTGCAAAGATATCGGGTGGTACAAATCTACAAGAGCAAATTAACACTGGATAGACTTTAGAAGGAATGGTTCTTTTCCCAGCGCTGTTGTCTGCACTGATTTATCCAACTAGATTTTTTGTCATATACATTTTTAATATATATATCTTTTGTTATATATATAAAAACTGTACCTGGCATCTTGATCCCATTATAGCAAATCTAACTGTTCTTGTGCGTAAGCAATAACAATAAATCCATAAGTGAGGGCCTACATGTGCAATCGAATATAATTTCCACTTACCAAGATTTAGCTGTTTTATCAAGCCAGCTGCTCAGAGAGACACTGCATAGTTCAATAAAAGATTTCATAAGGTATATTCACTAAGTCTGCACTTTAAGTATGCTAGTCTCATTGCCTGATATTCTTTAATTCTGTTATGATGGACAAGCACTTCTGCGTGCACTATTTCCACCAAATCTGCTGATCTCTACTCCTACCACTGACTAATTGTTTTGGCTGTCTCAGGATGACCTCTGAAAAGATATAATCTTTGTACCCAGACGTAAGAATTTGATTCTCTACAAAACACATCTATCATCTAAAAGACAAGGATGGAAAAGGATAAATCATCATAGATTTGTACCTCCAAAAATGCAGTGCCCCCACCCCAACAGAATCCTACTTTCCTGCCTGGCAGAGCTGGCCCAGCTCGACGAAGGAGCTGCAGACTTGATATTTCTTCAGGTTCTCATTTCCTGTAGATTCTTGCACTGAAAGTCTTGGTGATTGAGGTGTGCAGGTGTAAAACAATTTGCAATGGGTCAGTAAACTGTTGCAATTTAGGATTTGCTACTAAGATTTGATCCAAAACCCACCGACTACCTGACACAATGCAGTTGTTCAAGGGGACCATGATTCAAGTGACATCAGCAATACAGCTAAATAAAACATCTAGTGTGCTTTTATTCCGGACTTTCTATCCGGAACTGTCCAGACTATGTATCCAAAAAATCCACCCAGAATCTGGTGACTCCTAGTATGTACTTGAATACAGGTCAAGTAAGAAATACATCCTGGGCTGTAGGAATAGAATTCTCCATGGAACCCGCCCTACTGAAAAGTGCAGGGACCAGCCAGCTTCTCTTCCCGCAGTCCTTCCTCAGCCTCAAATATATAGGGCATTTGGCAATGTCTGCTAGCTGGTTTAGTTGTGTTCTATTCTGTTTAAGCTTTTGATTGCCATTATGTAAGATTTGGACAAGTTATCTGCTGGTTTGTGTAGTGCTTTTTAAGGCTGCATCCATACTTTTATTTGACGTGGAAGTTGTATTGGTGATATTCTTAAGGCATGTCCTCAATGTGTCTCTTGTTATCTTGCCGTTCGTGATGCCTGAGGTTGGCTCGTCCTAGTTAGATTTCTGATGTAGAGGAGCTGAATTGCCAACTCATATGGAAGCTTGCACTCACTGTGGAGTGACTTATCCTATCAAATTTCTCTTGTAGGTTTCTGTGGCTCTGCTCAATAAAGATTGACATGGCCCCATTGTTGGCAATTCTTATTTCTGCAATAGTGTAAAAATACTACTTTTGATACTACTTAATATTATTTAAAAAGACTTTTTAAAACTTTAAAAGGTATCTAAAACCACGCCTGAAAGACAGAAAAGGGCAATCATGTATGAGACTGCTCCTTCTTTGTGTAATTATTTTTCATTCAAGAATTTCCTGATGGAGGTGTGGTTTTATGTATGTAGTGACCCTTAGAGGATTTCTTCTTCACATGCTTTTAAGCCTATGTAAGCTGTTTGTCCATACTGTCCTCCACCAATGACTTCCATAGGCCTCCAAGCCATTTCATGAATAACTCTCCTTTGTTGTTTTGAACTCTGATACCCTGACTTGCTATGCCTTGTTCTTACATTAGCCGTGATGGTGAACCTCTTGGCTTTCCTCTTTCTTCCTTTACTCAGCTGGTTACTTTTAGGACTACATAACCACACATTTTGTCTTCTCATTGATGGTAAAACCAACCTGTTACAATACCTGTGGAAGGCTGAGCATCATGGTGTTGAGCAGAGCAAATTCTTTCAACTGCATTTTATCATTTGTCACTGAAATTTGCCAGTCCCCTTCTTTGGCTACGTTCCTGGAGGCCTTGTAGATGTCCTGTGGAGCCCCTAGTGACCTCACCAAGGAATGGTGGTGGCCACCTGCTTTACATAAATTGTTGACTATGGTTGTCATAATTTTTATCTGCACACTTAGCCTTAGCCAGCATGTTTGTGATGACTCTGTTTCCATGCACTGAAATTTTGTAGCATGCAATTACTCTTGCAATGAGAAATTCTTCCTTCAGGTGTTTTTCTCTGCAAAGCAAATATTAAAGAAGATAACTCACTTCTCTCCCACAGACAACCTCTTATCCTTTCCAGCATCAGAGGCACAAATCTGTTTGTGTACCCAGCTCTATCAAGTTCAGTGGGAGTCAAGTTAGGTGCTTAAATACCATTGAAAAACTCTATGCAAGCTCCGCGTGACAGCGATGGCGTCTTCCCAGCGTGTGCGCAGGCACCAGCCCAGCGGAGCTGGATTTCCTCTGGGACAGCCAGGCACCAGTGGAAGAAGAAACCCCTCCCCAGAGGGAGCGAAGGCTGCTGCAGCTCGTGTAACCTGTCACATAGCGTGTGAGGCAGGAAGGCCCTTTCCATCAACGGCTAATGGCACTAAAAGCTCTTTTGCAGGAAAACCAGAACAATGGAAACCAAAGTAACCTTCAGTTCTCCCAGCAGATTTGGGAACGAAATGGAGGAGGAGCAGCGCTGGCTCGGTGCCACAGCTCTGCATGCAGTGGGGATGGAGAAGCTGTGATAACGTGTCTCCTTGGCTGAGGCTTTAAAAATAAGACACTTTTTTGTTGTTTTTTCAAGCATTACATAAAAGTTCCCCTTAGAAGGCCAAAGGCAGCTGTTTTCTTAGGACAAGGAAATCAGGAAGAGGCAAAGCAGGCAAAAACATCAGATAAGTCTGGACAAAAAACTTGGCTAACCTATTTTTCCCCCCTCTTAAACAGCCAAGTTTGAAGCACTCTGCAGAGCTCTGTCTAGGAGGAAAAGCAGAGCCAACCACTGAAAAATTATATCCATGCTCCGGTAAGGACCACTCTTCTTGCTGCCTCGGTATGGGAACTCCTGAGGTCCCGTTCCCTGTGGTGGGAGTATTTCTCCTCTCATCCAGGCAGCCCAGAGATCTTCTAAAAAGCCTCAGCCCCTGCCAGCTCCTAACACGGCACCTGGATGTTGGCAAAACAGGGCTTGTGATAGAGTTTGGGTGCAGGGAGGGGGCAAGCCACCGTCACCTGCGGAGAGAGGGTCCAGTCCTTAAACAGCATGGCAGTGACTCCATCCCTGCCTTGGGCTCTGCATGACCCCCTGGGGGTGGACACCTGCCCTTGTGTTTCCCTCTGGGCATCCTGGAGGAGAGCCAGGTCCATCCGAAAGCTCCAGGGCTTGCAGGACTTGGGGTTTTGCAGTTGTAGCGCCTTGTCACAAGGTGGCAGGGACGTGACACTTTCTGGCAGGCTCCTGCTCAGCCTGCCACAGCCACCCTCTTCAAAGCCTCACTGCTTTCCTCCTTGTATCTAAAAATATATGGAGTTATCAGCAATCCTCTGTCATTTTCTTTGAAACTGTCCTTGGGATAGCTCAAAGGGAGAGTAATTAGTTATTTCAAAGCTTAAATATTTTACCAATTTGCACTAAAAAAAAAGAAAGAGACCGCTTTGTGTTCTGCCTGAAAGCCATGGTGACATGGGGATGTGAGGAAGGAGCTGGCCTGGGTCAGCTTGGGCTGAGGCTCAGCTCTGGCTGCTGCTGCTTTTGTGGGAAACCCAAAAGCTGTGATGATTAACAAGCAGGCAGCCCTTCTGTCCTGAGTCACAGGGATGATTTCTCCCTAAATGACTGAAGATGGGAAATCATTCTTGTAACTTAAAAAGAAAAAAAATACACACATGTCTGTATGTGTGTGTATATATATATTTCTGTTAATATGAAAGAATATCTCAGGAATATTATGTTAGCTCTGGCTTCCTAGAGTGGATGCTCGGCTTTGGGCTTCTGGAAGCAAACGTCTGTGCATGTATAGGACCAATTCCCTTCTTTTCATGTGCTTCCCACAGTTATCTTTTACCTTGTCACGTGTCAGGAGTTTTTGCGATTTTACTGCTATGCTGTCTCAAGAATGTAGCAGCCTGCCATGGTAGGGAGTGAAACCTTTGTCATTGCTCATCAAACGTTTTCATACAAAATTCCACCTGCAATGATAAAATTAGATTTGTGTTAATAAGCTACTAATAATCATCAGGTAATTATTTAGTTTATCTCTAGAGTCCAAGCTGATTGTTGTCTCCTTATGCTTGCTTGCCTGGCAGTCTTTAGAGACAGGAGATTTTCAGGTTTTTTTAATCTGAGGTACCTGCAGTGAGAGATTACTCAGCTGCCTCTGCAGAAAATGTCCCTATCATGCAGCAGGAGGTAGCAATAACAAATTGCTGACATCCAAATTCAGCTTCGCACAAATAGCTGTGCAAGATGCCCGCTGCTCCCGAAGTCGTAACCAGACCACGGTGAACCAGGGGCATTGACGCAGTGGAAGGAAACGAGCAGAAAATGCACCCAAATAGAGCAGGTAACGTTATAAAATAATTATTTCCGAGCTGTTGTTCACTGGAAAATATTTCGCTTTTTGAGCACAATGCGGTGTCCCAAGAAGGGGGTTTTGTGGGTCAGATGGATGTGCTCCCTGCTCCATACTGAGGCTCTGAGATTGAGCTGAGGTTTAAATTTCAGTTTATGCGAACAGAGTAATCAGAAATTTTGCCAGCTATCTAAAGCACAGACCAAATAAGTTTGAGCTCCTACATCCTTATTATGCACCTTGAGCTAATTGATGAGTGCATATATTCCCTTGCAAGCTTGCAGTTTATTTAAATACACTAAGGAAAAGAGCTCTGAAGTTCAAGGAAGGTTCTTAGTTGGGAGTGAAGGAGGAATATCCTTTCTTAATGTGCGCAATTCAACTGTGGAACTCATCACTGCAGGACAGCATTAGGACCAAAAATGTAATAAGACATGGAGTGAACTGGAGAAGCTTACAGATGACAAGAGCATCTAATGCACAAGTGCACAAATGGTTGTTTTCTGGTTTGCTGGTCTTGGTTTAAACTCAAAGTTTATGGAATTTGGGAATGAGATGGCGAAGGTCTTTTTATCTTTTAAAATTAAAGCTAGGTGAACTTGAAGGTAAATTGGTTTCAGAACAGCACGTCAGAGTGTTTCATTTCAAGAACACAGGGACTCTCCCCTGATTGTTGTGTGCTTTTTTTCTAATGAAAGGATTTGGTGTGGGCTTGTGCATTGTTTCAACCGAAGTAAATCAGTGTTCTCCACTGAATGCAATGTCAGACTGAAAAGTTCCATTTGTCTTCAGTACAGCTTTATCATATTGAAGGGAAAAATACAAAATAGCAAGGGCTGTTGGATTGCCCCAAGCTTTTGCAGTTGGGAGTTAAGTTAAAGTGTTACAGGGATGTGTTCACTCCGCCTTAGGAAAATGTCTTTCATCATCCTCTGAAGTTGGCTACCTTCAGAAACAAGGAATTGGATGTAAAATATCCTTGTGTCCGTTCCTAACTGCCAGTTCTCATGTCCCCCCAGGGCTGCACCGTTAACACTCCTTAAGGGTAATGAGGCACCTCCTGGGTCCCTCTCTTTCTTCTCTTCTCGTGGCAGCTTTTGGTCACAGCTCTCGAGTCCCCTGGTTCAGTTCAGTTATTTAACATCAGAATGAGCTTCCCTGAGAAAATCCACCCCAGCCTTGAACCTGCTGCCAGGGAACAGCGTCCAGATCTCAGACAGGGCTCATGAACGTGATTTAAGTTCCTTGCAAATGTACATTTGAGCAGAACGGTCCACCACATCTCCTGGAAAAACACCGAAGAAATTGTCAGGAAAAAGCAAAGATCTGCTAAACACTCTATCTTTTTTGTGATGCTTTGTTTTTTAGTTTTGGGCATGACAAACTTCTTAAATTGACTGCAGATTTCTCACCAGCCTGGACACACTGAGGTAATCCTGGAAGAAAATGTGTCCTTTTACCAAATTCCAACTATTTGCAGCCAGGCTTGAAGTCTGAGATCTGAACTTTGTCTCAGAGCCTGTGTGATCTGTTAGTCAGAACAATTGATTTATTCCTTTGAAACACTGTGCTAAGCTATCACCAACCACATTTTTCTGTGGTTCCTGGGAACCCTGCTTCTCTGGCTGTTCATGGCCATAGCAACTGGAAAACAGACTCCGTAGGAGAAAAAGCATCACAGAATCCCTCCTGCCAGTAAATGGGAGAAAAAGAAATACATATATATGATACAGAAAAGCGAGGAGCTATTCACAGTCCAGTTTTGAGAGGGAGATTTTCCACTAGAGGACAGAGAGAGTCTAGGGTAAGACTAGTCCGTAATGTGATTTGCCTTAGCGCTTTCTGCCATAAACCTTTTTTTTCCACACTTATCTCCCACCCGTAATTTCACATGTCAGATTTTTTGCAGGTACCAGCACAGCTGAGAATCCCGCTGGGTAGTTCAGTGCCCTGGACAGACAGACGGCTGTGCTGGGTGTGTTTATTTCCACATAACAGCTTGTCAGTTTAACAAAGACAGCGCTGTAAAATCAGAGAGAAAAATATGTCATATCTAGCCACCGCATGTATATATCACATTGAGGAGGAATTTCTTGCTCTTTTCCTTTGACAGTATAGGTTTAGCCTATAGCTCTATTTTCACACTCCTAAAGCTATGTTAAAGTCATCAGGGGGTCAGCCACAAGCCCGCACTAAGGCAGTTCACCTTTAAATACAGGCTGTCAGCTCTTCTCCTTTACATAAGGATGGAAAAAGCATCTCTAACAGCAGACCGCTGCTTCTTTATGCATAATACAAAAATGGGCACCAAAAAAAAAAAGGTTCAGAAAATAAAAATGCACTTTTTGAC
Organism: Theristicus caerulescens; assembly: GCA_020745775.1. Classification (NCBI taxonomy): domain Eukaryota; kingdom Metazoa; phylum Chordata; class Aves; order Pelecaniformes; family Threskiornithidae; genus Theristicus; species Theristicus caerulescens. Next base: position 121,070,246 of record CM036561.1, on the reverse strand, counting down.
TGAGATCATGTTGCTGACTTCTAGCCTACAGCTATTTGCAGCTGAGAAATAAAGCTCTAACTGTATGGTTTTTAATGAAAAAAACCTGACAGACCTTCAATTTTAGCCACTTTTGTTCACCATATACTGAACGCATTAATATGTCTAGTCCATTTAGCAAAGGCATTGCCTAAGCCATTTTCTTTCACGTATTAAAAGAGAAAAATGTGAGTTTGCAGGGCCTGGCTCAGCAGACCTCAGGCTTTATGCAGCTGTAATTCAGCATTTCAGCAGATTGCAGCAGCACCCTGTTAAAACCTATCCGGGTGGGGCTGGAATTTGGGCTTCAGAGGCTGGGGGCAGGCACAGAGAGATGGAGGGATGTTGGGCAGCCTGATCAGGGCAGGTCTGCTGCCATCACAGAGATGTCAGCATGGGCCCGGTTCAGCATCACGGCTGACGTACGATTGCCAATACTTTCTGTCCCTTGAAGGGTGCGTATATTAAGGGCAGGCTGAATTGCTCTCTGTTGAAATCCCTACATCACTTATGATCCCTCTGTGCTGGCAGTTTGCTTTTCTTCTACCAGGTCCCCTCAATGCTTTCATATTTGCCCTGAGTGCCCTTCAGAACAGATGCACGCTCCATAGGGCCAAACAGGCTTCTGAAAGGGCTGTGGAGAAGGCAGGAATTTTATAAATTTTGGGTGAGCCACATGCAGCCCTGCGCAGAAGGTGACACAGCTACAGCAGAGCCATCAGGCAGTGTTTTACAGCAAACCCTTGGCCTTTAAACAGCTGCCATGCCCAGTGGGGTGGTTCAGCGGCCGATTCACAAGCAGCTCGGGATCCTGTGCAAGGAGCGTGGTGGGAACGGGGCTGCTAATCTGGGTGATGCTCGGCTGTCCCTGCTAGTCAGGCAGGACCTCAAGCTTTTCAGAGGGGGTTACAGGAGCAGCAGCTGCCTGGCTTCATTAGGCTCCTGTTTGTAGCAGGGAATGAGCCCAGCCAGGTCCAAGGTTGCAGGACAGGCAATTTTCTCCTTTTCTGCTTGGTTCTTCATAGCCCTTATGGGAGAAATATCGCCTCTTTTTCATAGGTGGGGAAACTGAGGCACGGAGATTAACCTAATAGCCAAATCACCTGAGGAGCTTATATCACAACGTCAGCCCCGCAAGCTGAAACAGGCCTTCAGCAGCATGGCAAGCTCAGGGGTGTGTGGAGCCAGTGGCACAAGCGTGTGCTTAGCATCTCTTGTATGTGTTAAGTGTTTCATCTGTGATGTTCTGCTTTTGCTGAATTGGTCTTCTTTTTCTTTTAATTTTAATTAGGAAGCCTGGTGGGAAAAGCTCTGCAGCAGCTCCGGTCACAGCTGGCCGGGCACCTGGCTTGGTGGTCTTGGAGCTGGCTGAGGTCAGTGCCCCCAGCGCAGAGCTGCAGTGTGCCTGCAAGCAGCAGCTGCCGAGATGTTGCTGAGAGGCCTTTTTCTGGGGCTCTGCTCTTTTCCAGACTGTACTCCGGCCAGTAAATGAAAGGTAAAATTTGTTATTTTGCTACTTTGGGTGTTCTGTGTGATCCCTAGCCTCCAGATGAGAAAATCTGATTTTGTACATTTATTAAAAAACCCCAAAACCTAATGTAATCCATCCCCTCCGTTAATGCATGTGGGGCAGTTAGCAAAGGCTGCTCCTCTGCTTTTATCAGTGGATTTGCTGGCGAGTTGGGTAGTGCTGCAAGTCGGGTGCTGGCTGTGCTCAGCACCACGGGGTAGCGCGGCTCTGGTTGTTTAACAGCTGAAGCGTGTACAGTTTGCGTTGACCGACGCCTGCACAGCTTCATCATTGTTGCTGGCTGTCAGGTTCGTTGTGTGACTTCTCCCAAACACCTCACTGCTGTCACAGCTCAGCGTTTGCCATATGTTGCACTCCGGTGCCTGAAGGTACGTGTTCCTTAGGCTGCGTTCGAACAGGACTGGGCTTGACTCTGGGCTGGGTGCTGTGTTGAGACTTGCATGTCTTTCCTGATGAGGGGCTTGCGTAGCTCTCTCCAAGTCACACAGGTGAATTTAGGGTGATTTTATTCTGAGGAACATTCTGACACCCCACATTTAGTGACATGACAACCATAACAAAAATAATTAATTGATTCTTCTTACACGATAAACAAATATTCACCCAAGGAGCCCTAAATTACACCGAACCTGTTGTGTCATTTCACCTCTGAGCAGCGTTCCCGTTGCTAACAGGAGACTGGACCAAACCCAGTAAAAGAGTGCTTTCCGTACCAAAGGCTGCCAAGTGCCGCAGAGGCACCAGGGCAGCCATAAAGCAGCTGTAGACCTGCATATCTTTCTCCTCCCCTGCAGCCAGAATGTTTTACAAACTACTTCCTTCAAAAGAAATATATATTTGATGTAAGGAAAATTACTTCAGCCTCAGGTTAGCAAAATATTTATTTCATAAGTTGAAGTATACACAAAGTCCAGTGAAGTTACTTTCTTTTGCCCTTGGTTTTGAAGTTACAGATTCAGTGCAGTGCTTTACAGAAGGACCTCAGGCTCGCTCACGTTATTTTAACACCAGGAAAAGTGGAGCGGTCAAGCAACTTGCCCAAAAACCCTCTCAATGGCCACACCAAGGTTATCCCCATCCCTGTGGGTTCAGCGGGGTCTGAGACTGCTTCCCCTCTGTTCAGGTGCCTTTTGTAGGAGGGAAGCCTATCTTGCAGTTAAAGGACACAAGGCTGTACCATGTGTTTCAGCACAGAATTTGCATTCAACATCAGGCTGCAAGGAGCGTTTGCAGCAGCATTTGAGACAATAGTTTGGACCCCAACGTGGTTTGAGGTCTGCAACAAATTAGAAGCTCAGGTCTGTGGCTGCACAGCAGGTTTCATGGGAAAACGTTTCGAAGTATTTTTGTTTCCCTTTAAGAAACTTCCTTAGGAAGAAGCTACTGCTAACTTTAGTAGATGAATGGTGTTAACATGGTGCGTGGCCAAGACAATTTTAGTTTTTTGAATGGTACATCTTTCATTTTCCAAACTATAGCACTGAGTGGCAGAAAAGCAATAAAGGTAGTTCTTCAGGAAATGCTGATATATGAATCTGTTTGCAAAAGCAACTCTATGCAGTCACTGCTTTTTTAATGTTCACTTAAAAAAAAAGAAAAATCAAACATGTAATTCCCAAGCAGATCTAAGCAAAGGAGAATCATCTCCAGGTGTAGGCCAGAGTTCACCAGCCTTCCGAGGACATCAGGGCTCCTGTATACCTTTATCTCCATAATTATGTATGCTTTTGATATGGAAGGTGAAACCGAGCCTTTTGACTGAGTTCAGCTTGGAGATTTCAGATTTGTTTGAACCGCTCACCCCAACTTCAGCTCTGGAGCTGCAAATCTTTGTGGATCTGGAGCAAACACAGGGTGAGCAGTTAACAGGCAAACTCTGTGTGTATACCCTTGTGGTCAGCAGCTTGTCTGTGTATAATCTGTGCAGATACATCAAAAGCAAAATATTTTTAACAACAGCTCTCTGGAGAATAAACAAGAGAAGAAACAGTGGAGCCATTCTTCCAGTCCATGTGAATCTCAGTGTGGTTGCTGTATGTGATGTAGAATGATGTAAAATTTTCTTTGCACTGTGTAGTATGTTCAGGAGAGTCATCCTCTTTCCTTACACCTTGGTAGAGGGAAAGACAGCACATCGCTGTTTTGCTGTGGGAAGTACAGCTCCCTCCAGGAGACTGAATGCCTGGGATTTAATTTTTCAAGAGCTTATTGAAAGTGCCTGTGATTTACAGACACGGTTTCAATCCTGTGATGGACAAATATGCTCCAAGTGCGCTTTGCCCTGTGGCTCCCCATCTTCCAGCTGTCCCCAATCCAAGCTGCTTCACAGTCACAGCAAAACCTGGCCAGGCTTATCTGGTAGCACATGGAAAGGTGTTTTGAAAGGAACAAGTTGGAGGGAGGGAGGTCGGAAGAGGCAGTCCTACGTGGCTAAGATGCTCTCCAATGCATCAAGACGTTTGGATACTCTCATCAACATCGGTGCCAAGGTGAGCGAACAAGCATGTAGAAAACAAGGACCAAGGTATTAATACTCACATCAGAGTTCGTTGCACAAATGACTTAATCTGCCACTGAAATAAGGGTCTGGAAATGTTGTCCACATCAAAGGAAAGGTAGGCTTTGATGGGTTTTGGAGGGTATTTTTCCTTCAGAAAGCAGCATGTGGCAAGCGAGTTACTGACATGCCAGTAATTCAAAGGAGAGTTTTGCATCCCTGCTGTGAAGCTGAATGACAACATAATACACTTATTCAGGGAAAAAAGGAAGCCTCAGCCCTGGGTCTTCTACACTTTATATTCTGTAACAACAGGCAACACCAAAAAAAGACTCATACATCAGGCAACCTTGATTTTCTACTGCAGTTGTCAAAGTGGAATGAAAGTGAGCGAGTGAAAGATTTTGGGTGCAAATTGGCTTGCTGGGTTTTGCCAGCCAAACTTTTGGAAATGGATTTGTTCTAGAAGGGATTAAAAATAACTTTACATTTATTGGTTTTCAATCTTATGAAAAATATCCACTTGTAAATCACTGGAAGAGTAGACTTTGAAACTCTTTACCCCTTTTCCCCCGCCCCCACGCCTGACTCAACCACCTTTTTCCAGGTAAGCATAAGTGCAGAGGAATACCAAATGGGGAGGGAGAAACCCACAAGCAGTTAAGTAGTGTTTTTCACAAACTCAAAAAGCCTTTAAAAAGAACGCTTTTTTCCTAAACTTTTCAACCTACTTTAATCGATAAAAAATGAGGTGTGAATGCTTGATGTGAAACTCAAGATTCACAAGTAGCACAAGGATAAACCGCACCTAAAGGCATTGGGTCGCACTGTCACCCAAGCAGCACAGGAGAGATGCATCACGGTTTGCTCCGACCACCGTCAAGGTGAACTTCAGTCCACTGCTCGCGTTGTTAGTGACAACAGAGAACATGCTGTTGGATGAAGTGTAAAATTAATTCATACACCCTCCCCAGGCACCATGGAATAGCTCAGTAAGCCTGGTCTGAATTTATAATCCATCATTTGGTTTTCAAAACGCAATATGCAAAGAAAAGGGAGGGATGCGATGTGAACCTCTTTACCGAGGTTCAAGTACGTTGGGTTGTATTCTGCCTCATGTATGCGAGAACGCAAAAATGAACAATAACGGTGTGGGTGCAACTCTGCATTCCTGCGCTGCTTCTCCTTCTACCAGACGGAAATAGCACTAAGAAGTGGCAATGAATGTCAGGAAAAAACATGCACTTTATGGTTTTCTTCAACAATTAAAATTCATGCAATTTTTGCCACAATTTAACACCTTAAATAACAGTATCTCAGCTTTTGCTGTGATTGCCTCATTATTGGAGCAATTGAGTTACCCTCCTTTTTTTAAATTTTTAAAAATTTATTTCAAAAGGTCAAAGAGCAACCAACTTTGAAAAAGCATTGACATTTCCAAAATGGCAGCCAGCCGTACCTCTGTATGACTGCTACTGACATATGGGTTAGGACCTTCAGGTTTTCCCAGCGAACGTGTTGTCCCGTGGTATTTCTTGCCTAACCAGTGAGAGTAATGGAAACAGTGTGAGGATAAGCTGTTCAGATAAGCGTTTGCCAGCCATCTAGTTTTATGGTTACTTGGAGCAATCTGCTATGTATTCTTCTTCATGAATTATATTTCTGCCTATAAAGAGAGTTTGGTTAAGGCACATAACTTTTTATTCCACTGTCAGCCCTATTCTTTCATGCCTGGAACAAGATGTCAGCTGTCTTTGAACATGAGAGGGTCTAATTTCTTATCAGCTTTACTGAGATTATCTTTTTTTCCTATAGTTTTATCAGAGCTGAGTAATAACTGTATGCTAAGAAAAGTCATAACCCAAATGACGACAGCATGTAGGACTCCAAGCCACAACTATTTGTAGAAAATAATCCCAAACTACTACCATCTGGAACCACGAACACCCGTGTTCAGATACCCTAATCTCATAACTACGTGTAATAACACCAGCCAGCAGCAAATCACCTCCCAGAAGTGAGCAGCTGTGCAATCAACTGAACATGGGAATCGCAGGTTCAGATGTCTCTGGTTACTGGAGACACAGACCTGGAGCTTGGCCTTGGAAATCTGCTGCTCTCTCTGACTGCCAGCGCCTGGCTGGTGACCTGAGGGAAGACCAGAAAGGTGGAATCCAATGGTCACCATTTGTCCCACTCACTCTGAAACGGTGCCCAAAGTAACTCCTGGGCACGTACTGCTCTACCGGGTGTCCCTTGCTATGTTACTGCCAAGGAATACCTGGAATTTGTTTTTTCTTGTCTTAGCTCACAACCGTAATTTCAGGGCAAAGGGAACACCTAAGCTTTTGGGTGGATTTCTGCATATTGCTTGGCTTGGGGAAATAACAAAATCAAAGTAGCATTTCATTTTAACACTTTCAAAATTAAGTTTTCCATTGCCATTGAAGTGAAATATACTTTTCTTTTAAAATTTACCTCTGCTTTAATTTAGCTCCCCTCTGTCCAAAACAAAATATTCAGTCTGAACTCCAATTTAAAAAAAAAATAAAATAATTGCAGAAGCATTTTAACACATTGCTTAGAGGTGAGCTGAAGAATTGGGCATCCTAGACTGTGGTTTTGGAGGGGAGTCGCTACTTGGGACTATTTGCTGCTGCAGAACTTCCCACTTTGAAGACCCTCTGAGGAGTGCTGATACCATCAGCCAGCTGGGAGTCCTGGGCAATGTAATGCTGGTTCAGCATTTCATTGGATTCCAGATGTTGCCAGCCCTAGGAGGACATAATGGGGCAGAACGTATAAAATTCAGATTTAAATATGCTATATACTGAAAATGAACCAAGCAACTACTGTTTCATTTCAGCCCAGTAAGCGGTAAACTTCACACCATCACAAAAATAATAATTACCTGATTGTGGCTGTCACGTGCACAGTAATACTATCAAGAGATAGAAACGTGTCAAGAAATATTTGGCAACTTCAAGCATGACTGACAGTGTTTTGCAAAAATCCTGGCACATTTATGTGGAATTCACCCTGTAATACCAGTGGGGGATACTTGTGTGAGATACATGGTGGAGCTGCAGCGTACAGATGTTTACGTTTTAATTACAGTGGTTCAAGGAAACATTATTCTTCTGACTTAGGGGTGGATTGTTATTCTTATAAAACAGTATTTGCTGACAGCAGAGAAGGAAAATGGGACCAGTGCCTCCTGGTTTGAGAATTAGATCAGGAGAAACTGGAGAGCAGATTTACGCTACGCAACTGGCTTTGCAAACTGGTCGAGGGAGAGCGTGGCACGGAGGTGGGGGAAAGTGTCGATTTGTTGGTCTAAGGGCTGAGTCCCAAGCACTGCCCAAAGTGGCCCGCTTTGGCTGTCCCACCTCTGCTCTTCATGAGTAATCCTCAGAGCAGCGAGTGCCAGGCCTGCCCATCTCCTGTCCCACGAGCTGCAGAAATACCCCCAGAGGACGTCCACAGCGTCCAAACTGCGGGCACGGGTGGTAGTGGGGTGCTGAGCCGACTGCTGTGTGCTCACACATGTGCGCTCTTGCTTCAAGGTCAGCCTCAGGAGCTGTTTCCAGGTCTGTTGTCTCCGAAGCTGGTATCTGGGCTTGAGGCATCCCTCAAAACTGTCGTATAGTGACTGTGTCTGTAAAATTATGCATTTAAGTCCTGGGCTGCACCTCCCTGGCTGAAGGGCTTGGCTTGTGCAGTGACGCAGCTTAGCTGGTCCGCTGTGACTGTATTCTCCTTTTATTTCTGAACATTACTTCAAACTCTAAGGGTGAATGCCATTATGTGAACTTGCAGCTTGCAGAATATTTTCTGTTTGATTCCTTTCAAGAGCGTTGACAAAATCTGGTACTCTTGGATATAAACCACCATACTTGCATGGCACTGAGGTGACTGAAGCGAGTAGGGCTGGTCTTTAACTTTTTTTATTTTTTCACAATTCTTATTTTCTCCTGGCAATACAACGTCCATAATTAACAGCAATGTTGTGGGTTTTTGTGCATAACTAGATGTTAATTAGGCAACCGTAGGAGAAAAATAGCTGAAAGTGTAGGAGGGAAGCAAAGGGATCGGTATTCATGTTTTGTTGTATTTGAGTACCTCTCGGTAAACAGGTAGAGAAAAAGAAAGAAGACTATCTGAAAAGGGTTTGTTTTCCAGCGGCTGTGTTTGGATCTATTCAATAGATGGATTTATTTCTACCCTTATAAACGCTACAATAATAACTGCCCTCCTTCTTTAGCATGCTAATCACACTAAAAAATGTTAATCTTGCTAACTATTATAATGCCTAAGGGAAAACAAGAATAAGGTGTCCTGTTCTTAGGTACTGTACGGACCCTGCCTGGGTGCGTAAGGCAGACAGTGAGTGTGGGAATGGATATGATACAATTCCTGCCGTTAGGATGTAGTGGCAAAACTTCTGCTGCAGGATGGTAGCGGTGTGATTAGAACATTTTGGAGCAGGGCAGGGGAAAAAGATCAAACTGGAATAATTGTTTTTACTTTTTTACACAAAAAGTCTTTCAGAGTGCACCGATACCAGTCAGAAATGCACATCAAAGTCTTTAAGCCATTTTAAAGGGAGGGAAAAAAACACCTGCTTGGAAAAATTGAAAAAGCCCATTCAAACATTTTTAAGGCAGAACATTTAAAACTTTTCATGTTGAAGCAGTATTTTCTTTAGCGATGGGCCTAGATTGAATTTCCTTCAAAAAGCTACAGCGAAGCCACTTACGTTTGGGTCAAGCAAGACATTTTGTTCAAACAACCTTTTCCACTTTTGCTTTGCTAAACTCTCCTGTCTTCCTTTGCCCTCCACCCCCACTCTTCTTGCCCTCATTTGGAGCTGATTTTAAACTTTTTATTTCAGGTTATTTGCTTTATTCAGGAAACTTCAAGAGAATTTACATAGTTTTGCTTCACGCAGGAGACCTAGTTCAGTCTCCAGATGAACGTCTGTTGAATTGTGAATTTCATATATTCCAACCCGTTGTTTCAGCCATGCCGTGAAGACCCTCTTGAGCCTAGAAGAGGCACGTGGACCAGTGCTTTCTGCTCTTGGTGGTGGGAGCTCCCAAGTCTCCATGACTCCACAGTTATTTCAACCCCTTGTGCGTGTGTGTGTGAGTAAAATGTAGTTTGGTTCAGACAGGAGAAATATTTCATTTTACCCCTAGTTTAGTATAATCTTGAGTTGCAAACCAACAGAAAAATGTCTCATGAGGTTGATGATTCAGAACGAAAATAAAACCGCTGGCTTCAAATTGCCCAAGAGTCATGTTAGAGAAAGCTTTTTACCCATAACACAGTAATGGACGATACGGACTCTTCAAAGACAGTAACGGAAACAAATGCATTTTCCGTACTGGTTTTGTAAAGGATGTTTAGAGACTCACTAATGAAGCATAACTGATGTGATCCAATATATGAAAAACTGCTCAACGGACAGGAATAAGGGCTTTGGAAACTGGGTTAATAATACTTGATTGCATTGAGGGGTGTTTTGAAATCTGATTTCTGTTTATATAATGCTTTGCAGTTTTAAGATGAAAACATGGGATATGAACAGTGAAAGAATATTGATAAGATTGTCCCTTGGCAATATGCCACCAGAAGCGTCTCAGCTGATGAGCTGGTGGTCTTTATCCCTGAGAAGTCTGTCTTGGGATCACAGGAGCAGGTACAAGCAGAAGTATACCCTGCCCTAGGCCAGCCGATATCCTCCGTTCTTTCTTCTCCTGTGTGGTTCACACAGCAGTTACAGTAGGTTTGGTTGGACCCTGTTCCAGTCGATCTCTGCTGGCTGCAGCAGAGCAGCGGCAGGGTGGGTGTTGTCTCCCCTGAGGGCACTGGCAGGTACTTACTTTGCTTTGTATAGGAGTGTTGGACCAAGGTTCAAAACAGGGCCAAAGAACAGTAAGAACTTGGTTTCTCCCCAGCAAGGATTTCTCCTGGCACAGAAGCAGTTGGGCTTCTCCCAGGTGAGCCTGGCTGGCCAGATCAGTGTGTCCTGAAATACCCCTTGGCCCATGTGGACTACTAAGCCTTTTGCTTTGTTGCCCACCCTTCCCCAGCAGTCTACTTCTTGTCAGTCATGCTTGAAACAACCATGTCGGTAACAGCACATAGGCAACTTCACCAGATACCAGAACTAATCTGGTGTTTTGACCTTGTTTGAACCTCTTGACACACAGAGTAGTAAGCAGGCAGTCATCAGAACAGAGTTTGTGTTGATGCAGATACACTGACCATTTATAATCACCCAGCTAACAGCTCGCTTTTCCCTCACACGTCTGCACTGTGCTTTGCTTACATAGGCAAATCAAGCACTAGGTGAGGGATTAGGAAGGTGTATAGTGGTATCTTCAGATTCGGCAGTAATTTCTACAATATTTTTCAGTTTGATTTTAATTTGCACGTTTTCCTTTTAAGAAAAAAAAAATCATCTCCATTGATCTCAAGGAAGGTGAAGTGAATTCCTTAACATCGCCAGTGGCTCCCGCTATACTTCTGTGGCTGATTCATCAGATGGTGTGGCCACACCTGGCCTTCCGAGTTCGGATGTTGTTTGCAGCGTGGGAATAAATGTTCCCTCGTAGACATCTTTATTATTTTTTCTCTCTTACATAATCCTTGGAAAGAAGCTGTGGCAACTAATCTTCCCTCTGCTTCATTCCCTACACGTGGAACTGATTTGGGGGAACACAGTGTTTTCTTAGGACTTGATATCCCGCACTGCCTGATGTTTCTGGAAGAAGGGCTTGCCTCCCTGCGTGCGACTGCCTTTGTTCTGGGGTGGGCTTGTTGGCGTAACCGATGCTGCTTGCGGTGGGGGTATACACAGGCTCCATGCCACTGATTGATTTTCCTCTGAAATGTCTCTGGTTTATCTTTTCTCTTTTAAATTGAGTGCATACACGATATATAGAAATCTGCACTGTTGGTTCTATAAAATTCATTACAGCGTTGCCTACAGATTTTTGCCAGGTTTTAGACTCCCCCAGTCTATGCTCTGCCTAAGCCAAAGCTGGTGCCAGACAGGGGCCAGAGCACAAGAAGAAAATCTCAAAGTTTTGAAGGTCAGTCCCTAAAGCCACTCAGCCAGCGTTGGCATGTTAGCCATCCCAAGAGGTACAAGACTATCGTTCTTTTTTTCCTTTTTTTCTTTTAACTTCTTCAATTCTCAGAGATAATAATGGACATAGTGACTGAGGAAGTCTGTAACAGCAAGTAAATGTCCCATCACAAAAGTATCAGCTGCACGGGAAATGGTGTGGGCAACAGCAAGAAGGATGCGCAGTTTTGAAGGTGACAGGAGACCTTTTTGCTTCCCCTGACCATTTAAAGATGCTCTGTCTCACTTTGCATCGTAGCATAGGCACAGAAAGCGGCTGCCTTCCCTGCATCTTGCTGGAAACAAGAGGGCAAAGCAGTCGTGAACAGCAGCTCAAGTTTTGGTGCTCTTCAAACGAAGCTTGGCAGTCTGACCTGCCTGCTCTGGAGTGGTTTGGGCAGTCGGCCAGGCAGAGCTGCTGTTCTCAACTTTATTCTCTATAATAAATGTGCTCTGGCAGTGCACCAGCTGCCTTATCTTCTTGTAAGGACAGAATCCCTTGGAGAGCCAGTCTCCAGGCCCAGCTAGGATTATGCTAACTTCTCCAGGCAAATGGAGCTAGTTGCAATGCTTGACACACTAGCTTTGCCTTTCTAAGGCTCGCTCACTTTGAGAGAGTGTGAGCAAGTTCAGGGGAGCAAATTAGCCAAGGGAAGTCTTCTCTATCTGTCTTAATTAAGCATTAATAAAATCTGTCATTGACTCTCCCCTGCAGTTATCAGTCAGTCAATGGTATATAGTATTCAGTCAATCATCTTCCCTTCAGGGTCACTGAAGGAGTGTCCCAGTCGCACCGAAGGCAGTGGGAGCCAGTTCATCGACACCAGTTGGGCTCTGTTTGGCACTCTCTTGTATGCAAAATGCCTTATGATTTACAGAGGCAGAAGCGTTACCCAGCGGTAAATCCCCCTGTATGCTAAGATCAATCAAAAGGTTTTCATGCATCTGGTCATCCACGTACCAAGGGGCATCTGTGCCCAGAAACCAAACAACCACACCTCTGTCTATATACATAGACCTTGTACTTGGTTTGTCCTGCCTATGCGGGACAAGAAGAAGATTGGTCTCCTCCCTTGGGGAAATAAGGCTACGTAGGGGTTAAATGAAGTGTGAATATATGCCCACAAGAGCCAGAGGAAAGCTTCTGTCATGTCAATTCTGGCAGCAGACAGTAAATGCAGACTTGAAGCTCACGGTGCAGGGGGCAGATGGAGGGAAAAATGAAAGCAAAACGTCCATAGACCTGGAGACTTCCAAATCTTTGGAATGAGAGTATTCAGACTGCAGCTCCAGATGCAATGGTGGAGGCATGTGGCCTTTTCCATGGTAGGTTTCTGTGCGTTATAGACCTCAGCCTATTCTGAACCAGCTTAGAGGCACAAAACCCCATGTGCAGAAAGAGCTGGGGGACTGTGTGATTGCACTGTTCTGCCTGGGCAGATGCATATTAACAATTAAAAACGCACTGGACTTCCCTCGTTAGGCAACTCAGCCAATATATAGCCAAGTAAATAAATACAGAAAGTAAAGCCCCAAATTTTGGTGCTGTGTGAAAACAGTTTTGTACATCATACATTTTATGCAAATGAATTTTTGCACATCCTTGTACCAGTTAGATAAAGACATCGTGTGAGTTCTGGAAACAAGGAGATATTGGCATGTGAGTTTGCCACAAACAGAGCATTTGCAAGACAATCACTGGAACAAAATTTCTGGGTTTGGTTTCAAACAATGAGAGCCTGAAGAAGTTCAAGCTTTTTAGTTTCTCACTGTCTGTCTATGCTGTGAAATGCAGGAACAAGCACCCTGGTCTTCAGGCGAGAGCAGAAGCAGACAGGGGCTGAAGCTCATGTTTTAGCAGAGATTTTCAAATGCTTACTTGCTTCCTAGCCACAGGAGCGAGCACGTAAATCAGCCCTGCCTCTGGCTGCCTGTCATTGCTTCCCACAGCCTCTCTTTGTACCGTACCTTGGGTAGCCCAAGCGCTGTCGCTGATCAGCCTGCATGTGATCCTGCGGGGCCAGCACTCCTGGCAGATGATGGTACCCTACGTGTGGTAACAGGCCTCCTTTTGTTTGCACAAAAGGGAGATTTCATCCAGCAACCCAGTGGAATTCGGTTCAAAACTGAAGCTAAAACCTCTTCCATTTCTCTGTTTGTTTAATTCTCCATGTTACTTAATGTCCTATTAAAAGTCTCTCTTCTTAAATGCTTATTGAAGCAAGCCAGAAGCGCATAAAACTCCTAATGTAATTAGCAATAAAAATAATTCCAAAACCCAATTACTTCATTAATATGGAAAGAAGCGCAAATTGCACAGAAGCAAATTTGCTTACAGGTACAGAGCTGGTGCAGCACCATTAATGGTAATGGACTGTTATGACCAGAGACAGGGACTCTTCTTGCTCAAACAGGACCCACTTCAGGAGAAGAACGTTCAGCTTCTGGCAGCACTTTTGTGCTGTTGTTTACTGTTGTTTATTATTTTTTTTGTTAGGGACTAGTGACAGTTGCAGGGTGCAAGATTGTTTATTATTTTTTAACCAAATCTAGAACCGTGAAGGACCAGTAATATCTTCCCTTGATGTCACCCCATCCTTCCCACCACATTATTGCCTGCTTTGTACCAGCAGTGTCTCCAAGAAGTAATTCCTCTCCCCCCCTCCCTGTGAAGAAGCAATTCCTTCTCATCAACACTGCAAGCAGCGCTTTTCAGCTGTGGCAGCATCCAGTAGCTAAGCAACAAACAGCATCCCCAAACAAGAAATCAGGGTGTACGCGAGAAAAAACCCTGCTGCGCACATTATCGTACAATCCAGCGAAAACTGCTGCATCATGGTTACTTTTGCTCCGTGCTAAAAAGGAATTGGGCTGCCACATCTTGAAAACAACCATTCTCTGAAGCGTAAGGGTGCTTGCTACCTCTTTTTGCATTAGCCATCGGCAGAGTTTTGGCCCTGGCTTGGTCCAGACAGACATTCCGAGGAGTCATCTGGGCACACAGGGCTGAGAGCATTGCCTCGATTCCCATCTTCTGCAGGGAGCAGAGAAGAAAATTAGGACGTGAGAGGAAATGCCTTATGCCCAGTGGTTCATCCCCACCTTGGCAAAGCTTGGGAGAGGAGAGCAAGGCTGTGAGAGCACTGCACTCAGAGCTGGGATAGTGCTACAGGAATACTCTGGGACTGGTGCTCCCAAATACCGAAATATTCTATGTAAGAAAAAATCACTAGCATACTAACAGTCATGGGTCTTGCTGGGTGGTGGTTGGAAGTTTTTTTAGTTGTTTTTGGTTTTTGACTCCCGCACTTAAAAAATACTCTTCACACTGCTTGGTTAAAGGCAGGAGACTGCCAATCTATGCAGCTGTGTCTTAAACATCCCCTTCCACTTGTTTCTTTGTCCTGCTCCCATTTTCTTTTCCCTCTCCCACGTACACTGCCTTGACTGAATGGACTGAAGCACAATTTCCTTTTAATAGGCAAGTGACTTTTAGCTGGTGCCTGAGTTACGGCCTAACATGTGTTTCATTATACAAGTCATAATAACCTTTCCATATATTGTACATTTTGTTTTTAACACACTTATTAATGAGAAAACAAAGTTCATCATGTTAACGGCGTAAAAGCGCCTAACGGGCAGAATCCCTTGCATAACTGACTGGATTGATAGCTCAGCAAGGCTACTATAACAAGCAAATAATAAATGTATAATGAGCTGTTTCTGATTCTCAAATCAGGCTCGCTTGACTTATTCTAGAGAAGATATTCAGAATATTATTAGTATGAGCTTGGAGCAAGGCTGTGTAAGAAGAGAATTAGAGCTGAGCAGTCTTCTGTGGCATTATATTTAGAAATTCGCTAGGAGGATATTATTGACTACAATCAATAAACAGAATGACCAATACATCAGCAACATTTAAAGAGGATGCTCGGGATCAACAAATAGACTTCACAGTCAGCCAGGGATTACTTGTTCAGTTGTGAACCTGAGTCTGAGAACAAAAATCTTTGCTAAGAAACATGCTTGGGATGGAGTCGGGTCAGCAGAGCGCATTAAATACCAGTACTCGCCCAGAAAGTGAGACAGCAAATATCATTTGAAAAATTGCATCTAATGCAAGAGCACAGAGAATAGCAAGCCCCTGACAGCCACTAGCCCACTGAGTGCAGCACAATTGTGCTGCTGAGTGCTGCTCCCTTCGGCAGCTTTGTGGGGAGGGGAAAAACAATCCAGAAGATGTAAAGCAGGGGAGCAAGGGTCCATCTGGATGTCTGTCCTACTCCTGCATAAAGGTCCTCATGAACTTAGAGGCAGCAAATGCCCATTCCTTCAAATGGAAGACACAACTGTTGCCTTCTTGAACCAATAGAGGAGATGTGCTCCTTTGGGCACGACGAGGTGATAAAAAAGGTGGCAGAAAGCTTTTATTGACAGGAATACACACGCTCATACCTTCTAAACTACTGATGATGGTGTTGATTATAATCCATGGCCTCTTTCAAGAGCCACTAGGGTCATAGCAAAGGTAGGCTGGCCTTCAGTGATGGAGGTGATCTACATAGCTGTGTTGTCCATTGAATCCTGAAATTAATAACAGAGAAATGGCTGGCAACCGTACTGTGAGGATCCCACATCCCATGTGAGACCCCTGAGCTGCCCTTCCTTCCCTAGGATAAGGTATATTGCGCTTGAAAGAAGTTCAAAGCATTTTGTTGCCTTAAGTTACGTGTGGAGGGGACTTCCACTCCTTTTTGGGTTCAGACTTGGTACCAGCCAGTTCATCAGTGGAACTGTGCTGACTTATGCTAGTTTGTCATCTGGCCCCTATGAAAGAAACTCTTCAGAAGCAGCTAATTTCACTTTTTTCATCTTTACTTAAGGGTTTTTGCTGGCTCTGGGAAGCTGCCGTTCCTGACTTTCACTGGTCCTCATCAGAGAAATAAGCTCATTCCTCACTTGCCAAGGTGCTAAGTGGTTTCTTACAGCAGTACTGTGGAAATCATAAATCCTCTGCGTTGTCACACCGTTTCGAAGTCCGTCTGGTGATGGGCTGGGCAGTGTGGATGGCTGTGCTCTTGGTTTGACAAATTCGCTCTGCCAACCTGATGTTCTCCGTGGCTCATGCCGAACCACGCTGCCTGCGCCCCAGACTTGGCTCTTGCACTCTTATGGTGTTTTCCTGAGACTTTGGTGCAGGCACTTTGCAACTCCATGGTCAAGGGAACTGCTTGGAGTTAAAAAGGAGAGGGTTAACCTGGAAAAATCACAGTGCAGAGATAAAATACACAAAACCAATGGCTGTTACTATGCTTGTACAATAGCGAATGAATATTTGCTTATTTACATTTTTACTGTGTTACCTTTAGCTTGAGTGAAGCTGCTTTTCCTGTTCATGCATGTACTGAGCACTTTGATTTCTGTGACACTGTGATTTCATTGCTTTGCTCCTTGGAAGCTTTTCCTTAATTGTTCCCTGCAGCTTAGCAACCTGCAATCACCTATATAACTTGAGTCTCTCTCAGGCGTATAATTCTTTCCCCAATCCCCTTCCTCATTTTTAGTTCATAATTTATTACGTTTTTTAAGTTTAAGTGCTGACTGCTCCTTTGGACTGGTCTGATATTGGCTTTGCCTTTAGATTTGTGCTGGACTTTATGTACATCAGGGGGTTAATATGGAAGGCTATGCTATGTATAGCTTTCCATAGGGGCATGACTCATTGAAGTCAGACAGATCAGACAGCTGGGGTGGGACCTGCATCACTTACAGCAGGTTACACAGCTGCTTTAGCAGGCAGCCCTCTGGGCTGAGATGTTCCTCTCTGGATGGAAGCCTTGCCCTCAGGTGGTCCCAGTGTCTCCCAGGGACCACACAGGGATCCTGGACTGGGCACCTAATTCCCAGACAGCTAAATTAGGGAGAATGGATCCCATTGCAAGCACCACAGAGCTTCAGGCGCTCTGTGGTTGAGGCTCAGTTTAAGCAAGATGCTTAATTGTGGGTATGTTATCAGGCACCAAAGGAGCCCTGTCGCCTTCAGTGCTGACGCACCTGGTTTCATGCCCTCGGCGGCAGCACCAGAAACAAAGTGGAGAGAGGTTTAGGCCAACAGGCTCCAACCTGCAGGTCTAAAATCACAGAATTATGTATTTCTTCTTCAAAGAAGTGCCTGGACCTTCACAGGAGCTGCACCAGCAGAGGGGCAGGTCTGGCACAACCAGCCATCATCCCTTAGTGTGACCCAGGTGGAAAAGAGGGAGACTTTCCGATGAGGGCAAAAAAGAAATTCTGCATACCAAGAAACTTCAGCCGCTTGCGCTTGGAAAATTGCTCTGCTGTTTCTAAACTTTTCCCCCCAAACAGTGTCTGTTTCGACAACACCAGCTTTGAAAATGGGCTTCTCGGGGGGGGGTGTGGGAACGCTGGGCTGCGAGGGACTGACCTCATTTCCAGCACACATCACCGCTCAGCCTGGCAGGGCTCTCTGGAGCTTTCTGTAATATATACAGCCATTTCCCTGGCTTTTCTCAAAATAATAAGAGCAGCATAACTTGCCTCTAATAGTGCCTGACGCAGCTGCATATGCTGCTCACCCCCAAGACTGCCCTGCCTCTCGCGAGCTGCTGTGGACAGGGTGACATAAGGAGGAATTGTGCCAAGAACAGGTTTTTTTCTCTCCAATTTTGTCTTGCTGACCATTTTGCTTTCTTCTGAGGAGCGTGTGCATGGGGGCGGGGGGGGGGGGTGATGATGCTGATCTGGCTGCTTCTCCTTTCACCATGGTAACGAGGAGGAATTTGTGTGCAATGGGGATGGGAAGGTTTGTAGTATTTTACTGGGGGGGGGTGGCAACTTTTTCTTGTGGAAACTCTTTGGACAAGGGCAGCAGAGGAGGAAATTGCCTTTTCAGTAGATCCCTGCAATTCCTTGCTTGGCAGAAGCATGATCGTGTTTTCCTCAGCAGGTGGAGGGTCCTGTCAGTGCTAAAATAATAACTCAGAGAAAGTAGCTCCCCCTGTGAGCCAGGGAAAATCCCCTCCCTCCTCTTAATTTGCTGTCTCTGGGTCTTTTGAAGGAGTGCACACATGCATAGGACCAGAGTGGTCAGACCCTATTTACTGCCTAGTTGGGTTTTCACCTACTTTCCAGTCTATTCATTCTCCTCATTGTATAATCTTTCACTCTCCCCTTCTCATTTTCCTTCACTATTTTGAAATCTGTCCTCTAACCTGGCCCCACACACTGCTGGAGCAAGGTTTGCCACCTGGAAAGGCTGCCAGGGCTACGTGCCCATGGCGGCAGCTGGGGGAGGAGGCTGCGTGGTGGCCCAGGACCGCCTGTCCCAGGTACCTTCACCTTGGAGGAGAGAGGGAGCTTGCTCCCAGCACCCCTGGACTGGGATAACTGGGAGCCCTGGCCTTGGAGAGCTGCAAGTGAGGCCAGGACGAAGGCAGCAGGCAAGTTCACAGCTGGGCACTGCTGCTTTGGCTTTGCTTTCAGTACTGAAAAATGGGGTGCCCTTGGGAGGGAGGGTTAAAAGCAACATAACAAATGCTCTCTGGTGATCATCCCACTGGACCGTTGCAGAAACAAGTCACCGACGCCAGGAACGCTCTGTAGTTGTCCTTCAAACACTGGTGGCATTACCTGGGAGCCTCGCGGCCAAGGCTGGAGCGCTGCTCCCACCGGGTTTGTGCCAGACCAGCAATCCCAGGTGAGTTTACTGTGCAATAAATCACAGCTTCTTTTTCGAAGTATCTTCCCCCTGCTTCCCTCCATTTTGCTCCCCTGAATTGCATCCCGCATGGTTCCCCTGCACTGGCAAAGGAGAGTATCCAGCTGCAAAGATTTACTAGCGCAAACACCTTCCACCGTTAAAAATGCTTCATTGACTGGGACAGGACTCTGTGCTTTGGGGAGAACACTGCCAAGCAGTTAGACATGTTGTTTTACAAAAATTAGAGCTAAAATATGAAGCAGTTTAGGTTTTTACCACTTAGCTGTAATCTCCGCTTTATGCTATTTGTCCTTTGGAGCTGGATAGAAATCGACTCTCTCCCTGGTCTGCAGCCATTCTTTTGTGTTGGCAGCAGCTCTAATTATGCACCAATTAACCTTAATTAAACCAATCCCTGTGTAACCGCACATGCAGACAATGCACTGAACAAACGGCCTGACAAATATTGTCACTTAAAAGGCATAAAAACACATCAAATCCTTAATTGGAAAGTCTGATTGTAAATTGCTGCGGATTTGTAGCTCTTTGTTCTTAAAATGATCGAACAGGAGTAGTGGCCAAACACCCCGAATGCTCCCAAAACCTGGGCTGAATTAATTTTCTCAGGCTGCTGTGGCCAAAACATATTATTTGTGTAGGAAAAGGGGCTGATGGAGCATCCTTAATTGTAGCAGCTGGCAGGCTGGTCCAGAGGGCATCAGGGTGGCAACCCCACGTAAAAAGCCACCAAGTTTCCCTTCTAGAGCCTGGGTGACTTTGGGCAAATGACTGGATTATTTGGCGATCCCCGCTGACCTTTGCCTGGCTGCTTGTCCAGAAAACATTCCCTAAAGCTGGGACTGTCCCTCGTGTCATGCAATGGAGCTGCAATTTTGTTGGAAATGGGATGCAGTTTGCACCCTGTAAGCAGTAACGCAGCCAACAGATGGTGCTCGTACATACAGTTACTCCAGGTTTCTTCCGAAAATGCCATGCAAGCTTTATTTTATGATGCAATAGTTTTTTGAGGGAGCTGCTGCAAACAGCAGAGGATTTACCTTCATTTCCCTGAGCAGAACCAGCCCCTGGGACTGCTGGTGTGTGGACAGAGTCCTTGCCAAAGGGGTTACACGCCTCCAGTTTGGCCCTTTTTCAAAGTTTGATATAAGGCAAATAAGTTAGACTGAGAAAAAGTCCAGGCTCTGCATCACTTATGTATCCTCCAGTGAGAAGAAAAGATTGCAAGACCCCAAGATTGGTTTGCAGCAGAGCAGCAAGAAAAAAAAGTCATAACTAGCGCTGAATTCAGAATTTTGTCTTCCCTGCTGTTCGTAAAATGTGTTTAGTTGGGGGGGGGGAAAAGCCCTTCAAATCCTTTAATATGTATTGACTTTCTGGTGGTTCAGTTTTATGCTACTGAACGCTTTCCTTTCTGTAGTTAATCAAACAGGCTCTAGGCATAGCACTTTGTGGTAAAATATTCTGCCTTGTGAATACTGCAATTAAAAGCAAAGCTAATTAAGCATGTAAATCATGCCCATATAAATTAGTTACTAACACGTTCACTTGGCTACTGGCACTGATTGCGGTGGGAAAGGGGATTCGCACGATCCGTGTGCCTGCGCAGAGAGCCTGCTGCGAGGAACCACTTGGGAAAGGAGGACACGTGGCCGCGAACACACGTAGGGCGGCGGGATGATGGCGGCGTCTCGCAGTCGGACGCAGCCCCGTCGATGGGGAGCCGAGGACGGGATGGATGGCGGCGGATGCTAAGGCACTGCAAGTCAGGGATGGGGACGAAGATTAATCAGCCACCACGCATCTTCGTTTATGAGTGATGCGACCTCATCTATCACTTACTGAAATAGATGGAAACACTTCTCTAGACTGTAACAGAGCTTGGGATTGGGTCCAGAGCAAGTCCAGTAAAGGGGTTCAGCTGTGGATTAAAACACGCTCCCAGGAGAAGCAATGGAAGCAGTCCTGCTTGCTTCTTGGTGGCTGGGCTCAGCCCTGCAGCCGCCCTGCGGTGCCCAGCAGAAGTTCAGGGTACTCAAGAGCATTCGATGAACTTTTGTAAAAATATTGTTTCGTGGCAGGTGTGAAAGCAAGCTGTCTTGCAGCTAACCCCTTGTAACCTAGAGAAAACAACTGGCAGGTGTTGCGTCTGGGAGCAGAGCTAGGGGCAAATGGGCTGGTGTGAAGAACAGATGAAGAGGAATGAAAAACCTTTTGCAAATGAGGCAACAACAGCAAATGTGTTTTGGCAGCTGGACAGGCGTGTGAAAGCCCAGGCAAAATATAGATGGGGGTAAAAATTGCTGCCAGCCTTGGGGACAGTGCTATTCCCAGATTTGCACGCAAGATTTTCCCTCTGGAAGCATCATTTTTTTTCTTCCAAGCCACTCATCAGCCTGTGTTGGGTGGTGAGAAACCCCTGCCGTCTGCAGGAGAGCATGGAGGAGGTCCTGCAAGCTGCTCCATGGGTGGCTCTCCCTCTTCCCCACATTTACGTGCAGCCTGTACAGACACGGCAAGATCCTAAAAAGCACCCAAGGGCATCCAACTCGCTTTTCATTAAGGAGAAAAGAATGGGCATCTGGATGGCACTCAGCGAGGCCAAAGGGATGGGGGCAGATGGCTGAGCAGGCTCGGGGACCAGAGGAAGGTGCTTCTGAAGAGCAAAGGAGAGAAGCTGCCAGGCTGAGTGGGAAGCTACGGACAGCTGGCTAGAGAATGCCAAGCACTGAGCCATTCATCATTATTTTTTTTTTAAATAAAAAATAAAAATTGTGTGTACCTCTTGCAAGAGCTGGTGCCTTGAAATCAAACTGCACGTTTTATCACTCCTGCCTGTTTGAAAGCAAGAGACTGCAGGTGTCTTCTGAGAGCAGGGCTCACTTTTCCCAATGTGCCAGGCTGACCTTTGCTGGATCAGGACTAGGAATCGCCCGCTCACCGGGGCCTGGACTCCAGGCTGTCTTCTGCTCGAAAGCAGCCAGTGCCACATCCTCTTCTCCTTGGAAAGCAGCTTTGCCGGCTATGCAGCAACTCATCCTCCTGCTTGGAGCAGGACCAGTGAGCAACCACAAACAGGAGTAGCCAGAAGACGGAGGAGGAGGAGGCTTGTAATCAAACGGTTGGGCCGTTCCCTGGCTGGCTTCGGTCTGTGCTGCCTGGACGCTTCATTTGTTGTTTTACACTACGCTGGCAGGGGATGAAAGCTGATGGTTCCTACTAGGACATCGTTGTGAACACTGGGGACAAACTGTGCTACAGCTGCAAGACTAAAATGAATTTTATCTCGTCTGCCATAGCGATGTATTTTTCTATGGCAAACTCCTGAGTACTAATGGACTGTCTGGTAGCAGTGGAAAGAGTAGCAGCGTAATTTCCAGTAGCTCTGGGCAAATTCACTTATACTAAAATTAAATAGCCACAGGAGCTATTTCACGAATTTTTGCCAGCTCAAGCTCAGAAGGCACAAGGAAGAGGCTCCCCAGAAGCTTATTTTAACCACAGACCCTGATGGGTGAGGATCCAGCTCTGCAGTGACAAGATCCATGCATCTGCGTGGGATTCAAATGGAGTCAACTTAATTGCAAATCAAGTTGTCAGGCGAGTCCCCCAGTAGCTCTTTCCCTCCCACAGCACAGTCTCAGCACTGTCATTACTGTAGGCGGCTCTACCATTTGCATCTCCTGCTGCGGTCATTAAAGGAGTCGCAAACGTGCCAGCCTGAATGTGTCACCCTCACCCTGCACCTCTTGATGCCCCAAAAGAAATTCCTGGTGCCTTCAGCAGAAGTCTATGGATGAGCAGAGAAGAGGAGCCTGGGGAAGATACTTACAAGCTGGAGGAAAAACCTGAGGAGCAAACTTCTACCCAAAACGTACCTGCTGTTCACAGGCGGGTGGGAGTAATGGTCCCCTGGCTATGCCAAGACCTGAAATTCTCCTGTTCTGGAACAGATATTTTGGGTCACCTTGAGGAAGATACTTAATCTCCCTGTGTTTCTGTTCCCGAAGTGAAAGACAGAAATAGCAGCACTGCCTGCCTTCCAGCAGAGTAAGTGCATTAAAGATTGCAAGGTGACGGGAGCCCTGGAAGTGCCTCGATGGAAGAGATTCATTTGAATACATTTGTTGTGCATTACTCACTCAGCCCTGAGTTTTAATCTTCTCCTCTCCATCATTGTAATCTAAATTTCCTTGAGCTCTCTCACTAGAGCTCAGTCCCAGTTTAATCCCTGCCTCGTTTGAGTGATTCCTCTAATTTCTCCTTTAGCAAATGGCAAGGCTTATGTTAGCCCTCATCTCTCCTCTAAGTCTATCACAGGAGAGTTGCTAACGCTCTCTTTGCAGGGAGCGCCAGCAGTTTATTTCGGAGCTTGCGCAACTTCTCTGAATAATTTCTTTTCTGTTTTTCCAGTCCGGTGATTCGTGTTTTCACAGTCTTTGCCAGACCCGCTGAACTATCTCGTGTTTGGGGGGTTGGAAGTCCGCTTTCCATCAAAACGGCGGCAGCCTGCCCTTCCTCTTCCCTCCCGTGGGATGTTTTGGTCCGGGCAGAGGTGCATGGGGCACCCCTTGCTCACGCTGATAGAAGCGCTGTATTTTGCAGAGGTGCAGCTGGCAAGCTCGGCAAGCAGCAGGACCAAGGCCCCAGGCCCCGCGTTGCCCGTGATAGCAAAGCTGTTCTGCTTTCCATGCTGCTAGGCCTTCAGCAGGGACGAGTGCTCAGGATGCTCCTGGGGGGCAGCAAGCCTACATCTTGTTTCTGGGGGTTTGTTACCGCCATTGGGGCTGGGGCAGAGGTTCTGCTTTGCAGCCATCTTTGCAAAAGGTTATTTTTTTTTTTTTTTACATACTTTGTGTGTCATTCTTGCATATTAAGCAACACCACAAAAGTCATTTTCCTCCATGGCAGGTGCTATGTTTGGACTTTTTCTGGTTTGTTAACTTCCAGCTTTCTTGACTGTTTTTCCAGCAGGATTATTTGTTACTCTATTAGCAAACAAGTCCTGGCTCACATAGGCAGAAATGTGCAGGAGGCATATAATTCCCAACTTATTAGCTTGGTTCACATGATGTTATCAAGAATTGATTGTAATGCTTAGTGGCATTAGCAGTACCTTCCTATCATAACAACGGTATTTACTGTCAGCAACACTATTTGTGCAGCAGTTGTGTTACACCACAAATAATTATATTACTTACATTCAATTTGTATTATTACACATAACGCAACTACGCCTGCTGCATAGTATCATACTTCATTAACGCCCGAGGCAGAACCGTATCACATAAATACCCTCCTTGGTACTTTTCATTTGAAAGGATATTCTACTAATTATTAAAATGTAGATCAAAAATGACACATCCCAACTATTAAAAATATAGAAAGGAAAGCCTCCGCTGTATTAATAGAGAAAGAACGCCAATTAAAATTCATTGCTCTGAAAATGATCGCTCTACAAATATAAGGAGATGCTGTCGAGTTTGGTAAATCCCAGAAATGTCAAATCTTATTTTCCTGCATTTCTCTGCAAATTTCCCACAATTCTGTGTGTCCTTGTCATGATAAAATGCTTACGTGAGTTTTAGAAAGCAGTGAAAATCCAGTTTTTTATATGCAGCCCTACGATATGAGGACAGCAACATCCTGGCCCTGAGGGGCCAGTACCTCCGCTCCGTTGTTAGCATGACCCTGACACAGCATCCCCTGGACAGGCTGTGAATAACGCTGCAGAGAGGGGACAGTCTGTGTTAGTAACTTGGCCAATGGTCCCTCCCAGAGGGTCCTGGTCTCCCCAGAAACCCCACACAAGCCCTTCGCGTCCCATAGCTTGTGGGGGGCTGCTGAGCTATTCAAAAAGCTTCTGGCTCTGGGAGCAGCTATAGCTGGCTACAGCTGAAATTCCCTTTAGGGCTCCTCTAGCTATGTAGGGCTCCTCACAAAGGCTGTTTAGAAACAGATCTATATGGCCTATCTCCATACGTGACAAGAGAAGCAGATGGTAACAAATAGGGTTACAAGACATTTCACCATGTGAGCATTAAGGTTCTTTCACTTTTGAAAGTCTTCTGCATGGGATCTACTCCACTAATAGAGCACAGTCCTTGTAACTTCATCTGAACTACCAAGACACTCTAGAGGAACCTGCCAAAATCTCCTAAAAAACTCAGCAATAAAAAAATGCACCTTGACCCACACAGCCAAACCTCGTTTGAGGAGGTCTGGTTATTCTGAAGGCATATTCCACAGTGACATATCAAATGGGTTTTGATCCCAAGAATACCTGGTAAATGGTGTGTAATTTCAGTAGAAGGTATTTGTGAACATCTTTGCCTATTAAAGGGAGATTTCCATTCTGGGAGCTGGGGTGCTGGTTGCAAACAATGGATGGTGGAGGCCAAGGTGGAAGAGCCATAGGTGAGCTCCTTGTAGAAGCAGAAATGCTGTGTTTCGAGCACACTGCTCATAGGGAGACTGTATGTGATTGTTTCTACCTTATACAAGGAAAAGAAGAGCTTGCAAAAAATGCTGTAATATCACCGGATTTGTCTATCCTCCCGAAAATAAATCTACAAGGTGCCAAATTTAAGTGAACTTTTTTTGGAAGCATTTAAGGGCACATTACCTCACCTGTGCCATGCTGTGGGCCAGAAGAGATTTCAAAGAGGCTATTTGTAAACTGAGGTACCAGGAGCTGAGATCAATTGTCACCCCAGCTCATGGTGACAAACTCCTGTTTGTGTCAGCAAGTGAACATGGATATCGAAGTCTAACCCATGCCAAGGGTTGAGGGTCAAGTCCACTTAGTCTTGTGAGACATCTGTATCTGGAAGGTTTGGGGCAATTCAGAAGGGTGTGACATGGATTTAATTAAATTAAAGAACTTTTGAGCGTTTCTAGGAAGCAGGAGCATTTTCAGCTTTCAGTATAAGACGAAGTGAAGAGGGCAGAATGCAGATGGAAAATAATTGCATATATAATATTAAAGCACACATGAATTACCTTTTTTGTAAGACAGATACCAAGTACATAGAGACAAGACATGGCCCATCTCTAACTTAGGACATACTTTAAAAATAATATAGATTTTTAACATATTCCTTGAAGAACTCTCTAAAACTAATGGCAGTTGAAAGCCAGATGAAGTAGCTATTTTATCTGGCAAGCTTCCATGCAAAATTTCCTGCTGATGCTGGCTCAGACAGATGGAGATTTGAGGGGGGGAGAACAAAGTGCCATAGGGCTTTATTGGATGAGCCTTGAAAGGTTTCTGCAAGCTTCTATCGCAAGGTTTACGAACCTTAGGCTTGTTAACTTCAACGCAGTTTTGTTCAGTGTTTTAACCCTGCTTTATTTCCTGTGGTCCGGATGACACATTTACACATCCTCCGAAAATTTAGTGGGATGCAATTCAAACAATGTGACTCTGTACAAGTAAGGGCAGAAACTTGCTGGGTTTACCTCAATATATAAAAGTTTTTGAAGATCGCTATATAAAGTGCTTTTCTCTTGAAATGTCTTCTTTGGTGAGATCATGCAAATTTAGTGCTGGCTGTTGCTTCTATAAGATGAAAAGTATGAACAACTCATGAATATTTCATCATTTGTTTCTGCACTGGTCAGAAATGGTAATTTGAGCTCCAGACTGTAGAGATTTAGCAAAAAGAGTTGGACACTGAGAAGATAAAGACAGAAAAAAGCACTTTTGATAGGATTTTTCCTTGCCAGTGCTGGTATGTAGACAAGTTGCCTAAAGGATATGAAACTGGGATAATTGATTGAGGGCACATATTTGGGCTGTGCTACTGAAGCAATTCTTGATCTGCAATGCATTTAACACTATAGTATTTTCTTTATTTACCTTTTTTTTTCCTCCCTCAGGGAACAACTGAAAGCACCATGTCACCCAAGATGACAGGCAAAGCATCATACAGAAGAGAGCCTTGGACAGGGTCCCCATTCATCTCAGGCCTGACATGCATCAACATCTCCCTCAGGACATGAGCACTGCCCTTGAAAGGCTGTGAAGGGGAAAGTATCAGCAAAGGTGCTACAGCTAAAGGTGCAGCAGCCTTGATTCTCCTCTTAAGACTTCCTTTACCTTTTGCTGTAATGTCTGTAGCCAGCTACCTTGCTCTTTTTTATGCAACTGGCCATCCTATGAGAGCCCCTAGGGGCTAGAATTTGAAAGCAACATTGTTCTTTGTAACCAGTATGCACTAATACGCGCTAATAATTTGAATGCCAGCTTCAACCTTTCCAGAATATTAAGGGAACTGGGTTTGGGCCACATTATTTTAGGAGTGGGAAATGCCATTGCCCCATGTTCTGGCCTAGCACTAGCACTTGGCAGATTGCTTTTTTCCTGTACTGAGGAGTTCAGGGTTTCTTTTCTTTTTCTGTCTTTTTTTTTTTTTTTTTTTTAGGAATACCGATGGAAATCCTGTCCTGCTGTTCACTCAACTCTGAAGCTTACAGGAATGTTTCAAGTTTCCAACAAAAGGAATGGTTACATTTTTTAAAATGCCAATTTCTCCAAATTTCCAACTGGCTTCCTTTCTCTGGAGTATTCCTCTAGCAAGAGGAGGGGGAGAGATTCTGCCATAAGCAGATGAAGCCTTTTTTTCAGTAGCTCAGATGCCGACTCTCCATCTCTTCAGCATCCAGAGCAGGCTGTCTGCGGTGGACAGAAAGTTGTCTCATCAGACTTGCGTTTCAGCATTGCCACCTGACATGTTATGACAAGCTTTTAACTTTTGAGCAGCGGTGGATGGAAACGTGTCACTGCTTTGGGAGCAGCACAGCACAGGCTGCCAAATAGAGTTCATGCTGCAGTGGTATCAGCCCCTCCAAGGCAGACACCCATCCCAGCCACGGTGCTCGGTAAGCGAGGAAGCCAGGGCTCTTCAAGTAGCCTAAACAGACCTGAGGCAAATAATTTTCTGCATGGACTACAACAAGTAAGAGGTTGGGTACTAAGAAGGGAAGCTGGGAGGCATTCTTCAAGAAATAGGTGTTTATGGGTTTGTAGTGCCAAGACTGTCTGTGCAAGAACCCTAAAAGTGGATGTTGGAACTGGAAACTTCCCATGGGGACCAGTTGGTTAACAGGGCCTGTATGTGCTCTGCTAGTTCATCTGTGCTTATTGCTACTGGTGGTGGAGGGAAAATGAAACAGCAGTTTGAAAAAGTTCCCAGAGATGAGAGTCTGTCCTTCAGAGGGCTCAGCAGCCGAGAGCCGCGGAGCAGGAACTGGTGCTGTTTTCATGATCTCTTAATGCCTTGTTCTGTGTTTACTCCCTTGCTGCTCTCCATCCCTTTGGGTACACCCAAGTGGCACAGCAAAGACTTTTTGTAACAGATTATCCCTGTTTTTCCAGCTGACCGGTGCATTGCTGGGGGGGTTTCTCTGCCGTGGTGCTGCAGTGACTCTATTGTGCTCTGAGGAGATGGTTGGCTCTAAAAGAACTGGTTCCTGACCTTGCCAAGCACCCCTTGGTGCAGAGCCCATCCCACTCACTGCCATTGCTTCACTGAAAGAAGCGATCACAGCAGGTAAGCAGCCCTTTAACCAGTTTTGTGAGTTCAGGATGCACTTGGGAGACGCCTTTGGTGTTGTAGCGGCTATGCAAGTGTTTAGATACCCAGTTTCTAGAGGCACTGAGCAGCTGAAGTTCTCACCAATTTTCTCGGGTGTAATGAGCACTCAGTGCTTCTGAAAACCTGTACTAATTAGCCTGTTTGACATTTTAAACAACCTTTGCCTTGACCTGAGAGTACAGCTACACCAGTAAATACAGCAGGCCAGCGCTGCTCGCTAGCCCTGAGGGCAAGCAGCATGACCCAACTTGTGTCCCTACAGCTGAGACCTCTTCACCCCTCAACTGGGGTGGCCTTACCCCTGTCTGAGCACAGTCTGAGAGTGAGTTGGCACAAGCCAAATCCATGCCAGGGAGTGTGCTCAGCACAAAACCAACATTGGATGATCCCCAGACAGTGCTCAGGCCCTGGGTATGTTCAGCACAGATGTGGTCTCAGAGATAAGGATGGCCCATGGGGAATCTGTATGCTGCAAACCCCCCTATCCGTATGCAGCATGAGAAGGGCAGGTTGGTCATGGCCAAGTTTCAATGAGAAACCACAGGAAAAATCTCCCTGCCTTGTTGCTTTCTGAATTTACGGGAAGGAAGAGACTGATCTCCTGGCTGCAGAGTAAGGCTTGGCATGGAAGCTCCTCCTGGGGCAACTTGGAGATCTACTACGATGGCACCAGCCCTGAGCACGCAGGGTGGATCTGAGCTTGCCTGTTGCTGGACCATTTCATGGGCATAGCAGGGAGATGAGATGCTAGAAAAGTAGCAAGAAGCTTAGCTGCGTCCCTTCGGCACTGACTGCGTTGGCTGTCCTGCTCTTGTTGCCCTGTTGTGTGGGCTCCTTGCTGCTCCTTCCTTCAGGCCCTTAGGAGGAAGGGACGGCTGATCTTGCTGGATGGGGGACGCACATGTGCATCAGGAGCAAGGGCTGCTGTTACCCAGGAGGAGACGTCATGTGGATAAAAAAGGGAAAATGAATCCTTGGTCTCTCAGTGCTCCCAAATCCAGACTGCAGCAAGGGCTACATCACTGCAACACTTTTGGCTTTCCCAGAGCCAAATGCCAGCAGCTGAGTTATCTTCATTTTTAACTGTATGACGGGCTTTTCTAAGATTGTATTGTTTTGATTGAATATTCCTTGGGTTCAGTTCAATCTTCTACCAACATCAGTCCCAAGCCAGGCCTTGGAGTCTTCTAATGAGGTCAAGAAGCTACCACAAAATTTAGAGCAAATGGGAAAAAAGCAGTGTTGGTGACAGGTCGCTTACAATTTTAAAGAGCACAAGCCATCCTCCCTGGCAGGCTGCCCTTTTCTATCTGTAATCTGTCCTGCAAAGTGGATGGGAGATAACTCACTGGCAGTTCCCTCCCCTGTACCGATAAAAGGGGTTTTAATTTACCAACTTGGCACTGCAGAGCAATATTAGAATGATGACTCCCCTCATGCTCAATGCACTTCCAAACCCTATTTATAAATTTAAAAAAAGGAGCTGAGGATTCATTGTCCTTTGGATGAAGAAGAGGAAGAAAAATGACACATATGTCTTGAAGTTTCCTTCATTTAATAGTCAAAAATATTATGTTCTGATGCATTACCTCCATCCAAAAAAATGTATAGTTTTCCTGAGGTTAACCTCTAGTTTTCTTAGGGAAAAAAAAAAAAAAAGGAGAATTATCATCTCTGTAGATAGGAAAGCAGAGGCACAAAGAGGGCAAGAGACCTGTTCTGCATAGCTGGAAAAAGATCGCATCACTCATTATTAGAGTAGTAATTTGATCGCAAGTCCTTTAACTTTGAGGGCGGATTAGCTAATGATGCAATTAGCAAGGAAAATACCCATATTGCCACTTGCAATGTGCTGGGCTAATCTGTTGCTTATTTTGTTATACATCTGTCTACAACAGCAAGAATCAACACAGTTTAGAAAATCCTTTTTGTCTACCCATATCCTTTGAAGTTAAAAAAAAAAACTTCACTGGCTCTTTCCCCAAGTCCTAGCATTCAAGGCAGGGCAGGATGGTAGTGTTTAATACATATGTTAGAAAAATAGACATTTTTTAGTCTTATTTCCTGAAAGAAAACAATTGGCTTTTTATATAAGGTTGTCCTGCCTTTCTGCCTGTCAGATCTTCCTTAAAAACTTCTGCATCCCATGGCCAGTGTTAACCATGCTTGCTGGAAGCATTGAGGGGGCAGAAGACAGTGTCTCCTGGAAGGAGAAGTGAGCAAGGCTTGGCAAAAAGCCTTTTGAAAATTCGGAAAAGTTGAGAGGGTCTGGGGGGAAAAAAAAAACCAAACCCCCCAAAATAGAAGTTCCTTTGCAGCGTAGCATCCATGGGTGGCTGGTGCCCTTGTGTTTGGCTGAGGAGGGCCCACCAGCTAACTCCTGAGGATGGCCTGGTCTACTGGTGGGACATATCCATCTACCTTTCCAACTATACTAATTTTAAGAACCCACTAATGCTAGAAATGAGTCAAACTGGGGAAAAGACGAGCAAAAGTAAACCTTTTGTGTGACTCTGATAGCTCCAGTTTCAGAGTTTGAACAGCGATTGTTCTGTAGGTGTCCAAACCTTCCCCAAAACTTCTGAGGCCAGAGGGTTCCTCCTCTCGGTCTCAGGCTGTGTCTCCTGCAGGACAGACTGACTGCAAGAGAGGCAAGGCGCGATTTTTATTCTTAATGTTTTGCTTTTAACCATAATGGGAGGTGGTACAAAGTGAGACCAGGAGGATGGAGGCTCTGGTTTTGACTGAAGGCTGCTAAAAACCCCATAATTAGGGTTTCTAATTGGGCCAGCGAAACAAATGCCTGTGTGCTAATCCCATTAGAAAGTGAGGCTTAAGCCTGGGTATCTGTCAGCAGGAACCTGTTCCCCCAGGCCTTGGTAGGGCTGACTTCTTAGCAAACGCTTCCTGCTGTGCATAAAGTATTGTATCATTAAGCCCCCGAGCAGAGCAAGGCTGCGTTAGCTTTTCCCGTGGTGCTGCCTAGACCGGCTCCGAGCCGCAGACGACATGATGGCAAAGGCAGCATCAGCCCGCTGAGGTCACCGTCTCATCGCTGCCAGCCCAGGTATTAGTACAAGGAGGAAAGAACTTCATTGTGTCCTCACCACAGCCCTGCCTTGGGATTGACTGCCAAAATGGAGCTGTACCATCCATGCCATCGCCTGCACATCGTCACAGAGAGGACACGAAAACCCCCTGAGGAAACTGCCATCTCCTGCCTGAAGTTTTACCTGGAAGCAGGCGCATTGGCAGTCACTTTGGGAAGACTGCATCTGATGTCCATCAGCTGCACGTTGTCTTATGGGAATTTAAATACACTGGATTTGGGTTGATCCTGAGCAGAACACAGTGAAGAGAAAGGCAGAAGCCCGCATTGCAGGCCAGATGGATCCAGGCAAAGCTGATTTTGAGAGCAGACACGTCTAACAACATTTTATTTTCCACTACTGGAATTGTATGTCGACAGATTTCAAATATCTTTCTAAGTCCCAGCAGCCTGATTGAAAGTGGTATGTCTTTATCAGACTGGTTATGGCCCTTCTGAAATGCGAGTCTCACTAGCTGCATCCAAAGCTTGTACTTGGAGTACGTTGCTAATTAAAGCAGATTGGGCCTTTGGGGAAGGAAGGGCTGCAAAGCATTTCCTAAAGCACTTTCTACTTGAATTTCATTTTTAGAAAATATACCTGAAGGATGATGCAGGAACTAGGATCGAGACGAATATGGGTTTGGTGGGTCAATTATACTTTCACAGTAAGTTTCTGAGGGACAGCAGAAGCCCAAGTGATGAGCCCGAGGTAGCCTAAGGGTTTGACACAGAGGTTTCACCCTTCCAAAATATAAGGCGTGAACTTAAAACCACTGTTAAGTTGCTGACATCTTTTTATTTTAGAAATGCCTTAAAGCTGTTTTCTTCAATCATTTTGGAATGTGAACTGAAAAAAAGCCATTCAGGCTAAACCAGAGGGATAAACTGCCCTTCTCCCCAGCGTAACAAATACCAGTTCAAACACAAATGAAATCATCTCTCATCAGACAGGCCGTACAATGTTGTGCCATAGACTTTCAGCTGCCACCTACACAAAAAACCATCAGGCAGGAAATCAGAACATGAAAAACAGGTTTCTGCAGTAGTAAAGCGGAGCCGGTTTGATGGCCGATGCAGGATGACGCAAGCATGAGCTCTGAGGAAGAAAGTGTAGATGCATCTGAGTCACCTTCCTCCCGGCACCATCAGCCTTAGTTTAAACATAAAATAGTCATTTTGTAGTTGTTGTTTCTACTGCTAAAATTCTTTCTCTGCGGAGATCTGGACATATCTTGTGTAAATGATATGAGCTGGGTTCATGCTGCTGCTGGGTAAAGCACAGTCCCCACCTGCCCCAGGGTGGGGGATTTGGCTTTCTCAGGTGATGCTGCTGATGAATGTGGGGAGAGGGGATATAAAGAGGGGATATAAATGCTCTCCCAGCAGGACAGCTGGATGGTGTGTGGATGGTAGGGGGTATCCTCTGCTCTGTGCTGCTTACTTCCAAGAAAACTGCAGAAAAACTCTTTGCTGTTCCTTTCCCCATCATCTCCAGCTACCCTTCAAAATGTTTCATGGTTTCTGAATGCAGCCCCAGAGCTAAGGATCCAGCCCTGTCTCTAGGAGAGCGGTGAAGTTCAAGGTGATGGCCTTGGTCCTAGCTAACACCATGGGAAAGCTCAGGCTTCCCAGCCCTCCCTGCAAAGCCCACCAGCAGCATGGTCCTGGAGGAGCATCGCTTGCTGTCCCAGAGGGGATTTTCATGAGGGATCCTCAGGCTCGGAGATAAAGAGTTATTTTCCCATTTCATTGCCAGCTTCTTATGTGACTTTTTCTACTTCAATGCCATCTTGGGGACATGGCAGCCTTGGAGAAGGATGACGTACTGGAGAGAGGAAAGGCTGTGGCGTGCAGTAAATAGCTGGGTAAGTGCTTGCTTTCCCCTCTCCTCACCCTCAGTACATTGGACTTACCCACAGTGCCATAAAATAAATGGGCAATGCCAGTTCCACCCCTGAGCACCTTCTCCTGTGCAACAGGAGTCTCAGCAAACTGGTTCTACAATCGCATTGGGCCAGGAGGATGGTGGCGGAGAGGAGGGGAAGGGTATGGATGGGGCATTGAGCACTCACGCATCTTTGCTCCTATATACCTGAGAAATGAGGGCGGCTTATATGGATTAGCTGCCCTCAGTAGTGATGAAGGCTATATCAGGCTGCATGCAGAAGGCAATGGGGAAGCTGGAATCCCTCTTGAATGGTTATTAGGATAAAAATCTCAAATTGTTTAATTGCTTAAATGTAGAGAATTCACATGGGCAACCTAAAGTAACATATTCATTAAGATTTTGGCTGAATTGAGTGACTGAAGTGCAAAGCAGGTGGTGGGACAAGGTGGAGGATCTCATGCTTATTTGCACCTGCTGTGGATTTGGCCCACTGCAGTAATCATGGAAAAGATGAAATGTAGTTTTTCATGCTTCTCCTACCCTTATGGCTTCTGAATGCTTTAGTAGACGTACAGCGAACAGCTGCAAAGCAAAGTGTGTTTCTACCTGCCAGCAGCAGCAAATTTGTGAAGTCAATGTTTTATGAATGCCAAATTACTCCGAACCAGAGGAATCTGCAGCAGATACAGAGCAGCGTAGAGCGGAAAGAAAAGACCATGAAGCTTGGGGGTGAACAAACAGGTCTAACAGTAATAACTGTTGAAGCCAGTCTAAATCGTTCTCTAGCTCATTTCTTAAATCTTGGCTTTCCTGGTATTGCCTGTGCCACTGGTGGCAGTGTAATGGGATGTACATGGTGGGAAGGTTGCATTTCTGAAGGCTCAGCTTTATCCACCTGATCAAAAATAAAAAACTAATCTTAACCAGGGGCAAGGAAAAGTTAATTGGAACAACACGGTTTGTGTGCTATTCTGCTTGCAGACTATAACTCGCATCAAGGGCTATCTCCTGTGGTCTCTTTAAGGCATGCGCTGTGCTAAGCAGATTGGGTTATAGTACTTACTCTGCAAGGGAGAGAGCTTGACAAAGGATTTTCATCATGAAATGAATTTTTCATCTCTGCTGAACATATCTGGTGACAAGAGAAATGCAATCATCTGAGGTATCAACTGTCCCTCTCTACTGCTGGCAACGTGATTCATGCCTCTCACATGTGATACCTCCTCCCATGCTCCTCCTCTCAGGAGGAAGAAAAATGTATGTAATGCTTTATTTTGGACAGTATAGTTTTTCTTTAGGTTTGAAATGGCTATTTCTGGAGCATTTCTTGTTGACTTCTCATTTCTTATGAGGTAGAAAGCTAAAAATATCACTGGTACATCTGCATTGCCTTGGGATCCCTAGTGCTTGTTGTATGGATAGAAACGTAGGCAGGTGGGGCATATTTCTACCATACTAGCTTGGAGTTGGTCTTGCAACTCAAGCTTGCAGGGAATGGGTGGGCTTTGCAGTGCTTAACTGACTATGAAACCTAGTGCTCCCCAAAATAGCACATCTCTCGCTTTGGGCAGACTTGGGATGGCACAAAGCTGGCAGTGCCATCTCTAGCTCTCAAAAATACGTAACAGCGGAGTCTATAAATGACCTTTCTTTGCTGGGTCAGGGAGATGAGCTAGCATCTGGTTGAAAAGCAGGGAATGATCCAGAAACAACAAGGCTGCCAGCCTGCTGATATCCCTCCTTGGCCAGCTGCTTTCCAGAAATCAGTTGCTGGGATAACCCATGCATGTGCTTTGGCTGATAATGCAGGTGTATCTTTCCTAATGTTTTCTTTCTGGCATCTTTTCAGACCCTTCTTCTCCTTCTCCTGATCTCACTGTTTGTAGCTGAATTTCTAGCCCAGGGGGCCACAGGGAAGTGGATTTGGAGCCCTCAGGATGGTACCTAATGAGGCAGACCTGCTCTAGCCAGGTCAGATATCCAAATACCGCATCTTCCTCCACCTAACCCTAAAATAACAGCCAGTACTCACCAGACCTAAAGAAAGATCTTGTATTGGCTCCCACTAGATGCCTAACTGAATCGACCTGTTTGGCAGCATTATGCTCTGAGGATGCACATCGGTCCCATTTCTTGAGCCCTGTGCCTCTCAGGCTGTTTGGTCTGGCAAATATTAAGCTAATCCTAAAAACCCTTGCTTCTTAACGAGCAAAGTATGTGGCATCTAGATGGAAATTTAATGAGAGGAGGCTGAGGAGCAAAGCTGACAAAGCAGTGACCTTTCCTCTGTGGTGAGCCAGACCGAGTCCATCCTGAGGTGCTGAGATTAATGAACGTGTTGGTTCCAGCCAAAAGCAAATGGGTATTATTTATATCACAGGGCTATTTTATTGGGATGCAAATTTCATAGCGCTGAACTCTTTGCTCAAGAGAAGCCTTGAGCTGAGCCAGCACAAAGAATCATTGAATTATCTGCAATTCCTAATGCGAGCACGCTCCAGGGTCAGGGCTGGAGCAATCTATCTAAGTGTAGGGTTGGCCATCTGATATGATTTAGCAAATAACTCATTGAAGAGTACAGGTTTTCTGTATTTATTTCAGTTTGCAACATGAAGTAATCTGCATACATTTTAGTCAAAAGAGGAAAAAAAAAAAAGAGCTACAGCTATACTAATAAAGAAGCTGTTATTACCAGGAATTCTGAGCCATTCATGTCCTGAACGCTAAAATCTCATTGTAAGCCTGTTTGGGCATTTTTTTATAAAGTGCTAAAGTTTAGCCCTTTGGCTTATTTTGTGTTTTAAAGAATGACTTTTTGTCTGCTAAATTATCTGACTGAACATCCTACAACCTAGGAAGGAAAAGATCTCTGTAAAGCTCATTCGATGCTCGTATTTGTTGCAATGTAATTCTGAGCTTGTCACTGGGAAATGAGAGCAGGGGATATTTCTGGTGGTTTCAGAGCTCCCTGGGTGGCAGTTGGCTCTCTGCAAGGGGAAGCAATGCCACCAGCGAACAACGGTTTGGTGGAGAGGGGCATTGCATGACAAAAAATAATTTAAAAAAAATTAAAATCCCAGCCTGGAACATGAATAGGGGTTGAGGGGACAACACTGAAAACAAGAGGCAGCCTCGAGATTAGAGGCAAGGAAATGAGGTGTTGTGGCAGAAGTGGAAGGGTGAAAGGGGAAAGCAATAATAGGAGCTGTTTTTCGTGCACTGAGTTAGTCTGGAAAACTAGTAAAGGGACAAAAACACTGGAATGTCTGGGACAGAAAGGTATGGGCCAGACAGACTCAGCTATTACGAGTACAGTCTGCTCTCGGCTACAACTGCTGCAGCTCTATCAACAGTATGGCCTTGGCCCCTGTTGTTCCTGCCTTCCTGTAGCCATTCAATGGTAGCTGGGATTAACTTTTTTTAAAAAATAAAAAAATAATTGAAGTTATGAAGCTGAACTTGATGCATATTGAATGTTGGCCTTTCAAGCCTACTAATATTTTAAAAAAAAAAAAAAATGTAGAGACTGATTGTCTGGCATTGACTCCCATCCCTGGGACATCCATACAAGAAAGGACATGAGCCCTTGTCAAGGTCCTGTCTTGTTAGGGTCAGAAGTTGTTAGGAGTTTAAGATTAGCCTTTATTTACTGCAGACTGCTCAGACCTTGTTGGGAGATGGCAAAAGATCAGACAAGAGGATCAGAACAGTCCCCTTTGGCCTATTCATCTTCCTGTATGAGTAGAGAGTAATTATCTTCTCGATAAGCCCTTCTTGGCTTTAGA
Organism: Theristicus caerulescens; assembly: GCA_020745775.1. Lineage (NCBI taxonomy): Eukaryota > Metazoa > Chordata > Aves > Pelecaniformes > Threskiornithidae > Theristicus > Theristicus caerulescens. The sequence goes on along the minus strand of CM036561.1, from coordinate 121,032,961 downwards.
CTGGGTTTAAAAAAAAATAAATCCCCAAAACATCAAAGTTAATGAAATTACTAATGCATTTAAGAAATAAAATTGCTCGACATAGGGTCAAGTGAGTCAGTACTCTGTGTCCTGGTGGATGGGGAGGGAGGGCAGCGGGAGGCGATGCTCTGGCACGCTCTCGCCTGGGCAATGGCCGGCCACAAAAATTGTTTCAGTATTTCTGAAAGGCACTGAACTGTGTCTTGTACATGGCTTCATGTTCTCAACGCCTAATTAAGCACAAGGTCTGCGGTTTTGTGGAGATGATCTACAGATGCGTGTCTGAGTTGTACCGCATGTCCGTTTCTTTTAACAGGTTTTAGTTCCATAAATTAAGTCACTTCAATTTTATACGTGTTAAAGGAAGTCATTTAGGTGTGGCAGGTTTCTGTGACAGGAGTCAGGGGGTTTTTTGGGTCTCATAAAGATTAATCTGCTCTTTTAAAGTGCTAATCCTTCCGTCTAAGCTGACGTGAGAATCCTAACCACCTATTACACCCCATTACCCAGATACATAAATCTGGTCAGAAAAAATCGGCTTCCAGCAGCTAGAAGTGATTCATTTTTGATGCAAGCAGAGTCCATGCAGGTTTGACATGAGGTTTCAGCAAAGTAACAGGAATTAAAGGGCACATCTTAAGCTGATGAGACATTCGGATATCAGGATTCTTAATGTTACAGTGTAAATAATCTCTTACCGCTCCATTAAATGAGAGGCTTTCAGGGCATGTGGCTATTGTTAATGATCGCCTCCTAATCCTGCCTTTCACGGTGTGCTAATTCAAGGTCTCCCGGTGCGTTTTGCGGAACGCAACTATTTGCAAGTTAGGACCGCACAGGGAAAAGGATGCTAGGCTGAAATGCAAAATAAGAGGTCAGCGTTTGCAATGAATCCTTGCTGCCGTTGCTCAGTGATGCTTATTTACCCCACTTGAAGATAAAAACTGCTGTGGAAGGGGAGGAGGAAAAAAATCCTTTGCCAGCTTTAACCAGAAAGGAAGAGGAAAGCGTGTTGCTAACAGATAGAAATGTCTCTCTTATTGACACAAAGCCAGGTCCAGAAGACCTTGGTTTTTGAAAAGATGTTGAACTGCTCCTATAAAGGCTTAATTTTAGGCACTATCAGCACTCCTAGTAAGGGGTTTTTGTCTGTGGAGAAATTAAATAATTATGTAAAAACTAGTTAAACCCAGCAAATATTTGCGCTGCCGTAATTCCTTGGGCGGTGCCATGACTGAAAGCAGTGCAACACTGGAGGAAAGCTGATAAATGGTATTCATTTAAACTTGCAATTAAAGAAAAAAAAAATCTCTTCATTTGATGCTTGGAATGGTTTCACACAGATGGCCAAAACTGTCAGCACATCTTGTGGGTATTCTTTGCCACACAGTGACAAGCGCGGGGCCCTTCCTGCAGAAGGAAGATGAGATAACTTTATCCCCTCACCACGCTAAGCTGCAACACCGCTTTTCACCTTTCAACAAATCCAGCTCTTGCTGATGTGCAATGTTAGGGCTGCAAAGCCCTGGCTGCGAAGGTGACCTCCCTGGTGACAGCGGTGTGGGTGGGATGCTTCTGGGCACTGGGCTTTGCAGGTTTGCCTAAGAAACTGCTTGCTCCTGAGCCCGTTGCATCACGATTACTGACTGAGAGGTTTTATTTGGATGTTTGTCAGTTAGTTTCTGTGCTTCATGTATTTTAATTACTCAGATGATAAAGCAAAGCTTTTATGATGTTCAATATGAAAGCTAAAAGCACTCTTTTAATGTAGTAGCAATTTACCAGTCCAGTTGCTGCTGTCCATGTCGGGCCTAGCATCGACGTGCCTGCAAGGTGTGGGGTTTTTTTTCATTACTGCTGCAACAGTCTCACTGGCAGAGAGACCCTGTCCTTTGCTGGGGCATTTAAAGGAAGCAGAGGGAAAAGAGCTTGGAGTCCTTGGATGAAGGTGCTCTTTCATGGATGCCAAAGGAAAGGGAATCTCCTGGCTACACCTGCAAAACCCCAGATTGCCGAGGATGAAAATGGATGATGATGAACAAATGATGAAGACGCTTTGTGTGCTTTGAACAAGGAGTATCCTGGCTGTACGTGCAAAATGCTAGCTCATCAAGTACAGAAATTAAGCTTATTCAGGCAGTTGTCTTTCAAGGGCATCAGTCTCTGAGAAAAAGCTGTACCAAAGCTGACCACTACCACTCAGTTATGCAATTTTTTGGGGGGTTATAATCAGTGTTTCCATTAAAACATCAGTTCACCCCTGGAGCCTGCAATTCCAGATGGATCTTCAGCTGTTCACTGGTTCCACCACTCTGGCCAAGTCTTGCTAATTCCTCCACAGTCACGCTGGGGAGACGCAAAACCTCCCTTTGTCTATATGGCAACACGGTGAAGGTGGGTAGAGATTGCATTCGTGGCTTTTTCCAGCACAAGATGCAGAAACATCCTCTCGTGAACTCTATAAACAGCAAATAGTTGGAGGCTGGAGGAGTATTTGGAAGCATAGCTATATGTTTGCTCTAGTCTTATATTTTTCCCGAGGCATCTGCTTTTGGCTTTGTTAGAGATTGGTATGTAGGGCTACATGGATGCTTAAGCAGCTTCAGCTCTTAAAGCCTTTGGTAAGTATCTGCTTTTGTTTTTGATAAGGATCTGCAGAGCTCTTTCTGCCTCGCGCCAGCTATGAGCTCTGCATCCTCCCAGAGCAGTCTCTTAAACTAAACCCTGCTGGCAGGAACAGACCTAGGGCCTTGTTTGTTCACGAGTGACAAAACAACTGCACATAAATTCCCAAATCCCTCTGTAAATAGGTGCTTACTGAGATCCTGTCCTTCAGGTTTTGGTTGTGGGGAGAAGGGTACGTGAAAAGCAAGGAGCTCTGAAGCAGACAAGCTAACCTCTTGCCTGTTGAAGGCTTGGATAAAGCAAAACTCTGCCTAAATTATAACCAATAACCGTAACTTTCTGTTATTGAGTGAACCGTATGGATGAAGACCTAGTGTAAAGTTTATTAGTCTAATCTGTGTATGTGCATATATGGAGAACATTTAAGTAAGTAAGGGGGAAATAAAAATGGACCCAATAAGATCAATGTGACTCAGTTCAGGTACCGCGCCAGTTGCTCAGGACACATGGGAGCTCTGGCACTGCTCCTCTACTGGTCTTCTGCCCTAACGGGAAAGTCTAACTCGAGGGCCAAAGTTGTACCATGACAGCATGGATGCTCCCAATGAAAATAAGTGTGAACCAAGTAACGGTGACCTGAGCAGCTACAAAAATGTATGTGAAAGTTGTTATAAACATCTGGAGGCACACTGGCAAGCAGAAAGCCTATCCTGTAAAGCAAAGCTGCTCTCGGGCACAGTCTACAGTCAGTTTAGGGTGTTCTACTACTATTCACGGACAAGAAACCCCATTTAATAACATCAAGGCTGTGACGTAAATGACTGTAAGCAAGGAAGCTCATAGCTGAGGTTGGTGCTCCATCCTGGGCTGGTCACCTGCCAGCAAGGTCTCTTCTGGGTGACTTAACTACAGGAACGGAGGCCACGGAGACTGCTTTGACCTCTGCAGCTCATGCTGAGGTGCTGCAGTGGGGTTTGCTTGGTCCCAAGGGTGCACCCTGGCTGGAAAGAGCAAAAAGTGCCTAAAACTAGTGTTTGTAAATCTGCATAGCATGGTATTCTACAATAACCATGGGGACTTTGACCGAAGATGTCACTAAACAGTGCAGGCTAGCTAGTCCAAGAGAGGGCAGTCTGAAACATGGAGGTGGACAATCATATCTTATATCAGGACAGCACCAGGTGATGGCATCAGCAATCATTTTAGACCTTAAACCCACAACGGTGTCTTACCAATAGCTGCTGTTCAGGGGAGCTGAGCTTTGGCTGTAGACCCAGCAAACCTTAGAGTCTGACTTGGTGTTTATTCTAAAGATGCGTAACACTGCACTGCGCAGGAGGCTGCCTGAACCCATTTCTTGGTGCCTGTATTTGTTTGGATCAGACCAGAGGTACTGATGTTGTGTGTGAGGCAGCAAGTCTTATATTTCTATCCTGTATTTACAGTATTTAGTCGAAACTGCAAAAAAATATAGCAGGGATAAAATACTGCTGTCCAATTTCCCTGCCTTAGTGATGCTCATCTGGAGTGAACAGAAAGTCCAGAATCAATAAAAAGCTTTATTTAGAAAGCTGAGGCCAGAGGAGAAAGAGCAAATGCTCTGCAAAAGGCAGAAAGGGTTAGACAGCAAGTATGAAATGCAGAAAATTATACTCAACCTTTAGAGACATAAATGGGGTGCTATGTCAGCATTTTAATCATTCATCCTATTTTCAGCACTGTGTGTGGATTAAAAACTCCCTCAATAGGATGTCCTGGGTAAATATGGCTGGGTCAGGGGCATATTTTCTGCTCAGCAAGTGAGTTAAATATAGAAACATGTTTTTCACTTTTTGAGGAGAGCTTTTTCCGAAGGAGGAGGATGAATGGGAGCTCAGACCCCGCTTGCAGGTAGCGCCTGTTGTGCATGTCTTTCCCTCTGCCTTTTTCTCATTTTTTCAATGGATTTTTGAGCTCTTCTGTGCCACGTACTCAAAACAGGTGATTCTTAAGGTCCCTTTTCATTAGGTGCTGGGGCTGAGGCAGGGCTGTGCCATAGCCTCCAGCTCCTGTGACAGGTTGGATAACTCACGGCAGCGTACAGGAGGCAAAGGTCACGCGAGGCTCGTGGGCTTCTAAAACCAGTGGTGAAACACTTCTCCCCTCACCTTGCAAAACGCCCTCAGGTCTTCACTTTGATAAAAGAAGGCAAAATATTTTCCTGTAATGGGGTGCTGTACATTATAGTCAGGACAAAGCACGTAGGCTGGGAGAGGAGCTAGGCATCACCCTGCTAAAAGCTGTCCCCTGCTCAGATGCAGCCCTTTGCATGTGAAAGCAAAGAGCAAAACCATGTGTGCTTCAGTCTGGGGCAGCTACATCTGCTGCCTCAAAATGTCGGACTCTTAGTGCTGTGTATCAAATAGAAATGAAGGGTATTGAAGAGAGCGGACCCAGAGCAGTAGTCAGGGTTCTGGACTCTCATTTTTATAATTGCAGGGTGAGGTACTTTGGGGTTGAATTGTGAGCTGTGATGTTACAGTACTAATGAACCAGCCAGCAGTCCCCGCGGTGGGGGAGCAGCACTCTTCGGTGCTGACTCAGGGAGAGCATCAGCAATGTCACCTCTTGAAAATCGCTTATTTTTTTCATTTTCCTTAAAGCCTGTATATAGCACAGCTGATGGAATTGCCCGTGGGAATGCAGCAAATAGAAAAACACAGCTTGCAGCTCACTGCAGAGCTCTTTCCTCTTGTAGCCCTCGCTGGGACTCCATCCCTGGTTTATGCTCTGTTATGGCCTGGTCTGGCACCCTTTGAACAGCAGGAGGTTTTATTCAAGCATTTATTGACTGGAGTGTAAATCCTCCCTGACTGCTGCAGACATTTCTGAGATAAACAAAATGGAAGTAGTGGATTTTGTTTAAATTAAATCTTCCAAGCGACTTAAGCTGTCAGTCAAATCAGGATCTGCTTTAATTGATTTAAAATAGCCATGAAAAGTTTCAGGAAATGAGAGTTTAAGAACTGAAGAGCAGTTTGTCTTGCATACCTTGAAACCTAAGTTTCAAAATTAATGTTTTCTAGGTCTTGATAAGCAGCTGCTCAATGGAATAAAACCACTGGGAGTCTGGGAACACACAGGCAGTCGATTCCTCAGCGTTACTCTCACCGCACATGACAGAAGAGCCTGGTACAGCCTTTCCCATTTTACAGAGGGGACAAGTAGAGGTGCAGAGCCCAGAGGGTCCCCCAGTGGGGTGGCAGAGTCAGAGGTAGCATTTGCCCTGCTGTCCACTGGGATTCCCACAGCTGCAAACACGGTGCCAAAAAAATGGAAGGGAAATATCTGAAGAAAAGGTTGGTTTTGTTTTGTTTTTTTTAACCTAACCCAGATGAGATTAAGTTGCTCATGCTTTTTAAATACCATAGGATCTTACACCATATGCAGGCTGGCGAATTGGCCATAGACTTGGTTGCTATTTTCTAGTCATCCTCAGCTTCTCTCTGCTTTGTGTCACTCCAGATAAGACCCCCTGAGAGTTGTGGTAAGTCTGAAGTGCATTTCAGGTGCTGTCAGTATGGGACAGTTGTGGAAAACAGTATCTCGACAAGGAACTGCAGAGCGGTGCTAGTGAGCCCCAACCTCTTTTGTCACTTCTACTGAAGACTGTGCAATATAGAAAAGCCTCAAATGGCTCTGAAGGAGGCAAACTTGGCAGAAAACAGATAAGAATGACTATGCTTAAAAAATTGAGCATAAAATCTTTAATTTGAATAGACACAAGCTGGGCCAAGAGTGAGACTGTGGACTCTCAAACAAGGTAATTCAGACCGTGTGGTGTTTGCTTGAACTCTTCCCACCTCATCTGTGGCATTTATGTGGCCTGTTCCATTTTGGCTGCTGTTTCACTTTGGATAAATACACAAGAAATGTTTTCATGCACACAAGTAGCTGTTGGAGCCTAAGGATCCATAGGGTGCGTGCGGAGGCTGAGCATCTGGCGAAATGCTGTCAGTCCCCGCCGTGTGCCTGAGCAGCGGCTGCGTCGCTCCAGGCTATTGTGCCTTGTTTGGTTTTTGTTACAGCCTTGACAGCATACCCAGTAAGGAAATGATTGTATTACCTTATATTTTTTCCTTTCTATTAATTATAATACTACTATAATACCATTATAATTAAAGGAAATGTCAAAGAATCTTATCAAGTCGAATCAAGCTTTTCCACTTTATTGTTAGAAATTAGTATTTTATACATTGAGCCCAAATTAGTTTGATTATTAGATCTTTTGGGTTCCTGAACTTTTAAATCTTTCTCTCAGACACTTCTATTGCCATAATAATTTAAAAAAAATCTAAATCGTTGTCTATAATTGACAGACCTTGTGTTTTGACCACAGTTTTTTTGAGTCCTGATTTATAAGCTGTATAAGAGTTTGGTGTATAGATGTCCTTTCTGTGCAAGCTCTGGCTGACTGCTTTCCTCCAATGGAGTCAGCACATTTTGTAGCTGCAACTACAGCTTGTCAGATGGTGGTTGCTTTTGGTTACAGATCTGGAGAACAGCAGGAACATGAGCGAACAGCAGGAACGTGAGCAAACAGCAATACTCTGGTATCGAGAACCTTCCAGACCAAGCTTCTTGTCCAGCTCGCAAGGGTGAGTTGCGTTGGCACCTGAAGAGGTCTGGGACATCTAGCTGAGACCAGGGACCTCATCCTTAGGTAGCAAAGGTTAGGCTGAGGTTGGTGGCTTGTTACTTGGGAGACCTGTTGGCCACAGACATAGTATAACTCTTAGAAAAGTATCTTCTTGTAATTAATTGTAATTACAAGGGAACAAGCTTGTCTGCTTTTTAAAACTAGGTTTCCAGGAGCTGCTTTGTGGGCACATAACTCCTCCTAGCTAGCAATAAACCACGTGGCACTGAAATCTCGGTTACGAACCCTCCTGAACTTGGAGAAGAGTTTTGATTTGTCTTAGCTGGAGTACTGTAGTGTGAGGCTTTCTCTGCCTTCAGGATCCTCAGTTTCTCCTGCTATAGGAATATGTCCTTAAGCAAGTCACCTTAGAGAGGGTGAGGTGGGCTGAAGGACAGAGCAAAGCAAAAAGACAAGGTTGAGTCAGGATCAGGGTCAACAGGTAAAAGTCCATTTCACTATTGATGCTCTCCTATCTGGGAGTTTAATGATGAAAGAAATGAAATACTCAGGAAAACTAGTATCCGCTGGTGGAGCACTGAAGTGAGCTATTGCTTGTGCTCTCACAAAATGTCAGTTTTAAGGAAACTGAGTCACTTCTGTGCTGCAGCCTCTCGGGGTCTGAGCAAGGCTTTCCCGTCCAGCTGACGGCTGCAGCACCTTCCTGCAACAAGCATCTGTCTGCCTGACGCTGCTCAGCCAGCGTCACCCCACCTTCCTGGTCACAGCATCATCTGATTTAGACACTCGCCGTGTAGCTGCAAAACGAGACAGCGCTAGGATTTGTAACTCTGCCGTGTTGACACCTAGAAGAAGCTGCAGTGGTGGATGGCAGCGTAGCAAGTGCCAGGGCATTGGGACTACCTGTACGGAGCGGTGCTGAGACATCGTGTGCCTGCTCATGAGCTGCTTTAATAACAGTATTTTTTCTTTCAGAGAGCATGTCCTAAATATTCAGCACACAAATTCTTGCAGTGAAAGACAACAACAACAAAAAAATCTCAACAGCTGTTCCTTTGTTGTTCAAACAACAAAAAAAGAAAACCAAACTACAAAGCAGCGCTCCAAGGTCATTAATTTACGGGGGAAAATGAAGAGGCATGAAGCCTTTTAGCGAGCTTGAGAATTTACTGTTGTGCATTTGTGAGGGTGGTGAGGCACTGGAACAGGTTGCCCAGAGAAGCTGTGGATGCCCCATCCCTGGAAGTGTTCAAGGCCAAGCTGGATGGGGCTCTGAGCAACCTGGTCTAGTGGAAGGTGTCCCTGCCCATGGCAGGGGGGTTGGAACTAGATGATCTTTAAGGTCCCTTCTAACCCAAACCATTCTATGATTCTATGATTTTGGGGTGTGAGCTTTCATGCCCTGAGACGAGAGTGTCACTGAAGGACGTGTAGCTGCGCTATTGCTGCTTGAATTTCTCCTTCACAGGAGTCCAGGAGCCGCAACCTGAACTGGAGAGGGTCCTGCAGGAGACCCCAGGAAAGGAGGGAATCCCCTCTGTCCCCTCTCTGGAGACAGCAGTAAGGCTTACCACTCCTTTAAAAATCTCTCACAACCTGTTCTTCATATCTTCATACAAAGCAATTGTGCTTCTTTATCCTACCAGTGCCAACAAGGAAATTCAGCCTCCAGATTATGGGAGCAATGGTGTGTGCTCATCTAGGCTTGTCTTTCCTCAGATGAGAGCTCCAGAAATGTTTCCCAGGTGTTTTAAAAACCTATCAGCCTTTCAGTGCTAATTCAGAGAGCTATTGAAGGAAGAAACTGCTCCAAGCAGTAGATCACTGAGGTGACAATACGTGCAGCTGTGGATTTATTCAACTCATCAGAAGACATTTCCTTGCAGCAAAGTGGGGAAACTGAAATCTGCTGTTGAACAGGCAATATGCAATCCTCCAAGGTCAGTCTGCCTTCCTACCAGCGGGGAGATGCCCCAAGAGGTGCAATGCCCTTGCATATCTCAGTTTGCTCTACCTGCATCTGCTTCCAGGAGGGAAGGAGCTGAGGGTGCTGCTGCTTCTGCTGCGAACAAATGGTGCTCTCCCTAGCTGATAATTTCCTTACTGCAGCTGATGATGTGTCTTGTGGCTTTGAAAAACCAAATTAGGGTATCAGGCTGCTTCTGAATCATTTTTATGCTGTGTATTTGCTGCCAACTCTTCTGGCTCATCAGGAAGCCAGCCCTCCTAACATTCATTAGTAACAGGGTAAAAATCTCTCTTGCCCCCACTGCCTTCTGTAGTTAACACAGTCAGACAAAACCACTGCTTATTTGGTTTGGAGAAATTGGAAATTCCCTTTGAGTAGCTGACAAGTTCAGTGGTTTATTGAGATCTCAGAGTGAAGGTTGCTTTTGGGGTACAGGCAGCTTTGAAGCTGCAATGAGCCATGTCTGCAAACTACAGTATTAAAAAGAGACATCCTAAGCAGTCCTTTAATCCTCTTGGGTTTCAGATGTTGCCCATCCAAGAAGAATTAAAGGCAAGTGATGAGTTGTTGTGGTTCAATGCAGAAGAACCATGAGACGCTGGTTCCCCTGCTCTTGCCCAGGTATTACTTGAGGATTTGTCATGTCAGAGGAAACCATGTAAAGCTGCAGCTCACTTCCATGCTCAGTATTAGAATAGCTGGAACCATGTTCAGTACTCCTCAAATCTGGCCTCCTGCCATTTCCAGAGTAATCCAGGCTCTTCTGGAACCTTTCTGGCACAGAGCAGAGGAGCACACTTTGCTCTTCTCTTCTAGCTCCTGGATGCCACTAGTATAACCTCACACATCATTTGAAAGCATATGAAAACATATGATTGCAAATACAGCTTGTCATGTCAGCTTTGAGGGACCTCCCCAAAGCCTCCTAGTTCTCAAAGCTTTCTGGGTGAACTAAGTCAGTATTAGGTGGGAAGGCGAGCATCTCCTAATAAATGTAGCTGGATGGCCATGGATTTGCCTGCAAGTTCTCCATTAAAATAACTGTAGATAAGGTTGCTGACATTGCTACCTTAATTGCCTTGTCAATGGTACTTTTCCAATGTGGCTTGACAAATCAACTTTTCACTCCTATGGACTGGGGTTCATAAAAGGGACCTGTTTCTCCAAGAGACCTGAGCACAAAGTGGTGGAAGGGCAGTTAAACTGCATTGGTAAGTTAGGTTTCTGGATAGGTGGTTGGAACTGCTATTGCACCTATTTGTGTTGCCTCAAACATCAGAGGGGCTTGGCTGGGAGAGTGAGAAATGCAGGTGCACGGGCTGGATCTTATTTTTTCAGTCATTCTCCTATAACTGCACATCGGAGGAAACTCTTTGGTCTCTCTTGTCCTACTCATGAGGTGGAACATCCTCTTCCCAAATCCCAACGTAAGTGCTATAAACTGAAATGAGGAGGAGAGACCTACTTGTGCTAATTGAGAATTGTCTTATTTAGGGCTTCTGGACAGAAGAACAGCAGTTAGCCTGTTTTCTGGGTGCAGGTATTGCAGGAACAAACCACATGCAGTACGTGCAACATGCCTGAGACTCAATCTGTGCATAGACCAACTGTGAAATGCCTCTGTGGTGAGTCTGACAGTTCTCAGAAGCAAAATACCTTGTTTGTTGGAGGCTATGGGTGAATCTTCACATAGATTTCTGTCAATAATGTATTCCAAAATGTTTTTCATTGGCTTGCATCTAATATCTAGGTCCCCAGACCGGTATATATGGATTTGTAAGAATTTCTGGGTAAGGATTATCCTTATGAACCTGTGGGGTCCTTATGTTTGAGCATCATTCCTTCTGTTGACTGAACAGTGATGCTTTGCGCTGTGGAGATGTGATTTGTGCAGAGATGGGGGTCTCATTTCTGAACCCATTTGGGCATAGAGGCTCTTGCTGGAGAGGGCCTAATTGCTTAAAAGATCACCAGGGTTTACATTTGGAGCAGCGCCTCAGGAACCGATGGGGATCGGCAGAGCTTTACAGGAAAATCTGCCCAGTGCCCGTTCGCATTTGTCTGCCTTTAGCAAAAGCTATCAAGTTAATGCTAATTTAAATTCTCACTTAGGCATCTGTAGGTATAATTGCATGAAGCACTGTGCATTAAATTGATTCCAAATCCATGTTTGGATGTAGTCTTCAGAAAGACTGCATATGTTAGTCTATTTCCAAAATGCATAGGCCACTGAAGATCCAAAGCTATTATGCACCCCCTTTTTTTGTTTTCTTGAAAACAAAATAATCGAAATTCACCCTGGGTTCGTAATACCCTGGTACCAGTTCAGTTCCCACAGCGGTCCCATCGAAGTCATTGGGAAGCGGAGTCCTTAATATTTTTATGAACCATTTTGCTGATGGTTCCCAAGCCCATGAATTACACAAGTTGATCATGCTGGATAAATAAAAGCTCAGAAATTCAAGAGAAGCTACTTAAATCTCGGTTGTAACATGCTGTAATTAATGACTGCTGCTGTGTAATGCCTGGAACTGGGCAGGAGCCTGAAGGCAAAGCAGGTCAGCCAAAGCCACCCTGAAACCTGCATGGAAAGCAAAGCCAGAGGGTGATTCTCACCTGTGTATACCTTGTTCTTATAGTGCCAGAGTCGGGTTTTTTCATTTTATTATGCAAAGTGCAGTCTTAAAAGTGCACCTTTAAGGAGAAACAATTCCTGTCACTTAGAGCTCCCAGGGAGGACCCAGTGTGAGCATGTCCCTTGATGGCACCAGCAGCTCTCCAGTCACTCCGCCAAGGGGGTGAGGAGCCCCGTCCTACAACACGGTTGCATCGCAGGGGCACAAAACCTGCATCTGCTGGGCCAGTTTGCAAGGGGAAGATTGTAGTTGTCATTGGAAACTTCACAACTTTGTCCTTGAAAAATTGTTAGTACCCAGTTTTGGGTCTCACCACAACTTTAGTGGAATTCTGCAAATTTTGTTTTCCATTTAAAATCTTTTTTCCCCCCCAGTTCTTTTTTTCCCTCTGTAGCAATAGCCATGCCTGGGGTGCTGCTCTGCTGGAGAAAGCTGTCTCTCGTCGAGCAGCAACTGGAGAAGCTCAGCCTGCACACTGCTGCTCTCAGCGCTGAGCTGTCTTAGCACTATATTAATTTTTCGCCTTTGTGTGCATGGGTATACTTGAAACTTCTCTTGGGGAGGAAGCTTATTACAAATAAGTTCCTAAATGATCAACTGAAGAAAACCCTGAAAAGTTCTTTCACTTGATTTAATAATCCCTGCCGAATGCATATGTATGCCAAGTTTTTAACTCTGTATTGGAGCTGAGTCTTGAAGAAGGATCTGTCTATACATGCCTCCTGCTTCAGTTTTGGGGCCCAGTGCTGATTTCAACCAAGTCTAGCTAGAGACCAGTAATCCTAAATACACCGTGTTTCTGCATGGGTCATGGAAAATAAAGGGCAGGTTTGGCCCTGAGAAAGGTGCTGTGGTCCCAGTCAGACCCTGCCTGCTGGGCACAGGGGCATGGGCTTTTGGGCTCTCTGCGGACCCCCTCACCTGGGGTGGGAGATTGTGCCGCCTTGTTTCCAAATACCTCAGCCACTCCACGGCTCTGGGTGACGGGTGCACAGAGCTGTACCAAATGGAAGAGACTTCATGTCGCTGCCTGTTGCTTTTCCCTTCCCTTCTTCAGTGTCTCCTTTCGATTTAGGTTGCTGCTCTTAAAACCCCAGCATCTCCTGCTGGGCTTCACTCCCAGCTCCTCTGTTGACTGATTTTGAGGCTTATGTGGCTTCACTGGTGAAAGAGCCTTCTTCTGAGGCACCCGATTCTTCTGTTTCTTCCAGGTCCCAGTGGGTTTCACAGCCATATGTATTTTTAAAATCCCTCCTTTGACTTTTGAAACTGTTCCCCTGCAAGGCTACCTCCTAAATCCCAGCTCTTCACAAAGCCCTCTGGTGACAGTTTTGGCAAAGGGTGAAGCTGTTCTGGGTTTGTGGGTGAGACCTCAAGTGTTGATGGATTTTAGTGAATAGTGTGTTCAGAGACACGCTCTGCCTATCACTTCTGCAGGGGAGGAGTGAATCAGGATATGATAAATCACTAAACATTCACTTCCAAATGCTGCTTGGGATGTTAACATTGTGCATATATCCCTCCAAATCGTATTGGCTTTGTCCCTCAATATGTCTCCTCTCCCACCACACCACTGCTGCTCTAGAGTATGATTTTTCTCTTAGTAGCTCAGTCTTGTTTTATTTGGATATTTATGCTCACTTTTCCCATATCTTTTGGAGGTTCTGTTTAACATTTTGATACTGAATCATTTCTCCTGTGTTTAATTCTTGCTTAGGAAAAAAAAAAAAGGCAGATAGCCATGTGTGGCTCAGCCCTGTGTGGTACAAGAAGAACGATGGCTGGTGTTGGAGGAGGTCCTCGCCAGAGCTTAAAGGAGTATCCAGTCTCTGCAGATGGGTTTTTGATGGATTTTGGTGAGAATCTGGAAAGAGAGCCAGTCCCTCATCCCAGGTTGGATCTCTTGTTCTTCTTAAAAAATTGCTCTTTCAGCTCTTCAGGGTATAGTTTTAGATTTATCCTCACATCCTCCAGTCTCACTTGTTCCAGTGTTTCCTTATTAAGCCCTCTCTTTTCCCCCCTCTTTTCCCCAGTCTTTCCCTGCTAACATTGCCCCGCTGGCGTGCCAGCTGATAGCTGCAGGCGATGCGATTCAGGTGCTCTTCACCAAGATGTGACTCTGACATTACAGCATTAAAACCAGACTGGTCTTTTTTCCTTCTCTGATAATGACGACGCAGAGCAACGCATGGGTGAAACGCACGGTGGGGAGAGGATTTTATCTGCTTGCCTAGTTTGATATTTAATACATGAGGCAGAACCCCAAGCACTTGATCACGATGTCAGGGTAAGCCGCAACGGAGCATGTTGACAGCAACACAGCGGCTACATGACAACCAGAATCAATCTGATATATGGAAGGGTTTAATATCTCTAGCAGTGACGCTGCAACTGAACTGAACCCCAGCCTGGGCCTAACTTAATCCCTGATCTGTGTGAAACATTTATGTATGCTTTCTGGAGGCTGGGGCGGTCGGCGAGGCTGCTCTGAGTGCAGGATGGCAGCTGTGCTGCTAAAATTCGCTGAGCTGCTTCCCCAGTAAGTGATGGGTTGATGAGGGATTTAAAAGGAAAAACTATTACAATGTCTTTGTTAGCCTTACTTAAATAAATCAGAAGAGAGGCTTGCCTAAGCTGGCGGTGGGTGATGTGTTTTTTTAATAAAAGCAAAATGTTTTCACTTTATAAATAAATATGCTATGAAGAGGGCTTCAAAGGAAAGACAAATGACTATTAATCTCTGACTTTCTGTTACTAAATTCATAGATGAAAGGTCATATACTGCCTTGTTTAATGTCACTCATACCTGATATAGACCACTAATGAGCTATTTGGTAATCTTTTAGCAGCCATCTGCATTAGAAGTGCATTTGATCAAATGACACTCCTGAAAGCGGGAATGAGAGAAAGGGGTTAAACTGTAGGCAGGAAAGGGAAGGCAGGAACCAAGCAGCAAACAATTGGCACCTGGGCTCCATTGAAGACTAAAAGTGGAAAAAAATGGCTTAATTGAAAAATCTGCCCATTGTGTGTGACTGCTAGCCTCCAAGGGAAACAAACAAACCCATTCAAAGGAGAAAAAAAAAGCAAAGAATTGGAAAATCCTGTGCTGCTGTGCAGACTTGGGGTGTTTAACTCTTCCCAGCCCAGGGCTATGGGTAGAAATATTTTTCATAACTGAAACACCATCTCCCTTGTTAAAACATTCAGTTGCATGAATAACTTCTTAACTCCTTCTAGCATCTTCCATCACCAGCTGGAGCTATCAGGGGCTCCCAGGGCAGCATCGGACCTATGGAAAACCCTGGTCATGGTGGAACGCGTGGGGAGGGATGGTCCCTTATTTCTTTTCCATCTCACAGGTGTCCTAAAAATACGGATCTCAGTTATCCTGCTCAGTTCAGAGTTGTTTGGGAAGTGTTTCAATACATTTCTGCTTTAACTTTAATAATAACTTTCTCTAGAGTTTGCAAACCTCAGCAGGTTTCTTCTGCAGAGCAAGGCAATGGGGGCTTGGTTTGCTTCTCTGCCATCAAGCCCAACCTTCCTCAGCGGTGAGTTGCTGAGACCCCCTCGAAGACAGTTTGGGAACCCTCACATATTATTCCTGAACCTGATCCATAGTGAGGATGGCTCACAGCAACAAGCCTGCTGCTCTCCAGTATGTGGCACGTTTCACTTTTGAATTATTGGCTAGGAATAACATCTTATTTACACAGTGCTCGCCAGAATTGCTGCTTTGATAAATATTGGATAATCTAGGCCAGTCCTAGCTTCTTTGGACAAGCAGCTTTTGTGCAAAAGCTCTTAATAGCGCTGGGTGGATGCAAGGTGTAATTTAATTGAATTATCATATCCAACTGTATTTTCCAGAGCACATAGATGCTTCAACCCAGTTGTCTGCCATATGAAATGCCATCGCCCTAATGGCATTGGCTAGCGTTGTTTCCAGCTTGAAGTGCTCTGGGCTTCAGTAGGCAAAATGGTATTTGCAATGAGATATAAGCCCCGAGTCCTCAAAGAGGTCAGTTCTTCCCATAACACTACAGATGTCCCTCGTGCTGTCTTTTCTGCCTCTTAGCTTTTCACTTATCTAACTGCTGAACTCCTCCTCGTGCATTTTTATAAAGTTATGTTTGAATATGACTGATTTGCAGGCTTTTTAAATGTGACTCTCTTGGGTGTCTCTCCATGTTTAACCTTGCTGTTGAAAAAAGTCTAATGTGGATGGTGACAAAGGCTGAGGATGGAGCTAATTTTAGACTATTCATAGTTGAAAACATAGGACTTTCCCTTCCAAATTTGGCAAAATGAACATGAGGCAATTGGGTTTGTGTGCTATAAGATATCTCCAGCAATGACTTCCTGAGGCAGTGAATTTCATTGTCCTTTATTTTCTATAATTCTTTTGAGGGCACAGTATTTTTTAAAATACTTTAATATGCATTTTGGTAGCATGACTTATTGTTTCAGAGACTTTTTATGATACAAACTAGAAGAAATTATTTTATTTTGCTTTTTTGTTTTTAATTTGTCCTTGGCACTGCTAAAGCATTTGTGCTGATTCTGAGGTTTTCTGTGCATGAAACAGTGGTGGTGGTGGCATTCCTATTATACCGGATTTCTCTAGTTGTGTTTGGAGCTGCTGCAGCATCTTTGTGATGTTTAGGTACTTGTCTTAATTCTGTTCCATTAAGCTTGCAAGTGGTGGCATAATTTCAGAGGATCAGAAATCTCTGTGCGTATGCCCCGAAGGGCTGCCGCCCTTGAGGCACTAAAAAGGGTCCATCCTGTGTTGAAGCCCCAACAATATCTCCACGTTTCTGTGCAGGGGTACTGCAGGGGTACTGCTGCTATGTCCTTTTTTTAACTTGAGATCTCCCATGGTTTGAGCGCTCCCCAGAAATTCAGAAGCCCTGGGTCTCAGGCTTGCTCCACAGAGAGCACCTTCATTTTACATTGTATCATTATATTTTAGACCTATCTCTGGTGCCCCAAAGCTGCAATTTTTTGTGCATATTTTCCATCTCTTTCTGGTTTAACAAACCCTTAATTATGTTATAAAGAGTGCCAAAGCTCTAACAGGAGAGTCTTCTCCTACCCCAAATGTTCTGGATGTGATGTGAGTCCCCTGAGGGGTTTCTGCTGGGGTCTCTCCCACTCTGGTCGATGCCCTGATGGCTGGACTGGATTGCTGGAGCTTTCTGTTCTCTAAACCCGCTTCCAAAGGTGTCAGGCTTATTGAGGGAACTGCCTTGGTGGTCCCTTTGCCTGGAGATCTCCATGCTGTTGAGATGCAGGTGTGGAAGTGGGGAATGAGCATAAAGGAGGTCTCTAGAGAGAAAAAAAGCTTTTCGATGGAGAAGAGCTTGGCTAACAAGATGACTGCCCATTCAGAGAGCTAGTTGCTGGCAGTCCTACTCCAAGGGGCCTTTTTCTCATCTATCTTTAATAGAAAGCGCGTACACCAGAAGTTCGACTTGCCACATTACAGAGATAAGTCACCTGCAAGTGACTGTAGTGCTCTTTGCAGACTAGCCCCAGGCCCTGCTCTAACATTATCATCTTTCATGTTGTTAATAAAAATAATAGTGCCAGCATGTCAGGAGTTCAACTGCCCGGCTAAAAGCAGCCCACAGAGCCATGGTATATGCCTGCCTTTTTACTCTAATTCAAGACTTCTAGCAGCGTTGAATTATGAAAGTCCTGCTGGCAGAAGCGCCAACACAAGGCTGTCACAGAGCTGAAAGCCCTGCTCGAGTTTCCTAAGCCATGGGTTTAATGCCTGTTCATGTCCCACGTAAATATGGTTCAAAATCAGGTCCGTAACTACGTATCTCCATCGCAGAGTCACTCTGTGTTGGGAAAAGCATGGAAGAAGCCCGGGCATGGGAGAGCAGGAGTGGCACGGGCTGCGGTGCTTCGGCACAGCTGGGAAGGGGAGGGGGGTTTAGTTGTTTGCTGTAGCATCTGCCCACGCTATGCTCTCCTCTAGTTGGTACCATCATTCCCTTATCAGCCAAGGTTTTACCTTGAACTTCCAGAAAGGCTATGCTCCAGCACCCCATTGGGAGGATAACGTTATTAGAAAGGCTTTTAAGTAATTATATTCGAGCTGTAAGATTCCACAAGAAAAAAAAGGCCATAAATTCACATCTGCTTTGGCGTCAGACACAGCTCGCCCCTGGTGCCACTTTATGAAATTGCTCTGTCGGTGCTTGCAGGGCATCGCTACCTCCTCGAGGAGGAGATCGGGGCAGGACTGAGCTCGGCATGGAGGGAATGATGGCACTGCCAGCACAGCAGCTGATTGATATTTCAGAGGACGTGAGTGAGCGGTGACTTTGTGGCAGATTAAACCAGCCAACGTCCCACATGCTCCCATAAATGCTCCTGCATCTGCTTCCTTTGTGTGCCGAAAAGGCAGCTCTTATCCATATTCCTTTCAAAACTGAAACAAATGGGAAAATGTAACAATTTGATATTGGTACTTATTTGCATTAAAAGTAAAGGATTCTCTGTTAGGATGCAGTGGTAGCACGCAGCAGGCAGCCCAACCATGTATTATTAACACCGTCTATTCGGCTACAGCTCTAGAAAACAACACGAAGAGAGAGTTAGGGTTGAGCTTATCGGTAAAGCACACCACAGGGATGCTCCAGCCCCAAGAAAATGCACACTGAGGAATTTAAATTCAAACCTAAATTTAAGTTACCAACATTTTAAAGAGAAGCACAGAGATGTTAGGACATAGACATGCAAAAATAAGCACCCAAGCCACCTTAACTCTGCCCTGAAGTAACATTAGGAGTGGAAATGTTAATTCAGGATTATTCTCTTTCATTATTTAGTCTCCAACTAAATTGACTTAGTCATGGTTACTTGTCTAATTTGTGATGAAGGAAGAATTAAGGCTGTTGGCTTCAATCATGAAATCAAAACAAAAGTTGTTTCCAGCCTCAAATATCTGAAAACAAGCTCACTTTACAGATCGTGGGGCTTGCTTGCTATTGCTTATTCCTCTCCCCAACGTTATATTACCCTTCATGCTTTCTTTCTCCTTTATGGTACTCTCTGGTATGCCAGCACTTATTAAAGAAAAAAAATGAAAAATTCATACAGAGGATTCTGAGACATAAAAATATTATGGATAATGGTGCAATAGCTGTCTCTTCTTTTTTCTGCTTTTGGCATTTTTATAACACCTAAAGGTTTAGGGAGCTGTTTTGTTTTTAGCGCATACAGTAGATGGTCAGAAGACTTATGTTGCCTGCGTTGCTTCACAGAGTCTTTCAATTTGCCCTGTTATCCTCTCAGTGTGAAATGTGGGTCTGTTTGCTCTGCAAGGCCACTGTCTGAAGCGTGTCATGGCAAGGTGACCAGCCGTAACCCTCCCCAGGCAGTCTGCCAGGCAGCCTCTGCCACTGCTCTGCAGAGGAATCGGAGCTCAGGGCAAAAGAGATTCATTTGGTGGGGCTTAGGAAGCAGATGAGAGTCTCTTGTTGCTCCTCACCCACTGGTGTGGTCCTGAAGCAAGACAATCAAGCTTCAAGAGCCTTTTTCTTTCGGTATTCATATTTATAATTCAAGCTGTTGTGTAAGTAGAAGAGCCCCTTGATAGGGACCTGATCAGGGACTGGATGCAACTGGCTTTCAGACCAGGTGGTGTCAATAACAGAAAGTGGGTATTCAAAATTTGCTTGGCAGAAGAAGGTAGAGTCTCCTCCCACCTTGCAGTTCATCCCTGCACTGGAGCCTGTGGGCAGGAACAGAGGTCTCTTCCCCCTACCCCTAAGAGGTTCATAGCCTGAAGTGTTTTGCCTGGCCATTAACCCTCGCGGGATTTCCAAGTGCTGCTCCCGCATCTATGCGAGCACCTGCATCTCAGCATCCTTGGGCAGGGTGGCCCCAGATCTTCTCCCCGCCGTGTGAAGATCCATCTCATCTCTTCTTGCCTCTTTTTTTGAATTTGGCTCTTACTAGTGTCATTCAAAGGCACCTCTTTGTGTTGGAAGAGAGAGTGAACCGGTCTCTTCACCTTCTCTGTGCCACTCGTGGTTGTGCGCTCGTATTGTAGTTGATGAGGGTTGGAGGAAGACTTAGACCTCAGTGCAGGAAAATGGGCTGCCATCGCCTTTGACCTTTCATTGTTCTCCTCGAGGAGCTACAGCTGTGGAAATGAAGAACAAGTACAGCTATAGCATTTCAACAGCTGCTGTCGACAGGGCTAGTAAACATGATTTTTTAACTGCTTCCTGGGAAAAGTAAAAATGGGTTTCATACAGGATGTGATGCACAAAATGTGGTTTCCCTGAAAAACGCATGGCTGTAATCTGGAAGTTATTTTCCAATGTGATTGTGAAATGGCAGAGTTTTACTCACGGTTTAAGTGCAAAACTTCAATACAGACTTCAGCAGGGTACTATTACAGTATCTCCCTGCAATCAGTTACTAAAATAAAGAAGACATCCAAGAGCAAAAAGTGAAATTGATTTTTTTAGATATTTAATAACTTCTGAGCAAGAGTATAGCTCTTTAATTCTAAAATAAGGAGTCTAGTGTCAGTTCACATCCTCCTTAAAGTACAAGCTGCTGGAACTATAGATTTCATGAGAATCTGTCTTTTTCTTTTTCCCTCTTTTTTTTTTTTAAAAAAAGAAACACAAGTGTCAGGACTTGTGGGAAAAAGCTGAAAATGTGACCCAAATGTACGCTTGGAAGGCTGAAGCATGTCAGAACAAATAAAAGGCACCTCAGTTGGTTATTTCTATTTAAGTCACAGCACTTTTGGAGGCTTGTTTTGGCACGATCAATTAGTTCCTCTGTGCTTTTTCACCTTCCGTAGAAGCAGTGGGAGCTTTACAAGTACCATTTTATAATCCTCAAACAACCTACTAATGCTTTCGTTTCCCATCAATTTGTTGCCAGGCACAAAGGGGTTTAATCACAAAATGATTGATAACTCTATTTAAACAGAACATTAGCCTAATGACGTATGAAACTGTAGCAGAGTTGTTAGCTTATGTACAAATGTATTCCTTAAAGAGCGACTGAAGTTGCCTTGTCTGGCATCTGAATCGGTTCGCTAATCTCTCTGCAAATTTCTCCTTAGCATTAATCTTCTGCTGATGAACACTCATTAGGCACATTGCGAGCACTCACTCGGTGCCCATGGCCGTTCCCAGCGCCTTGGGAGAGAGTCGGCGGTGTAAGAAGAGACCTAGGTGGTAGGTGACAACAGGACACCCGTGTTCAAGGCTATGAAAAACTGCACGTAGCCCACACCCTCAGTGCAGCCCGTGCTGCTCCATGCCTTCTCTCCACACGAGGCTGCTCCATCTCGGAGGTCACGAGGCCACGTCTTTGAAGTCTTCCTGAACGCTGCTATTATCTGAATCGTAATATTCTTTTTTTTTTTTTTTCAGAAGAGGTGAATCTTTTAGCTACCTTATCCAGTGGTTTTCTTCAAAACACCAGTAATTAAGAGCCAAAGCACGGTGCAAGCATTTAGGAATCTGGCCAGCAGCACGCTCTCCTGGATGCCCTACCAGCTCTGGATGACCCCTGTGTTTCCAGTCAAACCAGCTCCCTGGGGTCTGGGCTGAACTGGCTTGCTGCAGATGGGCTCTGCTTGAGCCCTGCAGAGCATCCCCATATCACATCTAGGACTCACATCCTAATTTTTTTTTTTCCTCCCAAAGGCTCAAGCTGACAAAACTCATGGAGGGTGAGCAATACATGGAAATAATGATGAGACAGCAAGAATCTAATACCAGCTGCACAATGATCACAATGTTTGCAGTATGACATCCTCTACTTAAGAGCACGACTTAATCATGTTGTTGCTGTGTTTTGCATAGTTGGGGCTAGGCGACACGATGGATATCTGGCTCTCATAACTAGAACTGGTCAGCAGTTTTGGCATGTGCCTTAAAGCTCCATGAAGCTTTGTTTTTTCTAGTGTTCCCAGACGTGTAGCTATTGCCTAGGAAGCAGCAGGGTCTTGGTGCCATCTTTTACCCTTCCCAGAGCTCCCCCAGCAGCATCTTTTTTAACAAAGGACTTGGCCAACAGGACCTTGCAACTGCTGCAGATGTATTAAGGGTTGTCTAAGGCAAACCAGGCTTTGCGTTGTACACCTGGGCTCATGTCTGAAGCAGGCGGGACAGTGAAGTTGCTGCTGAGCCCTGCATTTGCCATCTTTAATGGGAGATGTTTCATTAAAGACTTTCAGCTGTAATGAAGTTAATCTTTGTGTGAACCAGAACTCACCCAACCTCCATGTGAAACCTCTGGTACTTTTCCATTATCACATACTTAGAGCAAATCAGGTTTATTTAGCCAGTGCATTTATAAAGATTATACAGGCTACATCACCATTTTAGAAAGGCTTTTCACTGCACATTTATTTTTCTTCTCTCCTTCTAATTAGTATTTGGCCAAGGAAAGCTCCAGCTCCACTTCTAATGCTACTTGTTCCTGGGTGACCAGCTAAGAAATACTCCACGTGTCATTATGTCGTTATCCTCTATCTTCACCCTAAATGTCCCTCTTATGGATGAAAGGGTCCCTCCTGGTAAGTGATCCCCATGCATCCTGACAAGTCTGTCAATCCTACTCTGCAGAGCATGTGTCCACCCCAGATACCTGATGACAAATGAACGATGATTGATATTTCTTTCATACCCTGCAACAGCAGCCATTAACTCTGCTGGAGTTGTTCTGTCGCACTAAAGACTACTGGGAGGATGGTTTGCAAGTCTTTTATGTCCAAAACACAGCTATTTATATTCTGAATACTGTACAGGAATGATGGGAAGTGAATCATCAAAGATGTTTTGATTACATGAATAAGATTCAATTTCAAGTTTATCCTAATGATGCAAATATCCTTCCCTGGAGATGCATGCGTAGTCTCCTGCCACACTGGCAGCCGTACAAGGTAGGGCTTTGCCCCTTTCAGATCTGGCTAATTAAAGAGAAGGACCTGGTCGGTAATTCGGTGGGAGATCTCCAAGCCAAATTTGGCATAAGGGACAGAGTGGTCACTTTTACTTATTACATCACAGATTTTTCTATCTGAATTCATACCAAACCTGCAGATCATACCATCCAGGAAGGAAGTCACACCCCGGCCAGCTGGAGCTGTCACCCATCGGCCAAGGTGGCTTATGTTGGCCAGGCTTTAGCGCTTCTTTCTGCTCTGCTTTCTGCCCTGCTCCTACTGTCTTATATCATTTTCCACCTCATTTTCCCACTTGCAAAACACCACCTGCGTGATCGCAGTCCAGCCTGGGTAGGAAAACCCATGGCGAGGAGCTGGGGACGGGGAGCCCTGGGGCCACCCCAAGGTGCACCACGCTGCCTCCTGACTCGGGACACTGAAGATCTGGGTGGGTTTTCTGCAAGACGACGCTTCCTAGCACTGATGCCCTGTTTTAAGTGTTACTTTAGACAGGTATGTGCTGCCTCCCTCCAGTCCTGCTTGCAACAGGACAAGATTTTTCTCCTCGTATTGCAGTGTTGTAGAAGCTGATGAGAAGCTAGGTGTTTCAGTCTGAAGCTGGTGACTGCAGGCATGGTACTTGTACAGCAGATGCTAGCTGATGGCATTCATTGCTATTATTTATTACACTCTTTGCAATAAATTAATAAGACCCCACTATCAGAAGAGATCAAAAATAGGCTACTTCAACATGCGGTAGGATGAATACTTGTGGGGAAATCTTGAGGGAAGAGATGCATAAGATTGCTAGAGGAGCTTCTCCTTCCCCCACCATCTATAAATAGCCTCACGCTGGGAGCTTGAGGAGAGGTCTTTAATTAAACAGAATGGTTTATAATTGTCGTGGTTTAACCCCAGCCGGCAACTAAGCACCACACAGGTGCTTGCTCGCTCCCCCCTGGTGGGGTGGGGGAGAGAATCGGAAGAGTAAAAATGAGAAAACTCATGGGTTGAAATAAAGACAGTTCAACAGGTAAAGCAAAAGCTGTTCACGCAAGCAAAGCAAGGAATTCATTCGCTACTTCCCATCGGCAGGCAGGTGTTCAGCCATCCCCAGGAAAGCAGGGCTCCATCACGCGTAACGGTTACTTGGGAAGACAAAACATTGTAACGCTGAACGTGCCCCCCTCCCTTCTTCTTCCCCCAGCTTTGTAAGCTGAGCGTGATGTCATATGGTGTGGGATATCCCTTTGGTCAGCTGGGGTCAGCCATCACAGCTGTGTCCCCTCCCAGCTTCTTGTGCACCCCCAGCCTGCTCGCTGGTGGGGTGGGGTGAGAGGCAGAAAAGGCCTTGACTCTGTGTAAGCACTGCTCAGCAGTAACTAAAACATCCCGGTGTTATCAACACTGTTTTCAGCACAAATCCAAAAGATAGTCCCATACTAACTACTATGAAGAAAATTCTCTGTATCACAGCCAAAAGCAGCACATTCTTCCCCCCTTATTCCATACCATTTATGTCATGCTCAGGTCCCACACTATCCAATACATCCTCATTAACCACCACGCCCCTTCCCATCCTTTGATACAATACACAGATATTATTCCTTTAGTCTACAGACCGCCCCTGTGAAATGTCTGTAAAATGTCCATAAATGTCCACAAATGCCCATTGATTTCATTTAGTCCATCAAAAACGTTACCCTGGAGATACTGATGCCCTCATCCGGTATTTTCTGCCAGTGTCCTAGATCTCAGTCATCTTTAAGTCTTAAAAATTTTAAGGTACTTCTGACAGAAACAAGGAATGGCAGGTAACTCTCATTTTCCATGTGTTCCCAGGTGGGGCACGCCTATATCACGCACATAGAGTGGGAAGCTAGCTTGAAATGCAGTCTTTTTCATGCAAGCAAAACACCTGTGATGAACCATTTCCTACCAGTCCCATGCTAGGTCCAAGATACAAACCAATGGCATTTCTACATATGAGGAAACATTTCCATTGAACGTGGGTTTTTTTCCTCTTATAGTTTCACTCCTTTTGTCCGCGCATTTACCTATAGCAAATACTTTATCCTTATACATAGGCACCATTGTTTTCGAGAGGAATGGATGGTTCCTACAGCACAGCCATCTGCTGCTTGTTGCAGGCTGGTAGCAACCCACTGTTTTTAAACACCACTACAGCTATGAGCATGTAACACCTGAAAGCACGTTGACTAGTACCCCATCCCTTTTCCTCCTCTTTTCCTCTAGCAATTTTTGACACGCTCTCCAAATCTATGCTTTTTTTTTCTTCCCACATCAGTTTTTCCCATTCATGTCTCTTTGTAGACTAAGAAGCGTTGTCTCAAAATCTGTGCTGTGCTCATGTGGAGGTGACCTGGCAGCAAGCAGAGATGCATGTGTGATGCTGGGGGGACAAAAACAAGAGCCCCCTGATTTGGGAGGAGAACTCCCAAACTGCCGTGGTTGTTTTTATACCTATTTAGGATATTTGTTGTCCTTCATTGGGTGTTTTTCTGGTTTGTCTCCCTCCTACTATAAAGTTCTGATTGCAAATAATAATTTCGTACAGAACTATATGATTTTTTATTATTATTTATTTTATTTTATTAAAAACAAAGCAAAACAAATACGCATTTCTGTGGAAGCATGTTCTTTACCATGTAGGCTGCCGCAGGTTGATTAGCCCAGTTCATGCTAAGAAAAGCTGTGCTGGTGGTAACGTTCTTTCACCTGCCTGCAGGAAAAAAAAAAATCCATTTTTTTTTTACTTGGAGAATTGAAAATCAATGTTAGTTTACTGGCTGGAGCTCAGCTACAGCAAAACCTGGGCCAAAATCTCTGCAGGTGTAAAGTGGTACAGCTGCTCTGGCTGGAGGGCGCTCGCGCCAGCTGAGCCAGCCGGGTTTTATTGCTTATTTGATCAAATTAAAGGATATTCACGTCTCATGTCAATTCTGACAAAGCGTTTTGCAAGCAGGAGTATTAAAGATGGCAAAAAGTCATGCATACACCCACGTATTATTTGGTACAGTTAAAAAAAAAAAAATCAGGCTTGCATTGTCAGCACAGCATCCCCAAGCTGTAACTGACCCTAAGACCTGTCCTGCTCCCAGTGAGGTCCAACTGGGCTGTTACTCGCATGGTGTGAGCAGTGGTCACCCTAAAAACTGAGAGGGATCCCACTGTTTGCACCAGCGAAGAGCCTGAGCCATCACTTCCAGTGGTTACCAGTCCTGTAAAATCCTGGGAACACATTGCTCATGGGGACTGGGTAGTGCAAGCGATGGGATACGGTCCTCACTGAGGAGGGATGTTGCCTGTGGGTATCAGTCCAGTCGAAGACTGTGGGGATCTTTATTAATACAGTTTCTCATGCCTCTGCAGAAAACCAGCTCAATTTCTTCCACTAAACCCAGATGAGCAAACTAGACTTTTCATCGTATCCTTGCAAAACCAAATAAAAATTGCAATATATCTGCCTGCAGGTGATGAATACAATTATATCCCCCTCTCCTTTTTTTTCTCCCCCAAAGAAAAAAGGCATCTTTCACTGCAGAAAAATCTGTCCTTCATTTAGCGAAGCCGGCAGCTGTCAGGAGAGGAAAGACGCAGATTGACAGGGGAAAGAAACAGCAAAAGAGCTCCCAGAACATTGTACAAAAAAAATAATCTTAAGATGTTGACCTCGCACAGAAGTGTGTATAATCAAAGAAAAAACAGCAATATAATGTCCTGGTTATTTCCTAAATGGGAGTACTGTACACACTGCAAGGTATCCCGCTCTGAGAGCCTGCACTTATATTTTTCTTGTGATTTTTCCTCCAGAACAGGAAATCTGGCATGTTTAGAGGTTAGTCCCCTTATTTCTGAAAGCCTTGCACTCTTTTTTTTCCCCCATCTCTTTTCTTGATCATATTATGGTCTGGTTTTATCAGATTACTTCGGGGTTGGTAATTCGCAAGGGCACCGTCACAGTTGCGTTACATTTGTGACCTGCATGAGAAATCACATACTGTATCATTAAAACCCAAATCATTTAAAAAAAAAAATATTTTCTTCCACCTCCTCTCCTTGAGTTCATGTAGTCTTTGAATTTTTCCTCCACTTTAATATTCTTTCTGTCCATAATCCAGTTCACTTCCAGACCCTGCTGTTCAGCTGTTACTGAAACGTCGTCTTCAGAAACACCGAGGGGGGAAATGTTGATTTGTTTTGATCTCAGGGGAAATAACGTAACTCAGCGACAAGCCCACCAACAGCAACTCTTAATACACAGCTAGACAACTTGCAGAGAAATCACCTTGCTGTTAGGCTGCATACACATATTTAATTGCATTTAATTCTTGAACGCTGATACAACTCGTTTCAGCTGTATGAATAATGGGGTATTTTGTTGCTTCACTGGCTGAACCAAAGGAGACTAGAGGAAAAAGAAACCCCATAAACTGGTTTCATTTTCAGGTTCTTTAATCCTCTTTGCTACGTGGCCTTTTAAAACTCTTTTTGTTGTTTTTATTATGAAATGGACAAAAAATGTAGTTTCAAAATAAAAGTTGAAACGTTTCATGAAGATATTTCCTAAAGATAATTCAGATGGGAGGAAAAAAGGCTAAAACACAGCATTTGGGCATACCTCCAATTAGGCTTTCGGGTAACTTCTGCCCAAACCTGCACCGTTTCGGCTGTGAATGTACATTTTGCCAGGCAGAACTGGGGCAGGCACAAACGCGAGGCCAACCCGCACCAAAACGACCTTTTTCTCCCTTGTAATCGCACTGCATTTCTCACACTGGCATTCTTACAAATGCTGAATTTTCAGACTCTGTGGCCTCTCAGGGTACTAATGTGACCACGCTGGGAAGAGCTTTCCTACAAGTGATAGCTTCCTCACAAAACGGGACTATTCCTTCCAGTAGTGACTCTAGAAACACGCAGGGTTTGGCCGGGATTGATGTGCACTTTACCAGTTTACCAGGCTACCCGCTGGCCAGCCAGCTTTCCTAAAGCATAGTATTTATTCAGAACAAAAGCATTTCAGAGGAAAAACTATTAGAGCAGCAACGCGATGCCCACCTCACTCTGGAGGTGGTCACCCCTCTTCCAGCCGAGACCCAGCAGGCTGGTGGCACTGTCACCCGCCATGCACTGATGGTGCTATGGTGGGACCATCATGTCCAAAGTATTTGCCATCCGGTGGCTTCCCAAATCAGGTCAAAGCATCCTCTGCCATCAGGGAATAAATTGCTGATGGATTTGTTGCTGGCATTATTTCTGCATTTGGGGAACTGTAGTCATTATCCGGCAGTATATTTAGTTCCCATTTGAAGCTTCTTCTAGACTACCTATTGAGCTTGAAAGTTAAGTTGGTAACCCAGACATCTCCAATGCCAGTTAATGTCAAGGGCTGAATGCCTTCTTCTTCCACAACATGTAATTGAAATGGTGACACTTCAACAGAACAGCCCTGAAACACCCCACGGTGCCAGGGTCTTCCCTGTACCTTGCTGTCCCCACGTTGTTCCCGCTGCAGGCAACCACCCACCCTCCGGTGAGGGGCCGGGGGCTGTCAGGGAGGAGATGCGGGAGCAGAGATGAGTGGAGGGATGGCGGAGAGGAGCAAGTGGGAAATCCAGCATGAAGGATTTCAAAGGCCACAGTACAAAGACATGAGCCATCAGCCAGGTTCAGGGACCTTGGAGGCGCTTGCTACAAAATGAGACTAACAAATAAATAAACCCTGGATTTTAATTAACATGTTCTTTCATTCATGCACAAAATTAAAAACCCATCCATCCTCAATCACCATCATCTCTTTTCTTTTTTTTTAATTAGGAGGTTTTGCTATACTAATTGTTACATTTGTCCATTTCCATCAAATCAAATCAAACTAATGACAGCCAGATGGTTGCGCCTCTCAAGATGCCTCACTCAGGGCTAATCCATGCCCTCTGCTGTGCAGAGGAGCAGAGGGAGCCTGTCCTCTTCCTCCGGGCACCGAAAGGACAGGATTAAAAAATACATACTTAGTCAGCAGGAGGCAAAGCCGGTGAATATCGCTGCGACCAGCTCTCCTCACAGAGCCGAGGTTGGATTATCCACCCTGTTCATACACTGTTCTCAAAAAACATGCGAAGGGCTGGATGGGGAAGAGTAAGCTGATGTCTCTGGAGCAGAAACAAGGTGCGTTTGATCTCTTCAGTCACTCTGAAGGATGTAAAGACTCGTACATGCCCCCTGCCCGCACGCTCGCGGCACGCTGTGTAGATGCTGTGTGCATCCTCTTGCGCGCTCTCTACCTCCTGCTTGGTCCATAACCCGCGCACACAAAATTATCAAGGGCGAGATTTGTACCCACGTCTTTTGCTCCACAATAACAGACTCGAGATGTTGTTCCCGGCAGCTCCTGATAATACATGCATATTAATAATTACAGCATTTTATTTAAGAAGCGGTGGGTCAAACCTGTTGTGATTGCTTGAATGATACTTGAAAATTATTACAGGGTGCACCCATTGTAAGTTAGGATAATTAAAGCTGCTGTTATTAACACTCTGCCCTTCCCTATTGCCGGTTTAATTTCCTCGAACGTTTTTACATCCTGCTCCTCATCCTGCCTTGGGGATTTTTAGTAAAATTCAATAACCATTTTCCTTTCTAATTTGTCTATTAAGGCACCATCTTATTTTGCCATCAGAGCTCAGAAGCGAGTTAAGCCTCCGTGCAAACTCGTCTGCTGCTAGTGCTTCCCCCTGCTCGGGGCTGACAGCCCAGCCAGAAACCGGGGGTGCTTGTGCAGCTCTTTCATCAGGTCCCGCGAGCAGCTGCTTTCAGAGACCCTCCCAGTTAATAAGGGTCTCTCCAAGGACTTTGAGGCAGGCTTTAACACCCATGGATTTTGGGAGGCTTGACTAGTCAAGCACTGGAGCAGACTTTTCGGAGTCATCTGTTAGCTTACTAGTTTCGCTGGATACTTTTTTCCTAACTTCACGCTGGTAGATGCAGCAGGCACGTGCATCCAGAAGATACACCACTCATCCTATACATTGCCCTATACAAAGCCAAGAGTCCCGGCTGAGGAGCGCTCGCCTCCCCAGCGCACAGGGCAGAGGCGTGCAGCCTCTCGGCACGCCACCAGCACGGCTTACTGGGATGTGGGCGCCCACGTACTGGGCAGGGCTCTGCCCGCAGCTGCGTTGCGCCCGTGTCCAGCCCTGTGCCAGTTCATGGGCGCGCAGAGCCAAAAACCTGGGCAACGCCTCCCCGATGGAGGAGGATTTTTTAATTTGCTGTGTTCCCAAGGTCAGGAGGAAAACCACCGGTCTGTAACAGCCATAGCCACCACCCGCTGCAGCCCAACTTTAACAGGAAAGCCTCAGCTTTCCATCTTTCCCTTTTTTGATGGACAACCCTGTTAGGAAGGAAAAATCATGACCACAGACTGTGGTTCCTCAATCTTGGCTCAAAAAAAAATTGTGGCTCATTTTTTTATTTATATTTTTACTGACGCAAGCAGAACTTGTTCACTGGGCATTCAGGCAATGCTGTCTCTCTGTAATTTCAATGCTTGAACCAAAGTTTCGAGTTAAGGGAAGCCTTCCTCCATACCTTCCAACCTCTGGGGACATTAAGGTTCCCTCTGGGATAACCCTTGAGCTCCGTCTCCAAAAGGCAATGCTGAAGAGGAGTTTTTTTGGGTTTTGGATCCCTTGGCTTGCACCAAATGCCTTATTCTGGCATGGTTCAGAAGAGCAGATGCTCCCGCAGATACCGCAGGGGCTTCAGCTCTTTCTCAAGCTCTCAAGGTACGGCTAAAGACATCAGGAATCAATCTTCAGGCTGTTTAAAAGCAGGTATTGCTAGCAAAGATGTGATGGGATTTTCTCTGCCTTCAGGCTAGGCTGACTGCCTCAGTTAGCAGCTGGCATCGGGAAGGCTCCCGTCATGCTTTTTTCCGCGTCTTAAGCTGTTTTACAAATCGCAGTGGCCAACACTTTCCCATCCAGACACCAAACCAAGTGGCACTGCACTCACAAAACAGAGAGGCAGCACCTGTGGCTGCTACTGGTATCACTGGCCTTTCTGAGACAGGCGGGGAAGGGTTAAAAGGCACCTGGGACTGTTGCGCCTGGGGCCTAATGATGAGGAGCTCCAGCTATAAAAGGCTGCAGGAGGAGCACAAGCTCTTGAAATGGAGACTAGGAGCTGGGTCCTGGTGTAGCCTTGATACATAAAAAGCATGTGTCTGGTGGGAAAGGAGGCGTGAGAACTGACTGTGCTGCTGAAAGTAAGTGATTTGGGGGGGGAAAGAGCTGAGGTGCTGGTGCATGTGGTGAGAGAGGCTGGACAGTCTTTGACAGAAGATGTTGGCTCTCAGATAGGAGTCAAAGATTCCTCTGCTAATATAACATTTTCCTCCCTTGTGATGGATGCTGGTATCCACCTGTCCATGTATTTTTGTTTTCGAAAGGTTAACAGCCATTTGGTTAAGCCTGAAGGGGTTTCTGCCCCAGCTCCTGGCAGGAGGGCAGAACTGGGAGAGATGAGGAAAATTGTCTTTACCAATACACTAGACTGGAAATCACAGTCTTCTAGCTGCAGTTTCATAGCCTGTGTGACCTGACCTCATGGGTCAAGGGGCAGACAAAATTCAACACCATCTACTATTAGTTAGTTAATACTTAACCCAAAAGTTGGGGTTGGCGGCCTCAATGAGCTACAGCTGTGCTGGAGATAATGGGTTTAGCTTTGGGAGGCATCCAATGCCTGCATAAACCCAGGGGATGTGGTAACCCCCCAGGGACATTTGGGATGGTGCTGAGCTGACTCCTCTGGCTCTGCTTCATGGAAGCCTCCTGTGGCCTTGGGATGCTGATGCATCTCCCTCTGGCTGGTCCCAGTTTGGGTACCCACTTTCCAGCCTGTATAGGTGCAAAACACCTGGGCGTTTAACCGCATGTTGCAAGGATCTTGTTCTGCCTGCTAAAAGCTCACAGCAGCTGCCCAGGCTAATTTTATAAGTCAGGTGTTTGCCTCTGACAGGCAACTCTTCATATTTTTATGACTA
The DNA here is from genome assembly GCA_020745775.1 of Theristicus caerulescens. Classification (NCBI taxonomy): domain Eukaryota; kingdom Metazoa; phylum Chordata; class Aves; order Pelecaniformes; family Threskiornithidae; genus Theristicus; species Theristicus caerulescens. Next base: position 121,001,053 of record CM036561.1, on the reverse strand, counting down.
GACATTATTACATTGTTCTTTCATTTGATAACTGCTCCAGTAATGGCTTCCACTTGCAGTAAATCTCTTACACTGTCTTTTTTTTTCCCCCTATTAAACATAAGATGATAACCTTTGTGGGAGGCTGTGTGCAGAAATTCAGTGAAGCCTTAAGAGGCTGGGGAGGAGGGGAGATGTGGAGGGGAAACACAGTCAGTACTAGCAAAGTGCCTGGTGGGAAGATGCTTTTGGAGAAACTAATTATACCCTGGAGCACTTGGAAGAACCTACCCAGCATGCAAGTTGAACTGGAAAACGAATATTTAAATGGCTCTTCAAGTTAGTAAGTCTTTGGAAAAAGCTGCTCGATACCTGGAAAATATGCCTGTGACATGAGAACAGATGAGTCTGAATGTGACTCAACGCAAATATTTGGCTTTATTTTACCACCACCACAGAGCAGAACCTATCCCAGTTAAATAGCTTTGCAGACACCAAACAAAATACTTTGATCAGCTCTCCCCAACACGCAGCTGGTTCAGCTTTTACCTTCCCCAGTAGCGCAGCCCTTGGTTTGCAATAGGCAATGCTGGAGCTTGCCCAGAAACCTGGGCTGGGAGCAGGCAAGGCCCCAAAGCTGTGAAGGAGCACTCCAAAGACCTTCTCTGCAGCTGCTCTTGGGCTGTGGCTCCTCTTTCTCATGAGCTTTTTAATACATATTTTATATATATCATCACACTGGAGGGTGACAGCACAAGGAGAGAGGACATCAACACCCAGCAGCACCAGGAGCTTTGCACTTTTTGTCCCCTATTGCAAGATGGTTTTGGTGGCCCGCTACTGGCCAGGTCTGGCTTATCTGGCGGCTCGTTGGCTCTGGAGTTGGGCTGAAATTTGTCAGCGAACTGCAGTGCTAAGTAACTAAACACAACCCTGAGAAATGCAGCGAGCTGCATGGAGGTCTACTGAACTCAGGTAACAACACATCTGTGCGCTTCAAAGCAGGTAACTAATACTGGGTGTGCAATTGCAGGAGGAAGAGGAGGGACTGCAGTGCTTTGGTGCCCAGCAGCAGCGCTGTGAGCGTGTGTTTGAGCCGGACCATGTAGACGAGGTGTAACCCATCATCCCGTGTCTGTAAGTCCCCAGGAATGAAGAGGGCTGACGATGGGGTGGGACTGGTGCTGCATGCGGCCTCCTGCACCACTGGCTGTAGCGAAGCAACTTCAGCTGGGTGCACAAAGTCTGCTGCAGGGTGGCGGTGACTGCTGCAGTTTAATTCAGTGTTGGTATCGGTATTAAACCAGACGCTGGAGCTCTTTGGGGGATGCTAGGTAGTCACGGTCCAAGCCCTGTGCATGGCTGGAAATGCAGGAGTTCTCTATGGAGCCCAAAAAAGCAAAATAAATGTTATTGAGTGGAGCCCCTAATTTGGGCAGCCCCTGCTACCTCTCAATCAGAAGTGCATGTGCAGAAAACAGCGCAGGATTTGATCTTCTAACCCCTGGATGTGCTGGGGTTATGGCTGGAAGATGTTTTCCCACTATGGGGTTTCAAATTCAGGTTGCAAAACCACCTCATCTAAACTGGAGGAAGGGGCTTCTCCCCACCACTTGCCCATCTAAACTACCCCAGCTGCAAACGGGCCTTTTACCTCCAGTCGGAAAACAAGGGAGGGAAATGACAGTGGCTATCTACAGCATGTTTAAGTTCACTTCAGGTAATGAATATTTTGTTGGCTTCCCAAGTCCCAATTAAATCATCATTTACATACTATAATTTAAAGCATGTACTCCACCGGTAAAATCCGTAAGAGCTATAAAGCGTGTGTGTGTATATAGTCATTATTGTTGCTATTTAGTTTCTTATCTATTTTAATAGCTAAAATATTAAAATGGGAAGAGCAAAGTACTGATTATCCACAGATACGCCTAATTTCACATAGCAAAGGTATCTGCTAAAATATACATGTATATAATATAGGTAAAGGAATGTTCATGGGAGACTAACGCTGGAAGACAGCAGCGATTCCAAAAGAATTGTTTCTTCAAGGGGGGGAAAAAAACCAACCCACTCTAAAGCTTCAAATAAAGCCTTTTGCTATGCTTTTAAAAATAAATGCTAGCAACGCATTTTAATTTCCCACGTGGTTATACACCAGCGTTATGAGAAATCCCTTATTTATGAAGCTCCTGGATAAAGCTGGGCACTGATCCTGGAAATGCTTCTATCCCTGTCGATTATTTCTTCAGCGGCTCAAAAATAAAAAGTATTTTGCCTTTTTTTTTTTTTTTAACCTGGCAACCCTACGAGCAGCAGGATGGGAACAGCTCATGCAAGGAAGGATGTACAGCATTTCTCTCTCATTGTGTGATTGGGTTTATGTGGAAAAAAAATTTAAAAGTGTAAGGGTGAAGGGTGGTTCACCCCTCAGGCTGCCTGTTGCTGGCCCTGGGATGAGATGTGGGCGCTGCAGCTGGAGGAGTTTCTGCTGTAGGGCTTATTTTTATTTCCTTTTTTTTGCTTAGAGCTCTGGAGAGTGACAGTGGATGAACAAATGCACTGTTTTCCACGCAAAAATATTTGGTCGTTGGAACTTTGTAAATCTGTAAAATCTGTTGTCTGCCTGCAATGGTGAACTCTTGTCCTCACAGATACCGGTTCACACACAAAAAAAAAATATCAGTTTTTTAGAGGCTGAGCCCTCAGACAGGTTGGATGCGATGAGCCAAGAACATGCTTCTACTTCAGGCACTAATTGGATTTTTAATTTAAAAAAAAAAAGGTGCTGTTAGTTTTTGTCCCATCTTTTCTAAACTTTTTTCGTACCAAAGCCCCATTTTTTGAGGTGAAATCTTAAGTTGTTGCTGCTGGGGGGGGGCCCTGCGCGCCCCGGGGGGCTGTGGGGCCAGGCCCTGACTGGCCTCCCGTGGGGCCAGGCCCGGCGGTGCCCCCTGCTACGGCGGGGCCTTATTTTTGAGGGGAAAAAACCCCCGCCGGAGCGGAGAAGCGCGGCTGGGGGGGGCCCTGCCCGCGGCGGGAAGGCGGCGCTGAGGGCCCCGGCCCGGACCCCGCGCTTAGGCCGAGCCCACGCGCGCCGCCGCGCCCCGCCCCGTTCGCGCCCGTGGCGTGCGCGTGCGCGCGGGGCGAGCGGGCGCGTCCTCGAGGCGGGGCCGCGCGTGCCGCTGCGAGGGGCCGCGCCGCCCCGGGAGCGGGGGCGCCCTCAGGTCAGTGCGCGGGGGGGGGGGGCAGGCGCGCGAGGCGGCCGTTACGGCCGTTACCGGGCGCTCGCGCCGCGCTGAGGGGAAGGCGGTGGCGGCGCGGTGAGGGAGCCTGGGCGGCCCCGCTGGGCCCCGGGCGTTGCGGGGCCGGGGGCGTCCTGCGGCGGGGGAGGGAGCTGCCGGGGGAAGGGACGCGTCGGGGCGGTGGCAGCAGCCGTTCCCGGCGGCGGGGGGTCGGGGGTAGGCGGGCGGGAGGCCGTTGGTCCCCAGCCACCCTGAGGGGACGCCTCCGTGAGGGACGGGGCGGGAGCGGCCGCACCTGAGCGCCGGCATCGCGCCTGCCGCGAAACTTGGGCAGAGAGAGGCGGGGGAGCGGGTGTGGGGAGCGGTGCCCCAGCGGCCGGGCCGGCCGCCGCCGGGTCGGCGCTCAGGCGGTCGGCTCAGCCGGCACAAAGAGCTCCTTGGAAACCGGTCTTTGCCCGATCAAAGTCGTTATTTGTGCCTGCAGCCGTTTCGAAGGGTTTCATCCTTACTTCCCCCCTCCGGCCCCCCGAGTGTTTGCAGCTGCCTTTTGTGCAGAAGCCGGTTGGCTTTGCCGTGGTACCGGGAGTGAACCGGTGGTGATGAACCGCTCTGAAATCGGGTGGTTTGGGATCAAACGGGCAGCGCGAGGAGCACCGAACTTGGGACCGGGCAGTGCCAAGGCGCCCGGGCAGGGGCCTCCTCCGGGGCTGTGCGTGTGGGTAGTGCTTCCACTTGGAGAAATTGAAAGTTATCTAAACCTAAAAGTTGGGATTTGGGGTTGTTTTTCTCTGCTTAAGGTAACGCTTCTTTAAAAAAAGTAGTATTTTAAATATCGATTAAGTAAAACTTCCTAGAGGAACAATTAATAATTGCACCCGGTTTGACGTAAATGCCACCTCCTCTTCTCCGTGTTGGCCAAACTTCCCTAGGTACGTATGTCTGACGACTGAGTAGTTTCAGTTAAGAGCCCACACCTTTACAATTTACTGTTTTCCTCTTTCTTTTGTTTCGAGAAAGTCCATCTGTGGTAACCTTCAGGTTAAGTTTATAAATTCATTTGCCTTTGGTGTTTCCTGAGTGGTGCTGCATTTGAAAATAGGAGGGAGCAGTGGGTTGTTCTCACTTGAAGTAAGAAAAAGTTTGAATCAAGTTATGATACTTCAGTGTTCCTGAAATGATGATTACTGACATACCTAATTAAAACAACAAAGACTGACTGTGTCTTACCTGAAGGGTGCTGGTGCAGGTTTTCTGCATTGTTGTTAGTCCTCACTATACTTTGTTTTCAGCATGTAATCTATATGTCAAACTGTAATCCGTGTCCTGGCCTTGTCATTTATTTTTTGTAGAGTGAGGTGATGTTGGGTTATAGGTATACAATACTGTATTTGATGTTGCTTTAAGTGTTTTATGCTAGTGTCAGGGTTAAAATAGCTTTTTTTTTGGTGGGAAATAACTGGTCTCACCATTTCCTATAGAAAGGAGGTGCAATATGTCATAACACGTAATATCTTGGCTTCTCTGGGTAATTTAACTTTCCATATCAAATCTCTTAGGACCTTATTCATTTGAAATAAGTTCTGCAGGATTGCCAAAGTTGAATGTAGAGTGCAGTACTTTTTTTTAAATCCCCCACAGTAAGTACACTGCAGCTAACTGCACAATAACTTTCCTTGTGTTTCCCCTCCAGCGATTCTCAGCGCTGCCCTGGTGGAAACACCTTTCACAAGCAATATGTAATTTCTTTAGCTTGCCCTTTAAGGCTGAGAAAAAAGATGCAGGTTGCAACAGTAATTTTTATTATTTGGGCGCTTGCTTGTTAGAGCTTGTGAGCAAATATTTTTTCTAAAGTTACCAAACAGTTGTTATGCTTATGATGAAAGGATCAGTGTTAGGGTAGGCTCAATTAAAACAGAGGTCTGATGATGATAGGCCATGCGTTATGTTGTCGGAAGAAATTTAGGTCTTCATCTGTTGTGTGAACTTGTGCAAATGACACTAGTTTTGCAGCAGAATATCATTCATGCCCAGCATTAGCTTTCTCTGATAACTCAAGATAGTTTTCCTGTGATACTCTCTGTACTAACTCCTCCAGGCTTGCAGGCTATTGTTTTGTTTTACAGGAGCAAATGTTCAGATACCTGAGCTGGCATGGAAGCACTGTTTTGTGAGGCACTGTATAAATAAGAGATTAGCAACAGTTTCTATCTCAGAGAGCTGATAGATAAGGCAAAAGAAGGAAGTAAGAGATGGGAATCTTGGAAGGAAAAGATTAAAAGCTTTGTGTGGTAGAAGTTGTCTTCAGTTCTGTTTTCTGCCATAAAGTTGCATTCCAGTCCTGTATCTTAATTACAATACCAAATTATATGTATGTATGTCAGAAAACTGGGGAGGGACGACACAACTTAAGTAAAAGGTCACTTCATTTGAATTTGCAAAATTCCCATTTTCCGGGCCTGGCTTGTCTGTTTTCTGATCCTGCTGCCCTATCTGAGGTTGATAACTCAGCAAGCTAGAGTAAAAGAAAAGCAAGCAAGTCCACCTTCTGGAAAGTGTGTTTTCAAACACTGGTGAACTGTTTGGTGATCTGTGAATGTCTGCTGGCTGTCCTGGGCATGTAGGGTGTAGAATCGCAGAAAACAAATTTGGAAGGCATCTTGAGACATCACCTTGTCCAGCCCTGTTACCTGTATCCTGAGGTTACCTGATATCCTGAATAAATATTTCACCAGAGGATCATGTACCACTTCAGTACAGGGCTGAATGACTTGTTGATAGCATCCTCCTGTGACGGGATAGTTATGTACCAGGTTACCCTCTGTATCCACCCTAGCTGCAGTTTCTCCTCCTCACATCCAAAGCAATTTAAAGGAGTCATTTTCTTCAAAAACCTACATTCTCTGGAATTATAGCTTCACTGCCTCCTCGTTTGCTCAAAGCATGCTTGGTTGCAAGGGTTTTCTGAGAGTACGAAAAGAAAGCAACTCTTCAGTCAGGTAGCGTGTTTGCTTGTGCCTGATAGGTGTGAGATTTTATATGTAGGCTTGTAATAGTTGATGGAACAAAATCCCTTTAAAATCTAATCCATAATACACCACATACTACTTAACAGCCTGTCACCTTGTCCACTTAGCGGGGGAGAAAAGTGCAAGACATACACTAACACTGGGGAGGAGCCGAAGCTAGCTGCCTATTATTTACAGCTGTCCCTTTGTTGCAATATTTTACCTTCCTTTGGAGTCCTCAGCATACAGTTCAACTCGGAGATGAAAGGAATCGCTGCCCTATTAGACAACTTGCTCAGTTTCTGTGGAGGAACGCAGCTCAAAGGGATACCATGTGATGTTAGGGTAATAAAACGCACTTAAACGTGTACAAAGTACACCTAGGTGCATTCGATTTCTTAGTGCTATTTGTTTTTTTGTCTTCAGCAATACTCTCCTGTCAGACCAAGGTGATACTGCTCCATGTATACCAAGAAAAAGTAAAGGTTTTCATACTATATAAAACTGTATAATACATAAAACTAATGTGTATGTATGTTTACCTTGCACAGTCCCTTACTTACGCTGTTATGTTTGATTACTTGCTCCTTCCTTGATTTTTTTCTTTTTCTCTACTAAAGTTCTGACAGGACCTAGGGTCTCTGAAACAGAGTTATTGTGAAGGAGAACAGGCATTTGGGATATCCAAATATTGCTAGGTAAATACATCTTAATGCTTGAAAGTATATTCTGGAACCAGAATTTGAGGAGTATGTGTATGCTTGTCTTGAAAATTTGATTAGTGCAAAGTAGCTGCCATTCACTTGTAAAGAGGAGGAGAAACTAATAGAAATACTAAAGCATAACTGATCTAATAGGCAAGTGTGACTGAAATATTTGCAGCAAAGGAAAGTAAATCTGATTTTCTAAAACAGTTAAGATAAAAATTTGGCAACATCTTTATCCCCCTGTGGAATTCAGCCATTCAAACAGAAGCTGCGTGTGCTGTGAAAGTCTGGAAACCAGGGCAAGTAACAAGATCCACAGCTTCTAACGTGTGGCAAAGGAAGATTAATTCAGCACAGTGCAGTTTAATGGACATAATGTTTGGTTTCATTCCTTGAACTATTTGGATGCAGCTCAGGTTAGCAGCAATCAGTCTCTCATATCTAACAATTGGGGTTATTAAACAGTTGTCAAAAAAATTGCAAGAGTTGTTGTTCATGGGTTTTGAGTCTCACTTCTGAGAAGTGAGAGCCACTCTGTTGGAGAAGGCATTCCTTATCGAATGCTTGTTTTGCCAATGGACTGACTGGTTCGTCTTTTGCGAACTGGGGTAGTCTTCCTCTTCTGTCATTTAAAATGCAGTAGAAAAAAGGACCTGTAGCATTTTTCCCCTTTTTTAAGGTCATTTAGAATACTTTTACTGAGTGGTTCCAGGTATGCTCTTCTACTGTAAACACAAGTGTGCCAAATCACTGACCTGCTTTGCGTTTTTAAGCCACGTGTTTTACATCTAGTGAAGTTTAGGGAACTACGGATTGGCATGATGTAGTTTTCCCATGACAGACGTTCCCTAATGACATTTACATCACAACACCTAACCAAGCTTTCCAAAAGCCCCTCCATTTTTCTTAACCTCGTTGGAAGGTGCTGGTAGCGTGGCAGTCCTAGGAGACTGAAGTTTGCAGGCCACAGAACAGGTATGGCGTGGGTCGTAGCAATATCCTCTCCCCCTCTTTCGTCCCACAGGGTACTTCAGTGCTATGGTTTGACGTGGTGAATGTCTGCACATGAAAAATGTAGTCCTTGAATTATATGCCAACATAATCAACTGTAACGCAGTCCCCGTGTGGATACTCATGGGGTAGTTACTCTTCTAGTGCCATTGGCTCTCAGAAGCGAGGACTCGCTGAGAAAATGTCTTCTCTCTATCTGTGTTACCGTTTGTGTTTTGCAGACTTACTGTGTGTAGGGGGACCAAGACATTTGGGAACTGCTGATGTAAAGGAGTAGGACCAGTCACCTTCCAACCTGCCCTTTATCAGAGCCTATATTAACTATTCAGTTTAAAAAGAATAGTTTCTGAGCCAAGTTAAAATTAGTATGAAGGTTTGTCTACACAGGCAAGATCTGTCTGTAAGATAGGAAGTTCTGTCTGTAGTCATCCGATCCCGATCTCTCCCTTGAAATAGGCAGCATGTGAGTACTAATTGTAGTGGTGGTTTTTCTGAAGTGCACCAAGATCACTAGCTTCTTTCTCACAGGGCACTGAACGATCATTAAATGCTAATGACTTTTGATTACTGTTGACCTTGGTCAATTTAGAATTAGTGACCTAGAGACGAAAACCACTGTATCTCATTACCAATTTCCTGAGCTATCTGATCTTTCCTTTGTAAGTCAGTTTTGGTAAGAGGCAGAGTAGAATTAAAGTTGACCTCTGTCGTAGAAAAAGGGTTGAATGCTTTCAGGTTTGCAATATCATGTTTAGAAATAAATTGGAAAAAATGGCAGCCACTAAGAAAGAACTTATTTTTTGAGCCCACAGATTGTCAAGAGCAAAACTCAACATGAAATGAAATGGACAAGCTGGAGTAGTAGCGATGGGGAAGAAATGCATAATTTGTCACTTTTAAATTAGTAGAAAAACAGTTTATCTCCTGTAACCTTGAATTGGATTCTCATTTTGTAGTTGCAGGTTTTCTCATCTCAGAGTTAATTTGTAATTCTTGTTTTTACTTTGAACTATCAAGAAGCAAATTAATGTTTATAGAATAAATTGCAAATTCTGCTCTGGGATATTTTCTACCTGCAGTTCTCAAACTATGACATTGGGGAATATGTCTCAGCAGGCTGGTAAAATCATGTATTTCGTGTTGTAATGAAGCATTTCACATTATTTCCTTCCATATGCACAGAAGAGAATGGTTGTATGATAATTCACGGTAATGGGATCAAATATGTTCTTCACTGTAGGTTGTTTAAACATGAGCCTTTCTTTATATGGTTGTGGTTTATATGGACTGCCATTTGTGCAGCAAGCGTGGTATTGAAATCATAATGAAAATACAAGAGAATTTTAAACATTTTTTTTCTTTCTCGCTTTAATACACTAGCTATATTTATTTTGACCCAGCTGGGAACAAAACCTTTAAGTTTAAAAGCAAAACTCAACAGTGTAGAGAAGTCTTTTGTGTTATGTTGTGTTTGGGGTGTAAATATGAAGTTATCGAACCTCTCACTGGGGTTAAATTGCTAACTTTAAGCAGCTAAGCAAGAAGGTAACAGGAAGAAAAATGACAGCGGGAGATGTTGCACTTGGTGTAGGAACAGGTTCATGGAGAGCCTATTGAAATCCACACAGAAAGAAGGTGGATGTTTATTCGCAAGTAAACATAGGGCTAAATGTTATTCTTAAATAGGTTTTGTTTTGATTGCTTTGTCTCAAAAAGGATATTGCTGTAAAAAAAAATGAAAATGACTGCAGATACAAAAAGGACATATTAAAAAGATTATGGCTGCTTTGGTAAGGGGACCAAAAAAGTGCTATGCAGAGACATAGCCTATATGCTAGCAAATAATAAAAGAGTGAGAGAGTAAAAGACGTCTGAATACTCATTCTTTAAGCTTCTATTTTATGTAAGTTTGTATTTACGTGTTGACTGGGCTGCTCAGGGCTTTCTGCTTTTGTTTTCTTTAAAGTATTAAGGGTGTTTAGGAAGAAAAATGTAAAAACTATCTTAGTGGATAATATTATGCAAAGCGTTTAAAACCTCATACTTTAAACACTAAGCACTTAAGAAGAATATTTGCCAACAAGTATGTTGCTAGTGTACCATAAGACCTATAACAAAATACAATTTCGCTATTTTGGACTTTGGTTTAAAGCTTCTAATGTTGGTTCAAAGTGCAGTTCTAGTCTGATACTATTCTACTCTTTCCCAGCTCTTGGCTATTCTGGGAAAAAAGTGCTCTCTTAGTTTTTTTACCCTATGTTCTGGCTTCTCTGAGAGTCTTTACAGTTTTGCCCATCTTTCTCCCTGCTTTTAGTTGGTGGGGTTTTTTGGGGGTTGGTGTTTTTTTTTCTTTTCCCTTCCCATAGAAGACCTTTCTGAGTAAGCCTTTAGGACCAGCTTTTCCATGTAACAGACAGAGGCAGATGCAATCTTGGTTACTTTCGGTGCTGCCAATCAGAAACGTGTGAGAGAGGAGGTTGGAAGATTTTGTCAACTGTAATGCATTTTTCACTTGAGGAAATCAAGAGTAGAGCTATCAGTCCCCTTTCCAAAAGAGCATTTTTATAAACAGGAGGGTTGGAATCGTGATTGGGAAGGATTCTTCCAGGTGACTAAATAATTCATAGATAGATAAACAGAAGTAGGCTCCTCAGCTGTGTGGTTTGTTGAGTTTTTTGGTTTTGTTTTTTGAACTTGTACATTCCATTTCTAAATGAGCATTTAAAGTCAACTTAAATTCAATGAAAATTAGCAGTGGACAGGTAGATTTGTTAAACAGTAACATTGTGTGTTTATTTTGGTTAATCGAGATGTAGTGTCTGAAACTTGTTTCCTGGTAAGGGGAAATCCAGAATTTAAACAAAGAATGTTAATAATGCATAGGCATAATAACTACCAAGGGAGAGACTTGGCAACTTTACAGAAAAGAAATATATGCATTTTCTCATTGCCTACTTGGAATTCATTCCTTTATTCATGATCTGGTTGTAACAGACAATTGGGAATTTTGATGAAAGCTTGGTTTTTTATAGAATTGTCCAGTTCATGTTACGACATGAAAAACGAACCTGTAAATGAGAGAGAGAGAGAAAAGCACAACTTATTAGAAGAAGGGGGAAAGAAAAAAGAAAAAAAAAAAAACAAAAAACCAAAAAAACTTGGGTATACTTGCTATTGTGTCAGGAGAGACTGATGTAATATAAGGAAGAGTACTCTCATCAGCCCTGGAAATTAAATGATTTCTCAATCGGAACTTACCTTTAGAAAGGCATAAAGGCATAATTATAGTAGTAGCATACTATTAAAAGTTGTACCAAGAGTTGGTCTATAATATGACTCCTGTGCCAACCCTCACAATGGTGTCAAGGTATATGATGGTCTTAAGGGATAAATGAAACTGGGATTGCAGGTATATTGCACACATTTGGATTTGAACAGCAAAATTAATGCTTCAGTTGTTCACAATATTTAGTCAGGAGCTGATTTCCAAGAGCTTGTAGCTTGCTAATTTGAAAGGGGCATGTAACTTGATGCATAGTATCTCAACCTCGGAATATAATCCTTTGCTTAATTCTTCAGCTCTGGCATTTTGGATTTTCATTAGGCCAGTGTTAAGATTTAAAGGTGGAATTTCCTACACCCTTTAAGGTGCAATGTTTCTGGTTTGACTACTTTGCTTTTAAAATAAAGATTTATGTGTCTTCGAAGAACTGTATTTCCCTTTTTCTAAGTTGTATATATCAAGTTTGGTTCTGTTAATATATAATTAATGAAGAAAAATGAGAATTGCTGAAGAAGATTAGGAACACATTGTAATAAGCTTTCAGAAATTGATAGATCTTTGGGAGAAAGAAGGTCAATTTCCTTGATCCTCTTGCCGGAGACAGACTGATTTGAACCTGCGATTTTGACTAGTCTTTCAACAGGGACTAGTTCATAGGTTGCTTTTACTGACTACTGACATATTGTTTGTAAATTCATTGACAGTATGTGTACAGTAAAAGAAAAAAACTATGTTGTAGGAAAATAAATGGAAGTTGCTGCCAAAACAGAAAGCATAGTGAGTGCAACCAGCACTAATTCTTTGGGTATTTTTTTCTCCCATTTCACATGCAACTAATGACTGGTCTAGGAGACTTAGTTTCTGAGCTGATGAAGTGCAGTGGAAGGTGGTATAAAGCTTGTAACAGGTTCGTAGTTTTTCATAGGAACTTTCGGAGTCTGTTTTGGAATTAGCACTATTTTCCAGTTATAGCAGACCAGATTTTGGTGCGTGGCTTAAGAACAGGCAAAGATGGCAGTTAGGCTTTTTATTTACTGGAGCGGATTATTATCCTGTCATGGAGATACTTCTTGTCTGCTGGGGGCCTGTCTGACTTCTGGATTCAGGCACAACATGCTTCAGCTGCAGCTTCTCCCTCCCTCCCTTTCCCAAGAAAGCACAGCATGCTATACATACATTGTGTTTTACAGAAATCAAAGGTATGGTGGACTCCTATGGGTTCACGTTTACAGTCCGTCTTTTCCAGATTGAGTTGACTGGTCAGTCCGTCTGTCATTCTCTTCTGTAGCCTCCCAGTGACCTTATCTGGTGTGCGTATAATCTTTGGATTTGTACTGGTCAAACAGTTTGAAAAAATGTGTGAGGACCTTGATTTTTATATACTTTGGTAGTCTATAAAATGGATTTATAGAATGAAAATCAAATCTCTCATATGAATCTCCTAAGCCCTGCTATCTTTCGCCTTCTGCCAACTGCAATGCTGAGAACCAGATTTTCTGAAGAGTGCATGGTTTTTCTGTCTCTTTAAGGTTTTTTTTTAAATTTCTTCCTTTTGAAATGTCTGTCCTGTGCAGTGGCAAAAGGGTTATTTTTGTAACTAGAAGGGCTGGAAATTTACATAAGGAGGGGAAAAAAACTTATGCAAACTCAACAAACTCAAATTTTGTGCTGAGAATACCTGCTGTGTCCCCATTATAAACTCTTAGCTGTGAGCAGTTATAAACATCCTATCTGTCAGATGAGTTTCTTCTCCTTTACCCCTTCTTTTACCTCTCTACAGTTCAGTATGGTTGTTAGTTTGTTAGTTTCCCTTCTGAATCAATCTGTTGCAGATAAAAAAGGAAAACAAAGAGAAAGGCGGGAAGAAAAGAAAGAAGAGCTTGCTAGAAAATGTTTCTTTGGAAATTGCATAACCTGCCTCTCAATGTATTTAGGAACATACCTGATTTTCAGCCACACCAGGCATAATCTACCATCTTCTTTTAAATTACTGGTGAAGGTGATTTTGCATTAAGACGTTGGGCTGTGAAATGCAGCAGCTGAGGCATGGACGCGTATACTTCTGTTTCCCCCTTCCATGAGCAGTGACTTCAGACAGAGGGGACAGATGTGTCTCTGGAAACGGTATCATCTCCAGCCACTGCAGCAAAGTCTCTAGATGGCCAGCTGCCAGCGTGTTTAGTTAGTGCTTAATATGGAGTGTCTCCCAAGGAGACCTGATAATCTTTGAAATACCTGCACTTAGGTTTTACAATTTCAGGTTTAAAGACATTCAGAGATCGCATGTTACAAAGCCATAGCTGTCATTCAAGCAATTGTGATGGTGTTTCAATAAATAGCCCGAGTAACATTTCTGTGTTTCAGTTTAAGTCAGTGGCAGATTTCTGTCAGGGATTTCAGCAAGGTCAGCCATTTCTCCACCAACCTTTGATCACTTTAATTTCACTGTTCTGCTCTTGTCCAGCAAAACTAATTAAGGCTAGAAGTGGCTAAATTTGCTTTGAAAGCAAAGAGGATTTTTTCTTTAAAATTTGAAAATAATTCTGAAATCGTACTTTAATTACCCCCCAATATTTTAAGGTATGAAATGTTGACACTTAATACCTAATATTTTTTATTTCCCTGCCTCTATTTTTAAGTGGCTATGCTTGCTTGCCTTTTTTTTTTTATACACTTGACTAACTGTAAAGGAAATCTGATCTAAATTTAAGTCCTAAGTAAACTAATGACTGAAAATAGGTCTTCTTTCCTATTTAAATGGTTTGGTTGGCATAGCTTATATCCTGGTTATTTCAGAAAGTATTTGTGAATACAATCAGAGCATGCTTGCATCTGAAGGAGTGATTTCTGCCTGAGGCTCTCTGAATCATTCGGACTTCTTCATTTAATGCTTTGAAATATTGATTAAATATATTCACTCTGATTTGCTTTAATCTGATTGCACATCTAGAAGTTTTCTTCTGATGAGGTGCAGCCGTGTCTGGTGGTAAGCTAGCTTAATTAGCACTGCTTAGTGATTTGGGACCCTTGTCAAAGGCTATTATGTTATCTAGAAACATAAGGAGTTAAAGCTAAAGCTGTGACCTCATCTCTATTCATGTTAGAGTGGAGTAGAAGCTGCGCTGAAAGGGATTGTTTAACTGCATCGCTGTCTTTGCTGCTGCTAGTTGATTGCTTTCATTTGGTTCTGATATCTATAGCGTGCTTTTGCTGAACAACTGTTATGGTAGGGATTTGTGGGAGTACTGGAGACATATGAAGTCATGTTAATATCGGCTGCATGTAGAAATAGCTCCCACGGAAATACTTAGACTCAAATATATCTCTCTACCTGATTTCAACTTTTTATTGCTTCCCCTGTGAAAATTCAAGCAGCATCCAGGAGAGCTAAAACACACATGCTTCTGGCCAGTCATGCACTTACGCAACTGTGCGTGCCATTTATTACTTTATTACTTAGCGCTACGTATTAACTGAAGAGCGCAACTGCTGTCGCTTTAATGTCAGAGCGGCGTACGTTACAATAGGTGTCACTGTGTGGCTGGGTCCAATCGTTATCGGTGACTTCAGCTATTGGCTCCAAACGCTGGCTGACTCCATCTGCAGGGCTGCAATACCTACTCTGTTCCGATCCGCTCAACGCACAAGCTCTGCTCGCCGAGCAGACTGGCAGTGCTACTGCGCCTCTTGCTAGCCCCCTTCAGAACGCCGGTGCTACAGCCACGCGCGTACCCTCCTCGCAGGGTGTAGCGCTTTCAGGCGATTCCTGATCAGGAGATCTGGAAAGAAATAAAACTGGCAGGAATGATGGGGATGTATTTAACGATTCAAGTACTGGATCAAACTTAAAGCCAGTTTCTTACTCGGTGCACCGGAAAGGTCACCTTGTCTTGCTGGAAAAGAAGCAAACTCTCAGCTCTGCTGCTCTGTGTTTAACAGCTTCCACGTGCATTTCTTAATGTTCCCAGCTAGTTAGGCTATCTAGCTTTACAGACAAGTATACTCATGGTAGATGAGAAAGGAAAGAACATGAAATGTCTCACCTTCTTCTTGATGCTTCCAGAGACGGTCAAGAACAGGTCCAAGAAGAGCTCTAAGAAGGGAAATAGCAGCAGCAGTAGCAGCAGCAAATTGCCTCCAGTTTGCTATGAAATCATTACCTTGAAGACCAAAAAGAAGAAGAAGATGGCTGCTGATATTTTTCCCCGAAAGAAACCAGCCAACACTAATACAACTGCTGTCCAGCAGTACCACCAGCAAAACCTTAATAACAACAACACTATTCCGGCACCTAATTGGCAAGGACTTTATCCAACCATCAGAGAGAGGTAAGTTCAGGGCAGTTTATTTTTGCTGTTTGAATGGAGTGGTGAAAAGTAGCAAAACGTTTGTAATGCATATGTTTAGTTACTCATTTATTTGCTGAAGAAAACACAGTTCTCTCTTTTTTCCCCTCTGTGTGTGTGAAACAAGTATTATGGTAATGGAAAATATTTTAATATGTCTTTTCCAGACAGTGCAGCTGTTTGTCTTGAGTAAATAAAAATGTTGCTGGAAGCTACAGCATACCCATGAAGATTTGCTTTTAGACCTTAGTGGGCATGTTGAGTGATACATGCTTTTGACTTTGATCTCCACTTTTTGAAAAGTTCTTATAAGTTTGGGTTTTGGTTTTGTTTTTTATTGCACGTGCGCGCACACACCCCAAGCCCTTCCCCGCACACACATCACCCCTTTACTTTTTTCTCTGGTATATTTGTGTGATGATGTGTAAAGTAGCTTAAAACAAATTGTGACCTGCTTCTTTTTACTAACATGCAACTTTAAGTTGTTAAGAAATTGCATTTCTTGGGTCTGGGGCAAGCATAGTGTTACTGGGTGCTATAAATTAACACGCCGCCTCTGTTTGTAGAAATGCAGTGATGTTCAACAATGACTTGATGGCAGATGTTCATTTTGTGGTCGGGCCACCAGGTGGGACCCAGCGGCTGCCAGGACACAAAGTAAGCAACAGCTGCATTATCAGCTCGGGCGGGGATAGCCAGAGAGAGCTCCCACGGTTACGGCAGGACGTGGCGTGGGAGACTTGGCTCTTCTGGGACAGGCGTAATTCTGTATATTAAAAGGCTACATGCAGGGGAATAGTCTGTCCCTTGCTCTTCTCTGTGTTTTCGCTTGAACAGTACACTTGCGCTAAGGCAGTCGTCATAAAGTTAGGAATACTGCTTTGTGCTGCTGATTAACATTACTCTTGAGATTTTCTAGAAATAGTTAACTTCTGTAGTGGATATGAGCGTTTTCCAGTAGCTAATGCATATATGCCCATGAGAGAAAATGCGTAATTCTGTTCTTAACTTTGACTTCATTTCTTATTGAAGTGTATCTATAGAGTCTGTCAGTAAAGCCCAGTATGCTCAGAGTGGCTCTCCCACATTGTTTTTGTTGGCAGTGCTTTCAGTTTAAAGCATGAAATAAGATTTCCCTTTCTCAACAGTATGTCCTGGCTGTTGGGAGCTCTGTATTCCATGCGATGTTTTACGGAGAGCTTGCTGAGGACAAAGATGAAATCCGTATTCCAGATGTTGAGCCTGCTGCTTTTCTTGCAATGCTGAAGTAAGCATCATTCATCTGCTGGATATGTTTTTCTTTATGATGTATACATACACTGGTAATGTCATTGTTAAAGTATTAGACTTGCATATAAACAGAAAGAAAGCAGTTGCTTAAAATATTCCTCTTTTTGCGTTTCAAGTATTTTGAACTTTTACCTCATTTTGCTCTTCTCCTCTACTTCCAGGCACGCATATATTAGACTAATGTAGGCAGTTATAAATAATGACTTTGACAGAGGATCTTTGGGCACATTGTATACTGTAATGCCTATTGATCTGATTTGTCACTACACGTTACACAATGGAATGGAGTTACTAAAAAGAATTGTCAGCTGTTACAAAAAAACCCTGTTCTACTTTGCAAGCATAGTGAAAAGTTAAAAACACACAAAAAAAACCCCAAACCCCGGAATTGCTGGGTTTGTATATTGACATCATTCCAGCTCTTTTATAAACTTGCTGTATGCAGGTCTTGTCTTAGAAAAATGACCCTAAGTTATTGAATATAGCCTCTGAAAATTAAATTTCTCCTTATCTATCATATTGATGCATTTGGAAAGTGATAAAAAGGCTGTTTACATGAATAGCGTTTTTAATTCTAACAGGGGAAAACCAGTCAGTTCACATGATCATTATTTTTCTTCTTGCAAACTGCATAAGAAATGCTATCTTTTCCTAAATGAGCATAATGAAGCAGCTTCCCTGCTGAATTGTCCTTGAATGTATCTATAAACTACAATTATTAAAGAGAAATGCCCTATCACAGAAATGCTGTGGCTTTGAGGTTTTTTTCCCTTCAGCTTTAGTAACTGTCATTGCTTTCTGACAAAGAATATGCATTAGTATCTGATAGTGATCCTTTTAATATGCTGCAGATTTTTTTGCATGTAATGGTGTAATCACTAGCTAGGAACTTCTTGTATTTCATAGATTGTTTTGACTAGCTTGTGATTACAGAATGGCTTCTTTCTTCTTTTACATTTCAGTGGCACAGTAGATGAACATTCGAAGTTGCATATAGAGTTTGTCGCATAGAATTTTTATAGGTTATCATGAACATCAGAAATGTTCTGTGCAAATATCAATAACTGCCAGGAAAAGCTGAAGTCACACAGATGTTCTATAGACCTGGAATATAAAGTTAAGATATGACATTATGTAAGTAGGTGCATTATGGATCCCTGCTTTGGGCCTTTCTGGTTTTGCAGGTGTTTTCTGCAGAGCTCAGACTTGTGCTTTACTTTCATGCAGAATTTTACAAGGCACAAATACAAGATACTTGGATTCCCCCAGCCCCCCTCCCTTTTTGAACAACAAATCTATTTCACTGTGGCTAAACATGATTTGCCATAGAAAAACTGAATGCTTTCTGAATTTATCTTTAAGAAATGTATTCAGAGAGCAAACCTAGAAAAGAGAGTATCAATACTGACATCTAGGTCTTGGCATATTTAGCCCATGGCAATTTAGGAAACTATCTTTGAGAGCATAGCCAGAACCATGGACTTCTTTACCTTCTCAGCTTGTATTTAAAACAAACAAACAAACAAAACAAACAAAAAACCACAAAAAGTTTGTAGTCTGCGTGGATGTTGAGCTAACCTTGCCAGTGCTAACTCCCACTGATGCAGCGTGCCTGAACCTGCACAGTGCTCCTGTGTCTGCCAACGCCAGGGGTGTCTGCAGCCTTGATGGTGCAGGGAAGGGGAAGGGATGTTGCTCGGCAGTGCAGCATTCCCCTCATGGCAGAATCCAGTGCATGTACTGCACTGGGTGGAGCTTGGGGGGAGCCACATTCCCCTTCACTCCTCTCCCCCTGGGAAGTCATCCCCATGAGCGTTGCTTGCAACTGCTCTGAGCAGTGGATGGCAGAAGGCTCACGATGCTGTTGCTACAGAAGGAAAAGACTTTTTACCTATCCCCAAACAGCCCTCTCCTTCATACACTCCTTTCTGCAGTCAGGAGGAATGCATCATAATCTTTGTCAGAAAATACATTGAGTTTGTTTTTGTGGGGTTTTTGTTGGTTTTGTTTTGTTTGTTTGTTTGTTTTTCCCCTCTGCACAGTGAATTCTTACAGCATAAATATTTTTTTTGTCTTTTACTACATAGTGGACATTCTGACAGCAAGCATGAGACAAGGTATTGCCAGATACAACATAGGAAATAATATCTTGATTGGTACATACTAATTCTTTTCCCAGTAAAATTGATTTGGCTGTTCTCTACAGTTTTAAAAATAGGGTTAAATTCATAGTCTAGCTGACACACTGAATTGGTGTTTTTAATGTATTAATCTTATCTGAATCTTGACTGTTCAAGTTAGAACTCTGGTCTCATCCTAGGATGAATGTGTTGCTAAACCGTCAAACCCTGTGGTCTAGCAGAATCCTCTGTTTAAGAACAGGGTGAAACTGGAATATCAGTAATTGTAGCCCAGAGCCGAGGTGCATTGGCAGAGCGAGAAGTGTCGAATATTGCTGACAGCCGATCTGTGCTGTGTCTGTTGTAAATCAGTGATATTAGTTCTTCGCTTTCATGAATATTAAACTAGCAACTTTTGTACTATTTCAATTTAAAACAGATGTCATCATTCTCTGCTGTACTAGCAGGCCAAGAGGAGTAATAGAAGGGAGAAAAGAGTTGGAAAGCAATGAGGAGAATCATAAAAATGAATGAATTGATACACTGAAAATTTTTTGGACAGTAAAGGAGCTAAGCCTGTAACCACTGATATATAGATGTGTTCTTTGTTGTTACAAATAGCCCAGACGAAACCAAGTAATAAAGGTAAAAAAAAAAAAAAAAAAGGTTTGGGTCTATGTAAGTATTCCTTTTCTCTGTAACTTCTTAGATTTTATTATATTGCTTGAGCAGTATCAGCTCTGAGCATGTTTTCTAAGCATGGCTTGGAAAATAGTACCCTACACCTGCAAAAATACAAATAAAGATATTTACAACTATAATCAGATCAGTGTAGGTAGTAATCCCACTTTATAAGCACATCTGTTCTGCAAAAAAATTCGTTGTGTTGGGAAACCTTCTAACTAGAAAATTTTAATTAGTACAGGGTCGCATACAACTTCAGCTTTACTGGAGGAAGGCACTTCTATCAGCCATAACCATCAAGACTTGCTTATCCCTATGCAGAGTAAAATTGCATTTGGCATGGTTTTAGCACATTGCATTCACCAGCTGCAAATGGGGCCCTGAAGCATGAGATATTAAAAAGAACAAACTGTACAATGCTTCATTTCTCTGAGCAATGAATCCCAGCAGTTTAGTCATATAAATAGAATTTCACCTTCATCTCTTCCACCACACTAGCGTAGCAGTAAAGCTTTTTTTCTTCCTTATGCAATGAGACTGAGAGAAAACACAATGGTAGTGGAGCTAGGATGCTGTAAGCATTAATAAACCTGAAAATTAGAATTCTCTGCCTTTTCCTATATGTTTCATCACCGTGTTAAAAAAAACAAAACAAACGCAATAAACCCAACCTCTCTCCCTCTCCCCCTGCCAAACCTCCCCCTCCCAGTAGTTATGAAGGTGGGTAGCACCTGCTATATTTTGATAGTATTTCTATTCTTAGACTAGTTAGTTATTCCCAATAAACTTGTTTTCATTCCTGTATTTATATATACACCTCAATAAATCATCATTCACTGTCACGGGACATCCAGTCCAAGTACTCTTTGTAACACGTGTTCCAGACTGTTCTGTTAGCCAAGTAAGGTAGCCCTTGAGGAGCTACTGCCTGGGGCAGATAGCCTCTCATTAGCCAAAGCATGTACAGAAGGAAGACAGAGCTGGAGGGGCCATAGTTTGTAAACATAGCCATTGTCTACATAGCATGTACCCTAAATGTGAAGTTTTACTCACCTTAGATTTAAGCCTGTTCTCTTCCATGGTCTTACATGAGTGATGAATTTGATTTGTACTTTCTTTCTGGATTTAATCAGTGCTCGCCAAAAGCACTGCTTAGTTTTAATGTGGAGCCATTTAAATATTCTTCATTTATAATTTTCAGATGTTGTTGACAAATTACGTTTTTTTGCATTAAGCAGCAGTGTTACATGCATGTGTTTTATTTCAGATACATATATTGTGATGAAATTGATTTGGCTGCAGATACCGTACTGGCCACTCTTTACGCTGCCAAGAAATACATCGTCCCTCATCTTGCCCGCGCCTGCGTCAACTTTCTAGAGACAAGTCTAAGTGCAAAGAATGCCTGTGTGCTGCTTTCCCAGAGCTGCCTATTCGAGGAACCTGACCTGACCCAGCGCTGTTGGGAAGTGATTGATGCCCAAGCTGAGCTAGCTTTGAAGTCTGAGGGGTTCTGTGACATTGATTTTCAGACACTTGAAAGCATTCTCCGAAGGGAGACTCTGAATGCCAAAGAAATTGTTGTTTTCGAAGCAGCTCTGAACTGGGCTGAAGTGGAGTGTCAGCGACAAGAGCTAACGGCTACCATAGAGAACAAGCGCAAAGTCCTCGGGAAGGCTCTGTACTTGATACGCATCCCTACCATGGCACTCGACGACTTCGCAAATGGCGCTGCTCAGTCTGGGATTCTGACTCTCAACGAAACCAATGATATCTTCCTCTGGTACACGGCTGCCAAAAAGCCAGAGTTACAGTTTGTAAGCAAGCCCCGGAAAGGCCTCGTTCCTCAGCGATGTCACCGTTTCCAGTCCTGCGCTTACCGCAGCAACCAGTGGCGCTACAGGGGCCGGTGTGACAGCATCCAGTTTGCTGTTGATAAGAGAGTGTTTATTGCTGGCTTTGGGCTGTACGGCTCCAGCTGTGGATCAGCAGAGTACAGTGCCAAGATTGAACTCAAACGACAAGGAGTTATCCTAGGCCAGAACTTGAGTAAATATTTCTCAGATGGTTCCAGTAACACTTTTCCTGTGTGGTTTGAATATCCAGTGCAGATTGAGCCTGACACCTTTTACACAGCTAGCGTGATTCTGGATGGTAACGAACTCAGCTATTTTGGACAAGAAGGAATGACAGAAGTTCAGTGTGGGAAGGTGACTGTTCAGTTTCAGTGCTCTTCGGACAGTACAAATGGTACTGGGGTACAGGGAGGGCAAATTCCCGAACTCATATTTTATGCTTGAATGAAAGTCTGTGGAGACGAAGCATTTTGCTATGAAGAACCTGTCTGGTTCAGACCTACTGACACTTAGCTTTTTATCTGCAGATATGTGATCAGTACAGGTAATATGTAACTAAACACTACGGGCAAGTTACTGGCTTGCTATACTTGCAGCATTGTTGGTGATAAAGTTTAAGTGTAATATTTAAACTGGAAGCTCTTAGGAACAAGCAAGTTTTAAAGGCTTTGTAAGAGAGGTGCCTGTTTGCTGGTGATGCTGACCCTTTCTTTGATGCACCTGTGAATCACCAGAGGATGTCCCCCTCTTGTATCTCACTAAACACTGTCTTCATTGATCCATTTTCTTTCTCCATTTCCTGCTTTCTGCTTGTAATTATTTGGGGAGGTAGGGATAGAAAATTCTGAAGAGCCTTGTTTTATAGCGCGCTCTTCTCTCTGCTCTTCAGACTTAAGAGATTCCAATAATGAGCTGCTTTTGATCATGGGAGCTGAAAGAGGTGCTTCAGTTATAAGCAGAAAAAGCATAGGTTTAAACCTTCATCCTGTGAGATTCTCCTGCAGCCAGCTGTTTGGGATCGCTGCAGGGGAAGATGGAGAGAAGCAAGCAGCCTTCAGGAAGCTACACAGCATGCTGACCGTGTCCACAGTGCATGGACATGTTTACAGTGAGGGGAGGATGTGGGCTTGGCAAGTTACCCTCAGAGTTCATTTTCTAGGAATCCCACCTCGAAGGCAAGAAAGTAGTTGCACATGTTCAAATTGTATATGCAGCTCTTGAAACTCTACTCCCATGAGCTAGTTTTTGCTATATTGAAGTTAATTTGCAATATAAATGGCTTTTCTTTGAACCCTTGCTAAATAAATGGGAATTAATATCTATCATCCGATGCAGGATAATTTTGGGGGGGTTTTGGGTGGGTTTTTCTTCTTCCTCCTAAAAATGGTAGAGGCAGATTATAGAGGAACAAAAGAATGTACCAATCCTGACTTGGACTTTTTTCTGTAAGATGAGATTTTTTCTGTTTATTACCATACATTATCAGTGAAAATTTAGACAAAGACAAGAAGATTCCCAACTGTGGTCATATTACACTTAGTGTATATCATCAGATAACAGTGAGGAGGAGGAAGTCTTCTCTAATGTGTTAATGTTGGATCTCTTGCAACTGCTTATGGTTATACATCAATCAGAGGATTATGTGGTGCAGAACTTTTTCTTATCTGATTCCTCCCCCCCCCCCCCCCCCCCAAACTTCCTGTCATATGTCTGTATCGTTTTTGGAAAAGTATTAGGGCTCATGACCCCTTTATCAGGGAAGGAAACCAGTATAAATAAGAAATACAGGTACTATTTAAACATAAGAAAATCCTTCACCATTGCATTGGGACAGTCGCTTCTCAGAGGGACACTACCTATTGTAAAGCACCTCGTTCTTATTTTCATCTCTGAAGTGGGTTCTGTTTGTTGTGTATGTTTTAACAAAATGAGAGGACCAAATGATTCTTTAGACAGACTGAAGATTAATATTGTAGTACGTCAACACATTAATGCAGCATAACCCTAAATTCACTTGTCAGTTTTGTAATAAAAATGTTTTTCTCATATGATTTCTTACCAGTTTAATACTATTACTCTAAGTGTTTCTTGACGGTTGGAATCCTGGCCCCTGGCCATCATAAAGTGCCAATACATCTTTGCAGTGTCCAAAATACCATCTGAAGTAAGGAAAATGAGCGTAGACGTCAAACATTTTATGGCCAAAGCCCAGATCTTCTCTCTAGGTAATAAAAGGAGAGACAGGTAAAAAACTGCCCTGCAGGATCTATGCTTTTCACCCATCGTAGTGTTTAATGTTATATATACATACATACATGCCTCTGTGTGTGTATAAGCAACGTTCTTTCCGAAATGTAAATACCCTCAAAATATATAGAAAAATGTTTTGGTTTTTTTGTAACAGATGTACATAATCCAGACTGTTAGTGAAATCTAAACAGAATGCTCCATGGAAAACTCCCAGAGAGATTTAAAAAAACTCCAGTTAATTATATTTAGATCTGCAGCCTAAAATAGACAAGAGTATAATTGTATGGACTGGATGAAGAGTTGCTGAAGAGACTGCAAAAAGGAATCTAAGATTGTGATGAGGTAACGGTCATCTACTTTTAGACAACATCTGAGCAGCAGTTCCATTTATTTAAATACATTTGAAAGCAGAGAAAGACGCTAATCAGCTGATTAAGTTTTCTTACAGCAAGCGGTTGATGCAGATGTAATTACTCTGAGTGATGATCAGATTGACAAGTTGCTTGCAGTAGCAAGCTGCATTCTGAGTTGTTTGGAAAAAAAAATCAGGTGCCTCAGCTGGTGGGACAAATCAGAGAGTACTGTACTGATATAACTAGACTTGGGTTCTCACTTTTAATTTATTTTTTGTTTTTTACTTACCTGCAAATAAAGGTGAGGTATCTACTACATTGACTGGCTGGAACAGAAGTTAGGAGATCAGAATACTGTGTAGCTGTAATATGTAGAAAATGATCTGTTATTTAATTATTATTTTTATTTGCTACTATTATGAATCTTTTTGACGAAGTAGGATGAAAGCTACCTCTAGCTTAATTCCTCTGAGTCCATTCCAGGTTTTAGGAGCTGGTGCATGTAAAGTTTTTCAATATGGATGAATAAACATAAGCACCCCAAAACACCTTTTGATGCTTACAGCACGACTCGATTCTGAGCACTGCTTGATGCTAACAAGTACTGGTATATAAAAAGGTGGCTAGTACCAGTCACCTTCAGCCATCAGGGCACTTTGATAGGTGTCTAAATGTGGATTTGGTTGGTTTCACAGTAGCATCCAAGCTTGAATACATTGACTGACATTTTGCAAGCGTCAGCTATATCAACCTGGAATGTAAGCATAATGTCGATAGAGATCCTTTCGTAGATTCTGTCTTAAACTGCACCTGGCCATCTTTGCTACGTGTATGTTTGATTTTCCTGGCGGGAGGAATCTGATAAGAGAGTATAACGTAATATACTTTCTGCATATCTAAAATAGTATTTAAGTAAACATTTTAATTTCTACATACTTATTGCACTGAACTGTTTTGGGTTTGTTTGGGTTTCTTTTAATTTGTTGTGATAAATTCAGCTAACTTCAGGTCCCAGCACCCATTTGTGCTGTAGCAGTGTTTGACCTTAGCAGGCTTACAGCATTATTTACAAAGGACAGATATATATAAATATGAAGTACCTCATGTTGAATGTTATTGTACTGTATCTTTAATGTCACAGTGCAGATCTTGTTGGACTCATGAATGTGTATAATCGCGTTAAACATACAAATAAAAATGGTTCTTAAATGGTTGTTTCCTGCAGTATCTTTGAAGCATGAGCTGTGAAAGCCTTTACTTAGTTTCTATTAATTTCTATTGTTGTACAGTTGTGCACAGATATTTGTTGAGCTTATGTATTCAGAGATCTTTTGATCCCCAAAGAAGTAAAAATCTAAGGAAAAAACAAGGAAGAACAATGAAAATGTTAATCAGCTACATTGTAAAAAGGTTGACGATTAAGCTAATGAGTTAGAGTGAATGAATTCATTTATGTGCTTTATGAAAGACCTTTTCTACTAGCATTAATATTTTAATGTTCTATTAATATTATTAACTATGTGGAGATGAAGGGGGAGGGTCTCGTGTTTATTTTAAAAGACAGTTGGCACGGGAAAGGCCATGGTTTTCAGTCTCTGATATATCAGAATAAAGGACATGGTTAGTGTCAAGAGGCTGTTCTCTGCTGAAAAGTTAATTATGTAATATTGTTCAGAATTCTGACTGTTTTCTTATTTAACAATTTTTTTCCAGGAGATCTGAAACTTCATTTTAAATACTTTTACGGTCCATGAAGCTGAAGCCCCACTTCTGTGATACCCATCTCCAAGACTTTTTAGCTATTACTAGCTAATGATAAGAAATACTCCACAGTGTGATATAGAGACATGGAAATTTAATTGAGGAAGTTTTCCCCAGTAAAAACAGTACCTTCAGACTTCATCCAAAATTCTGATTAAAGCATGTTTACAGGCATCAAATGTCACTTTTGGTAAGTTGTTTTTCTAGAATTCTTACTGCTGTACTTGGTAGCACACTGCTATGTTCTTGATCCAAATTCTCTTACTTGTCCAGTGCTTCTCATTAGTTTGGAACCGACTTCAATCAGGAACTGTCCTATGCCTTGTTCTGTACTAACAATACCAGCTCTTAAATGTGTGGTAGATATCAGTGTGAT
The DNA here is from genome assembly GCA_020745775.1 of Theristicus caerulescens. NCBI lineage: Eukaryota > Metazoa > Chordata > Aves > Pelecaniformes > Threskiornithidae > Theristicus > Theristicus caerulescens. Next base: position 120,974,787 of record CM036561.1, on the reverse strand, counting down.
TTGGTGCAGGAAGGACCGCATCCGCGGCAGCAGTCTAGCTAGGTATGTTAGAGGAGATCGGTGCTGCTAGCAGCCTTGGTTTCTCTGATAAACAGGTAAGAACTAAGTGGACAAGATGAATAAAGGATGGCCTGTCTCATGCAAAGGGACATTCTCTATTTCTGGCTGAAATCCGACAGAAGTGCTAGGACACTTGCCTTGGAAATTGATGTTAGGTAGAGCTGTGTTAGTTTCTTGCGCTGTGTTCGGTGATGCAGAGAAGCATGTGTGTATGCACACCAGAAAAAAAAAGTTTGAAGTGGAAGGAAAAAAGTGATGTGATGTTTCTGGGTTTGAGAGGAAGAAGACTTCAAGAGCTGTATTCAGTTGTTTGTCTCACAGGTAAAATCTTGCTTGGTGGAGAAGGACTCTCTGTTCCCACTCTAGTTGGAAACTCCTCAGGAGGTGACAGCCACTCCTTTTCACGAAGCAAGGTCCCACCTAAAACAGGCTCCTTGTGAGTGCTCAGCTCTCAGGAGTAGGAACCCAAGATTTCTTGGCCTCTGATAGGCAAGACTACTTATCCTACAGCCCAGGACAGGCCTGCAGCTCCTTAAAGAAGCCGACAGGGGCTGCAGTAAACAGGAGGGTCTTTTTGGACCTCCCAAGCTCAGCACTCAGTGGAAGCTGAGGTCCTGGCACAGGGGTGAGACAGGGACTTCAGCCCATCAGTGGTATTTGGCCACTGTGAAAAGCAGAGGCTTTTAAGCCAGCCTATTCTACCATGCTTGCAAGCAATCGGTGGGAGCTGGAATACCTGCTGATTTCCTGAAGGCAATGAAAGGAGCTGCTTTCTCACATGGCAGTATGACCATGTTCAAAATAAAATTAAAAAAAGGCCTTTTGGTATGCTGCTCCATTTCCAGAAGTCTGAATTTATTTTCTCCCCAAGACTTCCCCATAAAGTGAGACCTTGGCCGAATTGAAATCAGTAGGAGTTGCCCTAGTGACCTCAGTAAGCCCAGGATTTTCATTTGCAGTGTTCAGTTTGTGTGGTTATCCCCAAAACACAACATAAAACTGCCCAAGAAAGGGAAATTAATTTTGAAATCCCACTGTAATCTGATTATCTAAAATATAGGTAGAAACCTTTCTATTAAATCTTACAAAACTCCTGCTCATCAGGTTTTATGTGCCTGCCCCCAAGCTTTTCTACTAGTATGCTTTATCTTCAGCCATGAATCTATAGGCAGAACAGTAAATCTATATGAGGCTTTATGTAGATTTTTACAATCTGTGTATGGAATTCATAGCACATAAGTTGCATAGTATGGATGAAGTATTTTTAAGATTAGAAAGTGTGTGTCAATTGCCCATAGTCTGTTCAGCATGAAGGAAAAACAAAACCAGCTATTTTGCTTGAAGGCACTGGCATTTTGAAAGAGTTTGTTGAAGTCTGCCTGAGCTCATTGATAGCATCAGAAATGCATTTATATTAAGCCTTTAATTGTAGCATTTTAAAATTAGCTTTTTAATTGTTTTCTATAGACAAAGATAACATAGTTGGCCTTCAGGGATCCTCCATCCTGGTCCAATAGGGTTTACATTTGAACAGATACTAGCAATTGCGATTTTCTAGATCTCATTTTAAAGCTTCACAGTAACGTTAAGTGCTGCTTGGGGAGCATCAGCATTTCAAAAATAGCCATGGCTGGTTTTAGCCTAACAACAAACAAGGGCTTGCATGGGGAGATATCTTCAGTGGTGATGCTGTGGGTAAGTACAGAGGAAGGGTTTCCATTTCCCTGAGGGGGAAACACCTTGTGTTGCCTTATGCTGACTGCAGCCACGTGCTGGACATCATGTCTAACAATTCAGTAGCCATGTAGAACTGCAAGGCATAAAATGCAATGGGGGACCACTGCGTGAAGGCAGCAGGGAAGCTCCTGGATGCAGGGGTCTTGCGAGTAAGCTGATTTCATGAGCCAAAGAACTGGGATCCTGTATCATAATGCTTGCAGTGATGGAAGGTTATGGCTGGGCTGCTGAATGGCACGTGATTTGTGATTTTTCACAACTGTGAATCCCATTTTGCATTTTATTGTTATTCTGGGAGGGTCTCCAGCTCTCCTCTACCCTGAGCTGCCTATTCCTGCTCTGTGCCAGAGGCTTCCATGTGGTCGAAGCCCAGCAATTCCCTGTGTGCTGAGACACAGAGGACTGGGAGCACCTGGTGGAAAGGACTGGCTGAGTGAGGGTGGGACAACCCAGGGCTTTGGTGAGCTGCTTGCAGGCTCTTCTGGATGTGCTGAACACTGACCTAGCGTAGCAGGAGAGGGTAGGATAATTCTTACGTGTGTGTGTATGTATGTATTTCAGTGTTCCCTAGCCTCGCTTTCTCCAGCCAATTGCTGGTTGTGATTAGAAGGGAAAATGAGCATTAATTCACTTTTTTTGTAGGGTATAAGAATTGTTATTCTGCAAAGGCTAATTCATGCTTCTGTCTTTACAAAGTCAACAGTCCCAGTGGGCTCAGGAGAGGTAGTGGGGGACAGGACTCGCGTTTACCTTAAAAGCATGCATGGAAACATCTGCTTGCTTCTCTAATGCCTTGTTCTTAGGAAGCTGTGATGCAATAAAATAAATTCATAGAGAGCTGGAGCTTGGCATATCTGGCTTATTTCTGAGGCGGGACTTTTTATGAATAAAAGAACCAAAGAACTGCATTTAGCTTAGAAATATGAAATCCTGCAGAACTTCCAGAGCACGGGGGTAGCACAATATAAAGGCACTTCCAGATGTGAGGATATTGCCCTTTGGTTGCAGTCTTAAGCTAAGGTGTGACGTGTTCTTGCTTTCTTCCTACCCACCAGGGCATGCTAGTAGTGGTATTTGCATCAGACACTGTTACTGCTTAGGGAGAAGTGATGCTGAGGGAGAGAAATGAAGGTGAGGGATCTGGAATACAGAGGAAAAGTGTCTAATCAGAAATGACAGCTCTCATCAGGCACAGACAATAGACAGTAAACTGGCTTCAGGAGAACTATTCAGGCATCATGGGAACCAAATCAACAGATACAAGGTAAGAATACAGTCATGACAACTATTTAAATTATTTTTAAAAGTTGCTTATGCCTGAGACTGTCCTAGACCCTACAAAGGGAGCAGTTGTTTTGCTGCCTTAGAATAAAGCCCATAAATGTTTTTGCCTTTGTCCTCCATGCTTCATATAGTAGTTTCTTTACAATATATGCTACATAAGCTGTTTTTCCTCCTCAGTGCCAGGGCATGAGCAGGGTGGCTGACCCTGCTTAGGAAAATAATTTTCAAATATAACCTGTAGTTGTCATATCAAACACTCTCCTCCACCCCTTTACGCAGTCTTTGTTGGCTCTTAATAAGATGGCAAAGAGCCGGCAGAGAGCAGGAGTCCCGAGACACAGTTGGGAGAGGAAGCGTTGCCTGCACCCGCACTCTGAGCAATAACAGGGTGCTGTATTCACCTATCAAACACTCATACTGATTTGATGTGAATCAGGCATTGGCTCAACGTGATGTCTTTCTGGTGAATTAGGTGGGGCACACAGGACAGCCTTTGCGAGTCCTGTGGCTTCTGTGTCACCTTTCTGCTAGCTGTGGGGGGGATGGATGGATGATCCCAGATCTGGCATAAAGCCTGCTGATGTTTTGAACAAATGTGAACTGACAGAGTGTGTTCATACTGGGTCAGCATTTCACGGCATTTCTGAGCTGGTATTAGGAGCTTTAAAAATCATCGAAGTGCAACATGAGATATTTAAAAGTTGGGGTTCCTACCAGCTCATGGCAGTCATTTTTGTTCCCATTTTACAAGCAGAACTCCCCAAAAGAACAGTCGCCATGATCATGGATATCGCTAGCTCTGGGGTACTGGGAAAAGGCAGAGGCTTAAAACTGAAAACTGGAGCTCTAAAGGCGAGTTGTGGAATGGTCAGTAAAATCAGCTGAAAGATACTGTGTTGTTCTGATACCTTCCTAGCATTTTCCAGTAATGCAGTCTGCACTGGCAGGCTTGGTGTCACTGGCTGAAGGTGGATTTTCATGTAATGAAATATGACTCCCAAGGGCTGAGAGCAAACACCTACTGTTTCCCACCTAGGAAAGCTGGCTTTTTGCACTCCATGTCTGCCTTTGTAAGAAGAAGAAGGTTTCTTTTCAGCACTGCCAAAAAAGTGAAATTAATTGAACTAAAGCTTGGAATGAAATGCGAGTGTGACTTGATCTGGGAGGCAAATTTTAAGAATATGCAACACAGGAAGGAACTAGCGCATTAGGTTACAGTAGGACTGATGAATTAATAAGGAGAATGTATCCATAATTTCAATGAGCTGGGAGAGACAGGTAGGAGAGAGGAAGATGCACATAGAAAAAGCAATACCTGCATAATCAGGCTGAGATCAGGACCCTTCAAAAGAAAAAAAGTCAGACAAGTTAAGGGAAAAGAAATTTCCTACCCTTGTTTTCTGCCATTTGTCATGCTGCTCAAGTGATTGTGTAGATGACGTGCTTTTGCTGAGCTCCTGTTAGGACACCACAGTTAGAGAAATGAATTACCCCAGAAGGCCAGAATGAGGTCTTTCAAAGGTCATTATCAGAACTGGTTTCTCATCAATACACTACTTGATTGGAAGAAAAGACTCAAAATTGCAGGGCTTTGATTGCTGAGGGGGAAGCTTTTAACTGCTTCCTGCTGTTCTGTCATTTTGTGCTAACCCCAAACGGCCCCGTTAAATTGATGTCCTGTTTCCCATTCACTGCCCACAAATCACTCTTCTCCTGTTAATATAGGAAACATTTGCACATGATAGGAATTGGAGTGGCTAAACAGTAAATCTTAAAGCCAGTAAAGAACTCAAAAGCGTTTACCTAGTGATCAAGGTGTTGATTTCCCCCCCCAGCACTTCATAATATTGAATTGTGAACTTTATTAAAAAATACAGAACCTCACGTGTGCCTTAAGAGAATCTTTGCACAAATACTGTTCCCAAACAATGCAACGTGAGTCAATACGATTTCTGTGTGATAGCAAATTTCTTGCAGCTAATCAGAAGATAAAACAAAGCCTAGGAGTGATGCAGCTTTTCAGGCAATGGGGTATCATCGCTGACACTGTGTGGCACTGAGTGTTGCTGCTGTGGGTTAGGTCAGCAATGAAAACAGCACAACAGCTCTGGTTCCTCAGGACAGCAATCCTGTAAGAGAGTTCCTGGAGCTGGGAAGCTCTTTGGCCTGAAGAAGAGCTGGCAGCTGAGCCCCAGAAAGGTTTTTCTTCACTTTGATGGATGTCTGAACTTAAACAGTCTTATGGATTTGCACATAAATATTCTTCCATCCAGAACCAAATCATGCCTCGGGTCCTTCCATTTACAGCATTTTACTAAAGTCCACTTTTACTGTCAGATTAAACTAAAAGATGGTGACTGTGCACTGGAGTGATACGTGGTCCCCGTTTATACCTGCTCTGCTACAGAGTTCCCCCAGCAGCAGGGGGAAGTGTAGGTAATGACAGTGAATCCTAAAACAAGACTAGGTAGGGCAGGAATACCTTAATAATGGTCTCAAAGTACTTTGACGTAACTGGAGAGGACAAAGTGAGCGAGCACCTTGTAATCTATGGTGTTTGTTGTGAGCAAACAAGAAAAAAATCAACACTTCTTCCACTGGCTTTCACACAATACTGTTCCCTTCATTCTTCCATATCTCTCTTTCCCCTGCTGCAAAAATGGGAGGATGAAATCGAGCACCTCTGCAAAGTGCTTTGATATCTGCTGATCAAAACTGCTCCATAGGCAGCAGGTATGAGGACAAGCATGGTAAAGCCCCGCTTTCCTCAGGCAGCCAAGATCGCTGGCGTGCTCTGTCATTGAAAGATTTCCAATATCCTTAAATGTCACTAAACTGAGAAAAGTAGCATTACTGAAAAACAGGATGAAAGTGGCCTCAGATGTAAATCCTTTCTAAAATCTTTGTAATCCTCAACTGCTTTAGTTTCAACAGATCTTCCCATAAAATGAACTGACTGCCAAAAGGTAAATATAAATGCAAAATATCCCCAAAGCAAACATGTTACTGGCTTTTAAAACAAGTCCATTTAAATAATGTGAAAATATATTAAAGAAATGGAATCTATTCCACTTTATGTTTAAAGACGAATTAATGCAAATATCACAAGTTTATCCTGCGTTACTCCCTTGAGAGGAGTCACTGGGGAAGCAATTTGTTTCTTGTTAGCTAAGACAGGGAGCTTTGAAGTTAGTGAGTTGTCTGTCTCTGAGAGTAGTCCATTTAATCTTGAGGAAAAGTGTCAAATCTAAGTTGGAGCGAGTTGTGTGTCTGTGCATTATTTAAAGCTCCAGCAAGAAGAGGTCTTCGGCATGCCACCAACCAGCAGTACAAAGAACATTGAAAATGACACAAAGAATTTATGGAAGGAAATTTTTATTGGCTATTAAGAATGGACATGCAGCCCTGAAGAGTAAGTGTCATGAGGAGAGCCTCTATTATGCCTTTTTTTTTTTTTTCTTTTAAATTGATTCCTACTAGGCTAAGGGCTCTCATCAGTTGCTTTTTGGTGGTAGCAGGTGAGGATGATCTCAGTGAGGACTGGTTGCTGGGAAAGCCACCAAAAGTGGCTTTTTTCCCCAAAGACAGTCTCCATAGTTCTATGGATCTTCACACATTCCTGTTTCCTTGTCTGTGCTCATGAAATTGTTTCCAGAGCTGCACTGTAACTGGATTAGGTAAATGACCTAGAATTAATTTCTTTTAATTTCAGCTTGGAATATTTTACTGACTTCATGTATAGGATCACCCTATGATCAGTTTGTTGGCACAACTCTGTAGGCAATGAGTTGTGACTGGTTACGTGATGGAAACAGGTACCTCTTACAGGCTGTTTCCCCGCACAGAAAATTTTAAAAGCTGTAGTCTGATACTCCAGAGCCATTGAGTTCATAGCAGACTCCACCTTCATCCCAGAACTGTTTTTCAGAAGCCAGTTTTTCTACTCTTTAATTACAAATCAGATCCTCAGCTATCAATCAGCACAGCTCCGCTGAGCTGGTATACATGAGGTCTACACAGTGTCAGCTTTTAGCCTGAAGATACCAGCCTTGGGGTATCAGCTGCAAAGAAAATAGCTGCAATGTGAACAGCCTATAAAGCAATTCAGGGAGGTCAATATGCATCTGAAGATAGCTCAAAACAATAGCTAGAGGGGGAATATAAACTGTTTACTACAATTGGATTTGCACTGAAATCTACTGATGCAAAATTCATAGCCAACATGAATTAATTTGCTCCTGATCATTTCTTACAAAAACTCCAGCTTCTCCCCCTTCCCCTAATGACTTCTGTTTGACAGCTGTGGATTTGCAAAGCAAACTGCAGTAGCAGAGTAGACATTAACATTTTGAAACGGCACTAAAAAACTGTGAATTGAATTGCCTTTGAAACTTTAAAGTTGCTGCCAGTTTATACCGAATTAAACTTGTCATGTTTTTATGGACTATACTTAATCTTTGAGCATCTCTCATCTCATTATCACCTGTTTGTGAGGCAGAAGTATTAGCCCTGTTTTATAGATGGAGAAATGAGGCACAGGACATCTGAGACAGTCCTGGAAATTACTCTGCTATGTAGCACAGTCTTACTCACAAGAAGGCACTCTCTCACCTTTTCATGTTAGTTGGATCAGCTGCAAGATCTCAAATTGGTTTTCCTGGTGCGCCACAGAATTGAGGTCAAGTTCTCACTGGGGACCAGGCAGCGAGTGAGATGTGCAATGTTCCTCCTGGTTCGTACCAGCACCTCTGCAGGAGAGGAGTGTAGAGCATTGCTGTTTCAGAAGATGTCGTCCCTGTTCCTCCTCTGGAGGGTGAGCAGAGGGCTGTAGCTGAGTTAATGGCCTCTGCAAATGCACTATAAAGTCAGTTTATGTAATGACCTGGAATTTATATCTTTGCTCATGAAACAGGAGCTGGTGGTGGTTTTAATGACTAGCATGTAGCGTAAATACTACGCTGAGCTAAATCCTTTCCTCAGATAGTCCACACATGCTGGTGAAGTCAAGGAGAACTGGGCTGGTATCCAAGGACAGAAGCTGGTTGCTTGCCTACTTAGGATACATTGAAAGCATTAGGAATGAGATGTGAGAAGAGTAAATAAGCCTATTTACCATGTGGAAGAGAGCTGCCTTACAGAGAGTTAGCTGCAAAATGACTACTTAAGGGCTGCAGTCAATTGCTCCTCCCAAAATTGCAGTCTCACCTGCTTTCTCTTCCCTCATCAACCAAGGAGTGAGCCCAAGGAAATATATTAAAAGGACAGCTCTGCAGTAAGGAGGTCTAGTCCAATGTACTCTGTTGAAAAGGTCCCTTTGGTCTGAGGAGCTGAAGGTATGAATGGTGGTATTTGTGTAAAGAATTACAGTAAGATATTCTGTAGCTGAAAAGAATCAGGATTAAATAGTTCATAATGTTTGCTGGAGGAACCTCTAAAACAAGTCAGAAGGAAGTGAGGTAAAAAGTTGTTTTACTGATATGGATTTTTTTCTTTTTTTTTTTTTTCTTCCTTAAAGCCTTCCTTGCTGTATAAGCTTCTGTAAGAAGTTGGTGTAGTAGAGCATCCTGGCTCTAAACTCTGACTTTGGTTTGGCTTCTCTGGTAGCATTAGCTTTCAAGTGCTACCGCAAGAGGACCAGCTGGATTCACCATTGAGTTCTGGTAAGCTAAAAGGAAATTTCACACCTAGCTGCGAAGCCTGCAAGGATGGGGATGGGAAAGCAGGGAATTTCAGTGGTTCCACGCTTGTGTGCAGAATGTGAGCAAAAATGAGGGCTGGCTCTTCTCAGGCTAATGGCGATGAATCAATGCAGAGGAAGATCACCTGCAAACAGGATTAGAGTTGAGGAGGATACATAATATCATACAGAATCTTATACTCCAGAAATAGGGTGTCAGATGTGAAGGAAGTTATGGGGCTGGTTCAGGACTGAAAATTGTCAGCAAAGCCTTGGACTGTGGGATGTAATACAAATTGTCACTGTAGACTGAAGGCTAATTCAGGTTTAGAAATCTATGCAGCATGAGTTTTGTGGCTGTGGTTTACCCTTTAATAGAGAGCTGTTATACTAATAGTATAGACCAGGCACTGTGCAAACTGAGTCGGGAAAGAGAGCTCACTTCTCTTGGCTAAAAGAGATCCCTCAAAAAGTGAGATTACAGTGGCTGTGAGGGGAAGAAAAGAGAGTGGTACAGGGCCACAGCTGGGTGGAAGGCCTTGTTAGCCAAAGCAGCACCTTCTGTAAGAAAGACCTTCACAGCAGGATTAAAAATACATCAGGTCTAAGACCTTAATAAGTGGTTTCCAAAGAAGATGTGGCAAAAAGAGCTCAACAGAGCAGGCAGATCCTGCTGGCCCGAGTGGCTGCAAGCCAGAAGCAGGGGGAGTGTGGGTCTGCACTTCTGCTGGAAAGTTATAAATAAAGAAACAGTGGGAAAGGGAAGGTGTAAGGCATGAAACAGCCAGAATTTGTTTAATGTTTCTCAGGATATAAAGCTAATCACAAGCTAAGTTTACCCTCATGATTCCTCCTCCCACCTCACACCTCCAGGATCTTCTGATTTATAGTCTACCAGATTCCTGTGCTTTTCATGAGCATGATGTGAATGGAGCAGTCTCAGTGGCTCCAGAAGCCTGACAGTGTTTTCACATTGCTTCTCACTTTAATAAATCAAAGCGTTCAGAACTACGGACTGCATATCCAATAAAAGTCCTGTGGTAGGGAGCGGTGGCTGTTTATGCGTTTTTATGGCTGTGAATCTCCTGGATGGCATTCCTGCGGACTGGAGTGCCTTGCTGCAGTTATATAACTGCAAGTAAAAATTTCACTGGTTTGCCAAATTACTGAACCAGAAGGGTTTGCTTACTAAGGGACCGGAGGGAAGAAACTGGAAGGGAGACTTAAAGGCAAGAAGCTGTATAAACTGTTGGGCTGTGATCAGCATTTTGATCGTTTTAGGAATTTGTCAAAGGGGAGAGGGGGAAAGTTGTGTGGCGAGATGGGTGAATAATTAACCGTGTATAATTTAGTCAATGATTTTTGCTGATTGGGGATTATCTACAAATGGATTCGTGTGTGTGTCAAATGTTATTCAACAGCTCTTTTCAGTGAATAATTTTTGAGTTGTAGCTTTATCCTGAGGAGTTCATTTGGGTATTTGATAATTAAATGCTGAGAAAGAAGTGAGAGTACTAGCACACCAAAAAGTAATCACATAAATGGTGCGTGTATAGTTTCATTGACTTTTTAAGGTGTAAGACAGGGAAAGTTTGTTTGATTTGATCTTTCTTCACTGTCTAGTCTCTGAAGAGGTCAATTTAAATCTTGAGAGCAATGAAACTGGAGGCATTTGGAGTGAATTTCCCAGTCCTGTCACTATTGGATAAACCCAGCTTTTGGGGATCTGAATATCTATCTGCCTGCACATGATTATGTGTACGAAACGCTCATCTGCAAATCTCGTAAGACAACTAAGCCTATTTCTTTGAGTTATCACTACTGTTACTCTTCCTTCCCTCCCATCCCTTCATTAAACTGCCGTGCTCCTCCTAGACTGTATTAGAGCTTAATCAAAAGGGCAGTTTCCCATAAAATATTTGCAATAGAGTCTAAGCATCATTCTCAAATTTAAAGCTCTTAATAACGATCTTTAGTATCAATTTCCAAGGCTTTGAGGAAGCCTCAGAAACCTCTTCTAGCATCTGAGGAAGACACTGATATTCTTTAACCTCTCCTCCTTGTGTAACCTTGGACAGATCAATTGCTTAGAGAAGTTTTGTTATCCCCATCTTACAACTAAAGCCTGTTTGGATGATAAAAATTACTTGTAGTCATGAAGCAAAAATCTGAGAGACCTGCATCCCCAAAACTGCAACAGTAGTTAGGGGAATGCATGCTCCAAGGGTCTACAGTACCTCTATCCACAGATCCAGTGTCATAGCAAAATACAGAATGCAGTGGTCTGCAGATGCTGTTGATGAAGTAAAACTGCAAGTCAAAAGGAAAAAAAAAGTAAGAGTACACATTGTTTAGGTGAAAGGCTTTCCGGGACAAGATGTGGATTTTTAAGGACCAACTTTTGCGGTGACAGGTCAGTTGCATTTTACCTGTTTAATTTAAATAGACATCCATAAGAAACCTCTGGACAGCCCCATGGAGCTCAAGCCAGGGCAAAAAATTGTCCTGAATTCAGAGTACTTAGCTTTGCTTTGTTTTATTAGTAGTGAAATAGATGGTACATCCATTCATGAGGGCAGAAGTTTAAAATAAAATAGAATTCTATATTCTAATTCTATACTGCCATATAGCTTTATCCTGTGGAGTTCACGCTGCAAGTAGCACAACTGGCCTTTCAGAAGAACATGTGCTCTGCTCAGCTTCTGTGCATGTGTTTGCAGCTCACAAGCAGATTGCTAATGTTCTTTTTTTGTTTGTTTCAGTGCTTTCTCTTAGTAGGCGATGCTCGTGACAGTTTGATTACTTGGAATTTGAGGTGAAAATGCCCAGCCAAAGAGATCAAGTTGAGAGAGAGAAAAATCAGCAGCACATTAAAATAAGAAAATCAGGCTTTTTGTGAAGAACACAATTGCTTGTTCGCATGTTGCTGAAATGAGAAGGTACTTTTAATGACTCTTTTAAACCTCAGCTTTTTCTAGTAATCTTCATAATCCTCAACTAGGATTGCCAGGGAGTAATTTGTGGCTGCAGTGTGTATGACAAGGAGAAAACCAAAGCTGCTTGACAGAACATCAAAGGTTTGTGCCACTGAAGTTTTATGCAGCCATTGCTAAATCTTTCTTGCTTGAAACAATGATGAAAAATGATTGTCAGCTATGAAACCAAAATTATATCAATCTACTGCAGGGTTGTGGGTTTTTTCTTCATTCGAAAACATGACCCAGCCTAGCACAGTTCACTTACCAACCTCAAGTGTTCTGTCAGGATTGAAAAAGAATAGAACTGAGTCAGGAAGGGTGAATGTATTTCATGCTTCACAAATGTGTGCTGGGGACGGGAAGGAGAGAATGCCAAAAAATAAAATCAAGCAGGTCAGTGCCCAAATACCTCATTCCGCTTGTCTTTATATAACACATGTAACAGACAATGTAGCTGCTCTCTGAATTTCCAAGGGGAATATTCAATGTAGAGTAGTTGAAATGGAAGCTAAATGTTACTGTAGGCTTTAGCTCCCCAGCAATACCGCTGCAGGTAATTTTTCTAGCTGTAAATAAAGCGATCCTTAAAGCTGGATGCTGAGAAACAGAAGTTTGGGAGTGATTTGGCTTGTGATCTCTATCAAAATCTGGTCTTAATGAATATCTTGTTAGCTACTTCCACACCTCTTCTTTCCTACTGAGAGGCCTCCAGGATGTACCAAAGAAAGGGACCAAGTGGAGAGCAAGAAGAAACGCGAGGTTTAAATTATCATCATCAAATCTGTTTGTGTCACGTAAGGTATGCACATGTGAGAGGGGCTGCATGTAGCTGCTGCTGCAAACAGAGCCCAGACAGCGTGCAGCGTGCGTGCACTCAATCTCTGTGGTTGCATGCCCGTGGCATGATGGGCTGTGCTACTGGGGTTGCTGTAAGAGTCCTGTGAAAGAGGAGTCCTGTGAAAGAGAAGTCCTCAGGCCTAGAGGGGGAGAAGACTGATTGATGCCAGCCTGTTAGGACTGAAGCATATTGACCTGCTGTTGCTGTGCAGAAAAGCTGAATCACTCGGCACCGTGTTGCTCTGTGAGGCTACTTGTATGCTTTATTTTGGGGGCTTGCAAGAAAAAAAAATCCTCTCACCAGTCATGGCAAGGGGCCTTTATCTAGACAACATCCACTCTGCATTGCAGGTAATTTTTTGTGGTGGTTGTTGTTGGAGGAAACAGAAGAGACGCAGCCTGGCTGCTACACTCCTCGGACATGAGGGAAAAGTCCCATCGGCCTAGTGCCCTCAGCGGTCTCTCTGCAGGGGCTCTTTTCCTCCCCAGGCTGCACACTGATCAGCCAGAAGCTGATGGGAGTCAGATTCTCCCCTCCAAAGCTCTGTTTTCTTCTCACTGACGAATATTTGCTGATCTTCTCAGCCGTTTGCTTAGCAAAGTTGTGTTCTAATATCCTGATTATAATTTGAAGCTGATTAGCATACATGCACACAGTCAGCTTCAAACATATGGGAACCTTTCAGAGATTATGTTAATTCTGAAGAGATGCTACTCAGCGATTAGTCACAAAGTCTGCAGTATAAATTGATACTTCTCTCTGCCTCTGCTCTCCTTCCCATTGCTGCTGCATATTTTCTGTACCACCTCTGGCAGAGGAGTTGGAGGTCAGACAAAGAAAGAAATGAAATACAGTCTAGCAAGAAAAGGCTATAAAGATAAATGGTACCATTCAAATGTGATGCACTTGCAAGTGTGCTGCAGAGTAAGAAGCGCTGCATGTTGATGAGCTGTGTCACCTTACTTGTTTGCAATGCTGCTTCATCTTCCATTGTTTTGCTGTAGAGCCAACGACAAAGATGACATTAAACCACGTTATCCTGAAAATCCAAGTGCCTAATTTAGACAAGGCTTGTTCTGCTCTTTGGCTAGAGAGGGCAGCCCTGTGCCAGAGCCTTGCAGAATTCTTCTTTGGAAAAGAGAATCATTTCAAGCAGTTAGATAGGTGGGTATTGTCCTCTCAGTATTAACTTATCTGTTCACCAAAAAAAAAAAATCTACATTATCAGATAATCTCTTTGCTCAGGAGGCTCCCTCGGGAAGACCTGACCCTATGAAGGCCTGTGTCTCTACTGCTCCTTCAGGGACTGTGCATCTTGGGTGTTAGGCAGAAAAAAATCAGCCTTGTTCCTGCAGATAACATCCTTCAAAGGCAGTCCCTGTGCAGTGGGGGTGTGCTGTATGTCACGGGGAGAAGTCAAGGGGTAAAGCAGCATGACAAGACCAGAAGCCAGCAGCTGGTATTGTTTTACTTGTGCATCTGTATTATAAGATTTTATACAATTAAATTGTTCCACAAGGTAGCTGTAACAAAGTTATAAAAAGTCTCATCAGTGTTCCAGCTGGTAGGTAGCAGAATGTGAGCTGCAACTGATGGTCAAATGTACACTCTAATCAGTCATGAAAAATTATATTTAATTCACTTAGGTTTACTTGAGAGAGACTTTAAACTAAAGGTTCGGTCAAAATGCCCTCTAATTTTGAAACTTTTTTTTAGTCTAATTCCTAAAATCTGAATACTCAAGAGCTTCACATTTGACTATTCAGGCCAGAACATGGCTGATCATCATGGCTTAAACCTTTAATTATACAAATGAACTAACAAAATTATCTCTTCTGCAGCGATACTCCTTTTATCTCCATAGCTTTCCTTGGAAAGCACCATAACTTTAACTAAGAAGGGCCTCGTTATAAGCTTCTGTTTTAAGTCTCAGGGGATTTTTTTTTCTTTAGTAAGCTTTTATTGAAGATGTGACTGACTCTTCTTTTATTTTTTTTTTAATCTTCCTGACAAGAAGGCTTGTTTTTAGAGTTGTCCTACTTCTGTATCACCAAAGATTGGTGCTTTGGACAGAATAGCCTGCTGAATTTACTCTTAGTGAGAAATAGGTTTTCTCTATCAGCACCATCTTGTGTATGTTGTGTGTGACTCAACAGTGCCTAAAAGGAGTTACCATGTTTCAATGAATAAAAGCTAGGGGGTGTTTGTGGGTTTTTTGGTAGGGGGAAGCATCCATAGGGATAGTTGCCCTTCAGAATATGTTCACTGTGTTGTAATTTGTGCTTCTCTCCTGATGTGTTTTACAGATCTTGAATCCTCCCCTTCCTGAGTACATTGCATCCCCCTGATTGCTACCCCTCATCCCACAGGTCAGGTCCTGGTGTTCACAGTTGCCTTTATGCCAAATATACAAAAGTGATGGAGTATCTTTTGGGCATGTGGGGAAGAACTGGTCTCCACCCCATTCTCAGTGGAAGTAATAAACCTTGGAGAGGGTGTGCTTCTCCCTGTTGGTCTCCTCTTCATCTGGGTTTGGTTTTGCTGCAGTGGAAATCAGGGTGAGGGCAGAAGAGCGCACCTAGAGATTTCATCCAACTTAATTTTGAGTCAAGATGTTGCTCTAAATAATAGAATCATAGAATAGTTTGGGTTGGAAAGGACCTTTAAAGGTCAACCCTCAATAAAAAAATAATAGAATATCCTAATATTACCTGTATAACAATGATACAAGCCCTATAATACTGTGAGTTTCAAGCCATTCAGCAGTGATGAAAAAACCCCCAACAAACCCACACTAAAGAATAAACATAGGCTTGTCTCGAGGATTTTCTGATTGTATTAAATTCTGTGGGGCTGGGATGTCATGTCTTCAACTTTCTCTCCTGTCTGCTTGTATCATGGAAACTCCTTACTCACATTTGGCTGTGCCCACATTAGCAAGTCCTGACACACAGCAGAAGTCGTTGGGTGGAGTGAGACTGCCAGTGCTGGGAACCCCATGTCCCTGATGTTGGGATTTTACATGGGTTACTGTAGACTGGCTGGTGTCTTGTATTGAATGTCTGTTCACAGTTGGGGCACATTAGCCACTCTACTGGAGTATGTTAGGAAAACCTCCCATTGATTTATTCTTCACCAAAAATTGTTTTCTTTATAATGCTTTTTATTTTTGGAAAGAGCTACATTTAAAAAATGATCAAGTTTGCAGAGAAAATCGAGTCTATTTTTCATTTTCTCCACTTTTTCAGGACTCTAATGCAAAAAGTACTTAATTTTCTGTACTAACAAAAATACAAAAGCAGCATAACGTAATAGAATATGTGCATGGTACAGTATCTACTAACACTGTCAATATCCAGAGTCATCAGGATAGTCAGATACTTTTCCACATTTAAAAGTGCATTTCTCTGTTGCTTTCACAGGAATAAACTTCCAGATCTTAGGTCTTCTCGTACCACTGGACAGTACAAAATGCCTGAAGTGATTGTGCAGAACACTTCATAAAAAGAAAAAAAATGAGGTAATCTCTCCTAATCAGGTCTTGTCCTGAATGCATTGTTATGTTAAGTCCTTACATGAAACAAGTTTTCTTTCCCTTCCATTATGCTTCTTTTTATCATTAGCTATTGTAACTGAATGTTGTTGCTTCTATAAAATCAAGTCCTCCTTCAAATCTGGCTGAGTCTTTGGCCACAATTACATTGCAGCAATGAGTTCCACTTACAGTTTCTCCCTCCAGTTTTTTCTAATCACCAAAAATACCTTATTTTTAAAAAAGAAAAATCAGTCTTTTAAAACATTTTTTTCATTTAAGAAAAATGAATTGAAAAATCCAGGATGGACTCTTCCTGTCCTATCTTTTCAAATAAACTCACATTCAGGAAAAGGCTTAGTTTGGAAGATATCATACAGAAAGATAAAAGCTTTGAAAAAGCTGTTGGAGTTTTTATTAGAAACTGGTTGTTTTACTCAGAGAAGCAAACAAAAATAAACTATCAAAGAGAGAGCTTCCTTCTTGAGACCTCATCATCTAAGTTGCAAAACTGGGATAGGAAGAAAAAGTTTTGCCCCATGACTGTTGCATCAAATTCAAGGTTAATGTTCTGCAAAGGAATTACAATAATAAGGAAAACTATCTCAAAGTAAGGAAATTAGGCAACAAAGGACACAGAAAGACTGGAAGCTCCATATCAGATAGACCTATGGATTTTCAAATTCAGTATCTTCTCTTTTAGCAGGGCCCATTCCAGCCATGTCAGAAGATGGTTCAAGAAACTTTACAGCAGGGCAATTTATAGAAAAATGTGCCTGCACAGAGTTTCTGTCCCTTATTGTGTAGAGCTTGCTTTCTGCTGTTTCACTTGTTAAATATTAAATCATTAATATTAAATTAATATATTAAATACATACGCATATGTGCACACATACAGAAGCCCCGCTAGGTGTTTTGGCTGCAATACATTATGGGTTTTTTCACGCTTTTTTGGAAGCCAGCTAAATTGCTGGCCTGTTCGGTACTTTGTGGCTTAAAATCCTCAGGCTAATAATACACCCTTGAAAAGAGCCTCTCCTTCAGTCATCTCTAGATCAGTTGCCTTTCATTTTATTGAATGCCTTCTAGTTATTGTAATAGAGGATAACTAGACATGTTCATGTGACCTTCATGAAATTTTCATATTTGCTTCTATTTCCAAACCATTTTAAGAAACCTTTTTTTACTTTAAGTTTTTCACTTTAAATTTTTCATCTTGAGTACTTCAACAGCTGATTGAAATTTTATTGAGAGGCAGGGAGGGAAAAAAACAAAACTAATTTAATCATATCAGGGAAAGCAAGTTCATTTTGTCAACCCAGAGAACTATCTTCAAGCTCACCCCTGGTGGAAGGTCCATGAGTTTCAGCACTGCAGGTGAATGATTCTGGCCCAGAATGAATTCATCTATCTGAAAAGGGAGTTAAGTGTTTGTCAATTTTGTCTAAACTGCCAGGTTTTCCTAGAAATAGTGTTCCAGGTTTTCATAAGCCTGGAGACATTTGTGTCATTTCAACCTCGTTTAGCTTATTATATCCTGCCAGCCATGTCTAGATAAACTGCAATGAAGGCTGCTGCCTCCATTATAAGCCCACATCTACTCTATCAACAAGCCTTCAGTACCATGACCATTATAAAAGCCCTAAAATTTGATCTGCTATTGATGATAGGCAAGTTTCAATTTGTGGTTGCTAGCCTGCAAAAATGATCTACAAATGGCATGTTGCAGGCTGTTATTTTGTATCCTGCAGGATAGTGTTCAAGTCCTCTCTCTTCCCTTCAATGTGAAGGTCATTCCTCCAGATCAGAAATTACTATCACTCTAAGTGACATGGGGAACTATACCAGAAGCTTAATTTAGAATAAAAATACAGGCAGTAGAATAATGTTTCCTGTCCATTTCTTTCCTGTGATTTGACAAAAATGTTAATTTCTCACTGAGCTGGAGATAAGACCAGTTCTTAAGAGAAGAATTTGGGAATATGTTTCTTTATTGTTCAAATTGGTGGATCAGTCCTCAAATGATTCTTGCTTTATTTTTAGTAGGAAATATTCTCTCATTTCCTCCATTGCCTTTTTTAAAGCAGCAAAGTGCTCACTGACCACCTTTTTACAGCTTTTATTTTCACCAAGCTTTCCTGAGACTGTAACTGTTCAATATTACAAATCCATGTTTCCCAGTATTGATGAATCTGGTTCTTGGAAAGTGTGAGTTACAATGATTAGCTATCTGATTAAGCCAAGAAAAAGAGCTGCCTTGAGGGTTTGAAACAAGTGCCCTTCGGAAGGTTTAATTTTGTGATCTCCCTAATCAGTGTTTTGTAAGTTCAGTGTACATCCTATGCACATCTTTTAAATCAGTGCAGATTGCATATTGGTTTATATTGTTATCACAAATTAGCAGTACAATATCAGTTTCTCTGATGCGGGAAACTCTGAACAGGAATCGTTTGCATTTCTATTTGAGCGTCCTGGAGACAAATATAATGAACTGAATAGCCTTTTAATTTAATTGGCTTCCAATGTGAGTCTGAGAATAGACAGAACAATACATAGCACAGTTACTGTAGAAACGGTTGAGGTCAAAAGCTCAGCATGCAGACCCTACATCAGTCACCACTGCTCTTGTGCAGTAATTTTTTTTAATTCTCGGTGCATCTCCATCAGACCCCAGAAAGCCAGATAATTCAGCATTAGTATTCCAAGTCAAAGTGCTGGGTCATTTGTCACTGGTCAGATCATGCTATGGAATCCATTTTAAAAAAAGCTGCCAAAATGAAAAACTACATTGTATCAGTGCTCTTGTGCATCAGCCACAAGAATAAGATCAGGCCAGAAAAAAAGAAAAGAGAGGAAAAAAAATCTCTGTTTCCTTCTCACAGAAAAAAAAAGAGACAGAACAAGGCAAGAAAAAGTGGTACAAAATGGATAATAGTCTGCCAAGAAACCCTTTTTCAAAAACATCTTTCTATTACAGATTACAGACAGCTAAGATTTACGTGCTACTTAGTGGAGCCAGCCTTCCTGAATGCAATGAAAGCAAAAAGGGAGATAATATCATGCTAATATTCAAAACTCCTACACCCTTTTGACTGTAGAAATAAAGAGAGATAGCTCTTGTAAAATTTTAGCTAGCCTAGGAGCTCATCAATGAACACATAAACCCTTCCACACAGTGCTAAATGTAGAAAAGGGATTTCTTTACTATTTTTGGACTGGCTAGTGCAAGATCTGTGCTGCTGCTTCAGCTTGAATTCATTCATCTGTCTGCAGAAAAGTTCAGAACTCCTCATCTGTGTCTGATCCCATATGCTTATGCTGGTACAAAAAACTGACACGGAGCACTTGCATGTGTAGCGGACTCAACTGCACAAAGAGGATCACGTTAACCTCCCATTTAATTTTTGGATTGTTCATTTTTAAAAGCATAAAAGTTCTTTTTAGGAGGTCTTGCATGAACAGTTGTTGGCATTGTTAATATTTCCTATTACAACACTAAATTATTACACGTAACTACTATTATTTGCTGAAGGAGATGCAGGAGGTAGTACTTTCCAATTAAAAATATCCTAGTGGTCAGTGTTCTTTCCAAGGAGGCAGAGGACTTGCATTCAGCTCCCCTCTTGTCTAGAGGAACTTCAGTCCCTTGCCTTATGTCTGTCAGATGCCCAGGGTGTGTGCAAGGTCTGGCTCTGTCCTCCTCCTGTGCAAGCCCAACTACTGTACAGAAAAACCAGACACACCGGGCCAAAAATAGGGCACAAGCTGGTGTGTGATTTTGTAACCTGGCAGCGAAGACGCTCACTTGGGAAGGACAGGATCCATAAGCAGTCTGCTCATCTTGTCTGCATTGCTCAGCACTAGCAGGGAAGCAGTGCTGTGAGCAGAGGTTGAAAGCCAAGTTCCCCAGGTATAGACCCAGTTGTTGGGCTGTTTGTAACAGGGTGGTCTGCAAAAAGCAGCTCCACAGGGCTGGGATGAGGCCTCCCCTGAAAAATGAAAAAGGGGAGATGGTTGGAAGAAGCTTTATATAGTCATCTCTGGCGCTGGAATGTCTCAGACGCAGAAGTGTGCAGAAGAGCTTTAGATAGTGCATGTTATTTAGGTTCCTGTGTGCAAATAATGGAGTGGCATTTTAAAACAGTTTGGACATGGCACTGAGGGGTTTTTTTGTGGGCAGGGAAAACAGACCAGCAACTTAAACCTGTCCTTTAAAACACACACACACATTTGCTTTGTTGGCCCTATCAATCTGAGAGAGGACAGTGAACTTTCAGATCACTTTGCACTCACAGCCTTAGTCCCTGCTCAGGAAAAAGAAAAGCAACAGGTTGCAACCCAGCTACTCCTGACCACATTAAGTAGTGGCACCTGAGAACATAGGTTGGCTGCTCAGGGATGCTTTCTCTGAACTAAGAGTTATACTGTGGTAAGCCATGTTAATGCTCCATGTAGATGCTAATTGGGAACTAAAGGCACTGCGGTTTGATTTAGGTATAGAACTATTTGAAGCATTGAGGTAAACAAAGAAGTGCTTGGGGGTTTTTTTTTGTGCTATCATGGGGAGCTTGTCCTGAGCAAATGTGCTATTGCAGGTTTTGTGAAAGTTTGACAGCTAATGCATTCAGAGAAATCAGATGCATCCTACACACGTAGCCTACATTGTCCTCTGTGGAAATAAACTCTGCTTAATTGTGGTCAGGCTGCTGTGAACAGGTATCCATAAGGTGGACTCATGCGGGTTGACTCCTCTGCCTTGAATTTAAACCCATAATTGGTTTGAATTGATTTCTCTCAAGTACCCTCATGTAGACAACCCTCAAATCAAAGGGATTAGCCTCCAGTTTAACTCCACTGAAAAAGCTAATTGGGGAGAAAGTGAAAGGAAAGCATGAAAAAGTGGATTTTTAAGGGGAAAGCTTCAATGCTGTGGTGAAAAAGAAATGTCATCCAAGGTGAATTTGACACAGGTGGAGTGATACTGTGCCTGCATGGTAACATTACATAGTGTCACCTACCTTTCAAATGGTTTCTGTATCTGCTATGTTTCACCAAGTCCAAAAAAAGAAGTATTTGTCACTTTAAAACACATTATCACTCCTGGTAAAATTGTGTCTTTCTCCCTCTTTGATAACTGATATTCCTCAGATAGCATTGGAACCAGAAGCAAAGCTATTCCTTTTCTCAATATTCAGCTCTAACTATTGAGAAATTCTGATCTTCTGTTGAAGAAGCCAAGCTTCACATAGGACTGTTTCCCCTAACCTCGACTAGTCCCTATTTCTAAGTACTCTGCCTTTCAGAGGAAATCCTGGTGTAGTGATCTTTGAATATTTATCAAGTGGCATAAGGTAACCGAATGTTGTAGCCTACCTGTAGAGAAAAGCTCTCTGTAGAGGCAGATTTTATAATGATACAGAAAAGAGAACTTGTTTTCCTGCAATGTGAAATGATTCACACCTGGTCTATCCTCACTCGCAGTATGCTAAATAATGCATACATTTTCTAAAGGATATTAAAACATGGCTGTAAAAAATGAAACTGAGAGAGGAGCTCATATAATGCACTAGATCAGGGGGAAAAAAAAATCAGTAAGTGGAGAAAATGGCTGTGTCAGCCCTCATGGAAATAACACATTTTCTTCATAATCTCCTGATACATGGAACAGGCAGTTCCAAAGAGCAGCTGTCCTGATACTGGCTTAAAAAAGAAAGGAGACTGAAAAAACATAGAGCCTGCTAGCTGTAATCTGCACAATACCTAAGCACTAGGAGATTATTTCAAAGCATAAAACACAGCAGTGTGTGTATGTTAGAGTGGTGGAAGCAGCCAGCAAGGAGGCTATAGGTGGCACCAAACGGGCCTGGGAGGGTGCCAGTACTGCAAGGGTTAAGAGCAAAGTGGGACATTTCTACCAGGACCTGCTGCAGACTAATGGATAATCAGCCCAGGTGCAAATCTTGCTTCACCACCACCTGCGTGATTGAAGAAGTCTTCCCACCCTTTCCTTTAAGTCAGGGTGGTTTTTTTGTCTTGTGATTTCAGACTCCTAAATGCAGTCAAACTACCTCTGTTGGAAAAAAGCATGGGCAGAGAAATACCTCCTTCCTCCAAAACCAGCTTTAAACTGGACAACAGCACAACTACTTTATTGCGGTAAGTCTCAAGGCAATGGGTGGCGTGGCAAGAATTACAGTGGGATCTCTTTCAGGCAGCGTGATGTATACCCTCAAAATCTTTGCTTTGCATGTTGTTATTTATTTTTGCTTTTTCTTCTTCTTAGCATTCCCCTTGCCCAGTTCCTTGTTCTCTCGGCTTATCAAACTGTGTTTTTTAGGATGCCTCTGCAGTTTCATGGGCCTTGAGATGATTCGCACCTCTCATTTCTCAGGGAGTAAGGAGGTTCCCTAGGTTTCTCTTGTCTCTGCAGCAAGTTTAATACAGGCTGCCTGGCCTTGCTAGGAGGTGTTGTGATGGTAGTGCTTGATTGCTGAGGACTGGGTGGCAAGAGGAACAGCACAGGATTGTGGTGGCTACATGGAAGTGGGGCTGCAACAGCAGAAGATATGAGGAGCAGGGCTGAAGGGTAAGAAAGGTGGAGAATGCCTGCAAATAGGGCAATACATTGGTGGCTTTGTCCAGAGTAGCTGTTGGTAGGAGGTTGGATCAAGGAATGTAGTCAGTAGCTGCTACACATCTTTTATGAGTGATTCCTTCCAACTACTAGGTAGGTTTGTAGGCTACTGTTTCAGTTTTTTAGGAAACTCGGCTATCCCAACAAGTATGTCCCTTTCATGGGGTATTTTTCTTGCCTGGAGCTGTAAAAAAAAGTCGTAACAGCTCATCTGGTAGGAGTCTCCAGTCATGCTCTGTGTCGTACCGGGAACACGAGAGGAGGGACAATGAAAAGAGAAAGAGGGCACCTCGGCCTCCAAACGCACCACCCTGAAACACTGAGGCTGCCTCTCACAATTCCAACATAATTATTTGCTAAAAAGGACAAATTCTGCCTTCCTGTTTTTGGTACTGTTCCTGGGAACAGCTGCTGCTCTCCACTGAATGAATGCCTGCGTTCAAATTTGCAGAGTATCCTGTGTCCTGTATGGCATATGTGCATTTTGTAGATTTTATCCTGGAAGGGAGGTGAAAAATGTAACAGGTCTAGTGCATAGTGTAATCAAAGATTTATAAGTAGCCATGCATTTTTAATGCATATAAAGTAATAAGAGCCATACAGTAAAAGCAGAAATGTGACATTAAATGGTTGCTCTTGCCAATTTTCCACAAGGTATTATCAAAGCACCATTTCAGCAGCAGGGTTGCAAGACTGCGTCCTCCAATAGGAAGACAACGATTTGATGAGGCTCCAGTTAAGGCCATGAGCATCCTGTGCTTGAGGGCCTGCTCAGCTTCTCTTGCATAACTTTAAAAGAAGCTGAGCTGGTCAGATGGCTAATCAAGAGATGTTTTGTAACACATCCTTTTATTTCATTCCCATAACTGACAACTTCAAAGCCAGTATTTAAAAGAAATAAAAAAAATAACGGTGGTTGTGATCAAAGCGGAAAGGAAGCGTTAGCACAGGATGGATCTGTAACCCTCTGGCCTGGGGTACTGCTTGGCAGAGGAGAAATCTTCTGCCCCCTCTCTTCATAGATATCTTCCAGTGTATTAATCTTCTTTCAATGGTTTCTTTTTCCTGAGCATCCCACTTTCTCCGTTTGTAGTTAGCTGCCAGAGAGATGTATTTTCCCTTACTAGCTGCATCAGAATTTCGTAAGGTTAGGGGAACTGGTGCTTCTGGGGAATTATTGAATTCAGGTTATTTGGTGATACTTCTTCACTTTGCAGGACAGCTAAGGCATATATCATTTCATTTTCTGGAACATTTAGCTCATTGGTTTGTCTGCTAGCCTGGCAGTGTTTTATTTTCAAATTGTATATGAGTAAGTGTAAAGAACTGCAAGTATAATAAAATCAGTGTGAAAAGAGACTAAGGTTCATCACAGGATTTCTTGCAAGTTAATTGTTGGAAGCATTGGCATACAATCTGGCTTGCTTATCAAATTGATTAAAAGGGTTGGGGCAAGAGGCAGCATTGTATCTAAATTCGGTCTGATTTGTATTAAGAAAAAGTTTGTTTTAGAAATGTAACAAGAAAAAAGTAAATGCAAGCAGCTGGTATCTTGCTGTTTTGTGACCTGCCTTAAATGGTCTGTTTGGAGAATTCTCTTGATGGGAAAGGTCTGGTATGTGCTGCTTTGCTGAATGCTGCTTGATGCATCTCTTGCGGTCCCTGCTGTGGCCTAAATGAAGTTTTGGTTCAGCAGTTCAGACAGTTTGGGGAACAAATATTGATTATTTGGTGCCCAAAACATGCCAGATATTTTCTAGTTTTGCACTGATTTCTACTATTCTATTCTTTGCCTTTATCTATTCAGCGATATGTGTTTTGGAGTAGCCGCAGTATCAAAATTGTTAATTTTCTGCCACTCGGCACGTGTGCTGATATGCCCTCCAGCTTTTCCTCTTTGGAGCCCTGGCATCCTGCTTCGCTCACGTGTTTCCTGTGAGAGAACTGAGCCTGCCTGCGTGGCCCTGGCTTGTTTCTATTTGGCCTGAGAAGCTAATCTTCACAATTATTGTCACCAATTCAAGCCCATCCAAGTAGCTGGCTTTGAGAATATTTGAAATACTGCTGCCACTGTTTCAGAGACCCAGATGTACTAGCTTGAAACCTTTATGCTATTAAAAGAGCTGTGAGAAATTTTGAATGAGGCTCGTGTTGACTCTGTAGCCAAGTTTCACCCTTTCATTATAAGACTAGCTTTCAAACTTTTGATCAAGCCATGGACTAACAGATTTATTTCCCCCAGCCCCCAAAATCTGATTTGCAAATATAATCTTCAACTTGAGACTCAGACTGCAGTTGCTGCTGATTGGAACAGTGCAAGGGAAATCAGGCTGTATAATTCTTTATTTGATATCATTAAGTGAAATGCCAGCATTAGTTAAAATATCCACCAAATGCCACAGGTTTATACCTGAAGTGCATTATTCACTAATTGTTCTTTGGTATTTCCCTAAGGGTAGAAAAGACTTTGGTCAGAGGGGAAGAAACAATGGTCTGATCAATCACAGACTCCTTGAATTGCAAATAAGCATCAGCAACCAGCTCAGTAAACATGTTCCCACCAACCTCTGTAATGCTGGTCTGTTGAGCCTCTAATGTCACTCTCATATGATTCTTTACATAATGTACATGCTGAGATCTTTCTCACTGTTTCTGGTTTTTTGTGTTTTGGTTTTTTTTTTTTTATATTGCCAGTAAGCAAATGTAAGAATGTGTGAAATTGAATGTTATTCGTCCCCAGCAAAACGGTGCTTTTTGGTCTGTAGAGGCTCTTGAAACAGAGATGTTCTCCCTTCCTATCTGCACAATGCCCATCCTGTCAGAGCCAGGGTGACACGTCCCTGACAGAAGCCCTAACATGAAGTCTCTATTGCACCTGAGTTACAAGCAGTTATTATCTTTTGTATCATGATAAGAAAGTAGTAGTGGTCTAAGAAATGGTGCTAAGCTGCTCGTGTAGTCAAGTGCCTAGTGTTTCTACAACTATCCTGTAAGAATGTGAATGTGCAGCTGGGTATTATCACCCCTCATCTGCAACTGGTGAACACCAGTGCAGTTCAACTGGGACCTTAACACTTTAGTGTCATCAAGGCCTCTGTGACGCAGCTGTCACGTCGGGAGCTGCCAGAAGGGACTGCCTTTGCTGCTGCAGAGAGATGCTGCTGGGAACATCTGCAGCTCCCCATGGTCTCCTCTTCCATTACAGGGAAATCTCAGATGTTCCAGGCACAGAACAGCAAATAATGCCTCGATCCCCCAGGGTTTTCTTTTTACCATCTGAGAAATCATTTAACAAGTTGCTGCCGTGCATTTGAAAGAGAAACATTCAGTGAGTTGTGTGAGTGTTCTCCCCTTTGCCTCAGTCTCACGATCAGATTGACACTGAATGCCTTCTTTGGAAATATGCTTCAGACAAACCAAAGCCATTGAAGTCCTACCTGGATTCCTGGTGGAAATGTAAAGGACAGGGAGAGATGCAAAGACAGATAGGATGACCTAACCTTTTCCTCTGTCCATAAGCTGAAAAACTTGATGTAATGTTGTGTGAGCTACTGCTCCTGAGCAAGGCAAGCTTTGTTCAGTGTCACTTTTTAGTTAGAGATGTGCTGCTGATGGTTTCGAGTCTGTTGAGATCTGGCTGTTGGAAGGGGCTAAAATGTTTTATTACCCTGGTCTTGGATAAGGGCATGTCTAAATAGGAAGCCATTTGGGACAGAGCTGTTCCCAGTCCTTTATTTTTTGCTTAAAGTGTTTGGCAAAATTGGATTTTATTCTTGACTCAGCAATAGGTAGAGAATATCATTAGAAAGCAGCAAGTTAGTTGTGTGTAAAGTGGTTGTAGTTGCCTGGCTTTGAGACTGTTTTCAGACAGGTGTCTGTTATAATAATTTAGTTACACTATGCTTCCTGATCAGATTTTCCTAGAGATCTCTGCTGTATGCAAATATAAAAGAACTTGGAAGCTGCTGAGCTTTCCAAAATGTTAATGTAAACATGTTACATATGTAGGACTAGTGAGCATTTTCTAGGCCAAATGCATATCAGAATGAGATTAACTGATTAATTAGCTAATAATCAATTGCTATTGGTCTTAGGCAAGCCTTTGCCACGTGGGTTTTGTTTGTAGGGATCATTTAGTGTGGCACTTTACCCTCTGCAGTGGAGGTGTCTCCATCTGCGCTGGTAGCTGATGCTCTCTTTTCAGAAGTGGGCAATAAGCACTTCTAAAGAACAATTTCCGTGACCGATTTAGGTAGTTACCATAGAAAAGTACTTCATGATCTAGTAGCACCTATCCCTACATAAAGCAGACCTCTAGTTCACATATCAAAACCTGCGTGGCTGAATTCTGCCTCTGAAGTCTGGTGAGGCTGCAAAAGTACAAGTAGTGGCAGAATGTACCTATTGGTAATATGAACATTAGGAACACTTTTCTCCTGCTTGGCCTGGGTGAATCATCTTCTGAGACTTAATTTTAATCTTTTGCCTAGTAGTGCAGGAGGTTGTGCCCAGGGAAGTTTTCCACAGGAGTCAGATTCCCAAGGAATGTGTTTTTCAGCTGGAAATAGCAACAGTGCTGGTGCCAAGAGGCTTGTTTCAGGCTGGGTTAACTTGCTTTTTTCCCTAGTTCATTCATGGTTGAGAGTAAAACCAGTCCTATCTGGGATGGTTTTGTGTGTAGTCTCAGCTCTGTGCCTCTTACCCATTTTACTCAAATGCTGAACTGTGCAGCCGTTCTTTCTTGGCGGGGGAAAGGCAGCCGGTCACGTTGTATATATTGAATGCTCGACACATAGCGCCTTGCCAAGTAACGTAATCAGTCATCACAAGCAAAGCTGCATTGGTATGTACTCATTCATTCAGTTTGCTTCAGTGTTAGGTTGGGAAAAAAAAAAGGGTAATATGCTATTAGAGAAATCTTGTAAGCTGGCAATTAATAATATTGCTCATACAGAGTATCTTGTGTCTTAAACTTATCCACATCATGTGGATAGCCCCAAACTTTACTTTGAGTTTTACTTTAATGCTCCTTAATCTTCCTGTGAAAAAACAGCTCTTCAATGACCAAAATAAGAACATACTGAAAGAGGACTGAAAATTCCTCATTAATATCCCATTTTGGTACAGTACAGTGTGGCATTAATGTCATCTACAATCATGTACTGTTGTCAGGTCCCTGCCATATCTGAATATAAGAGCCTAACTTTTATAACCTTGTTACAGAAAGCAATTAGGGGCAACATCCAGCTCTGCAGCCTCGTATCATGTGGAGATGTAAGGAGCTTCCAACAGTGAATTTAATTAGCAGCAAACACAGAGTACTCGGTGACCTGCAGCGCAGATAACACAGTTCCCATCCAGCAATATCGGTCTCTTCCTATAACAGGGTACCTAAACTTCTCTGATGCTGGACCCATGCGTAACTGACAGGCTTCCAAGGGACCGTGGTTGGAAACTTCCAACCTCGAAGGCTGAATCAGGAAATGCAATGCCAGTAAATCCAATCTTGTACCCAGCAACAGCATGGGCAGCTTTGCAATGCTGAGGAATAATCCAAGAGGAGCTATGTGCTAACGCCAGGAGTTGCCAGATGTTTCTCAAGAATGTTTAGGACAGATTTTGGTCATCAAATCTGCACTGCACAGAGTAATAAAATGAGCTGATGCTTCATGTACGTTAGTACATAAGGGTAAGGAGAGTCATGACATACAACTTTGTATGAAAGGGAATCTTGAGGGCTTGTGTGTTGGCTGTGATGAAGGAATTCCTTATTTGACATTGAGGGGATATTAAAAATGAATTAAGCCAGACCTGATTTTGTTAAGGTTTGCAGTGCTAAATTCCAGTCCTCTGAAGTGTCTGAGGTTACAGAAGAAAGCTTGTTAGCTACCCTGCACCTCTCTCAAACCAAAAGAGCTGATAATTAAAGCCATGCTCAGTTGGGACATAAATGAGGAGTAGGTGAGACATGCTTTTGCAGGGTGGGAAAACTGTGAGCATCAGGGTTATAGTAGCTGGCCTTTACTGCAGACTCAGAGCTGGTGCCAGTGCACTAAGCATAACATCCTGACCCAGCTGAGGTGGAAGAGCCGTGAGCTTTTCCCAGCTGAGTGTCCCTAGCCAGCACAAACTCCATTGAGAACATCTGGAGACACAGACCAGGTGGCTGTCTGCTAACAGGTAGGGTCTCGGGACTTGTAGGTTGTGTACGTATCCCCAGTGAATTGCTGAATGGCTCTGGGGCTGCTTTGGAGAGCCTCGTGGCATCTCCACTGTAAAGCAGGCCTTGTAGTGTTCACCCTGCTCTGCCAAGGGGCTGGGCAGCCACACAAGAAAATGTCTCTTTTGGTATTTCTGTGGTCCTGTGGAAGAACAATACCTACCATGAGAAGGGCTGCTCTTGTTTTGCTGCTGGTTTTCTCTCCTACTCCGTGCAGTATGTTTGTACTGAACGCCTGTTGGGTTTCTCGGCATTGATGCAGTCAGGTTCTCTACCTATTTAAATCTGCTTACATCCATTTCCCAACCTGACTGTTCCTGATGCCTGACTTAAAGCCATTTCTGGTGTGATGATCCCATTGAGATGCTTGCAGGGGGTTACTTGCAAGTAGCTAACTTTAACTTGAGTTTGACCTAGAGTAAGAGCAGAGACTTTTAGGATTGTTCTTGAGTCTAACATAAAATCTTCAAGCAGTAGGTGCAGAAGAAGCTGGAGCTGAGCTATATGTGCACAGAAACAAAAGGAACAGGTTTTCAAATAACTTATTATTTAATTATTATTTAATAAATAAATTGTTAATAAATGGGTTACCTAAGTCTTGTCTAAGCTGACTTTCATCAGAATAACTACCAGCAAGAACTACCTCTCAGAAATGTAATTCAGCTCACTCACATCAGGTTGTTCAGACTTTCTGAGGCTTGGCTCTCTCCAGTAGCCTCAGAGCAAAGAAACTGCGTTTGAGGCCGTAGCCTGTTTTAGAGCACTTCAGATCTATCGGTTCACCTCCATTCTTTTTGCGCTACCTCAGGAAAACAGAGCAATTAAAACCTTCTCAGTGTAATTTTTAGCTCTGCACTGCAGCCAGGAAGTGAAAGGCATGAGACAGCCTCGCAGACTGCTCCCAGGTCCAAACTTTAAGCTTGGGAACTATCTATAGATAAATATAAGGAGAAGGATACCAGTTGGGCTATGCAAGATTTCTCTTCAAGTCTTTGCCCCGATGCAGGTTTGTTCTGTGATGCTGAGTGAGTAACTTCATTTCTTTGGCTTCATATCCATCTGCAAAGGGATAGTCACAGGCCTTCATCTGGTTAGCGTGGCTGGGGTGAATACTGCCATTGTAAAGCTTGCTCTGTGCTCTGACGCGCCCTTGGGGAGGACGTGTGCGTGCCTGGCAGAGGAGGAATGGGCAGCGAGGCATTTCTTGTTTGGTTTTAGTAGCACTTGGCTGGACTCATCTGTCTCCCAGTGGCAGGAGGTGTTTGCAAATACGTATGTGTATGAGTGCTGGGATAAGGTGTGTCCTGCACCATATGGTGTGTGCAGATGTATGTTGGCAGGTGTGAACTGTGTAACTATATTTGTGTGCATTGAAGATGGTTTTGGAAAAAGAAAGAGGCTGCTGAGAACCCTGGCTAGGTACTCACTTTTCTTGTAATGTATTACTTTAATTTAAATTCACTTTACAGCCGGTGCACATGAGAATTATTTTGAAGGTTTAATTTGCTAGCTGCTGAAAGCAATAAGGTGGCTATCAACAGAGAAGAAATAGCTTGGCTGTTTGTTAATGCTCTTGGGCTGTACTGTAAGTACTCCAGGCAGCTGTAATGGTAGAGGAGCAAATAAAGCATTGTTGCTTTTAGAATCGTTTGTTTTATTGTATCAATAGTTTTCTATTTCTAGATATTTACACATAAAGTATTTTCTGGGGCAGATAGCTGGGGGAACCTCTGTGGATTCTCAAAAACATTCAGACAGAAAAGCTGTTAAACCATCTAGAAAACATAACGTTTGGTCTGTTATTAGTGGCAAAAACTTCATTACATTTATTATGTTTGGATTGGTGCTAATTTTCTGGCCATTTTGGTCAGCAGAAACTACTAAATTGCCTATATTTGTACTGGGAATTTAATTTCTTAGGATGGTGAGATTTGATTTTATCTGCTATAAGCAACCATCTGGAGTAAGTTTATTTGTGTTACGTGGCTTGCATGTATTTATATTTCAGACTGAGATCCCTTAAATTGAATTCTCTGAATTTTTACATATCATATAAATGACATTTGCTTGCAACACAGTGGAGTGATTACAGTGAATACTAAAATGGCAACATTCTGCAGTAAAAAAAATTACAATGTAAAATGAACATTCATTTACAACAGAGTGTAAATTTATACTATTTAATGACATGCATTCACTGTGCAGTGAAATACTTCTTGTGCCTATTGAAATACAATTACAAAGCACTGAAACTTATAATATTTAACAGAGACATTCTGTTACACAGTAAAAATTGTGTCATGTTTGTTAAAATTATATTTGATAGAGTGAAATAAACATGGTCTGTGCATATGTTTATTTCTCTATATAGATAAAATTAAAAAATGATATCATGACATCAATCTGCTGTAGACCAGAAGTCCTGTACCTGGGCTTTTTCAGTATCAGTCATTCTCCACCACGCAAGAGTAAGTCATTAACCATTTCCTTGTGGTTGAGAAGGTGCCTTCCTCAGGAGGGCTGTGAGGGGACACGGCTTGTCAGGGACCGTGATTGGGTATAGAAATTTCTGGAGCAGGTCTCACATGACAGATGAGCAAATGTTTTTAGCTGGTAGGTTAACCTTCTTATCCGGCTGCATGAGGTTGGTGAGGCCAGGAAACGTTGATGCATCTCTTACAAGGAGGAAGAGAGCTTGACCAAGAGGTTGGTTTACAAGGAAAGTGCCCTCATGTGAACAGTTTTGTACAAGTTCTCTTTAAGTGGTTACAGAGATCTCTGGATAGGCATTATTTTGCCAGTATCCGAATAGAATATATTTGTGGCACTTGGCAATAAAACCCTATTGCCCGCATGCTGGACTTGCTTCAGGGAGGGACTCTTCCAGCTCTCGCAGAAATGGCTGCAGCAAGGAATGGCTGCGGTGACATTGTAGCTCAGGGTTGTGTTATTCACGCAGGTGCTGGAGATGGTTGAAGCATAAAATGAAAATGTATTTGTTCCAAGCCCAGTACTGTTCACTGCCATGAGAGAAGGCTAATGACACAAATGCATTTGTTCTCTCATAACGCTGCTTTCCATAGACATATACTGACAAAATGTATATATTTTTGGACAGACTCAGAAATTATTTTAATAGTATATGGCCAGTACTTGCACTGATTCGTTAGGCCATAATTGTGCCAATGAAGTGCAGCGTTTCTGGCTAGACCTTTTTGGTGTTGTTCTGGACAGCCATCAGCCATGCTATTAGAAGTCATTTTTCATTTCTTTGCATGCAGTCTTCCTTTGACAGTCCTCAGCTGTCCTGTAAAGCTTTGGGAAAAACCTCCTGGACAGAGCCCCAGCTGTCAGGCTGCGCTGGCACCACAGCTCCACCAGCCATCCCTTACTGGGGCTGGCACTGAGGCTTTCTGGTGCCACCTACCCCATGTGGGGGCTCCCTGGGGGAGGCACGAATTACAGCAATCCTCAGGCCGCTCCGACTGATTACAAAACCTGCTCGTTGCACCTCAGGCTCTGGAGAGCACCAGGGATTTAAGATCATATCAGCAGGTGGTGGTAGGCAGACGTTCACTCATGTTGTGGGGGTGAAAGTCTGTGCATTGGAATCACTGGCACTAAATTAACATATTTACTTGCTGATACCAGTGCGGCAATCCTTACCTTTCCACAGACCCCAAAGAACAGGCAGGTTCTCCAAGAAAAAAGATTAAAACTCTCCAAATTGTTGTGCTGATCATCAAATAGTGCAAGATGCCTTTTAGCAGTGTAGATTCTGACCTGCTTTCTCTCTGTAGCTGTTGTTAAATTGCTGGCTGAAGATAACCACTTATCATGGTTTACATGCCCGTTTCTATTCCATAAATGTAAGGAGACCTGACTCTTGGGCTAATAACTGATCTGTCTATTTCTGTCTTCATCTCAGCCGAGAAAGTTGTTACATAAAATAAATGCAGTAAAGATGAAGCTGGCCATTCCCTCTCTCCTTTCCAAAGGCCATCAGCTCATTATGTTGCCGAATAAAATGTTAAGACTTGATATTCTGAAATAACAAAATCTGATTTCCAGTTGCCCTTTTTATTTCGAAAGAGAAAAACTTGCTATTTATTCCAACCAAAATGTTGGTTCAAATTGAATGGGAAAGAGGTTCAAGAAGTTGTCTGGGTTAACTTGTGGATTTGCTGCTGCTGATTTTCTCCAAGCTGCCTGTACGTTGCATAGAGCAGCTTGCCAAGGCTCCTCTGTGTAGTCTTTAGGCCCAGATGCACAAAGATATTTGCTCTCTGCTTTCAGTTAATTTTCCATTTCACCTCAGTCCCCGACTTTTTTCCTGAGTGACTCTGGCATATATATTCATTATGTATTCTCAGTAATGCTGGTCTTAAGGCTCAGTGACCTCCTTGGCTGTCTCCTTGTACAGAGCATGAGCAATGCGTAGCAAGGGAGAAGTGGAGGACTCTGAGGATGCAACTGGGATGGAGCTGATAAATGGGAAGGGGAGAGTCTGGGGGAAAGCGACAGAAAGTGGATGAGAGCAGGAGCTGTGCCCAAGGAGGAGCAGGGCAGGGGAGGGGAGAGGATGGGCTGGGAGGAGGGCACAGGGTGCCGAAGGAGGGCAAGAAACCCTGAGAGGGCCAGTGGCATCCAGGGAATTGAGAGTTGGAAGGAGGAGGGGGGAAAAATAACCCTAAAGCAAAGCTAATTTGAAGAAAAACAAATTTATGAGGAAAGTGGGAAGAACGAAGGAAGAGAAAACGATGCAGAGACTGTGCATGGATGTGGCGTTTCCAACCTGAATGTCTGCAGTTGGCAAAGGGGAGGTTGCAGGAGGAAGGCAGGGGCATGATGAAACCTGCTCGCAGAGCAACGGGAGAGGAGCAGTACCATTGCAGAGCCCCTTTCTGCTTACCCTCTCTGGCTTTGCTATCCCCCTCCCTGCCCCCACCCTGCCTCGCAGCTAAATTTATTCTGTTCCTAGTACTGTTTCTGTGCTGAACAAACCAGCACTGTACAAATTAAGAGGACAAGATGTTCAGAAGTGGCAAATTCACACTTTTTTTTTTGTTGTTTTCCTAGCACATAAAAGCGAATTTAGATTGGTGGTGGGGAGGGCAACCAAACTTGGGGGGGTGGGAGAAACTGCACAGAAAAGCATTTCGGTATTCAGAGCTGAGCGCAACATATCAAAGCAGCTTATAAATGAATCTTTGAATTAACAAGGTGGGTTGCAGCAGCACTGATGCTAATAATAAATGGCAAGTTTCTTCCCATAGAGACTTGAGCAAAACCACGCATTGTCTTGAGGCAGATCCCTTTTTTCTTAAGATTACTATTTCTGCAAATACAGAACAAAATTTCCTAGCAATATTTGACCACTGTGTCCTCAGTTTCTCTGGGTCAGATGGCATTTAGCATCCTCTGTATCCCTGTTGTTTCGGCTGTTTGTTGAAATGGGTTTTCTGGCATGGGGTGCAATAGCTGCCAAACAGAAGAACACAGAAGATCAGTCTGGGAAGGCTGACAGCAACTTGGTGGTTGCTTTTCAAACCAAGGACCCGCTCAGTGCAGCTAGGAGCTGGCTCTCATTTGTGGGCAGTTCTGCGGAAATGAAGAACAGAAGAAAATCTGTTCTTTAACCTAAGCTCTCCCCAAAGAAATGCCAAGGAGAACACATCTGGCTGTCTTCTGTGAGGCACTCACAGGGCCCAGATTTTTAAAGTTATGCAAGAGCCCAAAGATACAGATTGGAAAATCCCCTCTAGGCTGAAAGTACCTAGTTTCCTAATTCCTTGAGCCAGAGGGACTTCTGCAGCTAACTGCTTCTAAAAAATGAGATCAGATTCCTGCAGCTGCGCCATAGCTGTGGACGGGTCCGCTGCCCCCTTCCTTTCTTTGTGGCTCAGTAAGGATTACATTTTTTAGTGCAACAGTTAATAATTCAACCAGAGGGAAAAGAAGCTTGAATATGCTACTGCCAGTTGCTAGGTTTAATAAAAAATTTCTTTTGACTTTATTTTTCCAAGAAAAGTGGCTTTTCAAAGGAAATGGTTCAGAGTTCTTTTAAGGGGGAGGACAGGAGGGGAAACACAAACCTATTTACCATGTCAAATCCAGTGAGGTTCACTGAAGAAAGGAAAAAAATTTGAAACCTCAAAGTTTCATATTAAGACTTAAAATTCATTTTTGTTTAAGCTGGAAGCACTACCTTGTTTTCCCCATTCCAAACACGTGCAGGAGTTGACCTTACACTGCCAGAGTGTTGTTCTCTTGACTTTCTCAGCCATCTCCAGCGATGACTTTCCTTTTATCAAAAAGGAGCTAAGAAGAAAGGGGACCTGTTAGAAATCTGGAATTAGAATTTAGAGTCCCCTCTCCTTCAGTTTTTCTTCCAAGTGCTAGAGTTTCTCCAAGGAAAGTAGTGTGCATTGTTGATATTCTCCTCATGATGAACAAAATCTCTCTTGTCGGTGTGGTAAGTGCAGGGATGCAATACGTTGTTATAAATCCAGCCCAAGACTCTCTTGCAAAATAATTACACTTCAAGGAAATTTTAATCTCATGTTAATGAGACCCCCTACAATCTTTGTGCTCTCAGTCATATTAGAAACTGATTTATAATTAATGACAACTGCAATGCCACTACCTTTGCATGAGAGAGATCTTTAGCTATCTCCTCAGAAGGATTTGAAAAAAAATGAAAAATATGAAAGGTTTAATGGCTGCTTTGCCATGTTAATAATAACAAGTGGCTCTCACTCATAAGTACCTGGAAGCATAGAATATATGAGCAAGAAAATAATCTTTGTACGTAGAGCATTCAAATTACAGTAGAAAAGATCTTATTTGCGTAAAACCAAGAGTGTATTCCAGGTGGCATAATATTTAATGACTGTATTTTGCCTTTAGAGATGTACTGAAGTTAATATTTTGACCAGGATTTGACAGTTTACAGAGTTCATATTCAAGATAGGGATGTTTGCAGGATGGATGTTGTTAAGAAGCCTGTTCGATATAGGTTAGTTGAACATAGAAATTTTTTGTTGTTATTCTTGTTGCCTTCTGCTTTTTTTTTTCCTCCAAGATTTACCAAATAAATCAGTCCCTAATGTATTGACATTCTTCAACAGCATTAAAAAATCTGGGTCTGATTAATTAAAATCTCATTAT
The DNA here is from genome assembly GCA_020745775.1 of Theristicus caerulescens. NCBI lineage: Eukaryota > Metazoa > Chordata > Aves > Pelecaniformes > Threskiornithidae > Theristicus > Theristicus caerulescens. The sequence continues at coordinate 120,938,657 of CM036561.1, read as the reverse complement.
CCATCATAATTGCAGTAGGTATGCAAAAATATAAGATTTATTATTCAAGGAATTAATGTATTTCTAGAACTCTTTGGGGTTCATATGAGAGTTGGAAATGAGCACTGTATAATAATTTGTTTCAGGAGAGCTAATTAAGTCAGTTCATTTATTCAGTTATCTAAGCCTGGTCTAATCCCGTATACCGCTAAAACCTTGCGATGCTCCCAACTTCATTACTGATTTGAATTAATATGAGGCCACAAACAGAAAATATTCCTTCCATTTAGTAATGCAGGGGAGGTGCCAGGCCTGAGCCCCACAGGCTAAATCTGTAGCCTGCCGAACTGCCCTTTTCTTCCACCCAAAAATCTGGACTCCTTTTAATAGGAATGTACCTTTGGTCCTGATGGAGTCTCTTCAGATAAACACAGCTAAAGCTACCTATATTGCAGCTTGCCTCTGAACCCCAAGGGGTCTGGAGGGAAGAAGGGGGTTCGCAAGCAAGCTGTGATCACAACTGTTGTTACAGTTGGCATTTACTTTGCACAAAGGGTCTGTGTTATGGGAAAAGAAAAGAAAAGAATGGTCCTTGTGGTCATCTTTATCCCTTTCTGCTTGTCTGCCTCATGCCAAACACTGGTGAGTATACACAAACAAGAAAAGAGTCCACTTGTCAATAAACAAAGGGTATTTGTTTAAGATGAGGATTAATTTTGAGTCCATCTGACAGTTCCCTGCTTGAGGATGCTTACTGCGAGGGTGGGGAAAAGGCCATGAGATCCTTTGTCTGCTGTCTCTTGTTGAAAAGGCTATTGGCTACTTTTAAAATATAAAACCAAAATACTTTTAAAAAACAGTGAAACAAATGATTCGGATTGTCTCACTCTAATTTTGAGGACTCTCTTGTTTTGCAAATATTGTGAGATAATGCATTAGTAAAGATGAGAAGGCTACTACTTAGTGTTTGCAAGACAAAACCAATGTCCACCCAACTGTGGATGCCAAAATGTAATTCAGAAACAGGCTAAAAGGAACTGTGGGCCACAATTTCATGCAGTGAGTGCAGTGGCTGGATTTTTTTTTCTTTTTTTGAGGTCAGTTGTTTTGCAATATTGCCCTAGTAGATTTGAGAATTATGGACAACATACCTGAGTTTTTATTCCTTCCATTATGGTCTTACTCTATTTTCCCCAAAAACATTCTACTCCAATATAGGCAGCTGAATAAGGGCTAAATTCTCCTAGTCTGGCAGTGCCACCAACAGCCTGGCAGCTTCCCAGAAGACATAGGTGCCTCAAAACTTGTTTAACTGCCCATTTGGAAACAGAGCTCTGCTGAAATCAAGCTCTAAGAAAGCAGCCTTGGTCTGTACCATTTGAAGTCGATACAGGTACCTGAGTCAAATGTGTATGGGGAAAGCTCTGGAGACTTCAGACTTAGTGCAAACTGGCCATACTAGGCACACATTTGATTTCTTTTCATAAAAACATGCTGTAAAACTAATACTTAGGTCTGAACCTTTTTGAGAATGTTGTATGCTGTTTCTTAAGGAAATCAAAGGGAAAAACAAATAGCAATTCTGGACAATTAACGTGAATATATTGCATTAGGTAAAAGAGATCTACAGGAAACTTCTCTTTTGCCAAGGAGGACTGAAAAAGTATTTCAGTCTTTGCATTGCTGTACTAAGGCAATTATTTATTAGCCAGCTGATATAATAGAGCTGACTTAAAATTTGCTGTTTTGCATGTGAGTCTGCAGACCTCCTTTCTGGTGAACTGAAGGAATAGCCTCATCAGATAGATGAAGGGATGATGGCCTTTTAAAATTCTTAGCATTTTTTTAGCCATGCACAACTTCTTCATAAATTCTACATCCAGTTCATTTTTTGCAGCCCTGGATGCTATAGCTTTTGATTAACTAGGGTTTGGATTTTCTCTTCCATTTTGTAAAGAATCTCCATTATTAGATGCTGACACCAGTTGATTATCCTGCTTTATTGCATCTTCTAAGAATACATAGCCAATTAAACCCTCTGCCTTTCTAAGGGTGCACAAGCCACATAGACTCCTAATAGTCCCACCACAGCATGTTGTTCCTTTGTTACTAAGGCAGCAATTAACAAATTTTTAATGGAACAAAAGCTCCAAGAGACAAGCACAGCATGATAATAGGAAGGTGTCTACTTTTTTTCTTCTCAACGTGGTAAGATCTTGTATATAACCCTTCCTCCCTTCCCCCCCTTTGGGTTGAACAGCCCCATCAAGGTGCTCAGTGTGGGATTTTTATTCCTCCACTATCTGCCGCAGTGCATCTAAAAATAATGATATTTACACATGTTCAATTATTAAAGGGTTCTAAACCATAAATCTGAGCTGCAGTCCTGTAAAAAGTCAGTAAAGGGGAAAAATTATCTTTTCTTTTCTTACCAAGATGATCTCTGCGGTGCCATTGAATTCTGCACTGTCAGGTTTTGCTGATGGAGTAATTGGGTTTTTTTTAAAGCGATTCTTTCAGTTTTTAATGTCATGTTTATGCAAATTAAAACACATCAAGAGAAAGGAGGCCAAGAAGGAGACTTGTCATCTTTCCAAAATAATCTATATGATTATTTTTTTAAATAAAAGTCTCAGTTGGGAAATAATTGCCTCTGTGCATGAGATTAATAACAACTAAGTAATTTGCTATTGTTTTTCATTAAGAGTGTTGGTTTTCAGCTGAGCTGTTTAGAAATCTAAAAAGGTGCCTCCTGAAATTCTGGCTATTTTTAAAGTAAATGAGATGTTCTTAGATATGTTATGGAATGCAAAACACATCTTTTTCCCCAGTGAATGTCAACCTGTCTGGGCTTAATGTTGTGCTTTGGTGCATGCTAGGTGGTTTTAGATCTGCAAGAAGCAGGGCTGTGGCATCTGCATTACTGGGGAGCCCTAGTGTCCCGGTCTACTCTTAAATGCCCCTTCTGCATGGGGAAAGGATGGGCTGGCTGGGAGAAAGGCTGGTACAGGGATCAGTTCTCCAAAGTGATGGCGAAGCCCTGGGGTAGGTCACCAAACTCCTCTGTTTATTCTGTGAAAGATAATACTGTTGCCCTTTAGATGTCTTCCTTGAAAATGCAAACTTATAAGGTTGGATCTGTCTCCCATCGAGTGGCTGGACAGTGTCTACCTTGGTCTCAGAAGGCAAGAGTAAGAAGGAGGAGAGCTTGCCAGTCTGGAGCAAATGGACTTATCTATGATCATTAACTTTCCCAGTGGAAAGTAATGTTTCTGTCTAGGGAAGCGTTGTGTTTTAATTTTTTAAGGATAAGATGTCACAGGAGATGCATGTGGGTGTTTGTGGTATAGCCCATAATCTGCGTCCTTTGGAAAAGCCTGTAACTGTGAGAGACCTGCACTAAAACTGGAAACCACGTAAAATCTGACTAATTTCAGGCTGTGCTGTGAACTTGCATCGTGTTGGGAAGTTGTGAAGAGAATCTGTCCTGAGCTTTGAGAAGAGATTTCAAATTAAAGGTTTGCATGAACGTGTGCTCAATTCATGCATCTCCACTTATACCTGGATCTGAAAAGGTGCTGCTTTGATTGTTTCTGGTGTATTTCTCAAAGAAGTCCTGTAGGGACTTGGTGCAGTTCCTCAGTACTGGTGTACCCATTGTTTCTTTTCCTTTTGTAAAATACTTCAAGCTAGAAAATAGTAATTGACTCTAAAGAATTTGGCAAAAATTTTGGCCTGCAAACTTCGGCAAAATTTAGATTTACTACAGAAGCTTGTGACTTGAAACCTGTTTCTTACAGTTCATTAAAAATGTAATGGGTGAGCTGGTATCCATCAATGCAATTGGTCCAGGGTGGGGGGAAAACAGGTAGTCATTTCTTTCAGGTAGTAATGTCCTCTGTGGTGGACTCTTGCCTTCATAAGCAAGTGCTTTATCAGTATGTAGGAAAAAAGGGTCTTGCACATCAGTGCTGTCACTTTGGAGTGATGCTTGAAATGCTTTTGCAGTCATGTAGCTGCAGCAAACAAAATGTTAGTACAGTGAGAGACTAGAATAAAACATAAGGTATAATCATACCCTTGTAAAATAACTGAAGATACATCTTCATTGGGAACTCGAGCTGTATTATCTCTAAAATAGTACGGTACTACAGAATGAGAGAGGATCTGGAGATGTGAATTTTAAATGGAAATTTTCTGCTTGTCTTTAACCTTAGTGATGGAAAACTCAATTTTAAGCAGGAGATGTATCAGAGGGTGTGTGTAGAAATATGAGTGACGGAGAAGGTGCACTTCTGCCTGCCCTTGCTCATAAGGTATTAAGAGGGAGTCAATTATACTGGAGGACAACAAATTGAAATTGAGAGGAACTGTCTGCACCATTAACCAGTGTGACTCTCCAGGTCTGTGTGCGCAAGTCTAGAGAAACCCTGAAGAGGAATAACCTTTTACATGGGAGAGCAGATTAATCTGGCAGTATCAGTCCCTGGTTCTGTAGGACTGGGTATGGTGAATCAAGCACTCCGTCACAAGGTACAGGAGAAAACAACTGTATAAACTGATCATTTTGTGACTCTGCATACCCATGTTTCTCACCCCTAGGGACTCTGCCTCCCTGCAGTAATCGAGTCTTGTTGTTCCTGCGTTGGTTTGCAGCGTAAAGTGGCAGTGTAACTTCAGACCATCATGATGATAGGGCAGCGAGAGCCTGTGATCAGGCTCTAAAGCTCTTCCCCTAAAGCTTGTGTGGGATGTATGGAAGTCAAGCAAGCTGACCTGCCATGAAACGCTCATGCAAATGCACGCTCTGCAGCTTAAAACGTCTCCCTGAGCATCCCCTGTCATGGTTTTTCCCTAGTCTCCTGTGCAAGGAGAATTGAATTGGGTCCCACAGCCACCAAAACCAACAGACCTTTGCTCCTGCACAGTGCGCTGGCCCACTGGGCACATGCAGGTGGGAGGTCTGAGCCTACGGGTAATTTGTATCAGATGTTTCCCTCGCAGTAACAGTATTTGAGGTTATTTCAATAACTTGATACACCTGCACTTTTCTTGATAGGCTGTTAAACCATTTCAAACTGTCCAAATCTCCCTGTGTACAATGGGATATACAAAATGGGATATACAAAATCATGGTAATGCCATTTCTGAGAGGAACAAACTGCTGTCAGATTCCCCTCCATATTCTCAAAGAGCGAGTGTACAATTGCAAATCCATTGAACTGCACTCCATTATCTCTTATTAATGGGAAATTGTCCATAAATTGCTGAGGCGTGACTGGATTCTTTTCCCCAACACAGCTGCAGTCTCTTTATCCTGTGATATTCCAGCCTCTCAAAAATAAAAAGAGAAAGTGGAGTGTGGGGGTGGGAGGGATGGGAGGAGGGGGGCTTGAAACCACTCGTGGCAGCATCTTCCAGCAGCCCCTGGCAAGAGGAGCTTCTTCCCTGCTGCTGTGCTGGCCCAGCATGGGACCATGGCTGGGACTGGCTTCCCAGCAGAGGGGTGGAAAAGGGAGAAGAGCAACTAGCAGGGAGATACAAAAGCAGGAGCAGGAAAAAGGAAAGAATTTACTGTGGCATAGCGAATGTGAGGTTATGTGAAGAGAAACCGTCCTGTTCACAGCTCTGTTGTGGGCCACGAAGACATTGGTGGGATACCCCTTCAATGACACCCAGCTTCCCCTCCTCCTCCTTCTGATAGCCCTTCTCTGCAGAGGAGTGACGGGTGTGGATGAGCTCAGAGAGTGACCGAGCGCTTGCTGTGGGCTGTGGAAAGTTCCCTCTTTTATATCAGATCTTCTGGCAGCTGGGAACAAGAAACCAGTTGGATTTTCAAAAGGACTCAGTGCTCCTTGGTACGGAACAAAAATCTGCCACAAACATCACAGAAGGAGATGCTGAAAGCTGAGAGTATCTAAATCTGGCCCAGGGCTGTTGTTATCGATGGCTCTGTGCTACAGAGGGGGAGGATGGTGGAAGCTATATGGCAGAGGGGAGGCTGGGCTCTTAAATAGGGACTACGGCACTGAGATATGTTGAAGTTGGGTCTCGCAGTGATCACCTTTGCAACCCCAGTTCCTCCTTTTCATTTTAGATTCCCATGAGTTCTCTGCCCAGACTCTGTGCGTCTGTTCAAGCAACACAAATGCTTCTGAATAGCAGGTGACATGGGGCAGGACAGAGGTCCAGGCACATTCAGTGATTGCCCTGTCCACATGGTCCCTTTCCTCCTGTCATGTTAGGATAAGGAAAGGAGCTACCTTGTGTGGCAAGTAACAAAAGGCCATACAGTTTTCCCTGTGTTAATTATACTACAGACCATTTAATTCTGTAAACGAGCTGCTTGGCAGGCTTTCAGAACAATTACACAACTCCTTCTCCCGCTCTCTGCCATAGCGTCAAGAGCAGCTCGGCTGTGAGGCTGATGAGCCTCGGCACCATCCACCTCGTGGGGACGTCTGATGGGAGCCTCTGTCCTGCCAGCGTGCAAAAGAGGGGCACCCTGCGGGGCTCCTGAGTTCACGCGCTGGGCCGGTGGGACCAAATCGTGTGGAGGAGAGAGAAGACCGGAGCTGTGCAATGCAAGCTTTGGGGAGAAATAAGATCTGGTTAATGAGATGCATGCACTAGAAATTTTTAAAACGAGATGTTTAAAGCCATTGGAGAAAGTCCCTGTCATTGTCCCTATGGGCTTTGGAGTGGATATCTAAGTGTTCGAGGGACTCGAGTTCTGCATCTCGCAGATGCAGGAAATAATGCTCCCAGCCTTCTTGCAGAGTGCTTTGGGATCAGCTACAGAGAAGACGAGCAGGTGTCATCAACATTAAGCAGGGAGAAAAGACAGCAGCCTTCAGGAGTAACATGTAAGGGACCTTAGGTCTTGATCAGGCTTGATAGGGAATGACCTCCCTTAAATAAAAGGTCTGTGCCGTTAGAAGGGTACGGCAACAAAGCAAATTAGCGTTTGTGTAATTGCATAGTGAAATACGATCAGGACATGAGCAGGTATTACCTCCAGGTTCCCATGACGACTTTTCACTACAATAAATGGTACAGAACACAGGGTACCATAAATGTGAGGTTGCTCACCCACTAATTACTGTGCTCTGAACTTCTTGCCTGAGGTCTGCAATGCAAAACATACTGGAAAAAATGTCTTTAAGTTTTGGTGTTGGTTTTTTTTTTTAAGTGGCAAATACAACTTTGTGTACACTGAGCACCAGCTCTTCTTTCTGCCACAAAGGTCCAGTGCAATTTTTGAGCTAGCAAAACAGATCCAGTCAGTAAAGTACAGTAGAAAATATTAGTCTTTTATGAGGATGCTCTATAGCAATGAAAGGATTCTAGAATTTGTTGAAGAAAATTATGGCATTGAAGAGAGAAGTGGCTTTTAGTCCTTTGATACTTAAGGGTTTATAATGGAATATAATAGAAGCCTTTTTCCCTAAAGGCTATGTGAATTCCATTACATCTTATTACTTGCCATAAATGTAATATAGAAAGTCCTTTATTTAGAATGACATGTAGAGATGGGTATTTATGAACCAGATTCTTGGCTGTTTTATATCGTTACATAAATTGAAAGTTTGGCGCTTAAATGCTACTTATTGATTTATTTATTTTTTTTATTATTTCCCCTTCGTTGTCTGTTTTCTTTCATACTACATATGGACTTTCCCTGTGCTCCAAGTCTGGCTGGAGACTGATTGTGGGGAGATACTAAATAATTTAGTGCCTGTGATTCTAGAAATCGGGGCTTGGGCTGAGCCCAGCCTTTCAAAGACAACTGTCACTTCCCGCTTGCGTTTTGTGACATATTATAGAATGCTACTTCTCTGTGCAGCAATTTTGTCATTATTCAAGACAGAAAGAAAAATGGGAAATCCATTACAAGCCAGACTTTGTTATGACACAAGAGAAGAATCCCCTGGGAAGTTAGATTAAATTCTCTTTGAAAATAAAATAAAAATGCCACCATGCTTGACAACATTAGATTTATTATATATTTATATCAGAAACTCTAGGTATGCTCCTTGTCAAAGCTTCTTTAGATGCTGAGATATGTGAGACAAAGCAAATCATTCCTTGAGTCATTGAAAGGGAAGTTTATTACTGAATTGGAATTAAAAGATTTGAATAAGAACAGAAATCAGCAGTTTCATCACCTAGTTGGGGGCTGACTGCTAGCTGCCTATGTGAGCCATTTAAAACCGCTCAGCTGTGAATTTGATATGTACAGGCAGAGGTGCGGGCTATGAACTTGCGTTTTACAGTGGTTTAAGCAAAGATGTTTTATTCTGCAACTGGAGTGAACTCAAAGGGCAGCTCAGTTAGCAGATACGGCTCATCTAACAGATGGTAACTTGCTGCATCTTACTAACTAAGTTGCTCTTGATTGTATAACCATATCTTGAAACAGAAAAATGCCATTTTGTATGATTAAATCCCAGGGACGTTGTGCATATTCAAAGATTTTTCTACAGCCAGTTCCAGTACTACAAGGAGCTGGGCGTGCTCACCTCTGATTAACTCATGTCATAAGTACTTGGCATGTTTTAAGATTACACTGCAGGCCTGAGAAATTGAAATTAATGGAAAGACTTTACTTTCCTCCGCTGTGCATTATCCTAGATTGTGTGTCTCGGAAGTACTGGCTGATTCATCTTTCGTGATCTGCTCCCAGAGGTTAGGTGTATGCATATGAGGAAGCAGGAGTTGTTGTCATTGTGAGTGATTGAATTTTCTGCAGGAAAACTTGCAGAAGGAATGCGGGATGAATTGCAAATGGCATCAGGTTAGAAAGGGAAAAACAAGATAGTCAAAGAGGAGTAGACACCATCTGGAGAAGATGCATCCGTGTTGGATACCTAGTGTTTCCCAGGATCCTGAGCATGGCAGGGACAGATGTGCAGAAAGTAGCTGCCTATGTAAAATATACCTATGTAAAATGAGATTGTATGCAACAAACATGCAAATAAACACTGGACATTAGCAGCAGTATTAGAGCAGATTGTGTCTTTAGATCTGTGGGAAATCTTCATGAGATTGTCAGTTTGACTTGCTTGAGGGAAGTTAGTCGTGAGCCTCAGAAAGCAGGGCAGCAAGAGGTTTTTCTTGCTTTTATGGTATTTCCACTATTCAGGAACGATAATGCCAGAAAACGAGACCGTGTTATTTTATTATTCCCAGATGTGCTGATAAAAAGCCTGTGGGGGAAAACAATACATGAAAACATATAAACAGTAAGCTCCAGAGAGACACCTCTGAAATAGGAGGGGAAGAAAACTGTACGTTCATTGCAGGAACTGGTATATTGGCCAGAAGGGAAGAGGAGTGGGGGGGAAAGGAGGAGGAGAGTAAGGAGGTTTAAGAGAAAGTTGAAGAGAAGGAAGACTGAAGAGAGGTGAAAGAGGTTACCTGTGTAAATCAAAGACGAAAGGAGACTTAAGGCTTGTTAAAATAAAATACTTCTATCCCCAAAGTTTTCCTTCCCTACATTAAAAAGCTTATGAAAGATTCTGCTTCTAGCTGTGAATTTAGCTTGAAGTCCCTGACTCTAGCGCTTTGAGAGAGCATTAAGATTCATTTAAAGTCTTTTATTCCTTTTGATGCAATAAAACGTATATAGTACTTTCCTAAATGAGTACCCATTAAAGGGACAAAGCTATGAAAGAGTCGTTTCCCACAAAATATGAAATCCAATAAGGTTTATTGCCTACCATTTAGTGAATGGCAGAAGCCTATGAAGTATATGAATAAGTTTCCAATCACCCATTCATTTGTCTCCTAGAAGATGTACAGCACGCAGTATATCCAGCTCTTCCCCTCCTCCATAGGTCAAACATAGTATCAGATTTGTTTATGCGCCATTTAACTTTCTTATATCTTATACAACATTAGAACTTTGTCTTTTATCTTCCTGCCACTACTGAAAGGATAAATTCAAAATACAGCTTGACCCTGCCATGCACTTGACAGCCGAGCCTCCCTACGCAGTCTCTAGCTCTGTAGGCGCTCAAGGCGGGCAGCAAGCCATTTTGTCCTCTATTGCTTCTGTTTATTCAGCACCGTTGATTAAAAAGCTGTTTCCTGTTTATATAGATCTGCAGGAATTGGCAAATATGAAATATTAACGAAGTCCCTACATACAGCATATCAAATGGGACAGGGGTGGGAGAGTGCTGCCATCTTTGATCGTACGAAGGAAGGGAAGCTGCCAAGGTGGTGTTTGGTGGAGGTGGCAGCCACACCACAGCTTGGCTGATGGCAGACTTGTTCAGAATGGGTGCTCAGAGCACCAGGTCAGAGGAAGGCCATGAACTTTTGCTGGGGCCAGTTCTCCTCCTAGGTGGAGATGGTCTCTGTAAAGACTGATGCCAATGGATGAGGCCCAAGGAACTTGACACACATGTGTTACCCAGATCTGGGGCCAGGGCTGGTTGCAGGAGGAGGAGGAGGTGAGGGGATAAGAGTGGTTGTGTGACACCCACCCCACCTCAGCAAAGCTCAGTCTCCAAACTGAGATTTCTGTTCTGATGGTAGAGGCCAGAGTTTTGAGAAACAGAGGAATCACTGATTTTGGTGGCTAAATTCCTCGTAGGATTTTCCAAAAGCGTGAAGCAGATAATTGCTGGTGCACCTCCCTTTCGTCTTTGTAAAACGGGGAGAATATTACTTCCCTGACCTGTAGCACTGCGGTGAAGATATACACACAAGAGATATTGCAAGGTCTAAGATACTGCAGTAGCAGGGAGATCTACACAAAACTTGCTTGGGGCAAGCCATTTTAAGAACAGCCTGTCAGTGCAGCTAGTGAGATATTTCCCATGGTGTTTGTAGGTTCACGAAATCTTTGTTACCAATTATAATTGATGTTGGCACTTAACACTAGAAGCTGTATTCCTGGAAACCAACCCCACTTTTTAGCTGCTTTTAGCGTATGGAAAGGGGAAAGTAGTATAGGATTGACTCTTTCCGTCATCTTGAACAATGAGATTAAGTGAAATTAAAAGCTTTTTTCTTTAGACTGAAATCTGTCGGTATTCTTTTGGGTCTTTGAAGTAGTGGCAGAGGATAGGAAAGCTCTAAAACGTGAAAAAGTAATAGTAACTTTTTTTGAAAAGGCAGAGGACCTCTAGGGTTGATGTTTTATGTAATATTTAAGTGATGGGGTTTAATGTTGACAGGCATTCTTTACTTTGCTCTTTAAAAAGGAAAGAAGTTATAAAGACTTCTGGATAGAAAGAGGGAGAAAAGACCACAAATAGCCTTTATCTCTGCAGCTATTCGGAGCTGACTGATTCTGATTTAAATACAGAATTCAGAAGAAATCTATTTTATGAAAGTTTGTACTGGAGGAAAGGATTTGAAACTTTTCATCAGGAAATTACATTTTTGGGGATATTATATTTTCTATGAAAAACAATGAATACAATTTTCTAATATTTTCCAGCATGTTCCACTCACAAGCTGCAACTCTGTCCTGCTGCCCAGATGTGGGCTGATGGGCACCTTCTGAGGGCTGTGGGGCATAGAAAAGTATGTGGGGGGGGGTTGTCTCACTAATTCAGGAGGCTGTCAAAGAGCAAGCAGATACATAATTCTGCACCTTTATTTTATGGAACTGTCCTGATTCTTGGGTTGTTGGTGTTTTTTAATATCTTTCATTCCTGGCTTCCTGCTTTGATCTCTCAGGGAAAAAGAATATATATGCAGCAATTCACAACTTAGTCTGCTGAGCAGGGGAGATGGGTGGGCAGTCCATTCTCACCTTGACAGGCCCCTGCAGAGAAACTCCCGGTACTGTTAATGGGAGCTGGTGATGTGCATGAAAGAAAGAATTTATTTCCAGGTTGTTAGGGGTTTTTTTAATTTTTTATTTTTTATTTGAAATGCTGTCGTCAGACAATGCAATAAGAGGATTTGCATGGTAATATGATGGCTGATAGATTTCTTGCAATAAAATCCAACAAGCTGGTTTATGAGGTACTTTCTATATTTCTTATTTGTATTATAGGAGCAGCAAGGAGCCCGGGGATATGTCTCTGCTGTATGAAACTCTTTGCATATATGTTACAAATAGTCATGCTCTATATATTTTCTGTCTGTTTGGGTTGGTTTTCTCTCTGTTCTCACTGACTGTGAAGTAAGCACATACAAAGGCAACACATTGGTATGATGTTATTCATCGCTGTTTGTCCTGTGATAATTTGAAAAATAAAACGCATATCAAAGATACATATGAGCACGTTTCACTCTTGACAGGGAAGAGTCACAAAAATGGATGTCATGTCATGAATTGACATGAAAAAGGAATCCGATTTGAATAATAAAATACGGTATTTTTTTCCCAAAGCACTGGTTTTCACACTAATGCAAGTAAGCCACATGTGCAAGCATTCAGCCCTCATTCTGCTTGCCAGTACCAGGGAAGGTGTGATAATTTTGTCATCTGTGCCGCTTGGTTTTCCTGTGTGTTAGCTTTGCTTCTAAATTAGACTCCACACTATTAATGGCTCAAAAAATAATGTGATAAGTCAGTTATTTTTATAGTTTATTTTATTAATTTTAAGAGAAAAAACAAAAAAACCCAACAGATTTAAAGGTAGTCCTCATTCTCAGCTGTGCTATATCTGCACAACTCCAGTGATCTTTTTAAAATCTAGTTTTCTGCTAGAAAGTGATGCATTTTTTCTGAAGACAATAGATCTATTCAGATTTACATCAGCTCACGATCTGGCTCTGGCTAACTTACATTTTGCCGTAAAGCAGTGTCTGCTTTATTTTGCTTAGAAATGTCAGCCCTGTTGAATTAGATGAACAGTATTTGGTTCTGGGAAGAGGGGGAAGTCTCCGTAAGGAAAGGGAAATGTGGGTATGAAGCATGATCTGCTGTCTTCTACATTCCTGTCCCAAATATGTATCTTTACGTATATAATTACCAGGAAGGAAAGAATAACAACAGATGTTAAAAAAAAAAAAAAAAGCTACAGAAGATTGTATGATTATCCCAGTAGGAAACAAATTCAATTTATGGATGAATTATGCACATAGCACTACATTTAAGAAAGTAAATTTTAGGGAATTATAGAATTGAGTGGGCCAGGTCCACTGGGAGGAAGCAGTGAAAATGAAAGGGGTTGGCAGAAGGCTGGAGGTTGCTAACTGGAGCAGTAATTAAAGTGGAACAGGTCTTAGTTCCTTTTGGAAAAATGGAAATTAGGAAAAAAAGAAAAAGAAAAACCCTGAAGAAGAAGAAAATCCACAAGAGAGGAGACTGACATTTCACAGGGGAGTACGCAAGAGTTGAAAGAGAAAGCAAGTGCTGGGAATTGAGGAGAGCTGGCAGGGAAATCGGGGAAGCAACAAAATAGAAAGCTTGCGTAGTCAAAAAGCAGAGTGAAATGAGGTTGAGCAAAACAGGGAATTTCATCATCATGCTCTGAGTGGCCGTTGGAGCTGCCAGGTTGTGCCTCAAACACCCGATCCAGTACAGACCCTCCATGTCCATTCAAACTGCCTCCAAAAATCTTATTTTGTCTTATCTCTTTACTGGTTGAAGGAGATAGTAAAGGAGCTGGGGGGCATAAGCGATCTGCTGGTTTATGTGAAATGTGGAGAGAAAGGAGAGGGTGGCTGGCCATGAAGGGGTAACCAGGGACCAAACCAATATGAAGGGAGCATCTAATGGGCAGACAAGGACTTCTTTAGAAAAATGAAGCATTGAGGCTGCATGCAGCGGTGTTCCTCCTGAGGCTCCTTTTGAGGGCTTAAATTGGAAAGGCTTGTGAAATATTGTAGTTAAATCAAGTGAACCTTTCCTGAGGGATTGCCCAGCAAATTATTGTGCTGTTTCTCTTTGGGATGGAGAGTTGTGCTGGACTGGGAAGTGGGGGCAGGAGAGAAGTAGCCTTCAGTCTGCTTTTTTTTTTTTTTCTTTTTAAATAAAAAACCTTCATTAATGAGGCCAAAAACTTACTAAAAAGCAAGTTGATATAACACAAACCAGGATGTACCCAAAAAAACCAAAGAATGGAGAATATATACAAATTATTAAGAAACTTAACCTGGAAAATGGGAAATGATTAATTTTTTTAGCGGAAATTCAGTGACAGAGAAAGAGGGGCCTAGACAGACATGTCATTTCCCTGTAGCCTAAGTCTGAATTTGCAATGCAGGAACCTTTCTCTAACACAAGTGAAAATGCCAGATGCTAAAGGATGGCTGAATGTTTGAGAGGCCCTAAGCCTCAGCAGCGAAGACAGCTTTTTCCAAGGAGCTGTGTGGAAGTGGGGACAGCGGCCTTGGAAGTGACAGCTTGCGCTGCACTTCGGTCCCTGTGCTGGGAAATAGCTCAGCGCTGTCTGGAAGCACCTAGTGTTTCTGAGGTCAGGACTTACGCATGTTTGTTTTGCAGCAGGACGTGGAGGAAAACTGATGGAGAATGAAAACTGGAAGGATTTCAGAGAGGAATAAAAAGGATTGAGGCTATAGACAAGGGCATAACTAGACGTTACTGAGAGAAAATCTGACCTGCAGGTAAGAATAAAGAAGTCTTAATTCTTTTAAGTGTTGTAACTAGTAAGGGCAGTGTGATGTAAGGCAGTAGGAGCACATATGGAAGCTATAAAATGGAGATGACAATATCATTCAGAATTAGTATAGACAAAGCTCTTATAAATATTCATGCATTTCATGGGTCCATGCTGGGCAGAAAAGGGACATGTTATGATCTACCAGATGTCTGTTTATTTTCTTTATTATCTAAAGATATATTTTAACCTGCTACAGGCTTTATCCTTCTATATCAATGACAATTGCTAATGTGGGTGAGTGTCCTCAGCCCCTGGCCATCCTTCCCATGCTCTCTGACAGGCAGGGAGAGGATAGTTTCCTTCTGCATCCCCATGGCTGGACAGATCCCACCTGAACCCAACAGGGTGCATAGGGCTTTGGGGGGGACAAGTTAGACACATCCTGAGCAGGACTGGTGAGGTGGAGAGGTGCTTGGCTAGGCCAACCAGTGCCTCCCATTGCCTGGGATGTAGCTAAGGGGCTCTTGAGCTTTTGGGGAAAGCAGGGAAGGATGACATCGGGGACAGCGCACCTTGAAGGCAGATCAGGCCAGCAGCCAAGTTGTGCTGTGGTCCTGTTTTTGGCATGGCTGAGGACAAGGATGGGGTGCTCCAACTCACAAGCTCTGGCAGGTGAAGCTGGGAAAATTAGAGAGATTTCCACCTCGAGCTGTTTGCTCCCCTTTTCTGTTGTACTGATTTCTGATGTGTCCATATGCGGGACTGCGAGCAGTGAGGGCTGAGGGCTCAGACGTGCCACTAAGCCCACCTGAGGATTTAGCTGCAGCAACTGAAGAGGTTGTAGCTCCTACTGCCACGGACCGGCAACATCCTCATCCTTGCTGGTTAAGCTTTCAGGGACTGCAACTGTGTTTAATCCCTGGGCAGAGAAGAGAGTGTTGAGATCACTAGCACTGCCCTTGCCCTTTCTCTGTATGCTCTCAGGCAGCCCTGGGTACCATCTCACCCCTGCACCGAGTGCTGAAATGCCCACTTTCTGTTGGGAAACACCTACCTACCGACCTCCCTGTGTCCTGGGAAGCCTCAGAGATTTTTGTTTCACTGAGTTGTTTGCCTGCTTCTTTTGACCTCTGACTAAGTGATATGAAATTGTTGCTGTTGGGAAATAGGATTGGATGCTACAGCTGGTCTTTAGAGACACCACCTGCCTCCTTTTCTTATCCAAGGTGCCTTGTGTTTCTGAGGCTTCCCTGGCTGAAAGTCACAATTGTTCCCAAACATGAAAAATTTTATTTTGTGCAATAAAGTTCTATAAATTCTGTATTCTTCACTTTTATACTTCTATATTTCAATAAGGCATGTTGGTTCTGGGATATAATCAGTAGAAAGCATTGCTGTGCCCATATGTACAAACAACTTCTATGTAACTGTGTATATGGATGTACATAGAGATAACTGGCGTTCATTAGGTCAAGATTTTAGAAGCCCTCAACATTTGGTGTGAATAGTGCCACTTTCCGATAAAATCTTCCAAAATCAGCACTGTAAGTAAAAATGCAGATCAGATTTTAGGTTCTGAGTGTGCTTTGGATCTGACTGTGAGCTGTTCTGAACAAGGTATATCTGAGTAAAAATAATGTCTTTGGAAAAAAAGAAAATAGCTTGACGTGTATATATTGTTTTAAAAAAATAATACATATATGTAGGAGGGTATAAAAAAGTAGTTTTAAAACTTTCTTATAAATCAACCAAAGCCCTAAGAAGACAACTGTGCAAGTAATTGTTCTTCCGCACATCCAACAGTGTTGTGCTTCTTTTGATGTTTACCTCAATTTCTTCTTCACCTTTTATTTGAGTCTGCAATTAACACCTATAATGAAAAAGAAGGAGATGACGTGCTGTTGAGAAATTCTGGTGTTAATTAAAATTATTAACAATTAGAGAAAAATAAGCAAGGAAAAGGAGAAAATAAATAATAAGTTTTGCATATTTTTTTTATAATTAAGGTGGACTAAAGCACATAGACTGTGCTTCTAAAGCGCTTACTTTGAAATTAATTATGAAACTTGACCAAAAGAAGTTTAAGTGAAATTCCCTCTTTTTAGGAGGGCTGGCATCCCCCATGCTCTCTTCAGCAGCATTTAGGTTTGCCAAGGCCTTTGTATAGGGTTGAATTTCATTTCTGAATGAATTACCCTAATTTACAGAAGAACAATAGGGGAAATGAGCTCTGGCAACAATAGAGAAGGAATGGGAGTGTGATTCATCTTAGCAGAGTGAGCATTTGGGATTGGATGAAAGTCTTATTCAGAGAGGAATAATGCAAAACGGCCCTGGGTTTCTTATGAGAGCAGTTCATCCACCAAGCTGCGACACCATGCTTGCTGAGAGCATCACAGCAACAGAGTTAGCCCACGTCTGTGATCCTTTGGGAGCCTTGTGAGTGCCTGGGGCTATTGAGGCACTCGCAGCTTCAGGCACTGAGATCTTTGCCTACGGCTTCCACCAAATGGGTGTTTGGCACCTAAATATCCCCTTGGATGTCAGCCCAAATCTCTTTTAAAAATGAGTGCTGGCCTCCCGACATCACTGGAGTACTTCCAAAAGTTTTACCTGTGTTGCATAAAATTAATTTTGAGGTGCTTTTCAAGAATGTGCTTGAAAAAGATCCAGTGAACAATGCTGGAGAAGAGAGCAGCAGTAGTGATGTGGGTGCACACAGAAAGTGGTAACCTCTACCATGTCCTTCTGTGTCCCATGGAGTGCTCTCAGCCATACAATAACGTAGCTGTCACTTGCTTGGTGGTGTTTGTGAGTGGTTCATCCATTACGCACAGGGTAGGAAGCTGAGAAACACCCGGAAGCCAGTTCAGTACCTCGGGATATTACAGGGAAATGCTTTGGAGCAATATTTCTATATTCAATTTCTTATCAAAGTTATTACATTTGCAATATTAGAGAGTATGACTAATTCTTTCCTCTCTAGAGAAGCTATTATTCAGGAAGGGTCATTAGTTTCCTGCTCAGTGTAGATGCTGGCACACAACATGGGAGAGAGGGATATTTCTTGGTCTCAGACATCTTTCATGGGTTTCAAGATGTTACCTGCAGTTAGACTTTCCATGGGAAATCCCATAAAACAAGCCTTCTCAAGCTGAACAATGCTGGAATTTGGAAGAGGCTGTCAAGAAACCCCTGAGAGGTTCCAGGTCTCTGATTTTAAGTAATCTCTGCAGATTCGAACCAGTCAAGCTAGTGATGAAAACCACGCTGCTTTCCCAAAGAGGGCTCTCATAACTGTGTTAAAGTCTCTCAGGGGCTGAAGATCGTTACCCAGCCTTATAACTTTAAGACTCTAGGGGATCAAGAGAAATAAGCCTGATGCAAACCATCTGACACAAAATTAATTGCTGTGGATGGAAGCAGAAAATCTATCAGAGAAATGAATCCCACAGATCTGTGACTTTATTTTTTTCTTCCCTTTTCTTAGCTGCTGGGTTTATTTCTGCTTTATAACATGTTGGCTTTTTTACCCACCTTTTTAAGCTGTTCTTTGTGACAAATTTTCAGCTTGTTTACAATCTAAGTAACCAATTTCCTTCTTTTGGTGTGATGGCATCTTTCACTGAGGAATTAGATGTGACTGTTGAGAATTAAAACCCTAAATGTCCTTCCCTTGAGACACATAACTTGGTTTTGAATCAATCATTATTCGGTTGAAAAATTCCTCTTCAGTGAGAGTTCAGGTAAGGACAAGAAAAACCCTCTGAACTTGAACATTTCTCACATCAGCAAGTAAATTAGTCACCTAATCTTGCCAGATCGTGCTGATGAAGAAAGACATTACTGAAGAACTGAAAAACTCATAATCCCTAGCATCTTAATCCTCACAGTTTGCAAGAGAAGTAGAAAGTTACTTTTTTTCCTTTTAACTTCCCAGAGCCCAAGTAGCGCGTTTCAGGTCTCTTAGAGAACTGGCATTTAAATTTAGGATAGTTTAAGCCTAGGATCAAGGTCAGTCCTGCTGCTCCATTCTTCTTTTTAACATAATACTTCAGTTTCACATGTCTTACCTAGTAAGTATGCCTGTGGAAAAAAAAGTTGTTTCCATGACGTTTTAGAGCTGAGTAATTAGAGAGGAGGAGGGGAAAAAATAGGAAAATGCAGACTTTATTGTGTGGATTTTTCTCCCTACTCTTGAGGACTTAATTTTGATATTTTTAGTTCCTCAAACTCAGATGTGGGGGGAAGGACAAGTGTTTTCACCCCAGCTGTCCTCATAGGAGTATTTCTGAGTATCTCCTCTGAGCATCCTCTCTGGGAAGGCCATAGGGATTGCAGGCAGTGTGTGCTACACTCCTTCTTCTTAGACTCACTTGAGGTGAGCGATGCAAGGAGATTAGCAGTATTGGCCAAGTAAAGGGTGACTGATGGACCTGATGTACCCTTACACTGTCCTGTAGGATCTTTCTGGACCTCGTGATACTGGTGGAAAGTGTTGCAGTGATTAGTTGGAGGTCTCAGCCTCATGGTTTTGAGGCAGAAAGCATCATGTAATGACTCCCTAACCTGCCCCAGTGCAAATGCAACCCAAGGCCAGCTCTGCTGGTGCCACCTTGGATCTCTCTTGGTGAGAAATACAGTATTTTGCATCTGTAACTGTGTGCGAGTCCAAGGCTCTGATCTGGCTGTGTGCCAGATGTGCTTCATGTATATACTCATTTAACCCATTATAAATATAGAGAAATGGTGGGAAGGAGCTGTCAGTTGCGAAGAAAGGGGGAAGATTTAGTGGGGGTTGGTGGCACTGTTGACAGCCTAGCTAAAGAGCTCATCTGCATTTCCCCCCTGCCCTGACTTAATACCATTTCTGAGCCCTGCCTCCAAAGGATGATTTCTGCTTCATCAGAGGCAGAAGCAAGAGAGGCTTCAGCTTGCTTTGCATCATACTCTGAGCCAAAAAAATAAATAAAAAGAAAAGGGGAGCGCCTGTCAAGCTAATACCTTTGTGCATTATTAAGGATGATCTGGCAGATGCTGTGTGGGAAAACCACCTCAGATAATAGAATTTGGGTGGGCTCAGCTAAGGCTACAGGGAAGTGTGGGAGCCCAAACAGACTCAGTAAAGCATAATAATAATAGTAATTAGAGTTTTTCACAGACTAGTCTGCCCTGTATTTGTAAAATAATAGCTTTTTCTACCTAGTCCATCAGACAAGCAAGTTCAAATTCACATCGCTGCAGACACTGATAAATTAAATTCATCCTGACAACATATGGAAATTTATTTGTGATTTCTGGTCCTGGGCTGACAACCTTCCAGGGAAGCTGCTTGCAGTTGCCAATGCGCTGACAGTGTAGCCCGGTCCTGTGGTAACATTAATGTGCCAAAAATGCCCCTGGGGTGGGCTCTCCTCCTGGGTGGGCTCTGGGAAGCAGAGCTTCCCTCTCAGAGCCTGGGAGGGTTTGTCACAGCAGCAAACTCTCTCTCAAGAAATCCCAATTTGTAGTCCCTTCTTGCCCAAAAAGGGAGAAGGAGTCCAGAAGGGAAGAAAGACCATGACCCTAATTCTCCATGTTATCCAGCGTTACCCCAGAAAGTGGTGAAATAGGGTTAGCAAGGAAGGTCAGCCAGCTGAGATATACCATGTGTGATAAGGTCTTCCCCCTAAACAGTGTCTATATGGCAGGTTATCATGCTGAAAGAGGTTATCGCGCTGCCTTTGGGTAGGCTGGGTTCATGGGGAAACTCAGTCCCAAATGAAGCTGAAGGTAGGATCAATGGCTGGATAAGTAGCCATGGGGTATGAGTTGCACATGTATAGACTGTAGCGTATTTCCAAGCTCTGAAAAACAGCCAGTGCACACTCAACAGATTTTATATATACTCCACTCATATTCAAGGGCTGGATCAGGTCATCCTTGATCGGTTTTGGTGGAAATATCATTCAAGTAAAAATTGCTTTTCATGGGACAGGAGAAACCCTTCAGAATCTGGCTTATTGCTTGAAATGTGAATGTCTGATTTATTTATAAGTGTCCTGAAAACTCAAGAGGTTGTGACAGAGCTAAGGGGAAAGTCCCGTAACTGACCTTTGCCCTTGCAAAGCCATCGTAGACAAAATTGATATTGGCTCAAGGGAGCTGTACATTAGTGAAATGTAACATCAGTTCAGATTTCATCACGTCATGCCATAAAAAAAATCAATAAGTTACTCAGATCAAATAAAAACAAAAAAAGCAATAGCAGAAAGCCATGCAGGCATGAGCCATCTGGAGGGGAGAGGACATAACGCAGGTATTGTTTGCCTTAAATCTCCATAACAGCTTCTCTTTTATTTTTCTACAGTTGTAGTCTCTGCACTTTGCTCCTTTTGGAATAGCAATTACAGTATGTCTAGAAAGAATTCATGACAGCTTAGGACCTTGCTTAATGGTGGTTGGTTTTTTTTATCGACGAGGCAAGAAAAAGACATTAATACAACTTTAGATCTCCTGCCAAATCCCAGAAGAGATCCAAGCTATTAATATAGATACGTGTGTAAGACGTGATACACTGGTCTGAATCTGTTGTTGTTATCAGAAAGGCTTGTAGTGATACCTGTAGCTGTCTAACACTCCCCATCCCTTATTATTAATCTTGTAACAAGTCTACTGTTCAAGCAGAAATTTCAATTCCAAATGTTCATTTCAGATTGTTGGGTCATTTTGGAGGAGGAAGGAGGTAGAGGAGGGCTCAGCAAGAACAGTCCGGCAGTTTACAAAAATAAAGAAGATACCCACTAGTGATACTGTGTTAAAGTCAGAGACCCTGCAGTGGTCCTGTTGCGTAGCGTTAGTATTTCTGCCTTTGAGCACTAGGGCTGAGCAGTACCAGTGGTGCAGGATGCAACAGCCTGAGCGTGTCCCATGTTGTCCCGCCAGCTGCACTTGGCTGAAGCACACTTGGCTGAGACACGTCACACATGAGCATCAGCTGTCAGCCAAATCGCAGGGACCTCTCCTCTGTTCTGAGGTTGCTTTTGGGTTCAGGTACCTGTTCACCATACTGCTATGAAGTGGTTTGGGGTAACAGTCCCCCTCAATGCGAGGTGGCATCAGCTGCCTGGACACAAATAGCCTGCTTACCCCACTTGATTGTGTGGGAGGACATCTCCATGCTTAGCCTTTTTCCCTGGGCTGATGCACTGCCCAAGGAGAGTCATTGCTGTGGCAGAAGGTACCAGATGTGATGAAATCCCTGACATGAGTATTTTTTTTCCTATCTGGAGCCCAGAAGTTGAGTATTCTGTTGACAAATTAAATATCTGAGAGTCAGAAGGGCAGTCAAAGCTGGGGAGGCAGGGGAAGGAGGGTAAGGCTTGCATCTTGCCATAGGAATATTTTATTATTTTGCTTATCTCAGATCTGTGGTCACTTTGTGTTGCTCACTTGGCTGGAATTCTGAGTAGAAAAATGCAAAAGCTTCCAATGTGGCTAAAGAGGGTTTAATTGTTTTTCATTTTCCCTTTATGTAATTTCGAGGCTGGACTGTTTTAACAAGCCCTGGCAGCTCTGAGCACTTACTCTGTCAGCTTTCTTCACTTTGAAGGCACACCTGCAAAAAATCAGGTGCCTTTTATGTATTGAGATGTGCACTTGCAAGTCCCAGTAACAGACCAGTGGTGCCCCAAATATCAGCTTTTTTTGGATTCTGAACAGATCGTAAACCTACATTCAGGGCCAAACCAGTTTCAATTAATAATACAGTGGCTTTTTCCATCAGAGGATGTGAAAGCTGTTAACCTATGAGCTGGCTGAGCATTACCTGCCACTTTTAGGCTGAGATGTAAGGGATAGACAGTCTGTGAAATGTGGTCCCTCCAGAGCACAGCACACAACAGCATCACAGGATGGCTTGTGGCACAGAGCAAGCAAAGACTGTGCTCATACCCTACGGAAAACTCCACATGAATTTGCAGGAACTGAACAGGCAAAATAAATCCCTCAGTTGGCTCCATTTCAGCAGAATCATGTCAACGTTTCATAAACTGACAGAGTTGCTATTTGACCAGGGCACTGAGTCCCAGACTCTGCTGCTTCCCATACCTTGCTGTTAATTGAGAAATCCCATCTCTGGACCAACGCTGTAGAGCCTGGAAAGTCTTGGGAGCCTCTGAGGATAGCCTCAACAATTAGGAAAGTAGCAATGCTTAATTAAATTCCCTTGCACATTTAAAAGCTGTAGGGAACCAAGCCAAGATAATCCCCTTCCTCAGAAAAGCAGCTTTGGGTGGCATTCCTCTCTTCCAAGAGCCAACTTAATTTTCATGTTCCCCACAGCAGATTGTTTTACGGAAGGAGTCTTCCCCTACCATTTATCTGGCTTTCTCCTCACTCTGTACTTTCTCCCTACTCCAGCATTCCTGAATCTGCCTTCTCTAGTTTCCAGGGGGGAGGTTTCCCACTTTATTTTCTGGCAGTGGTGCTGATTTCTGAAAATACTTATTATCTCTGTAACCTCAGACAGCCAATTTCCTAGGAAATTTCTCCCCATCCTTTTGAGAAGCCACTTATGCAATTACAGACAGCAGAGTCGGTATTTCAGTGTGTTTCTGCCATCACATGTGCTCCACAATCTGCCTCTCACATACCACCAGCCCCCCTTAATTGCAGTCTCAACCATAGCTCAGCTAAATTATCTGCAATGCCTAAAAAATGTAGCCTTTCCAAGCCCAATTTTCCAGCTGTCCTTTGGAGGATGTAGGACTCCTTGGAAGCTCCCTTCGAGAGGTCAGTGTTTACTACTTTACTGATAACAGAAGTTTTTCCAGAGCAAGGACACAGTGAGCCAACTTTGACCTGATACTGTCAGTGAAAAATCCAGTATAACTTCTATCGGACTTATTATCAAGAAGGGCAATGATGTATTAAGGCAAGGGCCTAAAGTATCTAATTCCACTTGAAGAGAAAAGAAAATCACCTACATCTCTATGTGATAAAAATCTGTTCCTTTTTTTCAAGAAAGCAGGTGCAGTGACTTCATGGAGGATCTCTGGGGATCTACTTTCTGTCCTTCCAAACCTCTGCAGCTCCCAGCGCATAGCAGGGGCCTTGCTTTGTTTTGTTTTTTCCCTCCATTATTTTAAAGATGCTGGTGAGATAGGTATGGGAAAGAGTCCCCAGACAGGTTCATCATCTCTGGCCCTGCTGCCGTGTTTCCGCATAGGAAGGGCTGCAAGGACTGAACCACCCGTTTTCCACATATGTTCACTTGGAGGGGGTGTTGGTTTGTCAGTGTTTTTTCCTCTGCCTGCCCTGTCTGGCAGCAGGGTACCATCTGTCATCTCCATGTCTCTCCATCACATGGTGTCTCTGTTACCTGATCTCCGTGCATCTCGTGGATATTTTAGGCAGTGTGGAGCAGGGAGATTTTGTAAAATTTCCATACAGCTCCCAAGAACAAAATTTCCCATGGGCTTCTGAAGTGGATCTTGCTCCTGCCGGGAGTGAGTACTGAATATGCACTTGCCCTTTCTCAATGGGCTGAGTGCTCTGGAGATGCGGATGGCTAAATAAACACTTTTCTCTTACCTGTAGCTTGGCCAGGCTGCTTGTCACTGCAGTGCAGAATCCCAGTGAACCCCAGGCAGCTACAAACCCCTCTTTTGATTGTCAGGTGGATGCAGGAAATCTCCCCTGTGAGACTTTCCAATAGTCATCCCTGTCCCTCCCTGTAACAGTAAATGAACAGCAGGAAAAGCGAGGGACTGGTGCTGCAGTGATGGAGGGGACTGCAGTCCTACTTGCCTGCACCCAGAGCCGCGTTGTTTTCCCACACGACATAGCCATCAGTGACATAATCTTTATAAAACCAGCAGTGAAGAGCTGGAGGCGGCTCACACAGGCACATCAGCACAGCTTTACTGCGTCAGAAGAGCTGCATCAGCTGAGATCCACAGCTCCTCTCCTTCGAAGGGAGAAATTCATCAAATTTCATCATTCTTTTTCATTTAAAAGGAGAGAATTGTGCAAGCAAGAGGCAGTGTGCCTTTTTTTTCCTTTTTCATTTAAGTAGCAATTACTGTTCTCTTTAAACTGCCAAGCAGCCTGCACTGAGAAGAACCCAGACATAAATAGTACTGTGCAGAAGGAGAAGCATAACATGAAAAGGAAAGATCTTTGGTGGTTTGCCTTACTTCAAATTGGAGCAGCTCTAGCACGTGTTGACTATGCAAAATGTTATGCATGTGAGCATGTTGCAATTTTTTAGTAACATTTACTTATGAATGTAAGCATTTGTATGGTGGTGGACTTCTTTGGAAAGTTTATTTTAGTGGATTCACCAGCAATGTGTTTCAAACCCATCTCCTCCTCTGTTAACCAAAGGACAAACATTTCACCACCTTTTAAGGGAGCATGACCAGTTTCTCATTCTTTTGCTCATGAGAATTGCTATTTCCCACACATGGAGACTATTTTGTCTCTCATGCAGAAGCTCATTTTATTTCTGTTTGGAAAATCTGACCATGTGCAGGAAGGGGAGCTTCTTGCCCTAACTGAAAAGTTACTCACCAGACTTCATGAGTGGCACAAAGCATCACATAAGAGAACTGAGGGACTCAAAGGGCAGGGTAATACAGCCAGGGAAGTAAATGCCTATGTGTAATGAGGGCAAAACAGGGAAGTAAGACGTGAAGCCAGTCTTACATGCAGAAGACCAGAAGTCCTGCACACAGGGAATACAGCAGCAACTTAGTGCTATCATTTACTTAATACAATTTTATTTGATGGAAGCTGGGATTTTGTGAACAAAAAGCTGCATGTGCTACTTGCTGTTGAATGTGTGTCAGCAAACTGCACGTTGTCGTGGCAGATGACAGACCCCTCCGGGGCCAGGGGTGTTTGCCGATTAGCCTTCTACATGCTGCAGAAACAAAATCCAGCAGTTCAGCATCAGGATTCACAGGACATTTAAAGTTGTGGTCTGTAAGCTACAAATAAGTGTTCAAGGTCTGTTGGATTTGATTTATGGCTTATAAATGTGATCCTGCTGACCTAAATACTACTTATTTGTAGCTTTCCTTCATATGAGAATGGTAAGAAATAGGAAGCCAAATTCACTCCTGCTTTTGAGAAGGTGGGCTAAAAGCAACAATGGTGGCAGGGACAGACATTGTTCGCTAGCTAAGAGAAGCCCTTTTCCTCCTGCCTCCCTAATGCTGGAAGAAAAGGCAGGGAAAGCCAGTCTTGCCCAGTGTCCCGGGGGGGTCATCCATCACTCAGCCCCTTCCTGCCTCAGGGGCAGGAAGGAGGGAGCAGGGGAGCTGCAAACTAGCCCCTCTGTGGGACCTTGCTGGTGCTGCCCATGTCTGAGCACCCCCAAAACCTGTGCCATACTTAACTACAGCCTGCTGGTCCCCTAGCTACACTAAATAAATATGTAAATAGCTCTGTGCTACACGTAACTGTAGTCAAAAACAGAGACTGATTCAGGCAAAATGGTGGGATTTGAGATTTGTGTTAAAAAAGAGCCCGTAATGAAGGGAGCTGATCTGTTCTCAGTGCCTCTGAAGTGCTTGTGTCTAAAAGGTCTGAGGAGGATTTTGTGTTTATTGCTTTATTGCCGAATCAGGCTGTTGGAAATTAACCTCCCACCTGCAGATCTGCGGCTTTCGCAGGCTAAGCAAGCTGGATTCCTCTGCACAGCGAAGGTGCACCTCTTCATCAGGCCACGACCCTTATTGAGCTTGAATTCATTTCAGGATGGTCTGAATCAATTATCATTACTTTGGAAGAAATAAGCACGGGCTTATTTCAAAAGGGTTTTAGCTTTTAAAAAAACCCAACATAACAAAAGAGTGGTTTGCTGGTTAATCTGTCCGTATCTGCTGGAGGTTATGCGTAAGTGCCTCATTACAATTTTCCCAACTATCTCTGTTTAAAGTTGTAAGGAGGCTCCTGTTTAGCACCATCCAAACGGCAATGCCTTTCAGCTTGATTGCAACAGGGAAACGAGGATGTCCAGCTGCAACAGTAAAAACTGCACAGGGACAACCCACACACTCAGTTAAGCTGCACAAAGTGGGTAGCGCAAGGGACAGTGAAGCCCAAACTAGCTAGGTAAAATGCAGGATGGTCTGTATAGGTGATATAAAGGGTTAAATAGCATACGAAGAAGGACTGTACATAAAAGTTGCTGATGCATACCTAATGCTTTGTTTGGGGAAAGTGTGGGGCTGGCAGGCTCTGCTTTGCTCTCCTCAGGTGATCTTCCTGCAAGCAGTGAAGCAGAAATGTATTTGGCCAGGAATAGAAGGATACGTATGCAGTCAAAAACACTGGGTGTCCGAAAAATACTTCATTTAATAGGGTCTGCTGATTGAATACAAATTCAGATATTGTTAAAAGCAAAATTACTGAAGTGGTGAACTGAATACACCAGGTTTTTTTGCCAGGCACAGCACGATGAATGAAAATATAGCGGATGTATTCCTTTTCTGTCATTATTACGCGGTGCTCTTCCTTTCATTTGTGGATGAGGTCTCTGTATTTCACCCTAACAACTCTCCTGAGCATTGATCTGCTGCTCTTAAATCCAGTCCTTAATGAAATTAAGTTTGCACAGAGAACCCATGTGGCTGCAAGTAGTAAACACTGAGGAGCTTTTAGCTGACCCAGCCTATGAAAGTGTAGTATTAGCCTATCTGAGAAGAGAGAATCATCAGGAAATAGCAAAAAGTGTCTGTAAGCAGAAGAGAAATGGCAAAAAAGGAAGAATTCTGTAATGGCCATAACAGGGTATGTACACCCTCACCGGGGTCGTTTGCAAACAAATTCCCCCATCTCCTTGGTGACTGCTGTACTCACCAGGCTCCTCAGTTAATAGGCTCGCTCTGATTTCTCATTAGCCATAGCCACCTAATTACATCCAGCAATGGGACTTATGTCCTACTCTCCTCATCAGTGTTTCTTACTGAGTAGCTGCCATAGCTGCTGTCTGTTGTGGTTTTCCCTGTACGTTCAGTGACGAGCTCCAACACCTGGGTTGGGGCTATGAAAATCAGCAGGCACCAGAAATTATGTATTTCAGCGCCTGCATCTCTTTGTGGATCCAGTCCTACATGTTTTCATGGACAACCTTTCATATTAAATGTACAGTAAACCTTAGCCAAACAGGGTCTTCAGTGTAACGCAACGAAAACAGCAGGATTGGTTTCATGAGGCCATTATATTAAAAGAAAAGAAACAAAAGAAGCCCCTTGAGCCACTGTATTGATCATTATTTTATACTGATTAATATCTAATGAGACTAGTCTGTAAAGGAAAGGTGTCCTAAATCAGGCTGAGGTTGTCTGTGGTTTGTGGGCAAATCTTTCCTGGCTCTCGTTTCTTTCCTGGGTCATCACTGCTGGAACCAGAGCAGATGGCAGTTGCAAGCATGTAGGAAAGCATAATATACAGATAAAAAGTACAGCAGCCTTTTGGTTAGAGGCCCAAGTTGCTCTGTCACCTAAAATTACAGTAAGATAAAACTTCTGTCAAAAAAATGTCACACTGTCAAAATGAAAACCTGAAGAGTTTATTGTTTCTGTTGAAATTTCACTGTGAGGAAATAGAAGAAGAAATGGATTTTTTTTTCTTGTTATCATCACAATGTGTTATTTTAACTAAGAACAAATATTTTGGAGTTTTTTAATAGTTGTTTGTTAGAAAATTTATTTCAGTTGGGCCTTGCTGTGGCAACATCCCATTGGTATGTGGTAAAACGCTGGAGATGATCCTACCCCAGGGCATGTCTATAAAGATAACAACTGCGCTAGCAAAGCAGCATTTTCTTCACACCTGTATTTAGTATTTATCACAGTGCAGGTCATGACAACGGTGCTCCATTTTGAGTGATTATTTTGTTACTATCTGGGTTAAACTGAAATAGGACACTGCTCATTTGAAAGAAACCTCCCTATGGAGATACGTACCACAGTAATGAGATGAGAGCTCAAACTAATTGAGTTATTTTGCTTCCAGAGCATGCGTAGGCAGGCCTTATTTTTACGAAGTATTCCTACACGTTAAAAGAAGTGAACAAAATTTAGGGATTGATCCTTCTTCCATAGAAACTAGTATCTGTTTTGTAATTGGTTTAAGTTTAGCAAGATTTATGATTTAAAGAACAGTTCTTTGCTGTTTTTAGAGAGGAAATAAAGGACATAGAGGAACTTAAGTCCCTGATTTGTCTTTACAGATATCGCCTATGTCTGTATCCCTTCTGTTGCAGATTGCAGCTGTTTCTATATTTCTATAATATCCTGCTATAACCTTACAAGAGCACGCTCCATTTCCAGTGGTAATGAACTAATTAAGAAACTGAAATCAGCCAGCTTTCTTTTTTAAAAGAAATCCATTTAATTTAAAATTTTAAAATATACTGGCACTCTCCGGATATTGAAATTGCACTCTTTTGTGTTCTTAATACATTTCAACAAGATCAAGTAGCAGTAACAAAATATTCCATTTCCATGGAAATCAATGTAGTTTTCTTTGCCTCTAATCAGACTACTTTGCTGAAAGCTAAACTGTTTATTTTTAACCTCTCAGAAGATGAAAGCTTGCCGTACCTTTTATGTCAGGAGTGTAGCTGTTCTTCTCTGCTTCATTAGGTCTTTTGGCTTCAGCCTCACCTGCACTGCGAGCCGAGCTGTGGGACAGATGTGTAGAGGATGTTAATACCTCTGCCCTCCTTCCTTTGCTTCACTGGCAGTTTCCAGCCCAGTGCAATGGGAGTCAGCATGAAAAAGGAGACCTGGATATAGGGCTGGCTCCTGTCGGGCTACAGGCTGCAGTGAGAAGCATCAGATCCAGGATTTAGGGGAGAAAAAGCAGGGAATACTCAAAGAGCTGGGATATCTCGTGCACATGCATGAAAAAAAATTGCTTGTCTTATTAGCCCCAAAAACAAAGGATGGGGTTAGGACAAAGACGGCACATCAGGTAACCCATATGCCGCTTTCCAATCTAGAGGATGCAGCAGTCTACAGTTCCTCCAGGAGCACCCATATCCTGCACAGCTCAGTTTAAAAGAGAGTCTGGTAACAATTACCATAGCAAATGCAGCCGAGATATTGAGAAATAGGTGGGTGCTTGGAGCCAAACCTGCAGTCTGACAGTCCGGGTCTGAATTTATGACACCAAGTTGGGCAGGAGTGTTGACCTGCTGGAGGGTAGGAAGGCTCTACAGAGGGATCTGGACAGGCTGGATCCATGGGCCGAGGCCAACGGTATGAGGTTCAACAAGGCTCAGTGCTGGGTCCTGCCCTTGGGTCACAACAACCCCATGCAACGCTACAGGCTTGGGGAGGAGTGGCTGGAGAGCTGCCCAGTGGAAAAGGACCTGGGGGTGTTGGTCAACAGCCGGCCGAATATGAGCCAGCGGTGTGCCCAGGTGGCCAAGAAGGCCAACAGCATCCTGGCTTGTATCAGAAATAGTGTGGCCAGCAGGAGGACCAGGGAAGTGATCATCCCCCTGTACTCGGCACTGGTGAGGTCGCACCTTGAGTCCTCTGTTCAGTTTTGGGCCCCTCACTACAAGGACATTGAGGTGCTGGAGCGTGTCCAAAGAAAGGCAATGAAGCTGGTGAAGGGTCTGGAGCACAAGTCTTATGAGGAGCAGCTGAGGGAGCTGGGGTTGTTTAGCCTAGAGAAAAGGAGGCTGAGGGGAGATCTTATCGCTCTCTACAACTACCTGAAAGGAGGTTGTAGGGAGGTGGGGATCAGTCTCTTCTCCCAAGTAACAAGCGACAGGACAAGAGGAGATGGCCTCAAGTTGTGCCAGGGGAGGTTTAGATTGGATATTAGGAAAAAATTTCTTCACCAAAAGGATTGTCAAGCATTGGAACAGGCTGCCCAGGGAAGTGGTTGAGTCCCCATCCCTGGGGGTATTTAAAAGCTGTGTAGGTGTGGTGCTTAGGGACATGGTGTAGTAGTGGACTTGGCAGTGCTGGGTTAATGTTTGGACCAGATGATGTTAAAGGTCTTTTCCAACCTAAACGATTCTATGATTCTATTCTATGAATCACCCCATGGTGGTTGTGCTCATACACCATCACTGGTGATGAAGGTTCAGAGGCTGGATAACCTCCTGTGCAAATGCCATCCACTTCTGGCCTCAGTCAGCTATGCTCAGAGGGACTCCGGTGCATCCTCCCTGGCTCTGGGAGAAAAGTAGCATAGGTAGGAAAGGTGGAGCCAATACACACTTCCAGCATTGTGAAAGCTCTCGTTGTACAATGCTTGTAGGTCACTTATTTCTATTTTTTCCAAAAATAAGCTGATGACATAAAGCTTTGTTCTAAACCAGAAGCTATTACAGTAAATTGTCTTGTTTTTTTCGAAAAAGCCCAGTTGCTGTAACCAAGCTGATGTTTATTTACACTGATGGAAGAGCACAGAGCGGCACGTAGTGTGCAGTCCCATCAATGCGTGTGTGTGGTTAGGGTATAGCTCTGCATTTGAACATAAAGAAATTCCTGCCAGATAATAGAAGTACCAGGGAAGCTCACTGCTTGTGTGTCATGTCATGAGATACCTCAGTGAGCAAAACAGTGTGGCATGGTTGAGTAAGGAAGTCTGAAAAACCCTGAGAGACAGAGGTAGGAAACAGCAGCTCCCAGCACCTTCAGGGAATGAAGTCTCTGTTAAGGACCCTAAGGGTTGCTGTCTCCTCTGCAGGGACTCAGCACTGCACCAAGGCACTTTCCAGGTGACGAATGTGGGAAGGAGCTAGTGCAGAAAAGAGAATGCAGGTGGGGGAAGGAGCCCTCAGGTGAGGGGAACGGCCAGAGGGAGGCAGCTGGTAGATGATGGCATAAATAGGGTGTAGGGCAAGGGAGCAGGAGGGTAGGAAAGTCAACAGGGCTTTCTAAAGTTTGTTCTTTTCCTGTTTATGCCCACCGCCAAGGCCTCCTCTTTGTTGCAGGTACGTTAGCTTGGTGCTTGTGAGCAGGACAGCAGTGCCTGGCTGGCATGTCTCGGGGAGATAGTTTTGCTGTTCCAGGTTTCTTGGCAGGATCTGAAGTTGGTGGTGTTTTGCAGATCTCCTGAAGACTGAGCCCAGCAGCTTTCCTGCCAACGATACCTGCCCAATGGATCACATCAAGATTGGGTGTATCAATTTGATAAGACTGATTTCTTGTTTTTTTCTCTTTTTCATTCTTGGCCTCCATAGAGATTAACTTTTTGATACATCCTTTTGGCCTTGATATTGTTGAAAGTGGTGTACCTGAGCATAGTTTAAAATTAGCCATAGCGCTGTTGCTTTCTTTGTCTCATGTCCTTGTTGGCCTAACAGAGTTAAAAGCCATAGCAGGAATCAAGTACAGTGCAGGGCCTGAACCTCCAAGGGTAGGAACAGATATCAGCTCATCAACTTAACGGCCTGAGCAGTTCCCCGTAATTACTCTCTGGTTTGCACAGCAGAGATGCATAGACGTTATTTACCTCTGCTGATGACACACAAGAGGGAACAGCTCCTGCTTCCCCTTTAATAGCTGCGATGCTTCTGCACAGATAACAAGAGCAACCAGCAGTAAAATTGCCTCCTTGCCAGCAAGGTCAGTAGCTGCAGCTCCAAATTCATGGGGGAAAACATGCAGGAAAGTGCTACTTTTGTGCGGTTGCTCTTTACCCTCGAAGTGGCATTGAACTGCCTGCGTGCGGTCTTTCCCAGGTGGGGAGGGAGAGGGTCTTATTTACGACACCAAAAATTTACTCTGACCCTTTCACCATGTACTTAAGTAGCACCAGGGTTGAACTGGGGAGACAGCACGATGATAATCAGAATGACCTGATGTGAAATAATCTCCTCCACTTTACTTCATGTTTTTTGTTAGCATTCAGATAACATTTTAATTAAGGTTTTCATTTATTACATATTGATCTTTGATATTTACCCATGGTCTCTTTTTTTCTTTGTTTTGATTGATTTGATCTTGCTAGATAGGAATTAAATACACAATTAGTCTTTGGTTAGCTGAAACTGAATAGTTCAGTTAATGAATGATTTGCTGGCAATACTAATTGCTCGGTTTGCTGATAGACTCCAGGAACCACCGCAAGACAAACTGATATTTATAACAGGTGTCTGAAGCTGGCAGATGTTTAGGGAGAAGAAGCAGATAAGCAAGACTAGGGAATTTCAGAAAAAGTTAACCTTTTTCCTTTCTGGGCCACGCAGGCCTCGCCTGAGGCGTCATTGCTAGAAAAATGAGGCCATTGTAAGATTTATTGGCTCAGTGCAGCGTTTATTTAGTGACAGTCACAGAAGGTAATTGTGTGAGCATGTGCAGCCTGGAGTGTTTAATTGCCTCTGCGCCGGGGCTCCCGTGCGTATATGGGGAAGTACTTCCCCAGCTGTATTAAGCAGTGTCTTTCTCAATATATAAAACACCGAGAATATAGCGTTAGCAAGCCTGCAGCATTGCTGCGGCAAAATGATTGTGTGTGCGAGGGAAGCGGTGCAAGGGGCAGCGGAGCCCCAGTTTGATGCTTATTTTATCCCCACACAAAACATCTCCTGGGAGCATCGTTTCTGGTGACTCCGTCCTGTGGAGCAACAGCCCTCAGCAGCA
This sequence comes from Theristicus caerulescens, assembly GCA_020745775.1. Taxonomy (NCBI): domain Eukaryota; kingdom Metazoa; phylum Chordata; class Aves; order Pelecaniformes; family Threskiornithidae; genus Theristicus; species Theristicus caerulescens. The sequence goes on along the minus strand of CM036561.1, from coordinate 120,905,536 downwards.
AAACAGGCACCTACGTGCCTGCCAGAAGGTGCAAGTCAGCCAGGACCAGGATGTGTGTGTGTGAGAAGAGGACAAAAATTTCAGTTATTTCAATCCCAGGTGATTTCCCTTTTAAAAAAAAAAGAACCACAACTTTACTTCTATTCTCTTCTTCCTGCCAGTCTTCCCTAGAGAGAGTTATCTTTTCTTTCCCAGTTTTCCTCCTTTACAAGCACACTTTTTTCTTTTTGGCAGTGAGGGAAGAGGAAGGAAAGAAAGTACGTGGGAGGAAACGAAGGAGAAAAGGATAAGCACAACCTGAAAAAGCATTTACTTTCTTTATCACTGCCTAAAAGCAGGAAATGCTATTAAAATAATTTTTTTTAATATAGAGGTCATTCCAAGTAATTTTTGAAAAAATGCCTACCAGCTCAAGCAATTGCTTCTGCGTCTGTCATATGAGTGAGTAACAGTGAGATGGTAAAAACTGGCTGCCGTCATAATGTAAAAAAAAAAAAAAAGTGATTCTCAGCCACATCACTTTTTGCTTTTGTATAGCTTCTTGATTACACATGATGATACCGAATACTGGCTTTATTGATGCCTTCTGCACTTTGGGTTTAGAAGTGTGTTGCTAGATTGAACTGTTTGGCCCTGAACGTGGAGCCAGGGAGCAGCAGGGGCTGCCTAACCCTGCAAGGAAGCAGAACCTGTTGATGGAGGCAAGCCAAACCATCACTGGGCATCCTTGCCCTGCAAGAAAAAAAGAAACAAAAATGGAAAAAGGCTGGGGGTTGATGTGTTTTGGTTTAGGTTGTTTGGGTTTGTTTTGGTTTTTTATTTTCTCCACAAGACTGTGGCAAGGATGGAGGAAGGGAGCAGATTGGGGATGCCAGGGCTGAGCTTGCTCTGCCACAGCCTGGCCAGGAGCGACAACTTGGGACCATGCCCGGAGGAAAAGTGAAGCTCGGCCAGGGGGTTGTTAGCAGCCAGGAGGGCTTCTGAGGATAGCCATCTCCAAACTCTGTCCAGGGTGGAAATGGGAAAGCATGGCATGCTGATAATCAGAAAGGATCTGGTTTAAGGGCTCAAATTAAAAACTATGTATTGCTGTAAAATGCTGAGTCTCCGTTTTCCTGTGACATGTAGGATTCGTTTCTGGGCCTTGTGGTTTATGAGATAATGGGCTGTGTAACTGTTCCTCATCTCTGTGACTAACGGCTCCTTTTTGGCACACGTCCTGGAACTCAAAGCAGTGTAATTTTTAATTCTAGATATCGCAACTAATTATACTATTACAACTAGCTGTAATATTACAACTAACATTATTCATCTTAGCCTTGGTCGTCCTTTCCCTTTTATAAATCCTATTTCTTCTGCACAGATTAAATTCTGAGGCTATTAACACTTTGATTACGGTTTAGTCACATTAAATTATCCCTTGGTAGTAAGGCTGACCTGTCAACCACTATGATACCTACAATTAATTGAAAAGATAACTGGTAGTTTGATGCAAAGGCTGCGCCTGGGTAGGATAGCAGCCCCCGGGGAGCCTGGTGCAGGCTCAGGTGTACCTTTCCTTCCTTCCTTGCAATGAGGCTGGAGACAAACCAGAGTTGGGCTAGAAATGGGAGCAGGATTTACACCCCTAACAAGGTTGGGTGGCTGCATGCTGAAGCATAATTAGGTATTTAAGGCCTCTTGGGTGACACAGGAGGGAGAAATATCAGGAACAAGGAATCAAGTTACTATCAGATATTCTGCTTAAAACTGAGTCCTCATCCCTACATGGTCGAAGGGCCCCAGGGAAACTTCCCAGCTCCAGGGAACAAAAATCATTGTGTTTGAGTGCTTCAGCCCTGACGTACAATACCACTGCCCACCCATGCGTGTGGCCTTTCAGGGCGCTTTTTACCAGGGTGTTCAGGGGTCCCTGAGGGTTGTGTGCTCCAGAGCCTCCTATTACCAGCAGAAGGGCTTTGGGGTAATTTCCAAATATATGTCACCCCTGTATTGAACAGCTCCATGGATAATTGCCTCTTCGGCAGCCATTGCCCGTGGCTGGGAGATGCCATGGAAGGGCTGCTCGCCACAGGCACAGTGTGAACCGTGCCTGTGTTATTTGTTTCTCCCCACACTGGGACAGATGATGAGCTACAGTTTTCTTTTCCATAATTATTGATACAGTGGCTGGTAAATGCTTCTTTGTCTTCTCACCAGTCTCAAAGGTTAGCTTGTTAACGAGGAGGTTTTCAGATATTCGCCACTGGTGTTCCCTTTGGGGGGGAGCGGGGTGTCTTCTAATAGTTGTTTGATGCTGTTCACATGGGCAGGCAGCAAGATAACAAGGCAAATGATTCTCTGCTTTGCTGATCAGAGTCTGTAATGATCGCTCGCTTGGTGCGACACATTCAATTCCTGACAAACCAAAAGGCATTTGCCATTTTGGCTGATGCTATTTTTACCCCTGACACATACCAGTTGGGTATGGTTTTGTTGCATCTAATTGCAAATGATCTTTGATTTTTTTTTTTCTTTTTATATCTCCAGAGGCATACCTTTTGGAGTGCCAGCAGCAGGCAATACGATTTCAAAGCATTTGGGAATGCCAATTAAAGCTTATTTATGCGATGATTGAACTGCCTGAGAGCTCAGTGCCCACCAGAACACACTGTGGCCTTAGAAGAAGGGAATTTTCTTCCCTGCCTACATCTGATGAGGTGGGAGGCTTGCATGATGATGGCTACTGTCCTCTGTAAATAGCTCAGCTCAATTTTTTGCACCTGCAAAAAGTAGTGTGTCTGTCCTTATGTAGAGGCTGATGCATTTTCATGTTGATTTTGTCTGTACTAATTTATGTTATTGCACATAGAATACAAAAAGAAATTGCAAGTATCTCTGAAAGAAGAAACATTATTTTGTTTTACTAATATCCAAATATAGTAGCATTGAATTAGGTTTCTGCAGATTTATTTGTTAGTTCCACTAACCTAACTGAGCAAAATTGATTTGTGATGTGGGTGTTTTTTTGGTTGGTTTTTTTCGGTTTGTTTTTTGGTTTTGGTTTGTTTTTTTTTTCCCTATGTGAGTGTTGGCAGAACTTTGTTTGACTGAAAAAGGGTAGGGCTTAGGAGCTCTGTTTCCACCATTAAATATCTTGTATTTTGGACATAGGCTCCATTGTTCCATCCTGGGGCACAGTTACCCTAGAGCGTCTTCTGGCCCTTGAGCAAGGCAGGAACGCATTGCACATCTTTCCAAACTATCCAATCCTTGCACATGGCTGAAGGATGGCTTCTGCTGCCAGTGTGTTGGGATCTTCCCTCTGCTCCCCTTCCTGAGGGGTGGGCCCGGAGCTCACAAACTCTGCTAATCAGCTCCTTCCCTCCTATTCTTATTCCTGTTAGCTGTTACTGTTCCCACAAAACTTCTTTAATTTGGGTTTAGCTGGGTCCTGTTGCCCTCGCCTGTGTGGCAGAAGAGCAGAGCAAGCCGTTGCTCTTGGAGGCTGGGAGAAACTGTTGGCCACGCTGTGCAAAACAAAGTGAGACCTTGTCCTGAGGGATTTAGCCCAGTGTACATGAAGCTCACACGTTCTATAAATAAGCAGACTGCATATGCTAGGGTACAAAAGTAGGAGGACAATGTCAGAAGATATTTACCGCTTGCCTGAGGAGCAGTCAGTTTAGATGAAAGCTTTGTGGCCAGACTTTTCTGAAGAGCTCACTTGCATGATTGAGGTCAGCGCTCCTTTAGCCGCTAAAATTAGTGGCGGGGCTTCTAGGCAAACTGACTATTTTGGGTGCTGAACAGCTTTGACAGTCTGGCCATAAAAGTCCCAGTAAGTGTTGCTGAGTGCTAAAGAAGAAAATCTATTGTTTATGGAGTTTCTCCAACAGGAGTGGACCTCCTTTGGAAACATGTGCCTCACACCGCCTGCTAAGGTCTTGAAAATCTACTTCTGCCTTGCACAGAGGTAGTGCAGACTTGGCGATACATACAGACACATATAGATAGATACAGATATATAATATACACACACAGCTGCAGAGCTCCTCAGCAGAGTGGCTGCTGGAGCTGTGGGTATTGGAGCTGCTGAGCACTCGAGTGATAGAAAATTGAATGCAAGTAGTCAACACTGCAAACCAGTTCCCAGCCATAAACCAAGCAAATGCGAGTATAGCACTGCATCCTCTGGGTCTCCCCAGGAATGGCAAGGGTTTCAATTAAAACAAACAAACAAACAAAAACAGAATAGCACACTTTTTTCTTTCTTCTCACTCCTATTTTTGTTGTTGTTCTTTGTCTTCTGCTTTTAGCTTTAAAAGCCTGAAGTTTTCCCTACAATGAGTTGGGTGAGATGTATTTTTAGAAGACAATAGGGTCTCATGAGGCTAGAGCTGGATCTAATAAGGAGAAGACTAATTGGGGAGGGCAAGAACCAAATGATAATGTTTCACTTATTATTATGAATATTTCCCATGAAGAGGAAGAGGAAACTGCTGGGATTAATATAAAGGTCTCACTTGCATTTTGACTTCTTGAAGTCAAACAGAACAAGAAATGTTTGTTCAGAAATGAAAAATTGAAATACTGTTTTTGAGTTTTTCATGTAAAACACTTTAATCCATTACATGAAAGATCTATAAAATATTTTTCCATATGTCCTGCAGAAAGGTGATCCTTTAGAAAATACCTAAACCCCCTTTCTTTATCTGTGTCAGATACTTTAGGTTTAATGTAAAAATCACAAAATTTGGTAATACAAGGGGCAGCAAATGAAACTGAAGACCTTCACTGACCCACTCAGCAGTGAAGGATGCCCTGCCACATGCTACCTAGTTTGTTGTAACTCATGCACAAGGATGCTGGGCAGCACTGTGGATTTTTTTTTAATAAAATAATATTAAAAAAAACAAAAAAACAACCAACCCCTTCTACATGCTGAGTTCGCTATATGCACTAACCTAAACCAAGTTTGCAAATGAATGCTTTTTGTAGACTGTATTTTCCTATTTGAAGAATGGAGTCAAATGTGTCAAGCCAGGATATGGGGCTTGATTCACCTGATAGCTCAATGTATTTATGCAAAACAGTACTAAATAAAGAGAGGTAGGCAGTTAATTGAGTTTTGGGGGGCTATAAGAGAGAAAGCTGTAATTAATTCTTGTTTCTTGTATTGATGTTCAATAGGAAGGGAATTGCATGCGATCTTGATCCTTTAGTGTGCCCTCTTCCTTTTCTGGCAAGGGGGGAGCAGTTTAATGGACATGGACCGCAGGTGATCCATCATACTCATGTATTTTGGGCATTTACAACAAAGGCTTTCTCAACAGCTGCCTCAAAATCATGCCCTTATAGACCAGTGCTGCAAACCTGGGAACTGATGGTCTGCAGGCTAATTCAAGGTTTTGATGTCATTTTGTTGGGAAAGCGATCAAAACAATGAAAGCTGTACCTAATTGCCAACTAATGTGTAGATATGGTGTAAATAAGCAATACTTGGAGCAGGACTTCTGGCAGAAAGGCCCCTGGAAGGCTATTGGCTATATCTGCAGGAGAATCTGCAGGTTCATTAATCACTTATGAAAAGAAGTTTTCTTTTTTTCATGAGCTAGAAGAGATATTTATAATTAAGACAAATGAAGAAAGGGTGGTTCTACAGCTTTCTTTATGACAGTAATGGAAAGTCAGAGCTCTATCTCAAGAGTATACCCATAATCCATTGGGAGCTGAAGCAGGCACTGAGTGATAAGGCCGTGGCCTTTGATCATTTGTCAAAATTAAACCTCGCTGAACATCCTCACTGGGTGAAATTCAGCCCTTGGATATACAGGTAGCTCTTATTAAAGACGTGCGTCTGAGAGCTAAACATAGCTATAGGAGTCCTAGCCAAAAAAATCTGATCAGGGTATAAAAGCAAATTTTCACTATCACAGTTATATGGAGGGAGTGGTATTGTATCAGTGAATGAAGTCCTGCAGAGCTCTGATAAAAATGATCTTTATGGAAACTATTAAATTGGGTTTGGCCGTCTTGGGTCATTTTATTGTTGTTATATCATTGTCAGCAATCACCCAGAACAAAGTTTTCAGACTTTCCAGGAAATTAACTGAAGATCAGTTACTGTGCTGTCTTCCAAATTTATGGCTCTGCAACTAACTACAGACCCAGACACAGAGTGATAAATAATCTCTTCTGTCTTCTAGCCCATCAAATAGAAATCTGCTTCCTTGGGAGTAGGCAAAATGAAATTGGTGCATTACAAACAAATTTATTAAAAGGTGCGTTCAATCTTCCATGAAACATGAGGAATCATCAGTGCTTAGTAGGGAAGGAGATTTCCTTTTTTTTTTTTTTTTTGAGTATGAATGTATCTGAGAAACTCAATAAGAGGACCAGCATGGAGTAAGTTTACCCTCTGAATGTCAAAAGCAAAGGCCAGACCTGGAGCTGATTAATGGCTGCATAATCTATCAGTTCAGAATCAAGAAGCTGCGGGTTGTAGCTAAATTATTTGTGAGGTAATTTGGCTTGACCTTAATGAGAGCTAAGGTCCCACAGACCATGGAAAAGTCTATCAATCTCTCTGGCTCTGGAAGCACTTGGGGGTTTCTCTTGTATCATTGCAAATGCATTTGTTGTTTGTGAAATCTCAAGGCAGACAAGATTTTTTTAAAACTCTGTTTAATAAATAAGCCTGTAACAGCAATGATGGGAAACATTCAACCTGGGATCTGATCTCTATTTCTACTTTTTGTACTGAGGGGTATCACGTACCCCCAAAGCCTTCTCAAGAGCAGGCAGCAAAGTGTATGGTGCTGAGGGGAGGCGAGCAGGGTGACGGTGGCTGTGTTGCCAGATGGGGCCCTCCCGGCTGCTTGAGGTCATTCTGGCTGCTTTGGGCCCACTACGCACTGACAAACCCAGTTTAAGTGGCAAAATGGGTGCCAGGGTACAGTGGTGAATTCCCCAGAGGCAGATGTAGAAAAACCTTTCATCCTCTTTAGTCTGCAATAGGAATGATGCAGTTTCTCCCTCTGCACAGACTTTTTGTGTAGCGAGTCCCTTTGTCTTGCAGCCTTTCTTGCTGCAGATAAGGATAGGCGCTAAGATGGGATGAGAAAAAACTCCTGGTCACCTTAGATGGAAGGTTCCTGAGGAAGGTTACTCATCTGAAAGGTTTTGCTTGTAAACAATTAAACCAAAGCAGGGATGTTTCACTAACTGGTTGCTACTGAATAGTAACAGCGCTTCCTGTGTGTTTCCAGCCTTCATCAATACGGCCCTGTACTGGTCCTTCATCTGCCCACACTCTTTAAAATTTTATCAGTTGTTCCTGACCCTCCTGTCAGCAGTTGCCAAGTAGCTCATCTGTCAGATGCCTGGTTTGTACAGGTGTGTACTGGAGATGTAACAAAAGCAAAATGCCTCCCCCACGTCACTGCAGTGTCCGAGAGATCCAGATACCTGGATTTCTCTAAGGTTTTCCATCCCTGCATCAAGTCTTATTGTATAGGCGTTGATTCCAACTCTTAATCTCCTGACTGCAGCATAGGTTTGGGCTGGTTTTCTTCGTGTGAATAAATGTGGTAATTACTAGGCAGGAACGATGCATCTTAAATTCCACTTCGTGGATCATTTTTGCATTGCTGAAGATGGCATAAGAGCATCCCATGGCTGTTTGCACGCCTGGTTCATCCCACAATTATTTGCTCAAGGGCTGAGGATCTGGTATAGTGTCTATTTAAGAAAATGCAAAAGCTTCCAGTGGTTCCAGTGAGCATTGCTCTCAATTGAAATTGCTTTTTTCAACAGTCTTTGCCGCTTTCCTTCAGCAAAATTTTGTGATTTTTTTAATATGGGGAATCATCTGTGTTCTTTCGTTGTAGCACTGCCTATGTTTACCCTGTTGCTTTGCTTACAGTGTTTTCTTACCAATATTTAGTTTGTTCACATTTCCAATAAATTCCTCCAGGACCTGCTCTTTAGGGGCTAGTTTTCAGCCTGCTCTCTTATTCCTTTCTCGCCCAGCAAATCTAGCTGCTATTTTTTTTACAGTCAGTTATTCTGCCTAATGCAATTTCCCAGGTTTTCTTCCCCTTTCTCCCCCTTCCTCCTCCCTCCGTGCAGAACAGTGCAGGGGCCCAAAGCACAGGTGTGATCTGTGATGGGCCTTTGCTCCTTCCCCCTTTCTGCTTTCTTCATTGTTTCCTCCTGATAGACCCCTGAAAAGCAAATAATAAACAGAGAGGGAGCTGGGGAAGGAGGCAGTACGGCCACGCTTCTAGAAATAGGAATGCAAAGGTACTGGGTAATGGATGGTAGTTTGACATACAGTATCTGAGCTCTCCTTACCTGTTTTGTTGCTTTGTGCTAAGTATAGTTGCCACACTGTCTCAATTTGGAAGACGGACAAAGGGGTTCACAGTTCTAGCTTTTATGTTTGCAAAGTGAGGCTTCAAAATCTAAATCAAAGCTGTACAGATCTCTGGATGGTGCAGGCTAAGTGACACAGCAGTGGCAAGCTCCTGGGCTTTCCCACGAGGGTATCAGAGGAATTTGGGGGCTCCTGCCCCAGAAACAACAGGTTGAAAAACAGACTCAAAGTCAAGATTTGTATTCATTCATTTACTTCAATGGGTTGTGGTTCTAAAATATTTTTTTGTTTTGTTTTTTTATGATGTTCTGAATTTTCTTTTACTTACTCTGGAAAGATATCTTAGCTGTTTAGACGCTGCAATATTTCAGGGAGATCTCTTATTTCAGAAGGAAACTAATTCAGTGTTTAACTCATAGTGGTATCTTTTGCAACCTGTTTTTAATGGGAAAAGCAAAGATAAATTCAGTATAGAACAAATCATAAGAATAATATACAGTGTCTTCTTTCATCCTTTTTTTGGGGCAGACCTGCCAGCCAATGTTACATAGAGCTCTCTGGTGGGAAAAGGAGATGCAGAAAGTGCTGCCATCAGTCTTCGCCTGCATTTAGCCAGACCCGTTGACATTCATGGAGTGTAATGGCAGGAAAGCTTTCCAAAGCCATTTGACTCCAAAAATTTGAGTTATCATCATTGTCATATCTCAGTCTGACAGGGAAAATGATTTGTCGGTCAAAACGTCTCGTAAACACGCACATTGGATTCAATTTAATCAGAGGCAGTCCCTCACTCTGAATTCAGAAGGCTCATCCACAAGTGAAGGGGGAATGAAATAGCGGGTAATTCACTTACTCCTGCACCGCCATCCTGTTGGCTCTGGATCGGCGGGGAAGGGATCTGTACCAATGCCGGTTGTTCTGGGAGACTCTCCCAGGCTTTGGGAGCAGGTGCCCATTTTGGCTTGGTGCAGCCATCTGGGCATGGACCGGGCTTAGCCCAGACCTGAGGTTTGTGTCTCTGCATGGGGCTGCACTGAGCAGTTTGGTTTCAGGCTCATGGGGTGCGTTTACCATGGGGGTCGGTAAGAGACCTGCTGGGAAGGGGAAAAATGCAAGTAGCCTTTTCGCCTGTATGACACTGGTTAGGGATGGGGCTGGCCCAGTGCCAGCTGACTATAAGCAGGATCTCATTCTGCAAGCACTTACGAGCCTGAGTAAATCTACTTGTGCTAATGGCCTTATTAAGCTCAAGCCTGTATATGTTACAAATCTACACAAAGAGAAATTAGAGCCCGGCTTAGATTAGTCGCTAAAGGCTGTGAATGTACAGCTGTTTGCCAAATTGCACACTGAATTTCATTTTTGCGTAGACTTTTACTGATAGCAGTTTGAAGGCAGTCATTACAGCCATCAGCCTTTGAATGAGAAATTTCAAGGGACACTTCAGTATAAATCTGCTCCTCTGCTATAAGAAATTATTCCTGATTTGTTTTGGGCTATGGAAACCAATTACATGAATTTTGCACAATAATCTGTTTCTCCCAAACAGAGGTAGCACTTCTGGCCATAAACAGACATACTTTTACTTCCAATTAACTGTGTGGGTGTGTAAACATAAGGAAAACTGCTTTTTCAACTTGAATTTAATAACCAGAAAATAGTTGGAAGAACGAATCCTCATTTACAGTTAGAATACGAGACTCTGGCCATCCTTATTCCCTTCCTCTGCAAGCCAGCTGGATTTATGAAAACAGACATACCCTGTCCCATTAGATCATAAATACTGCAGGCTTTATTCCTTAGCAGCTCCTAGGCTCCGAGATTTAGGAAAGGGTGTGATACTAATTTTCAGAGCTAAATTTGACATAACTCATGGTGCTCCAGTTTTCTTTTAAACTTCAGCTGTGTTTTTCTTCTATTCCAGACACTCCAGAGCTGCCCTGTAATCCCTGAACCCTGCTGAATTCACACCCTGGTGATCTATGAATGTTAAAGGGACGCAACTGGTAATTCTGCCTGGCTGTTAAACTGCCTTGTGTAGCCCTATTTCTAATGGCTGCTATCCATGTATGTGTTTTACCTCTTCCGAGCTACGGTGAAAATGCTTTAATCTTATTATTAGTATAAAAATAAGTCATTACTAATGCTTAAAGCAATTGTTATCTTGTCTCCCTGCCGTTCTACTATGTTAATATCAGTATTTCTAAAATGAAGCTTTGTACATATGAGTCGGGCCTCCCATGTCATTTGTTTGAAAATCCTGAGAGCATTTTCTTAAATAAAAAATGGGCAGGGAAAGAAGAGGATCTTTTTATTTACCTTCAGATTTCCATCCTTTAGGACTTTCTTACCGGGTGTTCTCAGGTTGCTGCTGCAATTAGCAGACTTAATTGGTTTTAAATGAAAGCTGAGATTCCTCCATTCCCCAGGAGCTGGAGTTTTCATTAAAACCACCACCCAATATCAGGAGACTCGCAATTAAATTCCTGAGCTGCCAACACACTTGCAAAATGGTTTGTAAAGCCAGGGTGGGGTAAATACATGGGGAGAGCAGGCTCTCGGGTGGCATAAGCTGCTGCAACTGCTGCTTCTTTAGCTGAACTCTGGATATTGGCTGAGAGGCACGGCACTGCTCAAACCAGATCTACCCACGGCTAGATGCAGCCACAGTGTATGTATTTGCATGTTGCCTGTGTGAAGGAAAGGCCGTATAATTGCTGCACAAGGACTTTTGTTAATCCGTGTGTGTAAGGGCCTGGCTGGGAGGTGGAAAATGGACAGTGAAAGCTTCGGTTGCATCTTCTGGGACTCTTGCAAAGGTTAAGCCTACTGCAAAGCTTTTCTTTTGAAGAAGTAGTAGCATTGGGAAGGCAAAAATAATAATACATGCTGTGTCTCCACCCTCCAAACTCAGCTAAGTAGAAAAGGAGCGCATCATATCAACTTTTCTCCCAGTTGCTTGGCTTAGTTCAGTGATCTTAGTGCAACATGGGAGAAGTTGCGCCTGCCAGGTTGGGATGTGGACTGATATCTAACCAGCAGGAAAGAGCTTAGGATTTGGTCGGGGGGAGAGGTTTTCCTTTGTTAACTGCTCTTGCATCTCGCACTGAGAAGAGCATCAAAGTTTAAAAAGAGCAGCCTAGCAGAAAAGTGCTGGTATGTTGATAATGTAGATGCAGGAATCTGTGATCCAGGTGGCCAGATGCATCTTCCCTTGATGTGCTACTGAAGGGGTCAAACACAATCAGAAGCTCATTTGAAATTGTGACAGTCAGAATTGAGGAGCATTGGTAAGCCAGAAGGAAGAGCCATCAAGAACCAAAATTAATTACAAAATAGACACACAGTTTTTGCTATTTTGAGCTGTCTTCTCCTTCAGCACCTTAAAAAAGAGAGTATGTTGTAGAACCGAAAGCTCTTGTACCTACCACAAAATTTCAAATAAACTCTTTCCCTTCAGAATTAGGAAAAAAATCCTTCCAGGTTTTGATGAAGAGAAAGCTGTGCAGGTTCTGTGGTCCTCTCCTGTTAGCCCTGGCTGAGAAGGCACTCAGGCAGGTCCCTGTCCTTTCCTCCAGCTACAGTCTGCTGAGGTCCCATCTTCCCACGGGCAGTGGTCCTTGCGGCCTTGGCACACAGAAATTTCAGAAAGGTGGGTGTCTGTCCCCCAGGTAGTTGCTATTTCCCTCCTTTTAGGTGCTGGAGTGAGATGGGTTTTTAAAATAAGACAAATATTTGCAATAACTTGTAATTTCAATTGTAAACAAGTTTGGTGTGATTATGTAGCAGCAGCTGCTGGAAAACATAAAGCGATTTATCCGACAGGTCCTATCTCTAGGTCTAGCAGGCCTAGAGACTGAGCTTTCCTGGGAAGAACCACCACTGGAATAGCAGCCAGGTTTTTTTCTTTTTTTGTTTTCTTCCAGCAGCAGTGCTACTTTTCTAACTTAAAAGCAAAACCTGTTCCTTTGCTGCACATCGTGCGAGTCTGCAGAGACAGTGCGCAGGAAGATGGGCAGAGGCTGGGAGCACTTTCATCTTAATGGGGCTCTGCGTGTGTGCGAACATCCGAACGTCCCGGGGGGAGCCCTCTCGAGGACGGGGAGGGGGGGAAAGAGCTTCAGAGCCGGCGGCAGTGTGCAGTGCCGATAAGGAGATGAAACAATAGCTGCGACACTGAGAGCCTTCACACAATTACTTGGTGAGGATGTTATGGAGTCAAGTGCTTTGCTCGTTTGCTGCATGGAGCAAATCCGCTCGCTCCTGAATGGTTAACTCTTTCTCTTCCTTTACTGTGTAATTTAATGCACAGCTTTTAAGGGCATCCAAACTTGTAAATGCTAAGGAAATAGCACTTGTGTTTCTTGTTACTTGCAATGGTTTACATTTCCCTGCTTCCGTGACCGCTGTGAGACCTCTAAAACACTGCAGTGGAGCCCAAGCCCTGAGCCTACATGAAGATTTAGCGATGCACAAGCCGTGCTCTGGCAGAGATGGGAAACCTCAGATGTCCTTGCTTGAGATCCAGAAGTGGAGCCAAGGAACTGTTCCCAAACTTCTTGTATTATTGATGCCTTGTTTCCTCATTAATGCCACAAAGATTTACGTGAAGGGACTTCCACACTGCTAATGGAATTACCCACCTAAATTTCCCCCCTGCCAATGGCAGGGAACGCTCTGGTTCTCTGCCCTCATGTTAGTGGTGGGTGAGTAATTGAATTATTTGTTAGCTAGCAAAAGTAAAAATCCTTTCCTTTTACGTTTGACGTTTGTTGGTAGCATTGAAGGCTTTTCAATACCTTTTACTTAGGCTTGAGTTATAATTTGAAATACAAATTGAAAACATTTTGATCATTTTTCCCCTTCCAATGCCAGTGATGGTCAGTGGTTTCAGTCAATCAGCTCTGCATTTTTTCATGAATAAAATGCTGTGCTGCAATTTTCCACCTACCTCTATTTAATGCACAAAATCTGTCTAAAAGAGCGTCTTTGAAATAGATACATTTCCCATTAGCACTGATAGCAATTACATGCTTGCACTGGTGGAGTCCTTAATCCACTGTTCCTCTGTATGATGTACATCACTGGGTGCAGGCAAGGAAGACGTTTACTCTGGTGCATGGGAAATGAGCTGTGCTCCTCTCAAAGAGCAAGCTGAGAGAAGCCCAGCAGCCTCATCTTTTAAGGTCAGGTGGACGCGGTGTTTCTTGAGGCTGTAGCAAAGACGGGGCATGAAAAGACCCTCTGAAGGGGACATGAGTCTCAAAACGCACAGAGGCCACGTAGTCAGAGGGTCGGAGGCTACATCTGAGGGCTGTGGGCCATTTTGGGGGCATCCTTCACGCAGACTGAGCAAGGTGCCCTCGGCAGGGGTGGGTGGTCAGGCTGGGCACTCCTTCCCTCCCTCGCCTTGTGGTAACTCGGGCAGAGGCTGCATCCAGTTAAACGAGTATGGTAGGAGCTGCGCAACTTCTTCATGCCTGTGCCCGCTCCTGCTGGGACTTTCACGTCGCTTCAAATCTGGTTATGATTTTGCTGAAAGTCCTTACCCGTAACCTCGCTCCTGCCAGTTAATTTCCTAAAATCCCCTTGCACTTGATATCTGTGCCAGTGCACAGAACTGCACTGGTTGAGCTCAGGGAGGGTAAAAGGAGCAGCACAATCACTTGTGCTGAGCAGGCCTGACTTCTGGTCTAGCGAAAATGACTGCGAAGGAGTAGGAATAAATCCAAAAGGAGCCACTCTTAAACCAAGTTGGGAGGATACAGCTGCAGCTGGGTAGCCTATTGTGTGAAACCACTTTTACTAACCTTGTTCAAATGTGTGCACAGGCAGCTGGGAGTGATTTAGTGATTTAGTCATTGTAATGGGCCTGATCCTGTGATGCTGTGAGTGTTGCCAGCAAAGGTGACCGGGTCGGCTGCTCTGTGCAGTAGGAGGAGAAGCTGTATCTACAGGAAAGAGAAATACAAGTTCAGGACACTGGAAGTATGAGACTGGGGAGATTAATGATAGAACACTATCATGTGTCTGGGGAGAGGAAAGTAAGCAGGAAACAGGAGCCTAAATTAGGCTGCAGATCCCTGGGCAAAACACTCAGGTTATAAATATTCCGGTACATTTAGAGCAGGGCTGGCTGTGCTGATTGCTCTTTGCTGTCCTTGACAGTATCAGCGTGTTATTCATGCTAGTATTCTGCTTTGCTGACAAAACCACCCGGAGTATCTCAGAGGTGTGGGAGGAGGCTGTGCGTGGGTTTGGCAGCAAGACTTCTGAATATGCCGGTGAGCGAGGAGGCTGCACCCTGCTTGCCACTGCAGCCTGCAGCGCTGCGGGGCAGGAGCGGTGGGTTGGGTCGTGAGCGTTGAATTGTTCAGCTGGTGCCAGGGATGCTGGTTTTAAAGAGCGTCTTCTCAAAGGAGCCAAACCTTTACACGAGATCACTGACTTGGCTTGACCTTTGTGATCAAGCCAGATAAGGGCTCGGAAAGAGTCATCACCGCTCCTCCCCAGCCCCAAAGCTGACAGGCAAGGGAAAGTGAGGCATGAAGAGGAAAATGTGGGGTGGTGAGGCCCCAGCCAGGTGGAAGAGCTGGGAGCAAAGCAACAAAATGCTTTTCACTGTGAGACTTAAAGCACAGCAGATTTCAACCTTCAAAATCCTACAGCAATTGCTTTACAGGAGCGAAATAGTTAGCACTCCAAGGAGCTGGCGCCTGTGGTGAGCTCCACCTTTTCCTCCCTCTTTGTCATGGCCCTTTCCTCAGGAGGACCGAGGTGCAAGTGGAAATCACCAGCTCCTGCGGTTTGTGATAACCGAGACCAGGCATTGGTCAGTGTTTTCTAGGCTGCAATTTATCAGGTCACTGGGAATTGCTGCATTGCTGAATGCAGTCAATCCACTTAACAGCACAGCATTGCTTCTAAAGGATCCCAGCCGGCTGCTCCTGTCGGCTGTGGCGTACAGAAATGAAAAGTACAATCCGGCTTCTGGTTCAAATGAAAATTCTCTCTAATCTGGAATAGCTCTACCCTGGGAGGTGCCTTAAATATGATAGCAGGGCTGGTATGCCAGGGAGTATGCTTTTTTATTTGTAATGAAAAGAACTTTATTCCTATCATAAAAAAAGTTTAGTGCAGAAAGTTAACTAAGGTAATGTTTTTATAAGCTGAAAATATCAGGAACTCAAATAAAAGGCAACAGTGATTTTTTTTTTTTAATTTTTTTTTTCTCTTCTTTTAAAGCCCCTGGGAATTCATTTCCTGGTGTCGTTGTAACTCCAGACCTAAATAATTCATTTGTATTCATGTCAGTCCCACATATGCTTCGGTAAGTATTGCATGCAATTCAAACTAAATGGAGAGTTAAACTAAAGATGATACTGAGCAAATCAGACTGTGAACCATGCGTATAGGCAGGAATATAACCCTTTGCAAGAGCTCCACTGTGCCATCAGTTGTTCTCTGCCTGGCTGCAATGTTTTTCTTGGATCATTTGTACAAAGAGGCCAGTTTGATTTTTGTTTCCATACATGACATATTACAAGACCAGTGCTGATGTCCCTATGGTGTCAGTTTAAGTTTTGCCTCTTTCTCTAGCTGATACATTGGGCTGATATATTTGCCCTGTAGGAAGGATACATGGAGCTAGGGCATGCAGGGCAGACTCCAGCCCTGAAATTTGAGGGCACTTGCTCTGAGCTTAAATGTGTAGGGTAATGGTTACCAGAGATGGAGCATGGCTGGTCAGCCAAGTCTGATATTTCTCAGGTACCAGTCTCCTCTGGATGGGGAACATTTTGCAGACTTAGATTGTGACCATTGCTGTGTCAGTGATTGTCATCTACTTGATGACAACCCCACCTATGCATGTTCGTCCAATCTGCGGGTTTCGTTGTTTTAGAGCAATATGAAGGAAAATGAGTTTTGAATCCTAGAATCGTGTGAGCTTGTTTGCAAAGAGGAGGATGTAAGTTAACTGTGTACCTGAAGCATTTGAGGTTTGCTTGGGATTTTTAGCTTCAGTAAATGAACTCACTGAAGGAATGGAGCAGTGCTTTCTCCCACTACTTGATCTGCATCTCATTTAATAAGTTATCTTCCATTTTGATATTTACATTTCACTCTATTAATGCTGTTGGACAAAACAGGGACTTTAGCCACCAAGGTTGAGTAATTTAGGGAAAATTTTCTGGGACCCTCTGTCTGCTTATTCCCGGTTGTGCTGGTGTCACTGTTGTGGCTGAAGTCTATACTGAGCAGGTAGCCTTTATGTCATTCAAAAGTAAGACTTTTCATGTTAAACTCTAGGTTTTGGCTTAATAAATCAATAGCCTCTTAACTAATCCTGTTGTTTAGCCAATCAGGACTTTAAACCAGGCTATTTCTGTAAAGGAGCCAGAGTTTTCTGACATGCCTCTTTGCAAGATGATACAGGAGTTACTGTATGGTTATGGTTGAGTTATGGTTATTTTTAGAGTTAGGGTTCATGCTGGGAGAACAAGAAAGAGGCTAAAGCATGGTTGGAGTGGAGCGATGAAGGGGTTCCCAAGGGAAGTGTGGGCTGCAGAGGGACCTGGGCTGTGAGAAACTTTCTGGTTAGTCTGTTACAGTTGTCTTGGCCAGGGTTGGGGAAGAAAAACCCAAAGGGATACCTCACTTGTCTCTGACTCCCTCTTAATCACAGTTGCTTCTGGGGGCAGATGCATCCCTTTCCTGGTGCACAATTTCCAGCTCCAAGGAAACCATTAGCAATTTTACTTAGAGTATACTTTGAAATGTATCATCTATTCAATATTATCTTACTTTGAAGGAAATGGGCCATTCATGATTTTGAAATCACAAGCTGTAAGGATTTCTCTCTCCATGAGAATTCATTAGGCTTTATTTCATCACCTACCTAATGCACACTATGATCTTTCCAAACAGCAATTGCACAAGAAAAACAGACTCCGTGGACATGAGGAAAAACACCCTAGATAGCAGTCTAGACAGTTCAATTCTGCAAAATCAAATATTGGATACCAATAGTTTAGGTAAACTGAAGCTGAAAGAAAGGAAAATCACTTTGCAGACCCAGGATAAATGAAAAGCCAATCTGAATATCAAATTGACCCTGCTCCAGGGGAGAATAATTTGGTGTGATGTATTTGCCATCTCTGAATGTGTTGCTTACAGACAAATTAAGTGATGTGCCTGGAAAAAAAAGAACAGGAGGTGAACATAAAGTCATGAGAAAATAAGGGTCTTGATCCAAATACAACCCTGAGATCATTTTGGAGCTGATAGACTTCTAAGGGAAAGCAGCACTGTAAGCTGCAAGGTTTTTCTTGGTAGGAGTGTTCCTTTATGCAGAAATTATACAGCTATTGACACCAATTTTAGCGTGGCTGCTCAGGGGCAGCATTAATGAACGCAGGGCAAGTAGGAATGAGTGTATGAGAAACGAAGAAAAATATACCCAGTAGAGGGACTGGGGGAGTGGGTAGTAAGAGGCATATCCTGGCCTCAGTGAAGTTACTGGAAATTTTGTCATGGATGTCCAAAAAATGAGCACTTTTTTTTTTCCTTCTCTTTTTTAAATAGTGGTCTTGTTAAAGTGCTTCCGTAGCCAAGCAGCCCTCCTCAAATGCTTGGAGCGGCTGGATTCATCACTGAACCCACCGCCCTGAGAGCCAGAAGAGGAGTGGTTTCATTCACGAAGTCTTGCTGCCAGGTCTCATTAGTGAAGTGAGTGTTCTCTTTTCTCCTAATTACCCTGTGCAGACATCCCCAGTGCTGTGCAGCTTAAGTTCATGGTCCCTTCAAGCTAAGTGCAGCTTCATAAAAAGCCAGCCTGTTTTGTAAGATGTGCAGGGTAAGAAGGCACAGACCTGCTGGGTGGGCGCAGAGCATAAATGCGAGGGCTAAATGAGAAGGCGGGGTAGCAGGAACAGGAGTGGGAGATTGTACCTGTTAATTACCATTGGGTCTCAGGGGAGTTTTGCCACCAAATTCCATTAAAATGAGAGTTTCAACCTTTAAAAGTACAATTCAGTGGCTTGTTTCGTTAAATAAGCTAGCAAAGATTGTATATTAGTCTCTGACAGGGCTACATTTGGGTGAAAACCATGCTGAATTATTTATTTTGTCATTAACGTCACACAAACCACAGTAAGGAGAATTATATGGGCTGCAAAAGTGAGCAGTGCTAAGTCAGATTCAAACAAATGGAATTGTTATTCTTCAATACCAGTTGCAGGTTGCAGCTGCCTAATGCATCCAGGAGAGGATGAGAAGTGAATGGTAAATCAATGAAAAGGTTCACACCTGACTGACAGCCCTTAAATAATGTAAAGGGTCCCTCAGCACACGGCAGGGTTATATAATACATTAGCATTTAAGACTGGTGGAAAGACATGCAGGGAAGTGTTTCAGAAGTTTTTTCCTTGTAGCTGCAAAGCTCAAAGAGCTGGAGAGGAGCGTACCTGGAAAATGGGGTGGAAAGCTCAAACCGTGCCTGGAGAATGAGAAAATAAAGAAATCTTAATTTGGCCAGAATAAATTTTGTTGATATGAGCCTTCGGTAAGCCCAAAAGGGGTCTTGTGCTGTGCAGTGCAGCGGACTCAAGGGCATGGTGCTCTCTGTAATACTCGGGGCAAGGCAGTGAACCCAAGGCCAGTTTGGGAGTGGGGGGCTCAGCCCTCTCTCGTGCCACATGAGAGGACATCTCTGTAAGCCACACTGTAAGAGTTTCCAGCACTCAGATGCTCTGCCTACCTCTCGTCAGATGTGGACAGGCAATTCAGGGCATCCTGGATGTTTACAGCTGTGTTCCTTGTTCCGTAAAACAGCCCCTGTTTCCCTGAACAAATATGTATGCAAACGCAAACAGAAGGGCATCTAGCAGTTGGATGAACAAAATTGGAAGTTGTATCTAGCAAATACAGTTGCAGGTTACAGTCACGTTCTCCCTCTGGTTCTGCAAGTCTGTGCATTATTGTATATTCTCTTTGGATATGTGTACATGCTGTCCTGCTCACGTGCACGCTCTCTCTTTCTGCATTATGAAAGGTCCGAACCTTGCATTTCTGACCCCAGAAATGGGTTATAAATGGACCATTGATTTGTAGCTGTTTGGTGTGCTCAGAAAAAAAAGTTGCAAGGGAAAGATTATAAATGTCTGTGAGCAGGCAGATGGACACAGCTCTCCCTGATCACTGTTAGCAGGCTTCTGAATTAGATCTGCTAGATGATGACCAAGAAAAGGGAAATTCTTTATCTGGTTTTAACCCTGGTGGCTTGATTATAAAGAATTACATCTTTTCCATTTGTAGAGAAGCTGCCCACAGAAAGTGACACATGAAGATGTCGGAACCATGAAGCCCATTATTGTGGCTTCATATTAAATATGAAAATCTAGATAAATAGACAGACTGCACATATATATGTGTATGTGTGTGTATATATATTTTTTTTTTCTAAAATACATGGCTGACACTCTTTTTGCTACTCTGCTTTCAGATTGTTGTTGGGCACTGTTGAATATACATGGCCTCACCAGTAGCCACTATCTATCGACATCCTTACCCAAGAGCAGTGAAACTGAGGCGCATTGGCTGCAACCCTTGCCCTCCCTCGGGAAGTGTTTCCCCACCACACATCAGGCTGGGAGAAACTGGGACTTTGCAGGGGTGGTAGCTGATTTCTGATTCAGTGGCAGACTTTTTGTGGGACATTAGGCGTACAGTGATTTATGCAGCTACATAAACTATTCAGTTTTCTGTTTTGTCATCTGTGAAATGGGGAGAAGTAGCCTGAAAATGACGTAGCAGTGATAAATACTTTAGTGACTGTACGGGGCTGTGGCACAACTGTAATGAGGTAACAAGACTGTGAAACTTTGGTTTATTAAATTCTTTCCTACTTTAATGGTTAAAGTTTATGGCAACAGTATCAGAAACACATCTGTTTTTTTAAGAAGCTGAGGCATCATTTATTCCACAGTGAAAACAACAGCCAGTAGGAAGACAAACATTAACTTTTCGCGTAACTTCAGTGAGGATGTGCCTGTCAGTTCATGAAGGTCGAGAGAGTTTGTTTTTGCATGTCAGATAGTCCGCGGCAGACTGGGAGGTTTATATGGAAGATTTCACGGAATAAGCTGTGTACTGTAATGGCTGGATGCAGCCTTTTAACAGGCACGTCAATCAGAAGGGACTTCTGACAGCCAGGAATGGGCTAAAGAATTTAATTGCACATATTTTCTCAACAATAGAAAAAGTTTTAATTTAAAAGTATGATGGACAAAATTCTTCTTTGCTTTGTTCATGAATACTAATAAACAAACCCCTAATCTGATAACACCATTTGCTTTAGTGTGTCTCTCCTCTCTTCCCAGGCTTTCTTCTCTTTTATCTACCACCCACTGGTCTCCTTGCTTGATCCACTTCTCCTAGCTGGATGCTCTGAAGTTTGCACTTGGTTTTGGTGCCTCCAGGCCATGGGATAGAAGGTAAGCACAGCACCAGCAGTGGAGAGCTGAGTCTCTTGACCTTTTCAGCAGCTCCTGTTTGATGAGAAGAACCAGCAGACAGGAGAAGCAGGAGGGTCTCTTCGCAGCTACCTGGCTGGAAATCCAGAGTAGCTCCCTTTAACTATGAATTCAATGCAGCAACTTAAAACGTGTCTCTGCTAGCAGCTGCCTTTCACTGGATTTACTTGACTGGGCTTCATTGTTATTTATCGTCCTACTAATTTCTGTGTCACTGTGTGCGTGTGTGTCATACATTATGTGTGACAGATCACTAGTAGTTATTTTGATGTGTTCTTTTTTCCCCCTAAATCATGGACAGAGATACTGAGCAGCATGGGACCAAGATACAGCCCACAGGGACCTGTCAGAAATACTCCAGGGGATGAGGATTTCACTACTCGCCATTCTGTTTGAACAGCTGTCATTTAGTCGTTTTTTGTTGAGAAATACAGCACACACCGATTTGATTCTGCCCCGTGAACCCGCAGGCAGAGTAGTTGCATGACGTACAGTTACTCAGTTCACATAAGGTGTGATGAAGGAAAAACTCCCCAAGTACCGAGCAGAAAACTGACTCCACTCAATAGTCTCATATATGCCACACTGTTATGAGCCACTTATTTGTATAAAAGTCTCCCCAAGATTATCTAAGCAGTTGGCTGGAAAGTTTGGTGTCTTGAAAATGCTGGAGTGGCTTTATTGCATTCAGGTAAAAAGACTATTTAGCCAAACAACTTTAAAAATAGATTGAAATGGGTTTTATATCCTGGGTTCTTCAGACACCACCCCCTGAGCTGGAGCAGATCTGGCTGTGAAGGTGTAAGGCACATGTTTGGGTCTGGTAACATCCAGGAAAGTTGTGCAGGCATGCAGCTGTGGCGGGGTGGCATGCAGTGAAGAGAATGATTACCGTCCAGATTAAGGCCTTCAGGATAGTATCACTGAAGTCACTCAAATTATTTTGTATTTACACCAATGGGAGTGAAAGCACAGTTTGCATTTTAGCCTAGAAGAGCAGCTCCTGAAAAAAAAAAATTTGAATATGCTGCAGTCACAGATCTCCATTAACTGGAGAAAGGGGGTTTAGCTGCATTACCCTGGGTGAAGCTACTACAGGTTTTGATCTTACTCTAGCATCGTTACTTCCCTGAGTCATTACTCAGTATTTATACAGCACTTTCTTTTCCTGACTGATAGAAAAGCTTGTTTGCCGTAGCAACTCCAGTGGTGACTCTGCTTCTTGGGTACAAAGCACCTTCCAGCAGATGCACACCAGTACATAACGTGAATTTTGGAAATTGTTGGTGGTTTAGAGCAAGAAGGATCTGCTGTATAAGAAGATGCCAAACAGAAAATAAGGTGTGCTACAAGCTCATTAACTAAGATTCCTTTGTAATCATCTTCAGTAATGCTTTTGTTTTCCCTGTTGTTTCTGCTTTCTTTTGTCTATGCATGTGGTTTTTGGGGTTTTTTTAAAGATTTTCTTGAAAAAGAAAAGAATACAGCTGCAGGTGGGTAGATGTTAAAGGATATTTTTAGCCTAGTGTTTGACAAAGACGTTGTTAGCACTGCCAAAAACAACCGAAGGTGAGAGTGGATCTGTGTTTCCCTCAAAGGAAGCTGCTCTGGGGTTGTGGTGATCCAGACCAACAGGCTGCTGGATGCTTGCCTGGGCTGTCTGCAGAATTTGCCATCAGTGACTTAGTTTCCTTCTCAAGCTGAGTGCCTTCAGAGGAGGGCAAGGAATCCCTCATCTTTTGGCTGACCTCTTTTTTGTCTTTCACAGAAATGCTGCTGCTGTTGCAAAAGTCACAAAGGTTGCCGCTTCCCGATGTGTCAGTGCACAGGGGTGGTCTGAGGGCAACCTCTGCCTTCACTGGCAGATCCCGAATGCATTGTGCTGGCTCGGAGTCAGCCTGGCTGTTGAACGATACGTTGGAGCGATTTACTCACTCTGAGAAAACAGACCTCCTCTCACAGGTGTCCGACTCTTCTGGCTGGAGCCACTATGCAGGCTTCAGCAGTGGATGCCATTTCTGTGTAATTTCAGTGAGGCAAATGGAGAACATTGGATATTTTTCCAGCCTTACAATTTAATAGCCAGCTTGTAAATGATGAAGGGGGGAGGGCTGTTTTAGAAATGAAGACGATGCAGGAAATCGTGTATCACTTCACGCAACCATCCTCAGGTCTGATCATGCTCCCTTTGAGATCAGCTGAGGTTTCCCCATCACTTATGCAGGTACCCCTCAATGTGCTTATCTGTCTTCCTGGCAAGCTTTTGAGCTGTTCCTAGGCTGTATGCAGCTGCAGCACCTGGGGCAGGTTGGCGGCTGCGTGGATGGATTTGCAACGGTCTTTGGGGGCAAAGCATGCCAGATCCAAAAGCAATTGGGCTTAGTAACAACTACCATGATGCTCAGAGCTCTGGATCGAGCCCTAGAAATACTAATAATCAGCTGAAACTGGAAGCAAACCCAGCTCATAAAAATGACTGTCAAAACATTTTGCTCAAAATTTGACCAATTGTCAATGTTTCAACTGAACAAAGTTTTTCATAATATTATCAGAATCTTTTCATTCCTTTGGGGTTAACTAAGGGCAAAAAGGAGATTATTCCTTTAAATAAACTTCCAGATGAGAAAGTAGGAGACAGGACCATAATGACCTTTTTATAAAGAAAAAAATAAAAAAAAAACAACCAACCAAAAAAATCCACCCAAAAGAACAAAAGAGAAAAGCCTAAGTATCAATGCCTTCATGGAAGGCTTGGCCAGCAAAGCTCCAAAGCAAATCATAATCCAGTAATTGGTGGCTTTCTGCACCACC
Source organism: Theristicus caerulescens (assembly GCA_020745775.1). Taxonomy (NCBI): domain Eukaryota; kingdom Metazoa; phylum Chordata; class Aves; order Pelecaniformes; family Threskiornithidae; genus Theristicus; species Theristicus caerulescens. Next base: position 120,881,833 of record CM036561.1, on the reverse strand, counting down.
AGTTCTGTTTCTTGAAGCAGTAAATTCATCTTTGCATCTCTGTTTAGAGAAAACCTCAGGGTCCTGCCTGCCTTTACTAAAGCATGAGTAACGGCAACAGGGGTTGGCAATGCAACCGCATCTCCTTGGGCAGCGTGGGCCACGGACCTTGCGCAAGGTCTTCTGGGATGCTCTGCTGCAAAAAAAAGAAAAAAAATCCATTATTTCTGCTTCATTTGTTGCCAGCACATAAAGATAAGTTGGTGTAAGGCAGTGTGCAGAAGGAGTTAGCTTGGCGGCGTGAGCACATTGCAGTTAACCTTGATGTACTGAAGCAAAGGTCAAGGTAAGATTTAAGTGGAGATTGAGAGGAAAGTAGAAGCAGGTAAGCCCTGCTTAGTGGAGAGCTTCTTCCCTGTATGGGGGATTGGCAGCAATATGTTTCATTTTACAGGTATTGGGAGTTGTAAGAGTGAAGGCAGGGCTTAGGATAAGGTATCAGCCCAACCTTAATCTGGAATTCATAGAGAACAGTGGTCTGGGTTAGGGCTTGCTCTTAGAAGTGAATGTTGGCTTTGGCAGGACATGTGCTGGTAGAGTAGATCTAGCTATATTTGACGTTACGAGTATGTGAGATTGCAGGAATGAGGTTAACAATAGTTACAGGGTTAGTGTTGGGTTGAAGGCTGGATAACACTTCTGCAGTATATGTTTGTCTTTTGGTAAAGGGCAAGACAGAGCAGCATGTGAGGGAATGTTAGAAATATATTAAAAAAAAAAAAGGTATTAGAAAGCAAAGAAACAAAACCCAGGCACAGTATTTCATTTGCACAGTGAATCCTCCAAATCAATTTCTGACTGAATTGAAGAGCTTCATCTTGTAGTTGAAACTATTTTGAAATCCACTGTTTTTCTCTCTGCTGCTACTAGGGACCCAACTGTGTAATGATGGCTGGGTTTCATCTGCATGATTTTGGGAGCCGAAGGGATTGTGTTCTCCACAGCTTATTACTGGTAGGATGCCTACAGAAAGTCCTCTTCATTTGTATTCCAAAATCAGCTTCCCCAGCTGCGATCTTCTGCTCTGGAGTTGACACCTGTAAAAGAAAAACAAGTTGTAGCTTTTGATTTATCCATTGATTTAATAATTGTTTTCTCTGTGTAATGGGGATCCCTGGAAGAGATGCAAAGTGTTTGGTCTTTCCTGCCTGTCTGATAGGTTATATTTTAAAGGGAAATTGTAAGAAGCGAAAGATCCCCACACTTCCATGCTCCTGCTGCAAATCTCCAGGAAAACTGAGGTACTAACTAGGTGTTGGCTTGTGCTGGAGTTCTCTGCGGCATTTTGTAAAGCCTGCTTTCCTCAGGAGAGAGATCTTTTAATGCTGTTTTGCCTGCTGATAACCCTCCCTCTCCTTCTCCCCGCCTTCGGCGCTATCTACCCTGTGGAGGTGGCAGAACCCTGAAACTTTTAAGATTTTCTGTTTGTATGAGCTGGGGGAAACTGTGCCCATCCACTGCCTGATGTCCCCATCCGTGGGGGCAGGCTGGGTTTGGGCTGGGGTCAGGGTTGGGTCCCCTGGCTCCGCAGGGGTGGTTGCAGCCACCACTTCCCCGGGACAGAGGAGTCCTGCTAGAGCCGGGGCGGGGGTTTGAAGATGCCCCATAGTAGCATATGATGTGCTGCAGATCACACTAGACACCCTGGGGCTATAGTTTGGGTTTGTTTTTTTTTTTTTTTTTTCCTGGTTTCCCTCCTTGGGCTTACAAGAAATGCAATGAAGGGACCTGCCTGCTGCGGAGGTTGTAGTTAATATTAGACCAGCCCTGATACAAGCCGTGCTTCCCTGCTCCTGCAGCAACTCGGAGGCCGTGCCGCAGGCCATCATCCCCTGCTGCTTTCCCCATGCAGACAAAGTGCACGGCCCCAGTGAAAGCCGAGCTGGGGCTGCAGCACCCTTTTTTTGGCCCTGTGCTGTGCCACTGCTCCGGGCAGAGCGGGGCTGCTGCCTGCACCCATCGTTGCCTGCATTCCCACGGTCCCTCCTCACGCTGCTGCGCCGTTTGTTTTCTTGATGAGAAGAGTAATATTTTGTGACAAAGGCAGAGCTTCATGACAGCAGCAGCAGAAATTACTCTCCTTTATGACTAGTCCTTCAAGGAAAATCTTTCAGATCTGACTCTCCGTGGGCTGAAATCAATGCGGGCGTTAAGCAATGTGGCTGGGCTATTTGGATAAAATAGCCTAGTTTTGATTAGGTAGGGAATCGGAGGATAAAGGGATTTCTCTTTCTCAGAACTGGGCAAAGAATAGCAATGTAAAAAGCTGGGTCAAATAGCTAAAGCCAATATCTTCCCCCTGAGGCTTTCTTTCGGTTCCTTTGTAGCACATCAACATAAAAGAGACTTAAACTCCAGTTTTTGAAGGTTGCTGAGTGGGAGGGCGAAAAATAAAAGAAAAAGGGAGTTCGCAGCTGCAGCCTCTTAGGAAATTGTGGTAACAACCTGTCATCCTTGGAGTCGTGGCTGATAACGCTTCTGTGTGTCCTTGTGCCTGTTGGTCTTTATCTAAATTATCTGCTGGCACATCTGAAATTTAATGATGCCATATGACACTTGGTACAATACAGTCTCTTTAGCATGTTCCCCCTCTCCCAGTACTCTGGAAGGCAGCACGGATGGGAGGAAAAAAATGCTTTTTCACTACGTTTTGCTCCTGATGTGTTAATCCTCCCCAGCCCGCTGAGCAGCTCAGTCTGTTGGCTACGTTTGGGCATTGCAGACTGAGAAGCTGATGCGTATACTTTCACACTGCTGCAGACATACCTGTCCTTACTGTGTATTCTTGTAACTTAAACTATATTTGGCATCAAAAGGAGAGAACAGATACAAAAATGCTTATTTTAATATCTCCCATGTTAAGGAGCCATTCCCACTGGATTGGCATGGGGATATGTGCTGCTGTTGCCTCCAAAGAGGTGATTTTCCCATGAAATACCTGCAATTTCCTTCCCAGAGCAGGGCACAGCCATTTGCAAGAATCGCAGATAGGGCGAGATTCCCACAGCCCCTTCCTCTGCACTATTGCACTGCTCACACCTTGCTTTGCTGCTTTTAATCCTTATTTTTCATTTTAGCAGCCAGGCCGGGCCTGGAGGCTGTGGATGGGTGACAGAGCGGGTGGACAGAGCCACTCGTGATGCAGGAGGTGACGAACCTGACCCCATGCAAGGTAGGGGACCGGCAAAGACCCCACCCTGCATTCACAGTGCTGCCCCCAGGCACCAGCTCTGACTCCAGCTTCTCTCCCACTTCTTCTCTGGTTTGCAGTAACTTTTTTTAGCCCTTCATGTCGCCTGCCTCAATCTTAATTTGATTTACAATACACGTGCTGCCAGGCTGCCTGAAATATATTGAAAGAAACAACACAAATATCCTCACAGATGTGACAACAAAAGAATAGAAAAAGAAAGAATTCCCTTAAAGGGGAAAAAAGAAAAAAAAAAGGCAAGGAAAGAAGGAAGGCTCGGATATTGTGTCAGGTATACTTGGTGAGGATTTTTTCAAAGAGCTTCTTGTTTTAATAATGTCTTTGGTTAACAGGAAAAACTGTTTTATTAAGACTACTACTTCTTTTCTGTAGATTTACTGTTCACCCATGAAAAAATACAGCTTCCACTTTGCATGCTAATTTTGACTGCTTATTTCCGCTCCCTTTAATTTTTTTTATGAAATTATACCTGGGTCTCCATAATCCTAAATTCAACATGGAGAAGGAACCTGAATGCCACTGCAAATCTGCTTGCTGATTTCCAAAATATCTTATGCAATGTATGGCTTGGAGAGAAGCCACCCTTCCTTCAGTAAAAGAAAGAAAAAGTTAAAAAGGGGAGGTTTTCTTGCCGCCCTGCTTCCAGAGAAAAGCTGGAACATTAAAAATCTAAAGGCTGGAGTAAGAGAAGATGCTAATGAGCAAATTTTTAAAAATCTTATTGTATCTAACTAACATCGTGGGGTTTGGCATCTTGTTTCATTATGTTTTGGGTTTGGTTGGTTGGTTGGTTTGGTTTTTTAACATCAGCAGCTGGTGGCACTGAATTGTATCTATTCTGGAATTGCACCATGGTGTGGGGTACGTTGCTACAACAGGAACGGGATTTCAGGGTGACGTGGGCTCTCTCCTGAGGGAAAATCTTCCCACAGCTCATGTCAGTAGTTCACAGAAGATGGGGCTTATTGCAGGAAAGCTCTTGGCGAGCCCTGGGGACACCCACTCTGGCTGTGTCACCCACTGTCCCTGGCACAGTTTCAGGTTGGATATGGCTCCACATTTGCCAGGGAGATCGTCGGTCTGTTTATTTACTAGCAGGGCACTGCGCAAGAGGCACCAGGCAGGTGCTGCCCACTTCCCAGGGTGCGATTTCTCTCCCCGGGGACACAACAGCCCCGGTTGGGAAGAGCAGTCAGATGTACATCGGTTGTGACATTGTGCTTGAATCAAAGCCATGAGTCAAGAAGTATAAAGCAATCTCTGTCACTCCTTTCCCTAGGAGAGAATTTCTCTCTCATTTAACTGCCCCACACCTTTGCAAACCTTTTTTCTCCCTAGCATAATGCATTTTTAAAGAGCTCTTCTACAAAGACCACAAGGTAGATCTGAAGCCTTAAGCCAAGGCCATGAAATTTTTTATTATATCTGTAATTTTTTTTTTTTTCTTTTACTGCACAGAGAGAAATGCACTACAGCTCTGAGCAGTAGTGACAGGATGATCCTGGGCGAACAGAAGATAAATCAATGGGTAAGCAGTTCCTTTAAGAGTAAAAAAAAGTTGTTAAATTAGCCCAGCCTTGTGCTGCTTTGAAGCTCACCGTCATGACATTTTTTGTGTTTTTATTACATTTTTTCGGGGGTCTGAGCTACTGCTTAGTCAAGTAGATAGTGTCAAATCCTGATAAAGCAAACTCCAACATCCTAAAGTCAAACAATGATATAATGCAACACACATAAACTGTGAGCTGGTTTTTTTTTTTTCCTTTTTATTCACTTAGGATATTTTTTAATACATCTGAGAATTTAACCATATCTGTCACTGCAGTTTAAAAACAAGCTGAGGTAGTTAGTTAGTTAACTCAAAAATGATCGGAAAAGATGAAGACAGCTTGTGATTTCCGAAGCTCTGTATATGCAAGACAGCCTGTATTTCAATCTGAAGAAATATTGCTGTAATGTTCTTCATCTTCTCCACATTTTGATGGAAAAAATCAAATGATTTTGATACTCAGTGTTTCAGATGAGATATTGCCTTTTCAGGTAGCATAATTTCAGCTGTATATCACAAAGTGTAAAGTTTTATCATTCTGCCTTGCTTAGGAAAACCTGTTCTTGCCTAAATTATTTCTGTGCCACATTATCTTGATGTATTTCAAAACAGAGCAATGTGAAAAGCTCATCTTGAAGTCTTTGGCTGCTGCACTATAGACTTTTGAGCTCTCATCGCTGTAGGATCTGAGCACCTTCCAGCAGCACATTAAACACCACGACTAACATCTGCCATGTTTTGTTTGCTTTCACATCGTTCCCTCTGGGGAAAATGCATGTGCAATGGCGTGCCCAGTTTTGGTCAGGTTTTTCTGTATGAGATTGGTTTGATTTTTTAAGACAGATGCATTCTTCTGAATTTCAGTAAGAAAAGGCAAGATGGAAGAAACGCACATAGCACTCGGAGCGGCATGCAGAAATGTCTGTAGCGGTCCTTATGTGTGTGTGGGTGGGGTGTTGTTCAGCTTTCTCAGACTAATCCAGAGGAACTGCAGACCATACCAGGATTTTTTTGTGGGAGAGAAGCAGAGCTGGACTTTCGTGAAAGCCAAGAGCAGATGTGGTCATTGCTAGATTGCAGCAAGTGAAGTTGCAGCTCACTGGCATCCAGCCTCAAGTTCAGGACTGCCCCTCAGAACAAAGCAGCATGCCCTTGCTACAGCAGAGGATGAACGGAAGCGTTACTTCTAGAAACTGCTGTGTGAGACCTTTGGGCTTGGAGTCACGCTCACTTGCAGAGGTTTGTGGTTGTCCAAAGGGAGATTTTGCTGGCTGAGGGGTGGCAAACGTAACGCTGTTTTGGAATTGCTGGTCCTTGTGCAGGAAGGGGCTGACTTCAGTTTTCAGGAAGCCTGAAACTTCAGCTCTAATGTGCAAGTCCCATCCCCTTCTGCTAGCTCCGATGTCAGTAGTTAGGCTCTATCTGCATTGCTAACTATTGTGATTGCTCACTGTTAACTCATCAAATGAGATGAGAGGATCTCATTACAAGGAGCTGCGCTATCTATTACCAGTGCTGCTGTTTCAAATGAGACTCATTTTGCATTGGAATTTAACAGCACCGAACAGACTGGATGAAGGCACAAATAGTTTAATTGTCCCGAAAGTCAACTCAATTTGCCAGAGGAATGAGGAGCTTTAATGGAGTCGATGTTAAACCACTGTGGCTATTCATCTTCACTCTGCATGAGAGGTGGCCACTCCTCCAGCCACTGGCAAGTGGCTGCACGGCTGCTCTCACCTCCACCAGCAACATCATTGCTCTCTTCTACAGAAGTCATGGCTCAGTCCCTCGAAGGTGACGGTCAGCCACTGGCTTTGCTGTCCTGTAAAATGGCATAACGCACAAATCAGTCTGGGCTCATTCCTAAATCCAGTGCTGCCTTACTAAATAAGCTGGACACAAATTACAAGTGTCTTTTGTCTTTTTCAAAATCTCAGACACAGCTGCCAGTGCTCGCTAGTTCTGGAATAACTAGTTCAGAGTTCAGACCAGCATTTTCTGATCGGTTCTGCAAAAACGGCAGTGTACTAGGTAAAACAGTTCCCTGGTTCCTAAAACTGGGAGATCCCAGCTTCCTAAATTCTCTGTGCAATATCCAAAGCAAATATTTTCTCAGGATCATAAAGTTTTATTAACTTCTTTAATTTTATTTATTTTATTTCTCAAAAAGCATGTAATGACTGGATAGCTGGAGATGATGGGACAGAAGAGTGTATCAGCAAAGTTATGAGGAAGAATGTGAACATTTTTGGATAGGTAGTGAAAGGAGGAAGAGACTGCCAAGGGCAGGCAATCCTTAAGGACAGGGAGAAGAGGAGAGACAGGAGTGAATATAAAGGCTATGCAGGCACAGGCAGAATTTGGGATCAAATTTACCATAAGATTAGCAGGAACGGGTGCATTTACATTGCATGTAATGCACAGATCAAGGCTGGCGGTTGACAGCCTCCTCTGTAGGGAGCAGGAAAGGTGCCCTCTTCTTTTCTGTCTTCCAGCTTGGGGGTCAGCTGGACGTTTCTAGGGATGCTTCATGATTTCCAGCTGAAAGGCACATGCTGAGCTTTAACTTATTCCCTTGGAGTGACTCCTGCTGCCTCTCCTAAATGCTTTAATGTCTATTGCAGAGCTTCCTAGACTGCACTATAAGCAATAAATTGTTAAAAGCCAATGAGGAAGGAAATTGCTGGTTAACTAATCCTAATCACGATTGCCCCTAGGTGATGTGCAAACTCGGAGCCACCTGTGATGGGCACCAAATTCTCTTTCAAACTCAGCTTTAGATGCTTTTCATGTGCCCTTCTCTCCAGCCTTTTTACGTGACTGTTATTTCTGCTGCTATTTGCTACTTCAGAGTCTGATTCTTCAGGTCAGGGAACATTTTGTCACTGACTGCTGCGTGGACAGGCGCAGGTTTCAAAAGGTAGCTTTTGTTATTGTTTATTTAAAAAAAAAAAATCCTTATTAGCAGAACAAGTAGCTAAATTTGCAAACAGAAAATGGTAAGAGGAGAATCACGTGCCTTTTGGTCATGATTATGCTATCAGAAGCACATTGGCATAATGAAGGGATAATTACTAACTATGCTGGGTTGTGTTTTCACACATTTATGACTATTAGGCATGGGAGCGGGCAGGTTGTCGCTGATTTTAGTCAAAGCCCTTTAGCAGGCACGAAGGAGCTTAAACGTAGATGGGAAACAGTTCATCCTTTGTAGCCCACCTCTGCATTTCCAGCAGGATTAAATTCACTGATCAGCAGCAAATGCACAGCGTGGAGTTGCACAAGCAATGCCCAGTCATTGTAATTCTTCATGGTAGCAAAAGAGGCAAGGTGGCAAGTAATAAAATACCGTGAGCCTCAAACCCAGCAGTTGCACTGTCAGAAGGCTTTGTATCAACTTAGCTGCCCTCTTGCACATGCACACAGAGTATGAAGCCTTTCGCCCAAATTTCACTTGTCTTTGCTTTGGTTCCTGTACAGTGGTCCCATGCAGATCTGTAGTTCTCCATCATAAAACCTCCAGTCCATGATCTGTCGGCAGGATAACTTTGTCTGAGGGACAACGCTGGGCAGCGATGCTTCCATGGGATAAAAGACGTCCAGCACTTGCTCTGGTTCAAACCCTTTAATATGATATTGAAAGGCACATCCTCATGCGGCCACGGAGCAGACTTGAAGGCCAGGGACCTCAAGCCCACACCTCCCTGCACAACCAGAGCCTGATTTTTCAGACCTGTCATTAGCACTGGACAGCCTCTTGGCACTCACTTTGAAATGCATGTTTTCCCCTTATATGGGTTAAAACCACTGAGGATGACTATTTTCAGTGATTCAAGCATGTACATCTCATAATCAGTCTTATGGATTTGCTCCAGATTTTGTTGTGCTAATTACCATTCCAGGTGGCTATGAGTTAATTAGTAAGCTATGTGTTTCAGGGTGCACCATAACCATATATAAATAAATCGTTACTGAATAAAGAGTGCACAGATATAACTTACTTGATGATATGGCAGAAATGCTTTGGCTTGCACAGGACAACTGAAATGTATGTATTTTTAGGGACCATATGCGGTTCTTTACATTAATTGGCTTCATCTGGATTTGGGTTTTGGAGGTCTGGGGATAAGGGGCTTGATCTAGAGTCATTGGCTATTATTTATAACGGCCTGATTTTCATTTCTTTAGCTTTCAGGCCAGCCTGTGCTTCGTGAGATACGATGATCTTCCCTCAGATGTTAGAAGGGAACCTGTTTGGATTTGGACATCTGGGAAAGATGATACAAAGCCAGCAAGATCTCCCGTTGGTAAGGCAGCACCAGTATCTTCTGGCCTTGAGCAGCAGTCCAGCGTCTCTCAAGTGTTTTCTTCCTATTTGTCACCCTCGGAGGTCGCCTTAGCACACAGATGGCCCCTGTTCAATGAAGCATGGAGGAAGGCAGCCAGAACACGGGTGGCAGCCGTCCCCGTCGGCGTGTGACAGATTGAGATTTTTTTGTGTCACCACTAAGCAGGAAGCAAAGCATGTGCTCTTTGCTCCCACCACCAAACCTGCAAGTCTCTTCACTCTGGGGTGCCTGTCCCCCTCCATGGGTATGTCTGGGCCTGACCCTATTGGCTTTTCCATTCCTCTCCTACGTCCCCACGAGGCCAAGTTACAGGGCTGCATCCGTGCTGGTGCCAGGGAAATAGAGCGGGATGAAGGAGGCAGAGAGGATCAGCAGGGTGTGTGCAGTGACTCTTACAGAGGCAGTTTGGCATGTCACCACCCACGGACACCCACCTCAGTGGGTTCAGGAGCTCCCTGTGGATGGGCAGGTCCGTACCACATCAGTAGCATCCATCCCATCTCCGCAGCCAGGTCTCTGTGACCACAACAGTACGTTTCTGAGGAGCTTCAGAGGGCTTCCTGGCACTAAATTCTATCTTGCTGACATATTTGTTGAGTCAATGCCCCACTCAGCATCCAGAAACACAGCCTGGGACTATTAGCACAGTTCATAATTTCAGCAGTGCTTATGAGCCTTCAGATTGAGTCTGTTCTCTCACCGAAGTCATCGTTTACTTCGGCATAATTTTTTTTTTAAATTCATGCCCTCCCCTCACACACACTCACAGACCTCACAGAGATTTTCATGCATTTAAATGAAAAAGCTGAACAGTTCCCTTTTTCCCGTTCACATTATGCAGCATTGCCCTTCTCTGTACTTCATCCTATTTCAGAGCTGTCATGCAAACAAACCCAACTAAAAAAAAAAAAAAAAAATCATTAAAGAAGTGTGCACATCCTATCAGCCTTCTGTCTCAGCTCCTTCTCTCACTGTATGTGCAGGGAGAAATCCCTTCTCCTGCTTGCCCTGCTCTTTCAGGTGTTTTCACTTCTTTCCTAGCAGTGATCCAGTATCTTTATGGCTCCCCAGGGTGCTCTGGTCTGCTCCAGTTGCCCAATAAACCCTTACTCCCTTACTCCCCACACATGTAGTATTTACTATTCCAGGAACAAGGAGCTACTGTTTTCTAAAGCATTTTTATGTTTCCTTCCTCAGTTACTCTAGAAGTAGGAATTCTCTTTTTCTGTAAAATCTGTCCTGTTGAGCACACTATACTGCTAGGACACCCCTTTTTCTTTATCCACCTGATATAGCTGGATATCGGGATGCATCTCTTTGCATCTCTTTCCTCCATCACTGGAATATCTGATTGTTTTTAATATTATTTCTTATTCTCTTTTATATATATAATATATACTCTTTTATATATATATATGTATATATAGCTTTTGAGGAAGACTCAGCCATAGGCCTTCAACATGCATTGATTTTTTTTTTTTTTTTAAATTACTATTATTTTTCAAGTATGATTGCCAGTCTAGCTTATCTTAGCCACCTTCATCATGCCAAAAAGTTACGCTCCGGTAAGCCTGCCCCTTTTCATGTCCTTGACTTTTGATCGGTGACATTTGGCTATGCTGAACAGTCATTCTGCAAGGTAAGCAGGATGGGTTCCCATTGGATTGTCACGTCGGCCACAGAAAAGAAGTCCTCTTCACCAGAGACTAACCATGGAGAAAGTGCATCCAGCTCTGGGGTTTACTGGTGGGCAGTTCCTGTTAGCAGGAAGCATCATTTGCTCTTGCTCTTGGCACGAGTGTGTGGCCCTTGTTATTGGCTCTCCTGGGCAACAGCCATAAACCCATCTCAAACACACCTCAAAAACCTCCCCAAAAGGGGAAAACCACAGGAAAATGAGGGGAAAAAAACCTAATGAATATCCCAGGAAGTGGAAATATGATGCGGTAGGGCTCAAAAGAGCAAAATGCAAATTGTTCCTGTAGAATGAGCAAGTATCTTGTTCTTGCTGCAGCTGAAGCTCTTTGTGAGAAGATGTGGATGTTGGCATAGCTCTGGTGGGGAGCTTGCACCAATCACAGATGGAGAAAGCAAGAGACTCTGGAGCAGGTGTGGGACAACAGGTCAAGGCTTTCATCTGTAACCCTCTGTTTTTTGGTATCCCACAGAGACCCCTGATGGCCAAGTGACTGCATTTTCCAGAGAGGAATATGTCCTGGTAGCAAAACCTTCAGTTTGTGGTAAAAATAACTGTTACTTGCTTGACAGGCCCATGGAAAAGCACCTGCCTGGACAGCAGGAGACCAGAAAATCACAGGTATGAAAGTGGATCTGCCAACTTCTATGCAGAACATCTATCAGTGAATTTAGGCTGCCCCATCTTGACACCTCCCTAGAAAAACTTTGGATTATTTTGATTTTTATCCACACATGGAAGGTGAAACGGTCTAAATCTTAATGATTCGTGGGATGGGGCTGCTTCTCAGTTTCAATACATACATTAGCCTCTTTGTTAGTGAGGAGTAAAGAGCTGTTTTGAATTCATGGTGCATTTTAAAAGTTTCTTTCAAAGATTACTTTTTTGTTTCCCTCTCCTCATGTATCTCAGAAGACACCAGCCTGCCAAACTGCTCCAGGAAGCTCTTCTGAGATAGAGACATCCAGGAAGCTCTTCTGAGATAGAGACATCTATCTCTGTGTACGGTCTGTACTTGTGAAGCAGAGCACAAAGCCCTTTTTCCATTTAATCCATATTAATTATCTCTCTGCAGCTCCTCTATAGTTTCCACTCAGCCCAGGTGCCAAAACATGTGCGGCTGCATCTTGACCAAACCGGAGCCTTTCACTGCACACCTGGTAAGTCAACACTCCAAAAATAAAAATAAATAAAAAGATTTACTGCTGGAGAATTGAGGCTCTCCACGCTTGAAAACTGAATGCCTTGGGACTGTGGACTACGGCAGATATTTTTAGTGCCATCAATATCTCCTGGAGTTGATATCTCCCAAGACAGATGGTTGTTTCCCACAGAACGTTGTCAAATGTTTGCTCAGCCAAGATCAATTTTGTTCCAAGTCCTTTCCCACCTTCTGGTGAAATATATTTCACTTGCCAGACAAAAAATTAAAGAAACAGCATGAAACCGTGTCACTCTAGAGGGTTCTCATTCCCATAGCTCCCCTCTGTCCTTTAGCCATGTGAGTGACATCTCTTTCAGTGCCCATGGAAGAATAGATGCATGCGCAGTGGAAGCACGATGCCAAAAAATGAGGGCTCAGGTCTCGTGTCAGAAGCTGATTTCCTCCGAGACCTACGACAAGTCACTTCTCAGGATGTCCAAGGGTCTTGCTGCCACACTTTGCTGTTAGATCTCCTAAAACCAAAGAAATCTCGAGCTCTTATCCTGAGCACCTTGAATTGATCTCTTAAGAAAATGAGGTGCATGGTGGAAGGAGGAACAGAAGCAGTGCTGAGGAGGAGGTGCTGGGAGGAGGCACGGAGAGGCTGAGTTGTGTCCATTGCTCAGCAACAACCCCAGAATTTCTTTTAATTACGAGCTCACATGAATCTGGATACACGGAGCCCATGCATGGTGTCTGGCAGCACGCCGGACTGGGTGGATTTTCAGCTGAAATTGGGGTGGGGCAAAGGACTTTTTAAAGCGTGGCATGGAATGTACTTCGAGTGATGCCCTGTTTGTAAAACTGCCACCAAAAAAAAAGGTTTGTTTCTTTTCCTTGCTGGTTGCTATTTTTAGCAGAGCCTGACTTGTCACAGTGTAAGGGACACGGAGTTGGTACTTTCCAAAGTACAAGCCCCCTTGTAACACCTAATTGCTAAAAGTGAGAAATTACAGCAGCCAGTGCCAGTAGCAGTTTCTGAAGTCTTATGATGATTCCTTCCTGTTACACTTTTGCTTGTTGTGGCTGTTTAGGCTGAAAACTTTTAATATATGGTTGTTTTCTGGCTAGGACATTGGCAATACAGGATCAGTAGGGTCTGTCTTGTCTTTATCACTTCATACATAGTAATAATTCTGATTTAGTTTTTTAATTCTAAATCCTTTTGAAAATGCTACAAAATCAAATTCTTTCTTCTGTACATCGAAAGGTAAATTGGATCATCCAGCGTATTCTTTCCATGTGGCTCCATAATCTTTTCCATCATGGTTTTAAAGGCAGGTGACACTCTCATTGGAAGGGAAATCAGTGCTATGATGCCCCAAAATATTTTTCATCCTTAATTTAGTTGTGAGACTGATCTATTCACACCAGCCTGACTTAAGCAACCCTATATCCTCAGGCTGCTTTTGTGGAAGAGGGTTTTGGAAGGAAGAAACCTGCTAGTCTTGGTATTGTGCCTCTTGTTTGGGATTTGCTGGGGATTAATATTTCAGTCCTACATTTCCTTAAGGATTACAGATTCCTGATCCTTAACTCATGTAGGTTAAGTTCAGCCTCCTCCTGCCAAACAAGCATCTTTGCTGTTTTCGAAATACTATGTATATATAAACATACATTTCATACATATATGCCCGACTTATTACTAAATTGTTAACCTGCAGACATTGCTTGCTGTTACCTGGCAAAGTCACGTGCAAGTCTCTGTGTAAAGCCTTTTCATATTGGGAATCTAATTGCCCATATGGAATTTTTATGGAAACCTATCAACGGAAGCAAGGTTTGCTGTATCATATTGGCTCCTAGGAGAGACTAGATGTGATGGTAATCAATCATTTGGGCTGCAAGTGGGTTTGGAAACCCAGTCCCTACCCTCTTTTAAGAGGCATGCTCGTACAAACAGAAATGAAGGAAATGCAACAATTCCGTATACAGAAACCAGAGAGAGGAAAGCCACACACATACACAAACTGGTGGAGTGGGGTGTGTGGTGGTGTTAATTATTATGCCTTATTTTATCTCTGTGTTCCTACTTAGTGGTCTGCTTCCCTCTTGCTCAGTTTGGGAGCTTTCTGAGTTGCTTTGAGCTGTAAGGTGACAAAGCTCTTGCTTTCTCCTTAAGAATATTCATGTGCAAAGGCCAAGCTCCCACTCTTACATCTTTGCTCTGGAGTTCATCTCCCAAATGCGTTAATTCACGGAACAGAGGTGGAACATCATCATCATTAAGATCCAAATCAAGCTGCCTATCCTGTAAAGGATCCCCCTGCCTGAAGCAAAACAGTACTGTTAATGCATTTTTTATAAACAATTCCGTTAAAGATGCATGAAAGCTGTGTTGTAAATATTGAAGTGGAACTATCACTTTTTTTTTCTTACTCTGTAAAACATAGCACAAAAATCTCCAGTTCAAATTCCTTCTCATGCAAATTAAGCCAGACCCTTTGATTTCAAGAGTTTTGCCCATTTCCTTTACCATAGTATTACAGTTTCTGCAAGAGCTCTGAAACAGCCCTGTTTGCAAATGTGGCAAGTTCAATTATGGATCTACGCAGTAGTCAAGTTATAAAAACACTTGAATGTGAACTGAGCAATTACAGAGAACGTTTATGAATATTTAAAGAGATTTTGTAGTCTCCTAAATCTACTCCCTGACCAAGGCTGTGGCATAGTGTGGTGCTTTACTTGCTCATCCCTTGTTAAGTGGTGCTGGCCAAGGGCTGGGTGCAGGCTCTGTGTCGCGGTTCTCTCCCAGCCACGTTGCCCGCTAGGCTGTTATCCCACCTAGTGGCTGCAGTACGCCTGCTCTCCCTTCGCACAAGATGCTTTTTTCCCATGATATTGGTGAAACAAGTCAAAGGTTGACGTATTACTTCAGTTAGCAGTGAATATGCCTTCGCATTGCTTGGTCAGACGGCCAAATGTACGCCCTTGCCTTAACTGCGTTACACCAGGGACAGGTTTCACACTCAGATGGGTATTCACATTCTCTAAATTTATACATCAAATATAGATGCCTGTCTACTACAGTCAGCTTTCTAGTGTAAGTACTCTGTATCACTCTTCTTACTTATGTTTGTATCTGGCCCCTAATTTGGGCGCATCGAGATAACGTGAATTAAGCCCCTTCCTGTTCCTGCTTGTGGGACCAGCTCAAGTCCCCCTGCGTCCCTAATGGCAGTCACAGGAGGGAATCTGATCTCCTCTACTGTCCATACACAGATGTCCACAATGCACCTACACACTGTCCATCCGCTTCACCATCAGCCCAACTCTGGTCTGACTGAAGCCAAAAGTAAAAATGTCATTGCACTCCAAAGAGGCAGGTTTCAGGCCAAAATTTTGAGTTTAATGGAAATGTTTTATTAAAACAAGGTGCTTTTGAAAAAAATTTCTACTATGAATCTCCTCAAATCACATGAAAAAAATCCATTGAAACGTATTTTGATGACAACAAGAAAAAAGAGGACTTATCAAAGCACTGCAAGAAACTTCCTACAGTTGAACAGGAGTAACATTTATGGTAAGCCGCCAAGATGGAGTTCACCTGTGAAATCCTTTATTGCTTCTTCCCAACCTTGCTCTTCACCCCTCTATTCCTATGCCACATTTTGCTCTGTTACAACTTTCCAAAAGTTGCTTTATTGTCAAAAGAAGTGGGATCTCTCCTCTCTTAATTCTTTAAGTCCCTGCAGTCCTTAAATGCACAGGTGACTCGCATTGACTGGATGGTCCAAATCTTTAGGTTGCCTTCTGTACCCAGAACAACCTCTTGATTCCTTTCACGATCTTTTTTGCCTTCTTTTGATGTCAGTCTTGCTTTGTGAGACTAAAGAATGCAAGGGTGAAGGCAGCTGAGGTTCCCAGCGTGTTCCTGAAGAGTGTCCACTGCTCTCTGCAGAGCAGAGATTTAATAGGAAGGTCACCCTAGTAAATTAATAATGAATCTTTATCTTTTTATACAGAATAAATGCCTCTTCTTCAAAATACAGAACTAAAAGAATTGTTTTCATGCGTATCAAAAAAAAAAATCACATTGGTAGAAAACAAAAACATTGTCCTGACCATCATTTTTCCTAAAAAAGTCTCAGTATTTAATTTCTTTTTTGTTGAACAAAACATAAGAAAAGGAGTTGCTTCAGCCTGCTGACATTTATTCAAGTGAAAGCATTCCCACCTGTGCTGTCTCTGCCTGTGTACTGGAAGAAAATTTTCCCTAGAAAAGTGAAAAAAGGCACAAAAAGCTTGACGCGTACTTTGTTCTTCTTTTCCTCTACTGTATTTCTTTTTTAATAATTTGGTGATGAAATGTATTTACCATCAATACCATCCTCGATTTAACAGTCAGCTTCTTCATGCAGAAAACCTATAACTCCTCTCTCCATGAGCTGCTCGCTGTGTGCAGCCGGGGAAGCTGTTTCCCTAGGCTCCCAATTAGCTGCCTACCCAAGCTGTCTTTTCAAACCGGATCAGATATCCATGATTCCCTACATATGTCTCCCTGCTGCCTGCTACACTTTAATTTACATTTCCAGCAGTATCCTTTACAAGTGATCTGCCTCCATGGCTATGCCATGGAAAGGTTTGCTGCGTTGTGAGCCCATCGCGGGGTTCAGGCGGCAAAGCTTCTGCGACCTCCAACTGCTGCAACTTTGTGTCTCTGGTTTTCCTAGGGCTGCGGGATGCCCACGCAGTCTGTGGATGAGAGGGATTTCCCATGGCACGACGGTACCTGGTTGCAGTGGTGGGGCCAGAGCAGAGCTGAGTGTGGTGTTGGCTTCCCCACCGGGCTGCAGGTCTGTCAGGGCACAGGCATCCCTGGGCACAAAATTAAGGGAAATAATTTCTCAAATTCCTGCTACTATATTTCATAATTTTTGTTATTTAAGTCTTGTGGGCAGCCACTCACTAAAACTTATTTCTAGACAAATTCTGGTAATGAACTCCCACTTAGCTGATGATCAGCCTCTGAAAATAATTGCTCTGGAATTAATGATGCAGGGTGGGTTTTTTGTTTAATCGCACTATCTATATACTTAGGTACTCCAGACCAACTCTGGAGATTCAAGATTAAGATCAACTCTTAACAGGATTATTTGCTGCCTCCCAATAAAACTTTAGTCTGAGATCATAATCCTCAGACTAAAATTAAAGCATCACCTTAAACCTGCAGCAAAGAGCAGCTCCGTGCCTGTTGCAGTTGAAGCTACCAGTGTAATAGCATATTTGGCCCTGTGTTTTGAAATGTGAACTCTTAAATGTACCTGAAATGCAAAGAAACAGGCAGGAGGGGTAACTTTCCTCCTTTGCTCAGCCTGGAAGGCAGAGGGGAATTTCTCTTTGCACGCAGGAGTTTCCTGTGCGGTAAAGAATTCATTGGTCTAGTTTCTCTCTAATAGTAACTGGATTATGAAAAGGTTTTTTGGTGCATTTAGTGTGCTTTCTTTAAGGAAAAAGAATTTGCAGGCTGATCCACTTTCAAGTTTAAGCCAAGGCAGGGTCTAGGCACAGGAGTCAAACACCTACAGAATCAAGCTATCTGTGTTTTCATTAACAGCCAAGGAAAACCATTACAGTTCTGAAGCACCCTGCTTTCATCTTTTGCTTAGACCCCATAGCTGGAGATAACTAGGGAGATGCCTGAGAAAAGGAGCAATTACAGCTAATCAATAATCCTCAAATGGCAGCAATTAAAATACTGAAAAAAAATATTAAGGTAATGGCAAATCATCCATCAGCCATTCAGAGTGGTTTTGCAGATCCCAACTTGAAGAAAGGAGGAGTTTTTAATTAAATCATCATCTGAGGACACCATTGATCCTTCACGTTAGACAATTTAGAGTGCAAGAAACAGCTTTGAATGGCCATAACCGTAAAAGATGTGTTTGTTTCCCCCAAAGTGAGCCCCTTGCCTGGCTGTGTGAAAAAGATGATTCTGCTGAAACTCTGCTCTCTGCTTTTAAATGATCTAATTTCCATCTCCTTAACTCAGTTAATTTAGTGCAGTAACATATGTATTTGTTTCCAAATAAAGACGTTTGTAGATAGCATTTTCTGTATAACTTTGTCCCTTGCCCCAAGAAGATAAAAACAGCGAATTAGGGTTCAGCAGGACTCATGTTTCCATGACACGAGGAACTTGAGCAGCTTGACTTAGCAAGTGCTTTTCCTCAGCTCCAACCAGGGCACAAACTTCAGTTTTAGTGATTCTCAGCAGCCTTTTGGAGGCTCAGCCCTGGGGGTCCCCCCGTGACCCCATGTGTCTTGAAGGGGCAGCCCAGGTGGATGCGTCCTTCGAGAGGTCACCTGCTGTTTTCAGAAACGATGGCTGATTTGGGGCGTTACCTTTCAAGGCCGCACAAGTGTCTGCTCCCACTCACTGATGATGATGAGTGGCTCCCAAATCACCAGCAGCTGGCCAAGGCTGGGGGGGGGTGGAGCTGGGGGTGGACTCAGGGCTGCCCAATTGGCCTCGTTAGGAGACTCAAGTGCCTTCAGGTGGTGGGCTGGGGTGTCTGCAGCTTTTTCCCTGGGTGGGAAGAGGGTGGTATCTTGGTAGAGCCTGGAGCCCCATCTATGTGGCAGGGAGCAAGCCCAAAGGGGGTAAGTTTTTTGGTGTTTCTTATTGTGTGGTTGTTTTGGGGTTTTTTTAGTATCTTTCCCTTTGTGGTAGAAGAGCTGATGGTATATTGTATTGGAGAGCATTAACTGCTGTGTCTGGGGCCTGAGATAACTGGAGCAGTTCGCCAGGAAACGTGAGTGTAATCTCCTGTGTGTTAAAACCAGAGGGACCCAGCTCTGATAGGGCCTTGTATAACTTGTAAAACGTTGTGGTGGTGATGTTTATGTCACGCTTGGTGCTGGAGTTACACTGCAGGAGGCTGGTGCAAACTGGGGGGTTGGCTCAGGTGGAGGACTGGCATCTCTGTCCCCCCCCCAGATTCCCTCAGAGGCAGACAGTGGGTTAGAGACTTTTCCTCTTCTCTATAAAATATCTAGAGGTGTATTGAAGCTGCTGAGAGTGCTCACAGGAGAGATGTTAAGCATTCATGCAAGCATTTGCAAGGTGAGGCATTTGACCTTTCTCTGCCCGATTTCCCTGCCCAGCTGTACAGTGGAGCAGTTAGCCCGCTTGTGTCAGAAGGGAAAGATATTTGCGGTGTCTAGCTGACTTGGGACATGAAAGATAGTACCTTTTGGGACACACATACCTCTTTTTTCTTGTAATCTGCACCTGTATTAGGTGCCTGGGGCAGCCTGAAGGAGACATTATGAATTGCTGCATCTGTCCCTTTCTTTCCCAGTGACTTAAACTCACAGCTCCCAAGCTTTGGCCAGGGAGACAGGGGACAGGCAGGGATTACAAACCAAGCACCTATCTTTGCTTTCCTTATCCAGCTGCTAAACAGCTCTAGCAGCTCCTCCTGCAGTATCCCTTGTGCTCAGGGCTTGAGCTGTGGAGCTACCTCAAGGTGCAGCCTTCACACCAAAATCAGCACACCTGAAACTCTCATTTGACCTGCCCGAAAGCTTTGCATTCAATATAAGCACTGGGATGGGTCCAAACACTGCTTCGCTGTTCATTGTGTACTCCTTTAAAGGGAAGCCTGTGAATAATTTCTTTGTCTGAAAGAATAAGATGCATTATTATCCACCTGGGAGAGGTGAGCGAGCTACTTAAGGGTAAGTTTAGTCTTGTATTTCTGTAGTGTGTTGTGTCGCTCCAGTGGAGGGCATCTGCTTTGGCTCTGTGACAACAGAGCAGCAAACTAAACCTCGTGGTGCAATGGTGGTTGTTTAATAAGGGTTGATAAAAAGGCATTATCTTGCCTCAGAATGATAGCCCTGTAATGAATATTGTATCGTGGCCAGTGCTTAGTCTCCTATTCAAGATAGGAGGATAAGGATCCTTTTTAGTCAGGATATTTGAGCAAGGGAAGGCTCTGTAATAAGGCAGGCTGGCTGGTGGTGGGGAGGTGCTGGAGAGGAGCATTCACCACTGTGCAGATCATTCCCTTTAAAGAAAAACACCCTCACCCTACTTCAAGTATCCAGCACTGCTGACGCACAAATTATGAAGCGTTTGTTTGTGCTTCTCTGCTTCTTGCTTTGCCAGAGCACACAGCTCTCGGCATTGACAGCTTGCCTCCATCCAAAACACTAAACTTTAATCTAATTAGATGAGCTTTTCTCCCCTTTGAGTTGCACCTGCCTGAAGTCTTATCAAATTTTTGCTGCTGGCTACCTCGAGGCTTTTCCAAGGCTGCTGAGGAGTGAAGAGCAGGATCCAACTGATGTTGAGTCCTGTATCATGCTCGTAGACAAGAAAATGTCTTCTCTGAAGACTGTGACCAGCAGTACTTCAGAAAAAGATAGAAGATGCTCTCTTTTGTTTTCTTTTTTTTTGTTTGTTTTTGTTTTTCTTCAAGGTTTCTGTTGGAGCCTCTCTAGTTACCAGCCACTAAACATTCCCCTGTGCACTCTGATGTTCTCTGATCCCTCTATGTTTGCAGGAAGGAGAAACTGAGCCATTTACAAAGATAAACTGATAAAAAGAGGGTTCTCTCTGTGACAGCTGATGTCCTCGTTATCTGACCTAAGGCAGAATAGCAACTAGAGGACAATTTTCTTTGTCCTCTTTTTGAGCAAAAAGGTGGTGCCAATGTCTACATCTTGAAGAAGTAACAAGAGCAACTGGTCCTGGTTGGCTCTGACATCCCAAAACATGTAAGCATGTGTTTAGCCTTAAAGAAACAGAATAAAATCCCTGAGATTTGGGGATTTAAATAAGT
Source organism: Theristicus caerulescens (assembly GCA_020745775.1). Lineage (NCBI taxonomy): Eukaryota > Metazoa > Chordata > Aves > Pelecaniformes > Threskiornithidae > Theristicus > Theristicus caerulescens. The sequence goes on along the minus strand of CM036561.1, from coordinate 120,860,990 downwards.
TTAAGTGACTTGGTGAATTATGAATCACTAATGGTAGTGAAGCAGGAAGGATGTGTAAGGGCTGGCTGTCACTCGTCCATGGAAGTGGCCTTTTTGGAGGAGACGAGTCTGGACTAGAAACTCAGAGGCAGTGGTTGTATGCAAGGACGTATTCCAACCAGAGGTAAATGAAGCCAAGAAAGCTCTGCTCTGCAAGTCTGGGCCAGGAAATCTCTGGCACTAACATCTTTTTGGAGTCCTTTAAATGCCAGCCCCTTAGGCCCTGAAACAGCTAACTGGAGAAAAGCAAGAGAAGGCCCAGGAAGCATCAACAGCAGCAGGATGCAGAGTGCGTATCTGCATTTAACGCTTCCCAGAACTTAGTCTTGCTGGTGTAAAATTGAAACATGGGTGTTTTTTGTGGCTTCTAATTTAGCACTGAACAGATGTGGAACTGTTGAAAGTAAAATGCCCATTAAAATTACTATATTTCTCTTGATTCACCATAACAAGATTACTTCCCTTGCAGAGTGCTTGCTTCAGAAACACACCTGAGGAAGCAAAGCCGCTGTAATAACCAGACTATAGCAAAGGAGCTCACGCTTGTTTCCTCAGTGCAGGCAAAACAGCATTTCCAGACCTGCCTCGTGTCTCTGCACTCCTTCCCTTGCAGCAGCACAGAGGCAGGCTGCTGAGGAGCTGCTAAATCTATACATAGCTGCTTCTTCAGTTCATCCTTCTCTCCCTTGGGGGAGAAAAGGACGTTTGGCTTAAAGATCACCCAGGGTCTCCAGCTTGAATCTCCTGCAGAGGGAGAGCAACTCTCGGCATATATAAATCTCTCTCCGCTTGTGCACATCGGCATTTGCTGCTCCAACGTGCTGGCCTGGATGCCCTCTAGTTTCTCCAGAGAAGCTCACAAAGACCCAAAAGGCATCAAAAGAATGACGACTCTTTCCACTGTGTGTGGGGTTGTTTTTTATCATCGCTGGATGAAGCCTGCGATACGCTCTCAAAACACCATCAGCGATGCTCCCGGGCTTCTCCTCTTCCTTTCTGCTTCAGTGCAAAGGTTAAAGCAAGTGCCAGTTTTGCTTATAACAGGTTTAAAAAGGAGCAAAACTCAAAGGGAGCTTAGCCAGCAAGCTTTGCTTTCCCACCCAGCAGGGATGAGCCGTGTGGCAAATTGTTTGTTAAATTGAATCTCGCATTCTGCGCTCCAGCAGAAGCAAAACAAGAGGTGCCACAATTACAACTTCATTCCCTGATTACCTGCCTCAGCGTGGCAGCAATAAGCATCCACAATTTGTCGCTGCACGGCCAATTCATCTTTAAACTGAAACGGCATCTTAATTGTATCCACTAATAGTCAGCTTCAATCAAAAATCACTGTGAGTCACTCCGGCTAGACTAGCTGGGGCTCCTAGCACTCGCTTTTGGTGGTTAAGGGACTCAAATGAGATCATTGTGGTTTTATTTATGTATATGATCAGCAAGGGGGGGGGGGGGGGCGGCACTGGCAGCCATATAAACTCTGGGGCATCTTTATCACTTAGTATTAAGCTGGGGAGACAGGACAGCTGGGATTTATGGGTTAGTGCGTGCAGCTCCTTTTTATGGCTTTTGCATGATTTAGGCAGAGCTGGGCTTGTGGATGGCAAAACTGGGGCGGGGGGAGGGTTTGGGGTTTTAATTTTGCAGTTCTTGTTGATGACAGTAGTCATAAATTTCAAGGTGTTTTGTGGTGGGGCTTCAGCTTTCAATTATTGGTGTAGAGAATGCAAATGTCAGCAAGCAGAGTAAGAGCAAACCCTTTTTCCAAGGCAAACGTTTGGGTGTGAGAATCTGCAAAAATTGCCTGACGGATGTTAAACCTCTTCCCATTTTGTGGCAGGCTGAGATTAAACCTGCAGACTCTCAGGTTCAGCAGCTGAGCACAGAATTGAACAATTTCCCCTGGTTACAAGTCGCAGGGCCTTTCCTCTCTCGCAAGCAGCGCCGGCTCTCAGGGAGCAGCGGCCCTCCCCAGGGCACCAGGAGGTGAAATGCGTGCACAGGACCCGAGCTGGGGACCCGTGAGGGTGACGTGGTGGAAGCAGGATAGGACCAGCGGAGCCCATAAGGATGAGGTGAGACTTCAGCAAGGGCTTCCCTAACGTAGAGAGGGACAAAACATCCCTCCTGTACCTGCTTTTCCGCCCCATTAAATCACACCATGGATCGATAGCAGACAAATGACTCTGATGGCCAGTGGCTAGTTTATGAGATTTTTCTTTATTACCACTTCAGTTCAAGTGCTAACACGGAGGGGGAAGGATGAGACTAATTTAATTTCTCTCCTGGACAATAATTACCTGGGTATGTAAACCCTGCTGCCAGATGTACATCTCCAATTGCACCAGTGTGTAAAGCATGGCTTTTTGGTTAAGCTTCTCCTATCAGAGTACTTGCAAACTCCTAACTGTAAGTACAGCTCAAAGGCTTCAAAATTGCTATAGCGGTGAAGAACCTAACACAGGAATTAAAGAGAAGGTTTGCTGGAGGAGATGCGTCGGTGACTCTAAAGTGCTGTATGGTGCTGTAAGGCATAGGAGAAAATGGCAAGTGCTGGGGGGCACGGCAAGCTGTTTGGCAGCAGGAGGCAGGCAAAACTCAGCTCCTAATTCCTGTAGAAGCCTTGATGTCCTTTCGTGGCACAAATGAGGTTTTGAGACCTACCGAAGGGTGTTTTTCTTGCTTCTCGGCACCCTGGAAGCCTTGCCCTAGCTGCTCTGTTGACCTCTGGAAGCAGGGAAGAATAACAGGTTTCTGTACCGCCCTGAAGGCTCAGGTCACACTGCTTTGCTTTAACTTGGGTGTGCAAATACTGGCGTGCACTGTACGGCCTCTCCCCAGCTGGGGGTTCCTGCTGTAGCTCTTGCACAGCTGGGAAGTCAAAAGCACTTCCACCAAATAAATAAAGCTGCTCTGAGATTTCCTCCTTCCTCTGTCTGCCAGCATCTCCTAAGGACAGATGATGTTTAATAGCTCTGTTCTCCACTGTTAACTTCGCTCCTCCTTTTTGTGTGTTTGTATTTGCGTGCACTCCCTTTTCACTGTAGGAAACTCTCTTCCTTGCTCCCGCATGTGTTGCCCTTTGCAGCTCTGCTTCCTTAGCACTGAGCAGCTGTATCCTCCTCTGCTTTTTCTTCTTTTCCCTATACTCATGAATTACTTCAGATAGCACCCAACTCCCCACTCTCTCTGACCTGCCCATGGCCACAGACCTTCAGCCTGTGATTCTTGCTCCTTGCCTCCTCCAAACTTGTCTGCTGTTGTCTCCTGTGCCTAAAACCTGGCTGTTTATCAATGTGTTATTGGCTTGGTGCATGGCAGTACTCACTAAAATATAATAATAGGCAGGTTTTCTATTAGATGATTGCAAATACTAATATTGGGCACAGATCCTGATCTCCCCCCCACCCCGACCCCAGTGGCAGTGTCACTCGAGTACCCTGAGGTGGTATCAATGGCTTCTCCAGCCTTAGGGTATGGTTTAGGCTCTGACTTAACAAAGCACCTTGTTAAAGTTGATCAGAAGAGTAAATCAGTCCCTTCAGTGACTGCACTTCAGGGTGGGAGCCTGAACTGCCCAACGCTGCCTTGGGCAAGTCAGGAGCCAGGACCGCTGAGCTACTGCCCTGCGTGCAGTGCAGCAGCATGGTTTGGCCTGCCCTGCTCGCAGGCAGCACCCGGCAGCTCGGGGATCCAGGAGCCCTCCCGTGACCGCCGGGCCCCGTGCGCTGCGCTGAACGGGATTTTACTGCGTGTTACCAGCATCCATGGGTTTGCAGCCTTGGGGCTGAGGTTCAGCCGTTGGTGCTTTTTCAAAGCAGCCTAGATGAAGGGGCGATGATACGCGAAAGGCAAAAGAACTCATTCGCCTTATTTGCATGTTTCTGATGCCAGACACACCAATAAACAGAAGAAATGTTGGATAAAGACCAGAGGAGTTTGCAATTAACACATTAAACAGATCTACCAACTGTAGGATCAAAAGCGGAATAGGGAACGAAACACTGCAGCAATGTGACCGTGGCTCTGCGTCGATGATTTGATTTATGCTAACGTTAAAGGCCCATAGGAAGCTGATGTTGCCTTGTAAACTCCCTCTCCTTTCATGTAAACTACTTCCCACAGTCTGGCACCAAACAGATAATTTCTCTCTCCTTCTTGTCTTTTTATAACTGCATAATCTTCAGGATCTGATTCCTGCCTTTACTGTGCACTCGCTCGCTGCTGAACAAACTTCTGTACGTGTGCCAGGCAGTATTTTGTTGACAAAAATCACTTTGTCACCAGAATTACGTGTATGCGCCTGACGAAATGCCTTTAACTGACAGAATGCTTTTAGTCACATGAATTTACTCGCCTAAATGATATTAGGTGGATTAAACCAAGAATTTAATCAGGCTCTTTCCTCTAAGGAAAGGATTTCATTGATCCTCTCTGAAGCTGGAGAGACCCATGCAGTCAAATGTATTTTTTTCGATAAACAAGTCTGCTATGGCCTTAAAATTGCTGCAGCAGGACACGAAGACACAGGGGGAACTTGTATTAGGGCTTGATGAGCTCACGGACGTGGTGGGGGTCAGGACTGAAGTTTCTCTGTGAGATGTAGCACTATGTGTGACTTGGTTTTTGGACGCTGTGTCTCTGTGATCATCAATGCAAGGGGTGAGATTTTTTTTCACGATAGAAAATGGGTGTCTGGCAAAAAAAATAATTTTTTTTCAGACATTGGGAGGAGGTTGTCAACAAAATGCAAAAAACAGTATAACCAAATATTGCAAATATATTGTTTTTTCCACCTCTTCTTTGAGACTTTTCTATGTCATGATCAGCTCTCCTGAGTGTTTTCCTAGCGCAGGCTTAGCTGCTGTTCTGTGGGTAGCAATGCTAAAGCAGGTACGTGCTCTGCTTGTCCCTTCTGCAGAACCTTCAACTTTCCTTGCTCGGCGGTAGAAGAAATTGGGTTTTGGGGAAGGAAGGAAAGAAATTCCTGTTCTTTGTACCCAGAGAGGTCACAGAGACTGAAAATGCTGCTTGCTTTTGTGTATGTCAATGTCTAAAGATATGCTGTCATCTATTCTGCCATCAGAAAGCCTTGATTTCACCTCTTGGGTCCTTCTACGGCTGGATGATGGGTGAAAAGGGAGACACACACACACACCCAAAGCATTAATCTCTGCTGGGAGCTTACGTACCACTAGTATAATTAATAATAATGACCCAAATTATCATTCCTAGCGATGGCAGTGTTCAGACAAGGCTCCAAAAGCCTTTTACGCAGAGGGATCAGAACCGATCCCCTGTTCATCCTTGTGCAGCCCGAGCCTGTCTCACACCAGCGTAAGGCAGTTGATTTGAAGCATTGCTCTGCTTTTTCCCCAGGCCAAGTTCAGAGAGATCGAGGCACAAGGGTTATGTGCCCGTAATTCCTCGCACGGCTGCAGAGCCAGGGCAAAACCACCCATGAATTCATTGAGGCGATTATGCCTCTTGCTTAAACACACTCAGAATAAAGTGCATTAAAGTCTGGCTTGTGACTCGCTGCCACTACCTCTAACGAGGTGTTATTTTTCTAATTGCTTTTGTTTGGTGTTTCAGGTTAGGATTTTTTTGCGGCTCCCTCCCCGGGTTCTTGGTGTGGCTCTTCACAGGGACCCCACTTCCATGCGGCGGCTCCTGTGCGTTTCCCCTGTGTCCTTCTGTCCGGGACACACGCAGGGGCTTCGCCCCGTCTCTCTTCTCCACGGTGGCAGGGCAGGGGATGCACTTCCACGGCCAAGGGGCGCGCAAGAAATTAATGCTGTGTTAGTTAGCTGTTCCCTGTCTGACCTGCAAGTCAGTATTTTTATAATTAAAACACGGAAAATGCCACCAGGTATGTCTGTGAAGTAAAAAACCCACTACTATGAGTAATGACAAATATATATATGGTGTCAGAGCTGGTGCTGCTTTCCATTAGGGTGGGTTTTTCTTTTGCCAACTGATTTCTCTGTGAAATAAACAACCAGCGTTGAAATTAAAGCACATTAATATAGCTGATTTGTAAATAAAAAGGAGAGTTAGCCAGACAGAGCAGAAACATAAACAGAGACCAAATGTTATAATATAATGAGAGACGATGCTCCTGTTTAGAAAAAGACTCTCATCCCCCTGGATGCTCATGGTAACGGAGCAGTGGGCGCATCGGCTGGTGGTATAGCAGAAATGCCATTGCCTAATACTGCAAATGTTGAGATAAATTTGTTATTTGAATACTCATCAATTATAAAAAGCATTTTGAAGGTCCCTAGCAATTACCCACTTGCAGGGTTTTTCCTTGAAACATTTCTCAGAAAAGTTTATTTTGTTGAATTGTGCTGCAAATCTCCTGCCAAACCTGGGGGGGGGGGGAGAAGGGAGTCAAAACCTCCATCACTTCCCCTGAAAAATACCCGAGTGTGTGGAGGTGGTTTGAGGTTTTAATAACTCACAGTACAGAAACAGAGAGGTTATGGTCACAATCGTGTAATTTAGGGGATGTGGTTGAGTGTTGCTGCTCCCCTATAAAGAGAGCTTGTGGGTAGATATTAAGATAGAGATTATTCAGTTCGACGCACTTGAGCTGTGCAGGGAAGGATTAATTGACACGTAGATGTATTGGGGGTAGGGACGGTGAGAACATATGATAAATGAAACATGCAGCAGCGAGAACAGATGTATGCTGGAAGGACAGCATGATAAACGTGCGTCTTGATATTTACAGTGCCTGAGAAAATGCTCCCGATCTGATACAGGTTCAGTAACTACAGTCATGTTTGAGTACGGTGGTGACTTGATTGATTTAATTAGCTCTCATTAATGGCATTGAAGATAGTTCAACAACAAGCAACGGAGAGTCTCGCTGAAGTGTTGCATGTTAATTGCTTGATGATTTGTGTTATGGGACGGCTTTTTTGCGTAAGTACAAATTAGACGGTGAGTTGTTTGGAAACACTGGTGTCTATCCTTGCTGGGAGAGACGAGACCGCTGCCTGGGCTGGCTGCATCGTGCACCTTCCCCGTGCCAGCATCGGCTCTCTGTGCCCCGTGAAGGTTTACACCCTCGAACAAGGCTCTGGCCGCAGCCCGCGAGGCTCCTTCCCCAGTCACCCCCCTCCCCGCTCACATGAATAGAAGGGACCTTGCAAATCAATATCCTCATTAAAGCTTATAAATTATTCTTTTGATCTACATTGAGGAGTGAGCAAGCTGGCCCAGGGAAAATTAAAATTCGCCCCTATGGCTAAATCTACTCAAATATTTCTCTTTTTTTAACCTTTCTCATGATAGCATTTTAAAATTCAATTTGGTGCTCTCAAACCGACTGCAAAATGACAAAGTTTGGTCAAACAGTTTCCTTCCCGCTTTTTTTTATTCCACATAAGAAGTAACTAAAGTCAATATTGCCTGACTTAGGTGGGAGTTACCTGCCTCTACCCTGGGCTTCACCACTGTTTATATCTCTCCGTGTCTGACCTGGCATTTTCCATGCCCAAAATCCACCTGGGGCTGAGCTCTCTGGAGATGTGCTCACTGTCTCAGGGAGCAAGGTAAGGGCGAGGGTGTATAGTCTGCCTGTGTAGTAAACTGGTTGTAAGAGGTATTTATTTTCCCCTCGCCCAGGTGAGGAGGGGGAAGCAGGCTGAGGGTGAACGCAGGAGATGGAAACGTGGGATGGCCCAGAGGGACAGCACTGGGGACACGGGGAGCAGCAGGAGCTGTACGGCATTGCCTAATCCCGCTGTGCCTGCGGGGGAAAGGCTGGGGCAGAGGATGGAGGTGGTGGCATGTCCTTGCTGGGATGTAATCACCAAAGGGTGATGGAATTAAAAAGTACTGGTTTTGAGTGGTTTAAACCCGTACAGGCCAGTCATAATTCTGGTGTTGTGCTTCTTTTGAAAACTTTGCTTTGGTAACCTTAGTACTGTTTAAAGTGGATTATTTCTGGGTGTTGCTCATGTGCTGCTAACAGAAACCACGACAGGAGCCCACCCCAGCGGGGTGATTCCCATGCAAGGTGTGCATTGCCAGACGACTGCAACTTGGAGCAAGTGCTTGGGGAGATGGTACATTTGTCCTTTAAAGGAAGGGTAGTGCTTCATTTTGGTCTTGAGGATGGTTTAAAAGAATAGGAATTAATGGATCTGTCTGGTGTTTGCCACTTCTATGTGGAAAAACAACATACTGCATTCGTGCATGTGTAGAGGGGCTATGTCACCACGCCTCTGTCCTTTTTCAAGAACCACAATGCTCAATAGTATTGCAGGCAGATCTAATTTTACAAGAGAAAGGCTGTTTTTGCCTCCAGTTCTGCCAGCCGCAGACTGCAAGACCTGTGTCCGAGGGTCAGTCCCTCAATCTGCCTCGCTGCAAGCCGCAGGAGAGCAGAAAGATGTGCCTGCTGCTGCCAGCCCTCTCCGACCAGAGGGGCACTGTGAGCTAGTCCCGCCTCAAAGGCCAGAGAGAACCCAAAAATGCCTTTCATAGATAAGGATTCAGTCCCAGCTGTGAGCTCACTGGTTGAATATTGCAAGGACAGAAGTGCACAGGCTGGTGGGACCTGTCTTTCATGACTGGATGAAGCCCAGAGATGCTGTATGCTGGATTTCTGTGCTGAGTGGGGTCTTCCCTTTTGGAAGCAGTTTAAGATATCATCCTCTGCAACTAAGGTTTCAAGCAGTCCAGCCTTGGGGCACTTAGGAGCTGCTTGCAGGCTGGGCTCGGTGTCTCTTGCCTGCATCAGAGGCCTGGGGGTTCTCTTCACCCACACGAGCCTCTGCCTTCCACGGGACAGTAGGAAATAGTATGTGGTTACTTGCCTCTGACTGCAAGGCAGCATCGTACACATGTACTTGGGAATGATTCATGTGGAAAAATTAACTGTACAGCTGTCCTGACTGATGAGGGCTGCTTTAGAAATGAAAAGCAGTGTTTAGGAGCTGGCTCAGCTGTCTCCTGGCAAAGCCACTGCCTGTGAACAGCGCAGGCCGCCGGACGACCCTAGGTGAAATGCAAGCTGTGCTTCCCAAAATAACCCCTTTTCTCCACCTTTTTGCTTTTTTCCACCTTTTTTCCACATCTGACGCTGTGCTCAAGACGGTGGGAGAAGGGGGATGTGTGTACTGGTGTGTGCTCTCCACGCCTCTGGCAAGCCAGGGCTTTCTGGACTGGAGGCTGCGTCATGTTCAAGTCTTGTCTCTTTTGTGCTTTTGACCCTGCATCTTTCTACATATATCACGGGAAGTATTGTTGCACTGTGAGAAAGTGGCTCGTGTAGTTGTGTTGTCCAAGTTATCGGGGCCAAGCCGGGAAACCTGGGCTACAGTGGCAGAGCTGGTGCGCGCTGGTGAGGAGCATTTTGGAGTCGTACCTCTCCAGACCCAAAGAGACGATGCCTGTACCTTTGAGCAAGGTTTGGGAGGAAGACTGGCTGCTGCCTCCATGGGGCTTGAGAGAACATACCTATTTCTACAGGCAAGAAGAGATGCGAAATGGCACTTGCCTTGGTGGCAGAGAGAAATCGGGTTCTGCATTTACGGATGCAGTGTGGAGTAGTCACGTCTTCTGTAAGTTATGCCTTCTGATTACACAGGTCGCTGAACTTCATTTAACCTGTAGCTTTGGGAACGTGATGGCATTAAGAGAGATTTTCTCTCCTTGAAGAAGTTGATAGATGTTGACCTTCTATTTGCCCTGAAGTAAGGCAAACGAAGATGAAAACGATGAGTTTTTGCAAAGGCAAAACCCACTTTGTTTTCAATTTATTGTAGCTTTTTTTACTCCATCAGGTTGTTTTGATATTAAGATTAAAGTGACTCCAATAAAATAAATGCCACAATTATTTCCCAGAGGTTATTTCTCTTGAGTGCGCATTTTCAGAGGAGTAACCTATGTGACTGGGAAACTTCACACTAGATCTAGAGACCACCAGGTTATCTGTGTTGGGAAGGGCAATGAGGCCCCAGCACCATCTTGTGGTGCCTTGATCCCCATGGCCGCCCTTGCAGCAAGGCTCAGCAGCGTTCCTACGTAGCCATGAGCTCGGGTCGGCTGAGTTTTGGGACAGTGAGGACAACTGACCAGCAGGAACTAGGCATCTCTCCCCTTTACTATTTCAAAGACTAAACGCTTGGGTATTGTTAGGAGATTTTTGCATGTTTTTACCAATGTGTCCTTTCTTGTGCAAAACAACAGGATTTCTGTACAAAAATCCACTCTGGGGAAAAAAAAAAAAAACAAAAAACCTGGATCTTTATGAGTAACACTGCTGAGTTTCCTGAGGTGTAACCCTTTCTCAAACAATTCTTTTCTAAAATACAGTCCCTGGGTTTATAGATTTGGTGAGGAGATAAAAGTACTGCAGATGGCTGCTTTACATGCTCTGCCCTTTCTACACCCAACATGAATGCTGTGCTTTTCCTGAAATTGTCTCCAGTCCTGTTCAAATTCTATGGAGAACTTGTTTTAATAATAACTTGTCTAAAGAAACAAATTTCATTATCTAAGAACAAAAGGGACCCTGGCTTCTAAAATATACAACTTGCCTGTATGACACACAGACTCCCTCTTTGAGCAGGAAGGGTATGAATCCTGTAGCTCCTGACTTGAAGATGTTTGAGAAAGACCTTGGCCTTTAATGCTGTTCAAATACTGGTATTAAAAGCCCTCCCTTGATGTTCCCAGCTTAGCAAAATTCTTTGTTGCTGTTGTGGAGGGAGGTGTCGCTCATCACTTTGTCAGCTGTGTCTGGGGAGTTATTAGCAGTTTTCATTAAAACAGAATGTAGGATAAGCAAGTTGCACTGGTCTGAGCATAAATATCAAACAGAGGTTGTTTGAGAGCTGATGTCGTATTTTTTTGGTTGGATAGCTGCAATAATTTCATTTCTGAAAGGGCTGTGTTGTAACTTGATAGAAACTCAATGCACAAACCAGTATGGATGAATGGTGCTTTTTGACTGAATTAGTAAAGTCTTTCAACTGTCTGCAGATGAAACCCATAAAAGAAGCCTGTCTCAGTAAAACCCTTAATTTCCATTGTTATGCAGAAAAACATCAGGGGACCAAAGGCATATATATATCTGTCTTGGCCTGCTCTCTACTATAAATAGGAAGGTTGTATCTGCAGCATGCTCTGTCCTTCAAAAGATGTCAAGACTTCCTCTCCCTTTGGAGAAAGAGGGTAACTGGCCTTGTGAATGAAGGTGACTTCTTCCAGGCTGTCACTCACCTAGTGCTGAGGCTTCCCAGCCTGTTTTTTCCTCTTCTTTTTATGGGATACTGAAAATACAAAAGCCAAACTTTTCAGTAAACTAGGTCTTGGTTTGATATGTGTGAATCTGGTTACGCTGAGGACTTTGCCCTGTAGGTTTGTCTGGATTTTTTTTCTAACACTCTTATATGGACACATGTGTTTGGGTTTTGTTTTGTGTCTTTTTTTTTTTTTCCTCAAGCATCTAAATTTAGATAAGGATGATGATGTGCTTTCACCATGTCCTGTGTGAATGGGTTCCTAACAGCTTTACAGAGTTAATGACAGCATCGCGTGGAGGCATACACTCAGAGCAGCGCAGGAGGAGACCAATTGAAGAGGGAAGAAAAGCTAAGAGCTGCAGTTCTGCAAAATAGGTTCTCCCTTTACATTGGACCCAATTTTCTTCTTCGGGCAAAGCTTTTCACTTGCTACAGACACAAATCTCAGCTAATTCTTGCTGCTGCGCTACCAGTTTCATTGCAGCGGCAGCACTGATGGAATTGCTCAGCAGTAGGGCACACAGCTTCCCACCGGCCTCTCTGCCCCAGCCATCAAATACACTTTCCCCTTCCTCCTACCGAGCCTTGAGCCACTTTACAAGGGTCTAAAAGAAACTCGTGTGGTGCTGAGCTTTAATAGCACCAAGGCTGCTGTTCCTACCCAGTCTTTCCCTTGCACAAGCAAGAGCTGTTTGTGACTGTGGAGGAAGGGCAGCAAATTTTAGTCTGTCATTCTTATTTTAGCCTTTATGTCAGAGTTTTAGGAATATCCATAGCTTCCCAGCAGGAGTCTGCTGTCCAAAGCATGTTGTGTGATGCTCTCGTGTGCACGCAGCTTCAGGCGGCTGAACCCACCTTGGTTTGGCGGTCTTGCTCCAGAGAACGTCTCGGCTTTAACTGTGGCTCATTAATAGGTTTGGGGGATAAAATACTGCACCAAGCTTATTCTACAGCTCCTTAGAAACTTAGAGTTGAGTGCTTTTTACTAAGCCTTATTGCAACGCCCCCTGTACATAGATCAAAGCTGCTTGGCCCCTGGTTAAGTCTTGCCAGGGAAGTGCTCGATCAATGAGAAAAGTGGTTGGTGTCAGGGATGCTGACAGGTAAAGGCATCACGCTGTCATCCAATTTTTGACTAAGGAAAGACCCTTGCTAGGAGAGCTCTCAGAGAGCACTTAGACGCTCATTGCCCACTGTCAAGAAGCCAGCTTCTGGATTAAGGAGGTGACAAAAAGCCAATTGAAAATCACCGCAGGGCTGGCCTGCGGCGGGGGAGTTGGATGGCGTTTGCTCAGTGCAGCAGCGCTGCACCTTCAGCAAGCAAGGGGGGAAAAGGCATTTGCTCCTGCCTTCACAGCGGGCTCTTTCTGAGCGTGGCAAAGCTCATTGTTGTAATTAATGTATCGTTAGCTTGTCATTATTCTGGTCATCCAAATGTCGGTGCTTCTACCCTCTCTGGGCTTTTCCATTTAGAGAAGCCTGGAGAATGTGAAAATGAAACTTAGAGATGGATTACCGTAAAAAATCTCAAGTCTGGGAGGAAGCTGGGCGTTTATTTGAGGTGTGTGTAGAAATGAGGGCTGGTTGTTCTCCCTAGGGAAATGTACGCTCGGATCTGCTTCAAAAGAGGCAAATAGGAAGGCTTAACGTTGGTGGTCACTCTGAGAAATTTCTGGCCTCGCTAAAGATAACGTGGCTTCATAAGGCAGATGGTTGTTTGCAAGTCGCGTGGCAAAATGAGTAGGCAGAGGAGAGGAGGGGACTCCATCCAATCTGGCAGAGAAAGCAAAGTGACTCAATGCCAGGGCGGGCGCAGGAAGCCCGAGCGTTTTGCGCAGCTGCGCAAGCTTGGCTGTTGGGATCATGGGAACACACGGCTTTGGCTCTACTTGTTTATAGAGGCAGCGGCAAGAAGCGTGTGAATTCTGCATGCTTCAGTGGCCAGCGTAATAGAAATCTATGATAAAATGTAAATTAACAGAGGGAAAGTGGTCCTTCTTGTTCCATCTGAGGTGTTTGCTTCAATTTTATTATCCGAGATGATTGTGAAGGGTGGTCCTGTCACTTGAATGTCCCTCTCTAATACCAAGTGCGGGGTGAGACCCCAGTATCCCTGATCCTGATAAACTGAAACCTCTGTTGTTGTGAGGCTGGAAAAATGTTTCTGAAAAAGGAGGATGGTTTTAATAATTGTTGTATGTATATATGTATTTTTAAGGAAATAGTGATAACTTTTTTCACAGAACATGCAAAATTGCTCCGACAAATGGCATACAATATCTGCCTGGTTTTGCTTGTAATTAAGGAGCCCAATGCTGTTAATTGGACAGATAAGTGGGAGGCCCTGATTTGACCGTGCACTTGTGAATCCCAGTGCGTGAGGAGTTCCCGTGAAGCCACAAAGAGGATGTTCCCTTGACTACAGAGGGATATACTTAAGTGCTTTTCTGGAGAGAGGCCATCAGGAGGCAGATGTAAGGACTCACAGAAGCAAAGCTATTAGAGCAGTAAAGCTGCTTTAGCTAATGGTCTTACAGAATGGGATCCTAATTTCATGAATAAAGATAAGAATTGGGAGCAGGATGCTTGCGGCCAAAGGAACACGGCTCTGCGTGTTTCTCAGCAGAGACACAGGCCCAGGGTGATGGCATGGTTTTTCTGTAATTAAATTTTTTTTAGCTCACTACATGTCTTAATCTTATGGGATAAAACTGTCTTGCTTGGCTCGCTGCTGGTGGGTTCTGTGGGAGAGGTGAGAATTAAGCCTGTCCCAGGTTATTTACTGGAACAACAGAATACAAATTTCTGTTGTTCAAGCAGTTGTTGTCTTGTTATGAGGCTGAGAGGCTGTGAGCAGCATTCAAGAAGCAGTCTCTAAAGAGGGCTGTCTAATTTTATTGGTCCCATTTGAAAAATTACATTCCCTCATCTCCTCCAAAAAAGACCTGTGATCTCCGTCTCCTCCTACTTGTCATTTGCAATATAGCCAGCTTTGTACAGCATATAATCACAATACCGGAGCGATAATATTTCATCCAGACTTGCAAGGGGCCTGCAGCTCCCCAGAAAAGCAAGGGAACTGCAGTCAGAGTTTTTCCACCTTCAGCAATGTGCAAAGACACAGCTACGCAGGCTCTCTGGGGCTCGGGGATTTCAGCTCATCTGCTGAAATAAAGGGACTACTGAGGACTTTTCTTTTTTTAACCCTGCAGGCTGGAAGAAATGGCATCCACAGCCAGTTATCCCTGGGGCTGGGGGTGGAGAGGAAGAAAGCTGAAAAATAGAGACAGGCATATGTGTCACTAAATTCATGTACCTGCTCTGCTGTGGGATAGTCACATCAGTGTCACTGCTGTCATCTGGCACCACCACGGGCGTTAAGTGAGAATGAGTCTGTCACACTTCATTTACCAGCCTTTGATGATGGATTTGGTGAAATCATTGCCTGGGATGACAGACTTTTCTCTCGTATAAATGACACAGGAGCAGGTGATGGATGCCGGTGGCATCAGTGTAGTGGTGCAAAGGGGGCAGCTGTAATCCCTGGGGGAGAAGCAGAGCTGGGCAGGGATCCCGGCCGTGGCCAGGGAGGGCTATGGAAAGTCTGCAAGCTGCTACGGCAGCCTGGTACAACGTCTGGGTATTCCCCTGTGGGAGTAAACTCCAGTTACCAAAGGTCTGGTTTGAGATAAGCACAGAGAAGCTCAGAGCCCCAGCAGTGCATCTTAGGGGGCTTCATGTTAACTTCCTAACTCGTGGGTGGACCTCACTGCTTCCAGGAAGGAAGCACAGGCTTTAAAATAGAGAGATACCAAACATCCAGAGGAGGTGTAAACAATGTCTGCTGTTGGTATGCAGGAGAGAACCTGTCAGATAGGATCCTGCAAAATCACAAAGCGTGTACAGAGGGATGGGGAAGCTGCGGGCCATCTCTTCTCTTCCTTCAGTGGAGACTTCCCATGGGTAGACTGGTATGACAAGTCCCATGCTTGCCATAATGACAGTGCTTCCTAACCTAAAGTCAAAAGTCAGCTAGCCTGTAGTCCTTGGAAACTCAGTCAGTGATTCAGTGGGGTTGGGCTGAACAACTGGATTTTCATGCATTTGGATTCTCAGCTTCCCTGGAAAGTGATGTCAAATGTACCCTTTGGCATCTAAAATACTTTTAAAATCTGGCCCTAAATGTATTTATCCTGCAGGAAGTGTCTGAGTTGCAATCAAAACGTGGAATTTATAACAAAATCTGTCCTGTGGCAAAGCATTAATGCTACTCACCCTGAAATTAATAGCGGATGCAACACTGGTTATACTGCAGAGAGAACTGGGAAAAAAGATATATTAAGAGATAGGGTTTTTTTCTGAATAAAATAGCGAAGTATCCCAATCTTCATAGAAAGTCTTTCTGGACTATGTTGCCAATAGAATTATATGGGCTCAAATAATCAGTAATCTTGAATTGTTTCAAGAAGCAGCATTCGGTTAGTGCCCGTGCGAGGTGGGGCACAGCTATGCCTATCTGTGCACCCCTTGTCCTGGTTCCTCGCTATTTAATCATCACCCAAAGTACTGTGAGTTTTGCCTGAAATTCAAGACAAGCTTTGCATCGTGCCCTGCGCTGGGACAGGCAGAGAGGGGCTGGCTTAGCAATGCCTTGGGTGTTGTCTTGCAAAACCTTCTGGTGGGCAGCAGCTCCCTGGTTTGGATGCCCCTTCGCACCCTTCTCGCACCCCCACCGGGGCCGTGCTGGCCTCTGGAGCAGCTCCCCGTGAGAGCTGTTCACATCTCCAGCCTCTCTCCATCAAGCAGTAGGACCCACTTCTTCACCTTATTTTTGGTGCAGTGCCAGCAAAAGCAGCGCTATTAAAACTAATTAGATAAATATATATGTATTTCGTAATCAGGCAGTTAATTATGGCTTAGGGAGCAGATGGCAGTCCCTGGCATTTACTCTACCTATTCATAGCTGTTTTAAAGTGAAGTATATATATTGCAGCTAATTATGACTCAATATAAAATGTGTAGGTAATTGTGAACTTAGCCCTTGTCTCATCGCGTGTTATTTGCCTGAAGGGTGCAAGTTGTTCGGGGAGATCTGTAGGTAGGGTCCCTGCGGTAACACCTCTCTCCTCCCCTCTCCATGGTTTGGATGGCAGTGCCTCTGACTTGTTACTAGTGCTGTTTCATAGGAGAGCTCAGGCTATCATTTACTTTTTTTTCTTTAAAAGATTATAAAATGTTTAACTCAGTCTTCTTAAAATCCAGATGGGTGGTACAGAAATAATAAGAGCCCTACCGCTGCTGGAAAAATATTGAGATAGGAACTCTTCAAAACATCTAAGAAACATTTGGTTTCTTTCCAATGTCATCTGTAAAATTATTTTACTAACACCTGTGAAATGTTCTATCATCTTTTCACACACACCCCCAAGCTGGAGTTTCTGTTGGGGAAAAAATATTTGCAGAAATATAGATTAGGAAAAGTTTGAAAACCAATATGGAAAATGAGGAGGCTGAGTTTTGGTTTCCAACACCCCATGTACCCTCCATATGCTTTGCAGGGCCTTTTCCTCAGCAGGAGAGGGCCAGCCTGAGCCTGGAGCATTTGTGCTCACTTGAGTGTCAGACTAGGAGATCATCAGGTCTAATTTAATTTGAGAGTGTGAAGGGTGCTGATTTCACAAAGGGAGAACGAGGGAGGTAGGAATGAAATGTCAGAGGGATATCAGCCTTACGTGCCTGATCAGCTATGGTGGTTTTTTTCTTCTCAGCTTCTAAGGCATTTTGTTCCTGCTCAAATTACATTTTCAGAAGGGAAGAAGGAAACCCAGCATTGCATCCTGAGGAATATCATGGTTTCTGGCCTTGGTCACAGAGCTTGAAAAGACTAGAATAGATCCATAGGTGCTTACCAGACCAAAACCTTGGCCACAGCATAAAGCTGCTTTTAAGGAAGGAAGAAGCTAGACTGGAGGCCACTGGTGTCTTCAGCTGGTGTGATAAGACCTAAAATGATGTGATCTAAATTTTTTGAGCTTTTTCTAACCGAGTTCAAGGCTGAAAGTGTATATGTCGGTAAGTCTGCCTATAGATGTTGCAGGTGAAATCCCTTAAGCCTTGTAGATCATGGCACTGAACAGCTAAAAGGATCTATTGCAGAAACGGTTCATGAAGTTCATACTGGCTTTTTGATGAAATTGTTCAGTCTGTACATTCCCAGGTCAACAGTATTTCTGCCTCCCATTGCTCACTATATGTATGAAATGCTTTATTTATCTAAAAAGCTTTAGAAATTTTATAACAGCTTACATAAAATTCTGAGAAAGGAAGGTGATGACCCTTTTCCATTCTTATATTGTGACTGAATAAGCAGAATATTTGGGAGCGTGTAGTCCTTATACATACAGTTGATTAGGTCCATGTGGATATAGTCATATTTTGATGACAGGCTGTCATATAAGTAAGAAGAAAAATGGTGTTTTGTCCCACGCACAGTAAACACTGAGCTCTAAACAGTGAAACATGATTTAGAAGAGCAAGATGTATTTGGTTTGAGGTTGGGTCTGTCCCCCCCACCCCCAAAGAGCAGTAGTATTAAAATGCTTCGTTTCAAAGCCTGGACTTGAAAATGCTATTTTTCATTTAGATTCTCTTGATAGAAAAACAAAAATAATCTAAAGTGGTGTTTTCCCCATAGCTTGAATTTTTCTGGTGAACCCATTAGTTCTGATGGTAAAGTTATATTAAAGAAAATGTTCATTGTTTCCAGTAAAGAAAGTAAAAATAGAAGGATCCTGGGATCACGTGAGAGCTCTTTGTAGTTGAGGAGCATCTAATGGTGAGTAAAATAAGAAACTGGTTCCTGAAGTCCACTATGCATTGTGTCAATTGAATGATAAAAATAAATAAGTAGAGGGAATTACCATTGTCATAACTGGGCAAGACTGCAAAACTGAAAGCATGTTCCTTTGGCATTACTGTCGCCAGAGTTTTAGGAAGACGGATCTTTGCAGCCCCCAGCCTCCAGGGCCCCCTGCGTACGAGCATCCTCTGTTAACTCAAGCTTCTCCCCATTCCTAGCGCTTTCAGAGCTCTACCAGAAGGTTGCTGCTCTCTTTCATTTTGCCCAGCTTTGTCCCTTGTAACCTTCTCGGAGGCATAGAGAAAATCAATTGAATTATACTTGTTTTGGGGGGATTGGAGAATAATGGAAGCGGCTGTTATGGATGTGACACACAGACTGCATCCATTCATCCCCCAGGCACGATGAATGGAGGTGCGAATTGATTTTGACTATGCTACCTCGAGAGCCAGGACTTCAGCAGGAACCGTACAAAATAAGACAAATTGCATTCTGCATTGTATAGAATTATATCCTTTGTTCTTTAAACACGTCTTATGCTGAATAACATCCAGGGAAGTTACGTGATTAGAAAGCTCCTTGGGAATCCTGGTAGTTTCTGATGCTCTGGAAGGGCATCAGGGAAACGTAGCCTGATGCACGCTGTCAAATTTGCCTGCTGGGTGGCTTAGCAACGAGTCCAACGAGGTCAGCCTTCTTAATTTGTGAACTGTGTTGTGTAATGTTTCTTTGTGATTTATCTTTATTTTTAATTGGTTTTCTTCTTCTTAAATCATAATTTAATTTTCATTTTATTAAACCAGAACACTTCTGCCATCACATACAAAAATAAAACTGGCGTAAGCATTACTATGTAACCACACAATTATGCTGCAGGCTAGTAGGCACTTTACTTGTATAGGGATGCTCTAAATTCACCCGCAACGATCAGTTACTTCACATCTTCCTAATTTTGTGATTGGCTATTACATATGTATTGAAAATATTAGCCTAATTTGTCTGAAGTTTTTGGCTGGTTGGCATCAATCATTTTATACTCTATAGCCTTTCTCTTTTGTCTCAGAGTTTCATAAGCATCATATAAGTACATAAATATGTATTGTATTGAATTGACTTTTATATTGAATGCGTATCCCATTTACAAGCATTTGTTCTCATTTTTTCAAAGAGATTAAAAAACATCTGGGTTAAAATATCCAGTATTCCCCAAACTATATGATATCAGGAAGTGGGGAGAAAACCCAAATCTAGAATAATGTTAATCAGCTCCTAGCATAGCACATCAGTTTATTGGGAAATATATGTAATTTTCTATTAAACTGTTTAATGAAAGAGTGACGAACAACAAAAATTTATTTTTAAAAGCAAAGACATATGTTTCATCCATAAATTGATGTGATGCAACTTTTAAGTCCTTTAAGTGACACTTACAGTGTAGCAGTGAGTGCTGAGTGTTTTTATAACCATGGGTGATTAGAGCTGGTGAAACAATTCGCCTGGAATATGTGTATTCTGTATATGTAAAAAAAAAAAAAAAAATCAAGGCAATAGAAAGAAAGAGGAGCTAAGGCCCCAAATTAAAGTCCTGAGAGCGCATGCAGGCTTCCAGCTCCTAGAAACACATCCCCTTGAGCATCTTTTCTCTACAACTGAAATTTGGTCCTGCTAATTTAGCAGTGGACCTTGTAGTTTGTTCTTCATTCATAATTGGAAGTTAATTGCTATCACAGTACAAATAATAATAAAATTATTATACTGTAATGATCATGTCGTAAACTCCAGGAGAAGGAAGCACTTAGGAAGGAAGAGCTCTGTACGACCTCACTCTAATCAAAATTGCTGTTGAATTTAGTGCTTCTGTGGCATTGTTAATAATAATAAATGCAAAACGATGTATCCTGCTCCAGCAGGTAATTATACTTGACCGGGTTGAATTGATTTGCTTTGTGTTCAGTTGAGCTGAACTGACATACAAGTGACATCTTGTAAGTTTATGGCACCTGTCACTCATCCTGAATAAACGACCTTTTCAGAGGTACAGAATTAATTTTCTGTTCAAAGTGAAATGCTTCTGATATGGAAGGAAACTACCTTCTTCACATTAGCTTAGGAAATACAGAATTTGTTGCCTCAATTAGAAGGCTCAAGGAATGCATAAATAATATTTAATATATATTATATATTGAATCTTTGAAAATTTGAATAGCTTCATGAATCTTGAAGAAACCCTATCCTCATAATTATGATTTGTGAGATACTTTTATTCTTCCTTATCTTTGATATGAAATTGCCCAGTACTTGAGAATGCTTCCCGAAAGGGCTCTCTGATTTGTATCAGCTCGCAAAAATTTAAAAACACAGACTTGTAGCTATGATGCATCTAAACATCCCTTTTATCACCACCGGCCTCCGGCTGGGAAGGTGACGCTCCCTTTAGTGGCAATCTGCTCCGCTCGTTTTCCACCCAACCGCAGGCAGAGTTTGCTCTTAGTTTAAGGATGGCTGTTGCAAGAGTCAGTCATTTGTCAGTCATTTCAGGTAGCTTAATTGTATTCACCCAGGTAATTTCTATGCTCCTCATGTAGTGAATACTTTTTAAAGTTATCCTGTAAGGTTCCAGGGCGTTAGCTGCTCCAGAGGATGTCAATCTACCCTTGCTCTGTATGTGGATGCTTTGTGCTGTAACCTTCCGCTAATAAGAAAATCAATATTTTAAGTCCCATCCTGTTACGGTGTTCAAATTCACTCTGTTTAGATGTAAATTTTTTTAATCTCCTCTGGAATTAAAAGCAAGGGAAGAAACCTTAGCAATTCTGTAAATGGCTTTAGATCTTGAAGGATGTGACTTACAGGACAACACATCTTGCTCCGTATGTTTAATGCTGGAAAAATATACACACACTACCCTGTTTGGTATTGAAGTGACACAGGCAGCAAGGACAGACTGTCACAAAGCCTGGTCCCATCTTCTCAGTGTCATAAGCAGACAGGGAAGGAGATGGTCCCTTTGGACTTTCTGTAACAATGTGGTTTTCTGCTGCAACGTGGTTTGCTTTCTGCACGGAAGAAATCGATAGACAGCAAGGAAGGACAGTGGAAACTATTTGGGCGGCTTTAGTAGGCATTGATTCATGCAGCTTGTTTCATCACGGCAGTCTAAAGATAGAACTTAATTGTTTCGAACTCTTCGCTCTTGGTGCCAGAGCTCTCCGGATGGTGGATCACAGTCCCGTTGCAAGGAGCGTGGCACTGAGTTATTGCCCTCCCATTTTCCGCCTTCCTCCTCCTCCTCACGCCACTGTTACGGTCCATGTGGAGTGAGGAAACTCTATGGGCTGATGGAGTAATATTCTATATTCTGGCACCGCAAGGACTGCCATCATTTTTTTTTCTCCATTATGAAAAAATTAAAGGAGAAAAAAAAAAAAAAAAACAACGATGCTGGAATGTGTTATGTTTCCCTGGGGAGAGGAACCAGGTAGACCAGGGTGTGGGGCACAAAGCTCAGAAAAGTGTGAGCTACAGGCACACCTTCTGCTTTACAATGTAGCTCTTCTGGGATGGTATCGCTATTCTGCCAAAATCCATCCTGTCCCGACCCGGCTGTATGAACTGAGGTACCTGGTACAAGCCTCTCTCTCCTATCTGTGACTCCAGATAAGGTGTTAAAAGCTTCGCTAGCAAAGGGCAGTGCTGCCAGGTAGCCGTCCATCACTTGCTTATTCCTGTTCCCCAACCAGAATGAGTTTTCTCCAGACACCGGCAGACAGTGTCAGTAATTTAAACAGGTTTTGCTGGTGAACTACGCTCCCGTCGAAGCATCGTTGCTCAGACCCTGTCCCTTAGCCCGCTGCGTGTCCCTTGGGAAGCCTGGGGTGGACTTTGCATTTGCTGCAGTGTACCTCTCCTGAAGCGGTGTGGGCAGAGGGATGTGGCCCTGAACGTGGTTTGAATTACGAGATGGGTTCCCTCCTCTGCCACTGTTTGTTTGCAAAGGGGAGATGACAATACTTCTCTTCTCCCTTTCTTCAAATGCTTTCAGCATTTTTGAGCATGATTTTGAAAATCCTGGTGGCAGACTTCATGA
Source organism: Theristicus caerulescens (assembly GCA_020745775.1). Taxonomy (NCBI): domain Eukaryota; kingdom Metazoa; phylum Chordata; class Aves; order Pelecaniformes; family Threskiornithidae; genus Theristicus; species Theristicus caerulescens. The sequence goes on along the minus strand of CM036561.1, from coordinate 120,838,744 downwards.
AAATGTAACTTTGTGTGTGTAATTGAAAATACAGTGTTAATGCATTATTAAGAACCGTGTAATATATTGACTGCTCCATAAGTCTCCAAGCTTATGTCTTCCTCCAGATAGCTCTTGATGCTATAAGCTATATAATTAATAACCTATTGTCATATACTGTGTCAACCATCTCTTTTAAGATTAGTTGAAATATTCTCAAGGGAGCAATTCAAATAATACTGCAAAGAAATCACCCCTCAGCCTTCCCGGTCTTTTAAATTGATATTTAATACAAAATAACCTTGGCTACGTGATTTAACCCTTTTGGGGAAGGAGGCCTGGAAAAACATTTCAGACAAAAAACCTTTGGGTGAGTCCCATATCACCCAAAAGTGCCATCATAGCTGTGCACCCTCACTAATACAAACAGTGGAGAGAAGAAAAGGCCCTGGGACAATTCTTTCTATCAGCATTAGGCTTCCGAATCATAAGTGTGAACTAGATAATAATTGGGAGGAAACTAATTTAGTAGCAATTTCTATGAAGCCAGTAGTCCCTGCCTCAATGACCATTTAACTTAGCACAGTAGGGAGCCTGAAAATATAGACAGTAAAATTCTTCTTTCATAATGGATGAATTAATTTAGCCAGCCTAGTTAATTCAAATGCAAATTATGTGTTGAAAGTGTCCATTATTTATTGCTTCATCTAAGACTGTTTCTCTGTTTCTCTCCTTAATTTCTGAAGTGCAGCAGAGAAGTGCTGAGCTACCAAACGCTCTCTTAGACACCAGCCAATTTTAGTACGCTTTCAAATGATGTTTGATTTTTATTCTCTGGTTTAAACCTAATTTGGGGATTGCTTATTTGCTTTGACTTGTTTGTGGTTTCCAGCTGTGGAGCGTTTCCACTGCCAAGCGGTTTGTTTCCAAGCGAGCGGTTGGGTACCAGCAGGAGGAACACCTCATCCCAGCTGGATGACCACTGCCCATTGCACACTGTGTTTTCCTTCAGGTCAGGTTGGAAAGCAACTGTGTGGTCCTTCTCTGTGTGTGAGTTTGCACACATACTCGCATATACGTGTACACACATGTACTCGTATGCATAGGAGTCCTCTGGGCAATAGTATGTGATGTTCTTCCCCCCACCAATTAATTTCACAACATGGCAACCTTTTGTGGCTGTATTTTGAGGAAGGATGGCCACCACCAGAGACTTCCTAGCTTCACAGAAGGATGATATCCTTTCCTGGAGGTACAGCAACTCACTGGAGGTCCAGCGGTCCTGTGGTGCCGGGGCCAGTGCCAGAATGAGCCTCTGCCTCTCATTCCCCCAGGCGCTGTCCATACAAGACCATCCAGAGTAATAAAGTTCTTATTTGAGAAAAGCATAAGAAAATGAAGGAAAGGATAGAACAAAAGAAAAGAATGGGATGTATGAAGGAAGTTGTCTTGTTTGTTGGCTTTGTTTATTTCTGTTGTGTATCCCTCTCTACTTCTTTAGGAATATTGCACCATAATAACTGAGTAGAGGGCAGCTCTTTTGTACCAGTGTCCCCTCCAGAACAGAGGTTTCCATTTGTGTCGTAGGAAGGTGGCATCGTTTGAACCGTCAGCTGGTTGCTCAGGGGGAATCCATTGCAGACCTCTCACAAAAAATGCTAGAGGACTCCCACCAAAAAGAGATGGCAGCCAAGTAGGAAATCAGGCTGCAATTTCGTGAGAGAAGATGATGATTAAAGCATTTTGTATTTAACAGCAAGGAAAGTCAATTTCCATTCATACTGCAATCATAATTTTCTTTTCCACGTATAAAGGGAAAAATGCTATGTTATTTTCACCTGGCCAGATAGGTGAAGCAGAATGGCCAGGCACCCTTGCAAGGAATGCCAAATTGTTTCTTTCCACATGAAGAACATTTTTTGCTAGACATGGCTCTCCATTTACCATTTTCCTTCAACATTCTCCAAAATCTATGCTTAAAATGAATGAGGGAAGTGCTATGATCCCTTCCCTCGCACAGGTAATAAATGATTCTTTGTTTAAGATCCTGAATAAAACTTCCAATCTCACTGGCTTTCCCAGCTGGAGATGCCAAAAACTTAAGGGCCAAGCTGAAGCTATGCTCTGTGAGCCCCCTACAAAGCAATCTGGAGAAGAGCACCTGAAATACCATTGATTTTTCCCCACTTAGGTTCCTTTAAGTGGATACAGCCTTCCCTTTTAAACAGGATCTTTATCCCTTGTGCACATCATCCAGATTAGACGCCGAGGGTCAAGCTGTGCGCGTTACGTTGCTCTGCTCCATGTCCTCTCTAGCCCTTGTCTTGGATATGTTTCCCCAGCACCGATGTTGTTCAGCTGCTGTTTCTATTCTGCTTGCAAGCATTAGGAAAGCGTTCAGTCTTAAACACGTGGCTGGGAGAGCAGGGTATGAAAGGAAGGCTGAGAACATTTTTGTGCTCATCAGGTACTGTGACATTTCCAAATGCCTTGGATATTGGGGGCTCTTTGAATTTAATTGCAAAAACACCCTTGATGGTGACAGGAATTTGTTATATTCCCTAGTGTTCATTTTCTAGCCATTCCTTAAACTGGTTGATAATTGTATTCCTACAATGCACATAAAGAAAAACGATTCCAAATGTTCACAGTCTTTTTTTCTCTACTCCGAACTTTCTTGTTCATAAAATATTTAAAAAATACTTTATTGTTCTTAGGAAGGTTTTCATCTAGGTTTAAGTTTTCTTATTTAGGCTTTATACTGTAACAGCAGCCTTGCAGAAACACTACAGGTCCTTAAAAATTTAATAACTATAACCTATATCAATTTAGCTCAGCACATCTTTCTCAGAAATGCATCATCTGTTGCTCGCAGCTTTAGCTCAGCTGGTGAGGCACAATGCAGAGAGAAGCATACAGAAAGGAAGGCTGCTGTCGTTCAGCCATCTGAAGGCTCGTCTGTGCGTGGGGATACTCAGCCAGAGGTATCCCTGAATCATTTCCCATGCAGACATCTCTTAGTTCAGGACAGGGCAAAGAAGCAACTGCTCTATGTCTCAATTTGATCCAGGTTCAAAGGCACTCCTATTCCAAAATAAATATCTTAACTTAGGTGGAATGGCTGCTGCAATTTAAATTTATATGCTACCTCAAACCGAATTAATTTTCAAGTGTAGACAAGCTTTAAGCACTTGGAGGCTGACTTTTAATTAGTATGGCTGACAGTACCACCACAGAACTGGTTTATCTTAATGACAGAAGCCAAACTGCATTAAGTTTTCCAAGCAGCATAAGAAAATGCAACTAAGACAGAGTCCCTTAAAGGGCTTGTGACTACCCCTGTCATTTTTATTACTGATGCGATTTTCAGTCATAATCCCATCGGCTTCCCCTTGTTATTGTGTGCGTCAGCTGCGTTCCCAACTTGGAACCGTACCCAAATATTTGAGTGGTCCGGCAGTGCCTCTCTGCAAGGATGGCAGAAGGTGACAGTCCTGTTGGGAATGATGTACAGCCACAGCCTCTCGAGCAATCCTGTAGGGTTTTGCACCATGTCTATGCAAGATGGTACAGGCAGAGGAGAGTCTTGCTTTGAGACGTGGACCGCGCTGTGCAGCCATACATCAAGAAGCAGAGTAGCTGCAGCTGGCGTGGCCCCATCCCTCAAAAACCATGTATTTCTCAAAGATAAGTACGTTACCTTGGAGGATTTGTGTTATGTTAACATGTCGTCTTCCCTCAGCTAGGAAAATGAGCAAAATAAGCTTGTCGCTGCCTGCTAATGGCAATGCGGTCTCGGATGTCTTTGTTTTCTGTGTTAATCAGCAACTGGGAGCTGGTTTATTCAGCAGCCTGAAAACCAGAGTGGCTGCGGTGACCTAAGGAAGTACAAGGTTGGGAGCACTCGCAGCTGCAGCAAAAGCAGGGCATCACCCAGCCTGCAGATTAAAAGCTGCTGGCCACTTTCTGCAGCTTGGAGACAGAGCTTTTCTCTTTAATTCCTTATCTGGATCTGGACGGTGACTTATTTCTCTTCTGCTCATAGGCAACAGTTGTTGGGTAAAAAAAAAAAAAAGAAATATAGTGCCAAATATTTTTTGATTTAGTTAGAAGCAGCAGAATCTTACTGACGTTTCCCCACCTCCCCTGTATTGCGTTTCACTCTCAGGACTGCCATAAAAGCCAGCATCAAACTTCTGGAGCTGGCCCAGCTCCAGGGAATGCCAGGGCCAGAAGAAAAATCTATTTTGGGGGTGAGAAGGAGAGAGATGTAGAGGAAATAAAGTCAGTTTGTTATTAAAAAAAAGAGGGAGGGGGGAAAGGTAGAAGGGGATAATGTACTTATGTTTAACAATGGTTTTATTACAAATGTGATGTACGGCGACAGTATGTTAAATTTCCTAGTCAACAAGGGACAATACAGAACAATTTGTGGCAAAAGGAAACAGATGCAATTCTGTCTGCAGCTTCACACATCTGCTCTGCAAGTCAGCGCTCCTCCTGTAATTCTCTAGGAGGGATCCAATAAAAATGATATAAAATTATATTGTGTTAGTGGCACTAGTTATTAGAGCGAGGAGCCAGAAAGCTTACCCAGAGGCTGAACTTTTTCTGTCTTTTAGCGCAGAGTAAATGACGAGGCTGTTGCTGCTAACAGTGCTACTACAGTGGGGAAAAAGGTAGAAGTCATTTTGGAGCGCTTAGCATGCTGGAGCGGGTGGCTCACAGTCAGAGCGGGAAAGCTAATAAAAGAGTAATAGGCAAAGGTGCATCAAAAAGGATGGAAATTAAATGTTGCGATGGTATTTAAAATAAAATTTAAAAAAGAAAGGAAAACCCTATGGTTATAGAAGTCTGTGGGATGTATCTGCCCCTGCCCTATTGTTTGATGCTGTCAATTATAATTTGCCATATAGACTTTTATTCTGATTTTTAAATGGCTGTAGCTTGGAAAGTGAAGCAGAGTGAAATGAGGTAAAATAAATAATACCAGCTTTCGTTCTGGGTCAGAACACCTACAAAAGGACCGAAATGCAGCCCAACTGATCTCCCTTAAAACTTGGGCTCTTTGGGCCGAAATCCCCCGAGCGCCCCTTTGCAGGCAGGCCCTGCGCAGCGCTGAGGGGTGCCCCTGCAGCCGCAGGGCAACGCGGCGTTCCTGGGTGAGCCGCAGGCCGCAGAGGGAAGCGAGATGTTTCCCTCTGTAACAGGAATTCCGGGCCCGGCTGGCTGTTTCTGCTTCATCGCGAGCCGTAACCCCGGATTATTTCCACAAAACGCTATCTACAGACGGCAGTCCGGCCCAAAGAGGGAGAAGAAGGATTTATTTCCTGGCAGAAACGCAGCACGGCAATCCTCCGCTTAATCCACGAGAGCTGGCGCCTCAGAGAGGCGGCCATCGGAGAGCAATTACAGTGCGTGGGGACTGAGAGGTGAACATCGCATTAGCGATTCACAGAGGCGAGCAGGAAGGGTACAGATATATACTTCGTTTCTACAAATTTTTTTTTTCTTGTGATTGCCTGACTTTTAAAACCCCTGATTCGAGACTGTGTTTATAAAGCTATGTCTTCAGAGCGTAGCTGCTCTGCGCTTTCCAGGGTGCCCTGGGTCAGATGGCTGAAACTGAGAGCTCACAACATCCTCGCCCTCTTTTTAAGCCTTCGCCTTCATGTTGCAACCTCTGAGGAGAGGGAATCCATTTTAACCAAGCCCAGCTCCCCTGAGCGCCGAGCAGTGACCCGGTGCTTCTCCTCAGCACGGTCGCCCCTCGTGGGGGCCATGTCCTCAGCCCGGGAGGAGGTTTTTGCCAGCTCTCTGAGGTGTTTTGCCGCCTGCCATCGACCCCAGGGTAACAGAGCTGAGAGGAAGGTGGAAACAGGGACAGCAGAGGGAGGGAAAGGGGGAGCCGCCATGCCGGGGAGCTGAGAAGACCTTGCTGTGAAGGGCTGCTGGGCTGACAGAAAATGGCCGCCGCCTCCTCCCCTCATGTCACCTCACGTTGCCTCGCCCTCTCCAGAGCCATCACCACTCGTTTTCGGTCATATCCTCACACACTAAGGCTGCAGGTTTTGCTATTTTTGTGTGTTATGGCTTTTCCGAGCGTTTAATAACTAAGAAGTCCCAGGTGATGGCACTTGCTTTTATTGAGGCGTTTGGTGTGGCAGACTTGGGAGAGACCAGCATTATTCCCGCTCTCCTGCTTTCCCTGGGTGTTTATAGAGCTGAGGTGCTCAATAAAAAATTCTTGGGCAGCCTAGGCACAGGCCTTAACTGTGTCTTTGAATATGTTATTTTTATTAGCAGGTCCTTTATCTGCTGAAAAGGAAGTTCAAAGCGCTGACTGAACAACCCCTCTCACCTCAGTAAGGACACTGCAGTAAGAACAACACGTTTTCCTTTCTAGTCACGTATCCTTCATGAAACGTAAATAAATACTAGGCTATGAAGCATGTGCTTTTGCAGAATACAATGTTATTTAGAAATTGAAAGACTCTTGCCAGGTAAAACAATGGGCAGATTTGTTTTTTCTCTAGCAACAAAACACTGCACTTAATCCCATCAGGTTTGTTAAAGCAATGTGAATACGTGTTAGAGACAGTCAAACCAGTTTACCTTATGTTTAAGATAGTTTAGTTTATTGGATTATGATAAACAGATTCAGGTACTAGAAAACCTAAAAAAATTAGAATTTATTTTACTGTGGAAGATTATTGCATTTGAAAATAAATCCATACTAAAACGTGACAAACGTTAAACTTAAATCCAGAACCAAAGTTCAAAAAAATCTTCAGATGGCAGTGTCCAAATACTATCTTTCAGGACTTTAACCTGAAGTAACTTAAAGTTTTTCAAATAAAAATTAATTTCTGTTTGCAGAACCACACTGAAACATTTTATCCTGGCTTACGTTACTGAATTGTTGCAGTAACCTGTGGGAAGTGTAGTTCCTCTCTGCAAGCTGAGATGTTTTGCCAGACAGTTGCATGTTAGTACTATAACGATACTAATATTTTGACTCTGTCTCACAAACCAAATATTGCAATACCAGTTTACTTAACCTGAGGCAAAATATTTTGATCTCGCTTCCTAAATGAAATCCAAACACTTTTGAAAGAGCACAGCTTTTCATTCAAAGAATCTCTTTTCCAGTGTAAGTGTATTTCAGCGGAACACTCCTGAGCCACTTCAACTTCCAGCCACAATTTCAAAAAGCACAATCTTTTACAGCCTCGCTTGCTAGATAAGACCAAACCTTTCTGCATGTTTTTCTGAATAAACAAACCATTAGTTAGAGCTGGTTGAAGCAAACCTTTCAACGTTGATCTTTTACTGGCCAGTTAGAAAATGTTTGAGGAAATTTTTTGCCAGGTAAATACATTATTGATTATTTTAGAATAAAAAGAGCCAAGAGGATAACTAGGTAAATAAAATGGGTCAATATTTAAGAACAGTTTTATGAGTTCTGTAGAACTGCACAGGAAAAAGCCAATGGCAACGAGATTGTGGTGGCAAATATGCTTAACAAATGTGGTGTTTCTGACGCTGTTGTGACCCATTCCCTTATCTTCTCAGCATATTGTACAATAAAGTAAGATAAACTGCTGGCATGGCCCCTGGAAACCAGCTGGCTTGACAGGCTACCTGAAGAAACACAGAACTTACACGAGAATGACAGAGTAAGGGGCCAAATACCTTACTGCTTAAGGTTTTGAGCCTTAAAACAGCAAAAAATTGGGCCATTAGAATCCTAAATTTCTAAACTTTGCACTCCAGCTCAACATTTCAGACAACTCGTGTTTAGCAACACTGTGACCTGAGACTGAGGTTTGGCCTACTCTGACAAAGGGTCTACTTGCTAATTGCTGAGGGTGATCCAACTGGAGCATTTGGATGCCCTCAGCACACCAGGGTACGCAGCCTATTCAGAAATCTGGAATAGATTTCTGGAAGGCTACAGATACAGATAAATATAACAGGCATAATTTTCAGCTAGCATAAACTTCTGTAACCCTACTTAAGTGAGAATAACTGAGTCCACAGATTTATATGAGGTGATGATTATTTATTTTCACTTTGTGTTAAAAATTAAGCTGAAAAATCGGGTTAATAATTCTGAACAGGTCTTTTTTCCCCTTCAGCTCCCATTCATTCATTCCTGGCTGAGCAAATGTTTTCCTTGATTAAAGGACTGAAGACGGCATCAAAACAAAATGCACTTTTTGCGTATTTGCTTTACCTACGATGCTGAAATCACTCTTGTGTCAGTTTTCTGGTATTTTTCACGGTTCAAAGACCTCCCCCAAAAATACTTGAAAGGGGCATCTTGTAGAAATCCTGTTAGCAGAAAGCAACGTAATGAACAAGCCTGTTTTGGAAACCGTGAAGAGCTATCATCCATAAGAATAATCCTGAATAAACTGTCGGATAGCCTGAAGCCCAGAGTGTTCTTTGTGGACTTGTGGGTAATTGCCATAGTGAAGAACATGCATATATTAAATTAAAGGTATGATTTTTAATTTTTTTTTTCTTTTTACTCAGTTAAATGCATTAAATCCTATACTTTCTTCACTTACTGTCAGCATAAGGCTTCAGGCATCCTTGTAATGTAATAACCAATGGAGTTATACAGACAGCCGTTGTTATGTGGCAGGTGACAGCACAGCTTTGCATTAATATTATTATTAATAACACTAATATATTTACTTGTAGAGACAGTGCATCTCACAAAAGGGTTATTATTTTTGAATTGTATAGTCTGGCTGTTTTCTACACTTCATTGACTAATGCCACATTTGGAATCAACTGGCCATGGGTGTGTCACTTGTAAAAACAAACATCTTATGACTGTATTAAGTTCAACCCTTGTTTTCCTCTGCTTGGGTTCTGAACCATGGCTGCTACCACAAGACAGATTAATAACCATGGGATTAACAGCAAATACATTGTGCACGTGTGCTGCAGATGATATGGCTGATCTTTAGGGGATGACGAAATAAACTCATTTATGCTTCAAGAGTAGCAAAATGGCTTCATAGACCAGCAAAACTTTCCATCCTATTTCATGGAATCAGGCTGTAATCAGTAAGCACATTAAATTATATTATCTGTAATATAAGGTCATATTGCAGGAGCCTGGTGGCTTATGTGAACTGCAAATCACTGCCCTGGTAAAACGGCTTTGCAAAGAGAGACCGTAAAAGTCACCCAAACCGAGAGAAGCAATGGAGAAAGCTATGCTTTTAAATATAAAGTAGCTCATATCACAAGCCAGCTGGCTGAGAATAAATAGTTTACAATTTTAAATCAGTGGTTATTTCTAGGTGATGTATCTCTTTGTATGCAGCCACTGTAAGACAGAGAGCATTAATTCCCAGAATATTTATACACTAATGTTTTACACAAAGTATACTAAGGACAGGAAGGAGGGTTTTCAAAAGCAGCAGACTGACCTGAGCTGAGCTAACTCACGATCGCAAGCCTTTTTAGGAGCATTTGAAAAATCACAGCCGAAGGGTTTTGTTTTGTTTTACTCTAAGCACAGGCAGGAGCATGGACCTGCTGGGGTGTGTAGGAGGTGTCTGCTGAGCACATACTTGGGGTGAATCTCAGAGGTGGCCATGGTGGCTGCCTGGTTCTGGTGCCAGGGTGTCCTACCCCGCCGAGGGATGCAGCTTCTGGTCACCTGGTGTGACCTGGGGACAGCCCTAAGCCTTCCCCCCCTGCCCCGTCTCTAGATTTGATTCCCAGTCAGTACACTTATGGTTATTAGTGTCCACCAGGATGGGCGCTGATATAGGAAACCAGAGAGACAGCCGGGTATTTTGAGTAGCACACTGGAGAATGAGACACAAGTGGTAAGCCTGGCACTTCTGGGATGTGTGGTTTAGAGACAGGACATTTAGTTCCTACAAATGATTTGCCAAATGTTTCTTATAAATCCCCTATCTAAAATTGTAAGATCTGTCAAAGTTCCCTGGGATTTATAGCAGCCTAATAACCATAATAAATGACTGTATTAGCACAGAGAGAACATGCATGGGGTGATTAATAGATTTTTCTCAAAGTCATAGATAAAAATGAACAGCAGAGGAAAGGAAAACCTTCATATTAACTCTGTGGGAGCTCCTGTATTAATTGGCACATAATCAGGTACAGCTGCTAATAATCATGCAGCTTTTTAAACCAACACACACAGCACTGCCAATACAGTCTTAAAAGCTAGAGATTAGAGAATATGCAAATATTCTTTAAAATTCAGGTTGCTGGATGAAATTCACATTTTCTTACAAGCTTACAGATCACTGATTCTGGGTTCTGCTTATGTCAAGATGTGACAATGTGGGATTCCCTCATGTCGTAAACCATTTCTTCCCCTACTTGCAGGTCACTGAATAATACCTGTCAGAAGATACTTTTTTTTATGTGTCCTGTATCTTGATAATGCCAGTCTTCAGAGCGCCCAGGCTTCTTGATGGGACATTCTGCAGATTCTTTGTGGGATCTCCTTTTGCTGGATATTGTTGTCCTCTGGAGAAACTACGTATCTCAGCTTGCCAGAGCCACCGCTGGGCCACACAACACCAGGCAAGTTCAAATAAGAAAATAAACTTAAGAAAGCAAATGGATTGTATAGCAACAAAGGATTGAGCTCTTGATTACAACCTTGGAAGCAGTTACAGATGCAGCAAAAAAATCCCCAAACATTTAAGAAACCTACAGTGACTCTAACAACAACCTCTTGTTCTAGCTGTCACTTAGGGTTTTTCCTCTCGGCTATCAAAGTCAAGGGGCCAATTCAGCAGAATTCCCCCTCCATAGGGCTGGCTTTCTGAGTAGGCTATCATCCTGGGGTTTTCATTAACTTTAACACTCAAGGGTTTTCTTGTGGCTATTGAATACAAACAAAGCTTCAAAGCCCTCTCTCAAGGACCTCTCTTTCTTTACTTGCTTAGGGTCTCTTGCCCTCCTGCAGTCTTGGCGCAGCTGTTACCTCATTAATGCTTATGTGAACATGTATCTTTAACATGAAGTATGACAGCTCTGCATTGTGGATAGGGTTGCTGGAGTGCTGAGCTTTTCCTGTTCTCTTTAGAAGGTCAGCTGAATTGCATTTAGTAGTGTTTATGTAATGTGTTGTTAATCCCATAAGTCTGCTTGGGCAACATTTATGTCCTTTGGCTTCGTGGCATTTTTACAGTGACCATGCAAGCCATTTTGCTACATGCTAGTTATTTTAGGGTTTGTTCTACCAAGCAAAGATATCCCAGGGTTTGTATTATGTTGCTTTAAGAATGGCTTTTGGGACACATGAAACACCATTTCTTGTAATCAAAGCTGTGACAGTTTTCACGTGTGTCTTTACAAAGCTAATCAGCAGCTGCATTTGTTTCTTCTCTCCAAAACACCGTTCTCCTCTTGGCCTAGATGTTCCTCTTATGAATATTCATAATGTGATACGAATTAAGTGTGAGAGATGTGCTCTCTTCTCTTATTTGAGGTGCTTCCTTCTGTTCATGTCTGCCGCACGCTGACTTTATGATCTTCCCCCCCCAAAAAAGGGAAAGGATAAATGAGTAAATACAGACACTTGTGTAAAAGCTAGTGCTGGGTGTTGCCTGGCGACTAATAGCTGTCAGAGCCAAATTAGCTAAGTTGCTCTGGAGACACAAGTGATTAGCAAATAGAGACCTCAGAAACAGGAAGAAGCATGAAGGGGAGATTAACTGAGTTCAGAAGAGGAGGCAAAGGTGAAACAGTTAGTGAGGTGTGGGCTAAAGTCCTTGAGGTAATCTTTGTCGGTGTTATTTGTTGCTGCCTTTTTTGTCATGATGATGACAGAGTTTCTTTCCTTTCTTTTTTTAAAGGCCCTTGTTTTCTTCTTAGGCTGACCCTATGGTTTGCTTTTTCTGATAGAAGTGTGAAGGGTTTGGATGCAGGTTTTGTAATTTTGTTCCAAATGTGTTATTTTCTTGAGTAGAGCTTGCCCTATTTTGTGCACTTCAAAGGCACAAACACAATAAAGAGTGTGCAGTGAAATCAAAAGTGGTATGAGGTAGGTCTTGCAGAACGTCATGCTAATGTCACCCATCAGCTATGGTTGTTGCTTTGTGGTTTGTTACAAGCTCATTCAGAGCAAACAGGTACTGGACAAATCCCTACAACTTGAAAAATATGGTTGCAAACCTCTTCTGCTTTTACCAGAAGCGATGTGTACACTTGATTCTGTTTTTCAATGTGCTGAATATGCAATTTCCTCTTTAAAATGTGCAGCAGTTTCTTATCTGTCTGTGTACTAATTCTAGAGTTGTTTGGTTTTTTTTAATTTTCAAAGAAGAAAACAGGAAAGTAGCTTTTTATTGGAAGGAAAAATAAATATGAGGAAAAGAATACAAAGCTGGGAAAACCTGGGTAGAATGGCAATAGGATGTAAGAGAGTTACTGAAAACTCTGAAGAAAGGAGTGTGTGTGGGAAACTGTCCTAAATTCGTGATTACACTTTAAGCTACGCCCCAACAGTTCCTTGTATTTTGTAAAATGTTTTTGCCTAGGTTGTATTTTAAGCTTATAGAATTTATGCTTATGTTTCAGTTTTGAAAAGTGCTGTGCTAAAGAAATACGAACTACCAAAAATAGTGATCTCATTTACAGTAAAGCGAAGCATTGGGCTGTTTTGGATATATTCCTTGTGTATCTCCCTCTTTATTTAGTGTGTAGTCAGCATTAAAGACAACCTTTCACCAGATGTGAAGAACACAAAGTGATCAATATAAAGCCAGGCTACCTGCCAAGGAGGGGGGTTTGGGGGTTTTGGTTTGTTGGTTTTTTGGTTTTTTTTTTCCCAAAGATCAGAAACATAGTAGTATTATTCCTTCATGGTTTTATTTTTAAAAACTTTATTCTGTGTTGTTTGGGGGGGAAAAAAAAAATCCCTAAATATTGCTTCTTTTTGCTATTTTAGAATTAGCAAGGACTTAAAGCCCGACTGCTTTGGGAGGTTTTGGATACTTCTGAAGACGTACAGTGGGAGTTGTCATGCCTTTTCTGAAGGTAAGAATAGTTACCGTGCTTTCTTTGGGGTAGAGGGAGAAGCAGTGAGCTTTAGCTGACACTAAGAGGTTTCCCTGAGTCTGTGGTTTCTGTGCAACCAAATTTTTTTGTATGAAAAAGGGCTGTAATCGCTCAGAAGATCAGATTTAGTGTCGTCCTGAAGAAAAGAGGCCTTTTTACCTCTTTTAACTGCAAGAGGAGTTTTGAAAGTATCTTAATATTACTGTGATGAAATATACTGCAATTGAAGTAGAACCATTTGAGCTAAGAATGAAAGGGTTTTTTCCCCAATAACTTAATATGCTTTTACTTGCTAAAGGTATGGGCCATGGTTAAGATATAGACAATGCTATGAAGAGATGAGGAGCTTGGTGCATTTAAGACCTTCATAATTCATATCTCTCAGGAGTACACTCAGAAATACAAAGCCTACTGAAGACAGTTAATTTCAGTCCTGTCATAGGATCTTGGAATAGCAATATTGAATATTAAAGCAATAGATACGAAATAAACCCCAAACTTCATTGGAAACAACTGAAATAGATGGTTTTGTTCAGCATGTTTTTCCCATCAGATGTTATAACAACTCCCCTGTTGAAACATGTGTGTCTGTGGGTCGGACGCTCGGGTAACTCTGACAGAGATCCTTGGTATTTCTGGTATCCTCAGGTTCTGGGAGTCCAATAAGTTGAAACTTTATTTTTCTGGTGGAAAAATGTGTAAATGATAATAATTTGCATGAATTGTGTGTAATACTTTGCTTGTGCCTTGGCCCCTTTGCAAATGTAGAAGCATAGCTGTTGTTGTCTATTCATCGACAGCTTGGCTGTTTCAGACTTCCCTTATGCCTGCAAGGGAAGATTTGAGGTATAAGACTAGAGATTTTCTCTGACTGATACTGCAGGGTGGTTATTATTTTCCTTTAATTTTAAGTCTCATTACTCTCTTTCTGCTGTGGCTTTCCGTCCAAAAGGAGCCTTGAAATGAGTTCGTGTTCTAGATGCACGTCTCTGTAAACCATGAAAAAGGAACCTTTCCGTTTGCTCTGTCCTCATCTTGCTACCCAGAAACTGTACATGTGATTAAGTTTTAAATCATCATAAGAGAGATATAAACGATACCTTTCTTATGCCTGTCCACGAAAACCTCAGTATAAATCCACCTGGGAGGTCAGGGGGCAGGGGGGAGAAGAAAGTCTTGTCTCCATTGCTGCAGGTGCTGGCTGTGAGAGGAAGCAGACAAGGTTAGCTGTTCCTTGCCATCCTAGAGCCTTTTCCTTGCATATGTCCTTCTACTAAGTCAAGCTGGGGTCACGCAGAGATGCATGAGTGCACGGGGAGCTTGGGAGGGGCCCTCAGGCATCATACGGAAACCTGAAGCTGGGCTCTGGGCTCACCTCGGATGAGAAGCAGAATGAAATGTCTAACACTGGGTGACCTCGTTCTGGGAATGAGGTTGTGAAGTGAGAAGAATGCTGCATGCCACATATTGAAAGGAAAGCTCTTTGCATCTGCAGCTTCAGCCTGGGAATGATGAAATTATGGTGATAAATGTACAGCTCATGGGGAGGCACAAATATAAAGCCTGCAAGCTGAAATTAAAGACTGCTGCTCAGCTACCTATGGTGTATAAAATAAGCGTATATGGTTTTATAAGAGTTTCTGAAAGATGTGCTGAACTGAGAGATGTTCTCGATGGTAGGAAAATGGCAAAGCAACCTTATTCTCTTTGCTTCTGCTTTCTTCTTTTTGTCTCGGTTCCATTTAATCTAACACTTTCCTTTTGTTAATCGCTCGGACAGCACCGTTTTCCTAGCACCTACCAACCTGTAAGTCTCTCTCTCTTTCCACCTGCTTCCTTAAAGATTAGTTTCATGTTATGATCCACCAGAGTAACCCATCTAACACCTAGCTGCAGAGATTGCAGTAGCAGTTTCACATCGCCGACAAAATCCCATCAAAGCCGGAAATTGTTTTCTTTATGTGAGTGGCAAGGCAATTACCAAGCTGAGTGACATGGATAGAGGAGTGCATTTACACTAGAAGCTATAGCTACGCAGAAACTTCTGGCAGGAAAGCAGTGACTGACTGACATTCTTTGGCTTATTATTATGGGCCTTGTGTAAATGAAGTAGAAGCAATGACTGTTACTGCGTTTCTAATCAACGAAGTGTTATGCCAGTAATTAGGTTTCAACTGACTCGCATCTCCTTCCTAGGCATTAATTGGAGGAAGATATGCAGATTGCTGGTTAATAATAGAACAGTTATAGTTCTATAATCACTTTCTTCATGTTCATCAATTTGTTTGATTGCTTGTGTGGCAAACATTTGATCCTGCATGTGTCTATTTAGCCATCAGACTGTTTTATAAACCTCATTGTTTATCAAGTTAGTGACATCTTAAAGTGCTGCAACTTGCAGAGCCTAATAGCAACAAATGTAGAACTTTATTTTGCAAAACAGGCAGAGCGAGGCCTTTCAAGGAAAGCTCCAGATTGTCCAAACCACATATGGATGTCAGAGATGGGAACAGTGTGAGCTGTATGCTGAACCTATTTTAAACTCCCACTCATGATTTCCAAATGCAGCACTCTGTCAGAGAGCAGGCATCGAGAATTTTGGGAACTATAACACTCGTGTAAATAAAGGCTCCAGAGATCTGGTTTAGCAGAAGTGTTAATAATGATTATATTACCTGTTTATGGTGGTGCAACTAAAACTGGAACCTAATGGATAGGTGCAATTAGATTGTGGCTAACTGCAGAACATACGTATAACATTTACTGCCCAAAGAGGCCAAGTTTGCAAAGGTATTTTCATTGTTTTGTAAATGGTGATATAGAGCTCTGGGAGGGGAGGAAATACCCATATATTACATAGTGGCAGATGCATGCTTCGTCTAATGACCCGCATGGGCTAATCCGAATTAATTTTCCCATACCTTTCAGTAGCTGTTGCTTACATGAGATCAGCTCTGCACTAGCGCAGGTTTCAGTCTGTTCCGCACCCACTCATTTGCAGCTGTCTGGAATATACCATCTGCCCATATATTAACAAATTGTCAAGTCTGTTATTGAACTAGGAACCAAACATCCATCCCCTATGCCTGGGCTTTAGTCAGTATATCAGCCCTCCATAGATGCAGTCCATAGATGCAGGATTTCTCTAAAGTGTGTTCTATTCCCTCTTTTCTAGTAGACAAAAGATAAAGTATTTGGGCAGAGAGAGAGAGTGAGTCAACCAATCTTTTTATAAAATAAACTGTGTTATTAGGCTTAGCTAAGCTACTTTCTTACACCTCCTGGGGGAAGAGAAAACTGCTTAGGAACAATCATAGCATAAGGGTGTGAACAAAGAATTCAGCAGCAATCCAGATGTATGTTTTATTTATACTGAAGTGAAATACTGCTTCTTATAACAGCTGATTTTAGGTTTATACATGAAGCCTCTAGACAATTCTCTATTCCTATGATTGCATAGGATTGCTGAGTGCTGCCCTCCAGCCTCCTTATCTAGCAGGAAAAAAGGAACTTACTTAATTCTGTTTATCTCATGTTACGTCTTTATACAAATGACTCTCCATAAACTTGCAGCTTGTTTTTAATCAGTTCCTTGCAGTATTGCTTGGAAAAAAACATCAGGTAGCTCTGGAGAGAAAGCTGGCCTTGAAGTAAAAAGCCTTGACGCTGTGTTGGCGTCTACTTTTTCCTACTCTCCATTTCTTTGACTATTCAGCAAGTAGATTAATTTTATATTTGAATTGCTGCTGGAATTTGCACCATTGGAGAAAGTCTGGATATACCACATTAAGCGATGGCTTGGGAGTGGCTTCAGAGAGGGGCCTCTTCCTTGAAGAGCAGCTGCTTGCCAGTAGCTCACAGTCAAACTTGCAACCAATGTAAGAGCTTGCTGACATCTCTTCTTCCTTTTGGAGGTACTCAGTGTAAATGGGATGCAAAATAAAAATCTGACAACCTGACGTAAGGGAGAATTCCTGGTGCAAGTTGTGCGTTGATAAGCCAGAAGTAACACCTTTCAAAAGCTGAAGTCCATTTCCATGTCCTCTTGCATCCACAGCAGGGTAACTGCTTCTGCTTACACACGTAGCACCTCTGTGTGCTCGGCTAGCAATCAGAGGCTGCTTGTGGTTACACAGGTACGTGTGTTTCGTGCATGTATTGCTCTCTGTAAGCACTTGTTGAATGTGGTGCAAGAAAGCAGATGTATAGAAAACATTTGAACTACAAACAACATCTTAGGCTCCCAAAGAGGAATGTATATGCAGGAAATGCTGTTAACTATCCTTCAAATACTTGATATAGACTTGAGAGAGGTAATTTGATTTTTTTTCAATCTTATTTAATATTTTCTTGAATTAAGGAAAAGAACATCCAAACTACCTTTGAAAAGGCTTCCCAGTATAGCACGCTGCTTACTGAAACTTGGTTTGAAATTACTTCTTGCTCTCTATGAAAAATTGATTTCTCAGTATACTTACGGGACATGTAGGTTTGCAATTACATCTGTGTTACATTAATAAAAATACTTCTGGTAAAATAGCAAAACTAACATACTAAAGGATTTATGTACTTTATAGTGTTTAATAGTGGAAGAATGTGTTTCTGAATGAGTTGATAGCAGGAATGTGCATCTTGGACTTCGGAAAGGAAGGTGACATCCAAGGGGCTAACATTGCTTTACTGGCCTTAACACTGCAAGCCTTTCCAAAGTCTGCTTTAAATCTTCTCTGCTGCAACTCAAGACTCTTCCTTCTTCTATCATCCACCAGTCTGGACTCCTTCTTTTGGCAGGTCTCCTTTAAATACTTGAAGAGTACTGCCAGGTTCTCCCTTGATTTTTTTTTTTTTTCCCTTCTTCTTGAGGTTCATCAAATCCAGTTCTGTAGCTCATGTTTTCTAGGTCTTTGATTGTTTTCCTAACTCTTCTTGGCACGCTCTTCAGTTGAGCTATATACATCTCCAAATAAACAAGCCCAGAACTGTGATATTTGAAGTTGAAGCTGCCAAGACACCTTAAGAGACTGATTGCAAAAATCTTTAAATGAGGATTCTATACAGAGATTTAAATCATTGCGTAGGTAAAACTGGTGCATTTGTCTAACAGCTTTCAGTCAAAAGGAGCTACATTTTTTCCAGAGCAGTCCTACTCAGAAGTTTTCCAAATGAGTCAAATAGCGTATCTGCAATTAAGCACAAAACTAGGTACATTTCATGTCGATTTAGATGATACTGAATGGTGCTTACAAGGCTTGCTTCACAACGATCAACCTTCCTGTAAGACCACAGTGTCTGAACATTGTTGTGATCTCTAAAGTAATACCCTCAAAGGTAGGAAAGTACTATTATACCCTTGGAGGTGAAGCTTCAGCTTCTTATTTAACTTTAAAGATTTCAAAGTCAGTTCCCAGCATTGTCAGGGGGGAGACTGCTACCTTAGACAGTTCAGCCTGCTCTCTCTTGCATATAAAATGAGCCTGGAAAAATTATATACCTAGCTGAAGTATGCCTGTTATCTTAAAGAAAAATGAAGATAAATGAGGGCCCCAGACTCTCAATACCTCAATCATATAGAAAAGCTGCAGCCCGAGTCACAGGACTATCTTTCTCATGCTAAATCAAAGCAAACTGTGATTTAAGCAATAATCTTTGTACATAGCGATGCTCCATAAAGTGACTATAGAAAATGAAAGGAATCCAGTTTAATGCTGAAAGACAAGAAAATGAGTCGTGTGGTGGTTCTGCTGGGTATTGCAGAGCCTGTTAACCTCAGTGGAGACTTGTGTTTTAGGAGAGAAGTTAACACTGTCTCTGGCCAGGACTGGGGATTTTCATTATAATGAAAGGCACTATACTGAAAGCACTGGGGATTTAAGACTCTTATTCAATGCATGCAGAATTGCAGAAAATTTAAAGATAGATAAATAAATAAAGGTTGACTGATAACAGCTGGCCGTAACTTTTTGAGCCAACAGGCCTGAGCATCCTCTCTCTGTTTCTTCTTCATCCTTGCCTTTAGCTGATAACATACAGTTTATTTGTTGTGGAGCCAACCCAGCCTACCATATGCTTAAAATGTCTTTTCCCACTCATCTCTCTGGCGCAAGCACAAGCTGCTTGCGCCATGTTCTGGTAGAGGTAGGAAACACCCTCAGGAAATGTATGTGCAAAGACAGAACAGACTGTTGATTAAAATGCCAGCGTTGACTTCAAAATGTTGGCCTAGATACTTCTGGTATATCCAGACTATGCCAAAGCACCTTCACATCCCTCCAGATGTACCGTGCTCTCTAAGTAGTAACTATGTGATTTCTTAAAAATGAATAAAAAGACTTGTCCTTCCCTTTCTTTCATCTCTAGGCTTTCTACTTTCTTCTTGCTTATCTGGATTACTTCCTCCTGTCCCCTGCGACAGTTGTTTGGTAGCATGTAACTTCCTTGAAGTTCAAAAGGAAGAAGATGGCTAATTCAAATATTAAGACTTCTGCTGAGACCAGATAATATTTTAGCTAGAACAGGAATATGAAGACATTATCTTCATTATGAAGAATTTTTAATTCTATTATATATATATAATTTAATTCTCTAATTTTTAATTCTATTTTAATACTAGATTTTTAAAGAAAATAACCTTTCTTTTTCTGCTGTGAACAATAACTCAGAACCAGAGTCAAAAAACAACCCATGTTTTCCCCAGATCTTTGTCCTCCTTTGCCCTTTGGTGTGCTGAGCTGGTGACATAAATAGATACGTGATTATGTGCCGGTTATTCCTTTTTCCAAAAGGACAGCTTTTTTAGCAGATAATTGTGGTCTTCTGTTGTTGTACCATTAGGTATGTGCATATTTTCCTGTCATGCTCCTCAGGTATCCTGGGTATAGTTTTGATGGATGATGTATTTTGGTCCAAACTTTCACTTTCATTGAAATTGTAATTCTGGTTTATACTGGCTGCTGAGCATCCTGGAAGTAAAATTTTCTGACTTTTGGTTATCTAAGTAATTCTGAGGGTTTAGTGGCGTATAGGACTAGTGCAGTGTCTCTGCACAGGCACGAATAGATTCACAGTGATTTTGTAGACAAGAGTGCATTAAAAAGGTATTATATCATAGGTTGATATAATGCTTTCTTACTCTCTGCTGGAGTGTCTGTTGAATGTTTCATATCTGTTTGATGTTTCATATCTTCAGATCTCTGGGCAAAAAGCTGAAATCTCTAGCCATTTCCCTAGAAAGTAACTTCACTTTTCATATATACTGAGGAGTTTCCTTAGGCTGCAGTTCAGCAGGAACCTGCTTTTCAACTTCAAGACACCTACAAACACCAGGGATGGGGGAGAAGTGAAATATTTCTTGAAAGCAAAGGAGGGAAATTTATTTGCCTGTCAGACTTCTGTCCTCTGGTCATTCCCTGCATCTCCTTGACAGAAAACCACAAAACTGAATCATTTTCCTGATACTGTGGGAAAACGCAGTGTCAAAGAGCATTAATTTGTGTTTTGCTATTGTTACTTAAGTATAAAATATATAGATTGGGATGGAAGGTGGTCAGAAGAGAAGATTCCCTGTCCGTAGCTCCAAGTAATCAGTCTTAGGTACTGACAGACTATGTGAATTTTGTTGAAATGATTGAACTGTAGCTGCTCTGAATCAAAGAAGTTTAATCCCTTTTGCAAAAGGATGCTCCCCAGCCTACTCAGTGTCTTCAGGACCTCTGAGGATGAGGCATCTTTCTTTTTGAGGTCACATAAGTTAATCAAGGAAACTTGTTATAGCAACTTGTTTTTGTGAAGGTTTTCATTCCCGTTGTAACAGAATGTACTGAAACAGTTTCTTCTTTAGTCTATTTTTCCCGTACATCCCTAAATAACTCTGTCATTAACATTGGAGCTTTGCAAATTTGGTAACTTTTTGAACTTTTACTATTCTGCATTGAGAGGACAAAGGTTTCATTCAGCAGAAGTTTAGTGTTACCACCACAGAAAGACATATTAACTTCTAGCTAGCAATTTGTCTTTTTTATAATAAAAAATATTTTTTTCTTTTATATGAGATGTCAATGCTTTGATAACCCCCATGTTCTGGATAATTCAGGTGTGGATTCTAGTGGGGGCGTGAGAAGGAAGGGGGTGTATGTCTAGAGTCTACAGTCAAAGAGGATGGTTTCCATTGACATCAGTAGGCATCACAATCGTTAATTCTGGTTTCAGTTGAAGCTTTTGTCCCAGGAGGCTGTATGACCTTCTGTGCACTGTTGAACAGCTGCATTTCAGTGCTGTGTGCCAGGTCTCCTTTCCTTGAGATGGACTAGTTGTGCCCTCAGTTTCAATGGAGTCACATGTCTGTCTGTCATGGGCGTTGCATACCATTGTAATACAGCAGCGCCCTCAAGGCATCCTAAACTTTGTCAATATAAAGCAAAAAGAGGAAGGAGAAATTGGGCATCTCTAAATGGAACTAAATTGTAAGAGGATAGATGCGTGCTCTTTTACAGTGTTTCTATGTTACTCTTAATGTTCTCTGTGTCTAAAGTACCTTGCTGTACTTTAAAATAAAAAAAAATAGTAGCTCACCTGGATTATTTTTCCAGGTAACAGACTTATAAATCTCATTACAATTACTTCACTGTCTTTTCTGTCCCATTTGATTTACCCATGACTTCCAGACCATATTTTTAGCTTGTACTTGATCTCACATTGATGTCTCCAGGTGAATTAACTGATTAAATTCTGGCATTCAGAATAAATATTTGTTTTAGGCTTAACTTTTCCCTTTCTGCCTGTTTCTCCATACAAGTGTAGCCTGTGTTCTACTAGCCAAAGAAGGTAATTCCAAAAGAAAAAATGAGAATGGAAAATAAATTATACCTCCATTAAAAAAAAATGTATTTTCTGAAGTTCTAGGTATCCTTTTGTATGCATATGTGCAGCGTGTTTGAATGGTAGGAAAACCCAGGATCTGTATATTAACCACCACCCATTGCTTACACCAGCAAAGCTGCTTTGTGGTGAGTGTGCTGGTCCTTAGCTGTCTGGGAGTAAAAAAGAGATGAAGACTGACTCGTTTCCCTCTAGAGTGAATCCTGTGCTGCTCACCACTTCTAAGTCCTCGTCATTCCCACTAGCCTTAGTGGTGGGACTATGTTCAAGAACAGGCTCAGCTGGCTTCATGGGGTGCACATCAACTCTAAATCCTATGCATTGAAATGCCTTATGCAGAATTTGACATAAAGGAGGGCAGGTTTTGCCCTTTATGACTGTAGTACTAGATATAGTTTATAAACCCAGCTTTTTATGTGGTGTGAACTATAACATAACTAATGAAAAAACCACTGAATGGAGCTGAAATGTAGGAAAGATCTTATCTTATCACATTAAGTAAATGGTAGTGAAGTGCAAAAATGTTATGTAGCACCTTGTTTGCTAGTAAAGGATATCTGAAGGACAAGCAAGGAATGTCCTTTTTTTCTTTCCTTCTCCACTCCCTCATTCATACTAGGAGTTGTAGAGTCTGAATTAACTCTTCATAAACTTGTTAACCTTGCCTGGATAAAAGCAAGTGGCTAGGCAGTCATCAGTCAGGTGGGGAAGGAATGACCTCTGTTTCTCTTTGGAACAGAGATCCTTGATGATGTGCTGTCAACTTCCAAGTCTCTTTTTGGTGTGGGTTATTTTGGGCTGGTTTGTTTTTTTTTCCTGCAGGGCTTTATGCATTTTCATGTTGGTGGCTTTTTTCTGTCTCCTACAATCTTACCTTTGCCTGCAATTTTACTTTTCTTATTTTGGATGGCTCTACTCTATTTGTTTTTCACAGCTCATTCTCACAACTTAGCAATTTTCTCAGAAGTTTGAGTCAAGGTTACACAGCTGTGCTGTATCAGCTGGCCTTGGATCACAGACAGCTGAACCCTTGAGATTATGACCAGCAAAATGAAGACAAGAAGTTAATTCAGCTGTCTTAGTTCTAATAAAAAACAAATGGTTTGGGATGAAGCAGTAGATCGCTTCTTTCCTAGTCATGTAGCACCAAAGCTCTAGTCTGAGTAAGTGTAGGTCACCTGAGCAAGGATCTTTTAATTAATTAGTCCTGAGAAGGAAAAATAGGTCTGAGGTAATAGCTGTCTGATCCTTGTTCTAGTCCTTCTGTTGGTGATGCTTGAAAAGGGGTTCTAGCCCAGCCTTGCTCAGAGCTGCTAAGGGGGATGCCTGTAGTGGCACACAGAAGTGATGATCATGGAGTCAGGTAGATCCCATTGGTTTTTGTCCCAGTGTCATAGTTGTTTTCTCTGGGAACAACATCTCTTTAAAGATCAGAAAAGGGAAATGCTATTCTTTCTGCCTCTGAAGCTGTTTGGTAAGTCTGGGCTAAGATACACAGGGACCTGCAGCAATATTTAGACACAGCCACATCCTCAGATTAATTTACAGAATGTAGCTAATTACAATGACAGCTTTTTTGCTTGCTTTTTCCCTGTAGCTTCTGTTTGCAGAACTCTATGGCTAATAAAACTGTCAATTTTCTTTTACTTCAATAAAAGGTCACCCCCCGACAACAGCCCTGTGCCTTCTAACAGCTAGTGCCTTTATTAATATTTAAAATGTACACAGTGATATTTCCAAAAGGTCAGACTTTTAAAAGACAGAAAATGTCATCCCTAATTCTTCTACCTTCCAGCCTTTTTCTTTGCCTTCTCTTCCCCATCCACCATTTAAATGTTCCACTTTAGATACAGTATTTAGCATGGCTTGTGTTAAATCAGATAAACATCGTGTTTCCCTGTTGCACTACTATAGAGAGGCAAAGGATAAATTTGTCACGATTCACAGTCCAACAACTTGTGTACGTATTTTCCAGTTCTGACTGCACCATAGATTCCCTTGAGTTAAATGAGTCATTTCTTCTCTGACTTCCTGATTCAAGAATGAAGCCAGATTTAAGCCAGTACCTAACTTTAGGCAGGTAGGGTCAAGAGGATATTGAGGCTTCAGCTGTACATAAGAGCTTAAAATTTTTCCTCCCTAAGGCTTCTGTTCTTTACATCTAACAGCCAGTCTACAAAATGGGGAAGGTAATACTTCCTTCCTCCTACCCTCAGCCCTCTCTAGATGGCAAACTCTGTACAAAGGGACAGTTTCTCCAACTATATTTATCTAAAGCAGCAGCCTGCTCTGCCTGAAAGAGAAATGAGAAAGGAAAGCATGTATATTCTTCCTCTGTCTACTGGCCAAGTCAGAAAATCATCACTTTTGCTGTAGGAAAAATTATTATTAGGGCCTCAGAAGGTCATTTGATCCATCCTCTGCCCCAAGACAGGATTAAACAGTCTCTTATTCCTGGCAGAAGCTTGTTCACCATGTTCTTAAAAACCTCTGGGCAGGATCACATAGCCTTCCCTGGCAGAAGCTGAAGTTACAAACTGAATGTTGTGTGATGGTGGATCATTCTATCTTGTAGATGTTACCTTCCTTTTTTTGTTTTTTTTTTATTTGCTCAAAGGGCAAAGATTGCTTATATGATACATATGCAACACCTAGGCTCATAGGAGCCCAGGTGAATGAGTTACTGGATTATTTCTGAAGTGTCTTCACAGAAATCCGAGACGCAACTGGACAATCCTGATTAGATGGTGATCCCTATTTTTTTATCAAGGTTCTGCTGTCACACAGCCTTTCATCTTCTGGGCTGTGACTGGTTATAACATACATCTGAAAGCATTCAAACAAACTTCATTTTCAGAACAAGATGAAACATTGAGGAGCTCTTGTTTGCCATTAGGTTAGTCCCTCTGCTCTTTTCCACATGTTCTGGTAGCATGTGAAGATGCTTTGAGAGCTGGTCCTTGACCAGGTGCTTCACATCAATCATTATATCTCTCTCGCTCATTCTATCACACATCCACTTTCTTGTCATGAGGTTTTTGTATAGTTGGCTATTTTGTGATAATTAACACTGTCCTGGACCAGAGAATCCAAAAATAGAAGTGAAGGGCTGCTATAAAGCCATTAGTTTCCAATAATAAAGTGAAGATCTGTCAGTGCACACACTGGGGAAAAATGTCCGATGGACGGAGTTCAAGCACAGGGAGGAGTAGCTGCTGCTGTCCTTAACGCCAGTGACTGATTGACGACAGATTGTTATTCAGGTCCTTCCTTCTTTCCAAGAATATGGTTAATTTTTCATGACAATGAGAAAAGTACTTTCTGTGCTGAGAAGGATTAATGGCTAGTATCCATCACTCTAATTTTCTATAAGGTAATTTCAAATCCAGCTGAAATAAGATTTTGTACGTCTGCAATTTGTTTTTTTGTTTGTTTGTTTTAAAGGATTAAGGTGATCCAGAAAAAAGTGTATTGGTCATGATAGTGCAGTTTAGGTAGAAACATGATTTCCTGC
Source organism: Theristicus caerulescens (assembly GCA_020745775.1). Classification (NCBI taxonomy): domain Eukaryota; kingdom Metazoa; phylum Chordata; class Aves; order Pelecaniformes; family Threskiornithidae; genus Theristicus; species Theristicus caerulescens. The sequence continues at coordinate 120,813,306 of CM036561.1, read as the reverse complement.
TCTGGTTTCTAATTAAATTTTAGTAGAAATTGTAAAAATCCCCAGGCAGCGTGACCAGGCTAAACATCTTGCATTCAAACTAGTTTGATAGTCACAAAGTTAGTTGTCTCTCTGCCCCAGTAAGATGAAGGTGGAATTGGCTGGAATTGTGGGGTGCTGACAGTGCTGATTTCCTTACAGGGGACAAAGGCTGTTGGTGTTTTCTTTTTCAAAAAAAAAAATCAGCCACCTCGTGTGTAATATCAGATCAGCCTACTTGTTGATCATGAAGTAGGAGGCCTTGTTCAATAGCCTCCTCAGCTGAAAGAGAGTCAGACTTGTATTTCTCAGTTCCCAAGGGAAAGCCCCATTTCAGCTTATAAGCAGGTGATCAGTGTCATCTGCAGATGTGGAGATGGAAGGAGTAGGAGTAAACACAGCATTTCTCTCAAAACCTGAGCACAGCATGGTAAGTGTTGCTTAAAAGAGGAAAATGTTTGTCTGGAGCAGCTAAGTGCAAAAAGGGTCTGTGGGACCCAGTCCAACACACACATCTACTTCGGGCTACATGTAAGTGTATCAGGGCTGGGGTGCAGGGAGGACAGTGTCATTGAATTTTAAACATTCATTCCTTTTTTGGTTATTAGATGGCTTAGGCAGCCACCTGCAACCTCTTCCTCCTCCAGTGTGCTGACTTATTAATCCATTTAATTAACCATTAGGTGCTAAAGTCTCCCTGTGCTTTGTACCAGCTTATTAGACACCTAGCTTGAATTGTGAGTTTTCCTGGGTGTCCCTCATGAATCTGAGCCAAAGCACTCATGCAGTAGTTCTTATGTTTCACTTACAGGTAGGTGTGGTGAAATGTACTTTGGAAGCAATATAGAAAATATATGATCATGATCTAGGATATCATGTGATATCCTAGTCCTAAGTGACATTAAGTGATAAGAAGCGCTGGAGCTTTGAAAACTTCTTGTGTTGTTTAATAATGTATTAACAGGATAATTTGTAGGAAGAAATGCTTCATCTAAATGGGTTTTGGCCTACAGTGCTCAGGATTCAGTATTAGGGAACTGTTCTCCTTAGTATTCCTTATTGATTTTATAAATACCAGTGTAAGAATTTCAGTCCCGAAAAATCTTCAAAGGGAACCAGTGATGAATAGTGAGTAATGAGCACAGCTGGAACAGGACTGTTTGAAATCAGGAGCACAGTGATGTTTGATTGTGATTTTACTGAATGTAATCTACTATTTGTGAGCTTTCCAATTTTAACTCCCTTGGGTTTTATAGCTCTGCTGATTTATCTTTAACTACTTTGCTAGTAGCACAGTTGAAAATGTATCTGTAGTGATGCTGGTATAATATGTTCCTAATGAAAGCATAAATATCTGAGTGAATGTAGCTGGTATGTTCCAGGAAGTAAGAGTTTCTGTACAGCCCAGTGAAAGGTATCAGTGACTAGAACAAAGCAAATCCATGATCTGGGATTTTTTTGATCAGAACTTCTTGAAATGACTAATCTGGTGACAGTGGTGCTTCTGACAAATGTAATTGTTATCCCACTAGCCTCTTTATTTTAGGGAAGGAAGCAAGGGGAAAAAAAAAAAAAGTATGGAAATGGTCTAAATAGTTTGTGCTTTATTTTTTGTTCTCAAACTAATGCCTGGGTTTCTTTTAGCTGAACTAGCTTTTTTGAAGATTTTCTTTAACAAAGTGCAGAGTTTAGAATTGTAATGAAGTGCTCCATTTAGAACTAATATTTATTTAAATCTAATTTTTCAAATGTTAGTCTTGCTTATCACCGTAAGGGTTTTTCCTTTGTGTTAGGTAAACCAGATTTCTTCTCCCCTCCCAAAGCACAGTAAACTAAAGTATTAATTGCTTTTTTGGGCAAATCAAGTAATTCCTCATTACAAAACTCTACCCACCTGCTGTCTGAAACCCCAAGCATTTTGTCGGGTAAGCTTATCACATCAATACTGCAGAACCATTCAAAATTAATAATTAGCTGTGATTAACAGTGTAATCGCTGTAGCGTGGATGTGACAAACATATTCATGACACTTCACAGCCTGATCCAGAGTTACAACATGGCTCTCCTTTGTCCCAGCTAAATGTATTTTATACCAAAGTAGATAGGCTTTGAGTTTAGCCTAATTGTCTGTCTTTTCTGAGCTGTTCTTCCTGGCAATGAGCATTTACACCATCATTTGCCCTAAAGGCTTGCCTAAGCAGAAGTTAATGACAGCTCTGGTGTAGGTTATCTCTCTGCACATGCAGACTCTATCTTCTGTCTCTCTTCTTAGTCTTCAGGAGGTCTTTAATTCATAATGTGTGGGACAGAAGACTAAAACAATGAATAGCATCAAAAAACAGGCAACTGCTTCCTTTTCAATTCATGGAAGAGAAATATCTATATAGACATCATTTTCCTACTTGTTTTTTTCCCCATGCTGCTGCTTCTAAAGAAACACATGGATAACCACAACAGAAATGCACCATCTTTCAATTAAATCTACTGAGTGATAACCCATCTTAAATGATGTGGGGGTTTCTGTGGAAATGAAGTTTAGTGAAAGCTAAGGCCATCTGTCTGAACAGAATATCCGATGCCACTCTACCTGCAGACAGATACGGTCCTCCCGTTACTATAGACCTCAGTACTGTATTTACTAGCTTGCTTGCAAAGCAAATTTATCTTGCAACTACACTCCTTGCTACATAATCAAAATTATCATAAGCAAATATAATTACTGCAGGACTCTAACAAAGGAAGGGCATACTCTTTCCCATTTTCCACTTTTTAATTACTACTATTTTATTAAAGATAAACAGAACTCTTGTCAGCAAAACTTTTTTTTTTTTAATGTGAGTAGTAAAAGAGAGGGATCTAAGATAAGCAGACCTCAATCAATAGAACTGAAAGGTTACTGAAAGCACACATGCTCCTGTTTTTGAAAGCTAAATCAAAATTTATTTTGGCCAATCCATCTCACTTGGTGTCTCCTTTCTTTAGAGATTAATTTACTACTAGAAGGGAGTCAGTTCATTTCCCTCTGTTCTTTTATTCTGCTCAGCCATGTTTCTTAGAAGAAACCGTGAACAGCAGAACAGCCAAGGGCAAATGTAGGGGAGAAAGATCCAATTATGGTACATTGATCAAGGGCTGAGGAAACAGTATTTTGGCAGGGAAAGAAGCAAAGCCAGGGAATAATTCTGCAGGGCTTGTCCCCTCCCTGGCTTACACAGAACTGGAACTCCAAAAGTCGCTGTTATTGCTAAGTTGTAATAACCTGACTGAAGGGACCCTAGAGCCAATTTGAAGCTTCTCCAGAGAAAAATTCCCCCCCTGCTCTAGTGAAACCTTCTGTGCTGTAAAGGATATCTGAGGAAGGAGCTTGTCTCTCTTGGCAAAGTGCTGTATCATAGACTTCGGTAACTTAGGACAGTTTACGATGGAAAGATCAAAGTGAGAGGAGTTTAAAGATTGCTCATCTAAACAGCATATGCTTCTGTTTTGATTTTCTTCATGTCACTTGCCGGAAAGCTGATCTAAATGTAAAATATCTTAAATAATGGTCAGATGTATAATGTATTTTTTTACTTTCGGTGCTTTTTACTTTTTCCTATATTTCCAGATTTTCAAGGTGCTGGAAACTGGTGTTTGATAGTGGATTGTGGTTTTATTTATGTGACTAATATGGCAACTCTCTAAGACTAATTCTGCTGTTCTGAAATTAATAAGTTCAGCTAGGTAGAGCTGCAACGTGACCCTACAGAGCTATTTGGTCAAAGCGACCCTTTATGGCACTTGCAGTGGCATTTTTCCCATTTATAATGCTTCAGTTTAGTCTTTAGCTAATGGGTCTCATCATCAGTGATTCAATCTAAACTTCATGGGCAAGAATTACAATGCAATTACTAGATTGGGATGCACTTCACAATAAAGGTAATTACTGTTACAGTATAGTTCTGGTTCTGTTATATATTTTGCATTTCTTAGTATGGGTAAATCTTAGTTACTATAGTATCTTCTGTTTTATTGCTGTTCTGCCTCACATTTATTTATTTCATGTGTTTATTTTATACGCAACAGTTTAGTTACATGCCTGTAGTGTTGCCAATAGTTCCCAGATTTTTTTTTTTTCTTTTTATCCCTTGATATAACAATATACTTATTTTCTTGGAGGGAGTTCAGCTTCACTCCTTAATGCATCAGGCAAAATCAGTGTGAAAGAATACAATGTTTTGGTGAAATTTATCTGGTCTACATACTAAGTAGGATAACAAGGAGCTCAGCAGAGCAGCTCAACATGTATTCAGCTCCTCTTAGCTTCAAAACCAGTTCACTTTTTTCTTAAAGGTGATGAACTTGCACACACGTGTTGTTGAATGACAGAACCTAAAACACAGATTAGACTCCCATGTAGGTCATTTGTCATAGATCTCTGTTCCAGGTCAATTACAAATTTCTTCCACTAGCCATTAGATAAACATAGAGCTAGAGTGAGGAAAGTACATGGGATCCCTAATTGCCTTTGATACTGGCCATTGGAGACCATGGTATATAGAAAAGGGTTCTTTAACAATTTTCTGTCTAGAGACTCTGTGAGCGGCCCTTAGCCCTGCCCACTGATGGTTTGCTGATCTCTGTATTATTCCAGCAGCTGGGAGTTAGCATTTCAGTAGTTATGAGGGAAAGAATCTGTGTGGAGACTCAGTTTTAGTTATATAAACAATCCAAACCAAAGGAAAAAGTACAGAACCACGTGTATTGCTGGAAAGAGATATAAAAAATGAACAACTACATTATGGGTAGACAAATATGGCTCCTTTTCCTTTTTAGTCTTGTATTAATACTCTGTAACGGCATCAGGACCCATATGAATAGATTATGCAAAATAAACCTCAGATGCAATATAATGATGTGACATTAAGAATTAATTTGTCCTGCTGAAAAGACAGTATGCCCCAAGATGCTTGATGGAATTTGGATAATCTAAGTTTAATTATGAGTTCTGTCACAACCTTAAAATGTTACTCTCTACTGCATTTTCTTCCTTTCCTGCATTGCCCACCTGACTTTCCTCAAAAAACTTTTTGTGGAAATAACTGTAGGTTTTAGTTTACTCATAGTGTTGAAAGCTGGAAGAAATTGTTCAGTCTCAACATTCGCAGTGCTTTGCATTTTTAAGAGAACGTAAAAGTTAAGAGGAGGATTGCTATCTATTTGAGAATGACTAAAACCATTTGTTCTTTCAAAAAAAAAAAAAGCTACTAGGATTTTAAATGATAAGAAGTTTCAAAATATTACAAGTCAAAACACTGAAAAGGTTTTTCTTTCATGACTTTTTTTTTGACATTCTTACTCATCTCATGTAGAAATAGCAAGGTGCTTCAGATTCCCCAGAACTATTTTTTCCCAGCCAAAAAACATAATTATTCCCATTCAAAAAAATCACATAATTTTGTCTACTTTCTTGCTCTTGCCCAGTGCCATGACCCATCTTGCATGATTTACCATGCTACTGGTACGTTACAAATAAATGAGGTTTTTATGGTGGGGGACTTTGGCAAGTGAGAGTGAGCTTGGTGGGTATTCTTGCTCGTTTTCTTTGTTTTCAATTAAGGAGTTTTAATAGTTTATCCAAATGCAGTGCCCAGAAATGTAGTGGATCATCAACTTATGCTGGAAGCTGGCAATGTTGAGAAAAGTTGTTTCAGTATCTGCATGTACCTCTGGTAGTGCACTTCAAGGCTGACCTATGGAAACTTTTTCTTCCACCCTGACCTTTTCCAAATGGATGATGTTGGCACACCTAAATAACATACTGTGCAGATTAGCTTGGTTTTTCTTGAATAGACTGAGAGCAACAAGTCTAGCGAGTGGTACATTGAATCTTGATTTGAAACTGAAGCCCCAGGAGAGCGAAGGTTATCTGACTGCTTCAAACCCACTGAAATGCCAGCCTCCTCAAGAAGATTAATTTGATGGGAGGGGGGAATCAAGAGCCTGCTATTATAGCTTGAAGATTGAACTGAGACAGGCCTTGTCATCTGTAGCCAGCCAGGTTTGTTTCACGTTTGGATTTCACTACTTGAAAATGCTGAATTAGTCCATCTGTTCACATTTAATTTTTCCTCTCTGCTGGGACTTCAGTTGGTCTTCTTGCATGTCACTCAGGCACATTTTCAAAGCATCTACACGTAAAGTATTCATTGCTTTCCCCTGAAATAGCAAAAATTATGCCTGTTACCTTTAGCCTTAGAGGATACTCGGTAGTACAGGGAACATCTGTCCCGAGAATGTGTGCATGCTTCAGCTGTGCCATGCCTTTAGTTGTGTTAGATGAATATTTTCCTAAGGAATTAACTGTAAACTCCATGCTGGGTAGTGTTGCTACCCCAAATTGTTTTAGCTACAATTAAAATGTTCACACTTTGAGTAATATTTCATTTGGATGAAGAGCAACAAGGATAATCAAGTGGAGCTTGCATACACTTTAAATTAGAAGAAATTTTAAGTGGCTTATAGGGGATTGGATGAACCATTTAAAAAAAAAAAAACACAAACCCACAAGCATTTTACGAGCATGATTTACAAGTTTTTTAATTTATACCCGCTAGATTCTATAACTCACTGAGTGTTTATTTAAAATTCTTTTGATTTGCTGGCCCATGAGAAATTTCCCGTAACATAGAGTATGACTGAGATGTCCAGCAGCTGTGACCATGATCTGAAGTCGTCTCACCACTTCAAGTGATTGTGGCTGTTAATTTCCTGGCAAAGTATGGTCTATATGAGGAGTATGAAAACATAGTGTGATATTCATTTTACCTAGTTTTAGCAGCCCTAAAGTCAGGAGTTAGTTTAAACTGATTTATGCAGGGAGGTAAATGCTCATAGAGAAGAATGCGCTCCACCCTAACGTGGGATAAAATCCGCTCTGAAAGCGCTCACCTCTCTCCTATTATTACAAAGGGTCCTCAGATGATAAGGTTGTGCTTGACCACTAGTGTAATCAAATACGGTAAAGCTGAATCCATTTTTCCCCTGACACTTGTAAAAAGCTTTAAAGACAAGGGCTAAAACTGAGTTGCTTTACCTCACTGCTGTCACAGTCATTATAGGAAACAGAGGTTTTGGCCAGGATTTTTTTTTATTGCATGTTAAATACACACTGGTTCCCAGCACAGCAATTACAGGAGCCAGCTAGAAGTTGGCTTTGGCCCCTGTCTCAAGTTAAAGTCGACTTCTACCCTCCTGCCAAGAAAAAGGTTGGAGCTTGTCATGCATGTAGGCATAGAAGTGTGAACATTTGAATTATCTGTAATCTCAAAAGCTTCTTTATATAGCATTCCTTGTTGTTATAACAAGTAATTAAAAACCTTGCAAAACAATATAAGAAACCAATAGAAACACAGAAAACTGTTTCACCAAAATGGCCTCTGTTAGCTTCAAGATACGACATGATTAGCAGTAGTGTTTAAAATCAATATGTAAGAACTAGCTCTGTTCCTGGAAGCAGTTGCTGTTTCGAATTGTGGGTTAGGAAGCCACTGCTTCTGGGACATAACACTGTCAAGTGTTGAACTTTTCTAGCTGCCACCTGAAAGTTTCTTCTGTGAACGTGATGGTCTCTGCAGTGAAGGCCAAGAAAGTTCAGCAACAACCTGTTTCCCAGTTCATGGAAAGAGCATAGAATTGGTGGCAGTAGGATACAGCACAAACAGGTTCTTTAAAACATAGGTTAATATTTGACAGCATTAAAAAAAAAATAAGTCAAAGTACCTGAATAGCCTGATAGCCATGAAATTGCTTCTGCCTCTGAGTATACATTGCTCTCTACTGTTCTGATGCCTCCACTTGACAAGAGCGTTTGGTTAAGTCCCTAAAGTCACACATAGTAAAGCAGATCTCTTGCAACATGGTGGCGCTGTGTATCTTAGTGCTCTGAAAGAGGTACACGAGCACATTTATGTGAGGCAGACTTGAGCATTCAAGGTTTTATATACATGTATATGTAGGCTGATGCACCCATTGGTACCCGCTCTGCTTCTATGAGAGACCAATCAGAATTTGACCTTGTGCACACGTACACTGTGAAAAGCAACACGCAAGTATCTCATTCCTTTAGTCTTATGGGCTGTTAAATAAACCCTTAATTTCTTTATCTTTTATTCCATCTTTCCTGTGCTCTCCACTCCCTACAAAATTCAGTCCAATGCTTCTTCCAGCCAGAAAGCGGATACTGTACAGAGATCGCGGAGGAGGAGTCAGGCAATTGCATAATTGCTTAAATTATCCAATAACCCCTGATTCCTGTCATTACTATGGGCTTTTTCTTTCAATGGGTGGGAACATGAACCCATTCCTTCCTTGCTAGCTCCATCTCTCCTTTAGAGCAGCATTCATTCTACAAAGTTTATGTTTGGCTACAGCACACTGAAAACAGGCAGAGCTAGAGAATAGTTATCCTTTCCATTACCTGTGTCTCTGTGCTGGTTAACTATGATGCTGCTGTTTTTATATAAGTGGAAATCGGTAGCTATGAAGACTATTGCTGTGTTAAGAGGTAGCAACAGATCCCCAGGTCCAATCCCTCTTCCCAGCTGCATGCTGGGTGACCTGAGCTGCTTCTCAGGGTAACCCAGTTAAGCAACGCCAGCAACTGTGCCTCTTTTTCCTCAGAGCTAGTTCTGGCTGTGGTCTGGTGCTGGCAAAACCCCCACGCTTTTTGGGGCCTCAGTTGAATTCTCAGCTCCTGACTTGGCTTCAAGGAACAGCTCAGCTGTGGAGTAAGAGCAACTCATTCCCCTATGTTTTCAGCTTATAGATCCGTATCGTTCAGCAGTGTGTGCTTCTGGCCCCCCACCAATTGCAGTGTACCTAGTGTATCCTATTTGCAAGCAAGTACTTCTAACATTTTGGTGACTGTTAGGAATTCTACCCTATAGCTGTCTGCCTTGCTGGGATTACTCAGTTACTTGTGTGGCAACTGCTGAACTGCTTTGCATCAGTATCTGGTATACGGAGAGAAAGTAAATCAGTGCTCTTTACCTTGGTGTGAGAGCTATGAGCTGCAGCAGCTGAGCTCAGCAGCAGCAGGGAGTTTGGAGAGAAGGGAGGGGGCAGGAATGAGTACCTCAGTCCCAAGATAAGCCGTCTCCACTTGTAAATCACACTGCTGAGGTGTCAAGGCCAAGTGTTGCCATAGTCCTGCCTTCTCTTCTTTGGGCTACTTCCAAGCCGTTTGCAAAACTGGCTTTCTATTCACCTGATCCCTTTGCTCTTAGAGTATTTTGCCATATGCTACTCTAAGGATCCCTAGGTATGCTGTGGGTAACTCTGTACCATCTGTCATCTGTATGCTTTACATCTAGACTCCCCAGGAGCAAGTAGGCAGCTTCAGTAAGCTACAACTGTGTGCTGGTTTTGGCTGGGATAGAGGTAATTTTCTTCAGAGTAGCTAGTATGGGGCTATGTTTTGGATTTGTGCTGAAAACAGTGTAGATAACACAGGGATGTTTTAGTTACTGCTGAGCAGTGCTTGCACAGAGTCAAGGCCTTTTCTGCCTCTCACCCCACCCCACCAGCGAGCAGGCTGGGGTGCACAAGAAGCTGGGAGGGGACACAGCCGGGACAGGTGACCCCAACTGACCAAAGGGATAGCCCATACCATATGATGTCATGCTCAGCGTATAGAGCTGGGGGAAGAAGAAGGAAAGGGGGGGAGTTCGGAATTACAGCATTTTGTCCTCCTAAGTAACCATTACACGTGATGGAGCCCTGCTTTCCTGGAGATGGCTGAACGCCTGCCTGCCAGTGGGAAGTAGTGGATGAATTCCTTGGTTTGCTTTGCTTGTGTGTACGGCTTTTTTTTTTTTACCTATTGAACTGTCTTTATCTCAATGCATGAGTTTTCTCACTTTTACTCTTCCGATTCTCTCCACCATCCCACTGCGGGGGGAGTGAGCGAGTGGCTGGGTAGCGCTTAGTTGCCGGCTGGGGTTAAACCACAACAAACTGACACACATTTGACCAGAAGTTCTTCTGCACCTCATAAGTGTGGACGTTGAGAACTGTGTGTATGTATACCTTGGCACAGAATTATTTTGCTATCAGATATGCTTCCATGACAGAGTGACAAGGCATGTATATTGTTCACTAAGTTAACAAAAGAAGGCTAGGTTCTCTGTTTGCTTAAACAACTGCACCATTAACTGATCCATGATAATTTTCACCAGTTCAGGATCTGATTGCATCCTGGTTGTCAATATAATACCAGTTTCTCTGACTGGGAATCATCTATGTATGCTACTTCATTCTTGGTAATTAGAACGACCCCTTGATAGAGGAATTGCTCTTTTTCTGCTTCTTTTTTCTGTGCTTATGCAGAATCTCGAAGCCTAGGCCTCACAGGGACAGTTGCCCACATTTTCGGAGCTGTGCCATCAGAAGGCTCTGTGGTGTGCAGTCTCCTGTACAGCCTGACTGCCTTTTGGCACTGAACCAACACCCTCCAGAACTGACAGCTATAATAGAAGATGATGTATCACACCTACTAATTTCTGGATTACTGCACAGCAGTTTACCTATTTAAATTCTTCTATGGGATTGGGGACTGCCATGGATTCAAACAGCTGTTTCCAAGCATTGACACTTTCAGAAGTTAATAAAGCTAACTGCAAATTGACCATTGAATAGCAGGAGGAAAAAAAGGCAGAAAATCAACTGTCACTATTAAACAGAAGGTAGCCCTGCATCCCCTGCCTTTAAGTGTAAAGTTACAGAAGTCTGGGGCTTTTTCTCTTTTCAGTGGGTCTGAATTTCTAAACTTCTCATGGGTGCCGTAAACTATAAACTAAATTTGAACTTCTTAACTCCAGATCTCCAAAGTATGCGAAGCAGAGAAGAAGTCTTTTAGGCATAGAATACTTTTCTTTCCTGGCACAAAGCTCTATTGCATAAGTTATGACAAGGAAGGGGAAAAATTTTTTTTCTTAAAACCAGAAAAGTACTCGCTAACTGGACTTCAGCTGTGTATTGCTTCCCACTTCCGTTGCTATGGAAAAAATGGGTCATTAGGTTTCTTTCTGCCTCTTTTCTTCTTTCTCCTGGGAAATTCTTCATTTCTCACTCTGCCTTTTTCCTTACATGACACTAAACAAAGATGTTCGTACCTTTTCTTCTTCATATAACAATGAGGAAAGCTGAATTTTGTGTACCTTTTTATATATTTTGGATAGACCCCATCCTGCTCACAGAAATTGCAGAACTGTTTTGTTGTAGCTTTTGACAACTTCATTAGTTTGTTACCAGTGGAAAGTCATTGCAAACCTCACAAGAAAAACAACCCAAATATCCCTGTGTTGGTACGCCACTGAGAGCCAGGCAAAGTAACTGTGAAGAAACTAAGCTCCTTGTTGGTTATTTTTCCTTAGTAGGAATTAATGAGAGAATGGAAAAGGTAATATAGGAATTTGAACAACCTATGCATCTTCTGTTCATCCTAGTTTTATACATTAATTTTAGCTGAATCAGTGCACCTATTCCTTGAAGACTGCAGGATCTTGTGGTCTATGAGAACAGTATTTCACTACAGACACAAGTTTGCTTTGCAACGTCTCCCTTTTGTGCGAAAAAGAGAAACAAGACTTGAGCTATGTCTTTTAACGGTGTTGCTGTTTTAAAAGCCAGTCCTTGAGGAAGTCTTGTCAATATGATGAATGAGAGTTTAGAAAACAAGTATGTGTTAATCAAAAAAGAGTCTGAGGGGGAAAACTGTTTATTTTTGCCAGAAATTGTAAGCAAAATGTCCAGTTAGGACTTACTGGATTGAAAATTTGATGAGGGATAAAGGCCTAACTGCTGTGCCAAAGTGGTTTTTATTTGAGTTCAGTGGTCTGACATTTTTTGACAATCTAACCTAATACTTGCAGGGTGTTTGCAGGGGCATGAGGGAGAAGGTTACAAAAGCAAATTTTAACCTTCTAAAGGTTACATGCCCAAGGCAGTCCCTCCAGTCAGTGCAGAGAGATGCTCAAAATTCTCTAAGTTAGGCTCTGTAGAGAATAATACAGGACAAGCATCTCCCTCCCTCTCTTCTCTCTCCCTTCCTCCCTCCCCTGGATAATAGATGAAGCTTAAAGAAATTAGCCTTCTTAGTCTACAGCAGAGCATGGCAAAGAGTCCTCAGAATATCAAACTGACAGAATTTGGAAAAAACGTGAAATCTCCGTAATTAACCATGAAAAAGGTGTACTGATAATAAAGGCTTCATGCTTGCAAGTCTGATGGTTGCCTTCGGCCCTAATGTGAAAGATAATTTGTAGAAGCTAATTTTCTGGCTCCTTTTCCAAGAAGGCCCATAAAAGCACCAATTGGTTTTGCTGGTAATCTGTCAAACTGCAACTGGACTGAAATCATTACTTTATTTCACACAGGCAGTCAAATAGTTTTTTTCCACATTAATTCTCAGTCACCAGCGACTCTGGTTACATCTGAATCGGTGACCTGGAAAAGCTCTGAAAGTTGCTGCCAATTCCCCAGAGCCATCCAGATTCCCAGTGAGAGACAATTGCATGGGAGACCAATTAAATAGCATCTGTGAATTAAATAAATCTATAAAAAGAATCTATTTTCCCTGCAACAAGCAGCAATGTACATGGAAATTAGCAGAGCGGTTTTTTTAAATAAATGCCTGATGAACAAATAAGCCTCCTGGGGGAGGAGAGTAGGAGATAAACTTTATCCTGTATAAGCTTGAAATAATGAAAGAGCAAATGAAGTCAAACAGTGCTTCATGCAGGTAGGAGCCCTGTGCATCAGCAAGGTCTCTGCTCCTACCTTCTGCGCTGCTGCAGCTCTAACACTGCCACTGTGTAAATGAAGGACAGGCCTTAACAGTACAGAGCAAAGGGAAATTTGCCATTAACTTGGTTTTCTCCTACTTTACAGGCTTTGTTGAAGGTTGGCAGTGGTAGAAATGGGAATGGGCAGGGACTGGCTATGTCTTGATGAGGTGAAGAAATGTGATTTGTGTGAGGCTCTCAAGGCAGAAGGGGAATGCAGATTCATAAGCAGTATCCTCTGTGAAACATGGGGTACTTTATCTACAATTTGCTGGCAGTCCTCAAAAATACAGCTGATTGGGGAAACACTGAGGGAGTCATTTTATTGAAATTCTATCCAAAGCAAAATGCATTTCAAAATTTTGCAAGATTTTTTTAGGAAGAAAGAAGAGTAGGAGACATTTTTGAAAACCCTGGTTTATCACATACTTGTATTTTTCCAAATTAAATATTTTGATTTGTTTAATGCTTATAATTTTATTGTTGATGTTGCCATTTGTTCTGATTTGGGATTTATATGTCCTAACTTCATTTCGACTGTGACTTTTTTTGTATAGCAAAAGAAAAAAAAAATTAAAATAGCCTGAATGTCTAAAGAACTAAAACAATTTATTTAAATGTCCCCTTTAGGTACTTTTCACATATTTTTTTTTATTTTTCTCTCCAATTTGGAATGAAGCCACGTTCCAAATCTCTGTATCTTTTGAGGAACAAAAATTCCTGTTTCCCACACAGCACCAGGGATCTTGTCATTACTTCCAGTCAAAAGAATGATTAATGGTGTCACTACTGTTTGATAGTAGTCTAGGATGGATTAACCTTCAGTACTAAATCAAAATTGTACAGACAGCTTAGGATACACAGAGTTTTTCTGTTTCTTTTTTTGTGGTGGTGCCTTTTTATTTCTCCTTAGACTATGAGGACTTCTATGCATTTCCTACTTTTTATGTAAACTCATAAATGCATCATTTAGCATAATTTTTGTGCTGCCATATTCATCATCAACAGCCTTGGTTTTTATAGGTTTGATCAACTGCTTGTAGCCCAAAAGTAGATTTTAAGTATTTTCTACCCAAAATCGATTACCACAGAAAAAAGAGAGCTTTGATAGAAAAACTAAACCTGTTTACATTCCAATTTTTTTTAACTAAAACAGGCCTATTTTTACATAAAGCTGTAGAAGTTGACTATTTTTTTGTAGCTCATATCAGTAATAATACAACAAATGCTCAATATATCAAAGAATAAACTTTGCATATTCTGATGCAGAACTGGAGGCATGGAAATGGACAGTTCATAATGATTGGGAAGACAGTTGGTGAACACAGGTGCTTCTGAAGCTCCTGCGTCTCTATAGTTATTTGTCTTGCAACAGGCATTTGCCAATAAGTCCGTTTTGATGGTGCTCCTTGTGACCTCTAATTTTCTTCCCTGTTTTCTCGCCATTTGCCAAAGATGCTTAGCCACTGCTTGCCAAGAGAGAACAACCCCCCGCAATATGGCCATGTGCATTATCCACCTAGAGCTAAGGCCCAAGCAGGTCTGTAGCAGATTGTCCTGCTGCTTTTTGGGACCTCCAGAGCCTGCTGGGTGACAGATTTTCTAGAAGTTTGTCAGTGAACAGATTTGCCACCCACAAAAGTACAGACTGTCTCATGCATGTCAGGTTACTTAAAGTCAGATTTTTCGCTAGACAAGATAAAGGATAAATTAATGGGTTTACCTTAAAAACGTAACGTTGCCAACGTGGAAAAAAATATTTTTAAAACAACAACATGCATATTTTGTAATGGTAGATTGTAACTGCTCTAGAGGCTCTTTTGGTTTAAGCAGCTGTCTAATTGCACTGTACAGCTCTCCTGGTTTTATTGCTAAGGGCAAAACTGGAAAGTTCCAAGACACGGCACGAGCAACCTGTCCCTTTTCAAGCTCTTGTTTCATTAACTCTTCTTCGCCATTGCTGGATACTGGTTCTGGTGGTATTATTTGTGAGAAAATGTCATTGAAGCTTACAGATGTTGCTACGTACTTAGACTGTCATGTGGCCATTAGTCTGCTAATGCTTATCCTTCTGGCATAATGTAATTTTATCTCTGTTTTGTTGCTGCCACAGCCCAGACTCTGTGCTTCCATCAAGCTCTTTATTGTCCTTTGTAGCAAATTCTGAACTTTAACAGACTCTGGGTCGTTTTCGTGCATCAGAACCCAAAATCTGGGTACATATTTAAATACTGAACTGCAGTCTTGGAAAGTTTTGCTCAAGTTCAGCATACCAAGCTTCTTACAGCCTGGCATTGCCGTAGTGCTCTCTAGAGGTGTATGTTGGACTCTAAAGGCTGGCAGTGAAGATAGGGTACGCTGTTGTGTTGCTCTCATGGACCTGGATGTGCAAACTCGCCACCTTCTGTGTGATACATTGCATCTCTCTCATTCTATCCACCTTGGATGGAATTATCCATGAAAAATACAAAAATTGGATGCCTTTTTGACAGAAGGTAATGATGCTTCTGACACAGTTGGGGTTAAATACAGAAGCAAAATTGTAAAAGCTCCTCTTTGTTTGCTGAAGATCTGGCTTGGGTTGAAATCACTACAGCCCTGTGACTCCAGCGAGTTCTGGATCAGGCTCTGTATTGTTTTCCTTGTGTATATGTACATGGATAATACTAGTATCAGCTTCTTGATTATTCTTAATTTTTTCCACAAGTTGCAGAGAACTGGAAATGTTCCAGTGGCTTCCGCCAAACAGTAACACATTTAACCAACCTCTTACTTGAACAGATTGTATCTCTGGAGTTTATTTGCTTTTTGCAGACATACTCTCAATTCTTTCCAGGTCTTATTAGCTATCATTTGAGAAAGGGGAAAAAAAATGAAACACATTTTGATTACATGTATTGATCTTCTACTTTAATCTTTGTTGCTCAGATACAGGTATGTCTTGCATAAGCCTTGACGGTCACTGAAGATTTATGGAGCTTGAAAGGATTAACTCTGAATTCAAGCTCATGGTATTTTTTTTTTTTCTTTTCTCCTCATTTAGGGTTTGCTTTATTATTCAATGGATGGACTAAAACTAGCTCCCTCAAAGAGGTTCTTAAAAGCACATGTATAGAAATATATCTACTATCCTATTTACTCAGGGGTGAAATCATATTAACATTAATACTTCAAAAGCAAAAACATATTCTGTGCATAGATGATATGTTGGTGCCCTGAATGAAAGGTAATTTTTTCTCTCCACGTCTCAGAGCAAATTAAAGCTTGTCCATACTGACTGTTTCGGACTGATAGGAAGCTTATGATTTGTGCCCCCCCCCCCCCCAATAAATAAACAGATATTTTTACAGTATTTCCAAAAGAGTTCTTCATAAAGGATTATATATTCTGTAGGGGTTTACTACTTATCCTGCAGTATTGCTTGTTATTCCTGACACTTCCTCCACTGTATCATCTGCTTCTGTAGAGGAAAGGAGAAAACAGCTTGTTTTGTGGAGAGCAGTGAGCAAGCCATCGGTGGGCAGGAAGAGGGGAAACATGCATTCATTTTGGCCCTCCCACTCAGCCCAGCTTTTGTCCGGTCCCCCTGCATTTTTGGGATCCATAGCAAGGTTCCTTGGGTCAGAGATATCACAAGGCTACCTTTCTAGAGTCTCTAAATGACATTCATGGCATGTCATTGCTTGAGCACGAAGGATGCCGTGGTAATGCAAATGACTCCTGTGCATCGAACTGCTATCACCCCGGGAGTGACTCTTTGCCTTCAGTTTATTCCTAGTTCTTCTCATGGGACACAGGGATGACTCAGAATGTTAAAATAATCCATGCACAAAGTTAAAATCTAGATACCAGTATGGATTCAAATCTCCAGTGACACAAATACCAATGTATAGGTGCTTCCAGTAGAATTTCCTGAATAGACTGTTTTCATTGAACAACCTTCCCTCCACCCATCCTTCATGGATCAATCAACCTTCATTCCTTCTGCCAGTAGACCCTCCACTTCTGTCCTCAAGTACCCATTTTCAGGTTCTGACTAATATCAGTAGAGGTGATAAGTCTACATCTCAGTTGACCACAGAGAGCAGTGGATTTCTGACTGGAATACTTTTCTGGCTGCTTCTTTGTGATTGCTTGGACTTAGATGAATCAGTCTTAAAGGAAACCTGATCCCAACTGTTCTGAGTCTTGACACATACTTGGATATTTCCTAGAGGCCTCTGAATGTCTCTATGTCAAAGGGAAGTGGTGATATTTGCTCAACAAACCTCATACCTTTGTCTTTATAGCTAGATTTCAAATGTCCCTTGCTGTCCTGTGCCAACATGGCCCTAAATAAGCTTAGCAACAGCTCTTGCATTGCATGACTAAGATATAGACAGCAAGAGAAAATCCAGACAGAATCAAAGAAAGAGTAAGGTAAACCCTCAGATACCATGATAGCAAATACGTTACAAGAGCCTGAATAGAATCACCAATTTCATGACACTTTCCCATTTTGGCTTCCCCTTTTTGGCCTTCTAAAAGGAACTCAGATTTAACTGAACATCCATACCCATGAACGTGCACTGCACTTGGCGCTTGATCACCATCAGTTGCTGTTCACTCTGCTATCTTCTAGCATTGCTTTCAGCTTAGCTAGATTAAGGTAAACTCAGTCACCTCCATCCATTCTGTGATGCTGTATTGATACTAGATTGCTTATGCTACTGCACTAGATTGGTCTTGAGTACTATTTTTTACCCCGAGTACAGTGCTGCTCAGATTTTCTCTCTAATAGCCCCACTGAAAATCCTGTATGCCGAGCAGGGAAGGGAACAATCCTAACTAACCCCTGCTGGAAAAAGAACATGCACAACAGCCCAAAAGGAATGAAGGCTACAGCCAGTAAGTCTTTGCTGTTCCAGTTACCTGGCCAGCATTTCCAAAGACTGCATTGCTAGTCTTTGTGAGATCTGCAATCAGCTTGGCCATGCATTTGGAAAAGAAATTAAGCTTCAGAAAATCTGAAAAAAAAAAAAAACAAACAAAAAAACCCCCAAGAGGTGATCTGTCACAGTCTTTACTGCACTTCTTCCCTAAATATTAGGTTCTTGGGCATTAATCAAGCAGTATTAAGCAAAATCCATTGTAGGTGACTTGCTGAGCTAAACCTATAAGCTGTTGTTTTCCATAATAGTCAGCACTGTGCTTCCAGAAGGTGGCACCAATTATTGTCCAATGGACAATATAATACACTTACCATATTGATCATCTTAAGGCAGGAAGGATAAGGCTTTCATTTTGATGTATTAAAAACGCACAGACTTACCAAAATTCAGTGCCAAATAAAAGCCTGACTAAGCAGAAAATGGCCATGTGGCTTGGGCCTTTCTTACTTAAGGGACTGGCTGTTCTGAGGTGATTTCATGGCAGCTGTAATTATCGAAGTGTTGAACAGAATAAATCATCTTAAACTAGAGCCATTTACTTGTAAAAGCCATCAGCAAGAAGTGTCCCTAAGTCTTGATTTCTTTCCTAACTTGGACCATAAAATTTTCCCTCTAGAACGACTGCTGCACGGACCAGAGTCCTCAGGTGCTTGTTGTAGAGCTTTATCAAGTATTTGTTTATGTTTATAATTCTCTTAGGTAGTGGGCACCCTAGTGTAGGAGAAAATCAGTGATGCGTCTGATGTGAATGAAAACTGTGCCTTTTGGAAAGGGGAAGGACACTCACTGGTGCAGATGCTCCCCAAAAAGGCATGAGAACTTCTGTCCTGTGGTGTCACAGTAGCATTCAGGATTACTTCAGCTCTCATTCAACTGGTGAAAAATGCATGAACACAGGTACTGGTGCTGGTACTATTAAAAAGGTGATTCCCCCTGAACCTGCATCAGCATTCTAGCACGACTCTCCCTGTGTTTACTGTTTATTAGCTCTATCTATTATTGCTTGAATAGTTCTCTTGGATATGCATCCATTCTTTTACAACTTTCTTGTGGTAGTGATGCTATTGCAGAGCCTTTTATGTGTTTAGGAATTTAAAAAAATGTGACTGGTATGAATGGACTCTCCAATTTAGTAGAAGCCTTGTTAGTTTGGGTTTTCAGTTCTTGTTAGCTGATCCAGTGAGGGAGCTTGTTTCCACATGGCCTATGTTGGGCACAATGGCCCAGCCATGGTCGGAAAAGTCCTTTTTATGTAGAGAAGTAGGTTAAGATGTGCACTTGTTGATGGACAGCTATGGGGCTTGATTAATTAGTTTCCATACCATCCTTTCTCTTGCCTTCCAGAAATAAATTTGACAACATAAGCTAAAATACTCTAAAATAACAGAGGAAACACTGAAAAATGGACAAAAAGGGAAAATCTTTTGCTCTCAAAACTTGTGCTGTGTCAGGTGGACTGTTGTGAGAAATGTATGTGCCAATTAAGAAATACTGGAATGTTCTACTGCCCAAAGAAAAATGTTTTTAATTAGCATTTTTCTCCAGTATATTTTGAAAAGGGCATATTTGAATATTCCAAAAGATTCATATAGCTAAGTGCCTAGAGCCCCTGACATGTTTAGAACTGATACTATAATCACATACAATTTAATCTCTTTCATTCCAAGTTATCATTAAGGGATGTCATGCTTGTAAAGCCAGCAAAGTATATGCCTGCTGTGGCCTGGCGGGGGTGTGGAAAGAAAAAAATTTATAAATTTCATATATATGTGTGTGTTTATATTTTTATATTATATTGTATTATTATATATGTATATGAAAGAAATACATAAAAGATTTTGCAGGAATAATAGGAAACTGGCAGTCACCCAGATGTGGTGAAAGTAAAAGATACTAATCTTGTTTGCCAGAGGTTGGAGTTACAATAATGGACATGGATATCTTAGCAGCAGTTATAAAATTCCAGATTCAATGCTATGTACTCCTGTTGAAGTTGTTGGAAGATAAGGGTTTGTGTGCTAATAACATTTTTAATCTTTGTGGTTCCTTGTTAGTTTGGAACTTCTAATCAGTAATCGCTTTTCTCTAATTCTGTTTTTCAACATCTGGTTTTTTTAATTAAAATCCCTGCGTGATTTGCAGCTTATTCCTCATCAGCTTGTCCTCAGGACTGGCATAAAACCCAGTTAATTTGTTGTTCTGTCTAAATAAGTAAAAGGGAAGACAAAAATACATAAAGCTTCCTTAATATTGTTTAGTATGAGCAGATTTTAAAACAAAACAACCCTACCAAATCTACAAACACTATTAATACTGTCTCATTGCTTTTGGTGGCTCTACGTCTCAATTCCTTAGTTGCTCTTCTAAGCACTTTATCATGTAAGCTTAATCTCCATGTACAATCTGCAGCATTGACCTGAAAAATCTTAAAATCTTTGTTGCAAAATTATGTTTGCGTGATCGTGCCAGTCACCAGAAACCCCACCATTTTACTTCACTCCATTTCTTCTTCTCCACACCTTTGTAATAGTTTTGGGTAGCAAAGGTTTTCTGTCCAGGACACAGCCTAATGTAGAGGTAGATGTCTGTACTCTAAAATCACAACTGTTTTTGTAACAAAAAAATGTACATCTAGGTAGAATTGAATATATACGGATGTATAGAGAGATGCTCTGCTTTCCAACACAAAGGCATTTCATCTATTTGCCTTCTTTAATAGAAATGCTGTGCCTAGGCAAGATAATTTCTGTGTTTGTTTGTTTAACTTGTAGCTGTTGCCAGGGATTTTTTTCAATACCCATTATGTTTGTGTTCAGATTGTATAATATTTCTTTTTGCATTAGGCTGTTCAATTACGGCAGGCACACAACAGCAACACAGGGTAACAGTGAAGAGGTTTTTACAATGTGGGTAAAATATGTGAAAAGAAATATTATTTTTCCTTTTAGCAGCCTTTTATTATGCCAGAAGTTTCCTCTAGGGAATAAACAAAGGAGATCCTCACAGTCTATTGCATTGTGTATTAGTTGGTTTGGTTCATCATTCATTTTGCACTGGCGATGGATGCAAATTGAAACCCTTCCAAACAGCCTGGAATCTTTCAAGCCTCCCAAGACTTGAGCCTCCATCTGCAACTAATTTTGCAGATGATTCATCTCTTCTCTTCAAAGAAGATATGGGTGCAAATTATAATCGTACTAAGCCATCTCAAACTTTTGAGATGTTCAGCTGAATGCAAATTTGCATCTGTTTTCCTTACAACAGGCTGAACCCAAACTTTAACACTTAATCCCCTGAGCTTTTAGAGCACTGGGTGCTCTCCAGTTGTGAGAATCAGGCCAGTCATTTCTGTGCTTATCCATGACTTTTGGTGTCTATACTGAGTGCCAAGTCAGTCACAGTCAGAATTTGTCAAAGGGTACAGCATTTTCTAACACAGAGTAACACGCCAAGTGTCATGAGCCCCACGATTGAGTTGCACGTTACAATGCAGAAGAGCATTTCAATAGATGCCCAAATTACAGCAAGAACTGCAACTCAGCGTGGCTCAATAATGCTGATCCTACCCTCTATGGGCTAGATGGTAAATCTTTATCTCACATTGGGGAAGAGCTGGCTGCTCAACTGGACCCAGAGAAAGTTCCTTTCCTATAAGGAGAAAAAAGGTGTTTGCAGCCTGGTCTGTGGTACACTGGCTTTCCTAACCCTGACTTTCTACCACCTTTACAGTTTCCCCTTTAGTATCTAGTGTAAATGCTGCCTCTTTCTTGCGTGTGCTCTCAGACATAGGCTAGACAAGAACACCAGAATAATGCTAATGCATTTTTAATGCCAAGTTTGGGGTCCATGTCTGCACTCTTAAGCAGATTGAATCTCCACTGATTTACCTCAATACCAAGAGTACCTGGTCAGACCTTTAAAAATGTCATTTTGGTTTTCAGTCTTTATTTGTATCTCTTTCTTGTGTCAACACTGTTACACACTAGAGAAGGTCTGAACTCTTACCTCTTCCTTTCATTGCTGCTTCTTGCAGCTGCTTTTCTCTGCCTTGGAGCTGCTGCTCTTTCCCACAGACTCTGTCGTCTCTGCTAAGATCTGTCATGGACTGGCTCTTGGAGGACGGGTTCACGTGGGTCACCACCCCAACCTCCACGAGGACATGGCCTTCTGCATCTGGCATCTGTTTCTGATTCTGATAAAGAGAAGTTGATGGTGGGTCAATTTTTATATGGCTCTGTTGAGAAACTCAGAGGTGTTTAGTTTCTGTTGCAGGGTAGCTTTGACTCTGCATGTTAGCCTTACAGGAGCTGAAGGTTCTCAGTTTCATTCTGATGCTATGTAGTCTTAATTTTACACACTGTTCTTTTTAGAAAATGCTGTGAATTCCTTCTCTATCTTAGATGTCACTTCTGGTTTAGTCACCCTTGACTAAAATACAGTAGACACTATCTACTTTCTTGATGTTTGCTTTTGCTTTCTATGTGATGGTAGTGCCTATGTTGCAGAGTCTCACTTGCCTAGGCTGATTGTGCCTGTGTTTTGGATGATAACGCAGTAGCTACTATGAAAAAAAAATAGCATAAGTATTTTTTATATTTATATGAAAAGCATAAGGTCAGAAAAAAATCATTATGCCAGCAATACTAAAAAAAAATTCTGCAGTCGAAGCACAATGCTTGCTGTGACGGGTGTTAAATCAGAGCACAAGAAAGCACACGTTGGTGTGGACAGACCTCGGTTCTCTGGTGCACGTGCTTAAGAACTACTGCTCTAAAGCTACAAGCATTCACTGCCCAGTAATGCTAGGATTTGTGTGGCTTATTCACTTTACCGTTTTGTCTATGCCTGGAAGTGCAAAGGAGTATTTCAGCCTCGCCCACGCTGTGTCACTCTGGTTTCTGTTCATTTCCCTTAATGGAGCAGCCACGTGGCCACTGGCTATACTAAGTCCACACTAAGTAGTGAGGCAGCCAAGCAGGGCTGGGATGTGCAGAGCAAAACAGCTGAGAATGCTCCCTCAGCATGTATATTGCACTGGAGTTGGGTTATTTTTTACTGGTGTTAGCATGGCTCTGTGAACTGGCAGTTGCCATCAGCCGGAGTGCATTGGGCACGTTCTTGGACATCATCTTCCAGTCCAGTACATTCAAAACAGATTCAGTTCATGCACTTTGAGACAACCCTGTGTCACGAAGGAAAGTAAAGCATGTAAGGACAATTGGGAGATTAGTTTCAAAGCAGCGCACCAGATCCCAACTGAAGAAGTTAAGGAGGACTGACTTGGGAATCCCCAGAAATGAGGGACTTCCCACAAGGGTGTGTGCAGCCTGCCATGTATCTTTAAAACTGTGGAAATAAGAAAGAAGGACACATGCTGCTCTGTGCATTCCTGTCCTGTGATGGCCCATAGTGGGACTGTCTGGTCTGTGCAGGACAGCTGGCCCTTCTAAATAAGACAGTCTCCTTCTGCCACAGAGCTAGGAAGTACATGGATTTCTAGCTTTTTTTCCTTTCCCCCACCCCCTTCCCTCTGAGCTTTTCAACTGCTGAAGACTTCCTTCACTTCAGAGTTGCAGACAGCAAGATCCCCTTTAGGGGTCGTCACAGAGAGTTTCTGTTCCCATTCATCAGGGATAGGCACCTTATCAAACCGCCCTGTTGGTTTTGCTACCACATTGATACAGAGTTCTTTGGGCGTTTAGTTTATAAAGTTATTGCTTTGACATTTTTCAGCTGTAGAGCTGGTGCCTCACATCTTGAGTGAGCCATTTTTATGCCAGGTTGTTCATTTACAGTAAATCATCAGAAGGTGGTTGGAAAGGAACAGATTTGCATGGAAACTACATGATCCAAGTTTGAAATTAACCTTTTCTGTACAATCAGCCACATAACTGGCATACTGGTACTACCTCAGCCTTGCCACCTCATAAACTGTCTGTCAGCTTCAAATGATCCAAAGAGCTTTGAAATTCAGTTGTATTTGTGTGTATTTTTGTTTTCATGTATATAAATATGTTCTATACCTTATAGATATGTTAGAATGTGCTAGAAGAATTGCTTCTTTTCTAATAACATCATATATGCAGTATGGAAATATACTGATCTCAGATACCTTTGTAGTTCTGTATAAAGCTTACAGCCTGAAAGCACAGGCATATAACAGCGAAATCCGAATGCAGAACAGAAATATTTTGTATTAACTTGTAGATTAAATTGGTTGCATAGCAAATGTATTGCTGAGTGCTATGTGTATTTGTGTTTCTGAAGTACAATATAACTTCTTAATTCACCGTGCCCCTGAGTAACTGTGGGATGCTTCATACTACAAGACAAACAGAGCACTGGGTAGTCTTGAATCTGGTGTTATGCTCAGGCTTTACTGAGCACAGTTCTGTAGCTTTGCAGTAAGATTTCTGCTCTCCATTGCAGTGGCTCAGGACATTGGTATTGTGTAATTTGTTAGGTTATGTGATAAAGGCTCGTTGTTTCAAACATGAAGGAGCACAGAGGCACCATAGCATTTGGGGGACCCCAATATCCCAGTCAGAGACTGGAGACCCAGACCCTACTGAGGCTGGCCCAGGGGACCCTCAGCCCCAGGGGCCTGGAGGGTCACTCGCACTATAGGTCAATGGTAAATGGTCTCCAGAGCACCTTACAGGCAAGGGGGAGTTACCACCTGAGGTGCAGGTCTCATTATGGAGTGTAAGGGGGAACATCTTGGGATGCTTAGATGTATTGGCTTAGGGGAGGAGTCAAAGGCATGGAAAAGAGAGAGGGATCAAGGTGGTCTGGGAAGGAACAAGCATGGAAAAATAGAAACGGGGTAAAAGGGACCGGTCTGATAACTGCAGTTTGTCCTGTGTTCTCAGTAAGCTCAATTTCTGTCTTGCTGGGTGAGGGACTCTCTGTTCTGAGTGCATTTGTGTGTGTATGGGGGTCTCGTTGCCAGCAACTGGAGTTGGACCATGGGTCATAGGGGTTCATGTGCCTGTGGTGCCAGCAAAAGGAGCGAGCAACAGTGTGTACATCAGTGTGCAATTGCTAGTGAGTACAAGCCTGGACTACCAGTGAGTAGAATAAGAGGCTGGGGAGCCAGATATCAAGGCAAATGTGAGACTGGGCCAGATACCAGTGAGACCAGAGAGTTTGCAAGTTGGCTACGGAAGGGACTCAGAAGTCCAAGACAACTACTAGGGAGACCGTAAGGTCTATAAGTCTGTGGGGGTTGACCAAGTGCGATCCATTTGCGTTTGTGTGTCTCTGGTGAGGCAAATAGAGATGAGAGGATCCAGGGCCAGTTACTGGATAGGCAGAGTGCTTAAGACCGGTTACTGGAGGGATATTTAGTGTGCATGCAAGAGCATTTGTGGACCAGCAACTGGAGTGGGGCTGCTGGTCTTGAGGTGTCTGCAGCTGGGGAGAGCAAGGACTGAGGGCAAGCTATTAGATAGACTGAGTGTCTGAGGCCAGTTGCTTAGGGCATCTGCGTTGTGTGTGTAGATATATACGTTTATAAATGTGTGTGTGTATGTATATTTTCCACTAACAGGCTTTTATCCTGCTCAGCCACAGAGCAAAACAAGAGGGGGCTGTTGATGCTGTTTGTTTGTGTGAGTGCTTAGTGTTTCTGTCCGCAATGAGCCATGTAGCTGGCCATGTGTCTACGTATATATTTGTTGTATACCTGTGTTTGTGTGGGTCCCTGTTGGGAATAGACGCTCAGCCCCACTACTCACTGGACCTGGGAATATGGAGCTGCAGCAGCCTCGCCTCTATCTGGCTACTGCATTTGGCAACTCCTAACATGTTTGTTGCAAACTCTATGAATGCTAAAAAAGCAATAAGGTATTCAGTATATATTTTTCTATTATGACTGCTGAGAAATAACAGAAAGTCTTCACAAGCAAAATATTGCATAAATTGCTTCAGACCTCCTGCAGCAATAATTTGCTACTCTGTTTGGTGATCACTGAAAGATTAAGCCAGAGAGCAATGTTCTGTTCTGCACAGACAAGAGCAGACTGGATTTTTTGTGTGTCATAACATCCATTCTGTAACAGGCTGGAAAAAGCTGCTGGAAAAAAATCCTGATGAGAAAGAAAAGTTAGTTGGCTGAAAAAATTTTACAGAACAAATGCACGCTCCATTTCTAAGCGAGTTCTTGTGCAGATGATATACTGCCCTCAATTGGTACACTTAACTTTTGCTGATAGAAGTCCTGCTGCAGCTTGCTTATAAAACATAGTGACAGAAGGCTCAGAACAGTCTTCTGTGTTAACCCTAGTAAGTTCGTGATGAAACCCCACCAAATCAGTGTGGTGTCATTTGATCTGCATTCTCTATTCATTTGTACCTTGGTTCAAACACAGCTTATTTGAGGGAAATGCTTCCAAACCTCTTACAAAAACCTAGACAACAGCTCTTGAAATATGGCTGTGAATGTTCTTCATAGCGCTCTATTCCATTCATTGGATTATTTTGGGATCTTTTTGTTTGGTTCCCTTTTGAGTAAAAGGAAAAAAGATTGTAATATTTCCAAACCAGCAAGAGGTTTAGTCACAAAAAAAATAAATACAACATTACCCTTCAGAAGATAAACATCTCACAGAGCTTGCTTCAGGACTCGTTACCTTGACATCTTATAGACAAGCAGTTGAAACCTATGAGATGAGCTACTGTTTATGCCAGATCTGAAACTCCTCCTCCTACCTGCTGTCAGTCTGTTCAAGCATAAGTAAAGTTGCCATCAGGTGTCTTCTGCAGGTGGGTGGCGGGTAAGTAAATTGGCTCTTCTTGCACTTCTTGCACATTCAGTTATGATCTGTTTTGAGTCTTACTCGTTTTCTGGGAATGGGTCATGTGTAGTCATAGGTTAGGTAATAATTTGCTGACAGACTGGCTGTCAGAATAATCCATAATTATGTTTTTCTTGGCCTGACTCTGATGTCTCAGCAGCTACTGTCAAGTCCAGCCTTAGGTAGACAAATCACTGCTGTTGCGCCATTGAAACCAGTTCAAGTAATACCAGTATCACACCCACAGCCTCCACATGATGACACGCTCGTATGCCTGAGTAGGGAATTTGCATTCAGGAGCTTTTTGTTGCTGCTTTTCAGGAGGGTCTACGGCTATACAGATCCAGGCTCTTCCTCAGGCTTAAATTCAACACGATCACATTGAAATGTTCATTTAGCAACATTTCAGTGGCCAGATAACAGCAGCTGGGTTTCTCTTCTACATTTCCATTGTGTTTTCTCAGCTGACATTTCTCAGAAAAATCTTTTTCACTCATCCAAATCAAGTCTAGAGCTAAAGGGAATCCCCACCTGTCATAACCTCAAATCCCAGTGTAGGGTCCTCACTCCCACCATCTCGGAGTGGGAAAAGTTACCTTACATATATAGCTGACTGTTGTTCCAGATACCCCAATCATTCCCAACATAAGAGCTTATGGCAGACAAACCCAAGAGCTCTTCTCATGTTGGAAATGACTTGGTTGCCTGCAGTCATGCATGAAAGCGAGGTTCGAGGGGAAGAGATCATAACTTATTTTGATGTGGGCCACTTCAAGAGGGGCAAGGAGAACCGCAGTTCAGCTGGGCCATCAGCCTTGGCAGGAGAGAAACAAGTTCCCCTCTTGGTAGCCTCTATAATGCAGAGGAACACTGCATAAAGCAAGATTTACAGCAATGGAGAAAACAACTTTAACATGCTGTCTTAAAAAAAAGACAGATTATGCATCCACATTACACTTTTAATATTTTTTAGTACGAAATTGGCAGGCTTATACCACTACTGTGCTTTCGTCTGTTACTGAGAAAACACAGATTAATTGTGATCAGCCAATGGTGGTTATTTCAGTGTGGAAACCTGATCCTTAGCCTCTGAGCAAATTGCTGTAAAAGAAGGCTACAACTTTTTTTTTTCTTTTTTCTTTTTCTTGGCTCAATACTGGCCTTTCAGGTAAAGTCTTGTTCTGATCTGATGGCTGTAATCAGCAATGATGTATAAGCGGGTGTGTACATAATCTTCCCATTTTTCAGCATAGGTCTGTCGTCTTCTTTGTGTGTTTTCTCATCTGACATTTCTCAGAAATGCCTCTTTCACTCATCTAAATCCAGTCTGGAGCTATTATATGATAGACAGATTACAGCGTTCGTGTGCTCCCATACTGAACCAAGCTACAAATGAAAAATAAATCTTACCTGATCTTGACATTTGGTAGAAATATAACTTTTTCCAACTGTCTTACACTTAAAACAAGTAGAAGTTGTTGCTTGACTTCTCTATCTCATTTATAACTTTCTACACTGTTTGTCTCCAAAATGTAAAGAAGGAAGTGACAATAAGAATGAAATTTGTAAGGCTTTTGGCTGGGCTTGCACAGCTACCTGCAAGAACTCCCAGCCAGACCCCTCAACAATTTGTTATTGCCATGATGCTCTGGACCTGGGTCACATTACATTCACAAATCTAAAGTTGGACCTCATGGTTCTCAATCTTTTCTTCTGTTGTCCAGAAGTGTGTGTTATTTTGATTTTTGAAGTAGTGTTTAATAATCCCCAACAAGGATTAGAGCTGTGTTGTGTGGCACAGCACACAAAGACAATGTCTGTCCTTGAAACCCTACAGTCTAGGATAATAAACAGTATATACCAGAGGAGGAAAACAGTCAATGGGAATAAAAAATGATAGGTGTCCTTTCATAATCACTGTAGAAACCAAAGGCAAGTGTTTGACCTCATAATCTGTCTTCTACTGATCTTTGTCACCCCCACGATAGTGGGAGAAATCAGGTTATGGAACCATGGAGTGGTTCCTTAATAGGGTGATACTTACCAAGACTGGCAGTAAGGTGACAGGATCAGAGTCTTACCAGTTCTCAGCTGCAGCTCTGTACCCCAGGACCATGAGGAAACCTCTTGCCCACACCCCCCATTCCTTGGCTGGGCTGGAACAGCATCAGATGCAATAGTTATCACAATTAATGAAGTATACTCTGATCAAGACTCATACTAAAGCTGCTTTATGCCACTTAAGCGTTATAGCAGGTATTTTAAAAAGCATGACTATTTACACCCACTGTCTGTGGATAGAAGTCTGTAAGTTGGCCTCAGTGTCTGTGAGAAGCCTACTGTTAGTAAAAAGTTAATAATAATTATTGTAAATATTATTCTTCTCAAATTCAAGAAAGTGGACATATTTAAATCCAGACAGTTCTGGGCAAAATAATAGCTGGTCTCAATTTACATGTTAATAGGACATTTTCAGCATGACACAAGCACCCTATCAACACGAGTGGTGTCAGCCAAGGAAAGTGGGGAAATGCACGCACTGGGAGAACACCGAGCTCCTCATTCCCCGCATGGGCCCTCCAAAACTGTGTCAGAGTATGCTTGTGGTCAGTGCAGGAAAGTTTGCCCAGATACCTCTAGAGATCCAACTGTTTTGTGACAAAGGATATTTCCCTTGCTTGAGCTGTCCCTTCAGATTGTGATTTATTATTATTATTCTAACATCTACAGGCCTGGTTGTGCGAGGTATTGTACTAACATCAGAAGTGACAGCTCTCACCCTTCAAATCTGCTGCCAGAGACAAGGTATAACAAATAGGCAGGAAAAACAAAAGGCAGGGGTTGAAAAGGGATGGAGTAGTAAAAATGAAGGTTTTGAATATGCACTACTTGGCTGTTTATTTCCTAAGCTTCGATAGCTTTAATAACATTGCATATATATTGATATGTCAGAAGGCTTAGAGAAAAGGAAATTTACATGATTATTAATTATATGTATACATTTCTTGTAATATTTAAGAACTGTAAGGATTTTCTAGTGATTGATCAGTATTGCCTGGATTTTTTCCACCTGTGGTGTCTCAGATAGCAAAGTGCAAACTGACTTTTATCATGACACGAGTATATTTCAGATCAGCTGTATTTTTGAGGCTGCTGTTAATCCAATCCTAAAAAAAGTGAGCAGCATTGCTCACTTCTAAAATTAGTTTTAGGCTTTCCAAATGCCTGGATTGTGAATGTTCCTTATCTAATTACCTGATGCCCTCTTTCAGTGTGTCATTGAATTACTTTTTTTCCTCTTCTTAATATTATGGAAATGTAAAATAACTTGACCTTGAATAGATACCTTGTGGGGATTCCTTTAATATATGCAGTGAATTATATGAATGCCCATTGAGAGTTAAAAGAATTTTACCTCTTCTATTTCGTAACAGAGCTTTGCACTTCAGAAGCAGCAAAGTTTCTGGGCTGAAAGATCATTTGGATTTGCTCATTCATTGTATTTTTTTAAATTTGTGATATGTCAAATGAATAAGCAATCTCTCTCACTTCTGCTGATTAAAAAGTTCTATTAAGAACCTAGATGATAAATATATATGGCATGAAATGAACTGTTATAAATCCAAAATGGAGACATAATGTAATAAAAGACCTTTTCCTCAATATCCTACTCCATTTTTCTAATGTGTAGACACCTATTGTCAGCTTAATTATTTTAAGGTAAGATCAACCTTAATTAATCAAAGTAAAGTAAGACTGGCTTTGTAATATTTTTTTTTTAAAAAAAGCAAAATAGACATATGCATGGTTAATACAGTAGACATAAATTAAGATATAAGAACACAAGAGGATATACTAATAAACTGGGTCATCGTAACCAATGATACAGTCAGAGTTAATACTTCATTGACACAAATAGGGACAACTTGCTGTCTTCATCTCAGAAATAAGCATCATTGTGTCAGCTGTCAAATGCACCAAGCAGAAAGCCTAGTGTAATGACTGGTGTGCTACGCAGACAGAGGAGAGGGATGCACCCTAAACTTTAAGAAAAATGAGCAGATGTCAAGCTTATTACCAATTTTTTGAGTTATCTAATTTCTGTATAAAATGCCTCTAAAATCATCAGCTAAACCCAGTCATCGTGTTAATCAGTTTAACCAAGCAGTATCAGGGCATTAGAAGAAGTCTTACGTTTGCTTTTAAATAGCTCAGGTTTTATATGTGGTGGTTTTGGTTTTTTTCTTTAATGGATTCAAACTATGTTTATCTAGGGTCTGTTTTCTCTAAGTGAGGGCTTTTAGGAAATCCCTATTAAGCCACAAGCTGAGTTCATTCCTCCCTATACAAGCACACTGGCTGCTGTTTCAGATTTTGCCAGTCTTCCATTGGGATCTGTGGTGTTGCAACATCTGCAAAGGGGATGCTAGGGACTGGCAGGCCCCTAGTACTGACTCTGCTCACACCTCAGTAGCTCCAATGTGTGACAGCACTTGGGACATCAGGTAAGACTGGCAATGTCATCTTTGTGTCCGCCCCCTAACTCAAAGGGAGTGTGCTTATATAATGACCTTGAAAATTACATTCCAAATCTAGAAACAAATCAGTTAAAAATCCAGGATTGGTGGGAAATATCTCTCATTTTCCCTTTCTCATTGTGTGCCCATATATTTGGGGGAAAGGGGTGAGAAAAAGAGGAGAGTAAATTCAGAACCGAATGTGGTGGGGCTCATCGGGTTGCTAGTGTTGTTCATATGTTGGTGGTGCAGCCCCACTTTACTCTCACTGCAAATCTGGCTGATTGGCTTTTCCTCAGAGTGAAGCTTGATATTTTTTTTTTTCCCCCCCTCCTCTCTTCACACAGCTTTAGTGCAGTGTTTTTGTGGCAATTATGTAAATTATATGTCACACCACTGCATATTTTCCACATCATTTGATTTGACCTTTAAAACTAATAAGAGAATTATCATTTTTACGGGTAATTTGTGTTTCATGGTATGAGACAGCAGGACAGGGACTGATGGGGGATCATCAGAACACAGAAGTCGTGTGGCAGGATAGTACTAGAGGCCTATAAGTAGGTATCCGGCATGCAACAGTGGCTGATGTGAGCTCCTGAAGAGTAAATTAGAAGATATATTGTGGAACAAACTTCCCAGAGGGGGAATTTTCTTTCTAATAACCATCGGTGAGGTCAGGGCTAGCCATTGTTCTTTTGGTTCATAATTGTTTCTAATACATGCATTGATATCTCATTATAATCTACATATAGATATGGATATATATTTCAGGTAATATAATAAAGGATATTACTCTCTCTATACAAACATTGATAGGTTATACCTCATGATACATACACATGTCTAATCCCACTTAATCACACCAAACCTCTAGCTACATTATCAGTTAATTAATTAATCAGTTCTGTTGGTTAAGCATGCACTGTATAATTTTTCAGTTATTTTTGGCTAATTTTAAAGCTGCTGTAATGAACTTCTCTATGCATCCACCTGTTAAAGTACTGTGAAAGGCAAAATGTTAAAAACAAACAATTATCTATATATTTTCTTCCCCAAATTGCACAGAACAAGCATTATTGTTAACAGGTTCATCAACAGCACTGTAATACTCCTCTTTCAGCCTCCTTCTCCCTCTAAAAGACCTCTGGAAAGTTCAAAGTGTCAAGAAAATTGCTGCAGAATTGCGATAAGACATGACGTTTGAGCAGCAAAGACTTCCATAACACTAGCTAAATGCCTTATTAATCTTACATGTGTCAGATAAGATTTTCCGTGTGTTTAGGATGACGCCTGGCAGGAGCGTAGGATGTTCTGTGTGGGCTGTGGTTCGGGGAGGGGGGAGGACAGTGTCTTATTCTTCTGACTGCAACGTAATATTTCATATGCATTTAGCAGTAATGGGAACGACCCATATATGGAGCCCTAGGAAGTGATGGGAAAGATTCCCAAATGGAATAACATACACCAGAATTTTGGCCACACTTGTCACTTCCCAGCTTCCCTCACAGCCTATTTTTATCTGGTATTTTCTTCTCTTTATTGTTGGATTACTCACCAAGAATTTTGTTTGGCTTTTCCCTTTTTCTCTTTCCCTGTTCTTCAGTTCCTCTCTAGACTTCTTTCCAACCGATGTCTGCTGTGCTTGTACAGTCCACATTTCTGGTAGGTCGTTCTCTGTCCCACCACAGCAGAGCCACATGGCAGTTCAAGGACTTGAACAGGAGGTTCTGATCTAGGCTTATCATGCAATGGAAATGTACCTTACAGGTCAGTGTTAGGCCAGCAGACCTAAGGCATCCTGCTCAGACAGAAGCAGGAGACTCGTTATTCTTTCTTCAGTCTCTTTTGGTGGTGTTGCTGATGGCATAGTTCATTCTCTCTTAACTTGCTTGTACAGCTCTTCGCCCTTGCACTTTCTTGTACCCATTTTGTGTCCACAGTCAAAATACATGAAGCTGATACTTCCCTCGGTGTGCTGATTTGATCTTTATGGAGTCTATTGAATGAGCACACTGAAACCCAGGGATTTGAGTCAAGCTTCTGTCCTGTACAAAACACTAGCATTGAACTAAATCATCATTGTAAGATCTCAAACCAAAAGAAAGTAAAAATCCCAAGGCCTTTTTTGCATAGCCTGATTAATTTTGCAGTTACATAAGACCTGTAAGTATCCTGTAAACGCTCTTCTCACCTTGAAAAGAAGTTTGCACCTGTTTCTCCTCATCTTCCAATGCATTTGGGTTTTTTCCCACCTTCTGCTTCTTTCTTCAACTGAGCACACTTTCCTTTTCCTTGACACAGCATATCTTCAGGCTTTTCTTCACACAGAAAAAAAAGAAAAAAACCTACAGAAATGTAACAAAAAATATGAAAACCATCTGACTTGAAGATAGAGGCACCCAAAAACTTCATGCCAAGTTCCAGCTTTTTCAAGACAAATTACAAAAATGCTAAAAGCTTAGTAACTATAGCAGCACAAACAACACCACTACAATATGCCGCAACAGATTGTTCATATGTCACTATTTTTCCAAAGTTCCTTGGCAAACATTTCCATCAGTAAACAAGTCAAGTGAGAGAATTGTAAAATGGCCAGCAAAAAGCTTCAGTCTTCTCTGGCTAATGAAATCAAATTCTGGTACTTATCACCATTATTCTGTTCTTCAGCCCCTCTTCTTTCACCTGTGCTGACAGACTACAGTTGTCTCTGTTTCTGCCTTCACAATGAGGCTTTTGCCTGTTACGCCACCATCCTCTTTATATTGCAAGTTTATCAAAGCAATGTCATATCTAAATATTGGGTCAGATTCTCACCTGGGGGGAAAACCTTACATAGATCTATTACCTTTGTCAGAAAGATGACAAATTACATGAGCTGGGGAGCTGGCACTGCATGTTACTTGCAGTGGAGCCCATCAATGGAGCCCATCAATGGAACTGAAAAAAACATTAATAGTGCCAGTCCACTAACATTTAGAGACAGATTGATAGTTCTTCTTTTTTTTTTCCATTGTCTATTCTGCTTTGCTGCTAAATGTGTCAGTATCATCAGAATTTATTGTTGAATGAAATGTCTGGGGAATAGGCCAATTCATGCTATATGTTAATGATGGGCCAATGCTAAAAGTTTAGGAGTTCTTACTTGATTATTACTGGAATAATCTCTTGAAGCTGCAAAATACATATTCCTACCATACCAGTACATACAGCATCTGTAAAATTGGAATTGGAAAGTCTCTGTCTTTATGGAAAAAAGAACCTGATTGACCAACATTTGAAACCGTCCTTCTGGGTGAGAAACTGAAGGGGTTTTTCCTGACGTTTATAATTGCCTGTAATTTCAATGTTCCTTAAAGTTAAGTAAAATTAAGGTAGATTGAATTGTAACATTTGTCTCTTCATATATTGAAATAACTGGGAAAAGTCTTACTTTTACTGAAGCCAGTGGAAGCTTTGCCATGAGCTTCAGTATGGAATGAATTTAACTCACAACATTTAATGCTTTCGCTTTGCATGAGAAAGGATGTTCTGGCTGTGCTTTGACTTTGGTATTGGCTGCAGTTCCAAGTTGCAGGGATGGGTGAAAAAAATAGTATGAGGAAAAGAAATATTTAATCAAACACCCAATCTGATGAAAACAATGCAGAGCTAACTGTAAATGTATCTTTTACCAATGAAAAAAAAAGGAGATATGAGTGACCACAGACCTAAAATGTTGTGAACTGTATCCATAACATGTATTTTTAATAATGAAAAAAAATTTTTTTCAAGATTCTGGGGGTCATATAGAGGAAAGGAAGAAGGAATATTTTTTTCTGGGCAATTCAGAAGGTGAGGAAAGTCCTAGATACTTAGCTACATTCAGTCAAAATGCATCCCTCTCCCTCCCCATCCCAAGGAGGGCATTGAGTTTGTGTTCCATTCATCAGCCAAGTGCAGTAGTCTTATGTATGTACTGCAGTGTTAAAGACATGGGCAATGTTGCTGAGCAACAGATTGCCTTGTAAAGCCCAGCGGTAGTTTTTAAAGGGCATGGGGAACTGGACATTCTTATGAGCCATAATACATATCAAGTCATGTGTTAAAATGTTTATTTTATTCCCCTTTCTTAAAAACAAAGTTCCTTACTCCAGAGTTCACTTCTCTGTCCCCTCCTTTGGCTGCATTGCAGCTGGATTAAAAAAGGGAGGGGGCTTGCAGCATTTATTCTGTTGTTTCCATGTGGCCAGCCACAGTGTTATATCATAGCAGTAGCATAATCAAAAGAAATCATTAAGTCAAAGTCACTTTTCCTAGGCTGTCCCCCTGGTTCCACTTCTTAGCAATTTAACACATTCATCACTTGCTTTTATGCCACCCATCCTTGACTTACCAAGCATGATGGACTGCACAGCCAGGCCTTTTTATCAGAGCTTTCAGAAAGCTACATCCATACATCACCCTCTCTGTTTATTTCTCTAAGTGCCCTTTCGCAGTGCTTGTTTCTCTCCATGCACCATCGCAATAGCTATGGTAGATAAGTTTAACTATAGCTTAACTGGTATTATGAACTGAGACTCCTGCCGTCACTAGCCTGAGTTAATTATGACAATATTAGCAACAGGACTTTAACTTTTGTTCAAAGAACCTACACAATTCACACACAATTCACGTGATGAAATAGTGTTCAACAGCATGGCTGGCCTTCTTTCCAGCATTTATTCCTGTATAGCAAAGCAGTGAGCTCCCAACAGGCTTAAAAAGACAAGCAT
Organism: Theristicus caerulescens; assembly: GCA_020745775.1. Taxonomy (NCBI): domain Eukaryota; kingdom Metazoa; phylum Chordata; class Aves; order Pelecaniformes; family Threskiornithidae; genus Theristicus; species Theristicus caerulescens. The sequence goes on along the minus strand of CM036561.1, from coordinate 120,777,467 downwards.
ACAATACAAAGCCATTTGTGACCTTCCTGTTGATTTATTCTCAACGGCCAACAGGTGCCTCATACAGAATTCAAACTAATAAATGCAGAAAGACAAAACCAACAACCTTACAATGAAATATGTCAGGGACAACTTCTAATCCTCTCTGTTTTCATAGCACTGCTTGTGTTGAAAAGATGAGAAGAAAAAAAGAAAGGAAAAAAAAAAAGGAGGGGGAGGGATGACACATGACACACAAAGAGGAAAATCCTGAAAGAGTTAGTGCCCCAGAGAGCTGCATAATGATTAACAATTCTTTTTTCAAATGCTAAGCGTTTCCTTCTCAGTACTGGGTGACAATAGAATCATAACTTCATCAAAATTACTTTGAATAGTCTCATTAATGACTTGGTGTGTCCCTGCCTCAAAGTCCGATAATATTTTCATACCCACTGTTGAATGTGTGTTTAGCTTTGTCCTCCTCACTTCTGCAATACATTCATACATATCAGATCATCTGCTTTTGTACTTGGATGTTCAACAATTCAATAAAAGGTTAACAGTAAAAGGGGGGTAAAAGGGAGGGAGAGGATAAGATGAAGGTTTATTTTCAGTACAAGCTAACTAAACAATGGGAAGGAAAGTGTATTATATCATCTGTACAAAGCAGCCTACTCCATCCAATTCTAGCCACAGAGGATATTTAGAAAGCACAGGCCCTAAATAAGATTTATTGAAGTACAGTCTTGCCTTCATTGTATAGAGTAGAGGCATTTTCTTCTAAAATAGCTGATTAACAGAAGCAGCTCCCTTAAGAATGGCTGCACGGAGTATTTCTGTCAAGCCTCTACCTTGTATAAATATTTTTAATTAATAGATGTGTTCATCAAATATAAGAAAAAATTAAGCATTAATGCTCACCAGAGACCCTGCTATTAGAGTGATTATCTTAGATTTAATTTAATTTGCAGATGCCATTAATTTATTTTTAATAGATCTCTAATTTAGTTTTATCTATTTCTTGTTCAGTTTTTGCAGATACTAGCAGGCTGCACTTCCTTCAAAGCCCACCAGCTTTCCCCTCCCACCTCCTTCAGGCTCTCTGCTCTTTACAGCGTGTATTTGTGTGTAAATGAGCTGGACCACTGCAGGCTAAGATACTGATTAATCTTCAAATGTGCCACAATGTAGAAGTTAATGTTCTAGCTGAGGGACTTAAAGCAGGAAACAGTGTTACCGCTGCAAGTCATCTGTTCTGTTTGGCAAGTAGTAGTTGTGTCGCATAGGAGCAGGCTGCCCTTGAAGTATCTTCTCTTCGAGTGAGTGGCAGCGGGTATTGTTGCACAGTATATAAACCTCCCTTTGTCAACTTTCATTAACCACAGAATTGACTTGTAAGACATTTGTACTTGGAGAGAGATGAATGATGTCCTGCCTTTAACAAAGGATATGTCAATGCAGCAGCACTGAAGGGAGATACCAGAGTTGGTTTCTTGGAAAACTGCACCAGCGTGTTCAAAGTTTTCTGCTGTCACAGCTCTGTTGCTTCTGCTTCATAGGTGTTTAAATTGGGGGTTTCTGTGCAACTGTACGGAATGAGATGGCTCCCAGAGCAACACATCTGGTAGCTGCCCTGTTAGCATGAGCTCAAACAGCCTTTACTTAGTATTGGTCTAAATAGTTTTAGGCTTGTGCCCATGGGGTTCAGTGCATACAAGAGCACTTCATGATTGCGCTATGTTCCTGCAAGCATGGTGTTCAGGAAGGTAGGAGATAGGGATAGACAGATCTTCTTTACCCCATTTCGACCAAGACGAGAAGTCAACGCATGGAAGGCTGCTTTGCTCTGGTTTTGATCTGGCAACTCTGATACAGAGGGATGGCATGACTTTTTCTTTTCAGTCACACAGGAACTTTAAGGTAGAGCTAGGAGATGAATCCAGATCTTCTGTGTCCTAGTCCAGGTCTGAGCTGTAGAACTATCCTTTGTTGTTTTATTTTATTATGTATGAGTGGTATTTGCTAAAGAGCAGTGCTGTAGTCCAGTTAGCTCTGCTCCATTGTAGTCAATACGTACTTTATCACTGACTTTAGAAGGAGTACACACTCAACCATTAGAAGCCAAGAAACTGCTAATTTTATATTGATCCTAGAGAATAACCTTCTCCAGCAGTACGTCTCAGCTTCTAGCTGGGGATACCTCTAGATTTCAGATCTCTTCTAAAAGGGATTAAAGGGTGGCAATTGTGATGAGGAGCATGGCATTTCTACCTCCTGGAAACATTTTTTTAGCTCAGCAAGTTCAATTAGTATGAACAGTGCTTCTGTGGGGATAATTTTCACTCTTACCATTCTTAGGCTGAATATGAACCAGCACCTCATAGATTTAAGGACTTGTGTTTCCTTGTCAGCCTCCTGACTCAGTCAGGAAACTGACAATGTTCATTCATAAACTTTTCCAGTAAGTGGCTGGGTGGAGAAAGATATTCATAATATTTTTTTAAAGATACTTGCCGTTCTTTATTTCTATGATTTTGTCTTTTGTCCATATCCTGACCTCAGCATCCAAAGCCGTAAGTAGGGAAGATCAAATTGTTTTAATAACAGAGTGCTACCATCCCTCATTGTCCTTTTATTGTCTAGCTTAATAACAATGGCATCAATAAACCTAAAACTATCCTAGTCCCTAGTCTGAAACTAGTCTGGAGATTGTTTTATCAAGTTAAGCTTGATAAAAACCACAGCAGGCCTGGGAATAAGGAGATGCTACATTTGCAGGAACAAAGTCCATGAGAGAACATGGCTTACACAAGAGAGTATTTTTAGAAAGTAGCGTATGTGGAAGTGAACTGAATGGAAGGAGAGCAGGCTCCCATCTGATCAGCTGCATACATGCATGCTCTGTTAGAAGGCTGGAAATAATTAACGTTTACGATGAATCTGTCATAGCAATGAAGCATGTACCTCCTACGATCACAGTCAAGTTCTTATTGTTCATAGCCTTACATGAGAGAACCTCTAGTGAAGCTTTAATGCTCACTTCACCTACTCATTTATGAGACAGTCCTCAGGGAAGAGGATGGCCCACATGCTCTTTGTATGTGCTGTTCAGATTTGCGTGATTAGTAAGTGCATGGTGGTCAAGAAATACAAATATTAATGCAAAGGATGGAGGAAATTATGACAATGATGATTGTCAACATAATAGTAGAATTTTATCTGTCTGGTTTGTGTGTGGGATTTTATTGTTGTTGTTCCATACCATTTTTCTCCCCCCTTTTTTTCCCTCCAGCGTGTTAAAGTTAGTGTTTTATATCAACATCATTCTATAAGGTATGACTTGCTGAAAAATATTTTTATGAACATGCTCCAGTTAAAGTATTTACAGTTGTTACTTCTGTTGCCTAGTGGTTCCTCCAAGGTAAATCTTTTCCTCTCTAGAAGAGTATGGAAGGAGAGATCCAGAATGATTCCTTTGTTTAAGGAAGGATAAGGGGTTTATGAAGCTAACCTAATTGGGTGTAGATCTATGTGATCTTCCTGCACCCCTACAGAAGGATAACTACTTCTTTCCTGTGACAACAGTCACTAGAAGACATCTCTTTCACACAGACCTTCTTTGCTACCAAATTTATGAAATAACCCATGCAATCTTCACCCATTTAGGTACTGCTGAAGACCTACTGGCTCCATGAGAATCTTCCAAGACCATATTGTATGTAGGAATGGGATACTTGTGGTTTGCCAGTTAATCTGAAATATCTGAGCATAAGTACATGTAAAGTAGAGAAAAATCTATTCATAGCAACCTAATATTATCAACATTCTTAAAATGAGCATAGAGATAAGTGTGCAGACATGTAGGTAAATCATAATTGCCTCTCTTGCACATTTTAAATCAGCTCTAGTGACAATAGTCTGCTGAAGCTGCTGCATCCTGACGAGGAGGTCAAGGAATGCAGTCTGCAAATCATCCACAACATCAAAAACTGCAAAGAATTTCCTAATAGGAAAGCTAATTCCTGGGCAGGGCTGTGAGTCACTGCAGAAACTCAGGAGCTTGGAGTGAGGAGAACTCTCCTGAAGACTTTGCCCTAGCATGAGATGTTCTCTCCGTATCTAGAAATGCAGTGCTAGTGTGTTCGCTTGCCAGATCAGCAGGTCTCACTAGCTTCAGCTCAGAAACATAGAAAGTTAAAATATTCTGAAACAGGAGGGCATTTGGTCAAAGAAGGGATGGAGACTGCAGGGAAAAATCCCAAGTTTTAGCCAAACTGATGTGAAAGAAAATTAAAGTAACAATAAAAGGTTTGATAGCTCCATTATGAATGCATTAGCTGTAAAGATGAAATGCAGCCTGCTTAGAAGGAGCTACTGATAATGTCCGCCAAGAGTGGAATGAATAAGTGCCCATATTGATTCCTTTTGTTGGCCACAAAAGATAGGGGTACTGGCAACATCCCATAGTGCCCCTCTCCATCGTGCCTTCTTCAATGCACTTACAGGGAAGACTTGCAGAATGTCACTCTTCTTCACAGCCAATGCCAGAAGTTATTTTTGACTGCTAGGGATTTTAAGTGTCATCTAGATGCCAAGGTAACCTTGGAGTATGTTAAGGAGACCTGGCTGTGATCCTTCACCTGTGGGTGACAGACTGCTTATGATGAGAGACTGACTATCAGTCACTGTATCAGCCAGATACGGAGATAAGTGTGAAGAGGTCATGCAGCTTCAGCAGAAACCAGCAGTCAGGACAATTCTCAGCATCTTGGCACTAGAAAACAGTCTTCTGATTAATAAATAAATAAATAAGTCACTCAAGTCATACAAGAAAGAAGCCTGCTGTATGCAAGATAATGAGACCGTGGATTTTAAGAGTTGCTGAGAGTCTGAAAAGACACTGGTTCTCAGCAAGGATTGTGCTGGTATTAACTTTGTGAGTCCCCACTGTGCGAGGACTTATGTAAACCATAAAACTTTCCCTTAGACTACGAGCTGTGTCAACTACTGGACCAGGAACAATTTACCTGTGGTTATTTCACTTCACAGATATACTGTCTTTTAATATATTCTGCTGTCGTGTAAATGTGGGCTAGATAGTTTTCCAGTAGAAACTTGGCCATTGATTTCTTTTTAGTGCTACACAAAAATATTTGGCCATTGATTATTTCAGATGAAAAACCTACTGTGCAGTGTATGCTTTCAAAAAACACACGCGGGCATCACAGTAAAGGCAAGACTATCTTCTCTCCATTTGCAGAAGAAATGTGAGTTCCATCCAGGGGAACGTAAGATTATAAAAATAGCGATGCTGGTTCAACCCAGGGGCTCATTATTCACTCTCCTGTTTCCAAATGCTGCAGGATGAAGTGTCAGGGTGCATGAAGCAAAGGGACCTCAGGGATACCATGACTGCAATCAGTGGCACATCCCTGGTCTTTTGCCTGTTCTTGTTGACCAGCATGTGAATCTATTGCAAGCAGCAGACTTCCTCTGAGTGACTGACCATCCTGGTGGGGTGTTGAGGTCCATGCTCTTCATCGTCTTCCTCACAATCTTTGGCAACTTGGGGAGACTGGACTCTGGTGAAAGACTCCACGCAGAGACATTCTGCAAAATTATCGCCTGCCTCTTCCTCTCTTATTCTGACCTCATCCACTGGCCTCATCTTCATGTTTGGCCTCTACAATGTCGAAAGAGATCCCCTACCAAAAGAGAGGGAAAGGCAAGATGAGGAATTGATACCATGTGAACTGTCCCCAGACTAAGCAACTGTAGACATTTTTTTCTGTTATAACAGAAAAAAATCAAGCCTTTTACGTATTGCTTTATCGTCATCATTCTCCTTCGTCTCATAGTACAGTTTTGTAAGCCCATCAACTGCATACTGAAGAATGCTGTGTTATGGTAAGTAAGTAACAGCAGAAATTGTATCTGATAAATTTTATTTTTCCTTTCTGTTTTGAAATTAGAAGTGGTTTTTTTCCAAACATATTTGTTGTTTTAAATGATTACCTGAGTAACTTTGAGCTATAAATTCCTTTGGACATCTGTTCAGAGGAGGTAATAGTTTATTTGATCTGATGTGTTAGTCATGTGGTAGTGTTTCTGTTCTCTTAATGGCTGAGCCATAAAAATTTTAATCAGGATTCTAGTTTTTATCCTAGAGTAGTGAATTTGAAACTATTCTTTTATGTGGAATGGTTGTGTTGTTTTCCACAAGAAATACTTATTTAGAAAAGAATTTTAATCTAGTCAGTCTACTTTCTGAGAAAGAGTAAGTTTGTGTAAAAAATCATAAATGAAAATGGAATTACAAGCCCTAACTGGTTTTCAGCTTTGGTCAAATAATCTGGCCAAAACTATAAGCATTTTAATGACAAAATGCTATCACATTGTCCTATGTCCTTATTTTTCTCCCTGGGTTCTCTTCCTAAAGTCTACATTTCATATTGCTTTACATGTATTTCCTCAGAGGGGAAAGCATACTATTTTTTTGACCCCAGCATGTAAAGGAGTGCAAATTCCGTGAAGGTCCAAGAATGTGCTTCAAATCCAAAATATTATTGCTTTTGGCTAAACCATTTAGAAAGGGGCAGAGAGGATTCTTCCACAAAGTTTTCTGTGGGCAGAGGGCGATGAAGAAGAAACATTGATATGTTTGCAAGTGACCACTACAGAAATATTTGCTGGTGTATGTCTGATATGCATGTTCTCTGTGGAATGCCAACTGCAAATGTGAATACAGGCAACATTGAATTAAAACTGGTATCTATGCAAATATCTGTAAGCAGTATGTTTCAGCTTGTCTTTAGCTCTTCTGTCCACTAATCTGAACTAAACACTCTTTCAAGTTGTGTTTATTATGTCTATTGAACAATGGAGTTGTTCAGAATGCAGTCTAATTTATTTTAAATTCTAAAGAATAGAGGGGATTTTACTCTAACAATGGTGATTAATTGTAAATCTTTAAGTCCATTATGGACTAGAAGTGTTCAAAATTATTCTTGATGAACTATTGAACTGATTAATCTTTTTTTCCTTTTGTCCTGTTCCTGAACTGCTCAGGTTTGCTATAAATGTGTTAATGGCTCAAAAATTCTAACTCTTGCCAATTAAAAAAAATATATAATATTACAAAGGGTTTTTATGAACTATCCCCTGCTACTATTTCTTTAAGAATCTGATATTTTTTCAGGCGTTTGATTTGTCTGCTTAGGCAAGTCTTCTGTTTCTACACTATGGTTAGATAATTTAGTCTGTTAAAATGAGAAAATAACCAAAACCATCTAACCCATAATGACTTGCAATATTACTTTTCAGCTTGGATAATTATTCACTGACTATTTGTGAAGTATTTAGGATTCATAAACATCTTCAGGGCTAAAAACATTTGTCATGCAGATATGCATATGCAGTTAATGATAATAAGCCACAAATAATAACTGAATGAGCCGACAGTGCTTATGACAAAATTATTCACTATTTTTTGTGGTATTTAGCCAAGTCTGCTTAGGATCTATAAATAACTGCTGACTTACAGATTCTGAAGGCCAGGTAGAACTGTTGGATCATTTTTCTGATTTCCTAGGTAGTGTAGACCAGGTACTCTTAGCTAGTTATGCTGGATGATGATTGTATCTCTGTGCATTTATTGTTTTAATTCTGCTGAGTGTAGATAGACTGAAAGGGTTTAAATAAAAGTAGAAAAAAAATCTGGTATAGTAATTGATGAGGCCTGATGAGGAAAAAAAGAATGTTTAGTATAGCAGTCTCATATTTAAACAGTGCAGCAGTCATGTCATAATTAAAATTTCCATATACAAGGTGGAGGGGTTTAGGGAATTTCTTATTCCTTCTTTTTGCAAAATCATGCAGAATCATGATGGGAAATAGATTCCAGAGAACAGTGACAGTTGTTTCTCTGTAGCAAATGTGATTGTTAATGGAAAGAAATGCAAGACAGCCATCTGTTGGATTGCGCAGCAACATGTTTGGTTTCCAGGTCCCAGTGTGGGCTGCCGGTAGCCCAGAAAGGAACAAGTACAGTGCTCATTGCTAGGGCAGATGGTGTTTGTGGACAGTCTAAATTCAGGCTGAGCATAAGTCCACTAAAAAAGAAATTCATGCATGTGAAAATGGGTCCTAGGAGTGCTGCAGACATCTGGGATGCAGGCAAGGATTTGTCATCAGCATGTTACTGGTTGTACAGAGGTTTTCTGCGTCTTTTCACAAGTAACAATTCTATACTGCAGGACTATGTTGCCAGCTGCCATTAAAAATGATGGATTCAGCACTGATCCACTGCTTGGGGAGAGCAAATGCGCAGCTGATCTCAACATGCATGTCAGTGTGGAGCAGAAGACTGGCTTGTCCCTGGACTTGTATGACACCTTCAGGTATATAATGTAAAGAACATGCTAGTGAAGATTGTGATCATTTACCTTTAAAAAGTTGGGTTTAGTGCAAGGTTTGGATTAGGTGTCTTGGATCTTTATATTTTGTATATTACTTGCTTTTAATTAAAAATATTTTCCATCATATTGATCATTAAGTGAGACAGTCAATAATCGGGTCTTTGGCTGTCCCAGATCTACTGATCCAGATTTATGATTTACGATTTGATTACGATTTTAGCCCAGTTGCATGTCATTGCCATTCATGCTGAGGGTCTGAGCCAGTATATTTTCTTTCCCATTTGAGATACTCTGCCAGACTTCTGTTTTGAACTGATTTTCTTAGATCTGGGGCCATTTAGATAGGCTTAGTTCCCACTACAAAGGAGGTAATTTCACTCTGCTGTTTCTCTCCAAATCTTTTTAGTAGATAGAGACAAAATAGTGGATATATTGGCTCCCCCTCTTACCGCAGTCTTCACGGTAATGCTTGAGCCCATGTTAACTCTCTTCCAGGTGGCAACAGCACAAAGGAGAACTCTTGATATGGTACCATGGTGCTGGGTGTTCGGGCAGGGATTTTGTAAGCCTCTCGCAAATTGCTGCTGTCACTAACCATTACAGCTGCGTGCTGGTACTCAGGACTAAGCTCCAACCCACAGTGAATTCAATGGAAATATTATCAGTGTTTTTATCTGGCACAAACTGTGCAATTTTCGAGAGTGCCCTCCTTGCCTATTTTTTGTCCCTGCTGAGGCCAATTACACTTAAAGCTAGAAAAAATTGAGCCAGTGTTGAAAATCACACCCTACGTGTTCCTCTGAGTACAAATAGATTGGATTTCAATTAAAAATTAGAGCAAAGTAAAAGGTTACTTGTTAATTCTAACGTAATTTAAAATGGGTGTAAATTAATTTTGTTTCTTTCTCTGTCTTTAAGTTCTGTCACATGTTCTTTCGTAGGTCAGTGAAATCTCAAGACTGCATAACAGCCAGTGGTTGTAAAAGGTAAAGGGGAGAGGGGCTAGGGTGTCTGAACCGTAAGAAAATTTTCCAAATAACTGGTTATGCTAAATAATGGAGCAGAAGGCTATACTGGTTGATCTGCACTAATGATTTGTTTGCTGCATTTTGTGGCAGACATCCATAGTGAATATTTGACACATGTGATTGCTTTGGTGGAGATATTCAAATTGTTTGTAAACACCAAGGATTTGACCACTGCATTCCATGTGATAATCATAAGCCTTATATTCTGAATTCCTATGCTGCACTGTTTTTCTCGGTAATTTGGTTTAGAATGTGACAGCTTCTGATTGTGATGTGTTTATCCCATATGTTATCATCAGCAGATTAATATTATGTTCTAAATAAGGTTCAGCTGATACAGCTGGAAGGACAAGGGTACCAGCTGGGGTAGGCCAGCATCCCTAACATCCCTACAGATCTTACTGTGATCTGAATGCCTGCCACTCAGCTTGTAACTTTCTGAGAGTTTTAAAATTACACAGGCAGAATTTATTAGTTATAAATTCTACAGCCCCTAGCAGAGGATCAGAATTACTCTTTGATATGACCATGTACCCTTGATACACAAAAATGTTCGCCGTATGTATAGGAGATAAATCTTGCGGTCTCTGCCCAAACTCAAGGAACGATTCAGTTGGAAAGGCATTCCAGTCTCAGTATATGCAACCATTAGAATAGGAGTAATCCTCATGTCCCACTTGCTAATAAAGAGTCTTTTTAGCTGAACACAAGGCCCTTAAAAAGATAGAAGAAAAAGGTTATACAGTTTCAGGGGAGATGCCTGACAGATTGTATGCTGTTTTTCAGAGAAGCTGGCCTTTCTGCTATGTAAGGTTTTATTCTTGCTTAGTCAGCAAATTGTAACAGGAAAGGTCTAGTCTGATTCTGATTTTATGTTATATTTAATATGAATTTCATGACTTTGCCTCCACTTTAATCTATAAAGCCTGGATTTTTCCCTTTAATTTAAATGGCCCAGTTTTGAAATTGCTGACTGCTGCTGTTTGGGGATATACACTTCCAGAAGCTCCTGGGAAAGAGGGACTGATCCCTAGCCTCAGAGGAAGGTACAAGTTGTATCCTGCATAAATAACTTCATTCTCAGAAGCAATCTGGAGTGGGATATGTAAACGGAAATTGATGTATCAGTTTGTGTTGAAGGCAGGAGAAAGGTAAAACAGCTTGAATAGAAGATAATAGCTACATTATGTTTACTGAAAGCAAAAGAAAAACCCTTGGAAATTTGGGAGGAAAAAAACCCCAATTTTTTTAATAGAACAAAATGGTTTCCCAGCAATTCTGAATATGTTTGATTTTCTTAATAATCTCCAAGCTTTGCCTTTGACCTCAAAACCAAAATAGAAGGTTTTGCCTTCGTTGCTCAAGACAGATGAGTTTGTTTGAGCACGATAATAAATGTGGATTATGTCACTACAAATACCAAAGGGGAAGGTGACACTTCAGGTAGTTGCCTCGGGCTAAGTATGTAAGGGCAATGCTATGTTCTTATTTAGGCACAACCTTTCTGCTTACCTTACAATAAATTAAACTGACTACTAGTCTTCACTATGGCTGAAGCAGCTTTTTTTTTTTTTTTTTTTCCTTTTAACCGCAGGGTAAGTAATAAACCTTAGCTTTCCTGAGGTAAAAACATAGCGAAGGCGAGACACTTCAGTTTACAAGATCAGTGCTAGACATCTGCTTAAGGTTGACTTAGCTAAATTTATCTCACAGTAAAACTGAAGTACTCTGACATTGCTGTCTTTTTTTTGTCTTTTTTTTTTTTTTTAAACCTCACACAACCTTGCGTGTGCTAATTACCCCAGTTAAAACACAGCGCATCTTGAGCAATGAATGAATTGTTTTAACTGCAGCATTCCTAGGTTATGCTATTATGGAGATCACAATGCTGATGGTACAATACTTATCTTGGAAGTAATTTATCTTTTCCCATAAGCAAGCAATCTTCCTCCTTCTCCTGGTTCATTACTCAATTGTATATTTCAGTTTGATTCACTGGTGTGTGGTGCTCTGCTGTCCTCCTTACCAGACGTACCTGCTCAGATTTAGCTACTTCTAAAGTGCTTATCCAGCTGTGGGCTTCCTGTGCTGCTGTCATCTGCTCTCCACTGAAGCAGGTGTAATTAACATAGGAACAGGATTTCATATCTCTGCACAATTTATCCTTCTGCCCCAGAGTGGCAGCCTGAGATTTTCTGACTTTTCTGCACTTAAATAGACAAACTCAATTTCCTATCATTCTTATTTAATTGTTTCTATTCTCTGTCAAATGTGAATTAATAGGTCAGGATCCTGACCCTATTCCTGTGCCACTCAACTTCCTCATTTCACTGTGTAATAGCAAAAAGTCTGTATAACATTGTAAATAAAAAAATTTTCTTTTTCTTCCATTCCCATTGTACCCAGAATTTCCTGACTATACTGTTAAAGAAGTTATACTGGGTTATTTTAGGTGTTAACACTGACTGATATTTATTAGTGTATTGTGCTTCCCTAACTTGAAAACATCTCTTACCTGTTTTCCTAAAAGTTCCTCTCTTGAAATATCTCCCAATAATCCACATTCCAGTTAAGTTGTATCCAGTGCCCTGAAGAGAGCCATAGTATTATAAAGAACTTTTTAGCACATAGTCTCACTTTATAATAGCACAAAGGTTGACCATAATTTTGAGGTCAACGAAGTGCCTGACGTGTTTCAGCTCAAATACTCTAGAAAATATATTACTAGCAAGATTTTTCTGTCTACTAAAGAGGGTGAAGAAGTTGATGAATGTCCAATCCTTTCCAATATGGATTAGAAAAGCCTACTGCCTCACCAATCTGAAAAATCTTCTATTAAGTGTGAATTTTGTTTTACCATTAAGTGGAGAAAATAAAACTAAATTCATCATCTTCTTTCAAAAAGTTTTAGGTATAGATTTGACCAGAGCCACTCTTTTGACCAGAGCCACTCTTGCAATGGCATTCATCTGTGCTAACAGTGGCAGTTCAGAAACCAAAATTCAAGTAAGCAGAAGATGGATTTATCATAATGCTCACAAACATAATCAACTGTTTGATAAATTGGCCAATTTTCCTGCTAATGGTGTGATTATCCCAGAAAATGAACTGTGACTTGTAGATTCTGTAATACATTTGTGACACTTTGCTGTAAAAGTCATTTGAACAGGCAATTATTTGACCCAAGATGTTTATTAATTTTTTAGATTGTACAAATCATTTTCAGTATTAAGGACCCTCCAGTAATTGAAGACATACGTTTGCGTTTCTAGTCTTAAATCACGATGCTCCACATTAACCCACCATCCAACCGGCGCAATCCAAGCCAAGGCAGAAATTAAAACCAACACAGATGATGTATGTGTGTGTGTATATGCTGTCTTTTAATTTTAAAGTGGAGGGGGGAGAGAGAGAGAGAGAGATGTTACCCCACTGTATTCTCAGGACATTCTAACGTGCCATTATTATTAAAGAAAGAAATTAAATGGCTATATTTTTGGATGTTGAAATATATCTATGTGAGCAGGCTATAGTTCAAAGGCTTGATAGCCACCAATGCTTGCTGTCTGTGCAGCAGCAGGTCTGCAGGTGCCACCCAGGCACCACTTTTCAACAGTTCTCTGCCAAAAGGAATTGTGCCTTGAGTCACTCATGATATTCTGTTTCTTCACCTGCAAAGTACTTTTCCTGTTGATTTTAGACTTCACCCAAGTGCTGTGCTGTACTAAGCCAGCTGTGTTTTCTCACTCAATTTATAGCACATAATATGACCTGCCTCTCAAAAATCTAAGTAGTGAGAGCTGAGAGCATGTTCTTTCATGACCACTTTACTCTGTCCTTTCTTACACAGAATCACACCTGCTTGTATTTAAAGCTCACAAGTAGTGACATTTCATCATGCTACAAAAGTCTCTGATACATCAGACAAGCGAGGTTCTTGATTTTGCCAAAGCCCACTTCTCTGGCAGCGTAAAAAGCCTTGAAGAAGGTGGAAATAGGTGCAGAGAGGATGGTGTGACTTTGCTGGGAGTTTTTCCTCCAAAGCTCATTTTTTTCCCCTCAATGATCACTGTAGGCTTAAGGTGCTGTTGAGTAAAAGTGCTTTACTCAGTATCAGGTTCCAGCTAGCTGTGATTGGCAAGAGGTTTTCAGAAAGATTCAGGTCCTGTCTGGCAAATTCAACCTTTAAAGTCTTTGTCTTCATATGCAGGCAGATTGTGCAGTAATGAGGCTCCTCTAATTTAAATGAAACACTGAAACAGTCTCTTAATGGCCTTGCTTTATCAACAAGAAGTTGGTATAAAACCCTCCTTGCCCCTTCCCTGCAGAGGAACTGAACCTCTGTAATTCAGGAAAGGCTTTAGGCAATGTCTAGGGTATCAGGATTGCTGTGCCAAGACTGCTCATCAAAATAAGAATTTTTTGCAGGACTATTTCCATCCCAACTATACCGTTGACAGATACGTTTGTAAATGTTTCCAAAAAAATCAATGAATTGATTTTTTTGCATTTTCTGATTTACTGTTGATTTTTTCATTTCCTTTTCTTTTGGCAGAATATTATGCCATATTTGCAGGTTTAATATCAAATTATTAAAGGCATTTCAGAATTGCCAGTCTGTTTAGTATTTCAAGATTACTAATTTTTCTCTGAAGTTAGGACAAAATAAAATTTTAAAAAGTCAGACTATCCAACAAGATGGAAATTCTGTAGCTGGTTTCATGTTCCCATCTGTGCTTTTGACCTCCAAGGACCTGATTCAGTGCCCACCAAAACAAATAGGAATCTTTCTCTTGAATTGAATTACTTTGGACTCAACTTTAAGAGCAAAGAATTTTCAAACTGATTATAGAGTCCAAGAGGTTTATTTTCTTTCTCTTTTAATTTTAAATATTCCTGGTGCTGTCTTCTATGAAAACCCAACTGGCAGGAGGAAATGAGCGCTGACCATCCACATTTAACTTAACATGAGAAAGTGAGAGGGCTCCTAGTTGAATCCCCAAATCCCATTTGGGATGGGAATTGAATCCCAACTGAATCCCATCTATGCCAGAGGATTAGTTTAGCAGAACCAGCTATGAACCATTACTTGGCTCCAATTCCATATTACTGGATCTCTGCTGACACCGTGATGTTGAATGTTCAGGAACAATGTTTTATAAATATTGAAGACGTTGATATAGATCGCTTCTTTTCTGTTTTTTTTAGGGATCGAACAGATTTCTTGGGACAGCCACTATGTATTGGGGTATTGAATATGCAGTGGAGATGGAGCACAGAAGTGACACTGGTCACATGTCAATATTCAAGTATGCTGCTTCAACTGGTTCACTGTTGGTTCTGAGCACTCTAACAAGCTCTTGATGCCACCAGGAATACTTCGGGACAAGAGGCCAGATCACCTCCTCTATTACACCTGCATGAACTTCTCTGTCTATTCAAGGTAACACAGGTAGAACTTATAAGAAATTACTATATACAAAGTGCTTCTCTCATAACCATCCTTATGCCCCAACGTGTGCTGTAATGGGGGGCCTGGTGTTTCCTCAGCTCTGCCTTGCTCTATGCAACACGGTGAACCAAGAGGAAATAAAGCCTCTCATTCCTCAGCCATTCAAGCTAATCACAGAGCATCAAGCCTCACTTTTTAATTTATCTCTCATGTTACCCAAGTCAGCAAATGTGACTCTGGACATATAGAGGGAGCAGATGGCACTTTTACAGAGCAGTTTTTTAGAAAGGAACCATATGCTGGTGACCAGCTGATTTTCTTGAAAACTTAGTGGTATATTGTTGAAAAAGGCACAAGAAATAGTGATGATATACACTGTGTTCCACTTCTGCCATTGCACTTTTATGAGATGTGATTCTTTTGGACTTACTTAAAATGTAGGGGGTTTCTTTTCTACAATCTTTGGTAGATATTCAAGTAGATGTTGGGTTTGCAGCTTCTTCCTGCAGATAGGGAACCTAGGCACTTGTTTCTTTCATTCCCAAAGTTTTTTTATGAGGCTTTTGGGGCTTGTTTAGGCTATCTTCGCAAGACCCGTGTGTTGGGTTTGGGTTTTTTGTTTTGTTTGGTTTGTTTTTTTTTTTTAATAAAGACTGATATTTCCACTTGAGAGGCTGAAAGTTGCTGCTAATAAGACTCTTGGATAAAGCTCTAGAAATTCTCAGAGTTTGCCTCAGGGACAAACCCTTGGGAGAATATCTTGCCAGAATGAAGGTGGCTTCTTTTCACCTCTCCCCTTGCCCGCCAACCTTTTTGGTGGCCCAGGTGGGCCCATTCCAAAGATCACAAGACAGTTTCTACCATACCGACAGTGATTTAAGTTCATGTGCTCCTCCCAGTTTAGAAGTGCTAGGTCTTTTTATGTGGTGTATTGTGAACTCAGCAGCCATGAAAATTCTGCCAGTAGTTTTTTCATGTTTCATGTGTTTTCTGCCCTCTGATCAAAAAGATCACCTTATTCTTTCTTTATAAATGAGATTGACAAGTGATTTAATAAAACCTGTTCTTGAAATTTCCAAACAGCTGAAAGATAGAAAAACAGACTTTCCATTGGAAATAACTGTTTTTGCAAGCACTTGGCTTGTAAACGTTTTCACCATGCTTTCAAAAGAAAATGATGGTGCAAAGCAAAAATAATCCCAGGACTCCCTTATAAATCACTTGTGTTCCATCTCAAAAGAGCTTTTTTTTTTTTGTCATGTCAACATTGTTTTAAATAGAGCACTGAGGCTCCTAAGGAAGCACAAATGATTGCAGGACTGTGTATGATACACATTCACAGCCATCAGAGGTCAGCACAAGCTCATTCATCTGAGCAGTTTTAAAGTCCTTTATTCCTCCAGTTTTACATAACAGGTTTTTTGATAAAGATGAAAATGAGCCTTCATGTCTGTGACATCTTACTAGATAAGAAGATTCTTGGGAACTGTAAAAAGCTAACAAACACAAAATATATGTTTGTGCCAATATCTTGGTGCCGTACAGTGTGCCAGAAAAAGTTCCACGTCATATTTGTTCTAGTTTTGGGAGCATTGCTCAGCAGTTGCCAAAGGACTGGAATGAGTGGAATAGCTATACCAAATGGTCTTCCCAGTTTTGGTTAATGCTTGTGCGTCATTGAGCTCTGTTCGACATTAATCCTACTGGTTATGAAGCTTAAGCTGCTAAGAGTGAGCACCAGGACAGCTACAGCTAAGAGCCTACAGCTTGCAATGTACTATTTTAGTGGCTCATTTGAGCCCAATATTAATACACCACAGTGAAGTTCCCTCTAAAGAAATATCTAAATAGTCTTCAGTTAAAGAGGATGAAGTTTTGAAGGCTACATTCTGTGGATTTATAAATGATTTTACAATATGCTATATTTATTTCAAGAAAACATGCTATAAACTGCTAAAAATGGAAAGTATAACAAAACTGTGAGGAACAGAAGGTTCAGGAAGTTCTGAACTTATTTTCCCAGACCAGTATCTTACTTCTGTATCCTTCTGCATCTATTTCACTGAAAAAATTGTCCTTAGAGGAACATGAATAAAATTTTATTTGGCTATATAGTGTGGGAGAGTGAAAGACAGACAGTGAATCTAGTGGTTTAAGTCCCTGCTGCAGAAAAGGGCTGAGAATCTCTGTTACGAACCTGGCAGAGAATGAATTTGAACTTCTGTCTCCCACTACAAAAATGGTCTATCAGTTACGGGATCATCTCCCTCTGGAGACACATTCAAAAGGTAAACAAAAATGTGGTAACTAGCATGGGTTTAAGTGTTTCTTTAGGAAAAAACTTTCTAAACAATTTTGGTTTTGACCCAAAAAAAATGTTGAAACATAGAAAAATTCTATGAAATATGATTTTAGTTCCCTGGACAGCAGAAACAGTAATGTGAACTAAGCTATGAAAATAAAATTTGAGTGTAGGAGGTCAGTTGAAAATTAAAAATGCAATTTATTAACTTGGGTTTATTGGAAGAAACACTGAAACTCAGTCTCAGAGGATAATAAATATTACAAAATGCTGCATAATCAGAATTGCCAAGGCTTCAGGTTCAACATGGATCTCACTATATTGGTTGTTTATCTTGAAGCCTAGTTCCCACAGCCATTTATCATCTGAAAATCTCAGCTTTCATTAAGACACCATGTTGTTGCCTTTGTGCCTGTAGAGGAATATATGAAAATACAAAAAGCACGAACTCAAGTATTCCTCTACTGTCATTAAAAAAAAAAAAGTATAAAGCTAATCTCACAAAGTCCCATTGCTGCAGGAGCTAGGGCTACAGGAGAAAGCATTAAATGCCCTTAGACTGTTGATAAAACTGTGACAGTTGGCAAGGCTGAGTGTGGGAAGAGAATTCTCTCACAGTAACTAGCTGAAATGTGAGTCCAGTAAATACGTATTAGGAGTACCAACTTTGAACTGACTCGAAAGCCTTCATAGTCCTGGTGAATGCTTCAGGAAATCCCAGTATCTGATAAAACACACCCTCCATCAGGATCAAACATCATCACATACACACACACAGTCTGAACAAAGACTAAATAAGGCAGTATCCTGACTTCTGTTGCCACATCAGCTAGTGTTAACCCAAAAGTCGTTACTTTTTACTGGTATTAACTCAGTAATAATTAGCTATCATACCGTTACAAGATAGCAAAACAACTTGGATTGTATCAAAGGTGATGCTGAAGGACAGAGGTATGCTGTAAGGTCTTAGGAAGGCCATGACAACCCTGGAAAGATTCACTAGAATCCAAACTGTAACCACATTTAATAATCATGATTTGAGAAACATTATAAGAATGGTCTGGAATTTTGCTGTATCTTATACACAATTATTCTCAGCCTTACCTTTACACTGTGAGCAGCTGTATTGATTTGATCGGAAATATTCACAGTATGTATGTAACTGTAGGAAGGCAGGGATGTTTGCAAGAAAAGCTGCGTCTGGTATTCTGGGAGTGACTAGTTAGATAAAAAGAATTAATTCAAAGGTGTTCTGTGTTATCAAAAGGTCATGATAGTGAACAGTGGTTTCAGTTCTTGTAAAGGCCACTGACAATTCTAATTAAGCATATATGGAAAAGAGGAAATATGTGGATGATTTGCTTGCTGTTCTATACTATATATGAAATCTGGGATTTATCTTTAATTATACTGCTTCCTGAAGTTAATTAAAGTATTGCCCTAAGCATCATGTGGAAGGTGGGGTTTGGTCTGAAACTTTTCATGCTTGATGTCAGGGTGGATATCTAACTTTCTTGTCAAGTTTCAGTACGACACAGTGAATTAAGCTGGTAAGATTACAAGCAATCTTAAACTAGGCATAGATAGACTCTGGTGTGAGTGTAAATCTGGGTGTAAATCTGAATCTGGACAGAGTGCCTAGAGTCAACAGAGCTCTGTAGAGGCACATGTGTCTTCTTAGGGAGAGGGCCATGACGCACTGCAGTTATCACAGGAATTTTTTTCCCATTCTAGATTTTGATTTTATATGGAACTACTGTGTGTGTATTTGTGTCTTTGTCTCAAACATCAAAATCTGGACCTGGGCAATCCTGAACATACTGCTAAAGTATTACATTTTCAATTGTTGAGGAATTCTGGTTAAATCAGAGAATTTTCTTGAGAGATCCTTTAGTCAAACCCGGATCACTAATAGAGCACCAGGCTACGGACTAGGAGAGCACCAAACTGTCTGAGTAAAATTGTACTAATCTTGAATCTAATGATTCAAGATTAGTGGTTACTCCTGGCCTCAGAAATCTAGTGAAAAAGATGTAATCTTCACACTGTTTTAAAAGGGTTAAAAACAATATCAGAATTCTGAAATTCTTACATTACAAGGGGTAGCACATACTCTACTAATGCTGTTGATGCAGGTCAGTTGGTTCATAGGGCTATAGAAACTGGCCTCCGAAAAGAAGTGCTTCTGCCAGATCTGTTTAATGACTGCCTTAAGTATAATGTAAAAGAGGCAGTCATCTAGGACAGCTGGCAGCTAGGGCAGCAAAATGGCCATGGCTCAGCTGTTTCCATTACCAGGACTAGAAATCTTAGGAGCTAAATTGGCTGCTAGAGCTGACAAGGGGAAAGTTGGAGTTTGAAGCACGGCAGTTGCTGTGGAAAGGAAAGGAGGAGTAAGGCCTTTTTCCTCATATTTCTTTCACAGAAGTATGATAGTAAACCTCAACCTCCAGAATTTCTCCACATAGTTGTCAATCCCTGCTCCACCCCTTTCTTCTATACACCTGTTTTCAATTAAAACAGTCTATTAAGCTCCACCCCACCCTCAGTTCTCTCCTTTGCTGCTGAGTATTCAGGGTTTTTTCTATCCCAGTCAGAAGTCTTGAGTCACCTCTGTTTTATTTTTAGCATGCTTTCCTCCAGCAAAGAAAAGGAAGAGAAAGAAACCTTATGCAAAGAAACTGCATTAATGCTGCAGTAAATCTACGACATCAGCTGCTGTTTGCCAGCACAGTGAATAGCAGGTGAGGAAAAGAACTACTTAAGGTAAAGGACTGTTTTAGATGTCTGTTAGCTACAGTGAAAGTGTTGGAACTGAAGGACATGCACTAGTCTCAGAGCAAGTTGTAGCTGATCACTTAATAGCTTGAAATTTTAGCAGCATTGAAAAAGCAGCACAGGACCTCTATCCTGGGTTACAGTCTCATGGATAGGAAAGCTTGCTTTGAAATCTACTGCAAGCAGTAGGCTGCTAAATATAGCTGGAATCATCACCTCCCAGGCTCAGGGATGAATGCACGTAGCTGCAGAGTGGAATGAGACCTGCTTAAAAGTACTGTAAGGCCCAACTTGCCTAGCCTTCTCCAGTGATATAAAATATGCTGCTTTGTTTGACATAGGGATTTGTTTCAAAAGAGAGCTATAGAGATTGGAGAAAAGCAACCCTTGATTCCAGTTCTTTACTGAGGTCTGTCAACTTACCTTGCATAATATTAAAATTAGAGATTACATGGAATATAAAAATGAATGAACACCATAGGAAAGAAGCTTCAGTTTTCCGGTGTCTTGGCATGACAGTTAAAAGACTCCAATCATAAACTAGCTTTCTGTAAGAATATGAGTGTGTTTAATGAAAATCTTATGACTGAAACTAATGTATAGAAGTAGAACCTGCTGCTCTGGGAAGCCTTCAGATGATTTTATTCTCTGGTATATGTACCAGATTTGAGCTGAACTCTTGGAGTCCTAGCTCCTGAAACATGGTGGTGTTTTTGGAATACCAGAGTGTGTTCCTAAAGCTTCTGTAATAAGTGCAGGGTGTTTCAGACTTGTATGCTACATCTTAAATACAAATAACCCCAAGTACAGAACAACAACATTTTATTGTGTTGACAAAATTATATAGTATGATTAAATGTAAGGCTTAAACCAACTTAAAAAAATACCTGTCAGAACTTTGTGGATTTTAAAAATTCTTGGGATAATTTTGTAATGTTGTCTTTCCTGCATTTGGGACCAATTTCTAGGATGAATTTTTAAATTCTCACTCATGCTTTCATCCTCCCATCTGACCCTTGGTACCTCTTCAGAGCTCCATTGACTTCAGCGAGGCATGAAATTGAGAAAGAAATGCAGCTAAGTCTGCTTAAAACAGAATTGCAACTAAGTCTGCAAAGCCATGGACGGAGCAAAACTCTCAAAAGTCAAAAGAAACTCTGCACAAGTGAAAATAGAGAAAAATGGATCTGGAAAACTTTTTGAAAATTTACGGTAAGTAGGTAAAGTGAACAATAATTTTGTTTCTTCCGTCTGTTTGACAGTGTAGGGTAAAAATATCTAATGTCAACCATAGTAAAGTATCATGAGGCAACTGAATGAAATTTTTTTAGTTTTTATAAGGCAACCTAGCTACCAACTTTCTACCATAATAACTGGTAATAAACACAGATTTTTTTTTTTTTGTTCTCTCTCAACCTGTATTTCCCTAAGAGATAGGATGGGCAGAACTGAAATGATGAATAACAAAACTATAGGCAATGACAACAGGAAATGAGACTATAGATAGCTCATGTATGGAGTCACATTTAACACAATAGTCTAATTCTGTATCGCATCTTGAAATGATTTGTTCACTGGCAATGGGGAAGGCAAATAATCTACTGTATTATGTCACGAAGTTTAGTAATGCTAATAAAAAGGTGTCGAAGCATAACTACTACTCGGATGAGTAGGGCTATTGACCTCACTGGGTCTAATCACATGAAGTGCTTCATTGAATGAGTAAGAATTGCAAAACGGAGCCACTTGTTGTTAGGTTAAAAAATGTATTTTAGATATTTTGGGTAGCATTACTAGTGCTCTTCTGGGCCTGTATAAATCTTACACTTCCAGAAGCACTGAACAATTACATTACAAGAACAATGAGCAATTACCTTTAAGCTTTGTGTGAAATCGCTTCTTAATTTTCTGTTCAGAGTCTGAAATTTCATCATTAAACATAGGTTAAAGCTATGTCTTTTGGTTTGGTTTTATTAATAATACTAAGGAGATTTGACTTCCCAGTTAAGTATCAATTGTCTTAATGTTCCAGATGTTTGTAGCTAAGAATGGCTTGGTCTAAATTGATGAGGTGATGACACAGAGAAGGAACAGATGGCACAGAGCTGTCCCTGCTCCATTCATCACGTCAATGACTGGAAACAATGACAATACCACACTGGCTCATTCCAAATTATGGAGCCCAGCAAACAAATTAGCCTGACTGGCAGGAGGTCTCGGAAAAGTAGGCTGAAATCTGCCTTGGACAGCTAGAGGTTACATGGCTATGGATCACATCGCTGGTGAAAGAGGTCAGTAGAAAAATGCCCCAAGAAAGAGGTTTTACCTCTACTTGGTGCTTGTAAAGTTCTTTCAGCCTTTGACCTGGGTGAGTAGTCTTATTGACTTCACTGGGTCTAGCTACATGAAGAAGTTTTTCATTTAAGGAGTAAGAATTGCAGATTCACCTTTACGATCAAATACTAGGTTAGAATGTCGTAGTGGCATGGCGCTTATAAGTGGAAGAAGCTAGAGCAAACGGGTATACTAGGCTTACTTCTGCTTACTGATGTATTTTTGCAGCAGGCTCTTAGTTACTGTACTGTTATTCTTTTTGTCTAGGTCCGATTTTCTGTATTACGGTTGGTTTTGTCTGACTATGACATTTCAGTCAGATTTTTCTTTTTCTTTTTTTTTTTTGTATCATAGGATAGGGACAGAACCATATCAGCTCTGCAATTTATAAAGTATTAATCCTTGCAAGGAGATTAAAGTCTCAGGTGCCACAAATGTCCTGAGGCTGAGTACAGATTCCTAACCAGATATGTGTACCATGTATCAAAAATCCCGCCAAATTCCTGATGTTATGAGTCCTCACAGTTGATTGACATCTGGATACACTCAGAAAACAATTTCTGGTAATATTGCTTAAGAAACCAGGGGGACAGTATATTTATATGCTCATGGCTTGAAACCATTTTCCTGTCTTATTGTACATCATGAAAGAACAAGGAGATGCAGGATTTGCAACTAAAGAAAAGCAAATTTTGTTGTTCCACAAAAAAAAAGAAACTTCTTGGGCTTTTTCTACTCGGGTCTGCAGTACAGGTTGTTATAGAACACCAAATACAAGTTTTTGGTATGAGATATTTATTGGTATGAGTCTTTATGAAGTTTCTTCTGTGCCTTGGTGAACACATTGTTTTTGTCAGGGGCATACTTACAGTTGGGAAGGAATAGGAGTATTCACAATGGTGTACTTAAAAAAAAAAAAAAAAAAAGAGAGAGACACTAAAAATGAGTAAAATTACTTGCTTGGTAAATAAAAAGTGAATAAAATTAACTGTTTTATCCAGATTGGAAAGTAAGATGTGGATACACTCCAATCTCCCCCTTTACAAGTGATAAACTCTTTACCTGTTTTACTCTTGACTGCTCTACTAGTGTTGAGATTATCTGCCAGAAGACTGTTTTGTATAGTATGTGGAAAAAGGTAAACTTGTAATTCTTGTGCTAAGGGTGTGAATAGGTCCCCAAACATGAAAGTTTGGGGATTCGAACCCAAGGTAATTTCTGATACTTTGTCCCTACAAGCAGAGTAGCTTGTTCTGTGTTTCCTTTTATTACCTGACGTGACTCCTGTATGTCCATCTGAAGAAATATTAGAAAAATGTTTGCACCAGTTTCTCTCTGCACTTAAGAGTTAGCAGAATTCTTTGAAATGAAGAAGATGGAAAAATTCCCTCTCCCCTGCAAAAACCCTACAGTAATGCTTTGAGAATATTGCAGCAAAGCCTGCGTTTCTAAGTATGGTGATTTGGGGCTGTTAGAACTTAACTTTCTGTCAGCAGAGATTCCCAGATTTCAATAAGAACAAAAGATTTTGCATTAGTACTTGAAAATATGACTCAAATGCATCCAAAAGTTTTGGAAAGGAAAAAGTGTCAAATACTTATTATTTTAGATTTGGTTTATGATATTTCAAGAGCTGATATTGGCTGTATCCAGTAAATCATGAAAACAATTATAAAATAATTTTGTAATCTACATAATGACCAAAAATGAGTAAGTAGGTATTTTCGGAGGAAAGCACAACTGTGACTGAATTTCCAGTAGATCAGGTTATGATAATGGCAGACTGTTAATACGGAGTACAGGTGGTTTGAGGATTTAAGTTCTATAGTAAAATAAACAAAAGGGAAAGAAAGAAGGATTTAGAAGCCTCATTTCTCAAGAGAAATATCCAAAATCAGTGGGTACATACAAACTTTTTAGACTACACAAAGGATATATTAATTTTCAGCTTATGGACTAAAAAACCAAAAGGGACTATGAAAATAACTGTAGTGACAGCAAAACAACAGAGGACCTTTCCCTGAGTTTTAATAGATCTAAATGGTCCAGACAAGTACAGCCCTACGATATTAATTGACCTCCAAAAATACCACCCCAAACTACTGATCATGGTAACAGAGTTATCCTGAACCACGGTGCTTTTCCTTCATAAGATAATACATCTGATTAACTAGTAGAAACTTGGCTAACTGAAAGCCTAGTGGTGTTTTTTTCTGCTCAAAACTTACAACCTCTGTTATTTACATAACTGAGACAATGCAGACTTGGGATATTTGTGTACTTGAGATTATAAACAGGAAAAAAAACAGAGAATAGTTTATTAATTTTATCTGAACCATGGCCTGAATAGTAGATTTCATCATTAATGACTCTGGAACATAAACTGAAGATTTTAAATGTGTGGTTTCCTTATATAGTTCAAGAATAACATCCAAAGTGATGTGCGCATGCCGATACATGAAGCTTAGGTCTGGTTATAGTATGCCAGTCTGTCATCTTTTTACTAGTCTATAATAAATAATCTATGGATTTAATAATCTAAAGTGTTTTTCAAAAGTACACCAAAACTTATGCTAGTTGCTGACACAATGTTGACAAAAGTTAGGATTAAAAAGTTGTCAGATATTGAAGATATCTGCCACAACTGCTAACTTATTCACACTGCTGTTATATTGACTTAAATAATGTATTATTATAGTGCAAGAGTAGAATGAGACTTCAACCCTAATCGAGGAGGGAATGACATCTGTGGGTAGCAAGAAATATGTTGTATTTGTCTTTTTAACAGCTATATATTAAAGTGGTAAAAGCAAAAATGACAGAAACAAGACACCTAAGCAAAGATCTTGCTATCCCACAATCAGATGATCTGGCATTCAGACATACAATAGTGTCCTGCATAACTGAAATTAGTAAAACAGCTGCGCTTAGTTCATGCATCTTCTTTTAGCTACTGTTTTTGCTCAGACAAATAAATGTACATTAAGGTCTCAATACCTCTCCCTGTAGCACTGGAACATTAACACTAAGTGCATCCAGGGAGTGTTTAATCGAATGCAACATTAAAATGAGAAATGTTATGCATACCATGTTTAGTCTGGGGTTTTTAGATGTGTCCACTGTGATTGAGGGGTGCTTGGGTTATCAGTGATGGTCTGGCAATTCATGCGGTGCTGTCTGCTTTGAATTAACTTCACTAGTGCACACAACTAGTCCTGGTTGCACTGATATCAAACAGCAAAATTCTCTGCTGTAGTTTATTCTGCTTTTCAAGAAAAGATAATTTATTTCCAGTGTTATATAAGCACTTGGAGGTGTGCTTGGAGCTTCATTGTGTTCGTTACGTAAAATGAGAGCCTTGTTCTGAAGAGCCTACAACAATTTTGAAACAAAAGACACAGAGCTGGTGGGAAGCCAAATTCAGAACATGTTCTGCGCCAGGAGTGTGCAAGCAGCATAAATAGAGCATCTGCGCTAGTCAGCAATGTTTGAGTTTCCCTTTGAAAACGCCTACTTTCATGTAGGTGTGAGGAAACGTTCTCTCCTTTCTCAAAACGAACAATTAGTAGAAACGTATCTTCATTTAAATTACTAGCACTGTATCCCCCTCTCAGCAGCGGTTTTGTCAAAAATTCTTTTCTTTCACTGGCACTTCCCTTCAGTCCCTTAAGCCAACAGTTTCTGAGATAAGAGGGGTCATTTGTTTTTAAAACATTTTCTGATCCCTTCATGAACCTTGTGTAATCAAGTTGTTAAACTGAATTCATCCTTCTCTTCATAGTAGTTACAAGCCTGAAGGAAAATTATTGAAAGCGTATGGAACTGCCAGCCTGGGTGGTCTAACAAGTGCTCATACAAGGCGCCTAGTTCTCCACGTCTTTTCAATGGCTGTATTGATTTATGCCTGTGTACTGTAGTTTTCACGTTCTGACCAGTTCAGTGACTTTATTCACATCAAAGTAAACCTTTGGTTCCAAATAAACACTCATATATATCACTGCTTTGCTGCTAGCCTATGATCATAACTGGAAATCTCTTCTCTTCTTTATACCCATGCAAGCATTTTTTTATCAGTGCCTTCCACCATGAATTCTCAAAATTTTCAGTGGCTACTCTGTGTTTGTTTGTGTTTGTTTTCTGAGCCCACTGACGACTTTGTGGGCAAGCAGGATGGATGAAGGCCATAAGCTCTTTGTGCATTACTGAGAGCCTGTCCACAAAAATCTGTGGAAAGGAAGGGAAGAGAGAAACAAAGATTGCGATGATAAAGCAATACAGATGAAATTCAGATGGAAAATGTAAAAGATCAAGTCTCTGCCTGCTTCATGCTGTTTCCCAAGAGCTTCCCTTGGGCCATCCACCAAAGAAAGAACTGGAGAGGATTCATGAGGTGTGTCAAGTTTCAAAGGTGACACCTGTTCTGGACTGCCCAGAGCTGGATTTTGGGGAGCTTATAGACTTTTTTTTGCCTTTTAGAGACAGGGAATCAGATGAGGGGGAGGGGACAGAAAATGCCAGCTGCTTTAAAAAAATGTGGAATTTTAAATTTTCTTTGTGGAAGTGCTCTCTTCATGCACGTGCATGCATGTGACTTCCCACAGAATCATGTTACCGTGCCACTCCTTGAGGTATGAGCCTGAAAGAAGGTTAGTAATGTCCCACTTCTGTGATTAAAAATCAACAAATCCATCTGGGCTGTTGCTATTCTAAATAACAAGAAATTTTCAAGGCCCATTTGGGGGGAAAAAAGAAAAATCACTTAAAGTTTTTTTGATGCAAGTCAGTTGCATGGCGTGCCGTAGCTTCATAGTGTACCAAATGAAATTTTCAATCTTTTGTAGACCCCTCAAATGTGTGAATCCATGTGTCAAGACTGTAAGTTTGCACAATAGGCTTTCTTTCCTTAGGTACCGATATCCGTGATCCCTAAGAAATTCTTGCACCCTGATAGTTCGCAAGCCAGAGTGAATTTTCTAAAAATGTCTATTAGGGAAAACCAGTGCAGTTCAGAAGCCTGGAGTCACATTTCAAGCTATGAAGCAACACTTCTCCATTCACTAGCCCTTAAAGAGGCCTCCATCCCTTTTAAGATTTAGTTGCACTCTGAGGTGTGGAGGAGCGACCTCTGCCAGCAGAACGGCAACCTCTGTATCCTTTAGAACAGGAGCAATGTTGAGGAAAACTCATCAAGACTTGATATGCGCTTGTAGAACAAAAGTTAAAGAAGTTTACGTAAGTAGGGGAAAAAAAGTTGCTTCCTAGCACACAGTAGTCATTTGTATGTGCTGACAGGATAAAATTGCTAAACTGGTGTTCTTGCTTCACCCAGAAAGGTTTTTATAACGAGCAGTCAAATGACTGTATGTCTAATCTGTCTGTTCAACAATTGGGTCCAACAAAATGCTGCGGTACAGCAGCTGCAAGCATGTCAGACTGCACCCTCCAAGTCCTTGTGTGCTCCCCTGGCTCTTGGTTCCCAGGGCTAGCTCAGCTTTCACAGCTGGACATGACTTCTTTCACCGGTGCCCACACTTCTGGCTGTGCCTTCCCCAACAGAGTGTCAGTATTTTGCAGTGAATTCAAGGAAATCTATTTTTTAAGTGGTGCAAGACTACCTTGTTGGCAGGACCTTCCTGTTCTGGAGATCTCACAGCCTCTCTTCTAGAATTTCATACAACCCAGCAAAGCTGTAAAATGTGCAAATTTTCCCCGTGGTTGATCTTCCCACCCGCTGATATCTGATGTAACTCAAAGTAGAGTATATAGCCCCCTCTACCTCACCCCTGGGGAGCCTGTTTGTGCCCTTCTCCCCCCTCCAGCTCCCACTCTGCACAGGTGAAAAAAGGCAGCCGTGCCAGCCCCAGGGCTCTGCAGATGATGCGTGGACCTGCCAGAGTTGGAGGAGCCCTGCCTGTTGTACCATGTCCTCTCTGTCGCAATGCTGGTTGCAAGCATCCGCCTGTGCCACGGATCTTGGTTCTGAGATGCTCTAGGATTATTTCCTGACCAGTTTCAAAGTATTTTGTATATCCTTCAAGGGGCAGTTGTGCAACGGCACTTGAGGGGATCCATCAGCGTTGGTGTGCAGTTTTACACATAGGTGGGTAGGGTGGTATCCCTACTCATTCCCACGTACGTATTGGCTAGATAGGATTTAAAGCAGCAAATGTGTATTAGGGGTTCTTCCATGTGAACGTGTAGGAAGTTTAGCCTACAGCCACTGCTGGTGAAGTCTGGATGAATCTGGAAAGACACCCAGGGAGATGACTGGCCAGCTGATACCTGGTACTCGCTGTTGCTTATGTTGCTTTGTTGTTATGGTGTCTCCTGGTTTGTTCATTTATTTCAGCCTCACTGGTGTTGCTATATCGTAAGTCATTTACATATCCGGGGCAGGAATTGTCTCCAATATCAGTGTGTCCACAGGTACCAAACATACCGGGATCCTAATCAGAGAATAAGTCATCAGTGGTACACAGAATTTATAAGGTGGACTTCTGTTGTAAGAGAAGTGATTGGGAAAGCAAGAAGGCTTTATAACTGTGTACTCCACTTCTGGGGCACTCTCTGCGGCTAATTTAAATGTTATTAGAGCCGTGACTTTTAATAAAGAAATAGAGTTAGGATCCCAGTTTTTTCAGCTCCTGTTTGACATTAGTGTCTGTCCAGTGAAAATAAGCACAAAGCTAGCAGATGTCTTTGTGTAGATCCTTATTGTTTCATATGATGTGTAAATTTGCATTTATCACGAACTGAAATTATCAAGGTCTTGCAACTAGATTGCAAGACCATTTCACAACCATGTCATAACTAACTGTTCTCTGGGATGAGCAGGAATCCTGTGGAAATCCTTCTGACTTATGACATTACAGTTTTCTGGGGATCAGCTCTCACACTTTCTTGCAACTTGTACTTTTTTTATTGGTAGGTAACTGGCAGTAGTGCTATTATAACTGGGGACCCTGTGGCCACTCTAATGACACTAAATGGTCTGACTGGGCCAAAAGTCTAATGACAGGTTAGATGTTTTTGTCTGCGTTTCTTGAGTGCATCAGCAGAGGTCAACCTTCTAACCTATCCTGTGTAACAATGGTAGTGCATAGCAGAAAAGTGATTTTCTCCAAATACTGAGAGACTGCTTAGACAGAGCCCTACCCCTCCCTTTTCTCTCTGCTCTGTTGTTAAACTTCAGCTAATTAACTGTATATATTTTACTTTACTTTTGCACCACACTCCTCAGCAATTTGTTTCATAGCATTTACAAAGGCTTTAAACACTTTTATCCTGATTTCAAGAGGTGAGTCAGCAAAGACCCAATGGCATTAGCGTGATAATGACAAAGCAAGGAGTAAAATCTAGATCCTGGGAATTCACTGGTGGTTTTCCTACAGATTTATAGTAATTGTAGCCACGTCTTACAAACTTTACAAGCATCTATGTAGAACATGGTGTGTGGTCTGCTAGTAACCTTAGAAATTCACCATCTTCTTGCCAATGTACGAAGGGCAACTTTGTTACTTCTGACCAGTACCCAAGCCACTAAAGTGAAGCGTGAATATAATCTTAGTAGGATTGGGGTCCCCTGCAGTTAAATACACACAGTTCTTGTACAGTCAGCAGAGTAAATTTTTTCCTCCCACTTCCCAGAATGGTAAAAAGAGATAGGGTATTTCTGGTGGTGGTTTTGGTGTTGCAAAGTACACAATTATTGGGTCCTTCCTCCAGTATCCAGGCAGCATAAACTTTCATATTTTCAGGTAATAGATTTAGATGCAGCTAATTGGTAGCGTGGTAGATATGGATATAGAGGCCTGAGTAACAGATGGCTTTGAGTAAGATGGAGTTCTGAAGGGCACAATTCAACATTTCTTTTTTTCTGCAGGAGAAATACCACATCCTGTTTACAGATCATCTCTGTGTATTTGGCCAGACTTGTCCCTTCTATAAATCATTTGCTCTGAAAGGAATCAGGGCAGGAATTTTACTCAGCCCCTAGTGGTATTTGTTTTGTGAGCTCTGGCTTTTAGAGCATGGTTAAAAGAAATCCAAAAGGACAGCTGCTTCTGAGGTTTTTAAAATTGCTCATTTAAATTCCTATTTAAATGTAGTCTCTTTTTTTTAAGTGCTCTTTGTTTGTGATCTTAAATGTTAGAGACAGTGAAACCTAAAATCAATATAGCACATTTAATTCACTATTTTATTCATATAAGGGCACTGGTATTTCATGGGCCTCGAAATAGATAACAAGTTTAGACTTACAGCCTGGGACTAGAGAGCATTTGCATCATCTGAACTGTTATCTAATCAGAGGTTCCACTCCTCCATAAACCTAATTGGAAAAAAAAGAGTAAGACACACATGAAATGTTAATTATATCACTTTGTGCCCTGGAAGATGCTGAGTCTGTTGGGAAGCGTACGTGGCAGAGGTGCTAGCTGTGACACTGGAAGCTGTGAAGGGGAAGAACGCTACTCTGGTAAGGTTTTTTTTGTCTTATCTTTATCACAACAAGGTCAAGATGATCAGTAACTGACTGAGCGGATGGCATGTTTTACAGATGTTTGATTTGCTGTGATAATCAAGGAAATAATTCCCAAATGAAGAATGCTTCTTGGTGGAAGGGGGTTGCCAAGTGCAGAGAGCATGCTCTACATTAACTTGTCCCATTTATCACGGTACCATAGGTGATAGATATGCAGGGAACTATTACTGACCATTCTTTCTGCCTACTTCTGGCTTATTCTCATCTCAGTCTTTTCCCTGCAAATATGAACTCCTAGCCACTTGTCATGACCAGCAATTTATCTTATCCCTACATATTCACAGTTAATCTGTAATTGAGTTATCCATACAGATGCCTTAATGAAGCCTAAAAAAGACTGATTCATACAGAAATGAGGCATTCTTGCCTAGGAAAAACACCAAAAAGACAAAACCTAGGAAATCTGAATTCTGATGGTGAATCTGGTGTAATTGTGAAGCAAAACATTTTGGTGTTTTACTGTTTCTGTGTTATTTTAGTCAGTTAAGGGGATATTTTCTTGACCAAAACTACTACTGTCTTATTAATTGGAATATGTAAGTAAAAGGCTTCTTTCCAAAGATATAAAAACCAAGCCTACTTAGAGATGGACTGCTTTTTTAGTTGTGCTACTCTACAGTGTATCAAGGAGGTTCTGTATACAATTTAATGGAAGCCTCTGCAGACCACTGGGTGGTATGAAATGAGGTGAAGTGCAGAAGGGAAGATGCACAGATATTTCTTTTAAACACAGTTCAGTTCAGGTCTCTCTTAGGTCGGGACCAAAAGTTTTCCAACACATCGAAGATACCCCACTTTGCAAATCACTTCAAATGAGAAAACACATTTTAGCAGTTCAATACATGTCTAAGACAAGTTTTCAAAACCAATGCAACGTGTTTCCCTGCCTACTTTCACAGTGGTTCATTTAATATTTTATCTACTGCATTCCACATACTCAAGTCGTAGGCTGCTTTTTCTGTGTATCACTTACATTTCATTGCCAAGATGACATAGTAATTTTTTCTAATTAAAACACTCCAAGTATTTTTATTCTCTCAGCCTTTCATCCTTACTGTTTTCCAAAATGGATATTACAATACAGCTTTCCTTTTATCTGTCTCCACACTAATTTTAATTATTTTGGGAGGAAGGGATTCTATCAAATGCTGCCAGAGATGCTTATACTTTTATGTTTTGCCACTAAAATCTGAAAAATGAGAATTTGGTTCAGCAAAGACAATATGTGTGAGTATTTCCACAATCAATAAACTCTTGTCTTAAAAGCAAGGATGTATGTTAGCCCTGCTTAGTAGTTCCACATGTGATTAAAGCCTGACTTGTTTTAAAACTAAATTAATCAAGTTTATAAAAGTCTATTTCTTGTTAATTATAACAACATGCCATTTATCCCATTACTGGCCAAACTGAATTTAAAGGGACAGTTCACTCTACTAAACACCTGTGCATGCATCTGTAGGATAAGGCCAAATATATTGTTTCTAGCTCTAGATAAAATTTCATTGTAATATTAAAATGTTTTCCATTTACTTGCAGGGTTTATGTTGTGTCTATCATGCTCCCTATAGAAGAAGAGATTAAGAAAAAAAAGAAAAAAAAAAGTTCTACTCAGCAAAATACTACTTTTTTCAGCCAATATACTCTTAGCAAGATGAACCATGTAATTTTAAAGATTACTCTGTTTAAATTTTCAAAACATTTTATTACTCTAAACGGAGTAACATAGCTCTACATTGAGTGTGATCAGGAGAAAAAAAATATAATGTTCCTCGCTGGGAGATATTTAAGAGGTAATATATCTTTAAGTGTCTCCGCCTCTGAATCCACCCACTTCTTGATAGCTGCAGCAGTCTTGTTGACTCATAGAAGCCGTGTTCATACAATAGCCAGCAACGAGCAGTATTTTTCAGAGATTTTAAGAGCACACCTTCTGCTATGTATTTCGCGTTCTAGCTTGCTGGGGCTGAAGGTGTATGAAAGAAACAGTTTTAAGTTTCTAAGATATTGCAAAAGATAGTTCCTCCTCTCATCCCGGAAAATCCTGACAGACCAGTTGGATACCTTTCAGGCCTTAACCAAGAACTTTATCTGCTCGTCCCACTGTCTTTTTTACAGTAGAAAGACCTGGGACACCCTTAAGAACTGAGAATCTGACTAATTTAAACAGATGGCTAACCCCAGTGCTGTCTGCAATGGACATCTACATCATCATCATCAGAAACAGAATAACCTCTTAAAAAGTGGAATCTATAAGAAAAATGGAATTACTAAAGGAATGAAGGTAAGGTTTAATTGTTTACCCTAATTGCCTCATATTGAAAACAAATAGATAGTTGCAACATTACTTATTAAGCTAGTATTCTGGCGGTCTTAGCCTCCATTGAACAGGCTGTATGGATTAGGCTTGTGCGTTAAGTTTTATAATCTTGGGACCTGAAGCTGCTTTTTCTCTATCATCCTAAACTGCAGTGAGAGTTGTGAATGCTTACGCAACATACTGTTGGTCTTGTGGACTCACTAGCCTCTAATTCATATCAAACACAACAAATAGATGCATGCTGAAATGTAGTAGTTTCCTTCTAAAGCTTAACTGATGGTGGAGTTGACTTCATGATGTATTAATCGCTAGTGGAGAAGCTGTTTTATCAACTTAAAGTGTCTGTGGAGTGGCTTTTAAGGTGTGATTTATTGCTCTACAAGTATAAACAAAAAAATGTAGGCAGAGGAAGCTGTCTTTTCTTGATGTTTACGTTACTTCAAGGTTGGTTTCACTGATGCCTGTTCTCCAGCCTTGTACTGCTTAAAATCCAAGTCAGTTTATTTACTATTTTCTCAAACTGTTCTCTTTGAAACCAGCGCCTCTCTTTTATGTAAGCATTTTGTAGAACAGTTGGCATGTAGAACCACAAAACCAAACCCAAATGCTTTTGCCAAAAGAGCCCAAATCTTAAATGTTGTCTGGCTGCTATACCTGTTCTGACAGGGATCATACTGTCCTGAAGTGTCCTCATGCTGGATCCTGATGTGATCATTAGCAGAAAGTCTTGTAGTGACTAGAAAAAAGCTGGCTTTACGGCATGGTGTGATGGTGAGAGGGGGATGGAGAAGGTTGCTTTTGGAGCCTGAGTGCCTACCTGACCATCCTTGTTGAAAGCTTTAGGCGACTGTGGCGAGGGCTCCGCTGTTTTATAGATAAACTGCTATCTTATATCTTTCTCTCACACATTTAGCACTCTGTGGAGCTCTCACACACCTAGCACTCTAATGAAGGCACGCCCAGTGTCATGCTTAATGATTGTCTGGCTTTAGGTGTCTCCCTTGGTATGGGTGTTTCCCAATCATTGGCTTGTGTAGGATGAGGAAAGCAAAAAAGCTTGTGCAATGATTGAAAAGGCCTTTCTTGGGATTTGCTTCCAGAAACCTAATATAGCATCCTTTTATATATCACATATATTTCCTCATCATTTTATATATTAGCTATTTGCCACAATGATGTCTGAAACCTTCGCTTTCAGTTTGAATGGCAAATTTCAAGGACTAAGTCTTACCATTCAGTTATCGTTAACCTGCTGTAAATGGGCAGTTTTGAAAACAGTAGACTTCCAGGAGGGGATTAATTAGGATTTCCTCCTTAATAGAAAAGATATGGCTAGAGAAGTAAAGTAGAATATTACTGAGGGTGAGCAAAAAGGAAATAAAGATTGGCCTGAAAGGTGTGGCAAAGAAATGAAGGAAATGTTAGTAGATGTACCTGCTAGATTAGCAAAGTCTTACAAGTGCTGTATGGTTGGAGGAGAAGGGGTTTTACCCTGCCGTGCGATGTGTGACAGAAGCACTGAACAGCTGGTAAATGCCATCCATGGCTAAGGAAGTGGTGAGGAAGTGAAGCCTTAGAAAGTTCAGGAGGCTTATCAAAGGCAGATTTGGTAAGTCCGGGTCTAGCACGGTGTTCCGAATTACATACCATTTCCCCTCTCTTCCTGCTTCAAACACAGATTGGGAAAGAAGGAAACAATAACAGACAAGAGTCCTGTATGAACCAGGAATCTCATTCCTGGTAGGAATCTCCCCATTCCTGTCTGGTCTGTTTCCCCGCCCCAGCTGCCTCACCCTGTTTGGTACTTATGCTTTATCCTATTTTACAGGAACAGATACTGTTCCTTCCTATCTGATCTGCTTACATGGCTTACTGCTATAGGTGTGCAACTTCACACAGTCTTCCAGCGTGTTTATATTTGCAACACCTCGCTGAGGTGTGCTTCCCACTTTACAGCTGGGATCTGAGGAGCAGGGAATATGGCAGCTGGGTGCACAAGAAAGCCTGTGCAGGAACCAGACCCAGGTTTGTCGTGGTTCTAGTCATCCTCCTCCCTTCCTCCTCTTTTGCTCTTTCTCCACCTTGCCCCTATTTTCCCTAACACTCTGACACATACACACATGTATATGTACTTCACTGTAAATTAATTCACCATTAAACACCTTACATAGGAGGGGAAATACAGTGCTAGGATATTCAGGGGACATAGCTGATGATGCTGGTTCTAGCATTTGAGACTTGCGGCAGTTCTGAAACTCTGGGTGTTAGTTACAGCTGTGTTACTTTGCAAGGAGGGGAGGAGGGAGATGAATTCTGGTTTGAGAGAGGCAACTGGTGGTGCAGAGGCTGCAGCAAGGGCATGGCACAGTGAAGGCTTCTAAGCCAGGAATACGTAACAGTAGTTGCACGCAATTGACTGACTGGAACATCAGGCTTTGCAGAAATCAGCTCCATAAACTCTTTTTCTCTAGGGAGCCCACAGGAAGCACTGGCTTCAGGAAATGCTGGCTTTGGAAACACTGCTTTTGAAAACACTGGCTCAGGAACAATGTGTTTTGCATCTTAATGATGTTAGAACATTTTGTGTGTCTGTATGTGCATGACAGAAATAGAGAAGCAATTCTGATACAGCAAAACCCCCAGGTTTCCAAAGAAAGGATTTTGTTTAATGGGTTGGGGAAGGTAATTGGGGAAGGTAATTAGGGATGGTCAAATGTGGGGGAGTAGAGAGGCTCTCTTTGCTTCTAGCAATCTGTGGCATGTCAAGGACAGGAGAGGAGGTAGCTGAGTGACAAAGAAGCAGTGAAGCACCCTACCAGAAGAGAAGCTGTTGCTTTTGGGGAAGAGAGATACCACTTTGGGTTAGGATTACTTGTTTGAATAGTTTCTGTGATTATTGTAAATCTGACTCACTCAATTCTAGCCGATAGCACAGGCTCCCATGTAGTAATGGACACTAGGCCTAACCACATCCCCACAACCATGCTGCATCCTTGCATTCATGGGAAGTTGGGCCACAGTAAGGCCTAAGCTTTGGGAGGTGGATCGTGGGCCACGTCTTCCACTTCATTAGTGCTTATAACACGGGCAGATGCTTTGTGTTCTTCCAGAACCTGTAGCCTGGACTTGCCTTTATCCAAAGCACAATTCAATAACTAACCTATTTGTTTATGTAACTGTAGTAGCCAGAAGAAGGTATTTTCCTAGCGATGGTTTCTTTTGCTGGTATATTGCCAGCCTGTTTCACCTGCAGCACCTAAGCCTTTTGGACCTGTTCCATTGTGCATGTATTAGTGGAAAGTGCAATCCCCATAAGCCCTCTGGGTTTCATAGCTGTAGTGACAACAGGAAGATATTGAGAATTGGTTTCCAATTACTACACCTGTTGCTTCAGCTGCACCACAAACATCACATCCTCATCCTCAGTTCCTGCTTTTTCTCCTTGGTTTCGAGCCCCAGAAATTCGTCGCTTTGCACCAGCACTCTCAGCTAATAATCACAGGTCTCAGATCCACACCCTTGTTTCTGTCATCTACCTTGCTATGTGATGAGCTCAATGCATTGGAAGCAGGAAATGTTGAAGATGTCTTTCTGCAAACTGAGATGTGACCAGTGTGTAGGCACATGTAACAGCCAACGACTCATGTAGCAATGCTTTAAGCGTGTTGCACGGGACTTTACATGCAAGGCTTGAGATTTTTCACGTGGCACAATAAGTAAGTTTCCAGTAGGGCTGGAGTCACTACCCTGTTAACACCTGGTGTGCTGGTTTGGACTGGACTAGAGTAAATTCTTCATAGTAGCTAGTATGGGGCTATGTTTCGGATTTGTGCTGGAAACAGTGTTGATAACACCGGGATGTTTTAGTTACTGCTGAGCAGTGCTTACACAGAGTCAAGGCCTTTTCTGCCTCTCGCCCCACCCCACCAGCGAGCAGGCTGGGGTGCACAAGAAGCTGGGAGGGGACACAGCCGGGACAGCTGACCCCAGCTGGCCAAAGGGCTATGCCATACCATATGATGTCATGCTCGGCATATAAAGCTGGGGGAAGAAGAAGGAAGGGGGGGATATTTGGAGTGATGGCATTTGTCTTCCCAAGTAACCGTTATGCATGATGGAGCCCTGCTTTCCTTGAAATGGCTGAACACCAGCTGCCGATGGGAAGTGACAAACGAATTCCTTGGTTTGCTTTGATTGCGTGTGCGGCTTTTGCTTTACCTCTCCCCCATCCCACCAGGGGGGAGTGAGCGAGCAGGTGGCTGTGTGGTGGTTAGTTGCCAGCTGGAGTTAAACCATGACACTTGGAAATCTCTAAGTTCAAGTAGTTAAATTTTGGAAGTTTAAGCCCTGACAAAAATAGCATGTATTGATTTGATTTGGCTTGAATGTCAGGTCTTTAAGGACAACCTCCTCTTAGCACAAGAACATATCATCCTTGTACTTGTGAAAACAAGTAAATGTATCAGGACACTGGCTTAGCTGACCAGATAACCCAGGATTGAGCTCCAGTGCAAAAAAGCAGTATACAAGAGGTAGAAGCAGGAACGAGCTACGGAAGAGGAATTTTGAAACATTGCAGGGGCTAGTAGGGATGGTGTTAGGAAAGCCATTTTGGAGTTGGCATTTGCAAGGGACATCAAGGGAAGCAAGAAGACCTTTAACTGCCACATTAGTAATAAATGAATAAACATGGAAAATGCGGCCCATTGCTGAGTGGGGTGGGTAACTTAGTGACTGCAGATGCAGGTAAGGCTGAGGTGCTCCATGCTTTCTTTGCCTCAGTTTTCACCAACAACTTCTTCTAAGCCTCTGTGTCATCAAACTACCAGTAGTGGAAGAAGACTGAGTCACAAATCTCTTAAGAAATCTCAACCCGTACAAGTGCATGGGGCCAGAAGGGAAGCATCCGAGTGTGCTGGCTGATGTCATAGTGATATCACACACTATCAGCTTTGAAAGGTCATGGATATCAAAGAAGATCCCTGATAACTTAAGAAAGGCAAACGTTCCACCTGTCTTCAAAAGACGGATCATTTCTAGCAAAGGTTGTTTCTGGGTGCATAGAGAGGAAGGTGATTGGGAATAGCAAGCATGAATGTACCAAAGATAAATGATGTTTGACTGACTGATTGTCTTCTATGACAAAGTGACTAGATTTGTGAATGAGGGGTGTCCTGGTTTCAGCTGGGATAGAATTAATTTTCTTCCTAGTAGCTGGTATAGTGCTGTGTTTTGGATTTAGTATGAGAATACTGTTGATAACACTGATGTTTTAGTTGTTGCTAAGTAGTGCTTACACTTGTCAAGGACTTTGCAGCTTCCCATGCTCTGCCAGGTGCCCAAGAAGCTGGGAGGGAGCACAGCCAGGACAGCTGACCCAGACTGGCCAAAGGGCTATGCCATACCATATGATGTCATGCTCAGTACATCAGCTGGGGGGAGTTGGCCAGGGGCAGCAATTGCTGCTCAGGGATGGGCTCGGCATTGGTCAGTGGGTGGTGAGCAGTTGCATTGTTCATCACTTGTTTTGTATGTTCTTTTGTCATTATTGTTGTCATTATTATTATTTTCTCTTCCTCTGCTGTCCTATTAGACTGTCTTTTATCTCAACCCATGAGTTTTACTCTTTTTTTTTTTTCCGATTCTCTCCCCCATCCCACCAGGGGTGGGGAGGGTGAGCAAGCGGCTGTGTGGTGCTTAGTTGCCAATTAGCGTTAAACCACAACAGGGGAGAGTGATGGATGTCATCTACCTTGATGTTAGCAATACTGTCCTCATGTGCTACTTGGGACGTTATGGTCTCAATGGATAGACTACTGTATGGGTTAATAACTGGCTGGATCATTAGGCTCAAAGGGTAGTGGTTAATGGTTTATACTTTGCCTGGAGGCTGGAGAGTTTTCATATATTGGGGGTGAGAATCAAGATGCAGATAACAGCACTGGGACATGTTGCTCTGGAGCCTCCATCATGGAGGTTTTCAGGACCCAGCTGGGCAAAACCCTGAGCACCCTGCTGGGAATTTGGTGTTGACCTGCCTTTGAACATGAGGATGAACCAGAGACCAGCTGAGGGCCCATCCAGTCTGAGTCTGTGACCCTTTGGTGTAAGGAGGCAGCATTTCTCTGGTGAGAGTCAGCTGCAGTGATCTAAAAATGGACAGAACTGATGCAGAACCCCAGTGGGGCTTCTGTGGGTAATTACCTGGCAAGCAGCTTGTTCTTGTTCAGTAGAAGTAATTACTAAAAGAAAGCCATGAAGTGGCTAGTCCCATTGCCTGTCTACTTATGTCCCTTCAGCATGAGAATTAATTACGTTTGCAAGCTGTAAGTGGCAGTCTAGCTTTCAGAAATAAGTAAGGTAATACGCATTTTCTACCTGCTATGTCGACGAGGGACATAGCTGGCTGCGTTCCGTTGCAGAAGCAAGTTCATTAATATAATGGGCAGAATGATAAGGTAATGGCTGCTTAGGGACCGTCTGGTTCTCTGTGTGAGCTGGCACAGGCAGGACACAGGAACAACCACAAAACTACAGATGAAATGCAAAGAGTACATTTATTTTTCATTACCTTGCCAACCAGGGGATCCCCGAAGCAGCACCCGGGCAGAGGCACACAAGCGGGGACACAGGCACCATGGAGCTCAGTCCATGCTAGAGGATCACCAAACCTGCTGTTTTCCCCTCTATTTTGGGGATTTGCTCAGGTGTAGTTTACCACTGTGCTTTGATCTTGCCCACAGCAGGACAGGAATCTCAAGCATGTTCAATAGGATGTGTCTAAGTCTATCACAGGCCTATGTTATAGAAACACAGATGTTCTACTTGACCAACACACAAGGCTAAATAACAATTAGTATGATATATGTGTTTTTCTACATCTCAGCTGCAGGTCACTTGAGCATGTTTGTAATCTTCCTTGTCAATCTTCCGTTATTTTCCCACAGTCTCTATAAAACCTGACTTTTCACCAGAATAATGGTGAACATCATGCTGCCTCTCACAGCTTGCTGTTTGCAAGTGTACAGTGGTGATTCAAATCCTGTTTTATAGGGTACTAGACAACCATAAAGAGCCCCTAATTTATCGTGATATGCAGGTCTGTTTCTGCTGCTAACAGATGTATGAACTCTCTCATGGATTATTATTTTTTAATTTCTTTTTAAAGAAACTTAACTTTTGTTGTGGCTAGGACTGTGGCATTAACCAGCAAACCAGGAAATTAAATTTCCCTACAATGACCAGTGGCTCAGCCAGAGAATTCCTGCCATTCCTGGCAGCTAATTTTTCCACAGAAAACACTTTTAGAAAGCAACCAAGCCAGAAGTTTTGTGAAGCTATTGTCTGAGAGAGTTGTCATTGTGGGATGGATGTTGAACTGGGAAGAAAAATGTCATTTAAGGAGAAGAGCAGGCAGCAGGAACAAGCAATATTGTGTGCCAGACTGAAGAGGAGCTGGAGTGTTTCGCACTTTAGGATATATTAATTCAGCTGGATAGCTAAAGCGTTGTCCTGGTTTCAGCTGGGGTGGAGTTAATTTTCTTCCTAGTAGCTGGTATAGTGCTGTGTTTTGGATTTAGCATGAGAATAATGTGATAACACACTGAAGTTTTAGTTGTTGCTAAGCAGCGTTTTTACTAAGTCAAGGACTTTTCAGCTT
The DNA here is from genome assembly GCA_020745775.1 of Theristicus caerulescens. Taxonomy (NCBI): domain Eukaryota; kingdom Metazoa; phylum Chordata; class Aves; order Pelecaniformes; family Threskiornithidae; genus Theristicus; species Theristicus caerulescens. The sequence goes on along the minus strand of CM036561.1, from coordinate 120,736,658 downwards.
CCCATACTCTGTCAACGAGGTGCCCAAGAAGCTGGCAGGGAGCACAGCCAGGACAGCTGATCCAGACTGGCCAAAGGGCTATGCCATACCACATGATGTCATGCTCAGTGCATAAGCTGGGGGGCAGTGATTACTGCTCGGGGACTGCCTGGGTGCAGGTTGGTGGGTGGTGAGCAGTTGCATCACTTGTTTTTCCTGAGTTTTATTTCTCTTTTTGTTATTTTCATTTTCATTACAGTTTTTCATTATTATTATTATTATATTTTATTTCAATTATTAAACTGTTCTTATCTCAACCCATAAGTATTCTCACTTTTACTCTTCCGATTCTCTCCCCCATCCCACTGGAGGTGAGCTAGTGGCTGTGTGGTGCTTAGTTGCCGGCTGGGGTTAAACCACAAGTATTCAGTGAGATAGTTTTAGTATAAAACTATGAGGTGAAGGGCTGAATTTCCAGGGCAGATACCATCTATGTGCACCCATGTCTTCAGCACAAAGTAATGTTTAACCTGTTCTGGCCAGGTGACTTTCTCCCTCCTGAAGTATTTTGAATTTCTGGGAGAACATCCAGTGTAGATGTAACACAGCAAAGCCTTGTCTGTTCTTCTGATCTTCTCAGTCTGTTTGGAAATTATTCAGCCATATCCTTTCCTTTGTTCATTGGTCAAGCGCAGGCTTTGGCATGTGCCCTGTCATTTCCCCTTCTTCCAAAAAATCTGTTTTGCCCCCTCAGCTTACCAAGAAGTGAGGATTTATTCACTTAGCAACAGGAATACGGAAAGACAAATTCGTGGTGAGGAGCTGAGACTTGTAGCCATTTCAGCTGACATCATGCTGCACTCTGCTTCCTCCAGGAACTTCCATTTGAGTTTTTGCTTCCCTGTCACTGCTGATGATTCATGCAGTCTGAAGAGCTGCCATACGTCCCTCTCTGTGACTCACATATAGCTATCTGAGACTTCAACCTGGCTAATCTTCTCACAGTCGCAAAGCTGTCAGCCTACACATGGAGTCACAGCGGCCATTTATACGTTCTCGAGCTTCCTGGGGCTGTTCTGCAAGAGAGTGCCTCAGTCTGTCCCCGTATTTCAGTTTCCTGTCCATTCCTCGTGTCTCCACAAAACTTTGTGTTTGTCTTCTGAAAGGAACATTTCTCCCTCTGTGGTCCCCAGATTGCACTTCCTGAAGGTAAAGGTAGCTGCGATCAGGCGTTTGTGCACACTGTTGTGGGGGAGATCTGTAAAGATCACCCAAGCCACTGCCTGGAGAGGGCAGGATACAGATATTTCCACCCAGTCCTAGCAGCCATGTGTCAGTGACTGTAGTGATTTAGATGGGAAACTTGGAGGCCAGGGAATATAACTTGAGAAATAAAATTTAAGACCACCCATGCTTGTCACATTGTACCTCACTGTCAGCTGTTCCCTGAAAGAATCCCAGCCCTGTGATCTGATCAAATATATCCCCTACTCGGGCCACCTGCTGATCAACCTCAAAGTTTCAGGTGCTACACAGATACCAACACCAAACAATGAAACAATTCAAAGCGAACGAGCTTTTGTTGAAGGCATTTCATGGTCCAAGAAAGCATTTGAAAAATCAATATATTTTCCCAACCTTTTAAGATCGTATTCATGTAAGTTCATGACTTTGAGCTTTTGAACTTCCAGCAATCTCTTGACATCAGGCATGCTCAAAGGGAACATTTTACTTTGGCACAAAAATGTGTGTCTGCATGGCTCTTGATGTCGTATCTTCTTTATATAAGGCCTTGCTCTCCTGTGCAATTTCTTTCCTTGCATCATTGTTATATAAACATCTTTTTTGTTTGCATGTGTGGGTGGTAAGATAGTTTGGGAGGTTCTAGCAGGTACCAGGGTGTGTTAATCCCAAAGGGGGAAATCTTTGTGTTGTTTTGTTTTGATCACAGGAAACAAACCCTGTTCAAACTGTTTTGATGCAATCTCCACCCTTTTTCCTGTCTTCTAATCACAATCATCCTTCACCTATGGGCCATCATCTTTGGTTTCTTTTCACTTGCTTTATGTTATAAAAGAACCAATAGTGAGTTTTTATAAGCCTTTAAGTATTGGATTGGTGCATCTGTGGGTGAATATATAAGGGGTGTTACAAAGCAGATTCTGCTTTCTGTGTATCTACAGTCCAGTTTCAACCCACGTTAAGAAATACAAAACTACTTCATCAAATAACCTAGGAAGAATCCCACATGGGTGGAACTTGTCTATTGGTAATTTTGGGCTTTCAATACATTTCTGAACAGTGTCACTTCAAGTTGAACTCAGAACCTTTGTTTCTAAAATCTAATTCTTACCCATAACAAAACAGGAACAAGTACAGATTCCAAAACAAAAACCCGTGTTTGCCAAAATCTACACCTTTTAAAGAAAAAAGTGAAAATTTTTGTCTTTCATTCTGTGACAAGTATGCTGTTGATATAAGCTAATTGCTTGTTCTTAAAACCTACACATGTTTTCAAGGGAAAGAAAGCTTATCAATTCTGTAATCTGTCTTCATTTTCAGATGTATATTAATGGAGCTGGTATGTTGACGTGCAGCAGTGTGAAATGTTGGATATGCTGTGTGCATTAATAAGACTTGGCAAAATAGCTGTGAGTAAGTTTGTGTCCTAAGACAGCAGACATGTGCTTTGGGAACTGAGGAGTAGCTTTAATAAAATTCAGTTTCACCTTGGGTTAAACCTTTTGTCCCAGGAGAGGTGTAATTTACTGCATCCCTGAAAAGGAATTAATTGACCTCCTCACATCTCTTGCTCATCACTGAAAGCTAAAGAAATAAAATTCCGCAAAAGATGACTCTCTTTAATCAGAGATATACAGGATCAAGAAGGGTTGCAAGGAGGCCGTCCTTTTTTCATATGTCTGTTGTAAGGATGGATAGCTGAGCAGACTGGCCCCAAAGTCTTGGCCACTGGGCATTGGTGCTCAGTGTAGAAACCTAGCAGAGGACTTGTTGTTACAGCAGCAGTTTTCAGCATAAAGTAATGTCTACAAGATCCTTAAATCTCCTTCCTGTACAATGTCTTCCCAAGCATACAGGTTCACCTGTCCATTTCCAACAAGCTTTTCTCTGCAATTCATTAGTGTCTTGGCTCTTCCTAAATTTCTGTTGTGACAAGAGAAATCTCTTCTCTTTATTGTCTTACTATATAAAGGAAGTCCTGTCATTGCCTCTTTGATTTGGTAAAGAAATCACTGTGGCTTTTGCATTAGAGATACATCTCTGGAGGTTACACAAGAGTGAAAGTCAACAGACTCTGCTAGTAATGAACAAGATGGTGCTACCAAGCATGACAGATCAAAAATAGAGCTCTATTGGCTTCCATCTCACCCCCAACCCAAAGTATCAATTAATTGATGCTTTTGAAAGTGTTGGCATGAACTTCTTTATGCTTTCAGCACAGCATAATTAAATCAAGCAAATCAGAAGGAAAAAATCAGCTTTACCCATCAATAGGTGGAAATTTTTTTAAAATTTGCAGAGATAAAGTACTATTAGTAGTTTTTTATATCTGTGATTCACTATAACTGGAGACCTTTTGAAAACTTGTCTCGCGTGTGGGCTGAGAATTACATGGGTTTATGTCAGTGAAGTGAAGCATGTTTTTATTTGATTTTGTCAGTATTATTATCAGAGACTTTGGCTTTTTTGACTCTTTCAGTATGTACTCAATGAGAAACAAAGCGTTGTGATCCTGTGATTTTGTTGTAAAGATGTTAGCATTTACAGGAAACAAAATTTCATCCAATGACAAGCTATGCAGATTCTTAAAACATCAAGTAGGCATGCTTATTTTTATTCCCTGCTGAACCCTTTATAGGTGTCAAAAATGTATGTAGTTGAGGAAGGGGAGCGTTGTATGAGGGGGAAAAAAAAACAAAACACCTACATAGTTTGTTCTTTCAGCATGGTAGCATTATACAATCTCGGTTGGTTTTGACCTTGTTTCCTATAGAAACAAGACTAATTTGCTGATACTTCTGTCTGTCAACTCCTTAACAGCTTGTGAACTAGTTAGCCATTTTCAGTCAGATTTGACAAAGGCATATCATTCACTCTTTCCTTAAAGTAGGCAGCTGGGCACAGGAGAAAGGCCCTGCATATTCCCTGTTGAAAAAGAAGCTGCAGTGTGAACTCATTCCTCCAGTGCCCTGGAGAATCTGCAGTACAAAGGAGAGTTGATCTATGTCCCAAATAAGAAGGAAGTTTCTGTCAGTGTGTTGCTTTATTTGACACCAAAGTCGGTCAACATGAGGCACATGTAGAAACCCGGAATTTATTATTCCCGGAGTTCACAGTGCTCTGTTTACTTCTGCTCTAACTCATTTCTGCATGGTGCATATCATATCATCGCATTTCTCTGGAATTTATTTAGTCTATAAACTTTCTGAGATAAAGACTTTTTCTGTCCTCCTCTTGTAAAATACTTGGTACACATAGGATCAGTATCTATTAAGTGTGTCTTCATTCACAGGGGTTTTCATCAGTCTTCCCACTTTTTCAAGTATCAGTGATTTGTATCCGTACTGTGTAAAGCAATTGACCTGTCTTCTGTTCTAGTTGCTGCTAGTAAGTCAGGATAGAAAAATGTATTTTGATCTCATTTCTCATGGGACATTTCTCCTCTACCAGTTTATCTACAGATGAAACTTGCGTTCAAGTTGTATGGTATACTTATTGTTTTGCAGTAATTCAATTCTAATTCAGTCGTGCATCAGTTCTTCATCTTCAGAGGAGACTGGTCCAAAGCTGAGCAGATTCAAATGCCTCATTGTCATCTGGCTGGTGTTTACCCATTTCACAAAGGCTGCATGATTTCAGTTCACCTCCTGTTGATCAAGTATCTCACCTATTCAGCAACGGCATTCTGGTGGGAGCTGTATTTGGGACATCAGCATAAAAACAGAAATGGAATGGATGCAAACCTCTCACTCTGTGACAGGTAGTTTCTTTAAGCTTGGGCTGAAGGTTAGGCATCTTAGAGAGCTTTGACTTCTTCCTTGAGATTTAGGCGATCATAATTAGAATATTTTGGTTTTCAGGGCTACCCATGGAATAACTCAAATAGTGTGGAAAGCGTGTTAAAGAGCTTTTAACCAGATATCCAAGAAAGGCTTCTGCCTTAAAAATGTAGTCTAAAAGACTGGCAGAGGACAGCTTGAGGGTTCTTTATTTTTCTTGTTATTTTGAGTGCTGTTTTGCTGGGGAAGCTAATCAAAATATCTCCGCACCCTGCCACTTCTCAGTAAGTAACCACCATGGTTGAGTGACAATAATTTGTTTGTAGACTTCACTGTTTGCAGCTTATTCTTATCTTCCTTTTTTCCAGCCCCATACATCTTCCTGGCTTATGGCTAACATTTCAAGGCTACATTTAGTCACTATTGCACAGTGTGTTGCATTCTTAGCTGTGTGGCCAAAAAAACCAGCCATTTTCCACAGGACTATGCTACTAGACAAAGAACTTTTCTTCACTTGAAACAACTGCTGGAGTCTTGTTTCTTTATTAGCCTCATTTAGCCATGATTAAAACAAGCAGACACACCTGCGCTTTATCTATTCACATTGTAAAACTGAGCAGGAGTTTGTGATTTTGGGGAGGTTTTTTCAGCCCATATTGTGCAACACATAAGATTTAGCAGAGCTCATAAACAACACTTGTTTGACAATTGAGTAGGTAAGAACATTGCCACGACTTTGAAACATCCTGTGTTTTGAAAAGAGAATTAAATTGGAAAAAAAAAAAAATCAAAACTGCACACGCATGCAAGACATTGGAAGTGAAGGATGTCCCTCAAGCTGCCAGAAATAGGTCCTTATGTATGGATACTGGTTACTTTTGGAATAGGAAAATTAATTCTCGAGCTGCATAATATCTAATTTATCTAATATTAGTTAGTTTCACGTATTCAGATTACTCATCAGCTAGATACAAAGCCATGTATGTCATAAGCCAAGCAGGTTGCAATTATAAATAAACAGCTTGGTTTAGGTCCCAGTTTCACATCTGTTCTGAGAAAAGCATACTTGTGAATAAGACATACCTGTCTGGCACAATTTCTAATTATTCAAGTGGCAATATCGGGGACAAGGAATCGTAGTTGAACTTCTGTGACTCTGTCTCTCTTTCAAGTCAAGGTCAGTAAAATCTGTATTAGTCAATGGAAGGGACTCTCACAAGCTCTCTCACAAGTGACAATTGGCCAGTCAGGGTGGAAATGGGGCAATGAGATAAAGCAGTGGTTAAACTGGAGAGTCTGGCTTGCTTGGTTGTCCGGAGGAGCGAGCTGCGTTCAGCAGTGTGGTAGTGCTTGGGTGGAGTGAGGTGGAGCTGCCCGAGGGAGCAAAATGCACTGTGAGAACTATGTCAGGGGAGTGCTGAGCTCGCTGGGGTTGCTGGCGTAGCCGTGGGCTAGAGAGGGAAAGCCAAGAGGAGGTGAAAGGTGGATGGGTCGAGTCTGTGGCAGGTGATCTCAGCCAGGATGAAGGCAAGGAACCGAGGGGAAGGAATGGCGCAAGGAGGGGAAGGTGTAGATCTGTAAGCAGCTGCAATCTCAGAGGAAGGGAGTTGATTTCCCCCCCCCCCCTTCCTTTTTTGCAAATAGCAAAGAAATAGGACTGGCAAGCGGGTGGCCACAGAAACATGAATTATTTCACAGCTAGCATGTGTATTGACTAACACGTAGTACTCTGAAATGAAATACTTCAGCGCTGACTGAACGTTTAGTTAAAACAAAAGCAGCCGTGCTTGCCGTGGCTGCTACTGCCAGCTTTTTACCATACTCCCAATTAGGAGAATTCTAGCACAACCTTTTGTAACTGCTTGCAACACCCTTGTTCTGTTTGTCTGGGCTAGTAAGAGTGTTTTAATCAGTTTTGTCATACATTCTTCAAGAATATACTTACATTTTACAATTTTCTTTCCAAATCCAAAATTGGGCTGTAGTATTTCTGGGGAAATGCGGTCTCCTCTGCAGTATGTCTCTTAAGATACCAGAAGCAGATTTGAGGGCTGTGTGGGACTGAGATGGATCTTAGAAAATGAGGGTAGAATTGCAGTTTTTCGTGTAGGAATGCAAGCCCTCCACAATATTCTACTGAGGTTTGTAACAAGGAAAAAGTTGGTAACACTTAGCTCTCATTCACTACAGAGTTACAGAGACATATATGGAATTTCAAAATAATTCAGCTCTGCTTTGCAAACTAAGCGGTCAGATTTTTGGAATGGTTCCTGCAGAAAATAAAAATCTTTCAAAATTCTGTGGTCTGTGATCCTTTCTCCTGGCAGCGCAGGAATGCCCGTGTCAAATATTTTCCATTCTTGGCATGAATTTACTCCCCCAGAGGTTATGTTCTGTTTAATGCAAATAATCTACATGGTGTGATGCACCTGAGTGAGGGTACTTTAAATATTTGACATTCCATTCCAGTCAAGACATAAGTGATAATCTGAACTTAAGCACAATTATATTTTTATTTTCTATACCTTCCTGTATATCTTCACTTACCACTGCACTGCCTGACAGTTGCATTTTCAGTTCTCTAGGCATAGTATAGGACCGAGTCTTACTACCTGGCTGTCCTCAAGCAATTTTGGCATACAAGGGATAAATCTAGCCGAGCTTACTTTTTTGAGAAATGTGTCTATGGTAGAATCCCAGTTTGGATACTCTTCCATTGTTCAGGGGGTTTTCTTTCCAAAAAAACTTCTGATCTATTTTGTTCATTAACAAATAACAGAGGATACTGGATTTTACCCCCATGCTTTGGCTCATAGTGATTCTGTGAGAATGAAGCAGCAATGCATTTGGTAAGGCAAACCTGTAAGTAAACTACCTGAACACAGAATTTATGTTTTTGAGTATTTGACATGAAATTATATAAACTCTCTGCATGCTTTTCTCTGACTCTTCTGAAATGGGCATAACTTTTTGTTGGTACCTTTCAAGGTCCCTCAGGGAAGCCAGTGCATTTCACTGTACATTTCTATATCATTTCTACACAACAGCTCCAATGGACATGGCTATACTGAGCACTTAGCTTAGTCTGGACTCCCTTAACCCTCCTTTCATCCAAAAGGAAAAACCTCTCATTTTTTTCCTCTTTTAAGTTGACTTAAAGCTAGAGCTCATAGTACACTCCAGAACTGCATGGGGATATGAACTGCTATCTTTTTATGTGTGGATGTAGGCAAGATTCAAGCGAGACCACTGCTCTGATTGAGCTGAGTCCAATTCCAGAGCCACTACCTCCTGCAGAGGGAAGGTACTGACAAGGTATCTCGCTTCTGTAAAATTCGGCGTCAGGAAGCAGTTGGCAAATCTGCCAGCTCCTGTACAAGCTGTGAGCCAGGAGCTCCTGCGTGTCACTGAGGCAAGACCTTGCCTTCAGGCATTGCAGAAATCACCTGCCACATGGACTGACTGACTGCAAAATAAAGAGTGTAGCTTCGCAGCGGCGGGCATCATATGCGATCTGCCAGCCTAGAGTGGAAGCACTGCTGGTTAAAGAGAAGAGTAAGAGACATCATTGGAAACATCAGGTCCTCCCATAATTCAAGTGATTATTTAAGCAGGTAACTCAAGCTAATTACAGCTTTGCAGCTGACAGTTCTGTTTTTCTGGATGCAAGATTCATCTTTTTTAGAAGTTTCTCTAGGGCCCTGTTCTGGTGCCCATAGCTGCATTTCCTGAGTACTGAGTTGTGCTTTCTTTGGAGCTTACAGTGCCTTAGCCATATTCCCCCACTGATAGACCCTGGATTCCGCCTCACGAGTCCCTGCTGTTGGGCAGCTCTAAGAGCTTCCACTTCCTTCCTTCTGAGCAGAATGCAGAAAAAAAGTTAAGACGTAGGAACTACAAATAGTGTTTTACTATACTTTTTATCTTCCAGCAGCTGCTATGCTCTAAGAAATTAGCTTTGATCCATGAAAATGAAGATAAGGGGGGGGGGGGGGGGGGCAGCGGCAGCGAGAGACAACCATACTATCTGGTATGAATTTGGTCCCCAAAGGGGGATATTCTTGAATTATGATGTTTATTCTGCATGTCCCTCTTGTCATTGTTGATTTTGTATCAACTGATTTTTTTTCACACAGGGTAAAGTTACTCCGTTCCATTAGTCCATAAGGGAGCTATCAGGATGGGCACATAAAATTTCTTAATTCAGTTTAGGATGATTAATTTCCTATATGAGAATGAGGGGAATGCAGAGCTTCCTTCCCTGTGGAATGGGAAAGAATGTAAAACGAGACATTATCAGAGTATTCTAATATTGTTTCAGAATTCACTGCGAAGCATTATGTCTGAAACATCTAAATATTTACCTACAGGAGTGTCTCCTTAGACAGATTTTGTGAGCAGTTTATGTGCATGAGACCTCAGGTAGTTTATTTTTTTCCCCCCCCACTGTAACTGTGCTTTATTAATTCTTTATCAACTGATTTGTACCATCAGACATGCTAGTGAGATCATATTACTTTGCAAGTGTGGACATTCCTCAGAAGTAAATGATGTTTTTCGCTAGATGGTAGGATGTAAGTATGTAGTTCAGCCTCTCAGAGTAGTTACTGGATGAACTAAAGTTGTCAGAATAAATTTGAGACCTCTCTCCACTGCAGTTGAGAGACACACCTGCAGCTTTTGTCATTGCTCGTTATTTGCCTCATTGCACAAATGTATTTGTAGCATCCATTATAGAAGGGCACGACATGAATCTTATGTTCAGGTTTGTAGGTTTGGGGTTTTTTTTCAGATGTGGAACATGAGGTCTTCTGAAAAAAAGTTTATTTATCTTCTATGTGAAGTTTTACTGTGACTTGTTTATCATGTATAATTTTAAACAACAACTATTTTTTTCAGAAATATGAGACTGTTTTACTTAGTACTTTAAAATCTTTGCATTTTAATGGGCTTTAAAACTGTGTTCCTTTCTGAGAGAGAGCGCGAGCCTTCCTTTTGGGTTTTGTTGACAGTGATCATATTTGAGAAATAAGATTGGTGTATAGGCATCTTCTGTCACTCCTGAAATGTGTCAGGTAGCTCAGGAGGGCGTATGGTTGATCAGAGCTTCAGCACATCCCTTCTAGCTGGTCCTGCCTAGTCTTTGCTTTGCCAACTACTGTTGGTCTATCTCGGTACTTCCCAAATTTAGGAGCACAGGCACGGATGTGGGAACAGAAGTGTTATCCTAATGGAAAAGTCAGAGAAACATCATATCTCTCAGAGGACTGGTAGAATATATACTAGAATATATATATATATATCTATCTATACTAGAAAGGTGCTATGTAAAGATGTTAATGAGATAGATAACAGGGGGTTTTGTTTGGCTACAAAGGGGGGGGGGGGGGGAAAATCTATACAGTCTCTGTTAACCAGAATTTTGTTCACTGATTTGTAAAGTGTGCTGAACAGATTTAAGTTCTCCAAATACAGACAGTTACCAAAAGCCAGAGACATGTTAATTTTATTTTAATTTTAAACAGAAACTCTATGTGTCTACTTCCTTCTTCTAGCATCCATGGTTTAGAGGTTCTCTCTATCTGCTTGCATTTCACTCTGTGCAAAATGTGTATCAACTGTTCTCAGAGTGCTCGGTCTTTTCTGTTCCACGTTTCATGTCATGGTGAGGTTTCTGAATGTAAGGTAAATGGGGAAAATAGGTAATAAGGCTTAGAAGTATTTTGAGATGTCATCTAGTCCATTTCTATACAACAAGGCAGACTCAGTTTTATCCAGGGCTAGTTTTATGCTAGAATATCTTGAAGGCTATTCTGGAGCCTCTTAGCCCATAAGCTGTGTCACTCTGTTTTGGGCTTTTGTTAAGAGACTGACAGCACTGCTTTCTGATATCTTTTGCTAGACAATATCAGCTTTTACTATAGATAAGATGTTCCTGACAGAGGTTTGTTTATACCCGTCTTAAACACCTCCATTGCTCTAGCTTCATGTTTAACTGCTTTTATCAGTAGAAAGTTCTTTCTAATGTCTGATTTAGATCACCTTGGCTGTGATTTAAGCATGTTGATGCTTTCCAGAGCATAGATTATTCTCTTCCTCTTGCAGTTACCTTTTACATGTTTGAAGACTCTTAGGTTGCCAGTCATTAGGGTTTTCTCTTCTCTTTAGACTAGACAATTCAAATTCTTTCATTCTTTCCTCATATCTCACTTGACCAGATTTTATGCTTCTCTTCCCAGCTCTCTGATTTGGTTCATCTCCTCTTTCTCAAAAAGCATTGCCCAAAGCTGGATGGAGTACTTCAGCCAAGACCTGCATACTGCTTAGTAGCACTAGAGTGGTTTGTCCTTTTGCCCTTAACATTATTTTCTTGAGAGATGGCTGGGGTTCTTTTTTAACTCCTTTTAGCTTTAATATTGCTTCCTATAGAGTTGCCTGCTATTTCTGAGTACAGTTGTGCTCTCCTGAAATCTGTTATTCTGCTGTTCCATTTCCTGCTTTTCCTGAGTCTCTTGCTTTCTACCATTTTATGATCAGTATAAATGAAAACTTTGAGTTAAGATACCCTAATGCCTACTTAAACTACTTCCAAGGTACAGCAATGTTTTGAGTGTTGTTTTTTAATTTGCCCCACAGCAATATGGGAAGAAATAATATTGGAGGTAAGACAAAGGCTTGCAAAATGCCCACAACTGTTTTTTCCATGAGCAATGGGTCTAATGAAGCCTGATTTCATCTTGTTTTGTGTCCAGCATCTTCTACCATCCCAGAACATCCCAGCTAGCCTACCACGTCCTTGCTTTCCAGATGGGCAAGAGACAGAATGTGCTGAACCTTGTTCAGAGCTATGAAGATGCTGGCTCGTGGGTCATTACACTTGTGCTTGTGTAATTCACTCCAAGAATGGCTAAAGAGCCAAGTTATTGCTGTCTTTTCTTCAGCACATGGATTTTGGATCTCTTTGCACTATCAAGGTCAGATTTTCCTGAAGCTTTCAGGAAAGTTCGTATCTTGAAGACCTCTGTTCTTCCATCAGATTTGATTGAAATTGGTCTATGCGCTCAAAAGCTACTAGAGGGGTACTTGCAGACAGAGGGGTAACATGAGCGCATAAGCCATTGCTTTCTTAGAAAACAGGTTTAAATTGTTCAAATCTGAAGGCTAATTCAACTGACTTTGCTTCTTGCTATGCATTTGAAAAGGTGTCTTCCTTTGCTGAACCAACAAAAGATGCTTCAGTCACCCCTTTCCCTCAGTGTTCTTGCACCTGATTTCTGTCTCTCAAATTTCTGGTGTGCTGCTTTTTCCTAATCCTTGTCTTTTCAGCCAAGAACCACAGCCTCTAGGTGTTTGCCTCTAGGTACATGTGGATCTACTGATGAAAATTAGTACATGGTGGGGTGAAGACTTTCCTTTTTGTCTATATCTAGACTGCTATAAAACCTAAGGAGAGCATTTATTTAAGGGTGATTTCTGCAAACCTGATGGTTACAGAAGGTTCAGATGAGAGAAAGCCAGCCATTTTCATCTTCAGTGTTATGACTTACATAATTACTGGAGCAACCTATAAAGAATATTTTAATGTATGTTGTACTAAAAAAAAAATCATGTAACAATTTGTTTCTAGATTCTTTTCCATTAATCTTCAAGCAATTGAAGTAGAATACAATTATTTTGTTTTGAGCTCTAAGACTGAATTAGCCAATTTAATAATGGTTAATGAATGTCATTACAATTAAATAGACACTAAGAAGTCATCAAGGCCCAGATCATCTTTTCCAATTGTACAAGGCAGAAATTGAAATCAGTGGGAAGAGACAGCCTCTTGCAGCACTATTGTACCACCTCTGGGATCCTGGAGGAGTCTACCTGTGAGTTCCTCGTAGGTATAGAGGTGAGCATTACTTAATCATAACAGGTAGAAACCACCTTTTCTTTATATTTTCCAAACAAAATAAAAGCTAGAGAAGGATATTACTGTTTCTGTAGAGTTTTAGGTGGAAAAAAAAAATCCAAAGTAACTAATTAATTGTCATCTGTTAAAATATATAGCTTTTCTGCATTAGGGCACAAGTTGGTGAATCCAGGTTACTCTGCAAACTTTCTGGCATTGAGGATAGGTGGGATGTTAAATTAGTTATGTTACGTTAAATTAAATGGTGCACTGATTTGATCACACATGCCAGTGCTGATGCTGGCTTTGGTATAATCCATCTGACTTCAATTATGCCATGGGCACTGCTGCCAAGTTGTCTAACTATTGTTTAAATTAATTGCTGTCTTCTTGCTTAACACAGCTTCTCTTGTGTTTAAAGGTGTTAAGCTATTCATTTTCTCAACTTTGTTCCCACTGTGATGTGCTGTGAAACTATTGGCATGTTTATAGGATGGCTGTCTCCCTCATCTTCCTTGAATTCTTCTGTCTAAAAACCTATGTGCTATACAAGAAGCGAGTTTATTCTGAATGCTTTTTTTTCCCTATGCCTTTTTTTAATGCCTAACTCCTATCCTAGCTCAGAGAAGGACCTTGTCTGCCCAGAATGGTCATCTTCCTACTGACTTTTTAATTCCCCTACCTGTAAAACTAGCAACACAAATCCTGATTGCCTCTTCCCCAGCTCTTCTTGAGAATTTCTGCTTTCCCCATCATTAAATTGGTAATTTTTTTATTATGGTATTTCATATGTCTCTCTTTCCTCTCCATCCGTAGTATGACAAGAGATCTGTATTTAAATATCATTTAAAAGCAGTTAATTGCCTTGGAAGAGGTAGCATAAATCCAACTAAGACTCTGATTGCATTAACAATCTGATTTTCTCTGTTGTCACCTTTCTGAAATAGGATACGTTACTCCTTGCAATAATAGTAATGTCTTGGAGGGCACACTGTTTCAGCTTAACCTGTGCATAACTCTCAGAATAATTAGAATAATGTGCAAATTATTCTAATGATATGCAGCTTTCAGGAAGGAAGTGCGAATGCCGTAAATTACATTTGTGATCCTTTAACAAGGGACCTGATGTATTATGCCTTCCAGAAGTCTTCATCAAAGGGAAAGCTCTGGGATCCAATGATGATTCAGTTACGCAAGTTAGTGCATAAGATCTGTCTGTTCACCTATAGCGTTTTCTTCACATGGGAATTTTGCAGGGAGAGCAATCTGATGCTAGTTAAAACATTTTCTGGTGTTCTTTGCAAAGTCACCGTGTGGGAAATTGAGTTGGTGGATTGCTTCATGTGGATTTTAGCTGAGAATCCACACTGGGCAAAATCACTAACAGTCTGGTTAGATCATCTCAAGTGTCTTTCCATTCAGTTACAGTCTTGATCCCAAAAATATTAGTTTCTTATCAAAAATGTATGAGATGCATAGAATGAATTTCTAATAGAACACATCTGGAAGAAATTTCCTGTATTAGTAGATCATTGCCAGTGATGTGCAGAAACTGACAGCCGTTGAAGTGATACCACTTCATCATCATCTTGTTTGTTTGTTTGTTTATTCTTAAAGCGAAAGCCATAGGATTTGAATGATCAGGAGATATTCTGATGTGGCCAAGCAGTGCGAATCTTGTAGCTTACTATAAGCTTTGGAAATAATAGCAAACACTTGCTGCAACTTGATGCCATGAACTATATCAGGATTGCTGTAACCTAGGCGTTTCATCCAGTTCTTTTGGCTGATTCAACGTGCCTGGCTTTTTACTCTGTAATTGCTGTAAGGTTAGGAAATACCTTCTGGTGTTTGTAAGTATCTCTCTGAGTAGTGAACTTCATTGTTTTGTTTCTAATAATTCGAAATTATTAAGCTCTATCTTTGCCCTCATGCCTTCCTAGTTATTTTGAGTTGAGTCATCTTTGAATTTTCTGGGAGTAATGGCAAACAGAGTAATGGCCGTATCAGGCATACATATTCCTTTTTCTTTCTAGTGTTTCTTGCTATTGCTTGCAATGTTCAGATGTAAAGCCATTGGGAGGAGAGTTTACTATGCAATTTTTTGTATCTACCGTGTACTGTTTGATGTAAGTACCTTCGCTGTATTGGATAGTATCTGTTATGGTTTATATTGCAATTTCTGAAACCTACAGTTCAACGTAGTGTTTTCTTAGATTTTTGTCCCCATTGTCACATTGCATTTTCATGGTTTGCTACTGGCATTTGTCTTCAGCCTGTGTGCATGTCTAAGCTTCTGTGCTGTAAAGAGATGTATGTGGCTTTTCTTTGGACAGACACTGTAGTATGACCATTCTGCAATGTGCAGTTCTACTTGCTGGACTAAATTCATACCAGATGAAAACATGTGCTGATCTATAGGTATTGCAAAAATTGCCTACAGTAGATAGTTTACTTAATAGTTGCAAATAAACATGCATTGATGCCAGAATGCACATTGCTTGTAGCGTGTGCAGGGCTAGAAATTCATATCCTGACATATCAGGCTAAGAGACTTCTTGAATGAATATAAATATCTGCATAAAAACTTACAAAACTAAGACCGTGAAATGTGCACCTTCCAAGTTCATCTTTGTTCTAGTTTGGACCCCTTGCCACTGCTGTCGCTAGACTTTTACCAACTTTTTTTCTTCCTAAATGTTATTTATGAGTAAGTCTTCTGCATCCCTCCAACCTCTTATGTTGCACTCAAAAGTATCATTTTAGCATCAAAGTGTTTGTCTGAAAATTATATAGTAAGGGTATTGTTTTCCTAACTATAAAACAAAGTTTTCTATTTAACAGTATATTTCTAATGTGTCTGTCATTCACATCTGTATTTTCATGGTATGAGTGTCATAGTCGGCACTGCAGGACTTGATTATTTGGTGCTGAAAGAATTTATTATAAGGTGAATATGTTGGAGTTTCACTTGTGCTCAACTGAAAAAAATGATGCAAGTCTGGAAGGTGAAGATCCTGTCTTTTCATACCTTTGTTGGTATTTGCCGGTAGTATGCTGTCATGAATTTGTACAGAGAGGATGCAAGCTATTAGTCAGTAATTAGATGACAGTTGATTAACAAATCAAAAGCCATTTCCTAGTGTTTGTGAAAAGTATGATGAAAGGACCCAGTCTTCATACAAACCTCAAGTAGCAGAACAGAACAAGCAGACGTTAATACTGTTTACAGGGAGCAAACTTTTCAGAGTTGCCAAGCTGTTAAATTCTAAATCTCTGGCAAGCTCAATAGCACATGCATTCCTAAGTGATTCTGAAGGTGTCTTCTATTTCCTAAACCTTCTGGACAGTCTTGGAAATTTTACTCTTAGTCCTTATCGATTGCCTTACTACCAGGTATGTAGGTATACATTTTTCTTGAAACTTCAGAAATCAATAATCAGTCTAAACAAGGATTCTGCAGACACACAGTAATAAGAACTAAAGTTTTTTGGCTTGGTTGCTATTCATAGTTTGTATTGTGTGAAGATTATACTTTCTTATGGCTTTGTCACATTGCAAGAGGCTGCAACCTTCATTTTAGCACCTTCTAGACATATAAGTTTCACAACTATTTTTAATTTAAGTCTTGTCTGTATAGCTCAGTAAGCTATGAATTCCCCATGTAGCCATTTTTGGTTTACGTTTTAGAAACTTAAGCCTGTAAGATCTGAAATGTGTTGTAACAGAAAAGAAGCCACATACTTAAAGGATATCATTGCCAGTAACTGAAGAGATTTGTGAAGGAATCTCAATTTGCATCAATAGTATATTCACTATAGGAAACTTCTGACTTTCGTAATTTCAATTTCCATTTTTCTATTCCTGGGGACTGCATACAATCATTAAGAATCCCCCACTGTCTAATGGATGCCTAGGTATGGTGGTTTTGGGAAAACGTAATAATTATGGCAGTCAACCTGGTGGGTTTGCATAGAAACTGTCAGTTTTATTCTTTGAGACCCAGCGTTCTGGTGACAATGATCCATAGGGGACAGAATTGCATGCCAGCCACTTCAAACTGTGACTATCCAGTGGCAAGCTCTGAGTGGGATTCAGCTGGACCGTCCCCTTCTCACGGCTAAAATGGGACCCTGTAGTACCCCATCTTCAGCTTCTGCTCCAGAAGGGTACGGGCCTCTATAGGTCCTGTCATCCCCACGTGGCTGTCTCACACATCCTAGGACATCTAAAATCATCTACATTTAGGGTCTTGTCCCAGATGTTTTTCTTCTAATGTTAGGGAGGAAACATCTGTGTAGAACCAAACCATCTGCAAGCAATCGGATGTTGCATCGGTGTTCATCGGTCTGTTCTCCTGTCAGTTTTTAGCTGTAGCAATGCACTGTCCTAATTTGCTCAAGGTTTCAATGTCGTCTTGAAATCTGGCAGATATTGAGCAAATATGGCTATCACTTGGTTCACAGTTTTCAACACCTCTCTCTTCATATACATATCTGTCTTGGAAGCATTATGTAGATCAGTCAGCTTGCATTGCTTTTTTTAGGTTGTATGTAACAACACAGTAAAATCTGATCCAGAAACAGATGAAACTTTCTTCTTAAACTGAGGGAGAGTAAAATAAAGTTTCATCTGCTTCTGGATCAGATTTTATTCCTAGTGGGGAACTTATATTTAAAGACAAAGACTTTATTATTCTCCCTGTAGTTTTATTTCAAGGATGTAGCTGTCTGCACCTACTGCTGCTGTATTGGAAGAGGCCATAATAGCTCAAGAAATATTTAATTAAGGAGAGGTTTCAAAAAGCAGATTAGGATTTCTGGGTTTCTTTTGAGTTTATGTTGTCTCTACAGAACAGACTTGCGTGAAAGCATGAGTTCTCGGGTCTCAGTTTCCTTGACACAACTTCACTCACACAGGTTTACTCCTAATTTATGCCAGCATAAGTGGTTACCTCTTTGCTAGTAAATTAATCGGGGCCAGCACACGTGTTTAGTACTGTGACGTTATGTCCGTGCTGTTCAATTCTTAGCTCTCTCCTTGATACAAATCTGGCTCACGCCAGCTACAACAATTCCAGAGGCTGCAGGACCTAAATGCAATGTGAAAATTTCTCTCCTCACTTTAAGGGTAGTATGAACAAATATTTAAGCATTATTCATGCTATTGCATAGCTATCTTTTATTTTTCTTTGCTAACGCAAATATCATGGTTTTTAACTATTCCTTACAAAGGTGCTGCCAGGAGTGTGCTTAATAGACTTCAAGGTTAGTTTACATTATTATTAGAGCAAGCTATTTTGATTAAGATTATGTGTCCATTGTATTCAGTATTTTATACTGATGCCCATTCTAATAGCACTGTTAGATTTGTTGTTAGTGTTAGTGATAATTTCTCCATTTTAAAAACTGAAGGCATTTGGGAGGGGATTCTTCATTAGCAGAGAGTCTCAAAATACTTTGGATAACTACAGAATATGGGTAGCTAAGAGGTATTGCACTTAAAGGTGACTTTACTGCATTGGCATCACTCCTGTTGACTTCCGTGGCATCAAAATCTTGCCCAATAATTCTCTTGCTGTGAGTGTCTTACTGGAAATGAATTTGCAGCTGTGGTTTAAGGCCACTGCCAAATCTATTGACATAGATTGTCTATAACTATGTGCTACAGATTTGTGCGGCTGTGCTGCCAGTGTGGCCTTTGGTATCAAGAGAGTATAAGACAGCATCATCTAATAAGCTAAGCAGAGACTCAACATACACAAGTTCCTGATTGTGCTTTTGGTTTCCGAGAAGTCAATGAAATCCTAGATTTGTCAAACTCCATGGCAAAACATCCATTCATTTTTAATTTCATCCATGGCCTTTCTACATTGGGTGTCTTTACATTGCATTAGTAGATTCCTTGCATTTGTGCCTAGAAAGTATTCTTACTCTGTGGCAGACTCCTGAGAAACTATTTTGATTTGGAATGCCAGAAGAATTTTTAAAACAAGCCAATAAATTGTGGATTAGCTTATCACAAAGGGTATTTACTCAAGATTTTTAAAGGAAGCCAAACATTAAATTGCTGAGCAACTGTGGGCTGCTGCTTAAGTTGGCCTTTTTGCCAGAGAAATGGGGGGTTACAAATAAGATACCATTTTTGAAAAGGTGACCAGGGAGACGCAGATGAATGGAGTCCCCTAGGGATCTCTTATAGGACCTGTGCGCTCTCGTATTTTCAGCAATGGTCTGGAAAAAGGAGGGAAGAGAAATAGGTGGCAATATGTGTTGACAATACCAAATTCTTCAGGGTAGTGAGAAATTAGCTCTGGACAACAAGCATTGCAGAAAGTTCTCATTGGTATTGTGTAATGCTGATGAAACAGTAGACAAAATCGCAGGTCACTAAATAAAAAACAGTGAATGAATTGGAGGGAGAAATGATCCTAAGAATGCACAAATAGCAGTGTGCTCTAGATAAGGTATTTATTGCAACTGAGGAAGGATATATTGTAATCATAAGAGATATTTCTGAAACTCTGAACTGTGGCAAGAAGGCAAATAGAATGTTAACAGTCTTTAAATCCGTACTGTGCCCTCAAGTGTTGTATGCAATTTTAATTCCTTTCCCCTGCCTCTCAAAAAGGTGTATTGAACTTTGCAGAGTGAAGAGGAAGTTGAGCATTAAAATATAGATATTTTTAATTATTATTTAATTTTTTAAATCTGTGTAAGGACAAGGACACTAGATGACTAGAATTAAATAGATTAAGATTCTTCAGTATGGGAAGAGAAAAGTGGAGAGGCAGAAGTCATTTAAGTACAGAAAATTGAGTTGTGTAATTGGTTGAGTAGGAAAGCTGAACGGACAACAATGGTCAAAGTAAGCTGTCAAATGAAATTATCAGGCAATTTTATAATAAAAAAGGAAATACTTTTTTTACAGATTAAATCAATTATGAAAATTCACAATTCATTTCCACAGTATTTGTGGGTTCAAAAATGATAAGCAAATTCATAGTTATCCCCTGATGACTATTAGATGTGGTAACACAATCTCAGGCTCATGAAATCTCAAGGCCACCAATTGCTGGAAGTTGGGAGAATATACTGAGGAAAGTATCATTCTATATTTTTGGTTTTAGAATCTTTGCCTAATCATCTGCTACTTAGGATTGCTACAGTTGAGGTATGGAGCTAGAAAATGTATTGTCTACTACAGGTGTTATTACAGATGATAGTTTACTTGTGCGTGTACAATTCAGCAGAGCACCCAGTGTGTAACTAGTGATCTCTGAATCATTTCAGACATTTGTAGGAGATCTGCTGTACTTGATTTTGGTGCCAGCATCAGCTTAATTACATCTATCTTCACTGTCTAGGTGCTTTAAATGCACAGTCTCCAGTTCCACCTTTTGCTTCTCAAATAAAACTTTATGATAACATGTAAGAAGTCAACAGTAATGTAATGCAAAATGGCAACTAACCGTTCATCCACTGACCATTTAGGTTGGCTGAAGTTGTTGAACTTCCTCGTGACATTCAGTCAGTTACCCGTCCCCCAATGCCTGGATTTGAAGTGCTGCACAAAAGCATCCACATTACTGCTCTCCAGAAGCAGCAAATCCACTTGTTTTGGTTATTCCAATCCTGAGACTCTTTCTCTACTTTTTTGTGGGACTCTAGGGATGGATGAAATGCTCTTTGTCTTCCTCAGTTCAGTTTTTAGACAAGACGTAACTGTATTTTTTTTTAATTTGTTTTCCCAGCCTTGTACTAACCTTGGGCTATTTGAAGATTCTTTGTTTTCATCACTCATAAACTGAATAATATGGGTCACAGTCTGACTCCACATTCTTAGTACTTTACTACTATTGATGCCATTTACTACTAGCTGTTTGTATTAAGGATAGTAAGTGACAGTGGTTGCATGTTTGAATACATATGTCATACTGACTGCATAAAACAGCAGCAGCTGAAATGAGAGTTCCACAACAGAAGAGTTTTATTGTGGAAGAAGAGTTTTGCAATGCAGGAGTCTGACATGAGCTTCCCTATTCCTTTACCAATAAGATGTACAGCAACAAAGTGTTTCTTAATAAAATTGATAAAGAGAATCATCGTGTGAATTCTCTCCTCCAGGCTCACATGCATTATCACATCATCACAGCTTGACAAGCTACAGTGTCAAATGAATTGCCATAGATGACCATAAGTATGCTCTTAGCCCATGGCAAATGTAATGTAATACAACTGAGCTTAATCCTTGATGAAATACTGTATCTTGTCACTGTGTGCACCCAGCTGTTGTGGCTCATGTGAAATATGACTTGACCATGTATTCAACTCATCCTCATAAAATGTTTTTCATGGTAAATAGGTTGCCTTAAAAGAGCAATTAGCTTGAGGTAGGAGTGCATGTGTAGCATTGCTTCAAAGGTCTATCCTCACACGGTGAGAGCCAGCCCTGCAGGGCAATAAGTCTTTCCAAAGTCTAAATGCGTTTCTGCTCAGCCTTACCAGCAATTTTTTCCATTTTGGGTTTCCTTCAAAATCTTTATATTCTGTCTTGTGCCCAGCACCTTTTTTCTTTTTTTTTTTTTTTTTTTTTTCTTTCTCTACTAAGAAAACTTTGTGAATCCAGGATTGGACAGCAAGTTACTACTGAAAGCAAAATCTTTTGAGGATAAAGGCATTTTAATGCAATATGAAGATCAATAATACTCTAGGTCTGACAAGTACAGTGAATTTGCAGTTATTATTAATATGATTATTCTGTTACAGCTGGCTGTATTACATAAATACATAATCTACTTTTTTTAGTTCATCCATCCCACAGGCAGCAATGTATTAGTGGTATTTCTTCACATGTTGGTAGTCTTGCTTTATAATATGCTCAAAAATATGTCTTGTGTCTTTTTTTTTTTTAACAGGGGTCACTATATTTTCTGGATTACGTTCCGTTATTTTTGAATTGGCAGGTTGGCTGTTACTAGACAGTAACTGTAAATGCCATCATATTTTGCAGAAATCAGGGAGTTACCTGTCTTCCAAAGACTAATCTGATAAGCCTACTGAATATAAGTTGGTTTGAGAAGATTGCAATTGAAAAACTTAGCTTCTTTAATTTGAAAATGGAAATTTTAGAATATTTTCAAGACAAAATATTTTGTGCACACATGGTTGTAAATTTCTAGACATTGATCACAATAGGGTCACTAATTCCAACAAGCAGCGTCTGTGTCTCTCCTTTATTCTTTTTTCTTTTTTCTTCCTTCTCCCCCCCCCCCCCTTTTTTTAAGTACCCTTAGAAGTATGGAAGAGGTCACTGAAAATATGATTAAAAGCATTTGTGAAATCAGAACAGAAATAGAAGGCTGGGACCATAGCTGTTTTGGATACTTCCTCAGATCTGAAGAACATCGTGGTAAAGTGCCCTATTTTAGACAGGATTTGTTGTATATAGGTTAGATGCTGCAATGGATTACACAAGACTTCTAGAAGCAGAGTCAGGCGCAGTGTAGGTGAGTTTTTAAAGCCGCCCTTCCCTTTTTATAGCTCTGTCTTGCAAGAACAGAGTACTGTGGTTTCCATTTAATCACCTTTGAAATAATTGTCCAATTACACAATAATGTGTTGCCAATCTTTCATTAAGTTTCACATGTTTCAAAATAGACAAGGGAGTGGTGTTGAAGACACCTGCAATTGAGGACATGGTGGAGAGGAGAGAAAATGGAAGATACTTGTAGTGGTCAGTAACAACTGCAGTGTTAAAGGTCCTCCTCTTCAGGTATAGGTTGCATCAGCTGATACAGTGTGAGGTCTAAATGTCTCTCCTAATTTGTGGCATATTAGAGAAAAAGATTTGCCTCGAGGTCTAAGCTTTGAGGAGATGAAATGTGTTAATCATAAGTTTCTGTTCTATATTTTCAGAAGAATGGCATATCAAATGGAACTGCCTCCAAAAAAACATTTATTGAGCACTTTGAACAGGCACCAATGTATGTTGCTGTTCTTACTTTCCTGGGTTTTGGAGTGGGAACAATATTTGGCTACCTGCGAGATTTTATGAGAGCCTGGGGACTAGAAAAACGTAACGTTGCTGCAGAGAGAGAACAACAAAAAGTATGTATGAAAAAAACATTATGTATCCACAGCTGAGTTTTCCCCTGCTTCCATGTACAATAACCTACCGAAGTAACAAGGCAGACAGCTTTCATCTTAGAGAACATTGCATAGGGATGAGAGGAATGACACACACTGCAGTGTAGTTAAACACATGTGTATGAATATGTACGTGTGTGTATATATATATGTAAAACCATAGTTTTCACCCAGAGAGATGTTTACATTGTTCTAAGAGTGTCAGAATACTCTCAGCAAAATAGAATCTCAGTGTATTAGGTCAATCCACAGAAAAAGAAAAGTCAGAAATGCCTTATTGTTAAATATATCATCTCTCCAAATCTCTTAAACCCCAATTTTTCTTTGTCCCATCTGGCTTCGTCCTTCATAGCAATAGGCAGTGCTAACATCTTTGTAATTGCTGACTTACATTTGCTGAACTGCTGGTCACAGAGCACTCGGGAATCATTGTCCCAGCACAAAGTGAATGTAGCCTGAATTCTTGCAAGTCCTGACTTAGAAATTTTTTCATCCTGCATAGTTCTAAGTGAAACTTGCACCTTAGCAAGCTCAATTACCTTCTAACTTTGTTTAGATTTTTATGTTGCTCCTCCTTCTCTGTGCAGTTTGAGCCATCATATACAATAAAGCCCGGCATAATGGAGGAAAAATGTGAATAGTGTTACTGTTCAATAAAATTCTTGAAATTGTTTCCTGTTTGGGCTTTTCAAAGATGGATGCACTACTTAATGAAATATCATGGTGCAGCCTTTTTATCAGCATTCTCACAGAATATCCTTTTCAATTCACTTCATGATTTGGCCATTTGTTGAGCTATTTTGATTTCAGACGTGCCAGTTAAATCTTTTTGCCATCCACCATGGGTTACATGTTCATTTAATTCTCCAGTCTCCCGCATATGTAACTACATGCCATGTTATTTTATCAGTTTATTGTATCCGGTATCTAATATGGCTATATTGCTGTTTCATATAAAACTTCGTTTAGGTTCCATACCTTTCTTTTCATTTAATTTCCAAGTAAAATCCATAGATTGAAATTAATTGTCAACCAAACTAATTGTCTTAACTGGCTGTTTGCATGTCCAGTCTAGGCCAATAATGCCCAGATCAATTACCCTTGGCCTAGCTTTAATCTAATGTATCCAGCATTTCAGGAAATATAATGAGTCGCTTATCCTGGTTTTGCAATCTGCTCCACACGTAGCAAAATGCTCAATTTGAAGCTTTTGTTTTCTCCAAGTGAAAGAATCATGAGTTCTTCCATTTCCAACTTTCCAAATATTGGACTGGAGAAATAGGGCAACTTGTTGACCATTTAAAAAAAACCAACCAAACAAAAAAAAACACTAAAAAGCCTCCCACCCCTTAAAAAAGCCGACACTGTATTTTAAGGGAATTAAAGTAAGATATTTGCTGATTGGAGTTGTTTGTGATATAGGAACATGTGGCTGTTATAGCTCTGTGTTTACTGATGAATCAATTTTTCCTTTTTGATGGGAATGACTTGGGTACAGACATTTTCCTAGCAACATAACCCTCTGCATGTTTTCAAACCAGGATTTTGTGCCACTTTATCAAGATTTTGAGAACTTTTACACCAGAAACCTCTATATGAGAATACGGGATAACTGGAATCGTCCAATTTGCAGTGTCCCAGGGCCACAGTTTGACCTCATGGAACGCGTTACAGATGATTACAACTGGACATTTAGGTGAGTCAGCTTACACTCTGCAACTGTCAGCTTCATAAGAGTACTCCTGATGCATCTGCAAAGCACAGAAAGTTGCATCTAGCCCGTCATACCTAGACCCTTGACTAATGTACATCAGCATATTTTTTTCTGAAATCAGTACCGTACTGACAATCTGTCCCCTTTCTTCTGAACGTTGTTTGGAAATGCAGTATGGAAAGGGAAAACGCTATCATAAATGGGTTTTGTTTGGCTGTGTCAGCACAAGTAATACTGCTTACGCTTCATTTGTAACAACAGACCTTTAGTCAGAATATTACAACGAAATTTGTTGTATCCCTTGGTTAGGATTTAAATCATAATTTCTTGCATTGCATAAATGTGGCTTCTTACTTACATAGTGAGTCTTTGGCAGTGAGTTTTAAGCAGTTTACAGCTTGAAGATTTCAGTGTATCGCAAGTGTTACTGAAGTAAATAGATATGGAAATTCACCGCATAGACAATGTGTAGGTTGACTATATTTCAGCTTATTGAGAATGTATCATAGTGTTTCCCACAATATTTTCCTCATGTTTAATTTCTGCATGTGTGTGAACACTGATGACACTGTGGAAGCGGTTGACAATTTGCTTGCAAAAACAGTGTCTGTAAGTTGTTTTTTAAATAAAGTCGTAAGTTGGTTTGTTTATTTAAATCCATAAAAGCACCCTTTCACCTAATACCAGTATATTGCCATCTACGGCTTGGAATCTGGAAAACATTCTAAGCAAGAAACAGTATTTAGTCAGGAAAAGAGAAAGGCTGGAAAAACTTCTGGGACGTTAAAGTATGAGGATTGTAAATTCCCAGATAGGAATTTGACAGTGGAACAAAATTTGGTGGGAAAATGTTGGGGTTTTTTTCTTTTCTTTTTGTTTGGGCTTGGAGGGAAAGTTGCACTGTTCTTTAAAATTTGCTTTAATTATAGGTTTACAGGAAGGACTATCAAGAATGTAATCAATATGGGTTCTTATAACTACCTCGGCTTTGCAGAAACGGATGTTAATGCTTTGAAAACTGTGACCATAGAGTTACAAAAATATGGGACAGGAATCTGCAGTACCAGACAGGAAATGGGTGAGTAAACAGCTAGATGGCCACCAAAGTTTCCGTAATGATACGCTTTTTCTTACAGATATCTTGAAGGAATTGGATACTTAGAGAATTTTAATCACATCAACAATTACTTGTTTCACTATTGAAAGTGATGCTGTGTTTTATTCATTATCGCATAAGGATTTTTTTAAAAGGAAAAGTGTTATTGATTTTTGGAAAAGCACAATGAAATGTGTCATATAGTGGCCTGGGATTTTTAATGATGGAAGTAACAGGCTTATTTTTAAACGAAGTAAAATAAACATCAAGACTTCAAGAATTGTTCTAGGGCATATTTAATTGCATCACAGATTTATATCAGTTACCACATATAGAGTGTTCTGATTAGTAAAATGAGCTTTACATAATTGTTTTTTTTTAATCCCATGTTCTAAGAATATATTGTAATGTTTTATGAGACATTAATGGGCACAACATAGAAATTTCTAGTGCGCCTCTAAGGAATAAATTCAGGAAGGCTCCATCTGACTTTCTTGGTTTATATGTCCTTTATGATTTGCCTACTTTTTTTGGTTTGTAGGCTGCATGTAGTGTTATCTTCAATTGTACATTTTTACACAAAGCCTTGCATTCCTAATGGTGCAAACAGCCTGCATTTCAGAGAAAACAATTTTGAGACGTAGAAATGCAATGGGAGGTTTCTCTTCAGGCTTTATCTTTCTTGGGAGCTATCAAAAGAAAAAAAAAAAAAGGTAGGCTTCCCAGCATGGAGTCTTTTATAGACACACACACACCCCCCAAACCCAGCAACCTGAAAAATTTTCATTTTATCTCTCTCAAAGCAAACTCTTTTCCTCCAGAAATCTTACGGAAAAAAATATTGTATTTCATTTGGTTTTTCATTTGAAGTCTCATTTCCAGACAAAAAAAAATAATGCAAACCTTGTCATCTGCTTCTTATCTTGTCATTATGGTTTGATTTGCCAATAATAAATGTCAGTGACGCTGCTCAGAGAGAGGGTTTACAGATTGACCTTACTTTCCTTTTGTAGGTGACCCATCTGGTGACTGCAATATATTGTTTAACCTGAATTGCATGCTTGAAAGTGGTCACCATTACTAGTCATCTAAGGTATTGAAGGAACATTACTCTGTGTCTTTTTCTCTTGGGTTCTATTTTGTCTGAGAAGATTTTAAGTTGTTTTCAGTACATCAAAGAATAGGCCTGGTGTTCTTCATTCTTTATCTTTTGTGGAATTTTTTATACAGAGGACTTGCATAACTTTGACTTATTCTCACTAAAACCCTTTATGAAAAGATTGATTCTGTCTTCAAATATTAAAAATCTTATTAGTTAACTTCATCTACTCTGTTTTGAGAGCCAATGTATACAGATTTCTAGGACTTTCTCTTCATCTGAACTCCTGTGCAGTACTCAAAGTTATCTTAACAGATTGAGCAAAGTTTTAGACTCATTCTAATTGCTTTCACAACAAATAGTCCCATGAACTTCATTCAGACTGTTCACAATGCAGGAATGGGCTACAAATAAAGAACATTGTACAAGTCTTGTCAATATCAGTCTTTTAGGGAGTGAATTTCAGAGAGCAGCTTGGA
Organism: Theristicus caerulescens; assembly: GCA_020745775.1. NCBI lineage: Eukaryota > Metazoa > Chordata > Aves > Pelecaniformes > Threskiornithidae > Theristicus > Theristicus caerulescens. The sequence goes on along the minus strand of CM036561.1, from coordinate 120,709,228 downwards.
CATCAAGACTTATTAAAATAAGAAAGCAGGGTGTTAAGACCTGGCTTAGATGGTGTAGATGAGCAGTCATAGCATTTTGTCCTAGGCAGCTAACAGAGAGCCTGCACTTGCGTAGTCAGTAGAGAGAGAAGTTGCTCCACAGAGCAATTCTGAGCAATGGTTACTTCACCGGCCCTGGCTCTGTTGGAGCCTGTCTACCGCCAAGAACTGTATAAACAACCTAAGGAAAATAGCTTCTTATCGGTAGTGTGGATACCCTCTTTTCTTTTTCCTTTACCCTCTTGTGCTGCTTCAGCTCTCTTCTGGTTCACAGTTGAGCAGATTTGAAAAATTCTATCCAACTTAAGTATATATACACATATACTTTCAAGAGAGAGGTAGGGAAGGGTCTGTATGAAAGGTCTTACCTTTTTTAATTATCATTTGCCATCTTCATCTTAGAAAAATAGAACAGAATGGGTTTGTTCCTGGGTAGATAACATTTTAAAACTTTTGTTGTTATTATGTGGCTGAGCTAAAGTGGTTTAAAGTAAAAATGCAGTGAGCTGTAGGAGCCAAGGCTATAAATTGCCTGTGGGGTCCTAATCCAAGAGAACACTTGAACATGTTTATAATTTCAAGCTAATTGACTTTGAAAGTACTGTTCTGCTTATGTGCATTTAAGTGTCTCTCACATTCGGGGTTTTACCAAGATCTTTCTCAAAGCAGTGATAGATCTCTGTTTTTGAGAAGGATCATTCTGCTACTTTGAGAAGATTTTGGAGACAGGAGAAAACAAAGAAGAAACAAATAAAATTAATGTGAGTGATGTTTGAAAGAATACGTGATGGTAAAACTGTCCTTTGTGGTCTTCTGCCTAAACTTCTCCTCTTATAACTGTGCAGACTGTGGTGTGGGTATAAAATGCTGTCGTATCAGAATGTTGTTGGAGGTAGTTTGCTCTCAGAATAAGTTAATATGGATGTTTTAACATGGCGGTTTGTATCTTTACAAAACTGTGTTTTATTAAGGAAACTTAATGAAGCTAAACCTTGTTAAATGTAAAACAGTTATTCTACATTCCCAGAAAAGTAACTCAAGAGTGTATGTAAACATAGTTCAGAAATTAACATCACTGAGAACTGTGAAGCCCAGCTCATGCTTTCTCTAAAATAATAATGCACATGCCACTTGAACAGCCATTCCTGTTTAAGCACAAAAGCATAGGAAACTGATAAAAACAGTGGCTGGTGGTCTTAGATTTGTCCTCCATAAAAAGATTCAAGGCTTTTCACTCCATTTTTAATTCCATGCTCTTTTTAAATTATAATAATAATAAATCTCTTTCTTAGCATAACAGTGTCATTTAAGACACATTCCTGAGCCTTTTATGGGACTTTCAATCTGAAATAAAAATATTTTCCTTTTTTTAAGACCAAGCTAACTAGTATCCCTTAGGAGCAAGATCTTGGGGTTATAAGTGGTAGTTCTGTGAAAGCATTAGCTTATTGTTCAGTGGTCAGAAAGCAAATCAAGTACTAGAAATTATTAGGAAGTGAACAGAAAAGCAACCATAGAACCTCAGTATGCCACTGCATAAAGCTCTGGTTTGCTGTCATCTTGAGTATCTGTGCGGTTCTGGTCAAAAACATTTAGCAGAACTGGAAAGTGTCAGAGAAGGGCAACAAGGATCATCAAAGGCCTCAAACAGCTTCTGGGTGAAGAACTATTGAGCTAGCTGTCTTCAGCTGTCAGAAATGCCTGTCATCTGGCTCAAAAAGAGCCTAAAGGGGGAAATCATAGAAGTCTTCAAAATTATGTGTGGCATGGAAGAGTGGTCACAGTTGGCTGTTCATTGTCTCTTCCACTACAAGATCTACAGGGCACTGTATGAAGTTGGTAGAAGGTTTCCATCTAAATACAGGAGGCAGCTCTTCACGCTGGAGGCTGGCAGACCTGAGGAACTCATTGCAAAGAAGGCTGCAGATGCTAAAACTTTACACTCCCTTGCACTCGAGGGGACACTGGCCACATACAGAGCAGAGATCATTGATAGTTACTAAAAATACCAAAACTGTTATCTGATTCAGGATGTCCTTATGCTGAAATTAGTTAGAAGCTGGGATACTACTATATATATGTTTGTCCTGCTCATTCTTCCCTAGACATCGATACAAGACCACTGTCAGATGAAGGATTATGGGCAAAAGGGACCTTTTGTGTGGCATGGTGCATCTAATATTAGTTGTTTAGCATTATTTTATGTAATTAGTTGTTTAGTATTAATTTGTATTATTACTTATATGCCTATTGTTTATATGCCTATATTTGTCTATTGTCTATTGTCTATATTGTCTACTTATATGCCTATTATTGTCTATTACTTATATGCCCATTGCTGTACAATCATTAATACTGGACCTGTGGACTAGCAAATCATTGTACAAATTTGGCTTGAATCAGGAACATGCACATACTCCTGTTTTTATAAAGTTGGGCAGTATTTATGATAGAGGTAGCATGTAAGGAACTAAGGAAGCAATAACCTGGCTGTTTTCAGTGTTTCTGAGGACATTAAGATTAAGAAGACATTAAGGGAAGACACTTAAAAGAGATCAACAAGAAAGAGTGCACATATGCTTGGGGCATGCGTTCTAAGAGCAGTAGCTTGGGTGAATGTGTGAAAGTGGTTGTTCGCAGATGGTAGGCAGAAGGCAAAAACCACTGATATCACGGTCTGCTTAGAGGTGAAAGACTTTTCGGTTCTGTGTGGTATATGGGATGGAAGTAGTCCCTGAAGGATCTGGGCAGTGAATATTTAAGCATAAGTAAGATACTTCAGAAAATTTTGGAGCAGCTGGAGATGTAGAATGAGGACCCTCTTGGTCAGAGGGACAGGCTGGGAGGAACGATAGCACCATTCACCTAGAATGGTAAGAGCACATCTGAGAATGGCAAGGCTAAACTTACCGAAGCCAGAGGAAAAGATGCTGCATTAACTGTGTGAGGTGTCAAGGGAGGATACGGAGAGATCTGCACCTGCCGTATCTGACAAAAGTGACCATGGGTGTAATTTAAATTAAAACAGCTTTTGTCAGCAACAATCTGTCCTGCAGGTGCAGAAAAAGTCAATTTTTTTAATTCCTTTGGCTAGTCCATTATAAGTCAAGAAAGCAATTGGGACATGAAAAAGCAGGAAGTTTTGTTTTCGAGGAATAAATGTAGGGTCTGAGACAATAATTCTTAAAAGTGGAAGGATTGAAGTAACTGGAAACCAGCTATTCAAGTAACTGGAGTGCTCTGAACATCAGGGTATTTCGTGTAAACTACCCCCAAAAAATCTCTATACTATGTTTTATTTATGTTTTACTTATTTTAATCTCCCTCTCAAAAGTGTTATTTTTAGCTTAATAAAAATGCTAACAAATAGGAATCTAAATAAATTTGAAATAGCATGTATTCCCTCTATATAGGGAAGGGAATGACAACTTGAATGTGAAGTCCTGTTTTCCCCATGCAAATCAATGTATTTTAATGGCTAGAGTGGGAGTTGGCCACTGTTGGAGGCAGGCTTACAAGCCTTTTGTCTGAGCCCATCCTGTCATGTTCGTAGTCAGCCTTTTCTAAGCCACGTAACTTAAAATTATTAAGGGAGAAATATGCAAATTATTATTTACCACTGTTGCCTGCTTGCTGATTGCAGATTATAATAAAATCAGTAATGTTACACTTTTTTAAAAATAAAGCAGATTATCATGCCCTGAACGCTCCTAGGTTTAGCGCCAGGGCGGTGACGGGGCTGTCGCATGAGCAGCTTGTAGTTCCAATGCTCTAACTTGCCATTATTCCTTATGGAGATGATATACGTGAGTAACAGGAGCAAATGTATCATTAGTGCTCGTTAAGCAGCCAAGCAGGATTCCTGCCTTTTGAAATCCTTCTCCTGTGATTATGCCTTGGACCAAAAGACAAGATGGAGCCTGCACAGAACACTTGCAGGGTGATTCATCCTGGAGGGCATAGTTAGGAGATTACCTTTTAACGCCTAGCTTGCACTCAGTTGTAGGGCTTTTTGTTTGTTTGAGGATTTTTTATATTTGATTGTGATCTGATTTCTAAAAAGCAGATCTGAAAACCTGTGCCAACATTTAAACTACAGAAGTAGGCCCATCCCTTTCACTTCCTTCCGTTAAGTTTCAAGGCCTAATATGAATTTGTAGCAGCATTTCAAGAAGGTAAAAATAGTTATTTGGACGCTCTGTCTTTTATACCACTTCATAGCTTTGATTAGGGCTAAGGTTCGTTTTAAACTCAGTACTATACAAACACAGAAATAAATAGTCCATTTTTCAGTTCAGAGAAAGAGATAAAGAACTAAAGTTCCCATAATTTACAGTTTCCAAGTAGGAGCTTAAGAAGAAATACAGCCACATAAATGAGAATTTGTGTGTACACATATATATTTTTTCATAATCTTGGCTACTTTCTGATAAGGTACAGTATAAATTAGGAAACAGCTCACAAGAGAAATTTTCCTTCTTTGTCATCTCCTACTGACATTATTTTCCTTTTTATGCCTACCCTCTCATAAATAACTGATCCAATTTATGATCAAAGGGTCAAGTTTGTTCCTGGTATTTCACCATTGCAAAAGTATGCTTTGCAAAGCATCATTAAGCTCTGGACAGTCTGTCTTCTGGCGAGTGGAACTGAAGGCATCAGGAGTAACTAAGGGTTGTGTGACCTGTTTAAAACCTAAAATACCTCCAATATATAGTGTTATCTATGTACATGCAGTTATTTAGACAATTAAGACACTGCCATCCAGGCTTTGGCATGAAAAGGCTGGACTTCAACTGTAAATTTTAGCCTTGTGTTTTTATAAAGGAAAAAAGCAAACAAAACTGGAAGAACTAAATTAAACTGGAAGTTTTGTTAAAATGAATCTCCTCTTTCCTGAGAACCAGTAAATTACACAGGTATGTTGTTATATCCGTGACACCTGCAGCATCTTTGTGGTATGAAAGCCCTATCAGCTGGTAGCAACACTAAGAAAGCTTGAGCATATCCTTTCTTTCATGTTTCCTCAAAACCCACTTCTTTTGGGGCTCTTTTATGCACGTGCAGTGTTAAATGAGGCAACTACGTAACATTATTGTGTGTTTCTCTCCCTCTCTCTTGCCAATATGTATCGTTCTACAAGTTTAGGCTTTGTTCTTTTAGTGGGCTCTGTAGGACAGTGATACCATCTGTATCATCTGTTCCTGTAGAATGGTGTAAATAAATAATACACTTTCTATGTCTTCTGTGTCTTCATCCTTCTAGTAATAACTCATCCAATCTTGCTTTTGTAAAAGTGTGTATGTGTTTCAGTAATGATATTTTTCCTTCTCTGACAAATATCTTACCAGAGTGAGTTTGTGACCTTAAGTTTCAAATGTGGCAGAGAAGTTTAGGTGTTTTGTTCTGTTCCCCACCCTCTTAAGGATACCTCTGACAAATCGTCATTTTCATAGAGTAATGGTTCTTACTCACCTTGGTGAGTCACATCAGTAATCCATAGGATTCCCAGTTGTTGTTCATAGGTGGAAGTAGCTTTTATGGGAATCTGTTCTTGTTCTTTCAATGACTTGTTGCTTATATCAGTTTACTCCTCCAGCTTTTGTTTAACTTGAAGTGAGCAGATATTTTCCTGTCTTCTTCGGTCTCAGAATTCCAAACAAAAAATTCTATTAAAGGATACTGTTGCCAGTGTTGGCAGTTTAGCCAGTACATGTCATTAGCACATAAGAACCTGAAAGAATGTATTGGGCAGACTAACCAGTGGCATAAACCACCTTGTCCAAGCTGAAAGTGTCAAAGCTGAATAATGAACTGTGTGGATCATGGGAAGCGTATTTTCAAGCTTTATCTGTCTAGTAGACTGACAATGAGTTTCAACCCAAGAGCGTGGGTGAGCCTATGAAAGCCTGCCAAAGCACAGTGTACTTCACATTCCCTGTCCCCAGAGTGCAGTGGCAAGTTAATGGAGGGAACTGGGTCATAAGATTTTGAAAAGGAGGGGATTTGCTTTGAAAAGTGTGGGAATCTGTGGAGGTGGCTAACATTGTGAAAGTCCACTTTTGATAAGGTCTTCGATTTTACTTTCCATAACACCTACATAATCTTGAAACACAGTAACACCTGCTGTACTCTACTGCATACAACTGTCCAGCAGGGAGGAATAACTTTCAAAAGAAAGTATTCCATTTTGTCTCTTAAAGATGCAGATAGCTTTCTCTTTTACTTTTTGTCTTAAATCATGTAAGATGGCATACATTATTTAGTTGTATCCTCATTTCTCAGACTAGACCAAGCTGTAGTCAGCGTAAAAGAGCAGGTAGAGTATAGGGAAAAATTCTCATGTCTATGTATAGGACAAGTACAGAAGGAATCTGTGTATACAGTGTATTGATAAAAATATATCTAGTATATCACTAAAAATATATCTAGTATATCACTTTTCACCAGATCATGATTTGGGTCTGAATCCAGCACAATAAAAGACATTTTAAGGGCTGTGATAACCTGACTTGACACTGCTAAGGTTGTATTTAATGAAGACCAGTGTAATTACTGTCTTATGTATCTTGAGATGTAGCATCTTGTGCCAGTGGAAGTTCCTTTGGATCAACTTTACATCTGTATGGTAGTGTTGTTTATGCTTGTTGGGGTGGTTGCTGTGACCAGCTGGGAAGGCTAGTGGACAAGCCTTGTTCCAGCAGAGCATATCTGACCCTTTGTTTCCTCCAGTGGAGAGAAGTGATATAATTGGTGCAGTTTATATGGTGTCCAAGGATTGGCCTATACTGAAGAAATCTGCTGATACGATTAAATAATTGCATAATTTATTAAATAAATACCCCTTTTACTTTAAACCTGGGAAAATGCAAGCTGATATGCTTTATCAGCTCTACTCAACATATATAACTGTCACGAACCTCCCACTGTCAGTACTGGTGTGTATTGTATTGCTTCTGCAACACCTCACCTACCACCTATAATATTGCCATTATAATTAAAGTAGTTCAAAACTAGGGCTCATTTTGCAAATCTTTGTCATTCAGGTTTTGGTTTTGCAAATGGAACCCCCATTGATTCCAGTTTGTATTCCAGGATTTGTAGGCAATAGCAATATACAATATCACCTGCATTCACTATTAGGATTAGTAAATAATAAGTAGGAATCTGTCGCTTTCAGAATGTCTCATTCTTCACCATCACAAAATCAATAAAAATAGGTCAAAAATGTGCTGTTCCTTTGTGATTTATCTAGTAGATGCTTGAACAGAATAATCTGTTCACACTGCTTGTTTCTCATGCTTTCACAAACCTCCTTCTAATTCAAGCTGCGTGGTTGGCTTCAAGCTTCCATTTCAGACTTCATCTTCTCTTTGTGTGCCGATAGCCCTCGAGCGACAAAATAACATCTGCAGGGAACACTATGGCAGCTGACCATGCTGGAACCCTCAGTTGTCAAAGAGTGCTGTAACCAGGTTGAAGACTAACTGGGCCCAAAATGCAAAAAATATAGAACTAACCATAGAAATACACCCTGAGACCCACTGGGCTTACAAGTTAAGACATATATTCTCAAACACATCTCCAGTGAGCATCTCAACTCTGAAACACTATGTGGTTTTGTATTTCATGGAGCTTGGCTACTAAGTGGTGGCTGTGTGCAGAGCCAGTACATATCCTTGTGTATCTCGGGATCTACAAATGCAAAAAGTAGCCATGCTCAAAGACCTTCCTGCAGAGTCAGCTCACATCTACTGGAGCTTCTGCAGAGCCAAATTTTCTGCATCATGTTACCTAACGTATCAGAGCACAGAGCCAGGGACAACACAGCTCAATGTACATCCAATATGATACAATGAGTGCAGAGACACTCTTGAAGCTCTGCCAGAGTTGGCTCAGGTCTAGCAGAACCCAGGCAGGCTCTGTGCAAAATCACAACACTGTTCTTTACTGTCCATGCAATCCAGGTTTTTCCAGAAGCCGCGTGATCCTTGCTCCTTATCTCCCTGGCTATTGGAGAGTTACCTGCGTGCGTGATGATTTTCACATTATGTTTCCAAGTGAATGCCATTCTTACTTTGGATATTTAACGAGAAAAAATAATGGAAACACCACCTTGCTGTAACCAGCTGAGTTAGTGCTGTTGCTGAAACTGTACTTCTGACATTTTTATTTGATTTTTTTTTAATGAGCTTTCCTCCATGGTGAAGGTAAGATCATCTTCCTGACTCATCATTCTTGTTGAGACACTCTAGCCAAGCTTCTGCTTTCCTCCATTCATCTGCCCTTTGTCCATCACAGTGAACACAATTTCTTGTTCCCATCCATTGCAATTCACTTTGCCTATATTATTGTAACAGCAACTTGTGCAGCACAAGTGAGGTGAGATGTTCCCTTCCCTAATTTTTTTCTTCTGTTCCCTGCTTACAGCCTTACTCATAGGGGAAATGCTCTGTCAGAATCCACAGGCCACTCTCTTTTCTTCCCCACAGATCATCCTGTAAGAGTTCCTTCTGCCTTGGTACCTGCAATGCACAGCCAGGCAACCAAAGACTAGAAAGCTGGCAAGTTGAGATGATTCATTACTGTTCAAAGTTATTTGTTATCTCAGTCTCTTAACACCACTCTTTCTTTTGTTGCCTTTTGTATTTTGTCATCCTCCATTGTGAGTTGGGCGGGAAAGATATTGCTTTTGCTGGATAATTGGAGCACCTTATTTGTTTAGAGACTACAGGCACTAATATTAGATGAGTAATGTGCGATAAAGGCGGCTCTTTAGTGTTGCCTTATCATTTGTGTTTGACTGTTGAGAGGGAGGAAAGACGAGAGTTATCATCAATTGTGGAGAGTGGCATAGCTTTTACCTTCCAAAGTAGAAAAAGATGGAAGAACACTTTTGTTTGTCTATCCATATAAAATCACATACGTAGGCACCTAAGAAAAAATGGAAGAATTTTATTGTCATCAGTTTTTGCTTTCACATCCAGAGAGAACTCAAGAATGCCTAAGATGTTTGTCCCCCATCTCCTATAAAAAGGAGGTGGTTTTGTCCTCATTGCAGGGGGAGAAAAGGCAAAAAGTTACTCTTCAGAATAAACTATGTCAAAAGGTTTTGTATGGAAAAAGGAAACTTTTTCCCAAAGCAACTGCTTTGCTACCTTGACAGCAACGGTATTCGTTAGCATTAGTTATAGCTGGTTTGCATCCTTGCTTTTTCTTGCATTATCTCACATGCACAAGATACAAATGGAAAACCTTCATTAGAACTTAATGTCATATAGCTTAATGACACACTTCTAGCCTGTTCTTTTGTATGTTTTATGTCTTTAGAATTAATAACTTTCACAGTTTAATGAGATTTAAGATTCCCTGTGCTTATTTCTGCAGGCACCCTAGACAAACATGTAGAACTAGAGAAACTTGTAGCCAACTTCCTTGGTGTGGAAGATGCTATGGTGTTTGGCATGGGCTTTGCAACTAACTCGATGAATATTCCAGCCCTAGTTGGGAAGGTGAGTGCCTCCTTAAGGAACACATAGAACAATCATTTATTAATTGTTTTAACAACTGTTGCAGTATTCTAGGCACAACACATCAAGTGGAAAGACTTGATCGAGGAACAAAGCTTGGTATCAGGAATGCATGGGTCATAAGGCTGATGACCTTGTGACCTTGAATATGCTCCTTCATCATTTTTTCTAGCTCTGGGTGTTGCTATCACATATACCTAACATCTGTTTAAGGATGAGTGATATTGTTTAGCTTCTCTTGACGAAGTTGCTTCTCCGTGAAAAGTAAGCAAGTGTTGCATCCTGTGTCTCAGGCGTTGTATTTGGGCTACTTGCAGGATATTGCCCAGCTGCCTGTAGTGAAAGATGATGGTTAGGATATTTTTTACAACACTTTCAGAAAAGAGAAAGCACAGTGTTTAGCATTCCTCATGAACAGATCTCCAGCCAGCCCTGCAAAGAAAGCTGGCAGGAAATGCAAGTCTAAAGTTGTAACCATATGACAAAAGTTGGGTTCTTATTTGGTGTTGAAGGGACTTCATGTCCAACTTGGGGTACCTAACACAAAGGCATGAAAATCCATCATCCTGTCAATCACAACTCCTGACATAACAAGGAGATATACTGTGCTGTATAGCTGGGAAAGTGGGTAGCTCCTCTTCAGCTCATGCAAGTGTGAAACAGTATTTCCCTCTTGGTGGAATGAACTCACTGTGTGGTGAATGATCAAGATTTCTTCTGAAGCACCAGCCTAGAGGTGAAGTCACTTCTTCACTCACTATTGAAGATGAATCCAGCTTTTGCAAGAGATTTCTAAAATACATGTACACAAGGGTTGGGCAGAGAGAATTGCTTCAGCTGCCCAGAACATGAACTTCAGTCTTCAACGGTGCTGGAGAAGTTGTCCAGCAATTTCAAAGGGAATAGAAACAGAATTAATAAAGGTAAATTTATGAAGTTGCATAAGATGCTTGTCCCTTGCTTAGCTATAAAATAATTTTCCCTCACTTAGCTGGCCTCATGTGGAGACTCAGGCCTCTGTCAGAAGTGGGATATTTAGATATAAGTGCCACGAATAAATATATTACTATATGTATTATATAGAATATAACTATAACAATTTAGTGTATATTATTATATAGTAGTATAATATATTATATATTACAGATATTATGTAATTGCCCTCTATTGGGGAGATTTATTCCTAAATTTTCCTCTATAATTAAGCCTAGCAGCTACATTTTCTTGTCAAGATGCATATACTCTTACTGTTAGTTCTGCATACCAGTCTTTAGGCAGATTTGTGAGGGTATCTCAACCTAGGCATAATCTGTGTTTCTGAAGTATTTTATTAATGTTGTATTGCCTTTTGGGTAATGAAACCACTAATACAAAGCAGAGCTAAATTATGGTTCCAGCTTGAATTTCAACTGTGAATCCTGGCTCCTGTTAATACAATATACAAAGTTATTTCTCCCGCATTTCTATTTTGGTTTCTAAAAAGAAAATGAGTTTTCAACTGAGTTAATTAATGAAAAATATACTACAGGTGAACTGTATATGCATTTACCAGAGAAAGACTCTGCCTGGTGCCTAGGCTCCACTCACATCTTAATGGAAGTGGGATTTACGAGGCATCGACCTGTCCTGATCTCATTTCTGCAGCCCAAAGTGCTGATGTCAGCCCAGCCTCAGTATTACTCCTCCTTGCATTACTGTCATGCAGTCTTTACATATGGGGTGGTGACTGCATTTTCCTTGCAACACAAAACAGACTGGAGACAGGTGATAGAAGAAGCAATATCACTTGATTTTACTCTAAAGCAGTCAATCTCTACGAGGGTGATTCACTACTTTCCAGTTACAGGAAATATTTGGCCCCATTGCACCACCTGGCAATGCCTGAGACTCTGACCCCACAGTTTCTGGCTGCCTTTGCAGTGGGTCCTGGCACCTTCAGAAAAGTGGCAGAAAATCCAGTTCATGTTTAATACTTACAGCTTAATTGGTGCAATGCTATATGATAGACAGATGTGTATGCTGACACACACATGCACGCATGTCAACAGCCTCCCAATTCATGCAGATGCTTATTGTACTCCTTCTCCACAGGGCTGCCTCATTTTAAGTGATGAGTTGAACCACACTTCTCTCGTTCTTGGTGCGAGGCTTTCAGGTGCTACTATTAGAATCTTCAAGCATAATAGTGAGTATTGAAGTTGGAAATATTTAGAGACAGAGTTGTTCACACCTCAAGGGCAAGAATGCTTCCTTTCAATGCTTGCTTTGCTCTCAGTTCCCAGATAATACTTTTGTCCAGGCAGAAGGATTAACTGTTCAATATTATGAGTGATTTCTGATCGGGAAAAATTAATAGTGTAATATTATAATTGCTATTGTGCGTGATTTGGGTCACCAGGTTGGACCTTAATTTCAAAATCCAGAGTCTTAATCTCGTTGCTGTCTTTTTGACATGCTGAATGACTGTGTGCTGTCATAAAGGTTTTATTGTTATTGTCACTATAGGCAAAATAGTACAAACATACTTACAAAAACATACTCCATATTTCCTGCTTCTGTTTCTAGCAGGTTCAGTGCAACCAGAGTTACATTAATGTGGCATTACTTTGAAATGGTTACCCTGAATTCCCAGGGGGCTATACCAAAGATGCAGATGGTTATATTGAAAGCATCATCCCAAATATTCTTTGAAGTATAATTTTAGTATAGAAATCACACATTAACTTTGCAATCATGTAATTATCTTCTAAAATACTCATGCTTTTTAACTTTTATTTAGTTAATGCTGCTGTGGTCACTGTCAGAGACATTGTGATTGCTTTGATGACAAGAGCTTGTTCTTTTCCCTTATTCCCCATTGCAATTCCCCTTTCCATCCCCATTGCTGCCACCAGGCAGCGATTGCAACAGAGGTTAAGAAGCTAGAGAAGTGGTGAGGAATGAGAAAAGAGGTCTGATCACCTTTGTTAATAGCTAATACAGTCCCTTCTCTTAATACGTTGTGTTGTGTTCAGCCCTGAGGTGAGCAAAAATGAATTATGCATATGCTGTAAAAGGCCTAAGGATCTGTTGGAATGAAAAGCACACTATAATTATAATATAAGGTGTTGTTATAATTAATGTGTATTCATAATTTGGGCAAGAAGCAATTTCTGATGATCATTCAGGAGTTAAAGATCATCTGAACCTAAATGTTTTTACAGAAGTAATTATTCATAGATAGCCTTTAGCATACCCCAACTTGGTTCACTTCCACAAATCTGGATCTGCTAGGCATGGTTGCTATACCAGTCTTTTCTCAACTCTTCCTTAGTTTGTTCAGTTCTTTATCCCATTCAAATGGTTTTGCATCACATCTTGCAGGGTGACCCCTCACTACCCAAATCCAAAGGTTCTCAGCCTCTCCACCCATTTATGCTACGTGCAGCCCAGCTGGCTTGTGTCGCTTGCCACAGCGTTTCAAAGAGCATTCCAGTTTGAGGAGTGTATTGCTCTCAACTGCTAGGGAAGCAGTGAAGGCATCACTTTGAGCTGTCATTCTTGCTTTAAGGAATTCAGTCTCTAACCATCCTCCAATATTTCATTCCACTCCTGAGAAGCTGATACCTAATCAGCCTCTGCTTGTGCTTATGATAAATTAAAGCTGATGTTCTTTTGTGAATAATGTATGAACATAAAAATAATAGTGACTTGTCCAAAAAAGCACTAATCCAGCACTGGAAAATGTAGACAGGTCCTTTAAGGGTTTTGGCACACGTCAGTGGAAGCCCATCCAGGTTGCTTTGGAAAAACTCATTGTTTTCTAGATTAGAGATCTGATTTGCCAAAGTCTGTCTTGTATGCCATTTCTGAGACATCACCTTAACTTATTTTCAAAATGAAACTGTGAAAACTTCTGCAAATACTGTTTGGAATTTGAGCGTCAGCTTTTGTCATCGCAATTCTGTAGGCCTTGAATCTCAACCTGAGTTGCATTTAGAGAGCACTTCATGTGAAGCAGCTTCACACGTTCATGCTCTCTCGGCCCACTGTGAGTCTCTCAGTACGTTAGTTCCATGGTTAGAAAGTTCTTTCTTTTGAATATTTCCTTAATCATACCCATGAGTTACACATCACCAACAGCTTTTAAAATCACATGTGCAGAAATGTAGGTATGTGCCTTTTGCTTTGGAAAAAATAGAATGTGTATTGGGGAAGGGCAGCAGTGGAACGAGTAATCCAGCAGGACTGCCTTTGTAGGATGCAGTTTCACCCAAAATGAAGTAGACAGCCTTGTTCTCTGTGGATCTGTCAGGGAGTAGTGTAATACAAGTCAGTACAGCAAATTAATTAAGGACACACATAACCAAGACTTCCAGCTTGTGTTGGGAGGGTTCTTTTCAGTTAGGCTGGTGCTTGTTTGTTTTCTTAGATCAGAGCTGGGTTGCTGATGCTCCCAGATTATCCTTCTTGCTAATGTGTGGATATATAGCATATATACAGGCATGCACACGCATGCCCAAATTGTAAGAGTGTGTTAGTGCTGTCATTGTCATGCTTATGAACAGGGGAATTAAGCCATTATCTGTGTCATACTGCTTGATGCAAAAGAAAGGTTCCTTAAGCTGTATTGGCCCTGTGGATGAATAGAAAACTTTGCACCTTGAGTTGCCACTTTAAGATCTTTAATAAGCATTAATTTTAGTATCAGATAGTAATGTGTTTTGTCTTGCTTTTTAAAATCCTCCTCTGTATTCTAGTAGAAAAAGGCAATACCCTCCGCCTCTTCTTTCCAAGGACAAGGGATTGATGTGCGTCATTTCATATAAGGAAATCAATGACCCTTTACAGAGCTTGGCCCTGAGCATCAGCTGGAGGATGTTACTGTATCAAAGGCTTGGCTAGGGCTCTTTGATGAGCAGCTGGAACAATTCTCCAGCAAGGTGCAGAAACAAAGAATAAATCCGAGTCCTATCCCAAAGAGGATTAGGGCTTAATGTGCATTTCATTCTTACTTGTACGTACGAAGCCATGAGTTGGCTCATTTCCTCTGGAGCTGTGCCAAGTTACGCACACACACTGTTTGACCCAGTTATTGCCCTACAATAAAGACAATAAAAGAAATGCCAAGCAGTACCACCACTAGTGCCTGAGACATGCTTCCTCTGCAGGAGAATCAAAAATAAATTCAAATCAGGCAGCAGATTTTGAAGTTACCTTTTTGCTATTAGAACACAGCTTGAGAAAGCAAACTTTTTTCCATGCTCGTTGTTGCTTACATCAGCCTCTTTTGAAATGCTGCGTAATACCCTCGATAAAACTGCCTGGAACATATTTACTCTGGCTCCGACTTCCTTGGTTGCACATGTGTAGAAGAGACACTGGGAGAAGGGTGAGGTGTGAATGTTTGTTGCAGTGATTATAAATGGTTATCAAAACGAGGAGGAATAATTATGTAACAATTTAGTGAAGCAATGTTATATTTTCTGAACCAGCTACTTTCTGAGTATTATACAAAAAACATGCACAGGTGTGTGCTAGTAACCTCCCTTTCTAACAAGCTTGGCATTGTAAATCTTTCTCCCCTCCCTTTTTTCCCCCTGTTATGGAAAAACTATTTTTAAAAGAAAAATTATGGGAAACTTTATTCTGTGATAAAAATATTTCACAGAAAAGAGAGTAAAACCTGCCATTTTAAACTTGCTACTGAAGCACGTTCATCTTTCAAAGGCTGTGCTGTAGCTAAGTCTGTAAAATTGTGTTATTTTCACAAAAAATCCGAATAGTTTTTCTAGAACAGACTAAATTGTTAGATCTCTGTTCTTCTCCTAAGTAAAATAAAAGGCATCTGGATGTTTCTCCTTTTTGACAAAAACATTGCACAGGTGTATGAGAAGGTTTTCAAGCCTTAAGGTAAATAATAGAACAAAAATGTGCTGTGGACCTGTAAGTCCATTTTTATTTGGACATAGGAATGTGCCCTGCATCCTGCCTGCCAGTGAACAATCCCTTCCTTGTAAACAGACAGGAATTTACAGGCCTGGGCTGAGAGAAATGTACAGGCACACACCTACAGACCATCTATGTGAGAGAAATTTAGGAGAACACTCCATTTCAGCCCTATAACTAAAAACTACTGAGCAGGGCATTCCCTTCCCATGGGCTCTCATTAGCAGTATTGCTAGTCTTCACCCTGCCAGGGTCACACCAGTATGCCACAGGGTATCTGGCCTTTAAGGGACTTTTTCTGTTCCAGGGACTTGTGAGTTTTTCTGGATGCTAGCAGCAAAGCTCAGCTCCCTGGAGCCCTTGCTCTGAGGAATGGATGCAGGGGGATTTTTAATTTTTTTTTATTTTATTTTTATTTTAGGACCTGAGCAATCCTAAATTTATGCAGTAGTGTTTTTAGTGGGCTACAATCATTCTGACCTGCCCATAAAGCATCTGCCTTTTGTCTGCCCTGCTGTGGTGTGGACACCATTCAAGTTATCATTTCCCAGGCAGTGATTTGTTTAGGAAGCTAGAAAAGAGCTGCATTTCTACACTTGAAATGCAGCCAGCAGCACGATCCAACAATGAGTACGCAGTGGGAGGAAGGTTCACGCTAAAACATCTCCTTGCCTCTGTGGCAGTAGTGGCCTGGCCTTGGTTAATTTTGTGCCAGAAGGTGTCTGATGTTACCCTTACCAGGCCTGGGCTCCAGGGAGCCTCTCCAACCCTGCCCAAGCGGCCTGCATGGAGGCCCTTCAGCTATATGGGGGCTACACGCTTGGATGTTTTTATTTCCTGGCCCAGGGAGAGACTGACTTATCGCCTGCTCTTTTTTATTTCTAAGACAATCTTTTATTAATATCATATATTTTAAAAGAGTTTTTCAGAACCTCTGACCTTTATCTTTGTTAAATATTATCCAAAATCCCTTGACCCTTCCAATAAAACTTGAAAAGCAAAACCAAATAGCTAACCATTAATCAGCTTGTGATTTTTATCAAGGGTTTTCTGTCACAGCAGTTCTGGGTCTTATATTGCTATTAGGTACAGCAGTTTTGGGTTTTGTACTGGTATCGGGTGAGAGCCTATCTTTGTTCATTCGGTGGACAGATGAGCGTGTTACTGACTAACTACATACAAGTGAATTCTGTTCATATCAGCCTGTATAAGAAGGTGCTGCACAAGGCTTAGGATTTGTTTATTCTTTCTAATTCTACTACATTTTCGCCACATAGCGTCAAGCAACTCAATTGCAGTCACATTTTCAGGTTTAGATTTACAATTGCATGAGCAGTCTGTGGGAATGTCGTGACTATGCACAGAAATCAGGCCATATGGAAAAAAAAAATCCAGTTCTCTTCATTGCAAGGGCACATCAACATGCAATCAGAACAAGCGATACTACGAGGAGGGCAGGCAATTGCAAGGCACAACGAAGCACCTTGGTTAGATGAAAATCTGGCCTCTAATCTGATGCTTGAATCCACATCTGAAATGGGAACACAGTAGTACGTTCCTAGCTCCTCCTTCTGCACCTTTTCAGAGTGTTGTGAAAGTAGTAAGGGGTTTTTTGGGTTCTCACAAATGAGGTGGTTGATGACAGAAATGTGTCATGCAGACGTGAGCTGTTCAGGTTTCCATACAAAATATAGTTTCCTGCTTGGACAACAGTTGTGAATATGTTAATCCCTTTTGTCAGTCAGAGCGTTCTCAGTCTGCTCGGTCAAATTAATGCTTTGGAGTTCAAATATGTGTGCCATGAGGATACATTAAAGAGAAAACAAAGCTACCTGGAGGAGTTGTAGTTAACACCGAAAGAACTTTTAGGCAGCAGAAGGCCCTCGCCTTTCAGCAAATATATTCTCTAGCAAAAAAGAAGGAATGAAGAGAAAAAAGAAGTGGAAAACTATAAGTGCATGCCTTTAAGCAAGCAAATAAAATAGGGGGGAAAGGAAAGAGGTAAATGAACCGGCAAAAATGAGTGAAAAATCTCTTTGGTTGCAAAAACCAAAGAGTTTGCAGTGGCTCAGTACAAGATGGTTCCTTAACTTATTTATTTTTCTCCAAAGGTGCAAGTGGCCCTTGAATTTAAGAAGGGAAGGCAGTGCTACAGCTATTACAGAGCAGGATGAAAGGCACATTACCCACTAAGGTTTTGTCCTCCTTGAAGCCTCTGGCCACTATCAGAGACAAGATCATTGCACCAGATAGGTGGACCGCAACCTAATCCGGTTTGGCATGTATTTCCCTGTGACACATACAGACGCTGCCGCAGAGAGAAGACTGGTATATCCTGCTCCTAGCATGCTGCGTCTGCATTTGCCCTCTCTGATTTGAGAAAGCCATGTCTGACTTGCCAAGTGTGTACAGGAAGCTCTCCTGGGCGAGTGCTCTTCACTTTCACAGAGATATAAATTTATTGAGGGGCAGGGAGGGGAGTCTCAGGCTGTTACTGTGGCTGCAGTAATCGCCACTCCCACCACCCCATTCCAAATGAAGATATTCAAAGCTGTGATTTCAGGGAAATTACTCTAAAGATGCTTTTGCTGTTCAGAACTGTGCCAGCAGTCAAAGACTTTTCAAAGACTAGTTTTCTCTAGAATGAAAACCACCTTCTGCAGTGACAGTTACTGTTTAGATCAACAAAACTCTTGCAGTGGTTTCCTTCTGTTGCTTTAGGGATCTGCAAGGAGGGACAGCATTGGAGCTAGCCACCTGAGTCACCCACGAAAGGACGGTGACAGGAAAGGTACCAGCGGGGGGGAGAGCAAAAGAGGAGGAGGGGGATGCTGCAGCAGATGCACTGCAGCGGGGGAGAGGTGGTTGCATGGGAGACTGAGAAGGCACAGGTAGCTACAGAGTCTGTGTGAACTTGCATGAGAATGCAAGATGGGAGAAACTGAAAACGAGAGTGGCAAACACAAGGCGAAGGAAAGAGGAATGTGATAAGGGTAGTAGTAGCCTGTTTATTTTAATTAAAAATGATTCAGCTGACACCACACAGGAGATTTCCAGCCCTCGCAGAGGAATGGTGATGACATCCACAGCATTGCAATGTAAGGATGAGGGGTGGAGACGCCGTGTCTCCTTGCGAGGAGGCGCTGACTGGGAGAGGGCAGGGGCCCCTCCAGGAGCCTGGAGTCCCACCTGCACTGGAGGCAGCATGACACACGGCTGCCCGCCCAGGTCCAGGCTTGCTTCGACCCACTGACACTTGTGGTGTTGGTATTTCTGTTAAAGTAACTCTGAAGGATCCCAAACAAGGATTATGCAAGTGTGTATTAAATTCTAAAAAACCTAAGAGATCCACTGTCCCCGCTTAGGAAACTTTATCCTCCATATCTAGACAATATGCCATAGGGAGAAGGTGGAAACTGAGGCAAGGTTAGATTTGGATGTGCTTTGACTAATTAACCAAGTGAAATTCTTAACACCACCTCCTGGGCTAGTGAATGGTTGTTAGCCACTGCCACTGAAAAGCCTGGGCTGGTGATGGACAAATGAGGAAGGACAGTTATTTTCCCCATAACTGGTTATTCAAGATGGACTCGTGCAACTCATCGTCTTAGTGTCCCAGTGTTTCACAGTCTAACTATATTTAATGGGCAAATAATTTGATATCTAAAAGCCACCTGGGGTTGCGCTGTTGTTTCTCCTGGCGTTCAGTATATCCCACTTTCTGGAAAGTCTAAGCACAAGGGCATAGAGAGCATTGCACTTCACTTTGAATAACAGAAGCAGTGTTCTGGGGGAAGATTAAAGCTAAAAGATTTTCTGGTCTTCCCAGTTTGCCCTTTCCAAATGAGGCACTACAAGCACAGCGTAAAAAGGTCAGTAAAATTCATTTGCACCTAAACAAATTATGTGTTAGCTGTTACAGGCCTAAGAAAGGGTCACACATACATGTTTTTCAGAATGAGACATCAAAGACAAAGTGAGATAGCCCTGATCCTGCAGGCAGATATGTCCCTATCCTGTACTCCAGCAGGACTGTGTCGTGTAAAGTCAAGCAAGCTCATCCTGCGGAGAGGTTCTTCCCTATCTGCGGTCTCATGTTCACACTAGTTTGGACAGAGGAGCTATTCACATCCATGTATTTTTTAAACAGCTCTATTAAACGGTTATATACATTTCACTTCTCTCTATCCTCTCCTCTTTCCTTTCTTTCTTTTCATGTAGATGTATGTTAAAACAGCTGAATCTTCAAGCCGTGCATTTAGCTCAGAGGGCTGGGTAAACTGATTTTCCTGAAGTCTAGAACCAAACTGGACTGAGACATAGAGAGAATACTGAACTGAAAGACCTTGTGTGATTCAGAGGAGGGTTTCAAAGGTCCCAAAAGGATTTAGATGACAATTGACATCAGTAGAGAAAAGGGGGCACTCAAATTTTACTTTGAGTGACTGAATGAGCTTTCTGTCATCCTGGGGGGTCCTTTAATGCTCAGAACTCAAAAGGATTTCTGAATATTATCTACTCAAAACAAAAGCAGCTCTCTTCTATGAAATATGCATGTATTGCAAATGCTCAGGTGGGTTATAAATTCCCCTTTTAAAGCACCAAGGAACTTTTATTTCCTTGATTGCCACCTAGTGGAAACTGTTTGCATTGCATTATTCATATCACCATTTCCATCTCGGAGTTCGTTGAGCTGTGCAGGTGATTGCACCACTGAAATAAGGGGCAATTTATTGTGCGCGTGTTGTGCTTTATAAGTTATAGCAGGGTCTTGCTAGGAAAAGACATTACACGGTAAGGTGCAGAGTGGCACAGGTGTGTCTGAGAAATTTGTCTTCCACCGAGATCAGTAAATGGTACTAGCAAGAGCTGAGGTACCAGAGTGGATGGGTTCACGTCATAACCTGGGCATCTCTCAGGTCACAGGTTGTTCATGATGGACAGTTACTGTGCCAATGGCCTCGTTCCAGTCAGGTGGAAAACAAGCTATAGGTCAGTGTTAATATAGCTAAGATGTATTTTCTTCAGTTGGGACAATTGTATTTTAAAGATTCACCTTGTACTATTTTAGAAGGTTATAATAACTGCATTAAGATGTGTTGCTGAAAAAGTGGGGTTATATAATGAAAAAATGCCATTGATTTTCTCAACTCACAATTTGAGCTGATTTGTAGTGTTCCTGGGGGTATTACGAGTCTCTGTAAGATGTTCTTTGAAAACATTTTGAAATGTCAATCCAGATTCCTGAAACGTACCAGAATAATTTGTTTTGGTGAGCATTCGTTCAAGTGCAGATAGCAGAACGCTGGTTAGATTTCAACTTTGCATTGAGAGTCACATTTGTTCTGACCCTTATTCCTGTGATGTTTTTTCTTGCTTCTTCCATGTTTTTTAAAACTTCAGTGGCTTTCCTTCAAGAATTTTATTAGATTATCCACGCTCGGCCCTTAAGAAAGCAGCTAAGTTTCTGATGTTGTTCCAGGCCTCCTTATATCGAAGTCCCACTAGTGCCAAGCATTTTGGCACCAAATTAGTGTATCCATGCTATGTGCTTGTATCCACTTGTCTCTCCCTCTCTCATCAGCAATCTTTCACTCACTTTCCTTCTAGAGAAGGACAAAAGATTTCTTTTGCTGCCATCGTGACATGCTTCACGTAGCCTGATACAAACTTTTGCTGAAGCAGTGCGTGTTATTCATGAGCCCGTGGTGATGTTGGAAAGCAACTAAAAACTCACCATTCCGAAGCCTTGAGACATAAGTATCAGCAACCCATACAGAGAACTGCTGGCAATTAGCCTCAGTTCTTAAGCAAAGTGGTTCCCTTTTGCCTTTAAATAAAAACATATGCCAAGAATTTCTAGAAGTTTCCCAGATAAGGTGCATAACTGGAAGCTTTTTATAACTCTCCTTGTCACTAGATTGCATTCAGGCAAATTAGTCAATCGTTAGGTGTTGCCTACTAATAAAGGAAGTTTATCTTCAGGACACATTTTTTTAATGTTGTCTTTTTCTGTATAGGAAAAAATAGTGCCCAGTAGAAAATCGGAAGTTCCTTAGAAAAATCTTTGTTAATGTTTTTCCTTCCTCCTTTTTCTTATTTTTAAATAAAGATATACAGAGCCTTGAGAAGTTGCTGAGGGATGCAGTAATATATGGGCAGCCTCGAAGCCGCAGAGCATGGAGAAAAATTATCATCCTCGTGGAGGGCATTTACAGGTATGTTTGTGTTTTAGAAACGTGAGTACTCTTTATCATTTCTGAGGACAAAATGTTATATTGAGTGAAGCAAACATTGACTCTAGGTATCTGAGAGAAATCTTAATGAGAGTGGAGGTTACAATAACATTCGGTGATCTTATAAATATGTTGATTTCCATTACATCAGCCTGAGCCCTGGTGTAACTTGCTCCAGTTAGATCCTGAGCATTCTTCTGAATGTTCATTTAGCAAATCACAGTGGAGTAGGAGATGTGCTGTGAGAGCAAGACAGATCATCAGTTGGTGTGTGTTGTCACAGATGTGATAAAATTCGTGGAGCTATAGTAGGTGAGGAGTTTTGCTAAGTGAGTAAGCTGAGTTTTCTAGAGTTGTTTGTTATGCACAGGCAGATCAAAAGACAACTATGCAGAACTAATTAGGTTCTGCATGCCCAGTTCTTACCCAGCTGTTGGAATCTAAAAACTCAAGCTAAACATAGGCCAAATGATATCAGCACCTTTCTAGGAATTAGTGCTGGATCTAATGGACTCCCACTTCAGCAGGAAAAACTATTAAAAGACTGACTTTCAAAGAATTACAGAGTGATATTTCATGTAGCCCCAGTCCCTGGAGGAATCTGAATGAGAGAAGTACCTTTGAGAATCCATCAGATAATATCAGCATCAATAATACCATGTAATTATAGAGCATCCTAGTCAGATAGCTCTGGTTCACTAGTGTGGTGCATCTTACACGCAACCAGAGGGACAAACGATCACTAGAGTTGAGCAGCAGAGCAGAGGCACCAGCCAGGTTCACCATCCTGGACTTCATCCTGGCAACCGCTCAAGTCGGGAGAAGGTCACTGGGGAGGCAGCCATGGGGCTGGTGGACGGCAAGGAGGGGGAGCCACTGGTGGGCAAGGAGCTGGAACAAGGAGAGGCAGAGATCATGAAGAGGAGGGAGGGGCTGAAGAAGCAGGGATCTGGACAGTAAGAGGGTTTGTGGGGATCTAGGCAAGGCTACTGTGGCAATGACAAGAGAAGGGGGGAGTAGGAGAAGGATAGGTTTGGGAGTAGTGACACTTGCACCAGAGAGAAGGGGACCAGAACCCCTCATTCACAGGATGTGACATGGTTTATGAAAGCAACATTAAACTTTGTATGTAGGGATCATATCACGTGTTGCTGACATGCAGTCAGTCTGGATGGGCAGTCGTTTATGCCATTTTATTGAAAACTGCTAGCACAGTTGAGCTGATTAGCTTTTTTCATAAGGAATCTTTTACGATCTCATGTCATCACAACTTCATAGTTGTCAGTGCTTTCTTTTTACCTAACATTTTCCATCTGCAAAGAGAACAAATCAGTCCTTATCTAAACACCTGTCACTCAGAGCTGAAACAGGTCGGCAGCAGATCAGCTGATCCAAAGCAGGCTGAACGTCTCCTTTCAACCAGCATAAACAGAGCATCACTGCAAATAAACATAGCTTGGCACTACTAAAAGAAAGCTCAGATTTAAGGACTTTGATCATGCAGAAATTAAGTGGACCACCAACATGTTACTGACAAATATTCCCATCGGTCACATTGCCTGCAGAAAATGCTCCAGCTGCTGAGCTTTGTTCACTTTTAAATCCTTTACCCTGGATATTAGCCACTAGGGAGCAAGAAGGTAGACTGGTGACACGGAAGTATAGATCAGTCCAAGCAGTGGGACAAACTCACTGTCAGATATTTGCAACTATAATAACTATATTTCCAGATCTATATTTGATATAGAGTTTTCTTTTCATCTAGTTTTGCAGTTCATTTTCAAAGATTTCATTCTCAAAAGTTCGAAGAACCTTCTGGTGGAATGCAAAATAAAAACACATTAAACCTCAGAGAACCTCACTAAAAAGGAACCATAATGTTCCTTCAGCCTAAATAATGGGCTAAATAATGTTAAGACCACTCATGCCCTGAGTGTCTATGCTTGCGAAAGTCATCAAGTAAAAGAAAAACAAAGCTCAGCTCTCTAATAGTCTCTCACTGGAAACCAGCCTTAGCAGTAGCTAGGTTGGTTAGTTAGTTGTTTTCATAGTCTTAAGCAGATCAGAAATTGAAGACTGTGGTTTGTTTGCAAAGCAAGTCTGCTCTGACTTGAGGGAGAATACCACCGCACCCCACGGTGTTGTATCCTTGCCATCACTGCCAACCCGAGACGCACGCAGCTGGTCTGTCCTTACAGCACTGCTGGGAACAGACTCACAGGCCATGTAGTCTAATCCAGTAAGTAGCTAATAACATTTCATATGCAAAAGAAAAGCTGGAGAAAGACATATTAGAAATACTCTTACTTTTCTTGTGTGCATGTTCTTTCCTTTCTTGGCCCGTGGTTTTTGAAAGAGACTAAAATTTTCCAACCCCATATTGACTAATGTTAGTTTTCTTGAAGATTTGCCAGATGCCAAATTAACATTCATCTAGAGGGTTTAAGAGAAGGTAGAGTGTTGTTAATATAGTCTTCCTACAATAGTTAACACTGCTTTTTTTTTTTTTCCTTAAAGAAATTAAGTTATGCTTGAGGGACAACCAATACAGAATTTAAATAACTTGGTCAGAGCCATTCTCCAAGTTAAAATATCTTGACTTGCAAGTTTGGCTTGGCAAATTTTTACAGAAATCCTTTTTCCAGAGATGCAAAAGAAACACTGAGCTTTCCTTCTTTAAAAAAATATTGTTATATGGGACACCATAGTCTTAGTATGGTGAAGTTGATGGTATGGAAAAAAATTTGCCTTCTGTTTCCATTAGGAGTACGTTAAAGTGTTTACACTGTGCATAAGCCTGGACTTACCAGCTGGCAAAATCTGAAAAGGGTCATTGTTAGCCAACATGAGCATTTCTGGAAATCAGACTTGTGTTTGAAACCATAAGCCGCAGATTTTGCTTGGTTACAACTGAAAGCAGAATTGGCCCCGTGACTTGGGAAGCACTCAAGCTACATGTCAAATAAATAGCAATAAGTATATGTTTATTTGCTTTTTAATGTCTCTATTATTTTAAAAAGAAAAAAAAAATCATCAGAAGTAAATGTAACTACTAGTGAAAGCTGGTTCTTAATTTGGACTAGCCTAGGAGCAAATAAGTTCTGTTTGCATTCCAAACTGAGAGAGACCATCTAGCCATCAATCTTCAGTACAAAAAGCATGAACAAGTTTTGGCAGTGTCCAGGGCACAAGTTAAACTGACTTGCTAAATCATATTTCTATTATTTAAATTCCAGCTAATGTTTTCCTTGGCTTCTACCATTTCCAGTTCAGGATTACACAGTTACTGTGTTCTTAGATGGTTTGTGGTAGGCTTCTGCTCTCTTGCACACATATTTACCTAGGAGTCAGATAGGCCAAGGCCCGGGGCAGGAGTTATGGGGCACCAGAAACTGATCAAAACAGATTGTTTTTCATTTTTTTTTCCCCTGCTTTTAATTTAATTTGGGTATTTTCCCTTCCAGCTCAGAAAGTTGCTCTCTGATCAGTTAGATATTGTCCAGTGCCTTTTCATGTGCATTCGAAGTTCCTTGGGATTCTATGCCAGTACCGTAGGAAATTTATCAGGGTTATTTTTTATTTCCTGAAATTAAGTGACTGGACTTCCAGAAAAGAATGGGGTAACATTTAATGTCTTTGGCCAGGGACCAGCATTAAAGGTTAACATTTCTATCGTTTCAGTGTATGGGGTTGTATTTGAGGGCAGGGTTGGAAGGCTTCCTTAAAACTATTGCTCTAAACTACAAAACAGAGATTGTTGTATGAATGTGCAAGGTTTATGTAAGAAAACAATACGTAAAGTAAACATTCAAATGGAATGCATACATCTTGGGAGTAACAGGTCAGGAAAGGAGGGATTTTCCCAATTACAAACTAGCCTGAAAGGGGAACAGATAAAGTTTTCAAATGTTGAAAGGATAGTGGTAATATAGGGCATGTTTAGAGATGTTGAGTGATGCAATTATGAAGAAGATAATAGGTTGAATATCAGTAAACTAATTTTACTAACAAAAAAAAATTGAAACTGTGGTACCATAGTAGGATGTAGAAATCTCTTTTCCCGAGAAGTTTCAAAATAAACAGGACAAAAACTTTCAACATCCACTTCAAGAGCAAGACTGTGTTCCAAGTGAAGTGACCAGCACAAGCGCACACCTCCTGTCTCTCAAAGCACCTGGCTCCACAATTCATCAGTTGCATGAGGAAGAATCTCAGTGGTTTGGTAGCAATTGAATCAAGCGTCAAAACTGAGAGATCCCAAAATTTTGGATTATCTCCTCCAATCTAGAAGTAGATTCAAACGGAGCGTGTACTGAAGCAAGCTTTTTGTGCCCATCAGCCGAACAAGGGAGATGAGGGTCAGCTGCAGTCTAGAAGCTTTACCCCCCTGCCACCAAGCTAATAATTTTTGCTATAAGACAGGATGTAATACCACGTAATGAGAACGTCTGGCCTGGGCAGAGCCAGCTTATGTTCATCTGCATCCAGCTTTTTCGATGTGCCCTGTGTGCTTGAGCAGATCTGGAAACAGATCAATAGCTTTGTAAAAGGGACACAACTAGACTGAGACAAAATGATTACACTTCACTTCTGGCTCCCTGGTTTAAACTCAGTCGACATCAATATTTACTGAAGGATTCAGTAAACTTTCCATTTGGGCTACCCAAGGGGTTATGTGAAGTGTGCTTTATCTTGGAGCAATTCTAAACAGAGCAGTGTTCATATCACAAACCATCTCTCAGGGTCAAAAGATAGACCAAGAACAGAGTAGGCAGCAAAACAGCTCTCACCTCACCCTCTCAGGAGGGCTGAGGCCTGTTTGGCAGCACAGAAAACGTACACGAAACCAGAAGCACTTTATCTACTCCATGGGCACTTCAAGGCCACGTTAGGATCTCTGTCAACTGTTGTAACATTTATGTCAGCCAGCATCTTTCAAGAGCAGTAAATCAACACTGAAATTGAATACAAGTGCTTTGTTTTGCTAAGCAGCTTAGCGTTCAAAGAGAAATCTCCTACTCATACTAGTATGAAAAGTTTTCATTAAATCCTCTTAACGGTTAAATCTTGCAACAGCCCTGTACCAGCTCTGTGTATTCTGGGATTCAGCAACAACTTTGCTTCCATTCCACAAATATGCAGCAAATCAAGCTCTGTATTTTTAATTTTCTGTTTTTACTTTTGTCTTTTTGAAGATAAATGCTGTCTCTCCCATCTGAACCTCCATGAGCCACTAAGCCTAATGATGCCCATGTAAATGTGGAAAAACTACTATAGTCCTTCTCTGCTTAGCTGGTCTGCCCAAGTATCGCTGGAAGGTGGAGGGTGGGATGCCTATTGGCTTCCCTCTGCAGAGGTGCTCCGTGGCACCACTCACTCTCTGACCATACAGCCAGCCTGCAGGCCAACCAGACGCAGCCGAAAGCTGCCATCCCCAACACATACGATGCTGTGTGCCCAAGCACACCCAGTGGCTCAGTCTAATTTTTAGCTGACTAATGCTTTGACTCTGGGCTCTGTAAAGACTGTTCGCTCAGCCCTTGTATTCATTAGGAAAAGGTGGTTCAAGTTGCTTCTCCCCCAGCTGCCATTTGGGAAAAGTGAGAAAGCCTAGCCTTCAGGAGCTTGCAGTACAAGCCCACCCTTCTTTCATGAAAGAGACTGTGGTGCCGATATACAGCCCCATAGCTGCCTCTTCTACTGCCAGGCAAGACAGAAGGGCAAGATTTGCCAGCAGGCACCTGACAGCCAAAAATATGCCTCCAGGCGCACACAGTCAGGCTCTCCAAACCTCCCAGTACGAACAGCACAGGCAACCCTTGTCCACGGCTGCTGATCTTTCAAAATAATGGAGAGTTGCCTACGGGCAGGTCTCCTTCAAAACTGGAGACCAAGCTGTTTCCAAGCTTACTCAGGAGACCAAAGGATGAAGGACTAAAATTGTCAGAAATTCCCAAGTGCTGAAAGCACATCCTGCCCTTTTGTGGTACCAAACTTCCAGCTGCATGGTGCAGCTAGAGTGGCAATAAAACAATCTGTGAAAGCCACTGGTCCAGGATCTAAAAATTGCTAAGAAGCTGTGTTGATTGCACTGCTCTTTTGTACATACTATTTGGGAACAAATTCGACATTTCTGCTTACCTGAAATTCTTGTGGCATTTGCAATCGGATACACCGTAGCCACAGAGCACTCTGGGCACACAGCGCACTCATCTTGTTTTTGATAGGAAGTATTTAGCATTTAAAGACCTGCTCACTAGAGCTAGTGTAACAGAACATGTTTAACTCATTACAAAATTAATACTGAGGGCATCAAAGCATATCCAAGCATAGCTGTAGTCATCTCACAAAGGTTTTCAAGACGTAATAATCTTCACAGCGATCTTCACACTATCAATACTTCATCTTTATGGAATTACAGGGCATTTTTTATTTGTCTCACTGGGCTTTCATTTTGCTGTACAGCTCCTCTGTGCCTTCTAACTTACTGATGTGATTACCAACAATACAAAAGAATTATCATCTCTTCTTATTTCTACAAATCTCAATACACCAGTAGTGCAAGTTCCGAATATTTCCTTTTCCTGCATGGCTGTAAGAAAGTAAAAAGAAAAAGAATGGAAACTTCTTTCTTTTTAAGTACTAGGTATCAGGCAGCATTTCCTAGAAAGTATGTATTGGGAGAAACAATTGGCAAGAGAGGATTGGAGCTCCCTTTTCTAATCCCTGATTCTGTCCACTCTGAAGACTGGGGCTGCTTTGAGTTATGGCACTGTCTGTGCATTTCAGGTGGCCCATCTCCTGTGTATCTTAGACCCAACTACTTTGCACCAGGGTAATTTGCTCTAGAGCTGTTACCCCCAAATATTGCCATAGTAGCTGACGACAAAGTAAGCAAGGACCAGGCTGAATTACAGCAGTTCCTTATAATTCATTACAATATTTGTTTTGTAGTGAATTGTAATGTGCTGCTTTGGGTGAGTATCTCCCCCTCACTTTATACCTTTCCTTCTCTTTTCTGGCTGGTTGAAAATTTGCAAATGTTCCAAGACTTTTTGACTGGGTTTGATTGAATTGTAAAACTGTTTGACTGCTTTATACTCACCTGCAGACGGGAAAGGGTTGTAATTTTTCTTTGAACTGTAAATACAAATTAAGGTTCCAGAGGATCTTTCATGGAATAAGGCAATTAATGCCTATATTTTCTGGCAGTATCTTACAGAGAAAGAGAGTACAGGATTTGTTGTTCATCCATGATTCTCTCCATCTGCAGCATGGAAGGGTCCATCGTGCGCCTGCCAGAGATAGTCTCCTTGAAGAAGAAATACAAAGCCTACCTCTACTTGGATGAAGCTCACAGCATCGGTGCGGTGGGCGCAACGGGCCGAGGAGTTGTGGAATACTTCGGTATGAGTCCTGATGATGTTGACGTATTAATGGGAACATTCACAAAGAGCTTTGGAGCAGCTGGAGGATACATAGCTGGCAAAAAGGTAAAAAGAAAACACAAATATTTTAACATCGGGGGGGGGAAGGGGAAGTACCTTCTTATTAGGTATGATATATTTCATTATCTTTTCGCATAGCTGCTTTGCAGGAGCACTATTCTAAAGTTAATACCATTTTTGTCTGGATCCCAAATGCACATCGAACAGTCAGACATTCTTATTTTTGTCTCGTGTTCATATTATGTAATCTGCTTGGATTGGGTATTTCTGTGCCACCCTGATGATTGTTGTTTGTCTTGGAAACATTTAGACACGTTGTGGTTGGCTAAATATACTTCACTACATTAATTTGCATGCAGATTGCTCGTTACTTTGTTTCACATTTGTAAACAGTGTGTGGAGCAATATTGAGAGATTAAAGCCACAGTTTCATCCACTGATAATAAAATTCCTAAACAGTTGTGGATTGTCATAGTTGCATTTTTTAGGAGGATGTAGAAAGAGGGTTACTGAGAGCCTTTTGCAATAGTAACATCTGTGTCCTCAGTTGCTCTGCGTACATTAACAAAACAACCTCTTTCCAACAACAGATGTCAACAAAAAGTAGACCTGAGCTTGCTTTAATTGGGGGTGTAGAAGAAGAGAAAGCATAATCAGCACCATTGTGAAATGTCATTGGTTTTGTTGCTTGACAGAGATATCAAGTGGTTGCTGATTATTTACCCTTTTCGTACGCTGCTGAATGTATTTCTTAAGTAGTTTGCTGAATGAGTAGGAAGCATGTTTAGACAGCCCGTATGGTTGTTGTCAGGATAACATTAATAAGTGTAGCACTTGAGTAGAATAAAAGGGCTATAAGAAAGTATAAAGTGTATATTTCTTACTGTCTTTTTTGGTTTTGTCCCTGGAGATCTTAAAACAGGCTACCATAATACATCAAGAATCAATTTTCGCTGTTTTCTTTGCTTCCTGAATTTGCACCTGAAGGTTTAACTCTTACCAAAGACAATGTGGCTAATATAGCTAGAAATTATGGGAAGCCTAGACCTGTGAAAAGCAGTCTAAAGTAATTCATCATCTAATCCTTGGAAGTTTTCTTAAATTAAAGTGGGTTGCTCTTTTCACGCCTGTGTGTATCACTAAGCTTTGCCTCAAGCTTCCGAGCCTTGCTGGCAGCTGCTCACCCAACACACTTAGCACACTTACATTCATTTCTGCAGCCAAAAATTCACGATGGCACTGTTTATTCTGCATCAGCTAGAGCAGAGAATCCTTCTCAGCTATTTGACCAAACCCTTAGGGTTACAATTGCAATATAGCAATGCATAACCTGTATAAGGTTAGGTAAATCTTTATCCTTAGCACTGGAGTTACCGCATAGACTCATGCAGCTTTTTTTGGCAATAATTTGCGTTACTCTCTTTGGGTGGGTTTTTTGGTGATTTTTTTTAATCAAAGGCAGTTTTCAAGCAGGCCTCATACCTTCCTCACTAACATGCATTCTGCTGTTAGTGTGGTAATTTACTCTGATATTTTGCACTAGGAGGTATAAGCTGTCATAACAATGATGGTCTTAATCAAGTGCTGAATTCCTACAGTGTCCCTGGATTCAGGAGAGTTACTGGTGCTTTAGACATGCCTACAGTACATCAATACTTTTTCTAGGAGCACAGATTGTGCTCTTAGTTATACAAGGAAATGTTAAAGCAACTCTACCGACTCTAACATGACTGTCCCTGCCACACTGATGGAAAGTTTCAGTTGAAAGAAAATTGTATGCTAATAGCCAAAGATAGATCCCAGTAAGGTTGCTTTTTCTGGGTTAGGTCTTGTGGCAGAGGAACTATACTGATGTCATGTAGGCTTTGCTTCATTCCCAGAGAGGAACTGAGCAATATTTTAAGTGCAGCTGTTCATTGGTCTTTAAATGATTTTGGCTCCTTTATAATAAGTCTTAGCACAGAAGTAAACATTACTCCATTCCAGACTTTTGTTTCAGCTGTAATTGCCCCACTTACACGGTAAAATATTTGCACCTGCCTGATGTTTCTTCAGGCCATGTATTAACAGTCGCAGCCAAGAAAGTAAACCAATAACTGGTGAAACATCCTCTTCCTTTTGCATGTTCTTGCTCCTGCAGTAGTTAAGGGGGAGATCTGCTGTTTGGCCAGCTCAAAGCTCATTCATGCTTTGTTTTGCTTGTGTAAGGACCTTGTGGACTTTTTACGAACTCATTCTCACAGTGCTGTGTACGCCACATCTATGTGTCCACCCGTTGCAGAGCAAATCATCAGGGCAATGAAATGTCTCATGGGACTAGACGGGACAACACAAGGTAAGCCACCTTCTTTAACTTCTCTTATTTCAATTACTACCGGAGCATCTACTATGTACAGGCACACACAAAATGTCATCCAGCAGCAAAGTAGTATGGTAGTGCAATGCCAAGGAAATAATTTTTACTGTAAAATTAATATCCAAATAATCATATTTCTAAGTACTCTCAACTCTGTTTCTTTTTCCACACTCATCCACATGCAGCAGGGATGGAAATATTCTGGAATTCTGGCTCTATAGTTGCCAGCTCACTCTGCTTTGCAGCAACAAATAGGAGTACATGAATCACCCTTTGAGTAGATTGTCTGACTTTGTAGGAGGGGTTCATAAGGACATGCCTTCATTTATGGGCTAGATGCTGTCAGCTTAGCTTCTTTGTAAGTGTGAACCTTCAAAATGACAAGCAACTCAAGCATGGTACAGAATTTCAAAACAGGTATTGTATGTTTAATAGTATGAGAAGATTATTATAATAATTCTACCTCACTCAGGCATTAATTATGGTGTCCTGAAGCTAGTTTTGAAGCACATTCTGTCCCAAAAGAATTGACTACTTGATGTCTTTATGAAAAACTAGGTTTGTTTATATTTCTCTCCTGAAGTTGCAGATGCAGCTACCATCCAATCCTCCATGTAACATGCTTTCTATGCAGCAAGCAACAAAACAACCATGTGACATATCTCTCTGCTACTGTTTAAAAGCGATGCTGATAAGTATTCAGTGTTCTAGGATTTAAATCCCAACTCAGAGAAAAGCTGGTGGGTTTTGAATTTGTAGGTTTTGTCAGGAATGCCTGAGAATCATGTTACTGTGTAACATGCAGTTGAAGATACAGATTCTGCTCTGAATTGCGATCTCTCTTATACAGGTCCAGCAGCACTGTGCTGTGCTATTTTCTCTTACCTCATGTAGGACTAACAGAGTAATTCTGTATTAGTCCTCCCTGATAGATATGACTGGGGTAAGGTGGGAATGGAAAGGAAAAAGGGTATATGAGAGCAGGTAAGATCCTGCTCTGCACTATGCTGTTGCAGTGCCCTAGAGGGCGGTTTCAAACCATGATAGACACGAGGCTATTAAGACATTTATCGCAGCCCTTCAGTGAGACCAGAATTTACAAGACCCCAGTGTACAAAAGGAGGGATAGACAATCCGCTCCCGGTGCCAAATTCTGCTGAGTGCAATAACAAAGTGCAGCAGAACTCCAATGCAAGGTGCAGACAATGAGGAAATGATGCTTTTGTCATTTTGGCAGAGAAGTCAGAGTGTAACAACTGTTTCCAACTTGAAATTTGAAAGGTCAGGGTTGCGTATGCTGATGCCTACACCCTGTTCCGTGTAAGGGACCCGCTCTGACATGTGTCTGCCACCGTGGGGACTGTGCCCTGCAGCCTGCTGTGCTGCTCCCTGAGCTAGCGATAGGAAATGCCTGCCGTCAGAGGGCGGTCTTACACTGAGCCTTCCCAGGAGTTAGATGCTTAAGGCTCTCACAGATGCCGCGTGTAAAATATTAAACATGCAGAGCATTTCCGAACCTTCAAAGCCTCTTAAAAATGATCTTCAGCTAGCGTGATTCTGCATGCAGTTCAGTGCAGGCTAACAGGGGAACTCGGTTCAAGACAGAGTCTTTTAAGACGTGCGTGTCTGACTGTCTTAGGGCTAAGAGTGTGCAGCATTTTCTCTTCCCAAAGCAGTGCTGTGTAATGACACAATGTTTGTATTTCTGCGCAAAGTAAGTGCTTATTAAGTCTTCTGCAAATCCTTTATGAAACAAATTAGTGTTCTGTCAGGTTTTTTTAAATTTGATTTGTCTTGTAGTATGAAATGCAAATGAATAGAAAAACAAATTAATAAATCATATATCACGACTTAGAGTATTGCACAAAGGCTAGCAAACTGGCTATGATGTGTAAAAATGTTTCTCGTCCTTCTAAGCCAGACCCATTATTTTATTCTATTGGTTTTTCTTTCATGTGGGCCTCCCTTCATTAGGCTGTCTTGTGACTACAAAAAAAAAAAAAAAAAAAAACAACCAACACATAACCCAAAACACAGGAAAAAATGTTATGCTGGACCACACTACAATGCTGCTTTGGCATCAGAGAGAGGAAGGTGGTGGCTTAGAAAGGAGAGGAGAACAGAAGGGAGAAAGCACTGTCTTTTCTTAGATATTGTTGTTTCCAAGGACAACGGTGGCCTTGGCTGAGTTCTTTTGGTCTGCTGTCATAGAAAACGGTGAATCCTTCATGTGTAACAGAGGCACCTGGCAGAGAAGTTTCAAGTGAACCAGAATTGCCACAGGGTGGTATGGACCCATTGTTCTCTGGAAGCCTGTTGAATCAATAAAAGGAGTTTATTTTGCAATTTATTTGAAATGGCATTCCCTTGCCACAGGATGATTTGAGGAATCCTTTCTAAGGAGATACGCACTGATGGCTTGTCCTCTGGAGGGCATTTCTGTAGGAGAGGTAGCCTTGCAAAAAATACTGGGAATGTTCTGGAAAAGAATGAAATTAGAGTTTGCTAAAAAGTTCCACGTTAACTAGAGGGTGCTTCTTGAAAAGAGTATGAAATAATGGGATGACAAATGCGTTAACCCAGCTTGTTCTTAGATCCAAAACCTCATGTCTGACTCCTCAGTAGATTAATAGAAAACTAAGGGAAGGAAGACTGATTTTGTCATTTAAATTGCTGCTCTGAAAACTCTTTATTCTATATTCTTTAGCACTTTGCACAGTTGTCTTTTATATTTTCCCAGATATCGTGCTTTTACATTCCCTTCAATTTCTTGCTAGTTATTCTCCACTAATTTGTTAAGCAGCTGATGTAGAAAAGAGTAGCACAGGTGGAATTATATAGTGGGTAATGCCAGAGGCCAGAAATGCAGCAATACTGCTTGTGTTTATCCTGGTGTGTTTCCAAATGATTGATCTCCCATATTTTCTTCCTTTATTATCAATTAGTAAGAATACGGTTGTTGGGAAAAGGAATCAGGGTGTGCATTTCCAGGACAGGATCAGTACACTGGATGCATGATTGCAGGATATGAATAGATGTGTATGGACACAGGGGGTACAGCTTAATTACAAGGAAGGAACAGGTTAGCACTTTAAAAATAATTCTATGAAACCTAAACCGTTTAGCTGGAAATTATCCACAGCAGGTGTCTGTTTCAGGCTACAGCTTTTTCATATCAACAAAAAAGAATCAGTCCTTCCTCAGAAGAAGGCTAGATACACATATGGGTGTTTGATAATCTAGAAAAAAAAATGGGGGGATTTTTAAAAAATCCTTTTTCCCCTGAAGATCTTCAGTTTCTCCAGGCTTTGGGATGAAGATTTGGCTTGTAATAGCCAAGTTTATAATTTTTGCCATGTCTATGAAATACCAGCTGAGTCTTGTGATGTTACAAATCTCTAAAAACTCTCTACTTGAAATGAACATTGACAAATCTCAAGATCCACTGAGTGAAGGAGCACCTTCCAGCTGGGGGGCCTGAACAGAGCATCCCCCACACAGAGCCTGGACAGAGGACTGGGGCCCCAAGCACCCATGTCCATCCGGCACTGTCAGGCACTTAGGGAGGTGAGCCAGGAAGATTAAAGAGAGGAGAGACTCTGACAAGCAAAGGAGACACAACAGTGAACAGATAACAAGTGGGTGATAAGGATGGAGACTAGGGACCAAAATGAAATGCTGAAAAGGGCTGGAGAGGCTGTGAACAAAAAGGGCCTGGTGTGGGGAAGGAGAGGAAGAAGGACAAATGTGACTGCAAGAAACTATAGTGAACACACAATCCTCCAAACCAGTGCTGGTACCTCAGACACTCCTTGTTCTTCTCTGGTCAGCAAACTGCTGTGGAAGTGTGCTAGCAAGATGTGCGCTTACCTTCCTTTGCAGCAGGAGACTCCAATTTGGATGGGGACGTTCTCATTTTAAAAGCCTTGCACTGACATAAGTAAAAAGATACAGAGAAGACACAGTATCTCCCACAGAAACCATTTATAAATGTATGGGTATGTCCCATATCAATATTTGTCATAGTTGTGAGACATTAATGTCATGATAATGTGACTGGGAGGATACTGCAGAGCCCACAGCCGGCTATTACAGTTTCCTTGTTTTGCCATGTTTTCCGCTGTGACTTGAGAAAATGAAGCATGAGAAATGCTCAGTTAGGAGAAGACAGTAGTTCCCTCAAAACTGATATGCATTGTTGTTCCTGCGTGGAGGAGAGGAGTAGGTTGGGGTCACTATGACCAAGTCTGTTGTTTCTTGAGTAACTTGTCTCGGAAGAGTCAGAGAATGACAACAAAAATTGCAAATGTATTTCCGTTTTCATGTAAAATCATATTTTTAGTAGAGTGCAAGTCCTGGCATTTTTCAATGCCGTGTTTTACAGGACTCTCTGAAAACTGACAGCTTGTAGAACAAGACACATTTATTCTTGGTAACATAATGTCATAGATACTATCATAATTCCTATAATAGAGTTGTTCAAAAACGTATGAACTTCTGGCAGCTGTATTTCCTTTAGTAATGTCATAAGGCAGCAAGTTCCACAGTTCAGTTCATATAGTCTATAAAAAAAAAATATCATTTTATCCCTCTTAAGCCTTTGTGGCCTTTTCATCTCAAATGTGTCTCTCCTCATTTATTAGGAGATATGGGAAGCAGAAATTCCCATGGCATTTACTCTTTATAATTCATAATATATTCTTTATATGTTCTCCTCGTGGCTTCTCATTACACCACTGGAGATACCTCAGGAAACTCGGCAGCTGCCTTAGTGGTTTTATCCCCATGATGAGACTGTAGTTGACTCAGAGTGTTTGGACCCTGAGCAAATTTTCAAGTATACTTACTTGCATGCAACACAGCCCCTGCAGCTGTGACCTCGGACCTTTTTTTTTTTTCCCTTTCTGCCTGAGAATACCAAAAGCATATTTTTACACTTAAACATGATAGGTAAAAAATAGAACCACTAGGCAGACAGAGTTAAGACTGCTAGAAAACCTAAAGCAATTTTCTGGTGACTAATAATAAATTATAGTGGTGGAAAAAGCAAATTGCAGCATTTGCAAAGGCATCATTTCTCTGTTTAATGCAGGGCAAACAATAATTCACCAACAGCAAGAGGCATTTTTCATACGTTTTTATGGGATGCTGAAAAATTTAAAACCCTATCCTCGGGAATCTACTGTCCTTGTTACGCTAAGAGATAATTCCTGAGGTAGTTTAGATAGAAAGTGTTTAAATTAATCTAAAAAATGTTAATTTACTTTGCCATTTGTGATGATTGGTTTATCTTTTGCAACTACTAGTTTTCATTTTTGTTTTTAGCAGACTTTGAGTTCTTGCATTTGAGCTCATTCAGATTGCGAGAAGCTGCAGAATGCTGCTTTCTGTTTTGGCTTGGCATTAAAAAGATCTGTTTTTAAAAGGTTCCTTTTTAAAACATTTCCGTCTGCCTTAGATTTTTGTATAACTGGAGGACCAGCTTCTTAAAATGCTCAGTTTCCAATATTTTCCACTGCTATCTGTGCTTAGCAATCTTTTGAAAACATTAGCTTTGCCTGTCAGGGTCCTCTGTAAATTCAAAAAGCTTAGTTTCACATCACTACAACCTGGCATAAACCAGCAGTGGTGCCAGGAAGGGAAGTCTTGCCCTCCTTTTTGCCTTCCACCCCCTGCCTATCCCCTTATTCGTGCCCCTTATCCTCACGCCAGCATTAGTGTTCGTGCAGCCATGCAATGAACTGAATCAGAGAACTGATGTAGCTGAAAAATAACCGACCCTCCCACAAATGGTTAGCCTACAGCCAAACCGGTTCCCTGAGCCAATCTACCATGTGGCTACATGAACCCCAGTGCCAGGACTTGAGCAGCTGGAGCTGAGAGGAACGATCCCTTTTGCAGCAAAATAAATCTGTGCCAGACTGAACTGATCATGAAACTATAGCTGTAAGCTTTAATACTGCGAGCTACTTAGCGACGGACCCCTTGAACCTGCTCGAAACAGCTTACAGAATTAGTCATACTGAAGTATGGCTTTTTAATGTTCCCTCTCAAATTCTCATTTTGCTGCTTCGCTCTGAGATGATTGCTTCTCTTGGGTCCTCATCAAGCAGAATGCTTGAACCCTGGCTTAATTTTAAGTTACTAGTCCCAATAAGCATGTGCGTACATTTAAAGTGCTTAAGCGAATTTATTCCCTGTTTGCACAGCGTTGGCTCCATGACTAGGGCCCCCAGTCACTATGACGGTGAAGATGCTAATGATGATAATATGCTGTCACAATTATTATTTGTCTGAGCTGAACGCCACAGATGTTCTCCCAGCAGTGGATGATGAAACAGAGCTAAATTCTGCCATCTTTACTCAAAATGCGTGAGACGTGCTGTTCCAGTGGAGCCACCTGCCATGCGGTCCACCTCCTGAAGGAAGCCAAATGTATCCATGGAGGGTCAGTTGATCTGAACAAGCAGGGGCTTTGGAGTAATAGCGCTTGCAGTGATTTGCAAGAGCTCTGAGGATTGACCAAATTCTACCTCATATGAAGTCACTTTTTCCATATTCAAAGTTAAACCAGTGCTGTAATCCTCTAGCAGACCCTACCCATGGATAGGTGTCCCCTGTATTCACAAATAAGTATTAACTGCAGGCAGAGGAGGGATGTGATCAGACTTGGATGTGACTCCTAGCCTGTTCCCCAGCAAAGAAAGCTACGCTTTCTCCAGGGACAGCAACACGCAGCTCCATGACACAGTCACCTTTTAAGGGTGTCTTTGCTGCCGGGATAGAGCGTGAGGATCCCTCCTCCGTTCCAGATGCTGCTTGCTGCTGCCCAAGGAACCCAGCGCTGTTATCAGCCTGAGGAGCACAAAGGAGAGAAGTGCTTTTTCTAACAGTGTTTAGATCACTGGCATTTCAGAAACACCTAATGTGATACAGATGGAGCACGTTGTGCACTGGCTGCCTTTCAGCAGGGGGACTGACGTGCTTTGTGATTAATCACCTGTGCTGGGAGTAAATAAGGCTCAGCCAAGGCTGGCTGCTCTGTCCCCGCTTTTGTGCGGGACACTGAACGCTTACATTATATAT
The DNA here is from genome assembly GCA_020745775.1 of Theristicus caerulescens. Taxonomy (NCBI): domain Eukaryota; kingdom Metazoa; phylum Chordata; class Aves; order Pelecaniformes; family Threskiornithidae; genus Theristicus; species Theristicus caerulescens. Next base: position 120,670,605 of record CM036561.1, on the reverse strand, counting down.
CTGAATATAGATAGGTGCTGGGTAGGCATAGCTGACTCATTCGAGAAATAAGGTGAAAATGTCAGAACTTGTACAATTTCTCTCCTTTCTGCTTCAGCTGAAATTGCCACTTTTTCTTCCCTTAATCTGCTCTGGAAAGTGTTTTGCAGCAGTTCACAGTTAAAATTGGACTGACTAAATAAGTCCTTAAGGGCTTATTTAGCAGCTGAATTAAGTTGAAATTACTGGGTTTCTAGTTGGCATTAGGTTGTAGAAGAAAATGTCTTCACTTCTCCCCAATTCATAGCAAAGTTATTTTTTGATAAAGATTTTTTATCTGAGAACATATTTCCTTTAGGCACCCCAGTTTTATAGCATTCTATTTGTGATTTAATGCACATGGAGGTACATGTGTGTTACTCTTATAATGGAACCAGAGGAAAAAAAGAAAATCTGTCCATCTGCAACAGTTTAGTGGGGAAGAGCTATTGTTTTCCAAATTTTTTTTCAGCCTATGAAAGTTTGCTTTTTACTATCTAGTTGTTAGTAGAGGAGAGCAGGGAGTAGAGTTCTCCATCCAAGGAACACAGATTGAAGAGACACACTGACACTGGTATGTAAAAGTTTGATTGTGTGACTAATTATCTAGAAAGACTCTATGAAACAACAGCTGGAGAAGATTAAAGCAGGTGGATTTGTCTTGAAGAGTCCACCGCATGCCAGAAAAAAAGTACAGCATGGGGTTATCTTTCCTGGAATGAGTTCAGGAAAAATAGCTCTCCTTCAATTAAAATACACCTGAGATCTTGATATGAAAGGCTACAGGTTGCTCATTCCTGTTTTCAATATACTGAGTCAGAATTTCCAAGGGTAGAAGCCTACAGGAAGAGTTCAAAGGTAGAATGTTTGCGCGGGATTTGAACGCAGCCAGCTTCCCTGCTTATTAAAATCTTGCAGGAGTGAAAAGCAGACAACTCTGGAAGAGGAAAATAAACTTTTGTTTCAGAGAGCTGATAGTTTTACTACCTCTTTCACTGCCAGGATAAGGTCCTCAGCTGGCATAAATAGCAAAGCTCTATTGAAGTGCGTGGAGCCGTGCCAGGTAACACCCGCCTGAGACCAGCCCCTCAGACATGTAGTCAGGATGCCTTCCTGCTGTCAAACTCCAGAGCAGCTCCTCACTGACAGCAGGTCTGAAGCCATAGCCTGGCATGTGACACAGCATCTACCAAGTCTGTTACTCCAAGTGGCTCTCTTAAAAAGGTTGTTGCTTCAAAGAAATTATGAGCAAGCCACTATCTTTTATCATTTCTCTCTCTTTTGCCTTCTCTTTGTATTTTTCCTTAAACTAAACCATATTAATTTTGAGCTATAAAGCCTTCTAAAAGCCTGCAGAAATTAACGAGCTAAAACTGGCAATAGGCAATAATGTGCGTCAAATAAAAATATAATCAGCATTTTTCCCAAAACTGCCAACATCTTAGAACTTTGCAGTAAAACAAATATTTTTAAAGTGATGCAACAAATGTAAACTCAAAATTTGCCAGCAGTAGGTGGATTGCAGATGCAGTAAATCTGTTTTTGTTGTACCATCCAGGTAATTAATACTGTATTTCAGCAAAATCCCAGTAAGCTGGCTCTGTATCACTCTGTGTTCCAAGCAGCGTGAAGATAACTTGTGAAGTTTAAGAATCCTTTATCATTCAGTTTTCCCTCTTTCTTGCCCTTCTTAACTCAGCTCATAAAAAGATGTAGAGCTCTTAATAAGGTCATGCTCAACCTCAGCTGAAAACGCTGAAGCATTAGTGGGCTTCATTTTAATTAGCTAAGGGTCAGTTTTCCTTGTCCAGGCTGCTGTCTCCTAACATATGCTGTGTTGTGGTTCACATGTTTTATGGAATATAAATATCTGGATGTCCTGCATGCTGTGCTATAAACTATTTTCATGGATTGTAAATCCTCAAGAATTTTTCAAACTAAGGATTTCTGAACAAATATATTTACCAAGGACCTGATCCTCTAATTAGTGCCGTACAGGTAAATTCTTACGCTCAAATAGATGCTGCTATATCGTTTTAGCTCAAGGGTCCAACTCTGCAGATTTTCACTCAATAAATAATAAAGGATGCAAGATCACAGCCTCAAGAATCAAAGAAAATAGTTTTTAAATGTGGTGTCTTTGGTTAAACATACTACAGTGAATTTGGACTAAGATCTGATTCTAAACTGAATTCATCACTCTTACACTGATTTAATCTGCACTGTGGGGGAAAAATTGGGCCAATGAGACCAAAATAAATATTTTGCTCAGATCTGCCTCCTTATCTGACATTGGAGGGTCCCATAAAGGAACGAAAGAGCGTGTTGAAATACAGTTACAAACTTTAAGGTTTTTATTGCTCTTATCAGGACAGCATATAAGATGGCTGTGTGTATGATGTGTGTATGTGGTCTTTGACCACAAAACTTAACATGAGAAAGGAAAGTGTTGACACTTGGTAAAGAAATAGGTTCCTCCCAGCCACCCACCCACAAATACAGTGTGTGTAGCAATCGTCTCCTAATGTGCTTTTTTTCCCTCCAGATATATGTGAGTGCTCTGATCTTTTATTTGGCTCTTTAATGCATCCCTGCAAATGAAATTACTATTCTGGGATGTTGCTAAAACATTAAAGTGGCTCTTTTGCATCAGCACTGGCTGGCTCGAAATGAGTTCCATAGGGAGTCTCGAAAGGGGATCCGTCCTGTCACAAACCGGTTGAGGATATAGATTTAGCAAGGGAAGATTGGAAAAGAAAAAGGTGTTTGACTTTTGAGGGGTTGCCTGAAACTCCTTTTTCAGCTCTAATGTTTCCTTTGCTGGATTCCCCCTCTCGCTTTGGAGTCTAAATTTCCGGTACCTAGAATAAGTAGAGACAAACTGATCAACTCTGGGCCATGCGCATCTGGTTTGATAAATACCAAACGGCCTGGAATCTTGCATGGCTGACACTCTGTTTCCAGCTTTGTGGTAAACAGCTGAATAGAAAGGAGAAGGCAGCAAGCCTTAAACTGCAGTCGCCAAGAACATCTGCATTTATGAAAACTTTCCCTAATTGAAAATCTAGTAGTTTCAAATGCTGTAGACTGAGAGTTTGGAAACTAGCTCAGGGGCGGCTAAGATAGCAAGAAGCAGCAGTGGTTTTGAGCCCCCAGTTCAGGTTACTCCCCCAACCTCCTCCTTGTAATTTAGGCATTCAGGAGGTGCTAATAACATCTTTACAAATTCTAACACGGGAAAAAGTCTCTCTTTAGACTTCAGACACATTATTCTGTGGTTCTTCTCTAACTCCCTTTCCTTGCCATCTCCCCTGCCCCCATTTCTCCTCCTCCTCAATATTTCCTCCTGGTTGTTTGAGATCTACTACACCAAAAATATTTTTGGAAATACCACAGACTATTGTTTTTATTAGTGACTGGAAAGCTTTGTAGTAGGATGCTTTTGTGTTTCATTTGTTTTCCTTGCTCTGGCACAGCTGGTTTTGTTTTAGCAGCATTAGAGAGATGGTTAAACTATTTGTGGCCTTTTCTAACGCAGCAGATCTCTTCCACTGAATGCTTTAAACTGAATGACTGCAACTGTAACTAACAGGTTGTCTGCGTGGGCAGTTTTGTGCATAAAGTTACAAATGCACTGGTTTTATGAGATCTTTTAATTTGTTCAGCAAAACACTGATCACTGTGAAGCAAGTCCCAGTTTCCCTATAAATTTCCCAGCCAGAACATTGACAGAACCTTGACTCGGAAGATACAGAACAGATGAAGCAGTAGATCTTGTTCAAACTTATGTGCGCTCAGAAATGATTAATGGAAAAGAGGTTTATGTAGGTGTGGTGATCCCCACCTTAGACAAGAGGGAATAGGAAGAAAAGCCACAGCAGGTGGTGGGGTAGAATGTGGTCTGAGGACAAATCTGCCGAAGGTGGTATGTAGCAGCTACAAATGCCTAACAGGCCACTGTGGGTACAAGGAGGAAGATGGGAAATTAGGAAACAAGCATCTAGTCTGAGAAGGGTGACAGCAGAAAGTAGTAAATGAAGAATGAAGCGAACAAAAAGTAAAGTAAAATGAAAAAGCAAATGGAGAGTGAAGACATAATACATCTGTGCAAAGGCACCTTAAAAGCAAAGGGAAAAAGAGGAAATGAGTTGTACTGGAGGCTTCAGTGTTCATGTCTGGTGACATAATGTAAGTGATATTGAAACTATGGGCTGATGAACGGCAGGAAAATGAAAGTTAAGAGTGTAGCTGAGATGTGTCCCACTAAATCCCAGTCTTACCACATGTTCCTTCACACATACTCTTTGCTGAGTAAAAAACTGGCTGGATGGCCAGGCCCAAAGAGTTGTGGTGAATGGAGTTAAATCCACTTGGTGGCTGGTCAGAAGTGGTGTTCCCCAGGGCTCAGTACTGGGACCAGTACTGTTTAATGTCTTTATCAATGACCTGGATGAGGACATCGAGTGCACGCTCAGTAAGTTTGCAGATAACACCAAGTTGGGCAGGAGTGTTGATCTGCTGGAGGGTAGGAAGGATCTACAGAGGGATCTGGACAGGCTGGATCGATGGGCCAAGGCCAATTGTATGAGGTTCAACAAGGCTCAGTGCTGGGTCCTGCACTTGGGTCACAACAGCCCCATGCAATGCTGCAGGCTTCGGGAGGAGTGGCTGGAGAGCTGCCCAGTGGAAAAGGACCTGGGGGCATTGGTTGACAGCTGGCTGAATATGAGCCAGCAGCGTGCCCAGGTGGCCAAGAAGGCCAACAGCATCCTGGCTTGTATCAGAAATAGCGTGGCCAGCAGGACCAGGGAAGTGATCGTCCCCCTGTGCTCGGCACTGGTGAGGTCACACCTCGAATCCTGTGTTCAGTTTTGGGCCCCTCACTACAAGGACATTGTGGTGCTGGAGTGTGTCCAAAGAAGGGCAAGGAAGCTGGTGAAGGGTCTGGAGCACAAGTCTTATGAGGAGCGACTGAGGGAGCTGGGGTTGTTTAGCCTAGAGAAAAGGAGGCTGAGGGGAGACCTGAAAGGAGGTTGAAGCGAGGTGGGAATCTGTCTCTTCTCCCAAGTAACAAGTGATAGGACAAGAGGAGATGGCCTCAAGTTGCACCAGGGGAGGTTTAGATTGGATATTAGGAAAAAATTTCTTCACCGAAAGGTTTGTCAAGCATTGGAACAGGCTGCCCAGGGAAGTGGTGGAGTTCCTATCCCTGGAGGTATTTAAAAGCTGTGTAGGTGTGGTGCTTAGGGACATGGTTTAGTAGTGGACTCGGCAGTGCTAGGTTAACGGTTGGACTTGATGATGTTAAAGGCCTTTTCCAATCTAAACAATTCTATGATTCCCACCACCTCTGCTGGGCAGGCACAAGCAGCTGCACAGTGATTAGGTTTAGAGAATCCATCTGTTTGACATTGGTTTGGCAGTTTTCTTTCTGGCAGAGTCAGGCAGATGATGGACCTGGCTTGATTCATTGTGTGGCTGTGTGAACCTAGGACTGATGCTGGGGAGGCGGTGGGAAAGACCAGCATGTGGGCATGGGGTAGGTGGCACCACCCATGTCAGCACCTTACAACATTGGAAGAGCAGTGCATGTATCAGCTCGCTGATGAAATATAATGCAGGTGGAGTAGGGAAAGGACATACTATATCTCCTACCTACCGTAATGTTGAGTGTGGCTCTTCCCTTTTGTATGCAATCGGTGGGGAAGCAACTGCACTTGTCAGAAACCACCTCCTTAGTGACACTGCAAAAGAAAAGGCTGAGTTGACTTTTTCAAGCACATTTTTTTCTCTGCTGTTTTTTGTCTTTTGCCTTCATTAAAAATAATTGTTTTCAACTCTCCTGTCAGTTTTGCTGGGGGACACATCAGTGGATTTGTGACTGAATGAGGCCAGGGACAATGCAGAGAACAAAACTCGTGTCTGAAAGTCTTGAGTGACTAAAGTCTGTTTTCAGCTGATGATATTGAGGTAATAATAGCAAGATAAGAGGACAGAGAAACTGAGCAGAACTCAGCAAGGGATTACATATGTAGATGCATAGTAGAGTAACTGGAGTTGTGCTGAATGTTGGTAACAAACTGCTCAAGATCAGACCTTGTGTAATAACAGCGTTTATCGCGTGCTTTTCCTCGATCTAAAAAATTGCAACAAAAGCATCAGTTTGAGCTGACCCAAAATGCAGTATTTTCTACTTTAAGCTTTATTACAGTCACAGATTTTTAAAAAAAAGAAAAACAAACATGTATGCACAGAACTAGCTAAGATATAAGAGGACCTCTGTGGAATATTGTTAATGAGAAAAGATATGCATACACTGACAGCTGTATCAACATCTGTCGATATTGGTTGTTTCCCTTTATAGTGAATTATGTTGAAAAAGAACATACTCTATTTACATGTCCTGTATCCACAGAGACATACAACTACTTCTCTATAGGTGTGTATCTTTCAGTAGGCTTTATTCAGCGCAATACAGTAAAGGGAATTGTTCACCTATCTGTCCCCAGAAGACATACTGTTTCTGCCAGTGGGAAGGCACCTCACAAGTCCAGGAATATCAGTCATCTGTCCTACAGTGCCATAATAATCAATGTAGTCGCATTTAGCTCATTCCATGTTTTTCTTCTGAATCAAATAGCAACACGTACATTTCAGCCAAGCTTTTTTGGACTGTTAACCCACAGCCCTGTTTCTTCCCTGTTACTAGACTCCAGTTATGATCTTTGCACTGACTGTTCTCCTGACTGACTCATTTCAGGGCTCCAAAGAGTGCGCCAGCTGGGGAAAAACACAAGATACTTCAGACGAAGGCTGCATGAAATGGGCTTCATCATTTATGGCAATGATGATTCCCCTGTTGTCCCCTTACTCCTTTATATGCCTGGTAAGATAGGGTAAGTACTGAAAAAAAACTGTTGGCAAAACAAACGCTATTCATGTTCATACGTTATTTGGTATACACTGTGAAAACTGTCGTTATACGTGGTAGATGCTTCAGAAGAGAAACATACACTGTTAGGTGAATTCACCATTTAATTATGCTCTATTTTAAATTTGGCCCTAGCTTAATTTTGAGCTGTTCCAGTATTCAGAGTTTTTAAAATTTCTCTTATCCTTTTTTAACTTGCGCTGGAATAATACTTTTCATAGCATTTTGAATTTGGATTTTTTTTTTTAATTTGTAATCATTAAAAGAGATACATTGCCTTTGATGTATGAATTGTTTTGGATGGATGTTTTTTTTCCCCATCTGATCTTTTTACAGTCTTTGCATGTTTTACCATTCAGTACCTATCAGGCAGCACTTGTGCACAGACTTGGACACGCAGACCAGAAGTCAGTAGTAGCAAAATGTAACGGTTGAGTTGTAGGGAGTATTTGCAAGTAGTGTAGGGTGGCTATGTGCTCTAGGTCTAGTACATACCACACAAAATGTTCCTAAACTGGCAGAGTAATTGTGAGAGCAAAGAAAACATCAGATTGTTTTATTTCTGTTGATGTGCAGGAACCCAGCTCTCACACCTTCCAGAAGCCCAGCTTCTTCTGTGTTTAGGATCTGTGAATGCCCACACATTTTGATTTGCACTCAAAGCCTTTCATTGACATAAATGAATCATGTCTATTCTACAGGGCTCTGCCATCACATCACGCTTCTAGTATTTGACACCCACTTGGCTTCATGAGCTGTTAAGCAGCAAAGAATCTCAGTCCTACTGGTAAAATGCTGGCTCTTATTGAATTCAATGGGAATATTACCATCCACTTCAATTGAAGACAGGATTTTACCCATTGTTTTATTATACTTGAATGTTTTCTCTCTGTGGTCAGTTTATTGGAGATAATTGACTTTTGGTTTTTTTCTTGTTCTTCTCTCCTTAGGGCTTTTGCAAGACGCATGTTAGAAAAAAATATCGGGGTGGTTGTGGTTGGGTTTCCAGCTACTCCTATCACAGAATCCAGGGCTCGGTTTTGTGTGTCAGCCGCACATACACGGGAGATGTTAGACACGGTAAGCACAGCAGATGTCCCACTGAAATTAACTTCAGATGCAAAGGAGGTTGGGAGAAGCTGTGTGTCTGTTACTTTGAATCTCAATAATTCATTTTTACATTTGTTTTTCTGGCCTTGTCACTTGATCTTTAAAGGCATTTTAGCCTTATATATTTTATTTTTAAAAATAAGTTACGGGACAGTTAACTTGTTATGTTCTTCTATTTCTAATAGTGACCAAATCTGTCATCACTAATAAAGACCTACATGAAGAGCACAGCAAGACAAAAGTTAAATGCTAGGTCAAAACTATCAGAGTAGGAAACCTGAAACGATATGGAAATAATTGAAAATCAAGTTTTCCATACCCTTATTTTCCTTCCATATTTCCACGTGTTTCTTGAATTGCAGAAGTATATGGGACAGCCTTGGGGGCACAGGTGGAAATTGCAAACAGTATTTGGAACTATTTGAACCTAATGAAGTTTAATTGGTGCTGTCTGGCCTGTCTCAGTTCCCTATCTTTCTCTGATATCAGAAATACTGTTAAGAGTACGTTGAGACTTCCATCGCAAACCTCCGTTCCAACGCAGTCAGAAATGTGTTTAAAATAAACTCTTCGAAATTTTCCATCTCCCTTTCTTGCCGAAGGTCTTTTTGGCCTGGCTTGATATATGTTCTTTCATACTCAGAATAAGCCGACTTAGAGGCATGAAACACAGAGGCTTAACAGTAAATTTCAGGCTTGCTTTCTCCTCTCTTTGCACAAGTATAATGGTCAAAGCAAAAAATCCATGAACATGGAAGGCATTTGAGTTAAAGATGCCGCTCCTTCATGCAGACAAGCACCTGTGCCTGCAGAGAGCCCCTGGCTCTCCATTTGCATCCTGAGATTCACGTGGAGCTTGAGGCCAGAATCCTGCCTGGCTGACCAGCTCCACACCAGTGTAGATCCCTCTCAAACAACATCGAAAAATCTGCCTTGCATGTGTGCAGTGTAAAATTCCTGCTGCTCTTAAAGGTGCAGTGGTTATTAACAAGGTATAATACCGTGGAGATAACATTGCATAGAACAGGGCATAGCTACACATTTCTGTTGGTCATTGTCAGCTTTTGCTGTTTGACTGTGCACATTTTGGCTTATGTAACTAGTAACAGGCGATGAAGCTGATCTGAAGATTAATCTCGAGGTTGCTGCTTTGATTTTCTTCCTCTCCCTCCACCCCGAAATGTCAAGCCCATTACATTTTGGGGCCATCGTTGCATGTTCACTCCCTACTACCTGCACATTGCTGCTACCTGGTACCAGTGAAGGTACACTCCCCAGTCATCATTCTTGAATGTGCTGTATTTTTGCCTTTGAAAGTGGGATCTTTGCCGTAGTACTTGTGGCGTTCTTTAAATGTCCTTACAGTTTGGGGGAGTGGAAATGCCCTGAGTTTAATTACTTGCAGATGGAAAGTTTTTAGGACAAACACTTTGTGAATATGCCTAAAACCAGGGTAACAACAGGTAACAAGCACAATGAAAACTTTTCCCTTTGGCAAAATTTGTTTTGAATCTCAGCCTGGAACTAAAAAGACGAAAGATCCATGAAAGGGCAAGCTCCCAAGAACAACTTCCTTAATGACCTTGAAGCTATCTCGCTGCATAAACCATTACTAAATTACTCCTTTCTGTTCTTGAGCTCATTTTAGTGGCTTAACAGAAACAGGCTCAAAATCAAAATTGCTGCTTTCTTCTTTGATGCCAAAAGGTTGGCTGCTCTTGAATGTGGATCAGATGCTGCAAAATGCTGAGCTGCTTCTCTATGGTACAGAGTTCCCTGGCTACTTTTTGGATCTACTGAGAGCTGGGGACACAGCTCAGCAAATTGCATTACAATATTAATGCATTATTAATTATGCCTGTGATTATTAATACAAGAAGATAACGGAATGCACTAAAAATATCTTAAACTATTCACACTATTTATGGTGACTCTGATCAGCACAGTGGGCTGAGTCCTATCTAAGAAAATGCAGTGGCAACTCCAGTCTTTGGGATCTTTAGGGAAATGCCAAAATATTTCATTACACATCCCTTTTTCACAAACAAAGATAACTTTTTATCTGGATTATTATCTCCCTGTGCTTTTAGAGAAAGGTCTTTTTTTCATCTGTGCTCAATTAATGTCCTTACTAATAAACCATAACCTACTGAAGGAGTAAATTCTGGTCTCATAGACCCTATTGTACAGCTGCGACTGCATTGACGTTCACTACAGGAGAAAGAAAGCAAAATTTGCCCGTTTGCCCTTTAAACTTTCTTTAATTGATGCTTTTATGATCTTCTTGTTCTGCTGTTACTAGAACTTCATTTCGTTTCCAAGACAATTGACACGGTATAATGGTCTTACAGGTTTTGAATGCTCTGGATGAATTGGGTGATTTTCTACATCTGAAATATTCCCGATATTCCAAGTCATCTCATCCCGAATTGTATGAAGAATCTAGGCTTGAACTTGAAGATTAAGTTTTCCACCCATGAAGAGAACATTATGATGCTATGAAAGGGGGAAAACCCGAAAACTAAAAAATAAGAATGCATTTCTTCCCTTCGAAGGACAATTTTTGTTTCTCAGTTAATTGAAAGGAGGGGAAGCGTGGGTGTTGCATTTTATTGTATCGAATTTCCGTATTCAAGAGACTGAAATATTGATACAGATTTGCCTCCCCAGGAGATCTGTCCTTCTTACGGTATTTCTGATGCAGAATGAATGCATCCATTGATTGAGTTGCTAACGTACAGCTTTTGTTATGGCCCCTTTTTATGAAGAGGTTTCAGATAGTCTTAATTGTGACTGCAATAATAAAGTTTAAAAACTGAATGTATTCCAGCGTAGTATGGTAATATAGCTGAGCTTCATCAGTGAGATTGACTTTTATCTGTTAAAAGAGCGTAAATCAAGACATTGCTGTGGACTGCTGTAGAGGAACGAGCAGAAAGTAACCCCCTTAACTAAGTTGCCCTATCATGCATTTCTCCAAGGACAGAAAATGTTAGAAGGTGCCTAATGCTGAGAACAAGAGAAGTAGCCTGATCAGATCATACATTTCTGACAGCAGATTATGGGAAAGGGAAAATGCCTCCTCCCCTCCACAGACCCTTTCTCAGCCGCTTAGATACACTATAACCTTTGTACAAAAATTTGGGCTTAGACATAAACAGAAATGCTTTTCTGCTAACACATTTGACCTACAGCCTTTCACATCTTATTGTAACGTAAGTTCTTCAGCAGGCTTGCTCCCTTTTCGTGTAGCAGTAGTAAATAATTTTAATAACCATTTAACTTTCCCGTAAAAACCTTGATCAAAACAGTCAGATACTTCCAGTTCACAAACTGCAGATGACATTTATAGGCCCATTCCTAAGTTTCTTGAACTACTTATGGGCTTAATAAATTCACTAACAAGTACATAATGCTGAAGCTGTTAGTTATACAGAATGTGAAGTTCAAGATACCATAAGCAGTTCTGCCACCTGTTAAATTGAAAACTCTGCCATTTCTAAATGTGCTAAAGTCATCCACTTAATAACATTTCTTGAAATATTCTTGTCTGTTTTATGCATGTCAGGGGTTGTTTTACTTGCCTAGTTGCAGACTTTTTAGAGCAGTTTGTTTTTCAAATACTTGATTATGTCATCTGAGGGGGAAGATGTCCTTGTCCCCTTTTCCACTGCCCGAGTGACAAATGCTCAAAGATACTTGAAGGAATTGTTGGAGCCGGCAGTTTCCCTGCAACGCCTGCAGCAGCATTGTCATCAGGCTTATGTGGGCTGAGTTGTCTGAAGGAGATTGGAGGCTTTTTCCCTTTTTTGCAGGGTCGAAAAGCAGTTCTGCAGCTTTAAGAATGAACTCCAAACCATTCCACGCTATCAAATGTCATTGTAAACACATCAGATGAGAGATGTTTAGCTTTCTGTTGCACAGATGTACCACACTTTCATGTTCTCTTGAAAGCTGTGGTGTAAACTTAACCCACAGCTGCAATATTAGATTTAAGAACAGAACAATTAAATTGCGGAGTACCAATTACACTATATTACTCCCTGCTTGTTAAAGCAGCTTTCAGGATATAACAAGGCTGATTGGTTATGAGGGCCCATTTTTTGTTGGATTTTTGTTGTTGTTGTTGTGCAAGTTAATAAAAATCCAGTGGTGCTATAACTTTAAGAATTGATTACAACACATTCCATAATATCAAATGTCGGCTTTAGGAAACATATATCAAGGGCTGGGGGAGGACTAAATGGTGTCATATGATTCTTCACTTTGGTAGACAGACTTGAAAAACATTGCAAAAGTTCAAGGGAGCTGTGTTTGTGGATAAGAGCAAACTCACTGTATAAATATTAAAATACTTAAGCACAGGACAGAGAAATTAGGAAACATGGACTTTGTCTTTGAGTAACCTGGTAATTTGCAATGTACAGCTTTGCTACATGCAGGGTGAGTGCACTTACTGCGAAGGAGATGGGTTGAGAAATGTCTGCAACCTGTTCCTCGAGGAAAAGTACTGAATTTGATATATTGCGTTTTGATCTCTATTGCCGAACATCTGCGGCCAGATCCTCAGTTGACTTCTGACCTTCCATCTTGGGGTATACAGCCGTAGTTTATATTTCAGCAAACATTATTACACGTGCTGTTGCAGGCAACACGCTATTTCCCTCAAAGAGAGGCCTGAGATTGATTAAGCTACAGAATGATCGCTTTTTGTCCCCCTATAGGGGAATGTTTTCTGTCTAAAGCCGAATTCCTCCTGCTCTCAAAACATTACTCTCTCTCATATTGAGGAGACAGGACAGCTATTTTTCAGAGACTGTCAGTTGATTTATTATATGCTCTCTTCTGATTTCTTCCATCCCTTACACATTAGAGAAAGTACAGGCTGACTATCCCTGGGCTTGGGGAGCAGTTAGGGAGAAATCCCTGCTCCACTGGTGCAATAATAAAACTCCCAGGAACTTCAGACTTTTAGATTTTCCCCATGAGGCTTACTTATGGTCTGGCACTGGCTTTTCCATCAGCATAATTTCAGTGGAGTTTTTCCAGATTTACATCAATTTTAATAGATTTAGAGTTGATCGGCACTTGGAGACTCTATTTTAGCTAGCTTAAGAAAAAAAAATGATGGAGTACTTATTAGGGAATTAGTACATCTAGCAGAAGGATCACATATTTCCTAGACTATACTCCATCTTCAGGCATGCCTGTTCTCGGGAGATGTAGTTCTCTGTAATTGTTTTAGAAGGCTTTGAAGAAGAACTGCCTTCAATAAATAAACATTGCTCAAGTTGTCATATTTTAATCCAGTGGAAGTGTAAGTATGAATACACTAACTTTTTGTTGGCAAGCTGCAGTTCCAGCATCTTGTTATCTTACATAAAATCTTGATTGACCTTCACGCTATGGGAAGACTCAAGAGCTGTCTGTTTGACAGAGTATCTGAGTTGTTTGCCCTTTCCTGTACCTTTATCCCACCTCATCTTTTAGAAAGCCTTCATTTCCTGAGCTTATCTAACTTGTCAAGGTGGTTCCCCCATCCGCTTCTCCTGCTTCTTTATGTTGTTCTCTCTGTTCTGCTGGCTTCTGTCCTCTGGGTCTAGGGGAACGCTCACTGGCAGCTGCAGAGGACTTGAAGTGTAACAGTTGGCTTTTTAGGCATTGCCTCATTCTGCCTGCTTTTCCTGGTATCCTCATCAGCTCCTGCAGACTTTAATCTTGCCTTTTCAAACAAAAGTTTCCTACTGATGGTGCTAAGTTTCTAAGCTGAACTGAATCTGAACTGCCTAAGCTGTTGAATGGGCTTGATCTAACACTCATGCAAGCATAGATCAAGTTAAATCTTGCTTTGAACTCAATACTGTTGGTTTAAAACTAGTGCAACCATGAGAGGAACCTGTCAGTGTGAGGTGAGCTGCCTGCATTTATTTCAGAGAGGTTTGAACGCTGACATCTCTGGACTATTTCACAGCCGCTGCTCTTCACAGGGGACCAAGATATGGGAGTGGATTTATTTAAGGTAGGATTTCAATTTTCTTAGGTTTTTTTCTTTTTTTTTTTCCCCTCCAAAATGTGTTTGGTTGAAAGTGCATCACATATTTCCCTGTCCTGCTGAGATAGGGAACAAAATAATGATGGAAGAAAAGCAATCCACGCTAAAGGTGTTTATATACTTTCTAGCCTGCTTAGAAATCCAATAGAGATTCTCTAATATATGATCTGCTTTTTATTTGTGCATAAAGTTTAATTATTCTTCAAATTAAAACACAGATCAGGACCAAACTTTAAAGAAACCACACCACCAGCTGAGAAATAGCAGGTATCATTCCAATATTGGCAGCTGAACTTTTGAGCTTCCAGATGCCTTCAAAAAAAATATGTAGGTGTTTCCCTCATTTACTCACACATCCAGTGTTTTTTGTGCTCACTGCAGACCAGTCACAAGATAATGAGAATCTCACTCTATCCATTAGTGAGACAGAGCTTCGGACCTGTCATGATGGTCCCAAAACCACCACCCAAGTGACCACACGAAATAATAATTCACCACCATCAGAACGGGACTCCGGGGTCAGAATCAGACCGGTTGCTCGGCAATTACCGAAGAGGTGAGTGTGTTTCTTTGCACATAGGTAGTATGTCACTGACAAGTGACATAAGGGAGCAGTGATAAATCCATTTATATCACATGCTAGTCAAATGAAAAGGGCAATGTAGAGGCACAGGATCTGGAGAGACATGGTGGATCTGGAGACTTAGACTAGATCCAGTTGTGTGCAAAGAAGTTTTTCGTGCAAGTGTAATGGGAGTTGTTAAATCTTTTTAACCAGCTAGGTGGAAAACTTGGTCTTTAATATCAAAATAGTGACTGCAAAGCAGGCAAAGAGAGAAACTGCACCCCGTGTGTTACTCCAGTTTGTTTATGAAGAGAAGGCAGGGTAGATAGGGTGCCGTAGCAGATGTCCCTGATACTTGGTACTCTATTACGTTTCGTAGATCCTTTTTGGAGAGTCACTTCTGCCAGATGCTGTGCCAAGGCCAACAAGTATTAATTGTTATCGATATATCTGAGTTCAACAGCTTGTGCTGCAGGGGTAACCAGGCTTGCAGTAATGCGTGAGCCACTCACTGTACAGAACAGGGCTGCTGCTGAAAATTGTTCAGAGATCATTCTAGTGACAACCATGCACAGCATCTCTGATGATTGTGATGCCCTCATTGAGCACCATTGCCGGGATGCCAGTGTTGGGAGTAGCTGTGGTATGGTGACAACTGCCTGTGCTGCTCTGCCAGGTGTAACTGATGTGGCTCCAGGACAGGCATGACAGTCTATCCTCTTCTTTGCAGATACAGAAGGACATGGCCTGTAGGTCACTCCAGCAGATGAGTTTCTTTCTGGCAAATCAGCTCAACCAGAAGATGTAGCCATGAAAGCAGGACGCTGTAGGAAGTCTAGAAAATCAATTCTCACAAGTAAGTACTTACAGTGACACACAGAGAAATTTTGATATGTGTGACATGGAGCGATGGTGCCAGATGTGATGGGTGAAGCTTGCTTTTCTATCACCCACCTTGAAATTGTCTCAAAGAATTTGCTACAAATGTGAGCTAACTATAGTATCCTGTGAGTGGGACACGATATATGTATCCTCCAGTGCCTGGTGCATAGAACTGCTCTCTCGTGCCGTGAAGTATGATGCACCATCATGTTTGTTCCCCTTTTCTTTAATAGCTCCATTTTCACTCCCAGCACAGCAAGCAGCAGGTCTATCTTACCAGTGCAGAGCACAGCATAAAGTGGACAGCTAAGCCTATTCGGGTCCAATATGACCCTATATGGTCCATGGCACTGCAGTGAGTAAATGTTTCTTGGCACAAGCTGGCTTTTGCTGTGCTGCAGATAAGCCTCTTGTCTGAAGCAGGTTCCTTGCCTGTTGACCTCTCCAGCAGCTGTTCTGGAATAGCACAGAAGGGACTAAATCAGTGGGGACATTTCAAAAGTGTAGCTTTCCCCGTATGTTTCCTGGAGCTTGCTCTGACACAAGTATCCTCTGTGTGTCCTACTCTCCCCTTGTTACCACATAAACCTCGTGATGACTTGGCTCTCTGCACTGTTCAGAAACTGTTTTGCGTGTTGCTGGGGATCCTACTTTCATGTGGGAGCTGCTTTTCCAAAAACCCTAACACCAAGGATGCAGCTACTCTCAGCCAGAGTGGTCAGAAGAGGCATGATATTTTTCATAGTTCCTGGACCATCTATTTACACTTTGGCATTTCCCAGTGTGCAGAACATCCTGATACAAACTCTCTGACTCCCACTGCACACTCCAATACTCATATTTTAAAAATTGCTCAGCAAACCACTCTAACCTATGGGCCAGAGCTCTAAACTGGATGCAAGAGACCCAGTTCTGATCTGTCTCTGCTCTGCTAAGTAATTGCAGATGAGACACATTAGCGTTCCTTGCCTCATTTTTATCCCTCTGTAAAACTGTGATAGTGATCCTGATTTATTTGTAAAACACTCAGTTGAACTGATGAGAAGAGCTACAAAAGAGCTAAGTGTTGTTATTATCTGAGTGATCTTTTAATTTCTACATCTTAGAACTTCTCCATTAATCCTGTAAAAGTCACGAGTACTCTGTTTACGAGACCTAGTGTACGAGACAGTACAATGATGAAGACTAATTATAAATCATAGAAAAAATTTCTGGAAAACAGATTCTTTTAGCATTTCCATTCTGCGCAGGCTTTGTCAGTGTTTTACTACAATGATGCCAGTTGGATTGGGAGGCTTTTTAAAATGTGAATTTATCTTTTCAAAGATTTGTAGCCAAGCCTTTCCAGTTTGTTAAAATGTAATTAGTGTCTGCTTGTTAATATGATGTTCATTGATTTTTAAAGTACACAGACTTCAAAGCTAGAAATAAATAAATAAAAAGAGAGATAATTCAAACCAGAGTGGAACAGTTCGGACAGTTTTACTCTTTTGCCAGGATCCCAAAGCTGTTGTGTTCAAACAATGCCACAGTTTGAGTGGAAATGTGAAGATTAAATCCAAACCCTGCATGTCAGCTTTTTTGCAAATGACTATCCAGGATTTCAATAAAATGTCCAACCTCAACAGATCATGTTGCAGGGATTTTTATTGCTTAACAGCTTATGATAGTCTCCTGTTTCTCTAACATGTATTATAAACCAATGCACCTAGCGCCTAGTAAGTATGAGTGGAATTTTGGTACCTAACTCTGTTAGGCTCTTTTGAAGAATAATTTGAAATGGACAAAAGAGGAAAGGGTTCACAAAGACGGTGGATGATTGCAGAGGCTCCCGGTTGAACATCAGTGCGGTGTGGCACATGATGGTACATAAGTATGAAATGTAATTTGATCACAGTCATGGAGGAAACAATGCAAGCACTAAAGAGGCAAGTGGAGGTAACTCAAAATTCAGACAGGAATTCAAAGATGTGATTGAGGAATATCCTGAGGAGACAGCAGAAGCAACACTAGAGCACAACACCTGAAGAAGAAGAAGAAGGCCTGGAGAGCAGAAAGGTGGGAAGGGATATCCATGGGAGAACCCTACCCAAGTGCAAGAGAGCAGATGAAATGAGCTAGTGCAGGAGAGGTGAAGCTAAGCAACAAGTTTGTTCAACTGGAGAAGGAAAACAATTCAGAGGCAAAGAAGAAAGGAAGGGAAACTACCCCCCAAAGACAAAATGACAAGACAGTGGAGACAGCCAGGATTGAGACTCCACAGGGGAGAATGAGGAGGCAAAGAAAAGACAGACTGATTTTCAGACAAGCAGGAGAGAAGAGGAGATCCCACCACGCCAGTATGACATGGGTGTCCATGACAGCAGACAGGTCCCTTGATTGTTTAGAGCAAGGGACAAACAATGTGGAGCCAAAAAGCAGAGAGATTCCTTGTTCTTCCATAACTAGGAATGTTAGATGTGAACCAGTGGCAAAGAAA
Source organism: Theristicus caerulescens (assembly GCA_020745775.1). NCBI lineage: Eukaryota > Metazoa > Chordata > Aves > Pelecaniformes > Threskiornithidae > Theristicus > Theristicus caerulescens. Next base: position 120,652,568 of record CM036561.1, on the reverse strand, counting down.
ATAAGGAAAGATGATGGAAACAAGGATTGTCTTCTGTTCAGGCCAAGTGATACTGTGGAAACAGGTCAAAAACAACTCTCAACTGAGAGAGAACAATGCTTTAAGATACAGATGCTCCAGCAGTTTTTCCACAGAACTCTTCCAGTGCCAATGGAAAATGATAAAGTAATAAAAAGTGATATATTTCCTCAGAACTAGCTCTGTGAAGGACATTTGGGCATGTTTGATCACTGAGAGGCAAACAGCTAAAGGAGATTCTTCTCTGAGGGTGGTCTCCATTTGGCCACTTGTGATACTAGCCTTACAGGACTATAATTGGCAACAGTGAGTAAAGCCAGTTTTCAAGTGTAAAATAGGGAGAAACGGGCACAAGAGCCCTGTCTGATTTTCATGCTGAGTTTTAACAGATGGGAAGAGAAGTATCTTGGTAGCGAATATAGCAAGGGACAATGGACCTCAAAAGAATAAAGGCACACTGACAGCAAAGTATTCATTCTGTGCTGGTCCCGATATAAGAAGATATTATTTTCTAAAGGTTTTGAAATTGCCATTCACTTTATAATTGCAGATTTACTGTGTGATGCCATCCTTGGTGAGCACAGAAGGAGGTCAGCTGTGTGATAACATCTAAGCTTTGATTTCTGTATTGTATACAATACAAGTGTTCTGTTCTCTTTCTGTCCTTTGACAATCAAGGGGCCACCTCAGTTTTAAAACCACTTCATAGTCATGCCAGACAGTACTGACAGGAGATGTAGTCAGTGAAAACACTTTGCCAAGTGGTAAAAAAGAAAGTGCAAAAGGATGGAGAGAAATCATTGCGTTCAGGATTGCCCAGTTGCTTTAGAAACTGCTGTTTGTAACAGTCTCCTGATCTGCGACTTGTCAAGTCATCACATGAGGCTGCAGACATGGTTTGATTTAAGCTGTTTCAGTAGTAAGTGTTCATTACTTTGGTTTGCTTTGCCTTAACCAAGAGCATAGATAAAAGCATCTCTGTAGACAGACAGTAGATAGAAGATCATAAATAGAAGCACAGTTTAGGCGGTGGTAACTTTCAGAACAGGGATGATGCTGATGACCACGAGGGAGCAGCAACTGCTTTCTTTGATACTTCTGAAGCCAGCAGGGATATTTGTCCATGGATTTGTCCGTGGATGCAGCACACAATGCATTTAAGTCATCTACGTAAGTTTAAATCACCAGCAGCCAAAATAGAGGTGATAGTGAAGAGTGAGGAGCTCAGAAGTTTTGAATGTGGAGTCAGGATCTTCTCTAAGTCAAATTTGATTTTAAAAATTGTCTTAGGGATTTGCATCTCAGTGGTGTCACTGGAGGGAGTCCTTGGGAAGAGGAGTTGGTAGGGAGAATGCTCTTGACGCATCTGGTTAAGTAATCCTCTCAATCTGGGTAGAACAAGCAAGGTAGAAGTATCCTGTAGGTACAGGACAAGTGGCAAAGAAAAGCAATACTGTGGTAAGAAAGCAGAGGCATAAAGTGAGAACTGTGAAATGTCAACCTGAGAGAAATGGTGCAAAGGTAATGAAAGCAAATCGTAATGGGTCTCTTAGCCATAAAAAGGGAAGTAAAGAATTGAGTCATGATGTAGTGAAGTTGGGGAATTTACTGCATATGGCAGTGGCAAAAAAAGTCAAAGATTTGGCTATGAATGTGCCCTGAGGAGCCCAACATGGTGGCAGAGGTGTGATGCAGCATTGGCTGAGCTGCCCTTGAAACAGAACCTGCAGCACTGAGATGTATAGAGCAAATGAGCAAGGAATCAAGAAAAGCAAAAGGCAATGTTGGAAAGACTTAAAATAATTAAGGGAAGAGGAGATAGCATGGATCCAAACACCCTAAAAATCATTTATATAGGGGAACTGAAGACCTATAAGGGTGATCAAGAGCTTGCTGAGGCAACGCACAATGAAAACTTGCCCATGGAAGAGATGTTGTAAGGTGGGTCGCAATCAGTCAGCAAAGGATTAGATAACGCACTCAAGGGAAGAACGCAGGGATAAAGTGATGCTAGGTGTAGGGGATTGGATTTGAGGACCCACGAGGCCCTGTCCAGCTTAATCATCTACAATTCCATGAAGACAGCAATGAAAGGCCTGCATTGTCTCCCTGAGAACTAATTTCGTTAGGTATGGGCTTAGGTCACGTATTACAAATAGGTCTCTTTTATGTAGGATTCTAGTTTGGAGTTTGCAGTGATTGATGGATTCATTAAAACGTCATCACTGAAACGGACAAGAATTTTCTGTTTAAAAATAAATAAATGACGACAGAAACGGCAAAAGAGCCTTCTGCTTTTCTTGTTCATTCTCCCTGCAGCTTAATATGGTTCAGGAGACTGCTTGGTGGGAAAGAGAGGAGACAGGATAAGAAAGGATTAGCAAGGGATATCAGCATTTCATTTAGATCTTTGGCTACCTGGTTGCTCTTAAGTTCTACCTCCCAGTATCTTTCTCTTTGTTTTTCTGAATGTCACATAAGCATCATTCTGGAGCTGAATAGTATTTATACTGTGATCTCCCATTTGGTCTGGAAAAGGCACTTGGCCAGATTCTCAGGTACTTATAACTGAGCTTTACTGTACAGATGTAAGCAGAGTTGCACTTGAACATCCAGCCCACTGGATTACTGCTTGTACAGCTGTGCTGTCTTTTTAAAGCCAAATTTGTCGGTATAGGAAGATTTTCTCCACAGAATTTGGCTGTCATCCTTGTGACAGTATGTTATATCTTCAAGTAGATCCCATGGGCCAAATTAATTGTAGTATTCTACTGATGTCAGTGATGTTACCCCAAGTGTGAATTTGGCCCCATTGTTCTAAGGCTAATAGAGATTTTTTTTTAATGAAAGTGGATCATAAAATATTCTCAGATTTTCATCTGGTTTTGCTTATAGTAATTATCCTTTCCTGGAGCTGAGTAGTAAAGAAAATATTCATATTCTCCAGTGTCTGGTATAAGTTGCAGTGCTTGTTTGCTGCAGCCCAAGTCACAAGCTACAGACAGAAATTGAGGCATTTGCCCATGTGTGTACGGAAAGAGTTAGCCACTTTCTCCACATGAGAAGCAACATGGCAAAGGCTTTTAAAGTTCTCTAGTATCAGTGCTGTATCAACAAAACACATTGATTTTCAGTGGCTTTTTATACTTTAGAAGGAAACTCTTCTGGCAACAAATGCATCAAGATAACATTGAATTCCACCTTTTGTTATTAACAGAGAAAAAAGACATGTTCTTTTTAACAGGTTTCCATTTTTTTGAAGTAATATCTGTAAGGCTTGCAGAATTAATACTGTGAGAGGGAGCTGGCATATTTTTGCTGACAGCTTGCACCCAGTTAGGTCAGAGAAGACATGGAATGTGATTACGGTAAAATTAGCTGAACCAGGCAGTTATTCCAGGTGGTTCCTACTCCTGATCTGAATAACACACCTGAGGGAAAGCACAGTTGGGACTCCACTGCTATCATTTTGGAAACAGAGGTTGGCTGTCTCTGCCTGGCCCCTGGTGGACTGCACTTGCTGTGTACAACAGCTAGTGCTCCCAAATTTGTGCTGCGTGAAGTCTTTGCAGAAATGTCAAGAACCAGAGGGGTCTGGTTGAACTATTGTGTCACTCACTGTTCAGCACAATCTTTCCATTAAAAATTTGAGGAACGTCAATGAAAAAGCTTAAGTGGATATAAGATATCTCCTGAAATGCCATATAAGGAGCAGAAGGAACTTTACAGGGCATACATTTATTTATAGCAAACCTTAAGGTGCAAAGTCTACAGCTGGAGCTCTCCATCCCTCTCTAAACCACTGGGACTCCTCACATATTCTTCTTGACCAAACCTTTTGGCAATTTTATGTTGCCATGGAATAGAACAGTCACCGAACAGGATTGCTCTTGATTTGCAAAAAGTCATCAAATAGTTTAAGACTTTGATCTCCTGAATAAATGTTTAAAGAAACAGGCATGAAAATGAAGGATGTGGAGCTGGTACTGCCTCTCAAGCTTTAGGAATCTGTTTCTGCAGGTGCATTTGAAGCTTCATCTGGAGAAACCAACCTTCAGAGTCCACAAGAACTGAAAGAAACCATGGTGCAGAAGGAGTTTTTTCTATCTGAGCTCAGTGGCCACTGCCCTAATGCACTCCGGCATGTTATCTGGCCCTCTGGATGTTTAATGAAGAATAAAGACCAGTTCTACCTCTGTGGTAGTTGAGAGTGGGAGTTATTCTTGAAAGAGAAATGCTGATATTGGATCAGCCCTAAAAGTAGTGGTGAAAGCTATTCTGTTATTATGCAATTTTCTTTTCTTTCTGTTGTGAGTACGGGGTGGAAGAAAATGCAGAGAGATTGACCCTATGCCCATGTAAACAGTGGATCTGTGAAAACCATACTTCCTGATGAAAGGAAAATAATGTCCTAAGCAAACAAATATGATGTACCCTAACAAAAAAAGACAAGAAGGATCTCTAACTCTAGCTATCTCTTTTTTTTTTTTCCCCACAAGAATGAGGGAAAGCAGCTGAATCTACTGTATGTTTTCTGGAAATCTATGGGGAGTCTCTTAAATCATTAACCAAAGAGGTCTCATTTGCTGGATTTCTCCTAATTCGATATCAATGTTTAAGTACCCTTTTTCCTCCAGAGTTAAGGATCTGATTTCAGATGGTTTTAGTGTCAAAGGCAGGCAGAATTTTCAGTAGAATAAATTTCTCTCCAGTGTATATAGGAGAAATGTCAATTGGACATAGCTACATGTACTTCAGGGCATACTTCATGCTGTTTCTCATAGCTGTATCCGCTGACTGCTGCTCCTTGGTGTCTAGGAACTCTCTTTCTTTGCCATCTGTTTATCTGTCAGGCCTTCAGAGAGCACTCTGTGACTTCAGTGCAACTCTACTGTCCCATTAAAATGGGTCTGTGCATGCACAGCCTTAAAATACAGAAGTGTGAAGGTGGAGACAGTTCATTTACTGTGGTAGGGAAAGGCCAAAGACCATCTCTCTCTGAGCCTTTAAAATTAGGTTGAGAAAAAAAATTAGAAAAACATGTCTGCTGGCAAAGACAGTCTCCTAGTGATGTTTCCACGCAGTGATGTTCTCCTGAAGGATTAATAGTTGTCTTCATTTTTAACAGGTGTGGTGATGCCCTGTTACCCTTAAAAATGGTTGAAGCTGGAGCAAAGCTTTCCTAATGAAACTTGAAACCAGGTAAAACAGCCTACTTCAGGAGGCCTAATAAAATCCTGCAATTCAGGCTAGTTGTGCTGATATTTGCAAACTGGGGCGCAGTTTAGTGCAAACACAGGAAATTTACTGTAAGAGGTGGAAACCAGGCAGTGCTTGGTAATGCCACATCATGCTGCTGCTGGAGTCGGCGCAACTCGGTAATTTGACATTGGAGATTTTAGATGGGTGTAAATTGCAGAAACTGAATGTAGTTCTAAGGAGCTGAATACATCAGAATCAAAACCAGGACAGGTTACTAATCCACAGAAACAAATACTATCCATTTCCATACTGATCTGGTTGAGACCAAGAGTTAGTTACAAAGTTGTTTCCAAGTCTCAAGGCCAAGATTTTTTTTCTCTTGCTTATAGCAGTCTGTACTTTATATCAACATATCTTGTGGACCTCCTTACTTCATAAGGTACTAGGGAAATTCCAGAGAGCTAGGAGTGAACAAATGTTTCATTGTTTTAGAAGTATGAAGGAGGTGATCCCTTTCTCCCAGCCTCCCCGAGTAAATATAGGCCAGTTAACTTGATGTTGGTTCTGAGACGTCTGCAAGAAAATCAGATGTGCAAAATAGTCAACATCTAGTTAAAGAGATGGTGATATAAATAACACTAGTCAGTATAGTTTTGATAATAAAAATGACTGTACAAAATAGTTTTTAAATGTTATGACCCAAAACCTAGCACATATTAAATGAGTAAACTGATATGTCAGGACTGAAGGGTATCAGAAGGGTGTTTTTATCAAGATTCTGCAATGATTTGTTCTTGCCCCTAGGCTATTCATTATTGTTATCAAGGATTTGAAAGAAAAAATAAATAAATTAGCTGCTGGAAAAGTTGCAGATACGCTATAGTGGTAAATAAACAAGACGGGTCAAGTCTGCGAGGCAAACTGCAACACTTGGTAAACTAGAGTCCTCTGAACATGTGTTTTAAAACAGCAAAACGCAAGGTCGTACATTTGAGAATAAAGACTACAGATGACAGTTTACATCCTGGAAGCAGTGACTGTGAAAGCCTTGGCCCAGATACAGGCTGTGGGCTTTGTCAGTACATACATGCGGACAGATTAAATCCAATCCCAACCATTGTAAAATCTGCTTGTGTTAAATCTGTATAATCGATCATTCTCCGCAGCCAGACCATTCAGTTCTTGGCCACTGTGCAGACTTCGGTGAAAGTTTGCCTGCTTGGGACAATTTTTCCCAATATTCCCAATAGTTGGAAAAAGGCAGAGAGTACCTGATTTTGAACTTGAAACTTAGTTGGTTCTTCTCCCTCTGAAATGCCTTATCATCTGCAGTGAATATCCTGCAATTGTGAACATTGCCAGTTATCACACCAATTACCTGACAAGGGGTCTACTTTTAGGGCAGCTCTGCCAATTGTAAGTGAAGAAACAAGGCCCTGTGGAAATCAGAGTTCAAAACATCACTAAAGATCTGTTGGATAAATGGTGATGTTGGACTGGGAAGATCACTCTGCGTTCTTGGAACTCATAAATGCTTCAAGATTGAGCAGTTCAGATTGTTCTTCTTTTTACGTAAGAAAGAATTTGTCAAATGTTCAGATGGTAAGAAATGCCAGGATTAAGGTTATCTGTGCAAACTAAAGTAATTTTCCTTGTGAGTGGGGATTAAGATAGCTTCTCATTGCATGACTGCTGTTGATTTTTCCACAGGTCCCCTACCTTATTGATTTGCCATTTGCATTATTTTTAATACATACTCCTGAGTTCTATCTGACTTCTGAAAATGCAACATGAGCTGTGAATCACTGGGGTTCTCTTGGAAAACATCATCCCATTGAGTCATCACTGAGCAGGTAAGCTGCCAAAAAGGAGCATCAGCCAGCCCCACAGGTTGGGGTATACCACAGGTAGGGACCAGAAGGGATTTCCTTACCCTCTTGGATTTCCCACCCACCATGGAGGTATTTCAAAGCCTGAGTAGGATGGAATGGAAAGAGAGAGGACTAGCGGTGATGGTGAGCAGAGTTTCTTGGCTGTGCTGCAGGGTGGGAGTAGGCCACACTACGATGATGGGTGGTGGGAGGTTTGGTCTTCGGTCCATAAGCAGAGGGCTCAGCAGAAGCAGCCTGGCTGTTCCAGTGCCCTTTGCTGACCGTTCTCGTTAACTATAGGAGAAGCTGCAACACTCTGCACTGGTAACAATCAGGCTGTTTCTATGGAGGTGCTAACTTGTGACCTGTGGGCACGAACTTTGGTACAAATATTGGAAAAATGTATTGTTAAGCTCTCGAAAGAGGTAGCACACACATACACACTTGCTCGTGTTCATCTGACTAGGAACACTCCAAGCTCATGTAATCTGGACATTCATCTGATTGATGGTAAAGTGGTCACTCCCTCCCTCAGAGCAGGGCTGCAGTCATTGCGTTATTCACTGGAAGTGGCATTTTTTCCTCTCTGGAAAAGGCCTGTGGCTGGTGATTTACACCGTTTGCCAGACCACCCTAGTTAAAGTTTCATGCCTTTCCAACGCTGGTGAATAGCATCCCTTTTCTGCACTTTTTGGTGAAGCTGGATTCCCTCTGTCACTGTAATGCTTCACATTCCTGCTGTACCCTTCCTTGCTTTCCGTGAGCAACAGCCTGTCCTTCCTGCTGGCCTGATTAGCACCAGTTAGCTCAAACCCAAATAACAGCACAGCATTTTTACTGAAAGGACCTCAAAGATTAATCAAACCTCTCGTAGCTCCTATGTATGGCAGTAAAGTAAAAACTGAGGTACAAACTGGCAAAGCAGCTTTTTTCTTTTTTCTGTTTTGGACTTTTTGGACAAACAGTAATGTTAGGTGTCCTTTCAGAAGGCGGCATGTCACAGAGCCTAACTGCTCTTGCCTCTTCCTTGTTCTTCAAATTGCAACTTTCTAGAAGATCTGAGCTATCCTCTTCTAACCAGTGTCCTAGCATAAGAAGCAATTGGGGTTTTTTAATCAAAATGTCTCAAGGTGCTGGTTTTCTCAAGCAAGTGGATTTGGCTTTCTAACAAAGTATGGCTGTGAGAGCCCTCCCCATACAGACTTTTTTCTTTTACTGTCTTCCAAGCTGCTTTGCCCTGCTACAACTCTTGTGTTGCAAAGGCAGGAAGGCTCCCGGATTTCCTGTCTTTACCCGATGAACATCACTTAGCGTCCAGCCAGAAGACTTGGTCAGGATGAAAACAATATTGAATTTTGCAGGTCTCATTTATTTAAGGGAGTAAAACGCCTTTCTTTTCAAAGTGCTTCTCTTTAGCTTTCATTTCCTGTGCACAGAGTAGCTTTGTCTTGAGTACAATAATTAAGTTGTTGACCTTCCTTAGAGGTCAAACATAGCTTCCCTTTAGAGAAAGATAAAAACAAGCAATAATAGATACTTTGACTGGTCTAAGATACTTGGTCTGCATATCTGTGATGTTGTTGTAATTTTTGCTGGATGTTTTTACCAAGATAATTCAAGATGAGATGCTGTTGATCCATTTATTTTGGTAGGTACACAAGATTTACTGAAGTTGTCTTTCCCCCATTCTTTGTGAGAAAAAAAATATTCCATTGTAACTACATCTAAGAGTGTGAGGTAGGATGTGTATGCCCTAATGAGAATGTTTCGTGTGATTTTTAACATGGTATTTTACTCTTTTTAATGATTTTTTTTCTCTAATCTTCTGAGACTGATTTTTTTCAAGATCAAAGGTAATAGTGGAGAAGCCCAGACATCTTCATGCATTATACAAGCCAAATTGCCATTCTTTTTATGTTGCTCTTCTTTTTGTGTGTAAACAAATTTAAATTCTCCTCCTTTTAAAATTACCTGTTTCTGACGTTTGTATTTGTTTAATTCTTGTTTACTTGTTTTTAAGTATGACTGCTAATTGATACTAGTGTTCCTAATAGTTCCATGTTACATTCTACATAGTATATGAGATCATGTCAGCAATTCAATTCCCAGTAGCTGTGCCTGTGTGAGTAAGCACGGCACATGGATTATCTGATCAGTCTCTATAAGTATTAGCAGTGAGTTTGACTTCTTTTATATAGAAGTTTGAGATCTTGCCCCTGGCATGGAAGCTGGGGGGAACACACTTTATCATCCTTTAAAAACTGGGCAAGAAAAAGAAATCCCCGCAAGTGGAAGAAATCCATTAATTCCAGTAATTTGAGGCTTTATTGCTGATTTGTGCAAATGGCAATAGATGCTGGGATTGTACAGTATGTTAGAGGAAGGAAAAGCAAATATAGATAGGCCTTTCATCCCCTGTACTGGAATAGGCTGGGCCAGCCTTAATACTTCTGAATTATTAAACCTTCTGTTCTAAACCTTCATATTCCCTATACCCTTCTTATTCCTTCCAGAACCTCCTTTAGACTTCCTTTTCCTGGTGCAGACAGTTAAATTAAGTCTGAAAGTGGAAGTATGTATATGGCCATATAAAAAAGCTCAAATGTACATGTACTCTTGGAAGCAAAAGAACTAAATCACATCACAGCTGAGACCAAGCATTCACTCCATCTCTTGCTGTTGTGGCACTTCATAGCTATTAATACATGAGCAATCCCCTCCTCATTCACCAAAACCCTCACATTCATCCTACTGTCCCATCATGGTGAATTAAAGTTAACTATGCCTTAATGAAAGGGGGGCTAAGTGGAATAAGGCCTAAGCAAAGCATCTTTTTTGTTCAGAAGCAAAAGAGCAATGCTGGTATCTAATTTTGGACCCCTGGGAAATGCCTCGACACTGAAGTGGTCAGCACCATGTAAAAACTTAGCGAGGGACTGGTATTCTCCACTGCCAGCAGTCGTTCAGACTTGTGTGGGCACCCCTCAAAACCCCTAAGTAGAAGCTATGGTTGCAGTCTTTTCAGCCATTTTAGGACTTTGTAGGTAAATGTGGTCCAGCAGCAGCAAAAGGCAGTTCTGTTTTTAATAAAGATTAAAAAATATTTTTGAATGACCCTCCTTGTTCCTTACTATTATACGGTATTAAAATATAAGAGCGCAGCCAAGGAGAATAGAAAACAAAGAGAAAAGCCTTTAAAAAAAAATTCCACAATTTTATATCCTTTCCCTACTAACCCACCACAGAATTCAAGGGTGGGGGATTCAAGGGCTGAAAGAATCTTCATATGGTGCCAAAAATTCCCCACAGATCTCTCTGGTCCCTCCGCGTTTGGCTATTTAAAGCAAACACATTGTGTTTTAGATGCTAGTTTAGATCCATTTTCCATATGAGGAGGTGGGATGTAATTAATTAGCTGTTCTTTTGATTTCTAAGTATCGCATGTACATTTCATAAGGGCATGTACTTTTGACAGGCTAGAAAAAGGAAATAAAATACAAGCTGTACCGCTTAAGTCTTCTGGGTACAAATGATGGATCAGCAGGGGATTATCATGTGTATTTTATTGCTACCAATGCTGATTGAGTCACATGAGTGTTAATACAAACCTAGAAAAAAAAATCTGGATGAGATCACAGTAACAGAGTTTAAAGTGTTTATTTTAGTCATAATTGCACTGTTTTTACATAATGTCTTTGATCCGTAGGTTGAAAAGAAGCAAAGCCAGTAGTCCACAGTAGAAGTAACCAAACTTCTCTGTAGAGTTTAAGAAAATCAAGCCCATAGTCAGAGATACACACATGGACATATACAGCAGGGAGGTGAAACCTAGACTCCAGCATGCCAAAAAATATAATTCATTGCCACTTCAGCTAATGAATGCCCTTTTCTGGGTTTCATAGTGACTGCATTTATTTTAACCTTTATGTGGATCATCTACTAGAGGAAACCCAATGTAATAAAGCAGCCATGTAAAATGAGGGAAAAACCTTTACACCTCCCATCCAGCACGACAAAAACAAATAATAAAGCTCCCAAATTGGAAGGGCCAGCTAAGTCCTCCAGGCCCTTCATCAGCACAGAGGTCCAGCTTCCCTTGCTCCATGGCCCTGTTGGCCACAGATGGTCCTGGAGATCCCTCAGAGGGTCCCCTCTGGACTGGGAGCCAAATTCACCATTGCAACAGCAATTTGGTGCCTATGTCAACTTAACAAAATGACCAAAATGCCTCTGTCTTGCAGAAGCAGCGAAGTCCTGTGTGTCTGCTCTTCTACCAGGATTGAATTTGCTCATCAACCTGCAGACCTAGGGAGCTGCAGCACCCAAGCAACTGGCCTGTGACCTCTTGGGTCAGGGAATGAACCAGAATAAACAAGCCCCATAGCATCATTTATCTCTCTCCCCCCCGCCTTTTTTTTTTTTTTTCCTTCCCCACCCCCACCCCTAAAGCTAAGGAGCATCTCCTAACTGAAATGCTTGCAGACTGAGGACATAATGGTACTGTTTAATTGCACAAGCCCTTTGTCATCTTTATCTCTACCCAGAGGAGAGAGGAGGTTTGTAGAGGAACTATTGCCTCTGTGTAAGATCTGCTGATGTAGCTGGGAAAACAGACTAGATTTCTGTTGCCTAAGTCCTTTCTCAGGTCCTTCTTCCACCAGAAGGCCGAACAGATTTAGTGCATTCAGCAGGTCCCTCCCTTTATATTTTGTGAAAATATATGAGCATTATTGCATGACTGTTGTTTACTTTTTTTCTTGTGCAGTTTTCCAGAATGATTCCTGGAGGGTTTTGTGCAGGCTGACTCTCCCAAAGCCCTCTCTGAAAGAGCAGAGGAAAAGGCAGGTTCCTTTGTGGGGTGTTTCAGAGCCAGAGTCTACCACAGCTGCACCAAAATGCTCTGGTGAGTAATTCCCCTCTCACTTAGCTCCAGGGGGGACCCGGGGATGCTATAGGCTGAGAGGCCCATCTGAATCCTCCCATCAGTCTACTGCCCCATCCACTGTTGGTATATACATGCATGTTATTGCAAAAGTGAATCACACTTTTATGACAAATGTTTTAAAAACAAAGCTATAAAATTCTTAATTCAGTTATTAACTTTAAATGAATTGTTTAGGTTGTTTCCTTCCACACACCCCACCCCCATTAACTTATTCTTGAGGGGAATGTATTTATGGAGCCATGTGCTTCTCACATGGTTGAGGCTAAAAATAACTTTAGAAACTCATTCCAGCTAAAACTTAATTTAAAATCCAGTTTGTCAGCCTAACACAGACTATAACTGGTCTCTTAGCCTGGTTTCTTTATTTGTAACAATAGCCTTGACCAGTCTTTTGAGTGCTGATTATTTCTGGATTTCCTATACTCTACTTCTCTTTAATAATATATACACACACACACATTCCTGAGCCTAAGGAAACCCCCAAATTACACACAAAATTTCTTTTCTCTGTATGGCTTGGACTTCCACTTGGGTAACAGGCAAACTAACTTTCTCTCATAAATGCATGTCCTCACTGTGGAGACAGGCAGAATCAGCCCAGGTTTCTTGTTTGGTTTGGGTTTTTTGTTGTTTTGTGGGTTTTTTTGAGGGGGGCGGTTTGAGAGGCTTATCAAACATTGCAAGTATATTGTCTAAGCACTGAACTATTTTTCCCAGGTTCTTTTTGTCAGTGATCAGCAGATCAGATGCTTCAAAATGTCTGAACCCTCATGGGTCAAATCCTTCTTCCGTTTAATTCAATATGAGTTTTGTCACTCATTTTAAAGCCAAGACTGTAGCCCATAATAGACAATTACACAATCCCTGGATGAAAGGGATGTTTTCTCCTTGCCCTAGATAATTAAGTCTAATGGAGAATCTTTCCATTCCCATCACTAGTTGTTTTTTTTTAATTGGTCTTGAGATGACAGTGTCCTGAGCTCCAAAGCTTGAAATCCTTTAGAAAGGAGATTTTCAGCCTGTAGCTTCTGAATCTGTGGGGCAGCAACAGGCAGCTAAGAAAAGCAAACATATTGTCAGTAGGCTCGGGAACTGCACAGGGATCCATATGTCTACTGAAAAAAATGCAGCAGTCCACATTAAAAACTAGACGGAAGACCACTGATTTTGCTAATGTTATGCTACCTGTGGAAGAGATTTTGGTCTCATAAAAACGCTTAGATTTGTGGAGAAATTCTTTGTTTTTCTGGTTTCAACACTTTTCTGTCTGAATCCCACTACTCCTTTCTACAGTGCTAGGCATTATTTATTAAAAAGCATACTCCTTTTTGCTTTCAGAAGTCATGTCATTTAATGATGCTGCATTCTCTCTGTCCGATAGTACAGAAGAGGTCGTTTCCCTTTGTGTAAACCAGTGGCTATTTTACCTAGACGTTATTCTGTCCGCTGGTATGTCTGCTCCCTTCTTTCCTTTTGGTCCTTCCAGGTCCCCTCTCACATGGGAAAGTTCCCTTGACCCTGATTATTGTCATGTGGCATTTTTTGTCTACTGGTTTCTAGTTTTGAGATAGAGTTATCACTTAAAACACTAACCGCAATGACAGCAAGAGAATATTTTCAGCATTATTTTCTCCCCATCCTTCACAGCTTTTTCTTCTGAGCGCTTCTCCCCAAGCAACTGTCAATTGTCCACCCTGGCACCCAGGTTAGTAGAGTTCCCTTACCATCAAGCAATGCATGAGAGTATTTTTGCAACATCATTTCTGCTACATTTTTCTACTCTGAATTTCTTCATTGTTGCATTGTCTATTTGAAATGGAGTTTGTTTCTGTTTTCCTTCAGCTTTGTTTAGATTTATCAGTTATGCGTTATCTGCCAAATTTAGCACATCACTTCTCAGTTTCTTCCCCAAATCGTTAATAGGTGTGGCAATCCAGAGCCTTGCTCCAAACTGAAGAGTAATCTATATATATAATAGATATTTATATTATATTATTATGTTATATCAATGTACATGCACATATATTTGTGTGTATTATTCTTTTTTAAAAATTTTTACCGTTTACATCACTTTCAGTCAGCAATAGAATTTTGTCCTTTCAATCATGATTGTTCAGTTCACTTAACCTCTAGTAAGAGTGTTTCTGCAAGGCCAAGTAGGCTTTGTCTGTTATTTTGCTGAAACAGTCAAAGAACGCTAGTGGACTGGAGAGGTATCATATCTCTTTTCATGTTATGCTTGCAAGTCCTCTATTTCTTTAACGATCGTATCAACTATTTTAGTTGGTACTGATGTCTACAATAAGTAGATGCTATTATAGATATAACCGCTGCACTACGTGAACCAGAACTGTTTGTAGTCTAACAGCTTCCAAGAGGATTGCCATGTGTTTTCTAGAGACAGAATTAAAGCTGCCATACTTAACTCATTTGAAAAGATATTGCAGCCTTGATGATCACAAGGAGACAAAACAGAGCAATTTGAACATTTCCACATTCATTTTCCCCCAAGATGCTAAATGCTGTCCAGTTTAAATTAGTTTACTGGGCAATCATGTAAGTTTGTCTGGGGTTCCTGGGGGGGGTTCAGGCTCAGCACCCTTAACCATTGGTAACATTTTTGTCATCTAATGCACCAACAATCAGCAGCTTTTAGTTCCGTACACATCTAATTGGTCTATTTAAGATCTAATACCTCAAATTGTATTATTAGCCAGGAACGACCATGCCTTCCAGCCCTTTTATATCCCATACCCATTTAACACATAGATTTTTCTGTCTGTTTCAGTTAGGGGGTATGTTTTTTTTGTAATTGAAACTGTTAAATTAGTGAAAGCCCTAATGAAGGTAAGGTTAACAGCAAAAGGTGCTTTATCCTGGTATAGCTTATTCCTGCAGATTGGAACATACTTTGTGTTTGCATCGTCTCGACCTGCAGAGAGGGGGCAGTTGCACTACAGTATTTCAGTATCCCAGTTTCAAATCAGAAGAGTTAAACTGATACAGAAACCCCGCATCCTGTAGCCTCAAGGAACCACCGTTAAAAGGGCAGAAATCAGATTTAAAGCATTTCAGTCAATGCATGCTAAAAACTAGCATTTAACACAAAATTATTTGTTACTGGAATTGTAACATTCTTGGAGGGGGCGCGGTACTCGGTACAAAAGGCAGGAAATTCAGAGTTAGCACTGCCCTGTGCACCATCACCTCCTTTGCCTGGGTGCGTTGGAACTGGTGCTCTGTTACACACGCTATATTGTGGGTTCTGGCCATGCACAGGTTGCCTACGCAGTCTGCTTTCTGCAGCCCCCTCTGACGGTCGTGGCCTCCAAGCTATGGGTACTCGGCAGTGGCAAACACCACCGCAGGCAAGACTCTCAAATGGAGGTTTTAGGCCTCTTCAAGGCAGGCTCGCTAGCACTGCTGGCTGCCAGTGCTCAGAGAGAAGGAGCTGGGAGCTAAAAATCTGCAGCTACTGGGGTTTGTCTTCTGCTTTGGAGCCTCTTTGACTTCATAATTTCCTCTATATATGTCAGCGTTAGAAAAGCAAGTTTAAAAAATATCACACTAATTTAACATCCTCTGTAGCTTGAAGTTTGAAGGCTTCAAGGAAAAAAAAAGTGATTGTGAGATTAATCATAAGAGCAGAACAGTGAATAACAGCCCAGGCTCTACCTACCACAACCCTCCAGTGATTAAATACACAAGCTAAAGCTTATGTGTGGACCAAACTCAGTGCAACTCCAGCGGATTAGAGGCAGGTATCCGAGGACAAAATCTGGCTTGCTGTTTGGCAGGGACAGGGATTTGGAAACCCCATCCACCACTGCATCCATGAAAAATCAAAGGACAGCAAGCAGTAGACAAAGTTCTGTTCTCTTCGAAACAAAGAGCTGCCAAAATGTTCATGTCAGGCTTTTTTTTTTTTTTTCCTTTGGGCAGGCAGAGCTGGATTGCGGCCGAGCTGCTCACAGCCTCACCCGCGCCCAGGGAGCAGGACTGCTGGGCCCAACACAGAAAGGGCAAAGAGTTTATTAGGCATGCACGTGTTTAGGGGAGCCCTGTGACAGTTTGTGTGCAGGGGGGTTGTTTAAGCATACTGATGATTTGGAGTGTTTGCTTCAGCATCTCGTTATGTCCTTTAATGAAACTACTGGCAATGAGGTAGTAATTTTTTTTTGTTTGGTTTGAATTTCTAAAAAGCATAATTTCAGCAATTTTTCTCTCTTCTCTCACACACAGAAATTGCTTTAGACAGGAAGAATTTTCTAAATTGAGTTAGACTCGAATCAAATAATTGAAAACCCGTTTTTAAAAAGCACTGTGGTACTTTGCATTCTTAAAAAAATTCTTGTATTCCCAATTGTTTTTCAGTAAACTTTCATCGATCTGTTTAAAGTTCTGCAAGTGTGAATATTCATATTTCAAACATCTGGCTTGCAAATCGAGCATTTCAGAAGTGCTGTATCCTCGCTTACTACAGAATTGTCAGTAAAACTTCAGCAACAACCAACTCGTTTCCTCGCCAAGGGCCAGTTCTGCATTATTCACACAAATAGACTTTTTTCCCATTGACTGGAATGGGAGCAGAATTCATCCTGAAATAGTGGCCCCCTGGTTTAATCCATGACAAGAGACAAACAAATAGACCCTTTGAAATGAGTTTCATCTTTTGTGTCCCATTTGTTGTCTGAAGCAGGTGTCAATTGGATCTTTTCCTGTCTGTCTGTGGTTGAAAAGCAACACGTTGTAGTTAAACCCACTTGTAAATTGTAGTATTTTACAGACGAACTCCCCCAGGGTTCTACTGAAAAGCTACTTGAGGTTAAGTGCCAGAAGTCAAAAAAGGGTTAAGTTGCTGTGTGTGTCGCCCCTTTCTCATTCTGTTTCAAGTTATTTCTTGTTTAAAAAAGATCTCTCTAGTGTCTCCATATACAGTAAAAAGACTCTTCATACACAAGGGTCTGATCCTGCCTGCACTGAAGGTCATTTATTTGTAAATCATTGGAAACAATTTCCTTTTATAGTGGGCCCAGCCACAAATTTCCTATTTTCTTGAGCCAATAATCTTATCAACCACCTGCTTTGTGGATCTAGCGCTAGAAACAACCTCAGAGTTTTTAACTGTGTGAAGAGGCGACTCTGGAACTAAAACTGCAAGAGGCTGGCCGGAATGCCCTGCCATTTGATCAGACGGGTGGACTATCCAGAAAAAAAAACCATCAGCAGCTTCAATAGCAACAATAAGCCCACACATCCCACGTTTTAAGAGAATGACATTATGTATAAGAAAATGCACTGGAAATGTATAAACTGTTACGTGATACAGCTGCATGAAATGAACAACGGTTATAGCCAGCGTAATGAAAGGATAAAGTCTGAGCTTGATCAGATGGGGCTGAGTTGTTATTCAGTGGCGCTTGCCCCTTTTTTGTACCAGTCTTTCTAAAGCTTCCCATGAGGGTTTGCGTGGGGTTGCACCACCTCCCGAAGACTACTCACTGCGTTGGGATGTTACTGATAAACAGAGAAGAAAAATCTCAGTTGCTCATTAGCAGCAAATAACTGTCTCAGGCAGCAAGGTGGAGCTCCAGGTATTGCTTTTTCCATGCCGTTTTGTTTCACACTTGCTGTTGTCTTCAAGGTACTGGAGGAGCAAAAATCTCCTACAGCCAGGTCAGCTGCCTTGAATAAGCACGTACTTTGATCTTTAGTGATTTCCTCGGTCGCGTGTACCATAGTGTTGGACGTTCAAACTGTTCTCCCTCCCTCCCTCGCTCACAAGTGCTGAGCACTGCTGTAAACCCGCTGTAGCCGTGTAAAGGGGAGCCTCCAGCCAGCCCAGCCCTGTGTCTCCAGCCGAGCAGAGCAATTTCTCCAAAACTTCTGCCTCTGGCAGGACGAGGAAAGTCATTCGTCTCTTTTCCCCAGGCACTGGTGGGTGCTCTCTCCCCCCTCTTCACTGCCACGCACCAGGCGTCAGAGTCTCAGCACCTTCCTCCAGCTTCGCTCTGCGCTCTGACCATCTCCCGCAGATCCACCGAGGCTTTTACCATCCGACTGCGGACAGCAGGTGAAGCTGTTGCTATCCAAACTGCGCTTGAGAGCACCAGCGATGCGCACATTTGTTTGCCAGACAGCACGCTTGAAGTTGGGTAGCAGAGAACGTTTTTCTTAGAATTAAATACTTTAGACGAGAGGCCCCAGGTTCTCTGGTTTTTTTCTCCATTACTTTCTTTGATATAATATCATCCTTCTTTAAAGGCACATTTCAGATGATTCCTGTCCCCTACTGCCTGGGACATTCCCCAGGGACTCGATCACTATTTGCTATTACGATTATCACTGTAGGTGCTGGGGTATCGCAAACATGGGCACTGCAATGTTAAAAGCTGCACCAAGGGAGGACACAAAAACCAGCCTGCACTTCAACACTGGTGGAAGGAACACCTAATCCAACTGCCCATCCTTAGTCCAGCACAAATGAATTTGAGACCTCAGCAACTTAATAAAAACCGTTAAGAGAAGGGCCACATGTGCTAGTTTAAATGATTTCTTCACCTGCAGTAATAACTATGAGCCTATTCCCGCTGTTCCCTTACAGCATGCCAAATGGCTGCGTAACAGATATGCCTTCACTGAGCACGTTGTCACAATCCCTACAGAAGAGAGATTTACTTCCCATACGAGCTTTTTTCCTGCGCCTCGGCAAACATGCATGTTTTAAAAGACTGTTGCAGATCATTCAGACATCTCTGCCAGGAATACAGCATTTGTCATCGGGCTCAGATTTGGGGTACCCGATGGGCCTCAGAGAAAGAGGTGAATGGCAGGGAAAAAGCCTGACCTTGCTCGCCACGTTTCTGTCACCTTTGTTGAACAAAGTCTCTCTGGAATGACAGGACTGTGGCATTTTTCCACTTGCTTCGGTACATGGTGTGGAGTATTTATCTGGAAACATTCGCTAGAGATTCCGTTATGGAAAAGAAGAGGATATTTATCACTAATGCTATTTAGCTCCTAAAGCACTGGCTCAAAACTGAGCTGAGAAACCTCGGTGTAAATACAACACTCTAGTATTACAGGCATTAGAATATGCAGGTTTCAAAACCAAATGTTTCATTGATGTGGAATAATTTTTACTTGACAAAGCACTACACAAAGATAAAAGGGAATCCAGAGCATTGGCTATCAAGTAGAGGAACTTATTTAGTAAGAACAATAAAATAAAACCCCTGAAGCCCCTATCCAGGAGGCATAACTAGACTAGGGAGAGCCTTACCTGTGCCAGTGCAGCAACACGCTAGCAGGAGTCTGAGTCACCTTGCACAGGCTGTGCTCCAGCTGTGTTAAATCACCTAAGTGAAGCCAGGTGACGCTTACCACCTGAAGCCATCAAAAAATGAGCTATATTTTCTTTACCTTCGCTGTGGGAATGAAAGCCTCTCTGCAATGGAGACAGCTAAACTCTTTTTTCAGGAGACAGTCAGCCCTTCATCTCACCCAGTCTCACAGCATTTGCTGTGAAATCCTCCTTTCCCTTCCCTGCTGCAGAGCTGTCCTTCAGCCACTCAGCTGGCTTTCTGATTTTTTTTTTCTTTAATTAAGTTCCTGATCTCCAGAGTCACAAAAATAGTCTTGAAAAAAAGCCAATTGCAAGCCAGTAATGTGATATTTTCCCTGGGGAAGTGAAGGGTTGAAAACCATAGGTGTGGAAGGTGTGAATTGCTCTGTTTATTTATTTTTCTAACTATCAGAAAGGCTGCTCATCTGCTACACTGTTGAACATAGGACAAGACTTGTCAGAAATGATCAGCTAACTCAAGCCTCAGTCACGCAACCCCTTACAGTGATTTACAACTTTTTTATCCATCAGCTGGGCCAGGGCCGCCACCTCACTATGTTCTTAGCTGCCACCTGACATGTGTTTGTAAAGCTCCTTCTCTGCAGTACCCACTGCCACGCACCCACAGTCGGCCTGCGTAAGTACGCACAGGGTAAGCTGCCACATTATTTGTTATTATATGTAATAATTTAAATTTAATGATAAATTTGGCTGAGCCAATTTAATGGATGAGCTAATTTAATGGCTCACTGCTGCCAAAACACGGGGCTGCCTCCCTGCTCCAGGCCAGGGGACCAGCTCTGCCGCATGGCTGGCACCGCAGCCAGAAAAACCACCAGGAAAGCGCTCGCCTCAGCTGATGTGCTGCGACTCGCTGAACCAAGGTAACTCAATCAGGTGTCTGAGCCTTTGCTCCATTTGTAGCACTCGTCTCAGCTAATCCAACCCGGGTACTTCTGCAGTGATAAAACTGTGTTCAGAGGAAAGGGGTTTGCTGGTTTCACTGTATTTCTCTAAAGAGGCAAAAATTGCCTTGTGGCAAGCTCTTATGAAAGTCAGCAGAATTTAGGCTCTTTGGGCACTTTTGAAAAATGTTGTCCGGCGTGCTGATTCCCACAGTCCCGTACTGCCGCATCTTGGCAAATGCTACAGTGCAGTTGCACATCATCAGTACAAAAATGTGCAGCATACTGAAAAGTGAAAATGTGGCTGAGTGTAAAATAAACAGAATTGGGTATTAAAAAAAAATAAATAACGGGTGGGAAACTGGGCTGGACTGTTTTCTCCATTTCCATATTCCATAATTCAGACTCCTCATTATACATTTCCGCTTTTGCTCAATTTTTAATAAAGTGGCCACTGAATTTCCAGTCTCTCACACAAGGCGCTGCAGAATTCAGAAATCTTGACCCAGCCGTTAGGCCCAGCTGGTGGCAAAATATGTAGACGGAAAGGAAAGCACCAGTCTAGGAGAAGCAGGAAAACGGAGAAGTCTAAGCTAATCAGTTCTTTTAAAAAGAGGGTGGTTAGTATTCAAGTTGTAATTTATTGAGATAAAGGAACCATGCATCACAGAAAGACTTAGGTTTCCTGTAGGGGAAGGTTATTCTTTTTTTCTTTTTTTTTTTTCCTTTTTTTTTTTTTTTTTAGAGAAGACCCTTGTGTGTGCATTTGCAGCTTATAGCTAAGAGGTTGGAGCTAGAAGCTAATCAGCCATTCTGTCTCCTATCTGCTGATCTGCTGGCTTTGGGGGAAGGGGAATGTGGGCAAACAGGCATTAAATTCCACCAGCAGGCGACGGGAAGGTATTCCTTGATAAGTAGCATCCAAGATGATGAGCCATAAAGCAAAGCCCCTGTGAGGAAGCAGGGGAAGAGGCAGGGAAAGCTTTAGCCATCTGTCTTAACCTAGCCTTGCTCAATGCTCGCCAGAGCAGAGGTCACCACCAACAATAATAACCCTCAAGAAGCCAGACGTATGCTTTCCATTCACCAATAATCTACAAAGCGTCTTAGGGTGAAATCCTGGCTCCTCTGAAGTCAATGGGAGCTTTGCCAACAACTTCAGTGGAGCCAGGTTTTCATCCCAGATAATGTTAAAGCAACCCCCAGGCTTAAAGATAAAACAACGGCATCCTGGGAGTGGGCGCAGGCAGGAGCGAGCTGAGGAGGGCGGACGGGGCTCTACCAGCCATGCTCCTCTGGAAAGCTATCAATCATACAGACAGGGCGCCGTCACAGTCCTGGAGCAATACCAGGGTTGACAATAAAGGGGTAAAGTGGACAAGCAGGTAAGCACCAATAGCTTCTAACTGCTGGGACAACTGGGCTGCAGGACCCAAGTGAGCCATGGTGCTCTGACACGAAACCCAGGGGCATTCACACCAGTTAATCTATTGCTCCCACCTCTATGTCCTCACTTCTGAGATAAAGCATGTAAAGTGGCTTACGTGGTGTTATATCATACTATATTTTTTTCTCTACCCCTCCCTCTCCAGCAATTCTCACACTGGCCTTGAAGGATGTCACCTGGCGGCACTCCTCCAAAACGAGGATCTTTCACACTTGAGCAGGTACAATTGATGTACTATTCATTTCAGTCACTAGGACCACCCAGACTCTGCAAAGTGCTGCGTCTCAGTTAGGCAATGCTTTGTTTTTCAGGACTCAATGCCAAGTGTAGGTGTCTGCATGGCAAGGTGGTGGGGTCGGTATGCGATGTGGTCAACCAAGATGGCCACAGCAGGAGGCAGGAACACCACCATGGGGTCTTTCACCTGGCAGCACCGCGACTGGAGCCAACAGATCCCTGAAACACCTCCCCAGGAGAGGGTCCTCACCACCCGATGGAGGCTGCGACGTGGACAGCTGTGACCCCCCCTTTGAAGCTGTGCAATGAGGAAAGCAGGATCTGTGGGGCTCAAGAGAGGCATCAGACAATGAGCTGCCGTGGCTTACTGACTCCTCGCACATCAGCTGAGCTACACTGCCTGACCATGTACTGTGCTTGTCGTATCACAAATGCAGCGTAAACCACGTGAATTTAACCCTCTTTTGAAGAGCTTGGGCTCAGCGCGTTTCCCCTGGCACTGCTGAGGGGCTGGGAGTGCACAGGAGCCGAGTCTGCCTTTATCGTCGGAGGGAAGAGACGGAAATAGAAGGTAAAAGCTGGGGGTTGGATGGGCGAGGTGTGAGCTGTGAACCTTCACAGGGAAGGAGCTATCAAAGGAATACACCTCCCTTGCCCCAGCACCACCGTCGGACCCACTTGCTGATTTACCTCCCTGCTGGCTGCCCATAACCACATCCCAGGACCAGCATTCCCCTCAGGCAACCGATGGACCTCCTTCCCCAAGCGAACCCTGGCTTCATTTTCCAGGGACTAGCTGGTAGCTGCTGGAGCCAAGTGTTCACCCAGCCAGGAAAAGAGAGCTTTTCCCTTCGCTTTCAAGTCCATCGCCCCTACAGGTTGCAATTCAGCCGTCTGGATTCATCAATGGAGTCATCTGCTGATTTAACAGCGTTTGTGAATTTAAAGTGGCATCTACGGCGCACGCGTGCGCACACTCTCCTCTCCGGTTGTCCCCAGCGCAGCCACGCAGGCAGTATCGCCATACCCCAGCGCCGCTTTTATGCTGACTTTTTCAAGTGGGAAGAGGCTTTGGTTTCTCGCTGCCATCCGCTCGCTGCTCATAGTAGCATTGCTCTGTCCCTCACCGTCTTTGCACAACAGCTTACTGCATACAACTTAACATCCCACGAGGAAACGCGCACCAGTACGGGCCCATCTCATCTGGATTAAAGATGTCTTTTGGTTCAGTCTCTTTCATAAGGCGAGGGAGAACTTACATTACCCAGAGCTCGGCGGCAGATCCATGTGTGTGTTTTTCACCAGGCTGTCACTTGGACTGTTTCGCATTACGAGCCTTCAGTCTCGCTCTGGCTGTCGATTTGTACTATTAAGCTCTGAAATACAGAACTCACGTGCCAAGTTTCCACTTTTCCTCAACAGCCGGGATCCACTGACAGCCACTAGGTAGGGCGAGACTTTGGCAAACCTGGAGGACAGCCCTCCTGCCTCTTCGCTGCCCACCTCCCCGCGCCTGCCTCCTCAACCGCCCCGGTTCGCGCTCGCTGCCGCCGGCGTGCCTGCCCGGGGGCGCAGCCGCTGGCCGCCAAGATCCCAGCAATGGCGTCAGGAGGAGAGCCCAGGCCGAGCGATGACAGCTGAAGTACATCAGTGTTTTTATCTTCTCAATATTTTGATTAGCCCAAGGAATGTTTGGGTTAAAAAAAAAAAAACACACCACATTTTTTTAAAAACCACGTGACAGTCCCCCAGGCTGTTATGGCTTTATGTAATATTGAATAGCTCTGTACGATTTGCCGCGTAACCAAGAGCATCGGTGCGATATCAGGTATTTATCAACGAGTGATTTCACCAGACGGAGGGGTTATGCCTCACTGTAACGCACTCAGGGCGGCCCAGCAGACGTCCCTACCCTGCATGATCATCTGCGCCAATCGTTCCGACTGCAGTGCTAATACGGAACATGTTTGCAGATTAAAAATCCTTAAATCTGAAGGTTTGGGGTTTGTTGCTTTTGGTCACATCTTTAACGATACTCCGGTGCAATTATTTGAACCATATTCCCACCTGATGGTTAATCATTTACAGTGGTTATCACTGGAAGGGAAACTTATCTGACGAGACATCATTCCGACTCACTCGTGACCGCAGCCTTCAGATGCACCAAGACCTGCAAGAAACCTCCCACGAGCTCCGACGCTCCTCGCGCCCCAAATCTGCCAGCTTCCCGGGTCGGGCAGAGGCTGCCGCGATGCGCCTCGGCCCCTGCTGGCACCGCGCGCTGGAAGCACGCCTCACCTTTACGTCGCAGGAACCCTGCTGAGGACGTTGGTCTCAGACTGAAAATGTTTCCGATGGGGAACACGTTTTCCCCAATTTGCCCGTTTAGGCATTTTGACACCGATTCAGCCTCCCCTCTGTCACACGCTCGCACAGGCCCTGATCGCTTGCATGCTCATTTTTACACATAACATTCCCAATTGTGGAAGAACGACAACAAAGATTCCAGGACTCCTGTTTTTTGTTAGGTGACTTTATGTTTCAAGTTTATTTGAACTGCGTTTGTTCTCAGCACACTGAGCTGCATCTTCAGCACTCGGGAGGAGGTTTGGCTCCATCAGACTGGATGCAAAGATATTGTGATAATCCAACCCTCATTTTCAAATTCATGTTAATTTTAAATTTGGGGGCCTCCCATCCGAAAGTTTTTTCCACTGTACTTACGCAGTCAGCAACCAAGAGGAAGGGAAACAACAGCGAGGAGCGTAAAACCCCAGTGGCCCGAGTCCTCCCGTGCCTCACGCCGGGGATGCGCAGCCCAGGACGTGACACGGACACGACCCTGCGGAAGGGGACATGACACTTCGGTCCGAGCAGCGGTTGGAAGTCATCACGCAAGGTGCGGCCGTGAGCGGGACGGGGTGTGGGTGCGGTGGGTGCGGTGGCAGGGTGCCCTGGCAAACCCGGGCTTGCAGAGGGGGCAGGTCGGTACAAGGAGGAGGGGAGCAGGGCAGAGGGGGGGCGATGCTAGGCTGCAGCAGGAGCTGTAGAGAGGGAGAAGGGAAAAGGGGGGGGAGCAAGAGGGGGGAGGACAGCAGGGGAGGGAGGCAGGGCAGTATAAAAGCATCCGACGCGCACCTCTCCCGACACAGAGCGAGGGGGCGAGAAAGTTGGTGTGGAAGCAGCAGCAGCAGGAGCCAGGAGGAGAGCCAGCCGCTCGCAAACACGCACGCACGGTGGCAGGAGAGAGTGCGGAGCTGCCCCTGCCAGCCCTAGGGCCGCTGGAGGGAAGAGAGAGGAGAGATGGAGCCAGGTATCCAGCTCCGAGGGAGGGCAGGCAGCTGAAGCTTTTTGCAGCCCCTCGCCCCCCGTCCCCCCCCATTCCCCACGGCCGAGCCGGGGGGCAGAGAGGAGGAGGAGGAAGGGAGGCGGGGGGGAAGCAGCGATCTCTGCCCCCGCGGGGAGCCGGCAGCCGCCCCGTCGAGGGCCGGGAGCCGGCGGGGGTCGCGGTGCGGCCCCGCTCCCGCGCACCCCCGCCGCCAGGGGAGGGGACGGGACGGGACCCGGCGGGGCGGGCGGGCCGGCCAGGGCGACGCCTCGACGGGCGTCGTGAGGGGAGGGAGGGGGGAGCCGCGGGGCGGGCGAGGACACGGCGGCGGGGGGAAGCGGGTCCAGGGGCCACCCCCATCCCCTCGCGAGGAGGCAGGCGATAGCCCCGAGCTCTCTCCTCCCCTCGGAGCGTCCCGGCTTCCCCGCCATGTGAGAGTCGTCCCCGGCCCCCCCGCCTCTCCCGCCCTCCTCCCTCTCACTCGCACACAGGCTCCCGGCTCCCCCCGGTCCTCGCAGCGGCTCCCCGTCGGCAGCCGAGCCGCGCTGCTCTCCGCCGGCCCGCGGCTCCCCGAGGCGGCGGGGGCTCGGCCCGCCCGCTCCCTCCCTCCGACGGCCCACGGTGACTCTGGGTTGCAGGGCTGCCCGCAGAGACGCCGCCGGTCCGCGGCCCCGTCGCGGCTACCTGCCGCCCCCCGCCGCAGCCGGGCAGCGCCGGGATTTTCGCCGCCGCCGCCGCGGCGTCCCGCCCCGAGGTGGCTCCGCCGTGGTGTGGCGGCCCCCGCTGCTGCTGCTGCTGCTGCCGCCGCTGCCCCGCGCCCGCCGCCCGCCCCGCCGACGCCGAGAGCGGCGCGGTCCCCGCCGCCCGTCCTGCGCCTGCCGCGGCCGGCCCTGGGGCCGGGGACGCTCCGCCGGCGGCGGCGGCCGCGGCGGCGGCGGCGGCCGCCGCGGCTCCTCCTCCTCCTCCGCCTCCTCCACGGCCGCCGCCGCCGCGGGGCCCTAAAGCCGCCCGGCTCAAGAGGATGGTGCGGCTGGCGGCCGAGCTGCTGCTGCTGCTGGGGCTCCTCCTGCTCACCTTGCACATCACCGTGCTGCGCGGCGGCGGCGGCGAGCCCCACGCCCCCACGGGCGCCGGCAACCACAGCCAGCGGCAGGTGAGTGCCGCCCCGCCTCCCTCCTTCCCTCCTTCCCTCCCTCCGCGCCCCCCAGCCGTCTCCGCCTGCCTCCCCCGAGGGCTGCGGGGCCATCCCCCGGGCCGGGGCCGGCCGGGCTGGCGGCAGCCGCCCGCCCTGCACCTGCCTCGGCGCCGAGGCAGCAGCAGGCGCTACCGGTAGGTATTCACCCGCCCGAGGGCTTTCCTTGCCTGGCGCCCGGGGCTGGCTTCTCCCCGCCTTGGTTTTAACCCATTCAGGGCACAGAGGCGGGGAAAGGCAGAGCCGCTCCCCGCGCCGCGGTTTGACGCCCTGTTGGAGGGCATGGCGGGCAGGTGGCGGCAGGCGACGGCCATCTCACCTGCGGAGCGCCTACAGCAGCAGGCGAGGGATGGAGGCCGGCCGGGCCGTGTCAGGCACGGCATGGCCCACCCAGGGCCTCCCCTGTGAGGACACAGCGTTCCCCAGGGCCAGAGGGGACCGAATTGGGGTATGGTGTTGGGCAACACGGGAAAAAAACGCATGGCTTTCCTTGGAAAGCCTCAAGAGACAGGTAGAGATACTTAGTCCTGAAATAGCCAAGAAACAGGGCGATAGATGCTTGGGACCATGAAGGACAGGGCTTGTGAGCCAGCCAGTCTGTTCCCGTCTTCTGATCCCATGAAACCGCCGGTGAATTATGTCCTGCAGAGGTAAAGGACTTTTTTGTTCTGTTTCCTTATTTTTGCAAGTGGTTCTTGGTTCTTTTTTATTCAGTATCATGTATTGCTATTCATTTAAAATGGTTAGAGACAGTGATAAAAGCTGCAGAATCATCAAAATCCCCAGGCAAAGCTTGTAAATCTCTGGTCAGTTGCATGTGCCCTGACCAGCTCTTCTCCCCTGTATCCACCTGTTAAGGAAAAATCAGCTGCTAAATCATGCGAAGCACTGACAGAAAATGTGTAACTATTATCCCCGTGAATTTACATAAACCCCTTTATCATCTCAGAAAGAATCGCAGTACCAGCAAAGCACATTTCTATAAAGCATGAGGAAAAATAAGGAGAGTGCAGGCTGTACCAATCACTGTTTGCATGGGATCCCCGGCTGGTGGTCCACAAAGTGAAACCGCTAGCCTCAGGAGGGAGCCCAGATCTGCAGACTCAACGTCCCAGTCACAAACTGGAGTCAGGTCCTCCTCACTCAGAAAACCTCCCGTTGAACTTGGTGGGAGTCCTGCTTGGGGGTGCTCGGCCGCGTGCTTTGGGTAAGGCCCCACGATGCCGTCTCTCTTTGAGCTGCAGTTTTATCACCGGCTTGACATTCCAGGATGGGTTTTTTTAATATCTTCAACATTTCTGGTAATAATGTTTTATAAGTGATGCTTTCTTTCCTCATGGGCACTTGAAATGCCTTTTAAAATGATGTTCCTTGGAAAAGTAAATTTGGAGAGGTTTTTTATGAGGTGTTTGCTATCATTAGAATAACCCTGAATTTGCCGTGTCTTGACAGGCTTGTAACATAATGAGGGAAACATCTGGGCAAGTGGGAACTCTGGGTGATGCCATTTCCCCGAGGAGCTCTTTTTAGAGCCCTATTGTAAGGTTAGGGTGAAACAAGAGGAAAATCATCTTCAGATAATTATCCTAGAGTATTATCATTGTAGCTGGCTGTCTCGCGAAAATCTGTTGATTGTTGACTTCAAGACTTTTTTCCGTCCGGTGATTCTTTACAGATAACTTCACGGAACTCTGTGCCTTTAAGCATCGTGATAGCTTTAGCAGTTCATATTTTCATCGTGTTTTGCTATTTGTAGAATTGAAATTTTTATATACTTCCCAACTGAATTGATTCTGCAGTTACGTATGTGAGAGAGCGTGTCTGTACAAGACATTACGGGAGGAAAGGATATTGATTAGAGCAATCAGTTACACAGATGGAAGCCTATCAGTTTTTTGGTTTTATAACTTTTCGTGGATTCTATTGCCAGCTGGAAAATACTGTAACCTGCTTTAGAAAATTGTACTCTGACAGGCAGAGGCTCCCATTCAGGGCATCACGACGTAGATCTCAACAGCAAGTTTGCACTGGGATCTTCAGCTTTTGGGGTTTCTTGGGCTGTTGTCGTGGCACGTACTGAAGTGAAACGCAAAATCCTAGTGCATTGCGTTCCCAGGTAAAGAATGAACGTGGAAAGCAAAACCGCACAAACCAGATTTGTTGGTATAAGCAAATAGAAATCTCTCAGGTTGCTATCGCTGATACTGAAAAAAAACCTATTGTTTTTTCTGCCTTGGTAGGTCTATGGAGAGAAAAGATTGGGAAAAGTGATTAGGTCGGTGTTTCATTTGATGGAATTTCTTTTGACAAAGTCTGTTGCGCACATTGTGGCAAATCCAGGAAAGAGTAACCTTTGCAGCAACTGTTTATGGATGTATTTTGACAGGGCACATTTGTATAAAAACAAACTGGCCATTATCAAACGCAGGGTGTGGTATTTTAGGGCTTAGGCGGTCTCTCTGCACAAATAAAATGGTCATGACTTGGTCCTGTGTGTCTGAAAGAGAATCTGAAGTGTTAGTTACAAAAAAAACCCTAGACCCCCAACACTTAGCACGTCCTTGAGCCTTTTTACATAAAACGTATTCGGGAGAAATCCTTAGCAATCTTAAAATATTGTTGGAGATTTAAATAGTCTAAAATACAGACTTGTATGCATTTGCAATCTGATTCATTAAGGGAGGAGGAGCTTCTCTTTCTCCCATCCCTTGGTCATTCAAATGAAGGAAGGATTTTGGAGGACAGGTTTTGATTTCTTTTGGTCTTTCAATTTTGTTAACCCCTGCAATTGATTAGACTGATAGGTGAAAGAAATCCAGAAAAAAACTTCCATCCTAAAATGAAACAAGTCTTTTTTCCTCCCTCTTATTTTCACTTTTGGTGCCCTTCCCCATACTGTGCGTGTCTCTAGAGTTCCCAGATGTCTGGGATCCCGTTGTGCCGCTGCGACTGGCTGCAGCGAAGCAGCAGCGAGGAGAAAATCCTGATGTGCTTTGCTGCTCCTCTTCGGGATGGGTGAGATACAGGCACAGGTTTCCTCGCTTCACCGCTGCAGAAATCGGCACTGGAGCTCTGCGTTGCTGCAGTTTCAGGCTGCTGTTCGAGTTGGTTTGCGGTAGTGTGAACTAATGCAAAATGGGAAATCCAGATTGGAGTTGTAAAACGTCTCGCAGTTTTGAGTTACGAGAGGGGATCAGCCTTTTGTTTCTCCATCAGATTTTATTCCCTCCTTCCATCTCTACCACAGCAAAAAAGGAGAATTGGGGAGGGGGTAGATTTTGTTTTTACTGGTGAGGACTCTATTGGCTATAATTTAATTAGCATCCAGAAACTATTGTGGAGTATATTTTGGAAATAAATAAGTACAAACTTTTGCTTCTGAATAAGAGCAAGTGATGCTATATTAAGAGGTGGAAAAATGCTACTTGGGTATGTTTTTATCTTTTTACATAGCTCTAAAATGAAGGGAAGGCTTGAGCATAAATTTTTGAAGGACGTTTGTAATACTTTACGATGCTCTAAGATCTGTGCTTTCATTCTGAGAGAAAATATTTAATTGAGAAGTTTATTCCCATCACTTCTAATTTTTCCATAGCAGGCCTTGCACACCAAGAAAAACAGTGTTCCCACACCAAGAAAAATGACCTTGTAAAATGTAGTAACAGAGCCACCAACAATATACGCCATAGCACATGAAGTCAGATTCTCCACTGCGGTACTTGCAGCAGTATTACATTAGCATGAAACTCAGTAGTCGTGCACAAAGCTGGAGCCGTATAAGAGAACGTAATTTGAAAAGAAGCACAATGCTGTAAACAGCTTTTTACTTTTAATCTCCTTGCTCCTGTCCTTGCCCCCCTCCTCAATAAGCATGCAAGCAATTACAGCGTGGCAGAAATGTTCGCTGAGCCCTACCAGAAGAAACACATTCTGCTGCTTATAACTGCTTGCACAAGAGTCGCTCCCCAAGCCGCCTGAGGAGTCCTGTACAGGGCCGAGCTCTCCATTTTCTCCTAAGATCCACAGCTCGACACGCTGAGAAGTTGATGTGCTGTCCGTTACCTTCGCTGAGGTGCCCTGCAGTCTTTTTAAGGTTTGTGCGCTCCTGCTGCCCCTTGTACTGGATTCAGGCAAATTGCAAAATGATCTCCAGTCGATACAGTGGTGTATTTCAGCTTTCTGGCTTTCTCGGTTTAAGTAGGACTCAAGCTGTTTACTTTGGGAGAGTTTTAGACTGAGTTTTTTAAAGCTTGTTCGAGCTTTGGAGCTTTACATTTGGTTAGGTCTAATAGGAACTGATTGTCTAAAGCATGTTTGAAAAACTGTCGATTCAACATCTTGCATTCATGTTTTCCAGGCTGTCCTTAGCCTCTATAAGATGCCAATATGTACATCATATATTTAACGCGAGCACTAAATCCTTTTCTGCCTCGAGAGCAGTTTATACCTTACACAACTCACTTCAGAGCAGGTGGCTTGTGAGCGAAGCAGGCTGATTCTCTGAAAACCAAAACCTCTTTCGGTGGGGTTGTTACCCATCACAGAAGATGCTGTTTGGTGCGTTTTGACAGTGACAGGAAAACCTGCCTGTTCTCAGCAGGCTTTGCTCTATAGGTTCTTCGCTACAGCTCACCCTTACCATTAGCATGTGTTCTTCCCGTTACGCACTAAGCTTTACAAATGACTTGCACCATGTGCAGTTCATTCTCTCATCTCCCAAGGGAGAGAATTATGTGCGCTCTTTAGTGGTTTTGCTAGTGGGCTGTGGCTTGTTCCAGGATCTAGGGGGAAGGAAGGGTGAGCAGCTTTACGTGTGCTGCTGCTGCGTGCGTGGAAGCAAAGGATAAAGCGTGAAACACGGGTGAAGGAGTGAGACTGCTGCTCTGAGCAGAGGAGCATTTGCTGTTGTCTGTTGCTCCCAGGAGAGGCTCTTCCACCTTCCAAACCTGGCTCCAGGAAAATGCTAGAAAGTATTAATTAAGCTTCTCTTCATACCTATCACTTTGACGCCTTTCCTAGCGAACTAAAGCATCCCTGGTGTAAAAGAGCTACCACACCTGCAGGGTAGGATGTGGCAGGCTTTTTAGTATCTAAGACTACTGCAATAATTTCGAACAGGGATCTAGGTTATATTGAGTTACGGCTGCGAGGAGCAATGTTAGGCAGGTACGAATGTAACCTCCTACAGTAGATTTGACCAAGGTGTTTGGATGAGGCGTATTTTGCTGAACTTCAGTTCAACAGCTAACAATTACTGTACTGCTCATCTTGGATCATCACAGATAAATACCTGGCATTAAA
Source organism: Theristicus caerulescens (assembly GCA_020745775.1). NCBI lineage: Eukaryota > Metazoa > Chordata > Aves > Pelecaniformes > Threskiornithidae > Theristicus > Theristicus caerulescens. Next base: position 120,620,777 of record CM036561.1, on the reverse strand, counting down.
TCACAGGGTGCCTCTCAATTTTGTCTCTGCAACTATAGCGTGGAGCAGATTTCCTGGTGCCTTATGCGGAAGAGTCTATTGGAGTACTTTATTTCTGTTTTGAGCAAGATTTAGGACCATTTTCCAGCTCTTTATACTACTGGGGTATTTGTATGAATAAAAAACCAGCGTATGTAATCCTGAATTCATTCTGGGCCATCACGGTGGCTTTATGTCCATTCCCATGGGCCTGGAGGCAGACCCAAGTCACATTGACTGCTACAGGGCAGAGGCCCCAGGGACATTCCTGCTTTTGCCTTTCTCTGCTCTCAGCCCAGCCTTACCCGTTGGGCTGTGCGTGCGGGGAGAGCGGTCAAAGGGAAGCCTGCTAACATGGGGTTCTGAGCCCTGCGGTGGTCGGGCAGCTGACTTGTGGTGGTGAAGGAGTGGTAGGTTTGAGCCTGGTTCCCGAGGAGGTCCAGAGCTGTAATGATCACCCGTGGTGACAATGAGAGTAGAGAGACAAGGCATGGGTACATAGAGACCCTGGAAGGAGCTGGGTTAGTACTTCTCCTGTTGGTTCATCTAACTGGGACAATCAGCGCTTGTTCTGGAGCAGCTTTTATTTTGTAGTCTTCATTGATGGTGTAAAGAGAAGTTTGTCCTAGGCAGGAAGAGCACAGGGGGTCCATCACAGCTGTAACAGCAGCGTAACAGCGGTACAACCACACTGCTACTGATCCCTCGCTGTTATCTGGTTGGCACAAAAATCTCTCCTTCGCTCCTCCAGCTTCGGTTGTCAGCTGTTAGGTTCAGTTGCATTTCCCTGCTCCGTCCTTTCTTAACGCCAGCTGTCCACAAAAACAGGAGGCCTAGAGTCGAAGGTTGGTCTTTGTGCCCCCAGCAATTTCATCATCATTTTACTGTCTGGAGCTGGTCGCTGCGTACTCCCTTGCGATTTTAACATACATGTTATGACCTGCTAATAGGTAACCCAGCCCTAGTGCTTACAGCTTCAGCATACTAAGCTTTTCGACACCTTGCTCTGCTGTGGAATTCTTTTGCTGGGAAGACATCTGTTTAACCAATCCAGGTTGCATTAAGTGTAAATTGGGAACCGTGTTTTGAATTCAGCAGTTGTTCTTTTGTCTCTACTCATATCTACTACATCTGTGTATTAATCATCAATGCCTTATTGTTCCAAAATGGTGGAAAACGTCTGCAAAGAAAACAAAGAACAATGAAAGAATTAATTAGGTGACAACTCCAGCTGCGTTGCGTCGCAGCATCTGAAAACTTTACAGAAAGTGCAGAAGACAGTAGTATTGATAACGATGCAGACTATGCTATGCATACAATATGCTATGCACCATAGAGTGATGCAGACTATGCCTGCCAAACTAACACTTAAATGTACTAGTCACGTTTGAAAAGCTTGATAAAATAATATGTGACAGCGATAGACACGACTTCTGAAAACCCAGTCGTCGGTACGTAAAAGTGCACAGAATGCAAGTAATGGTAGGAAATTATTTTGCCGTACAGTTTTTATGCTTACATTCTCCTGAGTCATCATTGTAAAATCTTGAAATGCACTTGTACTTAAAATATATGTGCAGACAATTTAGATGTTTCCTTACACAAACATAAACTAAAAAATTGAAGCAATGTAGTTTTTCTTTGCGCTTATATCCTGAAAGTATAGCGATAGACAAGACTTAGCAGCTTTGGCGGGTTTAATTGTCTGAGTTGTTTTCTTTCCACTCTTCTGTGTGTTTTGCCAGTCTTCCTTGCAAACAAATGTGGTAGTGCCCAGTTGTGCCTCGTTTGTTCTGCTCACAGTGTTGTTTAGCCTTGTTTGGCCTTCTTGTTACGATTCTTATCTTGCCGTCTGCTTTAAGACTACACTACTTAAAAGCTCTTTGAATTGACTGAATGATAGTCTCCATAAAAGATGACTTTTTTAAAGCGTTATTTTTCAGTGGTAGCAGAGCTACGTCACTGCTGCATTTTATTTTTTATTTTATTTTTTAAATCTCAACGCAAGCTCTTTGAGGTCGAGATTCCGTTGTTGTGTCGCTGCTCGTGTACAATGTGTAGCGTAGTAGGTCTCCAGGCCTGAATGGAGGCTGTAAGCACTGACACAAATGAATAATGAAGTGATAACTTAGAGCAGAAAAATACAAAGCGCTTTAGTAAGTTGCAAAAGGAAGCATTAAATGATGCAGTGATTACTGTTGCACTTTAATACCATTGTGCCTCCAGGATACCGATTTTACAAGTTTTGAAGACAGAAAACGCCAGGCTAAATGAATAGTCCAAAGCAGAGAGATGAATAACACTTCCAAGAAATAAGAGCAGTGAGCTCATTGATACATCAGTAAGAGCGGAATGTTTCCAGTGTTGGTATTTCCATGTACTTTCAATTTGAAATACCAGAAAAAGAAAGAAAACAAAGTAAAATGTAACTTATTATTGTAATAAGCGATGGCTTGCCACAGCGGTCAGCTGTGTGGCAGTACAATACGTGGTCAGAGGAGCTGGTGTGGGCTGTAAGTGGTTCCTTTATCCTTTTGCCCTTCTTTTTCAGTGCTTGGAGGAGTCCTAGCAGAGGGTCATATTTTTTTATTCCTCCCTTTTAGCAGTCAGCAGGATGAAAGCAGGCCTGGAGTTGTTCACCTCTGAGCTCTTGTAGACTATTTGGGTGCTTTTAATCTTACAGAGGTGCTCATAAAGATGAGAAAGGGAAATCAGAGATGAAATCTTTCTCTCGCCACTCTTGGTGGAGTCAGTCCGTGTTGAAAGGCAGGAGAAATTCAACCGCCCTTGGCTGTTACGCCTCCATGCTAGACCTACATTCTGAGTGCGTTTAAACTGACCTTGCTCCAATGACTTGTGTCGGCCGCAGATCCAGCCGTAGTTCCTCTTGGATTTGAATCTTTCACAGCTCAGTTTTTCTACAGAACTGATATGCACATAACACACATAATCAGGACCTCCATCCATGGCGACAAGCTGGGCTTTGGCGTGTGACTTTCTTCAGATCGCAGGAATTCATTTCTACCCGTTATGTTTCATCATTAGTTTCATACACACTGAAAAATCCTGGGCTGCTTTGTGCCGCAGTAGCTGTTCTGCCTCGGAAAGACTGAAATTTCCTCTTTGCCCGCATGGTCGTTGCGATCAGTACTTGTGACAATACCATGATGAGTACACTGTAAGTGTCTATAAATACCACCTAAATAATGTGCTCCATCTTTTTCCACCACTGTTTACAGCACTGCTCTAAAACAAGTGGATTCCTCCCTTTCTAAGGAACAGCTATTGAGTCAGTGTTGTCTGTGGGCCAGCTTTAACTTCCAGAAAGCTTCCTTTAGGCGTCTTGCCTTTGCATTCCCGTTGAGTTGGGCGTTCAGGTATTGAACAATTGAATAGGTAAGGTCAGGTATTGAACAATTGAGGTGAGGTCCTTGCACCAGGTCTGCGCTGTAGGCTGCGATGGAAAGAGGAGGTGACTGACAACAGAGCATGATGCAAGGGAAAGAGCAGTGAAGAGGAGCCAGCGATAAGACGCCTATTTTTTGAAGCTAGTGCTTCAAAAATTAGTCACGTAGCTTTGGTATTTTTCTCGCCTTAGAAGTAACCCAGCAGCAGCAGATTTTGCCATGAGGAAACCATAATTACTGCACTGGAACCAGCTGCCAAAGATGACTATAGATCTAACAAAACATAAATTTGCTTGGTTTTATCTGCTGTATATATCAGTGCAGGATTTTAAAATCGATATGGACTCGATCTAGATATAACATTAGTAATCAGATATTTACTAATGTCTGTTTGCACAAGTTACCCAAAGAAACAAAAAGGATTAATAGATTAAATAGTTTAAAACAAAAACTTCTCACGATATTGACATAATTTACTAAAAAATAAAAACCACAGCTAGCTAGCATGGATTCTGTAACACCCCAATATACTCACCTCCTGCGTCATAGGAGTTGCTCATACACTGTTTAATTTCATAGCAAGAAGTTATTTAGCATCTATTGACCAACACAACAGCAATAAAACTGTCCCTGCCTTTAACGTCTACAGATCCGGCTCTCAGCTGAAAGTGTCTCTTGAAATTACCTCAGTAATCAGACGGGAGTTGTTTCAGATGCAGTGTCCATATTGGCATTTTGTGCCACTGATTTTAAGATTCCCCGGACTGACGAAGTCTGTAAAGGTTCACTGCACAGAGCAGGCTATAACAAAGCAGTTAATGATTCTTGTGACATGAATGCTGCCATTTCAGTTTATTTGAATGACACTGGCATTCTGTCTTAAATATATCACTTTTTATTAGGTTTTTTTTTTTTTGAAACCAACTAGATATTAGGCATGGGTATGCATCTTAGCTAAACTATAACCTCGCCAGCCCATGCCTTTTGCACTGCAGAGTGCCCAGAGTTTTTCAAAACACGTAACCACAGTGATATTTTTATAAAGGAATGTTCACCTCATGGGATTTTTTAAGGTGTTCTATTTTTTTTTCCAAGTTACAGCTTCACTTTATTGTACATGATGTCCAATAAAAAAGATATATGTCTGTGATTGGACTTTGAAAAAGGGCCATGGTGCCTATTCCATTTAAAGGGAATGAAGTCAAGCAGTAAATTTGCTGGTCGCCCTTTTCATATTGACTGTATCTCGGCCAGCAGTTGGTCTTTGATGTTGTAACAATAGAGCAAAGGCAGAGGAGGAGGAGGATTAGGACCTCCGTAATATAAAAACAAGTCTGCATTCATCATGATTTTTATAGAGCACAGTCCATGACGATTGGAGGTTTGCAGTAGAGACTCAATGGTCTGCAGAAGAGCGCAGCAATCTTAACATTTGCAGGTGGTTTACAATTCATCCATCATTACTACTACCATCTCTCCGTAATTCAGAGTTTGCTTAGGCATTCAGCGTTTAACTTTTTCTATCTCCTTATTCCTTCCTACAATAGGAAAACAGATGTATGTCAGGATAGAGCTTCTGGAGTATCATTTTCCTTTACAGGGGTTGATTGTTATTTATGAAAGGATTGCTGCAGCTGGCCAGTAGAATATCTATTCCTCATCTTGTGCTTTAGAGTCCAAGCTTTTATTAGGAAAGAATAGAGGGGTCGATGCGTATATGTCTAACATTTGTGAAAATATATATCAAAAGGGAACCTCGGGCAGCCACGCTATGCCTGTGTCTTCAGGCGTACTGGAACAATAGTGCCAAAGGTTTCAAATGAACTGTTTAGGCTGATAGAGTCCTGGAGCTGTTGATATGCATTTAAATGGTCGCAGCGCTAGCTCTTGATCAAAACGTGCAGAAGGAAAAGGGTCGTCCATTTCACGAAAAGCTGTAAGGTACCAAGTTGCACTAACTGCTGGTGGGAGTAGGTAGGCTTTGAATCGTGAGCAGAGCTTGGAAAGAGCTGAATCATCTGTAATGCAGTGTTGTAGCTGTGTGCGTAACGTAGCGGATGTGGAAGGCAGGATGAACGGAGCCTTCCCAGGGACGTGCCGATGAGCAGTGAGCCCGGTGCAAGTGGATCAGAAGCCCAAAGGCAGCTCTCAGGAGACCATCTGGGGATGCACCAGGCGAAATTGCTTTACTGCACCCAATTCCAGTGGCTCTTGCTCAAGGCATGATCCTGCAGTGTCCCGACAAGTCAGAACACCTGGAAGCTTCTCCACCAGACTCCAAAGACACCTGACCCAAGGAAGGGAAGCGGGGGAAGAAAGATGCCAATCTGTAGTGCATTTGACAGTTCAGGACCTGATTTAGGGCTGGATCCTGTGCCTTCTGGGCGTTCAGATTAGACCTGTGAGTCCAAACTCATGAACAAGTCACCGCTTGCCAGCTGAGCTGTGGTCACTCCTTTGATATCTTATCCCACCTTCATCCCACAACAAAATACGAGGTGATTTTTGTATTTATCAGCAAGTCAGCGCTGAGCAAGCAAGCCCTGCTGAGGGCTCTCACCAGCGGGACTGCGTTCTGTCCTTGGACAAAGCACTCCGTGATATTGGTGGTCATCGAACACGCAGCTCTTTGGTGAGGAATCTGTCCTTTTATTTAACATCTACCAGGCTGGCCGTTAAAAAGGCAACATCTGGTGCAGAAAATGCACACATGCTATTTCTGCGCTCTGCTGTATGTCTCCTTCATCAGGCCCAGATACAGCCGTGTCTTAGCTAGCTCCGCTTTCCCCACTATGCTAGCTGCTGAGAGCAAACTACGGGAGGCGTAGCCAGTGTAAGGTGGGAGTTCTGGCTAGTTAGAGGCATCACCTAGTGTTTAAAAGAGTTTGCCCTTGAGGGATCAATAGCTCTGAAAACGCTGCTGAAATCCTTCAGTGGCACTGAATTTGATTCTTGCTCTTCTTTGATCTAGCATTCAGGGCTTTTTGAATAATGTAAATCAGAGCCGCCTTTCTCACCTACCCATCCCTCTTTCTTCTTCTTCTGTCTCTCTCCTAAGAGGATCATTTTTTCATGTTCTTAGGAATATAGCTATGGCAGTCTTCACATCAAAATAAAAGGAAGTAATTATTTGCATAACATCAGAGTAAGGCCAGATTAATACCACCTCTCTGATTTTTTTTTTTCTCTTTATCCTACTGAAGTCTTCCCACAATAAAATACAAGAGGAGTTTGCAGCTGAAATTGTGCATTTGCACTAAGTGGGGGAAAAGAGCTGTATGTGCCAATTCCCCGATACGCACTGCTGCCATTGATAAAAGGAGCCACAGTTAGACCGCAATCAGGTTATAAACCCCATAATACTCCCCTGCCAATTATTGCAGTTTACTTCTAAGAGCCACACGAGGAGAAAAAGATGTATATTTATCTCTTTAGCACAGTGAAGTAGCTGGAGGTGAGTTCTGTGCCACAGCCTACCAGGAAATGCTCCTCCAACCTGCTCTGCAGCGTCTCCGCTGTATGCGGGTTGGAATCGCTCTTCGTACAGAAGCAGCTCTCCCTCTCTGGGCTCTGGCCTATCAGCCAGGGTCTCGTCTCTCTTCCTCGACAGAGGAGGTTAGGATGTCTCAAACCTGAACTGCTCATCTTTCCTCTTCTACCTTGCCGCTGAGCCTGGCTGCTGGGACTAACTTAAAGATGCATTTGGCCTGTTCCATACAGTTCATTGTCAGTGGCGTCTGGGTGGCTTCAGGCACATGCTAAGACTCTAACAAGTTTGAAAAATAAAACCATTTATCCTAAAAATAGCTCAGAACTAACTAGTGATCATGGGGCGGAGGGGAGACAGAAATGAAGATATTTTCTTTTCACGTAAGTGTCAGATTCAAAAGCATCTGCCTTGTTCAGTGCATGTATGGTATTCATTTCCTGCCTGCAGTCGATTGGAATGCCCCCCGAGTCGTTTGAAATTGAAAATCGAGTCATGCTTCTTTAATCAGCTCTAGGAAATAGCCCCCCTCCCTTACTGTTCTAAGAAAATTTATCTATACATGCATAGAATTCATAATACAAAAAGCCCACGCTTCTCTCCAGGGCAAATCCTTTCTCTCTCCCCTCTTGAACAGGGAAGGGTCTTCGCGTTGTCTTGTCACGGTGTACTGCGTATCTGCTCGCTTGCTCTTCTTCCCCGTAATGTCACTGGAGGGAGGCCTTTCTCTTGTGTATCTGCTTCCTCTTGTTTCTTTCTCTTCTTCTGTATTAGGGCAGTTCACAGAGATGTAGAGAGAGGGCATAACGTCCACTGCTGATGTCTCGATACAGAAATAAGACAGTTATCGCACCGCCTGTGCAGATGCCATTTATACTAATGACTTCCAGTTGCTCGTCTATCAGTCTCCGCAGTTTTGTAAATGGAGAGGGTAAGACTGTACGCTCGGGCTTGAAAGAATACTTCTCTGCAGGAGCGGAGGTGCGTGGTCCTGCGGCAGCCGCTCAGATTTCTGCTGCTGTTTTGCTGGAAACTCCTGGGTGTAGTAACAACTCCTTCCAGAGAGTGTTGTGAGGCATATAGTTGGTGCAGAGATGTAAACAAACACTGCCTTTCCTCCGCCTTCACCCTCTCGCTTCCACCAAAAGAAAAACGAGTCTTGGCAGGGAAGGCAGCTATGGGAGGGTCAAGTAAATTATCTCGCAGCGGTTCGATGGTGTGCATGTTTTGAGCATCAAGACTCAAGCGATTTGCCTTTTTCAGGCACAGAAGTAGTATTGCCAGAAGCACAGGAAACATCATGTTTTTGGAATATAACACTTGTCTGCTTTCTTGCTTTCCCGTTATTAGCTTTTGCTTATGTGATGAAGTCATCATGTAACTTTTAGTCCACAGGGACTAAACACTTTCTAGTCTCTAAAAACATCTGCCAGCTAACACAGCCAGAGTCATAGACGCTTTTGAAAGCATAGGGTGGATATTCAGTGGCATACGAGAGGGAGACGCAGAGGCTGGCAATAGCTGGTTCTTGGAAACTAACAGCTGAAGGCAACTTTGAAAATTGAAAAGGCTTCAAGTAAGGTTACTCTTTCGGCTAGGGAGAGATGAAAACTTGGTTTATTAAAGCTGGTTCACCTAGTGAAATCCTAGCCGCAGTGATTTAGTGGAATAAACTTGCAAAAGGACCCAGTTTAGAACCCATGAAAATAATTTCAGATGTATGTTTGTTCTCTTTCATTTACACTGACTTTGTCTGTGCTCGCCTGCAAAGCCTGACTAAAAAGTTGCGGACAAAAAGGATTAATATTCTGGATTTCCTTTGCTTTTGCGGTTTTGATTGCAGCTTAAGGCCAATTTTCCCATTCTGTTGGAAACCGTTGTGTAAATTATGGTGCAGATTTCAAATGATGGGTGGCATTAGGCTCGTTCAATTAAATTTAGCCATGGTATAAATGGATTCTATTTAAGCTTTGTTATCCTACTGATTTTATTCAAGTGTTTAATAAAGCCTGAAAAGAATCGGAACCTTCAAAGAATTTGCATTTTGGCACCACAGGTTATTGGAGTGGAATAGTTGGGCTGCTCTTCAGTTGTACACGTGCCTGTTCCACGGCTAAATCAATGCGTCCTGTGCGGAGAGCTCCAGCCAGGCAGCGATTACAGGGAAGATCTTCAGAGTCGTGAGGAACAACTCAGTGTTTACCACCAGCTTAGGCAACTGAAAATATCTGTTAACTACAAGGAAAACTTGGCACTGACCATCTGTCAAAGCCCTACACAATTGTAATTCTGTGCGCTTGGCCGTCCCACGGACGGCTGAGTATCTGCTGAAGAACAAAGCGCCAGTGTGTACTAGGTTAGAAAATTTGCTAAAGGGTCTCTGCTTTTTCCAGCAGACATTGAGCTGTACTCACCACCAAGTCCTTTTTATTATCAAAGTGTTTACACAAACTGGCAGTTCTTCACCTCCAAGCTGAACCATACTGTTTGTATTTTCCAGCTGAAGGAAAACATGAAGTACAAGCAAACAGAGCATAAAAAATAGCTGTGAAATGCGTGTCTACAACTTGTAGCAACAGGTTGCCAGATCCGAGTAGAATATGGTTGGTTTTCTTCTTAAGCTCTGAGAAGAAAATATTGTCTGCCAGAGCAGTTCAGATGTGGACCCACCGTTTATTAACGGTGTGGAAGAGACAGGGAGCTTGGCGAGAGAAACTCCCAACCAGAGACTGAACAAAGGCTGGACCAAAGCTTGACAACTGCAAGTGAATAACAGGCTCAGTGGGGGAGGAATGGCTGTAGGGCTGCTCCAGCACTCAGGATGCATCGGTTCAGGGGGTTCAACAAGGCAACAGCCTTCTCCTCCACTGCGGAGGGTCCTGTCCTGCTGTTGGCCATGTGCCTCGAAAGAGTGGTCTGGGACTTACTAGACCTTAGATGGGAAGGGGGCCTCAACACAACCGCCCCAGGATCTCTGCAGTCGTAGCGTGAGTCCTGGCTGCGCGTTCAGTTCTCAAGATTTGCTGTGTAACTATGAGGGCTAGAGGTGCTTAGCGTAAAAAAACCCTAAAATTCAAAAGCTGTAATTCCAAGATAAATATGCCCAGATGCTTTGAGATTCCGCTTCTGCCGCACGCGGCTCCCGAGAGCTATTTGGGCGTACACCAGCAAATCAGCCGTGGCGGGCTGGGTGTACGCGTGGGTGTCCCAAGCACCCGCGGCCTAACTGCGCTGCCACTGGCACCAACATTTAAAGCTGTCTGCAGAAAACCCCTGCTCCAACAGTGACTGGATCGACACCTCTACTCTGAATTTCTGCTGTCCTAATTGCAACGGTATTTGCTACTCCATCCTATTCTCCACAGAAACAAAATGGCTTCAAGAGCCGTACGGCCCCTGAAGCCAATGTGTCCCATAGCAGTACCCCCTGGGGTGACTGGGTTTGGCCTTTGCATAGCCACTTAGTCACACACGCGGATGTACTGCAAGTTAGAAAGAACAATGTCATTTTACTCATTTTGCCGGACTAAATAGAGAATTATTAAAAAACAGACCCTGAGAAACAGAACTCTCTTTTTTTTGTTATTATTATTTTTTATTACCAACTGTAATCAGTGATTCATCTTCTATTTATGCAATGTTTAAAGCAGATGCTATAGTTTGGAGCGCCTTAGTGACAACAATTGTGTACATGGAAGCCAATGAAGTCCCTTTTAAATGATTTATGAACAGTGATTATCTAAAACATGCTATTAATTATTGCAACAATTAATTGGTGCAGCTTTCTAAAGATAGGTGAGGCCTTTCACTTTGTTGATCTATGTGAATGTGAGGGACAAGCACATTTTATGAAACGGAGCGTCTCGGTAGCTGAGTGGTCGATGTGAGAGCCCTCTGGTCTGACTTCTGCTGGAGATACAGCAGCGACTCCTTGGGGTGAACGGGCGCGGTGGGGCTCGGTCCCACCACATGCTTTCGCTAGTCCCACAGAGATTAAATACGAGCCCCAGTCGTTTGCCTGTTAAATGAGAAAGCCAAGACAGAGCTCAGAGCAGAACGAGGGTCTTCTGAGTGCCTGGACTGTATGTGGCATTAATCGTCAAAGCAATTGTTCTCCGTGTATCTTTGATAACGATAACATCTTTGATCGTCAGCTGTTACCTTCACTGTCTGCTTGCCTAACACTGTCCTCCTACCCCTTCCAGCTAGGTCCTGTGCTGCTTATACTCATGATAGACAAAAATATAAGCAACCCCCAGGAAGCAGATCACCCAAGTTCATTGCAGATCTTGGATCTGCAGAGGTGAAAGTCTCCTGTAGTACCCGGTGTGTTACTCAGCCTCCCCAGACCGGTTAATTTTAAAGTGATCATTTAGCGCTAACCTGGAAACACACGACAGCCTTCAAAATCAAAACAATCTGTTTAGGCAGGTGGGAAATGAAACCAGTCCTAATGGCTATAATGGTTTTCTGTGAAGGCCCCAGGCCTCATTTTGTCTCTGATAGCAATATAATCTTTTATAGCGTCTGTGAAGTTTCCTAATAAATAAACGTTCCTTGTTCCTGGTGGTTGAAGATGCTGTACAGGTGCATCATGAAAGTGCATTGACAGACTGTCGGTTTTCAATTCAAGACCTCTTGTCAAGATCATTTTACAAGAGATTTCAAAGGAGTATACAAGAAATAAAAAGGCAACGTAGCTGCAGCAGGGATTTAGTAATAGATTCCCTTGCTGTCTGGGAGCTGTTAGGGATATAAGTTGCATCAGTTTTCCCAAATTCTTTCAACTCCATAATTAGCAGCGCTTGCAAATGTGCCCTTAGTTTGGCAAGTGGGGAGGGAATGAACGAAGGTAAGAAATATGAAGGACAGAGAAAGAGCAGCTGCTCCAGAATATTTTCTGTAGCTCCAGTCATTCCTCACTTATTCTCTGTCTTGGTTGTTTTTCCAGAACTGGAAATGGGATGAAAATAAAGAAGAGGTGGATTCCTCACTTGCTAAAAATGCAGAGAAATTCCCTTTTTCCCTAGTTTGGTATTTTTACAAGTTCCCATTTCTGTTTAACTTCTCTGTGGGGAAGAGAAACGGTGCACTTCTCTGCAGCTAAGGGCCAGCGGGACAGAGGGAGAAGCAAAATAGGGAGGCAATGGCCGGAGTTAAAATACCCATTTGATTATTGAAAAGTAAAACTGCAGCATCGGGTAGGACGTTTTTCCTGCAGGGATGTCTCTTGGTGCCTTAAACGCTGCCACGGTGCAAGTCCTGCCTGGATCACCAACATTTAAAGTTATCCTCACAAAATCTGTGGGAATTGCTCTTCTTCCCTGGTTTATAGACGGACGCAAAGACGTCTGTAGGTACTGAAGTATCGCCCTCCCTTTTTCAGCGATGGGTGTGGCAAGGTGTGCTAGTCGGTAATACCAACCATGTGGCAGATTCTCTCGCGGCTTTATTTCGTCGCCTTGTCAGACAGCTATGAACAATGTGTTCCTGCCCTTACATCCTGTCCACGCTTAGAACGCTCAGCAATCCGAAGCTGGTTTTGTATTAGGAACTTTATTTTTATTAGGAACTTTTTTTTTATTTTGTATTTATTTTGTATAAATATCTGATCCCAAGGGGCAGCAGAACTGTAGCTGACAGCAAGCATGAGTAACCCCTTAAAATCATCTTAATGGAAAGTTTGAGAGTTGTGAATAATCCTGTTAAATGAAGGAAAAAAAGGCGATTTATCTTAAAATATTTAGAGCAGATGCATCACTTGAGTAAGAAACCAGTGTGCCTGAATTAGAAATGTCATAACTTCAAACAAACTGAGTCAGTAGTTCAGAATGAAGTGACATAGCAAGGAAGGCAGGCAACACTGCTTTCCCAAACGCAGTCGGGAATACAAATTGTGTACACCTAAAAATAAATAGTATACAATATAAACATGTGAAATAACATAGAAATAGGATGAGAAGGATATCCCCCCCCCCCCCCCCCCCCGCAAAAAAAGAAATTAAATTGCATCTGTTAGCTTTGGAACACAAACCCTGTTTTCTTCAGAAAGGATGCGGGCGCTGCGGTGAGGACACACTTTTTCCTGCTAGATTGGCCTGGGAGGATCCTTTGCCTGAGTTGCTGCAGAGTGAGCCCGTATTCTGCTCTTCACATGCAGTTCAAGCTCACTTTTTATTGATGGCAGCCTCTTTTATCTTTTTACCAGAAATATACATTTCTAATAATACTGCGTATCGACTTAGACACTAGACGGAGAATTACCTACCTAAAAAACAGGCATTCTCTTCATTTTAGTAACTGGAAACAAACGGTCTTTCGCTCACGGTGCTATGAGCAGATAACTGAACTGATGGTGCTTATTGAGCGTTTCGGTTTGCTTACATTGCAGGAAGATGCAGAAGCCCCAAGGAGGCATAGCGTGGGCTTGTCCTAGTGAAAGGGACTGCCAGAGGTAGCACTGCGTTTAGGCGGAGGACACCCTGTGTAGCCTGTGTCATTCCTGCCAGGCGGTAGTCAGCCCTGCTCTTAAAGACAAGCTCCACGTTTCCCCCCAAAGTCTGCTCTCGAGCTTGGCTCTCACTGCCACTAGAAATGTGTACCTGACGTTGAACCGGGGTCTTCTGATCGCCTCCGCCCTGAGCAAGCAGAGCGGCCCATCCCCTTCCTCGCTGCAGCAGCCTTTGGCGTAGGGCGGTTATCATGTCCCCCCTCCGTCTTTCTTTTTAATGTTAAACAACCCCAACTCATTCAGTCTGTAATTAATGACAGTCCCTGCCCCAAGCAGCTTGGTAGTGGGCCCGATCAGCCTGATGTCATTACTTCACCATGACAATTTTGTAACTAACTCCATGTGATATTCCATCTGCCTGACACTATTAAAAACTTTTTATATAGCCCTTATTATTGTAGTTGCTGAGCTCCCCGCAAACATCACAGTGAGGAAGGGAAGTGCCGTTATCCCCACCGAGGCACAGACAGACCATGACCTGCCAAGATCACACAGCGAGTCTTACCAGAGAATTAAACGTAGGTCTCTCAAGTCCTTGGCCAGCTCTAGCTGTATGGTATGTTAACGTGGAGAATCAAGATGCTCCTGAAGTGGCAAGCAGATAGGGAAAGTATGAAACTGTATGTGAGAATTTTATTATTTTTTAATAAAATCTCACTTTATTTTTAATAAAGGTAAGATTATGGGCATGATACCCCAGAAAAAAGTAGTTAAGTACCACATTTTTTTTTGTTCCTGTCTGAAGTAATTTAATAACAGCACACTTACACCTGGTTGTTAGTCAGGCATAGCTCAGAAGCCATTTAATCCTCACGCACCAAAAAGTTCGCAGTTAAATTCTGCGTGATCAGTGTTAAGTTAAAGCACTAGCACGTGGGTAAGGAACCGAAAGCGAGATGAGTGGCCCTCAGTTTTGTTTCCCAGAGCTTGCAGCTGTGTGATTTGCTTTCTACTTTATATTGAATAAGGGGTGTGTTAACGGGGGGGCCACCAAAGGCATCTGAAAGTCCTACCTGCTCCTCAGCAAAGAGGAGCATTCTTGGTTTGGCCTTCAAGCAATACAGACCGTCGGGAGCACAGACGTTTTTAGCCCTGCGCACGTATGCTAATGCAGAACGAACCGTTTGCATCTGTGCTGTAGATAGACGTATACAATACCTTTTTGGCACTTTCAGAGCGTAACCATTCTGATCATGAAAATACCAAGCCAACATTAATTCTGCTAAATCTGATTTTGCAGCAAGAAGGGGAGAGCAGAACCACCTTAGTTTTTGCTTGAGACGATTTCACTTAGTCCCAGATTAACTCTTAAATCTTGGTTTATTTAACTCACTGAATATTTTCCTGTAATGTGCACAGATGATATGGTAAAATCTCAGCAAAGGTCAGTTTAGAACCTTCTAAGCAAATAAACACAAAATAAAAGAAAAGGCATTGGAACTGTTATCTACCCGAGAGCTTAACGAAAGGTATGCTAGCTTAATTTGAGCCAGGGGAGCTGGATGGAGATTGCGTTTAACCAGAAATGCTGGCAAAAATATGCTTCAGTAGAGCCAGAACCACATGTGGCCATTCCACTTTAATTGTGCTTGTTTTAAAAGATAGGTCTTTAACATTTACCCTCTCCATGCTTGCTGTCTCTTTATGAACTGAAAATAAAAGCTCCCCAGGCAGTCATACTAAGACCTCAAGCCTAAAATTTTTCAGCTGAGTCAAAAGCAAAACCTGTGCTGAATCTGCCCCACACATTTTTTGTAGCCATAAGAAGACTGGACTTCTCTGCTGGCTTTTTCCCCGAGTCCCCAGGCCAGTCCTAACCCAGGGAGGGAGTGTTTTGATATTAAATGTATCTCTTGGTGAGGTCAAAGGCAGTGGCAGCAGTGCTACTGGTTCGAAGGCAGCCTGCTGTAATATACTACAAAACCCGAAAGTACGTTCAACAATAACAAAAGCATTAACCGCTGACCCACAACTTGGTGAAATTCAATCCCACCATTAGGCAAACATGAAAATGAGATCCCAGAGGAAGGAAGGTTCAGATGTTCAAGACCAGAGAAATTGGGTGAAGAACACAGACGACGCGATGGAAGTTGTTGCAGACTGAGGAGAGAGAGGGGGAGGTTGCCAGTTCAGCGGTAGGATCTTTTAATACCATAAATTTCAACATGCACTTGGCAGTCGGTGGTTTTGCTCCACTTTGGAACAAAGCAAACTAAAACGATTCGTAATAAAGATTTTAGGGACACATTTAACGTGGTATAATGTGATTTGCCAGGGCTTGCCTCAGAGCTTCGTATTTCCAGATTTGCTCTAAGTGAGATGCTTGTGTCAATGTGTAGGTGCTCACTGAAGGCTGGAACGTTACAGGAACCAGAAAGAGCTAAGCACCCAAGTTTTATCTTGTGTCAGATGGTTACGGATTTGCACCGCTGTAACTAAGTATATTTCAGTGAGAGTCAGAGGCCAAACTCATGAGCACCCTAGAAAATACCAGTCCTAAATGCGGTGTGTTTCAGTAGCGAGCCGTGGCAGAAAGCTGGAGACGGGGCCACTGGCAGGACTGCACGCTCTCTCAGTTGTTGTTATAGCGCCTTGCTTTTTTCCCCAGAACACCCTCACTGCAGACGACCGTTCTCCTGAAGACAGCTTCACCCTGAACCCCGAGGACCGAAGAGAATACCCTGATCTCCAGGCTGCCCACCGGCCGTTCCCTAAGCAGCGATTCAGGCAGGAGAACGGGCATACGTCCTTGCAAAGAGATGGACCCAGATCTTTCCTCCTGGATCTCCCAAACTTCCCTGACCTGTCTAAAGCAGATATCAATGGGCAGAATCCCAACATTCAGGTACAAATTTATGTTAATGTGTGGTTTTTTTATGAGCTGCACAAAGTTATTTTACTGAACCAAGAGAGCTTTCAGCCTGGTTTCCATGACATCCAGTCAGAACACCCTGTCTCTCTACCGATAGCAGCAAAAGAGAATGTATATAATATAGTATAGTGTAATATAATATATAAAATACGTAATATAATTTTTGTATTAAGTGAATGCACAGATTTCAGTTTTTTTCTGAATTTATCTTTGGATAGTGTTGATTGCGTAAGTGTGGGTATCAATATAGACCTATATTATGATACTAAAGCCGTCTTTGCTGTTGCCATTTTAGAACATATTCTCTTCGTTGATATTAAGTGGGTATTTTAAATCCTATTTTCAATTCTCTGTTGCAAAATTTGTTTGCGAACAGATTCTCTTTTGGTATGCTATTATAAAATGCAACCATCCCTGAAGAACAAGTCTTTAAGTTTCAGTTCCAAATGCGGTCCTCTGTATGGAACCGAGACTTAAAGTTAATTTCTGCAGCAGCTGCCTGGAGTAAAAAAAGAGTTGTCTGCAAGAGACTTTGTTATATGTTATTCCTCAAACTGTTCTTGGGTTTGGAATGGCCTCTTAGAAGCCACTTGCATCTTGAAACTTCAAGGATTAGAAAGAGGAAAAAATGAGTGATTTGTTTTTAGTTCAGAGCCTTAAAGCAAAATTGGCATTAATAAGCAGTCTTTTTTAACCAAAACAATAAATTCAAATATTGTTCCGCCTAAGATGTGCTTATAAAAACAATACACTAATAGAACTGGTTTTCTGGTTAAATTAATTCCTGGCTTCTTATAGTCCCCCAGCCCACAAAATTACCATCCTTTTGATATATCTAAGAAGTGCGTACGTAAAGATATAATAGATCTGTTGGTGAGAGACCAACATGATCGGGCGAGAACAAGCTGTCTCCAAGCTGACACTCCATTACCTCATAGATGGCTTGCGACCTTAAGAAGCCTAGCAGATTTGGATCAAGTGCGGGTCCAATATTTGACGGGCCAAGGTAGTAAACATGTTCAACATGTGGTGACTGTACGCATCCCTCACGCTAGGAGAAGCCTTCCAGAAAGCCTTAGGAAGGGAAGGTAGGGAAGCTGTAGGGGCCCCAGATGGTGGCATGAGGTAAATAGTGTAACATCATTGCTTGAACAGTATGTAAACTGCAGAGGAGGACAGGAGGAAACAAAAACCTTCTCTTGGTAACAGCATTTAATGTTTAGACCCAGGGAACAGATAAATGAGATGGAAACATTTCCCTGGCTGGTCTTTATAGTAACTGCTTCTGCTATGACCTCTTTTTCCACCACCTGATCTTGGAAATGTGTCAGCCAACTATGTCAGCAGTTTTGCTGGACTCTGAGAACTGGGAAGCCTAGTCCTGTAAACGGGAAAACATTGGGCAACATTAATCCCAGGGCTCTCGTGCACAAGGATCAGCTCTTTCAGAAACAGGCTCCCTAAGCCCGCGTTATATTTAGTCTGCTTACTTAGGTGCATAAATAGGGATATACAAAGCTCCTGTAAGTTCCTGGTTGACAGTCCTGCAGCAGGTTGGGCCTCATGGAGATAAAACTCCCATTAATTCATTACAGAGCCAATGAAAGTTTATTTCTTTGCCCGAAGGTTGTAAAAGGTCGCCTGCTCTTTTGGGAAAAACAGGATTATAGTGGATTCTTGCTTGTTAAACAGTACCGTACTGACCTGAATGGAAATAATGACACTGTTGACTTGCAAACATCTCATCAGCTGTGTGGCAGGTGAGAGCAGAATCGATACTCATTTTTCTTTTGGCACAATGGCTTCGGGCTCTGTAAGTCACAATCCTGGGGGTGTTAATTTAAAAGTCCTCCTAGGACAGTGAGGTTGGAAAGCAGAAAAAAGCCTGTGTGTGTTAATCTAGCACAAGGGCCACATTTACTTCTCAGAGACCTACAACTTCTTTTCCCTTCTACTAGTACAAACCTGCATAGACCGAAAATAGCATTTTTAAGGGAAATTATACATGGACGTTTAAAAAACCTAATAAACAGACATAAAGCTCGGCCTGAAAAAGCAGGTCAAAAAGATACTCCAGTGAGTTGTCTTTACGGCCATTCCTTCTCTGGTTTCCTGTGAGGCGGCAATTGCTGTATCGCACCCTGCTTGTGTGCTCTCTCGGTGGATATCAGAACACCATCACAGGAATTCAGAAAATTAACATGTCCCCAGGTGCTACTGTATTTATCAGGTGATAATCAAATATAAGTATAGGGGACTGTCTTCTAGAAAAACCTCAGAAACACCAGTCGGAGCTGCAGTAATGCAAACACTATTCGACTCTTTGCACGCAAGACCAGGATGGCACTTACTGGTCTTTCTGTGGCGTTCTAGCCTTGTAAAATCTCCCATCGTTTCAGGTGGCATTTTATGCTTTAGCATTGCTTCCGCGCTGGTTGGTTGAGAGTAACTGCAGTAGCTGCTGTTGAGCAAAGGCTGGCTGCTTGGTTTGCGGTATCTTGTTTTCTTCTTTTTTGTCATTTTAATAATTCTGTCAATGCCTGGAAGACTTCTGGATGAGAAGGGGATTACAAGAACTGATCACACTTTTTCTGTGGATTTCCTTTCACAGGTGGAAAATCCCTTTTGTGTAGGTTTGCACTCATTTGACGAACTAGCTGAGGGATGCCGATGCAGACCTTGTAATTGGGCAGGGTTATGATATATAAGACGGAATTGTTCTTACCCCTGAGTAACAGAATGAAGTCACGTGGGAGGTGTATAGAAGCCTGCTTATTTTCCATTTCTGATGGGTTTTTCTCGTCTGTTCCAACCGGCCTTCTACAGCCTCTCGGCTCTTCTCTGCAGCCGATCCTCTGTTTGGAGCCAGATGCTTGTGGCTTCAAACTTCAAACTTCAACTTCACTTGCAGTTGAACTCTTGCTCTTGACCCTCCCCATTTCTTTTTACTCCTGGTTTCCCAGGCTTGTGTAGTGCAACAGGCAGTGTGCTGCTCTCTGTTGTCCCACTGCTTTGCCGCTTTCCTAGCAGTGCTTGACACCACGACAAATGAGCAGAAAAGGGAAAACTCCTTACTGTTTGTCAGGCAAGGGCATTTTGTTGATATTAATGCTCTTCAGAGAAACTGAATCTTGATCAAGCTTCACAACCAGTGTACCTGAAACAGCTGGGTGAGTTCCAGTTGCGATGGATGTGTTAAACATTTTGGATGAGGTGACAGGTTCCCAGTAGAAACTGTGCAGAGTTAGGTAGGATTCCTGTCCTAAAAATACATTGATGTGCCCTGGAAAACTGAAGTAAATCAGTATATGATTACATCTGTTGTGATTATTCTCCTCGCTTTGAGTCATGGGGTTGGTAATAATTGCTAGGAGTGATTTTAAGCCAGAAGAAGTTAATGCTGCCTGCTTGGTGATGTGTTGTCGTTATCATACTGCGTGAGGCCTGTGGGCCATATCCACCAGTCATGCCACTCCAGTGCCGCTGTGTTATCTTTACTGATTCTCTCTGATATCTCTTCAGTTTCTACCTTCTCTTGAAAAAAAATCTACACAGAACCACCCACTCTAGGAACATACACAACTACAGAGAAACAAGGCTGTACGATCTGCTTTTAAAAAAGAACTCTAGACTTCAAACCAGCTCTTCTCCGGGTTCATCCATGGCCATTTCCCTCACCTCCATCTATATCACATGTCACTTTTAACACATTTTATTAGATGTATTTTTTAGGTAGCATTTATATTTGTCATTTGAAGCTGCTGGTTTTACTGCATCGGAAAGCAACACCGTCTCGGTATCGTCACAAAAGACTCAGCAGTATCTGTACTACTGAGCTCTGACCAGTGCATCTCATCCCTAACCTAGCACAGTAAGAACTGCAGGGCTCCAGGAGTGCTTATTTCTTGTAGTGCCTTTAAGGCTTAATCGTTTAAGGTAGTAGCAAAGCAATTGTCCCTATCATTAAATTAAGACCCAGAAAAGCAGAGAGCACGTGTTCATTTTCTTGGTCCTCGGGCTGGGTCTGTACCATGGAGAAGTCCCTGCTCCCAAGACCATCTCCCCGGTCAGCAGGCCTGCGTCACTGCGCTAGCTGCAGCACTGGAAGCACGTGTAGCCATGCCGGCAACCAGCTAGTCCTCTTAGCAAGCTGGAGAGACCGGTCTAGGCAGAGCAGGGTGCCAGAGGGCCACGGTTAAACCACTTCCAGTACCAGGGCTGTTATTACCTCTGCACAGTTTCTTAATGTCATGGTGTAACGAGAGCTCGCTGCAGAGTGCAAAATTCAGAGCTGGGTTTCGGACCAGGTTTTTAATTCTGGGGTTCAGTTAGGCCCATCCGAGAGTGCAGCTAGGATTCATGACATTAAATACAAATTTCTGGTTTCGAGTCACGTTGTCTTTGCTCCCAGCAAATTTTGAGGGTCCTTCACTTTTCTTTTCATCGAGTCCAGAAAACTGTTCTAAGTGAGCTGTCACGACATAACTGGCAGGAAGTCGGTGTCACTACTGATATCATTTTAACTGAAGTTATTATGTGGTGTGAACCTAAATTTACCATTTCAATGTCTTATAATGAACTCATTTCTGTTCTGCTATTATAGTTACCTCATTGCTGACTTGCACATATCCACCTTTACGGAACGGCAAGTTCTGCGTTGCAAATTTGCATCAGTTGCATGAAGGAAACAGAGGACAGAACTGTGGTAGAATCCACTGCTTGCACAACACTGCAAATGCAGTTCTTCCTGAAACATAATCTTCCCGTTGCTTAGGGCAATGTTTACACCATTACAGTGAATTCAGAAACATCGTCTCAGTAAACAGGACGAAGTACACAGAACTTTTTGTGCACTCCAACAGGCGGGGAAAATATTTATCTTCTGTATATTTTTGGCCAGGAGAAAATTGAATGTTGGTGTCTCAAGACATCTGTGCTTGATACACTTGTTTCATTAGGAATTGACTGCAAATCTGTTGGTTTAATGTACCTATGCCAATTGTTTTTAACAATTTTTAGAGGAGCATTCTTATTTATAGCTCACACAACCATAAAAGAAGTGGCTTTATTTTAGGTTTGACTACTTCTGGAGATGATTGTGGATTTATACAAGAGCGATGTTACCACAGACATTTTGGGATGCTTGAGAGAAAAAAAATAATCTTTACAGTTGTGATTATCACTGGAAGAAGAAATCAGAGAAAATGAAGTCTTTAAAACAGTCCCCAAGATAGAAGTACTAAACCAAGTCTATTTCTTAATTTTTGAGAGAACATGTTTTTGTTGGAGTAGTTATACAGCATGAAAGCTTTTCCAGAGCTGCTTTTAAATGCCCGTTTTTAATTACTCTAGTTCTAGATCTGATTTCTTTTTTCCTTTTTATAAACATCCCCCAGTATAGATACCAATCAAACAAGATAGATGTTTACGGATCATGTATATGGATCATGTATATGTACAGCTATAGTCACGGGCTAATGTTGTTAAGGCTATCTGTAAGTACCGGGAAGAATTCAGTGAATGCTAATTTTTCAAAATTTTAGACTGGGATAGGGGAACAATTGCTCACCCGGAGCAGCAGCCGCTTCTCACACCTCTGCCCTAACTTTTGGGCCATACCACGGAGGGACTACTGGGATTACTCACTGATTTCCTCCCTGCCTCTGGAAGGTCCATTAGAGTCAAATGGGGCTGGCAGAGCATAGCTGAGTCCCTGAAAACGATCAGGACTAGCGTCGACTGAAGCTGGCTTTTTTTTAATTTCCAAGAGTGGCAGTTCAGACAATCCCAGGATTTGTTTATAGAATTTCTTTCACTCTATGGTTTTTATGCCACATGTTAAGCAAGCAACTTGGTAACCAAAGCTTAAAACAGCGGAGAGAGGAATATAGGTGTGCGTCAGACTATGGCATTGGGTTTTGCTTTTATTATGTTCGGGTTTTAAGTAGGCTGTGTGTTGGAAAACTCATTTGAAAGGCCTTTGTAATAAGCCTCCTTGGTAGTAAAAACAGCCCAAAGAGGGATGTCTGATTGCACAGACGTGTCTTGAAAGGAAGTTAGTGGCAGCGCTGCTGGAGGTCTGGTGAGGTCTGACGAGCCTGGAAGTGCGTGCGTTACACCTGCCTCTCTTCCCCGGTGCAGCACATAGCTCAACAGAAGTTCCTCTGTCCCTACAAACCCTCTTTTGCTTAAACTGACTTAGCATCCTGAATATTTATTTTAAATCAGATCCCTGCGGTTCTTCACACTGTACCTGGCTGAAATAACGCGAGTTCATTCCAACTCACTGTCATACAACTACAGATTACCAAAGCAAATGGAACGATTTATCAAGTGCTCCCTGTCTTTTTTTATGAGAGAGATTTTTTTTTTGCCCCCACTTTGCTGAGTCATTGCTTACGAAGTTAATGCGGTCTCAAAAATACTTGCCACCAAAGTACTAGAGTCATACTATTTTTCACGTGGGCAGTACTAAAGCCCCGCGACTGGCCAGCAGTGCACAGCGTTAGCCGCTCAGTAACGCTATTTCCTTTCACTTATTGTGAAAATGCTGTTTTGCTTGGATAGATGCAACAATTTTGAATCCCTGAACTAACCCTGATGTTTTCAAACTTATGAAATCCATTTTAATTCTTGGTCTGTAGAAACTGAGGTTTAATGAAGTAATCATTCCAATTCCATATTTAGTCTGGGAGTAAAATCTCTCTTGTGTAAAGATGCTATTAGGCTGACAACTGCACTTTCCCTCGCTCTTGCTCTTTCTCCCAGCGGAGCTTCTTAGTGGCCTCAAAGTTGTTTCATTTCAATGGCTTGGTCTATGGTTAAAGGCAAAGCATGAAATAGATGCACAAGCTCCTTTCTCCAAAAAAGGATGCGTGGACAAAGTCTTGTCTGTGCAGCTGTGTCTGCAGCTGCCAAGCCATGGCAGCAGTTCTGTTTTGCTTCCTATGTCACGCTCCTCTGTGGATCGCAGGTACCTGAAGAAATACGGACACTCTTTTCTTTCTTTTGTGTGATTTCACTAATAACGATTGTATAAAAGTAAACCTTTTATCCAAAATGCAAAGCCATAGAGCTGTGTAAATGACTTTTAGCATATTAGTACATTATTCTGTTTTTCCTGGTTTTACGCAAGCCAATTTTCATGGAGCACTGTCTTGAAAGACTGCTTCGTAAATCTATAAAACATGGAGAACACGTCCGTACCTATTAAACATGGGTATATCTGATAGTCACTTCTGCATCATGGTTGTTCAGCCAGTCCAATGTAATCACTGAACCACATTAGCATGAAGCATCAGAGCATTTTATGATTTATCTGTGGCCACGCGAGGCTTGCATGACTCATAGAGCCAAGGTTTCTGATGGCTAGTTCCTATTTCTACCTAAATAGGCACCGATATGCACACACAGTATTTATCCAAGAGTTTCAAAATTACACATTGTTCAGCACAGAAAAGGGGTAATCAAGGGTTGTTCCTACGTAGAATTATATTTGCATTCATGTTGTCTGCGAGGGAATTGGGCAGCAAACCTTGAATCTTGGCTCTGGGTTTCTGCAAAAACCGTGAATGGGTTGTATGTCATTATACTCTCCAGCACAGAAAGAGGACCTACGGCAGAGGGCTTCGCAGCAAGTGACTTACTCGGCGATGGCTGAAAGAGCTGCTGGCTCTCATCACCGCAGAGCGCGGTTTCACGTAGCGGCGACAGCCCACGCCGATGTGTGGTGGCAACGCCGGTGCTGCGGGGCGGCCGTGCGAGGGGCTGGGCTGAGCTGCCGCTAGAGGGCAAGGCAGATGCAGGGACCCAGGGCTCCGCGTCTTCCGCCTTGGCACTCGTGGACTTACTTAGCCCTGTCTTGAGTCAGTCCAAGTCCTTGGAACGGGCTTTGCACGCTTCATGCTTGCCTCAAATTCAGCCTCAGCGTAATTAGCGTAACAGATTTGGTTTTCTTTTTCCTGGTCATGTATGTTCGGGTTTAAACATCTTTTCCCCATAAGGCAGAAAATTCTGCTGCGAAGGTTTTAGGCACAGCATGGGTTATTATTTTGTGCGGGATTTTTCCTAGCCTTTGTTCCAAGGTCTGATTCAGCAGAGGTAGCAGAAGGAATCACTCAGCTGCTGCATATCTCCGGGCTCAGCAATCCGCATATGGTTTACAACATGCGAACCCTACAGTATTACACAGCCCCTTTGCAAGGCAACACCAGTCATTTGTCTTTGCTGTATAGAAAGTTTCCCCCTGACGAGGAGGAGATACTGAGGGACAGGCTGGTCTGTTCTGAATCCCATAGGTTACCATTGAAGTGGTGGATGGCCCCGACACCGAGACAGACAAGGAGCTGCAGAAAGAGAGCAGCAAGCCTAGCTGGCCAGTCCCATCACCCGACTGGAGAAACTGGTGGCAGAGGTCCTCCACCTTGACTCGCATGAGCAGCGGCGACCAGGACTACAAGTATGACAGCACTACTGAGGACAGCAACTTCCTAAACCCTCTCGGTGGGTGGGATAGTCATGCACCCAGTCACCGGACATTCGAGTCCAAGGAGCAGCCAGAGTATGGTAAGTTTGCGTTCCAGGCCTCTTATGGGCATCTTGGGATTGTAAAAACGAGTTTGGGGGAAACGAGAATGGTGAGGCATCGCTGAAAGTAGGCCAAGCAAAATAGAATTTTTCAACATGTGGCTTTTGTTCATCAGCTTTTAAATACAAATCTGTGCAGATGCACAAGCTGTACTGTGGTAGCTGCATTCCACTAGTAAGGCTATAATCTTGAAAATCATACCAGTTATCCCATAAGAGGACCTTTTTTTTTTAGTCCTATGCGTACTCTTTTTAAAAGCAAAGGAAACAAGGTTTTGTATTTATTTTTAGAGTAAGGATAAGTACAAATTTAGAATTGTGCGGTGGTTTGGGAACCAAAATATAATTATTGGATAAATAAGCAAGATGTAAAATGTGGTAGTATTTGGTGGATACACAAATAAGATGAATTATGTTGGTGCATGTGTGGGGAGTGGCATATGCAGCAGGAACATTGTGTATTTGCGTGTGTAATTCTCTTCCAGATGTGTCATGGCGAAAACAATTGTTTTCAGCTTGTTGTATGAAACAGTTGCAGAAACTAGAAACAGAGAGGAGCTACAGTTATTCACTGCCCCAAGGGGCTGTAACTAGCCACAGGGGAATGACTCAAGGGAGGTGAACTAATACCTGCTCACAGGTAGCGCAGAGCCTCTGGGATTTAAGTTGTATGTAAATACAGGGGGTTTTTAGTTAGGGCAGGGTTTCAGAGCCACAGTACTTTTATCCTGGCATTTCTGTTGCGGTCCCTAGATACTGCAGAGCGGCTGTCGTGCACTGATTCAGTCTTATTTTTCCCCTGTTTTCGTTAACTTTAAGTCCTAGAGCCTTACCAATTGAGAGAGACTTTTCGTGGAATGGCGTATTTAAACACATACATGTGTATTAAATTTTGTGGCCAGAAGATTAAAGTCTATCCCTTCTTTTTGCACCTGCATTTATTTGTGGGCACGCTTTATTGCCAACAATTCATATATTAGGTAGTTATTCATTTAGGTAAAATAAAATTGCTTTCACAAATAATTGTGGTAGAAAAAAATAATATGAGTTACAAATATAAAAATAGGAAGAACAGGTTGAGCTCCAGCTGAAAATCTAACGTGGTATATTTAATAGTAGATACTGTGTGTTTCATAATGCAGTATAAACAGTAGGTAGGTAGACCTAAAAATTATCCTAGAGCTCCTGGCTGTACACTAGTGCACCCTACTAACTGGAGAAGACTCCTGGCCTTCTACCTAACCTAAAATGTCATGTGCCGTTGGCCTAGCCCAGGAGGATGTAGCAGCAGGTCCTGCCCCTGTGGGGCTTTTATGCTGGTTCCACCCATTGGCCTGGTCACAGGTTTCACGGCTCTATCATCTCCCTCATCCTGCCCCTGCCAAAAAGCACCGCACGGCTCTGCCTGCCCTTGCTGGGCCTCCCAGGCTGGGCTCTGACAAGCATGGCACCTGCTCACCCTCCCTCACCTCTCCTCGCCAGCCACGGGGAGAAAAAAATTCAGAGTTGGAAAAGAGCAGGGAAGGAGAGCAGGGCTGGGGAGAGAGGGCGGATCGCATTTTTTCCTAAGACCTCTTATGCCTCTTCAGACTGCTGTAGTGCCCGCCTGTTGGCAAATCCCAGAATCACGGGTCTTTGCAGACAGGCGGTAGCTGTGTTCCCACCCATGTCACACCATGGACACCCGATTCAAGTGTGGTGGCTTCCCGATCGGCAGCAGTGTAAGAGAAGGAGGAAAAGCACGTAAGGTCCCTGTCGCGAGGAACTCGCATCTAGGCAGCTTGCGACGAGTAAGATATATAACCTTCCCATACTCCTGGCAATAAATGTTTAATAGCACCCCACAGAGTTGTCGTCAGTCATTACATATGGTACAAATCAAGTTACGTGTTCTACTAACCAGCTCAGGAAGCCCACAGACAGCATGGCAGTGGCGGGGGAGCGGGAATTGCGTGTAGCACAGAGGCCAGCGCAGGCAGGGATCTGTCCCTGTGTCTTGCCTGTACATAGGCGTTCAGCCTATAGCTATAGAGCGGGGCTGGCTCAGAGTCTAAACCCGATTTTGCTTTGCTACCAGTGCTGGTTTAACCCGAATGAGCAAAGGCTGCAAGTGATGATCGCAGGGTCAGTTAAACATCTCCTGTAGGTTGCAGAGAAATCCGTTAAGCCAGACATTCCCTAGTGAGAGACAACGCTCAGCTGGGGAGGCCAGTGGGAAGGCAAGAAAACTGGGATTGGTCGCTGGACTCCAGTTGGTGGCCTTCACAAGGTGGGATGTGCAACAGTCAACTCGGCAAACAACGGAGGCTTAGATACTTAGTTTAGATACTTAGATACTTGGTTTAGATACTTAGAGTGGCACCGAGCCATGGTGGGGCAGACTTGGTATCGTTTGCCCATGGCTGTCTACCAGAAGAGAACAAAATTCTGTTTCGTTTTCAGAAGGTTCCTGCTAGTAAAGAGTCAGATTTGATGTTATTTAATAATTCACACGAAACGCTACAAACTGCATGTTGTTCTGGGTGCAAGAGGCATATGCGGTTCCCTACACTCGTGGCAGTATTCCTGTAATATCTGTTTCCTGTTCAAAGGACTGAAAAACAAAATTGCAATTTTTCACACATGACCCTCAGCCTCCCATAGTCCAACATCCATTGTGTCCTAAAAATTAATTAAGTGAGTATTGTTGTGCTACCGCTGTGTGTTTTGAAAAGAAGAAAAAGAAAACTTCATTTACCCTGTGCCTGATTAGTCTGTGGTCAGAAAACATATTCCTATATACAGGGAAATTATGCGAATAGATGTGTACTGTTAGTTCATGACCCAGCTTTGCAGCTGAGGATTCTCAGCTGCCAAAAGGTCAAAAGAGAAAGGAAATATTTTTTCAAATAATGTTGCATGCATTTCCCCAAGGAGCATCAAGTGTGAAAACCATTTAAACAGCAGGCTTACGCCTGGCATTTAGCCCGAGCTTCAGGTAGAGACATCTGGATTCCATTCTTGTTTTGCCTTCTTAATAAAAAACACTACACAGTAGTTTTGGGTAGTAGGAGTTTTGTTTCTTCATTTCCTTCCTCATCTTTGTTCTTACGCAGATTATATTGACGGTGAGGGAGACTGGAGCCCGTGGTCCCTTTGCAGCGTCACCTGCGGGAGTGGCAATCAGAAGCGGACGAGGTCCTGCGGGTACGCCTGCACTGCCACCGAGTCGCGGACCTGCGACAGGCCCAACTGCCCAGGTGTGATCATGTTCACGTGAACTTCTGCTGTCGGAGGGGAGCGGGGAGAGGCGGTCGAGGGCGGGGAGGAGAGCCCTCCTGTACCCAAAGCCCGGGGCCCCTTTGTTCCCTGGCTAGGTAAGAGTTTCGGTGGGACGAGACACGTTGCTTTTCAAGGCTGTTTATGAAATGGCAGGTTCTTTGCTAGTAATAATTCGCTGCTAGATGCAGTCTGCTATCCCCTGGGACTTAAAAGACAAATACAGGCTTTTTTTAGAGTATGGCAGTCACTTTTGTGCACAGTACGTTTTGTATTCCAAAGGGTGTGATCTCCTCTCTTGAAACAAATTTGTATTAACTTTAGAATTTCAAAACAGCTGTGCTGACTGTTACCTCAGCGAGCTCATATTTTGCTGTGCAGTGAACGGGCATGCCTGTGTTGTGAACAAATAGCTCCTCCCCCAGTTACATGGCTTTTAAGTTTTGTGCCTAATGTATACAGAGTTGCTTTAAGACCCCATGTGTATTAATATGAAAAAAATACTTCAGATACCTGCTTTGCGTTTCACTCCAGAGATTTTGAGTTCATTGGGCGTTAAGCTACAAAATTTCCTGTCCTAAAAAGTGAATGTTAAGGTGGAAATGTCATCTCTGTTTCATTACACGGTGCTTGACAATTGGAGAATTATAAAACAGCAGGTTTGGTCCTGCAACAGCTGTGCACAATGGGGTGAAGGAACGTATAGTTTTGGCTTGAATGTATTCAGAAAATATGGCCAAGGAGCCTTACCTTAGCTCCTACCTGGCTGCAGTCATTGGCATTTAAATGCCAGTAACGGAGATGTCCTTACCATCGTGCAGTTTTTGCTTTGGTGACAGCAGGGCTGAGCACTCAAACCTACATCATAAAAATTTAAAGCTGATATGGAAAACTTTCCCATTGTGTTCTTTAAATGCTGCTGTGTGTTTGGATTTAGGCAAGTTTGTAACGCAGTGGTGCAGCAGTTGCCACAATGCATGGGATATGTGCAATTCCATTACTTGCCAAGGTCGGAGAGAAGTAAAAACACATGCCGTGGCGGTATGCATTTCACCGAGTTTACTTAATGACTCAGAAAGGCAGAAATCCTTAAACTGGAGGTCACGTTTTTTTAATGGGAAGTGAAATGTCAGCAGCACTGGAGAGAAGACTTAGACTTAGGAGCCTCAGTGAGAGAGCTGGAGAGAAGTTTCTCACTTGCAGGTAGATGCGTGCATCCATGGCAAGGTAATGGTTGCTAGGCAGTTCAGGAGAAAAATGTTTCTGGATGCTCTCATACATCCTAAAACCTCAATAGTAAGGGGTTAATTCCAGAAGAAAGCATGTAGCCCCCAGTTATATTCTCCAGTATTTATTACCAGCTAGCATCAAACAGTGGCAAACTTGAAAGAATATATTATGTCATATAACAGACCCCCAACGATCAGCAAGCAAAATATATTCACTCTTTGAGGCTGTGCTGACATTTTTAAAATTACAAGGGCAAAGCTCAGCTTCTGCTGTTTATAATTCCAGCAGTGAATTACTGCCTTGTAATGGGTACTTGGGTATCTATTATTCTGCAGCTACTGTTGGAGTTAAGGCAAAACCCTATGATAATTTTATTGAAAAGCTGCCTGAGGCTGTTTTGAAGCTTTGCAAGTGACTATTATGCCCCAGTTCAGGAGATCAGGAGAAAGTTCATTGGCAAGATGGATGGTGAACAGACTTCATTATTAACCATATAGTTATCACGTATTAAAGAGCTTTCTGCTCTCTTTGGAGGTCTTTAATTCAGTAGAGAGGAAAAAAAACACAAACCTGTTCAAATGCTTCTTTGAAGAGACATTTGTTTTAAGGCTACATCAGGGAACCATTAGGCTGGTAGGCAGGCCAAACTAAAGCAGCAATGAAAGGATGTTTACTTTGGCAAGATCAATTAATACATTTTTCTGGCAATCCGTGTTTCTCTCTACTGATAGCAAACACTTAACTGGAGGTTGTTGGAAGATCCTGATATTTCAAGATTTTATTTGATTTTGTTTGCTTGCTAGAGGTGGTAGGGGATGGGATTGATTGGAGAGGCTATGTATCTCTCGCCTACTCACACCTTTCAACTCCCTAGCACTGGGAGAGACCAGCAAGCGCCAGTCTGCTTGTAACAATGGCATCATTTTTCCTTGTACTTCTTGAAAATGGTTGCCCACATATGGATCTGAACTTACTCACCCGTCTTCAGGCTCTGTTTTAGAAAGTGGCACCAAGGCTGTCTCCTTTAGACATCCCATTTTACCCGGGGCTTTAGCGCTTCCGTTAGGACGCTTGTTTTTATCTTGTCAGTCCCTCGTGGTACGTGCTCTGGAGAAGACGCTGGTCCCATAAAGCTGACCAGGTGGCTGTTGGTGTAGTGCGTGCAAAGCTCCTCCCTGAATTACTGGGAGATGCTGGCAAGCCTTGCATCGGGAAGAGGAGGAAAAAAATCGGTTCCCTCGCTGCTGTCCCTGCGCTGCATTCGTAACTGACCAGTTTGTTGCTTAAATATAATCTAAGCTCTAAAACTTAAAAACTTTTGAACTTTGGGCTAAGCTAATGCTCTGTCTTCCTAACACCACAGATTCCTTGGTCATTATACTTTTAAATGAACGCTCCCTCCAGCAGCAACTTCAGATTACTTCCCTGCCAAACAAAAGCACCTTGCAGAACTGCGGAAGGAGGGGATAGCAGGGAGGCAGCTGATTGCATTGTTTGCAATAGGAAAACACCACCACCCCTAACCTGTGTTTGTCTTAGGGATCGAAGATACCTTCCGGACAGCTGCCACAGAAGTCAGCTTACTTGCAGGAAGTGAAGACTTCAACGCTACCAAACTGTTTGAAGTTGGTAAGCAGCCTCGTCAATCTTTCAGTAATAGATAAGGGACTTCCTTAGATTTTCCTGTTTTGTCTCTCGCTGCGGGACCGAGATTTTGAGTTTACCATTTAAAATGTCAGTAATAATGGCCATTTATTATCTTGCTTAAGTTTATGATCTGAACCTTAGCTTGCTTCTGTCATAGAATCTTTCCCCTCTTAAGTCTTAGCAAATTTCTGTGCTGCTTTCATTATAAAATGGTGATTCTCTGTCCTAGTTCAGACAAGAGCTGTAAGGCTCCACAGTAATGCAGGGGAAAAAAAAATCAAATGCTGTTTAGCATTTTGCTGAAATAGCGTTGAATGAAAGATACTGTAAAAGCATTTTAGGTACAGCTGTCACATTAAAAAAAATGACAATGACTTTTATGAGCATGCATAGCTTTTGTAACTGTGTGCGCTGCAGTGGAGCTTGCCAAAGCAATTTTATAGGGCGTGACTTGATACTGATCTACCTAAAACTCAGCCCAACCTCTATAATGTTCTAATTTCACCCCTCCAACAAAACTATAGTGTGGCCACTCTTAGACACTGGATGCTGGACTAATTGGATAAATAATGTAATCCAGCACCTCCCTCCTATGGTGGTAGGGCACAATAGTTAATGACAGCCAAGATAGGACTCTTTAAGGAGACAGAAAAACAGGACACAGATCACTAAGTAAATATTTTGCAAGAATGTTTGCTGTAGGATTTTTAGGTCCCAGTCTTTGCCTTACTCCAGAGTCCTGTTAAGTACGTAAGTGTGGAGCAAGATGTGCAGGTTTTTTTTGAAAGCCCGTAGCATGATACAGACACCTTAAATAATGTTTTACGTAGGAGACGTTTAAATGGATTCTCCCAAGACTCTTGCAAAATAATAAAGCTCCAGTATTAAATATGCTACTAGTCTATAAATCTCTTCAATCCCAGCTATAAGTCATGGCTGTGGTGCCATTAAATCCTCCTAATGTACAGACACTCTGATATTATGTCACATATGCCCTTTTAGAATCTGAATCACTTTGGGCTGCGTTTGCCAGCTAAGATGTCAGTCTCCAAGTTTGAACTACAGTTGCTTGAAATACCCCTTTGGGAAGATGGAGACCAAACAGAAAAAAGTATTTGTTAGTTAAAAGAAAGACTGAATTAGGGCTTAATAATGAACTTCAGAAAAAGTAATCCAGGCCTTACTTGCCAGCTTCGTATTTCTAGCGTCATGAGAAACTTAATCCTTCAACATCTGAATCTGCTGTTCTTACAAGGTGAGTGTGTGGACTAGGGGTTTAAACTGGAGACTGGCATCAAATCACTGTGATTTCCCTATTTCAGTTCTGTCGCTTGTAAACCCACGATAGCGTCTCTTGTGCTGCATGGGGATATCGGCAGCTGAATTAGAATTTGCCAGGTATAAGAAATGTCAGAGATTCTCACTGGCATGGTGCTGGACTGCAGTTCAGACTAGCACTGCCTGAGGCCCTAAAGGCAGTCACACATGCCATTTCTTCATCTGACAAGACAGCACACGATCACATCGCAGGCAGGCAGGCAAGCTTTGACCGCCCTTTCTTTCCTAAGCAAAGCACTGGTGCTGAACAGTTACGCGTTACTCATTTGTTATCACCGATCATACGAACTGGGATGCTGCATAATGTATCTGACGTTTCCATTTCCTGCCCTTGAACAGATACTGATAGCTGCGAAAGATGGATGAGCTGCAAAAGCGAGTTCTTGAAGAAATATATGCACAAAGTGGTCAATGATCTTCCCAGCTGCCCATGCTCCTACCCCCGAGAAGTTGCCTACAGCACTGCTGAGATCTACGATCGAATTAAGAGGAAGAACTTTCGCTGGAAAGATGCAAGCGGTCCAAAGGAAAAACTGGAGATCTATAAGCCCACTGCACGATACTGCATCCGCTCCATGCTCTCTTTGGAAAGCACAACGCTTGCAGCGCAGCACTGCTGCTATGATGATAACATGCAGCTGATTACCAGAGGGAAAGGGGCGGGTACACCAAACCTGATCAGCATCGAATTCTCAGCAGAACTCCATTACAAAGTGGACATTCTGCCTTGGATTATATGCAAAGGTGACTGGAGCCGATACAATGAAGCACGGCCTCCAAACAATGGGCAGAAGTGTACAGAAAACCCTTCCGACGAAGACTACTACAAGCAATTTCAAGAAGCGAGGGAATACTGAGAAGATTTTCCTGCTCTTCAGACACAAAATAGCATTCGTTTCCTGGATGCCAAAGAACTGATAACGGCTGCTGCATTGTCTCCCTGACAGGGGTTGATCAGTTTCTTTCTAATGAATGTATATAGTTGTAATATAATACATAAGTATTTTTCATAGTGTGTGTAATTTATAAACACATAGCTCTCTATCTCACACACACCTATTTTTACATACAGACATACATAAAACTTGTCCTGGTAGGATTTTATACTGCAATACCGTTCATTTAATTATGTGCATTTCATTTTATTCCCCAACTGTAACGTAAGTGTGAGGTGGGGGGGGGGGGGCAGCTGCCATCACCATCAGGCGCCAAGGCCCCAGCTGAGGAGGGCACATATTTAAAAGTTGTTATAAACAATAGGATTGAAGAATGTACTCTTCCATATGGGAACGGTTTACAAGATTAATGCACCTACAGCATCAGTTTTCTCTATAATTGATTTCATGAGTAGTCATATCCAAGAAAGGAAGAATTTTTTTTTGGAAGGGCAATACTCTTAATACTAAAGTGAATAGAGACAGTTAGTAGCAATTTTTTCTTGGAATTCCTCCTCTTACCTTTTAGCTCAGGTCTTTGTAGTCCTTCTGGGGTGGGCTTGCAGGGAGACGTAGCTGTGGTTTTTCTACGGAGCAGAAGAAGTCCCAGTGCAGTGGTTCTGCAGGAGTTACAAACAGCCTGCGCCTGGAGACATCTCAGATGCGGAGCTACAGCTGTCAGGGCTTACGTCTTATGCTGGGGAGCAGATCTCCAGGGCAGCTACCTGTAAACTAAGCATGCCATAAGTCTTTGGAGGAGTGAGGCCAGAGAAGGAAACCATGTCAAAGGAAAAAAAAAATCAGTTACTTCCCAATTTTTAATATAAAGAGTGTTTAGATCTGCTTGTTTCTTTCTTTTAAGAAAAGAAAGAAGTTTATTTTTTTAAAGAACAGGACAAGTGGAATACACATTTCTAAGTTCCCTGAGATACAGCATGTAACCAGCCCTTTTCCCCCATTTATCATACACTGAGTGCACAGTGTCCTAGAGAAGAAACTATTCTTTAAGGAAGCTGTCTGGGAGGAACTATTGGTGAGTTAAAATGTCTTAATTTTTTTAAAAAGCTAGCATTATTTTTGTAAAGTATTTATTGAATTGTAATAATAACTCACATGCGGGATATGTCTCTAACGTGAAAGGCTTCTGTAGATGGAACTTGATTGCCACGAATAAGACTGTTGTTAGGCAAAGGTTTTACTTCCAAATTTTTATAAAGTGCAAGTTTACATACATAATCCTGTAATTAAGCAGCCGATACCTGCATTCTTATGAAAGATAAAAATTACACCATGGGTAAATAAATACTTACAGTTCCATCCTGTAAAAGGCTGTCTTGCTGCAAGTCAATGTCTTCATTTGGAAAACGAAGGCTAAACGTTACTAGAGAAATGCCTGTTTTCAGGTGATGTGGTCTGACACACGTATGTGCACTGCATGGGGAACCTCACACAGTGGTAAAGCCCATCTTGCATTGCAGTCAGTCTTAGCTAAAAGATTCAAGACAGCCACGAAGGACAAGTCCTCCTGCTAGATACATACACACATAAACGCCGTAGAGCTCTTCTCTAGCTCTGTTGGCCTTTCAGGTGCTGGCTGATGGCGACTTCCCGGATGGACGTGTGCACGGTCCCCCCCCAGCATTAACATACGCGTAATCAGTCCGCTGAGTCTGGGAAGCGTCAGGCCTGTGTAGGTCTGCCCAGGTGCTGCAGATCAGGGGATTAAAAAGCCACCTGGGCCTTGGACACCCGCTCTGACCCAACATCTGGTGCATACGCTGCGAAGGCTCTCCCCGGATCTGCCAGAGCTAGTCTGACAGGCTGCAGAGCCTCAGCGCTGTACGTACGCTCCAGGTTTCCAGAAACACAGCGGTCCAGGCAAAGCTGCTGCACATGTGCAACAGCAACCGACCTACTGAGGTAACTTCAGTGGCTGGAAATCTTGGCCAAGTCATCGGATCTTCCCAGATGCAGGCTTGAGTTGGAGGTGGGGGGGAGACGTGGATATATTCTAGCGCTAGCTGGTAGTAACAAAACATGGTTAGTTGAGCAAGAGGGTAAACATGGGGATCGCCCCTTAATTTTTATAGAAACCAGGTTTTGTAAATTCTTGCAAGGTCATAAGAAGGAGCCACTAGCTGGCGGAGCCAGTTAAATTGACAGCAGATGGATGAACAGCATAAGCAACTCCAGGATCAGTCAGTTAATAGGGAAGACAGGTATTTTCTGCAACATGGGGAGAAAGCTCTGCTTTTTACTTCACGTAGCAGCATGGGGGAACAACAGCCTCGGGTTTCTCTGGGAGGGCGATGAGAGGGCAGTCACAATTCTTGAAATATAAAACACATCCCTGCAGTTCATAGATTAATAAATGATGGTACGATTGAGAAATGCTACTACACCATTAATACTGAACATAACAAGGTGGCAGGGAAGAGGAAAAAAATTATTCTAATAAATGAAATGACGCACAAAGTTTCACGTGTTACCACTCATAATTTGCCAAGGCTAGAAACTCCAAGGGAGCCTAATAACCACTGATAAGGACCTACCAGGTTTTTCATAGGATGAGTCCTGGAGCACAGATCAAGAGAGTATTCGCGCTTCTGCAGTCTTAAGCAACAGTCTTCATTAAAAACAAACTCAGTCCTGTTTTATAATAAATTATGATCAATTCAGGGCTGGGCTGCTTTTTTTCTTTTCTTCTTTTCTTTTCTATTTTCTTTATCTCCTTTCCAACGACTAAAATTGCACCTGGAATGACTTTGTGTAGGAGTCCTTAGCAAGGTGCTGGACTTTACCATGGCCAAATTTGGCTCAGTTGCTTAAATATAGAGCTCTTCATATGAGAATAAGACCTGAGGAAGGGTTTGTGGTCTTACGTTCCTAGGCCCAGGCCGGTACTTAGAAGAAGCTGTTGTTATGTTTCTAAGTAAGTTACCCCAGAACGGGCATATTGGAAGACCCAACCAAAGATATGAGGGGGATTGAAACAAGCAGAACTAAACAGGGCTCATAGTCTCCACACTGAGAAATCCACAGAGAGTCCCCTACCGGTAGCCATCCTGCTTCCCAAAAGGAAACTTAAAATACAGACTTTGAAGCAACCTCTCTGTACCAGAGCAGGTCCATTTACCTCTTGCTCATCAGCAAAGCCAGAGGAGGGTGTTTTCACCTCCTGGCCTCTTGTTCCTCTGCACTACCTTTCTCTTGAGCAAGCACAGCTGTTTGTGCAGCAAAAGGAACCAGTCAAGTCATCCGAGTTATTTTAAACCCCGATCAATCAACAGATACCGATTACCGTAGGGCTTTAGAGTCGAGTTGGCAGGAACACCTTAAGCTGGCACCGCTGCTGAGAAAGATGTGTGGAGCAGTGCCCCGAGGCAGCCATACATGGCTTGAATGCATACCTTTGATGGTTAAAAGGATGAGTGGGCCTGGCTTCACATGGCCCGGACAGCTGCTGAGCAGCAAAATTCCACTAACATAACCCGCAGTGATGCATATGGGTTATAGGACAATATAGCGAAAAACAAAAACATACACACATTCACAAATCCCTGCAGTCCTGCATTAGTTACCAGCTGCATTTTGCCCCCCCCCGCTGTGCAAAATGGTTAGCACTGTCAACACAATGCATTCTTTCAAAAAATGCTAGTGAGTTCATAGGCCTGCCTTTTCCATATATAGCATTTTCATTGAGATCGTAGGGTTGGGTGCAATGAACAACTGATGCACCTGACACTTTCAATTGAGTGAGGTCAGGCGAGTCGAAGGCAGGAGAAGGGGGAAAGTAACCGTTCCCAGTTGAGATCTGCTGCTTCATGGCAGGGGATGCATGTCAGTGTATATGTGAGCTGCTTAGCAAGGGGATGCCCCTGCGGTGGTCTCCCTGCTCGGCAGCAGCAGGAAGGCAGGGAGGGAGCTCCTGCACCTCGTGGTGGTGGCCCAGGGAGCTGCCTGAGGCTGAGGAACCCCCGGGGCTCCCCCAGGCCTCTCCCCTTGCTGCTTGCTCCATCAAGGCGCCCCTGGAGCTGCCCAGCAGCCAGCGTGGCTCGCTGCAGTGGGTGCCAGCTGGGCGGCACTGCCCTGGCTTACGCTCAGCAGCACAGAGTCACGCATTCATCCATCCTCGGAGAAAATTACTCACGTTCAGGCTGGACAGACTACACAGAAACCTGGTGAGTGCCATTCCTAGCAGGGTCAAGAAGCTGGCAGGGGAGGGAGCCTGTTTATAACCCACCCAGCCGAAGTTACTCTGCAGGCTCCGTACAGTCACGCACACGATCATCTGACACCACGCGAGGAGCAATGGCAGGGCAAGGTGATCTCTTTTTAACGCAGGAAAGGAAGCCTGAAAAACAGATATGGACAAGCTCGGATCTCTCTGCACTCACTGCATGCACCTGCAGAGGCACAAGCACGGCCGTGTCCCTCCCTCCCACACACAGGGAGCCCACGGCACTTAGGAGGGAGGGCATGAGCAGGAAGAAGAGCAGCACTAAGCACGGGAATAAATATGGCACTTTTTTTTCCAGCAAACTGGTGTGAGTGAGTGTATGCTGCTGCCTGGCTGCATGGCATTTATGTGACAGCTGAGAGAGCATGTGTTTTTCTACCACCAGTTTCCCCCCCGCTCCCTTTGTAACTTTTAATGGAAAAATGTGTGGGCAGTTTCCATTATGCCTGCACTGGTTCAGACAAATTAAGGGGTTGGCTAAGAAATCACTGGTTTCATATTTCATACAAAATACACACACATGCATATATTTATATATCTATGTAAATTAATTTAGGATATCCTCTAGTCATGCACTTTACAGCAGTACGTTGTCTGCAGGAATGGACCTGGGGCAGGGCGCTTCCCTTCAGCCTGCACAGGGGGTGAGGCTATTTTTGCACTTGCAAGGGGGAAGAAGGGCTGGGAAGCTGAAATGGCAGCAGTCATTCTCTGCCTTTTAATTTCTGAGTGGCAGGTTTATTCATTTTTCCTTTTCAGCTGCATTGCTAAAGCTACATATGCC
Organism: Theristicus caerulescens; assembly: GCA_020745775.1. NCBI lineage: Eukaryota > Metazoa > Chordata > Aves > Pelecaniformes > Threskiornithidae > Theristicus > Theristicus caerulescens. Next base: position 120,582,464 of record CM036561.1, on the reverse strand, counting down.
TTTTATGACTGTGCTAATTTTCTATCAGTTTAGGGAGTTATAAATTTTTTTTCCTTGTTTGTTCTCTATCACAAGAAGGAGCTTGGCGGGGCGATTTTTAAACACACAGAGAAGCTTTTCATTCAGTAAAATGCACAATTTATAAGGCATGCAGAATGTTATATTCTGGAAGTGATAGCACTATTACCCAGGTCAAACTGGCCAAACCTAACAAAACTAAGTGTGGGTGGCTCTAGCTTTCAGAGGAGTGCTTAGATAATATTTCCTTTTTAAAACTGGGCAAACAACATTACATGTGTTAAGTAAGTGTCAGAGTTTGCTGTTTATTGCAGGCCTGACTGATGCTTTGCCTACAGTGGAACAGTGCTTCACTCTATGGATTTCAGGAGGGCTCTGGTATGACTCTGAGACATGCCTGAAGCAAGGGACAACATCTGCACACCATGGTGGTAGATGCAGGATGTGAGTCAGAAAGTTTGGGGAGCAGAGAAGGTTTGGGAACCAGGTCCCTCTCCAAGCACCGTCTTCCGGGCTGGCTCCTGCCTCTGCACAGTGGTGCTTAACCCATTCGTTTGTCCCCAAAGCCAAGCTGCAGCCATTCCCCCCCTTCCCCGTGTCCCAGGGGCGGCTCTTGAGGCGACATTGCTCAGCCACAAAAAACAGAGCCCAGGGCACAGCTGGCCTTGGGAGAAGCCCAATCTGGCTGATTAGGGCTCTCTGAGTCAGGTAAGAAGATGGGAAAGGTGCAAATGGACTTGACCATGCAGACAGAGGGATTCCTGTGTCCCACTGTCCTCAGCAGTGTTTACTGGCAGGCAGTCAATGGGGAGCACCTTCAAACCACGGCACAGCCTGGCTTCATACACCTCCCGCCTGCCAAAAAAGCATGAGAGCAAATCTCAAGCAGCTCACCAGCACTGCCACGGTCCCCATCACCCCCAAAATGGATAGACGATCCAGCCTGGCACGACACTTCTGTCCAAGGCCAGCCTCCAACAGCAGGCAAAAAGCAGGTAACAGGAATGGAAATTATTTCTGGCCAGTACAGAGAGGAAACAACAGTGCATTGAGTTACAAAGTGGCTTCATTAAGGGTCACCAAAATTTAAACTGGCATGTGGGTAATGATATCCTGAAGGAGAACGGATCAGAGAGGGGCAAGTCTGAAGCAACAAAGCAAGTCTTGAAAAGGAGCCTAGCAAAGGAAATGCTGAAGCAGTGCCCACATCCCCAGCAGGCTGAGGACTTTGCTTGCCTGGCCACACACTCACAGACCCATTCCCCAACTATTGCACCACGTGTTTAATCACCACTAGGTGCACAATACCAGAAAAGCCAAATTAAAAGGTACAGCTGGTAGGTGTAAGGGGAGGAAAAGTTACTGAGCCTTTTTTCCTCAATAACAGCCCACATGGCCTCATGCTCACAGAGGCCGCAGCACAGTGGTAGCTGCACCACAGCTTTTAGCTGTCTGCAAGAGGTCGATGGTGGTGGTTAACCTTGACAAATAACTATGTTTTGCCCTTGCCCATAGTGGCACAGCCATCAGTATTCCTGTAATTTAATGCGGCTTTTGCTCAAAAGGTCAACCCCCTTTCTCTCACGCCCGTATAAACCACCCAGGACAGTGGGTTTGCCCCCCTCCCGGCACCACTGGCTGTACAACAGAGCAGGGGTATTGGCTTGGGTCACTTTGCAACCAGCCTCTTTCCTCACAAGGAAGGGGAGACCTGGCCTCATCTTCCTAGTGAACAGGCAGGACGCACAAAGTCACCAGAGATCCACAGGCTGGAGGTGGGAGAGGATGCTGACCCAGCCTCAACCTCAAACACAACCGCATCTATCATTGCTAGGTTGGGTGGCTTGGTTAGAAACACAGCATTGTGTTTGCAGCCGGTGGGACTGTCCCATGGCTTCAGTCCGTGAGAAAAAAGGACAGCAGCAGCGTGCTCTGTGTCTGATGGGCACCAGGACTGATGGGGTGGGAAGGTGGGAAGCCCTGAGAGCTACGTACTTCGGCAGTGCAGCAGATGACAAGATCCAATGCTGCCAAGCTGAACCTCAGTCCTGGGATGGACACAGCACCCAGGCAGCCACGGCAGGAGCTGGGCCTCATCCGCACCAAAGGGACACGCGGAAGGAGAGCTGAGCTTTGATGACTAAGCCACCGTCAGGGGGTCTTTGGCCTGCATTAGAAAGGAGATGAGACCAGATCACCCGGCTGTAGAAGAGGAGATCTGCAAGGCCAGGGAGTCCCACGGGACTATCCAGTCCATTGGACACCTCCAGGCTGGTAATTACACTGTGAGCTGCAAAAGTTGCTTTAACCAGAGCTTAAGTAGGGAACAGCAAATTTGATAGAAAGTGCAAGGTTTTTTTTTTTGTTTTCCTCCCAAGAACATCCACCTGTTTCTCCCACAGATTGCCTTCTGCAAAATTTTCCACCACTTTCAGCAGGCATATAGCTGCTCTCCAACCTCTTCAAAGCCAAAGCTCTCCAGAGAGGTTCATCGTCTGGCAACAAAACAAAGGAACAGCAGCAGCTATCAACCCACACACAGCTAAATGACATCTGCCATGTCATTGCACCCCAAAAATGTCAAGAGCTGCTGGGCCCTTCTCTGTACCAGCACTCCCCGTTTTTCTACCCACTGGCTGAGGTTTTCAGGTAAAGCCAGGTGTGGACTTCAGTGAATACCATTGCAACCAGCTAGGACTGTTTGAAAGCCTCCTCTGAAAGACACCATGCCAATACGATTGCTGCTCACCCTGGGGTGCAGGGGACAAGCGGCAGCACCCCTCCTACCGCTAACTTGTCCTGTATCAGCTTTGCATGAACGTGGTCGCACATGGCCCAGGCATCACTGCATCTCTGAGCTCTGGGGTCTGACAGCACAGCTCAGCACCACTGTGGCAATGGCCACTGCATTGCCCTGACTTATCCCAAGATACTTCTCATGCCAGATTTTTCTTTTTTTAATGGGAAGAGGCAAAACCAGACCTCCTGCATGAAGAAAATTTGTCTTTTCTGGACAAATTCCAGCATGAGGAGGGTACTTTATACATATGGGCTCTCTTTCATGTTTGATTGCTGGACTAAGATCACATTGTTGTCCAGCTCAAGGGGGAAAAAAAAGAGCAAAAACCACACAAATCAGGAAAGCATTAGGTAAACTTAGCTAAGAATACATCTTCTGACCAAATGGAGAGCGATGCTCTTTCATATAATTAGACTGTCTGCAGGAAGTCAAAAAGAACAAACTGTGATGCTTTCAGTGCTGTGGGAGACGTGCAATCCCCAGGAGACGATCACGTCTCTTCCCCAAAGCATTGGGTCAGCGTCCCTGGGCAGGTTGCAAAGGGAGAGTGCGGTTTAAAACGCCCTCAGAAACTCTATCATTGCATTGCAGTTCCAAATGCCATCCCTCATTCAATGAAGAGATATGCATATATGAAAATAACATGTGAAAACAAACCCTGACTGATCAAAAAGTGTTTGAATACTGTCTTCAGATTTGCACAAGGTCAGCAAAATGCTGGTTTTGGCAGTTTTTAGCAAGGGACGGTGGCCCAGCCAGCGCAGGAGGTCAGATGAATGGGACTGTATTGCACACTAGAGGGAAAGATCCTCTGTACCAACACAAAGCATCAAACGATAAATGATCCTGTCCTTCATATAATGACTCTTTCCGTAACAACCTCCTCCTTAATGGGAGTGCCACAAATAAACATTGAAACGCGCAGGCACAGCAATGGGCATATGGGCCTGACACCCACGTTTCTGCTCAAAGCCACCTATGGAGAGCAGTAGGGATACAAAGAGCCAGATCCTTCACCCTCCAAAGTCAACAGCGAGGCTCAAATCATCTTTAGCCCAGTCCGTTGTTTCGGGAATGAACTTTTTACCAAGAAGAAACAAGTAAACATTTTCCATTCTCTTCTCTTCCTAGACATTGAGCAAGAGTAACTTGTAAATTGCTTCCAGCGACTTCGAGACAACAAGGGAAAAAACAACTATCAACAAGCATTACACTCGTTGCTTCACACGAAAACAGTTATGAGACTGGAGGGATCCTGACAGGCAATTGGAAAGCATTCCTTTTTATGCTAATTTTATTGTATTTTAGACCAATTTTCCATGATTTAAAATGTGCGATGTAATAAAGAGCTGGAATGCCTTCTTTTGTCATAATACTTCACACCCAAGGCCTCAGAGCACTTTTGTGAATCAAACTCTGCAATAGTTTTGCAAAGCAAATGGACTAGGAAGCGAAGAACTGGAAATAGAGGGCAGTTTTCAGAGCTGGTGGTGGTCACAGAGGAGCCTATAACAAAACCAGAGCAGCATCCGGTATCTGGCATCCCCGGTCCCGTGCCGGGACCACGGGCTCTTTCCTTCCTTGGGCGGACGTCTGCTGTCAACCCACCAGTTCCCTTCACCTGGCACTGCAGCTCCTCACCTGCACATCCACGCTGCACTGCACCCCGGCAATGAAAGAAATTTGGAAAGAAAGGTGAGATGGTTTCATCGAGGGAGGAAAAGGTAGGAAATGGCCAAGGAAACATTGCGCATTTTGCACTATTTCAGGTCCTCCCCAGGAAGGAAACAGCATCAGCTATCTTAGCATCATTGCTAACCAGACCATAGCTAACTGGGACCATTTGACGGTCCCAGTTCAGTTCTCACGGACAAGCAGCCCCACTGCAAGAGCCAATTGTAACTGGCGCTGTTAGACAAAGAGCTCAAAGCCTGAGCAAACATAAAGGCTGTGCTGCTCCTTGGAGATCCCACACAAACACATATGGGTGAGGCTTTTTAGTACTCCCATGCAAAAGAACTTGCCTATAACCATAGGCAATGGTAATGCAAACTTCATTAGATTATTGGCACATAGCTAAAGGGCTTCAGGGGACTACGAGCTGTTAGCTTAACTATACCCATATAGCAAAGCTCATATAACCCCTTCCTGAGAGCACTCCTCCACCACAAGCAGAATTTCCAGACAAAACGAGGAAGAAGCTGGGGCCTTTCCACCAATACAGCCTTTCTCACATGAGCATTATGGTAAAAAAATAAAAATCAATTATCTGCCGATGCTTCTTATGAGCAATAGTCAGCCCCTATTTAGGTGGGACAGGCAGGCTTAGGCAGCAAGACCACAACCATGCCCAGTATGGTTTGCATTGCTCTCCATACTCAGTATGTTTCTATGCCACAATGCAAAACCTCTCCACGTCCCTCTCAGGAGTCTCAGCTACTACAAATATTCATGAGCTAATTTTCCCCACAGCTTTAAAGTGTGAAAATCAATATTATCCTCATGATTTTTAGGGAAACTTACGATGTCAAGAGAATTAACCCGGCCAAAGTCAGAGAAGAAGGGCTGTGGCAAAACTGGGAACTGACTATAAATCACTTTTCCCATAGATCTCCATCTTACTTCTAAAGGCATAAGCACTACTAGGGAAGATCACTGGAACAGAAGTGGTTTTAATGCTGATATTTTCTAAGATTTTAGTGATTATGTCTCATTTCCACCATCAGTTTAGACAGAAACTGAGCAGCCACCACGTTGTGCGAGGCAGAAGCCTGTGCCCATATTAAACACTCTCCATACCTCAAAGAAGCACACGTACGAATCCTCTGCGCCTCGAAGAGTATGAAACAGGGTGCATGCAGACAGTGCAGACGGCACAGACATTTGCTCTCGGCGGCTGTCAGGAATGTGCCGCTCACGGGGCGGCTCGATGATACACCGTCCTGCATCCAGGAGGGCTTTGTTCTCTGTGGGGTGAAACCTCAGCCTTCAGTTTATTAAATGCAATCGCAGAAGCCAAAAGGATGAGTCACAAAGCCAGTTGTGTAAGCATGCATATGATGAAAGCAGAGGACATGCATTTTCTTCACAGAGGTTTGCCTGGGTCTGGCAAAGTCCTTCTGATGGGCATGGGCGAGCGGCTGGGGCATAGCCCCCATCCATCACCTCCCACCCGATGCCAGAGAGGGCTCAGGCAGCTGGCCTGGGCAGGTATTAGCCGCAAACCAGCCACAGAGCAACAAAGCAAACAGCAGGTACGGACGCAGCGGCGGGGACACACTGGCACGCACCCTCCCCTGCAACACCAGCTGTAAAGCTCTCTCTGTTGCTAGCCAGGATTTGGCCAAAAAAAGGGGAGCTGTGAGCCCTGTCCACCTCCCTTGGCTACAGTGCTGCCTCGCCCTGCCTCGCTGGCCACATCAGCTCCCAACCTACCTTCTCACTGCCCCTGTCCCCTAGCTCCTTTTAAAAGATAAATTAGGAAAAGGGAAGGGAGAGGAAGAGGGATGAGCACCCCTAAAGCTCCACCAACAAAAGCTGCTGGCACAGGACACCTTCGCCAGCGAGCAGATTGCAAACAGCATCGACTGTGGGATACAAAACATACAGAAGCAAGGGCTGCAGCATGTCCTGGCTCAAGCTGGGCAGCATTTTTCTGATCCCCCTCCCGGCTCAGCAGATTTCAAAGCCTTCGCCAGGACCAGACACCTGCCCGACCACAGGAGCCGCAGCGGGGCGGGCGGCCTTTCGGCAGGACTGGATCCTGCCTCTCCTCTGCATTGGGTCTGCGCAAGAGGCTTTTGCTTGGGAAAACCAGGGCTGCCTGTGGAGCAGCACAGGGGAGAGGAAAGGGGGAGCAAACACCTGCGGGTGCTGCTGCTGCTGCTGCGGCAGAGATGTCTTGACCTCAGAGAGGGACCTGCTCGTATCCCCACAGGGTCTGGAAGGAAAACAAAAGCTATGGCTTAAAATCAGCTCCGGGGACAGCTGTGCCTTTACTTTGCCATCGCTCACAAGTTTCCACCCCACGGCTGTGAGCTCCTTTGGTGCTGTAGGGACACCCTTGGAAAAGCAACCAGGGGTCGGATCAGCTTTGTTCTCCTCACCCAGACTGTCTCTTTTCCTTACCCCCTGCTTCCAGCCAGATGTGCTCACTGCCTCTCTCCTGCCAGCCCTTGCGTTCACCCTGGTGTTAATTCAGCAATTCAATTCAGGAAGCTGATCCAGCTGAAATCCTCAGCAAGAAAAAAAAGAAGTTTCCAACCAGAATATAAGCACTGCCTTTGAACACAAAAACCTTCCTAATTTGTTTAAAAAAACATAGAAAAAAAGAAAGAAAATGACTGAAGTGTCTTCATAAAAATCTCCTTTTAAGTTGAAGAAAAGTAAACCATAAACACCATAAACTGAGTGGAAGAGGAGATGGTGCCTTTACCAAAAGAGACATCAGGCTGTATGGAATTCATCACTGGTTTACTCTTTTAAAATAAATCAGCTGGCAAAGTTATGATGCGACCTACTTAATTTGTTGTCTTGAAACTTGACAAGCATTTAAGATTTGTTCCCAAAGCCTGGGAAAGGGGCGGGGGGGGGCGGAATGCAGGCACCATATCCAAATCCCTGCATGGAGACGCTGTCCTCTTTTAGCCACTACAAAAAGGCACCACGACAGCAACCAGTGGCTGCAGCAGTGCTACTAATGAGAGGAAAATTGGGCTCCAGCGGCCCTCACAAGGAAGTCCAGTCCATTGTCCTTCCTTAAAGCAGGTCGAACACAGTGTTTCTACCAAAGATTGGTTCCATATATTTTGAGAAGTTTCTGCTGATGGAGGTTTTGCTCCACACCTGAGCAAGCTATCTTCCTCAACAGAAAGTTTTTGAATAAGCCTCCTTCCTTTCTGCTTCAAAGGCCATGCACCCCTTTCTATGGCTAACAGACATGGAGAGCAACGCCTTCCCTTGCTCCTTGCAGCCGTCCTCTACGTAGCCAGAGGTTGTTACTGCACCAAGCCCTTACTCTTGTCTCTTCTAGGCTACCATATCCAAAGCAAAAAATAGGCAATAACACTATACAGCTCCATCAAAAATCCAAAATCTCCTCACTCTTTCCCAAGTAAGACACCAAAAAAACTCACTGACACCACCAGAAGCACAGCACTGCACAAAAAATGTGGCCCAAGGGCTCCAGAAACCCAAAAGTTTGGCAAGTATACCTTAGTGCTTTAATTAAAAATCCTTGATAGATTTGACAGTGCTTGGGTGTTTTGCATTTTTTTTTTTGTAGGGGAGAGAAATTGATTCTATCTACCTGGGTGTAATTATAGCAGCTTAATCTTCTTTGAGATTTCATATTTTCTCTGATTTGATAAGATTGTGGCCCTTTAATAAGTTGAAGTATTCAGATACTTATGACAATCTGGCACTCAAATTGTTTGCTTTAGCATTGCGGATTGCACAAGAGACATGAAAGGTTTCAGCGTAGCTGGAAAGTCACTTTTGATGAAATCACACATCGCTCCAGGGGCTGCATTCTTTACAATTTGTGCATACTGATGATATGTGTCTTCAGATGCATTTTGGCAACCCTGTGCCATTTTCAGAAATCCATCTGGGACTCAGGAACAAAGCAAACGCACATGAACATGAGGAAGACAGAGCTGGCACAGCTACTGGCTGGAATTTCTTTAAGGAAGCTAAATCGCTTGTTCATTTTGCTGGCAGAAAAAGATAGGAAAATGAGTGTTCCTGCTCTTGATGAACTTTGTGATATTGTTAAATCCTTCAGACAACATATAATTCATGGCAAAGCTGTAGCAGCATTCATTTGCACTTATCCACAGTGTGGCTCTCCCCCAAAACACAGATCTCTGCCTTCATTTCATACACAAAAAGTTGCCCAGATAACAATAGCTCGAACTTTAGAGAAAAATCAGAACACTTGCCTCTGTTTTTTTGCTTCAACCCTGCCAAAACTTATTACGACTCCATCAGCTGCATAGCTTTCTTGCACTAAAAGAAAAAAATACAAAAGCAGACTCTGTGCTGTGATATGGATTGGCAGGTGACTTCGAAAGAGCATTTGCCAGGTAACGCCTTGAGCTTTGCCATGCAAAGACCAAAGGGGATGGCACAAACGATGCCCCACACCTGGCAATGCCCCTCAGCACCAACAGCACCGAGCAGCGTTCCCAAGGCACATCCCTGAGCCCAGAGCACAATAAGGAGGTGGCTCATACTTGAGCTCTGACCACCAGGGCCAGCCTAAATCTCCCTCATAGGTGCCAGCGAACATTTGAGTTACACCAGCTGAGGATTTAGCCCGGGACTGCAAATCGTAATTAATACGCATCCCAGCTTTGCATTTCTTTTAGAAAAGCGCAGTGAATCACTGAACTGGAGGCTTGCAGAGGAAATCCTCAGCCACAACAAAAAGATTTCATGCTTTATCTCCCCCTCTCAAGTATTTTAGCAGACAGACGGAGGATTTTCCTCCCAGTGACAACAATAACTACGCTCATTGAAGAAAAATATGTGGAACAGGAAGACCTGCATTCCTTGTGTGAAAAATAAGAGTGGTCTGTGCCAACTGCATTTTTCAGGAACAGCTCATCCACATGAAGAAATGGCTGCTGCTATAGTGTCAGGACCAGTGAGACCTATGGTAACGTGCTATATAACTGACAGATGGGAAAAGTAGAGAGAGAAATGTCACTTGGTCTTTGTTTCTTCCAAAGTTTCCATTATTAATATGCCTCTTTGACTCACATTTGAATGGCTCACGTCTTCCCCGCTCCTTGGTCCCACTGCTTTGTGTAGCAATTGTACCTTATTCCTAATTGTACCATTCCCAAAAGTTTAGTTATTTTGTGTTTAAGAGACCCCTTGAAATACATCCTGACGTCTCGGGCTCTTCAGGGCAACGATTTGGAAAGCTTGTCCTGCAGTCATTTAGGCATGTGCTTAACTTCATATGTAGGGTCCTAAATTAATTAAGCTTACCAAAGTGATAAGGCTTAAATGCAGTCCAGTAGTCCAGACAACAATACATCTATTGGATGTGATTATTATTATTATTAATTATTATTATTTTAAAAAGAGAATTCAAAGAGGGGAAAAAAGAGCTGGGAATATTTGCTAACCTCTTCTAGAGGAGAAAAGAGTGACAAAGACACCAGCCTCACATATGAGGTAAGGAAGCTCCCACATTTTACCACATCAGGTAGTTAAAAAGCAAGGACAACACATTTCCCACTCTCTACCTGACCACTATCATCTCCAGAGCAGGAGCCCATGGACGATTCCCACTGGCAAACTTTCCAAACTTCCTGAAGTCTTCCCCTCCCTGGTGGCACCGCTGCAAGTGCTTCTTCCACATCCAGTGGTTTTGCTCAAGTCGCCCATGGTTGTGACAGCAAAGGGCATTGCCTCCTTTAAACAAGAGTGCCATGACTCTTCCGTTTCCATCGTGCCGGATCCGCAGGACACGTAGGGCAAAATCAAAGGCAGAATAAGACATCAGTGCGTGAAATTTTGGGATGTGACTGAGGAGTGCCAGAACAGGCAGGCGTTTGTGCATGGGGGCTGTGCCCATCAGCCCACTGTCAGCACGCTGCGGGGCTTGCTGCACCATGCTCGCCTGGGTGAGCGGAGGAGGGCATTCGGCGCCAGCCGAGAAAGCAGAGACTGAGCTGTGCCAGTCTCACAGTGTAAAAACACTCAGCTCCCTTTCAGCCATTAAAATGAATGAAGAGCAAGACTGTTTGGATAAACATCAGCCAAAAGAAACCTTGGAGGCAGTTAGAAGGCTACTGCTTCATACAATATAGACCATGTTTCCAAATACAAATATTACACTTGGCAAAGACACTCCTTTGCTTCATGAGTTATGTTGCATTTTTTGTTATGTTTAAGTTTGTGCAAGAGGTATAAATAGCTGGACTGGTATTAAATGAGCTTTTCATTTTTTTTTGCAAAATATCAAAATGGTCCCAGCTCTTCATGGAACAAACACACACTATATTCTTGTGCCTGAATTTTCGTTGCTAATTACAGAAAGTACCATGTAACTGAAAAACAATGTTCAAGAGCCAGACGTGAAAAATACAACTTTCCTATATGAAGTCATTTTTCAGAAAGCTGTCTGGAGAAGGGCATCTGGTTCACCATATAATTTACATGTGTGCATACATGCTTATTTGCTTCACAGAATAGTAATTAGTTTCTGCTCGCACTACGCTAGGACATGGAAAGCCCCGTGTCCAAGCTGAGGAAGAGTGAGTGAGACAGAGGTACTTAGTTTTGGTCTTCGGTCACAACTGCTTTGGTTGATCCTGTATTCCCCAAAAGCAGCGTTAATAGGCAGTCCTGATTACGGGCCTATAGACACAAGACTACACTTTCTACTGCACACAGCCAGCTCCCCTAGCAAATCTCAGTGGCCATCCATGCCTCTCCTTCTCATCATGAGAAGATAACACAACCTGGAGGCCCACAAAGCCACTCTAAGCCTACTTCAGGTTAGCTTTTGCAGAAATACACCTGGGGTTGGAGAGGAAATTCTTCGGTGAGAGAGAGCAAGTTGCTCTAGGTGGTTATTCATCCCAAACTCAAACACAACCACGTACTAATCACCAGAATACGCTGGAGGCCAAATGGCACTTTTATTTGTTCTTCGATAAATCCGAGTGTGCATAAACACGAGAGCACAGCAGGGCCCTCACTAGCCAAATCCCCAGCCAGAGAGGCCCCAGCCATGGCCAAGACCTGACACTGCTTCTTTATCAGCATGACAGCACTGTCTACCTGGTTTAACCAATTCATACCTGAATGGATAAACAAGTTACTTTTAAAGATGGATATAAATCGAACTACCCAACAGTGATGCAACACTAAATGACTGTCTTAGATAAACCACAGAGAGGGGTTCAAATACACCGTTAGTTTAGCATTGCAAAGAACTTTCAACTTCAGACAACACAAAGGGCTGTCTATTCCCATTGAAAGTCAATATTTACCTCCATTAAAAAAAACCCTCACCAAATATTCCCAAGTATTTTAGAAGTGTTACAAGACCACCATACCAATAGAGCAGACATCAACTGGAAATATGAGAGTATGATTGATCCTTCTGCAGCCTGCAGGTCCACAGCAAATGCATATTGCATATTATTTACTTACAGGGGGGTTAAAGGGAGTGGCACACAAAACCCTCTGTTAAACCAAAGAGCTTTTGCTTATGAGTGGAAGTGACGGACGCCCACCACGAACAGCTATTATTTAATGTGTTGTGCAGGACCTCTCCATCCATGCATCTGACCTCGGCAGTCAGGCGAGAGCAACCAAGGAAAGCCTCGCCCGCACAAATGCCTCTGAGGCTCAGACGTTGGAACAGCATTAGATCAAATGCTGTAAATTAACAGTCAAAGTACAAAATTAAACACAAAGCCATTTTCTCCTCTAATCCCTCATGGTTTTGCTGATGGCCGGAACCTCTCATCAGAAGCAGATGAGTGTGCATTGCAGTATGTCTTTATAAATAGCTCGCTTACTATTCTTCTGGTTATTTCCCCTTGTACCAATGTAGGGAAAAATATTGACCACCACTGATACAGTGGCTGGTGGAACAGAATAAGAACTACTTTTAAAAACTCCACAGAAATGTTGGTAATTTTAGCTTCTGACACCACTCTATGGGAGTTGTTGAGCATTTCAGGAAGTGTCTGACCAGTAATTACCATCCTATAGCAGTGTGGCCAATCTTAATTGAACGGCCTCCGTTCATCTTGTAATCAATGGTTCTTGACCTCATTTTCAGTTCACATTTTTGGCTGTGAGAAGTAGCTCGTTTTTCAGTCAACATGATAATCCCCAGAAAACATACTTAGAAAGAGCTGAGTTAGACTTACTAGGCTTCGTACTCATTTTCTACGAAAACAGCAACTCCCAAAACAAAGGTGTGGGACAAAGCAAACACACTGTGAATTAGAGAAGAGCTCCCTGCATTCGCTTACTGCCGCTCCTCATTTGGAAAAACTTATATTTTTAACACCACAGAATTAGTACAGGGTGGTGAACCTTAAGCTGTCATTAGAGGCTGCCAAATGAGCCAATGTCCCTTGTGTCAGTAAGTAAATAGGGGTGTAGGAGTGTTGAACAAACAAACAAACAAACAGAGTGGGCAGGGGTGTCTTTTGGACTCCAACGTTGGTCAGTGGAGTAGGAGTCAAAAGAAAGCCTGTGGTATTTTCTCTCTGCTTTCGCACCAGGCACTGGAACGGCTGCCTTGAGTCCCTATCTGGACTAGTGAGATCAGTTCAGTTACCTGTTTCATTGTGGTTAAATCCATCGAACGATCATCCCATTCTTAGAGGAGCCCCTTGCAGTAGTATCGAAGCAGCACAACGTGAAGGAAATTCGGCCTCTAGATGAATTACTCTGGTAAAGCGAGATTCCTTGACAATCCAGGCAGATGCTGGCCCATCCAGAGCTGCAAAACATACAAGCAGAGTTGCATACTTTTTAACAGGTTTTGCTTGCACAGAGCTACATTGTAATAGGAGCTGGACCTGGGAGCCCTCCTCTCCAACTGTGGGTGAGGGAAGAGACCTGGGGCTGCAAAGCCGCTTTCTGGAGGCACCGGCGTGACAGGCACGCAAGCAGGTCCAGCGTCGTGTGGAGGAGGAGGTATGGTCAGACAAAACTGGGTGAATTGTACTAGTGTACAGTGTACCAGTATACAATTCACATACAGACAAACCTGCGTGAATGGTATGAGCTCTGTGCCTGCCCATGCACGGTGACTTTGAATATTCTTTTCTCAATAAAGCCCTGGGAAGTTAAATGCCAACCAGGCTTGTGACACCTGTCTGATGGTGGCCTTGCCAGCTGAGCTCAGACAAACTTCCCTGCATTTGTATGCAGAAACAAAAATATCACCCTTCATCTCCTCTCCTCCAAACTGCCCACAAAAGCCTACCAGAATTTCTTCTAAAATTAAAACCTTACTCATGCATAAAGGAGAAAAAAAAAAAGAGGCTGAGGAAAATACACAACGATGTACACAGACTTGGCAAACACTGGTCTTGGTTCCTGCGTGGGGAATAGGACAGCCCGGCCAGGGTAAGTCCCTGGGTCTCTGGGCCCTCTTACAGCTATATTTATGGTAGTGGTGATTCTGCTGAAGATTTCATTTTCCCATTCACACAATCTTCCCCACCTCCTTACTCCACCTTCACCCCAAATCCAAAATTGTCCATTTACTTTGAAGCCAGATCACAAGCCCTATTTCCTCTCCTTAGGTAAGATAGCGCTTTTAAGAAAGAGTAAGACCTTAAATATGCTTTGACTTTGTTTTTTATGCTTACTATGGACTGAAGAGATAATATGAAAGCTCTTTCTTCTCATTTTTTAAAGTGTAAAAGCACTACTGCATTAAACATATCCATCAAAAGAAATACTGCTTTCACTTGCATATTGTTACCATAAAATCTCTCTAAATGACCTACAGAACTGCTGACTGTGATTCTCACACAGGCAGCAAGGACAAAGAATATGCGATGCACAGGGATTTCTTTTAAAGTCATGAGCTAAAGGTAGAAAAAAGTAACGAGCTACCAATTCTCTGTTGACGTCCCCACTGCTGTACACTTTTCTAAAGAGTTACTGCCTCCACAGACAGAATGCCCTGAGGTTTTTCTCCCCCACTTCTTTATGTAAAATAAATAGGTGAAAGCAGCCCATGGCCTCCTTGCAGCACAAAGTGGATCCTCAGTCAAGAAATGGATGTGGGACTTGCATTCCCTTGTGTTTGCAGTGGCTGTTGCCTTTCAGAGGTGAGATGTTTGTTTTCCGAGGGGAGGGAGTTTTCCACCCCGTACACAGACATCCCTCTGGCCGTGCAGCCGTGCACCCGTGGGCTGCCATCACCCCTGCACCTCTAACTGTTGCAGATTGTGCATAACCCAAGGAGGATTCGGAGGTTTTGCCCAGAGTGGCTCTGGAGCAGTTTATTGCAAAGCTCTGCTGACCGTCCCAGGTGGGCAGGAGGACTATTAAGCGGTTTGGAAGAAGTTTCCCTGCATAATTCAAAGGCACCATTCAACCAAAGTTAAACACTCGCCGCCTTTATCCTCCTGAAAACTGTTCTTGCTTCTGCACCAGGGATGTGCTTTCATTTAGGTTACTCAAGTTTAGCATCTTGTCAAAAAGCTCCCAAAGGTCTTGCATTTTGCAGAGGCGGACGGTGCTATGAAAACAGAGGAGTTACGCGGCCGAGTCAGGGATGGGCATCACCCCCCTGGGACGCCTGATGGCCCCTCATGTTTCCTGCGCTTCCCTCCATCCCACGGGGCCGCGTGGCTCCAAACTCCAACATGTTCACGAGTTAGTGACATTTCTACGGGAGAGCACACAGAGTATTAGGCAGCCGTGATTTAGCTGGTGAGGAAGTAATGATTTATAATAACATTTGAAGCAGGTCATTAAATATGACCCCCTCATTGCAAACCCCATGCTGAGCAAGATATTTTCTTGTAAATGATTTACCAGCAAGCTTTTCATACTTCTGCCTAGTAGCTTTTCCATAACCAAAGTCAGACTCGCTCACATTTCCCAAGCCCTGGTAGCGGTTTTTCTTCAAACTGTGAAGACGTCTCAAGGCTGCTGCAAATTGGTTAGGGTAGCTCAGCAAAGAGGCAGAATTTGGGGCTCTTTGGAGGCCATAGCTGCTTTCTCCAATCTGTTAGAAATACAACCCCAAATCTTCTGAAGTGAAAGCAACTCAGTTTTAGTTTTCCTCTTTTTTCCTCATCTACAAGGTGTTCCGCCAACTCCACTCCTCATTCTCCGCAAGCTCCCAACACAACGTCATCCAAGCACCTTCCAGAAACGTACCCACAGCTGCAACTGGCATTTGTCTCCTTACAACCCAGCTTTTCAGGAAGAACTTGTCCTGAACCCTATGGCCACAGCCATCTCGGGCTGCAGAAGTGCAGAGCATCCTGCAGGAGGCTGGAAATCACACAGCAACATCAGGCAGCTGTGAATGCACCCAGCAAACCTACGGCAGTCAAAACCCAACAGAGCAGCCTGCCTCCCAACATGGGAAGGCTGCAGCAAGAGAGCAGGGGGAGCAGCTTGCTTATTCCCTTCTTTTCCTTTAATTCCCAGAAGGAAAGTCTGCTTTAATAGCAGGGAGACCAAACTGTTGTGCTGCTGCCTTAGTGTCGACAAGCTGCTGGTTTGTAGTGCCAGACTCGAGACTGTCCCAGCGCTGTGACAAGGGACATAAAAAAAAAGGTTGCTCTTGGGCCACCCAGCTAACTTCTGTTTAATTTTCTCTGTCTGACATTGCTGAATCTCTACCTCCCATCTGCCAAAGAAGGGATGCTGCTCTTCTCCGAACTCTCAACTACATGGCCGACGTGTTGCTGAGGCCGCAGGGTGGGTCCCTGCCTGCATGTGAGCATCCAACACCCACAGCAGCCCTGTGTCTGCTAAATGCCGATGCCTTGACTGGTGCAGGAAGGATTTCTGCTGAGGGCTGCTGCTCTTCCCGGGATGGCTGTACCTGCACTTGAGCCAAGGCAACTCAAACCATGCCAGAGGGCAGTAACGGAGCACCCGGAGGTGTTCTCCTTTGTGGGGAAACCTCAAATCCTGCTTGCCCATCCTCCTCTGGGCGTGGCCATCTCCAACAGCAATCTACAGATACACCTTTTCAAGGCAGAGAAATCTGGGAATCTGAAGTGATCACCACAGTGTTCATATCCCACTTTTTCCATCATGAATAAGTTACACTCATGTCCTTCTGAGAGGCATTTATGCTTTTGCAAAATCACATAGCCCAATCCAAACTCCTGCTGAAGTCCATGGAAGCAATCTATTTTGCATTATGTCAGCTCTGGGCCAGGCGTCAGTCTCCAAAGGACAATCACAACTGAAGATAAGCAAACAAGCTACGCAGTTTTGTTTGGTTTTGCCTTTTACGTATAATTTTTCATCTGTGTAACTAGAACCGTTCCTTCACAAATGAGGCTGGATCATATTGCATGCTGCATTTGATAGCATGAGAAACAAAATGTTTGCATTTATTTAGCTAGCAGATTTCTTTTGCCTTTTACGGAGGCAAAAAAAAAAGCCTCCACCGAAAAATCAGAATATTTACTCTCATCATAAAATATACTGCTTTCTGATATTCTGAACATCTGATGTCCCTTAAAGAAGAAGATACTTTAAAAACAAATAATAAGCAAGTACCATGAATAAAGCCTCATTCTTGCTTTAGGACCAGGCCACATATAAAAGGTATCAGTACTAAAAACATCCAATATTTGATGTCAAGCACTGGATACTCTGTAATCCCATTCATACCTACACCACAAGCAGCTGGAAGAAGACAGCATTTTCAAGAAGGCAGATGGAAGAAGACCACGCTTTCAAGAAGGCAGATGATAATTTCTTTGAAGCAGAAACTCATATAAACCATAAAAGGGAAAACTATTTGCTTATGAGCCTGTTTGTAACCTTAATTTTTCAAACGGCTCCAGCTTTGGACAATTACAGGCAACTGAAGCAGCCCTCCTTGATGCCAGCCTTATTCATGCCTAGTGCAAGCTACGCAGCTGCTCAAACACAGCCACAGAGTTGAGCCCAGCATGTACAGAGCCACCAGGGAGATGACTGAATTTACTGGCGCTCAGCATTGGACTCTGGGTCCTTAAAAACAGAAAGAAGTATGTGTTGAATTTCAACCTCCCCAAGCAACAGTTTTTTGCAAAGAGTGCATTACTCTCAGCGTATTTATGAAGCCAGGTCAGGAAGCAGCCTCGCTCTCCGCGGTTCGTGTGCTGGGCAATCACGCAGCTGTCACAGCATTTTGCTAACGCCTCGAGCAAAATGTGAAGGCTTAATCCAGAAGATGCGTTCCCAACAGCCCAGGGGAGAAAACACTGAGGAGGATTTATATACAAAGGTACAACTGGCTGATGCTCTGCCCAACTCGGACATGAGCCGTGTTCACACTTTCGTCCTCTTGTAGCGGAGAGGATGTGGAGTACCAAGATGTGATGTTACGACATGTGTTAGTTCCAATACTGAAACCGTGTCAGTGGCTGTGTCACTGTCTGTGGTACCCTCCTGTGGCCAGGTCTGACATAGCATCTCCGTGCACTTCATCCATACCGACCGCCGTGCCACCCACAATCCTTCTTCACGCCTAGTGATATCCATGCTACATATTCCTCCATAGCAATCTCTGTGCCACCTGCCACACTTCTTCACCCCTCACAATCTCCATGCCATGCGTTCATCCATAGCAACCTCCAAGCCACCCACAGCACTTCTTCATCCCCAGCAACCCCTAAGTCGCCCTTGACCCTTGGTCCCTGGTTTCTGAGCACAGCCCTCAGTGAGGACAGAGCTGCCTCGGCACAGGGCACAGCAGCCCCTGGCTCTGCTGCTCACTGGAGACTGCCCAGAGGAATGGAGCTGCCCTTTCCGCAGCTCCCAGCTGAGCGGCTTTGTAGGGATGCCTCCTGCCTCTTTCCACATCTTATAATCCAGCCGCTCCCACAGCTCCCTTCCAGCTGTCTGTGTGCAGCAGGCAGGGGCCACAAGCCCCCCCCAGCCATCCCGCGCTGCCGGCCACCTCCGCCTCCTCTGCCCAGCAAGCACAGCCCCTGTCAGCCCTTGGCAGGCTGCTGCTGGCTGCACGTGGCGTGGCAAGGCTGGGCTGGGAAATGAAAGGAAATGGCGTGAGGACCCAAGGTGCCAAGGGTTTCCTTCCTCACCTCTGCCCAGAGCTGCAGGGTGCTCGGCAGGCATGCAGCACTCCAGATTTCGGAGGACGCTGAAGGCGCAGGGGAGCCTAGGGATGCAGGAGTTTTACCCAGCGGGTTTCAGAGGCAGGCAGCTGGTGCACCAGGCCCCATACCCATCATTTCTCCTCACAGTCCAAGCAGAAAGGCTATTCTTGTTGCTGCTTGGTTTGGAGAGGGGGGATTTTTTTTTTTTTAGCCTTTTTTTTCTACATGGCAATGCGATGCCAACAGATGGAGCTGTTCAGAGCAGAGACGGCTCAGTTTGGCAGAGCGCGGAGGAAGCAGCAGACGGTGCATTGTAGCAGAGACGGACTGGAAGCAATAAGAGCAACATCCAACAAGATGAATAACCACAGTGAGAGCAACGAGGGGGCAGTTTCACTTTATACCTAATCTGATTTAACATCAGCCAAAAGCAGGTTATCCCATTCTCCCTATCCCTCTGCCAGCTGTGCGCTCCTATGTTTCCTTTATGTTAGCTCACAATCACGCAGCTGCAGGGCACAAAAAATCAGTTCACTGGCCCAAGAGAAAACTACTCTACCAGAAGAGTATCTCCTGCAAAGTTTTACTTTTGGATTCAGTCCTGAAGGGAGTTCTGGGTGCAATTGTAATTGATACCTGCGGTGCGTTGGTCCCGGCCGGCTGCCGGCGCCCACCCAGCCGCTCTCTCCCTCCCTCCCCCCCCCTCAGAAGGACAGCAGGGGGAGAAATTAAGATGAAAAAGCTCATGGATCAAGATAAAGACAGGGAGATCGCTTGCCAAGTGCCATCACGGGCAAAACAGACTCGACTTTGGGACAATTAATTTAATTTTTGGATAGGTTTGGATAGTGAGAGACAAAGGCAAATTAAAACACCACCTTCCTCGCACCCCCTCTTTCCCAGGCTCAAAGTCGCCCCCTCACCCCCAAATTCTCCACTCCTTCCAGAGGGGCTCGCGGAGCTGTTTCTCACCTTTTTTTTTCCCTCACTCCTCGCTGCCGGGTGCTGTTTTGTCCTTTTCTTAAACCGGCTTCCCCCGAGGTGCCGCTGGTGTTGTGAGGGCCTGGGCTGTGCCCTGTGGTGGGGCTGCTGGAACCGGCCGGAACCAGCCGGAACCGGCCGCACCTGGTGCGGGGCAGCCCCGTCTCCTCACAGCCCTCTGCCCGCGCCTCGACACCTGCACACAACACAGCACCCGAGACAAAAGTGCTTACTTTCAGCCACAAAAAGTAAAGCAGCAACATTTTCAAATATGGACAATTTGATCTCAGCTTTAAATCGAATCTCCTCTGGCCCACGGGCAGCGTGGAGCCAGGAGATTCTCAGCAAGGCGTCACGCTGCCCAGCTGTATCAGTCAGATACAACTCACGTTTTAAGGAAATAATTCTAAAAGGTATGTTTAATTAATAGGATATCTATCGCAGTACATACAGAAGATGTTACAATCCAGGCTGGTATCGTGGTTTATTGGTACTTAACCTTGAACACGGGGGTTTTGCCACAGGTGAGTTGTATCACAGCAAACCGAAATCCTTGCTCACATTTGTGCTGTGATGACATGCAGGCTATACCATTCAAACGCATGCACCTGAAGTGAAACCAGAGCTGTAGAAATGATCACCTTTAGGAAAACTGTTTAAATTATAAAACTATGCTGAGAGCCCTTGGCTAGTGAAGAGCTCCTTTTGGAGCAGTCATCGCCTGGCTGCATCTGATTATTTGCCCGGAGAAGTCTGCGGTTTGGTTCTTCCACTTGGCTTTTCGAGCCCTGCACACCCATCAGATATTCCCAGATAATCCAAAAAACAAGCATGAGTCATCAAAACATTTTGCACCACCTCACTTCCAAAGTCTCCAGTGTTGGCGTTAAGGGACTCGTAATGTTTGAGTCCTCTAAGAGAAATACCTCCAAGGGTGACGTCCCGGCTCCACCGAAGCTGCTGGCTGAGCTCCAAGTGACCTCGCTGAGGACAGGATTTCATCTCAAACACTTGCCTTCATGCGGTGCTTTCTGAAAACTGCATTTTAACAACTTTGAAAGCCTCTTGTTTTAGAAAGATGAGTTTAGTTCGTCTCTTTCTGTGTGTCTGTGTGTACAACAATAGTTATATTGTTGTAAATATAATAAATTGGGCAACTCTAGCCTAAATATCTATTACGATATATTGTAGCTGACAAGCTCCAAGAGCGATGATGAAATAAGCTATGGGGGCTTATTTCAGAGCTCATTAGCTCTGTGAGTCCACCGGGATGTCTGACGGACATACACCTGCCCACCATGCATAGGAACAGCCATGCATGCCTGCGGGTGCAGAGCCAAGTGGGAGCTAACTGTGCGAGGACGTGGCTTGTACAAAAACTCCAGGATGAGCACTGACACCGTGACTTCACCGCTCTTTTCTCTCTGGGATGATTACACTGTGAGCAGGCTGGAGCCTGCCAAGCTTTGCCACATTTACACCCCGCCATCACCCTTGAGGGACTGGTGAACATAGATCTGCATGTCTCTCAGATGCTGTTTAAGAAACAAGGAAAAGAAGCTGCTTCAAACTCCTGTAGCCGGGACCCTAAGGAAACCATGCTTGCACATTCATGTACAGTTTCAGCGATTCTGTGTCCATTAGCCAATTTCTATAAATCTGAAGAGGACTACAGGTCTGACGGGTGCTCATTACCTACAGGAGGCTTGCACAAAGCGCGGCTGTGGGGTTACAGGTGACTCTTGAGACCAGCAGCCAAGAGGTAGGAGCCAAGTACACAGTCCCCACTCACATACCCTGCCTCTCGTGTAACAGACATATGTGGACACTGGGGACACGAGGGTTGGCTAAAAGTCTTGCAGCGGGTGGAGGCAGAGGAGCCGGGGTAGGTGACACTTCTGTACTGCGATAGGGAACATGGGAAGAAGGGCAGGATATGACCTTGCAAGGAATTGCGAACTCAAGAGTTGGTAAAGGAGCATAGGACATAAAATAAGTGTATTGCATCGCTGTCACACAGAAGACTTCTAAGGTAAGTGAGGGTATGATGGTTAAGGCACAAAGCCATAGGAAAGCAGGTCTCGCTGTATCTGTTGCTCATGTGTTCAGCTAACATATTTTATTTGGTTCATTAGGCAGACGGGAGTGGGTAACAAGACAGACATTTATTGTGTTCAAATCACCATTAAGTGATGCTAATGGTCTTTACGGGCATTTATTGCCCAGGTTATGTGGAAGATAAATGCCATGTCACTATAGGATCTAAAACAATAAAAGTCAGTGTACAAGTCCTCCTTATCTCTGTTTTATCTCATAATGGAGTGAACAATCAAGCACAGGGCTATTAGGGCAGAACAACCTCCCACAAGCTTTCCTGTAAAAAATGAGCAAAAAGAGGTAAGTTTTATTAATCAGCAGCACTATCTTTAGACCCACTACAGGAGTCCTTTACTGCAAGCTGTGATGTCAGCTCCCACATAAAATCTCAATACAATTTCCTGCAAGTTGTAGGTTCTCAGCATTTCTTGGCAGATCTGGACTCTGGTATGGGGCAGTGGCACTTTCTCAACTCACCTGCAAGGGATCTACAAAAACCTCCCCTGACACTCCATGCTAAAAGCCAGAGAAATTCTCTGTCCTCACTTTGCCATAAACCAAAATGAGTCTTTCACATGCAAATCCTGGCCAGGTATAAGGCAACCGTTTATACTCCTTCGTCTCTTTAAATATCCCTTGGAAAATGAGCTTTATTAACACTGTGAAGGATATATCAATTCTTACCCAGGTTTCTTGGAAGTTCTTACAACTATTTCCTCCTATTCTTTCTCTTTTCTTAAAAATAGTTTTGTTTTCCCTCTACCCACTTTACACTGATTCCTGTTCTCCCCTGTGAGAGAAGTTGCTTTGTATACTCTGCTTACTAGCAAAAGCCTTTATTTCCTTACCTAGCCACATTATGAACTTTCCCTTCAACTCTCCAGTTCTCTTCTAAGCCTTCTCCTGCCAATTAAGCTGACCTGAAAACCCGATTCTTTCCTAAGTTATATTTTAACCTGAAAGGTGCCTCTCTACTGAATTAGAGGATGGGATTGCAGTCACCTAGAATTACATAGGTCCAAATGCCATTAGAGCGGCAAACCTTTTGAGATTCAGAAGCTTTTGAAATAAGGCTGCGTATAAACTGCAGGTGGTGGTCAGTTATTTGCAAATGTAACACTATAAAAACTTTCTATGCAAT
Organism: Theristicus caerulescens; assembly: GCA_020745775.1. Taxonomy (NCBI): domain Eukaryota; kingdom Metazoa; phylum Chordata; class Aves; order Pelecaniformes; family Threskiornithidae; genus Theristicus; species Theristicus caerulescens. Next base: position 120,559,624 of record CM036561.1, on the reverse strand, counting down.
TCAATGTCTTTGAACAAATGAATCCTGCTACCGCTGAATGACTAGAACTCTTAGTATATCTTGTTGACTCAAAGTAAATGACTTGCAAAACAACCAGAAGAAACAGAAATTGCAGTGGAATTTCAAGTTTTCATTTTTAAAATGTGTAGATATATACTCCAGAACTTCCCATCTAATTCTGCATCATTCTGCTCAAACTCAGCTATAAAGACCGTCCTGTTGCATCATTAGCACATGCCACTGCGAAATGTTGCACCCGCTTCACCTGTAATACCATAATAACCAATAGTTTTGACTTCTTTTTCTAGACTCTGCTATTAACTTACTTTTACAGTAACAATAGCAGTTACCACAGCCTTGCTAATACCCCTGGATTTATTACCGGCTTTGCTTCCTCTGAGGCTTCCTTCTCCTTTCACAGCATCTTCCATATTGTCCTTTATAGGTGAACGGCTGCAGTTTCCCTACATCAGGCCCCCTCTTCCTCCTCAGTCAAATCTCTTATATTTCATCGCAGTTCTGGAGGTTAATTCACAAGTAGAGAAGCGTACTCTTCATACCTACAGAATACACAAAATGGAATTCAAATCGCCTCTAAACTTTTTGTAGTGTAACAGGCCTCTCCTCTGTGACTTGCTCAGCTGCAGCCCTCTGAAGTCACTCATTGCAGGGCCCCACTGTTAAGGTACAGAAGCAGAGATAAAGATACAGGAGCAAAGACGACAAAAAATGGGCTATATGTTACCTTTTTTTTTAGGCTATTACAAGCTTTTAGCAGCGAAATTTATTATGGCAGAAGACTGACTGCTCTGGCACCAACCTGTCTGCTACAAAATACTCTAGAACACGTAATTGTGTGTTCGAGTATAAAATCAACAGTATTCAAATTGTTTGTATTTATATGCATTTCATCTGGTTGCCCTTCCTTTATAATTTCAGCCAGCTATTGCTGTCAACTGTATAATTTCCTCTTGGGCTCTATCTGCTTATGCCAGTGGCAATGGTTACTCATCACATACAAGAGTTTACAGACCATGTCATTGCAAAGTGTGTCCGTCCTCACCATTTATTTTTCATAAGCCCCTTTTAAGTTCAAGATAGAACTAATAGCAGAATTAGACCCATAATTAAAGCAGTTTAAGAGCTTCTATTGGCTTAAGTAGGAGCTGGATGATAAGAAATTCTGCTCCTGCCAGTCTTCACGATTACTGACAGAAATTCCTATGCGCTAACACCGTTTTCTTCTCCTAAGTACCTTAGGTAGAAAGGCAGCTCTGTACCTGGTTTGTGCTCTGCACCTTGCTTGTGATTCTCAAGACAAGAGAATCCTTTTTTTTTCCTTTTTCCTCTACCTAGACAGAAGGAGGAAAAGTTGGACAATGAAAAGGCACACTGCTCAATTTCAGACAATGATTCCTAAGGAGCTCCCTGAAGAAGCCTAGCTTTTTTGACCAAAAAAAAAAAAAAATTGGAGTATTATATACCCACAAAGACAAAATAAAAGCAAAGCATGTTATCTGCTGTTTGAGTTATGTTTTTATAGCTATGTATGTATGTATACACACAAATAAAATTTTGAGATAGTGTGGGGAGAAAAAAATCATATGCTGGAATCCAAATCTCCATAAAGAGATATTAAGCAAGTAAGGGGAAGAAACAATTTCTCAATTTACATTTTACAAGCCATTCTGCCATGCTTATTCCATGAAAGAGTAAATTTATGCCAAAGGTTCTAAGAAGTCGACACTGAAAAGCACTTTTAGAATGAAAGCAGGCTAACACTGTTATTTTAGTTTTTCCAAAAACAATGCCATTTTCAGATGTGGCTATGTACGAACCCATACACACGATCTTCAGTTTTTCACTCACGACATAGTGAAGCATCCACACAATCATTTAATGCTGCGTGTTAGAGCAATTTTAACGGCTGTGACAACACAGCTGCTTTGTTGCAACGTTTCTGAAGTGGCGTAGTATAGTGCTTCATTTCATCAGACCATGAGTGTATCACTGCGGATCCTGTCTGATATCTCAGCACAAACTATTTCAAGACAGATGCATTCCACTTTTTTGTTTCTGCAACCTGGAAAGCTCCTGTTTCATATTATTTACAGAACTGTATAGAAATATCTTCAACTATAGGACTACATCGATGTCACAATTGAAAAAGCCACACAAAGATGACAGTATCGCAATGTACGCTGTAACATAAGAGTGAAAATGAACTCAGGCTATTAAAAAAAATTTATTAAGGTTTTTTTCCATGAAAGATTGGTACCACAATCAATGTAACCATTTAATCAGTCAAGTATGTCTGTTATAGGCAGGCACAACATTACAAAACAGGCAAGTACAATGCCCGATTAAGCGAATACAGTCTGAATATCTATTCATCCACTATTTCTGAAAACAGAATTATCAAATATCCACCAGGGAAAAAGATGAACTATTTTAGTTTCTCTTTGGCATACTTATCAGGACAATGAAGTAATTACAAAAATCATCTATTGCTGCCAGTGCTGTAAAGAAAAAGGTACTGCATGGAAGATTGTATGTCAGAACTCACTCTTAGGACTCAGGCGATCTGGCGAACGTATCAGAACTGGTGACAAACGACAGTTCAGCTGCCAATGCTTCACAAGGCAGACAAGGATTACATTGTTTTATAATGTAGTTTTGTTGAAGGTATAAAAAGAATTACAGTAAATTTATGCACAGTACATACATCTTACACACAGTTATATAAATACCCATGCTGTGGCTGGACTTGAGGAAGTTGCTTTATCAATAAGAAAGCTAGTATCAGACCTCCCAACATCCATTTAATACACATTGCACTTCGCATCCAGTAATATGTTCATTTCTGTACCTCTCTTAAAAATAGATTTAAAACAGAAGCAAAGAATAATATCGAATCTTTCCATAAACTTTGTTTTCTTATTTACATTGTAATATTCCATTATACATAAAGACTGCGTTACGATACATTATCTTCATATAGCTTTTTGTAATACATACAGCTTGAAGCTATTAACATCTTAGTTTGGGAACGGAGATATGACCTATAAGACTATTTAAAAACAATTCTAGCCTTAATTTTGCTCTAGTTTGTTTCACTGAAACCATTCTTTGACAAAAAAAAAATCCTCCTTATTGGGGAGGAAAAAATCAACCCATGTTTAAACCACCCCTGGATTTTCCTTAAACCACTGAGAAACTTCGAAACCGTAATAATTTTTGCATAATTATATAGCCACTTCAAAGGCCTGTTACTTTTAAATTTAGAACATGAATGACAATTGTGACCATATCTTTAAATTTTTTTTTTTTGAACTTTCGGTTGTTTTTCAAACATAAAACAATGAAAACGCAATCATTAATCATACATAATCTTTGCACAACTGGGAAGAGTTCCTGTTTTATTAGGGAAAGAATGAACATGCACACCCCCCCATTCACAGAGTGAGAACATAAACTACAGCAGCACTTGTCTCAAGTTATGGTGCACATGGTTGCAATACGGGGTATAAAACAAGAGTAGAATTTCCAACATCTGTTAAAACACAAAAAACTTATTCTACAAAAAGTCATTCACATTCTTTGCAATGAAGGAAGGAATCAGCTGTTCAGCTTTCTGGACTCTCCAGCCGGCAAACTCCTCCTTCTATTGCCACGGACTGTCCTGCCACGGCTCCAGGAGGAAGTCTTGAAATGTGAGTCTGTGGAAAAGTCAAGAGAGTCTTATCGAGGGAGAAGAGAGGCAAAATGACGCAGGACACAAAGCAAGCTTGTAAGTATTGACCAATTAAGCTGTTCCATCACTGAAGTCTGAGGGCAAACTACAAAGCAACTTGAAAAGCTGCAAACAACTGGGATTCTTTTTTTGTTTTGTTTGCGTTAATGTTTAACACATGAAGAGAAGGACCGTGACAGATGTGTAGAAAAGGTAAACTGGATGACCCAGTGCACTGGAAGTAGAAGAAAGGAATATCCAGCATGAAGACAAAAGAAAAATAACTGTGGCATTCCATGATTTATAAGTCTATTTTTTAGGGAGATTCAAAAAAGTTTAGTAACGCATACAGAAATATACCTTGCAGAAATCTTAGACACAATAAATTACTTGATAAACTAACACTTCAGAGCATAAGGCAAATGCAATGATCAGGATGGAAAGAAGAAATTTCTCTGCATAAAATACCTACTTGTCCACCTAAAAAACCCCCAAGACTTCCTCTAAAATATTTGTTGCCAACTGTCAAATAAATGGACCCAAAGAGCAACTATGTTCCTGTCAACAGGCATCTTTTCCATGGAGAAGTTTTAAAAGCAGGCCTTTGAGATGGCTCTGCAATATTTCAGGCAGAAAGTAAAAGCCAGAAAGTGAGCGCGTGTGTTTGCGTACACAAAAGTTCAGCTAATAACTCTATTGTAACTCAGTGACACTAAAAATCTGTTAAAGATCCTTTATATTCTGAGGTGCCTTTTATTACTCATGGGTAAAACCACTCACTCACGAAAAGATACTTTGACTTACTGTTAAAAGTAATGACTTTTTTTTCCCCTTTGCACACGTTTTTTATACTGTGAAAACCGCTTATGTATTCATCCACGCTGTTGATTTTGAGCTACAGCAAGAGCCATTTACAGATTTATCAACTGCTTTCTTATAGGGCCAAGTGGCTAAAGCAGTGTTTAAACAGAACAAAAGGAGTCAGAAGCATGTTTCTACAAACTTTACTGTTTCCTACTTTCGGAGCTGCTGAGTGGGCTCTGGTAAAACATAAAAAAGAGCCTTAGTGGAACTCCAAAATGCAACAGGGTTGATAACAGCATTCCCACAGGCTTGAGGCAGAAAGGGGCAATGGCAAGGACTCACCAGCTCAAGCTACGCTCCAGCCATCCCTCCCACCAAAGCAGGAGCGCTGGCCTTCAGTCTCCTCAGGAGTTACAACTTTCACCAAGTGATTCATTAATGCTCAGACAATATAACGCTTAAATAATTATTAAATTAGGAACTAGAAATGATTCCTACTAGGATATAAAGCTCACAACACAGAATTTGCTGGCATTTAGAAATTACAGCTTCCTGTAAGTGCAGCCAACTGCGTATTTAAGTTTTTGTACGTACATTATCCCATTTAAAAGATTTAAGTGCTGCAAAATGTACAATTTGCAATGAGGCAATGAGCTGTGACAAAAAGTACAGATGTAAAGTTCAATAAGAATAACTTGCATCAATTGAGCAGAAAGTGATTTTAGACTGTAACCACAATTCACTGCATCGAAGAGACCTTTTGTATCTCAGAGGTGGCTTCTATTAATTCCTTTCTAGATAAGGGTATCCTGGTGTCTGCTCTTAGGTGGTCTTGTTTTCAGTTAAATTACAGAATGAGATTTAATTAAAAACATTTCAAGGTTTTCATTTTACTGCTAAAACTTTGATCTCTGGCCTTCCTGCTTGATATATGAACATCTTCCTACTTTCAGAACAATTTTGGTTACAACTGTGATTTACCACTTCAAGAAGAAAAAGACTCTCTTCAAATCTGTTACAGTTTCCCCCAAAATGTAACTGGCAGTTTTTGGAGACGTTATTGCGTAAGTTTAAAGAAAAGGAAAAAAAAGAGAAAGGAAGAAAAACAAGTGGAAGAAGGATATTTTTTATTTTATGACTGACAGACGCAAGACATTTTTCCAGGTCTGTGAAAATTTCTAAATGAAAAGTGGGATAGGACGACAGTGTAAAAGCAGCATCGTTCAATGGGCACAGTAGCAAATTTCTGCAGTGGAAGAATGCCACTGACTGTTTAGTGAGATACTGCAATCCAAACAAACCAGTGGTCCGCTCTAAGGCAGGCATCATTCATAACTGAGACTGCTTATACAGCGATCAGACAGAATTATTAGCAGATCATTGTAGCAATACAATAAAAAGCACAGAGGCCCAAGGATGCTGCCAAGAGGCGTAAGACAGGAACCTTGTTACTGAAACAGAAGTATTAGCACTATCATGATTATGATGAACGTTACAATCAAATCTTTTCATTATAACTACAACTGATTTGTGTAAATTAGTTTTCTGACCCAAGTTATGAATTAACCTTTTGCGTAGGCTTGACTTATCTCACAACCCAAAATTAAATGCCTAATAGACCCTTATATAATTGCAGGAGCAAAACGTGAGGCTTCATCGAATCCACATGGAATTTATAGATCCTGTTATTTTTAAAAGTTAGTTAAGCATAATATCCTACTAAGTTTTTGAGCAAGGAAAGGAAAATATACCAGAGGGGATAAGCAGATAGTCAATATCTACCAATACATTGTCAAGTAGCTATGCTTAAACAGCTGTCCAAACCACATTTCCTATACAAAAACTCATTTCCTATAAAAGGAAAAACACGTTTCCCATACACAAGACCCCCAAACCACTATACGCTAGCATCTGTACATTTCCATTTACAGAAACACCCAAACCACATATAACAAGACCTTTCCTAAAGCCTTTACTTGCATCCTGTTTATTTGCATACTTTATATGACAGAGCAAATACAGATGCTGTTTTACACTGACTACTTATTACTTTCACCAATGGCTGCCTTATGCAGAACAAAAGCGAGACAGATCTAAGATGATAGTGTTTAAAATATGTTAGCTAATAAGCAATATGAAAGGATAACATTGCCACGGCAAGACAACTTCAGATAAACTCCCAAGTGAATTCTTACAGTTATATCTCCCTTGTTCTTAGCCATAAGAACAAACTCTAGTAAATAAAAAGAAAGATCAAAGGACATTTAATATTTTTAAATGCAACCACAGAACTTATTTGTACAGTTTGTTACATTTTTATATCCCAACATCATATTTTACATTAAGTCCAGATTGTACAGTGGATTAGGTTTAGATTTTAAAAACATAAAAATAAAAAGCAAACAAAAAAGAACAACACTGGAAAGCTTTTAATTGAATTCGATTAGTCCGTCAGCTTCACAAGTTGAATGAACCCACATCTGGGGGAAATTGTGCCTGGGAAAACAGGAACACAAAAACAGGAAAAGAACAAGTTTTCCTGAATTAATCCTCCACTCAGCTTCATGGAAGCCTCTCTCTGAGGAAACCGTATGCCAAGGAAAGGTAGATGAAGAACAATGGGGCTATCCCTATCTTCAGCTCCATAAATAGAAATTTTACTGTCCCTGAGAATATTGTAATTGGATTTGCTTTCCTAGAGAAAAGTGAGGTTGGTGAGGGCCTGGTAGGAGCAGAGGTCCTGACAGCTAGAAAACCAGTTAGTCACCACAGATCTGCAGCTTAAAGGAGGGAACCTCGTGCCCAAAGTTCAAAAGGAAAAAAGGTAAATGCTAGATGAAATACTTGATTTTGCTTCCCACCCCTCCATAAAGCACAGACAAACTAACCAACCTTCAGACACTGATTCTTGTGCCGTGTACTTGCCATCCAAACACACAATGTTTCCCTCTTTTCCTCCTAACCAAGCCAAAACCACAGAGCAACCAGCTCCCCCAACCCCCAGTGCTGCAGACACTGCCCATGGAACATTACTATCTCGCAGTCCCGTTTGATGCACGCTGGAAAGTTTCCCACTGCCCTTCAAGTCCAGAACTAATAGGTCTTTCTGCCCTGGAATAAGTGTTAACTGCTACAGGGGCAATATATGGTTTCATCTTTGTCATGAACATTTGATCTGCTTTTCAAGTTACCTATTTTTAGTGTACCTTTTTTTAAAAAAAATAAATACTACAAGCTGTACTTCATGTCTCATAGACAAAGACTCTGAAACAACCTTGAGACCAACTAACATCAAAAAGATTTTTTTTTTAGTCTTTAAAGAGCTAGTCTCCTCCTTTTATTCACAGACAAATATTAGTTTGTCACAATAGCTTCATTTTTTTTCATTAAAAGCATAAATACAATGTAAAATGAATATAAAGTTTAAGCCAAAAGACAGACAGTGCTGCATGAGAAAACTGAAGTCAATCAAACGCTGCCAAGAGGACAGAGTACAACTACCAGATGGCAGCACATTCAGTTCTTAAGCAAATCTAGGGAGTACTTAGGGAGTATGTGTTTAGCTTTCTTATTACATGCTCAGGATGTGCTTTGGGCAGAATAATTTATAAAACAAACTTTTTCCATTCATTACCCTATTGAGACAAAATACAATGAAAGACCAAGGACATCATATAGTTAATGAAGTTGCTTTCTACCACCTTACTCCTTAAAGAAAAGTACTACCAAACCCGTATGTTCTTTAGAAATTCAGAATCACTCAGAGGTTGACAAGTTTTCTAGCTGGGTACACGTTTCCACCATGAGAACCATCTGGCCACCTATTCTTAATTTATTTTCTAGGCAGTAATAGCCCATTTTGGCAGCAACAGCCATCCTCTGCCACTCTGTCTCCTGGGAAGCTCTCCTCCAACATGGTTTGAACGTACATCTGCCATATGACAGGAGAAGGTGCCCCGCAAAGTACTTGCAACTGCTGCTATCAGAATACCCCACGTGCAACTCATTTGGTGAAATCATAAAAAAAGAAAACAAAGGGGGGGTGGGGGGGTGGGAAGAGGGGCTCCAGAATGATTATCCTGGTGGGCAAAAGACAAAGACAGACATACTGATGGCTTGCTTCTGGCTCTCAGGGACTGAAAATACTGATTCCACATACAGGTTGCTTAGGAAGCTAACGGTTTTCCAAGCTCAAATTCATTCTGTGAGTTAAGTATATGACTATACACTATTTATGTATCTAAAAACATTAATATAATGCGTTCGGAAAAAAGATCAAATTTTAAGGAAGCTGAAACCGAAAGCATTTTAATTTCTCTAAATCATTTGTACATGTATTTAGACAATCTAAAGCCATGTACCAACCAATCCTCTATTGAGCTCAGCGTCCCAGGCTTTTGTAGAGGTATTCTAAAATACTGCCATATATCTTAAAATGTGATTTTTATCATTCTGAACTGCAGGCACTAAGTCAGGTTATTGCATTTATATTTGCAGGCCTGGATACACAATCCCATCTTCCCTGCTCCAACTAAAAAATATGTCGGCCAAATATGAGGAGAGTTCCAGAACTACTGGCTTTATGCAAGAACTCAACCCAAAAAAGTGAACTTATCTTCCCATCTCAGAGCCCATAATTTCCATGAAGGTCTACGAGCCAAATATTTTAACTGGTATTTTACCACTGAGGGTTATTTCCAACAAATATAAATACCTTATTTTTATGAGAGAACTGGATGCTCTACTGTATGCACAGAGTTCTTTTCAAGTGAAAACTTCTGATTCCCCAGTCTCCAGACAAGAGTGCAGATTAAAGAAAAAAAAAAAAAAGTATAACAGTGACATATACTTTTCCTGTCTCATGAAGTTAAAAGACTGTTTCTGTAGTCTGAAATGAATGACTGAATTATTTGACTTAGTATTTCTGTTAACTAAACAGGCTCAGTAAATTTTTCCACTAATTTTCAAATTAGATTTAGGATTCTTCCAAGATGTATTTCTTCACCCAATGAGCACTGGATAACTGCCCTTCTCCTGACAAAGGGCTTTCACAGACCTTTTACTCGCAAAGTAAAATACAGAAGCCCATCATCAGAAAACCAATGACAATCACTACAGTTCAGTGTTTGTCATATGTATCACCTCAAACATAGAGGGAAGTAATTTTGCTAAATTTTATGGTGTTAGTAAAGGCAAATAAATCTGATTACGAAACCTAACATCTCAACAGGAAAAGTGAACTGGAAATGGTCTCCCTGTTCACTATGTTTCCTCATACTGGAAAATGAAATTAACTGTCAAAGATAAAGTTTCTGTTTGCATATTGCAACCACAACATTTGGTGTAGACAGCAGTTGCTGCTGACGGATGTTTCCAAACACAGCAATACGCAACACTCTCCACTACTGTTACCCCATATCTTGCAAAGCAACTTGAGTTTGGTTCATTAGAAAATGGAAAGAATGGCATATGTAGCTTTGCAATATTAAAATCTGCCATAACATACAGCTTAGTAAGTCATGTTATAAGAACTGAATATCTATGCCAAAGAGAGATTTAATCTGGCAACTGAATTGGATTACATTCAATATTACAACTAGATTTTTAGATATTTGTTGTCTAGGTCATCTAGCTGTTACGAAAACTAAAACCTATGAGGCTGAACTACAAGGGTATCTCAAAAGTATTGCAACATTTACAATAATTGCAAAAGTTAGCAACATTTATACACAGATCATATAGTAAATGTATATCTACTAAGAACCGTGTACTGAGGTGACAAATGATTTCAAATACCTACATGTAACACAGGACCAGAAGTGCACATTGTTGATATTAAGATTGGATTTTTCACTGGAAAGAAAGCACTCGGACTTCAAACACTACTGAAAACACAGCGAGGAAGTACCTATTTTCAAGCAAAAACATCATCCACCACCAACTACTCTAAATCACTAAGAGAATATAAGAAACTTGGGAGATCCAGGGAAAAAGAAATTCTGTGGGACATCCTGCCCACTTACACTTTCTGCACACAGAATACTGTGGGCATCCAGTGAACAAATACTCTGCAGACCCTGCCTGAGATAAAAGGGCTCCTGCTTGATTATGCACAGACACACAACACCGAATCAAAGAAAGGATGCCTACCCATAACCAGAACCTTCAAGAGATGCAGTTGGTATGTGAATTCACATTGCAGGCATACGCTACACTGTCATTTGAGATTGAAGAAATTCTTTTCCTTTGCAGCGTCCCCCATTGGGCAGGCAGACAAGGAACAAGAAAATATGAAGACTGTGTAACGAAGAGGAGTCAATTAACTTGTAACCTACCCACTAGCCTCCTTTCCTTCCCGTTCTCCATTCACACCTGAAATCACATTATGGGTGAACTCAAGGAGTTATTTCTCCCCCTCCCAAATAACATGGCAGAAGGTCTCAAAGCCCTTCATACAAACTGACACTTAAACTGCTCTACCAAATGCTATACCAACCGTTAAGACCTCAAATATTGCACATCGCCTGCGACAGGACGGACAGAGCTCCAAGAAGAGCTACTTTCCCAGTGGTGACAACAGAATCACTTAAGCTCTCTGAATGTAACCTAATCAGTTCAGAAAAGTTGGAACTGATTAATTGAAAGCTGCCAGAGTATCTTTAAAGAGGTCACAGCTCTGGTAACAGGATGACCTTCTTAGCTGATGCTACGATCAGCTGTTGGATCTACTATGGATCCATAAAAAAAACCATCTGGAAGGTTATTCTGAAGACTAGCGTCTCAGAAAGAGAAGGAAGTTTGGGCAGGAAATCTAAAGGAGCTAACTGCTTATCAAAGATCTTGAATTCATATCAAGTGATTAATGAGTCAACATCACAATAACAAAAAAGAAAAAACGTACCTCCTCAGTTTATGAAGATATTTAATCTCCCAGTCCTTCAATCTGGAAGTCTTAACCTTTGCTGATGCAGCAACTACTGCTAAAAAAGGAGCCGGGTAAGTGCAAAGGAAGTCCACAGACTAATATTTTCTATCTATTCTCAGGGACACAGCCAGAAACTTCCACAGCAGCCTAGAATATTCTAACAGCCTCCCTAACGGCTAGAAATAGCTGAGTGTCCGCTTACGGGACAATTCTACTATCATATAGATGGCAATGCAGGAACTTGCTTCAGGAGATCTCGGAAAGTCCATTCATCTTCCCAAAGAAGAGGCCTAATGTTGAAACAATCTGTCATGGTATTCCTTCAGGAAGTCTGGGACTGGCAACTTCCAAAACAGAATAAATCTGTCCCTTAAGCTCATCATAGCTGATGCTCCCAGGCACCGGCCTGGATAAGTTGTAGCAATAGGTGGTATAGGTTAGTTCCAAGAAGTATATAAAAGAGTCAAAGCTCTTCAGATGAAAAGTTTGTCTCCTTCCACATCCAATATGTGACAAAAACTGGCACTGAGCGATTATGAAACTGCTCGTGTCAAGAGGGATGACAAGAAACAAAGAAGAGTACAGTTGAACCAGCAAGGCTATGCTGTGATCAGGTGGTTGTGGCAGTGGTGTAAGGGTTCAAGGGCATAAGAATCAGAGGGAAGTCAATGAGATATCCACTATGCAGGTAGTGAAGATGACATTGCCAGCGCTATCAGCGGCGGAGGAGCTGAAACACTTTCTCAGTGCTGAGAGAGAGCTAAAGGCAAGGAATAGGACATGCAACCAGAGATGACTGTGTCAGCAAGGAGGTGTGAACTTAGTTCATCTGGCAACCCTCCACAGTATTTTTAAAGCAAGGCTCAACCAAACATTTTAAACCAACGTTCAACAGGAAACAGTGACTTTTCCAGGCAACTGGTTTTCCAAAAAAAGACTGGACACCTTTCCAGAAAGTATGCTTTAAATCAAACAATTATTAGTCACCGTGCAAAATTGTTCCGCAGTTCTTGCAGGCTCAGCCATTTTATACATTTAGGCTGGCAAGTTAGCATTCAGGCAGTCTAGTCTGGAGGTGAGTGGCCAGCTGCAAAACCCAGTCTTTTCTAAATTGGGAGGAAATAAAGCCCTGCTGCAAGGATACTTCCAGATCAGTACTTGGAGAGCTCACAGCGCTAAAAGCCAGACGGACGGGCAGGTCAGGACGTACGAACCATTTCGAGTCTCCAATCCCACTTTCCTGTCCCGCTGTTCTTTTAAGGAGTTGCTGCTGGTTAATTGGTTATGTTTCCACCTCTCGAGCATAGCAGCGTCTGCAGGTGAGCTGGTATCTAGCTTATAAGTGTCTAAGTGTTTGCCTTGAAAGGCCTCCTGTATCTCCACAATCTTTGTCTGGGGTTCAGAAGCACCATTTGTTCGGACCTATTATGAAATGCATTAACCTCCCAGGCACAAAGAATGATTCTAATATTAGTTTAATTCATAGCAGTAGATACTTAAAAACCTTCTCACTTTCTAGAAGTCTTGCTATAAAATATGTTTTCATGTTCATCACATTGAACCAGCCCAATATCAGCCACTGTGACAACCCCTTCGTTTAAGAATAAAACTTGAGTCCTAGACTGATGAAAGAAACAAAAACTGAAGCTCTTTACCACCCTAGAAAAACAGGAAAGCAAGATGTTTCCTTACAAGCCACTGCCTGATCATTTTGCTATAGTACTCAGAAACAAGTGATATTTTATACTTTTATGAATTCTTATACCCTTATTCTTTCATGGCAAGCACTCAAAATTAATTGTACCAAAACAGTTACTCTATTAAAGAAAAGGTTGGGTTTTTTTTTTTTTTTTTACTTGCAATACATTGTGTTCTATTTCAAGCCCAGTTTTCCATCTATAACTTAGTCCTAGCTGTAGCAGAATAAAATTCCAGCTTTTATGACTTTTGATCAATAGAAGTCAGCAGCAAAAGCATTTGTGGTTTTTCTCTGGAAAGCATTTGTGGCCACAGACTCAAAGAAGGAAGAAAGGGAGGGGGATTAACTCTTCAATGAAGGTCAAAAACATAATTTAAAAGTGAACCAAGAAGAGCAGCTGTGTCTGTCAGCACAATCAAGATTACCAGCTGGAGAATTTACCAGCAGTATGAAAACAATGCACACCAGATGTCAAATGTTGCAACTGTACATAGGAAAACATCTCTGGGCATGGCACTGTCATGCTAGTACTCATTACCAGACAGATTTCATATTTAGCATTTATTTATTAATTAGACAGACACTACCAGGAAGAAACAGTAACACTTTGAGCCTTGCGGTGTAAGCCAGAGGCAGGTGTGCACACCGGAATGATTTAACATCGTGCATTGTAATAGTTCTCCTTTTTTCACTGTGAACACAAGATAATGGTTTTAAAACTAACTAGTGAATACTAGAACGCCTGCAGCTGCACTTGCTTTAGTTTCACTCAGTTCAATCTGAGCTTTTAGCTTGAGTTTGGATTCTTTTCTAATAAATCTGAAATAAATATTAAGAAAACAAGTAAAACCACACTCTATTCCATGGATAATTAACTGGAAAGAACTCTACACAAGCCATGAAAGCAAGTACTTCACTAACACCTCTACCAGCACGTCCTTCACCAGCTGCTTTTTATCTTCCACCTCCTTCTGGGGCATTCTTGTCTTTTTATGTATACATTTTACTCCTTGAGGATGAACTCATTCATTCCCAATGCTTCAACCAGCATGTTACACCATTCTTGCTCTTTAAAATATCTGATGTTAATTTCCTTCTTTTGTACGTTCTTTTATTATCTTGCTCACATCCTCCTTTGTATTTCTCTCTCAAATGAAATACAGAAAAAAGAAAAGAGAGAAAAAAGAAAAGGGGGGGGGGAAGGAGAGAGAGAGAGAGAGAGAGAAAGATTTGGGTTTTGTAGTCCTCTCCTCCATTGCTGATGACTAAACATTCTTCTTCAGCAGATACACAAGCGGCCATTTCTGGAGAGAGCCAACAAATCCAGGCCCTCAAATTCTTTCCTTCTCCAGGCTTTAATATTCATCCTTCCATCAAAATGCTGGGTGTCTTTCTTGCTCTTACCTGCTGGTATAAACTTGCTGGCTGTCATCTTCTCCTCTAATACATGCACGTATTCCAGTAAACACCCCTGCCTCCCCCATTATTTTAACTGTATCAGGGAGCCTTCTTATTCTAGCTCTTTCCCCCACTTTTGTCACTGCCTTTAACTACCTCTGATTGTTCACACTCAGTCTTGAATATTTATGGCTGTGCATTTATAAATGTCTACAGAAATTATGATTCTGTCTCTGCTTGCAGCTTCTCCCATGTTCATTCTTATTGTCCAAACACCTCTCCTAAATGCTCTACTTGCTACATCGCAATACCTGCCTTTTTCTCCCTTCAACGCTCTATTTCTAATAGGTGCCTCATCCTCTTGGTTAATCCCTGCTCCTTGATCCTGATGTTAAGGACTTTGCCAGTTTCCATTACTAAACTCAATTTTAACATATTATTTCTCTCATTAAAAAAAAAAAAAAAAAAAGATTAGGCCCCAGGAAATGGAAAACACGGATGTTAATATCCAAATTATTTCTCACAGAGGCTATTCTACGCATTAGCTTGAAGTTTGTTTTATATCCTCTCCTTTCTTCCTTGATGGTGCAGTTGCTTTATCTGAAGCAAGATATGCCCACAGAAAAATACCGTACCACCCTAAATAGCCAGTATAACTGAATCAAACTGGATAAAGTTATTCATATAGAATTACTGTCAGCAGAAGGAATGGACATGGGTTTGTGGCACCTTGTCCTGACATAACACATATGTTAGCATAGGTTTATTAACTGCTACATGTAGGTTTGTTAACTGCTGCAATTAAAAAAAAAAAAATTAGAAATGCTCAATCAATAGATACATTTAACTGCTTATGCACCCATTACTTTTTCTGTTCTCTTAAAGACAGAAATTTCTTATATATTTCATTATCATTATTTAATACTCTCCTTAGCTTCTGCACTCATTCTGCTGTATTACAACCTATTCCTCATGGCTTACCTTAGCTTTGCCATCCTGTGCAGACATATATCCTACACACATGCTCTCTGTTGTATGGCTCCACAGAAATTCCACTATAAAGGAAAATGCAAGAAGTCACAAAAAATGCGTTGGTTTAAAATTTAAGGTGTAATTTAACAAGACTGGAATCTTGACAAACAAATATAGCTTAAAATATAGCTTGGGAAAGGACAAAAAAACCAAATAACAAAAACTACTTACCAGAATAATTCAATCTCAAAAGAAACAGCTATCAACCAACCAAGATTTTCCTGCACCATTTGCAGTCACACACTGCAGAACTAATACCCAGAATGGGAACGTTACTTCAACGATATGGAGCCTCCAAGATGAGAAATACATCAACTGCAACTACAGTTAAAAGATAGGACCAACTTCTAAAGCAGAGGCCTGTTCCACCCATAAAGCAGAAGCAGATATAATTTGCATTTGCTTGCCTTGAACCCAGACATAAGCACACTACACCAGCATAAACCCAGATGGAGTACAAGGATTCTGTAGAACTGTAACACTATCAACAGAATAACCAGTAACAAGCATTTTTTCACAGAACAGAGCATAAATATATACACAATATGTAACTACCAATGGGTAAATGGAGATTTGTGGTTTAGCTGCACAAGTAGGATACAGAAAAACATGCAGAAGTAGTAAAGTCTGCAAGATGAGAACCGAAGATACAGAGCAGGCAGGAAAGACATCTGGTGAAAGCAAAATAATCCTGCAGGAGATCTCTCTGATGGAAGCAGAATAACACTGCACAATAAGCAAGAAAGATGCCTGGCAAAATTAGAGCAAGACCTGGTCCCAAAAGTATGCTGAATTACAGCAAGAGCATATGCAATCACTCCCTTTCTTTGGGGAGAGGGTAAGGAGCACCAAAGGTAAGAGAGGAAAGAAAGATGGAGACAAAATGAGCCCATTTTCATTTTGGCTTCCCCATCAAAGCACTCTCGGGTCTGATCACCCTGACTTCTAGCACTAGCTACACAGCATCACCTCTCTGGTACTGTATACTCACAGCTAATTTAGGATATAAACGTTAAAGACATGTTGTGTTTGTAGTGATAATGATTAAGAAAACTAACCACTGCTAATGTGTATTGTTAATGCATGTTAATCCAGTACGGTGGTGTTCTGAAGTTTCAAAGTGGCCCGATTATCAATCGTTTAAACCGCCCGTTACAGTGATCTTTACTTCCCTGATACATACACAGGTATCTTTATATACACACACACACCCCTACTCAGCTGCAACACAAAATTCAGACAAAGAGCACATTATTCATGTGTTTAGCTCCCATCCAGCGGAGCTTTATAAATTGCCACAGTGTATTCTTCCTGTTCTGCGTCACAGCCATTTTTGTGTTCATTAAGTACACAATTTGGAAAGGGGAAAAAGAAGGAAAGAGTAGCTTATCAGAATTCAGGGCGTTTCATAGAATACTGTAAAAGGTTTTAAAAACTGCACTGAAGTATAAATTTTTCCTTTGGATTACAGGAGGAGTCTACATGAATTACACAAGATGCCATGAAAAGCTATTTCCAGATATTTCTTTAGAGAAAGACTGTCACATACTGCAAAAAGCATCATTAGATGGTTATAAAACTCTTATTCCTCCCTATTCCTCATGTTCCTTTAATATGGTTGACGAAGGTCACAGCATGCTGAGTATGTTTATCCTTTGAACCATTTATCCTTGCATAGCAATTAACCCAGAGTAGAGGATCAAAGTTTAGACAATCCCGGCAAGACTTGAAGATTCTGACAGATATGTAGATATCATCATAAAAGAAAAATGAACTTCATTTAGGTATGCGCTTTGCTCCCCCGTAACAGATTCATGACTGATATCGCCACAGGTTAGTCAAAAGCTTTCCAAGAGTGAAATACACTCAGCGCAATGTAACTGCGTTCAATGAGGCCAACCCCTCCCTAACACCCTGAAGGTTCAACTCTAAGTGAAATAATTTATTTTTTGGAGACAAATTTAATCTTATCTTTCAATTTTGAGAAGATGGGCAACAGTTCAGGCCAAATACCCTCAAAATATTTTTTTTTTGCCTTTGATAACTCTAGGCATGTTCTTTTCAGTTTCTAATATTTTTTTCCTTCTACACTGTCCACCAAAGGTAGCATGTACTAGCATAAAATATGGTTATTGCTAGCTATTACAAGTACTGGAATTACAATGAAAAACCTAAATTACATCCTTATCTGAAGACATTTCACACATTTTCAACCATTTGATAAATCACTTTCTTGCAATTTGTTTCAATAGTAAGAAAATAAAAGCAAAAAAGATCATCCCCGCAATAAAGACATGAGATTTCATTATTCTATACACCGAGTTCTTCAGTATTACACAACCTATGTTCAATCCAAACAACACAAATTCTACATATGTTTAATTACACATCAGCATACACTGTAAGGCAGGAAATGTCTGTGGTACAGAAAAAATATCTTTAGAATACGCTGTGCTACATGAATCTTATTTCAGTGGGGAAAAAAAAAACAAAACAAAAATCAATGGACAAATAGTCTTTACTTATGATGTATGATATATAGAGATTTTATTTATTAATTTTTGAGGAGAAAATATCAAATCTTCCTTAATGGGAACATGTTTTCTTACATGAATGACAAACATTAAACTAATAGAAATATTTCTCTCACTTCCAAACATAAGAAATTGAAGGTTAAGTTGATCTTGTTTGGTCTTATTTAATCAAACTTGTATTTTCATTTTCTTAACACCTTTTTAGGGATAGAATTTATGTTGTAGGATGCTTTTCCGCTGGATCCATAATGTCACAATTATTCCATTCTTAAATCTGAAAACTGTAAATCAAACTTGCAACATTCACTGTATGTTTAGCAACCCATGCCCTGATTCTGGAGTCAGGATTAGACAGTCCTGGCTTTCAAATAGTTGAAAGACAACAGGAAGATTGTTAAAGTCTATTTTATAGTCTGTTTCTTCAAAAAGACAAGCTATTCAAGTAATAACTTCAAAAAATATAACATACAAAAGCTATTTCTAAAACCATTTCCCATCCAAGCCTTCCAAAATTCCTTTGTTGTCCATCAGAATTGTAAGGATTCACCTCCCAAATCTCTGGTTCTGTGTCTTATGGATAAGATGAGATGTTGACCAAAAGCATAAAACACACATAAACTTCAACTACTGGGTAGAGAAAAATGAATGTTATTAACAGTATTGAGCAAAATTATTTATTAGAGTGAATGACTGGAGGGGGGGATACGATCAGACTCAAGCCAACCAACACAAAGTAGTACATGATATTTAAAGATTCTTGTAATGCAAACCAGCAAGGTGTAGTATGAGAACAAAACTGAAAGATAACCTACACCTCATCCTGCGCAACTGTACTAACTTGACCCTAGCATCCTGGAAGTCATTGAACAGACGGCAATAAATACTGGAGTTTGTGTGGGTTAACCCATCATTAAGAATATATCTGCCAGCTCACCTTTAGCACACGCTCTGCCTGCTACTCCAGGCTGGCTGTAAGCGGGCAAACTCTGGTGACACAATGTTAGGATTTAGTGGGACAAAAGCAGTAATGAATTAAAACAAAGGTGAGGTCTCTTTCTCAACAGTAGCCTACAGAAATTATGCAATTCAAGAATTACCAGGTGAGATGCTATGACCTGCCTTAATGCACAAAGCTAAATTAGGTGATCAAATTTGTCATGTCAGATCTTAAAAGATATGAAAGCTACTTCAAATCTGGAATGCTACTGACAGCGATTCATGAAACACTTGGGGAAACAATAATAAAGCAGAGGATTATACAAAGGAAAAAAACGTTAATTCTAGTAGCATAACATCAATATCTATTAGACAGGTCCATGTGAAACAATACGTAAGCACACAGCATGACCAGACACATGCCCACATCTGAGGAGCACCACAGGAGAGGAGATTGTACAAGTGTCATGTTGAAGTCCTTCCTATGCCCCCAGCCCCAAATCCCTGCCTTCAAAGAGGAACATGGGCTTTACTGTCTCTGGGTTGTATTTCCACCCACCTCTGCTGCTAGCCTACAGCGTTCAGTTTTCTAGCTGTTTCTCTACGACAAACCACATGACAGTTTACTATAACACGCTTGTTCCATTGTAAAGCAGCAAGACAGATGAGGATCTTATTTCTACGACATAAACAGGGCTGGAGGGCTGTAAAGCTCAGAGCCTTTTGAAGCAGTCAGCTACTGATGGAGGCAAAGTACAGTTTTCTGCTGATCTCAATATCAACAGCAAGTACTCCTGTTGTCTGCATATGCAAATAGTAACGGCGACTTATCTGAACAGATTTTCCTGGGCATAACAAAAAATTTCTAACCATAAACCAACTTCCCTTCCAAATTTTAAGTCTATCCTCCAAATTTTCACCTTTCATCCTGCAAAAAGGGGGAACAAAGAACTTTCTAGATAGCATTTTTAGCATATAAACCACTGAGAAGCAGTAAAGAGCCAGATGCATTATCCCTAGCTAAAAATGTGATTCCTTCTATGAGGAGCATACCCTGTCTCACCACAAGCAACTGTTACTCCTATGCCATGGTTTAAGAAGGAACCCACACAACTCTCTGAATCACAATTCTGCTCAGAAATAACGAGTCAGAAAGAATGCTCTTTCCCGCAGTTTTAGAGAACAAGGCTAATACTACTATTTCACTTTCTGGAGTTTTATCATCTCAAACAATCTCAATTCCTTTTTGTTTTCTCTGTGGTCTTTGAACAATAGTAAACATGCACAGACAGTTTTTATTTCATCTTGCACTTTGACTTAGCACCTAGCTCAAGTAAAAATGAATAAGAATCTCTTACCTAGTAAAGTTGGCTTTTCCTGTGATGATTCAGGCTCTGCTGAACACCTGCAAGACCGAAGAACTATCACACCTCCGAGTACACCATCTTCATTGGCTAGAAAAGGGGAACCTGGGTAAAATCGTTGGGGAGAATTATTTGCAATAGGACTAGTTTCTTGGGTATTTGTTTTATTTCGCTTTCCTGCCTTCCCCCTTTGATCTTGTCACTAAGCGTTGAAAAGACTGTCAGGTCAACCAGTGCTTTTACAAAAGCATCAGTTTTACTTTTTCTAGTGTTTCTAATGAGTAACTTTCTAAATAGTAATCTACTAATCTACCAGTAATCTAAAAAAGAAGAAGAGCCACATGGAATTAAAAAAAAAAAATTTGGAAATTACATTTGTGAGTGCAAAACCATTTGTTCTTGGATCAAGGGAGATAAAATAATGAAAACTGGAGTGTTAAGTTGAAAAAAAAATCACGTCTCAATATTTAGTTCTTTCTGTACTATAATTAATATAAGGATGGCCACATATGAAAAAAATCAAGCAAATTTGGGTCACTTTTGCAGTCTATTAATTTTTCCCAATTTAAAGCACTTTGTACAGAGACATCATCAAACTGCTATAGACTGTCTCCCTTGCTGTTTTATGAATATTAGCAGAAAAGCCAAAACACATCCTACTTTTTAAAGTGGCTTTTCTGTTGTAAATTTGAGACATATGATATAAACCATCTTCTATCAGAAGCTGGAAAAGTTTTAAAGTTAGCTGAATCATAGAATAGTTTGGGTTGGAAGGGAATCAAGTCCAAGTATTCTTTTTCTGGTTTGTAATTTGAAATGAGATTCCTATAGTTTTAAATGTGGAAACAATGGTATGATCTACATATGATTTAAAATGTCTTGAGCCACAAAATTAATAAAGTCCTTGCATTTAAGCCCAAATAGACCCTAGTCACACATTTGCAATACACTGTGATTCAAAGTTGAACATACAATTGCTACAGGCGTTTCATATATTTCTTTTCAATTATTTTCTTTTAAATAAATCCATATACTGTGTCTAGTGTACAGACACTGTAAAAGGATTTGCTGGCCACAAGAACTTTAGAGCAGATCTACTCATCAGCCTCCTTCAATTTGCCAACAGCTATTCCTATGATTAAAATTACTCCTTTAATGCAAATAACAACAAAAAAAAACCCAATAAGAACCAACTTCAAGCCTTACTGTAAGGAAAATGAAAAGCTTTACCATGTTCTCTCTCGACATAAAAGCAGCCATGCTCAGAAGAGATACAAGGTGGTCATAACAGAAGCCCATATCACAGGAAGATAACAAATGTAGCATGCTTTATAAACAGTAATATCTTATTTGACCTAATAGAAACAGATATTTTCTTTAAAGGGCCATTTGCTTTGCACAAGAACTATCACTAGGTGCCAATTACACCTACTGTATTACTCATTCACTGCGACCAAATCCCTGTGAACCAAGAATCCAGCCAGTCATAACGTAATAGGTAACAAAACAGGAAAATATGCTTGGTTAAAATAGAAATGCAAGGCTTCGGAAGCTGTAAAGAGTTTTACCACCCAAATCAAAATCTTTTACTCCATGCTTTCCAAGATGTTTCCCCACTTCTGCTGGAGGTGGCCATCCACACAGCCATCTGAAGCAAATTGCGTGACTACTCCTTCCATTCCAATTGCTTTCACCAGCAATTTCAGCTAAGCCATCTCAGTGCAAAATCAGCAACAATATGGAATGTGTCTCTAACTCACTGCACTGGCGAAGTTGTGGGGAATCAACCTCTAAATAGTGGCGGTAAAAACCCATTGCCTACAGTAATAACACTACAGTATTCTACACTACAGTAAATTCAGAGAGACTGTTTCTCCTCCCTCAAAAATCAGACTCTAAGCCAAATTAAATACACACTGAACAGCACATTCTTTAAAACAGAGAATGTACTTTATCTTCCAATTAAAGCAATTTTTAAAAAGTTAAAAGAGGGATTCAAATATATTAATTTTTTTTAAACAAAGATGTTTCTGGATATGCAGACTTATTACTGAGGATTACAATTATGCTAAAGAGCATATTTTAACACAGCAATACTGCGCAAATGAGTAAGTCTATGTTAAGCAAGATTCTAGACAGCTGAATGCTATGCATCCATTATTAAATCTGTAAAAATAATGGCATGAAAGTAGTATTATACTTTATTTCTAGAGAGAATCCATGCACTGTACACAGGAATGAATTTGAGTGTTCTCAAAACACTGTGAATTCAAAGGTTAGGAACATATTTCATTAATTTAGTTCTAAAAATCTTTTTTTTTTTTTTTACAGCCAAGCCAGTGAGAAAAATAAATAATAGTACAGACTTCTGGAAAAAAATAACAATATAAGTAATGGCATTTTTTCATATACTTTATATTTAATTAGTATTTAAACAGGAAGAGAAAAGGTGCAACTGAAATACAGCCATGTATATTAAAGTCGTAATGGTTTCTCACTAGAAGGAAAAAGTAATGTGGCTCCTACCTCCCTACATCATTTTTGCTCTCTCTGTACTTGTAAGAGTGACAGATTTTGCTGTACAATTGAAAATTCAGTACAAATAAAACAAAATATGCCTACTAGGCAAAAAAATAATTTTTTTTTTACTGCAATAAAATAGAATTGCCAGACAAATCTTTGATCTAATAGCTTGCTAATGACAAAACTACAAAAACCTGGGGCTTTTAATACCATTTTACGTCTCATGAAACTCCTCGGTCCTTCCCAGTTACACTGGCGTAACACTGAAGAATTTGGCATGAAAAATCCAAAGCAAAACTTCACCTACAGCATTAACGAATAATGTTAGCACTGACTGGCCACACCACAGAGAAGGGGTAGGAAAAAACAAAAACCACCTTTCAGAAGTTTTCGCTTAATCCTCACCTCCCCCAGTCACAAAATTATATTTTACAATACACATTTCCCTCCTTCAAAGCTCAGTTATTCTGTTATTGCTACCTGACATATAGAAAGCGTTATCAAGTTTTTATTTATATATTTTGCATGTTATTGATCTGTAGTAATGGTCTCTGAAAAATAAGCAAACATATCTTCACAGCAGCTCCACATTCACTGATCTCATCAAGTCCTGCAAGAGCAACCACAACTGAACACCAAGACCCCAATTCAGCCTCAGACCAGGGATGGAACATACAGATTTCACAAGGGTTAAGGCAAACCATGGCCTCAGCATTCAGCCTTGCTCTGGAGGAACTACAGCTACAAGAGAAGAACATTTTTTTCTTCTATGTCTCTTGTAAATTAAGCTGCTCCCATGATGAAGATTGCTTCCTCCAGAGCATACAATTGATAAGAGTTGTTAATTTCTGATCCTGTGGTTTTTCCCCCCATTTGTAGCTACTGGACAGATCCATTCTAGCACAGGTTTGATACGAAACTGTAAAAGAAGTGTTTTATTTACACTTACCCAGCTGAAGGACTAACCAGCTGTTCATCAGATGTTTTACATTCATACTCTTCCATAGCAGAGAAACCATTACCAGCTTCATTGTTTACATTAGCTTTCAAAGTCTTCAGAACTTTGGTCTAAACACTGCCTGTGGCATGGTGTAAGCAATTAAGTGCTTTAGCATCCCCCAGTTTTAACGGATCGCAGCTAAACGGTTCTAAACCTTCTCATGCTGTAATGTGAGTGAAATTCAGACTTTTTCAGGTCAATAACCCGTAGCTAACTTATGCCATTGGATTCTGTCAGCTTGTGTACACAACATGTTTAAAGTGAAGCTGTTTGCCACTCTGCTTCTGCTGTGAATCCCACTAAACTTCAAGCTAACAACTTAAATAAACATTAGAAGAATATATAAGCACTAAATGAAGCCTGCTTTTAATTTCATGCACCATTATTTGTTAAATGTTTAAGCACGAGCTGTCTGAAACCAGAGATCTTTATATTTTATAATAAGTAATTTAAAACTTCTGTTTAGAATTTTTAAAGAAGCTGCAAGGAAAAGCACCTGTACTTTCAAACTTCACAGGTCAGATTTTAAGAAATTAAATAACTGAGGATAGCACGGTCCAATAAAATCCCAATGCTTTTGATAAGGAGAAGCACAGTCAGGACTCATGTAAAACCACCACGTCGTGTTAGTTCTTCAGCTGGTTTTATCGTACAGGTAATGAACAGGCCTATTCAATTCTGTCTACCACCAAATGCAAACTTGTGAAATCAAACTTGCAGTGGATAAAATAGGTTATATGAAACTTCAGGATCACTTCATTCTCTTCTCAAATCTTTTCCTCTGTGTCATGGAGAAGACATAATAATGCTGCCACAAATGCTTCCATAAATGTTTCCGCTATAAAACCACAAAGGATACTACAAAGCTTAGAGCAATGCAGCGCCAAAATATAAAGTAACAATAACACTGTGCAACAACAGTCACTGGCAGTCTTGTAACTGTTAAAGTATGAGGCTTTTCCCCCCAAGAAGCATAACTCATAATTGGGAAATTCATATTCTATGATTCCTAACTGTCCAAACTCTGGCTCCCAAGAGAGGTATTTGACACAAAATTTCAAAACGAGAAAGTGTCAGCGTTATCCTTCTGCTATTACCTTTCTGCAGACATTGCTCATTTGTGAACTGAAGCACAACTTAAAAATACAAGAATAGACAAAACATATTTCCGCTAAGGAAAGAACAAATATCAGATTCCAACTATGTCTTTCAGCTCATTATTTTCTAATACTTTGTAAGAAGCTTTAAAGTACAATTCATAACATTGCCATTGTTAAAAGCCCAGATTTCCCGCCAGTGAGATGACACAAACATTTACTCTAAGTCTACATTCCACAAACTTGGCCACATTTGAAAGGACTGATGAGTAACAAAATCCTCTCTTCTTCTGTTTGAAAGGTATTTGTGTTTACAGAACACCATTCTTGGACTGCGTACCAAGCCTTTAGCGCTCTTTGACTAAAGATATCAAGCCCATTTGATTTACAAAAAAAAAAAAAATCTACATTTAATTTCTCTCACCTCCAATTCAACCATCAATTGTGCATTATCCATAGTAAGCTGGCTCTGAGAAAGGATGAGAGAAGCACATCTGCCATTAGTTTGCTCATCACCTGCTGTTTAAACAGCACTCGCTGTTTAAGCCAGGCATTCCCTAGCTGGAAGGATTCCCAGGGCTCTGCGGAGACTTGGAGAGGTCTGTAAACAGGAAGCACCAATCTGATGGCAACTGCCAAAATCAGCTGTTCATCCCTCCAATACAAGTAACGCACATTTCGACTTCTGACAAAACATTCTAGCTCTGCTTTGTTAAAGCTTTTTTTTTTTTTTTTTTTTTTTTTGGCCTTGGTCCATTATAATTCTGGTGAAAGTCTGACATGACCACAAAACAGGGCTTTCAGAAAGAGTAGCAAGGAAAGAATCCATGCCAGCAGCAAGGAGGCTATCAGCCTGTTTTATCCTATTGTTTCACACAGGTAAGAAATCCCGCATCATACCACACATCCTGAGCTATCGACTAGCACGTCGACATCTATGAAAATTCAGAGGAAAAAACCTATTTAGTGTAAAGCTAATGTTTTAAGTGTAATGCACTTTTTCACTTGTTGCACTATATCAGCAAGACATAACTTTGCAATCCATCTTCAGAATTGCCAGGATCCCCCAAAATTACACTATTGATTACAAACTTAGTACTATGCCACATGTAAACAAACATCCCTACTGTCAGAAAACAAAAACCTGCAGTGATAAGTTTCTGAAAATACAAATATGACCCATCACTAATTAAAACACAAAATTTTAAAAAGGAATCATAAAACACTTCTCTTCAAATTTTTATATCATGAAAAGCATTAATTTGATACTGTCTCTCATTCCTTTCACTTTCCCCTGTTTTGTTGGGTTTAGTCTGATTTCTCAACTAAATTATCAAGTGCAGCCTCCCAGTGCCAAGGTCACTTCCCCTCAAACAGTCAAACGTAATGTTGTCAGAAGCAGAGTTTAATATGGATTCAACATTATAAACAGAAATAAAAGAAATTGCAACATGTATCTTGCCAAGACCAAGAACAATGGTTCCTGGGTCCCAAAAAGGTATGCGTATGTCCCTCTTTCAGTTCTAATTAAAATACTACAAAAATGAACTTTGGCAACACAGTGTACAAGAAGTGTTATGTTGTCTTGTCCAGAAGAAATCCTGAAGGTCAAAATTATCTGTGGTTACTAAAGCTTCAAAAAATTTTAAGGGCTATAAAGACAATGCAGGTCTATGTATCTGCCAGAAGCCTCACTGGAATCTATGCTATCTTCAAAGGTTCAAACA
The DNA here is from genome assembly GCA_020745775.1 of Theristicus caerulescens. Taxonomy (NCBI): domain Eukaryota; kingdom Metazoa; phylum Chordata; class Aves; order Pelecaniformes; family Threskiornithidae; genus Theristicus; species Theristicus caerulescens. The sequence goes on along the minus strand of CM036561.1, from coordinate 120,532,852 downwards.
TATACAGATATTTTAAATTTCCATATTCATCTTTTGGTTATGACTTGAAGAAAGAAAACAAGATCTATATTCACAAAAAATTAAACAGGTGTAAGTAGTCATGTGTAATCTTGTCAAATCAAGGAAAAAAGATTGGTTTTGCCTTATAATAGCGTTCAATGAAGTCTACTTGACTTTCTCAAGAAATTAATTTCATCATGTAACTAGCAAACCAGAATCTGTCTGTCCAAAGCATTTAATTAGAACATGCAGTGGTTTTGAGGTCTATTATATTTAAAAGGGTTAACATGAATAATTTTTATTAATGCTCCTAAACCACTAATTCTAAAATATGCAGTTGTACACCACAGCCAGTGATTCAGGCAGGAAATTCTTTCTTCAAGTCTCTCTGGGTATTCTATGACTCACATAACAATTGAGATATTTCCAAGGGTTTTCCTTTAGATTTCTTAAAATATTCTTCTGTAGTTTAACATTCTTTAGATGTAACACAACACCAAATTTGAGGCCAACTGCAACATAAGGGTTCAACAGAAATCACAAAAATAAGTATCTTAATTTTATTTAATAAGGTTAATTGCATTTTAAACAATGTTATGCAATGTTTAGGCAATTAGCATCATATACTTACCAATAAACTTGTTTTGCATAGTCTCTAGGAGAGCTTGGTGGGCATCTTCCGTTTGCAAAGCACATGAACATTCTCTGGCCAGTATGGTTCGGACAAGGTGCTCTCCACAACCTAAAGAAATATTAAGATTGAGAATAGTCAAAATAGATCAAAAGATATCACTATGAAGAAACCTTGTCATTATTTTACACCATCACAGCAAAAAAAAAAAAAAAAAAAAAAAGATGCATATAACAGGTGTCTGCCAGATTTTTTAAAAATTTTTATGTTTTTAAAGAGTGACACTGAGTCACACGAAATTCAACGACGTCAGCAGTTTTTCTCACAATTTTCCTGAAATTTCTACTGCACGAAGTCATAAACCAAAAAGGGTTAAGTACAGAAAGGAGAAACAGAAATACTGCAAAGGAACAGTGCGACTGTCTCTGACTTGCCATCTTTATCCAGATCCTGCAATTCTCTCTCAAAGAATCCACTTACTAATCATTTGCACAGGAATGATCCTCGGATGCAAATCTCTTCAAACCAAGAACATCTTAGTGAATGCCATAGTAACTCCTTTGCATGATGCAATCTTCTATTTAGTCCATCTGATTTAGCCTTTTGTCAGCAAAGGAATATGTGAATTTACCTATGCTTTTTTGACAGGGTGGCTGCTCATGGGACTCCTAATAAAAATTCCTGTAATTTTTAAAGGTTTGTCTTTAAGAAACTAAAAAGCTCCAGCAAACAACCACTTAGTGCCTCAGTGCCTTCTGTAATTATTCCCTGATGATGAAGACAAACAGGTCACTAGTGCTACTCTTACTCTGTAGGAATGCTTTCACACCTCTTGTTTTTCTCCCATGCCCCCTTCCATTCCTGTAATGTGTTTTGGGACATACAGCTGTGGTCAAATGGTACAGTTCATGTTTATTGGATCAAGGTTTTCTTGGACAGGAAAACACACTGGTGATACCTTCTGCATATATTCAAAAGTCATTATACTGCTATGCCTCCCATTTGTTGATGTTTTTCCTCAATGGCAAGGAAGCAGATGAACCAGCCAGAAGAGGTCTAACCAAGCACCAGTTAGGCTTAAATGTGGTATCCAGTTAGGAAAAAAGGAAAACCAACGAACTAATTTAACAGCTGTAATATGACACTAATTTTAATTATCTAAGTTTAGGTGATGACAGTTTGATCAGACTTGTAACTTCAGAGTATATCAGGGCCTAAAACTGCATTAGACACCAGAATATATTGAGAGAAGTCAAATACAGTCAATTCCCAATTATCTATATATATTTCTAGCAAATTTCTCATTAACCATGACAAGATGCAAGCACTATGCTGGCTCCATACAAAAATCTGCTATAATCCAGTTGGACTTATTAGCTCAGGTGCAGAACTACATAAATACACCTACGCAGCTTCCAGAGACAATTTATGGCTGGAAACAATCTAACTGCTTTCACATGGCAGAGAGCTGGAGCTGGTAAGACATCAGACCTAAGCTGGCTTCAGACAAAGGCAGCTCAGTCTCCATGGATAACATTCACTTTACTGGAAGCACTAACAAGCCCAGAACAGAGAAAACTGAGCGCCTCTGGCTGAAGCCAGCCTAGATCTGGCACAAAGAAAGAACTAATAAATAAACCCAACCCAAACTGGCTCCGACACAGCCTGCTGAGCGTCTCATCTCTCTGCTTCCCAATGTGCTGAGTTCAGAGCACTGACTGGTTTTGGGCACAAGATTGCATGAACACACTTGGGCAGGTCTAGCACCATGTCTCGGAGTTACTCACAGACCGGCCTCTTGCCACCACTTTTAAGCCCTAATGAACATGGCAACCTACTCCAAGAATCTCTTTCTGGTTACTTGTCACACAATTACACCCTTTGCCTTAAAGGCAAAGTGAGTTTACAAACACTGTTCTTCAAAGACTGCTAACACAGAAGGGAAAAAAAAAAAAAAAAAAGACCCCTCACCCCCCATTTCCAAGATTAAAAAAACCAACAAAAAACCCCTCTGGGGCATTACATATGCATTAGATGTCAGAGAATAAGCCGGGGACCAGATTGCAGAAAAATTTTGTCCACGTGTCCCAAAATCTTGCTATATTTAATCATCAAAATTGCACCTTGGTCTTCAGTTATGTGCTCCTTCTAATGGGCAGTGTCTCCTGATTAATACAATTTGGTTAAACTGAATTGTTTGAAGTGGGGTACTTTGGCATTGAATCTACGTACAAGTGGCACAACAGAAAGATAAAAAATTCTTTGTATAGCAAACAGATTGAGTAAAAACCCGTTATAAGTTTAGAGGAAAATGAAAAAGCTGAAATACTACAACAATTACACAGCAAAGGGAGGCAGTTCCTGAGAGCACAAGACAAAAAGTGTTTTCATTGAGACTCTCAAGCTCTCAGTTATGGAGAAAGTGTCTGGGTTAGGATATTATCTTCAAGAGGCTCGCACAACAGTGTCCTCAACAGCTGCTTACCAGGAGGGTCTGTCCATTCATTGCCTCATTACTTCTGTGCTCGAAAGCTTTTGTCCACAATAGACTTGAGAATTATCTAATACTTAGTCAAGACAAAGTAATGTATGAAGAACATGCAAAAACTGCAAGATGCATTTTACCCATAGATCACAACATGGCTATCACTTTTTTTTTTAAACTAAGAAAATGTAATCATTATGAAGTTTTGCTGTAAAGAATAAAACTAAATAAGCACATGCTCCAGCAAAAACTTTGCAAGTTTATTTTTTCTTGAAAAGAACCTGTTAACACCTTTAAATATAACATTTATACCCTATGTGAGGGAAGAAGCATGGGACTTAGAATGTGAATCGAGCAAACGAGACACAAAAATCAGAGTGATTCTATGCGTCTCCTATGCATCAAGTAACAAAACCAGATGTTATTACTTCACAATTTTTAAGTAATTTCTAAATTGGCATCAAAAAGACAATAGCCATTTTTTAGCATGATGTATAATGCTATTTATCCCAAGAGAATGACTTTATTGAAGAGTTCCCATAACACCAAGTCTGCTACAAAAAAAAAAAAATAATTGAGAGAGAGAAAACTTACTATGGGTTAAGAACAGCTGCAGCCCACTGATGTGATCCAGGATCAACCACAAGGAAAGCAGCCTTGCAATTCTACTAACACATCACACATCTCTACATCCCCACAGACAAAGTCATTTCTTTTTGTCTTGTTTATGTCAACCTATAAGGCAGCAAACTTACAGACTGCTGCCGGCAGCGTACGTAAAAATCTTCCAACACATCACATGCCAGCAATCTGCAGGGACAGACCACTAAGGAAAATAATCCCCCCATTTTGAAAAGAAAACTTTGTTACTGCAGTTTTTGATGTAGGAACATCTATTTTTGAACAAGAAAAATAACTAAGCAGTGTTTCACATACTTTGACCAGAAAAAAGCTGAGAAAAAGAATTACCCTAATTATTCCAATAGCATTGCCCTTCCTATTATCTCAAGTTAGAACCAAATACTGGAGTGTGAACTGTCTTGAAGGTTTAGCAGACCCGCTAAACGTCTCTAGAGTCTCAAACTGGGAAAACACTGTAGATAATACTAGGGCTAGACACAAAATAAATGTATACAGAATTACAGTAATGGAAACCTAATTTATAACTTCAGTTGTGGGCTCAAATTTATAGTTCCGCTCACTTGTAATCTAACCACCAGCATTTGCCACCTTCCAAAAAAGTTTTAGGAACATGACTCAAGACAGCAACTAGAGTCAAAGCTACTTTAACACATTCCCAAATTATGCACATAAGCTGATGAAAATGTAAAGCTGGTTCATTTGCTTAACTATCTCGCATTATATTACGTTTAGCTGTATGTTATACTTTGCAGTTTTTCACTGAATAATACTGAAACCAAACCAACAGGGACTCCTAATAAGAATTTTTCAATTCTGCATTAAAGTCTCAAATACACTTGTTTCAGTAACTTTCCTGTAAACAGAGTTTAAATTATTTTATTATCCGTTCCCAGTTAAGACGATGACTTCTTCAGTAACCTGAAGCTCATTATATCTCAGAGACAAACACTTTGCAATGACAGACCAAAGCTTCCATAAGCTATGTTTTGGATTTGCGCTGAAAACAGTGTTGATAACACAGGGATGTTTTCATTATTGCTGAGCAGTGCTTGCACAGAGTCAAGGCCTTTTCGGCCTCTCACCCCACCCCACCAGCGAGCAGGCTGGAGGGGCACGAGAAGCTGGGAGGGGACACAGCCGGGACAGCTGACCCCAACTGACCAAAGGGATATCCCACACCATATGACATCATGCTCGGCATGTAAAGCTGGGGGAAGAAGGAAGGGGGGGTGGGGCGTTCAGAATGACGGCGTTTGTCTTCCCAAGTCACCGTTACACGTGATGGAGCCCTGCTTTCCTGGAGATGGCTGAACACCTGCCTGCAGATGGGAAGGAGTGAATGAATTCCTTGCTTTGCTTTGCATGTGTGAGCAGCTTTTGCTTTACCTATTGAACTGTCTTTATCTCAATGCATGAGTTTTCTCACTTTTACTCTTCCGATTCTCTCCCCCACCCCACTGCGGGGGGAGCGAGCAAGCGGCTGCGTGGTGCTCAGTTGCCAGCTGGGGTTAAACCACGACACAGCCAAAAATAGCACAGAAAAGCACAAAGCCCTCAAGAGGCATTTTTTCAAGCTTTGAGCACAGCAAGATGGTCGTTCCTGCACTCCATGCAGCAGATATTGCTGCTTAGTGAATCAGGTCAGGCAAACCAGAAGAACCTGTTAAGTTGTAAAGCACTGTACAACAAGCGAGATACATGCCTTTTTGCAGAGGAATGAGACAGGAACCGATCATGAAAACCTGTTTCTATGTTGACAAATGACAATAATTTTATCCACTGTCGTTCACAATTCCAGTAGTGGGCAGATACTCTAGACTGCAACTCTTTGGTACCTGAATGTCAACATATGCACAAGACAAGGAATGAATCACGGCTGCATACCTTAGCAGGCATAAATGTGAACTGTACACCTTGCTGACCCATTTAAAGACTTAAGAATTTTTTTGTTGTAGTCCATAAAGTTACACAGAATTACATACCCTGATTGACATTTTGTGTTTTCTGCATGTACCTGATCATATTAGTAACGAACAAAGCTTAGCAAAGGCAAGTTTTATGAGCATATGAACCACTAGCCATTATGCTGTAGAGCCAGGCCCAGTCCTTACATTTCAAATACTGTTTAGCTGTATGCATATAATGGTTTTTAAGCTCTAAGTCTTTTTGAACATTTTGTTCTGTTTAGCTTGTCAGTAAATGAAACCAAAGTAACTCAACAGGATAGCACCGGATAGGTACACACTGCAGCACGGTAGCTACGGAGACAATCCAGATGCTGTTTGTGAAACTGTCGGGTGCTGAACTGAGAAAACAGACAAGCCAGTAACATTTAAGCTAGAGCTTATAATTTAATGTATTATGGTATATATAATATAATGGTTTTTTTCCTTCCTAAGCGATCTTTAACAGTTAATAGATCTATTCTGTAGTAATTTGCTAGTTAGCCTATGCACAACTTTCACAACGAGTTACTAGGGTTTTTTTTTGTGGGTTTGGTTTTTATTTTTTTTAAGATTGTTAACATCTTTAATTTTCAGCTATTATACTGGATACTATTTTACACTGCATACTGTTTTGAAGAAAAGGTAAGAAATCTGAGCTATAATATTTAAATTTTAATCTAACCTTCTGTACCAAACAGTAACTAACACTCTACTAAATTCATAGGTTATACAAACCTTAACTTGCTATAGACCTTGGTCCTTAATTTGAGCTTCATGCAAGAAACTAAGGATTAATTACTGTCTTTTCCTCAGCATAGTGACTTCTCAAGTAGATTACTAATGCTTGAAATAACCACAACAAGAGGGGAAAGAACCCAGCACAATGTAAGCTGAACATCCCATACAATGCGTGCTCTGCATCTTATAACGTTCTACCAATGGAACCAAGATGGCAAACGAAAGGAAGGCCTTCTGCAAAGCAAGGGCCTCCGAGCAGCGTGTCAGAAAGAAATTGTTTTTCTGCTTCTTTTGATGGGAGATGCTTTCAAGTCAGGAAATTAGAAACAGGTGTGCCAGAGGGCACACACACATCCATGCACCACACTGAAAAACACGCGTTTTCAATTTTCAGACATGAAAGAGTCTCCTGTTGAATGGAAGGAGAAATGAAAATCTAGCTTTCTTTCTGCAAGCCATAAGCAGAGAGCTTATGGAGCTCTGACAAGCTGCCGGAGCCTGTCTAGCTATTGAAACAGAGTACCTCAACACAAAGTGTTGGAACTTGTTTTAAAGGAGTACAAAATGGAAACTTGCATTACTCACATTCATTCAAGAATGGAAAAATTAATCTAGTTCACTCCACTGCCAAAGTATGACTCTCCTCTTTTCAGAAGCTCAAGACAGAAGTTACAGGTTATCTGTATTTTATTATCTATTCCATACAGCAGAGTCTGAAGCTGGTCCTGTTAAGTTGTTTCACTTTGATGTTATTTTCAGTTAAATAGTAGTGCCTAGAAAAGAAGTGTCAGTTAACAAACAAAAAGACCTGCTATTTCTGCTTTCTTTCCTGAATAACTTCTAGTTATGCCTAATGGAAACACAGTGAAACCTGTATTTTAGTAAGCTCTGGCTGTCATTACCATCACCTCTAGAAAGAGCTGACTAAAAACTTGCAAGGCAATGATTTTAAAAAACAAAATACAGTACAATAAAAATATTTGGCTGGTAAGATACTGATGCAGTTAGTTACATATTAAAATAAACATTTAAAGTCTAATTCTAAAAAGACATAAAATGCTACAGTCTGGCATAATGCACTACAGTACTAAATTAAAGTTGCATAACTTTTCGCTTTTTGTACTCCTATCAGCTGCTGCATCTTGCCTTCATACTAGCAGGGGGAATTTTTAACTTACTGACCTGCTGCCAGGAAGAACACCTGCAACCAAAGCCCTGTCCAATTCCTAAAGCATTGATCCTGGAAGGATCAATGGAGCACATTCTTGTTGCAGACAGAAAATTCTTAGATGATTTAACTTCCAAACTAACAAACACCTACTAAGAATATGCAAATGGAAATTTTCCAAACAGTTGTAACTTCAGTAAATTTGGGTAGTATTCAAAGATAACAAAAGACAAATTCAACATCCAGACAAACTGTGTCTAAAGTATCTTCTCTAAGGAAAGGTGAGAAAACACTTTCTATATCTTTAAGTTTTTAATATGGGCAAAATAAACTAAAATCACTCTGAAGAACAACTCATCCAGCTTTTCTATAATTTTACAGATAAGGGAAAAAAAAAAAGGCTAAAGAGTTAAAATATGCCAAACGTATGAATCCTTCACTTCTAAATAGTGGAAAATGCCAGACAACTTGAACTATTAAAAAAGCTATTTGTTTCGATTATCATGAACAAGAAGAATTTCAGATATACCTTCAAGAGAGGTTAGAATGAAGAAAAAATATAGTTCCATTAAAGAGCATGTGCATTTTACAGTCTTCTTTACATTTAATAAATTTTGAAAGATTAATTTCAGTTAAACCGAAAAGGAAAAAGCAAACTCTTTTTTGCCTAGGCCTTCATCAGAAGCTTTGTTGCTACTGATCTCTTTGTAAAAATACTACACCTTTCCAAACTACATCACTTTTGCCGTATAAAACTTACAGGCAAGGAAATAAGAGAATAGCTTATGTGTTAGCTAACTAAATGTATGCAACCATTTTCCCCCAATCACAGAAAAATGTTTAAGACATAGAGTTCAGTTTGCTGCCGTCTCCATTTCACTTTATATCCTCGCACCTATTTCAAGGCATTTGGGCAAGGCACGGCAAACAGGAACAGGACTAACAGTGTTCAGAGAAGGAGACGGTGCTGCCCGGCTGGCTGCCGCCCCAGGTTATGAACACCCCGCTCTCTGAGCCGTGGGCCTTCTGCAGGAGACTACCACGTCTAAAAAGCCCGTGCAACTTCATGCTTACAATATATTATTACATTAAGTCCAATTAACATTTCAAGAGGCAATAAGCACTCTTTGATTGTTGCATCCATCCAGTTCTGCTTCAAAACAACCCTTCGGAAGGCAATTCAAACCACCGTTCCGATGATTTTGTGGACAAAACCCTCAGCTTTGAAGACTGCGGTACTGTGTTTAATTGACTGCTTCTTAACGCTACCATTCCCACAAATCATCTCTGACTGTTGCTTCCTCTCTCTTCACACAGCCTTGCGGTGGTAGCAAGTTAGTTCAGACACCACATGCTACAGCACTGAAGCCTCCAAACGGCATCTGGACTCAATGGCTGAACTCTTGACAGAAGCATTCACTTCAGAGGTAAATACTGATCTGTCTGGAGATAGACCTCTTTCTTCCCCTACCCTCTGGTTCGCTGTAACAATGACATAACTCTTCTCCACATGCAGCTGCTTCATCTGCGGTGCATTAGATTACCTATTACTCCCCAAATCTTACAGGACCAGACTGATTTTCAGAGGTAATATGTATTTCTACAAAGATATTAGCTGTATCATAATACCTGTCTCACATAGTGGAGCTCAAGCAATCTATACAGGATACAAAATTTGCATTGAAATTCCTCCGGACGTTTGGAGCATGGACTCAGAAGGATGCAGGCCAGACAGACAAACGGCACCTGCCCAGGGATCAGCAGTCACTGGATTCCAGCGCAGCCACTACTGCCCTCAACGCATGGGGATGACAAAGCCAAAGTGCTACATCACAAGTCAACTTGCGTTAAACCTTCCTGGAAAAATATTTACTCCGCAGATTTGTATATCACTGTGATTCCCATCGAGAATGAGTTTTCAAGTAAGAATCTACGGTTCAGTGGCTTCCAAAAGGAGAGAGGGAAACGCTGGCTGAGGGCACAGCTCAACAACCAATTTAACAAGCACAAGCCATCTCTCTATAGTTGTCATTTCCTATTCCACATTACCTGTTCCATTTTGCCAGCAAAAGCATCCATGAGGCACACAATGGACTGGAAAGAACAGATATGAACAAAAAGTAACATTTTGAGCAGAAAAAGGCAGGGGGAGGAAGAGCGAAGACACTCACTGTCTTATCGATAAGGACTTCGAAAACAAAAGAGAACCCTCCTTGAGCAGGGGGCTGGACTAGATGTTCCTTCCAAGCTAAACAATTCTGTGATTCTTCACAATACAAAACAGGCTATTTTCCACTTCATGGAATGATGCATCATATATATATGTATGTATATCCAACACAGCTTTTAACTTATTTTGACATAATCCCTAAAATGCCTTTATGAGAACAGAGGCCACTGCTTTTGACCAGAGACCTTAACAGTCAGTCCTTTAGGATCCTGGTGAATTCACCAGCACAAGAAATTGGTAAGGGAGTCAGGCACATTCTGCTTATTTACACATAGTCTCTGTGTGCATTCCTAAGACACTGCCATTATCCGTATCTGATTTTCATTCAGTCAGGAATAGAATCTGGGCAGGGGAGAACGGCAAGACACCATTGAAAGACTTTTCCCAGACTTTCCCTCAACTACACCTCAGTTTAGGTCCATAAATCTGATATCCCTACTATCTTCTCAACAAAACACAAGTTTGGGCTCAGTCCTCAAGCCCAATTATATTTCTTAACATGCTTAATTTTTCTGAAAAAAACCTCAATATATTTAAAAAGATTCTACTCCTTTTTCTTTAGGATTATAAACCGTAACTATGTCCCATTTAAACTACGACATCACATCACTGTACCTTTCTTGTATCAAACATTCTCCTCAAATGGATTCTAGTAAAAGCTGGAGACTTTGCTGCGTTGTGGTACAGAATTTCTGCATTTTGTAAATAATGCCAGACCTTCTGTCCATCTTCAGAAATGCAATACTAAAAGGTTTGCTGGTTTCAATGGTTCACTGCTGATACACATACACAAAGCCCGCCACCCATGCATGAAGAATGGGTAAGCATGCTGTCTCCTACCTACTGTTGTAAAGATGTAAAAAGGAAGGCAACACATTATTCGCAGTCTCTACATTTCCACTCAAAAAGTCCACTTATGGTTGCATTTGCAAAGCCTCTTGCATTAGCTGTTACTGTAAATTTTGTATTTATATTTTATATTTAAGGTTCTGTATATCCAAAGAGAATTATTACTTTTCAACTTCTCTCCCAGGAAAAACACAGCCTGCCTCTTACCCCAGCAGCGTTACCTTTGGCACAGTCAGTAGATGAATACTCACAATCATCATGGATATTCCAACTGGGGAGGAGAATCAACATCATACTTGATATTATTTTGAATGAGAAGAATATACACAAAGTCTTTGATTCCTATTATGTTCAGGAAAAAATAGGAAATGTTTTCTTAAAGTACAGCCAAAAAATGGACTATTGTTTCTCCTGCGGTCAGGTTTTGTTCACAAATGTTTTCCCTCCAAATAATACCCATCTTCCTGTGTTTACATTCATATACCAACAAAAAACATTCACTAAAGAGTTCCAAGTGGCCTCACGAGTGTGGTTTTGGCCTCTTTTTTTGAGTAGGTGTGGGGGGGCGCTTAAAGGGGAGGCTGTTTTGTTTGTGTCTGTGCGCGCGCGCAAATGCGCACACATGCATGCACGAGCTTTTACAGACCAAAGATTTGACTTCTGCTACGTTGATCCAAAAACCAGTTTAGCTGTTATTTATATTTATGCTAAATAAGGGCCACTGCTAATGCTCATCGCATTTAACAAGCTTTCACTCAGTCTCTACCATCATTCTTGCACAGAATAGCGCTTGCATTATGTTGTTAGATTAAGTTAAGGTTGCCCAGGTATCTTGGCTATGCCTGCAACTGCAACATTCTCTGAATTTCTTGAATTTTAATACTGGTTTTGAGATACTTACAGATTTCCTGTAATGTTTTTCCTTCAGCTGCCAATAAAGTCCCACAACTGTATTTTTTTTAATATTAATTTGAATATAATTCAGAGTTCATTTGTTAAAATGTCTCCAAAAATCTATACCAAAAAAATAGAAAGATTTTACTTGTTTACACTGAATCTTAGACTGAGAGTTACAGAAAAAACCTTGAATTTAAGGCCTTTTATATTCACAGTCATTCCTAAGTTCCACCATCTCCCCTATCCTGTCTTTAGAAAGTCTTCACCTTTTGATTTCAGTTTTCCCACCCCCTGTTAAACTATATCCATAAAATATGAGTTTTACGATATCCTGTATTTTATAAACCATGAAGTAACTTTTGAAAAGCCAAAAAAAATAAAACCAAAGACAGTGTGGCTAAACAACAAGGCCAAGAGACTTTTAGAGGTAAGAAAATACTGTTCAAAAAGCTGAAGTCATGCCCGAACAAGTTCAGAACCACCGCCTTTGGCACATTGAATATAAAATCACGATAAAAATGGCCAAAAATATTTGAGAAACAACTTGCTAAAGGCATAAGAACTAATATCAAATCCTCCTTGAACACGCAAAAGCAGGAAGCCTGCCAGCAGCCACAGAGCCAAAAGATGATCAAGATGTAAAAGCATGTCTTCAAATACATGACCATTGAAAGCAAGCTACATTCATTTGGAAATACTTTTAATGAAGTACTTTTATAGTGATGTTTTGGGGGTTTGTTTGTTTTGGTTTGGTTTTGTTTTTTTTTTTAAATGAGGAAGGTATTGAAAGATATGTCTCAAATTGAAGCTTCAATAGAAGGAGTTTAGAACAAAATTAACAAAAATTCAAGTATAAAACCTACTGCGTTACTAACTGTGGCACTTAAACTAACACTTTTCTTTCTCCAAGAAAGCTTCTACAAAGGTAAACCATCACAGAATAAGAAAAACGTTCTCAGCAAAATTTAAATAACTGGGCTTCTAAGTTCAAAAAGAAATAAGAAATCTTGAGAAAGTCATCCCGCCCTATTAAAACCAATGCTATCTCCAGCTTATAAAGTCCCAATGTCACAGATTGCTAGAAGCTTGGATAACACAGTGGAGGTGCTTTGCCCAGTCCCACACTTTTCCCTGGAGACCTGCAAACACCCTCTATCTGAAACAGGACACCAAACTATCTGGGGCTCTAGTTTGACCCAACGCGTCCATTCTTACGTCCTGCCAGTTCCGCATGGATTTCAATGTGCAAGAGTTCGTATTCTGTATATTTTGAATTACTATTCCAATCTCTCCTTTCCCCACACCAGAGGTTTTCCCTACCTGTTCGATCTCTTGCTTATCATAGCCTCCAAATCCCAAAGACATGAGCAATTTCATAAGTATGGAATTGAAATAGTTTACAAAACCTGGCCCTTAAAAATTGCTTGCATGAAACCTATGCCAAAGAACATCCTTTTTCAAGGCTGAATATGGAGCTTGATATAACAGACCCTCAAGGCTTGAATTTCTATCCCCAGCTATCACTAAAGTCTAAACCAGCAAAAATGTGAAACGTTTTATTAGGACAAAGAGTCCTAACTTAAAATTATTTGGTTTAACATATATTAATACTTAATAATTTAGAGCATACTTTTGATAAAGCTTTAAGGGAATCATAGTTAAACTTTTCTCTTCATTCAAGATTTTTTTTTAAATTCCAAATGTGATTTGATGAATCAGTTACTCTGTGAAGTCATTTAACAATAAGTATGAAAAGTCTACACATACAGTACTCAATAGACACAGCAACCAAAGCCCAATTTTCTCCTTTTTTTTGTCCGTCCCCCCCCCCCCCCGCCCCCAACAGAAAAAAAAAATTCCCTGTAGAAAATGTTAGGATAAATTTGTGCCAAATTTACCACTTAAAAGACAAACTAAAATGAAAAGACATGTGAAATTAAAACAATAAAATGTTATATTGTGAAAATCACAGAAATCTAAACTGATTGTAAATTTCAGTTATTTTATGTACATATTTTAAATGCTTTTACATACAAGTGTATATGTCTGTATGTAAAATGAAACATGAAATGAATGTGCATGCACACACAGTTTTTATTTATACATAACATGCAAGTTTCATTTGTTGTTTTTTTTTAAATATATGTCCACACAAAACCAATTTAGAAACCTACAAGACGGGGGTATAATCACTGTTACAAATACAGGCTAGTCTGATTTTAGGTACACCAAGTGACAACACTTGTCTTCTCCTAGGAAGCACTGTCAATCTTAGAGCTTTCCAAATCAAGGCATCTTCTAGAGTTTAGGCCTAGTACCTTTATTTTCCAAAAATTTAATCCAACAACGATGTATGTTAACGTATTATTTTCTTGCTTAGCTTTGGCAATTTCACCTTTTGAATATTTGCAGATGTTTATGCACCCATTCCCATCTCCTATTGTGATCGCCAAGTTGTAACTTTCATTCTTTCAAGCTTTCCTGTAATTTCATTTTTCCATTCCTCTACCCCTTAATTAACTTCATGGTTCATATTGTTGGATGCTCATATTTTAAACAAGAGTCAGGCATCAATATGTATTTTAAAACTGCACTAAACATAAAGTACATTATCAAATAAAACATTATGAGCTTCTGGAAATGGAAAAAAGAATGGTATTGATTACAGAAGAGTTCTCACTTCCTGTAAACATTTCTATCTCCCTCTCTCTCTCTCTCTCACACACACACACATATACTTTAAAGGAAAGCCAGAAACAAGAGTTTAATTAAACACCGCTAGTCTGAATTTCAAATCACTGAATAAACAGATGGCCATGCTTCATACACCGCCAGCAGTCTATTTCAATTAACTGGGATTGGTATTAATGTAATGTCATGGAAGCTAAAAGATTTGAACCAAAGCAATATAGATATATACATGTGACAGTTATAAATAGTATAACATTAAAGTATTTACCACTGTATAAAATTGGTACCAGCAAAAAGAAAGGAGACTTCTCTTTAAGGCCATCACTAAACCCAGACATCTCCTTTAAGTATATCAAGATGCTTGCCTGTCCTTGCATAGCCTTCAAATCCAGCTGACTTTGTAAAGAAGATTCAAAAGAAGTTTTTATTTAGTTTAATAAAGGTGTCCTTCTCAGCTTTTCCACAAACAATCTCTAATATTGGGCTTATACTCACTAATTATTATGGTCCCAAATACAGCAATATCTAAATGTATTTGCTTACACGGCTAAGCATTTATTAAACTAGAATCAATATGGTGTTCCTTGAGTAGAAAGATCTTCTGACACCTCTGCGTCCAGTAGGACTTTCCTTCGCATAAGTACTAAAAAGGACACTTGCTATTACTAACATTGAACTTAAGGGTGAACATTTACACAAATTTTCAAGAGCACAAGACGGACTTAAATATAGGGGAAATTAGAAAGGTATAGTACTTCAAAAGCAACACAGGGTATTTCTGATGCTCTTCAGCCTCTGTCAAATTTTAATTCTACACCCTGTTACCTCACTCCCCCACTATTTCTGTAACAGGACTCTAACTCTGCAGTACTCTTGGGACATAGTTTACATTACCTAAATCTGAACTCTGCCGATTTTTTTCATCTCTCCCTATACTGAACGCTGATAACTCTGACCATTAACCAGTCGTCCAGATTATAAATTTTGCTTCCTGACACAAGCATTTATGAAAAAGTGTTACAAGTAGTTTTTCTGTTTGAGACTGTTCATACAACTAGGAAGAAAAATGAGATAAAATGCAGTCCTTTCAACTGCTTTTACGTGGGAGTTGCAAAGCAAAAGCAACTCCTGCACAACTTCACCTTAAGGCTTTTGTGTTCTGCAATATTCACCCGGTATCGTGTAACAATTCAGTTATCTTTTCAATGTCTGCTCCTGACAAGTTAAAAACATCCTGGCTTACATTCTCAAATCTTACATTGCAGTGTGAGCTATCTTCCTAGTTATCTTTTGGTTGGTTTTTTTGTGTTTTTTTTTCTTTCTAATTTTTACTATTTCTTCAGTCCTGTTACATTTAGCAGATCTGTTGACAAACTTGTTTTAACAATCGGCATCTCCAGTGCTCAGCATGCCAACTGATAGAAAAGCTGTGAGTGACAGCTGGCTGATAGACATCAAATGAACAAAATACTTCTGTGTATCCAGGATCCCAAGACTTCCCAACAAGAGAAGAGAAGCTACCCTAATTCTTACATTACTTTCACAATTTCTGAATAAATATTTTCCAAAACACTTCTTCTAGTCATTTGGTTTTGCCTTTTCCCCTTCCTTTTGAGAGGAAAAGAGAGATGAAGAACAAATTCACTTAAATATTCACCTAAAATAGGACTTAAATATTTTTGGAAGGAAAAATGCAATTTTGTAGCATTTTTGTATCAAAGGGACCCTCTAATTATCTTAGTCCTTTGCAGAAGGCTTCCAGTCACAGAAGCATACTGTGTTTAACACAATATTAAGCTTATAACAGCACTTCTTTACAGGAGGACAAGCCTCTTAATACCTAACAAATTTAGTACATCCTTCCAGCACAACACAAAATCTTCTGAACAGGATAAACGTTCACATGGTTGTTAATTTGTTTTTTTAAGTAAAGTGACCAATGTAAGCAACCAGTGGAGATTAAGTCACAGATTTCAACAAAATACTGACATATATATATGTTTTATATGTAAATAAATGATACACATATAGAATGTAGTCTGGAAGTAATGTTAATGTTTTAATTCACCATTCACAGAAATACGTAATTTGGAATTTGTAAATTAATTACAGAGAAAGATATCAACTTTGAAATATTTATAAAAGTAGCAAATACCTGAAGTACTCACAGCAGTGGAGTAAGGGGTATGAGCTCCTGTATTTTCAGCCCAGCAGCCACAACCATAAAGAGCTGCCTAAAGAAAGAAGTGCATCTTTCATAAATTTAAGTATACAAGGTTTTCGGTCTGTTCCCTTCTCTAAAAAAAAAAAAAAAAGAAAAACCAACCCCCCAAAAAAACCCAAAACAAAAATAAAAAAAACACCAAAAAGCCCCAAACCAACAAGAAAAAAGAAACCCAAGAAAAATCCAAGCATTAATACAAAAGATAAATAAGAAAATCATAACAGTCAAAATTGCAATTCCAATCCATTTTGCTACATCTTCTTTTATTATTCTACAGAACTAAGTGATTATCATAGAAGTATGGTATTCTAACCTAACTTTACAGAAAATGAGGGTAGTACAGATATCAAAAGACAAAATAATTCCAGCTATTCCCTATTTATATAAAGTCCCTTTCACTCTACTATTCCAAAAGAAAATCTTAAATACATTTCAAAAGAGAACTGCTTTTAGGACAGTGGCAAAAGTCAACCAAAAATGTAGCTGTTCAGCAATGGAGTATGACATTTCTGATGCACCTCAAAATTCCCTCACCTGTTAACAGTAGGGAATGCCTATACCTGATGTGTTCTTTTAATATCTTTGTCACTTCTACCAATTCACAAGATCATTTAAAAATTAATTAGGACAGCTTCCCTAAATATTGCTGAAAATCTTATTTAAAAACACTCCAAGCATTTAAGAGACTATTTCTGGTATTAAGGAGGTATTTAAGCCCAAGAAACTTATCAATAGCTCTGGCAAAAGGTAACTAACTACAGAACAACTTCTTACCTATCAATGTTTTATAACACTGATGGAGGACACTAAAAACAAAAACTTGCATTCCAATGCAGTGATAATGCCTTCCGAGTTTAATGGGAAGGAAGGGAGGACATCAGTTTGCTCTCACAGCTCTTGCTTAGTGTCACAATTGCTGAGCAATCATTCCCAACTGAAAATGTATAATCACCTGACCAACTCTTCCAGGATGCTTTAGTGCTAAACCTCCACTGGAGACAGCAGCAGCAACATTTCCTTCTTGGTCAACAACAACTGCACCAACTGTATCCAGTGTTCCTGAGTCATTCTCCTGCAGGACACACAAACAGAAACAACTACTAAAAATAGTATATTAAAGTCAGATTATACTTCTTAGGAGTGTGCAAACTAACGAGCACAAAACCAAGGGACAGGCCGATCAACAAAACAGATTTGTTATCATGCATATTGTACCGATTGCACTGCCATAAATCTTCCCAAAATGCTCTCTTGCCTCAGACAGGACCTGAAGAAAACTTCTCTGGCAACAAGAAGGTAATAAACATCTCAGAACTCATCCAATGCTTAGATTACCTGCCTTTACTCACAAAAGTGCCAAAAATGCTGTTTTCTTAGTGGTGGCACTTGTCCACTAAGAAATGATTCAGCAACACATTCCAAAGATGCCATATCAAAAGGCCTTTCCCAAAAGCTTTGAGATGGCATTTTTGAAGACTCTGATCTTTAAAGCTATGTATGATTAAAAAAAACCCAACAACAACAACAAAAAAAAACCAAAACCCACAAGAAGCAGCTTACCATGTAAAGAGAAAATTCTGGTATTCTGAGCAAGACAATAAATAGAAGCCTTGAGAAGAAATCTCCCCCAGGACAGATTCTTTCTCCCAGACTTGTTCTCAGTTCAGCAATCTTTAGCGGCTTCCCAGTTGAAGCAAATTACCCTTCACTCCCTCTGGGTCACTAGAAAATCGTCCTTACTTCAGTTGCTTCCGAGGCAGATTTGCTCCCTAAAAGCAGGGGTCTTTGAGCGTTCATTCCTGATGCAAGCTCTCTGCCTACTGTCTCACAAACACCTCAGCTGTGTCACCCTGGATCGTTCCGTCCTTCCCCTCTGCCTTAATACACCACGTTCAGTCACTCTAAGAGAAAGAGCAGTTTCTCCCTCTCTGCCTAGGCTTGCCCTAGATTCCCTTCTCTGTAGAACCCAGGCCAAGGCACTCTGACTTCATGCCCAATCACACACTTCCGATGGGGCACAGCATGCAGTGTACATAAAAGAAAATTAATAAAATCAATGCATCATCCATCACATACTCCAAAAGATGAATGCTGCTGTTGCACAAACCCTCAAGCCTTGAGCTGATCAGTCTTTCCTGCATAAAAACTTACCTGCATTAAAAAAATCCTATATAAACTTACCTAAGCAAATAATCCCAAAGGATATTAAGCTATGCATATAAACGTATATTTTCTGGACTAGGATCCAGAGGGAAGAATGAAAAAAAAAAAATCTACACCCAACTATTCAACTTCAAATTATCAAGTTCCCATCATCTATTAAAATTTTCTTGGGCATACAATGTCACTTGTTAGGCAGAATTCTTAGGAGACTCACGCTGATGATACTCCGGCCACACTTAATTTAAGAGATAATACTGTGCTAGTCTTAAAAGGAAAAATACACAACGCAGCACTACAGTGTTCTACGGTATTTTTCAAGCAACTGGAACTCCTAAGCAGGAGCGTCATCCTTGGCTTTTACCCAGAGTAGCAGTACATTTCTTCTCTTTACCTACACCTACATCTTCGTGAACAAGTTCCACACTCGGAAGCTGGCACTAACCATATTCAATATTAAAACAGACGGATGTCCTAACAGTAAAGCAAAATAACTGCTTAGAAAAAGAAAAACGATAGATCTAGGGTCTTAACTGACATTGGGAAGAAGAGCAAGTTGAAAAGCAGAGGAAGGTAAAACTAGGATCGGGGGAAGGCAGGAGAAGGAGAGGCAAAAGGAATTTTGAGGACTGGAGCAAAGGAGATAAGAAAAGAGCAAGTTCCCTTCCAAGTTGTAAAGATAAAAGAAAATTAAGGAACCCTTCCTTAACATCTCATGGGCAAATGTATTTCACATCTGCCAGGACTGCCAGCCACAACCGAATTCAGCTATTATTAACCCAGTTAGAACAATACTATTAAGTGGATTGAAAAGATCTTAAGCAGCAGAGCAGGCTGCTCACTGGAGGTGCAGGCTCCCATCCTTGGAGGTTTTCAAGATCAGACTGGCTAAAGCTCTTCCCAACATGAATTTTCCTATGATCCTACGATTTCTATAGAGAGAAGAACTACTAATATGATGGAGGTTTTGGTGTCCATCCCCCTGCCCCCTGTTATCAAAGGAAATTATACCAACAACAAACAACTTGATTAATAGACAACTACAGATATGAAAATCAAGCCTGTCAAAGTTAGGAGATGCCAGAATTAAGGCCACCTGTGTAATCTTAATTCATATTAAATCAAACACTTGGGGCTCCCATAATGAACCGAAATACATTTTAGAAGGATGAGGCTCAGTATGGATCAGTATGTTTTCCATATCATTTGACAGCGAAGAAAAAATGCTTGCAGCCTTCTTTGCAGCATCTGTAAAACTATTTGCTCAATCTGCCATCCATCTTCTGCTTTAGCTCTCACATGCATAAAATATTTGCCTTCAGTAGCTATATAACTAATTTCTTTTCTCAAAAGAAATTTTAATCAAAAAACCACAAGCATTTACAAGTATATGTTGCACAGAAACTTTCTTCACCATTATTTCCTTTAAAAGAAGATGTATTTCAGATCAGTATTTGCTGTCAATTCAGTGGTATATTTTGCTTGCTTTGGCTTATTTTATTTTTAAATGGGGCAACTTAGGAGGCTGGAAACCTTTTCTAAGGGAAGCATTTTTTTTAACCTGGCCCACATAACCTTCTGAAGGAAGTCTGTATCACTGAAGCAAAGGAATTCTGTATTTTCCTTCTCAGTAATATAAGTTTGGGGTTTTTTTGTGATCAGAAAAAGAATCACTGCTGATGCTGTATTTATCCTTACTCAAGAAACTGAAAACCAGTGAGAACCAGTTCTATTCTGTATCCAATGGGAAAAATATGTTGTCAGATCTATTCTAGACCTATTTTTATGTTTGCTCCCATTTCAACATTACTGACTTCACACACTTACAAGTGATACCATGAATCAATTCTACAGTTCAGTACTAAGTCTCCTACATATGTAAACTGTATCAACAACCCTATTTCTGAACTAGATGAATGAAGAGTTCATCACAATTTAACAAAGGTACTCCCTCTACCTCTCCATACAAAAAGGCATTATGCGCCTGAAGAAGAATGTGCCTGGTGAGAAGACTCTCAATGTTGCACATTTCAACTCTTCAAACCGTATGAATGTTGAAAAATACAGGATCCTGTCAAGCTAATATTAAGCCATTCAATAGAAATATGTTAAACACTACAATTCCTGAAGTTCTTTTAAAATTAAAAAAAAAAAAAGTAGGAAAATTTAACATACTGTCAGAAGTCTAAAATAAGTCCGAATTCCATACAGGTCCAAAAGGGACTAAAGGAGATCCAGCTTGCTTGCCCTTACCTTTTTATGTATTTGATTCACTAATTTAGCACCTTAAATTTCAAAATTTTGCAAGTTCCAAAGGAAACCTGATTATTACTTGCTAATATCTGTTAACAAATTCCGTATCTGACTTCAGCTAATAATTTATACTAACACGTCCATTGCAAAAGCAGCTTGGGGGATTTCAACAATGTAGTATTGCAACCTAACAGTAATCTATTAAGCAGTTAATATTTTGCACGGAAACAACTGAAAGTCAATGTCAAAAGTAAGACCACACGTTACTGAATTAATTTGCATCTTGCGACAGGAAAGGAAGTTAATTTCACGAAATCATGGACCAAATACTCAAAGTCAGCTAAGAACATGCATACAAAGCAGGAAGGTGCTCATCTGCACAAATGCAAAGTTCTAACAAGTATTTTAGAAATCTCATCCTTCCCTCCTACTGCACATAAAAAACCCAAAAGAAAACATAAATAGTCATCTTTTACAAGCCCCCAAGAAAGGAATTAACAGTTTAGGAGAGCTCTACCCCGTGCCTGCTGAAAGATACCTACAGATAAGGCCTTTTCCCTCTTGACTTGAGATTGTTCTGAAATTCTGTGAGAAGTAATTACCATTAAATCTCATCTCTCAGTATCATAACACAAAATGCAAAACGAATCAGATTGAAGCAATTAACATCTATGTACTATTACCCAACTATCCACACAAATAAATAGGATTTGATATTTGATGAGAATTAGATCAAGTAGATTCCCCTAAAAATATGGGTTTTTTACTGTATCCTCCTACTCAGAACAGGGCAACATATAAATCTTCTAGTACGTCCCATGTTGGCCCTTTAGAGATCAAGTGGGAACAGAGAAAAGCACAATAGTGGACAGCATTATCTAGAAAATAATGTAATAACAATTAGTATATTTTGGTCTTTTAAAATCTCAGATTTGAGGTGTACTTGATGGAGCTCTTCTGCTGATTACTGCAGTTTTTAACAAGGTGAGTGGCAATTTTTTAAGCAAAATTTTATTTATTGATGTATTTTAAAGAAATACTTATAAATCCATCTAAGTCAAGGGAAAATGTCACTACTCTGTGAGCACTGGGACCAGTTAATACATACCAATTTCTAGAAACGTTTTCCTCTAGGGCAACTGACAGCATAGCATGATGTACTCTCACAGCAATCTGATCTTGACAGAATATACATGATTGGTGCAACATTCATATGATCGAAAAGGGGCAGTTACGATCTAATCATACAAAGCTCAATACACAACCCTAGCCTTTCCAGTTTAATAGCTGTTTGGTATGTAAACAGAACACTTTGTCTGACCTCCGTGTTCAAGATGAGGGAATTATTTCATACTGTATTCCACAGATGAGTTTTGTTGTTTTCTTTTGTTTTTTAACTGGAATGGATGAAAAGTAGTTAGGTTTCTTTTCCCACGTTAAATGGATTTTGAAGTATACTTTTGAAGTCTGAAAAGTATTATTACCATCAAAAACCATTTCAGCATGGATGTAGGACAGAAAATTTATTTCTTTTTTAAGGGAAAGGAAATGCATAAAATTCAAATTCCTGTTCAAACTGCAAAATAAATAAGACAGACAGTAGGATTGCCATAGTTGACTGCTACACTTACAATTACCCTCACACAGCCGTAAAAAATTCGATTTGAGGAAAAAGTTAAGTGATTAAAATTCACCATATATCACGGGAACGATGCATATTGCTATGCATTGACCGTTGCTCACCCAAAGAGTTCAAGCTGGAACTAGCTAAAAGTTCACGCGGTACGTTCCAGAATACTTCTGCACAAAATACTTCAATGAAAAGAAAGTATTTCTGTGCAACAGACAGATGTATTTTTCTTTTCTAAATACGTTCAATGTTATTGTCTCAATACAGTAGCTGAAGAATATGAAACTGATTCCATACATATAATTCAAGCTGTTGTGCACAGACTTGAGTACATATGTTAAACCAGATAAAAACCAAATCAGTTTTAATAAACCTCAAACCAAATAATGTTATTTATGGAGTAAAATAACTAGCCTATAAAAAACTAACCTATAAACACTAGCCTATAAAAAAAATTCACGTGCACTGGAAATTCTTAGTGCTGCTGTTATTCAAATCAAAGAGAGGACAACTCCTCTTACAAGTAACTTCAGCATAGTTGTAAAAAAAGTTTGTAATAGCAGAAGACAAATTAAAAATAGGGCTTTTAGCCACACTCTACTAAGCTATTTTCAATGACAATTTCCTCTGGTAAAAGACAGATTAATGGTAAGAAGACAAACATTTACTTCTGATGTTTATTGGTGCTTGAGGTGAGAACTTCAGAATGGTATCTGGCTGAATTAACACATCATAGCCAGTTCCCCTATGAATATGTTTAGTTAATTCACACACAAAGAAAAATGATTTCTTAAGTATGTAAATCAATAGGTAAGTCACTACAACTTAAAAAAAAAAAAAAGCCTCAATTTTCACACCTTCAAAATTTGGTGAGGTTATTAATGGACCTTCCTGTGTGCAATCGCATAACCCTCTACTTATCCTACACTGACCGAACAATGAGACTGAGCAAAGAGAACATTCCATTTACTCAGAAAATAAGAGTCCTTTAGTGAGTTACGCTGCCTAGTTTTTCCATACAATCTTTATTAAATTTAAGCAGCCTCTCATTCTTTTTGAGCTTGGTATAATTTAACTTCTATTAAAAAGTAATTTTTAAAACTGCTGATTTTTAACTAGTGAAATTTATCAGCAGCTAAAACTTCCAGGTAACTTCAGCCTTTTTCGGTCTGCAATACTGTCTCTTCACATAGGCCTTTTAGTTATGATTTCCATTCAACTTCAACTTTGTTAACATCCTTTCCACCTTGCTCTTGTCCCAACTTCTAAAATTTCATACACAAAAAAATGACCAGAATTTATATCAGCTGCGCAGTACTGGCAACAGAGGCACATAAACTAAGCTGCAGCATAGGGCTGAAGCAGGTGAGAGTCAAACTAGACAATGAAACAGCTATCGAGTCCTGCTGAAAGGGACAGGTCTGCAGCTCCACAGAAGCACAGAAAATAAAAAAAAAAAATTAAATGAGTATTTATCAATTAAAACTTAACTTTGACACGAAGATTAACTTGTAATTATTCAAGTATTTAAATGGTTTTTAAACAATTATTTTTAAACCTGTTATGAGAGCTCAGCTTTGACAGTACAAGTTTTGGGATGACAGATCACGTGCCTCATCCTTGCTAAATGACCCTTTTCTAATAGCTTAGAGAGAATTATTCTACTTTTTTTTTTTTAGAATTTGCTCTGGTAGAATTTGGTTTTTCATTCCTATTTCATTTTGAAAAAATAAACTTCCTGTAAGACTCTGTGGATAACAGAAGCAGCCTACATTGGCAGCATGGTTTGGTTTTCATCCCCCCTCCGTGGACAGGATGTGCCCAGAAAGCTGACAAAACCAGTGTGTTACGTTACTGGATTACTTACCGGTGAGTAGAGCTCTATTTGATCACCTCCTTTACCTACCATCATTGGCCTTTGGGGGTCTCCCACAAGCGCTGCACATGACTCTGGAGCCCTTGAAATTTCAAATTGCAGGTCGGTAAGCTCATGCATTGGCATATGTTTCAAGCATTGACTTGCCCCTTATTACATGAACATCAATACTGCACAGAGACCCCTCCTCCCTCAGTTACATTTTAACACCGTTAGTTTCACAAGGAGGTACGTGAAGTTCTGTAAACAGGAAAAGTTCCAAAACGAATAACTAACTTTCCCCCCCCTCTATCCTTACTTTCTTTACAGGTCTTATCTCCTCGAAAATAGAAAAATTAGCACCCTGCTAGGGAAAACTTGTTATCTAAGAACACAGAAGAAAAATGCCTAAAATTTATCACTGGTTTGCACTGGCACAGAGAATAAACTTTTTTGCCGATTCTCTGGGATTTATACATTATTTATATCAGCATATGCAACTACATAAGGCAGTGGTCAGTCAGCTTACCAAGGCAAAGAGAAATGGCCAATCCGAAAGGCCACAGGCCCCAAATAAAGCATAGGCATTTAATTTAATGAGCTATAGCTTTGATATTCAACAGGAAACACAAATACTGTGATTGACATTCTCAAATGGTAACAAAGGCTCTAAATTCAAACTAAGAGTGAGGGGGACAGAGGGAATCCTACTAGTTTTGTAGTACAAGTAATATGGGCCAGGTCAATGCTAGATGCATGCACAGATGCACATGTTTACCTACCTGATATTTCAAATTTCACCAATTCCAGCTCCATAATGCAGTGCGCTCAGGAAACATTAAAAAGTGGGAAACAGTGACAGAGATCCCAAGCTAAAGAAAATGTTTCAGTAAATAATTATCTGTTTGTGTTTACATTTGTCATATTTCCAGTTCAAAATGAGCAAAATATTTTTCATAGCACAAACAAGATACAAAGTGACAGTTTGGTTTTCAAATAGCAAGGCAGAAAGTTTTAATTGCACTGAGTTATCATTACATCATCTAAACATTAGGGTCGCCAAGGAGAAGTGGCTTCTAATGCTACATTAGTCTCATCTTATATATGACATGAAATTTATTAGCAATCAGCTGTAAGTTTAGGATGACACAACAAAATTTTAAACAGGAACTAACCTTCTCATTTGATTGTCTTCTTTTCTTTAGTTGAATGAGATCTGTTTCCACCTTTTCAGCCAACTCCAGCTTCCTCTTGTTCCTCTTAAAAGCTGCTAAACTAAACCCTATAAAAATAATTCAAAAGCATTTAACTAAGTAAAATTTACTTAACTTAAACAAATATTGATAAGTTTACATTTTGGAGGTCGTGCCCCCCAAATATTTTTATTGATGCAAAAAGCATCAATAAAAAGCCAGCAACAAAGTATTTAAGTGTCAGTACAACATGTTTACATATTTTCCTAAGTGAAAGAAGTTCTACTATCGTTCAGCAACAGTGATGGGTAAAATATCTAGGAGAAAGAAGCCACTGAACACATATGGAAGCTATGTTGGTCTAAATACCTCTCTGTTTGGCAAAGAAGCAGCACTGCACAGAAGAGCACAGAATAAGCGGCTTGTGTAAAAATTATTGTTTTTGACTGCTGACAAGTAAATAGATACCATGTGAGCTCATTCTGATATCCATAAAATTAGGCTACTATTTTATTATCTTAATTGCATATCTGTATGTTTACCCATATATTTAAAGCCACACAATAGTCTAGCAATATTTTTATGTTCCATAATCCAACACAGTCTAAAGACCACCTAGGTCTTGAAAAGACAAACATGTATTTTCCACATCTAAGTCCCACATTCAGCAAGGAAGTGTTCTCTAAAGTGGAGTTAAAAAAAAATTGTTATGCTTAAGAGACCAAAATGACATGTTCCCATTTGAGAAGTTTCAGTTCATGAAAAAATCGCAGATATTGACATATTTAGTTCAAATTAGTTTTGACTCAATATTATCCACAGATTGTCTTAACATCCCCTTTGAAATGCAGAGAAAAGAGGAAGAGGGAAAAATGTCTTTTGTCACTTGTTTAGTCATGCAAAATCAAGCTATGAGGAGGGCAGAGATACACACAGGCAAGTCACAAATCCAATGGAAGTGAAAAAGCACAGGTTTCCTATTTAATCTATAAGACTTAAAAAATGTAATTTTAAATGAAGTTCTGATATAGCTACATCACTATTATTCAGAAAACTGGAACAGCTGCAAGAACAGGCTATGAATAAAATCAATATTGCAGAGCCAACAGAACACAAAGCTTTCATTTACAATTCTCAAAGTACACAGACAGTGAGCATTTTACTTCTTTGAAACTTCCCCATGCAGGTGCCAAAATCACCTAGTGAACTCTCCTTTAAACCTCTTCTTAGGTACATAAAACTGGACCTTAAACTACCACAGTTATTCAAGTATATAACCCGAAAGTAATGAGAAAGCTGTCATTTCTCTCCAAAAACCTAATGAATACCAGTTTCTTAAAACTGTAAACACATATTAATCTGCCATCACCAAGAAAGGAACTCTTTCTACCATACAGAGCTGCTTAATGCAGCTACTTTGGACAACATATTTCTACACATGAAATGAGGTCCAAGAGGTAAAAAACAAACACTTGATATGGGGGAGCAGGCAAAGAATTATTTCAGTCTAGTACTAATTAAGGGTGGGGAGGAACAAACGAAAAAAACCCACACAGATCAAGAATTTATTAAACAGAAGTGCCCCAAAATAAACCAAGCCAGCACATTGTTTTTAACAGAATTTTTAAACAGGAGAACTTGTAAGCTGACATGACTTCAATAAATATAGCAAATACCTATGGGCAGAGCCACAATACGGGTGAGTAAGAATGGTGCCTGGCCTTGGTACTCATCAAAAGCAGGTATTACACAGGGATAAATATGCCTAAGCTGTTATCTACCGCTGCCATTGCCTCCTGCCAATTCAAAAAAAAGGTGTACCTGGAGAAGCAAGACAAATAGGAGCATGCAGGAGCCCATACATGAAAACCCGAACACGAGAAGTTTTCCTTGTACTGCAGAATCGAATGCTAGCGGTGCCCTGAAACCTCCTGCAATATTTGCGTGTTCACCAGTTCAAATATATGCACGAAGACCACGTCAAAACTAGAGCACACATGGGCTAGTTCCAAGCTGCCCTGCCAGCCACAGAGAGTGCTGCTATATGGCCTCTCAGCATCATCACTCCAACTATGCTTTGGTTGCTACTTACCCTGCCTTTATTGACACAACAACATATGAAATTCTCCAAGCTTAAGAGAGATGTTTCATTCACTTAAGTCCTCAGTCTCTAGTTAAGCAAGTAAACGATTTTCAGATTTTACCTTGTGCTTTAAAATTCTATTTGTTTTTTCAAAACAAGAAAAAAACCTGAAGAATTGCTTTGAAGGATCTAATTGTTCACAATGACTTCTTATCTGCATTGCTAATTCAAAGTGGTATCAGTGAGCTAGGAAATATAGGGCAGAAAACAGGTCATTATTAACAAAGAAGTACACGTTTTACTAGGCAATAAGAAACACTATGTATGAAATTAGGCCAGCAATGTACCACCTTGTGCATGTTTAAGGAATAGATGACTCTATCCTACAAAGCAATACTTTTGGCTAAGAAAAAACTGTGCTTAGTCCCCAGGTGTCAGAAATATTTTCAGTTCCTGGGTACCCCAACTGCCTTTCAACTGTATGCCGAGATAAAGACTTGTCATGCATTTTTTCTCTATTGCTTTTCTTACTTTGCTGGCCTCAGAGGTGGGAGAAGTGGTGCGGTGCATCAAGGACTCTTTTACTGGATGATCAGATATCCAGTGCCCCAGGAGATGTTGTGGCGTGTATTTTTTGCATATCTTAGACAGATGAAGAAAGTTTTCTAGTAACATACAATGATGTATGTTGGAAGGGATCTTAGGAGGTCCTGTAGTCCAGCCTCCTAAGCAAAGCAAGTCCAATTCGAAAGGGCTGCATAGGAACTTGTCAAGTTTTGAGTATCTTCAAGGATGGAGATTTCACAACTCCTCTGGGCCTCTGTTCCAATATTTGTTCAACCTCATGTTAAAAAAAAGTAATTTTTTTTTAATTAGTCAAAACCTTACATATTCTAATTTATGTCAGTCCTCTATGATCCTATCCTTGTGCACCACACACCACCGTAACTAATGTAACACTTAAATGCATAAATACAGAACAGTCTACGTTAAGGAAGCTAGCATGTTTGCCAAGTAAAATACAGAAACTTTCCCAGCTTCCTCCATCACAATATCTACAAAACTTAATCATCAGCTCCTACTTGTGACAGATACTGTGATACGTGTCACATTAGAAAGTTCATACTGTTACACTAGATAGATATATTAGACAGGTGCCAGTCATGGTTCTGTACTGCCAGATGGCATGAATTTTGATCAGAATATTCTGAGGGCCTTTTGGGGGGGCGGGGAGAGGATTGTTTTGGGGAAGTTCTTTTTCAGAGGTGCAGGAGGGTGATTTTTTAATATCTGCCTCCCTTCCCAGAGTTCCTTATATGAATTAATGTATTAATTCAATAACTGTTGGAGACCTTATTGCTCTCTACAACTTCCTGAAAGGAGGTTGTAGAGAGGTGGGGATTGGTCTCTTCTCCCAAGTAACAAGTGATAGGACGAGAGGAAATGGCCTCAAGCTGCGCCAGGGAAATATTAGGAAAAACTTCTTTACTGAAAGAGTAGTCAGGCATTGGAACAGGCTGCCCAGGGAAGTGGTTGAGTCCCCATCCCTGGAGGTATTTCAAAGACGGGTAGATGTGGTGCTTGAGGACATGGTTTAGTGGTGGGCTTGGCAGTGATAGGTTAACAGTTGGACTCGATAATCTTAAGGGTCTTTTCCAACCTTAACAATTCTATGATTCGATGATTCGGTGACCTTTCAATACTGTGAGGGAAAGAAAGTCTATTTAGACTTCTCCTAGAGTGGAAATTCTTGTGCTCAGGCTACATTCAACTTCAGAATAGTTATTAGGAATAACATTCATTTGAAAGTTGAAGATTTTGTTTTAGCAAGGACTGATGAATAACTGCCTTTCGTTATTTAGGGGAAATAATAATTATCAGTGATTATCAATTCCTCTTGGCAGGATAAAACAGCTAATACCTCCAAAGTAACCAAAGAATTGTGAAATAAAGGACCAGTTTGTAAAACAAAGCCTAGTAATTTCTCTTTTTTCCTCTGACTTAGACCTATGGCCAACTTCAGATGATCAGTTAAAAACAAAATGTCTTGAATCTTAAATTTGATTTTTTTCCCCAGAATAAGGGAATAAAGACTAATAGCAGATGAAAGGCTGCCTGCCCTCAGTTTATTCCTGCCTTTGCAATGTTCCATCTATGTAAAACCACTATAGATGCCATTAAACTGGCTAGTACTCTGGTAGCTTTGTCTTGCTCTACAAGTGACAAAAGAAACTAGAAAACACAAGTGAGCTTCACACTAAACAAATGAAAGATGACATTAAAGTTTTCTGAAAACATCCTGTAAGTTTGGTCCTTGTCAAAGAACAAAACATTTTATGAACAAAAAAAGAAATCCAGGATTCAAATGTGCTTGGTTAACGATGCACACATAACATGGAAAAATAACCCACTGGAAAAATATGTTGCAAATAAGCACTATGCATAGAAGGAAAATGCCTACACACAGTTTAAGTTCATAATTCATATTAAATCTAAAACAAAAACTCAACTTTGTGGTGCAAGGATGCTAAGAAATTTAATTTGTCCTAAACAACAGTACAAAAACCACTCTCACCTTCTCCAACAAGACAGCATATTCCAAGCTTGAGAAGAGGAAAAGGACACAACACAGTGTTGAAGACAGGCATGTTTTCCTAAAACAAATGCAATATAGCTGCATCAGCCTGATGTTGCCTGGGCCAAGGAGAAAGGGAAGCAAGAGAGGTAGAGCTTATTGACTGGGGAGGGGAGGAAGCTAGAGAAAGAGAGGTAAGGGAGTAGATGGAATTTTGGTTTGAAAAATTCTTGGATCACGGCCCAGAGGTATTGTTGTTGGAATCTATGTAAAGGTATTTAATACAACATCCTTTGATTTTGCTCAAGAATTTAAAAGTTTAGATGAAAATCAAATATGTGCTTTCAGATAAAAGTCCCTGACAATTACTACCCTGCACAGTAATAGCATGTACGCTCAAACTCATTCTTAAAAGAACTGCGTCTCAGAAGCCACAGAGTACAACCAGCTCTTCTGTTTTGCTTTCTCATTTATGTACATACTATCATAAATAAAACTACTTAAGAGCTGCTGGGAGAGGGGAAAAATAAAGAACAAAAAGCCCACAGCTTTACAAAATGATTGTCTGTTAGTGTTTAAATGCCATATTCAGGCCTCATCCAGATTAAAGACATGTAATGACTGACAACAGAAGCGTATCAGAACTGGAACATTATTAAAGCTCAGGACTTCAGTCTCACATTTATGGTATTTATCCCATGTCCCTGCAATGCAGCATGGGGTGCCTCTTTAAGAATAATCTTCAAGGACCTGAAAACATCTTCCCAGTCCTCCACATTCTCCCTTCAACCTCACAAGGTACCAACAGGAGCTACTCACATGTACTCTGTACTTAAATGCACTGCGTTTTGGGTCTAACTGCGCTAGACAGTGGAAGCACTGAGTGGAATACTTGGTTACGGCAGAGTTGTAGAAGCTGAGACAAGTGTAGGGGTTTGCCGTGGAGAAGGCTCAGTGGCTGAGCACAGAACAAGTGGAAGTAGCTCCTGCTCAACTCCACTTGCCTGCATGAGAGGTTAGTATTAGTGGACTTTGTGTCAGAATGCGTGCTTGATAATATGATATATTATCTACGAATGCAGAAGAAAAATCTCACAGGCACATCTCACTCAAAGCTAAGACTGTTATAGATTTTCCCATTTTCACAAGGTTCCAGTGTTACTGGGTACGCTGATGAGAAAGGACCACAAGACCTTCATTACATAATCCATTAGCACAAGATCCATTTCCCACATTATCATGGCTGGGCAATAAATACAGCTTTTATACAGGCTTTTTACATCGTTATCACCACTTTACAGAAAGAGATGAGAAAGTACTTTTCAGCAAGCAGGTCAGTGGAAGAAAAAGAAACAGAGCATTGATCTCTGTGTCAGTTCAGAGATGTCATCTGTGTGCCACTTGTTTGCCATAAAACTTCCACATCATTTACTCCTCTCTTGTACTAATCCTGTTGGCACTCTGGCAGTCTGATCATTCCTATAATTCCTTTTACCGTTATACTATGGACAAGTAAAAATTTAACTAAAAATCTTGACATTTCTATTATACAATGATACAGTGACTACGGAAATGAAAGACAACTGTATTCCCCATTCAACATAGCTGCTCTTAGTCACCTTTCACAGTCCGTTAGAAAGGATCCAGAGAACAGAGGTAAGAGAAAAATTATTGGAGAGAAAATTAGAATTGTCCTATTCATGGTCTCCTTGAAACTACTGAACTGTACATGCGGAACAAAATGCAAGACTAAGGCACTTTTTTTTTTCTTTTAATAATGGTAAAATTCATACATATCTACTTGTTAATTCTAGGTCTGTGTACTTTAAGGAAGCCTGTAGCTGACAGGCTGTTTAGTATAGGACACTAACATTTCTTGTCCAAAATTAATGCAAAAAGTTTTTAGTAAAAAGCCTGTTTCCTTAAAATTCCCATGCTTTTATAAGCCACATCTATTCCCTTACATATTTTCAGGCTAGGTAAAAAATATTTAAGTGCACAATTAAGTTTTCAAACAGAAGTTAACAAATTTCTAACATCACCAAATCAGAAATCACATTCGGGACAATACTCAAACCCTCCTATTTACAGTGGTGGAACAGCAAGCTGGGAACACAAGCACAAACTCCAATGTTTCTACCACAGCCGTAACAAATTATTCCGCAGCAAAACATTATGCAGCCTCGGACTGTTCAGCAATCCTTGTTTAAAAGCAAACTGTAAATTGAAAATACTAAGAAAAGTCAAAGAATATTTTTAAATCTTTGGAGTACAGATAGAGCTCTGACCAATCATATAGCACCCCCTGGCAGACATTTCTTATAGTCAACTATGGAGAACTTTCTACATTTTATCTTTCTATTCCATATTAAAAGAGAATGTAACTATTGGAGGGAAGCGAATTAAAAAGGAATATACTAGCGAATTTGTTAACCCACAGGAATTAAAATGATCCAGTGAAGAATTCTGTTGAGCAGTTGCTAAAATAAATGGCACAAATGAAAACAGACAGATGAAAATAAATTTCATTTTAACAAAGCTATTTTAAATGACAAATTAACACCACTTATGCTTGTGTTGGGACCAAAGACTACTAGCGCTACTTCCCATGTTGCCATCCTTTGACAGAGACAGCAACGTGAATGGAAAAAAAACCCCACACTCAGCATCAAAAGCATATAAAAAGATTAAGCTATCTTCCTCACAGCACTACTCTATAGATGTGTTCTTCATAACAAGAACTCAGGGTAAACTGTTGCTGGACATTCCATTTCTTACTACGTCCTGGAAGAAATCTCTTTTTTCCATCAAGCAGCCTTTCCTGCTCCCTGGAAGATTTTCATTCAAAGCATCTTTCGGGTACTTCGGCCCAACTTTTTTCCTGGCTAACTTGTGGCCATTCTATTGGCTGCACTTAGCTGTTCTGATTTCAGAACTGCAAGTGAACCTACAATATTATGTCCAGTTCCAGGGAGGATTTACATCATGTCTGGCCTTTTTTTTTTTTCCTTTTTCTTTTTTTTATTGCCAGTAAAACACATGCACTTACCAGAGCTCATTTACTTTGTGTACTACGGAACAGAGGTGGCAACTTTCACTGTTAAAAGACAAGCATCTTCTATCTAAGACATACCTCTCAGTTTCCTAAAACCAGATATGTATTCAGGTTAACCAAGCTAATCCCCAAAACCCTTGGGTTTCTCTTCAGATCTTTCATTCTCACCCTAAAAACAAAGGAACAAAACAGGGTCTAAGCCACTGCCCTGAGCCTCGTAGCAGTGTTCCAGCAATATGGCAAATGTTTCTCTTAATGTAATAATAGTGAAATGGAGGAGAGAACTAGGGGTGAGGTGAGGTTGGGGGGTTTGGAGGAGAGGCAGGCTAGGCAGGCAATACTGGTGGACAGGGAGACATACAGCGTCACTAGAAGTATGACAATCTGCATGACACTTATCTAGAAAAGGCTCTCCCTCACTAAAGCAGCCAAGCAGTCATAAGATAAAAGGTAATATCCTTGCATACACAAAATTGGTTAAAAAATAGAAAACAAAGCAGGAGTAAATAAATATCTTGTTACAAGTGGAATGCCAAATGAACGGAGTA
Organism: Theristicus caerulescens; assembly: GCA_020745775.1. Classification (NCBI taxonomy): domain Eukaryota; kingdom Metazoa; phylum Chordata; class Aves; order Pelecaniformes; family Threskiornithidae; genus Theristicus; species Theristicus caerulescens. The sequence goes on along the minus strand of CM036561.1, from coordinate 120,498,999 downwards.
GGTGCTACTATAGGTTGAACAACATGATGTCATTTTACTGATGACACTAGGTCATTCAAGGTAACATGACGACTTGAGTGAAGAAGGATTCTGAGTAGTGACCTGACAATAAAAGAGCAGATTTTATTCAGCAAGTCTCAAAATAATGAAAAAGAGGTAGTTCTTCACACAACCCATAGTTAAGCGGTAAAGGTTTTTGCAGATGCTAGAAATTAATACAGGCTCAAGAGGAAACAACAATTTCATGGCAGAAAATGCCACTGATTACCTCCATGTCTGCAGGAACCAGTCATGACTCAGGAATGTAGAGTCTGGGATAGCAAATCGGGGAAGGGAAGTATATATTTGCTCTGTTCTTATATTCTTCCTTAAGGATCATTTGTGGCTACTCTTGGATTCCAGTTATCGAGCTGTGTGGATCCACTGCAGCTGCTTTTGCTCTTATGTAATATAACTTACTGAAGTACTTACGGTCGCTTCCACATTGTTAGTTAGAGGTATAAGCTTGCTGCATGAGTAGTTACCTTCCTTCTCTTTCCCTTTGAAGACTTAACATTGTAAGCAATTGTAAGATGCTGTCTTAATTCACGTTATCTTTGCCAAATCGATTACTTTGCATCTACTATAGGCTGAACAGAAAAATTCACATAAAAGCGGTTCGGTTATTACTAGTGCAGGCACAGATACTGATAGTTGAAGCTGTACCTTAAATTTATGTTGCCTATTTAGAGTAGAGTATACTTTTAACATTTATAAGAGGTTGCATGATACAGTAAATTAGCATTTCTAAACCGTAATTACACTCTTAAAACTTTGATCACACTTTCAAAGCAGCGTCTCTTGCACAGGGTAACAAAGCTCTAGTGTAAGCTAGCAAGGGCTCTAGTATTGGCAGGAATTAAGCTCTAGTATGGGCAGGAATTAATAAATTCAGCTTTCTCACAGACTGTAGGCAATACAGGCAGATCACATTTCAGTTTAAAAAAAGAAAAAACAACCAAAAAAACCCCAAAAAACCCCACTCACTATACTGGAAAGCCACCAGATTTCTACAAATGGTAGAAATCCCACTTCCTTGCACACTTGGCAAACCGAAGAAGACAAAGCAGGTGAGCCTTGACATAACCTTGATGTAGTTCAACAAGTAACATGGCTTAAAACATCATTTCAGTTTGGCGCTTGCATACTTTGATAGTTGAGAGAATTATGGAGTGTGACCACAAAGCTGATCGTGCAACTTTCTTTGTAACTGGTCATATGGAGAGCTCTATCCATGCAAAACCGACCACACAATCCCATTGCCTTATAGCATGTATAACATTACTCTTGCCATCTCAGGTCCAGGAAAAGGGAGACAGAATAACGCAACTTCAAGAATATATTTTCCATGTGCAGCACAGAGAAGCCAAAACATATGCACCTAGTTCTCCCTGCTAATACTTATTGTAAGTACATGTTTAAGATTTGGATTAGGGTTTTTACGGGGATTGGGTTTGGTTTTTTGTAATTAAGTTACTAAACATATTTTCCTGATGTTTGGCAATTACTTCAGTTCCTCATAGAATCACAGAATAGTTTGGGTTGGAAGAGACCTTTAAAGGTCACCTAGTCCAACCCCCTCATTTTACAGAGCTATTCAACAGTCACGTAATTTCAAGTTAATTTACCCCCAATTCTCCGTGCAAACTCTACCATAGCAATTGTAGCAAGCATAATCAAAAAGTCTCCCGTATTTTTTAAGTTTGTTACATTATTTAATGCAATAGCTCGCTTCAGACAAGATCTCTTCTAGTTGCTTGGAAACGACATTCTCTTTAATTGTTTCTGAAGCACATCTAACTTTCCCTCTCCTGGTAACACTGGAAAAAAAACAATTTTGGCTTTCTTACGTGTTACCTGTGAGACAGCTTCCAATTTCTTTTCAGCCATAACAATCCCATGTTGTCACACACGGTGTTAATGGTTACTTTCCAGCCTCGCTGACCACAAGTCCATGCATTACAAGACTAGCTTTGCTAAGGACTGGTATGGAAATCAGCATAACATTTTCTGGAACTGATTTTTTTAGGTTTTTGTTTGCTCTTTCTTGCTGTTGTGTTGTTGTTTTTTTATAGAAAAAAATCAGATATACTGCCGTTAATGATTATACTGCAAAATTAATTGTACTCAAACCTTAGGAAAAATGACAAATTTTAAGTTGCTCAAGCAATCTTTTCCCAGACGCATCTTAGAATGGCTAATAATGCAGTCTTAATGTAAGCTAGTATTGTTTTCCTCCATACCCATTTTAGGCACTTAGACAGCAGACGCTGCCATCTCATCTGTTTTGAGAAGGAAACTGAAGCACAAGACTATAATAGCCAAATACCTCCTTTCTGTAAATCCAGTTAAACATAGACTATCATTTATGCTAAGGTCAAGTAACAGAATTAGAGAACATCTGTGAAGAATTCAGTTTTGAGTAATTTGCTCAGTATCATAAAGAATCTCTGCCACTGATTTTTTCAGCATATCCTTCCATTACCCCAATCTGAAATCATTTTTCCAGCAAAACAGTTACATAGTCTTCACTCAAGTCTTAACAGTCACAGCCTGCTTCACAGCAGCAGTTCATTCCTAGAGCAGGTCCATCCTGTGCAATGGCTCAAGCGTATAATCATGTAGGTGTGTGTTTTAGTATGCACAAACTGGATGGAAGCAGGGGGTGTGGGGAGCAGAGGAGGGCTGGCAACTTTAATACCAGTATTTTTTCATTGACATGGCAACTGCAAATGGCAATTCTGCACTGACTTTGCAATAGGATTAACCTCCCAATCCTGGTTAATTGTTTTAACGCAAATTGTTTTGCTAAATAGAAGTATGCTGAATATAGTGAGGAGACAAAAAGAAATCACTGGTGTTTTGGAGAAGGTTTGTGAAAATATATTGGCTGGGATTACTCTTCTCATGTTTCTCCAATGTAAATTCATAGTCTGGGTTAGGTAAACCAAACCAGGGTGCATTTTAGCTAGGAAGATATCATCTGGCAATTAATGTTACAATCTAATCATCTCTGTCACAACAGAAACACACCGGTACCACAAACAATGGAAACTTTTGTGCATGCAAACAGAATTAGTCAAGAAACCTTCCTTCTGGAGTATCTCCTACACATAAATAGCAGCTACTTTCTTAACGAACAAAAAAACCACACACAAAAAACTCCCAAACCTTTAAGTGCTTTTACTCTTTCTAGAGTCACAGAAATAAAGGTGTTCTGCTTAACTGAGCCCAAAAGTTGTTCTGCAAATGCTGTTTTGGACAGCAGATGCACAGGGCAAAAGTTTCAGTCATGTGGAACTAGAAATCAAAACTTTCTGTTCAAAATGAAATGTATCATGAGGATGTATGAAAATTGGCATGATCAAGTAAAATGGTGCCACTGTTTCAGGGATTACATTTAAGCCTTGAGTATTAGCAACTTTGAACTGCAATTTCTGGATGTTTATCTACATTTAGAACTAGACCCAATAAAAGCCTTAATGGGAGCCCTGGGTTTCAATCTCTGGTTTAGGGACTACTCACATATTTTATGCAGTAATATTGTTTACTGTAAAATAAAGAAACATTCTGTAATCTTCTGTGTTCTCCTTCTTCTTTGGGTAATGACCTCCGATTTCTCTCCTGCATAACTTCAACAGGAAGCGTAGGGCATGCTTTCGCCTATAGCAAACTACAGACTAGTAGTAATGGCACTTTCCAAAAGGGAGGGGGACTGAAGAAGAGAAGGAAGGGGAACCACATCTTCCTTTCCATGGGTAAGTGCACTAATTTTTAGCCTAGTTTATAGATGGTGTATCAATATAACATAAGCACTTTTTATTTTAAGAAAAAAAAGTTTTTGTAAGAGACCTGACTACTGCTGGTGTACAGTATAATCCAAGTCTATTCTCTGGATCAGGTTATTCCACCATATTAGAAGAAGCAAAGCCTACCTAGGTTAAAAAAAAAAAGCCAAATTAATTTGACAGCCTGTTTACACCAGACCAATTCTGGACAAAGACTCAGAGATGGGTGTAACTATAGAATCTGAGAGTCAAACTGGCACCTGCTGAATTTAGATACATGACTAGTTGGTGCTTTTAGGATCCAAGATGGATCACAACTGCAGACTTGCAGGACTGAGCTGTTAAAGAGCCTACATTTCGGTAAAAAAAAGTCCGTCATTGGATTTAATCCTAGAATCACAAATTCACTTGAATTAGATGTTGCTATAATGCAGCTGAAGTAATAGTTCATATTTTTTGCTATTTAGATACTTAATAGAAAATTAGTAAACTTAAACCATCTTTATATACCACAATACCATAAGCTAGTTGAATGTTAAGAACAGTGAAGTGATGCACACCTCAAAATATGAGGCACCATTTAAAATTACTCTGTCCTGTTCTTCCTACTGACACCACCAGTTTACTCACTTGTAGCCATGATACCTGGAGGACATGCTGGTATCCCGTGATCAACTGCCCATCTGTAAGCTCCTTCACCAACTAAAAAGCTAGGAGACACAGAAGAGGGAGTTTAAACAAAACCATATAACAAATCCCCCTTTTCTTGCAATTATTTTTTCTATTTGGTTTGGTCATTTTAAAATTGTAAGCTGTCTACATGTCACAGAAATGTCAGCTATAAATGACATTTGGCAACTTTATGTAGTTTCATTAAAAGACTATGCAGCTCTAACATTAAGTTTAGTATTGGATAAAAACACGTGCTATTAAATTTGAAATTAATTACCAAATAGCACCAGCTTTTCATTGCGGCTAAACCAGGACAAAGTCATCTAGAGTCTTGCTCTCTATAACAACTTAGTAAGATCCGGAAGACATGAGATGAATGAGGTGAGAATGGTAAGGTATTTCCAGTAAAGTCAGCCAATGCCACAGGACTATCAAGAAGTCCCTTGAGAAGTACAATACAAGCTACAAATAAGCCTTAATTAGAAGGATAAAGGTCTGTCTCATGGAGTTTTATCAAGCATTTGCAAGTGAGTCAAGTCTACTAAATTTTTAATATATTTGAAAAAAACCCTAAGAATTTGAGAAGTTGATTTCTAGCCAGTACTGAACATTTTACAGTAGAGACCGTACGCACTACCATGACAATGAATGATAGCAAAAAAATTACACATAGACATGTAACTTTTAGGGGGCAAAAAAAGCACCTCAGTTATCTATACTGTTTCCCCTTAAATAAATTAATCTGATTCCCTGAAAAGGGGAATGTGGTAGCTGGAAATCACACGTTTTCAGAAAGCTGCTGCACAACAGCACCAACAACAGCCCCACAGCAAAGGACAACTATTTCCAATCGTAACTTCGTATCTCCCTTTTGAAATAAGAATAAAACAACTGCCTAATGGACACAAGAATTAAGGACTGAGGATTTATAGCAATTTCAAAAAGTTTTACAGAAATACCAGTATTATGAACATGAGGCTAAAGAAGTTATTTCAGCTACGAAGATGACCCTGGAGCCACACAGCACTACAATTTCCGAGAATGTTACTGATATAGCAAATTTTTTGCCATTAATGCTGTTGGAAGTTTTCTTGACAGTGCTATATCTGACATCTGCAGCTTTCATTACGTAGTATTTTGAGGTGGTACTTCCTATCTTCTCTATGACTTAACCAATACGAGAGGTGTGTCCAGTCTTTCCTTACAAAAGTCTCAAAAAAAAAATTATCTAGATAAGAATTTGAATTGTTAAATACATATTTCTTACCATCGTTATTGCAGCTCCAGATAAATATTGTTCATGTTGCAAGATACTGTAGAATAAGTTACTGGGTACTTTGGGAGAACTCAAGCATCTCCTATTAGGTAAGCTAGTGCTCAAGAAACAACCTGTCACTTTTGTTAATGTAAGAGAGAAATGCAAACCATAGCCAAAGCTAATTAAGTAGCATGACTAAAAGAGGAAGGTTTTGGTCTTTAAAAGAAAAGTTTTCTATCAACAATACATTCTCAGGAAGTGAATAAGCACTTCCTGTTCAATAAAACAATTTACACAGAAAGGAAGGGTAGGCGGAGAAAGTATCAAGTTTAAATATTAGAAGTTTTATATACAATAACTTGAATAGCACAGATGAGTCAGAAACACTGCATTTTACAAGCAATCTCACAATTGCTTTCTTAATACTTAAAAACACAGCAACAGCTACTATTATTTATGAGGAGTACGAAAAAAAGCACCCAAGAATACCTCAAGATTTAAGTAACATGACTTTTACTTTGCTCACACTTGCATCCTTAATTCCTAGATTCCGCTCCCTCCTATAAGATGGGTACAAAGTATTTTCCAGTTCCGGTCCCAAAGAATGATAAGATTGGTTGAAACGGACATCTCCTGCTGACATCTAATTGAGGCCCCCTAACACCACAGAGATCATCCACCTTTTTTTAAACTTTTCAGTTTAGATGTCTTGAAAGGACAGCATAATCACAGAAGAAAAGTTAAACAGTTTACAAAAAAAAAAACCAAACAGGATCTCAGTGCTTTGTTGTCTATACTACCTATACTGTATCTCCTATAAATTGATATAGAATTAGTTGGTAAGAGACTCCTGCAGGACATAGAGCACTAACTCAGTTCAGCAGGTAGTCAAATATGTATAATCTAAGCAAGACTAAACAGTCTTTACACCAGCCCAAAAAGCAAGTTCCGCGATCCAGTTCAGCACACAGCCACACGCACAATTGTACCAGCCCCAGATGAGAGGGTGGCGAGAGGGTGGGAACCAGCAGTCTGGCACTAGGGAGCTGCTTTAGTTGCCATGAGAATCATCCACGTAGCCATGTAGAAAAGCTGCAGCAGACAAGAATGAACAGGGCAATACTTTAAGCTGACATAAAACCAAAACTACCTCTAAACAGCTACCACCAAGCTTGATTTATTGGGGGAGAGGGAAAATAGAGAATAAAGCCAGAGGGATACAGAAGGCAGCCAAAACCCCACCAAGCCTCAAAAGCCTTTAGGCTAATTCAAAATAAAATTTTCCAAAGGGGGGAAAAAAAACAAAAACAAAAACAAAGGATGAATGAGTTTGTGCTCTGCTACTCTGAAAGTTGGTTCTGCACAAACAAGATAAAAAGATATTTCTTGCAAATATATCACACTAAGAGTACTCCATAGTTGTTACAGGCTCAGAACACACAGAAGATGAAAACATCCTCCCAGCAAGGAGCTGATGCTTGGACGCGCTTTCCAGTTCCAGGCAAACTAGACTATATTAATGGAAAATGCAAGTAAAAGTCTCTAAAAATGGTCTTTCTAGGCAATTCTGTCCAAGAACATGGTTATCCTGGTGCTATTTGCTCCAAACAGGACCATTTAATACGGGCTGTAGGGAGACAGGCCACACCAAGCTAAACAGAAGTGGCAGAAGGAGGTCAGGTGCATTAAAGATGGTCGAGGAGATCCTGAATGTAACAAACTCACTTTGTAACATTTATTGCAAAATGCAGCAATCGCTCTGAAATCACTGTTAGAAAAAAAGAAGTTGTTCTGAAGAAACGTAGAACAGAGATAAAAGGTGGTGCAAGTCTTCACTCTAGGCATTTTCTTGACTATGCGCTGCCGCAAGTTACACCGTGTACGTATCCTGACTACAGTACTGTAAAACTGTGAAGCAATTACAAATCCCTCTATACCCAAAGGGGGAAAAAACAACAACAACAAAAAAAAACCTAAGAAGGGATTCTTTCCCATATGGGTTACTATTAATACTGAAAGAGGGATACAGCCATGAACTTAGGTATCAGTAGTACTAAGGAGTTCTAAGAAAGGAGACATTTAAGTGTAACTGTACCATCCTGCAATTCTTATGTATCTACACTTAATAGTAAACAGATGTAAGTAAGCCTTTTCCCTTAGGAAGGTCAAGATTTTGGCGTAAGAAATAGAAAATCTTCAAACCTATTACTACAAAACACCTAATCCATTATTCTGTGGCCAAAGACCATTTCCAAAGATCCATCCTATACGTAATTGTACAATTATAATAGTGCTTTCTTTTGTAAAGTTATACAATGAACAGGAATATCTTATACAATAACATTTACAAGTTCAGTATTTTTCTGTTCCTGCATACACAGGCAGAGAAAGCCCTGACCACATTGACCTGATAAAATATGACAGAAAGATGTAAGGACCTTAGAAGTTCCAACAAATGCACTCATGCATTCAGGGATTCTCTACTTCAAACTTTTTAAATTTTCATTTGGATAGTGGAATTCTGTGTTTTAAACAAGACGACAAGATATTGATCCAGAATGACACACTCTACAGAGCAATTTACAGCAAATTGAGTACATCAGGTAGGACGCTTCATCGCTCCTTCCCAATAAGCTTACCATCTCAGAATAAATTAATTCACACTCATTAGAATTTCTTCTACTGAAAATTAGAAATGTACCACTTTGAACTGGTTTTGAACTGTCACTGTAAAAACAGGTGCTGAACAGGGATAAACAGGCCAAACTAACCGCCTCTGTGTGTTCTTTTATAGACAAGAATCTCCATAATGCCACTTTTACTACTCTCACCGTTCCTGAATTTTTCTTGTGTGGTCATGCGCCAAACGTTCTGGCCAGAAAACATTAAGCTAGCTTAAACCATGCTATAGAAACACTAGGTTTCTTTAAAAAGACAGGGTTTTAGGCTAAGTAGTATCGGGAAAATTCCCCAATACACTATTTTCCCATGAGAAATAAGATGAAACTTGCATATCTTTACAAATAAAAATCAGTTACTAAAATCCTGACACTTGGTAGGAATGCAAAAATACAGCTCCTCTCTTGTCATTGACTACATATATCCCCAGCTTGTGCAGGAATATATTTCAGTCCCAAAACAACAATGTGTCACGCCAAACCCTGCCAGAAAGGCAAGGCATGAAATTGTCAATAGTCACCACCTACAACGAACACGTGCTCTATCATCCTGAACCTGGGATACCCTGTACGTACAGGAGCATCTACCAAAGCAAGTCTAAAGCACAACCCATCATATCCCACTAGTATAGATTGTTCCCAGGGTAACTAATTTGCTCTAATAAAATATACGTTCAAAATCCAGAATGGGAAAAAGGAAATGAAAATATGTATTAGGTAACTCAGGCCCACAACATTTGCACAATAAACTGTATGTGTTGGCTCTGAACAGAGTTCACCTCTCGCCTTGAGTTTGAGCTCCTTTGTCTTTAAAAGCATCTGTTACCAAGACCTTGCACAGTGTTTGAAAGATTTAGTCTTGTCCTTTGAGGGCAAGAGGATGTAGTTTCTTTTCCATTCAGTTATTATTAAAATAATAGTAGCATAAACCAGGTCATGAATTTACAGCAAACATGCTAAAATGCCCAAGTGCTCTTCCTTACAACAATTCGAGAAAACACTGTGATGATGCAGACAAAACTAAATCCCAAGTGCTTGCTCCTGTAGCCGACTTCAGTACTAGTTCTGGAACACCAAAAAACCCCACCTCATTTGACACTCTTCAATGTAACTCAGCTAAGCTCCGCTTTCTCCTGACATCTGAAGAAATGAGCTACTAACAGCAATTGAAATTCAAGTTCTTATTCCTTAGTAAAATTCTCCTCTGAAAAAAAAGAAGTTATCTCACTAATTACTGTTAGTCTTTTCTTTCTTCATTAAAGAGATTTAAATGCAAAATCTGCTTGTTGATGGTTTGGTTTCAGGGTGGCTTTTTTTGATCTATGAACTTCCTTTGCAGCATGACAGAACACTGAAATAGTGCTTTTCCTCACTGTTTAAATTGGAATACTATACCATCCAGCTACAGACTATTTGGCTAATTTTACAGAATAAGAATAACATAGTAAGGAAAGTAAAATTTGTGAATCTAAATACACATATTTTAAACTACATAAATGCTGGTTTCATACATCTGCAAATACCGTAGTCCATTAGTTAGCAAATGGTAGTAAATTTCTGTGACAGGTACGATGACTGAGGATAGCAGTCGATTAATATGAATGAATCATTCAAGTTCTCTACTTGTCAATTTAAGCTGCTAATGAAAATAAGATGGTTTTAAGAGCAATCAATTCTGTCACATTTCTTGGATTTTCTCCAAAATGATGCAATAATATTTAAAGTTGTTATACATTCAATAGTTACCTCTTCCATCTAAGTATTATACCCATCTCGATAAAGGAGTGCATGTTTTCAATTGTTGTTGTAAATAGTATTAAATCTCTCTTTAAAATAACTTCCCATTTTGGCTAAGATAAGGGGAAGTTACTAAAGACTGCACATTTCCACACTATAGCTACAAAATAAAGCCACAAAGCCAGTAAAGTAGGATTCTTTTATATACTTGTTAAAAACTATGTTGCTTTTTTTAAAGGTAGACAGAGGCAAAGGCAGTAGAATTTTAATCTTGATGTATTTAGGGATTTTTCAAAATGCTACAGTAACAAACGTAAGAATTCAGTATGACATAATTGGAAATAATCACACAGAAATTATCACAAAACGTGTTGCCATCTATTCGCAATACTTCATTCTACCCACAGCTTCATCAAGCGCACAAGATGTTTCACGATCAGAGAACAAAGCTTATCTTCTTTTTAAAGGCACACTATCACTGGTATGTAAAACAGCACCTGCCTTCTTGGGATACGATATAACCTTCAAATATTGCATGCAGTAGAGACGAAAGACCAAAGTAAAGTCAAGCAGAACAAAGCAATTACCAAGGTGGAATTCTGCCAGCAGAGAGTTTTCCCTTCTGCCCTTCACACAACAATCTATTTGCAACTGAAACTGGATTCTTGATTCCTGAAAAGAAAAATTAGCAAAAAATGGGAACAAAACATTAAAATATTTTTCCACATAGCATTGCAGTGTTCATTTTGGCAACGGAAGTCAGCTTCCTTTAATTTCCAAGGCTTTGCCAAGTCATTAAGATACACCTTATGTTATGTTTCAATTTAATAACAACTTTATCAGTTTTTCCTTCACATGTCCTATCCGTAGCAACAAAGCCTTCTAATCAACACCCCCCCACACCGTTTTGTTTTGGTTTTTAAGAAAAAAAACATATTGAAATATTAGGAGTGACCTCCTACCACAGAAATCTCAAATTAAATCTATGGTATTCTACAGGCCAAAGAGGTTTTATGGGCATTAATTTTTCAAGATGGAAAGCACTTTCATTTGGATCTATCCGGCCAGAACAGGGATTATAGGATTCAGGCTTAGCTTTCTCTCACTCCCTCATTTCCTCCTTCCCCATGGTTGGAAAGATACATTTTGTAACAAACAAGCCTTGAAACGCTTAATTTTACTATTTATTTTAGATTTATATCTACATGAGGAAGTTATTACCCCGGTTTAGAACTATTCTAGGATAAAGAACAAAGCTTGAAATGCTGTCAGAAAAGCTATTCAATAGTAGCGGTTAGGGCCGTTCAATGTACTTAGGACAAAACCTCAACAATCCCTATTTGGGACTGTATACCTATATTTTTTTTGTACTGAAAGCTAAAACTAGACAAAAAAAAAAAAGAGAAGCACATTAGTTCTCAGATTAAATAAGTTCCAAATGCAACTGTATCTAACCTTATAACAGTAACACACAAATCCAAATGTAACTGATCATGTGAGGGAAATTATAATGAAAAAATCTACAGTATACAGACATTTTATGTCCCAAGCAAAGAGCTTGACAGATGAGCAGCTGTGCCCATTCTCAAGAATACATGAGAGGCTTCATTTTGGAGGCTAGCACTTTGCATAGCCTTCTGACACTATAAAGGAAACTTTGGTCCCTTCGGATCCTAATTTGACCAACTTAACTATGAGACCAAAATATCCATTGACCTTATGATTGAGTTATATACCAGTAAGTTCTTTGAGGAGACAGAGAACAAAAACAAATATGAAGCCTAATTTAAATGCTTGCAATATTTTTTTAATAATTGCATTTTACTATAAAGTTATCATTCTACAAATGCATCTGAGCACTCACTCCCATTGTGAATACTGTATAGTATCATACAATAGTTCTGCATCAAAGGATTACCAGTGAACTAATAAGACAATATGTTACACAAAGCAAATGAACACAAAACAGTGTTTCCAGGAGCAGGAATGCCTCCCTCTTTTTTAAAGAGGGCAGAATTTATTTAAATGGGGTGGTATTTACAATCTGTGTCCCCCGCTCCAAAAAAGTAACAAAAAAGAACAAAAATGATCTTTGCGCTTAAATCAGTAGTTAGCTTTATAATAGTTAACATACCACTCAGTGCTCCAACTGCTCCAAAATTTAATGACTTTCCATCCATTATACTGGCATCACATTCTATCTCACCCAGAAGGTTTAGGTTAGACCCCAATCCTGCATTTGTAAAAGGAGAATCCTAAAAATAAGAACAAAACACTGTAAGGCCACATCCATAACAGGCTAGATCAAAACCTTTGTACAACTGATCTGACGACACTGATCTTGGTGCAGTGCACTTTCTTATTCTAGTAGTTTAATCTTCCACAGCAGAAACAACAGCAATTTGAACAGGGCATCTCAAATTACTATAATGGATACCTTACACCCTCGATAGGGCGTGACATATCTCAAGTGTAATAACACTCTGATACAAAAACCAATCACCCAACAATTTAAGATGATCATTTATATGCAAACAAAAGTCTTCCAACACAAGTGAAAATCTCTTCCTCCCTCCCCCAAAATACACACTTCATTTGGTCCCTAACCTGTCAGTCAATTTAAGTAACAGCTAACAATCGCTGCATAGACCACAGTCTACCTTTGAAACTCGTAAGTATGACACAGCAGTGAAACAGAACTGTACCTTTCCGCAACATCCTAAGCCTATGATTGCAGTTCTGCACACAGAAACTAAGAATCAGCACCAGTAACAATTCACTTTGTAAAATATCTATTCGATCATTAGCATAAGGACCATCATTACTGTGATCAGGAAGTTTAAGCAAGACATATTCCATAGAAAGTATGGAATGACATTTAATAAACTAATTGAAAACTAACTCCTCTTTTATAAACACCTTCTGTAGCTTTTTGCAAACTCAAGGTTCTCAAATAAGAAGTTTTGCATAGAATAAAAAAAAAAAATTTTTTTTGTCCCCCCATTTCATCAGAGCATCCCCATGCCTTTAGAAACACAAAGTTTTAAAGTAGCACAGTTCAGGAGTCTCACTGTCAGTTCAATATAACCCCCTCTTTCTAGATGCAGGCACGAAATGGAGTACAGGACAAAGAAAGGGAACAGCCCAGAACAGCCAAACAGTAAAACTTCAGAGAGATGCCACATGCTTTCAGAGTTTCATCTCTGTTTTTATTACAATAGTGTAACAACCTGATGTGATGAGGAAAATAGTTGTCTAGACCACATGTGAACATGTCAATGAAATTAGATGGTCATACTATTACAGTACACGTAACATAAGCTGAATCAGGAAACCAATCTACTGGGAACAGCTCAAAGTTCTGTCTCAAACAGTAAGTGAACTGGTTCTTTTTTGTACATGCTAATTTGTAATGAATACAAGGAAACAAAAGAAAGAGAGAGAACACAGAAATGAAAAATAAATTTGATGTTAGTAAGTCAGTTAGCTCTTGTTAACTTTCAAAATGAGCAAGTAGTGAGTAAATTCGAAACCTGTTCTGCAAGATGTTGATTCTAATTTACAGAGACATTTAAAGTGTTCTTAGTGTTTGAGTCACCAAAATGCTATCTTCCTGAAGAATCATCAATACATAATACACGATTAATACATAATCATGAAACAGACTGTAATCTCTCCATGTTCATTTTATACTACTCATCTTTATTTTCTGCTTTTTCCTTCTGCATCCAAGAAGTAGCACAAGATTTTATCCCATTTTATCCCATCCTATTTTATCCCATACAATAAGAGATCTTCAAATTCACTGTGTATATTCATTGTGTTGTTCTTTTTGACAGCTATGCCTCACAGCAAATTAGTAAATTTGAAAAGATTTTAGGATAATGAAACATTTGCAGTTTAGTGCACAGGGAATAACCTTCCCTAGAAGGGGGGGGGGGAAATATGATTAAAAAAAGGCTACCAAGATGATGGCCTTGAAAAGGTAGAAGACTGCAGAGCAGCCGCTGGCTTAACTGACTTCATCGCTCTCCAGGCTCTACAAGTATGAAGAAAATTAAGTCAGTGAAGTTTAGAACAAAAGGAGCAGAGAAGCGATGGAAGGAATCTGAACGTGAATGGTGAAACGTACTTGGAGGACAAAGTAAAAACAGGAATGCGTTAGGATGAACTATGCTTACTCCTAGTGCTGTCAAAGTTCCTTGCCCGTGGGTGATCAGAGTGCATAGACCTCCAAGCCTGGAGACAAATTTCTAATGTTCTGTTCCAAAAACATTCGCTCAGTGCGTTATACTCAAAAGCATTAGCAAAGAGGAAGAATTTCATGCTCTACAGATGGCTCTCACTGCCACAAAGCAAAGACAGCTGTTATCTTAAGAGCAGATGTCATGGCCAAATAAAGGGAGTAAGAAGGACCCATCAGAACAGAAGTCCTAGTAACGCTGTCCAGATCCCCTCTGCAGCCAAGACACAAAGCTCTCTACCATCTGACAAACATAATAATTAAAAGAGGGTAGGGAAAAAAATATAGGATACAGAGTGGCACTAGTTCACTTTCTTTCTAAAAATCTAGATGTGCTTGATGCTTTGGCATCACACCTTCACTGGCACAACATCAAGGATGCACCAAGAGACAACTTATTCAGAGGATGTCAAGATAAAGGGAATGCCGCCTGTTTCTCCCTACAGGATATTTATCATAATACTACGGAATATTAGATAAGTAAGAATTCTACACCAACAAAATTGTAGATGCCTCTTTGGTAGCATAACTCTCTCATTTTAGGACTCAGAAGGAATCTTACCAGTACAATCAGTCACAAGATGAGTAACTTCTCCAGTAAAAAGAAATAAAGACCAAATTCCAAGCACCTGTTCAAAATTTCTGTGGAGCTTTACTTAGCTTTACAATCAGACTGCACTCAATTCAGAAGATGGTCTCAGAATTGCCAAGAGGAAGATGGTCTACTCTAACTTCACAGATCTGAAAGGCGATCTGACAACAGCTTTAGGCAGTGCAGGAACTGGGTGTGAACACATGGAATTTTTCATACCTACCTGAGTGTCTCTGAGACGAGATATAAAGCCTTTGAAACAAGGCAGGGAAAAACCTTTATAAAAAATGGAAACAGAAATTCACACCTACTTCTATGAATAGGCAAGGACATGAAATACACCACACAAATACATCTCTTTTTGAAAACATAAATCTCTGCAAAGTCTGACCAAAATATTTCAAGGCTCTGATATACAAACGGAGGAATACAACTTATGAATATTAAGGTGTATTTTGAAATGAAAATTCAAAACCTTCAAGGAATGCAGAAACATTATTAAAACAGAAGGGTGCACGCTTTCAAAGGGGGAAGAAAATACACTGAGCTAATTGAAGCCGTCTCTTCACACCCTCAGACAGAAAAATACAGTACTGCAAGAACCATATGACTACCATAGGATGGGAAAGAACCCAATCAAAGCACATATCCAGGAAAAGGGAGGAAGGGAAAGGAGGAAAAGGTTTATAAATACAGAAGGTATCTTCAGGAATATACTTTTATTTAAAAACACAAGCAGAGATCAGCCTTTGTATTTCTAAGGAGACTGAAAAAAGACAAGAAAGCAAACAAAGCATGAGCTTTGCATGTTAACAGCAAGCCCTACTAGCACAGAAAAGTACAAAAGAAGAGGGAAAAGACAAACAAATGGCTATTCAAAGCATTTTAACAAAACATAAGCTTTCAATTATGTGAAAAATACTAGACTACCTGGCAATTACTCCATCACTGAAGTATCCCTAACTTACACCATAAACCTGTAGCAAAGGAGATAATACAAAGTTTTAAGATGTGAAACAAGAGTTTCATTTTCCCAAGTTACCCATCTTGTAAAAACTCTCAAGCTACAGAGGGTATCATTTTTATTTTTAGAATCCTTTTTACTTCAAGATGTATTTATAAAATGTTCTGGCAGCAAACACAGGCATGCTGAAGTTTCTAGCTGCGGTCAAAGTTGGAATGCTTGAAGAAGTTACTCAATACTATAGCACTAATAGTCCTGAATTACATCTAGGCAAATAGTTAAAATGCTCCATTTTCAACATGCATTAAAGAACATTTCATCCATCTTCGATACAGTTTTGTGCATGGCTTATTTGCAACTTTTAAAAGGGATTCAAAGTCTACGGGCATTTCTTTTTACACACTGTAATTTTAAAATTTATTTTTCTATGGTAATTTAGTGACAAGAAGTAATAGTCTACAAGGATGAGTCACGTCCCTTTCAATTACACCAGCTAAAATGTTTTCAAAGAACACTTTTGTCACAGATTACTGTTAGCCACTCTGCTGCAAAACATCATGGTATTGCTTTTAACTAGCATTAACAGCTTCCAGTTCATTACCCATTAGAAGTTCATCTATGGTGACTGCCTTAACACAACAAGGCCGCTGGCATTGTGCTTTCATCTTTAAAGAGAAGTCCTTGGGACTAAGATTGTATATTCAAAAATCTTAATTGCGATAAAATTAATAAATAAAAACAAAGAAAGAACTATTCAACAAGAAACAAGTTCTTTCACTGCAAAATTTTGCCGATAGCCATGCAAACCCACTGCTTGAGTATACCAACAGGTTCAAAATATCCTTTGCATTGATCCACAGCAACAAAAAAAAAAAAGCAAAGTAAATTGAGCAACTTCAGTAGCAAGGAGATCGAAACCCAAAATGTGACGTCTGCTTCCCCATCAGTCATATTAACTTCCAATTTAAATGATGTTCATAAAGAACATTCTACTGAAGTCAGATTAAAGAAACAAGTGATTTACGCACGGTATTAATAAACTTGGACTAAACTTAGAAAAAGTTTGAAATCTTCATCATTCTTTACAGTAAACTTATGTTCTTGTCTCCAGTACCTGAACAGTAGACTTTCTGAAGTGCTCCAGAGTCAAAGAAAAGCTTGAAATTGCGCATTGCTCTCCCAGCCAGCCATAAATGCAGTCAGCATGCGGTTTTGTTGAAAACTGCAAGTTTTAAGGAGGAGTGTGTGGAGGGGGACCTTCTCCCCCCCCCCCCCCAAAAAAAAAGCTGCCCAAATCCCTTTGTGTTTCAAGAAAACCTCAGACTTCATATGGTGGCCGATAGCAAGAGTGCAAAAACAACTGGTACTGCAATAATGCCTTTGTAGAAGCCCATAGTGTAAATGATGAGTCTTATGAAGCACCTTGTCCAGACCCACTTCATTACCAAAAGCTGAAAGAGGTAACACATTTGTTTGTTTCTCTGCAATGACAGAGTTCACAAACTGGAAAACATAACTGCCTTTAATCAACTTATCAAATACAGCTGATGCTTATGAGGACCAGCACAGTTATTTTAATAATATTCTGGGTCAGCTGCTCTTGCTACTTTGCAAAAGAAATCTACCTTTTCTCCAGTTAACTATTAGCATTATCATCTTAGTCACAGAACACTACTTCACTTGAGATTCATATAGTCCAACAAAGAAAGGCTGTTCTTTCTCCATTTAGAGCCTGCAAAAATAAAACAAAAAACAGACAGCATACCACAAGCAAACTGTCAGCTTGCTCATAAAAGATCAAGAGCAAGCCTTGCGCCTCAACAAGTCTTTGAAGTGATGCCTCTTGGATTAGTTGAAATTCTGCGTAATAGGAGTTGTGTAATTGAGCGGAACTAAGGAAAAAAATTCATCTTTTGTGACACTTCCACGAAAAGATATTTGTGCCTTGCAAAGACTACAGATTTTTGGAATACAGCATTAAAAGTCCTAGAGAACAGTAAAAGTGATTAAATATTTCAGATAAACTCATAGCAACGTCTCCCACAGCAACCAAAATATCAAGAAGTTACAAAGAGTACTCCACAATGGAATCTGTTATCACGTTACACAAACTTTTGTTGTTCTGTATCTTAATCTGTATTACAGTGACACATGTAAACAAACTTTGTTTGCACACAGATTTTCGCTATGTATTTGCCAACTCAAAATGCTAAAGTACTTTACAAAAAGTCACTATTTTTTCCTGCATAAACAAAAGGGTAGTGATAGCTCATTAGAGAGAGAGTCAATACACAAACCTACATTTTTACCCATAACATCTTGTAATTTATGAGAAAAACTATTCTGTTTGCTTTGCTGACTTGCCACACGCAGTTTCTGTTTTCCATAGAGCAATAGGAAAAACATCAGAATTAAAACAGGAGATGAAGCTCCGGAAATGACAGAGATGTCTGGAGGTGGTGTTCAGAATGAGATATGAGTAGATACAAACCTTTCAAGATTTTGAAAGCTGCCAGTCTAACACTTTGGAATTTCTCATATCAGATCCAAAAAACTACCACTGCAAACTACACCATTTTCTGTTTTGAGTATACCTTTGATTTTTTCCTCAACATAACTGCATAGCTAGGTACTTTAATTTAAAAGAAGCCCAAATCCCAAACCCAGTATTCTTTATCCCAGTAACAGAGAGAACAGCCCACAATTACGAGGTTATACAAATCACTTAAGGAATAAATGAAAGCCAATAATTACATTAATGACAGCAGTACAACCTGAACAAAATAATATTTAACCTTAAAAACAGGAAAAAATAGGTTTTGTGCAACAGTACACGTAAAAATACTACCTAAGACAATTATAAAACCAGAAAGTGGAATGATGGCAGGCATCACCACAATCGTAGCAAGACAGATGGGGAGAACAAGGTTGCCGATTGGAGTAATTTCATAAAAAGGTTTTAATTTCATTTTAAAGCTATAACTTCTTACACAGATGTCACTTCAGAGTATTTAAATCTCCTGAAGTAAAAGAAGAAAAGTCTCTTGGGGATAACAAAAACAGATAAAATATTTGCCCCAGGCACAGCTGCAGAGAGATATATAACTGTTGGGTTTCTTAAAATATGTTTTCTTCTGTGTAGCTCAGGACAACGATAAAAATCACAACACAAAG
This sequence comes from Theristicus caerulescens, assembly GCA_020745775.1. Taxonomy (NCBI): domain Eukaryota; kingdom Metazoa; phylum Chordata; class Aves; order Pelecaniformes; family Threskiornithidae; genus Theristicus; species Theristicus caerulescens. The sequence goes on along the minus strand of CM036561.1, from coordinate 120,479,854 downwards.
TAGATTTTTTTTTTTTTTTACACTGGGGAGGGAACTGACACACAAAACAATCTTGTGGAGTAACAGCAGCCTCAGTTAGTTTATGGAAGTGCATTATAAATAATTCCATTAGAGAGCGAGCTTTTGCTTTCACCTAGCTATATTCTAATGTGTAAGACAAGACATGAAAGCATATTTGAACAGTTCAGTGGAGACCAAAAGTACTGTTTAAAGCCAAGAAGCTTGCCAAGTTTGAAGTACGACTGAAGTCTTGGCTCCTAGTCAGCATGTCTAACACGTATTAAAGTACGTACTGCCTGCCTTACGCTAACCCTATCAAGTATGTTAATTAACACTTTCCCAACATATGTGTCAGCAAATCCACTGCTAATCCTCTCAGAATACTACCATAAGTTCCAAACCCAGGAAATTATTTTTACAGCACAACAGTTACCTTGCCTTCCTTCTTTACTAATGAAGTTGGAGAGGAAGAAGCAATTACTCCTTACAGGAGAAGAGGAATACCTGTTTCAGTCATTACTGCCATGAGGGATTAGTGGACATGGGACAATAACCAAACTGCCTCATTTATATCCCAGAAATTCTTTTAGCTTTACTCTCTTCTACATTATCTCATAGGGACCCTTCACTAAAGTCAGATGCTATAAAAAATAACCGTGCCAAAAAGACACTTTTCCAAGAGCCTCAGAAACAGCTGCTCATCTCTTTATGATTATCAAGACTTTCTATCTTAATTAACAAGTACCATTTTGAAATAAAAGCATTACTTGTCCTATTCTTCTACACGTATTTTGTCATAAAAATCGGAAAAAAAGCATTTCTTACACTGAAGTCACAATTCTCTCAACAGCCTGTTTCTAGTCTCTTATCCTATCAGAGATCATACAGACACAAAGCAAAAAAAGCAAGAAAAAAAGCCTTTGGGAACTGTATTAATTTAAGCACATAGCAAAAGTATGTTGTAGGACAAATGACAACTTAAAATTTCTACTTCATTTTCAGAGTCCTTTAATTGGATGGAGAGACAAGCAGCATTACATTTATGCAGTCACTTTTGTAGAATTATCCCAAAGAACCGAAAAAGGCATGATAACACAACCCAAGAAAGCATACTCAGAGACAGTTACCTCAATATAATTACTACATGAGAGTGTTAATAGAGATACTAAAGACTAACTACATCTAAATTCTTTGGATCATAATTTCAAGAAATGAAACATAACTCAGTGTGAGATATTAATGCAAACAAAAGGAATGAGGACTTATCCTAGAATTTCTAGTTAACATATGTGACCAGTAGCATGATTCTTTTCCCTATCTAAGAAGCAGAGCCCGTACAGTCTGCCTGGAGCTCAGTAAGTCAGAAATAAAGTTCCCTGCAAAGTGTTCAGTAAGTCTTCCATGACTGTATTTATTCTTAAAGGTTAAAGACTATCTGATAAGCCATACCTAAGAGGACAACCAAATTGCACCAACTAGACAACTTTTATTCAGTTTGCATTTTTAGGAAGTCTTTAAATAATTTTACTCCAAAATATAGTGGACAAGCAAAAGATAAAATTAGTGTAGCACAAAAATGGAAATCTCATTCGATTTCCCATTCACATTAATACCTTCCTATAGAAAAATCTGGCAATGTATCCAAGAGACATATTTACTACTAGTCAGAAATTCATACCTCTAATTCTATAAGTGCTGCAGTCACTGCATCTGTTGCAAGAGCACCAGCCTGTAGCTTTTCAATTGCCTGTAAAACAGAATTTTTCGTTGATGATTAGGAAATTCTAATGTTCTGTGACTACGCCCTACATTTTCCTAGTCCTGTACAGAACAAAATCTTCACCGAATTAGTTTAAAATGTAAGATGACATAAAAACAAGAGGCACTGGAAATAGTATGCACCATGAGAGGGCAGATCTGAAGGCATGATTTTACTACTCCAACATCGCAACACTGCATTTAGTAGCAGATTCCTGCATGGTCAAATTTATAGCAAAATAAATTCTTATATCTGGTGTCCTCGAACACTTAATGTTTCGGTCAAGAAGTTTCTAATTTTCCTTCCAAGATTCAACAAAAATCCCTAGTACTGTATATGGCAATTGTCATGAAATTGAACAGAATCTACAAGTAAGCTCATCTAAAAACCAACACACGGAAACAAATCAAATAAGACAACGTTACCTTCAAAATATATACATGCACAAAAATGAACTTCTAGAGCCTAATGTTATTTCTTAGATCCATACTGGACAAGACCTTACAGTCTCGATCTCTCAGGGAACCCCAGAAAACAACTATGGCTGCATCTTCAGTTGCAAGACAAACCGGCGACTGCTTGTTCTTCATACAAGTTATTTACGTTGGCTATCTAGCTTAAGGAACCAGACGGAATCTCAAATTAGACCTAAATTCAACAGCAAACAACCTTTTTTCACACATAATTAACTGGAAAATGAGTATTACCAGGGCTAATGCACAACTTTAATGATGCTAGTGTAAGTTTAGATGATTTTTGAGGCTTCTCATTACAAAATGAGATCGGTATTAGGATTGAGCAACAGAACTGTAAGATGAAGTGATAATTTTCAGAGGCCAACTCTGAGACTCTTCTAAAAAGCCTGCCAAGCTCCCCAGCTCCTTCTCCCTGGAGAGAGCAACAGGCATTAGAAATTCTGGAGACAGGTTTTCCAGCTTCTCGTTCAACACTTAGTAGACAGGATTTGCCAGTTCCAAAGCTAAGTTCTTGGAGGAGATAAAACAAAAAATCAAAACCCTCTTCCCAAAGCTGGAAAGGGAGAAATGGCAAGACTTTAATTTCCATTGAAATTATTTTTTTTCTGTTTTTCCTGTTTCTACCTCCTCTCCCCTCCTATTAAGATGTTAAGAGCTATCAAGAATTCTAGAAATCCCTGCATTCACGGAGCAATCTGAATGCTAGAGTTTAAATAAATTCCCAAAAGAGTGGACATTGATGAAAGAAAAATTCAGACACCACATTCAGCTCCAGAAATCCCAGAGCCTTGGGAACAGTGCAGGAAGCTGTAGGAATACTCCATGTAGGTACCACTGTGACCTCCTCCTGTTCCCCCACTGTTCCTTTGGTGTCTGCTATTTGCCACCACTAATGAGAATGTTGCTGCACCTCGTGGCCATGCACTCTATTGACTCTGTATCACGTTAACTGTTGCTGCTCCATTTTGCCTCTGGAAATGCATACAGCTTGAGTAGCTAAACTCAGATATGCCCACTCATACTGACAGGACAGTGTTACTGATTATATTTCTTGTATACTCACTACACGACTGTGGAGCTGGTAAGACATACCTTCTGACAGGCTCTTTTGCACACATGCTTGTATTCTTTAGCTTTGGATTCGGAATGATAACCTGCACCTGCAATTAAGGCAAAAGGAAAAGAGATTATACTACCTGTCAAACTACGGCCTATAGCTCGCATAAAGAATTGAGATACAGACAGATACAGCCTTCCTTATTCTGGATTACACTGGCATTTCCTTTTTGTATCAATGATTGACAACTTTATGCATTCCAGCATTAATTCAAATACACTCGGTAAAATACAGGATACAGAGCAAATATGCAGAAGCATACAGGTATAAATCTCAGCTTCATACAATCTATTCCTATAAATATTCTCCAAGAGATTCCAGTTTTGCTCATTCTTGGAGGATTTCCAGCATAGCTTTTTTTATTTATTGTCCATCATTGAGCAAAAACCTTAATTTTAAGTCAAACTCCAATTTTCCCTTTACTGCTGATGTGCAAGTTTGCAATTACCATTCTGTTCATCTTCTCATGTTTATGCTGCATTTTTAGATCTCATTACTCCTGCTTTAGAAGCAGGAGAGTTCCTGGAAATAAAGATCATACAATTTTTTCACCTTTTTCTCATTTTCAGTCTTTATGTCAATCCTGTTGCATCTAACAGTTTTGCCCTGTTTTGTAGCCACTGCCCACTACTTCCATACCTGAAAAATTTCTCAGTGCCCACTATTTGACTAAATACAGCATCAGAAAAATAACAGACAAGACTAGCACACTGATAGTTAAATTCCGCCTTCTTCTGTTTTCTTGGGTTTTGAACTTGAAAAGCATGTTTGTATTTATCTCAACTTCCCTTTCCTCACTTCTAGAAATGCTAGCTTTGAGAAAAATAAGCTTTAACACTACTAGTGAAAGAAAGAGAATTTTAAACAAAGTAACCCAGTAAAGGAGAACATATTGAACCATTCTATTTGTTCTTAAAATAGAACACCAGGGTCATCAAATATCAACCCAGAACAAGTTCTTTAAGGGTTTGTTTGTTTGTTTTACCTTAAGGATTTTATAAACCAAGTAGCATGCTGGTTTTTCAAATATTTTAGGTGTCACCAGGCTACTTTGTTCAATTTCACCTCATGTCATCACACATACACTAAAAACAAATACACAGCCAGATATAAGCATCACTAATGTTTTCAAGATCAACAGTATTTAAGAAAGAACCTATTTGAAAAGAATTTACGAACAAGACACACATAACACATCATTTTTGTATCACATCTGAGTAGATGACCTCTTTGTTACATGTGGAAAAAATAAATAGTAATTCACTTAAACATAATATCAAAAAATAGACTTGGAGGAAAACTTTCAAAAGGGTAAAAAAGTGAAGTTCTGCAACAAATGGCCTAAGGAGGTTTCAAAAAGTCTTAACTAGGCTGTCCTTACGAACAAGTTAGACAAGGAACCGTCAGTAATGAAACAGCTATGTTTGATCTTTCTGTAGGGTAAGGAAATAGACTGAAAGATCCCTCACATTTTATAGATTTCCCAAGCTTAGCAGATAACTGCAGAATTTGTCATTTTATAACCACTTAATTTAGGGATTTTGTTTGGGGTTTTCTTTGTCAAGGAGAAAAAAAAATACCATTCAGAAACCCCAAAAACCTACATTTTTATTAACCATTTCCAAGATCCTCCAGCCAATGCAACTTCCAATCAAACTCTCCACTCCCAGATTTACACCCAAAATTAATGTCACTTCATTAACATACTAGTAGTCCAAAGGCAATATAAAATTTTAGTTGGCATTTAGTTTGTATACGCACTATTTCCATTCCAGCTGTTATGCTTCTGCATCTTACCTGCATGGACAAGCACAAATCCCACTCGTTTCCCTCTTTGGGTTTGCTTTGTTTCGGGCTCTTTGACCACCACTTTTACAGCTGTAACCTGAGACGATTTGGAAGGTAACACTTCTACTGAACTTATCCCCTTCTCCATGATCATACATTAGGATCACCATCTTCTACTGGAAAAGAGCATCCTTCCATTCAAAAATAAACTCTGGCGAGGAATCATCCTAAAATCAAACCACATGCATACATTAGATACTGATTTCGAGAGATGAATTTCATACAAATAACTTCAGAAAGAACTTTTGGAAGAGAGGTTTGACACAAGGAGAGTATGCCTCTTGAAAGAAGGGCTTCTAAGTTCTGCCTCTTCCCTGGCTAACAGTATTAATGAGACTTTAAATAATCAAAGTCCATGTTGCAAGTTGAAAGCAGCCTTTTTGTTACGACTTGACTTGAATCTAATAATCTTTCCAGATGATGCAGGGAATTGTTGATATAAGGCTTGCCCATGACTGAGAGAAAGCTGCTTTCCACGGTCTCCTTTTATTCAACAGTACAACTGGTTTCTCCACCCATCATGCCTAACTAGTTTTAAATGTGATGATGCTCCATAGCCACAATCTTTACCTCTTAAAAGCTTCATTCCCTGCTTGTGTGGAAGGTCCTAAGCAGCACCGTAGCAATGCTGGCAAAAGCTGAAAGACAGTATATATGGTTGCATGGCAGAACCTCCTCAAATCACATACTGGCATCTGCCTGCGTGATTTTGTGCCTACATTTTATGTAGGGGATGGAAAAATCCGTGCATTAACACAAATTCAATAGTCGTACAAGAAGTTACGAACATGTGCTCCAGAGAATTGTAGCGTACGAGTAACACTTAAAAAAGCCATACCTTTTCCTTTCTTTTGCAGGAAACAGCTGTTTAAGATGCTATAATGAACTCCTACCCTTCCATACTTTTTCATCCCTAACCCTTATTATTCTCCACTAATTTGCGGGGGGAGAAATTAACTTTATTTAATGGCAAAGTGTTTCATAAAAAAATGCCAAAGAAGCCTAAAACAGTGAAGGAAAGTTTCCTTAGATAAGTGTAAGGATAACTACCATGATTCTTAGTGAACCACAACATGCTTAAGTTGATCTCAAATAATTTAGTAACCCTATTTGTTTTTAGAATTTAATGTTTATAGAAAGCTAATGGAAAAACTGTCAGTATTTTCTAGTATACAAAACAAAAAAGCTCCCAAGTTAAAGTACAGAACTATGTATTTTTCGGGAGTCAGAAAACAAATTCACTGTATTTACTGCTCCTCTTACCCACAGCCTAATACATGTTAACCCTGACACAATACTGTCTCTGTAGTTCAGCAGGTAAAATTGAAACACAGAGACGTTTTACATGTTGAATTAAGGAAAGTGAAAAAATATTATAGTGTTAATGCATGAATGGAGAAAACCTCTATAACATATTAAGATATTCCAATATGATGTCTATCATCACTCCAACCACCTCAAAAGGCACTACTTGCAACCTAAGAATACTAGAAAGTGAACAGAAGTGGAAAAAAATGAGATGTTTAATATATAGGATTTAAACCACAGCTTTTGCAAATGCTATGTGGCTCACTCCAGTAATTAAATACCACTCCATTTAAACAACCAAAACAATGCAAATGATGTTTAGCAAGATTCAGCACTGGCACAGAACAGACAAACTTGCTGGTTTACCACAACCATCCTTTCAATAATGAAAATTAGTACAGCTTTCTAGGAAGTTATTTATTTCTGCTCATTTTTTCTTAGATACTAAATGTATATAAGTATCTTCATACATTTATAAATTCATATTTTAAAATTAAATATGAACTTATTGTTATAATTATAAATATATATGTTTATACAAAATGAAAGAACACTACAATACATAGACTCTATATAGAGAAAAAGCATTTATGGACTACATCCAGTTGCAGTGGTCTCCTGTATAAACTTCAGAGCTAAAACAAAAGTCCTAATCACTGCATTTACTTCCTTTTTGCTAATAATAATGAAGAAAGCTCCAGCAGCCATTGGTACCAGCAGTAAGCTGAAACACAGTCTGTTTCCTACAAACTCTGCTTTGCTGCGTCTTATTACACCACACAGAATGTCATTACAGCAACAGGGGCATGACAAAGACTTAAGTAAAATGATGGAGGAGTAAGTAAGGAACCTATATTCTTGCAGAAATGGAAGAAATAGTGTGGTGGTAGGGAAAGTAATAATGATGGCAGTTAAATCGTTTCTGAAAACGAAGATACAGATGCCACTTAAAGACTAACTAATAGCATAACTCCAGACTGAAAACCCTAACTAGGCCTTGACATACATTTGGGGCTGAGGATGTGTTTATTTTTACCAGACCACGTATAGCCAACCTACCTCAATAACTTTCTTCAGGTCACAACACTTCTTCCACATCAACTCAATTTTGTCAAACCCCTTCTGTCTCGAACCGTTCTTCAAGTCCTTTCAAACTTCATTCCCAAACCTGCTGCTTCCACTCTGTAAGCTCCCGCTGGACCCAACCTTTCCCTTTCCAGCTGCTTCTAGGATTTATCTGTTGTCCTTCCTGGCTGTCATATATTCATCACTTCTGATCTCATCTCTCCTTGTTACGCAGTTCACTGTCCTACATCTGTACAGCTACAGAAATGGAGGAGGAACGTAGTCTCGTTTGCCTCCTGAAGAACATGAACCATAACGGGTTTATCAAAGTAGCCCAAAGCACTTATTGCCCTGAAAAAGTAACGCTGAATCCTACGCAGGCACTCAGAAAAATGTAAACAACTCGAGTGTCACACCCAGGGTAGAAAGAGCTGCTCGGTCTTTCAGTGTGCTTGCCACAGAGGCCAGAGCTGGCCAGGATGCCCCCCTGGCCATCAGCCAAGGGGCAACCTCACCATTCCCCCAGGGTTCGATGCTCGCTGCACAGACGGTACCGTTTGCTGGGGAGCAAACGCTTACGGATGCGGCAGAGGGATGGAGGAAGGAAGAGATGCACGCACCGGTGTCTCCGTCTCGATACCGGCCACAGGGAAAAGTTTGTTTTTAAGAGGTTTTGGGTTCTACAGTAAGAGGCCTGAGGGGGGGGGAAAGGACGAAGAGCAACGGGGCGAGAGGTAAGCGCTTAACCCCACGGGCGAACGGCAAGGGACCGCTTCGACGACCGAGAGGGAACAGCGGCAACCGGGCAGCTGAGGAGGAAACGAGCAAACAAAAGTCGGAAAGAAACTTTTATTTGGGGAAAATAACCACCCTCGCCGAGACCGGCCGCCGCCGCCCCCCCGAAGCCCCCGGCGGAAGAGGGCGGGAAGCGGCGCAGCCGGGCGCCCTCGGCCCCGTTACCGCCTCAGGGAGGCGGCGGCCAACGGCCGCGGCATCGCCATAGTAACGCCCCCCCCCCCCCCCCCCGGCAGGCGGGGCCGTCGCGGCGGGGGTGACGTCACCCAGGGGAGCCCCCGCGGGCGGCGGCCGTTACCCCCCCCCCGCCACCGCCGCCCGCGGAGCTCCCCCGGCGCGGAGAGGAGAAGCGAGCGCGGGGAGGCGGGAAGGGACGGGACGGGGAGAGGCGGGGACCGGCGGGCTAAGGCGGGGCAGGGCGGAACCAGGCGCGAAGCACTCACCCTCCGCCGCCGTCAGCCTCGCGCACACCCGGAACCGCCCGCCCGCCCGTTGCCTCGGTGAGGATGAGGCGTCCCGCCCACCGCCTCCCTCCAATTGGGCGAGGAGAGCCCAGGCGACCGGAAATGGCGTTCCGCGCCGATTGGCGGCTCGGAAAGCCAATGCCGCGCCAGCTACCGCGGGAGCGCCAATCGCGGCGAAGGGCGGGGGCTCAGCCCGGGGAAGGGCGCCCCCCTTCTCCCCCTCAGGCTGGGCGGACCGAGCCGCAGCGGCGTTAGTGCCCGCTGGCCGCCCGTCAGGCGGGCGCAGCCGGCTGGGGGGCGCTCGGGGGGGCTCCGGCAAAAGAGCGGGAGGCGGCCGGGCCCAGGCGGCGGCTTCCCCGCAGGCTGAGGGGAACGTCGGCCGCGGCCTCCCCTCGGGGAAGGCGCCGGGGAGGGCGCTGCCCGGGCGGGGAGACGCGGGGCTGTGGGGAGGGAGGGTAGGAAGCGGGCACGGCCCACGTACCTGCCTGTGAAGCAGCTCTGCCCCGCCGGCCCCCAGCCGGCTTCCCGGACCGCTGCTGGGCCTTCGGGCCGCTTTTCACTCCCTCACCTTCGGTATCTTCCTCTCAAACGGCTGTTGCCACTGAGCAAAACCTAATGAAAAACGAGAACAACGTGTGATGCGTTTTGCATGAGGGTTCGGACAGTTTTTGTTACCTTGCTCCCAGCAGACGTACGACCTAAGATCTCTGGCCTGAACAAAGCAAGACTTTGTGATCACAAATAAATGTTTTTCATAATAGTCCTGTCAGGAAATCGTCACGCCAGTGAGATATTTTGCATCTCCCTCCTTCAGTGGATATTTGAGTCTTGTGTACTGGTAGAGGAATATTGAGTTCCTATTAATTTCTGCCCATTTTGCTGTAAAGGGGACTCAACGTCAACTCTCCTAGCGTCATTTTCTAAAGCTACCTTCCCAGAAATGAGGGCAGCCACGTCTAAATCCCATTTCCTTCATACCTCCTCCGATGATCGTTACCGTCCGTCTTGGGAACCAGCTGCGTACGCGTGCGCCGCTTCGTTTATCCCATACATGTTGTCTGCAGTTCCCAAAGTGCCTTCACACTTGGGGCCCCTGCTCTTCTTTGTAGCACTATGAAACGATACCAGGCATTTTTACAGACTTATATCGTAGAGTACATTTATCTTAGCTGACGCCTCAAATTTTCATTTGCAAAGGTCAGCTTTTTCAAGTTTAAACTATAAAATTTTATAAGATCAAAAAACAGTTGTTCCTTTTGCAGAATTCAGTAAAGAGTTTTCCCCGATCTCTCGCTCAAGCTCCGATATGAGAAGTGATGGGATGTATTTCATATAAAAGATTCTCCTGACCCCTCTAGATGAAACAGATTTCAACTCCTCTACCTTTTTCTTTTCCTAAAAGCGAGCACAGCGTGGAGCTGTTGCAGTGGTTCCCACCACAGTGGACAGTATCATTCATTCTCTGCAAACACGCTGTCAGAAAATCACCTGCTTCAGCCAAACTACATCTTTTAAAGGGAATTTTTACAAATTAAGTTTCTACAGTTACTTCCTCTGACACCAAAATACATTTCAAAGCAAATAATAACTAGTAATAGATCAGTTAGTTACACTTCTTAGCATCATTACCGTGTAAGACAGACGTAATTTGGTCTCACTCGCATTTGTAGTGACTACATTTTAGCCTGTGGCCACCATCTGGTACACAAGCTGTATCATCGTATATTAAACATTAACAGAAGTTTGAGCACTGAACTGTCCAGGCCCAAACAAAAAATCTGGAAACTAACCTTTTTACCCCCAGACTTTATTCTATCTCCACTGTGTCCTAATCTTCCTATGTAGGCTCCTCCCCAGGTATTCAGGAGGATCCTTCCTGGCCTGCCTTATAATCACAGAAATCCCTTTTATGGCTTTTTCCCAATAAATAACAATGTGCTTCCATTAATTTTTGTATTATTGACATTTGTTTTTTTTCACAGCCCAGCCTTAAATTTTTGTAACGATGCAAAAAATGTCAAGAACAAATGCAAGTCTCCTTTTTCAGCACACGTTTTTGGCACACAAAACTCTGTGGCTTATGGAGATCGGCTTTTGTCTTCCACGTTACCAGGTGCTTCCTCTTCTGTTGGATAAAACTACAAGGAAATAATGTGAAGTCCACAAACCCTTAGAAAATCTTTCACAGATTTTAACGTGCAGTCCAAATCCCAGTTAGGAGTTGCTCTGTTGCCAATTTTTTTTTTTAAGTCCTCGTTATTCTTGACAGTAATGCTGAAGTGAACCAAGGAGATTCCACAAAGTACTTTTTTTGCCTCTCGGATGGCAATAGTTACATTTGAGCTAGAACAGTCTGATTTTTGGGGAAAGGGAGGGTGTTGTGTGGAAGTGTTGCAACGCACTTGCCTTCTGGCTGCAGCCTTTCTTCGACACACAGCGTTGGCCGCTACCAAAGAAGCTTCGATTTGACCTTGTGCGTTCATCTCTACGTCCTGTGTAAGGTCCTACGCACCTTCTATCCCCCGTTTTCCCTTTCTCTGTCCACCTCTCCTGTCTGTCAGCTAAGAAGGAGGCAGCACAACATGTGGTTGACTGAGCTACATATTTTGACTTGACCCTTTGTCAAATCTCCTTGAAGTTGGCCAGCAGGTTCAAATTACGAAGGTAGGCTGACAGACTGATGGATGGACAGCGTGATCACGGAGCCCTTCTTTCTTTAGGGGGAAAGCTAAAAACATCATCTATGTTTGGTCCTACCTCGTTCTCCAGGAGACCTCGCTTTCAAATCCAAACGTCTGTTTTCACTTGTTTTTTGATGCTTCTACTTAACTTGTCCCTTGCCGCCGGTGACAGTTTCCAAACTAGCCAAATATTTCTTGGGTTTTCCTATTTTCTGGTCCTCGCTCTTCTCTAGAATTTGTGGAGCTACGCCAATAAAAAGGTGATCTCATTCTGTAAATCATTCCTCAGCGTACAGGTTTGAAGTGAAAGGCTTCGTTTATTCCTTTTACAAAGTTTCCAGCTGTGTTTTAATGCCTGCTTTTGGTTTTGTTCTGTTTCTTGTTGATTATCTTAGATTTCTTCTGGCACTTTGTCTGTGCTTTGAAGCAGACTTTCTCAGTTTTACTTCCTAATTTGATACATTAAAGCAGCAGATAAGCTCTTTATTCTGAATAAAAGTGGCTGTTCAAGCCCAGAGGCTTCAGTGAGGCTTCATCTCACTTGCTGTGCTGTAAGGAAACCATTGATGAAATAAAATCTGACGTAAGCACGCAGACATGTATGCCACCACTTAATTACTTCTTGGAACTTAAAGTATTGTTTTAATACTGACACCCTCCATTTCCTGAAAGAAGATCTCAGAGAGTGGATGCTTTTTGGGTTTTTTTGACCAAACGTTGAGCGCAGTGATCCCACGTGCTCAGTAAGACAACTTTAAACGCGTTTGTAGCCAGGCAGACCCACGGACATTCATGTAGGTACACGCACATCCCTACAAGAAGCACTTTAACACAACGCAGCTGGAAACTTCTCCTTTGAGCAGGATTTTGAGAAGCATTCTGCTCCAGAGGTGTGAGCAACACTCAGTTAGGAGCCGTGTGCATTTGCTGTTAAATTCAGCGAGTTGCTTAACACCATGCCAAGCAAAATCATTTGCCTCAGCTCAGGGAAACAAGATGAAGTCCAGCCTCTCTCTGCTGCTTCACAACTCCCGTTTCAGACTCAGGAGTACAAACTCTTGTCAAACGGGGTTAGGGTGGGTGCCCTATACGTGTCCTATGGTTCCTCCACTGAGGAAATTCCTTGCAGAGGTAAATTTTGGAGCATCTTTGAGTAAGTCTAGGCAACGCAGTATGCATCGCTGAGGTTCTGTCAAATCAGGCCCACGTACGTGACAACATACATTCAGGTATTGTACTGGTTTGTTACGATGATGTAGACAAAGCATAAAGAAAAGGGAGAAACCATTTGATACCTCTGCTAGTTACAATCCTCCAGGACTGCTGATTTTTATGAGGTTTTTATATGTTTCTTCAAACCTATAGCGAAATAATTCAGCTCCTGCACTTCAAGGCAGTCTAGAATTTAGAAATGGAGATGCTAAGCTGTAGCCTTCAGGTGCAATGAAGAAGAATACTTAATAGTAGGTGACAAGAAGGGCAGGCTTTTCATCGCAGTTTAGGTCTCCTTTCTAATAATTCTTTTGCTTTTTCGTGGGGCAACAGGAGAGCTGCTTTGAATGAAGAGATCCTGACCTCCCAAAAGCACTTCAGCCCTGCTTTACAAAGGAAGGCATTCCAGGCGACAAGTGGCTGAACCTTTGGGTTGGGAGGTTTCAGTGCTTTTGGACACCTGTTGAAGGACAGAGATGCTGAGAAAAGGCAGTAGAAGAGAAGACTCATATCCCTCTCCTACCCCTTTTGACCCAAATGAGAGGACAACCTTAAACAATCAGTTCAAGAGAACTTTAACACTTTAACAAAGAATTTGTCTGGGAAGTGGCCATGTGGGGGGGGGAAGCCCTGTATCGACTGTTCCAGTTTAGTTTAGGAACTTTGCAACTCATTTCTACAGTCAACAGAAAAAGAAACTGAATGCACCAACAAATACGAACAGGAATTGTTATCTGAATGATTGCATGCAAAAGGCGAATAGCATCTGCAGGCCGTTGTAAAGGCTGGAATCAAGCCACTCAGATACTACGTTATTAATCCTCCTGAAAGACTGGCTGATCTTTGCAGGTAGCATAAATAAGCCTGCAGTCTTCTCCAGGCATACTTGTTGTTTCCTCTGCATATGAAGAGGCCCCTTCTTTGACTTCCAGCCAGTAAAATAATGTATTTTCCAGATAATGAGCCACTTTACATGACGAAAATACTCTAGCATCCTGGACCTGTCTAAATAGCATTCCACGTACTCCCGGCTGCTTAACACCCCCACACGGTTATTTCCAACGCTCGTTCCATCGCATCTCAAAAAACTCTAACTCGATGGGATTGCGATCTTCTCTCAGCCAGCTTTCACAGTTGTAACTAGGTGGGGGCCAAATCATAAGACACAGGACTTTTGAGAAATGAAACTTCAAATATGCATTCATCAGCCGTTGCCAAAATAAGCACTAGTAGTAAATCCCTGCAAGGTTTTGTCTTTATTCCTTGAAGATGGAAAGTGAGTTATACGCGTACTGGGTACGTACTGGCCGTGGTAGCAGGCACTAGTCATCTCCCCATCAGCCGCTATGGGAAATCAGGAAGCCAGGACTCACAGAAGAGTGGTTTTCAGAGTCAGAGATCATTTCTCTTCACGCCCACACAAAGCATGGTGCAGATTTAAATATGACAATTTAAAAGTACGTATTTTGGCAAAACGGGCCAAGTTGGTGACTAAGTAAATCCTGGACTAGATTTTTCTCCACAGGTTTTATCATCTCACTGTCTTTATGGGTTTTGACCTGCATGGTTGCTTTCTGCAGCTCTCCTTAGGTAATGATTTAGTCCAAACCAAAGTTATTTTATTGCACTCAAGGTGTGATACAATTTCAGCAGGGCAGTCTTCACAACATCCTCCCCTTCAAATTCTGTGATACTGATCCAAGTGCAACAAAGAGAGTTCAGGATACTTAAATTCACTGTGAAGCTGTAAGAATAATTGGCAGAATCATTCTCTTATTGGGGAAGTTCTGATCTTCAGGATGTAAAATGAGGAGAGACAAAAAAAAGTCCATTCTCATCCCTCCAACACGCGCATGAGCTGTATCAGCAAATTCACATTTTGGAGAGGTTGCGATCGGTACAAAAATTGATGCAAGTTTGTTTCGGGTCAAAATTTGCATTTTTAATCCACAGCTCTTTTAATATGTGCATTTAAGTTCATTCCTGTTACCCCTCTTCTGTATATTGTACCTTTTACCTTTCAAAAATTTGACTTACAGCAAAGTAAGGCAGCCATTCTGTGACGAATGCATCTTCGCTTAACAAGGCAACTTGCTTTGCTGTCAAACGCAAATTTTGGGCCCCTCAAGAAAGCCAGCTAACTTTAGTTATTATTTATATTCCTTTTAGGTGTCACCGGTCTGCTACACCTGTTTTGATGCTAATCCAAGAGCGTTGCAAGTGGCTGTGTAGCCATCACCTCGTGCAGAATCCCTTTGACTTGGCGAACGCCGCAGAGGGCCGCACACAGCACGCTACCGTTCACTGCTGACAGCTGGGACGTGCATTGAAGTGGTCAGTCTGGGCTTCTGGATTGAGAAGGTGATGATCCATACGTGAGGCTGATGGGCTTCCACGGAGCATAAGGGTTGTGGGTTTTACTTAATTATAATAAGTTAAACCTAAAAACCTGCTAAAAACCCAGTTATTTCGTAAAGTTGAGCACATGGACACCATAATATAGAATAACGAAGACTGCTTTCCTTCGTGGCGTTTTCCTGTCAGACTACAAGCTCAAAGAAAAGCATCTGTTTATGTACTGAAACAAATGCCAGAGCTGATTTCACACCTACCATGCTTGATTTTCTGTCTGACATGGTTTTGGTTCCTAGGCATTCGTATTTAGTTTCCTCATACAGAGCTCTAAAATTCACCAAATGAGAAACATGCAAAAAAAAATGTGTAACTTGCGGTTGGCTGGGGAATTACTGACCTTCTTTCCCACCTCCGGCTGTCAGGACACCCTTCAAAACAACTCTTGGTCAACACCAGAGGCGTCGTTGATCACCGTGCATCTTCTCAGGCTCTCTCCCTGCTGGTGCTGCTCAGTCGTGACTTTTGCAGAACTCTTTAAGGAAAAGGACCAAGAGCTCAGGCCGTCCTAACCTGCCCCAAAATCCTGCTCAAGCCCAAGGCATCTGTCCTTGGGGCAGCTCACGCGCCCACTCCCCCTTTGATTGCCCGGGCATTAACCTACGGGGAAAAGCAGATGGGAGAATGAGGGAAGAAGCTTATGCTTAGGGGGTTTGCACTCCACAGAAAGGATTTTAACCCTTAATCACCTGTCAAAATCACAAGCGTCCTAAAACACTTACTTTGCTATTCTTAGTCCTTTTGGTAACCACTTCTGTTAAGACTTATATTTTCCATGGAGAAACTGCCAACCCACTTGAGCAGCGGTTCAGCCACACACGTTGCTGACTGCAACGGGCAGTTTTTCTGTTATAGTTCAGACTCACAACGTCAATCTTTGACTCATGGTATCGGAAGTTAATACAAACCGTATCTGCCTCAATTGTCCTTTCCCTCCTTCCTCGTCCCAGAAATAAAAAGGTCTAAGTGCGTTGGGCAGGATTTCAGTGCAAAGCCAAGGGATTTGTGCAGTGCCAAGGAGCGCGTGGGACACAGCCCAAGAGCATTTGCCCATGAAAACGTGGCAACCAGCCTTTGGATCGGGTGTCTCTGAGAAGGGGACAGGAGCGAGGTTTGCCAGGGTGCTCACTGGAGGCTAGAAGCAATGCTGTTTAAAACTTGCATAGTCTCGCATGGCTGAAATACAGAGCTGGAACAGTACTGAGCAGGGATTACTCATATGCTAGTGATGAGGAGGATATAAAGTAATAATGACCTTAAGTGACATTAATCTAGATTGGATCCAGAGCCCGGACAAAAATATTCCCATTTATAACACCCTATGTCACAGAAAAATACACAAGACAATAGACCTTTCTGCCACCTTGTCCTGCTTTTTTACAGGAATACAGTAACATAGTCCATGAAAAGGTACATTTTTACATTCAAAAGGTTGCAGGTTTTTTAAAGTATTCTATGAAATAAAGAATAATGAAAATTACTGTGCCATCAGAACTACTGCTTTTGTTGTTCTTATCATAGCTACAAAACTGAGGTTGAGGTGTTTAACTCATGATTTAAGACAAGTGCAAAACAACCTAATTACTCTAGCAGTTTTAAATATATATTATATATAACGTAAGTTTCTAAGACTTTATTTAAAAAAAACCCCACAGTATTTTGGTTGGTTGTTTTGTTTGCTAAAAAAATATGTGACAGCACGACTTACTGTTATTTTGGACACTACTGACATATGAAAAGAACAAGCCAACTTGTTATTAATTGGAAATAATACATTTAATTTTTAGAAGGAAGGAATAGTAGAAAACATACGTGGCTCTTCATCTCTGGTTGTCTGATCTTTCTTGGTTTTTAAATAAATCAAACCCTCTTGTGATTTCCACTTGTAATATTAGATCTTTAAATGTCTGGCCGACACTCTAGCATGAGCTCTGATGGCTGCCAACTTGGAGACAAACTACTTTATACCAGACCTCCATCAGTTGCTAGAAAAATTAGTTCTGTCTCACTTTTAACAGTCCTGTTTTTTAATGTGTTATTTTACTTAATTGCCATCACTTTTGCTGGTTACATGACATTTAGTGAAAAGGAAAAATAAAATCACATTTTAAAGTTCAGAGGTTAGAACTTCTAGATCCTATTTTCATGTTTAAAAGGATGAAATGGTCAAAAACATCCTTTGTTTTGTTTACACCCAGGGTAATGAATTGCAAAGCATTCTAGATGAGACGTGACCACTTCTTACCAGACTTCCGAGATACGCTTCTGCTGAAAACACAGAAAGAAATCACTTCAGGTTTTTTTTAGCATTATTCTGGAATTATGGAGATTAGATGACGGCCTTTGAGCCATTAACACTTAGTAGTTACTAACTTGATTGTTAAAAAAAAGGGGTAAAAAAGAAAAAAGTAGATTTAGACCTAAAAATGTTATAAACAGACCAAAACCTTCTGTCTAAGATGCATGCTGGAACAGATCCTGCAGTTCTTCCCAACCAAGATGCCCCCTCGGGACTCAGCAACTTGAGAACAACAGGAAAAAAAAAAAAACCCTCTTAACATCCGATTAGATAAAATGATCGTACGTTAAGCATTTACATGATATCAAGTACACATTACCACACAGCAAAATAGGTTTTTTAACCAGTAGTTAAAATCACTGTCAAAGCCTGCCTTCATATTTTTATGCATTTTGTCTTGCTGGGACTTCCAAGTACCAGCTAGGCTTCCTAAGTGGCCATGCCAGAGTATCTGCAGATGCTTCCACCAAAGAAGGTAGCCAGCACATGTACGTGTGAAGAAAAGACACAGCATAACTTATACCATCTAATTTCAATAAGAAGTCATCGCTATTTGTGAATTTTTAATTTTATAATCCTTTTTTCCCCCCCAAATTAGCCCTCCAGCAAAGTTACTGTAAAGGACAGATGCACTGCAGAAGCACAGAAGTTCTGTTGGAGAGTTTTGTACCAGCACATCATTCAGCAGATCTGGGTGTTCTGGAGGAGCGGAGATTCACTGGTGCCACGCATCATTTTTCAGTAAAGTTATAAAAGCACCGAGGCAAAAAGAAAAGCACTGATAATTTAAGTGACTACTCAACTACTGCCAGGAAGTCAAACGCAGCAGGCTATGCCTGCTGCTAGTGCACACCCAAGGAACGCGCCTTTGTAAGAGCATGCACATCAAATGTGCCAAACCAGAAGTATTTGGTAGAAATTGGCAGGGTTAGAGGATTCAAGAGACAGTGCAGTTTGTTGCCTTCATCCCCCACCAAATTTGCTTTTCCATATAACTTATTGAACAAAGTTATGGGAGACTGTCTGTGGACCTGGTATTAAAACAGAATTTGTAAGCGCACCAACACAAAATGAAACTCTCTTGTTGTTCCTACAGCTATAAAAGGGTGCTGTTACAAAGTAAGTACCTACAGCAATTAGTCCTACCCAAGCCATATATCTGAAAGAAACAATTGAAACAATTATGAACTCACCCACTTCCCCATTGACAAGGTGTAACACCGTAAGCGCACCGTTAGTATCTCCTGTTACTGGCCACTGTCAGAGACCACTGGCCTAGGTGGACCCTTCATTTGACTCATGTTTCTGTTCAGACCTTTTGCTTTTGTTCTCAGCTGTCCAATTTTCCACACACTTCATACCTAAATATAAGCGCTTGCCCTTCCATCACCACTAACATTAGTATATCCGGTCTCTAAATCTCATTCAATTCAAGCTCCTGTCCCTGGTGCATTTCATATGCCTAAATATATACGCCATACAATGAATCGCACTTAGAAAAGATCTGTACAAATACATGGTATGTCTACATTTTACCCTTTAAGCTTGGTGTCACTGCTTTGTGCCTGGAAATCATCTCATATGTGCCAGTCTTAAGAAACTGCATTGAAGACAACTACGTAGTTTTCCGTGCTGCAAGTTTTATTATAAAATTAATATGATCTTTCATTATGGGGGAAGCTTGTCTCCTTATCCACTGTCTGTATCAGATGCATATGTGTACACTTTTATCATTTTTGTATGACACTGAACATTTTCTTAAGTAGTAACCATTGGCTGTCCTGTTCGATGCAGGGACGCTTCCCTTGGTGGAAAATTCTGTTTCAGCATCTTTCCTTCCTCTTTCTTTATAAATTCGTATCTTGCTGAATATCATTATGCTGTTCTTCGCCGTACACCCATGTTCAGAAGCCTCCTGCCACTTCCAGCGGGACAGGTCTTCCTTGTTCTCCATCACAGTTGGCCAGCACCAACTACAGAACATGGGTTTGGGGGGTCCTGCCATATTGCTGGAAAGGCCAAGAAGCCGCAGGAGCTGGATCAAAGTTACATACAGAAGACTGTAGTATCTCCTCAACTTTTTCTGTTAGTTACTTGAACAGGAATCTGAAGATGCTCATTTATGAAGAGAAATTACATTTAAAACGTTTGAGGTCTGCAAATATTCCTCAGGCACATCATTGCAAAGCACTCTGGCAAAAACCATCTCCACCTGTATTCTCTGTTGTGTCCCTTAATTACTTTGTCCATTTTGGGCATTAGGTACACAGCCTCTCATGTGCTAAATCTGACTCCGTAATCTCCTTTACATATCGAGATATATTTACTTCATATAAACAAACTTCATACAAATACTAGTTTTGATTATCTATAGTTTCTAACCTCTGTTTTAATAGAATTCTTTGTTAATTACAAATTACCTTTCAGCTCCTTGTTTCTAAAATTTTCATTCTTTTTTGATACAATGTTGTATTCCATTAGAGCTAATACAGCAAACACTTAAAAAAACCAACAACAACAACAACAAAAAACCCAAACCAACCCTTAAGACAAATCAATCCCCACACTCCGGGGAAGAAAGATCATTTTCTGCCCACTGTATTTTCCCTGCACCGCTGATACCTTCATCACCAACACTAACATTAACGTGGCCAAACAACAGGGTTTCTAAAACTGTGTAATCTAGATCTGCCTTTGACTTCTTTCTTTCTTTCTTAACACTTGCAATGCTAGAAGACTTTGTATCAGTAACTATATTAATGGCAATGCAATATTAATAGCAAAAAGTTTAATTTTGACATGATTTCATTTAGGCGCAGAAGAAGAAAACACAGCTAAGTGCTCAAAATTCCTTTGGGCCAATTTATTTCCAATATGTATTAATGTAACCCTTCTAAATGGCAATATTTCCATTAATTAGTTCTACTATCCAGGAAGTCTTCAAGTATTTAAAGGAGAAATTAATGAAGCATATATGTCATCTTTTAAAAATATACAAAAAACCCTTATACAAATTTTTTTCAATTTTTAGTTATATTATGACCTTCTTTATCAACAGAGATGTGTTTTACAGACTTTAAAAACATTAAAACCACTTAGTCTTAGCAATAAACCTCTGCAGAAGTGTTTTTCTTATTTATAAATACAACCATAATTATGACTACTTTTTGTAGCCATCTTCAGCACTTAAAATCTTTAAGAGACGGCATGATAGAAACGAACCGCCCCAAAACCATCAATTCCTTACTTACGTGTTTTCAAGGTGTAGTTTTTCAATAATAGTACAAAACAGTATTTGTTGTGGCAGAAGAAGAGAGTGATTATTACTCCAGTTGCTTCAAAACTCACCACCATGATTAAGAGACTTCGCAGGAAATTTTAGGTGGACAGGAATCAGAGCAGGCTGTAGGAACTTTAACAGATGTCACCAGTTAGGAGAACTGAGACTAAGTAAAGCCTGAGAGAAAACAAAGTTCAGTTATTTGAATTTCTGCTTTTTCCTTGCCTGAAACTCTTCGGTTTTATTTTTGACAGACTTTATTAGCATTGATAAGGCAGGATCTATGGCTTTCTTAGCAACCTCTCCTTTCTTTGCCATCTTGTTCTCCTGCTCCTTGCTTGCCTCCTTAAGATCTTGCTCCTTTTCTTCTCTTCGGCGAGCTTTCTCTTCCAAGATCTTTTCTACTGCTTTTGTCTTCTTGAAATTTGGATCTGAAGGATCCAAATTAAACAGGGGAGAAGTAAACATGGCTTGGAATCTTGTATCACCAACATTTACCTGAAGGCAGAAAAGGAGTATTTATTTTAGGTAACCTTTACGCAGGATAGCAAAGCTCTTAAACACAATAAAATGGGAGCTCGTGAGATTGTTCACCGTTCCTGGAACTACTGCAGTCACAAAATCCCAGTGAGTGTGAAAGAGAGAGCCAGAAGATACTATTGGTGAAACGGACAAGTGAATGCTTCTACAAATCCTGTATATGCCTCTAGTGGCAGACCAAGCAGAGGTTTGTTGTTGAGAACTGACCAGGACGAAAGAAGCAGAATCAGAACAAACATACCAATGAGTATTTTAGGCAATGAGTTGTACAAGGCCTTGCATACATAAGCGTCTTGTTATCTTACAGAGTTTGAAGCTGTCCCCCTTCAACCTTGTATCAGAATATTTCTTGCTTTTTGAAAACAGCCTGTAACACCCTAAAAAGGTAATCTAGGTTGTTCTCCTTCAGATAGAGTAAGGGAGAAGGATATGAGACCGCCAACTTTGTCCTGAAAATAATTGATACTACCAAAGGTTCTAGCTGAGCCTCAAAATTAAGAGTATACCATTACCTGGAAGTCATCTTCTAGTAATTCTTTCTTTTTCATTAAGAGTTTCTTTTTCTTCTTGCTCAAATTCTGTTGTTCTACGATCTTTTTGTAATTAAAATGTTTTCTGGAGTCATCCTCATCATCCATCATAAGTAGGGCCATTTCAGCCTGTTACAAGATAAGGAAGTCCATGTACACAATGAAATTAAGTTTTCTATGAAAAAATATAGTAGCCCATTAATAAAGTCTGTATGAGTCTACATACATATAAATGTATTGAAATAGGGTTGTCAGGGCAGCATTATTTCATCCGTAACAACATTCTTTTTACATTTTGAGGTGTAATATTAAATACAATAGTTGATTTCCTTTTTATTAGATATAAAATAAATGCAAATATCCACATTCAACTTTCAAACGTACTAATAATCTAATCTGAAAATTGTACACCATAACTTAGAAATCACAGATACAATTTTATATTGATATTTATATAGCAAAATAAAAATTACCATATATGAATTTAATACATTTATTTAGTTAACGTGTTCTGAGAAAGAATGAAAAGCAAACACGCAATAGCAAACAATTCAATCTGCAAGGTTAAAAGTTTACAGGACAAGGTTTGAATACACAAATGTTTCATACAAGGCTGATGTTAAAAGTAAACGTTCAGCACCACCCAACAGGCAAACATACTGGGACAGCTTTAAAGCTGTAGGGACAATCAGCTCAACCAGTATGGCTTCCGTACCCTTACATTTCAGGGTTACCTGACCCATTGAGCTGTGTTCAACTATAATTTTCCAGAAAGATATCACGGCGTAATCTTAGAACATCAAAGCACGGACTATCTGCCATTCTTCTTAGATAATTTTCGTTCCAAAAGCTCTTGCTACTAAAATTATACCACTTCCTTCTATTGCTGTCCTATGGATTGTAGTAGTTCCACTCACAAACACATAACATAAATATTTGCAGAATTTAGGCAATGCAACATCTGTGATTCTTAACATTTTAAACCACTTTACCTTCTGTTTCTCAACCTCATCTTCATCTTCTGAGGTACTTTCAACAGATTCTGGCTTCTTCTTTAAACCTAAGTGCAGATATAGGACATGCACACATTTATTCAAGCTTACGCATAAGAGCATAATTTACCTATGAATAGAACTTGTAAGTGCATCTCATTTTCTTGTAATCAATACATAAATGTCAGATGTAAAAAAAGGCTGAAAAAAGTTAAGAAAAGCCAGCTAGACTTAAAGTACTAAAAAGCCACTGAATATTTGTTCAACTTAAGGAAGCAGCAATATTCAAACAGCATAAACAAGTCAACAAAAAAGAACAGTTAGAAAAAATGGTTTTAGTGTATTTTTCATAGAGCAGTAGAGAGAAGTATCACAACAGTGCAAACATATGACATTACTCCACTCGCAGGGCGTTTTAAGGAGAAATTGGTTTATATACTCATAAATGTAATTGAAGTGTCCTGCAGTTCTCAAATTGTTCATTCTTTCTACTTAAGCAGACAATGTAGTAAATACTTTAAAATAAAAAGCAAATGTGCATCGCTTCTCTGTCTCCAGAATACAAGTCTGCCAGCTGAATAAGAGTACATCACTCGAAAAAGAGACAATTTGTAAAATTTATATGCAAGGCTAGAAGACCATATTGTGCTATTACCCACGCTAGCACAAAAAAACCTTGCAAAAAAAGACCTGAACAGAATCACAGGAATGAAAAAAATGACTGACACTGTTCAAACTGAATTGAGTATTCTTCTGATGAAGCTTTCTTACTCTCTTAGAATTTACTTTAGATACACAGTGCTGATTAGACAGACATAATGAATAGTAACAGCATAAGACATTAGTCAAACATAAATTTTAATGAAAACAGACCCGTTTATAAATCCTACGAAATTAAATTATTCTCTTTGGAATGCCTGTAGACCTCGAGCAAGAAGGAGCAGGAAAAGCAGGTTTCCTGACCTGAACCACATACTCTGGCCTCTGAGCTTGGAATTACATTCCCAGGCAATTTATTACAGTCCACTGGGGGTACTCTTAAGGAAGATATTTGGCTCCGTTTTGTTAAGCCAGATTTGTAGTCAGACTAGAAATACACACATGCCAGAAAAACGTCAAGTTATATCACTAAGTATACTCTGGAACGAGACACATTTCTTGAAGAACAATTTTTCCTCCCTTGACTATTCTCTTAACTATTTCTAAATGGATTCCAAGCTGGAAATGGATTTCTAGAAGAAACAAGCCACCACCACCAAAAAATAAACTATCCAGATGCGCAATGTCATCAGCTCAAGAACTACATTGTTGATTTAGTAGTTCCAGAAAATGTGCAGGAAAATCAGATTCAGACATAATATTGTTACCGAACCTACACAATTCATGTTCACGTGTAGAAGGGAGAAATAAATGTCCTATGTAAGACTTCAACAACTAGGAAATCTTTTGTGTCTTCCGAGAATTGGCCAAACTACAGAAAAGGAAACAGGGCACAGAGGTACGAACTGGAGACAATTATTCTAGAAGTTAAATCAGTAAATCTCGTAGCCTTTCCACCCATCCCTGAAAGAAGGGCTCCTCAAGCCATCTTCCCGTGTCTTTCACTCTATGTAGAATCACAGAAGTGAAGAGAGCTTATCTTCAGGCCTCCAGAGACTTCCCTTCCTGCAGATGGGGGTGAAGCAGGTGCTAGTAGCAAACTATTTATTTCTTACTATGACCCTACGCAGCTAATAAAAACAGCTTGGTACCTGAAATCACTCTGAGCACTAAAAACTTTCCATCACGCTGAATATAATTTGGTTTCAGAATTCACAAATACGTAATCTTCTCTTTCTCCTGGTATAGTCCCTCTCCCCACGTACGTTCTGGAAGTCCCCCTCACCTTTTGCACACATGGCAACGTAAAACCTATGATAAGAGGCCTCCCCAACTGATTCCAAACCCTCAGATTCTACCTACCACCTACTCCCCGCTGCCATCTCTTCATCAGATTTGGTCCACCCTACAGCAGCAGATACTTGTCTTCAGTGCTATGCAGAACCGATAGCTGCCACCAGCCAGTGAAAAAAGCTTCTCATCTCTGCTGCAAGCCCCCCCTCAAGCTGCCATTTGGCTGTTTCTCAGCTCAGGAATTTAGTTTGCAACATTCATTTTGCACATGAACAACTTTCCAGTGCTAGCTAATCATAATTTTGAGACTTCAAATACAGAGACCGACCCCAGACCAAAAACTCCTCTCACAAGACCTCTCATCTCTTACTCAGAAGCCTGAAAGTCAGTCTCAAAAGCCTTGCAAAGACACACAGAAAATGATTCAGCAATACAACTAAGACCTTTATCTTCCAAGTACAAGTTCTACAACTATACTCAGATTTTGCTGTTAGCCTCTTAAGCCCCCACAGTTGTACTGCTACCTTCCAGCATTAAAAAGCCATCAATTCCTACATATATCATAAATTAGATCATGAGAAGGCATCTAAATGGTTTGGAACCTATAGGAGTTGTAATAACATGTAAAGACATGTAGCCCTTTCCCTCAAAGAAGGATCAATAGAAACTATGTTTAATAGTCTAAAGTGTTCTGAAACTATTCAGCGATCTCCAAAAGCAGGACATTGCTCTCATGTTAATAAGCAATTACACTATTCAGCTATTAATCTTCCAACAGTCTAAGCTACAGAAGTCATTCTGTCCTACGTGAACCTTTCCTGAGACCCCACAGAAACAGGTTCAGTAAGACTGCAATTGGCCAAGCCAAATGAGAGGTTTACAACACTTTTTGAAACAATATAGAACGAAAGTGACAAGTAGTTTTTTCCTTGATAATGTCAAACTGGAATCAAGCTTCTGAAATGCAACATCAAGGCTCAAATATGTGCAACATTTTGCATTTTAGCCTGTGGTACTACTGAAAAACCACTTAGGGATTATGCGCATACGAAAACTTTGTGCAAAGCAAGCACCATCATGAATTTCAGGAGTGCTAATTTGCACACATGTGCACCCTGCACAGACACTCTTCGGGTATCGCAGGCACAAAGCATTTGCTCTCCCTTGCCTCTCCCAAGATGAAGTATGCACAGTGTGAGAATCACTGCCTGCTTTACAGATAGTTTTCAGGAACACAGAAAAACTTGATGAATATATGCTTAGACTTCCCATAACTTCCAGTTTTCTTGTCACAGCACTCAAATTTGCTAGGCCCTTTGTCTAACAGCTCCTAACAGTTTTCCTTCCCTTCAATTGCCTCTGCTTGTCAAAAACTGACTTACACAAGACCCATACACATTACAGTCAACAAGTCAATCCAGCACAGATGCAAATACACCACTGCAAAACCCTACCAGCACTACTGTATCCTCACGTTTTCTGCTCTGGTTCACCTGAGTCTGCAAACATATCCTGTCATGTGCTTTTTCAGCATAATCTAGGATCATCTGACAGTCAGTTTAAGGGAGACATTTCAATCTTTCAGGGGAATTGTGGAATTATGAAAAATTACGATCATTCAAGGTATTGCTGCCTGTACCCTAAATACAAAGTTGGCAGAGCTACAGCCTAGTTCAAAGACTGTAACCCATTTTCCCCAACTGGATAAGCTAGCTGTGCTTAAAAGCAACCCCGGCTATGAGACAGAGGCTGTTCTGGGTAAACTTGGTGAAAGCCAGACAAAGTTGTGCTGTGTAATCATCGTTAAGATGTCAGCTGGCTTGCAGCCAGCCACTGCACTCTCCCTTTCAAACTTCTCCAGAGCTAACCACATTCTGTTTTTCTCCTGTTTCTCAGTAGCTTATCAGTAATCTCGCAGACAAAAGCTTCACTTTCTTAACCTTTATGTCTATTTTACTACCCTCAAAGACTCCACGAACACTAAAAGTCTATTCTCCATATTATGGACAAGAAGGTTTAAGAATCTGCAGATACAACTGTTCTCTGCTGAGCCCCTTCATGACACAAAAAACTTCTTACATAATGCAGAAGAAAACTTCAGAGATTTCACATAGAATGCTGAAATATCAAACATGAGTATGCGAGTACCTACTTAATCTTGCTATTGAAGAAAAATAAACAAACAAGTGGTGGAAGGAATGGCATCTTTACAGTGACTTTTGAAATAACCTATACACAACTCACCAGGAGAGCATGGCAGAAAACGGCATTGCGCGACACCTCTAAATTGTGGTATTTTCTATAAAACGTGGATAGGACTCACCCTACTGTTCTGTACTTCAGACTATTAAGACATATACATAAGCACATTAAGACAGAAAGACGTCCAGGTTTTGTTTTTTAAGTATTTACTTTCTCCTAATATAAACATCAAACAATCAGGACAGAAGCCTATGCTGGTGGATATAAAATTAAAACTAATTTACTCTTTTTAAATGGAACTTGGATCTGTACTGCTGTACTCAAAAAAACCAACCAAAACAGCAGACTGGCGATATCTGTACATCTGTTGCTATCTTCTTTTTGTTTGTTTGTTTTCTTACTTCTTTTTTTTTTCCCTTTCTTTTTTTCTTCTTTTAATATACAACAGTATGAGCCAGCCTTAGGTTTTGGCTCCCAAAAGCATGGAAAGCCAGGAACTCACCCTTATTGGTTATCCCTACCTTAAAATTGTAACCAGCAAAGCCATACTCAAAATCAATTTGCTGGTACCACAGCAAAAGCTAACTTGAACATCAGACTAAAAAGCTTGTAAAAAAGGTATCCTAAAAATCTAAACCGGACAAGTTATTTCCTAAAATATTACATTTCACTATTTGGGTTTCTAGGCAGCCAGAGTACACTAATAAAAACGTGTATCAGACTAATAGAAAAGAAGAATGATTTCTTCTGAAAGACAACTTTGTTTATGATGCAAAAACATTTGACATTTATGTAATCGACCCAAACTTCAAAGGGACTCATACATATTGGGCTCCTCCTATATAAAGGGAAACAGGCTTTGAAGGCAATGAAGGTCTTTTCTCTGGAATATTTAGGGGAGCAGATGGTCAGCTTGTTCCTAACAGCCATCCTCAGAAACCGGCTAAATGTTCTCTGGTGAAAGCTGAGAGAACAATGTTCCCTACCATTCCACGTATCACAACATGCATCATTTTACAACAACAGCACCTGCAGTTTTAAGCAAATGACACCTACTTTATTTCATTCTGAACATGCTCTCTCTGCATTTACTCTAGCTCAACTTTGTTTCCAAAGCTCATTATTTAAAGAAAGGGCCGATTTATCCAGAAG
Source organism: Theristicus caerulescens (assembly GCA_020745775.1). Taxonomy (NCBI): domain Eukaryota; kingdom Metazoa; phylum Chordata; class Aves; order Pelecaniformes; family Threskiornithidae; genus Theristicus; species Theristicus caerulescens. Next base: position 120,451,829 of record CM036561.1, on the reverse strand, counting down.
TCACCCCTCTTGACCCACCTGTTTTCTCCAATTCTTCGGCAAAATATGGGTCATTGAGATCAACATCAGGTGGAAGTTCATCTTCACTCAGTTCTTTCTCAGCAGTAGCCTGTAACAAAGCACAAACATTATTTCAATCAACATATAAACAACTACTAAAGTTTCACTGGAATTAGATGTTCCTTCTGTTAGTAACTATGAACATGAAAACTGAAATATTGCATGCTGAACATCATAAAACTAGAATACACTAAAAATTGCTAGTAAAGACCAATCAACAATCTAAAATCGGTTTCACAGGTTGAAGGCTTTTTGTGTACCTGAAGAAGGGCTATTTACATATTCCAAGGATCTTTATTAGATGTGGCCAGAAACTGTGATGCGTTAGCTAACCTTACCAACAAGTTACAGGATCACAGCATTCTTATGTCCTCACTTCATGTTCCACAAAAGCTCTGCTCGGGGAAAAACTTGAGCAAGGAGCTTTGTTTTGTGCTCTGAAGTTCAAAAAGACTGAGTTTGGATTTAAAAGAACAAATTTTATTACTGGAAGTAGTGTGTTGTACACCTTGTCCCTTGACTTAATTTATTGGACTGAACAAGAATATTATGCTAGCAAAAGTTGCTCTACTACCTAACAGTGCTACTTACTCTGTGCAGAGAACTCATCATCTGTAAGGTTTAAGAAGTTACTCATCAAATGCCAGTTAAAACTAACTGGAATGCACAGCGCAACTCAAGTTGTAGAGATTACTCTTAAAAACGTTATTCTGCCACATGAATTATATTCAGAGTAATTTAAGAATTTTGGGAAGCTAGATGCACAAACATTTGATTTATCTGCCTATTTCTGCACATTACTGCCACAGGAGTCAGTTACTTCACAATTACTTTCTGCATGTGGAAGGGTGAAGCAACAGCAATTTTCACATTATTATAGGACCATTTTGTTATTCGTACACAGAACTATTTACCAAATTTGCTCTTGCAATTTGAAATTTGAATAGTTCTTCGTGGCTATTAATTCTTTGCCCTTACAGCCTTGGGAAACAAGTCTGTATTTCTTTAGGCCAAAAATTTCCAAAACTACAATTATCATTATCGTAACAACTTTGAACTGATATGCATACAGTAGCAAAAAACCCTTCCTAATGCATTCAAAAATGTAAATTAAAAACCAACTGTTATTATGACTCATTTATCTTTAAAGCAACACAAGTAGATAAACGAGATTTTGTGTAAACATAAGTATGTTCAGCAGTATCCTGAATATCCTTTTGCTCTGTAAGTTTGATGAGGCACTCTGGGTCTTTCCACATGAGTGACCACTGCACATTCCAACCTTAAAATAGTACTGGAAGCTATACAATTGCAGATTTAGTTTATCCAAAACAAACAATAACAGCAACTTCAGAAAACAAACAAACAACAACACCCCCCCTAAGCAGCCAATGCAAACATTACCTTTCTTTTTTTTTTAAGAATTCTTTTTTCTTTCTTCTTCTCTAGATATTTTTGCCATGGAGTTAGTTTATCCTTTCCTTCCAACCTGTTTTTGACCATTTCTTCAGCAGTTTCTTTGAGGCCTAGAACAAAAAATAGTAAGTTAATGAGATGAATTGGATTTTTTTTTTTATATCAACTGTTATCTCCTTTGTAAAAGAATAATGGAGTTTTTCTTTAACAAGTATGTGAAACCAGCGTAAATATTGCTTGAAACAACATCTTCATAAATAAGATCACTTTACAGAATGTATTGTAATAAATTGTACCAGAGTCAGAAGAAGAGCTTGCTTATGTGATATCCAATTCCCAACACACTTGCTATTCCTCAGATAGGTCTCCTCTCCAGACATTAGAATGTACAGTCTACAGATGGCACTTTTTAAGATGAGAGTAAGACAATAAAAAATGAGAACAACAGACATATACAGAGCCCTTATATTTCATGTACCTTACTATAATTAGTTAAGATTCACAAAAACACTCTGAATACAGTCCAGTCATTCCTGGTTTTTGTGCATGGCAAAACAAAGTACAAAAGATGAAGTGACTTGACAACGATTCTGAAATGTTAAGTCACGATCAGAATATAGGGTCATCTCACAGCTGGCTTGAACCTCTATGGCTGGTGCTCTGCATTTCACACAGAGATCTTATCTGGCTGTTGCTGGATCAGTATGCCTCGCTCGCATGATAAAGTTGCTATATATAGCATCTCCATTGCTGAAACTTTGCCTCTGTGATTATACTACGACAATGCTGCAGTATCTCTGGTGACCAGTGTATTTTTCGTCCATCATTGTAAAAGAGAACAATAAGCTATTATTTGAATAAATTTTAAGTAAAAATAAATCTGCCGCTAGAAAGCACAGAAAAACAAGTAAAAAAACCCAAATAATTTCTTGTATTATGTACTCATGTCATAACATGACATGCATTAAGCTAAACTAGTCGTTTTCAGGTCATCTAGCCTTTTAAAGCTACTTAGTGCCAGTCTGCTTTAACAACAGAAAACTATGTAAAATTAAAAAAGAGTACACACCCAGTATGACTGTAAACCTAGATTCAGAGTCAATGCTTAAGGTAAACAGCTTTTTTTTTTTTTAAAAAAATATTTGCTAACTAGAAACAGAGATTAAGGGCATAGACTGCTTGAAACATATCAGCCTCTCAAAGAAACAAAAAAATATTTCAAAGAATGTTTTCTGTTATCACTGATTACCAGTTCAAATTGTAATAACTCAAGATTAAAAAAAAAAAAAAAGGAAATAAAAAAGAAACAGCAAGAGAAGTAAACCGTCTTCTTATTTGGTTAGCACGCCAAGTTACCAAAAGTAATTTTTGTACTTAACAGTTACGTGAACTGAAAGATCGAAAGAGAAAAGTACCATTCTCTCACCAGTGAGGAACTGTAACTATTACACCATGAACTCAGATCTGCACCTCTTCCGTATCCTTTTGTTACGGGTATGGTGTAAGAGAAGCCCTCAAGTTTGTGTTTCCTGACCTGTCACCAGCTGGGAAAGGTGGCTAAATGCTTCGCTGAAGGAAGTTTCCTCTCTACCTTCAGAGCGTGACAGTTTTCTGAGGGTCCTAGAAAAGTAAACCCCATAGAAGTGCAACACATCTGGCTCTAAATTCTCGCATAACAAGATCGGACAGTTAAGTTTGGATGTGTTAATTAGGTTTACATTAAATTCCATGATTTAGCACAGACTGCCACTGTTTCAATGCCTAGCACTTGAAGGTGCATGCACAAGTATGTCCTAATCTTTCATCTAGCCTTTTTGTAGATAGGCATTCTGATACTTTCTCATGACATGATCACATCTTACCTTTTCCAGAGGATCTTAAGTGTTTGATCTATAGATCATGAACATGTAGCTACTCAGTATTTTGTGTTACTGTTCAACGTATAGCTAAGTTACTGAACATGTATAGCAAAATTACTGAACATAATTAACGCTACTCTAGAAACAGAATGGAGTTTTCTATAATGTGGATCATTACAGTATTCAATGGTGCAAGAACATCACCTTAAGAAAGAATCCATTAAATAACTAGAGCATCCCCATTTTACATCAAGAATATTTAAATCTAGAATAAGAACTGAATTTAAAATTTTCGGTGAAAAATTCCACACGCTTCAGGAATGCTTTTTCAAAAGTCTTTACATCACACAGCACTTGCATGTTATGAGGACAACTACTGACTTCAGATGCAGCTTATACACTTTCAGCCCCTTCCTCACAGACAGGCACTTGCAAAAATAAACTTCATGGTGTAAAGAGATGAACTGACTTGCCTTGCAGCACGCTGCAGCAGAATTCAGTGGCAGAAAGACAGAATCCACTTCCCTGGCAGGAGGTAACAGCCTGAGTAATGAAGTATTTATTTTTCTCCTACCTGCAATTCCTTGTTTCATTCACTACACACTTTTTTTTTTTTTTAACTTCTCGAACAAATGCGTCAGATATCCTATAGTTAACATCCTCTTTTACGACATGACTGAGAGATCTTGGGAGCGTGCCGCAATCATGTTTCTGCTTCCCCCTCCAAGTCTGATATTTGCTGTCTCTTCCCCAATTCTACGTTCTAATTGTCTCTCTCCAGCATCCCTTTCTTACCATCCCAGTCCAGCCCCCACCTAACCAAATCCTACTCTCCCGCCCCTCACTCCAGTTTTACTGCTCGGAAATCATACTCGGACCTCTGCAGATGTCCTAGACTAGATCCCATTTTTTCTCCCAACTCCCAGGTTTCTCATTTGGCCAGTCCCCGCTCCTCATCATTCCTTCCAGCTCTCCTCAGTAATGAGGAACTGAAAACAGAGTTCATAACGGAAAAAATGGGCAGCCTTCATGGACAGTTCTACCCGTCCTCAGAAGAGCGGGCAGAACATTTTTCTGAAAAACTGCAAACACCAAGTCCTGTTCTTGCGCTTGTCTACACTCCAAAAATAATTCAAAGGCTGGAGAGCTGGTTACAACATGTCTGAAACACGAAGTGTGGACAAGATCTAAAATCATGTTAAACCACGTCTTATAGGAAGAAAAGAGGGGAGTGAAGGGGAAAAAAAAAAAAAAAAAAAAAAAGATAAAGCGCCCTTCTACTATCCTGGAAAGAAGCCAGAATTAACAGTAAGTGGCAAACTGTTACCACCACAAAAATTGCGTACTAAATCAGCAAACAAATGCAAAGCCACAATAAAGTAAAGGAAGGGTATTGTATAGGTTCACTAAAAACATGCCACTAAGAAGTCCTCTCATACAACAAAAACAAATATTTAGTTATTTCCAACTGTACACTTCTTCATCTCCAAAGTTAGCAAAAGAGAGTCATCAGCTTCCCAGAAATTGAACTACTATTACTTTGGATATTATTTAGCAGTATTTTTGTGGAAAAAATTACTGGTCAGGTAGCAACCTTGCAGATTGTCTCTGAAGACAGTAAATACTGGATTAAAAAAAAAAAAAAAAAAGAAAGTCACATCTCCAGAAAGAGAGAGAACCAAAATCTCAAAGGAGGTTACAAGATTTCTGATTTATTTGCTGGAAAATGGAATCATTTGATCCATCTGGCACAGAAGGACTTGGAGGAAAATACAGCCCTTTCTTGTGGTATTTGGCAGTCTCATGAAAGGCATTAGAGTTTCTCCACAGATTAGAATGGCTTAGAAACTACTGTCCAGACCACTTCCCGAGAATAAGAGTGTATTTAAGTGGTCGAAAGGCTTTTGATTGCAGAAGGGGAAAGGAATTGTCTACTTTAGGTAGAATTATTAAATGGCCATAGAAAAGGCTAATTCATACCCTTAGCGATATCAGTCTTTTTTAGAATAAATGAATCACACTAGTTTTATTTAATCTTCACAAATAAGGGCCAAGAAAAGAGGGGGGAAAAGGCCATCTATATTAGCATACAACTAAACCATACCTGAGCTAAAGGATTAAAAGTGTGACAAATACTACAACGAACCTGAGTATATGGCTTCTCACACTGGTGGGAGAGTGAGGGAGGCTGGGCAGGCCACAATTTTTACTTCTCTAAACACTTAAGTTTTGAAAACTTTTGCAAGTTTAACAACATGCAACTGTCACAATTATTAGAAGCTAAGAAGATATTTCTCTGTTCTCAGGAAATCTAAACGAGCAAGTTCATCTTGCATGTAATGTCTTACCAGAAAAAAGAAACACCTTGTTGCAGGCAGCTAAAAGGAACGGCAGACAGAAATATTCTGATAACATTAGAATGTGTCACCCCTGAAGATAAGACATCTTAAGTCAAGACAGTTTTTCCTAACGTAGTATAACTGCCTGAAAAACCCCCACCACGCTTAGCAGCTAAGATGTCAAGTGTGAAGAACTACAGTGCTGAGCCCGTGTGCAGCTGAGCACACACTGCTTCGTGCTGCAAGAGGCAAGACTGCTCCAGTCAGAGAACACGCTAAGCAACGATACAGATTGAGATATATATTCCAGATGAGCATACCGTTGGGGTTTACTATGCACTTTACAGAGACAGGATTGCCTGCTATTCTACTTCTGATGAAAACAAATTTTAAATTTTCCTTTAAGCCTAGCTAAATATTTACATCTCATTCTTCCCAAAGGAAGAATCTTTAAGTCCAATAAAAAAAAAAACCTGTATGAAAAACTGGCTGAGTATCATGCAGAAATGCAGTTGTGGTCTTCTCCCTCTTCACCTTCTAAAGGGAGCTTTGGGAGCTGGATGGGGATGCATAGTAATTGTTCCTCAAATCAGATATGATTAAGAAAACAGATGGATGCTTAAATGTAACACTGATTTTGTGCCTAAAAGAAGGAGACCAAAAAGAGTTGGAACTACATCTAATTTATTTTTGCTGGCACTGTGGTTTATTTAAAACTATTATGAGTCAAGAATAACTGAATCATTCGCAAAGTATGCTTTCTATAACCATGTGTAAATATTTGTGCCAAAACTCAAATTTTTAAATTAATTCAAATCTCTGCCTTTCAATTGAAAAGCTTCCTAGATTTAACTGTTGTAACTCTCTGTATATTAAACATTTGGGCAGGAAAAAGATTTAGCAATAAAGTCAAGCACATTAAGGCAGCGCTTGATAATAAAAATATTTCAACAGACATGAACTAGTTCTGACAAAATTAAGGAGTCTTAAGAGATTATAACAAAAACTATTTTTGAATTCCCAGAATGCTCCAACTGAACATAACTAAATTGTTTTGGAATTTAAATCAGCACATTTGTTCAAGAAAAAAATAACATAATAACTAATATACTTCTCTCCCGTAAGAAAGCACAGCCTCAACTGCATATATATATTGCCAGAGCTATAAACTACTGTTCAGCATGTGCTGACTATGCTCCACTGTAAAAAAAAAAAAAAAAAAAAAAAAAAAAAAAGATTTCCCTTTCAGGTGTGCAGGACCTCCTTTCCAAATGCTGCCTGAAATCAGTAACAGCTAACGTGTTCCCATACATTAGACTCAAAAGCAAAGTTAAGCCACTCGTCTTCACTTTTAGGACTTTTGTTTTGGACCAAACCATATTCCAGGGGCTAACAGCTAGTAGTGGTATTGACTGACTTCATGGAGGTGAATAGTCTAACTAGCAAAGGCAAGCAAACACTTCTATGATTTCCAGAACCTCTGCTCTTTGATAATACTCTAACTTTCTCAGGGTAAGAAATGAGGAAACAGTAACATATACTGTAAAATCATAGTTGCTAAAATGACATCAAATACTATAAACTACCAATGTACACTTCATTGTGCACACATGCACATTCAACCCATCATTATATGAACAAATCTGGCTCGGTGCACAGACATCCAACTGACTCTAGACAAAAAGTCAGTCATATTTATCAGGATAGAGGGGTTTTGTTTGGTTTGGGTTGTGGGTTTTTTTCCATCCCTCCCTCAAAAAAGATGAGGATATAGCAAAAGTCCTAGGAGCCCTGCAAGAAGGTGCAGTAAGGAAGGGGTTGGACTAGATGTAATATGGAACAAATCCAATTTTCTAAATTCAAGTTCAGTTGCAAAGAAACAGGGAGCCCCTATATTAGGGAACTGGATTCCATCTCTACTACAGTTCCTAAACACTAATATAATTTACTTGTAACACACAAGGCACAGTTTTAAGAGGCTGAGCCCTTCAGAAAACTTCTTGCTCTCCCTGTGCTACTAAGTTTCCTTTAGTCTCTCTCAAAACAATTTTCCATCTTCGTCAACGCATGGTTTGCTATAGATGCCTAGCTATGTCACCACAGTACGTTGCTTAGTCTTTTTTAATTTACAGAACTTCATTCATACAATTTGCAAGATTCTTTGGAAGACAGACCATATAACAAACAAAAAAACCCCAGACGGGTTTTCCAAACCAACTCAAAAAACGGTAGCTTTTCTAACTGTTTAAACAATGCCTGGCCTATATAAATACAGAACACTTTCCTAGCAGCAATTATTTCGACTGCGGTTTCCACCTTCAGTCTGAAAGGTGGCCACAAGAAATCTTTGTAAAAATCTTATGATAGCTACCCACGTATGAAAACTCCTCTGCCTTGAATGCTCGGTGACAGAATGACTTGGATACTAGGGGGGCAACTTCAAGAATGCAAACACTGACACAGTGTGGACAGATGAAGTACAACATGACGATACAGCTGTGGTAGCAAACACTTGTCCTATGGCCTATGATCTGTGCTTTTTCTAAAGAGTTTTGGGAGAATTCATGCCAGAAATTATTGGAATTATATAAGCACGACTGAAAACCCACAACTATTTTTAATTCCAGTGTATACTTTCGAATACAGATCTTATCAAGAACTAGGAATAAAACTATTCCTTTCAGTTCAATCAATTTCACTGACTCAGTACAGAACAGAACAGGATTTAACAAGCGAGCATTTGTATTCGACAGAAGTTACCTGAGTGAATTCAGAATAATATTAGCGTAAATCAGATAATTAGATATGCATTCCTAGCTGGAATTAACACACCAGTGGTGAAGGGGCTGGATTCTAGTACGTCTCTGGTCTCAGTACTTACAATAACAGATCCGGCTGTGTCCTTACACAGCCTGCATTCCTACACCTGCTGAACCAATACAGCATCTTGCTGCCCCTGAAAAGGTAATGTCACACTTCCCCAGTCTTTGGACTGCATAATTCAGCCCTCTGACCATTCACCAAATACTTCCATTTGCCTCTCTGACTCGCTAACCCAGCCGAAAAGATCCAGATTTTTTCTTCTTTTCCTTTCCAGAGTAGTTCCGCCATTTTAGTAAATGAAATTAAGCTTGCAAAGAGATGTAACAAGTGCCAGGGCTGGTAGGGGCAGTCACAATGGGATCTGGCCAGGAGAGGCCACAGTGAAAACCTTTCCCTTTTTGGATGTAGTGCGTTATTAAACTGGCTCATTACATCTCAGGGAAAGCACACACCCATAAATAAAATATAAAAATCAGCCTGAATGTCTTTTCACCGTAAAGGAAAAAAACCTAGACATCGGTTTTCAGATCTCAGGATGAGTTCTGCTGGGATGCTATAGGGTGAAGTCATCCTTTTTTTAATTTCTAGATGAAAATCTGGACTAAATACAACCAAATATCCCCCAACTTTTCTTCCTGGTAGCTTTCTCTCCCACAGAGCAGTCTCACTGGAAGGTCAGACTTCTCCCTTCTCTGCTCCCCCAAATCTTCAGCATTATGCAAGCAAGATTTTCAAACCATTCTCCTCTAATTTTATGCTATGTTTCCAAATCATACTGGTTTTAATTTTTAAAAGCGTAGGTATGTTTTATGGCTCTATGACAAACACCTCCATTCTATTCAAGAAAACCTATAAAGTGATAAATGAAAAAGCAAGCACAAAAAAAACTGGTGAAAAAATAAGTTACAAAGAGAAGCTTACAGCTGAGGAACCGAGTTCAGTCATATTATTTCTTCTATTTCCCTCATTGTAATCCATCTGGATTTCAATTTATGGGAAAAAAAGGTCAGTTTCTACGACTATAAATTCGACACCTTACACTATATCCCTGTTAGCAGGCCAATACTGCAAATCCTCCAAGTTAGTAAAAGAAAATAATAAAGCTTACCTGGAACCCATTTAATCTCCATTCCTATATCCTTTTCTTCCTGTTTTTTCTCTTTTTCTTGGATACTTTGCAAAAGTTCTCTGTACTTGGCAATTTGTTCTTCATCATCTTTTTGGCTTTTCCTGGGTTTGTCATCTTCCGTTTCAGGAGCTACATCACCACCTAGAAAGAGAGAGCAAAGCTCTCACAGGCAGCCTCAAGAAAGTGATCACTTTCCAAGTTCATCATTAGGAAACACACCTAAGGCACATACATTGTTTCTAAAAAACAATCTAAAATATTTTCATCTATTATTCCCCCAAAGAGTAACCAGGTTTAGAATTCCTCTGCTTAGATGAAATTAAAATAGTATCTGAAAAGACGGAAGGAAATTTATCCAGCAAAGGAAATCACTGATCGGACACAGCATCCTTTACTGCATTTTAAGATTATTAGTTTCAGAACCCCTTACAGCAGACTAGTACGTAAATCTCAAAAAATAGTTGTGTAAAGCATTTTGAAAATAGAGTGCTACATTTTAACAAATAAACCTTGCAAGATTCTGGAACAGAGATAATTATTCAATGCCTTAATCTTCAGTGACATGCTGAATTAACAAATGAAGCAAGATGGAAAGAGGTTTTTTCTTCCTTTTTTTAGAAAAACACAATTACAATGCAACTAACAATAAGCTTTTAAACAAATGTTTCAGCGAGAACAGGCTTTTAAGGCTTTAAAGATGCTGCAGCTCCTTGAACTGTAGAATACTAGGTTTGGGGCAGGCTCCTTTTTTCTTTTTCTCTGGTTTAGCAGTAAAGCTGTGCTTCCTAAGGTACTGAGTTGCATGGACAGCATAACCGGTGCTTAGAAAGGCAGACCGCAGTTGCAAGTTAACACAGAGTGACCTCTGGTCTTTGGTGAAACCTGAGGTGCGACGCTGTTCTCTTCCACGTCCCATCACCGCGAGAAGCTGGTTGTTGGCTGGGAGCAGAAACCTTTACTGTTCAGTTAACTGCAGCTGCTTTTCCACTTTCCTCATCAGTAGCTGCAATCTCCTAAGAGGAAAGCATCTGCTCACGCAGCAAGCAAAAGGTATTGGGTTTTGAAGACTGAGAAGAAAAATAAGCCATTCTCTTGTTTCTTTTTCCTGGTATCATGTGAAATGAGAAGTAAAGCTGTACTGGATGGGAACTGAAGAAATCCTGAAGCTAAGAAAGGCTCCCTTGAAACTGGATAAGTAAGGGGCTACCGATTTGTATTTATGACTGGTTTTGCTAATTTTGCTAGGAGAAATTTAAGTGGCAATGCATACTGTCATACTTTCTCATTTAGATAAAACATGCATTTCTTTTGTCAAATGTTCAACATCACCTTCAAAAAACCCTTAAGAGCCTTTTCATTCCGTAAGCAAATAAAGAACACTTGACAACAGCTGCAAGAAAGGAAAATGAGCTGAATATGTTCTCAAAGTTTGTTCAGAGTTCAAACAACCTTGTCACTAGCTTTCAAGTATCACATTGTGTTGCACAACACGAGGAACCACTTTCTGACGGATATTAAGGCAGTGATGCTTTCGGCCAATAGCTTGTTCAAAGACTTTTTGAACAAAACACACAAACAAAACAAAAAGTTCTGATGCATTAACAGCTGCACTGCGAGGGAAATACAATTCAGAGAAAAAATCTTAACCTGTGAAGGAAGAAAATGCAAAAGCAGATGAAATTTACAGTATAAAATACAAGTATATTCTTCGTTTTTTTAAAAGGAGTAGTAACAGAAGTGCTAAAAGAACTAAGAAGAAAAAAGTTAAAATCCCAAGGCAGGTCAGAGACATTCCAATACAATAGTTTGTAGGGTTTGTTTGTTTTTAAATGCTGTAATTCATAAAAAAAATAAACAAATGCAGAGGCTCAATATATTAAATTGCTGAGTGGCAGCTGTGTTAGCCGAGATCACATTCTTGTAATCACAGTGTTTTGAAGAGACAGCATTCTTAGTTTAAGAAGATTATCTTGCAATGGCTGAGTAGATGATTCCTTTTGTTTGGTTGGTTTTTAACTCAGCCTTACAAACTAAAGAAAGTAGAAAAATTATAGCAGACATAACATTTGACAAGAGGTCTGCTGCAAAGCTGAGTTTCTTTTAAGGATAAAATTCCCCCTCATGATGTAATGGCACACCAGAAAATTCAGCTGCTGACCTGGACACTGATGGCCATACCATAAAAATACACTAAATGTCTCGATTCTATCCAGGGTAGTTACTCAAATTCAGACAGACGCAAAAACCCCCTACAATGCATGTAGACCCGCAGAATGAAAAATAAAAAGCTCTACGCTCCAGCATTCAAGAAGCAAGTCTGAGGTAGAGGTTATTGCACTGTACTACAGCATGATATGAAAATTAAATGCGTTGACCTCAGTCTTAAGCCAGAAAATAGCACTGAACAAAGAAAAACTTGGAGTTTTAACCCCGCTTTCCCACATTCTCAGCACCCTCTGAACAAGAAGTTGTGCAAATCCCATTAATTCATTCAAATGATAATAAAAAAGGAAAAACTTAGAATTCAAGGTAATCAAAATAAGCTTCTTCAAAGCATATCACAGTAGACATCTTTTTGTAAAATATTTTTCAGGAAGAAGACAGATACTGGAAGAAGAGAATGTGAACAGATAACAATAAATTAATGCAAAGCATTACATTCTGGCTTTTTTAGTTTTCGTCTTTTTTTCAGGTCAGGGTAGCCTAACCACTTGAGTGGTGTGCACTGGATGCAGTTTTTAAAACTCACTTTGCAAACCAGGTGCCTGTGGCTGCTGCAGCCTTTAAGCAGCTGGCTGCGCATGAGAGGTGCCTGGGCATTCCTAGAACCACGCTTCTGAAACAGCCAGATGTAAGCCAAGACGAACACGCCCACAGTCAGAGCTGGCTGCTCTCTAATCATTTCTGAGCAGAGACACACTGGCCTGCGAAAGCACACACAGATGTGTTCTTCAATTCTAAGTTACTGGACACCTCCAACAGCTTGTGTGAACTTCTTAAAAGGAAAGCTGAGATGACCCTTGTTCCTGGCCTTCCAAGAACTTTTAAATTAAAAACCAAACCCAATACAAAAGCTCCTGCAAGCATGCTTTGGAAAAGTATCCGACACCTGCATCAGTTACATCAAGCTTCGGATGCTTCATAGAAAGAAAATAACCAGGTTGTGGTATTTCTCTTCTGACCCATGAAATTCCACCCAGGCTTGGCTAAATCATCAACTGCTAACTCCTCTTGCTAGCTTGTTTCCTTCGGAAATATTTTAGCAATATGCCAAAACTAACCCAACAGAAATATTCTAAAAAGTCAGATCCTTGTTACTGTCGAAGCAGCAGTAATGCCTGAGAGCGTCCAACGCAGCTCTACAGGAATAAGGGGCAGAAGCTAACCCAAATAATATCCTGTTCAATGCATTTTATAAATGCCCACTGGATTCAGGAACAGTATTAAATAATTGCATGTTCAACATCTGTCACCTTCCACTTCTTAGCCTTTCGTAATAGTTCTAACAAATATAAAGACATATGAATACTGTTCATTCTTAAGACAGCAAGGAGGACTGTACTGTCATGATAAAATGTTAAAGATGCATTTAAATTTATATATGTAGTCAGTTATTGCACCAAAGAGATTTCAAAATTGTAAAAAGATTTAATAAGTGATCTGATTTTATTTAACACTAATCACTAAAAATAAGATGAGCAGCATTATTAAAAAAAACCCAGTACAATTCCACCCAGCAACTCCCTCCTTCCCAACAACTACATTTTCTTTCTCTGCACTTGTGCACCTCCAGCATTGGTGCAGCAGCACAAAACGAAACATCTCCTGGCTTTGTAGAATCTTGTATTGGAAGCCCAATACCACAAGAGACTGTGCTCCCTGCTCAAACTCCTACTGTGGAGAACAGGGCTCTACAGAGAGTTCCCTACGAGCCTGTCGGTGCTCAAAAACTGTTTGGACAGCTCTTTGATATATGGTTTAAATTTTAGGTTGCCCCGTGTGGAGTCAGGACTTGGACTCAATGATCGTTGTAGGTCCCTTCCAACTCAGGATATTCTATGATTCTATGATTCTACCATCAGGAACAGCTAATTAAAAATACACCGATAAAAGTATTTTGTCATATGGTCTATTCAGGTATTCTGTGTGGCTGTGCGGAACAGCAGAAAAGACGTTATCTCTTGCAAAGATTAAAAAAAAAAAAACAGAACAAAAGCTTAGGCATAAAAACCATAATGCTTGATTTGAAGCATCATTTAAAATGCAGTACACTAAGTCACTGGTGCTCATGGTCAAAATAGCAATTATGGGCTGGATTTGATGCACGCTTCCTAACTCGAGCAAATGCAAATTCAGAAGCAATGTAAAGGAGATACTTTGTGCTATGAACCACAACATACCAGGTCACTGAAATACTTGACATTACAAAACTGTTGTATAATAGTAATACTAACATTCATGACACACATATTTTAAGTTGAAAAGTTCCATGAAAAACAGATTAGAACAGGCCAACAAAAACCTGTTTATAAATAAAACATTTTAATAAGTTAAAAAAATATGAATAAAAGTCCAGGACATTTTTTTCCTTCTTATCACACTCCTACATTTCCATTCAAGCAGCTGACATTGATTTTTCCCATTTGTGCATAGTGACACATAATTCTGCTGGATGGAATCCTGTCAAATGGAATCCTGTTTTGTATCACGTAACTGAATGGATACAAGGTCAGGAACATGTTAAAAGACATGGCAACATAATTCCTCTATTAATAACTTACTTTTCAAACCGTCATTAGAATCTAGACATTTCCAGGTTTGAAATTTACTAGTGTGATAAGATTACTTAAGGTCAATTTCTTTTCCTTCCCAACAACGGAAGTTTACTTTTTAAAATGTTTGAAGTGTTGCTCACTTATAGATGTTCGCTTTCATCACCACCCTGTTACAGATGCTATTCTTCAACATAGCAGTAGTCTTGTACATAATAAGATGGAAATGCTTTCCTCTGCATCTACTGCTCCCATTTAAAGCTCACAGAGGTGCAGTTTTTAAGTAAGATGAGAAACAAATGGACATTAACCCTGCCAAGATATTGCCAAGCTGAGTTTGCTGCCGGAAGATTTCCCAACTCTATAACCAGAAAAATCTGTAATGTTCTTTTGCATGCTCCAAACTCGTCTCTGATTGCAACAATCTGCTTTAATGCAGTATAAATCAATTTTAACATCTGTTTGAAAGTCCTGATTAAGGCTTAATGACATTTTCTTTGCCTTGTAATTTTAGGCTATGTGTATATTATTAATTAAGAGCAGACTGAATTATAGAGTGAAAACAAGCAAAGTAATTCAGGAATTTACATGTTGGTGCACCATACACAGAAGATTTACGTACCTTACAAAGTCAGATGACATTCTCTTTATATTCTTAAGAAGTTACGTGAATCAAAAAGCATTTGAAAGATGTTACTACTACACTCTGAAGTTCCCTTAAATATGTTGTGCTGCTTACCTTTCCCCTCACTACATAAGACCTAGAGCTTAGGAGTACCAGAAAGCCCATAGCACAGCTTTTCTCCACTGCCTTTCACACTCCCCTGGTTACCCAAGAAGAGCTACTGCTGGAGTGAAGCAGCTCTGTGCTATCTACATCTCCCTCAGGACCTTCTAAGGTCTGGAATGCATTCAACACCCTGCCTAGGCTGTTCCAACAAGCAGAGTCTTAGGGCAGCTTCTTCAGTATTTCCTTGCCCTGCAGAGACTTTAGTATGTGTACAGAGCACCGTGAAGAGGCCAAAACACTATCGTAACCTTTAAATAGATTTCCACACTGAGCATTGTACCTAATTCATTTAGTCATTAACCACTTCACATTTCAAACTAGGACTTTCCCACTGAAAAGGCAGCACCTCCGGTTCTACTGAAAATAATTTTCTCTCAGAAATGAAGAAATTAAAGCAGGTATTGCCAAACTTGATTAAAAAAATGTTAAGGTACCCTGAAAAAAAAAAAAAAACCAGAAAGAGAAAGGTAGGAAGGAAAAAAAAAAGGGGGGGGAAGAAAATGATTTTACACTCAGAGGTGAGGTGCAAGCTCCTATTCAGGAAGCAGCTATTCAGGGGCTCAAACATGAGGATAACTCCTAATCACCTACCATTTGGTAACTTTGGATCAGTGTTACTCAGACTCCACAGAAAGGCAGATGATCTTCATTCAGCACTGAATGAACAGAATAGCTACCACATTCTCTACATAAATCATTCAAATGCATGATGAAAAGCAGCTTTTCTTTAACAGATTTATCATATCAGCAGTAAAGAAAATATGCCATGATTTAGATCACCTGTGATCTTGCTACTTGAAATCACTCAAATTATAATCACTATACTTGGCTTAATCAAACATTAATTACACCAGGTAAAGAGATCGTGCAGTACAGAAATGAAAACCAGAAAGCTGTTTTAAAGCTAGGGTGATAATACTTAAGTCAAACTCTCACTAACGAATCTTCTGAGTAAGCTGTAACTCCAAATTCAGCTAACGTACTTTGTCATGAAAAAGAATGTAGTAATTTTGGGGTCATACTGGTGATGTTATTTATTTGGAGAATCAGAACCAGGTTTGCATAATGAATCTCAACTGTGGCTTTAGAGATACAATTTAAAAAACTTGTACGTGCGTTTTCTTATCATGTATAAAGAACACTGGAAAAGTGTATTTAACTCAAACAAACAAAAAAAGAAATAAAGTAAAAAGGAATGTCAAGTTCCAGTAAATGTAAAGAACTCTACAGCTTCCATGTTAACATGCCTAACTTATGAATCTTTTCCAAAAAAATTTTAGCATCTGTCAATCCGTCAATGTTCTGTCATCAATCCATTTATTTCCTAACCGAAAAGAGCGAACAAAAAAAAAAAAAAATACCCATGTGGTCACCACCAATTTCCCTCCACCTTTTACTTACAAAAAAGTAAGTATATGCCACTTTTGGCGATGTTTAGCTCTGGGGGAAAGGTAGGTTATTTTCATAGTAGAACCTGACCACAGCTTTTATACAACAAGCATAATATTGTCCCTGTAAAAGACGACATTCAAAGCATTTTCTAAAGATATGGAATTTACATATTTAAATAACTTGTGTTCAAAACACTGCAGCTAATGACTTTGCAGACAACATTTATTAATGTAAGTACCTTGCTGCTCTTCTTCCTCTTCTTCACTAGATGAAGCCAAATAAGCTTGAAAATCCATGTCAAGAAGTTCCTCTTTGTTAAAAGTTCTGCTAAGTGACGTTACTCGTTCATGATCTGTCTCATCCCATGTGATATCTACCTTAAAAGTAAGAATGACACTTGTAGAAGCTGAAACACTAAAACTAAACATTGTAACTCTGTCTTTTTAGGGAAAATTATTTGATACCTTCCATTTAAGAAGCAATGTAAACCTGTTACTAATGTTCTCTACAGCAATTAGCTATAATAACCACTTACTGAAATAAATTTAATTACAACTTTTTGGAATTTGTTCTACAATGAGTTTCAAGGAGTTTTAACTACGTAAAAGAATGAAGAAGTCTCCTCAAGCAATGAAGGGTTCTGTAACAGCAGGCCACACAACACGAAATCTCTGCAAGCCAAATTTCCTTTGCATCAGCAGATACAAAGCTGAAGGTTGAAGCAGCCACCAACTCCTTTCCTCTTCCAGCAGCAACTCATTCCTGGAACCCCGGATGGATTGCAATGGGGACAATGAAAGTGTTTGCGCAGCTGCACCCTCAACCGGAAGGTGAAGCAGATCTGACTGAAAAATGATCCAGCAGAAATTACTTATTTCTCAACTAATCACTTCTCCAATCCAGTTCACTTCATGGCCAGATGGAAGTTTTGGCTGCCACATAAGACACAGTAGGAATGAATAGCTACAAGGAGGGGAAGCAACTGTTTAAGCCTGGCACTACCACCACAAAGGCTCTTGTTGAGCTACCCACAAATACCCATTTTAAGCAAATTAGAATATTTAACTGTGAATAGCAAAGTAATTCCACGTGCAACTTGTAATAGAGGTATAATGAGGTCAAAATGTGGTATTTAATTTGTAACAAAGAAGCCGAATCTCTTTTAAAATCCAAAACTCGAGCTTATTTATGGGGTGGCAACTTGTGGCTCCGTAACATGCTTACATCTTTTGATATGTTTGATGTCTTTATTTCGAAATGGTGAAGATAATCAGGAATCTTTTCCTCACTACTTATATAAGCTGACAATAAAACTAAACAAATAAGAAAAACATTACAAAAACATTGTGAAGATACCTTTGATGTTCCCATAGCAGCAGATGTGAAGTACTTTGGCTTATATACAGCTACGTTCACTTCTGAGGCTACATCTTTTGGCTTGTCGTCAAATGTAACGTTATCTGGAATAAATCTTGAAGGCAAATAAAACATGTTATTATTCAAATACACTGGGAAACTGCATAGTATAAACAGTCTAAGCTTTTCATGAGTATGGTACATCAGCACAAAAGAATTTGCTAAAATACAAAGTTGGTAAGCCTGAAAAGGAAACAAAAGAAAGGGACAAGTACTCCGCACATGTAAGATTAACTGTCTGGCTTCTGCACAGCTATTCCCCAGGTTTTCGATGTGTAACACCACCATGCTGGGGAAGTAAACTAAACAACTTTCAGTCTGGTATTAGCAGGGTCAGGGTGGGTTTTGGGGTGGTTTTATTTGTTTTAAGAATCATCTTTTCAGAAAGCTTAATATTAAAAATTCAAAAGAAAAAAGTGAATAAAATAGAATTTGGAAACAGATAAATAAAAAAATTCAAAACATTTTAGGAAAGCCTGGTACATCTTTAACATTACAATTAGTAGGAAAAAAAAAATGTTAAAAAGACCAAAGTCATGTGTAACAACAAAAGAAGCTAGACAAAAAAACCAACCATTTGTACACTCCATGAGAAATTACTTGGCCTTTTTTTTTTTTTTTAAATCATTGCATATGCAATCTGATGAATGCTATTCAACATTAAAATTTAACAAAGTAGGTTAGGAAAAGCATTGGAGAATTTTAAACAGCTGTGTCTGTTGTAAAACATTATCTTTCTATGTTTAAAAGCATGAAAAGTTATATGTTCATTTGGCAGAGATCATCTTCTCCGAAATGGTTCAGAGCAAATGAATCAAGTTCCTCCAGAAAATGATTTAAAGCAAAAAACTTCTCTCTCACTGACTTCCAAGAGTACCCATAACACAGGCCCCAGCAGACAAAGCCAGCTTCTGTCAAAACTTATTATGATTTAGTAACTTCTCTTCTGCTCAAACTAGAATGATTTTTTGTAACAAAAAGAAATACTAACAATAAAGCACAACTATAATTTAAAATTCTTTCTCTCCCAAACGTGACTTTTGAAATATTAGAGCTTCCAGCTCATTCATAGGGGCTAGCATAATAATCTATTGCAGCTTCACGACAACAGCAGCAATATTCTCGCCCTGTGGTAATCAATCAGTCCTGAAAAAGAGCCAGTTCTGGACCCTTGGGCAAAGAAAAGGAGGGGGGGGAAAAAAAAGAAAAAAAAAAAGGGCAGCAGCATGTTAGTTTGTTTTCTAAATCCTACCACTTTATTTAATTGTACCAAAAGGTGGAAGATGCAACCAGAACATTTTACCTGACTTCTCTGAGAATAATCTCTCTATGCAGAGATCCTCTCAAACTTTCCATATTCCAGTAAAAATGCTCAAAAAGAAGAAAAAAAAAGAATCAAAGGGAAACCTAACAACTCACTGGACGCCTAATTTATTTACATATCTCATTTTGGTTACAGAATAAAGACAATATAGTTTGCTCCAAATGATTTTACATAGGCTTTAATTCTCCTTCCCCTCCCCAGCCCAAGATGTAAAAAAGTCACCACTGGAGTTACCTCAGGTCTATAAAAGAACAGCTACTTTCAAATTCCAGTCCATCGCATTCCTCATAAATTTTATTGGCTGTTTCAGGAGAATCACATTCTACAACTGCATAGAAGTATTTCAGTCGCTTAAATTGATACTCCCGCAGTTTTTCCCTATAAAGCCTGCGAAATGGAAAACAGCACAATCACGTGAGCTGGCTTTAACAACTTTTCATTTGCAAAATATTTTAATTCAACTCATTACAAATTTGCACCGTTCAAACACTCTCCGAATCTTATAATAAGATTAGATGTTAAACAGCATGAAGTTCCACCAGTATCTATTCAGTTTTCCTCAAGTAAGAAGACTAATTCACAGTTTTATTAAGTGTACACTTTCTGTACTTGACTCTGCTTCCCACGGGCGTTGTAAGGTTAGAGTCCCTGTGCAGGACAGAGCAGCATCTCTGCATGCCTCTGTGCAGGCCACAGAAAATAGCATTTAATTGTTCCTATCAAGTTGTTTGCAATTATCCTGGCTCTTAACAAGGCTGATGAAAAGGATGTTCATACATAAGTAAGGGTACAGGTTAAGAACATAAGCGAAGCTGTACAGACAGGCTTGCAGATCCTCCTGCTAAAGAGAGGCAGTGTAGGAGTGGTAAATAAGAAAGCGGTATGGGTGAGGAAAGGAATCAGGATACTAACTTGGGTAGCAGAGGTGGTGGTGGTGTCATAGCAGATGGCAGCAAGAGAAAAAGAAAAGCAGAAAAGAGATTGAGAAGTGGATGAATTGGTGGAAGGATGCAGGAAAGAGATCGCGGGGCTGAGGTCCTGTCCCATGGATTTGAAGGGTATCACCGAGGTATCTCTGGGATACCTGGATTTCTGTTTGTTGTATTCCAGATGCTCTAGAGCCCACCCAGCAGTAAATCTAATGCCTCAGGATGCACCTTGATGCACACAGTGAAGCTGACTTCAGAATGCACCGTCAGTTCATCATACACTTCCCTCATGCACTGGAGACTTTCTTTAAAGGGATCTGCACTTATTTTAGAAGCATCCAGATTTTCCAAATACAGGGCAGTCCAGCGGGATGTACTATACAAAAGAGGCCCCAGTCAGGCTGCCAAACATTTGGAAGTTCTGGAAAAAATATAAAAACAAAACCTCTCAAGTTCCATACAGTCAATACTTTCAAGCAAAACAAAAGGAAAAAAAACCCAAAGACATGCCTGAAGAAGCCTGGACAATGGTAGGCCTGATGAGCTCAGCCTAGAAAGCCAGGGCTGCTGCTGGTGGCATTCAAGAAATCTCAATCTGGGAATTCTTGACCTAAATTAAGGTCCCTGTTGATTATGCAGATAAAAATTTTGACAGTAAGCAACAAAGGGAGTTTACTGCATGAATGGCAATTTGTAGAGGAGAAATGCTACGTTAAGCTCTCCACACATTTGTTTCATTTATTATTCCAATGAGCTACACAATAAAAATTTTGAACTCACTTATCAACATGCAAATCTCCTCAAGTTTCATCATAATGCATTTATTCAATGCATTGACAATGAACCAGGGCCAGCTGTACAACATCCCTTGAAAAAGCTATAAAATTAAGGCGTCCACGGGAGACTTCCACACGTGAGCTTTTGGAAACAGGAGCTGATCGGGATTTTCACTGAGAATTAAACATATTGTATCTCTCATTTGAAGATAAAGTTAATACCCGTCATTCTCTGTGGTATTCTCTGGAAGATCGAATAGTTCCACAGGTCCTTTTTGTTCTTCCTCTTTCAATCTCTCTTTTCCAAACTCCGAAGGATAAATCTACAAATACAACAACACAAAAGTAAATTTTTTAACGGTAGCGGCATAATGTACACCAACTAAGAAAAAATATCTCACCAAGCCTTTTAGACTTTATGGTTTTTATCTACACTCAGTAAAGGGATCAATTCCATAAATTTTAATACCCTCTTAATTTTAATTTACAGAAAAGACAGTAGAATAAACAAACTGCCTGTTAGGAATGAGAATATTTTGAAACAGATGAAGAACAACAGGAACACTGACTTTGTTCATTTCACTGCGGCCCTTTTCAGAAAAGGGTATTTGACTAACATTTCTCAGAAAGCTGGAGGCAGACACTAAAAGTGGAAAAATATAACTTAACTGATCAGAATTCAACCAGTTTACTAAAAAGTCAAAAGTGGTGAAAACGCAAGAACTGTTGTGCAATGGTAAAAGAGGTTGGAAAGCATTCAGAAATTGTCTTTGGGTTATCTACCATAAAGACCACCGAAAATGAAACTAGCTAAGGAAATGTAGTCTCCCCCTACTAGACTTTGAGCACTTCACTCTTAGTCTCAGAAAAACCTGCACTTAGAGCCAACCTCATAAACACGAGACGTTAACAACTTCGGGATCTAACTCTACCAAACACATGCCCGTTGCTGAAAAGCTGCATGTGTATTTCTAACACAGCAAGTTAAATCGCAACACAGTTTCTCCTTTATCAGGTTAATATCTTGTTTGGTTCTCCATAGAACTGTCTTATTTTCTTCTTCTTTTGTAGGGTTTTTTTTTTTTAACAGTAAAAGCCAGTGTCCTTTTAGAAAGCAGGTTTTACCTTAACAGAAAATACCGCTCCTCCTTCGGGCGTGAAAGAACTAAATAGAGCCAGCAAATCCTTAGCCTTCAACCTATCCCAATCCATATTACAAACTGCCAATCTGCTTGTAACCTGAACACAGAGGAAAAAAAAGAAAAGGACATGAAGTTCATAGGTTTAATTCCTGACCGCTATGGGGAATACACAGTTCTCTAGCAGCTATCCTTGGTAAAAATCAAAGTCAGCAACAAACTCTACCGAAAAAATAAAAGAAGCATTTTCCTCAAGACTTTGTATCACTTAAACTAGCAAAGGTCAGAAGCAGCAATCACAAGAGCAGGTAAAAAGGACATAAATAGTGAAGCGCCGCAGAATGGACTGCACCAATCAGAGATTTAGGACTGCAGTTAGAACATCAGCACTTAGGATTTTGTTATCATCATATAGTTAGTCACAATAGCAATGAGTATCACAGTATTGTAACAGCTCTAGAGTACTGTGATTTCTTATACACTAATTGTGCTCAGTTTTAAAGTCCTACTTCACTGTTTAATGATTTCTTAAAGCGTGATTTAAAAAATTAAACTAAAAAAAAGTTGAAAAAATCAGTAGTGAACAAAAGCAGTACTATTTAAATTCTAGAACTTCTGGAAAGCTCCGCTCTGTTTGTTCTTTCACTTATAGATAGCTTATCTGTCTATAGGTAAGCCTCTGCTTAGAGGGGAAGGGAGACACCAGTGAAAGCTGCAGGTCTCTCATTCTCAGCCAATTTCATCATCACGTGCATTCTGTAACTAAAAGGCTGAAAAACCTTAACCAAAAACACTTTCCAAAAACGTTTCATAGATGAAGGTCTATAACGAACTCGTAACAGTGGACATTTCTGAGTTTGTCATGTAGCAACTTTTCATATGCAGAAGTATTGTTACCTCATCGCCACGAGGGGCATCTTTATCTAGTTCACGCCATGAATGCTCTATCTCCGGCTCCTTTGGAAATATTTCATTTAAATCCTCGTCATCGTCTGAACTCGTTTCAATGTTCCCTATGCCTCTAGCTAGATCAAGCCCATCATCGCTTTCTTCATCATCTTCTGAATCACTATCTTCTTCGCTTGTTTCCCCATCGTCTTCTGGCTTCTCATCCTCGCTTGTTTCCCCGTCATCCTCTGGCTCCTCTTCTTCCGATTCTGCACACTCAGAATCATCACTTGCAGAAATTTCTTCCTCTAATTGGTTTTTACTGATGTCACGTTGATCACAGGTGTCTGTGCACACAGTCAGTGAAAGATAAACATCAGGTATCTATTTTTATGCTGTAATTACGTATGATGCTTTACAAAGAGGAAAGGACCTCAGATTTACAAAACTCCTGAAACGCATAACAATGCAGGAACAAATTACACCAGGGAAGTGCAAACAACATAAATTATCAGTATCGGTTCTTCAGTTTGTCTAATCTATTACTCTTTAGGCCCACAACCATATTATCAATCTCGAACTCTGAGAAAATATTATTCTGTTATTCTAGTTATATTATAGAATCAACAGGTAGAAATTAGATTTCAATAACGTAGGCTATATGCATGCACAAGCAATATAAAGGAAGTTTTTCTTCCAGTCACCTATTTTTTCTAATGCTCTCTTATATTAACGGCTTGGTGCTGCCATCCTTATGCCTTCAGCAACAAGTGTTGATAAGTTGAAGCCGTCATGCTATCAGACCTTATACTTGATAGTTTGATAAATAATGTATATGCTACTATACATTTTACTTTTCTAACCCCCCTAAACAATGATTTCCGCTCCAACAATTAAAAGGATATGGATGTTCACAATCTTACTGAAGAATCAGCACTGATTCTATAAAGAGCTGACCAACTCCGATTCTTCACCAACACTGAATCCGAGTCAGTCAGCTATTTTATGACTCATCTTGTGAAAGATCTTCCATGGATAAAACAAAAGCAACAACATCCAAGTAAATGTAGCCAAATTCTGCTTGTTATTTGAATAACTCACCTGATTCTTTTCTTTTTCCTCCTAGGGAATGGTCCGTCCTGGGAGCTTTAACCGATTTAGTAGCACCTGGTTGTGAAGACTTTTGCTTGGTTTGAATTGAAATCAATCTTCCTCCTGATGCATCTCTTTGCTTGCTTTCCCCTTCGTGTAAAAGGCCCTTGTTTCCCCGAGAGTGATCAATTTCTGTTGCAGTTTTCTTAGAGTCCTCTTTCAAGTTGACTTTAGATGTAATTTTTTGTCCTTCATTTTTAAGGCCATCTAGCTTTGTCACTGCTTCACACGTTTGGTCCGCCCCTTGTTTCTTTATTTTGCTCTCCTCCCTAGGGAGACCATCGGCAAGTAGTTTTGCAGAATCTGCTTCTCCTTTAGGTTTAGCTTTTTTTTTCTTTTTCTTCTTTTCAGTATGTTCTTTACTATCATTTTCTGAAAGATCAGAGTCAGACTCTGACAGGGCATAAAATTTCCTGAGGTCCTCTGTAGAAGTATAGTTAACAGGGCGACCTCTTTTATCCACTGTATATTTCAGCTTAAACTTCTTGTCATGAAACATAGCTCGGAATCGTTTGTCAATCTTGATTTTACGTTCTTTTTCGGGCATCTCCCAAAATCTGGGATCCCTAGTAACGCAGCTAAACCGCCCATCGCTCAGTATTTCCTCTTGGGATGACATTTTTGATGCTGTTGAAGACTTGGACATCTACAGTATGGAAAAAAAACCCAAAACACCTCTGATTAAAAAAAATTATTAACAGATTTAGATACTAATTGAAAAAAAAAATTGAAGAATTAAGCAAAGGTAAATTTCTAACCTGTACCTAAAAAGTTCTTTCCAAAAGCACATACGGCAATTTAAATGAGTCAGAAATAATCCTGTAACTACCCCAGCCTTGCCCACACATCTTGCCTTCCTCTGATAACGGATATGCACCTATAAAGACCATACCGGCTGCAGATACAGCCTTAAACGATCCCCTGCCAATCCCGAACTCGACCTCTAACAGTTTCACTGCCAGCCAGACCTCAGACTTGTACGTCCCACAGGATTAGGATATTTCACGTTTTAAAGCGCCAGTTAGGAAGGAAGTCAGCAAGGGCACGAGTGTTTTGGCGAGCTCAGCCCAGTGCCACTGGCAGCTCCGGCTCAGGCAGAGGCCCAGCAGCAGCACGGCAGCACCAGAGCATTACCGCTGCCGCACCCCGCTCCCTCCCCGACCCAGGGAGGAGGAGGCCCGGCAGTGCGGAGCCCCGCTCGCCGCGCCCGCAGCCCACCGACCGTTAACGACGGCCGCCGCCTTCTCCCCACCGCCCGGCTGCACTCCCTCACGCGGAGCCCCTCCACACGCCGGCGCGGCCACTTCCGGCGGCGCTACGGCGGCCGCGGCAGGACAAACCGCTCCCAGCCAATCACGCGGCGCGGCCGGCGGAAGGCGCCAGTGGGGCAGCAGCGCGCATGCGCGGAGGGGGGTGCGGGCAAGCCGGGCGCCTCCGCCGTCGGTTTTTCCCGCCATGGGCGCTGTGGCTGTTGGGGCGCGGGTCTTGAGGGGGTCTGGTCGCCCCGTCTTGCGGGTGGGCTGGGGCGGCGGCTGTCGCCGACTCTGGATGCTGTCGGGAGGATCCGCCGCTGCTTCTCCTCCCGCCGGCGCTTCCTCAGGTGCGGGCGCCCTGAGCCCCTTCGACCGGCGGCTGAAGCGGAAGCAGAAGAACTGGGCGGCGCTGCAGGCCGAGCCCGCCAAGTGCGACTACCTGCGGGAGGAGGTGGGGGCGGCGGCCGGCGGCCCGGGGCGGCCCCCTCGGCAAGGTGGGGGAGGCCTCAGTGAGGCGGGGAGAGCGGGGAGGAGCTGCCGGGGGCGTGGGCGCTGCCCCCCGCCCCTGACCGGCGGGCTTTCCCCCTAGGTCGGCGGCAGGATAGCGGACAGGGTGTTTGATATCCTCAGGTAAGCCTCGCCGCGAGGGGAAGCGGGGCACAGCTCCCTGTCCCACACAGTCCCCTGCAGCTGCAGGGTCCCGAGCAGGGGACGCGACTCTCGGGGAAAAAACGCGGGCTTGTGGGCGCCTTGCTCTGCGCTTTCTCGTCAGGAGGGCGCTCGATGTGTTTAGTTCGAAAAGATGTCTAGAATCGAGCGGACAAAGCTTAATATAGCCTAAAACGTAAAATAGCTTAAGTCTTGATTACGTTTTATGTTGCTAAACTTATCCTTTAGGACATTTCCTCTTGCTTTGGATCTTGGCTCTGGAAGAGGTTACATAGCTCAACATTTAACCAAGGTACTGTCTCTTCGTACTTCAAAGTGTTTAAAATAAGTACGTATTTATCCCTCTCCTTTCAAATAGGGCTCTATTGTAACTTAAAACAATACTCTGAATCTTGATGAGGTAACTCCTTTTTTTTTTTTTTTCCCTCTCATATCTGTAGCTACAGTCCAAAGATGTGTGTTGTGGAAGCTGTTGCTCTATATTTATTGTCACCGAAGACTAGACAGTAGTGAAAGGGAAGCTATCTGTTGTGTGATAGTTAGCCTTTAGTCTTGAGTAGGGAGATGCATGTTTTTCGATGAATCTTTGTTGGACACACTTAGTTGTTAAAGAGAGGTATCATTATGGAGACTTCTAAATGGTGAACAGTTTACCCTGCGTGAACGGTGCTGTGAGTACAGGTGCTTCGTCGGCTATTAACTGAACTTGTACCTAAAAATGCAAAATATGTTTTCTGTTACTACTTTTACCTCAGCTATTCTCCCTGGGAGCAATTACTAAGTGTTATGTTGGGGGGAAAAATGCTTTCTGCTTTACGTAAAGTTTTATCAGGTGTTAAAAAGATTCCTTCTGACTTGTTATAAATACGTGTAAGCATTCCAAAAAGTGACTAACATCAGCTTGTAAAACAACTTAAATATTTGATAGACTTTTAATTTTTTTTTCAGGAAACCATTGAAAAACTTATTCAAGTTGATATTGCAGAGAATGCTTTAGTAAGTAGCTTTCTGAATGCTAATGTGCTTCAATTCCATAATACAGGAAAGCAAAATAAGAGAGTTTCTGATGTTGTTTTTCCTCTAACCATACATTAGAAAAATGCTGTAGAATCTGAAATCCCTACGATCAGTGTTGTAGCTGATGAGGAATTCCTTCCTTTCAAAGAAGATACATTTGATCTTGTTGTTAGCAGCTTAAGGTATGCATTAATCACTTATTTACATTTTATTTTTTGGTTAAAGATGTTAAATAATGTTCTTTTCAGAGTAACTTTAAGAAAAATAAAAGAAAGATGAATAGTCTATTAAACAGCAATAATAAATGTACTTGCATAGTTAATATACATTAGGAGAAACTGCTGTTCTGGTGGGTCTTACTGTTTTGTTTGTTTGTTTTCCTTCAAAACACATGTAGTTTCTCTCTTTCCTGCATTTTGACAAACTAGTCTCTAGGACTTGCATCTTTTCAACATAAAAAAAAAAAAAAAAAGAAAAGAAAAAGCTATTTGTATGAACTTTTGTTTTTATTTAGTGTCACTTTTAGGCAGGCATTTCAGAACTTTTGCAGCTTGAGAAACTAGTTTGTTGCTTTGGCTTCTGAAACAGACTTAGATAATGTAACAATTATTTCCATTCCCTAAATTGTATTTAATTTGCAATTATAAAATGTACGCTTCTGTTATTTCAGTTTACATTGGGTGAATGACCTTCCTAAAGCTTTTAAAGAGGTAAGAAACCATTTTTTTAATGCTAAAAATCAACACTTGCCATTGCTTGCATTCAGAGCACTCTGTATTTCCAGGTCTTCTTTAAATAAGAGGCGCAGAAATAGCTCATGTTGCACACAAGTATTTTTTGTAGTATTTTTGGCAGTTTGAGGAGCATCAGTTGATATTTCTGCTAATTTACTATCTCAAATTCATTTGGAATAAATAACTGTGAAAGAACATGTTTGTATAATATTTTATAGTCTCAACACCTGAGACCATGGTAACGAATGTAAACTGAGGCAATGCTATTGATTTTATTGTGTGTTAGCTCTTATTACTTGTAGTACAAGAGTTTTGTAAATCTAACTTCTCCAGAACTGGTTTATGGAACTTGTATTATTTTTATGTCTCAGCTATTTATTTTGAAATAGAACTTTAATCAGATAAAGGCTATTTGTTTTTTAAATGAAGCAAATACTTGTTAAGGACAGAAAACTGAAACTGTTACTGAAAAAATGTGATTTTTTTTTATTATTATTTCAGCTCCTTCCTGCAGGTGAAAACTCTTTTCAAATCAGCTAACTTGGGAGCAAAAGCAATGAATATTTTAACCAGTTTGCTGGTTTTTGTTTATTTCAAATTGGTCAGTCATTACAGTGCTATTATATCACCTGTTGGTATGAATAGGAGTTCCCTGCTATTATGGAAATAATAAAAACAGAAATCGGAATGCCTTCAGTAATTTAAAAAAAAAAAAGAAGGCTTGGAAAGAAATACATAATTTTCTCTGGAATTTAAGTGTTCTCTGGAGTGTCAGATATTTTCACCTCCACAGTAAAAATAGCTGACACATTATAATGTCCCACAAAGGGGAGGGAACTGGGGTTTTTGGCCAACCTTCATTGTGAATGCTCATTTCCTACTTTGGGACCACTGGCTTTAACTAATGGAAACTGCCTTCGACTGCTTAAATTTCTTACCTGTCAATTAAAGGCTTCTTTATTAGCATAGAAAAGGGAGCTTGATTAATACTCAATTAAAAACCAGTTTAAAAGATTTTTGTTTCAAATTGGTAAGGTAAACTGTGTGCAGCTTTTGCCGTCTCGTTAACCTGATTATGTAATATGGCTCTTCTGGATATCTAAACCAGGGATCATTGCCAATTCTTAAGGAAAAAAGTGTGAATTTGTTGCCCTCCTCAGTAGGAAGGGGGCTACGACTTACTAGACAAGAAAGCACCTTGTCAACCTTGGCGTTTGAGTCGTCATATTGCCATTCTGGCTAGTTAAAAATAAGTAGGTGTAGACATAATAAGAATTTCATTACTCTATTGTGCGTTCAGAAGTGCAAAGATCACCACTAGAAACAAAGGCTGCCATTTCTCTTAAATCAAGCCATTAAAAAGTATTTTTGCTGCCCTCATCTGAGAAACTAAAAGTAAGAAGAAGCTATCTTAATCTACCTTATTTTCCGAAATAAATTAATTGAGGATATTGTTTTAGGAGCATCCTACCGAAAATAGTTTCACCCTAGATTTCCACGGCGCATTTTGTGTTTCCTGACTGTAAGTGTAATTTCTGGGGATTCACCCTTTCTTAAGAACAAATAGTCTCTTTTCAGACAGGTTATTTATCTTGCAGCGTTACCAAAAGCTTTGGCGCAGCTCGCCTTGTGGAATACAGTCAATATTAAAAACCTGTTACAACTATTGTAACAATTGCTTTTAAGTTCATTTAAAAAAAAAAAGTCTTAAGAACTTAGTTACATAGGCTTAATAACAAAAAACATTAACTTATGTTTTTTCTGTGTTGTAGATTCACCGAGTTCTTAAGCCAGATGGAGTATTCATTGGTGCAATGTTTGGGGGAGACACTCTGTATGAGCTTCGCTGCTCTTTGCAGCTAGCAGAATTGGAGAGGGAAGGAGGATTTTCTCCTCACGTATCACCGTTCACTGCTGTCTCTGATTTGGGACATCTGCTGTCGAGAGCTGGCTTTAACACCCTGACTGTGGTAATTATAAATAAGAGAACAATCAAACAGAACAATCCAGAACATCAGAGCTGCTGGTATATAAAAAATGCTATTTATGAATGTATAAGTAATGTGCTGCTTCCTTCTGCATGTCACGCACCTTGCTGAATAAGTTTCTGAAATAGCCTGGACTGCCTCTGTTCTTGGCTTCACTGTGATTAATGAAACCAACTGAAGTGTATCTTTGGCTAGCGGCCCAGGAGAATTTGGATGGTCTTCTTGGAGAAATGTCAGAGTATGTTAGACCTGCTTGAAAAAACTTTAGACACTCTTGTGCTTTCTTCTAAAACCAAGAAGAAAATAATGGCATTTCAATTAAAATTTGATTGCATTTGGGCTACTAAACAAAACTTTTTAGAAATGTTAAGACAGTATATTCTCCTGAGAAATACACAGTTTGAACAGAAGTGGCAGATGAATAGTCCGTTAGCAGCTCTAGCATAAGGCTACTGTTTTAGCTTGGTATGCTCTAAAACTAAGCTTCTCAATTCTTTTAGGATACTGATGAAATTCAGGTCAACTACCCAGGGTTGTTTGAGGTTATGGAAGACTTGCAAGGCAAGTATATGCTTATGGAAATAAAAATGTTTTCTTTATCAGTGATGCAGACGACACAGAAGAGTTTCACTGTGTGTTTCTTAACTTTGAATCATAGAATAGTTTGGGTTGGAAGGGACCTTTAAATGTCATCTAGTCCAACCCCCCCTGCAACGAGCAGGGGGACATCTTCAGCTAGATCAGGTTGCTCAGAGCCCCGTCCAGCCTGACCCTGAATGTTTCCAGGGATGGGGCATCTCCCACCCTGTGGGAGTATTTCACCACCCTCATCGTAAAGAATTTCTTCCTTAAAAAAATATAAATAAATAAAGCTTATTGTAACAGTGGAAGCATTACTTTTTTCCTGATCTCTAGTGAGTCAGGAGACTATGCCTGTGAGCAGATTCATGTTGGGAAGCAGAAGTCAAAGATTTGCTACTCCGTGGTCTGCTATGAATTTTCTGCTTCCCTTGAATTCCCATTCTTTGTGAGCCTGTTCAGTGGAAGCTGCTGAAAAGCCCTGTAAGGGAGACAGAAGCGTATATCCCATGTACTAACTTTTCCTCTGAGCCTCCCTAATTATCAGGACATTCAGGAAATTGCTTTGGAATGAGAATAAATAGACCCTCAAATTGGAGTCTGAATGCAAAAAATAATCGAGATGCTTAACAATCGAGTTAGTAATTGAGTAATCCATGCATTTGTCATGGATTGTAAAGTAGTTATTCATAGGCAGTCAGTTGGTACTTACAGAGCAATTTAGGGCATCTTCTTACTCCAGATCAGCTGCTGTTGTTTACAGTAATTCCTTAATGAAAACAAAACTTTAATTCTCTGCAGAAGTGTTCAGATGCAGTAAGTGATTAGAGAGATGAGAATTGTGGTTATTTTATTTCTTATTAAAAATCTCTTGGGATAGTCATTTTGACGCTTATCTGTTTAAAAAAAAATACATATGAGTGGTGTGTCTGAATAAACACTTCATACTTGTGCTTAAAATAAATTATATTAGAAAACCTAAATATTTGAAGACTCAGGCGGAAGAAGAAATAATTTGAAATCATTCCTAGCAATACAAGCTGTAAATTGCAAAGCATTGGCATTAAAACGCTTGGATTCTTCTAGGTAAGAAACTCATCTAATTATTGGTGGTATGTTGTTCTCTCTTACAGTGAGATTTAGAGGATTCTATATGTATTCTGGTTTAGTAGAAATCTGTCATTAGTGCATGACACTTAACTCATGGCCTATGCTGTATCTTCTTTTTCTTAAAGCTAAAACATATTTTTAGGTATGGGGGAGAGTAATTGCTCTTGGAATAGAAAACCTCTGCTGCACAGGGACACAATGTTGGCAGCTGCTGCAATATACCGAGGTAAGCATTTGAGAGGTAATGAGTTAATCTGAAATGACTTTAAGAACATAGTTTCTATGTCTTTTTCTCTGACCTCTGTAAAACAAAACACACAAAAAAAACGCCACCATCATTTTGGAATAGAACAAAATACTGTTACCGTACAGATATTTTTAACCTTAATTATAATGGCAGGATTTGAACCATGTTGATGCACCGGTATGAGATATTTTTATTGTCCCAAATCTTTCACCAAGAGTCATTATGATGACTATGTCATACTTAGTTCTAATGTTTTTAGAACTGATGTTCTATGTACTGTTTTTTTTCTCTCCCTTCCTGCCCTGACAGAAATGTACGGAAATAGCGATGGCTCGGTACCTGCCACGTTTCAGATCTACTACATGATTGGCTGGAAATTCCATGAATCACAGGTAATGTGAAGCTGAACTATTTTCTGTTTGAAGGTACTTTTAAAATTACTGATGCTTTAAAAGCTTTTTACAAAATATTTTAACTTAAAAATAGCCCTATATATTTTTTTTTTTCCTTCTTTTTTTTCTTAGGCAAGACCAGCCCAGAGAGGTTCTGCAACAGTTTCATTTGGAGATCTGGCAAAAATAGATGGACTTCTTTCAAGAGGAAAAAAATAGTTCTTCATCAGAAATAATAGTTGTCTTGAAGCTTCTATAAAACTTCTCATTGCAGATAGTCTTCACTTGTATTTATTTTGTGACGATATTCTGAAAAGATAATAATCTGCACACAGAGTTTTTTGGGTTTTTTACCACTTGTGCTACAACATTAGCTGTGTAAAATGGTGTTCATTTTTTGTTTCTAGAGGAAATATTTGAGCAGTATTCTAAGTGAATGCATGCTCTCCCAACTTTTGATTAAATTACTATTCTCAAATGTAATGCCTCTTCCAGCATTTCAGTATCACAGACTGTTCCAGGTATGATTTGCAAGTCTTGAGTGTATACTGCCCTGCATTATTTTTTAATTATTCCTAAAGGATGGTAGATCGTAATAAAGAATAGTACTTGGTGGCAAGTGTATTTATAAGACATCCTATAACAGAAAATATCAGCAAATACACAGATCTAAATTATTATGGGTTTTGTGGGTTGGAAATTATGGGTAAAAAGTTTCTGTGAGTTTGTTTGAAATTTGAATGTTTGACTTGTGTATAAGGAAGTGGTTAAGTAAGTTCTGTATTATGAAAATATCTCAGGTTGCTACCCTTCACCTACAGCCCTCAAATTCAATTACTTTTCCTTCCACCCCCAAAGACAGAAACGTTTCTGAACATGAATAGTAGAGCTCAGCCATAAAGAAAGCTGGATGCTTTGTTGTAGCTCTAACAGAATGTATGTATCATGATTTGACTGAATTTACTGAAAGGAGTAGCAAGCAGAAGAGTCACCTAGCACTCAGAAGGATGTGTATGTTTCAAATTAGTTAATTAGCTGAGAACTGGCATTCTCTGGAGTTGGTACTCTTCTGGAGTTCCGTGGCTCTTTTTTACCTGTTCTTTTATCTCATAGCATTTGAAAAATTAAAGGTGATACTTTAAATATTAATTAAAAATTACTTTTACACGTTCCTTTCTGCTTTTCTACTATCAGAGACTGAAAAGCATGA
Organism: Theristicus caerulescens; assembly: GCA_020745775.1. Classification (NCBI taxonomy): domain Eukaryota; kingdom Metazoa; phylum Chordata; class Aves; order Pelecaniformes; family Threskiornithidae; genus Theristicus; species Theristicus caerulescens. The sequence continues at coordinate 120,418,426 of CM036561.1, read as the reverse complement.
AGGATACTCTTTCTCCTTAGCTGTGGCATGGAGCTGTGACTTTTCCTGTATATAACTGCATACCAGAAATTGATACTAGTTACAAATATGGCCCATTAACCTGAGGCGTTTAGAAAAAATATCTACCCAGAGATTTCACTTGATTGTAGTACTGATAGAGAACGGTAGAAACAAAAAGCATGAAGAATATATAATCAGGTATACCGTTCAATCAGTTTTATCGTTGTATCTAGGTGCTGTATCAATACTGGTGAAAGGAAAGCTTCTCTGGGCTTGTTTAAGATTCTCCAGCAGGTGGAGTTTGACAAAATGGTGTGGCACAGACCAAATAGGCAAGGTAGGCAGAAGCCTTCATATTCTGTCAAGGATTATTGAAATATGATTCAAAGACTAATACAGATATTAAAGTTACCTCCTACTGCTTAACAGTGTTCAGTTTTCAAAATAACAGAAATGCTCTTCAAAAAGAGACTATTCATGTAGTATTCAGCTGGCTAGAAGATCAATTTAAGGGGGCTAATTTGGGGGTTTATTTTATCTACCAGGCTTTGATGTTGAATAAGAAATGGGCAGAGAAGGTACAAACCATCATGATAAGGAGGGTAGGAATATTCTGTCCTTCTTTTGCTTCCAAGCCTAATCCGTAATTATTCAAGGGGAATGAGTTCATCTTTCATTTTCCTTAGAAAAGAACAGTAACCCTCCTGGAAAAAGGGGGAGAGGCTGTAAGTGGTCTGATAACCTTTATAGCCCTTTATCTTAAGACTAAATCGAAAACAAGAGCTTGTTTCTCTGAAAGCCTCCATGGTTTTGTTTTTTGGTTGTGGTTTTTTTTTTTTTTAATAGTACCTCAGTGGACTTAATACAAGATACTGCATCTCTACAGATCTTCTCTGGCTTAAATAAAATTCACTTATTTCAAGGAGAAACTCTCCAGTTTCCAAGATGTAGGTTTCTATGAACTTGTGTCAAGTGACTGTAACTTTATTCATTTTTGCTTTAGTAGGTTAATATCCAGTCACTCGAGCTGGTGGTTGTGACTCAGATGTGTTGAGGGAATGAGGAGGTGGAATGTGCTGGGTAAATGTTAATGGGAGAAGTGCTCCTACTGTGCTTGTTTGAAGCACTTGGTTAAGTTACAGAGAAAAGGAAGGATTTCCAGTTCTTTTATTCCATATTCCACAGATGGAATATGTAAACAGTAAAGGAGGTAAGAATGTGGTTTGGTAATGGAGAAATGGACCTTCTGAACAGGGAGAAATAGAAGACTAGTTTTCTTCCTAGCACTTGGGGGGGGGAAGAAAAAAAGTTTAGATATTCCGTTAACTTGGAAAAGGGCTGGGAAGTAGTAGAAGTGAGGAGTAATAAATATGGCATTGGAGTAGTGTAGGGTGGAATTAGGGGGCACGCAACTGACAGCAATAAGGTGTTCATTTCCCTGGCTGACTACATTTGAATAACTGCCTTTTATGTATCTTTTTAACTGCAATTATTTTTTTTCTGTAGTATTTCTTCTTGGAACTCTAGGTTACTTTGGTTTCCACTAGTCACTTTCTTTGTATGGCACTTGAATGGATAGCTTTGAAAACAGTTAGTTTACTATGAACAGATGTTTTTGTCACATAAGGCTCTATTATATTTTAATTCTCTTTTTCAGATTTAAGTCGTTATGGCTTTCTAAAATTGTAATGAAGAAGAATGAGGTTGCCAGTTGCTAGTCTAGAAATTATTTTAAACTCTTAAGTGCATGTTAAAAATCAGCTTCTGCAGAGTAAGTAACTTCTAAAAAGTAGTTGCTAAGGTGACATAATGTCTCTTGTAAGCTTAGTTAGTTTTAAAAATCTTTATGCATAATACAGAATGTTTTTCTCCTGATTACAGAACAATGGAAAAAAGAATTCTGGAAGATAATTATTTTGACTAATCAAAAGTTAGGAGCCTATAAATTAAAAAAAAAAACATGGAAGAAGCACATTTACACTTAATGAACATCAGTATTTTTGAGCCTCAGAAAGGTTCTGAGGGTCTGAGTCACAGATCAGTGAGCATGCTTGTTCAGTGTCTTTGATTAGAAGATCTGTCAATGTATAGTTTTATGCAAGTCTGCTTAGGATATGGGGATGATAATGAGGCCCTACATTTTGTAACCCAAGCAGTAGATTTTGCAGATCTTATGCTTTCAAAAGACTGAGAATTTGTGAAGTTGAAACATGGGAAAGGATTCTTGATTACCTCTAATTTATAAAAATGTCATCAGCAGAAGTACAGAAGTAAACTATACAAAATTGAATTGAACTGTATTTTTTTTTACTCTGCTTAAAAAAGAAAAATATGAATGATGCTTTTTTCCAATGTTTTCTAGAAGTGAGCTAAAGCTAAACTTTGTCAGCTGCGGGGGGAGAAACACACATGTCTGTCATATGGTGTTTAATTGGAATTTCCTGATGCAAAGATCTGATCTAGTGAAATAAATTCATTAGAGCGTCCTGTTCAAGAAGCCACATTAAGAAAGGTAGCATGTATGTTAAACCTTTTGAATTTTCATTTGCCTAACCCAAGAACTTAGTATCCACTTTTCAAAGACGTGATCTATTTTGGTCCAGGATTTGGAGCCATTATTTTGGGGGAGTACAGTTATTGTAGTAGTTTGATTGGAATCAGTCTGAGTACTGAAGCAAAATGTGACCTGTATAGCTAGTTGGTTGATTTCCTGAATATCTTAGGTGCCCTCGGGTGAAAGAAAAGTAAAAAGATAATAAAAGGAAAAGAAAAACCTGAGACAGTTAAGTGTTAGCCGAAGGCTGCATATTGATGTGAAATAGAAAACACTGAAGAGAGTGCATGTGCTTGTTGTAGGGGAAAACAACTCATGGCTTAAATCAAGTTAGAATTAAAGTGGTTTGTTGATTTATTAATAGCTTGTAATTGACTGTTGGTCCGTGAACTATACATGCAGGATTAATAGCAGCAATATAACAGATAAATGACTGTACTAGACCCTTCCAAAACCTTAGTAAACACCTTCAGATATCTAAACACTCTTCTACAGCAATCCCCCCACAAGTTTGCAGTTGCATGCTCACCTCTATCCCTTTAACAGGAGGTTTGGGTTATAAGAGTCCCCCTTTCTAGGAGTATGTTGCCCGATATACGTACATCTTCTTTGGAGATGTGGATGCTGTAGCTGCGTGCTTACCTGTGCTGTTCCCTACGCTCCGCTAATCCACCCACCTGTTGGGACAGCACCCCACAAGGGGATGTGCAGGCACCCCAGCAGTGGTCAGTGCTTGTTGCACCCTGTACTGGCAGCCCACTGGCAGGCATGCCTGGCTGCTGGGGAGGGTGCTCCCTCAGGCCTCAACACAGCTGGAGATGCCAGGAGGGCATCTGCTCAGTGTCAGACCAGGTTTTGACTGCTTCTCTCTTCTCACTGTTAGAACCGTTAGTGCTTTTTATACTTGATTTTAAGCTCACTCTTTTTTTCCCCCACCCAAGGTCTCTTGGTAGCTGCCTGGTCATTAATGTGGCTGATGGTTGTCTTCATTTTCAGCCTTACCAGATTCTGGATATTCTGTTCACACACACTGCACTCGTATTTCTGTCTCAGCAGCTGATGTTGTCAAGGCTTTTTTGCCAAGAGGAGGCCATGTGGATTTCCCCCATGACTGGGAGCTGTTTCTTGGGGTACAAGGTGCATTCATAAAGTAAGAGACAAAGTCCTTCTCAGAAAAAATGTTTCTGTTTGGAACTTTATGTTGGAGCAGTGATGATAAATATTGGGGAATCTTAGTTGGCCTCAAAGTGTTCACGATAGGCCAGAACGTATCACGATATAACAGTTTTCTAATGATAATGCGTAAAATAAGGAGGCTTCATTTTTACCACACTAATGAATCCCAATTCATGCATTTGTTTTTCTGCATTCTGTAGGGATTCCTTACACTTTGTACAAGTAGAAGTGTAACTTGATGTTGGGATGTGCATGTTACGTGTGACTTCTGATCATTGACCTACTCTTTTGATATTGCACCCGGAGTTTGTGTGAGTACACTAAGAAAACAAAGAATAAAACTACCCTTGTGAATAAATTTATTTACCATGAAAATTTCCATACTTCTGATCAAATACAATTTCTGGTTTCATAGATGACAAAACCACAGGGACAGAAACGTGTTGGATACATTTCTGCTGTTATATAATACCACCTTTTTAGCCAAATGAACAGCCTAAAAAAAGTGACTGTTCTAGTTAGTACATGCATTAATTTAAATAGCTTGAAGTTCTAATCTTAAACTTTTTACTTCTAAGGTGAAGTACCCTAATATAAAGAAATTATTCTGTGGAAATACTATCCAAAATGAACAATTTACTAAGGGAATCTAACGGGTAACAGGTCTAATAAGTAGTAACTTCAAATTTTTGTTGACACTGGAATTGCTGTACTCTGTTTTCTCCCTGAACTGAGCCACTGATGGATGTACATAATGCCCCTTTTTTAGTTCCTCCATCATCTCATCTCTGTACAAAGTATATACTGCTTTAGCATCTAGGTGGCAGGAGCATCCATTCTTACCAAAAGCTAATTAAGCAATGTTAAGTCTCCCACTTCTTTTCTACTATGTATTCTTTCTGTGAAGATCTAGTCGTTTATTCTAGTTCTAGAATTATTCACTGCTTTAATTTGATGCAGAACTTGCTGACATTTGATGCAGGACTTCTGATGTTATTTCCTAATATCGGAGTTGCTTTTACTTTTGTAATTAAAAATGTAATTCCCATAAAGTACCACTTTAGATTTGATGATTATATTCCCAGTCAGTATCTTTCCTGACTCAACAGCAGAATGCCCACTCTTAGAGCAGTAATATTGCTGTTCTGAGGCAATGGCTGTGGCAAGATTTAGTTGGTAAACTAGTGCTGAACTTCATAGGTAGCCAGGTTCAAAATATAAACCAAAGTCATAGCTTAGTATCCACATAACATGCATTTGCATGGCATCCCATCCATGCCTGACTTTTTTTGCCTGTGAATTTCTTTAGTTACCTATAGTGATTTCTGGAATTCAAAAAAATAGCAGAGATGTAGCCACTGCCAAGAGGTTTTGTTAGTCACACCTCCAACAAAGCATTCCTTAGAATATTTTGCCTACAGGAGTCAGCTTAGAAGGCATTCTCAGGAGGAGCTGTGGTGCTGTCACAGCACTGTTCAGTCAACAGACGTAGAGCACTTGTTTGATGCATGGATGACTGATCTTCGATTACTACCTTTCAGGAAACAGACTAAAACATCTGTTGTTTTGTTTATATTTGAGCTTTCCAAATAGTAGCTTACAGTTCTGGGGTTTTTTTTGTTTGTGTGTTTTTTTTTTTTTTTCCCCTCCCCCCCCTCTTGGCTCAGTGAATCTTTATTGTATGGAAAGTAGAACTTTGAACACTGAATGGATTGGGTGATTCCATCTATATTCAGGACATTTTACAGCATGGTGGCTGGTGCTTTTTGGTAGCTGAGAGTTAATTATCCCTTATTCAGAAGATAGAATTTAATTTATAGCTTCCATAACTCTGTGGTTAGCTATCTCAAAAATAGGGAATTAAAAGATAATAGTATAATTATTTATTGGCCTCCAAGATATGTTTGGAGTAGACTTAGTTGTTCCATTTTGGGAAAGGATTCAGGGGTATAAACCCAAAGGCTTCATAAATGCAGGGAAGTGTTTCCCTGCAGAGAGCTAGTATATCTTCACAAATGTAAAATTACTTTGTCTCTGCACTCCTTGCTGGTATTTTCTGCTGAACAGCTTGGCTTTGTTTTACTAGCTTTCCTAGATCTCGGAACAGTCACATAGAGACTGTGCATAATTTTAGAAATCTTGAGCATGGAAGTCAGAGTCCCTTAGCTGTAAAAGGATCTAAGAGTTAGATGTTACAGTACTGAGTACTGCAGCATACAAATGCTTCTGTACACCTACCTTTTCAGATTCTGCTTTTGAGTATTGCTGAATAACTCACTCCATTTAACTGTACTGTAAATATTATTTGTTTTCTAGCAGTTAACCATCTTGAAAACACATCAACATGACTTAGTAAGCGTAACACTTGAGATGAATTTACAAATTAATCTTGGCATAAGACAAATGTATTTTAACACTGCAGTTTGTATGCCTGCTCCCTGCATATTTATTTTCAACCTCCGGTTGATTAGCTGCTTTGTCTTGTGTACAGAAATGGCCTGTTTAATGCAGTGGGAAGTCGAGTAGAAGCCAGTGTTTGTTAATGGATGCTTAGAACAGGCACAGTCAGACATTTTAAATTAGTCTGTCTAAGCAGTAATTCTAATTTATTTCTAAAGATAGAAGTATAACAACCCGATTACCTAGTTTCCTCACAGACTGTAATGAGTACAGTTAGCATAAAATTGGTCTATAAATTTAATGGGCAATTTCTTGTTGTGTGGACATTGAAAACACTAGCAAAAATGTGGCGAGCCATGTTGGAGTCTATATAGTAACTTTCTCCCATTGGATGCTTCCTTGACAAAATGCATTACTGTAAAATACCAATCAAATCTGTTCAGTATGAGGAGTTTTTAAAGTATTGGCTCAAACAGGGATGGCAGTAGAGTTGAGAGTTCCTTCAAGAATAAAACTTCTTGGTTTTGTAGGGGTTAGCAGTAGGGTTTTTCCCCTTTTTAACGTGCTATTATGACTATATATTCAAACTTGTAATATATGTCAGGATGTGGCCGGTTTTGTATGTGCAGCCTCATAAGAATACTTGGATGAGGTCTTCTAAATGTAGAATATACACATAGATGATAAAGATAAAAAAATACATGTTAATACTCTCCTGAAAGGGGAAGGGGGTGCTGGAGTCCCACAGCTGATACAGAGATTCTCAAACCATGATTCAGGCAGCTGCTGCTGCACACGGGTGCCAGCAGTTGTGCAGTTCCTGGGATGTAACCAGGTGTGGGGCACTTCAGAATTTCTAGCTGATAGAATCCAAAGGACACTTTTCCCTCCCTTCTAGAGCTGATTTGTTTATGATGGGAATTCTCTTTGTGACCATATTTTTCTCAGTTTTCCTTACTGTACTCTATGAAAACTTAGCTAAGTTGCAGTGACCTGCCAAGACTGAAGTGGTGAAAATTACAGGCCATGAGAGCACATACTTAGTAAAACACAAAGTTTCTTCTACTTTGCCTGTTCCCTAGAGAGTGAACAAACAAACAAAAAAATGCAAGGCTTGAAGAATAGAACCAAGTTTTTCAAAGTATGTTTTCATGATGGACTTCTGATTTCACCTTTCCTATGCAAGCAGGCATTACTGGAAAGAGGGATCGATGCAAGAGACTTTTCCCTATCACGGACTTCTCGATCATGAAAATGCTTTAATTACTTCAACAGTGCATCCATTTTAAAAGTACTTTTATTACATCATTCTGTTAAGTACAATGAATAAAATTAGAACTGTGGCTGTGAAAGTAGCAGCAAGTTCTTTCTTGTGCAGTAGAATACCGACTTAGCGGCACCGACTTTCCTAGGGATTTATGCTCTAGCACAGTTTTTCCTACCTGATAATTTTGTACAGCACACTTGCCTGCCGTCCTCTTTTGCCTTACAGTGCTAACTGAGCAAATGGAATAGCGTGGCTGATCCTGGGCTGCTTTTGTGAACTGATGGGCCACTATGTGTACTCTGTGGCTAGTAGCCTGCTGAACAAAACAGGCAGTGTGTTCAATTTACTTGTTTGTAGGTCCATTACAAGATGTATCTTCACATTTTTAGGATTTAACTCAGGGCAATGTAAATTATTTTATTAAAATGTATTATTTGCTTACATTATATAAAGAAATACGATCTTTCAGTTTCCTAAGTACATAATGTTGGATGATCACATTGGTCTCAGATTAACAATTGTGTTCCAGGCTAGACCCAAAGAATTTAAATCCTGTGAGACTTCTAACTTTAGTTTATTCAAGAAATAGTATTTAAAAGCAGGTATTAAAATAAAAGTATTTTTATTTTTTTTTTAGTTCTTGAACTCAATGTGAACCCCTCAGCGAGGGGAGAAAAGGATGGAGCGGTCCATTGCTGGCCTCCATCAAACTGAGCTGTACTTTTCTAAAATAGAAATTCTTAATGCAGGGGAAGTGTCCTCAGGACTATTGTTCAGAGAGGGTTACGGGAAAGGTAGGTCAAAGTTTTAAATAAATCTCTTTAGAGTGTGTTCGTACCTTATCCAGTAAATCACTGCATCTCTCTTCACTAGTAGCTAAAGAGTAAAGATCTTAATAAAGTGGAAATTAAAACATGTATTCCTCCTGTAAAATGCTTTGGGACTGACAAAATAGAAGTAGATGTAAGCACAAAGCAAAGCCCTGTTTCCCAAGAAATTTCAGATGTAAAAAATGGACACATGGGTAAGTTTGGAAGCTGGCTGCAAGGCCAGGTAAGTAAAGCGACATTAGTGTTTGTAAGAATATTTGTGTTGCAGTCCAATACTTGATTTTTCTCTTCCATGATTTTTTTTTAGCACAGGTTTTCACCATCTATTGGAAGTAGAACACTTGTGCTCTGTAATGAATGTAAAATCTGTTAAAATATACGTCTAGGTCTGTGCTGCGTCAGTGCTGTCTCCTACTTGCCTTCTCTTAACAGAGAAATTACAATTAAGAGGGGGGTAAAAGTTACTAAATCCCATACACAACTTTTTAAGTGAAAATGAGAATGTGGTGTTAAGGAGATCCTGCTTGGGAAAGATGCTTCAGTGTTGCAATGATGGGAACAGTAAAATAATCTACGTTCATATAACTTTCTTAGGTCAGAGTTTTTCTGTAGAGTCATTCTCACAGTTTTTGGGTTGCATACGAGTTACAGCTCAAGATTTGCAACGTAAACCCCGGCACACTGCTGTACATGTATGCAATCCTCTTCATGCAACAGTCAGCATTCGGAATAGGGACTTACAGTGACCCCCATCAGCCACCCCTTGAAAGTCCTACATAAAGCTGATCTTAGTGTTTTCCTAGTAATCTTATTTTCAGCAGTGTTTTATGGAACAGACTTTCTGAGCATACTTCATTTAAAAAGAAAATAATAATTTAAACTCCAGTACAGTGCCATTAACTGACAATATTTTTGCTAAATGGTACACCTGAGAACAAAATCCTTTAACAGTAATGCGAACATTAAAATCAGTATTCTATGGACCACATACGGTTTGTATTTTAGTAAAACATGCATCTTTCATTTTTTTATAATGTATTATGCAGAAATGTAGAATATGATTACTCTTTTATTAGTGTCTATTCGCAGTTACAGTCACTTGTATTAAGTTGTTTAGCAGCTTGTCCAGCTCTGTCGAATACAGCTAACTGTATATTGCTGACTATTTATATTTAACTTTTTTATCAAAGGGCATAATTATTTATAAAAAAAAGTGTGAAAATCCCTGTTCTGGTAAATTTTATTCAACAGCGCAGTATAAACTGACCACAGGAGAATGGAGTTTGTGATGGAAGAGAAATGTAACTGGAAAAGGTACAGCTGTAGTAGATGAACCTGTGTGATAGCCAGGAAGACTTGCCTCTTTTACCAAGAACTAGAATAGCAAAGACAAGAGAAGGAAACTAAGGAAGGAAAGATGGCTCACAACTTACATATTGAAGTTCACATTCAAAACCATTGACAAAGACTTAAAGGTATTACCACCTCGAGTAAAAGAAGTAAGAAGTCATATTCTTCTTTAACCTTATTTAATAATTTAGATTTCCATATGTATTTTTCCATTTCACCTTTTCATGCCCTGCCTTCCCCTTTATACACGGTAGACAAGCCTCTGCTACTCTTTCATTTTCAAGCTGTGTTGCTTAGAGGTACTCAATCATAAATCACAATGGTGTGTTTCTTTCCGTTTACTAAATGAAAGAGTGCACATCATTTCTGGATTGAATGATAAGTTTGGTTGTCACAAATGCTTTGGCTTAAGACCTTGACATTCATTCCCTCTCCACAGGCATTTATGTCAGGAAAACTCAATTGTTTGAGCACTCATGGAAAGTAAATGCAAGAAGTGCCCCAGTATGACTAAAGCAAATTCACTGAAAAATGTAAGTCTATAGATGTTTTTCAGTACGCTGCAACAGCCAGAACTAAAAACAAACCAGAAATTCCCTAACTGGTAACACAACTGTGATCTGTGGGGTTTTTTTTAATTCAAAAATGAATGGATAATGACAAGAAAAGAGGTAGAAACTGAAGATGTGTGGCTACAGAACTGGAATGTGATTAAACATGGAAATAAGCCTTGTAGCTGGCTTGAGCTCAGGATTTTTTTATTACTTCTGCAGAAATTAGTTGCACAGTTGCATGTAAAATCTGACAGTAGGTTGCACGAGCCTGGCTGGAGCAGGTCTGGAACTTTGACCTCCAGATTACTGAGTTACTACAGTCTGTGTTTTCCTTTGCTGAATGGATTTGTTACTGGTTTTTAAAGCTGGTGATTATTACCATATACTACTCTGAAAGGGAATAAAGGGTATAGCTACAAACAGTGAAGCTGGCATTTATGGCCAGTATATAAATAATATCATTGTTCTAAGCAGCCCTAGGTAGTTACAGGGCTGGAAGTTCTGGTTTGAGGCAGCAGGCTGCTGCTGAGCGTGCCTCTGCAAAGGAAGAGCAGGAGGCTCAAAGAACTGAACAACGAATCTGACTCATAGTTTCTCTTTGCCCCTTGTTGCTCAGGCCCTGAAGTGCAAAGTGGCTTGAAAGTTTCTGCTATTTCCCTCCCCCCCGCAAATGGAATGAAAGTAGCTGTCCAGAGCAGCATATTTGTTGTAGTGGTGTATTCAGTTTGAAAGCAGAGGGACTTCTGAGGGCAAAGCTTTTGTTTTCGGGACGTGACTCAAGATAGCATTTTTGCTTCCTCTTCTTGTTACCAAAAATAAAAAGTAGTATTAAACTAGTAATGTTTTCAGCTATGCCAGGGAAACTGCATTGCTTTTGTGGGATTGCACATGTGTAACTACTTAAAACTTAGGGGAAAAATCTAAAAGTGGATGGAATCCCACTCCATTTATCATAGTTACATTAGCTTCACAAGCCTAACTGGAGTAAGGAGTCAGATAATTCCCTTTCGTCACTGAATGGTAGGTAGAGCCAGAACACTATAAATGTATCCAGAGCACGACTGAATTCACGTTTTCTGGGTTTACAGTTCTGTTTTAAAGTGACTTCTCTGCCCTTGCAAATTGGTCTCGGAAGTGGACTAATACAAAAGTTTGAGGGGACAGGTGGTTGTGACATGCTAAAGATATGTCCATTTTCCCCGTGTTCCCTAGAGGAAGGCAACTGCTAGATTTTACTTAGTTGATGGTACAGGGGTTACTCTCAAACCATCCAATCCCTTTTTGGGTCAATTTATTTAATACTGACTCTACAGCGATTACCTCATTTCTTAGGGAAATGCTAAGTGAGAATTGTCAAAGGGAGAGGATAGTCCATGGAGCAGCAGAGAACCAAAGAGCCAAAGACTTTCACACAACTGACTTCCCTTATGACATGTATTTCAGTGTCTACCCGTCTGTTGTAGCCACTTCATCCTCCCTTTTTAATTTTCCTTCGTGTGGGAGATTGTGCCTCACTAAGCCTCTTAAATCATAATAATACATCAGCTGTAAAAATGCAAATTATCAATTACTGCTTTTTTCCTTGTTAATTTTATATATAGTCAGCTTCACCATGGTCCCATGTTACTCATGGAAGGACCTAAACTATGTTCATTGATGTGTACCAAACTGAATGTGGATTGAGTGCTGCTGTGATAAGCTGTAGTATAATCTGTTCTGCGAATGTAGGAGTGATAATTGCTGTTTTCAAATTTAGAAAGTATTTCTGAGGAAAAAAAAGTTTTAAACTACTTTTTCTGCAGAACTTACCAAAGTTTTCTTCCTTTTAGCTGGTGTTAAAGTGAAGATACGTAAAGAATTACACTTTCTATGATAAGAATCCTATGATTTATAATCAATAGGAGAGAGATGGAGAAAGGAAAAAAAAAAAAAAAAGTCTTAACCTAAAATCTATAGAGGTTATTCCAAACAGAAGAATAGTGTTGGATAAAGGTGTCAAAGTACTGACAGAGAACACTATGAAAAGGACTCAGAAACAGGGCATTTGGAGTGGAGAACTGAGATGGCACCATAGGCTAAACTAAAGTCCTAGATGGCAGCTTAGGTAAGAGTCAGAGAGTTCTGAAGCTGAAAATGAAAAGCCTGAATGTGATGTGAAAGATAAAGGACTGACAAAACCGGGTGCCAAGAGCGGGGGGCGGTTAGCAGCTGTATTCCCAAAAAAACAAAGAACGCAGGGTGACAAGCAGGAAAAGGGGTAATGTCAAAAGTATCTACTATGGTTTCAGGATCAGAGAGAGAGAAAAACAGATTTAGAGAAAAATGTGAAAGGAAAGCAGATCGGATTTAGCAATAGCTTAGCTAAGGGAGAAATAGGTTTGAGTGTTCTGATGATGGAAGAAAATAAAAAGTTTGACAGAAGGGCAAGAGATCTAACAAACTTGAAACATTTTTTTTTTGTTAGCTGGAGGTGACAAGGCACACCTTCGATTCTACTGCTAAAAATGGGAGCTGGGAGTACAGCCAGCAGAGATTCAGATCACTCAAAGGCAAAAATGACTTCTGGAAATACTGAGAAAAGGTGATGTCATTTAGGTGAAAGAGACAAAGTGCACCGAAAGAGCTCCCCTCGAGGCTGCAGGAAAAGGAAATATGTCTTTTATCAGCTTATTCAATGAGATTAAGTTGGAGGAGGAGCAGTTATTACTTCTTTGTTCTTTGACGTTATATAGATTGATAGGTGCAATCATCGAAAAGATTTAAAAAATACTATGGAGATGAGATTTGGACTTTGTCAGTGTCTTCCTGGTCACTTGGATAAGTCGAATTTCAGTGAAGGAAAGGGAAAAGTATGCTGTAGATTCAAAAGGTTTAGAACTAGTGGAGCAACAGGAATTACTTCACTATACAAAACACTGAAAAAGTTTTGGAGAGAGGTTCACATGGAACAGGTTCAGTAGTGAAGATGAGAGGCTGAAAATGAGAGAAGAGTCAGTGTGGAGAGTGGTGTAGGCTGACTCTATGTGAAAGTCGAGGTAAGCTCAGTATTTCTCGGCACTGTGAACGAGGTTGAGTTTTAATGCCCAAGAGGTGAGGGGAAAATAAATTTCCTCTCCCAGAGAAGATGAGAAGATGAAAAGTGACTGCTGTGGCTGCTTCTACCTGCCTGGGAGAGAGTAAGTCTGCAGCCATGGTAGACAAGAAGTCAGACACAGTGCCATGGCAGCTGCTACGAGACCTGGCAAGTCTGTCTCTTCTTGCCTGCTTATGTTATGCTTTTTCCATCCCATTGGTCTGAAAGGTTTTCTTTTCTATACACCCTCCACCCCCAGTTAATTGCTTGCTTTGCTAATAAGTGAATAAAAATGAGGAAAGATGGCATACAAATTGTTAGACAAAGGTAAGAACACACACAGGGAGGAAATCACTTGGGAAGGCATCAATGGCAAAACTGTTTTTAATGGGCAGATGAGAAGGCATGTTTCTGTTTTCAGAGTAAATATTTTACTATCTAGAAGGAAAAGTTAAGTCCAGCAGTAGGAGTTATTATTACGGGTTGATTTAAGGATACAGGTGAGGAAGTACTTAAGGATATCTGTTTGCTTCATGTTGGCACCTTCATACGATACAGTCCATTAGTTTTCGAAGGCTCCAGTGGAGTCCTGTTTGCTTGAAAATATCTTGGAGTTTTTCATGTCGATTGGTAAAGCTTTTTGTGCCTAGGGTCTTGACTACTTCGAGGGCTTGATATCCATCTTTGTGGCATCATTCATAATACCAAATAAATAAAATACCAAAGAAGCCTGATTGACTTCAGTAAAGGACCCAAAAGACATTTAATTCTGATCTGAGAGCTCAAATGCCAGAGAACATACTACAGACCTTATTTGCAATGGTTAATTATTTTCACTTTTTAAAAAGGTGAACCTTACCTTCAGCCTTAAATCTTGAGCTTCCAGCTGTTGAATTGATTATGGATCGCTGTATTAGACTGTAGCCCTTCAGAGTCAAAACTTATCCAAGAGTGGATGGCGATCAAATTATACTTCAACACACTTGGATGAAAAATCAAGTAAATGTTTTTAGAACTGCTTATTCTTGAAATAGTATTTAATAGAACTAAGTACTGTATATTTAACAAGGAACATCTCTTTACCTGTTTCCCTCAATTTTTATGCTTAATTTCCTTCAATCTTTTGAGGCAACAAGATGACCTATTTTTTTTCTGGAAGAGATTCATTTAGCTAAAGACAACATTTTTTTTTTTTACAGCTTTACTAATTGTAGATATACAGATTGTACATGGTAGATAATTTTTGATGCAAAGAATATTCATATATGATTATTATGTAAATGAGTAGTATGGTTGTACAACCTGAGGATGTGAAAACCTACTATCTGTCCATCGTTTTTAATATGCTTAAGGCTTTATAGTACATCATATTTTGTGAACTGATGCAAGAATAAATCCTTTCATGATAGAATAACTGCAGTTTGCAGTACCAAACCAAATGTGGATTGATTTCACCAATTTGGGAAAGAAAATATGCACTGCAGAAGTTCTTAGAGCAGCTTTCCCATTCAAAAGCACTTTGGTAAAGCTGGACAGAAAAGTAGCAGTAGAACTAAGTGAGATTTTACACTTCTGCAGCACATCTGAGCAATCAGCCAGACCTTAGTGTTTTAATATGCATAATCTATTCTATGGTTTAAAGAGATCTTGAGCTATTGGCTCTGAAAGTTGTTAGTACCCTGGTGAATAGCCCTTCAGACTTCAGCCATATGATAAGAATTTGCTTCTTTCAATTCTTCAACTTCTTGGGTAGAATTTATTATTTCCCTAAATATAAGCAGCTGCCAAAATTCATTATATATTATAATACCCCTTTCTGCTCTATTTAACTCTGTCTCATTAAGTGGATTACATGGTTTCCTCTCATAATTAAGTGCAGATCAAATATTATATTGCAATATTATATTAAAAACATAAGAAATGACACCTTTTCAGCTGCCATTCTGAAATTCTTAAAGACAGAAGAGCTACTCTGACGCTGATGGTTTTTTTTCCAGAAACATCTGGTCAATACAAAAACTATATCTTCTCCTTATAGATGTGATAGTAAAGTCAGAAATATCACAGATGAAATGTGCTCTGTTCTTTCCCACCTGAATTCCATTTCAAGAGAATTCTTTCTTTGCCTATTTTATCCTTTCAGTCGCTGGGTAATAATCACCTTCTTTTGAAGGTTTCTGTTGGATGTGGGTTATCTGGACACCAGCAAACTTAATAGATCTTAGGGAACAGAGAAAAAAAAATAAATTTAGTAAGGGCTTATTTATCAATTTGGTAAGTATTTGTTTTATTTGATAACAAATTAACATTTCTATTTCCACTAGCTGCTTAGGGTGAAATCAGTCTATGAGAATTACGTATAAAAATTCTCTTCATGTTTTAAAATTTGATCAAGACAAGCATTGTGGACTCAAATCTTTCTTCATATGAACTTGCAAAGTCCCAAATCTAAATTCAACCCATTTAACGTCAATCACGTAACTAAGGTTCTTCAGTTAAGACTTTCTATAGAAGTGAGAGGGATTACTTGTTCGAGAGATTTGATCCCCACCTAAGACTTGCATCACCCTTAAAAGCGTCTCTCTCCCTTTATTGACCATGAGGCAGTGCAAGGCAGCCATGCTCCTGATGTAGGTGTCCCTATTAATGCCTGAAGTTGGGGGATATAAGCTCAGTGGTCTCCAATGAGCTCCATGTAACCAAAATGCTCAGTGTATTTGGATTTAAGTAGTAGGCAAATATACAGCATTTCTCAGAGTTTACTTCAGGTATGATTTAAGCATAAACTAAGTGTTTGTTATTAGTTATTTCCATCTGTATCCTACAGAGATTTCTTTGGATAATATTGTCACTAATTCTAATTTATCTGGTTTCCAACTGAGTCACTAATTACAAGATTTCTAAAAGCTAAATTCTGTTTCCCAGCTCTAAGGGTAAGTAGAGGTGAGAAGAAAGCTAGTTTACTACTACACATATAAGAAAACAATTCCCATTATGCATATGTGCTGGCTCTGTTCTGCTCAGTTCTGCCCTTTACTCTTTTGTACCTTTTTCCATCCTACATGGTGGTGATGTAGTGGCAGCCAGCCCATTCTGTCACCAGTGCTTGAGTCAAGCTGCAGCATTTTCCTGAAAAGAATGAAGAGCAGGCATCATACTACTCTTATTTACCTGCATCAGACCTAGCCATTAGGAAGTCCTTAATTATGGCAATTTATCAAATAAGCCTTAAAATAAGATGTACCTTTTCCCAAAGGCCATATCATTAGCATGCCCTATCTTGGCTGTCTTTGTGAAATAGTAGAAAGCTTTCTTTAAAATAAAAGTCTTCCCACCCACCCCCAAAAGCGGAAACAAGCTTGATATATTGTACATTTTTGCTTTGTTTTATATGGATTGAAAAGTATTAAAACGCATAAAAATGGGTTGCCCTGATTAGGTTCTTAATCTGTAATATCTTGCAAAAAGTGATTATTGCATGTGAGTCCCACTCAACAGAGATTCACGAAGACAACGTAGCCACAGTTTAGTGGGAGGTAGAAAGTGGCTGAATTTGGGGTCATATGAGAACAGTTACATATGTCAGCTAAAAAGACTTCTCTCTAAAGAACAAGGTCAGGTTAAATCTACCAGAACCATCCAAACCAGCAATCTGAAATGCTTGTTGCAGTGAATTGGTCTATATGGAAGATGCATGACTTTTTGTGAAAACATGCATTAGTGTTCATAAGTATTATCACCTAAAATACATCCCCTGCCCAGCTGATGATAGTATCTCCGAAAGTGCTCAGCAAAGTATAAAATGTAATCAATATATATATATATTTATGTGTGTATGGTTTATAGTTATGTCTTTTTGAGAGGGCAAGCCTTAGGCATAAGAAAGTACTTGCATCTTTGTTATTTTGCAAAGCCTTGAGGACTATGCTGACCTAGTAAGTCAGAAGTTGTTCCATCTTCTCTTTTGACAGTAGGACTAGAAAGAGAAGAGACTCACGTTCTGATTTTATTGCTTTTCCTACAGCACTGAAGTGAGAAGGAACTTTCTCCTAGATTCGTGCTGTCTGGCAGCCTCAGCCCCCGTGTAGTTGGAGACCTAGAACCTACTTGGATTCCAGATTGGCAGGTTATTATCTTTTTGTCATATTTCTAGGTTTTATAACTATTGCAATATTAGCAATTCTTAGGATCTAGATCAGAGTCTCATTATTCTGGGCACAGTGAAAGCAAGTAGAAGAACTACCTTCCACCCCAAGAAGTCTTAAAATGCAATCTGCTCTTCTGTGAGCTTTTCAGTTCTGTAGGCTGTGTCTGTTAGCAAATAGTGTGGAGCAGTGAATGTGGATCTGCAGAAACAAACAGGTGGCGTTGCAGGCTCAGTGTACTCACTCTATGTGTTTGGGGCGGGGGGGCTACATCTGACTAGTTAAGATCTCATTTTGTGAATTAAATGCCCGCTAATTGTTTGAAGTGCACTTCCAATCTAGTTTCATCTGAAACTAGTCTAGTTAGTGCACACCGAAAATGGCCCACAATGTGAATCGAAGCAGGTAACTGGGGACAATTGGGAGATCTACTTTGAAAGTGCATTCTTGAGGAAAATTAGCACACCCATGACTTTTTGTGCAAAACATGCTGTTGTAGTAGTACGAACACGTTATCTGTGCCCCAGAAGTTCATATCCTGAGTGCCTAATGAATCCATGTATCTAAATGGAATCCAGTTGAAACCAGTGGCTTAATACCTTTCGATGGATCCTTGGTTTCTATTATTTTCTGTGCCCAAAACACAGGCCCTAATGACTTACAAAATAACACTTAATGGTTCTTTGTGTATAACAGTGACTATCTTGAGCAAAGCTCCGGAAATGCTGTTAGAGCAGAGGGCTGAAACACATCCACATAAACACCCAAACCAGCGTTCCCTTCTGTACTGCTCCCTTTTTGCCCCACACCCCCGAACAATTTTAACAAAATATTTGAGTGTCCCCCAAACCCCCGTTACGCCACACATAGTTTAGTCGTTAAAGGCTCAACTTATTTAACTTTTATCTTTTAAAAGATATTCAATCTTTTTAACCTAACAGCAGTTGTTAATAAACTATAAGACCTAAAGTTGAGATGAAATAGCAGTATGCAGTAAAACAAAGATATCAAAACAGCCAGCTTATGTTAAACGTAATGAAACTGTGCGTAAACTTGTTAGGTAACTAGAATAAACATGCACAAGAAAATATTTTCAGTGCTTTTCATTTTTCCTTTTAGTAATTATTGGATGGTTCAGGAAAAAAAAGAGCACTATCTTTGTGTAAGATCACTTCTTACTAAAGGCAAAATTCCTGAACAAGTCAGCACAGAGTGGGTTGTTTTGGGGGGATGGAGGAAGATACATAGAGAGGTTTCTTTGTTAAGAAATAATGCCTTGGCTCTACTATTATTATTGTAGTATGATTCAGGATAACTGGCCTGCCTCCTGGTCCTGTGTACCCAAGTATATTGGTGAAACATGAAAAGCTACCAAAAAAGCCTCTAGCAAATCATCACGCTGATTGTTTTGCTAATGGCACAACAGGAGCTGGGTCTAAGAATGAGAGAAGAAGACAGAGCCTCCGCTGTTTTGCCCTCTATGAGGCAAAAGGTAAGAATTAAAAGGTGGAAAATGAGTCAGTGCCAGGACTTACACTGAAAATTATCAACAGTTTACCCTTCATGTGGCTGCAGACACAAGGCCAACAAGAAGTGAGAAATAATGATCATATTTGCTAAAATGTAGGGTGCTCTGTATCTACTGTTGCTACATGAACAGAACTATTTCAAGATTGTTGGTTTGCAAAATAAGATACTTTCGTTTTACCATCACTCATGTAAACTTGATATTCTACTGATGATGCATTAAGGATAAAATTATCTTCTGCAAAACCAGAATAATATAAGAAAACTCAAATTGATTATATTAGCTTCAAATGGTAAAATATGGTTTCAGCCATTACAAATACAATTTCTTATGAAGCTCACTATACTTTAGAAACAAAGTTAGAAGTAAAAATATGACTAAAGGTACAACATAGTTACTTTTTTTTTTAAGTACAGTATAATCTTATGAATTAGGGAGAGTCCTAGTTAAGACTTCAGTATCGGGGTCAACATTGCTTCTGTCTCTACCCACCTGCCGCTTGCAGAATGGAGCTCATCACCAGTTCCCACAGGACGCTTAGTCAGCTCTGTTAAATAAATTGCAATAGCATGGTTTTAAATTGTATGATAAAACTTAACACATACTCTTGCAGTTAATGTAGGGTACAGTCATTTGTAAAGAAAAAAGTATTTGGGGAACTCGTAACTCAAATGGCTGAGCAGATTTTGCTTATAATGTCAGTAAGCAGTACAGGTCTCATGAGCTCTGGCTCTGCTGGCTGAGCTTGATTTCTATGAAATCTTAACCGTAGTGTTCTCATGCTTTGCAAGACTAAATAGGGTGTAAGTATAATCAAATGTGAAGCCATTAAAGCTGCAAAGTTCTACAGTCAGATTCATTTCTTGGCTTAAAGCACTAGTGCACAGTTGAAATTTGAGATGCAAGTCTACAGTGGCACAAAATGCATCAAGCTATATCTGGCAGAAGCTCTGCAAATTTTTTTTGAGAATATGTCAGCTACTCAAACCAGAAACATTTTTCAGGAAGAAGTATAGCCGTTTGATTTAGTAAAGATTTCATAGGCACACTGTGGAAATTCTGATGAAGAATGAGAAAAGAGTTAATTGGCTGATGGTGAAATCCAAGTTCCCTCTCTGTGTAAGTCATCTTTTTCACTAAAAAAAAACCAACAAAACAAACAAAAAACCACCTCAAAACCTCACATTTTGGATAAAATAATAAAATGGTTTTGATATTTCAAAAACATCAGCATTATTTCCAGTGTAGGCTACTGAAAACTGGACATAGTCTGGTAAACTGGTGGCACTGGCTCAGAAATGGACATGATCACATAATCATAAAGGCAGGGAACCCACAAATCAAGCCTGTAATGGAAACTGATATGGAATCTGGGTATGTCATTTTTGCTGTGTATTCCAAGTTTTTTGGTAGCTACCATCTGGAATTAAAAACATTAATGATGATTATGAGATCAGAAGGATAAATATCTACAGCAGCTCCTCCAGATATTATAGCAAAGCTCCTTCCATGTACCCAAGGAAATAGTACTGTACCATGTGTAAAATATTCTCAGAGATATTTTATTTTTATTATTTAATTGATTTTCATTTTATGTATATAATATATTTTTTGTAAGGAAGAAACAGTTCTTCAGAGCCTTTAAAACAGATGAAGGGGGAAGATGAGGGCATAATTCATGTATCATGAATTTGCAGCCCACCATCCTGCACAAGAGGCAAGATTCAGAGGGGAAAAAAACCCAAATACCTGTACAGTTTAAAAGAAGGTGCTGGGATGTTAAATAAAGAAGAAATAGAACTTCTCTTCCACAGTTTGAACTCTGAAATGTTATTTAAATATAAAGGAAAAACATGCTGAAGCACTTGAGAGACTTTTGACCAAGGCAGTGGAAGCTTCCTAGTTAAGAGTGACAATATCTAAATATGACTGCAACATGGCATGCTGTTTCTTTCAAAGCTTATAACAAAATGCTGTCCTAGCAATCTTTTATTGTACAATTGCAGCTTAAATTGTTACCTACTACAGAACTCCTTGTTGGTCATGGCATTTTTTTTCTTTTTAATCTTTTCTACTGCAAAACTATAGGAAGTGTTGCAAATGAATTACAGAAAAAGAAACATTTTTCAGGGTCTCTGCGTGAGACTGGAGCGGCCTGCCAGGCAGAAGTTTCAAAAGAAGCCTTGCTACGTGAGATGCTGTGGAAGCGTGGAGCAGCTAAGGAACAGAGAATTACATTGTACAGACCTTCTAGTTCCTGGCTGAACAAGACAGATTTCTTGCAGAAACCGAAGTTATGAGCTAATGCAAATCCCTAATACGTGTGACAAAGAAGTGTCACAGTTAAGTGGGAAAAGGCATCCAGTGTCAGAGCTCTGGCAGGATGAGGCCAAGAGGGGCAGCTGCCCCGGGTGTCTGTCTGTGGGGTGTATCAAATGAAATGTAGGTGAGTGAAATTGGTTTACTGACAAAAAAACTGGTGCACAGAAAGTGGAATGAGCAGGTCTGTCTTGTAGGGACAAAGGAAAGAGGCGAATGGTGCTGGGCCAACAGGTGCCTTTTCTTCTCTCCACCTGATGCCATCCAAGGCAGTCTGCATCAACTCCTCTGCAGTGGGATGCAGTCACAGGATAGGTACCAAACTGTGCCAGGTGTGGTATCCCACTCCTTTGAAATGCCGACTTTATGGGAAAGAGCAGAGATCCTGCTAGGGTACTCGGTGGATTCAGTTCAGCCTCGAATACTTGTTTATTCCATCTTAAGACAGAGGAAAAAAAGGCAAAATGAGTGGGGAGAGAGCCCTCGCTTTGGAAAAGAAATGCTTGCTCAGTGCAGGAGTGGGCAAAGTTGATACAAATCTTGGTTTGATTAGCATGTCTATGAGTCATTTACAGTCATTTATCTGCTTCTTCCCTAGTGCTTTTGTCCTAAACTTGTTATTTTTCTCTGCAAAAGTGAGGCAGTGATCAGCTGCTTTTCTGTTATCCTCTGAGGGAGAGTTCTACAGGTGCTGAACTGCACTCAGAACAGTGGAGAACGATCACCATGATTTACAAGGAGGCTTCAGGTCAATACCCTGCTGAGGAAGGGAAGGAACAGGTTCTGATCAGAGAAAGATAACTTCTTCTGCCTGAAAGTTAAACAGGTGCCCTTGAGGGGAAACCACACAGGGATCACAGGTTCAATCAGCTCCAGAGATGTGGTAATCACTAGATGGGTCATTTACCTAAGTAGTCTAGAGGTAGCAATAACTATTCATTACTGCAGAGCTATCAAAATGATAGTTCTCTTTTTTTCCTTCTTTTCAGGGGCTTCCTTCCCTGAGTATATAGAGAGTGAAGCAGGAAAGCCATTATATTAAATAGCTCTTAAATAAGGTGGAACAATGAGCTTGGTTATAAGTAGTGTTTGTAAATGGTACTGAAGAAGAAAAAAAAAATCCACAGAGGACAGTCTGCAGCTATTAACACAAATGATTTCCACTCATGGGTTTGGAAAATTCTTAGTCCAAATTAACCTAACTTTCTACATTTGAGTGAGTAATGTCACAAGAGATTGATAGTCTTTCCTTTTGAGCACAGGAGTAAAAGAAGAAAGATGGGCATGTGATTTGAATGTCACACTGATTTGGTGTCATCCGGTGAAGGGTAGACTTATGCCAAAGAAATCTGGAAGTTCAAACTGCCTGAGACGCAACCTGGCACAACAGTCAAAACAAGGTATTCCAAGCTGCATGGTTAAAGAGGCCAGGCAGTTGATACCCATTAAAGACAGAGCTGTTCCTGCATTGGTAAGATTAATCTGTTTGCTTAGACATTCAGCTGGGATGCAGAAGACTTGTATTCACTCCCAGGTTATAGACAGCCCATGCTCCCTGGACAGTTATTCGACCTCTTCTGTGGTTCCTATAGGAGAAACTGGTGTAATAGGAGAAACTGGTGTAATAGGAGAAACTGGTGTAATAGTTCTTGTGCTCACGGTCATGTGCTGGTAACCAACACAAAAGATCACTGCTAAGGTGCTCTAACTCCATGCTCCATCCGCTAAAAGATATTTCAGAGAAATAAGAATGGATGCTTTCTTTCTGTAAGCTTTGCTTATGAAATATGTTCTCACTAGACGCCGTTAATCAAAATATAGTTTGATGCATGGTTATTTGCTTGATCTAATGTTTACTGAAGTCAGCAGAAATCTTTCACTGGATGTTTAATGTCTTCCCCCTGTCTTGCTTTATGGTCAGTGGACCAGCTGAGGAAAAATGCTCAGGAGTAAAAGCCCTTGGGATGAGTGTGAGGCAAGAAGCATCCAGAAAAATTAATCTGAAGGGTTACACAGTTCATAGTTTAAAAGTAATTGTAACCCCGCAGTTAAGAGACAGTGTTAGTGTAAGTACTGTTGCAGCCGTGATGGTTCAAAGGTGTAAGGGAAATAAGATTTATTTAACTTATGTACTAAATCAACTTTAAATGCACTTATTCTTATTTTTATTACACTTTTCCCCATAGTCTGAGCTGCAGAATAGAGTGCCCAAGAAGCTGAACACTGACCCAATAAATCCTTGTATTTCGTCAGGTAAAACAATTGAATTTTGAAGTTGTAAGTGCCATTGTTTGAACTTCTGGAATTCTTTGCTTGAGACATAACCTTCATTAGATAACACTATCTTGAACTTGCCTTTTTTCCCCCACAAAGGCTGATAATAACCTAGAATACAGTCTGTAGGTAAGCAACAGAAGCAGGAGCAGCACGTGGTGCAAGAAGGGGTTGTGTCCAGCCGCAGCCCACCCAGCTCCGCTCCAGCCCAAGCGATGGTTGTCTTAGCAGCTTGCTTGTTGAGGAGAGCTCAGTGCCATAGCCTCCAAGTGGTGAGATTCCTGCTCTGGGGACACCACACAAACTCAATGTGCAAGGGTGTGGGCAATGCTGAGGGAAGCTGGGGAGGTAGTTCCTGAGATTGCAGGATTTTGTTTTGATGGGAATGAGGAGTTTTTCAGTTTTTGTCTCTCCTGGGGGAAAAAAAAAAATTAGTATAGTCTCCTTCCTCTCCCACTCCTGTTCTGTGATTCATATATCCTGACTTATTTTATTATAAATAAGAGCTACATGATGAACTTCTCTAGTCATCATTTTGGTGTGTTTAGCTCTTCTCACATCAAGTGCTTATTTAGTAAATATATGGAACACAATTTTTAATAACTGGGACAAATTCAGTATGTCCACAGAGTGGGGGATTTATTATAATCTACTCGCTTTGTCTTTCTGCTAGTAGTTTCCGGAGTGTTTTTTATGCCTCTAAGACAAATTAACTGATGAAACTGGATTGAAAAGTAGGATTTAGTTCTAAAGACCAAAATTCCTAAAAGGTCTTCAAATTCTACAGCTATGGGATTTTTATGAATGAAAGAAGGAGCAGCACACAAGAGGTCTTCAGGTAAGACACTTGCCATAGTATATGTAGTAAGTGACAATGTGTCTTGAAAATCCTGCCCTCACTTGATAGTTATTCTGCTATCCATTATGCATTGTCTGTAGGACTATATTTTGTGTACTGTATTATTGCACAGTGATAAATGGCTCAACAAAATTAAAAATTAATATAATGAAAAACAGGAATAAGACGATGTACTTTTGTTATGACTTGTCTGGTTTGTAGTGATAAGGGAATATATGAAATATAATGTTATCAGTTTAATCTATGTTACTTTGGACATTACCATACTTATAGTTCATTAACAGTAACGTTTTTGCTGTGTAGGTTTTATGCCAGTTAAGTTGCTTAGCAACCTTAACTCCAAGATAATGATGTCTTGCTGCCTGTGATTAAAGACTGTTTTTTCCTGTGTTCTGTTTATGATATATCTAGCTTACTTATTTTCTTGTTTGCAAACTCTGTTCCTCATTTTTCATTCCAAATACAGCAAGGTATGTATACATTCCTTGAATAATTGTGTATTTAAAATTCACCACATAGTCACCTACTCAAGTGAATGCAAATAGCACAATAGTATTATGAAAAAAACCCCACACTGTACAGTAACGCAAAGAACATAAAATGGAGAAGCAGTCTGTAGAACTGCTACTGGTACTGCCGAATAAATCCTTAAAACCTTTTCCGCACAAGTGCATTGCTAATAACTGTGGATAATGCTCTAGTTCTATGATTTAATTCTCCTCTTAAATAAATAAATAGAAAGCTATGGGACTTGCCCATATGCAATGCTATACTCTGGACCTGGTCCAAAAAAGTGAAATGCTATACTTTAAGCGGTAGCAAATGTCTCCTGATACTGCTAGTAGATGGATCAATTAGTTTAATAGTATTTATGGAAGTCCGTGGGACCTCAACACTAACAGTATTCCGAGCTAATATCTGAAGGATGGCACACATTAAAATGGATATTGGGTGACACTATCTATTTAATATATTTCAAATGATTCTCTTAATTCCTGCAGAGCTTATCACCATGGTTACCGTGACAGAAATTAAACAAACAGGAAAAATTTTAAATTAATCCATCCTGAATAAGATTCCAATGGGATCTGGAGTCTCATTTAAGCACTGGGAGCCACACTGAAGAGTGACAGCTCTTCAGCTAATAGTATAACCCGTGCCTGCTGGAAGGAGGGGTTCTGTCTCCAGATTTGGTGTCTCTATCATAAATTACTTTCCAGATTGCACCATGTAGGAAGTTGTGGTTTTGGAAGGGAGGCCTAGACAGGAGCTACTGATGTAAACTGTCTGCTTCCAATAGACTGGAATTAAATCAATGATACTTGATGGTGTAGAGATTTGTAAGTGA
The DNA here is from genome assembly GCA_020745775.1 of Theristicus caerulescens. Lineage (NCBI taxonomy): Eukaryota > Metazoa > Chordata > Aves > Pelecaniformes > Threskiornithidae > Theristicus > Theristicus caerulescens. The sequence continues at coordinate 120,392,749 of CM036561.1, read as the reverse complement.
TGTACTAATATTGGTATGGATGCAATATAAATGGAAATACACGTATGCGACAGCACTAGAAGTTACAGCAAAGTAAGTGTTACAAGACTGGGACTTGTACTGAACTCTCAGGACACTGTACCCAGTAGTAACACTGAGGAATATGCTGTTTAAATCCAAATGAGAAAGCTTGCACTCTAAGAGCACAGCACAGATGTTTCCTCAGTCCAAGACCCTCCATCCTAAACCCAGGAGGATGGCAACAAGTTGCAGCATATCACACATGCCAATCCTTTCCTTTTTCCCCAATGGGAAAACATACAGTACAAACAAAAAATACCCAGACAATGCATAGCGAGCTTAGCTAAGGCTTATGGAGCTACTGGAGTCAAAAGCAAAGCACCAGCTGCCAAAATGGGTAAGTGGCTTGTCTTTGTGCTTCAGTATTACTTTCATTCTAAATCCAACTATCTTCATCCAAGAGATGTGAACAACTCCTGCAGTATGGCATTTACCTACCATTTTGAAGGGCTTCTAATATATCAAGTTGCTTACAGTTCCTAACTCTTTATTTTTATTTCAACAACTATCATTACTTAGAAATACAGAAATTCTGATCTAACTGAGCATTTGGAGTAGGTTTTTACTTACTGGACTTGAGTGACTTTCACTGCAGTGTTGTGTATGTGAGGATGTTACAGAAAGCAAGGAGGAGAAGGTATCTGTGATAGGCAATTATGTTAATGTCTGCAGTGAACTTATTGTTACAGTAGTTTCTTTAGACAGATGATGTAAAATCTCACCATTTGTGCAGTGAATTCCTGCTGGATCAGTCTGGTATTTCTTGAATATTTTTGTAAAGAATACCTTAAAAAACAGATTTGTTACCTCAGGAGAAGTTGGAAGTTGTCCCATGTAGGATATAGTCACTCTACATGAAGCATTTGTTTCAAATGTCTGCCTTCCAGATGTATAATAAATTTGAGATTGTATTTGGTTTGAACTGGAAACCCTGTCTGCTCATCCTATTGTTGCCATAGTTGCCATGGGATCTGAAGCAAATTAAAAAAGTATTCTTCACAAAGAAATTCATGCAACCAAAATGCAGAACCTCGATAAGAGCAATACCAAGGCATAACAGGAATAATGTCAATTAAGATACCCTCTTGAGTGACAGGGAATTCTGCTAAATTTAGTTCACGCTTATTTTACTCTGTATCTTACGCCGAATAAGCATGCTTATACGAGTAAATCTGTGGCATCTGGAGATCCCTCTTTACTTGAAATCAGGCATCAATTAAAACACTTTAGCTTACGCTGGGCTAAACGTTAGTCTGTATAAAACAGTACAGGGAGAAACATCCAGGAAGCTTTTAACAGACGTACAAGGTTGAGGATCTCATCCACTGATAATTATGAATGAAATTAATAGAATCTGGAGCACCTGATTTCTTTTCATAATGAGATCCCCAATGGGGCATTCACAGTGGTAATGTTGGCTGGCTCTGGAGTTGAAAGTACATTAAATTATAGTGAGTTGTAATGGGACGTGAATCTTGTATGAATCATCAGAAAACAGCAACTGGGAATAGCACAGTATTTTTAAGGGAATCCCTATAACCTGTGTAGTTAGCGCATATGTAGTCACAAAGGAGTCTCACTCAGCCCAAAATTCTAAATGACATCTGGTAGGTAAGAAACTTGAGCGAATCAGAAAGACTGCATTGTGACAAGTTAAAATATTTTCTGTTTTTTTAATTATAGCTAATGTCTTTCCACTGGATAACATTTCCCACAGGAAAACATTTTGACCTTGGTAGCATTTAAAGACAAACCTATAACTTCGACAGCTAAATATGGGTTTCAGTGGTGGTGTAGAACATCTGAAATAAAACAGTCAAGACAACTCTCACATTATACACTCACTCAAAATTCAGGTTTAAAACCTTCATGGGGAATCATATTTGATATTTAGTTAAACATTGCCAATTATCTTTGGAGCCACAGAATAAAACAGAACTCTAGTACTTGTCACAAAAAGTGACATGGAACAGCCTATTCCAATATGAATGAAGCTCTGAACATAAGTAATCCTTTTAAAGAATAAAAAGGAAGTACATTAAAGGTTCAGTGGCTCTCATTGAAATTAGTTATTCCCAACACTGATCAGGAAATGTGATTCTCTTAAAACGATCTCAAAGAGGATACTGTCATTTTGATAATTACATGTGACCCCAATTTATGCTAAGATATATGTAAAAGTAAACTACATCTTACTACTATTCAAATATTTATAAGCTTTCCGGCTGAGTAGTGCTAATTAAAGCTTTATACACTTAAAAAGAAAATTTAAAATAGTACTTTTAGCTTGGCTTTTATAAAATCCTTCCCCCCCCCCCGGATGTCATACAGCAGCACAGCTGCAGTGGCATTATGTGCAGAAGGCCGTCATAACTGAAAAGTAAATCAGGAGCTGTTTCCATTGCATTCAAATTTCCCACGACTTGTTTTGTTGGCATTGGTAGAGTCTAATTGAGAATTGTGGAGTTCAAATTTAATTATTTAATTTGAATGTTTCCCAAGGCCTTTAAGAGTAGTTTATAGAGAGCGTAGAGCACTGGTCTGAACACCAACAGCTGTTATTCTACTGTCTGCAAGCTAACTACAACACGTTTTTTTGGCAACAGAGATCTTTCAAGTTCTGTTTCTCCTCCCACACTCTCAGAGCAGTCATTTCAACTTAATGTGACTATTACTTGGTAGCATTAATATTAATATCAGGTTAGGGTTAATAACATTAAAGAAATGAAAAAGATGAACTGGAAGCTAACTCTTAGAGATAAAATGTCTAGTTCAGGCTTACATAAAGCCTGAACCTTACATAAAGGTGAGAGAGAGGGCTCCTAAAGCCCTTTGCATTTATTAAAGCCAGAGTTGGATTTACACTGAAAGCTGCAGAAACCTAAAGGAAGCCACCAGAAGAAGGGCTGGTAAAATACTGACAGGTTACCGATAACCCAGATCAGCTTCTTCACCCAGATCAACCCTTGTGCCAGTGCAATGGGAGGATGGCAGGGGGTAAGAACAAGGGACCAAGGCAGAGATGATTCTTTCTTTTGGCACCATGATCTTGGTAATACCAGCACTGCCAACTTAAACTTTATGTGGAACTATAAGGTAGTTGTCTTTGGTGTAAGGGAAATTCTGCTTGAGGATTAAGCAGAAGAGAAAAACATTTTCCCCCATTCTATCGCCAGTAATTCCTCTGGTTGGAAATGTATTGTTGTACTGAAGCTTGATTTCTGGGTAGAAAGGATGTGGTTTTGGAGGCCTTGTTTCTACCAGGCCCATGGAGTTTTCCTTTGAGGAGAAAGAAGAGGGACAGAGTATGTACACGTGTGCGTGTGCTACACAGCTGCTTTGCACCTTGGTGGTCAGTTGGGCTGTTCTGGGGAGTAAATGGGGAAGTACTTACTTAAAAAAGAAAAATACAAGCCCTGAAACTGGGGGTTTCAAATGTTTGTCACTAGCTACAATAAAATTGCTCAGTGTTGTTATTACTTGATAAAGGTGACATTAGGCAACAGTACTGCACAAGTTTAAGTGGAGGAGTATTCTTCCTCTCGTAGGGTGCTACAGCCACGAGTGCTCTCTCTGTAGAGAGTGCTGTGCATCAGACAGCAGCTCTTTATAGGAAGGTGCCTTGGGTACTGAAATCTTTCAGTGCATGTCTCTTATATGTTTATTGAGCATGCTGGATGCTTATTTTCCCATCATAAAGATGAGTGAGGGTATGCCACCACAAGTTATTCCTTGAATTGTTTAGTAGATGTTTGTGCTGTGAATGGCTGCTAGAGAAGTATAAATTGCTGCCTTATTATGAAGAACACACTTCCTTCTCAATCTACCTTCCCTCATCTTCAAGTTCTAAATGGGATTTTCAGCTATTTTTGTGTGTGCTTTTAAGGATTAGAAGTTAACTTTATCTTGCATATTTCTTCCTTTGTTTTTGTTATGTTAAAACCTACCATTACTTTAAGGAGATGCTTCTATCAAAGATTAGTACTTATAAAATCTATTAAAGCTAAATGTAGTATTTTATTCAGGTATTGCTGTGCTTGTGTTTAGCTAAGCTGCATTCAATTTGAATGTCACTGGTTTTTAAAAGCTTTATTTCAATACATAACATCTTTGACATATTATATATCTTATTTTTATAGAGCTATTTAACTTGTAATAGTAATGCATGGATGTGATACAAATTAATAGCATTATTTATAATTTGGGTAACCACATTAATATATCTGCATAAAGTAATATTATCTTATAGCAATAATATTGCAAAATGATGCATCTAATTATCATATTTACTGTGCAGTTTATACTATGTTTGACATTTGACAATGGTCATACAGTTCAGACCACAGATCGTGCAATCCCAGACCACTGTCCAGTGTTCACCAGACCATGTACACTTGAAGAGAGCAGTGAGTGCTGTCAAGGGTGGTCTGGATCTCTTCCAGTTCCCAGTTTTTTACTTTTTTTTTTTTTCCCCTCTCCCTTACTTTTTGATCTTCCCCTCCACCTTTTCTGTTTCCTGTAATTATTTGTTTCTTCCTGCGTTGCTTAGGGAGGACACTTCAGCCTTGGGAGCAGACTTCTGCTTGTCCTTAAGAGGCGACTCAAAGGAACAGTGGCCAAATGAGAATGTTTCTGAAAGATTAAAAACGGGGTAAGTACATAGGATACTTTCTAGCCTCCATCTAGTGAGCAGCTCAGAGACTTCTTGACCTAGATATAGTGCCTGTGTATTTAATAACCCTCAGTGGTTTTATTTTCTGTGAAGCTGTCCAGTCTCCCCTAGTGCTCCTGTAAGCTTTTGGCACTCACCATACCTTTTGGCAAGTAGTTTCGTAAATCAATTCTCTGCTACACAAAGAAAATTCTTTCATTTGTTTCCAGCATAGGTCCTAATAGCTTAATTTGATCCCCCACAGTTTTTGTTTTGGAAGAGGCACTGAATACTTGGTCTCTATCCAACCTCTCTATACCAGTCATGATTTTGCAGATCTTTGTCATACCCCTTTTTAGTCATCACTTCTTCAGACTAGAGGAAAATATGTATTTGACAGCTTTTGGGTTTTTTGTTGTTTTTTATTTTTTTTTAAAAAGCTTATAAAAACATTTTTAAGACTTTGAGAAAACACTACTGCTTATGAAAGACACCATCCATTCTGTAGAATCATAGGCAGTATTCTGCTTTGCTCCATGATTAATAGATGGTTGAGCTATCTGCTTTTATGTTTGGTATGCCTTTATCATCACTAGCAGGGGACTGTCCCTTTACTTGCATGGCAGTAATCTTTCCCATAATGAGGTTCGCTGCGGTCTGCCAGGCTGTTCTGCAGGCAAACAGAACCACCCAAATAAATTACAGCACCAGTAAAAGGTAAGAGACATTTTCTTCTTCTCTATCTAGTATCTTACTGAAACAGCTTTAGTAATAAATAGTTAACAGAAACAGACTTTTCAATGTATTTTAAAAGGACTGTCAGTCACAATGGAAGTAATACCACTCTATCTGCTATCTGTAGTTACCAGTCAGAAGATGACACGTTCATTGAATCTTCTTGTAGGTACAAAATAGGAGTCTTTGATGAACTTGGAAAGAAACTACAATCTCAGCACATGACAGTAAAGTAGAAACAAGCCAACAGGCAACATCAACTTGAAATAATGAGAAGAATTGCACTGGCAATGCACTGCTTGGAAAAATCCAGCAGTTAATTTAAAAAAGAGATGATTATTCTTTTTGGGTACTTCAGTATAGAATAGATCGCGTTAAGGGAAAAATACCGTGATTCTGGCTTTTGTCTTTTTTAATAGAGACAATTGGCGTTCTTTGCTTCATTTTGTCACAGAATCGCAGAATGGATGAGGTTGGGTGGGACCCGTGGAGATCACCTAGTCCAATGCCCCTGCTTAGGCACAGTCACCCAGAGCAGGTTGCCCAGGACCCCGTCCCATCAGGTTTTGAATATCTCCAAGGATGGAGCCTCCACAATCTCTCCGGGCAACCTGTTCCAGTGTTCAAACACCTTCACATAAATAAGCGTTGTCTTATATTTAGCTGGGGTTTCCTATATTCTAATATGCCTCTTGTGCTGTCTAGATACCCCTGAGAAGAGTGTGGCAGTTTTCTTTACTGAAGGTCAGTTGTAATAGGAAAGACTGAAGTGAAGAAGGCATTGAGTACTTTGGTCTTTTCTATGTCCTTTGTCATCAGGTCCCCGTCCCATTCAGCAGCAGGCCCACATTTTCCCTCGACTACTTCTTGCTGTGCTTCTACTTGTAGAAGCCCATCTTTTTGCACTTCACATCTTTCAACAGATTCAACTCCAGATGGGCCTCAGTTTAACTGTAACAGATGATTTTAGATAGATTCAGCTAATTCCAAAGCCTCTTGTAAATTAGTCTGGCTCTAGGAGAGGTTTCAAGACTGAGTTTTACAGATGCTACTTGAAGAACCAGGAGTTGAAGAAAAGTAAAATTGCAATTCCCAAACCAACACAATTGTTGCTTTGGACCTCAGTTTCCTGAAATCTTATTTTCAAATTAATTTTTGCCAGCAAAGCAAATCAATCTCTCCTGGACGTGGTATAGCTGACAAAGCACTTAAAAATGGAGTGACCCATATGAAAACTGAAGTAACTTGTTATGTTGTTCAAACTGTCCACCTCTGGTTTTTGCCTTTCCCTGTAATTTGCCCTTAAAAGAATGCATGATACTTTCTGAGGAGACAAAATGTCATTGTTGCTCAACTGAGCTGGAGCTTATGTGAAACAGGTAGCTTATTAGAATTAGCTTGTAATTAATACAAATGTTGCTAACTATAAATATTTAATTGATTTCTGTGTAGGCAGTAAAGAAAATATTTGGTATAGATGGTTCAGTGCTCTAAAAGCACTAGGTCAGAAAATTCTGTTGCCTCACAAATCCCTCTGACACATACTACAGCACTGAAAATTACTATTGACCGCAATATAGATCTAAAGTCTGTGTGTTGCACAGTTAAAATACATGGAATGTTTAAGGGTTTAAGAACTGTCCTGGTTTCAGCTGGGATAGAGTTAATTTTCTTCATAGTAGCTGGTAAAGTGCTGTGTTTTGGATTTAGTACGAGATTAATGTTGATACCACACTGATGTTTTAGTTGTTGCTAAGTAGAGTTTACACTAGTCAAGGACTTTGCAGCTTCCTATGCTCTGCCAGGTGCACAAGAAGCTGGGAGGGAGCACAGCCGGGACAGCTGACCCCAACTGGCCAAAGGGCTATGCCATACCGTATGATGTCATGCTCAGCATATAAAGCTGGGGGAAGAAGAAGGAAGGGGGGGACATTCGGAGTGATGGCGTTTGTCTTCCCAAGTAACTGTGACACATGATGGAGCCCTGCTTGCCTGGGGATGGCTGAACACCTGCCTGCCGGTGGGAAGGAGCAAATGAATTCCTTGTTTTGCTTTGCTTGTGTGTGCAGCTTTTGCTTTACCTATTGAACTGTCTTTATCTCAATGCATGAGTTTTCTCACTTTTACTCTTCTGATTCTCTCCCCCATCCCACTGCGGGGGGTTTGACTGGGCAGCTGTGTGGTGCTTAGTTGCTGGCTGGGGTTAAACGATGACAAGAACTCTTCATGTTTTTCCTCTAACTGTGACTATTTCTTCATTTCGATGTGCTGACTCCACACATTCCCCCACTGAGTCACTTACTTGTATCATAAAACAATCTATAATCTGTATTTTACAGAAAGGTTTTAAAAAAATAATAATCTACTCCCAAATGCAAATTAGGTAAACAATGATGAACTGGGCCCATATTCAATTAAAACTGTAAGCAAATGCTCAAACATTTTACCATATGGAAGTACCTCAGAGCATGAATTAAAAATTAACCCTGTATGGGATTTACATGCTGAACTGGGAAAGCAGGTCATGTTTGTAGGACAAAAATGTGAGCGCCCAGAAGTCAAGTGCAACACTTCTGTTTACTGACTGATTCATTGTCCTCTTTTATAGCTATAGTAAGGAAGATGAGACTGGGGAATGCAGTCCTCCACGTGTGCTCTGCAGGCAAAGAGGTATTCCCATCTATACATATGCTTTACTTGCAACTTGTAGGTTTTTGATGCATGAAAAAAATTTTATACCATATGTGCAAAATGAGAGGCAGAAATGACCTTTTACTACGATTTCCATGGTGACAATCCTCATTTTGATGTCATTAAACTGTTCATTAATATTGAATTATCTACAAGGGACATCTGGAGTGGACATGATATAACAAGTAAAAGTAGAAGAAAGTGCAACTTCGTTAAAGATTGTGCTCTAATTTTTTTAGAGACATCTGTTTTAGAAAAGCTTTGTAATTTCATTGTCTTACACTGTCAGCATGCTTTACACAAGGCAAACAGCATGGGGGGAAAAACAAGTACTTACAGCCAAAGCTGTTAACTTGCAGAGAGGTTATGTCTTAGATTCTTAATCTTTGAATTTCATTCAGTGTGTCCTGGATATGAGAAGAAAAGAAATTATGCACCATTTCTTTCAAAACCAGTTTTATTTTTGAGGTATACATACATTTATGTGTATTTCTAGGTATCATACATCGCTCACATTAGCAATAACTGAAGTAAAATGTCACCTAATTCTCTACTTTTATTCTTAATATATAGCGAATAAATTAAACAGTCTTGTTATGCTGCTGTGTGAGCTACTGAGCTGTATTTGCAGCATTTGTTAAGACTGAAATCCTATAAATAAAACATCTAAGAATTCAGCTTATCTACTTTTGAGATGGCACGAATATGTTCACATATTGTATGAGCTGAAGGGATCTGGGCTTCTTAGATTGAAGAAAAATAGGTTATAATTGATAGCAGCAAATAGTGTGATCATCAAGAAAATGTACACTGTATGTATTGACTTCTAATAAACATGAGTAATGGCCCATTCTCTGTTTAGCAGAAGACACTTCAATAAGTATTCAAAGATTCTGCTTCATTAGCACTAGGAATTTAGTAATAACAGGTATGGGAGCTCCAGTGTTACCTATGAAATCTCATATTTAATGATATTTAATATTTGTTAGATTTGGTAGAAAACAAAAAGTAAAAAAAGGAATGGTTGTGTAGTAAACATTTTCATCTGCTACTGTTAATAATTTTGCATCTCTGCTGCCTTTTTTTTTTTTTTTCCCCTTGAATTGTTCTCACTCGAGGAGCCTGCTCTTTTCCAGACTAATGCATTTGCTTACATTTATGCACCACAATTATTTCACCCAAGTCAACATGTTTCTAGAATTTGCAAACCTGGAACCAAAGCATGTGTCTCAATAAGTAAGTAAATCTGATAGACTCTTTCCAAGTCTAATATCTGCCAAATGTAATGCAAATACAGTTATTTTGGGGGGGCTTTCTCTGAGGAGGTGGGTTGGTCAGACTTTACTACTTAGTAATGTGTTGTGAAATGTTACCATCTCTCCAACCTAAATTCTAAGCCCCAGGGGAAGCTGTTCCCCATCTCATCATAGCTGGGCCACTGTGGGGTTTCATGGCCCTGGCCGCTCACAGCAAACAAAACTTGTAGCCCAGGCGCTTGTAGTTAATGTTTGCAGATCTAAAGGACGTTGCTGTTGGCCACTCAGCTAAATGTATGATGCGAAACACCCTCGCTTCAGAGCAAGAGTTTGTTTTGGAGCAGTGTCCAGGATTTCTTTGGCAATTATTAATTTTGCTAAACACGGTATCAAAATAGTGTATTTAAAAGTAAAGATCACTTTTGTTATGAACTGTTTTCTTCTACTTAAAAACAGTATGGATCTTCTTCACAGTACGGTCAAGAGTCTCTGACTTAAAGCTGAAGAGATCTTATTTTGAGCCCCCATATGGCTGTGAATTAGGTAGGCAATTTTTAGATACAGAATAACTGAGGTCTAGTCTATTGTCATTGACGTCTATCAGTCCTTACAAGCATGACAGGCACAGCGTGAAAGCTGTTTTACTTTGGGATGATTGTTCTGTCTCATGCTAACGTTGCCCACATTTGGTTACATCCTTCATTATATACTTTGAGGAGTGTTACATTTCTGATTAAAGCACATAAAAGTCCACTGAAATTCTCTCAAACTATTGTTTCGTTTAGTGTAGGTGCCACAGGCATCACAATCACTTAAACATTTTTTCCTAAATGTTTGCCTGGTTGTATTTTACATTAGCCTGCCCTAAGTTACCCACATCTGAAAGGTCGTGTCAGGTTTCATTCACTGTAAGTCAGTATAGCCTCTGCTGACAGCCTGGGGGTATATACAGATCTAGTGAATCTATATGCCTTGGTTTATTAGTGCTGGAATTTGACCTATAAGAAACCTTCCATTTTTATCCTGCAGAAGCTGTTTCTTAAGCCAAGGAACCCAAATTCTGTTTTCCCTATAGTTCTTTTCTTTCTCATATATGAGCTGACTACTGAAATATTTCTGTGGTTTCTGAAAAGCATACTGTTTTTTGCTTTTTTTAAAGAAAACACACACAGACAATTTCCCACACCTACCCCCCTCCACCCACCGAAATACCGTCCGTGACCACTGATCTAAACCTTGTTAATGCCCCTCATTGTTACCTCCTGTTTGGAGCTATTCTTGATCTACCTTTTCTTTCAGAAGGAAACTCTTATAAAAATCTTTTGTATAAAGGGAGAATATTGTCATTCTTTTGAAGAAATAAAATTTCAGCATTCTCATTTCATCAGAATTTGGAACGCAACGTCCTGTGTTCAGATAGTTCCTTATCCCATTTTAGTTTTCCCTTTCAAGGTATTACTTTTTCAATTGGAACTTGACCTCACTTTTGAAATGTCATTTATGACCATGGACGGTATTAAACCATCATTAAAGGCAGCGGGCACTTTTGTCTGCAGCAGCTACCCTTTGGGACCAAAAACCGGTTCAGACTTCTCTCTAATCCTGCTCGGATGCAGGAATGTACCGTGAGAATCCGACAAGACTCTAACATCAGACCAGTTTTGATGGTTTTATGCAGTTTACTTAAAAAAAGTCAGGTTAATGCAAACGTTATAAACCTCTAGATATCACTCCTGAATCACTGCAGTATTTCATTTGAATAGCATAATGTGAAACTGCTTATAGAAGGTGATGGCCAATTAAACATAAAAGAAAGGTAGAGACAGATCTTGTATGAGGCTGGATAATACATATGAAGAAGTCTGCTGGCAGAGTTATATCAGTAACTGAACATTTTGGCAAGAATTGATGTTATTGGTTCATCAAGCAAAGTCAGTTGTACTAACAAAAGCGCGTTATCAGCCTTACTGCGTCTATACTGGAAGGATAGTGGAGAATTAATGAAAAAAAAAAAACCCGATAAAATTCACTAGTGTTTCTAAGTTGGAACTTTTTTTAGAGTGGGTTGAAAATGATTTTTTGTGAAATAACTACTGCTAGGATTTCTATTTTCTGGGCTTTCATTCCCTCCTCCTATTCATGATTTGCATTCTACTGGCCTCCTTAATCTAGTCTTTAAACCATTTCTATCAGACTAAGATCAAACTATCTCATCTTGGTATTATAATATTAATATGCTTTGTTGTTTTCAGCTTGGCAGTCTTGTTCAAGAATGTACATCGTTTATATTCAGGTAAGACTTTATTTGCATGAAGTTCAAGTGCAGCAGCTTTTCTATTTTCCCTGGAACGTTTTTCACATTTTAAACATGTAACCATTCTAGATCACCTTTTCCATAGCTTGTGTAAGTCTATTTAAAATCAAATTTGCTCTAGGCAATAAACCAGCCTAGAGCTGAAATGCTGACTGTGACCCTTTGGAAAGACGTAAAGAATTTATCAGAAGAAGTGTTGTGTCCCTTTGGCAATGTCACAATTAATTATCCTTGTGACATTGTATATCTAGCATCTATATTGCCATCAAATGGCCAGGTTGAACTAAAATGCATTCTGCTACTCCATATTTCATACAGAAACTATTTTAAAGTTAAGCAGATATTGTTGTTGTAGAAACTGTAGAAAATTGTAAAAACTTACTGCAAAACTCTGCTAAGGCGGATGTAGTCATATATTTCCAAGTCCACTGTTAATCTAGCATTTTAACTTCTCATAAATGTTATGGTGCATACCTTCTGATGTTATCTTAAGCTGTATGTTTAACCAGAAAAACAGAAGTGGAAAACACAATTTATCTACAAGTAAATTGTAGCTAATCTTGTGATTGCTTAAGGTGGATTTTACCTGCTGCGCCTGGATATATGGCTTGGTGTTGGGGGACTGACAGAGAGCTGTTCTGGCAGCTCTGCTTGAACTAAACTCATTACTCTTGGATTCTTCCCTGAGGCTATTTCTACCCCATTTTGTACAACTAGAGCAACATGAAGAGACTGAAGTTTTGCAGAGACTTGAGTCTATGACATGGACTACTAATTTATCTAACGTTTTTTTTGTATAAGTAGCTGGTTTTCCTTATGACTCACTAAGTTGTCCAATCAGATCGTCAGAAGGAACATGTTATTATTAAGGTCTGAGAAGGCATGTTTGAGGTGTTTCTTTTGTGTTTTTAAATCTTTTATGATAAACCAATATTTTTTGTAATATTTCATGTTACTTAATTTTTAGGTTGAAGTTAAATGTGGGAAATGATCAGCAAATTAGATGAGTGTCAAAACCAAAAACCATCATGAAAGCTGTTTTGCTACCTTTACAGACACAGTCTGTAATGATAACATTTTAAAAAATTAGAATACCTATTTCGTACACAGAAAGCTGTTACTGTTTCATGAACGACAGAAGTCCTTCACGATGAACATAGTATTTCTCTTTCTGTTTACCATGGTTTTTACCTATCCAGAAAAGTTACCATTGTTTTCACATGCAACTTAAGCAATGTCCAAAGAACTAACTGGATTATTTAATAAATATACAGTGGTTTCAGGTGGATGTTATATTGATAAACCTGTTTATGACTCCACATGTAAAGCATCAGCAAAAAAGGTTCAGTCTAAAATACGCACAAGTCTCCAGCAGAAAAATATTAGCAATAAAAAGCGTATGGAGAGCAGCCTAGGATAATACCGTTCATAGATAAGAACCTTCTTTGATATAGGTTATTTCAAGTAAAAACATTGAAATGCAACTGGATTTAGGCATAAAATGAGATAATATTTCAAAAATTCACTACTAAAATAATTACATCTGGAAGCAAATATTTGATAAGCACTTCTTACATACATCACAGCTATAGCTTAACACTTGAAATTGAACTCATTTAATAAGTGGCATCTTCACAAATCACATCTATGGGATATTGATTTGGATGCTAAAAATGAGCAGGTCCAAAATTAATGACCACTTTTCAAAATGTAGTTGTACTAAAATGTTCTGGGGCAAGTCTAGCTGTATTTGGTGAATTTCCATTTCCACATGATTGCTTGTTTAAGAACCTGGACTGATTTATCAGTCGTGGAAGTAGTTTTCAGTTTCTTGCCCTGTCAGCAGCAAGACACAAGACACTGACATTATATGCAATTATATATAACAGCAGCTTATTGCTATTTAATTTTTCCAATAATAACGATCTATTTCACCACAATAATGATATTAGATCATAATTTTAAGAATTTTATTGAAAATCACAATTTTCAACCATCGCATGAGAGAACACTTACTGTAAGGAACAGTTTTTAAGACTCAGGACTTAAAAAATAGCTCTCATTTGTTCTACCTATTTCAGATGCTCTGTGTTCAAATGTGTTTCATTGACTGCTTATATACTGGTGACCAACTACCAGAAAGATGGACAGAAGATGAGAGACGTTTGTGGCTCAGCTAATTACTAGTAAGTCCACCTGTAGTAAGATGTGCGGTTATGGGAGGGAGCATGATTTCTGTGAGGTAGTGGCTATTTACCAAATTCATTGCTGGGGTCCTGGGGATAAATGCCAGGCACTGTATCCCACTGACGGTCCTGCTCCCGTCTGACCACACGAAACAGTGGCTGGACTTTGCTGCTGTGAAGTGCAGACTTGACATCTCCTGCTACTTCTGGTGACATATCACTTGGGAACTTTGGCCCTCAACGTCTGTGGTGGCCAGTGTTGGACAGCCAAATTGTGAATGCAGGTGGCTGCACTCTTGAATGCATAAGCTTATTTCTTTTGCACTGTCTGCACATGTAAGCTTCTGTGTGGAAGCTGCCCTCCAGAGACTTGTTTCAATTCTCTCCCACTACTCTGGTCATTTATAGCAGCTGTGGGTGTCTCCAAGGCTATCAACTGATCTCTGTCTTGTTCCTCTCTGCTATTTCTCCAAGCATCATCTCGGTGTCCAGATGGAAGAGTAACCCTCTAAGTCAGGGCTCAACACGAAACACATGTCCCTACAGCGTGCCCCAGAGAGTGACTAGAATTGCTGTCATTGCTTTGTAATCTTCCAGGCCTGGCAGGCTCTGTGAGTTGTTTATACAATCAAATATCAGCCATGCTGAAATTTGCATCAGTTTGCTGAAGGATGCTTACATCCAGGAGACTCGGGATGCACGCTGTGACTGACCCTCACTTCCAGCTATTGCTCAGTTACATGACTGTGAATGGTGTAGGCTCCTTTCTGCCAAGCCTGGCCTACCTCATTACCGTGGCACCCAGGGGACAGTTAAACCAGGTTCTCAGCTCCTGCTGGCCTCCACAGCGTTGCTTTGGGTCGCCCCAGATGCCACCACAGCCTGCCTTGAGCCTCCTGAAAGCTGCTTCTCAGGTAGGCACTTATTGCCCACTTAATGAAGGTTCCTTAAACAGTGAATGTGTGGGACTGCTGCCTGTCCACGCTAACTTTAAATAATTGGATGGATGCAGTCTGGGTGTTAGTAAAAAATAATGGTATTCAAGATAATTTTTCAAATTTATTAAGAGAGATAATGTCCCCATTTATAATGACTATGCAACACAGTTTGTGACTGTGTTGGAGGGACTAAACCTTCATCCTGATAAATTACACTTTGAAACGCATTTACTTGTCTTGAAACATTATTTCTCTGTGGTTTTTAAAAAAATGTTTTCTGCTTCTGAAAATAAACAAGTTATCAGAAAGAGGGTACGTTTTGTTATAAAACTGTTTTGTTTCTATTCAAGCAGAATGTATTTGGAAGATGCATTTTCTTAATTTGCTAACTAATAACGTCATTCTTTTTCTTTAGAGATAATTCTAACACCTTAATAACCCTGTAGGATACTTATTAAAATGTAAGAGATTAAATTCTAATGAGCACACTACAGCCCTCTTCTTGAAAGGGCTTCCAGGAAGGGATCGCTATAAGAAAAAAAAAGATTAAATTCATTTTCCAATCTATAACAAGAGGCAGAATGTAGTACGTAGCTGTAACCACCTACGTGAATAACCATAAATTAAGTAGTGTTTCCCTGGTTAGCCAGCCATTTATCCCCTAAACTGCTATGCATGAGCAGGCAGAAAGTCTGCATTTTTCCCCAGAATGAATGATTTGGAGACTTTGCTATATATCAGCCTTAATAGTACTTCTTGTATAGAGGTACTGATGGATTTACATTAAAAAGGATATCAGGACCTTTGTCAAGCTTGTAGATAACCTATAGAAGAGGACACACAATGCAAACACCTTCTGCATTGCTGTACAACCAGAAAATGACCTGGTGGGGGGAAGACAGCATCGCAGAGCCACGGTGGTAAGGCTACCAGATCACAGAGATCCTCAGAGGAGAACGGGCTGTGGTCATCATTATAGTTCTACCCAGGAGTGAGACGTTTTATACTCCCAGCTTTCTCTAACACTGTTAGCACCTAGGCTGTGGATTCACTGTAGTAAATGAAATTCAGTATCTACGGTAAATAATTCACTCTCAGTCAAAATAAAAAGAGGTTTTCCTAGGAAGTTCAATACAAGCAGAACAGAGCTCGTAATACAGTTCTTGACCAACTTGAGAGGGGGAACATAAAAACAAATCTGTTTCCTACAGATCAGGAAATACCTGGGGATTATGGTTTACTGCTGAAAAGATCAGCGCTGATTTGGGCACATTAGGAAAAGCCATTAATATACTTGCAACAAAAAATATTGTAACGAGGTACAACATATAAAATGTAAAAAATGAAAGTCAATTAAAACGTTTTATAAGAATTGTGATGTAAATATCCTATTTCCCTAGTGTATCATATGCTATATGATACAGTAACATGCTATTTAGTAACACAAAGCAATAAAATACAATTGATGGGGAGGACATTTTAATTACCAGTGTTCAAGTTGAGTATTATTGTGAATCTCCCATAAAACCTGTACTCCCAAATTATGAACTAATTTTTGCCAAGTGATACAACATAATTAAACTAAAAACAGTACACAAAAACTGTTATGATAACCAGGTGATCAAAGGTAAAGCAGTTATTTATTACATTACTATTCTCCCCTCACACCAAACAAATAATTTAGAACAATTTAGTTGAGAGGAAAGTAGTGCAGTGGACATGGGGTATATTGCATTAAGATGAAAGAAAAATATAAGGAAAATGTAGATATGCTTTTGGAGTGCTGAAAGCATTATAAGAAAAGGAGCAGGAGTATGTGTTGTATTTACAGGGGATAAAAACAGAGTGTACTACTAATGGAAAGGTGAGCAATAAACAACATAAAAGGTTAGGCAAAGCAAACAGAATGCAAGAGAAGACAAAAGAGTAAAGTAAAATTAGAAAGAAAAATAACCTGGAAAATAACCATGCCATTGCTTCACCAAAGTTGAAAGACACCCCCCACCCCACCCCTGTTTTTTTTTCTTGTTGGACTCCACACAAGTAAAAAGATACAGTTATTTGCCTACAAGCCATGCAATCCAGCATGAAGTCCAAGGCAACAGACAAAATGAATGTAGTGGAAGAAATGGGTAGAGTAACGGTGATACGCTCATATCGTTTTATGTATTGTGGTACATCAGTCGATTGGACTGAAATTCTTTAAATTATTTTTTTAAAACTTGACTCTAGATGAAAATGCAAGAAGGATGGCGATAAACTTCAGCAAATCCAGCAGAGGTTGGGACAGGTTGCCCAGAAAAGGCTACGGATTCTCTATCCCCGGAGGTTTTCAGCACCCAACTTGGAAAAGCCCTGGACACGTCGATACAAATCCAGGGAAACCTTGCTTCAGGCAAAAACATGGACTAGAGACCCGCCGTGGGCCCTCCAGCCACAGTGAGTTTGTGATCCCTTAACTTTGTACAAGCTACGATTCTGTACGTATCACAAGCACTATCTCACTAATGTTAATTAGCAGATGTACTTTTGTAACTGAAATGTGCCTTGAGAAGAGATTTGCCTCCAATCTACAAAAGGTGCATAGGAATTGATGAATTTAAAACAGATTCAATCAGAAATGGTGAGAATAGATAGCCATGAACAGATGGCATCATTGGGAGGAGGGAAAAAAAAACAAAACGCAAAACAACCAAACAAAGAAGAGAGATGGAAAAGCAATGAGTTGAAAAATTAGTTCAGTTATTTCTTGTTACATATGAACTAAACATATATTTATAGTGGTATAATTCCACCGATTGTGATGATGCATGATATCTCTTAAAACAAAAATAGTAAGATGCATAACATTTACATTCAAGATAGCCTAGCTTTTCATCAATAACTATTTTGTACTAGCTTTGCAGCATATATAATTTTAAAATTTTGACTTGTCTTTCCAATTCTTATATCTTTTATCTACTCTCTGTGCTCATTCTTTCAACTCCCAACCATATCTCTTAGCTTTTTTTCCTATCTGGCTACAAAGTTGTTGTAAAAGACAACACAGATAAAATAGCAGAATAATGAAAGTGGATATCCCCTCTGGTGAGATCTAGATTTCCTCAGTGGAGAATATATGACCTTCTTTCCTTTTTGACACTTGAAAGCTTTCTTTAATAATGTCATTTCAGCCTAATTTTATACAGTCAGCACGTTAGATGTCTTTTAGAAGTACTCCCACCTTTTATTGTTTTTAGCAACCAATTAGTTCCCAGCCCAACTAGTTCCAATTGCTCAGCTGTATACTGGGGATTTGGCAGGTATAGCACGCTGGAATAAATCACTCGCCTTCTGCCCCTTGCAGTCTTAAAATACAAATCAAAACATAGATGTAGATGTGTGCAGTGACAATGGAAGAACCAAAACAACAAAATGCATCCGTTTACCTCTTCTTACAGTCACCCCACGTAAACCTTTCTAATGCCAGGATGTTGTTTTTCTGGAAAGAAAAGAAGCAATCATTTAAGGAATTTTATAATTAGGAAATATTTCTACTACTACTGCAGGTTAATACTATGCTTTCCTCTGCTAGATCTGATCGCATTTAATTATCTTCTGTCCTTGCAAAGCCACTTGATGATGTGACTCTCTTGATTATAAGAAGGTTGTACACAGCCAGCAGAGGTCAAGTTCCCAACGGTCACATAGTACGTCAGCGGTGCCGGTTGAAGTAAATAGAATTACTTCTATGTACTTTAAGTTTGAGCACATGGCTAAGCCCTGCTTTTTTTCTTTTTCTGTGTTCTTTTTTATTGAGGTCACTTTGACTGTTTCATTCTGTTTGTGCTTTCAGTCTCCATTTTTTTACTGAGGACATTGTAGGCCGAGCAGGAATTCCACATTTTCAAGTGGCATACTGAAAAGTGATTTCCTGCTTAAAAGTTTCCCTCTTTATTAAGTACTTTCTGGAAAACATCTTAGTTTGTTCTGATACAGGATGACTGAGACTCAAAGGTAGTTCTGTTTCCTGCAGCCACGGGCAGAGGCTAGATACCTAGATAGCCTAGATACCATATCTAGATACAAGTCTAACTTTAATGGATAAAAGATGTTAAACTGAAATGCTATGTGTCTGACTACTCATGAAAGAATACCCATAGTAAATCATATAAACAAACAGATCAACAGTACAGAAACATTCTTTTTCTCTTTGAATAGTGTAGTTATCACATTATTTGATGGGCCGAAATGCATTTACCTGACAAAATGGATTAAAATCATAAAGCTGTAATAAACGCGTGAGTATACTGCCTTTCATCTTTCTGTCCGATCACCCAGTTGGACAAATGGGGCTTGTAGTTACTTGCCTCCTCTTTAACTCATTTGCCCAAGGCAACAAACCAGAGAAATTACAGGTAACGGTTTATCAAACGCTTGTGGTCAGTTAACTCTCTCTCTACCTGTCACTAGGCATCATTTTATTAACAGAACCTTGACCCAGGTGTGCTAGTAGCCTGAAAGGTCAGAAGGTAGGATGCAGCTGTCAAATAAGAGATGGATGATGTGCGTTTTATGTTTTAAATGCACGTTAGTGTATCTGAGAGTGAACGTGCTAATAAAAGGCGACATTTTATCAACGATATTGTGGAAGCCTTGTGAAAAGATCTCAGCAGTTTTACCATGTGATATGAATGGACAGGAGGAAAGACTTTGTGGTTAATGCGCAGGGGCTGTAAGCTTGCATTCGAATTTCCTGCGGTGGAAGTGTGCATCAGCACGGGACGGAATCAAAATCAACAAGACCGTGCATAACACGCAGTTTGCTACACAAGCAAGCTTTGATAAGTAAGAATAATGATGGTTGAAATACATTTTTATTAGATATAAATCATTTATAAACCCATTTTAGATTTTTATATTGTTCTCTTATTGGTATAATAAATCAATTTTGTTTAATAGCTACTGAAATTATACATTTTAAAATGTACCCTCACATACATGAGGAAGGAATTTTCTCTTAACATGTGAAACTGTCCATAACGTTCTGTGGTGGTTTTCTTTTTAGCGAGGTAGAAATTGAGGAAATAATCACAATTTAAATTTGCATTTAAAATTTTTATTCAAGTAACTAAAATGATATTTATATTATGAAAATTCAAAAATATTTAAGATTTTTAAAGACATCTTAGTTTAATCTTTACCTTTGTCACTGTATTCAATGAAAAGTTGAATAAACAGTGTAAATACCGATGAAATAAAAGCCTGCTTTCCATTGTACCCAATAAATAAGACTGTTTACTGTCATTTTAATTTCTCTTAATTTCTTTTTTTTTTGTTTCATGCCCCAGCATTTAACTTCGTAGCAGTACAAGAAGCTCTTGAAATGAATTCATAAACAGGACAGTTTCTAGTTAAAAAAAAAAAAAGGCAAGAAGAAAAACTTGAATATTTTGTGTTAGATGAGATAAAAAAAATCTTTTAGGTAAAAAGATTGAAAAATTAGTTTATCTATGGATTCTGTTTGCAGTTTGTGTACTGTTTAGTTGGTTTAGATTTTTATAAAATAATAACGAAAATAAAAATATAAAATCTGAAAAATGAGGTAAACATGGCCATACAATCATTACTGCAAATTATTGAAAAAAACAAAGCCAATCCAAACCCCCCCCAAACCAAACATACTCTTTTTTTTTATAGCAATTACTCTTTTTTTTTTTTAATAGTTTTATTATCTGTATAAAAATGCTTTGTGAAGTATAAGGAAGTAAGAATTTATTCCGGGTGACTCATGTTAGATGACCTCTGAAATTAACGTACCTACTTTACAGGTTATGTGTCGTTCACAGGCACATTTTAAACTGTTTTATGGGGCAGCAGCTTCTGCCAGTTGCTTCCGTGATGAAGAAGATAGGAATTTTCTTCTTGTTAAACATTGAGGCTTTTCTCACAAAGCTGCTCAGTTTTGCTCCCCTCAGTTCAACATCCACAAACGCAGGCCCTGGCCCTGCATCGCGTTGTGTTCGTGAAGGTGGCATCAGTTTGCCACGTCTAAGTGCCCTTCCCTCTTCTGCACAGAATTTTTCAAATGTTTTTGTTTTAAATGTGTTGGGTGGTGTGTTTTTGTTTTTTTTTCTCTCACTAGGCCTTGGATGGTCTAAAT
The DNA here is from genome assembly GCA_020745775.1 of Theristicus caerulescens. Taxonomy (NCBI): domain Eukaryota; kingdom Metazoa; phylum Chordata; class Aves; order Pelecaniformes; family Threskiornithidae; genus Theristicus; species Theristicus caerulescens. The sequence goes on along the minus strand of CM036561.1, from coordinate 120,371,776 downwards.
ACACCCAGACCATTAGACAAATACCAATTTCCTATCAATCAGTCTCATTTTCATGCTCATTGTTTCAACAGAACATGTTTAAGCCTTCTGAGCATTGCTTTAGCCTACCATGTATACAGCTCACTACAGTTTTTGCAGAAAAATAATCTCCTACTTTGCAGCCTGATTGGTTTTCATCCAAGTATTGAAATGCTGCTTTTTAGATAAATTTTCCCACCACATTTGATACTTCTGATCATGTCTCTCAATCGTTTCTCTCAAAGATCGCCGTCTTTGACTTCCACACTTCCATCATAGTGCCTCTGCTTTTGCTGTTCTGGCCGTTGCGCTGGTGGGTTTTGTGTAGACTTGTCCTCCGTTCTCCACTAGCATCTCCTGGGATTTCTGTTCATGCTCACTCTACGCCCTTGCTGTAAATCTAGTGTCGTCCTTGAACAATCATCTCATCCATTTACATGGACAGTTAAGTGTCTGCCTAGAGGCACAAGTTAATTACTGTATTGTGTGTTATACAAATTAGTATTGTGTCTAAGCATCAATCCACTTTTAGGACGCTATCTGTTGGGAGACATTCCTTGCTTGGTAACAATGGGCAGACTTTCCACTTCAGGCTAAATCTCTGATCAGCGATGTTATGAAAAAGAAAATAGAATGTATTTATATTTGATGTTATGCCCCCGTGCCTGCTAGTCTGTTGCAGGAAGAAAAAGACAGAGGCTACGTTTTGTTCCCTGCTTTCCTTAGAGTTCATTGCAGTGTGTTAGTGTCACAAATCAGCAGAATATACCTCACTCAAAACAGAGAGGAAGCAAGATGTTTTATTGAGGTAAAATAATAATTTGATAGAGTTCAATGACTTCAATGGAATTTAACAAAGTTTAACAAGGGTTTGCTGAGGTTCAGTTAAGTTTGATGGCAAGGTTCACCTTATTAATTCCTGCACGGAAGAAACATACAAACGAAAATTGAGTTAGAATTGAGTTAGAATGATTCACACAGAGACTGGAGACGCAAAGGGTAAGGAAGACCCTCCTGTTGAGTCACAAGGTTCAGAGTGGACCTCCTTGCTTTCTAAACTCTTCATGGACCCTAGGTGTGGCTAGGTCTAATCTTAGTCTCAGACTTGGACAACTATTTATGTCCAATAGAGTTATCTGTACAAAGTTTATAATAATTATTACTGAAGTAGCTACATGGATTAGTAATGTGTCATTAATATTAATTCAGCATGCTATCAGTCACTTACCAAAGATCTGCCATTGGTACAAGGTCTCTGCCTCAAGGAGCCACCCTCAGAGGTGTCCCAGCTCAAGGGGAGGTCACCGCCATGTAGCCACGCTGCCTGGCATGGAGAGCTGCAAGAACGCTCGCGTAGGCTGTCGTATTTACGGAAGAAAGTGGTTGGCTCGTAGTCAAATTACATGCGATGGGAAAAGTATGCAGGAGACTCCTTGTACCCACAACTTCCTTTGTTCCTTGATAAATGAGTCTTGGAAGAGCCACCTGCTATTCATGTGTCAATCGCGTGATCGGTGTCCCAAGCTCATGCGCATCGATGCCCACTGTGTCACCCTGCTCCTTTGTGGGTTTTCAGAGAACAGATTGAAACTGGAGGAGTTCTCAGCCCCGCTATGGCTCAGGCCTTTACCTCCTTTGGAGCCCGTACCAAACTACCGCTAGTTTGGTTAAGGGGTCGAGTGCATCCACCACAGTTAGTCTGCTGCCAGCATCCACGGAGCAGGATTATTATTCTCGTCGTATGGACATTTTCTTTCCTCTGCTGACTGAGAGCCACAAACTTGTCAGAGAGAAAGTCTGATCTATTTGTACCTTTGTCCCTTTAAAATTCATTCATGGCAGGCTTTACATGTAGTCAACCAGGGGAAAACATCTTTCTTTATAAAGAAATTAGGTGTGTTCCCCAAACAGCATTTCTAACAGCCAATTTCCCATATATTATTCTAGCTCTGGCTGTGGGAATTGCACGCTTGCAGACAGCTGTGGAATGATTATTCATGTTTCATATCTACACAGCTGAACGTTTTGTTCCTATTCTGGAACAGTGTGGAAGACCTAGCCTGAGTTAGCTGGGAAATGACTTACGATTTTACTTGACCTGGAGGATCAGTGATCTTTAGAAGGCTGAAGGCCTCCAAAATCAACAAGTGTAAGAAGCAAAGGACAGGTCATGCTCATACTGAAGTCAGTGACATAATTTCTTACTGCTTCAGTGGAATCAATTGTACCACCAGCAACTGGGGGGTGGGGAGTAAAATGCAGTAATAATTTTCTTACTGGAACATTTGAACATTTCTATTTTCAAGTTGAAGAAAGTTTTACTCCCATCTTTTATCTGGTCTTCCATTTTGGTGCTAGTGTAAACATCAGGCTTCATAATTTTTTTCCTTTTATATATGTACATACTTTCTTCACATATTTTCCAAAATTACGGCTATTGTAGCGGCTTTTACAAATGAAACTGAAGAATGCGTACAGATGCCGTTTACAGGAAGAGAGTGAAGTTCTCTCTCTCTCCCCTTCTGGTCCAATAAACATTGATTTATAAAATGTGGGACAGATCCCACAGGACACTAGAATATTCAGTAGCTTGGTAAATATGCAGTGATCTAGGATATGGGTTCAAATATTTGCTCCACATCACACAAGCAAGCATGATTTAAACTAAGATCTCTTTTTTTTTAGTGCCTGTTTACCTGTTGGCTTCTCTCTCATTTTTATTATCAAGATGAGAAAACTGCTTGGGCTACCAAAGCACATCACCTGGCCAAAGTGAAGAAATCAAGTAAAGATAGAAGATAATATACGCTTAGGAGCTGATGTAATCTGAATGTTAACATATGCTTTGTAAAGAGGAATCTCAGTCTGATTTTTAACTGGTTAAAGGTAAATTCTGAGTGCTCCCTCGCATCAGTAAGCGTGATAAGCCTAAGGATTTTGCTGTAAGGAATTGTACCGTGACCTAAGATTAATGGCAATAGTAGAGGTGCTAATGTGTTTGTTTATCAGAAACGATGAGAAAAGAAGTTGTTGCTACGTTGTGCCTCACCTTCCTTTACTACAGGTCAACCAAAAGAGTGTATCACCAAAGAATGGCCTGTTCTTGGACAGAAGGTGTACATAAGTACTCTCTATATGATTTAGCTGAGCTGATGGTACGTTTTTCGTGCGGACAGATGCGGACACCTTCCTACACTTGACTTCAACCAGACACGTCCCACCGTGAGCTACTCCTTATAGGTAAAGCTGCGTGGGTTCATAAGCGTTATATGACAGATGAAGGCTGCTACGATGTCCTCTGTCATCACAACCCCTCGTAGCTCCCGCGAAGCTTCACGCCAGCACCTGCTGCGGTCCAGGGCCAAATCCCTTCACCTGCACCAGGAAGCACCTTGACCTGCACTTGGAGGGAAGTGGAGCTAGGAGGATCCCCACAGCTGCAGGGAAGCTTTTATATTTATTTATTTATTTAGTCTATAGAAGTTTGCGTGTTTATTTAGACAAGGAAAAAATTAATCTGAGTAAGGAAAATGGAGAGTGAAGGAGGCCCCGAGGTGCGCCTTCCCTGACCTTCGGTCCCCGGGTGGATGTTGCCCTGGTTTGCGGTGTGGGTCCGCAGCGGCGAGCGGTGTTTTCCACACCATCGCTGCGGGCAGATCAAGGTGCGGAGCCCCCCGCACCGCCAGCCCGCACGCCGCCACTCCAGCGCCTCTTTTTAAACCGACCGCGGCAGCTGTTTCCCCCCTCGTCCCGGAGGCGCCGGGGCCGGCTGCGGTGACAGCGGTCCCCACTCGCGACCGGGGAAGCCCGGGAGACGGCGGCGGGAGGCCGCGCCGGGCCGGGTTCTGCCGCCCCCCGGGCCCCCGCAGGCCGCGGCCCCGACGCCGTCGCTTAGCAACGGCTCCCGGCCAATCGGCGGCGCGCTCGGTAACGGCCGGCAACCCGGAAGCAGAGGGCGCTGTGCTCCGCCCCCCACGGGGGAGGCGGGGCCGGCGGCGGGACGGGACCGGAGGGGGGGGAGGGGGGGCACCGAGAGCGGCGCCGCCGCCGCCGCGCAGAGCGGCCACTGTCGCACCCAAGCACCCACCACGCCTGCCCGTCCCGACGGCCCCCCGTAACCCGCCCCCCCCCGCCCCCCGCCACCCGCCACACACACAACCCAGCGCCGCCGCCCGCCCCGCCGCCGCGCTCAGGCCCCTCCTGGCCGGTGCGTCCGTCGGGCCCGGTCCGGCGGCGGCAGCGGCGGCGGACGGAGGAGGGGGCTGCTGAGCGGCGTCTGCCGGAGCCAACGGGCGGCGGGGAGGGGGGCGGGCGCTGCGGGGGTGTCGGGTTAGAGCGAGGCGTGACCCAGCTGACGGGCGCCGTGCGGAGCCGGGCGGCGGGCGCGGAGCCGGAGCCGGCGGGGAGCAGCAGCAGCAGACAAGCGGCGCACGGCGTCGGTAGCGGTCGGCTCTGGCGCGGCGTCTCGTCCACCCCCTCGTGAGCCTGGGGAACCTGCAGCTCAAAGCCGCCGCCAGCCACACCACCATGTACCCCGGCAACAAGCGGAAAAAGGTCTGGCGGGAGGAGAAAGGTATTACCGCCCTTCCCGACGCCCGGGCCCGGGCCCGCTTCTCCCGCCTTTACCTCATGAGGGGAGCTGGAGGAGGGGGGTCCCGTTCCCTCAGAGCCGCCGCCTCGCCGGGGGGTGCCCGGCCGCGCTTCCCGCCTCCCGGCGCTGAGGTGACGGGGTGGGGGAGGGGGGTGCTCCGTGCTCTCCGCCGTTGCCCTCGGGGTCTCCCACTTGAAACACCCCAAAATCCCGCACACCCGGGGTCCCCCCACGCCTCTCGGCAGCCCTCCGGGCTGCCGAGAGGCGTGGGGGGACCCCGGGTGTGCACAATTTGGCGGTGTTTCCCCCCCACCTCGCTTATCGCTGACTAACTTTGCCTGTGAGGAGAGGGGCCCTGGGGCTGAGGGGGGCGTGAGGGGAACAACCCCTCTCCTGAGGGCTTCCCGCCTCCGAGTCACCTTGTGGAAGTATTTCAGGCCGAAAAGTTAGGCACATGCCGTCAAAACGTGCCTTTTCTTTTCTTTTAATGCCTGTGTTTTTCCAGGAAAATTATGGTTGATTGGTATCACTGGCGTAACGCACCTGAGTTTAGCTTCTAGTGTTGGCCAGCTGGGGGGAAATGTTTGGGGTATGGGGGCTCTCAAAGCACCCCCCCCCATAAGAAATATTTCCTCCTTTTTTATTTATTATTTTTTTTTTTAGGACTCCTCACCCTGCGTAGTCTAGGTCTGTAACACCCCAAGCGTCAAACTCCAGAGCATGAAAGCCGTGGGACAAGCATTTTATGCAGGCTTTGCCATTTTGATACTTTGTGTTGATCACCTGGAGAGCAATGTAAATATTAAAAGAAATTCACACAGTGGAAGCATAATATTTACATCGCCTAGGAGGAAAGCTTCTTGCCCGGTGTGTTTACAAATAATCTAGAAATATACAAGGAGGAGAGGAAGAAAAACAAACACACACCAGCGGGTCATCTTTTAAGTTTTCTTTCTTGTCTTCCATCACCCCTATGACTGCGTGTGTGTTTCAAGCCAGGAAGGCAGCAGGCTAGTTTGAGGGATAGGATTCATCCTTTTTGTCTGTGGCAGAAATCAAGTGCACCTTTCTAAGGAAAAAATGTTAAATAAATTGATTTCTCTGTAGGTTAGCTGCTCCTGTCAAACTCCTCTCAAAGGAACTGAGTTTTCTTGCATATTCTTTTCTTTCAAAACTGTCTTACAAAGCATGTTTCTGTAGTCAAGGTGAAGCGACAGATTTCTACCAGACATCTAAGTTTCTGTTTTTGACAGAGAAGATATAGTTAAATCTTCTCAGGCATTACTTACATGTGATCAACTATAACTGACTTTCCCTGTACAAATCCTTAATGCTGTGTGTTGTTAACTTCAAAAAATGCTGGTTTTGTGCTGGGGGCAGAGGGGGAAAGGTTTGTGGTAGGCTCTGGTGAGCATTCCTGTTACTCCTGCTTGTCTCTTCCAGCTCCTCTGCTGCTAGTGCAAATGCATAGCCTGCCCTGTGAACTCAAACCTTCGGTAAGGAGGGTCCAGCGGAGGGGCTTGGAAACCCGAGATGCAGGCATGCTTTCGTTGTCTTAATCAGCTGTGAGGATGGTGGTCTCCATCAGTACGGTGATGTTGCTGAATGCAAACCAGAGCTGCTGGTGAGATTTTCCTTTCCAGGGAAGCACGTTTGTGAGTGCTAGCTGGCCAGAACTCGGCGTCTCTTTGCCTAGTGAGAATGAACAGCATTTGTCTGTCTTTTGCTCCAGTAACTGCTTTCCAGCACCGTGCTGATGATGCTGGCCCTGGGTATTTTGAGTGAGGAGGGCAGAAAAAACTTCCGTATTTATTGTTGGCATTGCTCTTCAGCTTGTAGCCCTATGTGACTGTTCTTACTAAATACATTCTTTACCGGAGAGAGACAATAGAAGCCCATCTTCTTTCCTTCCTACCCAGATTGTACTTTTGAAATCAACTCTTTTGTTAGGTCTGCATTTGCCTTTCCCAGGTACTCCCACCCCCCTGTAAAGCTGGCTGTGCTCACGGGTTTTGCTCTTCCCACAAAGCTCTGAGTGCAACCGTTCTCAGCCTTTTATATTCTGAAGAACTTTCTTTTTAAAAAGAAAAAGCACTGACTGCTAAATATCGAGTTCAAACCCACTGACAATACGCTGGCTTTTCTTAATTACTTTCTTAGTAATTAAGGGTTGGTCTACGTTCTCCCAGGGTGGATCTTGCTTGAGGACAGCTGAAAGAGAGTAGGAGCGGGACTGGAGTCGATTTCGGAGGCTTAGACACAGGACTGGTCTGCCTGCAAACTTTTAAAGGCACTTCATAAAGCAGAAAACTGTACTTGCAGCTAAGGCTGTTGGAAGCATCTTCCAGGAGGTTTGTGTATAATTAAGACTCAGTTTAAATTCTCACTGCTGACTCGCAAGAACAAAGTTTTATAAAACCTTCCTACAGAGAGGAACTTGTGTTTTGAAGGCACAGAACTGCCTCTGTTACCTCTTCAGCAAACGCAGTCAAAATTCCTCTGGTTGTCAGTGCCTCAAACCTGACACGCAGAGAGGCACACTCTCTCGGGTTTGCCTTTCTGTAGTACTTCTAACGTGCACGTTAAATACGTGGTGTTTTGTATGCTTGAAGATCAAGTAGTGGAGTTAAGTGCCTGTCTGTTGTGCATAATGGCGATCCTAATCACATCAGCTTTACTTTTTGCATTTGTAAATACACAGTTAAGATACAAAGCTGAATAATGGGAGAGAAATGTCTTTGTCAACTGAAGAAATCCGTAATACTGTCAAAAATATAAAAATAAACTTATTTTGATAAGAGAGTCTGTGCTCAAAACCTGCCTTTGGTTATTGGACTGTGCTGATTGCAGCCTGAATAATTATGAAACTTTATTTTGCGAAAAACCACCCCAAAATCCAGTGACAGTGATTTTCTTTCTTTTTTTTTTTTAAGGCTTGATCTGAGAAGCAGTTTCCATGTTCAGCTTGCTCACTGCTCCTTCAACTTAAGATGAAAATATTCTTTTCATGTCCATCTAGTCCTTTATGCCAAAGGCAAATAATATGGGTCTAGCCCTCCCCTCCACCTGTAAAAACTCTTGAATCATCAACGAACATTTATTACTGATTAATGTGCCAAGAAAAACTATTAGTATAGTAGTAATAGTACAGTGTCACTGGTAAAAACAGACCCAGGAACTTGATTAGCATATGGGCATCCTGATATGCTCAACGGTTTGTTTTCCACCCCTCACTTTTGGAAGGGGAAAAGCTCTGCATTTTGTGCTGAACTAACCCTAAGCATTGATGAGGTGGGGAGGGAGAAGAGGATGTGGCTGCAAAAATCATTCACAGGGTCTTGCTGAAGCGCCAGGTTTGTTTGCAGTGTTGGGTCGTTGCGGTGTTTTTTTTTCTTATCTTAGAACTGAGTCCATTTATAGCAAGGTCTGAAGAAGAGTGAAGTTGGCAGTAGCCGTCACAGTTGTACAATCTTTGAGACTTTACTTTTCATTAAATGTCTGAAAAAAGACATGGTGACTTTCTCAGGAGAAAACAACCATCCGTATGTGTTTTAGTGTGGTAACCAAGTGTGTCATATTAATGCTCAAATAAAAATCTCTAAAGCTTAACCCATGCCGCTCGTTTTAAACCCAGGTTCTGTTTTGCAGCGCTTTAAATCCAGCAGATGCAGTTCATGCTGGTCCTGGTCTGCTTTTTAGAAACATGTTTAGCCAGTGGATGGCAGAGGGTTCTCCTAGCACTTGGGATTATGTTCAACCAAAGTTTGTCAAACTTACACACGTGTATTACTTACTCTTGGGTATCTAACAGATGCCCTAGTATTTTCTACAGCTACTCATTTTTGGCCCAAAATGGGGTTAAATGCCACTGGATGTGTCTAAAGCAAATGACAGCGGTTTTCTCATGCTGAAAATCACATTGTTTGCAGAACAAAAAAACCCAACCAAACAAAAATGCCTTTCTTATCACCCCAGCCATCTAGATAGTGACATAACGTTTGCTTTAGCTCTAATTTCTTTTGTAATGTACTAGCACTTACAATTTTGTGCCATGCTCCTGCCTTTACTTGCTGGCATTGGTAAAGTTGTTTCAGTAAAAATGTTTCAGTTTTGATCTGCCTAACTTTTCTTTTGAAGTTCTAGTTTACGAATGCAGAACCTAAGGAATAGACTTTAATACTTGAAAATTTCCTGTAGAACAACAATTCCACACTTAATAAAGTTGCTGTTAGTTTTCTGATCCTTGAATTCAAGTGGCAGGAAGATGAGGCCCAGTAGCGATGCAGGGAGGAAGTCTGGACAGCTGAAAGTGCGGTGAAGAGGCATTTCTTTTTGCTGAACTGGGATATCCAGAAATAGGCGCATGCAGTTGTTTAGATGCACCGTGTTTAGCTCCTATTGCTTGTAACTCATTGAATCACCCGTGCTTGGTTCTCTTAAATGGGATTTAATTGCATCAAGGACGCTGAATTGGTCACTACTTGGCTGATGTGCAAGAATATATGAAAGCTTGCAAAACTCTTTTTATTTCTCTTTCCCCTGAACAGAGCGTTTGCTGAAGATGACCTTGGAAGAAAGACGCAAAGAGTACTTAAGGGATTATGTTGCATTGAAAAATATTCCAACATGGATGGAAGACTTAAAAAGTAAGAGCGAAAGTGATGGTAAGTAAAATGTGAATCTTTTTAAAGATGGACCATTCTGTTTTCTCAGTCTGAAGTTACTTTTAGGAGGGCCAAGACTTAGAACCCATGTTGTTACTAACAGTGGCAGCCGAACGTGGGGATGAGAGCACTTTGGGGGTGGGGGGGAACCCCAACAAAATTTCTTAAAGCTTCAGTGGTGTCCACTAATTCTGCAGGTATCCCCAGACAGAGTCATAATAACACCAATACCCTTAAGTGTGTGAAATAGCTGTTCTCTGCATGAGTCTTTCTTTTCAGGTACTCTAACAGTCAGCCATGCCTAATGAACTTTGTCTTTGAAACTTAGTGGGTGTAATGGTATGGGGAATCTGAGCAAAATAGTGTTGTTCGTGGAGGTGGCTGAAAAACAGAGGGGAATTGCGCAAGTTGTGTGGTTTTCTGAAAATCCAGAAATGGGAGAAGATTGGATTTGAAGCCTTTCTTGAAAACAGCATTTGTTACTCGGGGTCTTGCCTACTTTCTTGGGCTAAGGAACATCAGCTTGGCCTGGATTAACTCCCTTTCTCTTAGCACATGCAGTGTTATCATGGCTATGATCGCCAGTAGAGTTGTCTAAATACTTGCAGTGAAGGCTGACCAAAAATGAGAATATGATTCACTTACATAAAGAATTCCGTACGTAATTGTGGAACAGTGCCTCATTCCTTGTCTAGTTCTCTTTCATCCACACAGTGTGTGGAAGAAGAGGGACTTTTGCTGAACTGGTTTCCTCCTCCTTTTTTCTGTCTATGTTGTCTTATCCTGCTTGGCTAAAGCTTGTGTTTTTTGGAGGGGGATCTAACTATGAGACCTAAAGTATTTCCTGCTTCTGCAGGTATAGGTCTAGTTTCCTGACACTTTTGTTACCATTAAGGAAAAATACTGGCCTGTGTGAACAGGTGTGTAGAATAATCTTGTGGCTGCAGGTGAACATGGTCTTTATGATAGTACTCCAGGTGAGATGAGGCCTGGAACTAAACAGCTGTTTTTAATAAAATGGGAAAGCTGTAACTCTTTTGCAACCTGGAGGAGCTGACAGATTTGCAGGTGCCATTGTCATAAACAACTGATACTATCATCTACTCCTAAAAGCATCTTTAATGACTTTTGAAGTGAAAATATGTCAGAGGTTTCTGAGCTCTTCAATGTGTATGAGTAGTAGCCGATGAGTAGTTGTGTTACAACAGTACCTGTGGACCTCTTTCTCCTGTTAGAGTAGGTCTTTTATACCTTGCAACATCAAGAAGCCTGTACATCTAGAAAACAAAGGCTGCATAAAAATGATTACCTGATTTCTCCAGAGTTCATTTTGGAGGCCTGTGGTACATGGGGATATGCAGTATATCACGTGGTTTAACTGGGAGACTCTTTATCTGTTCTAGCCTAAACTATGTTTTTATTCTAACTACTCTCAGATTCTGTGTAACGTGCTAAAATTCACAGATCTTTTATGACTTGCGCTGCTGAACGTGACAAGGTGTGGATTTACGTTGTGGTTGCTGTTACACTTCACATAAGCAAAATGTCAGTGTCTAATATGTGGGTATCAAATCATGGCAGTGGTGAATTTATTTTCTTGTAGCTGCTCTTGCATTCTTTCTGTTAGTACCCAGTACACTGCAAAAAAATGCTGGAAGGCAAAAGTTGTGCTGAAACACTTCTCTGCTACTTGAAGCTTTTATTATATTGTACGTTCAGGAGAAAATATCCATAGTCACTTGTTTTCTTTGATGTATTTGTTGTAAAGAAGCCATGTGGAATAGTGAACTTCCAGAAGGCTGGACTGCTGAAATACTTCTACATTTCAACTGATCAGTGCAATTAAAAGAAATGCGTATGTTAACGTGACTGTTATGCATCTGTTTCAAACTTTATTTCCCTTAAATGTGGACCCCACTCTGAAGGTATCACGAGTGTGCCAGAACTGTCTTTCTGAGCTGAAATACCAAAAAATTAGAATTTAAGTCGTCTTGCTGATGAGAACTTCTGCTCTGTATACTGGGACGTATGGAGAGCAACTGGTACAACCTAAATGAGACTCTGGAGAGAGCAAGTGAAGCCCCAGGTATGACGAAATCGATGATGACTTGACAATGCCATGCCCAAATTCTGATATTTTCTTCAAGTGAAAGGCCACTCCTTGCAGTGACAAACTCAAGAGGTCTGAAGGGAGGCAGGGAAAGTAATCATCCGTATGCTTGACAAGCCAAAACAGCAACTGATGGTGAATGTGGAAAAAGTTCTTTACCATTTACTTCCAACACTGTATACAGTGAAAAAATGACAGATTGGTTAGTAAAGTGGAGTGGCTGTTCAGGAAGAGTGATGAGGAGAAATCAAGAAAGGAACCAAGAACAAATAAAGTGAAACAGGTGCAATCAATCAGCTGCTGGAGTAAGAAGCTGTAGGAGAAGGGGAGAGCATCCGGGCCAGCAACAGTCCCCATAGATACTCAACTGGAAATTAAGGGTGTTCAGTACTGCACAAATTTTTGTACTGACTCTTACGAAAAATTGCTTGAACAACACAAAAGCTTTATGGTACCCATTTTTTAAATGTGAATGACTTGCTGAAGGGTGTTAGGAGATTCCAGTTAGGCACACTATTGTTATATGGAAGTTTAACAGAAGATTATTGAAAAGTCTCTGTGTGGAATTGCTGAAATTGAAATGACTTAAAAGGTTCCTGTTGGGAAGGAACCAACCTGACTGCCGTGATACCTTTGCATGCTCTTTATTGACAAGTTTGGAGAACATACCTTAGTTTGTGGAGGAAAGTGTTTCTTCCCCACTCCTCCTGCTCCACCCTTTGGTATGAAGTTGTGTTCAGAACTAAATTCTGAAGAAAACCAGTAAAGCTTGGACTAAGTTGATGTTAATGTAAATTTTGGCAAGGCCGGAAGTCTTTATAATAGAGGGACGTGTAACGACATAAAGGCTTCTGAGGAGTGAATTTAGGGAATTCTGAATGGCAGCTGACAAGGGCTTTGTCTCCTTTTTTTTTTTTTTTTTTAATAGCAGCAAAGGTGTTTGAAAACATTTGGAAGTCAAAAGCAGCTGTGTATAGCTTTTGTCTTTGTTTTGCTCTTCTGTGACTAAAACAAAAACCTACGATTTTTGCAGGTCTCCTTATATGGACCTGACTAGCCATGAGAAATTAAGGTGGCGTGTGTTTTGGCATGTGTTTTTGTGTGTGTTTGGTCAATATTTCTGATACTTCTTAATTTTTTGAGGGGGGCGCAATATGGAATTCAGGGACTAAGCCTGGTGCCCGCCGCTCTGAACTGCGGCAAGCAAGCTGTCGTGGGCACCTGTGTTTCCAGAAGGACTGCGTTGTCAGCACCCCTGGGTTTTGGCATACAACTTGCCAGACTGCGCAAGTGGACCTCAGAGATCAAGTATGGTAAGGTTGTTCATTTCCCTTCCACTGCTGTTGTTGACAAGTGGCCCTCTTTAATATTGGAGGGGATGGTAGGAAGGGAAAAAAATTCTTGTTCTTGAAGTAGTTCTGTAAATGTAAGAGCTTTCTTTGTTTTAACTGCTTTTATTAAGGAAATGAGGAACTGTTCACTTTGGAAATGAAGAATAATCCTGTCATACAGGGCTGGATGGTACACATATACTGTAATCCATCGTTCCTCATGCTGCTTATCCTTCAAATATACCAAAGGAAGACACATCTCATCTGTTCTGTTATGTACTTCGAAGTAGCGTTCCCTCCTGACAACGTGCAAATAATGGACTTGTTTTGTGAAGCTCTGGAATTTGTATACCTTTATTTCAATGCTATTTATTATATACTACTTTATGCTAGGCACTCATCCTGTACAGCAATGGTACTTACGTTTTGTGATGCTTGGTGAATAAAATGCCACCATGTAGATGAATAACTAGAGTGTTTTTTGAAGTTAAATATGTATATTGGCTTTTTCTTGGGTACACAGTTATTCCCGAAGATATCTTTAGTGGGGAATGTGAGAAAAGACTTCAGAAAACTTTTTCTTGAAGGCTTTTTGAAAAATCAGGGTCTCGGGAATTCTGTTGTCACTGAGTTTTGTGTGTCACTGGTAGAAATATGTTTTGTTGCATTAATGGGATAATTCAGAAAATGGAATAAATTATATAGTTTAACTCAAGGCAGCTGACAGTCCTGCTGACTGTCACTCTCTGGGATTCATTGGTATAGCAGCAGTGCCAAGAAAATGGCAAATTCAGGTGCTGGTTTAAAGATCTTTGCTAATGTTTAGAACTGCTTTTGATTGGATGCAGTTAAAACGGAAGGACATAGCAACTTTTTTATTTAAGATTAAATGACATGAAAGGTCTGCAGTCTTTTTTTTTTTAAGCAACTCTTGAAGTATGTTTAGATGTTTTGGCAACCTCTGGATTTTCTTAATCTGCTACATTTTTAGAAAATGATGTGGTTCAAACTGTATTCAAATTAATCTACTTTAACACTGAGGGTTTTATGTATAATAGTAAATTGGGATTTAATAAAACCATCTTTGTACTATGAATCTGTAGCTTTCTAAATAGTCACAGTGAGTTGACACAAGATTATACAGACAAAGCATCTAGATGAGCCACTTGAAATGCTTCATGCTGAAAAGAAAATGTGTGGTAATACTGAGCTCCGTTGACCAGCATTTCTTGAGATGGTTAACTAACCACAGCTAATATCGGGTTCTTCAGAGCATCTCCATGTGGCGCTGTTTGATGTGAATATCTGTCCTGCGGGAACCAGGAATCGAGGTGATGATCATCAAACAGCCTTTGGAAAGTAATGCCACTACTGAGCTGCACTGAAATTCAGCCAGATGTCTACAAGTGAGAAATAGCATCTCTCTAAACCACTCATTATTTTCAGTGAGTTATACAGAAAAAGAAATTATGTTCTCCTAGAACATTAAGGTTGTCAAAAGTTGCCCGACAAGCAATGAGTTCTGTCTGTAATAGCTACATGAAATCAGTACGCTTCAAGACCATCCCCCCAAAAAAACAAGTCCATCAGCTTGCATTGTCTTTTTTCTTACAGTGACTTTAACAACTGTCTTTTAGAACAGATTCCTAGCTGAGTGACAAGGATGAAAGTAAATCGAGACATCTTAGCTCAGTGTGATGCTTGCTATCTGTCAGTCAATGAAAATGGTGCTTTTGCTACTGAAACTCTTTGGTTACGTTCACAGTACAGCAGTTTTTTAGCCGAATTCACACAGAAAACCACAATAACTTGTGTGCCACAGTTCAGGATCTCCTGCTATTAGCTGTGCCCTTGAATGTGAGTTCCAGCTTTGCTTGAACTCAGTGCTGTATTTAATTTTGTCCTTACTTTTCATATATTGGCATGCTGCTGTTACTCATGCTAAACATTTTATCACAAGGTCTCTTGACAACTAGTGTGTTTAAGGTTAGAAACCTGTGTCATTTAGATGCATGTGGAGGTCACTGCTTATTAATTGCTGCGTATAGTAGTTGGGGGAGCTACACTGGTAAAAGACTAACATCTATGGCTTCTATGAATTGTGTGAAGATCATGGTAATGAAGTATTTTGAATACTTAGGAAACGACGTGCTTTTTGTGGAAGTGGCTGTAAATCTGTTTGCTCATTTCTGTTGTCTGTCCATGTTATGTGTATATCAAGGAAGCAGCAAAGGAATTGGAGTGGCAACAACAGTAAACTATGCTTGCAGCTTATTTGTTCTAAAGGTGTCCAGGAGTCCGTGTGCCCGTGGCATAATGTGGAGTGACTTTAAGGCTGAGGCTCAAAGGCTGCTGGAGCAAAAGGGAGTAACTGGAGCCCTGTGCGCTCTGCCTCTCCCAGGCTCTTGGCTGCCCTTTGGGAATCTGTCCTGAACAGATGCAAAGCTGCAGAGTGGTACAAATCTGACCATGTCAGCTCCTGACCTCACACACCTTTCTGTCTTCCTAAACTTACACCTCAGCTCTTCTTTTCCAAAGATAGCCTTGCACAGCACAGAGGTGGGAAGAACTCTTCAGGTGCAAGTTTACTTGAGTGTAAACTGAGAAATAACCTGGGGAGGGGATTTGGTTTGTTTTTAGAGGCGAGTATTCCTATCTAGTTAGTGATATCCTGATACAAGTGGATAAAGCAGTGTGTTTAGTATGGTGGGGGAAAAAACTGCAGTAAACAAAAAGAACCAATATGTATTCAATTGACCTTGTAATTCCCTGGTGAGCTGCATGCATATAACCTTTATAGGATGGATTAGCTGTCAAAGAAATGATGCTTGTGTTACAGTTTTCTTTAAAGTGGTTTTGGGGGAAAAAAAGAAAAATCTTGCTTTCAGCAAGTGCGAGAGGTGATTATTAAAATACAAAAAATCAGCTCTGTTTATATAGATGAAGAACACATAATCCAGTGTGGCTAATCCTCTCTCTAAGAACGTAAATCACTTGTCTTTGATGCAATTAAGACGATGACCTCTTTTTAAGCTGCTGTTCCATGATTATTTTTAACAAGTTAACTTCCACATAGTGTTAAGCGTATACAGGTCCTTGATGGAGTTATCATTTTGTGGCCCTTCTGCACGCAGCTGAGAGAACCCTCTTAACTCCAGTGGCAGCCACCTCCTTGAGGGGCAAGAGTTACCGTAGGAAAGGATGCTGCTCTCAACAATAAATTAGTATCCTTATTGAAGCTCCACAAGCTCTCAACTTGTTTTAGAGAGTAATAGTAGGTGGAGATGCAAAGGGAGGTTAAGCACTTCTTTGCCAGAAAGAATATTTCTAATGTTTAAGTGCTGGTGACACGAGTCTTGACCAGACTAATAACTGCTAAGCTTCTGTCCCATGCAATATGAGGAAAAAATCTGGGGTTTTTTGGTAGCTACTGAACATCACTGTGCACTGAAGTTTTGTACAGAGGTCCGTAAGGAAGCACTAACGAGAGTTAGAAAGCCCAGATGATGCAGTGTGCTGTCAGCTGGTAGGCTCGTTCAGGGCATGAGGAAGGATGGCTTTAGCAGCAGTTATGCTGTAAGTCAGTATGTGCTGTTCCTCAGAAATTGCTGAGAAATCGTAGGGTTTCTCAAGGTCCAGCCTGGAGTTTTTCAGTGGCTGACTTGTCTCATATTCAAGACTACTAAGAGAAAAAAAATAGTAACTTTGTGAGTGAGATAGTTGAATATATGCGGGGGGGGGAGCAATAGGTTACACTCCTTGGTTTCCAGTAATTTGTGTTTATGTATATGTCTGTCTTTTCCCCTTTGATTATTATTTCCCCCCCCTTTTCTTTTTTTGTGTATAAAGGATGAGATCCTTTTGAGCATGGGGGACTGCAAGATCAAATCCCCAAATTAATTTCTTGCTTTACAAAGACAATTTCAGTAAGTCATCTAGTTTTGCTCAGTATGGTTGTTTGGCTAAAGCCATAATCTATAACTTATGATGGATTGTGGCATATGTCCTCACAGTCTTTTGCAGACAGATGTGAGTCAATGTGCCAGCCTGACTAGAAGCCATGTGTCTATGATTAGGTTGAGGCCAAGATCAAGCTGCTAAGTTGTACCTTTGTCATGGCTTACTAGTGTAGACTTGATGCCATGTCAACTGGCTGCGTGACTTTTGGGCATCTTCAAGTGTCGGTGGAAAAAGCTGATGTCCTCCTGCAGAAGACTGGGAGCCTCTTTTGATTAGAGAGTAGGAGACTGGTATGGCTTGTCTTAATTCATTGTAGCTTAGATGTGACAGATATTTGTGAAGGTGCTGAACTATTGCTTCAACTAGGATTTGCTGCCTGGGGCTAGTAATAATTAGTGATCACACAGGGTAGGCCTGTCAACTGCTGCTCTCTGGATGTGGGAGGCTTGCATCAAATCTGAAAATTAACCACTACGTAAGGATGCTGGTTTAACTCCCCTGAGAAGGTAGGGGGATCACTGATACAGTTTAAGCTCACTGAGCTCTCTGTTTGGATCGTATTAACCAACTTTCATGCATAGCTGCATTTGCTTCATGCACAATTAAACACTTGATTACATGTGTGTTAAAAACCCAATCACTGGAAACCAGATAAGCTTCATTTCTGTTTTTCGGTTCGGTAGAGCTGAACTGCTCGCTGTGTAGAAATGTCTCTAACAAACCAGCTAATGTCCGAATAAGTTGTAGTACGTTGTATGTGAAGTGATATGTGGCTTGCTCTGTGAGAGGGCATCTAGCTGATGTGCCGTTGGAAAATCCAGTTGACACAGAATTCCTCAGCCCTGTAGCAAGTGCTGCATGCAGACGTGTTTGTTAGGATGCACAGAAAATGCTCATCTATGCTGGAGAGAAGCCTTAACAATCCAGTTTATATTTAAACTTTTATTTTTGCACAGCTTTATAAACCACTGAAATTACAATTTTATGTGTGGCTCCATTTCACTAAGAAATATTTCTTATTTAAATGGAGGGGGAGGGGGAAGCATAATATTTGTGCACAGAAAAGGTACTGAGACTTGCAGCTGTTGCCTGTTGACTTGGCATCGATTGCAGAAGTGTGTGTCACAAGGGCCTTTACCAAAGTTTCCAGCTGGTTTTTTTTGTGGACAGGATGCTATAGAATGCACATCTTGCAAAATTAAACCTCTCAGCCTTGTGCTGGTATAGCCAATACATTTATTTCTGAAAGTGGAAGTAGTTCTCTATGTACACCTTGCGGTAGTAGCCTCTCTAGGTGTTCATAATCAAACATGGAGTTAGAAAAGACTGCTCTATGGTTTACCAAGAGGATCCTGTCCAAAAGACTCAATCCATCTATAATGCAGATATGAAGAAAGTGTAGAACTGTTTGTGCATCTGTCTTGCTTTAAAACATTTACCTGCCTTATCTTGCCCTTTGCTTTTTCACAGAGGCTTGTTTATGCAAATACGGGCCTTTTTGATTGTCTCTTTGGTACTGATGGTTAGTCTGTAAAGGTGTTATTTTTCATTTGCTGCACAAATAAGATTTGTAGTTGAAGTTCAGCCTGCATTGGTTTTATTTCTGTATGCTTAATGTCATCTTTTCTGTATGAATAAGGTATTCCTTAAAAGACACTGCTCTCATACAAACATACTGTGTGTTGCAGCGCTGTCTTTCTGTGGCAATACTTAATGAGTCTACATCAACTGAAAGCAAACCCCAGACTTTATGTAACTGTCACTGAGGGTATGGATCAGTTATATTTAAAGAAAAAGTAGAGTTCCATTCCCCTCCCCCCTTCTGCATTGCTACCAGAGTTCTTGCACGAGAAAGCTTGTAAGTGTATTGCAAATAACTAAATCTAGACAGAATAGGCAGTGCACACCAACTTATGCCTATATTGACTTGAGGGCTTTGATGTTTGGTGTGTCTTTTTTTCCAGGTAGATGTGCAGAAGATAGAGCTAAATCTTTCTCCTAACTGCTAGTGAGTTTGTAAATGCTTGTGAATTTGTATTACTCTGTTTTTCAAGTCCTTAAAGTAAGCAAGTATGACTTGCAACACGAATGGGTCTTGGTAGAGTCCTCTTCAAATATTGAAGATTTTCTTCTATACCTTGCTGTTTGGATTGAAGCCCTACTGTTCCTTACGGTAGCAAATGACATGTGGTATCTCAGGGAGTAGGGGAGGGGGAATGCTGCGAGGTAAGCACTACCCACCAAGCCTAATGTCTTAATGTGGAAAACATTTTCTTTTGTACGTGTATAAAAACTCACCTACTTGTCCCCTGGTACTAGAAAACTAAAGTTCCTGCTCCCATCTGGTAAGCAGTTGTCACTATATCTCACGTAGAGAGGTTCTTGAATGACAATGCCAAGAAATATTTTTTGACAGCTTTGCAGAAGTTTTGTAGTTTGCTGGTAGTAACTTTTTATTTCCAAGCTCCACAGTAAGTACTACAAAAGGCTGTAATGCTCAACTAGAGAAGCTGTTGCTTAGCAATGGTGTAGGGAATTCAAAACGCAGAGAATTTAGAGTAAAAATTGTCTGACTGCTTAGTAAGCTAATGAATGAAAGCTAATGAATTCGTGGTTTCCCACTATAAACTTATTTTAACTCTGCTTGATGCTGTATGTGCTGTGCACACCTATTAAAAATGGGGTTTCATTTCTTGGTAAATAAAATAGATGCTACTGAAGATACCTGGTTGCTCATGAAAAGGCATTCTTCTTCCAGCCAGTTTCTAAAGCTGAGTGAAGGAATACTGTGTTGCTGGTAGCATAAATCTTGGATGAAGTCTCACAGTTATCCCAGGAGGTACTGTATTGATTTGAACATACTGGGAGCAGATGTATGAATGCTGTGATATTACCAAGACACAACTCTTGGAGTGAAGGCAATCTGCTTTGTCTTTGAAGGAATCTAGCCAAGTAGCATTCACCTGTAGTCTTTCAGCTTTACAGAAAAGTAGCAGCATACTTCTGTGAGGCAATGAACAGTCGTGTAAGAGTGTAATATTTTTTCGTCTCAGTCTTTGAACTTCCATTGTTAATTAGAAGTGCTCTGTAGTAGAGGGAGGTTATAAAGTAGGAATTGAGTCAGAGATGGTGCAGTGTAGTTCTTGCCTCCGTGTGACCTTGGTTGACCATTTAATGTACTTCACTACAATGCACATTGCTGTTCTGGAAGAATGATCTGTATATCAGAATTCTTGCTGTCCCTCAGATTGAGGTACTGATAATCAGACTGGGCAAGAGCGTAGTAAATATGCTACTCAACGGCATTTTTATTCCAGTATATAGTCACAAAGTCTTGAATCCCTCTGAAGGCTCACATTAAAAAAACACACCAAACAAGACAGTGATTGAATGAGTTTCTTTAAATACACAAAGCACAGCTCCTTCTGGGTGACAGCTAAACCAGCAGCCATTCCTATGGACCCTAAATCGTGAAGTCTCAAGCCAGCAGAAGCAAGCATAGCAACCATAGCAGCTGGATGCTGACTCTCCAAGTAAACACACAAATACCCTAGGGCCTCAGCCTACTTACGTCGTGCCTTTGCTGTCACTGTGCATGCCACTGAAGTGAGAAGACTTTGATTTATGAATTGACAATTGCGTGTCCCTGCAGACCAGGTTGTACCACAAATAAGAATCGACAATGTATTCATTTTTTTTGTTCTCCTTGTTTGTTATTACTGCTTTCTCAGACTTTGGTGTTCGGTACTTTTGCACTCCATACTAAGTCTTCCCTCGTTTTACAAAAACTTCAGAAAAAGAGTGAGCTCCATTCTCTTTCTGTCCTTTGCTCCCAGACTTAAAGCAGTGTTTTGCCTCTCAGTTTTGTTTTTGGGGGACACGCAGAGCTGTGTGGGATAGACTGAAGCAGAGGTTGGAACATAACACTGCAAGGACTATGCAAAACCCTTGTAACACAAGAATGACTGCATTTTGCATGAGCATTGTGTGAGTTGTTAGGACTGACTGGCTGGCTATTTTTTATCAGTTCTCATGGTACACCACTCTCTCTCTCTTTAAACATAGGCTTCAATGGCTCTAATTCAATCACGTGGCTGAAAAGTAGAGGCTTTTATTCACAGCCCTCTTTGTGGGCTGCTGATAGCCGTATCACTGCATTTAACTTGGACCAAGCAAGTTACTTCTGGGCTTTTTGCAGTAGCTTTGGAGGGGTGTGTTATAGCACTGTTGAACTCAGTTACAGCATGGTTCATTGGATGTGGGCTCCTCAGTTAACCAGTGGACATCAAGTGATGCTCAAGTCCTCAGATGGGGATATTTCATACCTCCTGAAAAACCTTGAGTGGGAGGTACCATGACCTCCTGACCTGGAAGATGGGGCAGAGTGCAACCTCTGCAAATTTGTGAGTGGTACAAAACTGGGAAGTGTAGTTGATGCAGCAGAGGAGCCAGAAAAAATGATTAAGGGACTGGAGCATCTCTTCTGCAAGGAGAGGCTGAGAGCTGGGGTTTAGCCTGAAGAAAAGATGCCCCAGATGGGATCTGATCAATATTTATAAACATATGATGGGAGGGTGTGAAGAAGATGGCTCCAGATTCTTCTCAGTGATACACAATGACATGACAAGAGACAATGGGCACAAGTTGAAAGAGGAAATTCTTTTTGAGCATCAGAAAACACGTAATTACTGTGAGAGTGGCTGAACACTGGAACAGGTTGCTCACAGAGGTTGTGGAGTCTCCGTCTCTGGAGATACTCAAAATCCAACTGGGACAGGGTCCTGGGCAACTTGCTCTGGGGGACCCTACTCTGAGTGGGGAGGGTGGATTTGGTGATCTCTAGAGGTCCCACCCACCCTCATCCGTTCCATGATTCGTGGTGTCTGTATGCCTCATAAATTTTGTACTTGGCTATAGTCCTTGGCTAATCCAATTATGCCACTTTGTAATTAGCTGAAACAGAGCATATTGGCAGAGTGCAGCCAGGGAGAAGGTGTTGGTGTTCATCATCAAGTGCCTTTGACTTGCATGATGTGCTGCGTTTTTGGCTAGGTAGAAAGTGATTTGTCTGTAACAGATGTTTCTTCCTAGTGTTCAGGTTCTGATCTCGTTTAAGTCCAAAAAGTGATAGAGCAAATCTGTAGTACAAATCTGAAGTACTAGAGTGCATCTGTGAATGCTTTCCCCCTGGTGATGGAACATATGGAAATAATGCTTCTCTTGATTTAGACAAGCAATTGCCTTTCCTGTAGAATCATCCACAGTTAGTAGGAGTAGAAGCAGGCACGTAATGTAACAGATCTTACAATCTGTCTTTTCTAACGCTCCGTAAGCCTATGCAGAAACAAATGGAATGGAAAGCTGTGTTAAATGTGAGGTTAGTAATTGCTAATAGTTTGTCATTTTTAATCTGTACAAGACACTTGTAAAAACAAAGCATTAAAAAAAAGCACTGAAGGGAAGAGTGCACAGAGTATGTAGCAGAATGGTTGCTGTACCTTTCCCTGGTGTCGGATGCGCTCTTAAAACTCGCTCAACTCCTTTGTTTTTTCAGCAGCCCGAGAAAAGTGGAGCAGTGTCCCAGTCCAGCCCTTGCGGAGGATTCTCCTAGGAGTGGAAGGGCTGGCTCTTGTCTGGGGTCGATGTTGGGGCTTTTGTGTGTTGCTCAGGCTCTTTTCCCAGTGCTGTTTCCAGATTGTGTTATAGACTGCTGCTGTTGGAGAAGCCTTCCTTGTGGGGATACATGTTTCTACTAGTAGCTGTTGTGGCAGGGATGAGATAGCAGGCAGACTTATTATTTATTTTTAACTTTGAATTAATTTACTTCCTTCAGCTGTGAATTCTAAAGCTAACTATAAATGATGAAACTCTCCCATTTTCAGCCTTATTTCTTGCAATTCAGTCTGTTACACTTGTTTTTATGAACTAGAGGAAAAAAACATTGTCATCTGACTTGTTAAACAAAATTTCATTTTAATACCGCAAGCCTGTGAGCCTAGCTGCTGTAAATCCTTTTCGCTTGTTCTTTGATTTCTTCTCTTATCTACTTTTGCTTGTAGATTGCCAAGAGCCATTTTCTTTACCATAGGTATCGCTTTATACTATGGGGTTTTAATAACTATTTTTACTACTTGGTGTGTGCTCTGCTCTTTCATTATCAAATAATTTTAAAATAAAAATGTGTTTTTTAACAGAAGCTCTTCCAGCTGTAGGTTTTTCTCCTCCCTTTGGAGGTAAGCTCTTTGGTGTTGCTGTAGGGATTTCTGTAATTGGATGTCTGAGACCTGTTTCAAAAATTAAGATACTTTAAAGTACACTAGACTTTAAAATCCTGGATATTTTAGCAGTGACTGAGTTTCAGAGTTTACAGAGACGCTAGGTTTGTGCCATCCTTTTCCCTCGCACCAGCCGAGCATATTCATGCCCTTTATGGGGGCTCCCTCTAGTGAGCTGTTCTGAAAGTCCTTTTTCCTCTTGGTTCCGAAGAACTTCATGCATTTTCTTTCCAAGCGCAGTTTTTGTTCACTAAATCTAACACGTTTTTCTGCATATGTGTGAGATGTAACGGTCCTTTTCCTTTGATGTGAGCTAGCTGTGGTGGGTGTCCTGGTTTCGGCTGTTTATTGACCATTGACTTTGCTTTTTGATAGCTACAGTAAGCTTGTTCGCAATACTAAAATGAAAAAAAAAAAAAGCTGTCTTTATTTTTGCTTTATTTCTGTATTTGATATTTTTCAGTATATTGCCACATTTCCCTAGCAGATGTTGTTTCTTGATTTATTTATTTTTTTCCTGTCAAAGTCACCCCAGAGAAGGGATGGATAAGATCTGAGTTAGGGCTAGTTAGGCAGAGGAGGAAAGTCCTGCGAATTATTTAGGTCAGAAAACTGGCAGAGAGGCCGAGTAGGCACTTGGGAAAAAATTCACAACTTAATCTTATGAACTGCTTTCATGTTGGGCGTTTCCTTTAGGGTTCTGTTAGGTCCTCACCTGCCTGTGAACATGCAGATTTTTGGTGCGCGTGTGGGGCTGCTTTACACCTCAGTGCCTCACTTTGCAAATTTAATTTCATTTCTTTCGAATGAATAGACTTGAACTGATGTAGTTATGCCTACAGTCATTTTACAGTAGAGTTTCTATTGTGCTGTGAGTGGGATTTAGAAAGGCATTTCAAAAGTTTGTGAATATTCCATTTACCCTCCTTCTAATTGTTTTCTTTGTGTCAATTAATTCTTTGAATTCATCTGAACCTGAAAGCTCTAAATGGTTGTGAAATCTACCTGTATGGGAGATCATTGCTTTGCTGATGCTTTGAGCCCAAGGTCTTGAATTAATTAGGGCCCTTTTATTTCAGAGGCAGGGCTGGCATTAACTGGTCCTGGAAAGTCATCATGGATGAAGACTTTGGGATTGCACTGTCTCAGAAATCGGATAGCCAGACTTTACTTGAGCATACCTTGTAAAATTCACATTAAACAAAACAAAAAAGGTTTATTTGCTTTTGACATTCACACAATTGTAATGAAATACCTGAAATGTTAATGTGCTTAAACTGCAGTTTGAGTCCATTCATAATCCGACTGTTCGCACAAATTTTGAGATTAAGGAAGAAAAATGAATAACAAAATTCACTGTGAGAGAGGTGGCCAAATCAAGATGGCCAAACCAATGCTGATTAGCACTTCTTTGTGTTTGGTGTTTTTTAGGAGCATCTCCCAGTAAAAGCCTCTATTTTCACTTTTTCAGTGGAGATGGACATGGGGTAGATGGTGGGGGCAGAGTCTTATTCTGGAGAGAAGGAAAGCCACAGAAACAGTCTTCCTGGGGGTATACAAGCATAAAACCCCCAAAAAAGCAGAAGCTATTGCTCATACTTAAGACTGCCACAGTCCTATTTCAACAGCTATTTTAGTGTTTTACTAACCATGGCTAATTTAAAACCAGTGATCTGAAGGCACAGAGGCTTCTTATGCAGGTGCTCACTAGGCGCTCGGTTTGACTTGTGAGCCAGGAGAGCTGTGGTGATGAGAGAGATGGGACCAGTTCTTCCAGCAGTGAGGGAGCCTTCCTTCCTAGGCAGTCTTCATTGCCCAGCTGGGTGATCTTAAACATCTTCTAGTGCCTCTTAAATTTTACGGTAGCTATCCTGGCATTCCTGTGGAGGTACTTCAGAAAATTCAGTCTCTCTTATTCTGCTTCCTTCTTTGTCTTGAAAACTTCATATTCACAGCCACAGACCAAGCAAAATATTTTCTTCTCTCAGAGTCTATGATGCCCCCATCAAAAACTGAGATGGACTTTGTCATAGCCTTGACGTAGTTTGGGTTCAGTTGGTGGGGATTTTTGGGGTGTGGTGGTTTTGGGGTTTTTTTGTGGTTTGTTTTTTTTTTTTTGTGGTGTGTGGTTTTGTTTTGTTTTGTTTTTTTTTTAGGAATGGAGTATATCTGAATTTTCCTAGCTTTTCAACTGTTCTGCCTTTAAGGTGCATTCTGGACAACCAATGTGGAGACAGACTCAAAAGTTTGATTTACTTGACAAGCAGGCTTTCTTATCTCTAAAAACTTACACCTTTGAATCTAGGGACTCAACTCTTGTTTTGTATCTCATATTGAAGACTAGGTTACATAGCAACCACTTCAGAGGATTTATTTCTTGAGGATGTATGTAAAGCTGTTTCATTAATGAGAGCAAGAAATATTCTCATTACACTACAAGTGCAAGGTAAATCTGTCACTGCTAGGATTTTTATTAATGCGCTAGTATGTACACATGGTGTGCGTCCTTTGCAAAATATGCAATGCCCTGGAATTGTCCTTGCTGAGTTACGGTACCATGAATTACAGGATAATACCTACAGCATTTGAGTTTCTTGGGCATATTTGAGGCTTATGATACTTATTCACATATCTGAGATTTATCATTACCTTGGGAAGAGACTTTGAAGTAAACAACTGCAGTTTTTTTTAATCCGAGAAGCAGACAAAAATGTGTGTGGTGAAGGAAGAGATGGGAGACAAAGGTGGGAAGCGAGTTATTTGTAATGGCCAGGAATGACCTCACTGTCCCTGCCAAGATGACTAAATTGATTACAGGAGAAGAAAATATCATACATCAGATATCACTTTTGACTTTTAGGAAATGTTGTCTGCCAACCCCAGAGATCTAACAGATGGCAAAAGAAAAAGTTGTGTCTCCTACAACTATTTGTATGATATTGGGATTACTTTTGTAATCAGCAGCATATTAGTAGACTTGTTGAGTGTCTTTGCGAACAAGACTTGGCTCTCCACGTCTTCCATTAGTGTTGAGCATCCTTCTGTAACAACCAGAACAAAATAAAGTAAGTGCAAGCTCAAATCCTCTGTTAAATCAGACTTTTATTGAAAGAAATTAGGGTAATCTGTCAAAGGTGTACAAGGCAGCATATGCTTTTACTGCTGAACTGTATTAAAGACGGCAGTCATCAGGTCTTTTCTAAGAACTGTGGGGCAGGTGAGGGACTTGCTGAAGAGGACGTGGTAGGTCATATAGGAGTGGTGTGGGTTTTTTTTGTTTCTGTTTTTCTCATGGGTCAGTGAATTTACTAATGCTTTTCTGTGGGGAAGGAGTCTCAGGACAACCACACTCAAATATATTCAGTACTTGCAAAGGGTGAGAACTAGAGGCAAACTTGTGAAGGCTGTGGAGGATAGAAAATCAGGAGGTAGCGCCGGTGTGGGCAACATTGTGTTGTGTGGCACCCTACAGAAAGAGTTAGATGACCTTGCTGGTGAGTTGACTAAGGGACGTCTCTGCTGTCCCTCTGACTCAGAAATTAGTGATAATGAGAATTAGCTTTTTTTTTAATTGTGTGGTATCTGTTGTCTTTATGGCTCTTCCTGGTGGATTTTTTTTGTTATTTTAGTATTGTATTGGCACAAATACTGTAGTATGCAAACTCTACTTTTTATTTAAATTTAAATGGTTTTAGTTCGGAGAATTCAATGTGTTTGATTTGATGTTAACTAGTGTTGCAGTAACTTGGGCAGAAGGTGGAGGGGGAGGATGGTGGTGTGCGTTTTAAATTTGGCAGAGCTCCAGTAGGATGCTCACTGGGGAGAGATGGGGAAAACAACTGTCCTACTTGCTGGCAGAATGCAGTTAACGTGAAAGCAGATAATAAATCAGACTCTGTAAATCGGTCACAGAGGCTGATTTTTTTTTTAATACAACTCAACAGCTAACTGCAATGGTTATCTTTTGTGGGAAAATGGATGAACAGTATAACTTTTAGGTTAGAGTGATACAAGGTTCTTATTATGATAATAAAAACTTGATACCTTTCCACAGAAACACCCTTTGCTTTGGTTAAGACACTGAGAGTGATCTGGTGGCAATGGAATAGTCACTTTAGGAGACAAATACAGAAATTTAACTCCTCAATACACAAACTTGAATACAAGGCTACCTTTATGCTGATGTACATCATAGTGGCAACATATCTTTTGCTAGAGGTGGCATAGATTTTGCACTAGGCTTGTGATAGCTGATCTAAAGTAGAATTGAGTGAGACTAGTTATTTTGGAGTGGTTGAGATAAACGATGATTTCTGATACCGGTCATTTGTGCTGAAGTTAGAAGAGCGAGATCTAAACCAAATGCAACTTTCTTATTTCTACTTATGGTTGCTTCTAATGCTGATAAATTTGAGCAGGTATACTTGGGTTGGTGGAAATTGATTAAAATGAAGGTTGATGTAAAAACTAAATTTGTTTGGACTGCTTCTACCTTCTCGCTAAATCTTCCCTTGAGGTTTTTTTTTTACTTACAAATAAATTTCACTTGTTCTGAAGATCGGGAACTGTTTCACACTTAAATTGTCACTTCAGCAATTCAGTTCTATTTCTGGCCAATATATGAACTCAAGCCTCTTGAGGCACTTGGCTTGTGTCGGAAAGAATTAATTTAAAAAAATAATAATAAAAAACCAGTTAAGCAATCTTTCCTTCTCTCCTTAGTTCTTCGCTAATGATGTGGATACCTAACAATGCAAGACTAGGTTAAGCTTTTGGCCAATATGTGTTTGTAGAAGTGTTTGAGGTAACTGAACTGTTATATAGATGGAGTATGATGCAAACGAAGTGAATTGGGGATGCAAAAATTAAGGGTTTACCAGAATAAGGGACCTATTATGACATTGTTTAGTAACAAATCTTTTGAAAGCTAATGTATATAATGTCTTCTCCCCGCCTTCTAGTTGGGCAATTTAAGGTGGCAAAGCTCCAAGTTTTAAATTTTCTGATGGTTTTGTTCAGGTTTTTCTTCTCCGCACTGCCTGCTGCCAGGGCTAGTTCCGAATGTTGGGACTGTTAGCAAACGGTGTGCTCGTGTGTTGTTGTACTCATTCGGAATAATTCTGAGTTGGATAAATTATTGCTTCAGTAGGAGGATTATCTTAACTATTTCTTCATTTTTTTTGTAACTTGAACCCTTGTGGTTGCCAAAGAAAATTATTTGATGGATCTAGCTCCAAAAAATGTGTATATTTATACAGCTTTTTAATCACCTGATATGTGGGCAAGGAATCAATGCTTCATAGTAGCTTGTATTTGAAAACAACTAAAAAGCAAGTAGTGTGATTTTAGGGAAATGCTGGTATCTTTGTGGGTTACTGGTGCCCTCTCGAGGCGAAACTGAAAGATGCTGCAGTCTGACAGCAATAGTAACTGGAACTGCTGATGCCTGCTCTGGACTTGTGAATAGTCATCTCCGACCCACGTTTGTAATCTGGTTTTACTGCTTTCTTGGTTTGTAGGTGAAAACACTAAAGAAGATCTGCAAGTGAAGAAAAGCCTGAGCGAGAAAGTTTCTCTCTATAGAGGTGACATTACACTGCTTGAGGTTGATGCCATCGTTAATGCTGGTAGGTGGTTAAATGTTTTACATTGCTATGTCTTGAAAAATCCTTTATAGTGCCATGTTACAAGTTTGAACTTTGAAAAGTTGCATAAAATCGGTGTGTTTTGTGGAAACCTGTTGGAAACTATGTATTTTTTCCCAATTTCTCTATATTGCATCTGTTCATCCTGTGTGCCTTTACTGTGACAAAGATTGTTGTGAAACTTTTATTGCAGTGGTCACCAAGAAAAAAATAGTAATCTTATCCATCTTTTGACTTAACTTGAGTAGCTGAGATTTTCACACTTGATATTGTAGAAGGCTGAACTTTGATACTAAGCTACTGTAGTACATTCCAGTCTGTTTTTATAAATCCAGCCATTTGTGGGCTAGATAATGTGAAAACCTTAACAGTAAGGTGATAGGAAAACGGAATTTCTGTTTTATGTGGCTTGAATATTTACTTTTTTGTAGGGAGATTCTGTCTTTCAAATTTTTGGTTGTGACCCATAGAGTTCTAAATAGAATCATAGAATAGTTTAGGTTGGAAGGGACCATTAAAGGTCATCTAGTCCAACCCCCCTGCAATGAGCAGGGACATCTTCAGCTAGGTCGGGTTGCTCAGAGCCCTGTCCAGCCTGACCTTGAATGTTTCCAGGGTTTAGTTTTAGTACCTCTTCTTGCTTAGTGACCACATCTCCATGTATGCAACTGAGGTGAAGAACTGCGTGTAGCATCTTCTTGTAACAAAAGAGGAGGGGGGAAATGACTATGCAATTTATTTCTTTGTGCATTGGGTTATAATAAGCTAATTTGGCTCGTTGGGAAAGACTATGGGAAGGTTTCCTTCTACACATGTGCCCCAGCCAAATCTTGCCTGCACTTCCCACCCTGAAAAGAATATGGTTTGTGTGTCTTGAGGTGGAAATTTTTTTCCCCTTGGTATTTGGTTGGCGTTGTCCTTAATTGTTGGGAGTATTGATTCATTTTCAAGAACTAGTTTTTGGTATTATTAATTTTTTGGAAGGAAACATACTGCAGTATCTTCTCTGTGATGGAATAAAGTGCAGAGATTCCCAAGGTTGTATTGGCCAAAATTGATATGTTGGCTTACCACACTAAAAAGCTGGGTGGAGATACTGGCTCATGTCTGTAAAGAGTACAGAAATGTTTGCTCACACAGAGTGGAAGTTAGTAAACAGACTCTCTTGGATTGTTTGATGTTGTTTCTCTCTGCCTAACTCTCCACTTTACAGTGGAGACATACTACTGGGTTTTGTGGAGTACAGGTAGAATCCTTAGTTATCTCAAAATACATTTTTGCACTCCAGCGAGTAATGAGGATGGTATTTCCATGCAAAAATTTTTAATTAATCTTCTAGCTTACTGATGCACAAAAGCCTTTCCAAATTACAGACAAACAATACGGTAGCATCCATGTAGTAACACGATCCTCTCCTCACTGTGTTGGCAAAGCCTCTGAAGCTTTAATATTTTAATTTTTTTTCCCCCCTGATTCTTTCAAGATGGCATTTCCAGTAGTGCTCTTGCTGACTTCCTTACTTATTACTCTACAGTAAGTCAATATTAGCATACTTCTCTCGATTTATATTTAGATTCTCTTTGTTCATAGGTCTGCCTTGAATTACAGGCTCGAACTGGTTGCAGATTAGCTTCAGAATGGGAATGCTTTGCTCTTCTTGATTTAAAGGGTTTTTCTCCCTTTCTCTTGAAATGTCCAAAAACCTATATCCCAGGCTGCCGATGACATTATCTACCTGTAAACTTGTTTGCCATCCTAGTAAGGAATGCATCTATCTGAGTAGAAATAAAAAATAGAACCCAATTAAAATCAACACGTATTAATATGTAATTTTGAGGAAAGGATTTAAGACCACTCAAAACAACACAGTAAAACTGAGGTTGAAAGACCTAAAGAGGGACATAGATTCTTGAAGTATCTAAAATGCTATTGGCAAAAAGAAAGAGGGTGTTTCTGCTGATGTCTTCTGTAAGTAAGTTAAAGAGGAGTTGGATTTGGTCTTAACGAGAGATTCAGATTAGATATTGGCAAAACTACTTATTGGAGGGGTCAGCGATACTCCACAGTATCAGGCTGATATGCAGCAGCAGTCCTAGGTCAGGACATTGGTACGGGTTGGTTTTTGAGATTCTTCTAGCCCTTTTCTTCTGTAATCTTTTATAGTTCCTAAAGTGCATAATATATTAACTATTATGAATTGTTAATATGCTTAGATTAAAATACTAACCTATAGTTACCTTGAAAAATCAAATACTCTTTATATGTCAATGCAGTAATTAAATTTTAAGTGTAAGCCTTTGATTTCTTCATGGTTTCAGTGTTACTTTTTTCTTTTGAAGTTAAACCTTTTAAACTTATTGTGGAGGATAGCTGGAAAGCTGAATGAGGAGGATGTTTTGGTTCAAGATCTATATTATTTATGCAAAAAAGCCAGTTGCTGCACCAAGGTGTGGGTTGTTTCTTTTTTTTTTTTAGTTCAAACAAAAAAGTTTCTGTGAAATTGTAGTGTCTCTTGGATGGTATCTAAAAACATGTTTCTGCACTCTATGATGCTTTTGCAAAGAACTCCATTGTTTTTGCTTTCTGCAATTAAAATTACCCAAGCCTCAAAGAGACAAAGCAAAAAGTAGTCATGTCCTGTTTCTCCTTTGGAAAGCTCAATCTTGCAGACATTCTTATGGTGCAACTAAGGCATTCCCCACAGTACCAGCTTCTGTCCGTAAGCTGAATAAAATGCAGCCTGTTGAACATGGAATAGGAGAGAGCCTTTTTAGAGGTAAATCTGTGCAGGTTCTTTTCGTACTTGAAGCGTTTTGGCTACCCCGAACGTTAATGACTGACACCCTCCCTAACCTAGGGCATGCAACTAGCAGGGGGAAGGAGGGAAGAGACCCTCTTGAGAATTTCTCTCTGAATTTAGGAATTCCATTAACTACCTCCTGTAATAAATAGTTTAACATACAGCAAGTCATATACAAAGTTTGACTTTTAATTTACATCAACTAACACAAACAACAAAATATGCCTTCAGTAAAGGGAATAGAATGGCAAATTGTGGGGCTGTAGAAGGGTGCCAGGTGGTTCAAATTGTCTCCAGATTTGGATACAAACACATTAGCAAAAAAATTTATATTTTCTAATACCTCCCTGTGAGGGGTAAATGAGACACAAATTGATTTACTTGATTAAACAGGGGAGTGAGAATATGTGCAGTAACTTGCCTGCAGCGCTGACTTTATACTGTGATGCCCTCCTTTGGGTATCCAGATAACAGCGTGACTCTTTGGAGTACGGCCAGGTTTATTTCTGAGCTATACTATACAAACACTTGTGTTAAATTTAGTAGCTTACCTTATGCTCTGAATTCTGTTTCCCCTTTGACATTCTCACATATAAATGAGACAGTTAAAGTGATAACTGAATTTCTTTCATTAGGTTAACAAGGGTGTTAATGGTGATCTTATGTAGCTAAATACCAAGATATCACTGAGCACTGCTACAAAAGGATCCCCTTTTCTCCTAGAGTTTAACAGACAAACTGAATGTTACTTACTTTCCAAAAATGTTTTACAAATGTTTTATGCTAAAAGAGGACAACTATGGCAACAGTGGAAGTAGAAGTTTGTGTATTTGCTCATTGTCAAAACAACCGTATCAAAACAGCCACTTTGAAATAACTTGTGATCAGAGTGAGGATCTATCTTCTGGCTTCTGAAGAGGGCGAGAGTTAACCTGAGATGCAGTGTGATGGAGAAGGTAGCTGAAAAAGGGAGCTGATGTGCCACTTTGCTAAAATCTGTGTCAATTATCTACCCCTGTAAATGTGTTATCCTTCCAGAATGGTTCCCCAAAACTTCCTTGCTACTGACTGCATTGCAGGCAGGTATTAGTTTAACTTGATGTTTTGCCTAAGGTGTCCTGTTATGTTAATTTCCTCCCCTCCCCCCCCTTTTTTAAGGATTCAGTTAAGATTTGTACAAAAACCTTATTTTTACTCCTATATCCTTTTCTGCTCTTTTGGTATTGTGCTCTAAGAATGCGAACAGGCTGTCCCTGAGGCATGTACTTACTGCGTAAATCCATGATAACTGGCCTTTTTAACAAATTAAATATTCCTGGATGTCACTTCATCCTGATGCCAAAAATGCTTCAAGCACCTGGAAGCCAGATAACCACAATTAGCTGACTTCCAAATAGCCCGTGGGAACTGAGCTCGGTGGGGGGGTGTGTGTGTTCAGGGGAGGGAGAGGGAGGTTTTTTAGTCCCTCTGCCCCTTTCCTCTCAGCTCTTAACACGTTTTATTCATACTGCAGGCATTTCCTGATAGATGGCATTTCTGTGGACCAAATGGGCTATGTGAGAAAAATAATTTCAGATAATATTGGAATACTAAAGCCACAAAATGTGTAATGCCACCCTTACCGCCTCGCCAGCTCCCTCTACCTTAATGTTTTTGAGCTGCTTTCTCCAAGGTATGATACGGATTTAGGGAGCAAGTCTGTCTGCTGTTGGTTAATTCAGTAGCAGTCCAAAATAAGTGGTGTATGTCCTGAGTTGTGGCTCTAAAAAAAAAAAAAAAAAATTTGTTTCCTTCTGAGTCTGCTTGTCTGCTGCCTCCGCTTATTTAAAGTCTGGATGGTATGACGTGATGGTCTCATGGCTTAGGTGGGTCTGATGTAGTAACATTGGTCCTGACTGAAGTTTTCAGGGCCTATTGGAAAATCAAAAAGGATTAGTCCACCAGTGAGGGAGCTTATTCTGCTCACTTTTAGGCTTCTTCAGGTATGTTGTTTTTATAGAGCAGCCAGTCCCAAATACAGAAATAAACAGTAAAAGCCTCAGTAAGGCTTGAAAAATAAATTGTGCAATATTTATAGTATCAGCTCAGCAGTAAATACTAAATTTCCTCTGCATTTGTAATAAATATAGGGAAAAATATGTCGCTATTTATATCATATGCAGTAACTTTTAAATCTGAAGTAGATGAAGGAGTTGCATTTTTAGAGTGGGTGTGATACGTATGTCTATGTACCTGATATACCTTAAGCAGCAGTTCATCACTACTGACCTCAGGTATTCATTCGCTTCTTACCTGTTAATAAATCTTACTGGCCCAGTTCTAAGATAAGAAGGCATGTACTGATGTGCTTGAGTGAGGTTTTTACTAGGAGCAAGATCGAGGGGAAGTGATTATGTGGGGGGGAAAAAAGGATTATCCTTATTTTTATTTGTTTGAGGGGAAGAGGATGACTTGCAGAACACTAGAAGAAATGTTATTTCTTCTTAGCTTTGAAAAATATTCTTGGGTATCTGTACAAAAGTATGCTACTGAGAACAGAAACCTTTAATCTACAGGAAAAAGGAAGGTGATCAGTCCTATTCAAGTATTACCACTATAGACTTATTACCAGATATTTCTGGTAATAAGTCTATAGTGTTGCTTCTAAATTAGCAATTAGGCAGTTGCTACAGTTATAGCAACTGGGTGGCTCCCTTTAAACTGTACTTGAATGCTGCAATCATCTCTAATCCTCCCAAATCTGGGGAGAGACTCACTTCTTAAAGGGAATATTTTCCCCATATGAGAAAACAAATGGGAAGTAAAGTCTTACTCTGATAAATAGTGAAAAGAGTTAGTGAAGAAAATAAATAAACAACTTTTCATGTCCCTTTTTTACTAACCTCTGATGCTGGAATTTAGTTACCGAACCTCATACTGTTCAAGAAGAGGTTTCCCCTGCAGGAAACCACCTACATATCTGCAGTGAGTCACTTCAGCTGGGGATGCTGTTTTGGCAGACAGATGCTGCACAGGTTTCTTGGCTTCCTTGGCACATTGTGCAGGGCCAGCCCAGTGACGGTAGGCAGAGGGGAGGATCTCTTAGTTGCTTTAAGAGGCAGGGGTGTTTTCAGGGGGTGAATTACATCTGAGTCTTTGTAACAAATCTGTAAGAGTTTGAAACCCTTGTCCTTCTGTACCTCCCTGTCCTGGTACTGGAAGTGTGCGGAATCGGAAAATGTTTGGTTTTGAAAACACCGTGCTTGCTTTGCTTGTTGCAGGACTGGTTTCGACTGGAGCTTCTGCATGACTCGACTTAAAGGATGAAATATCCATTTTCATATTAAGTCTCAACTTTCCCTAATGAAATATGCCTTTGCTCCCTCAGGCTTCTGACTTCACAACCATGTTTAAGTATTTTAGTGTAACAGCAAGATCTTTCTCCAGTTTTTCTTAAACTGGAGAATAGCAACAGATTTTCTTCTGGACTCTTCTTTTCCTGGCCTTGACCTTGAAGTATAATCTGATTGTTTAATTTTATGAGGCATCCCATTTTTCTCAAGTCCAAAATTACACATCAAGGTAGAAGTACCATGTATTGAAACTGGGAACTGAATATATTATCAGTGAATTATGCTTAAACGAGTGTGTAAGCATAGATAGTGGCTGAGCTATGCCTTTCCACATAAACAGCTTGTTAATGCGCAATCAGTCACTGCAGTTGCCTTGAACTTGGTGCTTAATGAACAGGTGGGGAAAAAGGATGGATTCTAATCTGGAACAGATCTGACATCAGGCAATTTCACTGATTGCTAATCCATTTCATTTGGCAACTTAATTTATCACACAAAATTTTCATCTTGTAGCCTCTGAAGTAGAAATTACTTCAGAAGTGGCCTGTCTGAATATTCCGAAGGTATTTGAGTCAGTCGCTGGGCCTGAACTAGTATTGTGTATATACCTACTGTCCACCTTTTTATTTTACAGTGACCAGTAGTTCTTACTCTGGAGCTTATTTGTAATTATTCTTCAGCTCCTCATTCACTATAAAAATAAGTCCTTTAACTCAAATGTTCCTGTTATTGAAAGTGGAATCAACAAAACATAAAATCTGCCCTTAAGTTGCTTATAGGATTTTTGCATGGGATGTTTGTATTAACATTGATTTTGTGGGGTTTTGTTGTTTGTTTGTTTGTTTGTTTGTTTTTTCCAACTGAGCTAGCCACAAATGATTGCTTATTCTGGGAGCTTCTTACTGAGTTTGCTGTCTAGTAGCATGTTCTGTAAGTGTGTTTTAAATATTTTATCTCCAGTGTACAGATAGGAAAACTGAAAACTTGTATTGAAATCTCTTGCATGGAGTCATCTGGCATCTGCCTATGTAACTTACACTGTTGTAATTTCCTCTAGGAATAGAACCAATAATGCTAACAAATTGTTGTTAATTTGGTTTTCATCTTTAGTATGAGCAGACTGTGGTGTTAATCAAAGGTTTCTCAAGTTAATTTACAGTTGGTGCAATTACACTTGTGTGTAAAGCCCCAGACTAATTTATGTATAGTCCCCACTTACTCATCAGAAAAGCTAATGTTAATAGTTGAGGGAATCGGTCATTCTCAATCGTGACATCTGTGAGTGGGTTTATTACTGCTTTCTGTGGAAAATACTTGAAGCACGTCTGGTGAGTAGTAGACATGGTTAAACTTGCCCTCTGCTTTTGGTCTAATCTGATTTCAGTGTAGTTCTTCCCTTTAGTGTAATACTCATTTGGATGAAAACTAAAAACCTGTGTAAAGTGACAGTGATCAAGAGAATGAAACCAAAGAAAAGTACAGCCAGAGATGCAGTTTAATTTAGGTGGATTACTTTAGCTGCTCAGTCAAACACCATTTGCTCTAAGGATGTGGCAAAGGCTTAAGATTGAGGAGACTAACTCAGAATTGTACTGCAATGAGGATGGTTACAATATACTTTGAAAATATCCCAGGTATCATTAGTATAACTCAAAACTTAAGAACAAAAAAAAGAAAGGATCAGCAGTGCTGCAGACACATGGCAGGAATGAACTTTTTGTCCTTGTTCTGGGGTGCTTTGGGAGGGGTAAATTAATTCTGGTGAAATGCTTTCAGTAGGCTAATACATTCCACCAGTGTGCTTACAGCTGTGTTCCTGAGTTAACAGCGATGGCTTCTGGGTGGGTCTGCGCCTCAGACGCGGGCCTGGGCATTGTCCTACCGAATCGTGTGTTGTGCCTGCAAGCTGAGGGTCTCGGGTGATGGAATGAAGACCTAAACCTTGCATGCCTACAAGGAAAGCTTTGCCGATCAGCCTGCCATACGGGCAGGTACTGCAAACAGATAGGCGCTTCATGTTGACAAGCAGTGGCATGTGAACGTTCACTGACTTACTGCGAAGCCATAAAAAAAGCAATAGAGAAGAAAATATACTTTCCATTGGAACAATGCACTCAAAAGGCTCCTTAAACTAACAGATTGTGGACTGAGGCACCAGACGCGCAGCAAGCTGAGGTTCAGAGCAATGCTATTTGACTTTCTGTGTTATTCCATGTTGGCATAGAAGTCTGAGTAGAATGAGATGAGGGTGCAGGATATCTAAGTATCTAATATCTAAATATCTAGAACAGGTTGCCCAGAGAAGCTGTGGATGCCCGGTCACTGGAAGTGTTCAAGGTCAGGTTCGATGGGACTTTAAGCAACCCGATCTAGTGAAAGATGTCCCTGACCATGGCAGGGGGGTTGAACTAGATGATCTTTGAAAGTCCCTTCCAATCCAAACCATTCTCTGATTCTATGAAATACCGTGGCACAAAGTTAGATGGCCAACTATCTCCTCTGACTGGATTCAGCGTAGTCTGTTAGTCTTCTGATAATCTAAGATAAAATGGGCAAAAGGTAGACATTTTAGTAGCCTAATCTAACCTGATGGTCTATGGTATGTGGATTTATTTAACAATCTGGTCTTCATCAGTGTTGATGCTTTCAGGCCGCTGTCTGTTTTACATAGACCAACATGTTCTCCTTATTTCTTTGTGCATCCGTTGTTAAACCCATTTATTGTCTCTGATTATTTCTAGGCTCCCTGGAGCAATAATTGTCTATATAAACCATGCGTTGCTGATATTTTTGTTCATAAAAAAAACCAAAACCAAACTGCTTAGGAGCTTTATGAATGCAAATAAAACATTTCAAGTAACTGATGCTTCTGGGAGTAGAAAAAGAATGAGTGGGAGTAGAGGACATTACTTGCATCATTTGTCAGGTTTAGAAGTAATTCATTGTACTATAGTGTTTGTGCTTTCACTTGATCTCTTTGCTTCTCAGATTTGTTCTTGGCCACTCAAACTTAGCATGTTTTATCTCCCTAAAACCAGGGACTGTATGTGTTGCAAGCAGGGCAGTCAGAGCTGTGTGGGCTCTGCTGGAGATCCAGGTTTCTAGCAATGTTCAGTAATTAAGAATAGCAGCAACAGGTTGTGATATGTCAGGCCTTTCACTGCATCATCTTCTCTTTTAAATCTCTGTCCTCTGATGCTGCTTTATATTGTCATTTGCGGTTCGAGGGGGTGGTAACTTAAAAATCCTCGCTCCTGTTAGTAGAACTTCTTTCCTGTATTCCAGGACTGTGATGTGGACTTTACTAACCGTCAGACCGATGTGGTTATTGATCCTTCATGCCGTGGTTACCCTGGGCCTTTTTTGTATGTGCCCTTTCTAGAGAAAACTAGCAACATACAGGCAAAACACCTGCAAAGTTGGATTTCTTAAAAGTCTTTAACGTCTTGCAGTTGTGATGTGCGAGGTGTTGTGGGTGCCATGAATACTTTCTGACAGCAGGTGGCAATAGTGCCACTGTTATTGCGAAGCCACTTTTTGCATGTATACCTTAATTTTCCTGGACATAAAAGCAGTAATGACTTAAGCAGAGGAAAGAAAATGCATGTGTTCTAGGACTGCTTGTTGGATAGGCCATCGATACGACTCGTACTTATTAAATGCCTACTCCATTTCATTACGTGAGTTTAGTGTGTGTTTGAAATAGAACAGGAGACAGCTGTGGTTTGGAAGAACTGTAAGCATCTGGTTTACTTCATAGAGGAACATATTTAGGAAGGACCTTGCTTTCAGCCTGTCTCATCCTACATCTGACAGTGCAACTGTCCTCTTGAGTGCACTGATTGAGCAGCGTGGTGTAAGAAACAACTCAAGGTCTTGAACAATTATGCTTCGTTTCATAATATTAAATCCACTTTTAATCAGGACTTGTGAGGGATTATCCAAAGGATTGTGGGGTTTTTTTAAGCCAATAGTTGCAACACTGTTCTCAGTGAAGATAGGCATGCAACATGGTGCTTTTTCAAGCTTCTACATTTAAAAAAAAAAGCCCAAACCTGTCAAGCTTCTATCAATTGAAAAGCATTAGCACATAAGAGGAGACTTCTTTAAAGTCTCCTCTCTCTGCAATACCTACAAAATCTTGGCAGTGGGTGGTCAGCTGGTAGGCTGAGATTATCTGAGTAGTGTTAATATTGCCCTCATACTTCTCTGTCCGGATGTATGTTTGCTCTTTCCTACCTTTATGCTGTAACTATATTGGGATGGACTAGGTTGTGGGTTTGTACAGCTATTACTTCAACACGGTCTTAGTCAGTGTAAGTAATACAGTAAGGTTAGCATGGGAATTAATATTTCTGTGCAAAACAGAATCCCATTAAGTACATGCAGTTAAGTATTGAATAGGGGAAGGTCTGCTTTCATCGGAGCAAGTAAACTTTAGGTTTATCTTGTGTAACTTACTAGATGCAGAAAATGGGATCCCTACTCACCAAAATGGTGATGAGAGTTAA
Organism: Theristicus caerulescens; assembly: GCA_020745775.1. Taxonomy (NCBI): domain Eukaryota; kingdom Metazoa; phylum Chordata; class Aves; order Pelecaniformes; family Threskiornithidae; genus Theristicus; species Theristicus caerulescens. The sequence continues at coordinate 120,332,539 of CM036561.1, read as the reverse complement.
TGTTCAAAAATGCTGTTGTGTAGCAGTCTGGCTGCTCCTGTGTCTCTTCTTCCTTCTCCTTTGGCAGGAGGCATTGCTTTTGCCTAACTCTCTTAGCTGCTGAGTAGAAGACTGATGCTGTGTCTTCCACCCTTAGTTACGATTTCAGATTTGCCTAGCGTTTTGCCATTTGCTGCAGATTTTGGGGAAGCTTTTCAGAAATGTTAGTCACTTGAAATACAGTTTCAATTACTTGTTACATAAATAATTATGGACTGTGAAATGCAGTCGAGGTTTTGTTTTGACCTATAGCTGTTAGAAACTGACTTTTCTGACAAAAGGAAAACATATCTGTTGCAAAACCAGAAGTTGCTTTCTTTAGGAATTCAGAATGTCTCTCGCTTAAAAATGAGTATTAAGGGTATGGCTTGGCTTTAAAAATCTGGACTTCAGACCCCTTTGTGTGACCTGCTGTCACAGCCATAAAAATTAGTAATGGCAACTAAATATACATCAAAGCACGGTAGAGGCTTGCGAAAGCGGTGTTTGCTTGTTAATCCAAGCACAATGGCAAGTGTTGTTTGCATCATGTGCAAACAATAGACACTTGTATGTTTATATGCCATTGTTCAGAGTTGTTTCTGAAACATGCTGTGTTTGGATTTATGTGGGAATTGTTTTAATTATAGCATTGAAGGTGCTGCAAAGCCCTGTGCTTTCTTCAGAACAGTGTGGCAGTGAGCTACCGGTGCTCCCGTACCTCTCCGATTCCTGTAAAATTTGCACTCAGAGGTGACAAGAATGTTCAAACATGATTTTAATATCTCCTGCCTGGATTGTCACTTGCACAACGTGCTCGAATGGCCAAGAGGGGACATGGGTGGTACCGTTCCTTCCTCCTTTGGGGGTACCCTGTCCCGAATACTGGCCCCTTGGCTGCAGAGGAGCTATTCGGAGCTTTGCTCCTTCTCCCCTGAGCTGTGCTGGAGGGCAGGCAGACTCATAAAGAAGAGATTACTTGGCTCTTGTAGGAGCTACGTTGTAATAGCCCTTGTTCTCAGATGGTTTCAGCAGTGATGCCTTGAAGCCTGGGGCTTTTATTGCCTATTGTGTTTGAATAGTTGAAATTTGTGCAAAAACACTGATTTGGAAGACTTCTTAGGATTACTGCTTCTTTTCTCTTTTGTCACTTGCGTGCCTACGCTGCAGTAACTTTAATCTGGGGTACAACATGAATCACTTAAGTATGTCTCTGTAACACCTTTGTTTTATGCTTTAAAGTTGGTTCCTGTAGAGTAATAAATAGAAATAGTTAATATCTGGTATGCCTAGTTGTAGGCTGCCTCAAAAAGATGGTTCTGTCAGCTATATTTGATTTGTATTTAGAATGTTTTGCATTGCAAATCCATGTTAGAAATGCTTTTAAATTTAACGTGTGAACCATATTGCTTTTTCAAGAGAACTGTACTCTTGTGTCATGTGAAATAGCTTTTTATTTAAGAAAAAGATGGTATTGCTTTCAACTCTATCAAAGCAGGTTATAGAGGATTGTAAGTCTTCCTAGTGACTTGATATGCTAGGTAATATTAACTGGCAACCCATTTCCTTTACATTTCTAAGAATTTGTGGAGTATGGCCTATTTCAGAGAAACTGTGATTTTTCATCCTGTCTGTTTCAGTCCACTGAAACGAGTGATTACGTATGGTCCAGGTCACTACTTGACTAGTTCTGAATTTCTGCAAATCTGGGTCCTGATATTACTCTTTGCGAAATTAAAATCAAATTTTATAGTGACTTCCAGAATAGTCAGTCAGTGAAAAATGGTGGATTTTACCTGCAGAGTTCATTAAACTAAAGCAACAGAAATCCAGAATTTATGCACGACTTTGTGTTTCTGAGGTTCTGCAACAATTTTCATTTTAGGTTGGCCATTACCTTAAAAAATAAAAACAACTGACTCTGCCCTGGGGGAAGGGTGGACTACGGCAAATACAGAGTTCTTAGTTTTCCTTTGATTCCTTGGATGAAGGCATTTCCAAATGCTGGAGGCCAGATGATTTTTGTCTTGTGTCACAGCAGAGCTTTGCCTACCAGCAGTTCTAACCTTGGCGCTGGCCCAGCTAATTATAGTTTTGGCATTGTGGTTTGATGGGGTTTTGGGTTTGCTTTTTTTTTTTTAGTACTAGGTGACAAAACCCAGCATTTCAAAGAGCTGAGTATTAGGGCTGTTTCACCACAAAGACTGATTTCTCTACCTTGCACCTCCTTTCTGACAAAAATGAGCCTCTTTAGGAGGCCCAAACTTGGTGTTTTGGTAGGGCTTACAGCCCAAAGGTTCTTTAGGTCAGGAGTTTGCAGCTTCAGAGGCTGCAACTCTAGTTCAGGCTAGTCTCCAACACCAGTAAGAGATACGACTAAAATAAAAACTGTTTCTTAAATTCAAAGTGAATCCCTCGACAGACAGCACAAGGGCTGTTTTCAGGTGGGAGTCTCTCTCTCTATTATATTCTCTTATCAAAGACACAGCATAACATGTTGGTTCCCTACTTCTTTCTTAGTGCCATGTCCCAGGGGTTGAGTTACATCTGGCTTCTCATCTTCCTTCATGCTGGCATCATCAGACTCAAGACAGGATTTGAGCCAGAAAGTATAGCTTAGCAATACCTCTGCTGCCTTCCTCTTCTTTAGTGGCTAGCACCCAGCAGAGCAGCTTGTGTTGTGGCTGCAGCCTCCTTTTCTACCCTTTCCACCCTTATCCTTCTCAGGGAGAAGGATGTGAGAGGGGAAGCATACATGGTGTTGCCTTTTCTCCTTAGAAAGGCCCTTATGAGCTGTTATCAGATGTAGCCTCATAACTGCAAATTGCTGTCTCAAATCATGACATTCAACCTTTGGTTCCAGCAGCCATGGGCTCCAGCAGCCAGGGAAGCTGTGCTGATGTATTTAAACCCACTTTTTCTTATTTGGGCCAGTGCTAATCATGCACTGAACAAGCAGAGTTTTGTTCTTTTTTCTTGTCGGCCTCTTTTAGAGATCCAAGGCTGTTCTGCTTTGCCTGGGGGTGAGAGTGAGATGGATGGCTCCTTGGTGTCTTTGCTATAGACACCGTGCCTCGGGAGTTTCCCCTGAGCGCTGCTGGAGTCACTTCATATTTCATAATCCCCTGCTGACAATTAAGTCAATTTGCTGGTGCAGGCATGATGGAGCTAAGCTAGGACATGTTCCTTTTTTAGCCAGGATATGGAGTGAAAAGCTTACTCTTCTGCTTTGATCGAATTGAAAACTGAAGCATATCGCTACCTGTCCCTGGCTTGGAACGTGGATCAGATTTAGCAGTGGCATTGCCACCCTTGCTGGACTTTTTACTCATGAGTTTATTTTCCTTTTTTTGTTTAAGAGGAGGAGGAATCAAGGCAGGCATGCATTGAGTTTGGTGCAGAAGATGGTAAAGCATCACTCCTCAGCAAGAAGGGATCCAGCTGTGAGCTGGGGAGCCAGGAGCTCTAGCTGAAGACCTGCTTGTAGGAGTGGGGGAAGGACATGGCCTCAAGATCCAGGGCTGTAGGAAAAAGGGACAGGCACTTTATATCTGTGCAGACTAAGTAGTCTCTCTTGCCCAGCGTGGTCTCTAACTGGATCAAGGGATTATTTTTTAAATTCCCTGGACAAATGCAACATTCCTCCTGCTAGAATTACGGCTTTGATTTTTTTGTTAAACAACATTATCTTAGATCGTCTTGCTAAATAACTAATTTGGTTAATATTTTCTCGTTCTACCTTGGGTCTAATTTTTCTTCAGTCCTGGCATGAATACAGTGCTGCAAATTTGGAGTTAGTCTGGTGAAATGGAGGATGATTTAATGTTAAGAAGTGGAATTTTGGGTGCTTTCTGGTTGTGGTGAAATCAGTTTATGAATTGGCTTACATTTTTTCGCTTGGGGTTGTTATATTTTTTTTTAGACATGGGATGTTTCTAGTTGATGTTTATATGTGTTTTGATTTTTTCTTTTTTTTTTAAATTTAGCTGCAGTTTTAAGTGTTTCTTCCAGACTAGCTAAGTAAATAGTCTGTACCATCAGCAGTCTGCTTGGCATGGCACAAATAGTGAAGATAAACCCTATATCATTAGCGAGACTGAGGAGTTTTAAGTTATGATCCTGAATTCTGTTCCCTTGCAGTATACCTCTTGTGAGTGCACATAATGAATCTATGAATTAGGTAAGAAAGAAAATGTGCATATAAACTGGGAATAAAATCAGTTGCTGAACAGCCCTAGGCTTTTAATTCAACTTTTGTACAAACTAGTCCAGGTATCGCACAGTGGGCTAATTCTTAGCAAGACCGAGGTAAATGTATTAATACAACTTCAGTGGTGCACACATGAAAGTACTGTTTTTTACATTACAGAAGTTTTTCAATCATATCGTCTTTTAAATGCCTTTTTCTTTGCCTGTAGAGTATTATAATTGAATTTCCTGCCATGTAACATGCATGCATGTGTGAAGATAGCTGATGGGAGAAGGGAATGGAGAGAGAGAGATGTTGTTTGAAGAGATTGTTTATGGATCTTTTTTTTTTTATACTGATGCAACTGCTGGCTCACTTTTTTCTTTTGAAAACCTTGCTGGGAGAAGCTGATGTGTGAATGGATGTAGGATTTCCATTCTCAAGTTACGTGAACTATTTCATCTTAAGAATTGGAAATCTGAATCTGGTACTTCCAAAGCATCTTTCTCCTCCTTTGTCCAAAATGTTTGCTTTACAGAGTGCACGGGTGATTCTTTTCGGTACTAACACATTATTCTTCTGAAGCTTAATACCTGCATTGTATATAATAGCTTGCAAGTTTTATGAAAATACTGATTTTAAATAAGGCAGTTGTGTCACTGGATAGATTTGAGTTTAAGCCTTGAACCTGGGAAAAGCTGCACAAGCTCTTAAACTCTAGTGTAGGCATAGTCACGTTCCCTTTGGATGGATTGTTCATACATTATTTAAGGACACATACAAGTCTTGAAAAATGATGTGTTAAAGGGCTATTTCTCATTGAAGTTCCCCTCCCCCCCCGGTATTTAATAAAAAGGCACTAAGTTTTGTTCTCTTTAAAAGCTGCTCTCTAATCACTGTAGTTCATTATTTCAGCTTCAAAGTGCAGTCTGTACAGAGAGGCAATGAGGTGTATCCACATCTAGAAATTAAGCAATAATCATGTAGTTTGGTGTTTCAACAGGCTTTGTTCATTAGTAAGTACAATGATCCATTGTAAGTACTTGCTGTAGTCATGATGTTCTTAACAGTCTGAAACTTAAACTCTCCAGAATGATTTTTAAATATATATTCCTGACTGAAGCGGTACTACCAGGTGTAGCAAGTGCACTTCTATGTGTCTTGGTGTAATGGCAACTGTTCTGCAGAGTCATTATGAGAAGAGTATCAGAAATTGTGTGTTTGTGTAATGTGTGCATGCATACGTACGTGGCTTTGGATTTACTAATAATTCATGCTTGCACTAAGAGCAAGACCAACTACTATAGACGTAGCAGAATGATTGGAAAAGCTTCTTTAAATAAAACACATTTGATGACATTGAAGCAAGAGAAGGAGAAACAAAGGCACAGCAAACACTGAGGAAAGGGGAGAAATAAAACCAAAGTGCTGCAAATTAGTGGGAGAAGGAATTTGGCACTGAAATACAGGTGGGCACAGGCAGAAGAAATTGTTAGTGATTTGATGGGTTTGAATTATTGAAGCTCATCCTGCAACTCCATGGACCCAGCTCTTAATGATTAAGACAACACCTACAGGTTGTGAAGTTTGATCAATAAGACCGTAGGATGTGAAGAAATGGATGCTTTTAATTTACGAGAAGATGAAGGAATGTTTAGATGCGCTAAAAATGCGAGTGACCGGGGTGTTTGGGTTGGGGCTGTAATTATACAAAATTTGAAAGCTTCTTGGCAATAAAAACAATTAACACTTTGAATGAGAGGGGTCTGTCTGTGCTTTAACTCCTCCCCTGGAAGCTGCCAACCCAAGATTGTCCTGGGCAAGCGCATGAAAATGTGGAAGTCAGCTGTTTGGTGAAATTTCTTTCACCTTTCCAACCTTAGTGAAGCAATTTAGCTTGTGACTGTATGTAAATAGTTTTTGTTAATAGAGCGTGCAAGGTAATTGTGAAATGCTTACATGGGGGGGGAGAGAAGTAGCCTGTGTTTTTAGTTATTTTTGGTATTGCTAGCTCTTTGTTACAGTAACTATTCTCCATCTATGAAACTGAACCACCTGTAAAAAAAGCTGCTGATTTTCAGTTGTGTTTTACAGTGCAGACTGTACTTGTAGCCTAGAAACTGTGCTAGAAGATGCCACAGTGTGCAAGGATCTCTTGAACCTGGCGGTTTTTGGGGGGGTGTCTGGGGCAGTCCTGCTGGGGCTCGCGTGCTGCACACGCTGCTGGGGCTTCTGCACGCAGGTGCAACACAGCCGTCCGCTGCGCATTGGTACTCGGCCAGTAAGACAAAATGCAAAGCCATAGCTCGTAGACGATTAACTACCAATGTTTAAATCTGATCCAAAGAAGTGGCAAACTGTATAATAACCACAGTTGCCTTCACGTTATATTGAGAGCAAAAGGTCAGTGATCCCAGACCAACGCTGGTCTATCCTTTGCCTCCTAACAAGCATCAGATGTTTTATAAATGGAGGCAGAGTTCAAATCACTGCTCTTTAGGTTTTTTTTGGTGAGTGCAGCACTGAATTTATTTAGTTTTTATTGTGGAGACTTTGGGTCGCTAGAGTGTGCTGCAAGCCCAGCCCTGTGCGGCCTGGGCTGGCTGCGAGCTCGCCCCGGTGCTTTCCCTGCCGCTGGGCGACCGTGAATTTTTCATCATGTTGCTTTGCTGTCGCCTGGGCAACTTGAGCGAATTCCCCTGCTATTTTCTTTGCGTTACACCCTGCTTCCCTGCCAATGAATGATCTGGTGGCTTGTTAGCCTGGTACCTGGGTGCCCCAGGAGAGCACCGTGTCGTTAAGCATTATAGTGTCCCTACGGCCGCCTTTATTTTGCCGAATAAGGAGCCCGTGTGAGGTTGCCACGCTGATGGCTTATAAAGAGTTGGTATCAACAGCATTTAATTAAACCATTTATAGGCGCTGTGTGGTAATGTTCATGGAGTTGGGCTTTTGAGCTTTGTGGTGGTGAATGTGGGGAAGAAAATGCAGACCTGCTGTATAGGGCTGTGTATGGAAGAAAGCACACGGTGTATGCAGTGCTTGGAAATTGATTCATTGTCTTTATCAAAAAGTCTTAGTTCTCCCTTTTTAGAATAAATGTGGTCTGTTTTCCATGTTCCTGCAAGTTATTCTTTGATAGAGATGCACAAATTGAAAGTAGTAATTTTTTTTGACATTCAATGCTTTTCTGCTTGGTCAGGAAAACTTTGTACAGCTGAATTCTTTTCATATTTTTGGTGAAGGCTGAGGCAGTCTGGATGTCTAGCTGGAGGACAAATCCAAAACTGTAGAAATGTAATTAAAAGATTTTTTATTACTTCTGCTGTCCTGTCTTATTTTAATTAAGTTCATCCTCTGATGAAAATTGCACTCTGAAATATAGTGGGAAATCCATAATGTCTTCTCCTCTTCTTGGATGAAGATCAGGGTTGACAATTCTCCTCTGCGGGCATACTGTGAGTTTCTGCCATGAGAATAAAAGCTCAGCTGTGCAGGGAGCAGTTTTCATAGGGACAGGGCTAAAGTTGTGAGGCTTCATACAGAAACAAAGGACAATTGCCTTCCATCTGAAGCATGAGATTAACCTGTCTTCCGTGTAAGTAAATGTGGCTTTTTAAAGCCATAACTTTCCGAAACCAAAAGCCTGCTAAGAAAAAGCACTGTTGCGTATACATTTCTATACCTATACATTCTGCAAAGAATGAAACAAACAGAATGAAACAATTATAAACTTCTTGTTGCTTAATGCTCTACTGGAAGGCAATCTAATACAAGGGCAAAGTCTATCCGAGCACTGCTATATACACAACAGGATTACCAGCAGTTACTAGAATCAAGCTACTGCCAGGGCAACCTCTTTCATTTTACTTGCAGCTGTGTGTGCTGTTGCATGCTCCAGTATTAATCTCATAACTCATTCTGTGAAGCGGGTAGGCCATCTTGTGCAATTTAAAAGAAAACTGTGGGAAATATGAGCGTGGATTAGGACAGCTAGGAAAAAGTACTCTGCTGAAGGGTCCCCTTTCCTGCCCCCTCTGATAATTTTGACTTTATGCAAAAACAGGTTGTCCGGCTGTTTTCTGTCTCCATTGAGCATATGGATGAAGTGGCCAAATCAGACTGGCAGAATCTTTAAGTGGTGTTAGTGTTTTATGGCAACGTGATAACATTATTTAATCTGGAAATAGTTACGGCTGCTAATATGTCTGGAATTTGTGCCAGATAGTCATTTTCTTGTCTAGAATGATACAAGCTAAACCCAAAAAAACCACAATCCCCCAACCGAACCCTACAAACAGGTCTGGCAGCTTCACTGTTCATACAATGCATGGAGCTGTTTTGTCCAGTGTCTTCAATTGAACGTGATGAACACAGATTTGGCACACAAGTTTTGAGAAAGTAAAAATTCTCTTTTCAGGCCAGTGAGGGATGAATGTTTCTGGTTAATTTTTGCTTCACTAATGTGACAAATAATTTTTTTTATTATTATTTTTGAGCTATATGTTAAGGTTGTAAATTTCCTTGGAAAGTTAGCAAATGGAACATGCCTATGAAGAGATTAAAGTAATTATACTGCAATGCTCCACTAGCAACAGAGAGCAGTCTGGGATAAAATTATTTGGAGAGACGCCAAAGCCAAGTTTGGTTCCATTTTAAGCTAAAACTAATTAAAGTTGTCAGGTCTTACAGTGGTCAGAGGTTGCTTAGCTGCTACTTGAAATAAATGAAGCTTTTTCTCAATCAGTAATGCTGATAGCTATGTGTTTGCAGCTGTCTTCATAATAAAAAGAGCTCCAAGAACCTTCTAATTCTTGTGTGTATGTTTACCTTCGCATATGTCTATTTTAGCATGTCAAGTGGTGTATTCTGGCCATAATACAGAGTTACTTGTCTCACCAGCTCTACCTATTAGCCTTTTTGTCGATGCCCACCTTCTCCTTTGTTATTTTATTTCATTTGTGGGGAGGAATTCTTATGAAAAAACATCATCAGGAGGTTGCTTTAAGACTTTCTGTTTCAGGAAAGCTGCTTTGGGTCATTCTGTATATTAAAAACAGCTATACAAGATTCAGGAGAACAAGTATGGATTACTAGAATATAAAGTCTGATGGAATATTTAATTTTCTAAAATATTCTTAATTTTTTAAATACCATATGCCAAATACAATTGACCTCAAATTCTGTTGAATGAGCTGTTCGTCATGAAGATAGTCAACAGTTTGCCAGTTTTAAGTGGTGTAACCATCTTGAAATTCTGGATATTTCTTTTTTTATCATGCTAAATGTATTCCTCCCTCACGCAAATACTGATATGTAATCATTCAAAATATGCTTATGGCACTTTCAAGAATGGAGAGCCTATACTCACTATCAGTAGTAGTTTTTCGCTAGAATCTGTACAGGGGATAATGCTATATATAATGAGGATACGTTATCCATATGTTCCTAAAAATCTGAAATGGTTAAAAAGAATGGAGTTGAGATTGTTTTGGTGGTGTGCTTTGGTGGTTTTTTTTTGTTTTGGCTTTTTTTTTTCCTTTTTTTTTTTTTTCTCTTACATGCTCATTGTTGTGGAGGTAGGTGCATATACTCAAGATTTGATCTCAGTATGTTAAAACTGAATTTTGCAATCTTGCATTTTGTAGTTTGGAGGTGGAAAGTTTGAAAATGTGTTTTCCCGTGTCCGACTTTCTGCATTTATGTACCCAATTCTGGCTTTCTGTGACACAAAACAGCACGAACCTTTGGAAGCTGCTTCACTTATGCACGCATGCACACATGTGTACACACACATGTGTGTTGGAAAAACATAGCCAAGCAGGTCATTCTTTCATGCTTTTCTTATGGATCAGGTGTAAAATATAGGCACTGGTTTTTTTTAATCATAGTAGGGCTCGGGAATGGTGCTGGGCAAGTATCTGGGTGAAATTTATGGTTTTTGCTTGCAGAACTATCTAGAAATAAATTTGTTTGCATTACTTATTAGTCCAACTGTTTTCCCTCCAAAAAGAAAAAAAAATAAAATGATGTTGATAATTTTTAAAAACTCATTTCAATTTTTATTATTAAATTTAGCTGGATCTGTTTGTACATGGGGAGGAAAAAGATCTGAGAAGACATGGAGTAAAGAGGTTGATATCAGCCAGAGCTACTTGCTGAAATGCTGGATGTATATCACTTTTATATACCACTTCTAATAAATAAACTTTTACCTCTAAAGTTTCACCTAGCTCTACTGTAGACTTAACCATGAAATTTAGATGTCAGGCTTGACTGGCTAAATTCCAACTGGGATAATTAATAATTTGCCCTTGCAAATTCATTTGGGGATTTTATTCCTCTTTTTTTATTTTTTTTTTTCCCCTGTCCCGAGCAGCTTTGAAGTGGTACTTTTACGTACAGTGTGTGTGTGTATATTTTACTATGCTATATCCATTGTGCATGACCATAATGAGGAGTATTGAGGAGACAAGCTTGAGAGCATGAATTGGGGTTGGATGTCTCAACCCTGATATTTTGTGAAAGGTATTAGGTTAAATTGACTTTGCGTATTAGTCTTAGGAAGTAAAAAAAGCTTAGTGGATATTGCAGGTTGCAAAGAGATGCTTTTATGGCTATTAACTATGTTGCCAAGATATTTTTCATATATGAAAATTGTAAACATATGAGATCAAACAGGTTGTGTAAGACTTGCTTTGACTTTATAGCGTCTATGTATAATTTCAGTAATAATGTTTAAGCACAATTATGAAATAATACTGTTTCCTTTCCTGTGAATTTTTGTTGTTGTAGAGCTTACCCTTATAGCGAGCTTATGTGTCTGTAACTGCTCACAACAAGCTTTCAACACCAACTGCAGAGGAGACTTATTTAACCAGACTGGAATGGCAATCTAAAGCAACGCTAACGAACCCCATGGGATCGGGATAACTCTTAGTTATAGCAGGTGCTCTCTAAGCTGGAGTTTAGCAATTTGTTGCCTCAAACTGTGAGGAAGGCAACCCGTCTGACCAGAATGTCAGTTTATGAAACTTCCATGGAGATGACTCCAGGGTGGTCAAGGTGTAATGTTAAAAACTAACAAAACCTTTTCATTAAAAAGGGACAACTATACTTGCACGGAGTGCGTTGAGAAAAGCGAGGAAGTGCAACTGCTGTACTTCATTTTTCAGTAAAAGAATCTTGAAAGTATTTATTAACAATAAAAAGGTTATGTTATAAGCATATTAGACTGGATGCTGTCTTTACATGTTACCCTACTGAGAGAGTTACCCACTGCTCGGCCATGGCACTTCCTCCGTGTCTGTTGGGCGCTCCCCTTGCCTTTGCAGGAGAAAGGCACTGCTTGACCATAGCGTGCTGCCCTGTGTTTATGGGTGTGGGGAACTTGGGCTCTAGCATCGAGCAGCAGCCTCTAAATGCCAACTTTCTTAATGCAAAATGTATTTTAAATTGTTTGCTGCTATTGCTGTAAAATTCCTGGACCAACTTTTTACCCAACTGCTCCGTTTTGGCCATCTCACGGCCTGTGGGAGGGAGAGCTGGCTGCCCTTAGCCTTTCAGAAGAATGGAGGTAGCTTCAGCGTTAAACTTCTCAACCTCTAAATCTTCTTATTGTAAAACTGATTAGACAGATTCATAGTCAACGGGTCATAAATGGATAGTAAAAGAACTGGACATAAACGTATGCTCTAACATCCTTAATGGAGCAGTTACGGATGCAGGGGGAATGCAAGGGGAAGGGACCGCAGGCAGTTGCCAGGCTGATGTGTTCTCCCTGAACATTGTCCCCTGTTGCTCCCATCAGGGAGAAAATCCTGGGCTAGACAGACCATTAGTCTTATGCGGTAAGGCATTTCTTCCTCTTAATAGTATTTTGGAGTGGGTATCTCTCGCTCTTAAAAACTTAACTGCTCGGGCTTCTCAGGACAGGTGCTTTTCCCCTCTCTGCCCTGTCATCAGGAGTAAGTTTAAATTTGCATAAAATATGGTAGAAAAGCTTCTGCACTTATTTCTGATAGCACTAACGTCTGGAGCCATTTTTCCCTTGTAGGAATAAATGTCATAAGTTAAGTCCACCTTCTAAATAATTTTTTTTTAATTTTATGTTCACAGGTTGCCTTTTAATGACTGACAGTTCAATTATTTCAGCTATTTGGGATGTCATGGAGTGGCATGTATTTTTTTTATATACATACATTATATATATATATATATGCACTTTAGTAGTTAGAGCCGACTAAGGCAATGATTTGAAGCGGTGCGCTGTATTCCTAGAAACAGGAATATCCAAGTGGCTATAATTGAGTGAGCTGAACGTGGTATCTGTTGGGTGCATTAATAAGCAATAACCATTAAAATAGGTGTGCGTATCCACATACGCACATATGCTTTTTTACCACAGCATTTTAATCAAGTACAGAGTATGTAGGAGAAAGTATTATGTTGTTTCTGTGTACATAGCACAGTTAAGACTAGAGTATTTTCTTGGAAGCTCACAGTGGCTTGCAAGACTTTTTTTTTTTTGCAAATTTGCTTTCAAAACTATGCCGTGACAAACTGCACTTGCTGGTCTGAGTTGCTAATGATATCTAGAAACCGTATGTTAATCACTAAAACCCACAAGCCCCCGAACAAGCAAACAAATCAAAGAAGTCATGGATTAGCTTGTTATGCTGTCCTGGATGACTTGGTTTTCAGTGTGCTTATGGGGATTGGTTTCTACTGCCCACCAGTTATTTAATCCTGTTTTTAACAAGGAAATTTGGTGGGAAAAGCTCCTGAATCTCCTTTTCTAAACCAGAAGGTCTTTATTTATTGTTTATCATGGAACAATTAAAATGAATGTGAATATCTGTTTATGAAGGCACTAAAGCTTGTAATAGCTTTCTTGTTTGTTTTGGGGTTTATTTAGGGTTTTTGAGGGCTCCAATGCCAGGAAGGAAATAAAAGACTTTTGAAGCAGAAACTGCATGCTGGGGTTTTGTAATTTTTTTTGTTGTTGTTGTTGATTGGAATTATCAGATTAAATTATGATAATAAAGGAGACAGGCCTTCAGACGGTGCCATAACAGTAACTGTAGTGTTTAAATTACATGTCATCTTTCATCAGTAAATTTCTTGAACTTTCAGTACTTGTACATCAAAAGATAATTTTTGAGTGATATTATGTACACATACATGATGGCTTTTATCACCAAGTACTTCAGTGTAAGCATTGAGTCTTTCACACTGAGAAATAAAGTGGAGGGGTTTTTTGTTTACTACTGGTAAACAGTAAATATGCTCTTCATGTTTCATACCAGCGCTTGAACAGATATCTACTGCTTTATGATGAAAAACCCCCAAAGCTTCCAGGCTGCAGCTGGTGAGAGAGGTCATGTTTGTATCTGAGAACAGATTGATCGCAACTGCCGGCTCTGCTATAATTCGGTTATTACCCATCGGCCGGTCAATACCGCGCAAACAGAGAAAACCCCAGGTCGAGGCAGAAGTGAAACTCGCACTTTTCCCGGTCAGCCTTAAGTGAAGTGGCTGCTGCCTGTCTCGAACAGAAATGCTTTTGCTTTCATCTGTGGTCTGCAGTCGAAGGACAAAAGGGGAGATTTTCAAAAGCCATAATGAGAATCAGGAGCTGGAATCCCATTGACTTTTAATGAAGGTTAGGGGCAGATGCTTTCGTTGTGCATCAGAAACTTCCCTCCTCTCTCTCAATTGTCCAGGTTGCTGATGGTGGATGAGTTGTGCCTGTGCTACCTTCTGGACTCCTTTAAGAACAAAAGTTGTCTCAAGTTATTTTGTTCGTATCTTGCCTGAGCTGAAACACAGATCCCCTTTACTTATTTCTATGAAGAGCAGTCTGTAATCACACACACATCTCCGTCCCTCTCCTCTATGTGCTGCAAAGCCATGCCTCTCTATAGTAAAGCCACTTGAAAGATAAAAGAACTGAGAATTTACTGCTTGGTTACTTTGTGCTGAAGCACTGGGTACCATGAGAAAACAGAGTTAAGATTTTTCTGAAGGCATCTTGTTGTTCTGTTGTATGGGAGAAATTTTATCCGGTGACCTGCAAAAGATATTGCAAAGATCTCTTTCAAGCAGTGTTGGAAATACTTTGTGTACCTACATATGGCTGTGCTTACAGGAAAGGTAGTTTAATAAGTTTAAAATACTTCCTTGTTCCTTGAATGACTGAAAAAGTCACCTCCCTAATTTTTCTTTGATAATATGTGAAGATACTGTCATAATTTATACATTTAACAATATTCCTAGTCACAACCTTAGAAAAAATGCTGCTAGCATACAGAAGCACTTTTTTTTTATTATTTAAAACATGTGGATCTTCCTCTCCAGGTATGCTTTGCCCATGCTGACGGGAAGCTGCTCCCATGACATGGACCGGTCAGCACACACGCTTGCATAATTCACCGCAAAGTGCCCAGGCACCTTTCCGACCATCTCCCTGGTGCTCACCGAGTAGGGTCACAGCCTCTCTGAGTGAGGCGATAGGGAGGGAGGAGTATTGCTGTTTTGGGAAATATACGGAAAATGCGGAGACTGATTTCTTGGAGACTTTAAGTATTCCTGGATACAGCATGGAATTAAACCTAGCTTTAAGTCTTGGTGTTTGTGCTCTCCTGGTTGTCAGCTGGTTCCTCTCTATGCCTCTGTGAATGCGTTGTGTATTGTGTGCTGTAATCTCTGAGAATTTAGGACTTAAACCGATTCATAGTTACTTTAGATAAAATTCTTGGTCCCTCCTTTTGTATCTTTGTATTTTGTGTGGTTATTATAAGTGCAGCATTTGGTTTTAAAACATGAAACTACATGAAACGAATTTTCCTATGGGGAGCTTGCAGCAAGTACCTCTATTTCCTGCATTATTTTAGGAGTTGAGAAGGAGATGCATCTGTATGTAACCCTCGCTTCTTTTGAAAAAGGTCTTTGGATGCATTATGGATGAAGCTAGAGGCAAAGTGCTTTTTAAAAAGTTTATCTTGCATAGTCACGCTATATGTGAGTGTACAATCTATACTTCTTGCCTTGCAATGACTAGACTGTTGTCCACCTTTTTGCTTGTGGCTTTCCTCCACAGTTCAATAATCATCTTTATTATGCATATATAAAATGATGAATGATCGCTTTATAAAATTCCGCCAATATAGCGTTGGAAAGTATTGGAAGTGATGTAGGCTTGCCCTTTGTCTTGAGTTGGGTTTCACAAATACCTGCGTCGTGCCTGAACTGATATTTGCCGAAGCTCGTCTTCCATGTGGACTGTCTGTAGAAAAATGGTGTTCTTGCAAGTGCATCTGCTTACCTCTGTGTGTATGTTGTATATGGATTTTGCTTTACCGTACCACTTCAGAAAGCTCAGTATCACTGGAAGCTACCATACTTTCTATAACATTATGAAGTAATCTACAGTGGTGGTTGTTCTTCCTAAAGGTTAGAATATATTTTTATAACCTGAACAGTTACTACTGGAAAACTAAGCTGAGGTCTCTGATTTTGGCTATTAATATTACACCCTTCAGCTGTTCTGTCTGCATCTTTATAGTTATGTAACTTTATTTTTGGTTTAATCTTTCCATTATATAAACTTTTGTCATTTTTAACAACAGATTATGAAAGCACAAGTCAGAAGAAACTAGTCTTGGGTGCTTCTGGAAAAAACTGAACATAAGGGCAGAAGTATGGTAATATCTTTATCACTGATTTAAAAAAAAAAAAAATTGGAAGGGAGGAGACAGGGAACGGTTTCAACCACCTGAGCAATGTTTTCTTGGCTGTAACCGGTAGTGTCTTTATACTGAAAATGGGCAGTAACCTCATGCGTTATCTTCGTTATCTGTGTCTTATGTAACATTTGCCCAAAATCTAAGCCGTTTTCTGAGTGTTTTGATAACTGAGAATGTGACAGAAGGTTATTAAAAAGTAGAGATCTTGAAAGTCTCCAGAATAATTAAAATGCATAAACCACAAGTAAGTAGCAGATGGCAAGCAAGTGGTTGAATTAAACCGATAACTCTTTAAATACATAACCTTAACAGCTAATGTACTGACATGGCAGACTGTACTACAATTCCTCCAGCATTGTTTTCATGATGGCAAGAGCTAAAATACAGTTTTAGAGACTATATTAAAAAATAAAAATAATTAGCTTAGTTTTAGATTTGATCTCATCCTCCCTCCCCACATTCATATGGATTTTGTTCTTCAGGCTGGTGTTTCGCAAACTGTTACACGGGTTGAAGAATGGAGGGGACTTGGTGCCTCTCAAGTGTTGGTATTTAAAAAAAATAAAATGAAAGTAGGTTTGCCACATGAATTTCAGTAAATATGGTCAAGGCTCAAATCATGTTTGTTGCTTTGCGAAGGGAAGAAGCGTTACTTAGGAGGCTTTGGAGCGAGCGTAGCTGAGAAAGTGGTTCTTGCATATTCTGTAGTATGGACCTTGTTTTAGCGTCATCCCCATCATTTGCTTTCTGTTAATTGCTGAAATTTAGATTCACAGGACTGGCAGAGTGAGCCCTAAGAAGGCTTTAGACTGAGGCTTTATTTGCTGCCTTTATGCCCACCTGGTTATAGTACTTATGTTCTTACGTGTTTGTACATTGAACTTTTTCTAATTTTGACATGAGAAGACAATGAAATACATTCAGTTTCAGCTGCTAGGGTGTATTATTTTAGGGTTTATTTTGGTTTTGGACTTCACACAGTAGCATTACCAGCTCAGAGATGATGTTCATATTTCTGTTCTTTCTAAGATTGGTCCAACGGAGGGCCTGCTTTCAGCAGCGGTATGCGGTGGATTAGTCAACTGCTATGACAGCACATATGGTATAATTGTTCCCTGCCTCCCCAGCCATGAACATGCGAACATAACTGTGCTGTACATGTACTTGTGAGTAGGTGAAACAGGTTTTGTTGCTAATTCTTCAGCTTAAACTAGAGAATAAACAGTTTAATGGTATTAGAGCCATTAACTGTGTGTGTATATATATATATTGTCATGGTAACAAAGACACCTGAGATAATGCAAGTCTAACCTGATTTTTTTAAATAGAAATGGTTTAATGGAGTATTATCTACTCCTTACTTACCTCCATAGCTTATTTATTTACTCTATGAGAAACTCTATGAGAAACACTTTTCTATGAGAAAATGTGTTTGCTCAGCCCACGCCTCATCCCCCAAGTCCCCCTTCTTTCTAACCTTGTAGACTCCTTTGGGTATCCTCGTCATGCTGCGTTCTGTTTTTTTGATCAGTCCTGTACCAATCTTCAGGGCAGATGCTGCACTCATTTTTATGTATGTGACTTTCAGCATGGGGGGAAAGAAGGGGAAAAGTAAAGTAAAGGGTTGTATCTATCCATGCGTGAATTCATTTGCATGCATGTGAGCATTAACTCTCTCACCTTTCTTTCCTCCTTTCAATTGCCTCAAAAAAAAAAAAGATCTCTCAAACTAGTACTGTAGGTTTTCCTGAAGGCCTTTATAACTTACTTTCTTTGGTGGTAGTAACTTGAGCTCAGCAGAATTCCTTGGAATGATTCCTTGGTGGTGTTGCATGTCATAATTAATGGGATTTCTCTGGAAGCGA
The DNA here is from genome assembly GCA_020745775.1 of Theristicus caerulescens. Taxonomy (NCBI): domain Eukaryota; kingdom Metazoa; phylum Chordata; class Aves; order Pelecaniformes; family Threskiornithidae; genus Theristicus; species Theristicus caerulescens. The sequence goes on along the minus strand of CM036561.1, from coordinate 120,314,720 downwards.
GACAGGTAGCCAGGGTTTTGGAAGCAGAAATCCTTTGTAGGAGAGAAGTTAATGAGACAGAGAGAAGGAGAAATGTAGCAGCGGAACCATCCGCTGTGGTTCGTAGCAGTTTTCTTTGTGCTAGAGCTGCTCTCTGCTTCCTTTCTAGTCCAGGCTGCTGCACCAAAAGGAAGGAAAAATATAATTTAAACCCCAGCCTCCCTCATGCTTCTGCCTCTTCTTAGACAAAGCGGGGAGCTGAGTCTGGTCACTTTTTCGGGAGAGGGACTGCCCAAAATTTGTTTTCTGTCCAAGCAATACAGTTTCATCAAAACAGAGATATTTTGGTGGAATGGTAATTTTGAAGACATTTTTTCTTAAGGTTCATATGACTTAGTAAGGAATTTAATATTTCCAAATGAGAACAGGATTTGCGAGTACACATGCCTGGGCTTCTGTTAGTCAAATCTTATCTTTTCAAATTCAGACTTCTTGGTGCTTTTGCAAAAAATCAACAACAGAAATGTCTGAATAATTTAAAACCATCTTTAAAGCAATATGCGTTATGACAATTTCCTTTTCAAAATTTCTGTAGCAAGGCAAGATCATTCTCTTAGAATTGTAATGCAGAAGTTCAGTAGGGTATCAAGATACTGCCTACAGCATATGTTAACAGAAAGGTAGCACCAGGTAGTGCTTTTGTTATGACACTATTAAAAGTTACATAAATATTTCCTGTTCTCTCTAATGGAAACTCTTATTTTTATGTGCCTCACAATAGTAATGCTCAACTAATCATTAGAATATCATTGCCAGATATTTTGAATAAATTGTTTTCCTTGAGAAGGAAAAATTTATCAACAAATTCAAGAGTGTATTCAGCTATGCCAGACGTACAAGAAATTTGAATATGCATAAATAATTTCCCTTGGATTGCTAATGAAGTTGACAGGCAAGAAAACAAATGGCATGCATTTTTATTCATTAAACTCACTATTGAATTGAAGAACTATTTAAGACTTCTGATACAATGACTGCTTCTTGAACCTTATCTTTGTATCAGTCTCTTCTTGGTTGCTTTTAATTCCATATAACTTTTTTCCCCAGTCTTTTTAAGCATTGTACGTGATCTGAATCCAGATGTGTGGGATACGAGTTACACTGAATGTGGTGTTCTGGTGTTCTCTGTGCTTTTGACCACATGGGTATCTTTATTTTTCTTCTGTGAGTCTACTGAAAAGCCTTATCGCTTACTGTAAACAATAACACTTGCTTTTTCCTCAATGCATTTGTTTTCACTTCTCTAAAGATATTAAAATCCTGGCAAATGGAGGAGAAAAAGGTTATTCCTTTTTTTAAGTAGGGGTGAGGTTACGTTCCATTGAAAGCCCAAGAGTCCTAGGCGCCTGTCTTGGGCAACCCTAGAAATTTTCCTTCTTGCGTTTAGGAAGGAAATTCAATAGTTTATTTTATCTTAATATACTAAGAAAGTATCTGTTGGCATTTCAGACATGAGTACCTTGATAGAGCAGCATTTCATTGAGCTTGTTTGACAGCTGTATACAGACCAGGTTTTCATCTTCATTCATAGATCTAGAGTTTTCTTCTTGGGTCTCTTTTCCTCAGTGCAGAAATGAAGTGACACGTTTATATATGGCCAACATTGCACTGGAATGTAAATACAAAGGAAAAAAAAATCCCTTAAGACTGAATTTAGGTTTGAGATTGCAGTGTAATGAAGAGGGATGGGAATAGCAGTAGAACTTGGTCTTTTTTAGTGACATTAGTTTTTCTTATAGCTACTTTGTACTTAAACATTTTAGCTTGATTAAAATGAAGCTAAAGGTGCTCCTTGAATTCTCCTTGAAATTTCCTACTGGGCTCCTGGAAAGCTTCTGTTAACTAATGTTTGGTTAGCTGATAACAGCAAAACCGTGGCTTTCAGGTGCGTGTTAGCAGGCTGTTAGCCGAGACTTGGCGCTCAGTGGTCTGCATTAGTAGCAAGCCTCAGGATGGAGTTCCCTGTTGCCTTGGCAGTGGTAAATTTCCTTCTGTCAGGTTTTGCTTACCTCTTTGTATTTTAACTATTTCACACACGTAACCAAATTCTTTTGAGCTACCTGTGTTTTGAATTCCAAGTGTTTGGAAGTCACCATGGTAGTTTTAGTCCTAAAATATGCAGTCATCTGGGTGACAGCCTGGAGAGGCGTCCCCTAAATGAGAGGAGGAGGGTGAAGGTACGCTGTGGGTGTAATGAAGCTGGGGTGCACATCCACTAATTTCTGATGAGCGTGCCTGCAAGGAGAAGTTACGGTTTGGAAATTGGAATAAATTTGAGAGCGCAAAAATGTCAACTGGAGCTTTCTCCTGAGCAAAATAGTCGTAGGAGCTGAGCTCAGCAATGCGAAAGAAAATGGAACGTGCTGCGTGCACCAGCTCTGAGCCGAGGCATGGCCCGACCTCATACCTCTAAAGCAGCCAGGAAGGCTGAGGGCGTTTGCATTTTCTGCCTTGAATAGCAAGTTATTCAACACGCGTGTTTATAATTTTGGAGCGCTTAATGCTAATGGAGTCGAAACTACTTCATGGAACGAAATTTGCAGTGAAGTTCTGCTCTAAGGAAGGAAATTCAAATGCAAGGCTTCGGATTCATTCATCAATTAACCTGTTACAGAATTGAGCTCTTGCTTGATTCAACAGATGAGGTGTTCACTAGCCAGGTGTTCATAAAGCATAACGGCAAGTGAAGTTTTGTGTATTGTAAGCTGGAATAGTGTTCCTTTCCAGATAACTCGCCAGACTTCTTGTGAGTCGCCAGGTTCTGAAATGACTCTTCAAACAGGGCAGTGCTGAAAGAATTTATGGGATAGGTTTATAATCAACTGATAATGTAATTAACGTAGCATCTTAACTATGTGTCTCCGATTTAATTTTTTCCAGATGTTTAGTTTTAATGAAAGTCTCTTTAGAGACTCATGAAGAAGGTAACATCTGGGGAGAGCATTTAGGGCAAGCTTGTGTGGAAGTAAAGCAATGCTTCCTTAGTCATTACCTTCCATGTCAACACAGGCAATCCTGAGATTTGGACAGGTTATACATATTTTTACACACACACACACAATAATAAAAAACCCCACTTTAAGTAATGTGCTGATTTTAAAAATAAAACAAAAAAGACCCCACAACTATCACTAGGCAAGTGGTATTTGCAGTTTATACTGGCAATGTTTTTATGGACTTGGACAAAAGTGGAGTAGCTGTTAGAAGTGGTGTACACAGAGGTCAACTTTTTCAAATCAGTCAGCTTGGCCTAAATACAGCTAAGCTTGCTCCTGTGTTACGGTAAGACTTAGCCTATAAAGTAGGAGAGCTCATCTGAAATATTGCAAATAAGATGCAAATGAAAACAAGAGCTGTTGAGTTTTCTTTTGCTGAAAACTTTTATTGTAATGTGCTTTTTAAGGTTCCTGTGTTAGAGGCATGTGAGCCGCTCGTTTAGTAGCCCGGATAAGAGCCAACAGCAACGAGGGCAGCTGATGTGGTTGTAAGATGCTTGGCCTGCATCTTTAACAATCACTTAAGGAGAATTTTTCATTCATTGTGTTGACTCTATTCAGATGAAAGATTGAAAAGCAAGAGTCTTTATGTCAATACCTCAGCAAGCTTTTGCTTTTATAGCACACTACAGAATTATAGGACAAGTTATCTGCATTTTATGTCCATATGCAAATACTTAAAAAAAAAAAAAATCCCTTGCAATATTGATTCTCAGTCTTAGATGATCTAGCTGCTGTTTCTTTAGTTTGCGTGGCAAAGTGATTTTATTTGTATATGTTTCACGTTCTAGGAGAGTAGGTATTAGGACTTGTAAATATAGTGCCCAAACCCAAAAAGTAGTAGGAAATGTTCTCCTGAAGTCCTGTCCCAATGGGACAAGCAAAGCACTTCGAGATATGTTTAAAGGGTTAATACAAAAAGAAAAAATCCTTTTTTGCAAAGCTTTATGTTAAAAAGCGTATTTGTCCATATGTTTTAGATAGGCTATCTATATTTTTGTAGAAAACTGATATTAAATGGAAATTCAAGCCTTGGCGGCTTCCTTAACAAAAGACACTTGTGGTCCAGAGCTCTGCGGTCCCAGGACGGTTCCATTACTGTAATTCCACAGCGTGAGCTTTAAACGTATCTGGAGATTTTAATGGATCACATGGGAAGTAAATCTCTTTGTACCTGCCTTAAGCCATATGTTACTGATACAAGATGTTGAGCTGCCTATCTCTTTCACTCGGACGCAGCTGTGCGCTTCCATAAGGGCTGGGTTTTTTTGAACTGTAAAGGGAAGTTTCAGATTCCATTCTTCTCCCCCATTACAGGCGATCTTATGCTTTGTAATTTCAATTGTGTAACTTCATAGATTTTTCCAGATGAGGTAATTTTTTGATACATTTCTAAATCTAATGATGCTTTTAAAAATGCTTTATGACTTTTAATGTAGTCACTTCATTCTTGTGTTTCTGTGTGCCTTTCCTGTTGTTGATCAAGTTTCTTTGTTCTTACTATTCAAATGGCACGCACAAAACCTATTTCCTCCCAATTGATATTGCTGAATATCGATGCAAAGCAAAATTAAACATTAAGTTTAAATAATGGACTTGTTTTTCATACTCCTTGTTTTATTGTTTTCTAATATAACTGTAATCAGTGAATATTGTAAACAATTCATATAACTGTGAGACAAATAAAACAGGATCGAAATTTTATGCATGGTAGGACACACAGACTGTTAATGTCTAAGACGCAATTTATTTTTAATAAACTAACAATTCCCATTTGCAACTCTAACCACTCTTCTGAATGCTGCTTGTGTTTTATTTGTTTTTCAGAAGTCATACGAGTTACTTCACGGTTCTTTCAGGGACACCTTAAATCACTGGTTGAACTCCCCTGGAAATCTGAGACTGATGTTCTCCCTCAGTAACCAGGATCTTCTCTGCTGCAATTCCTGGAAAAAATATTTATGGCCAGTAATTAGTAAATCTTCAATAGTGAAGGAAGGCCTCTTCCATACAGAATATCTTGTAGTAATTGTAAACCTAGTCTTTCTCTCTTACATATAAGTGGTGTGGGACTTAAGGCAGTTACTTACCACTCTTTTTATGCTCATTTTTTTTCACTGTTAGAGGAAGAGTTTATTTAAAAATGGAAAAGGGGGGTGGGGAGGAAGTACTGGGGGAAGTGCTCAGAAATACACTCCACACAGAGCTCCAGGTAGCAGGCAGCTCCTTTCTCAAAAGCATATTTTGAACAGCAGAGAGAAGGAACCTCTGCAGAGAAATTTTGAAATAGAGGGAGAATAGCGTGATGACAGCAGAGAGTAATTTTTTACTACTTTTTCTCTTGGTAAGGAGAAGATAGTTTTGTTGAGGAGATATAAGTGAATTGGGGGGGGGGACGGGACACACAGACCCCCACAAACAAACAGTGGTGGGGTGGTGGTGGGTATGATGAGGCAAAATGGCGAAGGGGGAAATTAGAAGAACTGAAGGGGCCAGATAAAGGGTGAATGTTGGTGTGGAGGTGTAGAGAAGAAAAGAGGTTGATGAAATTTACCTGATTCTTTAGGATGGGGTTATTCCAGCCAAAGATGTAAAAGCCCATTTTTGGTATGACTGCTGTTTCAGGGGAATAATGATTAGAAACTTTAGTTGCTGTAGAAATCTTAATTTCTTTTAGCATTAAGCAATATGAAGCTTATCCTTTTAAAAAGAAAATTGATGCAGTTATTACTCCTTTCAGCAAGATGCAAATTATATGCAGTATTACCAATAAAGTTTATACAAGATACTCTGTACTCATTGTCTTAGGTTTAATGAGCTGGGCTAATTATACCATGCCATAACTAACCAAGTAATAACAAAATTGATTTTTTTTTTTTCCTTCTACAAGATGCTCTGGGCTTGTAGTTCTCAGATTTAATATACCCAGGTAATTGCACAATGTTGTAGTTCAGCAAGTCATCGGAGAGTATTTAGGTTGTAAGTAGTGTTGTGAGAGTGTGCAACTTCTTGTCCACTTTGTGCACACTTACAGTTCTGCACTTTGAGTTCTGAAGAAAAAACTTGTTGACCTCAAATAAACACAGAGTTGCTGAATTTCAGTTGTCTGATGCGTACAGGGAAGAAATGGTTCTCAATTTCACATTTTCATTTCCTCTTTTATTTAAATGAGCCAAAGGCAAGCTATGATGTTTCTGTAGCAATGTGTTTTTTCTGTAGACTAAACAGTGTGGATGGAATTTTCCTCAATTTCACCTGTCCAAGTTGGCCGCCGTCTTCTTCTGTAGGCAGTGGAGCAAGAGTGCATCTCCAAAAGGCAATCCAACCTTTCCTAAAATAGGTGCCTCACAGCTGAGGTAGATTCTTCTTTGGAGTTACCGATGGCTCTCCATTCCCTGGAGACAGAGATGGAAACTGTTTAACCTAAGCAAAATACCTGATTTAGACCTTTGTCTTGGTCTAAATACATTAAATGTAGCTTCTTAGTGGTGGACTTGGCAGTGCTAGGTTAACGGTTGGACTTGATGATCTTAAAGGTCTTTTCCAACCTAAACAATTCTATGATTCTTTCACTTCTTCATCACCTTTAATGGAAGTTTGCCACAACTGTCTGTATCAGACTTCTATTTCCATTTAGTTGAACTGGGCTTTAGTGAATGTTACTACCAGTTTACATTGAGAGAAGTGGTTTCTTGTTCAGGAACACAGGCAGCCTTTGAACTGGGCCACCTTAACAAGGTGCTTCCCAGCACGTGCTCTTGAGTATCCAGAGGGTAACAGTGGTGTCCCCAGATGAGCCAGGTGGACTTGGCTGAGTAGAAGCAGAAGGGCCACAGAGGGGCTCAACCAAAGATGTGGCTGGTGGTAACCAGGAAAGCTGTCTGACACAGCAGGATTTTGGAGAACTTGAGTCTGTAGGGTCATGAGGCTTGTGGGTTTTTTGGTTTTAATCTGGAAGTCTTCCCCAGTTGATATGCCTTGTGCTATCGCATTTGAGAGGAACGTGTGATGCTCAGTCCTGGTAATGTGCTCTTGCGGGGTAGTTTTGCCATTAGCTCTGTGTGAACCAACTTAGCTCTTGTGATTGCTAACATAAAAGTCTTTTTTTCTGTAGCTTAGATTAAGCTTAATGATTCTGTCATCTTTTCTTTACTTCCTTTAAGCAGGAAGTAAAAAAAAAAAAAACCCATCCCCTGTAAAATAACATCTTTATTTCCTTTAAAATAAGAGTTCATGGAGCAGCCAAGGCTATTTAAAATGTATCATAAAATGTATCATGCAGGAAGAAAAGCCACCAAATAAGTGGATTTAGAACCATAATGTGACCAGCAGTGGGTTCCTTTTGAATGTCGACCGATTAATATCAATTTGAAGTGTAAAACAAAGCAAAAATTGCTTCCTTTTTCATATTTTGTGTGATGTTATATAGGTTGAAATTTTTGAGCCCACTATATTCCTTCTTGAATGACATAAAACTGTTAAGCCGAAGGGCAAGTTGGCCATTATACTTGTCTTTTTAATCAGCTGAAAAAGGCTTAATTTTACCAGCAGTATAATTTGTTTGGTTGTCGTCGTCTGTCCCCCTCCCCTCCCCTTTCTTGAAGAGTCAGCAGAATATAAATGACGGATACTCTGCAAATAGGTACCTGGTATTTCACGTCATTAGAATTAGTGCTGCTGTTGCCATAATGTTACAAAAATGCCTTCAATGCATCTGTTTTCCTGGGACTGAATTCCAGATGTTAATTTAGAATCTGCCATCTGCTTGGTTTTGGTGTTTTGTCAAGTTACAGGTCAAAATTATGACTTGTTTGCTGTCAAGAGAATGCCAGCATTTGCAACACCCATATCTTATGCTGAATGGTTGTCTGTAATTGCAGTCTAACTTGTATTTTTGCCTTAACTTGCTAGACAATATGCATACACAGCATGAATCTGCTATAATTGTATGTAACCCTTCTTGTCTGTGTACACTCTTTGGTTTCTGGTGTGCAAAACTCACAGGCTATGCAGCTCTGAATTTTATTCTTTCTGAGCTTGTGGAGTAAGTATGGTAATGCTGGGAAGCAGACGATGACCTTCTCATCTTGCAGAAGTGTTGAAACTCCTGCTTGACGCAGCGATCAAAAGCCGGGTGTATTCTCAATTCTACGACTGTAGTAAATGTTGGGTTTATTGCTAAGTGAAAACATTTTCAGCTACTAACTATGGAATTGTAAACTACACCTCTGTGACAGCAAAAGTAAATGTCAGTCTCTCACTTTGAAACATGGCTGAACGATGTATGCTACGCTAGTATGATTGGTTTTTTTGCTAAAAGCCTGCCTTTGAATTAATGTGAAATTAGTGATGTGCAGCCTTACTTGGAAACTCATTATAGTTCCAATCATTATCTAACACTCCAAAAGATAAGTACACTTAATCTCTTTTCTGACCTATGTTGATAATTGCTTTTTTTTCCACCGGAATTTGTCTCTTTTTTTTTCTTCTTTATGGTCAGATGAAAAAGTAGTGAAGAAAGGGGATCGTTGGAGAACCAGATGCCTCTGTGCTGTCATTTTTGCCCTGAGGACACTGTAGGAGTTTGTGGTGCTCCAAAAGTGATAAGTCCTGAGCTCAGGTACAGCAGATGTGCACAGATGAGCAAAACAGTGTATACGCACAACTAATGGGAGCTGTAACAGCTCCTTTGATTTAGCTTATGGGCAAGTCTTCACTGTAATGTATCATACTTGCATTGCAATCCTTTCTGTTGCTGAAGTTCTTCAGAGCTGTAAAGCAGCAGCTGAGGATGCTCAGCGCTGACAGGTGAGTGCCTGTGTTGTCTGCTGTGTTTTTCACTTGGTAACGAGCATTGTGCTGTACACTTCTTAAGAAGTAACCGGCTTCAGTTTTGCAAGATTTGCATTTAAATGAATTTTATTTCTGTAATGTAATGTCACACATTGAATTTTAAAAGTATTGGGTTATAAACGCTACAAGTAGTTACAAATACTTTAGTTCTTTGTTTAGCTTCCAGTAACTTGAATTTACGACATGGCTCTTTTTAGGCATATTCCTTTCTTTTTTCCCAGTCAGAAGTATGTTCTGATATTTTAGCTCAGCCTCCCTCTTAAATGAAAGTTGATACTTGAGACACTTGTTTGCAATGGACAATAGTCTCACTTAGAAACTCTCAACAGTAATCAGTGCTGGTGGGCACCTTTAACACATCTTTTCACCATTGAGTTAACTTATGTCATATAGATTTGTGCTCTGAATGGTTGTGTAAAAAATTTTTCCTTCCATTAAAATGCTTCAAGCTTAGTGTTGCCATGTAAATGAAATAATGCAAGAGAGAATTTTTTGCGTGAAAATTTTTTAAAAAGGGGAAAAAGCAGTAGAGCAGTAACACGTGTCTCTAATGTAGTAGAGAATGAAAGATTGGGTTGCAATGACTTCTCAAAAGGCAACAAAAAACTTCTGTATCTCTGCTTTTATAACTCAAAATCTGAGTAAGTAAATGTTCAGAACAGGAAAGCACTCATAGCAGTATAATTAATGTTTACCTTTTTTTTTTCTATGCGAGAAACTAAAACTTGTTTTTGACGTAGTTAAAACGGAAATATTTTTTTCTAGAAAGGTTAAAACACTGAGAAAATAGGACCTTGTTTTCCTTCTATAGATTTACTTCCATCCATCAGCTTCAGTCTGTTTTGAATTTTGTTATTCTTGCTGTTATTCCTACTATTAGGAAACTTCTTAAAACTCTTATAACCATAAAATCTTCTATGTTGGGTTTCACTGGCAGCTCAGAATCAAACCTTGCGGCAATCTGCCTGGCAGGCTTGTTGGATCTGCCTCCGAATTTGCCGTCGGTGTCTGTCAGGGGTCGGTCCTTGCTTCCTCTTGCCGGGCAGCCACGGTGCCGCGCTCGGGCCCATCTCCCTTGGCGCACAGGTCCCTGACTCTCTGCCCCTTGCAGGCTCAGGCTGCGCTTCTGGTTTCCAGTGCTGCGCCACGCTGCTTCCCTTTGCTGTCCGTGCCACACGAAACCTTGATCTTCTGGGTTTTTCTCCACTGAACCTGTAATGCTCGCTGTCAGCTTTGCTCTGTTGCACCTTCATGCAGTGGCATCCCGCTAAAAATGCCTGTGGGTGACTAATGGTTTCGTGTTAAAAACCCTGCTATGAGGCAGAGAAGTTTTGACCTGCTGTGGCTTCTCATGTCCCATGAAGCAGGTCAGGAAAAAGAAGCATTTTCAGGATGATTTGAAATATATCTTCATCTAGACTGTGCTCATATACAGATACTGGCACCAAATTCAGTTCTCTTGCTGTGCATATAGTGGTTTATCCAGATGTATTTATGCTGGTAGTTGGCAGCCCTGACTTAATTGCTATTTCCAGATTATTAAGAGCTAAAATCCACCACTAATTCGTAGTTATGATAGTTAGGATTAAATTGGGGCTGCCAGTTAATAGGCAGGGAAAAAAAAATCATCTGTAAGTTTTCAGTTACCTCTGTTTAAACAAGTGTATGCACTTGCAAACTCAAATAAGATGAATAAATTCTCCATGTAACTTACACTTTCCTGCAGTGTTGCAAAAGAGCATGAGGTCTCTGGTGTGGTTTTTATTTTTCCCTCCTACCATGCGCTCACTGTATATTGCATTAAGCATAAGCAACACTTTTTTAAAGAACTGAAAAAGTCCAAACTCTGGAACTGGAAAAGATTATCCAAAGAAATGGGAAGCTTGTTGCAGGGAGTACTTTTCTTCTGCCAGCCTAGCTGTTTTCTGGAGCCTAACTGTTCAGCGCTGAATGGCAGCGCTCTTCCACTTGTTCAGGGTTTCAGAGTGGAGGTGGTGGTGGTGAGAAATCCAAGATGATGGAGAAGGTGGACAGGCTTCCTTGTCCCTGCTTCCCCTCGTTGTTTAAATTTTTTTCCCTGGATCCCAGAGGTCTTAGTCCTCCTGGTGTCTGCCAGTGTATGTACGTGCATTGGCAGGCTTGATATTTGTAACTTTTTCCATACCTTGTCATGGCCAAGTTTTCAGTCTTGTAATAAAATCTGATAAAGAAAGCTTGTATAAGCTTTAAATAAATTCATACATGAGTAGGCATTTGTTCCAAGTATTCAAAAAACATTTGAAGAATTTTTTTCCCCTGCTCCTTCTCCCTAACTTACTCTTGCTTGTTTTCAACAGTTACCAAACATGGTGTTACAAAGCAAAAGACAGACCTCAGAGGACACCTGGAATTAGGGCCTCAGGGATATTGTGGAAGCCCTTTGCCACGTGTCTGTGCCCACCACTGACTTATATGGGATTCGGTATCAGATGTGAAATAGGAATTTGTTAGCCTTTTGATTTGTATTTTGGTGTTTTTAATGGCATTTTACTTAGTCATGGTGATTTTCACAGATTGAATTTAGGTTCGTTTAGATATTTTGTTTCCTAGAGCTATAATGAAACCAAGTTCTCTTCTTATGTATCTTGTTATGTTGCCAAGTAAGCATAAAAGTTAGTAAACAATTTTCGGAGCAGACAGCTTTTCTCTTGGTGAGCATGAGCAGAAGCTGTCATCAGGAGCTGCTAGAGCTTTTCAGTGGCGATTGTGGCACTTACAAAACTTAAAAGTATTGTGTATTTTTTGGCAAAAAAAACCCCAAACCAACCCTTTTCTAAGAGCTTTTACTGATGTCCCTAACGGTGCCGCTACCAGCCCGGGTGTCGGGGTAATAATCCTCTTTGCTGAACCTTCTTCAGATAGAATTTGCATTACAAAAAGCTGTTTGCTGGTTGTAGCCATCATAGTCTGCTGGTTTGTGGGAACTGGATAAATGGCCCTGTCAGTGATTGAGCGTGGAGGAAGGAAGAGGAACATCCCAGATTATCTACTGTTTAAACTTTGATTAAGGAATATTAGTGGGCGTTTTTTCTTTAAAGAAATAACAAGGGAGATTGAAGAAACTTAAAGCATTGGTGACTAAATCATATTTGTTATGAAAATGTTTGATTTGTATATTAATAGAAATATAAAAGTAGTCATTGTTTTTGCATAAAAGCAGCTGGTACCGCTTGATGCCAGAGAACTTGGTGCCAAAGAGAAGTTCCAGCAAATTCTATTGAACAAAAACCGTAGGGGAGAGAAAGGATGATTCATAGCAATGAAGAAGTTACAATAGCAATAAAAAAGAAAGGCAACTCTCCCAAACCTGGGTGAGGACGTTTTCAGGCAGGGATGTTCTACATGGTACAATGATGCTGATCCCCATGAAATACCTTAATAGTGTTCTGCTTCTGTCGGGAACCCCTAGGGAATCCATTTAATGCCCGTGCTTAGGTGGATGCAGTATTTGTCTTTGAGGGGCATAAGACTATGTGGTATTAAAAATTCCTTGCCCAACTTGTTTGAGCTTTAAGGACACAGTTTACATTTGGTGATGCCAAATACTGTTACAGGTATATGTGACTTGCTGTTGTCTGTTAAGAAACACGTTGCTTTAACTCAAAGTTTCTTAGAGTTTTTACAGACAGGTACAAGAAAGGTTGAATGTAGTGGGTGTCTTTCAGGGGGCGGGCAGGGAGGGTACCGAAGTGGGAACTGAATTTCATCAGAATCCCTGAAGACTCAGCAAGGTATTCATAAGATTTGACAGAATAATCCCACGTAGGGTAGGCGCTAGCAAAGCCCTGAAGTGCCACATCTCGGGAATGTGAAAGAAGTGGCAGATTTCTAATGGTCTATAAAAATAGAGCCTGAGAGGCAGTGTGTGCTGGTGGCTGGATCAGTGAATTTCTCCTCCCTTAATAACGGTGCCCTGAAGGCACCATTCAGCTTAGTTTCAAAATGGTCGTGATCATTAAAAGCAACAAGCTGCTTCAAAAGTATATTGACATTTAGGATGCTCTATTTCAAAAACAAGAGAAGAAATTACAAGGCGGGAGCAAACAAGTCAGAATGCGCAGTATCGGGTTGTAACTCTTCTCCCTTACGCAACAGTCCTTGATGCAGCTTTTCAAGTGCAGCCTAACAGCGTACAATTTCATGTAAAGCATCAGTCATTAAAGAGTACTCTGACAATAATGAAGTTATTACCTTACTAGAATTGAAAAATACATGAGGGAAAGTTAGTTTCTGAAAGAAATTGATTTAGAAAAAACAATTTAACGCATTGTGCAATAGGTGATGTTACGCTTGCAATACAAATGCTTAAATGCTGAGTTTAGCATGAAATAGTTGTATAAAACAGATGAGTAGAATAGAATGAAACTCCTAGAGGAAAAGTAAGCTAAGTCAGCGACACACAAATGACCGCTTATGGAGTATTTATCTTAAAATTAATTGTTCATATATATATATGTGTGTGTATATATATATTAAAAAAAAAGTATAACCCAATGGTTATAATAACCAGAAATGGCATGATGGGTGTGAATCTCATTTAATTGTTTGCTATTATTGCTTTTGCAATATAAATTTATAAATTTAAAGTGTTTTAAACAGAAAGTCACTGGAATGTTTGTTTTTTCACAAAGTGCATGAGTACTAATTAGAATAGCAAACTTGCAGGGAATTGTTTATATGATATCCGTATTCATGTTTAAGGCAGTACCATAAGTCTGTAATTGCTATTTTCTTGTTAAGCCCAATTACTACAAGGGCTTGCATCATTTGAAGAGCAGTAGCCATTTCTACTACATGTAACTTCTATGGCACAACTAATTAGCAATAATGATAGATGTGTATCAGCATTTTTTTTTTTACAAACGTGATAGTATTTTTTGAAATAAATGCAAATAATTTCCTTTGATACAAATGTTAAAATTTCCTTAGCATGCATAATGAATTACAGACAGCGAAAATTTGTTTTAGAGTTTATTAATTGGGTAAATAACAATCGGTTGACTAGTCAGAACTGTTGCGTGTTGTATCCATAGGGTACCAAAATTACCAGCAGCTCATTGCAGCGCTTCCCCTCTGCGAGAACGCATGCTGATGATCTCAATTAAGCGAGGCATTTTGATAACACTTATATAATGAGCGTTGTCAAAACCATATGTACAATAGCTTATTTTTACTATGGTGTCTGTTACTGTTCTAAATTAATAAAGTCTCTGAAGTAAGGTCCTTACCTGCAAGTAATGCATGGTGGTCATGTGTGACGCTGCTCCTGTGGCACCGCTTTTGTGTCTTTACCCAGGGAATACTAACCCTAGGGACCGCTTGGAAGTTCAAGAAAAATCAGTTATCTCGTAAAAATAATGTTTAAACTCATAAAAACCATCCTAGAAACCTGTGACATTTCAACTTTCTCAGCAATTTTATTGGAATTACTATTTTATCTGTCTTATAACATCCTAGGTAGTAGCACCTGGAGTTTATGCTTGTTTGATATATCCTGGACTCTTAAATGTGAGAGAGATGTTGATTGTGTGTATGCTTTTAGTTTTCAAATATTTTGGGGTTTGTATATATGAAGTCAGCTTGTTCTATAAACATTTAATGTTGGCCAGTCAACAGTAGAAGTACAGTTCCCAGTATGTAAAAGGATGTTAAAATCAAGGTGTAATGGGTAATGAAAAATGCTCCTTTTCTGAAAGAAGGGAAGGAGAAGAAATGGTAGAAGATTGTTCGGGTTTTTTTTCTCTCGCTCCTGTAGACACTAAGCTTGGATTGAGCTGTAGATGGCCAAACTTGAAATGGATTAGTTCCCATGGTACTCTATATGAAAACTTAGTCAAAACTTTGTGAAATCTGGATCTTGATTAAATGAAAAAAAATTCAATAGTGGCTGAATTGTTTGAACCTGTTTAAAGCTTCTGTTTTACTATTGAGGGAAAAATCCCTCAGGCATGAAGAACAGTATTCCAGTTTCATTGTGTCACAAAACAAGAGCAAACCTGTGTATTTCATGCTTTATATAGCACAAGAGAGTCACCAGATTCTTTTACTGACTACTTTTCATCCCCTTCAACAGACACCAACCAGGAGGAATAAACCTAATGTCTGTCTTTACTAAACTCAGCAGAACTGTGGCTTGGCCTGACAAGTTTAGTCCATGCTTTGCTGGAAGAGTGAAACCAGTTTTCTAATTCTTAATGGTCTAAAGTGTCCAGGAATTTATCTCTGGAGTGTCCGTGTAGATGTGCATTAAGATAAATTTATGTTCTTATACCCAATGTCAGGGTGGATTTTTCCCCTCTGTGTCCCCAGATGCCACCTTTACACCCTTTCTTCTTTTCTTTTTCCCCTGGCTACTGGCTGGGCAAGAGGTCTCTGTGTCCTGACTGACGCTGGTGTGTGTGTGTGCTGCTTTGTAAGACTGGTGCTTTTTTCAGGCAAGATGTCAACCTAGGTCTCTGTAATCCACACGGACTCATTGATTTGTTGCCAAACTTATAACTAAATACCTTTAATCTCTGTGCCTCTGAAGTTGCTTAACAAGCTTGAAAGTTAGTACAAGGAGGAATGATCACAAAAGTCCCTTTCCTTAGGAAAAACGATTACATTGGCAACAGTTTTGCCTGTTTTATGATCTAATACTTTTCTATCAATCAGAAGTGTAACCATTTGCTATTGTTTTATAAAGTATTATAGCTCACCCAGGCACAGATGTTATTTACTGCTTTGATTTGTAGTTTCATGGATCACTATGTTATTCAAATACTCTTTTTCTGCTCTTTTTGACCCTGGTTGCAGCTGAACTTCTGAATGTGAAGGCTTGTTTCAGGTCAGACTAATATTGATTGCTACTGCTCTTGTGTGGTGTACTCGCTTCCAAAGTGAATAAAATAAATAAGGTTTGTTTCTTAGGCCTGGCTTCTATCTCTTGATACAACCATTTTCAAGAGCATGATGAAAACCAGCTGGTTTTGGCTCCTGAGCTGTCGTGGCCAATATCTTCCACTTCTTACCTTGGAGTAACTTTAGAGGATGGGGCTCCCAAAGACTGCCAGTAGCTAGAGTTCTAGAAAATGCAAAAATAATATGGACTTCATATCTTACTTTTTAAAAGCAAAATAAGGTCATTACTAATAGTTCTACATTTAAGAACACGATTGCTGTTTGCGCAAATGGTGTCTGGAGAAAAAGTCATCACAGTTGAAAATGTGTAACAAAATGTGTGGTGTTAAAAATCTGCTGAATACTTGATATTTTGTGTGTGTGTATGTGTGTGTGAAGGAAGATGAGATTTTAAAAAGCTTAATGCTGTAAAGTTCATGATCTATCCTCATGGTTTCCAGGCTCTTTTACTCATACATTTTGTCATTCATCAAAATTTCTCATTTCTCTCTAATGTTCTGTAATTCCTATGGGAGCAGAGGATATGGCACTGGCTGTGGCCCTGAGTCTCATGTCTGCTCATGCATAAAAATTTCCATTTCTCTTTCTGAGGACAAAGTTTATCAGACGTTTTCTGTATTCATTTAGGAATATTTCTGATACTTAGTGCACCAGATTGTTTTTTCTGATATCATCAAATTTCATTGAATCTTCTCTCCTCAGATGTTCCTGAGGAGAATCTGTGGGTTTTTTTCAATAGCTGTGTCAATTTGTATATCTCAAGACATTGTATCCCACAAGCTTGCTTGGCTTTCATAGTCACGCCAACATATTTCTCAAGGTAGTTAAGGAATGATTTATTTTTTTTCACTTCAGAGTTACTTTTATTCTTCTGAGGGAAAAAGTGGAAGAAATAAAGCCGAGGAAAAATGACAATATTACACAAAACCCTGAATATAAACCAGCTGCAGCATGTTCCTGTGTTAGGGGAACTCTTGGCTTTATGAATTAACTCCTTTACCAAACCGTTGAAGCTGATTTATTACCTATAAGAAGTACTGCCTGAGACTGTAAAATTCTGAGGTCTTGTATCTGTGATGCTATAAAATAGGTGGTTATGAATAAGCTTATGAATTTACCTTTTTTTTCTTCCCCCCTCGAGGCATTCAAAGATGACAGTATGTCTAATTTCTCAGGGTAGCTCTGTCTGTTAGGTAGCCCAGGGACTAAAATCCTTAATTTGTTAGCTGTATGATGTATATAATATCTAGTTGGTAGAAATGGGCTTGTCAATTTAGCAGAAATGGATCCACGATCGTCAATTTTATTCCCTCCCATCTGTTAACCCGGCTTCTTTGTTAACCATGCCATGTCTAGGAAATACAAATGTAAGAAGCTGGTAGAAATCTGAGTCTGAATCAAATCAAAGTAACCTAATTCTATCGCTGCACAGGAAATTAAAGTTTAAATCCTGTTATTCCTAATTGATCAGCGCCAATACGTTTATCCAGGAGCCTCGACTGTAGCAGCAGTAGCGTGTAGTAGTGAAGACGGTCAGTTCCTCACTCAAGTCAGCGTTTCTCTGGACATATGGTGGGACATATGGCTCTCGTGGGACTCCATGCCTGGGTGTTAGCTGGTGATAGGTGACGAGCTCTGGAGGTGCAAGGGGAAGGTCCAAACTGCGCCTCTGGCTTTTTATTTCCCCCCACCATCACGGGAAAGTCTTTAACTTGAATTCCTCAGTTGCTCTTTTTTTTGGCAAGTTAAGAGGGAAGATTGCACAAAGGTAGCTGAGACCATCTCTGACCTGATGCTGCAGACTGACTCTGCCACCCTTGCAGCAGCAAGCTCTGGGGGTCCTCTGCCAGCTGGGTGAAAGATTATTTTACCTGTTTTAAATGGCCTTTTTCCTAGTTTTAAATCCCTTTAGTTTTGTGTTGTGTTTTCAGCCTCCCCACTCCCTGTGCTGCTTTAAAACCTGGATTGTGTCTCACCTCCACCTTTTCCTTTCCAGTCTGGAGAGTCCCAGCCTTCCCAGTCCCAGTGCGGTTGCATGAGTGTATGTTTTCAGCCGTATAGTTTTTAAATTATAGCTTGCTATTTATTGCACAGGATTTCAGCAGTGGTTACAGTCAGTGTTTCCCGGGAGATAAGCAGCAGACTAAACTTTTTCACCTAAGAGAATAAATGTCCTTGTAGAGCTATACGTTAGAGATTTGTAAAGGATTAAAAAATGCTTTTAATGAAAATTCAAGAGATTTCAGATGATGAAAATGTAATGTAAGAGTGAGGCTAAGCCACTCTGGGGGTGTGTGTGTTATTCTTGAGTTATACTCAATCTTCTGTAGCACTGGAGTTCTTAAACAACACAACCCCAAAAACAAACCAAAAAAACCCCCTCAAATTCATGGAAGTGGTTGGGTTTGACATTAAACCCTCGGGCATCTCTATCATTTTCCCCACCCCAGCTTTGCCACACAAGCATTATGTCCCTCAGATACCAGACACCCCATTATTATGGGCACGGGACAAGCTAGGAAGCTGTTACGGCTGTTTTCCCCGCAGTGTGCTGAAGGCAGGCAACCTGTGCAAGTCTGTGTCTGATTCACAGCGAGTTGCACAGTTGGGGTTTAAATGATGAGGTTTGTTTGAGTCTGAAACGTGCCTTTCTTTTGGACAGTTTTACATCGATTCTTACCTCAGGTTTTTGTTTTTTTTTTTTTTTTTTTTTTGAGAATTGCATTTTTTTTGTTGTCTTGTAAAAACTACTTATTTTTTAAAATTTCTTATTTTGTTAAGCTTTATTATATCCCAGTAACCAGGTGGTCAGTGACTGTAACTGGGTAGGCTGCATGAAGAGAGCTGGCAGGTCACTGGGACCTCAGCTGTTTTGAGTGAAGCTCGTGTGTCGTCCAAGTATCTTCTCAACTTCGTAGCCAAGTTCAGGGGCTGTGACTGTGGTCTTAGGAGGTTACCATTCTAGTGCATTAGTTTTTACAATAATTTTGGATCTGAGCAAATTAACAAGCATACTTGTAACCTTTTGTATCCACTCCTTGGGTTTTTTTGTACTCTTCTTCTATCTTAAACCATCTTCTATTTGTCTCTCTTTACTTCCACTCTTGCCTTGCTGTGTACTTATTCCCACTTCACGGTCTTTTTCTTTGTCAGTGACTTCTTCTGTTTTCCTGCCTGCCAAGTTATTTTAATCAGACTCTTCATTCTCTGTTTCTTTATAATCTGGCAATTTATACTTCACATTCTAAAACTTTCCCAAAATACGTGTTTGCTAAACCTCTTATCGTCTCCTGTGCTCCTTTCACTGTTGATCAGGCTTGAATACACTTACATCCTCTCATGTATATCGATAGTACTTTTGATTTTCTAGCTCTAAATACTCTGCTTCGCTCTGGTTCCCCGCTGCTCCGCTCCACTTCTCTCTAATCTTATGGAGGAGCAATGTTAGAATGGCTTGCCATGCAAGCTCCTTTCTTGGATTTCCTCCCAAGGGAACTGGGGAAGAGCAGAAACCAAGCCCGACCTCTCCAGGAACCTCTGTAACTGTGGGAAACCAGCTCAGCTTCATAACTTGTCATTCCCCAAATGGAGAACCTTGTCCCGTACCTCACTTGATCTGTCAGGTGAAGCTTTTTCCAAACATGCTCGACATAGGAAAATGGGATAAGCTTTTCCATAAAGATTTATTTTACATAATGGGATATGAAGGTAGGTTCTAGATGATTTGCACAGACAAAAACCAAAAACTTGAGAAGAAGAAATCTGCTACCTTTTAGCATCCCTTCTTTTAGGATAGGATAGAAATTACTCACACAGCTAGATAAATTTTATGTACTCATCACTGAGTAACCAAGTTTTAAAGTTGTTTCTCTCCCTTTTCTTCTTTTGTTTTCCTTGTGGTGTTCCATCAGAAATCTTCATTCATGAAAATCAACCCTTCAGATTTTTGGAGACAGCGATACAGAGGGACAGGCTAGGTTGCACAGGGCAGGAATTGTATAGCTAACATTAATTTTCTTCTTCTGGAAAACCTATAAAAGGGAAGTTGAGATGCATTTAAAACTTACCATTAATGTTAGATTTTTGTTGGTTTTGTTGTTGTTTGTGATTTTTTTTGTTGGGTTGTGCTTTTTTTTTTTTGACTAAAGAAGCATGTTGGTTTTAGAAGTAGGTTTTAGGGTCCTGCTGCTGGGCAGAGCTTCGAGGTGGGTCTGCACAGACTGATGAATGTTGGAAGGCTTTGAAACAGGAAAAAAAGCCAGGTTTTATTATACTATAAATGAGAATAATTGACTGTTCAGACAGAAGTCAAATGATACGGGAAAGTATAAAAGAAATTAAGGGGCTCACATACAAATCCTTCCTTGACTGTTGTGTCCTGGCGAGTGGATTCATTCTCCCAGCCTTGATTTCAATTGCTCGCTGACTTTGTGGTGGCAAGCCCTTACCTCGAGACATGGTGTTCACTCGTTTTAGTCTTTTAGTTTTTAATCAGGATGTGAGAAGGGTTATACTGCTTCGTCTATGATTGACTGCAGGGGGATGCTGAGCAGAGCATGCAGTGATATATTTTCCTAGAGTACTCTTTCAGCCTCCTCTGACAGGTAGCTCAGAGACTGCTTGAGTACAGGTGGTCTCTCTTGTTTCAGTATTTGTCATTTTTTTCTGCTGTGAATTTATCCAGTCACTTTTTGAGCCTGTTCAAACTGAACTGTAGCTTAACTGTACACCCAGTGGTTTCTTTTGAACTTGCTCCTTGGTAGTTTCATTGAATTTTGCCTAATCGTTGCTTTGGAAAAGATGGGGAAAAGCAGTCCCTAGCAGTCTCCTCTGTGCCGGTCTTACCTATAAGACCTTCACCTTTGCAGGTGGGAGATTGCTCGTGCTGTATGCTGAAAACAGTCCGGGAACTTCATCATGTCCCTGTTTTACATCCACCCCAGGTCACCTGTGAACGGTGAAGGATACGGGCCCTAGGTCTTGTGCCTTTGGGACTGCGCTGATGAAGCTTCTTTGGCATTGAGAAATGGCCGTGTGCTCCGTACTACTGTCTGCAGTCCGTCTTTTTAACTACTTTGATATACACGTGAGGACCTTCTATATCCCATGGCCACCTCTTCAAATTCACTTAAATGAAGATATTGTAGTATCCAGGAATGCAGTTCTTGCTTTATACTAGTTTTTACCGATCAGCTAAGAAAAAAGTAAATAGTAGTAGACCTCTCTAATTGTATTACTTTTGGGGCTTTGGTTTATTTTTCTTCTGATCTTTCTTTGGTCAGCTCTTAAGCTTTTGAAAGGCGGTTTGTTTTTGGTGTGCGTTTAACATAAGTTGATGGGGAAATGCAGCCATTTTAAAAGGACTGAAAATTGAGAAAACCTAATACATTGAGACAGAAAGGAAGGAGAATGAAATCTATTTCTTTTCCTCCTTGACTCAGTTTTCTACTTCAGTGGTAAATTGCAATAACAATGTAGAAGTAGGGCAGCAGCACTAGAAAGCAGGAAAACTAATTGGTGAAAATTATTATTATTGTAAATAACTATGTCAAAGTACAATTCCAAATGGCAAAGGCATCTGGTGTCGCAGCAGCGATGCAAACGGCACAAATCTAATAGGAAATTACAAGACTTCTGAGGGACCGAGAGATCCCTTCTCTGTCAAATGCAGGCTGCTGTATATATTTGCATCGGAGTATTTTATTCTTGTTAAAATAATTGTGTGTTTAGCAAATGTCTCAGTGAAATCGCAGCCTTATAGGCAGCTTTGCAATTACAGATCAACAGTGTCCGTATTCAGAAAGAGTAAGTATTTTGTTGCATTTACTGGAGCAACAATACTGTAATGTGTCTTTTTGTCCAAAGCAGTCTGAGAAGTGCTTAATCATATAATTGGTGTATTCAAAGGATAACTGTAGTGCTGAGTAAAGAATTTATTAAATGAATATAATTTTAAACTCTATCAAAAGGGTTTTCGTGAATATTTGAATCTTAAAATGCCAGGAAAAATAAGTGTCTTTCTCTGATTAAATTTCTATTTATTTTTTGAAATTTTGGAGGGAATAACTCTTTGGTTTTTACATGGCAAATACATTGTATTCTTTGTAAATATGAATATGGCCTTTCCCTTTCTGAAACGGGCTTACTGACTTTGGCACTTTAAATGCATGTTTTATATCTTCTGTGCACCTGGAGAGAAATGTTTGTGTTTTCAAGTAAAATGATACA
This sequence comes from Theristicus caerulescens, assembly GCA_020745775.1. Lineage (NCBI taxonomy): Eukaryota > Metazoa > Chordata > Aves > Pelecaniformes > Threskiornithidae > Theristicus > Theristicus caerulescens. Next base: position 120,292,665 of record CM036561.1, on the reverse strand, counting down.
TTTTAAAAGGGCAACAGATAACATCTTACTTTTCCCTTAAAAGAAAATAACAACAACAAAACCCTCCATCTGTAGGCACTTTTTTTTCCTCTCTGATTTGTATCTGGGAAAGGAGGGGAAAAGCACACTGATATCTTCAATATATCAGTATATCTGATCACAAAATATCAGATGCATTGAAGCAGGATAAGAGGTCATCTGTGTTTCTAGCCAGTTTCTGCCACTCTTCTCTCAATTAAATATGTTAACATGACAAAAAACTTTGTGTCACTGACACATGCTTTAAAAATCTTCATCTGCAGGCCTGTTCTTATTTCATTAATTTTCCCTTAAATAGCAGTGCCTAATTATGAGCTACATTAAAGCTTATATAAAAGGCGAAAAATCTGATGCAGATAAAATCAAATTTTCTTTTCATTTTATAGGCTTTCTGGGGGCTGCTTTTGAACTGGAATAACAGCAATGACAATCAAAAAAATTGCTCTGACTTCAGGGGTCTTTTCTAACCGCAGGAGCTGGACAAATTGGAGTTGAAAGGACCTCTCCAATTAACATGTCATCTTCTGCTCATGTGTCAGACAATACACTGAATGGCCAATTAATTACAGATGTTTCAGCTTGTGTGGTTTTAGGTCAGATCATAGACGTGGCTCATGCCTCCTGATAGTTTTTTCTCCTCTAATGGCCTAATGAGAAAATAAGCACTTCAGCGAGAGTGGGGCTAAGTTAGTAAGACGGCCTGGATCTAAATGTCATGCTTGCAGTATTGGGCTAAACCAGGTCTGTTGTGTATGGGAGGGTTTTTACTGCATGGTGACTTCTTTGCGGTGACCTTGTTTCTCTTCTGGACAAAGGTTTGAAAAGCAAGGGTAGCACTGAGGGAATTAGGATAGGTAAGAATCTGCATATTAAAGTGGTTTTTAGAAAATACTGCAAAGGGTAATTGCTCATTATTTCTCTTCACCGAAAACTTTATATTTTTGAGCTTTTTTATTCTAATAACTTAACTTCTGTGTGGAAGAGTTGCCAAATGGATGTAGCAGTCGTACTGCCCTGCCTATTTGCAACCTCAAAACTAGCTGAGCTTTCATAATGTTGTCTACAGATTTAGAGAAGAACCCAGATTTCTTTTTGAGGTATGGGGTTCACTGTCAGCCATTTCAGCCTGGCTTTGAATGTGACATTTAAAATAACATGAATGAAGGTGGTAAGACAGTAGGCTGAATATTCAAAAACCTTTCTACATCTCACTGGCATTCTTTCAGAAACTGTTGTCCTCCCAAACTGTCTGGGAGCCCAACATAAAGGCTATGAGTCTTTACATATTTATTGTATGCCCTGCCTCGCCCAAAGACTCTGTCTCAGGAGACATACTTGATGTTTTTTCTTCCTGCAGTATGGTTGTTTGCAAGGCCAGCAGTTCATTTCACTAGATGCTGACTATAGTTTTCACTTGGCCTATAAACTATATTTTGCACCCACAGAGCTGAAATCTGTGTACCTTCTGCACCTAGGTACTGTTTCCAGCTTTCAGCAGCGAAGACATTGGTTTAAAAAAAATGCAGCCATCAAGTAGGATTTTTGCTTTTTTTTTTTCCCTAACTTTAGTGCATAATATTCTCCTCTACCCTTCAAACTTTGAGGAAAGTCTCCAGTCGGTGACAGATGGCTGATTAGGTAGAAAATGTGTGCATGAGCCATATTAATAGAAATGTTTGTGGCTGAGCCACATTAGTACTAACCTCACTTGTTGTGATCCTGGGAGAGGTTGATAATGCTTGTTATGAAATGTTGAAGTAACAAATTAGCCATTAGGATTTTATAGCTGATGTTTTTATTAAATGCTTGTTGCAGTGCGTTTTGGCCTCAGAAGTCGATGTGCTAAGGGTATAATGTTACTGCTGCCTTTGGCCACCCGAGAATGTTTTTCTTAGGGTGGGGAGGAAAAAAAATCAGTGATCATCTAATTAGATGCAACATCTGAAAAGTGATGCTCAGGATATCAATGCATGCTTCTAATTTTGCTCAATTTGGGGACAGATACAGCTTGTCCCCTGAAGAAGTGGCTGGGTTTGTTTAGGAAATGGAGGTGTGGAACTCGCATCTTTCCCTGCAAGATCAAGCTAAAGAACTGTTAGGGCATGGGATGAGGATGCTGAGCACCGGTTCTGTGGTTGAACCAGAAAAAACAAGTGTCAGAGCGGCTTTTCCCCTCTCTTTCGTCCTGTGGGCTGGGCAAGCTTAGGGGACAGCAGTAGACAGCTATAGTATGCTTTGCTGACCACTGAAAGCAAAACTGTGTGGATATTTAAAGCTACTGTGCTCAACAGTGGTCGCAAACATGTGGTTTCCAAAATGTTGATTACTGCGGTGCTGGTGGAGGTCCAGTGGTAATTTAGGGACTTTTTTAGTTCCTTTCTTTTAGTGTGTGAGGAGCTGTTAATCTGACGGTTGTGGATGCAGGAAAAAGCTTGAAGTTCCCAGGTACTAAATAATGTCTCTTCTTTTCTCCCTGTAATGGAAATGTGGGGTAAAGAGCTCAGGAGTGATTCTGGATCTGTAAAATTGTATTGGAACAAATGAAGTGCCTCTCAAGTGCAAAATAAATAGGTATACATTGACGTCATCTACTGTTAAGCTAATAAAATATGTCTGCTGCTCAGAATCCATTTCATTTTCTTATATCTGCACCTTCTAAATAGGTCTGGCTTCAATTTATTTTGTTGACTTCAAAAAAAATTGGTTATTTGGACATTAAAAATTGAATTGTCAATTCCATTATCCTCCTCGTGCACTTCAATTTCAGGCTTATCTGCATCGATGAAGAAGTGTTTCAGGAGATTCTTTTTTTAATTGAAAAAGATCTATTATTACTTGCAAAACCTATGTAGAAAGTTGCACAGTTGCTAATAATCTGGGATTTCCCCAGTGCATATTTTTTGCTTGCTTAGAGTGTTTGCAATTAGAAGTCTCCATCTCGATGGGATAATTAAAAAATAATTTACCACTTGGAAGGAATAGGTCTCTTTGGGCAATCTGTGCTGCTATTGGTTAATTATTACTAATTTTTGGTTATCTGATGCAGTTCTTCCTGACCTGACATCTGCATAATGTAGAAGCTAATGAGAACAGAAATTAAGCCTGATAGTTGACATGTCCTCTATTCGATTTGAGAGAGTAAGGTGGAAAGAGATTAAAGATAAAATTGGCAAAGTGGGACTTCAGCATTACTGGAAACTTTATATTATGCACAAATTTTTTATAGAGTTGGATATATATATGTAGAGAGAGAAAGACACACGTGCGATTTAGCAACCCTTCAATTGCTTTTCATCATATTAGCTGAAATACTGACTACAAAATCTCGATATTACAGCATATTCTGCATAAGCTTAATACCTAGTGGCTGTGGGACTTGCTGTAAAATCAAAGTTCTCTTTCTTTGCAATAAATAAACTTTTTACTTTTACAGTTGCTAAGGAAATATTTCCGTTGCACTTAATATATCTGAGTAGCATCTCAATTTACAAACTGTGGTAGATTGTCAAACTCTCCTGTTTGCTTCGAGAAGGCGAGATCCTGCTGCAGCTCGTGTGGGTTACTCCTCTTACACCGGGCTAGTTCTTGCCTGGTGTTACACCTACTGGGTTTTCTACACCTCTCTTGGCCCTGAAATGTTTATCTTTGTCAATACTTACCTTTGTCAAAGTTGAAACTATTCGTAGAGCTTATATTGAGCCGTGATGGGGGTGGAGATTATGGGATCTAACAATATTTCAAAATACTCTGTGTGTTTTAACATCATAAAAACAGGCACATAAATTTGGGTAAAGGGAGAAGATGGCTTTTCAGTTACTAATGCAAATTTTTGTTCAAAGCAAACGGGTGTTTTCTGCAGAGTGGTAGGTGTGAAACCTTTCCTCCTTGTTGCCAGCAAGAGATTGTGCCCATGCAGGCGCACACAGAATACAAATTTGATATTTGCTCCCAGGTAAATCAGTGCCGGTAGCTCCGGGAAGCACTTTGTGCTAATGGTGCTGCGAAGCCAGAACATGCTGTCTTTTTTGTGATATGGGGGAAGACAAGGGGAAAGAAGGAGAAATTGTGTAAATGTTTCTATTGTATCCATCCCAGCAAACTCAAAGCGTCTGGGTGCCACGTCAGCATGAGCTATTGGGGAGGGAAATCGTTTTCTGGAGTTGTGTAGGTCAGCGGGAAAAGCAGAATTTGGGCCCCCCAAATAAACTGCAGTGAGCTGTGGTTCTGGTAGCCAAAGGGTGCATCTTCCCTGGTACGAAATCTTCCCTGGTACGAAATCTTCCCTGGTACGAAATCTTCCCTGGTACGAAATCTTCCCTGGTACGAAATCTTCCCTGGTACGAAATCTTCCCTGGTACGAAATCTTCCCTGGTACGAAATCTTCCCTGGTACGAAATAGCTTGAGAACGGTGCAGTGGCACCTTGCTGCGGGAGCCCGCAGGATTGCCACGGCTCGACAGATGGGTGCAAGGGGAGGAAAGAAGTTTGCAGAGACAAAACTGTTATGATTTCTGTAAAAGGAACTGCTCTGCCTTGAAACTGAGAGCTAAACTCTTTCTGGTATTTAATTTCTGTATTTTTACTTACATTTTTGTATCTTAAATAAGAGTCTTTAATGGCTCGTGGGCACGCAGAGACCAATGGCATAAATGGGCTGTACGTGCAAAATAAACTGTATGTGATTATTTTAAAGCAAATAAAGGTGAGATACATGACAAGACCATTATGGGAAATACTAATCTGATGTTCAGCTTGGGTCTTGCAGGTCTTACACCGTGGTAAAAGGTTGTTTTATTTGGCTGAGACCAGCTTATTCCAATTAGCTGTGAACATGGACAAGTTTATTCAGAGACAAAAGGCCACCTAGCACATTTCGGAGGTAGTTTACCTGTGTAGCTGTGACCTTTATTGATCCAGAGGCATTATTCCGTTTTTAAAAAATGCTTCATTTTGCTTTTGTTGACTGCAGAGCAATAAAATCATGTTACACTTTGAATTTTTCTTAATGAGAAAATAGCCATATCCCAATTGAGAGGATTATTATGATAAATGGGCAAAATCTGCTCCCATCTCAAAAACTGAACATTTTTTTCTATTCAGCAGCCACACAGCTCACGAAATATGACGACAGATGCAAACAAGCAAGTTAAAAAGCCCATACAATAAGATCGCAGCAGAACTTTTAAAAAAGGGGGAGTGCAGCATATGAAACGAAGCCATCTGTCTCTGCGTTGCAAAGCATTCATTCCCTTGGAGGGTGTAATTACGGGTCTGGCTTTTCTGCTGCTGGATTTTTATACAAAATTGTCCCTAAGAAAAACAGAATAGATTCAGAATAATGTAAAAATAACTTACTTGTGCTACTGTAAATTCTCTGGAGTACGGCCACAGAGTTAGAACTTCCATTGCTGTTCTCCATCTCTCCAATGGCATTAGGTGAGCACAGCGCTATCTGCATTAGCAGTTTACTAACCTGGTGGCTTGTCAATTAAAAAAAAAAAAATCTCTTTCATGCTTTATCAATAAAAGAATTTAGTATGTTGGAACAATTCTTTTTGGGATGTCAGGAAAATTCTCAGGCCTGCTGCTTTAAGTGATAAATTGGTTTTGGGCTTGCTAAATTTTAATTATTGCTATTAAATAAAATTGAAAGAGCAACTGAATTGTATTTCTTACAAGGGGAAATTGAGCAAATGTCAGTATTTAGCCTAGAATTCTGGAATGTAATTTTTTACCTATTTTTACATAAAATATTAGTATTTCAAATAATACACATAAGTATATGTGAATCATTCAAATTAGCCATGCTTGGGTCCTTTCAGTCTCTTGTTCCACTTAGGCATAAATGACTTATTAAAAAAAAAAAAAAAAAGAAGTTTTAAGACTTAGTGTTATAACAGAACTGAATCAGGCCATTTTTACTTGGACCATGGCTGAATTATAGTGCTGTCCTGAGGATAGGAAAGGTGGTGCTCAGGAGTTTCGCACTGCTCTGTGGAAAATATGCTATTGCTTATGTAACTTCACTTATTTAAAAGCGAGGCTTCTAAAAGAAATACAGCGTAGAATAGAATCTTCTCGTGTGGAAATGAGATTGCTTTTACCTCCTTATTTTGGCTCTGAACTTTAAGTTTCTTGATGGAGGTGGTGTCAAGTATGGAAGCGGTACTGGGATGTGTCTTGGCACAAAAACTAATAATGCAGTTAAGGGAAACGTTAGGAGGAGTGAAGTACGATGATCATGAAGTGCTTTATCCTTGGAGAACTTGGGAGCATTCAGCATGTTATGAAAAAATAAAGAAGGTGGTTTATATTTTGTATGTACCTATTCCCCCTGAATAATTCTGTCATTGATGTTACAGATGCACATCACTCTCCTGCTCTCCATGTTCAGGCTGCACCACATTGTGGTTTTATATTCCTGAAGTTTAATGGAGAATCCTACTCCTTGAAGTAATAATATTTACCTTCTTAAGTTCCTGTGAAGCTGTTTAGCGAGGTCAGATTCGCCATCAGTTAGCTAAGCAGCTTTTTATCAGCTTCAGTCGTGCACCTTCTGTGCTGCTTTCACTACTGGGCTAGAGGCGCAGTAAGCCCAGGGATGGAGGAGAAAGAATGGGAGACCCTTAAAATGTCGATGAACTGATCCATCTCAGATTCCAGTATCAGCCACTGCCTGACTTCAGGTGGCCAAACATCTTTTGGTTGACGGTAAGAAGGAAAATCTCTCTTCCCCGCCCCCCCGCACACTCAGAATCTGTTGGCTGCTATGAAATCAAGAGTTGGCTTCGATCTGTATTTTAAATACTTGCCCACAAGTTTGGCTCTGAAACAATTTCCAAGCTTTGTTTCTTTCCAGTCACTTGTGAAAGGTCTTTCCTTTGGTCTTGCCCTAACTAGGTTCGGTTTTAACATCCTTGTTACCTTACAGTGGACAGACAGATGCTGGTGACCTGCAGCCTTCCTTTTCCTGAAGAATCGTGTCGCTTTGGGTAGCATCTGCTTTTATGCCCTCTTCCAGTAGCAGATGCTTATTTTAGAAACAAATATTAATACATTAGTATGCAATGCTCAGAGTGGCAATTTGAGAACACAGTTAATGTAATTTTCCTGTTCTGTAACACTTGTTTTCCTTGTATGCAAACTCTGGTGGAGCAACTGTGACAATCTTGGTCTAAGTTTGAATATTAATTTTGTGCTGGCTGTAGGAGCTGGTAACAATGTAGACTTTAATAAGGCCAGCACTCAAAAGCATTGAAGCGTAACTGACGCTGTCTTGAGAAAAGATGAAAACTCTCTCACGTCACCAAGGGGCAGCTGAAGTCAAGAAGCAGCTCGCCAGCTTTCATTATCTCCTTGACAGTCTCTTCTAGTTGGTTTTGTGGAGCTTGATCGATCTTCAAGAATACACAGGGTTTCTTGCATTTTCTACTTAAGATTTTCTTATTAATTAACCAGTTTGTCGGTTTTTGAGGCAAAAACCAAACACCCTTTGTGGATCTAGTGGAAACCAGTCCCTTGACATCAAAGAATTTGGATAATGTCGGTGCTACAGGGAAGGGAGGATAATTGTTATGTAGCTTCTGCTTGCTGACAGAAAACAAGATCTTCTGTACCTAAGATATATCAGTAAGGATGTTTGGACACCGGACCCCATCCCATGCAGGGAAGGGACTCGTTTTGAGATGATAGTTACTGTGGTTTTGCACTGGCTAATCTCAATACTTCATTTCTGTGCTGCAAAGCTCGTGTTCCAGTTACCTTAGCAGATAAATTGATGCTTAACAGTAAGTTACATTCTTTAACAGTAAGTTTTGTCCTTTGGTGTGAATTTTCCCAGCAGTTGTTTTTTTTTTTTTTATCTTGAAGGTATACAGCTATTAATATTCACAACTGTTCTTAGAAGGCAAAACAAACAAAAAAAACCACCCAGAAAACTTAGGAGTAAAGGGCCTCCCCACAGTGACCAAAAGTAAATGGCAGCAACCAAACCCCCAGTACTATTCTCTAAAGGATCTTTTGCAGTCTTTGGCTGGGAGGCTTTCAGTGCTACATGCAGTAGAGATATAATTTTCAGTGCATTAGTAGGCTTTTCTTTTTCTTTTTTTTTTTTAAGAAGGTTAATTGGACAGATTTTCAATCTAGCCAGTTAAGGAAACTGGGGCAAGTTCTGCTTGCTTTTTGCCATCAGTAATTCCTTGCGGTGACTGAAGCTGCTTATCCGGAGAAACACGCAAGCAGAATTTGGTCTGTTACGGATAACCACTAAAAACTAAAATGAGTCTTAGCAAACGTGTGTGCTCTGTGGGCAAGTGCAGGGAAACTTGCGTGCAGGTTTGGGTGGGAAAGGAACGGTATTTGCGTGATATCGTCAACGATGTTCCTACGGGGCATTTGGGATGAGTTGATTCTTATTCCGCTGAAGCTTTAGCGATGCTCTGATCGGTTACAGTGATGCTTAGGAGAAAACTGAAGACCTGGATTCTTCAGAAATCTGTGAAAGGATTCTCAATTCGAGTCGAACATAGGCCAAAGGATTTACTGCACTCTTTGCAGTGTGCATTGATTTCCTGCTCCCCAACTGAAATATGAAAGCTGCGGTCATTTCTTAGTTACATGGAGTATTGGACTAAATTCAGAGGAGGACAGATGACTGACAGTAAAGCAGAGCTAATCTGTACTGTAGCATGTGGCTTGTTCTGTACAAAAACAGGCAGGGAGGTGATCTGGTAGAGTAAGTTAGGAGGAGTCGAGGGACTTGGATTACAACCAGCAGCTCTGCTTCTAACTTGTGCCACTTGGGACAAATCACTTCAACTCGAAGTGAAAGGCTGTTTGCATTAAGTCAAAGGTAGACCTTGCTTGGTTTTGGTGGAACTGGGTTTCATCCTCTGCAGTTTCTAGTGTTTTTTCAGATACGATACACAGGTGAAAAAATGATATAATATTGAACATCATCAACGTTATTACAATTCTAGCAGCAGAGAAACAAGCAGATAACCTGTTGTGGCTGCATGTATTAAGGCTTTCTTTACACTGATGCTTTCCTTGGTTATTGAACAATTTTGCATTTTCTCATTGCCACTTCCTAAAATCCATTGTTTTAATGACATTTTATTCACTTGTTACATTTTAAAACATTTGCTTTCTGACAAATTTGCCTGTGGTATTTGCACACACAATGTTTATTGTATTTGTGTGATGCTGTCTTTCGCTCACTGAAAAAAACCCGAACATTTTTTTAGGAAATACTTGTAGTAAATTAGTGCTGTAAATACGTATTTAGTCTTACCAACTGTCAGAAAAAAATCCACTTTAATACATTCTAATCTCTGTACAAGTATTTACAGAATACGACATGATAAACAATAGGCTTGGGTTTCCTACATAAAAGCATATCCTATAAATGATTATTGAAGATGGTTGAAAAATTGCTGGTGGTGTAGAGTGGAGCTTTGTTTTAGGTTAATCTTACAGCAGGTTATAGGAACTTATAAATAAAACCCATCTTTTCCTTCCCTGCTCTCATCCTCTCTTGCACTGCAGTCCATCCAAGTCCAACTGGTCTTTCCTCTGCTGTTACACATCTGTTTCTAGGCTCTAGCTACATTTTACAGTATGCAAAAAGTACTTTTTATTTCTCACAGAGCTGGGAGAACAGGTAGAGAGGAGAGGTTTGCAGGTACCAACCTCCAAGTTTTTAGAGTGAAAAAGATGATGTTAATTATTACCAAGGAATGAAGCCATCATCTAATTTCCCGTAGTCTGATAACTTTCAGGTACTGCTAACTATGACCTGATTTGAACATGCCCCGTAAGAGTGAACAACTATGTATAGGATTATTCAGTATTGCAATTTGAGTTTTCCCTAATCCATTGTTGAATTTGCTATTTCATGTTATAGAATTATGTGAGAATTACAGAAACTTGAAACTATGTAAGCAGATAGGTTTTACAAATTCCTATGTAATATTTTATCTATGGTGCTTTTACTAATATACACTTAATGTCAGTTGTGGAGTTCATTACATTCTCAGCTACATCTGTGCTCCTTAAATGTTTCACTGAGCTTTTTTTTTTTTCCTTCATACTGTTTTTTGCTTTCCTTTTTCAGCCAGTTTATGCAAAACATCAGTTGTCATATCCAGAATGAAACAGCCGCATCATTGCTGGCATGCCAGAAGAATGCTGTCAGTTTGTATTTCAGCACAATAATATGTTGGGAGTTGGTCCATTAGTAATGAAAGAAGCAGGCTGGATTCTAGTTTTACTAAAAGGCTGCTAAGGCAATCTTCACCCACTTGTTGTTTTTTAAATTTTGAAGAAAAACCACTTTGCTAAGAGTACTTGTTTGAACGTACTCAGTCTTTACTTTTATAACATAATAAAGTTAAAATCAGCACTGCCAACACAGTTCTAACAAAAGGTAGAATATAGTGTTATTATGTATTTTATTATAAGTATCTTGAATAGGTGAAATGTGTGTTTACTTCAAAGATTGAGTGTGTGAGAAAGAGGAAAAATGGTGGCAGAGAAACTTCTTAGGAGGCAGAACAAAGTCTCATCCCCAGCCTCTTTTTCCAATACGCTTTGCATGGTTCATTAAGGCAGCTGCTTTCCTATAATCAGGGCTATATAGAAAAACAGAAGAAGCTTCAAATGTTTCTGGGCAAAAGCAAAGCTGTGAAGTCTGTAGATTATTGACACGCATAGCTAGCAACTACTGTAAAGCCACAACTTTCTCACTTTCGTTAACGATTTTGTTGGTTGTAGATGCTTGAGCAAAGAAGAAATATATTTTTTTAATATGCATCTGTGGTCGTTACGCACGTGACTTACAAGTCACGCTCTCTGTTAAAGAGCTTACTGGGGTCGACTGTTGCAAAGACACCTTTGCCACAGATGGCACAACTTACGTCTGAATTCGGAAGCGAGGTTTCTGTAGAGGTCTTTCAGGCAAACAAGTATTTTCTTTCAAAGTGACTCTTGGGATTAGTATCTCCCAAAGAGGACCGTGCTGAAAACCTTCTGCGTGGCAGCTGTAACTCTCACCTTGGGAAAAGGGTTTAATGGATTCCTCTGTCCCCAGGGGCATTTAAACGGTTTTGCCTTTAACTACATCAACTGGATATAAAATATGTATGAATATGTCTTACTATGCTTTGTGACAAATTGAAGGTATAAAAGTAAAGCCTACTCCGATAATGGTTTGCTGTATCTTAGGGAAATTAAAAGAAAATCCATGAATGAAATTAGTGGTTTGGGGTTTTTTCTAACTTAAAGGCTTACTCTAACTTAAACTCTTTGAAATGACAACTTGCTACCTCACTGAGTAGAGCTTAGTCTTTTGGAATGCAAGTCCTTAGTCTTGGAGATGTTTTATACAAATATTTTTCATTTTAAACTATGACTGGAACATTGTAATGTGCCGCCTAGAAAACAATGCTGGTGACAATACTGTTTTTTATAAATATGCCTGCTGTTATGGCCATATATTGGACTTTGTGTACAGCAATCCTGTGCAACTTCAGAGCTTTTTCATGTGCAGCCTTTAAGGATAAGAGATGAACATCTTTCCCTGGTAGACAAAGAGTTCTTATTTTTCGTCTTTTTATGGGACCTTATCCAAAAGTCATCAAAGTCTATGGAAACCGCCCTATTTACTTCAATGGGAATTGAATGAGGAACATGATTTCTGTGGTCCGGTGTTTAAAAAAAAACAAGAAAAACTTTGCAGTAAAGTCATAATTGCATCCAGATGAGTTTCTCTAAGCGGTTGTGAAGCAGCTGGTGGAAACGCCTTGATCTGACCAGCTTCAGCATGCCACTTGTTTCTGTGCGTGGGGAAAAGTCTGACACAATCTGGAAGTAATTAGTCTGGAACCAACAGCCCCCCTGAACGGCCCTTTTAAAATGAGTTGCAAAGAAAAAGGCTTTAAAACCCTTAATACAAGGTATATCTTTTGTTGTGTGTTGCAGAAGGTGTTTTTATCAGTAACTTGGCTTCTAGTTTTTTTTAATGTGCTTTTTTTGTGTGCCTCAAGCCGTATGTTTCAACACGTCGTACAACGATGGTTGTCTTCCTATAGTTCTGTTTTATTCTGTTCTTCTACACGCGATGCACGTTACGCAGTCTTCTGGGCCAAAATCTCTTTTTACATTACTATATGGGACACCAGACTTGAATGTCTAAGCAAGACTCTAGTTTGGTGATATGGCCACAGGAGCCTTTGCTTTGCTCTGGACAATTTTCTGGACCCTAGCTGGGCCCCTTTGTGTATTGCTGCTGAGGAATTAAGAAATGTGAATGAAACTCATGAATAAAACTAAGAAAAATCTAGTTAAATGCTGAAATGGAGATAAATGTGTACGTAATGTTCAACAGCAGGTTTATTCCTCGTGCTGCTCTTCTCTTTGCAATGGGGCGCGTGGTGATTCATTCCAAAGCACAGCAGTCTCGGGGCAGAGCAGCATCCTGCTTCTGACAGTGTTCAGTAGCAGCTGTTTAAGGAGGACAATAAAAAAAAGACAAAAAGCTAGTAATAGCTCACCAGAATTATGTTCCCATCTTCAAAAATGGGCCATAAATGTATCTCACCAATTTAAGTGGAATTATTTGTGCTGGTTCGAGTAAGGGAAATACGAAGGCAGCAGCCCTATATCTTTTTTCCGTGAAGTCAGTGCTGAACTGCTGAGCTATTACTGCTTGACCAGAGACCCTGAAAAAAAAGGTTGGGGCAAAAGAGAGAAGCAGCTAAAAAATTTAAAACTATATGATTTTTTTGAGGGGCACTTTACCCAAGAATGGAAGCATTCTTAGGTATGCTTTTTAAAATAGCAATAGTACAGAGGAGATGTAGTTCATATTGTAAAATGGGAAGAGGGAACAAAAGAGGAATTTGAGAAAAATGCACTGATGGAAAACCAGCGAGATGTATTATACTCTTAAGCTTCTGAAACAGAGAAACAAAATTAACTTTTTAAATTCTGTTATGATTAGCTGAGCTGTAATGCAATATAGTAAATCTCTCAGCATTATGTAATAAAATTAGTCAAAAGATGACAAAAGCATAAACAATGCACTAATGAAAAAGCCTTGCAGGACTCGTATTTAAATTGGATTGTGCCTGTTTGATTTATGCTGGTGTGTAAGTACACTCGGCTCAAGTGTTGGTGGAAGCATGGACAGCATCCTCTCGCTCTGCGTTTGCTGTTCTGTATTTTTTTTTAAGGTTTGGAAATACGTTACTAAATATTATAACAGCATTGTCAATTATAGAGTACTGGGAATAGATAAGTCTGCTGTGCAGTCTGAGAATATAATTAGGAACAAGCAAAAAGCCATATTTTACTGTAACATGGTAAATGATGGAATTGCTAGATTGTCTTGAGCTCACTTGGCTCAGCTTAGATGCACATAAAACCCATCAGCAGAAAACTTTTCACTTGAGCAGCAGCAATGCATTTTAAGAGGAAGCATTCCCCTGGTGTCATTTAGATTGCAGGCCAGAGCTCTGCATGTGTTAATATTTCAGAAAACACAATACATGCAAATATCCTTTTTTTTTTTAACATTGTTTCTGATGGTACCTCTAATGTTGCTGTGATACTAATGATGGTGGTGACTGCTTTGTTCATGTATAACATTGCGTAAGCCTGCAAGCCATGCAAACGCTGTTAGCCACTTTTAAAGCAAACCCCAAACCAAGTTATATAGACAAATATCCAATTTCTAGCTGTGAAAAACGAGAGGAAACAGAAGTGGCTTATCACGTTCCATATCAGTTCCTTGCCTTGTGGCCGAGCCTTATTTCTGCTCCCCCGTCTGCTGATAGAAATACCACTTGATGCTTCATCAGTTTGTTGCTTTCAGCTGTAGCGTGCAAATACTGTCAATGTTTTGGTACCCCAAGACACCTTTCCTATTTTGATTCGACGCAACAGATAGGTTTGAAACCTCTGTTCTGAACAAAAGCAGGCAGATGTTGGAAGCTGCTCTGTAATGCAAGTTATAAAGTAGCATAATGCAGTGGAAAAGATTAAAGAAGAAATATATTAAAACTGACTACTTCTTAGTAAAATGTAATCAATTTGAATGAGGAAAAAAAGAGGATTGAATATAACCAAACGTAATGCTCACTGCTTCAGGATGAGATAGGATGGACTGGGTGCTCAGATGTGTTCCTGCTTTCAGAATCCTGTTTGCTTGCAAAACCATTCTTGGATTTATTTATGCCTTGCTCTCCAGACAGGCCAGGAAACTCCGTGCAGTCGCAGCAGAGCAATTAGGACTGCGCCCTTGTCCCTAGTGACACAGTACATCTGTAATCCCGTTGCCTGTTGCAGAAGGCACATCCCTACTGTATTTTTAGGGCTGCATCTTAAATGGAGCAAGTATCAGACTCACCGTTCGGCGCTATCCGCTCTGCGGGAGGAGGAGGGGATCTCGTGCCCCAGCATGCCGGGTGGCATGGCGTGCCGGTTGGCAGGCCCCAGCACAGCCCGTCTTCACGTCGCCCGCCGTCTGCAAGGCGGTTACCTGAACAGGAGTGGGTGGGAGGCAGCGTCTGTCTGAAGACGCCTTCTTGAACAGTGCAGGGATGAGGTAACTTTGTAGGATTTAATGGGATCCATGTGACTTGAGTTGCTGATACCGATACACTGATTTATGTGCTGATGTATATGACAAGGGCCCAGCCTCCTTTGAACCCTCCACCCTGGCCTGTGTTACGGAGATGCAACGAGGTAACGCTCATCCCTTCATGGTCTCAGTCCACCCACACGCACCATATGCATAATTTTTCCATAAAGGATGACTGGCAGGATGTATATGATCTGAATTTAAGATAGTTGCACGCACTCTTATTTTTCACATGCAACTGTTTAGCTATATAATTTATCTAACCAAAGCTAATAGTTGAACACCCGAACGAGGCTATTTGATGCATTTTGAGAACGCGTCCTGTGATGCTTTTTTAATGAGGGTCCTGGTATCTGGTGTCTTATTTTTGTCTTGCTCAATTTCATTGGATGTCTTGCATTTGTTAATATAAATGCTCTTATGGGAATTTTTATTAAGTATGACAATACTGTTTGCATACCAAGTTACAGATAAATGGTCAGCTTTTCAGAAGTGCTCATTGTTGGGTGAATCTCGTTGAAGTAGGTGGTAAATCCTTCATTAGTATCAAAACTAGTACAGTTAAGGCAACACATGAGCACTTTTGAAAATCATGTGCTAAGAAGGTGTCTGTCTGCTTGCAGGACTGACAGGATAACAAGCTCATTGCTTCTGTTACAATGCTAGAATTTGGCTATTTGCATAATATAGAGCAGTAACACTTTAATTTACAATTCATGAATAAGCCTTTCAGACAGTGGTTTCAGACACGACTGAAATTTGTGAATGCTTCTCAAGTAAATTGCTGGTTTTGAGCACATTTTGTTATTTATCTGGAAGCTGAAATTATACTCAGATGCCCAAGCCCGAAAACAGAATGTAATTTGGCATTTGTGCATAAATGGTTCCTGAGCAAGGATGGTGGGGAAGCGCTGAAACGATTCGGTATTTAGTTGTGCATGTAATAGGTAAACTTGGTTATTCTGTGTTTGCATTGTAAATGTGTCTGTTTCTTTAATTATGTGGCTATGAAGAGAAAAAGCTGCAGTTAAGAGTGAATCAAGATAAACCTTTTTTTTTGGTTAATATTTAAGGGTGGTGCTAGTACTGGAGAAGGCCTGCTTGCTTTAGAGCTGTAAGAAACTGGTAGGTTTAAAAAGGACTCCTGTGTATACTCTACGTGACCAAAAGATATCACTGGAGCTTTTCCTGTGGTTGCTGTGCTGGTCTTTTGGGTAAAACGTAAGATAAAGCATGAGGTGGGGCCTGGGAAGTGTCTGGCCGTGGTGTTCGTGGACTGCATGAACCTGTCTCCCAACAGCAGGATTGTGGTGTTCCCCAATGCCAGGAAAGTTGTGTGAAGATGAATGTAGGAGTAGTGGCAGATGTGCTGACTAACGAGCTGCATCAGGAGATGAGGAGCTGAAATATAGATAGAAGGTAAAGTCAGGTATGATGTCTGTGATAAACACGATAAAAACTTGCTGAGGAGCAGCTTGGATTACAAAGAACTTGCCTCTTTCATGTCTCACGATAATGAAATGGTCCATTTTTATTCAACATCTTTCAAATAGGGTTCTAATTAAGCAATAACTAATGAAATACAAGATTAAGCATCAGCAAATCTCTGGTGGTGAGACACACGCCCAGGGCAAAGTCCAAAACAGTTTTGTAAAATTTGTGTTTGAAATGAAGCAAAAATAGTTATTAGAGAAACAGGATACAGATTCTGTGAGTGCAAATGCAGATTGCATTAATTTTCTTAGTGTTATGTTGAACTGAAAAAAAGTAAAATTAAATATGTATCCCTTTTAATGTGGTTGCTATATCATCACCGCAAATTTTTAAAAAATGCATCTGTAACCAGATAAGAAGATGCTATCAGGCACTTTTAATTTTAATTAAGGTTTAACCTATTGGAGGAATATATATTTAAAGAATTAATTAAAATGCCGTTCACCGTATAAGAGATTTCAGTATAGGAAATGAGTTAATTGCAGTATCATAGG
This sequence comes from Theristicus caerulescens, assembly GCA_020745775.1. Classification (NCBI taxonomy): domain Eukaryota; kingdom Metazoa; phylum Chordata; class Aves; order Pelecaniformes; family Threskiornithidae; genus Theristicus; species Theristicus caerulescens. Next base: position 120,275,997 of record CM036561.1, on the reverse strand, counting down.
GGATCTGTGCTTTGCAAGCTGTTTTGTGATGCTAAAAAAGCATCTTCGTGTGGATGATAGGGACCTCTTGGGAGAACCAGAAAATGATGATGGCCGCCTTTTTGGTTTGGTTTGAATAAAAGTAGTTGCTGGTCTTGCTGCATCTGTGTGTGTCAAACAGTCTTATTTCAGTTTCTGTTTTTCTTCAGGGTGGGTAGCTGGCACAAATGCTCAAAATACATGGGATAATTGGGCATAATTTGATTGCATCATGGTAATCCTCTACCCTGCAAGAAGGGTTTTTAAGGTGGTTAAAATACCTTTAAAGACTGAAGTCTTTCACACTGTCATTCTTGATAACCTTGTATCACTGCGAGTTTATTTTTTTCATTCTGCTGAACATACGAAGTTACTGCTGGAGTTCCTCGAGGATCAAATTATGCCTTATTTAATATTTTCATTAGCACCCTTTACAGAAGAATTAGAAGCATGCTAAATAAATTTGCCGACTCCAAAGCCGAGAGATGTTGGCAAGGCCAGGGGAGGACTGGATTATTATGTGAGAAGAAGCGCTTTCCTCTGCCATTAATTGGTTTCATGTGCTTAAGGACGGATGATATTAATTTCTTGTATAAGCTCAGCCTCATCATTTGGGAGCAGCAAAAAATGAAGGTGTCCTGCTTGTTTGTAGGAAGATGAGTTTAAACTGCCACAGGTCAAGGAAGGGTAATGAGGATGATGGTGGAAGGATTGGCCAGCCTTTTTACGAGTAGCCTGGAAGAGCTTGGCTTCGGCCTAGAAAAACAAAACCTGAGAGGAGATACGATTGCTCTCCATACGTGTATGGAAGGGGGGAAAAAAAAAAGATTTAAGCTAAAGGATGGTTTTAGGAGGAGGCATCGGGGGTAAATATGGAATCCACTTAGGCTGGCAGGCAGGTTATTTCTCACCCCCTGTTTGGTGCTTCCCCATGGGCACGGTGCCTTGAGCATTAACGAGGCTTGGCAAACCCCGAGGTCAAGCATTGGAAGTAGCACATTGATTGGGGAGCTTGCTTTGAACAATTTCTTTGAAAAGAAAGAACAAAGCTTCTAGAGGAGAAGTATTTTAAAAGCGAACGTATCGCATAGGCAGCCCTGTCTTCCTTAAGGATTTACTGCTGCTCTTGGTGGTTGTGTGGACGTGCCAGACTTCTTCCGACACCTCCGAGTAGGTGCCAGTCTGTCAGATTAGCTCAACTAAAATAAACCTTTCTCCCACTCCCTGCCTGCTATCGGCCCTTTGAGAGAGAGTTACCTTTTAAAATGTGCTGGGGTGTTCGCTGGGCTTTTATTCTGCAGTTTTAAACTAGTTTTTAAATGAGCAGAGAGGAGGTGAAAAATGTTGGCTACTTCTAATACTGTCATTTAATGATCTCATCCTTTGAGCCAGTGTTTGTGGAGAGATGGCTTATCTTGAGCCATACTCTCCTCTCCTTGCCTGTTTTCCACGAGAGTGTCTCCTATTGTGTTAAGCCAATAACCCTTTTTATATAGGTCAGTGTATAGTTTTAATGAGCTTTTATACCGTGGTTATAAATGTCACACACGTTTCTTAGAGTAGGAGTGGGGAATAGAAAATATTGCCTGGATTTGTTCTTTTCTTTCCAACAGTAGATGTGTGAAACAGTTGATCTTCTGATAGAAAAAAAAAATTGCTTTGATTAATCAGAGCCTTTTAGCTTTTGTCATTTAAAATGCAATCCCAGAGACCAAACGTTGTGGTGCTTGCCTTCAAAAGCACCTGCTTTAGGAAAATTTTAAAAAATGAAGTTGCTGTGAGATAGGTGTACCTGTAATGAGAGACTTTTTCAGGACAATCTGCAAGTAAAAGTTGAGAGCTTTTATTTGTCTTGCGAACCCGCAGTATGTTCAGAAGTGCTCGGCTGTGATGAACCTCTGCTTGCAGCAGAGCAACATGAGTTTTATTACCGCCTCAAAAGGCAGCAGAATTAGTGCTGATAGAGATATAAATGTGGCGTATACCAAGGGTGGCCAGTATGTTTGACTTGGTCTAATGTGTCCAAGTCTCTGTATGGATGGCAGGTGTAAGAAAACAGATTGCATATCGCAGAAAACAAAGTAGTGGGAAAGGTACGCCAGTGGTTCATAGAAGGGAGGTGGTAGCAGCTCTCCAAGGCTCTTGCTCCTGCCTTCTTGAGTGTCTGGATTGCAGAGCACCCCAGTAATATCATCCTTCAGAGTTCTTACTATTTTATTTCCTCCAGCACAGCGTTCCTCCTGGTAAGGTGAGGTAGCCCTAGTGCTGTCACTTCCATTTCGTTTTCAGCCACAGTTATCTTAGTAAACAACGGGTTGAACATCTGCAATTTTGCTTCATCAAGTGGTCCTATAATGCTGCAAAGAAAAGGGGAAGCTGAATACATTTGAAAGTAGCTTAATAAATTAGTATTAGTATTGTAATTTGCTCAGTCTTTACTTTTGGATTTTGGCTACTTAGCAAAAAGTGCTTGGAAGAGCTATTAATTTTACCATAAGAATGATGATGCTGTATACAGAAAAATATCTGACCATATGTTTGTATCTTTATTTTAAAGGACAATGACTGATGAAATTTAATTTCAAGGGAAAAATAAATTACTATTATACATTATACTTTTGAAGAAAATGGAGAATAGATGGATTTAGAACCCTAATTTTCTCATTTGCACTATGGCTGTGCATAATACATGCTTTTGAGAGTGGAGGGTATGTGTCATCTGAAGAGCATTCTTGAATGGAAAAGTAAATATCACAATTTTTGTAGTGTTAAACAGACAATCTGATATGTACTTGCATGGATTTCAGTATTTTATAGCTGTTTTCATATCTGGTGAGTACATTTAACGTTCCTCTGGCATATTGTGCTGATTCCTTCTATTGCTGCTGCAGTTAAGAATTAGTCAGGTTCTAAGGTCTCTTTCAAGCTTATTACAAGACCTTCTAAAAATCATTAGTGAAGAAAGACTATTACAAAAGGGCCTTATAAAGCATACTTTTTAAAAAGATTTTTCTGGACACAGAAACTTGCAGGTTTTTAAAATCAAGGTGGAATATGGGAGTTGGTCACTATGGTGGGCAGGAGTGTTTTTTTCCTTTTTTTTTCTTTTAATTTCCTGCTAGTTTTATTCTAATATGAAATGCCTGCAATTATCATCATTGCCTTTCACGGTATTGGGCACGTTTTTTTCCTAGGCAGGTACAATGATTACTCCTGCAAAACTGTCAATTTAACAACGCACCCCCCAGCACTTTGCAGTGTTCAAGGAACCTGCATCATCAGCATATAATAACGTACCACAGGTATTAAGTAGCGAATGATTCTTTTACCATTAGAGAAATAGTCAAATCTGGGTTAGCCCCCAGGAGAATAAGAGTTTAAAGGTCTTGGAGAACTTCCTAGTGCCCGTGTATCAATCGGCCGCCTCCCTGATGTGCTTCAGGAGTTCAGGGAAACGCTGGAAGTTTTTCATGTGTGCTCTGAGTCCTGTGCTGAGGTTGCTCGTCTGCGGGCTCACAGCGCTGCCATCCTCTTTTGACAGGGAGAGATGCTTCAGGTTGCCATGTGATGTCTTGGGACTGATGATGGGCTCCTCTTTAGGTGTCTATCATGTGCCTGGAATGGGTGACATGCCATAAATTTATACTGCTTATACGTATTAGGTCATTTGGATGTGTAATGCCCTAAAATACCTTGGTTTGCCTCTTAATTTTTCTGTGAACTAAAAAAAAAAAGGAAAAAAAAATTAAGTCTCGTAGGGGTTGGGTCTTCTATCTTGGCAGTGTCTAAAAATCCTTGGAGGAACTGAAGGCTACTCCTTGCCTTCCTGTTCTCACTGCCATTGAACCTGTGGTCCTGTTAATATAGCAGTAACCTGCTCAGCCAAATGGTAGATGTCATGGAGATATCTTCACGTTTGGCTTTTTTTTTTGTGTGAGGTGAAGCAAACTTTAGTAATTCCTCATCTGATTGTGGAGAGTAAATGTGATGTTGCTTGTGGGCATACGTATTCTGTATCCTCTTTTACTCCTGTTTGTTTTCAGGACATAAGTGACACTAATTTGCACTTGCACAGTTCTTCTATCTTGATTACTGAGCGGGCTGGATGATGTGAAGATTAGCGATGACATTTTGAAAGACTGGATGCTTGCCAGCGTCTTTAAAATCCTCTACTTTTTTTCCTTCCTTGTCTGATGAAGCCCCAGGGTGAGATATCAGAGGCAGCTTCCTACAAATGCAAAAGCAGTGGAAAACGTGATCGCTGGCTTGTTCGTCAGATGAAAGTTCATCCTGATTTTTTTGTTTGCAAAGGAAGCAGTAAGTATGGCTGTCCATTGACCAGACCTAGCACAGGTAACAGCACCTGTTGGAGCTGCTTCTGGGCAGGGGAAAAAAAACCTTTTCCCCCTCCATACCGGCATTTTAGCAGGTTGTGAGACAGGCGAAGAAATGCCTTGGCAGGTCTCCAACACCCGTTGATGCCTGACATGGTTATTTCCCTATCTGCAGGAATGCTGCTTCAGACCAGTGAAGGTTCGAGCACATCCTAGATGTGTTCATCAGTTGATGGTGGCGGACCTGAGCACATGCAGACGCGAGCTGCTTCTGTGTTTGAACATTTCTGTGTTTGTTGTCTTTAAGCACCAGTTTATGGCAGCGCTGTAGAGATTTATTTGAATGACTCCAAGAGACTATGCACTTTACTCAGATTGACTCACAAACCTTAGAGGTCAGTGTCGTGTGGATTTGACCTAATATCTTTCTAGAACTAGTGAGCAAAACAGAATAAGAAATATTTTTAAGAGCTAGGTTTATTTTGCTTCTCTTTAAAGTATTTTGCCACTGAAATCTTTGCATCAGCCGATTGCTGCGGAAGTTTTGCATAATCCAAACTAGGCTTTTGTTAATACTTCACTAGTATCCTTTCAACCCTCTGAATGTGTTTTAATTGATTTGGAGGGATTATACTGAAGGATGAAGTTAGTCTTTATTAGCAGGAGGAGAACAACAATAGGTATTTTTTTATTTTATTTTTAACAAAACACCGGTATTTAATGTGGCAGTGAGTGCTTTCAGTAGTGTTAGGTATTCTGTGGAGGAAAAATAAAATACCTGTCAAAAATGTGCTGATTACGGCAGCTTGCCCAGAGTTAAACTCATTGTAATAAAACCTCCTGGACCGGAACGGGGTGTCGTTCATGCTAGTCGCCTCCTGAGTTGTTTTTGCAGCGTGTAAACCCAAAGCCAACAGCTGTCAGGTCGCAAATGGCTGAAGAGCTGTGTGGCGAGGCACCGCCGAGCTGCGGGGCTCCTGTCCTTTGGAGGAGGTGTCAGCCGGGCCCTGGCAACGGTGGCTGGAGCCTGTGGGAGCTGAAAGCGTGAGATTAGAAGAGCTTACATCCTTTGACTTTGTACCAGATCACTGGATTGAAATCACTTTGATAGGTGCTTTTTGAGGATTTTGCAGGGTTGGTTGTTTTTTGATTTGTTTGGGGTTTTTTTTGGAAGTCTCTGGAACTATACGCTGGGTTGCTTGCCCTCTAGTTTTTGCAGCAACACTAGTACCGAGTTTAAAGTGGACATTAAGACAATCAAGCCTATGCTTAACAAATCAGCAGGGTGCTGCTTCATGGGACGCAGAATATCACCTTCAAATCAATATCAAAGAGAGAGACTCCCTTCCCCTCCCTTCCCAACATGATGCGGTTGCTTTGGGAACAAGATGCATTTCTTGCATGAGCAGCTCCATAGGTCCTTTTGTCAATATAGCTGGGTTTGTGAAAGTGTGATGGTGCTTTGTTTTGGTTTTTTTTCCCTATCAGTAACACAAGGAATCTACCTGCAGAATATTGTAGCACACTTCCCCCCCCTAATTAGCATCCTAGTGTAATGTCTCTCCTTCCTTTCCCATCTCTAATACCTTAAAAACTAAATTGACAAACCACTTTTTGTGCTTTTATTATTTAATGACTAAAATGATACAAATGTTTAAAAAGTCAGTTGATAACACAGGGAAAATGGGAAGATGTTGATGAACCCTGCTGCACAAACTTCCATTTACTTCTATGCAGAATATGTATTGAAAAATATTGGAGGGGAGGAGGCCTTAATTAAAATGTGCTTGTGATAGCTAGCATTGGGTATGAATTCAAATAGACCAAACCTCTAAAATTTATTTTACAGGTAAAACTGGGCATTACATCAAATCATCTGTGCTTGAAAGCTATGTCACTTGTTCTTTGTGGGTTTTTTTTGTTTGGTTGGTTTGGTTTTTTTTGGTTGGTTGGGTTTGGGGGTTTTTTTTTTTTTTTTTGGTTGGTTGGGGGTTTTTTTTGGGCGGGGGGTGTTTTGGTTTGGTTTTTTTTTTTAAAGTGTAGCATAGGATAGGAATAGATTTCAAGAGTTTAGGACAACATTTTTTGGACAACACCAAAAATTTGGGACAAATTTTTCTGGAGAAAACCAGTCCCTGTTACTGTCATTTGGGTGCATTTGGCTCCTCTTAATGCCTCTGTTGGCACCCAAGGAAAGCACTGATCAGTGCAGCCCTGTCAGCCATTGGGTCCCCAGGCCAGCAGATAGTAAAAAAGACCTGGGCACTTGCTGACACGGATAAGCCATGATGAACCAAGTAGTTATTCTGATTTTCAGTATAAGTCAATTTTCAGTAGTAGAAATGTTATTTTGTGGTGTTGCATCTCTCCCCCCCAAATTCTCTTTAATTGACCTTGTTTATTTGGACTTTGTCTATATAAATAGAGGCCAGAGGACAGTAGCAGCATTGAGAGCAGCTTCTTGGGAATATATCATTTTTTTTTTTCTTTCCCTCTTAACATCTCGTATTTTTAAGCTCAGGTAATAGTGGAGATTTCCAGAGTAAATATTTTGTGATGTGCCTACCTTGGATTTAATTGCAAACTCTTTAAGGAGAGTTTAGCACCATTCCACTGTGTATCAACAAGTACAATTAGCAGTGAAGAGGTTTTTACATGCAAATCAGTCATGTTTACTGAACAAACTCTCTCAATGAGCTTTATTTAAAAAAAAAAAAAAAGGAAAAAGAATAGAAAGAAGAGCTTAGAGGTAGTTATGGTCCTGCTAGTGCTCAACCTTCTTGACCCTTCAAGGTACTGACAAAAATTTTTCAGTCATCTAAAACAGGAAGATGCGTAACTGGGAGAGCCGAGGGGTCTGAGACGGCTGTGGTTGAGCTGCTTATGTCCTGCATGCAGTTCCATCACTGCCATCGCTGCCTTTTCTCATCTAGCGAAGGATATTCCATGAGGTCAGCAATTTAGCTCCCCCAGCAGTGTTCTCCTGTACCTGACTTTTCACTTCATTTGGCTGCAAAATGCCAAATTGCAGCGACCAAAACAGTTTCCAGGATCTGGGAATACTGTGAGATTTTTTTCTTAATTTTTATTTTAGCATGCTGTATGTCATTTCCATATCAGGGAGAAATGAAAACGTTTTTAGTGGAGGAAGTAGGTAACATGCCATTAAAGAGTTCTTAGCGTAAAACAATTGCTTTAAAGACATTAGGCACAGAGGTTCTGCATTACCAGTTAATGCCCCAAAATTATGTTTACTCGCTGGGTTAGCACTTTCCCCGTGTATGGCTTTCTATCTGTTAATGAGCTCATGTTCCTTATGGGCAGTAAAGAATTCTGCCAGGCTTCAGAAAGAAGCATCTTCAACATCTCTTAAAACCAGGTAAACAAATAAAAAAACCCCAGATTCTGTAGTTGTCCACATTCTTGCTTCGTTGTTCATGCTGCGTAGAAAATGAAAATAGGCTGAGTTTCTAGTTTACTTCCCATTAGAGGAGTGCAATGCAAATAACTTTTGTGATTGATGTAGTTTAAATAGGGGATGAGCATATAATAGACGCAATCAAAAAGTGCGTAGGGTTTGTACAGACTTGGGTTTTGCATGTGCTTCTGGAGTAAGAGTTACAGTGTGACTTCTTAAATCCTCTGCTTTGTCAGAACATCAGCATTCCTGGGCAGAAGGGTTTTACCTTTTTAAAAAAATTTATTTATTTACTTTACCACTGAATCCATGGTAAAACACCACTTCAGTTTAAGGAAGCCAGATTAACTCCACTTTACACATACAGAGCAATAGCCTAAGATGATGTGTAGGGTCAGGATGCTTTCTCTTACTCTCTGTTGTGTTCTAGTAGTTTGGGAAACGATGTTAATATAGCAGGCTCAGAGTTGGACAAAGGCTTAGATTTGACGTGGTGTGTTAACCTGAAAGATTTCTGCTTTTCTAGTCCATAACTGCATACGTAACTACAGCTGCTCGCGTGCATCTTAGAACTAAAAAGTCCCACATTTTGAATGCGATCTTACAGTGGTGAAAACCAATGTCATTACCCCAGTGCAATTCTTGCAATAAAAGCAAGACTTCAACTTAAAATCCTGGAAAGCATTACTGGGAGGAGAGATGGGAAAGGAAGGTTTGTGGGGAGCTTTTTTACCCCACCAGCACCTGCCTTAAATGTGTGTTGATGGGGGATAGGCATTAACTTAAAATCAGCAACCAATTCACTTTTGCATCCAATGAAAACTGAAAGATTTGGAGTAAAATTATTTATGCCTCTTAATTAAAAAAAAAAAAAAAGACAAGAAAAAACCCTAAACTAAACAAAACCAATCCCCACACCCCCAGGAAACATCTGTTTTCATGTAAAAAGCCAGGTGCCTAGTAGGCATTTATCAGGGACTAAGACCACTGGAGGACATCAGTATTACATAAATCAGATGTGCATTTCTGATCTAAATAATTTTTAAAATATTTTGCATAAATTAAATTATGCATAATAAGTGCATAATTTCATCCTTTTGTAAATGATGTAAATGATTAAAGAACGTCGCGCAGTCCCTCGGTTTTGAACAACTAAACCTTCCACGGCTGCGCCTATAGATAGATATTCTTTAAGCTCAGCAAGGGGACAGGAGCGCGCGCTAGCACTTGGCTACGATCCGCTCCCTTTTTTTGATTGCTTAAGAGGGCTGTTCAGGACAGAGCATCAGCCTATATGAATACTATCAACCAGCTTGAACAAGTCAGATTATTTAATTAGCCCTATTAAGACGCTTCTATTTTTATAACTTATATATGAGTGCTTTTGCTAAGCTTAGAAGGTCCAGCTTCAGATTTCAAAAAGTGTTTTCAGCTCGCGTTGTTCTTAGTTGCTTTGAGGGGTTTTATACCATGATTCCACAACGTTTTCATCCTAAGAAAACACGAAGGGGCTCTGAAAAGCAGTTGAAGTTGGGTAATGCACTTCTGCAATCCTGGCCTGCAGGTTTCGGGTGTAGGGCATTTACAGCGCCCATGCATGATGGACATTTGCTCAGTTTCCAAAATGTGTGTTGTGCGCCTTGGCCCTAGACCACCGATAATCCAGAGGATGGTTATTTCTTTTAACACCCATTTTGTTGAAGTGTTTTGGTTTCCCCTTAGGGCAGGAATGTTCCCCAGCCGTCTTTTAAAGACTACTATAAAATGCGTATCTTGCTTGACATCCAGTGCTGGTAAAATGCAGGTAATGCTTGTGTTTCTGTCACCATTTTACTGAGATCCATGTACTTCATGTGGTTTTATCTAGATTTTTTTTTTTGAGAGGAGCAGGAAATTATTTGATGAAATAACTATGAAAATTAAATCAAACGTGCATGTTTAAAAAAAAAAAATCATTCACAGCAACGGTGTCCAGAATCTGATACCTGTGTCATGGCTGTACCTTCAGAGTGTTTGAAAAGGCTCTAATTTCATCACAAGGGCGGGATTCCTATTCTACCACCCCCAAAATTAAATTCATTTGCAAAGAAAAAATAGACTTTCAAGTGTAAAATTTTCATGTCTGAATTCAGTTGATGTGCTTTTCCTTTCTGGCTAAACCACTCCTGACTAGTTTGGAAGAAGAAACTCCCCAGTTATGGAATAACTTTGTGCTTTGTTAAAAGAAAACTTCACTGGTGCTAAGTGCTGGCTTGTGGCTTGAAGCTTTTGTTGTTGTTCTGGTGTCAGTGAAGAAACAGTTAATTAAACAAAGATGAGTCCCAAGGTGATGCTGAAACATTATATAGATTTGGAAGCAAGGTTAAGGTGTTTTGAAAGCAGAGGGTATCTATGTGAATATTGGTTCCATCCAAAACTATCCAAAACAAATGTGGTTTGGATAAATCCAGGCAGATGGCATCTGCCAGCTCACGTCTGAAGATCTTATCCAACCTCAGTTGCAGATGAATATGCAAAATTGCATCCTCTTAACTTAGAAGTCTATATACATGCTTAGTGCATTATGTCATCAGTAAATTATTTTAATAGCAAATAAGGCTTTATTACTTTTGCTCTTGCTTTATTGCATTTGCTGCTCTACATTCAATATGTACAGCATTGGCACAATATAGCTTGCATGCTAGCTAGTGCATTAGCAGAAGAAATGGTAACTGTGTTCCAAGACCATAATACTTTGATATTGGTACTCTTAAAGCCAGGAGGGAAAACAAAACAAAACAAAAAACCCAAAAAAACCCAACAGTTGTTGCATTTCAGGCTGTTGTACAAAGTTAAGAAATAATAGCTTATAAATGAAGCAAATTTAGTTCTGGAAGGTACTGAGATGAAACAAAATTAATATGGTTTCCAAAGTACCAGGGGTTTTTTTGGGGTCAGCTTTCAGGTTAAAACAGAACTTTGAGCAATTCAGGATAGCAATATAAATTAAAAAAAAAAAAGGGACGATAATAAAGACTAAAAGATACTTGGCATAGTATTTTAATATGGAGGATGCTGATTAAATTAGCTCTGCACATAGGTTTAGGCAACACTGAAAAAAATTCCACTCCTTGCTCCAGAATTAAATATTGAACAGTACACTGAAATAACATGGAATTAGAAAATTATTTGAGATAAATTTCATGTGCATTGATGTTATTTTGATAAATGTGTTGAGTAAACTGCTCAATGTAGTAATCCGATTTGCCTAGGTATATAGCTGTCTAATAGAACGGATTTATGCGTCGTGCTGGGGAGTACTGCATGCTGTAACTGCAGCGCTATTAGAAGAGTCTTGAGATGGGCATGACATGGAGTGGAATAGAAATTTGTATAAATATCAAAAGGAAAAAATACAGAGTTTAGTTTGAAATCAGTCTTTCACTTGCCAAATTAATATTATGCATGTTGCATAAAAGTTGCTGTAGAACCTAAGGAAGATCTTGTATGCATGGATGTACCATTTCTTTTTCATTGACATCAATTGCAGTAGGAGGACACCAGCTCTCCCTGCAAACCTGGCCTGGTTCTCTGCAGAGGACAGAATCACTTGTCCAGGTTTTCATTCTCTTTCTGGTGGAGGTGAACCAGGAACAACTGGGCCAACTTGTTGAAGTTGCTTTGGATTTGCATACTGCTGCCTCACAGTACACAAATTTCACATGAAAAGTCCTCGGACTTAGGATTCACATGCAATTATCTCCTCCTCAGATGGCAACTTGTTTTATAGCCCGTATGACTTCTGCGTGGCATCGCCCGAGATGCGCAGTAGATGGTATGTACCACTACTAGGCTACCTCCAGCTGAGGGTGCCTCAGAAGAGGCATGGGAGTGTACTCACTGAGTGTTATTTTACCCTTTTCACGACACAAATTTGGAGTCAACTAGGAGAGAGGCTTTCGTGTAAATAGCCTGAAAATCCAGCAAAACCTATTTATTATCATAGAGCCAATGGCAAAGAACTAGTAACCTACTGGCAGTGACCCAGCCATTAAATGTATCTCTGATACAAGGGGTCCCTAAATGCTAGCTTAGATGAAAAGCAGGTCCATCTTCTCCATCTGTGGTGGTTTTCCTTTCCCGCTTACTGCTCGGGAAGCCTTTTGCACAAGAATGTAATGAGGCTCTACGTGCTTAGTCTTGGCTTTCTCGCCCTTCCCTAGATTTGTACCTGATGGGAAAATAGAGCAAAATAGTCTTATTTAGTGCATTACACTGAGCTGAGCAAATAGTTGTTTAGCGTAACATGCCCCTTTCTGTTACTTTTTGACATTGTGGATCCAAGGAACACTCCATGTGAAGGAGATGATGTGATTTGTGTAAGGTCGGTAGGGAAGCACAGCGCTGCTCTTCCACCTGGGGCTCCTCCACTGCTCAGGCACTGCAGGAGGCATTTTTGAAGGTGAGGTTGAGGAAACAGTACCATGGCACGGGGGGTTTGGAGAGGAACTTCCCTGGGCACATCTGGAAAATGAGGATGAAGAGAGCTGCGTGCTACTGGAAGTTTTGGGTCTGCGTAGTTAGATGGATCCCTGGCAGAACTGTTTGCAGGCTGACTGCTGAAACCATCAGTCTCAGTGTTTGTCACTGTTTTTTCTTGTCCTCTTCCATCCTTTACTATTCTTAAGGAAACAACAGGCCAAGCACTGCTAAAATTCTCTTAAAATTGAATTGCATTTGGTATACATTCCTTCTTGTCTGAGATATTGTCCAAAATAGCAAGTATTTTTCTTTTCATTTGCTATTTCTGTTGGAAAAAAAATCCTATCTCAGAAGGTTGTAACTCCATGCCTTCCCTCCCTTTCATTGTTGACACACTTCAAAGTTGTGAAAACTTGTTTTCCAAGTAATTCATAATAAAGAAACCCTGGAAGTGTGATACTGTTAAGTTGAACAAAGAAAAAGGTGAAGCTCATGACCTGAATAGTAGTAGCTTCTGAGTGGGTTTCCTATCAGTGCACTGCAGATGTGTGGCGTTATTTTGAACTAATTTTTCCAACTTTATTCATCAATAAGACCAATATTTTTCATAGTTAAGTTACATATGAAAAAGTGGGTATTTTATTTTTTTTTCCCCCTTTTTTTTAGTTTTTAAAAGCTTGATACATGTAGCGTTGGATCAAGGCACATACAAGACTGGCCAAAGGGCGTACAAAGCACTTTGGTTTTTAGTTGAAGAAACAAATGATTATAGCAACAAAGAGTGGCTTGGGGTTTAAACATGAAATAGCTCATAGTTCAGTAGGAAGGCAGAAAGAAACATGTTACCTTACAGATTTATCAAGGAATTTCTGGAAAACTGTGACAGTAATGGGCAGTATTCCTGACTGTAATGGCAGTATATCAAACACATACCCTGTATACTGTTTGCGTATACGCTTTAAAATAGCTGTATTCCCCAATTGTTTGTTTACCTTTGTGACTAAAGTTTTTGAGACCTTGCTTATGTTGCCTGGGTTTTTTGTCCTTCTCTTTTTCCTTATGAAACTGCACTTTCAACCCTTTTTCTGTTCAAAGCAGTTTCTAAGTGTTGTCTTTGTCCTCCTGCCCTGGCCTCTCAAATGCCTGTGACCGTCCATCACTGTTTTCTCTGTAATAAGCAGACAGCTGGCTTTGATAACCAGAAATCTATCCCTAAACCATATCTACCCCCTTGGTTTGTAGAGCCTAGCACATATTTTTAAGTTCCTTGTTAGGAATTTGATTATGCTTTCTTCCAGGGATCAAACTGTTTTTCCAAACATGTCAACAGCTTCAGCCTCATGCATGTCATCGATTCGATTATTTTCATTTAAATTGGATTTCACCATTGTTGAATGGATATATCCAGACAGCTGATATTGCCCATTACTACACGCATTTTTGTTTATTGAATATTGTTGTGGTTTACAGATTTAGTAGACCCAACATTGAAAGTTCTGTGAGTTTTTGCAACCACTTCTTGATCTTCCTGATTTGCCAGGTTCAACATCATTTTATTGATACCAAAGTGAAAAATGGCCTGTGCTTACACTTACAAGGATCTCAGATGAATGTTCTGACTGCTCAACACGGCAAGAAAATTCACTTTCACAGTCAACAAGTCATCTTACTCAGTAGAACACAAAAGTTAAATGGTCTGTAACTTCAATATTAGCAAGGAAAATACAGTACAAATTACTAAAAAATACTAAAATATAGAATTGTGGTCAGGTATCCCCACTACATTAATCGCAGCAGTAGCCTGAAATTTGAAACTTTTAATAAAAAGTTCTTAAATATAAATTATATGGCAAATGTACAGTACATTGCTTTGTCAGTCTTTTAATCCAGTGTTTTGCAGTAGAACAGCAACCGTTAAGTCAGTCTTTTCTTGTTTTCTTTAAAAAACAAAACAAAACCAAAAAACCCAACAAAATCCAAACCAGTCTTTGTGTCCTTCAGTATCATGAGTGTGAATGATCTGAATCTGGAATACCACTGTCTCTGTAGCTCCTGTTACTACTGCTTTCACTGTGGCTGTTCTTGTACAGATTCATGCCGTTAGGTGGGAAAATGGTGTGTATTACAAATTCCTCCTTGGACACTTGGTCATTGGTTATTGGTATCATCTGGAAAGAAGTCTCCCTGATCTCTAGGATGGAGTTATCCTTCTTGGTTCCCGCTTCGGCGTAGTCGTCTTTTCTCCGGCGTCCCTTGCTGTAGGCGCAGTTCCGGGAGAAGAGGGACCCATTTCTGTGGACGTACCAGCAGACCAGGGCCAGCAGCGCTATGGCCACCAGCGCCACCGCGCCGCCGATGATGGCGGCCAAGGGCAAGCTGGAGTTTTTGTAAGGTTCTTTCTCCTGCTCCCGGTTGAGGGTCGTGGTAGGGTTGTACATCTTAAGAGGTGCCGTCTCGGTCTCGATGCATTCGGGTGTTTCGTCAGAGAGATAGATGTTGCTGGTTTCCATGGGAACCATGCATACACGGTATGGTGATTCTGGTTCAAGAGCTGTGAGCAAATAGTCATTTCTGTCGCCCGTAACGATCGTTTCAGTTATAGATCCAAAGGCAGGGCTATGACCCATCTTGAGCCAGCTCAGTCTTAAAGCCGTCATTGGTAGTGCAACTTTCCAGGAGATGTGAATAGTCTCCGTGCTTACGGATTTCACAAATATTGTAATGATTTTGCGTACCGGGCTTGCTGTGGTTCTGTAGTTTTTATTTAGGTTGGGAGTCTTGATGTCTGGTTGTTTGGTCACAGAAACCGGCCAGTGTCCCTGGGCCGGGTATAATGTGTTTGGTACTGCAGTAGTGATTTGGATGGTGCTTATCATGCCATCGTCCTTACAATCAAATAGTTCCGCGTTGAGGTCTTTGATAGCCATTCCACGTACTTTTTCTGGTGCCTGACACATCAGTCCACGTACGTTAACTTTTAAAGGCAATGACTGCAACCAGTCGCGTACCCATTTCATTTTGCACCCGCAGTGCCATGGGTTGTTGCGAAGAAACAGGTGAGTTATGTTGTCCAGATCATCAAAGACACCCTGAGGTAAATTGCTAAGATTGTTATTGGACATGTCTAGTCGATACAACTGCCTTAAGTAAGAGAAAGCATTGGGTGGCACATGGTTGATGTGGTTTTCTTGAAGATAAAGCTTTCTTAGGTTTGTTCCTGGCAAATTTACCGGTGCTGCTGTGAGCGAATTGCGGACCAATGACAGTTCTGTAAGATTGACTAGATTCATAAAGACTTTGTCTCCTAATCCATGATTATTTAGAAGATTTCCGTCTAAAACAAGGCGTTTTAGATTTGTAAGGTCTTGAAGGGACAGCTCTGAAATCGTGGAAATACGATTATCATCCAAGCGTAGCTCTTCTATTGTTTTAGGCAAACCCCAGGGAATGGTGCTAAGGTGATTTCGGGAGAGAAAAAGAAGTCTGAGATAGACGTTGTCCTGGAAAGCTCCATCCTCGATGCTAACAGCAGAAACAGAATTATCATCCAAATGCAGTTCTTCCAGATAAGGAATTTGTGAAAGTGAATCATAAGTAATGGTCCTTATATTATTCTCCTGCAAATGCAGTTCCTTAACGTACTTGGGGAGGTTAGTGGGGAATTCATCTAGGCTGTTGTGGTATAAATATATTCTTTCCACCCTAAGCAAGTTCTTCAGTTCTGAAGGAATCCCAGCATTATTTATTTGATTGTTCTGAAGGAAGAGGGTAGTAGCATCCTCTGGGATTCCTGTAGGAATAGACGTCAAATCGCGATCATTACAATATATGAAACCCGCATCACAGCGACATACTGAAGGGCATGGTTTGGCACTAACAGAACAAGGTGCCATGTCAAGTAACAGCCCTATTTTAGTCCAAACTAGGAAGATGCTCCAGGTTACACTAATCATGGTCAGGAATGATGAGATTTGTATACAGTTCTGATCTTCAACAATCTAAAAAAACCAAACAAACAAAATTATCCAGATCATCAGTGAAGAAACTGCAATGAAAATTCAACTTCAACATTACCAAAGACATCTGAAACACGCATATTAAACTAAAATTCAAGCTTGTAGACACATTTTACTTTCTTTTCCTTACATCAATAATTGTACTGCTGCTTGTACTAATTCAATTAAGTTAATAGGTTATTCTGCATAGTAATTGAAAATAATATAATCAAGTATGTCTGATCTGTGAGTTGTTTTGCTTAAGCAAGAAGGCTCTTTCTAAGGATTCCTTCATACTTCATGTGTAGAAACAATCTTTGTTTGCAGATACCAGATAAGTACAGAGCTGAAGTCACACCAGAGTTCAAGTAAATCGTTCTGTATCTGAAAGATAAGAATTAATTCCTAAGCCAGCTAACTACCCAGGAGCCCTTAAGTGAACTATAAAACCCTTAACCAAACCCCCAAGTTTAGTGGTAGCTATTTTGGAGGTTCAAAAAAGTCCTAATGGCAAAGCATAAAATGCAGACAAAAGAGCAAGGACCAGCCAGAGACTTTTTTCCAAGGTTTTCCGAGTGTTCAACGTCACGTTGTGTATCTTACAAATATTGCAGCCTACTTTTCTTGGGTTTTGAACTGGAATGTTTAGAAAGGTGAATGTTACAATTGGTAGGTAGCTAACAACCTGGCGTAGCTGGTAGAGCTGTGACTTTCTAGTTGACTGGATGGAATATTTCATTACATGCTTAATTTCATGTTTAAATATTTGTCATTCTCAAAAGTCTTCTTACTAAGCAGTACACTAATAAGAGACTATTTGGCAGGTTTAACCACATTTTCCCATCTTATTAGTTCAAACTGTGCAGGGTAGGATAATATAAATTAACTCTTGAGACTGAAATTGTACTTTACATTGGTAGTGTGTTTGTACACTGAGCTCAGGTAATTAGCATTTTTATAGCTTTTAAGACAACATAATTCAATTACCATTGTAATTAGGGTTGTGAGAACTTCTGCAAGATGACCTATGCATTAAGTGGTGTCATGACCTTTTCTCTTGTGGGTTCATATATTAATTGAACTTTATTCTCTGAGGCACGAAAAGGAAAATAAATTAATATTGATCCTACCGTATTTAAAGGTATGAGTAAATTTTGTGCTTGAGGATATCCAGTAAAGGAATGTCTTTCTCGCGAGTCACTCTTACGGTTTACTCCATGGAGCTGTGTTTTTCTCGGCGATGTTTACTCAGATGGTCCTTCTCGGTGGTGCGTGTTTCCTGGCTCCTGGCACGATACTCAATGAGCATTCCAACCAAGATTTATCATGGTACGTAAGCACACCAGGCCGGGGTGTAGAAAAGCTTCAGCTTCCCTCTATTTTTGTCCTCGTGTAAAGTCTGTGAATGAAGAGCCTCTTTTGTTCGGTTTAATGCCTTTAGCAGGAATTACTTTCTTTGTAACTCTTGCAAACTCTTCTCTGCAGCGTAGTAGTCGGAGGTGGTAACTTCAGCGCCGCATGATGGAAACTATTCATTATGCTGAGGCTTGAAGGATGGTAGCCTCTTCAGGAGGTCAGGAATGGGGCTACTTTTTCCTGTCCAGAATTATCCAAGTATAAACTTTGTACAGTGGCTACATCCTGATACATCCGCGCCTCTTTGAGAGAACCATTTTCCAACTCTCACTTTTTAACGCTTCTTCCAAATTTGTAATGCAGGAAAGAACTCCTCCTGCGCTGCAAGAACGCAAGTTACTCTACTGTAGAAACGTTAGGTAATTCAGATGGTTTTCTTCATCAAAAAACAACCACAAAAATATGATTTAGTTCCCAGAAAACTCCCCTTTTTAAAGTTTTCCTCGAACTCTTAATTTCCTGTGAAAGTAAAAACAAACAGAAAAACATTGGAATTAATAACAACTGGTTGACACTAATATTCAGAGTTGTGTTGCATCCCCTATATAAATCATCCTATGCTTGTTGTATACATGACTAACACATCTTGCTTTCCAAAATAGTGATATTTCAGCAAAATACAGAGCTCTCTAGGAACACGTTTTGCCGTTTAGTCTCATGTTACTGCAGTTTTGCTGGAACTATCTTTTCCTTTCTTCCAAGAGAAAATAAATTTATCCTGAATTAATAGGCAGTAACAAACCTTTGCAGATGATGGTTCCCACCTGAGACTAAAACAGTTGCTTGCTTTTTGTTCTTGGTAAACTGAGGTAGAAGATCATCCTATCCTTGGTTTTCAATGTAAGAGGAGCTAATTACCATTCAGTAGTTATTGGATGAAAAGGGAAACGTTTTTGCTAAAATACTGTATTGATATTTCACATTTGCAACATGCTGATTCTGAACTGGGGACTAGCTCAGCTCTTATCAACTCTTTGACAACGGTGATACATGAGAGTTTTGTCCATGAAATGTGCTCAGTATGCTAAGCTGTCTGAACTTTTAAGCCATTTTATTTGTCATCTTGCATGGTGGAACCTGTGTTTAGATTAGCATTTTATCTCATTTTTCTAATTTCAAAAAAAAGAAAAATATTCTCAATCTTGGCTGTTGCCGTTTCTTGAAGAACTTGAATTCTTTGGTTCTTTTTGAATGGTATATTTTAACTCTATTTCATATCACTATTGCAGAAAGCATCCAGTGAGATGCCAAGTCTGTGTTCCCTGAGAGCATGTAGGTAGTATGTCTGAAACAGAAACGGTTAAATCTGAAATTAAAAAATCCTTAACGTTTACTTGCTTCTCCTTTTCGTGATGGCATGTTGGCTGGTGAACTGAGCACAATCCTCGGTACTGACATGCTAGGAAGAAACTGCACGCTGAGTAATGCTTGCTTAGCTCCCTTCCTATCAGCTTCACTAGAGTGGCTTCTGGTCCTTCATAAAATATTAGACCCAAACAGAAACAGTCTCTGGTTTACAATTCTGCCTTTTGCAATTTGAAGCAGGTCCACCGTGAAATGGATCAGCAATACTCCCATAGCAACAGGAAATATGCAACGATACAAAATTATTGACATAGATACAAATTATGCTGCTCTTTTTCATAGAAAAATGTTGACCATTAAAAAAAAAAGCCCCCTGGCTTTAGAGATGGTGTTACTGTCTAGTGAGGGAATGGTAAAGCCTTTTCTCTCCTGATGCTGCTTTCATGCTCATCTGAGCTTTGGTTCTGCACCTTGTTTTCAGCAGTTGTGTAATGAAAATGGTAGCTTAAAATGAGAGATCCCCACTGTGGCATAAGTAAGTATTTTAACGTATGCTTTATGTAAGGCAAAAACTCAATCTGTGTGGCCGCATTTTAGAATATAAGGGAATGCATATTTTTGGTAACTTATGCAATCAGTATAAAATGGAACAAAAAAGCTCCATATTCTTGCAGGGTCCAGTTTTCTTGGTCTGTATTATTGAAGTGTTTGGAGAAAGAAGTCCAGGATCTGTTCCTAAAACTTGGAAATAAACAGATGCTTAACAGCTGTATGAAAAATGGTATCTCTTGGGAACTAATGTGAAGTTGTGATAGAGAGGGTATTTTCTGGAAGTACGTTGTGAAGCGGGAATATAAATTTGTTAAATAGGCCTTTGAAGGCTACAGTAACTTCTAAGTACTTAAAAAAAAAAAAAACCATAAATTTTCTTTAGAACTTTTAGAGCTGTAAAAAACACGTTGGTATTAAGCGAAACAGAGGCTCTAGTAAGCATACATTACATATATATATATATATATATCCCCCCACACAAGTAAGTTCATTTGTTTTACCTTTCTAGCATATAAACTGTTTCCTCGCTCTATTTGATAGTCATCCCTTCATTTATTGCTGCTATTATAATAGCGGTAATGTGTAGGATTAACATGAAAGCACTAAAGCTCATTAAGTTCTTGGAATTTTTTTTATCCCTTCTCTCAAAATTACATGAAAACAAGAGAGAGAAAAATAAAGGCAGGTCTCTTTGGAGAAGACGACACTGTTTCAAAAATGTGGATTAAGACTATACCCCCCCACTCCCTTTTCTAAACTCAAAATAGTTTTCTTCAGGTTTTGATTGTTTGATATCTCGCACTTCCCTTTTATATCTCAAGCCATAGCTGAAAACAATGTTTTTGCATATCAAAGGCTCCAGTGATCTGTCTACAGAGAAGAAGGGAATCCTGCTGCCATGCTCCTACTTTCCCCTTCTTGAGCTGCCTCTAACTATTCCCTGACATCAAGTCATTATAGCTGATCCGGCAGGATGAAAAGAAAAGTGACCCCCACTGGTGCAGACACTGTGTCCAGGTTTCTGCAACATCAAATTGGGAGGCTTCATGGACACATGGTTTTGAAAGAAGCCATTACTTTTGAACAGAGCAGATTTTAGCAAGTATGTGCTAAAATTCATTTTTAAATGCAAAAATGACTTTTTTTTTGGTAATGAAAGTCATGTCAGAACAACTGAACGGCAGCTTTTTTGCTTATCTGTATTCCGAGTTGAATGTTTAATGAACTTTGCTGAACTGCGTGGTTAAATTATTTTCCTGGGACACTGTAAGCAAGTATATTACTACAGATAGCGGTAATGCCTGAGCCTCACGCATGTACTTATTGCTGTGGTACAGCTAAGCAGGGGGACATCTTATTTTAAACGTTCAAAATAATTTGCACTATACAAGAAAAACGTACTGAAGAACAACATTATATATACTATAAGGTACGGAGTCCAGCTGCACTCCCTGTACTGTAGGCAGGCAACAGCAAAAAAAAAAACCAAAACCCAAAGTTTTGGTATATTTGAAAAGTTAGGAGTTTTTCTAAAAATGGTGCCAGGGAGATCTTTGCTTTCCAAGCTGTGATAAAACGTGAATAAACTCAAGACCTGCCTCACTCGAGGTCACACAATGCTTATTTGAATTTCTAATCTACCTCTGTGTTCTCCAGCAGGAACTCTGGTAGCTCAGTGGCTTCTTTCTAACCATCAAAGTAACAGGGGGAAGGGAAACAACTCAGTATTTTTAGGTTATAAATTACAAGAGTATAATTTGAAGTTAACATTAGAATATATGTATTTGATGAGCCTAACAGTTTTGCTTAATCAGTGTACTTCCATTCCAGAATTACCTCTGTATTTGTTTATAACCTGAAATGTATCAGAAACATAAAATGTGCTTATCATCTTTTAAAATATTTGTGAAATCTATCTGTTGCATATATTGTCAGTTTAGCTTACAAAGGTTGTGCTGCCTCTTAAATAGCTTCACCAACTTAAAAAAAAAAAAGTTCCACAGTGCTAATCTACACTTAAAACAATGCCTAGACTTTGTTTTCTTTAAGTGTATTACTCGGGGTTAGTTGATAGTGACAGCAAAATGCTTTCTAAGCACCCTGTCTAGGAGCTGCAATTTCCACGATCATCATATTTCAGGAAGGTGCCCCAGTCTTTTGTTTGGTGCTAGGCAAGCAGAAGGTCCTCTCCCTGTCTTTCCAAGGGGTAAAGAATGCAAAGGAGGTTGTTAAAGTGAGAGCGAGCCCTTCAGTCAGGTTGCATCTCTGTGTTTTGGTGAAATCTGGGGGTTTTCTTCTGTTGGAGAAGGTTATATTTATTGTAGAAAATCTGCTCCCTCCCCTCTTGTGTAGTAGTTGAGTATAAGATTGCTTTTGTCTTCCTAGTTCTAGCTCAAGTGTCTTAAAAAAAAAAAAAAAGCAAATTTTGATGTGTTCTTCCCTTAAAATGCAAGTGAATCTGACTTAGAAATGGATTCCAAGTAAAAGCTTGACTCCACGCCTAAGATGAGCCAAACCAGTATTTGCTGTAGAGGTTGGAAATGAACTAAGAGTTGTTCTCTTCTGAAGTTTACTTTTAAAGCCTTTCCTGGTTTTGAAGATGCTTGGTTGAAAAGATCCAGACTGTCACGCTATTCCTCCTCTCTCTCTTGTTTTCACTACTCCGCTTCTGCAAAGGTTGCACGTTAAAAAAGCACTTTGAGGAGGAGTGTTTTGCAATGGCTTTTTGTTTCGTGTTTTAGTGCTCTTTGAGTTTAGCCAATTATGGCTTCTAGGTTTTCTTTGGAGAGCTGCTGCTTGAGGTAACTTGCCCGTGCTTAAAATAAAGGAATAGAGAACAAATGCTGCTATTGTTTCAAGGTAAAATCAATTTTTTTCCCCCTCTTGACAAGTTTAGGTAGAATTATACCTGATAGGGAGTTCCTGGCACAAAACGTTAGGCATGTAAAATTATTACTTAAACACTGGATAAAGTTTCAGTAGTTTTGTTTCTTTCCCTTTTAAAATAGTTGTTTGCTCATCTCCCCATTACTAAATTTGCCCCTCAAAAAATAAGACTTTAAAAACTGTGAAGCTGCAAGATTGCTTGAATTCTTACAGCTCATGAAAGGGAGAACAGAGTTTGTGAAGATACAATAATTTACTGAACACTTTTCGAGACGCCTGCCCTGAGTGATATTCGGTCACTTATTAAAAATAAACGTAAGCAATCAGATATCAATTCTTCTGTGCATTCCTGTGCTTTGCAGTGATTAAGGAAGAGACTTCAGAAATAACCAGCCGTTAGCATCCATGCCTCCTGCTAGAAGGAGACAAAGATGGCCATCTACCAACTGAAGCCACTTCAAATAATTGCAATGCAAAGTTTGCAAACTCCAGCAATTGCTTTGATTAGTCACCATCGCCTGACATAATATCCTTCAACTTTTACCTACTGGTGACAAAGGAGAAATGAAAAAAGAAAAAAAAAAAACCCAACCCAGAAATGCATCTTTATATTGTTCTTGCTGTAAAATGCATACACTTTGTTTCTGAAGATTAAAGCTTGCTGTGAGTTTACGACAGAGTTTTTTGCCCACTGGGGGGTGGTACACGCTACAAAAACTGTGCTTTTAAGAGCCACAAGTCAGATGGTTTTTGCTGCTGTCCAGTTTTCTCTGCTTTAATTACAACAAAGTCTCCTGTTGAGAAAAACAGAGGCAGCCTCCAAAGGAGGGAATTAAAAAAAAAAAAAAAGAAAAAAAAATCATCACTCTTTCAGAGAGTTTACAGAGACTTATTTCCCATGCTGATTGCATTAACTACGGTATTTATCTGGTCATTCTCCAGTTAAAATAAAATGGTATGAATGTACAAAAAAAAAAAAGAGAATTAGCATTTTAAATATATGCCAAGGGTTGTCACTGTTTCTGGTATATAGGAAGAGCACAGAAGGCAGGAAGAAATACAGCTTTTAGAAGCGATTAAATGTAGATGGAAAAATAGAAAAGCTTGGTAACGGTATGAATAGAAGGATTAGAATAACCTCAGTATATTTTAAGATAATTGGCTTTCTATAAACCCAGGTATATCTTTTGTTTATGAAATATTTGAAAACTGATCTTAAACAGGGCTGTATTGTATGGTTTTGGAATAAATTAAGAGAAACTTGAGGGTGGTGGGTGTTTTTTTTTTTTTTTTGGAGGGAGGGAAGGGCACTGAAACCTCTTAAGTATGACCTAATGTGTGGCGTACATTGACAAGGAAAACACATACTGATCTTTCTGTTTTATAGCAGATAATTCTTTTCTTTGTACACTTGAATTGACAAATGCATTTTTTCACTCTAATTCAAAGAAATGTTCATTAAGACGCCATATCCCCAGGCAGTAGATGGTGAAGCATAATTGATGCTTCTATCTTTTCGGGCAGTGTATTTTAGTCAAGGAAATTGGGGTCAGGATAATGAATTGTTTTTTTAAAGTCTGACCGTTTTCAGCCTTTTCTTTCTATACTTTTTCTCTGCATAGAGGATTTACACGGAAATGCAAAATGTGAATCTTCTAAGTGGCAATAAGAAAATGCATTCAGCTGACGTGCTCTTTTGCAGGAATAGGGTTTAATTGCAAAGTAATTCTGGTGTACAAAATACCCCGCTGTACTCTCTTAACTGACCAGAATTGATCCCTTGGAGAAGGGAAGCGACTTGCCTTCGGTCCAAATTAGTAACCCATGGCTAACAGCGCTCCACGAATTAGTTAATTGCATGCCCTCGTCATCGCGTTTGCAACACTCCTCGCAACTTTGGCTGGATGCGCCAGGGTTGCGCTCAAACCCCTTTGCGGTCAGCGAGATTAAAATTTAGGCTACCTCAAAGAGAAGGACTGAGCCAGAAAGGCAGCTGTCTGGGCAAGAGCAAGAGCTTTTATTCGCCAAGGGGGGGTGATCTTGAAAACTAAGCAGGAACCAAAAAAAACCCCCAAAATGAGAAAGCTGTGCCTGGATGCTGTAAGCGGTGGGAGATGCTGGGAAGCAGGACTGCTGCGCTGAGCGGCGGCGCGCTGGGAAATGCGGGGATACTCGGGCTCGGCCTCATCAACTAAGTTAGAGCTCCTAATTGCGTTGGAGGAAATGGGTAAAAGACCAGACTCTGGCACGCCTAGCAGTGGTGAAACGGTTCTCGGGGTGAGAATAACGTAGAGATGGGGTGTGCAAAGGAATAACTGGATGAAATAGTTATTTGAGAGCCATTTCTAGCTGCATTTGCTGCACTTGTATGAAGGCAGACAATCACTTAATCCACTGAAAACAGCAGAAAAGTTGATTAAAACTAGGCAAGGACCTTCTGAATGCCAGGAGGATTATCAGCCACCTCTTCTTCCCCAGGAAAGTGGGGCGGTTTTGAGGAAATTTGGGCCTGTTGCATTCTTTCTTAACGTATGTGCAACCATTTTGTTCCCCCATCTCCTCGCCCGCAGACTTTGTGCGTGAGGAGGCACCGCTGGGAGGGTGCGCAAACGCTCTCGCCTTTTTTTTTTTTATATATATATATATATATGCAGCAAGGAGCGGGGGGGGAAGTTTCCAAACCAGGGGAGAAATGCGGGGTACGGGCAGGAATCCCCGCCCCGTTAAAACGAGGGGCCGGGGTCCCAGGAGCAGCGGGAGGCGGCCCGGCGGCGTTGCTCCGCGGGTCCCTCCGCGCTTCCCTCCGCCCCCGCGGAAGGCGGGTTTGCGCTCTTTCCCCCGGGGGCTGGTGCAACGCCGGCGCGGCACGGCCGGTTTGGGGAGCAGCGGGCTGGTACCCGGCGGGTGGGTGGGGGGGCACAGGCCGGCTGCAGCCCCGCTCCGCGCTCCTCCGCGCCCCGCCGCGCAGCCAGCGCGGAGCTCCCCGCCGCAGCGCCCTGCCCGCAGCCCGCGGCTGGGGATGCCCAAACTTCCTGCCTTATATCGCGACCCGCGCAACTCCCGCGGAGAAAGCAGCGCCTTCTCCCGCACTTACCTGCGGGGCGCGGGAAGGGGCGATCCCGGCTGGAGCGCGGCCGCCGCGGTAATTCCAGTCGTGGCTGGGTGAAGGGCGCGGGGAGGCGCCGGCGGCCGCGGCCGGGCGCGGAGCGGTGCGCGGTGCGGAGCGGTGCGAAGCGGCGGGCGCGGGGCAGCCGCGGAGCTCGGCGCGCGCCCTCAAGTCGCGGCGGCAGCGGCGAGCCGCGGGGAGGGGGGCGGGGCCTAGACGTCACCCGGGGGGCGGGGCCGGCGCGCGGGGCGGGGCGGGGCGCGCGGCGCGGTCGCTAGGGGGAGCAGCAGGCGGCGCCATGGCCGGGAAGGGGCGGGGGAGGGGGGGCACCGCGCCGGGGGGGGGGCTTTCGGTTGTGGGTTTTTTTTTCTAAATTTTTTTCCCTCTTTTTTTCGGCAGAACGGCGGTGGTGCCGCTGCCGGCTGCGCTGGGAAGGAGGTGAGCGCCCCCTCTTTCAGCGCGGCGAGTTAAGCCCCGAGGGGCCGTTTGTCGGTCCCCCCGTGGCGGTTGGGCGCCCGACGGGGCGGGCAGCGCTGGGAGGCGAGCCTTCCTCCTTTTGCCCCAAAGATCAGCGGTGGCGGCCAGCGGCACAAGCCCTTTTAAAAGAAAAAACACGAATAAATCGGTGCGGCTTTCCTCAGCCGCGGCAAACAACCGGCCGTGAGCGGCAGCGTCGCCCTCCAAAAGCAACGGCCGTGCGGTAGCGCTTCGCTTGAGGCGTCGCAGGCGACAGCGGCTGCTTTGGGAGGTTTAAGGGTTTTCCCAAGGTATTAGCGCTTAATGCCGTTTAAAATCAGCAAGTGGATAAGAGTTTGCCTGGTTTTTGTGCTCCACCCAGGACGGCGCTCGCTTGGAGATACCTTATCGTGCCTGGCGAGACCGAGATTGAGGACGAGTGAGGCCCGGCCCGTCTGCAGTCTTCAGGGATTTTTTTGTTGGAAAACAAGCTTTCAACTCTTCTAACAAAACCAAAGATTTATGGTAGTCACAGGACAAGCTAGAAAATATATTTCCCAGATGTTTTTTCATAAAACCGAGTTTCCTTTTATTCGTAGCCTACTAACTCACACAAGTAGTGTTGGATTTGGCAGATGCAGTTGATGTTTCCACTGTTGTTCTTTTGAAAATTTCCATCAAAACACAGGTTTCTCTCAAGGCTGACAGCCGCTGTGTCACGAGTGTCCCGTTCTCTTCGTTAGCGGCGCGTCGGTGATCTTGGCTATCTCTTGCAGTGTTTTGACCACACACCTTCGCCAGCACAGGGAGCTGATGTCTGGGGAAAGGCAGGCTCCCAAAAACTCTCTGCTCATCCCAGTTGTCCTGCAGCTGAACTTTTTGCTGGTATCAGAAGATAGCAAGACCAGTCTCCATTAAGTTTAAAGAGAGATTGATATTGTCAAGTCCTGTAGAAACTGGCAGATAGTTGGATTTACCATAAAAAGTTTGAATACTTAAATTCTCTTTGTTTACCTTTTAGCAAAAACAAATACAGGCTAACTAGAAAGTGTCAAACCTCATCCTTTCTCTAGAGGAGTTTTAATAGATTTTTGAACACTGCTTGATGTATTTGGTATTTAGATGTTTGAAATGTTATATACATGCTGTATTTATTCAACTAATTAAAAAAAAATCCTAGATTGATTTTCCTTGACAACGAGGGAAAAGGATTTTTTTCTCTCTATTACTTCAATTCTAATCTTTCCCTGAGGAGACTAAAAACTAGTAATAAATTGACTTCAAGTTAAGGTACAATTGTCTGTATTGATAGTCCTGGCAGAGTGAGCCATGCCCTAATCAGCTCAGTATATACGACTGTGTTGCATATACATCTTTGTGTGTATATAACATGTTATATGCATGCCTGCATGGATACATCTATACAAGCATAGGTACGCTTGGTGTTCAAGCGTGTCTGTGTCTCTTTGTGTGGGACAGAACAGTGGGCTGTGGTAATGCAGAAGGCATTTTGAGATGCTGCAAATATCCTGGAGAGTTTTTTTTAACTGAGATTCTGTTAAGATTCTAGTAGCATTTTTCAAAAGCACCACGTATTTGGTATTTTTCGTGGCTGACTTAGTTGTATTAGTTAATAGATTCCAGCGTTATGTTGCTGTGCCATGTTGCTAAGCCTTAACGTGTATCTGTGCGATATTCCTAAAAGATGTACGTGGTACGCATTGAGCTATCTTTCAGTTGTATTCTAAGGCTGGCCCAGTACTTGTGGCACCAGTTAGAATTTACAGTAAATATTCCTGGAGAATTGCAAAGGGCGTGTGAGAAATAATTAGATTTTAGCAGGTCACAGCTGCTGTAGAGTACTGAAAGGTCTTTAATGTGCTGTTGCAAGCAGATTTTTGACTGCATCCTTTTATGTAAACTTCTTAACTATACTTCTTAAGAACATGGGTAGCCTTTAAGATGCTCTCCATAAAAAACTTGTACGTTGAGAACTTGACCGCGTTCTCCATCTCCTTCTTAAAACATAGAAATTCAAGGCCTTTTGAATTCCAGGAGAATGGAGGAACTCTGTTAATACTGACGGAGTTACTGATATGTGGGGAATAGAAATATGCATATGTAACACATGTATCAAACCCTAGGAATGTAATTAGATATTTTAATTGAATTTCTAAGTTAAAATACTCTTTTACTTGTATTTTGTTTATAAAATTAATTAATGCTCATGACATGGCGATTAAAGTTCTTGTCAGACCTATAGGGAAATTACCTTTCGAAGACATGGTAATCTTGCTAACATTTAATGGGCTGAGAGAGTTTAAAAGGCGGTAGATGGGAAACTCAGAGTACTTACGCTACATAATGTGTTTCAAAGAATTTTAATGCAAATTTATAACACGCACTTGTGAGGTGCTGTTGGGTCAACATGATAATGATGATGCTTGGGGTTTTTTTTTTTCTGAGCACCCTGATGGTATGATAAGGATCGCAGTTCCGGGAACTCCCTCAGCCAAAGGTTGACCTGTGTGGGAGAATGGCTAAGTGAGAAGGGACATGATCTTTTCAGTATGAGCAATCCTGCTTTTAGTGTATCAAGAAGCACAGAGGATACTATAAACTGACCTTGAACAGCAACGGACTACTTGGCAAACAACATAAGAGACAACAACTAAGTCCGGAATGTGCTAACGAACCTCTTCGCGTGAACAGCAACCCTGTACCAATCATATAACTGTCTTAAGTGCGTGAACACATGTAATGAGCCAATCATGTAGATATTGCTACTGTGTGCTCTGCTGATTGTCTATATAAACCTGGTAATTGTCTGAAATAAAGGAGAACGATCATACTCGCATCGAGGTTACATCGTTACTCCGGGTCCGGTCTCTCCCACTCCGACAGACCTGAATGACTCTCACTATGACTCGACAGGCATTTTGGATCAACTGTGTCCTGCTGTAAATCAGGTTCCAGTCATGAACGTTTCTGGGCAGGACATTTATGAAATGTTAAGAAACCAAACACATTGACCGGGGAGTGAAATTGAATCTGAGATCACTCATCCTCAGTGCAGAGGAAAGCGAGCTGTCTTCAAGCATCAAAACTGAACCGTTGCTTGTTTGAGCTTCCCAAGGACAGATTTCTTTTAGATAAAGCTGAGAGTAATAGTTTGATATTCATTGAAATACCCTGAAATGAACGTTAGTGGTTTTTAGCTTTAGGCTTTTATCAGGTTATATTGATTTTCCAAAGCAGGCTGTCCCAAATCAAAGCTAGGCATTGGTTGATTTGTAGAGACATCTAAGAAAAGAAAATACTATAATATATGAACTTCTGTATGATATGTGTCCTGTAAGGTTTTCTGATATTGACTAAGTACAGTTTCTCAGCAAATACGTATTGTAGTTTATATTAGAGTTTAATCTTTAAATGATCTGAACCATTTCAAAATTGGAATCCAATTTTGGATACATTCCTTCAAAAATAAAAGCCTGTCAAATTCGGCTTTCGGCATTGTGTATGTGCATAGAGTGCCTTGTCAAAGTTGGTGCAGCAGCTCTGCATCAAATGCAACAAAAATGAGAATGTAATCGTGCAAGACAGTCCACAGGAGAGCTAAAAAGGTCTGAAGAGTCTAAAGCTAAATACTTGTTTAAAATCAGGTGGGCTCAAGAGTGCTTCTTTTTTTTCCCTGACAGAGGAATGTTTGAGAGGTAATAGTTGTAATTGTGATTATTCTTTTGTTCTGACTGTAAGGGCCAGGAGATTAAACCCCTGCACCTGTGTTTTCTGCCATTCCTCTCCCTTCTCTCCATGCTCGCTCCCTGTTCTTCTTTCCAACTCTCCTAAACAGCCCCAGGGAAAAGCCCTGTCAACTCAGAAACACCCCTGATGCAACCACATCTCTATTTTTCCTAAGGCAAATAAACAGTTTTGCTTATCAGATCATGTGCTATTGATAGCAAAATTAAGTAACTTAATGGGGTACTTGAAATTGCAAAGCCTATGAGTAAGGTATTTATTTTTTTTATTTACAGAACATACAGAAAGGGATAAAGAAAGCTGACTGGGTAAAGTCCATACCAAGAATGGACTTTGCTAATGCTTAAGACTGATTGCTTTTTGCATTTAGAAGGCAATTTCCTCTATTTGTTAGTTGTCAAACCATGAAGCCACCATGACAAAGTTTTCAGCAGAAGCAGAGCTAACTCCTTCACAGATATGAAGAATATGGAGTTTTTACTTGTGAACTTGATGAAGTAAGCGTTAGACTTTGGGTACGCTTGACGTGGTTTTGGAAGTGTGTTAAAGGAAGGAAAAAGAGTGTTCCCCAAAAACAACCTTGAAAACTTAGAGATTGTTAGTAACATCTAGTATGTGCGAGGAAGAATCCTGTAGAAGACAAAACTGCTATTCTTCCCTGAGGGTTTCTTATATTTGCAGATTCTGGTTTTTATGGATGCAGCCTATACTGAGCTGAACAAAGCGGTAAATGCATTTTTACGCCTGCCTCTATATAAGAGCTCTCACTAGTAGAGAAATATTAAAACAAAACAAAAAAAACCCTCCTGAAATGGCAAAAAAAAAAAATTCTGGTGCAGTTTTGGTCTTGGACTTTTTTTGTTGGAGCTTTAATTGCTGCTTACGTGACAGCAGCCCAAAGGTGGCCTTCAAGAACAGAGATATGCAAGGCAGTGGGGATTTGTGGCTGGCTAAGAAGGGGCTTGGGGTGGCTGCCTCCTTTCTGGCCACGTTCCTGTTCCTGTTCTGCCTGTTGGTGCTTGTGAACTCTTTGCTCCTGCTGTTGACTGTTTAGATACCAAGCAGGCATCCGTCTGGTGAAAATTCATCTTTCTTGTTGGATTCTCTGGGTCTAGCAGGTGTATATCCATTTGAAGACTAAACCTGCTTTCTCCGTTACTTGAGGAATTGGGCAGTTTTCAGGAGGCTTTTTGGATGAAAAATCTGGGTGGTGGAAGCTAAGTAACAAAATATGAAAAAGTTATCCTGAGTGCACTTAGATTGCAGGTTATCTTGAAGTGTTAGTTACCTGGATGTGAGGATTATTTGACTGAGCGTGACTTCACCTTACAAAATTAAGACCAGTTCTCACATTAAATGTCTCGACTCAAAATGAGATTCTCTCAGACAAAGAAATATTTTCACGGAGGAGTTAACGTTCCCCTGGTGATGTTTTTTATGGTGGAATTTCCCCTCTTCTGAGGTGGAAGTTTAAACAATGCATGTAGCTAAAAGAACAGTTATATTTCCATATGCAGTTTTCATAAATCTTAGTTCTTCATAGCTATATACTGAAAGCTTGAAATTCACAATCTTTCTCACAGGTTTATTTTCAGGCCACCAGAATGGTTCTTCTCCTGGTCCTTTCCCTTTGTTTTGTTTTACTTCCTGATAGCCCCAGAGTTTTTGCCGCCTCTCTCTTTCTTCTCCCCATTGTCAGCCTCTCTCTGCCAGGCCTTCCGCCTCTTACCCACCTCCTCTCCTCCTCCTGCAATGCCCAATAGCTGTTCTTCTGCACATCAAACCCACACAGGGGTGTTTGCATTCCAGCTCTTTGTGCACTGATCCTCTGCCATGAGAACCTGCTTCTGCTGAACTCTCTTCTCTCCCTCTTTGTCCTTCTCTTTTGACCCCCTTTTACATGTTATTTTCTTTCCTTCTCCTGTCGGTTCCAAATTAGGTGAGCAGTTTCACATAGGTCTAATCTTGTAAAATTACAGTGGCCAAGTTCTGTGCAGATCTAGAATGTATTGGTTACCCAGTTTGAATATTTAGCATTCTTTGTAGTGTTAAAGCAATTGCGCGGATATAGTGCAGCTGAAGGCTTTAGGTGGTGATCTGTTACCTCTAAAAAAAAGGTACACCCCCCGCTTTGCACGGAAATAAAATCAAAGCATTAGTGTGCTATTTTGGCCAAATGCACCACCCTGGTGGGTTGATTGTTTGTGTCTAGTCTGTGTTAACATCTAGCAATAAGCTGGAGCCTGTGCATTTGCTGATTTGCTTGTGTAATACCTGGTTTTGAAATGACGAAAGGCTATGTGCCAGTGTTGAATACATGAATAACTCAAAAGTGTTTATTCTCAGGAAGGACTAAGTTTACATTGTCTGCACAGATTTGTTTAGTCGTAAGTAGGGGTGATAATTCTGTCTTTGTCTGTTCAGCAAGAGAGGGCGTTTCAGAAATGGCTTTGCATGACAGCAGTTAATGCCGTTGGCAGAAAGTTACAAGTTGATATGATGATTAAAAATGAGTATACAGGAATTTTGAAATTTCCCTGGCCATGAAGAGTGTAGTTGCATTTGATGAGATTCTGACTCAGAAAGAGTATATATATGCAGAAACTTTATCTCAGTTGAGAAGACAAGCTGCTCTTGTACGAGAATCAACTCGACCAGCACCATCTGCGTGAATCAGTGTGGAAGCTGGCTTGTCTTCAGCATCTGCTGCTGAACGTACTGTGGGAAGCTCCTTGAAGCTAACTAGAAAAAAAAGTAGTTGTAAGGCATATGTGTGTTCTTTCACACTTGCTTTTCCTAGTTATACATTATTAATCCTGATTTTACTTTTCACCAGTGAAATTTTCTCTAGAATTTACCTGGAAGGTAAAGGAGATGTCATTGACAAAGCGTTGGCGTGCTCGGCGGAGGCATGCTGTTTCCTTCGAGTCTCAGAAGCACACTCACGTTGGAGGGTTTCCTGGGTATTCCTAGAGCGATCCCTCTTGAGTTTTCACCCGTGTGCCGGTTGCAACACCTGGAGGGAATGACTAGGAGCACTGATGAGTGGAGAGAGAGAAGCTCTCCCCTGTCAGGTGTCTGCCCAGAGCTTGCTGGTTAGCAGGGGAGCGAGGAGAAGGCCTGAGACCTGGGAATTACTTTGAACAGGCGATGGGCACGCGTTCTGTAGTTGGTATGCCTGGCCGCTACTGAGGATGAAGTTCCTTGAAATGCTGAGAGGCCGAAGTTTCATGGGAAATGGGATCTGAAAGTCCTTTCAAGCTTTGTATCTGGGGCAGCGTTCTACATTTTTTCGTCTTCCTTAGTCCATCTTTAATCTCATTCTTCAAAGTTTTTGTCTTTGGCCGTTTGTGAACATGCGGTAATTGCTGCTGCCAGTCCTGAGGCTTTGGGGGAAATGTTGGGGATCCTGAAGAGAAACAATGTGTAGAAACTTATAAGAGACCTTCAGCTCTGTGACTCAGCGTTTTGGCTGAGCTCAGGTTGGATGTGGCCACGTGTGATGTGTGGCATGCAAGACAGATGTCTTGGCTGAGAAGGTGACAGCAATGACTTTGTTACTGAAGAACGGAGTCTTTCTGACTCTGGATGGTTCAGAGAAGTAGAAGATTGCAGAGGGCAGGATGGAAATTTTGAGGTGCAGTAGCTGTGCGTTTGCTGAACACTTTCTTCAAGGTCTTGTATTTTATCTGAGTTCCTTGTTTTTCCTCTCACCTTAAAAGTAAGAAAACCAAATGCATCCTACCTTTCACATGCATTGTGGAGCATGTTTTTGTCTCCCCTAAGAGTGGTCTACATTATCGTAGCTTTGTATCAAATTCATTGATGGGGAAAAAGATCTTCAAAAGTTGCTCTCCCACCTGCTCCTCCACCCTAAAACCCACAACTCTCCACTGAAAGCTTGTGGCATCAATGCCAGAGGCTTCATCATCGTTCCCTTTGGAGAGGAGTTGGAAGGAAGGTCAAAGGCAGGCCTAGGTCTGCCAACCCAGCAGGGAAAGCGAAAGGCCCGCAGTACAGTCATTGCAGTAAAAGCGATGCCATGGAATAGAGAGATCAGTGATATATGCTCTTAGGTGGTTTGGCTTTTCATTTCTTTGCTTGGTAGTCTAGACGGGTTATAAAACCAGAATATAAATCAATTTCTCATTTTCAGGTATTATGACAGAACTTGTAGGTGCAAAACTCAGTTTTGCACGTTGCTATGAAAGCAAAAACTACTTGGTGGTGTAACAGGGCTAGTTGGACCTATGAGCTGAATCAAATATGGTATGTCCGTGGTCCTAATTAAAGCGTTAATTTATCTATTTATAGATAAGCAGGCTTTCAGATACAGTAGCATGTGTGAGAAGTATTTAATTTCCACTTATTGATGAAAAAAAGAAATCTTCATTTGAATGAGGGAAACAGACCAAGTCCCTTAATTAAAACTGGAGTAGTTCTTGACCTTAACAATGGTTCTTTAAAATCATGCATTTCTAAAACCAGCAGTGGTGCCTGAACTAGCCCATTATTTATAGTTGTTGTTCACCTGATATGTATCTCAGTATGTCTTTCGATAGATTAAAAAATACACAAGATGCTTGTTAGAATAGCAACGTAGTTTTGTACATAAAACTTCAAACCTTTTAGAAATAAAATGACCATAGTATCCCCCGAGATACAAAGTATGATTTTTGGAAGTAATGCTTGAAACCTTTGCTTTTGTAATTTTAAAGCACTAAACCCAGAAGTTTGCCTTGCAACTGCCAGCAGATGCAACAGCCAGACTCCAAGAGAAGCTCAGGAAGAGCTGCTAACAGCTGCACTGGGAAGTTACCTTCATATTTAAATATGAACACATCTGAAAATAACCCCAGTGCGAAATGAAAACTCTATTTGTTGTTAGCTTGCCTAGCATTTGTCTTTATTTCTAGTTTATGTTATTTTACGTTATTGTTCGTGGGTATAACAAAGCCTATTTCATTTCTTCTTGATCGTTTTTCCCAGGGGATGTAGAGAGGCTCTGATTGCAATTGTAAATTCTTCAGCGACAAGTCATTATTGCTACGGATTGTTCAACCACAATTGTTCCAGGCCTGTGCCGGGTCAGCTCTCTACTCTGTGCACACAGTGGAGCCTAAAAGCATATAACAGAAGAGGTTCAGGTTATCGAGTTCAGTTCCCTGATACTCCAGGCAAGAGCACCTAAAAATGGGTTGTAACAATACAGCTGGGCTGTTACCATGGCTGGCTGCTACCACAGAGGGCAGCCCCGTCTCCGCTTTTGCATCAGTGCTTGTGTTTGGCCAATCTTTTAGTTAGCTCAGCTGCCAGAAAATCAGACTTCCTCCCAAAAGAAAAGATGTTCTGCTGCTGCTGCTTTTGCATCCAGCTCATGATGGAGCCAGACAAGTGCTGGTGCCTGCGCCACTGCGGAAAGGGAGCGGGACCATCCTCTTCCACTGCAGGTTGGTGGTTAGGTCAGGCGTGCTGCACTGTAGAGCTGAAGCTGGCTTTTGTGGTCGGCTTTAACAGTACTGCAAGTACGCTTTTCAGAAAGATGAAAAGTCAAGTTTTAAGTCTTGTTAGGGGCTCTATTTAGTATCCACAGATTTAGCGGCAACACTCTGTGTGTGTGCGTGCGTGGAACGGTTTCAAGTAGAATACATCAGCTGGAAGAGCAGATGATCCAGCCCTGAATGACAGCCAGTGACAGTGCACGTCACAAATTGCTGCTGGCTCAGTTTCACTTATTTGTTTATTTACTTCACCGTTCTCTGCTGCCTTCAAAACAACTGCAAAGCCCTGCTGCCTGCTAGTTAGCTGTGGTCTTCCACCCGCCATCGCTGTTCAAAACTGACTTCAACGCTGCATCTGTGAACTTCTGCCTTAGAGCTCTCGTATAAACTTGTTCTTAGTAAACATGCGAGTTTGGCATATGCAGCTATCAACTTTCTTATGGTTTACGTCGCCTGTCATATTACTACAAAAACAGTTCTCTTCTTTGCTTTTTAATTTCTGAAACTAAAAAATACTCTGTTCTTTCCGTAACCTGTAATGCTGTATCTGCTGTATTTTTAAAAGTGATGGATACCGTAACATGCTGGGGCTCTTGCTGTGGAATTACTTTGTTGTTTTCCCGATGGTCTTCAGGATTTTAATACGTTGGCAAAATGCCTCATCGAAGGGATTGTGGTATTGGCATGGAGACTGGCAGTTTCATCAAATTGTGTGGCAGCCGTTCATTTTGTCACGACTAGCAACCCTTTGCTCTCTTGCAATGTGGTGCTTACGTTACTTAAGATTTCAAGTAGAAACAGTGTCATGAAACTATTGACAAAATGTGCAGCGTTTATTCCGGTGGTCGCCTGGGCAGTGAGTGGCGTTGCTGCTTGGTGGCTACCAAGGACAGTATGGTTCATTAATTCTATGTAACCAGCTATGAAATCCACCCGCCTTCTCATCCATGGGTGGTTGGGGCTCTTTTCCCTCTTAGAGATGAAGAGAACTTATTAACGTGGACCATTAATTGCTTTAGGAGTGACTGCTGGAAAAACATGACTGTAACCAGTGTAAACCTGGGAATGCTATGGAGAAATGCAGGCAACTGGCACTTTGTCCTTTGCTGTGAGATCCCAATCTGTAGAAGACTGTGTACCAGAGAAGCATATTCATACATGCTGGGCCAGGGAGCCAGGAGGATACGGGATGGTTTTGCATTCTCATTTCGGCTAGCAGACATGTTGCTGTGTTACATTTGTGGCGAAAAGCAAAGGTAGACGAGAACGAAGGCAGCCGCGGCAGCCAAACCATAAGTCATTTACAAAAATAATGATGAGGCATCACTGTAACAGGCACTGACCTGTTGCTGGCCTGTGAAGGACTGTACTTTTCCTCTTTGAAGCTATACAGGTTTAATAGTTTTTACCTGAAAACTTTCTAATTCTGTTGGATATCCTTATAATACTGTAGATAGATTTACATATATTTTTTATTTCATCTCGTGGCAGGAATATGTTGCCTGGATTATAGGCATGTTTTTGAAATGGCAAATTAAGGTTCCTTTAAAGTGTTTGGATTTGCAGACTGAGCTAAGTCTTTTCAGGATTGTTTCAAAAGTGGGTGTTGTAAATTTTGCAGGCGTGTTGTTTAGAAAACAGACGTTATTTGATATCTTCAAATCATCTGACTTCTTCTGGGTTAAGAGGGAGAATGCTGCAGACAAAGAGGAGTTTTCAAACCTGCGCTGTCAATTTGTGTGCCCCGTTGCCTGCCAGCTCCTTCACCTCTTTCTGGATGGCTTAGTCGTCCACGCCGTTAATAGTGCGTCTCCTTTAATGCAGGCACTTGAGGCCCGTGTTTTGGGTCTGTTGTTTGAAATGGAGTTAATAGAATATGCCTTTTAAAATTTTAAAACAATTACTTTGTAATAGTATATTGCAGTGATCTGCAGCACAGAAAACAAATTGGTTAGGAGTACAGGAGTAAATAATCTGCTAGAATAAGGGGGGAAAAACCCATTTAGAAGAATAAAGGAAATATTTTATGGCTTCTAGAACTTTTTCTATAATCGAGTGTGACTGCTTTCCTCCCCGTCTGTGCTCTGCACACATGTGCACATGCATATTTTCCTTACATTCCAAATGTTTCTGATCGGAGCAGCTAGTTTCAGGCAAAAATGTTGTTAGGAAAATACCAACC
The DNA here is from genome assembly GCA_020745775.1 of Theristicus caerulescens. NCBI lineage: Eukaryota > Metazoa > Chordata > Aves > Pelecaniformes > Threskiornithidae > Theristicus > Theristicus caerulescens. Next base: position 120,238,602 of record CM036561.1, on the reverse strand, counting down.
CTGGAAATGGCAGCTATTGAAAGATTAGAAGTGACTGAAAACAAAATCTTGTAAAAGAATTTCTAATGTAATTGTAACATAATTTGCTGCTGCTTTTGCTCTGCTGTGGCATGATTAAGTACTGAATTTGAATCAGCTTTTAAAAGAAAATGCTTAGTTTCATTCCACAGCACAATTGGCAACTAAATAAAAGTTCAGACTGGATTTTTTTTTTTTTTCCAGCCCTCTTTTCACAGAGAAAGAAAAATGTACATAGAGTCTTTTGTATTTTGCAGAGAGGAAGTGTAGCACAATAGACCGTTGGAGGGAAGCAATTCCGATAATCAGTTTTCTGTACTACTTATTACAACTGGTCAGGACTGGGTTTTAATTAAATTTTAGGGATAAAGGACAATAGTGTGTGCTAAGGATGGCGAGTCAGCTTAAACTTAGAATTTCCTGGCTTTTATCCATTTCTGTGCCAACTCAGTAGTACTTAAATGTATGACTTCAGATGGGCTTCACTTGTATAGAAAGTAATAACTGTTGAGGTTTTAGGAGTTTTTCAAAGAGTCTCTTCTGACTTCCAGAGTAGGCATTTGTTCGTGAGAGGGTGATAGGAGCGTGGCACCTGGTAATGCCCCCGGCCTGTGCCAAGCTTCAGCACTGTGTGTTTGTCCAGTAAGCTGGCAAGTTTGTTAGTTTGTCATTATTTTAAAAATAAACTTAAAATACAGTGATTTCAAAAGGATAGTTTATTAAGAGCCAATGCTTTTTGACTCCTAAAAGTTTTGTGTCAGGTTCAGAGAGGATGGAATTAACCTGGTGTGCCATTATGATATTTAGCGGGACCTTCTGTATAATGGAGCCCAAATAATCTCTCAACGTTATTTTTTGGTATCAGAGCTGTCACGGGCACAACTTCGAAAAGCATCTGATCTTCCAAGGTGAAATGAAGAATCTGCTGCATATCTTAAATATTAATTGTTGCATGATTGCCCTCCAAACTGCCCTCGCTATTAAAATCTGTTCTCTCTAGTTTGCGATTTGTCTGACTTCAGTGGCTTTGGACATTCCCTGCAAGATGAGTGATCTACTTGATACGAGTTCTCACACGTTCTGGGTTTTAAGGGCTGCAGGTAAATCACTCTTAACTTGCTGTTGGATACGTATATTGATTACATTCCTTCGCTTGCCCCCATTGAAGCAAATTTTCTAGGTTTTTAATTCCTTCTCGTAGAGCTTTTCTAGCGCTTTTCTAGAGCCGTTAACATTTTTTTTTCCCAGGCTGGATACAGCTGCAGCAGTAATAGCTTCAGATAGCACTCTACCAACAGACCATTGGAATTCTTTACTGATAGCATCCCCACTTTTGTGTAATTTTTGCCATACTTTCTTGTCAGGCCGGCAGTCTGCAGACCTTCTTAAACCAATTTTGCAGAATTCTGTTTCTCGGACACAGCTAGAGTATTAAAAAATGAAAAGCAAAACGGGCTGGCTTACAGGCACCGTGGAATTTTGCTTTTGTATTCTTTAACAATCGCAAGAATATCTTAGAATCTTGAACTGGTACTCCTGCGTGTTTATTAACGAACAAGCACCTCTGTTTCAGCATCTGCTTCATGGGGCATGATATTTATTAGATAATTGAATAAAAACCACTAATTTTGGAGAACCCCGAAATGCTATATTGATATCTATTTAATTTACCCTCTGTGAAAGGGGTAACTGCTTCACAAACGTTCCCTTTATACTTTTGTGGGTGATATGCTCAGCTAAACTGGCGTGTTACATACGTGCTGTGCTGTACATATGCATTACAGTAGTTTTTCAGCAATGATGTGAGAAATTTAAAAAAAAAAAAACCCACATGATAAATCAAGGCACAGCCTAGATCTTTTGTATCTATCTGCTTTTTAGCTGGTATTATAAGCTGTATTTATGGTCCTACCTGGTATGGGTTGGGATACCTAAAATTCAAAAAGCTTTTAGGCTTAAAAAAATATGATCGGAAATTAACTAATTTTAATCTAGAATTAATTTCCTTGATTAAATTGTAAACCACTTGAAAATGGAAGCGCCTATGAATTTTGCTGACACATCCTTAAAGTGAACATTGCTAGCTTCACAGTACACAATTGTATAAACAATGTTAATAAGCCTAATTATTAAGACTGTAAATATTTGGATTGGTATTTGTCATAGCATTTTGTTAGGGCAAGTTCCTATACTGTATTTATTTTAAGTCTAAGGCATATGCTGCTTTTACACAGATGTTCAAAATCAGTATATTCAGACTGCTTATTCCCACTCACTTTCACGAATCATTGGGAAAGGGAGGATGGAAAATACTGACAATTTTATCAAATGCAATCGCAGAAACACATTAATAAATACTTTCTGCACGCTCCCAAAAGCTTGAATTAACAATAAACCCAATGTGAGAATAGGAAATTGATACCTGCTATCCATTTTTTCCTGTGTTTCTGCTGTAAATGGTACAGGGAAGGCTATTGAGTAATTTTGCTCAATGATGGGTTATATATTGCTTTTATGGAGACCAATTTTCTACTTTAGACAACAAAAGCTCTAGTATTTTTTTTTTTTTATTCTAATAGCTGAAAAATTATTTCGGCTAGTATTGCTTATCACATAACAATAAAGCTTTAGGGCAATTGACCTGCTGACCTTAATTCCCAGGAAACTGTCACATTTCTTCTTTATTCCTTTGTTCAGCCTAACAATGTGACCCAAAATACTACCGAGCTTTAAAGTTTCTCAGCATTGTAAGGTCAAGCTTTGGTCACCATAGTTACAGTTCAGCTCCGTGGGTCAGAGGGCAAATAGATTAATGATGTCAGACACATCTTTAAATGGTTCTTACACCGCTTCGCCATGCGGTAAGCAGCTGAGCATATTTGATATGACAAAGGCCTTAAGTCTTGCTAATAGGAGGATCTTCGGAGACATCTGATGGAAAGGTCCTTTCCGCTGCGCGCCGGCGTTCAATATCAAGCGGCGGTGGGCATCGGCGGTGGGCTGTTTTGGTTCACACTGTCAGAAGAATATTGCAAAGAGTGGATAAATAGCCGCTGCTCCCCTGCGCCTTTCTTTCTGGGCATCCGATTCCTTTGTCCAGGATTCAGTCCAGTGGTTAAAAGCCTCAGAGAGGATGTAAAATGGTAAGCTGGAAGAATATATTAGCATTCTTGATGAAAGACGTGCTCTCTCCTTCGCAGCGGTGAGGTGACGCGCAAGCCAAGAGTAATGTGGTTTATGTGCCTGCTTTCTGTTAGTTATTAATAAAAGCTCTTCTTCATACATGTAATAGTCGCACGTATATTAAAAACATACCTAGGTGGTTCTTCTAGATGAGGCTTTTTAAATTAAAAAAGGAAATATGGCTCGCTCGATGAATTCTATGGGTTCCTCCTGGAATGGGCCTTAGTGGTTTGGTCTAACATAGCACATTTGTGTCAGAACTCAACAAGACTAAGCAGCCATATGATCATTTTAATTTACAAGCAAGAAGCTTTTTCCTTTATAATATCTTATTACTTGCACACCTGCACTATTGCGCTTTTTCAGAGCATGATGCATGTTGCACAAAACTGAAGAACTGTGGATAACTTAACTTCATCACTATGGTAGTTTAAAAAAACCCCATAAACCAAAAAAAAAAAAAACACCCCAAAACCAAGCAAAGTACTTTCATGTGCCCTGTATCCGAGTATCTTCAGCAACCCCCTGATTTTGAAACGCCACCTGTGTGAACCATGAATTTATTCTTGAGATGCAAATCCAACTAATGCCACATTTAAGTAACCAAAATGAATGAAATGAATAAAAAAAGTTTGCTGTGAAATATGTAAGGAAAATCAATATTTTTCATTACATCCATATTTTGTCCTTCATCAAAATGCATTATCAGTTTATCATCGGGATAGTTGACAGCAGGAAAGTTGATATAAAACTAATTTAGCTGAAGAGTGCGGTGAGAGCCTCTCCTCAACTGAGCGTGCTGATGCTGGTGGATGGAAGAGTAGCGTTGGTCCTGGGAGGGCCTCGGTTACCTGGGGCTGTTTCACAGGCTTTTCTTGCAATTGGCAGAACCGTGTAGTATTTCCTTTTCAATCCACTAGAATTAATTGTAGTGGAAGAATTTGGAAACATGATGATCGGCAAAATAAATGCTGATCTGTCGGGGCTTATTCTATTGTGCCATATTAGGGGAATAACAAACAAATATTCAGGTTCTTTAAAATAAGGGTCATTGATACAATACTTCTGCCTCTGAAAGGTGGGTTGTTAGCTTTTTGGGTAGTTTTCCTAAACCTTTTTTATCTTAATATTTGGTATTTAACAGATTCCGTTCCTTTTAATCCAAAGTTCCACGAATGCAAAGTTGTCTTTATGCTAATACTAATGAAGAGTAAACCACTCCAATCAGGTTTGAATACTTTTTATTGTTGCTGTAAGGGGAAAGAAGGGACTCCTTATTTTCTGATACTACCTTTCCAGCCTCACAGGATATATTTACAGCCTCTATCTTTATAGCTCGCTCATTGACTTGGCCCAGCGCAGTTTCCTTTTCTTCTGCAGAGCACTAATGTAGGACTTGACAGGTAAGTGCTGTCCCCTGTGTCTTATGTTCACAGCGCCCTTCTCCCCCAGCCCAAATTGTTTCATTGATGTTCTCACATCCTCCCCTGTGAAAGCATTCTGGTTTAGCACCTATTTTTTCAGCCCACTCTGGAAGCAAGTTTCAATTCCTTCAACTCTTCTGTTGTATAAATTCTTGCAATCTAATTAGCGTTTTGGAGACTTTCATATGTCAGCCGAGTTTAAGAAGTTAGCTGATATTTTTAAAGAGTGTTTCTCTTGGAGTAATTCGGTTTGCCTGGGCCTTGGGAAAACTGCAGAGTTTCATATATGTGACATACCTGGATGTACTAAATACTGTGACTTAGCCTGTGGCATACAACCAAAGTGGGAGAGGATATCTAAATGCAGTAGACCAGGGGCAGCGCTGCCAACACAGGCAACCAATTTGCCTCGATAGTAAATTGTTGATAGAGCACTATGTGCTAAAGGAGTGAGGCGCTGCGGGTCCTTGTACTGGTGCCATCCGGGGACAGGCAGAATTGTTTTCGGTGTTGACCTCTTAATGCAAAGACATTTTCTTGCAAGATGAAGCAAAAGCAGCTGCTGCAAACTCTTCCACTTGTTTCCCTACAGCTCTGTGCACCTTTCAATGCTTTATCGATAGAACAGCTCAACTAAGGTGTTTCTTAATCTGGCAAGCACTGAGCTCACGGCACTTGTGTCCTCTGGGAGTTGTCAAATACTGTTGCTGGAGTTTGAGTTGGCTGTGATCATTTGATGATCAGTAATGACACTATTCTTTACAGTCATTATTTTGAATCAATTTTATGTGAGTGACAGAATCACATAATTAAGAAAGAAAAAAAAAAACCAACCCAAACTTTAAGCTCTAGCCAGCTACCGTAACGTGCTTGTGATGTGGGAAAATGTAAGCATTACATCCTTTTGTATATGGATTTAGACATTGAAAATGTAACCTAAGATCCCTTGATTTTCAGAGCCTTATTGTATGTGCTTCGCTAGAGCCTGTTAGTATCATTAGGAACTATGTCTAAAATTGTATTATTATTCCGTAACACTGGAAAAGTAAAAGTTAAGACTTAGTTTCCATGTCCCAGTGATGAAGTGTATTAAAGGGGTTTGCATCTCCTTAATTGATGAACAGCGATTCTCTGCTGGAGGCAGACTGCTGGGTTATAATAAAAGAATTGTAAACCCGATAAAACAAATGCTGTAAGAGGAAAAAATGTATTAGGGATCTCTGGCTACAGGTTTGTGCGCCATATCCTTCCAAGATAACCACTAAAATCAAGGAAATTTGCTAACTTAATAGTGAGTTTGTTTGCTAGATTTTAATTCGTATGTTTGGACACATGTTGTAGCCACGTTCTGATGGATTTTTTGTCTTCATTAAACGCCCATATCCTTCCCTGGCTTCAGCCACTGCATGGGAAATGGCAGTGAGCACCTTCGCAAAACCTCTGCATGAAGCAACTCCCCTTGTGCTGCTCAAGCGATGCCTTGAAATGACTGACAGCAGAGCGTGCTTTCCCTTATTGGCTCTCCCCTGCTTTGAACAAAATCACGGTCCTTTCTTTTGCAGCTACTTTTATGATAGCTCCGCAAATCCCGTTTTTCTCGTGCTCTCTAACGTTGCCCCGTCAGTAGTCCCTGTGTCCAAGTTTTCATTTACAGTGAAACTCGAGGCCGTGCCTTTCCCTATCTGAAAATAATTCTTCTTCCTTACGGTCTGCAGGACAGCCCGTGCTAGTCACTTCAAAGGTCTGGTTTCTTTCAGGGAAATGGTTGATAGGGATGGAAATTTCCACAATCCTTTCCTGATGTTAAGAGAGGAGCTCTGATTTATGTGAGATGTAATTCTTCTAGTTTTATGTTTTACAATTTGTGAAGTCGCTTGTGTCCAGGATATTATTAGATTAGGTATCCATTTTCTTAATAAAAAACTTGGATAAGAGGAGGCTCACCATGAAGATTCATAAAGGTAACTGTTCAAAAAATACTGACTATTGTAATTATTTTTTCAGGATATTTGGTTTTATACTAATCTTACTGTGAAAATGGAACTGCTCAAGTGCAACTTACAGTGAATTTTAGTCTACTTCTGAAGAACAATTTTAATGTGTTGTAATTAAGTGACTTCTGATATCTCCATGTTATCAAGTACTGTGATTTTTCTTTTTCCCTGTTAAACTAAGCTTTTGGTGGCTACAGTGAAGCCAATTATCCCTATTTCCTATGTAACAAACTGTTGCTCTTCTCATCACTGCATAAAAATAAACCCGTTGAACTAAAGTTTTCACAATTTGTGTGTCTCAAAACATATATTTGGGAAGCTCGAAATGAAGACTCTTCTTTCTAACGTGAAGCATGTTGTAGTTGCCCTGGACTTTGAAAGTGGCACAAAAGTAGGTTTTTCACAGCGATGTCCAAAAAAACTAAGGCTTGTGCCGTTGCCCGTGAGGTGTGGGGGCATGGATGATCGTGTACGGTAACTTTTAAGCTGTTTACCAATTTAAGGCAAATGTGAATTAAATGGTGGGGGCAAACTTGTAGTATCCAAATATACCGACATGCTGCTTTTTTAATACAAGTTTAAAAAAACCCTTGAGTGTCGTGTCTGATCTGATTGTCTGCCATTATAAATGGTGTCTGGCAGAGTGGATGTAATTTGTGTACAAAAATGAAACGAGCGCTTAAGGGTAGAAAGTACTGCAGCTTTTTTAACATAAACACAAGCTTAATGCAGGCTGCTTGTTGAAGCCTCTCTTTTTTCTATATTAAGTCTCATCATTTACTGTGCACCACTACTCAGGTAATGTTTCATTTTAATTCCATTCATAGCTCACATCTTCATTTTTGTAAAGCATCCGAGATTTTTTTTTGGTCAAGAACTCTTTTGAAGTGCCTGGGAGTACTACTTGCAGCTGCATAAATGGTTTTGCACTGTAATTACGATCCCATTTCTCAAAGGTATACAAGGGGAGACGCAAAAGGGGGCTTCCCCGAATCCTGCTTAGATCCAAAACCGGCCAAAACAAATCAGAGACTATAAAAATAATGCTAGCAGATGTAGAGAAAGTCAGGAGTTGGCAAGGAGTTGCAGTAGGTACATTTCTTTGCAGATGTTTAAAGTAGAAACTAAATAGTGTGACATACCTAGTATTAAAAAAACAATATTTAAAAAGTTGATTTAGAAGCAGAGTGAGAAAGAGGGAGGCATTTTTCCCTTGATAGAACTGGAGATAGGGTAATCATCTTAGAGAAGGCTTGAAAATCAAAATGCATAAACAAAGTTCAATTTGGTTGTACATGTGTATCCTTTCAGCTGGTAGACCAAATTATTCTGATTGTTCCTCATCAGATTTTAGTCCTTCTGTTTCATGCTGTTTATATTAACTTCCATTAACCTACATGTTTTGAGTGAAAGTTTAAAATGGGCTACGAAAATTGCTTTCATCACTTCTCAATTTTAAAATAAGCATCAACAGTGGATTACTCTGTTCCTATAATAGATTAGTTTTAATCCACAATAATTTAACGCAGAATGACTGCATGCTTTTAAATGGAAGTTTAAAAGTTTAATTTTTTATTTCGGTCAGTGATTTTAATAGATTTGCAGCACATGTAAGAAAGAGCTGTGTTTATTGAATGCTAGAAATGAGATATTTAGGAGTTTTTGCTTTTGCAGTTGAGATATCTTGTTGCACTTTAATGCAACGCACTTACGATAGTAAATCTATACATTGAATAGCCTGAACTTGCCGTTGCTATGTACAGGTTAGCTTTGAGTTTGAGTACATTTTCCGTTCTTCTAAAATCATCAGTGATGAATATAGTCTAAGGATCTGAGGGCATATATATGCATATATCTTAAGCTCTGTTGTTCGCTGAATAATTCATGTGAAAGCTGCTCATAAAGCTTGGCTAGTAATGTACCTTTGAAAGGTATTACCATCAATATCTGACACGACTTTGATTTCCACTAATGATATGTAACCAGGAAGACTGCTTAATCTGTCACTGTGCATAAATCACTGCGTTTGGGTGGTCAAGGAGACCACTGGATTTGGTAGTTTGGGAATGTAAAATCCTAATCCATCATTGGTAAACTGGATTTCTAAGTGCTGCTTTATATGTTCTGTTGTAGGTCTTTGTTTATAACATATTTGATGGGTTTGGGGCTACTAAGAGGTGAAACTGAGCAGAAAAGTGTTTATTTAATGCTAAAATCCCAGCACGTAATGCTCATTTGAATAAGGAGAACTAAAATGTAGAGCAACAAAGGGTGAATAAACAATAAATGAGCTATGAACTACTAACCAGCTGTTACATTCCATTTTAGAAGCAAAACAAATTAATGCAAAGGAAAAAAACCCAAGGAGAACAGAAAGGGAGTTTTGCAGCAAAACACAAATAAACAAGTAGCGCCAAGAATGAAGCAGGAGGCCGGCGCAGTCAGGAGCGCAGGCAAGGACGCGGTCGGAAATCGTTTCGTAACGCTTTGCCCTTACGCAGCGTGCACGCACTCACAGGCACGGGGTGCGCGTACGTGGTGTGTTTTATCCTCATTTCCCGGCTGAAGAAGCAAAGATGCTGTACCCAGTGCTACGGAAAGACTCGGTATGGAGCCGAGATTAGAATTTAATTTGATCAGCTTTTAGCAAGAAGTAAGCATAGGCAGTTAGAGAGTGATGAAGAGCCTGTCAATACACCTATAGAAGGCTTTGCTGGGTGGAAAAATTATTCTGTATAGTAAGTGACATATTTGGGTGACAAAACACCATCAACTTTGTAAGAAATTAGTTCATCATTTCATGCACTTTTGGCAGTTATCTTCACAACCATATCGTAGGCTGATTCTGTTGGAGGAAAGCAAAGGGAACGAAGAGGATAAGGATTTCAAGTTTTATGAACAGTGAAGAAAACAGCCTTAATGTTTTTATCTAGTAGAAACTGTCTTTAGTTTTCAGCTGAATATAAAAGCTTTTGGGAAGGAAAAACCGAGAAGCCAGAGGATAATGGAGCTGTGAGCAGTAAGTGGGATGAGCTTGGAGAAATTAAGCATTTCTGGAAAAAAATACTTTTTGAGATGATTACAAAAGTTTTGCACAAAGGACATAGGATAGTCTAAATGAATCCAAGCCTTTTGTATGTGTCACACGAAATAAGCATCCTGAAAAATAAATTACTGTTAAGTACTGTTTGACACTCCGCAATGTATTGAAAACTGGTTAAAGAATCACGAGCTGACTAGCGCAAAACAATGCAGTCAATGAATCAGTTGGCCATTTGCATTGCATGGAGATAAAGAGGGACTTGGGTAGTAAATAGTAAAAATGATGGGAGTAACTTCACAACTTGGTTGTTCTATGAAGAACTAAAAGGTGGTTTTTTTTCCCTAGTAGCAAATAAAAGTCCGATACTCATTGTACAAACCCAGCACTCACTTGCCGTGCTGAGATGGGCTACTGAAATGCTCATGGGAGCTGGCCTCTCTAACCAGCCAAAATCCCTGTAGCATCCCAGCTCTGACTCGAAACACCAGGAAATGCAACCGTAGCCCCAAGATCTGCTGTACCGTCTTCTCTCTTCCCCGTCTCTCCGCAGAGGAAGCTGGTCTGCCGGTAGTACATGAATGGAAAATTGTTAGCTGAAGCCCTCTTGAAAAAAGAGCTTCAGCTCTTGACTCTTTACGTCAAGTTGAAAACTGAAGTTCTTGTGTCAAGAACCAGAAGTAAGCTAATGTGAATTTTTCTTTAGAAGTGAGAGGGTGAAGGATGTTAGACATGGATAAAGAAAAAGTATTGAACAGAGCTTAAAAGGCAAAACAATAATGCAGTATCTTAATTGGATCCCATAAAAACATTTCCTTCAGTATGGTAGTTACCCTTTTATCGTTGTTTTGCAGTTTCTAAGACATTATAGAGAAATAATTTAATTTCTATGTTTACTTTGAAGTGAACTAATGCATAATGCTAGCTTTTCTGTGTTATGACTTGTGTTATTGCTTCACTGTATTAAAATCCTCTCTGAGTTCTTTAACCAGCACAGATCTGTTGATAATTGAAACCTAAGAATCAGCTCTCTACACAAAGAAAAGGACAGATTTTTTTTTCCCTTATGCTAAAGTAAATATTGATTAAGTAGATTGCACCGCAATAGAAAAATCAAGTGAAAAAATGTTTCTGATTTTTAGATTCCCTTCTTTTGGTGCGTAAGGATATTTAGCAGTGTGCAGGAGTGGAGATCGTGAGGCTGTATGTGTGGAAGCAAAACCTGAATGGGAGTTATTTGGTTCACACACCTTTCTGACTTGAAGTGACGTTATTTGCGTATCCCGAAGAACCAAAAATTGATAGGCCAGCTTTCCTTGGTTTTAATAGAAGTGAACTGTTTTTTTAAGTGACTAATCTATGCATATCTCCTATTACAGTCTTAATAAAGTTAGTACTGCTTTGAAGAAGCCTTTAAAAACTGGAATAATTTTTTCCCTCTCTTCTAAAGCTGTGTTTGAAGGGGCTTTCTGTGAGGTCCTTGAAGCCCTACTGGGCAGGGTTGACCCCAGTCTTTCTGCCCTATGCCAAGTGCACGCCCTGCTCCCGTTTTCAGCTTTATCTTTGTAATTGTAATGTGAACTTGTAACAGAGCTAAGGATGCGATTTTACACAGACATTTGGCTGACTTTTTCTCCCTGTTTAAACAGAAACAAATATTGCTTCTGATTTTCGTGACAAGATGCTGCGTATATCATTTAAGTACTAGTTCACAACAGTAATTGCTACGGTGTGACGGTTTGTGAAATGAAGCCATGATTTGCCTGGTTTTCATGGATTTCCAAATTAATACTGGATCACCAGTCACTGCTGATTATTGCTTTGCAGTGCAGAATTTTAAGAAGAAACAATGCAAAGATGGGGTTTCTTGTAACAGCGAGATCCGAGCTGCATTAGATCATATTCAAGGGAGGCTGATGAAGTGTTCTGGAGGAGCTTATTTCTGCCCATGATGAGCTGCTTAGTTGATTGAATAGGTGACTCAGTTCTTGACAGCTGTCAATCTTTATGTTTCCTTCTGAACCTCTGTTTTGCCTCAGTGATCTTCATCTCTGATTTTTCTTTTCTTTTTTTTTTTTTTTTTTTTTTGCTTCATCTCCTGTGCTCATTTAAGTTCGGTCTCCGTGTTGCCTCTTTCTTCTGAGTGGCGAACCTTTCATTGCTTTCCTGGAGTCCCCTCCATGTGCAAAGATATAAGCAAGCTGCTGTTTTTAAATTCTAATTTTTTTAAAAAATACAGAATCTGCAGGAAAGATGATACATTTTAAAATCTGAAAAAGCAGTCTAAAGGTGAATAATGAAGTTCCCTTTGTCCAGAATGGCTAACATAAACTAGATAGAAATATATATAAAAGATACCTCAGCTGGGAAATGGCTGGCTGAAAATCAAGTTGAAATTGTCAGAATGAATATGTATGTATCTGTCCAAACAATTTTTTAAATGTACTTTGAGCACCACATAAACTGAATTTTGCTGATTTTTTTCCTAGGAAAAAAAAAAATCAGGAGAGTTTGAAAGTTTCCCCGAGATGTAGCCTGAATTGCATTTTTTGTACACACAAATCACAGAACCTGCTCTGCAGCTTATAAATAAAGTATGGTTTTTGTTGTATCCAGTTGTGAATTATGAATAGGAATGCCTAAAAAGTGAAAAGCTACAATAGTTTCCAGACTATTGACTGAAATTAGAGATGTTTAATACTTTATTTCTTTTAGACTGACTCTCAAAGTACTGTAGTAGATAATCTTGCAATTTTTAAAAAGAATTAAAATTACATAAATCATGCCGTTTATTGAACTGCATGTCACATACATTGTTTGTATAGATAACACTACTTAAATATTAAATACATTTTAAAACAGAAATAAATTTACTCCGGTGCTAGAACACTGAAGCCAGGAGGCCTCGAGTCCATCCCCAGATGTGCTGTAATTTTGTGACCTATTGCGTGCAGTCTTAACGTTTATTTCCCTGGCTCAGGAATGTGCGAGTAGGTAAGGAATTTAAGTTCCTAACTGAGAAATTTTATTACGTGAGTAGCGTGCTAGTAATTATGTGTGCATATAATAACGTTAATTTTTTTTTTAATACTTTACTCACTACCCTGGATGAAATTTGAATGTTATCGAGAGGGGAACTGGGTTTAAAGCCTCAAAGTCTGTCCATTTATTCGTAATAACTTAAAGAGAAAACACTGCCCTTTCTATTGCTGCACACAACAGATAAGGCAAAGCATAGTTGCCCTACATTTAATTTTGAAGTTCAGCATAATTTGCAGTACCTCGGAAATACCTGGCCTGGTTCTGATTTATAGAAGGTGCAATTATCACCCCCACAAAAAAACCCACCTGTATTTACTCAAAACTTGAGCATGCATTTTAAAAACAACGTATGTATTCTGTTGTAAGCGTGACAATATTTCAAAATTAATGGAAAACTCTTGTGCCCGTGGAATCTTTGAAACAGGAAAGGAAATTGTATCTCTCCTCCTGTTCTGATGCTTATACACTCCTCTGTGTCAGATTTGCAAATGTGTCGGATCTGGTACTGTGTGTTGCTAGGTGGCACAGATGATAAAAGATGAATTTTCAGTGCTCCTCTAAATGGCTTTGTTTGTGGTTGATCTGTGTGTATTGGTGACTTTTTTTTTCTTCTGGGGGTGGTGTGATGGTGGGGAGGAGGAGAGGTGCTAAATTCAGGTTTATAAAGCAAATAATAAAAGATGTTCACACCTTCAGAAACATAATCAAAATGGTAGTTTGGCCAAAAGCGTGGTAGTTTTTCAAATTTTTCCAACATGTTTATGTGAGAGTAAAGTGAGTTTTTTCTCTCTGGGTGTAAATTGTCAAAAGCAGGATGACGTATTACTGGGATTGCTTTCCTGTACGTGATGCTGTTTTCTGAAAGGACAGGCACAGAATACATATGGTTGAAAGGGACTTCTGGAGTCTTCCAGTACAACCCCGCGTTCAAAGCTGGTCCAGTTAGATCAAGTTGCTGAGGGCTGTGTCCAGCCCAGCTTCCGATGTCTCTAAGGATGGAGATTTCACAACCTTTCTGGGCAACCTTTTCTAATACTTAACTGCCCAAATGATGAAAAGTTTGGCCTTACATCTCATTGGAATTTCCAGTTAATGGAAATCTAAGGTGGCAGGTGCCAGGACGTCATGCAGAGGGTGGATAAAAGCACACTAGGGTGTTTCTTACTTGTCCAGCTATGTTCTGTGTGGCGTGTGAGGTTCTTGTCAGAGCGATGAGGTAAATGGTTTGACATTCCATGTTCAGCATCTGCTCTTTTGGCCTCTTTGTTATGGGGAGAAGATTGCTTGGACTCCAGCTAAGTTGACCGGAAACATAATGTCCGTTTTATTCCTGAAGGCATGGGCATCGGGACTCAGGAATCTTGCATCAGGTCCCTGACACGTGCCTGCAAGAATTTGGGGTTTTGAGTGGTGGGATCCACTGATCATCAGTCCAAGTGATTTTGCTGCCTGCACCGTCTATGACAGTCATCAGCTGTCAGATCAGATCGCGTTCCTGCTGTAGATGCTACTTCTCCACACTCTCATTATTGAAACCTAGATGATCTCTGTGTATGTGTTTATAGCAAGACCTTGTTTTTTTTCTAGTGATAGGCACTCTGTGTTTTCATGAAACTGCATTTCCACAGTTCTTGAACAGCTGGAGTTTGCTATGGAGGATACCTCTATCTCAAACTCATGCTTTTGGATGAAACATTTTAGTTCAAGGTAAGATCCATCTTACCTCCTCTTATATGTCTAACCTTTGAACACCTAAATGTGAGATACACATCTCTGAGCTTTCTGTTACAATCAATGGGGAGAAATAAATCACAGAAAGCGATTCAGCTTGATCAAATCAGGAATTGAAGATAAGTTACAGTAATTGCTGTCTTCAGCCATTTATTCCTTTCCATTGTCTATAGGAAACTTTGACAGTTAAACGTGAGCTAGTTACATTAACTCGTGGAAACCTTACCTTAGGTGACTGAAATCCCACCTTCCTGTTATTATACTGCACTTCATATATTCTGCTTGCTTAATTATGGATGCTCCTTTTAGCAGACAGCAGTTCTGTCTGTTTAATATCACAAATTCAGTGACAGATACGCTTTGGAAAGAGATTTTGGGGTGAGCGATGTGTTACGATTTAAATGATTGAGTGTATTTTGATGTGACAGTTACGTTGTCTAACTAGAAAGCAGTATTTTCTGAGCTCTGAGGAAAAATATTCTGCAGAAGGACAAATGACAGCACTGCATCAAGGTAGCTGACAACCCATGCACGGTGGTCTGAAATTTCCAGACACAAAGACTATGCAAATGTCGACAAGACATAAAAATAAGTACTTGTGAAATATTGTGCTTGGTCTGGATAGTAATAAGACCAGTTTTAGCCCAGCTATTTCCACTTGAGGCCAGCACTCAAGTGTCTGGGAAGACACTAGATGACCTGCAAAGAGAAGATGTGGGGTTTTTTTGTTTGTTCGGTGGTTTTTGCTTTTTGTTTTAGGCAGCTAACCTTCTGAACTGCTGGCAGTAGCTGTCAAACAAATGCTTGTTTGAAACATGGAGACCGGCCAGTATTGTTGAGTTAGGAATAAAGGCAGAAATAAAACTTAATGTAGAAGCCTGAATCTATTACAAGTTGGTTGGTGTTGTTTTTTTTTTTCATGATATTGTCAGCTTCGTGCTTGGTCAAGAGGATTGATAGCATGGAAACTGTTTTGTCTAAGGAGTAAAAAACATTAGATGACCAGTTGTTCCTCAGAGGTAGAAAGAAGATGCACCTGACATGAGTAATTTATGAGCTAATTCCCTGCAAACTCTGGACTCGAACTGAATACTTGTACTTTGAGATTGGGGTAAAGTTGTGGCAACGCTCGATTGCTCAGGAGGAAAGAGATTGTGACTTGTGATTGGGATCTGATGTTTATTTTAGAGCTCTTCAAGAGCACGATAGTATTTGGGAGATACTTTAATAGCAAGTGAGGCTGTCACATATACATGATAAAATGCATTTTATTATGTGCTTTTGCAATTCACCAAATGGATAACCCTACGTTAAGTGTAGAATTTATAGATAGAAAAGCATCGCAGGAATATAGCTCAATATTCAGAAGTACACCGTCCATAAGAGGCAATGAAAACATGTCTCGGTGCTCGGAATTGCATTCATTCATAGTTCATCACCAGCAATTGTGAAAGTAGCTTTCACTAAAATACCCTGATTTTTTTTCCATATTAGATATAAGGCCTCTTAAAGTTTTATGTTGCTTTCGTTTTTTTGAGTTTTCCAGTCTGTCTTCAATAACTTATAAAGAGTAAGTTTTTTTCTTTTCCTCGTGCATGTTTTCTTTCACCAAGAAGGGAGTGTTGTGCTCTCAAAATGTTAACCTTTCCAGCATCCCTGTGCGATGTTCACGCGTGAATATTGTCTCAGTCCACAGGGACGTTATCCCCCCAGAGCTACAGGAAGGTGTTGTAAGAACTTGGACTAAAGCTCGAGTCCCTTGTTGTAAAGCTCGTGCTCAGGGAGGTAAATGATGCTTTTCTGTGCAGTGGCGGGCTTTTTTGGGTGAGTCAAGAAGTGCTGGTCGCATGAGAAGTGTTTTGACTAGAAACAACTCCAATCAAACAGATCTCTAAAGGGTATAATGATCAAATAAAAGCTTATGTTGAGGTCTTAATTCGGTCCATGACAAAGCATCCTCTGACTTCACTGAGGTCAGCTTACATTTCAAGTATTGAAAAGCTGTCTAAAAATCCCTACCTTTTTATACATTTTGAAAAGTGAATTGTTAATAATAAATGCATTTCTATCACTATATCAATAAAAATTAGAAATTAAAAAGATGGATAACATATCCATTGTATGTTAATATTTAACTGATTCCACAGATTTTTGTATATATAGTAAATGAAAGGTGTTGTCTGAAAGATTCAGCTCAGGATCTTCGGAGTTACACATTGTAAATTTTCTATACTGTATTTAATATTGGAAGAAGAGTCCTAAATTAATTTTTAGTATCAGAGTTTTGCATTGTCCTTTAAATTTTTGCAATGATGTAAGAGAGTGACCTTTCACTGCTTCAAAAAAAAAAAAAAAAGGAAAAAATAAAGTACCTACCACAGGAGAGCAAATGCCATCCACTGTCTTTAGATCTAAGTGTTAAAAAGTCATCCAGGTAGAACAGCCTGCCTTCTCCTCTAGGTCTGCAAAGGTAAAGAGAGGTTAAACCTTCCAACAGTAGGCTCTCTGAGTTAGGAGGGTTAGGCTGGTTAGACCTTCTCAAATAAAAAAGATGCTGAAGCGTCTTGTCTTAAGTTTAGTCCTTCCTGATTTTGAACGATGGAAGGAAATATTTTTTATTAAAAATTGAAGTGTTGCTTTTGTTGTGCGGTTTCTTTGTTGGAGTTTGTCTTGTAGCCTTATAGCTCATGGCAGTGCCTTAAAGATGCTTTTCATTTACATAGTAGCGAAATGTGAATCTTGTTCTGACCACACATTTCGAGGTTAGTCTGAAGTTTGTTGGGCAGATTTATTTTAAAGAAAAGAAATATGTAATCCTTTTAAACAACACAGGTAGCAAAGCTTATTTTTTATTTACTGGTTGTGCAAAAAAAGAAAGCATATACAGTTTGGTATGTTAGCTCGGTTTTGTGAACACTTCTGGGCGGTGAAGGCTGCGGTGGAAGAGAGCTCCACGATTCTTCTTGGGGGAAAATGATGAGCTTTGGGATCACCCAAGTCACCTTTTCTCTTCCACACAGTCGCTAATATCATTTGGTTATTTTTTGGTAGTATTTGCCTATTTTCTGGAGGTTTTGCTTGTTTGTTTTAATTGTAACCAATGGAAGCTTCCCCCTTTTGTTGGTAAGAGGAAAATGTTTACTTTTGACAGTGTTTCCATTTATCTCTTCAGCTCTTGCCTGGGGGTCTGTGTATGTGTATATTCTTTTGCAGATCTGAATTATATTTTCTGTCTAGAGATCATAAGTTTTTTTGAAAGTGAAACAAAATGATTAAACTGAAGTCAGCTCCATTATTTGAAGCTGCTGTATGTGTTTATCCTCATAGTGCTTAATCCTTGACTTTGCCTCAGGCTACTAACCCTGGCTGGTTATTAATTCCTTAAAAATGCCCTGAGCCAATGTTGCTGCCGTTATAACTTGTTTGGGGCTGAAATGAAGTTGACGTTTTTCTTAGCTGCAGCATCTTCTCGCTGTAATGTCACAGGATCAATTGGTTACAGCAGTGCTGCTATTTCACCATGTGCCTCGAAAAATTTATTTCTCATACAGCATCTGTTTAGACTTCTCAAGTTAACGTTTAGTCTACCAGGGACGTAACCTACTTTAGTGAAGGAATTTCAGATCTTTTGGAAATACTCTTGCTATACACATCCTAAGTGGCCTATTATGAAGAAACCCGTGTTTGTACTATACGAAACAAAAAGAAACCCGTCGGCAAGATCGGAAATTTAGGTCATTACGCAGTAGGAAGAGGAAAACTGTGAAATTGGGGTGAAATACAATACCATTTGAAATGTTATAAACTTCTTTCTGTATACATTTTGGGGCTGGCTTCATGAATTGCTTTAAAATGCTCCCAGGGAAAAAAAGTTGGCCCAGTGCGTTTGAGTCAGAGATTTTCCTCTCCTGAATGTGTGGCTGAGCTTCTTCCAGGCTGGAGTTGAGAGTTTTCTGTTTTAATAGAAGCCTTCCTATAAAAATCAAATAACATACTGTAAAATGACAGATTAGCTTCAGGAGCAGCAAAACAGCTTGGCGAATTATCTCCTAGCGCTAGAGCCATTCCCTTCCTCGTCAGCTGGCGCGAGCTGTGTGATAGCCAGCGTAGCGCAGACGATTCGTGCTGCCGGACGCCCAGCTTGACTCCGACTGACTCAGCGGTGATGGGGGGGCCGCGTCGGAGGAAGGATGAGTCTGAAGGATGTGACGGTGCGTGGAGCCTCTGCTCTTCTGTGCCCGGCACGCAGCTGAGCTGACGTCCGGGGAAATTCCCGCTGCCGCGGGAAGCCTGTGGAGCAGCGTGCGGCTCTGTGAAAGCCCTGCGAAGGAGAAGGAGCAGAGTGTTTCTGCCAAAATGCCACTATCTCTTTGCTATGCTTTTAGAATTTTTTTTTTTTTTTTTTTTTGTGTTAAACATCTTCCGTTTCCATGGGTTCTTTGAGACGTGCCCTTGTTTTTCAGGATGAGGTAAAACATCTTTAAAAGTGGCGGGATCACTTAAACACCTTCAAAAACCAAACCATACTCCCCTTTCCCCCACTCAAATGCTTTCATTAAAAAGGAATTTTTGTGTCCAGATTTCTGTTTTGAAAATGAATGCCTTAAAAGCCCACTGCATAAATAAAATCCCAAACCACTTCTGCTACCTTCCAGGAAACCATGCCCAGCAGACATCTTGGAAGAAAACTCACTGGATTAAAAAACAGCAACAGAAGGAGGCTATCAGTTACCATCAACAGTAATATTCAGCAATCTCCTCCTCCCTTAGTCACACAAGTCCAAAAATACAGAATACTTTTAAGTGTCCTGGCATGTCCAGCCACCAGAGCATCTTCCAGCTCGTGTTATAATCGGGCAGATAACTCGGTTTCTAATCCTCATGCGAAGGACGACACAGAATGTTATTTCAATGTATCTTCATATCAATCTATAAAGAAGGCTTAAATATTTGAATAATATAATGAAAACTTTTAGTCCGATATGTTACATTTGTTATGTTTCGTTGACCTATTTGCGTCTCGTTCTATTTGTATCACAGCATCGTAAAGCTTCCTCTGTTCTCGTAGTGCCAGAAATGTTCCAAATTACCATTTAAATGGTAGAGTTAATCATTATAGATAATTAAAGCAAAGCCTGTGTGAAGAATGCTGAAATTCTGTGAATATTAAGCCAAGAAAGTATTTTATGCAAGATTACTGTAATGAATATAATATGAAATAATTTCATCCGCGCTAAACAACTTCATTAACTATTATCCATACTTGGTATCTCACCATTTTCCCTGTTATGACACTTGTGGGAGACACAGTTAACACGACGGTCAGCAGTCTGTAATTAAGAGGCAAGCGGCCCATGGCATGGGACATCCCAAGCAACTATTTTTGAGTTGGCGAATATAATTTATACTTCTAAGTTTGTTTTTAACCTATTATTATAATGTTGTTCAATGGCGGTATAATAGCTTACTGAAGTCAAAATGCGAGATGCATAACGCTAGTGGTATGTAAAGCGCTTCAGAAGTTAAATGGAGACATCCAACTGCCTTTTCTTCAGGGGAAAGAAGAGTGTCTCCTTTCGTAGCTGCATAAATTTTCCTCAACCAGAGCAAGTTACTGCCTTACATGGGAGGAGAGGGATCCGGGACGGCTCTGTAATGCCTCCTGAAACTCCTTTTTCCCCAGCACACAGCAAGACCTGGTTTTGCCACCACCATCCTGCAGCAAACTTTCTTTTGGATGATGGCGATCCCAAAGCAAATTACTCTGGGGAAGTCTGGATCGATGCAATACGGTCTGTAAAAGCAATAGAGAAGCTAATTCAGTTAAGTGTTATTTCTTATGCATTAAAAACTGTGAATTAAATGCTGGAAATGAAAGATCTCAATCTTGAGAAAGTAGAACAGATTTAGTTTCAGTGTTGAACTTGGCTCTCCTGGCTGCACAGAGAAATCTGTGAAGATTTTGAACATTTAGCAGAATTAGGCTCGGCGTCAAGACAGTCTGGAGTTTGACTTGAGCTACGCTGATCTTGTTTCAGCAACGTTCCCCGCCGCAAATTGAGGTTCAGCTCCCTGAAATGTGCAGCACAGCCTGTGATACGGGAGAGAATTAGCAAAGGGTTAACAAGCAGGAGTGGCTGATCAGAATAGCTGAAATTTTCATAGCGCTTCTTGTGTTTTCGGAGCCACATTTGCAGCGCTTATGCTGGCGCGGGAGAAGGCAGGGAGCTACTGGCAGGGAGACAGCAAATCACAGCTATTCACTATGTGACCAAACTCTGCACGGCGGATGGGGGTGGGGGCGAGGGGGACGACATACGTACCTTGCATTAAAGATCTGCTAGTTAGGGGGGAAAAAAAGTGAGTCATTTTAGCCCCGTCCCGTCCCCCCCCTAATCTTGCACAGCCCCTCTCCGCTCCCTTGCTTCGAGCGCAGCCCTGGAGGCATAATCTAGTTGTTTCAAGAGGAGTTCTGCTCTGGAAAACGTCCCCTCTCTTACTCGACGGCGCTGCCAAAGATTATTGAAAGCCTGTATCTGCTGACTCCAGTGACAATTTCTATTAAGTTTTCCACCACCAATTTCTATGGTGATGCATGAACAGAAAAGAACACAGCTTGACTTTCAACTCCAGAGCTATTTTTACAAGGCTGGTTGTTAAAGACAAACAAAAGAAAACATTTTCTTTCTAAACTGAGCATATTTGACATTGAAGGTCAATGAGAGATAATACGACCAGAACTCTGATGCTTGTACACACGGTTGCTTATGGAGCAAATTAAATGATTTAATGACCTGACTGCTTTCTCTTCTATCTTCCCTGAATGAAATATAACCCTCTTCACCCACTCGTGAGGCTCTCAGCCCATCCCTTCACTCAAAAACCCTTAAAGGATTTTGTCTGTGAAATCCGCACCTTCCATTACCCTTGCCAGGTGCAGCAACTGGAATTCCTGAAATGAGGTTCAGGGGCGTCGTGTGACCGCTGCTGCCATTACGCAGATGGTCATTTCTTCCCTTGCTAATTAACATCAAACAGCCAAGAGAAAGATTAAAAGGTACCATGTGCCTCAAAGCCTTTTTTTCCCCTTGTATTCTCTGAAAGAAAGAAAAAAAATAATCCTGGAAACCAGTTGGTCAGGGCAATGCAGAGGGTTAGTATCTGTTGATGCTCAGAGCTGGGCATGAACCTACACCCTCCTCCAAGGAGAGGGAGGGGGAAGGAGAGGTGTGGATGGTTTTATCGGAAGGTGCTTTTCTCACAGTGCCCAGGATAAAGGGACCGACGTTCTCGCAGCGCTCTAATGGGGGTGGAAGAGTAACTGGATCCTGAATCAGGTGGTTCACTAATGTGCCTATTTTTTCCAGTCCAAGTAGTCCTGCCTACCCCCTCGGGCTCCCGGAACGGCGTTTTTATGCCACTTAAGGTCTCAGATTTGTACTTTTCAAACTAAAGAAGATGCGAGTTTTGTAATTTCTTCATCCTCCCCCCTTGTTTTTTTTTTTTTTTTTTTTTTTAAATACTAGGTTCAGTCCAAGTGATGGTTTTGATTTTAGGGTTTTTTTTTGGATTCAGCTTAATTGTGATATTATGTGGTTAATTTTATTTGGATGGAAATAATTTAATGCAGCACATAATGTATTAAGATCCTGATTTTTTTGTTGAGTTTACAGTCTTTTTTCCAATGTGGGCTGTGGTTTCATTACAGTAAGTTCCTGCTTTGGATGCAGAGACTTACGTCAGATTCACCAGCTGCTGCTCTCTCTGAATAGGCAGCGTGCCAGTGCCGAGGATTAGCTGGGATACTGTTTGTCCCACCAGTTGTTTTTAAAATCTTTAACTGCAGAAGCATCCTTGTGTGTCATCCCTGCAGCTCAGTGCCTGATGCCCTCCGTTCCCACCCTCCTTTTTTTTCCCCCCGGGTGATCTATTTTGCTCGCACTTTTGGTATTCAGTTACTTGCTTTGGAAAATACTTTTGTAGATATATTTGTGTTTTATTATAAGCTAGCAACCTTCCATATAAATATCTTTCATCTCTTGTCTTAGGTGACGGCTTTTTGGGAATGGGTTTCCTTTGCCTATCACAATGGCTACAGTATTCAGATACTGTCATTAAAATGTTTATCAGAGGGGGCGAATGGCTCTCTGATAATCCGGGATGAGAAAGCAGCAGCAGTAAGCAACGCTCACCTGAACCACGGTTTGCTCAGCTCGTGGAACAATTTTGGCATAAAAATTACCTCCATCCTACAAGGGCCATCGCTTGGAGACAGCGGCTTTGTGCAAGTCCTTCTCAGTCCATCAACTTTGCTAATAAAACTGAACCTAAATCCTAGACTGACTCCTAATTTAAGCTAAATGGCCACGTTGGTGGCTGCATTGCAGCCGAGGCAGGCCAGGGTTTGCCTTGGAGGGGTGCCTGCAGCACCGCGCGGGTGTATTTCCCCGGGGGAGATGAGGCTGCGAGCGGAGGAACCTGGGGCCGAGGGCCTGTGCGGCGGCGTTGGGAGCGGAGCTATACCCCTGTTATTGTTTGCGTGCTATTTCTGTGCTCCCACGAGAGCATCTTGGGACATATCGTGTGTTTCTTTCTACTGAGATGCTTCTGCAGTCTTCAACTCTCCCCCTCGCCCAAGTTAATCGTGACAGTTTTGGAGCAGGCATGTCCTTTAGGGCAAATAGCGGGAAAGTTATTGGAAGACCATGAACACTTGGATGCATTTGCCGCTGTGCTCCTTGCAAAGATGACAGGTTTTAGCCCAAGTTTAAAAAAGAAATCTGAATAGTAACCGCAGCCCAAGCCGGAGCAGCCAGCCTGGACTTACAGGGTCTTTGTAGTTTTACCAAAGGTGATGGTATCGGGCCAAAACACACGCAGGAGCTAAGGGGAACTGTGAATTGAGCGAAGAGACACCGCGGTGCTGTTCCTCTGCCCCAGGGCAGCTGCTTCCCTCCAGGCTATGGGATTTAACTTTGTTAACCACGCTAGGTCGATTGGACCATGCATTTTAGGATCTACAGAAGATTTATTCTCCAAAGGAGGAAGCGCATTTTGAGGCCTATAAGATCATGCTGTGAGCATAAAGAAGAGAGGTATCTGGCAGGAGCAAGAGGGTAGCTTGGCTGGGGAAGAAAACATGGCAAGTTTAAGGTTACAGTTCCCCGCTTTTTCCCTAATACCCTTCAGACAGAACAGTGTGGGTCTTTACTCTCAAACTCTCTTGGTTTTTCCCCAGCACACAATTTTGCCAGGTGAGTACAACTGTGATGAGAAGTGTGTGATGAGGAGCTGCATCATCTTCAGTTTCAATCTTTGTCAGCAGCCATATGCGAGAGTGGGATGTGTTTATATTTAGACTATTAGTATGTGTCTTGAGTGAATGAACAGGGAAGAGCTTTTGTTCAGAACTCCCCTGGATGCTGCAGCTACTGTCAGCTCTTCAGAGTTGCAGATGAGAGTGCCCGGGCAGCGGGTGGTTGAACCAGCTGTAGCATATACGTGGCTGTACAGGCCCGTAAACATTTCTCCTGCAGTTCTTGCTGCTACTCAACGTGAAGAGCTCTGCTGCTGCACTGCCGGTCTGCCCAAGCCATGTTGTTTCTCTTCAAAGAGCTCCAAGCCTTCCCCCCACCACTCATCTCGTGATTTCCAGCAAAGAACTCAGAAACATCATCAGGTGATTTTTTGGGGGCAAGCATTCTTCAGCATTCACGCGTTGGTTATTTAACGGATGTGTCCTACCCAGAGGACTGTGCACCAGTATGCCATGAGTGCCTGCTCAATTCTTAAATATACTTCTTCCGCTGGATTTAAGATCGCCTGAGAAAGCCAAAGTGGTGATAATGGGAGGAGAAAAAAACCCACCCTAATTCTAGTTTAATAAATACTGGGCTTTTATACAGTTTTAAAAATTATATATATAAATATTATAACATTTCATTAATCTGCATACACATTTTTAAGAAGGCATTACCTAACCATTTGAAACCTGGTAGTTGCCAAGCTATTGAAGATTACTAATTGGGGAGTTCAGTGGAGGGATATGTCTGATTTGAATTTTTAAAAAATGTTTTCTTAATATTAGTTTCACAAGTGAGAAAATTAACCTTCTTGTGCTCCCCTTCGTGGACTCTTATGTAGACCACAAGCCAAAATATTCCAGTGTTGTTTTTTTTTTTTTTTTTTAAAATGTCAGTAGTATCTCTCTTAGTACGGTAATGCACAGGTTGTCAGTACTCTGAATGACAGGAGGAAAAGGTGATCGTCTTTGATGCTTTGAGAGCTGGGACCTACTTAGCAAGCATCCTACCTAGAAGATATTCTTTCCTTTCTCAAGTGCCATGTTTCATTTTGTAAATGACATATAACTACGATGGCCCGTGTCTCATTGGCTTTCCCTTGAGATAGAAAATACAAAATCCTACAATTTTCTGGAAGCATTTCATTGTCCCATGCACTGATACTAGGACTGTATAAATGATGCCTATTTAATTGTTGGAGAACTGACATTGCCGTGCCACTAAAGGATGTTCTCTGTTAAAGAGAGAAAAATATGCTTTCTGACCTTAATGATTTAATGGATTACCTTAAAAATCAACTTAATTTAAGGAAGTTAAAAAGAAGACAGTCATAAAAGCTCCACAGTCCAGGGAGTGAAATTTAACTTTTATGGTAGCCTCAACTGTTGTAGCTTATCATGTTAGTTTGTTTAGGTGCCAGTTAACAGCATGATCTTGACAAAATGATTTTATTGTTCCCCAAACCCCATTTTTATTTGACCGTTGTCTGTGGTTGGTAAGCTGCTCTCTGGATGATTCAGTGGGTTGTCATAACGGTCCATCTTGTCTCTGTATCTTTTTGTCTTATTTTCCCATGCCATCTTCTAAGGCCGTGCTAGCACACAGATGATCAGCAGCAGATTAAGTGCTGCTTACGGGTAACCAACTGTGGACTAGGACCTGATCCAGCAAACCATTAAGCGTGGACCTCGTTTCATTGATGTCAGTCGTGACTATATGTGTTCTTAAAGGTGAACACACGCTTTGGTGCTTTAGTGAATCGGCCTGCAAGAATATTTGTAAGTTAATGTCAGGATTGTCATGAAGAGGAAAAAAGTGGCTTTGCCTTAGCAGTGCTTCTTCAGTGGTGTCCAGCAGAGCTATTTGGAGACACCACCTGGAAATGATTTCAGGTTTTGTTATGGGGCAAAAATACGACATGTTTTCTTGCAGATAAGATTCATGATTCTACTCTGACTTCACTCAAAATTTATGAAGGGGTGCCTGTATACGGCTTGGACAAATGCTGCTTTGTCCTCGGTTGAGGTTTGTCAAGTTACTAGGTCAGAAGTTCAGAGGCCTGTGAGAGAGTTTTCATGCTGTTTATGGTTGGACCCATGCTTCTTCTGTAAAGGGAAGTAAGACTCTCTCCTAAATACGTAGCTGTCCTCCTCTGAAAGGAATATTCCTCATGTTCCCAAATTTCATTCTTGTGTTATAGCACAAAATATTTTCTCTGCTCATGGTACATTTGTCAAAAGGAAGCGTTCTCCTGTTTCAAGGTTGGTGCCGGTGTTTCTGAATTTGTTTGTGCACTGAGTAATCGAGGTAGGCCACCTAGCCCTTCTGCTTTCAAAACGTGTGTTTCTTCTTTAGACTTGAGAAGGCCTGGGGAAAATAATCCCCCGTTCCCCTTGGCTTCCTGGCTGCGGCGTAACTATGTTAGACTTTGGCTGTGTGCTTCGATACAGCGCGGTTCTTGAAATAAAACACACAGATTCATTAAACACCAGAGAAAGAAAAATGGTGCTCATTGTATTCGTATCACTTCAGTCTTTAGTTTATGGTGGATCTGAAGTTAAAACTCTAGTATCAAAGAGTGTTCTAAAAATATGCATAAGTTAAATTATTTAATATAATTTTCTTTTATAAATGTTATAGGTATTAGTATTGCCTAAGTTGTCTGATTTTGCTTTATACTAGCAATAAAGAAAGTTACATGTGTGAGTTGATATAGAAAGGATCATTCAAAGCAGAAGGATTAAAAATAAATGCCTTCTCAAATGTTAAGAACCCAGACCGTACACATTTTACACAATGCGTTAGTAGCATAGCCCCTTTTGTAAGAGAATTTTTAAATAAATCAGGATCACCCTGATTTGTTAAAAAAAAAATAAATAAAACAACTGTGTAGCATTTTAAAAATAAAAAATTCAAATGTTAGAAATCAGGATAGCTGTCCTGTTGCCACGTATTACAGATGGTAGTACGCAGATACATTAAAACAAGAGAATTACACTTTCAAACTGAAATTTATTGGCTTGAGTATTATTTGAAGGTAGTGCAGAAAGAGAATAGTGGATGATCCATCACATGGTTGGCTGTAATGGCTGCAATCTTTTCCATTATCAGTTCAGTACTGGGAAACTGCAGAGTCCTAGAAAATTATGGCTGTAGAAGAACCAGAGTGTTTTGTCTTGCTTTAATCTTGTATGTGAAATGGTTATGCTCATGACTTAACCGCTTTGAAGATTCCCCAGTTCTTCTCTCAAGACTAATACTCTTCAAGACCAGATTTCAAGAAGAAGGGCATCAGCTTACATGAGGGCTTCTTTATAACTGCTAAGACTGAAAAGTCAAGTCAGTAACCTGAAAGGGAAGCATAAAATGGTATGAAGAGGCTATTCCGTATATAAGAAACAATCTTGGTATTAAGCTTGTATAGTTTACATAAAAACCATAGCTTCTTAGGATATTACTGCTTTTGCACTTTGATAAAACAGCATTACTATAGTGAGTTAATCTTACAAAGTGGACTTTTTGAAACAGCACTTGTAAAAGCCATGTAAAGAGAATCCAGGTAAAGATGCTGAGTTAAATTTTGGGTTTCTTTTTTCCATTCAAGTTGAAGACGGCAATTAATGCAGTCTTCTTGATCTTTTTGCATTTAGTCGTTCAGCATAAAGCATGAAGCTCTCAATTCAAGGCTCCATACAGCGAGTGATTGCTTCCTACTATGCTGAATAGGGCTGTTTCTGAACTGTGACTGTATCTAATCAGCAGAGAGTGGGCTGACTTCACACCAGTTATTGAAAACACATTTTCATAAGGCTTCTTTGCTGATAAATATCCAACCAGAATTCTCTTATACGTTGTAGTATGCATTGCTATTGAGAAATGTTTAGAAATGCACGTATAGTATCAACCGTACAAATACGGGTTTGTAATACTTCTTACCATATTCATTATGAATTCTTGAAATGTTAAGTTATCTCTGTCCTACAGTATATCTGTGCTGAGCAAACCGTGGCTGGGGGCCAAATCCATTTTACAGCTATCCAAAACAGTCTTGTGACCAATCAATCAAGTTTACACTTAGAAAATGCCCATAGTGTAAGCACCTAAGGCACTGTGCGTAATCCATACTGAAATAAATACGATATACTATCTCTGAATAGTGAAGTCAGGTGAAATTAGACATGTGCCTCTGAGGTTGTAGTAGATAAAGGAATCCGGTTCTGTAGGAGGAGATGATTAACACGTGGTACAAATGCACACAACTCGTAAGGCAGTCGCAGGTTTAAGATGTGAATGGAAAATTGATTGAATGTCTGAAGGGACTGAAAGGATGGTGAATAAGAAGGTTTTATAAATGGGACAGTCAGGCCACTGAAACTTCTTCCACAAATTAATGTTTAGCTCTGAGGAGAAGGCTATCCTCTCCTCTGTCACAATAACAACTCCACAAGCTTCAATTACTACTATAATTTACCTGGTCAGGGGTATTGACTGTAAGAGTGGACAGCCCTTGGGCTTAACAAATTTTGCAATAGGAGCACTGCGTATTGGTAAAGTGCACAACTTGGCAGCATCTTTTTTTAGAAAAAAGGAAACGAGCTCTATGTCATGAATGAAAAACACTAAAAAAAGGGGGGGGCGGGGGACCTACAGTCCACAGTGGGTCTGGATACTGATTTACGAACCAGCGAGATGAGAGGCTTTCCCCTGTTTGAAGATCTCGCACTTCCCAGCGTCACCTTCTCTAGGTCTCTGCCTCCCTTCCCAGGAGGGGAGGGGTGCTGGCCACGGGAGGTGGGACTGAAAGTCGGGCTGATCTGTGCTGTGCCACCGCTCGCTGTTACCAGTGTCGGGCATCACCGACCAACGTCCCTGGGTCCTTGGGTGGCCCCTGATATTTGCCTCCATACATAAGCCTGATTTCCAGGATCCATCCTCTAATCAGCATCTTCACCTCCTTCTTCCTCCTCCCCAATCCCCCCATTTTCCTGCCCTAACTGTCCCATGGGCAGAACCACAATGTGTGATCTGCCGCCTCCTTCGTGGTTCTGTCCTGTGGCCGTACCAGCTGCAGGTTTGTGTTTGAGCATTCAAAAGTTCCATTTTTCTCCCCCCAATCATCTGCCTCTCATTAGCTATTGCAATTTAAGTTACTTTCTTTTTGCCAACGGCACCCCGGCACTCAGCTATTAGTAGACTGCTTATGCAGCTATGAGCATCCAGCCGCTCAGTGTGTGTTAACGGCAGTAATGGTGGAAAGAAAGCGGTGTTTTTTGAGAAAGGGTGAAATAGTTCAGACAGTGCAGAATTTATTCTAATACATGAATCCAGTATTTAATGTGCAGGTAGAAAAAAAATTGCTTCCTGTTCTGCTAATCCTTGGCTGGATAACTGACAGCCTTCTGGAACTTCATTTCTAGCCTTTTCAGCTTTTGTTGATAAAGATGCAAAAAAGACAGACATGTACAAAAGGACTGTATATAGCGTATAATTCATTTTGTAGAGCTAGAACATCTAGCTGAATGTGCCATTGATTTATCCTGGCACTAATTCCTGGTGAGTAGCTCATTTTGAAAGTAGCTACAAGTTGGCATATTTGCAGGAGCATTGAATTCTGGCACGCAGTCACTGTTGTATTAAAAACATGATGTGCAGCGAGTCTGGAGAGCCTTTGAAAGTGAGATATCAATAGAAGCTATGAGTTGCATTGTTATTCTCAATACATACAGCGTAAAAAACCCCAAACAAAGTAAGCTATATATGTTACCAATAATGTGCAGTTTGTGGCTTGGATTTTTCTTGCAAAATGTGTCAGCGATGTTGCGTTTATTAAAAAATTGTACTCAGAGTGTCTTTAAAGTCCATATGGTATCTGTTATGATTGCCTTAATAACAATAGCGTAATTATGGGTATTATATCTTTATAGGATTGAATGTGCAACAAACATCGCTTGTGAGCAGCAAGTTTTCATAAGAGATGACAGCTGTTTTAGAAGCAAAATTATAGCTTATTTATTGTGTGTATACATTCGAGCTGGGCAAAAAATAGCAGAAGAATGAAATCTGCAAAAGAACTATTTCTTGCTAAGTGTTATTTTGCAATAAAAAAGCTAGTTGTATACTAATGAACAATAAGAATGGGTTGGTTGGAAATAACATATTTCTGTAAAATAAGATGTTTCAAAGGGTGCCTCTAGCTGCAGAATCTACCAAGCATCAAGTTTTTTTCCCTTTTCGTGGAGGGAGAGGAGGAGGACGAGAAGGGGGAGCTCCTTCAGCACTGGAAAACTTTGCTCAATAGTGGGAAGCTGCGGTGGAAAACACTGAACTAAAAGAGACAACTAATCATCACCTCTGTAAAGCAAGGATGGGTATGGCCCTGAGGAGAACAGAGGGGAGAGAAGGAAGGAGCTGCTGAAGGTTCATCATATTTTGTACGGACCTTGCAATGGCAAGTCTCCGCACTCCACTCTGGCAGGGACAGCGCTGACCCGCAAGCAGTGGCCCTTGTATGATTACCCCAGGCATTAGGTACGAGAGTGAGTTGAGTTGAGTTGAGTTGAAAAGATTGGTTGCAAGAAGGTTAACTCCAGAGTAGGGTGCTCTTTTCCCACTTTTCCGTGGTTTTTCTAAACCTGTGCCTGTCTGAAGTAGTGTGAGTACCACCCAAAAATTTCAGGTACCTCCAGCCTTTTACACGCTCTAATCTTGATGTTGGAAATGATGGCCAGGTCTTTAGGACAGCTTGCAAACAAAAGTATTGTAACAAGGAGTATTTTAACCGAAGGTTAGTTTTATACTGGTATTTACTTGTCTGAGAAATCTGTATCACTTACAGCTTTTAGGAACTTATTGAAGGTTACAGAAAATCCAGAGTTTTAGCTTGCATGTTGTTACTGCAGAGACCGCCACCCTCTCACAGAACTGAAGAAATTCAAGGTGGGAAGTTTTAAAGCTGGATTGAGGAGGTTGCGGGGGGAGAGGGATTCAGATGGGTGTCTTCATTGCTGCAGATGAGCTAGAGCGTGGTTTCTAAGGAAGGGGAAAAAAAAAAAGTACATGCAATACAGATGAACAGACATTTCGTAGCAAGGCTTATAAAGCATTAAAATTCAGGCACAACTATCGTACAAACACAAACCAGGGCTCTTGCATATACAGAAAGGAACTTTCGTTCCGTATGAAGTTTCTTGGCACAAAGGGAGTTTTCAAAATATTATAAGGTTGTTAAGAACTGGTTCTCCGGCATAAATGAATGTAAAATTTCTGGTGTGTGCTGTGAGCGGGTGTCCCATTGGTTGCATCTCACCGAGATCTAAAACTAGGAATAAGAGTGACAGCTCAGCTTTGCCCTGCGGTGATACTCTGACAACGCTGTTGGACAAATTCCCTGTAACAGAGGAGAAAGGTTGATCAGAGATAAACTAGGCTGCAAAAAGCAACTTCAGCAATTCCAAAAATCCTGAATGCTGTGAGGGGAAAAATACTTGTGAACAGAAATTCTGTATAATTCCTGTTTAGGTTGTGTATGGCGTTCCTGTAGGTAATGTGTCTGTGGGCACACTGGACGAAGGGCCGTGGCCTAGAAGGCTGCTGGGTTGTATATTATAAAGAAAACCAAGGAGGAGTGATGGGGGAAAAGGAGAATTCAGGGAGCGGGAAGGTTTTGAGTTGCTTGGGGGCATCATTGCTGGCATGGGCTCAGAGGCTGGGCTCGGGCTGCATTCACCTCTTAGTTTTTATCTGGATTTAAACTCTCTTAATGCCTTACTGGCATTTGCTTTGCTCGTATGCAACTGAGTGCAATGCGGGTCTTGGTTTTGAGGAGTTTTTCCGAGGGCTGCAGGCACGCAAAGTGAAGGTGAAGGCCTGTAGAAGATGGGGTGCGTGGCCATTTTCACAGGCAGAGGTATCTTAAAAAGCCCTTCCCCGAGCTGCTCGCTCCTGTGGCTCTGCTGCTGCTCGGCACCCGCCGGGGTCCCCCGGGACCGCGCACGGAGCGAGCAAATCCTCGGGAGTCTCCGGCTGCGCGCTGCTGGTGCCTTCCTATCATGAAAACAAGTGTCTGCTTTGAAATCCAGTGACGGAGAGTTTATGTGCTCTGACAATTGACACGGGGAGCAGAAATCTCTCTCTTCTGTATGGAAGAGATTTTTCCAGATGGTGTTTTGGAAAGAATTACCATATGATGGCTTGCTTTGAAAATACTTTGTAAACTCAGGACTCCTCCTGGCTTCATAAAAAAAATAGTTTGGTTTTTTTTCTTTTCAGGATCATTTTAAACATAGTGGTATGCCAAATCCTTTGAACGGCAAATACTGACAGACTGTATCATCTCTGTTTTGTGATAGAAATTATTGTCAACGGTGTGAAACTGTGATGTTGACTTTATGCAGTGATAGTTGTGTTTAAGTAGCTTTAAATGGTGTAGATCTTGTTAATCTCTCCGAAAAAAACATTCTAAAATGCAGTGGAGTTTAATGGTCTTGGGTTTTATTCTGTTGCTGCATCATTTTTTATTTTTTATTTTTAGCAAAGCTATGAAATGGTTGCTGATCTCATAATTTTATGGAAATGCTTTGTAAAATAATAACCATGTTACTCAGTTTTGTCTGTAGTCTCTGATGTGATTTAGAGCAAAGTTTTAAAAAACATTTTGCAAATTGCCAGAGCTCATTACCTAATGCATTGAATTACAGATGGAAAGAAATGCTGTAGTGGGTTAATACGAGTATACTGGCTGATCCTATTGGGACCAGGCTGCAGTATCTTTAAAATGTGTATATCCTAAGTATGTGAAGGTGTAATTTGGAGGCCCTACTCGTTCCAATGTTGACATTTGCGTGGAAATTATTTTATTAAATTCCAGAATGCTTTGCATTGAAATCCAGCAAATAAGGTTATGTTAGACAGGAGAAGTGATTATTTTTTTCCTCAACAGTAACATCAACAGGTTTTCCAGTGGCATGGAAACCTGTTTGCAATTTAAAAGACGGAAGGCCTGGTTTTTCTTTAGGAAAAATGTTATGTGATCAAAAACTTGGAAGTTCTGATGGAAAAAAAAAATCAGAGCTGATGGGGAATTTTTGCTTCTAGGGCGAAAAAATATCTCTTTTAGCATGAAATGTTTGGATCAGAAACAGCTTCCTAGTTCTGATTTTTGCTAACATAAGCTTGTATTAAAAATATATATGTATATCTAGAACAAAATGTTACACTAAAACTAAAAAAGTAAAAAGTTTTTTCGTTTTCCAGAAATGAGCTGCAGGAGCTTGTGACTGCCTTTTGGCTTTTTTCCACTTCAGAATATGAAGGGGTTTAGATGTGGAATATTTGGCATAACAGAAAATATAATTCCAACTGAAATCTAGTCTTTGCAAAGCAGATAAACTATTGTAATTTGATTTTAATTTTTGCATTTCAGACTTTGTAAGGCACATCTTACAAAATGTCCTAGAAGCATCTGCTGATTGGATGTTATAATTAGGATTTGAGGCGATAAATTGTGTTACTTAAAGAAGTTTTGGATTCTGAGGAAAACGATGTATTTCTAAGATGATATGACAGGTTTGCTGGATTCTACCAACATCAGTTGAGCACTATTAATATTCAAGAGTACTTCGTCTGTCCTGGTTTCCCAACTTAGGAGTTACTCCAAGACGTTATAACTATTGCTACTGCCACTGCTGTTTGTCTTTGCTTTGCGTGAAGCTGGTGTTTGTGAGTGAATGAGCCGTCTACCGTGATGAATCTTTTGAAGAATTATTTTAGGAAACAGTCAGTCTTTCAGAGTTATTTTTAATGATGGAACTGACTCAAGGAGGAAAAAAAATCTTGCTGATTACATCTGTCCAAATTTTGTAGGTGCGTAATGGCATTCATTAGGCTGATACAGGTCTTGCTAGGGTTTGCACTTTGGCTGGAAGACTGCCTTTCACTTAACGGGACGTTGAATCTACTACGAGTGTAGACTCCACAGGTCTGTAATTAAACGAGTGTAACGCTGAACTCTCTTTTGCATTCTTGGCATAGTCATCTGCATCTGAGACCCGTCTGCAAACTCTGGCGGTGAAAACGGGCTGATTTTTGCCAGTGTGACACAGCAACCCTTTATGCCAACAGGAGAGGACGTGCAATAGGATCAGACCAGACTATATTGAAAAAAACAATATTTCATGTGTAGTAAGAGACCCTTGTACAGAGCTAGGATCATTGCCAAAGCAATTAATTATTTTTCCATGTTTGTTTATTAAGTCCCAAACATTACAGGGGAAGTTTATGTTATATAAATTGCACTGGTTATTGGAAATCAGTTTTCAGGGGAGTGTTCAGGTACCAAACCTTGTCTGGTCTTAAATTCTGGAGTGTGACATGGAGAGTTCTGGTAGAACATGAAGAATGACATTGCTGTGGTATAATACAAATACCAGAAGGGATTTGCACTGAAATGCTGATAACCACAAAGAGCAGAGAATTTTCCTCCACACTTTCCATTGTCAGGGATGGTCCGATATGGATTGCAGGGAAGAAGTGCCTGCTTGACACGATGCAAGCTGAGTTTTGCTTTTTGCCTTTGTGGCTCAAGATCAATCAACACTTCTCTTGTCCTCAAGAAACAGATATTGCAAGAAAAATGTGCAGTATAAAATTATCTGTTTTGCTTTGTTTACTTTCAGGTGAATGCCAAAAGTAAAACTTTTAAATGGTTGATCATTTAATGATCAGAAGAATCAGTTCAATTGAGACAGCATACTGTTTTAAGGCCCGTTTTTACATCTAACCTGTTTAGGCTAGGAAGGAACTTGAAAATAAACCAACATCAGAATCTTAATGTTTTTGCAGACAAACACCTGCATATTGCCGCTGAGTAATTCTGCTACTTAAATATTCTTTGCTTTTCTGGTTCTGTATCTGCCTGTGATCTTCGGGACGATTCCTTCGAGATCAAGGAGTCAAGCCAACCAACACAAATATGAAAGTGTTGACAGCAGAGGAGAAATCTGCTTCTTTGCAATCTTAATCTTGGGTTTGTCTGAGTTTCATCATTGTGCAAACAACTGAAGGACTGGGAGCATGACCACTGGTTTGGTTTGGTTTTTTTTTTTTTCTGAACATAACATTAATGTGAAAGTAGAAAACTATTTTAGACTAGCGTAGTCCTTTTGTAGTTCTTACTTACTTCTTGCTGGTTGATTAGACTGTTTGTATTGGTTTGACTCATAATACTAATTTTAATAATTAGCCTGTTTGTTTCTGTTTCTTATTTGTCCAATCGGTGATTGGAATGTTTTTGCTTTGCAAAAGAATGTAGACAGTGTCAATAGAAATGGATTTTTTAATTGTGTTCATCACCTTGACTTTGCCAGAGAGGTTGATAGCCCTTAACCATTGGGGGAAGACAAATCATCATTGTCTTTTTTCAAAAGACAAAGCAAAGAATCTTGTTTTCTTACAAATGAATATACAGAATATTTAATAAAATCTAAATAAATTGCATATCAATAGCAGCAATGCATGAAGAAGGAGTTGTACAGATTAAAAGATACTTATAAAAAGTAATATTTTCTAATGAAAAGTAATTGTCTTTATATGTTATTCTGCAAGTCTCATGTTTAAAATTTGGTATGAATATTCAAGTAAGATTCTTTAATATGTTAAAATTATATGTATATAAAGGTCTCACATCACATTTTTCAGATGAAATTTGTTTCCTGCAATAGGAAAATAACAGGAGTTTTCTTAATTAAGTAACATTTTGTTTGGAATACATTCTTATTCAAATTCATTTGTTTTCATTCTGTTATCAGTTAAAGAAGTGCTTGTAGAGACGAGTTGCATACCTCTATGCCAAGATGATCAGGTCAAAATGCTGTGACTTGTGAAGTCTTTTTGTTATAAATATATTCCAGACAATTCCATCTATTTTATGCTTATCAGAACCAAATTATAGCAAATACTTGCTTTACCCAAGATCCTCTGTTCCCCAAGAGCCCTGCAGTATTACTTTTAACATTACCTAAAAATACTAATGAATTTAAAAATACCGAAAGCAGAATTTAAGCTGATTACATTTAGTGCCTTTTTCTTCTGCAGGTGGTTCAGGCTCACTCGTCTTTCTTTAATTCGAGCGTTCCTGGAGGTTTTTCCATTTGCACACTTTGCATATGATGCCTTCCAGGATAAGGCCCATGCCATTGACGGTTTGTCAGATTAGTAAAGAAAAAGCAAACTCTTATGTGAAAGCTGAAGCTGGAAAGGATGTAAAAAAGATCTCTAATGTATTGGCTACAAATAAGGCACATAGCAAAAGTGTCTTATTTACAGAAGGTCAGCGACTATCTCATTGCTGTGTAATTTTGGGTGGAGATACACAAATTGATGTGAATGCTCCCCACCGAGTTTCATTTTTCTATTGCCTTTGTATTTCATTTTGGTTGTGAATTACAATATATTGTGGAAACCCCTGTTGTACAGTCCCTCAAACCTTTTAAAGGGGTCTAAAACTGACCACTTAAAATCAGTATTGAGTTTGCAAACCATGGACAAAAATAAGTGATTTGATTGTTCAGTTGTGAATAATTTAAAGGATTTTTTGGAGGGGCTGAGACTTTAAATAAAACTGGACAAAGTACAAAACTGTTTTTCACTGACTTCACTTAGCAAAACCAAAGGAGACAAGGGCCAGACGAGATTATAGTATTCTTCAAAAACAACCTGGCTTTTCTTTTTCCTGCCCTCCTGAAAAATCCATCTGCTTCTGACTATTATGGATGATAACCTAAGGTTTTGCAAAATTGTTTTGCTTGGACTAGAGGTGACTGCTGCTGTCTCACGTGGTTGCCGATTTAAACAACGTGCAGCCCAGGAGAGGTGGAGCCAAGAAGGTGGAAGCCCCACCAGGGAGGGCAAGTGACTTCTTTGTGTCTCTGGAAGAGACTGGAGAGATTTGTGCTACAGAAAACTTTCTTGTTGGAGACTTGGAGGCTGTGTTTGAAGATAAAACAAATGTGAAAGAGCTTATGTAGCAAACAGACAAAACGGGCAGTAGCACATTTCCAGGATGAGGTGGTGTTTCCCAAAAGTTGTGAAGGTGCTTGAGAATGAAAACGTGAATTACTAATGGTGTCAACGGTTGGCTAAAATGGTTTTGGTGTGTAAGGGGGCAGATGTAACGTTGTTATCTTGAACGCAGCTTGGGAAAGCTGAGGACTGCAAGCCTACAAGCTTTGTACGTTCTGAGTAAGTTATTAAAAAGCGTAATAAAAAATAAAAATTCTAACACCTGCATAAATATAGCTAGTGCCAGGTTCAGAGCATGCAAAGGCCAGGCTTTCTACGCAATGGGTACTAGGCTTGTGAAACTTGTTGCCAAAGGGTATTGCAGATGCTTATGGTTTAAAGAGAGGCTGGATGAGTTCATGGGCAAGAAAGCCACTGAGGATTATTTAGAAAGTACAGCCAACTGAGGAATTCCCTGAGCCAAAAGTGTCTGGAGTATTAGGAAGAATAAGCGTATTTGGGAATATTGTGCTTGATTATCCTGTTCTCGTACTTTTTCTTGGTCATCTTTTCATGACATGTGTTAGATGTAGGATCTCAGGCTAGGTGAATCTTTGCTTTGAAATAGTGGCGTAGTTCTCGTGGTCTTTTCTTCCAGAACACCATCTGCCATGTATGAAAGGCTGGTTACAAAAATAAACCAGCAAATGGCAGAAAGCACGGTCTATTAGAAAAATCCCGTGGCGGTATGCGGGAAGAGGTCAATAGACCAGGCACGTATCCATCATGTTGTCTCACTGTACTCCTCTCTTTCTCTCTGCAGAACAGCGCTGAGTTATCAACAAGAGGTCAAAGAAATGCTCGAAGCAACATTAGGGCAGGGCCTCTGAGTTCGTGCTCATCTTGGGGGTTGAAAGGAATTACACAGTCTGTTTCTTATCCCATGCTCTGGCTTTGGGTACAAAAGGCATGGGTGGGAACGTCTGGAGGGGAGTGGGAGGTCAAATAATAGTATTTGGGTTTGTTTAGTGACTTGCATTCCTTGCTCCTGATTACCTATCATTAGCCCCTGAGTTTGTGCATCACTGCTCTCCGTGCCCCATGAGCAGCATTAGCTCTTTCTTTGGGGTTGGGGTTACTCTCCGCTCAGTTCCCAGGCTGGTGTATGGAAAGGGGAGGAACAAGTGCTTCTCCTGAGGGCAGGACCTTTCAGATCTTGTTTTGTTGCTTCCGTGCGAAGTGGCAGGCTGTCTTTTTTTGCTGAGATTAGTGGGCACGAGCTTGTCAGCAGGAGCGCTCGTTTCCTGGAAGCAGGACATGGAAAAGGCAATTGCAGGGGGCAGGATAAAACATGAGCTGGTAAGAAGTTGTATATAAAAAGCAAAGTGGACTTCAAACTCTCTGTGAGCCTCCATGTTACTGCAAAATAAGCCTTACTGAAAAGTGTCAGGCATGCTTACCAAATCATCCTTTTGGGAATAAATGGCACGTGGCCTAATTTTTACTTCAGGTCCCTCTGTCTTGGAGGACCCGAATTTCTAGAACCAGGCTAGGTATTGATTTCCTTTCCTGTCGCCATGCAAGAAGAGCCTGTATTTTGGATCTTTTTATTTTTCAGTTCCTGAGGCTGTAAATCAGAGAAGCGTTGCATGGAACTGGACATGCGGAGATCTTCACCTTCCATTTGTCCAGCCACTGGAGTATTAAAACAGTATGATTAGGAAAAATCCTAACAAACTTTGCACAGTAAAGTATTGCATTTATATGACTTGGCAAATTTTTAGGTCATATTAAATTCAAATTTCTGCAGAACCCGTGTAGAAATTGCTACTTCATTGTAGAGGCACGGAACAGTGTGGTCCGGTCCTCACATCAGAGCAACGCATGTCCAGCTAAGCAGGATGGGGGCAGAGGGTGGGGAGTAGACTGCAGATTGTAGGGGGGTCTTCACCATATTGAATTACCTGAACAAGCTGGCGGCCTCCTGTTCGGGGCAGCATGGAGGCATCGTACAGTGGTCCAGTGGCACTTGCCGTGAATGAAAATGTCGTCTGCTTTATCAGTAGATGCTCCCTCAAGGTTCTCTCTTCTTGGTGGAGGAGCGGGCAATACTGTCACATTTAGAAGGCTGCGATTCTTTTAATTGTAAGCATTAGTTTTGGGTGGGGTTTTTTCCCCATCAATTTTTGGCAGTCTGTTAGGACCATTAAGTTGTTTAGACCTCCAGTTAGTGACAGAGGAAGCAGTGGCATTCAGTCTGGCACAGGCAATTAAGTATTTTATTTTCAGGATCGGAAAGGCAGGGTTGCTTTAGAAAGAAATATCAGAGGAGAAATATGATTACCAGTGAAGCCTAGATAAGACTTGTAATATTTAAGATAGATATGTGCTAGGACAGTGACTTGTATTACAGTGATTTATGAATTTATGATTGTTTGTAGGGATGGGTTATAAGCAGGGTTATAATATTTTATGTTTTTAATTACAACTGATAGCACTGAAGCCAACAGCAAAAAATAGCGTGATGGAAAACCAAGTAATTAGGGTCTTAAAACAAAAAACAAAACCAAACCCAACTCTCTCCAGAGGCAATATTGTTAACAATTTCTCCATTGTCACAGAGCGTGGATTCAGTTTTTAGTCCATAATAAAATATGCTGAAATAGATTTCCTAGAATTGTGTCTGTGAATAATCATCCTCAGCGCATGTGGAAGTATGGGGGAATATCTGTTTGTAAGAATTGCTCATTCTCTGGTAATCAGTGTTTACTCATTTTAATTAGAATCTAAGATTGACTGGCATATTTTCCATATCATATGTTGAAGCTTAGAAAAATCTGAACTGTTTACGCACATAAGTAACACTTTCTAATTTCTGTCTGTCTGATTTCTGAACTTCGCTTGTGATAATCCTGAGATTTCCTCAACAAAGTTTGCACTGAATGTGACAGGACTTGGTCGATAACTCGTTTAGCGGCTCTTAAATATGGAGCCAGTTGAAGTTAGTTGATTACCTGTAGGCACCTGAGTTGGAATTCACTGTCTAGTGTTATGTATGTACATTATGTTAATAAGAACAGAATACTTCTTGAAGTAACATTGTAAATACTTTTAAATAGTTTTTTACCAGTGTTAGGGGCATAACTTCTGGAATACATCCTTCATTGCATCCAGGATCCCAGGTGTGGATGAAGGGAGGCGTACCTGGCTTGGAGCAAGACGTTTTCTCTCTCCATGTCAAAGGAGAAAGAAAAGACACAAATTAAAACAAAAATACGTATGTGGCAGGAGGTTTCCTAGGAAGGCTGCTGTGGCTGCTGACATAAAGATGTTTGCCAGTTCTTAGAAATTATATTCACTTTTGAATTGCCTCGTTTGTGATAGGATCCTTATTTGGTTAAGCAACCTGAAGAAACTGGAATGAAAGACCTTCACTGTATTTTCATCTAAATTCCTCATCTAAATGAAAAAGATATATGATTTTGGCCCATGAGGTTTTTTTTATTTTTTTCTTCTGGAAAGGACTTTGGAAAGTGAGCCTAGCTACTTTTGCACCTGAGCATCTCTGCTCAGCCTGGCATAAACCTCACCATAGCAGGTTTTTCATTGACAGCAAGGATGAGCCAGCATGATGGTATTAAGAGAAATGGTCGTTAACCTTCTAATCCTTTCAGAGGCAGTGGTTTTGAAATTCATAGCCTTTAAAGTCATGCTTTTTGAGAGTCAAGATATCAGCCAGGAATTCATCCAGCTAATGCTTTCTGTTGTTCATGGTTTTATTCGGGAAGCACCGTGTTTAGTTAGTGCTTTGCTTTTGCTGCCCAGTTGTTTAACCTTTGCTTTGAACTAATGGGGTTGCTCCATTGCTGTTGCCAGATGCAAGAGACATCTTTTTGTGTTTGTTAAATGGGCAATGTCAAAGTGTTTTAAGGGCTCCAAAGGTTTCTCCTTTTAATTGTGTAAAACAACAACAACAACAAAATAGCTACAGCTGAACTTTTTAAGCTTTTTTCTAGCAGCCTTAGCACTCAGGTGAAAATAATTCAAGCTTGTTCTGTGTTCTGTATATATGACTAAATGTCGTGCATTTGGGTGCAGGAGAAGGAGGCTGGGTGGACCTTTTGCTTCTATTTTTCTTCATGGCTTATTCCTCATTATGGCTCTTCATAGCTCTGAACATGCTGGTGTTTCAGCGGTACTTGAGATTGCCATGTTTTGCTATGTAAAATTAATAAAATCAAGAAGGAGAAAACAAGACGAAGAAGCGAGTTTGCCAATAATTTGTCTTTTTAGTTTTGAGACGCTCTCATCACCTTTTCCATGTCCTGCTCCCCAATGGGCAGCACGCAAACCATATTGACGGAACAAATTACCATTAGAGAGTAGCGCTGAGGAAGGACGAAACTCTGGTAGAAGCATTACTCGGGACTGCAAAATCCTGCACAGAGCGAACATGTCAAACACCGTGTAAACATGACTTCTGTATTCTCCATCGTGTCGCGGTTAATCGGTGAGAGTTGATAGTGCCATGGAAAGTAGGAGTTAGCGCATGCTGTTCTGTGAGTAGCCTGTCAGGGACTTGAAAGCCATGCGGAGAGCCGTGGCACATGTCATGAAATACCGAGTTTTTCTCTGTTTGTGTAAGCTGTTTCCATGCAGTCTCATTTTTCTCACAAGTGGCGTTTTGAAAGCATTGTGTTTTGTGAAAAGTATCTGAGCAATTTTATTTCTGGATTTAAGGGAAAAATATCTTTATTTTACCCATTGTAGAAAAAATAGCTGATATATGCCCACCCACTCAAAATAAAACTCTGCTTTGGTGGATGTGAACTGGGCCTCCTGAGGACTTTCCTTTCAAGATAGACTGCCTCTCCCATAATCGCGATCCATAAGCTCCTCTTGGTAAGAGCTGCTCATGTTTTCCTTCAGAAGAGCTTCTGGGCTCCTGAATACCCAAGCTCTACTGACATCCACAAACCAGAGCCGCTGTGGCATTTGGAGGTAGAGTGGCTGACGATGCCATGTTCCTACCTGGAGCTAAGCTGTGCATGCCGTTTTCTGCAGAGTTTGATCTGCGCTATTAAGCGCTCAGTATTTTCTTTACCTTCATATTTAAGAACTGTTAGATGGAATTGTTTTTCAAATACGATTGCTCAGTCTCCATTTTCCAGATGACGTATTACAGTGTTAAATTTCTGGTTTAAACATCACCTATAATCTTAACCGCACACAGTTACAGAGCCCAACTTCACCCTGAGGAGTTTCTGTAGAGCAGGTGGTAGGATACTGGCAGCTGAATTTATGTTGTAAGGCCTCCAATTCGGTCGTTAATTCAGGTTTCCACTGTCTACTTCTGTGGGTAGAAACTAGATGTTGCCATCGGTATTCCTTCACGAAAATACAGGATAAAAACCAGACAAATGGTCACAAGTAAAAAAAACTTGGGGCTTTAATCTGAATGTTAGTTTTCAGTTAATGGGAGGGGAAGGGTGGTGGTTTGACCTACTACAGTTGAAATGCAATTGCGATATAGGATTTTGTTGTTTTATTTGTTGTTAATCGCATAAACAAGTGGAAGAAAGGATGGGGAGAGTAAAGTTAATTTGAGAACAGATAACTCTTCTGAGACAAATCTTAAATCTTGCTGAACCAGGGAGGTTAAAATAGTACTCACTGAGCACTAAATTTAACTTTTTCAGTATTTATTTCCTGTAGGCTGATTAAATTGTCTAGTCTCAAGGGAGCACCTTTTTTTCATATTGTGATAATGATTGGTATTCAATATCCAATTTAGGTTGTTTGTTTAATAATTCAATACTCGTGATGAATCTTGGTAAGTGAAACTTTTTGCATATACATGTGAGTTGTAGTTGAAAAATGGCTTAATATCTAATCTTAATAGTGCATATATACATTTATATCTTACATACTTGTGTTTTTCAGTA
This sequence comes from Theristicus caerulescens, assembly GCA_020745775.1. Classification (NCBI taxonomy): domain Eukaryota; kingdom Metazoa; phylum Chordata; class Aves; order Pelecaniformes; family Threskiornithidae; genus Theristicus; species Theristicus caerulescens. The sequence goes on along the minus strand of CM036561.1, from coordinate 120,195,927 downwards.
GATAGTACGATTCTGCAACACATGTTTGTTTACAGTTTCATAATTATGTTGCCAAAGTTTATGAGACACCAAGGGACAAACTTTAAATGTTCTATATGGTGCCCAGTAAAATGTTCTTAAGAGCTTTGGTTTTGAGAGAAAAAAATTCCCATAATGCCTATGAGAAGATAATGGCTATTCTTCAATCAAGATACTTCCCAGTCTCATGTGACCTTTTAACTCCCGAGCTATCAGATAAGGTTTTATAGTTAGCAGCTACATTCCCTCTCAAGAGAAAGCCCTGATAAATTAATTTGAATCTGAATTTTTCTTCACTACCCAGGGGTGTGTTGTAGGTATCTTTCATGAAGGATGACTCCAAAAGATGGAAGGCAGTTGGGAAGTTGCAGGCAATATTTATTGGGGCAGTGAAAAAAGGGTTATTTTCTCAAATGTGAATGTTGCTTGGATGAAGCCCGCTTTAGGCATTTGCATCTAATAGCTGCTTGTTTACATATTTGCTTTCTTTCTAACTTAAGTCACTTTAATCCGGTTACTGGAAACCGTATGTGCTGCAACTGAAAGGCAAAATGTCGTATCGCAGTGGAAAGCTGGACAGCAAACGGTAAGAGGGCAGCTTGACAGAGAAGCAGATGGAGCAGAGGGATGTAGAAAAGCAAACTGGTTAGGCAACATAGAGCCATGGCGGGGAGAAAGCAGCTGAGAGAGGAACTGAAGAAGAAAGAAGTACCTGGTAGAGGACGTGGTTGTGAGAAAATGTCATGCGTTGAGCCATGGAAAGAGAGGAGAAGTGTAGGGATTAGGTCAGGGGGAGGAAACCATGAGTGGGACGTGAGAGGCGTGAGCGCTGAGACGGGGTGGCTTTCCTCCGAAAGAAAACCTTGAAGACAAATAGTGCTTGTTGGCCCTGATAACAGCGTCTCTTTCGGGCTCAAGATTATTTCTTTGTTCAGGAGTAGCAGTTCCCAAAGGGTTGCTTACAATTAAGTGCTACAGATTGTGGTATTTTGGGTGCAGCTGTCTTTATTTAAACATATGTGCAGTCATGGAAGGATGAAATGGTCATGTAAAACAATCCCTTGCAGGGGTCTCGGGCCAGATAGGAGTAATGAGTAACGTGAAAGTACAGCTGCTAACTTTTAAGTTCATACAATCTGACTTAAACTTGTGTTTCTGGATGAGAACCTGGTCTGAATGAGTCTCTGATGCATTTCCACTTACTTGGGACAGTACCTGCCGAGTGCTTGAGCTCTCCCGCTGTACCTGCTGTGCGTTTCTGCTAAGGGCTCACTTCATTTCTGACTGTGGGTTTCTGCTTAAGAATATTACTGTGGGTGAAAACCTGGACTTTTCTACTGTGGAGTTTGACTGTATTGTACCAAAGCAAAAATGCTGACATGCTCCCAAACTGCAGTAACCTTTTATTCTTCAAGATTTTGAAAATTGGTATTGGTTGCCCCTTATTCTCCTCCAGAGTGCAGATTTCCAGCTCTGAATATGCATGCTGTGAATGCTGTAAAGCTTATAGGTCAAATGCTGCTTCTGAACCTAAAGAAGGATGTTCACAAAAGCAGACTAGATCCATCATACAACCGGTGAAAAGAGGGAGATTGCTCCACAGGATGGGAAGTTCAGTGGCTACATCCACTGCCTGCTCCAGCTTGCTTTCTAGAAGGACTGAGGACTATGCAGGGAATGAAGGAGAGCAGTACATTATGCTAAAATGATTATTTGTGAACACCCTTCGAAATAAAATAGTCCAAACACTGTCATTTACAAATTCCCAATTTGCTTTCCACTCATGTGGCTTCAGCAGCATTAGTTAAAGTTGGCTGGTTTAGCAAACATATTTTGTCACTACATATATTTGCTATTACATTCTTCAAGTGTAAATCATGGAAAAGTAAAAGCATTAAGTGGTTGAATAGTAATAAAAATATCTCAACTCGGTGTTCTAGAGATGATATATATACAGCCATTTACAAAAAGGGAATAAAATGGAAGAAAGAAGAAAAGAATATCAATTGGGAAAAATCTTATATGTTCCTGGCAGTTTTTAAAGCTGCTGTAAGTTTTAGTAGTTTCTTTTTCAACAAAAGAAACTAATATTTTTTCAATTTAATGAAGTTAATAAGTAGGTGATACTATACAGAATTTTAAGTAACAGCTGAGTAAATGCTCAAAGCATTTCTTGCTTAACAAAATAGAAGCTGATAATTTAGCTTTTAAAAATATTCCTTTGGGATGTAGGGAGTTTTCTTATAGTTTCTAGTCTTTTAGAAGATGTCCTGTGAATAAACAGTATTTTGCATCTTTTCTCATGGACTTTGTTCTTTCTGATGAGCTTTTTAAATGATGTTTTAAAGTGGAATGTGTGATCCTTTTTCACTGTATTTTTTAACAGAATGCTTTCACGTGTGAGTACAATCCTGCTCATAAATGGTCATCGTCTGTATTAAATAGATGTTGTTAATAGAAGATTCTTAATGCAATCACCAAGCATCTTAATTAATATTGGTAAAACCTGGTTTATACCTTGGGAAATACTGCAAGGTTCAGTTCCAGCTTGCTGGCTCTTTATCAACCATGCTTAAAGCTGCTGGCCATCAGGGTCTTGTGCCTCCCGTGCCTGTACTTAGGATTTACCTGTTGAATATGATTTTGATGACACATTAATGAAAGTTCATGTATGGAATAATAATTTTGCACCGTGGCAACGGTATCAAAACATTACTGCTCGTCTTGTACTCATTTTCTTTTGCTGGCTAGAAAAGTGGTTTGTGACTGGGGACTCTGAGAGACTTGTGAAAGCGGAGAACTGATTTTTGTTCCTTTTTTTTTTTTCTTCACTTGATCTATAGGCTCATCATAGGTCAAAAGTCCCAAGACAGAGAGTATGCATATATTAAAATTAACTAGAACTCTCCCTAAATAAATAAGCAAAACCCCCAAATAACCCAGCTGTGACAGAAAGATACGTGGAACTTTTTTCTCCTCCTCTCAATAGTAGCTCTACAGTTCTCTCTCGTAGCAGGTTAAATTGAGCCCACTGGGGTCATTGGGACATTTTTCTCTGTAAAGTTTATAAAAACACCTACTTTCCTCTAATGATAGACGCCGTTTCTAAAAACATAAAACCTCTCGTGCTCTGGAGCCAAAAGCGTAACTGGAAGCCTGGTTTCTAAAAGCGCTGTTCGGGGCAGGTCGGCGTGTGCCGAGTCCCACACCGGGCCGTTGCAGCAGCCCTTCGCCGGCATCGCTCGCCTGGGCCGGGCCGCTCCTGGCGAGGGTGCTGGGTACGGAGACCCATGGAGGTTAGCTGACAGCCTGAAAAACTGACTGGAGGGGGAAGGTCAAAGCATCTGATAACTGGGGCTTCTAGTACTTTCCAACAGTAACTGCAAGAGGTATTAATTTTGTCTGTCAAAACAGACTAAAGCAGTATTTAGGAGCTGAAGATTATTCATTTAAATTATGAAAAGGCTGAAGTTACAGTGATGGATGTTTCGAAGGATGCAAGAGGGGACTAAAGTTATATTTAAATATGAATCCACTGTGAAGCTGTCATAACATCCCTTACAGTGAAAAGTGAAATTGCTGAGCTGCAAGATTTGTTTTCTGAAACTATACTTAGGACATATCCAGTCTTCTGCTTCTACGGTATTTCTCAGATTAGGGAATTTAATCTTTTTAAGCCTGGCTGTTTAGTCAGTCCTGACCCTCGTGGTGGTTGTGGCATGAGAGCTTTCCATGCAGCTCTGAGTTGTGGCTGGGTCCCATGGGAGGAGCTCTGTAGGTTGTATGAAAGGGGCTTGAACCTCCAAATGGACATCATCTGGAATTATTGATTTTGAAGAACAGGAAATACAGGTTAAGTGCATTTATTCTTCTCAGGAGTCCTTTGCGTCCACCAAGGGTTGAATTTATCTTTATGAAAGGATGCTTTGCGTGCCGGATGTAATGCATTTCAAATCTCAGCTTCAATGAGATGGCAGTGATAGAGTATATATTAATATCTTCTCTGTTATAAGACAAACATGGACTGTTTCATTTCTAGTTCAACTTCTTTTTTTTTTTTCTTCATTTTAAAGAACTATCTTAGGTGCTTCAAACAAATATAGTTCTGTTCTTTTAAAGATTAATTGGGAAATTGTAGTGGTGGAACATATAATCTGATTGCATTAGTAACTGTTGACTTCACGCTGCCGTATGAGATGCAGTTACTGTGAGCCCTGATGGAAGTTTTCTTGAGTTTGTTACAGGAGAGGTAGGCAATGATTGTGGTAGTGGTATCAGCCTGTGGAGACGATCCCCCACTAACACCTACAACTGCTTTTTGGGTTCTTTCTTATAGGACCTGTTGCAGCTTTTATAACTATAATTCTTTTAAAAAGTGTCTCATAGATACATTTCAAGTGGTGTACTTAAAATTTGTAATGTGAATTGAAAATATAGATACATTGGTGTTTCTTCTGGGGGGAAAAATAGAGACAGGGTTTTTGGCAAATCTTCTTTTGTCACAATCTTCCCTTTATTTGCTTCCTTGTGATTAATGTTCCTTGTTTGTTTGTTGGGTTTCTCTGGGGTTTGTGGTTTGTTTTTTTTTTTTCCTCTGGTCCCCTCCTCTTATTCTGTTTTCTAATTGTTGATCTTGCAGAGGAAAAAAAAAATTATCACGAATGGAGCAGGCAAAAAATCCATCAGCTAGTAAGGAGTTACTGCTAACAGATCCATGCTTCTGGAATATTTAAATTCTTTCCCCATTTTATTCAGTGCAGGTTTTATTAGCGCTTCAAAAGTCAGAACCTTCAGGATTTGCAAGGTACTTTGCTGCAGCTTTCCCCATCTTCTAAGAGAAGTAAAGTCTAGGAAAAACTTGGGAAAGGATTAGATAAAATATCCTCTTAATTGTTTATGATAAAGCAATTGGGAGTGGATAAGGATATGTGAGGACATCTTATCTAAGTCTACAACTTTTAAAAGCTTTCATTGAGGTGTGTTGTCCTATTAGATATACTTGATCCCATTAACATTGCAGCCTTCTAAATGTTCAAAGCCGGGTTTTTTTGAACAAAGGTTGTGAATAAGTGACTTGCATTTACGTAAGTAGGAGGATTCTCCACCCTGGGAGTCTACACCTCGATACTCTTGATTAGATAGCTCCTTCAGGAGAGCGCTGCAGACTCAGATGCAGACATGGTGTGTTTGCTCATCAAGATACTACCACTTTCTGCAGTTCTTTGCAAACTAAGGGAATTTTTAAAGACTTCATGGCTACAGACAGCTTGGCACAGAAGGAGACCTTGTGAAAAGCATGTGTGTTATCTTGCAACAAAGTGGTCTTTTTTTAAAAGACATGACATATTTCTCTGAGAAAGTGCATGGTTTGCCTTTTGGTAAAGTTTACATAGTTTACCTTTCCATGTTTCTGTGCAGATTCCAGGATGCTAAGTATTGCTATGGTATTCCCCTCCCTGCCCAGTTTCCATTATTAAAAGATCAGTGAAAACAATTAGTTAAAAACTTGTCCTGGATTTCACAAGTTTCCTTTTTGGAGAAGGATTACAGTTTGTGTCTGTGGCAAGCCAGAATTTCTCTTTTCCACCGTGCACACTACAAAATACAAAGCTGGCTGATTAGCAAATTCAGCAAAAATAAAATATTTTTTTCCAATATTTTGAGACTTTTAAGTGCCAATATCTCTCTTACTAGCACCAATCCTTGCTTGTTGGTTTTCCACTTTCTGCAGCGATCGCAACGTCTTCTAGTAAGAGTCACCAGCATACTCCCACCCCTTTCTTGTACAGATCAGATGGCTTTGCAGTATTAGTAGAATGTAAACTAGCAGTTTAAATGAGATTACTGGGATTAGTCATCTGGACGGAGAAGATTTAAAGTGGCCTTGATTGAGGTCCTTAAAATTATGAAGTAGACAGTAAAGCCATTATGGTCAAAGAGGAAGAATGATAAAAAGAAATTAAGATGCAAGGAAAGAATGGATTTGTTTTATGTTTTGTGTATTTCAAAAGAAATAAAGGCATGATATTACCTTGTATTTTTCTGATCAGCATCGAAGTTTCCTTGTGGCAAGAGATAAGAGAAACGTACCATGAAATAATTACTTTTTAAAAAGGGAGTTTCATAACACTAAGAAGTACTTTTGCTGTGGAAATCAAGTGGAGGAAAACACGCATACTTACTCTCTCTAAATATTTTTATATACGTGTGTGTATAACAGACTTGTTTGAGACCTTTCATCTCAGTATTTTTATATAAAATAGAGCACTTCAATTAGCAGCTTATGCTTTTTCTTTTACGCCTTTTCTGTTTTAGGGTTCCATTCTCCTGGTGTTATTCTTCAGTTTGGTTTCCACCAGTGTTTTTCTACACTTGAGACATTTATCTCCATGTTTTCCCAGGGTTTCTCCTTTCTTAGTGTGGACTACTAGAATAATTTTGTTTTGGAGACGTGGCAAGAAAAGAGCGTGGCTCCTAGCCTAGTTTCCTCTCCGCGTGCATGGACAGCTCTCCTGTGCTTGAATTACTAGCTTCTTTTGGTGGGAAAGAGAGTATTAAGCCATCCCAGGTGGTGCAAGTTTTGCTTTGCCATTGCTCTGGGCAGCAAGCATTGGACCAAAAGACTGAGTAGGAAATACAGCTTAAGACTCGGTGGAGCTACGCAGGTCCTGTGTAATCAAGACTTTGCAGTACTGAAGTAATAAACTCTTCCCCCGATTTCACACCTCGGAAGTAGTCTGCGCTGAGTTTTATTCTTGGCTTGTGGTTTGCAGTTTCCACCTCTTCAATCTGATAGCTGTTGTCTAAGGAATATTAGAATTAGTCTTCATTTTCGGTCGTTCCCTCTCCCTCACGTGCAGTATCAAACTGTTGCCACCCAGTATTCATGTGCTACCACGTGTAGCCTTTCTCCTTTGTTCTGCTGTAAAAAGTAAGGGGTTTTTTTCGTTGTAATTTTCAGTAATTAAACTGATTAGAATTAAACTGGTGGGGAAACTGCATTTGATACACAGGCAATACAGAGAAGGTAAAACTCATCTAACTAGGTTCCTTTCCAGCCTTCAGGCTTTTAATAGCTAAGTTAATTTCCTAGAGGAATATGGGCTGATTGAAGGAAAAACTATAATCATTAATTGCAGTAGATTTAATTTGTTTGAAGTATAAAGAAAAGACTGCCTGAGACTTTGGGGGAAGAAAAGAGCCGTGCTCCTGCGCAGTCACTTATTCCAGCCAGAGCAGTATGTTTTTTCCTGCCCGTAACAAATTCTGGTAAAATTTTTGGACTGTTGGTGGCTTTTATACATATCCTACCAATATGTATAGATCTTAGATCACAAGATTATTAGAAATAAATTAACAGGACCTCTGTTGCTGCAAATCATGACCATAAACTGATGCTATGTATTTAGTAGTGTAGGTTTCGTGTTGTAATCTATCTACCTGATGCTTCAGGGACATAATATCTTCTCTAGCTATCCACTGAACCGTTTCTTTGCTAATGTGGTTATAGAATATGAAATTGCTGTAGTTGCCTTCCAAGAGAAAACAGAATTTTCCATATTCAATAAAGCAGGGGGTTTTTTTAATTGTCATTTAATTTCTTTCTCCCTGATGATTAGAGTATGAGACTGGTGTTTGGGGGCTGCTCTGTATTAATTGCCATTAGAGACATAATTTTATATAGAGCTTTAAAAGATTATTCATCTTTTTCTTTTCCGAGGAGCTATAAAAACATGCTTTACCTGCCTTACAGATACAGTTATATATAGGATAAGATGCCTGTAATATCCTTCGTCATTACTGGTCTCTATATTCATATAAGCAACATTTGTACTTTGCCTAATTCTGTCTTTGTTTTCTCAATGCATTTTTCAAAAGTACTCAGCTGACTCATAAAGCAGTATTAAAGTAAAGTAGTAGTATTAGAATAATGAAATGAAGTGTTTGCTATGCACAAATTTGATTACAGTATCCCTGTTTGTGTTTCCTAGATGTGGAATAGATTCGCTGTGAGTTACATACTAATCCTGGATGCCAAAGGTCTATATGAAAGCTTGGAGCTTCTTAAGATTTTGAATGTTCCCGCTATAAAGTGTAGAAGGAATGATAACTCGTTAAAATACCAACTTACTGAGAACAAGTTATCAGAAAGTTGCTCTAGTTGGGCTGTTTACATTGCAGCATTTGGGAGAAAAATAACTAACATTGTACTGCAACACATTCATCCTAGTGTGGTTTTCGTGCTACATGTATTTGTCTCCCTTTTTGCCTTACAGAAAGATAGGTAAAACGAAAAACACAGACGTGTAGGATTTTTCTTTTTTGGCTTTGTTTTCTCTGTCTTAAGCTCCGATTAGCGAGCCACAGTGAGAATACCTCCAACAATTAGGCACTAAGGTAAACAAAAAAGCTTGCGATTGAGTTGTAGCCCAGGCAAAGGGTCAAACTTGTTCGCCTGTTTGTTTTACCTGGTGGTACAACTCTTGAGTCAATGGGCAAACTGTTACTAGAAGCAACGAAAGAAAATGTTAGCAAAAATAGCAAGTACAAGCAGTTCTTGCGGTTTTGGGTAGTGGTTATAGCTGAAAGGATTTGTGGTGGAAGTGCTTGTGGTGATGATGGTAAATTAACCACAAGCATCTTTGCCACCAGAGGGTAAATTCACATCATCCGTTTTGGGTTCACAAACACAAATGTCCTGCATCGCCACCTGACAGTGCCTGCATCTCATCATTGGCCGTTTAGGGAAATCAGCCTTCCACATGTCGTCTTCTGATCTGCATCCAGAAGTCATTGCTGCTCTAGAGAGCTCAAATACGTTGTCTAATGGGAACAGCCCTACACGACAAGGTAGCGTGAGTCCTGCTTGATAGGGGCAGGCAACATTTCCATATCTAAATTTGACCAGTGGAATTAGCAGGAAGCAAGGGTGAGAAATTTTAGTGATGATGCTCTGGTGCATATACGATGAAGCTATTGATTAGGTGTTGCAGCTCAATGGTTTTTCTTTCTGCATGGCATTATCGGTGTGCAACAGTGCAGCCGGCCTACCCTCCTGTTGCGCTTCAGAGAAAATGAAAAATTCTTGTCCAGCCTAACCTCAGTAAATTTTTCATCAAAGCCTTAATACCGCTTCTGCCAGATATTATCTGCTTGAATGCACAACCTTATAACAACAGTGCCTATTTACTGCATTTTTTTTTTGATAATAGCTTTAATCTCCTTCATCATTAAGAAGTGTCTGTAATCTTAGTGTTAAAGAGGTATCTTGAGAGTATAATAAAACTGACTCCTTGCTTTATTTCTCACGCAGCCATGGGGTACCCAAGGAGCGGGTACGCAGCGGATCTGCAGGCAGATAAGGTGCAGGGCACTGTTTGGGAGGCAGGTAACCAAGCAGTGTGGCTCCAACCTGGCGATTGTTGAGATAAATGATGAACTGTGAGCATCCACAGCTAGGAAAGATTAGAAACCCCCAACAACCTGACAGGAACAAAGAACTGTCCCACGCAATCTGAAATCCTGTCATTGCCAGGGATTTCATCTGGCCTCTTGGCTTTCTCATGTCTTTGGAAGTATCTACAGGCCTTCATATCATTTTGATTACTTGTGATCTCCCTTTTCTTTAAAGTTCCTGAATAAAGTTTTTTAAGTTTTCAGGGCATGTGAAAATGGTAAGCTAACAGTAATTTTTTTTTTTTCTGTATTTATTCAAACGTTAGATTATGTTTCTCCATTTTAAGACATGTCATGGATTGTATGTTCCATGAACAATAAAATGGGGAGGATAATTGATGTCCCCCTGACTAAGCTGACTTACTTTCATCATAAAAGGGACAATTTCTGATTTCTCTGATAGAGTAAGTTGCTGGGTACTCTTTATTCTCAATATCTTTCATGGTCTCCTCAAGATTTATTTTTTTTTTAGCTTATAGTTGGGGACTTTTTGAAACAATCAGTTAAGATAAAGCATGGATAGTATATTTGACAACAGTACAACAGAAAGATTTGGGACAGTATTCTTATGGACAGTGTAAGATGTCCAGTCCATATTTTATTGTAATGCATTATTCCTGGTTTGACTGAAACACTGAGGTTACTAAGTTCCACTTTCCCTTATAAAGGAATGACCGTTGTTACACAAATATTTAGCCCTATAGCAACAGTTTGGGCCTATGTTTGAAAACAAAAAAAGTGCAGTAAAATACATAACCAGATTCTCTGTTTCTTCTGTAATGTGGCTCACGCTGACCACAGTGGGAGCCGCTTCTAATTTCAGGCTATATAAAGAAAGGATCATTAGAGAGGTTATACAAGACGTTCATATGCAGAGCATGTTACATTCACCCAGCTGGATACATTTTAAAGCAGACCTTACTTCAGTGCTTTACTTGCAGCCTCTTCAAATCCTACATGTCTGCGCTAGCTGCTTGCAGGAGCTTGTAATTCATTGTCAAAATCTTTCTTCCAGGCTGCTCTTGCAAAAACAGTGCAATAACACCTTGCCTTCCCCTAACTTTGTGGCAAAATTTGCAAGTGAAGTCTTGTCTGCATAGCTGGAAAAAAGTGCGAGGGCTGTTTTGGTAGGGCGTGAGGTGTGCCTTTTTTTTTTTCTCCCTTTCTTTTTTCTTCTTCTTCTTTTTCTTTTTTTAAACTCAATATTGATCATGAGTGTTAATACCCTAAGAAAAACCAGTGGTGTGGGCGCTTACTACTTTTACTCCAAAATATGCCCGCTGAGGTCAGCCCTGCAGCTGTAGCCAGGCTTGACCTTGCTTAGGCTGCCTTTGAGTAAATCTGGAGCACCATGGGGTGTGCCTGCACCGCTGGGTACGCCTGCACCGCAGGGTACCTCGTACGGCTGGTTACCCTACGGAAAAACACGCTGTGCTGCTGTCAGGGCAAGGCCCCAGGTAGCTTCTTTTCAGCAGTGGCCTTTGATTTCATAACAAGTTAGGGTTTTTTATTGTTTTGAAGCCTGACATGTTGAATATTAATGTTTCAAGACCGAAATATGTTTAGTTTTTATCACCTTTTGATCTCTTTTGGATTTTCAGAGCATAATTGTTGCTTTATTAAAACTTTTTGCACTCAGACATTTTCCTCCTTGAAATCAAATCTTACACAATTATTTCCTACTGAAGGAAATTGAAATGAAATCTTGTGATTAGCTACACCATAAGTACCATACCAATGGGGGGAGAACAAAAATCTCATAGGTTAGTGTTCTTGTGTACAGGTAGACTTTGGGAGGTTTAAGGCTGGTTGTAATTTTGAGAAGACAAAAGCAAAAAAAGCACAAAGAACGTTAATTTTTTTCTGTATGCCAGATAACATGTTCTAGTACCTTTGGGATACTGGAAAGATGCATGAATTATATAAATTTCACTAATTATTTTGAAATAATTACTACCAAAACTGCTTTTCTAATTGTGCAGGTAGAACTTAGGACTACCTCTTATTCTATTTTGCGTGGGCTTTTAAATATTGATGATGACTCTACTTAAATGGATTAATTATATACTGCAGCACTTTGATTCCCTTTAATGTTGCATTTACAAACCACACAAATGGCCCAGGTTATGAGATGAAGAATTGGCTGTAGGAGACCTGAATATTTTTTTCCTCATTATTCTGCCCTGAAATACGTTCCTGTTGCTTTGTGTTTCAGCTCAGCTATATTCTAAAATACCTTGATGATCTAGAAGGCAACTTTAAGTGGTTGAGCAAACCACAAATTGACACACAAAATAGATGAAATCTTAATTCATAGCTTTCCCTTTAGCATCTGGTAGTGTGTGTGACAATTTATCAACCTGTGTTTTAGAATGAAATTATTCCTGCTTTGTGCCTTTCTCACGTTTGCCAGAAAGAATGAGAGGGACGTGAAAAACGAGCGGGCCTTCTGCAAAGGGGTTCAGGCAAAACGTGACCATGGACGTTTCTGTGCCTACCAGCCAGTTTTAGCCTTTTCTAGCTCCTTCCCTTCAAACTGCAGCTTCTGATTCACCAAGTCTGTCGTCTTCTCCCTCCCAAGGATGAGATCAGCCTCATCAAACAGGTTCTTCTAACTGTCCTTCATGAGGTGCTGGTGGGAAACCTTTTCCTTTTGCATCGCTTTCTTTCCTTTGATTTGGAATAAATGTTTCTGTCTAGCTGAAAATAATACCGGTGGATGGGTATGAATGTGTGAACTGCTGGTTTTGCAGGATTTCACCTGAAAATGTTTTGCAGAGTTGTGTTTGGGACTGAAGATCTAATGAATACCATTCTTAAAAACCAGTTCATTTGGTTTTTCGGATAGTCTTTTAAGTTACACTTCTTGCTGTGTTTGACTGACTTCCCCACCAAGAAGCAATTGTGGTGATTGGAGTCCTCAGGCTACTGTAAAATTTAGGCTCCTTTTAAAGTTGGAGCCTAATCTTCAGTCCATATGGAAGTTTATACAGCAGCGTTTAGGAAGTACTCTAGGCCAAACGCTTTCTCTCATGTGTTTTTCTCAGTATGTGTTAGACAACTTCAGTTTCTGTTAATTTTCTCTCACTCTGCACTAAAGCAATTAGTGTATTTCACTGTAAGGTAAAAACCTGTCATTTTGCTCCTTCTATTTTGAAGGTATGCCTCCGATGGACTCTAAATTTTAAATGCCAGGCTGCTGGCTGTGTGCTTATTTCTGTACTGTTTTCACAGTACGCTGCTGCTGCTGAATGCTGCCTTGCCCGAGTTCAGTGCCTCCATTGCTTTTGTGGTGTGCTTTTTTGGTTGGGTTTGGTTTTTTTTATTCTTGGAATCAGATTTCAGACATGATTTGCATACGGCTGATTAAGCTTAATGGGTGTAATATATAACTTTTAAAAATAGCTTTCTTGCGTAAATGCACATTATATATTGAGTTGGTAATGTATTAGAAGAAGAAAAATAACTGAAAAGTTACGACAGTTATTGTTTCCTTATTGAATTCAGAATGTTGTGAAGGCAATTTCCTTGACAGGATCAACTCCAGAGCACTTACTAGTGTGCTGTGGTTTTTTTCCCCTTAATCTACCTATGAAATACCCTTTACAAGCTTGGAACTGGAGATAATGACTACTTTATTTGCAAAGATGGCAAAACTTAGTTTTAACAATTTGTTCTCTCTACAGAACTTGTGAGGGGGGAACAGAATAGCACAGGTTGTGTGACTGGAGTAAACCACAAAGCCATTTTATTGGGTCTAAATACAAAACCTGTGCTTCTGATTGCACAAAGCCTCCCGTTAGATTTTAGTTATCTTTAAAGCAGCACAAATTTGTGGTGTACATTTTCAGTATCTGGGAAAAAAGTAAGTCATGGAAAATTCGGTCTCTTTCTTTTGTCTCCCATTTTGCTAATGCAGATGATGGAAACTTCATAAGCTGAATTGTTTGGATTCATTAGGTCATGCTTCCGGACATCTTGAAGTTAGTACTTTTAGTTAGTACTTTTTACTAACAATAAAATAAGGCTGGGTAGACCTTCACTTCTGTTTATTAGAGGTTTTTAATGGGCAGAAGAGGAGGAGATTTCTTTATACATGGAAGCCTCAAGTCCTTGGGTGTGTATTGAGAATACGATCTGCTCTTGATCACCTGCTAAAAACAAGCAAAAAATCTTTCGGGGCTAAACTCAGAATTAGGAGCCTTCAGAAGCAGAGCGGATCAGGGCCGACACGGGGATTGCTCCAAGGAGCTGCGGTGTGAGGGCCGGGGCATGCAGAGCAGCCAGCCCTCCACAGGGACTGGCCCACCATGCGCGGCCGTCTCTACAAGGCTCCAGCTTGTGTGTGAGCCAAAGTGTTCAATCCCAGTTCTGCTAATGGGTTCAGAGGGGTGAGAGGCCAGAGGGGTGAAAGGCCTTTCCAGGAATAGAGAGAAGCAACTTGTTTGTAGAAATCTCCTGCTCCGTAGAAAACAGTTGAATAAGTTGCTGCTGCCCATATTATGGAGCTCTTTCTGATGCATGGTTGCATGCAGGTTATCGTCACACCTTCCATATTGAGTAAGTATCTGAAGGCTGTATTTACGGGAGGCATATAGGTGTCTGAAGATGTTAATAGTGGTGCTTACTGATGTGCCTAAACGTTTTAAGTTGATCTTATTTTGTAGGCTGGCTGGTTTTCTAATTTCCAGTAGTCTCTGCTTTGCATCATTAGGCACTTACATAACTTTGCAAATCTGGCCCAGTCTGTTATTATAATGTTATTTTACCTCTCCTGATTACTGCGGCTTTGTGTGCAAGAAGGTATTTATTTTGAGTAAAGTTAATTATAGTGGTGACTATACTGTAGTATATTGTATATGGCTGTATTTTATTTACTATATATACTTCAAAATTACTTCATGATCTTTAAGCCTAAAGCTTTTTACTTTAAGGCACCAAAACACATCTTGTGTTAAAAATGGTTGACTGTATCAAGGTGCAGTTGTTAGCTCACTCTTCTTCTCTCTGCTTTCTTTAGAAAAGATCAGACAAAATGCAGTGACAGGTAAGGAAGTCTCACAAACCACGTAGAAGAAATGTAGCTTCCTGTTCCATAAATTACTGGTACTCTGCTCACCAGCTGCCTGTTATGATGTTTTATTGATGAATAAAAATGGTGTCTGAGGCAATAGAATGTCTTGCATCTTACAACATTGCCAGTTATAAAGATGTCTTCTTGAATAAATTTCACAATTAGAAAGTATTGACAAAAATATTTAATCTTTTTTACATCAAAATAAGCTCAAACATCTGCTGCCAAAGTCAGACAGTATCAAGTAATCTTTTAAAAGTATTTTTTTATTATACTGACAGATGCATGGCTGCATGACATAGATGTCAATTTAAGTTACTAGTGCCATTAATACTTGACAAAGACATGCTCCCAGAAGAATTTACGTTTTTAAAATGTTGTCAGATGAGTATATGCCAACAAAAAGTAACCAGAGTTATTCAGCTATGTTGTTAACAAAGCTAAAAGCATGTTATCTCCAGAGACATCACAAAAATTGGTATTCGCATCATTTCTGTTTTCTAAATTCCACAGAACTGACAGCAGAAAAAACAATTCTGTGTCTGCAAATGTCTGTTTAAGCAACCCATATATACATCCTTTTTCACTTTTTATACCTTTTGGCTTACAACACAGAAGGATTTTTAGTTTCATTTGAGGTGAACTTCTTCAGCATTCATTGCTTTCCACAAAATTTCAAATAATCCTACTTCTTGGCAAGAACGCTGTGGTACGGAGAACATTGAGGAAAATGTTCAGACTTGTGCCAGAGTTTCTGGTCTGCTTATTCAGTCAAAAAAGTGTTGGAAAGCTATATGACTTAACTCATTAAGAAGACTGAGGTTTAAAACATCCATGTCCAGTTCTTATTTGTCAAATATGCTGGTATATTCATTATTTAAATTTGTACGTTTTAGTAACCTGAGATTTCATTGTGGGTATTCCATAATGAGAAACTAAGCTTACTTTAAATTCTTTCCTCCCAGGTCTTTTATTTTTCTTTTCTTTTCCTTTTTTCCTCTCTCCCCACAGAAGCGTTTTGAAAGGAATTTTATTTCTTAGAGCAAGAGCGGAGTTTTCTGGGTAGGTCAGATCAGCATTCATGGAGTTTGTTTAGTAGTGCTGTCCTGGTGCTGCTCCTCTATGTGGAAAAGCATAAAAGCCTAGTCTGTTGAGGTGCCGAATCATTTGAAATAATGAATTTCTGGTTGAATCTGGGGTCATAAACATCTCATTAAGGGCTGAATCGTTATACTTGGTGATTAGAGACTGTTTTTTCTTTTAAGTGGATTTTTTTTTTTAGAGTGGATTTTTTCTTAGAGATGAGCTTGAACTTTGTAGAAACACTTTTTACTGCTAATGCTTCTAATGTACCTAATAAAAAGAAATCTAGAACTAAAGGGCTGAAAGCCATATTACTACTTCTGGATGTATTTCTGTTTGCTGTACTGAGGCAGACTGTGAAGGTGAGATCTGTCTCTCAAAATGCAGAGTTCAAGACTCTTTTAAAAGTAGTGGCGATGCGCAGCATCCCCTGTGCTGTGATTTGTCTCATCCTGAAGCCGCTGTTTAAAGTACACCACAGGAACTGGTCCCCAGATATGGCCGGGGTTTTTTTTATTATTATTTTTTATTGAAGCCTGCGTTACTGGTGCAGGCAAAAATATTTAAAAGTAGATGAGCTCTCATCTCTGCTGCCGCTTGTGGGCCATCGCTAAGTGAGGTGTTTTGGATGGGGCTTTATCAATGTGTGTAATATTTCAGCCTGACAAGGAAGTACGTAGTCTGCTGGCTGCCTGACCACTCTGTGTCATCACTCCTCTTAGTATAAATGAGTACATACTAAAATAATATTTCAAGGTTTGTATCGTGAGTGGATTTTCAGAATTAATGCCCAGGAATCTATTGTAGACTGTAGTTTGTAAGAAGGCAATTTTAGGAAGGTTGGGCAGGTCGACTTGAAAGGGTAGCGTGGGGAATGAAATGAGGTGGAAGAAGTCTTTACCTCGCATTTCTCTGGAGCCCCTCTTACATTTGTTTGTTTTCTTTTACCGTTCTTTGTCTTGGTAACTTGGTAGCAATTCGGTCTTCCTCTTTCCTCCACCCCAACTCTCCTCTGACTTGAGAATCTTGTTCTGCTCTGGAATAGTGAAATAAGGACAAGAGGTTAGTCAAGATGGATTTACTAGTTGTCTACAAATGCTGTGATGTGTGCTACCTAAGGCTGGGCACACCGTCAGTCTGGTGGGGGAGTTGTACATGCTCACGGTGCACTGGTGCAGCCTGGGGAGCAATTGGGACTACATCACTTTTGGAGAGTGAAAGCTCCTAGGGTCCCACCGCTGGTTGCTCATGCCTACCCAAGGCTGAACCTCTACAGCAGGAGCCTCTTTCAAAGTGTTTTGCAAGACTTGATCATTTGGGAGCACTGATGGACAAAATGCAGCTGTAGGTTAGCACCGGGGGACTGAGAAGAGAGGCAATACTTGCTCCAACATAATATGATGTGATTACAGCCATGGGGCTGTGCTGACCTCCTCTCTGAATCCAGGCGAAAATCCTCAGCTCTGGCTGGGGGAAAGTACTCTTTAGGTGGTGACAAGTTACTTCTTTAATGGTAAGGCTTTCCTAAAAATGGAGAGAGAAGTATATTTTATTGAACTTTTCAGGTACAACCCAAATAATCTGAAAATAAAAGTTCTTGCTTTTTGAGTGAGACATTATCTTTCTGGAAAGGATGCTGTAAATACAATTCTGTCATGTTCTTTCCTGGCATCATAGGAAAATGGTTTGATTTTCCTCCTAATATTCAAGCATAATGCTTAAAAAAAAAAAGGTGCCTATGAATTATTACTGCAATTTCAATGGCTGTAATAGATGCATTGCAGCCAAAAATCTGTTTGAACTGTTTTTGCTGTTTCTATGGAGAAGTGTGTGATGCTGAGTTATACTATAGGTTATTAACAAATTTTAGAAAGTATTGGAAAGATGAACATTGTCAGGAAAAGTTAATGAGAGAAACATAATTCTCTGAGAAGCCAGCGAATGAGAGTTTGCAAAGAGGATGTTGGCTGGGTATCAGAAGAAATTTTTTAGCAGTGGAAACTTTGGTTGCAGTGAGGTATAGCAGGTCTTAGCTGTGTCTCTTAAGTCTCTCAAACATAATAACTGAAATCCTAGAATTTGACTCATTCAAGAACTAGAATGGTAATTGCAGGTGCACTCTACAGTGCCAAAAAGAATAATCTTGAATAGCAGACTTATGGCAGTAGATGACAGATTGTTACTTTTATTTTCTTCTGGTACGAGGCATGCTGAATTTTTTGTCTCAGATACTTGTTTTACTACAGGGAAGGTGATGTTACCTGTTACAGGAGTCCTTTGGAAACTGCTGTAGAAATACGTGGGGCCGTCTTTGATGTCTGTCTTTAATAGTGAATTTCAGTGAGGGCAAGAGCAGGTAAATATAGAAAGATTGAAGTTCAGTGGCACTCTTTGCAATATGTCTGCACACATTTATTATTACTATCATTATATCTTTTTCAAAGGCAATTTATATATGGCAATATTTGTTCCCTGCTAGCACTCTATAAAGGATAGCCAAGAGTCTAAAGCGCTCTTGTTATGTTATGTAAAAGCAAATTAACTGTGACAGTGATGTCCTAGCAACATAGTTGATTCATGGGATATAGATGCATGAAAGTTAAGGATCTTGAGCTAATATAACAGTATGTGACAGCCAAAAGGGAGGATTTGCACTGTCGTCTCCAAACTCTGTTGCCCCATCTTCTCTTTCCTAGCCACACCATTCTGCCACTTGTGTATCTCTCCATGAGCCAGTTCACCTCAGTGATGTGTCAGAAATCTGAACGAAAAGGAATAGTGGATGGTTTTCAGCTGGTTTAATGAGTTGCATCTGAAGGAAGAATCCAGACAGCAAAAAGGAAGTCAGGCACTTCTTTGAAAACGGCTACAAATGGCTTTGTTTTAGAAACAAAGATTATTTGCCCCAGTTTTCTCCATCTAATCTTCCAGAGTTTTAGAACCAGACTTGGATCAGAAGGATGCACGAGAACGTCCCTCTAGGTCTTGGTCTGAACAATTCACTCACTCAGTGAGTGTAGTCCTAGGACTGTGGTTTGCAGTTTATTTTGATTTGATTTTGTCAGCTATGCTGGATATAAAGCTGCACATTTATTTCTTTAAAGAGCATTGTATTTTGAATAACATAAAGCTACTTCTTGAGTCACTGTAAGATAATAGTATTAATGGTATATGTCGCTTTATAAATCAGAGATCTTGGGTATGCTACTTTGATGGAAAATTTAGATTTTCAATGAAGACAGTTTCACTGCAGTGTCAGGAAAAGCTGGCTGCAAATAGTTGAGCTGAAAGTGGATGTTAAGTCAAAGATGTTTGTAGAGTATCTGAAAAAAGAAATGAGGAAGACCAAGGTAACTGTCGATTTTTTGTGAGAGTCTCAAGAAAATGATGGAAAAAAACAACAGCAGGGCGTTTGCTGTTTACATTCTTCTATGTAGGAAGCAGAGGGAAATCATAGAAACAATAATGTATAACAGTAGAAAGTTTGGATACTGGAAAATACCTAATTTAGTCTGTGTATCTTGCCATCTACCCTTGTCCTGGAGCAGGAAATGGTTTGATGTCTTGCTTCTTCTTTACTCATCAGCAAGCCATAAGAAATACCTGTGTCCATCCCTTACACTCTTGGTTTTATACTGTGTTTTCTCTATGTTACGATAGGACAGGGATTTGTTTCCCACACATCTAAAGGGCGAATACTTTACTCAAGGCAGGCTTAGAAGCCTAGGCTTTCCTTCTGGTTTTGCCGAGGCAGTGAAAGGAAAATCTTTGGCATGGCTCCAGTTGTGCTAGCTTAATTTGAAGGACCATCTTGTATCACCATGCTCTGAAAATTGCTTTCCATAAGTGATTTATCCATTTCTGGCATGGGTAGCTTGATGGTTACAGTACAGAGGCAATTAAGCATACTGAGTGAAATCCCAACTTAATTGCATACAATGGTAAACCACCCTTTTATATCAGTGGGGCCAAGGGTTCTCATTATCATCCTCAAAGTTCCCATGTCACAGAAAACAAGGAGAGCTAATCAAAAGTTGCATCAAAGTCTATTTAAGTTTCTTTAAAATGAAAGACTTTTACTTCATTTGGTAATCAAAAAGGAATGTGGTTTATAGAATTATAAATTAAAGATTGTAATTTCATAAACTATTCAACACATTAAGCTTTAATAATTGTATTACTGTTTTATTTATTAGCTTACATGTTCAAAGATATTGCAAAATAGTGCAAAGGTAAAGATTGTGATTACAATTTACATAAATAATTGTTTTTGCAGTAAATGTTTTCGGATAAATGGAGAGTAGCTGTTAATGAAAGTTACTGAAACAATGGAAAATCCGTGAAACATCTGTTTTGGTTCCATCTATATTTAGGAAGCTCAATGCTAACGATTCTCCTTCTGTTCTTCTTGCAGCTAATTCCAGCCTTCTTGGAGGTGGAGGAGGTGAGTCTTTTCTTAATGCTGTATTTATTCTTAAATAAATGTGAAATATATGCTGAGCAAACGTAGTGTTTAGTTGGTTATAAAACAATATATGATAAGTTCAAAAGGTAGAAAAGTAAAATTATTAGATGGGAAAACTCACCAAAGTCAATAACGTTTCATATCATCAAGAGGCAGGGTGGGTGACTGCTGCTGAATCTGGTTTCCCCACTGGATTGGACTAGGGCTGACCTGTATATGGGACTAACTGAAGCGTAAAGGAACTGAACTGCCTTATGTTATGTTGTGTTTAAGTATTTAGGATTTTTATTTAATTTACTTCAAGGGAACCTTGAATGCGTGTTAAATAAATAGTTTTTTTAAAAAAGTTAAATCATTAAAACATGGTAAAAACTCATGTTAGTAAATTAATGAGGTTTTATCTTTGCACTTTTTTTTTTAAACTTGGTTGCTTACCCCATTCTGCTTGCCAGAATACTCAAGTATATGTCAATACAAATCTTTGGTGCCTGTAAGAGATGCTACCAACATGTATATTAGTAAGACGGAGAGGCACAAGTGCACATAGTGGGTATTGTTTCCAAATGTATGGGTGCTGTAGATCGATGCTATTTTGCTTTTTGTAATACTATTGTACAGTGACCGTAAGAGCTTGCACAAGTGTTAACAATTCAGGAAAAAAACCTCATGAAGAGCTTGATCTCAGTTTTCTGTGACTTCCCCTGCCTCCCAGAGGGAAGTAAAAGAGCTCAGTTCTGGAAATTTCACAGTGCAGGAGCTGTACAGGCAGGGACTAATCTTCCTTCCTGGCTGGAGTTAAAAGGACTCGATGATCAGAGCTTACATATGCAAGGGTAAAGGAAAGGGCTCTGTAAAAAGACAGAAGATCGCTGTTGCTTGTGAAGCTTGAGGATAAGTCGTCAAAGCTTTTGTTTTAACAGCCTTAACTGAACAGGCCTCCTTTATTTGTGGACCATGAAAAGGTGCTTGACAACTGCACCAGGGTGTCTAAATAAAACAGTTCATGTTTCTCAGCTGTGTGTCTGGACATTAAAGTACAGGGAAGCCTTACCTGGTAATCCTGCTGGATTAATCTGTTTCTTTTGATTCGAGTTAGTTGTTTGCAGTATACCAAATTTTTCTTTGTTTAAAAGATAATCCTTTAAAAGGTAATCCTTCGCTAACCATTCATGTTCCTGTGGAGCCGTCTGTGTACCTCCTCTCCAGCGCTTGCTCCAAGCTGGTAACGTCAAAAAAAAAAAAGTATAAATCAATGCAAATGTTCAAATTCCAATCAGGTTCCCAGAGCACTGCTGCTGCTGAAAGGATTTGGCTATTGACTTTCTGTGGTATTTATTCAGCTGGACTGTACTTCAAAAGTTGGTGTCCGTTCAGCGTGGCACTAGATAACGTGGCTCTCCCTCCGTGACAGGCTGGACGAGCCCACGCTGTGAGTCAAGTCAGGATTTTTCCTGTATTTTATGTGTTAAAAGTGGGGGAGTTTCAATCGAGTTAATTTATTGGCAATTAAAAACACCTCCTCCCCGCCCACCCCCCACCCCCTGCCGCCACCCCGCCACCTCCTGGTTTCCCGCCCCCTGGGGGCAGGCTGAGGTGATGGCGGCACACGAGGCTGGGTCAGTGTGCTGCTGCACCTTCTCTTCCCCGTCTCCCCTCTCTCCTCCTGCCCTGGCATCGGTTGGGGCTTTTACCACCATTTCTTAAATAAGTTTTCCTCAGCGGTCTCGGGAAGCTCCTGTGGCCGGTTGAGTTTTGGCGCCCTTGGGGAACCAGCTGTGACCGGCTGCGGGCAGCACAGGGCGGCCCCGACGCCCTCCCACAGAGGAGGTCTCCCCGCAGCCCCCCGTGGCCGAAACCCCGAGAAACACAATCCCAGATCCTTTAATCTCCGGTGGAAGGATAACAACATCCCCCCTTGCTTGCAATGCAGGTAAAATACCAAATTTGACTATTTTATGGCTTACAGTTTGACTGCTGATGGTTGAGGGGCTGCGTTTGTGCTCTGGAGGTGCCTTGGGTAGGGTGGCCAGCATGTCCTCAGAGTGCACTCACTTAGGTTTTCCAGGTCTTTTGAGGAAAAATCCTGAGAATTTTGCTCCCAAAGTACTCCCAAGTTTGGGCAGCCGCCATGGGGTGTCTGTGGCTCCCTCCTTGGGTGCATGCATTGGCCGTGCCCTTTAGGAGAGGGGAAGGGAGCACGGGGTCTGCAGGCTGGAGCTCGCTCAGGGGAGCACAAGATGGAGGCACCCTGGCTGGCCCACCTGCCTGCCGCAGCCAGATGAAGCCCGGCGCCCCTACCTCTTGGGAAAACGACTTGTTACTGGCAACCTGCATTTCTCTGTCGAAGGGATCATTTCGTTTCCAGTTGAATGGGTTTGGATTTTAAATTCTGGATATATTTTTTCTTTTCTCCAGACGGAAGTGGTGGCAGCACTCCACGTGAAATATTGCTAGTGAATTATTAAAACTTTATTATATACGTAAACACCAAAAACTTCTTTTGATTGCAGATGCTGAATATTTATGATAATGCATAATACCAGTGTAGTTTCTCCAATAATGGGATTCAGATCTCTTCAGTAACACTCATTAATTTAATCTCTCTGTCACTGCTGGGGGTATGAATACATATCTTAGTTTTACAGAAAATGAAAAACAGAAATTTCTGCTTGTCCAAGCTTGTGCAACAGGTTTTGTGATTTTTGAGCTGCTTTTGAGCTGTTCTATGTTTGAAATCTTTCCAGAATTGAACACAAAATAGTTGGAAAAGGTTACTTGAACACCCTGATCTAATGTTTGCAAATGACTCAATATGTATGTTAAAACCATCTTCTGGAGGAGAACTGTTGAGGAACCCAATGGGCAATGTTGTCAGCAAAGGTAGCACGCTTGGTTGTAAGTTCAGGTGCTGGTGGTTTTGGGTGGCTGCTTATCATCCCTGTGTCACCTCCGAGCCACGTCAGGGCATCCGTGTGCTTCGACTTCCCAGAGCCAGAGTAATCATTTGTTCTTGCATTCTCCCTTTGAATGCTGTCTATTCATTTTCATGACTGTTTGGAATGGAGAGATAAAAGCACAAAAGATACCAGAAACAATTTTTCACAGAACTGTTTAATCATAAAATCGAGAAACCCACAGCAGACTCTTAGAAGAATCTTTAGTTAAATATAGATGTCGAAGGTTTCTTTCTGCTTTTCAAATAACTCTGAAGTTTCCAGGATTTCATGATGAGTTTGGTGAGTGAGCCTTTTTTCTTTTTCATTCTTTACTGTTTTTAATAATTGATTTTTAATTAGGAGGCATATTTCGCTTTCAGGTCTAGATTTATCACACATGCAGCATCTCACTGCTCCTGTTAACTTGCACAGAGCATTATGACTTATTTGTGCATCATGTATTATTTGTCCCATTATGTTCAACAGTGCAAAGGTGAAAATTATTAAGAAAATTACCTGCATTTGGAGGGAGTGAGAAAAAAAATTTGATATTTTGAGAAAAAATGACCCCTTTTAAAAATGTATCATGAAGTTTTGGCTGTTGAGAAATCGAAATGCCCTGTTTTGTGTGGCAATTTTTTTCTTTACATTCTTTTACAGCAATGTCAAGGAATGAAAGTATGTGATTTCATGCACTTTGTTAAAGCAAAGTGAGCAAGAGCTGACATTTCTCCTCCCCCTTACGGTGTTGGGTAGTCTGTGGGTTTTGGGGGTTTTGTGCCCCACTGTCCTCACCTTGTTTTCAGTTATTTTCCTTGGGGTTCATTTTTCCTTTACTTTGTTTGCTGACTGTAATCAAGTTCTTGTTGAGTGCTGATTTCTGGATTGGCTTGCTTTCTTTGACCTTAAGTTGAGGGTATATTTAAAATAGCAAACCAGGGATTATTTTTTTTTCCCCTCATAAGATTTTGTTGCCTGTGCTAGAGTTGAGGAA
This sequence comes from Theristicus caerulescens, assembly GCA_020745775.1. Classification (NCBI taxonomy): domain Eukaryota; kingdom Metazoa; phylum Chordata; class Aves; order Pelecaniformes; family Threskiornithidae; genus Theristicus; species Theristicus caerulescens. The sequence continues at coordinate 120,171,901 of CM036561.1, read as the reverse complement.
GAAGACATCGTTGTTTAGTGTGCCCTGTTACGAACATAATTTTTGTCAGCTCTGTACTTGAAAATGGTAATTTTGTCTTTAAAAACTCTTGAGAGGAGACAGGTTATATTCACAGGCTTTTGGAAGCATTGTTTGGACCCAGCTTAAGTTGGTTGCCCCAAAAGATCTGTCTGCTTTTCTGTTTCTTTCCGTCTCTCTGTCTCTCTCTTTTTTGGCCAGTGTAAGTATGTCTTTTCTAGGGCTTTTGCTGGCATGGAAAAAATTAATTCCTATATAGCCATAAGTACGTTAGCATATCTTAAATGTAGACCAGACCTACCTCTCCAGTCTGCCAAGATACAGTTTGTAGGCATGTCGTTTTAAGCAACTGTTACGGCATGGGGAACTTGTATTGTGTTCATGATCACAGTAGGGAGCTGGGTTTCTCTGTACAGTATCGGGTAGACTCCATTTTGAAAGTGGGATTTGCTTGCCTTCTTTGTTCGCCTTTACTTCTGTGTTAGACTATAATAGCGGAAAAAAAAAGTGTTTGCTCCTGCTAGAAAGAAATTACCACAGACTGACTCCTCTCCTGGAAAATGGGTTTATCAGGAGGGAAATGAGCTATTCAATGGCTGGAGTCTTTTGCTGAGCCTGAGCACAAAATCACGACGGGGGAGACGGACTTTGTGTGAGGGTCAGCATGCCACTTCAAAATACGAGCAGCTACGCTCGCCTACGTGCAAACATCTAGTGCCACATCAGCCCAGTGGGCTCTCCGAGATACAGGCATGGATCTGGCAGATAGGACACAAGGTTGGGTGGGCATCTGCACCTTCCCAGAATGACAACTGAGGGGCAGATACGTCACTTTGCCTGGGGCAGCTGAAATACCGCTAGGTACCAGTGTCTGAGCATCTGGGTTGTACCACTTGGGTCCAAATTGATGGAGGAGTTGTTTGTCTTCAAACATGGGAGCAGCAGGTGTGTAGCAAAACCATCATGGCTGCTGCTAATGCTATAGAAATAGAGGATAACTGCAGGTAGGGTGCTGCTACAAAGCCACTGGTGTTTGCCAGCCACCCTGTCTGTTTGTCCATTAATTGCAGACTGATGGATTCAGAAAGCCAGTGATTATCCAGTCAGTAGTGGCAGGAAGGAACAGCTGACATAAATATCTTTTCTTAACATCCCTCCCCTTGGCCAGGGATGAAGTTTTTATTCTCACAGCTGTGACTTAGATACCCTTCTGATACCCTTAGATATCATTCTGATAGTTCAATCTCTACCAAAAAAGGAGGTTTTTCACCGTCTGAATAGGAACTTGACATCAACTTCCATGGCAAATGAATATTTATGACCCTGAGGAGTGACAGATGTACAAGAGAAAACTGGAGGCAGGAATGAGACAACTTGCAAAGCACCCCATAGCAATGTAAAAGGAGAATACTTTAAATATTAGACTGGCCCTACGCTAGCCCATTCAAAATGTGTAACAGGAAGAAGACAAGCCTGTTTTATCCTGAACCAGGATGAGATGCTCTCTGTTTTGGATTTCACAGGGCTTGGGCTTGATATTTACATAATTTAAATGCAAGCGAAGCAAGGGTTTAAATCCAAAGTTCAAATTTGTGCATGACGTGCGCGTAGCATGAATGCATCCCTTGAGAGGAGAAGAAAGAGTTTGGGAAAGGAGCAGTGACAGGATTCTTTCATCAAGAAAATAAGCATTATTATTTTGTATTTTTTAATGTCGGTCTGTTGGCATTTTCTTGTATCATGTCAAATACGTTTGTCAGATTGGGGTGTGCTTGCAACAAATGGCTTCATGGAACAAATGTGCTTCATCTGGGATTTCAGCTAGCTTCAAAAGCTTTCGGTTGCTTTGTACACTGCGTCATCATATCTTAGGTATTTAGATAATAGCTATGAAGGTACCAAGATTTTCCTAGCAAATAATGATCATGTAGAAGAACTGATAATTTAAGGCAAACGGCCGTTTGCCTTTGTTGCTAATTAATCCCTTTCTGCTAGAAGATTGCTGCTGCAATTCTGTAGCGTTGTTAAAGTGTTTTATCTCTTTTTACTATTTGCATGCTGTTCTTTTTCATCTCTGTAAATATAGAGGGTTTGAGAGGGCTGTATCCGCCAGTTCCCCCACTGTGACAGTGCATCCGCCAATTAAAATTTTAATACTTATGCATTTATGTATTTCTTTCTGTACAGCTGTAATACTAGTTCCATTGGTAGCCCAGTAGCTCAGGGCAGACCAAAACCCTTTCAAGGTGTTTGGTTCAGCCCAAAATCTTGTTATTATTTATGAGCTTTTTGTTGGATTAGATCAAAGCAAATAGATTCCTCTGTAATTTAACCACTTTTATAGAATTTATTCAAACTTCCTATGTAAGCAAAGTCTTTCTTTACAGGTCAGTTATTCTTGAAATGTTTTTTCTTTCTTTCTTCAGTCTGTGTATGTATGTTTGCTTTTTGCCTTCTGTTATTGCAATGGATATTTCCATGTGAGTTTCAGTTCAGCTTTAATTAAAATTAGTGGATTTTCTCATTTTGTAGTGCATCTAGAGATACAGCAATGATAGCTCTATAAAAAAATAAACATAGTTTATTTCAAAAGACCCTTAACCCAAACTGCCATGACTGTATTTAAATGTGTGCTCTACTTTATGGAGTTTCTTTTTTTTATGTTTTTTTTTTGTTGTTGTTGTTTAAATATGATATATAATTTGCTCTTTGGCTAGATAGGGTGCTAACTTCCTTTCTCCAGTCATTTTATGCCTTCTTATAGTTACGGGTAATAATCATAAACAGGAAGTCTCTGGATTGATTTTAAGTATTTCTTAGTTGTTGCCTAATTGTATCCTGTTAATTACACTTTCCCAGCAGTTACTTAAAAGATAAATAAATTATGTTTTGCTCTTTACAGGAACTGATACAGGTATGTGCTCAGGTGTTAAGTTTCAAATGCATACATGTAGTTGTTGATGTACGTAAATGACTTTCCCTAACAAAGGACTCTCTAAAAATACATGTTCAGCCTGTGATCCTTTAAAGTGGTTCTCCTATTCCAGCCAGTGGTGTAGGAACATGACTCTATGTTTCTGGCATGAAAATAATCTAAAATTTAGTGTGTCCAGGCATACTTACTCGCTGCTGCCCTCAGCCTTTTACTATTGCTGCTGTGTTGACTTAATTAGGCATTAGAATGTGATGTTTTATTTTTCACTCATCGGTTACTGAATGCTGAGTCCACAACACTCTGAGCTCCCACTGAATTGTGAGGCCTTTTTCTTACTCAGATAGACTGTCACACTGACTCTCCTTGTTTTGTTTAATTCTGTTATGAGACAATTACAGTGTTATGTACCCACGACTAAAAAATGAACATATACAGTTCCTGCCAAATATATATATATGGCTTTCATATATACATACTTTTATATATGCATGTCACTATATATATTTGTGACTGAATCTTGCAGTCTTCAGAAAGGCAGACTTAGTGTGTGTGTGCGCACACACACATGTGCATGTGTATAAATAAAAATATGGCATTAATTTTGTTAGACTGGGAAAGACCTTTAGTTCATGGTCATTGAAAATTTAAGGTGCTCTTGATAAAAATCCAAGCCGAAAAGGTAGGCAGTTATGTAAGGAATGTCTTTCTTTTTTCCTTTTTGTTTCATGTTATGGGACAGAGCTGCAAATCAGGAGGAGAGCTCACAAACCTTCCCTAATCCACAGATATCACATGATGTATAAGGCAATTCATGGTATGTTTGTTACGTGAATTGGACATACAGTCTGAAAATGTTAAACACTTTTTCCACAAATAGACAACTTCTACATCTATGTCTCACGTGTATGTCTTGCATGCAGAAAATACAATTATTTTTTCATTTACCAAGGTGCTGCTCAAGCATCTTAGGATACTTCTGTTGAGACTCTCCCCCTGTAGTTGAAGGTGAAGAGCACAGCTCGAGGCTGAAAATAGAGTCTGGGAGTGCAGGAAGCGACACGTGTAGCTGTGTGCTACAATGAGAGTATAGGAAGTCAGGCATTCGAGTATATATATGTGCCAGTCTACAGAAGACAGTTTTTAAAATTAGGCATTCGGTTGGTTTTCTTAAAGAAAAATCTGTAAATTGGGACACCTGTCAAAGTTGTTCAGTTTCATGCCTAACAGTCTCGACAGTGTCCCTTTTGCTGAGGTAAGAATGAAGCGAGCGCTGCAGTGAAGATGTGTTTTGTTAGGCTCAAACAGGGGTGGTGGTGTTTTTAAATCTGTTTTTCAGATTTAAGGTTTACAGCTATTTTCCTGGTCCTGTAACAGGAGTACTGACTATTCAGTAGGAGGAAAATGTGAAATGCAATTTAACACATTTAAAAAGCACATTTATCTACTTTTACAGCTGGTATTAAAAGAAATAGAACAAATAAAATAAAGGAGTGATGGAGGTACTTGACTTGTAGACATAGAGGCGCTTTTTATTGAAGCTTTCATGCCGGTGTGCCTAAATATAAAACAAAGACCTTAATCAGTAGAGAGTTCCTTAAAAGTATCTCTAAGCCCTGATCTCCTTACTTGCCACATCAAATGTGTATAAATGATACAGGTGTCAGCAGGAAGGCATGGAAAAACGGCAACAACTATTTATTGATCCCTGTGGGTTATTCTTTTTAAAATGTGTGCATGTCCAATAAAATGAAAATACGGGCATTACATGACACTAGCACCTCCCCAGAAGGAGAGAGAAGATAGCTGTAACGATGTCTGCTGATGTACTCGGGCATGAAAACTCGCATTCCCCAAAGGTCAGAGACTGGAGGTTGTCATCGTCCTTAATGCTCCACCTCCTGTAATGGAAAGAATTTACAATAGTTTCTTCTTTTTGTTTCTAATGAAAGCAATTACTTCTTAGTCACCATATTTTCAAAGAAAATCTTGAATAAAATCCAGGATTAAGCTCCAGAGACGAGCAAAAACCAAGTATCGAAATTACTGATGTTATAGAAAGAGTTTACAACTCTCTTCTTGCCGCATAGAATGAAGGATTATGAAATCAGGTCTGCATTCACCTCTCACCTTGTATTTCAAATTTTCTGCTCTTTCCACAGAGCTTCACTACTCATTTATGAGTTGCTCTTTGCTGATCACATTTTTCCAAAGTTCCTTTGTTCTGTGCAAAACGCTTACAGATTATAACATGCAGCTTTTCAAAAGCCAAGAAAATCTCCAGCAGAGCAGCTGGCAAGATGGTTGAGTCTTGGAAAGATCTGTCCTTCTCTGTTTTCTGTGTGCCTGTCGTTGCAGTTCTCTTCCTTCCAGTTTTGAGAACCCTCTGTCAAACAGGCAGTATAAAGTGGAATGAACTTTTGGCATTATTAAAAAAAAATGAAATGTGGTCATTGCTAACGAAAGATTCTCTTATATAGGTGTAGTGGAAAACCTGCAAGTCTGTCTTTGCAGTTGCTCGTCTTTTCTAACTGATAAAATTGGATAGTAATGCAGCTTCCAGTTGTTAATTTTCATTCTCATGCCATACAGCAAGCTACAAATGATGCTCCTGTGATTTAAGAAAAAAATAAAAAAGCTTACACACACACCCCTCCCTCCCACCCTTTCTAGGGCTTCAAGTGTAGCCTGAATCACTTTGTAGATTCAATTTAGTCTTTATTTTTGAAATCACTTGTAGTGGGGGAACAGTAAACTGAGGTGTGAAGTAACCAGGGACAGGAACTGCTGAAGATGGCTTTGGTATGAAAGAAAACACATGATGAGCCTCATCCATATAAGCATTATTATCACAGAATCTAAATGCTCCACAAACCTTTGGTGCATTTATCCTAATTGCGCTGTAACAGAGAAGTAATGTTTTCTCCATTTTACAGTTGGGAAAATGAGACGAGGAAACCGTATGTTTTGCAAAAGGTCCAGATAGAAGAGAGCAAAAATCAGCCCTCTGAAGGCAAAGCATTAACTCACTGGGGTTTCATAATGCCTGTATCAGTTTTGCAAATAGGAATTTTGATTCCTATCTGGAAGGAAGAGGAATTTTAATTTTAGTACCAGTTTCATGGGCAGAAACAGGATGATATTTGGAAAAGAGAAAACATACTCTACTGAGAGCAACTTTCTGACAATTAGACCTTAATTGGTTATACAGCAAACTCTCTAAAGGAATGGCAGAAGGACCACCAACTGGAAATAACATACTGCTACATAACCAGTATTAAACTAATGGAGATAAAATTGAATATAGGAAAAATGTGACGTATCTGAGACTACCACTGTTAGTAATTCTAAATTAACAGTGATTCACTGTTTTATTTGTAGGTTTTCTATATTTAGAGAAGGGCTGTTTACTTTTATTTTGAATTTGTATAGTATTAATAACAAAGCATTTTAAAATCTTTTTGATGACAAGAAGACAGTCTTCTAGATTAAGAAAGTATCTAATTTTATTATCTACCAAATCTAGCCTCTTCAAACAGCAGAAGGATTCCAATGATTCTCCCATTAAAAATGCTACCTTATAATTATGTGTAATATAGTTGGGTTTTTTTTCTTTACAAAGTTGCCTTATTTACATCTTTTTCCTTGTTCTTATGTAAATGCCTTGTACTGTATAGGATTTATCATTCGAGTTTCTTTTAAAATCTTTTTAAAATTCAAAATCATATTTTTGCCATTTGGACTGACAGATCTGTAGTGTTGTAGTTTTGGCTACATATACAGTAGCAAAGAACAAAATATTTTTTGTCACACTTCTTCTGTTACAGTTCAGTCTGTTCCTTTTACATTATCAGCTTGTTTCTCTGGGCTTCGTAGAGGCATCTGTTTTAATTTTTATTGGGCAGGGCTGCAACTTAGCAAACTCATGTAAGCTTCACAAATCATTCACAAATGTGGATGATTAAATCAATTATGTCTTGGCTGAGTGATCTATGAGTGTCTTATACACACACAATGTTAGAAGAATGTTATTAAGGTGCAAAACCAAGTACTTAAAGTTAGGAAGTGCCAAAATTAAAGTTGCCTGCAGGCTCGCAGTCTCTATGCATATATGTATTATGATATTGCCTCTAACTGTACAATTGCACTCTTTTTCCAGCTGGAACCTCATCTCAGTCATCCTCTTTGTTCCAAGCATAAACCGTGTTTCACTTTTTGTGTACTTAAGCTTTGGTCTGCAAATCAGTATTTGTTATGGTACTTATCAATTTGGTATATGATTTCATAAGTAAATTAAAGATTTCATAGGTAATATATTTGTCTTCCTCAAAACAATGGTGTTATCTTTACCAAAAGAAAAAAAAAAAAAGCAAAGCAGAGATTAAGGTCAGAGTTCTAATTTTAAGGCCCAAGCTATGCAACAGGGGACTAATTTCTGTAAAGAAATGGAAGTCCTTAAATTTCAAAAAGCACCTCTGGTAAATTCCAAGCGATTCTGCAAACTGGAACTTGTACATCAACTCAGGATGTAATGCAACATTATAAATTGTCAGACTGAAATTCACCTTGAGATTTCCACCGCCTCCTCTACTTCTTGTTCCCAGTCCCACTACCTGCATTTTACAGTTTACTGCTCCCTTAATCACAGCCATTCAAAAGTCTGTTGGCCTAAATTTACATATTAAATAGGGATTGGGTTTAGGGAAGGTTTTTACTTAGACAATTTCAGACTGTGGTCTTAAAAAAGTTTGCTTTGACGTGATTAAGAGCAGAGGGATGATTAAGAGAGGAGCAATGGGTGTGGGAACAAGTGCGAAGGGGAAGAGATGAGTGATAACTTCCTCTGCTGCTGGGCAGATTGTAACGTGAGACCCTGTTCTCAGACGGTTGGGGTGCGGAGAGTGAGTGTCCCCTTTCTAACTTTTTACCTTAATGCTCACTTCTAAAAATTAGTCTCTGTCTAGCCAGTCATGGTTTCTCTCTGCTCCTGGCTCACTGTCGTTATTTCTTTACTGGGAAATGGTTTAGTTCTAGTCCCAGATTCTCTCTCTTTGAATTCACGTGCCTGTGCCCTTTCATTGCCAGCTTCGCTCTTACGCCATATCCTGATCACAGCTTTAGTCACCAGTCCCTCTCATCTTGAATCATGCCATCCGCCCCTAAATGCAGGTAGCACCCCTTCTTCTTCCTTCCACCGGTTGGTACTGGGATGAAGGGAAAAGTGTTCTGAACAGGCAGTAATTTGTCAAGCCAAATGAATTCATTACTCAAGCAAATGAAAGAGAACTGCCAATTTCGCAGTTGCTGTTAGTGAAGAAAAAGTTTATGAAAGCCTACAGTTAGAGTTGTCATCTTTGTTTACCTTTTAATCACAATTTTGATTTAAAATGGTTAGCCCAACCTAGCTGTACCACGGTGGTCACCCGGTCTGCTGTTCCCTTGCTCTTAGGAATGAAGGCAGTATTGTTGGTGTAAAAGGATAAACCCCCTGGTGTTACTGCCTTCTTTGTATTTCTTCACCCTTGATGACTGGGCAATAATTTCTCCACGGGGATTATTTGTTCAAGGGTGGGGCCTCTGTTCAATCCAGATATAACCCAGCTGTGGTGGAATTTAGCCTCTTCTCCAGGCTTACAAGCAATTAGTGCTTCAGCCAGGACTGCCTGCCCTCCCATAGAACAAAAGATTCAGCAGAAAACTTTTCCCTTGAAATGACAGCTGGACAAAGAATCGGCAGATTTATCAGACAATTATTTCGAGTCACTTTTTACAGAAAAGAAAAGTAGCATGACCTCACCATGGACTGAGATGAGACCTCTTATGTGTAAGAGTTTATATGTAGATAACTAGTGGAGCAAATGTCAAAAAAATGAATATTCTTAATAACACCAGGTACAGATAACAGTCGTATGTGAGTTTTGAAGGAAATTTGCTCTGAAGACAGGTCAGTTTTTCATCAGGAGCTGGAAAATTGCAAACATATGATTATTCAAATAAGATGATATCTGCAAATAGGATATACTAAGCAAATACTGTAAAGTTCATATGCGATATTATTCTCTTCTTCTCCCTTGCGAGTTGATTCAGCAGGAGCAGTTGAATTTTTTTAAACATAAAGAATGTGGATGTTTAGAGGAAATTGTTTCATTATAAAGGAAAAAAGTACCAATGCACATCAAATATTAAATAGGATTCTCTCTTTTTCAAAATTAATTCCCAAATTTGATGCTATAAAATTTTAACAGTTGTGGGAGAGCTCCCTGAAGACCCTTCATTATGTCTCATTATTACAGCATATGTGAGGCCATAGTACCCTTGGTTGCCATAGTTCCTTATTGAATCAAGAAAAATATGTTTCATGGCTGCACAGCCGGGTAACCTTATGTATCTATAGTTTTCTCAAGAAACAATCATGTCTGTGCCCCATACTATCTTAATGTGAATTTTGCTTCAAAAATTCATAAACCAGGCTTCTTATTTTTTATTTCTTGACTACATGGTAAAGTTTAAGGTCAGGCCACAATTTTGCCTAGTGCTTCTCTGGGTTTTTCAAATAAAGGGAAAGTTTTTTTCCTTTTGCAAGGCCAAATGTGATTGCAGACTTTTAGTATTGCAGCACAAGGAAGGCAGAGAGTCCACGCTGGTGGCTGTGACAGGTTTGCCACCAAGCATATGGTTGTACATTTTTTTAAAACAATCTGAATTCTTAATTATGTGTTTTTCTTTCATTTATGTTATTTAAAACCTAGTAGTCCTTGTTGAACAAGTTGTATCAGGTCTCCTCTGGAACTGCTATCAAATAGCAGTTTAAATGTTATCCAGCTTTAGGTGCTAGCTTTAGTTGAGTATCTGCCCTGCCAGGGGAGATGCTGTGAGGAAGAATTGTTTAGCTTTACAGTTTCAGTGGCAATGTTTAAATAACTTCGCAGGCATGAAATATCCAGGAAGGCTGCTGTAGTCTTTAGGAACTTCTTTGAGCGAATTAATGCCCTAATACTCAGGGAATATTTACAGTTTAGTAATTGAGGAAAGTTGATTAAATATACAAAGCATTTAAATACCCATTTTAAGCTCACATTAATTCCTGCCAAATTAAAGTATCTTGGCATTTAGAGAATTACAGACTTCTAGCAGTAAGTTTGGGCCTTACAGCAGTGTGCCCATTTCATGTGAAATAGAACATTTGGGTTCACAAGGCTATGATGTATGTGGTTGTATTTAGTCATACTGAGTCTGATCTCTCATGGTGGTGGGATTTGAAGATCTGTGAGTACTGTTTCTCCTCCCTAAGATGGTAGAAGGCAACTGGAAAAGTTCTTGTTTTGTTATAACTGTGGGGATCATTTCTTTCCCTCGTGTGACTGCACACAGGCATCACAGCTGCTGATCTTTAGCAGGTCTGGGTAAGAGTATTCCAACTATTTAAAAAGATTCTATATATAATTAGAGGAAAGCAAGGCTGGATCAGACAGTATCACTTTTGCTTAGGTCACTCCTGGGGGATACTTGTCAAACTCTTCCTTGTGTTCTTGCTTGTGACCCCGCAACTTCTGTAGGCAGTCTTTTCCAGTGCATCGCTATCTATACCATTTTGCCACTGAAACATTTTTCCCTGGAATCTTAATTTTTTTTTGTTACAGCTTTAAGCCTGAAATTAAAGGCTTCCCATAGCTTTGGGGTGGGAGGGGAAGTTGTCATGTCATTCACAATGTCTCACCTGTGAGAAAAGCAGGTGCCTGTGAAGCAGCCCACAAGGCTAATGATGAGGGATCAGGACACATAAGAGATTTGTCGACTCATTAGTTTGTTCCAGGCTGCCCAACCTGGTTTTGCTTTTGTAGCGCAAAATGTCTGTAAATGAAAATACACCTGAATTTCTGGAGAGAGAGACAAGATGACAGCTCTACCGCTGCCTGCTCCTTTGTGAGTAAATCTCCCCTGGATGCAGTTGCCTTGAAATTATAAAAGGGTGCAAATGGCTGTCTCCTCCTCATCTGTGGGAATAAATCAGACATGAGAGTTGTAGGCTTGGCAGTTAAGCATTTCCATTTGTAGAACACTGACATACTAATGATGGTAATTTTGCATTTGTTACTACATGCCTAATCTAATTAAGTTTTTCTTAGGGTACAATTGTTGTTTTCTGTATTTAATTATGTAAGCACCAGGTGCAAATGTTAACAGTAGCTGAATTCAGAAGGAAACCTTTTATCTTTGTGTTATGCAAGACCTTTTTTTTCTGTATCTTTAATTTTGCAGTTAAAAAAATGCATACAGTATTTGGTTGTTCCAAAGAGTTATATTAACATTTCTGATTGATATACGTAGGAAACGCTAATGAGGACTAAAAGTTTATATTACTCTTAGTTTAAATGTGTTTAGAGCTATTTATGAGCACTACATTTTTGGTTTCAGGTGTTGCAATAGTTCAGACTCCTTTTCCCAGCTATACTGCTGATTTTGAGGGTTGGCAGACTTCCCACACTCCACGACAGATCTGCCCCTGTCTATTTGAAAAGGTTTGAACTACGTAGGGGTCTGTTGTCTGAATCTGAATTTCGTGGAGCACTGGTAAAACTGCTTCTGTGACTGCCAGCCTGGCTGCGAACTTTTTGCCACCATTTCATCAATGCTTGTTCAAACATTGAAAGAGAGTTTTCAGTAGAATTCTTTGCCTGGAATAATAAACTCAAGTATTATTTTTAAAGCTCGAGCTTTGAAATGATGTAAAAGACTGCTCGAAGGCAAGTGACTCTCAAAAGGTTTTAAAATTATAATGTTAATTTTTAAATAAAGTGAACAGGAATTGCAGTAAGCTTTTCCACCTGTAGATTGGTAATTGTTTTAATTTATTAAGTAAAAATAAGTAAAGCTTGTATTTTCCAGTTTCTAGGCATTCATTAGTAATCTGTATTTACATAAATTTGGCATTAAGTATAATAGAAAAATTAGATAAATGATTGATGCATGTTTGTTCTAAAGTGTAAGGTATCCATAAAACATTCCCATTACTAATGAATGAAAATAGTCTACAGAAGCATTTTTCAGCCTTTTCTAATCTGTGAATGACTATACATTTTGTAGTACAAGTATGGCCTGTATGTACCACGAGTTTAAGCCTGCTGCCAGCATGCCGCCTTCTCTTCGTTACCTTTCGTGGATTCCTTCAAAGTAGGATTTTAAGTCCTCCATGGACCACAAGTCAGTAGTAGTGACCTGAAATATGCTACCTTTCGTTTAAGGATCCTGTGTGATCACTTTTCATTGGGCTGTGAAGTATGATTTTATGGTTCACTGTTGAACCATTTTCAGTATAGAAACATAAAGGTTCACATTTATACTGGTGTAAGATTGACAGCATCCCTTGTTTTAATTCTAGGTCCAGGTAAACAAAGAAGCTGTGTCTGATAGTTGCTTTGAATTAAGCTTTCCAGCGTTGGTAATGGTAGAGATTTTCCCCCGTGCCTGCCATTGTTCTTAGAGACCTCAATTGTTTCAAGTTCTGTTTGTTTCTTACCCTTCAGGCTTTTAATTCAAACTCCACTCCTTTGATGGTTTATCACAAAATTTGTTCAGAGGCTTCCATTTTTTAAGGTAGTCTTTTAACTACTACTGATTATGCATTGCATCAAAGAAAAGTGGTTGAAAACTTTAAAACCACAAATAAAATATACATCAATGGGTTACAGTAATGAATGTTAACGTACTGTTTCTTCAGAAAGAGCCCGTTAGGGACAGAAGACCATGTTTCAGGTGATGTGAAAAATAGTAAGCTTGACTTCTGAGAACGGCTTGCTAGAGTTAGTGGTCAGGTTTTACTAAAAATGAATTTTAAAAAGATTAAAATAGATATGTTTACTATTAGTTCATAGAAGTCTTCAAATTAGTATCAGGATTAATTCTTTCTGGCAATGAGGCCTGCACACTGATGGGAATAATAACTTGTCACTTAGTTGCTACATGTTTCTTGCTTTTGGATTCATTTTTCCATTATTCCTGTTCCAGGTGTTTTTTTTCCCCAGAAGTCCAATGATTTATTTGGGTGATAATACACAGGCTGTGATATTTCAGAAGTTGATATCTATTTCCATGTAGGGATGCTTGGAAAAAAAGAAAATAAGACCATCTTGCAAAAAATATGCTGGCCTCATTAGGTGCAGAAGTGTCTCAAATGGCCCTTAAGCAACACTTCGGCTTCTCCAGCTTCTCAGCATGAAAACATGTCTAAGTTAGTTATATTATTTCAGGACAGTGAACAGCTTGCTTCAGATCCAGCAACTGTGTTTATTCTTTGGTTTTGGTTTTTCTCCCAAATGAAGAATGTCACTCTGCATTGTTTACATTAACATCTCAAAACAATTAAGCTAAAACAGCTTCATAAGATTTGGAGCTGGCTTTCTCTCAGGGAAAGCTTTACATTTAGTTTCCAGAGTCATGCAGTAAATAGACTTATTTTTGTTTTTTTTCAAGCTGGTACGATTGCATATGTGTTCATCTTTCTGAAGAGGTTTGAATGCTGTTGATTTTGAATTGTGCATATTGGCAAGGAAACTTACCCATAATTTCTGTATAGTGCTTTAATTATCTTTATGAGAAGAACAACTAACTGATTTATTAGATCTTTGGGGATATTTTTTATTGTATCTTTAGGTATCTCCCTGGAATACCTTTTTCGTGAAGGAGTAGAAAACAGTAGAAGCTTGCTTGCCTTTGATTATAGGATCAGGTACAAACAAAATTCAGAGACTTTCCTCCTTGTATTTTTCTGTGTCCTTGTACTATACCCATCTGTGAAATATATGAAGAACTTTTCTAATCTGAACTGAACTTGATTTATAACGTAATTGTATTGTTCTAGTGCCTAGTCACAGAAGTACTACACTATGTAGGGAACTTCAAACAGACCTGGTGTTGCTAAGTTTTTAGGGGACCATCCTGCTCTTTCTTCCTTCCCCATTTCCAGGTTTCATCAACCTACTCCTATACAGTCACAATACATGTTGCTGAGTGTGCAATCCAATATTTCTTTGCTCCCTGTTACGATAACTGGCATTTCTTTCTCAGTAGGCAGAGCTTTAGAAGTAATTTTCCCTTAGGGCAAGCCACTGAGGTAAAAATTTAGAAAAGTCTGTAAAGCTTAAGACCTTCTCAGCTTTCTCATTTCTGGATCCTGATTCTGTTTTCTCCTTGTGGGATGAAAGGGGATGCCCGAGGTGGCTGTACAAATGAGCTGCCTTCTGTATACCATTGCTTCCTCCTGCCATTCCTTAGCCAGGGCAAAGCCTTGTTGCAGCCAAGAACACAAAGTGGTTTGTACCAGATGGGACAATATGGGTCGTGCACACATGGGACGGAACAGATCAGAACTGTTATGTAGCTGCTTACGTGGCTGTCTGCCGTAATGACCTGCCATCCAGGGCTGTATGAAGACCTTCTGGCGCACAAGCAACATAGGACATCAGTTTTGTATCCTATGTATGTTTTTCCCTATACATATGCTGCCTGGGCTCTTTGAAGCAGGAACAACACCTTACCTGAGTGTCTGTCCCTCATCCTCTGACCTGAGCAAGTTCCCTGTGTAGAGTCCCAGTGTGTTTTCATATCCTTCCTACTTGCCAGGGAACAGAGCAGGTGTGAAGCAGGGCAAATGGGGGTTCAGTCCCTTGCAGAGACCCTAATTTTCCTTCAGGAGACCCTAATTTTCCTTCAGATGCTTGTCATGCCTCTCCCTGAAGGTTGGCCCTGCAGAGCTTGAGGGCAGCCTGCTCCCTGGGATTGGTAAGTGGTGAGCAGAGACAGGCACTGGGCTGTGAGAAAGGTGCTCCCGGTTCCCAGGGCCAGCGCTATCACCTCTGACGTTCCCTGTGCCCCTGCTTCCTTCCCCCAGCAGCAGCAAGAATGATCAGCGTCATTCCTCCACTGGTTTTGCAAGCGGTGCAAGCACAGTTAAGAGGTCTGCAGTCAGCAGGGGTTGAGAGGGCACCAGGCAGGATTTAGCCACTGTTGCATATACAGTTCAGAATAATTTTCTGCTCCTTTGATAGTTATTGATGTGTTTTATTCAATTCCACTCTAATCAAGTTAAATGTTTTAGCACATTGTCTTTCTTCAGACTTTTTACAGAAGGCAAGTGTAATCTCTCTTAAAAAGAAAAAAATAATTCCCCTTTCATCTTGCTAGGGAGATCACTTTATTCATGTGTAGTGACCTGGCTCAACATTTGATAACTAGTGTGTCACTGAAGGTTCCTCATTACGGTCCCAGCTTGCAGACCACCTGGAGTGCTTCATTATTAATGTGAACTTCAGGTTAAATTTTTAGATCTCTGCAGGTGCATTTGCACTATTCATTGCAGGCTGGTGACACATGCCTCGTGAAGGGACAAGAGTACGTGAGGCTGAATGTGTCTAAAGGCATATGGAGCACTTATTGTTTTGACACCAGCCGTATGAGAAGTGTAAGGACTGAGGCTCGAGCTCTGTGTTGATTATAATCTAACTTTTGCTTTCTTTGGCAATCATTCTTTGATATATAGGCACTTAATCTCAGCGCCTGGAGAAAAGAAGTAGGGAAGTCAAGGAGGGGAGGATAAAGGGGAAGCCACACTCTGGTTAAAGCCAGTAACATGGGAAAAGCTTAGTTCTTATTCCAGACATGAATGTATCTGTGGATGTAGATGATAGTTACATGGCAACCAGACACTGCAGAGCCCTCCAGATTGCTACTGGTTGCAGGTGTAAGTAATCCTGTTGATGCAGCTAGGATGCTGTTAAGATGATGAGTTTAGGAAGAATCTTGCATCTCCTTGATGGAAGCTTAATTTTGACTCTTTTTTGCAGTAGTTGCTTAAACCACCTAAACTCCACCAGCCAGCCATCTTTGCCTTCTGAAATCAAATAAGTGACCTACTGAATTAAATCGCTGATCTTAACTTGTTTGGTTTATAGTCTAAATAAATAAAAAGGCAAAAGATAACAGAGTCTAACGTCGCATACAGAACAACAGAGCTCTGTACAGTTGCAGGGTTATTCATTGTTTTCCCTGAGTTTTTGTTTGTGGGTTATTTTTCCTTTTTTGGGGGGGGAATTTCTTTGGGGACTTCTCTCTCTCTCCCTCTGTTTTTTTTTGTTTTGTTTTAAAAGAAATATGGAAATAGCAGAAGTGGGAGGAGAGGTGGATTCTTAGGAGCAACGGAGCTGGAAGGACAAAGGGAGATGGGCTGAAAAGGAAGGGGAAAAGAATGGTTACAATTGTGTGAAAGGGAGTGGGAAGAACAGGAAATCTGAGTGTGGGATTGAGAGCACTGGGAAACGTGGGCAGGAAGAAATTGGACGGGGGAAGAAGACTCCTGAAATGTGGTGTTGTTTTCTTTAAAGATGCTAGCCTTACTATGGTAAGATAGCCTCCACTTTACTCATTGAGGACCAGATCTTGACATTATCTGCTGAAAACAAGTAATAAAATAGGTTTAATGCTTTTTTTTTATGAAGAGCTAAAGCACCAAAAGGTACTTCCTCAATAGCTTGTTGTTTAAACAAACATCTCTCTCAAATGCTGAAGGATTAAGGCTTTTATTAAATCTTATACAATTGTATATAATTTGTGTAGTTGAAATCTTCCTAGTCATTTCACTCTTATTTAAACTGACTGATTGTTTTTTCTTTGCACATGTAAAAAGCAGTGCCCTGGTTTTCTAACAAGGTATCGTAGCACCTACTTTAGTTGAGTTGAAAATAGCGTATGGTCTGAAAATGGGAATGCAAATTGCCTCTGGGTAAAATTTGGTTTTAGTGACTGAGGTGGTCATGATAGTCTGCTTTGAATTGAAAAGCTGATAGAAAATCAACAGATCTGATGACAATGTAACCACCACAGACTAGTATTTCATAGAAATAACCATTTTTGAAAATTACAATTTTATTCATAAACCTAATCCATACAATAGCTCTGTCTAGTTATATCTGAATGCGTCAGAGTTGATGAATCTAAGTAGGGGTATTTTAGATTAATGTTTCTGGTTCTGGCCAGTAGCACTAGAAGATGAAATCTCTTTCTGATATGACCCAGCTCCTGAAAAATTTGTTTTTCCTTTTTTTTAAAAAAAAAAAAAAATCAGTAAATTAGATCTCTAGGCACAGATTTTCTAAATTTGCTGTTAATACAGTGATTTTGCTTTTGAAGTTGCTTTCAAATATATGGATATACCTATCTTGTAGAATTTTAAAGTGCTAAAATGCCATTTAAAAGATGAAAGGTCTGGAAATTTATTGAAGAGTTTAAAATGAATTAAATATACCAATTAAAGTTATTTAATATCTGTTATCATTTTTCATCTACACCTCAAATATTTATGGGAAAACATCCAAGAATTTGTATGGTATATTTAAAATGTGTCTGGTAAATGTCCCACGTGAAATAAATTATTTTTATTGCATTTTGGAAAAGTACATATTTAATAGTGAAATGCTTTGCTTATGTACTTATATAACTCCAGTGTATAATATGGGTCCAAAGGTCTTTAATTTATTATAAAGATACGACTTTAATGACAGAATAATGGCTCTGATGTATCTGTAACTTTGGGGTTAGATATTAGAAAGGTATCATATCTTTCAACTCTTCCTTATGTGATGTGACATTGCTGCCCCAGACATTTTTTACTGCATGAGCAATCAACATAAGTGAAAACTAGAAAGCATTCATGTTAAGACAAGAAGCAGTGTTACTTTCAATAAGGTGACTGCAGAAAACTGTCACACAGATATTTCACTGGAGACATTCGGGTTTGACCTCTACCTCACCATTCCTTCTCTCTCTTTTTCTTTTTTTTTTTTTTTTTATGATTAAACAGAGGAGAAGGGGGTTTGTAAAAGCCCTCAAGAAAACTGACAATTCCTTGCAGAATGTGGCTCTTTCTAATTTCCATATATTTTCCTGCAGGAGAATGGCTCTCTAAGAGCACATTAGCCTTCAACCTTGGCAGGTGTAGAAGTAAATCTGCAGTATTATGATTGAAATGTTATACCTGCTTATTCTAAAACTGACATGATAGGTGACAAATGACAGAGGCATTACTGGGTCAGGTGAAGTCTTTGTCATAATCCCTTTTCCCCTAACTTTTAGCTGGTGCAGCAAAAGAGAATCCTGTTTCAAGGATTATTAACACCACCTGCTACAAAATTCCTTTGGGAAGGACCAGAGTGCTTTGGATTCGAGCACTGACTTTGAAACATGCAGGAAAATGGCACAATCTCTGCAGATACTGTAATGGCTGCTTTGGTTTTGTTATAAGCTGGTCTTTCCACTGTGAAAATGTATTATTAAGGATAGAAATGCTGTTTCTCCCATTTCAATGTAAAAATATATTAATTTAAAGCGAATTCCTTAAATACTTGTGTTTCACAGGATTTAGACATGCAGTCTGCTGCAATGAATTGTGCAGCAAGGTTTAACTGATCTCTGGGTTGAGGGCTTGCCCCTTAGTTTTGGGTAGCACAAACAGAAAGCTCCATCTCCATTATACAGGATTTTTTACTCATCTTTTTTCTCTAGCGCTGTTACATGTTTTTGTAAGTTTTACCTCGTGTCTAGTTCAACCATAAGGCCGATTCTTCCCTCAAGACCGCCTGTGGAAAAATTTATTTCTCCCTTTGGTAGACTACTCCTACTTCTCTTCTGTAACTCCTATACATTCGCTAGGAAGGAATACAATGCCTTCCTGGCTGGCTATGGGGTATGTGGCTCATCCGCTACAAGGGCAGTGGGCCGGAGAGCGGAGAGGACAGGTACCTGACAAGAAGCCCGAGCACCAATTTCACCCCAGTTCACCTTCCATTCTCATGTTGGCTTTTGGACTTTTTCAAAAGCCAGATGAGGGAAAGGTGTGACTCCTTTTAATTGGCGAGCGGCATTGATAGGGTCCGTTTCCTGCTGGAACTGCCTGAAGCAGAACAGGCAGAACAGAAACAGGAGAAGCCCTGGGCTCTTTTCATCTCACTCTCTGATTGCAGATCCCCCTGGAACCAGGGGGCGAATCTGTCCCTTTGTATTTTTGAGTGAAGTGAGTCCTGATTGATTTGTCAAGTGATTACATGCTCAGATGAGGTACTGGAATGTATAGTATGATTCGTATTCAGTACTACAGCAATGCCTAGGAGTAGCTTCATATAGTACAATGAAGATTGTAGTCATTGTAGGAGAATGTGTACATAGAAATCACCTTTCTGAATGTCTTTTAGAACCTTATCCAGCATCATATCTTTTAGTTTGTTTTCTTTTGGGGGAATTTTCTGACCTTGCACTTGCAAAAACGGAATGCTGCAGTTTAAATGTTGGCCAGAAGGATCTGCTTCTAAATAAACAATACTGAAGTGCACTGAAGTTAATTGCCTTATGAGGTATATCTGTCCTTTCTAAACTCACATGCTGTAATATGTATCTAAGCCATGAGGAGTTTTCACCTCATCAAGAAGAGCTTTAAGCAAATACTTTGGTTGGTTGGCACATTTATACTGTGGAAGATGTTGCTTCTGTGAATATGAATCATAGAAGGTCTTCTTTCTATATAAATGTTCTCTCTCTATCTCAAAATAATTCCCCTCAAGACCCAACTACCCATATTTTGTTCTTGGCTGGCCATTTTGTGTTGCCATCCCCTGTCTGCCCCTTCACTCATCACGACATATTATTTACAGAGTCAAACTTATACTGTTGGCAAACCTTTAAGCTCCTTTAAGACGAGGCTGCTTCCCACAATTTTAAGCTTTGAAACCTAAAAAAAAGATGGCATTTTGCAATTTTTAGACAATACCTAGGTGCTGTTTACTACTGCTCCTGATTACTAATGTACGCGTGTTTCTTGCAAAGTAGTTTTCAATATTTGAGGCATAACATACTATGAGTCATTTTTTTTTCTTTAAATTCAGAAGAGGTTTTTTGTACAAGAGAATCTTAAGAAGCAATTGTTATGATGTGAATATATTAAGTTGTGATTTCTGAGCTAATCTTGGAGTCTATTTCAGAAATTAAGAAGTTGAGGCTATTTAAAACAATTCTTACGTAGTAGTTGCATTTACTAAGCAGCGGCTCTTTGCTTTGGTGAAAGCAGGGAGTGGGAATGGGAATCTCTTTGGTATTGTACATTAATCACACATGTTCACAAGAAGTGACTCTCTGATTAAGGACATTGCTTTTCCAGAACAGTTTTATTGCCATCAAGCTGCTAGTAAAACCAAGTTATTTTAGGAATACTAGAACTAATAAAAGCTTGAGTTCCTTTGAAGTTGTGGCTTTGAGTTCACCGTGAGCTCAACCAAACCTCTTTCCCTTGCAGTTTGGGCATCTGAAACGTGAGAAATAATTACTAATTGTTATTTGTTTGGCAGAGACCTGACTGGATATTACCAGATTGAAACTTCTGGGTCTGTAAATGGAGCAAAGAATGCATGGTCTTGAGCTGAAAGAGATGGGGATTGATAAACCAAAGGCAATGCAGATATTAAATATGAGCTTGAGTTTGTTCCCTTTGTTCATGGAAACATTAACGAAGAGGGGGGTTGAACTGGTGTAAATTAAAAACATTACTGCTAAGCTGTAGTGAGTCTGAATCTCTCAATTGTCCGCAAGTCACTTGGTGGTAGTGGCCTGAGGCTTCAGTAATCCCTTGATACTGGCCTTCTTCATGTTAGGGGCATGTGTGTGTATCTGTCTAAATGCATTTGTGTGTGTATATATTTATGTAATATAAATACAGATATAAAGATACGAATTTAGCAGGTTTCAGTTAATTTTTCACGCTCTCACTTTTTTAACAACTGTAGTAGTTGCAAAGGGGTGTTGCTGTATTTACAGGCCTGGATGAAAGATGGGTTACCACAAAGATATTACACATCATTTAAAAAACACTTGAGAACTGTTGGTTAAAAGTATCTAAAATGGCCAACTTCTGTGACTTGTACGAAGCAAAAACCACAATTCAAGAAAAAACTTCAGGAGTGTTTTGAGGTGATGGATGGACACTAAAATGATTGACAAGCCACTCAGCATGGGCCTGATCTTTTGAAGTCTCAGAACAATATAGCTTTTGGGATGGGACCTTTTTGTTTGTTTATTCCATCTCCAGAAGCCAAGTTCTGGGTCTGACCTCTGAGAGGTCAAAAGACCACTTTAAACTCCTCTCAGGGCAAAATTACATTCATCCTCAGTGGATTATCTTCTCAGTGCTGGCACGGAACCCACTTAGAAAGCAGAATCCACTTGCGTTTTGTAACAATCTCTCCCAGCACCTCTTGAAATGCCAATGGTAATATAAAACACTGAGATTCTTTCCAGATGGGTATGGTGGTGTCCATATGTCAACGTACGTTATTTAGGAAGTGAGGATAATTCGTAGATGAATACCAGAAAATACTAAAGGATATATTGTTGCTCTGATTTCCCCAAGACAGAGCGAAGGAGGATACTGTGTCTTCCCTTTCCTGCTCCATGGACAGAGTAGGGAAAAGGGGAGACGTTTGCATGGTCTGAGAGGAAATGGGATTCTTATTAGAAGAAAGGCATGAATAAGATGAAAGGGAGTTTGTGTGGTGCTTGAATGTTATCTGGGTTGCTGCTGGATCATGGAATGAAAGGGAGGCCTTTGGGGAGGAAGCTGCGAGACAATACAGCCTTTCTGGGCACAAGATCATCGTCTTGTGTCTGGAGTGATCTCTGGAAATATATTTCGGGGAGTAATTTTTAAACTTCTTTTAAACATCACTGACATGTTGAAGCGATCAAGATTTTCATTTCGTTTTGTTGACAAACTGTTTGTTTAAGAGTATGTTGCAGTGAAGGCAAGCCTGTAGCGCAAACTTGCAACTGGTGAAATGTGGTACGTTTTAAGACATCTATAGCTCTCTAATGACATTCACAAACAATAACAGGCATGATTATAAGCAAAGCAAAACCAGTCTCTGCCGGTGAGCTCCTATGTGTGTAGAATTTCTCTCTGCGTTGGCCATGTGGTAAACAGATAACTTCCTTTGTATATTATAGTAAATTTCTTTTAACAAATATGGTGTATTAAGAGGATAGCAGACTTCATTGCCAGTCGGGAATGTGCAGATTTTAAAATGGAAAGAAATGTCTCTTAACTTGCAAAAATAAAAATATCCCTTGAACCACAGGTGGGGAACATAATTTGTTCCTTTACTCCATGCAGATATTTTGACAACCAAATCAGATGCAGAATTCCTGTGTGTTTTGTTTTTCATTAGTTATGCATCTATTTCCTTACCTTAGTGTATAACACTTCATGATACATATGATAATCTGTGTCGGAGTAATTTATTTTAAATCCTAAAAGGTAAAGAGAGTACTGATGCTTACCCAAGTTTATTTGGCACATACATGTGTCTCTTCCATAAGTGCTGTAAATAACAACGAGCAAGTCATTCTCCATGTCATTAATGCACCGCAGCTTTGTTATTTGAAGTTCCTGTCTCGTATATGTAATAAGTGTAAAGGAAATGAGACTTTGGAGCAGATAATGTAAACACACACCATTTCTGTGGTTTAACTGAAATGAAATGAACGCTTTGTTTTGTAAAAACGTAATTATTGCTATACCTTCCACGCATTCAGACTCTAACTCTGGCCTGGCCAAGCCTGTAATGCCTCCATTACTTCAGGCATCAGGTTTTATGAAATATAGTATTTCATATTGTGAACACGAAGGTGCTTAATTCTCTGCTGACTTTTGCAAGTCTAAAAAAAAGGGAAAAAAGGGTTTTCACCTCAGTCTCTTGATGTTTGTTAACTTAGAGATAGGGACAATTTAATTCCTGGTACTTCAGATTTCATTTTGAAGGTGTGTTCTCATTACTTGTGCTGCATGTAGGTAAAATAAACTGAGAATTGGGAATAAAATAACTTAAACATAACACAAAAATTGCAAATCAGTACACAGGTCTCCCCAGTTGTACCCTTGTCTCTAATTCCTGGCGCTTTTGTCCCAGCTTATTTTCCCATCCTTCCAACTAGGAGTTCTACCAAGTTCTTGTTTCTGTCTGGTTTCCTTCCCCTGCCCCCAAGCTGTTGTGATTCAGTCCTTAGATTAAATAGTCCAGACATGTTCTTGAAAGTATTGAATTTTCTTGGCTGAATCGTCTTCTTTTTTTTTTTTTTTTTTTAAAAAAATTCCAAACTGTAAAATTTAAAATCTGGTGAAGTTATGAACTAAACTCCGGACCTTGTAACAGATTTAAATCTTTTTTTCTTCATACTGATGCATTTCATCCTCCTTTGCATTACAAGTTCCAGAACTGAAGAGAGATTTGTGTCTCTTCCCTGTATATCTTGTCTTCGAATACTTTATTACTGTCAGTTTTGACCACTATCTATCTGTTTATATTATCATACAAATCTATGACTCCAGAATGATAATTGTTTCATGGTTTTGTCCCTCTTCCTTTGGGCAGTTCTGTGGGTTGGGGGTTGATAACTGAAGAGCCTGTTCACTCAACCAAATGCCTATCAGCCTCACTTTTATTTTCAGTTCTTGCATTTTATTTTGAAAAATAGAAGAAATATTCTCTTTGGTTTCAAATAAAATAAAATGGCCTAGAAGTAATCTGTCAGTAGCATATTTAGATTAGCTTCATAATCCTAACAGAAGGGAGTATTTGTAATGTGGTGCGTGTGTGTCATCTTTAGATGACAGAGACCACTTTGCAGGAATTGCCTTTGGTCTCTGAGTGGCAATTAAGAAGCTTTCTCTGCCCTTGCCAAATATATAAACTAGGGCAAAGTAAATAAAATACTCGTTATTTTAGAAATTTCACCTACACTGTCAAAGTTTCACATAGACTTCTTTTTTTAAATATCGAATTAGTGCTATGCTATCTAGTTCATGTCTTTGCTTAGGAATGATAAATCGTATATATAAATCTGGAATACTGTGTCCAGTTCTGAGCTCCCCAGTACAAGAGAGATATGGAGCTTAATTGGCTTTTAAAGGTTTTCCTGTAGTCTGGAATATCTAAGAAGCTCCGCACATCTAGCAGGTACAAAGGGTTTTGTGAAGATTGGCCCCGGGTTTTTAAAGATACAGGAGTCTGAGTGATTAAAGTGAAATACCTTTCTCATGCTGGAAAAGGATTCAAGATGCTTGTTTAGCACCACTTATTTTTCAGTGTGCTGCTTGTGCACAACAGTCAGTTTTAGAGAGGAGAGTCCAGAGAAATGTGTCAAAACCAAATATATTTAAAATCTGATCTTTGAGAAAAGGTTGACAGACTTGGATTTGTTTTGTTTGAAAGAGAATAATGATCAATTGTGTTCCATGCCTGGTGGCTGCATTAGAAGAAATGACAGCTACATAGCAGTTGAACACTGAACAGGCAGAAGGGCTTTTAAAATATTGGGTAGATGAAGATTTGGCAGGGATGCCATAGCATCAGACAGTGGGAGATGATGGACTGCATGACTGCTTGAGGTCTGTTCTTAATTTCTGTGAATTCTGTCTGTAGAAATATCTCCTTATTTACATTAGCATATCAAGAGTGACTTTCTTTTTTTGGGTAGAAAACCCACAGTTTCTGAGGAATCCTTCACTTATTTCAATTTATCTAATTGGGTATCCGAGCATAGGAAGTGTCAGATTATATAATGGAGCCTTATTGCTTCCAGATAAGGAGAGAAATTAAGAGATTGCCAGAATTGCATTAACCATTTAAAGTGTAGCCTTCTCAGAATGCTTTGTCTGGAGCATCCCTAGAGCCATCCCCATCTTCAGCATGCTTTCCCAGTGAAATTGAATAAAATACTTACCAAATCTGTTTTCATAGAACACCAGCTAGCTTATTTTTTCCATCTAAAAGGCTCTTAAAGGATAAAGCATGTTGATAATCGGTGTAGGCATGTGAGACCACAAACACGTAACTTCATTCTCTTCAGCAGTATGTGGAACCAGAGAAATATTTCGAGACACTTTTCTTAAGCTGTCTAGTACGTATAATGGAAGTGGCTGATGTCTCAGTCATCATTCTAAATACACGTATAATTAACAGTTTTAGTTTCTATCTAAGTACATATACATTCTCTGTGGAATTGAAATGGTTTTATTTCAATGAATATTAGAAACATTTTGCAAAGTCCTCTGGTAAGTATGAAGTGCTAATATGTGCATAATAATAAAAGATGTTCTGAGAATAGACTATAACTTTGCTAATAACTGTACTGTCAGTTAACAGATAATCACTGGTATGCAAAATCCTTCCGGGAGGTTCTTTAATGTAAACAGTTGCCTTTGAATAAGAGGCAAATGACTGTTGCTAGCCTTAATATGCTGAGATTGTTACGTTGTAACAATTTTGAATTTGCATTCATAACATAGGCGTCTTGTTATGGTTAGAACAGGCAAAGTCAAGCCCATTTAAACACTGCCCTGAAAACCCTTTTTCTTGGGTTGTGTCAACAACAGGCTGATGTGTTCCAAAGCTGATTAACTAGTAGCAGATTTAGGTGCTACAGAAATATTTTTCTTACGCATGAGAATTGATACGCCAAAGATACACTTATGTCAAAAAGCCAAAGGCTTGAAAACTTCTACATTTTGCTTTCTGTCTGCTGTAATATTCTTCCCTCTCTCTTTTCCTTTTCTTGTTTCATTTTTGAGTTTCCAGTTTACGATTTTTAGGATTAAATTTTAGTAAGTATAAGTGTTGTCTTCACTGTATTTACTGGAAGTTTCAGGTATCTATTGTGAACTTTCTCAGCCTTTAAATCAAGGAGTAAGGGCTCATTAACAGCTGAGCAATGTATATTTGAATATTTGAATTAAGAGAGATTTTGTAATAAAATACTACTAAGTAGTGTTTTAAACAATCTGAATGAATGTTGTTTTTCTCAGAATCAAATTTAACTCCTCTGTTATCTGGAATATTATTTTACCACCTTCCTATACTGTTATCTCTGAAAAAATGGAACAGGCAAAAAAAAAAAAAAAAAAAGAGTTTTCTAATTAAAAAAGAGAAAGTATAGTGTTTCTAGAGGACTTGAATGTTCTGTATCCATCACAACAATCTGCACACTGAAAAAAAAAATCCTTTTTCTCTGGGAATATCACTTTTAAAGATGACTAATTTCTAGGATGGCCCATCTAAAGAGATGAAAAATTATGCAGTCTCTAAATATTGATCCTTTGTGTACAAATACGTGTGCTTTTTCTGCTGCATTGTCAGGAAGACTTGAATAATGGTGTGTAATATTAGATCATTGTGTACAAAGAAGAGACATTAGCTTCTTAGTCATCAGGAATTACATAAATTCAGTCTGTGTGCTTAGTGTAGAGTGTCCCCCCGCCTAAAAATTCAGAGTTGGTATACTCTGTCTTTGGCTCTACTGTGCTGCTTCATAAATTGTTCTTTTTTTTTAATGTTATAATGCTATTTTCTATAATAGTGTTTTCATTTGCTTTATATGAATTGAACATGTTTCCACAAGTAAAATCGCCCAAGCAAGTATTTTTATAGCTCATACAATAGTGTTACAAACTTCAGTCCTAACTTAGAAGTATATTTTTTAAGGTATGAAGGTAGTCCATGACCTTTTGTTCCTATTAATAACAGTTGGGGTGATACATCCATTTCAAAGCTACACTGAGGCAACCAGTTTCTTTTAAACTCTGTAAGGTGCTTAAGCCTTTCAGAAATTTGGGACTCAATGAGCTAGAAGATTCACTGTTTCATTACTTAAGTCCTGAGCCATGCAGATTGCACCCTCAGTTTTCAGGTCTGAAAGCTTTATGCCAGAGGCACATTTAAAAGGTAACTGTAGCAGACTAGGGAATTTTCATTTCAAATAAAATAGTACGATAGTTTATGCTGTTATTCACTCACAGTGTCAAATGTCATTAATCTTTATGTCAGTTTTAGAGGTTTAAGGAAAGCCGAACACCCAATTACAAAGTACTTACAAGGTACTTAATGCAACTGTTTAAAGGAGGGGTGATGGTGGGTAGGTGGGTGAGTGAGTGAAAGGGATGCTTGCGCAGATCCTTTCACTAGTGATAAATTATATACAAGTACAAAATTGGTATTTAAACAAGTGATAGTTCTTTTAGTATTTCAAGTCTTAGTGCATAAAAATATTCATAATTTGAGAGGTACAAAAAATCCAGATTCCAAATTTTCTTTATGACTAAGTATTCTAGATCTCTTGTATCATATAGGCCCTTTTATTAAAGTTGATCTGCAAAGTGCAAAATGCCTTGCCCTTCCCTGAAATGGAAGAAATGCAGAAACCTAAAATACATTAGAAGAGGGTTAGAGATTGATGAACTCAATATTTAAGGAAAGTACTCAAACATCATCATGAGATCAAAATGAAAGGGCAAATAAGAAGAGCTTAGGTCAGCTTTTAAAATGTAATATTCTTTGGCTAAGATCCCACTCCTTCATGCTTCGATTTAATCTGTCAGGGCAAAAGGGCAAAGGTTTGCATGATTGCTGGGGAGGGTACAAGATGCATGACAGAGCAATTTGCCGAGTTTCTCTGGATGAGGGTAGACAAAGCTTGCATGTCTTTGCTCTTTGTCTCTCTGACAGTAGCCTTTAACATAGTCCTTATTGTTCACTTTTTGGGTCACTGAAAGGCATTTATAAGGTATTTGTGATGCAGAAAGCACATGAAACTGTTTTCTAATTTGTCTTAATTGCTTGTCTCCCTAAATGGTTAATTCACATTTGTATGCACTCAGCAGTTTAGAAAAAAGGTGTTTGTCCATATATGAAATCTCTGTAATTGCCAAAAGTCATTAGAGGTGTTGGTGGATGATCAGCAGTAGACCACCTAAACCCCTTTATTCTCATTTCTCCTACTTTACTTTTAAAAGTGCTAGATGATTATTTTATAATTTGCAGCACTTTACTGAAGTTATACTCGATCCTTTTTCTCCTTGGGGAAATATTTGGTCATTCGAGATTGTAATTCTTGATTTCCCTTGGTGATGGCATGTGTGTTAACCCTTTGTTGTGCCGTTAAAACCCTGTGCACTCAAATTGGCCTTCAAGTTACAAAACAGTATGTGTCTCTCTTCAAGTCAATCAGCTTGGTACTAAATGGAGGAAAGTATGCGAGCGTAAGTGCATGTCTAAAAATTTTATTTGGTTAGAACACAATTATTTCTAAGTCATGAGAATTCCAAAGATAGCCGACTTTTACTGTTCTGCGTGTTACTACTAATACGCATAACTTCTAAAGAAAATGGAAAACTGCTGGCTTTTCAGGTTTGTAGATTGAGGCGTTGATCCTGCGATTGCATATTCCTAAATAGAAGGACTTTCCAACCAGATGCAATGGTCCGTCTCAGAAATTTGTCATAGATTTGGAATCAAAGTCCATACAAAATATCTTCTCGGTTTAGAGTTGAATGCCTTTGTACAGTTTACAGAAATAGGTTAGAGCTTCATGTCTCTTGCTTCATTTAATTCAACTGTATTCTGTTATTACAGAAAGAGGGGAAATGTCTTGCAAGCGTAAGTTTACCATTAGCAGAACTAATGCAATGTTTTTTATACATCTTGCATATGATAGGAATGTTTGGGAAGTCAGTCGTAGTAGCAACAAATGCCTTAGAACAAGGTTAATTTTGTTAAAGAATGACAAGACTGCTGGTAGCCATGAAAGCAGAGAGGAAAAGACTTTACAGTGTATTTGGGCAATTACCTAAAAGCAGTCTGCTTCAATCTATGTGCAGATTCATTCTCATTGCATTTTTGAGCAAAAGAGGAAAATGACTAATGAGACTACAGTAGGTCATTTTACGGTCCAGGTTTGTGTCATCATATTAAATAATGACTGCCAGGTAAGGGAAATGATTAAAGGCATCACGACATTCTAGATCTGATTAGTGATTACTGACAGCTAATGTAGTCATGCATACAGGACATCAGTTTGTCAGTACTTCAGACTTTGGGGAAAAAAGCATCGTTTGTTGATCATACTTCATAATCATCTTAGAATCATCCTCCCTTTTTTTTTCTTCTTCTTTTAATAACTGCCTATTAGTGTTTCAATTGCTTTGCTTGGAGAGAAAAAATAGATTACGCAGCCCATATTGCTTTGGACTGCTGACCTGTGCCTGAGCTGATGTCCAGGCATAGAAGACAACTTCAGCAAAGGTCAGCACCTGAGCAATGACAACTACTATAGTTAGTGAGTGGGCCCAGCTCTGAGGCCTAACCTAGGAATCCTGACATTAATGTTTACAGGTGCCAACCAGAGTTCGGAACAATTTGAGCCGATTAATGTTTCCCTTATCAGTTGCCTAATTTGGGCTTGTATTTTTGGGAGTCACAATTTTACCAGTTTGCCAGACATGATGGTGTCTTCATAGCTCTGAACATTTAAGACAAATAACAATTATTAAAGACAATTAAAAAACAATTATTAAACTTGCTGGGTTTGGAAATAGCAGTTACTAGCCATAATTTTTGTGAGCATGTCATCTAAATTCAGCCCTCTTACATATGTGCCTTTCCCAACATCAGCAGCAGCCAATCTGTGTCCATACAGACACCCCTGCCTCGATGCCCAAGAGAAGGTGGGCATGAAGAACCTTTCCTGTTGTATCTTTTCTCTGTTTTCCACTGACAGAACATATTTCTGTTTTCAGAAATGTCCCAGCTTAGCACAGATAGCTCCTTAAAAGAAATGCAAAGAACTTATTTCTAACTTGTTTGTTTGCAGAAGTCACAGGGACAGTGTTTAACTTTAGATCCTTTAAATAAATGGAAATTGAGTAAACTTTATTTTTGCCTTCCAGTATTTTGTGCTGCATCTTAGGATAAATCAGTATCCAAGACTTTAACTAGCTTTATTGTTTCTTATGTCTTTACTATTTTTCTATTATTTTTTGTATGCCTTCCTCTGCTGATGCTTATGTTGACATTTATTCTGATTTGTTTAAATGAAGGTCTTAACCCTGGCTCTATACTTTCAGATGGCATTGCTTATGAAAGAATAGGAATGGCAATTGTATCTAACTATGTAATGCATTTGGGTAGTTTGTATTTAATGTCCGTAAAAATTTATTCCTTTTCTGAGGTAAATGAACCATGTACGTTATGTGAGAAATCCATGTTCCTACATTCAGTTGCTCAATGAAAAATTATCCCTTTAGATAGTACTTGTGCTGTACTGAGAAGTATAAAGCTTTAAACTGTCGGTGCGTTCTGACATTGTACAAGGGCTAGGAAGATTGTTCTGTTACTTCTGCTTGTATGTATTCAATGATATGATTTCAGGGTGGGTTTTTTTATTTTTAATGAAGAGTAAGTGATACTGAGATGTTCTGTTTCATTCTTTCTGCGTCCAGTTTGGTAAGGTATTGGATTCCTGTTGGACTCTTACTAATATGGCATGAGATGAGGGCATTCAACACCTTGTAGATCTGATTCCTTTCCTGTTCTCTGTGTTCATTTTCATTTAGAAAGTTACTTTCATGTCTTTTTCTTGAGAAAGAAATTCTTCCATAGCAGTTCCTTGCTCAGCAGTCAAAGGAGGCTCAGAAGACATTGCCACTGATGGGTTAAACAGTAGATTCTCTTTTGAACACTGTGCTTCTACCTGAGGTGTCTCTTATATGGGAAGCCAGGGGGACAGATTTCATAATTTTTGAAAATATGTTTCCTCCTTACCCCTTGTTGTTCTCAGTGTTAGGAAAACTGGCATGTTTGTGTTTGACAAGATTGTAGTATGTGGCTTGCTTCTAGCTTTACAAATGTTTTTGATTTGAACAGTATTTTCATTTGCAATTAGATCCCGAGTGTGATGGTAAATGAGGATCTGTTTTAAAATTATGACATGTGGAATCAAACGATGACATGAAAATCTCATCTTTCACTTGGAAAGTGGTTACTGCTTCTCATGCCAGAGTGAGTGGCTTTCTCAAAGTGAGCTGTAACAGGGAACTTTATTCTGCCACTGGATATGGACACCACATCTATAACATGGTCCTTCTCTGCATGGGCTTTACCAATTGCCAGCAAATCCTGAAAATATGACCCTGAATAGATAAATGTAAAAATTGTCTTAGTGTTTTTAAGACCAAAATACGTAAGCTAATTCAAAAAAACCCTGAATGCTTGGACTGTAAATACTGGGAGTTGAAAGTCCTCTTCAGAACTGGCTGCTTTGATTTTGTCTGCTGCCTCTTTCTGTGTTCAGTTCAGGGAAAATCAGAGAGTCTGCAGAGAGATTTTGTCTCAGGTGACTCCTACTTGAATGGGGATCTCCTCCTAGGTCAGTGACTCATCAGCTCTCCTGCAATACCGCAATTGAACCTCTTCCTGCATTGTGCCATTCCCAATTCTAAATCCTTCTGTCTTCCCTCATTTGCGGCTGCTACATGTTGAAGGGCTTCTACCTGCAAAGCTGACATTAAACTTGCCTATAAACGTTTACAGTGGAATGTAGATACGACCCAACTTTACTTAATTCCTACTTCTTCCTGCATTTAAAGCCTTTTTTTTTGTTGACTGAAGTATAAACAGGGTGGGGGATTCCTCTCTTCCCCTTTTACAATTGTGATTAAAGAAGAAAGAAAAACACTTAATCCAAGATATTGGTTTTCTTTCATTGGTTTTGTGAGATATGCTTCAGGAAGACATATTTGTTCCTACACAACCTGTTTCATTGACTGGAGAATATAACATGTCACAGGAGAATGGAGATTATGTGTTTGTTGGGGGCACACTGTGCATTCGGTATAAACCAAAAATTTTTTAGGTGCTTGATGCTTGGCAAATGTGTTGATTTGTCTGTCATTTGAAGAAAGGTTTAAGAAGAATAATAAAGCCAAAGTTGATTTGTATTTTCTAAGTGAAAATACTCATTTTGATAAAAGCAGATCCTTCATATACATAGCCTACACAAATTATGTGTAAACTACCTGGATTAAATCAGGAAAAGCCAAGGATAATTTCTGCAGTCTTACATATCTGTAAGAGTTGGCATTCAGTTACCCAGGGAAGGCTGTAAGCATTTCTGCGGGGGTAAAACCTGACATTGCAAAGCATCCAAATTAAACATAAAGTTAGCTAATGTAAGGAACCCTCTGTTTAGTTTAAATATATGTTCCAGTTTATGTACTTGCTAATATTACATCTGTTTTCTGACTTGCATTGGATTTTTTTTCAACTGAAGATGAAAAAAATCCGCTAGACTTGGTTTGAACAGTTGTTAGTATCGGATTTTTTTTGTTTTGCGGATAAAGTGAGAAGAAAGAAGAATAGGGAGGCTGGAGGAGAAGTTATATTCTTGAGAGTAATACATGATAACTCCTTAATCTTTTTGGTTATATCACTTTGCAACTGTAGGTTTTGACAGTCTAGTATTGGCTTATTTTATGGTTATGAGCTGAACAGAAGCCTCCCTGTTCTCTTGTAAATAAATCTGAGAGTTCCTAAAGAAAATAAAAATCTATGTACCAAAAAAACATTTATAACAATTTAACTTTTGACAGTGAAGGATATCTGTCTCCAGTAAAACACTTACTGTTGGCTGAATTGGTTTAGTTAATCATTGATTTGCCACACAAATAATAATGACAAATTATGTAAACTAAGCTGAAAACTCAAATTTGTTACACCTAACATTTACTTTGCGTTTTGTAACCCATTGTGCATCATTTTACATTTTTATAGCAATAATTGAACTTGGTAAGTAAGTGGTAATTGATGTACCAAATCTGCTAGTAGTATGATTTAGGTTATCCAATAAGTCAGGCTTCTCTCTGACGCTAGAGAAATGGCATAGCATGTTTCAGATGATTAAAGCCAATCTACCGTCAAGGCTTGAATTGAATGTTGTGCCATTTTAGAGTAGTGTGCACTCAGAATATTGCTTGGAAATGTGGAAAAAGCGAATGTTATGAAAGTAAAAGAAACAAAACACACTCATGTAATTAGTATCCCAAAGGAAAGGAACCAAAGCTGTGTAAGATAATTAAAATGGCTTGTGATAAGCACAGCTTCTAAACGGGTTGGTTGTGGATGCACCATTTTGATTTCTTGTGACGGCTGTATTCTGGGAATCTCATTTGAGAGGTCAAACTGAGTCCCAGGAGCTTATCAGGCTCAGACAAATAAAAGCCATGATACAAAACAGAAAATAATGCAGGGAGGAGAGAGCAGAAGGAAAGAAAAATACATCTGGAAAGGTCAGAGATATTCTCACAAGTACTGGTGGCCAGTTTTCTACGGATTTGTATATTTTCTGTTTTAAGAGTGTTTGATTTATTGTGTTGTGCAAATAATACCAGTTTTATAATAATCTATTCTAAAGATTAATTATTAAAGCCCATTATTAAGGGCGGTATATTCTTAACCTTATCTTTAATTTACGAAGGTCATAAATATATCTGAACAAGGGCAAGACCACTATCTAGAAAGCAGATGTGCGAGCCAAGAGCTTTGGATCTCTTCCAAGTGGTTATTCTGGGCTGTGGACCAGCTCTACATCTAATAGTAAGAAATGCTTTTCTGAGGTCCATTCAAAGTAGGGTGGCCACTTGATCCATAGCTACGGAGAGGAGCTTCCCCAACCCGCCACAGGCAAGCTGCAAGTCTCACAGCCCTTGCTCTAACCCAAGAGATTTGCTCTCCTTGCTCTGATCTGTGAGCAAATGGCCTTTTTTTTTTCCTTCCCCCATTGTCATCTGTGAAATATGCCATACCCAAATGCTGTTTCAAAACCTTGTGTAGCAAAACCTGGTGACTCATTTTCAGCGAATGTTTTGAACAATGCTAAAGCAATTTGGAAAAACCTTTTAGCATACAAATTAATTTGCCATATTAATATTTTCTCATATATGAAACAAAGGCTTTGTTTGATAGAACAAAAGATTTTATCTCCAGATAGTCCACATTTCTCTAAAGCAGGAATTGCAGTCAGTGGCACAAGATACAAGGAGATCACTGCTATGTTTCCCAGCTGTGAGTTAGAATGAAAAACATTTTCATGTGTTCTTTTTATTTTAACTTGATTCCTATCTATGAGTTTGTTCTTGCACTTTTAAACCGTTTCCTTCCTGTTATCAGTAGATACTCCCTAATTAAAAGCTTCTAAAATGTAACATAAATTAAGTATAGAGGAAGGAGGCAAGAGTAAACAAATGTTTATAACTAGCTTGCTGTCAGTCTGTGACATAGCTGGTTTGGATGGATGGATGAATAAAGCTTAAAAAACAACCAAGCTGTAGAAGCTGAGAAAAAATTCAGAGAAAGCTGAAATATTACCCGAGACAAAAAGCCTTGTATGATTCAGGAATTGGAAATATGAACGGGATCATTAACGATATATTACTTGCTTTTCTGTCTTAAGGATATTAGGATGACTGAATCTAGATATATCAAAATATTCTTTGATTTTTTCCTGTGTTTTAAGTGGTATAAAGTGGCAGCCTTCTGACTGAAAATGGTAACTAGACTTTTTTTTTTTTTTTTGTTATCAAGATGAAGACTTCACTGTGTAGTGAGTTATTGCTTCTGACCTAGCTCCTCTTCTGCTCTATAGCACTGAAAGTATGCTGAAGGAGGGGTGAAACATAATAAAGTAGATCTCAGCGACAGTAATTCTGAAGCCACTGACACAAATTATTGCTGTCGTAGATAGTGCTGTGGCAGGCTGGAATTGCATTTGGGTGCCTTTTAAGTTTCTCCCCTCTTCTCTGCAGTTGGGCAGAACATCAGCTCAAGACCCCAAGGGCCATGTTAATTACAGCATCACTTTGCAAATTTATTTCCACTTTTTTTTAGTACTATTAATGTCAGCAATGTATTTTAATTTCTTCATTTCAGATAGTGGTGATTCTGCCAAAAACAGTTATGCTGGAATTTCTCACGGTCAGCTACATGATGATTTTGCATATTTATTTTTGCTGATTTTTTTCTTAACAAATACATGAAATGGTTTAGCTAGTAGTCCTTGAAGAATAAATCTGTCTTGTCGGACAGTGGAAAATACAAACTTCTTTGCACTACCCAATATTTGTGCCAAAGAGAATAACCAGTAATGAGAGAAGTACCTGGCAAGGATACAAAAAAATGTGCTAATTACTTTTGATGGGAAAAGCAGATTTTAATTTATTTAATGTCTTCATCTGATACATTCAAGACATTTGCTGTTAGTAATGGTAGGGAAAATCAAGCGCAGCTGCATATTCTGAGGAACCATCTATCCGAAACTGAGCTGAGATCACTAACATTTAGCTCTTCATATTATTCGAATGAGTAGCATCATCATTCCTCTCTGTATTTCAGGGCTTTTTCCATTCCAGTATTTCAAAAGTTTGAGAGAGACAAAGTTTGAGAACGTGACAAATGCTCATAACCATTTATTAAATAATACCACTACTCTCAACCATGCCGTGACATTAATGGTACTAATATTTAGCATTGCTAAAGGAATTTTCATCATTGTATCTCAAAGGACTGTGCACAGATTGGAAATGTTAATCCCAGCGTACAGATAAGAAAAAAAGGAGCAAAATAATTTTGGTATGTCTTTAATGGTGAGATGTTTGGGGAGCTAGCCTTAGATTCATCAGTACTCTTATTTCCCATCTGTTTCTCTAGCAGCTGCACGTACAGGGATTTTTCTATTTCCCCCAGTTGTGGTAGGAGAACAGAGATTGATGGATGGAAAAAAACGCAGCACTCGAGCACACGTATTTGCTGTCACTGGAGTGGGCTATTTGGTGTGGATGAGTAGTCGGCAGGAAGCTGCATGGGACCAGTTAGAGCAGAGATAATGCAGGAGGAGAAGAGGGAGCAGGACGCGTTGCATGCTGCTTTGCTCTGTGTGATGTGGGTTTAGGAAAGAAGAACGTCACTGAGATGAAACAGGCTCAGAAGAGAGATTGAGTTGGCAGGAGCCTGTAAAACCAGTTGCATGTGAAGTGCTCAGATGTTGGATGTGTTCCTGGTCTCCCCATTCCCACCATTTTATATTCCAGCCTATCTGATCCACAGCTGTGTGTTCAACACGCTCCCTTTCATCCATCCTCTCTCAAGCATTTTTTTTTTAGTCTAATATGAACTTTATTGCTATTTCCCTTTACTCATTTTCTGTCTTTGTTTGTTTCCTTATTTTCTTTTCATTTAATTTGGCCTTCTGATTATGCCCTTTCTTGTGTCATCTTTGTTGTTTTACTGTCCTCATAATTTCCTTGCAAAGCCCCCTTCCAGCTGTAGGGAAGGACCACGCATGGCTTGCTCAATATTTACTGACCACCATATTCCCTCTGCTTGCATGTTGTATTAGCAAATCCTTCTGTGTTTCATCAGCTCCTGGGAGCCGGGATTGACTACTGCACAGTGAACATTTAGTGAAGGGAGCTATCATTTCAGAAAAGGTTTTATCCATCTGTATGTATTTGAGTATTCATAACTCTCTCTCTCACAAGCACTTGAAAAATTCCGTCCCGTGCAGTGCCAAGCTGTTCCTCCAAAGGCTCAAAGCTCTGTCAGCTCTCCGTGACTTGAGGGCAGGCAGCAGGTTAGACTTGCCCACATCAGATCACTTCACTGTGACAATTTATTTCAATACATTTAAAGTCAAATCAGTATAGGATGTTTAAAAAATCTCAACCATCAAGTTTTAAATATATATATATATTTTAGTAGCTCAGGTTCCCAAAGATGATCTTGGTCTCATGTATACGTACTGAGTCTTTAAAAACATGTGTGTGTGTGGGGGGGTATACCTATAGATAGTCCTGACTTGAACTTCTTTTGTCTAGTCATTACATAAACAGAATATTGGGGTTTTTTAAACACTTCTGGGGCATTCTAAGTTATTATTTGAAGAAATAATAATGGAAAAATATTCTGAATATTTTATAAAGCATTTAGCGGCTTTAAAATAAGCTTATTTCAGTATGTAATTTAATAATAATGCAATGTTAATATAGGATATAAGTAAAGAACATAAGGCCAGAATTGCCTGACCCTGATTTTTTAACTGTATCACTTGCATGGATGCATTATTCATTTGCTATGGTCAAAATGAAAAAAGAATCTGGAATTGTTTTCATAGCCAAAGGAAAATATGTGAGCAGTAATAAGAAGACCGGCCATGTCAAAATCTGGAATCATTCTTCAAATTTGCTTTGAAAATTAAGCTTTTAACACCAAGCAACTGGCTCTCTCAAATATCTTGTTTCAAGGAAAATACAGCCAGCAATAAATTGCAGTATCAAATGGCCACTGTAACTAAATCTTGTTCTTCCTTCAGTGGCCTCAGGACAATTGGTCTAAAGTCTCCTTTAAAGAAAAAGGCTATAATTACTGCTGCAATTGTTTGCTTTGCCTCAGATGTAGAAAACGTGCTTCCTCCTCCTTTGTCCTTTTTATGGCTATTTTAGCTTCATCTTTCAGTCTATAACTGTTTATGTCTAAGTAGTTTCTCTGTAAGGTTTAAAGACCGCAAGTGACTAAAATGTAAATTGACAGCTTTTTTGATAAATCAAACATCATCAAAATGTATTAATACTATAAAATACAAATTTCATGTTTTGTTCTCAATGTACAGAAATTGAAATTTTTACCTAACAAATATTCTTCTGATTATACTTTTAATGATATTAAAAAGCACACACTAATTAATATTAAAAATCCCGTGAAATTTGGTTTTACTGGAAATTAATACTCAACATTTTGCAGGACTGAGGGTCTTGGCAAATCTAAGCAGAGCTGTTTCTGCACAGTTGCTGATATTTATAATCTACGGTAGAGAAGAGACTGTTTTATGAGTGTTGAGAAAAGATCAACACTAACACCTAACAGATGGGTTGTATCAGGAGAACGTTCACTAACAATACTTGATCTTAAAGACCTGCTGATACCTTGTGGAAAAGATTTGAAAAACGGTTCTAAATAGATTAAAGAAAAAGGCTTCTAATGAAACAGATTTCACAACTGTATACGTTGGTTTAATGGACTAATTAAACAGATCTTATTTTCCGAATTAGTTTTTCCACATGTCAATTTATTTGGTCGTGGGTTCTTCTATGGGAGGAGTATAGGTTTTGACTTCAGTGTTATGATCTTAAATAGACTTCTGCTGTATATTGGATTTTTTAAAATGCATATTTGGAACCTTTTGAGACAAATAATTAGATTTACATATTCAATTAAGTGAGTTTAAACAGGAGGCATACTGTGAAAAGATCATTTCATTTGTGCTGAAACTTTCTGGCATTTCAGGATGGTATAGCTCTGTAAGAGAGGAAACCAGGCTTAAACTGTTTGGAACTGGAGATGAAAAGGAATTCAAAGGCAGAGAGGTGGAAGTTCATTGTTTGTAAAATATTTATTTTGCTACAGTGCATGAAAGTAATGGATTGGGGGGGCACTAAATCATTCATATTCTCTTTAAAGGAAAAAATTCTCCTTGTTGTAATATGAATTATTTTAAAAATACATTTGTTGAAATTTACTGTTAGCATAGGCCATCTCTAGCTGTCTTGGGTGCTCCTGTGGTTCCCGTCCCAGGCAAATGGAAGCACGTTAGTGCCTCGGATGTATTAATCTCTTTTGCACCGGGAACTGAAGGACAAGGCCAATGATGGTCTAAGGTGAGGGGACATAAGCTTAATTCTCTCACTACTAGGCAACAGTCCCACCTACTTATGGGATATCAAAGGGAAAATGGTTACAATGTTTCCAGTAGTGTTTATTTTTATAAGTAAAGCTACATACTTCTAAGATGGCTTGATCCTTTGCATACAACCATCTTCTTACAGCCTGTAAATTTACCCACTTGTTCAAAATGTAATATTCATTGCTGGGTGTTTGCCAAGCTTATTAATTTTTCATATTTTTCAGGTAAAATGGCTTTCCGGTTCCCAAGAATAGGACTAGAATCATTCTTTTCCTTAAATAGCTCTAGTACTCCTGAGTTTTAGAGTACAAATTTGATACTTGGCTATAGGATGAGCATTTGCCCCCCTTCTGATAGTATTTTATTACTTGGACAAGTTTTAAACAATAGTTGCATTTTCAGACTTCTTAAAATTTTAACAAATATATTCAGTAAAGAGTGCATCCATATGGAACATTGTCTGCTTCAGAGATGAAAGAGACTTTTTAGGCAACTGTGTTTCCACGCAGTTCACAAATGCAAATAATAGTGCTATTTCATTAGTATGAAAATAAGCTGAGGAACGTTATTAAGCACACAGATAATTCCATGTCAAATGTCATGACTCCTACCAGGATATTTTTATAAATAGGTTTTCATGGCTGGTCTTGAGAAGCATCGGAGCAAAAAGTAAACTGAAAAGTAAACAAGAAGTGGCCTCATGCTGAACAGCAAGAATTAAAATTTTGAGTAGTTAGAACATCATCCATTCTTTGTACTGAGTCAGGCAGATGTTATTTGGGGAAAAGCAGCCACCCATGTAGTATAATGCGACGGACCGAATTAAGGCTATACACATAAAGTTCAAACTGGCGT
Organism: Theristicus caerulescens; assembly: GCA_020745775.1. Classification (NCBI taxonomy): domain Eukaryota; kingdom Metazoa; phylum Chordata; class Aves; order Pelecaniformes; family Threskiornithidae; genus Theristicus; species Theristicus caerulescens. Next base: position 120,132,450 of record CM036561.1, on the reverse strand, counting down.
TGCCTAACTCTCAAGTGGTTCTCCATACAATAATTATCTTAAAACATAATTTTGATGTAAAAGATAAAAATTTTCTGTGTAGCTACTGCTGTCTCTATCAAACTGCATGCTGAGGAGATTCATATCTGAAAGCATGTGGAATAATTTGCTGTTATTACACATCTTCAGCTGCTTTGCCCCTGTTTGTAACCTCAATCCTTTTTTTCTGCTTACACTCTATAAAAGTGTTTGCCCTTATAAAGCATGTCTCTGAACATCCTGTTATTCTCCAAGTGCTTCAAGTTGAGGGTTTGCGAATGTTTTCATAGTGTGGGCCACATTTTAGCCATACTTTAGGTTGCAGGTTCTGTGCATTCCAGTTCTGACTATGTACAGCCTTTCTGCTTTATCAATACTTCAGCACTTGCTCAGAAGGAAAATAAATATTTCAGGAGTATTTTGTGCCTCTTAATGCAGTTCAACAGTTGAAGAGGACCCATTACTATCAGATAATGGCAAGCTTATCTAGAAAATTCTTTGGTAAGCACTGGTGACACATAGATGACATTATGAGAATCTGTGCCATAACGGATATTTTCCCCACAGATACTGTAAATTTCAGGTAATGAGCAAAGAGTGCATTTCCTAACTTGTCTAAATTAGTTATATGCGTCAATGCTTAACAGGAACTTTTTCATCATCACAAAAATCTGGCTCTGGGAAAAAAAAATGTACTCTTCATTCCTGAAGGTAAGCTGCTGTTTGAGTGGCAGACTTCGAGCCAAATGTTGCCTCATTGTTGACAAAGCTTTGTTAAATTGAGCTGAATGCTGCCTCTCGTGTAAGCCTGGAAAAATTAAAATATCGTTCACTTTGTATTCAGTAAATCAGAACTTCTGATAACAGAGCCCACAGCAGCACGAAAATGTCCTTTGCTTTTAGAAGAGAAACTAACCAGAAAACTCTGTTACAAGCCCTTGTACAGCTTCAGGATATAGAGAATAGGCTGGGACGGAGAAAAAATTTCCCTTCCAGGCAAATGACAATTATGTTTTGAAAACACCTGAAGAAGATGAGAAGTGTGGTCAGACTTTTCCCTGGCGCTTGCTTAACTAGCTTCATTCTAAAACTTCATATGCACACAAACTAACCCCAGATGGTGTATTGCGTAGTCTTTAGGCTTTGTTTTGTTTTAAACTTTTGATGTTTAAAATGTGTTAATGTTTCTGCTTCTTGCTTACCCATTCATGACTCTTGAGGATGGTATTTTACCTTGATACTATATGTTTTCTGGGAGGTGTGCTCTCCCTTGATGCTGGATGCCCACTTATGTCACATTGCCAGTAGAAATAAGCTTTAAAATTAGTTTGAGATGGGGCTCCCTTCAGTGGAAATTTGGAAAAGGCAAAGGTTACTGAGGGTGTGAGTGGAAACATCCCCTAGAGTATCTTCATTTTTTTTTTTTTCTGGGTGATCTCCACCATGGACAGAAGCAGGGGGCTGCACATTTTTCTCCTCAGCTGGGAGTCTCTCTGGGAGAAAGAGCGAGTCCTCGCGCCCCAGGCAGTCTCCGGCAGCTGTGCTCTCTCCCTTCTTGTGATGCGGAAGGTTAACAGTGAAGTAACCGTAATTTCCTGATAAATCTATTCATCACCTTTCTTGGAAGTGGCTACTACCAAGTTTCTCCTATTAGCCTTTTCCTTCTGCAAACAAATACTTTTTACAATTTTCAAAAGGTAAATCTTAATACTTTTTTTCCTTTTTTTTTTTTAAAAAAATCCCTTGAGGTTCTCACTTTGAAGATCAAACTTGTTAGGTCATCTCTTCCATCTCCTGGCACATTCAGGATTGTCCCACAAAAGCAGTGATAGCCTTTTGCCCATTTTAGTGCTCCACTTCCCCCTGGAGACTAGACTTCAGATGATAGTCTAATGCATCTCAGTGGTAGCTACTTTGTGAGACATGCCATATAAATGCCTGGATTTCTTTAATGCACTGTGCCAGCTTATGATTCATATTTAAAATAAAGATATTACTTTACCTGTATGAGTAATAACAATTTAAAAAATAAAAAAAAAACCCAAACAACCCTCTTTAATAATCTATTGTTCTGTGTCTTGTTAGAACAATTTCCAGGGCATGAACAGATTAATGGAGTCAGGACTGGTTTTGTTCAGTTTCCCTTAGAGATTCTGCAACACTTGAACGGCACAATTTGTTTGTTTGCAAAGGTTTTGAGGTTTGTGTCTCTCTAATTCAAATTAGGGGAAAAAAAAATTAGCAGTCACATGTTTATAAAAAGTCCCCTTTTACCCATACCTGTTTCAATTGGTAGCTATTTTTTTCACTGTTTTGGGTCAAAATAGCTTTTCTGTTAGAAAGTTTTAAATGAAAATTTACCAAAAAAATCTGTTTTATATGCTCTGAAGTAATTTACAGCATCCTGTGTCAGAAGCTGTTCCAGCTGGTTAATTATATATGTTAATTATGAACCTTATTTCTATCTGAACTTTTCTGGACTCTGATTTTAACCACTGGACCTTTGCTTTGTTTGTTATATCAAAGAGTCTTTTAATGTCAGGTATCTCTGCATGTTTCACAGGGACTGGTGGGGAGACAGCATGCTTTCTATTTCTTTACAATTTTTGTGTCCACTGGGGAAAAAGGTTTACTAGATGGTTACCCATTTCTCCCCTTAGCTTCAGATGTGGTGGTTTCCAGACAGCAGTCTCTTGGTTGACTCATGCTTAGGCTGATGGATCCTCTGTCTTGTGTGGGGCTGGGAAGCCACGCTCCAAGGTCTTGGTTTGTTGCATCCCAAGCAGTAATAACTGATACATAGCACTGGGCATCTGAGCCTGTCCTAGAGTCACAGGCCTCAGCTGCTAGTTTGCTTGGGTTTAATCAGGCATATGTTCCTATTTTGTTTTTTATTTTTAATTTTTTTTAATTTTTGCTTTGAAAAGATACTAGAAAACTACCTAGTATTTATGTGAATGTTTACCTAAAATATTTAAATTATAGTTAGGGGAGAGGGAAGGGGCAGTGAGGTTGTTAGATATGTGTTCATAGCACTTAATTCGATGTTTTTATCACCACATTGTGATCCGGCCCCTAAGGAGTTAATAAATGGCAGTGGCTTCAGAGTTAAGTAATGTTTGGGTAACTCTTGACACACGAGTATCGCACAATGCTGCACCCTCGGCACCTTCCAGATATAGACCTCCAGTGAATAGCGGCATATGATCTCATCAAAGATTTATAAACTCATGGGATGGTACAATGCCAAGGGATAAAAATGGACAAAAGATGCCAGAAAAACCTGAGGAATAGACTGGAAGCTCCTGACACCTTATATTGTAAGGGACAGAAAAAACAAGACAAAAACACTTTCACCAGCTCCCAGACGAAGGGAAGAATGACACTTCACACCGTTTTTGTCAGATAACTCTTAGTGGAGATGAATTATAACCTAACTAAACCATACCCCCTGCTGCTGCTTCTGTGACCAAGACAAGAGAGATTGTTGTTATGGAAGAAAAAAGTAGTCTTAGGGCCTGATTTTTTTATTATCTTCTTATTTTTTTAAGACAACAAAGGAGTACAGCTGTGAACTGATCTGATGTCAACATCTGCAGATACAAATATTTTTTGCATGTGTATTTAACCTCAGCCTTTAACCTTTTGTCATTTGAATAGCATTTATTTAGATTGTTACAGTATTTCTGTAAGGATTCTCACCCTTACAGACATCCATTACGATTTCAAAAAAGGATGCTCAGCTTCACTGCAGACCTTTTTAGATTTGGAAAATCTGTCATTAGTTTACATTTCTGTCCTCTCATTCCTGTACTACTGACTTCCTTTAATTTGAGTCTGGGTTTTTTTCTTGTAAAATTATTCTAGATATTAAGGACTTACTAGTTGTACAAGGTCACTAAAGACAAAATTTCAATAGTAACTTGGAAGTCAAATCACATTTTTCCAACCAACTTAAAAAAAAAATCCTACAAATACAGTTTTATGATCAAAATGCTGGCAGGACTTTATTCATGGCTGCATAAATACCACTGCTAAGATGTAGTCACGGAAGTATAGCACTACCTGTTTGTAATTTTAGATGCAGTTATATAAATTTGTTCTGTTTGTGTCACATAATGAACTGAAGCAATGCTGCAGGCAGTTAATGAGGTTAGCTCCAACTTATAAAAACAATATTTGCAGAATTCTTCTACGTATGTTATGGCATTTAAATATTGCTATGCTGTATTGCTACTGACATTGTTACTCTTAACAATAAAATGAAAATGGGTGGTGACTGCTATTTATTTGAAGTAGGGTTTACATAAATTTTTGCAGAGATTAATGTTTTTTACAGTGTCTTTTTTCAACCTGAAAAATGTCATTTCTTATTAATGTCTTTACTCTGAAAGATGGAAAATGTATTTCCTTTTCCCAGACTACTGATCTTCCACTCCTAGTCTATTCTCAGTGCTATTTGGGCTTTTTTTTCCAGGGGCAGAATGTCAAGGAGACTTGTAACATGTAGCGTTGTGGTCCTTCTCCTAGGTCTCCCTTTCCCTTTTCCCTCGTAGGGTAAGGCTCCTTTTCTTTTCCAGTTTCTAAGGCACAACAGTTCCTTGGACAGCAAAGTATAGGTGCATAGCAGGTTTGCTTGTGTTGGAAAGATGCTTTGCTCCTGGTAGCTTTCCATTTTCCTGTTAGCCAGAAGTCTCACCCACTGGCCAATATTTAGTATGAAGTCGCCCTTCACATTAAAAGCACAGCCCACCTCCTGTACCCACTATGAATTTCCAGACTGATGGCAAATGGCACGTGCTGGCTCTCACATTTTGCCCAGTAATGCATTAGAAAGACACTGGCTTGCAAGAAGTAAGTATTTTCTGGAATAGAGGCAAAGCTTACACAAAGAGTAGTGCTTTTAAGGGTGGTAAGATACCCTAAATAATTCTGTGGTCATGTAAATTGGGTTACACTGGGGGAAGGGAGAGGTGAAGTTATTGCAAGACCTTGAATTGACCAGAGCTGGGAAGGGGATCTGCCCAGCGGCAGAGCCTTTAAACTCAAAAAGCCACATTGTATTTGGATGCGAACTATAATATCTCACATCTTAAACAGAGAAAACTTGAAGTGATTAGGCAAGACAGAACAAAAATAAAAAGGATTTATAGACAATCTCCCCCTTTGTCTTGGCAGGCAGCTTCCTGCTTTCAAGCTCTGCTTCAGTCAACTCTGTGCCCTTGGATAGCAGCAGGGTGATGGGAAGAAGCTTTCGGAGAGCAGGCTGCCGGCCCCGTGCCTCCTGTGGCAGCCTTTGTCGGAGCGCGCGCTCCCCACCTCTTGCTGGGGGTCCCCCCTTTCCTGTCTGCCGCAGCCGGCCCGGGGAGCCTTCTGCCGCGGGGAAGGGCCAGCTCCTTCCAGCAGAGAGCTGGTCTCCCCCTCTCCCCATGCCCCTTTGTAGCCTTTTAAGGCAACACACCGTAACTGTAAACTGAGAAGTAAAACAAAATAAAATACTGCCTCTCAAAGGAGATTCCTTTCAAATAAAAGAAAAGATTGGGAAAATGCCACTTTTTGGTATAAAACTGCTTTCAGATTGCAACAGTTTGTCAGAATTGTTCTGCAGTAGGATTGCTCTTAAGGTTTGGATTAGATACTAAAATTTCTGGCAGAATCAGTTTCTTCTCATAACACAGTCGTGGTTTCCCTTTTTCTGCATTAAATCTGCTGTTCTTGCCTGCTTCTGAGGATACATGTGGACTGTGGTCACTGCAGACCTTATTTTAGCAATCACCAAGAGCTGCTGGAGCCTGGAGTCCAGCGTAGCCTGCAAAATCCACTGAAGAATAAACACCAGACTGGTTAACGTGCATCTAGCTCTGTGCTGCCAGAGGGGTTTTAAGACTAGCACAGGTATCTGTACGCTGCGCTGCAGCACAGGTACAGCAGCACAAGTTGGCTACTAAATTAAGTCTATATCTTTCTCACTCAGTTGTTTCAGAGGACAAGCAGCCTCAACTGTATCACGTACCCATTTGCAGCTCCCTTTTATCACAAACATCCTCCTGCAAGAGCCTTCTGCAAACCTAGCACTTCTTCACTGCCCGCCTGCCCCGATTTCAGTAGTTTCAGCCTATGCGATTTTGAGTGAATTCAATGCTGTGAACTCTAATTTTCGCGTCTAGTGTCTGTTCCTCAATTACGTAATAATTAGTTTCCCTTGGTCATTTTACTGTTTTGTTATAAGTTGCATGAGGCTAATCCTTACCAAAACAGATTTTTACTTTACTGGAGAGATGGAAATTTATTACTTCACTGTTAATTTCTCTGTCTGGCTGCTTTGTTACATCTGTAGTCAGTAGGAGTTTTGCCCCAAAGCATATGATGGCCATTATATCTTCTGCTACCCCTTACGAATGACGTCCAGATTAAACTTCCAACGCTGTGCCTTGTTGAGGACTATTAAAAAGCATCACCATACTGATACATTTCATAGATGCAGCTCCCCCAAAGTGCTGTTAATGTGACTGAAGGATTTCTGCAAGTGAGCCGAAGGTGGAAGGGCTGTAAAAGGAAGAGAGAGGAGTTTTGACATTTCTACTTATTGTAAATTCAGAATTTAACTATTGCCATATACTGGCCTCTGCTTGGCCTCGCAGAGCTTTTCTCTCCTATTACGTTGTAAGACGGTATATATAGCTTCTCATAATACACCCATCACTGATCCCAAGTTTTACGATTTGTTATACACCGTATGTTTTGACTACTTACAGATTTTCATTATTCCTAAATTGCCTACATTTTAAAATGAGGTGTGGGGTTGTGAGACAGAATATTCAGGCACTTATCTAGACTTTGAATCATAAACTAGATCAATGATTTTTTTAGAAAGCAGAGAAGAGAACATTATCTACAGAAAGAATTGCACTCGTGGGCTCTTGGCAGCAGGATGTGGATCTCTTGCTTTTATGCCTACGAAACTAAATTCAAAAACATACATTAGGTTTGTTCAGCATTGCACCTTGTTTGTAGAGTTTTTTGGTGAAAATTATCTACCCAGATGTTTGATCATCAAGAGGAAGGCGGTTTAAGCACAAATTAACGCGGTGCTCGGTTATTAAGTATTTAATTCTCAGCAGCGGGCTATTACAACAAGTTTTGTTTCTCTGTACAATATAGTTAGATATTGATTAAATAGAGGGTTAACTTATACATTGAAATATGAGAAGTTGGAAAGTCATAGCAAGGAAAAACAGTCGGAAAAAAATTACTGCAAGTAATAAATAGGCATTATATTAGGTAGCTTTTATTGTCTGATGTTGAACGTGGCTTTTCTATTTTTGCTGGTGGAGGCGTTATTAGGTCTGTCTCCAATTTGTTCACAAAATGTGCCTGTGTCCGCTTTCCCTTGTGAGCAAAGCTGAAGCATCCAGCATTGGCTCTGACAGCCTGGGGCACTGACAAGGGTCAGCTCAGACAGGTGTGTGAAACTTTTTCAGAACAGGGCCTGTGTTTGTATCATGGCTACAACTTCTGTGCAACGTCACGTTCAAGAGAAAAGGGCCTCGCAAATCAATAACAAATTGAAAGTAGGACTAAAATCCAACCAGTTCACTTGAATGCCATTTATTTATGACAGCCCCTTCACTGTCGTGGAAGCTTGTTATTTTCAATAGAGTCACGGGACATACAACAATGTGTCTTTGGGGCATGTGTGCCCTTTCTGTGTTTTTATTGCAAGGCCAGGCAGCGGTATCATGCTAATAGGGTGCACGCCGCTCCGTCGTCCCTGAATCACCAACGTCCCATGGCTCACTAGATCTTTATGGCATTTTATATGGGGCTTAGTCAGTGACATTGTTCCCTGGTGGCAGAAGCAGAGCGAGACAGATGGCAAAAGCCATTCTTTTGTCAGAAAAGCTGAGGTGGAGACAGGAAAATGGAAGGAGAAAGTGTCAGTACAAATGTGTACGATGGGGAAACAAGGAAGGACAGAAAATGATGGCATACAGGGGTCAAAAAAGCAGGGAAAAGTCAGTGTCCTGTTTCTTGGCTAACGTACCCCATTGATTTCAGAAGATCTCTATTGCGAATAGTTTTTCTCTGCTCGGTTGTCTGAAGGGAAGCGATCTAGCGGTAATATTCTCACCGTCTGTGTTTCTTTCTAGCCTTGAAAGTTAAAATTTCCTGCATGTAAAGATATCGTGCTCTGGTGCGTAAAGGTTGCTCCGGCACCAGCCTTTAGTTTTCTAGGGATTCTGAAGAATTTTCCTCAGAAATGGGAAAAGGAGTCAGAAACCGCATTCATAAATGAGATGCAGTATACGTGGCTGTATAAACTCACACAAATTACATTTGTACTACTTTTTCCTGTCATCATGAAAACTAAGTCACAGGTCATAAGGTTAGCAAGTACCTTTGTCGTTTCCCTACCCTGACACTGCAGATGCCTCAGGAACAGAGCAGTTATATATATATATATATATATATATACACACACACGTATATACAAGAAGAAAATCCTCAGTGATTCCCTAATATCTCCATAGCAAGTCTTGTCACGGTCTTTTTAATTTGTTCATGTGCAAGTAATTTTCAGCAGTGCTACTGGAAAGTCTGAGCTGGGGTTCAGTATGTTCTGACAGTCAGCTGCAAAATTGTATTGCATTGTCTCTCTCTCAATACGCTTTTGTCTATCGAGAAAGATTTTGCATTTTTGTTTCACTCCGTCTCCTTCCCCGCCACCCAGGGACATACCTGAACAGGCTGGCATACCAGTTAGGGCTAATCCTACGTAAGTAATATAAACCTAGAAGTTTGTGAGGAAGGAGACAGCAATTTACAGTGTAAAATTTACACATTTTTTACCTCTATATGGACACAGATTAGCTATTTAGTTCAAATATTTTTAAAATGTTCCCATCAAAGAACAAGCCTGTCTCGCTTGAGTCAGAAAAGCAAACCACCAGAAAAGTATACAAGCATCTGGGACCAGTGCATTGCATTGGAAAGTCTGGGGCCATCCCAGCTAGGTTTTTTGTCTACAGTGTCCATATAAATGATTAGAAAATAACTCAAGTCTTATGAAGTCTGATTTTATTAGGTCTGATGGGCCTTCCTGAACCTTTTTAGTTCTCTCCTGATTTCCTTAAATCCGGATTTTTATGGAAGTTATTTCTATGCTATTCTTCCACCCTGCCCTTCCAGTGACTGCTTTAAAACAAGTCAAGCTTTTCTAGCACATGTGGCTTTCCACAGCTCAGCTATGCTCCCTGAAATAGTGATTGCTTTACCAGATCAGTTTTCTTGGAAAGACTTCCAAACAGTGATCTAATAAACCTGATATGTTAAAATACTTAGGCATTCAACAAGTGTTTGGCGAGACAGAAGGATGTTCTTGGAGTTAATATCCAAAGAATATAGAACACGTAGTGTCTTACTGTGCTCACAGTGCTGTAACTCATTTTATAGTTTGCTGCCTGTAGATTTTTTTTTTTTTCCATTCTTGATTTTTTCCCTGGTCTGCGATCTTAATTCCTGAGGTGCAAGCATGTACATTGGGCAGGTCAACGTTCAGAAGTGGTTTTCTCCAGCTGTACGCTCTCTGTGCTTGTTTGGCCAGCGAGAATTTGTACTAATACACTGACTTTAACTGGATGCTTAGCTGATTGACTCTGTCATCACCTGATAGCTTTCTGCAGACCTGGGGGATTTGGGGAGGCCAGTCGGAAGGTGGAACGGCTGTTCAGCAAACCTAACCTTAGTTCCTTCTCCTCCCTCCCTGAAACGAACTTATTGTTTTCAAAGTGATTGATAGATAGAAAGGAGGTAAAAGTCTTAACAAGACTTTAAGTAGTTTCATTGAGAGATAATTTTTCTGGGAACAGATGGAGGTCCAAGGAAGACCTAGGGTCTTGGAAAGGGCTGTTTTTATGTCTTTTTCTTCCTGGATTTTATTTGTGTCTGTGTACATACACATTTTTATATTAATATATATAAAATCTCTGTCTTGAAAAAAGGGAGTGAAGTTTTCCTGTCCCTGCTGTATTGGCTGAGAAGTTGGCCCATTGCCTTAGAAAGCTCCAAATTCTCCCCTCTTTGCCCAGATCTCCTCTTTTTTTTGTTCCACTGAAAAGTGTTTTGCCTCTTCTAGCTCTCATCCCCAATTTGTAGAAAAGTGAGGGCCAGCGATGGTAAGCCTGATAAGCAGGGGATGCAGCTGTTTCTCTTGCAAGACTGCTTCTTACCTGTTGCTTTGTTCTGTCAAGGATCCTTGCTTTACTGGGATGTTCTTGTATCCCACTGCTCTGCTGCCTCTGATGTCTGATAAGGATTTAAAATTCTTTTTTAAATTGCTGCAGCTCCAGGTGGCTCTAATTAGTGACTATGGCACTGCTGTTCTCTCTCGCTGCCACCATGGAACAATAAAAAACCATCCCTGCCCTGAAGAGCTCACCGTGTAAGGGGAGGACAAGAGACAACAAGCAGATGTAGAAAGCAGGCGTGGAAAGCCCAGCACAATGAAGAGGGGATCCTGAAGTTTGGGTTAGGCAACAGTCAAAGCATAGCAGCTACCAAGGCACTGTCAAGGAATTCTGCATGCCAGCAGCTGGAAGCAGCTAGCTTGTTGGAGCAGGCTACTGTAGGTCTTTATTTGTATGCAGTCCATAGCCAGGGAAGGCAGCAGGATTGAACACCTAATATCAATAGTACTAAGACCACATGAATCTTGTACGTAACAGTTATTAGTGCAAGAAAGGAGAGGAAAAAGTTTTCTTTGGGTCTGCCAAGCCCAGCAGAGGAGAGGGGACTTGCGTGAGGAGCAATGTGCTGCGTGAGGGTGGAGAATGGCAGGAATAACTGGTGCCGTGGTTAGGGGAGATATCTGCACTTAATGTGGGCTTCAGTTACATGTTAAACATACAGCATATCCACTCTTTTTTTAAGCTCATCACAGAAATTGCACCAATTCTGCTTGCATAACTCAATACAGGCATTGTGCTGTAGGCAGATTTTGGAAGCAGACTGAAATACGGTAGTCTAAAAAAACATTTGATGACTTTAATTTCTTATATTTAGATACGGTCCTTAATTGTGTAAGGACCAAAAAATAATGTAATAGTTTTAGCTGGCACACAATGTCCTGTTTAAGAATGTTCTATTTAATCTATGATCTATAACCCTTTTCCCAGTGTCTTCTGGGATTATGCAGTGTACTCTATTTTCAGATACAGTGTTTTAGGCTATTAGACTGGACTGTCTGCTTTTCTCCTTCCTGGTGTCCAAAAGCTTTGAAGTTTGAAAACACTGTTTATTTAGATTGCTTAAAGATGTTCTTTTCTGTTCTCCAGTGTTCATCAGTGTTAACACTCTGCTGGTGTAATATGTATTCAACTTAAAATATCATAACAAGATCAAGTGGGTAATAGAGGTTCAAGCTGACTTGATTTCTTCCCAGAAACATACACAAGATGGTAAAATAGAAGCCCAGACAAATAATTAATTATTGACTTTAAAAATAGAAAGGAAGAGACAAGCTACATAAAAATAATTAAGTCCTGCCTTCAGAGAATTCTACTTATCCACACATAAAAGAGTAGTGACCTGCATTTCTTGTGAAGAAAAGACGATGGCAATTAATGTTTTTTCTACAAAGCTTTAGTTCTGAAACATTTTCTGCTGAATTACAAGAAAAGGTGTAAGTGAAATATTACAGAACACAAAAACAAAGCGGATTGAAATTAACAATAAATTGTCATGATCAATTAGCACTTCCTATCATGTTAAAAATCTACTCTAATAAGGGAAGATTTAAAAAAAAGTATTTCCCTTCTCACCCTGCACTCCTGAAGAAATTAAATAACATTGACAATTCAGACATTTGGTAGAGAAAACAACCTGGATGATTAATCTGTGTAGTTCTCTGACTGACATTTACACAGCTAATTGTGTAGTGATGATGCTTCTTTAATAGATCTGAATATTAATGGAAGATTTGGTTAAAGTTGAAACTTGTTTGTTTAGGAATATCACTGGAGAAATAAGAATGCTTCATCAACTTCAGATTTTCATCACAGGTTTTATGACATATCATGGAACTTAAGTGCTTTTATGACTTGTAAAAAAATTGCTGCAATATTTGACATTCTGTGCTTCAAGGAATCCTGATTGGCAGTTGATTAGCCTTTTGCTCAAGTCATTATCTTCTTTAGTGAAATTAGTTGGCTAGAAAATTGCATTGTAATTCATCAAGGGGAAAGTAACGTTTCAAAAGCTCTTGAGAGTATGATCCTTTTTATTTAGTATACAATATAAATTCTTTTCCTAGCATGCTCTTCTAAAATGCACTATTCATCATATTACAGCAGTTTGTATTAAATTATTGTATTTGTTTTCATTTCAGTCTTTCATTGAAACTAGGTGATACCTGCGTTTAAATTAGCTCACGAGTAATATTGAAGGATGTGTGTACAAGAAAGAGTTTGGCCTTGAATCAAAAAAGCACGGAAACATGCATTTAAAAACTAACCCAAAGATGTGGAAAACTCCTCTCTCATTATATTTAATGCAATGCCAGTAGTCAGATCTTTCTCATTCAAAAGGAAAACTTTCTGCAAAAATCATGTTAATAAATAATGCACAAATGTTATGGTAAGGTGAGGAAAATATATTTGCAGAAAGAGCATCAGTTTTACAAATCTGTAGTGTACTGGAAAAAATAAGACAATATTTTTGATAAATGTTCCTCATTACCTAAGTGGAAAGTACAGTGCCTGAAACACATTGCTAATTAGGTGTGGATGGGGGGAGCATGGTGGAGGTCATCTGCAAGGAGCAGTGGGTAAGATTTTCCCTGCCTTGGCTTCAAGGGAGCTGACTTGTCTCCTCCCAGATGCTTTCCTGCTCTCCCAGGTGACTGCGAGAGCTCACCGTGCAAATACCTCTGACATGAAATAAGACGGAGAAACAGCAATGAGACGATAGGAACTGCGTTCTTTGGAAACAGTGCTTTCCTAACCAGTTCCCTGCCAGACACCTGAAATGTCATATGCGTAGATTGACCAGGGCTGGTGTCTGGAGATTTGGAGATTGTCCTGCCCTGAGTGAGGGGCTGACTACAGGACCTCCAGAGGTTTCTTCTCACCAATATTTCTGATTGCTGTATAGCAGATATCAGTTTGCTTTCCTTCTTGCTTTTGGGTTGTGGAATAAAACCAGTTTTCTGTGGTGTTGTGGCATGCAGCGGAGATCATTCTCTTTTCCTTTTAGTAATTCTCCTTCAATCTCCAGCTATGGCTTAAGGTCCCGTTAGGCACAAAGAAATGCTTTTTGACACACTGAGTGTCACCAACTTAATTAACTTCAGATTGTGATACAATTAACAAGGTGCTTTTTTGGTGGTGTTTTCCTGGTTTCATAGCATGCATGTTTTTAGATGTTTTAAAGCAGCATCTTGATATTAGAATTTCTAGATGAATTAAATATATATTTAACTGGAACACAACCACATGTGTACCATATCTAATTAGCTACTGTGCAGTGATGATCCAGTGGAAGTTAATCTCTAGCTTGCTGGTAATCTTTTCCTACACAGAAAGACAGAAAACATTTTATCATTGTGTTGAGCATTCCTCCTGTGAGATGAATGTCTGGAAGAAAACGCACACGTCAGATGAAGTAAGAACAATCTTTGTACATGATTTAATACCAGTTAACTCACTGGTTACATCCTCTAAGACCTTAATTAAAATGATGTTTTTGTATGTAGCTTTGTTCCAGTATTGACAGACATGTCTGCCTAAGATCATTTAATGAATCACCTCACCATTGAAAATAATGCCAATCTCTCATAACTTAAGTGTCTCATAACTTCTCTGCTTCTCTGTGTTTCTTCTCTGTGCTAGAATAGCCTTATTCTTACTTCATGCCTTTCCATCTTCACTGCACCATTATCTATTGCTACTGTATGCTACTGTTGCCCGGTATCTGATAGATGAGTAGCGAAAATCATCTGGGCAGAAACAAGTCAATCTAACTTGTATTTACTGTAAATGGTCTGAAAAAAGAGTTTCAGAAAGTTGCCTCCCTAGTTGGAAAGTCAGAATTTTATGCGTTTTGTGTTGCATGTTTTGTAGCTTTCCTACTTTAATTATTGTTGTTAGAATAATAAAAGGTTTTTTTTTTCCTAGTGTAAAAAACTTAAATTCCTGGATCATTACTAAAACATACCTACGTTACGCTCTGTGCAAAATATTTGTCAGAGGGAGTAATTAAAATTAATTAATGCTTCTGGTAGAGGAGTAATTGTGCCCTGAAGGTATCGAGCACTGGACTGGAAGATGTTTTTTAAGAGCTTCCAACAAAGTAAACAAAACAAATTTCCTTAAAAGAAAGACTGCTTTGAAATTCGACCCGTATTATTGCAGCTTACCTCTCGAGGTTATTGATCGCTTATTGTCTTAACAAAAGGAACTCCGCAGTCTCTCCAGGAAACATTACCAGCTACAAGCTATCCCTCTTGGCGGTCATGCTCTGACCACACGATGAAGTATCACTCCTCATGCATAAAATATAGGACGGAGGAATTGGTCATGCCTGTTCCTCCCACCCCCCAGATGTTATACTGTGATATGCTTACCAGGAGTAATGCCACAGCCTTTAATTATTTACAAAAGTCATAGTAGCAGCCAGTGTAATGATGATGATACTTTGCATATCTGTAGTTCTTCTATCTGAGGAATGTAAAGTACATTACAAACATTAGTTAAGCGAGTGTTATCTTTCCATCACTACTAGTAAGTGGCCCTACTGGAGTAATCAGGCTGCTATTAACAGAAGTTTCTCTCCTCTCCATTCATATTTAACATGCTAAAATAATTGACATATTTACTGCATGCTCTTATTTCTTTATTTTCCCTGTTCCTTTTACTTTGTGCCTTACTCCTTTAGGGCTAGTTTTGGAGGAGGGAACTTAATTTTTAAGGAATGTTTATTCTCTAAATGTGGAACTGAAAAAAAAAGAAAAATCATTTCATAGGAAGATTGTTTTATAAATAGTTGAAGAATTTGTAAGACTCTGGTCTCCAAAGTCAGGCTCTCTAAGGCCCTGTCTCAATGCATGTTGCAGAGTAGCTGGAGAACATGGTGCTTTCTTGACTGTTTGTAGAGTTGCCAGCGTGCCTTTTAGACAGAGGGGAAATATAATTTTAAAAAATTGTTTGGCAGTAGTGATAGGCTAGCGTGCATGGTTCTAAAGCTTCTTGGCAATACTGTGTAACTCCTCTGTCTAGGAAAAATATAAAAGTTGCAGACAGCTTTTATCTAACCTGACAGGGTGCAGTAAAATACCGTACTCACAGCTCAGGAGGTGCTATCTTTCCAAATGCTGCCAAAATATATTGGTGTGCCACAATAGAGTGCTGCTTTATTAAACTCTCTAAACGAGAAAGTGGAATGGGATTTACACATTTCCTGTCTCATTATCCAGAAGTACCTCTGTTCCCTTTCTTAGGGAAAACCGTATTCTAACTCTCTTGTTGGATATTCACTTTACGGTCTGAGACCTCGTATCACTCACTTGCATCAAAGGTGTGACAGCAAAACCAACAGAAAGGGTTTTCTCTTTGGCTTTGCTGATTTTTGTTGATGGGTGTTTTGTAAACTTTGGTGTTGATAGGTCAAGAAGTCATCTGAAGGGCAAGGGATATCTTACAGATAGGAGGAGAGATGCTTTTCTCCAAGCGGAAAAACAATGCTGATTCTTTCACATCATATTTCTAATTTCTTTCCCTGGCAGACATCAGAGTAGCACCGTAATACCATGTTTGAAAAGACGGGGGGGCGTGGGACATCTTCTAGATTGTAACTTCAATTACTTGTCACCATTACCTGTCCTGGAAGAATTTTCAAAATCTGTCCCTTCACTTTCTGCAGTGTTTCTGAATCTTCTGAGTTGAATTAAGGCTATTTGAACAGAAATAACTTTTAAAGGATATTTATTTTATTGTGTAGCGAAAAAATTGTACAAGGGTAGGTTTATACTTAAATTTTGTAGTATTTCTTCAGCTTGGTAAAATTGACTAGAAGCATAATAGAAGCTCTGAGGCATAAGGAAAAGAAATCAAATTTCATGTTTTGTAATCTTACACACATTAAATTCCTTTTACAATGATTTTTAAGCTGTACTGTGTTAGGTCAGCTATGTTCCTCGCCTCTTCTGGGGAATCTCTGCATATGTTCCTGAGTGTAATGACATCTACACATCTTTTTTGGTTTTTTTTTTTTTTTTTTTGGTAGCTTTCCTTTTCAGTATTATAAAAGAATTACATTTATGCTCTTGGGAACGGTTAATGGTTTTGATTCACTGAAGCACTCTTTCTATGAACAGATAACATTTATCATTTGCTTAATAACTGTCAATTTATGTGCTAATGTTGAATAATCAAAAGTAACAGAGAAAACACATTTGGTTATTTAACAATGCCTTTTGACTGTTATTAGTCTTTCTTAAAAGACTCTATATATGTGAGAGAGACACTGGCAGCACAGGTATTAGGAACAATTTGTTTGTTTTTTGGAAAAAGGATATGTTTGACAAAAGCTTAATTGTTGTTTTTCCCATACCTGTGCCAAGGAACAGTATATGCTGCAGTTAGCATAGTGCTTTTGTGCATTCACCAAAGTGTCTTACATTCAGGAAAGAATGCTCACAAACCCCTCATTTTTGAAGAGACCTTTCAGATATCCACATTTACCCTCTGCAGTGCACCATGTGGTATTGCATCCAGTTTTGGGGCTTTTGAAAAATTATGCCTTGTTTTGTACATTGTAAATCCGTTTTTGCTTCGCTTTGGAGCGGGTTTTGTTTTGATGTGTAGTGAAGCGGTATCTAGACCAGCGTAACTAAATGGAGCGCAAGAATTGGGGAAACAGTAAGTACAACAATCACACCTACTGCAGCAGAAATGGGAGCAGAGCCATGAATACCTAATTGACTGTAGTGATGACTCTGCCCTGTGCAGACATTATTTTTGAGTGTGTTTTAGTAATGCTTCGATTTTAACTCTTTCACAAAGCTCAAGACCAGAATATGTTCAGGAAGTGGCATTAAAGAGTATGCTGGACTGAGGGCAGCGTGGGCGAAGTTTTCATCTGACTCGAGGAGTTTTGTGTATTGCAAGAAGTTGCTCTCCTTATTGTTTGCTGCATCAGGGGAACAGTTTATTTTGCTCTTGAGATTAATTTAGGAATATATTGATGGAAATGAGAATATTGACACTGACTGTTGGGTCTTCTGGCTCATCCTAGCATTTATACTCTATGAAAAGCTTTAGATACGAGTCTCTACTCTTCTTCCTTCCTCCTACTGCAGTCCCTCTGACTTGTTTTGCTGTTTTGTTGTTGTTTTTGAAGCGATCAATCCCTGGGTAATATAATTTTACTGTTAAGGTACTTCTACATCAGTTTAAGTTTAAGCATATCCTGAGGCCGGTATGCAGAAACAGGTTTTTAGAGGAAGAAAGGGGCTTTTCTGGAGCTATTCTGCAGTGATTTTTAATTCCTCACAGGATTCTGGAGGCATCTGTGGCCAAGGTTACTATCTGCAGTCCCATAGACAAGCAGGCTGGCTGGACTCCTGAGTCACAAAGGCTTGTTACGATATACAGATGGTGCCACATTTCGGACTAAATTGATTGTGGTGTTTCCAAAGAACGTCTTTTTGGGAAATGCTGCTAAAATGTGGCTCTGTGTTTGCAGGGGAGAAGTATACCTCCTGATCCGTGGGAATTAAAACTTAATTAGGCCAGGTTTCTCTGAGAACCCCTAATAATTGCTTTCTCCTTTAAAACCTGCAGGTTTATGAATAATAGAAGGGAAAGATTGAACATGGCTATCTAAACTTTTTTTCTTTTCACTTTTTCTTCTGTGCTTTCCTGGGGTATATGAAGTATCAAGAGAACATTATTAGTTTCACAATGATTAACTCTATGGCATCTAAACAAAGTGCAAATGCTGTCTCGTGGAGCTATTTTGTTGCTTTCAAGTAGGCTTGCAACACTTAACTCATCTCATATTTGATAGGGAATCTGCTGAACATGAGAAAATGTTCAGACTGAATGACTTCTCGGTCAATATTCCACCAATAAGTGCTAGAGGTGGAAGCTCAAACCATGATGTTCATTCACTGACTCATCTTGTCAGTCGCGTCCATGATCTTTGCTGTATTTCATAAATGTTGTGACCACAGGTGCACACACTTCACTTACTCATTCACAGATGGGTAGATTGTTGTAGTGAAACCTGGGGCTCCTTGAAGCCAAAGACAGTTTTGTCAGGGATTTCTTGTCAAACTGGAAAGGAAATATGTGATAGTATCCATTTGTGCTTTGTTTATGCCCCATCCTATATGAGCAGGCTGCAGATTTTGAAACACTCTTATTCTGGTTTCCTTGTGCTGTCTCTTACCTACTATTAATTAATTCCCAACGTGTTATTTAATCTACTGGTTGTTTGCAGATGTGTTTGACAGAGGGTTGCAAGTTTCAAAACAAGTGGGTTTCTGCACATTTCTGAAAACTCATGTCCAGAAAGAACCTAAAGCCTCTCTTAAGGGGGGGAAATCCAGGGAGACTCAGCCATTATATATTTTGTTGGCATCGTGTGCCCGGCCAGTATTTCGGATTCAGTATAGCACGTGTGGCTTTTGCCCTGCCAGCAAACCAAAAAGGTCCAGGTTGGAGGCCTGGAAGAACTGAGTGTAGAGTAAGTGAAGGGAGACCAGAGACGTGGGGCTTTCTGGACATACAGGGAAGGTCTGGAAGGTATTGAAAATACTGCATGTCACTTTACCCTCAGTTTCCCCCTCTGCGTTTTCCTGTTTGGTGTCCATCTCCTTTGTGAAGTACATAAAATCCTCTAATAAAAAAGCTGTGTAAAGCCGTGAGGAGTTGTTTTGATGTGATAAAAACTATTGCATTCAAATTATGTCTGGTCTGTAAAACATTGCTCAATGAGATTTCTGTTCAAAACAAGTATTCTTGTAATATCTGTATCTGTGCTGACATGCACATAAGGCATTAATGGAGAAGGAACAATATATTGGTACTTGAAAAAAAAAACTATTAATTTTAAACAAAAAAATCAAGTAGGAAGTGTAGTTCAATAGAGAAAACTGCCTTTCAGAAGGTCGTGAATGTCACTCTCACCCTTTTACGACAGTCGGGCCAGTAATCAACTATATCCCACTGGATTTTGTACAATAATGTTTTTTAAAACGTTTTTGTTGGATTGTTTATGTAAATGCTTTCAATGGGCAAATAGATTTGTTCAGGCAAAACAATACTTAAACTCCAGGCATTGCATGTCAGTGTGAACTAATTAAAATCATATTGTGCAATAGGTCAATAGATCAGAAAGTTGGCCTTCTAATTAGAAGAGGTAGTTATAAAATCCTTGCTCTTGGTGAAAAGGAAGAGCAAAATTAAGAAAAATAATCTAGATGTGAGGAAAAGAAATCAGAACCCCAGTTCTCTGCTGAAAGCTGTGTTAAAAGTCAGCCCTTTCTTTTCTGAATCGCACAAAGTTACATACAGAGATTTGAGGCTTTAGATTGTCCCTCATTAAGGATCTTTGCGCTCATCCCTCTGCCTGCAGTGCCTGCCCATGTTGTGCATACCTCAATCCTCAGATAACAAATAATAGTCTGGCCTCCGCAAGTGGAGGTCGGACAGGAGTATTCAGATCTGGTGTGTATTTGCTGTCAGCTTAGACCTTTCATCCTCCTTAATACTTTAGCTACACCTATTTTTTGTGGTTCTTGCTATCACCACAAATAGGTGCCTGGCCAAACTGAATAGGTGTCATCTTGGGACTGTTTTTGAGTGAGCCTTTTGTGCCAATTATTGTTTAGCTTTCAGTCTTCCATTTTAATAATTGAAAAACATTTATTTTCAATAACATGTAGGTGTTGGGTGTTGTTTTACCCTGGAGCATAAACATAATTAGTAAAAATAATAACAATAAAAAGATTTTAGATGGTAGAGCAGCTTCTCAACTTTTTCCATAGATTTTCATCGCTTCAGAAGGGTGGAAGGCAGATCTGTTTCAACCATGCTTTTGTTTTGTAAAGGAAAGTTGAGCAGGGGGTTGGACTGGATAACCTCCATGGTCCAATCCAGCTTAAGTTATTCTCTGATTCTATGAAAGGATATATATTGAAAATAAAATACATTAATACTATTAAAGCTAGTGAATCTAAGATGTCCATTTATTGGAGTGAAAGGCATCATCTTTCCATAGAACCGTGATGAGCTTGTCTTTACAGTGTGATGCTGGTGATACTGAAATGTGTGAAATATTTATGCTGTGGCATTGTAAGTTAACCATTGGTCTTCTGGAGACTGTCTTATAAAACGTTTCACCAGCACGTTCACACGTTTTGCTTATTCGGTTTGAACTGAGATGTGTATTTCACAAGTACTTAGCTGTGTGAAATTCTATGTATAATATTGCGAAGGCAGGGGGAGATTACTTTCTCGATCATCTTCCCATCAGAAGTAACTAGAACTACAGCATTAGATTATTTGTGTCAGTCGTCTCGATGCTCTGAACGAGGTTCTCCATCATTCCCTCAGTCTTGTTACTTCCCGACGCTTCATCCTTAACATCACCAGTGCAAGCAGAACATATTAGTCATTCTAAGACAAGGCTTGTTTATGCTTGTACCCTAGGGTGACTGCTGAATGTTTTTGTTCTGCCATTGCTCAGTTGTTTGTTAGTGCCTGTTTACAACTAAAACCTTAAGGGATGAATATCCTATTGTGCTGACTTCTGTGTGTGGCTGGTGCAGAGTTTGAGTTTGATGTGAATCGTTACTTTGATCTTTTGAACTTTGATTCATACAGGTTGTTAGAGCTCAGTAACAAAACTGCTGCCCTCTTATAATGCAAAAATTTGTTTTACTTGGGTGTGAGAATGGGGGCTTTTTCCCTTTATTTGGAGGTACACTAACTCAGGCATTGCTAAAAATCCAAAAAAATTCAAATAAATTTGAACCGAAACAATACTTAAAGGGTGCATTTACCTTGTTGTTTATAGTTGGGGCCTCAAATGTGCTTTTGAAGGAAATCCCCTGACTCTCCTCACTGCTTTGGTACTTAGCATCATCGAGTATCTCAGAGCACACAGCTAGCTTTCTTTTGGGTAAAACTAGACTGGAGGATGTGTCCCTAATGCATTCCATCAGAAAACTGACGTTCAGTCCGTGGACCAGACAAGAACTAGCCCCTAATAAAAATAAATAAGAAACAAAACAAACAAAAACCCTCTATCCCCGCCACCAAAAATCCCCTGAAATGTGTATAGTATTTATACTGCAGGTTCTCAACACCAGTTATTTTACTCCACAGATGTGCTCTTATCGGTCCTCTGTATTTGCTAATGAAGGTGTACCCAAAGTGCTGAATTTTAATAGAAGAATGTAGATGGGGCTTAATACACCTTTTGGATAGATGGCAGTTCACAATGCCTCTCCAAGCTTCCTTGCCAAATTCACTGTAGTTTCTTTTCATAATCCTGTGTACAACTTCCTATTTGTGGGCCTTTGAATAATATGAAAGTAGGCAGGCAAACTATTTTTAAAAGTGTACTTTTAAAGTATACTGACAGTGAGGGGAGTAATATTAAGAATTATGTTGAAATTTATTTTGCATTTGACACCAATGGCATAAGCTGGTTTTGGTTTTTTTGTGGTTTTGTTTTGTTTTGTTTTTTAATATGGGTAAAGATTCTGTTCTGTAAATGTTTCTGGAAAGGATGCTGATTTGGAAGTGGAATTTATGCCCCGGGTCCATCACTGATGCATTCTTTGGAGCTTCAGTATCTTCAGCCAGCGTTCCATGTCCTCTCACTTTATTCTTTTGCATATTAGAGTGATTACTTCTTTCAAATGGTATCAGGCTGCATTTTTGATATGAACCATGTATGGTTAAAAAACAGTAAATTTTATGAGTTTGGCTTAAAGGTTCCAATGTAACTTTCCAGAAACAGATTAACTCTTTGTTATTTTTATTTCTTTGCAAGCTTTTTAAACTGGAACTTTCCATCTTTTTGTACAATGCTAGAAATATACCTCAGCCCTCCACCCCCCACTTTTAATGAAAGCTGGAAAGGAAAATCTGGAGGCTTAAGTATAATACCAAATATCATAGGATATATATTGTTCGGTCTTTCTACTTATGTTCATATGTGTTTTCTTTAAAAACTGTATTTTTATATATTGGACATATGCACATTTGAATATGTTTACTGCAACTTTTATGGGCTAATGTTGAGCTGCTTTTTCCTTTTAAAGTCATGTCTTAGTGCTCTTGTCTTATTTCGTTAATACTGCTCAAACTGTGGAGAACGTGAGATGCTTTGGGTAAATCGTTGTTCAGAATTGCCTCTTAAAAATTCAGTTAATACATTAAGTATCCATGGAACATTGCTATGGAATTGATGCTGTTTACTCATTAATTAACTGTAGACTGCAGCTCACAGCGTTGGCTCTGTGGCTTGTTTGTTACATGTGATGATCACTTTATAAATGTCAATAAAATCAAGACAAAAACCTCTAGTACAACTGGAAGTAACAACTCAGTATTTTCCTCATTAGTTTTGGCAGCAAAGTAGTCTTACAAAGCAGTATGCAATAAAACACCAGCCAACTGAGTCCCACACTGTGGCTATAATTACATATTTTTGCTTGCTAATCAGTAGAATTTTTCTGTGTACACTATTATACTTTAATGGTTCTGTTGCAATGCCAAATTTACTACAATGTTCTCTTGAAGAAAATGGCACATCGTGATTTTGTATTTACTACAAGAAGATATTAAACTAAATAATACATAATGATGCTGCACAGATTAACCAGCTCTTTAGTTCTTCTGTTCCTTATCTCTCTTTTGATAGTGTTTTAGGACAAACATAAAGTTATTTGGGAGGGAATTACCAGAATTACTGAACTGGTAAATATAGCCATCTGAGTGGGATATCTTGTTTCTTACTTGAAAACTATTAGATTGTAATTTTAAGCTGTGCTTAGTGCTTTAATTTCCCTTCCCACAACTCATGGAGCATAAGGAGGGTTGCAGCCAGCTCAGAGAAGTAATAAGTTCATTAATTACAGGCTTACCTTTCTTGTAGCTTAAAAAATCTTGTGTGGGACTTGATTAAACAGGCTGTTGGGGCACAGCCCTGTGGAGGGCTGGATAGTGAACAGCTCAGAGAAGTTCCCTGTGCAACTTTGGGATTCAGAGTCTTCCATTAACTCTACAGGTCACTTGCTATTATCAGGCTTTGTGTCCTCCTCCTTTTTTTAAATTCTTTTTGTCCAAAGTGATTACACTGAAAAAAAACCCAAGAGTGGGCAATGTGGAAGGCATTTTTTTAATCTAACACTCTTTCTGTTATCTTGTTTTTATTTCTGGTGTTAAATAAATAAATAAACAAACTCCAAGAGTTTTTATTCCTCTTCTTTTTGTTCATGGTTATGCAGTCACCTAAATTCCACTTGATCATTATGAATATATCTGACAATCTTAGGTTAGTATAATGCTTTTCCATTTACCTTGGAAACAGAAGTTTACTGTCAGAGACAATTTGTCCAGGAGTGTAAATGGAAGGTAGGGTCTGATGATGGCAGCTTGCCCCCTCTACTCCTTATACAGTTAATTATGTGTGAAGGTTGTGCTGATGCCTCTAATATTTTCATAGATTTCTCAGATTCTGCAATGCAATCTGACACATTAGTGAGAGTAAATAGTTTTTCTTCTGTATTTGATTTGCGGTATGAATCTGTATCAGGATATGATACTGTGTTTATAGGGGAAATTGTACTTAGCGTATGTGATGTTTGTGCATGCAGCAGGAAAACATTTGATATTTCAACATTGCTGAATGTTGATTGTGTCCTAGATCTTTTAGGTTATCTTTTGGCAAGCATTTGTCTTAGATGTGTTGCACATATGATTTGTCATAGCCTCTCAACAAAAGGAAAGAATATTTGAGACGTTTTACGGGTAATTAGTTCTCAGGCTTGTGTTAAAACACTGTCTGAAAGAACCTTGTTCATACATCATTTTCTGGTTAATGTCGTGTTTACCTTTTTCTTCCCTTGTATTTATTCCATTTGAATACATTGTAATGTGTTCAATTGGATTTACCTATTGCAAGGCAATTTTTGTATAATTAATACTGTTAATTAATCTGGCTTGAAACAGCACTCCAAATTGAGAGGATGTTTCTGTGATTGCAGGCTGAGAAGTATCTCAACCAAGTTTTCTCCCTTCAGTGGTTCATGATAAAGGTAAATTAGCACAAGTGAAAATGGTCCAGGAAATCGGAAAACCAGCCGCTACTCAGTAAATAACTCCTAGTATTCCTGTAGCCTGTTAAGCCTTACTGCAAGCAAGAGAATATCTCCCTGTTGATACTTAGTCTTACTTCTTTGTACATTCCAGCTGCTGCCCTAATTCAGAGTTCCTACAATCCCTGTGGTTTTTTTAAGTCCCTTTTGAAGTATGCCCAGAACTGGATGTATTTTGCTTCTGTAACTAACCTTTCCTCTGTTACTTTCTTCATCTTCTCTCTCTCGTAGATAATGCATCACTTAAACCTGCATGAAGAGTCAGTGCTGTCGCATAGTCAAGCTGAACCCGTGTGGGTTAGAGGGGAAGGGAGGAGATGACCCTTGAAAATAAAACAAACAAACAAATTGCTCATAAAAAGCATTTAGAATGTAATATTTGAATTTTTAAGTTACGAAAACTTTTTCTTGGCAGACCTGCCCATCTTTCTTTTGCAAGATTTTTAAGGGAAGTGGAGCTACTCACCTTGCATCACGTATCTCCTTTGTCTGGCTCAGTCCCAGTGTCTTCTCCCAGCTTTTCTCAAAAGCTTTAATGTATTCTTTTATTCTAGCAGTGATGTATAGTGTTCTGGTGCTTGGTGCACCCTATAGCTGAAGAGAAACATCACATTCTCCCTGGTTTAGTTATATTTAGTTAGAAGTCATGTTCTGCTACAGAAGCCTTCGGGCTTCAAATCCACAAAGACCTATGGGAGAACACCTTTGCTTCCATGTTCTCTGTGAAGAGAACGTCTTAGATCACATCTCCTTGCATTTCAGTGGGGAAAAAGTGGTTAACTTTCAATTTTTTTTAATTTTTTCAATATACCTTTAAAACTCTTAGGAATGACAAGCCAACAGCCTGTTGGGCTGTGAGGATGCACCACATTTATAAGGCTCCCTTTTACACAGTCATTTTGCAATTATTACTTGGTAGCCTGCTCTGTCTAAATCCTTGACCTGTGCCTGACAACTGCTAGCTGATCATAGTGAATAAATTTGTATAATCACTGTGTGATGACTGCTTAATAACTGTACTCCAAATATGCAAATACCTATCCTGGCTTAATACAATTCATCTGCCATGGCTGGCCCATGCACTTAGTATTTTTGAAACGCTTGCAAGTAATGGAGCACGCCATTGCAGTCTCCTGTCTTTTCATGTGGAGCCCTAAAATGCTGAAACCTACAGAGAAGGAAAAGATGTATTACAAAAAACTCAAAGAAAAATAGTTACCAAAAAACAGAGACAAAGTGCTTGTCTGTGTGTGTTGTAAATGGGGAAAAAACCAAACAAAAAACTTCCATAAAGACTTTGCAGTAGTTCCTCTATTTTCATTCTCTTCTAGGTTAGCAGCATGCTTTTACTCGGAAAAATCTGCAGTATTTATTTTCTTGCTAATGGTGCTGTCCACATTACACAGAGGACTACATAAAATTGGAAGATACAAATCCAAATGCTTGTATGAGTCTGAGAAAAACCAAGAAAAAAGCATGTCCAGAGTGATACAGAAAGGACATCTTGCTCAGGCTTGTGAGTTGCCAGTAGTGAAGGGTTGGAAGAATATTCTGTGGAAGCACTGGTAATTTCTTTCTCTGATCTTGCCCTCTCCTTATAATCATTTGCCTTTGGCCGTCATGTGAGATAGGTGCTGAGACAGATGGACAGTGAGTCTTACCAGTTTGTCCATTTGTGTGTTCTTTATTTCATTTACACACAGCATCAGAACATCAGTAAATAACTTTTTTTAATCAAATCTGAGTTTCATTGCCTTTCAGGCATGTTTTTTATCTTCTTAGATACTTATTTCTTTACTGTTTCTCAGAATTTAACTTAATGTTTCCAAACAGTGCAGGAGGAAAAATAGACTGTGTGGTTCTATGCACTAGACAGAGATGGATATGATGGTAGTAGCCTAATGTCATCAATAACTTAATAGCCATCGTGGCAAAAGAGAGTTTCAGCAAGATTTTAAAAACAATAATGTGGATATTTACTGCGAGTTTTTTCCATGCTTGAGGGGGGAAGCACAAAGGTGCTTGTTTAAAAAAAGAAACAAGTGAGGGGCTGAAGGAGGCTGGCATCTTGGTCCAGGTGAAGGTGGGCATTGACTTTTCTGTGTGGAATTGGAAATTAGTGTTAAGCAGAGCCTAATTTGCAAAGGGCTGTGAAAGTGGGAACAAAAAAGTTCTGATGTCATCTCCCTAAACATTTACGTCATTTAAGTTCAAGGTGGTGCAAAACCCAAAATGGTAGGTTAAAGCTTAGCTAACAGAATTCTCTTGGTATCCCTAAACTAGGTAGCGGAGTGTAACTAACCCTCCCAAGTTCCTGTCTTTTCAGAGGGACGCAGCTGTAATTTTTTTCAAAACGTCCTATTCTTAATCTGTTCCACACACTTTTTATTTTCTTTTAGTGGACATAAGAAGAGGCCATGATGACTCCCGAGTTGTTTTCTTGATTATTTTTAAGAACGATAGTCCTGTAGTAATAGCACACTAACATGAACAGAAATCCAGGACAAAGCAGGCATCCTAGCAATGAAATGTAGTTAAGGCTTTTTGTCCTTCCAATCTGTGCAGTATCCAGCTGGAAATGAAGTACTGTGACTGCCCAGGAGGCTGAGGAAGGATTTTGGAGTCACCAAACTCATTTCTTCAGGGTGATACCATATTAAAAAAAACTTGCACCTTCTTAATAGTCAGTTTGGGAAGCTGGGGGAGCATGCTGAGGTGAACATGAGCTGAGTTTGGTTTAATAGCATAGAATACCCTGAAATTTCACCAGACTTCAGCTTATCACTTCACTTCTCAATAAACAACAACATGGGATTTTTCTGCTTGCTGCAGTGAGGTATTTAAGGCTTGGCTGTCTCATTTCCATCTGTAGAAGAGCGTGCTATGTCAGGTGTCTCAACACTAACACAATTAAAAGGAAGTGAACGGTTCCTTCACACATGCCTTAATGTCAGCATTTTGGACTGGGAGAAACTGGAAAAACACTATTGGAGCCTTTCCTAGTTCTGTTTTTTCCTGCCAAAAGTGTGACATTCAGACAGGTTTATCAGACCCATGTTTCTCTGAGCCCTTATGCTGCTTGAGTGGGCTGACAAAAGTGTGAATCCTATTGACATTATAACTGTCTACAAAATTGGAGAGGAGCTCTCGGAGACTAAGAAAGATGACATCCTAAGTGTGAGAAAAACGAACACTTTCTTTATTGCTTAGTCGTTTATGGAAGGAATTTACCAATTGTCATTACTAATGTGACAGAACAACTTTTACTTGGCTTTTCATATATTTTTAATATGAGTTTCTGATATCCCAAGATATTTGACTAAATAAAAAATCTGCCAAAATTTGCGAGTTTACTATGGTTTTGTGTTTTTGTCAAGGTAAGAATGATTGGTTGTATGCAATAAATGTAGAACACTTAAAATTTAACAGGTCCATGGGTAAGTGAGCTTTATTTTGATTCATTGTTGACCTCTTTATTTTGATATGTCTTTTTGCCTGTTTATGGCATGGACATCGATTATGTTGGTTCTTTCAGCTGCTTTTGTTATGCTTGAATGGGAACAGCATCCCGATTAAAGACAGCCTTCTCTTAAAACAACCAATTGGTTTCAAAATTTAATTTCCAGCACTTTTCACCATAGCAGACAATAACTGATGGTTTTTAATGCTAAATTTGGAGGATTTCAGCTAAACAATATTCTAAAATACAAGTTTCCCATGTATGACTTCACAATAAGGCTTACACATGCCATTGTTATGAGCAGGTTTGTTCCTTGCAGTTTGCACTGGAATAATGGTTTTATTACATCTTATTATTACTTTTCATTAAAGTCACTCTGCAGCATGGGTTAGTGGTTGGAGCTGGGAGGACCCAGAATTTTAATTCTGGCTGCAATGAGGTCCCTTGTGCAATCTCAAAATGTTGATTCTTAAATAAAGATAGGTACTATACAGGGAATGTGAATTGACACATTAGGTAGTCAGTAGCTTAAGCATCAAGGCTTTAAACTCTCACTTTTGTCTTGATGTAATTCAGGTGTAGGCACTAAGAGTTTCTACAAATAAGAATATTTAAGGAACTATACATTTAGATTGTCTGTGATGAAACATGAACCTAATTCAGTGAAATAGCCATCTCAAAATGAATAGTTCATCTGTGCTTTTTGCCTTTAAAAGGGAGAATTTCAAGGCTAAATCAGATCATGCTTTTAAACTCCTTGAGATCTTGGCCAGAAAGTACTGTATAAATGCTAAGTATTTAAAATTAATTACGTTGGAGGCCTATAAACCAGTGCATTGATTAAAAATCTTCAGTTCATTAAACCTCCCAATGGCAGAGGCCATCTCTGTAATATAAACTGCTGTTTCTAGCAGCGGCGGCTGACTGGCATCTGTGTTGTAATCTTTTTAAGATCCCCACCTTTGTTCATTAGACCAGCAGCTGTTGTCTCTTGCTGGGCAGGATTTATTTCCCCTTGACATCAGTCTCAGAGGTGCAGTTGCAACTTTGGCAGCATTTGATTCCAATGAACTTCCTAGAGGTACTTTGCCAGTTTTGCAGAATGAGGTTGCTTTTGGTTGTCAGTGGGATTTTTGGGTTGTTTTGGGGGGTGTTGGTGGGGTTTTTTGGGGGTTGTTTGGGTTTTTTTGTTTGTTTTTTGGGTTTGCTTTTGTTTTTTTCCTTGTTTCCACATACATCCTTGCAATGGGCATTTTTGAAAGGTCCACAAGGACGGAGGGCATGTATACCAGAGCTGTGCTACAGTCTGGGCAAAACAGCTTCCTCTTGTGTGCCCCTAGCACTATATCTGATATAATGACATTTTGCAGTTTTTATTCACTCCTGGCATTTACCATGTGGAAGAACAGTACTGTTTCATAGATAAATCATGCACAGTTAACTTTCTTAAACAAGTAAATCTCCTGATTTTCCTAGTGAAAATGAGGAACGAAAATCTGGAAAAGCACCAGAGAACAGGAATTACTATGGAAAAAGAATATATAGATTCTTGAAATACAACATGATAAATCTGCATATGTTGTTTACATCGTAACTTCAATTTATCCAGACTCACACACAAGGTCACAAAAGAAGTTTGGGCCTTATTATTCCCAGGGGAATTTGTATTTTTTTGCTGTGGTGTTTGATTACCTTACCCTTTTTTATTGCCATCTGCGCTGCAAGGCTAGTTTTGCTGAGGTTATTTTTTTTTTTTTTTAAGCAGTATCCCATGATACCCTTAATTCTGTGCTTCCTGCGCTTTTGCTTCATTTGCAATTTTAAGAGATTTTCTATAAGAAATAGATTTATTCTATATTGTACATCAGTAAATTAGCTAGTTTTTACTATATAACTTTAACCCTTTTATTCTGGAGAACAAATACAGTTGCTTTACAATATATTAAATAAGAAATGATTTAATCTTTTCGCATTCTTTAGTGTGCAGCGTAGAAAGATGGTGTCAAAGATTTCCGTATTTTTGTTTAACACATTGTTTTTAGTATGCTCTCATTTTGTTTTATTTTGATGCTTGTTTTTGTCTATGTATTTTAAGCAATTATTTTCAGATGACTTCTTTGTGCAACCAATACCATTGACTGCAGTAGCTTTGAGAAGAGTTTTTCTTCATTAACAGCTTCTGCTGGATTGTTGGGAGAACAAAATGCTGTCCCTAGTGGGTCCTAAAACTTATGGATGCATGCAATGAGATTGCTAATATTATTTTTAATGAAAAAATGTTGGAGTAGTACTTTTAATAGCTTTACGCAAGCATGAACGACTTAAATTATAGAGCTAAATCTCAAGCTCCTTGAGCCATTCTTCAGCCTTCAAAATAGTTCATGTACGCAGGACTTCAAAACTAAGAAACCCCTTTCACGTGCTCATCCAGCCAAGCCATGGTGAAGCAGTAAATATAGAAACCCCATTTGTATGGGGTCTGCACACTTGACAGTGCAGTGAATAATGGGATCATATTTCAAAAGACAAGTCGACCTGCCTAAGTCTTTGCAGTCATCTGAAAGCAGAAGTGTTGTATGATTTTTCAAAGCATTTATTTTACCTCGAGGTAGATCTTGGGAAGCATTAGGCAGCCTGGCGGCCTGCTTGTTGGGAGGGGAATGGAGAAGAGGGGACCATCCTGTGGATATTTGCCACCTCACCAGTGGCCCTGAGCAGGACTCATTTAGTATTAATGCTGTCAAAAATCCTTAGAAATAACTTGGTTTATAAGCATGAAACTTACATCAAGAAGCACAGTATCAGT
Source organism: Theristicus caerulescens (assembly GCA_020745775.1). NCBI lineage: Eukaryota > Metazoa > Chordata > Aves > Pelecaniformes > Threskiornithidae > Theristicus > Theristicus caerulescens. The sequence goes on along the minus strand of CM036561.1, from coordinate 120,101,775 downwards.
GAGGATGGTTAGCAGCTCTGTTTTTAGTACCTTCAAGTGTTATCAGTACTTAGAAATGCCAGTTGATCATCATGCAGACCAGAGATGGGATTTCTTGTCAGTTATGAGTGATAGTTTTGTCTGTGGGATTTTCCCACATCTTTCCCATAGCTGTGAAATGGCAGGTCACTAGTGTATATAAATGACCCAAAGTATATATATGATTTCCATAAACGTGGACAGGAAGGCAGCCTGTAGAAAAAAGGCATACTGTGAAGCAGAGTGGTAGCTTCAAAGTAGAATGACATTTTTCATTGGTTGTAAAAAACAGCAATAATGCATAATTCCTTATCACTGTCACGACGCAAGTCAGATTTGACCATAAGTGCCTGGCTTTTTCAGCCAGTTGCACAAAGAAATTCCAGGGAAGGAATGGTGGGTTATGGTTTAACATTTTCCAAATCTGTTTTGAAAAATACAGATGAGCACCTATATATCAAACTGATGATACAGATGAAGTATCTGAAAGCAATATATCAAAGAGCCTTCACTTTCCTATAAAAGTAATTTGGCAGCATGCCATTATTACCATGTAAATCTCTTCCTCCTTACTAACGATAACAATGTATCTTTGGCCATCATCACTCTTCCCTCCTGAGGTTGTTGCCACTGTCTGTAATTTCCAGAAAGTTTCCACGTTAACAATGCTTACTTCTCTGTACACTTACATTCCTAGTCAGTGCACACTTGCAGAAAACAAAATATCTCACGTAAATGTTTTGTGCATGCCCATTCCATGTTTTTTTGAATTAATACAGCTAAGACATGTTTTAGCAGAGGCTGAAGTATCACATTTAGATTTGCTAATCTACTCTACCTTTGCCAATTTTTTTCTTCATGTTATGCAGAGTGCTCATATTTGGCAAGATATTTCACTGCTTGGGTTTTTGCTTTAAGAATTATCAAACTTGCGTTATAGATTGTATTTATTATTGGAAACAGAATATTTCTAGCATGGTTTATTGAGTTATATTAAATGGAAAATGCATACGTAGGTCATCTCTTCTCAAGTATTTAATAAAGTATGGTAGAAAAAAGAGTTTATTCAGAAAATTGTGGGTGGTGTGGTGTTTGGGTTTGGGGGTTTTTTTTGGTTGGTGGTGGTTCCCCCCCCCCCCCCCCCCCCCCCCTTCATTCTTCTATGTCATCAGTCAGGGAAGTATATCAAATGCTAATGCCTACGTTTCCATCTATGCCTGTCTGGAATATGCAATCATTTTCTGTTATGCTACCTTTATAAGGGAAGTACGCACGTCTGCTTGTTTGGTTTTGACAGATGTCTTCCATTTTCCTTGTCGTATGTCAAAATTGGTTATGATAGAATTGATTTTCCTCTGTTAAGAATTTGATTTTTTTTTTCCCCATTATGTTTTCATCTTTCTGGAAGCTGCTTTGATTATAAAGACTGGACACGGACCTGTGTGGAGCCAGCTCCAGGAAACTAGTGATAGACCATCTGTATCGTAGCTGTATGTGCATTAAGAGCATGCTTCTTCCATTGTGAGATGTTTTATAGATGGGGAGCTGTGACTGCCTATGTGTTGGCCGTCACAGCTGATCTGGCACGTGGTATGTTAACATATCGGCTGTGTTAATACATTGCAGATTTAGAAGCAGTGATAAATCTGTGCTTCTGCTTCTCTGCCAGAGACAGTGGTTCCTTTTTGTGGGTTCTGTTGTTTGTGCTCTGAGCTGGACTTGGGTTAAAATGAATGGAGTTTGGGGGAGGAGAGGTTGATTTATCCAGATGAGTTGGTTGAGAGGGTAGCTGAACAAATCATTGTACAGACACTGCTCAAGGGAGGATGCCCACTTGCTAGGGACAAGAAGGAGCTCAGGGGTGGAAATGATTAATCCGCCGCCAAGGGAATAACTGCATGGACTTGAGCCCTTGTCCAGTACTCCTGAGGTGAAAGACTTCTTCCTCTGTAAAGAATCATGCAGAAAGTGCTAGTCCTAAGCATCAGTGCTGTTTTTATGTTAATGTCTCAGGAAATATTAATGTTGGTAAAGATTGTGGTGGTGGTGCTTATGAAAATATACTTGAGGTTTCAACGCATACTGGTTTACTTATCCTGCTTGGTTTGGAAAAGCATTTAGTAATTAAGTTAAAATAATTAAATCGGATATTATGAGCACAGGATAGATTTCAAGCATTCTTTTTTCCCCTCAAGGTTACAAAATATTATTCTTGCATTAGCATCTTGGAGTCTGTTGAGTAGAGATTTTGGGTGAGTTAAAACCAAAAGTTCAGCTAAGGTAGAGTAAGAAGACTTGGCATCTTGGCATAGACAGTGCACAACGAGCTTATGACTGGTGGCTTGGCATCCACATTCTTTTCACTATGAAAATTTTAGAAAATTTCATTGAAAGTCCAACATCACATGCTTCTGTAATTATCTGTCTAGTATCAAGTATTTCAAAATGATGTTTTAAAAATCAGTGGCACCGTGTCCAGAATGAGTATGGAGTATTACAAGGAACCGGTTATCCAGTTTTACTGTGTCATCTGAATACTAACTCTGGCATAGAACACCTCAAAAAAGGCAACTGAGTTTTTAACACTTAGTAGGAGAAGGCCTTATTCAGATAAAGATGTTATCTGCCCCTCCGCTGGGGGATACGTGGCTTCAGGGAAATACATAACACCTTGCAAAACCAGCTATGCCCTTAATGCAGAACGGCCAGTCGTCGTTTCCGTTCCAGCTTCAAAAACCATCTCGGGGTGAGGGAGTTACCTGGTCTCCCTGCATCCCAGTGGGCAGTGAATGGTTGGTAGCTATGCTGAGTGCCCAAGCCTTGTATTGCCCAAATCCTGTTATGCTAGACTGTAAAAAGCTACGCAGGTTATGCTACAGATTATGTGCATCTCTTGAAAACCCATCTACACTTGGCTTTTCAAACCTTTTCTGGTTTAATTGCTTCAAACATGCTGTTGGGTACTGCTGTAACTTTGAACCAGTTAAATATGAAATAAAATCTGAAATAAATATTGAATGATATGCATACAGAATCTTCCTTTCTTGTCTCCATAAGTATTTGTTTAGTCTTTATACCTGAGCTTATTTTACCTTTTTTGAATTGATACTGTAGTTTCTGTGATGATTATTTCTCGTAGTTGAACTTCATCATTACTACTGACTTAGGGACTTACTGTAGTTAGTATGTTCATGCACACGGTATTTCCCTTATTTTTTTTGTTTCCTTTTTCTTAAACTTTTTGCCGTAATTACAGTAAATGATTTCTTTGACTGCATGTTGAGAGGGCAGAAATGCTGTGCCAGCAGCCTTTTTTCATTCTTTGCTGCTGCTACTATTCTTTTGCTGGCTCCCGAGGGTAGTAAGATCTATGCACTCTACTAATTTTCTTGCATACTTAGCTGCAATTGCAACCTTTAGTAATTATTATTTAATTAACTCCAAAGTATTGCATAAATAATGCAAAATTAAAAAATATAAAAAAGAAAAAAGGTCAAAACAAGGTATTTTTTATATTTCAAATCTGTAAGCATTATTTCTTGGAATTTTGTATAAGGCATTAGTAGGACGGTGACATTAAATGGTCTGCATAATTGTAGAAGTATCAGAGGTATGTAGTAAAAGAGTTTGGCATTTAGCTGGGGATCAAATTTGTTTTCATAATTTGTAGTAAGAATTTCTTAGAGCCTTCAATAAGACCCTTTTCTAATATTTAAATTTTAATTCTGCTTTACCTTTCCTAGGTGTTTTCTTTTCAGTTAGCAGAAGTTGACTAAATATTATTTTTTTTGATAAACACATTGACTAATTCTGGCAAAAAAATGTTTGTGTATCTTTAGATATCTACCTATAGATCAGTTGGTCTGCTCTGTGAATGTAAAAATGAGCAGTAAATGTATGTGGCTGTATATTTGTATGAAGACAACATAAAGACTAGCTTTTAATAAGTAAAAGTTTCTGGGTTTGCTTTTGTAGTGGATGGCTGTATACACAGAGCTGCTGGGCCCTGCTTAGTTGCTGAATGTCGCAACCTGAGTGGCTGTGAGACTGGACAAGCAAAAATTACGTGTGGATATGACCTACCTGCAAAATGTAAGTCAGCCCTTTCTCAGCATTTTCTTTTTGTTTTAAGCACGTGGAGCTAGTATGCATGCTTTATTTCCCTGTAGTCTAATTCAACAAGGTATTCATTTTACAAAATTAGCAGTGGGACTTAATTAAGCATGTTCTGTAATAATGTCTTCCCCTCAAAGCAATTCAGACTTTTCTAAACGGTTATTTCACCTATGTTATCCGATGAAAACCTACATGTCTCTAAAATATAAAGCATCTTTCATATTTATTTTTTGCAAGCTAAAACATATCCTTTCATATGCATAATAAAGGATTGGAAATGCTTTATGAAGTATGAACAAAATATACATTATCATATTTAAGCTCCATCGAGACAATTTTTGGAAATGTTGCATATTTCATATTCTTCATGCAGATTCCTTGATTGTGAATACTTTGAGAGCCGAGGAGATCAAAGTGATGTATTGTGTTTTCAGCTGCTACGTAGAGGCTGATTGGCAATTACTGTGAAGGCATCTGTCACACTTTAGCTTTCAGCAGAGTGCAGCTCAGTGTTGGAATATTTTTGCACGTTGAAAGTGGAATTGTCAAAATTCCCATCCTATTTAAAATAGGAAGATGGCTATTTGACCTTGTTGCGTAGATGTTGAGCTTGTCTTGGAAAAAACTAACGTGTTGACAGCCCGTTGGTCAGCCAGTCTATTACGTAAGAATAAAAAGTAGGAGATCTCTGCAAGTTAGCATCTTACAGAATAGGACATTGAGATATGATGATGCAAATACCAAGAAAGCATTACAAACAGCATATAACTAGAATTCAAGATCTCTTTTTTTTTATATATGCAGTTTGCACAAGGAACATAGCTCATTCAAATGTATTTAGATCTGCTCTCTCAATTTATTCTACATTTTTTAATGTAAAATCAAATGCCTACTGCAGTAGCAGGTATCTTTTTAGGTTCCTGTGGCCCTTAATGCCTTAGGTAAAGAAGAAAATTCTGTTCGCAGTCATTTGTTGGCACCTTCTATGATGATGATGAGAGCTGCCAATTATTTCCTTGACAGTGATAATTGCTATATACAGGAAAACTTTGCTATATTTTATACATAGTTTTACCACATGTTAATGGTTATTTATGAAAGGTTAATTTGACTAGAGGTCAGGGAAATTGTTGAGGAAGATTCAGTGTGGTGGTTATGTTAGGTTTGTATATGGCCAAAATCTTTACCAGATTCCTATAAAACTGATAGGTTTGTTTGATAACACATTGTCATTTACTCTACTGGGGATTTTTCATGTTTAATTCTTCCCCTTTATGAAAAAATATCTTGGGAGGAACAGAAAAGCTGCTCATCCATAGGTGCATAATTCCTCCCATGTATTTTAATGAGAGAAATTAAATACAAGGTATCAAAGCAATGAACACTGAACTGTGTTGGAAAGAGAAAGGGTTATATCCGAGGCGTGGCCTCCCTTTAAATTTTATGGCAGTTTAATGGGTCTTGCTTAAGTTAGGTTTGCAGAATGGGATCCTGTTTGAAGAATATAGGAAAATTTTTAGGTTTGTTCTTTATGTAGGAATAATAAAAAAAACAATGAGAAAACCCATTATCACTTGCAGCTGGAAATAAAACCTGTAAGCAGACAAAGAGAAAAGCCAATATTCTGCTTAATCAATATTCTTAGAAATTGCAGTTGCATCAATGACGTCTATTTGTATTTGATCATGCATCAACATGAGAGAGGGAAAGGATACATTAACTGACAAACAAGCACAGGGAGAGAAATGTACAGTTTGCATGCAGAGACTGAGAATTAGATACTCTTGATTTCTTAGTTTTTTTCCTTGAAACATATTTATGTTCACCAACTGTTGTTTTCTTTTACTATTCCCTTTAGAAGCTTTTGGTTGTAGGCTCATTAAATTATTGTAGCTTTTAGACCACTCATCTGAAAGCGATCAAACAATCAAGACTGTTTTCATATTTTAAAGAGCTATAGAGCCACTGTATCTCTTTTGTCATTCTGTGTCACTTTGTCATAACAGTATGACAATTTAACTGGGGAAACTATTTTACATCTGATTTTTGTGATGAGAGCAGCAACATGACGGGAGCTCCAGACTTCCCCATCCAGATGCGCTGTGATGCAATTTTGTGTGTCAGCAATTTGTTGAAGGTTATGGGTGAATGGATAACTGCCAGCTTTCACAATAAGTTTGCTTTTCGCTCATGTGTTTGTGTATAGGAGACCAACTACAATAACCCATTAACAGTTTGAGTAGTGCAATGGTTATTTTGTTGTCTCTGCTCTGCTCGTGATTGTAGTTGGATGAGTAATGACAGTAAACGTGAAATGTGTTTTCTGTGATGATGAATTGTTATTTTTTTGTTATTTAACAGAATTGTAAAATGTTACAATTGTATTTCCTGCCCCTGGGATTTTCCCATCTCTAGTTCTCGATCCTGAAATGCTTTGCTTGGAAGCAGTTTGCTAAAATCAGCAAAGCTGCTCTGGGATGGAGCAGCCTGAATGTGTGCTGTATGATGCAGGACTTGGGCTTAAGCTGAGGTCTCCATGTTAAAGAAGATTTAGTATTCAAAGATCATGCAGCATATTGCTTTGTTTTACAGACAACTTGGAGGAAGTTGGAATTAAATTTGGCATTTGAAGGGAAGGTATGCTTTGTTAGGAAGCTGGTAGTTGGTAAATAAAAAACACTCTGGCAATCTCCTGTATGATCTATTGTATTTTTATTGAATACTTTGCTGTATTTACTTAGGTTGAATAAGAACAGGTCTGATAAATAATTTCTTCACAAAGGAAAAATTGAAAAATAATGTCTGACTGAAAAATGCAAAGATTTAGGGTATAGGCTAGCTTTCTGTGATTTGTTCTTGTTGCATCTGAGTCAGAGATCAGTTTGTGAAATACACAAGTAACAGTAAATGTTCAGGGAGAGAATACATAAAATAGTTCATTTTTTTCCCCATCTTTTTATCCTAATAATGTGAACAGACCAAGATTAACATGTCTATAGCCTAGAGATGTTGCTTTATGAACTTTTCAAGATACATATTTTTGAACACCAAAAAATGGTCTGTATGAAAATAGAAGTGAAATCAAATTGAGTTTTCTAATTACCGGTTAATGTAATGTTCAGTACAGTTTTACAGAAGTCAGTGTAATCACCATCTGCCTTCTGTGCTGCAAAAGCCTACACAAAGCCCCCCGAAATGCCAACGGAGTTATTTGCTGAATACATAATTTGGTTGATGTCATCTATTGTTGTTTTTCAGCAAACACCTATGCAGGCACCCACGTTTTCATAGCACTTTGGAGGGCTGAAAAAGGCAGTGCTTTTTGCTCTGTGATATTTTCCTTTAATGCTCTCCCAGACCGATCATCAATTACTTAACTTCTGTACTTCATACTGTTGTTGCTTTTAAAGAAAAGTTCATTCTCAATATTGTACAATTGGTCTTCAAACATTGAGCCGTACTCTGATACCATCATGCTTTAAATAACAGATGAACAGTATCTGTTTAAAGCTCTACAAATGCTTGTTTTCTTTCTCATTTGATTAATAGTCTCAGTTGGCTCTACTGGCAGAAAATGGTCTGAATGTAAATTGTGTTTATGGCTGGAACCAAGGGTCCATAACAGCCTCATGGCTTGTTATCTGCTTGCAGAGGTCCACCATAAGAAAAGACCCTGTCAGAACACATTAAAACATACAGTCCCATTACGTAAGGTATTTAACGGGCTTAAAACCAACTGAAGATGTGGTGACAATATCCAACAAAGGTAATTGGCACCCCAACCTTGGCAGGAAAGGACCCCCAAACTAACTTTTATCTATTGTTAGTATGTTTAGTAATAATTTCTTTATTTTTCTGAAAAATGTTTGATAATAAAACCCCTAAACCTAGGAAAATAAAATCTTACAGCCCCTAACATGGGATAGAGCCAACCATTGGTAAATTAAATCTGAAAGGTGGACTTCCAGTGGAGGGACCTTGCTGGAAAGGCTAGGCAGTTTCTAATACATTGGTTTATGTCATTAATAAAGCTATAATAGTTCAAATAAATTTTTCTGTTTGCTTGATATTTTCAGTACTTTAAGCAATGTCCTGTAGGAAATACCATATATAGCATAGTCTTCTGGTCTAAAGTCACTGTGTAGATCAATCTGGAGTAATAATGTGAATGTGCTCTCAAAGACAATTCCTGCTGTGAAATAAGTAGTTAGGAGGAGTGCTAGTATTAAACACAGTAGGAGGAATCAGCCTTTAAATTTGTTTAATCAGATTAAAAAGTGGAGATTAAAAAGTAGAGATTAAAAAGTGTGCTTCTATTATATAGACATAATTTTCTGTATTTAAAAGATGAATATTCGGAGGGTATTATTTTAAAGTAAGGCTGTAAGGGTAGTGATTTTAAATCTCTCCATATTTTCTTGGAGATCGCTTACAGAGCTGCAATTAAAAGGTTGATTATGCAGAAACAGAACTCCAAAACCCTACTCCAGTACTCTAGAACTGATCAGTTGGAAAAATGGGGCATAATATTCAAGTGTATTGTCCGAATTTCCAGGATTCCACGAAGAACTTTGTTTACTTACTTTTAAAAGCTTAGTTGATATAATAATACATAAATTTTGTTTCAAACAATTCTAAATTTCTGATATGCAAGAGTCAGAGAGATACTTCTTTCTGCGTGGTTCTGATGTGTAGAACATTATCTTTGCATGATTGTTCAATGTGCTACATCTTTATTTGTTCTGGGAAGAGGTAAGTCTGGGAATTGGAAAATAACTCTGGGAATTGAAAAGGAAGGCATTAAAAGTGAGCCATGTGTGGACAAGAGAGGATTGCTTAGAGAAGACCAACTTGGACTCCCAGTTGGTCAAGGTCCTTCATCTTCTCCCACAATTGCTTTTAAATATTTAAGTGAAAACAGGTGTGCCACCAAATGCATAACTAGACCAAAGTTTGATGAAAGTTCAGTTGAAAAAGGCTCCTGATAAGTGTAGGGTGACACAGTCATTAATATAATTGAAGCTTCATGAATGTTATGATAGTTGGCCAGGAGGGATGTCTTTATACTCTTTGTCTTAGCTGCGTAGCATCACGTTATTGTCAGCATTGTACCCAAACTGCGTGTTACCTACTGGAAAAAAAGATACAGCCGGAAAAAGCTCTAGATAGGTATTTCCTGAAACAGCACTGAGCTGCAGCAGCTGTTTGCTATCCCCGATTTGTATTTCTTAAATCTTTACCATTGCTTAAATATTTTAAACTAAATTTAAAATGAAGCAAAGCAAGCTAATATTAATCAATGGTCCAAGATGCCTTGTTCTTGAGCGATATTTTTGTTGTTTAGATTTCTTTGGGAAAGGATTTTTTTATGGTTAACAAAACTACTTACTACATATTTGTGTTTTTCTTCTGACTTGTATCTAGATCTCAAAGGGTTTTTTTATAAGCTCAATTTATGTATTTTATGACCATTTTGAAAATAAGTGCAGTGATGTCTATATTGTGTTTTAATTTGGTCTAATTGGCTTCAGTCATCTTAATGACCTGCTGTAGTCACCATTAACAATAGCATACATTGCATATGCTGTAAATGTGTTGGAAGGGAAATATTAATGATTAGTTCTTTGGTCCTAAAACCTGCTTAGATTTTAGAGAGGGTTTTATGGTATACTGTAAAGCTTTATGGCTTGTCTCTCCCTTCTGTACACACACACACACACCATGCACACAACAAGGGAGAAGTTAGGACTCATGGGGAGTGATGGGGAATGCATTTATCAACTTGAACTAAACATCTAAACAGTTCAAACATCTCCTTCTCTTCCAAGTCTGCTCAGGGACTGTCATCAGTTTGGGTAGAAAAGGGACAAGTGCTGTAGCTACCAGCTGAAACGCGTGGTTATGAATCAGCAAGAATCTTCCATCACGAGAGTATATGGTCTTTGTCCTTGGATTTGAGCCTACCTCATATACATTTTTTAATGGATAGATTCTTTAAAATTTAATTTGTGAATGGGCCGGAGTGCACGTTTGTCAGTGCTCCGTGTAGTGTCGTGCTGTGGTTAACTTATGGCATGTACCGCTGGAAACCCTCATTTCACATCAAATTGTTCAGTTAACAAATGTACGCGTTGTGGCTAAAGGAAGTGTTTTACTATTGATCCTCACTGCTAAATCTAAATCCTCTTCTTCTGGGCATCACTTATTACAATCTGGTCAGTGAACGCTGAACTCCAGGACAGGAGTGGGCACAGACAAAATTAAGAGGAGGACTGAACCATTTGCTCAGTAATTGGGTCCACCATTGGCTTATAACGTCTGTGTGAATACAATGTAATGGCAGGCGGTAGAAACTTGATGCCATGAATTTGCCTCCCTGGCCTTATTTCTGTAATTCTGGACATGTACAGTTTCTGCAAAGGTCTAATTCTCGGTGTTACTGAAAGCAGTTACAGAACTGAGTTTGCAGTGTAGCGTGGTGGTGACAGGAGCCCATGCTGTTTGGTACCGCAGTTCCCCGGCGTCAGTGTCCAATGTGCTGGGGTTCACCCTCTGGATACTCCCTTGATGAAACAGAGAGTAAGTTACAAGGTGTAAACACTTTCCTAATGCTGAATTTATGTGTAAGGTGCTATTTAAAATGTCTCCTAATTTGGTGAAAAATAATTTGCACTGGAATATGCCTTTCCACGCTGGTGGTGTATAGTCATTCCTCAGGCATGTTGGCACTGGAGCAGGGCGTTGTACCCCTTAAGGCTAATATATTTTATTTCCTCCATACTTGGATATAGTTGGTCCTTTTTACTCAAATAATAATAATAAAAAAAAATAGAAAGTCTAATGCACAGCAGAAAAATAAACAAAAATCTGATCGCTACAGTCAGCTGACAAGAAGGGGTTATAATGGGTTGTAATGGAGATGTTTATGCTCCTTTAACTGCAGCAGTTGCTGGTGCTCCCCCTCTAATACGTTCCCTCAGTAGCCAAAACCTATGCTCAGTACTTGAAAAATTAATCTTCGATGCATGAGATTTTGTCTGCCTGAATTTTGCTTGTCTCATTTTAAATGGTGATAGAAATTGCTTACTGTAGTAAAACACAACATTAACCTCATAGTGTGTTGGCACTTTGTGATTTATGCTGGTTTAGTCTCTGAAAAATATGCAGCCTGTCTCCCAAACCTGGATTTAGCTTATAAAATATGTTGGCACAGGCTTGGGGCTTGAATTGGAACACTAACTGCTGATCCTCCATCTCTCTGGGGTAGGAAGAAGGTTTAAAATTGTAGCCTCTCAGAGGTCATTAACTTCATATCATTTCTTCAGATTAATAATAATTATATTATTGTAGCTGGAATGTTTTAAAAACAGTACAGCCTAATTTTCTTTCTTGCAAGGAAAGTATAGGATTCCTTTTTGTGCTGAATCTGCATATTCCTTAGCCAAAAATACGACAAATTATTTGCAAATGGAAATAATCAGATCGTAGGTAATAAATAAGGACATAGCTATTTTCATTCTACTAGTTTTAAATAAACCAAAGCGAATAATATGGATGTGAAAGGTGCTGTGATTTTTTTGAGTTATCCTTCAGTCACCCACAAACCTCGCTGTTTACTTGAGGTTTAAAGCTGCTAATTTTATTTTTATTTTATTAATTTTATTTTCCTGAATATATTTTGAAAGAATCTTACAGATGAAAAGAGGGACTGTTTCAAGAGAAGTGCTTTACCTGTAATCTGATTCCTTTAGACCAGTCTAAAGTGGATAGGATGGGAAGGTTATGTAAAATGGTTTTAAAAAGATCTTTGTTTCACCAAGCAGAGGAATCTTGAGGCTGTTTCACATAAACTAAGTGCACAGACCAAAACATGTTTTTTTTGGTGAAAACTGAGGTCAAATATTCCAAACTTCTCTTCAGGAAGAAGACATCAGGTGTGAGACTGCAGGGCATAAATAATGTTTTAATTGCTGTAGGAAAGAATCTAAATACTGATTAAGCAGATAGTAAAAAAAAAAAGAAAAAAAAGAAAAAAAAGATATTATTTTACATGCTGAAGATGCTGTTTCACTACTGGTGAAAAGATACTATCATCCAGGACGTTTTGCTTTCAAGTATGGGGATCAAAAATCACATGGATTTTTTTGTTGTTGTTGTGCAACACTAGAAATTTATGAGAAATTAATTCCCCATTTTTTTAGATTTCTGATAGCATCCCTCTTTTCTTAACGCTGTCTTCACACTCAGATTATTTTTTTTTTTAGTTTTGTTTGAAATATTTCGTACAAGTTGAAGAGGATACCTTAGGGTTTATTTTTTCATTTCTTCTTAGCCTTCTCAGATTCTTGCCTTCCTTTTTTGGTATTTGTGAGTTTTCAGTGATGTTTGTGAAGATTCTTGAGTTATCATCAGTGATCTTGTACCTTTCAAAAAAAAAAAGGGGGGGGAAAACCAAGTGATGGAGGGGTTACATTTACATTACTATATATCTGTAGCTATGCATCTATTTATCTATATGTGTGTTTATATTTTCTCTGTGCATGCTAGTCAATGTTGCAGATTATTTACACCATTGCATGACTTGAAAATGTCCTACCACTTATTCTCTTCTGGATAGATGGCAGTATCTTTTAGGTTAATTCGCTGATAAGGAAAAATAGGTTCTGGATATCATTGATTTTTGGCCATTTTCCAAATACTCGGAGAAGAAATGTTAGTTTTTAGTGGTTGCAGCACGGGGCTCTTAGCTTGCTGGACTAGGACTGAAGTTTCACTGTTGGGAATACAGAGGAACTTTGAAATGCATCATCTACAGGGCACAGCAGTTGCTCTGATTTGGGCTTTACACCTTTCTGGATGTCTTTGAATATTAACAAAAAAACAAACTGTAACAAAAAAGACCCAGCGATACTCCACGTGACTGACAATAGTTCTAGGACCAGGTTTAGGAGGAAAGTGTATTAATGAAAGATACAGTGCTTTCAGTGTAAACTTTTTTTATAGCTGTTTCTGCCCACATGCTGGTTTGTAGGTGAGTATAATTTGTATAATATAATTTATGCAATAAGAAGCCAGAAGAAAGTGTTAATTAAACAACTGTCACCAACTTTGAATTACATCTTCTTACGTACTCTTACTTAGCTATTTGTCATGCTACAAATCTCTCTTCTGGCTTCTCGGGAAAGTGAGTTATACTGAATTCCCTTTAACCTCAGACACAGTGGTCTGAATTCTTATATTTTCTAGTGATGTATCAGAGAGATGGACAGAGAAATGTCCAACCATTTTAATGTTTCAACATGGCAAAAAAGAACGTGTTTGATACATCACTGCACACTTCTAAGTATGCTTCCTATTTAGTTTTCAATAAAAATAATTGGTAGCTTTCCAAGGCTTTTCCAGGCTTATGAATAAATAAATATATACATAAATGAGAAATGCTTTGCAACACTAAAAATAACCTCTTTGGTATCTAATTATATGTATGTCTGTCTGGATCATATTTATTTTTTTGCAACTTTCTTACTACACTTTCAGTATAATTTTATACAGTGCTTGCATTAGAATTAAAACAGTGGGTCAGTTTTGAGAAAGTAAGAATACAGTAAGAATATTGTTTAATATCTTGTAGCCTGCATGGGCTATAAACAGCAGGTCATCAAGACTGTAAACTGTATAAAGTACCCATGAACACAAAGGAGGAAACAGTTTCATGTTGAAGCTTTTTGTTTTAACAGCCACATTATTCATTTTTAATTCTCCAGTAGAACTGGGGAAACTCCGCACATGTTATTTATGAAGCAGAGAGGGAGAAAAAACCTTGAGACTTTGAGAGATGTCATGGATAGCAAAATAATGTCATATAATACACTCTGAAAGCCCGCAGTTTTGAAAATCACAATTCATTCAAGTAAAAGATTGCATTTGTGTCAGGTGTAATCCTGTCAGAGGTGTAATCTTGTTTAAAACAACTTTTTTTTTTTTTCACAAAATGGAGCAGAAATGTTTCCAGGGAAGACTGTTCATTTAAAATTAATTTGTTGTAATACAGCCCTATTCATGAGAAGCTGAAAGTGAAGTTAACACAAAATTGACTGGGGAGCCATGAATATTGTTGGATTTCTTTCAGTTTAGAGAGTTGAACATAAACAAAGATGCAAAACAAGTCATTTTAAATCAAAATCTTACACTTGGCAATGAAAGACAACTTGAGAAAATGAGTTTTGGCTTTGAACGACTGGCCGCAGCTTAAGAATAAAACTGCCTCCCCATCACTGCCAGGACCCCTCGTTATTGCATGGTGTTTGAAGGACATAAAAAATCCCCTCTTGTTGTGATTTATTGTTAAAGAATATTTATTACCTGTCTTGCTTAGGGACTATATACATGGAGACTGCATTTGACATAAAAATTAGTTTTAGCCAAGACTGATATTTCCCTCCAGATTACAAAAGAAAAACAAAACAAGACAAAAAAAACCCCCAAACCCTCCAAACAACAACAACAGCAACAAATCTTGTTTGGGTTAAAATTTTTACAGTGGTTACGGTTAAAATGCTTCCAGTATTGTCCTTGCCTTCCTCACTAGCTCATGCTCCTGAGTTAAATTAGCTCTTGTATGGCACAGCCACTGCTTTGGCCTTTCTTGGATTTGCTGCTTTTGCCAGGCGAAGGGACCTATCCGCCACCTTAGACTGGGATGTGAAGGAGAATCTAAATTATGTTTGATCAACTGGAATGCCACTGTGTTAGTATGGGAATAATTAGGGTAGTAGTAAAGAAAACTTATCTACAGGTTTCCCCCCCTGGGGAATTCAAAGGCATCAGAGAAGAGGCAGAGAAGATCCACGTCAAAGCGTCAGGAGTCTGTGAATCTTACCGATACTTGGATGTCCTATTGCAGCTTAAAATCCACGAGTCCTCTTTCTTTATGGAACTTTAATTATGCAATTGGGGTATCTGGGTTTTTCTCCTTTTTTAAAAATTTGAATATGCAACTATGTAAGTTCCCCAGACACTTTTTGTCAAATTATTGTAATTTGTAACACTTCAAGATCTCTAAAAACACAGTAAGCTTTCATCTTATCTTTTCCCTGTCGTTTTGTTGTTGATTTTAGACAACGCTTTATTTAGCTTTTCTACCAGATGGTTTTATCAAAAAGAGCAGTTAGTTCATGGGTCAGAGAATCTCTTGTGATCATACATAGAGGGTGAGGCTGAAAATGAGAGAGGACTTTTGGGGGTTGGTTTTTTTTTTTAGTAACAATATTTTAGGGGCCCAATGACTATGAATAAGGAATCAGGGCAGCACAAATGAGTAAATCCCCTGTACGGCAGACACAGCATGTTCCGAAAGGAAATCCTCTAAGGTGGGACAAGTCCGCACCTCATATACCAAAGAGCTTGGGGGACTTTGGCCTTTTTCACGCGTCGTGATGCTGTTTGGTGTGTCGTGTGTTCCTGTGGCGTATGAAGAAATTGTAGCTGTAGAGCTCCTTCTGCTGCTGTTGCTCTCCTTCTCCCAGACAGCTCAGAGCTGTGCTCATGCCTGCAGGGATGCAGACTTTAAGCGCCTGTTTAAAAATAAAAAATAAAAAAACCCCTGTGTGTAACCCACATTAGACAGGTGGGTTGGCATGACAGCAAGGGAAAACAGAAAGTTTCCAAATCTGACTTAGACTGACTGTTTTTTAATAGAAGAGGAACATAATTTTTTCAGTTTTTGGAATATTCTGTGCTTAAAAAATATTCGTTGAATTAGTTCCAACTGTGGACGTGACTTTTGTATCGGAGTAACTTACCCACTGAGAACAAACTGAGGGTATCAGTGCATTTCAAGTAATCCATTGAACCAGCATCAGTTGGTAATAGTTTTCTGACACTGCTTTTCAGTGTTGGATTTGAAGCAGAAGTGTATAAGCAAATGGCTCTGTAACCCATTATCTAATATAGTTCCTCATAAGAATCCTATTTTATTAAATAAATGGCAAGTCATATTAGATGCAGGTGTGGTAAGCCCTTGTGGTTTTTTTCCAGCAGCCTGCCAGAGTGAGCAGCCTGAGATTTCGACGTGTCACTGTAAAGTGAACGAATTGTTTCCTAATCTGCCCAGTCGTTTAGGAGGTGAATTCAGTGGCTTTAAAACTGGGAAGGCTTTGGGCTGGGCCAGTTGCACTGAGCCCTGCTCTGAAATGAATGCCTCCAAGGTGGTCACCTCTTGGTAGTGCCATTGTTGGCCACATGTGTGGTACACATGTTAGTTCTCCTTCCATACTTTCCTCACTTTGCCATATTATCCAACTAGCCAACCATATCTCTCAACCTACGGCAGAGGAATTCAATGTGTTTCTTTGATACTAGGCCTTGTGTTTAACTATTAGCTCCAGGCTATCCTTAATACAAACCAGTGCTAATGCTCATTTGGATTATTATATATTTTCTTGGAGAAATTGTAATGGAGATGTGCTGTTGATGTTTGGAAAACAATGTATTTACCTACTAGTGTTTTAAAAAATAAAAGCACCCCTATTGGCTTACAGTAGCTGGATGTTCAACAACAAGAGCTGTGATTTGGCTCCAAGCCCAGCATCCATTATATCTTGCACCTTTAGCCTCCAAATTGCTAAAATGGCAGGCGTACAATTAACAGATTTAACTACAGTGTCTCTTACCTAAATGCTGTGCCTGGCAAGCATATTATCCCTCCCCTACCCCTGCATTTTTCTACTTCTTCAAACTTCCCCCCCCCCCCCTTCCCACCACTTTCTTGGGCAGTCACTTTTAGTGGTGATCTCTCTATATTGTAATTGTGTCTTTTCATAGACTGGCAGAGCATCCTCGATCAGTTTAGTGTTTTCCCAACCGTCTCTCACCCTTTCTCAGCTGGCTTTGCTTCTTCAATTAATTGTCCAGCTTGCTTCTGTTTGATGTGAACTCTTTTTTGATTTTTTTTATTTTAGTGTTTACCTCTATTTCTTCCTTCCACCTAATAAAAGGAACACTTCCTCTTACTACAAAGTTGGGTCTACATCTTGGGTTTCATTAAAGTCAGACTAGTTTGAATTAAGGTTTAGGGTTCATTCCTACTAAAGGTAAGAGAAGCATCTGAGCTTGGGCTATAGGGAGATGGAAATGTTATCATCCCAGAAGCAAACCAGTCTTTTTTCATCAGGTATCTGTGTAGCTAGGCTCAAGAAATCCAGCTGAACCAATATGTTAATTCAGGCCATAGTTAATTCACAATACAAGTTCAGTAACTAAAGATATTGTATTTTTCATCTTGGTTATGCACCTTGCTTTAATATATGCATTAAAAAGATGATTGACATTTCTTTTTACTGCATGAGGTGTGGTACGTGCAATAGTCTCTTCTATACATACAGGGAATACCCCTTCATTTTTAACAATCACAACTGCTGAAGCATTGCTTATATATCATTGATCAAACCATACACATTTTAAAATGCATTCCTTCTGCTTCCTTCCTATCAGATGTTGAGAAATGGTTGATTGCAATTTCTCAAAGTTGCAAGAACTAGTCTAAGCTTGCCTTCTGATCAAATAAAGTCTTAAGACATAATGCTTTATAACAGGCCAGACTCTATGATTAAACACACGGAGTTTTAACTTGTGAATACTTGACCAAATAAATGCCATAATCAACAGGAATAGATGGCATGTGATGATTTGCTGGGTGTGAAAATCCGCCTTTATTAAGGCATTTGTTACTTACTTTCATGACATGAGTTTCATCTGTGATCAGTCTCATAATATGCATAGTATAAGATTATCAGGGTTTGTTTTGGTTTTGTTTTTTTTTTAAAGAGATCATGGCTGTTCAGGTGGTTGCGTTTTGGGTTTTCGTGGAGAATTATGTGTTCAACTGGTGGGCTGAACAAATATTTCTTTGCCTACTGTAACATCCGTCATGACTGATGAGTGTCTTGAGACTTTGGTAAAAATCATGCTTTTCTCCCTTTTTTCAGTGATCATTGCTTTTGAAAGCTAGAGACACTTCTTTGTTTCTTAGCTTTAAGTCTGAAACAGCATGCGTTTCTTCAGTCTTTAAAATGCGAGGTTTCTGTGTAACCAAGGATTGTGAGATCCTTTCTTTTGTACATTTATGTTTGAAGGTATTCATTTGAGGGTAATTCCAAGTAAAAAGAAAGTCCTTGTGGCACAGTGGATGTCTGCAGGTGTTCTAATCTCCTGCTGTATCACTGTCTGGGTGATTTCACCTTCATGTTTAGGGAGTTCATTTGGGCTAATCAGGATTGGCAACTCTGTGCAAATGAGATTGTAAATGAAGCTTGAAAGTGGAATTTATTTTAAAGAAAATATTTGGATTAAAGAGACTGTGATATATTTATCATTCTATTTTCTTCTTCCAGCTGAACACTCAGTTCCATATTTTGTTTAATTATATTAAAAATTTTAAAAATGTAAAAGAAATCGAGGTGGATCATTAATACATCCAGCTGGGTTTTTTCCTGAATAACAGTCGTACTTAATGCATTCAGAACATAACTGTAATGTATGGAGAACTCAGTCTTAACTAACAAGCTGAGAAAGAGATGAGTAAATTGGTTTTCCTTCTTCATTTTGAAGTGTTTTCTTGAGAACAATTTTCCAAAGGGAAAAAGGTTAAGTTATGGGTCCCATTTAGGTAGCTCTTTTTTTAAGAGCAGCGAGAGATGTTATTAAGCGCTGTCCCCCGTGAAGTCCTTGCTAAACTCAGTGAAGCTGGCTTGAAAACTGACAGACCCTTCATGAGTAGCTAGCTTATCTTTATATTTCTGAAGACTTGTGGAATTTACTAAATCCTTTAAGGAATAAAGGGGATATACTTTATACATACAGATTTTTATCTATTTCCTTGTCTTTTATTGACATTACATCAGCATGCAAGGTCAATGAAGTAGGCATGGGCTTTCTCTATTACTGCACCATGCTGGCAGTGCTGTTCTGTTCTCACAAGCACTCCCAGTTCTCTTTCTTCAAGTTTCTACTTGACTAATGAAACGTTTGCATTGCTCTTTTGCCCAGTTCCTAACAATTCCCTGAGGAGCTGTTTTCACTTTCTGTAGAGCATTTACATTTTATCTTTGTAAGAGAGGAGTTTTGGCATCTATTCTCTTTTCTACCCTAATGGGATTGATTTCGGAGTTACCTACACAACCATTCCTACATTCCTGCATAAGTATAAACCTTCAAAATACATGGAACAATGACCTTTACATATCAGAAGATTAACTAAACCGGAGAACAATAAAACTTAGTGAAGCAGGAAACTTCAAATGATGTGGAATGATTTTTGAAGCTTATGTCAGTTTTGTTAGAGCTTTAATTTTACATTCCTATACTTCTCAGATTACTTGACAATAGTGAGCAAATAGTAGGGTGTACTTTTTCTACTTAGAGAAAGGAATGGAACAATTGGAAAAATAAAAATAGCGTCTTGCTTGAGAGGAATGGTGCTTGTTGTTTGAGACTTCTAAGACCAAGAAAGTTCAGTTTGCCCTCTGTTAAAGATGTCATTTCAGCAACCTGAACAAAGTGGTGGCGAAAGATTTTTGCTTGGAAAGCCTTTTGGGGAGCTTAATGTAGTTTGCAGGGTTTCTTGTGACATTTAAAAGCAGCTGGTTAGGTTGTGGCAGTTACAATCCTTAGTTATGCAAGCAGAGATTCGTTTTCTTTCTCTGGCTTGTGCCCTTCATGATAAGATGGTTACTGTAGAGTTAAATATGCTATCTGCATAAATCTGTTTCAATATTGTGGATAGCACTACGATTCTGTATGTTCATATAGCATACAGTCGTGTTCTTCAAATAAGGGAAATCTTAAGGGAAGGAATTTTTCAAGTACATAAATGAGCACAGATCTTTCTGGAGGATAGCAATTTCTGCCATTCAAATAATTTTGGTTTTTTTCTTATTTTTTCTGGGCTTACCCAGACATGGTTGATGTGTGTAATTCCAAAATAATGGAAGGAATAACATTGTGGAATGAAATGCCCTCTTTTTGGACAAAACAAACACAAAGCCAGAATGCTGGAATTAAGGTTGGAATAGCTGGGAAGAAAGACAGTTTGAGAGATGTATAATTTTGAAGACAGTAATTCTTTACAGCTTGAGCTGTCACATTTAAGACTGCTTCCTACAGTAGAATATCGGAAGTTACCAATTCAGATTGTCAACACAGAGTAAACAGTCAAAATAAATTGAAATTGCCCTATGTGAATCATTGTCCTGAGGAATTTGAGAGTAGTGTTATTGAGATATGTTATTTTCTCAGCAGGGAAAGCAAACTTGCCTTCCCAAGACTTATCTGTCACTTCCTAAATACCTTATTCAAAACGATGCATATATTTTCATTTGTTTGTGATAGGCATAGAAGTGGGAAGTCCCCATTCATCCCTACTGCTCTCAACACAATATTTAACAAGGTTGACAGGTCTTGTAATTTGTTTGCTGCTTCTATTCTTTCGTTTCTTTTTCTTCAATTCACAAAAGAGCCGTATTCCAACTCCTGTCACTTTATGTGTGTTAAATTCCCTTCAAGTGAACCTTCATTTAAATCTCAAATCTTTTGCTCTGAATTAGAAGGTGGCTGCACTTACATGAATAGATTTTAAGGATGAAAATAATAAGCTTTGGTAGCTTAAAATTTTATTGCCTAAATCTGTTACTACATACTAATTCTAAGCACTCCAGTGCTGATTTAAAATCTTACTAGACGCCTTTTCAGAGAGATTGCAGAATGAGTGCGTGGGTACTAGGCACATGGGAAAATCTGTCCACTAAATAATTCTTTAGATTACAAAAAAAAGGCACTGTGGAGCCTGAAGAGTCTTACTTAAAAAGTGCCTGGGGTTGAAAATTCAGTCCAGCAATCCATGATTGCTACAAGCACCCAAATACCTTAAAAAAAGGTTGCAGCTACTTAATGTGGTGCATTGCTTGATGGAAGATATTGCTGTCAAACCCCCAAGTATATATTTTCGTTGCCTGGGAGTGTCACCCTAGCCATCTAAACTTTAATTAGGGGCTTAAAGCATTATGTTGTGAGGGAAGAGGGGGCAGAGAAGAAAAGGAATTGAGAACTTTGACCAAATATAGAATTTAGGCCCCAAAATTGCCTCTTAGCTCCATGCCATTTTCAGCGTTAAAATTCAGTGAGATGTAAAAGGAATAATTGGGTGATGAGTTGCTGCATGAAAATTTCAAGGCAGAGTTTCTGTTTTGTGGCTCTACCTCAAGAATTTTCTTACTAAGTGATTGTTTCATAAAATGAGTGGAGAAGTGGTTGAAAACGTGGGTATATTGAAGCTTACTACAGTAAACTATCATTAAATGATCAAGATCATTTGCCCTGTGTAACACTTTCCTGCCTGTGGTGGTTTTCTGAACACCAAATCCTGTAAGGCTCTGGGTACCTCTAGAGCACGGCTAAAAATCTCAACTTGCTTTACAAGTTCTTGGCACCTTTCAGGAGTGGATGGAGGAAGAATGTACCAAACTTGTTGGAACAGAGCAGTCTATGAGCGCATGGAAAAAATTCTTCCACCCATACCATGACTGGAGATAGGGTGTGTCCCATGAAGTTTGGGATGGGAAAGATTGTTTCCCAGAGGCAATCATCGTCCTCCCGCTGCTGCCTCTCCCCAGAGTGAGCTCAGAGGCGTGTGTAGGAGGAGACCCATTCATTATGTCTTGGGTCTGTTATCAGGGCTCGCTTCTGTGAGTGGCTGTAGGGATCTGCCGTGGAGCTGTGCTCCTTTAATGCGTTCACACTCTGCCCCGCGGTACACATCATTTGCGTTGGACATCGTGGTGTACTGCTTAGCCTTTCAAGGAGAGGAGCGAGGTAGTCTTCCAGTCTTCGTTACACCCCATTTCAATGGGAATAATGAAATAACCCAGGATTTTAAATATTGGAAAGAATTTAGGCCCATTTATGCATTCATTTTGGAATTCCTTATTTGTGATTCTTCAAGGTGCAAGGTTAGAAAAAAATAAATTGGAAGGTACATATTTCCCCAGCAGGTCATTAGTAATGAAATAGCGAACTTTATCTTTTAATTTATATTGTTAGTAGATCAGACTTCCAGACATTTGTCTTAATGCTTGTTTGCATGTTTTAATAGCTGAGCTAAAGGTTAAAAAAAAATGGGTTGCTTCATCATTCTTTCAGCATTTGAGGAAAGTTAGTCCAGCTTTAAGGTTTCTGTACCAGCGTGCTCCAACTCTGAGCTGCATGATTGGCTTCTAACCAAGGGCTTTGTGAAGCATGGAGGATCATGGTGCATTGGAGATAACAAAGCATACCACATTATAACATTTGCCTTTCTTTTCCTTTTACGCTTTCACAGAGCAGAGGAATTTTTCCCTAGTGTTTTTTGAGGGAATCAATGATTAACTTCTGGAAAATAAAATTATTTTCTTGAAAGACATAAGTGCTTAAACCTAATACTGAAGCAGCAGGTGAAAAATAATAGTGAAGCTGGGTTTAATGCAGGAAGTGGAGAATGCATAATTGAAACAGTATGATGATGAAAAGGCATTATGTGAAGCTGTCAGAAGTCATTATAATACACTAATTAACACACTTTGCACTCTTAGCTTATGCTGTTGTGTGCTAATATTTCTTCCTCTTTTGCCTTTTGTGTTCCTTAACCTTTTCTGCAGGTATTTGAAGGCAGGCAGTGGTATTTCCCATATTTTGCAATTTTAAATGCTTTTGTTAGAACAACCTGTCACCTGCATAGTATGGATTTGCCTTTTGATAGCAATTTAATGTGTATGCTTGGGCTTTAGTTTTGTTTCTCTAATGTCTAGAAGAAAACATAGATTATATTTCAAGCTAGGTAGATAATGTCAGATTGTAAAGGGAAAACTGTAGTCTGTGTGTGTGACTGATACCTTCCTTTGCTTGCGGCTTATCTACCTTGTGTTGTGACTCTTTCTGGAGAAAGCCTTCTTTTGAACATAACAAGTGTAAACAACCCAGTAGATCTTCGTATCTCACAGGACTTCTGGAAATGGTTCAGTGTGAAATCACCCTGCTTAAAATGCCATCATAGGGTTTATGCACCACCTGAGGAAATAACAGCTTAAATCATACGCAGGGCAGGAATTGGTTCCATGTATGAATTTCATCCATCACACTGAATTTAGCCAGTAACGCTTTAGACTGTTTACCGTGATCTTTACACACTTATGCCAGTGCCATGCTTCTATTCTCCCTAATGGGTCTACATACTGTGTAGTTGAAGGCCTACTCCAACTTTTCAGTACCTTTCCAGGCTCCAAAACACAGAAAGCAGGGCATAAGCTGCTGTCCAGCCTTTCCTAACTGATGTACACTTTGCGAGGCTCAGTTGATAAGACCTCCATCCCTAGATGTCCCAACTGATTTAAAGCACTGACAGGGCTTCCCTCTGCTTAGATATGTTTAGCCACCTGAGTAAGCCTTGCCTCAGTTAATATTTTCTGAATGGAAGAACAACAAGTTAAAGATGAAAATGGAGAAAATACCACGTGTTGAAGTACATCTTGGAAGAGAAGAAACACAGTGAAATCAGACTCCTGATTTCCTCCCTGGTGATGGATTTGAGATGGGAGCAGTTCTTTCATTCCCAAAGCATTTAGAGCAATTCTGCTTTTTTCCGAGGCCAAACATGGACAAGTTTAGCGCAGCAGGGGGAAAAGCTCTCAACAGAAGAATCTGTTTATGAAACCGTTGTGCAATCCTTGACTGCCACGGCTTTTCTTACTCCCGTGCACATGCCCACATACACATCCCTGCTGAAAATACCATTTACAGTTAATGCCTTAGGCACATCTCCAGTGTAGTGAACATGTATAATTTCTAACATAATATTATGTGGTAACTGTTGGCAAACTGTTCACTCCATGATGGAAGTCAATGTAGATTAACTACTTTTTGATGTTAGGAAACGGCAGCTCTGAGAGGTACAAGCTGTCCCCGTGTGCTTCAGAGGCAGGTTACCATCACGTTCGGGCTAGTTCCTCCTGTAACTCACCGCCTTGGACGATCCCAGAACATACGAGTTTATTGGAGGCTGCTGCTTGGGGCAGGGAGTGGATACCAGGCAGGGAACAAGGTCTGGGCTGTGAAGGAGTAGCCTAGGGGGGTCACTTCCACTTAGGGGTACTGCTGGAAGGGTGGTTTTTCCATGGACTGTGGTTGCCGTAATCTATTCCTGAACTTTGACACCAATTATGAAATCACATTTCCTCCTCCTTACGTTTTTGTGTAATCATGTGAGAATTGCTAGATATGGATCAGTTCTAGTGCTGCTTCAGGTCTTCATAATTTCCCAAGATCTTAGTGATAAGGTGGGACCTTCCAGCTGAGATCCTGTTCTTCACTGAGTTTAGCAAAATATGTTTTACATAGGTGAAATTTTGCAAAAGCACAAAGGAGCAAGTGTTGGCTGTTTGTGAACAGCCATTCCGAAACCCAGGCCTTCTGCTCCATGAAAGGAGCATATGAAGAACACTTTCAGAAGAGTCTTTTGGTTTTGGTATTTAAGGTTGTGTCTTCACAATTGCTCTTACCTAGATTTGCTCTCTCAGTTTACAGAATTACTTGAGTGGTAAGAGAAGTGCAAAAACTTACTTAGATCCTCATCTCCTCTTTTAATGGGAGCAGAACGATATCTGTAGGGAGACATTCCTGCAATTTTAGTTTGGAAGCTCTTTGGTGCTCTGAATAATACATATAATCTGAATTATACCTGAAAATTATAACTGTGTTGGAATGTTTACCTTTCAAAGTGAAAATCTGTTTGATTTGCTCAAGTTTCTTTTTAATCCAAGATTGATTTCTGTGTATGTCATTTTAGATCGATTGATTTGCTTTTCTGTTGTCAAGGCTTGCCACTCACTTATTATTGGCAGCTTTGGAATACTTTTAAGATCCACTCAGTAAATTGACCGTTCATCGAGGGTAGTTTTCCATACCAGCTGATACAGTGCGTCATATCAGTTATTTCCTACTTTAATATTTGAGTCAGAAAATAATAGGATTTGCCTGGGCAAACCTGATTCCTTTTCCTCTTGCTTAGTAAATATGCTGTACCTACCAAACTTAGGATATGTTCAGATAAGAAACTGATAAAAAGGACATTAATATTGAATCTCTGAGATGAAACTTGCAGGTATGTAATGCACTGCCGGATGATAAGCTAACTTTTTGAATGTGCTTTAAGTACAATAATTGTTTTTCTCCTGGTCAGACTGTGCTATCCACTTGTGAAATATGATTTATTCCGTCCCTTTTTTTTTTGGTAGAAGAGAAGCTACTTAACACTAGCACTAGAAGAAGATTTGCACTTATATAACAAATCTATTAGGCAGTCAAAAAGAGCTTGCTAAATCTTACTCTCTATTACTTTCACTAGCACTGTCAGATATTTATAGTAAAAGCAATTATGTTTGGTGGGGGTGGTGGTGATGGGGACAGACAGGATGGAAAGTGGTTATAAAATGCCATTTCTCACAAATGGTAGATGTCAAACAAAATGTGAAATCTAAAGGTGCCATGTAAGCTCTGTTCTCAGAACCTTTGTTTGGAAGACATGAGTTTTACTGACAGCGTATGACAGGAAGCTTACATTTTTCAGGGTGGGCTGAAATGTGTCTGAAACCGATGGCAGTCAATCTCAGCCATTCACATCTCTGGTTTTCACATTTTGATGCAGCTAGCATGAAATGAAAGAAGCACTAAAGAAGCACAAACGAAGTAATTGGAACCTAATCATGCTTAATTATTAGGCATGTGTTTAATTTTAGGCATATAAATAGGCCTGCTGAAGGGAAAAGGACATATTCTTTTCATTGCCTAATACGACTTTTAAAAATGTATGCTCTTCAAGTAGTTGGATGTTTTTGGTATTTTTACAGAAGAATCCTTACAGTCATCCAGTTACACAGGATTTTTTTGTTAAATGGGCTTTAACTCTTTGTTATGTTTTCCTGAAAATAAATAATCTGACAGTAAGCATTGGCAAAATTGAAAATGTAGCCACGTTTCATTGCCTTACTTAAGGTTTATATCCAGGTATACAACTGCTCGCTCTCCCCTTTTTATTTACGTACAAATTTGCAGTCTGCTGTCTTTTGTTTCTGTCTTTTAGAGTCATCTTGACTTCATTAAATAAGAAAGGTTAAAATATCTTCAATTGTAATGTGTTACCCACGTTTTTATTTTGAAATTTTCATGTGGTTCTAGTTCCCTGTTTGTTGTTTCTTTTCCTTTAAATTCTTATTATGGGAAAGATCCGTGCCTGGGAGGCCTGACTGGCATAGACCCTGGTCCTGCAAAGCTGCCTGTAGGAAGACAGTAGCAATGATTATTGCTGGTGCTGTCAACTGCTCAAAGTAAACAGCATTAAAAATGAAGCATGAACAGGTTCCAGAGTCAGAGCTGCCAATGGATGGACACCTCTATCAACTCCTATTTTTTAAAAATAAGAAAAATGTTTTGCTTTTGGGTTTCTGTTGAATTGGTTTTGTCAGCTCGTCTAGCCCTTCGCTTGCATGAGAGGCCAGTTAAGAGCGGCCCACAGAGGGAAGTGGGTTTTACAGACGCGTGATGGCTGCCTTTTCAGCTGGCATGCTCTGATTTGAACGAGGCAGTTCAAGAGCTAATGTCCCGAGTTCCCGCAGTTTAAGCTCAGCAACCGAGGTCCTTGCACCAGCATCTGTAACAGCATCCCTTCTGCACGGCTTACGTGTAGTCATCCATCACTCTGCACAGGGAGGACTCTGCTGTGCCTGTGGGGATGCTGAGAATGTGCAAGATACTGATAACACCACTATAGTTTATTACTTTTACCTGCCATTTCTAGGAGGTGTTTTTCCTAATCTGTGCACTCTTCATGACTGTCCAGTTAGTCTTTTGGATCATCTGTTGGTCTCTGTGCGCACATTAAGCGGTAGAGTTTTCATCATTTAAACAAATGTATTGGACTGTGTTACTTTCTTGAAACACTGTGCGTTGTGTTTGGCCATGTTCTGGGTTTGTATCTTTAAAAACATAATGCCGTCTTTCACATGCCCCATGCATTGGTCCACACGTGAATTCTGCATAAAGAACACGGCACTAACCCAAGGACCATGCAGAAGGACCCCTGGCTGACACCCAGCTCAGCCACACCTCTCTGTGGTTTTGCTTTATTGCTTCATCTGCATGATACCAGCAGCGTGAGATGTAACAACTTGTTTCTGCATTTCATGCATTTGTCTCTTTCATACTTTTTTTTTCCCCACTGCAAAAGGGAGCATATGTTCCTCACTGTTTGCATTAATGAGCCTGGGATGCCATTGCTAAATGTAGCAGGTGGGGGCAACTTACCCTTGATTTCTGTTAATGATTACACACAGTATTATTCATTTCTCATTTAAAGGGGACCTGTTGATATATTAATAGCTGTATTGTTTTCCTTCAGGCTGGATGCTCAATTTGCCCAAGCACAATCATTTTTGTGGCACTAGGTGTTTGAAGCAAATAGAGAAGTTTTTGTTCCTGTATCATATACTGGCACAGGTAGAACTTTTACATGAATGCAGCTTTCTGCTTAGTGTCCACATCAGAGTGAGATTACACAATTACATCAGTAAAAATTCACATTCACATTGTCATAGGAAAAAATACTTAAACAATAAAGAACTGTATTTTTCATCATAAAGGATTTTAATTGTCTTTCTATGTTTCTGGCACTAAGTGGATGGTATTTTACATGGATGTTTGCAGAATGTATTGCTAGAGCAGAAGTGTGTTGCATTTGAGTCTAGACTTAGGTCTACTTTTTACCTCTAGAGATGTATGGCATAAGTTTTCACTTCGGAAAGTTCATCTGTGCCGACATTCTCATTTTTAACTCATTAGGAGCCCCGAGAGCAGAGAGGCTGAGGTATGCTTTGTGGTCCTGAATTTATGTATCACTGGGGTAACAGCAGAGCCTTGAAAGCTCCAGAGGACTGGGTTTCAAAGAACATGACAAGCCAAAAGGTTGCCTAAAATCATGTGTCCCTGCACCTAACCCCATCACCCCAGTCTTTTTCAATTGTTCATAGTCATATGCTTTTCAGTCTTGTTCAATAACAGGTTTGCAGACCTTTGACATCTCTATTTAAAAATGAACTGACAGCTTTCCAACAACAGCTGGTGAAGGGCACTTTTAGCTGTTCATTATGAAATTGATTAAAAAAAAAAAGCACATGGTTTCATATTTCATAGTTTGTCTCTAAGTTCAAACTAATATTTACTGAATTTTTTGTTTCTGCTTGACATTGATTTAGCTTATATATAATATGTGCTTTTTACTTTACTAAACATTTCCTTACGTGGGAAGTGTGAAACCAACAGTCTTGGCATGATATTTCAGCGTTGTGAGTAAATGTTATAATTGGTTGAATTGCTTTTAAAATGTTAGCTACGTTAAATTCCTCAGATGCTGCATCTCTGATTTTTCTAGACAATTCAAAGAGACCATGCAGTTCATTGCAATTGGAATTGTTTTTGCAATTTAAGCATAGGAAATTGAAATCTAACTTGGGACATGCCATTGAAATACTATAGCAACTATCGGTAATCTTCCTCTATAAATTTCTTTATAAATAGGTCAATTTCTCATTAATATTCCTGGTTAATTATAGCAACTGAGTAGAAAGGGAAAGTCAGGGTCTTTCTGGAGTCAGCTGGCAAAGGTCGTACAGTTTTTTAAACAGAGAAATAATTTCGTAATGTAAAAGCCCATCCACACATTTACACATTCCTAAATGCAAATTTTAAAGCTAATTTCCATCTCAGTATTCAAATATTTCCCTAGACTGATGGCTGGCATTTTCTGGATAGTTTGAAGTACAAGGCTGTGTGTTTATGAAAAATCTGAAGGCTTAAATCTTCAGTGATGGCAGTAAGCATCTTCTAAGCAAAAACCACTCATCTGACTGCTGTGATCTTCAACCACCGCTATCACTCTATTGAAAGCTCCCCAACTCTGTCAATTTGCTTTCAGACTTTGATCCCTGACGCTTCTCTTGAGTTCCCCCAGGGCAACATTCCACTTCCCTGACCATCTTGTATGTAAATTGTTTTCAAACGAGTGAATTAATCAACATTGCAGAACCTTAATTGAAAATACAACTGATGATGCATGTCATTTCATTCAAGTTAGAAATATATTTTAATTTTCATGTTCCCCAGAGAAATTAGCATCTCTTACTTTAACATTTCAATCTTTCAAAATTACAAAGAGATTTTTAACCTGAAAAATGCTAAAATTACCATTGTCAAATACCAACTTTTAACTTCCCTCTGTTAAAACCCCCTAGAAACATCTAAGAAACATTCATCAAAAAATTTCAAAGACAGCCAGAAAGTCAGGAAGAAGTTCCTACCAGAAGATAAAACAACTAATTGTATTTGAATCTGTGGCCTGAGATAATGAACTTTAAAACACCAGTTTGGGCATATCCCTGGAAGAGTTTTCAGGTGGTACAGAGAATAATTTCTGTAGCGATACTTTCAGGAAACTAGTTGTGGCAAAAGTGGGAAGTCATGAAAATAGAGCACACATTTCTGATGGAGGAAAACTTGATCTCTAGAGAAAGTGCTTAATCAACACTGAGCTCTGCAGTTGTGTGCTCCACCGTTTGTCCCTGTTCGTTGTTCGTGCGCACCCTTTGCCTGGGGTGCGCAGTCCTTGGTGCTTCGGTGGGTTCTTCCAGTTGGAATATTCCCAACACATTTATGGGTCTGGCTTCAAATAACGACCTAGCAAGACTGGTGAAAGCAAATGACAAAGTTAATAAGTCCTTTTTCCCTCCCTCTGCCTTTTAAGAGGGGAAAAAAGAGTCATCTCTGTCAGCATGCATCAGTCTGCCCCTACGAAATGCACTTTGATTTCCGTGCTCAAAATCTTAGCCTTTGCATTACACTCACAACAATTATGTTTCTTATTTATCATGTGTAAGTTATATATGCATTATGATTGATCAAACACCCATGGTAGGTATTATGCTGTCCCTGCTTTTTTCCAGCAAGATCTTCCAATGAAAATAAGAAGTATCCAGGAGGTAGCTGTGGGGAAGGGCTAGCCTGGTGACTATCACAGACAAACATTTTAGGTCAAGTATTTGTCTTTTTTTTCCTGTACAGTTGTCTCTCTAGGTCGTTGCTATTACAATCGTTACTATCAGCTTCAAGTAATTCCTTCCCCCACCTCTTTCAGTATATTAAATGAATAAAGTGGTTCATGTGACTCGAACAGCTGTACTAGGAAGGTTTTTTCCAAACTATTCTTATTTTTAAATTGAAGAGCTTATTAAAAAAGAAGTACTTCAGTAAGTTGAATTACTTAATGCTGCACATCCTTGGAACCCTAATCACTTCCAGATGGAGCAATTCATACTTCTAAGAGAGCACTAATTTTAAAGTGAATCGGGGTTTTGGGTATATGCATCTTAGAGCACCCTTGTACATTGCAGAGCCAAAGCCCTTAAAAATTAAGCAATCTAGATTTGAAAATAAGTACTTTATTTTTAAACTTTATTTAAGTAGTTCCCATTAAAAATAGATTTTATTTCCTGCTGCTGTTCATGTGGTACTCATACACATTCTTTTGAAACTGCAGTAAACACAGAGACAGGAGAGTAGGAAAGGTAATTTGGTGAAATACCTTAACCTTACCTCTGGAAAGGTAACCTCTGTGTAGGTGAAAGTGAGATATCTTTGCAGGTGCCATTCGAGGTATTTCATAATATTTGCTATCTTTGCTAAAAGTCTTACATTTCTCCTCACACATCTTGGTTTTAAATTCCATTTTCAAATTCTCTTTTTACTATTAATTACTTTCACTAATTAACCCATTTCTGTTTTGTCTGATGGGCTTGAGGACATGAATATCTCTCTCACCATTGCCGTAGTCAGACATACTTTCTATAAAATCAGTGCAAAATCACAGTGTCATGACTTGCTTCTTGGCCTCGTGGGGCACTTTCTTATGACAGCAAGAATTTCTTAGTGATCCAAAGATGATGCAGCTGCATTCTTTCCCCTAATAATATTACACAGGCGCATATTCACTGAAAAAAGGGCTAAGTACATAGTGGTATTTCATCCTAAAGTGTGTACTAGGCTAACTTCTTGTTGCTCAGAGCTGTAACCGTGACTTAAAGAGAGGAGCGAGAGAGTCTCTGTCTTTGCAGTTGAAAAGAAAATTTAGTAAATATGAAGCAAATACAACTTGTATAGGCAATTCTATTTGAAATTTCAGGTATTTCTAACTGGGAATGTCATATTTATTTCAGTGAGTGTGATTTCAAAAGGTAGGTGCTATCATGGCTAGCCCCACTGCTCGTTGTTTCATTGCTTAGCAGAGGACATGAAAGAATAGTGTAACTTACCTAACACGTAAAATAAGTCTAGCAAATGCTAAATCACTTGTTCATTTTGCTGTAAATTTTGTAAAAAATCTTAATGTGGAATTCTGCATAATCTGCTTGATGACTTTGTGTTGGGATCAGCAGAGGGTAGGCTGGGAAAGCTGGGAAATCGTGGGAAATGGTAGGCATCATTTTTCTCTTTGTGCTCAGAAGGAAAAAAGGGAAGCAGCAAGGAGGCTGAGTTGTACTGGGAGAAACCAGGTTGTAAGGACTGAGTGAATCATGCCATATTGACTGGCGTGTTGGTACCAAGAAAACACCAAATATATTTAGTAATTTCTTACCTTGTGACTTTTTCTATTTGTGTGGTGATCTCTTGGACAGCCAAAGGCAGGTTCGAAATGTAGCTCCAGTCCCAAATCACACCCCTTTGTCCCTAAAGATGGTGCAAACGTCTGGGCCTGAAACTTGCCCTGGACATCATATCAGCTCAGTGTTTTGAGTAACTATGTCATTGCTTTTAATAGCAAAGGAAAAAAGCTGCAGCACAGTATTTGTGGCTTTCAGCCCAAGTGTGATGCTTTCGAGTGCCTTTTTTAACATGCAACATGGTTGCTTTCTCCTGGAGAGAGAGGTTTTATTTAATAATGAGTCCTGTTTAGAAAAGAAAAAAGCTGCATTTTATCATGTTTTGTGCTTGTCAGAGGTGTTTTTATTTACTTTGAAGTCACTCGCTTGAATTCTGAAACAAGCCTGGATTCTGTCTGTGTTTTCTCCCTACCCACAACCCTACAGTAATTTATGTAAAGATTTTTTTTTAAAATATTGAGAGATTTTCATTTTCTGTACATTTACATTCCACATTTTCCTCTCACAAATTGTCATATTAAAAATAATTCTACATGAGTGGGTTAAAATACAGTGTATACATTTTTCAGTAAATTTTAGGAAGTACAGTTTTTCTGTGACTGTAGGCTAAGAATGTTCCCTACTATGACATCCATTTTTTAAGTTGTAGATATGACGTATGTTAATGATAATGTATTAGTAAATAATTTCTGAAAGCTACTGTTTCTGTCGTTACTATGTATCTATAACAAACTCCATGTACAGTTAGTGGTACATACACATGGAGCATTTTTCTCATTTTGAATTTGTTAAATGTAACTCGAGCAAAGCAGGAAAGATTTGTGATAATTCTCTTGCTACAATAATTGGGTGATGATCACTTTAATATAAAGGAAAAGAGCAACGTTACAAAATATTGCCATTATAATATATGCCAATAACCAGCACATCATGAAAGCAAGTAAACCTGTGGTGTTAACGTTTGACAATCTCAGGTTATTGGAAATACCCCTCATTTTTGGATTGTTGTTGAAAGCTGTTTTCTTTCAAAGGTTTATAGCAAAGCAGAAGTACGTGCCATGATATATATTTACCAAACATGTTTATAAAAGCTGACACTGTAAAATGATCTAAAGTAAAAGCAGTTTTTTTCTGAAACAGGTCATACTCCTGGGACACAAGATTTTATAGTTGAGTGTGTTGGTTCAGCGTAGGATTTACAGACTTGAAAATTTGCTACTGCTCATTTTATGAAAGCTAGATTACAAATGAAAAGACTATGTATTCATGTGATATGCAAAGTCTAGGCCTGCCTTGCCAACTGGTCAGCTGCCAGTTATAAATTATGCTGTAGGTATTTTCATGTAGAATATGGATAACATACTGCAATTTCTGTGTTTAATTTATTAAAGTACAGTGCAAAGCAATATATAGTCAGCGTTTGCGTACTTTAACTGCACAGTAGGCATATGCTTTTGTTCTAAATGTAATCAAAATTATGGTATCTCAGATACCACTTAGTGAAATCTGTTGGCAAAGGCTACAGTTTTTATTGTGATGGCTCTATTTTTACATGTCTTAAAACTAAATGACATTGCTGTAGCTGCTGATTTTGGAGGCAGCGTTCTTTTCCTTGCAGTGCGTTGCACAGCTGCTTTGTGAAACAGGTAACGTGCTAAGGGCGATGGTACTCCCACCTTTCAAGTCCATACTGACAGCATAAGGAAAGACATCAAAATCATTACTCTAATGCTTTTCTGCATATTTCTAGCATCTGCTCCAGGGGTGGCCATGGATAAGTTCACAAGTAGCCCCATGACTTGACTAAAGTGCCTTGGTGTACATTGGCAGCAGTTTTCTTGTGTTGAGAGGAACATCCCACAGGCATGGGTACAGTCAGCATATACTCTCTTGGAAGATTCACATGCAAATCTTCCATTTGGATTCAGTACAGGTGGAGGGAGTAGAAGATGATTGCATGATGCCAGCCCTTGTTCCTTCATAAATTAGCTTAAAAGTTGATGCAAAGTTATCTTTGAAGATTCAAACGCCAATTAAAGCAATAGCAACATAATCAGTCATTACAGCATACTGTATTTTAATGACCTAAAGAGCTTAAGTCTTCTTTTTCATCTTTGACCACACCTCCACTTATTTTATTTCCATCTGAGATGTCAGACATTCAAATGGTTTTCAAAAGTTGGGCTTCTATTCTCGAGGGCCAGGATAATTTCTGTATTCTAGCTATTCCATAAGAAAATTTGAGTTTTAGGAGAAATATTTATGCAATAAATATTTATGAAATATTTACTGATACCAGTATTTATTGGTAACTGTCATTGTCTGATCTCGACTGCCTATAAAGAAGGGATTGTTTCACTTCTCACCTTCCTTTAAAATTTGCTTAATATTCCATTAGAGAGAGTATAAGCCCTGTCCAGAGAAGAAGTTTTAGCCTGTGGTCCTGACACACAATTAAAAAAAAAATATATATCTTTTGCAGTCAGGGCAAATTTTGGGTTCTGAGCCAAAATCTGTGGGCTTCTCTGAACTCTGTATAGTGAATTAAAACCCCAAATGTTTTCATAGCTATAACCTTGAGCAGTTGTTTTGGGATAGATACCAATAAATAGAATGGGTCCACTGGGAAGAGACAGAGCATTTTCAGATTTATGAAGGGGAAAAAATCAATAGTCTCCCTGAGGCTGTATAAGTCATGAGTAGTACCAGTAGTTTTATGCAAAGTTGACAATATCGTGAAATATAAACCCTTGGTTTGGAATTTTACCAGAAATTAAAGTGGCATTAAAACGAAAAGTAAATGTTTTGGCATATGTATTAAGAAGGTGGTTTGTATTTCTTATCATTTTGCACTGCAAAATCATTTCAACGAAGCAATAAAAGACAGTTCAAAAACGATTTAGGAAGAGTTTGGGTCTCCATCCACATGTCTCTTCTGAATTATGTCTTCCCCCCCCCAATTAAATGTGTCTGTCCCCGAGGACTACTCATTCTGTAAATGACAGGTCACTCAGACTGTTCTTTAGCAAACTGGATGTAATGGAATTAGGATAGATGCTGCTTTTGAAAAGGTTGTACATGCTATTCACTTATAATAGCATTTAATTGCAAATATTCACATCTAAGTAGTTTTGTGAAGTCATCTGGTTGCTCCCAGGTCTCCCAGGCTGATTGTCCTCCTCTGCACTTGCTGGATTGATTTTCAATTTGTTGGGGCTTTTTGTCTCAAAAAGGGGAGAAGAAAAAAGAGACTGCACTCAAGTTTTTATATATATATATTTGAGGGGAGGGATAGGTTCTTTTTCAGGCAGAAGGAAAAGCTGTTCTTACACAAAAGAGATCACCTAAAAGAACTTAAATACATGAGTAGCATGAATTCCACTGTAGCATGAATTGACCTGTACGGGCTGGAAATTGTACTTCTGTCTTTAAAGTATTACTTCCATAAGGCTGACCTGTATTTGTGAATGAAACAAAGGGAAAATGATTCTGTACTGAAAACATTCTGGTTCAGTACTGTCCTTATGCGCACAAGTCCACTTGCAAAACACCTCATCTTGTTACTACCCATCAATATTTTTAGAATGATAATTTTTCATTTTCCCATATACATTGTAACGTGTCCAAAGAGTAGCATTGTCCATAGGTGTTTCATTACTAGCTGCTTTTATCGGTATGTTGGTCAGGAATTTGGGACGACTCCCTGATGGTACTCAGCCACATTGTGAACGTAGTGTCTTGTTTGAAGACCCTGCAGATTGCATTGTGGAAGTTTTGTATTTATTTCCCCTCAGTATATTACAAATTTAGATACAACAGTAAAGATCACAGAATAAAACCGTAGCGTATGTTAAATTGAGAAGTACTAGCATTATATTTCCCCAAAAAAGAAAAAGTGTGTTATTGCTGCTAGAAAATTTCGAGACACATAAGAGCATGTGAAAGGTTTTTTTCACTCTTTATCTACAGTGAAAAAAACTTGAAGGAGAGACTTGTTTTACGTATGGGCTGGAAGAGAATCCTGCTTACTCCTTGTTAGTTATGCTAATAGAGGTATAAATAAGACCTATGCAATCTATACTGGCATCTGTGCAACAGCTTTCTGGTCGAAGCTTTAGGCTGGGTTGCCTAACAGGCAGCCAGCTGGCTCTGCCCGCGCAGGTCGATTCATGTGGCCAGCCTCCTCCCGCTGCCTCCTTCCCCCAGCAGCCTTTGAGGTGGGCAAAGATGGCTTGATATTAGACATGTTCGCCTCTGTGGTCCCGGACAGCTGTGTTGTGCGCGGGGGATAACTGTGCCTCTTCCCATGTGAACGGTGTGTTAAATAAAAGGGGAACCTGTGCTCTGGATACAGTCCTCTTCTAGGCATGCCAGGCTCTGCAGGGCTGGTTACTTCCACAGCGAGCAGCGAAACTCGCCCGTCCTTTCTGCCTTGGCTTTGCAGAGGGAAGGGGACAGGAGTTTTGCACTATCCATCTCAGAGTTTGGCTACGTCTATGGTCCAGAAGATTGAATTGTACCAGGCTCTGTTTTAAATATAGTACTTGCATGTAATTTAAAAAAAAAAAAAAGAGAGAGAGAAAAAGTTTCAGCTGTTTGGGATGTGCATGCAGTTTGGATGTGCACAAGTGGAAATAAATTTAAACATGCAGCTCCAAAGTAAACAGATATGACTGTGAATATACACAGGGAACAGATCAGTTGAGCTTTACATAGTCATTTTTCAAGTTAAACATGCTTTAATGTAAGCCATAAATTTCATCATATGAATATTTTTATGAGCTGCATTTCATCCATTTATTACTCCGGAGTTCCAGATAGTGACAGCGGGTAAATACAGTGCCAGTTCGCTTGCATGTTGAGTCACTGGGAGCCTTCTCTCTCTTACACGTTGTTTAAGCAAGGGTAACAAATTACTGGTATCATTTCAGACATATTTCAGTGAGATTTTTATTTGACAGTGCAGCTGCCAAGATTTCTTGTGTAGGCCCAGCCTGTGGATTTCTGACGTCAGGTTCAAGGTGGAGGTTCTAGTTTTGAGGGTTCAAATGTGGTAGTAATGGTAGCTTCTTCACAGTATTTTCATCTATTTGGGGGCAGATTTTTCTTTTACTTAGGATCTTGACTCTCAGTTTGTAAATTAAAATAAGAATTTCTAAATCCATAAGACTGTGGTGCTCATGAAGCAATGAAGTACACAAAAAGTAATACACATTAGAATAACTTGCAATAGATTTTAGACACATTACTGTGCATATGCCATATTATATGCACCTGTGTTATTAAAAAAAAATTCTGATTGACTAAGAACCCTTTGAGAAACAGGGTTGTGAAAGAGCGCTCTGCCTTAGTCTGCCTCAGGCAAAAAAAATCTTGATTCCCTAAAAATATTCAGGTGAGGACATGGAGTCTGCTGGGGAGACTGTGGCCTGGTAAGGCCCAGATTCGTGCTGTCTGTCGTTGGATGCTTAACTGAGGGATCTGGGTTTAGGTACCTGCAGATGTGAGCAAAGGAGATACACTTCTCCCTCCCTCCCTCCTCCCGAAGAGCGACAGCTAAGTTGATAATTTAGGCATATTCATTGCCTAATGGTAGGGTGGGATAAATGCCACCCATAAACATGGGCAAAAGACAACTTGTTATTGGAAAAGTCTTTTTAGAGGATGGCAGTACATGTTGGACATTATGCATTTAACCAAGTCTGTTTTCTGTAATCGTTAATGTAGAATAAAATATTTTTTCTGATACAGAACCCACTTGGAAAGACATCTTATGTGCATCAAAGCGCGGGTAAAGTGGAAAAAGCTAATTTACAAGTAACTTGTTATTCACTATATTGATGCTTTACACATACAACTAAACATACCGTATGTTTAGAAGTTAGTTTAGTATTTTTCCTGGATATACCTGAGAAGTAACGATCTCTTTTGAAAGTTTTACTACAGAGAAGTAGAACATGGCACAGTCCAAGAGCCAGCGTAGTTCCCTAAATTTGCTTTTCCTATTTCAGTCTTATTAGTATTTTCATCACCAACTTAAAATTGATCAAGGAAGACAAGTCCTTGCAGCCATGAAATAAAGTGCTGGAAGCAGTCATTGCCTTTGTGAGTGCTGTACCATAGCAACCCTATCTGAGGCATGTACCAAAGCATTGCAATTTGAATTTTGGTAGATGAAGGAACTAGCTAGAGTATTAGCAGACCTTAATCTGCAAATGGTATAGAGCTTTGAATGTGGAGTGACCTTGTTTGCTAGGCACAGCACCGTGCCTGATAGTTCGTAGCTTTCTAATTCTTTTATTTTCCAAGAGCAATGACGTCTCTCACCCATGGATTGATGACAAAATTGCCATGTTTCTAGAGGAGGGATTGTACTGTATCATGTAATCTTTTTCTCCGTCTTCACTCAGAAAAAGATTATATTTGCTTTAAAACATAATGGTAACAAGAAGCTGATTCTGTAAATTTGAGAATAATACCCTCCCCCTGCCCCAAATATCCAAACCTTCTTTTTTGATTGTTATTCATTTCTTTATGCAGGGAAATCCACTGTTGCCTTTGGTCATTGCAGCTTCTTATATCTTCTGCTAGTGCTACACTTAAAGATTTTGTCATACCAATTCAAATAAAAATTATATGCTGAATTGGAAATGCTTTATGGTCCTTACAGTGGATAAAATATGTTAATTTGTGTAAATGCTCTTCTGAGTGCAGATGCTTGCACCGAAGGCATGCTTATCTTAAAAGCTGCACGTCTTTCATTCTGGCCTTCTTTTATATGCAAAGTTTATTTTTTTTAATACATGTCTTAATATTTGAGAAGAGTTTTTAAAGGAGACATTTGAAGCTAAGTGAAAAAAAAAAACCTCCTAGCTTTTCCATAAATATTCATGATTTCATAGAAAATCTTGTAACTGAATTGCTATTTTCTTTTGTGGTTTTGTGTGTTCTTCCCCTTTTCCCCCTTTTTTTTCCTTTATGCTTCATTTCATTGCTATAGATTAGCAAATTAAGAATGCTAGGTTGGCTGAGCCATTATATGCTTGACATCAAGTCTGGTATGTGAAGTGTTAGTCTGCTTACTTTTGTCACAGAAGTTTTATGTATCTTAATAATGTGTGATAACACACAAACAAGTGAATTAAGCAGAGTTAATACCATGGACTATGTACTTTCGAGGTTTAGAGCATAAGCCGAAGTATTTATTTGTGTGTCATAGTTACTTAGCTTATAAATAGAAATATATGCAAGTTGCATTTGAGGTCAACAACCACAATATTGCATTATATGTTAATTATATTATGAAGGAAAATTTAGTGAGAAACTTTTTTCTTGGAAACACTTCTGTTTGAATGCTTCTTATTGAAAAAGATTTACTTCAGAACTCAGCTGTTAACTTCATGTTCAGAATCCAATGGTCATTTAATTTAAGCTAGATGACAGCTTGGCTCCCAGGCACAGATATGAAAGTAGGCTAATTCTGATTCAGGGGAAG
Organism: Theristicus caerulescens; assembly: GCA_020745775.1. Lineage (NCBI taxonomy): Eukaryota > Metazoa > Chordata > Aves > Pelecaniformes > Threskiornithidae > Theristicus > Theristicus caerulescens. Next base: position 120,062,361 of record CM036561.1, on the reverse strand, counting down.
GTGCTTTTGTTTTATCAGATTCAATAATTTTGCTCATTGAAGAGATGTCATCTTGCTCTTCTTATTTTTAGTAGAACCTCTTTTACTAGATAGAATTTGGTAGGAGTGATGCCAGGTAAAGCAGAAATAAATGTCTGGTACCAACAGCTGGACAACACCATTGCAAATACTGACCTGTTAGAAAAACATAATGGAATATATGCAGCAAAATACACTGATACATTTTCCTTACAACAAAATACAGGCATATATAATGTTATAATCATTAAATATTCATTTTTCAGGTTTTCAAGTCTACACCTGCGGTAAATCGGTACACTATGTAATACATAAAAGATGGACTGTGCAGTGTGATAAGAGTAATGAATTTCACATTTCCTGCTATGAAACCCACAGAGCCTGGTACCAACTGATCATAAATAAATGCCCAGTCAAGAGCAATGTCAGTCCCTGTAAGGAGAACATCAGGGTAAATAAATCAAATGTTGTTTAGGACATTTTTCTCAGTAGGAAAGAAATTCACAAGTGCTTTCTGGATGTTATTCACTACTGATTATTCACTGCACACTTTTATTCCATCTCATTCACTGAATTTCAATGTATTAGACATTGAAAATTCAGTCAAATGCTGGGGAGAGAGGGTAAAAATGGCAAAGGACTAGGATATTCAAATCTCACCGGAGAAGGGAGTATATAAAGCTGAAAGCTGGCAGCACACTATAATAGCAAAGACCTGTAGTCCTTTTTCCCTGGTCAATAGCTTAGTCAAAAAGACAGCTTTGCATATATTACAAAGATCTCTCTTACTAATGTATTTCCCTTTTAGAGATCTGCCTACCCTTCTTCCCCTGTCTTTTTTAGCATTTTTCGCCATGTGCAATTTGCATTCATGTTACATATTCCTGTTTGAGTAACATATATGCATGCTGTCATTTGTACAACTTAGACCCGTCAGTGGCTTTCTTTGAGGCAGAGGGGGAATGGCTTTTAAAGTCCCAAACTCACCTGTTACTGTTCACCACAGAATGCACTGGATTGGAAAATTATTACACAGAAAGCTGTGTTTTAGTGTTTTGCCATACTTTAAGCTTCTAACACCGTTTCTAGGAAAACTAACTATAGCAGAAACAGAGGTTTCAAATTCAGGTAGTTTCTTGTCCTTCCAGTTCCTTCTTTTGAGTGTGGCCTTGGGAATGGAAAATCCAGTGATTTGTCCCTGGTCACATCTAGAACTGCAATGGCATGGGAGGTCTTGAAGAACTGAGTGTAGGGAAAGGTGAATATACGAGTATAGCATGTGTGTAGTAAAAAAAATTGATAAAAATGGATACAAGTCATCCCTAGAAGCAAATAATTTTTAAAATGTATTAAGCACAAGCTTTACCTCCTCTGGGCTTGTGCAGCCTGTATCCCACTGGCATAGCATTTAATGATGAAATCAGGAATGAATCTGAGATTCAGATTTCTTCCTCTGTTACAGATGAGCCACAGTGGAGCACAGGGCTGTCGCGGTCAAGTCTGAAGTTTGGCCATACATGTGTGTGTTTTCTTACTGTTTCTGTTCATCAGGATTCTTGTTTAGTGCCTAGGGGTTTAAGATTTCTGCCCATTCCCTTTTTTGTTAGCATAGTTGAAGTTAGCAGGGAGCCAAAGAGATTAAGAGCTTCTGAGATAAGTTACTTATGTAAAAAGTTGCACCAATGATGGCCCTGTCATCAACTCCTCCTCTCTCTCAACAAATAGACCAAATTATATAATCAATGTATATAAAGAAATTGCCTCCTTCTACTTATTTCAAGTGTTTTTAGGTAGAAAAGGGCCACCAACATTTATGTGAAACACTTACATAAAATTGCTCTGGCTGTTTATGTTCTGCTGCAATGCTACCAAAAGAGGTGGTGTTGAAATAGCTTTGGAAATTCTACAGATTTTCCTCCCGGCTGTTTAAATGGTAGTTTCCGACTTGCTGAAACACATGGCTGCGCCACGGCAGAGTGGAGGCTCCTTTTTCTTGTTACTTTGGTTGTGTGCAGTATGCATCCGTGAAACAAAGATAATAAAGATTATGTGACCTAGCTCACTGCGAAAGCCAGATCTACGACCTTTTATAATGTTGAAAACTGCAAGCTTCTGGAAACTACCAGTGTAAATTATAATATGAACTTAACCTCCTTCTTCTGTTTGTTTGGATTCACAATTTCCTTTTCGCTGGAAGCATATGTTACATCACCTTTACTCGAGTTTAGAGCAGGAAAGAAGCATTTCCCCAAAGTCAGCAGATCTTTGCCATGGAGTAGATGTAGGTTATGACCTCCCGTACCCTGTTGTAATCAGTACACATGCTGCTGCTGTAGCACAATGTTTACTGGATGCCAGAGTCTAATAATAGTAATAGTAATAATAACAATAGTAATATCAACTTCCAGTACAAGGCTTGAATACAACAATGATGCTTCGGTTGATGACACAGTTAATCTCTGTCTTTCAGCTATAATGATAGTATGGGTCAGTGTAATATTAGATAGATGAGTAAAATGGTTAGTTGGACTTTATTTAAATAAAAGTGAATACGTAAATGTGGATAAGCATATTTGGACATAGCCAAAGTGATAGGAGAGGTGAAATGACTCGAGTAGCAATATTCTGGATGTATATAAAAGGAATTGTAGCAGATATGTGGAAGCTCAAGAATAGGAGGATCGTTTTATCTTGACAAAAGATACTTAGGACCTGAATGGGAAACTTAAAAATTAAAAGGGTTGAAGAGAGAGCTATTACAAATTCTGCAATGGGTAAATAAAGAAAAAACTGTTGAAGAGACTATTGGGAAGGAAAAAAGTACTGAAAAAGAAGAAAGTAAGAACTTCAGTTGATAGTGGAGCAGTGGCAATGTCACTGATAGTTGGAACCAGAAGGGGTTCAGCAAGAAAGAGGAACAATCGAATTTGTGCCTGCTCATGTATTTGAGATACTGGTCGCCTATTCAGGGTATGATTGCTGGAAATACGTAAAGTGGCAGGGAAATGAAGGGGAAAGGGATATAAGATGGCCTGAGAAAAAATTAGCACTAGTTTGTTCTGCTGTAGTAGAGTACATGTAGAATTAATAAACGAAAAGGAAATCATGATATAAAATGAAACAGCAAGGCAGACATAAGTTAAGACATTTAAAGGACTTGATCCAGTCGGTTTAATGTGTTTAAGAGCTTAGTGTATATCCTGATGTATCTCAGATGAAACGCTCATTGATGTGCACTAAAAGAAAATAGATGAAAGACTCTCAAATTTTCAAGGCAGGTATTATTTTTTAGCTGTGAAATCTGACTGCCAGTGCATAAAGATTTCCTGTTAAGTGAAAACAGAACAAGGGAAAACGGAGATAAATGTCTTCCATCAAACTCTATTGTATCGAAGCATATAAAGCAAGTCTTCCTCTCATATTTGTTTAGTGAATGTTAGTGTTTGAATCTTAAAGGAGACCTTGGTCCACAAAATGTCGTCAGCCTTTATTTTTGCCAGTACTATGCTGTAGTTTTCAGGAGAGAAGCGGAGTGGAAGTAAGAATGGCCATACAAGTAAATACGTTACACTGTCGTAACCAGCCGCAGAACGAAACATGGGAATGCGTTACACTTCGGCAATAAACCGCCAAGGCTTCCGAGAGCTTTAATATCTCTCCAAAATCCTGTCATTGCCATCACACACTTTAACCCCTTTATGCCGTGACTCGTGGTTTTGTACCGTGGGACACGTTGACAATGGAGCAGCTGTCATTTGCTGGCTCTATGCTACTGGTCTTTGAATCAGAAACGTAACTGGACACAATGGCAGACTGAGTGGGGCTGTTTGGAGGAAACAGCTCTGACTTCTACGCCTGGTTTGTTAACATTGACAGAGGAAATGCTGTAAGCATTAAGGAATTCTGTATTTAATAATATGTTACTGTATGTGTGTCTGCTTTAAACATTTTAGATTACTGAAAATCGGTCTTGATTTTAGATCATAAAGAATTGTAAACTTTTTATTGACAGAAAATAGGTTGCAATTAATATGGAAATATTTGGATATGTATCATGCACACTTTTTTTTTTTAGTGTTGTAACAGAGAAGGACAAACCCGGGTATTTACTTCAGAAGTATCTTAAGTTACTAAGGTGCTGAAATTTTTTAGTCAGTAGTGACTTTTTTTACTCAGAGTCTCCACCCAGATGATCTTAGTATCTAGGTTAGATATGAGGTGTCACAACAGAGAATAATAAAACATTAGGCCTGGGAAAGGGAGAGGACATTTACATAAAGTAAATGAAGCTCTTTGATTGCACTTGGTTACACAAGATAATGGGTTAGTGTGGTCATTTCTTTGGGGAAGGATTTTATTTTTTTGTTTATGAATAGATTTAAAGAACAGGAGCCTAATGCTATGGCTCAAACTGTTCAAATTGAAAGGGAGGATTTGGCCTAATACAGTTTGATAGAAGCATCTACTAAAATGATTCAAAAGGCCTTTTCTGAATTCCTTTGATCGTGTAGCTTTAAAAACATAATCAACCTGCTCTTTGGCTCTAAAGTAGGGCATTATCAAAGAACATGCGCTGCGTAACATCTTGCTTCCTTGTAGTCAACCAACTGCATCGCTTAGTCTTCACTTGGAAAGATGCGACACAGGCCGGTGTAGTTTGTCTCAGTTTTTCTCGCTTGTTTATTACACCCTTAACACGTTGCATTAATGCACAGAGAGACACCCCCCACACCTGAGGGACTGTTACACCACTACCTCTGGGGATGGCATTTGAGTACTGAGAGAAGCACAATGCCACTTGCATGGAAAAGTAACATTTGTGTTTTCAGTACGCCGAGATCTCAGTTTTAGCTGCCTTTTGCATATCATTGTGTTTCTTTGTGTTTACAGCTCTGTTCTCTCCATAGACTCTTTTTCTATATGCTGCTGCACAGCCTAGCATTCTGTAGACCTAACTATGTCTTTGTGACACAGCTTTCTTTGCCTCGCTGTCCCCTGGGTTGCTTCCAGCCTCTTGAGAAAAGAAGTGTTTATGCTCCTTATCGCAGATAGCAGTGAACTTCTGCTTAAGTGACTAGGTTGACTGCTGCTTATATGTTGTGCAGTTGGAAATCATAGCTATCTGCAGTAATGACCTCTGTGTCTTGGGTGTTTAATTCACGCATTAAATAGAAAGCTTTTCTGTGCTTGCTTCAGTTTTGTGATCTTACCACATGAAAGGGATTCTTTGCACTCATGAGATCCCGTGGGCATTGATCCATAGTCTTTATCTGTGCACATAGTTGCTCTGAGAGAATACAAGACTTGGAAAGCTTGTCCTTTAGTACAATCCAGACTAGCAGGTATGTTTGTGTTCTTGGTGGATGTGTTTGTCTGATCGCCTGGGTGAGATAGCAGGTTTGTAGATAGACTCTGTACCCAGCATTCAAGCATGTTTGCCAGAGATAGTTAGCTGATCCTGCCTGTCTCCAAAGTAAATGGATTGCTTTTCATTTCTCTTCAGCAACTAGGAATTTGGGATTTCTGAAATGGTACATTGGGCTCAACTTTGGAAACAATCCAATACAAGTTCTGTAATTTGTTAGAGCTAGTATGCGAACGGGTGGCTCAGATATGGCTGATTTAGGAAGTATAGCAGCTATTTTGATTAGGAAATTGGGGACCACTGTGATGGGAATATGCTAGCAAATTTCAGGAACCACAAAGAAGCATTTATTTATGCTAAACTAATATGCTATTTATCACGTAACAACTAAAAATCAAGCATTAATCAAACATATTACTCAAGCCTTTGCTGTACAGTACCGTACATCTGATGCTGCATTGTTGGCTCTGCTGGCTGCAAACCATGACAGCTCTTCGTCCCTGAGGCTGAGCTGGCTTGGCCTGAGAGCTCTTTGATGAGAGCTTCAACCTCCATTGTGCATCACTGGTGTTGCTATACACTTTTTCCATGCATTCCACTTTTTCCAGTCTTGTCCAAAGGATTACGTCCTTTTTTCATAGGTCAGAACTAGTCTGTTTCAGTGTGTCCAAAGGGTTGTTGCCTTCTGAGGGCGGATCCATTCTGGCTTCTTCAGATACGTGTTACCTATTTTCAGACTGGGTCATAGTCATTACGCTTCTTCAGGGTGTTGCAGACTGTGTATGACTTATGACTGGGTATGATTATCTTAGTCTTACTACTTTTTCTTTCAACTCTGCCAAGCACAGATACTACAAAATATTTCGGTTCCTACCCTATGACATGCCCTCTTGTGGTATTTTTGGGGTAGAGGGCAAATGAGGTGTGTTCCACAAATAGGCCTTATGCTGCAGTTGAATGGGGATGGCCCTGAAATTATATGCACCTCATGTCACCTACATCAGATAGCATTACAAAGGAAGTTAGCTGCAGCGTCAGATCCTTTCTAATTGAACGGATATCACTTGGGACTCTTTTCCTTGAAGACTACCCACACATTTTCTTTGAGATCCAATCATGAGATCCTTTACTGAGGAGACACCCGTTGAGTAGCTGAGCAGATGCCTTTGTAATCTATTTGGCTGTCTAAAGTCATCAAAGGCGTGAACATACATCAAAAAAACATTTTGCCTGTGTTAATTTTATAATTGCATGTCTTCCTAGATTAAACATAGCAAAGAATCTTCTGAATGGTCAAGACAACAAAACCATGCCAGCCTTGAGTTACTCAGACTACCGAGCACGTTCAGTAAAATGCGTGATGTGGGATTTTTTTGTGAAGTGTACGTATGTGCTTATGCAAAACAATTTTGCATAAGAAGAATTTTAGAAAGGCTCTCTGATGGATGATACCTTGACTTAACTTGGTTGATGAGACTCCCTCTGTTTTGCTGCCTCCGAAGTATTCGGTGCAAGCGTACAGTGTGTCGGACTTATCTCTGAACATGGCTTGTGGTCAAAGAATGGATCTCAACAGGTCGCACCTCAGTCTCTGAAAGAAAGGGAAACTCTGCACCACCTGTCTTCGACTCAGCAAAATACAACTCACATTTTATCTAAGCTGTGGGGAAATCCTGTAATTTCTGCTGTCTTGCTTCACTGAAATGGAAAAAAAATTCAAAAGCAATGTTTTATCTTATTTGGCAGGTATGGCCAAGTTCTCCCATGATGGGACAAAAACGTAGTTTATATAATCACATAGCGCAACTCCTTGTTTAAAGAGGTAGATGCTATATATTTGCCAACATCATGGCTTGCGTATATTATAGTCAGAGATCTTCCCTTGTGTGGACTTCTCCCCACTCTGGGGCTATAGCATGAGTAGAAGTCTAGAGGAAGAGCATCAGGATTCAGAATATGTTATTGCAATCTTACTGTAAAGCACAGACAAAAGTTTTCTTCCTTGCATTTCCCAGCTTTAGGATAAAATATGAGAGTATTTCTTAAGCAGTGAAGAAGCATGCCCAGTTACGCTATCCTGGCTTGTTAGTCACTAAGTCTTTTGAAATGTTGCAGGACTTTGGAAAAGATTTCCTATCATCATCTGCTTAAAAATCCCTCTCTATTAAAACATAAAGCTTCTTGGTTATTATTAAAGGTTTCAAAGTGGAACGACTGAGTGAATTAGAAATTGCCATTTTCCCAGCAGACTCCCTTAAGAATTTCTGAAAGGGAGTATATCTTCTATGAATTGGATGGACTGCCATAAATTTGGCTGCTCGCTAATCAGCTCTGTGTAAGAACATAAATTCCATAAAACTTACCCTCTATAATGATTTTTCACAGGATCACTGCTTCACTGAGGCTGTGATACCCTAAGACATGAAGGCAGCATGTATTATTCAGTAAATATTTCCTTTGCTTTGTAAAGAAATCTAACCTGCTCAGCATTTGCATGTCATTACCCCGCTCACAGCTGTTTATGAACAGTGCTGCTGTCTCAGCTCTGGGAACAAACAGGTTTGGGCATGCATGTGAATGACATGGTTCATTCCTGTCTGTTTTGCAAGCCAGAATTGTGGAAGTATCTCCCATTGTTGGCTTCACTGTTATTCTCTATAGCAAGCCTTATTTTCCCAGGCAGATTGTTGAAATGCGCTAATGAGCCTCCAAAGAATATAAAAATATGTGCTCCCATGGTTGCACATTTTCTAGTTCAAAAGCTACTTCTCGTGGCAGACCCAGGTATAACAATCTGAAGCAATCTGAGATCATCTGCTATGCTGTTTGCATGTCCACACCCAGAATGCACATCTAGTTTGCTGTTGTCTTACAACAGTAGTGTTGGCTGAGACCTGGATATTAAAATAAAGATTTGGACTGATGTACTTTTTTGATATACACTCATTTTCCTTCCATAGTAAACCAAATGCTAATAGCTTCTTCCGAAGTAGAACATAGTAAACTAGAAAGCAAATGTATATACGTAGCATATTGCTCAATAATAATCTTTTCAGAATGAGGTAGCTTTACTTTACAAAGTTAGTCTAAGCCACAGCAACTGCAGTTAGGACCCTATATGCTATACATACATTTGTTCCATTTTGCTATGTACCAGCCTCCTTGCGTAGAGTGAGTTCTCTGAGAAAGCGATCTTTGGGGGCTCACAGATGTCCTCTATAATTTTTGTTTCAGGAAAAAAATGGGTTCCTCAGATACGACTTTTCTTTCCCATGCCACAGACATGATCTCCAGCATAAATGGACACCTGCCAAATTGTCTGTTATCCTTGTGATCAGAGCAGCCTGCCTCTCTTAACTCTATGCCTCAATAACATGTGTGACTTGCTTGATTGCATATCAGCTGGCTCGCTGTCCCAGCTTCTTGCCTTTGCTGGGTCTCTGATACCTGGGGGAATGTGAAGGAGGGGAGAAGGTGTGGCCATTCCCACCACAGTGCCTTGAGTCCTCTCGAGCCCCAGCTGGATAGTATAAGGTATTCAAATCAAATTTTGAAAGGTAGGCGGTGACTTTTTTTCATATTTCCACAACCCTAACTTAATCACAAAATAAGTACTCTGTGCGCTTTCCACTAGTACACTCTTGTCTGTACACAGCCAAGTAAACGTTGCATATAGTTGGCTTTCTAAAGCTGGGGACTTTGTCTTTGAGACATTTCGCCAAATTCCTGAATGGAAAATAGCGAGGTGATTTTAATGACAATATCCCGTGTCAACTGAGCTGAATTCTTTAGCATTAGTACTCATTTTTGAAAAGAAAATTTCCAATGGAAAATTTCTGAATTTTTGATTATGGTATTTTCCAGAAATGCTTTGCCCAGCTCAGTTCAAAAACCAAATGTTCAATAAAATCAAAGACACAGTGGGTGTTTGTACTTCTGTGGTTTCACAGGAAGACTTGATGACTTCACTTTTTGTTGTTTTTGTAGATCTACAGTGCTTTATTTTTACAATGTACCTGTGATTTAGGGCCCTTTCTCTGCTTTGATAGAAAACAAAATTCACGACTTCAGTAAATTGGCAATGTGGTTCTTATTTTGTCACCTATTTGAAAGTGTGAAATCATTTTTGGCAGAAAAACATAATGCTTAAATATTTCTTGCAAAGAAGCATTAAACTTCATATATGAAGTATTATGAGTATTTGGTATCAACCAAACCAGTACCATGCGCTGCTACACTGTGGTCTTTCAAAAAGAAGGTGTGTTATTTTTTTCACTGATCAAGATGAATTTACCTACATTTGAATAACTATTTGCTGACTTGGAATGCTGTACAAATTGTCATTTATAAATATCGTTTATACAGTCCTCTCCTTAATGGGACAGAAAGCAGCAAGTGCATATAGTTGTGCCTGTCCCCAGAAAGTCTGTCCACATGAATCCAGTTCACTGGAGCATCCATGTGCACTGGCATGACACAATAGCTCACTCGGACAAAACTCAAGAGGTATCAACTTCAGTTGTTACTGTCAGGAGGTTTATCTTAATCTTTCCATTTCTGTGGTGTCTCTTCTCCTCATAAGTCCCATACCTTGGCTGCTTTTTATAGCATTCTTTGAACTGAGTTAGCTACACAAGGGGTCAGATCACAACCTCGTGTGAATCACACTTGCTCCTTGAAATGAATTAGAGAGCTGGACTTACCTGTTCACCATCTGCTGCTTCGCTTGTTGCACATGGAGGAGTACTTCTGCTAAATGCATTCAGTAGGGTTTTCTGTTTGGTTTCTTTGAGTCCCTGATATATCATTAAATATTGATTTCAAAAAAAAATCTTAAACAAGAAAGGAAAGTGAATTGATTTTTAACATTGACACAAAACACATTCTTTGCTCTGTTAACGATTTTAAGTGAATAGGAATAATTTTGGGGTGGGGGCTAATTTTACCTCTCCAAATGTTCTTCAGAAATGAAGAGAGAGAAAGAAAAGTTTCCTTGCAGGAGTTGTGCTGTCCCTAGTATAAATCTGATGTATTAGTGTCTCGTGAATAAAACAATGTGTCTAGTGAAAAAACTGCTTTAAGCAGACATGAACGTACCACATGTTTCAGTTAAGAGTGTGAATAACTCTGTCAGAGGTCCAATATAAACTCTGTATACATGGCAGAGTACAGTGCACCAACAGTATGTAAATGAAAGTAGAATTCTTTTCAGGGATGACTCTTTCTGTATTTCAGGTTAAAGTAATTTATTAATATGGCATCTACAGTATCTCACAACTATCTGTAACTTTCAGAATTGTTAGTTCATAATGATTTTGTTTCTCTATGCAATGGCATTACAAAATGTCTCTCCAACACTTCTAGCATTAGAATATGTGTACCCTACAGTCGAAGTGCAGTAGCTTGAAAAAGAAGTGTGATGTTTATTAGGTCTAATTGTGCATAATTTTAACAGCTGTTTGACATCTAAGAAGAGATAAATGTTTTCACACTTTTAAGGTTCAAACACAGCACACTGTCTTCACACCAGTTATGCCGCTGTATCCTATAATGTGACCTTCACGTTAGTTTTCAGGCTTCTCCTTTTTATTAATTTCCATCCTAGAAATTAAGTAGATACTCTGCTTAAAGATTTTGTAAAGCATTGGATTTTTCTGCCTGTGTACGATTTTACTATGTGTTAAGTAAGGTACAGGTGTTTTTGGAATTAATGTGCCTTAACATCCTCCTTGAACCTAAAATTCAAATTGCATTCACATCTCTACAGAGTAATACTTGTGAAGAAAAATGGCAAATTTCAAAGCATGTATACAGTTGAGGTTCACTTATTATTCACTGTAGAAATTATACTTATGCACTGGATCATTAAGTGTTGTTTTTTATTGCAGAAAAGCTTGCAATTTCCTTCTGTATTGTAAGGAACCAGCAAGTAGGATCTTTCTTCATCAGATTTTCAAATCTGATCCAATAATTTGTATTTTAATATCTCCATAATAATGTTTCTGTTTAGATTTGTAACTCTTCTAAATAGAATAAAGAGTAAGGATGTGATTGTAACGTGTTTTATGTATGCCATGAATGCTTTAAGGAAGGAAGAAAGAATGACAGTTAAAAAAAAAAGGCAACAAAGTGGTAGCGTACAATTTTGTAGTGAAATTTAGGTGACATTTTAAGTTGTTGAATCTGGGTGTTAAGCCTCTGAGGTTTAATTGTCTTAGCACCTCAAATAAATATTTTAATGCTCACTCATAACTAGTCTTTTAAGAAATACTCATGCACTCTCACATTTTGGCATAACAAACTCCACCGGTCCTTTGGGAATAATGATTTTCTGAATGGTGTTTTCTCAATTGTGTTCTTCACCGATGGCTTTCTTTTTTGAGAGGGCAGGTGAAATTGAACTAAGGAAGCTGAAGTGACTGAACACTGTTGGTGGCTATGGTTGCAGCGGCGAGGGATTTTTAGGAAACAGATGGCTGTCTGCCAGCAGTGGAAGAAAAGCCATTCATTTGAGGGCATAAAAAGCACCTCTGAACTTTGCAGCTGAGCGTAAATGAGGGGCAGAGCTCTCCTGTGCAATGGGTGGGAAAAGTCAAACAGCCAGTAAATGAGAACCAGAAAGCCAGAAAACGTGTGTTAGATAGGTAGAGAAACCTAGATGAAGTTCTTGGTTTGTACGTATTAAAATAAGAAGGCAGTCTGAAGAAAAGAGAGGAAAAGACAGACAAATAAATGCAGGAACAAAGTGGTATTCAGGTTCTATACTTAACTGAAAATTCAGCTTCAGTGGTAGAGTTCAGATGGAAACCTATGGAAGTGATGGAGGCAAGGAGACTACATGAACATTAAGGGCATACCTCTCTGTGTTATCCACTGAAGTGTTTGATCAAAAGGCAGGGGAAGAAACTGGTTAGAAGATGTCACATTTTCAGTGAAGAACGGGAAGAAGAAATCATGTAAGAGAAAGGATGCAGCAATGGGTACAGAAATCCCAAAAGGAAAGACATTGCTACAGTACTAATACCTGTGAAAATGGCAGGTTAGGTAGTGAAGCCTGTGGAAGAATATAACGTTCTGCTAGGGAACAGAAAACCTTTTCCCGCTTTAAATGAGTTCAGCAATTTTCCTTACAAGACTCTTCTTCAAAATGGAAAATAATGGAAGGTTGAAAATGTTACAGCGCATTCAGAGAGTAGCATAAACCAGTGAATTGTGGAGTACATTAAAAAAAAAGAAAAGCTATCAGTTTGGGTACACAGTGGTATGGTAGTGGCTGAGAGGAATCACTTAAGGCCAGAAGGAGGAGGGAAAGGGTGAGGTGGAGGGGATCAAGGGGGGAAGGAAAAGGTAGCAAAACTTTTTTCATGGAAAATGCCCAAATTTCTCAGAGTTACCTGCAGTCTTAGATTTGTCAGTCATGACACAGAGTGTCTTCAACAAACACTAGATGGAAACCTTAACTGTTTTTGAAGAATAAAAACATAGAAGCATGAATCTGTCAAATCGTAGCATCTGGTACACTAGAATAAATATCAAATTTCCACAGAGACTGAAGAAACATTTAGTGAAATATAGCACCACTGAACAAAAAAGCAGACCCAGCAGATGAGCGCAGTGGACAGCATAACTCACATGCCCAAACATGTGATCTCAGAAATAAAAGTTAAAATTGCATAGTCATGAATTGGAGAAAAAATTGAAATCCTCAATCTTCAGTTTGAAGACCTAATGCAGAAAGGATGTTTCCTTCTTTTTTCTTTGAAGGACAGAAATCTTTTGTTCCTCGAGGCAGAAATGTCAGCTTTGTAATAATACACCACTAACAAACAAATGGGACTTGCCATGGATTCCAGGGGACCATGAGAAATATTGTCTGTGTAGTTATTTGCTGAAGCAGATATTAAGTGATCCGTTTCTACTGCTGGTTTCCAGGTGATGTTTTAATGCTAGCCTGTGACAGCTGCACACTTTAAAAAAAAAACCAAAAACAAACCAAACCAAAAACCAGCAGCAGTCTTAGTAATGAATGAAGAAATATGTAAGTGACTTATTTAGACCACACAAGTATGAAGAACTTCTGGGTTAACAGGAACACTAAATAAAGTGGCACCAGTGGGAGTTCAGAAAATATAAAAAGGATGTTCTTACTGGATGTTCTTATTCAGCTTGTGGACTAAAACACAATATTTAATAATGCCACTTCCATACATAAAAACTTAATGAGAAAAACTTGTATGAAAGTCTAGAAGAGGTTGTTTTAGGAACGTGTGTGTTTTCACACCCCATTCTCTTGTTAGACAGATGGCTTTCAGTTATTTTCGTATCACAGAAATACTGTATTAGATATAAATATCAAATATTTTCCTATTAAAGAAGTCTAGTTGCCAAGAGGCAACTAGAAAAGGAATGGGAAAGACCTTAAATAGCTGTTTGATATTCATTATGCAGTGCTGAAAAGCCGTATAGAAAGCCTAGGAAGAAATTATTTAGAGTACCATAAAAATAAGTAAGATTTGTTATTACAAGAAAATTGTTCTTATGTAATACTCATTCCACACTCCATTTGATACAATTTCAGTACTGTTCTATCTTAGTTTCATTATTTCATGGTTAAGAGGGTTCTCAGGCTAAGCCCAGCAAAAGTTGGGTGTGCCTGTACTTTTCCGCAGGATCAGTAGACTTGAACTTATCAAATTCTCAGTCCATCATGGAAAGAGACTGTTACAATTTATTTTTTCTGTCTCTAGCAGTTAGAGAAGCATCTTGCATCAGATAGTTTTGCTGTAATAGATAGTATGTTTTATTTAACCAACTAGCTTCTGGCCTGGAGCAAGGCAGAATAAAACTAGATTTTTTAGAAGTTTTTAACTTCATGCACTGAGAGGGGGTAGAGCCTGCCAGTGGGACAGGGCCAGTTCCCATGCTGAATGATTAGCGACTTCTCAGCTGGGAATCATCAGCAGAATGAAGTGCATCTGTGCCATCCCTCCTGAAGGCCATCAAGGTTTATTCAGGACTCAAGGGTGTGAGGCAGGATGGCTCCAGCAGAAATCTCTGGTTTAGGGAAAGCTGATGTAGCTTTTGTCAGGGACCTGGCTGGGAAGGATTTTGGGGTAAGCAGATTGAAACTGAAGTCATCCCTGAATTGTCTCTTTTGTTACTCAGTTTTGAGTTTGGGCTTTGTTTGGTTGGGTTGGTTTTGTTTTTTTTGGGGGAGTGGGTTTTTTTTTTCTATAATGGAGATTTTTCCAATGTCTTACTCAATTCCTACTACCCTTTCTCTGACCTTTGTTCAAGAATAGCACATGTGCTGTGGTTATGGCAGCAAGGATGGGATTTTTCTTTTCCCTGAGGGTCTCTGTTAGCCCTCTACCCATTGTCCAAAGATTATTTTGATTCTCATCTTTGTAGATTCATTTGTTTATAATGCTCTATACGTTAAGAGTTTTTACTTTCATCTGAAGACTAATTTCAAACACTGAAACCAGTAGATACTGTATTTCCCAACAGGATAGCAGGAGAGATTAAAAAGAAAACAAACCAGTATGTTGCTGAGGGACCAAGGTGCTCTTACCTGACTAATCAGTATTCTACCATTAATTCTGTTCATTCCCAGAAAACAAAATCTCTTTCTTCAAGGTTGCAGTTAAAAGGTATTCACGTATCCAGATGGCTTATGGGCATTATCCTGACTTGTGAATTGAATTAGTCTTCATGTGGAGTTCCTTTTTTCTTCTTTCCTGATTTGTATTTGCATAACTTATGGCAAGGGTGCACTGACAATGCGCTTCAATTGAAGCCCTCCTTCTTTTCCATGTGGCGCAGCAGTGACCAGCAGTGCCTGAAAACAGTAACAATATTTCAAGAGTCTGATAGGCGTTCACTGTTTTATTCGTTATATAGACTTTTCCTCCAAAACCAGGTTTTCATCATTGGTACTTGGCATCGCTGATAGGTTGTCAGAGGGAAAAAAAGAGTTCAACATGGACATGATAAATGAATTTGAAAGTGTATGATGTTGCTTTAGAAGGTTTAGAAGCAGCATTGCCTGGGTAGATTACACTGTGGATACTGGCACTTTACATGTTATAGTAATAAATGCAGATGCTCCATCTTTATCTCTGTTATACACACTGACATCTGCCATAAGTATTATATTTGCTCGCTGAAAAAGAGCTTTTTCCAGCACCCTTAATGGTGCACAGCTACCTTCTGAAATGAGCCTTTTTCCACATTAGCCACATTTATTAGTGACTCTGGCAGAACTTTTTTTCACGTCTACCAATTCAGAAATTTAACATGTTCACCTGCAGCATATTGTAATTCAGATCACTGCAGGAAAATTGAAGCTTAACGTTTGCAGATAGACTATTTCACTGAATGTGATGGATGTGGATATAGATTCTCTGTACACTGAATAGGTTGCAGGTAAAAGCAAGTATTCTGTCTTGCACTGAACGTGATGAATGTGAGATTTGAATGCCTGGATATTGAAAACACACATTGCTTGAATGGACAGGTATACTGTATCCACACTTCTGATCTCTGCTGCATACCTATCCACACTAGTCATTTTCTTTGGTGCCTGCTGTGTGCCAGATTGCAAGTCTAGTAGAGGGGGAATTCAGTGCGAATCTAAAACCCAGGACTTCTGGGCCACTAATTGAGACAACACGGGAAATATCAAGGAGCATCTGTTACCTATGCTCACATATTTTAAAACAAAAAAAGCAGGAGAAGTTTTATCCTTTCATTAGTTAGCTAGCCTTTGGTGTAAGAAATAAATATAGGATGTTTGTTCAGGTTCGGGTGTTCAGAGTTCACTTTCTGGAAGGGACCGGTTGTTGGCAGCTGCCTCGCAGCGATGCAGGATACCTGCTCTGCTTTTCCCACTTCCCTGCTGGCCCTGTTGAAGGTGAATGGACCATTATTGATTGGTCGTGGTCCAGGAGCTGCTTCAAGTTTCTTACAACTTGACAGTCTGGAACTGAGCAATTTTCCTTGGAAAACACCAGTATAATCTCCCTCACAGCAAGAGGAAACTTCATAACACGAAGCTGTGTGATCTGGTGGACTGAACAAAGGACTTCTTTTGTCTCTGACATGGGCTGCTTTTTGTAGCATTTTCGGAGTCGCACAAGCCAGGCCTTTCACGCTGTACAGCCAGAGTCTAGAGAAGCTGGGCACTTGCAATTTCCACTGGAAACAATGAAAGCATAGCAACTCTGGGAAAAGCATGCCGGTTTTAATTTAGGAAAGTAAATAGAGATTATGAGGCTATTTGGAAATAGAAGACTGATCTAGAATCAATATCCATAGCCTTTGAGAAGGGGCTTTAATTACTGTTAAAATCCAGGATGGAGCAGAAAGACTAGTACTAAAAGGCTGTGTAAGCAGGGAATGGCAGGCTTTGAAGAGCTGTTCAATTTGCCAAGAACTATATTATATATTCTTCTCCCCAGCCATCCTGAGGGCTTTCACACTGTCCCTTTGCATGCTCTTGCCAGCCAGGTGTCACGACCCTTTAAAGGTAAAAATGGCCCAAACAGAAGACTAGCATTAGTGTGGCGTTTGAAGAAGAAAAAAGTAAAAGATAAGTTATTCAGAAGAGAAAAGGGAGTTGCAGAAGCTTAGCTGCTCTGAAACAGAATCTCCATTTTATTACATGGAGTAGATCGCAATTCTCAGTGACACACCTCTGCTTCTTTTCTGACTTGAGTTTCTGTGGTAATTTCTGATAAAATATTAAAAAATTACTTTTAAGGCCCTCAGGGGGTGACAAGGGACTGTTGGGATTTACAGTAGAGTATGAACTGTTAAATCTGAAAGGCAGCTATCCAAAAATGCCAGGACGATCCCTCTGACACACACAGAGCGTGAATGCACATAAGCTGCTTGAAATGTTTATTATAATAACAATAGTCATGTAAGGCTTAGTGCAGCGTAGTTCTGTGGTTTTTTTATAGTGACAGCATTTTTCAAGTTGTTCTTGACAAAGCCTATGATCGTGCATCCCCACAGCACATAGTACTGAGTGAATCCATATCATGACGTATCAGTTGTCTTAACAAGCCTGCTACCTTCTGCCATTAAAGCAAAGGCCTGGTACATCCATCTTTTTTTGGTGTCCCGCCACTTTTCATATAGCTTTTTGAAAGAGCTTGGGTTTTCAGAGTGTCCATTTTAGGAACAGAATGTGCTTTCTGAATAGCATAATTCTAAATTCAAAATTATACCCCAGCAAAATGGGTTGGAAACATCAGCAGGTGTTTTGCAGAGGAACAGCAGAAGACTAAGTAGGGACCAGGCCAGGCAAGTGCACCGGGATAAGAAGTGCCAAGAAATATTTCTTTCTGTACTCTTCAAAGTTTTGTAAGCTGATGTTAATAGTCTAATTTGTACTGTGCATGTGCAAAAGGGTAAAGTTCTGCTGACCTTTTCTTAATTATTTTTCCCATAATCTTTCAGTGCATAACCTCTGAAGCCTAAACAATGAGATAAGAGTGTTTTCCTATTGATTTCTTCACTAGAAGTCTGATGGTGTAGTAAGTATCATACTTGTGACATTCAATGTAAACTTCGGAGCTGCAGATTTAACAGGTCGTGCTAAGCTAAAATAAAAAAATATATACATCCCTTTCCTTGATGGGCTGAAACAGGTATGTAGGTATGTTTGACTTAACATAAATGTTGGGACTAACCCAAGTGTCTATAACTCTAAAAAAAAAAAAAAAACAAACAAAACCCCCCCCCCAAAAACCCACCAGAAAAACCCCCACAAACCCAACAACCAACCACCGAAACTAAAAAAAAAAAAAAAAACCACCACCAAAAACCAAAACCACCCTCACCCTTCCTCCTACTGTCAGCTTTCTCTAGGTGCAGAGCAAACAAACATATTCAGGAAAGAGAATTTCTCTTAGAAATGCAGCATGGATTCATGCTGTGAGAAATGAAGTTTTTTTTTTTTTTTCTTATACAAAGAAGAAAGTAATATAAACATAGAATTATTTTTGCTTTTCAAAACCAATCAATAAAAATTGATTTTGCATACAGCATACATTTGGTTTAATGGCTTAGTCTGTGTGCATAAGGAGCACATGCTATTGGTAATAACTATGAAGCAGAAAGAGATCTGGGGAACTGTATTTGGTAAAAGTACTTCAGTAGAACTGTTTAAAGATTATACAATTAAATTTTCATAAATCTCATGGTGTTTTCTGAGATACTTTAAATTTCCAGTGTAAAAGAGACATTTGAATTATTTGGTTTTAATTGTGTTTACCTAGTGCCCCATGGAAAGAAATTTGCTTAAGACTTCACAGAGCAAAGCAAGAAACAGGAACAGTCCCTCTTTTCAATAAGAATTAGAATAACTGCTGATTTGTCTATAGAGATTTGCAGCTGTAAATGGCTGTCCTTAAGAAATATGTAATCCATTGTAAGTTGTTTTTCTTGATAAAGTTAGAAGTTGACAGTTCAGTGTATGAGATGTGGAATTTTAAACAAGAGTGCACGAGGAGGACAGGCGGCAGAAGGTTTAGTGGGTGAAAAAGCATTAGTACTTTTATCTGTTGTTTAGAGATTGTGCTTTTGAAGCAAAATAACTGGACATCTAAATACATTGGGAAACAATTTTGTCTTAAATGTAATGTTATTAACCTTAAGCACGCTCTGTATTTTTAGTAACTTACAGGTTGGGGTTCTTTTATTTTCTTCAAATTGTGCTTGGAGCTATTTAAAATACATTTTTAATGTACTGTTACCCAGACCAAAACTAAAAAACAAAACAAAACAAACCACAGGCTTTTTTTTACAGCCTTATGGATCAGAAAAGAGAGAAGTAGAATCTCTTAAAATTTCTAGTAATGCTTGAGGCATAGCAGCTAAATACAGTTCACTTTCTCTTTGCTTCTGAAACGTTCAAGCTGTTTTGACAGCCATCGCACTCTGTGCTTTATGCACATACACAGTTTGATAAGAGGGAAAATTACAAAACTGGAGAAGATGAATTTTGCCTTGATTGACCTTGGACTCTTAATTGCTGGTTAGTGAAGGAACACTCCTTTGAAGTGCAAAAGCAGTCACTGTGTTTAAAGACTTGGACTGCACAAGTGGGAAAACAATCTCTTGGATATTTTTCATTGAAAAAGTTGATCTGTAAATGATAATCAAAAAGCAAGCTATTCAAGAGTTTCTTCTCCTCTTGTTCTTTTAAATACTTCCTATTCTTATTCTGCATTCCTTGTGCTGCGCTTTGGCATTTGGAAATGAATGCCATCTCGTATGGTGACAATAAGGCCAATTCAGTGCCCTTCTGTAGGACATTAGGCTGTATGTCCTGCTACACGTAAGGGATTAATTAAATAGCTGTGAATAGCGTATTTGAGACAGAAAGGTCACTGTCAGCACTGTGTGTGCTTATGCTAACCAGTTATGTTAGGAGAATAAAATGATGCATTAAGCATAATTAAACATGAATTTGAGATGCTTCAAAGTAGAACCAGTTATTGTGAATTAATTGACTTGGTGGCGTTTTGTGTAAATGGTTCACTTCAGACTTTGTTAATGGCAGATATTTTCATATTTTTGACAAGGTACTTATTTTCTTAGCAGCCTGATTGAGTCTTCTTGTCAGGTAGCCATCCTTTGGTTGTATAATTGTATTTATAACTACTTTATATCTGTCTATATTATCAACCTGTATCTACTCTAAAAAAGAAAATATATATTTGGAAAAACTCCATGTCTAAAATCCCTTTTGGAAGAAGGCGTTATCTCAGTTGCTACCATTTTGTAACGTAAAGATGAGCATAAAGCAGAGGGAAAGAAAAGAGAGAGATGGGTAAAAACTACTATTCCTACGTGCTGATGAGAAAGTCGACCCCTGCATATATGTCTCTGTCTTGGCCATATTGACCACGCTGTGATGTTCTCTTCCTTCTTCATTGTCTTGTACAGCACTCAGGGACAGGGAAGCAGAGCTGGGGCACAACCGAAACCTTACACAATTTGTTTCCCTGCCTTGGTCCGAGTTTACTGCAAACGCCAGTAAATCTCTTCTGCATGTTCTACCCCACTGCTGCAACCTCTCCTGGGGCATGTTAGCTGCTTACTAGCCTTAGGTCAAGAGGTTAAATAACAGAGGGTCTCCACCAAGAAAGGACAGACCATCTTCCTCATGGTCCTGTGTGCACCAGGCTTCTTCTATATGTGTCCTTTCACGTGCCCTGTGAAGCTGCAGTTACCAGCGTAGGTTCTTCTGTACATCTTTCCTGGCAGATGGGCTGCAAATTGCAACCCCTCTTGGACACCGGCTCTGTGTCACAAACTGGATGCTTTCTTTCTGATTATTACTCATATAAATTGAGTACCGCTATTCTGGGTGCTGTGAGAATGGATAATAAATGGCAGTCTTTGTCAGAAAGAGTTATCAGTCCAGATTGTTTTGTGGGTAGGTGATGAGGCAATAGACTGCTAATGCACAAATTGTTTCAGACACATGGGAAATATTTAAGTACTACTCTCATGATGTTTTCTATGCTCAATTTACTGGTATTATTATGTCATACTGGTGAGTTCATCACCAGGCCCTCTCATATTGCTCTGCATTTATAATAACTAATACAATTCAATTTGTGTGGTTTTTCTTTGAAATTATTTCATATTTATAGTGTTTTCTTTTGGTTTTGTTTTTCTAAAAAAAAAAAGGAAGCGAGCAGAAATCCTCGCTGTTGTTTGGGAAGGTTGTTTGCCTCAGTTTTTAATATGTGCAGATGAAGATATTTATTACGTGTATTCAGCTGGCTTTTTCTCACAACGACAGGTTATCACTTTAGTACTGTAGGGTAAGACTTTAATTGCATTCATTATATTTGGCGGAGGATTGGCTAGGATAGCCTCTAAGGATTAAAACTGTTTATCTGGGTATGAAGAATCATTTGGTAATCTGCCAAAGCACTCTTGTTGTAAGGGGAGGTTTTCCTGTCAAACTGAAGAACCACTCGGATAAAGAGGCTTTCTGTGCAGCTATCTCTGGTGCACGAAGTCATTAGCTTAGGACACCTGTATCTCAAAACCTTTGGGTTACCTGGTCTGCGTCAGGTACTTGTGCTGACGTATTAAACATCTGTATTTTAATGCTTGAGGTCATGTTAACATTCTTTCTTATCATATTACAAATACATCGGCAGAGGTTGTTTTGGACTTTCTTTTCGTGGTTTTCTTCTTCAGTTGATAAATGAGTCTCTTGACAAGAACAGCTCATTCAGTGCACAGTAACTGGTAGCTCTTATTGGTTGTAAAACAGGAGCCGCAAACGCAGAGCTGTTCTTCATCTTCTGGAACTTCATGGGTTACCCAAAAGTATAATTTCAATCAAAATAAATCCATAATGCATGCAAAGAGTGCCACAAAAGATGCATTCATTTTTTTTGTGCAAGGGAAAGCAAAGAATTAAAAACAATCTACTGAAGCAAGGAAAAAATAAATATAATAACTAATTTATGTGTATAATTAAATAATTACTAAATTAATAATTAAGAAAATGGCTATTATTTAATAGTTCATTTTGGTTTTCTGTCTGTTTTGTTCTCAGTACAAGGAGGAAAACATGTCCTCTACTCTCATGCAATGGGAGATTAATTTGATAGTTTTAAAACTTCAAATGCCTTTTTAGCGGAGGAAGACAGCATTTGATATTCAACAGTCATGAGCTTCAGTTAATAAATCTGAACTTGTTTCATTGAATACTGCTGATAGACAAGTAAGTTAAACCTTTATATGTAGAAACTTGCTCTTATAGGAAGGTTCTGCAACAGTGCAAAGTCAAGCTCTTGCGTTGTCAGCAAAAGGCTTACTGGAAAAATATTATTTCGTTTATGAGTTTATGCTGCGTCTTTGATGCACCATGTAAAATTAACTTTTATCTCCAGACAAGATCTAAAACGTTTCCAACAGTTCACTTAAAAGGGTGGGGAAAAAGAACAGTGTGTTAACTAAGAAGATGACATATTGCCTGAGGCAGTCAGCTTTTCTCTTGGCTCTAGGAGGAATTTGCTGTCTCCTAAAGGTCTAATTCTTTGTAAGTTGGGTGGTTTTGGGGTTTTTTTTTTTGGGGGGGGGTGTTGTTTTTTTTTCTTTTTAAGCAATATGTAGCTGTGGTCTTCTCAGATATTTTATGAATGCCAGTTGCCAAAACAAAAAAAGAATAAAAATAACCTATATTTCTGGATAAGGTGAATCATCTGCCAGCCTGCCTCATCTTCGGTTTAAGTAGAGTGTTTGATCCGGGTAGCTCTGGGGAGCATTCTGATCCTGAAACAACTGGAATCCATAAGAGAAAATTGATTCGGTTTGAAAACATGGGAGGTGATGTATCTCACAAGTGCTTTTCATTGAGAAAATGATAATTGAATAAAGTTTCAGTAGCACTCGAGTGGTTAAGCTATCATGTGTCCGACAGAAAGAATGTAACAGCCCTCTGCCCCAAACAAAGGGATCCTTCTCGGAGTTTGTTTAGGGCCATCTTACACCAGAGGTCTCAGCTTTACAAGTGCATTTATGGACAATGAAATGCAGTCTCCTTCATCAGACTTTAAGAATAGGGAATGGCAAAAAATCCTAATCTCTTAGAAAAGAAGTTTTCCACTGAAAAAGGTGAAAAAGTTTTGAATATAGTGTGACTTCGTGTGCAGTATGCCTCTCTATTTAAAAGGAAGTCCTAAGGACTTTAACTTCAGAGCGTGCAGCTAATCAAAACCCTGATGCCATTTTGAAAATCACCATGGGAATGTCTACAAATAATAACCATTTCTGCCCAGATTAAAATATAAATGAACTTGTACATAAACACTGTCATCAACTTTAATGTTGAAAATGCTACTGAGCTTTAATGTGTTTTTCTGTCCACTTAGACAGTTATTCTGACCTGATTCATTCTCAGGCATGATACTGGGCTGCAGCGTCTGTTTTGTCCTCATGTAGAAACTGATCCAAAGCCCACAAAAGTCTTACCGAGTTGTGAAATTTGGATCCGATACCCAATTTATTTTACTGGTTTTTAATGAGGATTATTGAGGGTAAATTCACTTCCTTGCATGCCACAGAAAAACATCTTAATTAGGAATTCTGTGGTGTTTTTTCAGCTTTGTCTTCCATGGCACCTTCCCATTCCCATGAGGTGAGCCTAAGGTTGGACGAGTGTGGGAATAGATCCACGTGCCACATCCTGATGTTTCCGAAGGTTACGTAGGTGGAATAGATGTACGAGGCAGGCCAGCAAAGCTGGGCGTGTCTATGATCACAAATTCTACACATCAGTCATGTATGGAAAAAATAGAATCATTTACTGATGATCTGATAAGAGCTGGAAAAGAGTAGGAAGATGGGGATGTATAAGGGAAAAAGGGAGTCAGAATAGGAGTACCTGGGCTTCTGTAGCCCTTAAATCTGACACTTGAAAGGTCTCTGCTTTCTCAGGTGGTGGAATGAGCCACCTCTACATCTCTGCTACACTCTTCTACTCGCAGCCTGCTCTGGCTGCTTTGGCACTCCTTCTGTGGCTGTATGTTTGTCTAACGGGTTTGTGTAGCTTTGTTTTAAAATAGGGTATTATTATTTTTATAATCATTATAGAAGCCAAAATGTTACAGAATTCCACAGATTTCTTTAAAATTGGGAATAGATTTTTTTTGTGTTTTTTTTTGTTTTGTTTTGTTTTTTAATTCCAAATCACAGGAATGCCAGCTTCTGGGGTTATGAAATCCCAAGTGCACCCAGCACTTCACAGTTCCTGTGCAAAATATGCAAGATTACACTTGCAGCCAAGTTCTTGTACTCGGGCACAGTCTTAGTGTCATGAGTTAGATTTTAGGGAAGGCGGTGGCAGAAACGTTGGCATACTTTAACTCAGCATTCAGCACCAAATGATGAAAAATATTACTGGCCTTGGGAAACACCTTCCTCTTCCAGTGATGCTGTTCATCGTGGTTCAAGGTATTCTTGCTGTGTGAAAGGTTTCCCGTTCAGTCCATTGCAAAACAGTAATAAGAATGCATGACATCAGTGGAAATAATTGCTTCTATCACCTCATTAAGATTTTGTATTAATTTGACTAGCTATAAGTGCTTCTTTATCACAACGACATTGTTTTTGACTTTGAAACATATTCTGCAGATATTTAACCATGCATTCTTTTTAAGTGAAAAGGGACTACCACCATTTTTTAAGCACTTTTTTGAAGGAGACCGTTTTCACTGGAAGTTTTGTTGATCTGACTATTTGTGCTTTGTAACATAAAAAACTAAAATGTTTCGGTGTATGCCTTTTTTTTAGAATGATCTGTTGCATGAGATGATTAAACCAACGGGCCAACTTGTGAACCTCTGACTTGGCAGTTAAGTGTGGTCTATGTTCAGCACATATATAGACCTAGGACGTTTTTCAAGTAACTGTGGAGCCCTTACTTGCTTAGGTTACCTATAGCTTAGGATCTCAGAGGGAGCTCTGTTTGTTGTATCACTATGAACCAAAAGGCCATTAACTGGAAGGGTCAAAGGGTTAATGGAAGAAAGAGTCTCTGCTTGCCATTATCTTGCAACGTTCTGCGGGAACCGGGGAAAGATAACACTTGCTTGCCTATTTCTGTAGGTGGTTTCTAAAACGGGTGACCTCAGTGTTCTGTGACTAAATAAAAAATTAAATGCAAATACGGAGGCCAACAGAAATGAACTTGCTCAAACTGCTAGCGGAGAGCCACGCTCCATTAAATGACCACTTTGGTAGCATCAGGTCAAATTCTTCTTAGATGAGTAAAGGTCATAGGGATTGCATTGCTTAATTGCCTAACTTTCTCTTTGTACGTGCTGTTATCCTTTCATGCACTCCAGAATAAGAGCAGTTACTCTCTCTGGGACTTGGGTACATAGATGATAGAACATGGGACAGATAAACAGAAAACTTCAGCTTAGTATCGTATCAGTGATATACTGACCAACTAAATAATTTTCCAGTGTGTTTAAAAATGCTTGAAGAATACTTGAAAGCATTAAAACCAAAATGTGTAGCTTTCTCCAATATACACACATGGTTCTTTAAATAGACAGGAATATGTATATCGTGCCTCTATGAAGGATCTCTGTTCAGAAATTTCATGAAGCTGTTTTATGTGTTACAAATTCTTTTATTAATTATTAATGCTTCTTATAACCTCAGTTTTGATGCTTGGTTAGTCTTTTGGAAAAGTAGAAACAAATATAAATTATAAAGATAGTCCATGATACGTTGTCTAAAAAGGTCAGTCACTGATAGAGTGGAATGTAAGTAAGTAAGGTGACATTATATCAGAAAACTGGGGAGGATGCTACGCAAGACAGATTAGATTCACTCTTTGACATCCGTGTTGCGCTTGGTATCTAGTACCCACGTAACAGTTGTGAGGGAGAATGACAGAGGTGTCAAAAGCCAAAAAGAATAAGGGGAGAGTCCAGACTGAAGGTATAAAGAGATGATACGCTGATGGTTTGGGGTTTTTTTCCTTCTTTAGTTTTAGGCTTGTAAATCAGATTGGGCTTTTGACAGCCAATGTGAACTGAGTTATTAGCCACATGAGACAGATTAAGTGTAGATGTGAAAAACTGAATTGATGCATGAAGTTTAAGTTTCTTGGTCCAAAGGATACCAACTAGCACTTTTTAATGGAATTTTTAATACTCTGCTAAATATCAAGATATTCTTGATAGCCTCAATTCAGCTTCAGAACTGCATTTCTTACATTTGTCTATGTATTATTTTAAATCTGGCTTAGAACTGTATTTGGAGTAAGTTAACTAATTTTTACTTCAGATTACAATGCATATGCAAAAGTGGATGGTAACGCATTGATTAAAACTACATATATGCAATTATATATATGTAGAGAGAGTTTATCTAAAGCGTATTATCGAGAGGAGTCTAAAAGTGGAGTGTGTCCTTTTTTTTTTTTTTTTTTTTAATGAGCCTAAACCTGTTCAGAGTCATCACTGATGTTTTTCACAAAGCTATATACTAAGTTGAATGAAGTACAAGTATCCTTTTGATACTTCTGGTTAAAAATATTTTATGTGCATCAATCTGTAAGGGGTCATAGGGCACGATGAGGCTGATGGATAGGTAACAAACCAAATACCAGCGTTACGCCCAAGGCATTATGTATTCTGGCCAGCTGTGTAGCTGTGTTGTTCATCCCCGGACTATGTGATTTTGAAGTTAGCATCAGTTACTGTTGTCACTTGATTTTTGATTTCACTAATACTAAGAAGAGAACCAGGTTTGGGTAAAACAAAGGGAAGAAGAATTGCTCTCATCTTTAATGTTATTCCAGACAGCTCTACACTTTTCCCCTTTGGCTTCAGTTATTTTGAATCATACAGTAATTCAGTTTTCCATTTATCTTTTTCATCTCCATTACAGTAAGATGCATTAGTGAACAGAGCCACCCTCTTGTTTGTAAAAGCCCCGCTGTGGAAAATATTTGGCAAAATTCTGCTATTGTCTTTGTCACCTGTCAGTTTTTCTTTCAGTGTCTTTTCAAATTACACTATTTCTTTTCCAATGCATCACTTTCCGTATATTAAACACTCCAGTTCTTAAAATCGCAAGCGCCTTGACTATTTTATTCCTACACAATGAATATGGTGATTAAAGGGACATGCCACACATGTTAAACTGATGCTAAGCACAGAAGACACTTTGGGGAAAAGCATTAGACCATTCCCAATTGCAATTAAGAGAGAAGACTAAACTTGTAAAATTTAAACAGTTGTTGAAAACTCTGCCTTCAGTTTGACCCTCATCATACGGCTTCTTACTTCATTGCACTAAACTAAAATTTGTGATGAGTCCTGTTAAACAATTGTGCATTTTTTAAAAGTTGCTACAAATTCTTACAACAGCTTTCTTTTTTGTTTGCTGCTGTTGTTGTTTTGTTGTTTTAGTTATAACTGAGTGCTAGTCTTTTCAGTATTTTGATTCATAATGCTTCTTTTGACAGGAAATTACATACAGCATGTGAATAAAAGCATGTAATGTCTAATAACTGTTTAGTTTAATTGTTCAAGGGAAAACAGACTTGAGGTTTTTCTGTCATCTTCACATCCATGAGTAACTTCTCGCTGTGCATGTCCAATAGGAGTTGCATAAACTTAACTAACAAAATCGTTTTCTGTCTTTTCAGGTGAATAAATACTGTTCGTTAAGATAAACAATTAACTCACTGTTATTCATTGCAAGGGAAGAAAAATTAATTTCATGTCGCTACGTTGGTGATTTCATAAATAAAATTCACGCCAAGTCATTCTTGACTCTTTACAAGATTTTAAACATTTCCTCCATTCCCCTGTAAAAGATCCTTTCTCACTTATTTTGGCTCCTGTGATCTTAAGCCAGCAGACCTTGTCTTTTTTTACGGTTGGAGGTTAATTGGACAAAGCATTTCTTCATTCACGTTTCAAAGCCTTCTATCTGATTTTTTCACTTTGTGGAAAGTCTTTGAACTTTTGTTGGAATGTCAGATCTCTAAAAAGACTTCATTCAGGGAACCCAAATATTTTTTGCCCTACTTCAGGGATTGGGGGAATAAATGATTTTTAGGTCTGTCTCTGAAAACTGCATAGCTAATTCTACCTACTTCCATTATACTGGCCACGAGTCTCCAATAAGTTGCCTTCTCTTTCACAGGGAGCGGGTGACCTTTTTGACTGATGCATAAATGAAGGAACAACACACATGAAGTCTGTCAAAAGTATTTGTGTGTGGCCACCAAAGAGGACCTTTCTTGGGCAAATGAGAGGGAGAACTGGGGATTGTAAAGGCCAGCGCTGAGGCGGCTGCTGGGAATTTCTGTCAGTGAGGTAGATCAGAGCGTTGTGCTTTTGTAGCCCTATAAAGACTTACTGGGGGAGTAGTGGCTCCCGGAGGATTAGCCGTAGCCAACAATGTGCACTTGAATGTTGATACCTCTCAACAGCCTTGGAAGAGGGGCAAAGGATGCGGCAGGGCACCCGGTTAGCTTTTGGCAGCAAGAAGTGGAAGAATATAGTATCCCTTTAAAATGCTGTTGAGGGGATTGCAAGATTAGGAAGGGGTGGAGTAATTAACTGCTTTTTTTCTTTTTTAATGCACTGCTCTTTAAATGCTGAAAGGGAATTTTTAAGACCTCAGGAAATTCAGAATTAATCTTTGCTACAATATGTATTTTTAAAAGTTTATCTTGTGAATAAACCCTTTCACACAAAGTTGTCAGTTTTCCTTGTAGGAGAATCACGTGTTTTGGAAATAATTTTTTATTATCCATACTATTTTTAGTCTCTGTCACAGGCTAAATCACAAATATTTTGTAGATGCTGTATTTTGTAGTTGTGAAAGCATCTGACAGGATCACTACTAATAGTGATGCACTTCTCTAATTTGTGTTTTCTGACATGGATCTTTTATCTTGTCTCTGGAATGGTTTTTTTTTCGTATTATCTGGTATGCTTTTTTGCCGTACATCTTTGACACCCAGTAACCCATAGAGAATTTTGTTTAAGACAAAGTAGTGACTCCAGTAGAAAATAAGTGGAGCCTTCTCCTGTGTAAGTTGTAATTGAGGTTATGGCATGGCAAATTGCCTTTGGCAGAGTTCTATTACTGAGAAACTGAAACCATGATTTTGAGGCTGCTGCAGTGTAAGCAAAATGAATTAATTATTAGAGACATAGGAAGAATTAGAGGAAAAGAGAACGGCTTCTTGAGTGAAATACGATGTATTGACTTTTGGAAAAAGAGAGCAGCAGAGCAAACAACTTAGTAATGAATAATCCACTTTCAAGGAACTAATGACTTCTTTGCAGATCTGCAAGAGTTTTTCTGCTGGTTGGGTTGACTTTTCAAAGTCTATCAAATGTTTCTGAGAAAATTTATTTTTGTTATGTAACTCTTTCTTTGGATTTAACCGTGCCTCTTTGGTGAGGGACATGTCAGATATCAAGCCACTAACATTACTGTCTGTAAGTTGGTTTTAAGTATATTTTTAAATTAATTGCAAGAGCTCTCACCTCAAGAAAAGAAAAAAAAGTGGAAAAGGAAGAAACAAAGCTTGTTTTTTTTGATGAATTAGAGGACAATACTGTCCTGATTAATGAAACATTCTAAGTTTATTATTTAAAGGATATGGAATATACTATTGAAGTAAATCTTTACAGGTTATGTGCCTCATAATCATTTGCTGAATCAAGTCTTTCTTTCGCAGACAGACACAATAATTTTGATTTTTTTTTTCTTTTTATCTGCTTTGAAAGAATTTTTTTTTTACAGTCTTGGATGGTCTCTGTGTGAGTTTAGATCCATGTAGAAAAAGAACCAATCTGTGTTTGGATTTTCGTACATCTGCTGATGTAACTTTATGCCCTTTAATAAGCTGTCTTCTAGAGATGGCAAGGAGAAGGGTGGGTAATAGGGACTATTTGACATGTGTAATATGTAGCAAACCATGCCTTTTCTCATTTTTGCCTGTCTTGCACTTCGTTACTTTGTTGTTTACTTTTTCTGCAGTTTTATTTCTACAATTTCTCTTTGAGCTCCATTATTTTGACCAGACATCAGTGAAGCCATTGTTATTGTTATTTTCTGAGGGTCGAGGAATGCTGTGAGTCTCCCTATACTGGCAAAAAGTGATTTTTTTTTTTTTTTTTTTAATCTCCTTTGAGTATCCTCCCATCTCATCCATCTCATGGATCCAGAATGTTCAGTTTTGGTGGTAGGAAGGTGCTGTGTGAGTATCACAGGTGGATCTGATCAGTTCAGTCTCTCTTTACTCTGATAAAGGAGGGTGAATCCACTATTGCACAATGTTATTCAGCAGTCCACAGTAATCAGTGCTTATAGTTAAGCCCACTGCCTCTGCACTTAGTGTTATTATAATGTGAGAAAGATTTTGCAAGCATACAATTAAGTCACAGATTTGCATGGTACTTTTAAGAGTTTGCAGTAGTACCCTTATCTCCTTGTTTTGCTCGTTAAAGTAATTTTTAAATAAAAGGGGGACGTATATCTACTTCTCTCATTTATATACAGCTGTAGTTTTCACCTCATAAGAAAATCTGCGTTTGTCAGAAAACAGGAAAGGGCAAGTATTATGTTTTAGAATCCTTGATACGTCAAAGAAAACTGTCTGTGGTGGTATGAAATCTAAGTAACTCTGTTAGCAAAAGAGTTAAAATCCATGCTAGAGCAGCTAAGAGAAGAGGAAAACTTTTGAAGACTCTTGTCCTGAAGTCAAGGCTTAAAAAAACTTCAACACACAAGTTCTCTATGAGGTCAGAATATTAATTTTGTTGAAAGTCAGTTGGACTTGTGCATTTGAAAAAGATACCTTTAAAATTGTATGTGGTGTATAGTGAAATAGTGTAAATGTTGTAAATGCATATATTAATGTTTAAGTTGGGTTCAGATTGAAATTGTTAGAGTGATTGAAGAAGTAGGGGGAAAATGATCTCTCAAGTTCTTTCACCAATTTTTTTTTTTAATATGCTTGATTTTTTTTATAACAGACTCTAGTTTACCTTTCTTTTTGTGGTGCTAACACCCTGAATTCAAAATTATGGCATAGCTCAAGGATGAGATGGATTGAAATGCTTTTTATTACTGACTGTTCCCAGGCAAAATGTTTTAAGCTAACTGGGTAATGGAGGTAAATTACATTATATGGGGTGCTGGCCTTAAAGTGATCTTTCTATTATGCCTTCTGATAAAACAAAACTGCATTTGAGTTGTGTAAAATGATAAAACAAATGAATAATTGCAGTGTGTAAACAAGAAAAAAAAAAGTGCATTTTCACTGGTTAAATAAAACAGGATATCCACGAAGTTGAATAGGTTTTTACTTTAAGATATTTGATAGAGGGCATCCAGTCTACTGGAAGGCTACTAAAAGAAGCCAACTTTAATTTTTAAGGAGCCTGAAAAACTGACAGATACAAGCTAACAGCTCACCAGAAGTCTGTAGCCTTTTGTATCCAAAGTGCCTATGTCAAAATTTTGGAAGCGGAGTTTAAAGGTTGAAGTCTCCCCCAACCATCTACAAATTTTACCAGTTTTGAAAAAAGAAAATGATGATGGCTCTATTGGATCAGACTGAAGATGTGTTTAGCCCAGTGTTGTGTCAGGGGCCAATGAGAATATTTCCAAATCTCCAAATATTCTCCCATCTTCCAGGTATTTGTAACAGACACTTCCTCAGCCAATGGTAGTGTTGGTTGTTGTTTGTTTGTTTGTTTTTTAATAATTCTTACAAGGTTTTAGTTTCCTGAATGTCTCTTGTTGCTTTTGAACTCACATAATGCTTCACGTTTGCAGCATTCTGCCACATTGTTTTAACTGTTTTATTGCATGTTTAATGAAGAACCGTGTCCCCTTGTTTTTCTTCTGTTTGGGTTTTTTTTCAACCTCCCTGCTGTTTGTTATGTTTGACTCCAGTTCTTGCATGTCAAGAGGTGGTGAACAGCTGCTACTTAATCGCCTTCTCCAGGCCACTCAAGTTACTATGATCCTTCATCACAATTTTTTAAAGTAATAATTACTAGAGTTGATATTTTAAAATATTTTATGTTGATTAATGAAAGCGAGGGGATTTTTTTATACTTAATGGTTTCTGCTTATTGGTTAGGGCTACGTGCTGAGTTCACGGAGCCCTTAGTGGGGTTTGAAGGAAAACCTACTGGAGTTCTCTGTTATGAGAACAGGGTGGTGTCCATGCGTTCATATAAACACAGGTAATTACTAGATTGCCGAAGGGGTGTGTAGAGCTGCATTTTCTTTGTTTTGATTTGTCTTTTTTTACAACTCCAAGGTAATACCTTTGATCTGCTCTTGTGGTTTCTGTTGCACCCAGGAAGCAGCCAGCGCTCCGTTCTCCAGGGTGAGCTTTACCTGTGCAGCTCTTGGGAGAGAGGTCCATGACCTACATAGCAAGCACCCTTTTTTCTTAAGGCAGCGCTGCTGCTTATGTGGTCAGATAACTCATTTTTCAAAGGGCAGTACACTATAGTTTATTTCCATCTATTTTACATCATGAATGTTTTGCTTTGCATCTGCCTTAATGTAATTCGCTTTACATTTGCTTTAATATGTTGGCTGTAAGAGAGGCAGGCATCCCTCTTAATGTAATTATGGCATATCTCCTGGGGTAGTAAAGCCTAATAGCTACAGTTACGTGCTCTGTGGGATGGGGTAGTTCTGAGGACTGTAGAGACATACTGAAACCTCCATTACTGGATAACCTGTCCTTTCTAGCTAGCTTTGAATCACTTGCACAAAAACCT
Source organism: Theristicus caerulescens (assembly GCA_020745775.1). Taxonomy (NCBI): domain Eukaryota; kingdom Metazoa; phylum Chordata; class Aves; order Pelecaniformes; family Threskiornithidae; genus Theristicus; species Theristicus caerulescens. Next base: position 120,029,640 of record CM036561.1, on the reverse strand, counting down.
GCCTTAATAAATTGCACATTAATCAGTAGTCATAGCAGAAAGGTCAGTGCCACGCGCGTGCCTCTTTACGACTTGTATGCTTCATCCGTGTCCTGCCTGGCATGTTTAGACAGTGTTGATACAAACTTCACAACCTTCTCAGAATCCCTCTCTGACGAGTAAACTTCAGTCACCTGTAGGAGACTCCATCTGGCTGGTTTCGTGAGGAAAAGAAACAAGATAAAACAGGGGTTGTCATGATATCTTCATAAGACATGATGATGATGATGATTTATTTGAGAAGGATGGCACGCAAAACAGGAAAGAGGAAAAAAGCCACTGAGAAAAGAGGATGCTAGTCTACGGTACGTGAAATGCACCTCAGAAGTTCTCATGGTTGTCTTCCTCATCCTGTGATACTTCTCTTTTCCTAACGGATTGCCCCTGACAAGGATATGGTGTATTATTTCATAGATAAACTTTTTTTCAAAATTTCCAGTAAATATTTTAAAGATTTTTTTTTTTTAATATGAATGTGATTGATAAGGTGATGTGGCCCCAGTTCACCACAGCACTTAAGCATGGGCTGAAGAGCCCTGGTGAAAAAATGGCTAATACAGAAAGTTCTCTAGTGGTCCAATTTAAAAAATCCATTTTCCCTTTTGCTGATATCCCATTTTCCTCCAAATTGCCATCTTTTAGCACTAACATTCCCTTGCCTTCAATATAACATTGTAGCATTAGAAGAATTGGTGTTTGGGCTGGCTTTGCAGGATACAATTTGGAAGAATTTAGTGCCGCTAAGCTGCAGCACTTTGCTCTTTCCTTCTCCATTTGCTTGTGCTTAGCAGTTTAAAAATTGGTCATTAGGCCCCAAGGATGTATATATTTACTCTGTTAATTTTGGGACACCCACGTTGTTAGAGCACAGTTGGTCTTCACCACCTAGGTAGAACATGCTGTACCTAACAAGGCTTTTGAGCTCTCTCTTACTTGGATTTTAGGATGTCATGCCTTGGTGACCAGATTGAGAGGCTCTTCATTTGCCTTTCACAGTGAATTTATGGCCCTCGGCCAAATTAAGTTCACATACTCTCCTGATGCAATATGTGCATGGGCGTGGAAGCACAGATAGAAGTTCTGGCTTTCCTATAATGGGATAATGGAAAGTCTGTAGGGAATGGGAGAATAATTTCCCCATTATGAATGGGCCTAGGAAATGAGTTTTCAGTTTCACTAATGTAAATCTTCTCTATGCCCACTCAATTTACTATCCGCTATGCCTCTGGGTCTGCACTAAGAAGTGCTTCTGCACTTGTCTAGACTGATTAAGATTCATATAAATAGATGCTTTCTATATGAAATGTATTTTGGCACTGTATTGACATTGGAATATATTACTCTCTTAGCCTTTAACAGTTGAACAAATTTAAATAAAATGATGGTTCATTTTTACAAGGTGATAAAATGAACATAATTGGGTTAATATCTTAACCTGGCAGCCTGGAATTAGATTACACATACCTGTATGCACAAAATTTGATTAGAGAAAATCAGATTTTCCATTCCACTCGCTCCTTTTGTGACCTTTGGATATTCCAACTCGTTGCCTAGAAGGAGCCAGTTCAGACCAGCCAGCCCAAATCTGGTGGTGTCACTCATTCCTCCCCTCAATTGCTTTTTGTCCGTACTGTTTTCTTACTCTGAGAGAACATTTGTTTTTCCTTAATATTGCTAAACAAATTTCCTGTAGAAATGGCAGTAACATGAAGAGGGTTGTAGTACTACTTTGGCAGGTGGCTCTCTCAATGATTTCCTGACAGAAAAAAAATAAAATTGAGATGAGTTTTGGGACACTAGCTGTGGTTAGTTTGGCTTTCTAGTATTTGCTGGGCAGAGTTATTTTGCTTATCAGTCTTTATTTTTTAATCTTTTTCTTTTTTTATTATTCCCCCCCCCCCCCCCCCTTTTTTTTTAAACCAGTTTTCTGTTGCAAACACCACCACAGTGGGGTTGGTTGCAAAAGCCTGCCCAGTGACTGTGAGGGCAGCAACTTCTGTCACCAGGGCTTCAGGAACAGAACAAAACCTGCCAGAACCTACTCCTGGACATACTGAAATTATTAGCATTGCTTCCTTGCGTGATTAGAAGCTGCAGTAACATCACTCTCCGCTTCATATAAAATAAGTTCAGTGACAGAAAATAACAAATGAGATAACAAAGCACAGCTTTTTGAGTTTTGTGCATGGACTCATAAGCAATGGTCATTATTTAAGTATTTTATATCCCTCATTGTTGCTGATCTGCATATTACTGTTTTTTTTTTAATCTGGGGTGGGATATGAGTTAGAGAAGATATTTTTGTGCTGAATATCCCAGATTCCACAATAAATACTAGGTAGTTGGATGACTAGAAAAAAGATACGTAACCTGGCTTGCTGTGTTGTCTCAGAGCCTCATCCCTGCTCTATAGAAATTCTTACTGAAGGTCGTGATTGGGACAGGGCCAAGAACGAACGTTTTTAGTGCATCCCTTGACCTCTGCTGCTGCTAGATCAAACGGCGAGAGGCAGTGAGTGGCCAGCTGAGAACAGCAGTTTGGTCCCCACGTGTTGGTCACAGAGCTGGGTTCTCATCTGCTCTTTCAGACCACGTGAAGTCGGACTGCTCTAATAAGACGTGTTTGAGTTACATTTCAGTCTGAGGGGACAGTCATTACAAGAGCAAATGATTGTCCTGTAGCTTCATCACAGTGAATTTGAATCATAGGCAATCTGATAGAGAAGTGAGATATGTGCTTTCAAAATAATAAAATCTTATGAAAGGAAGGATGCATGAAGAGGCATTTTAAAAGACTTCCAGACCACCTCCACAGAAACCCAAGAGTCTGGTTCCTCCCAGGGGAAAGGTGTTTTGCTCCATCAATTATATTTTCTATTTGCTATTGCCTACGCTGCGTCCAGCTAGACCTTATCGCACGCTCTACTGTCTGCTTCCTCGTTATTCCAGTAGTTTATTCTGGTTTTGGCAGATTTGGTGTCTCTGTTGAATTGCGCTGCGTTGTGCTGATGTGCCTCCACCACATGCTGCTTTGTAGCCGCTCCTTTTCTCCCTTAAAATATTAAAATACTGCCCTGGGACCGCCAGGTTACATTTGTGACATGTGCTCGTGATAAGGCATAGGAAATGAATCCTAATTAATTTATTGCCCCTTCAGGTTGAAACACTTATATATGACTAATTTAAATGTTGACAGCAGTTTAACAGCTTAAATACCAATTGCTGTTCCAGGAAAAAAGTTGCTTTAAATTAATCACTTAAAATTCAAATTTAATGTAGTCAAGTTTAGCAATTCAGTAGACTATTTAAATAGAGCATCAAATTAATAGATCTGGAAGCCTCTAATGTTCGAATGAAGAAATTAAGGCATCAATGCTCATTATTTAGGCTTTTAAGGATAAAATAATGTCAAAGCTGAAGGTTGGCAAGAGTTATTTTTTCTAGGACATGTTCATCAGCCCTCTGTTTTACGGTCAGGAGGTGCAGTAGCCCTTGCCCTACATGATGAATTATGTTGTGTTTTCAGCAGTGGGTGCTCGGATGTGTCGCGGTGGCAGGTATCATTCAGGTGCTACGTGAAGTTGATCCCTGTGCCCTGGCGTGTACCCAAGGAAGTTTATATGAAAAGTTCAGCTTATGTTCTAGTATGGGTGAACTGTTTCCTCCCATTCCAGGTCTTTTTCTGCCTGTAGGTCTGTTAGTAGCAATTTTATTCAGTAGAATCAGTGACAGTAAAATGCTGTGGCATTGTTCACTTCTGGTTTTATTTTTCAGTTTGCTTTTCCTTACTGTCTGTTGCTGTGCAAACTCTGTGCATGCATATCTTCTAACATAAAACAGGTTTCCAAAGACTATTTCATCCTTGAAAGTTCAGTCTAATTTTTAGTAAATAATTTTATTGTGCTTTTTAACAGATAGTATGTGTTACTGTTATGGTATTATAGTATTACATCAATCGTTGTAACACCTACGAGGGAATGCAGATGAAATTAATCTCGGAATTTCAGACATCTCTAAATTCTCTAAATTCTAAAGGTTTGTATTGCTGATATAGTGCCTTTCTATGTAAACATATATTGAATCTCAGATGCCCTCTTTTTAAAAATGTTTGTTATCATGGACTGTTGACCAATGTATGATTGCACCTAAAAAAAAAAAATGAACCAAATATTAGCTTCTGTAAGGCACGGACTGCAAGTGTGTGCAGAAGATACTGTAATGATGAATTAATCGCATGTTTGCACTTTGGATGCTTCTAGACACGTTTTCTCAGAGAAAAACTGTCATAGAACTTAAAATGATCCACATTTAGGCAGTGAAAATAATTTAGGGGCACAGAAAGAATCTTTTATACATAAAGACTCAAAAGATTGTTTTCTCTGTAGAGGAAGGCATAGAAAACATTGAATAGTTGTTATATACAACACGGAGGTGAGAACTTGGTTTGTTTGTGGCGCATGAGGAAAAAGATGGGAGAAGTTTAATGAAACTGAACAAGCTATAGAAAGGAAAAGCTGATATAAAACATACATAATGTTTGATTAGTTACAGCTCTAAAATATTAGGCCAAGCCTTTAAAAGAAGTAAAAGCAAAAGGTGGGAGGGGAGGTGCTGGGATTAGACCTTTGTAGGGTCAATAGTTACACGTGGAGGGGAAAAGCTTCTCAAGTTACTTGGCGTTCAGTCAAATGAATGAAACCAGGTTTCCTCTGGGTACGTGTCCTTTGTCACTTAAATATCCCCAATGAATTAACACCAGCTCTTTTCCTTCTCCTCCCCTGGACTGCGCAGGAGACCCTTACCTCTCCTGGGTCAAAAGGTTTTGGCTTGGGCTAGACATGATTTGGTTGATCAGTCTGTAAGTGTGATGTGATTGATTGGCTGGGTGCTGCCAAACGGGATGTATAGCTGCAGGCTATGGCCTGTCTTTCCTTCAGCAGATGCATGAATTTAGGCGTTTCTTTAGGTGTGTCAGCTTGCTTTCATGATGCTCTGGGAATATAATTGTCTCTTAGACTTTCATGCCCTTTCATTTTAGTTTTGATGAAGTTGACCAAAAGGTTCAAAAGTCACGTTTTGGTGGTGAAAGAAGGGAAACTGTCCTGGCCAGTGCAGTCACATAAGCCTTCTTGCTATGTGGAACTAGACCTAAATGAGAAAACCTGGGTTTTGGAAGTAATTTAAATGACCCTGCTTCAGGGCAAAAGACAAACTCGGATTCCTTTCACAATGTGGAGAAAATGTTTATCTTTAAGCATGATGTTATCCCTTAACTGTGTCCATCTGGTTTTCTTGTATCTTCCTCGGAAACATCTGCTGTATTGGCCACAGTTGGTGAAACAATACTGAAGAAGTTGAATCACTGAGATGATCTTGTCTGGCAATTCCTAGACTGCTAAGTCATTCATCTACCACTGTGTCCTTAGTTATCCTGATTAATACACATTACAAATGCTCTTCTTTTTCTAAGTAATTCTGTTGTACATGTTGATAATTCATTTTCTGTGTGGTCAAGACATATTTATTCCTTCCAGAAGATCCTAAAAGTTAAATTTCAGACCAAAATGCTCTTGCATTTGAGAGGAGGAATGGCTTGTGATGGGACGGGAAAGTGCTACCTTGCTACCTTTCTTCTTAAACGTGCCTGAAGAGCAAATTGGAACAGCAGTCACTGACGTTTGAACGTAACATATGTTCTGTGTTGATCCAGCTCTCTCCTTATAAAAAAGGGGGGGTGCTAAAAAAGATGCTGACAGGCCAGCATAATTTTTCTGGTGTGTGATATGTGCCAAATTTCCAATGATCCAACAAAGCCATCTGCTTTCACATTTATCAAAGGTCAGTGCTTATGAATTCTAGCAGCACAGCTGAATTGATTCACTGACATGAAGGTAATTATGAGCTTGGGTCAGAGTCAGGATGAAGGTATAGCAGTGAAAAACTCTGTATTTTCATGTCAATCCTTTGTACGGTCTAGACCGTACTAAACTGAACTGTTGGTAAATCTGAACTGTTGGTAAATCCTGTATTTTCTTCAGGGTATATGGACTTAGGTGTCCACAAAACCACCAAACTTTTGAGAGAAAATCATAGACTTATAAGGAACATGTATATAATTTTTTTTAACAAAACTCCTAGAAATTAAACAAAAAAAAAAGGGAAACTGGAAATACTGCTTTGAAAAGGGAAGGATCTGGTAGATGTCTTTCTGGCACAAAAAACAATAAAGCAGCTCTCGATTCAGTTCTTAATTTTAATGCTTCCAAGCATATAGATTGTATAATTACATTTGTCTGTTAAAATTCATTGATACAATTAATTTTCAGGACCTTTAGGAAACAATATTTTTTCAGTTAAATTTTCATTAGCTCCTCATATAAAAGCAGCGTAATCAGTTTTTGCTCCTCTGGTTCGCACATTTGTCTCTAGTTAGCCTAGAATTTGAAGCGCTAGAATCTTTTCATGCACATTTTAAAATATGAGGTTATATGGTTTAGAAGCATCACAGCTATATGACAATCTCTTCTTACAAACAGAGCAATTGTAGCTTCAGAGTGAAACATGATTTAAGACTGAAGGGATGTACTAATACCCATATACAATCTACCATCCATGTGTGAGAGGCTGAACCGAGAGGATCAGAAGTTCCTTGATTCATTGATATTATTCCGTTATATTATTACATTGATATAATTCCCATCTTGCAGATGAGGAATGGAAAGCAAGTTTGACCTAGTGGACATAACATAAAGGCAAAAGGCAGCATATCAGTGACCACTACGTGACTTTTCTCGCTTAATTCTATTGCCAAGCAAGCTAGATTATTTTCTTGTATCCTTTCCTCAGAGAACCTCCTGTGCCACTTTGCCCAAGAAACCTCAGTTAAGTGCTTTGTAGAAGTTATTTTCCCCATAACACAGGTTTTTTTCTGGGAGTCTTCAAAGAGTAAGGCCCAAAATCCATTAATTTGCTCTTGAGCTTAAGTAAGTATGACATGTCTCGCTTCTGCTTCTTCAGGAGGAAGGATGAGAGAGAGTTGCTGACACACTAATCTTTACTGTAATTCTTAAAGCCAAAAAGGAAAGATTTCTTTTTTCCTATATTGTCCTTTATCATCATCCTTTGAAGACAAAGCTTATATAGTCTTGAAATTCATGAAGAACATATTCCTCCATCCCAACTTGAACTCTCATAAGGAGAACAACCTTTGCCAAGTCAGCAACATCCAAATTCTTCCCTCTCAACAAGAAAACGTTCAGAGGTATGGATTACTTTTCTTCCTTTCTTCTGATTTGCTCTAGTAAGACAAAAGCTAAATCTTGGTGCTAAGGCTCTTGTTTCCTCAGCAGATTAAGATGCCTACTGTGGAAACATATCTTGCAACCTAGTCAAGCCCAAGAATATTTTGAAAGACAAACACTTAGCAGGTCATCCATTTTTGTCCTTTACATGGTAGAAGACGACCTATCCCTCTGATCAAAGTTTTCATTTTGGCACAGACTTTGCCAGCTGACAACACTCATTTGTCATACTTTAATTACTCTTTTAGAAAACCATTTTACAGCTTGAAAGACATGTATGTGTAAAACTCCATGTCAGAACTGAGTGGAAGTTTTGCTATTGACTTCAGCAAGGTCAGGATTGCATCCATTATTTTTTAACAGTTAAGTGGAAAGACAGAAACTCTTCCTGTCAGTAACCATTAGTTGTGGAAGTGCGCTGGAATTATTACTACAACTTTAATGGCCCAATAAATCAAAGTTGTTCAAGTTATGAGGGCAGCCAAAGATACTGTCACTGTGTCTGACAAACCAGGGCGTCATGATTCCTTTCACTGGTGTTCAGCATTTATTTCTCTCCGTACAGCTCACTATCTACCACTTTTGGGGGGAGAGAGAGGGGCACGAAGGGGGAAGAAACAAGCCAAACCTACACTGCAAAGTTAAAATTCTATCATGATTGTTTTTTACAGATTGAAAGGGTAACCATTAAACCATGGTTGAATACATCGCTGTAAAATATAGCTATTGAGTGGTTTTGCTTCTTAGCTTTTCCCTTTTCTCCATAAAATTTCTGCTTGATTGGCTAGGATTCAGTGAAACTTCTCATTAGGGCACCATGGTTCATTAGAGCTTAAAGAGGCATCACGGAAAATTGAATTGACTGTGCTGTGATTCTCTAGTTGCTGCGATTAGTAACCGTCTGACGTTAAGCTATGTCCTTTGCATGCGTAAGTCTTTCTAAACTCCATACGATTTGTTAAAGAGTTAATTTGTGTAATAGTTAAACTCTAAATTGCAGAATCGGCAGAGAAATTCTTTATACGATGACAAGAAATATAAGCAATGATCTTTCATTCCAAAATATTTTTCGGAAATTACTCTGATAATCTGTACAAAACAGTAATTTTCACACTTGGGATTTCTTTATTATTTTTTGATTTGAGAGACAAGAATCTGACAATTCCTTAGACTTTCTGCTGCCACTAGCCAGACTGATCATCAAAGAGGAACAAATGCCATCATGAAAAATCAATCTTTAAAACTTCTCCCCATCCCCCAATAAATGGAATAATAAAGCATAATTATGTTTTTTTAATCAAAGTTAGGGTCATGTTTGCCAGAGCACCAATGTGATTCTGCATGTGTAATTCATTGACAGTAAAATCAAGTCTGCCCTGATTTGAATTGTGAAGTAAAATATATGGAAAGGGATGGGATCTAATTTAAGAAACTAATGACTGAATTGGTGAAAACAGCAACAACGGAAATGTTTTCTCATGTGCAGGCACAGAGAATCCTGTTTGCCTCCCTGAGAGGACAGCTGTACACATAAACGTGGTTTGTTGGTGAAACAGGGAAGGGACACCATGACATGTGAAATGATGGTACGGATAATAATTGACCTTTGCTCTGGAGCGATGACGATGTGACTATATTTGACCGAGGAACTGGTTCCTTTTTGCCCTCCAGCTAAAAATCTGACATTTTATGAAGTTATTGCTCCTTGAAACGGCAGTGTCAGGTTTTTTTAAACAGGCAAAAAAATGTTCTTTCAAGGAACAAGGTGTTCCCTGCCTTGCTCTGGAGGTGCAGAGGACCTCTGCAGAAGAGCTATAGTGGAAGAGAAACATGGGACTGTTCTTCCTAGGAGCGAGGAGGAATCTCTTTGGTCTGTTTGTGTGGGACCTGGCTGAATGTGCCGGTCCAGGGCTTGACTCAGATGCTGCTGCAATATGGGTAATGAAGGCAATCATGCCACACAGTGTCCAGCAGGGCTAAGACATCAATAGCTCAATATTACATTTCACACTTCTTTACCAGTCGCTGGACCTTGTCCTGCCCTCTCTGGAAACTCTTTGCTGTAATAACTTAATGGGCGATGACCAGATTTTCCCCCTTGATGTTAAAAGAAATATTCATTCATTTATTTTCTTGGTTTTATGCATATAATAGCCTGTTAATTGCCAAGAAATTTAAGGGTAATACCTAGCTGTAGATAAACTGGGGAGTGAGTTTTTGAGTCAGATGAACTGGTTCAAGGAGAGCTTGCAAGCCTCTGTTGTGAATATCAGTATTGTTTAAATTTGGTATTATCAAGCCTCAGGAAGAATATTGTAGCGTTATTGTTGGTATCACATAAACTTGGGTTTATCTCAAATAATAGAGAGCAAGAAGCAATGATAATCTCCATTTTAATCTGTGTACTCTGTGAAATGAAACATCATGCAAAATTACTGGGTTTTGTCTCTGAGGAGCTAGAGCACACTGATACAATGACGTATATTTAATCAGAAGGAATATATTTAATAAGAAGGAATTAAGTGACAAAAAATGTGACTAAATGACATGGGAACCGCTTAGAGATATCAAGACACAAAATTTACACTTTCTATTCCATTTCTATGAAATGAGCATTTAAAGGTCAGGAAGAAAGGCTAGTATTTGCATTTAAATGGAGATATTTTTAAGTTGAAATGGTGATTGCTGACCTCTGTACTGACTCAAGTGGATTTTTGTTTTGTTTTTAGGACTCAGAATGAGGCATCAAAAAAAGTGAAAATACTATAAATCAGTAAAATGCTAAAACTAGCTCTCAGGCTCTACTTTATTGCTACCTCTTTGCACATACTTAGTCTTCATCAAACTCCTCTGTGCTTTGTGTCGTTTTAAATAGATGTTTGGCCTCTACAGCATAACCACCATAGAGTCTTCTGAAGGTGAATACTTTACAAATTCAAGGAATCTGACTAAGAAAAGACTATGGGTACCTGCAAATCCCCACGTTTAAGCTCTCTGTTCTCTCAGAGCACACAGACTTCTCAGTTTGTGCACGAGACACCCGAGTTTATGCTGTTTGATAGCCTATGGTTCAGCCCAACATGTACCTGCGAGAGCTGTAACATTTTCATTGTGTATTGGCGGTGCACAAACTACTATTCCAACTTTGGAACTACACAAAAGTGTCTCAAGGATGCAGGCTCAACTTGAAGCACATTTTTCTTTCTGCTTACTCAGTGCTGATGGGTGGGATGTTGGTAACCTTTAGCTGGATACCTCCAGACTCAGCTATGTGTTTCCCTCTGGAGCAAGTAATGCTTGTATTGCACTGTGCGGTTGGGAGCTGAGGCATGTTTCTCGCCTTAATTTGCATTGAGTGGAAGTATTAATGCAGCAAATATTGCTTTTTCCGTTCTCCTCTTGATCTATGCTACGTGTAGGCCTAGATGAAGGATGATGATACAGGTGTGACTTCTCTGCCGGTTCCAGCTTGGGTCAGGCAGTGTTAATACAGAAGTCACAATCCTGAGATTCAGATTTGCTGTCGTTATAATGCTGACACCCATTCTGCTGAGAGCACTTCAGGTAAGACTTGAAGAAACTTATCTGTGTACAAAGTTCTTGAGGGAATTTTTACTTAGTGTCACACTGCCTACAAGTGTGTGTGGAAAAAATACCATGTTACCTTCTCAGAACTACCTCTAAGATGTCACCTGCATCATCTTCTGAGCTGTCAAGATTGGCAGCAAAATTTTCACTTATTTGTTAAAGATCTTTCTCACTACAGGGGTCTGCTACATTGGAAATAACGCACGGTACACGAGAGAGATGCATATAAAATGTACAACTTGAAATAGATTTTAAGAGATACTAATATTTGAAGAGAAGCCTGCTATACTTAAAACTTTGATAAGTAACTATGTTTTTTGCATGCAATATATTATGCTGTAGATAATCTCTGTAATTCGGTAGCATTTAGATTGCCTGTAAATTCAATCTCTTTAAATACACGCTGTATATTTCAAATTTGCTAAAGAGGGAGTTTGAGTAGTTTCAGATATTTCACTGACAACATCTTCCTGAAAATTTCTAGCCTTAAAAACACATGGTTGCAGCCTGTTTTTATCACTCTGAAATGTGAAATACTCGCATGAGCTATTGCAAGCTACCTGGCCAAACTAGCATGTGTACGTACGTAGTCAGAGAACTGGAGAAAAACAACATAGCAGAAGTTTTTATTACCCCTTGGTAATGATAATGTCTTAAGACTTATTGGTAATAAAATGTTCAGCTAGAAATATGGGGTTTTAATTGATCCTGCCCTTTTAATAAACCATGTCCAGTCTTAGAGATTCCTGTTCCCACAGACTTCAGCAGGGACGAAGGGTCAGCCCTCTTCGCAACTGCTCGCCTCTCAAAAAAGGAAGAAATCCTTCTTTGCTGAGTCCCCAGTTAGGGGCAAAACAAGATATTGAATTTCTGGTTTTGTCTGTGCTGCCTCATGAGTGACTTCCAAAGCTGCCGGGGCGACTTTTGTTTTTTCTGAAAATACTGCATTGCGGTATATCTTGGTTTTGTGGTACTGAGGTGTCAATACATTTGTTCAGTCAGAAACACGCTTTCTTTTTTGAATGTGACTTTTTGAGTCTTGCTGCTCTGGAAGGGAGTGTTTCTTTCCTCGTGTTGTTTTTTAATTATTAATTATATTTATTAGTTATGATTAATATTGATCATCCCTCTTCAGTTTCTAATGTCAGTTTTGTAACAAGAACCCCATCTCCCCACGATGGACTTTCTCTTTCCTTATTAATGCGGAGAGATGCCAGTGCTCATGGCTGAGCAGTCAAGTAAATGAAAGTTCACAGCTTCCTGCAGTTGCGTTCCCTAGTGACAAAATTCTGCATAAAGAGATGCTGGTTGAGTGCGGGTATATTCTATTTTTGCTTTTAAAAGAATGGTTTTAAAACTAATGAGTTTACTTTGCATGTATGGACCATTACATCTGTATATAAATAAAGTAATTATTTGATTTTCAGTTGTAAAAGGAGTCAAGCCACAGAAGAAACTTCGAATATTTCGATAAATATATTTGAGCTCTTCCACCTTTATTTCATCAAAGATTTGTCATTTTTTTTGATACCTGTTGATGTGGTTTTTGGGATAATATAAAAAAGGTACATGTTTTTGGTAGTAAACAATTCATTGTCCTAGCAACTGGAGCCAGCATAAGTGTTCTTACAGGAACAAAACTGACATCTCCTCAATAAGAATTTAAATTCGTTCCATTTTTCAAGTTTTGAGTACCAAATGCTTACTTTTGACCTTGGACTTAACCATCGTGAGTTTGGTCCCCCCCCCCCCCCGGATGTTCTGGACATTAGACAGTCAGTGTGTCTATAGACCAACATCTTTACCTTAATTGCATGACAGGAGGTTACGCTGTTCTTACTAAACAATCTCTACCTGCTCAAACTGTAAGTACATATTTCACCGTCGGGAAGTAACAACATATTCTGTCTTAGCTGAGGAAGGTGAGACTATTTAAAAACCAAGATTATTAGTATAGATGCTTCTAAATTCAGGGCTCATTAATCAATTTTACAATCAGAGCAGCAAAAATAAGAAGTGTGTCATCTGGTGCTGTGATTATTTCCATCAACAGTAGCAGTTTAAAATGTGACTTGTGTAACTAAGGTAATAAGTAGGAAGTACAAAAAAAAAAAAAATCCCCAAAGACCATAACATTTTAAATTGGAGGTTATATAACAAACGGGAAGCAGCCAGGAAAACTTATGGTTCTTGCTTTTTGCAGCGTGAAGGGTGAACTTTTGACACGCTGACTTAGACTCTTTGTCTGAATTTACCTAGTTTGAGATACGCTAGTTTCATATCTTGTGACATTCAACTGGGACCCAGTTACTTCTTTACAACTATGGCCAAATTCATGAGTCAGAAGTATCCTTCCATTTATTTCAGCCAAACCCATTTTTTATAAGCAACACTAGCATTTTCATATTTCTATTGGGGACATTTGCAAGGGGAAGAAAATAAATGGACTAATAAAAGTGAGAAGATAATTGTCAGGAAAATGAAATGGGAAAAGAGAAAAAGTGATTTAAACAAAAGAAGGGAGAGCCACCTAGGAATTATGTATGCTTTCTCCAGTCTACTTTTGTTAATGTGGAAACCAACTTGCTGAAGGAATGAGAAACTCCTATGTTAACCTGCGGAGAGGAGAAATAGCAGAATGCATTTGCAGTGCTGTGAACCTGGTCTTGCTAGCTTCGTTTTGATTTCCCTAGTGCCAACAGCATAGAAAACAGCAATAAAGATGGACTGGCTGCTGCCACATCTTATTAAACACTCTGCTGTTCAAACATGCCTTGAGCAGATCTAATTGATACATCCGGGCACCAAGAGGTTATGCTTGGCTATGAGTGGGGCAGCTGGCATTCCTGGATCCCATACTGGCCTATGGATTTTCAAAGGCCATCGAGGAGACAGCAGGAAACTGGGGCTTCTGACAGCCCCTATAGTACAAAAGGAGCCAAGAATCTTCTTATTTTTATGAACATAACCTAGAGAAATAGAGTACTGCAGGGAAAGAGATGGTATTTTCTTGGTGTCATACGGAAACAGCAAGGCAGGGAAAGAGATTCTCTATTAGTTTTAGCGTCGGGAGCAAATTTCTGTCCATCGGCCATAGCTGCCTGACAGGACCCTCAGCCTTCACTTGGAGAGATGCCCAAGTCCTGAGATTGTGTCTTCTGGAAAATGATTCTCTATCATGCACCATATAAAGACATATTTTTGGGTATATTTTTAAAAGTATTTGAAACAAATGGAGATTCTGTTTTTTTTGGTGTTTTGTTCTGGGGGGTTTTTTTTGTGGCTTTAAGTGGTATTTCGGAAAACAGACGAAGTTCAAATTGTGCCATCAGATTGTGCTACACTGAAGTAGATCTGTCTAACGTCAGTGAAGTCACTGACTAAAATTTGTATATGTGATCCTTTTGAGGTTTCTCTAAAGGCTTTTTAAAAGAATTTTTTTTATTGTCCAATACTTAAATATTCCCAACATTGGAAAATAGTTAGTTGCAACATTACATGTGGTTGGATAAACATGTATACAATTTAGTCACCATAGTCAACACTATGCACAAACATAGCAGTCTGTGTGCTTCTCTATGTAATGATGGGCAATTTCATAATTTTCTTTTTAGTGATGTTTGAAAACCATAAATATAGCAAAACATAAAGTTGTCACAATACATGATAGTAGCAGCCTACTGAGAAAATAACCGTGATGCAATTAAGGGTGTTCATAGTGCTTTTTGACCAGTAAATGTTTGTAAATTGAAGAAAGAGGCAACAGCAATAGGGACACGCGTGCTATAAATTCAGTCAAATAAGTGGCAAACACTCAGTTCCCTTGCAGTCACTTTTGCAATTATGAAGATTGTACAAGTCTCATTTGCTCAGATATAGTTATCTTTTTGTTACCTTTGTATGGACATGATTTTCAAGGAAGAGTAGTCACACACTGTCAAAATTAAACCACTGCAAAAATGAGTGCTTTACCCCTCTGCTGATCTGAAGAAATTCTAGCTGAGTATTCATCTTCATAGCCTTGTATTTCCAGTTCCTTTTAAAATGCACTTTTAAAAAATTTTGACAAAGCTTACAGATTAAAAGATAAGATGTTGAGAGATGTACAATGACGGCTTAAGGTGACTATTTCCTGCTATATCATGTCTTCGTTGTCTGATGTCAAGAACCATTTGTTAAAATTTCCTTACTGTGAATGGATTTAGGTCCTGTGAAGTCTGAAGTCTCCTTTTTACTTCGTGCTCAGCTTTTAAAAAAATCTACTTGATAATATGAAGATTCTAACTTAGTCTGACAGATCAATGGAAATTTAAAGTTGTCTTTTCTGTCCTTTTTATGTTCCTTTTCTGCCAATGAAAATATTGCCGCATGGAGGTTGTCAGTCATCAAATAGCACCAGGATAGGTTTCCTTATGAGTTTTGGCTGTCAGCAGTGTGTATGGAGCATAGCACAGCATGGTTTCAAATCCCTCAGTACCCACGCATTACTCGATAAAAGAACCGGTCTTGATCCCTCCCCCCTTAATTTTAAATAGTGTTTTTCCCAATACCTGCTAGATCTTTATATATTTGCTTTTAGATTTGCTTACAACACAGGATCCTGATGTTGTCACATGTGCTGTATAGCATTTTCCTATGCATGGCATAAATTTTGATTTAGGAGCTGGTAAGTTGGAATGGATATAAGAATACAGCTAGCAATTAATGTTTAATATGATCAAAAAGTTTCCTATAATCCTTTTTGCGTGGACTTGCAAGAAGAATGACACACACCAAAGAGTAGATTTAATCAGATGTGAGCTTTGCTAAACTAATTTGTTCAGAGATGTATCTGGCAAAAAGTTGCACTGTAGGTTCCTGTTTGTATCTGACAATTTTAGTAGGGTTGCCTTCATCTGCTCTCCCTTCCTGATCTGATTTCTGTCTGTGGTCGGTCTCATCCCTGTGGCAGGCGTTAGAGCCCAGCCAGAGTCTTTAACTTTTGTCGTCTTCACCTTTCAGCTGATTTCAAGGAACCAGACTTCCATGGAAAAGATACTCGCCCTGGACATCTGCCACTTGCTAATTGGTTTAGTTCAAGCAGCAACATCCTGATCTGCCTGGTTAGATACTGAAAGCGGTGGTGATGGTGGGGAGAGGAATCTGAATATGCAAGAGGAAATCATTCCCTATCCTGACAAACCCATGAAGCACAATGAAACTGTATCTTATTGTGAGCTTGTGGCTACAAAAGTGGGTTGCACTTGAAAAAATACATATGTGTACCATATACCTTGTCAGCTAGGAGAGATGATGCCCTGCCTTACTTAGAGCTCTTGCAAAACCACCTAACTTAAAAAGGACACAAACCCTAAACCAGAAAAGGTCCGTGACCTCTTTCATCCTGCTTGACCAGCAAGTGCTGCCCTGTCTCTGAGGCTGCACTAATTATACTTCTCATTTCAGCTTTGGATTGTGTTAAATGTTGTTTTAATTAAAAATAAATAGGTAAAATAACTCCTTCAAAGTGGTATCCCAGGAACAGAATTCTTCAGGGTGTATTGCTAAAGTTAGGCTTGTTTTCATCAATTCTCCTGGAGGACATGGAGGATAGCTGTCAATTCTGTGATCTCAGTTACGTATGTTAAAGCTAAAGGAATAGTTAAAAGGTTACAGCTAAAACTGACCTTAAACCCGTTTGATGTTCAAATCTTTCATGTGTTGACAGGTCCTCTCAAGTGAAGGTCGCTGCTTCAGCAGCAGTTTCCCACTTCCGTATAATGCTCACCCGCCTCATAAAAATATTACATTTGAAGTGGAAATTACAGGGCTGTTGGCTTTCAGCTTCTGGATAAGTCAAACTGAGTCCCCCTAAATAGTCCATTGATCCATTTCCCAGCAAATAGACATTTTACAGCTGGAATAGATGTTTAGACTATTTATCAGGACAGGATTTCTGTCCAATATGTTTATTTTTTTCCTCAATAGTTATGAGGAGTCCTTCTATTCACAGGTGATTTCTTACTTTTATTAGGCCTAAATTTTATGTTTCTTCATTCAACCCATTACATCCAATAATACATGACTTCAGATAAACCCGAATAGCTTATCTTTGTCCTTTCCATTGATAGCCCTTATAGCTACGGAAACTGTTAAGCCCCACGACTACTTAATCATTCCTTAGCCAAGGAATGGATGGATTTTTTTCAAGAATTGTTAGAGGCACTATTCTGTACGGGTCTTGTGCTGCACCAAGGTATGTCAGAAATGTCCAGCATTTCATCAAGCAGTGAATGTGCTTCAATGTGACTAATCCCTGTCACTCTTCTTTGCTCCCTTACTCTGTCACCAGCGGGAGGAACATGTGCAGGACAGAATTTTGTTTCTGCTGGGTCTTTTACTGCTTTTCCTTGGCGTGCGTGAGCTGCTGTGTATCTAATTAAGTGCTAGGTTTGATGTGCAGTTATGAGTTTGTTCACTTTATCACTGAAAACCTGTGCCAACCCCACTGGTTTTCTAAATCTCATTTTGTATCTTAGTCTTGCCAGCCTGGAGTCTTAGGTTTTTTCCTTTCTGAACTCCCTGCAGTTTGTCTGCATCGTTTGCAGGAGTCAGCGTGGTGTAGGGGTTAGGTAATAAATCTGGGTTCCTGGCTCTGGCTCAGACTTCCTGTGTGATCTTGATAAATCATTTACCCTTATTGCCTCAATTATGAAACAAAAAGAGGTAATATTTATTTACCTCAGAGGCACTGTAAAGTTAAAATGTTTGAAAGCTCCTCTGCCTATTTCTCTGGCTACTTATGTATCTTTATCTTTATTCTCTTCTATATTGAACTGTGTCTTTGGTGTCTTCCCCCCTCCCCCTTTTCTCCCTCAGTGGCCACTATCCATTTTCTACCATAGTTATTTTCTCCGTAGCGGAAGGTGATGCTCTCTGGTTTGTGCTCTGGCACTGTGTGGGTCATCGCTAAACTCTCCTCTTGTAAAGTCTTCTAGAACATTTTGTTATGCTGCAGTTTTTTGGCATCTTTTGTCCAAGCTTTGCAAAATCGTAGCTTTGTGATGTGTTTCTACTTTGTTAGTACCACCTCATTGTTTTCAGTTAAGTTTTCATGTAAACGTTCAAAGACGCGGTGCCCTTTCATATATTCTACTCGTGCTTTTTTCTTTTAGGTAACCTTTTCATATTGGTAGAAGAAGCATCCCTAGGAAACTATACTATATTCTCAGTTAGGGAACAGTAAATTGTTCAGTGGTAATTACCTTCTTACAAATACACCTGTATTCTCACACAAAGTAAAAACTCTTAAGTTTTGAGGTAGAGCAGAGATGCCTGCATACCTGAACTACTTCAAAACGTGCCTGTTTGTGCAGTTGTATCATCAGTGAACACATATTTTATGTTCCTCCGTGAGTGCCTGTCACAGGGATTATGTAAAACACAGATGAATAAACAACTGTGTGGAAATGAATATGCTTGAAATTTGAGTACTATTGCTCTTGTTATTTGCACATTTATTTTGCATAATAGATTGTTAAAATAACAAACCCATAAGATTTGCTGCTTCTTTTTGTTCATTTTACTTGGGACATGAACTGCAATCTTTCAAAGGCATTTTGCAGTAAATCTGGGGCTCTTCTCCCTGTATGTATTTTTGTAATAATAGAATAAAATATTCCAAATATTTGTAAGTTTTAAGGACATTAATCTATGATGCATTTTAAATGAGGGTTATGCCTATGTCAAATGTACTAATGAGACCTAGAGACTGATCAGAATTGCAGGTGAAAACTTCCTTGTTCCCGGTCGTTAAGTAAACGGGGTGCACGGTCAGGCAGATACTGTGAAATAGGCTGGGTTTTTTTTGGGTTTTTTTAATCTCTCCCCACTGCTAGACAACTTCAGACTTCATTTTTTGGTCTGCACTCCATACTGTCCCTGATATCACTTGGAGAAATGTTTACTTCAAGTCAAGAGTCTGCTGTGAGTTGCAGGCCTAATCAGCAGACCTCATGAGAGATTACTAGCAAAGTGATTTAAGCTCTTCTCTCAAGGTTTAGACATTTTCTGCAAACCTTCAGCTTCCAAAGCATGCGGTGGAGCCTCTTCTTAACCCCAGTTCTCACTATCTCTCTGCTTCACAGGCTTTGGGATTTAGATCGACATACCTTACAATTTCAAAGGGGTTTGCATCTCACAGAGCAGATTTAGACGTACAGAGTACAGAATCATGGCAGGTGCTTTTATTTTTTTGCAACAGGTCCGTTCAGAGGTGGTTCATTTAATGATCCTGTCTCTGGCTGGAGCTCCTGTTCCTCTACAACTCTCTCACAGCGAGGAAGTCTGATCGTTCAGCGTTTGGAAGCTAAATCAATAGCATACATTCATGAGGACAGAGATCCTCAAGCATTAGCAGGAGCAGTTCTTGTTCGCCTGCCGGTAACTCTTGTGCCTTAAACGCTGAGCGAGAGACACTTGCTTGAACTAAAACATATGTGGGAGTTCAGTCCTCGTAGTTACTCCCTCTTCTGCAGCGTTAACTCTAAGGTATCAATTAGAATGATGATTATGCTGTTTAAACAGCACCTGTTTTTCTATTTTGAATTGGCACTGTAAAAGCCAGTGATCAAGTTATTGCTTTATTAATGTAGAGCTGGTGAATATACTAACTAATGACTTTGGAATTTGATGTGACGTGAATGTTCTATTAATGCAGAGGAAAAATTAGGCTATCATCCCTGTCAAGCAAGAAACAAAGGAATGATAAATGGGGTGAATAGTTATCCTAGCTCCATGCAGTTTCATGCAAGTTTGAAGTACTACCCTGAGATTATCATTTGAAGAGTTATTTTTAGAATGAAAAAAGAATCAAGCGAGGTGTCACTTGCCATGTGTTAGATCCCCTGACTGACAATATAACGGGGCTTTCCTAGGCACACAGGACAGGAAAGTCTTGATGTTTCAACTTCAGCATCCATCACTGGTGGTTACTGCAGTGCAATGTTGTGAATGAAAGTTAATCTCATGATTTTCAGTAAACTTGAGCTTTATCTTATTTTTTTTGCCACTTAAGAGGCAGTAAAGCCCCCTGCAACGCAACTGCATCTCCCAAGTGATAGGAAGCTGTTCTGTAGCACCTGTAGCATTTATGCTAAGGACTGGCTTAAGGTCTCCTCTCCTTCAGGTGCAGTTTAATAGAATTAATACTGCAGCCATTTGTTCCAGAGATATATTCCTCTAAAAGGTTTCTTTATTGACTTTTTTTCCAGTGTTCCCTTTATGGTAATTTCTGTGGAGTTTAATTATTAGCCCCAGGTATCCTGGTTGAAATCCAGGCTATAAGAAATGGAGGTTTAAATTGAGACTTGTCTTTTGAAGTGCTGTAGAATAGTTTTAATATAGTTCCTATAATGTATGTTTTTCTGTTTACACTGTTGGGTAAATGAGACAAAAATGATAGCTTCTATTTGAATTGTGGTATATGAAGTCAGAGTCCCAGAGCGAATGTCTATGTGATTAAAGTGGTATTGAAGCATTATTAAAAAGCTGTAATTTCAAATATTTTATGCTTTGTTTCGCATATAGTCAATCTACAATGAAGACTAGTTACTTAATGTAATTCTGGTGCTTGCACTCTACTGAAGTTGAAGAAACTTTTCATTGGTCCCTGTTGGCTGTGGATCAAGCCCTTGGTTTAAAGTATTGATTAAAAGAGAAACTCAATATGAATGGGAAGCCAAGAGAATTAAAACAGTGAATGCGGTGAATTAGCAAAAAAAAAAAAAACCACCAACCCAAAGCAGCTTCCAAAAGATTGCATCCACAAATGTAATTTATTCCTTTGATTTGATGAATCTGGTTCCAGGTGCTTATTCAAAAGCCATCTAAGTAGTGGCTTTGTCTGCACCTATCCAAACGTTTTTTTTCTTCCTCTTTTTTCTAATAATTCTACTCTTTAATAGATTTTGTTTTCCTAGTATTTATTAGATTGCTATGCAGCAAAAAAAATATGAACAGAGGAGATTTAATTAAGGACTGCTACAGCTGTCGAACCTTAGAAGACAAAATCCTGTAGTAGTGAAGATTGTCAAGCATCCCAATAAAAGATGAAGTGCCCACTGAAAGAACCAATGTTGCCACTTAAAATGTGGTAGCATAAGAGGGAAAATCAGGATGGTTCAAGGTGTCTGCTATAGTCTTGCCTTTCCTAAATCACAGTGCTCAATAATACAAATACATGTTTTGAAAAGGGAAAACAGAATTGAGTAACTTCTCAAACAGCTCCCTAAGGTCTGCCATATCTAAATACTGCGAATGGAATTGCTGAATAAAATGAATGCAGCCTGTTTGACAAATCATATGCTGATTTACCTAGGTTTTGATATTCTTGGGAGGATTATGCGGCAGAGAAAACAACTCAAAAATAATATAAATCCAGAAAACATATCGCAGAACTTTGTTGTGCAAGCATGCTGCATTTCAAGCCACGTTGATTGAACAGACCAACTCTTGTGGTTTAGAAACCAAATTTCAATTGAGTAAATAATGTTTTATATATCCCTTAAGGTGTTTGACATTTCAACCATCCAGATTAGTAAAATAAAAGTAAATTTGAAAGACACCTAAAATTGCAGTCCAGGTAGAAAGAAGAGTAATGAACGTATTATTCATCCCAGTGCTGCTCGCTGGGGATAGAGTAGTTTTTTATCTATAGCTGGAAATACAGAAGAGAAGGATGCGTTTTAGGGATGTACTCTCGATCATGGTTAGCTCTCCCTCCCTTACACAACATGGCCTTTTTCCTGTGTACCTTTTTCCTTTGGCAGGCCTACTGTGTCAGGAAAATCTATAACCCTGTTGACAGAGAAGCAGCCTGCTGCTGAATCTATCACTTTATTAAGCTGCAAGTGAGACCCCTTCCTAACACACTGAGGCCAAACAATCTTTGGCCTGGTCTTCAGGTAGGGAGAAAAATTTGAAGACTTTTAGTGTGCAGAGAAAGCATCTGCAACAGCAGAAGACCATGTATTTTGGCTTTTCATTAGGTCAGCCGTTCCACTGGGGGGAATTAAAATGGGGGGGGAATAGAGTTTGGGGACAAACAGAGGAGAAGAGGGGAGAGTTGTGTACCCTTACGTACCCTATGGTTTAATCACTCTCAAATCACTATCCATATCTTCAAAAGGCATTTCATAGGCTTAAAGTTCAGTCCTGCTCATGTGAAGGGCCAACCTGAGACGCTATTTTACTAAGTGTATATGCTTAACAAATTATGACACCCATTACTAAAGTGCAGGTCCTGCTATCCTACAGAAACATCCATGTTTTGGCTTAATGGAGACATACCCGTATAATCTCCCAAGCAGATAAAACAGAATCTAATACAGATTTCTTTTCCTATCCCTGAGGTGAACCTTATTTCTAAAGAAAGAAGAAAAATATGTGACTAATAGTAGACACGTAGAAGCAAAAGCACCTATGCTGCTAAACAGAGAGGGCGACGAAGCAACCTTGAGCATTCCCCCAGCTCTGGCTTGCATCGCTCCAATTTGCTCTCTCAAAGACCAAGCCTGGGGCCGGCCGGCGAGCTAACCTGCTTCAGGAACTGCTCCAGAAAGATAGTATGTGCAAGGCTGGGCTCCTTCTGCAGGCCATGACAATTCCTGCTGTGTCTCCAGAAGACTTGCAATTTATGATGTCAGTTAGTCCACCCTTTTCCTGAGAGCTTGTTCTCATTATCTAACGTGTCTGTAAATGGGGGCTTTTCCCCCATTTTGATACCCAGCATTTGGTGGCTTCTATTTCTGAAAAGACTGTGGCAACCTTTGATCCTCAGGTTCTGATTTCTAAACAAGTGCACACACACGCTCAAGAGAAAGATTAATAGGTATTTTTCTATTCAGAAGTTGAGATGAGCTCACCTTCCCTTTCAAAAGATTTGTCTTTTAAGAAGCAGTTGTGTGTGTTTGCTGGGTCTTAGCTGCTTTGTCATTCCATCTGATCAATTGAGTTTCAGAGTCAGAGCCAGAGAAGAGATATTATGTTGATGGTCAGGTAGCTTTTAAAAATTTTCTTCCAGTTTGAGTTTGTCTGGCCTCACTGAAAATTCTGGAAATCACATTATATAGCCTGTGTTTTTAGGCAGAGCTGGTCAAGAATTTTCCAAGATAAAGTTTTTTCTTCAGAGCTCACCAATTCCTCAAAAGAGAAATATTTTCAAGAAATTTATTTTTTATGCAGCTGATGGAGCTAAATAAGTAACTGAGATGTACCAATTTGTTGCCTGCTTTTTCAAGTTTATTAATTTCTTGATTTTCTACCTGTTTGTAGAGTTGATCAGTGTCTGTTTCCCTAAGCCTTTGCAGTTAACATTTCAGCACTCTGTGAGAAGGGAAGAATGTTTATCCAGTAATAAATTGTGGATAAAGACTTGATAGATAAACCAAATTCAAAAATTTAGTTTTTCTTCATATCAGCTTATCAAATGTATACAACAGCAAAAGAAGTATTTTATTCGGGAATGCGTGTGTGAGGATTTGATATGCGATCAAAAGTCTATACTTGATTTTTCTGTGCTGTTATGTTATTTTTACTGGAGAATAAAAGTGTCTCTGTGCATCCCTCACTTGATGTTGTTAAATACAAGACCAGTGAGAATACGTCTAATAAATTAAAAAATAAGTTTCATTCCTGTATTCAAAGGGGAGTTTAATGAGTTTTTCACACAGCAAACAGTAGTGAGTTTATGAACAGTCCTACCACGCTTGTGGTGAAGGCTATGTAAATTACACTGATGCATATTTATTCACGTCCTTCTTGTGGGAATATATTTAGGGGCCTATAAGCATATATCAGAATTTGTTACAGGGAAGGAAACTTATAAGGAAGGCTTATTATCCCAAGAGTGGAATTAAGGTGAAATTAACAAGTAATTGAAGTTATCTTTGATCATGATTTTTCGTTCCCTTTTTTCCCTGCTCTAAGGAAGTGAATATTTTTGATGTTCAGTAGAGCAGTACAATGCTGCACAGAGAAGCATAATGCCGAATTTTCATAATAATGTTTGTAATGCAAATGAGGGACACTTCAAAACCAGGTTGATTAGCATTTCTTAATAAAATGCCAGTCTCCTCCTTTTTCTGCATTAATTCTATCAGCAGATTACATAGCTAGATTTTAACATTAGTAAATGTGAAGTGTGTTGTGGCTTCTCGTGATATAATTATTTGGTGGCTCTAAATAGTTTCAGATTGTGCGTTGAAAACAGTTCCTCCAGCACTAAAGCGTTACAGTGAATTAATGAGCAGCTTGTCACCTCTGGGACCTTTCCTTTGAAATCCAGTCTGGCTTAAAGTGAACTCCTACCATTTCAGGCCAGCAGCTGGCAAAAGGTTAGAAAATGAATGAGCTCCAGGGACATCGCCGAACTTCCACAGGAGCATATATTTACTTTAGTGCTGTTTTTCAGAGATCAAACCGGGGGAAATACAGAGCTGCTGTGCAGTTCCTCCCACAGACTGCATCAGCCAGCCGGAGTATTCCCCCATCGCACTGCTCTCGGTAATGCGCTTCGCTCTCCTCTCTCCTTCCCCAGCTTCTGCAAGGGAGGCATGGCAACACAGCAACTCAAGCAAACGAACTGTGTTCTCCTTCCTATGTGTCATTTAGGCTTCTTCCTAATTATTTTTGTCATCTCCTTTTTAATTGCCAAAGCTTCCTCCTGTTCCCTCTTGTCCTTTATTTCATTTTTTAAATAATTTATTCTCTTCCTTACCTCCCAAATCTTGCTCTCCCCCAGCGTGTGCTTTTTATTCTCCTTTTTCTCTGTCGTTTCCCAATGGGAGACCCCACAAGCTATCTCACGCTCCACACCGGGTGCATCGCTCCTCCCCTGCTAGACACCTGTGAGGAGCTATCTGTTGCCCTTTTTTGTCCCCCTTAGAGAGACTTCAGAGAATGAAATGCTTGTTGTGCTGCTTTGATTTTCGAGGAGAAACAGGAGCGACGTTGTATGAGCTTTAAGTTCAGAGCATCAGTAAGAGCAGTTGGTGAGCATAAGTCTGCCCAGTTTTGATTCCAGTTGAGCATCACTTTGCTGGTCAAATTTCTTTTCCTAACTGCATAAGGCAACAACAAACTGAGTTTTCAGGGACAGTATTTAAATAATATGTGCAGCTTACAATAAGCATTCAGGTTGCACAACTGAACTTGGAAATTTGAAAGCCATGGAATAATAGAATCATAGATTCATAGAACAGTTTAGGTTGGAAGGGACCTTTAAAGGTCATGTAGTCTAACCCCCTGCAATGAGCAGGGACATCTTCAACTAGATCAGGTTGCTCAGAGCCCCGTCCAACCTGACCCTGGAGGAACTGAAACTCCTTACTGTCCCTGGAGAAGCACTGAATTAGGGATACTTTAATCTAATTTTTTTGTCTTAATGCTGTCTTGCTAGTGGTTTCCAGCACGGGGCTGGATCATTGTGATCATACTGTGTAACTACCTAACATAACTCAACATCTTGTTTCTTCTAAGATTCTATGCAGGGTTGTTGGGTTTTTTTTTTCCCCTCCAAATTTGCATGTAAAAATAATGTATAACACTTCTTCTTATTAAGATGGTCCTGGAGTCTCATCTTTGTTAGTAAATCATCTTGACAATCTTCTTCCTTTCATGTGTGTTGATTTTGATGAGGTGATTCATCAAAAGCCTGTTATTAGCCATTACTTAGGCTTTCTGTCTCAGACACCCCCTTGTCATTTTATCTGGTTGTGGATTACTGCTCAGCAATCAAGCCAAGGCTTACCGGGTGCCAGGCAGCTCCGTCCTCCGATTTCCCTTACAATAGTGCAGGGTAGTCGTGTGGAATTCTCCCTTTTTAGTAACGGAGTCACTTAAATTTGGCAGTTAGGCTAAAACAATGATTTGCGCTATTGATGATTGCTTAAGCTCTTTGCTGTTGATACTGAGTTGGATCTTAACAGTTTTAAAAATGAATGTAGCTCCAACAAGCTGCATAGTTTTACAGCCCAGCAGTTTAGTTTAATTTGTGCATGGCAAGTTACATTGATGGCTTTTGCTGTCCTCTTTTTTTTTATTTTATTTGAGAGAGAGGGGAAGTTGTATTATTTAAAAAAGATTGTTGCTAAATGAATTGAGTGAAGGAAATTAATTTGTGGAAATAACCATTTAGAGAAAAATGATGCTCCCCCCCGCCCCCTTAGTTTTTGGTTTTGAATTAGAATCACAGAAGAGTCTAGGTTGGAAGGGACTTCTGGAGATCATCTTGTCTGATGTTCTGTGCAAGCCTTAGATTTCAGGCCTTAGGTTAGGTTATCCAGGGCATGACCAAGCTGAGCCTTGATTATTTCCAGCAATGAAATTCTATCACTTCTCTGAGCAATCTATTCCAACGCTCAGTTGCTCTCACGGTGAAGAATTTTTTTTCTTGTATCCAGATGTACTTTCCCCTGAAGCAACTTGGGCCCATTACCTCATGTTCTGTCAAAAGGCATCCTGATGAGAAGAGTACCTCTGCTTTCTCTGGAATGACTTTTTTAAGGTATTGGATGATTGTGACTAGATCCTCTGAACCTTTTCTACTCAAGCCCAGTTTCTTCAGCTTTTCATATGATGTTACCCAATGCTCTAATCATCCTGGTGGCCCTTCGCTGGACCCTATCCCAGTTTTTCAGCATCTCTTGAAATGCAGGGGGGCCAAAACTGGGCGCAGTATTCCAGGCATGCCCTAGCAAGCGCTGAATAGAGTGCAGTAATGACATCCCGTGACCTGCTGCAGTCCAGGACGTGGTTTGTCTTCATTGCCTCACAGGTGCTCTGCTGACTCACGTTCACCTTGCCGTCTGCCAGGACCGCCAAGTGCTTTACAGCAGAGCTATTTTATGGACTTGTATATGTCCAGTTTGTACAGCTGGGCCCTAACTCAACTCTCCTCTCCAACGACAGGCATCTCTGGCCTTTTTAGTTTGAGTTGTATTGGGTCATGACTATTGCAGCGAGAGGTGTTGGGAGGGAATTACTTTAACTGTGGGTGTCTTCTGGAGGGAGGGTAGGACGTGTACACACACACGAGCACCCCCTTCGCCTCAGTGCTCTGATATTAATGGAAGGAAACTGGTGGTTTAATTTCTTTATGCCTGCAGAAGCAATCTGTTTTTTGATCGGAAAGATACTGTAAGAGCATGAACTGTTTTCTGCGTTGCATAAAAATGCCTGCCTGCCCTCAGACACGCACTCCTCACTACTGGAAGTGCTGTTTGCAGAACATTGAACTTGCCAAGCTCTCATCCTCTCTGTTCCGCCCCCCCCCCTTGCAAGCTGACCCGCTCACTTTGCCTGTTCTCCAAGCCAGGCATCCAGAACCCAGCTACAAATCCAGAGACAGGGCGCTGTATTGGCATGACCTCAGCTTCCTCCGCAGGGCCCAAGGGCTCAGCATCAGCACTGGGGGGGTTTCCAGGCCCACCTGGACTGGAGCACCAAGCAGTCTCCAGTCTGTTGTGAAAGACCTGCCGTCCTTCTCACAGGGCCTTACCTAGCAAGGCAAAGTGAGAGGAGGAAGCAGAGGATGCACTACCCAGCCTCCCCAACTACCCAGTGTAACGTTTGTTCATTCTCTGCCACTGCCTCCAGCAGCTTTGTTATGAAGGTTTTCTTGGGTCACAGGCAGCAGACTCAGCCTTTACGCTGCTCTGTCAACAATTACGTTACAGATGAATACTGCCAAAATTTTGATCGTTTACTGAGTTGACAGTTGAATGCATTTGCTCAGTGGAAACAGGGTTACACAGTCCTCCACGTTAAGGCAAAACAGCTGGAAGAGCTATGGGGAGGATGAGCTAGCTCAGAGTGTGAGGTTGGGAAGGGAGGACTGCCCAGCCACAACAGCAACACCACTGGCTGACTGAGAAGGAGCAGTGATGTAGTTTCTGCTCTTGCCTGTCCTTTTACTTGAAACGTAACAGCTATGTGTGTTGTCAGGTATCTGGCCAGGTTCCCAACATGGGAAAATAAATAAGGGTTTTATTTTGGTTGGGTTTGGGTTTTTTGTTTGTTTGTTTGTTTGTTTTGTTTTAAAGAGATAAAGAATTGTAGTTATTGATCATGAAGTGCTTTATACCTGAACTACTTTCAGAGTCTGTGGCTCTATCGATGCCTTGTATCACTCAACAACAGTTATGTACGACTCTTGATAGAAGGATGATCTGGGGCCAACCTCTCTGTTCAGCCTGTGGGCTCTTTGTGTGATTGGATTAGATCAATTCCTAATGGGATCTTTTTCCATATCCCAAGCCAGACTCAAGACCATGTAATCAGAGAAGAGCAGCTAGAATGTTAGCATGGCTAGTTGTAATGAAGTGAAAAATCAACTTCATTTTTTCTTAGGTTGTTGCAGTAATTTATTTTAACAATTAAAAATTCAGTCAGTCAGGAACCTGCTATAAAGTGATGATAGTGTTGCTGAGAGCTCCCCTTAAAGCCAGTGAAGAACAAGAGATGATCACCATGGAGTCTGATAAATTGAGAAGTACTCAACATATTCGAATTCCAAATTCTTATTAGACATTCAGAACTTGACTTTGAACAGCTTTGGGGGGGGGGGAGGAAAATATGGAAATACAGTAGTTTTAATTTAGGCTTGAGAGGACCCTATCTTAGCCAGGTTATTAACATTCACTTTTCAGTAATTGTTTGCTCATAGGGCTTATTTGAAATAAATCCTCAATGAATAAAGAAAAACAGAGACCATTTCTCTGGTAATGATAAAAGCCCAGTGCCCTTTGTCAGTAACGGAGCAGAAACGGTCCTTCTCTTTTGCCATCACTTTAAGTTTCCGATTACTTTTCCTTCTCTTTTTCCTTCATTCTGAAGTTAAAACACATTCAAAATTGTGCTCGCATTGTTTGATAAAGGTGAAATTTCAGAAAGTTATATGTTCAGAAACAGGACTGATTTGATTTACGGATTTATGTTAGCTGTCCTCCTGGGAGCATTGCTTTGCTTCCAGGTATAAAGGCTAAGGGAAGTCAAACAGTTCCCATATATTCCCAGTATCATACCCCACGTGTCTGATACTGCAACAGAGGTTGTCCCACCACCCAGGGGACTGCGTCCTTTGCAGGCTACTGAATTCTAGTCCAACTTGTGACTGGTGGGAAGACACAGATGATGTCATATTCTGATCATGACACCAAAAAGGATCTGAAATGCCTTATTTACCCTGGCCATGCCCTGACCAGAGCCAGACAGGGATCTCTTAAATGAAGGTAGTAGCTAGGCCAAAGGGGAAAGAAAAGCATGGTAATGAGTTTGATCCTGAAGCTACAGGAATGCTAGAATATATTGAACAGGTGGGTGAGGGATAGTAAATTCATGCTAAGAATAGATTTTCGTAAGCAAAATAAACCCTTCCAATTAGCTTCCTCCATGATTCATTTAGATTAAGTTTTCAATAGGACTTATATCTGGGCTAATGACAGCACTGGAAGATCAGTTTGCTACTGGTGAGTAGGAAATTGTATCTGAAAGGGCATGGTAGGAAGTGGGATCCGTTTCATCAATTTCTTAGGAAATTAAGTTTTCAATTAAAATAAAATGAATTTATCTTCCTAGAGATAGGCCTGTAGAGGCTTACATTTGGGAGATTATCATCAAACATCCACAAACAGATGGCTTCCATGCTTCTTTACTTATAACCTACCCAAGAAGAGAAAAAAAACAAAAAAAACCAAAAAAAAACCCAAAACACATCAGTACTACTGGAGTCTTGTTGGGGAGCTGTAGAAGTGACAAGAATCTGGGTGGGTGGGTGGGTGGGTGACTGTGTGTAGGGGGGTTCCTGCTGCTCACAGCTACTGGAGTTATTCATGGAGAGAAAGAGCTACCATCACCAGTGGAAGAAAACACTCAGCTAAAGGTGAGGTGACAAAAACACTCAGCTAGAGCCAGCAAGTTAAACTGGTTTGTCCCAATGGCATATCTTTTTCACAAAAACCTAACTTTTTTTTCTATTGGAAAAGTCAGGGATTTTTTTCTTTTTTTTTTTTCCTTTTTTCTCTTAAAAATCAAAGAAACTCTACCCACCCACCCCCCCCAAAAAAAAATCTCACCAAAAAAACCCCCAATGTCGGTAAAATCAAACCAGTTTCCTGAAGCAGTACTGCTAATCTAGGGTATTTATATTGACTTGACTTCACCTCCATTGGGGTGAGGGAAGAGAATATTGAAATAGGCAAGTATATCACAGTGTTTGGTATTTGATATTTTAAAAAGTTAATATTCTGGAAGCTATCGTTAAAGAAGCTGAATAAATATTTTCTGAAGGTATGCATAACTGGTAAGTGTTGTGGTCTGATTTGGAGGACGTGAGTTGATCTCCTGTTGAGCTGGAAGCCCCCAGCAGAGCTTGGGAAAGGTGTGAAGTTCTCCAAGATCGCTCTGCTCTTCCCCCAAAATATTCCCGTCACATGTGTTTCCATATTCCTCTTAAAGCATTTGCTGGCCTGTGCAAAATTTCCAAAATGTCTAGTTCTATTGAAAATTATCCTTTCTAAACCAAGGTTCAATCTTTTCCCACAGATGCAGAGTTTGATTTCTGTTTGGGGAGGCAGGGGTTGTATAAGTGAAGAGTTTATATTTGCTCTCGGTTGGTGCTAGGTAGACATTTGGGAGTGCTCAAACCCTCCCCCTCTCTTCAGCCCATGCTTTCACTTCTACAAAGCCAGAAACACTACAGATATGCCAGGCAAACGGAAACTGCATTTTTAAGTGGAGAAGGAGGGAAAAAAAAAATGCTAAGATCAAATAGCGTTCACTACTGCAATTCAGTGTGAACAGCTGGAGGTGGCAGACAGAAAATGGAAGAATTCAAGTAATCCCACATTTGCATTCACAAAACCATGGAAAGAGAACTTCTCTTCAAAACTACCCAATCCTGAGATGGGTGCAACCAGGGCAGAAAATAAAGATTGAAGGCAAGGCAGAGCGGAGGCAAGCACTGACCAAGCATGTCTGTTTGGTTAAAAAAAATGGCGAAGGAAGAAAATAAGGCAAGAATATTGAATGGAAACATATTGAAGGATAAAAGCTGGCACTGGAGAGAAGTCTAATACATTGAGGTATTGATCCAAAAATGCCCTATAAGCTTTACAAAGAAAGATGTGAAGCTTTGGTTTCCCTGGAGCATACAGGTACGATAATTTTGAAACAATTCAGATCAAGGGGAAAAAAACGTATCTTAAATCTAGTAGGAAGATGAAGCTTCTGTCATGTTGTAAACCCAAGTTATGGTGCATTATGCCGTACTTGAAATGCAATCCTTATTTGGGAATCACTAGGCTCTGCAACTACAGATCTCGCCTGCTGCGGTCACCTACATTGTGAGAATTGTCGTGGAAATGAATTTAGGAAATGCCCCCAAACTGGCACAGACTGTTTTCTATATAAAAACACTGTAGAGAGAAGGACAGAGAGAGAAATTTATATATATAAAATAATACAAAAATATTCTTTGAGTTTAATCTCGCTCCAAAGTAGTTACTGAGTATTGATACTGACTTAACGAGAGCAGAATGGAGCCATTTGCAGTGAATAATGTATTAAGTAGTTGGAATGTGAAGTGTTTACTAAAATAACAGTAATTATACAAACCAAGCTAATAGCAGGGAAGTTGTTGGGAAGCCTGTGGAATGTGATACGTTGGTTTGCTACAGGAGAAATGCTGGGGGTAGGTTTTTTGTTGGGTTCTTTCATTACACAATACTCTGAATTTTTAAATTTTTTTCTTTTTTTTTTAAATTGCTTTTACATGGGAATATGGGAACACCAAGCAAGGCATGTTTTTCACTGGTTCTAATGTCTCTTCATGCCATGTTTAAAACCACCCACACTGTGCTACATGCAACATGCAGAGAGTTGAGATTCGCTTTCAAAAAATGTCTGAGTTTTTAAGTACTATGCTTTTTTTTTAAATAAGCTTGCACCACAACATAATGTGATAAAAAGGAAAAAAATGAGAATCATTCTTCAGCATCTTCTGTCTGGAGGTAATGGCTAATAATATATTCGGTTATGTCTTTACACAGATTTGCTGTTTATTATAAGGACTGCATCCACACCATTCAAATACAGCTAGAAGCCTATTAAAGAACTTTGTGTTCTCAACTGCAAAACTAAACTGATTCTGTGCCCACTGGCAAAGGCTTAAGTTTCCATTGACAAATGTGTACAATATGCAGAGACTTGGATTTTGTTTGTTTTTTTTTTTAACAGCCAAAATTCATACTTTAATGTTTTAAAAAAAATATAAGAATACTGTCAAAATGCCCTTTTAATAATTTTATTCATGACTCAACATGTTTTCAAATATTTAATGTCTTTTGCCTTTTAGTATGAAAGTTAATCTGTTATCTGTGATTAGTATCTCTTCAGATACACAAATGCTCTTTTTCACAGATGCACACATGTGTGATAGAACAGAGAGTTATTTAACTATAAAACTTGGAATCCAACCCCAAGCCATAGATGCCAAATCAGAATTAAATTTTTTTTCCAATTTAGAAAAAAAGGCAGCAAACCACTAACACACCCTCTTTAGAAAGATTTTTATGAAAAATATTTTTACTATTTTAATTATTCACCATTCCTCATTTTGTTAAACTAGGTAGCAAAAATCCCCTAGTCTGGATATTGCAGGTAGGATGTGTTGTGAGAAACAAGGTGTTCTTTTCTTCTAACAACCTGCTTTGTTTTGTGTATAATTTATAGGGGAAGACATATAAAGTAAGCTAATGAAACAACTGGAAATTGATTGTCATGTCATATAAAGGAGGGCATACAGCTCCCTTCTGAGTGACTGTGATGAATGGTGGGCATGGGTAGACAAAGTGGTTGGTTGTGCTCGGTATGATCCATAACCTCAAACTTCAGAAAGCATCCTTAATCATGACAACTAGCGAAAAAGAGAGAGTAGTGTGGATAGCAGGGCAAAAAACCCTCAGTTTTCTTAAAATTTCTGTTGTTGGTCCCTGGACCCCTTTGGTGTTTTGCAGCCAGCTCAAATCCAGGAGCCATCTGACCAGCTGCCCGGCGTCTATGGGATCTGCCCGGCAGGGCTGGCAATGGCAGGACTGTCTTGGCTTTGCGTGGGTTTGAATTCAGGGGCCTCCCCTCTGCCCGTCTGTTGATTTCCCATACCGAAGGGAAATTAATTGCCTACCATTTTCCACCCCTCTTCCAGGTCTGGTTGAAGCTGACTAATGGCTTCCAAATGTGTTAGAAGACAATTTCCATATAGAAGGATGGAGAGGCAGGTAGATGGGAGGAAATTCATAGAATCACAGAATGCTTTGGGATGGAAGGGACCTTTAAAGGTCACCTAGTCCATCCCCCCTGCAATGGGCAGGGACATCTTCAACTAGATCAGGTTGCTCAGAGCCCCATCCAGCCTGGCCTTGAATGTTTCCAAGGATGGGGCATCTGCCACCTCTCTGGGCAACCTGTGCCAGTGTTTCACCACCCTCATTGTGAAAATTTTTTTCCTTGTGTTCAGTCTAAATTGCCTGGACCTTGTTTATTCTAGGGAGCCATATGTCCGTGTGTGCATTATAAGAATTAATCTAGGCTTTGGGTCTCATCTAGGGATGGGTCCCTTCCAAACACTTCCCTCTCCTCTCCAACAGTATGAGGTGCAACCTTCGTGTCATGACTCCGCATTTTGAACACGACTGCTGTAGACTCAAGTCTTGGCAGTGTATCAGCATGTCCCACACGTGGTAAGAAATTCAGTCTGAACTGTTTTGCTGTCTACTGAGGGTCGGTTATTGAAAGCTGGGACTTTCACTGATCCTTGGGTCAGATGAATAAATTGTTCTGGTTACAAGGAGGCATCTTGTTATTGAGGAATTGACTTCTGAGTAGTAATAATTGTATAAATTAGCATTAATTTTCAAAAAAACATAGCATCAAGAGATTTTGCAAAACTGTTTAGGAATTGTTGTATGCAAGAAGAATGAAATAATAGGCCTCAGAGGTTAGGCTAGATGAAGAAGCAAGGAAAACCGTTACAATAACTGCTACCAACAGTGAGGGAAGGTGTTTCGGCAACTTGACTTTTTGAACATAAAAGGTGTGTGTGCATAAAATGGTCGAGATATGGGAAAGTGCTTCTCTAATTGTTCCTGTAGTAGAGCTGATAATTAATCAGTGCATTCAGAAGTTCTGAAACAGAATGAAGGTGAACTCAGCTGGTTTGGTTTAAAGCATATCCAACAAGTTGTATATGGCAGAAGCCAACCGAGCAGAACTCTGGCTTTGACAGCAAAGATTAATGACCCACCTCCCTTTAATCGATGGTATCCAAAGTGTGCTCCTCTCCCCCTGCCTGGGGCAGCTACCAGAGGCTGCATCGGGTAGATGCACTCCACTGGGTTAGTTCATATTTTTTTATTGCTATTAGAAATAATGTTTAAAAACAAAATCTGCCATACGTGAAACTCTACATATTTTCTGTGGACCTAGTCTCTTGGTGGCCATTATATTTTAGGAACTGACATGTTCAGTTTTATTAAACTAGCCTGAAAATGAGAGCAACTGTTTAAGACCAGAGCTGTTGACCTTATATTTCACAAGTAATAAGATTTTATTTACTGTAGTTACTGCAGGCTTACTAAAAACTGAGGAATTATTTTTTTTTTTAATACTTCGCAGTTTCTGGTACATATATGTAGATACACACCCTGTTCTTGTACGTTGTTCAAATGAACAACCAAAAAATAATTTACAAAATATGAAAGTAGGCTGAAAAACATGTGAATGCACAAGTGCTGTTTTCAGTTCAGCCCGTGAGTTTTCAAGCAGAAATGTGCAGCAGTTTCACAGATTTTTTTTTTTTTTTTTTTTTTAATTTTGGTTTGACACGCAAGTCCTTCAGGATGCAGATGGACTTGTGGCATCACTGTCACCCTTAGAAAAGAACAGGGATCCATTTTAGCCAAAGAGTGGTTGAACATATTTTTTTCTGTTGTGCTAATTTTCATGTCTATCTCCATGATTCCTGCCTGTAGTTTTGCTGTCCTCTAAAGTAGCAGTGCTTTCACAATGTGTTTTATTTGCAATTTTACTTAGGCTTTAGGAATCAGAGATTTTCCTGTGTTTGACTATCTGAATCCTCCCGGTGAGGGGAAAAAATGCCATTATTATTCATAATCTCAAATGATTTTTGGTTTAGGTAGGTCCCAAAAGATTTTGAAAACCTTGTTAGTATTTTGTACAGGACTTGATTGTCTCTGGAGTTGTATTGACTTGCCTTTGGACTGTGTTACACTTCCTTGCCAAAGTTAACAGACCTGAGAGAGACTGGATTGTGCTTGCAGATGTGAAGCTGCTCCATAGGGTTGGGTTTTTAAATTTGGTTTCGGTGGTTTTTTTTTTTTTTTCTGAGAAAGTAAAGAGAATGAGGAAATACATTCAATTAAGTAATAAAATCGTTTGCAATAAAGATAGGTTTTTTGTGGTTTTTTTGTTTGTTTGTTTTCCCCCAGAGTGAAAGATAAATAAATGAAACCTTTCAGTCATCTGAAATGTCCACAGGCAATTGTAGGGAATGACTTTTCTTAGTAGGGCGCTTCAGTTGCGGACCTGTACACGAAACCGGAGTGTCTGTATACTGTGTAGGGATTTTGGTTAGGGGTTTGGTTATGTCTTATGTTTTCAGAGAATCTACCATCTTGCCGCTGCCTCTGAGACATAGATTTTTCCAGAAAGCAAAGGGAATGTATTTGCTTTAACATCCACGGCAGATCAAATAACTCTTATGGCTGTGGTTGAGCAAATCTCTCTTGCGACTACGCACTGTAGGCCTGTCTGAAGGCAGGGATTTCAGAACAGTGGAAAAGCCTCATTGGCAAAAGTACAGAAAATGGTTTGGGTGAGGTAGGCTGAGGCATTAGGTGGAAAAAAGCCAACAGGTCCTTTTTCATAGCAAAGTGTCCTGTTCGGGCGTACCAGCAAAATCATGGAAGGGGGGGCGGAAGAAATATTCACAGAATCATAGAACGTTTTGGGTTGGAAGGGACCCTAAAGATCATCTGGTTCCAACCCCCCGCCATGGTCAGGGACGCCTTCCACTAGACCAGGTTGCTCAGAGCCCCATCCAGCCTGGCCTTGAACACTTCCAGGGATGGGGCATCCACAGCTTCTCTGGGCAACCTGTTCCAGTGCCTCACCACCCTCATAGTGAAGAATTTCTTCCTTATATCTAATCTAAAGCTACCCTCTTTCAGTTTAAAGCCGTTACCCCTTGTCCTATCACTACATGCCCTTGTAAGGAGTCCCTCTCCAGCTTTCTTGTAGGCCCCCTTCAGGTACTGGAAGGCTCCTATCAGGTCTCCCTGGAGCCTTCTCTTCTCCAGGCTGAACAAGCCCAATTCTACAAGTTATGATAAATAACAAATAGAAGAAGAAAACAAAGAATTCGGTTACATAAAAAAAATATATATATGTACTTTCTCTCAGTGCTGAAAACCAACCCAGGAAGATACCTACAGATATGCCTACTTTGTGTGTATCTGCCTTTCATGGTGCCTGCATGCAAAGTACATACAGAATAATTTATTGCAAGTTTCAGAACTGATCATCCGCATAAGCCTGTCAAGAGCACAACATTAACTGAGCAGAGAAGGAAAATAGAGTTTTGCTTTGATCTTTCCATGACCTGGCTGGTAGCGGAGATAAAAATATAAATTGTGATTTTTTTTTTTTTTTTAATTTAATATCCCTTTAAAGAAAGAACAAATATTCCCATGGCATGACAGAATTCTGAATTCCTAAAATATACTTGTCTACAATTCTTTTTTAAATCAGAAAATTGTTATTCTGTGTAACAAAATGACTAAAACTGAGAGTTTGATGGAAAAGCAAAGGAAACTGGTTTAAAGGAGTTCTTTTGTATACTCATGCAAAACCCATTAAGAGAGTGGCTAATTTATACTTCAGTCAAGACACACGCCAATAGTTTAGGTATCTCTGTCTTTTAGAAGTGTCAGGCTCTTTTTCAACATCCAAAGCAGCAGCTAGATTTTAACTCAACTCTATTATTTCTGAACGGATTAATAATTACTTGCCAAAACAATACTGATGTTAGATTATGGACTAATACTAGGTTCTCTGATGCATGGATTTTTAGCAAAGAGGCAGGAGGTCTAAGTTCTCTTGTGAAATATTTTAATAGTTTGCATTCCCTCGTTCTCCCTCGTTGGCACATAACTATATGCTCCCTCTCTTGACAGTAAGCTGGAAGTGACACTTTTCAAAATAACTTGACAGAGATACATTCAAAACTGTCACTTCCTTATGATAATTCAATTATTCCTTTTTTCTTCAAAGAAAACTTCAGTCTATTTGCAGGTTCTCAGGCACATTTTTATCTACTGCTTTTGGAATTGGAGCATAATATTACTGAAAGCTAACAGTGTAAGAAAAATCTATAGATTGTTGCTTACAAATGTAGTTTTTGGTATTACAAGTGCGCAGTTTTTTAAATCAAAAAGAAATATTAAAATCTGACCAAAATGCTGGTTTTTGCATAGAAACTGTCAAGGAATCATTTAATAATATAAATTGCATATCCTACATATTAATGAATAGCGTATTTGTAAATACTAATAAAAACAGGCTAGATTATAATTTTGTAAGAGTTAATACTGTAGTTCATAAAATCGTGTGTTTCAAGGAAATAGTTTATTGTAAAGTAATTTTTATTGTATGGATGGCTTCACTTCTTCTAGAAGGTCCAGGAGAGAACATTTGGGACTATTAAGAGAGAGTTTAGATAGAAGTACAGATATACGTAACATGGCTTACGTGCTGTGTGTTTAATCAGATTTTTGCCAAGATTTCCGTTTAATTATGTATAACAGAACTCTACTTGATATTAGTGAGACCTGGATGGGTAACCGTTTTGATAAGGTAGTTCTCTTCAAGAATACTATTTATTTTAATACTATCCTCTGCTTCAGTGACAATATGGCTAAAAGAACATATATTTTAGAACTGCATCCTACTTCAGTTGGTCGTCATATTATGGGGAGCCTCTCTCTGCCCTCCCTGCAGCATGAGCTGACGACGGGGTTTGGGTTCCAGAGCTGGAGCTGCCAGTCGTAGGTTCCTCAAGCGTCTTTACCATCCAATACCATCCAAAGGGTTTTGTGATATTGGCTTTTTGTTCTTTTACATGTATGTGTAGACTGATTGGTTAGATGGAGTGAAATACTTGCAAAATTCCCTTCTAATTTCTCAGACAAGAGCATTATTTTGGCGACTTTTTAAATGTGCACCTCCGTACTTGCGTTTATCTGTATACACACACACAAACACCATGGATATTCACATTACTTTCTCTATAGAGGTATCTGTATTTTTAACTTCAAAGTACTGATGGCTCTAAAATATGTATTTTTTCTATAATATAGACAGTTTTAATTTATAGAGACAAAGACTTGCAAATTGAACTGAAAAAGTGGCAATTTCAGAAAGCAGTAATGTCACAGTATTACAGTCTCCACATACTATGTAGTATTGTATATACTGCATTATAAATATTCCCCTCCAAGGGGAATGGCAATACGTATAGGCATTTGCCTAAAACTCCATGATAGTTAGTGTCTAGCGTAGCTGAATATTGTTGCAAAGACCTTTTTTAAAATCTCCAGTATTGGAGGACTCAGCTGAAAATAGCTGTGTGACATGCCTGAAAGATTCGGGTGTCTCTGTGGAGCGTAAGGACAGACCTGAATACCAGGATTACAGATCTCACAAATCCTCTGCTCAGTTTTACAGAAGGATCAGGCAGTTTATGTATTCAGTTAATCTATCTTCACTTCAGTGTAATGACTTGCAGCTGTAGCCCACTTCATTGGCAGATCAGAAGCTACACTGTAATATCTGTCCGACCCATACCATTTGTCTTGGAAGGCTAATTGTTTAGCTTACAGCATGTTTTATTCTCCCAGGCTATGCTTAAAAATAAACAGAGCCCAGGCAACCCGGCCCCTGCTCCCCTGCGCTAACTCCGCGATGGCCATGGCACTTGCTGTCTGTGCTGGACGCGCAGGCAGAGGAGCCCAGGCAGCACAGATTTCTCTCGCCAAGCCCTGTTTGGGTGGTCCGGGAGGTGGTCAGTCCGCACATCTCGTGAGGACTCTTCCACAGATCCTTTTCAGATGCTAACTAAAGCCAATGCTTGAAAACCCTTCGGCTCACCCCGGTTGGGGATGCTGAAGTGGACTGTCCAGCAGGGCAGGCAGGTGAGACAGACTTTCTGACTTATCATTACCTGAAGTTAAGAGGATAACCCAGCCTCCAAACCCACGGCGCCTCTATAGGTCTTCAGTCTTTTGTTTATTTTTAAAACATCCCTCTCACACTGCGTTATTTTTTTTCACAAAGAGCAGTTTCCTTTACTGCTGTCTAGTATTTGCATGCATCGAGGGCCAAGTCTGTCTGGAAGTCTGGCTCTACATTTCAGGGAAAACGGTATCAGAGCTTGGCTGCTGGTGCGCAGCACCTACAGTAGCTGAGCCGTCATTTGTGAACCACGTTCTGCAAAGTTTCATAAAATTGCAGGTGCTCTGATGTTTTGCTGTGCTAAGAGGAAGTTCGTTGGGGAGCTTGATGAACTCTCAAGTCTTCAAGTCATCAAATGACTTGAAAATGAGAGGACTCTTCTGAGAGGAAAATTGTTCATATCTTTCAAAGTATGACGTGACTGGAGCTCACAGGTCCTCTTGGCTTGCCGTAATATGTTGGCATCTGTACCACTTTGGAAGGTGGGACTAAGTTATTTAGGCCCTTAGGAAAATTCCACATGGAAGCTTCAGCGTGCAGTGGCCTACACTGACCTGCTGTGGGTGGGGAACAGGGTGACAAGGCAACAGCCTGTCTGTCTTCTGCCAAGGAGCAAAGCGTTTCACTTCCACTGAGCCAGTGGGCATCTGAAGGGGATGTGAACTTCCTACATCAAAACGTGGTGCCTGATGAGCAGAGCTCGCCCAGTATTTGTTTGGGTGGAGGTTTTAATCGGATCAATCTTTCAACATTTGCTTATGCAAGCAGGAAGACCTGACCGGTAACAACTGTGAAAATACACGTATATGACCTAACGTATGCACTCTATATGCAACCTTGGGATGTGAGTTCTATATGGGTAAAAAAAAATTACAAGCACAGGTACATAGGCATGCCATCATGTTGCCTTCTTTGCTGTGCATATTTTGGACTTCATTAGTTTCCGTCCACAAGTAATTAGATGTACAGTCCAGAAATACTTAAGAGTGCTCTACTTCTCCTATCACTTCGGATTCAGATCAGCTCGCTTGGAGCTCAGCATTTAGCGCAGTCTTCTGCAATTAAACAGCTCCCCATGGCATTTTACCACATGGTGTCATGCTGCAGCGCTGTTTACTTAATCGCCTTACTTTGCTGGATGGCAAGTGTTTCATTAGGAACTGTTAGGAATTTGTTATAATGCAACGTAACCTAATGAGGTCCTGTCTCCAGTCAGGACAGGTTTGCCTCACTGGCTGATACGATTACCTAGGTAAAGCCTCAGTATAAACTGGACTAGGCAGTCTTTTGTGCACACATTTTAAAATACAATTACGTTGTCACTAAGTGACATACCTGCAAGACTTGGTAAGATTCATTTCACATTCAGCTGTGAAACACTGCAAAAGACGTTTCATTTTAAAAGTTCAGGAAATTAATTTAACATGTAAACAGTAATTGTTTGGAGAAATACCATGGCTATGTAATATTAGTGTCATTCTTGGTTTATTGTGGTAAACTTAAATTCAGCATTGTGTTGTAAAGGCAGAAGCATGCTTTTAATTTGAACTATAAAAGTAAGTTGAAACATTGCCTTCCAGTAGTTGAATTGAGTCCTCATCTTTGATTTTACTAAGAGAAAAGTTAGTGGTGGGAATTGTTTCAGAGCATGTGATTCAAATTCATTCTTTGGCAAGAACCTTCATTCAGGGTTTAATCTAGAGTTTGGTACTGCTGACAAAGGTGAACTATAATTATTTGCCAAACAGCATTGAAATGGCACTTAAGTTAAGCACTAAGCACATGCTGAATTATTTGTATGAAGATAACCTGTGCTGTCAGTGCTACCCAACAGGAAAATGCTGTGGCTCCCCTATGAGGACCACAGGAATTTTCAGCTTTTGTTTCCCCATCCACCTCTGTTTTCAGGCTTGGTGTATATCTTTGAGTCAGCTTTACTGTATCTTAATAGGAATGAAATGCAGATTTCTAGGAGATTAAGGTGCTTGCCAAATGGGCAACTTAATCTTTTGAAATGTTTTTACATCTTAATAACTGTGTCCTCAAGAAATGGGATTTTTTCTCTTCCCCCCCCCCCCCCTTCTTTCCTTTTTGTTGAATTTTTCTTTTCTCTCTTTTGCTCCTTTCCCCTTTCCTATTGTCTCTTTGGAATTTGTTTCCTTGGTTGCAGAAGTTTTGTAACTGTGAATCACTGAGCAGCCAATCTCCTTTTGCACTATTTTCACCCCGTTCTGTGGCTTGCGTATTTACACTCTGATGTGCAACTTCATCTGTTACCGGCCTCCAACGCGCAGCAGAAGTGTCTCTACGCATGAAAAGGCCTTGGGAAGGACATCGACTACACCTCGGCGAGTTCCCCTCAGCGGCCCTTTCGTGTGTAAAGCTCACACAACCTGCTGCCGAGAGAAACGGGCTTGGCCAGTCCATTTCTCTCCGCAGCACACTCGGCATGCAGAGAGCTGGCAGGGCTGAGCTACAGAGAAACCGAAGTGACATGAAGGCCAGAGTATTCATCATCTGGGCCAGAGTTTGGCACCACTTAATGGCCTCTTTTTAAAAAACAAAACAAAAACCCACAAAACCCCGACCCCCAAACCCTTATTTCCCTCTGCCTGAGAGCTGCTAGCTTATTTTTTAGAAAAATATCTGAAGTATTTGGTGCTAAACTTCCTTTTAGATGAAAGTTGGAAGGAGCTTTACAAGATATGTGCAGAAATTAATGTTAGCGACAGATGTTTAAGCTTTACCTAAATGAGGCATTCTTTAGCCAGATGATATAGCTCGTTGTTATGCTGAAATACTGATCTAGAATTATGAATTCCTAATCCTTTCCTCAGGCCCCCACTGCTGGATTCCAGATGTGGAAGAGAATGTGTTAAAACAGCGCTGCCTCTTTTCCATCCCTCTGAGTTTCATTTCTTTCTCTTCTGTTCTGAACTCCATCTCCTCCTCTAAGATATGGTTTATTGAGTCACGATTCGTGAACGTCATCAGTTGTAAGCAACGCCCTGTCCCCGCACCCTGATTTCGATGACTGTATTTATACACAAAACTAACAGTTCTTTAGCAATTTGAACTCAAATTTTTTCTCTGCCCCATCCATTTCAACTAACAGATGCCTTTACTACTTCTGTCATAGTAATGCTTTTGAAGATCGATTAAAAAAGAAATGCAGAACGGGCTGATTGAAGTCGTATCAGAAGCATTAGAAAATGGGTATTTTGAGGAGTTTTCCTAGATGAAGGTGCTCCCAAACCTGAGGACAAATTGTTCATGTATGTATTTGATTCCAATTTAATTTGCAGACTGTAATAAAATTATATTAATAATTCTGAATTATTATTATTATTAGGAATACTTATATTTAATAATAGATATATTAGATTGCTATAAATTAGAATTTATTACCCAGAAGATTTTCCCTAAAACACCGGAAATATATTGGCTGCTCTAGCATAATGATAGGCTATGGATTCCTTCTTTTGATGCTGTTCCAGGGACTGGTTTGTAGGAAATCAGATGTATCACCACTCCAAGGACACCTTTGTGCTCATGTATGTGCACGCACACAGGTAAAGTAGGATTCGAGCGCTGTTCATATTCATTTATAGCCCATTCTGTAGCATGCTGCGTAGACTAAAGGAGTACATGATATATTTTTTTAACATACAGATTTACAGTGCTAGGTAACTGTCTGTCCTTTTGTTGCTTCCCAGTTCTTCCAGGGAAAAAAATAAACATGAAAAACAGATGGGAGAAGTACTCATTTGAGTTTCATATTGCGGTATGGATGGCCTTAAAAGGATTTTATAAATTTACGGCCTCTATCATCTGAAGTTCTGCTCTTTCATGGCATTACAATGGGTTGGCTGCAGAGTTGTGCATTACTGTGCTCTACTTGAGCTGTTTGGAATATTACTTTGAGAATTGGAAGGGCTCCGGGGTGCTAAAACTGATTATGAGATTTTTCTTTGCTTGACAAGATGAGCAGGTCCATGTGAAGTATAAGGCAGTTATGTGGATTGACGGCAGACAGGTTTCAATCAAAGAATCATGTTGTGTTTTGCTCATCTTTGAGGTGGGATGCCGGTGAAATTGAGTTTCAAGAGGATAATTACAGCCCAATCAAATCCTCAGGTTAAGTTTCATGACTTTTTTTATTATTATTATTTTTAAAGAGATTCCTTCCAGTGGTTCAGTGTATTCTGAGTTCTTCAGAAACTTTGTTTATAACTCGTCTTCCTGAAAATCAGAGTAAAAGGTAGTAAACTGAGCAAAACCTCCAACTGTCCAAAAATCTTAATTTTAAAAGTTCTAGTAGTTGAATAAAGTCAAAGGTGCCCAGTCCTTATTGGTAAATTTTTCCATCTGTTAGTGAATATTATTCTTCAGCATGCGTTTGGCAACAGTTTTGTGTGCTGATGCCCCTGTCAGGTGGGAGTCTCAGCAGGCTGGTTAAGGGATCCCAGCCCACCCCAGAGATAACCTTCCATAGTCAAGTACCTGACCTAAAAAATCAGGAGTTAACTCTACAAATGGGGACTGGTTTGAGTAGTAAAATAATCTCTTTAGCTAGGCAGGATAAGCCCTGAGACCAGGCAAAGCCCTTTTAGGAACTTATAGTTATACATTCCCCAACAATAACACAACATTCACAATTCCCCTGGTACCATCATACCATTTATTGGTCTCTGACCACAGAGGCTGGGTAAGGGCTATGGCTTTTCTTACTCTACTTTCTTGAGAACCGTTTGCTGCAGTCCCTGGTTTTCATTTGTATGCTGGAAAGTCTCAGTTCAGGCTCCTGTTGCTTGAGCTGTCCCTCTTGCCAACTGCTTTGCACTTCCAAGTTGAGTCAACTCAAACTGCTTCACTGGGGATTGGGTTGGGCTCCTGCTCAGCCCCCAAATCCAGCTCCTCACACAGCAGGGTTGTCCTTTCCAAACCTCCCTGGAAGACTTTCTGGTGCAATGGGAGTACTCCAGGCAACAGCCAGACAATCCCCTCCCTCGGTTATGGATCGACTGACGTCTCCCACTGAAGTCCCCAGTAGCTGGCATCCCACCTCTGCCCTCTGGGGTGTTTATCCCATCCTCTTTACTGGTGTCGCACATTAGTACAAGTTATTTCACAAGGGGGGGATCCTGCATGAAGGTGCTCCTCACTCTAGTAAGGCTGCAAGTGATGCTTTAGCTTTTGATACTGTAACACACAGTTCTGTCATTTAAGACGTTCCCGTTACTTTTTTTGGTCGTAACTGTGCTTTTGTTCTGAGCTTTTTCTACTGTTTCTTCTTCTCTTATTCCTACTTCTTGAATTATACCATATCTGAGTTGTAGAAAGCTGAGTTTTAACTCTGACATGTAACTGGTGTGATTCAGCAGTGCCCTGGTATATGAACTGATAAGTTTTATTATGTTCACTTCTGGTCTGGAAACCAAACTCCCAAGGTGCCTTTGAAGGA
The DNA here is from genome assembly GCA_020745775.1 of Theristicus caerulescens. Taxonomy (NCBI): domain Eukaryota; kingdom Metazoa; phylum Chordata; class Aves; order Pelecaniformes; family Threskiornithidae; genus Theristicus; species Theristicus caerulescens. The sequence continues at coordinate 119,984,904 of CM036561.1, read as the reverse complement.
AATTCTATTAAATCCCTTGAAAAAAATTTTGTTGCTCGGAATGCCATCGTTGTTCCTTTTGTACACACAGAAGCACTGTTCATGTACAGAAGGTGCCATTGAGCCAGCTGAGTGCTTGCCACCTAACTTGAGGAGAAAGCGAGGGGTTTTGAAACCAGACTAAAAGAAAAAAATGAGCTGCTCGTGCTCAGTTACGCATGCCCTCTGTTTGGGGCTTTGATCTCGCCGCAGCCGAAGGCAGCCCCGCTCTCGGCTGACGCCCTCCCAAGCACGTGGCTCTGCCCCTTCTGTGCTCCAGGCCCGGTGCACATGGGAGCTGTTTCACACTGCTACGTCAGCAGAGAAGTGTTAAATAAACATGAGATTTTCCAATAACCTGCCCCAAACCAGTGGGATGGGAGCCTGGCATGCTGTCTACAATAGACAGAGAAACTTCTGGTATCTGTGTATGACGATGGGAACAGAAACACATCATGGAAAATGATCCATGAAAAGATCATGGAAAATAATGTAGCTTTTCACTTTTACATCATCTAAGATGGTTGACATTAACCCTGGGACAAACTGCAATTGAAGCGTAGCAGTTAAGATCCAGTTTAAGCAATTTTGATGTTTTTCTTCCAAATTCATTGTTTGGCACTGTGTAATTCTTTAATACAAAGCAGTTGTTTTCATTTTTAATGTTAGTTACAGGAAAATTTATGATGTATTTGTACTTCTCTGCAAATATTCAAGTGCTCTTCTGGAAGAAGGTATGCAATAAATAACGTTGCTTCATACACAGAGTGGACATTAAATCATTTAATAGTATAATAAGAAAGCCTTGAACTAAAATCCTTGTGGACTTTCTGAAGGTTTTTTTTTTTATTAGATTTTCCAATATTATGTTCTTTAATGGAAAAGTTTTCCTTCTCCTAGTATATATTCTGTCTTATCTTAAAATTAAAATATGGCAAAATATTTACTGTAACTACAAAACAGATATACAGAGGAGAGAAAATATGTGTATATAACATCATTATGCTATAATTTAAAATATTTACATGTCTTTTAAGAATACTGGCAAGTCTGAGTGGCTGACAATATATAGCGGTGCCTGTGTTAGCTCAAGTTTGCAAATACCAAAATCAAGAAATAGCTTTTTTTTTCAGTTTCCAGTGATCACTCTGAATTACTTTGAACTCACAGTTTCTCAGAAAATGGGTGGTTGCTTTTATTTTTCAGTGCTACTGTTGCATAAAAAAAAGACTATAGTTTTCTCCTCAAGTAGGCTTTACAGCTGCCATGTGTGTTTTAAGTCTAAACTGATACAGATGCATATTCAGCAAGGACTGAGTGCAGGACTGATGGACTGACAGTACCAAAGCCCTTGAGCTGAAGGAGTGACTTCATTAGCTGGTGTCACTGACAGCCTTTTATGATCATCTTAGGCCTCATCCCATCGAGCGACCATTTTACACACCCCGACTATCACCCTTGCAGCCCCATTCTAGCACACTAACAATTCATTGCAAGTCCTAAGCCTTTCTTAGGGACATCCTCAGGCTCTGAAAAGTGCATGTAGGGGATATAATTGTAGATGTGAAATTTTTGTGTTTCATTTGTCTCAATGACTCAGATTAAATGTCATGTGCGCAAATAAAAATATACGTTTGTCTGTAGCTGGCTGTTTTTCCGAGTTTGCAAGTCAGGCTTCGTGCTTTCTAACCAGCTAACTATCATCTCCCTCTCCGGCTTCAGATGAAATACTGAAGGTATGTAGCTAAAGATAGGAGGAGTGATCTTCAACTTGTCACCCTTCAGGATAAAATCGCACTTACAGATTTTGAAAGACTGGGAATCAAAATAATGTTTCTGCTTTGTTTCCAACAAGGGGAGAAGTCCTCTGTCCGTTACAGAGAACCTGGCCCCAGAAGCGGTGCAGGTAACCATTTCTCCCCTGCTCTCCAATGGAGCAAGGCTGGCATTGGATTCTGTCCGTGCATCGCTGTATAAAAATACCATGTCGGAAATTATCAGAATGAGATCAGATTCTTGGTCTGTAGGGATGACATGTCAGATGATGTGAAATTTCCAGTGAAGTAACTTGTATATCACGCAGCGAGATATGCCTGCATACATTCTTGTGTACGGTGCGAACACCCACGGATCCGCTTTTATTGCCTGCTTCCCTTCAGCTGAGATTCTGTGAAATCCCACAAAGGAGGGCAGATTTTATGACTGGATTTTATTTTATTGCTTCTGCTTGTGCATTTGCTCTCTGTGTTTTTGAACTTCCTATGTATATCTGTGTATGGTGTTAGAAATTGGGGAATAAATTTGCAACTAGTCTTGAAGAAACCTTTGCAGTGCAACGCTTTGGTTCAGGAAGGCTTTTTGGTCATGTATTTGCTTTTATGAAAAAGCGGAAAGAGGTTGAAATACTTATAGAAAATATTCTGGTGAGAATTTATCTTGCGCTTACTGTTGATTTTAAGCTGTGGTTAACAAAACCATGGTGCCTTACACAGCACAGCGGCTACTTCAGCCATACACATTCACTCTTTCAAGATATTCCACCAAGAAGATTGTTGTTGTTGGGGTTTTTTTTATTTCTGTGTCTTTTAGTCCCCTCTTTGTACTGAAAATGTGGAGTGTGGTATGTTTGAATTCCTTTGCTCCCTGGAAATGTTAAAGCCATTTGCCATTCTAACTGATCCCTGCTTGGAGTGTTTCATTACTGACGCAATCTCGAGGTGAGCATTATAAAGTGAAGTATTATTCTTGATCTTACTGCGAAGCAGTGGGGAGTCAAACTGCAGGCAGCCAATGTCAAAATCGCCTTTTCTAAAGGATTTCTTTTTTTAGTGTGAGGGTGAAGTGCATTTAAGGCTGTGTTTGCTGATCTTGAAGCTTGGGATGTAACGAGTAAAATGACAGAAGAATATGACCTTGCATAGAACGAGAGGGATAAAATCTACGTGAGCTTTGGGAATAATGGAAATGAGGCACAGTCCAAATGAATGAGACCTTTAAAGGTTGCCTTTCCCTTCAAAAAGGTTTTTGATACAATATGAAGCTTCTAACAAACCCTTAAGAAAAGACAATTACAGTACTATCCATAGGGTTCAGAATTCAAGGTGTTCAGATGGGCTGCAGTTTGACAGCCATTGAAACCATTTCCCATTTCATCTACTTAACCAGAATGAAAGAGTGTTTTCTTGCTCTTAGTATGTAGAATATTTAGTCATTAATTTGGTTTTATACTGTTTTCACTGCTGAGATTTGAGCATATTGTGGAAAATTAATTATCTTAGCGCATACCGTACTTATGAAGTATTGATTTGCCTGTTACAGTTATAGAAAACTGTACCTTTTTTTTCCTTTTAAATTGAATTTATTTCTTCAGAGGAGTTAGACTGGAAAATGCCGCATGAAAAGCCAGTATTTTGAAAAGCAGTGTGTCTTGAGTGGGTTTTTTTGAAGGTAATTTGAAATATTTTGGGTAGCTTTCACAACCACCTCTTGTACTGTATCAGTCCCCAAAGAAATTACGCAGTGCATCTTCAGCCGTGACAGAATGAGGAGTGATTATGTGCAGATTTGAAAGACGTCGACGAGGGCGTACAGTGAGGGCCCCGTCTGAGGAGAGGCAATTCAACAGTTTCCCTTTGGTAGCTTAGGCCCTACGAGAGGATGTCCTTCATGACTAAAGTAGCAATGAGGTTTCTGTGAATAGTCACATTTTTTACACTCAATTACGTTTTTTTTACTCTGCTGGTGCAGCTGCCTTTTGCTTTCTCTGCAGTCTTCTTATCCCTGATTTTCATCATGTTCAAAGCTTCTTCCTCTGTCCCTGCCTTCATGTAACTGAACTGATTTTTTTTTTTTTTTCCTTTCATTCTAGAGTTGCTGATTTTGGAAAAGGGACAAAGAGAGATGGGGGTGGGAAGGCGGTTGGCTGGCTCGGTACATGGGGGTTTTTTTGGTGTGGCTTTTTTGGTTGGGGTTTTTTTCTTTTCTTTTTTACTTTTTTCATAATCCCCATTTTCTTGGAACCAAAGTCAGTAGTTTTAGGAAGTGCAGAAAAAGATACGTTTGCATTAATTCTTCTGTTATCTTTTTGCTCTCTATGCCAAATTTCTCTAAACACCTCTCGTGACTGGCACCAGTCGCACACTGGTGCTCTTCTTGCACATCCTTTTGTAGTTACTCTGCCACTGTGTGTAATAAACCCTCCCTCTCGCCCCATCTCCGTGCCGTGCTTTTCCCTTCTCCTTTGCTACCAGATTTCACTTGTGATTTCTTTAGCTGACATATGAATGCTCAGAATTTCAAAACAGCCCACAGCTGCAATTAGCCATTTGTCAAGGTGTGCAGGAACCAACCGGCCTCCTCGCTGCAGTTAAGTCATTCCGCTGGTCTGCTGACACACCACAAAATTATCCTCTTAGCTCGATGAATGAGAAAAGTCCCATAGCAATAGAAGCCTGGCTGGGTAATATCTAAAAAAACCATTGTGTGCATTCACCTTCCCCTTCCACCCAAGGCAGAGTTGTTTTTCCCTTTCATCTTAGTGTTTCTGAAGGCAATAAAAGCTTTGTCCACCAGCAGTTATAAATTTCTGGTGTGCCACACCCCCAGTTCAGTGCTATTATGTTTAGGCTTGTACGGCTGGAACCCCACGAGGCGTTTTCAAGTATCTTCTCCATCCAACTCAAGCAGTTCTCATCACTCCAGAAATGTCTTTCTTTAGCTTTTAGGACAGAAGAATGAGCTCCCTTCAGAGCTTAATATACCTCTGCTTCACACAGAAGCTGAAGGGGTGCTGAGGTAATGTAATGAGAGCACAAGCAATCCGAGTTGGAAGTAAAATACATTTTCTCTGTGATGTGCTCAACCTTTTTTTGCCCTGGGGCTTAAAAACTGAAATCTACTCTTTAATTTAGCGTTCTCCGCCTGTACACTGAAATGCCGCTAATGATTCGAGAGAGTTAACAAGAGGGTAGCAAAAATGATACGTCGGATGTGTCTGAAACCATAAAAATTGTAGAGGCAAGACAATTTGACTCATGTCAATGGATTTTGAAAATATAATTTTCTGTCTACTGGAGGCCAGGGAAGAGAACATACTGAGTTCATTTGTGTCACAGTATTTTTACAAACTCCTTATTAAATCAAACTTGAAGTAAAGGTTCATTTTAACAAGTTAGCGTGCTATTACCCTTATTTCTTTAGACTGGCAAAATAGAATAATTTTCAAATTTAAAAATAGTCTAAAAAATCTAGATCGCTTCAAAACAGAGACATATTTTGTTGAGGGGTTTTTTTGTGTGTGTGGTGGGTTTTTTCCTTTTTTTTTCTGTAGAAGCAGTGCTCGTGGGGAAAAGGCTGGGATTTGTGATTCACTAGCTCAATTATTCTTATGAACGCATCATGTGTGTCAGTTCTGATTTTTTTTTTTTTTCATTTCTTTCCATGAGCTTCTACTGGGCAAGCTTGCCGTGCGTCATGAGCGCAAGGGCACGTGTTCCAAGGAGATTAATATCCGTTTCCAGGAACATGGCAACTTCTCATGATTTGTGATTCATAGAGGTGGCTATTTACACCATCTCAAAATGCTGAATAGGGCATCTATTATTTAACCTGTCTAATTTTTTTTTAATGCTGTAAAGAAGTTAATTTATTCAGTAAGATAGCTGCTTTTCATGACACTAACATCTGTTTCTGAATGATATCTTCAGCTCTGCAGTGCAACTTAAATCTACTTTGGAGTTGGAAGCTAATGCATGTTAGTGATGGCATACGATGCAATTTTAAGCTGTTCGTGTGTATTTAAAATAAGATTGATTTACAGTAGTTTCTTTCCCAGGGAAGTACAACTTAAACTAATTCTTAATGATCCAAATGCATTTAAAACTGGTTCATAAAATCCTCAAAAACACAAAACTCTCCAGTCTTTCAAAGCCAGTTTACTCCAGCATCACCGTCATGGCTAAAAAAGCACGCTTTCCTGACAACTGACTGTTTGGTCGGCTTGTTTTTTCTTGGTATTGCCTTTACTTAGCTCACAAAATGAGACAGAAAAATACATTACTGCAATATATTCTTTTGGTGCAAGTCAGCTGGAGATGCACTTGGGAAGATACATTTCTCAGAAAATCGGTGTGTTTCTTAACAGAAGGCTGCAACTAAAAGCAAACCCCACACCAGCCTGTACACAACTGTGCACCGTGTGGGCATTTGGGGTGTGCCGCCAACGGCCCTAACACCGCTTCACCCCTAAGCAGACCCTGGCTGGCTTCTAGCAGCATGGGCTCAGCTCAGGAAATGTCCTGAACTTTGCCCTCAGCAGAAAAACAATTTTTTTTTTTTTTTTTTTAAGAAATGCACTCTTGGAGGCTACTCCCTTCCTGGGGCTTATATTCTGTTGGTCATCATATCTATTCCCTGTCTCCTTCCAGTTAGGCTGAGAGCCTTTTCAGATGCAGCAAAGCCTCCATTTTCTGGGAGTGGGAAGAAAAAAGGAAGAAAATGAAAAGCCAGTTAATCAGGCAAGAGATGCTCGAGGAAAGGCAGCGCATCTAAGCTTTTCTCCTGCACTGGCTGGCGGGGATCGTTATTGCAGATCCTGGTTTTGGAGGGGATATTGCAAAGGTAGGAGCGCAGGATGCTCAGCACGACGGACGATGCTTTGGGAGCACCGGCTTGCCTGGTGACTGCCCAAGTGGTTAATTTTGCCCCGCAGCTGGGGTTGAATCTGTGTTAAATTGTGACCAGCATTTTACAGATTCACGATGTGATGGAAACGGAGTCAAACGTCGTATTAGATCACGTTGTCAAGGCAAAGTGAAAAGTGTATCGGTGCTATCCGATTAACGGCATAGTAAATTGAATGTTAAGTCTAAACAAAATTTGCTTTGGTCCCTAATTTTGAGCATACCTTTATTATTTTTAATGGATTGAAGCTGACAGGAGATTTGTGTAAGAAGATTTTCCATAATTCTAATGAGAATCTGAGTCCTTTGTCAGCGCGCGACAAAATCCTAAATCATTCACGGAATTTAAGATGGTGTTAATGTTATCCAAGATTATTTACAGAGTATTTTTAAATGGCTAAATGTTTCTTCGTCATGTATTGGAGACATTCACAGGCTTATACGTGCTCTTGCTGATCGAGGTGGCGAATGTACCCAAGCCCATCAGCCTTCGCTGTTACAGATGTGCTGGGCAGGCTGTCACCACGGTATTAATAATTATTCAGTGACGACGCAAAATGGCAGCCTTCAAAACCCGTGTGTAGGTGCTGTCACGGGCTAGACACAGCTTTGAGGCGGGAGAGTTTCCATCCATTTAATTTTTTGTCAATGAAGCAGCTTTTAATCGCTGATTCTGGTATTGAGAAGTAAAAGCCACCCTGGGACGGCTCCCTTGTGTGACCTGGCTGTGAGGGACGCGGGGAGCAGCCCCGTTCGCCCCCATCGGCGTCCCCGCGGTGGGTGACCGGATCCCCCCCGGGCGTCTCTCCGGCAGCCGCCCCTGCCTCCCCGTGGCCCTGAGCACTCGCGAACACCCCCGTGGGCGGCCCGCTGCTGCCACACGGACGCGGGCCGGGCTCCGGGCCGGCCCGGCCGCCCCTCGGCCCCTCTCCGTCCCCGCTCGGGGCGCCTGCGCGGCTTCTCCTCAGCGCCTTTCCCGCCCCCGCCGTTGCGCAGCGGCGCCCAAGCTCCGCCCCCGGCGGGTTTTGGCGGGCGGCGCGGTTGTTTGGTCTGGGGGGGATCCGGCTGGCACCGGCCGGGGCCGCCTCCCGCCGGGGCCCCCGGCACCACAGCCCTGCCGGGCGCCCCCGAAGCAGCGTGGGTGCTGCGCCGAGTCAGGGGGGTGGCGGCTCTGGAAGCCCCCGAGACAGCAAATACTGCGGTAACTGTGAACGCAGCGGGGCCGGTGTCAGTAACCTGGCTGCGGTGAGCCTGGCGGGCAGCGCTGTGTGCTGTGCTCGGGCCGTGCTGAGAAGCGGCAGAAGGCCCGATGAAGGAAGCCAGATGAGAGCTTTCCAAACCCAAAAAGCAAAAGCAAAAACCCTCGAGGTCTTCTCCACGGTGCCTCCTCCCACCCGGCCCCAGACACCTGCTGCCCGTGCTGTGGTGGCTGCCCTGGGAATGGCGGCTTGGCCGGCCTCAGCAGTCCCACAAGTTGGGTTTTGTGCAAAAAGAAGCACACCAGGCGTTTCTCTCAGTGAAGGGCAGCAGCAGCTAGGTGTAGTTGAGGTATTTATCTTGACGGCCATTCCTGCAGATACCTGCTCTTCTCCCAGCAATTACTGAGGTGTAGTAACCAGGCCTAGCTTGGTTAACTCCTCCTCATGCCTGTGGGGATAATTGCAACATGCTGTGTGTAGCTGTGAGCAAATGGGAACTTCTGCAATGGCAAAAAGTACTGTATGGAGTATTTAATCCTTCTTACATATGTAGCCTGTTTTCAATAAGTTTCTCAAGGCCTTTTCTGTGTTCTTTGAGCATATGGGCACTGCTGAAATAACATATTAAGAAGGAAACACAATTTTCCTGCTGCCTCGGTAGTAGGCTTCAATTTCTGGGGTTCGTAGACTTGTATAAAATTTATCTTATCTGCGTCTCATGATCTGGTGACTATTTAGTAATAACGGTCACCCACACAGTGTGCCGGGACACCATGCTGTTTGGTAATGAGAACTCCTGGAGCTCTCTGAAGGCACCAATGAATCTTCATAGTGCCAATTAAAAAGGCCATTAGAAATACTGTCCGTAGCCATCAATCCTGCCTAGGTACTCTTTCTCCAAGAGGTGCATGTGTAATGCACTCAGATTTGCACGCATATGCGTACTCTTTTTTTTTTCCAGGTCAATATGACCTGGCAGAGCGATTGGGCAAAGTATATTGGCAGCGGCAATGAATTTATATTCTGTCTTACATCATATTATAGTTAGATCCCAAATTATTCCAATCTGTTAGATCTTAAATCAGGTTTTGTTTTTGTAAGTAGGGCATAGTTCTTCATGCAGCACAGTTACACTCAAGCTCTCATTGGAGTTGTACTGCAGTATTATCAGGGTATGATTTTAAGGCCAACATTCATTAAATCCTTTCAGAACAGGGACTTTATTGTGCCAGTTTGGGTCTCCAAGCACTCCAGTAATATATATAATTGTGGGTGGAGCAGGTAGCATTTTTACCTTACATTGTCTATTACTTCTCATTTTGAATTCTTTTTGTCAGCTGCTCATAAATTCTTCATATTTCACTTGTTTGAATGGAAACGTTTGTATACCCATTGTGTGTCCTGGCATCTTTTTCCATTTGAAACCAGTTGAAGCATTTATGAGGCCAAGAGTAAAGTAGAATGCTGTTTTGTCCATATTAAAACAACAAAAAAAAAGTTTTTTATTAGGAAGCAGAGCTCATGCTTTGAGCAAGGATTTGAAAATTCTTAAGGGGTTATGGTTTTTGTCTTTTCTTGTAAAACATCTACCTAAGTTGTTCAAAGTTACAAGGCACTGAAAACCCGTATTGTCTCATGCTGAGCAGAGGGGTTAATGTTCTAGTTGTGTTCTGCAAGAGGAATGGAGCTGGATGGGACAGATCTGTAATAAGTGCAGCACCTTAATCAAGAATCTGGAATCAACTCAGGATTTTTCTCTGCTGTTAGCAAATACTTTATGAAACACAGTAGCAGATATGTATGTTATTGTCCTGTTATCACAGAAGATAATCTGCTACCTCTGTCTTTTACTGCTATTGCTTAGATACCAGATTTTTGATAAATGGATCTTTGGAATTGATGCTATGCCTGTCGGCATCAACATGATGGAATATCAGTTTGGCTTTGCAGTTTACATTAAAATAAAAAAAAATCCGAACAACCAGTTTACATTAAAAAAAAAAATCCAAACAAACCAGTTTCAATCTCTTTTTCCCAGCCTCCAAACCCCAGAAATTACATGCAGAAACTATGCGTTAAAAGGTCAGAGAGTTAAAATCAGTTGTGGGCTTTTGCTTAAGTCTTTTGCTTTGTACATGAACGTCATAATTCAGTTTTTAACAATGTGATCATAGAGCCCAAAAGATTTTTTTGATTGCAGAAGATGATACAGCTCTAGGAATCAGGCTTGTGTTGTGAGGGAGCGCCCTGTCTCCTTTTGTTGCCAAAATCATGAGGTGGGAGTCTTGTGAAGGAGAAGAGGCAAGCCTGTTACTTGTCTCGTTGCATGGCCACCATCGTTGTCTCCTCGGTGGAGGACCTGGCATCATCGCATCAAGCAGACAGCACCTGCCAGCGTCCCCGTTCCTGGAGCGAAGAGACAGAGGCCTGGGCAGCTACAGTTCTTACAGCTGCCGCTGAAATCAGGGGAGCGACGGTCTGAACCCCATAAAACGCTAAAAAGTGCTGAATACCCTTAGCGGGTGGACCTGCCAGCTTTTCACATGGGCATCCAAGGATCTCGGAGTCAATTGACCTTCATCTCGCTGTGCCCTCCTATCCAAGTTTTATCCAGGAGAGGATAAAATGCCTTTGTCAGCTGGGAGTGGGAGAGTTTGCAAACAGCAAATAGCCTTGTTTTATTTTAAGTAGTCACATGCTAGCGTGCTGAGAACCATGAAAAATAGGATGATATTAAGAATTTTGCATTCAGAGCAAAATCCAGAGGGTGTTACAAGACAGCCAGAAACGACACTGAAGCCAGTTATTAACTAGCTTCCTTTCATTCAGCGGGAGCCCGTGTTTGTCATTTATATGGGGGCAGAGGGAGGATGCAGCTTGTGAACAAATGTTGGGAGTTTAAAAGGGTGAAATTTCAAATGAGAGTCTTTGTAATAATAAAGGACCATAAGGCTTGTATCTGTTAAAAGCAAATTTAAAAATGAAGCCTCTTTCCTGCCCTTCAACTTAAAATCTTATGATTATCTTAAATCCCAAAACGTGGCTTCATTGTTCATTTCCTTCTTACCAGAATGTAAAATAACAGGAGCTTGAGGTTTTAGTGTATTAAAAAAAAAAGTAATCCTTTTTCATTATAACTTCTGGTAGTGTTTTAATTAAAGGTATTAGGAGAACCATCATGTGCAACACATTTTAATATTCTTATACAGTGTGCTAGGAGTATCTAAGAAAGGGATTATGTGCATAACTTGTTCACTCACAGTGAAGTAGACTGGATTTTGTTATTCTTGACTGTATCACCTGCAACTTGATGATGTATTTTTACGTGGCTAAGAGGAAGAATGTCTTTGTGTGTGTTCTTTGTAGTTCATAATCTATTTAACAAATTTAGACTGTTTTTAGCAAAGTTCAGTGTTGTTTCTTCATACTGAGAGAAACCTCATTAAAGGCTACATAAAATTTTGACAAGCAGTTAAAGAGAAGACCAAGAAAGTTATTTATCTGGTTTTGTGAGTGACTTTCATTTCTTCCTGGTTTCGCCCCACCACTGTTGCCCACCTCCCTCCCACGTGTGCCCTCATAGCGTGTTTCAGCCTGTACTTGTGTGTGCCACCTTCAATGAAGGATTTTGAAGATTCACTCTGACGGGCCGTGCTGTTCTGTCGGAATCATATGGTGTTATCTGCCTGCCTTCCTGGGCTCACGCTGCGCTGCCTGAGCGGCAAGGTGCTCCCCTTCTGCAAATTCCATGAACTTAAAAGGGTAATCCGACAGAATTCTTTGCAAGCATCCTCTGATCTGGTGATTGACGTTTTATGCCAGTATTTTTTCCTTTTGTGTTCTTCTCAAAGAGTTTGCATTGTGTCACTACCCTGTAAAACTGGGTCTGAAGTCTGTTACGGCAATGATGGTGAGCAATACAGAGGGATGTACGAAAATTGCACTGGTTGCTGTTTAGAGTGAATGGTTTTGGGGTTTAACCTCCAACATTTTGAATGAGAAGAGGATGGAGGAAGGAATTGGGGAGTCCGTCCCCAGGAATTGTCATGTAACATGCATTTGTATAAATTTTGAAAAGTGTCAGGTTTTAGGGAGATGTTTTCAAAGTAGAATGGTGTTTCCACCCACTCCTTAGCCTCGGTGTAAGACAGGAGTGTCACTGCTTTTAACAGCTGCCAGTGCAGCTGACCTGGGTTTGAATGGAAAGATCTTGTTGATTGACATTTAAACAAATTTGTTTACATGCCATGTGGTCCCAGTGGACTTCTTGAGATCACCAGATGCCTTGAAAAGCCAAAGGCTTTGGCCGTTACAAGGAATTTGTGCCATTTTTGTGTTTATCCTTTGTAGTATTGTCTTCCTCCAGGAGATCTGATTCACTCCTAAGGTATTTTTAAGTGAGTCTTCTTACTTTCATATTCATTTTTTTTAAAAAAAAGTTAAACAGGTGTCTATATTCAGCTGAAATTACTGGATATAAGCACATAAAACCAATTTATCAGGTGAAGCAGGGTTACTGTTCAGAGACGGGTGTCCCCCTGAAACAATAGCATTTGCTGGCTTCTCTACTTGGACAAGCGGAAGAGTTGTGTGGTTTTGCTACTGTTGTGCTCTTTTTGAACAGTTAGTAAATAATGTCAGTTAACTTTTTTTTTTTGAGTTGTTTAGCTGAGAGCTGATTGACCAGCCATTCTGAAAGCAGATGGGAAAATCTATTCAGGTGCCCCTTTTTTTCTTGTTTTTTTAAGTCCTCAGGATCTCACCTAATTACAAGGTGTGTGAAGTGCCTGCAGCCTAATTCCTTTTACCCAAACAAGTAACATCCATTCAGGAATCTGGGTGTTCCTCGCATGTTTTCCCCAGATGAATGGATCTCAAGTTTAGTTAGCAATAATACAATAAATCTAAATTTATATTGCTGTGAACATATGAAAGGGAGCATAAAATAAATTCATACTTCTTCCCATCTGTGCTTGGTACAAGCATTGGTACACTCATAATGAAAATTAGGTCCAAGTGTTTCATCAAAACCAAAATTTTGTAATTTCTTATTACACAAAAGCAAAGTATTTATCTTGCAAGTGTTTGAAGGTTTATAGAGTCCATGTGAAGAAATTTCTGCCCATTAATGCACATTATTAATGAATGCCTCTGGTTCATTTGGGATTTTTGTATATAGGAAACAATATTAAGAAGCTTGCGTGTAAGAATTTTTCTAAAGTGTCTGCAACAGTATTTACTGAAGTGTAAATGTCCTGTGGAGGTTTTGCAACCTCAGGAGCATTTCAGCAGAAAGCCCAAGGTGAATTTTTATAGAGCGTACTTTGGGTGTCTCAACTGATTGTAACATTAAATAGCTAGAACATAATGTAAATAATAGAATTATTTGAAAAGTTACACAGATAGATGTTTTTTATAATTTCTATTTGGTGAGATATAAAATGACGCAGTATGTGGGCTAACGTCACTGTGCTTAGCTGTGTCGGTTCTGCTGCACCATCTAATTGATCTGAGAACAGAATATACAGACGTCTCCTTTTCAAAGTGCCCTCAGTTACATGGTTTCACTCTACTGGAGAATGCGTGTGTGTGTACTCAGCCACAGGTGGACCCTTTTTCTCAGACATCTCAAAAGATGAAACTGGAATACCAGTAATTTTTGATTACATGGCCATTGTAATCTCTCAGTTATTAGCAGTTTGGCAGCCATCGAGAGCAGCTTTTGCAGCACCTTCGGTCATTGAGTGAACTGAAACTCTTGGCTTGACAGAAGATTTCAGAGAAGCCCAGAGAGCCGTGTGGGAACTGGTGCAAAATCCCAGATAACTGGCAGGAACGACCCCCCCGCTAGGTGTCAGGGGTCCCTACAGCGAAGTTAAGCACACTTTTCGTTTCCTTGTCAATGAGATGAAAATGGAGCCGTTTCCCTGAGAAGGTGGAAGAAAGTGGCTGCACAGCGTAATAGCATTTTGCAAGAGCAGTGGCGAGGGTGCCGCAGGAAGCGGGAGGGCACACTGGTGTCTGCCACCTCCACGACTGCACAGTACGTGTAGGCTGCTGTTGATAGAGGGGCAGCCAGGTTTTAAAAAGAAACAAGTAGTGGGGAAAGCATATAGCTCTCACCGAGTTTATTTCCTTTATTCCTTCTGCACAACTAAGGGAAGCCTTTGATACTTCCCTCCTGGCAAAAATGTTTGTCCAGTTTCTACCGCCTCGCGCGCTTTCTTTTGATATGTTGGGCAAAGTGAACAGGCGTAAAATTGAAGCAGGGACAGAAGAGGGGAAGAGAAAAGGAAGGACCAGTCCTAGAGAGCGAGTTATACAATGCTAGCCCTTAAAGCCTAGAAAAAACCTCTTCAAAATTGCTGAGTACGAAGCAAACATCGCCTGGGTCAGCTTTCCAGCGTGACAGCAATAAACACGTGACCAATAATTCAACCCGACAGAGGAGGCGTTCAAGAATACAAATATCCCGAATGCTCTGTTCTGCTTATGCACCTAAAATGCAGTACGTACGCCCGGTCTTCCCTGACAGCGCGCTGTCTCTGCCGTCCTCCCATTTGATGAGCATCTTCCATGTGAAAGCGCAGCCTTTCTGATCCCATTAGAGAAGAGAGGCTCTGTCTCTGCAGTCCTTTTTGCAACCTGTGCACTCTGTGAAGCACGCCATGCGTGGGGGATTTGTTAAGAGATGCATTGGGACCTAACATGTCACAGGCTGACTTGTTACGGATGAAACCCCGGTGACAGAAAGGATTAGCTGCAACCGAGAGATAAAAACAAGAAGTCATATTTTTAAGGAAGATCGTGGTGTAAAATTTTGATTATTTATTGGGCAAGAAGATAGTCAGGGCTTTGTGTTATGAGAGATTCCGTACCCTAGGAAACTGGCAGCGAATTCAGTCCGGTGCTGCCAAACTGTACTTCAGAATCTGAGGTTTCATATGAAAAAGGAGAAAAAAAGCAAAACAAACAGAAAACCCTCTATACCCTGCAGCTGCAGAGAAAATACTCAGAAACTCACTGTGACCAGAGTTGTGTTCTTGTCTGGAGTCAGCGATCAGCTTGAAGCAATACCTTTGAGAAGAGTGAACTGTGCTGGTCAGTTCAATGCATGTGAGCTATGAAGTCTGACGTGTTTACACAGCAGCTAGCTCATTTCTCTGCTTTTTTTTTGCAAAAACCTCAGTGCAACGCATGCTGTTTGAGAACATATTTGCTTGGGACAGAAGAAGAGAACCAGAAGGAAGGTTTATTATTTTTCATGTAAATTAGAATTAAAGTTAAAACTTCCCTTCCTCTCTTCTTCTCCCCTCACCCCCCTTCCCAAAAAAAAAGCAACTTTTCAAATTGTGGGGAAACAGAGAAACAAGGGATATTTTCTTTGCCCACCGGAAAAAGCTTTAGTCATATCCGGACTCTTGAAAAAATCAAAACAAAACCCCCTTCTTCCCACTAACTCCTACATTCTCCTTAGTGCCATATGCCCCAACTTTACAATTACCCAGCTTTTAATGCATTCCACTTCTGCTCTGACAGCTAGACAATGTACAACAGTTGCACAGAGTCAGAAGGCAAATCTGTGAAGCACAAAGAATAAAGAGTTTGGTGACAGTTTAAAACAAATGTAGTGAACATGGAAGTAAATAACATAAGTAAAACTGGATGCTGATGGTATTTTTTCATTTCTGTATGTCTGTCTAAACCTCCTGTCTCCAACGCACCTACACCGTACTGTGAATTTCCCTTTAGGCATCAGCTCCGCTGAATTTACATTTCGCAGGCTGCAAAATACAGGGGATCTTGTACCTCGTGCTCGTGATCACCCTGAGGAACCTGTTAATCAGTGGAACAATTGCATGGTTATATGGCTCGCGTCGTGTTTGAGCATTGGAGCTCAACATTAGAAAAGCACTGTAATTGCTAATAATTAGTACTGGGTAAGCCTCACAAGGTTTACTTAAGAGTCCCCTCATGTCAGATTCATATCCAAAGCGTATCTGAAGTATCTGAACCGTTTAAGGATCTGGGAGGTAATACTTTGTCATTGTGTAAGGCAGAAGACCTGTGTATGAAAGGGCAGGGGGATTGTGAAATAATTACTGGCTCTGCATTTAATTTGAGTCAATGAAAATGCCAGAATGATTGAAGTGTTTATGGTGAAGATCAAGGAGTTAGATTGTTATAGGGTAATCAAAACCAGGGACATCTTTCTTAAATTTTTTAGTATTTCTTAGGGAGGAGATAATGGAGGACTGTGAAAGTATGGGAAGGGAGTGTTGGAAGGAAAATCGGGATCAGAGGTCACACCTGTGTGAAGCGATGGTTTGAAAATAACAAGTAAAAATAGAAATATGTTTCACTTGACGGTGATGAATGGGTTCCTTGACCTGAGGAGGAAGACCAGAGGTAGCTTTGCACTGTGGAGATGGTAATTTGATAGTGGCAGTTACAGGTGAAAAAGTTTGCTGTCAAAAATACAGTGGAAGAAATGACTGGTCTTAATTATGTACGGGTACTCGTGCCCCTGGGCCTCAATTGCCCGGGTGGCTGTGCTTTTCTGCAGCAACGGCTGTGACGCTTTCAGTTTGCCGTTTTTTCCATAGTTTCATCGTGATTCTCCCATCCCCGTCTTCTCCAGCTGTTCCCAGTAAGCCTTTTACTTTGTGTTTGTGCTTCGCTTATCTTCAGCGCTGGAGTATTCTGCACCACTCACCCGCCCCATTCCTCTGGCACCACAAAACTGTTCAACTGGCCTCATAAAATTGGTAACCTGATGAGCGAGACTCATAGAGCTCGTATTGCTCTACCTGGGACTGTACGTATAGTTTCCACGACGTGGGAGGTGGGACCAGTCATATCTTGCTTAAACATCTCTTGTATCCCAAGGGCAGGGAAACATTTGCCAGTGGCCTGTAACTTTGCCTCTCTGCAAGCAATAAATGCCAAGAGTCTTGTCAGCTTTTTGCATACTAAGACAAAAAGCATGTTACGGGCTGCTGGCTGCTTCTGTTCAAACATGAAGCATGGATTTTGAGGTTAGTAGAGGTCTGTTTGCTTAAAAGAGGTTCTGATCGAGATGAATTATGAAAATGTCAATAAATACCACATTTTAAAAGGTAATAAACTGACTATTAATGTTGAAGGCAGAGCTCCAGGCAAACATGAGCAGCAGCCTGAAGCACCTACCTTTATGTACCTTCTTCCTCCATAGCACTCAGCATGAGGAGCCAAAGCATCCCTGAACCCCAGAAGGGAGTTCTTAAAGGCCCAAATAGTCAAAAATGCCGCACAGACGCCACGCTCGTGGGTTTTGTTCCTCTGTGTGGAGGTTTTAGTCATTACTAGCCATGCAAGTCCCTTATGCGCCTGTGACATCAATCCATTTCTCAGCTAAAAACGCCTAGTGCGTTACAGTTTAGTATGGGGCAATTAATCATATGTCTGGGCACCCCGATGCCAAGTTTTATTTTGTTTTGAAATGCCGTGTATGGAAAATTGGAAAAAATAAATAGTGAAATGCCATGTTTAGCATAGTTCTCTTCTTTTGCAATTCTTTGTAAAAACGTACCAAAGATTTCTTCTAAAGACTTGAGTTAAAAATAAATGATCTTTTGATGCGTTGGGTCAGGGTTTAATTGCTTGCCCACCCAGTCAGGAGTTACCTGCTACTTGCCAAGTTCCGATCTGTACGCTATCATAGCACCAGTTTGGAGATTACCAACTCAAATGACCCATTTGGGGAACACTTGTATCGAAAGGTCTACCCCTTCCCCTTCGCTGGACTTCAAGTCCGATTAGTGTTTAGACATTGCTTTGAAATAATGATAATGTGCCTTTTAATTAGCATCAATATTTCTAATCTTTTGGGAAATAATAATGTGCTGCTTTTTTACTCCTTGACTGCTGACAGATGGCCACTTATTAAACATCATTAAATTCTGACATCAATCATTTTTGTGCTTTTTAAAATATGTTCATCATTTGGATGAGATGATATACATAGGAGGAAGGTTTTTCACACCAGGTTGTTTAGACTTTGATGCAATGCTGAAACAGCATTCGGTGGAGGCCTTGGGTTTTGGGACGTTTCAAGTATAATCTCTGAGGCCTTGCTAACTTGTCATTTCAGTGTACGTGCGTACGTTAAAAGGGGCTCTTGTATGGAAGTAGCCCGAATGCTTTTGAGACAAAGCCACTATTTAAACATTTAGAAACTTGAACTTTTGAGAAGCCTGTGCTCATACACAGAAAACATTTCATGCATTTACACAGGAATTCATATTGTATGTGTTTTGTGAATGCCGTCAAAAAGTGAAGATGAATTCCTCTACGTTACTTGCAGCAATGCTTTATTTGACTTGATGCATTCTTGGCTAGAATCTCTAATTTGTTATTTGTGAAACTTTGTTTAATGGGTACAATTACGATCTGCATTGTGTCCTTGCTCATCTTAATAGCAATATTAATTTGCAGGAAGGGACAGAAATTATCTTGTGGAGTTATCAAGCGGTGTTTAGGCTTTCTGAATGCTAATTAATTCAGAGCTCAAATGCTGTACCTGCTGTTTAAAAGGCTGGCAGCTTGTATTCATCACCTGAATGACAGCTGTTCCGAGATTTTTTTATTTCTAAAAAGAGTAGGGCAGATTAACTCCTTCCATGCTAATGACTGCCATATTGAAGTAACAATTGTTATGTTCAAAATTTAAATTTGCAAAATTTTGTCTTTAACAGATTTGTTGGTTTTGAACAGCATATTAGAGAAAGGATTGGTGACAGTATATTGTTAAGAAAAATTGCTAAACATTTCTCCTGTACAGTGCTAGTTTTTCTGGGCAGAAAGAAAAAAAAAAGCCTCTCTGACATTTTATTTTAGGAGTCAAATCCTTTTTTTAATATTTAATGTCAAGGAAAATATTTATTAGTTGCCATTCAATTAAATGTTCACTTAAGCCATTTAAATGTCACAGAAAATACTAAAGAACAGTTTTACACTTTATATGCTGCATTCAAAGATCATTGAGCTGTTATTTGTTAAACTAAACTCCTCCGCACTAGGAAGAAATGGTAGGCTTTGGTAATAAAAGAGGGGGCTTAAAGGCATGCAGATAATGTAATTTAATTTAATCTGAGAATGAGTATCATCTGGTATAATGCAGATGTTCATGTGCAGGTTTGAGAGGATTACAGAGTTTGCCTGAATGATTGCGGAAGTGAGATATTAATATTGGATTACCTTCCTTCTTTTTCACAGAGGAACACATAGCTAAAATATATACGTTAACTCCATTCCTCCGTTCCCTCCTGCCCCCAATCAAAAGATTTTAATTGTACTACATTTTCTTTTTGGAGGAAACGTGAGACAAATCAACAGTTGCCTCATGTCAAAGGGCGTTGCTTGAACTACTGATACCAAACAAAAGTCCACAAAATCTTCCAGTTAGTTTTTTAGGGTGAGTTCAAGGTTTTTTTCCTTTTCCTACTTTAAAGACCTATGAAGTCGGGTATGTGTTTTGCTAGATAAGTATTTCAGAAATACAGATGTACAGTAGACGTGTCATAATAATTACAAAATTTTCATTCTCATTGTGGAGGCCCTGTATCTTTAGGGAAGCTCAGGGTGGACTTGACTAATGCCTCTGGGCTTTGATTCTGCTCACATCGGTTTTTACGCATTCTGATTCAGTAAATCTCATTAAGCACGTTTAACTTCCAGTATTCACTGAAAGTTCTGTTGACTTCAATAGCAAATTAAGCACATGCTTAAATGTTGTTCAGAGCCTTGGGGGAAGGTGATTAAACTACAGAACAAAGCTATGCTATTAAAATATTTAACTCATTAAAATCCAGAAGATTTGCTGATACTGATTCACTGAATACTCTGTATTGAAAGTAAAACAATTACCTTGTAGTTGGCCGGCTCTCTCGCGCCGCTTGGAACACCAGCATCAGTGTATTAGCTGGGTATTTCTGCTGTGACAATACATTTCCTTTTACTTTTGACCTACTGTTCTATTCTTATAAATAATTAGTGATTATAATGAGTGATTGAAAAGATAATGAAAAATGAAGGGGTTTCCAAGCTTGTTTACAAAACGTTCTTGAAAATGAAAATAATTTTTAAGAAATTGTTGTCTTGTTCCAAGTTACTCAAACGTCTTTTGTTATTACTCATTAACTTCAAAAGACATTTTTAGTTTCCACGCACAGGGATGATTTTTTGAAGCCTTAGCAGCATTGTCTTAGTGTTCTTTGTGTGTGGACATTTTCTGTGCTAATTTATTGTGGAGTTTGATACAGAGTAATTAAAAATCATGCTTTGGCAAGACCGAGATGTAGTCTTTGAATTAGCATGTAGGATGCTCTAATGAGTCCAGCAAGCGTTAAGAAAATGCAGTGCAGTATGTAGTTCTGTCCTAAGTATGTTATTTATTAAAAAGTCCCTCAACTTTGTAGAATTTTGTGAAATCCTTTCTGCAGGGGAGACGTGTTGCTCTCTAATCCATGGGGAGAAGGTTCTAAAATAACCTCGTAATGCTTCGGAAACCAGAAGATTGCTTAAGTGTTTGGGGCAGGGGAGAGGGGGGCAGCAGGAGGTTAGAGGGACGGTTATTGGATGTTTTTTCTTTTTATTTAGTTTACCGTAGAGGAAATCATCAGACCAAGACTGGAGTATTTTGGGAAGCTGGACGTGGCATCGTTAGCTTTCCCAAGGTCCTGTCCTGGAACAGTTACTCTGTGTGCAAAATCATGAGCTCACTGAAATCCTGGAGTGAGTTATTTGGGGTCTGTAGTCTGTCTGCAGCTTCTTGAAATAAATCTGAGTGATAAAGCTACATAATTGTTGCTACTGCGGTGTTAAAATCTTACGATGATTCGGTCTCAGTGTGTTCACTGAATCAGACCAAGAAACCGTCGAGTCTGCTGACTCGTGTTTGCTTCTTGACCTTTTGGCAAAGATCAAGTGCAGCATATGTTTTTATCAGTTTAATATCTGTTATGTCCTCAACCTGAGGATTTTATATTAAATGAGTTTGGGGACTGGGAAATGTACTAGGAGCTTACGCCATCCTCTCCATGCATGAAGGCAGCTATTGCTGTGTTTCTAGAATGGTGTGAAAAGAAAAAAGAAGAAAAAAAGCAACAAGTCCCCTAATGACCATAAATGAGTGCGAAGGGAAGAGAGGGAACAGAGCAAGCATAGATTATGCTTCTCTAATGTATTCTCTTAATCTCCACCTATTTTCAGCTCAGGGGTTTTCCTGAGCCTCAATAAAACCCCTGTAAAAATAAAATAAAATAGCACTTCTGATTGCATTTTAATTTTGTTTTCACTGTCTTCTCAATCTGTATTAATATCCGTTTTGTAATTTCCAGTATTACAACATCAGATTATCACCTTCAGGACTGGGCATTACTTTGTACTTACCGGATAGAGTGAGCCTACACTCAGTCTCATCCTTGTTGAAGAGCAAGTTATTACATCACTGTTGCTGTTTATTTTCGCTGACCACTCTCACAGGTGCTGTTTTTCTGAAAAATGAGATAAAATAGCAATCAGAAATAACCGCAAAACCCAAAAGAGAAGAAATATATTGCGTCATGGTGAAATGTTACATACAGGATTTGATCTGGTTTGCTTAAAGACCATTGGAAAGAAATAGATGCAATCGATATCTTTGAGGAAACACTGCTGTCAAAAGTGTTCAAAATATATTCAGAAATATGCCAAAAACGGTGGAGAGTTGGTGTTCACATGAACGTTTTTGATTGATTAAATACCAGCTTATGCCTTTTCATAAACTGCATGTCCAGAACTGTTCATTCCTGTCACAAATAGTGGGTGGCTAACAAAAGCTGGTTTGATTTGGCCTGTGACATAGTTACCGCTGAGGTCTATGTAATGCAGCAGGTGATGACGAGCATGGTTTATGACATCTTTTGAAACAGAATCAAGCCACTAAATGCCAAGTTGATGTGACAGGGTGAAAACTGGAAGTTGTATTAGAAGCAAAATGAATACAGTTCAGGTAGAGAGTGATCAAAATCGTTTCTAGATGACATAAGAATTTGACCCTTCAGGATTTCTTACTAAGTATGTGAGGTAATACAGAAAGGAGGAACCTGTGTCATTGTAAATTAGTGTCCTTGAGTTAAGTCTCATTACCAAGACACCTTCAGTTTTTTAATTATTCGACCTGCCATAGTTAATAAAAAGAAAGTTAATTTGGTGTGACATTTTTGGTGGTAGCTTGGTGCACTACCAAATTAATTGCAATAAAATAAAATAATAGTTTCCAAAAAAACCCCAAACTTCCTGTTCCTTGCATTTTGAATCGGTTGATGATTTCTTAGTGATTATTTATGGCCTCGGCATTTAAATTAGGACCTGTTAAATAAAGCTGATGTTCTGGGGGCGGGGGGGGGGGTTAAGTGTTTGTTAATTGTAACTATTTTAATGTTGCTATTTAATGGAAAATACAATGTTTTGTTTCTTTAAAATTTCTGTTTAGGACCAAAAAATAGTGTCTACAAGATAGAAAGGCACTGCAGCAAAATACCATCTTATTACTATGCGTGCTACGATGCTTACAGGTTATTGTCAATATACAGTGTCTATTGGCAAGGAAGCTTTTGTTTGTCATGGGAACAAAATGATTGCTCCTCATTTTTCTTGACTGCTGAGTTCTTTAAGCGAAGAGCATTTTGATCCTGGAATAAATATTGATTCTCTCTTTTCTCTCTCTGAGAAAATTAATTTAGTGTGAGTTATATTCACCCAGGTGAGGTAAGGGCAGCTCAGGACTGCACAGGCTACTTAAACCTGTGACACAGGCCGGCATTCAAGAAGTGTCTTCATTACCCCGAGGTCAGCACATATATGCCAGTTCTTTGAAGACTGTCTCCTGGGCAGAGCAAGGGAGGATTTGTGGGCCACTTGTCTATAGCAGTTGGACTGCAGGCTTTCTTTCTCTAGCCAAAAATTAGTAGGCTCTACCTGCCTTCATTCCTGTCCACCTCCTTCCCTTCTGAGTGGTTCTGTACCCTAAAACCAGTTGGTCTAGGTGAAACCAAGGGCACTAGTGCATTGTGCCACCCAGAGACAGCCTTTGCAGAAGCGTAAAAATCTGCATTTTGCTGTGCTGATTCTTAGCACGCAGAAATCCTTCTCACAGTGCATTGGGGGAAAAGCAGAGAGGCTGGCAATAGACAAGTCTTCCCTTTGTAAATAGGCTGAAAACACGAAAGAGAGAATGCAGTGTGTTGAGATAATGCATGAGAATATGTTTACAAAACCGAGCATCCATTGCTATGGCCACTCTTCAGCTGACAGGGGACAAGCTCATCCTTGGAGTGGTCTTGATATGCAAATTGAAAGAATAGGCAAGAGCAATGGGAAGAGTTGGATAGATTTCTTTAAAGAATTGCACGCTTCCACTTCCATCTCTTTGCAGCTCTCTTAAGAAGACGTTGTTGTGAGAAACATCTGAACCTTTGCACTTGACTATGTGTGCCTGTTGCTAGCATAGTGTTTGATATTAGTCTGTGTCCATGTGCATCCCTGTCAGATTCAAAGCGTAAGCCCGTGTTACCGTAGAAATTATGTCATGCAAGTGCGGAATTTCTGCTGCCCCGACTTAAAAATTAACTTTCATTAGTCAATTAACAAGTAGACCACATTGCTGGTTCCCTTTAGAGAGTGATACCTATGGTGTCTTGATTTCACCATTATAAAAGCAACAATTAACATTCTAAGAAATTAGTTTAGTGGAATTTATTGCAACATGATAACCATTGGTATTTGTAAAGTCTGTGTAAGCTTCTGACATGGTGAATCACTGGATATTATTGTGAAACTATTTTTTTGATGTTTATGTGCTGTACACTGGTCTTTGTATTATAGCATTGGCCATTTCCTCAGGAAAATGTTTTGAAGAGATGAAGAAAAATGATAAGGATTGTACATCTCTAGCACAATGTTAACTGTACATCTCCAGCACGATGTTATCATGCTTTTGTTCCAGTCAGTACTATTGAATTAGTGTTGAATTCATGTTTCATTTCATTTTTTATTTTTAACTCCTCCTCCTTTTTTTTTTAAATCTCCACCACAATTAAAACACAAACAAAAATGAGCTAGTTTATAAATATAACTCTATCACTTCTTCTGTGCCTCAGACAGAGCATAATCCTGCCCTTGACTTTCTGAAAACAATTAGGACTGTTTGAGAAGGTTTTAAGCTAAAATGGGGACTTTCACATGGCCTGTATTATCTCTCCTCAAGGGAATGCATTTCGTTAAAGTGACGATTTATGAGATTCAGCACTAATGTCAAACTTTGTTCTGCTGTGTGAAGTAACATAATTAAAACACCAAAATAGCAGAACACAAGCAGCGGAACGTTCTTGAACTTGTAGATATTTCCACATAGGTGGTTTAAAATTTGATGGAACAGTGAAGTGAGTGTTTGAGGCATGTCCGTGTGAGATGTAAGAAAAACAAGCCTTAAGCAACTTAGTTATTTCCCTCAGAAGGATTTTATTCAGAGAGGAAGATGCAATATTTATGGGCAATAGCAGCTGGGTATTTTTAGAATTATTTTAAATTCCTTTATAGTAAGTCTCTGCATGATTAGAGAATAGATACAAATCAGATAAGGTAACAGTTTGTCCCGTGTGTGTGAAGTGGTCTTCCAGGATAAAATTACAATTTCTTTCCTTCTAAATGCGGTATTCATTTGGGAGTAAATTAATTAAGGCTGAGCTGATAAGTATCTGCTGTTGTAATGCAGTCATGACATGACAAGACACTAGGTATCTACATGCAAAACTCATACTTACATCAAAAAAAAAAAAATAAAGCGCCTGTGCCTATTGTTTCCAGAGCTGTTACATGATACGTTAAATAAATTACTTAATTCCATGTTCAAAATACCCAAAGGTATAATATTTTATTATTGTTGTTATTAACTTAGATTGCATTAGTGTAACAGCTCTTTCCTCATTTGAGAGCCTTTTCTCATGAGAGAGGAGGGTGATCTCTCTGCCCTGTGCCCTACCTGGTTCACTACTTTATCCATGCTATGACTTGAACGAATAATGTAAATATAAAATAATGTAAAAACATTATTATATAATGTAATATATAATGTAACTACATTATGTATAAACATAGTGTAAATCAAGCATCCTAAAATGACTCTCAGTTTGGGGTTCCCTCAGTGATCTCCACTGATGGGGAGGGCATATTTGGGGGTTTTATCAGCGGGATCATGATACGAATTGCTTAGTTACGCTGTACATGCTGGAAAACTGGTGGTTGCCTTGTTTCTCTTTGAGGGGAGATCAAAAATTCATGCAGCAGAAATGTTAAGACTGCCAGTGTTTGAAACAGTCGGTTAGGACAACAGAGAACTGCACATGAGCTTTCCGTTGAGTTTTAGAAGATCATTGACTTGAGGTCTACATGTGTTTAAACACAATTGCTTTCTATGTTTATTCCAGTCATCCTGTCATTTTCTGTTGAATTATTTTTCTGCCTTAAAATTAAGCTAATTGCAAAATGGTTTCATATAACAATATTGAATGCAAAGCTATGTGTTTCTACATAAATGTTCTTTTGTACGAATTCTCTGCAATACTATCTCAATGAGGTGGATGGAAAACCAAGTGCTGAATCTTTTAAAAATGCTTTTGAATGCTATCTTCAAGCAGATATTATGAGGAATGAATACAGCTGGAGCTTAATCATAAACTTTTCCCTTTCCTGACAGTACTGACATTTACTTGTTTCTAGACAAACAGATGAATCATAGCTAACGAGTTGTTTTGATCATTTATGGTGTTAATGCAAAACCAAGGCTCATATCTTTTGACCCCATACCTCTGAATTAACCGTAAAAGACTGAAAGCCTAAAAGCTGATGTTTTGCAAAGACTTATAAACTACTCTGAAAATTGCTCCATTCAGTAGGCTCCAGCCTGGGGTAGTGAACCGCTGGTGAGCCATGGGTGACTGCATGCGGAGGGAGTCTGCGGGGCAATCCATCATCCAGTGGACATTTGCTGGCACGTAGCACCCAGAGCTGACTCTCTAGTAACGCTCTTTTTTTTTTCATGTGAAGCTTTACCTATGGCTCTTGCTGTGAGTAAAATTGAGTGGTAGCCTGTGATCCCAGTGAGTCTGATTCACAGCAAGCTTTTTAGTTAGAGGGTTTCACAGCACTATGTCTGCTTGATTGTCCAAATATCCTCCATTAGAGCAAGAAAAGGAAATGTGGGTATGTGAAAGAGGGAAAGAGGATTGAACAGGGAGATGCTAAATATAGAAAATAAAAAGGGAAACCTTGACCAGATTGAAGTTAAGAATACTTACCTGTTCCAGTTTTAGTATCCCTATATTTTTGTATGAAGAGCAACGTAAAGGAGTATGGTGTTTCAAAGCGTGGGGATTTGCGCCTGCGACATGTTGTTGGATACTGGCGCAAGACTTTGGTTCTGACGTTGACTTCCAATAGTCAGTTTGGGAAGCATGCATTAAGTGTTTCTCTGGGGAGCAGTATTAGACTTTGCATGTAATTCAGCTAACGTAGCAAATTTAGTCCTTGAACCTAAATGTTTCCATGATTTTAAAAATATTTTGCTGTAGGTAGGGCTTTTTTTAAAAAAGTGGCTATCTAGCCCAAAGGCCATGTACAAGCCTTCAAGTTTAACCTTTTCATTTTACTTGACACTCTAGAAGGAGATAAGGGGGGGAATGCTGTCAGAGAGTTTACACAGAGGATGGCGAGTGGTGGTGGTGAAGGGGATAATGACTTCAGCTCTGATTTTCTTCCTCCTGCTGCAAGAAGGCATCTGTATTCTCTGCTGGGTGCAACCAGCCTGCAGGAAGCTTTTGTTCTTGCAAACTACAAGTAAGTCAGCAGATCATGAGGGAAATTAAAGAGACATCAGAGCTGGACTTGGGATGACCTGTTTTAAAAAGAAATAAGAAGCGTGGACGATTGGTGAAGGGGAATGATGGGCAGAACGTGAGGAAGGACTTGGGTAGACTTCCGTCTGCAGTATTGTAAAGATAATCCTGCTATGGTATCAGGTGCCACGAGCTGCCAGCCAGCCGCAGCAACAGATCTTTGTCTTCCATTGCACCTACAAAGGGGAGGGCTCAGTCAAAAATCAACTTGCAGCTGGCTGCCAAGGGGGATCACTGACAGTCGTGAAGGAGCAAGACTGAATGTTTCTGGGCTGAGATTAGCTGAAGTCTTCTCTTATCATATAATGGCTTATTATACCATAGTATTCAGGCAAATGTGTATAGTGTAACAGTATGTCAATTATTTTGTCTGCTAATCAGAGTCTTCATTTTGTGCTGCAGAAACAAATGCCTTTTTCAATTGCTTTAATATACTACATTCTTTAAATTAGATGGTCTATAGGCAGCATATAAACAGCACTCTCCAATATTATTTCAGAAAATGAATAGCACATGTGATGCCCACGCTCATCTACAAGAGAAATTGCAGAGTGACATAGGTTCTTGTTATTTGCTTCCATATGAACCGCTCTGAGTAAGTGTCCGTTCTCAAGAAATACACATTTGCTGCATTCTGGCTCGGGGAAGGCTGTGTGTCTATTTGACATGCTCTCAGTGGAGAATTGCTTATCCATGCCTGATCCTGACTGGTTTCACCTTCCAAAAGAAACTAGCATAGGTCAAAAGTTGGCAAGATGGATTGAAAAGTGTTTCCAGCTGATGGTAACCAAGTGGGGGAATTTGAAATCTAATCTATCCTCAACGGAAAAACAGCAAATAGTCCATGTTTCAACACGAACAAGCTATTCTAGCGTCTAAAGTGCTGACATACATGAGTTTTTCAAATAATAGACACTGTGAATCAACTACTTTTGCATGAAAGGTACAAATACAAAGTATCTTCTTTAATGGGCTGCAGTATGCCAAAAGAACTTTTTTGCTTACTACTTCACTGCAGTGCTAATGGCCACACCTGTACGTGAATGTCTCCAGGCTCCACTTCCTCCTCCGGTTCTTATGTTCAATGATTTTGGCATTCCTAATTTCTCATTTCGTTCCCTTTCTAAATCCTTAATATTTGCCCTTCTGTAGCTGAATCTTTCTCTCCCGTATTTGAATATTCATCATTTCTATTTTTCCTTTTTTCTCATTTGAATTTCTTTTTCCTGTTTACTTTTTTCACTCTTGCCTGTTTGCCATGTTTAGGTTCTTCCATATGCCAGTTCTTCACAAGTAGTTCCCATATTGTCCAACACTTTGAGGGAAACACACATTCTCAGTTGTTACCTGTTCCTCTACGTGAAAGAGTGCGCGCTGTGAGCTTAGGATGAGAAGAGCGTGTCTTGTTGGACGAAGCTTACTTTATTCCTCCTTGATTTGCTTAGCTGCTTTTCTTTGCCCTCCGTTCCTTCCATCTGTCTCTGACTGCAAGCAGAGCATAAGGCAAAGTGAGGGCCAAGTGTCTGTTAGGTTTCCTGTTGAAATACAGAATAATGATGAGGATGTGAGTCAGAGGCTGAGTAACACTGGGCACAAGAGCACAGAAGTACTTTACATATATTTCTTTATTATAATTTTCCTTTTTTTACTCCATTGCTTGACCTTTCTTTCTCTTTGTACCTCTCCTAGCTCATGTATACAACTAATTGACGTATTATGGGAGATCTTCAATAAAGCACGGTTACCTTCTCATTTGCTTGGAACAGGGAGCTCCTTACGTATAGGAATTCTACCAGGAGTGCTAAGCTGCCCTTCATGGCTTTGCAGGGCTAATGAAACCTCTTTTTACACCCGTACCCCCCCAAACCTCCCACTTCCCTTTGCACATCACAGATTTTTTAGTCAAACTGGTGTGTGCTAATTTCTAGGGTAAATTCAGAATGAAACAAGGCAAGGAGCCCTTACAGTTGTTTCGGTAAAATCTTTAAAAACAGTTTCAAAATTTAATTTCTCCTGTCAAGGGCAATCAGCAAAGACAGATTTCTGTAGTACAGAAGCAATCCTGTTTGACTGTCTTGAACAAATTCTCCCACTACCGACTGACTACTGAGATTAAGTGGAATTTCTAACATAATCCTGTTACAATGGGTCAAGCACTGTCTCTCTAGTTGTACTTATTTGTTGCAAGCCTCCGTAGAGGTTTATTTTAACGCAGCCGTTTTATGGCGCTTGGAATATCTTCATACTCTGCATTGCTGCTGCTATAGATAATGGATGACCACTTGGTTAATGTTTGACGGCAGTTACAATACACATCTCCCAAAGTTAAGTGTCCTTATGTCTTTATACAAGAACTGACCTTCAGGGACGGTAAACATATTGTTTGGCAACAAGTTAATTACAGACTTTATCTTCCAAAAACATTCATGTCATGGGTGGGATAATTAAGATGTCCTTGCAAGTGAAAAAAGTTCTTGAGTTATAGTAATGTTCTGAAGTAGGTGTTAGAAACCGAGGTCACAACAGTATTACAAGAGCTGTGTACTCATGTTATTTTGACTAAATAATTCTCTTCAGGCTATAAAAAATGAAAGACGGACTTAACTGATATGTATGGCAATGTATTCTGTAAGTCTGTGAAAAAACCAAAGGGATTTGGGTTGCGCAGGGGTATGATGGGCAAGCAGAACTGATTGTGTTTGATTTACCGGGGGATAGATTGCTAGGGTTTGTTTTGTTTTTCTCCCCTTTCCTCCTTTTAAGGCCCATGTCTTTTGTTAAATGGTTAGGATCATGTTGGCCCTTTCTAATTTTGTAATGTGAACTTCATGGTGATAAATAGCTAATTATTTGCAATTGAATTAGGCTATGAATTTAAATATGACAGAAACAGATGTACCGATGATTACCTTCAATGCATTGCTCAGGGGATCGAAGTTTAACATAGTATAAATACCTTCCAGAAATGTTATTGCTGAAATGGAGCGGTGCAACTATTGACTAATATCGTAGAGATGTTAATGAGTTCTGTGGTACATGCATATCCTCCAGACCGACGTATCTCAGATGTGACATGTGTTTCGTTTTGGTTTTTTCCTGGAAGAATTTGGGGAGGGAGGAGAGGAGTGTCCGCTGGTGAGGTCTGAACTTCCAGTTCTGGAGTGTTGAATCTCTAAGCTGGCAGCATGTTGTTTGGGTGAGGTTATGAAGTACTTTTTTCACAATGTACGTTCAAAAGAGGACACCGAGCATTTTCCAAAGATGGACTCCCTGGAGGGGCACGCTGCAGTGCTATTTTGTGGATGCCGTTTAAATGAGAGTCTTTGTTGGCTGGCTGAATGACGACATGATGCAGCAGGTTAACCACCCCAACATGCCTTTGTATTAACATGAAAGTAAGAATGAATACACACCCTAATGTAATTTAAAGATTTGAATTGTAATATCTGAAAAAAAGCGTGGACTCCGCACATGTTCTCTTTCTCAAAACTTGATTCAGGAGATCGATAGGTCTCCTAATCAGATAATTCTGAGCTACTGTTTTCAGTTTCAGTTTTTCTATTTGGAAACTTCTGTTCCAGCAGAAATAAGTCATTCCTTTTTTTAATGGACAGTACAGTTTGGGACAATCAAATAACTTTAGAATGAGTTTTATTTTCTTCAGTAGAAGAAAAGTCATTTAAAATTAACAAAACATTCCCCAAGTATAGGCATGATACATGGCAGCTGATGAGTCATACCAAAATGTAGCAGGAGTATGAATGATTGAAACATACGCTTTGAGACCTCTTTCCGTGTATCCGTTTGTGGTTAGAATGATAATATTTAAGCATCCCAACGTTAGAGCATAATAGAAAAAATGGGCTCTAAGCACAAGGACTTAGATTGATGGAACTATGTCATTCACGTCTAATGCAGCACTGGTAACGCACCCATATCTAATTGATGCAGTAATACAGAATGTGTCCAGGCTGTGTTTATACAAAGTGCAAGGCAACAGAATAACACCTTCAAAATGGTTAATTTTGAGCCTGTCTCGGTGAATGTCTTGAAAGCTAAATCCCTGTATCTTTGCACTTATGAAAATGTTGTCCACAGGTATTTAGGCATGGTGTGCTCAAGGAAAGTCAGATAATCTCTTCCAGATTCCTTCATTATTAAAGGGCACTGGGATATGATTTTTACTGTGCAAATCAGTTCAGGGGTTCCATATTTTGAAAGTCATTTCCAGCCCTAACCTGAAGGCTAGTTAGTATTTGTTTTACCTTCTGCAGTACATGAGAGTTGAGTGAGTCAGGTGATCTCTCAGTCAGGATGTGGTATATCTTAAAATGAAGTTATCAATGAACGTCGCGTGCACCACGTAACGTTTTTATTTTCATGTAAACTAGATAGTTTTTGGGGAGCAAGCATTTCAGTTTTGCAGGTTTTAACTTTTTAAATACGCGGTTTCCTCTTTGATTTCTTTTTTTGGAAACTTCATAGCTTATTTTCAAGTTGTCTCTGTTGTTTATCAGGTTTACTTGTGTGTTCTACTCAACGTAATATGGCTCTGTTGAATTTCATTTGAGGTGATTTTTTCTGCATAACTGTGCAAGTAAGTGTTCTGATAATCCCTTTCTTTTTAAATCAACCAGTTTAATACTTGCTTCTGTCACTGTTACATGGAGATGAGAGGCTTGACCTATTTTTAAAAATGAGCTTTTTAACTTTGTCAGGAACACAGAATTTTTGAATTTTTAGAATTTATTTTTTAATTAGACAGTTGCCATTAAGAGCACACGTGGATAATATTTCCTTTTAATTGTTATCTTTTGCAATGGAACTTAGTGGATTTTTTTTCTTCTTGCAACCCCCTAGTGCTTCCTAACCTTGTTAGTGCTCTTCAGCATTTGACTTTGACCTGCTGTATAGGCTTCACCTTTGCTGCATAAAAATTGCTTTGATACTGCTAGAATGTATAGATTATTCCATTTCATGTGCATTCAAGCAATGGGCATGAAAGTTGATTCATACATGATTACAGTTATTTCTAATATGACATTTACCCCAGAACTGTATTAAGTTGTTAGCCCTGGGGAAAAAAAAAAGTATTTTCTTAATGCTATTCTGTATTCAGTGGCTTTGATGGTACTTGTTGCAGATGTTTCAGATTACTGTCAAAACTTCATTATCAGTGATAATACACTAATGCAGTACGTTGACATAGGGGTTGACTGAATGACTATTGCAATATATAATTAGGTTGGTGTAATATGATACATTTCCACTGATCCTACACAGCCTTTAAATGAAATCTATTTGAGACCAAATTCCCTTGCTGCATTGTTACCATTCCCAGAGTGACTGCTACCATTTTTTTTAGCCTTCTTGCACAGCGGCGTGAGTACGTTAAAGAAACTCCATGTTACACAGCTACAAAGACATTTTCTTTCAAATTTGCTTTTAATATTGATATCACTGGAAGTAATAATACCATTATAGAATTAGCAGAACATATATTTCTGTCCAAGTCTACTAAATCAGATCAAAATACGTTGTGTTTATGTTATATATAATCCGTGCACTGTATATTACTAGTATTTACAAGTATTAAGCCGTTTGAGAGCTATGGCAATTTCTAACCTGTATAAACAAAAATATTGTTTGCAGAGATGTTTGCCTGCAAAGTGAAAAACTGAAATTTTAATGGAACCCTTCCAATAGCTGTCAGTTTCTTCCTCAGAGTTTGATAATTGAAAGGTTTGTTATTTTTTTAGAAAAGGAAGATGGTTTCAATTATCCAAAGCTAGTGGAATGTTTAACTACCCTTCTGCTATCACTGGACTTGTTTACATTGGGATTTTGACTAAATTGAGATTGCACATATCCAGATGTTATCTGCCCGGGTGACTTTTTCATTTGCTTTGGCAAAGGATTTGATGGTATATTGCTACCATCTCTTTGTCAGTTTGCACATTATATATTGCAGGCTACAGTTAGACTTTTCTTTTATAAACTTCTTCCACTAAACTGTTACCTCCTAAACTTTTGCTCTTCTTTTCTAAGGGTGAATCCTCATTTTACGATAGGCTCATCTGAATAAAGATTCTAGGGTGTGGAAAGTTGTGTGTTGTATCCTTTGCATGGCTGCACACGCAACTGAGCAAATGTTACATTTTATTTTTCAGTTTTTATAGTTCATTTCTTTTGCTCTTATACACATCGGGAATGTCTTTGCTGTACGTCTAGACTGCAGCCTTGCATTTTGCCTCATTTGGAAAGCACGGTGGTATTAGGCTGCCCAAGGGGCAGCACAGGAACCATACTGACACCAAGAGATGGGATTTTGATCCTTACTGCAGGTTTTCTCATTGGTTAGCATGTAAAAAGCCAAAGTCCCAGCCAAACAAATCCAAAATCCAAAAGAAACTTTTCTTGTTCTTGATTTTTATCTCTGCTGTGCTGTGCTGAGGGGCAGGGATGTGTCTGAAACGCATCCACTCTGCAGTGTCCTTCAGCAAGATAGGAAAGGCAAAGCTCTCCACCAAGAACTGCTTTCTTCCCAGCGTCCAGTGACCTATCGTGCCAGCGGCTGGCGCAGAGGAGCAAAGGCTCCTCGTACGAGTAGCTTACAGCAGGATAGCATTCCACAGAGTACCAGCGGGGAACTGTAGAAAATATTAGCCAGGACTACTCAGAAGTAGAACTATAGCACTGAAAAATAGGAACAGTTGAACAAGAGTATCATTTAATTCATTACTGTCATGTCGTTTTTCAGCACTGGTGGGGGCTGGGAGTGGGTGGGGAGGGAGAATATCCTAGCCCAGAAACCTGCTACTTAGGATGTGCTAGGCTGAGAAGCAGCTTGAATAAAGAATTCCATTTTTTATATCTTTAGAGTGCTAAACATGTAAAGTGGGCGAGCGCTCAAGCTCAGCAGTGATCAGACAGAGCTGCAGCCAACAGAAACAGAGGTTTGAAAGGGTAAGATCCTAATCTGTGTCCTAGTGAACCTTTCTGTTGAGTTATTTTACCTCTTTCAACCTCCAGACCTTCTGGTTGCAAATTAAAGAGAGTTCACGCCGGTGCTCACGTGACTCGCAGATGCATACATCTCACATTAGATCTGAACGGAGCTCCACTTATTAATGTTTGTACTGGGTAGATCTAATCCTATTTGCAGGCCTTTAAAATGCCAACTTTGTATTTTAAGCCTGGTTTACTTCAACTGCGGTATTTAACCTCAGAAATGTGTTTGTGGGGTTTTTCCCTCAGTCGCATTTTAAGAAGTGTAAGGCTTTAAATCAGTAAAAGTAATGAAAATTTATATGCTCTTTCGCATGTATGATTTAAGCAAATCTATGGTGTAACCATATGTAGTGGGATTTGAGTCAAGCAGATATAATTGTTGCTAATACTGTTTATTTTGGTAATGCCTAAAGACCAGCTTGCTTTGGTAATGTAGAAACACATGGGGACGGGTTAATAATCTCCTGTGGTAGCCAGGCGCGAGTGATATTGGTAGAAGTTTGTGGTAAAATCCATGAACAGTTGATATCAGCAAATACCAGACTACTGCCAGTTTGAATACGGGAGAGAGAAGAGAAAGGGAGAAGCAAAATTGATTATGAAGGCACAAGATAATTGAAAGGAAACGTGACACTGAAAAGGGAGAAATGAATAAGCAGTGACACGGAACTGAAGGGTAGAGGCAGGGAGGGAAAGTAAAGATGATCTGCTAAGCAAAAGAGCAGTTAGCGCAGGAAAACACATCAAAACTTCAGGCATTTATGAATCACCAGAAATATCTCTTTTTGGCAGCTTTTGCAGCTGCTTTTACCTGTGAGAGTGGCTAGGTTTCTCTCTGACAATTTTCCTCCAGGCCAAATGACGGAGAGAGGTTGGGCATCTGCACTTAACTCTCTGTTGTTAATAAATTATTACCAATAATTAGATGTTGTTAGATGTGTGCCTACAATATACACAAGGCTGTGCAAGAGGCGAATGCAAAACTATGTCCTTTCCAATGACTTCCCAGCCTCCACGGCAGGGACAGAGAAAACAGGTCGTGTGCTACGGTGGTGGTGGTGGGAGCTCTTAGTGTACCTCTTTTTCTTCTTTTTTTTGAACTTTATAAGATAGCAGGGCTTTGCTCAATATTGTGAATTAATCATATTTTCAATAGGCAGTTGACTCACTGTATAATGACCTAATATCTCTACATTTGTGAGATTTAAGAGAATTATTTTTCAAAGGTGGATATGAAAAACATGACATGAAAATAAGGCTTATGTGTATCTTACAGCATCTGCTGGGTGGGGAGCTAGCCTACAATGTTAGCTTTTGTATAAATTTGAACAATATCACTTTTAGGTACAGAAGCAATAGCACAGTATCATGAAAACCTGAAAGAATCAATTATCCCATGGTGCCTACTTTTTTCCATTGGCCTCTTTGAGGACATGTTTGTTTTGCATAGAAAGTTGTTTTTTTTTTTTTTTTAGAGAACAGTGTCTAAAAGCTTGGAATTTTGTTTTTATAGGATGATTTTACACAAAGAGAGTAGGACTGCCGCTTCTGGGCAAGTGAGCATGGGGACAAGTGTTAGAAACCCATTTCTTCCCTCTCCCTTAGGTATTTACAACGGCACTGATCAGGCACTTAGCATTTAGTCGCGTTGCTACATTGGCAATTATGGCCTGGCCAGAAAGAAAGGGCAAGGGCAGGGGAAAATTTACCAGCGCTGCTTTTTGGGTCAGCCAAGCTTCCTTCAGGAGCTCCCAGTAGATCATTCTCCTCTTTGCTCCTTGCCTTGTATATAATTAATCTGGGCTGAATGACTGCTTTTTAACTGAGTTCAGTGGTAGCTGCTCATTCAGAGAGCGGGGCCAAGCTGTCAGCCTCTGATCTGTTTACTGTTATTAGATGTCTTCTCAATTGCTGGTAATAATTTACTTAGAACAAAAGAAAGTGTGAGCTCTGCTTAAAACCTGACGTTCCCATCTCTTCTTCCCCTGCAGAGCTGGGAGTCTTGAGAAGAAAAGGAATTTAGACAGGAGCAGAGCAAAGAAACTGGGATTAGTGGTAGAATCAAAATAGTTCAGAAGTATTTGGAGAGATGGAGCTCTGGCTGGAGGACAGAGGGACAGCATTACATGGAAGGAAAACCATGTGCCAAAGGACATCACAGAGGGTTCTGCTGAATTCCAAAAGGCCTTCAGGAGTGAAGAAAGTGAGGCTTTGGGATGGAGGGATGTTTGGTTTATTTTCTTCTAGATTCTTTTCTCTCTTGTTCTATCTAAAGTAGAGGTTCATAGGACCTCTGTACAAAGCTGTATGTTACATGTGTCATCCAGCCGTGGTCGCTGGAGAAAGAGAGGCACGGGAACCCAGGGTGCCCAGAAGGAAGGAGCTGTGAGGAAAAGGTAGATTTATGAGAGGTGTTGTGAAGAACTAGAGAAGCTGGGGATTATGTCTCTCAGTAATTCTTGCCAGAGGAAAGAGACTGAGCTGGTACTAACTTACACCAAAGGAAACTTGAGAGCACCTACCGGGTGCATACCACGTCTAGTTATAACATAAGAACTGCAGCTGACACTATTTGCCTGAAAACTTGACAGGTTGAAATAACAGTGGGAGACTTATGAAAAGAGTGGAAAGAAATACTGTACAAAGAACTGCATGGCTGATTGCATCAGTGCCTTCACGTCAGTAAGTCTTCGCCATGAGACGTGCATGAAGGCTATGGAGCATGTATACGCAGATGGTGGCATATACATGTCTTTTTCTTGTGAGGTGTCATTAACAATAACAGCTGTTTCTTAAAGATTTCTAGGAATTATATTTAAATAAAATGATCACTTACCTGAAGAACACCCAGATTTTCAAACTCTAATATTCAACTCGCTATGTTTCATTTCACGTTTCATTCCTGTTAAGTGGCAGGCAGGATTAGTTGAAGCAAGAAGGCACAGACTGTTTTTATTTGAGGAAAGAAGGTAAATTATACAGTATGAAATGAGCAAAATTCAAAGAGAATTCAAGCCTTAGAATCTCAGTTATTAATTAATTTGCCTCTTGAGTCTCTGAATTGTAGCTCACAAACGTAAAATGAAACAAAACTCGGTTACCAAAACTTCAATTTATCAATCCAGAGTGTGCAGAGGTCAAAGGAAAACAGCACCCTTCAACCCGTTGTAGATCAGCGAAGTCTACCAGCTGTAGTTCACTAAGTCCTGCTCCATTGACTTGACCGCTTCCCAGTCCCATTTCACAGAACGAGTCCCCTGGTCCCAGGGGGGCCTTGGTGCGGTTTTACAGAGCTGTCTGCATGGAGATCTCCAAGCCTTTGGCTGGAAGCTGCAAAAAAAGAGTGTGCTCCCAGGTGACTTCCTACTGTCCCCATTCCCCCCTCTCTCGTATTCTTTTAATTTGGGCTTTTTATCAAAATGCTTTTAATCCCCTTTCTCTAGGCTAGATTCCATAATTGTTCCACCGTTTCGTAATTGCACTTACCTATATTTAATATTATTTCCCAAAGTAAATTTGAACTCCGAACAGTGTAATGCAAATGCAACAAGGACAAAATAACATGTATAAGTTCACTGGCTGACATTTGCCCTTATTTCTAAAACAAGTACATAATTTCTTTACCCTTTAGTCCCTCTTATTTTAAGTTTCATGCACAAACTTTCAGCTTTTGTAGAAACTACACAATCAGTACATGCATTTTGAATGCTTTAGAACCAGGAGATGTTGATATTTTTCTCTTGAGTTCAGATCTTTTTTCACCTCTTCCTAAAAGTGTTTCCTTAGTTCAAATTTGCTATGCTTGTCTCAAGCATGTGAATGTTGCCTTGGATCATTTGCAATGAACAGCTGCAGGAGATCTCAGAAAAAGAGAATATGCTAAGTAAATTAGTAGTTTTAACTGCACAGCAGTCAGCAGTCTTTCATCTGCGATATTGTGTGCTTGTCTATGAATTTGGGAGTAAGTTTCCATAGTTCCAGAAAGCTCCTGGTTTTGTCGTGTGGAATTCCAATGAGCAGGAACTTCTGACAGCAGCTTTTCCCAATATTTAACCTTCACAATGTCAGTGAAGGCAAGCTCAGATTTTTTTTTTCCCCCCGTGCCACCCCTAAAATACTTTTTTCTGTGCAATTAACAGTCACTGTTAAGAAACTCCCTGCCTGAAGGTGATGAACTTGTGCTCATCCAGAACACCTTAGTATGAAAGTAGCATCCCTTGACCTTTTTAACATCAAGAGGGTAGCTGTTACAGAAACCATATTTTCTCCATACAGCTGTTGTCTCGGCTATCACTCGTGCTTTAACACCACTCTTTGATGTTGGAGAATTTTGGGGTAAAGTGACAGTCATAAATCTTCATATTGGTAAAATTCCTGAAATGTAGTTGCTACATGCACTTTATTATATATTCTGTACTTCAGCCTGTTACCTGCTGATGAAATTGCAGGCATTCATGAGGGGGGGTGGGGGATTTTATGGTGGATTTTTTTATCTTTTGGAAGTTAAAAGGCATCTAATACATCAATGTCATTATAGTATATGCCATCATTTCATGGTAATTTATGTAAGGTAGTAAAATATGTTTGTTCCCAACTGCTTCTCCATTGTGAAGTAGCATGAACTGTTAGGATAACTATGTGAAACACGTTTGAAAAAAATGATACTGTCAAAAACTGGGTTTAAAATGTGTAGAAAGCACAGCACGTTTTGACATTGAGTTCTGTGCAAAATTTCATTGTTGCCTCTTTAAAACACTGAGAGCAGAGAAGTTCTGAATTCATTTGACATATGATGAAAAAATCTGAATTGAGCAAAACTTGTCCCACTACCTACCTCGCATGTTGTATGTCAGGATGGCGCAAAATTAGTCCCTTATGAATAAGATGCTGGTAATGAAGACTATATAAGATATATTAATTAGTGCCAACTTTCAGAAACTTCTGAAACACACAGAGATTTTGAGAATGCATCGTAGTTGCCTAGCCACCCTAAGAAATGCCACTTTCTTCTGCTAAAAAATATGGGTAAATCGTGTTTAAGTACATGCTGAGCTATAATTTATCATACTAAGGCTTATCTGTCATTTTACATAGGAACAGCAGCACGCTTCCCCCAATATTTTATCTGTAACCATCAGAAAACAAGCGGATTTTCATTGTCAAAAGCAATGTTTTCATTGTGTTGGTAACTAAAGGGTACAATATTTTCAATTGTTATGCCAGAGACATACATTGTTATAAATACACTTCATACTTATTGAAAAGTTTTGGCTTTAATAGAGATGTGTTTTGGAAACTTTCTCCTATCAGAGTAGCAGGTGGGATGGTTCGACATTGGCACTTCTGGGATTTATGCTGTATTCTGCACTACAACTGTTAAAAATTGCTCACACAAGCACCTGCATCTGCGGAAGAAGAATTATCCTAGACCAGTAATAGTTCCAAAATCTGTCATTTTTCTGCTAGGAACCAGGATTTGAATGCAGCATTCCAGCTGCTAATGGATATTCAGGGCCCTTCCGGATGGAGTCTTGATTAGTAGATGACAGATTAACAGAAGAGCTGTGTTTTATGGTTAAGGAGGTTAAACAAAACTCACGTTGCCTTTTCGATGGAGAGGAAGCAGGATCATTCAGAGACTTCTCAGGAAGTCACGGGAGGGGAATGCCATAGTGATTGATGAAGGTGGTCCATTATCAAACACTTTGTGAAAACTTTTATTTCCTCTAAGTAAATCACATAGCTCGTACAGGGCACAAGTAGAGAATTAATTTCATCGCATTTTGCTGGAAATATGTCAAACAGCGTTCAAGCCAAAATCTAGGAAGGGAAATTGCATAGTCTGTTTAAGCCAACCATGTAGTTGATGTTCTCTTTGAATTTAGCAGCTTTTATTATTTGGTAAATAATGTTTTCTTAGAAATGAACTTTTTATGTCAAGGTCATTTAGATTTGTATATCCAGGCACATGAAATAGAGCCACAGAAGTTACAAGCCTTTTCTGTAAATATGTAAATAGATTGATTATTTTCCTCTAACTTAGAATATTGCCATTTTATTTTATTCTTACTGAAACAGTATTTAAGTATTATTTAAGGAAATTACATTTTCTCATTTGCTATTAGCATTTGAGGCAGTGTCTATCCCCTAGCTAAGGAAATCCAAGCTTGGGGAATAATAATTTTGTACGTGCCACATATTGTGAAAGTGTTCTTTTGCATAGGAAAGCTGTGAAGGTGCTCAGGCTCAAAAAATTCATTTGACAAATCCTTCCAAAGAAGAATGGCACGTGCAGTCATCCATGGGCTTTACAGACTGCACAATCCCCAAGGAGTACCGCAGCCTGGCACATAGAAAAGGATATATTATCCCTGATTAATATAGGTAGGACTTGTTCTGTTGAATGGCCCTGGAGATCAGGATCGAGGTTTTCAGCTTGAATAGATGTGGGCTGGAAGCTAGTAGGAGCATAAGATAATATCCATGAGGGACTGTGGAACAAATGAATCCCTTCTAGTTGCAGAAATGCTAATGAATGTTTCTGAGCAGCCACATTTTGCACAAGCTTGAACCTTTGTTTTACTTCTAGGTATGCCTATACGTGGCAGGGGAATCAA
The DNA here is from genome assembly GCA_020745775.1 of Theristicus caerulescens. Lineage (NCBI taxonomy): Eukaryota > Metazoa > Chordata > Aves > Pelecaniformes > Threskiornithidae > Theristicus > Theristicus caerulescens. The sequence continues at coordinate 119,944,405 of CM036561.1, read as the reverse complement.
TACGGTGCATGTCTGAATCACCATTGAGGGGACCCTGTCAGTGAGTAAAGGATCGAGTTTTTAGCCATGTGTAGGCTGGAGAATAGCTTTCTGTAGGCAATTATTTTAGTCGATCATCTTAATTAAATAATGATTTAAGCACGATTCTAAGCTTCCCATCACACTGGAAGGAAGGGTGGGGAAGGTACTAGGTGGAAAGGGAAGACATTCCCCAGGCAGTCCTCTGAAAATATTCACATCAGACTTGTTCAGGTGTGTTCCTTTGTGCAAGAAACTCATACTCCTGGCAGTCCTGAATAATCAGGATTTACACATCTTCTTTTAGACTCTGGAATAGTTTGTAATCTGTGAGACAACAGAGAGATCAAGCTTAGCTCCTGTTATCTGACACTGTGTTTCTGTGACCTACATGTCTTGTGGCAGATAGCTTGAATATCCTAATGCAGTTAGCCTCTCTATAAACGGAAGTGTGCTAAATGAAATGTTGGGTACATGGGTGAACTGTGTAAGGATCCGAAGTAAGCCAGAATCCAGGGGTTAAAGTGTGCCATTGCTCCCTTAAAGCATGCCAACCAACCAAAAGGTGCCAAAATTCAGGTAATACTCAGCACTGGTCCACTGTGGCTCTTTACAAAAGTTCCCTGCGTGGCTTCCTGACTCATATAACACAAATTGTGCTATGCAATCTGAAGTGTCATAAAGCTCCTTTAACATTTCAGTCTAATAAAAATGAATAAAATTAAAGAATCTAAAGTTCAAAGACCTTAGAGGCTAATACAGAAATTTTCCTTGCATATATAGGTACTTGAAGGTAATCTCGGAATAGATCACAGTTGTTTGTCAAGAAATCTACACAGAAAATCTGTGGTGGTTAAAGAATTAAGTGTATCTCGTATTTCCTTGTAAGAGAGGCTGAAAGGATGAAGGAAGGTAGGCCATCTTTCCGGTGCCAGTACAAAGTACTCATCTTTTGATTACTTCCTTGAATATGAGCATTTAACATTTTGCTCCAAAATTTTTTGTGAAAGAGACTCTACTGAGTCATTAACAGCCTGTTAACTGACTTGGGTTTTAATAGCTGTGCTTCTGCCTCAGAAAGAGATGTGTGTTAGAAAAAAAGTCAAAATTGGAAGATCTGATTGGCCTTTCCTGCTTTTAACTTCAGGTTGGCTGTAAAGCCATTGCCTAACCTCAGTCGGATGCAGCAAAAGTTTCAGAGGGAGAGCTTCTACCCTCATATAAGTAGACAGCATCATTCAGGCTGGAGAATTTCACTGTATTCCTGTATTACCCACATCTAAATTCAAGGTAAAAATCCCTGGGTTTCTGCCGCCAGGAAGCTCAGCAAAATGGAGGCGCGTTTCTACTTGATTCTGTTTGCAGCATGGCTTGCTTAGTTGTATTTTTCTCTCCATTGTATTTTTTTCCCAATTCTCTAATACAATTTATCCATTTCCTTACATGTGATTTTTCTTGCCTTAATTTACTTTTTTACTTTTCTCCTATCTTTCCTATTCCCCATTTTTTCACTTCTTTGAAAAGTAACTGCATCTCTCTCGATGCTATTCTTTTGCTCGCCTCTGTACTCTCTTGCACACTCTACTGCCTTTCGCTTTTTCTCCAAGTATTTTTGTGGTTTATTTGCTCAGCCTTCTCCAGGGCTTTTGCTCTGCCAGCTTTAAACTACATGGTCAAAATGATTTCTTTTTGAATGAATCAGTTAATCTGGTCTCCACATATTCAGCCGTACTCTATTGTCTTTCAAAGGCCTATACTTATCTCTAGTAACACTTAAATGGCACTATAATGCGTTAATTGTTAAAGCATCATTAAAGATACTTAAGCAACTAGCAGTATTCTTGTTTTCTGGATGGAGAAGCACAGATAAAGGGAGAGACTGTTCATGACACAGGATTTTTACGTAATAATTTCCTGTGTTTTTCCCTCCAAGATTCCTCCCTGCATCTGTTGTGCCTTTGAAAATTTTGCTTGAAACGATTTTCCTCGAGCAGGGTGTAAATACTGCAGTGAGAAAGTACAGTGCGCTTGCTCAATAAACTGTTGTGGGTTTCCTTGACACGGATGAGCAGCATCGCTGGTGGTCTCCTCTGGTGGGTGGTTGGGAGAGTTATGAAGATGCAGGAACTTCCCTGGCATCAGGCAAGGGTGCTGAAAGCCGCAGAATTGGTCTTCCCTTGCTAGAGCTGTAAAAACCTTTGTAAAATCGAAGTGACAATAGGTGGTTTTCAAGAGACTGGTGTGGGCTTATGCGGCATAACAAAGGTTTTCACGTTATTAACTTGTATATTTCTAAGGTGCTTTTAATACTCTAAAGGAGAGATGCAAAGATCTGCAACAGACATCCCAAAATCAAAGTGGGCCACGGGACTCCCCTGTCCCTCCCTGCTCACTAGGAATCCCTAGAAGGTTGGCTGTGTTTGTTTATTTTCCGTTTCGAGACCCACACTCAGGCTGCCTTGCACATGTGCAAAGGCTTGGAGTGTTTCAGGGTCATCCTTCACGTGGAGTGAAGACATGGAAGGAGGGGATTGCAAAGTAGCCTTTTTTTTTCAGTGCAGTCCTTGGTTCCAGTCTGTTCTAGCAGTACCAAGTGCAATAAATGAATTTAAAAGAAGCTTTTGAAGAGGCCTCCATTACAGGGTGATGGCCGAGTCCTCTCTATTGTGTTTGACCCTATTTGACATGTAACATTTATTGGGGCTTTTTAAATGTAAGTGACTTTGGCTTTTTAACTTTTAATACTTTCTCCCAATTAAGATGACCAAGCCTTGAACTTAAATGTCTTCTCTTAGCTTATGCCAGTTGATGGTCCTCTGGGTAACTCTCCTGAATAAATTTCCACAAAGGATTTTGGAGGGAGGTAAAGAAAGTTTTTTAACTTAGCTTTTTTAGTTATTTTAAAACTGACCTCCTTGTAGAGCTGTCTTTAATTTCAGGAGGCATGCAGCATAAATCCTAGGTGTTTTATTGCTTGATGTAGTGGAATTTCTAATGCGAATAGGTTTCCTCTGCCTTTGACATGAAGTGTAACAGTAAAACAAGGAGCCTGTTGTTGTTATATTATCACTTTGTATCAAGGTGTTACTACAGATTCCGACTGACTCAGACCATTAAGACTGTAAAATTACCTGATAACAGACAATGCTGGCCTGAAATCTGTGATAAAAAAGTGACAGAAGGTTTTCTACAAATAAATATTCAGGACTCAAGAAGTCTCTTTAAACTCTCCAGCTTTTTCTATCCAAACTGATTCAATCTACAACCTACAGAATCTGCAAAATTATGCTGCTCCTTCCCTTTATGACAGGTCTTTATGCCCATACCCAGCCTAACTTCCTTAGGCAGCATAGCAATTTCTTAAAATTTCTCCTGTGCCCGTGTTCCCTGCCAATGCCGCTTTCAAACTTCACTCAAATAGCGATACTCTCTCCTATCTCCCCCAACTTCTTTGCAATTCTTATAATTTCTGTTTGGTAGAAAAAGACACCTGGGAGTAGGGCTGTAAGCAGATTTCCCACAGTGGTCTCCTTCTCCTGCTTCCCCACATCTTCTTCAAAAAAGAAGCTTCCGAATTGAATGACTTTTTAGTAGCAAAATCCATTTTCTGTTAGATTAGATTCAAACTGGGTTCTTCATCTTTCAAACTCTCCATATATAAAAGATTTTGAACATTTTTTGCACCCATCTTGCTACATTAGTAAGAAACTTTCACAAATGGTAATGAAGTAATAAAAGTTCTTGTATAGCAAATGTTGTCTAAAATAGAAATACAGATTTTTATTAGTTACTACTTCTAGCAGTAAGTAGCTGATTTGTTTCTGGTGCAAGGAATTTTCAGTGCAACTTGGTTGTAGAACGATAATGTGCACCTGAAGAAGATCCAAATGTTGGTGCTTCAAGTTGCCACCTGGTGGTATTGCACACTGAGTGTACTACTCGGGGTATAGCAAAATCCTTAGTAGATTAAAAATAAAATGTTGTGTAGATGACAACTTTGTGAATGACAGAAGATGATCTCGATGTTCATGTGAAACTTCATCATCCTGGCTCGTGATTTGAATTTTGTTATGTTCAGAAATGCAAAAAACTGCAAAGATTTTGCAAATCAGGGACTGTTTAGATTTATTTACATGTGACATATTTGTTTCCTTTGTTTTGACAGCTAGCCCTACACATTTGCTTGTAAATAATTTAAAAAATCAGATCCATATGACTTCTTTCAGACAACTTCTTTAGAATCTGCTTAACGATAAGCATAAGGAAGGTTCAGATGGTTCGAATATAAGTTCACTTCTGAATAATCATGTATTTAATTGCTTTGCTAAATTGAGCAATGGCTTCCAGTCAGCAATAGCATGTAAGCGTGTCTCTGCTTAACTTCATGTTCAGATGTTTTTTGAGTAGGGGTATTTTGTTCACTGGGGGCCCCCCATACCCAAAGGAGGTGACTGATCCCAAAGAAGGAGGTGGTATGAAGAATTGCTTTTCAGAAAAGAACTGTGGACTGATTTTCAACATACTGATGCAGAATGTGGTATCTGCACTGGACACCGTGGCTTTGTACTCTGTGGGCTGCCTTCTGGGGTCCACAGGCACAGTCTGGTCTGTGTCCAAACCAGCACCCTCCTGAGTGGTGGCCCTGGTCTCTTTTTGCTTCGTTTGTGGCCCTAACATTGTCATTTTGGGGCTGGTTTTGGTTTGCCCCAGAAGAGCATCTGACTGGGGCACTGTTCCGAGACTAGAGCTATGCCACAGTTTGTCATGTTACATTCATGATGATAAAAGGCCTTCCTTTTTGAGTCTATGCATTTTTCACTGTGACTAATTTACAGGAAAGTGGTTGAACTACTAGCACGTAAAGAAGTTTGATTTCTTCATTGCATGAGTGTTCAGTTAGCGCAATCCCTGCCTTTCTTAGGAGGGAAGAACAGTTGTGAAGAAATTTAAGACTTTGATGGTGGAAGTCCCACTTTTTAAGGTAATTAAATGGGCTTATTGTCAGTGTTTCTTTAAAAATAGATCTTAAAAAATCAGCAATAAGTTTTTCTCCTTATGGGCAATGTTGACAAGAATGGCATAGAGGATCTTGTGAAATCAGAGAATACTGAGGGGTTTTTTGTATTTATCACAGGGTTTTTCCATTAATAGAAAAAAAATCAGGGAAAACCCAGATTTTATTGTTACTTTGGGCTTATAACCCCTTTGCACGACATCCATGCAGCTGAGCTCCCTGGAGGTTTTGGAAGGTGTGTGCAGGAGCCTGGGAGTGTCGTGAGTTACATGAGACAAGCTCAATATGGAGGTGACTTGGCAAAACCTGTTACAGAGTTCTGTGGTTGTGTGAGTAAGAAGAGATAAAGGGGGGCAATGGGTCTTCTGTGGAATGGGGGAATAATAAAAGCAGCTGCCATTTTGTGGGGAGTGGACAACTTGGAAAGGGTGGTGGGGAGAAAGGAGCCAGGTGTGGTAGCTTCACAGGTGATTAGCTGAGGAGAAGATGGCGATCAGCAGCTGATAGTGTGCAGCTGTGACAGAAAGGTAAGAGGAGGCTGCAGTGCCTCAGAGAGCAACAGGACAGCGGGAGGGAAGGTGAGCTCCTGGAATATCGCATATGATTTGGATCCTCTGCCTTCAAGAGAGATTTTTCTGGGAAAGGTAAAGAGTTGTTGGACTGCTGAAGGAGAGAGAGCGTTGCTTGCTCAGAGAAATGAGAGCTATCTCTCAGTACGGGACGGCCATGCATCAGGTAGGGAGACGGAAGAGAAATGCTGATGGTAGCATGAGCTGGCCCTCTTTGTCTGAACCTGGAAAAGACTGGAAAAATTAGGTTCTGGTGTTGACTTGGGGTGCTGGGGAAGGAGTGAAGATGGAACTTGAGAAGTTTATGAAAGGGTTTGTGTGGTATTGTCCTTGAACTAGCAGATTTTTAGAGGCCTCTCTTCTCTATGTTCCCATGTACTAACTGGATATTAGTACTTACTACTACTACCAGTTACTATGCTGTTAAGAAAAAATGGCTTTTCAAGAAAGTTGTGTGAGAAGCCTTTTGTCCACACTGCAAAATGTTTCACAAATGTGTTCTTCAGGTGTGGTTTTCTGCTCTTACTTTTGCTGCTGAGGAAACTTAAGCCTGAATTGGTTTGGATACCAAGTAGGATGGCTTGAGTTTAGTGAGCAAAAAATAAGCTGAAGAATATATGCTAAAAATAACAAATAGTGATTTATTTATTTTTGATAGGTACTGTTTACTGTTTTCTGATGTAGTGGTGAAAGTAAATTATATATAATCTAGTTCAATGCAGTTATGCAGATTCATCTGCTTTTTCAAACTGTAGAGTTCTCAACAAATCATGGAATATAACAAGTGTTGATTTTTTAAAAAAAAAAAAAAAAGCCAAAAAACAACAACACAAACCACTCCAGCAGAGTTAAGTGTGTTGTTATGCCCTTAATTCTGTATTTTTCTTTCTGCATGCAATCATTTCTATTATTTGGCAATCATTATGTGGTGTAATGGAAGTGAGCTGAAACACTCAAAGCACAGAGTTGTCTTTATAAAGAGATTTTTTTTAGAAAGAAATGGGTTGTGGCAGGGGATTATTACCTGAAATACATCAGCATACATAGATAGAGTATCTTCCATATTTAGTGGCGCTACAAAAATATTCATAATTAAACATGTGATGCATGGAGTGATTCTCATGGGAGCCATTTCATATAATTAATTTCCAATAATTGCATTACTATGTAATATTATATCACACGAGAAGATAAATACTCTGAATGGTAGTTGGAATATATAAATGGCTAATTCTTCGGTTCTTTAAAGAGAATAGATCTATACAGAAATGGCTTCTTGCAGGGGGATTAATGCAGATGAAATGTGGCATGCTCTCTGAGGAAGTAGTGCGGGGCTTCTTCCAGCAGGGCTGTATTAGGAGTGCCAAAGAACTCGTGCTTTGGGTCGAGGGATACTTTTATTTATGGCTTTCTTGGAGCTTACTGGGTCCAAGTCACAGAAGAACTTGACTTTTTATTATTTTTACCTCACTTTGAAATCACAGTACATGAGAATTCTTTGAAGTGAGTTTACTTATGTAAGCTGCTGAATATAACATTTTTTTCATTAAAACATAAGTCTTCTGGCTTACAGTATATTCAAGTTCCTTGTATGTTCTGTAATAGCTAATAGGAGGCCTGATTAAAAATGCAGAGGGCTTGTCAGACTGTGAGAGGTGATTTACACGGCTTTTGGGCAGCTTTCTACATAGAAAACCAAGACCTTCCTTTCATGGTGTTTTTTACATCTTCCATTTTTTCCCCACCCGCTTTTCCATTATCTTGTATAGTGCTAGTAATAACAATGAATATATTGTGAATGTCAGTTAAAAGCCAAGTCTCTGTCTATTATAACTAATGAAAATATATTGAATTTAATATACTTTGTTGGAGATATTAGTTTCTGACAGTAAATGATTGCTTACACTAATTATGGTCATTATCATGCAAGTAGAGTGCATTCTTTAAGTCTGAGGTATTACTCGTGTTTGAAACTCAAGATTTTTTTTTTTTTTTTTTTAAGTTTAAAAAAGATGTTAAGCTTATTTTCAATGTTGTTACTTTGTTGGCTACTGCTAAGAGAACTGAGCCCATCACAGCTCATTGGCTGGCAAGGAGGCTCTGATGCATTCAGAATTACTTGGCTTGCCTGGGAAGGTAGAGGAAAGGTGGCGTATTGACTTGTTGGGTCTTTTCTTTTTCCAAGTCTTTTTACTTAATTTCCACCATCTCCATATGTGTAGGGAGTATCTCAGGATAAAGGGAGTGTCAGCACAAGTGGTTCAGTCAGTTGGGATCACAAAGGTCCTTTTGAGGCATATGGAAAGAGTTGAAGGATAAATAGAGGCGAGAGCTAAGAAAATACAGCTTTCATGAGCTGTTAGCATCTAAACCAAAATAGAATCATAGAATCATTTAGGTTGAAGAGACCTTTAAGATAAATACTTTGCCTTTTTTTGTTCCTGTAATGGAGAGGGGAGCTCCTATGAAAAAATTGCTTTTTTTTTTTCTTGCGGTAACAGCTGGGAAAAGTCAGGCTAGCCCAAATTTGTGAAAGAAAAGGAAAAAAGAGTCTTTAGTTCCTCTTTTGAAAAGTTCACACTAACAAAGATGTCAGATCGGTTCCTTTGGCCGTTGCTTGGCAGACGGGGAGAGCTGTGCCAGCGCCACCCCTGCTCCGTTGATCGCAGCAAGGTGGCTGAGCTACATCACTGTCCTGCCGAGAGGCTTTTTCCAGGCTTAGTTTCTCGAGCCTCCTATGGGGAGAAGGAAGCATTTAAAATGCTCCTAGAGTGATTTTTAAGTGAATGCTTAAAGTTGGACAGTGTGGTTCAGCATGAAATAAAGTGTGTTGGCCGTGCCTGGTGACACTCGGTGGGCAGTGGCTCTACAGTGTGGGTGCCTGTCCCCAGCACTGCCCTGAGCCTGTGCTGTCCTGTGTCACCCAACCAAAGGGTGCTGTAAATCTGCTCCTCTGTAAGGCTCTTTTCCTACAGTGAAACAAAGCCAAAAAAAATTACAAGCCTATTTCTGTTTTAAATCCAGGGAGAAATAAAGCTTATATATCCATGAGAGGAGGGCAAAATCTGGACAGTGTTCCCTCTTTTCTTCTACACAGCAGCACAGCTGTCAGAGGTTATTATATCTTTAATTATTCCAGATTACTTTATAGAGTGGCTTTCAAGTATATATGATCAAGTATGCACTTTTCCATTATGCTGTTCATTTCTTTCAGAAAAGTTTGTGTCTCACATTAGCAGTGTTATTGCTTTTGTGAACATGCTATGCCTTACCAATACTTTCCTATGCTGTTCTTAGGAAAATTTCTATATAAATCTAAATTTCGTAATTACTGATTTTGAAGTGTGTATTTTTAGAACACCAGAGGTATTGTCCATAGGATGCTGCTGCTGTGTGCTGTTCTGGTCCTTACAATAAGTTAAATTATTTATTTCAAAAGTGGAGTGGGGATTCCCAGGGGATCTATGGAAAAATGTTATCCTGAAGCTGAATGTAGGTTGCTTTTCTGTTTAAGAAGAGACCTGCCATAAAAAAAAAAAAGGGCAAAACATTTTGCATCATGTGACCACTCAGTTTTGTGCATCACCAGTCCAATTCCGAGCAGGCTTACTGTCTTTAAAAACAGCATTGGCTAAATATCCTGAAGTTTATGGAAAGCTAAGTAGTATTTAATGTATAAATACAAGCGTATGCGTGCATGTTTGCTCATTGGCTTGTTTATTGGTGATCAATGGAAGTCAACAAGATAAGTAGTCTGTTGAGATGAGTGCTTCACCACAAAGTAGTAAGGGCTGGTCTCTCCCCCGAAGTGCTTTTGACCTAATGATGAGGCAGGTGGTTGCTTGATGCTTTGTTACTGTTGTTTGAGGTTAATAGGAGAAGCTCTGTAAACAGAAAAAGAACGAAGAGGAGGAAGGAGTGAGTTTAAAAATAAGAGGAGGAAAACTGAAGGAATATGCAGGGGGAGGCAGAATAAAGTTTAGATGAAGATAAACTGCAACAGCAAAGGCAGGGGAAAGCTTAAAGTAAAGACTTTTTTTCAGCATGGGAGAATGTGATGTGTGGGCCTTCACAAGCTGTTCTGCCACCTTCCCTCTCCCAGCTAGTACCTCCATCTATTTCTCTTCCAAGGACCAAGTCAACTTGGTGAGATGGCACTGAATAGCAGGGGAGAACTTAATTTTCTACGGCGAATTTAGTCTCTTCTCTCTGTTATTTTTCCACAATGTTGATGGCAGCTCTGGCTCTCCCAGCTCAGGTCCCAAGCTGTGGCTTGCTTCTATTGTGTGAGCAGATATTCTGAACTACACTTTTGAACACAGCTGAATGTGCTTGCTTGCCACTCATCTTGATTAACTGTGCCTGCTGGGAATGCCTCTTGGGTGAGGGTTGTCTGCTATTAAGCAGCTCTTGGGATCAGAGCTGTAGATCTCATGGAGATTGCTTGTGAAGTGTTGGAATTGCCTTCATAGTTGTGAAAAGCACTGGAAGGCAAGCAGTCCTAAGGCTCGTGCTTGCCTGTAGTTGGAGGGAAAGGATCGGGTTCGACATCGCTTCTGTCTCCCTTTGCAGTGAGTGCATTAGAGGTGAAAAGGGGAAGGGAAGAGGACTTTGAGGATGGGAGGCAGTGAGTTCCCAGGAGTGAGAAGATACAAGGCACATCTCTGAAGTAATAACTTCAGAGTGTTTCCATTAGACTTGATAATAGGCTGTACTAATGATTCTTTGGCTTGATATGAAGTCCATTGGAAGCTGGTGATCATTTCTAACTTTTTTCCGTTGAATTCACAGGGCTTTGGAACATTCCCACAGTCACAACTGGGTTATCATGGAAACATGTTTGAATTATTTAGTTTACCATGTCCTGTGATATATTTAAAATTCTAGATATTTATGAAGACAAGTAATGGTAGAGACTTGATACATATGCTCCCTGACTGTTTTCTTGTGAGGATGGGTCAGAAGATTGAGCACTTCAGTCAGAGCATTTTCACTTTATTTTTTGAGCTTGAAATTGTCCTTCCAGTATAGTAACAGATGAAACCAGTTGTCTTTGTAAGTAAACTTAGAAAGTATGTGCTTCTCCTGTAATGGTATGTTCAGGTTTCGGCTTCACATGTGGTTGTCTTCCTAAAAATACCAAAATAGAAAGGAGAACTAAAAAACCCTTTAAAGCTTAGACATTTTTTAAATCTGAAAATAATGGCAACAAGAAATTTCTATATGGTCAAATACAGCTGTTTTCTACAAAACAGTATGAGAGTAGAAGCACAAGAGCACGGCTTTAGCTTAATACAGTTTTTTGTTGTTACTCTTTGTTACCTAAGCAGGAGTAATAGTTTCAGCTGGCATCACCGGTAACCTCTGGCATATTTACAAAAGAAGAATTTGTGGGATCATATCTTAAAAAATCCTTGGGATGTATTTCAGTTACCAAGACCTGTGGTTCCAGTCTACTCATAGTTGCTTAAGACAAATACCTGAATATGAATGTCTTTCTGAATTGGGACTTTTGACTATAATTTTTTTCTGATTTTTTTTCCCCTTCTTAATCAGTTCATGATAGCTGTAATTCAGTAATGTACAACTTGTAAACTGACAGACTGATTACATTTTACATTCTTCTAAAAACGTAAAAGGATGGAAATCCTTAACAAGCATAGAGAATATTTTCAGGATACTATCATGCCTTTGTTGAAGCTCCCTGATTTGACAAAATATCTGTGTGTGACTAATGGAGTAGATGGCTATTACAATGTGAAAACAGAAATTCTCTTTTTTTGTGTGTGTGTCTTTCACTTATATATGATAATAAAATGCTGGATTCTGCAGTAAAATGTATTGGATTTAACATACTTGCTTGAGAAAAATCTGTTTCTGTCAGCTGCATCCAATTGTTCAATGTAACTAATTATTGTATGGTAAATGTGATGCATTTTGGAGATGAAGTCATAAGAATGTTTTTCCTTGCCCCTTCCCTCAAGGCCATGGAAATTCAGAAGAATTTCAGTTCTGAAGTGCAATGGGTGCATGTGTATGCCTGTTTTAGGCACTCAGATTTTAAATAAATGCAGAATGCAAGATGAAACTGTAGGCCATGCATTTTTAGGTATGCATCATTGGCTGTGCTTTTGCAATTTTATTGCTCTGAAAGAACGGTTGCCTCGATTATACGTAAGTCATGAGAGCTGAATGATTCTGGCAAGTTAAAAATGTAAGAGCGATGTTTTCGCTGTTAAAAAATGCAGGAGTGTAGCCACTGATATATTAAATTAAGGTAACTGCTTGTAAATGCCCAGTGTATGTTCATTTAGCATGTTGCTTGGACTGGCTGTTCGATGACTAATGGGTTGCTTTGTATTAGTCAGCAGATACAGACGTGAAGAACAGAAAACATCTAGAAGCAGTTAATTCATGTGTTCACCCAGCCTGAGCAACTCTTAAAAACCTCTGCAAGGCTTAGCTGCCTCTCCAGTTTTTGTAATGCGAATAAAATGTAGTATGTACATTAATTAGTATTTTTGGTATGAGGCCAAAAGGAGGAATGCATTTGTTTTTTAATAGGAAAATAATTAATGTATAATTTCCTTTGACTACATCAGCATTTTGCAGTAGTTCTCATACGTGTTAATGATAATCTCTTGCAGAAGAATAATCTTTCCTCTTTTGGTGGGGAAAGTTGTGCGGGGGAGTTGAAAAAACTACTAGCTGATGTGTTTAATGTCTGTAGCACCGAGTACTGCTCAGAATATACATATTCATTTACATCTATTTTCAAAGCTTTTCAGGAATTCTGCGTTGGTTGTTTACACGAGTAGTTAATGGACCAGCTTTTTTATTCTTAATGGGAATGGCCCCTCCTGATGTGCTAGAAGGCCATCTTCTAATCAGTAAAGTGCATAATTCTAAGAAAATGAGTACATTTGCTCTATACAACTTAAAATTCTTGTCATTTTTATTTAAGTATATTGAACTCTGCCATTTTCCAACTACTACCCCTCCTTACATAATGGCACCCTGACAGTCTGAAGGAAGGTAGGGAGCTGGTAATACAAGATTTTGAATTACCTTTTTTCCTATAGGTAGTCACAATGCTGTCCAAACCTTTTGATGTTAGATTACTGCTCGCTCTTCCCACTGCCTGCCCATTATTGTGAACAAATGATTTAGCAAATGAATATCTAAACCCTGTGGCTCTAAAAAAAATAAGAAAAACTGGTAGCCAGGAAAGACTATCTAAATGCAGGGGAATTAATTGCTTGATACTATCAATAATGGTCTGGCTGTCACAGGGCTGACATTTCTTAGCTGACAAGAAGATGAAAAGAAAAGCAAGCATTTAGACCATCTGTATGTCTTTAAAGTGATTTGGGATCCAAGAAGACATCTGATTTCACTAAAGAAACTAAACATTCCCAAGAAGATAGTAGTAATATCGGGAGCTAAAAGGTGATCCTATTTTATTTTTCTCAAGAATAATGGGAAACAGCTCATCTGAGATAGCTTCTGTTTTCTCTAAGAATAGACACAATTTACTGAAACTGGAAGACTTAACTGCACCATTCTCTGGGCCTAAAATATTTTAATTTTCTTTTAATGAATTTTCCCCTTCTGCTTTTCCCCTACGTGCTCATATGCTTTGGCTTGGAATGGATCCCAGGGCAGTGTTGCTTTTTGTACTGTTAGCCTTATTGCACCTACGTATTTTTCTCACATGCATGCTATAAAGATTAAAATTACATTGTTGTTTGGAAGAATAACAGGGGAACGATGCTCTAAATAAAAAACAATTACCTGTGCCCAGTAGGGGTAAATATCACTACTAAAACTACTGCAGTGCTTTTTTTCGGGTCAGAATGAGCTCAAACATTGAATGTATTTTTCAGACTTGCCAAAAATAATTTTGCGGTTGCCCGATGTCATTATTTTACACCGATTGCAGTGACATGTTTGGACTCTTACTGTTTGTTTCAAGGTTGTGGATGACCGATGGCTCAGTAGTCATAGAGGTTCAAGTTTTGTGTGGAGTGAAGTTTGCTTTGACTTGATTTCTACTTATGACATGGGTATGAGTGGAAAAGTCTATATATATATTCTTGAGTAGGTGGTAACTTGCAGGATTATGCATTGATCATGCCTCTCAATCATCTAGCACCTAGATGATCTTGTTCTAAAAGACTCATGGCAGTGCCTTTTCCAGCAGCAGCAGCACCCAGCAAACAGGACCAATCTCCATTGTGTCATGTTACATTACAGAGTTCATCTCTTCCAGTAGAGCACTATGCAAGATAGAAGCTACCGGTGGCCTCTCACCACTACTTAAACAGCCCAGCTTAAGGGACTAAAGTGTCATTTGACTAGAAATTCAAGAGATTTCCCACCACTGTCTGGTTTCCATTGGGTGTTTCTCGTTGGTTGACCCATCATTAGAAGATGTTGGCTTCTGGCAGTCTGCACGTGCAGCCTTGGTGAAGTGTGTTTACATCAACTCAGAGCTACAGATGTATCCACTTGTGTAAATTAAAAATCCTTACCTAGCAATGCTTGCTGCCTCAATTTAGGATGTGTCTGAATTTTATGTAGGTGGATAATAGTTTGTGGTTGATTAACAAATAAGCATGTAATTTGTTGCTATTGGTTCTGCTGGCACCTAGAGATGAATGAGGCAAATCCTCTGGAGAGGTCATCTCTCAAAGGCGATGAGTGCAAATAACTTTTCCTGTTACTCCTAAATTGGTAGCAGCATTTTTGTATTGCAATGCAAAGAAGCAGGTCCAAATTTGGCAGTCCTAATAGTATAATCTGGTTAATGTAAAAAGTAACTTGAACTAGTGATTTTTGAATCTCTGTATATGGAGGTCCATAGGTCCTTTTGAAAAGGTATCATCAATGGAAGAAAAGTAGAATTTTTTTATAAAGAAAGCTTTGTTCACAGTATATAAGTTACTTTCTCTTTTGTTTTTTAAAAAAAACCCAAAACAACAAAAAAACCACCCCAAAACCCAACAACTTACTCTTGAATAAATGTAATAGTTCCTGGCAAGCAAGTTTTACCCAGTTTTTCAATATAACATCTGGCTGGGAAGCTTGTTGGGATGACACTCTGACTTGACATGAATGTTGCTGTTGAATGAAAGTTGGGTCTTTTGGGTTTGTTTTTCAAAAGACAAATACTTTTTGTCACCAGCAAAATTATCATGGTCTCTGACTGGATTATGGTTGTCCCTTGGAAAGGAAAACTAACATTATTTAACTTAATTTTTCATTGCGAAGGAGTAATGAAAATTTATTGCATATAAAAATGAACTAATCTCAAGTTGAACAAGGACATACTTTGGTGGTTTTTTTTTAATCTGAAGTGCCACTTCATAGGCTAACCTTGTAGTACTCAAGTTGAGTATAAAAGTCTTTTTATCAGTGTAAGATGAAATAATAATTAAAAAAAACTAGCTTGGGTTGAGTAACATTCTCAAAGAGCACAGCCTTTCTGGAGATGCCATTTTAAGACACTTCAATTTGATATGCTTTTCTCAATTTCTGACCCAACATTTAAAATAATGGACCAGCTACACCAGCAACTTGTGAAGGGCTTGTTTATATGCGTCGCTGGTTTTTATCTAGGTTAGATTGTTTTGTGTCTGTTGTGGTTGATACTTAAAACAGTTTACCTTATTATAGTTGAAAAAGAGCAACCATGACAACACATGATATTTTAAAACATTTGTAGTTGTGTCCTCATTTTCAAAGGTATAAAGGCATTGAGAGGGGAGAACTGCATCTTAGTGAGCTTAATGGTATTGATAGAACTTCTCTAGCCTTAATCAGTCCCTGGAGCAACTTAAATCTATATATAATGAGCATTCTGGAAACAGCTTGTCTAACTCTACTGTTAGAAATCAGAGCTTACAGGTTTTTTGCTTTTGTAATTGGTGTGATGTTCAACTTGAGTAAATTTCATTCACATTAACCTTGAAGTAAGGAGCTTCAAGTTGTTGATTATTGTTTTTTCAAGTCTTGAGTGTTTTGTTTCTCATTTCTCTGTGCTTTTTATCATAGGAAAATGAAATGGAGTTAATAAAAGTCTTCCTTGCAACCAAAGAATATAAAAGATGTTACAAATAAATTTTATTTCAGTTGCTTGCATAAAGAAAGAAAATTAAAAACAGGTGATAGCAGCTCTATTGCTTCCAAATGCACTTTTAAACAGACGCTAACAAGGCTGCTGGGTTTATAGGCTTATTGACAGACAACAAATGAATTTCATCCCTGCTCTTCACTGCCTCTTCCTTCTTTTTCCTCTTTGTTGCGCTTTTCTGGGCAGGCATACTAATTGAAGTGAACAGCATATGAATGTTCCTCACTGGCAGTGTGGCAATGTGATACAGTCTGCACATGGCTCCTGGCTTCCCTGCATATGAATTGGAGTCAATTGTTTTACAGCTTCTCTGAGAGAGGATTTTAAAAGGCAATAATTGAGGAAAAGTAGATTATATTTTACTGTCTTGTAAGATCCTGTTTCAGGAGTAAGATATTCAAATGTCATTTAAGCCTCTGAAAAATACTGTAAATATTTTTGAATAGAAGATAACAAAAGTTGCTATATAACTTTTTGTCACTAATGTTATCCAGTGGGCTTCATGAATTGTCTTTTACATCTCCCTCTTTGAGCCATAACTCAAGACTGGATTATCTTCTGGGGTTTTTCTTGCTTTTCCTATTTTTTTTTTTTTTCATTAACTAGTCCAGATGTATGGCTTGTGGAGGATATCAAGAGTGTTGGTTGTGTGGTAGCGAGTAGTCTGACTGACTTCACCTGGTGCCATGTATGTTCTGTTACCGAACAGAATTCTGTTTCCTTTTTCACTGACTTGTTTTCTACTTTCCCTTCTTCTTAGCATTCACTTTCTATGCCTTGATATGTTGGTCTTCCCGTTAGTGGATGATCTTGTTTTCTCTTTTACATCAAGATGTTGTTTCACATTTCATCATCCTTTTAGTTTGCCTTTTTTTTTTTTTTAAAGGACAGTGTTGCAACGCTTAGAGTATGTGTATGTATATATATATATGTATATACATAGTATATGTATGTGTATACATATATAAAAAAAAGGTGAGCTGTGTCCAAGTAGCTATTTCTACACAGTAAAAACAAAAAGAATGCTTGGAGTGTGTGCCATTTCTGAACAACGTTTCCCTGAAAGATTGTACATGTATTGCCTTAGGTCTGTATTTTTAGGCCCTTTCATATGGAGATGGTATTAAGCCAAGGAAGCAAACAAATAGCTAAAAAGGAGGCGCAGAATGTGCTCAGTTTTTTGTATCATCTGTTAAACAAAGTCTCATTCTGTTGCAGGCATTCCTAGCCACTTGAGCAGAGCCTCATCTAGTATTAAGGATTTTGTGTCCTTCGTATGTTCTCCTCACATCTATCATTGAGCTAGCATTTTTCATCATTGCTTCTGTCATTCAAAGGGAGGAGGCTCTTGCACTTGTCTTGTTGCAAAACATGCGTGCGCAAATATTAACGGTCACGGTCATACTTTACACAACAGGAATGATCACATTAGATTGGCTTATTAACATGTAATACAGGATACACTGTGTTCTTGTTCTTTTATTGATGTTTAGTGACAGAAGTACATGGAAGTAAGATCTCTAGTATATATTTCATTTGCAATAGATGCATAATATTTTTTCTGGGTTTCTCTTGGTTTTGTCAATTTTCATGACAGTTCTACCAAATTGGTGACCATATTTTAAAAAAAGGATTAGGTGGGAAGCGTTCTTGGTTATGAGTTAAAATATTGCAAGTAACATTTCCATTAAAGTTTGTTCCAAAACGCCCAGGTTTTTAATATATGAACTTTATTTTCTAGATGAGCAAGTCTTGTAAAATGTACATCTGCTTAATTTTTAATGCTGTATGATGACATATTAACAAGTTGCTGTCCTTAACAGGTAAAGCCAAATGCTTTTACTGATGCATACATAGTATGAAACTGTCAGTGATAGTATCATGAAATTTGCATATCACTTTATAAAACATTATAGGAAGCTGCAATTTAATGATGTTTACAGCAATCTGAAAGAGGCAGAATTTTTTCTGGTGGTGTCATGCCATACTGGAGAGCATTTGTGCATATGATTATGCTATTCATTTATTAAAGCTGGTATGAAATTTAAATAAAACAGAGTTGAAATTGTACTGAAATCTGTTTAGCTGTAGAGGTTGGAAAATTAGAAATCAGGTCTGCTGAGTAGCTGGGGTTTTTTTCAGTTTTACACTTAGTCACATTTATTCCCTGTTCAGCCACATTATTTACTTGTTAAATGCACAGGAGAATAATTTTGATAAGTTATATACATTTTTAATAGCTTATGCACACATAGCAATGCTAATTTTCTTTAGTATCTAACACAAATACATTTTGGATCAACTGCTAGTTAAAATGTATAGATATAGATGTCAGGCAGTTACTTGATATGTACTATAGAAATGCCCCCTGTAGCAAATCTGTGAACTGTTAAGGTCCCCTGATCCAGTGTGCATTGGATTGGAGGAGAGATTTTTCCATGTTTTGGGTCTGCGTTTGCAAAGACAAGTGGAATTGTTTAAAGTAATATTATTTTGTGTGCAGTTCACATGATATACAAAACCTATTAATGTTTTGTATAATGCCAGCTTTGGACAAGAAACCTTCTTAGTCATCTTGCTGGCATTCCTACTAATTAACTCTCTGATTATGGAAAATAAGTGGTGGTTTGACCTTCAGAAGAAATACCTGTGGGTGAGCCTGGTGCCACTCCTAAACATGAGAATATCGCTGAGGTGGCCTGTCTGTTTCCGTGCTGGGGGCTGCAGCAACATTAAGCAGCTCCCACATGAATTTGCAATGGAAAACAGAAGATAAGTTGGGTGAATGGAGCCACAACTCATTATTAAAACAGAAGAGAAAAACCAAAACAAAACACCACAATGTTTCCTACAAAAAGCCATTCTTTCATCTTGGGACTCCTTGTCCTCTCTCAGCTCATAGAAAGCCTGGCTTATTGCACTGTAATTCTTTTCTTTTTATTTGTTGTGCATAATGAACATCCCAATGACATTTCTGTGTGGTTACTCAACTTTTTTTTAACTATCAGTCAATGGAGTAGGAACATGGCTGGGTCTAGCCAGAAGTTGCATTTCAGAAAGAAAACTGTGAGTTCCCAGAATATTAAAACCCAGTTCTTCACTGTTTCAAACAATGGTGGTTTGAAAATTATAATTAAATAAAAAAAATCCAATTACGAACCTGATGAATTAAGGCTCATAAAACACTTTGGAGGTGTAGGGTGCTGTTTCTAGTAGTAGGCATTTAATCTGGGGGAATTTTTTTTTTGCATAGGAATACAGTTTTGTGTCCTTATTATTCAGAATAAACGGTTGCAATCTGAGAGGAGCTGTACTGGACTGTGTGGTGGCTGAGTGCTGATTAACGTACGCTTGTGCACACCGAAGGTGCTCAGCTTCACGCGGGCGCCTGGCTGCCCGACTGGGGATGTGCATTATCAGCACTACTCTGTCTTGCTGCTTAATTATCTTTGTGTGCAAAGCTGGAAAGAGAACACAGGAAAGAAAAATGTCTTTGCACAGCAATAATCAATAAGACCAGCAGTATTTTAGGCCTCTGGTGATCACAATTTAGTTGTTTTGAAAACAATCACAAGAAAGACTAATGATGTAGAACTTGTTGTTTGCTGATTGTTCCTGGCAACTCAGAAGAAATTGTGTTAGGAATGGGATTAATTAAATATTCTGTTTATCTGATTGCATTAGTGAAGGTTTGAAATATTAAGTGTAAATTATACTACACAGTTTTAAATCAATGGCAAGCTTTACTTCCCTTCCAGATTACATCTCTTGAAGAGCTTGGGGGTCTCCATGCACCCGGCCACGTCCAGCTCCACTGTAACCTAACGGGAGTTGAAGCAGCTCTGCAGCACGTGCTTCTGGGATAGTACTGTAGTGTTTGGTTAAAGAGATTAATGACCTATGTTTGAAAAATTACTTTTTGTGATGAAAGTGGGTGAGGCTAGAAGTGCCAGGTTTACTTTTTTCATACTTATGTGTAAGGTGGAGGGGAAATGCTATATAATTTTCTGCTAGGTTTCTCCTAAATAGATTGGTTGGACTGTTGGAAAGTACTCCAGTTTTAAGTGAACCAACTAGTACAGTTTGGTCTTTTTTTTTGAGTTCAAATGCATATATATTTGTTGTGGTTTAATCCCAGCTGGCAACGAAGCACCAGACAGCTGCTTGCTTACTGTGCCTTCCCTCCCCCCCAGTGGAATGGAGGAGAGAATTGGAAGAGTAAAAGTGAGAACACTTATGGGTTGAGATAAGAACAGTTCAATAATTGAAATAAAATAATATAATAATAAATTGTAATGAAAAGGAAAATAAAAAGAGAGATAACTCAGGAAAAACAAGTGATGCAACCGCTTACCGTGCGCTGACTGATGCCCAGGCAGTCCCCAAGCAGTGATCACTGCCCCCCAGCTTATGTACTGAGCACGATGCCATATGGTGTGGCATAGCCCTTTGGCCAGTCTGGGTCGCTGTCCTGGCTGTGCTCCCTCCCAGCTTCTCGTGCACCTCACTGGCAGGGTATGGGAAGCCGCAAAGTCCTTGACTTAGTAAAAACGCTGCTTAGCAACAACTAAAACATCAGCGTGTCATCACATTATTCTCATGCTAAATCCAAAACGCAGCATTATACAGCTACTAGGAAGAAAACTAAGTCTATCCCAGCTGAAACCAGGACAATATTTTTACCAGGGTAACTTTTCTTTGTTGGCTTTCTAAGGTGAGTGAGCCAGATAAGTGCTGATGGGCGTTAGTCATCTTGCATGGTACTGGCAAGTTACAAGGTTTACTTTTGGGAATAAAATGTTTAGATTGAGGGAATTACCTATTGGTTAGCATACGTCTTGTCCAGCAAGTAATACGCTATGTTCAGACTATTTTATATCAAGAGCTACACATAAATAAGTGAAAACTCGGAAAACATCAAAACTGCTTCCTTTGAGACCCCGAATAATCTGTCTGAGGACAGGCTTGGGAACAAAATATGATCTCCTTTGTGAATTTGTTGTAAATATAAAATAAAACTCGCATTAAGAAGTAATTTTGGCTGAGCTGCTGAACTGCATAGCAGCTGCGATGGGGGCAAAAGCAACAAGGATGTGAAGCGTAGAAACGTTCAACTAATTCTCTCAGCTGGTTACTGTGGCACAAAGTCCTCATGACTGCCCGTAGTCAGGGAGCTAGTGTGTAAAGGCTTCTAAAATGAACAATATGTTTGGAGCTATTGACCACAGTGTCATCAGTATGATGAAGATGCAAAAAAAGTGCACAAGTGAGTGTGTAACTAGGACTTGTATGCCTAAATTTGGGGTGGGGACCAACAGTTCTGTTTCAGCGCTTCTGAGGGTACTTGCTCAGAACTACACTGCCTGTTCCAAAGAAGAAATGAGAGCGTGAGGAGGTGTAGAAATCATGAGTTAAGAGGAATAAATGCAGAAATTATTTCCATTTTTTAAAAAAAAAAGTAAGACAAGGGCAGGGGGGCAAGCCTTTCATTTTAAAAGGTTTCTATTTAAAAACATAGTAATCATTCATTTTCTGTGTCTTGTGGGGGAAGCTCAAGAAGCAATTGGTTTAATTTGAAGCAAAGATGGTTTTCCTTGGATGTCAGAAAACCTTTTCTAAGTCATAGGCTTAAAATAATTTTTAATGGAATTTCCTTTATAGGAGAGAATTCATATGTACTTATCTATCTAAAGCAGCCTTGTAGATATGCAAATGTATTTCTGTGGAAGTTACATAGAAATGTATTTCCATAGAAGGCTTGGGACTACATAATCTCTTCTAGCTCTGTATTTCTCTGATCCTCTGGTGATTTTTATTTTTCTTGCTTTGACCCAAGAGAGCTACTTGAAATGTGCATTAGTAGTTATTTCTTGTGGTAGGTTCTTGCAAAAATGCACTGAAATTCATTTTAAGCTGCAGGTGCTACAATCTGCAATTTGTAAGTCTATTGTAATTTTTGCCCTAATAAAGAACTGGTTAAACAGACTGTTTGAAAAGACAAAATAACAATGAAGCAAACCAATCTTCTTCCAAGAAATTTACTCCTGAACTGGCTTTTTAGTGTTCAGATTGACTGAGATTCCCTGAGTAAATAATAAAACTTTAAAAGTAGTTCTTAACAATAGAAAGAAAAATTGACGGTGTCCTGGCTACTGTGTAAGCAAGCATTGCTAGAAGTGTTTATGATGTGCATTTACCTTGACTCCCGTGCACTGTGTTTTCTAATCAGGCATCCTTTTCCTGGCTGTTTTCCATTTTCTCCTTCTCTGGTAAACTATCATCTTCCAGTTATGTGATTCTTCTGCCCCTGTAATAAATCTGGGCTGGAGACAGAAGGTGAATAACATACCTTGAAATGCTTCTTGTGCCTAAAATATTAGGAAGACCCTGATATTGTATCACCGAGAACCTTGGCAACCGTTAATATAATGGGAATTAAATATATTTGGTTGGATCATTCTGGGCTGAGCCGCACGCAGTTACGCTGTGCACAGAACTGGGCCACAGATGTTTTCTGCAGATTTTCTGAGTGCTGCCATCAGGACAGAGTGGTCTGAGGTCTGTATTATTGAGGGTATGTCTTCATGGTCATTTGCAAGCAAACATGAACAAGCTCTGCCCATACCCTGAGCTGGCTGGAAGCTCTCCGACAGTGCTAGTTTGCTGCCAGGGCCTGATCTAACATCCTTTACTTTTTTCCTGGGAAGTCAGCTTGACTCGGAGAGCAAGCAAGGAGAGCAATCATCACTCAGCACGAAGAGTGAGCTCATGCATACAAAAAAAGCTTTTTACACTAGTTCTTTAGAGCCCTATGTTTTATTAGCAAAAAGTTTCTCATCTTCCTAATTGGGAAGAACACTTTTAGAATGTAAATCCTAAAGGCTACAGGGTTAGGACCACTGTTAAATGAGATTTTTTTTTTTAACAGAAGTTCTTATTTGTTGACTGAATCGTGATTTTTTTTTTTTTTTTTAATTCTGAAAACTTAGTAGGAGGGAAAAAACATGTTAGGATTTTTGAGCTGTAATTTTTGCCATTTGAGATGTTAAAATTCACAGGACCTGGTGACTTGGAGATTGAAGTAGTGCATAGGGCTGTGCGTGGGAATGGAAGCCTCGGGCTACCCCCTCCTGCTCTCCTAGGCTGGTACTCACGGCGCTTGAGGTGAGGGGAAGGCGGCTGTTTTCATAGACCGTGTTTACTGGTTCATAGGCTGGGTTTAGCGATCAAAACATAACACATTACTGCGTTTCAAAATGTATTCAGGTACTTGGGGAAAACAGTGGAAGGAAGATACCTGATCTAGTGGAAGGTATCCCTGCCTGTTGCAGCGGGGTTGGAACTAGATGATCTTTAAGTTCCCTTCCAACCCAAACCATTCTATGATCAATGTACAGCAACCAAATTTAGTTTACATATGCAGCTTCTTATGCAGCTCTTTGATATCCTAGTCTTTCTTCAGAGTGAGTCTTACTTTTATAGGAGCTCTCTGAAAAAGAAGCTTTTTTTTTTGTTTGGTTTTCAGACGGTGGCTTTAAATTTTCATTAAAATCAGGCAGTATCCACTTCAGCAGGACTTCCCAGGATGTGGCTCAATCACTCGTTGGGCTAGAAGTGTGAGCTGTGCTAGAGCGCAGCACTCGGCGCTCCTTGCAAACCAGTCAGAAGCAAATCTTCCCTATGCTTGCTACAGAGCTAATCATTCTAAACAACGATGCTTTTGTTGCTCCTTAGGAGTTTTACAGGACTAGCGGTTGTTTTACACAGTTTATAAATCACACTTTTGGGCTGTTCTTACAGCCCCCCCAAAAAAGAGCAGAGACCCTGATAATTATTTTCCAATAATCTGCCTTTAGCATTTTGAGATTTATTCAGAGAAAAAGGAAGATAACTTTTTGTGAGACAACATAAGCTATTGAACAAAAATATTTAAAATGTTCCACTTTTAAAGCTCTTTTAGAAATCTTACTTAAAATAACCCTTAAACTACATACTGCTGTGCATCAGAACTCCTAACATAATATCAAATTCAATTATTAAAGTTTTAAAATAAGTGGAAAGAGTCACTGTCAATTCAGTGGAAATATAAATGGGCCTTGTGGCTTATCCTGAAACTCTGGGACTTTTTTGAATTCTAAACATTTTTAAACTGCTGCTCCTGTCTTCTGTTTCTTGAATTTGGCTTCAGGAGGGTAATGTATATGGTGACAGTATCTCTGTAGTAAGGAGGATAAGCATGGGGTGGAAGAAAGGGCTTTAACATGCAAGAAAAGTGGTGGTTTACAGTTACTGTCTATATTTATCTGTATGTGTGGGAGAGGGAGAGTAAAATTTTAACTTGCCAAACGACAAGGAAGATGAAAAGGCAGGAATGGAATTTCACTGATGGAAAACAACGGGGAGGGAGCCTGCTGGGATGGAAAACCAAGGGAGAAAATCTCCAGAGTGAAAACATTGGGAAGCAATTGAAGCCTTGTACCAGTGTTAATGCTTGAGAGTGTCAGTGCTTCTGTCTTGATTTTTCTCTGATACCTGATCTAAGGGCGAGTTCCCTCTCTGGCATCTTTATCTCGCCCCAATCCACAGACCCTGAGGCCAAAAGGAGAAATGTGGCAGGTACATGCCACAGAGGATCCTTCATTGCGTGGGGTTTCTTCCTGCAGTGTTTGGAAACCAGGGAAAGCAGCAGGGCAGTATTTGGGCCAAGCAGGTCTGTTTTCAGCTCTTCTGTGCTGCAGCGCTGCTTCGGTGCCTTGGGAGGTGGTTTCTGAGTCTAGTTGGCTTGTAGGAGAACCATCTGCATTGTTAGTAATCTTCTAATTTAACAATTATTTTTCTATACACTGTTGTAAAGTTTGGGTTAAAGTTTTAGTGAAAATTTTAGTTGGGGATTGTATAGGGGACTTGGTGAAATTAGAGACATTCTAGGCACCTCACTTCCGAAACTTCCAACTTGAATATGAAATGTATTTTCCAAGCAATGTGCTGTTGGCTTTGCATACAAATATTTGCCTTTGCAAATATCTTTAAACTTTAATTATTGGAAATGTATTTTTTGGATTTACTGTTGTGGTTCAGTTAAGGCCAGCCTGCTACCAATATAGAAAAAGATACATTTACATAAGCCTCAAGTGTTTGCTTCTGTGCTTTGACATCCATGTGTGCAATATCATTTCTCGAGACAATTAGTTTATGGCTTGTCGGTTTGGGAAGGCTCATGTTGAATATAAAGAAAATATTTTAGGAAAATTCATTTTGGCTAAAATATCAGTCGCATCTTAGATGTTCTTTTGTGGTATTCTGTTTTTCCTGATGCACGGGGGGTGGGGGGGAAGTCTTTGTTTCTGAAAGTTTTCTTGAAGTGTTCTGCTTCCAAACCTTGCTTTTCAGAGTACGAAGACAGGCAAGGAACTAAGTAGTTTCCTGGAAAGTTTGCATTGATTTTAATTTAGCAATGTGACTAAATCAGGTAAATTTCTTCATGAGACTTATTGTTATTCGCTTAAAAAAAACCAAAAGCTATTGAATCTCAGTGTGCATTTTAAAATCCAGTAATAAAATAAGTAATATGGCTGAAAAATGCACATTGGAATTAGCTTTGACACTCTATTTGCTTTATGTCTAGCTTTATCTTAGGATGCATTATTCACTGGTAATATACAGACTACTTTATTAAGTCTTAATCAAATGCATTTTATCATAAGTGTCAATTCAATATTTTGCTATTGTATTTCTGTTTTAAAATACTGAGCTTTTTGTAGGGGAATGATAAATGTGTAGCAGTTTCATCAGGAAGGGATAGTTTTATATTGGCATTTTGTAAAATTATCTATAAACTGTAGTTCTACATTCTGTTCTAAAATGCCTGTGGATTCGGTCTACTTTATTTGCTTATATGAAATTGCAAAATTGAGGAAGCAAAGTGGCTGATAGATGTTTATCACATTTAGATGTGTTGGAAAGAGTGTTTGGAAGTGTATCTGAATGTGAATTAAGCCTTTTTGATCACTGCAGACTGTGTTTGCATTAGAACTAAGAGGAGTTACTTGTAAGTGGCATTTAGGGTGTATGTCCAATGGATGATTTTTGTATGTAAAAATGGGGACCAGGTAATTGTGTATGTTACTGTAAAAAACTGTAATGCTGTAGCTAGAGATATACATGCCTTGCATATGTGAGTCTGCTTCTTGGGCTCTTCAGATGTTTGGGCTTGCATAGATTGTACTGAAAAAGATCATTTTGTCTGCCTTGAGTTGACTGGATAATGTACAGCAACAATTAGTAGCAGTTCTAAATCAGAGTCTTGGCACTTTTTCCTGCTTCCCTAGCACAACCTAGTTGTGCTCTAAAAACTTACAGCTGGACAATTAGTCCCATGTAGAGCTGTAAGGAGGCTGTAGTTTTGCAGGCAGGTTAAAATAAGAGATAATGATTTTGAATCTTCAGCATCTCGGCTGAAGGCTTGCAGTATCTGCCTTACAAAATACAAATAGGTTAAATGGTTGCTTAACTGTCTCCCATATGGGAAGCAAGAATTAAGTGGTTTCCATGTCACTAATCAATTTGTTTTGTTCCTCTCATAAATTTAGATTTCTCTGCAGCAACAAAGACTTGTCTAACTACAAAGCATGCTTAAAAGCAACTGCTATTTTTCATTAAGAGGGACCAGAAGGTAAAGCAAACCGTTTACTTGGGTTAATACAAAACCTTCATTTTTCTCCATAAATTCTGCATTAAGCTTCACTAATGCTGATGGGAATTAAGTACATATATGGTAAAGAACAGACCTCTGAGGCTGCAACAAACTCTTTCACAAACAAAATAGATGATGTTCACTGCTGATACTTTTCTTTTCCCCAGGCTGACTGAACTGTTTGGTTGGAACACACATCATGACAAACAAAGCAGTATTTATAGTAGCATTAGGAGGTTTATAAGCTCAGAATCAGTGCAACAGTTCCAGCGTTACACGTTCTGGCTCTTTCGTCTCAGTTTTATGGCCCTGAAGACGTCGCATCTAGAAAAAATTAGGATATTCATCCTCAAAGAAGGGTTGGGAAGCGTATAAGTATCATTTCTTATTTCATTTGTTTATAGAGTAGAAGTTAAGGTAGAGGATAACTGACCTGCCTAGGGCGTGATGCAGTTTATGTCGCAGAACTTTGAAATACAATCACATATCTGAGTGCTTCTCGTGTGTCTCAATCAGGCTGTGCTTTGCTGCTGACCATATGCATGTTTAATGACCAAAAAAAAGCTTATATAAAAGTACTGCCATACCAATCAGATTCAGTCCTGCCGTTCTCAAATACTTAAGTCTGTTTAAATGAGGTGATGCCTGTGTGCAGAAGCAGCTTTTAACTTGTGATAAAAGGTAGTTTAAATACGTGGCCTGCTATTTCTTGCATATATGTTATTGGATGCTGTTCTTCCATATATGCTTGAATGAATGAAATTAGGCCTATATAAAAGAAATACAAGAACCTTGCTATGAATAGCAGATGGAACAGTGTTAGAGTTGAGAGACTTGACTTTCAGCCTTATACGCAATATTCACTCTTATTTGATCACTTTGTAACATAAAGTGAACAGGTCTGTAGCGTTGTCAAGACAATATAAGCTGTAAGAAACTTGATGGCCATAGCTTGAGAGAAGTTAGAAAATACTCCTCTGCTGAGAGCATTGAAAATATGCTCTAGTTCAGTTTCAAAATTTTAAAGGGTTTTTAAATGATAGAAATGGTGAAATTTCACTTTGCATTTTATAGCATTTTTTCACTTAAATATATTAAAATGCATGCCAAAATGTATTCTGATTCAGATTGTAATGGCACTGACTCTGTCCTTTTTGGAAAAATGCACCTGTGGTTGAATAGGAGGCTTTCCTAGATTCCTACTTGAGCTGCTTGGGTTTAGTTAGTGAGTATAAAATTTTGCTTTGCTGGCAGTGCTATGGTTTGAGTTGTGTGGAAATTCTACGGATTGTCCTTTGTGAAACCAAGACAAAATCCCCGAGCCTCAATCCGGCTCTGAAGCTGTCGGGTTCCTGGCCCGAATACCGGGGATGTACTGAGGCGCTTGCTGTGCCTTTCTTTATTGAACACTGCGATGCTGAATTTGAGTTCTGGGATATGTTGATATCTATTCTGATTTCCTTAAAGACTTTGTTATTGTACCAAAGCTATGCAGAAGCTTCTCAGGCTTTCATAAAACATGTATATAGTTGTGATACCTAAGCAATCCATTCATAAGATTGTTTTTTGGTGGGTGTTGTGTTCATACTTGATCCTTCTATGAAAAGCGTTCTCTCTGAAAACACAAAGCCATTAAAGGGAATGGGGAGAGAGATGAACAAAACAAGCCGTAGAATTATATGGAAAAATTGGTATGGCTTTTTTAGTTACATATATTGTGTTTTTTTTTTCCCTTGGCAGTTATCAGATCCCTTTGTATTAAAAACCACTTGACAGATGCGATAATGTTTTCCTTGCTTCACCTACTTCATTTTTATAGCTTCCAAAAATTCAGTTTCACTGCTCTTCATAAGCTGGCACCACAACACAGTGTTTAAAGTCTCTTAATAGAAGAACATACGAAAGCTACCGCAACCTTTTGTCTGTTTGTGCATTCCTACTAACAACTAATGTACTTTAGCCTACTCGTTGCTTTTAGTATTTTGCCAGTGGGATTTACAGAGGTTTTTCTTTAGCTTTTCTTCCTTGACTTGTAGAAAAAGATGGTTTCAGATCCAACTATTTTTGGACTTGAAGATGCCTCTGGCATTGCCAAATGATTTTTTTTTTTCTTTTCTATATTGAAGTAAAAAGCAGTATAAAGCTAGAGAAGTGATTGACTGAAAATTTGCTAACATGTCAGATTTCTGATTCAGGTTCAGACAACAGAGATCTTTGTAGCTTGAATAACAGAAAACAGTTTGTAGTTGCATGTGTATATAGACATTAAGTCTGTTGGATTGCTTTTTAAAAAACATGTTATTTTCTGTTTCTCTGTTCTTTATTCTGGATTCATTTTGAAGAAACGAGAGTACTGCTTGACCTGTCTTGCAGAGAAATTAATGGTTCTCTTTTGAAAAATGCCTACAATTCCCATAAGTAAATATTAAGTGTCAGATCTATGCCACAGTTGCACTGGAGGGCTGGGAAGAGGGAGCGAGCTTATCACTTTTTATGTGGCTTTGTCACCACCTGGAATAGGAGTGATTTCTAGGAATTTCACCCATTATTTTGGTATTTCCCGTACCCTTATCTTCCCTTCCTGACCACCACCTATTTTCCTGTTCTCCGCAGTTAGCCCTTCTGTGGGAGCTGCCCACGCTGTTGTACCCAGTTGTGTGAATTGCACGTGTACACACGGATAGGCACATTTCTGAACCCCATATTTCAGGTCCCCAGTATTATTAACTATCAGTATAAACACAAGTGCAAAAGACTATAAATAGCAAGACTATGGCATTTAAAATAAACCCCACAGAAAATATCCTTCCTGGGAAGGAAGATGGCCTTTCAGAGCAAAGAATCCTCATCTTACTTGCAAGTACGTCCTGTGCTGGGGATTTGTTTCAGGTCTTCAAAACATGAGCCCTTAGAGCCTGGAAACATAATCTATTATAAACTATGACAGTACTGCCCTTTTAAAACGTGTTTTAAAAGGTATGTAAAAGTCTAGGAGTAATTTGCAAGTGAAGTACGTTTTCCCTTTGGGATGTCGTAATTATTTTGGAGACTTAATTTGTCATGTATTCCCTGCTGAGTTCTTGAAATATTAGTTTGCTTTCTTAAGGTTTCTCTGATGTGCAAGGGCATATTCGGCTATTTGATCCTCTGGCTATAGCTGCTATTGATATGACAAATAGGTCAATTTGTGTTTCTAATCATACTGATAATGTAATATTCAAATCCTTGATGACAAACAAACAGATATGTGCTTTATGGAAGAAAATAAGAAGTCTCTTCAAAAAAAGCAGGATGTTTATATGAAATTTTTCAGTCATTATACTTTGAAATGTAACATTTATCTTGGCATTCAGTTTCATTCTGTACTCTTGAAGGCCCCTCTCTCATTTATTACTGTTAGCATACCAGAACAAATGTCTTTCAGATGTGAAAAATCAATCATCTCAAAAATGTCTCCAGTAGTTATTTGGGTGGATTAATGCAAGGTGTTGGGAGAGCAAGGTTGAAATGAAATGTCATAATTGAGCAGCACAAGTCACCAGAGAAATAATAGTCAATTGATCACGGTTCCAGCTTGAGAAGCTTTTTGAAAAACAAAACAGAAAAAAACCCCTCGCCAAAAAACCATAAGGAAGAAACTCAGATGCTGATATGCAGTACATCAGATGCTGGAACGAGCGCACGCTTTCTGAGTTAAGTTCATTGAATACAGCATGGAATTGTGTTCTTTTCAGATTTTTGGTTGTTGGCCCTGAATCTGTTTTCAGAGCTACTTCATAGTCCTCTGAAAAACAGAAAATGTAGGCCACTAATAGACTTATTCCGTAATCTCTAATGCTTGAGTGGGCCACTAATAGACTTATTCTGTAATCTCTAATGCTTGAGTGTCAAGTCCAAACTTTCTCATCAAGTCCATGTAGCCTTGGCACCTGCAAGGGAGTAGTGATGGTCTTGTCAATTGAGAGTTGCAGAGAAATAATCACTTTTTTTTTTTTTTTTTACAAACAGTTTAAATCGGTTGTCTACAAATACTGAGAATTTTAGCTGGTCTGAGGTAGGATGAATCCTGTGTAGCTGAGGGGAGGTTGTCCAGATACCAAACAAATTGTAACAAATCCTCTTACCCCTGTAAAATGCTAAAGAATTACTCTTATGAATAAGAGATCACCCACACTTACACTATTCTCTGCATAGCCAACTGAAATTATGGAAAACACATCGATAACTCCTGCCACGTTCTGACTGTTGTCTTCAGTGACTGAAGTTTCCACGAGAGAGAGGAGGAGGGTCATTAATATATTATTAGTAAAATAATGTATTATTAATATAGCATATTTTGAAAGCAGAGGAACATTTTATTATACAAACATAACCTCTTCCCCTAGTATTCCGATGGTCTTAATTTAGTATGTAGATGATTTTCCCTTTGCAGCATACAAATAAACCTGGAGAAATGAGAGATGTGTACTTGTGTTAGGGTTTCTGGTGCGTTTTCAGTGAAGGAATGTCTACATTTTCTAATATGCATGGATCAAACACTGAAGCTGATGTGGGAGAAGAAATATTTTTGAAAGCTAAATGGGTTTGCTTGGGGGGGGGTAGAAATAATTTAAATTCTGGTAATGCTTGGAAACTTCGATTTTAGGGCCAGAAAAAACATGATGGTCTTGCCATACATAGGGCTCCACTCTTAATATGTCCATTGCAGTGGATCTGAGAGACCCATGAGGATGTTATGGTTTTTTGTTTGGGTTTTTTATAATTTATAATAGCCCATGACATGGCTTAGCTTAATTTGCATTGTAATGAGCCATTCTTTTTCCAGAAAGTGTCAGTGAGGCTAAAGTGTCTGTATGCAAACTACCCACAGGTCACATTCTCTGAAACCTGAGTGCTTTTGTGGAAATTGGGAAACTAATTATTAAATGCCAGTTGTCATTGCTGCAAACTAAGACTGCAAGAGAAACAAAATTCTAATACAAAACACAAATCAGGACATGACAGATATTTCAAAGTTAACCCTGAGTTGAAAGGGAGTAGGGAAAAAAAAGAGCATTGTTTGGTAGTATGTTGACATTAAATTAATTCACGGAATTCAGTTATGCCCAGTGGTGTTCTTTAGTGCAGATGCAAAAGAGGGTATTGAGAGGAAAAAAAAAAATGGTGCGAGGCAGGGGAGAATAGAAATGTTGGTTTGGGAACTCAGTATTATATACCTTTTCTCAACGCAAGTTTCACAGACCTCTAGAGAATTGTTCTGGGGATGGACTTTTAGGTCAAAATTTGATGTTTGGCCAGGCCACTATGATAGTGTGTTGTTAGTGATTACATTGAGAATGTTCTGGTTATAATAGTTACCATATTACCTTGAATGGGGAAAAACTTTGGAGTTAAGCAATATGTAAGCTTTTTAAGGTCAGGGATATAAACTAAACTCTTTAAAATTCCTGAGCTACTTCCTTGTTTTATCAAGCATATTCAGGGGAAACCCTGGTCCTCTTGGTTAAATGGCAAACTTCATGTCAAGGCTGAAGTCAGAATTTCATCCTCATTTTTTTTTTTTTTTAATTTTCAGGGTTTTTTTCTTGTATCCATTTACAGCCATAGAAAACTGGGCTGTTGAATACAGTGCATCTTAAAACCATTACAAAAGATGCTAGTGTGCAGGCTCTTCTTGATGATAAATGATTAAATTGGCTGAGAAAGATGTGCAAGTTTGCTAAATGGTGATTTTCTCCTTCCTTGCCCTCAATTCACTTGAATGTGGATTGGTCCTTTTAACTCTGATATCCCCGCTCTGACTTTGAGATCTGCATTCATTCAGGAACCTCCTCAAAAAGAGAGCACTGAGTGATCTGTATTCCAATTCTGCATATTAATTTGGATTCAGTGTTGTCCTGCCAGCGTGCCTAAACACAGTAGGCCTATGCAGCCATACATCACGCTTGAAAGTATCTCCTTCAAGGTGAACCGTAGCTTCTGTTTATGAAAAGCATTTATAAATTAGCGAAGACGAAACAATAAAATTCAAAAACACTAACAAATTAAATAGTTTTGTTTAGATGGTACGTAATTTGGTGTGGATCATTAAAATTAATTAGAACTGTGTGCTTATTTTGAAGCTGTAAGAACTCAAAGCAGATGGGATTTTGAAGGAAAGGGTAATCACCCTTTCCGTATCTTTCAAGAGTTTTAAAAATAACTAAGTGACTTTAATAACACTCAGTCCAGTAAGGTTCCTTCAGCTGGTGTGCAAATACTGTAGAGATGCCTTTCCCTTCTATATAGCATCCCTTTAGATGCTTCACTGAGCTTTCTAACTTGCAGTTAAAGGATAAAGCTTTTGAAAACATTAACCTTCCAATTAATAAACATGGTACTTCTGAAGTTTATCAGGAGACTCCAATTAGAGAATGCTCACTGTTATGGAAGAAACCATGGCATGTGAGCTGGAGCAATGACTGAAGCAGTATAATAAGTGAGTAAAAAAGTAAGAATATTAACATGTGTTGCTTTTGTGTCTTGGTTTGATTTGGTGCAAACTTGTGCTTTTACTATGGCATTGCCAAGCCTGGCTCAAGAAGCTGAAGTTGTAAGGTTGGATGAAAGCCAATATGCAGATTGCACAGGTGCTTAGTAAATGAAGAGCAGCAATACAGAGCATAATTTAAAATACCCACTTTATTGTTCTACATTTTAGCATTCATATTGCTCCCACTTCCAAATGGCCGTTCTGTAATTTTCAGGTGTTGTTTTTGTCCTGGTAACTAGTCTGGCAAAGGGCACCGAGATTTTGTTTTTGATATGGTAGCAAAGTTTGGTATCTGTTGTAAGTCCTGGTCCAGACAAGAACATCGGGTCATCCCACAGCCAGGCAATAACTGGGGAGTAATGTGATCGTACTGGAATACCTTCAGTGGACTGGATGTCTGAGGAAGCCTTTGGTTTGAACCTGGGTCCACTTTGGACTTAATCTACCAGTTGTTCCATTTAGTGGTGTTTTTAGTTTATTTGCAGAATATTCTTATACTTTCATGATTTTGAATTTGAAATACTGAGCCAATAGAAATAAATATTCCTGCTGCTTCTACATACACCTCAGCAGTACTGTCTCTGTAGTCTCTGGCTTTTCCAAACAAATAGCCTATGGTCAAGTGGTTTTTAGATGAGCCAAAATCCTTGCTAGAAACCCAAGTATTTGAAGTTCATATAGTACTTTCCCTGTCCTACTTAGTCTTCCCTCAGTGACTCTAAAGGAAGCCTTTGCTGTAGGCTGCTGAAGATGTGAGCTGTCACTATGTAGGTACCCACTCCCTCCCCAGAGGACCGGAGATCATAAACTAGAACTTTAAAGGTAAATCAATGGCTCCTATAATCTATTAATTGATACCATGTAAGTTTAAAGGGAACATTCAGTGAGTCAGCTAGCCAAATGTTAGTGGGGAGCCTTGGGAAGAACAGAGTTTTAAAATAAAACAGCTTTTACAAATGAAGCAGCAGGCTAGCCCAGACTATTTCTTTTTAAGTGTGCTTGTTCCTTACGTATGCACTCTTCTTTTTTTTTTGGGGGGGGGGTGGTGTTTAAAAATCTCAATTCTTCTGTTTTAAATAATGCATACAGTTAGTACTCCTTTAGTACGTTGGGAAATAAGTCTGCCAAAACCAAGATCAACTTTAATATAGCTGTTTCTAAAAGTGGAATTAATGTAATTCACTCCAACTGTAGGCTTTTTCATTTGCAGTACTCATAACCTCAGCTATCAGTTCAAACTGTGGAAGTTTACAGGAACTTGGCCCTATTTAGGGCTGGTATTTACCAATTCTGAAGTGTTTTTAAGATTGTTGGGGAAAAGGGATTTGAATTCCACAGGATTTCTGAGAATCTGTGCTTCGCATAGCATCTTTTGGGTAGATACTAGACCAATACCGTATTTTCTTATTGTTTTATGGGGCTACATAGTGTAAGCATGAAAGGATATTGGTTATGACACCCCAACTGCTGTTTCTGTGAGGAGTGTTGAAAGATGTAATACAGTTGGATTGTATGAACTGATGAGAGTCAAGGGTTGGGCATGGCTTGTTCTCTATTGATCTTTGGTAAATGTGTATCATCATGCGTAAACCTGCTCAGTATCTTCCTTAATGACCTGGATGATGGAATGGAGTGTGTGCTTATTAAATCTGCAAGCGTTTCAGGCTGGACTGTGAGCATGCTGAAAGGCAGGAGTAGAATTCAAAGTCATCTTAAATTAGGGAAACAAACCCAAAAAGTTGGACGCTATTCAGTGCGGATGGGTGTTGTGCTACCAGCTTTAAATAGCAGAAATCAGCCACCCAAGTAGCAGATAGGCAGGAGGGCTGCAGGCAGGGATCTTGGGATTATAGCAGATCACAAGCTGACGAGGAGTCAATGAGATCCTGTTGTTACACAAAAAGACACCCAATTTGAAAGTATGAATGGGGCAGTGGCCTGCCAGAGGCGCCCAGTAGTTCTCCCAAACTCTGTTCAGCTTTGACAAAGTCTCAGCTTAGCATACTGTGTCAGTTTGGAAAGAGAAGAACCATTTGAAGAAAATCTGAAGGAGACTTATCGGACATCTAGAAAATGTGACTCTGCTAGGTATGAATAGGAGAAGGAGATGTTTACCCAGAAGAAAAGAATAAAGGAGATATAAGAATTTTTTTAATAGGTAGTCTTACAGTAAAGAAAAAGGGAATAATCTGGCTGACCTTTGTGAAGAACAAGATGAGCAGCAACAGAGTAAAAGCCTAGGAAAAACTGCCTGTTTATAAAAATAGCAAACTCCTGGAATAAAGCAACATGGGAAGGTGATGGAGTTTCCATCTTTGGGAATCTTAAGGACAAGTAGAAAAACATCTTGCTTAGTTGATCTTCTTTTAAAGCTGGGAAATAACTTCCCAAAATCCCTGGCAGCACTACTCTCAGACTGGGTACTATATTCTGCCTCTGTTTTGTGTGAATGGGGTTTGGGCACTTGCAAATTCCTGGGGGTGCTAGAAAATTACTGGGTTTAGACTGCTGAGATTTTGTGTATTTAGTCACTTTGTAGGTTAGATACAGAAGAAATCCAAGTCTGAACATCTCTTGTAAGTGGTGACAGCTTTTCTCACAACTAAAGGTGATCTCTTCTAGTTTTATAGCTTCTGCTGCAGTGGACTACAACCCTGATGTGTGCGTGTAGTCATCCTGAGGAACTATGAAGTTCTGCAAATGCAGATTATGTTATGGAAAACTGGCTTTTGAAATATGTCTTCGTTAACACCAAGAGAGTGTAGCAAACTACAAGACTTGTGAAAAAGTGCTGACAGAGAATAAATTTGATAGCCTTGCCCATAGGTGAGCTCCTGATGGGCTCCCTGTAGGCAGGCAGATATTCTAAAGATAGCTTGAAATGGATTGTGTTTTTATTTCATTGAAGAATATGAGATGAAATTCATTACAAATACAGCAAGTAAGAAGGTCAGGCACCTTGCTGCTTCACTGAAGAGTCTGATTAATCAGCTGTTGATCTATAGTGAGAGAAACAATGTAATTAGAAAAATGGATTAACTGTAAGCTTAAATCACACCGTTTAAAAAATTGTAGAGAAGGAAATCCTCTCTTGCAAATTGCATTCAAAATAAATTTGGTTTCTGTGAGCAGGTTACTTTTCCTTTAGCGATGAAGCCTTGTCTATGTGGAAAAAAAAAAAGTGTATCTGTTAGCAAAGTAAGCGTGGTGACAACCATGTCACCTTCTGGACTTCTGCAGTCTGGATGTTCCTGTGCTGGCAGGGTAAGTGCTGGCAGGAGGGGGAGTAAGCTGTGTCAGTGTAATGCGTCTTTACAGTGCAACCACATTTATTATCCTGGCGATAAAGACAAAACCATTTCTAGTGGGGGAAAAACTCCAAAAAGTCAACAATAAAATATCTTCTAGCCCAAACCCAACAACCAGCTGCAAACAAAAATGCAGCGCTACCTCCTATCCAGAATGGTTTTGTGTGCCCGTAAGTGCTGCGTAGCTTGGGAGCAGGACTAACGCTGCGCTGCGGAGGCTGGAGAACAGCTTTCTGTTCCCTTGGGCCCAGGAGACGTGCAATTTGAGGTTACGGTTTCTTTGTGGCTCCAAGTTGCTATAAGTGTAGAAGGGAATGTAATGTGAATAAAACTTACAAATGGGTCTTTTCTTACCTGTTCTCTACCTCACAAGAAACTGTTGCATCTCCCTCTCCAGCAGAGAAAAGAAGTGGCTCTTTCCTCTGCCTTCTCCTCATTTCTTTTTTCTTTGCCCTGTTTAGCTTGAAGCTTGCTGCGTTTAGGAAGGCAGATGGGTGTGTATCTCTCTGAAAGAGAGAAAAGCTTTCATTTATTTGCCTTTTCTGAACAGGAACATGTGGACATAAATGCTATCCTACCTGACAGAGAAACAACACTGTTTTCTCTCCTCCCTGACCCCGAGGTGATCTGGCATGTTATGTGTCGAGGCCCTCCCCGATGAAGACTGGCATTATGCAGTGAGCAGCCCAGCTGTGGCAAATTTAAAGAGTCACAGGTGCAGCAGTTAAAGCAGTCAGCAGGAACTGAAGCACTAATTTTGCTACATGAAAGACCTGAAGGAATAGCTTGCAAGCCATTTAAGCTAAAAGCTGTAGGAGGCTCAATTGGCTGTCTCTCTGTCTCAGGACTTGACTTGTATTTTGGTAGTGCTCATTATTTTTGGAAGCTTAGCCCAACTTCATTTCTGTTGTCAATAAATG
The DNA here is from genome assembly GCA_020745775.1 of Theristicus caerulescens. NCBI lineage: Eukaryota > Metazoa > Chordata > Aves > Pelecaniformes > Threskiornithidae > Theristicus > Theristicus caerulescens. Next base: position 119,907,216 of record CM036561.1, on the reverse strand, counting down.
TTTAATTTTATCCATTTTGCATTTGATATGCATCATCTCTTCTCAAGCCTAACCTACTTACTCAGCCAGTGACAATGTCCAAACCTTTCAGTGTGTTGCTTTCTCAGTTATCAGCACAGAAGTAGCTGTGGACTGGAAAGGCTTTCTGGTTACTAATGTGTGACTGAGCTCTCTTTGTGTCTTGCAGATTTTTTTTTTGTTGTTTCTGCTGGTCATTTGTTCCCAACTATCTTCCAGCAGGAGCCTTGTTTTATGTGCTGATGGCGGGACATCTTCCCCACAGCCTGTTTCCTCATATGCTTCACTTATCTCACCGCTTTCCCAGACTCTCTTGCCCTTTTCTTTCTTTGCCTTGCAACGACCTTCTCATCTTCCCCCTCTCACCCTCTTCTATTGTTCCTTTCTCTTTTTGGGATTTTTTTTTTCTGTTTTGTTGCATCTCCCTTGGCTGTTCCCTACTCCCCAGTGGCTCCATGTGTTTGTGATTGCTTGCCAAGTGCAGGACATCCAGTGGGGTTGGCCAACATGTGTTTTTGCAGCTGCTGTGTGAATCCAGAAGGGACATTTTGGGTATAGAAGCTGCTGTTTGCTTGCCGCTCTGTATGCATGAGTTACCATCTTGAGCATAGCCCCCCTACGAGAGCCGGGGGAGAATGGGAAAGGGATTTTCAAGTGGTCAGCTCTTTATCCATAGTTTAGGGATTATGCCCACAGTGGGTGGGTTAAATACACAACTTTCCAGCTCTACAACTTTTATCTCCCCTGTATCTAACAGTGCTAAATTCCAGTAGGATTTCAAACAGTGAACACACTTTTGTACTGAAGTTTAATTCAGTTATAGGTTAGATAAAGCCACTTTCTGTAGGGAGGGAGAGTATGCAAAGATCTTTAAAGGTCACAGAGTGGGAGGTGATCAGAAGAACAGATGGTGCTTGCAGCTGTGTGCAAGCGCCAGGGGAAGAGAGTTGTATGGGGTGACCCAGGGCAGGGAGTGAGGCAGGGCAGTGGGATTCCGTGGTTCCAGGTTTCTGTTTCCTTGTAGCTGTACTGGTTGGGGGATTAATGATGAGAGCTCAGAATTTACTTGTTAGTGGTTTTTTGCAGTTCATTGCCGTGGCACGTCTAAGTTTTGGGAAGTATTACGTGTTAAGGTGACCGATTTCTGAGAACTTCAAACACCAAGGGGAAGCCATCCAGTGTGATGGATCCAGTATGTAAGGTGGGGTGGGGAGAAGTGAAATTCATTGAATGGTTTTGAGACTTGAGCCAACTGATGCTAAATGGCATTCTGTTAAACCTATGCGCTTGGTATTAAAATCACACAACTGGAAATCCTCAAATGCCTTGGATTGCTCTGAAGTTGGATAGGTTTTTGTTCTGGTCTGTTCTTCAGCTGAGTAGTCCTTATTTTGCAAGGGCTGAGTAGGAAACTCTTGTGGTTGCTGCTTAGGAAGAAGCTCTGGGTGGCTTCTGGCAGTCAGAGGATCTGCGTCTATGAAGGGAGTGACATGGCTGGTTGATGTCTACAAAGATGATAACAGAGTTTGCAGGTAGCCTTTGGCTGCCACAGGGGACTCTGGAAGACGCTGTCAATAAGCAGGAGCCCCAAAAGGGAGCTTAGAGGGGAGGGTTTCAGGTTCAGATTCCCTTTAGCCTTATTCTGCCCAGCCTTACTGTGAATTGTTCTCCTGTTTTAAATCTAAATTAAACCACTGAAATTTCACAATTATCTACTATCTGGAACATGGCGCATAATTTCTAACTCAAATACAATGTGAACAGAAAACCCGCTGGCTTTTCTGGTGTAAGATTTTTCTTTTTTTTTTTTTTTAACAAGCATAGAAGGTTTCTAAAATATATTGAGAGATACGCAGCTGCTTAAAACTTAACAATTTTGGGATACATTTTTTTGATGAAATGACATTTGTTATCTTACTGTTTTCTTTAGCTGCAGACATTATTTGACATGAAATCTGGCTCTAAGCCTCCAGAGCTGTAGATACTTAATTTTGATTTTTCAAGACATCCCACTAAAATCAAAATTCAGTGTGATTTGTGATTGCTTAACTGTGCAACATACCTTATTCAATCATGGTTCCTATCATGTTTTTCAGCCAAGAATTCTGTTTATGGTAATAGGGATAAAGTAATTGTGCATCCTAAGGGGTTATAGTAGTTTGAAGTTGATAGCTTCTTGTTCTTCCTTCCTTTTTCATGGTTTTATTTTCTTTTGAAATTTAAGGTGGATAGGCCAGAACAGCTATGTGGAGTCAGATTTTTTTTTCTGCAATTTTTTTTATAATAGGAAAGTTTTGTTTCTCATTTTCATAAAAATGTCATTCATTGTATAATTGGCTCATTCCAGTTTAGGGAAGGCTCTCTTGCAGTTTTGGTTAAATACATAGCACCTTGTCCTATGCTGATGAGTTAAAGGGGAGCCTTCACATCACATTGTCTTGTGGTTGGTTTTTTTTTTTTTTTCCTTCTATTTCCCAACTCTATTCTGTTTCTTGATCATTATTGAAAAAGAATTGCTGGGGAAAGCACGGAAATGTCATGTGTAGGCAATGTACGCCAAATCTGGCGTATGTCAAGAAAGGTTGAAGTTCTGACATTCTAGCAAGTTAAATTGCTCAACATATCTGCGCAATTATTGCTGCTGCGTTGAGGGGGAAGAGGGGAATGTTGGTCTGCTGACCTTGCAACTGCAAGGTTAAATCCCCCTCTGTGCTGACTCAGACATGGGATGGTGGCAGCTGATTAGCCAGTCATGTGTGCCAGTCCACCTGTAGTGCTACTGCTAGCAAATTCAATCACACTGGGTAGAAATGACAACGGCTTTGTATTTTAGGCCAGCAAGCATCAGCTCTAACAAACTCGCGTGAAAGAAGCCAGGGCTTTTTTCATGTGTGTGTGTGTGGATTGGTTTTTTCCTCACTAATGTATTCCTTAAACCAAACCCCTAAACCTGGCTATATCCAAGGCTAGAATTCTGTCTCATTTTCCTTCACAAAAAAAATTTGATCAGCAGGTTTTCTAGGTAGTAGAATAAATAGCAGTTTTGCATATGCAGTGCTGTCTTCAATGTACTCTTGCTCACATACTGACATACAAAAGATGATAAAGGAAGAAATCAATGCAAAACCATTCCAGTAACTAAATGGATCCCAATTAGTTTTCAGGCAATGGATTTTTAGTAGGCATTTGTGTATGTTAGCTGTTCTTTTGCTGTGAGTGAGGTGGTATTTCCAATTAGATTTTTAACTGTCAATGATTTACTAAGCATGTTATGTTATTGATTATGTTCCACACACAGAAGGGGGGGGGGAGGGGAAAGAAAAAATCCTTTTTCTGGTCTAGGTGAAGGCTGAATTTTTCTGTTATGCCATTGTTACAGATGACTTTTCTAATGTGTTGATTTTTCCCAGTGCCGTTGCTTTTCATGATGAGGTTTGGGTTTCTTGAAAAGTTTATACTATAATCAGATTGGCTTCATGGAAAATTCTGCTGTATCATTTTAGTGAGAAAGCCCATATAAAGCGTAGAAGAACGGTTTCAAATTTTATATTTGAATTTTATTGCTTTTCAGGTTGTAGCATCAGTCCTGATTAGATTTGGTCAAATAAACTCAAGGCTACTGTGTTGGAGCTGTGATGCATAATTGAATGCATGAGATTAATCCATTTTCTTACTATAAGACTCAGCTACTAACTCTGCCTCTTTTTAAGACTTGTATTCATAATATATTATTAAAAAGAGAATAACACTTTGTATTCAAATCTTACCTGCTAAGCCATTTGAGTTTCACCAAATGAAAGTGAATTTGTAAGCCACTAAAGGTGACTAAAATGACAGTGGCGGTGGCAGGAAAGTCTTGCATTGCAGTAAACTAAGTCTATTGATCTTGAAATGAAAGTTCAGTGGAAAAGCTGATGGAAAAAGTAACAGAGCACAAAAGGACAAGCCGCACAACGGATTCAAATGAACTGGCTGGCTGTGAACATTCATGTGAAAGAAATGCTAATGCAAACAATGCAGAAGAAGAAACCATAATGGAAGAAAATACTGCCAGTATTGTGACTTCTCAAGTATACATAAGGCACGTTTTCTTGTGGAAAAAGAAGTGTTAGTGGTTAGTCAAATAAACTAAAGTGTTCTGTGATGTCTGTGAAAGCAGCAACTGAATACCTAGGGTTTCTCTGCAAAACCCACTCTTGAGTATGTAATGACTGGAAGTCAAAAACTTCCAAAGTATTTTTAAGAGAAAACTAGGAACATGAGCGTGCTACTTGATCATAATGTGTATTGAAAGGCAAATGCAATCAAAGGCCATTATGGTGTATCACTGGGTACAGTAAAACAATGTCATCTCCAAAGAAGTTTTGAAAATAGCTGAAAGGCAGCTGTAGAGAGGATGCAAATTTCTGTTACTTGTTACACACCCGTGAACATGTGGCTTACAGAATGTAAAGAATTCGACTATGGGAAGGATGCCCTTTAGAAACATAATTGACTTTCCTGGAGTGAAATATAGGAAAAACTGACACAACATCTAACAATTTTGGGCAAGTCAGTTATATTGATGAGTGAATCACGCGTGCTTTTTCAGAGATGTACTTCTGAGTTTATAGTCTCACTGTATATGCAAAAGGGCGGAGTAGTTTTCCTACAAACTTAACCAAACAATCGGAGGATAATTCTGAGAACAGTGATTGAAGCTGATCAGGGAAGATGTCCATCGTGTAAGAGATGCCACGCTGGACAAGTTATGGTGGCCTTTCAGAAAAAGGTGGCAAAGTGGAACAGTCAGAGGAGTATTTTTATTGTTAGCATTTTTATTGTCAGCACAAAACCACAGAAAACGATGTATTAATTTTTCTCTCAAATTGATCATACAACATAGCTGGTCTCCCATAAGACCACTGGATTTTTTTTTACTTCAATATCACAGGTAACAAAATACGGAGATAAAGAGAGATAGGGAAGATGATACTCAGTCATCAACAACAAAGAAAAACTTAACCCCCAAAAAGGTACTGATGTATCTGTACCCAGTTGCTAAGAGGCTAGTGTCACACAGACTCATAAAATTGCACAAATATACACTGCATGAAAAAAGGGCGTCGTACAAATCGGTTCTTTTTGTGAACTGTTGAGAGAATCTGGATCTTGCTTTCAAGTCACATCCAGCCAGTATGGTCAGAGAGGCCTACCGTGTTTGTGATATGGATTTAGACTATTATACAGGTTTTCAGTGGTTTAATGACTGAAGCTTGAATTTTAAGGGGAAACTTAATTGCAGAGAAAGACATAATTGTTCTGAAGTGTTTCAGTTCACCAGTCCTCTGGCCACCACAAAAGCCCCCTAGGGCCCCACGTTTTTTCAAGTGCTTGATCTGCTTCTGTTTTTCGTAAGTGCTTCTTGATCTTGTATGTATTCACAATGAACTTCATTTGCGCTGTACATAAACTACACAGCCACAGATAGTGGAGAAATGTGTCAGGATTTATTTTTAAAAATGCTTTTCAGCTTTCATATAAACAGTCTGGGATGGTCAAAATGAAAGACAAAGCATAACCCAGATGAAGGGTCAGCATCTGTGTAAACTTGAATGCCAAGCACGTGTATGGCTGGATTGTATCCTCCACAGGAATGTGTTATTTATCATGTGGGTTTACAGCAGTTAAAAAATAAAATAAAAACAAGCAACCAAAAAAACCCCAACAAAACCATTAACCCTGAATGTCTCATTTTAACTAGTATAAATACATTTTTGTAATGAACAATTCAGAGTTGACATCAGATTAAATATAGTCAGAAATCCTGAAATAGCCATCTACATACCTAAGACTGAATTGCCTAACTAGTTCCTGGCTCAAGACAACCAAATCAAGAGCAACACTGTGTGTCCTATCGTGTTTTAGCTCTATAGTATATATTTAACCTACGCCATTTTGTAATTTCACTTTTCCGTAGGAATTTCACAGATGAATGTTTAACCTGTGTTTCAGCCTCAGTGTTGTGTATTAATGTAGTCAAGCAAAGAAAATACATAAAATGTGTTAGGGAAACATTTTTAATAAATTCTGCTTTAATTGGGGAGGATTGTAGCGTGAAAGCATGACAACAGAAAGTTCAGTGCTTTAATATCTAAAATTAGATATCACTAAGTGCTAATTGAGCAGAAATGTATTTTCAAAAAGCTGCTAGAAAGTGTATATTCATATGATGACTCCTCCTCTTAAACAGCTCTGCTTTTATCCTTGAAGGGTATTGCATCAGCACAGATCAAAGTCATCAGACATATGTTGCTTTACAAATAATGTATCTATTTTCTTTTTTTCTAAAAGATATGCCAAATAAAGAGAGTTATTAAGCTTTTCAAGACAATTTGAGTAAGATGAAACTTGTCGATGGTGTTGAGCTGCCAAAAACAAATGATATAATGTCAACATTAGAAGAACAAACTATTCCCCAAACAGTCTGTTGGGCTTTTATGCCAATCAGACTGCACCATATTTCATTCTTGAATACGGTCTGTAATTCTATGATAACTCCCCCAGATAGCGATAAAAATACTTCAGGTAGATCTCAAGCACTTCAGCAGCTCGGCTTATGGAAGAATAAAGGGTCCACGTTACATCGGTATAGTTCACCCAGCATTGCCTTTGCCGTCGATGACAACTGCGGAGCCAGCCTGGCTTCTCGGTGAGCCCAGCATGGCTTATTTGCTGCTTCTGGAAGTGCAGGCGGGCTGCAGGGGACTGACACGGCTCAATAAGTGTCTGTTTAGCATCCAAGCATATGAAGTACGGGTGGAAACGGATCATAAGATGATTAAATTCCAGTGAGCTTGACTTTTGTGTCTCTTGCCATGTACGTACAAATAGCAGAAGAAAATCACAAGCCATCATCCTTCAAGGATTTATCTCCCCCCCCGTCCCCCCCCTTTCCCCTCCTTGCATTGCATTCAGCGTTCAGGAGAAAACTAAGTACCCAGCTTATGTTATTTACATAGATAGACATAAAGGAAAATAAAGCCTTTGCTGTTGCTGCTGCTGCATTTGTGAGACTATGCAGTCGCATTAAGCCATCTTCTCTTGTTTAAAATACAAGACTGGAAGTGAAAAGATGAACTGCTGTCTCGAGCAGAGCTGTGCTAACATGGTAAATGTGATGGTTGTCCAGACAAATCTCATTTTAATTCTTTGCAGAGATTATAAGGAAGCATAAGGAATTTATAAACTTTGCTAAAGTAATACAGCTTGAGTTTATGATGGTACAAATTGGCAGTTGCTGCTGATGAGAAGCATAGCTGGACAGATGAGAAGAAAATGACTAGAGGGATGAGGGAAATGTATGGCAGCATGGCAAAGCCTGTGGTTTTGTACAGAGATGCATTGGTTTCATTTCCCAGCAGCAATCAGTTCAGAGAAGCAAAGTATTTTAATTGCTTTATTATAGATAATGCCTGAAACTGTCTTTAAAAATTAAGAAAAAAATCTGATTGGTTTAGTCGAACTCCCTGGAAGCTTACACATGAAATCTGTTACTCTACAAAAATTCCCAACCTCTTTCTTGTATCCATAGTTTGTTATTGTAGGATTCCTGAAGAGATTTGGCTTAGTCATTTGACTGTTATGCAAAACAAGAGGTGGTGTGAAAACATCAGCTTTTCAAAAGAATCTCTAAACAAAATCAGACTTCCAGGAGCAAAAAAAAAAAAAAAAAGGAAAAATGATAGCCTAGGCTTAATATCTTGAAGGCTATAATGCTTGTTTGGCATTTGGTGTCTGTTTTTTTCAGGACAGAAGGCAGAAGGGGTTCAGAGGGGGCAGACTGGGCACTGGGAAATCTGACTCTTCTGTACTGTAAAGGTCATCTGATCCTTCTTCAGGATTACAATTTTTAATCATAATTAGAAGTTTCTGATATCCTAGAATTTGGAGATGTTCCCCAAACATGTAAACTAGGAAGGGATAATAGTTTAAGTCCAGATTTTTGACGTGCGTGTAGTCCGAAGCACGTTCATTGTAGCTCCCCTGCTGTTTTTTGCTGTTTGCGCAAGGTTGCGCTGTCTCATTCCAGATAATTAGTTCTGATTTTGCAATAATATCAGAAAGCATCGGGTTACTTTTATACATCTGAAATTTCCATCTGAGTTAGCTGGACAGCTTTATGAAACATCCAATCCTGAATCTACGACTGAAGAGTATAATATGAGAAGTGAGTTGAGATGAGAGGAAAGTCTAGAAATGTCGCACAAAGTAAATTTTTTTTGAAGAAAATATTATGCATATCTCAGGTTTAGCTCCTTTCTGAAATGGTACAACATTTTGCAAACAATAATAGAACTCACATTTTTGCATAGTTTGCAGTTTGACATACTTGGACTCGGATAGTTTCGTAAAGTAAAACATCCCACAAAACCAGTTGAAAGCAATTACTCAGACTGTAGCTGCAGAGGAGTTGATTGTGCTTATGTGTCATAATGTGAGGGCACATCCACATTTTTATTCCGGGAAGGTATGTTTGTGATTACTTTTTTCATCTCTTACTGTGGAAATGCTTTCTGGCTCTCCCAGCGCATGTATATGTGATTGTATTTGACCATAGATACCATGGTAAGGATTGTGTTTCTGTGCATAGGGGGATGGATAAAAAGTTTTCACATTTTTTTCTTCCTTTCCTCCTGAATGTTGATAGGAAGATTCTTGACCCCTTCAGGGGCAGGGGGGGAGTCTGAATCCACAACTTGAATTTGGGAAGAGCCATAGGAAGGAATAAAGGAGAAAAACAGTTAAGAATTTCCTTAATGCCATGCATAGGAGAAAGGGATCTGCACTCCTAGTAAAATAAATAGGCAATGTATCCTATTCGTTGCACTGATCCTCTTGCACGCAACCTTGTTAGCCGAGGAGTAACCTTCCTGTGATGAGGGCCTGAGTTGTCTCACATGATTGCATTGTAAAACCAAATTAGTTATTATATGGGAAGTTAAAAATAAAGAAGGGAATCGCTAGCTGTGTGCTCTTGCAAGAGTGGGTGAGCTAGTGCAGGACAGTCCCTCTACAAAGTGCATTTAATACTATGTTTGCTTGTTATGCAAAATAGATGGAAATTTATGTTAATATACATGTAGAATAGATTTGACCGTCAGGCTCTTGGCAAGATGCCCGCATGGCCCCGGGTACTACAGCACTTTCGATCTCTATATCCTGGCAATTTCCTGGGATTATATTATCATTTGATTTTTAATGTGAGTTTCAGCCACTCAACAGTCTGAGCGGTTTCCCTTTTACCACTAGTTTGCTTGTACAGAAGTAAACAAACATATTTATCACCCTTGGGATCAGTAAGTGCTAATAAAGTTGCTGTTGCTTGCATTTTAGGTTTGGTTTCATGACAGACGCATTGTAAATGAACTAGTAGCGTTGTACTTGAGCCACAGCTCAGCAGAAAAGGTAAAGGTCTGAGCCCAGCAGCAGCACTGGGGTAAGAGCATCGCGATGGCTGGGCTGCCTACGCCTGTGCGTGGTCCCTGTCCTGTGGGTTAGCGCTGGCCTGGGGAGCTCCCGTAGCTCACAGAAACCAGCCACCTTGGTACCACTTCGAGACTGGCATTTCAGATGGCCTCACTTGGTTTTAGTTCCAGTAACTGTGTTTACAGGAGAGTGGAAACGAGTCTGTAACAAACTCAAACCACTATGGGGTTTCTGTTTGCTTTTTTTTTAAAAGTTGGCTACAGTGTGCCAAAGCTGGCTTTGTTTTCGGAAGGAATGTGCCCATCTCATTACATGTGGAAATCCTGTAATTACGTTTTTGAAAGCGTAGTTAGGTGTCTGTCTTAAGTGTGTTCCTCTGGCAATTCATAATAATACATTACCTTCACTTAAAAAAAAAAAAAAATATCACTCTGGCTCATTATATCGTCACAACGCAGGACCCTGTACTATTCATGTTTGAATTTCTAGGTGTTCTAATTTCTAGTCTCTGCTATGCCTTTTAAACTAATTGTTTGTTGTTCCTGGCAGATAGTTCCAGTGGATGTTCTGTGTTAAAAGTTTTAGGTTTGGCATTTTTGAAGCAATATTTACAGATGTAATTAATTGCTGAAGATTAACAGGAACTTACTTTGCAAAAGCAGCACTGTGTGGCCCCTGAATTTCTTGCAAGATGAGATTTCTTCTGCAGTACAGATTGTATTAAAGTATAAAAGTAATTTCCACGTTAATGTGAGATGCTTGATTCATAGAACAATGTTATTCTCTAATTTGCCCATGAAACTATTTCAATTATAGGCTCCCACTCATGTAATCAAATATGTAAATAAATAGACAAATAAAACATTTCTTCTCCCTGTGCTTCATCCAGCAATTTTAATTCCTTTTAAATTAGTAAGTCCACTTGTATCTTTGATTTTGTAGTTTCCCTTGACAGTAATGTTATAAGGCTAACAATGTTTCCTGAACACTGACTATTAGTTTTGTGTATTGAATCATTCTTCTCACACTTTCACTTCCCTGTTGTTACTGGTGAACTTGCTCTTTATCAGCTTATTACAGGCCTTGGGAATATGACCAAACCTGTTCTCGGATATGTCGGAGTACGTTGTTGTTTTATATGTTGTTGCGTGTCAGAAACACGTGGTGGGTTTGTGAAGCAGAAAGATCACGCTGCCTTCACACATGCGTTAAAACAATGTACTTATTTTCTAGGTGACTCGATATTACTTAGAAAAATTTTCATGAAATAGTTGTGAGGGAAAAAAAAAGCTGTTATGATCACATTTTTCACCTGAGAATACTTCACAGATGCCTTCTTTGCTCAAAACTGCTTGAAGTGTAAAACATGAACCTGGTGATGATGATGTGGGTGTGCCTCTTCCCAGAGGGCTGTCTCATCTCTAGTCCTCCCCATGTACACGAGGGATCTAAAGCAGGGATAATACAGCATAGGATTTTCTAGAATGGTTTGTCAACTTGTGTTGGCTTCTGTTAAGCCTTGTCACAACTGTGATTGGTATTTACAGTATTGAGATGTCTCATAGAAAGGAAAATCTTGTGCATACTCTTGTACTTGGATAGCGTTGCTTTTGTGTGTCTAGTAGCTGTAGGTTTTCTTGTTAGCCTTGAAGGTCACTTTCTAAGTAAGCAGCAGCTTCCTTGTTTACTGCATAGAAAAGTCTATCGATAGAAGTGGGGTATGGAAAATGGGAAACCATTCCAAAAAAAGAGTGAAAAGTGTAAAGCAAGTAGCTTTGAGCTAAAGACTTTGAGGTTGTTCAAAAGGGCAGGTGACAGTATCTGTTAGGTTTTGAGCCTCCTGTTGGGCTCGTTATATTTTCCTAAATGTTTTCCAAATAATAATCCATGATGAAATGGAAAACTGTTTTGGTCAGGCTTTTAGAGCTCTGATGCTAACAATGACGTCATAGTAGCATGACATTTTAGGGACAAACAGCGCACAGAACAAAGACTCTTTGCACAAAAAGAGAAACCCACTTTTGCTGGTTTTAAAAGGGTGTTTGATGGTTTTTACTGCCCTGGACTTTGAAGAGTCCTGTAGCGTTCTGTGGGCGCTAAGTCCTCTGTAGCGCTAAAATATCCTTTGTAATGAAGAATTTCAATGATTTTTAATAAATAACTTCAGTTTCAAATCTTGCTTTTTTAATACAAAAAAATGATTGAATTTTCTTATATTTAGACATCTAGTTTTAGAGTGATTCTTACAGAAAAAGAGGATTATCTTTGAGGGTTTTTTGTTGTGAAAAGGCTTACAGAGGTAAGTACTTGATAAGCAGAAGTGCCAACTTCATCTGTTAACATTGGTGTGATCTATCTTTGGAGCAATATTGAGCTGAATCAATGATTATGATGGAAAAGGGATTACTTAGATTAAAAAAAAATGATTCAGTTGTGTTACCAATCAAAGTTGTCATTGGATCTCAGTTATAAAACTATCAGAAAGCTGTTGTGCTGTTCTTTAACTGTAATGCATAATATCGCTCATTTGTGATAGTATTAACGTAGCCACTTACCTTGGCTCTGTGGCTGTTGATGCCAATCCATCAGCCACTCTGCTGCTTTCTCAAAAAAACAAAAAAAAAAAAACCCCAGAGCCCCAAACTACTGACAGATGGGGAATTTTTGCATTTTCTGTAGGATTTTGTTTCATTGAGGCCTTCAGGCATGTCGAACTTCAGTGATCTTAGTGCATGGTCTTGAACCCTAGGCTTTCCAAAAAGTTGTTTCTACTAAGGATTGTTCCTCCTTCTTCCAGATGCTGCTTATCATTGCTTCTATTCCTAGCAGGATAGCGTGTGTGGTGCTTGACTCTGGCCTCTGTTGCGAAGGAAACGTATAAATTGGCAGTGTTTTCTCTTTCTTTGTCATATTGATTTGCTCTCATGTCACCCTCTTTCTTTTGCACTTCACATCAGGAGAATTGCAAAGAGGAGGAGGAAATGTACTTGTGGCAAAAGCCATGCTTTGCTCTTATTTGAACATTATTAGGACCAAAAGTTTAAAAAAAAAAAAAATTAAAAATGTTATTTCTCTGTAGTAGTGTCCTTGTGATAACAGCATTTTTCTGGAGTCCTCAGATTTTAATGACCTCAATCAGAAGAGGCATATAGGGGTCAGTACGTTTGCATGCTCTTGCTTGAGTGGTGATTTTTGGTAAAGGCCTGCCTTGGTTTTTAGCTGCAGGGTTTACTTTTTCACTTGTGCAAGTATGATAATTCTAGAGTTTGCAGAGATCATCCACTCCTGTTCACTTCTGCCGTGTTGCAGTGTTTGGGCAGGAATGTGAGATTGGTCTTGGGGCACGGTGGACAGGATAGAACAAAACGGGCTCTGGTGAGAGAGAAACCTGGGGGTTAAAATATGTTATTTTTTTCCAGAGCTGAATGAGTTGTCTTTGAAGTTAGTGCAATTTGGTTAATTTCTGCTATTCCTGGTTGTTTATGTAGATTTCTCTTACCCCCATGTTAATGTGAGATGATGTGTATTATAAAGAAAAAACTTCAGTGTTTGTCATAATGCCTGTTATACACCCAAGTTGGCCACAGTCTGCTTCATTTTATTAAAAAATAAAACGAGGTATTCCTTGTGAATTGCTGGCAAGCTGCTAATTTGTCTCTCGGATGTACACATCAGATGGCCTTGCAAATAGAAATACTAACCTTCTGGATTTGTTCAGTTGCGGTACAGAAATGTACGTTCTTTAATTGTTCACTTCAGGATCACAGAAACAGAAATGCGATCTCATCAATATGTACTCGAGGCTTAAGAGCTCCATGCTGTTACATCTGTGTAATTTAGGAAGTTTAAAATAGGCTTTGCAGATGTTGGGCGTAATGGAGTATATTGTTTACTTTTCATTTCCATCATATGTCATACTCTATACATGAATAGTCAATCATATTGGAGTATATCTCCTATAAGGATTTCCTGTGCTTTCAGTGTGTCTTGTTTATAAATATTTAACTTTTGTTTGTTAAATTTGGGTTAGGCAATATTTCACAAGGGTCTCTTTCGTAAGTGTTGAAGCGCAAATTAATTTGTTTTATAGGTACCAAATCCTTGAGTTATTGGTGGTTTTACCAATATGGATGTCTTGCAATAGTACCATATTGCTTATAAAATAAGGCAGCGTTTTTTCTTAAAATACATATTGAAACAGCCAGAAGTCGATACCAAAGATCAGCCATTGTGACTTGGCTTGTGTTGCTGTGATTAGATTAACGTTCAACATGCTGCAGTTTACAGCTATAGAGATACCGACAAAGTAAGAAACCTTAACTGTAACCTGGTAAGCTATTGCTTTTCTTAAAAAAGATTCTCGTAATAGGAGATCAATGTGACATTAATTTTGCTGGGCAGTATGTCTTTTGTAATGCTTTGAATTTTGCTTCAACATGGACCCCAATGTGCAAATTAATTATTATTCATTACACTAATTCAAGTTAGCGTATGTCATGCCTGTTACATACACGAGTAATTCATGCTGCTTTCGTTACTGCCTGAATGCGCTTTTACTGCTACAATAACGCACTCTTCTTTTACATGAATTCCCGTTGCAGGAGTTTTCCACCTCTCTGTTTTACATACTTAAATACTGTACTAAAGAATAAAAGTGAGATCAAATTCGGTCACAGACTTGATCTCCAGACTCACTGTCTCCCACCAGTTGTTTTTGATAGGCAAACTGTCCCTATAGCTGAAGGAGGAAAGCTGAAAGGATGTTGTTGAGCTGATAGGTTTTCGAGATAGTTCCTTGCATTACTTCAGGAAAGAGTAAAATATAAAACTAGCATTTGCCCTAGGTATGATCAAATTTTCTATACTGATTTTATTAGCAACTGCAGTTTGGGGAAGAAATCTTAGCCAGCTGGAACTGCATTGGACTAACTTAGCATTCATTCTGGATCTTTCGCATCCATGTGTTCATAACCACAAATCTTGTTAAATTACATCCAGCACTTGCATTTATGTGTGCAGTATATTATCTTTAAAAGATAAGCTGTTATGCATCTACATATTTTAGTGTACAATCAGACTTTAGCATATAAATGGTCATCCTCAATGCCAAATTTTACTTATCAGTTGCAGTATTAAACTTGGCTCTAAACCATAATTTTTTGATTACATAATATTATAGGTATTCAATATGCAAACAAAGAAATGTTTGGGTTTGGTTTTCCTGCATATGCAGTGCTTTATTCACACATTCTGAAACTAAAATTTGTGGGGTTTTAAATTTCTAAGCAACATGCTGCTAGCACTTAATATTTAAAATAGGCACAGAATGTAAGTAATTGTTTTATTGCCATCAACATATGTCTCTCTATAATTGTTTTGGCTTGTGCCCTGGGTGAGTTAGGAGGTGGCAACTGTGACTTTTAACATTCTCATCCCCATGCCCCTTTTCTTTCCTTTTTTGTTCTTCTTAGTTGCAAAGAAACTGGGCTTTTAAAAATTTTTAGACTAAGCTTTTACTTGTGCCCTACTGTCTTCCAGGTTTTTTTTTTGATTGTAATGTGGCCTGGTGAGGGAGGGGAAACAATATGTGTTTTGTTCTCCAGTGTGGAAAACAGCCCTAGAGACATTAGTGGGTGACTGACAGTCTTTTTCCTTATGAAACCCAAAGAAAACCAGCAATGATACCTCTATCGTCAGAGACCTAAGAGTGGGGCGGAGTATCACCTTGAGGTTTGTACCATAAAGATATAATTACTTGACAGGAGGAGCCCAATTCCTTGGGCTTACCAGGAAAGGAACGGTAGTCTGGGTGGTACGGAAAAATGAAAAAGAACCTTTAGAAAGGAGAGGGGATCAGTTATTGCTTGAAGACGAATAGTAGTGCGTTGCACAGTCTGGTATTCTGCCATTCATAGACTTCCCAATGAAGCTCAAGGAGCTGGTCTCAGCTGCTACCAAATAAGTAGTGTTGCAACTTTCTTGTAATCCCTCCCTTTCCCTCAGAAAATTATTACATTTATTATTTACGCTCTTTAGCAGAAGCATGTCAGCTGGAGAGCATTTGTGTCTTGATTTGGGTTTTGTTCTGAGTGTGCGAGGGCTCTGTAGTGCCTTGCTCTGCCAAGACCTTTGGTTTTGGAGCTGGTTCCCTGTGTGGTCCTTCTGGATGTGCTTGAAAAGCCTCCTTTCTCTGAGGCTGGCGAGGGTTTGTTTGGTGAGGTGAGGTCCTTTGGAGGGGTGTGGGATAGGAATAGGGGAATGGATGGCATCACGATAAAGCTAGTCGTCAAATTGTGCTCCAGCGCTGCAGTTTGCAACATGTGATTGTAAGCTGAAAGGATGAAATACATGGAATTGAAGCTCATGAAAACATCTGTAAGAAGCAATGTTACAGGGAGGTGAGAGGAAGAGGGGCAGAAGGCCCTGGGCCGATGTTTTCTGTTAAATTGACTTTCAAAGCCTCTTTGGCGTGGAGCGAATACTTGTTGTTTCCATCATGGGCTGGCACTGCTACTGTCGCAGGCGCTGGCTGAGAGCGCCCAGATGTGCTGCAGTAAGACCAGATTGCTCCGGAGGCTGCTGTGGAAGTATCCTCCACCACAGCAGACAGAATGCCACCCTTAATATTTGTAATTACAAAGTGCAATAGTGACATCCACAGACAGGAGGCTCGGCAACAGTAGATTTGTGACAGCTACCTCTGTGGTGTGCCACAATGCAACTCTGCCCCCAGAAACAGGGAACAATGTAGTAATACCCAAGAACATCATCAGCTTCGCTTTCTCCTCTTTCAAGATGGATGACAAAATAAATGTGTAGGGATGCTACTTATTTCCTAATTCTATACAAAAAAGATTTAAATGAGGGATAGTAATTTCTGCTTTCAGTCTGAAACATGCTTCTGAAGATCAAATATTTCTAATGTGTCTTAAAAAAAAAAGTTTATTAGTAGCTGGGGAAACAGTGCAAAGCTCAGCTATGCTTGAAATGTAATATATGCCATGTTGGCACTAATCATTTTGTGATATGTGGCATGATTCCTTTAATCACCTATGAGAACTTTCAGGAGTTGTTAACATTTTCTTTCATTTGTATAGCAATGTCATTCTCTGTGTTTTTTGAGGAAAGAATAACCCTCTGTTGGCTTATGCAAATAAATCATCTCTTAATGCACTTGAAACAGAATGATTCCCAAAGGAAGATGAGTGGCAAATCAAACTGGCTGCAAATGAAAGTAACCTCTCAGACCAGAGTTACAAATGTTTTATTCAGATGAACAAAGCGTCTTTATTTTAGCACTTTAATCCATTTTCCTTTCGCTTTTTTCCAAATAGTACTGTCATCCTGAAATGACAAGGATTGATCGTTAAATTACCGTTGCGTAATTTGCCTCATCACTCCTCCGTAGGCAGCGTTTGATTGAAAGTTCAAGTCTTTTGATGGGCATTGCTAATATGGAATTTTTAAAGTTTTGGGCAATATTTTACGATTTTTGACAAAGCAAACAGTTTGCTACTTGGATGATTAACATTTAATTAAGAGCTTTGCAAAAGAATCAAATGTGTTGTTTCTAATTAGCTTAAGAATTGTATTCTTAGTGCATCCCAACATGATAGATTTTTCCCAAATTGCCTCTGTAGCTGCTTATTTAAAATTCTGAATGTTGGTTTTAACGTGGATAGCTTTTGCAGTCAGTATTTTCCAAGTCACTTAAGTTTTACTTCTCTCTTAGTCTGCCATGAATTAGCTAGGGGATAATGTTTTGTAAATATTTATAGCATAAAAAATGTGACAATGCTATATAAGAATGTTATGGTTAGGAAAAAAGACACTTTTTTTTGCAAAAGTTCTCTAGATAAGCCAATATGTTTCTGTGAAACTGCTCTCTGCCAACTGTCATGGATTATATCACTGTATTTATACCTGCGGTACTTAAGCGAAAGTTTTCTTGGAGGAGAAGAATACAGCAGGTAAATGTTGTATTGCTTTTGCCAGCTTGCAAAGCTGAAGAGAGACAATTGGCTGCTTTTGACTGTATGCATGAGTTTGGTGGTTTGTTTTTTTTTTTTTTTTTTCCCCTTCCCTGAACCTTGCTTTGCTGAGTGTATTGGATCGCTGTCTCTCTGCCAACACTGCGTGTGTTTCCATGTTCAGGAGGATTTTTGATGATCCAGCTCTCAGCTGCCAGAAGCGTAGTCAATGAACTGATGCTCCCAAGGTCATCCATAATGCGCGTGGGTGTATTTCCTCGCTGTAAGCTGTGTTCACAGCCATCCCAGGAAATGGAACTGGCTTTGATTTTTGGCTTTGGCTGTAGCTTCAGACAAATCTGCCTCTTCACTTAAAGCCGGGGAGAGAGAAAGCTGACAAATACAAGGAAGAAAGAGGTAGAAACAATGCAGTTTATCTGGCCAGTGGTTTTAATTAAAATCCCAGTGCAAAGTTTACAGAATGTACGCTGTATAGTTTATGCTAAAGTTTAGTAAAAGCACATTTAAGCGCTCATTTGTTAAGCAGTTATTTTTTTAGGCAAGGGATAGTTGATGCTGACAATATAAAAGATTCATTTGTATCTCTAGATTGCAGTCAGCAATGTTCTTATGCTGTTGGTTTTATTGGCTGTATAATATTTACTTCTGATGCCAAGCAAAGGAAACACTAAATGTAATGAGGGATTTTAAAAAGTGTTTGAAAGCAAGAGAAATTCCTGTAAATTAAGTTCAGTTCTCTGTAAGGCAGAAGATTAAGATCCCCATGTATGTATGTTTGTATATGTGTGAATGCAATGTATGTATATTTGAGAGGACCATTTTTTTTTTCTATGAATGCTCATGCAGATGGCCTTTATTTCCTTTTTTCTTTTAAAAGACAAGGTAGTTTTGTATTTGGACATATTGAGGGCAAGCTTTGTGCTTAGTTTTGCATGAATGGAAGCAGATACCAAAATCATTGTAGTCATCTGGTCTGACTTTTTATGCCTCTTCTGTGCAACGTAGGAAGTGTTTGGGCTGGATTTCCCTGATGGATAAAATCATGTGGTGCAGGCACCACTGTTGACATTAGCTGCTCCATAAAAGAGAGCATTATATTTGTCTGTGTATTCGCAGTGGGTTGTATATAATCTACAAGGAACAGCCTCAGCAGCGGGGCACCCAGACACTGGCAAGTCGCGTTTATCTCGGTGGTGTTTTGGCTACAGCCCCTTTGAGAGTCCAGATAAAGCCTAATGTATCATATACTCTCATATGAACCTTTTGCCTAGAAAGTAAAAACTACTGAAAGTCCCCGATGCAAGTCTGTAGGTAGCTGGGGAGATGTAACCAGACAGCTGTAGGCTGTTTTTATTGATTTCTTTCTTCTTTAAATTTAGGACCTATGACTTGTGCTATCACCCAGTCAGCAGCACAGAAGGACCATGACCTTGCTCTTGCTGAAGTCAATGGGAGTTTTGCTGTTGACTTCAATGAGAGCACAAGTCCAAGGTGAGAGAACTGGCTGCAGGTCTTTAATAGAAAAAGCCTAATGTTTCTTATTTCTTTTGGGTAATACTTAACTGTTTAGTCTTGCCATGAACTCCTGCAGGGAAGAACTTTTTTCTTTGTAGATGTCAGAGAGAGAAACCTGAAGTTTAAGTTATATGCTGTTGCACAACGCTGCTCGGCTGCTCTCATAAGGATTTTATTAATTGGCATTATTATTTAAGGTGTTATAAATGAAAGATGCAGAGAAATTGTGAGATTTATTGAAAACTTTTTTCCCAGCGACATAGTATTAGTTGTGTTTTTAAAGATGCTGAGCACTGATGATTGCTTAGTGTTCCTGATAATCAGCCCCATCTCTATGGCAAACAAGTTAAGTACCCAGATGAATCAGAGGTAAGACACTGCTGTGTCTGTGCTCTGGAGCTGTGCATCAAGAACAGAAATTGTTTTCTGAAGGAGGTTTTAAGGATTTCGGGGGGGGGGGGGGGATGGGGGGGTGGTATGAGGATAGGCTTACTCCCAGTGATTTGTCCCTGTGTTGTGGTTTAACCCCAGCCGGCAACTAAGCACCAGACAGCCAATTGCTCAGTCCCGCCGTGGTGGGATGGGGGAGAGAATCAGAAGAGTAAAACTGAGAAAACTCATGGGCTGAGATAAAGACAGTTCAATAGGCAAAGCAAAAGTCATGCACACAAGCAAAGCAAAACAAGGAATTCATTTACTGCTTCCCACTGGCAGGCAGGTGTTCAGCCATCCCCAGGCAAGCAGGGCTCCATCATGTGTCACAGTTACTTGGGAAGACAAATGCCATCACTCTCTCTCCCTTCCTTCTTCCCCCAGCTTTGTATGCTGAGCATGATGTCATATGGTGTGGCATAGCCCTTTGGCCAGTTGGGGTCAGCTGTCCCAGCTGTGTCCCCTCCCAGCTTCTTGTGCACCCCCAGCCTGCTCGCTGGTGGGGTGGGGTGAGAGGCAGAAAAGGCCTTGACTCTGTGTAAGCACTGCTCAGCAGTAACTAAAACATCCCTGTATTATCTACACTGTTTTCAGCACAAATCCAAAACATAGCCCCATACTAGCTGCTCTGAAGAAAATTACCTCTATCCCAGCCAAAACCAGCACACCCTGCAATCCTGTGGAAACTTCTCAACCTTTTAACGTGGGGATTCTCTTATATGACCCTGCAGGGGCCTGTTTAGCAGCAAGAACCAACTTCCTCCCCCCCCCCCGATAAACCACTGGCAGAGATATGATCCATTGAGAGAGGAGTTGAGAGCTGGCTAAGTGTTTTAGTATTTCTCTAACTATACTGGCAGTTGTTCATTAAGGGTCTAAACATGCCACCTGAGACTTGATAGAATTGAGAGCAAATAATTATAATGAAATCCTAGGTCCTTATCCTGCTACTTGAGTATGGGGCTATGTATGACTAATTAATGGACTGAGGACCAGATATGTTCGTATCACAGGATTGGTTTTTGTAAGGTGCAATTCATATTTTCATATTCTGTCTTTATTTGGCTGCATACAGGCTTGCTTTCTGAGTTCATGGTGTGATCACAAGAAAAGGTTTAATATGCAGTCTCCTCTGTATCTTGCTTCACTTCTGTTTTATTTGGTTATTTGGTATGCCCCTTCCATTGCCTTCACATCCAACTGGGGCAGCTCCCCAGTGAACAACTATCTTCTGCGATCAAAATCCCTTCTGTGCCACGTGAGTGCAGGAGCTTCTACAGCCTTTAAGGATAACTCTGCTTTTGGAGAAAGAAAAACTCGGGAGAAGCCAACTCTGCCCCATGCAGTGTCTTCACTGGGTTTGTATTTCGAAGATACCTTGTCAGAAAGACTAGAACTTGATTTTAACAAAAAAAAAAAAAAAAAGGAGGGGCGGGGGAGGCAGGTCACAGGACTGTGCTATACCTAAGAATGTGATGTTAATCTTTCTTATTCAAAGTAATTTGCTTTCATCATGTTTGTTGTGGCTCAGGAGGACTGTAGAAAGCATATGTGTGAGTTATATCCTATTGCTGCTCTGACCTGATCGGTAGGACTTGATGCTATGTATAGCACTGTATTGGGTTTTTCTTTCCTTACCCTTGCTGGTATTTTGAAGAAGGTGAATACCATTATAGTGTTTCATTTATTGGAAAAATAAGCAGGTGTATGCTAAATGATTTGCCCAAGACATGCAGCCTGTCAGTGCTGAAGACTAGAACAATGACTGGATTGTCTTGTATTCTTTATGTGCATATATATGTGAAAAGTACTTCCTAAGCTGCTTGAAATTAAATGCAGGGAAGGGGTCTTACGGGCTTGTTTATCCATAATGACCTTTGCCTTTCAAGGACTAATTTTTCCAGTTTTCGTTAATCTAAAAGAAAAGAATGAATAGAGTCACTTTTTAAAAAATGTTGTTCCTGTGTTTGGTGTTTGAAAAAAGTAGACAGCATCCTCTGAAAAACCCTCGCTGTTCAGCAATCCAGTTTGGTTTCAGTAGCTGTATCTGATCCACAGCTTTCTAGTTTTGCTTTAAGGATGTGAAGTTATTGACAATCCTACACATCCGTGAAAGGATAAGTAAATGAATTGTTATTAAGGAGCGTTGAAAGAAGTGATTGTCATTGAAGAGTTAGGAAAATGTTAATGTCAGGATTGACAAGGAGGTAATTATACTTCAGTAGCTTCGTATTCAATTGATGTTTACTGGCAGGAAATCTGGAGTGTTTCACAGGCCTATAGCCTGCCTCCTTATTCACATTTTCTACCTCTGTCTCTTCTCTGTCTTCTGGTCTCGTTTGTCCCTTTCATGTATGCACTCTTGTATGCATATTCTCTTGGGGGGGTAGGTTTAAAAAGCTGCAACCCTCTTTCTCCTTTCACTGGATGTAAAAAGATTGTTTCATTCAGATTAGAACTGAATTCAGTTCGTTGGAAGTCACTATCAATTATGAGAACAATACGGGCCCTATTCTGACATTTCATGTGCTTTTTGTGCCTTTGGTTATCTGTGGTTTAAATGGCAGGGGCAGGAGGGAAGCTCTCAGTTTAAAATATGCAAATATTGGTGTCCTCTCCTCTTGACTTCCTGAGTGTTTATTAAGGCACTTGTCAGAAAACTGCAAGCGTTGGGCTTATTTCCCACAAGGAGGTAAAAATAACAGAGGGAGGAATGACTGGGGAATCAGTGTGATGATTTTGGTTTTGTTTATTGATAAAAATTTTTCAATGCTGGAGTTTGCTGTGACTGGGAAGTTGCGTATTCCATCTGGTGCAAAGCTGTAGGTTCTGACACTGCAAAAATCTTCCCAGGTCCTGTCCCCATGTGTCCAGGAATTCATGCCATTGCCTTTATTACCTAGTAAGAAGGCCATCTTTGTAGTATTGGGTAAATGAAAAGGTTTTCCTTAGAGCCATCTATTTATTCCTCTTTTGGAGCTTTTGAGGTCTTAATTGGGAAATACCTTGCAGCTGCAAAATGTGTATGGGTCAGCACCAGTAGCAAAAGAACTTGGAAATTTTTTATATATTTGACACCAATGTCCCCATCCTATTTATGGAGGCATTACAACAGCTGAATCTTGCTACTAAACTGCCTGGGCAGAAGATAGAGGTAATTTTCTCACTATTTAGCGTACCAAAAATGATGTACTCGCTGTGGTACGACGCTTGCTTCTGGGAAGCTAAGGGGCAATGAGAAAGCCCCTGTGGCAAAGGGCCCTTTCAGGTGAGGGACGCTTCTCTTGGCTGCTCTCCAAAGCACAGCTACTTGGGCAAAAGGTCTGAAAAGCTTGAAAGCTGCAGAGCAATTTCTGACACAGTGATACCTTCCCCAGGTGGCGGCTGCTGCTGCAGAGGTGTTTCTGGTGAGTAGAGGGAAGAGCCGGTGCTATTGCTGTTGTTCAGTCAGTCACTCGTGGGCTCCTGCCTGTGCTGTGCCAGGACCTGGTTTCCCCCTCAGTGCACAGAGCAGCTTCAGTTCCCCCCCTTAGTAGTATGAGATCTTCTCTTTCTCCTTAGAATGCTAAAAACTGGCAACAGAGTGGGTTTGGGTATTTATTTGGTACCAACACTGCAGAGACTATGGATGTAAAGCCATCTCAGTCCTGAGGCACTTGGTCCTATTCAGCGTGCATCTCCTATGGCAGAGGTTGGTTTTTGCTGCATTAGGTCAGGGCTAGCTGACACAGGAGACTGCGTACGTTGCCTTTGGGAACTGGGGTATGAAAAACAAATGCCGGACCATGCTGAGTACCTGTAATTTCTGTCAATGGCGCCAGCAGCTCTCCATAACTGGCCTTACAAAACAATCGGCTGGCAATTTGCAGACATAAATAGCTGCAGTGCTAATTTTTAGAGGTGCTCAGCACCATCTGCTCTCATAGGACTCACCTTACTGAAGAGAAGGTTAAGTGGCTATTTAATCATGGTCTGTAAGTACCCACTGAGGGATAAGATGTCTGGAGCAAAGGACTCTTCAAGCTAGGAGGCAAAAACACAACATCCAGTGGCTGTGAGTTGAAGTTGGCAAAGATCATACAGGAAATGCAAGACATATTTTTAAGTGAGGGTAATTAGTCCTTGGAACAACTTGCCAGTGGATGTGGTGAAACTGTCCATCACTGCAAGCGTTTAAATCGCGTTTTACGGTCTATTGCAATCACAAGTAGTTGGGCTAGACAGAGAGGCTTGGCAGGAGGAACGCTGTGACCTGCATCATGCAGGAGGTCACACGAGATGGTAATGTAACCCTTCCGGCTGTAAAGCAATACACCTGGAGTCCGGGGTGCTCCACAAAACCCAAGGCGAGAGGAGAATTTCTTACAGTGCCTCTCCAACGTTCACAATTAGCTTTCATCCTCCGGCGGAACTACAAAAGTCTCTTTGTGTGCAGAAGATGTATAAGCCCTGCAGACGGACAGTTACATTACTGCGCTGGGAAATAAAAATTCAAGTCCATGGTCTGTGTCAACCAGGGCAAGTTTTTTCATCCCAAGTTGCAACATTAGACAATGCATAGAATTGAGTCCAGCCCTCCCATCTTATTAGCTACTGACCTGTTGACTTAAATACTTTAGGTCTACCCCTGAAACCTGGTTTGAAAAAGAAAAAATATGTCTCTCTGAAATGATTCAGCTCCAATGAAATGTGGTGTTTTCATTAGAACTTCCAGTTAGATCATGTGCTCGAGACTTGTGAAAATAAGCTTTGAGCAAACGGGAAATGAAACAATCACATCATGATTCGGGCTGGAAGAAATTTTGCTGTTTCATTGAAGAGATAATGCAGTTCTGCAAGTGGAGGATTAACCATGACAATCTTCTTGGGGGGCGGGGGAGATGTTTTGTTGGGGATTCAAAAGAGAGAGGCCAGCTGGGGCAGGCAGTGAAAGGTCTTTCAGTTGCAGGGCGTGCTGTGAATAAAGATGCAGAGGATCACGGGAGAGAGCCAGCGGAGGAGGGAGGCCGAGCGAGTGTTGCGTGCTCTGCCCGAGCTCACTCGCCAGCTGGGATCGCTGGACGTGGCTTATCGGGCTGTGCCACAGATGGGTTCAGATCGGCGCGTGCAGCGCTTGTTTCCATCCAGGGAATGGAGCCAGAGGAGATGAACAGAAAGAAAGACTGAGATCGTACCCTCTTGCTCCCAGTGTATAGGATGCTTTACGCTAAATTAATTACAATACGTTCTTGCTGGAATCCACCTAAGTGCTTAGATTTGTGTGTGTGTGTTGTTCTGTAGGGTGTCTGTAGGGGGTGGTTGCCCAGACTTTGTTTTTGCTTAATTTGATGGGTTTTGGATTGCTTTCTTGATGCTGAGAAAATGTCTGTGGTCCAAACTCCCTGAACATGTAATAGGAAGCATACTTTCTGCTTGCAGCATGAGTATTTGTTAGCGCTCTGTTTTTCTGCGTTGATAGTGATCACCCTACAGATACACCCTTTTTCTGGTAGCGAACCACCACATTTGTCTGTCCCCTCTATCTGAAACCTTCATACGCTTGGCTAGCGCTTCAGTTGGATCCAGTTGGTGGGTCAGCATTGCCTGGGATCTAGTAATACATCATTCACACAGGGCACCACCCACTGCCCTCCCCAAGAAAAGAAAGAAGTTAAAATTCAACCCCAGGACAGGTTGAAAAGAAAAAGAAAAACCTGTCTTGGGCTCCTCAGCATTTCGGATCTGGCAGCTGCTGCTAATTGCTGCCCACGGAGGGCTTTGCTCCATAGGCAAAGCATTTTCCTTATCAATGTTGCCACAGAGCACAGGGGCTTTCTTTAAAGCTTTAAAGAAAATTGAGGGGTTTTAGAGATGTAAGCTTTTCTTAGAATCAACTGTCACTTGTATGTTCCAATGTTAATACTAATAAGTTAATAGTGTATGCGCCTGGAAACAAATGCCTTTTCATTAATACTGAGAAAGTCTGGAGGCTATTTGATTTGTATGCTTGTTTGATGAAATTGCAATATATCAGTGGTCAAAAGGATGTTACACGGTAATTTACATGACACTCAGGGCAAATCGGAGAGCAGTTTTAGCTGACATGCGTGGTAAAATGTGCAGCACTTACAATATTTTTGGTTCCTTAATTTGTCTCTGAAGTATTCTATGGGCTGTGATTTTGCACAGGCAATTTATAACTCAAATATTATCCTTTTGAATGGTTTGGTATGCTTATTTTCCTATGTGTTTTAATCATGTCTGAAACCATTTACAAACTTTACAAAACAACTTAGAAACTTTATGTGCAAGGAAAGACATAACCCTCAATAGCAGGATGATTTTGGACAATAATTTTTGCATACAGGATTTGTCCTGTGATCAGTCACTGATGACCACTCATCACAGGAGAACTCTGTTGCGGTCTCAATGTCCAGTCTGAGCCAAATTTGGCCAAATCCTATGTTTTTTGAGAGAGCAGCTGTTTTATTTAGCACACTGCTTTGCCTCCTAGTTGAACACAATCTGACCTTATTGAATAAGATGTGACAAGTGTAACAAGATATAACAATAACAGAAGATCAAAAAGAATATCTTCAAAACTTGCACTGGAAGCCTCCAAAGAGGTCTGCGGTCTTCTCCTTTCCATCCCCCTTCCACAGACAAATATTAGAATAAATTTTTCAAATAAAGTGTACCCAGGGGAAGGGGGCATAGATGGCTTCATGTCAAAGAAGAAGAATATACACAAACAAACTCTATTGCGGTCAGGTAACCACAAGTAATTTGGACTAGTATCTGGCATTTTGTATGTATGGGCTTAATCTGCAACTACTATCATCAGGGGATCGGGGTGGAGAGGGAGGGAGAAAGGACTAGACTTGATTGACTTCTGTATTTTGGCTAAGAAGATTTAAACTTTGTGGGAGAGATCTGCTTTATTTCACAGCAACAAAAAGCAGATGGGGAAGAAGATATAAACCAGACAGCAGTAAGGGGCAAGGTTAACAGGGATAGCTGTGTCTGCTGTTGAGATACCTCTGTATTTCTTTGAGTAAGATAATATATGATTAAAAAAAGATTTAATTCTGTTCATTATCAATAATGCAGTTGTAATTGTTCTAATATTGCATATGTACCGTGTTTACAAGAAAAGATTTTTTTGCTGACGTACATTGAAAAAAAAAAAAAAAAGCTGGATCAGCAGTAATAGGATAAACGGATCTGTTTAGAAATATATGAAAAAATATTATAACACTGCCAGTAGCATCATTTAAGTGGGTGTTTCCATTTTAAAGTTGACAGGGTGAGAGTTGCTTTTGCCAACAGATGCTTGAGCAGACTTAACCCATCCCCTTGTGAGCCTTGTAGCTGGATTTGCTTTGCCGAAGTGCCCTGTGCCTACCACCGGCACTATCAAAACTACTCTTCCCTGTTGCAAAGTGAACAGTCCCGGTGAACTTCAGGGGCTATTGGCAAATGCTTTGCTGACCTTATTTCAGCAAGAATTTTCTCTGATTTGGGAGAGAGAAAGAAAGGTATTTCTAACCTTTTCTATATTGCAAGACCAAGCAGGCTGCCTTTCAGTTGAATTTTTAACTCTGAGTTAAATGAGAGGAAAGCAGCTGTAGTCATGCTCTCTTCTGATGCCAGCCCAAACACAATATTGGCGTGACTCAAAGTAATAACCAGCCAGTGTGGTGATAATTCAAGTTTGGATAATTTTCATGTGCATTTGAGGAAGATCCCTCAAATCTTAGCTGTAAAGCCCTGGGTCTTCTTGCAGCTTTAGACGTAGTTTGAAGGAGCTCAGAATATCAGGATTTCACGAACATTGAAATAACTGATGTGAGGTGGTTTCTGTAAACAAATAAATTTCTTTTGCTGGGTAGGTGATGCATAAAGTAGCATACTTGCTTGTATATTGTTGGGAGGCAGCCCCCGTGTAGCTGTTCCTGGTAACTCGGGATCTCTCCTACAGCTAAGCCCACTGGGTGTTTCTGTACCACAGTCACCTCTGGGGCCCAGCCTAGCAGGCATGCTCAGACCATGCCCAAAGTCCCGTGCAAAACCCAGCAGCTGCCCGTGTCCATGTGAGAATCGTGGGGAAGGAGAGGAGAAATATCCTGGGGGTTTTTTGTGGGTTTGGAGGTTTTTTGGGTGTGGCATCCTTGGTTTCTGCATGGTCCCGGTTTGACTGGTAGCCCCTGACCATGCTGAGCATTCTCCATCGCAAAGCTTTTAGGTTATTTATTCTGTTGAAACTGCAGATTCTTGGCCCCAAACACAGGCTTGCATCAAAGGGAGAACTCGCCTGAGACTCGGTCGTCTCCAGCCAGGTGCACCACTGGCACCTCCCTGCAAAGCCCAGTGCAGGTCTTACCTGCAATGGTTAAATCCTTCCAGGGCCCTGGGCAGCTGAAGTCACTGCTCAGGAATTTTGGCAGCCTGATGTTTTATTACTGTTTCTGCAGAACTTTAATGGGAAACATTTAGTGTGAACTTCTTGCATGATGTTTGCTCAGTCATATACAACAAGGCTTTTAGGGAGAAAAGTTTTGTGTATCTTCATATTAAATATGTGTTTGTGTGTGTGATGAAGAATGAACACACACGTTTAGGCAAGCACCCAGGCATGTACTTAGATGCATATATATCCTTTCTTTTCTGTTCTGGTATCATCATATGTTTTTGGATAAGATAGACTTGTATGATTCTGGACTAAATACTTCATTACGTTTTTGTTAATGTCCTAAGCATATCTTATAAATGTAGTCACTGAGTATGTTTTAAAATTATATCTAAGTATTTCTTTGTATGTTTACTAGCTTTTTATATGCCAGACTATTTTAATGATAGTTTTCCAAATATATGTGCTTGGCTGCTCCTTTTCAAGAAAAATGAGGAGTTAAAAAATAATTAAAAAATCTTGTGACATTAGAAATGTAGGTTTTTTCCAATGCTCTTACCAATTTCTAATGAAATGCAAACATCCAATCCCCATGTTCAGTGAAAGAATTAAATATGAATATGACATAAAAGCATTTAATTCCAATGCTATTTAAGCTCATCTTGTCATTAATAGTGATAGAATCAGCATATTTCCATTGGTTTGCAATGCATTGTAGCTTTTTTAAGTTGTAGATTCTTGGTGTTTATAATCTTAAAATATTATTAAATATATTTGCTACTACCAGAAATACTGTATTTCTGACCGTAACAAAAATCTGAAACATGGAAGGTGAAACCTTTCAGAACTATGGGAGGGTTTGGAAAAAGCAACCAAGTTTCTTTTTAAGCTTTGTAAACTTAACAGCGGTTAGATGTGCGATATGCTCTGACAGGGATACGTACCATGCATGCGTTTCCTTAGTCAAAGACATTTTTATTGGAGGGTGCAACTTCATTTATATTGTAACAGCTAAATTATAAACCTACGACACAATTCACGTTAATTATGTCTCAGTTAAAACCCTAGTTCAGGTATGAATTGTCAGGTTGACAATAACAAAGTGTGTGCTTTGTGTGTTAAATCTTTGTTGGGCTCTGGCTGCACAGGGAACCTGGATATGAATTCCTGAATCACACCTTTGTAGTGATAAAAATGGGTTCTGTATGTGTAGCTTATTTACACCCAAGGGTAACCTGCTCAATGAAAAGTAAACTGAGAGCCTGCCAGAAAATCCCTCGAGTCTGGGGAGGGAGAAGGGGGCAAAAAGTTGTTGAGAAACGGGGTGGGTGGGATGGGGTGATTCGAGATTAAAATTTTTTTGTGTGTTTTCTATTTATTACATGCAAGGCAATAAGTTGCTAGAGCTGGCAACTCAAAAATGATCTTCCAGTAGAAAAAAAGGGCCACAATTACTGAATATGGGCGAAAAGAACATCATCAAATTAATCTAATTCTGCACAACACAGAGTTCATTCCCTTTCAGGAGAATTCTGGAAACTGGCTGGATTTCAAGCTATGTTTTAATGCAACTTTTTGGCTGCCTGCCTCCTCGGAAAGTCAAGGGTCACTGCTCAATAATTGAGTATAAATACAGTCAGTGCAGTAGGCCTTCGTTTCAGTCATGCA
Source organism: Theristicus caerulescens (assembly GCA_020745775.1). NCBI lineage: Eukaryota > Metazoa > Chordata > Aves > Pelecaniformes > Threskiornithidae > Theristicus > Theristicus caerulescens. Next base: position 119,877,735 of record CM036561.1, on the reverse strand, counting down.
GAACCAATTTTTAGTTTGATGGTATCAATGTTGCATACTTTTAATTGAAACCGTTGTGAGAAACACTGACATAAATCTCATTATTATTCTGGTTTTCCTGTAAGCTTATGGTGCTGTCTGGCTTTGATATTGCTGTGATCACCAGCACTAATATTCAAACATAGATGTATTCTCAAGTTTGGGAATTGGGATAAAAATTACCTTTTGATGATTAAAAGCAGAGTACCAGTGTATTCATTAGGCTGTTAATCAAGCGCTTCTGCTAATGCCAGTTTGTTATAAAGATTTAATAGGTTTAACATGGATCTGTGGCACAACCCCAGCAGTCCTTAGTGCTCTTACTGAATCTAAATATTCATCCTGGCAAATAGACCTAACGTTTATTCCCTAGTGATCGCTTCCCCCTGCTCCCCAACAAAAAAGAAGTGAACCTCTAGTGTATGTCGAGCATTTCCCTCAAAATAATATATTAATAATAACAAGAGCTTGACTTGGAAGTCTGATTTTCTACCTTGTTAAAATAAACAGTTCCCATTAATAAGTCATCTCTAGAAGGTAATTATATCTTTTATAATGAGATTCTTTTAATCAGTAACTTTTTTGTTGTTAATGGCTCTTGTACAGAGACACTTAGATGCTGAAAAAGAGGCTGTCAGCGTAGCTGATTTCTATGTCCCGAAAGGTGAAGTAACGTATACCGTGCCCATAACTTTTGCTGGGCCACGCATCTGGAAAACTCTTCCCTCTGGCCCTAGCCGGTACCTGACTCCCAAGAGGAGGGCGAAAATCTTAAATAGTGAATTTAGAAAATTAATGCAGTCGGAGAGAGAGGAAAACTTGTTTTTGGCAAGGGGCAGGTTTTGAAATTCATCCACTGCTTTCTCTCAGCTTTGTGATAGAAATGGTTATACAGAGTTTACCTCTGTGACCTCTTCCAGCCCCCTCAATCTTAAAGGTATCTCGGGAAGAATTTCAAATGCAGCTCTGCAATACCATTACTATGCAGGGAAATGTGATTGGGTTTTTTTTCCTCTCTCCTGTTTTTAAAGACTGATGCTGAAGCACGGGGAGACTAAAGGACGCAAGCTGTTTGCTGAGCATCGCGATTTTGAGGAAATCTTTTCTGGTCTGTGTGTTTTCAGACAGCCCCTGCGGGGCTCGGGGGATAGATTTGTTCAGTGACCTGTCCCTGTAAGCAGCCCAGCACAGCAAAGACTGTATTCGTTGCCCCTTTTTAGTTGGGGTCTGACTAGATGGGTTAATTTTTCTTCGTGTATTTATCTGTATGAAAAGTCCGTTCATTAACTGATTTATAGCTCTTCTATGGACTATTGCAATCTGAACTCTTTAATTTGTGAGATAGTGATGGAAATTAATAGCAATATTTAGCTCAAGTGATGGCAGCTATAATGCTTTAATATCAAAAGATCTCGCTTCCTTTTGTCCTCCGTGCATATCCAAGTTTGTTATGTTGTCTTAAATGACTTTTCCCCTATAACAAACCTAGAATTTCAGAACTGATGTAAGAACATAAATAGTTGAGTTTTATGTTCACCTTTGGGTCTCCTCTCTTTTTAAACCGATCTCAATGTGTCTGCTCAGTGCAGATCTGTTTTTTCCCTTTACTTTTTAATACTTCTATGGTAGTTAAGGTTTTTGTCACCTCCTACTGCTCCCTCTTTACTCTGTGGATATAATTTAAGATACTAAAATCCACCTGTAGCTCTTCACCATCCTGTTAACTTTAAATAGGTGACATTCCCTGTTGGAAAAGTAAATTTCCAGGTTTGTTTCTGTGTGCCGAGTGTATTGTTAAATATTTGAATGTTCTCAATATTTAATCACTTAGGTTTTTTTTCAAAGGCACACAAAAAAGCTGGCAATCCTTTTGTTTATTTATAAGTTGTAGGCTCAGGTAGGGTGATTATACGTTGTGTCAGTAGCAGCAGGAAAGGAATGTTTGGGAAGACTCTGAAATGTAAATTTGGTGAAGAGCCTACCAGGAGGGAACAAAGGCGGGGATTATAGAAAAGAATTTGCAAGCAAAGACAGATTAGAGGGACTTTATTTTTCTCATTAGTTTCTGTTCCTTCAGGAGATCAGCTACAAATCACCCGAAAAACTCGAGTCCACTTGCAGGCTCTGTGCACTTGAAACTGTGTTGGGTTTTTTCCCCTCACCCCTCCTCCCAATACCAGACTAATTGGAAAGAAAAAGTATGTCTGCTGTGTGCATGCTGATGGGCAGTATAGATCTGCACACTTTAATATAACACTCTTAACTTTTTATTGGACTCTTCCAATATTGTTACTGTTCCTCTATGAGGAAAGCTTGGCCCAAACTCCGCTCTGGCCTGCATGAGCTCAGACGCTACCTGGGGAAGTGTATTTCTCTGGAATTTGTGTAGTAAATGGCGAGGAAAATACATACTGATGTGGATTTCATGGATGGACTCAGTTCCTGTAGCAGGGAAAGCAGTGGCAGGATGTGAATAACCTGCAATGGTTGGGGTCTTGCTCTCCTGCCTGCTTCTGGCTCCTGGGGAACACCTGCACCTTCTGTGGTCTCTGCAGGTATGTAGCCTTCCACTGCACCAAGCATTACTCTAAAAACATCACTTTTTCCCCTCTGAAGCCTTCGGCAAAGATCCCCAACGTTTGTAGGAAGTGCTAGGTCTATTTTCTAAGAAGTGTTGTAAGCAGCTTAGTTAACAGTGTAAGGAAGGAATTTTGCTTCTAGCTTCAAGGAGCTGCAGAAATCTTCTCTTCCTGGCACAGAAAACCCACCAGGCCTGAAATCTCCTTTCCGGCTCAGCGTGGTGATCAGGCAAAGCCCTGTTTCGATCACTGAGGAACACCCAATTACAGCACAAATTTCCTAATTCCGTCAAAAGTAATTTAGCCAATGGCTTGGCCAGCAGTGTAATTGCAGCTTGAGGTTCACATTAGATAATCTGAGCAGACAGGTAGAACAAATTAAAGAAATAACATGGTGGAGCAGGGTGGGTTGGCAGAGCGTAGCTTGCTGCTCCCTCATTTCCCCTCCAGCTGTGTGAACGCCAGTCTGAATTTCTCTGGACCCTTCGAGCCTCATATTCTGCTTTGCACTATCCCTGCTTTCATTGAGGGTTACTTGGCAAGTAGTTGTTGGGACTCCTCAAAACCTAAACTGTAGGGAGACAGGGGCTTCCAGTTTATTACATTGGTGATTTTTTTTTTTATTATTTTTAAATGACTGACTCCTCTTGCCTACTGATATCTGCTGGCGTGTGACTTCCCTCTGCTCTGCCCCTCGGTTTCTGATTCTGCACTGCGACTGTAATTCTCCATTGCCACAGAAATTGCAAATTCCTCATTACGAGTTTACTATAGGGTCTGCTAGAGTGAGAAGTTCCTTTTTGAAATTTTATGTTGATAATTTCATGTGGATTGCGTTCTGCAGCAATCCCTATTCTGATTGTTTCTTTTTTGCACCCTTATTTTAACTTGGAATGCACTTTGTGTTGAGGAAGAAGGTCTGCCGTTCTGTGCAGTACGTACATTTGCAAAACCTCGTGTTTTATTGTACTTGGACATATGCAACACAAACTCAAGTTTTGTTCACTAAAAAGCACTTATTTTGAGCAAGCTCTGAAAATTTGGGTTTACTTTCAATTTATAAGACATAATTTACTTTTTGGTTTGTGTGTTATCAAATTAGTGCAGCTGAATTTACTATAAATGCAAATGAAGTTTCTGTTGTGAGATATGTAGCAATTGAACTTAGTATTTCAATTCTCTGCTTTGCCTTTGACTATGTAACATAAGAGATAATGAATGCATGATAGAATCGGATTGGTTTGGCATCACCAGAGAGGTAATATAAAGGCTGACTGAAGGATTTGTTACTGGGAAACAATGTATTTTGGTCTTTCCTTGAATGATTGAAAGAACACAGAACAGCATGATTTATATCTTAAGGGGCTGTAGTTTAGCTTTCAGTGGTCATCAGACTATCTACAATTTTTTTTGCACAATATATTTATAAATTACTTTGCTACTTTGTGCTGAGCAAATTGAGATTGATAAATATACTGCTTTTCTTGGTAGAGAAACAAAACAATAAAAAGTAAATACTTCATACAGCTAGACAAATCAGTATTGAAGAGAGTTTAGCATTCCAGTCCTGGCATGCCTACCTTGTCATGGGTTTTGTTCACCTATTAAAAAAAACAAAACCTACTCTTTTTTTTTTTTTTCTCCAGCTTATAACAAGACTGCCTTTTTTGGCTTCTTGTGCTTGAAATAAAATCCATCTTTATTCAAAATATGTAAGGTTGGCTCTCAAAAAAAAATTGCTGTGAAGATACTAGCTGGTGAGAAAAAGAGGAGAATAAACATGTCATTAGGTATTCAAAAACATTAACCATAGTTTGCCTTAAGCATTGTAATTGTTATTAATATTCTTTTCTATTGAAAATACTTTATTCATCTATTGTATTGACTTTATGTGCCTGCAAATTATGCTTTTTGCTGATAATATACATGAATTCATGAGGTCTGCAAGCAAGAGACACATTTGCAGGCAACTGTATTCCATTTAAAAATTAAATAATTGCAGAATATGATAGCATAGCAATTTACATTGAGTATAAGTTTGGTTAGACACATTTTCTTTGACCATTAAATCCTGATTTTGGGTCTAGATTGTTCATAGTGTGATGTTTACCAGCCTGCTGTCATGTGGCATGGAGCTTGTAAGAGAAGGCTAGGATGGGGTCAGGACTTAGATGCAGACCTCATAAATATAGCCATGTTATTTGGCTTTTAATTGTGTTGGGACTTACTGGAATTTTCGCTAAATCTACACCGCTGCCAGAATGCCATTGTGCATTGAACTTGGAAGGACATGGTCTTTTACATGATGTCTGAGTTGGAGTGGATCTCTTTTGGCTTTAGTGACTCTTGACATTTTTCTCTCTATCAGTGCATTGTTATGGTTGTATTTGCAAATTCTCCTTGGGATTTCAGTTTACCCTGTGCTTCGGGACAGAGAGTAACTGGCAAACTTTTCCAAAAACTTTTTTAAAAAGCTTTTGCCATTTTGAAGTATGGAACAACCCTCTTCTCTGCATGTTGGGATCTTTCAGAGTAAAACAGTGTTATAATCAAAGATCATGATCATCCTTCTAGCTTCAATGACAAGGTTTGGGGGATCTTAATATCTGTTGTCTAACTCTTCCCAATAATTTTGGCATTGAGTAGGGCTCTGTACTGAGCAGAAGCATAGTGCAAGACACAAATAACCTATAAGTGTGAGCCATCCAGAGCACCTTGCATGTAACTCATGGCAGTACTGTCAGGGACTTGCTGTAGTTATTATTTGTTCCACTTATTCAAAAAATAAATTGTCTTGGGTTCAATCCATCTGTGCTGGAAATGTCCACATAACTTCCTCCAATGTGGACAGAAGAACAAGCTCTGCATTTGCACCAAGGCAGCTGGTCCTCTAAATTTGCCTTTCATTGCAGTGCTTTGAGTTTTGAAATGAAAATAAAAAGTCTGCTCCTGACAGCAGGCGGGTATATTCTCTGGTAATGGCTTGAAAAATTCTGGAGTCTATGGATGTGGCTGGACGAGGTGTGTGGATGTTTTTAAATGGTTCTGCTAAAATCAGTGCTGCTGGTGCACAGTGGTTCACTGAAATAATATAATATAAACCCAGTCAATAACTAGCGCTCTAAGAAATCTTGCACTGAAGAACTGTCTTGTTTGGATTTTTTTTGTAATAGGAAATATTATTTCTTTTCCCAAAATACTGGTCAGGTTCTTTCAAAGGGATGGCAAAATGATGGGGGAGGGGGGTGGGAAATGAATGGAGGATATCTTCAAAGACATGATAGCATAAATACCTGTTTCTATTGAAAGTCAGCAGATGTTTAGCTCTTCCCCAATACCAGATGTCTTTGCAAATGCCTAGCTGAAGTCGAGGAGGGACAAATCCAGCTCGGTTTCCAAGTGGCACATGTTCACAACATGGGAACATGTGAACTCATGAAGAGAGCCCTCAAAGCCAGTGACATCTGGCAAAAATGCTTCCAGAAAGCCAAGGAGTAATTGGTACAGAATTGAGCTGAGGCTCCAGTGCTTCCAGTGATCCCAGCTGGGACGTGGACATGATAACAAAGCAAAACATCTTCTGCCACTGGTCGTTCATTCTGTGATCCAGTGAAATGCCTCAGTCCTTTTGCGAGCGCTGAAGTTCACGATTGCAAATCTTCCCTAAAAATAAGGTACAGAAACTCTTCTCTCTTGTTTTTGGGCATATCAACATTTTACATGATGATGGTATTTTTTTTAAATGCTTTATGTGTTTACCATACTTGCAACCTTTCACGTGTTACATGGTCAGTCCCTAATGACTGAACCCTCTAATTAAGCATCTGTCAACCCTGTAACCATGTCATCGCCTCTGGGATGGCATTCTTTTCCATGTGCTCAAAATGTTTTATCTTTAAACCTCATTCTTTTAACTGTACAGTTCTGATTCTCATGATGAAATTGCCATGTAATTATTTATAATAATTGTATTTTACAGTATCATTTTGAAGTAAGCGTAAATGCACAAGAGTTTTTAAGAAACATCCTCAGTATATGTAGTCTAATAAATCAGACAGCGGATATCAAGTTGTTCTCGGTTCATTCGGTTGAAAATTGAGTTTGCCTTCTGTTGGGGCTACTGGTCCAGTTTGGTTAATTGTGTCAAGCTTCTCTGATTTACCTTCAGTGTAATGCTTTTTTGATGTAAGGCTTGTTAACTAGTCAAAAAGGCAATGGTTCAAGAGTGGGTATTCAATTACTAGATGCTTTTGAATAGTTTACTCTTATTTTGCTACTGTTGAACTGTTCAAGAGCTGGTACAAAAATGCTTGTCTCCAGAAACCTTTTTTTATTCATATGTAGTGCACAAAGGTGTGAGGTGTGGTTTATTTTATTTTTTAAATTGTATGAAACTGATGTCAAAATGAAATTCAGTGTTAAGTTTAAAATCCAATTCAGTACTGGTCACTGGCAGATGTCATTTAAACCAATGCTTTATTTTCTCTGCAGCAGCTTTTTGGGCTAATGTGGGTAAGGAGCTGGTGAAACACAGCAGAGCATCGGGCCCAGATCTGAATGTGGTGACGGCTGCCAGAGTGTTGGTCGTGCCCGGGGTCACTGCTGGGTCCCGGTGGCCCAGGCTGTGCCACGCAGTGAGCCCATTCTCTGTTGATGCACCAGCCGGGGAATTATTCTGTGGAGGCATTAACTCAACGAAGAGAGTTGACCTCCTGCTCTTTAGCAGGAATATCAAGTCACTGGATAATAGTATTGTGTGCTTCCACTAACAAGGAGGTTGATTTAAAGTCTTATCAGTTGATGTTCCCACATGGACCTATGCCAAGGAGCCTTCGTTGAGAAAACTACTGTGCTAAAATGGCAATAATATGCGCTAGGGGGGAATAGCAGCTGTATAAAAATATTCGTAATGGTTTGTGTTTGAATAACACACTGCAGCATCTTTCGACAGATCCATATTGTGGGTAATAAAGTAAACACATTAGGTTAACTGTTGTAGATAAAGGTTATAGGGCAATGAAGCAAACCCTTCTGTCCTTTGCCTAACTTACTACATGGCAGTGCCTCACAGATGCAGTCTCGCTGCGTTACTGCATATGGCACTATTCAGCCCTCAGGAGCAGAGATTCCTCTTTGCAGTTAAAAGGGAAGAAAAAAAGCTGCCGCTGTGCACGTGCAGTCCCTCTCGCAGGTCACCAGCTGATTGCGGCAGAGCCGTAATGATGGAAACGGGGCGGTTTACTAGGCGAGTCCTTCAGAGGAGCTAGCCAGAGTGGCAGCTGCTGTATTTGTCAAAGACTTGTCTGTCCATAATAGCATCCCATATTTGAGAGAGCACATGGATCTTGGTCTATATTTGATGCCTTTTGGCGCATGGAAGGCTGTGTTGTTTGCTCGGCTGGTGTTACTGAGTACAGTGGGGCAAACCTTGCTGGCGTATAGTCAGCTTTGAAGGATCAGGGCCCACAGAATTAATTGTGGCTACGGAAGAGTGAGTTTCTTCTTTCCTCTTACAGTCACTTCTCGCTTGCTCAGATAGGTGATGACTGTTCTGATGGCCACACACTTGTTCACCATGCTGCCTAGTTTCTGAATTATTTGCTTAAAATATGTAGTAGCTTACTTCAAGCCAACAAATAGTTCAACAAATATGTTACTCTGTTAATGCTGTTTCGATTTTTCTACTTCTCAATCTTCCAGTCTCCTTGTTCTCTCTCTTACACGCAGCTTTGTTATAGCTGCATATGTTTATAACCACCTAGTAATAGACATGTAGTAGATATTCTCAAATATTTCCTATCACAGTATGTTGTTATTTCCCATTCCTTATTATAGGGATAGCAAAGATAGATGTTGGCAAATAACGGCTTGTTGATGGCACTCAGTCCTGTGTGCATGTTTGCAGAGAGGCATAGGTAGATGTCCAGATACATATGTGCGTTCAAACCCCAGACAAGAACAATTGCTTTAATTGCTCACTCCATTCATCTTCCTGAAGATACTGATACAAAATCCCATTCCTCTGCTAATCTCCTTACACGCCCTCTATTAGATTTCATAACTGCTCCATAACTTTTACAAGAACTAACAGATCATCAGACACTTGAAATCAAAGTGCTGTTTCTTTCCAGTTGGCTACACAGTGCAGTCATACAGCACGAGTATCGTAAAGCTTTTAACAGGCTAATGGAAGAGAAAAGGGAGCAGCAAGAAAACGTGCCGAAAACGCACCGAGTGCAACAGGAATACACCTTAGTCCAGTGCTGCGAGGGGTAAAATACTGCGCCTTTCAGCTAATAATCTGGAATCCCATTATCACTGAGCTGTAAACTGAATTATTGGTGACGTACGGGCTGGATTATTCTATCTACTTCTTGTACCGTATATCCAAAAGTTGACACTTAATTATGTTGTCCCACAGTAGATCAAGTTTTACAACAGCAACAAAAGATTAAAATGGTTTTATATTGGGGACATTCAGAGGATAAACAGCGCCGTATTACAGGAGGGAACGGCAGTCAGCTGTGTTGCCATCTGGGAGAGAAGCATTGAAGTGCTATTAATATTTAAAACTTTTAGGGGTTTTTTTAGAATTGGTAGCATTCCTAAAAAACTGATTATAACTCTGTAGTAAATTTTGGTGTCAAAGGATGCTGCAAATAGTATTACAGCAACAATTAACATGGGCAGAACTATAATCTCATTTGCTTTTAAGGTACCTTCTTCAAATGCTAGTGCAGCGAGGGTAACAGATCAGATTAAGTTACGTGTATGGCAATAAATCTACTGTGTTGCATAAACACTCTCCATTTGACACAGGAGAGGACAGTGCAGACTCTCTTCTCTATCTTAGCAGGGCTTATCCATATTTATTTCGGCTAATCTTCTGATTCAATGTGGTAATCACTTAAATATCCTAATTGGCTAATTCTATTACATTCACTGCTAATGTGGTAATTGTTTTATTTCTGGGGAAGTTGTAAAAAATGCTACTCAATATTGATTTATTTATCTTCTGCTCCATTTATTTTAGTTAAAATATGGTTTGATTTAATTGTGTTTCAGAAAATCATTATCATACATAAGCATGTTAGTGAAGAAGGGTAGGGGCAGAGTGAAAAAGGGAGAGGCGCCATTATACAGAAGAGAGATGAATACAATGTAGAAATTCGGGGTTTAAATGAATTTGTTGTGCAGTCAAAACATGTCTGGCTGCATTTCATTCATCTAGTTTCCTAGCAATAAAATGCAAAAATAAAAAGCCAATCATTGCAAACTCTCCAGGGTTTTACTGTCCTGGTTTCTGGTCAACAAGGCCCAGTTGCCTCTTTACTTTCTTGAAAGCATTATCCCTTTGAAAAGGCTCGTATAGCTGTGCCTAATTGCTGAGAGTGTCTTTCTGCACAGCCCTGAGCTATGGCAGGGAATTAGCTCCCCAGAGCGAGGATGCTTTCCTTTGGGGGAAAGAAGGGGAGGAACAGCTTCTCATCAAGATGATACTGGGTGAGGGTACAGAAACTTCTAAGTCCCACTGGGGAACAGCTCCCTCTGTTACAGGCAGAAAATTCACATTAACAACACTGTTTCATCAGTTGGTTTGCTATATTTTTGCTACGCTAATTATTGTGATGGCTGTGTTAGTTACTCCATAGGCCAGTGCTGACACTTTTAGGGGTTAAAAGCAAGTAAATGCCAAGGATATGCTGCAGTTGTATTTTTGCCTGCTAGCTTATTCCCATTGAAGTCGCAGAAACGCTGCACAGAAATAAGATTATGCTTACGAGTAAAATTGAGCCCATGCTGAATATAGGTTTGTACCATTTTCCACCTTTTGCATTTACTGGGTCAAACCTGGGAGTAAGACCCATGTTTTTTGAGTCTGTTCAGTTGCAGCTAATTCTGGAAACTTTATCTAAATATACAGCTTATGGTATTTGCGGAAGGTGCTTATTGATCTAATGTCTCCGTAGATGGGTTTCTCTTGGTTAAGAGGTATTGGCGACTATCAATATGGTTATCAAAGATTTTGTCCTTTGTTATTTCTGAGATGGGGGGGAAGCGTTTTCTCACCTCCATAATTTCTGTATGTTTTGTTGCAACACAAACTAGACTGTACACATGCTTAATTTACAAGTGATCCAAATCTTTGGGTTTTGAATTTACCTTTTAGTCATGGAAATAAGGAAGGGATTTGAATTCACTGAAACCACAGATAACATTAAAGAATCAAGTACAGCGTTTGGAAGGGTCAGCTGTATAAAGACTGCACTTGAATACCCAAAAGACACTGAACGCTCTTCTCAAATGCTCTCTTTAACAAGTTACCAAATGACAAAAAGCCTCCTTTAAGGAGAATTTATATTTGGCAATTTTATTACTTCTTGGTTAAATGATAAGTTTATAAATGTGCCACCTGTTTCCTCATCATAGAGCACAGCTGCTGCATCCCCTTTACATGACCTTACAGGTGCCTCAATGACTTTCTTGCAGTCAGTGGACTTTCCATATCATCTCTGATGAATCTCTCAAAATCCTAAGGCTTTTTGTGCTCTTTTTAAGGGGTGTTGGGTTTCATTCTCTGAAGAGATATCCCTCCTCTCTCAGAAGTCCTTTTCAGCATTAAAATGTAGTGTTATGTTTTCCTATAAATCGAGGAGTTTTTAGGTGACAAGTTTTCAGGATAAAATAAATTGTACTCTGCCTTCGTAAGTACATCAAGCGCATTTCTGTCCATTGTTTTTCTTTATCATCGTGCCTTTTAATGAAATATGTAGTTTCTAAATTCTCAAATGAAAGGATTTGGGCAATGGCACAGAAAAGTTCACTCCTAAGGCTATTGAATCTCCCTGTAAACCTTTCTGTGTCTTTTAGAGAGAGACTGGAAACCTGTGAAAAGGATATTGTTAGTTCAGAGACTTTTGGAGGAAGCTGGGTGCTAATAAGCCTTTCGTGAATTTTACAGAACCACCTACCTGCCACCTCCTTTCTGTATTGCAGTGCAAAGAAACATTGCCTCTATAGGAGCAGTCCTCCACACTTTTTTCCATCCAAAGCTATGCACTTTATGAGCATTGTTTATTACTAATGTGAAGTTTCAACAGTATGCACAGCTTATATCCACAGTAGTCATCTATCACTTGAAAGAAGGCTTTAATTAATGGAATCCTAATTTTAATGAGGTACTGAGCCATGATCTTGTAAATTCTGCGGTACAGAGAATCGCTTAGTTCAGGTTCGCTTGTAACAATCCTCAACAGCGTGGTGCTTTTTATGACATTGTTTAACAGATTTTGATGTTAATCTAGGAGCCCTTTTTGGAGTAACTGTGTTCTTTTCCTTGTAAGCGTGTTTTGAATTAATTGTGTTTGTTTTTCAAGCCATGATACTGTTGCTGGCCTTCTGAACAAAAACTTCTGGTATGTCTGAACTATTTGCCCTGTGTCCACCCTGGAACTCCAAAGGGGATTCCTTGCTCTCAAATCCTTTCCAAAAGCATCTTTGCTGCAACACCTAGGCCAGTCAAATTCCATTATTTTCACAAAAACCACTCATGTTTAACAACTGCAGCAAAGCGAACAGGTTATGCCACTTCCCCCACCTCCTCCTCTTGCAACTGCAGGAATGAGCGTTGGGTAGGAGGAAAGGGCAGTTCTCAGCAGTGTGTTTAATACCCTGGCTGAGATGCGCTGGTTTAAACACGCTGCGCTTGACACAAGACCAGAAGGTGGGAAGTGAGGCAGGGAGGGTTTGGTGCCAGCTTTCCGTATCCTTGCGTCTGAGCCAGCCGGTCACCAGTCCTCATCTGATCGCAAGTGACAGCGGCATGTTGAGCTGCTTTAACCTCTGATGAGCTCTCCCAGCTCCCAAGGGGCGATTCTAGTGATGCTGGGGGCAGAAAGACATATCCACGAGAGCCCTTTCCCTGAAGATGCTGCAAAGATGGTGGCTCCGCAGCAGTGTGTAAATGTTCCCTTTGTGGGAGGGATGGCCCATGGGCAGCAGCGCCTGCTGCCTTCCCCACTGGTTCCCAGAGCCCTCGCTACACAGAGCACATAGGCGAATTTAAGAGTGAATCCCTATGTGACTTATTTTTCCCTTTTTTTTTTTGAAGCATCATCGCTTACAAGAAGCCATTCAGGTTGTTGTGAATGTCATTTTAATGGGGCTATTAGAAAGACAGGACTTTCCCACAGAACCAAGAACCAGAAATGTTGAAATAGTTCCCTGGCGATGGGGGGGGGGGACGACGACAAAACAAAAAAAACAACCAGTGTTCTTGTTCTGACAGATTTTAAGCACTTGATATCCAATTGCTTATCTATAGCAAAATAGGAAATTCAGAAAGGTCAAGGCACGGGGCACACTTTTTCAGATAATAATCACACAATAATCTAAATGGTTTATTATTTGCTTGTGAATAATCCAAATGTCTCAGTATTTACAGTTCTTTAACTATTTTGGACCTTTAGTAATATTTTTTTAAAAATAAATACCATGTTTTTAACAAATTGATGTGTTATTTAATATCATACTGGCTTACCATTCATGTCCTTGAGCAAATAACTTTATATTCATTTCTATATCGCCGGGATTCATGCTTGAAGTATGGATTTTTGTTTGCATTTTTTAAAAAGTGCATTTCATAGCATTTGAGTTCAACATAATTGTTAGACTTCCCCCATGAACCTCTATTTCATGTTATGAAGGATCTGCACTTCCAGAACTTGTTAACTGGTGCTTCGGTTCAAATTATTAGTAAATTGTTCTGTACTAAGATCAGCAAACTATTAAGAAGTAATTTTGTTTGGAAGTAATCTTCCTATTCAAGGGCTTTTTAAAAGAAAACTTAAATCAGCATTCAAGTTACTATTCAGACTCTGTTTGTTTTAACTGATGATGCATTTTCATTGTCTTATTGTCTTACTCATGTTGCAATGAGAATGTAGAATTAGACCTTTTGGTGTCTGTGGTTTGTACCACGAATAAATGTAATTCTACCCAACTTGTTTATCAGCTGGTAATTGAAGACATTGGCAATGGTTTCCATTTTAGTTTCAAGGTCCAACAGTTTTGTTTGTGGTTTGTTTTTTTTTCTTTTCCTCCAGAATTTAGCAGAAGTGAATGTGCGCTTATTTTGGTAATCCTGTTTCATGGGATGTTATTAGGAACTTCTTGTTGGGAGCATCAGTGTGGCGTTCTTGGACCTGAAACACTGTTGAACACTTCTAACTACTCAACTAGTTTTCACAATCTGTTGTCCTGTAAAGTAATAAATGGCCCAAATTTTCTACACACTAATTAAAATTCCATTTCTCATGAATTCCTTAATCGAGAGCAAGTCATTATGTGCTTTGTTGATTCTTAAGTGCAAAGATAATTGCAATGGGCAGCATGAAAGTGGTTTGATTATTGCCTGTCGACTCTTGTGAATTCTAATAGGTCTAATTGCATAGCATCAATTCATCATCTCAGCATCACTTCTTTTTATTATTAGCTCTCTGAATTGTAATGTGCTCATAAAGAAGTGTAGTAGTATATCAGGACTGACATGGTACCTGGCCTATTGTAATTTTCCTTCCTTACCTAATGTTACTATCGAATTAAAAGTTTATTATACGGTCCCCCTTTCCAGAAACTAGTTTCAAAATTTGTCTTCATGAAGAAAAGGATACTGTCTTCCTCCGAATTTGCATTTGTAATTTCTCTGCTAAATGATAGTCAGTCCTATTTTTTACTTTTCCAAACCGTTCCCATAAATCCTGACCATAATGTGTTGGCTGCAAAACATCTATCAAAAGCTTTATGACAGGGCTCTTTGTTATTGCTGAACATTATTTAGATGACGAAGACTCTGTAATGAGGTGAAGTTCCTAGCAAAAACTTTATTGGTTGAGAAACAGGAGGAAAGGAGCACTTGGCTATATTAGAATTGCATTTGGGGGGATATCAGGAAGGGGGATTGGGTTTGTTGGGTGTCCTTTTTTTTTTTTTTTTGCCTTTGCTTCCTCCCCCCGCAAAGCAAGGGTATCAATTTAGAAGAATGTTATCTTGAAAGTAGCTGAAAATAGCTATAGGCAAAAGCACAATCTTCTAACTAAAGATGACAAAGTTCTGGATTAGTAATTTTTAATAGATTTCACTGCAAACATGCAGAAAAATCCTAGGTTCCCCAAAAGATGAAGTTTCTACTAAGCCAAAGTATCACAAATATTTAAATTATAAAACATTAACACTGTCAGCACTAATATGGGCTAAATTACTTATTTCTAAAAAGTCTCCTCTTGAGTTTTCTTAAAAATGGAAAGATACCTTTGTGCTTATGCTAAAGCTTTGCCTTTTTCTAAAACTTTTGTGAGCGTAGTGAACTCATCACGCGAGATTCCTTATCCTTCGCCTCTTCCATCTGCTGCTGCAGCACCAATGGTATCTACAGACTTCTCAGAGCACTAACAGCCATTGCTGCAAAGCGATCTGAGTCGTACCACAGCCCGGGTATGGTTAAGCACTTTACCATGGAAATGGCACTAGTGAAGCAATTGGATTTAGCTTTTTCCAATGCGTTGCTTTCAGACATGGGAACTACATTGAAAACATTCAGGTGCATAAGGTGAGGATGATTTACCATCATTAATATCAAGCATATGGCTTGCCTTAAAAAAAAACTTGTAGTGGTTTCACAAAAACATGTGAAAGCACATGTCAGTGCTGTGTTTTCTTTACTGCTGCCTTGCCCAACATGTTTTTTGCTTGCTTGACTGTATATTGCTCAGCTGGCAAGGTCAGCCAAATTGTCGGCTGCTTCACGTGCTCTGATTTCTGGCTTTTTTGTAAACAATAAGAACTGACATTATTCTTGAAGCAGTTGCTTTCACTGTGAAAATATCAGTATGTCTTTCCGACAACCCACGCGAGGGGAGACGACGATGTGAAGTACAACTTTGCACACAGACTTCTAAAAATTCCACCTAATCCTCAGGCTGGCATTAAAGTGGATAATGTGAGTTTGCAGACATTTCCTCTTTTCCTGCAGAAATGATGCATTGAGCTTGTGGGCACTGCGGGTGGCAAAATAACCGTTTTGCTTCAATAACAAGTGCAATAAAATTTACAAATCTTTTTCTCAATATGGTTTCCCAGAAATTGAGCAGTTCCCCTCAGCAAGGCACAGCCTCGCCTTTGGAAATGACATGTTGTTCTGACACTTTTGTCACCCTTGCAAGCTTTGCTGTTGTCACATTGTTTTATTGTTTTGTTGTTTGTGTTGTGTGTTTTTTGTTGGGTTTGTTTGTTTGTTTTTTTCCAAAGGCTTTACTGTGTTTACAAATTATTGCTGCCATTTCTAGCCCCACTCTTTCTGGTTCCCAGTTCCTAAACCACGATAGCCTGTTTAAGACTTGAGTTTGAAACTCCCCACTTTAGATTATCATGAAATGCTTGTGACAGGCTAGCGGGATGCTATGATGTTACTTAGAGTGTAAGTCGACTGTATTTACATCGACTATATTTACATCTGTGTTTCTTCTACAGCAAGGCTAAGCTCAAGACCATCCTTCAGCAGCTCCTTTAGGTCGTTACATGACTTTCCAGAAGGTTGTTTAAGTACATTTTCTCGATTGAGCTGAACAAGGTATGACACCAGTGTTTTTCCAAGGGCTCTTCCTAGCGATGTTGTTTGACATGGAGAACATTAGCAGTGCAATAAGCCTCTGCAAGTTGCTCAGTTTGCTTTCCAATATGCTTTATCTTGACAAAAGAAAAGAAAAATGGTTCCCCTGCTTCTTATTTTGGTAGACTTGCTCCTGCTGCAAATTCAAGTGTTTACAACTTCCAGTGATGCAAAACACTCTCGAGATGTTTGTCAAAGCTTGTTTTTCACTTGAATCCACACAATCATTACCTATCGTACAGAATACCACACCACAATTTTTGTTAAATATCCTCGCTGGATGCATTTCACTTCTCTGCTTAGCTTTCATATCTGCCAGCACTTCTGCGCACGTTTGCTGGAGACTCTCGGCTCCTCTCCGCCTCAGTGGTGCTCACCCATGTTGTCGGTGAGCTAAGCTGTGACGTAAGCAGGCAGCTTCTGTACCGCAGTGGGCTGGGAGCCTGGCCGAGCCGGTCACAGCCTGGGAGAGGGTATATATGCCTTAATGGGAAATACAGTATCTGCTGAGTTAGATGTTGTGACACAAATGCAATCCAGAGAGTAAATGGAGTAAAGATGGGTGGTGTTTTCTTGTTGGCACTTCATTTTCATTTTGCTGTTCCTCTCCTCTGGTGCATGTACCTCTCGGAGCTGGAAGGGAGTAGAGATCAGATTCCAATGCAGTGTTTCTGTGGTATCTGTGAAAGCTCATTTCTGCAGACGTTTCTGAAAGAAAACTGATAAAAACAGGGCCAGCATTGAGGAGAGAGTGCCATGTTCAGACACAGCAGTATCAGCCAGAACAAGGGTTTCTTTTTCCCCTCATGCGCTGTAAGCTGCATCTTGCTGCCCCGTCTGCGGAGGCATGGACTGAGGTGCAAATGGTAAGCTTGGGCTCTAATTCAAGGAGTCCCAAGACTGAGCAAGACATAGCTGGAAAGTCACAGGCTGGTGTCCTGTTTGTGTTGGGCGAAGGCTCCGGTTGGCCGAGTGTGTGCAGAACAGAGCGCTGTTAGGGCAACTGTACCTTGGCCGTACCCTTGCTCACCTGGGCAGAGGATCTGCTCTCAGTCTTGATTCAAGCCTTACGTTTACTTAGTTCTAAAATAGGTGCTGGTTTTATTAATAATATAAATTAAAATAAATTTTGTTTGAAGTATTTGGAGAAGTAATAGCTGTTTATTAATAAAGCATGCAGGTAGCAGGATTGAGGCACTGAAGTCCTCTAAATCTGTGGTGTGGGGGTTTTTTGGGGTGGTTGTTGTTGTTGGGGGTTTCTTTGGTGTTTTGTGTTTTTTTTGTTTTTTTTTGTTTTTTTTTTTTTTTGTCTGTGCCTGTGGTATAGCATAGTCTGTAGAGATATGTGTCTTTCCATTTTCTCTCTCCTGCCCCCCCTTAGGTTCAGGCTTGCTCATGCCCCCATCATCTGCTGGGTTTGCTTTTAAGATGGGTTGCAGAGCAGTGTATTCCAAGTGCTACTGTTTGTTTCGTTGCCAGCTGATGAAACTATCTTTCAAACTAGAGAGCATCTCTGGGGAAGAGACTGGGAGGGAAATGGTCACAGGAATTTATCGCGGATGCTCGGCATGCACTGCATTCCCACAAGTTGGTATCTGGAATATGTTGATATCAGGAGGGCATTTTAGCGTGGTTTCAGCCACCTAAATTAAAATAAAATTGATGATAGAAAGCAAGATTCCTTTTCTAGGCATGAAGTCTCATGTTACGGTTCAAAGAGCTGTCCAGTTATTTTGCTTATCACACTTATATGAAGCAATTAAAGTGGCGCTGCCAACTTGAAATCTAGTCAGCTTTTAAAAGTGAGTTCAACTTACTTTTGAGTACCGCATATGTCCCTGTTTCCATTGACTGTGTTTGTTGTGTGAGGTTGGGAGAGAGGTGGCAACAGTAAATTTAACTTTTTCCTCTTTTCACTGTTTTGTGATGGGCTTATAGGCGTAGCAAGGGAAACGGTCTCTAAAGGAACTGACTGTAGACAAAGGTCTGTGAAATGCTACAAGTTTTGAAAGTACAGAAGATAAATACTTTAAATGAAGTAAATTGGAGAGGATATCTAGATTTTTTTCTTGTTACAATAAAAAAGTAGTAAAAGTAAGTTTTGGGTTTTTTTTTCTCCCTTCTTCAGTGATGCTACTTAAAAGATGAAGTGATAAAGGTGCATTCCTTCATAATGGAGAAGGTGTGCTGTCCTTTTCCCTTGCTGGTATTTGGATCCTTGCTATCTTTAAGCAGTGGCCTCACTGATGTCAGTGGGACTGCTTCCAGGCTTGAAAGCAGTTTGCAAGTTCGGAGCTATAAACGCTATGCTTATTGCTTATGAGGAAAATTCAGTATCCCCTTTATTAAATACAGTCCTGTAACATGATTTATGTGTCTCCTCAGCTCTGTCTCGTTAAACTGGAAACATGTATTTTAAAAAATACTTAATGGTTTCAGTCTTGTCGTTTCTAACTTTCTCCTCTCTCTGCATCCACTCCTCTCTGAGAGACGATAAATGGTATCAACAGGCTGCATGAGGCTCTCCTGTCTGCATTCCAAGAGCAATGTGTCTGTGGCAAGGAAGAAACTAAACTTTCCTAGGCATGGTTTTCTAAGTTTTAAGTGTTCAAATTTTAAAGTTAAGCAGGTTGATTTAGCTGCCACTGGTTTCCTTAGAAGCTACATGGAGAGCCTGTAATTTCATCACCTTTCTTCTTTTTTTTCTTAAAGACAATGAGCAAAATCCTTAGCAAAAGCATGTAACTTTCTACTGTGAAGGTTACGTAATTTAGAGAAGTGTCATGTGAAAAAGATGTGCTCTGATTTCGGAGGTAGAAGTTTGTTTATTCTCAAGAAAAGAATGTATAGAAGAAGTAAATTAAAAAAAAAAAGCATGGTAACTTTTTGTAATGTGCTGCCATCGAGGAATAGATGCATCACAGTGAAGCTATAAATGTAATAAAATTTTCTTTGAAACTTTAAATCATGCTTTATTGCCTTTTTAAGAAGCCCATAAAACTTCCTATTAAGGAAACAATTCTTTCAGTCTGATTTTTAAAAAACCTTTTTACCTGAAGTGATCTGATTAAAAAAATTTGTATCTCTTCCCTAGGCAGATAAAAATGGTGCTGGCAGTTTCCTCTGGTTGCAGCTGAGGTTATTCTGCTGCTAATGTGTGATTAAGGTTGTTTAGTTTGGTCTTCTGAAAACTTTTTGCTATAATCACCGGTCCTTTTGAATGAAGATCAGTGTTTTGTAAAGGTTTATGCTGATATTTTTAAATCCCGTGTGAAGGACATATTTTGTGTAATTCAATAATTGCATAAAGGCAAAGAAAGCCTTGAAGTGTTGGCGCAGCAAGCCCTGTTTCTTGACGCTTGCCCTGCAAACAATCTGGGGACCTGCTTGTATTCAAGACCCAGTTCAAGATTTCCCATGGCCATGGCAAACGTTACATGTCAGGGTTTTTTTTTTTTTGTTAGTACTTTTACTGTAGCTCTCTTGAGATGCCTGCCTTTGTTTCAGTGTCCCTGCAAAGATCTCAACTGAATAATAAAAGGTGGTTTAATAAGAAATGTTAGTAGTGTTATCAAAACAGAATTTGCACAGGAAAAAATCCTTAAAATAGGAAACAAAGGGCTTTTCTTATAGTTTGTTGTTAAATTATTAGAGCACTCTGTAGCACTGTTTGGCACTCAGAGGAAAGTGGAAGAATTTCAGTTCCGAGTGTAAATCTTTTCTGAATAAAATCAGTTTGGTAGTAAGTTTTGTAGTGAGGCTGAGTGGGTGTTTTTGTGAGTGTGTGGGTTTTGGTGTTTTTTCCTTTCCCCCTCCACTAAAGAGCATATCTACACTTTAACTGTGCGATGCACCAGCAGAGGTAACTAAATCAGCTTTAACGGAGCTGGGTTGGACACTGAAAACAGCCCAAGTGTGGCAAGGGGGCTGTGCTTTAAGAAGCTGAGAGCATTAGCTTATTGCTGTTTTCTGTGCCCCTGTAATTAATCCAATTCCGAAACTAGAACTGAGGCTAACTTAAAAGGTGACGTATTTGCAATATTTTTTGCATATTTTTATGACTTGATTTGTGTTGCATGTTTTTTAGGGTAATATTTGCAAGCATCTCTTTTGAATCAAGAATCAAGTGTGGTTAAATATACCTTGAATTTACGTGGCTAGTGTTATATCCTTCACCATGCTGTGTATTTTGGTTTGAAATTTTTGTGGAATGGCAGACTGCAACTCTCTTACTTGGTGTCTTAAGAATAACCAACTCGATTTAAGGGCAGACAAGTTTATTTTTGAGTGCTGAGAAGCCTTCTGACTGAATTATTAGATGAATTAAAACCAAAACTCACTCCCAAACATCTTTTGGTGTTCAATAGAGAAGTAAAGAGAGAATCTTTGTGGCTCATGCTTTCCTACGTGTAGCAAACATAAAGCAAAAGACAGATTAAGGCATTTTTTTTCTATAGCCTTGTCCGCTTGCAAAGAATAATAGTTGGAGAAAGGCGGAGAGCATTACTTGGGTCAAGGGGGTCACTTGGTACTTGTTTCCCGAGCCAGTCAATGAGGATGGTGCTTGGTGGAGCCCCTCTGCTGCTACAGCAAAATGAGGTTTGCTGTAGTTTGAGGACAAAATCTGCTTCGGGCAATGTAATTTCCTTTTGTCTGTTCTGTTTTCCTAGGTATATTAAGGTCTTTATTTGGGTAGATGATTTGTAGAGGGGAACAAGGATAACACTTGAGCATTTCTGCTGAGAATGCTTCAAATCCAGATTAGAAAAGGAAACAGAAATAACAAGTCATGGATGTCATAATTTCATGTTAAGTCATGTCGTGTTCATTTCATGTTCACTCATATCACATCACGTTATGAATATCCCAAACGGAGCCGTTGCCTTTTAGTTTTACATGTAGGCAATTATTTCCATCAAAGTTGTGGGGCTGTCTGTCTAGTCGCTGCTTTGACATCTGTCATCGTAGTACTAAATTGCTTTGTAAAACCTATTACTTTGGGATATAGTATAGTGTCTCTTAATTGCACCACTCGCTTCTCCTGCCTGAACAGAGCCTACTTTTGTTTCTGACGTTAATGGCGAGGCCCTGATGGCAGAGCGATGCTGTAAGTTCATTGATGGGAGGGGAACTGCTCTGGGATTATATGGGCATACTTGGGCCTTGTATTTTATGACCAGCACGAGTGCCAAAAAGGCTTGGGTTTTGACTTGTGTGACTTAATTCTCTGGCCGGCTGTTGAGGCAGTGGTCTAACTGTTGCGAACAAGCTCTCTGTGTTTTTTAGCTTCCCACGGATGCCAAGCGATCGCTCTCTGCTAAATGCCGGCTATTGAGCGCAGGCTTCTGCGGCTCCCCGAAGGATCTCTCGGACTTGGCAAATCCTTCGCCTCTCCCTTTGGGAATATTGTTTTCTGACTGTCTCTGCTGTCTCGTGCTTAAAATATACACCTAACCCACAAAGAGGGATGCTGGTTAATCATTTACAATAAACATATTCTTTACCTTTTCTTGGGCAGACAATGCCATTTAGGTGAAAAATGGCCTAAATATTTTACGTGAATGACTTCTAGATATCCTAGCTTTTGCAGCTAATGAAACATTTTTTTGGTTCACCCAAACCAGCTATTTAATCACTGAAGGCAGCTATAAAAGCTACAAACTTCAGTTTGAGCAGTGTTTATTGCTGCAAGCTTAAAAAACTGAGACTGTCTCTTTAACTGCTGATAAATGCAATATATAGCTATATAAAGCAAATAAATAGTTCCGAACCGAGGAGCTGTGTCATATGTCGTCAAGTTTAGCATTGCGTGATCTATAAAAGATGTTGTCTTGCATTTAAAATATTCCACTTGGCTAATCTAGTTTTGGAGACACGTATTAGTAAACAGATTAGGCTGTGGTCCTGGGGGATTCATTTAAGTTGAACTTAAATTAACAGTTGTTTGTTACACACTGAAAATACGCATTTTATGTGCAAGTGCATGCAACTAGAAATAGAAAATGAACAAGCTGAGCAAATTTGTATACCGCACCATTAGGCTACATGGATTCCTTGAGAACAGAGATACTCAGTACGTACGAATATCTGGAGGTAATTCCGTTTCCCATCAATTGAACCTTAGCTCTCCCTTTTCAGCACCAGTGTGGTGTGGGGGTTTATTGTGTAAATCAGCTGATAAGACTTACAAATGGAGCCCTAAATGCTCTGACTTTTTGTCAGATATTTTTTTTATTATTCAATGGCACACACAGTGCGGTAGCTTCCTTCTTAAAATTTATATGGTTCCTGCTGTGATTGACAGGGTACAGCTTCATTATGCAGTTCACTTGATGGGCCGATTATGGCTATGAATGCGTGAATGGGATGAATGAGAGAAATGTGTAGTTGATTCCAGCCGTGGCCAGCTTGTTCATTAACGGTGTGAATGCACCGCGCTCGTGTCTGTAAGGGAAGAAATGAGAGAAAGTTGTTCGTACTTTTCAGTTGTTTGGGAAAATTCATTATGCTAACATTTTTGCCATCTAGTGTTACTTTTAAGAAGAAGGGAAGAGTAAATTACATCAAAAGTAAATTATATCAGTCCTCCAGCTTGGTTTTTGAGGCACAGTTGTTTCTCTTTGTCCTTTTGTAACTGGAAGCTGTGTTTTGTCTTTGCCCACGCTGCTCTGTCCTTTCTCTGTAGCAGTGTGGATAAAAACTTGTGTGACAAAGAGCATGTTAAGATGTATGGACTGACAACTTTAATAAAAAAGACCAGAGAAAACAAGCCTCATTGGCCTTTTTACACATGGAGTTTGTATGCTACAGCAGATGCTGTTTCATTTTTGACTGACCTAAACTGGAGCTTGAGGGGGGAGTCGCTGTGCTATTTGAAGTGTTGATTAAATGTGCAAATTATGTTTATTTTCACTGGTGGCAAGTAGTGACAAGGATGTTTTAAATGCCTAAGTGCCTGTCATACCTCTGGATTAGTTTGTGGTTTACACAAGGTTCAGTTGTCTGCTTTCATTATAGTGCTTCAGGGAAAAAGAAGAAAAAACTGAATGAAAACAAGGAGAGATGATGCAGAGGGTGTGCACAGACAAATCGGGGTGTGAGTGTCACGGCCTTGCTTTGGCCGCCAGAATTTCTAACCAAATGCCTGAAAGTCAAATGACAAAAAAGAGATCAGTAGATCCTATAAGCTCTCCATGGGTCAACCGTGTGTTGCAATGCAAATCTTAGAAAAGCCAGTGTAAAGATGAAATATTGCTTCAGCCCTACAGGAGCTCCAAAACATGGTTGTACAGTGTAGATCTGTGGTGATGCTTTCTTTCGACCGCCCCTACCTTCTCTTTGGAAGCACTTCTGTAGGAAAAAGTATCTCCTTCCCTTATAAATACCGCTTTAAAACTAAGCAGCTTCATTAGCATTAAAAGCAGTTTGATCCATTGCTGTGGCCTGAATCCCAGGCGAGAATATACCTTCCTCCACCTCTCCACCTCAGTGTACTGTTGAAAATGTAAGCAAACATCTCTGCTCTGTGTATACAGAGAAAGTGATTTACAAACACAAGGATTGCAGCTTTCTTTTTAATGAAGTTTCTTATCAATGTGCTTGGCTGGAAGACTGACCACAGTAAATCAGAAGCTTCAAAGCAGTGTAGGCAGCTTCATTTGACATGGAAATTAAAATACTACAAATGGCAAGTGTGGCCTTCTCTGAGAGCTGACTGCTCCCAGTTTTACTCTGTTTACCTGGTTTTGAAGAATAAAAATCCCCATTAGAGGACGATTTGGGGAAATGTTCATATCCCTTGCTCCTGTGTGACCTTATTAAGAAATGCTCAGACAGCAAAGGGGTGCAGGAACTCCAAGAAGGAGCAGGTGCTGTTTTGTAGCAGGGAATCTCTGCCAGGCTTTTCCAGCCAGACTAAATCTCTTTGGAGTTTTTCTGCATTTCCCTCAGTTTAAAAATCTTTAGGTGATGAAACCGCTTGCAGTTCATGCCGTTGTGCCTCTGCATGCACAGCATATCTTCAGCCTGTTGTCGTGCTCATCCCCATGGCCGCTGTTCCCATCCGCGTTGTCCTCTGCAGTCAGTTTGCCTTCTCCTGCGGTAAAACTCATCCCCACATACGTCCTGCGATGGTCCTTTACCGTCATTGAAGTCTGACCTGGAAGTCATGGTTGCTTCAGAAAGGCCGTGTGCTTCTATAGGGTGGATGCTCGTTCTGGCTCCGGGTAGACTGGTGTGGAAGGTGATCAAGTAGGGCTTGCACATCCGTGTTTGTTCTTGCCCAGCGGTGCCAGAGGTTTGCATTTGGGGCTGGCTGCTGTAGCAGGCAGCCGGAGTAGCAAGGCAGCAGTTCTGCCCCTTCATTTTCGCATAGACAAATGCCTGTAGACTTCCCCCTCTCCAGCACACCCACCCTCCTCTGTCCTCCAGCTCCATAGCATACAAATTTTTCTGGCTCTGCAAGCTGGTTGAGGGGGGGGAATGTGTGAGCAGAAAGGAAACTTTATTGTGACAGACAAGCTGGAAGATTGACACAGTCTTCGTAGATTATATTAAAAATAAATGGCTCTGCTTCAGCCTGTGAAGTCTGATCCTCATATATTAACTGCATAGGCTAGGGGGGAGGGCTGTTTTATTTTCTGGGTTGTTTGCTTTATGCCTGTATAATCTCAAAGGGTTTTACCTGCCTGCAAACCTTAATGTATTGTGGAATAGCTCGAGCAGAATAAGGTATAGTTTAGGCAATGTATAGATACACTGGTTTTATTGACAATGTACAACAATAAAATTATTACTTCCCTGTTTGTCTGCTGACCATGAAACAGGCTGGCATGTTATTAATGCTGCTCTGCTAGTAAAATCTTACTCTGTCATGTGTTTCAGAATAATAATGTACCTGAGTAAAGTAATTTTTGCCAATGATACTCTGTAAACAATGACAAAAGTTTTGATATTTTATAAACCAATTCATAACCATCTTCAGTGTCCTGTCTACAGAGCCACCTATGACGGGCTTGTAAAAATTAAAACATAAAAGCTAATAATTGCATTAAATGTTACCTATTTACGTGAAGTGTCTGGTGCAGTGATAGAGGGTTGGTAATGAGGCACCATGAAAATGCTAAATCAGGCGGTTCTGAAAAAAAAAAGACAAAAACATGTCCCATTCATTGAGCTGAAAATTTTTAAAATTAGTGTTTAATAATGGAAGACTAAAGGAATGGAGTTAAACATTTAATGAGTGAAAGGCATCTAGAAATTATACCAAGGGGAGTTTTGTACAGAAAGACTCAAGCAAGAATTTGGTACTTGGGCTGTTCCCCAAAACTCCTTCTTGTTGCTAAGTAATAAATTAATAATTTAAGCCATTAGGCTTCAGCTTTTAAGCAGCTGCACCTTGAAATGCAAGTTAACTCAGCCTTAGCAGAAAGAGGGAAATCTTTTATGATTCTTTCTTTTAATCATCTTTTTCTTTTTAAGTTGGTTTTATAGTCATTCCTTTATTTGCTTGTTGGCTGCTGTGAATATGAAATGCATCACGGTACTTCTGATCTTAGTGTCTACAAATGTAAAATGACCTTGACTGAGATCAGATTTACTAGTCTGTTCCTTCCCCCTTGCTCAGTAATTGTAGCTTGCCTCTTTCAAAAACAAATAACTAGAAAAAAGAAGTTAGGAGAAGCATTTTCTTTCTCTTGGAAAGTTTCAACCTGAAGGAAACTGCTGTAGTTGTGGTCTGAAATTATGGCCTTTCCTAATGGCAGTACTCACACTACCTTACCTACGCAAGCAGAAGAAAATTTTAAACTAGCTATGCTATTTCTTTTTTCTCTAGGTCTTAATAGTTCTCAGTTTATAGTAGGTAAAATGTGTTTAAAAAAACAAAACAAACCAAACCACCAAAACAACTCTTTTCTGTACTCCTGAGTGAAGCTATTCTGCTTGTTTCGATCACCTGCTATCATCCTGCTTGTCAGTGGATAAAGACTCAACACCTACTTGATGGTTCAGTTGCCTGAAGTGCTGTAGGGAGGGTTTGCTGGAATCACTGTCTGGCAGCTGTGACATTCAACAGAAATTATCCAATCTGTCCATCTTGTTCCCACAACTGGGGAAAATTACTGTGATCAAAATGGAAAGAAGAGTAGTTAACCTTTTATTGACTTCTCGGTAGGGTGGTTTTCTGTAGCAGCTGGGAAGTTTAGTTCCTGTGGGTTTTAGTTTCCCATCACAGCCGATTCCTCTGTGTTTCTGGGCACTGGAATTTTCTGACATACTTTTATTTGCTGAATATCAATACTTTCTGGCTAATGTAAAGAAAAAGTTTTGGAAATGTTCAAAACGTGCCTCAGAACATAAGCCACCTTTTAAGTCCTGGTCTCTACTACTTCACAGATGGTGTCTGGATAAAAAAAAAAAAAAAGACAGCATACATTTTAACGTTTGACTGTTATCATTTGTGCTTTGATATAGGTTGGAGGGAAATAATCAAAGACAGCTTGGACAAAGAGCAATGATGTGAATTCTGCAGGATTTGCGAGTAAATGAAAATATTCTGGAGTGTACCAACTGCGGGTGTTGCTTGGAAACCTGTCCCATATGGGACAGAAACACAACCTAACCAATGGGACCAGCAGTACCAGAATTGAAAGCATTGGCCTAACACCTTTTTGTGGCAATGTTGCAAAAAATAGTGCCACTGTTTATTGCTGCTACTGCTGTATATTGTAGGGAGATGATAAGGGGGGGGGGAAGATGTACCTGCCACAGTAATTTATTCTAGTGTGTTCACAGGTGCTATAGAAGAATGACGTTGGAAAAGTAAATGTGCTTCCTTCTAGTCAAGGGGGGGGGGTGGTTAAAAAAAATTCTTGACACCTTTTAGTTTATAGATTTCTTTTGAAGTTTTTTTTTTTACTCCAGGCTTTTTACTTCATTTTCCTTATAGCACTTTAGAGACTTTGATTGCAGCATCTGATTTCAATGAGTCCAGAGGCATCATACCTAAGATATTCCCTGAGTGTACTTTCTCTTTTTGTTCATTAAGTTTCTTCAAACAGAATATTTTGTTTTATTGCATGGTGTGTCTTTCTGGTCTGATGTGAGAGGAAAATACATTCTTTGAATAACTAACACATTCATAGGTCACAACTTTTCTCCTCTTAAAATGGCTGCTGAGAAAAGACTTAAAGTATTAGCCAAAAAAGATGACGGGTGTATCGCCATCAAAGTTCTGAGGTTTTGTGTAGTGAACTTTCCCAGTGAGAGGAGGACCTCCAAGAGGTGAGAATAACTAGGGGTTTCAAACACTTGTACGATATTTACAGTGGTACAGCCCTAAAGATTTAGGGCATTTATGAAAACATTTCATCTATTCTGCGTGTGGATTGCAGTACACATATAACAAGCGTTTAGTGCATTTTCCTCATTTTTTTCCTTCAGTCCAAATATTTAAAAAATTAGCCTTTACTGTTTTTCATTTTTATTTAGTTATCAAAGATGTATTTTATTACATGCTTTTCCAGTTATAATAATTTTCTTACAATATTATTCCTACCTTTGTGTCTAGGTGCAATACCAGAATGGGTTGATTTGTGATAAATAAATAAACCACCTTAGGATCTCTTAGGATAACTTTTTTTTTTCACTTTTTATTTCTTGCAGATGTGATCCATACTGTTGGGCCGATCGCAAGAGGCCATCTCACCGACACTCATAAAGAAAACTTGGCAAATTGCTATAAATCCTCCCTGAAACTGGCAAAAGAAAACAACATCAGATCAATCGTAAGTACTCTGTGAGAACACAATATTTTTTCTAATGTGGATCTTTGTTTTCTTGCTGTAGACTAATTATAAATATAATGGTCAGCTTCCAGAAGGATTTCTTGCTGTATGTGATGTGAAAAAGCAAGAAATTAAATATTATTTGCCTAAAATAGTTGCTAGAGAAAGAGATATGGTTATTTTAGGAGGTAAGGAAAGCTGGCCTTGTAGTGGTATAAAAACAACTGAACCAGTAAGAAAGGGAGGGAGTTGTTCCCGTGGCTTGCTTTTACACAGTATTATTTATTAAAAAA
The DNA here is from genome assembly GCA_020745775.1 of Theristicus caerulescens. Lineage (NCBI taxonomy): Eukaryota > Metazoa > Chordata > Aves > Pelecaniformes > Threskiornithidae > Theristicus > Theristicus caerulescens. Next base: position 119,849,393 of record CM036561.1, on the reverse strand, counting down.
GACCTAAGAAGCCACTGGTCAGGTGGATAACTGCATGCAATATTGCCTCCTAAATAGCTGAGAAGTGATTAATTTGTTGCTTATTCTATCCATTAATGTTTCTTCCTAAAAATAAAGGTATTGGTCAAGTGGCAGTGCTTTTTATAGCACCCCCTCGCCGAAATCCATCATAAAATAGCCTGTCATATAGTCTTCCACTGAATGCTAAAGGTTCTTTGATTGCTTGAAATACATGTTACATTTTTGTACCTCAAAAGGCCAGATTTTCAAAGTCCAGAGAGGAAAGGAGCTGTTCCCTCTCTGGCTCTGGAGCTTTGATTCTGTAGTTCAAACTGTAGCAGCTGAAGTCTTTAGATATCCTTAGGTTAGTTCCCTAAATGTTTAACAGAGAAAGAACTTATCACCTGGGCATGACTTCATGCCTTTTGGGTCATTTTGGCTGGTTGCGTGATAGCATGTATGTTTGGCAGCTTAGAACACAGGCTTAATCTAAAAAATGTTAATTGTACCAGTGGTGTTATATCGGGGTAAAACACTCAGGGAAAGCTGTTAACATCAAAAAATCACAAGTGGAAAAATAAAGCTTTTTGAGGAGGGGGGCAGGACAGGTGTAGGGCTTTGAGCCTGAGTGAGATGTACCCTTCAGTGCCAAAGCTGATGAATATTGCTGCTTTCTTTTTGGAGTAAACTGTGCTCTTCACACTTGTTCTGCTGATGATGTCCTCTCTGTACTTCTCAAAATGCTGTCCAGTGAGCCCTGTCTTTGCCATTATCTAGCCATGAAAGAGAGGTGGTACCTAATTTAGTTGTTACTTGATTTTTTGTCTTTTTTTTTTTCTTTAAATACTATGAACATAAATCAGAACTGAAAGCAACCTGGGGGTAGGGGGGGCATGTTTTGAACTCCTCTCTGGGGTTATTTAAACGTACAAGGATGTTCCTCTGTCCTGCTGTCACTGGAGGCAGTAATATCCCTGTGCCGGTGCTCCTACATTCTTCCTTGTTCTTGCCTTTAGGCTCTGGGTAATTACACGCTGCTTCTGGGGCATTCAGGTTAGTGAGAATAGAGTTCCTAACGTGGTGGGGAGGGTAAAGAAATGGAATAAAAATAAGAATATTGAAATAACAAAGGAAGAACTGCAGTGGACATTGATCAAAGCTGGTAATGCTTCCATCTGTTGCAATTCTTTAATTTTAGGACATTCTTGGTGGTAGCTTGGTATTTAACATGGAATAATAAAGAGTGGTCATTCTCATGGGTTTCATGTAAAACTAGCCTGATAGTTTAGTAAGAAAAGATGACCACGGGAGAAATCATCCACGGATTATTTCCTTGCTGGTTAAGAGCTGTTGACTGTGCACCTGTTTGAGATTAAAAAAAAATACTCAGCACCCAGACTTGCAGAACACAGCTGCACAAGCTGAACAGGAGCCAAGAGCCATTCATTCATACCAGCATTAAGAAGCTTAGCAAGCAATATGGATTTTAAAGTCCACATGACAGATCATGGACTGTTCTGAAAAGCCCTAAGTCCAGTGATTTCAGTGATGCTTTGGGAAGTGAAGGCTACTTGAGTGTCTACCCTAATGAACAAATCAAGCCTGGAGCAAAGTAAAATGTGTAATTCATTCAATTAAGGAGTAGTAGATTACTGTGAGTCTGAAGAAGAGAATACGAATTGCAAGTGGGTTTCACAAGATCCAGTGCAGCAGACATAGAGGGAAAAGAAAGAAAATGAATAAAAATATCTGCAGACTTCTGAGGCTGGCAGAGACCTGGTAGGGAGAACAGAAGTACTCAAATTGACTCCAATTCGCAACATCTGAGTGTGGAATGGGTTATGGCAACAGATACATTTACAATAGGGATAAGATAAACAAAAATTGAGGGAAAAAAGTTGCCCATGTAAAATAAATAAGGGGAAATCAGCTGGGCTGATTGATGGCATATTTTGGTGGCCTCTTTAACAAGAAGATGAAATGAGCATGGGAAAGTGGAGAACGAGGAATTTTAAAATAGGTACTGAGTATAAGCAGGAAAAGCAGTATACTTATATAAATGAATAGGTATTGATGATAGCAAGTCATAGTATACTAAAAGAATTAACTAAGCCAGAAAGCATCAGAGTACTAGCAGTAGTAGCAAGTGAGAAGGAAGCAAGAAGGCATGAAAGGACTGTAACAACATGAATGTGCTACTTATCTTCAAAACAGAAAGGACAGCAAGTCTGGGAATTAATGCAAAAAGAGGGGGAAAAAAACCCCACCACAATTCAAATTGTTTTGAACATGAATTGTGTCGTAGGCATTAGAATTGCTGGAAGCATTATGAATGAAGAGTAATGATGAATGGCAGCGTATCAAGTTGGACAGAAGTGTGTGGAGTGACTCAGGGTGCACCGCTAACCACAGTTTAATTTAACATCTTTATTAATGATTTTTGAAGAGTACATAAACAGCTCATTAATTACATTTACAAATGATGCTACATTAGGCAGCATTGCAAACACTAGAAAAGGACAGAGATATATGATGACAATTGATTACAGTGAGTGTAACCTCATCCAGCACCCACTACAGCACCAGAAGGGAGTTTGTGCCTCCACTTCAGTGGAAGATAGGTCAGAACCAGAGCTGACAGCTACAGTGTAACTTGGCATGGGAAAAGATGAGGTAGCATATGGTGGGGGAAAATAACCCAGTTTGCAGATAGTCAAAGGGAGAAGTGTGCTGGAAAACCAGCATAATGAGGAAATGGTCTTGAATAATAAGCCTCAATTTAGATATGCTTACAGCAGTCACTTGTTCTGTTTCAGTATTACGTATTGTTGTGCTGCCTGTGGAGAAATGATGGATGCCGTAGAGGTGGTAGTTTCTCTTCAAAATGGACTGGGGAGAACAGGAATAAGATTCGGAACAGATCAAAACTCACTCATACATATGTGTATGTAGATGTTTTACATACTGAGGAAAGGAAGCAATCATCTTGAAATACTGTGTAAATTGTGAGATGCAGCTTTATGGAGGGGGGAAGAGAAGAATATTATTGCGTGTATGACAAAATGGCAATTAAATAGTGTAGCTGATATTAATTTGGGTTGCATTTGTGTCCAAGGTGTCTGGGCACGGATGAGAGTAACTCTGTGCTAACTCTTGAGGGAGCACTGAAATCTCATCTGAAAATGTTATAATCTTACTATATTTAAAAAAAAAAAAAGATGTGGTGGGGTAAAACCAGAAATGAGATGAGGGAATATAATGAAATGCCAGTCAGCGTGATTGCTGAGGTTCATAACTCACCAGCAGCCCAGCCATGGGTGAGGATTTGCATAGCCATTAAGGCAGAAAAAAGAGCCTCAGGAACAAATTTGATTATCTGTAGGATTGTTCAGAGAAATCAAACAGCCCTGACACTTGTCTCCCACGCCCGTTTTCTCAAACCTTTTATGCTCAATATGAGGTTTCGAATGCCATGTCAGCTGTTTTCATACAGGAGTTTTGTCTCTCTCTGGTCATCTACTCCATCTACCCTTTAGGTTACCAAAGTAAAGTTTATGTTTGTGTTTGTACGTGTTATCTGGCATTCCCAAAAACATGCATAGCTTCTTCCTTTGCGCTTGTTTATGTAGCTGTGTCCGCTCTAGGACACTTGAGCTGCTCTCTGACTATTTGTGTGGTCATTGGCGTTGGGTGAGCCTTTTGTGTTGGATAAGTCTATTATTTATACAGTCCTCTGGTTAAGGGGATACTTGAGACATTGTTTCTGTTTATATCTACTTAAGTTGGTACAGACAAATGGGAGAAAAAAATATTTAAGGTAACACAAGGAGTTTATTGTAGGGGTAAATAGTTGGCATTTAAGCAAATTAAGTTTCTTAAACGTTCAGAATAATTTCCTAATAATGTAAAAAAATTGTATTTTGATGTTGGTCTCTTTAACACACTAGTAGTGATTACTATCCTGCATCAATTAAATCTCTGCTGCCTGAAACACTGGGAATACATTATAGGCACCAGATCTTCACTGAAAGAAGAAACGGTAAAAATATTCCAACAGATGCTTTTGCTGTTTTCCTGTATTGTTTTTCTAAATGAAAGTCTCACAGGCCAACTAATTGTCAGGTTATCAGGCAGACTAGGGGAGGTGTAATCACTGTTTTCAGGGATTAAATTGGTCCCCTGTTTACGCATTATTTGAAGTTATTTACTTTGTGTGCTCTGACTTTTTTGGAGGACCTCCTGTCCTGCTTTTCTTTGCATACACTGCTTTGAAGCCATCTGATACCCTGGAACTTTTCTGAACATCAAGCGTTTCCCTGCCGCATACTTTGTTCAGGCTTTGCTTGTGATTGAAAAAAAAAATCTTAATCCATGGATGTCAGTCGAAGCTGGGATTGCAGTTAAACAGACACTTTCTGAACAACACAGAAAATAAAAAAAGATGCTGTGCGTTATTGTGGCCTGGATCCAAGTCAAAAGGGCTGTAGTGTGTTTGCAGAGAGGGAAGCTGGTGCTGATCCCTCACCCAGAAGGCAGGGCAGGCGTCCTCTGCGATGGTTGTGGAAATGGAGAAGTTTTATTCGGGACTATAGCTCTGCTGTTGTTCAGGACTGCATTCGGCACTGCAGTCTTCAGGATGGCTTTGTGTTGGCAGGGGGTGAATTGTAAAGCTTTAACAAGAAGTATTTCTTTAGACTGTGTCTCTCTGACCTCCACCTCTAGGGAGAATTATGGCTAGCGTGTGGGGGCTGGAGGAAATCCGCAAAGAATGTGGCTTTGTGAGTTGCAGAAGGAGGCCTGCTTACCGCCACCAAATATAGTAACAGGGTTAAACACAAAACACAGAAATTTTTCTATCGGATCCCTAGAGTCAGGTAGGGAAGAGTTCATGCCATTCTAGAGCCTTACTAGATTAGTTTGCTGTTGTGTTAAAAAAAAAAAAACAAACCCCACACCAAAAATATCAGTCTGTCTTTCTGCCTGGATTTTTGTGCTATGAATGCAAAAGGTATTCCTGCTCCAGGGAGAGCCTCTTAGCTGGACTTCACTTCTCAACACAACCACCCTGCTCCTGCTGTCTCAAAGTTATAAAGGCAAAAGGCCATCTAGAAATATCTCAGAAATAAGACCTATTTAAGGGCTGACTTGCTCATCTTCAGGTCGAGTGGAAAAGCCATCATTTGGTGGTGGGGTGGCTAGTGACCTGTGATGATGGGATATTTCTGGGAGAGTAGGGTCTCTTTTGACTCTGGATAAAGTGAGTCCCTCCTGTGCATGCAGCTTATGCTGCATTTTGGTTAGGGTTATTCCAAAAGTATGCTAAATAAGATCGAGACATATTTTTTGAAATCCACAGTGTGTCCATTTCTGGGGTCTTAAATCGGTGTACATAATGCATATAACTAGCTGTGCATATGCAATTCTTTTAAAGTATTATTTGTGCTTTCTTAGATAAATATTCCTTTCATATAAATATTAATCTACAGGAGTTTTGACTCGTATCCTTTCTGTAGGTGTTTTTCACAAACAAGGGTCATTAAGTTTATTTGTTGTCCAGGTATTGGCAAAGTTAATACACCAATACTAATATAACTTGTTTGTACAGAAACACAACCTAATAATTATTCAGAGCAGCATGTAAAAATACATCAGGAAAGGTACCTGCTAGATATCCACTTATAGCACTTAAGTAGTAACTAAATTGTCTTTTTAATTTAAATATTTGTCCTCACTGGTAATTGTGGATTTTAAAAACAGACTTTGCAGCTATGCACCGATATTCTTAGTATTTGTATTCACCTTTAAAAGGAAGTTGTACTTCTGACAGGCTGCACTGTTTCTTTGAACTTTGAGTGGAGACATAGTTAGCCGCTGCGATGCCTGAATCTTCAATTGTAACTCATGGACTTAAATTTTTAATATCAATTTCAAACCCAGAGTGTTCTCAGCTCCTCCTGTTCTAAATTGTAAAATTCATCAGAGAGGAATTTTGCTTGAATCGTAGAAAGGCACTTGGAATGGTGTACTAGAACACCGTGGTCTAACAGATTGGTTTACAGTCTTGCCTTTACCTGCCTTGTTCTCTCATGATGCAGAGTTATGTTTTAGGAAGAGTCAAGTCATTATTTTATTTTTAAGGAAACTTATTTCCTGCTGAGAATGTTGCCATAGCAATGAGTTATAAGTCTGAAATTCCTAAAGGTTGACTTTATTCTATCAACTGTTTTTCTGATATAGATTCATATCCATCAGCAGAAGAGTTGTCTTGCAAGGAAATTTCCACAGCACCATAAATCCACTTAATTTGTTTCTTTGAACCACTTGTTTAACTTGTAAGCTATGATATGACTGACGTTACATTTTCAAACTGAGTCTTCTCTCTGGCTTATCCTTCCTCTTTTTTTTTTTGCTTGTTAATTTTTTTCTTTTCTTAGATGTTTTCCAGATAACATCTTTAAAAATTGAGCTACTACATTAAGTTTTTGAGTTTGCTTAAGTACCACGTTGGCTTTTTACATCTGTGTCAGATGAGGAGGTTATGATCTTTCCTTGTGGTTACAGAAATTGCTATAGCTGGCCATGCTTTTGTTAAGCCAAAGTGTACCTGCTGCTGTGTTTGTTGCCTGTGCTCCCAACCATTTTTTTTTTTTCCCCCAAAATTATCCTGGCAGATTGAATCGCAATCCTGTTTCTTCAATAAGGATTTCATTAAATGAGATGTATTCAGCAAGATCAAGTGTGAATCATTACACCTAAACAGATACACTCATTCAACTGAGAAAGGTTGAGGAATAATTGTAGTCCTAGGCAGAGATTCCTCGGAGAATAAGCTGGAGTTTGTAGCGGGTCATGCCTTGAAAGTGAGTTGACAACATCACTCTATTGTGGGGACAACCAAGAAAGGAGCAGCTGTAGAGTGACAATTAAACAGGAAAGATCTGTGAAGTTACCTATTGCTCTCCTTCAGTAGAGCAAACTGGCCAGTTGTGTCCAGCGTGGGGAACTGGAGTCGGTTTTTCAGCCAGGGATGATTAGGGAGTTAGAAATGACACCAAGAATAGAGTGACAGAAAAGAGGGGGTTTTTAAGTCTAGAGAACAGAAGACTAAAGGTGAGGAGAGGAAGACAACAACAACAAAAAAAGGTATAAAAGGCTACCAAAGAGTAAAAATTAATAGTCTGTCTGGGGATAGGACAAGAAGTAACAGTCTGAATTTATAGGAATGGAGTTTTAGATTAGAAATTACGAGGAATTTCCTAGTGGGTAGGTAAAGCACTGCAAAAATTGTTTAGGAAAGTTATGGCTCCGTCAGTGGCTGTATGCGGGCTGTCACTAGCATTTGTCGAAACCTGGGTTCTTCATGTATTAAGCGCTGCCAAAAACCCAAAGGTTGCAAAGCCAACAGGCTGAGCTCTGGCAGCAGGGTAGTTGCACTTGGAAGTGCAAGTGCAACTTGCAGCCTCGTGGAAATCGGCGTGTAGCCTAGTCACTGCGTGAGCTGGCTGTACAGTGCAGAGGCAGGCAGATTGTTTTATGTTGCAAACAGAATTCCTTTAAAAAAATGGTTTTAATGCTGTTGTGTTTTATTGTTTTGGTCACACAATTGCCTAATTTCTTGGTGGTGTGTTTCTTTTTTTTTCTCTTCCTTGCCAATTTGTTTTTACTGCCTTGCCAGTGTGCCATTGGGAATGGTTTTCCTGTTGAGATAAATGCCTTTGATTTCTGTTTCTCTGCTGTCTGGCTACTCTTCTTTTTCACCATGGAGGGTTTTGTACAGACACTGAGAAGATAACCAGCTTAGGGTGCACATACAGCTTGTGCAATAACATTCAGAGACTCGTGTACGGTTCTGTGGTTTTTAATAATCCATTTAAATTTTGTTTCTGCCACTGTATGGTTATATATATTCAGTATATATTTCCTAGGAGGAAGTGGATTTGTTTTATTTGATGCTTGAAGTGTATTACAGTGTTTGTTTTCTATGGCCAAGAGTGGCAGGAGCAGCTCAGAGGGATGCATTGATCAGTCGTGAATATGTTCCATAGCAATGTACCACATAGAAATTATTTGTGGTAACAGTGATGATGGTGTGACCTGATGTGATTCTTCCTTTTTTAAGTATGATATAATGACTGCTGAATAGGGATATCCCTTTTTTTTCCTCCCCCCGGCCCATCCTAGGTATTCAGAAGTGTTTTGAGTACAGATGCGGACAGGTACAGCCCCAAACTGAGCAAGTGCTTGAACTTCTTCCGACAGACAGGTCTCAGGATGCTGGGGCTTAGGTACTGCACCAGGTGGCATTCACAGAGGACAAAAGCCACTATAGCCCTTCCACCTACCTGGTTCATCTTCTGCCTGACCACAAACAACTGTCTAGATAGTATAAAGAAATAACAGCGGTGCTTTAATAAGCAGGTTGCATTACTAGGGAGTCTCAGTTCTGCGTTTTGTTGTTCTGTGATGTTACTGTTGTAGCTGTTCTGCAACATGGTGATTTTGTGATGGGAAGAGGGAGAAAGGTTAGTTATTTTTGTTGGGTTTAATGAAACACTGGCTATACACTTGAAAAGAAACCTTAACTGGTGGAATAAAAAAAGAAATAGCTTGTTCAGGAATAAATTCTGTAAGTTTGTGTATGTGATGGGTTTAACGTGTGATAACTCGCCAATCACCCTGTGGGAATCTTGTGCTTAAAAGGATGAAACTTTCTAGAAACACTGCCTGTTGGCTCGATAATTGGGGAACTGTCTCATTAGGAAAGGACAAAGTACAAATCTGTCAGACAGTGGACCAAGATGCTAGTTATATGAGACAGCTCATAAAAACTAGGGATTGCTGGAAAGTCTACACCGTAAAGTGCAGGGGAAGAGAATGATTTATGTTCCTGTACAGAGGAAATTGTACTGGGGGGAAAAAAAAAAATCTTCATTTTGATTGAAAAAGAAAAAAAATTGTAAAAATAGACTAGAGGAATTCTTATTTGCATGCAAATCTTGGCTGTCCGGAGTCAAGTGTATAAGATGCTTGTCATTATTGAAATAGCAGGTTCTTGTAATGGAAATTCATAGTAGAAGTTGATGGTGTATACAAATTCCTAACAAAGCCCGTACAGCTGGTGGGCTGTGGCCATCGGGCTCTGTGCAAAGTCACCATTGTCCTTCTACTTTACTTCCTTCCATTAACCTGTTCCCTGTCATCTTGTTTGCAGTTTGTAGGCTCTTTAAGAGGGCTTGTATTTGCTCTATAAAGACAGTTTGTGTCTGCTCTGAAGGTGCAATCCCTGTTAAGACTCATGGGATTCATAGCAATAGCAGTAATGGAAAATAGTAGTTGCTACAAGGTCAGGGTTTTTTGACATGGACTGCAGTGACTCTCTCCATCACCAGAAGTGGAGTCAAATTCTGCCGGAGTTAAAAGTTGCTTATTCACAGGTTTTCATGCTGGAGGTACCCTCCTTGACGCCTAAAAATGTATGAAGGGCTGTCTGGCAGATAGTGACTTGTCACTACCAGTTTTTTTTCCTCACAATTTAATGGTGAGGAAAAGAATGCATGATGCTGCGTTTTAGCACCGCATGGTGCTCGCAAGGTCCCTGTCACTTGGCATTTTTCATCTGATAATTTTGAGACACTTCTGTACATCCCATTTGGTTTTTTAAACATTGCCTTCATTTATCTGTGCAAAGAATGAACTATAGTGTGAAATTTGTATCTGCTTTTTTACTTGAAATCAGTCCATTTTTCAAATAGCAAATTAAAAAAATTGATTATCTTGAACATTGTTTTTTATATTTACATAGCTAATAGAAAGCAAAGAAATGAAAAATTAAAAGCATAAATTATTCTGTGTAGCAGATGGGCATCATAATAACTAACTAGGTTAAAAAGTAGTAATTCATTACAGCATAATATCTATTTAGGATTGGAGTTAAATATATTGGAAAGCAGTTCTGAAAAATAAACAGAAGGGGCATGCCTTCATGAGCCTTGTTTGCAGGTTGTTAAATATGTTTTCTCTGAATTGCTACTAATCACTTGAAGCCACGTACATTATACAGGCATGATATATTATGTCATAGATACATATAAAGAAATAGCAATGATGATTAGCTACAATATTTATACCCTTACCTGAGAGGTTTTTTTAATATTGTTCCAGTGTGGTGATGTCACATTATCTTTTAAGGCCTGTACAGAGTAAAACCAGTATAACTTGAATAGTCTAATTAAAGTAATATGACTGGTACTTCAGTATTTTATTCTGATGAAATATTCATTTCTTTAATCTGAAAAACCATTCTCACCATATATAAACAACATGCAGTCCATATTCAAGCAAACAGTTTAGCAGCCTTATTTTTTTAAAGCTGACTTGCTTATCAGCTCCTAGTGATGTCTGCCAATTAGGATTTAGAGATTTGTTCATACCACAGATGAAAGCAAATATAACACATGGAGCTAGTAGGTTTGGTAAAGAAAACTACGACAGAAAAGATGTGCATTGTAGCACGACTTCCCGTGGCTTGCCATAGGACATTATTGCAAGAGGGAGAGAACTTTTTAAATTGGGATAATCCCAGGTAAATGAATTTTTTTATTTTCTCTTGTTATGCCTTTCCTTCCTAAAAGATGACTACCTAAGTTAAAACTACATCCAAGAACACACATTTCTATAGACTGTGGTCAGCTTAAGCATTTACTTTACTCATGGTCGTATTAAAAAATATTACTTATTCTATTCACATTGGAATATAGAATATGCTACATTGCAAATCTTTTCTTTTTCTAAAGAAATAAATCAGCGTGTTGCTGGGTTTTATAAGTTGTCATACCTTTCTGAACTTTTTCTGACATATACTGGCTGGATTAAATCTTTATGAATTAAATCTCAGCCTGTGTCTATTCCACACAACCCCGCACTTCCAGAAGAGGAGCAGACATGATGTAATGGCTTTTGTACATACCAAATGACGTGGTTTGGACAGAAACCTTGGATGATGATCTCAATTGAGAAAACTTAGATGTCGTTGGGGCAGCATTATCCATTAATGTCCTCCTTGAACAGCTGATCCTGACTCTGCACTTCCATAAACACAGTGCTGTTCTTTCCCCGGCTTGTGCAAAACAGAGGAAAACTGCAAGTGTGTCAGAGCCTATAAGAAAGGCGAGAGAGCATAAGCCCAACAAGTTTTTATATTTATTACCTGTTGGTATTCCCTATTATGGAACGCATCCCTCCCTGAGTCAAGCACAGATGGGCTTTGTGCAGGAAATGTTGCTGGCCTAGTAGTGATGGGATTAATCCTCCTGGTTTGTAAGCAGACGATGCTGTTTTCAATATGACCTCTCTGTGCTCTTTATTTCTGACTGCCCTGGATCCGTGTCTGGCCACCCTTGTAAATGTGCTTCTTTATGTTTTGGCATGTTGGAGCCAAAATGTGCCCCACCCTGTCACATCCCTGAAGCTGAACACCCGAGTGTTTGCGTGATACAGAAAGCTTTGTACCTGCCTGCCTCCTGCAGAAGGAGGAAATGTTGCTATTAATGATTCTGGATTACCAAAATGTTTTTGATATTAATCTTAAATCTCCATCTTCTATTCAGTTCTCATTTATGTCCTTTCTAAGTCCTTATGTGACTGCCTTTTCTAACTGGATCATTGCAGATCAGAATTTTGTTTTTCAAAGCAAAATACACAACGGTGCAAAGTGTTTCTTCATACGTCTGCTACATGACCTTTTCTTATCTATTCTTCCATTCTCAAATACACCAAGTCTAAGTTTGGTGACAAGGACGAGCTCAAGACAAATGTAAGTCATCAAACTGACGGGTTTTTTTCCGTTCTTTCTGCTGAATTAATGTCTCCTTTGCATTCTAATTCCCCTGTTTATGTACCATGGTACCATATTTGCTTTCTTTAACAGAGAAACACACTGTTCCAAACATCATATTACTTACTGCAGCCTTGAGTTGTTATGTTTGTTGTTGTCTGTAACTTTGTTCCTTTTAAGTGTTTATGTACTTCCCTTCTTTGATCCCTCAAAGTGTGTTTCATAACGTTAAATTCCATACAACATGCATTTATCCATTTCCCTAATGTCTCTCCATCTCCCTTTTGTTCTGTATTCTCTCGCATCTTTGTTATTTCACCCCTTTTGAATCATCTGCAAAATTACCAAGGGTCTTTGACTATCAGAGCTGCTGAGTTGCATTATGTAGAAGAAAAGTTGTATCCAGACCTAAGACAGCAGATACAGAAAGATTCTCATTTATCTCAAACATGTCTTTTCTCTGTGGCCCTGGCACAGAAATAAGGAGCATGGCATAAAAGCTGAATTTTTGATGCAGTGTTAATATCTGAATGTTCATAATGCACCAATTCAGAAAATGCAGCTCCCTGTTTTCTTAGGAAAGCAAGCCTATAGCACCATATCCAGGTGTATTTGAAATTAAATATAAAAATTTTGCTAAAAGACGGGAGTCATAAAAAATAGTTTCATTAGACCACCAATCACTTGGCGGGCCAAGAAGCATGTTACAGAAAAACTGCAAGGTAGTGATGCTGTCAGACATTGGCTCATTCAAATAAGCTGCTGTCTCAGAGGATGTATATCCAGCATATTTCATTTCAGGACTTCACCCCCAGAAGCTAATGACGTTAATGACAGCTAATTCTACTTAGGTCTGGTGGTGGTGGTGGCTACAGCTTGTAATCGGGTGTTAGAAACAACCCACTTGATAAATTCAAGGATGCTGAGCCAAATCACCTACTGCACTGTTGACTTTAATTAAAATTGCTGGTGATCGATGTTTTTAAAAGCAGGAACTGCTGGTGTTCTTCATCACTGTTTATTGTGCATCATTTCAATGCTATGTCTGTTTCCTTCATTTATAGTTGGGAGGGGAGTATTTTGCCTTTTTCTGATGTATTTGGCCTAAGCCGGATTCATTTTTGGAAGGCCTAGTCCCGTGTCATCAACATCATCTAAAGGATTTCTGTAAGTGCCAGAGACAATTGAAATAACAGCTCAGTCTGGCTAAATACTCGTACGTCTCGACCAAGATGGGCTCTGTCATAGCTGCGCCACCTGTAGTCCCTGAACTGGGTAGCTTGGATATGTTAGCACAATTTATCGTCATACCTTTCCTTTGCAGTGCAGATGTACTTTAAGTAAATGAAACCATTTTTCGTTATTATCTCCTTGTTAAGAAAGCCAGCCCTTGTGTTTTCCCCAAGTGCAGGGCTTCTCTGAATAAATATGCAAAGTATCATTTCACAAAATGACATTCTACTGAATCCCTTTGTACTTAGTCCTGCCAGAGAAGGGAGAGCTGAGATAGTTTATAAAACAAATGCGTGCACCTTGCAAGTCTTTATGAGGTACTTTGGGGAGAATAATGGAATGCTACACAAGTGTCAGGGAGATTTTGGTTAAATGACAGGCTCCAGAAAAGGCTTTGGAGTATAAAATACAAAGTTAAATTCTCACTAGTACCTAGATAGCAGCCTGGACTTAATAAAAGCATTTCCAGCCAAATAAAACGTTAGATAGTTTGGGCTGAATCATGAAAGATTTTGTTAGTTAAAGATAACTCCCTTGTAATTCTGACTTGTGAATAGTACCTATTTCTGAAATAGGTTTCAGTCCAAAAGGGAGAATAGCAAATAGGCAGGAATACTCAGGCATGAATGCAACATAAGCATAGGTCAGAAGAGCTTGAAAAATCCTACCCAAGGCAAGCTAATTAGAAGCAGATGCTTAATTCTTTGGAGTTACACTGGGGCTGGTGGCAGGCATTGGGAAGGTTGAAGTCAAAGACTTCCTAAAAGCATATATATATATATAAACACATATATAATACATCGGCCATATAACCATGCCATGTATTGTTAAATTATGACCCTGCAGGTGATGATGTTTAATTAAACTGCTCCTAGAAAGAGTTACTGGTGCTTCCTGTTTGTGCACACATTTTTCACCTTGGTGTGTGCTGAGAATGTGACGGTGACAAGGTCAGTAGTGAAGTTTTCACAGAGATGTTTGCGTGTCTCATCTTAGTGTCTTCTGGTCTGCAAAAGAAGCTGAACTTCATGAGAGGAGTGGCAACTGGTCAAGACTAAGTGCTCCTCCAAAAATTAGTAAGCAATAGTGGTACTGTTAATAGTCCTAAGGTCTCTCTATCAGTAGGAGGAACTAGTTTATATTGACAAAAAACATTAACTGTTATGAATGTGTGTTTAGACCTTTGCCTTAAAATGGTCTCTGGAAACCTTCTGTGCCTCTGGACTGCAAGTTGTATCTTTCTTTCTTTGGATGGCTCGGGAGATCTTTTTGTAAATCTTGTGCGTTCTGTGGACGTCAAGGAAAGCACTGTCCTGAAAAAAACTTAGAATTGGAGTCAATGAGCTAAGTTCATGTCAAATGATAGCTCACTTAAAATAAGAATGGTTTTTTATCTGTAAAATTTCAGAAGACATGAAATCTATAGGTAAAGGGTACATGTCCAGTGGACCATTTTCCTATTTTTCCCAAGGTTTTTCTAGTGTGTTTCTAGTGTGTTTATTAAGCTCTTCTAGAATACATTGTACTGACATTTTATACTGAAGAATAAATAAATCAAACCCCTTTAATGTAGCAGGCTCTCTTAATGGTGAAGAGGAGGCTTGCAGCTATACCACTATCCTCTTCTCAGGTATTATCAAGAGAAATAAAACCTTTCAAGGGCTCTTGAACACAGTGGCTGGGTACACATTAGGAAATGTTTGTTTTTACAAAACCAAAAAATACGAAATTGTTTGACTTTGAAATAGACTGATTGTAAGTGTGCTTTTTCCCAGCTGTTGTGGATGAAAAATTTGGACTCGGCCAAAGCTGTTGGAGTCAAGCTCCCATCTTGTGTATCTGAAGTAAATCTCGTAAACTCTCGGCACCCAAAAGGACTTCAGTTGGCATAACGACTGCAATCGATAAGTAATAATCAAATCTCAGACTGGAGAAGGGAAGGCTCTGTAACTGTTCTGGTACATCGCACATCACCACATTGATGTCAGAAAACAGCGTCAGTGGAAATGATCAAAGTGGGGCAATATTCTGCAGCAGAAGTGTCAAAAATTTGAGTTTCTGCAAAAAGATTTACATGATTCTCTATAAATTTTCATTTCTAATGTGACATGAATCATCGTATACTTGGGGTTTCACTGCAGAAGTGCTCAGCTCTTGCTGCAAGCAATTTAAATATGTTTATTGCAGCTGATGGTCCCTGGCTTCCAATCAGTTCAGTGTAACAAAAATTATTAAAGGCTTATGGAAGGTAATAATTTAAAAGACAAAAACGCTGGTATATTTTGAAAGCTAATAGGCAACTTTTGCCATAAGGAGTAGCGACGGACAAAGCCCCAGCAGTGGAAGAGCTGCAAATAACTGGACGTGTAGCGAGGGCTAATGGCAGGAGTTAAGCCTGCCTGGTTCAGTGTGATGCTCCGTCTGCAGGGAAATGTTTGACATGGGTAGATTTCAGATTCATAAACTGTAGCAAGTAATACAGTGTGCACAGAGAACCAAGGCTGATCTTATGTTTGCTTTATTTTGCTTGCCTTGGTTTTAATGTTTTGGGTTTTTTTGTTGGTTTTTTTTTTTTCCCCCTGCCAAAGTAACATGAAAGCATGTTGACAGGCCAGCCTGTGTGTGCTTCATGGAGGAAGCTTTGTGTCCCATTTAATTGGCTGAGGGAGGGCAAAAGCCTTGGTACCCTTTGAACTCGGAGACATTCCTGTAGTCGTGTCCAGCATGGAAAAAGACTGACTTAAGGGGATAGGAGATTAAATATAGAGGGGTTCTGATTATGGGATCACTAACAGAAAGAGTGAAGGATAATGTAATTAAAAAAAAAAAAAAAACCCAAAAAACAAACAGGTTATCAGATAGATGATCTGGTTGCAGAACAGAGTTTGTGTTGCAATACCTTGGAAATGGAAGGAGGCAGAATAATAGCAAGTGTTGGATTTTTTTTTTATTTTTATTTTTAAAATGAATTCTGGGTCAAGGTAAAACAAAAGCTTGGATGTTTTGGGAGAAGCCTTGGGAGGTGACCTGAAGGTTGCAGCCTCTATGAAAAAGGCCAGGATAAGAGGCTAGTGAAGAAAGAAGAAAAATGGATGCTCTCTGAAAGGGAAGGGGGGAAAGACAATGTTTTACAAGTAAATATTTTCATGGTACTACTCGGAGGTTTATTTTTTCCTTGGAAAAGCAGATAGGCAGGTGTGGACAGAGGCAGGCTGGAGGAGAAGATGGTTCCATGCAAAGCAGTGGCAGGCATGCCTTGGTGAACCCTATAGAGGCCACACATGGACGTAAATATTTACATGGAAAATAAAGTTTATTCCTCCCTATGTGATACAGCTGTTGTGAAACAGGTATCTCTGAATCCTAATTACTAACTTTCCACATGTAGCTTAACTGGTGTGGGCTGAAGGAGTGTAGAAGTCCTTTGACATGTGGGATGCATGTAAAAATAGTAGGGACTGTCAATGGAAATGATAACCTGACTCATTAAAGCAGCCTTTGTAGCTGCGGGAAGAAAACTGTAACTTTTCCCTGGTACCTTCGGAGCCAGTAATTAGCCAGTGACATTGTCAGTGTTGCGCTAGTATTTTTAGAGTAGCTGCGAATGAGCTGTTCTTAGGTGACTTGTTGCTTGGTTGTAGAAATTTGTGCTGTAGTCCACATGGAGTTTTGAGATGAAGCAGATGGGGAAAAAAATCCTAGACTTTTCTGAAGCAGATGGGTAGGCAAAGCCTGAGCTAACAGGATGGCGCATCCCAAGCATCGATGACTGTGCACGCTGCTGAGCAGTGGGGCTCTTTCTTTGAGTAAGAGTGATTCACCTCTTGGTGCTGCAGCATCGTGGCGGTGTGCGTTGCCGTCCTCGGCTCTCGCAGGCTGCGAGTGCCGAGGGGCTCTTGGTGCGCAGGCTGGCACACGAAGCTCATTTCTTAGCCTCCTCTTGAGGCTGCTGGAGTGCTGGCTGCTATTTCACGGGGGAAAAATGTTTTCTGCTTCTTTGTTCCCCTGCTCCCTCTTTTCTTACAGTCAACACAGGAGGTTGAAGGAGAGATTACAAATATGTTACAAGTGTGTTATTGTAAGACACTTTAATGCATCTTACGCGTTTTCCCAACAGATGCAGGTTTCCACATTATTGTTATTTTTGTCATTATATAGACAATGTTTAAAATAAGGATAGTTTTGAAAAGTCTTTTTAGGATATTACCAAAGTTTGTAACGTGAGCACAAAGGCTTAGCCTGAAGTATTTTTAATTGGGGCTTTTTTTTTAACGTTGTTACCCAGATAAACCGAACAAATAGAGAAAGGCTAATTGACTTACCTCGCTCAATTTGTCAGAATGCTTTTGATAACATTTGCCATCATTTTATTAAACGTGATGGAGAAGGGAGACTGGTGGAATGTTTTGTTCTTCCTGGTGTGTTATTTTGGGTAAGTGTCTAGGGTGCATTTAGATAAACTACAGTGCTAAGTCTGAGCAAGAAAGACCTAAAGATCCAGTGAATTACTCCTATTTGCATTGAGAAATTAACCATAATTAGCATTCAAGTTTTAATGATATTTTATTTGTGAAGCTGATAAGGCCTCTGGGAGTGTGGTTGCAAGAAACTTCTATTGTTTACTATATGCAAATCTAACCACTTAGCTTTAATTAGAGGTTGAAACCTGGAGCAATTATCAGCAGTTGCTTCAGTATTAATGAGCTTGACAGAGCTGTCCATCATGGTGTTTTATGTGATTGAGAATTATAATATTGAATCCCAGTTGGTTCAGTGTTCAAAGAACTTGCAGCCTTCATCAAGCAAAACCATTTCATTCAGTATGCCATACATTTCATTAGTTCCAGTCATTGGAAAGACTGAAGTCCTTATAAATGTGTATAGCTGCTATTTTCTGCATGATGGTTTGAGAATATATAAGAGAAAAACCTTTTAGGGCATACATTGCCAATAAATTTTGAGAATACATGAGAGAATTTCTTTTAAGGCATGCGTTGCCAATAAATTTTTTAAAAATAAAGGGTTCTAAGAGCAGTTATATGGTTGCAATAGAAAATTCAGTTGCTTGACATCCAAATAATACAGTTTATGATAACTGTTGACTGATGAGTTTCCTCGCAAAATTAGCTGATGTCTCCTCTTATGTGATGGTGTCGGAGACTTCCTTTCATATTCTGGTTTTGGTAGAGGACAGCAAGTGAGATGTAGGGGAAAGAAAAAAAAAGCTTATAGTGCCTAGCCTCTTAAATGTTTTTTTATTTCACTCTCAATGGAAGCATTAACCATTAGTGACTTCTATTGCTGATCTTTAATGGTTTTTTTTGTAAAAGCAGCTTTCGTGTCAAAGAAGTAAAAAGTTTCCACAGAAGATCTATATAGAGAAAAAAAAAAATTAGAAAATGTCGCTTGAAGTTAGTACTTTCAGTAAAGACTGTTAAGTTTTTCTATTTTTGGACTATTTCTTTGTGAAACAATTCTCCCTTCCACAAGCCTTTGAGCAATTAGAATAGATACTTTATAAAGGTATATTAAAAGTTTTATGTATAATAGATGCTTTGTATTTGTAATTTTTTTTATTGTAGCTCAATAGATGGCAAAATATAATTGTGAGCTTTCTTGTGCTCTGGCAGGTGAGGCTGAAATGAAACCACCAGTGATGTTTTTACCATCTTTCAGTATTCCTTAGGATGTAAAAAGCTTTACCGTATTGAATGGCAGTGCAACGCCATCTAAACTGGGGCATGAAATGCCATTTTAGTCGCATGTGTATTTAAATACTGGAGGTTGTAGGTTTTTCAACAGACTGGAAGCATTTACAGAACATTATTTTATGAGGTGCTATTGAACAACCCCAAGTTTGAAAGCGCAAGGCAGAGCGAGCTCTGGGAATGGCTTACGGCAGGGGAGGAAGCATCTTTTGGGGGGTCCTGCCCTGCCATCGGGGCATGCATTTGGTTTCTTGTGTGGATGGGGGCTTGCTGCCCTCGCTGCAGGGCGGGTTTTTCCTTCTGCTGTGGGTTCAGGTTGCCTCCTGTCCCTGTGCTGCTCCAGACCGGCTGCCACTCACAAGACAAAGCCTGGTTACGTGCTTAGCGTTGGAAGGATCGCATTGATAAAGAAAGCCTTGTTTTTCAGGGGGAAGGACAGCTATAGAAAGTTTTAAAAAGGCTAAATAACAGTGCATGTTCTAGATCAGTATCTTTGACAGCTAAATACTGCGGGGAAAATAACACGCTGAATCTTAGTTGTTTGTAATTCAAAGTAAGCCACCAAGAGCTAGATAGAGCAGAATTATGAATCAGATATGGGGATGCTAGTACCAATTTATTCCTCCAGGAAAATACAGCTTCTAAGCCATGTGCTTTTCGGTGAAACCATGCTTTTTAATTTCTAGGTGAATGGAGTTAAGGAACTAATGCTATATCACATAGGCAATGAATTGTTTTTATTATATTGGTTTGTTACGCAGCTGTGTTGTATAGGAAATGTACTATATAGTGATATTCTTAGCTATTTCATTTTTGGGAAAAGGGTGGTTAGGGATCATCAAATAAGTAATCTAGCTGGCTGATTAGAAGCCATTAATTACGAACTAGCTCTCGAATCATCACCCTTCCACTTCTCGCCTATGAGTCACTGCTCAGATTGTCCATAGCGGGGCCAACTTTGGTGTAATCGTATGCAATAGTAATCTATAATTCATACAGTGTCTGGTAATTTGATTTAAGCAACAGACCACACAGGCTGCTAAAGGATAAAAGACAGCACATAAGTTACTCACCTTAATGAGGCTTGTTTGAGCTGTGCTTTGCCAGTTTATTATTAAACAGTGAAAATGGGATCCATTTTGCCCCACTACCCTCTGGCATAAGAGGAAATTCAAAAATTGCTGCATATATCATTTCCTTATTGATACTTTCCCTGCTATTAACTTTATAATAATGCCATATGCATTTTTCAGTACCTAAATTACATATGGCTTCATTCTTCAAAGGTTTGTTTTTCCCATGTTTTTCAGCAAGGAAACTGTGATTTAGTCTTGCCCTAATTTGCTCTGAAGGTTATATGTGGTTACAAGAGAAAAAGAAACTGGTTTTCATTGTTGTTGTTTTTAAATGCTGCTAAGCTCTTTAAGTATTTTTGGCATGCAGACCATTTACCATTATTATATATAAATTTGTTCGTATAGCAGAACTTATAGTAATACATATTTAACATTTGTTATCTTTATTTATGGCTCCTATTAGTTATTATATTTATAAAGATAAAAGACCAATAAATTACCAGTGGATCAAAACCATGCCAAGCTATAGTTACTCATGCAGTCAGGCAATGTTTCTGTCGTTGTTTAGGGCTCTTTTCTTGTTCATGTCCCATTACTCTTTTATATTTATAGCCATTCATCAGTAACAGCTTTGTTAAAATTTTGCAAATAGGTGACACATTTAACATTTCTTAAAACCTTCCAGCGCAGTATTTTTTTGTTGGTGTGTTGTTTCATTTTCATGTTTCAGCCACTTCACTTGCACTTTTGAAGTCTTGGTAGCAGGAACCTGGAGATGGGAGGTTTGGGTATGTTTTATTATGTTTTATTTTATTTGGAAATTGGAAATTGGCTTAACATTAACATTTCTCTTAGGAAAGATTTTGCCTACTCTCTGATCAGACGTGAACCATATCAAACAATCATCACTCTGAACATAATAAAGTTTGGAAGCAGGGATTGTATTTGCTAGGGTGCCATAGGCGTTTTAGAGGATATGGTGTTATTTGTTCTAGATATAACTCTTTGGGTTATATTACATCAAATCTCTTTTGCGCTCGCCTAAGTGGTAGCTCTGATAAGTTCCCCAGTAAACAACCCAAGGTCATTGCAATTCATTCCCACAAGTCACTTCTCGCTGTGGAGCAATCACTTCAAGGCCCACGTTTGTTATTTAGCAAAGAGCAAAAGAGAGATGGGACCATGCGGCTGCTTTAGAGCGGCTTTCATCTTCTCCTTCCTAACAACAGTGCACAATGGTAATTACAGTTCCTTTTAAAACATATTAGAGAGGTAGGATAATAAGTGAAAAGGGAATTTTCAGTCATTTTCAGTGTCGATGAATGCGTTATTAACTCCCAGTGATTTTGCAGATGCTATTTCTGCCAGATGAGACTGAATGAGTGGCGCTTGCCAGATCAGCTATTTAAGGAACTCTGTTTTCTGCACTCAGCAAGGGATGGTTCCAGTCAAGTCTAGTTGTAAATCCGAATCTGGGAGACAGGGTGTCTGTTCGGGCTGCCAGGATATTATGTTACCCCAGCTCTGATCCTTTTGTCTAGAGCAAGACCAAAAACCCTGCTAGAAAATTCCCTTTTTGATTAATGCAGCCTTGGCTGGCTGGCTTATTTCTGCGTCATGGAAGGGCAATTAGCTTTGCAGATGTATCCGGGCGAGGCAGTGAAACTGAGGAAGGCTGCTAAGAGACGGCCCCTTCCCAGACAAAATGGACCACCCCGTATGGATGTTGGAGCACCAACACCCATGCAAAGCAGTCGCGTGTTTTGTCTTTGTGCGGCTGACTGGGGTGCCTTCTGGTCTCCTTTATGGTTTGCAGTGTGTGAAATTTGAATGAAGAGCTTGCATGTGACCGTGACTCCCTCAACATCAAAATATTTAAATATACCAATTACTGGCCAACTGGTATGTTATTTAAAAAAAAAAAAGAAAAGAAAAATTTGGGCTTTTCAAATTGAAAAAACTGTAAGTTTTAAAAATTGTCCTAACCCATAGGTCTGCATCATTTTTGTTTGAAATTATTTTGACTTTTTAAACCAATTCCATGTTTAGTAAAGGCTGTAATGGAATTCCTGAGCTCATAAATAGTAACACAGCTAAGCGATCAGTTTTAATAATCCATTGGCAGTATTGCTTACCAAGAAAATGTGTACATTTTGAAATGACTTCAGCAGAAAGCTAATCAAGCTTAGTCACACTCTTTGAATAACTAACTTCTGCCTAGCAATTTTGCTTGATTTCTCATATGCTATAAGAAATGCAGTTTTGTGGTTTCATGGAAGATAATCTAAACTAAATAGCTTTTCAGAACTCTGCTGTTAAAGAATGTGAGAGGATTTCTGTGATCTTTTTTTATTTATTTTTTTTTTCCTGGACAATATTGCAAGACTAAACCTGTCTGTCTTTGTTTTGTTCAGTCTTGACAGTTGTAGCTCCTAATGTGCTTTAGTTATCATTCTAGATATGTCTGTTTGGATGTGGTGAAGGAAAAAAATGACAGCCAGTCAAAACGTTCATGTGATGCTGCAGAGTCTTTGTTCTTATTATGTTAGAAAGTTGAATCGCAGAGGCATAATTTGAAATTTTTGTGCCGTAAAACAGGAAGCGAGCAAAGAATTTCTTGAGCAAACAAATAATGCAACAGCACCTGTAGCAACAGGATGACTGCAAGCTGTTTCCCATGTTATCTTTAAAATGCTGATTTTCAGAGACCCAGCAAAACCTCAGTTCCTAAGAGACTTTTTTTATCAGATCAGTTGTTTGTGAGTGTTTCTAAGAGGATTTCCTTGTTTCCTAAGCATTTTCTTGTATATCCTGATGTAAAATATTCGGGGGACAGGTAAATGCAAGGGAAATTCACTTAATATTACAATTAAATAATTGCTCTAAATTTTTTTTCACAGTCAAAATAATACTAAAGATATAGAGTAGATGTTCTCTGAATGGAAAGCTTTGATCAAATTTCTCTAGTGAAGATGGTGCTCCTATTTAGGATTTACTTGCAGAATTATTTCTACTGAAAGATAACAATCAAAAATGTTTTCACAGGACTTAAGAGTTGGACTTGACACTCTTTTCTTGAGCAGGAAGGAATTTAAAGGAGTTTAAATCCTTCCTCCTTCATTTTTAAAATTTTCTTGTCCTGGCTATCTTTTACTTTGATTTAGTGTCTCACTTGTAATGTTATTTCACTTTATTTCTTTTTTTGCCCCTTGGTGTATCTGAGGCCTAGAATCCACAGAAGTGATCTAAGGGTTTTACAGTAGAGTGGCTTCAGGAGGGGAAAAAAATTAGTTTTACAGCTACTACAATAAGAGCTCAGTGTATTTGATGTGTAATTAGCTTCTGGTTTGAGTTGGTAGCAAGAACATTTATAAGGAAGCATATGTGTTCTCGCTGCGGTTCTCTTGAACGCCTAATGTCAGAATTGAAGCCATTAAGCTGGTAGTGACACACCATTGTCAGTTGTACACTGCAGAGCGAGTTATTTTACTACAGTTTTAGTTGCTTGTCCTCTGTAACAATTTTGGACGTTTTCAATTTTTATACAGGTAGAAGAGTTCCCCCCCCCTTTTTTTTTGTTTTTGTAGGCAGTGCACGCCCCCTGTGGGGCGACTGCAGTGTTGGTGCTCAGAAACAGTGATGTTCTCTGGATCTTGACTTGTAGGTGTGAAATTTTGCAATCTGTACTCGGATCAGAAGACTGGCACTAAAATAATATATACGCTCCTTGAGATGTTCCTAGGTATCACGTTATTGCGTAGTAGGGGATGGATGAATTTTCTGAGGTGGATTGAAGTTGCTTGTTCCCTGTACGTCATGGCTATTAACTAAATCAATGCAAACATTGGGGTAGAAGCCCATCTCCTTAATGGGATTTTGCTGTTGGCTTCAGTGGTATTTGATTTCAGTCCATCCTAAATCCAAGTTAAAAGTCCTTTTAAAGAGATCTGCAACTGTCCTTTTTATATATTCCTTATTTTGGTCACAATTAATAAGCACAGTGTTAGTTTCAAGGTGCCTCAACACCCTTAACACGCTGCATTTTGTTTCCTTTAGACCTGCAATGGCAATATACAATAATAAATCTTTCCAAATTTGTATCGGTTTTTGTTGAGCCATCTGGCTCATCCTGTGAATAAAATATGTAACTATCAGGAAGGCATTTATTTAGTGTTGATGGTATTAAATTGAAATTCTTGTAAATTTAATAATGTTTAATTCATAGTCCCTTTATCAAATTGCACTGTTCTTGTAGCAGGAGTGCCAGAAAGGTGTTATTGAGTCAGATGAGAGATCGAGCTAACTCTCAAAGTCTGCTCTCGAAGAGTGGCCAAGAGCAAATACTTGGAGAAAAGTATGAGCAAAGGAGAAGCATGCAGCGATATGAAAATTTTGATCTTTGTTTGCTTTTCTTAATCTCTGCTAAGCACTGAGCTGATGTTTTTGCAGAATTACATATAACTCCAAGCTCTTGTTTCTGAGTTCTAATAGCTAAATTACAGCTTATCATTGTGTAAGTAAAGTCAGGAATGTTTTTTCAATGCGTGTTAATTTACATTTGTCAACATAGTATTTCATCTGCCATTTCATCACCTAAGCAGTCAATTATTGTGGCATCTTTCTGCAGCTGTTTGCAGTGGGATTTGTTTTTCAGCTGTCTTGAATAGCTTTGCCCAGACGCAGGTCCCTGCCAAAGGACAGGGTTGTTGGAGGGCATATAGATGTTTTCTTGGTGGCTGCTGGCAGTCTGTGCTGAGCCTTAGAGGAGTCAGCAGAGGTGGTGGTGGTGGTGTGGCTGTCCAGAGACATCAGTTTTAAGGGTTGTAACTCTTCAGAATATTTCAGTAAGGGCTGAATTGCATCTAGCACTGTTAGAAATGCTTTTGAGCTTTGGTCGAGCTTCCTTTGCTTGTTTTCTTTTCTTGGCTGAAGTTTTTGAAGGGGTTCATCAGAGCTTTCTTAGGGTGTTAGAGGTGGCTCACTGGCTTTTCGAAGCCATCGTTTGACATGCCCATCTGAATTGGCTGCTGGCTTAGTCTCATTTCGCTTCTGTAGGAAACATGGTTAGGGTCAGAAACCCTGCACCCTTGCAGATGTCGGGGGCGTTTTTGTATAGGTTAAGGCTTCTGATATCAGATGCTCCTTTTGACAGGTCATAGTCCAAATCTGCTAAATTTTACAATTTAACGCTTCTTCCAGAAATTGTACTCCCAGCTGCACTGCTGTTGGCTCTGAAAGATCCTTCTGCTCTTATTAGTGTTTGTGTTGCTATTGTTGTCCGTGCTTTTTTCAGAGATTATCTCTTCTCGTGGGATTGTGGAAAATGTTTCTTAGCATGTCCTTCTTCCATAGCACTGGTTAAAGGCATCTTTGGTGAGCTGCTCCTACCAAAATTCACAGCCTGTTTGCTATTAGGAAGCTAAACTGCTGTCAGCTTTTTTTAGATGGATGTCTGCAAGAGACATTGGGATGCTTGGCTCCCAGCGGGGAGTGCGAGTCAACAAATGAGTGCTGGTGTGAAGATAATAAAGGGGTTTTGCTTAACATTTACTTCTTTGTCTTTTATTAGTGTCTTAAGAACATTACTGTCAAAAGATTATTTGTCTTCTGAGAAGAAATGCCACACATTTGTGGTGGTGTAGTCTTGGAAAAAAATAGAAGTACATGCCTTAGGCAGCGTCATTAATTTGGGTGGGGTTTTTGCGGGGCGGGGTGGTGGTGGTGTTGGTTTTGGGTGGTTTAGGATTTTTTTTTTAATTAATTTTAAATATGACCTATTAAATGGTCTAGGTGTTTTGTGTAAATCTTCTGCCCAGATACAGCTATGTTTTGATCAATGTGTGCCTGGGGAGAAGCAGCACTTTTTTACTTCCTTAGAGAAAATTTGTTTAGTCTGATGAGGATTGTCAGGAGAATTTGTATTTTTAATTATTTTATTATGTACCTTCCAAAGAAACTTTCCCCTAAAGGAGGGGGGTTTAGGAAAGCATATGAATGGTGACAGGACATAAAATACAAACCAGTAAGAAAGGATATGACTGAGACATGGGACTGTGTCTAACTGATGATGTCTTGCTCTTAAACAACTAACTTTAAAAAACAAAGCCCTGTCCTCCCTCTTCCCAGGCTAAGTGATGCTTCAAAACACTGTCATGGTGTCGTATGAGATTTTATACGTTCATAACTTGTTTAAAGAAATACAGAGAAAGGTTTAACAGAGGATTTATTTGGAAGAAAAAACTTAATGAGTGCTTTAGTCATTTAAGTGACTACTGTGGGACAGCTTATTTTCTCAATAATTATTACACTTTATTTTCTTTGACAATTTATCTTTTGCCACAGAACACAATTTAAATGTCAGTTTTAAATAATAGTTTTAATAATTTTCCTGGTTTTATTCCTGTTACTAGGAACTCTTAATAATGATTTTAAAATCTTTTGCAGTTACATTTCTTGATAATTAAATGCAAATTTCATAATCTTAGTACTTTTAATTTGTCCTGGAATGATGTGAGAGAATTAGGAGGTTGGTGTAATGCTCATAGTCAAGGACACACTGTTTTAAATCTGTCTGTATCTTAGAAATCTTGCAAAACTGGTGATCGGGCAGCTTTCGAAGATGCATATAAATCCTTGCTCACTGTCGGAAAGTGATAGACAGAAGGTTTTGAAGTAGAAACAGGTTGTGACAAAGCAGTTGGCAGGAATATTGGATTTTGGAAGATTCATTAAAATCTCAAAATCTGATCTCATAGGCAGGGAAAAGCTGTTCTTTATTTCTGACTGATTTTTGAAGGACCACAGAAAGATGCAGCAGTTTAACTGCCTTATTAATCACACTTTAGTGCTGCTTTACCCGTTGGCACTAGGGTAGTCAGAGGTGTCTTGCTGGTTTTGCACTATAGGCTCCCATTTCACTGGACTTGGGTGTTAACAGTTAACATTTTGGCCCAGCTGAAAGCTGTGGGAGTTTTAACTGCATTGTGATTCCAGTGATGGATAGATTTGCAATTCCGTGTTGAAAGATTTGAGAGGGGGTAGGTTTATGCAAGCCTCATTATTTTTTAAAATCAACTATTTCGAGTTCTAATTCAGTTTTTGGAAGGAAAAAAAAAATGGTGATTGAAAATGTCATGCTAGTCCATTGAGGTCTCTTACTGAAAAAATATGGAGAATGAAAGTGGCTGTCAAGCAGAGGAAGAAAGACATAATGAAAATGCTGCATGGTGCTATTTCAGGAATAAGCATCACAGGAAAAATAATCTTCTCTACTAATAATGGGGAGGCCCATATGGATGTGTTTCTCTGTCTCGTTCAAATGTGAAAGAGAAACAGTCAGCGCTCTATCCCCTTTCAGTTCAGAAATGTCATAGGGTTTATTGTTTCTTGCCATTTTGAGACAAATGTTGATTTCTAATTCCTTAGCCTTCAAGAGAGACTCCCATCCCTGATTCATTCTCAGAGCTCCCATCTAAACTTCAGATCTGATGTACATGTTGTCTCTTATTTAATATTAAGAAAATTCAAGCTTTACTGAAACCTTTGGCAAGAAAGCAGTTAAGTCACATAAATTTATTTCTGAACTGTCCTGTGGCAGTGAGTTCCACAGTTCAATCTTACGTTATTGATGAGTGTTTGTGACAACATGAAAAAAAGGAAAATGAACTCATAATTTGATTTTTCTGTATATTAACTACTCTCTTGTACTTCAGTTGTCTTCCTTGTTATGCATCTTCCTTCCGACTTATGAGCACACCGAATATTTAAATCAGTTTAAAATGAGCCAGCTGGGACACCAAAAGCGGTACAGAAGTGCCGTCTGGGCATTGGCACAGGCTGATTGGCTCTGCTTCATTGCACGTAACCCTGCGCGATGTAGATGCAGCCTAAGGTAAATGATTCCAATCTTTTCAGTTGCTTTTCAGGAGGGCTTTTCTAGGTAGTTCAGGAGTCTTTGAACCCTCTCTAATTCTACAAAACACTCTTGGTGGTACTCGGTGCGCTCATAACCTCTCAAATCATCCGTGCTGACACCCATCTACTGCACGCCCCGGTGTTTCCAGTACCTTGGGCTTTCCTTATGGCAGTGATCCTAGTTAACATTTTTGCAATATCAAAATACATAGGCACTGTTATGAAATATTTGTTATCTTTAACTCTGGGTTAACTTGATTTTATTAATGTCAGTCCATGAACTTTAGTCGAATGCTTAATGTGGTCTAATATCCTCAGATAGTTTATTCCTCTGCTTTCTCACCCTTCCTTAAGGCTAAATATGCTTTCTTTCCTATTCTGCTGTCAAAGAATCGTTCGTTGACCTCCTGTGCTCTGAGGTCAGTGTGCGCTCACACATGCACAAAAATCTGCAGGGTAGGACTGGAAACAAAGGGAAGATCTTTATCAAGTTAGATTTTTTTAAGATTTAGAGAAACTTGAAATATAGAGGAAGCCTTTGTTGCAATTTGATGTAGTTCTAGAATGGGAGTTTCCCAATGAGCAGTAGGTGAAACTATGATTTCAGTGAGGACAGAATTACCAAAGCAAAATTCTTTCAAAAATACTGTCCCTCTTGGTTTGTAGAGTGGTAGCAAATGTTGGTGAGCTCCCTCATGCTTTAAAAATCATAATGCTTATTACTTTTCTATTTAGACATGTATTTAAATGTACTTAAAATGTGATGGTCATGTTTTGTACTGGGGGGAAAGGTACAGCAAGGGTAAGCAAGTAGATGGTCTACTAACTTCCTTCTTTTGCATGTAGGCATTACAATATATTGACTGTTACTTAGAAAATACCATGTTATTTTAGAGCTGTGATATTATAGTTAAATTATCAGAGAGCATTTTGTATGGAGAGGTGGAGAATATTCATCTCTAGAGTTGTTTCAGTATTCTAACTACTTTGGAAGCGAGGAAAATGAGGTTATTTAAAATGCCGTAAGGCTTATTCCATGACCAAACGTATTTTATGGATCTTTCTATTCAGAACTTTTAAAAAATATAGAAGAACAATGTAAAATGTTAGTACAGAGGTTGAAGGATTGTTTGTTTGAAGTTGCAGTGTTCTGTACGAATAGATAGTTTGGAAGAATTACACTTTTAATTATGATTTGTGGCCACTTAGCAGTATGAGAAACATAAGAGTTGCATCGGCATGATGTTATTGATGATACACGTTAGAAGGAATAGATCATTCTCTTCATTAGTTATACCAACACTGCACAGCTTAAGATGACAGAGTAGGACAGAATGACTGCTTGCTGTAACACGGGAGGACTTCTGAAGAAGCTGGGTTAGTTCATAGGAATTGCAGAGGTGACTCTTTCTGGGAGTGGGCCAAGCCACAAAAGTTTCCGTATGTGTTGCAACTTTTCTCCTTTCTTTCTCCCACGTTTTTTAGGCGTGATTTAGTATCTTTTGTCTCCTCTAAGCAGCTGATGACTGTTGTTAGGTTTCCCATGTAGACGAGCTATCCTAAAGCTGGGAGCCGGGAGGAATATTCTTGTTGTCTCCCAGTTTAATTTTGGATTTTCATAAAGGCAAATATCCCAGGCAATCTGCAGGAAGAAAAACAGTGAGAGCTGGAAAAAAGCCTTCTTTATAAATAGTGTGATTTAGGTCATGTTTTCTGTGCTGCTGTCAGACATCGATGGGGCAAAAGTAGCAGGAACCTGAGGCTGAGGTACCAGCATGTCTCCTTGTCGTGCCCCAAACCCTTGCTCAAAGTCTTGCTTGAACCAAATTAAGTGCTTAAAGGGTTGCATTGCTTTTGGGAAGTGAAAGATGATAGACTCTTGGGGAAGCTCCCACTAACATTTCGTATTCATTCGTTCATAAATACATTCTTAAATTCATAGTGGTTTGCTGTGGGCATAACTGGTACCCGTTCCGTGGTGACACGTTTGGGCATGAACAAAGTCACGTCACTGTTGTGTGTCTGCTCTTCAGCACAGATGATGCGTCTGGACATACAGTGGATAAATTCTTACTAGGCAGATATGTTCATTTCTCCTCTGTCTTTTGGAGGGGGTGAAGAAGAGGAAGAAAGGCAGCTCCTTCCTATGGAATGCATGTAAATACAAATATAGTACGCAAAATAAAGTGATTAGAGACATAAATTGCACATTATTCACCACTAATCTAGAAAAGATGTATGTCTGCACTGTGGAAGTTCCTCCTCTTGAAGGGTTAAAAAAAAAAAGGCACCAACCAAAAAAAAAACCCAACAAAAAAATCCTCACCTCAAAACCAGATCTCTGAATTGACCAGGAAACTATAATAAACCAAGGGTGGGAATCAAGGTGAAATGCAGATATATATATATTTTTTTTTTTCCTTCTCCATGTTCCTGGTGATATTTTTTTTCCTGTATTAAGCTGGGCACTGCATGATTTCCAGTCAGTGACCTCTTGCCTGCCTATAAGGAGTGGAGAAAATGAGGCTGGAGATACAAGGTAGCAAAAACTGCCTTTGGTTATCATATCATACCTACCTGTGCAGCATACTGCTCTTTCCTTGAGAAAAATCACTTGATTTCATTTCTGTCTGTTGTTCTTAAGTTTTGTACATACTCCATGAATAGTTTCAAAAAGCTTACTGAAATCAAAATACTGTTCACTGGAAAACTTAATTACTTATTGCTGAAGGATACTTTCCAGAAAAATGTCATTTTTCAACTCCCAGCTGTTTCAGTACTGAAGAAGTTGAACAAAAGTATTTTTTATTATATTTTTATGAAAAATGTGTTTTGACTGTTCATGCAAAAATGGTTGAATCAATTTCTTCAATGTACCTAGAAAAATTCAGCTTAGGACACAGCCTGATAGGTGGAAATTTCAGACCATATTGAAACTGAAATAGTCTTAAATAGAAATGCTATTTTTTAGACCATCTTAAAGCTACTGCTCTGCATGCTCTTCCATCTATTATAAAAAGTCTGAGAGAATTTGATGTAATATTAATCTGTAAAGATCCATTTAGCAAAAGCGTAGGTCTGTGAAGGGATTGTATTAAGCTAAATAACTTGCTGAATCAGGGACTCAAACATTAAGTAAAACTAACTCTTTTAACTTAAATGTGTAAAAATGAATAAGGGCAGTAGATGATGTAGGGTAAACTTTTAAACTCAAATTTTTAATCTTTTTTGCCCTTTTCCCTTTCTGCCAGTTGCAGGCTGCTATGAAACTGCCAATCTCTCTCTGATCCAGTAGTTCTATGGGCCATACAGATTCTGCTTGTTCAACTTGTCTGATTTTTTTTTTACAGCCATTTTTGTAGCTGATAGTTTCTTACTGTCACTAATATGATTTATGTATCCTGTAATGAGCGAGTTTGAGTGTGTGAATGGATCCTCGATCTCAAAAGCTGAAACTTCATTGGTGCACGTAGATTTTTACACCCTAAATCTCTTTAATCACTAGAAAAACAAAATACTCCCTTTTTCACTCCAGTCTGCAGAAGAGGTTCCTGCTCCTGGGGTGTTCATGTTTAGCAACAGGAGCCTATATCACTTATCCCCACCTTTATGGGTATACCCACTTCAGTGAGTAATTCAGCCCTAATAGGCTTGGCTGCTCCCCGACACGTGATTAGCAAAGGGCCACCTGAGCAGTAGGTTGCGGTGTTAACAACCTACTGACATACCTGAAGTAGGTTGAATCTCAGAAATATTTTCTTGGGGGATCTGCAGTCACAGGTAATTGCTTCGTCAGTTATGGTTGGACCATTTCTCTGTGCAACTGCAAGAAGCTTTTCTTTAGAAAAAAGCGAGGCTGACATTTTGCTGGAGACACGTACTTTTAGTACAAGAGCTGCAGGCTCCAGCACCTCTACCTGGTGGATTATGATATTGGTATGTTTATGAAATGCATTACACTATCCGCATGGTTTCAGTGCTGAACCATTACCCCACTGTAGATGTTACTGTAAAATCCATTTGCACATTATTTGTATTTGTAGACTTGTACTCACAAAGGCACGTTTCCAGAGTCTCAACAGAGGATACGCATTTTATGGACTGCCAGTATCAAAAATGCATTGGAGCTCTTCAGAACAGCATTACCTTACTGATACTGCATTCAACCAGTCTCAGCATCACTTGCAGATGTCTTGGGGTTGGCACTTAAGGCAGTCTTCCAGCCCAAACTGTTTAACATCTTTTCTGTCATACTTTAACTTCTTCTTAATCTTATTTCTCTTTCAACAACCTTCAACACTGTAAGGCCTGAGATATTTTAATATTATTTTTATTATTAAAGTACAACCAGGCTGTCATAGCTCAGTCGTTGTCCCTCACTGTAGATCCAGTACTGAGATAGGACTTATCTTAACTGCATCAGACTTGATGTCCTTCCATCCCCGACGCTAATGCTGATGTGTCTGGGTGCTTCAGAGAGGCAGTTCTAGTATTGAGCTACTGAAAAGGAGGCAAAAGCCTTTGCTAATGATTTGGGAGATCAAGTTGAGGATATTGAGCTTCTTGGCTTTTTAAATAGAGGAGGAGGGGCATTTTCGTCAAACCTGACACTATTTACTGTATAGATAACTGGGCAGCTGATCTGACAAACTCCTGCTAACAAATCTATTAATTTGTCTAAGTCTCTTTGCGAACAATTTCTAGTTCTAAGGCTGGGATATTACTTCTTTTTTTCTCTGATTTTGAAGGTTGGTTAATTAAAACACTTGGATAAGGAAACATTGTTAATAATTGAACTGCTCAAAAGACCAGTTTTGCAAAGAATTTCTAGGTCTGTTTGGAATGAAACAAAAACCTTTTTATGACCAAACAAACCTTTTCCCCCAAACAAAGCAAGATGTAGGAACCCTGCTTTTAGGCTGAGCGAGAGCCTCATAGGTAAGATAGTCTCCTGAGCTGTGAAAAATGCATGCTTCCCTGGTGCTGCAGCTTTTCTCTAAACCTCAGGTGGTTTTGTCAGCCTCTTTCTCAGCTTTTCCTGATGTGTCCCTGTTTTACTTATTACAGATAATTAAATATTCATTGGGATGAATATTTGATAAGGATATGGAGAGAGAGAGACTGATGCTAAAGATCAGGGATTTTTTTCATGATGTGGGGGACCCAGGTTCCATGTCTGGCCAGTTCTCTCGGAGCAAACAAATATTGAGTTGTCTGTATAAATTGGAGCAGCTTCAATGGGACAGACTGAGTGAGAGACCCCAGTTCCTCAATCTGCCAGGTAGGGAAGTGCTCTTGAACTATGTGGGAAAAAGAATTCAACTTAACCGCTTTCATCACCTTATACCATATGTGCTCTTCTATCATACTGAAGGAACATTTTGTAAATGAGAACATGCAAGAAATAGCTATTGGTTCTCACCAGGTTTTAGAAGACCCTTCCTTCACGTTACTTGATTTGTGTATCTAAAGCTTCTAGTCAATCATAGCAGAAAGCTTTCTCCTCTGCGTGACAGAAGAGGAAGAAACACGTATGAGTGGGAAAGAGATGTCAAATAGGCCACCTCTCAAATCGGTCCGCTTCAATAAACCACCTTATTGATCTGCTGTGTGCTGTTGTTACGGCTCCATCTATGGCTGGAAAAAACACCTACTTTTTTGGCAAAGCTGGATATAATACGATTGCTTCCTCCATGACAACTTCTCTTTCTTTAGTCTCCCGAGTTCAATATAGTGTCAATCAAGTATGCACAAGTTGTTTTTTTTTATTAGACATTGAGTTGCTTTTTAATCTGGGTTTAATTGAAGACTACTGCATATTAATGGCACTGGTTTACTCTCTCACTGGAAGCTAGTTTTAGGATGCTAAAATGGAGTATTCGCTATGTCTGGTACTTGTTTTTTCACCCCAAAGGAAAACTCTAAACAAGCTTTGTAAGAAGAAAGTGTGTTTCATATAGTGAATCAAATCAGTCTCTAAGGAATGTTAATGAGTCTAATTACTAAAAATTATGTGATGCTTGATTGTTTTACTAATTTGTGAGGAGTTGGTGTTTTATCTTGACTGCAGTAAGCAGTTTTGATGACACTTAAGAAAACCTTTTCTTCAGGGAAAGAATGAATGCAATTTTTGTTTATTCTTTCATTTGCTTTTGGTTCTGGGCAAATATTTTCAGATTATTATCAAACAATTACGGTAGGATTCTGTTCTGGTTATCACAGAATGTTAATTCCCTAAGATATTATTGTACACAAGTGAAGATTAGGTAGGTTTGGGTAAAGGGCAGATGTCTTTTAGTGATGTCTGGCATTTTTTAATGCTATACCCTAGAACCTTTGTTCTGATCTTTTCAAATCACATGGAGAAAATAGTGAATCTAGGTTAGAGACAGGCAAATAGTTATGACCTTCATTTGAGGCATTAAACCTTTGTTTTGGAACAAAGATTTTGTTAGGTTGAAGTGCTATAGTTTGAATTTAGAATTATGGAAGTCGAGGATAAACTAAAGCAAGTACATTTATTCCTTCCACTTTTGACTTAACTCACATAATAGACA
Source organism: Theristicus caerulescens (assembly GCA_020745775.1). NCBI lineage: Eukaryota > Metazoa > Chordata > Aves > Pelecaniformes > Threskiornithidae > Theristicus > Theristicus caerulescens. Next base: position 119,815,072 of record CM036561.1, on the reverse strand, counting down.
CCCAAGATGGTGATTCACAAACTTTTTGGAGGAAATGGCTACTTTCAGGGTCTCAGCGTTTGAGGACAAACATCATCGTTCTTCATTGTCGAGTGCTTTAGAGCTGAGATGTGGCAGTTTTACTGGTTAATGTGATTTGCTGGAGCAGCTGCAAGCTACTGACTGTGCCTCGCCGACCATCAGCTGGGAACCACTGACCCAGCATGTGAGCAGCTTTGGGGACAGAGGGAGGTCTTGCTGGGTTTCCTTGAAAAATGAAGATGTAGCTAATATAGTGTATATTCAAGTACTTCTCTCTGCTAGTGCCTTTGTTTCTTTAGATCCTCAGTTTCACTGGGTTGATCTGCTCTTTTTATTTGTGAAATTACTTACCGTACCTCAGAGATGGAATTAGTGATTATACGTTCTTTTTTTTAGTCATCTTTGTATTTTATGCCCAAAGAAATAATGATTCCAATAACTAAGAAATGTTTAACAATTGCATGCCTGCGCTTAGCATTTGACAAATGTTATCTAACTTTATTTTTTCCTCTTACTTGATTGTGCTTGGGCTGGCTGTTTCATTTGATGTTATTCTGCTTGCACAGGCAACTCTTGCTGATGTTGCTGCACCTATTTCTAAGGCCAAACATCTTTTTCTTTGTCTTCACTTACTGTATATCTTAGCTCTGACCTTAACACTGTGAATCAGATGCATAATTGTATCTCATTACTTAAATCACCAATCTCTGTTAACTACAAAGGCTTTCTTTGCCATGACAAGACCTTTTATTATTAGCCATTATCTAATAAGACAAATCTTGACCAAATAACCTGAAAAAGAGGTGAGCTAAAATTTGCGTAAGGAGTACCCATAAATTTAGCTGTATTAATACTGTGGGTGGACGTGGATACTATTTTAAGCAGAACATTGTAGAAGTAAAAATGGTTCCAAATCTTTCTCATCCGTTTTGAGAATTTCTCTGCCAAGGTTGCCGTAACTTTTATTCTGTTCCTTTTCATTTATGAAGCTCAATGTGAACCCAAAATTAGCAAAGGCTACATTTTCTCTCTTCCTTTAGTCTTTTCAGGCTGAAAGGATGTCTGTGTATCCGTACATCATTATGTGTGATATATGAACATGAATGTTATCTATAACATGAATGAGATTGTGCCTGACGGACTGATTTTTTTTTTAAAACTAGTGTTTTACTAATGTGCCATTCTGACAAATGAAAGGTAACTGCTGAAGTATTAAAACACTATTACATAAAAAGAATATCCTAGTCTTCTAACACAATGCCACATAAGGTAAGGAAATGTTTCAGTGCATACTTGGAGCAAGTTTCTTGCCTATCCCAGGTCTTTTGAGTTTATCTCCCTCTGCCTGTTTCAGGCAAAGGGTGCACGTTGGTATCATTCAGAAGCAAATAGAAATGGAATAAAACACTTGGAAGAAGCTTAGCAAGTTTGGTTGGCTTGGGTTCCTTTTCGTGAAGCATTCAGGACAGGAAATATTTTCTGGCTTTGTGTTTATTGTTTACCTATACAACATAACATGAGCAGATTCATTCTGTGTGGCCAAAATATGTGAGTGAGTGCAATATTACTTATGTAGAGTGAGAGCTCGGCACTGGCCAGTCAAAAAGGAATATTTATGCTCAATTCAGCTGAATTAAATTTTTATATTTCTTCCATATGGATTTTAAGCTATCTCATCACTACGTACAATAGGATAGACTGAGTTGGAAAAAGAAATACTTTTGTGTTGCAAAAATTCTTTGGAAATGTCTGGTGGAGAGACACACGTATACTGTTCCCACAGAGTCGTGGCTGTTCCAGTCACAACCTACCTACTTCCTCTCTAATTTTGGAGGTAGCTTTCTTAGTAAAGACTTTCCTCCAAACTTTCAAAAATGTCAAACTCCCATCAAGTAATACCTAAGCAATGTCTAAACAGGCTTGTAGACATGAAACACTTTACCTTGGAGCTTTGCATGTGCTGTGCTGCTTTTAGTCCAGTACTATTTGTTTTGACTGTTTGTGGTGGTGGTGTTGAATGTAAAAATACTGGGTTTTTTTTATGAACAGTGCCCTTTCCTTTGAAAAAAGGTTAGTAGATGGATGCGTACTCTGTGTGTGAGAGAAGTGTTTATGGCAAATGGGGGAAAAAAGGTGCTGGTGAATTTTTACTTTGCAGATGTCATAGCACCGTATCATTGTTTTCCGTTAGATTTAGCTGTGACTGTAATAGTGACAACAAATTGCACTTACACTTCGTGCTTGGCATATATTCATCCCCAAATACTTTAACCATGTTGGATGCAAGCACAATTAATTAACTTTTGTATAGCTGTTTTGGTCAAACTGTTGTAGACACTACAGATGTAGAGAAAGAAGCTTAAAAATACAAAATAATGTACCTGGAACGGGGGAAAAACATGCATGAGCATTATTGTATGTTGCATGTTTTATTCTACTGTTAGTGGATGTTAATTTACCATAGATCAGTATTAGAAAACAATTTTAGTCAAGGGTCTAGTTGAAGGTTTTCAAGTATGTTAAATTCACTGAAGTCCATTGCAATTCTACCCAGACTTCATAGCAAATGGATAGAGTAGTGCTCTGAAGTTACTGAAAATCCTCCTCTCACTGTTTTTATGGTCAATGGGGAATATGGTGTTTTTCAGAAATTCCCTTATGGCTGTGAAAGTAATGCTCTCTTAGATGTTGCAGCTGGACATCTAGTTCTGCAGTGTCTCTTGCAGGGCCGGGATCTTCTACATGCTCGCTCCATTATATACTCTGTGGAGATCTAAAGATGTCTGCCCTTTCCTCATCCTAACCTTACACCATGGTGTAAGTAAGATGGGAAGACGGCAGGGTGCATCACGGAGATAAATGGATTTGCTGAAATCTCAAAATGGATTTCAGCAAATCTGAGTTTTAATCTGTTGAGTGTGGGAAGGAAATCTATACTTCATTTTTGGCTTGGTTGGTGGTTTGAGCTTTTTATTATCTAAGCGGGTGCTAGTCTCTTCCACTCCTGTTGTCAGGCTCACCTACATGTATGTGGTAAAGCTGCAGTAAGTGAACTGCCCCACAGAGACACAAGTATGAATGGGCTTGTATGCCACCCTATCTCAATGATAAATATGTGGTTTGTGTCTTAATATATATATATTACTCCTAAATGAGCTTGAAGATCACAACACTGACCTCTGCATAAACTATTTGAAATACTTGCACAGAATTGGTGGGTTTCTGTGTTCATTAGAGGCTTATGCTATGAGCCGTTACGAAAGTGGAATTATTTCTCCACTTTACAACAAATTTGCTACAGATCATTATTGAGGTCAATGGCTTGAAAGTTTGAAAAAGTATCTGCAGAGCTATTTGAACTATCTATCTCTCTAAGGGACAATTAAATTACTTATTTTTAAAATATTCATGTAACTGTCACTAATGAAAATGGAGGATTATAAAAGGGAATTCAGTGACCAAACACAAAGCTGGGGAAAAGAATATGTTTGTTGTTGAGACAGACATAAGAAATAAGCAATAGTGAGTTCCCCTTGTTCCCCAATACATTATAACCATAAGATTCATGTTATCATCCAGAAGGAGTGCTGGCACTTGTACTCAATCGATGAATATACTGCTGTCCGTTTGTGCACTTGGACATGTCCAAGAGTTGAGTGAGTATTCAGAATAAAATTGCTTTTCTCTGTGAGGCAGTAGAAAATTGAGGTGATTTTTCATATTAGCATATTTGTATGCTTCTCTGATAATAATATGGGGGTTGGGGATTACATGAAAGCCTGATTCCTTAGTGCTGTCTTGTCTTTCTTTCTAAAATAAGACTATTTGAGTTTTATTTTTTTCAAGTGGAGGGGAAAAAAAATATCACCTCAGTAAAGCACAGCAGAACTGTGCTGACCTAGCACAGTAGCGTGGTTCATTAACAGAGGCTCAAAGTACTCCCATTTTGATATCAGTTCTCAGTAATATATTGGAATCTGTAAAAGCAGATAAGATTTATTATTTAATAATATGACCTTATCCTTTCCAGTGGCATATGAAAAATGTTTGACAAAGCCTTGTTCAGTGTTGACTTTTTTTTTTACATGCATAAAAAGCAAACTGAAGTTTTAACTGCATTGGAGTAGCTTCTTGATATAAAGAATTGTTTTGTGGTGAGGGGGGAGGATGTTTCTGTGACCATGGGGTTTTTCCCTATGAAATCTGCCTACATTTTGAATTGCAGTTAGTTATTAATGAGCCACATGCAGGTGAAAATTAATGTGATCTTTTGTAGACTACAGTGCAGTGATCTCCCGCTCTATAATTCATGAATATTTTTCACATAATCACAGAATAGCTGATGTTGGACAGGGCATCTGGAGTTGATTTTGTCCAACTGCCCTACTCAAAGCATGGCCACCTGGAGCAGGTTGCACAGGACCATGTCCAGTTGGGGTTTGAATATCTGAAAGACGGAGACCCCACAGCCTTGCTGGGCAACCTGTTCTGGTGTTTGACCACCCTCACAGTAAGCAGGTGTTGTTATAGCGGGTAACCAGTGAACTTCTATGCAAAGTTTACATTTTTTTGAAAGTATTCATTTAGGGTGGGAAGACAATGTAGACTTTATTAAAAAAAAAAAAAAAAAAAAGGAGTTTATAAATAACTCTTCAAAGCTGTATAACATCTCCACTGTGGTCATTTAGTCTAAGCTACCTCCAACTGAAATCTGTGAAAAGCCTACCGTCAGCTTAGGTGGATGCTTGGATGAGATCAGAAGTCTTGAGCCTGTGGAGATAATTGAGTCACTGTAGTCTTTTGGGGGTATGAATCAGGATACCTGCTTCAGCAAGGTGTCATTTAATTTAGAATGTTTGTTGTTGTTTGGGTTTTTTTTTCTATTCACTGATGAGGCTGATTCATTTTATTTGTCAAAATTGCATTGAAAAAGAAATTGTCAAAACAGTTCTTCCTGAGAAACTCTCATTTCAGATGAGCAACCCATGTCTTGCTTTTCAAGTCTATGTCAGTGCGTTACAGATGCTGTTTGGGACAGAACGATCAACCACAAGTTATTCTCTCATGGAACGAGTTAACTGATTTCTGATGCAATGCTTACGAGGACCACGGACTACCAAGAATAATTTCTGTTTATTAGAATGAATCCTTGAGGTCATTCTCAGCATATCAAAGCAAAGATCTTAATTAGGATAAGTTCCAGGTCTTAAAGAAATTGATCGTGATAGCTTAGGAAATTGGAAAAGATCTGAAGAGTATGCTGTTCTTAGCATTGTCAGTGCTGAAATTTTTGATTGAATTAGAAGAGTTTTAATGGCTTTTTTGTGGGCAAAAGAGACAATTTTGTTATGTCTTGGTTAAAGAATTACACTTTTTTTTTTAAGGCTTAATCTGTTGAAGCCAGCCAGACAAGTGCACATTATTAAAATAACTCCTGCGTTCCTCATTTGTATCAATCCAAGGCTTTCCAGTTACTGTGGAGCTATAAATCCACACATACACGGATTTTTTTTTTTGTATGGATAAGATTTATGTTATATATAGACAGAAGCACATTTAATGTAGAATTATAGTGAGACTTGTGCAATATACAGAAATAACCTGGTTCAGTTTTCTGCTTTACATTTAAAATTACTGTGTATAATAATTTTGTCAGTTTGCTCCTGTTTTGTCTGGCCTAATTTTGATCCTCAGAGAAGGGGAGAGAGGGGATTGAGCTACCAAAATGATATGCAGTACTGCCAGGTTTTCTAGAAATGTTAGGCTCGCTGTTAGTCTTTCACTACAAGAAACTAAATCTTCCTTTGATCAGAAGAGAGAATTAATTCAGTAATGTCAGCCTGAGCCCAAGCTGGCATTTGTCGTCATTGCAGAACCACCACCTAGTTTGACACTTTTTGCTTGCCTGATTTGAGAGCAATTTAGAGCTGAAATAACGGGTGTACTTTAGATCAAGATTTATATGTACAAGCAAGGCTCTACAAAGAGTTCGCCCGTAGCTGCTGGCACTCTGCCTAGGGCTGTGTAGGAATTGCCCTTACAGATCAGAGTGGGAGTCCATCTAACTCAAAGTTTGCTGCCTGACAGCTGCTTCAGAAGAGCAAAGAAAAAAGCCTGTGGCACATGGTTAAAGGATATCCTGCCCGTTGCCTACCATTAAGCCCTTATTAGCGGAGGCTAGCTTCAACTCTCCTGCAAGAAGACATTGCATCTCTTCTGGAATGCTTATAATGCCAGATATCTTGTATTCATGTTTATTATTTGATACTTTTGTATACTGTTTACCTGTTATTTTCAATTTCCTTCTCTTGCAGTTAGTTCTGTAGTTAATTCTGCATTGCATAAAAACCAACCAAACGAGCACTGATTCCTTTTGCGTTTTCAACTATTTTTCAATTTCATTCACTGCCACTTTGATCTCTGAGAGGGACTAGAAATTCCTAGTACATATTTCTTATGTAATTTATTCTTGTATCATCTTGTGGTTTGCGTGCTTTCATCCTTCTCTATACCTCCTGTGCTGTCCAGCCGTATAGCGATCAGAGAGGGGTCATACCAGATTGGAGCAGCGAAAACGATTCCTGGTCTGGCATGCAGCTTACCTCATGTACGCAACTCAAAAACAACAGCAGGACTCACTTGTATCTCTAAGGCAAGAAACTGCTTGTGCTCCGTTCAGTTCAATTAAAATAGACCATTCTGCCCGTTCCCTGCATCCTATTTTGTTGTGTGCACTGGTTTTGAGATGCAAAACACGTGAACTCTTCCTGCATAGTTCCACTTCCCGTGAGCAGGCATGGGACAAGGATATCGCGTGGGCATTTTCTCGTTGCAGAATAGACGTGTGCCTTGTGGATTTTTCTTTTAAGTAGTATCTTTCTCATCAATAGTGTATTACAAATGATTACTATTGGCAAGAGAAAATAAAGTTGAGGGGTGTAGAGTGTTCCTGCTACTGTTGGCAAAGTACAGTCAGTCAGTTGCTATAATTATTTTATACCATAAAGCACCTATATTGTCTAGCTTCACTGTTATTTTCTTATAGCTCAATTTGATTTATGGTACATATTAAGCTCTGTTGGAATGCCGCTATACATTAGTATGAACATAAATCTTTTTTTTTTTTGCACTAGACATTCCTGCTTACCCCAACTTGCCACTATTAAATTCTGCAATATCCTTTGCATGTATTTTCCAAGAGTCAAGCCGGTGGTGGCCAGCTACGTTTTGTTCTCATTAAAGGTGTTAAAACAGTGAAAGAGCCTATGCTTGAGCTCTGCTGCCCTGAGTGCATCTCAGCACATGATTGCCTAAGGCTTCTCTGGGCCTTTCTCCTCTATGAAAATGGAGGGGAAATGACAGTATACCAAACAGTTTATTGAGGGTTTTGTGGGGGTTTTTTTGACAATTGTTTATGTCCTGCCTACACTGCGTCTGAGTGACCATGCAGTAAAGACAAAAGGGTAACCTGGAAAACTTGAAAGCTTTAAAAGTAGTTGGAGAGGAAAAGCCTTTCGCATCTGGAGCAGAGGAGGAGGACAGGCTTAACAGACACATTTCCAGCTTCCTAATCGGCAGTAGCAGCATGCTGCTGCTAAACCAGCTTGGTTCTTTATTATTTACGGTTTACAAGTTATTTTAAAAGACCTTCATAATAATAGTCCCATTTCATTTCTGTCTTTTCTATAACCGCTTTTCCTCCACCACTTCATTTTCAACTCCAGCATTTCAATTGCATGGCACACCGAGAACTGCTGTTAGTTGCTATTTTATGGTGGAATACATTTATGCTCAGTAGCAAAAGAACATTGTGTGTAAATCTTAGGTGATATATTTTGTCTCACACATTGGTTTTGAATATGTTGTTTTTAAGAATGAATGGAGAGCGAGCGAGACGAATGCGGCATTAGGAGGATGTAGCAGCTTGGCCAAATCTATCACTGACTTTACTAAGTGACAGAGGCAACACCGAGGCAATCAGTGCAACTGTCTGCTGTGCCTGCCAAGTACCTACGAGTTATATTATGTGCCAAAAATACTTTCCACAGCTTGCCATGTATTTACCGCAATGACTTGAGTCAAATGCGGGTACTGGAGGAAAATATCAAGGAGTAAGAAAACCAGTTTGGTAGTTCAATGTGAAGCTGCTGCTTAGGAAAGGATCAAATTATGCTGATGGTTTATGGTGCTTTTGAACCTTTAAAAATATTAAACAGGAGATTAATGGTTTTCTGGCTTGACCTTCTTCTGCTTCAGTGTGAACTCCAAGCTCTTCTTGCGCTGATCATTTGGTCTCTTGTTGGCACTTCCTTACCACTTTAAGGAGTTTTCTTTTTCCCTTTCTTATATTATTTTTCCCCCTGCTCCTTATAATTGATTCTGTTTGGCTAAAAATAATATTAAAAATACCCTTATCCAGTTCTGATGTTGCCTTTCCTAATCCAAATGATTGAGAAAGTATTTTTCCTTTCTGTTCCCGGGCACCTTCCCCAAAGATTTATTACAGCCTGGGTTTAGTTTTGGCTGTAGTACAGAAAGCTTTTTTCAGTCTTTTATGATCTCCCTCACCTTTCTGGTTATGACAGTCCCCTGTTTCCTCCCCCTTCTACTTGCCCTTTGAAAATATGGACTGTTACTTTCTCCAGTATCACTGCTTCAGCAATTTCTGGTAGGTTTGCTTCTTTTCTTCTGCCATACCAGTGCTAGCCAAGAAATCAGTGTTTTCCCCTTTGCTAGCAACTGTCCTTCCTACTTCATAACTCTTGGCAGGGAGAAACTCATCCCAAATGTGACTATTCCCGGACCTGTAAGCTTCCTTTCCCCAGCTCTTTGCCAGAGGGGCCCAGCCTGACATCTGCGTCGGGGATGCTGCTCTTCAGACGCTTGGCGCTCTGTAGCAGCAGTCCCCAGCCTAAGCCTGGCAGCTCATAGGGAGGCTGTGCCTGGGCTCTGGAGACCCGTCCAACATGTGCAGAGTGGTGGGCGCTCCAGGCTCTGCCCGTTTGTCCTCACTAAGAGGAGCTGTGACAACTCCTGTGGGATTTGAGGTCTCTTCACCTGTCCCTGCTCCTAGACATCTTTGTTGCCATCTAGGATTTGCAAGCGAAGACAAAATGAAGTTGATTTGATTACAGTAAGAATTAAATACTTGGTAGGAGATTGGAAATAAAGTTGCAAGAAGACATTAACGTGACGTGCTGTTGCTGTCAGCTCAGTAACTGGCAAGTCCCTTTCAGGCTCTTGAGGGTGTCCTGCTGCTTTGCTGGCTGCGCCTACATCCCGGCGCATCCCCGCTGCCAAACCACGGGCTGAAGGGCTCGCAGCATCCTTGTTGCTTGCAAGGGACCCCCAGCTGTCATCTAATCAAACCGCCAGCTCTGAGCAGGTCCGGTTAAAGCAGAGAATGTAATTTAAGAAGCAAGAGTTACACAAACAGCTGATTAATATCACACCCTTGGCACTGCATAGAGATTAAACATGACAGTTAACTGGGATAAATGATGGGGCTCGGAGAAGGGGTTTTGATGAGCATAACACTCCCTTTGTGCTGATCGCTCATTCCAGGGGATACTGACGGAGAGTGGATGAGAAGTTGGTGGGGACGAGAAATCAGGAGAGCGTTAGGAGAACTCACTGAACTGGAAAATCAAAACCAAACTCCTGTTTGTGTTTTGTGTGTTATGTACTGTGTGCTAAGGAAATGGAAGGGACGATACAAATCAAGTGAAAAGCAAAGCAATGAGTCCCACATCTAACTATGGAAAAGTGTACGTTGTCTACCTTTTCTCTCTAGAGGGCCTCAAATAACACATCTGGATGCTGTAGATCAGTGGTAACAGTTCCACTGCGCTATCCTATTTACTCAGGGAAGGGTTGCGTGGGGCCACATGTATGAACTGTACACCTGGAAAACTTTATCATAAAGTATGGACCGTGGGCTATTTGGGTGCATGGCTGGGCTTTGATCCACATGTGGAAGAGTCCTTATTGCTGCTTTTGGGATAAAATCCCTATAAGCTGATGTCGCTGTTGTAGGCCCTCTCAATGTCTGAGATTTTGCTTTTGTTGCTTGCAGGATCCACTTATCGGCTTCTATTTCATTTGAATGTTATTTTTATTTGCATTAATCTTGACCCGCTTCCAACTTTTTCTTTCGCTTATTGCTTAAATTTGCAGGATTTCATAAAATGGAAAAAATACTGATCGATATCTGTGTCCACACATCATAGTCATATCTATATCATAACGTCAGGGCCATGTCATAACTGGGGATTGGTTTTGCTCCATTCCCAGGCATCTGCAGAGCGCACACGATGCGATACCAGTGCTTTCGTAAACAAAGCTTTGTGACTGAAATCAACCATACCGCACTTTCTAAATACACTTAGGGAATTGTGGAAGGAAATTACATTTGAATCCATTGACTCATCGTGATGTAATATAGAACCTATTTGGGTTTGAGCTTATTGTTTATTACAGAAATATAAAGGTAGTGTGTAAGATATAACCAGCACAAATTCAGTATAAACACAGGTAAGACCTTGTCAGAACTACTGAAAGAGAATGACATGATATTTGGAAATGAAGGAGTTCAGCCCACAAAATAACAGCTGCAAAGTTTTTATCTTTAATGTCCCCAGTTGTGTTGCAGTGAAAATGAAAATTTTGAGCAAGGAAACAATTTCAATTAACTGTGCTCAGTGTTCTGCAAGGAGTAACTGATTTGAATGAAATACCTGAAAATTACTAATAGTCTCCTTCAAATCTCGCATAAGGAAAAGAAATACTGCTTCTTCAGTGGAAAGGCACTGATAAGTACAAGGTAAGTTACCAAGGAAATATTCTTCAGTAGGGCTTGGGATGCCTTCTCCTGCTGAGCTGTGGGTGAGAGAAGTGTTTTAGCAGCCAGTTCTTCCATCTGTACTACAGCAGGCTGGCAGCCAGGGGTAGAGCTTGATCAACAGCCTCAAGGGGATATGGCTTACCAGCCAATGAGTAATCTGTTTGGCTGTTTTCTGTTTTGTAGATTGATTTTTTTTTTTTTTTTTTTAAACTGGAAATTGCCAAAGTAGCAGCCCACCTGCCAGCAGTCCAGCCTTTGCCAAATAATTTGTGCTGGCATCCAAATTATCTGGAAAGTCCAATTCAAAAAACAGAGCTGCAGGCAGGAGGAGAGGAGCATTGAAGACATTTTGAAACTGTTTCACTGACAGGAAAAGATTCCCCCCCCCCAAGGAATACAATTCTATGTGATTTCTGCCTCCTAGAAATGCGTAGTAGTTTCCTGCACAGCGTATGGCCTGCAGCAGGGGTGCAAAGCAGTGATTTAAGCAATCTGAGCCAAAGGAGGCCTTGATGGAAGCCCTCCAAGGAAAAATCCATGTACTTGCAGGCACACGAAGAGTGGATTGGATCGTTTGGTAGGCGGCCTTCCTTCCTCTGGAGTCTGTCTGTCCCCCAGCTGTATGGGCAGCAGGTTTCCACAGCATGCCAAGCTTTGGTTTACTGAGATAGTGCAGCTTAGAGTTGTATTAATTAACGAGAGAGCAGATTGAATTCTAGATGAACTAAGCATTTTTGCCAGACAGATGAGGTAAGAAATTGGGGTAACGAGAACGTGGATGTAGAGAGAGAAGTAAGAAATGATGTGGGAGATGGCAGCTGTAGCATCATCCAGCCAGCATGTGCTGCAGAAGCTGGGTTCTTCTGAAAAGCAGGAGATCCCGGGAGGCCAAGGACTGGAAAGCTTTGGCTTCAGTGGTGAAGGGAGTTCAGTCCTCTGTTACCTTTAAATGTCAGGAATTTTGTTCTGGTGATGCCATGAGTCCAAAACGTTTTTAGAGGATATGTCTTCTAGCAAATCCTAGACAGTCGATGCCTTGTAGTAAGCAATGCTATTGATGTCTTGTATTTCCTTTTTCACCCCTTTACATCAAAGCAGTAGCTTAAGGAACATATAAAAGAGAGAGGATGATGGCAACCAAGAAAGGTGAAGTGTCCGGGCAGAATTGTGAATTTGCATCGAGGTCTCCTGAACTGAATGGCGCTCTGGCTTTCAGGTGAAACATCTCCCTTGAACAGGTTCTGTGCCCATGTGATTCGGTATGGTAGTCTGCAGGCTACTGACTGTGTTTCAAACATCTTCTGTTCCTGTTTATTTTGGACAGAGCCAAAGGCCTTTTGGAGCTAGCAAGACCTAGTCTTTGGTACAAGATGTTTTCTAAATAAATAGCTAAGGCTCACGCTGTAGCAAACCTTCTTTGGCACACGAACAAAGTTTTATACGCCAGCTTGTACTAGCTTGGCAGAGTATACAATCTTGTGCAGTTGGGCTTAGCAAAACATTGTATTCGGACTCCGCAAAGAATATTTAAGTATGCGCTTAACTTCATTGCGATTTAGCAAATCACATAAGAACCTTAACGCTTTGTTCAGTGGCAGGCCGTAGTGCAGGAATTTAAATCATTTTCACAATCGGAGCCCATGTTGTTTCTTACTGAAAGAAGAAAAATGCCAACAGCAACTTCTGTTAATTCACGGTTATTCGGTTGTTACGCTAAATGTAGCCATTTCAAAAGACTTAGTACAAGAATACTGTAGTTGATGAAAAGTATCTTATACCTGAAATATGGAGAGCAAATAAGATATATGCTAAAGGGACATTTACTTCTGCAAGAATAGTGGTGTTTGGGTTGCAGTGGTTACCGTGTTCTTTTCCTTATTGCGTTGCTGGCTAACATAGTTATTGTTATACCAAAGGAGAATTGTCTAAAAGATGATGTATTATTGTATGTTCATTTTGGCGAACAAAGTTGTTTTTAATGGTTTCTTTTGTTTGCATGAATTTATAGAGTGCACTTTACCAACATTTCCAATTGCACTCTGTATTGGGTAGTTTTCTTTCAGTGTGTTTCATTTGTATGCCAGCATTGCTTACAAATAGTATATCTTGTGCCTTACTACTCATTATAGGATCATTTTTAAGATTTGGCATTTTCATTACTTTTTTGTGTGTTGTTTTTTTTCTTTTCCGTTTGGCATAATTATGTGCTCATGATTATTACCTGCATAAGTCAGCTAAGCATTTCTTTGTGTGAATGTTAATCTTTCTCAATTCTTCACCCACTAAGTGTGAAGTTAATAGTATTGCTAACTGGTTTCTGTGAGGCTGCATGCTGAAGAACATTTCACATTAACGGGGTAATTGAAACTGTAGCTAATGTATTGGTCAGAGTTGGTAAGCTTTCTAAAGGCTTCTTGCAGTGATCTTATAGAGAGGTCCTGTGGCAATTATCTTAAAGAATAGACCACGTATTTAGTGAGCTATTCAGACTAGAAATTCAGTGTTTTACGTGCTGTTTGGGGTACTGATTCCATCGCCCTGCCTCTTTTGGACATTGGAAGGACTATTGGTGGAGTAAAGTCTTATGCAAGCAAAATAAAAGGCATCATGATTTTTATTTTGTCCTGTTATGAACGTTTCTTATGATTCAGTGTATGGGTCATGCATGCATCCTGTGGGCATATTTTGGTTTACATCTCTCTGCAACTGGAGTATTTTTTAAGGTTTGTCAAATGTAAAAGTTTACGACTTAACAGAGAATATTCAAAATCCTTACATTTAAACTAATTATTTTTACCCACCTGTTTTTAAATTGAAGGGATAAGTTTGCTGCTGCATTACTAAGGATGAATTTGGCTTTCCGTATAACATCTGTGTTCTCTCTGTCTCTCTCTTTTAGCTGTCTGCATAAGCCAGTTGTCTGAAATTTTGCATGGCTTTGAGTTTTTCCCCTTGGGGAAGCTGGGGAAAATGAGAAAGAGGTACAATCTGTCCCTCTTAAAGTCAGCGGCAAAACTCTTGTTGTAATAGCGCAATATCATTCTAACCTCTGTGCTGATTCTTTTAGAAGATAGAGCAAATTGGTTGACATGGAGATTGCAAATTGTTTTGATAGATTTTTATAAACTAAACCCTCACTCATTACATGAGCCTGAATCACTGGAGGCAGTAGCGTGGAAAAAAAATGGGATGTTGTCCTCAACTTTTCTTTTAGAACAAACCTTTAAACCAAGAAAACCTGTGGAATGAAATGGATGCCTGTTCAACTGTCCAGCTGTGGGCTTTTACCCCAGACCTCTGCCACGTGAATGACTAGAATAACCCACAGGCTGGTGGGTGGGGAGAGGATGGCAGGGGGAGCCTCAGACATGGAGGCAGGGAAACAGGGAGAAAAACACTATAAAATGACCTTGGATGGTTCCCTGCCAAAATTGTTTTTTGTTTTGTTTTCAAATTTAGTTTTGAGTTTCTTTAAGCTCTATCCAGGGAAGTTTTTAAAGCAAGATGCAGTATCTTTCCAGAAATCTCTCCTGGAAAGCTACAGTTACTGAGCACATAATAAATATTACTTTAAAAAGTACTATGGATGTGTTGCAGTATGGTCAGAATACATTACTATAGTGGTTATTTCTGCGTTTGGGCTGCTGTAAACTTTATACAAGTAATTTGCCTTGAGGGCAGGGAAAAAGGAAGAAATTCAAATGTGTGGTTACTTTAGCAACTATGGTTTGAACATGGTCCCATGAAACTCCATAGTTTATTTTATGCTGTGGATGCTATATGGATCAGTGCCCAAAGTGTCTCAGTGCTTCCTTTTGGCGTCCCATGTGCATACTGAACCGGGGCGGGCTCCGGGGAGCTTTGCACAGAGGAACCTCAAGGATTGCAGCGGTGCCCAGTCCTGTTTTGTCAGAGGAGCGTACAGAATCATTGCAGCAATCATGATACTAATCCAGCTCTTCAGCGTGGTAGCATGTTTTGCTTAACTTCATAAAACAAAAAATAATAATAATGTTAGGCATGTGCAGCCATTTCTCAGTGAGCAATAAAGAAAATAAAAACTTCTAGACCCTGGGTGTTGCCAGGAGGAAAGAGAATCGGCATTATCTGTGCATGGGCAGAGGCAGAGCCACATGGTATCACGTGAGGATGCGAAGGGTTTCCATTCTCTCTGCAGCTTTTCTCCATAGTCTGAATCAAAAAAGGAGACGGTAGCAGTAGGAGCCGGTATTAGTCACAGTATGGACTCCAGAATACTATATTTTGAGTAAGGACCAAACAATTACAAGTCCGACTACTTCTGCCCCATAGGAAAAAAAAAAAAATCAATACTTTCAATCAACCAAAAATAGCCCCAGTAATCCCCTTACACTTTCTCCTAGCCACAAAGAGCTAGCACCTAGCAAGGCCAGAGCTCTACCAGTACCTCTAGAAGCACACTGAACATGACTTTGTTGTGACCATAACAAATTCAGTCCTAATCCTGTTAACGTTCTCCACAGTCTGGATTGATGGCTGGAAGACAAATAGTCACAGTCATTAGGCGGACCCTGAATGGAGAATTTTGATCAACGCTTATATGCATTATGTTAAGAGTAATGAAAGATTTCTTTGTCATCACTGCAGTTCCCAGTTGGACCTCCAAATACTTGTTTTCAGGATTTCTCCTCCCCCTTTATAAAGATCTGCTTTCAAGAAGTCCCTTTGGAGGAGCTCAGAAAATGTGAGCAACAAGTAGTTATTAACTGATTTTCTTGATGGTGAATGCACATACCAGTTTTGGCACTGCAGACACTGTGTCTTTTGTCTGTCAGTTCCTACAAAACAGAAATTCGTCTTTACATTAAGCTTAGCAAAGTTTCTTTGACGTGTGATTTCCAAATTTCATTGAGACAACACCTCAGATCTGGGCTTGGGATGGGAAAACTAAGATTTGGAGTTGTTTTTGCAGTTCTGGTAAAATAGTGTCTTTCACTTTATTGCAGCAGCTTGTCCCGTCAAGGTCAAGAAAGCTTACTGCTTGCTGGTTGTTAGCATATCAACTTGCAGCAGAGCTGAAAGGTAATCTTACGGCTCAATGGGGATTTTACAAGATATTTACAGTATTTTAAGGCAGTTATCAGGAAGAAGTATATGTTTAAAAGAGAAAGGTGTTCAGGGACAAAAATTGGAAAAGGTAAAAAAACATCTGTGCTCCTTAACCAGATGCTATTTATTTTTCTTTAACTAGTTGTCTTCATCAAATTCAATATGAATTTATTTGGAGGGGGAAGGGAAGAATACTTAGAGACAACACTATTGGTAGGGTAACATGAAGTTTAAGGCCTCAAAGTCCAGAATTTCCATCCATTTTTCACTCTTCGGCTTCTGTTCTGCATCAACTTTCCTTCACTCTCGCAGGCATCCTTTTGAAGAGCTAATTTTATTCCTAGACTTAGCAAAAAAGCAACCGGGATTGTATCTGCTGGCAGATCTTGCATTAATAAGGGTGTTTTCTGCTGCAGAATGTTACTGGTGCAGTCAGGTACCCCAGAAGCCACAGGCAGCTGCATGTTCCACTGTACGCTCAACCCCCCCCCAAAAAAACCTCGGAGCAATTATCCAGCAAGAGCTTTACAGGCTGTGCACCAGTTCTTACTTTCTGCAGTTAATAAGTATGCTAACTGAATAACGAATCCTGGATCCATTGTGGATATTAATGAATATGTCGTCCCCTAAGATGAATTAGGGTGGCAATCTAAAAGGATCCCAGCAGAATATTGTAAGTTAAAGTTGATACAAAAAGAACTGATAATAATGGTATGCACACTCTTGTCTTTCTCCTGTCAACTTTCCAGCCTGAGAAAACTGTACATTTAATTATTTATACTACATTTACCTTGTATTTAACTTTTTCGTTTTATTATTGACCAAAGCATTGCTGATATTTAAAGAAAACCTAATAGCTGATTGTATCCTTACTTGATAAGATCTTTGTTGTAAAACTATGTATCTTGCAGATCTCTGGTGGTGTTGAACGTATATGTAAGGTGAAAAATGTGCTCTATTAGAAGCATGGTTTTATATGCACACACATACATATATAAAAATAACATATATCATTGTTAATAATATATAATTGTTATTGTCTATAGAAATTTATATTATTTCATTAACAATGGGCAGTGGTATACTGGTAAATTAAGTCAGAGCAAGATGTACCGTAACTGTTTTCTTGCTAGCATGATGTGTAATGTTTATATAAAATAACAATTATATAATATATTATTAACAATGATATATAATCAGCAACTGAAATTTAAAATAACAATTATATTATTAACAAAGATATATAGTTATTGCTATATATATATATGGGAACAGTTCAGAAGAACAGAACTTTATTTTTGCAAGATGAAGGCTAGAAAAGGCAAATGTTTGATGTTTATGCTGAGTTAATTTGAAGGCATCTAGTTACAGGTGAGGCTTTGTGATCACTAATAATCTCTTTGATTACTTAGTCCTTTTGTTATTGTACTTCTGCATGTTATTTTTTTCGTGTTTGTCAAACACGCTTCTGACTTTTACTTGAAAACTTTTTTAATCCTCTTAACTTCTTAAAGACGACCCTTCATTTTCTGCTTCTTACTTCAACTACTTGCTGGAAGAGCATAGAGAATATGGAGTTAGATTCTCCACTGTGCAGATGGTGTTGTATCTCCCATTTACTTCTGAGGGACTTCAGCTGACTTTATTAAATAATAGCAACAGCTAAGGTCTTCTGCAGAGACACCCCTCTTCCCCCAAGTCCAAAAAGCTTGCTTTTTCTCCAAAACAAAGATGGGATCTTTTGGAAAATAAACTTGGAAGCCTTAGTCATCATCTCGTGGTGTAAGGAGTGGTTTGATGGGTTTTCAATAGACAAGAGATTGAGAACAGAAAGGCTGATATGCTAGCAGATTAGTCAAAGATGCACTAAGAATACAGAACAGGTTTGTTACTCCCAGTTAAAATCTCAGATATGATACTTTCAGCAAAGGGAGAGACTGGTCTACAGCAATCTGTCACAGCTAAAGACATGTGGGATCTTGACAGCCAATATCACAATTGCTCAAAAAGTTACCCTGGTAACTATAAAATCCTTCCAGAAGATGCCCAGTCTCTCTGTGGATCAGCTGGGGAAATAGGATCTCTCTTTTTGAGGTTCCCTTTTCAAACAGTTCAGGCAAATCCCAGCCTCTAAACTGCAATTGCATACATTTTTAAGGCTTTGCTGGGCTCCTGTCCTAGAACTTATTTTGGTATCTTTTTAGCTGCCTATTTTCTAGCTTTACAGTTAACTATGAGCTGCGGCAAGCAAACCACAATAACAACTCTCTTGCTTGTTAGTCATGTCCATCCTGCGCCCTTTGGAGACAAAAGGAATGTACACGTCACTTCCCCATTTTGGATAATGAGGTTTTTCTGCCAGCGTATTCACCACCAGACACCCCTCTGGCTGGTACAGCTGCAATCTGTGCGGGCTGGCACGCGAGGGCTTTGTCATAAGATCTCTGGTGTGTGGGTCTTGCTTCCAGGAAAATGACGTATGGGGTCTTTTTTCTCTCCCTGTAATTAAATCAGCCCATGATGATGATTGCGTTATTGGCCTGAATGAAGAAAATCCATCTTCTAGCGGGTTGGTAAGGTAGCAGGAATGATTTGTGTTGTCCTAGGTATGAACCAGGAAAAAAACCTCATGAATTTGGGGCAGCAGTAGACTGGCAAATTAAGTCAGAGCAAGCTTC
Source organism: Theristicus caerulescens (assembly GCA_020745775.1). Taxonomy (NCBI): domain Eukaryota; kingdom Metazoa; phylum Chordata; class Aves; order Pelecaniformes; family Threskiornithidae; genus Theristicus; species Theristicus caerulescens. Next base: position 119,796,442 of record CM036561.1, on the reverse strand, counting down.
GGCATAACTATTTTCTTGGTAACATCCAAATGGCAATGACAGAGGTGGTAGAAGAAAGGTAACTCGTGTAACCATCTTTAGAGAAGGGACAACTTAGATTAAGCTACCTCTAAAAATAGTTCCAAGAAGTAACCTACAAAAATAGGTTAATTAAATAGTGAATGGGCATTGGGAGAACAGACAGGGACTAATGTGATCATTAAGTTGACTCTCTGCTAAATTTATTCAGTAGCAGAATTCATTTTTTTTTTTCCCCCCAAGGTTAAAAAATGATAATTTGGGAGTCCAGAGAGTTGTAGGTCAGCTGATGTGAATCCCTGTCCCCCTTCACTCCCCAGCACAGTGTCTTTTGGGATGGTAACTGTATATATGTATTTTTTTAATAATAGTACTTTGCACAATTATAATTGTAGGGATTTCTGATTGCTATAATAATTTTAAAAACGGATATATCTGTTGTTATATGGGAAGTTATGTCATATGACAGACTGCAAAGATGGGTCTGGTGAATCCCGCTGTGTCTGTAACTCAAAACAATGGGAAAATACTTTGGGAGGAATGTCAACAGTTTGGAGTTATTCCCATTTTACCCTATGCATTGTTAGTTTTCCTGAGGTATTTTGCTTTTTTGAAATAGTTGAAGCTGGAGGATGTCAATGGATATGAAGCCTGTAAACTTCAGCTGCTGATAAAAGATTAATGATTTTTATGCCAGTTGTTATATTTAAACCCATGACTAGCAGATCAGATGAGGGAAGTGCAGTACCATCAAGCCCAGACAGCCCAACCTTGCTGAACTCAAAGGAAAGAGGAGAACAGCAGGAGATAAATAATCATTTTGCCAATTTTTTCTCAGCTTGTTTTTATTGACATCTTCTGATTTTCACTGTGACCCAGTCAGCAGCACATCGGCTTCGGCTGTGCCGTATCAGCTGGCTGTGTGGTGCACCTACCCTGCAAGGGAAATGCTTGTCGATGGTACATTTATGTGTTGTTCCCATACCTAAAGCTGAAGAACATGTCTGTTGTAAGAAAGCTCTCTTACTGGTCTTCTAACTGGCCGCAACTCCCACAAGGAGGAGTAGAAGGAATAACTAGAGTTTGGTGACTGATGATACTCAGTGTTGTAGTTCAGGACCCAGTGAAGCCTGGGAGAATTGCTTAATGCCTCCCGGGCAGGGACAGAGGGGGAAAGCTTTATAGCATGGGGCTTCATAACCAGAGATGCAAAAGAGATGTTGCAGGTGAGCTTAACCTGCAGAGATGATGTTCTCCCGAAACCTTGTTTTTCTTTTACTTAATATTGTTAAAAAGGGAGAAGTGCTATTTGTAAATGCAGGTGGTGACTGTACGGTGGTAGACTTGGATGTGGTTGATGAGGAGAGCTGGAAAAAAACTTGTGGGTGTGACCAAAAGTGGAAACAGGCAGATGGGACTTTTTGGCCGTAGGGTTTACCAGAGTGGCATGGGGGTTGTGTGGAGAACATCTGATAGTCATCTCTCTGGCAGAAGCCATCGTGCTCCATCGCTGTGTCACCTTTTAGTCCTTGGCCTGTGACTCTGGCTGTTTCTTTAGGACAGGAGCCCCCATCTGCCATGGCGTAAGAGCCAATCCCCGGCTCCAGCCTTGGCTGACTCTTTGCAGGCATGGGGACTGCTGAGCTGAGAAGCTGCCTGCGGCTGTCTGTTTCTGCTTTGTTAGGGAAACAGGATTTTAATGTGTGGGGTTTTTTGTAAGCTAACAAGATTATGTTAATGATGTACCTGATTCATGTTGCTGATTTATTACATCATGAAAATGACTCTATGAAGCCCCATCCTTGGGCTGATCTGTGAGGGCAGACTGCTGAGAGCAAGGGCTCTCTGAAAAAGCTGCTCGTCTTGCTACTTTCAAAATATCTAAGCTCGGAAGACTCTTTCACAGGTAGAGCACACAAGGCTATTTCTGCACTGCATGAAGTTCGATTAGCAGAGTACAGTTAGTGTGGGAAACTTCCAAAAGGTTATTAGTGGTCTTTCCCAGAAAGAAACAGTGAAGGAGAAAATCTACAAGCATTTGTTTGATGAAATATATTCCAGCTGTGGTAATTAGATCCCAGTAGGATTAGTTCTGGGGTTTTTTTTTTATTTGTCTCCAACCAAAAGCTGATATACAGTAAGATGTCCTCACTTCAAGGAGGCAAATAGAAATGGAATATTTAATAAAGATCAGGGTAGCAAAAACAAATGCAATTTAATTTTGCACTTGGGAGCATACCAAAATGCAAATTAATCCTAAAGTTTCTTGCCTCTGTGTTCTGTTAACAGGTGAGAAGATTTTTGCCTTTTTTTTTTCTTTTTGTAAATAGCTGAATGCTTTCTTTAATGCTCTGTAACCAGACATCGTCTGACCAAAAGCATGTCTCACCATGAGGGTTGCTTGTATTACGCTGTTCAATACAGAAGGCAGGTAATGTGACTACCATCTATGAGCAGCTGATGGACATTGAGTTTTACTATTGAAGTAACAGGAAAGTTGTAGAGCTTCACAGATACCGTGGAAGATGTATCTGATAAACTGGTTTACTGGTGTTAGAAATCAGCAGAAATACCAAAATTCCAGCCCGTGTTGTACAAGCTGCTGCTTGACAAGCAACGGGAACTGGGCATCTGGAAGTGGGACTTCACACCAGTAGAGAAGCAAATCCTTGAGGAGGTAACATGGGTGAAGCACGTGTGTGTATGGAGCTGAAATTCTTGTTAAATTGTTGGAGAAAAACTATTGCTTTTAGGAGAAGTTTAGCAGAGTGACTTGTTTCTTGTGCCTTTCTGTTTCTCAGCTATTTGTGTCTCGTGAATTCACTTTTGCTCTGGAAATCATATCCTTTTGAAAATAGTTTTTGGAGTAAACATTTCAAAATTGTAAAGAAATCATTTATTTCAGCAGCAGAAAATGGGAAAGCTGGCTGTTGTTAGGAGGCAGCTGTATAAGGTACGCTGAGTGAGCAGAGCCGAGAGCCTGAGCAGCGTTGCTGTTATTTGAAGGCTGCCGGCAGCCTGAGCATCTCGGACTCTGCGATACAGCCAGGTTTCGTGAGCCAGGTAGTGTTGGGTCAGTGCTCAGACTGTGAGTCTGGAAACAAAACCTGGGGCTCAGCAAGAAGCGTGTTTCCTCCGTGTCGCCGCTGTCAGAACACGAGCACAGATTTCATTTCATCGCTGCTGGGAGCAGAGGAGTTGGCTGGACCAGCGATGGAGCAGTGCAGTCGTGTGATGCGCTGCGGGGTTGCCTTCTGGGTCAGCCAAGCTGAGGGACAGGTGTGTGCTTGTTCCAAAATTTGTTCTTCTGATCTACCTCTAAAAGGCTGGATGTAAGGGGAGCTCGTCAGTGATCAAAAGAAATGTACAGATTTCTCCCCAGTTGTAACAAATCTCTAGTAAAAAAAAAAAGGGGGGGGGAATGAGTCAGGCAGCTATATGTCTAACTCTGATACTGATTTTTTTTTTTTCACCTGTGAATACCCCACACTAGGAAATCAAGTTGCTTCTATTTCAACTGTGGTTTGATGATACAGTAAATCTATTTGGGGGCTCTCACTGCTGCGGTAAGGCTGCCACAGCCATGTGGTGAGCAACACTGCTGGCATAAAATCATTACGCTGGCTCAATTTTGAAAACCTTGTCATATTAGGTGTTACCTCTCTGCACCTCACTAATTTTATGCTGGATTAAAGTCCGTCTGCTGTAGTATAGCCAGCTTAGAGCCAACATAAACTTGGTATATGGCGTTTTGGCTCCTGCAGCTGCAATGCAGTCATGAGTCCATCTGAATCCCGGTCCAGTTTATAGCGCTGATGGATCCAGACATTCACAAAGCCTTTCTAGTGAGTGTCGCGTGGTCACAGGTGTGGTTTGGAGAGTCAGGAAGGCCCAGGAAGCTGAGGCACACCCTGCAAACGATGCTTAAAATGACCCAGTTCATGCTGATGACTTGAATTGCGCTTTTTATGAGCTGAACGAGGTAGAGCTCCGCAGGAGGAAATGCACTAATCATTAAACTGTAAAAAATATATGCAAGGAAGAGTAAATGAATGGAAAACTAGATGAACAGTCTTAATTCTAGAGTTCTGTGATTTTTGAATGTCTGCATTGGCAGCCCTAAAAAAAAAGATTTTTTTTTTTTTTAAAAAAAACCCTATCTTTATATGCAGAGCTTTATTACATTAGTTCCCAGGAACTAAATGGTCTAATTGGTAGCTCAGAGAGCTTATCTTTCTAAAAATGTACATGAGAGAGAGATGGCTGAATAAAAATTGTTTTGTTTGCTGAAGGAAATGCTTTGCAAGCTTCAAATACACTTCCCTGACACTTGTTTCCCCCGCTCTCTTTAATGTCATGGCATGCTCTATAGCAAAGCTTGTTTATATGTAAATAGTTCCTTGTTGGAGAAATCGGCTTAGTCGAGAATATGCAGCAGCCTTCCCTGAACTTGCAGGTTTTACAAGGCCAATAAAATCTCTTATCATGGTATGTGGCAGATAGGTTCATTTGAGTGCATATTTGTAATATTTAAATCCTTGGAAATGTTGACTTTTTTCTCCCCCCTCCCTTCAATAAGGGACTACTTGAGACAGTACCTCACTGGGAAAATTGCTCCTAGATTAGGGTAGGTTTTTCTGTAGGGTATCCAAATGTGCAACAACATTGGTGTGTTTTATTATCCCACTCTGTTTTAACAAAATGTTAGCTGGCTGTCCTTAAATTTTGGTTGAATACAGAGCAATGCCTACATGAAGCTGATTTTCACATAGTATGCATCATCCACTTTCCACTTTGTTTCTTCCTCAAGAAGAAACTGTTGGGAAAGAAGTGAATATACTGGCGAGATTGAAAATCATGTTTTCTGTGGCTAAACTACCGCCATGTATTTGATGTATGTGAAATGAACGTGGTATCAACACAAAGGCAGCTACAGTAAAATGTTTCAGTGGTGTCAGAAACTGAATACACTGTGTAGGCGCAGCCATTGGCAGTCCCACGTGTGACAGGATTGGCTTTGTCCCCACAACAGGAACAATGACGGAGGAGAACATGCGCTCCTATTATTTTTATTTGAGCAGATGACTCTTTCTACTATGTAACAGCCAATGTTGCAAAACTTGAGCACTTAAGGCTTCAACACAGCAGCCTCAATGTCAGGAGAAGCGAGTACTGGGAACGCTGCCCTTCTGCATCCCCAGTCGTTGCGGTGCTGATCCTGCAGCCTCTTCCATTTTGGCAAAGGTCTGGGGTCCCTCTCCGAGTGCCGCATTGCCTTCCAGCGCTAGACTCTGAGCACAGTCTGTGTAAAATACACTGCCAGTAGCAGGTCCCTGTCACATATGGATCCTTTCCCTTCCTGGCTTGTGCAGTAAGAGGTTGTTGGGGCTTTTTTTTGTTTGGTTGGTTTTTTGTTTTTTTTTTTAAGGCAAAGAGTTGCCTTATTCTAGTTAATGATGACAAAACTCGATCAGTTTATGCTGTGTTTCTCATAGCAATTCATAACCTGGGCTTGGGATTTAGACCATTATATATGGATTTCATGGCAAAGTGTGGCATCTAGGTTGTGGTGAAACGTATTGTCTATCAGCTTTTTTGTGGAGTAAAATTTATTTATTTACTAGTTTCCTTTTGCATTTAATTAATTAGAACCAGAGTAAGTAAATGTTGTCTTTTTTTTTTGGCTTAAAATACAAAAGAATGGACCTTCCTGCCCTTCAAGAAGTGAGGTAAATTATTTTGCAGCAGAAAAACACTGAAGTTGTGCTGTAACTTGAATTATTAATTGACAGTAAAATTTCTTCCACTGTTAAAGTAGATTTGGAAATTAGAGATGATACTGAGAAAAAATATTAATTTCAGTTTTGCATACAACCATCTACTAAATCTGGGCTAATATACATCATCTGTCTTTTTTTGGGGTAGTTATTTCACAACCATAAGGAAAAATAGGGAAACTATTGGGTTTGGCCATTGCTTTTTGGATATAATTCACTTGAGAATTAACTTAAAAATGATCAGGGGAAGCTATTAATTACCGTAGTAAGAGCTTGTGTTGTTTTTTAATGGAAACTGGTAACACAGCAAACGCTCGCCTGTCTTTGGAGGTGCTTTATACCTGCACAGGAGAGTTTGCAATGCTGAGTAAATTTGACCAGCTGTCATGTTTGGAAAGGTGCAGGGAGCATTGGGCCAGTCCATGGGCACTGCTCGCTGGGCTTTAAAGGTAATGGTTAAAATTAAAAAGAAAAAAGCCCAAAGAACTCCTCCCATCAACTTCAAAAGAGCAAAGACTACCTTTGCGGACTGATCCATAAGCATTTAGGCACGAGCAGGCTTTGAGGCTCGTTCTTTGTATAACCAACATGTGGAGGAAAACATAGCAAGCACTCTAGGAAGTTCAAAGTGTTCTGGAATAACCATGAACACACAGAATTTCAGCAACTTCAGCTGCATAATGCAGTGGTTCAGCTGGATTTGTGTATCACCAGGAGGGAGATGGTCAAAATGTAGCTTAGCAAGGGTATGGCTGGTGCACATTCAGTGTGATTTGCAAGTTCTTAAAAGTATAAAATACTTTGGGTTGCAGAATTACACAATAATTAATGATGTTTTGAGAATATAAACATTTATGATAGTTAAAAAGGAAATGTCATGTAGCTCACAGTGAAGTTTGCACAAGGAAACAAGTAAAACTTGAAACAAGGCATCTTTTTCCCTTACATGCTTCTAATTATATTCTTACACGCTTCTAATTATATTGCTTTCTGGGAATTTCCTAAAAAGCTTTGAGTTGGGGATGGACTCTTTCCCTCCTCCTCCTCTTATTTATCCACACAGCTACATGTAGTGAGGTAAATTATTTTGCAGGAGGGACGTGCTAGCATTTTACGAAGTAGGTTCGCTACTTGTTTATTCTTTGAGTTTTTGCATTAAGATAAAATACTGATAGATTTATGGTTTATGATGTCTGCAATTGCAGCCAAATGCTCTCTGAATCTCTTTGATCTGACAAGTGTTCTTAGAGTAAGACTTGTATCCTCATCAGCTTTCGCCTTCTACCCTCCATCATCCCCCAGTTTTCCGTAATTGGGCATAATATTACAATTCCCAGAAAGACTTTTCTGAAAACAACAATCCATTACAGGTGTCCTGTAGCAGACTCTTCACTATCCTAAACTATGGCACAGCCATGTCCTGGAAGCTCTCAGGGCTTGGGACCCCATGAAGGAGTATTGCAGCTGCAGGGATGGACATACGAGAAGTCACTACAATTTGCCAGATCACAAATAGCTTTTCTCTGAGTCCTGTTATGGAGTTGGCCACTTTCTGTTTCATACCATAATGTTAGACTTATGGCTATACTTGTTCTAATACAGTAAAACGTATTAGTGTTGATGTTAATTACGGGTGAAGTGGCAGCCAAAATCCTGAATTATATTAAAGTGGGTTTAGCTTAATCTGTATATTTTAATGTTCTGCTTTTTAGTTCATAAAGAATTTATGGGTTGTCTTTAATGACCCCAGTAGTTGAAGAGACCAAATCAGTCACAGCCGATGCTTTTTTATTGCTGGTGTATTTAAGGTTGCTGTGTAAAGACCCGGAGCCCACTGAAGAGGTAGCATTAGCTGTCATGATTTGAAGTAGGCTCAGTGTAACACCAGGTTATGTTTTGTCAAGTTTTTTTAGATGCTGATGTATAAGGAAAAGGTTTTAAGGAATAATTTGAAGGGGAGAAATAAGACAGCTTTGTGCCTCACTTGTGGTGCTTTGTTGGTAGTCAGCCCAATTGCCCCAAATATATTCCATGTACAGCTTAAAACACGGTATTTTGATATAGCATTTAATCAGTGTGCCACTATTTTTCTGAGTGGTGCTTACTGTCATAACATTTATAAAAGAACATCTTTTCTTCTTAAGAAGAAAAGCCAAAGACCTTCACCAGTGCTCTCCAACCTGCGGCCACAGGATCGAGCAAGCTGAAGCCAGGGTTGCTGTCGCGGTAGTCCGGATGCCGGGGAAAGCAATGGCTGATGTTGCTACGGACTAACAAAGGTCAGGGACCACTGCTCAATAACATGTAGCATTCAAGCTATTTCTCTCGTTTATTTTTAGAACAGGTCAAAACTTGACTGAAATGTTATGTGTATTGGCCTCCCTCTTTTCTGTTCGCTTCCACTTGCACTTAGTATTGCTATTTTTGCCCAGCTCTACCTATCTGTCCTGGGCAGCGTGTGCCCCCCTTCACCGAGCTGAGGGTGGAAGTCTTGACTGTCTTGTCTGGCAGCCCCAGACATAGTCTCCTGCTTTATTTCTGGCACCAACTAGACTAGGAAGGCTTGTGCTGCAATGACAGCCTCCCTTTCATTGCCAGGTATTGGTGAAAAAATAAGCAGCATTGTTTATTGTCAATAGACCAAAAAAAAAAAAAATCATGAGATGGAGAAGTTGATAGCCTTTGGAAGTTATGGATTAAAAATCAATTAGCAGATGAGAAATGAATACAAAGAATAAAAAAAGCCATTCTCTTGATGAAAGAGGTTAACAGTAGTATTAGGGGGAGCAGTGTCAGGACCAGTTTTGCTCCATATATTTAATACTGTTTCCAGCCATGCAGTAAAGAGGGCTATAATTTGCTGATGACTCAGAATGACTGACTTACATATAAACTTCAAAGACTTTAGATAAAAATTGCAGAATCCACAATGGAATCATGAAAATTACGAAAACACGGATGGGTTCTTAATTAGTTGTAACTCCTTGGGGAAGAATTTTCTGAAAGTGATTTTGGATGACTTCTTGAAAACAGTGCTGGCTGGAAAGGCAAATAAAATGCTCAGCTCTTAAGATGTGGCCAGGGATGATATTTTTTAGGGGCATGTATAATGCAAATCCTGCTATCAGGTGGAACACTCACAAAAAAAAAAAGATATAGCAGAAGTAGTAAAGATCTGTCTAAATATTTAAAATATTATGTCAGTTGGTGTATTCAGTATGTGCATGAAAGGTGAGTATAAAATATGTCTCTTCCTCGTGTTTATTTTGTCATAAAGCAAGAGGGCACTAATAATGTAAAGTGATGTAGTGTTTTACTTTCCCGATTCGGAGAGCTGTCCACTGTGCAGGGATGAAGTCCTTCCTAAACCCTCCCACAGCAGCGCATTGGCAAGAAGCAGTGAAGACCAAAGAGAGGCTGGTGTCCGGCCAACGTGTGCCGCTCTCCTTGACCGTCAGTGGCGTGCCGACGGCTCCGTGAGCTGCATATGCCTGAGCCAGCCGTCGGCTCAATGATCCATGCATGCTGTTTGCTGCTCTAGTGGCTCTCCTCCTATTTGGCAATTATTGCTGTTCTGATGTAATTTGTTATTTTCACCCCTCCTTTTGCCAGCTTGTCCATAATTTTCTCGATAGCTATGCAGAAAGTTTGTTGAAGACTGTATGAATGGCCTGGATCAGGCCAAAGGTCCGTCTCATTGGATGCCCTGCCTTTGCGTTGGCCGAGAGCTGATGCTTAGTGTGGAGTGTAAGGACAGGGCAAGCATTTAATGGCAGTCGTTAGAATGCTTTCCTAGCCCCGGCTTTTCATCACTCAGGGACTTTATGATCCAGAAATTTTATCTTCATGCTTTAAAACCCTCATTGGCTTTTTTCTAGGTGAATTGGTAATATTGATTTTCAACTCCCATAAACTTTTCTTTTGGCATCCACTCTGCTTCATGTGAAGAAGCATCTCCTTTTGTTTGTTTTGAACTTGCAACATGCTGGTTTCATTTGATATCCCCTATTTCTTTTGTCCACCTGCAAGTTTGATTTGAAGGATCCTTAGTTCTTATTGTTGTAACATAATGTACTGTCACTGTGTGCCATGCTATAACAACACAGCTTTATGATGTTGGTCATTTCATTGTAGGGTTTTGCTGATGTGTAAAGGGGACAATGCATCTGCTTTAGCTGAAGAGGTTTTTTGTTTAATTTTTTTTAACTTCAGCGTTTGGTTTTTTAATATAGAATTAGAGTCTTGATAATCTGTTAAGTTTAATGTAGTGTTACTTAGTGCTATATTGCAAATGATTTAGCATTTTAATTCAAGTCTACAATGTGATTATTATCCAAATATATTTCTTCTCTCACAACTGGGTAGGCCTTGACTATAATAGTAATTTTGGAATATTACTTTATTCTTGAACTGATGATTAATAATTTCAGCTTTTAGGGAAATAAACACTTCGTGGATGTGTCTCCATCTACTGGAAGAATACTCAAAAAGACCTACACGTTTTGCCCATATATAATCTCCTCTTTGCTAGCTAACATGGCAGTAATTTAGAAGACATGGGTGGTAGGTCTGTCAGATGTGGGTGGCAGATGAATGAGTCCCAGGTGGGGAGAGTAGGGCTTGAGGGGGGAGAGGCAGAAAGGGACAGAGAGATGCTCTTTCCGAAGTAGAATGTGCAAAAGGTCAGAGAAAGCGTGGCAATGCCTGTACGAATAAAAAAATAAACCAATAAAATCCCTTAACCAGTTAAAGGAACATTTAAAGGACTGGCAAAACAGATGGTGCATAAGTTGAAGCTGTACAGGAGCAACTTACCTTCTGCGGCAATTTCAGCAAGACAGTTATTTCCGTGGTTGTTACTCTATCATTCAATCACAACATGCAATTACTATAGCAAACCTTCTGTCATATTGCACACGTTTTCACACTTGTCAGAGGAAAAGTCATAGATTAAACAATATGGTTTAAAGTACTGTTTAGTTATGAATTTCATAACTGTATTTTAATGCAAGACAGAAGTGTTCTGTTGAAGCAGATCTCAAAAGAACAAGAACCAGGGGAATATGCTCAGGAAGAAAAAACAGCTATCGTTGGCCATACAGATGCCATTAGCACAAATGGAAATTTCTCTGTGTTAATGCCTTTGCATCAGTCTGAAAACACAAGCAATTAGAGCCCCGTTTTGGAGTCCCTGCATGTGCAGAACTCTCCCTGAAATCAATGGGAGCTTGGAGAAAAGACAGAAAGAAGAACTGGGGCCTTAACACTAACATTTCCCTTTTTCTTCTATACAGTCCTTACCATAGCACATGGTACGCAACCTTTTGGTTATTTCTTACTTCTCTTCAAAGTATTTGAAAACAAGAAATTATAAAACCAGTTTCTTAAACCTTAAACCTTTACCGTCCACAGATGCAAGTTCTTCATTTCATTAATTTTCCTCCCTGCTTTGGGTTTTTCAGTGTGTTTTTTTGTTGGGTTCCCCCCCGCCTTGTGTGCTGTATTTGTTCTCCAGAACTGGTATCTATTTGGCATACATAGCTGGTTAGATGTATATATGCTGCTTTTGTCTCACGCTAAATCGTTTGCATGAATGATAAAGTATTAGTAATGCAAGCGGTTGTTCCTTATAACGTTTCTTGAATAATAATGCGTCTCTGGTTTAGACCTTTTCATGTCTGTCTTCCCTTTAAAAAAAAAAAATTCAAAGCAACAGCACAAGGATCTCAATATGCTTTTTTTAAAAAATGAAAGGGGCATCTGGGGGCAACTCAACCAGAAAAGACAGGGAAATCAAAGTCATAGCTATATTCTTCTGTTCCATTTTGATTACTCTGTGCAGTTTTTATTCATTTGGGAAATACGTATTTAAAAAGAGAGAGAAATCTTTATGCCTTTTCTCCAGTTTTGCTGCTTCTGTTATTTTAAAAAGATACATACCAGTTATTTCCATGCAAAACATTTGAAAATGGGAGGAATTTGACAGGGCATTAAGTGTTACTTGAATCCAATACAAAAATCTGTCTGGATCATTATATTAAACAGGAGGACACAGAAAACTAAAGCCGCACTTCCATTTGAAATTGTTAACCTTGTACATTTGCAGCAGCACCTATGAGAGAAGGAATAAATGCCTGTAAGAGAATGAAAGCTGGAAGAACTTAGAGAAAATATATGTATTTTCTCAGGGTTTGGTCTGTCACCGCCCCCCCCCCCCCCCATGTGTGTGATGGCCTTTATTGCATTGACATTGAAGTTCTATTGAGACGTATCCTGATGCATTTACTGATGCCAAGTGAAGCATTATGCAGATTCGTTCAACTTGGTAGAAACACTGTCGGGGTTACTCAGAAGGCGGAAACGTGTCAGAACCTGCAAACCTGGATTGGCCTTTCTTTGGGACTCCTCATTTTCCGAGTGCCCTGTTGAACACATTGCCACTTATTTTTCCAGAACCTTCTTTCAGACAGTGTGGTGTTTTCCATTTTCTGAACCAACACCACTGTACCAGAAATGAGGTATCCAGAGTCGTTGACCCATTTTTGGCAATACTGGTATAGCTTAACTTGTAGATTTTTTGTCATTGGACAGCAGTTTGAAAGAGGAAAAACAGTAGAAACAGGATTTGGATTGCAGTTGAAGTTGAGGATTTCTTGCTCCTGCAATGGCTTCGAATCAAGCCACAGATGGTGACAAGGTTCCTGTAGCTGCTGCTTGCCTTCCACAGGCGCTCTAGCAATGCTGAAAGCAAGGCAGGGCCTTAGGAAAAATTGTCAAGTGGATCTGAAAGCAGATGTGCCACAGCTGCAAGGGAAGCGATCATGGAAGCAGTGAATTCAGAACAGGGCGGATGGCAGCAATCTGTCATCTGGGGGGTGTGTGTATGTGGAAGGATGGAAAGGAAAAAGAGTGGGGTGACAGCAGAGAATAAATAGGGAGGGGAAAAATACTGCATTGAGGGGACTCACGATAGCCATGGAAACATCTGTAGAGACTGTGCTTGGGAACAGTAGAAAATAAGTTAAAAAATACAAATAACCTCACTGGTCTTTAAAAGGAGTCTCAAGTCATTTTATCGTGATTTATGTTACCAGACCTCCTCAACAGAATTACAGTCGCATAATCCACAACTGCTGTTATTTATTCTGGATAAAGAAGGCAATTTTGACTGTGATCTCCCTTGACATTTCCCAAGGTCTACTCCCGTCTCATACCTTTCATCATCATGTACTTCTTCAAGGCAATCAGCGGCTCTCTTACCTCTCTCAAAAAGGAACGTGCATTTCAGTCGCTCTCCCTGGGCCAGAGTGACACAGACGTTACAGGTTAGGGGAGATCAATTGCATAGCCCTGCTCCTCTTCACCTGGGAGGATCTTTGATGTGTTGACAAGGTTGGAATCCAAATAAGACATTAACCCCCTGTATTGCAGTGGCTAAGGTGGCGGGAAGGAAATAAAATAACGTCTTATTCAACAAGGTATCCTCCCTTTTTCATTTTACAATCTGTGTCAATGGCAGTTGGAACTATTAGACCTGCATTAAAATTACATATTACTTATATAAGTGGGAGCTATAAATATCACAAATAGTAAAACTAAAATTGCACTGAGGTTCAGGAGACGGGGTCTAAAACCTACAAAATTAAGGACATTTAGAGGAAAGCCTCAACCTCCATCTGCCCTTAATTTACCTCATTATTCTTAGTTGTCAGAGAATGATCTCAATACTATGTTAATGTCGTTTAATGGCTTTTTCTTGCAAGGTTGGCTCAGATCTGAATCAGACCCCAGTAAAAGGTGCAGCGGTATTTCCTTGGGTATGTTGGTTTAGGTGAAGCAGTAAGGACAGGCTAACCTAGCATTAAGGATGAAGCAGTTATTGTCACTGCACTCAGTAAATACTTCTGTCGCTGAATATCTCCTTTCAAATGTTTTTACATTAATATATTCTGTCGCTGAATATCTCACTTAAAATATTTTTATATTAATATAGTCTTGTGGGTTCTTATTCCTTTTTCTTTTCATTTGAAAATATCATAAATGTAAAGCTATTATTGATCTGTAGATGTGGCACAATATTGATTTGGACCAGGGCCCTACACACTAAATTTGAGCTCGTTAAGAATGTATTAGTAAGTGTAACGACCTGTATGCTGGAAATGCTAATGCTGCATTAGGTACATCCTCTCCTAGCAGCCTGCGTGGGCTCGGGCCAGGCTGGCAATGTCTGTGTCTTCTGAGCACAACGTATGTCTCAGCATTTGCATCCCCTGGGGGGGAAATCACCCTGGACTACCAGGAGCCTGCGCTGGGGCCAGCAGATCTGATTTTCACAGCTGCGCTCCTGGAAATGAGACCAGTGCGCAAGACTGAGGACGCTGTGTAGTTCTTAATTAGCCCTTTTGAGAAACAGAGTCTATTCGCTGGCCTGGAGGTGCCTGCTCAGCGCTGGCGTGCGAGCGTTTCTGTCTGAGGCAGGATTGTGCCAGACCGACCTTTTCCTGGACTGTTTTAAGCTCTCCTTTGCCATCGCACCCGTGAGGCTGACTACCATACAGGATGATCTCATGAAGCTGGAGAAGTCTGGCCCATCATTTTTCATTAGGAGTAATTTTGTATTGAATCAATGGAAAGAATATTCCTGTGGTTAGGACTCAAGAGAAAGAGAGTTCCTGAATATGCTTTCTGGCAAATATGTATGATTTCCTGTGCTCAGGGAGAGATTTGTTTCACCTAAATTTAGCTTAGGTATCTAGCTTCACTCTGTAGTCAGCAGCTCCCCACGAGAGCCATTCATTTGACCTGAAACAGCTGAATTACCCTCTTTATTAACTGTAGAGAGAACCTTAGACCAGAAGTCCAGCCTTGAAATGGGAGGTGAACTTAACTGAGATGAAGCTGGATCCTAGCTTTCCTCTTAGCGATACACACATAAGACGAGGTCAGTGGGTCCTGCAGGATCTTGTGAACAGAAATATGCCGGTGGGGGTGAAATGCCCAATATGCTGGTGGGGGTGAGGTGCCCAAACACTGCTGTGAGGATGGCCTCTGAGGCTAAAGAATTGGAATCCCTTAATACAACAGCTTTTTTTGAAGTGAGTATGATTAAACAGTATTATTAGTCTTCTGAAAATAGTCAATATCCTTCATTTAAAAAAAGTAATAAGGGCTCTATCTGTGTTGTTCTTGTGAAGGAAGTTGCATATTTGAGCTCTTCACAAAATAATTAGACACTGGTAGCTCAGGGACTCTAGAGGCAAACCTAGCAACCGCTCCATGCTCTGCAGTGCCGAGAGGCTGATGCAAGATGGGGCATGTAGGTGAACGTCCCTTTGTCTTTTTGAAAAAGGCAAGGGGATTTTTAATTTCTTGGTCTTCGGCATGAAGGAAACTCATAACTGTTCTCTGCTGGGGCTAAAAGCACATCACAGATGTGGTTCAAAATCATTTTGTCATTCATTTCAAGCCTGTTTTGGCATGGGTTGGTATAGAAAGGAAAAAAATAATTTAAATCTTTGCTAAGTTCTCCTTTGGTGTTCTATTTTTTCCTCCTTATCATCTGCGCTTTTGCTGCTTTAATTGGTGTTTCAACTGCAATGGCTTCTGAACATCCTAGGCAGATGCTGTCTTATAAACCCAATTACTATGTTTCTGTCCATAGTTTTTTGCTGTGTGCAAGGTAGACTGAAAACTGGCTGAGCTGCTGGGATTAAAGGATTGTGGTCAGTGGCACAAGGTCCATCTGGAGGCCAGTCACTAGTAGGGTACCCCAGGGGCCGATAGTGGGGCCAATACTATTAAAGATCTTCATTAGCGACTTAGACGATGGGGCAGAAAGCACCCCAGGGAGTTTTCAGACAATACAAAGCTGGGAGGAGCAGCTGATACACCAGATGGCTGTGCTGCCTTTCAGAGGTGCCCCGACAGGCTGGAGAATTGGACAGAGGGGACCTCATGAAGTTCAGCAGAGGGAAATGCAAAGTCCTGCCCCTGGCAAGGAATAGCCCCATGCACTAGAACACGCCGGGGGGTGACCAGATGGAAAACAGCTCTGCAGAGGCCGTCCTGGGGGTCCCAGTGGGAACAAGCTGACCATGAGCCAGCAACGCATCCTTGAGGCAAAGGCGGCCACCAGCCCCGTGGGCTGCGTTAGGAAGGCTGTTGCCAGCAGGTCAAGGGGGGTGATCCTTCCCCTCTACTCAGCTCTGGGCTCCCCAGTACAAGAGAGATGGACATAGTCGAGCGATTCCAGTGAAGGCCCACAAAGATGATTAAGGGCTTGGACTGTATTTCACAGAAGGAGGTGCTGAGACACTGTTCAGCCTGGAGAAGAGAAGGCTCAGCGGCAAGATGTTACCAGTGTGTATAAATGCCTGATGGGTGGGAGTAAAGATGAGCCGGACTCTTCTCTGTAGTGCCTGCTGAATGGACAAGAGGCAACGGATACAAACTGAAATACAGGAAATCTCATTTAAACGTAAGACATCACCTATTTGCTCTGAGGTTGGTCAAATGCCAGAACAGGTTGCCTGCAGAGGTCTCCGGTCTCCATCCTTTGGCAATATTCCAACCTGACTGGCCATGGTCCTGGGCAACCAGCTTTAGGTGGCCCTGCTTTGAGCGGGCGGGTTGGACTAAACAATCCCTAGAGGTGCCTTCCAACCTCAGCTGTTCTGCAGTTGTTTGAAACATGAACAGCTTTTCTTTGTGGGTTTTTTTTTTTTTGAGAAAGAAGTTCCATAGACTATACAATTTCATTTCTGAGGATTCCTAAATATAAATGCTTTATGATTTTTAAAAATGTGTACTAAGCTGTTAGTCTGTAGTTCCCCATAAACTTTTCATTCTAACTACAAATGTGCAAATAGTTTAGAAAAAAAACCCCGACACCCCCACCCCACAATTGAGTTTATACTTAGGTAAAAAAATCAAATAAAATTAAATCAAATAAATTATTTTACCAACTTTGAGTCCAGGTCTTTATCCAGACAGTTAACTGAGCTATTACTTTTAATTACTGAAAGATAATAAATTTGAAAATTTTAAAATAAGAATTTGGTGAGATTCCTCAAGCAGTGAATCTTCTTAAGTTAATTCCATAGTACAATGCTCTACTATCTTGCATAGCTCATTGTAGCAGCTGATTTCAATGTCTTCAAAAATCTATTTTAAATTCATATAAAATTAGAATACGCAGCTGCTAAAATTTTTAAATCTTGGTAGTCATTCTTTAGTATTTTTTCCTCACAGTCTCATTGTTGACTGAGTGTTCTTTGGTTGAAGTTAGTAATTATTGCAGTAAAAATTAAACAAAATTGTCACTCGTTGTGTGATATGAGACACACAATTTGGCAATGAGAACATTGCCACTGTTGTGACAAAACAGGTCATCAAAGGAAGAGCCTCTCCCACAGCCCCTTGATCTATTTAGTTGGGTTAACAGGAAATATTAAAGATGTCCCTTTGGCCCTTTTAACCTCTCAGGTGCCCTCTTTCAGTAACTGTCCTTTTGTATAAATAAACAGACTTAAAGAAAAATGGCAGTCTTTGTGGTAAATATTTATCTGGAGCAGTCTTTAAGGGTGACCAGCAGGGGAAACTTGTGGAGATCCTCTGAAAAATTGACACATTTGGTTTGGATTTCTGTGTTTTCTGAGCTATGATGAAGCTATCTATGCACTTATTGCAAATCACTTTTACTATTTGAAAGTGAGCTTTCAGGAGCCTTGGGACAAGTCCTCTCCATCAATAATCGTTTGCCATCCAGCTGTTAGATTTTTATTTTAAATTTAATTACTGTTGTGTATCATTTTTTAAACCAGTTGTCCTTCTGTTGTGCAATATTGACTTATATTTTGGTAAGTGAAGGGGCATAGGAGAGTCTTGAGCCACGATAGAGAAAGGATTTTTCACGTTGGGTCTGAACTTCAGCTGTAGCTGCTTTATCAGCATCCTTTGAGAACCTTCACATAGCTGGCATGTGAACTTTTAGTCACAGAAAATAGCCAGACGCTTATGTTTCTACCAGCAAATTCGCCTTGCTACTACACCTTTTTTTGGCGCTCGCATGCCCAGTGTTTCTGACCGTGCTGAACAGCTGGATGTTGTAGCTCATGAAGAACCTGCCAGTGTGTGAATGAGGAAGCTCATATGAATGCCTAAAGGTTTGTGTGCGATCTGCCGTATTCAAAAGACTCATTTTTGAGGCAATCATTACTTTTGTATTCTTTAAAGACAGATTCATAAACATGCTAATATGGTCTGTAATGGTCTGTGTTTAAACATTCTCATATTCAATTAGTCCATTTAATTTTTTTGCTTTGTTTTCAGTATAGGGAATTGTATTAGAGTTTTCTATTAATAAGTGAGTTTTCTTTGAACGATAGTTACTTGTGAAATTTGTTGTTTGTTAAATTATGGTTCAGAATGATTACAAATACAGAATTTGTGGCAGGAGATTGACTGGGAAATAACATAAGTTTTTATTTTATTTTTCTTCCAAATAGTAGTATAAGGATTTT
Organism: Theristicus caerulescens; assembly: GCA_020745775.1. Classification (NCBI taxonomy): domain Eukaryota; kingdom Metazoa; phylum Chordata; class Aves; order Pelecaniformes; family Threskiornithidae; genus Theristicus; species Theristicus caerulescens. The sequence goes on along the minus strand of CM036561.1, from coordinate 119,778,126 downwards.
TAAAAGGCAACAGGATAGTATTATAGTTAGTGGTTTGGTGTATAAGTTTAATCTGGTAAAAGCAGTAAAACTTGACTCTGAATGTTTTGATGTTACTGATATCTTAAATGTGTATGTATGTACACTGTGAATATTTTGTGTGGCTTAAGAGGTACAATAGGCCCTGAAGTTTATAGGTTTATTGTGCTTTTTGGAGTTAGGTGATTTTATAGAGCATGTTATTTTGAAAAGCATCTAAGGCACCCAATTTTTTTAGGAGCTTGGCTGATCAACAGCAATATCAGTGTAGCTGATACTGAAGTTAGTTGAGGAACACTGAAAAATAGTCCTGTAACTGGGTTCAGAGTGTTCAGGCTCACAGAAATTAAGTTACGGCAAACTAATGGTCATGGCAAGGTGAAAGGAACAGTAATTTTCTGGTTCTCCTGGCACTAACTCACACTGCTTGATGCTAGACTTAGGGATGGCTAGTTAGTGCACTTACGTCCCTCTCGCTGTGTCCCTGAGCTCTGCAGATCATCCTCCTGTTGCACTGTGGGCGTAGATGGTGCTATTTGCGGCTGCACACCACAAGTCAGCGTCCGCACAACAGAGATGATTTCATATATTTCATATAGGTGTACCGGGCGTTAGTGCCCTGGGGAGCGGGCAGCAGCAGGTAAGCGGTACTGCTGTGCGCAGCTGCGTACCAGCTGCCAGGGTGGGCACGGGTGAGCTTTCAAGGGTTTCCAGTTTTGAATCCTTCTGCTTGTACGTTGAAAATAATGATTGCAATGGGTTTGGAGCATGTGCCAACTGATGGCTAAATATCGTTTTCTGCCACTAAAAGAATTGAAAGGTTTAAGTTCATCTAGGACCATGCTTTCTCTGCCATTTCATATTCTATCTTGACAACTGTAGTTTGTCTCAAAATGTCAGCCGTACCTAGGGGGAGTAAGGACTACAAAACGCACATCACCAGCCAAACAAGGGAAATGAAAAACAGCTTACGTCGAACACGCAGAGCTCTCTCCCGTCTCCCCGTTTCCTGGCTGAGGTCCTGTACATTGCCTGCCATTGTAGCACCTCGACCCATGTGCTCCAAGTGATAAACATACACCGCTATGTTCCCCACCACACCTCTTCACCACCCGCTAGATTCAAATCATAAAATCTTGTCATGAAAATAAATTATAAATTATTCATTATTCAAACAATTGATACAACTTAAATTAGTGTGCTTTGTGGTTTAGCTGATAGTTAGCTTTCATAGTACTGTGCCACAATCTTGCTAACAGCGTTTCATAATTCCATGATGTACGTGCCACAGCTTTTTGGTGTTGCATGTTAAAAGATATTCATAGCATGCTATCTAAACATGGGGTTTTTTTTCTGGCAAAAAGCATAGGCTTTAGGCAGTAAATACTTTTTTTTTCTTTTTAAGGTGGACATGACAAGTTAGAGGTAGTAAAGTGCCAAGGAAACACGAACATTATTAATCTGTGATGTTCTACAAAGTTATTACAAATATATATTTACATTACAGTGAACTTTCTGAAAACACCCATGGGAACTTAAGGTGTGAAAAGTTCCGTATTTAACTCTACGCAGCAGAGCTTGTTCTAGCATAGGCAGCTTTACCTTGTAACCCTGTGCCTTACCTCTGCAGAGTCCCTCTGGCATTCACCCTCGTGAATCACAGCAGAGCAGTGTTGTCAGGGCTGCTCTTAAACAAGCAATTTTCTCTCTGCCCACTCACTTGCCACTTCAGTTCATGAGGCAATCACCAACTGCAAGACAAACAATCTAGCAAAGGTGCTCACTATCCTGCTTTTAAGACAAGTATGCCTACCACACAGAGGAGCTCATCTTACTGTAATATTCTGGTATAAATGAAGGAAGCTGAAAAACAAAAACTCGGGTTCGACTTTAAAAATAATAAACTGAGACACCTATAACAGAGCACAGTTTGGCTGAGTTTTGGGTCAGGTCCTCTGAGTGGCAGGAGAGGGGCATTCTCCTCCTGTTGAAGCAAGGATTCAAGTTTCTGCTTATCCGATACAGAGAGTGTTTTGGCACTCAGGTTTTTGGAGCTTCGGGTCTTTCTTTGGTCCGGGTGTTAGTGCTTCTGCAGTTTCTTAATGCTGCTAAGGTGCTGTGGGGATAGTCTTTCAAAGTGGAAGGCAAGTTAATTATTTTTGGTCCATAAAAAACAGGTAAAGAGAAACAACTCCGTATCATTTTCTTGGTCACTATGGAAAACACAGTTGCACTGGTGCAGTGCTCAAAGCCAAGACCTGGGGCAACCTCCTGCTTGCTGGCAAATGAGAAGGAGAAGGTCAGAAAGAGAGGCTGGAACGGGTAACTCCTAGCAATGTCAAGGGGATAAAGGCAGGTGGCTCAGGAGTGTCTACAATTTTGGTAAAAACAAAGACTTTTTTTTAAAAGGTCATGAGTTCTTTGCTGAAGATTCAGTAATGAAAGTTGCATGAAGGAATGGCTCTCAACCACAAGCATTAGTTCATAGTCTGCTTTCATGAGGTGATGCAGTGAAATCAGAGAAAGCTCAATTTGTGTTTGACTTTATTTTTGTCTGCTGTATTATGTGCTGGAAGAAAAGTACTTAACTTGTGACTTGGTTGTGGCAGAAATGACACTGGGATGTCGGTGCAGAATGCTGAGCACGTAATTTGAAGAAAGTCCTTGCTCTGTGGAAGCAATTATTAGGATTGCAGTAGGAGGCATCTGGTCATGTAGACATAGCAATTGTATTCATCTAATGTATAACAGTTAATACATTGCAGCTCAGTGTGAACGAGAACCCCTTGTTGTAGACAAGCCCTTAAGTATTTAAATACTCAGGTCCCTGCTATTGAAATGTCTTGGAGTCCAACTTGGCCTCCGCATGGTGACTATTGTAAATTTTCCTCATGAAACTGCATTACATTTCATCCTAATTAGCACTGCTGCTGTAGCCTTAGTAAAGAAACATTAGATTAAAAAGTACCAGAGGCTGAGTGCCCAGATCCTCTCCTACAGGAATGAAATCAATTTCAGTCTTACAGTATTCACGCAGCTGATTTTAGTTTGGCCTTTTTCTCTAGATGATGGCAGCAGTGTAGTAGGAAGCTCTCGCCATTATTACTTGTGTTTTACTCCAGAGTTGTATCTGTTTTGAGTGCTGTTAAGGGTAGCATTTCTTATTAGCCCTGAAGTAAAGCAAACATGCTATTTCAGTAGCAAAGAAATTAAAGGTTAGTCAATAAATAGCAGTTACCAGCAACAAATTAAGATGAGAAACATCCTATTGTGGAAATAGGAATGAATGTTTCCTACTGTGAAATTGAATCTTTTATTGAAATCAAATCTATAATTAAGATATTATTATGCACAGAAAAGGTTAGAAACCTTAACATCTTTTGTCCATAAGCCAAACATTGTACTATGTTGATATCCATGCTGTGAGGTCCCCATTACTGCTCTGCCAGTAATTTCAACCTGGCATCTAGACTAAATTGTCTCCCTAGGAGCCAAGAGGAAACACAGTTGATACGTGATCTCGGGCACAGGCCTTTCTTGAATGAATAAAAGCACTGTCACATTTTACGAAATTACATCTGCTGGTTATATGCCGTGATCATCTCTGAATGAGGGAGAGGGCAGAGCTCATCTAAGTTACGGCACAGACTCGTATTCGGAAGGAGCTTGATGGGATTTTACACACTCTTGTAGCTCCATTCAGATATGTTTCAGGTGCATGACAGAAACTGAAAGCAAGGTAATGATTATGAGGTGTCTAATTTTAAAGTAGGTATTAAGAAACGGGCACAACACACAAATTGCTGGCTAAAGCTTGCTAAATAGCCTCAGAGCAGTGTATTCTGCGAATGAAGATGAACGAATGCGACAAGCGTCTGCCGTGCAATGCTGAAAATGCAGTTGTCTGATCTTCCCTTCTCTGAGCAAAGCTGAAAAGGAAGCCTGCAGGCTCCGGGGGACTGGGCTTCCCTTCAGGCACTCGGCTCCAGCGGCCTCAGTAAGCGGCGTGAGATCTTGACGGTGTGTGCTGAGCCTGTCCCATAGCGCAGTGGCCAGCCTTGTAAATCCCTTCAGGATCATCATCAGGGCTTTAAGTAGATGCATCTCGCTTGGACGCCGTATCAGCCAGATTCCCTTTGCTTTGCGCAGGTGATAAATCTGCAGCGAAGCAGGGGGAGCTGGCGCACAGTGCTGCTTTCGGTGCCCGGGGGCCACAGAGCCTCCCTAGCCCTCGGTTCCCCAGGTGGGTGGCTCTGCCACCCGTGCGGGGATCCGAAGTCCTCGGTGGTGCTGGAGGATTGCTTCCCCTTGCCCGGAGTTGTGGGGTCAGTAAAAGAAGGAACCTGAATGCTCTGTCACTTGTTCCCTGTGGCTGATAAGAGCATCTAAAGCACGTGCTGTTACTTGACTTGTGGAAAAAAATTGACAGCAAAAGACTTGTTGGGAGCAATTATCTCTTAACATGTGAAACTTCAGCAGTGGTGAACTTTAAAAATCTGTTGCTAAACTGGACCAAATTATCCTTTATGCCTCTCTTGTTGCTGGAGCATCTGTTGGCACCTCAGCCCGAGCTCTGTAACCGTGTGTGTGTTTTTTCTACTCCATTCCTCATTTCCTTAAAGAGCTGATTCATTGTGATTTATTGGGTACAAACTACAAAGCTAAGTATTTTTCAGGATGTAAGTTGCAGTGGTTGTGAGAAGGAATGAGCCTATAATTCTCCCCCACTTTATTTTACTTAAGTATTTTCAGAGGGGAGGGGAGGATGTATTCTTTCCATTAGACCTCTCCTTTCTTAATCACCATTCCCTAATTAATTCCCTGGTTAAATATAAAGCAAGCTTTAGCTTTGAATAATGTTTTCCTGTGTGATTAAGTAAAGAAGAATTCCTTTCTTTTGTATGATGACTCATCGCCAGGGGACCTGGAGGGAGCCTGAGGGTGGATATTTGAGACTTTGGTCCCAGGTGCTCTTGTACCTTTGAGCTGTCAGTCCAGAGGTGAGAGGCAAAGGTGATCTCACATATCAACTGCACACAAAGAAAATTGTCTCTCCTGTGAAACCATGTACAGCTTTGGTTTCTCCTGGCGGAAAACTGACTCTGGCTCACGGAAATGCAAATCTCTAGACAACACGTACAGCTAGGAGAAACGTAAATTGTCGTTCTTGCTGGCAGAGTGTATATAACCCATCTTTTGTCGCATAATGCATTTTCTTCGGTGTCCAAGCTGACCCCAAAATGTACCCTTTCTTTTCACCCAGCACCTTCTAGTTCCTCTCCCTGCACCAGTTTGCAAGCCTTTGACTTGTACCAGTACAGCTGTGTTGGGTCACACCATAAACCACATGTCTGAAAGGACTGCGGTTAAAAATGAAAGGCTCTGAAACGGAAAAAGAGGTTACAGTGAACGAGGGCATGGCGAAGAGGCAGGGGAGGGCAGGGCAGGGTTTAAGCTGGCCAGGCTTATTTTACTACTGAAGAAACATTGTCTAACTCTACCCAGAGAATGTGACTTTTTTTTTCTACCATACTAGCTTATGGCGTTAAATTTTTAGCTCGTGGCATTAATTTTTAGCTCAAAAGGCGGTTTTAATAAAGATTCGGGGTTCAAATGTTGCTCATAGTTCAAGATGAGAAGAAGAATGTGGCTTTATTAACATGGCAGCAAGGAAAACATATGGTATATGTTTCATATAATGACATGAAAATGCCTGTGAATTGACTGCCGTAACAGCAAAGGCTACAACATGTAATCTCTGGGTGTTGAAAAACAGGCATTTAAAAATACCTTTGGTTTTGATAAAAAGTTTGCTAAGCAGAAATCCCACTAATTTTTTTTTCATTTGTTTTACAGGCATTTCCCTGTATTTCAACAGGAATTTATGGTAAGTAAGACCTTAGATGTCGCTTATTGCTTACTCAGTTTTTCCTATTATTACTATTTTAAACACCGATATTGCTTATCAGATGCCTCGTCAGTCATTTTGGCTTGCGAATCTATTTATACTGCGTTAAATAAGAGACCCAAAGCCTTTGACTGTGACTGTGTGCTGATAAGTGGGATACTGTTGTGCAGCCCTTAGCACAACCCTTAGCCTGTGAGCCGAGGCCCACAATGGTGATTACACTTCTGCAGCTCCGGTAACTCTTAAACACGCTGCTGTGGCTTCAACAGGGAAAAAATAGGGTTTTGGCAACGTCTTCCATCCAGAAGGCAAGCAAGGAAGACTCCTCAATGCCCAAGACTGGGGAAAAGGTATGTTTTCCTCAAGGAAACTTGCTAGAATAACATGAAACTGTCTTAGCTCCCTTGAGTTGTGCTTCCACATTTTTAGTTTATTAATTTACATGCAAATTAATACCGCCTGAAGAACTGGAGAGAAAGGGTTCTTATAAAAGTTTGTCACTTGCTTTGTTGTAATCTTAAGGCAATCCATCACTAATAGTCATCTGCTTTTTGGTTGACACTGTGGAAGAAGCGGGCATGATATTTGAAGGAGGAAAAAGACAAGCTATGTGGGAAAAAAACCATGGAGAAATTTGAGAGGACATGCTAATTTATAAAGGGACGAAAATATTCTTTCATTTAAAAATAACATAGGCTTATTTTTTCTTTCATTTAGGTTCAGTAAATGCATGCAAATGATAGTAGTTTGATTACTTGTACAATTCAAGGGTTTGAGAGAAACACGCCAAGCAGCAATAAATAAAATAATGCAGTCATCACGTACCACCATAGTATGATATAGCTGCTGCTGCATGAAAATAATATATAGTAGTTTTTAGATAAATTAATTTGAGTTTTGACTAATCAGATACTGCAGATGCAGGGGAAAAAAGTGACAGGAATATTTAGGGTTGTTTCTTCTTTTTCAAGGACCTCTTATTTAAAATTGTTTGTTTGATTGTAAATCTGAATTAGGCTTCAGAAGGTAGAATCTAAATTACTTTGGGTGCTGTAGCCTTTTCTGCCTGAACTGCACTTTCACTGTTGCAGAAGAACACGCAGATGCCATTTCCACAAACAGCAGAAGTCACTGAATATGAATCTGGTGTCGGATAAAGCTCTGCCTTGGTCCTCAGTTCAGGTCCCCCTCTTGAACTTTCAGGGGAGCTCTGCATTTTACTTCTCGACTCTTTGGCTTAAATCTTTAACATAGACACATTTTTGTTACTAGTCTACCAAAACAGGCAAGGCATGGTATGAATATATGGAAATTACTAGCAAGTGGAATGTACAAATAATAATAGTTCATTTTATTTTAGAATTGGCCTAGTTAATAGAAAAGGTCTCAGCAGGTGAGGAATATGGTTCCCCGAAGCCAGTAAAAGTTGGAAAGGATCTCTGGTAGGAATCTTGAGTTGTCTTTTCCTGGGGTAACGGATGCTTTTCTTGAAGTTAGCATTGATTTTAACTGGAAAGCTGTGGCATTACTGAAACATTGCATAGCGTGGCAGATGCTTTTTCTGTAACTGTTTGCTGTTTTCACCTTTGGAAAGGAATTAAGACACATTTCTGCTAAAATACTCTTTTTCTGAGGCTGCTTTTTTGTTTGTTTTGGGAATGCAATCTCTAATTGATTTTGCTGTTTACATTTTAATAAATACTTTCTATTCCTCAGTGAAAAAAATACCTTCTTTCCAGACTCTCAGACATACTGCCTGAGAGTAGTAATTAAACAGGCAACCCTGCATCAGGCTTCAGGTGCCAATATTGTCAAGAATGTTTGATAGCAGTTGCCATGCTAAAATTATGCTGCGTGATGTGTTTGAGGTGTAAAGTACACCCAAAACCTGCAAAGCTATGCTTTCATCTTTCTGGTTTTGTTGAGTTTTTTCCCCCTCTATACGTGCACATTCTTTTAGATAAAGTCAGTGTCTAGACAAGCAAGTGGATCAACTTCGCTCCTGGTGGCCTAGCTGATTAGTATTGCTTTGTGCATTGTGCAGTTAACAGTGGACTATCCCAATAAAATGTTATTGAAGGAACTTAGAGCCTCGATTTCTCACCTCAGATCCATAGGAACAAATGCTGTCCTTTCAGAAACCCTTGGCTAAGAATTGAGTTTCACCTCAAAATGGAAGTGGACAAATTTGCAAGAGATCAACTGAGTGTATCCAATTGAAGAATTTGGATTGTGTTCCGCTCCAAATTCTTGTAAATGCTTAGATTGCTTGCCTTTTCTATTGTTATTAGGAGAGAGTAGTCACACTTCTCTGGAGAGCAATCCTTTCCTGTTTGCATCACTGCAGAGCACTCCTTTTCTCCTATAAAAAGGAAACTGGGAAGAAACAAGCAAGCAAGCCTCTTTCTGAGGCTTTGGCTAAGGGCAGATTGCTTTTTATGAGGGGGTGTTGGATAGAGGAGAGGTCTGCCTTTCCTCCCCAAACACTTTTCTGATGCTCCATCTCCACCCATAGCACCGTGGATGTTCCAGCTTGAATGAGTTAAAGCCCAGAGAAGGCCTTTTGCCATTAAGGCACTGTGCCAGGACTCAAAACTTTGATTTTATTGTGCTCCTATTTAAAGAGCACTGGCAACAAATTCACTCATGAGGGATCTTTGTTTTAGAAGTCCGATAGCTTCAAATGAGGGATTAAATCTTTAAAAAATGAAGTAGAAAGCAACCCGTGCTGAACGTTTGTAAGGACTGCAAAACAAGTAAGGGTCTGCCCGCAGGCACTTTGGAAAAAAAGAGGTGTTATCTTTTCCTAAGAGATCCCTGTCCTCCCTAATATGCTTATAAACTGATAATCAGTCCAAGAAAGCAAAGGTTGTGGAGACTTGTACCCCCATGAATTCCTGGCTTACTCTCTTCTATTGCAATAAATGCTTTCCTTTATAACAAGAGCATGAAGTTTCATAAACAAAACTGCTTCAGGAGGAGTACGGAGGACTTGCGTCACTCCCATATCGTCGGGGGGGTACTGGAGTATCAAGTGACAGATCGCAGTAGCTGCTCAGTAATACTCAAACACGAGCGAGAGTGCAATCTTAGCCCTATCACAGCTTTTCTGTAGGCCAGCTACATTTTTAGGGAATTTCTTACACTTTGTCTCTTTTCCCTTTTTCAAAGCAATTTTACTATCTGTTTAAAAAAAAAATTTAAAAGGGATAAATTGACAGGCAAATCTGTAGTCCAGAGGGTAAAAATTGTTATTTTAGGCTGCAGTGTGTCAGTTTTTCACCTTATACACAGTGAATCACCATTTACACATCCGCTTTCCCCATAATTACCATCTTGTTATGTCTGAGGTACTGCCAGAAGGGGGGGAAAAAAAAAAGGCAACTATCTTCAGTAAATTTTATGGAAGAGCACCTCATTATCATGTCTTTAAGAAGCTATCCACAAATTCTGGTGTTTGCAGCCTGCAAAGTGAACAGGGATGTCTGTTATGGTGCTACAAACTTTAAGAGCTGCAAAATTAAAACAAGGCTCTGCAGATGGATATGAGAAGACAGGAATTACCATGTTTGTCATGATAATCTGTTGACAGATAATTATGAGGGGGACTACATATGGAAGGAGTTGAAGATGTTACGGTCTATGCACACCTATTTGTTACCTTCTTACTGTTATTTTGTGGTAATGGGGGTTTGGCTTCTGTTATGTTGGCAACGTAAGCTGCTCTCTGGCAACATAAGCAAGTATTTAAATGTTATTTTAAACTTAAGGGGAGGGGGGAAGGAAAGGCGGGGAAGATAAAACTTAAATTTCCAGTTGGTATTTCTTTTTGTCTCTACATCAGTGTAGCTGTATATTTTACCTTAGCCTGACTTTTGCTAACATGATATCATCTATCCTTTCCAAGAAAAAAGATAATGGCCGCTCTTAGGTTTTGTTATGAATCTATATTTGCATTTCTTTTGAAAACACAGAGAGAGAAAGGGAAAGAAAAAGACCAAAAGCCATGAAAGCGCAGAATGTCTGCAGTGATTTAGGCAGTGAAAATGCACAGGTTCGCCACGTTTTAAACACCTTTATTATACTGGAGTAAGAATTGTTTCTTTTAGAATCAGGCCACTTATGCTTACTTGTAGCTTTTGGCCTGGTCATGGCAAAACACTGCAAGGTTAAATTTATTATGTGTTGCTAAAAGAGAGTCTGAAAAGCAAGCTTAGAAAGCGAGGAAAGAAAAAAAAAAAAAGAGTAACGTATGCAGTGTGTATAGGAAATAGAAGCATATAATACGTTCTCAAGGCAGGATGCAGGGAGGTATCACAGATCCTCTGCTCTGCTTTGTCTTTATCTGGGGAGAGAGGTCCCTTGGTCTCGTGCCAGCTCGTGTCGCAGCTGTCCTGACCTCCAGTCCATCCTCCTCAGTACCCAAAGAACGATTCATTCTGCCAGTACACAGAGGGCTGGGAGCGTATCCATCAGCTCTTCTCCCTGTGAGGTGATCCAAGATAGATTATAACAAGGGATTAACTGACAGGTGCGCTACTGAAGGATTATAAAAGCCCTCTGAAAATCCGAGTCAGAAGAGTAAACCAAATGTTTTCAAAGGCAGAATGAATTCCTGACACAGGCCTAAAGGTTGAGGCAATCTATTTCCATCTTTCCCATCTATTTCTTCTCATTTTCTGTTGGCGTTTCATTCCTAAAATACGTATTTCTTTAACGAGCAATTCTATTAAGGGTTGCACTGTCATCTTTCCAAGGAAAGAGTTAGCTGCAAATTTTTCAGAGCCACTATATGCAAATGTCTAATAAGTAACTGTGAAGCAGTCTTGTATTTATCTCCAGTCTGGTGCTTTGAGTCCCTGTAACAGTCACAATGGCCTGATGCAATCATCAGCATTTTAATATTGTGATGTCAATTATGGTGACCTAGGAAAATGGATTTTATCATATAAATTCTCTGTGATGAAAAAAAAAAATCCACTCACTAGGTCATATAAGGAAAATTCCCATTAAGAAGATTGTCTCTTAATTAAGCCAATTTTTTAACCTGATCAGAAGCTCCTCATCCCTCAAATCAGACTGCATCAACTTTTTTGACACTACCCTGTGGTTTTAACAGTCATTTTTTGTAACTCATTGAGGAGTTAATTGCAATTTGTTATTTACTCTATAATTTGTGTAATGTAATATTTTAGCAAAAATGAAGATACATGATAACTCATTTTTTGATGCTTCTTTTGGGACTGATCAGCAGTTAACTGAGATTATTATTAAAATTAATAATAGTAACAGCTATGAAATGACTATTATAATATTCAAGTAATCCTAGAAATCTAATTACTACTTGTATAAAAATTTGTTGCATGCATTATTTAACAGTGTTCTCATTTCAGACAGTGTAGTGTCCATGATACTAATTGGTCTCTTCCTATATTTTAAATACTAAAAAAATTATTACTGGAAAGTGTAAATCGATGAGCTCTCAACAGTCTAAAATTAACATTCAGATGACATATTTAGCAAGGAGAAGCTCAAACTTGATTCCAGATGAGAGTCTTAATAAAGTTGCTTTTTCAGTGGAAATTGGCATTTTATGGATATAGTAGTTAGACTATCTAGAATTTTATCTGTTCTAAAGTTCTTGCTGACTGGTCCAACTTACAGCATTTCCCCTGAATACTAGAGGACAAATCCTGCCCTTCATTCAAATGGCGTTTAGTGACCGTCCTTAAAAATTTCCCTTCGAAAGCTTAGACTGTTGAACACTGAATACTCAGTTGCCTCATGGCCTTGCTTTTTGTCTCTTCCCTTTTCTTTTTAGGCAGAGATAGAGAGTATATGTAGTTACTTTTTTTCTTTTAAAATCAGCAGAAGCATGAAGAACTTAAGGCTTTGTAAAGTCTGCAAAGCGTGGATCCTTTGTTAGGCTCGCTGCTCTGAGTTCATATTTGCATATATTAATTGCCCCCTTCCATCTTGCGACTTCTGCCCACGCTCTTTAACTTCACAGTCTTGGTTCTACTCTGCAAGAAACAATTGTTTGTGTGCTCTCTCGCTCTTATTTCATAGTGGCTTACGTCTTGAAGCTCCTAGCATGGCTCACGTCTATTTGCTTTTGCTGTGAGCTATATAGATATCTGCAGACTGTTGAAGAAAAGCCAGTAACATCTCCAAAGCCATCAAAACCACATTGCACTTTGGGCGCTTTTCCCCTTTTTCCTTTCGCTTTTTGTATTTTTTTTTTCCAGGCAAACTGGCCTGCAAAGCATAAAAGAGTTGGAAAAGATCTCTGGTATTCGGAAAACGTATTGCTAATATCACAAACAGGGCTTCAGTGGGTCAGATATAATGTTTGTTTTGGTATTTATGGTTTTCCATTCAAAGAATTAAGAATGTCTCAATTACCATGATGAAAGTTAAAACTCTGTATTGTTATGTACCAACAGTATCACTTAATTCCCTCTTATAAATTTCCCTGGCCCATGTCAACAAGATAATCTTATGTGTTTGTTCTATGGCTTTGCAATCAGGAAAAGCTAAAACTCTTTGAAGATAACTTGTTAAGAAATGAATTTAAATAAGAAAATAAAGATATATGGACCTTATCCTGGAGACGTTAAATTAACATGATACATGAAATATAAAATATTTATTGGTAAAAGGCCCAATTATCTCTATCCAAAATCTTTCTTTGATGTAATCTTACCCTTTCCCCCAGAAAAGAGCATGTCTCTAAAACTAAACTTGGAGCCCAATCCGTTAGTGAATTCCACCATTTGCATTGGCTTTAATGAGTGTGGAACACAGCACAGCATCGTGGAAGAATCCAGCAGCAGAAGGATGCCTAAATTCAAAATTAGGCAGTTTTTACTTTATTTAGCTTTAAATGTACATAAAGGAATGAACTGGCCCAAGATAACCTAAAAATTACTGTCTCAAAGAGCTAAGAGGCTACTAGCAACTAGTCTAATTGTTTGGATACCTATTCAGACAGTTAAATCAACCAGTTAAGTGTGTATATTGCTATTCCTGACTCCTTTTCTACATTTATATTTAATCTTGAGAAGTCAGCATTCAGAAGCAACAACAAAGATGTGCTCTCTTAAGGTTCTCTGAGGCCCTGAGTAACCTCATCCAAGTTTGAAATTGTTCCTGCTTTGAGCAGAAGGTTGGACCAGATGACCTCCAGAGGTGCCGTGGCCCTTCCCACCCGGGTTCTTCTGTGATTCCAAGCTGCTTAGATGTTTTCTTCATTGACAAGTGAGATTCGTATCAGGGAATCACATTGTTACTTCAGATTCCTTGGTGAGATCTCAGCAGGTGCTATAGCAAAGCAGGTTCTCTTTGCAAAAGGAGAACATTGTGTTCTTGTGGGTGTCTTTTAACCATATTTGAGATTAAATGTAGTGTGACAACTTAGTAATTATAAGAGCATCTTTTTCATGCCTTCCCCATTTCTACAGAAAATGTTGTGTATGAAGTATGTTACCTCTGAGTTTTAAACACGCTGTAAAAAGACAGACAGCTAGTTTAATGGTTTCAGTCAAATTTCATGATGCAACTGAGCTTCCTTGAAAGGAGGAACTTAATATAAAATTAATTTAGTTAAATAAGAATAGGTATCATCTTGACAGCTGTAAAACTGCTCCTGGGTTTGAAAACTTGCACTAGAGCTGATGTGTGTCGTATTAGCAGCAATTTAATTTACCCGTGCACTGTGGCATAACTAGTCTTGTATGTAATCTTAGTCATACAACACAAATTCTCTATACTTCGGCAGCTAGAAAAAGATCTAGAAAGTGCCTAGGGCAAGATTTTCAGTCCTAGATCATCACCCACAATCATTTTAATATTGAACGGTTGTTTTATCTGATGTTTACAAATGAAAACTTTTAAGTGTATTCAGTTAAAATTCAATCCCACTCACAGCTTAAAACTTATTCCATGAGAACAGAACAGACATACTAGTCTGAGCTTGTGTGTCCTTAAATAGTTTTTGAAAGCCCTGAGACATTAAAGCTGACTAGTCATTATATTTGTGGTGTGACGTATATCAATTAGTTTTGACACAAAGGTATTAACTGTATCTTACTGAACTACTGTGACTGCGTTAGACAGTAAATGCCTTGGGAAAACAGCTCCTCTTTCTCATTTTTTCTGTATTTCTAGCACGCAGCAATACCCTGGTCTGGCCTGGCCACAGAATATTGTGGAGCTGCCCCTTATTTGTCCTATTTTTTGTTCTCCGTAGCAGACGTTGTCTCTTACTGAGTATTTATACCTATCATAATGGGCCTAGTCGGTGTTGGAGACCCTAAATACTACTCCAGTACAAATTCAGAAAGTTACCATATACATAACTTTATGTTACCAAGATCATCTCTCATTCGTATGTTTGGTGTCTAAAGGTTGCTTCAAAAAGTGTGGAAGATGTGTGAGAATATTGGGGCTTTTAGGTGGCCTGCGAAAGGTAAAAATGTATTGCCATTAGGGCACATATTTTCTCTTTCTCCTGAAACGGAAGAAAAAAATCACCAGAATAGACTTGCTGTTCTAAGTCTCATCAAAGCACCTGAACGACAGTTTAAAGGTGTCTTGCCTCCAAGGGTCGTTCACTGTGTTGTCCTTTTTTCTGCATCTTTGTTAGACAGGAATGCTGCCATATGTCATTGGAAAGGGCAACTGCCGCTGAGGCAGAAGAAGAATAGCAAAGTCGGATGATTCAGTGTAATGAATGACTAATCCTGTTTCTAAGCCAGGATCCTGTTTATAAGATGTATTCTGCAGTTCTGTGCTCCGCAGATCTTGGTGGTGGTTGTGATAACGGAAGGCCACCTTGGGCCTGGAAGAGAGTTGTGCCTTTTTGTCTTCAGAACGTGTTTAAAGCCATTGCGTGCCGCTGTTGGAAACACATCCACCTTTCTTCTGTCTGAAGATGTGATACCCAAGACAATGGTATAAAATACAGTGAATTACATTAGTGGAAGGAAGCAACTATTACAGTGGTCCGAATTTTCTTGAGGGAAAGGGTTTTTGTTGGTGTTTGTTTTTTTTTTTTTTTTAAACTGAATTTCTAAGGTAATAGACAGTTGGATTTGTACACATGCTTTGAACTTATGTAACTTGAGTAATTTGCTGGTGGTTGTATCAGTGCATAAAATGAATTGCATGCATGCGTTGCCAGGACTGAGGCATTATTTCTCAAATTCCATAATAATAATTATTGATAAAAAATCTGGTCATTGTGGAATTGTTTCCTATTTCATTATCTATCAGAATCTGATTATTCAATTTAATCTAGTTGTCTATATCAATGACATATTAAACAGCTTGTGAGAACATGTGAGGCTTACTGCAGAGGAAATGCAGCAAGAGTCAAAATTTACCTTTCTGAGAATACTGTTCAGGAGAAAGTTTGAATGCTTTTAAGAGGTTCTGTACAGAGCAGAATCGTTGCTGGTTTTGTTTACTTAGCGGTAATGGTATACATATTAAATTCCCCTTCAGGCTTAGTCAGGGTGAGATGTTCAGAAACAAATGTGCACCTTGTTGAAGAGTGTTAAGTCAGAAGTTCAGTACGTCTTAACAAGGTGACTACAAAAATAAATGTGGATGGCCTTTTTGTGTACCTGCCAGGCAGGCAGGATAGAAGTCAACCATTTACTGAAGAGCTGGTTACAGACGGCGGTGGGAAAAGTCACCTTCTGCTTTAAAATACGCTTTGGGTCAGGTTTCTGCTCAATAGAGCTGAATTCAGTTTATTTCTGAGCTGTCACTACTGCAGAATAGCACCGGTTCGAAGGGGTATTCTGTGAGAAGACTAACTGTAATTGGCAATCCATTTCTTCATTTCCATGCTATAGCCAGCCTTGACAAATTAATCACAATCAAACACAGGCTGCGGGAAGGGGGCGACCTATGTAGCACAGAAGAAAAATGAGGCCTCATGCTGGCATGACAGACTAATCTTTCAATTCACCCCGTTAGACTGAACGAGGGGACTTGTTGGTGTGCCTGTCACCAGCACCACCCATAAACAAACTGTTCGCTCTCGGCGCTAGGGTTTGGCGGGTGCAATAAAGGTTATTGAGTGCCACCTGCCACCTCATTGATCACTGCTGTGGGACGGGGATCACCTGGATTAGTCCTGAGGAGGAAGAGTTACCGTGCGGTGGCTTACAAGATCCCCAGAGAGAGCGCACCTAAATTATGTTGTGAGGAACAATTTTGATTTTGTGTGTGGCACCACAGAAACTGAAATGGCTCCTTGGTTTGGGTGGACGTGTTACAGCTACTGCACAAGAAGCCTGTCCCAGCAATGATTATTGCTAGCAGGTCTAAGCGACAATAACTAGTCTGGGAAATTGTACCAGGGAATAGGACCTAGGCTGGTTCCAGACAGAAGGGAAAAAATGGCAGCCTAAAGAATGAATTTAGTCTGTCAGCTATGGAAAAAAATTGAGATCTTTTGGTAAATGTTTTCGTTAGCTTTCTTCTTACGTACTTCTTGGAATGGTGCAGCATGTGTGTGGTTTCTAGGGTTATATTTGGAATATGAGACCCTATTTTAACATACGTACTCATAATAATGTTCTTTATATTCTCTACTGCTATGATTTTAGGTTTTCATCTGGTAACTAAAATGCAAACAGAGCTAAATTCACACTGGACTAAGTCAATATACCTTGGTTTCAGAGAAGCTATAGTGGTTTGCACTAGCTGTGAAATATTCCATTGCATTTAGAGGAACAGGTCTAGCTTTTTGTAATTGACCCTATGCAGTTTCTCTGACTTCATTAACTTCAGCAAAGGAGAAGTCTGGTCCAATGTATCATACCTTTCTTATAACGTTCATTTGGGGCAGAGAAGACTTTGTTATGTTACTTTTTCTTGAAAGAGTATCTAGCCCCTCGGAAAGAACATTACTTCAAAGTCTGATTTGTAAATTATTTGTGTCTCTCTTTTTATTCCTTTCAATATATTACTTATATACAAGAGAGTGGAGTGCTTGCTTTCCTATGTACTACTAGATGATAAACTGTATCTATCATTTTCCAATTTAGTTTTGGACAATGCAGCATATCACTTCCCCACCACCACCTTCCCTTCTTTCTGTGGTGTTTGAAAGAACCCTTTAACAGAAATAATGTATAATCCTATTTATAGAGTAATAACTTACTGTATGTGATGCTGTGGCACTGGAAGACTTTCTGTCCCCTTCTGTTTTCATTTCTCTCTGCAATAAGAACATTAAATCTTCACTTTCAAGGAGTTGGAAGTATCCCATATGGAAAATACCATCTTTCATCACATATTGTGACTTGTTTTGTCAAAAAAACAAATTCTGGTTTGCTTAGTCAAATTGAGTAGCACTTACAGGTCACTTGCTGAGGAAGGTACTGTTCAATGTGAATAATGTTATGCTGATCCTGCACAGGGAGGGCCTGGTTCAGACATCCCTGAGCTGAATGAGAGCCAGTATAAATGTCAGCACATTGTTCCAGCTGGCAGCCAGGTAGTGTGTTTTCTGTATCCATTTTCCTGTTTCTCAGTTTTTATGATCAAAAGCATATTTTTGAAATGGAGAAGATGACAGTGGGAACTGTTGGGCATTCTGATGAGAAAAATACAGAATAGGGAAGATCTAGAACCTAATCTTAAAAAAAAAAAAAAAAAAACAGTTGTATCCTTAGGATAAGAGTAAATCGACTGTTCCAGCAGTGACCAGTGTGTGGTGCATAGTTTAAGCTTTATGTACCAGTTCATTATCCGATGTTGGAAAAAATGAGTATCAGTTTTATGCAGAATGCATATCAGTGTAAATTGCCCCGTGTACGCTGTGAGCTGTAGACAGTGCAATCATAATAGCTTTTCAACTGATGCAGTTTTATGGCTTCAGAACATTAATCATTTTCTTATGCCTTTAATTACCATAAGGTAGTTATACTTGTGTCCATAATAGGTGCTAAACATTATACCACTAATAGGTTTTTAACCATTCTTTTTGTTGTAGCTAGTAAACACAATATAGCAGACCATTATGAGTCCAGAACATTTATTTTTCTTTTAGCCGAGTGCCATTAGGAACATTACTGCTGTAAGGCCAACAACATTTTGAGCTGTATTTGCTAGCTGATTGCAGTCTTCTAGGTTGGTTGGTTGGTTTGGGTTTTTTTGGTTTTTTCCTGGCTTTACGAATGAGAGAAAAGAACAATTCAGTTGCTAAACAGGCGTTGCTTAATTAAGAGAAGATGATTTTTGTCCCTTTTAGAAATAAAGCCTAGTTCCCAAAGTGAGAAAGAAAGGAAAAGTTGCTGCATTTTCCACAGTACTAGATACAATATAGAAAATGACAGTGATGCTACTTACATGCTGACCATGCTGGTCAGTGCTCTAGGAATCTTGTATTTTATTTTGCTGTTGACTTCGTAAGTTAAAATTTACTAGTTTTCAGTAAAGCAATACTTTACTGATGGTATAGTAGGCTCTTCACAAAGGAAGATGTGAGATTCAAAGCTCCCTTCTAATCGAAGCTGTCAGCCATGATGCAGGTAATGAGGGCGCATATTGGCAATGCTTCTGTGTCATTCCTAATGAGCATTTCAGGTTGTGGAACCTTATACCAGTCTCGCTATTGTGTGGCCTGATTAATGACTTGTCACCGTTTTATTGAATATAGGTAATCAGAAGCAGCAATTGTATTTACCATGCTTGGCAACCAAGAAGTGGAGAATGTACAACTGACAAACTGAATGTACAAAAATCTCTAGCTGTTTAATTTATGTGCGTACACAAGGTTTATCAGCTCCCCAGGTATATTTTCAGTTGATGTTTTTCAAAATTGTGCACGAGTGATGTGGAAATATTTAACTGCTCTACTATTGAATTTCTTTAATAATGCCAGCATATTCAAACTTGTCTCACCAAGGGCACTCAATGATGTTCTAGTTGTGGAATTTCATGCATCTGATGGTAAAGAATTAACTTACGCATCCTTTCTTAGCTTGTTTCATGTTTTCAAGATTCCTTTTCCTAGTGGTTGACCTTCTTCAGAGTTTCCCATGTTGATTGCTTGGCATTTATGCTGACCTTAACTAAGCTGAACACTTTCTGAAACGGAATAGATAGAAATGTTTCTCCATCAGCACTTATGCCAATAAAGATAGACTTGTAGTTCATAAACATATATTATGTTTAAATTACATACGATTTCAAGAAATTATCTACTTTAAAAAAATTACATTGGATAATGAATTATGTTTACTTAATAGACCAATTTTCACAAATTATTGAAGTTTCACAGTATCAAAGGTTCTGGCTAGGAAGAGGTCACCTTGATATTTGCACTGAATGTATTTCAGCCTTGGCTCCACATTTTATCATTCTCGGTGTCTGAAGTTTTCTCTTACCTCCACAATTTTTTTTAATCTACTTATTTTTATTATTTGTTTTTATGACTCTTACTGTCAACATATTTCACTGGTTTTCTACTTACTAAACAAAATGGTTCTCCCTGAATTTCATGTGTAGTCTTAATTTTGTAACTTTTAATGTATGATCCCTGCTATTTAGGTTACTCTGTATTTATTGCTTGTTTTTTGTCACTGCCTACTAAATACATTAACGTCTGTGGATCTCTAAATTATAATGCTCCTCTCTTCCCCCAAAATGTCAGAACTGATGATGAAACTCTCTTCCTCTTCCTCTTCCTTCACAACAAATCTAAATATCCACTTAGTAAACACTAGGGAGGTAATCATGTGCTTCAACTCAATCCTGAATTATCTGACTATAATTTTCAGGGCTTAAGACAGTATCACCACATTAATACGCATTGGATGCAGTTATTTAAAAGATACTTTGCTTTTTAAAAAAAAAGAAAAAAAAGAACCACCAAAACAAAAAACCCACCCAGACAATCCTACCTAAGCACTGTTTGGCTACTCGAGTTCCACCTGCTGTGAGGGTGCTCACCCCGCAGATTCCCTGGGCTACCCCATGCCAGGAGTCACGGCCTCCCTAGCTCTGTCAGTCTGCCTGCTTGCTAATCCATTTCAATCCTAAGAAGTGTGGCTGGAAAAAAAACCCTATATCAAAGCTGTTGAAGCTAACCCATCCCGCTTGATTTGAACCAAAGCAAAGGATGTTCACACAAACATCTCGGCTAGCAGGTCTGAGTGTGGAGTAGCTCCTGGGGGACAGAGATGAGCTGCTTGAGGCGGTAGCATCTTCACTTGTTAAAACTGGATTTAGAAGGCGGTCTTTCCACTCTCTGAACTTGCTTTGTTAAAATTAGCGCATGGGCTTTTTTCATTTGTTTACTGAATTTTCAAAAGTACCTCAATCCTTTTGAATCATCAGTTATTTTCAGTGTGTACCTGGTGGTGTTATCCCACTCTTACATACCCAGAACATGAGAAAGGTATATGTGGAATCTGATGGGAACTGATAGGAAACAAGATCCATATTAAAATTTCAGCACAAGAAATGTCCCAGAAGCTCACACATGCATCGTTTCCTCCTTTGACTTAGCACTATTACCGCATACTAGCTCTTTCTTCAAATAGTGTTCTAACCAATTTTGAAACTGTTTGCGTAAGCTAGTCTGACTGCTATCCTTAGCATTTTTTTCTCCTTCCTGATCTTTTAATGTCTAGTGAATTTTTTTACCAAATTCCTGTTGCAGAGGGGATTTCTTAATTTGAGTCCTTTTTCCTTCTTTTGGTGTTTGCGTGAACTTGGATACCTTGCAGCAATTAGTCTTTCTGTTTTAGATAGCGACTGTACCTTTGCTTTTTGAAATAGTTTTAAGTAGTAATGTTTGTGTCTTAGAGGTTTAATTGTAATCTCCTATTTTCTAAGGAATACAAATCCTCCTTCTTTGACCCTTCTGAATTTTGGAGATCCTTCTTTCATTTGGATGTCCACCATTTTTTTTTTCCCCTCTATTCTTAAAATACTTTTTAAGTTAAATGCTGAGCACTGGACATATGGTGGTCTTAACATGGCTTGATCTATTACAGCGTTAGTATAATTTATTTTATTTATTCTTAACTATTTTAGATAGCGACTGCACCTTTGTTTGCTTTTTGAAATAGTTTTAAGTGGTAATGTTCAGACTTTCAGTGGCATAACCCTACAAACTTTCAGTCCATTATTCTTTTCCTGTCTCCAGGTGGTTACTCTAAGTTCAGTAGCTTTTATTTGCATAAGCATCAAGCTGCATGAGATTATTTTGCAAAGCTCATATATAAATACGTATAATTCAAATAAGCACAGGTATTGATCCCATTGGTTTTGACTCATCAGTACTGTGAGTTTCTTGCTTTGTTGTGGTGTTCCTTTCTTTAGCAATTGATTAATAAAAATCAACTTTGTTTCTTGTAGAATGACAGTCTGTTAGTGTTGTAAATCTAACTAGGAAAGTCTAACTAGAACTGCTCCTCCATCCCCCCCCAAAATACTTCTTTGTTTTTGAACAAGCTCTTACACTGGTCTCACCAGCATAGGTACTCTTCTACCTTAATTTTCCATTCTCTGCCTTTTTTTATAGTTTTTCTGCCTGTTATTGTGATGTCATTTTGCAGTCTTTCAAATTGTGTGTTTTGGTGAAAGAAAAATAGAATAGGTAGAATATTTTATGACCGAGAAATCTGTGGTAAGGTGGTGGCTTGACCTTGGCTGCTGGATGCCCACCCAGCCACTTCCTTACTCCTCCTCCTCCTCAGCAGGACGGGGCAGGGGAAATAAGATGAAAAAGCTTGTGGATTGAGATAAAGGCAAGGCAGATCACTTGCCAAGTACCATTATGAGCAAAAAGACTTGACTTGGGGAAAATTAATTTATTGCCAGTTAAAACAGGTTTGGCTAGTGAGAGACAAAGGCCTTCCCTGCACTCCCCCTATCCTAGGCTCAATGTCACCCTCTCACCCCTAAATCCCCTACTCCCTCCTGCAAGAGGGGCTTGCGGAGCTGTTTCTCACATTTATTTTTTATTTCCCACTCACTCCTCGCTGCCGGGTGCTGTTTTGCCCTTTGTAAAACCGGCTTCCCCTGAGGCGCCGCTGCCATCGTGGTGGGGCACCTGGAACCGGCTGGAACCGGCTGCAGCCTGCAGGGGACAGCTCTCCTCACAGGCGCCCCGCAGCCCCCCCGCTGCCAGCGCCTCGATGCCTGCACGCAATACAAGAGCAAAAACTTAGCCAGAGACCAGGAAATATTATGAAGTTTTAGTTTAATTTAGTCACGTTCTTTGCTATCTTGTCCGTGATCGCTGCAGTGGGAGGAAGAGAGTTTGTGAAGTGCCTTTTTCAGTTTTAAGGCATAGAGCCGGGAGAGGCTCTTTTCCCCCTCCAGGGGTAAGTTCTGTGAGGAGAGCTGAGGTAAAACCTCTACAAATCTGCCTGAATTGCCCTGACTTCTCTAGATTTTGTCCCATACAGTGATAATTTTCCCTCCTCCATGCAATTTTGTGGTGTGTGGTTTTGTTTTGTTTTGTTTTTTCTTTTTACTGGTTTGTGTCCCCAGAGATGTGAGGAAGACTAGATAATTTGCTGAAATAATCCTGGCCCAACTCAATATTGCAGTGGTATTTTTCACAATCTGGAGATGTGCAGCTGTTGTGGTAATGCAAGCTATCTCAAATATAATTGTGTATATAGAGAGAACCCTTTGATCTGATAAAATTAATGGAAATTACATTAGATAAAGCTGCTCCGTAAGCTTGACTCTAACACATTTGGTTTCGATTATGTAAAAAGCTCTTTTGAACTGACCCACCTTCTTTTTACGTTTTCCCCTAATTAAAGATCCTTTATTTCCCGTAGTTTGCTTCATTGCCTAATAATCAATGACATTTCTCCATCCAGTAAGTTTCCGTACACCTGCCGCTAATCGACCTGGGATGTCATGTTTCCGAGAGGATCGGTTGTGTTTGGCTGCAGCATGGAGTGTGGAGATCTGCCTCAAAAGTGTCTTTTTCCCCAGGCATAGTGTGGGTCATCTCGTGCTGAGCCTACACACAAGCTAAATTTAATAAAGTGCTGGAATAAACCACCTCTTTTGCTGCCACATGGCCACATTTACAAGGAAATTGAGGTGGGAGGTCAATTTTCACTTAAAGACTCAGGTTGGAGATCCCTGTTTTTTTAAGTGGAGGTCTTTTAATCTCACTTGTCTGACAGGTGGTAAGAAATTTACATTTAAATTGTCCAGATCAGCTTCTTATTTGTACTGGGTTGTTGGACAAAAGAAATTTCTTAGTCTTCCATATCCTTTGCTGCTTGATCTAACCAACCATAGCATAGGCTCCTTCTTTTCAAATACGGGCATTGCTTCTGCCTACAGTAATTGTAATTTGCATTGGCATTTCTCTTTCTCCTGTATCAATTTGAATATTGTTCAAAATGACATGGAAAACATGGGGTTTTTTGTTTCTTTCCTCTGAAGAATGGCCTCTCACAAAATGAAATCTTTTTACTTGAAAGCCGGGTTTACCAATGTTGGTCTAACCAGAAATGTTGAATGTTAAACCTTTCTAAACATTAGGAATTTCTATTACCTGCTAAAGCAGAACACATTTGCTTGTATAATGATTAAAAAAAAAAAAAAAATATCACACTGACAACTTGTCAGAATACATGCTGAAAATGCTATTTAAAACAAGTGTTAATAAGACCTAAAGTTCATATCAAGACTAAATTGGATTTGAATTTGTGGGATTGGAAGTGTCATTAACTAGTTATTTAATTTCCTTTTTGATTGAAGTATGCAAGACTTGGTAAATGCGTAATTGTGAGTGAAATGCAAATTAGAGATATTAACAGAAATCATATTTTTAAAAAATACCTGTTTGACAATTAATGCTGTGATCTTTTGATACACTGAAGAACCTGATGAAATCTGGGATATTTTGTGGTTCAACTAGTGTTGTTGGGTTTAAAAGGCAACCGATGCTAGGGGCTGATTGTCAGTCAAGAGGCGTGTTGCAGTAAGGAGGTGCTAATGTGGGTATATATAATTAGTATGTCAGAGAATGAGTCCTTAAAAACAGAAAGACGTGGAAGAAGAGTCAAGGTTTTCCAAGAGATTGATATTTTTGTATTCTATCCATTTATCATTTGTTTTATACTCTTTAGCCTGTGAGGACTTGCTAAGAGCATTGGAAGTATGAGATGCACAGTTGTAACCAGTCAGGTTTGCTGAAATCAGAGTTTTTAAATTTAAAGTTTTCCTTATCCTTGCTTTAAACCAGTTTTCCCATTAATCCAATCCCTAAAACTCTTTCTAATCACGTTTCTCCTTTTGTGTATATTGCTGTGATCTCAGGTAACAGAACAAGCAAAAAGAGCTTTCAGTGCAGCATTGTGAGGTAGTTTGAATAGCTGCTGGTGGCTTCCATGTAAATTTTTTTTTTTTCGCAAAGTTGCTGCAATACAGCCTGAAATGAAGTTATGCATCTAGAGTAGATTGGCTGGTTGCTGATACGTACAGTAGCATGAAATCAAATAAGGCACACTATGACCCTTGCTGGATAAAAAGAAGGATGTGTATTTTCAGATGGAGCTCACCTCCTGCCAGGCAAATGACTTCTACAGAAACAAAGCAGCATCTAGGCAAGGAGGAAAAAATGCTTCCTCTTAAAAAATTAATGCATAAAATGTTGAGATAGTGCAATGATGTGTCAAGTCAAACATCCTGCACAAGCACGTGTTTTAGCAGTGTTCACATAGCAGGTGTTGAAGTTGTATGAAGTGCCCTACTATACAGTGAAGAACTGAAGCCATTAAGCATCAAAAATAAAATGCACCCCCCTCTGTGTTCCTCCAAAACGTACTGGCTTTTTTGAACTCCAGATTAGCTGGAAATATTTCAATTTTGAGCTGTTGTAGATTTCCTGAATACAATAGCTGCTGGTCGGTGTGACCCTTTAGTATGGTTTATCACTACCTGAGGCAAGAATGGGGAAAAAAAATCCCCAGTGTGAAGAATATACACAAACCAAGAATCAATAATGTATTTGTTAAAAAGAGTAAACTAAGTAGATTAAATATGCCTCACACAGTATGTTGCTTTTTCACCCAACCTGCCCTATAACTTTTTTCCATATATGTCTTTTGGGGAAAAAGATAAAAGAATATCTTTGTTTCCCTTTTTTTTTTTCCCTTTCCCCTCCTCCCCACAAGGAGCAAGTATATGTAGTTTCAGCTGATTTTCTTTATGTGCTCTCAGGAAATCTTTGATTTCCCTTAGAGAGGAGATAAGAACGGTGCTTCAGTAGAAATAAGGTCAGATTATTTTGTTTGTTCTTGTACGCGTACGGCCTTCACCAAGTACTCTGTTGGTTTTAGATAATCTGGCTAGGTCCTTGGGTTGCATCTGTCAGAGCAATTGAATGTGGTGGAAGTGATTTAAAGGATAGCGCTGGGCTGGCAACGCTGGCTGTTTTCTTTATGTGACTTTGTATTTTTGTCCACTGCCTGTGTATGTTTTATTCCTCTGAAGTTTCTCAGACTTTTTATACTGTCGTCTCCGTTCATTTTGTTGTGGTAGCTTGTCTTCCCTCACGTCCCTCATATAGGTGTGTATCCCCAAGTCCTTGTAACTCCTGTCACAATGTGCTGCCTATTCTAGTTGAAATACTGAGAGCTCCAGCGAAGCCAACAGCCCTGATATTGTCTCTGCCAAATTCAGCCCTCCTCCCCAAAACCCTGCACCCCATCTTGCAGCAAGAGGTCCTGTGCTCCCTCCCTCTTTCACCTCTTCCTCCACTCCAACCTGCTGCATTTCAGTGCACTTTCCTTGCTCCTGCTGTCTGCACAAAGATCCTGTCGGCAAGGAGAAGAAAGAGCCTCTCATAGCAATTTCTCTCCCTTTTTCCCCTGCCCAGCCTGTAGTGGCAGATGCATTAGTAGACATCAGGGACTCCGGCAAGGAGAGGCGTGTCAAGAATATCTCAACTTCAGGCGAGCCTTCAATTAGAGTTTGCAATCAATTGCAAGATGCATTTCCATAGGGAACCAGGCTTTGCGAGGTCCAGGATTGTTACTTTATTCCGATTTGCTGAACAGCAGATCTCTGGATGCTTAGGCTTCTCTCAGTGCTTAGGGGCACTGCATGTCAAGGAGGGCCTGCAACGGTGTCAGTAAAGGTTAAGCATCATTGTAGTTGGACCACATTTTTTAGAAAAACTACCAGTTTCAGGTGGAATTCGTGTGTGTGTGTGTTTGGTTTTGATCTCTTGCAGCGCTGGCAAGGCACTTCAGGAAGGTAGGATTGATTCCCTACGCATTGCTTCAGTAGAGAACAAGAAGGCATTTTTATTTAAATCAGTGGGTAGAATAAATGTTTAACCTTGTTGGAATTGTAACTACAGTGAAGCCAATATCCCATTGCTGTTCAATTTGGTGTATGATGGGAGATTTCACAGTTGACTAGTGCTTTACGCTTTGTTTCAAATTACTTTTGCTGTATTATGTTGCCACCCTAAAAAAACAACTTGCTTGCTATATATGGATAAGTAGAAGATGAAATACTCTGCATTAAGGAGCTCACGTAGACTTTGAAACCTCTTTCAATTAACGTTTCTCTGTACAGCCCTTGTTTCTGGAATAGCAGTTCTGGATACGGCATATAGCGTGTTTTAAGAAGAAGGATGTACTTGAGCCCATGAACAGCTGCATACGTGTGTCTAATTGGCTGTGTAATTTACGCAAACATTGCATATACGCTCTCATAGGTAGATTTTATAATTGCAAAACTACCTGTGTAAGTATCTCTCTCGCTTGCATTTGCATTGTATATGCTCTCTCTTACCATATGGGAATGCTAATTGCCAGAGTAGCGAGATCTTTTCCCTTTCAGTGTTGTGGTGGCATCTTTCTGCTGTTTCCCCTGTTATGCTCAGCTTGAAGCCTTAATGTTCCACATGGGCATTAGAAATACCCTGACAGACAGAAAAGCTCCATCACATAGCACAGGAAACAGCACAGCTCTGAAGCAGTTTGCTTCCCAGAGTGTCTCGCTTGCTGTATTTTTTTACAAGACACTTAGAGAACGCATTAATCCATGATGTGGTTCCCCCTGCAAGCATACTCCCTATAAATGCTGGAAAAAGAATGAACCCAAAATCTTGACTTCTAATGAAATCTACTGCCTGCTGCAGAAAAGTGAAAATCTTGCAAATATGCAGCTCTCCTGCAGAATCCTGGTATAATACCTCCTGCAGTAAGGTACTCATAGGGAAGCTCTATTCCTTTTCAGCAGCCCAAGTGTAAGTGTATTTTCAGTAAAACTTTTTTTTTTCCTTCTCCCAATGCTAACAAATATCAAACAGCTTGGTAAACTTAAAATCTAGTTTTTCTTTAGTGGAATCCTAAGACCCTTGTTAGTGCAAGCCTCTGTCTGCTCACATGGCCTAAATAATTATAGTATATGCCTATATTCAGCTGACACTTTTAAGACAATTATATGGCAGGTATTTTCCTGATGATACCAATGTAGTGGAGTGTGAAGTGAAGCATGGTAAGATATCATGTTTCAGAGAAACAGCAATGACATGGTTTTTCTTGTATCTTGGCCACCTTCTTGTAACTGATGTCTCTTCAACTGCAGCCATAAGCTGAGTCCAGATTTGCAACTTGTATAGAAAAAGCAGCTGAGGTATAGATGATGAAGGTGGATTGCCATGCAGATCAGATGAGACCCGTGTCAGTCAGCGCAGCAACGAGCATGCACTGGGCATTTTTTTCTGATAAGCTGAGGCTGAGCCAGCCCTGTTGTCAAGAGAGCCAATGCATCTCGGCCTGCAACCTGTCTTGGTTTTGCTGGCTTGCGTGGGGTTTATAACGTGCCCTGGTGCTCGCATTGACTCTGGTTGACTTAACTGGGGATCACTGAGTTACCCAATACATTTCTGTGGATGAAGAAGGGCTCTCTGTCATTTCGATATTCTACCTGCTTTGTGTCGCTGCATCATAGCAGAGACATTGTTTCTTGCATTAGTTGCTAGATGCTTGTTGTGGCTTTCTTTATTAACCATCTTCTACCAGCTGCCTCTTTATCATGTCAGTGATGGAATGCAATTGGCAATCATTCTTCAGGAACTGTATGTATTTCCCTGTTGCTGCTGATTTTTTTCACTCAAGGAAAATGAAAAGGCATGTTCCTTGCTTGAGAGGAATTGAGAGACATATAATGATTTCTTCAGAAGAACATTTTGTGTATGCATTTTGAAAATTTCTCATTTTCCTTTGACGTTTTATATGCATGCTAATTAATTACTCTAGCATACCCTATAAGGGATACAGTGAAATATGGCAGCTTTGTTTCTTGGGGTAACTGGGGTAACAGAAAGGTTACTGGCTTTTCACAGTACTTAATTTCACTGTCTTTCTGAGAGTTACTTTTTGAGTGGACAGCAAATAAGGTTTTCTCTGGCTGAATGAGTTCAATAAGGCAAGGTAGGTTATTTAGCAGAAGATTCATGGCTCTTCTCTTTAGTTTTCAATGCAGCTGATCCAAATGAGGGCACTTCCTTTCCAGGTTGTGAGTGTCCACAAAAATGATCAAGCTAGCAACTTGTCAGCTTGTTTATCCAATCACCAGGTGATCATGGTTATATTTAAAAAAAAGGGGGGGGGTGAGGGAAGCTCAAAAATAGCAACAACCTAAGCTTGTTGGTAGAATGCTACTACTATCTCTGCTTCTTAAACAGGCCAGATTTACCATGGTAATTGGAATCAGCCTAGCACGAGTGATTTCATTTTGACTACTAAAATATATCTTTGACAAGATGATTATATGGGATCGGTTGCAAGATTATACTGCTAGTTTCACAACTGAAGGACAAGTGAATGTATTGAGTAACCCCACCTCAGGCATGCTGGGCTGTGCATCTCATTTGTTGCCTTTTATTGTCATAAAGTGATAATGCTGAAGTGTTATGATTAGTGTGTTGTCAATAGCTGGCCTTAACCCACATGCCCATAATGAAGCTCAGTTACTCACATGTCTGTTGTGATTCAGAAAGCGTTTTTAGCCCTGATGATAATACTGGTTTTCAGAACATATATGGAATAAATGCTTAGTGCCTTTTTTCTTCTTTTTTTTTCTTTTGTAAAACAAACCTGGGAAATGTCTTTATTTTCCACACCATCTGGTGCTGATGATTGCTATAGAGTAAATACTTGATGCATGGTGGAAATACCCTGTCGTACTGACTGCAGAGGGGGCTTTCAGTACACTTCCACAGTGTCAAAATATGACTGTTGAGCTACTATTTGAAGAGCATCCGTTATGTATTATTAAACATCATCAGCAAATATATAAACTAAATAAATGGAAGTTATTGCATTTTGACAGTCATGTTGATTAAACAATGGGATTGGGGTTTGATTTTTAGAACACGGGAACAGTCTGTAAAGTATCACATCTTGATATATGCACAAACATGCCAGCGTAGATATTTTTCTGAGAAAGTATGAGAAACACATAATGAGTATTTGTGTTGATGTGCATTTGGTTCTTTTCATGATTTGCTTCAAAATGAAACCATTAAAACTGGCAAATAAGAATATTAAGATTGTGATGAGCCTTTCAGAAACCATAGAGAAGGGAGCATATTTTAAATGAATAAAAACCTGTCTAGCATTTAGGCTGTGCTAACAAAAAAAGATGCAGACTTTTTTTTTTTTAACCAGGATGAGTTGATTTACGGAAAACATTAGGCATCTCAGTTAAACTGACAAATTATAACGCTTACCCCTGCAGCTACTGAAGTGATTTTCTGGATTGACATTTGCTTGTTAGTATTATAACCTAACGGATATAATCTGTTATCGTAATCTTCAGCTATATCATATTAAATGTTGATTATTTAGTACTTTTGTTAATGGGCTTTTCATGGGGAGGTGGCATTACCTGATTGTAAGTCAGACATTTTTAATGAGAGGCAGCATTGGATCGAGCGCAGTAAGAGAGACAGATAAAGCTACCAGCATCTCCATACAATTTGGGAGTCCCTTAAATAGACTTCTGTTAATATTATCTCATAAAATCCTTGTTGCACTGTTATTCATTGAAGAACTTCTAGTATACATTTTTCAGGTACTGCACAGGCAAATTAGGCATATAGTAACAGACACAATAGCGTGAATGTTTCTCTGTTAAATCCCCCAAGCACAAAAGGCTGAGCATTTACACTAGTGTCTAACAACAGGGAATTCATTGCATTTTCTGTACATTGATGAAACAGGCGGACTTATGTTCTTACCAGTTGCTTTCCAGGGAATAAATACAAAATGTAAGGGGAACTTCAGCATGTATCTCTACAGTTACTGTCTTTCAGTTCTCCACACTCTCCTCCTTTAAAACAGCACATTTATTTAATATCAGATATTTCAAAATAATTCTGCCACATCTTATCATGCCTTCTCTGGAAAACTATGGCCATGATGACTGCGAGAACTTGCACAGTGTACAGCATGTTTCAACAGCCATTTCTCAGGTCAGTGTTAAAATTTCCAGGAATAAGGTGGTAAAATCCTGCAAAGAGGTGCAGAAGCTCATAAGTTTGAAGACCTTTAAAATCTTTCATAGGCTGTCACCGTGGGTAATATCTGTGCAAGGACATACCAAAAGCAGTAGAGTTCAGATGAGGTATATTTTATGTGATTGTAGTAGGATCGGGTTTTTGTAGTGGGGAGTACGACGGCGTAGTCATTCATCTTAGGGAGTGAATGTAGTAGTACATACATCTATTAGCAACACGCAAAGAGGAGGAGAGGAAGTTTCGAAGTTGGGCTGTGGCTTGACTGATGCTGGTACCCAAGTCAGTGTTAAAGCTGGCAGTCACTTTTCTAAAGGCGTATACAAAGGCAGCTGTCCTGTCCAGAGTGACATTTTAGCTGTGAAGCAACTGGGCAAAGACGTGAGAGCTTTCATAACAGTTTCCAAGCAAATTACAAAGATTCTGGAGTAACAAGTGTTTCTGGAGACACGGCTGCGAGACACGGCCTTTTCCCATATGGCCGGAGGGACAGGCATGTGGAGATGGTCAGCACTGACGTACTTTCCAGAGTTGGTAGTGTTGAACGAGCAGAGCAAAGCTCAGCCCTGGCCATGCATGCACAGGGATCTCTCCTTCACCCATCGTGTCTTTCAAACCATGCAGGGCTTTCTGCATGCCCCTCATTCCTACTGACTTATCAGGCTTGCACCCGCTGTGGCATCAGCTGTAAGGAATAAAACTGTACTTCAAAGGAAGGCTCCTGAACTGAGAGGGGCAGGTGCTTGCTTCTCGGATTTGCTGTACTTGAAGGGTTGGGAGTAGATCCTGGTAGTAGACAGTGAGATGTGATTAGTGGGTACTGCAGAATGCAGAAGGCTGCAGTAAAATTCCCACTTGCTGAAGCAGCTCTTCAGGAACTGAAGGCAGCCTGCACCATTTCTGTGGCGTAGCAGGATTTGCTGCCAAAATGTTGGCTTTGACACTGGAGGATGTAGGAAGGCCAGCCCAAGTTAGAGGCCTGTGTGGGTAGGTACACACTTCACCCCATACCTATCCATGACACGCAGCCTGCCAGCCCTCCCTTTTTCTCCAGCCAGATAAACCCAGTGAAGCCCTACGGAGGCACCACTTGCCTGTACCTTACGGCTAATGCTTCTTTGCCTTTTTGTGCCCTTGTCCTTTTCAGTATTCTGGAGGAGCGCTCACTGCAGTAACATGGGCCAGTGTCACTCTTATTACTTTACCTGTTTTATCTTTTGTGAAATTGAGCCTTTAGCCAGAATTGCCTGAGCTGCTGCTCCAGCAGTCGGTTAACTGTGAGGCTCCTCGAGCTCATTTCTCTCAAGTAATTTGATTCCCACGTGCTCACTGAGATTGCTTTTTCACTGAAAGTGGGGAAGGGGGATGGGTGTGTGTACGGGAGCAGACCAGAAATGTTATGGCAGACAAATGTAGCTTAGAGAGAAAAACAACACAAAAACGTGTTTAAAAAGATCCCATCTCACTTTATCTCCCTTTAACCCAGTCCTGTAAACCAAAATGTTTTTCTGTTTGAGAATCAGAGACACAGGGCCTTTTGTGCTGGTGCAGGATATGGAACAGGAGGCTAAATTCCATCCTGCTTCTGCATAAAGTCAATAAGGTAATCCTTTCATTAAAATTACCAGAAATGTGTGTAAAATACTAATTAGATTTTTTTGGTAACTGGTCATAAAAGGCTTCTGTGGATTTCAAGATACTTTCTGAAATCATACACAGAATGCAAGGCTTTTTATTTTGTTTGCTGAACTATTTCCTTTACATTGTGGTCACTTAAGAGTAATTGAACACCAGTTTTCTAGATAAGCTTCTATTTAAGATTGGTTAGTATGGCAGCAGTTTTCTAAATAATGTACAATTTATGGAGAGGTTCTATAAAATTGCCAGTGCTTTATCACAGTTTTGGGCAAATACCCTGCTGCAAGTGAGTGAAAAACAAGCCTGAAAAGTGAATCTTGCTGGAGGGAGAATTGTTCTGAAAATAAACCATTCAGGGCATAAACAATGGTATATCAGTTGTCTGAAATACGCATTTCTCCCTCTGCATGGCGTTCATTGTATGTCAAGGCAGATCTACCACACTCAGGGTACAGAATTTCTATGTTACAAAGTCACGGTTTGTTGGGTAGGATATTACTAATTTAAGCAGACGGTCTGCTTAGAGGTCTGTTATTTTATATGATGAAAATGAGGCTGTTGGAAGTCCCTGCTTTGGGTTTCGTTAGTGTTCATTAGTTTGTGTCATAAGACATATGCCTTGATGATATCAGCGTCATTATTAAATGTCATAAAAATATATTTTCCCAGCGGCAGTCGAAGTATCCACGGTAACACTTGTAGGATCTTAGCTAATTTTCCATCTTAGGCCTGGAAAAAAAGATTTAAAAAAATTTAAAACTATGCTTTATTGAGAAATGTGTGCAAAGGAAGCACATGCTAAAAGCCAGTATTACTCAGACATTGACTATTTTACTTGCTGCTCTTGCTGGATAGCTGTCATCTGTCACTTCAAAACAGTATGTGTGCTGCTGGACAAAATCCTTGCACAGTCCAGTTACAGGGAGTACTGTTTTGGGGATGTGACTCAAAGAGGGTGGAGGGATTTTTTTTTTTTGTCTGGTTGTTTTTTTAATCTAGCAGTGCACAAGTTCTGAAAAAGGGTTAGAGAAGACAAAAGTTTGGAGGATAATGTGCCAGGTCAAAAAGTTGGACACATCTACTAATTTTTGCAGTGTCTATATTTCAGTTTATGGTGCAAGGGGTGATGTATGATATAAAAAAAAGGCTATAGGTACGCAGCTGTATGCCAGATTTCATGACTGTTTCTGTCTAGCCCCGTTGCTTGCTCGTACACTGTGCCTGCAGCTCCACCTCTTCAAAGACTGTTCTATTAATCTAACCTACTGAGAGCTATTCATATAGCTTATGGGTTTTTATTTTTAAATCCTCACAAAAATGATTTGCTGCCCTCAAGTTAGGAATTTAAAGGAAAATTAAATTAAGGCTGCCTAAGTAATGAAAGCATCTTCAGATTTGATAGATAGAGACCATCAAAGCAAAAAGTCTGTATCCTTGGAAAGATTTCTGATATTGTTTAGTGCTGGGGGGAGTTACTATTGCTAGTATATCATGCAACATCAGGCCTTAAATTCATACGCTTATGCTTCTTGTATTCCTTAATTTCCAAAGTTGTTAGTTATGTTTTAGGTCATAAATTAAGAGATTTCCAACTCAAACATTTCTATCCTTATAAGGCCTATGGCATTGGGGTCATAGCATTGTATAGTTTTGCTGACAGATGGATTAAAGAAAGCATGCCTTAAGAAAGCCCTTATGCCTTAAGAAATGTCTGAATTTTTCTTGCATGCCATGAAATGTAAGCCTAGTATTTGTTACTGTGATATATGTGTTATATTGTTGCCTGCCTGGTATGACACATGTATAGCTCTCTATTGTTTCTACTTGTCTTGAGCTGTGGAGCTTTCCTAACTAGAGTTTAAAAAAAAAAAATCCGATAAAACATCACTGGCCCTATTTTCAATTTGTTTAGCTGGGAAAAAAAATAATTGATGTTACCTAAAACCTTTATACAAATTTGTGAAGAAGGGAGTTGACCAACTGTAGTCCCAAAATAGTCCAAAAAGGGGGTGGGGGAGTGGGGTGTGGAATCCAGATTTTTATTTTCTTATATGTATAGAAAAATGTGTGCCTTTTATTTATCTCTCATTTATTCTGTCTTTAGGTTTTCCAAATGAGCCTGCTGCTGTCATTGCCCTTAACACTATTAAGGAATGGTTAAGCAAGAATCACAATGAGGTATGGAATAAAATATAAATTTCCAAATTTCTGTTTAAGATTATGGTCTTTGACTCCAAAACTGTGAAAAGAGTAAATGTAGGGTTGAGCCTCAAAGTCTTTTACTATTTATTATTTAGTCTTAAGACCAATGAAATCAGGTCAGGACAACATAGCCAGGGGAAGATTGTTATACTTAAAAGCTACACTGGAGTTGAAGGGAAATACCTTTGTTTGAAACCATACTGTGTGTTTCCTGTGCATTGTAATCTTTCCTGGCAAAGTAAAAGACTATTCTCTTCCTAAGCTGTTTCTGAGCGTCAGAGTTTTCGTGTAATAATGAGGAGATTCTTGGAAAGGAAATGTATATAACAGTTGTCAGTGGAAACAGCCACCAAAGGTCAGTGGTGTTCCAGGGGTCACTTTACAGTAAAGAGCTGTATGATAGTATTTTCTATTTTTGTTAATTTTTGGTTTGCTTACAGTTTAAGTGTTCGTTTTCCTGGGAACACTCAACTAAATACATGATACAACTGTGAATTTTTAACAGGACTGGTCTTCTTCCAGTGACAACATGATGGTGATTATTTTTACAAGACAGAAAAATGCTTTCAACAGAATAATCTCCGTATCTCCCCTTTCTAGTTTTTTCTTTCTTTGGTTTGAGTTCTTAGCAGCCTGATAGTTCCTAGTGTTGAATTGGAGAAACGCAACAAAGAAGTGACAGAACAAATAAAATAATCATAATGTCTTAAACTGAAGATATGCCTCTTTCCTCATGATGACAGACAGCAGATTTCAGACAGCTAAAGTTGTTCAGTATTTTTGTCTGAAAATATTTAACACAGTATCCAGTGGAGAAGCACTGGGTACACGGACATAATTAGTAGTATTTTTTGTCTAGCAATATATTCAGGGGGCCTTTTTGTCACAAGTATCTGGTATGTGAGGGTATGAATTTAGCCGTTTTATGTGGTTCGGTTTGTTTTAGTTTTTTACCAGCTTTGAATTGAAAGGAAATACTATGTCGAGATTTGAATTGTAGATTGAGGTTTTCAAACCTGAAGGTACACTAAGGAGTGCATACGTGTTTGGACACTGGTTCTTTGTAGCACTGAGCACTTGGTAGCTTCCTGTGGCTTAGAGATCTGAGCAGTGAAGCAGGAGTTTTGGATGGAAGGCTTTGTTAACACTATAGGTGCCCAAGTGTCATCAGCCTAGCTCTAGGCTTATATTTTGGGGAATCTAGTCTGTTAGTATGTAATTTTAACCCTTAAGTGTAAGGCTAGAGCCTCTATGTTTGTGCTGCTTTGCCATCTTATAATTTCTTAGTTGCATTTTTACTGCATAAATTAAAACATAGGCTATGTATCTGTTTTTTTTTCCTCCAGAAGTAAGCTTTTCTCCCTCAAAAGCTGAGTATGTATTGTATATACACCCCTCAATTACTTTTCTCTCAGCGGTATTACAAGAAACCTGACTTCATTTGGTAGACTGCCTATCAAAAGTGTAGAAATTTTCTCAATGAAAACTATTTTCTGAAGTATTTTACGCTATGGTTCAGCCGTTGCTTCTCAGCTACAAGACAACTTTCACTTTCAATACACTTTGTCTTTCCTTTTTTTCTCCCTTTTCTGCTTTTGGTCTGGAAGCTCTTGTATGCCCCACATGTCACTTTTCCCTCTTTCATTTAGTTAGTGTGTTGCTTCTGCATTTTTCTGGTTCCCTCCATAGTCTTCAAGTGAGTTCCTCCCCTTGTCCTCGGAAAGCTCCAGGTCTGCTTTGGAAGAAGACTTGAGGTTCATAGCAGATAGTGATTGAAGTGACAGTGTTTGTCATATATGTTCATGACTCTTACCTGAGTTATAATAATTTATTTATTTTGACCTGCATTTGCAAAATGCCACTGTATTTATGGTCCATGCAGTTTAGTATAAACTATGAACACTGACTATGCACGATTCCTCCTTTCTCACTCTCTGTAACAAATTCCCTTCTAATTCTTGGCCTTCTTGTCTGCCTACTTCTAAACTTCCTGTCTCGCTCCCCACAAACTCCAATTTAATCTGAATTCTTTTTCAATAAGTAGCTGTAGTTTACAATGTTTGAATAGTTAAAGGAGCACAGGCTGTCCTGACTACAAAACCATTGTTAAAAATTATCCTACTGAGCTTACATCACAGCTGTTTTTTTTAATTTGGACTAGTATAGCCAATAGTTGTTATATTAAATATTTCCTAACGCCCTGAATCCCAAACTCACCAAGCTGAGATCTCATGCTGTTTGATGTATTTGAAGATGTACATGTGATGCATTTTATGCAATTATTACATATCTGTGAATATGACAATTCATAGCTAATCCCCAAGCATTTTTGTTCATTTTCTAAGGAAGTGGAGTACTAGATTTCAGTCAAGAAACATTTTGAGGGTCCAGTTAGTTATCCATAGCTTTGTACTTTCTTGTACAAAGCTTTCCTTCTTCGTAAGTCTTTTCTGCAATCTACTGGCTTGAATTTTAGACTGTGGCATACTAGCATGTTTTACATGTCATAAATAGGTCAGCAGCAAAATAAAAATACTTAATGATTCTACTGAAGGTAGCAGTAACTTCTGCAGTGAAAGGGATCTTTGAGAAGCATACAGTTGTCAGGTTGCTGGTGTTTAATGCATATAGCAAGGTGGGCGTAATTCATCTGGTTTAAATGAACTGACATAGGTCTGTGCCAGGTGTCAATCTGATCCATTTTATATTGTGTACACTTACTCCCTTGCAGTAGATTTTGGGCTTTGAGTAGTAATATTACACATCACCCAAAATTCTCCCCAAAATAGCTCATTATACAGCAACAGAAATGAAAGGGAATTTCTGTGTCTCAACAATATAGTCTCCTCTTACTGCAGATAACTATATGATATAGTCCTTTCTATAAAGTTCTGTCATAAAGACAGAGCAACTCCCACTACACCCACTGGATATTTAAATTCACATGTTCTAGTCTGGGAGCAAAACCTCTAACGATTTGCCATGAGGCCAGAGGGCTGCCCATGTTTCACTCTGTTATTGCTAACCAGAACCACTCCCCTGACACTGCCTGCACTATCAGAACGAGTCGTGTGTCCTGCTAACAGCCTCTCCTGAACAAAACAGGCCTCCTGCACTTGGCTCTGCCAGAGTTAAATGAATCAAAGTCAGCTTCTTCCCTTCATTCCTTCTTGTGCAATCTGCCTTGTCTTTGAGAAATCCTGTCCAGGTTCTGCTCCTTTAGTCCCAAAGATGTTTGGCAGCCAGTTATCCCCTTGGTAATGTTTGGTACTAGTTGTCCTAACTAAGATCTCAAACTCTTTGAGTGTAGAATGTGAATTGATCAAATGAATTCAAGAAGTTTTAGTGCAAGATAGAGACCAAAATGATAGCCTGCTCACTAGGAAATTTGCCTACAGAAAAATGCACTTGGCAAAAACAGATAGGTGAATAAGATAGAAACCTGACAGATTTGTACGTCTTTTGTTGTGCTCTACAGCAGCACTGTCTTATCTGCCTTCCTGCATCCCAGGAAACTGTGACAAATCTGTGAAAGATAAGGCAATATTGTTGTTTTCTCCTCTCTGCCTTCCTGTAGTACTTCTCTCCTTTGATGCTATAATGAAGATTTTATCCACGCTGATATTAATTCAAAATATAAATAAATCAGTGGCTATATTCCTTAGCCAGCCTGGGGGCCTGAAAATATAACCTAAATGACTCCATTCTTGCAAGCTGTGTTAGAGTCCTACGAAGTTCTCTGTCATAGTATTTACAAGAAAAGTGATTTGCATTTAATAAAGGTTTTCTTATCCAAGTCCATTGTTGTGCTTGACCCCTCAGGTGTTTGCATAAAAACTTATTAGCATGCTTAACTCCGATGTCGCTCAGATGAATGTCTCATTACCATGCAAATGGAGTTAGCTCCTTTCTGAGGTTAATTGTTACAAAGCAACACAGAGAGAGATCTATTGTAATTTACTGAACGTGGAACACCAGCTAGGCAGGGCAGCAGCCATCGTATTCTAGCAGGCTAAAACTTGACTACATGAAATCCACTAGGGAAAACCAACAGTATTGTAAGTAATGGTTTGGACTTAGTTGTACGTAATACAGAGCACTGTTCTGGTCTTGAAACGCAAGTCTTAGTCAAACTAATTTCTGGCCATGTTTTACACCAAGGTCTGCTGACTGGCAGCCAGAGGGCAAATCTAGTTTAGAAGCTGGTAAATGGTGTTATACTGTAAGCGTAGAAATCCCTTGGAGCAAACTCACAAGAATGGCCGCAGTCAGCAGTACTGGGTTAATTTATTGCAGACCACCTAGGCTATCTCTTTAGCAAACTGCATTTTCACGTTTCACAAAGTGCTCTAAAGGTTTAATAGAATTCTTCAGAGCACAAAATAGAATTGGATCCCATCCTTTAGGAAATTATACACTGGGATTCATTTAAAAATGTGCATTAAGCTCTTTGAACAGTTCAGAATGTTTCTTTCTGGGATAATTTGGCAAGGTTTGAGATATTGCCACCTGGTTTTCCATAATGGTATCACAAAAGAATTGTCACACCTTTAAATACTGGACCCCCTACATTTTTGGGGGCGGTGGGGAGAGGGTCGTGTTTGGTTTTTTGTGGTGGGTATCTTTGAACATTTGCAATGTTAGAAATTATTTGCTTTTACTTCAGTACCATGCTATGTTTCTCAAAAGGGTGAAAAACAAAAAATGCTCAGTGTATGCCTTGCCTTATGTCACTGACATGAAAAGCCTTAGGACTTTTTCACTGCTCAAGAAAAGACTTTAATTTAACAGCACATTTAGTTCAAAGTATTGTTCATTCTCTTGCACAATATCTCACAACATTTATTACGCACCCCAGTAGAACAACAACCAGGAAAGTGTGATTGCAATATACGTTCCATTGAAATAACTGATTGTCATGGTTTAACCCCAGCCAGCAGCTGCTCGCTCACTCCCCCCACAGTGAGATGGGGGAGAGAATCAGAAGAGTAAAAGTGAGAAAACTCATGGGCTGAGATAAAGACAGTTCAATAGGCAAAGCAAAAGCTGCACACACAAGCAAAGCAAAACAAGGAATTCATTCGCTACTTCCCACCGGCAGGCAGGTGTTCAGCCATCCCCAGGCAAGCAGGGCTCCATCATGTGTCACAGTTACTTGGGAAGACAAACGCCATCACTCCGAATGTCCCCCCCTTCCTTCTTCTTCCCCCAGCTTTATATGCTGAGCATGATGTCATATGGTATGGCATAGCCCTTTGGTCAGTTGGGGTCAGCTGTCCCAGCTCTGTCCTCTCCCAGCTTCTTGTGCCCCCCCAGCCTGCTCGCTGGTGGGGTGGGGTGAGAGGCAGAAAAGGCCTTGACTCTGTGCAAGCACTGCTCAGCAGTAACTAAAACATCCCTGTATTATCTACACTGTTTTCAGCACAAATCCAAAACACAGCCTCCTACTAGCTACTCTGAAGAAAATTACCTCTATCCCAGCCAAAACCAGCACACTGATGCAGATGAAAAGCACAGATGGAAAATAAATCAACACATTCCTGATTCTTTTTCATTAGAATCACTACCAAAGAGAATTTTTTTTTTCTTACTTTGCCTGAAGTACATGATATTTAGGTCCCTGTGTTTCAGCAAGTAGTTCTGCATCATCTCACTGCCAAAAACCAATTTATACATTTCCAGCAAAACAGGATGAGCAAAATCCTGGTACAGTTGAAATGAGTGGAACTCTGTTTTCAGTGGGAGGGCAGGATCACACTTGCTATATTCCTCAAGACAAAAATTTTCAGGAGGAAACACCTGGTTTGTCAAGTTAGGCACACCACAGCACGGGTGCCCTGCACCTGTGCTTCATTTTGTACTGTGCTTCCTCCAAATCATGGCGATATTTTCCAGTAGTGAGAAAGCGGAATCACCTTTCCTGCGCACTGATTCCCATACACACTTGTGTCTTGGTGGCACGCAGGGGCTGGGCTGGCCTTGCCTCACCAGCGGGAGCTGTGGGTGTATAGGGAGAGCTGAGGAGATGCTCCCTGCAGTGGGGACCATGGACGTGACTGGAGGGACTTTTATCCTGCTGATAACAGCTGTGTGAGCAATTGAGTTTCCAAGGATGGGGAGGGTATGTAGGAATTGGAGGAAGGGAAGATCTGTGATGAGAAAGTAGAGCTTCAGGGATTATACTGTTTCACTTGTCCTCATGGAGCTTGTCACCCTGATGCTATGGTAAGGAGGTGTCTCTTCCTGGTTGGGAAGGGCCAGAGTAGGGCAGTGAGGGAGCAGCTTCCTCAAGTGTAAGATGCAGCTGAGAGGTCCAGCAGGATTTAAACCATCTGTGCTTGTACGTTGGCCACCCAGGCCTAAGCCTGCTTGAGGCATCTTGGCTCAAAAGAGTTATTGTTGCTGAAATAAAAAGAGCACTGCTCTTAGGTGCCCGAAGGAGGACAGGACTGCCGCATGGGCTGACAGATGTGGCACAGGACCCGCAGGAGAGCTGTTGGCCTCCAGAGGGATATTTGCATGCCAGGCAGGATATCCCAAGCACCTAAAATGGTGCTAGGTACCGGTGCCTAGTTTAGAGAGAGAGAGATGTCCTGCTAGACAGCCCCTGCCTGGGAGGACAGAGCAAAGGGAGTTGCCCCTGTTCTCTGTTGCACAAGGCGGGGTAGTGCAGGTGTGCCTCACAGAGCTTTTAAAAGCACTAGAGGTTTATTTTGGGGTAAACTTAACACAATCCCATGTCATGTGCAGCTCTCTGCAGGTAAGCACGGCACCCCATGGTATCCATTTGGGTACTATGTTAGTCTGGCAGTATCTGTGCTGTGCAGCGTTATGTTACATAGGCACATACCTAGGAGGTGTAAGACAGCAGGGTAGGAACATTTCTCATGTCTCTCCCTTCAAAATTGGGTCAGGCAGCTAAAAAAAAGTTGCGTTTACCTCCTGAGCCCATGAAAACATCAGGGCAACCCAATTTCAGTATTTCTGCAGACTGCTTGCCTGAAAGATCATTTCATTATTAATTTTTTTTCCCCTAAATTTTTTTCCCCCTCCCTTTGGTGGTCTCAGCAACCTAATTTTGGCTCTTCATTCTTCAGAGACAATTAAACAAAGTGGTATCTTGAGATGAGGTCTTTATCTCTACAAAAGCACGCAGATGGAGACAGTGTGTCTTGGAAGATGTTGTCTGATGCAGTTTCCTTTAACGTAACCTCAGTTATATTCCCCTAGGCAGAGCAAGTAAGTTTCTACATTTATTCCAAAAAGGAGTGAAGTAGCTAGCTGACACTATTTAATTAATGAAAGCAAATTTTTTTTTTTTTACAAAAAATAGACTAATGCAAACAACTCCCCCTAAGATAGTATTACTTTTGGTTTTGCTTGGGTAGTTCTCATGCTTACAGTTTTACAGTTGTCAAAAAAACTATGTGTAATTTTGAAAAAAAAAAAATGTATTTATGCCTAAGGTGATACCATTTATGACAAGTTTAGGCCTGCACTGACATGTATTTATTTTAAAGTATATTTATTACTCAGAAATAAAGCTCTGAAAATACAGGTTTCGATTGAAGCCACTGACAGATCCTCAAGGACAGCAAGGGTGCCGATAAAAATTCAGGCGGCTATTTTGGTAGCTCTTATATGCCAGTATCATTTGATTAACATAATCTCCTCCCCTCCCCCAGCACTGTTCTCTTGGGTAGGTTAAAAAATGATCTCCTTTCTATTTCTACATTCCAATTAGGTGGTAATCATATGCTGCTCTGATTGAAATGAAAATCAGCCATCATGCCACTGTCATCTAGCTGAAGTCGAGGAAAAAATGCTTTTCAACTTGTACAAAATTAAAATGATTTACTTGCTCTGTGTAGCTGCTCTCTCACTGGGCTCAAAGAGATTCAGTGCTGTCCCCAAAGCCCAAACCTAACCATCATCCCAACAGACAAGTCATTTTCTGAAATGATAAGTAAGCTGCCAAGGCAGCGATGTTTTCTTGTGTGTTCTTCAGACTGCTATTCAGGTAGAAGGCTGATAAAGCAAAGCAGACAAAGCCTGTATTCATTACACACGATACTTTATTTATTCAACTTAAAAAGCTTTTGTTATTTTTGATAGGTATTGAGAGAAAGGCAGGAAGGCATCCTTCCTGGAAAGAAGTGTTAGAGCTTCTGATTGCTGTGAGTGCCCCATGTGACCAGTGCCCCATGTGACCAGTGCCCCATGTGACCAGTGCCCCATGTGACCAGTGCCCCATGTGACCAGTGCCCCATGTGACCAGTGCCCCATGTGACCAGTGCCCCATGTGACCGGTTTCTGACTGACTCACTCGTGACCCAAATAAAAACGGGGCGGGGAGGAGTTGGAAACATGACTTTCTGTCACCCCTTCCCCCTAAAATTTCTTGAGATCGAGGAAATCCACTTCTGTGCATAGTATAGATGTTTTCAACGAATACATCTTTGTAAAGGTTTATATACACTTAGTGTACTGTGTAAATAATGACTCCTGTAACTCCATTACAGCTAATGAGTGTCACTAATACAAGACAGGTCTCTGCATGGGTTCTTTTGTGTTTACAGTAGTTAACTAATAATTGAAATTTGTCAAAGCATTTATTCTTTTTATCCTCACAATTTAATGGTAGTTGTGATAACAGGAACCTGAATAGCTCAAAAATTCTGCATGTGTGTAGCTAAATTAACAAAATTGTCGCTAGTTCAGGGTTGAGATTTTGTCTTGTTTCTTTGGTTTTTTTTCCTCCTGATTTCTGTACTTTTGGAGGGGCCTGGGTATTTTAGTGAGCTGTGTGAAGAGACCTTAAAAATTCAATAGAAACAATGTTACATTTTTTCCTTTCCTGTTACTTCGTGCATGACAAAAAAAGATCATGGTAACGTCCCTTTATTTCAGTGCTGGCTTTCAGCCAGAAATCCCAATAATTTCAACTGGCTTGTTAAATCAGCCCAATGCTGAAGAGGTCCAGCCTTCATTTTGAGAAGAATCAGTTATTGTTGCTACCCTTCTGGAGACTCTTTTCTTTAAATTGGCTTGTCCACCTCACTGGGTACGTAAGAAAAAATAGA
This sequence comes from Theristicus caerulescens, assembly GCA_020745775.1. NCBI lineage: Eukaryota > Metazoa > Chordata > Aves > Pelecaniformes > Threskiornithidae > Theristicus > Theristicus caerulescens. The sequence goes on along the minus strand of CM036561.1, from coordinate 119,734,730 downwards.
CAAATAAATGAGGAATAGCAATCCGTGTAGTTCTAGTGAGATACATGAATAAAATACTTCATGAGTAACAGAGAAATTGCTGTTACAATCTTTGTTTTGCTTCGGAGCTCTTCATATTAATAAATCTGTTGTGATTTATGTTTTACTATACTTTCATGTCTGTGGATTACAGTTGGATCTTAGCAGGAACTGAGCTGGAGAGGCAGGAGAAGGTTTGCCTTTTACTCTGTGGAGGCTTGGAAGAAGGCTCCGATCACAAAGAGTTTTGGGAGACTCAGTGGAAGCTGTCTGCCGAGGATGTGTATGGCCAGGTGGTCGCAAGCAGCAGATAAACCAGGTGGCCAGCTGAAGTCTGTCCCTGATGCCAGTCAGCCACCCAGGCCTCGTCAGGGTGCTGGCAGAAACCAGGGGATGGTCCCTTTGGCTTGGCCTCAGGGCAGGGAGCCCAGTGCCCAGCCCTCCTGCTCCACAGCCGCAGCCTTCATGGGATGTTTTTGATTTGGGGGTTTCCTTCGGCTGTAGGGTTTTCAGTTCTCTGAACTGACTCTCAGGTGACATGTTCATCGATCTTTGCAGACGAGAAATGTCTGTCTGTGTGCCCTGGGCCTCTCCGAGTGCCCTGGAGGTGCTTTAGCTGTGCAGCCCAGCATGTGCTGGAAGCACGCGCGGTCGGGGCGGACAGCTACCAGCTGACGGCTGCGCTGCCTGCCCAGCCGCAGCGTACAATGCCGTGCTAAGTGAAGCCACTCTACTGGCATGGGCAGCGGCCCTTCCATGCGAGCCAAGAGCACATGCTTTGTTTTGCTGGCACTTTCCTGGCATCCTGCAGAGCGTACGATGTCTGCTTTTTGGTGTTCTGTTTCCAATAAACTCACGTAGCTGTTCTGCTTCTGGAAAGCTGCCGCTTCTGTTCAATTTAAATTCAGTTCTGTTGCCTACAATTTTCCCCAAAGCAGGATGTCCAGCATGGCATGTGAGGGTGAAATAATAATAAAATTTAAAAATATGTTAGGTGAGTCTCATACTGGTGCAAGTATTGGATCACCCTACAAAGGACCACAGTGGCACAAGCTAGCTAACTATAAAGGGAATATTGTGTTTTTATTCTGTCTTCCCATCTGAGGTTTTATCTGGCCAACTCCTGCCATCATCTCTGAGCATGTTAGCCATCAACAGTAGGTCACAATCAAATCTATACAAAAGGAAACCTGCATGGATTCTTATAGCCGGAGTGCGTTCCCTCTGAGGAACAAAATGAGTTTATTGCTGCTAGACTACAGCATCTTGACATATAGTTTGAGATATATGATTCTGACATTTAATAGGTTAGATGATATTGGCCACATACTTCATAGGTCTGTATCATACTGTATTCCTGGGAAGGTGAAAAATGGGTCTGTCTATTATATATGAAATGACAGAACAGATGAGAAGAGCACTGTGGATGTGGGGAGCATTGACAATAGGAACCTGTGGAAACATGGGAATGACTGGCGGGCTTCGAAGATAAAATACCTGATAATTAATACAGAACAACATGCTTAAATTCAAAAGTGAGCACAGTTCAAGGCTGTGTATTGCCTTCCTGCTTAGACTTCAGGATAGATTGTGTGATTCTTTCATTTATTTGGGATTATGAAATAATGGAGAATAAATTAGGTGAGCTATGAAATTCCTTACTTCACTAGGAATAAACAGTGCTTCCTGAGAGGAGTTTTTGAACAAAGGCTACAAAAGAGACTTGCTCGTGTTCTCACCTTGCTTTTAACCTGATCTCTCATGAGATAACAGATGAAGGTTAATTTTTACTGGTATAGGCTGTTTACAGCTACTAAATCTAAATTGGATTCATTTATTGAAGTCTTATTTTCTTTTTTTACATTAAGAAAAAAGGATGAATGTACTTTGGGACTAGTAAAATAACTGGAAAACCATCAGTGGTTAAGAAGACAAATACTTGGCTGAGTGTTAAAGCAGAATTGCGTAGGTTTAAAAGCAGTATAATTTTACAGTTGAAATGAAAGTCACCGTGGCACAGAGCACAGATTTGACTTGCAGTTATGCCTTGTAAATAACCAGGTTGGAGTTGCCATGTCTCTCTGCTTTTCTGTCTGTCTTCATCCTGATTCAGGGGTGCATTTTAATATTACCAGAATTGAATTTGGGATGCTTTTCTGAACCAGGAGTATTGAACTCTTCTGAGCCAGTATATTTGTCTTGTCTTTGCTATTAGACTAAAAATACCACATGCTAATACGCTGCTGTACTCTTTGGTACTGTAGTCTGAAATAAAATCCTAAGAACCAGCTGCTACATGTTCATCCACATGATCAATGCACAATAAATCCAGGGAGATAGGGGTCTTTCTGATTTCTCCCCCTTGCAAGAAACTAGGGCCTTTCATTAGCCCATCTCCAAGCATCCTGGATTTGATGAGGTGTGAGAAAGGGAATTTTCAGGTTCTGCATTCTTTTCAGTCTTCCTCCATCTCGCTTTTCCACACACTTAGAAGGGACTGTGTATTTAAGCCTCAGTCCAGCTATGTGTTCTCAGGTTGGGGGAAAGGGTTTTATATGTGACTTTCAGCCTCTGCTGGGAATTTCACCTTTCATTTAAAATCCCTTTGGGTTTTGTAAGCCAAAAGGTTAAAAAGCCTTAGTCTTCTATTTGCGTATTCATAGTCTTATCCTTTAGTTGAGATGTTAATGTATAACTATTGTTTTATTGCTAAAATACAGTATATTTGATTAATTTCATTAATTCTTTTTACTTTCACCTTGTTTTGCAAGAGTGCGTGTCAAATGTCTTTTCCGTGTGCAGAAAAAGTCTTTGAACTTGCACTGCTGCTTACTGTTTTGAAATGAATGCGCAAACCTTGCCCTAATATGAAAGAAACTTATCACGTAGCACTTTGACTCCCCTGAATTTAATCTTGATACCCGTCAGATGATAACCTCTTCCCTGTGGACATTTAAACAAACATCTTCCTTTGGGACTGCATACTAATAATATATGATCTGTATGATGATAACCTCATGATGGGGAAATGTTTCGAAAGGCACAATAGAAATCATACGCTTTAGTCCATCTGACTTTCACTGTGACTCTGTTGCCTCAGTGGTCTGTGTTCCCTGTTAAAATCTCTCCCTACAGACACCATATTAAGATCATTGCATTTACAAAGTAAATATATTTCCCGTCATACTGTTGAGACACAAGTGCCCTTGATTTTTGTTGGATTATGTGAACGTTGACACAACTTTAGATAGTGTGTGATATCTAATTAATATGCATACTTATATTTGTAGAATACCCTAGGCATTTTTTTCCAGTGTGATTTTTACGGGGCATACCATATGAGAATAAAGTCTCATTATAACTACAGGTTGCTTACGTGTGTGTGCTCCTCAGGATGGGGTACGAGTCTTCATGGGAATTTGGAAAGTGCCTGGCATGCTGTTGGTACTGAAGCTCCTATTAGCAAGGTGGAGTTGCATATATAAGAAACTGCAATATCGCAGATGATTAAAGATACTTTGAGTGTAAATCCAGAGGATAAGCTCCTATAGACTAGCACTGGTCCTCAAAGCTCTCCTAAATTATAGCAGAGAGAGAATTTTTGCATCACAGTTGCTAACGAGGAAGGGCAGGCATTAGTATCTTTAATGATGGCAGTGTTAGTGTTTGTGACAGGAGGTGGATGAAAAGGCTGAATTCGCTTCCATGTTGAAAGTACAAGTATTTACAGAAAATATAGTTGTATATTTACTAGCGCTTGTGGTGTTGTGAGCATGGTGTTTCAGATTCTGCAAGGCTCACTTTGAGACAGAGATGTATTTGAGGGACAATCCCATCATATGCAATTTATAGCCATGGTATTACAAAAATAAATCTAGCTTGTATGATGCCTCCAAATAGCAGAAGCTGAGAGGGAAATAAGTAACTGTAAGATTTTTTTAGAGACTATTAAGAGAAGAAACAATTCTTTACAGGCAGATAATAACAAGTATAAATATTGTTTCAATGCCAGATTGCTCAGTGAACTAGGATTTCCACATAAATGGTCAGTAACCTGTCTTTCTTGGCAATTTATGGTCACCTTCTATGTTTTGTATGTGGGGAAAAAGGGATCCTGCTGTGGTCTGATGAGCTAAGGTCTGACAAAAGAGGGCAGATGTCAAGCCGTGGATTGCCATGAAGTGTGTGTATGGTTTTTTTGCCTTTGTTCAGGACTGGGAGTAAGCAAGAGGAAGGTAGGCTGACACTTTTTTACCTAGAGTATTGTGGGATCTTTAGGAGTGAAGTGCTGAGAAGCTGTTTGATCCGGTTTCTTAGTTCCCATCTAGCCTAGTTGAAAGGGAAAGCTGCAATAGACCTTGAAAGTGCAGTGTTAGCTACTGGGTTTTCTGAAGCTTGCTGGTGGAAAAAGTTGATTTTGGATGTCCTACATATCCAGAGCAGTTGCATAGAGTAAAAATGAACTCCTGATACAGGGATCTGGCAGGTTCGGTATGTCTTGCTCTCCCCTCACTTGTACCTTCTTTCCCTTTGCAGTTATTCCCTTTCAGTCATCCTTGTTCTGCCCCCTGTGTGAGTGGTGAACTTGTCTCTTTATATTCTGCTCTATTGCCTGGGCATTTAACTAAGTGCTTTGGATCAGGAGAGAGGAAACAAAGACTGTACCTCTGCTCTGGGTCTATCTTGTGTGTTGCAGCTGTTGTTTTTAGGTAGGGATTTCAAGTCCAGCTGCTCCTTATTGACCCTGTGGGAAGTGGCAGGTTGAATCAATTATTTGACATGCACATTCTCTGTTGGCAGGATTCTCGAGAGCCTTATAATGGCACAAATGATGTTACTTGCTAGTGCAAAAGAAAGTTACAACTGGGTATAGCAATTAATATGCAATTAGGAAGGCATTCTTTTTTCTTTCCCATTTTTTTCCCCCCCAGTTATTTTTAGATTTGAATTGACTGAATAGCTGAAGAATTCCTTTTGGAAAGGAGGAGGGGGTTAGCATTTTTTCTGCATTAGCTTTGATTTTTTTTCCTCCTGCAGGGACACCAAGAAGCACAGACAGCTGTTATTTAAAACAAAATTGGACACGAAATGCTATCAAACCATTTACTATCTCTGAACTATAACGCAGCAGTCCTGTGTTTTAATGATGCATTGTTGTTCATTATGCAGTGCATTACTGCTCAAACTTATATTTGTTTAGAAAAATAATGAGATTTGAACTTAATTACAGTGTATCTCTAGAAACAGTCTATGTGTGCCAGCTAAGGTATTCTGGTAATTTACTGGTTTTGCTGCCCAAGGTAGTGACACTGCTTGGCAGGATGCGAGGAGGAAGGGTTTTTGAAGGGTGTTGGGCTGCGGATGTGTTGAGATGTCAGCATTATCAGAAATGACAACGTCTGTGAGCAAAAGAACAGAGCAATCGCAAACCCTCTTCAGCCTTTGGCACCACCGCTGAGGCTGCCAACAAGGGTGTCAATTTGTGCCAGCTCCTGGAGCATTTTTTGTGGTGATGACGCGTGTTGCTTTGGAACTGGATTGAGACAATTGGTGCGTTTCACACAGGCCACCAAGCAGCCCCGGCCCCAGCTGCTATCTGCTTTCAGACACCCATCACCTGGGCTGTGTTTGACCTAATGATGTACAAGCAAAAAAGGCTTTATATTTTATAATAGTCTCCAGAGCTGTCACATCCCAATTTTAGACTAGATTAATAAGCACCCATATGAGTAATTCCATACACAGTCATTTAGAGCTGTTACCTTTTTTCCAGATTACTTCTAAATGCTCTACAAAGTGGTTTTGAAGAAATGTTTAGTAGTTAATGAAAACATCTATGAATGTAAAGCCATAGAGGGTGTATAATTTATACATCTTCATCAAATGAAAATATATGACAAGTATAGGGGTTTGCTGGCTGGGTGGCCTCTGTGGGCTGTTGCTAAAAGAGGTCAAATTGGATCTCTGAACTTAAAACCACAACTGTACTAATTAACGTGATAGGAAAATGTTAGGAAATGCAATATAATTAGTCACAGAACTGTGTCATAATTTCTTTTTCAGTTAGTCTTCTAGCACATTGCTACACCACAGTGCTTTCCATTAATAATGAAGACATTTTGGAGAAATAGTATTAGCAGCTGGTTGACTGTAGTTAATTGACATATTATTGTATTCCAGCACATTCTGTCAGGGACTGCTGTGAATGGCTCAAAGGCTTCTAGTGAGAAATAAAGCAGAGATAACCAAAGAGGAGTTATTTTAACTTAACAGTTCTCACACTCTGTATACCTTGATTCTAGGATGCAATTTACTAAAATATGTAGAGAATTTTGATTTAGAAAATAATGATGTAATGGACTTAATAAATTTTGTCTGTGGGGATAGCACGTAAGCTCCTGTAGGAGTAGAGCAATGCACTGAACCTTCAGAGTGTTTTAAAATCGGAGTGACTAAATGACATAAATCCGTTTACTTACGGATTTAATCCAGGCTGCTTTGTCAAAAATTGGAGTAATGAATTGACAAGGAGTTGAAGAAATGAACCATATATGTAACTGAGGCATGCTAATTACTCTCTCCCCCCCCCCCCCCCCCAAGTTAACAGAGCTTAAAATGAATGCATCTTTGTTTTTTAGAATGAGGACTAAAGAAGAGAGCCAGAGTGAAGCAAGGGAGGTTACTTAGCAAGCCTTTCACCTCCAGGTCACCGATTCAAATCCAGACCATTTTGTTCATGTCTGAGAGCTTTTCGGCCTTTGCACTAGTCTGGCCTGTTTAGAATGAAATGGAGAACGTGGCTTTGGTCCCTATCACAACTGACCCCTATCACAACGGACGTGACTCTAGTTGTACTGATGAACATTATGTATTTAAAGAGTCTGATCCTGCAGTCGCGGCACCCTGCTGGAGATGTTGCTTTTCTCTCCAGAGTAGCTGGGATTAGGCACAAAATGAAAAACGGCAGCCTCCAGTGCTGATAGTTTCAAATGTTCATAGATGTATAAAGGAATTTCTTCTTAGATGTGCTTATGGAAGGAAATGGAAAGTGCGTACTTCAAAGGAACTGAGCTATTTAATCGTGGAACATTTTATTGTACAGTTAATTACGTAAAACAGGCTGAACTGAGATAGAGCTCGTAGTGACTTTTTTGCTGTGTATATAATTAGACATACAGAGCTGTTTCCTCAGCTAGTGTCAGTCTGCTTAGGTCTATTTAAGTCAATTTGCATGAGCTGAGAAGCTGGACCCTGGTATTCATGGAACCATTGACAGTTTATTATACCAGAGTAACACACAGCCAAGTTCTGTACCCTAAGGAAATTTAGGCCAAGATGTATAAAGTAAGAAAAACGGTACTATGTTCATTTTTAAAGTAATGATGGGCTAATCTCAACCTTCAGCACTTTTATTTGAAGTTTGTTAGAACTTATAGCAATTGGATATAGAAGTAAAGAGCTACCATGATGTTTTGGGGATGTACTTGCAATTTGGAAAGAAACTTGCGGTGGGGGATTTTGGTCTTTGTAGGCTCTGATCAGAAGGCAAAAAATAGCAGGCATGGAAAAGTTTGTTGGGGAGAAAAAAAAAAAAAGACTGACCTCCAGAAAAGCCTTTATGACTGAGTAACAGAGGAGTAAAATAGTAAATAAAGAAATGGTAGTTGATAATGAACAGCCAGGGTACAATAACAGCACTCTGAATGCTTGTGTTTTCTGTTCTTTCAGAAGTGTTTTTGCATTTGAAAAATACAGAAACTCTCCGTATGCAAGCTTCCTGATTCTGATTTTAAAAGACGACACTAAAAATAACTTTTCCACATTATCAGAATTTAAGTCTGAGGCCGATGATACTCTGATGCTTCCTACAGCTGAAAACAGAGGGATCCCAAAAGAGTAGCAGTCTTCTGTATTAATTAAATGATTTTAAAACAGTTAATCCTTCAAATTGTGCTCAAGCTGTTCATGGATATTTTTAGCACTGTAGGCCTTGGAATGCTGAGTTTCTTGCACTCTGCTTTTATGTTCATTATTGCCAGAAACAGGGCTAACAGAGGCATTAAAAATATTTTAGAAAATACCAATGTCTACATCATTGGGAGTGAAAGTCTTGTTTAATTGAAACAAACGTGGCTGTCCTGTCTTGGAGAGACCTTAATTCAAGAATTACAGACTTCCTTCAGCTGAGATACTTGACTTTGTCATCACTATACATAAGGTAGTGTTTCTGTGGAGAATGCGTGACTTTTCTCAGCCCTCTGCACCCAATGAGTTGCTGCTTTTCTGGGCAGGACAAGAGCTGCCGACTGTGGCCAGTGCTTGGATCTGGCTCTGTGTGGTGAGGCTAATGCATCCACAAATAATGGCTGTGCTAATTTTGTTCCATTCAGAATAAGAAGAAATATCATTCCTTATGGCATTGAATAGTCAATTCTTTTGTTAGTTCTTAAATGCTGATGCTTTTTAATAATGTCAGAATAGTCACATGATAGTCAGAATTATATTCTCATGCACTGCGTAGGAATGGTTCATACAACTTCTCAAATAATTTAATTTCACTTTCATAATTATGTACAGGGATTCTGTAATATCCTACCTTCCTCTGTGGTGTCAAAGCAGTTTAGCTTAGAAGTTTACAATACACCTAGCGATTAATGAAGTCATTTACCATAGAACTAATTCTGCTTTGAAAAGATGGTTTACCTCTCACTAATTATTCCTGTATTGTCCTTATTTGCATCACAGGCATTTCACCACTCTTCATCTTAACTTATTAAATCCTTCTTGCTCATGCATGGATCTGGACAGCTGGATGCCACTAGTGCTACCCAGTGGTCTATAATCAACATTCTGTTGCCACACATTAGCATCACACTGCATGCCTAAAAGGACTAAAAATTTGATTTGTGAAGCAACAGCTGATTTGAGATGATTAACAAAAAGACTAGGGGGTGGTGGATATTGTGTAACACTGCTTCCATCCTTTCAGAATCTAGCAAAGAATGGCATATTTGATATGTCAGTGTGAACAAAAACAGATGAACCATTATCTAAATGTTTCTATCACTAATCATTTCTCAAAGGCTGTTTAAAACCAAACACATTTAATAGCATTTAAATGAAAACAGAAGTAGAAACCATCATAAAACCATGACAAACAAGGTATGTCTATTTTAAACAAAATGTATCAATTTGTTTTTCTGCAGTGTCAAGGCAATACAAGGTACCGTGATAAATATATAAAAATATTGTATTACTAAATGTACCTTAAATGCCTTGCAAAATACAAGAGACTCCCACACATTGAGGATGATTTGTAGTCTGTAAAGAGAGACAGTTCCTTTTGGATGCAGACTGAGATACGCTGCAAAAACTGAAGTTGCAAGAGGCAATCTTGAATGACCACTGAAAAATGCATTCAGTGGTTTCAGTGTAACGTGATTATACCTTCATAATAGCTCCATTTCTTCAAACTGCTCCACATGCATCACCTGCACTGGTATGCAGGATGGTTTCCAGTTTGCAGTTTTGGATGGCAAGGCCTTTCTTCATTAAAAAAAACCCCAACAACAAAAAAAACCAAACCCAAAACAAAACCCCAAAACACCCCCCCCCAAAAACAAACAAACAAACAAAAAAAAACCCAACCACAACCCACCAAAAGCCTGTGTGAATCCAACAGTTCCTTTTGCATGTCTTTCCTTATCCCTCATCCTGGGGACCTCGGTACATTTCTCTGATCGTCTTCTGCTGTTCTCATGCTGCAGATTGGCCAAGAGAGGAAACAATTATTTCTGCTCTTATCTTGCTGAGGCATGATTTTGAATGGAAAGCATTTGCTGCCTGTATTCAGCTGTTGTCAGTGCTAGAAGAATCATTCAGTTGGGAAATGCCCTTTGCTGCGGGATCTTGACAGTGTTCCCCGTATTTCAGATTCTTGGCCCCCCAGGCTAAGATTGGATGTAAGCAGCAGTTTGGAGAGTGGACAATATGGCATTTCCTTGTTTTAGCAATGCTGCGAGTCCAACATGGTCTCTGTTTACCAGGAATTACTTTTGGATTTTATTTTTTGACAAAAGAAAAGGGGATGTGATATAGCTGTGACTGGAAATGACCCATCTGGGAAGGGTTAAAAAACAAACAACAATAATTTTTTTTTGTCATGAATACCAAAATATTTTACACGAAATGGTATACATTACCCTTTTCCTTCTGTCATACTTCCACTGGCAGCCACTAAAAAGGCAAAAATGTTTGCATTAAAAATTGGGAAGAAAGTGAAATATTAGTTGCTGCACTCTCAGTAATAAACCACAAAGTGATGTGAATCAGAGCGCTGTTGGTGCACTTCTGAGGTGACTATAGGCAGAGAAACCAAATGCAAAGTGTACATAAATAGCCTACTAATGTACAAACTGCTTCAGTTCATCATTGTGGTGGACATTATTAAGATAATTATTTTATCCTTCATGACCTGCTATTCTGTTGTGCTGTTATATAAATCAATCCAGTCTAACTAATATGTTTTGAGGGACAATTTTCATCTCTTCTTACAAAAAAAGTTTATTGCAGAAGGCAGTCTTATTAAAGACTTGTCACTTCAGAGATCTGGTGACAATAAATGCGTGGCTGTTCATTTACTGGCAGGTCACGTTTCCGTTAAAAACAAAAGCAATGCAGGAAGTGGCATGTAAAAACATTGGTTGTCTAGCTTGGTGCCTTGGCTGGTTCTATTTCTTGTCATTTTGCTTCAAATCATATCAAGTTGGGCTTAAAACAATGTCTTCAGGGCATCTTCTTTAACCTTCAAAAGTTCAGGAGGTGCCACTGTAACATATATAAAATGCAGATCAAGATCCAAGTTGAAATTTGTTCTTGTCCTAAGTCTCTTGTTTGTCTTATATCTTTGCTAATCATTTGTTTGTTTAATTGAAAAGCTGAATGCAAAATCATAAGCTGAGATCATAATTCTGTGTTTCAGGAATAGTGTGCTCTTTTTCTCCTCCCTGCTTCTAGTTCAGTTTCAAAGTACTTTTGTGTGTTGAGAGTTGTGGATCACTGGCCCGGGGCCACGTGCTACTGAGATAGCTGCAGTGGTGGACAAAGGCAGGGTTTTTCAGTGGTGTGCAGAAGTGTTTTCTGGGAACCTAGTTACTTTGCTAGATTCACTCTGAAAGGCAGGATAGGTGAATCTGTGTTCTGCTGTATAAGAAATGCATCTTTTGTTTTATTTGGAAAGGATTGTAGGCAATCTCTCAGTTGAAGCATTTGTAAAATATGGTTGTTGATGTTTGACTGTCTTGTAGGAGACATTGCCTGCTTAGAAGGTGTGGGAGATGCATGGAAAGATGCTCTACTTATTACTGAGTAAAAGCAAGCTGCGATCCTCCTTTCCCTAGATGAATGCTATTTGACACCTCAAATAAGGCTTTGGTTCAGATCAGTCCGTTGTAGACATCTGCTTGCCAAGTGAAAATGAGGTTGCTCTCTTTACAAACATCCTTGCCTTGCAGACTGTTTGCCAGCTCTCCGTGAGGATCCTGGCCCATCCGGTCCCCTGCAGGGAATCTGTGTCCCTGTAAGACATGGTAAAACTTCAGGCTTAAGGCAAGGTGTTAGAGCTGAGTTTCCCAAGAGGTGGCTACTGCTGCAAGGATGATAGCGCTGTGTCCTGAAGATAGGGAAGCATTTCCAGGCCTCCAGGTTATGGTTAATTCTTTGCTATGTATGTATTATTCCTTTTTTTCTGCTTCTCCCTAGCTTAGCTGCCTTCCATATACCTACATAATACCTACAAAGTTTGGGTGAAGGAGGTCCTCGTTTCCTCTTTTATTTTCACTACATATGCTGTATTAAAAACCAGGCAAGAGTTATTAATACTTCATAGACATCTATGTATGTTTTGTGGTTATATGTAAAGAGTTGAAATTGATGACTTCTGAATATGTCATCCAAGTATGATCCTTCTTTACCTCCAAATAGCAATTAAAATGTCAGCAAGCTTAGCAAGTACTTGGGGGTAAAATATTGTTAAGTATATGTTGTACGATACAGGTCTTTGAGGGGAGCGAGGACTGAAATTATGATTTTGTGCTATGCCGAGGGAAATTATTTTGTTGTGTGTAGGGTGTTGCACTCTCAGTTAGTGTCAGACCTGTGTTCTCTGTGATGGTCCGCCCCACTGCTTGTGTAAAGGTGCCATATGGATGTTTGGGTCTTTTGTGTCTCAATCCCTAATAGATTTTTCCTATTTCACAAGAGTGTAGAAAAGGGTTTTTTCAAAAAGAAGAAAAAAGCCAAATTGTATTGTTTATTTGTGGATACTGATTAAAAAAAAAAAATCACAAAACATGGAGTTGTATCAAGAAAACAAAAAAATTTTGTGACCTGAACATTTTCGAGATGATTATGAGCAATCAGCCATCTGTAACTTCTGTTGCAAGCACACAGTTAAACATATTTCACCTTTCTTGTGGGCACGTGGGTCTTTCAGTTGTTGACTGAGCTTGTCACATGGGAGAAGAAATAGGAGGAGGTCGTGCAAACTTCAGAAGGGAACAAATTTAGTGGAAGTCAAATTCCAATGAAAATCATGCTGGTGAATGTATAGAAATGACAGTGTGACTGAGGTGGTTTGGGTGACTTGTGTACACCAAAGTAAACATTGCAGCTCATCTTGGCCTTAGCAAGACTGAAACAGTTGCCAGGTACACCTGTTATGTTAAATTAGCTTTTTTGGTGCTTTATGGGTTCGCTAAACATCATTTGATTTATCTACGTGACTTCAGTAATACCTTTTGGACTAAACTGACCCAGTTCTCAATAATGATATGAACTTACACTCCATTGTTGTAGTACCAGTCATGTGCGAGATTGGTGGCTTTATAGAATATTTGTCAATACATTTTGCAGATTAGGTTGTTTCTGGGGCAATAATAATCAGTCAAGCAGTGCTAGCTGATTAGTCTGCAAGTACCAGTTCTAGATGCATGTTTGAATGATTAGAGAAATGACAATGCAAACAGAAAAGACTATGAATAATATAATATTAAAAGGTAATTATTTCTATGGCTTTTTTTTTTCTGTGAACTTCTTTATCTGTTTTCTGAGGTCAGTGATATTCAGCTGTTATTTAGAATACAGTAGAAACTGATTAGCTATATTGTAGCTTTACTTTCAATGAAAATACATCAATAGAGAAGTCATAGGCATGTCCACAGTGGAGCATTGGCGATTACATTTGGTAAAGCCTTTTGGAGAGGGAGTCAGAGGCCTGCAGTTCTGGATGGATTTGGATAAACGTACACAGATACGTAACTTTTTGTGGTACTAAGCCTCTGGGTGATGGTTTTGTTGTTTTAGGTCTGATTATTGCCAAAATACCTACAAATTTTGCATCTTAAATGGAAAAAATTAATTACAATTTACTATGTGCATAATATGGCAAGAACTGTAATGCTTAAGAGAAGGCAATCCTAGAAAATTAGATCAAAAGCTATTCTCTGGAATTCAGGATTTTAATAGCAATTTGCATCTTCAGAATGAAAGTGGAAGAACTTTTATTTGGTATTGTTTATTATTGCAATTATAAGCACAATAAAAATGACAATAGGCAACAAGTTTAAGGCAGGTCTGCCAAAGTGCCCCACGTGACAGCTCCTTATATTTGTCAGCAGTTCTGTTTCCAGAAGCATTTTGCTTTGATGAACAAATTCGGCAAATGAATGCTAATGTATTTGCATACGGCAAAACAGTAGTGACTGGCAGTTGTTGATAACGATGCATCACCCTCTGGTTTTGTTCTTCCTCATCCACATGGAGGTGAACTGGGAATGTGTAGGCTTTTTATCTGTTCCACATGGGTTGTCTTTGCTGTACAACGACAACACTGCAAGACTGGGCACTCGTTTCTTGTTTTGTGAAACAGAGTTTGTGAAAAGAGTCAATTATTTACAGTGCTTCAGAGGCTGCTCTTCTGTAAGAATACTTAAAACCGAAGAAAACGACTACATATTAAAGGGCTCAATGGCTTTTCTTCGGTGTTTTTCTATACCTCCCCCCTCTCCCATTTCCCCCCGTATAAGTAAAGAGTTCATCATGAACGTTAATTATACCACTATCTTTGGCTTCCAGGACTAGGAGATTATGAGGAATGTATTAACCATTTTGGCTTTTTGAAAATGGTTCATTAGTAATATGGTTAAGTAGGAGTACTGGGTCAGCAAGTGAGGGGAAGTATACATCAAGAGTGTTCATTTGATTTTGGAATAAATATTTTATTTCATAAAGCACTCCTTAATTACTTATGGGAAAATACATCTGGGGAGTGTGTAGTGGCAAGGTCTTTATCCCAAAACTTCCTTTTCTGGTCTAAGCAAGGCAAAATCTTTTCAATCTTGAATTAAACGTTATTTTGGGGAACAAATTACAATTCGGGTAGTGCAAAATTATGAGTTAGTTTATTGATTCTGTATAATTCTAATTATTTTTTGATGTAGGACAAGATACCTTCAACATTTTGCAGCAGCAACACTTGCATAATAAAAGCTTTAACAAATGTGTTAGTTGTAAGGGACCTAAATGCAATCTCCCTTCTGAAGAAATCCTAAATGAAGTCCTCCTGTACTGCCATTATTACGGAAGGATGCTACCGCAAACTGATAATTACTTGTCCAGGCAGACTTATAATTTAATTCACATACAGATTCTTCTAGAAGTGACACAGAAAATATTTCTAGCAGATGCCAATTTAAAATCATACCTAGAAACCAAGCCTTACCATGAAAAGACATGATGTTGGATATGTCTTTTTGAGTAACATCAAAGATCTCTAGAGATATGTTGACAGGGAAGCTTTTTAAATCTAGATGTACCCGGTCTACTTGTAACAGAAAAGTAGGTTTTCCAAACAGTGGAAGAATTTGACTTAAAGTTTAAAATGTAGAATAAAATATATGAAAGAATAGTTTTAAAAAATATATGGAGACAATACACATGAAGAAAGTTTCTCACTGCCGAAGTATGATTACAACAACAGTGCCATTTTCCAGCTCCTGTCATTGAAGCTTGGACAGTTTATCATTCATGAAGACCTGGCCCTATGTGTTATCTAATATATAGCCTGTACATGCAGCTAGAGGCTCTTATCCCCTATCAGAGTATGGTAGTGTCTATATCTCTGCAGATACCCATTATAGAACTATATACTACTAAATCCCATGAGAGCACTGGACCATGTTGGTGTGTTGTTGGGTTGCACTGTGGAAATTAAATTTCCTGTAATGAGTGGATGGGGCTTTGCGATTCTTTTTTTCTTTTTTTTTTCTTTTTTTCTTTCCCCCCCAGTTTAACCATCTCGGCTCGGGCACAGATAATTTAGCATTTCACATCTCAGCACATACAACTTGAATGAACAGTCTAAGTATTTTTTCTTTTTATAATCTTGTAAAATTTTTCCTTTCATTTCTAACGAGACATATTTAGGTGTTCAGGGCCATTCCTGATTAAGGTTTATGAATTTCATCTGATTGATTTTTATCTTCCTTAATGAGTTTTCCTTATCAAAAGGTCAGAGTTCAAAAGCAACATAGCTTCTATTTTAAGCTAATAAACAGCTGAGTAAATTTTAAAAAAAGGCAAATTTATACAGCTTAGCACATTTTCTCTTTTTTTGGTGATGGTGGTGAATGTTAAGAGCATGGTTTTGAGAGAGAACCCCTTGAATCTGGACGCAACACACTCAAATTTGCCAACTTTACTTGTACTGCAGCTATTACTGCTATATCATAGGAAGTTCTCCATGCTTCCAGACAGGGTATGGAAGACCTTTTGCACTACTAGGCTAATGGTGAGGAGGATGTTGTCTGCAAGGATTTTCTTCCTCTTGGTACTTATATCCCTGCAGCATAACAAAAGGTCATGAATGAACAATAGAGTGGAGTCATGAGTGAATTATTCTCTTTGGCTACAAGTATGTCACACTATTTTTATAATTTCCTGAAGGATTATTAAAATGTCCCTTGAGACCTAGAGGAAACTGCTGAAGTTTCGGGATAGTTTTCTATCTCTTTTTTCTGCATCGGTTTAGGCGGATACAGCTTGTAACTCTATCTGAAAAATACAGATAAAACTATACATCTGGATTGTATGGGGCGGAGGATGTTGTGGTTTCAGTTCTTTGTTTAAAAATAGTTTATTTTTCTATGCTAAAAGCCTCCATGGATCTGAGTGTGCTGTGTTTTGATAACTCTGAAAATTGTCTATTCTTCTTAGAATATATGTGTATAGGCGTGATGCATCAAAGATAGAGGGCAGTTTTAATACACATAGTTTGGTTGAAATCAATATCTGTTTAAGTTTTAATTTTTCCCACTAGTTCAAGAGCTTCCCCAATACAGGCACTCGGTTGCCGTTTTGTTAGTATTGGCCAGATGTACACACATCTCCCTTTCCTGGAGTTAAAGACACTTTTTGCACAGGTGGAACAGCAGAAGGGGTGATCGCCCACATCTGAGAAGAAAGTTGCAGCTCACATTCTGTATCAGTTCACACTTCAAACAATGTGTCACAGAGGGTTCAATTTTCACTTGTCTCTCAGAGCATTCCCTGTTGCTGGGGAAGATTGTACTGAATTGTGCTGTGCTGGAGAGACTCCTTTTTTTCCTGAACAGGTGAACCGCAAGACTGTAGCCACGTAGAAGGTTTCCTGAATTGAGCTACGTAAGATGGGCATGCAAGCTGTTGGAGGATAATCCAATAAAAGTGTTCCTGCAGTGCCTTCTTTCACCTCTGTTTAGAAGCAGTGTGTTAGGTTGTCTTGCCATGGGATGATTTACCTTAAAATACTGTCTGTTTTCTTCCCTTGCTGGATTTTTTTTTTTTCCCTATGCTTTTGTCATCCCCATGCTGAGACTTAGATGAACTCTAGAAGAATCTCAGTCAGAGAGAAGTCTCTTAGGTAGAGATTCAGGTAGCATCTAGTGTCAACCCTACCCTCAATATGCTTAATAAAATCCCTACTGGTTTTACTCTATGTTCATTCTCTTATCAGCTTGAGATGCTTTTATAATACTGTCATCGTCTTCCGGGATGCAAAGGATAGGGAGTAACGTCTATAAAAATACAGTGATTCAGTGACCCAATAAAACTGACTAAAATATGGATTTATTACCAGAGGTTTTGAAACTTTGCCATTAGCTCCTAAGTTCAGGATGAATATGGTGCATACAGGTAAATATTTTACATATGCTTATGTTACTCAATTTTTTAAGTCTTGCATAAAACATATCTCGTACACTAGGAGCCAAAATCTCATTAACTTCCAGTAAGAAATTTCAAAAGCTTTCCATAAGAGTTGGTGTCCTGAATGACTAGGTAGTCTTTGGAAATGTAACTGAAGCTCCTAGACAGTGAAGAACTTCTGACAGTTTTACTTCAGTTGGACTCAGCTACCCCGCATGGAAATACAAACACTCCTGAACTGCCAAGACTGTGCCTCAGAGTAATTGTTACCGTATGTCCACTGTCACTTCTAGTCTAAGGTTGCTTCCACCAAAATCATCCTATGATGGTGCTACTACGTTGTAGGCTGGTGTTTGTGGGCACTGTGCCTAGGAGAAAATCAGCGTACCTTAAAGCAAAATGATAGTGCTATTATTTTAGAAGGTCACTGAACATCTTTTTGGCATCTGGCATTTATATATTAAATGGGGGAACCCTTCAAAATGACATTTCAGGTAATGAAAACTAAACCAGTGTGAGGCCTGGTACATACCCATACAGAGCTGAACCAATGCCAAAGCACATCAGTGCTTTTCTGTGGGATCAATGACATTTAAGACCTGATATTATGAAACCATCAGAGTCAGAAATTCAGGCCTTCCACTAAAGACAAGTTGGAAGTCATTATTTTGTGGTGCTCTAAGGCAGATTTTTCCAAATCTTTCAACTTATGTTTGGGTTTAGTAAGTGCTTTTCCTAAAACGGTTGTAACTTATAGAGCAGGTTTTGTGGTGACAGATACACATTGCCCTGTTGGGCCTATTTGGCCATTGCAGTGGTTGATGTCCATCCTTGGTAACCATCAGGTCCCTTGGCATGGCTGAGTGCTTTGGGGTGGCATGAAGCTGGTATTATTTCACCATTTTTGGCTGCTTCCATTAGCAGATAAGGCTGGACTAACAGATGTGACTGGATCATGGATGGTCGCAGAGGAATCCCTGGTGTAAATCTGTTACATCAGGTTTGTTTCCAGGTTACCCACAGCCCGTTTCCAGTACTGGAATAATCAACATTGTTTATATGAAGCAACTCATTCAAATATGTTTTATTTTAAAAATAAAGACCCTCT
Source organism: Theristicus caerulescens (assembly GCA_020745775.1). NCBI lineage: Eukaryota > Metazoa > Chordata > Aves > Pelecaniformes > Threskiornithidae > Theristicus > Theristicus caerulescens. The sequence goes on along the minus strand of CM036561.1, from coordinate 119,716,363 downwards.
GAAGTAGCATATTGTATCTTTTTGTGCGTAACAGTGAAATGTGACTGGAGGTTTGACTCAACCAAAACGAATTGTTTATGTGACTTACAGAGCAGGACAGCTCACTGAGTTATATCTAAAAACCTTCTTATTGTGAAGCGGTGTCTCTTCAGCAGAATATATGCAAAATATTTGACAGCTGATACGCCTTTTAACCAACTACAGTATATTGCCATTGCACTCTGTCTTTTCCAGGTTTCTTTACTTGATTTATGATTTCGTGAATTGCAGAAGCATCAGCCTGTGGATGTTGTAATTGTTTTTTAACCAAGTCTCACCAAATTCAATGAAGCTGTGTATAGAAGTGGAGATTCCCACACACACATATTCTCACAGTAAAGCAGTTGTTTAATTTGTCCTTTGTTTCCAAGCAGGCAGAATTTTAATCAATGTATTTATTATTAGGGAGGCTTGAGCTTAAGGAGAAATCCAATCAAATGATGGTCTCTTCATTGAGAAAGCATTTATCTTTTGGCTATGCAACTATCCAGGGTGCTGGAAAATTATGACTTTTGGCGAAGGTACAAGAAGCACATTGAAAGGTGAGAGAATTGCATGGTATGCTCACAGTCCAGTTAATACCTACGTGCCCGTAAATCAGTGGTACAAGGTAAATATTAAGCTGCAAATCGGCTACATGAGACCCCTGTTGATCACCTAATGTAATCCTGATAAACTGTTTAGTTCTCTGTTGTAAGCAGATCTCTCTCCTGGACTGTCACCCCAGCTCCTCTTCTTCCTGAATTTTAAGAAGAAAGGAAATAATAAGGTGTTTTTTCCTGAGTTTGGTTGCTCAGAGAATTGACCCCTCAGGATTGCCAGGCACATGCACAACAGCTTTGGGGAATAAATCTCTTGCCTTTATGAATCCATGGAGCACTTGTTGCTTTTTGTCAGCAGGATCAAGCCCTTCAGGCAGGCAAAAGCAGCCAGGCTTTTACAACTGTTTAACTCTTACTTCTCTAATTTTTCATTTAAGCCCATCAGTCTGCAGTGGTCCTTTAAGCTTAGACAAAGCCATCTGCTGCATGTGTTTCACAGGGGAGAGAAAAGCGCGTGTGCATAGACAGATACAAATTTTATAAAGTTATATTTTTCCTCATATTTGATAACAAATGTGGATTGGCCCTCTTTTGGGAGTTAGCAACAAAGGAAATGATGAAAATTCATGATTTAGCAATCTGTGCCCCATTGGCTGCACTAAAGTAAAAATATGGTTTGCAAGTCTTTGTAAATGTGCTTGTAACTTTGAGATGTGTGTTTGGCAAATATTTGGATTATGTCTTTGTATGTTATCTGTGCTTTCAAACTGGTAGCTTCTATGGATTTGGCATAGAAAGAAGGATTTGATTGATTTGTGATGTCACTGTCATAAAGATTCACGCTGAGTAACTGATTCTGTAGCGTTTAACACCAGTTCAAAAATGTTAACATACAAAGTAAAAGGCAAAGTTATATTTCTTAATGAATGCTTTGTTAAAGAAATGTCCACAGTCTTAAACATTATCAGTAGAAGTGAAATTATGGACGTTACCTCGGAAGCTAAATAAGCTATAGCATTTCTTAGAGTTCTGTAAGCCTAATAGCTGCAGTAGCAGTTTCTGTGTCAAAGCATGACCATCTCCAGTGTTTTGCTGTTAACAATCCATCAGAGACTGTACCTTTTTCTTTCTGAGCTTTCATACCAAAGCTGTGTGTTACTGCTGGACCTAAATACTTGATATAGACTTCCCATTTGTCACGAATTTATTAGAATTCATTATGTCATCTGTCTTGGAGTATATAATCCAATAACATCCATAGCAATTATATAAATGATCATCTGTAAAATATGATGAAATAGATTATTGCATTAGACTTTATCCTCTAAGTTTCCTCCTCCCTTTCATTTCTGAGTATTGTTTCTTAGAACGTGTTCTGTTCTAGTCTATCTGTCCTATTCAGTATTTTTGATACTGAATTTGCTTTGTATTAGGATAGCTGCATTCCTGTCTTCATCTAAGGTTGCTTCTCTCATTCTGTTTTTCTTTTATCTGGACATTTTCAGAGTAGATCTTATATTTTGGTATCAAGTTCCTTTTCCTTTGCTACCTCGAAGCTGTTGCAGATCTTGAACTGAATTTAAGTTATGGCATTAAAAAAAAAAATCCACAGCACTAAATTGGCTTCTGGAGTCTTGAACCAACCCTGGATATTTTTTCTTCTTCTGTCTAGATGCTGCTTTTAAGGCATGGTACAGAAAGCTCTGACTAGATAATGTTCGCTTTCTTCCTCCCAGACAGACTTCTGGCCAAATGTTTCTTGCCACTAAGAAGACTCAACTACAGACCGTGTCAGAGAAAGAGGAGCTACAAATGTTCCTACTTGTGTCTTTCCCCAGGCTGCAAAATGAGTCAGATTCTTTGACAGAAGAACCCAGAAATTCTTAGCTTGAGCCAGAAAAAAAAAAACTTTTTAAATGTCCCCATTCTTTTTAGAATAAATGCAAAATATATCCCACTAACGTTTCAGCTCAACACCCTGCTGTCCCCAGTCCCCTGCAGAGTCAACTAGCAGAGCTGCAACATAGGGCATTAGCACCAGGATGCCTTTTCCTGCCCGCCCCCTGTTGCTGAAGGGAATTGGCAACATTGTTAGCCTCCCTCCTACCCGTTGCAAGCAAGAAAATGGAAGTGTCAATGGAAATACCATCCTGGCCCCAGAAAGGAAATAACGAGGTGTTTCTGATCAGGAGGCCATTAGGATGTATCTATTGACAGCAAAATCTCTGAATAATACAGTGCAACTTTTTTCTGTGTTATGATACCACGTGAGCTCTCCTCCACACCCTCATGGCTATTCCTTTGCTGAATCCTAATTCAGTGGTAAGCAACTGTGTTGTTTCAATATCTCTGCAGGTGTTATCTGGTTACCTGGTTTCATGAAGCTGGTCTTCACTCCTCGGGTGGGGTTGGCCACCCCAAGGTATACCGCTGGGATCCATTGCCATGAGCAGTCCCTGCACCATTGTTTCTGGTGCCTTTTTGTTGAATTTGATGTCACATTTTTCTCTGCCTATCTTTGTCCAAATATCAGCCTTTCTTTAATTAATCTTTCTGAAAGCAGAATCAGCTCTAGGTGTTTGATGTGAGGAAATGCAGTTTACACTCACCATCTCCTGACATGCTGTCCTCTTCTGATGGATGTCAGTGCAATGATTCCTAGACATTTTGCCAGAAGCAGCATCTGGATCTTCGCCACTCTCCTCAGGCACTATATTTGCAGCTTTGAACTTGCCTCTGTATATATCACACAGTTAACTTGTCACTATCTTCCATTAGCCTTCTCGACTGCTGTGCACTTGGTTGGCAGTTTCCAAAGGCAACCTTTAAATTTTCAGTAAATTGTAGTCTCTATATTGTGAGTTTGTGAGAGTCTAACTTTCAGGGGGGATCCTCTCTTTTTATCTATCATGTTGCACAGCGCAGGAGCTCAGGTCACATGTTCTTATGCAAAGTAAATGGAAAGATCTGTTCAGAACGATGGGAATGCCATCAGAATTTCTGCATTGCTTTTACATGGTGTTACTTCCTGATAAAAACAGCACTTTTTTCTCTGCTGCCCCCAGTAAATCCTGAAGTGATCTACTGCTGTAGAGTATGCGCAAAGGGTCTCGAACTACTCTGATATCCCTAACTAACCTTAGTAATACACGCATCAGTGTTAGTTGTGGCAGCAAAGGCTTTCTGTTATGAAATGCTTGCTTAGTTGTTATAGACATATCGATGGGAAATATCTTACTATTTTACTACATTCTAATTCTGGTTTTATTGCTTTGGCATGTGCTAATAGGCAGGTATTTTTAAGAAATCACAAGATGAAACTAATGTAGTACAGAGTGCTTTGTTTTCTCTATATGAGGATGGCTTTGAAAAATTGGTTTCATTTTTTTATGAAATTTTCATGTGCCTTACTCGGCAAGAGAGTAAATGCCTGGTAGCTGTAGAATCATTTTGTTTATCTGAAATGAATTATGCATGAATTTACACCTAATGTAAGAGCAGCACCAGTTGTGATGAGATCAATATCCATTGTGAATAAAATTCAGCTCCATGCTAGCGTCCAGTTGAAGGCCTATGCATCACTTAAGTCCTAATTTAAAGTCTTAAATGAGACCGAAGTGGTTCACAGGTTTTATGCCGTCCTTCTGCACAGGAATGAATTTTACCTGGTAAGCACACACAGAAGATATATGCCAAATGACCTTGATGCCTCAGGAAAAATACTTTGTAATTGTTGCTTCTGATAATTTTGCTTTTTGCTAACACGATTTTATGATGAATTTTGCATTGCTTGCTCGCCTTAAAGCCTCAGGTCCTGGCATCCTGTAATCACACAAGAATCTTAGCTTTCATTGAAAAGGAAAGAGTTTTCTGGTGGCTATAGAGGAGACTTTGAAGACCCAGTGTAAAAGGCTAACAAACCCAGAGACAGAGAAAAGAAACCCCAGTCTTGTAAAACTGTGACATAAGAGTGTAGAAATGGTCACAGTGACTAAAACCAAATGTCAGGCTGGCCCTGTTCTGTTTCTCTGAGTGACCAATGCTAGGTGCTTTGAGAAGGAAGGGGGAAAAAAAAAAAAGAAGAAATAATAGGCTAAATACAAAGTGTTCTCCCCCACTTCTTTGTTCTTTTCTGCCAGATTCTAGCAGTCATTATTTTCGGTACTTTCTCAGATTTATTTTTGTTGGACTGGCATCACAAGATAATTAACTTTTAGGAAAGTGCTAGAAGTGCCATGTTAGATTTAAGATTGTCCTTGAGTCTTTTGTCATGGCCCAATCCTGCCTGCAAAATCAGAGATTGATATGTATTTGGATTGTGTTGGCAGCGTGAAATTTATTTGTTGCTGATCGGTGCCACTAATGAAGCTTCTTTGATGTAAACAGAATATTAAGTATTTATTTGTGTGTGTGCCAGAGTAATCCCGGAGTTTTGACATAGGCAAGCTAGATATGAGCTTAGATAAGCACCAGGAAATAAACACTTCACACATTGTGTAACTGAGGGTCTCCTGCCATCCCTTACTCTAATTGTAGGGGATTTTACTCAGTGAATACTGAGTAGTGGCAAGAGTATCTATGAATGTTTGTTTATTTTCACAAGCAGCTCTTCACACTAATAGATCCTCCAACCTCAACAGGATCTGTATATGAGTTTTTGCATTTATATGAGTAAATAGAATGTTATTCTGGTTTACTCAATATGTTATTTTTTGTTTGTCTAATGTTGTTATGCAATGATCAAATGCCTCACTCACTGAAGCTGCTCACGCTTCACTCCTGAGAACTGGACTTTTAGTTATATATCAGCTGATTCAGCATTGAAAGAACAGTCCTCACACAAATTTCCTACCCTTCAAGTTTCATTCTTTAAAGTTCTGCTTAAGGAGCCCTGATGGCAAGAGGAGAGAGCAAGTGCCAGGTAGTCTGGGGAATGGTGGTTATATATGGAGGAGTTCTGCATGGGAAGTAGATGCTCTTATATAGTTTCTAATTCCTTAGACATTGTGAAACCTTCAACTCTAAGTCTTACTCCTCTGATAGACCGTTCTTTGATGCCCCATGGGACGCTAGCCCCTCAATAGCTGTGAATGCTAAGTGAGATACAGTAACAAAGCTAAACAGAAATCTCTTCCTCTTGTTGCTTATTATTTATTTTTGTACTTGTTAATGTAGCCAGGTCTACTGCTCGGTTGATATGTAGCAAAGAATACTTTTCCCCTGATAATAAAATGACCAATTTCTTAAATATGAAAAGTCATAAAAAACTTCTCCTGTATTTCTTTCTCAGTCTTTGGAGTATTTAGGAACGGTTCACTGGGAATATTTGCCATTCATAATTTGTGGAGTGCTAATTAAACTTGTAAGTCACATGGTGATGTTGATGTTACAGGGTTGAATGAACAGCCGTCTCAGCATGAATCAGAAAGTCAGCACGTGAATGTACTGTAGATAATTTTCTTCTGAATGTTTTAGTAAGTAAGATCAAAATGTGCTGTTGGTGAGTAGCACTGTGAGTAAACCCATGTGGCTTGGATTTTTGTGGGTAATGAGCACAAAAAAGATGTTCAGAAATGTATCATGGAATGAATATTTGCAGAGAATGTTTTCCACTATTACTTATTTCCTACTTTGGCCATAAGAATTTGGGTTGGATTGCTCTGATTAACATTTCCAACTGCAGAAAGATAGGTAAAATTATATAATGCAGATTAATACTTAGAGTTTTCTGCTTCTGTAGTTTCAGCTATTCAAAATATAAATTCATTGTGTGATCCTATTAACAATTCCGTGTTCTATCAATACAATTTAATCTAAAAGTCATTGCAGTGAAGTAGCCTATTGGATGGTGGTATGAAGATGGTCTCATAACCAGGGAGGTTTGCTCTTAGTTATCTAAAAATAAATTGCTGTGACCATCGAAAGTCCGGTGAGATGCTGATGAGCACTGATGACATTTCAGGTTTATGGGCTATGCTTATCTTGTTCAACGGGAATTCTTCACCCGAAGCAATTCTGCAAATTAATTTGAGTATACAAGTGTGATATTTACAGCTCTGTAGAGTGTTCATATGGAGAACAAGTATCTCTGAGATAGGTAGTTTACTTGGGATCCAGTGCCCTGATCTTTATTTCTCAGGAGTCGTAAATGAAGCGCTCACTTTCGTCACTCTTTGAGACCTGCTGCTGAACTATGTCTTGTTCAGCGAAGCATACGGACTCGGAGGAGGAAAATTAAAGAGGGTCATATAAGTCTGTGTTTTCTTTCAGGCATGTCATGAAAACAGCCATTCTGGGAACATCATAAAAGCTTTACCCATCTGTCCATTTCAGGTTGTTTGGGGAGTCTTCAGTTCTGGCATCTCAATGAATAGTACTGTAATGATACGATGCATGCTAACAAGATAAATTTCTCGTATGCTGAAAATTTGATGCAAGTAGTGGGTTTGTGTCATTTTTTTCATATGGAAACATTCAGATTTATGGTTCTCCAGAGTTAGACTATCAATTCTTACTTGTTTTTCTGAAGTCCTTGTTTATATTGAGGTGATTTACTTACAACAAAAATGAGCTTACTGTGTGAGTTGTGTCAAGTAAATAGCAGATTTTGATGTACTGCCCTCTTATAGTTTCCCTATTAAATGTAGTATGTTATTTATGGTTATATGTTTCCTCCTCAGTGATCTTGAGTAGCAAAGTGTGTAGCACAGTGTAATAGCTATTTTTAACTTCTGAAGACCTGGTTTAAAGTTAATGCTCTTTTATCTTAATGTAATTAATTTGATAAATAGCATGTATACAGATACATAAACACTTTAGTAGTGTGTATACAGACACACAAACACTTCCTAACCTTTTGGAATATATATTGCGCACTCTAGAAGGTTGTTTCTGAGGGATGGAGAGTTTTCCTTCAGTTGTTTGGTTTTGGGAGAGGATGGGGCAGTGTGGGGAGAGCACTTTGCTCCAGTGAGCACTCATCAAGCTTTGCGTGCACCAGGAATAGCTATTGGAAAGTCAGTGTTTTCAGTGGCCTTGCTCCACAGTTATGTCCCCCACCCAGCAAAGTGCTAAAGCATGCGTATAACTTCTAGCACGTGCCTGGATGCCTTGCTAACCCCTCTGAACATGTGATGGAGTACATTGCACAATGTAATTTCAGGCTTGCATCATTCCTTTAGATGTCGGATGGCAGTAAGAGCTGAAATCAAATGTGGTAGCTTTGTATGGAGAATTGAAATTCAGCTGCCTGTCCAGCCTTTTATCTTATTTGGTATTCTGGAGCAGCATGAAATGCTATTTATTGTTATGAAACATAATATCCATATATGTAATATAAATATTTATTCTACAGAAGTAGAATATTGAACCAAAGCTGATATCCCTTGTCTCTGCTAAGCTGTTTGTCTTTTGGGCAGCAAGGGAGGTTTAAATCTTCCTGTTTCTTGATTTGCTATCGTATTACCTTCTGAGCATATTTAGCATACAATTTATTTTTATGTGTGCTGTTCACCATGCAGAACATCATAAACTATTTTACAGTCAGAGATAAACCAGAAAAAGAATTCTTTAGTTACAAACAGTGAGTTGCAGGCAGCCAAAGAGGGAAAGAACAGTGCATTAAGATGCAGTAAAAAAATGGAAGTTGAAATTTAAAAGTAGTAAAAATTCTAATCAGCATGCTGAAATGATTAATTGTAGCCTCTTTTCAGAGACATGTGCTGTAGTACACTGCTTTCAATGCTGATATTTGCAAGTATCAGCATATGCTGTATAGTATACGTTCCTAGCTTCTGAATGCTGGAGTGTGAACGTGAATGAGCCAGAAAAAGAAGAGCTTTTCTGGGAAATTGGATTAGATCTAGGGAAAGAAAAAACAACACAGAACTGAATAAAAACTATTAAGTGCTGTATTTATAATGATCACAAATACCTGTTCACATTTAAGAAATCTGCAGTTTGTTCCATTACTGTTTACAGGTCAGAGTTGATACTTGCGGTGATCTAAAGGCTTTGGCAAGCTATTTATTTGTTTAAAGCATTTGCCCAGATGTATTAGAAGAAAGTTTTCTCTGATGCTGTGACCAAAAAAATGTTTACTCCATATAAATCAATAAAAGCACCCCATGCTCAGCTTTCTTCTGCAGTCGTGGTTTTGCTGAAAAAGCCAATGATGAACACTATGCTTAGTATAGCATAGCTGTGACTTCAGTGTGAAGAAGCATGTGGGCTCTTTTATATAAGAAGTAGTGTGCATGATCCACTTTTGATTGCCAGTATTCTGCCAGCTAGAGAATTCTGCCAGATAGTGGTCCCCAAACTACTAGATGTTATTACCTTTTTTTTTTTCTTCCTCCTGCGGATAGGCAAATGTTAGAGATGTGATTCACATAGAATAAGAATAGTCTTTAAATTTAATCCCTGAAATAAAAAGGAACATCAGGGGAACAGAAAAACATGCAGTCAGTCTCGCTTTCAAAGTATGTCATTATCCTACACGTCTTGAATTTCTTCATTTCTGGGATCCAGCTAGAGCTCAAAGCAGGAGGGACAAACTACATAAGAAGAGCTACTCTAGTGAGATTATCAGGCCTGTTCCATTCACTTCAGAAAATGGTGTAAGTTACAAGTTCTGGGCACTTTCTTTGAAGAAGTTTGGAATGTTTTGGTGCCTATATATTGTGTCAGGCAGGATACGCTAAACTGTGTTCAAGCACAAACTTTCCCTTCAATGGTGTTGTTTCAGTGTATGCTGCTTTTTCAAAAACTAGTGCTTTCAAAAAATAAATCTTGGTACACTTGATAATGTTCAGGAAGTTTTAATTTCAAAGTGCTTGGCTGTAAATGACAGGATATTTTAGAACCTCAACCCAAACAACAACACAGACTATATAGTTTTACTAACCAAACATATTTTTCTGAAGATGTACTTTTTTAAATGGAGAATTAAAAATCGCTAGCAGAATTAAAATGCTGACTTTTTGAACTTAACTTTCCACTGTTGGTTGTCATCAGCTGCGTTTCTCCATGAGCAGAGCAGACTTATCATGTCTTATTAGTGTATTCTATATGAAGTTGCATAAAAGTGACATATCTGCCACCAGTAGACCAAAGCTAAATACTGTCATCACCATGATTGCTTTGTTTTCTGAAATCAGCACTTTTTTGCACCTCTTTGTCAGTGACAGGGTTTTGCCTTTGGCCTTTAGATAAAAATCAAACAAAATCATTTGGCACTGAAATTAAGATGGTGAAAGTGCACAGAATGCTCCCATGGCATCTTCAGATAACTCTTCAGCCTTTGTTGTTTGCAGTAAATTATTTAGCAGTAGTTATTATTAAACTGGCACATACAGTGGCTTTGAGATACTTTTTCCTTTGTAACAATATAAACCTAGGAGGCTGTTGAGGGGATTAAAAGAAATATCAAGACAAACCATGGTGTAGTAAGAGATGTTGCAGAATCTCTTCCTGACATCTTTATGTTAAACAAGCACCTGTTTAATGCCCTGAGCACGTATTATTATGTATTATTTTAGTATGATCATCATTTACATCATTGTGCCATATAGCTAGAATTCCCTATTCTAAAGAGGTAACAGTCTAATTTGAAGTGCAAGTGTGACAAATGAAAGCAACAGAAAGGGAAAACAGAATAGTGCAAACTAAAATTGCACCGTTACACTGGCTATTTGTTGCATGATTGTTTGCAGAAAGCTTATTTTTTTAATCAGCTATCCCCAGCTACTACTTAGCCATAATTGGTTAGCTGGGTGTTTGTTTTTTTTTCTGGCTTCAAAGTAGAGGTGAATTTTGAGGACAGATTTGAAGTGGGAAAGAGAGAGTGCAGCTTGATTCAGTTTAGAGGCAATTTTCTCTTCTGGCCAGCAATGCTTTGGAAAGAGATCTGTGCTGGACCATGGCATCGCTATTTGCTGCGTGCTGGGACAGTAGGTTGGAATACCAATGCAATTATCCTTTTGTATGTCTTTGACACATGAAACTGTGACAGCAAATTGGGAAAAGTACTTTGGATTGCCTATGGTGTGGGCGTGATTGTTCCTGGGAAGGGCTACTTACTGACCAGGGCCAGGATAATAAAGCCTCTTCAGGCATTTGTTTCGTTTGATTACCCCTGTTCTGGTCCAGATAGGCTTCATCTCGCAACACTGTAGCTAGATGTGGCAATATTGCCTTACTTAGGAGCAGCAAATTCCTGACTTTCTGCCTTTGTTACTTCACTTTTTTTTTCTTCTCACTCTCTGTCCTCACAGCCATCGCCAGGCTTTGCACTCCTACTCGGGTAGCAGTAGCTCAGAGCCCTCCTACATCTTAAACAGCTTTTTCTTGCCATAATGGGTTGGTGTTTCCTGTTTCTTAATTCAGCCTTCCTTTCCCAGCAATGTCTGATCACACCTTTCACTATAAAAGTGGTTCTCATCCCGGCTTAGTTCACACATTCAGAAGCTATCTCAAACTGTCAATTTTAGCTGCCCAAGTCAGCAGCTCTCCTCCTGGTATAGATTAGTTTCACATTCTCAGCTTAGTATAGATTAGTTTCATATTTCTGACCCAGCAAGACGCTGCCTGTCCTCGGCTGCTGTCACGCTGTCTATTCTCCTCTCTCCTGGGAGAAAAACGGGTGACCACGAGAAGGCAAAGCAAGGCAGCGTTGGAGATGCTGCTTTTTTTCCTTGAGCAATGCAGTCTGACAGTTGCCCTGTGCTATTTCCTATCTCTGAGAGGCGTAGGCTTTGATTTAGTTAAGTGTCTCTTGTCCTGACCCTTCCTTCAAATAACCTGGCAGAAGGCTCCCCATTTCTGCTTGCACTTGTCTCAGAGGTGTGGAGGCAATTACACTTGTGCTTTTTTTTTTTCCCAGAGACTGAATTTTTTTCCTTCCAGGTTAATCCTACAGATGCTCTTCAGTTGGTCTGTTTCTCAGAGTAAGTCTTAAAAGCCTTATGGCATCTCTATTCAGACCAAGTAATTTCTCTTCTGTGAGAAACCCCACTGATTTCCGCATCACTTTCAAAGTAACGCATTCTCAGTGTGCACATGCATAGCATCATTGCACTCATTAATATTGACTACATCATGGAAATATGCTTCTCTGAAAAATTAAGGCTAGCACAGATACGGTTCAAATAAAGACATTCACTGAGAAGGTAGGGCAGAGACAGGGTGCCTCACAGGAATTAGTACATGGAAATGAATATTATCATAATGAAGGTAGAAGCCAAGCTCTAAAGTCTTTACATAAATGCCCTGAAGTCATGGGAACCAATATAATCTCCTTTCCAGAATTCAGAAAGACCCGATAATACGAAACGACTTCTCCTAATAGCAAGGGTTGGTGATAAATCTTTCAAATCAGGGACGACCAATCAAAAGAGGAAGACAAAGTGATCTGGCCCACTACAAACTTGTTAATCTGTTCTGAACAATATGCAGATTTTTTGAGCAAGAAAGGAAATAAAGAATAATTGAAGGCACAGAGGTTAATGGAGAACTGGGATAAAATGCAACCATGCCTTTGCCAAAGACATTGTTTCAGATATTACCTAATACCTTTCTTTGATAATGGGCTTGACTTCCTATTTGAAAGGAAAACATTAGATCTTACCTGCATTTTGATAAAGCACATGATGCAATATTATGTAGGAAGCTTTCATTAGCTGGAGAAGGTGGAGATCTGTAGAAAATCATATGATTGGCCAAGGTTGTGGAGGTGATGAGATGCCCACAACAAGTAGTGGGCTAGAGAAAGGTCACAGTTCTCAAACTTAGCTGTGGTTTTGATTTTCTTATTTCCACTGATGGCTTTGTTGTGATAGTTAGATAAAACTGATGGAATTTGTTGATGAAAGTTGTGGGGCTTTTGCTATCGATAACAATGTTGAAGACCAAGTAGCAGAAACATGATTAAATTTGTAGGGCATTTGTAAGGTAATACACATTGCGGTTAATAAAAATTTCTGCTATATCATGTAGGTTCATCAGCTGGAAATGACGGAGGAAAAAGACTCGGGTTTATTAAATCACATAATGACTGACAATTAGCAATGTGATGAAGCCATGGCCAAGGCAAATTCAGTCTTAGGAGGTACGCTATGAAATATTCTAGTAAAAATAGGGACATAGTCATGATGTGAAAGACACTACAGAAACCTGGTGTTGAAATCAGCATACCGTTGTGATCACCTGTGTTTAAGAAGGATGAACATGGGCTGGAACTGGAAAACAACAGGGAGAGCTTACTTATTGAGGATAAAAAAATTTGGCTTGTTAAACCTAGCAAAAGTAAGCTGAGACGGGATATCATTGCTCTCTATAAATACATCAGGCAGGTAAACAGCAAGAGCAGCTGCTGAAGCTGGAGGGTAATGCTGGCACAGGAGCAAATGGAGATAAACTGGCCACAAATGAGTTGAAGCTGGCAAGAAGGTGTTTAACTATCAGAGTGGAGAAATTGTGAGCAATCTGTCCAGCAGGGGACAAAATAGCTTCATTAGTTTTAAGACAGAGCTTAATCACTTTATGGAAGGGGGGTTCATGACTTGGTTGCCAGTGCCAAAAGGAAGCTGAACTCAGAAACAGAGGGTTGTAGAATCCAGGTTGCTCCCTGTCTAAATTTTCAAGCAGGAACATCTAACGCTACAGTGTTAATTCTGGTTTTAAGCAGCCAAACAAAAATAGTCTACATTTTTTGGGTTTTGGTTTCTCCAGGAAGTACTGGCATCTGCTTGGATTTAGTGAGTTATCTGTAGAACTCAGGCTTTCACATAGTTACCTCGGTATTTAAACACATCAAGGAGGTTAACACCAAGAAGAGCTGCTGCAGCAGCAAAATATTTAAACATCATAAATCTATAGAAGCCAGATGTGAGCTTTCAGAATCTGACCTCGGTGTTTTAACAGAAATAAAAATGTTTTATCTACTCTGTTGTTTCTTTAGTTAATATTTATAAATAAGTGCATCGCTAGGATCTGTACAGAGTTACTGAAATGGGTATGTCAGATTCCCTGTGTTGTTCCTATCTATACAGGATACTGGTACAGGGTTGTAATTTTCAGAGGGTCTGCTTGCAAGTATACATTGACATTTCTGAATGGCCGTATTCCACATTCTCACTATTTCTGTTTTTTTAAATGCATGTAATGGGTGAGGCTCACATACTTTAGAAATATTCAGAAATATATTTCAAGCAGCTTTACAAAACACAACTGTAAAATCTTGACAGTATTAATTTCCTCCAACAGTAAAATAATATCTAACTGATAAACAAATCAAAATATTTTTCATCACTCCACCACCCCTTCCCATGAAAAAACTAAACACACACCTCCCTCCCAAAAAACCCCAAACCCACCAAAAAAAAAAAAAAAAATCAACTCCCAGAAATAGAGTTTTTCTTCCCAGAGCAGAAGAAATAAGGAAGTGATTATACAGATAAGGTAATGTTCTTTCTCATTCTCCAGAGTTTAAAAATTAGCATTGTACTGGACTGGAACAGAATCTCAATCAACTATTTAGACAGTAGTTAGCTAGAAAAAGGGTGCACTGCCATGTATATCTTCCTGGGCTGAATGTGGCGAGAGCAGAAGTTTATGCAATCTTCCACTCATGTGGTCTGGTTTGATCATTGCTGAAACAAAGGACAGCATTTTTTCCTCTTTCCTTTTGTTTCTACATTATTTCTTAGTATTAAAAAGAAGATTTGAATAAGTTCATTTAAATCAGCCAAAACTTGTGCTTGGACTAGATCCCCCTAAACTTTCTTGTGTGTACATTTATTCCAGATGGTTTAGATGTTCCCAGTTTAGTATCAGCTTGCCACGCCAGTTGCTATCACTTTAAATCATAGCAATAAAGATATTCAATAAGTATATTACAGTACAGCCCCAAACCAGTAACGATTTCAAATAATGCATTAAGAAATGTTAGCACATTTTAGTTGCTGTCCTTCTAGGTTGTTATACACAGCGTAACTTTGACAGGCATTTGACGGAAAGTGCCTGCAGGTCATATTTTGTTACAGGCTGTAGAATACGTAAAAAAAATTAGAAATGATGAAAAGAATGTATCTTATCCCATGAGGGAATATGAATGAGTCTGCCTTCTTTTCCCCAGTACCGTTTCGCTCTCTGCATATTGAACTGTATTTTTATTTTAGACTTCCTTCTGCTCCTGCAGTGGCTGATTGCGGACATCATGCTGTAGTATTCCACAGAATACAGCTCTAAACCACTTCACATCCTATTGAGGATGTTGTACCATTGGTATAGCTGGTAAAAGGCTGGTAGATGCTGCCGTAATCCTTGGTTAGCAGAGCTACAGATCCCAGGAACAAAGAGTAGATTGCTCTGTAGTCTGTAATAAAATCTTTATTTACACATAGTCTTTTTACAGTTCTTTTTATAAATGATTCAATGTTTTCCAATTGTCAGCAGCTCCACTTAACCTGTCGGTTAACCTGTAACCTCCTTAATAAAGGTTTCCAAGCAGAAGGCTTAACAAATGCAAATTTCCTTTTGGAATTCCCAAGAGAGGTTGCTTATAGGTGAAAACTGAAACAATGATGAAAGATGCTTCTGAGGACAACTTGTAAATCTGCTAAATGCTATAGTAACTGTATGTGGGATTCTATAATCAACTCTTTCAGAAGAAAAATTGAGATGGTCTCATTAAAACATTTCTATTATGTAGGCTAATAGCTTGGGTGGTGTTCTAGAGGGATTTTATTTGCTTGTTTTGTTTTGGCAGAATTGAATCATTTTAACAGAAGACAGTGTTGTAAGTGAATCATCTTGCATGATAATGCTGAAACGGGCTTTCTTGTGAATCTGAACAGAACTGGCTCAAGTATTTGAAAAATGGCATCGAGACTTTAATAAAAAATAAATGTTATCGCGCAGATATGGCAAAATGTCAAGGACATGTACACTTAAGCAGCATTAATGAGGATGAACTTTGCTCATATGCAGGGTTTTTGATGAAGTAAAAATTTGAAAAGTCATTGTGTTTAAACCATTTTTTGTTTAAAACAAAAAAGTTGGAAAAGGACTGAATTTCTTCAGTCTGGTGGTAAAAATACAGCGCTTTTCACTTTACAAACATATGCTCCGCTGTGTTCCTTGGTTCTTATAGACCCATCCCAAATAAAATACTTCAATATAATAATAAAAAAAACAAACATGGAGAGGACCATAGTTATTCTTAAAATCCTCTGGGGTCTTATTTCAGTCATTTTCTGAGCTGTGTTCTCCCATTCCTTCCCATTTCACTTTCAGGACTGGCACCAGGAAAACAAGTAGAGACTGGCAGGGGTGTGGGAGGGTCTCAAGGCTGCTCCTTCCAGGACCTCTACTTTCAGCTGAGGTGGCAGCACAACCAGTTGTGTTCTTGCGAGCTCCAGAGAGTAGGAGAGCAAAATTATTAGAGCGATTGTTTTTGGTTTGGGTTTTTTTTTTTTGGTGGTGCTACATATTTAAAAGAGGAAAGGAGAAAAAAGCAATAACATTGTGACAAGAAGATGTCATATCTTATATTTTTCTCTTTCCCTCTGTGTTGTTGTCTTATAACTTTTTTTCTAGTTTCCCATGGAAGCTTTTTCTGTAGTGGCCAGAAATCATTATCATTTGACAACTGTTTGCCTCTGTGAAATTAGCTGAATAGTCCAGTGCCAGGTATCCATTTCACAACACAGAAAGTGTTATCATCATTGGCAGTAATTAGTGCGCTTGTCGGCAGCCTCGCAGGAGATGTGAAGGATTGAATGGTCAGGGGGGAAACGGTCACCCTCTGAGGTCTCTGTGGAGAGGCATGTTGGCAGAGCATTAAGCTGCATGTCATAAAAGTGGATGAATAGTATTTCCTTTCCAGGCTTTTGTCATTTATTTTAGCTATTTTAATTTTTTAAAAAACATAGACAATAAAAACCTTGAGATAGCATTAATAAGTGTTAATGGGGGTCCACCTGCATCCTGAAAGCCTGTCTGTAACTTTCAGTGTTAGAGGGATTCTTCCCCCCCCCTCCTTCTCTATTCTCAGTGAATGAAATTACTTGTGCTTTTACATAGAAGTCTCTCTGTACCCATTAAGGAAGAAGGGCCAGGTCTTCTAGATCTGTGGTGGATGTTTTGGGTGTTCGCTGTGTTGTGAAGGGCATTGGAGTTTATTCTTATGCCTCTCCAAATCTCCAACAGAGCAAAAACTGGTAGTGATGGTGGTGGCTTGTTGTCTAGATCTGTAGTTTAGATTTGTGCATCGCATCAATATGCAACAGCAAAATTAACATATAATGTCTTAGCATGTATAATTTAGGGAGGGCTGATTTCAAGATCTGTAGCTGACATAGCCCATTATGTCCCATTTTATGACCTGTTTTCCTTTGCTTAAAAGTTTGCCAAGCATTCGCTAGCTACAGTTTTTTTTTTCTCCAGGATGCACAGATGGCATGTGCTTTGGACAAATCACAGCTAAGTAGAAAAAAGATGCTGTTGTTTCAAGGAGCTTCATAAGGATGTTGTGTCACACCATATGTAGCAGAATTGAGAAGATGAAAAAAATGATGGATGCTTGTAAAAGAGGGAAAGGATCATATGGTGGCCAAGAAAGCTGCCTTGAGAACTAGTGCCTGTCTGGGCCTGTGAATGAGTCATCCTGCATGACTTTAACAGAACTTCTTCACGTGTCCGAGGAGAAATATTAAGATCTGGTTTTTAACAGCTGAACGACTAGAGTCAGCATTAGTGAGAAAGCTAAGTCACCCCAAATAGGATGCTCAAAAATAGTGGACATTTCTTTAGCTCACCCTTCTTGTTGTCCCCAGTTCCCTGTCTGTAAGTTGTATTGCAGTATTGCTTGTTCACCCTGCTGGCTTAAGTCCATGAATGTCTGTAAAGCTTGGAGAAACACCATACTTGGATACTAGGGAAAAGTTAACGTTGTTTAAGAGTATTTTTAATAGCATGCAGTTAACAAGGTGGGGATGTGGGGAAAGAGAACTTGCCTCTTTAGTTCCTCCTCTTGTTCAGAGGTACAGAATATTAAACCTGCGCTTGTTTTGTGAACGTTAGTATTCTGTATACTGGTTAAAGAACAAACAATATGGAAAAATGTAGTATATGATCATATACTTGTGTGATGCAACTTATTTAGCTCTTTCCGTCTGAGTGCTTTAGCAGACTATGTGTGTGTTTAAGGCAGTAAGCAGAGCAAACAGGAAACTTTACGTTTCCTACATGGGGATATAGCAAACAGAGAAAGTTACCAAAGGTTTGTGTAGGTGCGTTCTTGCAGGCAAGGGGTGGATTATCTTACTTTACTGTGTAGTGTGGGCTGCCAAATAAATGTTATGGTCTTACTGAATGACAGAACATACACAAGAACCATGTGGCTGCATTAAAACTTCCAAAGCTATCAAAATGATTTGCTACAAGAATGAGACATTCATTCACTCACCTTGGGGAGAGTCCGTATGACATGCGGGAATTTAACAGCATGGCAAAGCTTGGGCTTACACACAAGGACAACAGAAAGGGGTTTGTGCATTTAATACCTGTTGTCGCTTTTCCTCATCTGAGTTCTGAATGGCTCCAATTATCTTTTGCCTATTCAACTACAGAAATGTTTTCCTGGATGCTGAATGAGCATTGTGTCCTGTTTCCCAAGCTACAGGGAAAGGACTGATCTGATAGGAGGGAAGTAGAATAGAGCAAGTATCATGCTTTATACACATTACTCCCCATCAGATCAGCATTGTCCATACAGTTAGTTAAACATCCGTACCCACCAGGTATCTACACTGAAACTTCTTGTATTCCATCCCTGGAAACACTTGGAGAAGTGTCTGAAAGATGTGATGAATTTGCAGGGTGTTTACTTCAAAAGTGTGTTTTGGTCAGAAGGAGCAAGTGGATGACTCTTGAGACAGGTGGGATATATTTTAGTGCTGTTCCCAAAATTTGAGAAAGGCAATGGGGGATACCAGGTAGGATGTGGGAGGGCACGTTTCTGACTATGTGGGTGTTAACACCAGCATGATTCTAACTATAAGAATAAAGATATAATGTAGGGTTGGTTGTTTTTTTGGGGGTGTTGGTTTTTTTTTTGGGGGGGGGGGTGGAATTCACTACAAGCCTGGTATAACCCCAGAGAAATTTATTAGCATCAAGTTTGTCCAGAGTCGAATCAGAAGTTACATGTGTTTATGTACCTGTTAGATGTTTATATCTAATGTAGTTGTAGTGATTGATACAGGAGCACTGCAGTAAGGCATGGAAGAGAAGCAGGGAGAGGTTTCCTTCCTTTGTGAAAGCAAGGAGAGCTGCTCAGTAACCACTCAGCACTGGCATTGTGTCTTACAGAGACATTTACATCTCTAAGGGAGGAAAGCAATGATTATTTTATTAGGAAAAAATAGTAAGACCATCTTCTGGATAAGGAGAGATTAGAGTGAATTTTGGAATGAATGATCAGATCTGTCTGGACACCTGGGAAACTTCAAAGGACAGATTAGCTATAAAAGCTTGCGTGCTCAGGGAAGATGGAGCCACGCGAGGGTGAGCTCTGACAGGTGCTTCCAAGGGTTTTCTTTTATTGGAAGCTCTCCGCAGGAAGAATCTCCCTTACAGGGAAATTTTCTGACAAAACTCAGATGTAGGCACTGTCTAGCAGATACAACCTCAGGCATAAACTACACACAGAGAGTGAAACTGTGCAATGAGCAGAGAGATGTATAAAGGAGACAGTATAATTAAAGCATTGCTTTCCTTTCATTTCTTCACCTATGTCTTTTTATAAAAAGTTGGGTAACTGTGCTGCTTACTTTGGAGATTCCAGATAAAATGCTTTTATTTTTGTTCACCTTAAATTGGCTTTAAGATGTAGCACCATTTTAGCTACGAGGGGAAAGCTTCACACCACGGGGGTCAGGAGAGGAAGGAGTGTTGCGCAACGAGCCTGGCACGTGTTTGTGAAGTATCAGGGTGCCTGCATGTAACCAAAGTCTTCAGGGAGCATGCTGCACGTGCTGCTAGTCTAAACATTATTTTACTCACCTTTTTCTTGTACTTTAGGAGCACAGTGTGGCCAAACCACTGAGCTGGGGGATATTCTGTGATTTATCTGGATTTGGTTCCAGCAAGTGTGACTTAAAGATGATTAAATGGACTGAGCTTTTGGCCTGATTCTATTATAGTTTCATTACAGAAGTTTGAATTGAATGTAGTAAAAGGCAAGCTCTGCTTTTACCTAGGAGCCTTGTTATGCGGAGAGAGCCATAACCTACAATTCACAGCTTGTTAGAAAGGGTTTGGTAGGACCTTGAAGTGAAAAATATGTACATGGGTGGAATCCTATCATGCTGTTTTCTGTTTGAATTCATCCAGCCTAGAAAGGCTGAGGCAAGCTGCTGATTGTTTTCTAGTCTGCCTTGTCAAACCTCACTTTGCATGTGTGCAGTGTCATTCTGTTAAAAGCTCTTAGGATTTGCAAGCCTTGCTTGCTTTCCCAGATTTGCCAAAAACAACTGTCCTTTTCTAGTTTTACCAGTATTAGCTGGAATTTACACTTTTGCTGCTTTGATTTGAGTATTATCTTGTGAAGCTGTAAGAATTAACATAATAAAGTATGTTTTCTTCTTTACTTATGGGCATTTTTAGGTTTATTGGAAAAGGTGTTTGTGCTAATTGCCTGTCAAACCCTAGTATTTCATTTTTAGTTCTTCCGATAACCTTCTAAAAATGCTGCAAGTTTCCTCCCTAGGGCAAACAGTAGTAAAATTGAAACCAATGCTTAATTTAAAGTAAAATAGCAGATCTGTAAAATGATAAACACTGCTTTACATACTGCGTTAGGGGTATGCTGTGGACTATCCTCACATATTTGTTTTGGTGCCTAGGATGATAATGTACAATATCCAAAGAGCGTGTTACTAGGTGCCTAGGGATATGGTAAACCTATGATGGGACTTGCAAATATCTCTTGTCCTCATTGCACCATGCATCCCTAGGTTTGTAACAGATATGTATAACATCCTAAACATCTCTTCTGCTAAAACCGTCTTTTATGGCAGTAAAACAGATAGGGATGTGGGCTTCAACTGTGCAGATATTCACTGCAGTGTGACATTAGGTTGGAGGAGGAGACAATAGCACTGTTTTTTTGTTATAGCAGTATGAATGCTTGCCAAAACCACTTATATAAATTGATACATGCACACCTATAAATCCTAAGCGTTTAGACCAAATTAGTAGTATTTTGATCAACTCCTGTTGTTTCTTTATAATATTAATCTTTTATCAACCTGTGCAGCCAAACATTTTATTGAGGTTTTTTTTTTCTTTTCTCCATATTTTATTTTTGAAAAGGACAGTCAGCATTCATTGTTACATAGATCCACACTGCTAGTTGGGGAAGGGAAGATGGCTTTTTTTTTTTCTTTTTTCTTAATTCTTATTGGAGGATATTGAGGAAGCTTGGAAAAATATAAAAGGTCAGTTTTTCCCAAAGAATGTGATGTGGTCTGGCAAATTTGCACCTGCGCTGCTGCAATGTTACCTTAAAGGCAAGTTTATCAGAAGAAAATAATACGTGTACATGTTTAAGGCATATTTGATAGGTACAGAGGAACTCAAAATGGTCATCCAGAGGAAGATAATGGGTAATCATGCTCGTACTGGGGCTCCTTAGTTAAGCTGCTTGGAACTCGACTGGCCTCAGGCACAACTTATTCATCTTATTAAGGGAGGAGGGGGGAAGTCAGTGTACGTTTTCATAACCCTGAAAGGAGACAGAAATTTTTAGGTGTTTCAACCGACCTTAGGGCTAATGCTACTTATTTTGCACTGTATAACCATACTTACTGTTCCCCAAGGCAGCAAAGACAGTGCGGAAAGCCTGTGAAGTAGTAAAGGCTGAAGTAACGAAAGACCCTAATTTTCCTACTTTTTTAAGGAAATCTCAGAAATACATTTTTAAGTCTGTTTTTTTTATGAAGATATACAGAGGGAGCTTATTTTTTAAATTATTATCTATTTTTTGAAGATGACTTTCCCTAACCTCTGGCAGGTTTTGGATGCAGAGCATGAATTTTTAAGTGGATTTCACAGGAACATATCGACATATGCCTCAAGTCATGGAAAGAGTGAAAGACATGACTTTAAAAGTATGATCCTAAAAATCTCTAGGAAACTTTTTTTTTTTAATTATTTGCATCATTTCTGCTTGGAAGCATCTGAAGCTAAACGAGTTGTGAACTACCCTAAGTCTACATTTTATTTTCCTTCTGCGTTTTGCCTAATGTTGCATACATGATGCAGTTAGCAGAATCTAACTTCTTGTGAGGGACAGACCAAGCTCTCCAGGATGTCATGCTTAAAATCTGGAATGAGATTATTTTTATTGCGGGCAAATGCAGCTAAAAGGCATGGAAGAATTTAGTTGTTCATAATACAACTGTTAACCAATCCATCTCCTCATTGAACCAGGCTTGTTTTCTTCATTAAGTTCATATAGTGACTTAGTTTAAACTTTCTTCAGCCTAGCATGTAATTAAACTCCATGCTTGTAAAATGAAATGTTGGTTGAATCAGGGTTTTGCTAACAAAATGCTGCTTTTATTTTTGCTTTTTTTCTTTACCTTGCCTGTAAATATTTTTCTGATTTCAGATGAAGGTAGAATTGCCTGTTGATTTTCTGGACTACGAAATGTCTCTTGAAACACCACAGTTCAGATTTTTTTTTGTATGTCCCTTCAGTATTTGCAAGAGTATAATTATCTTTTCTGAGGAAGAACCTGGTGAAATAATTGCATTGTAATTTGGAAGTTGATTCCTCTTCTTTATAGTCTGCTAATCCAGCTGAGAGGCAGCTCACGTTGCACTGAAGGCTTTAGTTTGTATTTCTCTCCACCTTTTTTTTGTAACTGCTGACTGTTGATTGCTTTAAATGTTGCTTCTGTTCTTTCATTAAGATTACACTTTGTTTTCCATGTGCTCCTCTTTTACAGCTTTCTAGTATTCTTTCTCATATTTCTAAGCAATTTTGAGAACCCAAATGCCTTGCAGAGCATGTTGCCGTCTGTATGAATGCTGCATGCAGGTAGAGGACTTCCCACTAGGTGCATCATGGTTCTATCGGAAAATCTGATGTAACCATTGTCAAACCACTGGTGGTCCTCTTTGGCCCCATGCTTTAGTCAGCGTTGGCTCATTTAAAGAGACAGAGACTATGATTTTCAGAAGGGCGATTGAGACTCTGTTGTCAGGTTTTAT
The DNA here is from genome assembly GCA_020745775.1 of Theristicus caerulescens. Lineage (NCBI taxonomy): Eukaryota > Metazoa > Chordata > Aves > Pelecaniformes > Threskiornithidae > Theristicus > Theristicus caerulescens. The sequence goes on along the minus strand of CM036561.1, from coordinate 119,693,501 downwards.
TTCTGGACTCAAAGGACCAAACGCTAGCTGTATGGAGAGTACATCAGTGGAGTTGTTCTGATTTTACTCCTGTGACTGAAATCGGAATCTGATCTCACTTTTTCTACTCTGCTGTCTTCATCAGAGTAGAGAAATGTTTTGTTTGATAGTCATAGGTCAGAGCTCCTCTGTCTACATTGGAAAGACATTTTTCACTCTGTCAAAAATTTTGCAGGTTTGCGAGTAGGAATAACTGTTTTTGCAGAGAACATGGGGTTTTTTGCTACTGCTGAATTCTCCAGTACTGACCTAGGGCTGAGTGTCTGTTCCTCATCATCTGCCCAGAGTCTGCCAAATATTGGGAGCAAGGTAGCAGCTGAAATAAGAAACAACCTTTGTCAGGAGATTTTTCTTCTGTGAGAAATAGAATTGTTGGAGATGCTTCCTCTCCCACATCTATGTTCCTTACAAATGTTAGACTTAACACTGTCCTGAGTTTTCATTTCTTTACGTTTTATTATTAGTAAATGTCTATTCACAGTCGTGAGATGATTTTCCTTTGTGAGTTCATCAACTTGTATTGTTGCATTGCTGTTTTGATGACTGTTGGAGCTAATGTTTCAGGCCCAGGAGGATGTGAACCAGTGAGTAATCCCAGCTCACTATTTGAATTATGTATATAGCTATTGGCTGCCATCTCCCATTTAACAGTGCACTTCCGGATAATGATTCTTCTGATTATAGACTTTTTTGATATATAAAAATGTACTTCTCTGACTAGATCGTAATTAAGCCAGGAAGCAAGCGTGTTTAGTTACTTATGCTGCTCAGATATGTACTGATTTACTATTTGCACTTATAAACTTGTCTAAGGCCTTCTAATTGAAAGCTGTTCAAGGACACTAAGTTTATGACAATCTGTTAATCTCTTGGCATCCTCTGCGCCTCTCAATAGTGCTGTTAATGCCTTCCATTATATTCTTGCCACGTGGTTGCGTATATCTGTTCTGTCTTCTGCTGGAGTTCAGTTTATTGAGCACGGGTGAGCTAAGTGACTACCTATTACTAGTTAACCTAACACAATTGAACACCACCTTTATTGAAAGTTCAGCGCTTAATTAGTGAACTTAGGATCTGGAATATGTAAAAGACAACCAGCTCTATGTCAGCAACAGATTCTTATTTTCACTCTGCGTTACCAGAGAGGTACTTAAGGTCGAGGCTGTCCCTTAGGTGTTAAAATTCTTGTCTGTTTGTTTGATGAAAGGTACAGTGAATTCTTGAATGTGATATATCTGCCTATTAATAGAAATGTCCTACTAACACAATAAGGCAAGTCCTGAATGCAGAGAGGAGTGGGACAGGAGCAGCTGACGTTCAAGCAGCTCTGTTTTAGACTCTTCACATTCACATGTACGTGCATGTACAGCTATCTGTATTTATGCTGTTTAGGCACCAGTTAGGTTGATTTTTGTGGCAGTGATAATGCAGAGAGTTATGAAGCAGAAGTACTCTCAGGACCCCTCGCCCTCCAGTTCTGTAACTGGGATCTTCAGTTCATCGCTTCTGCTGCCTCTGCACCCTATATCCTCTGTAAACAAAGGTCATGATCACAATTCTGTCCTGTCAGACCATTGGGGGTGTGCATTGCTTGACATCCTACCTAAGCCTTAACGTGATGGTGACTGAATGCCTGCATATCAGTAAAAACCGTAAGTGCAGCTGAATTTTTGATCTAAGGACAAATGTCTCAACCTTGATTTGCAACACTCAGGCTACTTTCCATCTTTTTGCCTGCAGTGTGCCATCTCCCATCCTGCCTATAAAAATGGAAGCGCGTTTCTGCTATTCTTCAGCTAAACTTATTTTACCTTTGATCATCATGTAAATTTCTGGCCAATTCAGGCAGAGCTTTTCAAACCACAATCCACTGAGCAGGGGTTTTCAGTTGCTCTTCACAAAGCCTCGCAATCTAGCTCTTTGTTACTGGTGTTCAACTTGCAGGCCACGCTCTCTCTAATAGTTACTTGTTCCCCTATAATTATTCACAGCCCTATTTTGGCTCTTTGTGAGGGAATTTGTCCGAGCATACAGTATACCGCATCTGTTGCAGATGATACTGCAGTTGCTCTGTCTGCTGCCTCTATGGTTTAAGATCAGTGAGGAGCCACACGAGCACCTTGAAGCACTTCATTTTTGACCTTGCGAGGTCATAAGCAACAGTATGAATATCGTTGTCATATCTTGCAAGGTCATTTGGCCATATCCAAGGTTACTTCCTCTGTGTTATTGTCTTCGTGATTTGTGTGGATTAGATCTAGAAAATATAAGAGGATTGGGGATTATTTTGCAAGGATTTTAAGCCACATATCAAGGTATACTTTTTTTTTAACACTTTCTTGTTTCTCATTTCTGAGTGTACTTGTGGAGCAGCTGCCCAGAATAGTCAGATTCTCTGTCTTCCAGTCAAATGCTCAAACATTAATCTCGGGTGTCATCCTCCCTTGCTCCTTGTAGACTCCTGTTTGTTACCATATCACCTCTTTCCATGAGAGGAAAGGGAAGGATGGTTAAGGCAGACTGTTCTCTACGCCTATTTATGTTGTTGCAGAGGTGTCCTACCTGGCCTCACTGCGGTGAGCAGCTACCAGTGCAGCGATGTGATGGTACCCCATGTGGGATACTGTTAACACTACCTCTGCCAGGGCACAAGTGCTCCAGGTGGGGTTAGGGCTTGTGAGCTGCAATGTGTATCCAGCTCCTTTTTTTTGAGTGCAAAAATTTCTGTTTTTTAACTCAAGTGATTTACGGTTCAGGTGGGCTTAATTACATTTTAGGTTTTGGTTTGTGTTGCATAGTACAGGATGGGTAGTTTGGGCCTTTATTAAAAGCCCTAAGGCACTACAGTGACTGCAGGCAATAACAAAACTCCTACCTGCGCTGGGACTTAACTGGTACCTGCTAATAAGGTGAGCTGGATTTAGAAGAATAAAATTAGAGGGGTTTTCACATTTCTTAGTGTATGAATAGATGTTGACTGTTGAGTTGCAAATCCAGTTATACATATGTATGTACATCTCGAAGATCTTGTTTTATTATTACAGGCTCTAGCATTGCTAATAGGCTTGGCCATCCTTGGCCTTGTTAGTCACACCATCTCAAACCCCTTTTCTCTGATCCTTTCTTAGTTGTTTCCTGTAGGGGAAGTTTTTAAATTTGATTTTGCAAGTTAAAAATATTTCCGTGTGACAATTTGTATGAAAACTTTTCAGGCTGATTTTGTTAACACTTACAGCCCACCTAATGGTGTTTTCTCTATATAAAGTTCTGTGATGATGCTTGTGATATATCCTCATCCCACACTGGAGAACTTGCTACACTGTTGTTTTTCAACATGAAGTGTGTCTTTTGCTACTGTTTATTTTAAAATGTTGTATAGTTCAGGGCATTTTAGCTAACGGTCCCTTCTTTTCTTGGCTCACTGTGGAATAGAGTTGTTTTGCATCTAAGCTCTGGACTTCCACAAGTCCTGACTTCTATTTCATTGCTGATTTTTTCAGCCTCTTAAAGCTCCTTCTTCCCTGAAATGCACTGAAGATTGGTTTATATGAGTGTGAATTCTGCCCATATAATCTGGTTGATAATCACTATTGCAGGAGGGCTATTCCTATAGATGAGTGTTTTTACTAATACTGAGATAAGTATTGCAATCTCTTTCAACTATAAGTTAATTTTTTTCTCTATACTTCATTGATATCTAGATGTTTGACTTTGTGTAAGTATATACACAAATCCTGATAAAATGAGGGTGGGAGTGCTGGGTTCCTGACAAATATTTCTGAAATAAACTGTTAGATTAGATTGTTATTTTCAAAATATCTTAAGTGTTGAATCATTTTTTTTTCTCATCAGGTTTTGGCTGAGTTAGTTTACCTTCCAAACTATTTTTACCTCTCTGCCTTCTCAGTGGTTCAATAAAATAATTTGACTGCTTCTGTAGTGAGAGAAACAGCTGCTTATTACTTTCCAAAAGGGAGATAATACGAGCATCGTCAGACATTTTGAAAGAATTGGAATTGCTTTTGGCCAAGGCTCTAATGCACATTAAAACCTGTGCTCTTAGAAAACTGAATGTGCATTACATTGGCTTAGCATCGACATGTTCATTCTGTGTGCGTTAGGCCCTTTGAAATCTCCCGAAGTAGCTTCTAAGGTTTGCGTGCAAGCTTTATTGAATGTAAGCTTTGAATTGCTCTGCTCCACATCACTGGACTTCTCTCCCATCCTCAAGTGCAAGGAGTACGTGTTTCTCTTAGTTTGCAAATCGATGTAGAAAACTTATCTTTTGATTTAGACTTTACTAGATGTTGAATTTTATGTCAGTGGTAAAGCTCCAGTGGTGTTTTAATCTGCTGATTAGTCTTATAATGTAAAGTGCCTGGTGATGCATTGCATAGAAGATCTATAAAAATAGTTTATGGTGTGATTAGCAAGGAGAATGTGGGGAGCGCAGATTCGCTTTATTAGATGAGCAGGAGTCCCCAAGCAATCGTTTGTCAACAGTAGTTAAAGATTAGTTTATCTTTGATCATTGAACCTTTAATAAACATGTTTTTAGCTGAAGTAAAATGGTTATATTGAAAATAAAGTAAAGGGAATTTATATGTTTTGTGTTGTTTTATCTATTGAGAGAAAAAATTTGAATGTGTAATCTGATTTTCACACTAAATATCTTTTCCAATAATGGGTGTTGAGGAAATAAAAAAATAGACTTTCTCAATGTTATATGGACAAAGTCCTTTCCTGTGACAAAAGCAGCTGAAGTTAAATGTGTTTGTTTAATTCTCTCTGTATATGTTTATTAAGTTTAACAGTAATTAAGCACAATCATTCTATGTAGAGAGATCCTGTGAACTGCAAACATAATTGTTTCTTAAAGCTATTTTTCAAGTGCAGTCTATCATATTGTGGCCTATCTGGTAGTGGTCAGCTTGTTTTCAAGCTTTATTTGACTGTGGCCTTGGACAGTAAGAATCTTGACAAAGCTGGCATCAAAGAGCAACTTTGGCTCTTGGCTCTTCACAAATACTAGCCAATGAATTTCTGACAGCCCTGGTGGGTGACATTGGTGTTATCATCCTAGTGTTACAAATGGGGAACATAAGACTTTGGTTAAAGCTGTCTGAGCATCTGAACTCACATGTGTTTGGTTTTTTGGGTTGGGGTGGTTTTTTTGACAGACTTCAAAAGTATTACCAGAATTTCTGAATCTTGGAATAAAACTTCTTCTAAAACCTTTTAAACGTTAGCAGTAATTTTACAAATGGCTATCTGCGTGACCACACTGCAACAGCTTGGGTTGAGGCTAGAGCTATGTGCAGGAGAGACACATTTTTCATATGTGGGTTAGCTTCTACCGAATGTAATTGATGTCTTATGTTAGCTTCAGTGTGGGTTTTGTGTGATTTTTTTTCAGAGAACGTTAATGGCACATAATTGTTAGCTGCAGATAAAAGGATTGTCTTGGGATGGTTTTGTCCGCTTCTGTTTTAGGGACAGTTTTGCTCATCTACTATTGCTGAAGTCAATGAAATCAAAGGAAATTGGCTTTCAGCAAGAGATATGTGTGCATTAACTGTGTTTTTCAAAATACAGAGAGATGTGCTTTGCGTGTAATTAGATAACCAGCACTTGTGGCTGTGACATCTGATCTTTATACAAAGATGTAATATGAGACTGCAAAATAATTACCATTTTAAAAGTAAAGATTAATGTGGAGAACAGCAACCTCCTGTCTTTTCTCATATGCGTAGTGAACTCTGAATATAACTGTGGAAATGTAATTGTGACAAGCTATAGAGTATTCTGATATTACAATCTAGCCTCAAAATTAATCTGTGAATCATATCTTAGTATCGATTTCTGTAAAAGAGTTCCCAAAGCTGAAGTTTTTCAGGTGGTGCATGTGCCAAGTTTCCATTGTATGAACGGTGAAATGCGAAGTGGTGCACGGGCCGTCGCATCATCTGCTGAGACGGGAGAGTCTCACTAGTACTGAAAGTGAGATGCTAAGGGCAGCTCCACCTCCTCCTTTGCAGGGAACAAAGTGCCAAACAGTTGCTGATTCCAGTGGGCGTTAGACATGTGCATCTTTTGAAAACCTCTTACTGGTGTTCACTTACATACTTTCGGAAATAAATGTGTAATTTTTTTCCTACTCAGTTGCCATGCCTCCAACTGACAAGTGGTTTTCCATCAGCTGAGATAGAGGATTTCTTTCCTTGGGTCTATTGTTGTAGCAGTTATTACTCATTTGCCTTCAGAAGCAGTTCTGCTTCTAATTAGCTTAATGGAAAGGCATTAAAACAACATTTTTTCCTTTGCAGTTCTAGATATCTAAGGAGGGTGGGAAGCAGAGTGGGGGAAACAATGCTGCATCGCTTTCATACAAGAGCTATTTAAAGATAACTTCTGCTGATGGCTTTTAATGACATGGCAAGTATTTCATAGGACCTGTTTATATTGTAGATATCTAGTTAATGAAAAAGAAAAATGTGCCTATTAATAACGAAAAGGAAAATACTTGCTGCAAGCTACCAAAATCTACAGGAGAATAGTTGAGAAATGTTGAAAATTTTGAGAAGAAATATAATAATGTGAAAAATGGGAATAATTTGAAAAAAGCCACTGTATCATATAAGTAGGCTCTGGTGAGGTTAAAGAAAGAAAAAAAAAAAAATTAGTCCTCTTGCTGCATATGTTCCATTATGTAAAATACAGAATTTGTATATGCATATGTCATTCATGTAAAAATATGTAAGTTTCAAATTTTGTTTTTAAGTGACTTTGCTTCAAATTCTAAGAATTCTAGTGCAATATTAAACAGTTTTTTCTGTTTCTGAAGAGAGGATAAGTAATGTATGTTATTAATGAAACTGCAAAACAACTTTTTGAGTGTTTAAATTGATCAGCTATCATTTTCTTAAAATAACAATCTCTAACAGAAATTCAGTGCAAGCCCTCCTGAGTGGCATTGTTATAATAATTGAATATCAGAGTTAATGAAATATTCAAAAGGTTCCCTTCCTCGTTTTCTCTCTTGCCTGTCTGTTAGTGAGATCAGCAGTTAATGAATCTTGAGGTAGCACAATTGTTCCGTTACCCTCAATATATATGGACTTCCAGTAGAAATGAAATTTTTAAACCTACAATTTAATATCTTTTCATTGTCTAAGAGCTGTCTCTTGCTAAAAAATATTATTTCTATGTATTGAAAGGCTTAGAAATGAAATATGCTAATAAAAGAATATCTGATTCGTTATCCAGAGAACAATTCGGGGGGGGGGGGGTGGGGGGGTGGGATTAGAAAATGTATGATTCATGTTAAAACATTGTTTTCAGTTGAATCTGTGACAAATTTTTCTGTTCTATTTTTGCAGTAAAAAATAGATTGTTACTACTATTAGAATGGGTGCTTGCAAGGCAAAAGAGAAGGAAGTTTTGCAATGGACTTGGATCCTTAGGGCCAAATCAGCAAGCCAAGCTGTGGGCTTTCGAAGGGTACCTTTATGTAATTGCTTATTATTCAGTTTACAGTAGTACCTGCACTCCCTACCACATGTGTCAGACACTGCATAGACACCATTTATAGCATAAATCCTGTCCTGGAGGTCTCAAACTTAAGAAAGGAAATAAAAAATAGGATGAGAAGAGAGTGCTACTTCTTTTTGTTGTGCTACATCTGTGACAGTTTAACACCTCCGGTGAGCTCAGGGAGGGATTTGGGAGCTGCAGTGGGGTTTCCCGTGTCCCAGTGCCAGGGCGTGTGGGTCTGTCTGTCTTTCCTGTAGGGCAGGGTACAAAGGCAGCGCCAAGTAACTTGAGTTCCTCGTGGGATTACTCCACTGTTCCTCATCACCCTCTCTACAAGACAAGGGGAAGCGATTGGCTTTTTCTTTTTTTTTCCTTCCTTTTTTTTTTTTTTTAAACTATTGATGTCCATGTTGTCTTTGCACATTATCATCTCATGCAGTGAGACCGCACCACCTAATTCTCTCACATTGGGTCTCTCCAGGCAGATTGATAACATAGGCTTGTTTTAATCTTCACTGTGTTAGAAAGAGAATCTCTGATACTTACAGCCGTTGTTAAATACATGTCCCAATGAGACTTTTGTGCTGTCATTCACAAGATGGATTTGTGCCCTGATTTCTGTGGCAGCAGGACTCCTGAAGCTACTCTAGAGAAGCCGCCAAGCTAAGTTGCACTAGTTGTGTCATCATCTTTATTACTGAGAAGAAAAGCATTTTTCTTCAGGAAGTGTTTGCCATTTCTCCTTCATTGATAGAAAGTACTTCTTACGTGCTGTTCCTCTCATAACACTTTCTCTGCCATGTCAAGAGTCAAGTGGAGGAACAAAAGTGCAAGTTGCTCTCAATGAAGCAGAGAAGAAAACCTTCCCCCTTTCCTCCACTCAGGTTTATTGAAATAGTTGTGCCCCTTCAGCTGTTTATTGCTGCCTTGCTGCAAGCAGCAGTGCAGTTGTCTCTATGCTGTTAAGGACCGCGAGCCTACAGTGAGCACTGTCCGCTGCTACCAGCCCGGACAGGCAGTGACCCTCAAGCGCTGAAGCCTTGTTGCACCTACCAGGGCTTCCCTAAGTCATCTGCATGACTAACTCTGTGGAATATCAAGTGACTTAAAGCTACACTTGGGTGACAGACATAGCATAGAAATATGTGCATCTCTTCAGCATCACAGAGCTAATGCAGTACTATGAGAATTTTAGGCATGGTAGTGAAATTTTGGCTGAAAAATATCCTTGTAATCATGTTCTTTGCAATAAAATTTGTATGAAGCTATTAATCTTATTCAATGGAGATACGTGACAAAATTTAAAACTCTTTCTGAGCATTTGTGCAAATTTAAAATAGTTCAAACTTCTAGAGAACACATAACAAGTTAATAGAAGATTTACGATAAACATTTGTATTTCTCTTTCTCTGTGGGAGAGATTATAGAAATTTTTTGACGTGGGTGTCTGAAGTTGGACGCCTATAGGAACAGCCTAGTTTTCAGAGGGGCTCAACACCTACATTTCCCACTGAAGGACTGTCAGAAGTCGCAGTGAGACGCACTAAGATTTTTAAGAAGCTCTTACTGAAGCATGCTTGGTAAAATTGGTTGTAAGACAAGCTCATACAGTGCTTGTGTTATGAATGGCTTGATCTCTAGGGTGAGCGGCTGGACTCGTATTTCTCTATTCAGTGACTACATAAGCATCTAGCAGTGCCTTGGGGGTATATACAGTTCTCAGACCTCTGTAAATCTCATCAGTCTTTAAGCACTATACATGCAAAATGAATCTTAGGTAATTCTTCCCTTGTAGATCCCAAACCAATGAAGATTCACGAAATGGTGAATGCCCCTCGTTATTTTCAAGCTTGTTTTTAATGATTCTGATTTATCTAAATATTTTCAGTGTGTCTGTATGTTTACAGTAACAGGATCTAAATTTCCAGCTAGCAATAAGAAACCTGAAATTGTGATGACACACAGTAACTTAGTTTTAAGCAACAACCACTTGGTATAAGCTAATGTTTTAAGGTACAGTAAAAGAAAGTGGATAAGAAACCCCACAGAAAATAAGTGTTTTGATATAGCTCTCTAATCCAGCTGTGCGAACAAATAATATATCTTCCACTTGGCAAAGCTGGCAATTGAAAAACATACTTCAGAACGTGGATTTATAGCAAGATGACAGTTTAATGACTTTTTATGGTTTCAGGAGGTTTTCCCCTATTCCTGATTATTATCAGAAGTACTATAGTAAACAGAAGTCGTTTGCCTAATAATTGCTAACACATATTTTATAAACTTTTTCAATAACTTTCTCACTTTCTAAACCCAGCATCATTTAACACCAAACATCTAAATCTTAAACTGTCAAGACTGGTTATTGCTCACAGCTAGCACAAAAATGAACAATATAAGTAGGAAGACATTCTTCAAGTAGCACATTCAGTTGGGCAACTGAAACGCATAGTGCTGCTTGCCTATTTCAGAATATTTTAAACAGGGATTTTAAATGAGTTATACTAATGGATAAAAGATGAGAAATGGTGAGAAAGGCTCTATACAGTAGGAATTTGTAGAAGCAGACTGTTAATGCAGTCATTGTAGTTTCAGGGTCTCTTGTATGTTTGATACGTTTTCGGGGAAAGAAAAGATCAGGGGAAAATATTGGTAGTATTCTTTACAAGACTGTTGCCATCCTGTCATAATGCATGTCTTCAGGTACTGGTGTGTGTAGATGTCACCTATGGACGAGGGGCCCAACTAAAAAAAGCAGTGCATTTGTCAAGTTGCCAAAAAGTCTGAGACATCATCCTATTGACTATAGCAGTTTTCTACCACTTTCCTTGTGTATGATCAATAACACTTAGCCTAGCATTTGCCAAATGCCAGTGACCCCATCATCCAAATTAAACAAGCTTTGCTCTTGTTTATGTGGATTGTGATAACGTAAGCCAGACTGCAGCCAGGTGTTATAAGTCCATTGGTTTTGGTGCTCGGGTAAAGGCCTATACAAGTATTTGATATGGGATTAAATGTCAGGCTAGATTGTATATTACATGTCCGTAACTTGGCATAAGCTTTGTCTGCAGGGCTTGGAAGGGCTTAGTACATGCTCCATATCAGAGAGAAACCAAATTCTCTGGTCCCTGGAGGAGCCTTGAGGAGAAAGACTTCAGATGGATCTGTAGTTCTCAGACAGGACAAGAGCCCAGCAGCTGTTGTGGCAGGCTGGTCACTGGAGCTGGCTCAGGGGCCACCAAGCTGCTACTGCTCTCTTTTACCTCTGCCATTTGACTCTTGGCTGTTTGGCTGCCCTGAGCCAGATTCCCTTAGTTTCCCCTTTCCTCTTGAGCTGTGAGCACACAAGAAGCTTGCTTTCCCTGGGTGGTATCTGTTGTCTTTGTCATAAGAAAAATGTGAGATACCTTCCTTGCTTTGGGATAAGACATCTCTTTTTTGGAAAAATTCTTCATGGGCCCTGCAACTACAGACAGCCAATTCTAATCTCCAGTTTTCCCTCAACATTGTCAAGAACAGATGAAAGACTGATGATTGCTCAGCTGGTCTCCAGGTGAGTTACAAGCCCTTCTGCTTTCACCTGGTCACCTCTTTTCTGAGGTCTTGAGTATCAGAAGGAGGATACCAACTCGCCCTGTGGCAGTCCAAAATCTGTGTTTCTTTCCTGACCAGTCAAACATCCCGGTTAGCGAAACCATCGCAGCGCACAGCCATGTATGTACTGAAATGTGTCCCTGACTTGAAGTATGGTAACAGTTCTGTTCATCTCAATCTGGCAATTCCAGGATCAGGACTGCTTCTTTTTAAGTCTCATCAATCGCAAAATTTAAATTCATAGTGAAAATTAGAATGAAAATAAAAGAAATATAGGGTTTTTTAAAAGTTTGCAGCAATAGTGGAAAGCGTACTTAGTGATGCTCTGATCAAAAGCCAAATTTAAAAGTGAATGCAAGTAAGAGGCAATGAAAATTGAGGACAATTCTCATGTTTATCCGAGATAGCTACAGCAATTACTGTGGCGCCTTTAATAGTGGCAGAGAAGGCCCGTACCACTTTCAGCTAAATAAAAGAACCCGCAACAATGGGTAACTACTGATGCAGCACACTCATGGAAAAATTACATTTTTAAAGGTATAACAAAAGCTTTATAGACTAGAGGTTTTATTTAATAGTAAAAGTTATTGCTTATTCTTTGGAAAGTCCCCTCCAAGTGAGATACAGTATTTTTAGCCTATGACTTTGAAAGATGTGCTGTGTGTCAGTTTTAAACCCACCTCATTAAAAATTATCATAAATACCTATTCCTTCCATGTACTTATGTGCATTTAGTTCAGTGACCCTCAACCTGAGAGTTTAGAAGAGGAATTCTACGTGGACCTGTCTCCCCATATTGAAGGATTACCTGACACTGAGCCTTTCTGAGACTATGTGGACACTTGCATTAAATGAGTATCTGATGGAGTTCAGAATCATTAATGCTGATGTGGATGGAAATTATCAATGAGTTTCTGAAGAAATAAGGAAAAGACAAGAGAAATTGCTGGCTGGGTAAATAATAATAATTGGAACTAGAAATTCAGACCACAATTTTGTGCCTATAAATATTAGATCTATGCATTACTGCCTCAAACAGAAGTACAGTTTTTATCTGATCTGATGTAGATGTATGATCAAATTACCTGAAGCACGTGATAGGGAGCTTATGATAGCTTAAATTATTAGGAATGAGGGTGAAAACACAGATAATTCCTAATATGGCTTAATGCCTTCTGTGGGACTCTTAATCCATCAAAACAATTTTTGACTAGTGTGATCTTGTAGAGTAAATTTATTTCAGTCAATCTTTGCATCATGGAATTGGAGACTTTCTTAACTTAATGCTGGTTTTCAAAAGTGGGGCTTTCTGTATTATTTATCCCACAGCTATCAGGGATCTGTCTACCCAAACTCTTTGTCAGATGGGCTCTGTTGCAGGGTTGTCTATCTTGGGACAAGGTCTATAGGTCATATTTAGTCAAAGGTGACTCCCCCCCATTTGGTAATTGTGCCATGTGACTGAAAATCACTAGAAGAAGCAAATGTGAGCTTCTAGTGCTATAGTAAGGGAGGTACCAAGATTTCTAGGCTTATTAGCAGTGGAAAAAGGCTTAGACAAAAAGACGTGTAGCATTACTACATTAGTGAGAATGACGAAATTGTCCATTTCTGCTGTCCACAAGCAGAAAAACCTGCTGCAAATTCAAAACCAAATAAATAGAACTGTTTTTTTTTAAATTAATGTTTATTTGGTTTTGCCCTAAATTTTCTGTAGATTGCAAAATTGCTAAGAAAAAATACTAATTTAGTTCAATTTTTAATCCGTCATTACTGGCATTATTTTGGTTTGCATCCCAAGATCTGAATCAGATTGTCCCAGTTGAATGTCAAAGTTTGGTCAGTAGAAGAAGTGTTTTAAGTCTTTATTTCACTTGTCGGACAAAGGAGCAAAGAAGTTCCCGAAAAGCTAGGGAAATCCACTTAGTATACTATGAAGGTGACTATGCTAAAGGTAAATAACTGAAAATCCTGCAGGGAGGAATCACGAGAGAACACTAGGTACATAAAAATATCTAAAGTTTCAGAAGGACTAATGGTGCCTGATGAAAGCATAAGGTAAGTTTTACAAGCTAATATGAGTAATCTGCAGATTTGTAATCACTACCTTGATGTCCACAGCTTAGACAGAGGAATCTTTATAACTTCTAAAATATGGAATGGGCTGCTAGGTTGCAGAAAAAGGAAATAAAATTTGTTGCCCTTGTTAATGTTGTTATTAAATATCCTTGGCTTTTTGCCTATCTCTTCTTAAACCAGACTAAATGGAGCTTAGAGTTATATAGTCATCGTTGAATATCCTTTCTCTAATGCATGCATTTAATGCTCAGATTTTGCTTCTTGCTGAGCTGTATGTCATGTTCATTTGTCTCTGTGTGACAGCATTGAAGTAACATGAATATTTATCAGCTTGATAGGAAGTATATTAGAAATCAGCATCGTTATATTAATTAACTTTAAAAAAATTAATCGGTACTTAGTCTCATGATAATTTTATGTAAAGTCAAATTCTAGTATCTTTTAAAATACTCTCCTTAATATATTCATGCTTATTGAAATTGTCTATTGTTCTGCATCATACTTTGGCCAGGAATCTTCCAAGGGTCCTACAAGCCAACATCCAATTATTCTTTTACGTTACTTTATTAATAATATGTAAACTTGATATTTTAATTTTCATTGCCAAATATCAAACCATTATTACTAAGGGCATTGTACGTGCATATATACGTGTGTATCTCATTATATCCAGCTTGGTGCATACAGGGGTAAACCACCAGACTGAGCTGTTTAAGACGCCCACTTAGATGTAAAAAGGAAGAGGCTGGTCTTGGCAGCGTGAGCCCAGACACCCAGGTCACCCGTTTCTTCGGTCCCTTGGGGGCAGGCATAGCAGTGAAGGGCCGTGGAGGGGAGGGCACAACCAACCTCACATCTGCAGATCTCTTCGGAATCTCGTTTGACATCAACTCTTTTTCTTTACAAAAACCTCAAACAAAACCTAAATAATTTTGATTTTTTTTCTTCAAGGGCACCTGTATTTTAGTGTATCTGTTATCTTTAAGTTCACATTAAGAGCTGCTGGTTCTAGATAAACATAAGTATACAAAACACAAATATACAACTAATCTGAATGCAATTGCAGACACAGACAGTGTGTTGCAGAGTTCACAGCAAACATTTGCTGACATGACGTAGAAGTTGTCCAGGATGGCATGGGTTGAGTAGGATGGAGAAATCCTGTTCATTTCTAAAAATAGCCCTACCTGGTTTTTTCTTTTTCCTTTTTTTTTTTTTAACAGAGTGGAGCATGGTTCTGTTCTGAACAAAGCACAATCCATTTTAGTCTTTATCTGATAATTGTTCCATATGGTTCTCATGATTAATGCTAACCTGCAGTCTTTCTGTACTGTGTGACATAGCATCACCTTTGGATCTTGAGTTCCACTGAATGCTTGAGTTCCTGCTTTCTAATAAGTGGGAAAGAAAGAATGACTGACTGAAACCAACCCAGACATTTTTCACAATATGGAAATAACTGCAAGCGGCTAATCTAATTGGCAATCCAATATTTGCTGCTAAAATGCAAAAACCAAAGTAAGATTCAGAGTAAGACATACAGCTTAGTCCTTATCTTACCATGGTTATTGGTTTATGGGATTATTTAGAATTTAGCTTGTGTGTTTGTTTAAGATAGAGTTTCATATTGCTGTGTGAGGCTGTAAACCAGGTTTCCATTATGCTATGCTGTTTATACTTGGGACCTTACAAAACTTTTAATCGCCTTTAACCTAGATGACAGTGCGGGGGATTTGTTACATGGCTGCCTAAGCACTTTCTTTTTATATCAAAATGATTTATACGTTCTGTACTTTTCCCATTTCCTCTTTGGAGAATGCCAGAAAAGAAAGACCAGTGCAACAGTCGTTGTGATTGATATTATGCTTTTGAAGACAGATGGGAATTATTTAATGCTAGGGGACTTTCCGGTTAGCTCCTTATCCTACCTGTGTTCAGAATTATCAGTTAGTTTTGTATGCCGAGTTAGCTCAGCAGCTCCTGTCACAGGCACACTTAGCAGCACCAAAAACTGAGAAGCTGATATCAAATACTTTTCAGCTGATGATCATATCATCTAAGCTGGAAAGGTTTTCCAGGTGTTTATTCAGGAGTGACCCTTAATATGTAACATGTTTTACATCAGTATAGGGCCACTAACCTTGAAGAAATTTCTCCCAAGTCAAGCCGTTAGAAGTGACCTTCTTTTACTAGCTGATTTTCCATTCCTGATGAGGGGAAGCAACAGTAAATGTGATTGATATTCTGTCATTGTTCTACCCCAAAACTTAGCAAATAAAGTTGAAACACACAGAAGGAGAGGTTTTAATAACTGGTGGGTGGTCAGAGACTCTCCAGTCACTGGGCTTCTGAAATGCAGCACTCCAACACCCAGGGCACAGAGGGTGGAAAATCCCAAGATATTTCTTTCGGGCAGTTGTGCTTTTTGTTGTTATCCCCAGAAATAGTGGCTCCTGAAATTGCCATTTTAACAAATGCATTGGGTGATGAGTCTGATGATAGAAAATAATTGCCCTGGTTTTTAAGAAGGGGAATAAGACTACTGTAAGTGAACAGTTAAAATCTGTAAAAGTTTTTAAGCCAGACAGAAGCCTCCACAGGCAATAGTGAATATTGCTTCACTGTAAACAGAACGCACAAGATTTTGTCTCTAATGATAACCCAATAATTTGCATGGTTTCCTCCTCTCTAGCTCTACCTGATGATAACATTAAGTCACCTGACAAGAGCAGCCAATTTTAAGAATCCAGCAACTTGTAATTGTGGAAATACGTAGAGCTTTGAAAGAACTCAAGTACTAGAGCGACAGCCCAGCTTTACATGCTTTACTGGGAGATCGTATGCTACTATACTGGTTTTGCAGCATTCCTCTCAGCTAAAAAGTTTATCTCATACTGCATTATCATTATTATCTCCCAGTCAGGTTTACAGTGGCCGAGATGATCGTTTGAGTAAAACATTTTCCTAGAAATACCCTTTCCTGTAAAAGCATATTTAGCAACAACGGGGTTTTTTTGCATGTAACGTACATTTCTGCAAATTATCCAGAAGAATGTGACATGCTCCTGGGCTTATTTGAGAAATGAAACTACTGTTCGTTAGGAACAATGTAATTCTATGTAAGAGGTATTTCTAGTATTTGTGATAAATAATAGTGATTACTCTGTTTCACTGCTGCATAGCCTTTCTGAAAAGAGACATTTGCCTTTTGTGTGAACAGAGGAATATGAACACCGCTGATAAATTCTCTCTTTACTTGCCTTAGGCAATGTGTCATTTATCTGTAGGTATAGATTGTGAGAATTAATTACATTTTCTTACTTTCTACTAATCAAAGTAAAAAGATTGACAGGTAATGTGCAAAGGAATTTATCAGTCTTATTTGCTATGTTAGATTCACTGCTATCCTTCCCTTTATTAGAGCGGTCTCAAGCAACAAATAATATTAAATCATTAAATTCTCATTAGTGAGTAGATTGTTGTGAAAAATCTCACATTTCTTTAAGGGAAAGGGAGAATAAGGGATGTGCAAGTCTAGAAATCCCAGTGAAATAAGTTCCTTAAAAAAGAATGCTTCTGCAATTCTAATGAATGAGCTTATCAAGTGTCACCTACACTTGCATAGGTACTCAAGATTAATTATTTTTAGCCAATCTTTTTTTTTTCCCTTGCAAATATTCATTTTTCTTTTGTTCCGCTAATCAGGTAACAAGTACACCTGCCTATTGTTATCTCTATGTTAACTTGAATGTTGCACTGTAATTGAACTCTTTCTTTAACCTTATCACATGAAGAACTTAAGTGAATTGAAAATTTCTTATATCTTCATAATCCATTACTTATCTTTCTTTGCTTAGGAGGTAAAATACACCCATTGAACTCAACTCACCTGGAAGATTCGTAAAATACTAGTACTCTGAAAATTGCTAGTTTAGTCTATTTAGATTCCAACTTATTATGCAGACATACTCATTTTACATTCAACTCATCCTACTGTCCAACCATTTTTATGCCACTCCATCTACGCTGTTGCTAAGAATCTAATTTACAAGCTCCTTGCAGCAGGGACTGTAGGCTGACTCCAGCTCTGTCGACTCCAATGGGAATTGTGTCATTGGCTCCTGTAGGTCAGGATTTACTTCTACTACTACAATTTACTATTTACTAATCAGGATTTACTACTACTTTACTATTTTTGTTGTCTTGACAAATACCTTCCTGTGTTGTAGAACCCCTGATTACCAGTGTAATTGTGAAAACGCTCTACCAATATGTAGAAATGCATACACTTCTGGTGTACGTGTAAGGTCATAACTTATATCTACCGTGCTGATATGAGGACACCTGCCCCATGATAGTAAACGCAGTCTCTGACTGATTTGCATATTTGGGTATGGCAGCAATTGCTAAAATGCTTTTTTCTTATGCTACCTATCATAAACAGACTTAGTGTGTTGAGGGTTGCTGACATTCGTCATGCATTCAGTATGTCTTATACCTGGATTTTATTTTCATGCATTTGGAGATAGCTTGCCTTCACAATAATTTAAAAAAAGTTACAATGATGATGATTGGTTTGTGCTTTCATTTATATTGGTTCATATCTGGAGTCTGAGAGAGGTTTTTTCTTGTGCTGTGTTGTGACTGGGGTGGGATATGAGCCCCTGGATACTGTACGTTTAGGCGGCTGCTTAATAGTTGTCCTTAAAACCATAGCTAATGCTGTCAGTTTTTCAGAACACCTCCTCCTTTTCCTGCACTGCAGCGTATTTACTCCTACAAATCCTTCCTGTTTCTTCAGCTCCCAGTGCTCAAGGCGAGTGCCTGGTAAAGCAGTCTGAGCCATCTGCAAAATACAATTTTTAAACCCATGCAGCTAGATTATTTTTCTCTCATTTTTATTTTATTTATCAGAACTGTCCACAGCTGACTGTGGGTTAGTGGAGAAAGTCAAGCAGTAAGGTCAGGGCCTTTTTTTTTTTTTTTTTTCCATCATCTATCTGTCTCCAACTGCCTAGTCAGGATCTGGCTGCAAAATTGCCCTCTAGAGCTTTAATTTAATCTGATAACATAGGTTTATGGAGAGCCATGCCTATCTTCCCTTAGCTGCAGGGGAGAAAGAAGTAACAGCTGAGCTGCGCTCTTGGTGCTGCAGAGCTGCACGTGCCTTTCCGAGGGTTCATGGGCAATTACAGGTGCGATGCCAGGTAGCAGATTCTGACTTAAAGAGAATCAGGGAATTGATTTTAGTAGCTAAAGGTTTCTAAAAGTACCCTAGGACTTTTAATAGAGCACTGTAGGTAAGCTGTTAGGGTTGGTGTGTTGTAGGTTATTACATTCTGGCTATTTAAATTGCTTATATCTGTCTTGAGCTGTGAACACCCAGACCAGCTATGGCACATTTGAACTGCTTTCCTGGATCAGGGTCTTGCTTGCAGGGTGACGTCACTGCTGGTTTTTGTTTTTAATCCAAAAGAGGTTAGGTCTGGATATATAGGCAGTGTTTCAGTGTTGGAAATGTAGTCCTCCTCCTGATATGTTTTAACAAATCCTTTTTCTGGCATGTATTTTTATTATAACAATCATCCGTTATAATCCTGTTCGCATCCGATCATGTTCAGCCTCTCTGTTTGCACCGTCTCTTCTATTTGCAAGTTTGCACTTGCCTAATGTCACTCGCAATTGCAAGCAGACTCGTGGCCTCGGCACTTGTACACCTCCCAAATCCACACGTTCCCGGTGGTGCTCATCTCTGAAACGGTCATGATTGGATGCCAGGATGTATCCTAGGAGATGCTCTCGGCCTCCCAAAGCCTTGCAGTTTACATTATTAATGGCTGGGTTGTGATTTGGGATGTTCATACCAACAGAGATCATGCAGGTCCCAATTATTTTTGCACTTGTCTCACCAGTTCCCATTTACCATGCTAAGTCAGAAATTTTCTAAAGAGAAACAAAAGCATAGGAGTGGTTTTCTGTTCTTCGACAGATATTTGAAGGGGGAAGAGATTTAACAAAGCTTTCTATCGGCAAGCACTAAATGGAAATCAATTAATTAGAACTGATGCTTTAGAAAGGGGTATTTTCAATGCCTCATCACTTTATATCAGGCAGCCTATGATTTTGAATCATAGGCTGAATTCATATCATCCTAAATTCTGTTTAGATTGAACTTTATATAACTGAAATGTTGTCAAATTGAAGAGAGATGATTCTTCCCCCCCCCCTTCCTTTCTCTTCCTTCCCCCTCCTCCTCCTGTTTTTTCAGGGAATGGATTGTGTCGCTCCTTTTTTTAAAGGTCTGTTTCTTTTAGTGAGTCTGACTGCTGCTGCCTTTGTTTTATGTATTACGGCATCCTACAGGAAACTTATAATTGATTGTCAAAATAGCAGTGGACAAGAAATTGTTCAGAGTCAATATATTCACATTGAAATAGTCTTTGTGTCTACCCCTTGTTTCACAGGATCTCCTATTTGCTTTATTCCCGATGTTCGTTATGTCAGACAAATGCTCATGTACTGAATAGAGGTAATTAAAGATCAGGTCTGTCATGTCACGGCAGTATTTCTTACATTCACAGAAAGCACTTGTACTTGCTTTGTGAAAATACTGTGCCTGCTCTAAAGCTACTCAGACTGCTTCATGGTTTTATGCTGCAAGTTTCCCTTTGGCTGCTCCAAACCATGGAAATTGAAATAAGTACTTCTGTTAATGTGACAAGCTGTGATAATAGAAGATGAAAGTGCCTTGCATTATGTGTCCACCGCAGCCAATGTCTGTTTCTGCATTTCCTTGTCAAAATCCCCGGCTCCATTACAGCTGGGCATTTATAACTATCAGATTATAGTAAATTCCTTTGTTTGCTGATTTGTATGTTTGGACTGGTAAGGAACCACTATCCAGCAATTTAAGTTGTACCATGTCACAAATAGGGACTCGCTCCCTTGTTGGAAGTGCCTGGATTTCTGGGTTTTTAATGCCCATCACCCTTCCCATGCTGTTTGCCGTTGTGCGACTAGGATAGATATGTCCCAGATGTGTTCAAATAAAGTTCCCCCCAGCCTGGCACTGATGGATGGATGAAGCAGGTCATCACCAGCTCGCTGCTTGTGCAAGGAGAGGGAGAGCGTGCGCCGCAGGTGCCGTTTGCAGCGCGGAGGGCGCGCTTGGTTCCAGCTTGGCTCCCGCGGGGTGCCTGCTGCGTGCTCCAGCATTCAGGAGCAAAGAAACATGCTTGAGCTCAGCGGGAGCCCTCGCTACTCTGAAAGGCCAAATACTGCTGTTGGGGAGGACAGAGGTTCCTGACTCTGTTCTGGCTGCCGTCGTGGCTCAGCGGATTCCCATGGTGCTGATCAGTAGTGCGGGGAGCCCTATTCCTTCCCATCGGTATGCTCCGGTTAGAGCAAAACCAGAGGGGATTGTAAGATGGCAGAGTGCTGCGTACAAGCACGTTTCCAGTGCTGTCTTCACCTCTAAATAACACGGATGGAAGCAGCATCACAGAGACCTTGTTTAAAAAAAAAAAACCAACCCCCCCCCCCCCCAAAAAAAAAAAAAAACCCAAAAAAAACCACCACCACCAAAAGGATTCAGGATCTGACATATCTGTAGCTCAGTGTTGCAAAGCATTTTAGCATCTCTTGTGAAGTGCTGGCTGCTCTCAATTCTCACTTACTGTAATGGACATTCAAGGCACTTAGCACCTTGCAGGGGGCATTCAGCACTGTTTAGCATTGGTCCTTTCCTAGGTCTTCACTTATGAAATAACCAGCTCTGCAAAGCAGAATAAAAGTTTATTTTGACAACCCGCTGTGATGTATGGGTCCAATTACTGAAGTCTCCAGACTCATGTTGGTTCTGGAAATTTTTTTTTTGGATAGTAGAAGCATAATCTAAACCAAGGAATTCTCCTTTATGTTACATTCCCTCTAGGCAAAAAAGTAAATATAGGAAGGAAAGGATTTAATGGAGACTATAACTCATACTGGTTTTGTTTGTTCATATACATTACATTACTTTGCCACGCTCACTCACTATTTCTTATCATTCTTTCCCCACTCCCAGCTCTCCCCTCTCTTATCATATTTTTACATCAGCATAACTTTTTGGATTTTGTAGGATCCACTCCTAATTTAATCTAATGCCAACAACATGGATGTTGGAGATGTAATTTACACCATCAAATTGAACTGGGGCCAGGCACTTCCCTAAGAGCTGCACCTGCTTTCTCTAGGCTGTATTTAGTGGAATTTTTCCTTTCATGTTTAATTCATATTCCTTCAGGGAAAATATTTAGCGAGCTAACAGTTGAAGTTAGGGATAGGGGAACTTAGTACAGCCTGAAGTTCTGTAATGCAGATAAAACATTTTCCAAACGTTTTGGATATCACAAAATGAGTTTTGAATTATGTGAATTTCTCCCTCTGCTCTTTCTCATTATTAAATCCATGTTCCCTTTCATTTCATTTCCATTAAAAACATATATTTTTCTGCCCTGGGGTGGGAACAAAAAAAAAAAAAAACCCACCACCAAAAAAAGCCCACCAAGAAAACCCACATGAACAAGTAAGCTTTATAGCTTATCCTTCTGTTCTGGAACAATGCTCGATTGCTGGCCCTTCCTTGTTACAGGAGAGAAAGAAATAAATTTTGTCATGTGAAGTAATCTGCTATTTACAATGTACAGCATAAAAAGTGCTTCACTTGCATGCTCAGAGATGTATCAATGAACATATGAGTTAAAAAAGAGCATTATTTGTGGCTTTGAGGATTGCCTGATGAGCACATGTTGTTATCTGAATATAACATAATTTAGTCAAAACAACTCTCTCTTTCCTGTGGTTCTGCATTAAAAACCAGCTCATGCTTATTGTCAGCAATAGTGGAGCAGCTTCCTCCCTATTTTTGACACAGATCAGTAAAGACAGTTAGATGTCCTAAGGTACGTGGGATTAGGAACAAGCCATCTATACTTAAAAATATTTGTTCTCTCACTACCTAGTT
This sequence comes from Theristicus caerulescens, assembly GCA_020745775.1. Classification (NCBI taxonomy): domain Eukaryota; kingdom Metazoa; phylum Chordata; class Aves; order Pelecaniformes; family Threskiornithidae; genus Theristicus; species Theristicus caerulescens. The sequence continues at coordinate 119,671,249 of CM036561.1, read as the reverse complement.
TTTCATCCTTCCATTTTTCAAGAGCAGTTAATCCCTGGCAACAACAATATACTTTTTATTGGGCATGAAACAAGATTCTGTGACCATGTATTAAGAGCTCAGTCCTGAGAGACAGCAGACGATAACAGGCGAAGTTTCATGGTCAGTGTGTGGGGCAGTGACTCCAGCAGGCTGAGGTCCTTTCTGGCTCTCTCCCAGATTTGTCGGGGTTTCTAAATCAGATAATCACTGCTTCATTGTTGTCTGTAAAACGGGGAAATAGTATAGACTTACACAAACCAAAGGTGGTCAAAACCCTTTCATCTCTCAACAATGTTGTATTGATTGTCCATCAGAAAACTGGGACGCATCAAGTTTCAAGTCTTTTTTTTTCTACAAGCCTCAGAGGCAATTTTTGACAGCTTTTTTTGTCTCTTATGGGAATGAATGGGAAGTTGTCTGCATCACATGTAATGCAATGGGTCAGTGGTTTGGACTGTTACAGTAGGAAAAACCTCTTTGTTGATCCCTTAACGGTACCAAGAAGCTACCAGACTTCTGTTGGTAGATCTAAGAAAACACGAGCTAGGCATACTTGTCATTGGATTGCGTGAAGACACCTGGTACAAGTAGCTAAAACTCCTGAAATGTCTGGGGTCTATAACAGAGGAAAAGATGTTTGTAGAAATTCACTTTGCAATTTATTATCAAAATTATACCCCTATATGGCTGTAACTTTTGCAAGGTCTTGTGTCAAAAATTATACATGCTCAAATTGCTGGTAGCAATTTATGTCTGCTATTGTGTTCCTGCTCAGCTGAACATCCACTTAGAGCATGTACTTTTTGTGAGAAACATAAGAAATCAAAGAGTGAACTTAAAATTTCAGGACAATTTTTTGTTTTCTGGTGTAGAAGGAAAAATCTTGTGGTACCTTTAAAGAGCTCATTGCAGTAAAGCCGGGGGGGGGTGTCGGTGGGCGGGCAACAAAAAAACCCCAAAAAACTGGGAACAGATTGCTCAGCCTGTGGCTGGACTGGTACAAGCAATCTGTGCAAACATTTCTCCAGAGGAAAAATCTTGAGACTTGTGCTGCTGAGAAACATGGCATAAAATGGCGAACGGAAAATTGTTGAAGAAGCAGAACCTATGCTGGGCTTAAGACAAAAACAGACCCCAGAGAGTTCTGCTGTGCCTGTAATTCTTCTGTTCAGCCTGTGTCCCTCTCTGCAGCATTTTTCTGTTAGAAATGAATATTCTGCTGGGCTAGAAGTGGAGTCTGCAAAACTTGTACAACTGGGCCTGTTATGGGAACAACCTGGTCACTGATTTAACTTTTAGTCTCCCACAAAACTTAGCTGCTTGGACTTTGGCTTATCTGTATGTCCCACTTTCTCAATATTTAAGTTATAAACCAATTGCTTAACTATTAAAAGCCCATGTCAGAGGTGGTATCTTGGAGTCCCAAAGCAGAGGAGGAGCAGCAGCTTTGTGGTTTTATTGAAAATCACCTATTTATGAAAACTACGTGGTTCCCTTGATTCATCTTGCAGTGCACAGTTGATTCCAGCTGGAAATTTGATGCAAAATCAATACTACAATACCCTCCTGTTTTCATGCATTAATGTTATTTACTTCCATAACCGTAACACTGTCAGTAGCTCTGTGTTCGCTTGATGCCTTGCTCAAAAGTGAGGTATTTCCTCTCCTAGAGGAGGCACGCAGCTGGAATAAACAGTGAGTTGTGTAAATTGTGTCTCTGCTTGATATGTTTTTGATTGTCTGGAATTTGTCACAAAATGGGAGAAAAGTGGCAACTAATGATAAAGGGCTAATGCCTCAGTTTGGCAGAGTAGCACTCTCTTTGCTTGCTGCCTGGGCTGGCAATGGCCAGCTGCTGTTGAAGCTGCGAGTCGTTGGGAGAATCTGCCTAAGACAATCAACTCTGGGCTCTCCAGGGGTGTTGGCAGGATGGGGTAGCCTGGATAAAGCAAAACCTGGATAAACATGTAAATTGAACACAGTCAGTACATCCCTCTTTAAAATACTGGCAGCTGATTTCTGCAGGCGTGAGGGCTGACTGAGCAGAAAGGCAGGACCAGACCGTGGCTGACTGCCCGAGGCATGTGCTCTGTATTGTAAACACCACAATGCTGAACTGTGGCTACCAGTGTGGGAGGAAGATGGGGGCTTGTTTCATCCTCAGCCTAGAAAACCCAATTGCCGATTACCAAGTGCTGTAGGTTAGAGCTTTTCGCTGTTGGCTTCATCCTCGCCTCCTGTTAGATGTTTGTCTAAAGCTGATTTTTCAGAGCTCTTCGACGGGATGGCAGGAGAAGAGGCATTCTCACAAAATTGCTGGTAGGGTCATCTCTTTGTAAGCGGCATGTGGGCACAGCATGTTTCTGTTCAATAACATGCCATAACATATGCCAGACAGGGTTTTCTGTTCTAGACACATCCTGGAACAGGGCTTTTTTGCTGGTGGTGTTTTTTTTTTTTTTTTTTTTGTGTGCGTGTGTGTGGTCCCGCCCCCCCAGTTTTTGCCTCTGAGCTAAACAAGATACTCAGATTCTTTGGAGAATGAACCAAACAACACCCACTTCTTATGCCATTGAAAACATATTCCTGATTTTGCCATTCAGTCTTCTGAAATGCCAAGCTATGTACACGGCTTGTGAGCATGCGCAAAGCGTATCACTTGTTGAAAGCTTTATCCTCAAGTGCTTTAAGACTGTCTGGATCGTTGTTGTTCACCCTGTTCTCAGACTGTTTGAAGAAAATATCACTTTTATTTCTAATTAAAATGCCTGCAGATTAAATAGTGTGAGCTTTTGAAAGACTTCCATAGGGATCTGTGCCATTTGCAGTAATACTGTCAAAGGAAGTCAATGAGCAATGACAGCTATGTCATCTTGTATCTAATTGCCTGAAATACATCGCTCTCCCCTCACTTTCTTTGTGCATCTTTATGATTGAAGCACATAAGGCTTAATGCATTAAGGGAGTTTCTTTCAGGGAACTATTTCTCATAAGAATGAAGTACTACAGTTCTGTATAGTTAGAAAACCACACCAGTGCTGTCACCCCAGTTATTTTTCGAGGGAGAGGGAACAATGGTTTTAAACTGTGCGGGCATTTTTTTGACTGTTTAAAGCACGTACATAAACATACATACATACATACATAAGTGAGGGTGAGCTCTCTCTTACCCAAGCATAAGGTTTACTGTTCTTCAATCCTTGCCTCAGCTCATAAACCGTGACATTTCCCAAAATAATTCTGTCTCCTTCACTGGTCACTGCAACCTAAATTGCTGCCCCTCATCCCATAATGAGGGGCCACTGCTGCTTCTTTCTAGGGCCTGGCATTCATGCTGTGTCTAAGGCCAGAAGATTTTTAAGATAAACTTTTTTTTTTTTTTAGCTAGCCACAGAACTGAAACTCTGGTCCAAACATCATCTCACATTTTGTTTCCAGTGATCTTTTTTTCTGTGGCTCTCCCAAATTCACCTGTGGCCTCTTCTTATCTGCTGGAAAGGTCATATCCTTATCTCTTGCTTTAGCCATCTTGCTCCTTTTTTGCACTGCCTTTTTCTAGCACAACAGATGGACGTGTTCACTTTTGTGGCCTTTTTTCCTTATGATTCCACACTGAGAAGTCAGCTCCTCAGTGACTCAGTTATATTCTGAGATAAGACCTTTTATGCGTCCTGCAAATTATTCCCCTTGTTCTTCCTGAAAACATTTGTTAAAATTTGTTAAACCCTTGAAGTCCTTCCTTAAAATATCCTTTGCCATAATATTCGCAAAATAGTTGACATCTCTCTGCATCCATCTGTTGTCTCTTATCTTATAATGAGGCTGTAAAATTCAGGACTATTTTTCTTGTGTTCACACAATATTTTTTCAGTGAGCCTTGCCTATGCCAGTGACCTCTGAAGTACTGCAGCAGCTATTGTTGTCAGGGCCAGAGAGGCTGTTGATTGGGGGGGGGGGGGGGTGTCTGCCTGTGCATTACTATCACTGTCTTTGCCATTAGCATCCCCTTTGTATAACCTATTTTTACATGACACTAGAGGGATGTTCCCAGATGGTGAGAAGACTCTGTATCTCCTTATGCTTTGCTGCACTGTATTCTACATAGCATCCCTGGCAATCCAGAAAATAGACCTTGTAGATAACCAGCTGTTCTTCATTCTAAGAACAACAGGCTGAGATTTGCTGCTAGAAGCGTAAAATCTCATCATTATCTATATGAGGCACAGTCTAGTCGACTTTCTGCAATTCATTGTAAGTCCTTGGAAATAAGTGAAGAAAGAAGTGTGTTCTTAGTGGATATTCATCATTGAGTAAACAAACAAACAAACAAAAAGTTATTATTAGTTAGCAGCTATTGTGCCCTTTTTATAATAAGCAGGCATTTGTCAGTTGCAGGTGACACTAAAATCAAGGTGTTTACAGAGTGGTGGTGATTCTTTCAGATTCAGAAAACCATATGGCATGAAAACTGCTGATCTCTTTCTCTGAAATGTGACAACAGTGCCATCCATTTGTACAGTATGATCAAAGGCCTTTTCCTTTTACTAGCAAGAGTCACATCTGCATCTTTTCGTTAATTCCTAATAACAGCACACGTTTGAGGGAGTTTTGCATGAACAGTACAGTTCTTCTGAGGCATCCTGAGAACATCAGATTTCCTCAGTAAGTGTGGGACAACCGGGCTGGGCATGCACTGGTTGTCCAGTGCAGGTCCCTCAGTAGTGCACAGCACACAGACAGTGGTCCTGTTCCTCCATTGCTGCAGCAAAGAAACAATCATGAATTTAAAGTGAACTGAAACTATTGACTGTTTGTTAAGACCTACTGCAGCCAATTCTGTTGTCGTTATTACAAGAAAAGAAATCAAGTCTTAAACTGGACTATGAAATAAATGAGACGTGGTTGCATCATTCATGGTGTTTATGCTTTATTATCCCATGGTGACATTTGCCAGAGGCACGGTACAATGGCACTAGATTAGGGGCAAAGCAACATCATCTGCACAGAGTAAAGGCATTCCTAATTCTCTTCCTCCCCTATCGATCCTTTATGTTTATCCGTACACTGAATTTTTCCATCTCCTTGCTCTCCTGTTTTTGTTTCCTCCTCCATCATCTTTCATGGTGGAGCGCAGCCTATTGCATACAGGTTGGAAAACTCTTGAAAAGTATTTCTGGATTTCTAGTCTATGGGAGTCTACCTCATTCAGTAATGAGCTACCCCAATCAGGCAGGGAGCGTGTTACTAGCTAGGAAACTAACACGTATATTATCTGGATAAAAATAAGAACTCTTCTTCTCTTGACTAAACTTAAAAAGCTAGGCTGAACTCTGATTCCTTTGAAAAGAGGGCATCTTTATCCACTGATTATAGCAGCATTCACTAAATTGTCAGGATGGCTTCAGCTATAGTTATCTTTCTGCTCTGCTGTTTCTCCTTATTATTAGATCTATGTAGCTGTTGGGTGTGTATTATTTTCTAAGACTGAGCAGACTAATATCATCAGCCATAATTCTGTGGGTTTCTCCTGAAGCCATTACCATAATTAAGATAATGATATTTAAAGTGAATGTTTATTTCATACTACTTTGAATGGCAAAATATAATTAGATGTTTGGCTGCATATGTATATGGTTGAAAAGGATTTAGTATTTTGAAAGAGGCTGTAAGTAAGCCTGAATAAAGCAGTAGTTTAACTCTTAGAGTGACTCTGAAACTTCAAGCAAGTGTGCCGTGAGCACACCATGAAATTTGCTAACACAGAGTGAAAAGACTTATAATTTGCCTCCACTTGAGGAATTGTTTGTTCAGAGTGACAACTGTAACTTTAAATTTACAAAATTCCCAGAAGTCTTTTGTTAACTGTGCTGAGCTAATCTTGTAAATATTTATCTGCCTTACATTTGAAGCTAAATAAAGAACATTTTCTTATCACCCTCTGCAGTGCAATGTGGGCTCTTCCCTGTAGGAGCTTGTTTATGTTGCCCACGTAGACTCTTAAAGCCTGAGATCCTGAGCACAGAAGCAGATTGCAAGTGAATGAATTCAGTTGGCTGTCTTGTGGCTCTAATCCTTCCTTTTCTATTTGAAATGGCAAGCTTTGGAAGTGTTAATATCTTATGGTCAAAGCTGTGTGAAAAATCAGTTGCCTTCATGTTTCACAATGACATTTTAGGTTTCACTTGATGCCGTTTGTTTTTTCTTTTAGACAGGACTTCTGTATTTTTTGAATGTTAGCAAGGATAAGACACAACCTGACAAGATGAAGTGCACCTTTTATGTATCCGATGTTGCATGTTAAAAAAAAAAAAAAAGTGGATAAGGAAAGGGTGACCTATCTACTAAGTAATAACACTACGAGTAATATGAGGGTCAGAGAGCATGAGAAGATAAATAATTTTAGCTTAAGTATGTCAACTTTTTTCAAAACCAATTGAGTGCTGATTTAATTATTTAAGTTGATGTTTGTTGCACACAATAGTAATGATTTGAGTTCAATATTAGGTAAAATGTTTAAACTATTATATCTTTGAGGAAACCCTTTCTTTGTTTTCATACTCCCAGGAACTCTTGTTCTAATGCATGCTTGCTTAGCCAGGTCCTGAAGAAGGCCTTGCTTTTTCAATCATTTTAGCACACATTGCATCCCTCATCCATTTCACCTTTCCAGATACCTCCCTTCTGAATGCTTCTATCGGCATGAAAAATGATTTTTCCATTTTCTGTCAATCAGCAATCTCTGCAAGTATTTATCCTTCCTTCTTTTAGCACAGTGTTGAACGCTGTGGATCACATCCATTTCTATGGAATGACTCTGAAAGTCAGTTTTTGCATCAGCATTACTCTTTCTCAGAGTTTAGTTAAAATCTTCATCTCATATTGGCTACATCATCCATCTGTGTCTCTGGAACTTTCTTTTCACCTCTGAGTCTAGTTTACCTATGCTTTACTGTCTAGTTTACCTAGGCAAGACACTTTACTTATTTTTGTATTACAAATCCCACCATAAAACTTCAAATTTAGCCCATTGGCCTGATAGTTTTTGAGATAAGTTACTGTTATTTTAATGTGTCTTTTGTTTAATGTTGAGCAATTTGTAGTGGATACTGTTTGAGCTGGCTTCTAAAGATGCTATTCTCCTCCGCTTCTCTAAGTACATGCATTACACCACACGAATCTTTATTGGTAAGTGTCTGTAATAAAGCACAATTCATGGTAGCATACCTAACATGGCTAGCAAAGAGTCTTCTCACTAGCAGCACGTACACCGAGCATACTGACTGTGTGATATCTGCTCTTTGTCCTGCCTGGGTAGGAAGCACGTGGGAGCAGTCATGCCAATTCAACACCAGGATTAAGCTGTCGGAGAAACAGGTCACATCCCAGACCCCCTCAGCTTGCCTGTGCTGAGGTTTCGGCTCATTCTCCAGTTCAGTCAGTGTGAGTCACTGAAATTTTGACCACGTTTGATACAAATCATCAGCCTTGGCTGGTGGGTCTTAGCTGTATTCTACTGAGAGTCTGCCGAAGCCCCAGACCTGGCTTTGAATCAGCGGCTCTGGACATAGTATGGATTTGTGTTGTGTTGTGACGTGCCTTCTTTATTCACTCAAAGTACCTTCTAAGGCTCAAACACGTACAGGTGTCTTTGACAGAGCTATTGGTAGGAAAGTGTAAGAGCTTATCTCTTTGTATTTCACTGGTATAACAGGGTGCAGTTGATAATTTTTTCTTCCTCAGAATTTTAGTCTCCTAATTACTGTAACCACTAGCCCTTTACTAATGGGACTAGTAAGATAATGAAGCCCTACTTTCTAGCACAATTCAAAGCTGTAAAACAAAACATGTAATGTTTGGGATAGGGATGACAGAGATTTTTTTTATTTTTTTTTTTAACTACAGAAACAGTAATTATGTGAAAAACAACCTAAAATATTAACACGAGGGAAAAAAGGGCAAATGATTTAAGTCATGTCTGTATTTTGCTTTTTTCAAGTGCACAGTTTTTTTAAATGGTCCTCTTGTGGAAAGATGTGGAAAGAGCATTCAGAAGCAAAGGGAAGGATGGATCATTTGCTGTAGGGCCTGCAACTGGTATGCACAAGCAGCTTGGAGAGGAACCTGTATTTCTGACACTTGATTCACTGAGGTCAATCATTTCATTGAGTTAGATTCTCATAGGTTACAATCTCACTTCAGGTTGAAATGGATTCTGTAACCACAACTCCATTGATATTTTCAATTTTAACGAGGAAAGAATCAGCACAAATATTTAATAATTGTGTGTCCTAAGACTCAGTGTTTGTGTCGTTATCTACTGTTTAGATTCCAAGATAATAGATTATATAGAGCATTTCTACCTCGGCATGTTAGTAGTTAATTTGGGAAAATTGACAACTGTTAAGGGTGAGGTGAGGCATATGTCAGGTCTGAGCTCCTCACCAACCACCTTTTGTGTGAAATGATCCCATTTCTAACTGGGATGAGCGTCTGAAAGAATGGCTCTTTGCTCATGTATACACAAGGTTTATAGAGGCACAGGAGCTAGCAGTGAGGTCTGGTAAAGTCTGCTGGTATGTTTTCAAAGCAGGTTGGTCATCTTAGGGATATTCTGTTCTGTTCTCAGCTTGGTTTAGTCTTAAATCTCTCTGCGGTTTTAATTTGTTCTCGGTTCAAGGCCTGCCCTTAAACTGAAATCTTATTCCCATTGAATTTTATAGCGAATTCTTTTGTTTCAGTGAAACTGTGGTTTTATTTCCTGTGTTTAGCTGTACTTCAAAACATTTTGCCAGATTTGGCAAAATATAGGGAAATTAAAAATAAAGGGAAACTAGGCCATCTATATGATCTATCTAGATAATGGGCATACCTGCCTCCCACCTGAAGACAGTTATATAATTAAAATGGTTAATTAATTTGGGCTAATAAAAGGTACAATTAAGATTTTTAAAATTAGACCTGTGAAGGTACTTATCTTAAAAAAACGTTTCCAGCCTTGCATTTTGCTCTATTTGAGGTTTTCCTTCGACTGAAGTTGAAGCTGAAGTTCTGTTGAAAAACTGAAAAGAGGTACAAAAAGGACTGTACTATTTTATGGTAGGGAGAGGCATGTCAAGTGTTGATCTTTTACATGTGTGTGCGAGAGGTTGTTCTCCAGTGGCCAAGCAAAAAGGGAAGCATGAGAGTACTGCTATTGTTACCAAATGGAACAAGTGTCCTTTAGCTCCGGTGATGGAAGGACAGATGTTTTTAGAGGTAAAGGGTAAAGAGTCCAGTCCTGGTGACTTAGTTAGTGAGTGCATTTGCATATGAGCTTTATCTCAGTTACATACTTGCTGAAAATAAACCTAACCAAAGGGAGCGAAGGAATACTGCAATCACAATTTCTTGCGTTCTCAAATAAGCAGGAAGGCTAGAAAAGTATTTTAAAAAAATGAAATCAAAAGTGTTCTAACATTTCAAAAAACCTTTGGTAAGTGTTTTAACAGAATCAAGAGCATTTGCCAGTCTGTTGTCTGATACTTAAAATCATGAAGCATCAGAAATTGTATCCATTTGTTAAGCTGTTTGTCTTCAAAGTTACTGAAATCTGATGTTAATTTTTACTGACCACTTTACATCTGATGAGGAACGTGCAGGTTACTTGAACTGACTATATATATATATTTAAGCTTCCTCTATAAAATGTATTGGTTTTGTAGTGTAAAAGAAAGACAGTATTAGCCGTCTTATGCTATTTGCTGTATATATGCAGATATTTAAAACGTCATGCACTAGGATATGTTTTAATGTGAGAATCATTCTTGACTGTGGTAATGGGCAGGTTTTAGAGGAAAATTTACTTTGAAATATAATGCACGTTTAAGAGTGAAATGGCTTCTTTTGCGGAAAGAGCTGTCTAGGAATTTCAGTGCTGGTGGTGTTTTTCAAAATATGTAGAATTCAGTAGACCCGAATAGCAGCAAATTATTTTTCAGTACGCGTCTTTTAGAGTTCTGTTACTCTCGTTTTCCTCCACTTTCCTCCTCTGATTTACTGGCTTTGTATGTGAGATTCAGTACATTTGGGCAGATGCAAGCAGCTGGAAGTAATAGAGTTAGAGCACTTTGAAAGGCTGAATTTTCACAAGTGGTTTGGGGTTTAGATGCTGGGAGTCATTATCTGGTGCTTCAGAATAACATTTAGAGAACTTGCTCTCACGGCAGAGATTTGAAAGAGGTTATTCATGGGTTGTATTTCACTTCTAAAAAGTTGAATAAAATTACATTGCATTATATTTTTAAATGAAGAAATCTGATTGAGCCATGCAGACACATTTTAGAATAATATATATTCTAATGGCACAAATCACTACTTTTATTCCATGTATTCAGAAAAACATATGCTCCCAGAAGCTTTGGAGAGAACCCTTTTTCATGCCAACTATATATAGTGTAATGAGTGTTTCCTTTAAACTCAAGCCAACATCCCATGTAAACATGATAAAGTTAGCTATGGCAGTTTTATGGGGGAGCAAGAATTTGCAGTCTTATATTGTGCATTTTTTTGTTGCTGTGTTTCTTTCATGGCTATCCTTTCTGTCTCTGGAGGTTGGTTTCATTACTTGTCATACAAACAAGTTTCCCTTCTTTTGTCCGTGCCTCTCTGTGATTCCAGGTCCTCCGCTTATTTTGTTTTATGTTTGCTTTCAGTAGAGTTTTTCAATACTGACAAAATCTTGAGGGGCACCTATTTATAAGGCACACAGTGCATTATGTCCTCATATTGTGTCATCTTCTTTATGGCATGTCAGATGGAGTACTTTTTTCCTCACTCACAACATAGGGAATGGAGCCACCGTAAAGCAGAATAACAGGCCCAGATTGTTTCAGTGGATGTGTGTTTGTTGTAATTGCCATTCCAGCTACAGTGCAACGGTTCTCACAACAAATTGCTCTGTAGACATGGGCAATGCGTAGCACATCTGGTGTTATCCTTTCCTTGGCTGTTTCGCTGTTACTTCTGTGAGTGAAATGCTGCGTAACTTTTCCCACATCTGTCTATCTCTGCTCATAAGGCAGACTGTAGGAGAGGAGTGCCATACAAATTATAAACGCTCTTTGGCTACTGTTGTATGCTGTCACTTTCAAACAGAAAACATGAGTATGTGTGACCTATAAAGGTACGTGAGAATGTATACTGCATCCCTGCCTTCTGCAGAGCCCAGATAGGACATTACTGATACTTTCATCCATCAAGCTTTTGTTTCTATACATCTTTAAAGGGCGTAATACTAAATTCTTATAATTAAATTTTGGAATAAAAGACCATTAAAATAGTTTCAGCCCCTCCTCTTTCTGAATGAGCCAGAAATGATAGTTTTGGCCTCCTTTAAAATGGGCATGTCTCAGTATAAATGAATATCAGCTTTTTAAGAATACGATCATCCAAAGTAACGTCTGCAGGGAGCTGGAAGCTAACAGGTCTTCTGTGCTGGATTTACAGAACAAATAACAAAATACCTTTGTAGACAAAACTGAAAAGACTCTGGAATAAGGCTGTAGGGGATACAGTGAAGTCTGGAATTCTTCAAAAGAAAAGGTGAAATATCATAAGCTACATTTACTTCTAGTAAAAATATGTGTGGTTTTAGTGGAGCTGTAGCTGTGTCGGTGTTAATATTTGTAATTGTAGTGGCAGCGTGTGTTCAGGACCAGTTTTTTCCTCTCTTGCTTAAAAAGATAAGATATCCAGGCAAGCTTTATTATCTAGCTCTGTTGCAATCCATTTTGAACCAATTTTTTTTTTTTTTCTAAAAATGCACCAGGCTTTGAGTGGGTCTGAAAAGGTGATTTTTAGAAAGATTATAACCTCCATGCTGCCTTTGTTTAAAGAGAAAACATAGTTACTCACACTCTGTTATTTGAATATCTTCTGAATGGATGTGATTTAAAACCCACCTTTAACAGAAGTTGCATTTAAAAGATATCACTTCCATGTGGTTTCAAAATGATATCAAGATAAATCTTTTACTTCTCTATATAGACTGAGTACTCTCTGGGGTAATTTCTAGCAAAATTTGGTGATGATTTCTGTAGTTGATATATTCTACCTAGGGAAATAAAAAATGTGAAGTAAAAGTTGGAATCAGCAGCTGAAACAGTCTCATTTCCTGCCAGACAATTTGCCTTTGGTTTGTATTGAAGTTGATGTCAGTCTGGAAAAAAATAATGCTCTGGTTTTACATTGCAGTTCTTTAAAAATAATTACCCTTATCTTATATTCTGTTCAACTCTACTACTCCCAGTTTAAAAGAAATTGAGGTCAAAAGGCCCATAAATAACCATCTGGTCAGTAACATTACAGAAGAGTGATAGTATTGGTATTTCCTACAAAATTTCAGGTGCCAGCTGTCACTTGACGTTTGCGTACTCTACTCACACAAACAAATTCATCAGGAATGTTTTGATTTCCAGAATATTTTTATGTTTGCATTTGGAGTATGAAAGGAGAAAGACAGTCGTCTTTTTAAAGGGGAAAAATAAAATATATGTGTGTATATATCTGCCTTAATCTGTTTTCCACTCAATGCTTTTGCTCCAGAAAATATTTGTTAGTTTTGTTTTCTGCATCCCTAGTTTAAGTGCATTTACAAGTCACACAAGGTCTAGCTGAAATATTTTGTGCCAGATGTCGTTTCTCTTTGGTGCTTTTGTATTACCATGTTGAAAGAAAAATAAAGCCCAAGTTGCTCAAGTAACAGATGTTTCTACCCATACCCACGGTCCATTTACCAGTGTTACATTAGACATTTTTCACTTCCAGGGACCAGTCAATCTGAATTTTCCGTGATTCCAAATTCTTAGCATCAGAAAGCAAATGTTCATAACAAACAGAGCTTTTTACTTACAGACTGTGAAATTCTTTCCTGAAAGAATGAATGACTCATTTCACTGTTCATCTTATGAGTGCTGTGTAGATGACATTATTTGGATTGATGCGATGCTGCCCAGCAGATTGCAAAATCCTTCCCACTTGTGGGGAAGAGCATGGGAACAGGTTTGTTTTGGGTCCTGGAGAGGCAGTGAAATGCTATTTAGCAGAAAGATTCGAGTGCAGATTGCAGCATGCAGTGTATCCTAGAAAGAAGTGGTCAAGGTTTGGTGGCCTCAAGATGTGATTACAGATGAGGAACATTTCCACGGATGAGTCATCACCGCTTTGACTGTCGGCACATTCAGCTACTGCTGCTGCCAAGTCACCTCGAGGCCTCGGTGTAGAGCGGTTTTACATTGAGAGTTGTTAGCCTTCGGAAGCGCTTTCTCCCTCATAATGAAATGGCGTTCAGGGGAGGTACCACTATTTGCATGCCCAGTTCATCCTCTATTATGTGAGCATCCATTATCGGCCAGTGATAAAGGCAATTAATTGGATCCCAGGTAGACCTTTGTCTTGCTCCAGTGTAACTGCTCTTATGTTGGAATTGTGGGTTTATTTGCAAAGACTTCATTGCAAAATGGGTAAAATCAAAGTTCAAAATTCTGCGTTGTTTATATCAGTCTTATTTTTATATATAAAAAAGAGAATATATACAAATATATAAAAGCCTTTTTTACATAAAAAGGTCTTATTTCAGGGCATTCTGAAAAAGCTGTTGTCAATTTATGCTGAAGGCTGACCCCACTCTGAGCTAGGTATTGATAGCTACCTGGTCAATACAGGTTAAGAGGCCAAAGTTGCCACAAAGGATAGTAATTGCATTATTCACTCCAGTGCCATTGGGTACAGAAGCTAGATGTGCTCTAGGCTAGGCTAGACTGTGGGCTATGTAAATAGAGGACAGAAATTCCGCTGCTTTCTTTAACCTGTTTCAGAAAAAATGAGATAGATCATGAACAAGGACAGATAGTCAATTTAGTTGTAAGAACAAGTGATTCTTGAGAAGGGCATTAGTATATTTTACAAATATAAAGTGCTACCACATGGCTATCCTATTTTATATGCACTTAAATCAGAGTTCAGAACTGCTGAAATAAAATATTTCTAAAATCAAAGTTCATGACCAAATAGCTTGTAGCCAAATTGAGATGATGTTGCTTACTTCGAGGCTATCTTAAAACTCTGTGGGTGGGGGGAGGCAAACAAGCCACCCAGACTCCAAATACTATTAGCTCCAATAATCAATCCCAGGAGACATTTACATATACAATTGGATTGGCTCATTAGAAGTTAAGCTCAACTGCTGCCAATTAGGGTGTGCTAATTTGCATAGGCAACTTGATTGTGTAGCATTGTTAGAGAGTGCAGTAGGATTGCCGTCTGAGGAAGCAACACAAAAACCTTACTGCATTGTCAGATGGATTTAGCTGATCCGAAGTCAAAGTGTCTTTGGCGTATGTAACTGACAATACATTCATAAATGTTCACAATGTCTTCATATCATATTTTTACTGTATTTAACTTTGAGGCAGGATATAATTTTTTTCTGAGAATTGGATATTTAGGAAGATTTCAATCTTCCAACCTACTAAAGGGAATGTGTTTGAGATGTCATGAAATAGAACTTTTATGGGTATTGCTTACTGAGATGGAGAACAGTGAGGCGTGCAATTCCCTAGAAATATGCATCATCCTAGAGTTCAAGTTTCTCCAAGTCACCTAAATCCCTAAATCCTGTGGCTTTGAAAATAACTAATGATATAGCTTGTAAGGTTGAGAGACAGCAAAATGGCTCAATTTCAAGAAAATATATATTTCTGCAATGAGTGTCAGTGCATTCCCATTCTTTAAGGACACAGGCGCATTAACCATTAGAAGACAATGTGTTGCTCAGCAATAGTGACAGGCAGAAAATCATCGTGGTGTCATCCCACTTCATTACCTGAGCACGAAGCTACAGCAGAAAACTATACGGTCTTCTATGCAGTTATCAATTTTTTTTCCTTTCATTTCTTCTGTTTCTGGCTTTTTGAGTGGAATTGTGTCAATTATAAACTACAGAATATGGGACTATATATCAAGAGATAAAGTATTAGTAGTCTATTAGAAGTTCAGATATGACTGCAAATTTGGTATTGCTTATTCTGGTTTCCAAACGCTGGATTTCCTCTCACTACCTACTCCTATTCTCTTGTTTAATTGAATGTGAAATTAGAAGTTTTCAAATTGGAGTATGTCTTGTTGTTTAGTTCGGTTCCTTTTCTGCTTTTTCTGAACACCCGTGGCCCTCAGTACAGCGTTCAGGTGGGAGCGATGCGCTGTTGCTGTGTCACAGAACACCTCAGGCTGGTGAGAACGCTGTCAGAAGTTAAGCAAAATTGTTAAGTTTCTGGAGAGCATTAATCTTATTGTAGCAAAGACCTGGTCAGTGAAGTTTGCACTGTTACATGAAAAAAATCTTATAAAGAGACATTTCAGATCTTTTAATTAAAACTTCAGTTGGGATTGTTACACTTACTATATCAAGTTGTTCAGAAAATATTGTTTTGTTTTATTAATCACAGCCAAAGATTAACTTCAGCTTTGAATACTAAAATTTTGTTTTATATGGCATGTCTAGTCTTAGACATCATGCAAGGGAAATACTGAAAGTTGAGAGGTTTTAGACTTGACCACTTTAACCTGAATGCAGGCAGGTAATTAGAGAAAATTGTGATATTGTTGGATGGCCAATTTTATGAAGTGAACAGTCTGTTGGAGAGTGGGCACATGCTTTTTTCTGCTCTTCTGTGTTTCTCTTCTGCACAGGTTTGACAGAGGTCAGTGGTGAAATGGGTAGAAAATCTGATAACCCTCTCTGTTCTGAAATGTAGTGGCATTGTTAGAAAGTTTGGGCAGAGGATTTCAGGATCTGAAACCATTGATTTGGCTTTCCTGAGCAGTGAAATTGTAAAAGTATTTAGGAAAAGGAAGGAAAAAAGCAAGGCTAAGACAGCTGAATTTGTCATTGGTTAAGCTTTTCAATTTGAGGCATTGCTCTACAAGGACTTTGGGGGTTTTTATATAGTTTTTAGTCTCTGAACAGTTACATAAAACTTCTTTCTAAGCATTGGCTTTTTTGCTCGCTTTGTTTGCATCGTGAGCTCAGCCTGGCTACACTAGCAGCCTTTGAGAACATCCGCGCATATTTATGGACTCTGAAGTTTGAAAACATCAGATCACTGGGTTACGGTGAGGCTCTGGCCAAGTAAATGCACCATTGTTCATTCCAAATGTTAGCCAGAATGATAACATGCTATTTCCATCATTACTCAAATAAAGGAGCCATTGAAAGCTTGGGAGTTTTTTGGGGTTTTTTTTGGTTTTTTTTTGGTTTTTTTTTTAAAAAAAAAGTCCCCATTAGACTAAAATATGGAGAATATAAGTGTGCAGAAGCAGATTCCACATCTCCTTGTGAATTGTCACAACTCGCATTGAAATGAGCTGTTAGAACATACGTTGGAGCCAGGAAGTCAGTTTTCCTTTCTAGAGGCCAAAATGTACTTGATATCGGGGGGGAAATTAGGAGGGAGCCTGAGGGAGCGTCACTCTTCGGTGAGTCCTCAGTGCCTGCAGTATGGGGAGGGACTGAATTTCCCCAGGAATGTTCCACATTCTCCGTGCATTAAATATTGAGGGTATATCTTTAGGTTAAGAAAAAAGGACAAGTACCAATTTGAAAACTGGGTCCACAAAACAACTTCTGAGAGAATGAAAATGTTGTTTGAAGCCACCACCGAGTTGACAGCTGTTCATCCTTCTGTGAAAAGTATAGGCGGCTTTGCTGATGCATAAAAGCAGGTAGGGAGCACCTCTCAAAGAAAAAAATGTAGTGTGGCGCCAAGGAGTTTAGAGGTTGGATCCCTTAGAGCATGAATTCTGGGCACTGACCTTTGCTGCCTTATTAAAATCTTTGTTAACGGTGTCTCACACCTGTCAGGGAATGGCTAACTGG
Source organism: Theristicus caerulescens (assembly GCA_020745775.1). Lineage (NCBI taxonomy): Eukaryota > Metazoa > Chordata > Aves > Pelecaniformes > Threskiornithidae > Theristicus > Theristicus caerulescens. The sequence continues at coordinate 119,654,316 of CM036561.1, read as the reverse complement.
GGATTGCTCTTAAAAGAGTTGGAGAAAGTCTTGGTTTGCACAGATGCAAATCGGAAGCGCTGTGCGGCTGCTGCAGAAGAGCATGCCCTGCAGCCACTGACACATCTGCTGCCTTTCCCAACCCGACCCCGGCTGGGCTGCCCGCAAGAGCCTTGCGTTGCTCTCATCTCCCAAGACGAGATTGTCCCTGGTTGGAATCTGATCCCTTAAAGGGTAAACCTTCACTAAATTCATTGGTATGTATTTTTTTCAGCTAATGATTTTCATTATTTCAGGATTATTATTTTTTATTTCTGTCCAGAAATCAACTGTGGTATGCTAAGGCTTAACTATGTTTAGCCATAGTTTTTCTGTTAAATCACAGCTGTGTTTCTTGAGATGCTTTTTTTTTTTAAGATTGGGAAAGTTTCACTTTTAATCAGTAATTTGAAAATTCAGTATTGGTTTATATATTCCCAGATAATTGCTTATAGTTATTAAAAAATAAAACAACAACACCAAAAAAACCCAAACCAACCAAAATCTCATGTTTGTGAAACTGGATATAGATACCAAATATACTCATTTTTAAGAGGAATAGTATGAATAGAGAAGAACTTGAATTAAAAAAAAAAAAAAAGTGTTTCCAGGCAATTAAATACTAACTTCAGACTTGGTAACTGCAAAACCAGTTAATGAGTGTACTGAGTACACGCCAACATTGTAAATGTTAGCCTTAGTAAGGTACAAAGCAATAGCAACTCAGCAGCTGTAATAGTTAAATGGGAACGAGTTCCTGGCACATAATAATTTAAAAAGTTGTCCTTCTGTTTCCCGGGATATACATCAGTGTCACTTTAGTGACAGTTAAAGGGCAGGGTAACAAAGTGAAAAATGACAGCTTGGTCCTCAAAGTGAAAAAGTATTTGGCACGCGTGGCCAAGAAACAATGTGATGGGACGTTGTGAAAGCCCGACCTCAGCAAATTGAATGGCAGAATTGGCATTGACCTTACCAGAGTACCACGATGTCATTTGTGAGCCACTGTCTGCTTTGATTCTTTTCTTCATGGAGTAAAATTGGTTGAACTGCTTCTCGTTTCATATGTCTGTTACCTGCTCACATGGCTCTGTACATACTATCTATTACACTGTATGAATCAAACATAAAGAGTTTTGAAGGATCAAGTATCATCATTTTTATTGTCCTGAATTTATTGAGGTGGTAGACAAAGGGCTTTTTTTTTTCTGATGTATGAATCTTCATCATCAATTAACTGTGCTACTTTTTTCATTTTTACATTCTGTTTATCGTATATGAGAGAGAGATCTTGCTTTCCTCCCCTTCCCAAAGGGCTATCAATTTTTGTTGAGAAGGGTCTGGGATCACAGCAAACACGAGTCCATTTCTAACACTTTGGCTTCTTTTAGTTTTTAAAGCTGGACACTGGTCAGCTCTATCTAAAGCTTTTCCATCTTTGGGAAAATAGTTTTGCACTTTTTACAGCAGTTATCAGTTATATCAGTTCTGATGTTTCGCTCTGCTAGATGTAAAATATGACCTGAAATGCTGCTCTCTCCCGGTTCACTGTAAACAGTGTATTTTAGAGCTGTCGAGTCCGTGTATTTATGCTCCCATCCATGCTCTTTTATTTATCTTTATGACAAACCTTTGAAGTTCTAGCTAATAAATCAGGAATGCAGCAACTAGTTTTGAAAAGTACAAATCTTGGCAATTTTGTTGGTTCCATAATTTACCCAATCTTTTGGTTAATGCCAACAAAACTGCCTAACTCTGGATGTTTTCTAAGTCAGCTGATGTGTCCCAAATATAAATCTGTCTTACAAAGATTGGGGTAAAATACCTTAAATACCAAAGCTTCACTCAGCATTTGTATAATTGAACTATTAATTTGTCCCAAGCTTTTAGAGTGGTCAAAATAAAAAGCACTGTGTCAGTACCAACCCCGAAGTCTGATGTTAACTGAGTTTTGAATATATATACGTAAAACATTAGAGGCCTCACAAATCATTTAAACGAAGTTAGGAGAAGTGAATGCTGAACAGGTGCTTTAATAGCTCACTGTAAAGTGTGTCGTTTAAAATACGCCTTCTGTTATCTGCTACGTTGACCTTTGGGGCGCACTGCAAAGGCTCATTTCTCTTCAGGGCCACCGGTGGTAAGTAGATGTGTCTGCTGACTGGAAGAGGAGGATGCAAGTCTTTTGTTTGTACCTGTACATGGCGCTCTTCCACAAACACTTCAACACTTCAGCTTTATGCATGCTGTTAGTCACAGGGCCTGGATTTAAGCACATTCTCTAGTGTTTCTTGAAACAGCATCTGAATTGTTGTTGCAGTTTATATGCATGCTTTTAGATGGCTATGATGCATACATGTAAGTGCTGGAATAAAAATCAATTAAAGAGGTAAACTTTCATTTGCTGCGGCATTGCTTCATGGTAAACTTGAGGAAAAACTGTCCTTTTCTATGACTTTAAAGCTCTGAAAGGAAGATCAGCCAACAGATAACTGTGAAGACAGAAATGCTCTGTAAAATACAGGCTTTCTTTTTTTTAAGTAACATGCGAAGAAACCGTTGTAGCCAAGTCAAGTTGTGCTCTATGGTGGCACTGTTTTCAGTGGATTGTGCTCTGATGTCTGTTGGTTAAGAATGTGATGTCTATAGTAATACGTAAATCTGTTGTGTTTGAATGAAAATTAATCTAGGGCTTATTTTTCTGTCCGTCTTCAATTGTGTGTGACCTGGAATGAATCCAATGTGTCTCTTGGCTTTGTAAGTGACGAATCAGTTTCTGGTGTTCTTGATCGAGAGGACCCAAGATCAGCTGGAGGTATCAAACCCTAGAGAGTATGTAGTGTGGGTTGGCGAAGATCAGAGGCAGCTGGGGTTGGATATCTGTGACTATAACCATTGCAAGCCAGAAAGATGGCAAGAAAATGACTGACTAAAAGGCCAGGTTTTGGTTTGTTTTTTTTTTTTTTGAGTGGTGGCAAAGGCTCCCACTGTCAATGCTCTCACCTGTTACATTTTTTTCCAGAAACTGCTGTGTTTTCAGCTCTGGCAGGGGAGGGCCAAGTGATGAGGTAGCTTTGAGCTTAGGGTAAAGTACAGTAAAATACTGAAGTATTCTCTGAAGTACAGGACTAGAGCTACAAATAGATGTATATCTGAACTGTTCTGGCATGGGCTGTTTAACCCCGTATTTGCTTCCCTAGGCGAGGTGGTAAAGGAGCTGCCCAAGCTGCACGTCCCTTAGGGCCAGAGTTATCTGCTGAAATTGTGGGCTCCTCCAGCAGTCTCGGCTTCTGCCAACCTGTAAATGTGCTTGGGCATGGCAGGAGTGGTGAAAAGCAACTAACACTGACAAGTTTTGCATCATTAACCACCCAAAACCGTGGGAGGAGAGCTGAAGCTAAGACAATTGCCAGATGCCCTCGGGGATTGGAATCTCACTTGAAAGACCTATGCTGATTTATTACTTACTAATTTTCCAACTTTTTGCTGATGTTTCTTCCTTTCCCACCTACCAGCAGAATTCTCTGTGTTTTAAACCCTGCAATGCAGTAAAGCAACCCTACAATTCAGTAAAGTAGTATTACCTATAAATATTGCTCAAGGGAAGTTACCAACTTTTCCCACATTTCTGGGTGGGGACTTGGGTGGTGGTATTTAACTTTTAAGGAGGAATCCCTGGATAATTGAAAATGGCTCTTTTTACTACTGACTGCACCTGGAACAACCAGAGATAATGATAATTAGAGGTTGCTGTACGCTTGTGTACAGTAAATCACTATTATGCTGTGCTTTTTACCTGCATTTTTATTAACAAGAAAACAGCGCAGTATTATTTTCAGTGAAGTTCCAAAAACCATAGGAACAGAGATCGCCATCTGGACCAAACTAGTAGTCCAGCTTATCTCACTTTCATCCCTGACAGCTGCAGAACCTGAAACTAAAGATTGTTTCTCTTTTTAAGCATGGGGACATCAATGCAAACTAATCACTCCATCCCTAATTTTGGCTAATATTCAGTGTTTCTCAGTGCTACTTTCCTGCAGGTGGTGTAGCCAGGACCTGGTTTTATCTCAGTGGCAATGACAAGATTTTTGTGTGCCATTTCAGTATAACATCAACAATTTGTACTAAGAACCTCCTGGGGAGGACTGAAGATTGCTGTGATTTTTTGTTATGATGAAATCAAAAATGGATGATTAGACAGAGGGCTGCAACTAGTATTACTCAGTCAACAGTTTCGTCCTGAGAAACCATTGCAGACATCATCTGCCCTTGTATTTTAACATTGCAACAAGAGTTTTGTTTTTAAGTACAAATAGTGGCCTTCAGGCACTTTGAGACCACTTATACACTGCCTAAGTTGCAGCTTTTGGAAAAAATTGCTTTTTGGGATTTTTTTGAGAGTTGTAATACTAATTCCTACTGCTGCAGTTGAGTCAAATACATTGTCTTGACATGCAGTCAAGATGAATTTCATAAACAGGGATGTTAGTGAGTTGGGAGTGTTTAAGCATCAAAGTTTTAATGGATTTTCTTCATTTTACAGATTTAATCACCACGTAGTAGGCATGTCATTGATTTTTAAGCATATTTCATTATTGACTCCAATTGGGAGTTCATTTTAAAAATCAATGGTGTGATATGGCCATGCGTCTTTCTACTGTTTTCTGCAATTTGTGCAGGGCTGCGGATTGGTCATTGGGTTGTATTAATTCTATGAAGTGGTCATGGATACAGTTTATATGGAAAACACTCTACTGCCTAAAGTTGATTCATAATTTTTGAGTATCTGAACGAGAGAAAAAATGTAACTGGAGGTGAATTCACTGAAGTGCTTGTTGATAGACATGGCAGATTGAGAGAAGTGAAATGGCTTTGCCACAGCTGCCATTTAGCTGACAGGAGGGCGTTTGTGAGATGGGTGCAGAGTTCATCCTTTACCCTCAGCAATCTGCTGTTAACTTCGGTGCACAAAAGGTCAGTGGGACCTTAGTGCAATTTTAGGATCTCAGCAAAAGCCCTTTTGATCTCATTTCACTATCACTTATCATTCTCTCTAGAACTGCACTATTTGTATTTTCCCCTGATTTCCGCATATGTGGGTGTCTGCCACCATTTCTGACACCAGCAGAGTTTTTAGAAATGGAGAGAAAAAAAAAAAAAACCAACCCAAACCATTGAGTTTACTTCCTTCAAAGTTATGCTTACGATTTTGGTTAGTGAATTGAGAGAACAAAGCAGAATTTAATTTTTGTGTGTCCATAGCTTTCCTTGGACCTATAAAATATAGACAGGAAAATACAGACTGATGTCAATGCAGTGTTGAGTAAGAGAGAAAATTTTGATAAAGTCATTGTGGGTAGGGGACGGTTTGGTACAAAATAGCCAAGCAGAGGAGTTTGATAACGGATGATTAGAAGCAGATTGAGAGTTGTATTCTTAGGGCAGGAAGAGGGAATGGATGGATGTAGGAAATGGTGTGGAGGATCAACTGCAGTTTGAAGAATGGGAGGAGAGGGGAAATAACTGACAATAGTTTGCAGCGATGATTTGTATCATGAAAATAATGTTTCCAACCAACATTTTCCACCCTGAGGTTTCCAGGGTAAAATGACTGGAAACGACGCCTTTACTTTGTTTTAAATAAAGATGGGTGAATACAGGAAAGTACAAAATGATCAGAAAATCATCTGGAATTGATACAAACAATGACTTTTTTGCAGTCATGTAAATGTACTGGTTTTGTTGGGGGGAGGGTCAGAAATAGGGAAGATTACTAAAATCTCATTCTGCGTGATTCGCGCAGACTGATTAATGACAGAGGGGAATGCTGTCTGTTTTGGGGTTTTGACATTTTAGCAACAAAAAGTATGTTATCTTATCAGCTTGGCATTCCCAACAGTTACTACAGTATCTCACAGTCTGGTTTAGGGAGCAACATAAGATTTAGTTGTATCACGTACAGTATAACACTTTCAGATTCATAAAAATTTATTGACTAAATCTTCTATATTCATATGGGACAAGATTCAAGAACATATAGATGTAGATATATAGCGTTGCTAGTAGCAACACAGTAAAAGTTGTCTAAACTCTGCCACCTGTCCATAAGATGTCTGCTTTACCTGTAACAAATTTGTAAGAAACTGCAAGTGCCTATCTGACATTTACCGTTTGCAGTCCAAGGGCTGATGCCTCATTAATTCCTCCTGGGACTTCACTGTCCATGACAGTTTTGAGTTACTGTAAACAATATGCTGAAAAATTTGCTCATCATATTTTACTGTCAGAAACCTTTCTTCTGTAGCCTTTCCTGTTTGTGTTACAGCGGTGTGTAGTGGAGGGCTTACTGGCACTCATATCTAGCTAAGTTTTCAGAAGAGATCATTATTTTATAATAAGCACATCTAAAATGAAAGGTATTAAATTTTGCAAACTTTGTCATTGCCAACTGTTCTAAATCCTGGTGCTAATTCACATTATTCATCTTACTTAAAGCCGTAAGTCAGAGCTTTCTTGTCATCATCTTGATGCCCTATTACTAAGTTATTGCATCTTTCCTTCTATTACACACTATTGGAGTGTAATAATAAAACTTGTCATTAATGAACAGTTTATCCCCAATGTTTTAAGTGGTATTTTGTATAATATTAAGAAGTGACTCGCTTTTCTTGCCTTGAAAACTAGTATTGAATTTATTTGAAGACCATGGATAAATATTAGTTAGAATGCCAAGAATAAATGAATGGTTTTCTCCATGATTTTCCAGACAGGAGTGATGCTGCAGTACGGATACTTAATCTCCTTTTAGCATTTATCATAAAGTACAGAGCTTCTTGGACAGTAATTTTGTATTGTAATTGTTGACAAGAGACTTAAGTTGTTTTAGTGCATACATAACTTGGGAATGAATTGTTCAAATGGCTTGGGGGAGTATGCTAACCCAGGATTTAAGAAATAATAACATCTGGAATCCCTGTTTCACAACTTTCTTTGCAAGACTTAAATATTACGGGTGCCTTTAGATAGGGTATACGCAGCACAGACAAGACAGCATGAAATAAATAAGACATCAGTCACTGGGAAAATTCTTTATACGAATAGTCCCCCTGCGAGGGACTTTTATTTGCCTGAAAGCCATTTTATTCTAATGGGCTTTTCTGCTCAAGGGTGTAAAGAGAGTAGGATTGGGAATGTGAATTTATAGATTGCTAGCAGCTCTCTACTGCCTCGTGGTGTGGACCTGCTTGCCTAGGTGCTTTTTTTAGCAGGTGGGGAGGCTTTTGTGGTGGTCGAGGGCAAGGACCTGCCCTGAGCTCTCCAGTGGATGCCTTCTCTGCAAGGGAATATCCCACCTGGGTACAGGTTGCTGAAAGAGACTTCAGGTGCCCAAAATCAGCTATTGTGAATACTCAGCTCCTGAGATCCTATTACTTGTGTAGATTCAGGTACTTCCAATGCTTGACCTGTTCTCAAGCACATTACGCTACACCTGTGAAATATCCTCACTGTGGAGACAGAAAATAGCCATACTGAGATTGGTGTGAAATAGCATGTTGTAAACTACTGTCCTAACTCATTTTCTGCTAGCTTTCCTGTAGAGAGCAGGCCTAATTTAAAATACCTAGAAACCTGACAATGACATACTAGACTTACTACTGCAATGATAGGATGCATGAGTTGTAGTGATAATTTTTAAATAACTTTGTAACTAATTATTTTAAGCAATGTTTTTGTTAGCTGTGCAAATTTGAGTAAATTGTAGGCAGCTTTTTTCACTTGTGTAGTGTAACACAGCCTGACGAAAGCCCCTTTCTCAGGTGCAGCAATGTTGGAAAGAGAATTGCCAAGAGCTACATCCAAAAAACTAGCAGGTTTCCTAGCGGAAAAAGATATATGTATATATACTCGGGAATTCAGGTGGCTCTCAGGAACCATTACCTTGCCTGGTTACCCAAGCTCTTGGTTTTGAACCCAGGCCAGAGTGTAATTAGCTGAAATTAATGTGAGGATGGTGTTAGAAATGAGGAAAGCAGCTAAAGAGAGTGGAGAAGGGAGGCTGCCCCTCCCCAGTGGAAGCAATGACGTTCCGGGATAGTGTTAGGCACGTGCATCTCTGAAGGCTATGAAAATGTGGAGCAATCACTTGTATATATAGCAGGTCCTTCTGTTTTGCACATATAACCTCTTCAGGGCTTTCTGGCTCAGAAAGGAACCGTTACAACTCATCCAAATGCTAGCACCAGAATTATGTTTGAACTTTCTTCGGGCCAGAAGTTTTCGCTTGTGTCTTTCCACATCTGCTGCAATTTGGCCTTACTTTAGCCTACTCTGTTTTCCAAATGGATTACATATGGGGCACACACATAATGTGGTCTCTGTGAACAAGCCTTTTCCCCTTATATTTTCAGCTTGTGCCCCTCACGCAGGACATTTTCTGCATCGTTTGCTTTCTGCAGACCTGGTATTCATTCTATGTAGCCCTGTCCCTGATGACCGTAATACCAGAAAGAAACTTTTCACTTTAAATTGTTTATAGACGCAAAGCTGAAGAGCTGAAGTGGATTTTTGACCCTTTCTGTGTAAAGCAATCTGTAGAATGGCATGATGATTTTGAAAAACTCAGTCATCTCCGTGGGTATCGGTAATACAAAAAGCACATTTAATAAGTTTTTCAGGAGCCACTTTATTACCTTATCGTTGTTCCTAGTGGTAGCTTACTGTAATGGACTGAGCATATAAAACACCCCCGGGAACTCCTGTGATTAAATTGAATTTCTGATAATGATTTGCACTGTGAACTTAAGAGAATCATTTAAAGCCCACCTGTGAACCTTTACTTCCATATTGGAGCAGCTATTTCACAGAATTAGTACTGAAACAATGTGATGACTCTGGCGAGTAAATGCTTACAGCCTGGACCTTGATCTGTCTCTGCTTGCTTCTATAAAAAGAAATGGGGTACTTACCTGTCTCACAAATTATTGTGAGGATGGCTGTTTGATGTTTAAGATCTGTTAAAACACAGTTTTTCATGGAGGAAGAACAAGGGAAAAGGCTAATTACAATTGCTTTTCTTTTTGAAAGATAAAGTAAGCGTGCATCTTTTCTGTCATTTTGGGGGTTTGTGGTTTTTTCATTTTGCATTTTATTCTTTGGCCCGTTTAACTATGGCAGTATATATTTAGAATTAAGCATGCATGTTTTCAAATTCACTAGCCAATAGACAAAAATACAAAGGCGATGGGATGAAGCACAGGTTTTTGTGGTTTTTTGGCCTGATGCCCTGCTAATTGTGAGAAGCAGAGAATGACACACTGAAGACAGGTCGCTGAGTGAGGCAGAATCCGCTTTGTGCCTGGAAGGGGCAACGACATGCAGTGAAGTCTGATTTGCACTCTATTTTTTTTTTTTTCCTGGCATAACTTATGCATCTGATACTGAAAATCTGATCCAGAACGTTTTACAAACAAACCCTAGAGGCTGCATGGGTGCTAAAATAGCATTTTATTTTTTGTTTGCATTCCTTGTAGAAGACGGGTACGATATAAATTACTGGTTGAGAGATCCTGTTTCTGTACTTGCTTTAGACACATACTCATTTTAGCTTCCTGGTTTCTGTAATCTTAAAAAAGAAAAAAAAAAAACAAACCAACCTTAGACAGTTTTGAGCAGAAATATCCATTGCTTTGTATTACTGCCTTTTGCCCAAGAAGGCACAGTTAACAGCTCTGACCCTTAGGAGACAGGCTAAGATCTGTACGCAGCTTTTGCTGGCTGAACTTGTGACTCAAGCAGAAAAAATGCAAGCGCCCAATAGTTACTGAAGGTGCCACACGTTCACATTGACAGCCCCACATCTTCTTTTCAGACTTTTGCTTTGTATCAGCCTTTTTGATGTTAAGCTCTTGCCAGGCGTGTTTTGTGATTAATGTGTTTGTCCCACTGAAGTAGGGAATAAACTCAAACATACCCGCTGCTGTATCTGTAACAGCGCTTCAAGCAGAAAGCATCGTATTAGTAAATATTGAGTCCTAGCTAGTCTTCAGAAATGGTGCTTAGTCATGAGACTCAGATCTGAGTTTCCCTTTAGTCTGAAGGCGCAAGGAAAAGGACAGGTTTGGGATGTGTCATTTCATGAGTGAGCTGCGCTAAAGGAGCCCCGTTGAAGCATGCACCTTCGTGTGTTGTATGGCTGCCTCTCATTGTAGTTTTGTCAGAGGAAACGGTAGGTGGGTGTGCAAACACTTTTACATAGTTATCAAGGGCTTAGACATGCCACAATGCAACAAAATATAGTTCAGCTGAAAAAAAAGCGAAGAATTGGGATTCTTGGTGACTCAGTTTGAGCTGTTCTTAAAGCTAGATTCAAGTTCATCCGACTAATATAGTTGTTATTGAGTAATGTGCATATTAAAGCAGCTGGCAATTCAGAAGTGTCTGGGCAATAAGCAAACATAAAAGCAGATCACAGAGACAGGCCTGTGAAGGCCCTCACAAAGGTGTCTACTGAATCCTCTTGATGAGTCAGTACTGAGTATCCTTATGTGTTTGGGAGATGTGTCTAACCTGCATCTTGAAACAACCCTCCAATACAGTGGATGCCACTAGTTCTTTTAAGTTGTTCTGTTCCAATACTTAACTGAATGTACAATGAGGTAATTTGATCTAGTACCTTAAATTTATGTTGCTGCAAGTTCAGCTGATAACTCATTTCCCCAGACCAAATGCATGGAGCGTTTGATGGTCACTGTCCACTCTACCATGTTTGAGCATGTTGCTGGAACATGCTCCTCAGTCATCTTTTTGTAGGCTGAACACACACAGACAGACACACACGTATTTCTGCAAGCCTTTCTAAAAGCACATTTCTAAACCTTTCTTCTGTGTTCTTCTCTGGACTCTCACCAGTTTGCCTGTTGTTATCTTTTCTGTAATCCACCTGAGACCTCATCATGGTTGGACTAGTGATAGCAATGAACTAATTGCTCTGGGGTATTACGAATGACACTCCTGTTAGTGCATTCCTAGAATAATGTTTTTCATCCTTTGTGGCAAATTTTGCATCACATTTATTCGCTTATCCTGTGATGCACGTTAAATTCCTCAAATCCTGTTTTCATAGTCTGGCACTAACCATTTGTATTTATGACCTGTGTATTGCAGGTGAAGTGCTTCTTACTTGTCTTTGATTTCAGGCTGCTGCTCCAATTCAGCAAGATTTGTTTTCTAATTTCATCCTCCAAAGTAATTGCCCTTTCTCTCAGTTTTTTTATTGGCCAATTTTATATGGGTATTCATTCCATCATGGAAGGTATCAACAATCAAGCATCAGAGCCCAGAACAGAGCCACTGATGCCTGTGCTGATACGTTTTCTAGTTTTGCCAGGAAATCACTGGTAATTGTCCCTGAGAGCAGTTTTTCAGAGAGCCCTGCACCTGTTCTGTTGCTAACCTACATCTCTGCGGTTTGCTTAGGAGCGTGTCATGTGGAATATGTCAAGAGCATGACTGAAGTCAAGGTAGATGCCATCCGATGCTTTCTCTTTAACCCACTGTAGACCACTGTAGGAAATTAGGTTGGTTTGACCACATTTGTTTTTAGCAGCTCCATGCTGGCCATCCTCAGGCATTTCGTTACCCTCTAGATGTTTGCTTAGGGATGGTTCAATGTTTTTTCTAGATTAGAACCTTTCTAATGTATTGCTCTTTAATTTCCTAAATCCTCATTCTCTTGATTTTTCCTTTCCTTGCTTCCCACCTGTCCTTTGGGATTTCTCTTCTCATCCATGAATTCTTCAGGAGAATGGTCAATATTTCCCTGGACTCTCTGGAGTGATTTCATCAGGCTCCACTGACAATTCTTTTACCTAAATATGTTCAAATGTATTCTTTCTCAGTTTTTTCATCCCTTTTCTTTGTTGTTGAAATTAGTTATGTTAAGGGTTTGATCACAATGGAATATTTTTGTGAAGAGTGAAGCAAAAAGACATTGAATGCACCTGTCATCTCCATTTGTCCATTACTTCAGTATTTATAAGTAACGGACCTTTCGTTTCCTTCATTTCTGTTGCTCCTTATGTATTTACAAGCTCTTTTCTTACTGTGTGTTTTCTTGCAGCATTTTATATCCTCACACCAGAATGTTGTAAAATCACTGTCAAGCTAATAACCCATTAGTTCAGTAACTGTAACCAAACAGTAACTGTTGATTATTCTGCATGATAGTTAGGAAAATCTGAAATAGACATGTAGAAGATGCTTTCTACCTCTCTGTTATTTGTTGGCTTGGTGTTTTTTCTGGCATACAAGTATGCTAGAAAACAAATGCACAAAAAAGGAGGGAAATGTGTTTCTGAACTTGCAATTTTGGCAGTGTCACGCTGTGGAAAACTCTGCTTGGATCAAGCTCTGCATGTTTTGAGGGTGGTCATCAGCTGTACTCATATGCGCTCCTGTGAGGACCTGGAGCATAATCGTATGTGTGTTTTTTCTCTGTGGCGTTTCAGGTGTTTACATCTCTGGGCCACCATTTCCACCCTTGCTTTGGGTTCATCGCCTCTTCAGTTTGCCAATTTGCTACTTGTTACAGGGAAATCATCTCCGTTTTATTTAGGAAGGGGATTTTGACTTTGTTTTTCTCCATGGCAGGGGAAACATTTGGCCTGTTGTCAGAAAGTGACATTAGAAAAGTCCTTAAAAAGAAAGTGGTAAGAGAAGTGCATATGGCAAAAACTATATATATTGTGGACATTACAGAATGTCTGTTCCATTGAAATCCAAACCGTCAGGCTGTGTGGGTGGTCAGAGATGAAAGGATGATCCAATAACAGAGAGAGGATAAAAGATAAGTGTAAATGACAGTTGAGTCTTTAACTATATTTAAAGTGGAAACTGTGTTCCTAAGCGTCGAGTGTAGGAGAGGGCAGATCCAAATAGGGGTGAACTGGTGAAGCTGCATCAGCTTTCACGGCACCCTCTTCTGAAAATCTGGCAATATCTTGGAGTTTTATATATTAAATCCATTGAGCTTTGCTTTCGTTATTTGGGAAAAAAACCAAGAGAATCTTACTATGGAACTGTCTTAGTCGCAGGAACTGACTTACACACCGGACAAAATCAGTGATATAAAAATGTAGCCTATGCATGAATAAAAGGATATAATTATGTTATATAAGCTGTTAAGTAATGCTGGTGTCAGTTCTATTTCTAATTTGAAAAGAGAAAGAAGCACTTTGAATGTGTAATTAACTTCTTCAAATTGCCTGTGAAACTGTGACCAATCATAATTAATTTTATTTTGAAAATTACATCCATGGACTTCAGTGCATTGAATAACATCATAGATGTTACACAATTAAAAACAAAAATTTCAAAATATTGTTTACAATGGAGAAGGTTACAAAAGGAATCCTGTAAATCTTTTAATTTGGGGTATACAGAAATGTAACAGGCAAAGTTTTACTCCCTGACTACATTATGTGTGTTTTGCAGGTTTTAGTACTAGTGATTTTTTTTGTTGTTGTTTCTAACTTTTTTAGCTTTAGCAGATGTGTACATCAAATGTTTATAGGGAAAAATATTTTCACAAAAAATGAGATCTTGTGAAGTAGTAAGAATTTTTATTATGTCTCTTTATGCACAAAGCATTTGGTTTGGAAACACTGTGGGCATATAAACATTAAAGTAGTAATGCTGTATATTCACAACATGATGTGTCTATCACTTCTCTTTGTCAGAATTTCTCCCCAAGTGATACTTGCAATTGTAGAGTTCCTAATAGTTTACCCAGCTTTATACTTCTGATGGCATCCTGGAGCAGTGATTTAATGTTCTGCCGGGACTACTTTCAGTGTTTGGGTTCTTGAATGCTGGAACATTACTCTTGGTTTATTTGCGCTGCAGTCGTTTCACCTTCCCTTATTATTTCTTCCTTCCATCACTGGGATTATAGAGTATAATTATCCTAAGAATTAGAAAGCGGGGGGGGGATCTTGTTTTCTTGTCAGATGTGCATACATTATAAGGCTGGAGAGGAGAATTGTGATGAATTCATAGGCCTTCTGGAAGAGACAAGATATGGAAGTACCCTGACTTGAATGTCTTAACTTAGATTTGAACTGGAATACATCTTAGAAAATCCATCACTGTTTCGTAAGGTCACTAAAGTTCCAGTTAAATTGCTGTTAACTTTTGCACCTTAATTCGAGCCTGAGTTTATCTAACTTCTTTTTGTATCCATTTTCTTTACTCTGCAAGGTTCAAGACTCTGTAATGTTGTATTAGGAGCTCATGTTTGGTTGATTGCTGAGTCAGAATCAAAGAGTAATTCAGAGTGGAAAGGAGCTCTGGAGACACCCTGTCCAAGTTCCCTGCTCAAAGCTCTGCTCTGAGCTGTGTCCATCACAAGAATTTGACTACAGGATACTATAGTGAGTGACTGTGATGAAAGCTTTGCCGAACTGAAGGTCACCAATATCTGCTAGTCCTCCTTTGTCCTCTGAGTCATAGAAAGCAGGCAGGATTTGCCCTTGGTGCATCCTTGATGGTTTCTCCAGTCCCCTTCTTGTCCTTCATGTGCTTGGAGGTGGCTTTGGGAGGATTTATTCTGTGATTTTCCCAGGAAATGAGGTGAGGCTGACTGGCGTGTAGTTTCTCATATCCTCCTCCTCTTCCTTCTTGGACATGGGCACAATTGTCATAAGTTTTTAAAGATGATGTTGCAATGGCATCAGGTGGCTGCCCAGCACCCTTAGTCATCGTGACCAGTATGTCCTTTTCACTTGCTGCTTTCTAGGATAAAGTCCTTACTCCTTATGTACTACGTTGTTTCTGGATTTATGTTCAGTAGCAGTAGGGTAGAGGTTTGGTCCTTTCTGGCCTCTGCTTGGAAAACATCCAATTAAATTTTAAAACCTGTCAGTTAGCTGATCTTTCATATATTTAATGTATTACATTAAATCTGTAGGGTTCTTATTTCTTAAACAAAATATTACACACACCGAATTGCATACCTTAGGGAAGTTTATAATCTCAGCACCTTTAACTTTATTAACCCTATAGTGTCTAATGTCCTAAGCACATATGTTGAGTTAGATTGGCAAGACCATAAACACTTTTGATTGATGTAGTCCTTCTTTAATTACTTACTTAAAATGGCTGTGTTGCTTATTCCATAATTTTGCCCAGGATTGATTTCAGGTGGCAAGTCTCTACCTACTCACATCACTAAGTACTCTTTTTGCTGTATTAGCATGTTTACTTTCTTCCAAACCTCTTGAATTTCCTTAGTGTTCAAAGAGTTATTCAAAACTGATGTTGATGGTAAGACTTACTCCTTGAAAAATATTCTTTGAAGGTGTTGGCCTGAAGCTTATGCAGGTCTGCTGCTTTAAAAAGGTCTAACTTGAGAAGCTTCTCTTTTAAACATCACCCTCGGTTACTTTTAGAATGAAAGATAAATGTCATCATCATTAAATGGTATGACTTTATCTTCTGCCTTATTTTCCAGATGCAGGAGAGAGAAATTTATTGAATGCTTGTACCCTTTTACATCAGTATTGGCAATTAATCATCTTCATTTGCTAATCAACAAGCAAAATTGCTGTGACTGGTTTTTTTCCTAACACAGTTTAAAAAAAAAAAAAAAAACCAAAAAACTTTTCTTACTCTCATTTCCAATAACTGCCAGTTTCTTCTCTCTCCTCTTACTTTTTCTTTAATCCCTATTTGCAGTGCACCATCACCTCAGTTAAGTGCCTTGCTGATATATCATGTAACAAATGTAATAGAATTTATTTATCTGCATATCTCCACACATGTTTACATTGCAGGTTGATGCAGGGCCTGTACATATCCATAGACTGAATCTTTTTTTTCCTTCATGTTTTTAGTGGCCACCCCTTTTTTTCACTGTTTAAGCCATTCTGAGTATGTGTGCCTGTTTATTCATGGAGGGTTGTTTTCTCTCTTCCTTGTGGCAATTTTTTTTTCCTGTGTATAGATAACCTTCTTTCTTGATTGTGAGTTATGAGGCAGTTTTTTTGTTTCTTGGTATATAACCATTTTTGGTTTTGGTGAAATCGCTCTCCTTAAAAAGCCTCAAACTATTACAGATTAATTTCTTTGTACAATAAAATAATTATGTCTTGGTCGTTTCCATGAAGGCACTCATCACTTTTAAATGTGGCCAGTCCACTTTTATCTTTCAAGTTGATATCTAATGCTGAATTTATCTTTGTATAGACTTTCAGAATTTTCACCTGCAGTTTTTGGAAATTCTGAGGAAATTGTCACTACAATTTATGACTGTATTGAAAAAAATATCACAAATGAACTGTGTAACATTAATTGTGAAATTACATTCATCTAGCGCTCACCATTACTCATTCTCTGATTACCTGAGTAGGGTTTATGTTGTTTCCTCAGCCAAGGTAGCCTGTAAGTATTTTTCAGGCAAGCAAGAAATTTGAAAGATGGATAGAATTATTTTCTTCGTTTTTTCTTTGTACTCTAAATCAAAAGGTATAGAAACACATGCTTTTGATTAGCTAATAAGCAAAAAACACAAAGCTCCAGGCTTCATCTTCTGATATGCTAATTCTTGAAATAAAAAAGAGCAATGAAACTCTCTGTAAATGGAAAGCACTGAACGTCTGACAACAATACACTTGCCAGAACGCTGAGAACCATTTCTTATCTCAGCAAATCCTTCCAGCCTTGACTGTCATATTAGCCAGTTTTATTCTTCATTGCTTGTCTTTGATCATCTGCTGCATATTCCCATGGGAGAAAGTTATGCCCATTTGCCTGTGAGCTACTTGCAATGTTTAATGAGTATCTGCACGTTCTATCAAGGTTTTAAAAGCACTTCTGCTCGGATAAATTGAGCAATCCTTTCATTAGCTTTATATATGCAGACTTTCTGTTCCTCTCAAAGACAATAAGGCATTGGAGTATTTATTTTGTGGGTGGACTTGCACATTGCAATTTTTTTAAAGGATATTTTTGCCAATGTTTTCATTTCAGCTGGATCAGAAGACCTAGTTTATACCGGTTTCTGCATTAGAGTGTAATGCTATCTCTGTTGAGTCTTTTTCCAAAGAGACAGCAAAAGATTACATTTGTAAACACTAGTGTGTAACATGTTAAAATAAAAGGTATCTCATTGATTGTGACATCTGACAAGTTATATATCAACTATTTCCCAAAAGGGACTAATAGTCTATTTTTTGGCACCATCTGCCTTAAAGTGGTATATTTTTTTGATCAATCCTTACAAACAAGTGCTTAGAAATTGCTATTTTAATACAAATCCTTCAATTTATTATTTTTTTAAAATCCAGATTAATTTTCCTCATTTTTATCTTGCCTGGTTTTCCATTTTAATGGTGTGAATAGTATATAGGTGCAAAATTGACATAAAGAACTGCAGTGTAGGCATGTGCTGGGTAAATCTTGCATCCATTGCATTTTGTGTTGGATATTCATTTACTTTCATTTCTATCCTTATTTTTAGGCTGTCTGCATTTAATTTTTAGTTTCTCAGTACCTGTAAATTGTTCCAAATGTAATTAAAGCTGTCCATTTGTGGCAGCATTATTGATTCCTCAACAATTGTTTTGTTATCATGGCAGATTATAGCTTTAAGGAGGAGGAAGTGTACGCAGTAGCAAATGGATCCTTAGCATTAGAAGGACCTCAGCTTAGTGCTGGTATCTTCATGATAATTAGGAAGAAAAGGGAGCAACCTGGCCACTGCTATCTGGGGGAGAGATGTTTTTCAAGGTTGTTGTGCTGGTTTTGGCTGGGATAGAGTTAATTTTCTTCATAGTAGATGGTACGGGGCTATGGTTTGAATTTGTGCTGAAAACAGTGTTGATAACACAGGGATGTTTTCATTATTGCTGAGCAGGGATTGCAGAGAGTCAAGGCCTTTTCTGCCTCTCAACCCACCCCACCAGCGAGCAGGCTGGGGGTGCACAAGGAGCTGGGAGGGAGCACAGCCAGGACAGCTGACCCCAACTGGCCAAAGGGCTATGCCATACCGTATGACGTCATGCAGCATATAAAGCTGGGGGAAGAAGAAGGAAGGCGGAGACATTCAGAGCAATGGCGTTTGTCTTCCCAAGATAACCGTTATGTGTGGTGGAGCCCTGCTTTCCTGGAGATGGCTGAACACCTGCCTGCCGGTGGGAAGTAGCGAATGAATTCCTTGTTTTGCTTTGCTTGCGTGCGTGACTTTTGCTTTACCTGTTCAACTGTCTTTATCTCAACCCACGAGTTTTCTCACTTTTCCTCTTCTGAATCTCTCCCCCATCCCACTGGTGGGTAGTGAGTGAGCAGCTGGGTGGTGCTTAGTTGCTGCCTGGTGTTAAACCACGACAGTCCTAAAAGGGATTGAGCACTACAGGCCTTGTTACCCAGCTGGTTCCTGGAAAGAGCGAGAGTGCTTTTTGTGCCTGAATTCAAGTATTGAAGTGCATGTGTGGTACAAGCACCATTTAGAAATCAGGGCAACCATAAATAGGAACATTTTAAAAGAAGTTTAACTATTTCTTTTTCTTTCCTTTGTCAGGGAAATTTGATTTCATGCATAGATTAAAAATTACTTTTTGTTATTATAGAATGAATGAAAACAAATAATCTTTACCAGATAAACTTCATTCTTCTTTAGAAGACATTTGGAACAAGAGTGTGCACCATTTTAAGCTTTTATTTAAAATTAAAACATTGAAGAGTCTCTGAACCATGTAGGCAGATGTACTGCTCTTTGCAGTGTTGGCACGCTGGTGGGAACAGAGGCCACCTTTTTGCTCTGCCAGCCTCAAGTGCATTGGAACCTCATTTCTGTGTCAATTCTGTGTGTGCAGAGTGCAAAGAGCTCCTGTTTAAAAGAATAGGCTAATACCTGTAGAGAGGAATAAAGGGTAAAAATGCTGCTTTCAGGTAAGCTGGAGTTACTATTTCCTCTCTGTGCATCTTGCAGCCTGTGAACCAACAAATGATACTGCTGCTTTCTTAATAACTATGGAAGGCAAATGGGAAGCTGTACAGCGACTTTAATTGCTAGAGGGCACGGGCCAAAACTTGCTCAAGATCTTTTTTGTTACCCTAGTGGACTTAGCAGCTTGTCTTACGTGTCTGCCAGAGAAGGATGTTCTCTAGATATGGCAGATGCCATGTTGATTTTTCGTAGCTTCCTCTGTGCCTTGATTAACTGAGGAAAGCTCCAGAAACCATTAATGCATAAATGCATGTGGCTGCCGATTTCCCAGCATGGGTGGACTGACAGCCTGACCCCACTCTCTCTCCAGGGAAAGATGAAGTAGTCTTGCAGTAAGGAAGAGGAGGATGAAGTAAAGTTCTAGGAAATCAGTGACTGTATTTTCCAGGTTCTGGAAGTACAGTAAGACAGGTATAGAGTTTGGAAGGGTATAACTCGGGGCTCAATACAGACCCTGCCAGCTTCAGAAAAATGAGCAATATTGCTGTCTATCAGCTGGCCTGTGTGCAGGCAGGGAGCGTGCTGCCAATGATAGCTAAGAAGCAAATTATTTCATTCGGGTAATAGATACCTTAGCTTTGAATTGAAGACGTTTCCTCTGAGAGCTGGAGTGATAAGTGAGCCCTGTTAGTCTGCAGGAAGTATCTGAGAAAGGGAGGAAAATTTGGACAGCAACACTGGAGCGAGGGGCAGGACTGGGACTGGCAGATGTGTGTCACTGCGCAGATGTGAGAGACTAAATGATGAGAACAAAGAAACAATAGGGATTTCTGAATACACAGACAAGCAGGGATTTGAAAGGAGGAAGGAACAATGAAAAGAAAGAATATGGCAAATCAAGGGGAGGAGATCTCTAGAAAGAAGGAAAAAGTGATAAATAATGGAATAATTTGGCATATAATAAAGATAAAGAATGGGAGAAAGTACAGAGTGATTAGTCTTAAGGAATATTATGAGAGAGTTTAGTGACAAAATTATGCATTATTTTCCTCATATAGACAAAGTATTAGAAAAAGCTTCATCACAGTAGATGGACATGTTTCGTCAACTGCACAAAACTGAGAATCAATAAGCAGAAATATGATATAGTCAATTGAAATAGTATACATTAGGACTCTTGCAGCAGGTAACATTACACAGTACGGGAGAGGAAAATGGGTTACAAAAGAAGCCATATTGCAAAAACCTCTTAATAGGTGATGTGTAGTTTTCTTACTGAAAACTCCACAGGTTAATGTTCTTTTTCCATTGAGGACAAACTCAAATGCATCAGGTGCCTAATACTGGTGATGAAACACTTTTCAACAACCTCTACTTTCATATCTTGAAAACTGAGCAGAAGAGGGCTGTCCAACCTGCTAGTTCCAGGTAAGACATAAGCCTGCATGACCAGCAGTAAGCAGTTTCAAAATATTTGGGAGGAAATAATATGCATTTGTTATCCAGGAGGATAAAGTAGATTAGCTTCAGGTAATAGTATTTTGTTGCAGAGGTTGCACTCCTCAATATTAAGAAAATAAAGCAGACACAGCTTTTTCTGGCCATGTATATCTTATCTGGGCATTCAGTAAGAAACCATGGTTTTGCAACTCAACTGCAGATTGTAGATCTGCCTGCTAGGCAAAGGAGAGCATAGACTAATAAGTAGTCAAAATTCATTGACACTCTGTCAAAGACTGCAATGTTTAACCACGTGGACGTTTGACAGCCAGAACTTCACTGGGCTATGACTCAAGGGATCTCCAGTGCCGGGAGTCTACAGATGTATTTCAGCATCATACAACTCATTTCAGTGCTGGACCCCTTGTTCTTCTGTCAGATCCTATTAACTTGTGTAGGTTTGCGAATTTGCCATCATGTAGCCAGTTGCCCGTTGGAACCTGCCCAAAGCACATTAAGTATAGGTGGTGTCGGCAACAGAAAAATTAGTCAAACAAAACTCTTCCACTCAAACCCAAAACTTTGTTATTGCTCGCGATATGGAAAGGAAAAAGAGTTAGTTCAGTAATTGGAGGACAGAGCTCATAATTCAGAAAATCCAGTTGTCAAATCCTCAATAATAAATTTAAAGTCCTAGTTTTAATGTATATTCATTGGCTGTCCTTCAATTCTGTGATACAGCTTAGCCCCTTTCTCATGAAAAAGGTCATTTACTAAATGTATTCCGAGTTATACGGAAACTGTTGTATGTTACAGCTGGAAATGTTTTTCCCTTCAAACCGTTCAGTTACTGTATGTGACAGCTCCTCCAGTTTTATACCACAGTAGGTCAGATGCATCGAATCACTTCCAAGATAAAAGTAGTTTGAACGTGTTCATGATCTTTAAAAAGGCACGTTCCAGATGTTTGTTAACTCCTTGACTACCATCAAAAGAATGATGTAAATACTGATGTAGCACAACATTTTTTAATGAAATAGCAATGGTCTTCAGCTACTAGCACAGCAAGGGTTAACAAAATCTGTTTTTTCCACATGTGCTCTTAGTTCCGTCTATTAACTTGGCACAACTTAAGCTTTATAAAATAATGACAGCATGCTGCTCTACTAGCTTTATTTATAACTCTCTCATCCTAATATTGCTTTTTAGTTGTAATTAGTAAAAATAGAAAATTATGTGCCACTAGTCACTTTCAAATCGATTTAAAGAAAGGTAAATAAATTTCAAAAATCTATAAACAGATCTTCTAATAAGACACCCTTAGCATAGACTTTTACTGATGATATTTCTGGCTGTTGCCTCAACAATTCTATAATTATTTATTAAAACCAGAAAATTCTCTTTGCTTTCTAAATAAATGCAATGGCATAAATAAAACCTGAAGTTAGTGGGTTTGGGTACAAAGATTTCCTGACTTGATTCCCTCCCTGCTAAAGATGAACATCAGTCCCAGCTCCCTGCCAGCAAGAGAGGAACACTTGATTTCAGTTGCCCCTAATTGGGTTCGTCTGCGTGGGATGGTTGTGTGCAGTAATTCAAGGTGGGATTTAACAGAACATTAGCTACTCTGCTTTAACTCTCACGTGAACGCACTTGATAACGCACTAAGAGTGCAACTGGGCAATGTGGCCTGCTGGATTTTGTAAGTTAACTTGGGGAACTTCACTTTGCCTCCGTTAGCCTGATGATGCAGAGGGGTTTGATTCTTGGAGATCTTTGATGCATTTTGGGTTGACCCTGTGATACCACTGTAATGCCAGGCATATATGATGGGATCCAGATGAAGGATGATATACAAGAATAGTAACAATTGGAGAGATATCATGGGATTACGCTTCAGTTCGTTCACTTGCGTGGAGTAGTTCCGAGACTGTCACAGGAGCACATTCAGGCAGGTGGCAGGCAGCCAGCTAGGGACACTGCTGCCAGCACGGACATTGCACCAGCGCTTTCCTAATGACTTCTCAGCAAAAGCTGTAGCTTTCAGAAAACTTTTCCTCTATGGCAGCATCTTTCCAGAAACAAAACACCAGGGTATCTAAAGAGGGAACAGCTGGACAAAAACCTTCCCCTCCTGGGCTGGGAAGAGGGAAAGGAGCTTAATGTTGTTGCAGATATGCAGGATTACTAGTTAACTGTGCTGTGTAAACATAATGAAACCACCCTGAGCGGATGCCATAACAACTTCACAATGTATGGCTAGCTAATGGTGAAAACTTCGTAGGGTGAGTAAAATGAAACTGAAGACACAAAACTCCACAGATCAGCATTTAGGTACTCATCCATTCATGACAGCCCACTGTCCTGTGGACATCTTTCTGTCATACCTTGGTGGGTGACCCATGTGTTAGTATTAGTGTCAGTATAGCCAGTACATAATACATTGATACTTCTTTTTTTACAATTGCCTCATTCCCATAAAACTACTGAAAGAATCCCTGGGAATGGTTTTCAGGATCTAAGACAAACATAGCAATATTAAGGAAATGGTCAAAGTCCTTATCTCATTATACTGCCAGAATGACTATTCTAACAGCTAATAAAGGCAGTTGTAATTTCTTCCTCATGGAAGCCTGTCTTGCTTTCTTTCTTTTGCTTCTAAATGATAAAATAAGCTGAGAACAGCAAAAGATTTAATTGGGTCACTAATTAAATGTCAGGCATGGGCTGCCGGTTAAAATCGAAGGTTAACTGGCAGTAAGAGCATTTGTGACAGAGGGGGATCCAATGTCTAGAGATATGCAAAATAATAAGATCAATTTTTATAGAATATATTGCTGTTTATCCATAAAATGCATTTGTAGACTTCTTATCACTATTTTTTAGTTTATGGGTTTATAGTTTATTTTTTAGCCAAACATAGGGGATCACATAGTTTCTTTCTCAGGAAAGTGTGCCTTTTAAAATCAGTATATTAAAAGGTGCAGTAATTACTATGCTGAGATTGCAGCTATCTCAGGAGATTATTTTTGTTCAGATTCTGCAAAAGAGAGAGGTTTTGTGTTTTAAAGAGACATTAAAATATAATACTGAATTAAAGCCCAAAACTTTTTGCATTGGAATTAGAAGTGAGCTTATTTGTGCAGTGGTGCTTAGGAATTTGTGGTTCATGTGACTGAAGAACCTGACACTGTTGAATATATTACAGAGCTCCTTTTTGGCATTGACTAATATCCCCATTTTATAGATGGGGAATAGAGTACAAAGAGATCAAGGTATGTTGACACTCCCAGTGGGAGTTCAGTGTAGATAAAAGCTTTAGAGGAGCTATTTAGCCCTGGAAGTGTATGGAGGCTCTGCTTAGATTCCCTTACCCTGGTTTTCATCAAGGTAAATGAACCTTCATGCCGATGTAGCTAGGGCTGCTAGCTCATGCACATTTCTGGAAGAAATCTGAAAATCTCACATTCTTTCATACAGAAGAAATACGGATCTTTTTCTTTCAAGATTGAAACTTTTCAGAATGTTTAACTTGTGACAGTGCTGATAGAAATATTGGAAACTATAAACCATGCTTTTGAATATATGTATTTTTATTTATATATTTTGAATATACATTTATTGGTATATCTCTTTATGTATACATACGTGTGTATCTAAAACTGAGTTTCCTAAAAAAGACATTGAGAGTGAATGGCAGGTGAATTTTTAAGATTTTTCAATAACACTTTTAAGAAGCTTTGAGCTACAGGATGCTGGAGAAGAATTTATAAAAGTCCACATAATAAAATTATATTGCAGCATAATACTGGAATTTTACTTCACTGAATACATTTTTAAAAACAGAACAAAACCACCTAATGACTCTTATCTTGTGCTGAATGCTTCTTTACCATCATGATGATGGGCAACAAATCCTCAGAGTCCTTGTATTAGCTGGGTAGTGTATTAGTATTAATTGGGTGAGACAGATCAAGTAATGCCAGAAAACATTCAAAGAGGACTTTCTTGTAGCCTCAAGGTAAGTCCATTGTAGGCTGAAAGCTTTTTGCCTTTATTATGTCAGACTTGTGGCTAGTTCGTCAGTTCATCTATTGTTGATATAAAATGGAAATCAGATGGTCTGTTCTGCAAAGGCGGGTGACCTGCTTTGATCAGGATCCCCAGAGTTTACAGTCAAGCCTGTGTTTCCACTTAAACAGAAAGTCAGCTGTCCTGAGGAGTTTCCCACTTGTTTATCGCTTTGGGGGCTGCTAGTCCACCCTTTCTCTCTCCTGTCAAAAACTCAAGTTCGTGATTGAGAATAAAGCCTTAATGTTTTACACCAAACCAACTTCTTCTAGTCTTTACACTTTGAAAACTACTTTTGGGCAGCAAAGAGAACATTGCGTGTTTCTATTTGCAAAGTTGACAGTCGTCGTCTTCAGTCAAGAGGCAAAGTTGTTTCTCTGCTTCTTCTGAGCTGTTAAATCAGCAAAGGGAAAAACTCCCCAAACCCTTGTGAAGCAAAACCCAGATTTGTGAAGACACCTTCTCTACTTTTGCATACTCAGAAATAGATGGGGTTTAGTAGTAAAGTGTTAGATCACTAAAACTGAACTACTAGGATTGCTACTGTGAAGTAAAGCGTACATTTAAGTGCCTTCCTGGGTCAGGGACTACTCCTTCATCATGTTCAAATTGGATCTCAAAACCTGTGTGACTGCCAAGTTGTTGTTCTAGTGTGTGCTCCAAATGTGCCAAGTTCTCAAACCTTTTCGCTGCAAAAGCAGAGAGGAAGGAAGGATGGCTCTTAATATGAGAAAATTAGTTATAGCATGTATATTAAATGTATGGTCATTGCATTGTACTGGTCAGATGGATAAAATCAGCTGCCCCTGGGCCAAATTTGTTTACTTGCAACCCCTCTCCAAAAGGAGTAATTTTACCCCACTTCTTTTGTGTCTTTGTCCCAAAAAGAATGGGAAATGTGGCAAGCCCTAATCGGGGTAGTGGATTCTGATTTTAATGTCCACCAAAAGAAACACAAAGGCCTTCTGCACTTTGGATTGATAGAAGTAGTAATCCTGCTCAGGTTTCCATAATGGCCTGAGCATCCGAGAGGGATGGGAAAAGACAAAGAACCACACAAAACCATTTAACTAGCCAGTACAGATGGTAGTACCAAATTAAGTTGGCTCTAGGGCTCTAAGGCCGTATTAGTCTCTCTGTAGCTCTGATTAATAAAGTAATTTAGGCTGAAGACTTAGTAAAAACCTGGAAAGTCTGACAGTTTTTACATTACAGATCACTTGGTGTCAGAACGTTATTCCTGCCGTGTGGTGCTCTACTCCTACAAGCAGTCATTCAGAAATCTATCTGAGATTTATTAAATCTATCTGAGGTCCTATTAAAATATGAAGGAAGGGTGCATCTTAAAATTTAGCATGTTTGGAAACTGGAATTTTTAGGTTCGAGTCTGGCTTCTTTCAACCTTCGGATTTTCTCTATAGGTAAATCTCTCTGAAAGTTCATCCTGAAGTTGAACAAAGCTGTTGTGAATAACAGCTCTTGCTAAGAGAGAATTATGGTGTTTTACTCAGAGGTTGCCCTAGAGCGGGTCAGTGTATTTTGGAAGACTCCTTCTGCCACCTGTGAGGCCAGTCTTTCCCACCTTTGTTCCACTGCTGATAGAAATGCAGACTGAGGTTCCTGCTGAAACGTCAGAAGTGGGGTGCTTTGGTTTAGCAGTGTGGAGTTTGCTTTTCAGCTTGTAACACTGTGGTGCATGATGGCACCAGATGATAGACCTTCTGTAAAGAAGTTTTCGAGGCTGGGGGGTTTGCGGGAGGAGTTGTTTGGAGTTTCTTTAGTCATGAATCTTAAGCAAGTCACCTGTAAAAGCAATTGATTTTTAATTACTGCAGTCAAAATTCAACGAAGATTTTGCCAAAATCCTCGTGCAAGCGATATGTGTGTTACATAGACAAAAAAGCTTCTTTTTTTTTAATTTGAAAACAAGCGGTCAGACTTCTAAGCTCTGGTTCTTAACAATGACTAACAACTCTTTCAAAAATTGGCCAAGTTCTGATCCTTTTAAAGCTTCCTCCTATTGACTTAATTTTCTACAGAGTTATGTGAATGACTTCAAAATTGCACCAAAAAAAATATTTCAGAAATTTTAATAAAAGACTCATTGATGATGAAATGGCTGGTATAGGAAAGGTATAGGTTGATTTTCAGCCCATTCAGGACTGGATGGCTACCAAATATTAAGAAGTGTGTGGCGTTTTGCATGATTAAAAGGAGGTTATGGTCTCTGAATGCCATGGGTATCTAGCACAGGTCTCAATCTTTCCTCTGTGTACAAAAGACACAAAGCTTGGTGTGAATATTGTTAGCTAATAATGAAGTTATCTGGAGCATGATCTCTGTTTGGAATACAGATAAAAGACTGAGTATTACATGTATAATGCACACGTCGTTGAACTGGTTAGTGAAACAAAGTTTGCATTTAAAATCCTTTGGATCTGTGATACCAAGTCTATTTTAAAACTGTGGAAAGGCATCATATGAAATGTAAGTGAATGCAGGCATTCTTCCAACATATTAACAAGAGCTTTTTCTCTGTGTTAAAATACTTAGTTTATTTAAATTACTCTGTTGTGATGTTACATATGTAGTAAATGGTTTAATTAGAGCTTGTTCATTTAGCACCTGTGAATTTGAGTGTGGAGCAGGTCAGTGCCCTATAGATGATAAAGAAATCAGATGATGAAGAGGAGGAATTTGTCATCTCTTCATTAGAGAGACATCGGAGGTCTGAGTTCAGAAGGGAATGTAAAGTGAACTTTCCTCCTGATTAGTGAAGTCCAGCTGTTGTTACTTGACAGTGGGGACAGATATTATAAGGGGTAAATATTAGAATTTGGAAAGGTGCTTTCTGCCTGCAGGAAAGCATGACAAATGAGAATTACAGCACACCGCATATTTAATTGCATTTACCATGACATCTAACAGATGCTGGAGAAAATGGGATCAATAGTTTTGTGTCCCAAGGGAAGGTCAGCTCACGCCAGATGTACCAGTTTTCTTCCCCCTTTTTATATCATAAAAAATGTGCTGTGAATTGATTTAAATCTCACTTGAATCTCCCTAGAGAAGTATGTATGTAATAGTATTTCAGCTTTACTGACAATATAGGTACTATTCATTTACCCAAACTCATTCCACCATGCTAATGAAGTAATCTTATTCTGAAAGAACAAGCCATTAGGAGTAAAGTTTGTATACAGAAGCATAACACTTCTTAATGGGGTATGCACTGCCTTTTGCTAGTAATCACCGGGGAGTTTAAAATAGGAAAGAATGCATTTTTGCCAATTGTGTACCTTTTATATGATTTACTTTATCAAAAATGCAATGCTTAAGTTAAGCTTTGATACAGACTTAGAAACGAGAATGAAAATCGCTTTTATAGGAGAATATAAAGTGTAGCAAGATGTGTTGTGCAAAATGTCGTTACTGTAGCAGTGGAAAGAAAAATGTAAACTTTAGGACGAGACTCAAAGCTGATGGATGGTGTGTTATCAAAGATGAATTTTGACACATGCCTATCTTTTGATCTCAAATAAAGCATCTACTCAATTCTGAGTTTTTTTTAATCCTTACTTTATAGGCATATTCCCCACTAGATAGCTGAAGCTCTATCTTAAAAATGGCAATGGTTTAAGAAAAGAGGTAATTAATCAGTGTGTTCACCTTCAAATTTCAGACTGTTGAAAACAGGGCAAGTTACTATATCTCTGCTTAGATGAACGTTAAATCTGCTGGATGCTGTCAAACATTTAATTTGATGAAAGAATGACTTTACAGATGGGTCCGTCATCTCCAGATACCACCTGGGAATTAAGTGTTATGTAAAGGTCAACTGTGTTTGTAGAAATCTGTAGTCTCTTGGTGCTTGGAAAGAGATTTCCTGGAGAAACTGTTTATTAACTCTATGGTGTGGTATGCAGCCTCATACTTTTGATCACACAGAGCAAGTGGCTATCAAAGAGAGGGCATTGCAAGGTCATTAAATTCCTTTTCATGCTGGGTAATCATACCCTCTGTGGATAACCAGTTGCCCTGTACTCCCTGTCTTGCAGCAGGGTAAATTACAGAATCCCTACAGGTGCACTTACTGATTTTAGTGTGTTGCATCTGCAGGTCAATTATTTGCTTACGGCAAATACAGGGTGTGTAGTTGGCTATTATTGGGTGTATGTCCCCTTTTGTCTGGCATCACCAGCATGTAAAGATGAAAAGATCCTCATTCTGTTTCCCTTCTGAAAGAGTGGCTGTATCTCAAGCACTCGGTCTTGTTTTCATTTATGTCGATGAACAGTATAAATGATGCTGGGAGATTCTGTTCAGAAATGGCTGTCCTTTCATGACCATCAGCCTTTGATGAGTTTTGGTTACTTATTATTTGATTTACCTGATCTATGATGATGATAAGAATTCAGGTGCAATTGATGAAATAATAGTAAATAATGTTCCCTGAGACTTTTCATGATGTGAACAAATAGAATTCGTCATTGAAAGAGTCAGGCTAAGAGGTGGGGATACTGAGGATCATCTGTGATCCGATGGGTTTTGCCTTAGGTGTGACGAGAAGAACTGATGACCATAATTGCTATTTCTAGTTTAATTACTTATCTAAATCTGAGCTTGAATGATGTTCACAGCAGTAATGGGAATCTGGTATTTTCTTGTGAATTTTTAATGTCTTTCCAGTCCCTCATAGAAGAAGTACTCTCAGTCTTTATGCGGGGTGAATAGGGAGTTCTCATATATTTCTTGCAAAGAAAAGTCAAAGGTAATTCCTTTAAAACACCCCTTTTTTGACTTCTACAACCCTAGCACAAAGGACATAGGCAGTATAATAGGTAAGTGAGAAATCAGCTACAAAAAGGGCAGAGCTGAGGTGAAGTTGGAAAGGGGAGGTTGAAGGTACTCAACTGAAGCCACAGTGCACACTCAATGAAAAAGCAATATCCAGCTCTGTGTTTTATTGCCAAGTAATGTCCTTGGAAGATATGGCCTAAATCCATTGCGTCCTCTATGTCTTGTATGCATTTTTGTTATGGAAGTTGAAGATATAACATGGTAATAAGAAAAGCAGTCTTTGCAAAGTGAATATTACGGGGTTTTAATAGTATTACAAAATCAGTTCTCAGTTTCAAGCCTACAGCAGAAATGTTATTGACTGAATTATAGGTGCTCAACACCTCTGACAACCAGGGCCTTTCCTCATGAGAAATTAGGAGACCATCTGGGAAGACTACATCATTTGGGGCTTTCCAGAGGGGCTGTACCTGCATGACATTCAGACTCTTCCTAATGGCTTTGTTGTTGCTCTTTTCAGCAGACCTGGGAAGCAAGTTGTAAAGATGTTTGCTTGATGTAACGAATAGTCATTAGCTGATGTTGCCATAAACACATTGGAGGACATTCCTTGAATGAATGCTTCTTGCTGCAAAAACCCACCAGATCGCCCTCCTCCTCAATTTAGTGTAAAGAATGTGCAGGGAAAGAAAATTAGTTCCAATAATCTACTTACCCAGCCAGAAATATATATAGCCCCGAAGAACTCTGAAATGAATGTTTTCTGTTATAAATGAATGTTTTCCAAATATTTTTAAGAGGGTTTTTTGTTTGTTTTGGTTTGTGGTTGGGGTTTTGTTTTTTGGGGTTTTTTTTGTTTTGGGGTTTTTGGGTTTTTTTTAGGAAAAGAGATATGTGAAACATAAATTACTTTTGATCAGATATCTTTCTCTCCTGCTGCAACAAAGATTGAACGGGTTTTATTATTTGAAAGTGTTCTCATTTGGTTTAATAACAATTTTCCCACACTTTTCAACTGTACAGGATCAGGATCTTTAAGTGTAATGGATTTTTCTGAGAAAGAAAGAAGTACTGCTAATCTGACCTGACTGCTTGGAGTTCCTGGATTACACTAATAATCTGACACAAACCAATTAACCTGGTTTTACTCTGGGCTCATAAAATGTGAATTTATGCTGAAGTATTTTGAATAATTCAATCATAGATGTGACTTCTAGCAGTATGAAATACAGGCAAATTATTTGGGGGGGGGGGGGGGGGGGAGGGGAAGCCCCAAGGCTGCAGGCAGCATTTTGGGCCTTTGCTGTCCTGCCTGGGTTTTGGTTCACTAACGGTACAAACATTGATTAATGAGTTCAGTAAAGATGTGACAAAGCTGCCGCTGCTGCTGCCTCATGTTTGTTTTCCCTTTTCATGACACATTGAGCAAGATATGGAATCTTGTCCAAAAGATTGTAAGTGATAAAACATTACAGTCATGGAAGAAATGTACTGTAAATGGCATCTTTTAGTTGTGATTTCTGCCTTCCATCAGCAAGAAATGATTGAATCTACTAAATGAGAGGAGGCTGCTGAGCCAGTTAGGGTATTATTGGAATGGATTTTGACATAGACTGCTGCCTAAACAAACAAAGATTTCAGCAAGGATAGGGCACAGTGTATATATCCTGTCCACATAGCATTTCAAGCACCTTGAGGGTTTTTTTTCCCCGTGGCTCCTGACTGTAAGTGTTTTCCTCTATGGTTTGTGGTGGCTGGAATTGGTATGACTTGACTTTGTTCCTATCTTGAAAAAAAAAAAAAAATCATATGACACCCCAGAATATTGGAGTAAGAACAGAAGTTAGTCTCGTAGCCAAGTTGAGCTTTGTGAAAACAGAAATAATATGAAAGCGTGTGAGTGAGAAAAAAGGGGAACCAGAAGTAAAGGAGCTGTTGAGAGGAAAAGTATCTCGTGCTGTGGTTAAAGTAGCCATGGGACTGTATACCTGAAAAGAAAAGGGACTGTGAATTGCTGATTCAGGAAAAAGTGCAGCAATCCTTTAATCACAATGATCTACTTCACCTTATGTATGGTCTCACTTATAACAGGGCTACTCACACAGTAGGATATTGTTTATTTTGAGTAGCTGCTTCAAAGCACAGCCTTAAAAGTGGCAGGTGAGTAGTAAGGGGTTTATATGCAGAGAAATCCCTGAGAGTGCTTTTAAAAAACAACCCAAAGGGCAGAAACACAGTCCGGTACATTGAATGCCACTTAGGTCATGCAGATGGCATTAGCGTTTCTCTCTCCTGAATGCGCTCGCACCGGCAGTACGGGATCTAAAGGGATTTATGACAAATCCCATTGTGCCACAGTTGCTTCTGCTGAGATCGCTGGGCTAAACCTACCCTTACACCAAGGCTTATCGTCTGGCTCCCGTCTTCTCCTGCCCCTGTCTCCGCTCATGCTTTTTGCCGTTGTTGCCATTTCTAACATGTAAATCTAGGAATGAGCTGAATCAATCAGTTGAAGCAATCTTACAGCAGTGCCACAGGCTACAAAATACTCAGTGAAAGGAGTGGTCCGACGGGGACGTCGGCTGGTGTGGATAGCACTGCCGTCTGCATTTTATATTGATGCTCGATTCATGGGCTGATCTGGAAAACTGTTTTTAGCTTCTTGTAGGCAAAGCGAATTAGGAATGCTTTAAAATGCTTTCAGTGTTTTTATACTTTTTGTGTGTTTGGTACAGTGAAAAAAAGGTAAATGACAGATTTGTTTTACATTTCTGTAAGTGGTAATAGCATTTCAAAAAGAATGAAGCTGGAAATATTACATGGCAAAATCCTGGCACAAAAAGATAACTTATGTCAGATGGATTTGTGTAGCATTCTCTTAATTGCTATCAGAGCCATGATATATAAAGTCTCAAAAGCACCTGGAAACGTGGAGACTTTATCAACAGGAAAATGCTTAAAAATAACACATAAACACAGCTTTTTATTCATCTCTGGTGATTTTTCTAGGAGGATTAAGATCTCTCACATCAGCAAGTGAGCAGCTCGTGAGGTGTATCGTTAGCGAGTTATTGCTTCTGCAGAATCTTTTTTCGGGCAAATCTGTTTTTATCATGATTCAGTCTAATCGTATTCTGCTGATTGGTGGCTCATGCAGAGAAGGTTTCTTCTTTATTACCTCTGTGTCAGCTCTATGCTCTTTTAGCAGTCTAGGAATGGAAATTTACTCTGGAGAGTTTTGGTTTCCCTTTCTCGCTTTGCTCACGGCGGGTGGTTGTTGGAGTGGCGTTGCTGGGTTGGGCTACGTGTCTGAAAGAAGAGACATGAGGCCTTTGAAGGATTATGGGTAGGCCTGTGATCTGAATAAGACTTTTAGACAGGAAAGATTTCATGGAGAAGTTCCTTTGCGGACAAGCAGAATTGTAAAAATATTTTCATTTCAGTGGAACTCCTCTTTCAAAATCCCAAAGCAAAGAGAATACTGAAATTGTGGGACGGGCAAATGTGTTGCTTGCCTATTTCTTACAATTTTTCCATTGCTCACGTGGGAGCCTGGGTGCAGCTGGCAGCGCACAGGAGAAGGCCACCACTTAGAAATGTTTCTAACCAGCGCCCCAGTCCTGCCGTTTCTCTTGTAAGCTCCTGCCAGGGAAAGCGCGAGGTGACGCATCGCCACCTCGCACTGTGGCAGGCTCTTATCGATCCCCCCAGTGACTCTATCCATCATTTATATCCCGTGAAAAACAGCAAAAGCTTCTTCCCAGGCCACTCAAAGATGATATTATATTTTGTGAATGCAGGACCTGACAGCATGTATTATAATCTGCAATTGTCTTTTTTTATAATAATTAGCTATCTAATTGCATGTCCAAGCCTAGTTGATGCATTTGCATTTGTAAGTAATTAGGATTTATTTGAAAGCATGCTGGTTTAATGTTTTGTCTCCACTTTCTACAAATGAAATTACAGATAAATTTAATTTGAAGTAATAAAGTAAAAACAAAAACCAAACCAAAACACACACCAATCAAAAAACAAAACACACACCCACCCCATAAATGACACCGAACGTATTGATCGATCCCAACTCATGCAGCACTGGCTTCTGCCAGCTTTCATTGTGGAAGAGTTTGCCTTGAATTCTGTTGAACTTGCCTGAGTAAGATTTACTCTCTCGAGTAATAGCTGGAAGCATATTGTGAACCCATTACAAATACAACCACATTTGTAATAAACGTGCAGAACTAAGTACCAGTTACAAGTATGTACCTGCCTAATAATTTGTTATACCCAAATTATGTCCCACAGTATCTGCCTTTTTGTCTAAATGCCAACAATCTCATTTGTCTTTCTCCTAGCCTGTATGCTCAACAAAGATTGGACAGAATAACAAATGATATCATTATCCTTCTAAATGAATATAAGGGAGAGAAAACAAAATTAAGAGTGAGGCAGGAAATTGTTAATATGTTTATAGAATTATTGTTATTGCATTAGTGAAAATAGGTTTTTATCTACTTCTGGCTTTCCTTTTGATTGCAGCAGTCATTTGAGTAAAGCAGGATCAAGATATTGCTGGCTTTTAAAGTTGTTTCTGTGCAGTTTCAGGCAGGTAGATACTACGTTCATGAGCAAGAGGCTGAAGATAGGTATATTATTGTAAAGGAAAAATATTTTCAAAGTTCAGTTGTGATTTACCATTTTAGATGATCTGGTTAAAGATCCATCTGCAGAAGTTACTGAGAGAATATGTATGATTTGTTTTCATTTCAGTTCTTTTTTTGTTTCTGTTCTCTGGGGAAAAAGGCAATGTCTCAGGGAAAAAGGCTTTGTGTCAGCAAAGTTACTGATGCTCTTCATAACAAGTTTCCTTCAGATGCCTCTTTACACCATGGCTCCATGATTTTCATAGTGTGCTAGAAAAAAGGGAATATTCTAAAGTGCCAGGGCTGCTGTAGTCTGGTTTGGGAGTCCAGAGCACAAAGAGTGAGAGCGGGAGATGACGAGCAGCTCCTCCCCTAAGGCGCTGGAGTGGCGGATGCTCTATGGCTGGCTTGGGTTGACGCTTTCCGCTCTCAGAAGAGAGTCTTGTTCACAAAAAGTGGAGCCTATCTACAAAGTGGTTACTTTTGAAAAAGCATTGACTTGGCCGAAAACTACTTTTCATATTTGAGGATGAGTCCAGCCTGAAATATAAATACTCCCTGACTGCATTCATGATCAGAAGGTCAAAGCCTCTGATGTGGCAGCAGACCATCTCACTTGGTTAAACTACAATTTCTGTGGGGCCACGGACATGTATGCCCATTACAGCTGTGTCGGTAGGGGGGTATTTTTGCTATGAGTCTGGAAAAACCCTCTGTATCTTGAGCAAGATGCCATAACTGTTCTGCCCCTGTTTCTCCTCTGCTTCCACCAGCTACTTAATTTGTAGTGTAAAAATATTCCCATTTATTTTTATGTGACATTGTACATGTGGTTAGACCTTATGGGATGCTTAAAATGTATGTTTTGAAAAGAGTGCCTTTTGGCTTTTTTTTACTGTGGGCAACATCAGCCGGGAAGTAGACTGTTTATGAAATAATATTGCCCACTGGCGGTGAAGGAAGAGGCAGATAGAGTAAGTGTTTTATGTCATTGTGACAGCTTTCAAAGCAGCTCATTCCAACAATTTAGTCCAGGAGGAAAAAGCATTAGTGTGTGCCTGAAGGAATTTTATGCTACAAAACCTATATATAAGTTCATATTAGAAAAGATTACATACATTGAACAAAAAGGCTGAAGATCTCAAGGGGCTTCCATTTCAGTACCAAGCCTAAAAGAGCAGGTACAACGAATGTGATATTGCACATGCCACACTGTAATTATGGCATTCAGAAGCCCGCTACTACGGAACGTAAAAATGGCACTCATTGTTTAAAAGAAGCAAGCTTTATTATGGTTGCAAAGCAGTAAAAAATTAAGAAATGCCAATGGTAAGAGCATTTCTCCAGTATGAATCCAGCTGCCTTGTGTTGTTCGTGTTCTGGGTTGCCACGACATCTGCATATGGAGAAGGGAGCTGAAGGAAGGTTGTATGGGCTGTGTATTTCATGCATTTCTTAACTTTTTAGTGATGACAGCCTTTCTGGTGTTCTTTTTGTGTAGGTCTTTAAATACAGCTGCCTAGGGGTTTAAAAGAAGAAACTGTGATGAGGCATCCACTTCATGCCTTTTGTTACTCACCAGGGCCCTCTGTGCTTCGCTGAGAGAGGAGCTGGTGGCTGAAGTCGCTGTTAGCTTTGACGTGATGCAGCTCTAGAGAGGCACCGCAGGGTCTCTCAGGGGTATTTGCTGGTAGACAAGCATGGCGAGATGCCACGGTGACTTCCTCTCCAGGCACCCTGCAGGAGAATCTGCCTGGTCCCCTAACCTGGGCTTTTTTGGTGTCCCCTAATTATCCCTGCCCCATTGTTTTTCCCGCTGCCTGCTCAAGCGAAGTCTTTGCTTGTGAGGCCCCCAACTCTCTTCATGGTCTTTGTACCCAGACTCAATCCTAGTCTTGCTCTCCAGCCTCATGTTTGTAGCCTCCTTCTTCACCCAGTTTTAATGTGATACCAGTCCATCTCACCGATTTGTTTTCTCCTCTCCCAGCTTACGTTTACCCATGGAGTGTTTACCCGTTTATGTGGAGCAAGGTCAGCCCCCTCCTCAGAGCTGCCGCCCTGGCAGATCCGCCTCCCCACCTCCTCTTTCACAGGGTCACTTTCCACATGCCATTTTAGTTTCTCATCAGCATTTTTTTTTTAACACTGTTTAAAATGAGAGGCAAGTAGTTATTTTAGAATGACTTATGTGCCAGTGACTCTGACACTGGATAAACCTTCTTCAGTAATCGACATTTAGAAGTAACGTTCGTGGCAGAGATTTGATAAAACCACCGAGCGAAGTAGAAGTGTGAAAGCCCGGTGGTGTTTTGATGGTTCGGTGGATTCCCACTGCAGTCCATCCTGTTTGATCTGGATTTATAAATATCAGAGCAGTTAATGCTACCAAGGAGGTTATTGGCTATGTCCAATGTAAAGCAGTAGAGTAAATATGAATGGGGATGTAATGTGTAATATGAGTAATTTGCTTAGAGCTAAGTGATCATTCTGCTGTGTGTGTTAGATTAATTGGCAACATCTTGGTGTATCATAACTTGGATTTCAACAAATGGAGAGAAATGAAAAAAAGTAATTTTTAAAAAATGAGTACTTTATGCATTTATAGTTACATCTGGTCTGTGATTGCTGAGGTTAACAGCTGCTCCTTTTATTTTTGCTGATTTTCCAATCATAAAATAATGCCCTATTCTAAGCAGAGGATTTTGGGAAAATACTGGAACAGATGAACAATATTAGCAAGTTGCTAACTAAATATAATAGAGGAGGTATGCATTTCGATGTATTCAATTTTGTAGGATTATGGAGTTGGCATAGCATTAAAATGGGTCCTTATTATTAAGCTATCAGCCACAGAAAATGATTACATGTAATATTATCATTTATTTGATTTCTAATTTGGCTTCAGACAAACTCTATTACCCAAATATTCATCTAACTATAAAAATTGGACAGTCAGTATAAGCCTGCTGCTCACTAGGACTGAATGAGTCCTAGGTGTTCACTGGCGATATAAAAGGTATGCATAGTTTGCAGTCAGTAAGTAGACAGAAGGAATAGGGATTCTCTTCGGAAACCTTGAAATTGTCAAGCTCCTTTAAACAGTATGCATAGTGTAATAATGATATTTTAATTAGAAAAAATTACAGCTCCATCCCACTGCTCAAAGGGACCGCTTAATAATATAAAAAGCAAGATTGCATTTTCTGTAATCATTATTTTTAAGAACTGACTTGAACAAAGAATTTCTTTCATTGGTCTTTATAGCTCTACATTTTGGCTAGGTAGGCTATCACCCCACAAATCCCCTTTCTTGGGAACCTGCCATAACCACCAACTCAGGGACTGCAAATGTATAGATTTGGTGTGCTTTTGTGAGCACACGTTAATCTTTTCTTCTTTTGCATCTGAAATAAATGACATGGTGTCATGGTATGGTTAAAAAACGAACATGTTCTTTACCAATATAAAAACTAAGAACATGCCATGTTAGGTATTTGTTATGTCTTGCAGGACCATCATAAGTTTTAATTATGATTTATATTTAGTATTTGTTGTGATACTTGGAAAATACCCTAAAAAATGCGCAGAAAATCTGGAAAAATTGCCTTTTTTTTTTTTTTTTAAAGAAGCTTAACATTCACTAATATGCTCCATTTTTATAGGCATATTCATTTTTGGTACAACTTTCATAGCATTTCAAAAAAGAGCTAGAAAATTTTCTTTTCAGCCAAAGCAAGGAGCTGCGCTGTAGTCTCTAGCGCTCAATGATAGTGGTTGAGATTTGGGTACAAAGCTGGGAAATGGGCTGACATGACTGACTCACGTTTTACATGCATGTGCTAGAGCAGATGCCGGCAGAGGGATGTGCTCAGCAGATCCTTACTTTAGGTAGCAGTCCGACTACACCAAATTGTGGGGAAGGCTGAGACGGGTTCTTGCCACTTACTTTGATGCCATGCTCCAGCCCATCGAGCTACAGCTGAGGACATGGGCCTGTCGGCCACATGTCAGGAGGGCTCCCCAGGGCAGGATTTGGAAACTGGCTCAGTTAAATAGCCAGAGAATTTACGCTCAGCACTTTTGGTTTGCATCACTCATTTGTGTGGCGATAACATATGGTTATTCCCAGTTCTGGAATAAACATTATCTAAAGAGCTAATGAGATGCAATTGTTGTCTTTGTCCATTACTTCCATAAACATTAAATAGTTCTTCTGTGACTGAGTAAACTGTTCTCAAGTTGGCTAAATACTGATTCCAGGAGTCTCAATAATCCCGCAAGGGAAGAAACCTCTCTGTTCTGTCCTGTATGTACATATAAAGGTATGGCAATCTTTACTATCACCTCTCTGCTACCGTAGATGCTTGTCCATGACTACTTCTGTTATTTTGGCTAGAACAACATTCAACAAGATGCTCTCGTCCTCCTAAGCAATGACCATTCTGTTGAGAACAAGTGTGTACGTGCAGGGAGGGCTGCTTTATCTGGAGAGGGCAGAGGAGGTTCCAATCTGGGGAGACCATGGCCCAAAATGACAGATAGCTTAAAAGTATCATGATGTGACACAAATATCAGACATCCAGAAAGTATGTTTTTGTTTTGAAAGTCATGCAACTGATGGCACTTTGGCACTCTCTTTTTCTGTTTTGGATGAATATGATGAAAAGGGTGCATTTCAGTTATCTGTTGTTAATTTAGTATCCATGGATAATTCATAACTCACAAATCTCACACACTATTTATATTTTTTGAAGGCTGATACAATCCCATTTCCCAGTTGCAATACAGTCAGGGCACCAGTTCAGAAGCTGCTGCCATATCCTCTTAATTAATGTACAATTTAAAATCTGGGTGAGAATAATGGATTA
The DNA here is from genome assembly GCA_020745775.1 of Theristicus caerulescens. Lineage (NCBI taxonomy): Eukaryota > Metazoa > Chordata > Aves > Pelecaniformes > Threskiornithidae > Theristicus > Theristicus caerulescens. The sequence goes on along the minus strand of CM036561.1, from coordinate 119,615,527 downwards.
GATGAACACAGATGCAGTCAAGGGAGATGTCAAACATCTATCTAACAACAAAACTCAAAAGGCAGAAAAAAATCAACTTCAGCTTCATTTCAGGTGTTTTCCTGGGTTTTTTAATTTTTATCTTGTGAAGCAATATATGGGAAAAAAACATGCCAGTATTTGCCAGAACAGCAGTAGCTGTACACTTAGCACACAGCAAAGTCTGCATTATTGCATAGCTGTTTCAAAGGAAAGCATTTTATCTTTTTTCCTATGCTGTCTCAGCGTAATAGCAGTGCTTCCCATGTAGGTCAAGAGACCGTGATTTTGTTGGTCTCTTTACCCTAACATCAAAGGTATATAAGTGTTAGCTTATTTGAGTCCCAGTGGGGCTTTCTTTCTGATTTTTTATTTTTATTATTTGGGTGCAGAGCGGGTGAATGAAAGGTCTTGTTAAATATAAATTGGAGCATACAAAGAAAAAAAGATATGTATTATAAAAAAGATACGAGTAGTGCTCTGTGTGATAGCTATGTTAAGCATCAGTAGATAACACAGCGCTTTTCACAGTAGATATCTCTGGTCTTTTTGCTTCTTTTTTTCCCCCTTTCTCCCTGTGATTACACTTTACTCCCTCTCTGGTCTCTTCCACACCTCTTAGCCTTTCCTGACCTGTGTGATATTGAAAGTACATTTAGCATGTGAAACGCCCTCATCTCAAGGATCAGTCACCCTAATGCAGAGCACTTTCTTTGGGTTCAATGACAGCAGAGCTGACTCTCAGACTCTTCTGGGGCATCGCTTCCTTGCTGCCAAAACACACTTTTAAAGTATGAGCAGTAGCCCCATGCAGAGTGATAATAGAAATGTCCAGGAGAGCAAGGCTAGTGGCAGAGACAACATAGCAGCTCTGCCTGCTCCCCTCTGTGTCCCACTCGATCTCACCTAAAGCTTTTGCATGTCAACGTCTGAAATAATCGTGTATATGCTTGCATAAACCAGCGGCCTTGAAATTAACTCGGTTGTCATTGGTGAAAGTTCAGTCAATAAGATTAGAAGGAATTGTGGTTAGCTCCCCACAGGGTGCGTGGGTTGAAGGCTTTGGTCTTTAGGCAGCGCTGGTCTAGTACATCCATTTCCTTTACCTAAGGCTTGAGCAAGGCTTTTTTTTGTATGGAAGAATACTGTGATATTTTGTAAAATGTCAAGTGATTATTTTGTAAACTTCTCAGCAAAAATTGAATATCAGTGGCTTAGCTGAACTACAAAAATGAGAGAATCTAAGCTTTGCCATAAACGAGAGAAAAGCCTAAATAACTCCATGGGCCCAGTTCTCCAATTCGTTGTAAGAGCACATCGCAAAGCTTCCCTGCGAGCAGCATTGTGCTGAACAGAGAGCTTGAAGTCACCCCTACATCCATCTGTGCTCAGTGCTCAAGCCTAGGTAATGATGTTCAACACAAAATTGTTCTATATATATGATAATATGAAAATCAAGATAATGTTAATATATACTGCAGTGCAATTGGGAAATTCGGGTTTGCTGGTTAACTCCACATGTGGGGCACAGATACCTATTTACAAAATATGAAGAAGTGATAGTTAAAATGAGAGTAGGTTTGACTATAGTATGCTTGTGTCAGGTTTTTTTTTTTTTTTTTTTTTAAAGTAATTGCAGGATTCTTGCCTATGCCATTACTTCAGTTGGGTTTTCGGATTGTTTATTTTTTTTCCCCTTGTAGAAAAAAGAAGTGTTTTCCCTGAGGTAGGCAAGGCCAAAATATTGGTTATTCTAAAATGAGAATCTGAAAATGTTCATATCTCAGCAGATATGACTAAGCCATTAAAATTACTGCTTGGACAGAGAATTTGGCCTAAAGGAAAACATAGTGTCTGGAGCCGGTCCTTCAGTAAGACTCCAGATACCTCAGCTTTTGGATTGCCAGGTTGTAATTTCTGTCTCTGCCACCCTGCAAAGCAGCAGTTGAACACTCCTGGCTCCTGCCCACCCTGCCGCGCACTCCAGCCCTGGGGAAACAGAGAATGGCAGTGATGGAGATTAAAATTAGCCTTTCCGATCCCAAATCGATTTTACCATGAGGCTGCATCGGGATGGAAGTGACTCAGGAGTAAGGAAGTAGTCAGGGTGGGTGGGAGAGCACAGGCTTCCTGATTTTAGCTGTGCAACTCGGTTATGGCTTCTGTCCGTGAACCCATGGTATTAAAAATTTGCCATTGATCTCCCCTATAGGCTGGGATTAATAATGGTGGAGCGAGCTATTGCAATTTAAGCGTTTGGTGTAATCCAGGATGAACATGCTTACATGTCTGCAGCTACATCTGTTTGCACATATTGGTTTTCTTCAGTTAGGATACAGCAAAATATAAATTCTCAGATAAATAATGAAATGAACAGTGTTCAGTTCATTTTAAACACCCTCCTGAAATAAGAAAAATGCCTAGTATCTTATGCATCTGATTATACATGTTATCAAAGCAGTGAATGTATGCTTATAAATAAATATATGAAAATATTTTATTTATATGTATATATTAAAAATTATATTCATATTACATGTCTCTATGTAGACATTTACTGTAAATACTGGATCAGGTGCAGGGAGGTCAGCTACACTGAAATTATTTGCAAATGATTTCAATTTGTTTGTGCCATATGAGAAAAGCACATTCTTTTTCTTACAGCTGCTGCTTACTGTGTTTTTGCATTGACTCGCCTCTCATACCTTGAAACACATTGACGATAAAGACAAATGAGCAAATAAAATACTCCGTAAAATATTCTGCAGGAGACTTGTCGCTCAGTGTAATGACTTTCTGACCAGTATAGACACTGTTTGAGGGCTAGTGCTTGATGTGCTCGTCTTTGTCTGTTAGTGTAAATTTTAATTTAGTGGATTTAATTTGTGTTGTTAAGTGGCAAGAATGTGTGTTATTGGAGTAATTACTGTAAAGCTATTTAATTATTGATTTCCCCAACATAGCGGGCTTGACATTTTACCAGATATAATGAAGGAAAAGATGCACATTAACAGGATGGATATGGAACAAACAAGCATTTTCAATAGAGACTTAATTCATTTTAATAGATATACAGTAATTACCTAGGAAGTAAGACTGTTTTCTTCATCATGACATTAATGATTCAGATGAAGTGACAGAGAGGTAATGTATAGGTATATTATGACTGTGTTTAAAACACCAGGGTTGGCGTATGAGAGTCTGGAGGACACCAGCGTTGGCTTTAAAGATGCATAGAACCTTCAGATTTACTCATCCTTTTTTTTTTTACCACTAAACAGAGTTTGGTAATAACAGGTATTTACTCCCCCCCCCCCATCTTTTAATGATTTCTCCATCTTCGTTTGAATTACCCAGGAGAAAAGGAATCGACTTTGCTCCTAGTTGGAGAGCGCAGGGCCAGGGGGATGTGGCTGGCCTGACACAGCTCTGTCCGAAGCGGCTGGCAGCCCCCCACCTTTCTCCTCACTTGCATCTCGGTGAGGGAGACCCTATGCCCTGAAATGCATTCTCTGTAATTTACTTTGCTTAGAAAGCTGAAGGTTTGGGGCAGCCCTGCTGGGGTTTGAATGCGTGATTTCAGGGATCCCCTGAAATTTGCTTTGTGGGCTGGCGAGCTATCTGTTTTCACACCAGCACCTGTATTGTAGTTTGGTAATTCAGCCACAGCTTTCCTGAACGAGATAAAAAAATAACTGTCCTTTCTCTTGGGAGACCAGTAGCGCATCAAGCCCAGAAGCAAACACGGAATGAAGACTTTCCTGTGCCAGAGAGTCCTGTCTTTCTGTACATGAACATCCTGGGACTATTAACTGAGGCCACCATTAAGGAGAACTTGAAGTGCTGCAGATGCTGCTTTTTTCCTCATTTTTTAATATGTTTTTGTCACTTTCCATTTCTTGATGTGCAGTTGTACCAGAGCTGATTTCCCTAACACAGGCCCAGCCCGCAGGGCCCGCGAAGCCCGCGGCCGCAGCCCAACCTGGGGCAGCTCCAGTCTCTGGCGCAGGGAAGGAGCTGAGCTGTCACAGCCCTCTGCGCTCCGCTGCAGCCCCAGCATCCCCCCCCACCTGGGTGTGGGGGCTCACCACACGGGCTCCAGCATGTTCCCAAATCCATGTAATCCACTTTAAAAAGCAGCAGGAGTGTGTTGTTATGGGGAAGCATTGCACTTGCTTTGAAGCAGGTTTTAGTCACGTGGTAGGCCATAGATAAAAGCACAGAAGGATGCTTCAAGGGCTAAGGTTTATCTAGGATTTGAGAATTTTTAAACTATTAGGATGTATTCATGTCCAGGGAAAGACGCCTGTAACTGCGGTGACTTCCTCTACAGCTGACGGTATCATATAAAAGGCAAACCCAGGTACCTGCAAAAAAAAAAAGCAGAGCAATAAGAAGGAGACATCACTTCTGATAACTGTTGATTATTGCCTGGTTCTAAAATACAGGTTCCTCCAAACACCGGGGGCTATGGGGCTTTCCCGCTTACTGAACAGCGCTGACATCATGTGCATTTTATCATAGCAACACTAGGCTTTGAAAGAGGTTGGATTTTGTATTGGGAAGCTGTGGGTAGTCTGTCTCATTACTCAAAGTAGGTAAACTTTAGGAGCTGGAGGAATGTTACTGAATTGATATTGTACCATATAGTAACAACTCTTTAAATGGTTTGTTTGACAGACACCTGAAGTTTCAGTAAGTCTGTCCCTTGCTTGAATTTTACAGCTATGAGAAGAAAACAGGCTGCACAGAGGCAAAGGAAAGAAATAAGACAGCTGGCGCTTAGGTGGTATTTCTGACCCATTGCCTTCTGCGTGTCAGGTCGGTATCTGAGCACGTGCACAGAGGGACAGGCCACGCTGTCTGCAGCCGAATGGGGAGCTGGCAGTGGGTTGCAGCCTCCTTTCAAATACACACGCATCATTTCTGCTTGTGTTCAAAACTGCATAGGTTAACGTTAGGAAATGTGTAACAAGCTACAGTAGGATTGCTGGCTTCTGCAGTTCACGTGGAAGTGAAATGGAAGATTTGCTGGCATCTGCAAAGGTTTAAGCCCTGACTGAAGGAGGCTGATAGTGAAAACCGCTATTATTGTACAGTGCACGGTATAAAGAAATAAAAGGCCAGATTGTAGCTAGGCAAGTTTTTCTTTATTCCTTCAAAGCCAGCTACCCAGATTGTATGTATTACCAAGGGAAAGAGCAGGCTGCGTGCAGCTGCCGTGCCGTTTGCAGCTGGGTTTGTAGCCAGCACTCTGCAGGGAATACCCTGCAGAAGGTCTCCGCTTTGGACAGAGATCTCACCTTTCGAATCAAAGGGAAAACCCATTTGGCCAGCACAGCCTCTTGTGACAGACATTTTGCATGCCTGACAGCTGAAAAAGCATAGTTTTTCCCCGCGTCTGTCTTGCGATGGATCAGTTCCCTGATGCCATTCGCTGTGCTCAGCATCTGGGCTCGCTGCGGAGGGTGATGCAGAGCAGGCCTGGGAGGCGGATGGTGAGACACTTGTGAAACACTGCCACCAAATGTGAAAAATGGCCTTTCCGCAAGGCCGGGATTTGGGAGCAAGCTCGAATGTGTCCCTGTGAGCTTCAAGTGCTGTGGGCAGGTGGGCCCAGAGCTGCAGCTCTCCCTGCAGCCTGCCTCGGCGTAAGCCGCAGCCAGCTCGCAGCCCCGCAAGTGCAGAGGTCATCGTGGTGGCTGAGAGGGAGAAATGGCAAAAATGGTGTTCCTGTTACTGCCACCCTCGTGATGTTCAGGCTCTTGGTCCTTTTTGTTTCCCAGACTAGTGGGAAGTGTCGTTAAATCTATTAGTTTTCCTCAGGAAAACTCCTTAAAGGAAAAGATTTTTTTGTCTCATTTAATACACGTTCATATCATTTTACTGTACTTTGTATTAGGCTTAGCTTACAAAGTAAACTGGTCCATGTGCTAAACTCATGTAGTGTGGCTGTGCAAAATTCTCCGTACAGGCTAGGCTTTGTCCTCTAGGCCCCACTCCCGAGTGTTTCAGTAAGTCCAGTACGTGACCAAGACAGTGAATAGCTCAGTAATAACTCCTGTAAGACACAAAGTCGAACAGTCGGCAGCCTCCTGAAAGACTGATGCTAATGGCACGGCTGTCTTGTGGATAACGAAGGTTAGAAACAAGGAGGATAGGGACTCGGCGCCATTATGCGTATGCTGCAAGTCAGGGGCCTGTCTTGTCAGTGTCCTGGCTTGTCAACAGCAAACCGACAAACAGTAACGCGCTGGATATCGCATGCACACAGAAAAGTTTTATTCGTATTCTTTTCTTTCCAGTATGAATATTTTAAAATAATTACACTGGAGATTTCGTATTGTACTCTTACTAATAATATGATGATGTCATTCTGGGTGCAGCGGTGACAATACTAGAATGGCAACTTCGGTCTGTAAGTTCAATTAGATGATGATTTGTTTTCCAATCTATAAATTATGATTTAGTAAAAATTGAAGAAACTTAACATAAATATTAATTTGTAAACAACAAATCCTTAGCTGCTACAAACCTGCCTAAAGTTGTATCCATACAGGCCTGCTGAGAATAAGGGCTAAATAAGATGTTAGCATCCACTGGATTCATGCTCAGCGTGTGGCTGTTGGTCAACTTACGGGACTATAGATACCACTTATAAAATTTCCTCTCATTTCAGTGCAACCTGAATTGAAAAACTGTATGATTACAAAAATAAAAAATGTATATTAATGAAGAACATAAATGTTTTTAATAAACATATCTTTGGCGTTATATTAGTTTTTACAAGTAGAGGAAACAGTAAATTTTGTCATTGCAAAGAACTTGACAGGTAGTGTAATAATATTGCCGCATATTTTGTATATACTTGGGAAATATTAGGAAAAGCCAAGTGTCTTACTCTGTGAATTCAAGGCTGCAGTACTCAAAAATAATTTAAAAACTAGGAATCTAAAAATAAATGTCTTTCTTCTTGCCATCTGTGTGAATGCCATTTTTTGAAAAATTATAACCTTTACTTGACTAGGAAAGCTATCTCAGCGCCACGGCTGAATTTCACAGTGGTACTCAAGATAGTACGCCTTTGTGGGAAAGTAATTCCACATTTTTAAGGAGGAAGATGTAAACATATTGCAAAAGTTTCCTCTATTTTGAAACTTTCTAGTAATTTGAGAACTAAGCTTTGCATTTGAAATGAGTGACCCTTGCTGGATTCATCAGTGTTTCCTAGAATAGAAACAGATTTTGTAATGCTGTACGCTTGCATGTAATATACTGCATACTGAACTTCAGCTGTAGTTCCTGTAAATTATTAACAAGAAATCCATGAGAGAAAATATATAGAAATCATCTTCTGTAAATTGGTATCCTCAGACTGTTTTCAGTTGTTCCTTACCTTTTCCTTGACCTGTCTTAGTGCCAGTGATTTAACAGGCATGAAGGGCCAGATTCTCACAGTTTGGTTTCCATGGTTAAAGACAGTTTTTTAAAAGGATTCCTATTTAGGCAAGCTATGGAAGATAAAACTTTAATTTCGGGTTGATGTGTATGTATTGCATTACAGCCATTATTTCTATAGGCAAGCTTCTTGATTATTTTTTAGTCAGGATAGAGACTGTATCTTCTTACAGGTTAATGCGTTTATGGCACAATGGATATGTATGAAGGAGGGAAGGATGTATGCATAATCTTAAAAAAATTTGGATTTCTGGTCCTATTTTTTGCTGTTGTGTACTAAGTTTTTGGCCTCTCTGCACATGAATTGTCAACAGGAAACATTTGAGCTTTGAAGGTTGAGGCTGGGGCTACTGCAATTGTGCAATCTGTTCTCATAACAAAATCTCATCCACTTGCTCAGTCTTAAAGATCTCAGACTTCTTCCTTCCTTCCTTCCTTCCTCAGCAGGCAAGGAAATGTGTTTGAAATGATAAGTAGTATTCTTTGAGGAGATTTTTTTTCCTCAAATGAGACTGGTAATGTTCTTTAAGCCCTACAATTTTCAAATTGCTCCCGCAATTTATTCATTAGAAGTTCTGCTTGGTTTTTTGAACTTTTGCTCACCAGACTGCACCAGTTTTCTATTAAATAATTTAAATGTTATTTCAACAGAAAACACAGACAGTTGAATGGTTTGGATAGAAAATCTTGCGAAGAGTCAGTGTAATGCACTTAAGAAACTCTATAACAATAATCACTTTAATGAGCAATCAAATATTCATTCTTAAAGTCTCAAGCAGTTAAAAAAAATCTGCCATTTCGAGGGTGACATATCTCCTTTCTGTTTTGACATTCATCTGCATTAGTGTACACTTGTTAAACTTGTGTATCTAAATCCCGCTTGTCAGATATTCTGGAATCTACTTACACTTTCACCCAGGGCTCAAGTTGCACCACTCAAACCACTTAACACATTTCAAGTGCCTAAGTGCTAACAAAGTCTTCCCTCCATCACAGAAAGTGCTGCTATTATAGCTCCCCAAAAGTACTTTTAGGCATGCAATGGCCAATTAATAAACTTGAATGCTAATAATAATGAAATAAAGCTGCTAAAAGCAAGGTAGGGCTGAAAAGGGGTCTTTCATTAGAATTCACTTAAAACACTTACAATCCACTTTGCTCGCAGAAGTCGCCCCAGACAAACTACCCTGGCCACAGAGGATAATGTTTTCAAACCAACTTTACGATCTTAAACTTTTTTTTTCTCTTTTTGGATTTCTGAGTTTTTCATCCTTCTGTAGGTTTACCCTGGAGGTTATTTGTGTTTCTTACCTTCGTGAGATAAAAGGGGGTGTACCACATTTCAAAGCACTGAATTTGTTTTAAGGGAAAGAGGAGCAACCAATTTTCAGCCTTAGCACGGCTCTGCCTCTCTTCCGTAATGCCGGAGACAGGGTTTCCAGCTAGCATGTGCACACCCAAACTTTCCAGTCACTTTAGCACTGAGCATTAACAACTCTCAATATAATGGCAGCTGAGAGTGTTTATCTGCTGCAAGATGAAGCTGTTTGGACTGAATTCTGAAAATAGTTAATTCTGTAATTAAGCATTTGCTTGCAGTCCAGTGGCTTTAAAGACCCTCAGTGCTTAGCTCAGGAGTATGCTAAAGTGCTCTCCTGAACTAGAGCCAGAATTTGTACCCAAAACCCCTTGTTCCTCTTACCCCTAGGTTGTATATAGAAGTGTTCTCTGATTGACAGCATTGCACTAGTTTAATTATATTGCTAAGCATGCTGGTTGAACATACATAGTGGTCAAAAGGTTACGTACACCTGAAAGATGCCATCTCCTTTCCTCCAAGAAAAATAGTGCTGCCTTCGAAATGTACAGTAACCCGATATTGATTTGAATGAGTGCGTTAGACTTTCACAATACTTTTAATAGTGATGGGCAGGTTAGTTAACCTTCTTAGGAGCTTGCCAATGCCAGTGATGATTAGGAGGGATATGTGTAACACAGTAATGAAAGGTGGATTAAAAGGTTTGCTTAACACCTGAATTCAGTGACCTTAAGATGTGCCTGCTAAAAATGTGATTATCTTTCCTTCCAATTTGTGCTTATACGTGGAGTTTTATTATGTGTTTGATTTTGCATTTGGAACGTATCTTATTTGCACTATGGCTAGAATCCCTGTCAGTGAAAACGCCAGGTCAGAAACAGTATGAAGGGACAAGATATACAATCCTTTCCATTATTCATAAATGCAGCATACATGGGACCTAAACCAACACGCCACTTAAGAAATGAGAGATTTACATGGATGACCCGATTCATTAATTGTTCAGAACGTCTGAATATATTTATCCCAGAGGGGCTAAGTCAAGATTTAATGTTTTGTCTCATTTTATTTCATGTCATTATTATGTGTTCTGCCTCTCCTTTGGAACATAAATTGCTGTCAGTAAATTAATAATTCGCGTTGAGACACCCCAGTGTATGAATCCAGTCTTTCACCAGTACAGCTGGATTATTTGCATTGGTGCTAAAAACTGATATGAAACAGAAATGAAGGCGTGGTAAATCTGATTAAGAATTTCTTTATGGAAGTTTATGCTTATGCTACTAAAACTCCCATATGTCTGTAAAAATTGTCATAAAAACAGCTTGGAAAATAACTTTTGTAAGGACTGCTTGCGTATTTAACTTCAAACACCTCTGTTTCTCATATTTAAAAGGTATTTAAAAGACGGGTAGATGCAGTGCTTGAGGACATGGTTTAGTGGTGGACTTGGTGGTGGTAGGTTAACGGTTGGACCTGATGATCCTAAGGGTCTTTTCCAACCTTAACAATTCTATGATTCTATGATTTTTCCCTTAGTAGTAACTGCCGTATAAGCAACATATTGTTCATTGCGTATATTCTTAAGGTCTCACTGTAAACCATAATTAGTGGGGAAATTCTGAATTTAAGCTAATTCTCATGCTTAGCTTAAGTAAGAGTTCCCTTTTATTTCCATTGGATAGACACCAAGACATTTTAGGTATTCACCACATCAAATGAGAAAAGAATTGAGCACTGATGGTGCTTTTAGCCTCTCTCTTCAAGTAAATGATGTTCCAGAGATGTTACTTAGCCTTAGCGGTTTTGGTCTAGGTGTAAGATTATGAGTATATTTTTAAAGGTTGTTTAGTTCAACTTTATTGACTTATTGGGGTCTTTTGGAAGAGTAAAGTGCTGCTCAGCAAAAATACCAAAATGGTGTGCATAATAATGACTTGCTAGCTCCCTTCTGAAGGTTTAATCCAAACTCCATTCCGGTGATGAAATTTTTAAAAAGTTATTTACCCGATTGATAGCTAGACGTCGTGTGCATATGAACTCTGCGGTAGTTGCTTTCGATTATAGTGAGAAGTTGGCATCATCAGTTAGTCTATTGGATAGAAATATGTTTTGAAAATCTGGGTTGGGGAAAATGTAGTTGATGTAGCATAACCTGCTTTTATCATTCACAGAAGCAATTTAGATGTTATTATAAGGTAGTTATTGCAGTTCTGAGCTATATTTTCATACAGCACTTGTCCCAGCGGTGGATCTAGAGACTGCTAAAAGTGGCCTGAGGAGCATGTGCAGTGATTCTTTGGGACCTTCTCTTCAGAGAGAAAGTAGAAGCTTCAGCCTGATCCTGACCCAGCTTTCATCCAGTTCAGTTCAACCTCAGATCCCTGAGGTTGAATTTGGAGCGGAATTTGGTGCTCCCCTTTGAACAAAGAAAAAAGAATTGGATGGGTTTGGGTTTGGGGAACAGCAGTGCTCTTTTTTTCTTTTTCTTCAACTTACAAAAGACCCACCAAAAAGGCCAAGACCCATTTCAGCTTGATTATAAAAGTGGAAGCTCTTCTGGTTAGGTATTGTTAACAGATCACACGTGTTGACTTGTGAGACGGTCCTTCTCTGAACAAGCCATGAGATGAAACTGTTAAGGATGAGATGTAACCAGCTCTGGGCAGCAGGCAGCCTTCCAGAGCCACCACATCCCCAGTCTCGTACTGCTTCTATTTACTGCTTCACTTTTGGTAGGGATGAGCAGGGAGTTTAATTCCCATGTTTCTTCCTGCATTAACTTATTGTTAAATTTTGAGATATCAGTGTTCTTGCCTGATAACACAATGCTGAATAGAAGTTATATTTTCAGTTGGCAGTCACAGAAATGTACTTACTGTTTAAAAAAATATAGGTAGCTCCATTGCTGTTCAGTGCAGTGACCCAGCAGCGGTGGGAACAAGGCAGAAGTAGATGGGACTGTTGTTTGAAGGTTAAGTGCCAGCCTTCACTGTGTCGTCTGTTGTTCTTACAGACTTTTGTATGGAATGAAAGCTGTCTGCTTGTGAGCAAGTAGAACAAATGCTGCGTGAATTTAATTCATTCTGAAAAGCATATATAGTAACACACATTTGTTTACTTCATGCTGTGGAATGGGGCCTTTAAGTCTGTTTCTAATTTATTCCAACTTAGAAATATGAGGTAAATGCAGAAATCATGCATTAATAAAATCTCTTTATGTTCCCAGCTGGCATGAGAAGTAACAGTTGTGGTTCACTGAAAATGACTTTGGGCCAACACTTTTGATGTGATTTTGGGTTTTATTTTCAGCCATGCAAGAACTCTCCTGCGATGCTTTCTTTTTAGTGTTTTATGAGCAGTTAGTGTTTTTGTGTGTCACTGAAGAATGAGTAAAGAAAAAACTTCATATTTTCTTTTTCTGTGTGTGTTTTTTTTTTTTTTTTGTCAGAAAAGAGCATTAGAAAAGCCAGGTCTATCCAATGTTTATCACCAGCAGAAAAGCTGGTTAAAAAAAAAAAATGAAAGCACACATTTGCAAGTAGTTATTTACAGAGCAGGCAGTGTTAGTGAATTATTTGGTTCTATCAGCAAAATTTAGCAGTTAAGAAATAGCTTTTATTTCTGAGATCCTTACTTTTGTGTTGAACATCAGCCTTGTTTCTGTGTACCATTTTCCCCTTCATTGCCACTCTCTCCTTAGCATGTGTATCCTTCCACTTCTTTTTTCTCCATCTTTTTTCTCTGTGCCATTTCCTGCTTTGTAGCATTGCCTAGCATCTTTATTTCTCCACTTTTTAAATCATGCCTCTTCTGAAACCTGCCTGTACCATGAATTCCAGCAGTTCTGTGACTACCCTATTTGCAAATTGACATTGCCAAAAAGAAAGATCTGCTTTAAGCTGTAACTCGACAGCGTTTCATGTATTTGTATTTTTAACAGAAACTATTATGCCTTGTCAATTTGTACCACATTTTGCGAATGAACTTGTTCGTATTGTGGAATACAGAAGAGGTGCACAATTAGTATGCAAATTGACCTCTGAAATATGAAAATGTACAAGACCAGAGTCTCATTTTCAAGAAATTGTCATATTTCCAGGGGAAATACAGAACATTAGCCAGGAAAAGAGACAGTTCCATACTAAAGAGAGAATATTATCTAGCAATTAAAACGTTCAATAGTTTTTTACTTCAACGTGATATACAGGTTGGGGTTTTTTGCATATGGTAGAGCAAGATATTTGTTAGAAAGTCTGTTTTGCTTAATCTTGTTGTTCCTTAAATAAATGATGTTGTCATTTTCTTCTGTATTGTTAGAACACTGACGCAGGCACTTAGTACATCCCCCATCAAAAGCTCTTCAGAGGCACAAGGTGAAGTCCATTGACTTCGGCTAGGTGTGACTTGTTTTTTTCCGTCCTGACAGAGGAAGCTTTTGTGAATTAGCATCTCCATTGCCACCCTTATAACCGCCGAGCCTGAGCCTATGTAGCTAATGATAGGGTAGTCCTTCCTAAAGCAATTCTCAAACTTACTGTAATACTCATCTCTGAAGTCAGAGCCATTCTGGAGTCAAGAGTTGTTGGGTCCCCAAGCATTTCATTCTGCTGCTGCAGCCATTAATGCCATGGATAGTTATTTGTCTTACTGACTGTCAAGTTAACCATCGTTATTTGAAAACATTGTCTGACTTGAGCTGTATGATCTGTAGTATCTTAAATATCTGTCTACAATCCTTTTGCGCTATTTAACTTGAAAATGCAATCCGTATATCAAAATTGGACTTCTTATGGGGCGATCAGTGAATCATGCTTCTGTTGTACTTCAACATATCATGACAGAGGGCAGGATTTTAAAAATAGTGCAGGATTGGTCTACCTTTGCTGTCAATGATGAAACACCCCTTTTTTTTTTTCAAGCGCTTCCGAAAATGCCACACATATGAGCCAATACTGTTAATGAATGCCAGCAAGTTCCACCCAGAATAGTTATTCCTTGTGCTATTTTATTATTGGGTGCACTAAGGGAGACCTTTTTCCCCAGCAAAGGAAATTCCAATACATATAAGTTGAAGTCTTTTGGGAAAATGATTTGCTGGGGAAAAAAAACTTCTCATATTCAATAAATATGCACTGCATTTAATTCTCATTCAGCAAAATAACATAAGAAGTTTTTCTTTCTTGCTTTTATATGGAATGACATTTGTCTACCTAACAACATTTTAAAATATCGCTTGAATTCTGCAAACATTTCTCACTGTTCAATAAGGCTGGAACTTTTCTTATGTGTTGATTGCAGTTCTTTCCAGCTTTACTCCAGACTTCTCACACAACCTTGGCAAGTGGCTTTATCTTTCTCTATCATAAATTTCCCATATGTAAAATGAATAGAATAATTCTTACCCCACAGGGATCTTTCTGGCTTAGTTCATTAATGTGTATAAAGCACTAAATAGAAAAAGGCACTACAGAAGTTTAGAATATCACTATTGAGATAGCTCTAAGTCTACAGGCATTCAGTTATTACAGACCAGAGGATGATAGGATTCACATCAAAGCCACAGTGCAAATTTGTATAAATGCGGTCTACATCTGGAGTGAGAACCAATTCATACGTTACGTTCCCTGAAGAAATATTTACTCAGCTGCAGAACATGTATTGTTTTAGCGAACATCAAAAATGATGGAAGTTTAAGACACTCTACTGGCAGTAACCTAATTAACTCACTCTTGATCAAATATTTCAGATGCTAGAATCAAAATCTGCAGTCCCAGCTGAAGACAATACGCTGGGAAATAACATAGGGTCAGTTCTTGGACTAGTGTTAAATAGCACAGATTTGTTGATTTTGGTGGAGCTACACTGATTAACTGCAGATGAGGGTCTGGCCTGCACTGTTTCAGCTGGAAGCTAAAAGAGAGTTGGACTTTTAAAAAAACAAGGGTATTGTATAGTTGAGCTAAGTCTTTAAAGTTAGAAATGTTGAACTTTTCATTGGCACCGAGTTTTGCAGAACGCACTGTCCTGGAGGAGAAATTCTGGTTGTGAAGTACTGTGTCTGTCATTTTGTCCTATAGGTTAATTAGACTTGGAATATATCTAGCAGAGTATGCTGTTAATTACACTCTCGATTTTTTCATGTTCAATGTATACTGTGGGTTTTAATGCTTTAGTTGCTTGCTTTTCTTTTAACAAATTTAGCATAACATGCTATCAATTATTGAGTGCATTACGTTTATCTTGCAAGATACACTTAATCTAATGCTAAACTATGCCAGAAGCTGATTCGATTGAGAGGGAAAATCTGCAAAATCCAGCCACAGCATCTTGGTTTCTGATGGGGATCCCTGATGTCTCAGGCTCCTTGACAGTGAACTTGACAAACCAAAGCAGAAAGAGGACAAAATCCTGGATATAGGTCAAGAATTTCTAACACTTAAATGCTTTTAAAAAATTGCTCCAAATGACTTTATTTTTTTAAACAGCACTTGTTCGAAATGTTGGTTAGGGAGTAATCACCATGGATGATTTAGGAAGCAGCTCTGAGAGTGCTCAACACAGATGAAACTTCCCGTCATTGTAAAAGCTGAGTCATGGCTTCATAACTTATTTGCTCACTTAGCATTCAGTGTGAAAGCCTCAAACGTCGACTCCAAACTTTTAAACCTTCTGGACCTTTGTTTGTCAGAACATAAGAGCTTCAGAAATATCAATAGCACATTTTGATTGTTTCATTGTGTTGGACTGCCATCTCTCATCTCCCTGATGCGGTCTTTGGCTGTTCTTCCTTATTCAGGTTATTGATTTGTTTGTGCAACCGTGATATTTTATAGTATTACTTCACGCTATAAAAGGACTTTATATCTCTTGAATATTAAGTGATTTACTCCAAACTCAATCGAATTGGTGTTATGAGAGTTTGCAGATAAAGAGATGGATGCTTAAGGACTGTTTTCCCCAGGAATGATTTAGTGGCAGAATCCAGGACTCTCCTGGCTGAGGGCTCTGAATCGCATGCTTTGTTGATTTTCATTGTTTCACATGCTCCCCGTCCAGCATTTTGGTTTGTTTTTTTCACTTTTGCATTTCATTATGTATTTGCTGACTAGAAGGGGTGCTGAGAAAACACCTCAGCATTTTCTGTTTTCTGTTATTTTGTGATGTAATAATATTCCTCACGTGTCTTCCAGACACCTCCTTACTGCTCTCTTCCTTTCTAAAGAAGAAACGACTAGGGACTTTTAACAGCTACAAAAGTGTCCCTTAGACAAAGGTGTTAATAGTGCATTTCATTCCTTTTTTCTTGTAAAGTATACTCAGGAATGTGGACCAGCTAGTAAAATAAACAACCCTTGTGTACTTCGCCTTAGGATGTGATAACATCAAAGGGTAATTTATGGTTCTGTTTGCCAGGTGTCAGTTTGTTCACAGGGCTAATTGAAGTTGTATGGGAATATATACTGGTTCAACAGTGGAAGGATCAATGAATTGATTTATTGTAAATTGCTCTCAACAATTTAGCCTTTTGCAGCACTTAGCAGGCAGAGTTTATGTGTAGTGGTGCATGAATGAGCACTGGAGATTCACACCGGCTAGTTATGCTGCTAATTCAGTGTTTTAAAACAGATTCTGCTTTTGAGGTGATCTTTTCATATTTCTTGGCTATCAGGATTCAGATATGGCATAGAAATCGGTAAAATGGAGAATGCGGTGGCTTATGCTGTTGCGGTACCATTCCCGTTGGCCCTCCAGGCCTGGAGAAAAGACTTCGCATGCAAAAGAAGTGTGGCTTTTTTCTACTACGGAGTGCCTCAGTTTTTACTTTTGTTGTGGCAGTAGGCATGGGAACAGGCAAATTAAGAGGTTTGCTTGGTTTCAAGCCTCCCATTCTTCCCCTGTGGCCACAGTGCTGTTCAGTGCCGATGCAAAGGGCCATATTCACCAGCGGTGCAATGTGGGCACCCTACACCGCCGTGTGTGGTGGGTGTGCAGGGGGTTGTAACGGGGGATTGCTGCCCCATCTGCCCGGTGCTGCTGTGTAGGAAACTGCGGGGTTGGGTACGATGGCCCAAAGAGAAGAACATAGGACTGACCTCCTTGTGTCCACCACGGGCCACAGAGTTGGCTGTTGGCATCTCAGCGAAGGTGGTGGGAAGATGGGGCTGTTCCCAGGACTGCTGCCATTCATGGCAATGGCCACACCATGGCAATCGCCACACGATCCCAAGACTGGGCTGTTCGCAGCTGAGTTTTCCTGTGCTGAGCTTGCTCTGGTGCCTCAGTTTATATTTAACACATCTACATACACAGGCTGGCTGTGAGTATACTTGCAACCAGAGGTGTGTGCATGTGTGAACATGACAGGCTTTCCCCTATTTTAAGAATACTTAGATGCACATAAATTATGTATTTCTTCTAATTGATGCATCATTTAATGTGTCTTTTCAATATTTACTATGTATTAATCTGTTGTTTTAATGCATTTCCAATCAACATATCTTCTGCAGTTGGTCTCCGGTGGCTACTCTGTGCATAAGCAATTATCACATTTCCTGGAATGAAATAATTATTGAAATATATTTCTCTTAATGCCTGCCTTTCCCTTCAGACCTTTTTTTCAGCTGCACCAACAGTAGGATCTGTTATTAGACCAAAACATATTGACCTTCTTGTCATTGTGTTTTTGCATCTCCCTCCCTGATTACACCTAAGCACTACAGCTGGATATCCATATTCATGTTGCTCTACTAGAGAAAAAGTAGTCCACCTGCATAGACTTAGCAGTACATTCCCACCCGAAAAAGAGCGCTTTACCCCATCCATCCAACTGGGAGCATACTTTCCAAGCCAGGATTACAGTGACACACGCTGCAGTGTTGTTCTGGGTATGTCATTTTAACATCCTGGGATGAATGCAGTGTGAAAGGAAAACTCAGAGAACAGAATCTGGAAGAATTAAAGGAAACAAACAGCCTATAATTCAAAGGAAATGAAGATTTGAAGAGATGAGGTGATATATATGGCCACACAATGAGCAGAAAGAGAGGTTTGAAAT
The DNA here is from genome assembly GCA_020745775.1 of Theristicus caerulescens. Classification (NCBI taxonomy): domain Eukaryota; kingdom Metazoa; phylum Chordata; class Aves; order Pelecaniformes; family Threskiornithidae; genus Theristicus; species Theristicus caerulescens. The sequence continues at coordinate 119,597,675 of CM036561.1, read as the reverse complement.
GTTACATTAGGCCAACAGAATTTAATTAACGATACAAGGAATGGATCATCCTGATAAGCTGTTCAGAGTATAAAATAAATAATGAAGTGCCTGTAATTAAAAATATGTTCAAAATTAACTGACCTGCATTTCTGATGCATTTCTTACCCTTGCACTAAGCGTGAACTATTCTGTCCCTTTGCAATGTGCCTGTTAAAAGCTCTTCATGCCAGGAGAGGAGGCAGAAAAACAAAAGCCTGGCTGCCCTAGGGAAAGTTCCCCCTAACTTTTGGGAAGTGGGAGCGTGTTTGCTCCATTCTGGAACTGGCGAGATGAGCACAAACTGGGGACTTGGGAGTCTGCCGGAGAAAGGACTGACGTTTCCCATGTTTCTCCTGATGTAGTGGGGTGAAGCCATGGAGGCGTGACAGCTGCTTCTCTGCTGACTGTAAAAAATTGGTGTAGACCAGGGGTGGAAAGAAAAGCCAATTCTGCTCCATCAGAAAAATCCCTGTAGAGCTCAGAGTGCAAAGCCTGGCTACCTCTGTTGGTTTATGTCTAGAGCTTCAAGTGTATTGGCAAAGTTTTCAAATGTCCCCGAGTGATTTAGTGTATAAACCCTGCCGAAAGCGAGTGGAGCCGAAGGGCTAAGGTTGCTTGGGCAGTTCTGAAAATGTTATCCTGTAACATTATCCTCAAAGATCAAAACACCAAATTGGATACACTAGCTTAAATGAAATTACCACTGCGTGCCAATCTTTTATCAGTCACTTTGCTCCAGGGCATCATCTGTTGTGGTCAGAAGAAATCTTTCGTATTTTCCCATGCTGTAAATTGTACAGTAAGGGTCAAAATCTGGTCTAGGGCTCAGCGCTATCTTGGTTTCAGCTGAGTTGATTAGTATGTGAATTAATCTTGCTAGCAGCAAAATTTAATCTAACTTGTTTTGAAGCATCTGGCACTGACAAGGATACTGGACCCTCAGTCTGTTCTAACATAGCAGTTCCTGTGTTTCAGAACTGAAGTGAAGTTAACATACTTTGGATGGGAGCCCACAGTCAATGGCCATCTATTAGCAAGATTGCTGCTAAATGCAAAAATGCGTTAGTTCAAAAATTGGTTTGAACTAAACTTGGGGCGTTTAAGAATTCAGAGTTTGGGATTTCACTACCATTAACTCATACACATATGCCTAACTGCAAAGCCACGTTTAGGTGTGTCTTGGGAGATTTCCTGCTGCACAAAGCTCTGCAAATACGACCTGAAACAAGCAAAAAGCCTTAATTCTGAGTTTATTAGCTTGTGGTACCTTGCCTTCCATCTTGCATTTACCAACATTGCCCTTTGTCTTCCATCTCTACTCCAAACCTGCAGTCCATAAGAGAGAGAAAATTCCTCCCCCTTTTCCTCAGCGGTCCGGCAGAGTGGAGGAGGTGGGAGTGGAAAGCCCTGTGGCTGGTTGGCCAGATCAGAAAATACAACGTGCAGCCCCTTGGGCTCCCTTGTATTTGGACAGGAGGGATTATAATGCAGGATGGCTTTCTTTATTTGCTATTGAAAATGGTCTTTAGCATATATAAATAAGTAGTATTTCTCCTTGCCATCTTAGTTGTTCTTTTCTGTTCTTTCAGCTGCTGTATTTTCTTTTTCATCTCTCTTTTGATCTATATTTATTTTCCTTTTGGCCCTCTCACTCCTTTGAAATGGGTGGCAAGCATTTCATTTTGATGCGCCCTCCTTCTGTCCTCCTGCGGGTGGTACTTTTGGGGAAGGGAAGCGGAAGGGAAGGAAATCCTTCCTGGATGCCCTTGCACAGAAGGCACAGGCCGGAAGGGAGCTGCATCCTGTCCCCAGCCACCAGCTCTGTAGATTAGGCCTTATACATCCCTCTCCTCCGGCAAAAGCTGCCGCTGCAGAGTATCTATGGCATGGAGGCGCTGCCTTTATTTCCCCGAGCACATGCAGTGTCCAGCCATGGCTGGACAGGCTGAGCATGGGGAAAAATGGTCCCTGTCGTTGCAACGCTTACAGTAATTTTTACTTAACTACAGGGGACCCTTTATTACTATTTACACTCATTTTGAAGAGAGTTTGGGTTTTTTTTCTTTACATTGGCTGCTATCATGTACAGCTATTTATCAGGTATGGATGCATACTCTTACTGTATTAATGTGTTTGCACCTAAGTTAATTAAGCGTGACTTTCCTTAGTGTTTCTATAGGAAATGAACAAACCAGATTTTTTCCTTTTTGCATGAATTTTACACCTGAAAGGGAAGTGCTGAATCAGAATCTACTGCAGTAAGAATAGTTTATAGCAGCAAAGCAGAAATATCCCATATAAATATAGCTAACAACTGCCTCATATATCTGTAGAACTTTAGAAGGGTTCAGCTGATGTTTTATTTAGTAACGACATGATGAAAAAGCTTATAGAACATTAATAATGCTGAACACTTGGGCCCTGTAAAATGTCTCAGACTACTTGTCTTGAAAAGTGGACTTTTCAAACTGTTTTTGAGAACAACAAACTCCTTTTTTAATGAAGTTAAAGGGAATACCTGAGATAAGAACGGTAAAATATAGTGTACCCGTTATTGTATACGCCAGTCGTCTCCCTTGCCTGCAGTGTTGAGCACTGAGAAGCTGCGTGCACGTGGGTGCAGGAGCGGGTGCCCATGCAGAGACCTTCGCCATCCTTCATTGTTGTTTCATAGCAAGCGAAGAGGTTTCTTGGTTCGTGCCCGACACCTGAGCTGCAGTGTCTGCACCCTTGCTTTTGCGTACGTGTGATACCACCTTCAGAAAAAGCTGCACAGGCCTTCTATGAAGTTTTATTCTGGATATTATAGAGCAGTTAAATGCTGCCTTTTGTAAATATGCATTAGATATGTTTGTGTTTTCCAATTTATTATGTTAGGTAGGGAATATCAAGTCCGCATTTTAAAAGCAGTTATCCCTTTCTCTGAATGCATTTGTCTTAATATCCTCAAAAAGAAAAACAATCGGATTAACTACCTTGTTTCCTGCACGATGCTGGGGATGTGTTTTAGTGACATTGTTTGGTATTTAATTAAAATAAACATAGAGAGGAGAGATTCTCCCTAAGGAAAGAAGTTGACTAATTGAGGCTTCTCTACATTAATTCAGAGCATTAAAGCATTAATGCTTTTATAAAACTGTCCTTTTGACCTGCGTAGGTTTGGGTAAAATTAGAAGCTGCTGTCAACAGCTCTAATTTGTCCATATAGAAAAAATTGCGAGTGTTTCCGTAATGCTCCATTTTAAATGGCTTATGGTGCTGCTCAAAAAGTCTGTGTGAAATAAAGTTACGGGGTTAAAGTATTGTGCTGCAGGTGTTTCACTTAGAAATGGTTAGTGCTGGGAGTGGTAGGTTACTGTGCTCGGGTGAGCAGCTGTAAATTGTTAACTTGCATTAACTTGGTCACCTCTCTTTGCTTCTAGCCTAAATTTTCAAATGTAAAATCCCAGCCTCGGCAAAAAGGATCGTGTTTTATGACTGAAAAGAACTCGGTAGTAAATCATCTCTTGCCTGTCAGCCTCCTCCCACCTGCAGAGGATGCTTTCAGCAGGACACAACGATGCTCTCTGAGGTCCCCAAGTTCTCCGAGGACATCTCTCTGCCTCACCTCAGCCCCCTGCCAGCTTTTCACACGCTGGCTGTGAACCTTGAGCTGCCCTCTGCTCCTGCTAACCAAGGGGAGAGGGCACTCGATGCTCTTTAGGGCCGGCATTTGGGATTCCTCTCTTAGCTCTCCCTTCTGACCTTGGCAGGACTCATGATGCAAAGCCAGGCTAGAGCTAGTCCGCATGGATATCTAAAAGGGTCTTTATCCACTCTTCATGTGTATCTATATTTCTAACAGTCTCTCACATGTAGGCTATAAACAATTTTCCTTGATCCATTTTGCGTAGGATTTTTGTTGCACTGTGGCTTTAAGAACTTCCATTTGTTTTGATTCTCCTGTTTTTAAATACATTTCATTTTTTTTTTCAGACTAATGCATACACATTTAAGTATTTTTTATGTACTGAAGATTTCCCCAAATGTGAAAAGTGTTTCCCTTATGAAAAATTACTGTAAAATTTAAGAGGTAATGATAATATTTCTGTGGAGGTTTTTTTTAAAAAATGAAGGACACAGTGTTATGCCCATGGGATAGAAATCATAAGATGGTTCAAAAATATATAAAAAGCTTGTCATTCTCTGATAAATTCTTCAGCTTTTCAGACTATTTTCCTGTTCAACTCAATTAGTTTCAGCTAAAGGCATGTAGAGGCATTTTCCTTATAGGAATTGATGAGACTATTTATCCGGTAATTCCTATTATTATGTTGTAATTATACACAATGATTAATTTTTCATGCAGAAAGCTTAACTATTTTTCCTAAAACGCATCTGATGATTTTTATCGTAGTACAACACTTCTAGAAAAGCCCAATACAAGTGAGTAATAATGAAATATATGGTTTCTGTGGACATTTACTAGACCTGTGCAGTCGCTATTCTGGAAAACAACCAGATTTAATGGTGAATATGTCACTTCTGAATGATGCTTCTTGTAAAGAAGATACCTCATTTCATAGTATCAGTTGGTCAGACTCTTCCTACTCTTGGTACACGAGTGCTCCTCATCAGTGCAGTGTCTGAGAATCATCCTATTGGTTTTTGAATGTGCTTCCACTTTTGAAAGTTAAGAAAATATAATAATATCTTTTTTTTTTTTGGTAGGAGCTAAGAAACACTGATTCCCACTTTCTTTTAATTCTGAAGTAATGATCAACAAATACAGATGTTGCTGGCTTTTTATTTCAGTTTTCTAAGTTATCCTATTTACAGTAATTGCAGTCCTTCTGGAGACTTTAGATGGCTTTTGTCTTTTGTTTTGTATTTAAAGAAATTGATGATAAATGACCTTTAGATCCTTTGGCACTAATGTATTCCAGTTCTAATGAGCTGCTAAAGGAATAATAAGTGCAGTAAACTGTGTTTGTCACCACTAACGAGGATAGAGAGGGCTCACTTTTGAGAGAAGTTGAACTAATTGACTTAAAAATAGTAGAATGGTCCCTGTGGGTGGCAGGCTACAGGCAATCTTTTTTCTTACTTAAAGCAGAACTTTTAATATGTTTGCACTACTGCATGTGCATAATCTGCCCTTTGCATTAATTATTGGTTCTGTAGCAGCTTTAGAAGAGGGTGCTGAAAGTAATGGCAATCTTCCAGTTAACGCCTTTGAGACATTGCTTGATTTCAAGATTAAAGAAACTCCATGCCAGTAGAATTTCTAATAACTGTTAGCCTATCCAAATATTACTATTTCTGTATTGAAGACGAATGGATTGCAACCTTGGTCCCTATGACTTGAATGGAGCGCTGTGCCAGTTTAGATCGATTTAAGATCTGTCGCATCCTTTTAGTTTTGCTTTGTTCTTTTGCATTGTGGAAGCAATGTTAATTTACATCATTTATGCTCTATTAAGTTGAAATGCTATATATGTTCTTGTACTCTTGTGTTTGTAGCAGAGGACAAAAAGGCAGGCAATTTGACTTTTAACCTTAACCTGGTTCCCTGCTTACAGTTCTGTGGCTCTGTTGTCCTGCTCTGTGTGTGCGTTTGCTTATATATAAATAAGATACATGCCTATTCAGGCTGATGTGACAACTGAAAATGCACTTTGACATCTTTAAACAGAAGTTGCCAGTGTAGTTTAAAGTATTATCAGTTTCCAGCTCAGGGACCCATTCCCAAAGTGAGAAATCTGCGCTGCGAATTTCGGAATTGTGCCAAGCAATTGTACCGAAAGGATTATACAAGCCACACCAGTTAAGCAGTAAAATCTAGTGAATTTGTGAGTTTCTGCTACATGGAGTCAGACCTGAACAGAATAGGAGTTAGCCTGCTTTCTCAGCCTGCAGTGAGTTACCAAACTAGAGGTAGCTCACGTTCTGCACTACCCAACTGTTGCGTCGGAATAGTGCGTTTTACAGATTAGCTAGAATAAATATCAATAAATATCATTACAGAAATATGCTGATTTGCTACATTTAAATACTGAATTTCTGAGTACCTATTCACAGGATGCTGAGTGTCATAAAGTCTCCAGAAATCCCTGGGCTGCAGTTAGTAGCTCGCAGCCGGTACTGGTTGCTGATTGCTTCTTGCAAAACTCCAAGGCAGGTTGCCTGCAGTGGTGTAGAAATCTAGACACCGAAGGGAAGGTAGGAGGAGAGAGGATGCTGACTGTATAGCAGTCAGGATTTTAATCTGGAATTATCCTGAATCACAACTATCAGATGTTCTTTTTATTAGTAGACTGTTTTTACTGTTAACTCAGCAAATTATCTAGCTAGGCAGGGTCTTTTGGCCTGTGTGTTTAGAAGTGTAAAATCATAATACACGTTTCTGAAGCCAGACTTATGAAGTTTCCTAAAACTCTGAATTTGGCCTGCATGGTTCCAATCAGAGCGGTTCTAGCAGTTCCCTTTCCTTTGCCTTACGTCAGTCCAGGGTGATGGGGGATACGTCTTAGAGGCAGTATGCAGGAGGAATATACACAAGCCTGCTTGTCTGTTAACCAAATTTAAGTGCATACCTCCCAAGTACCTCTTTGAAATATTACTCTCAATTTAGCTCTTTGCTGCAGGTGTCAAGCAACAAATTTCAGATCCCGCTTGTGCTGACATTTGCTCTTGGGGAGAAGGAAATTAGATTTCTACTAGTCTGAAACCAGAAACAAATGTTAGAACTGAGAGCAGTTTGTTTGAGCTGTAAGTTATAAGACTGCAAAAATAATGAATTTGGTAGCTGAAGCTGCTTTTTGCCCTTCTATGCAGGAAAGCTGAAATGATTCTTTCTTTATTCTTGGGTTTTCTTTTTTTTCTTTCTTTCTAATGTGTGAGATAAAAGGAGGGACTTTCTGATTGTAATTCCACACTTCAGAATCACCTGGTCTTTTCACATTCACATCCGGCTGACGCTGGAGCAGATTCTCCTTCCTTTCCATGCAGCTCAGCACAGAGGCTGAGGAAAAGCCTTTCCCTGGTTTGCATGGCCAAAGCGCGTGACAGGTTGGGGCCGTTTTGGTGCCCGAAGAGAGGCAAAGAAACCATGCTTACGCAGAGAAGCTGCCCCATCAAATGGGGAAATAGGGGCAGTGCGGGTCACATTGGTGAGTCCCCGGCCTGTGGAGCAAGGTGCTTTCAGGGAACTGTGCGTGACCCAGTCCCTCACAAATGCATCCCCATGCAGAAAGAGAGAGGTTCAAAGCACCCCGGGACTCCCGCTCTCATGGCAATTTTCTCCTCTCCTGCACTTGGAAAAGTTCAGCTGAACTAAGCGAAGGAAGCCATGAGCAAGCCAAGCTCCTCGCTGGGGCCAGTAAGAGCATCTCACAGGGGTCCTCTGTATATGCCAGAGCTGCACTGTGTGCGTTAGCAAGGATTGGGACTATAACAGCTCTTTGCTGTGTTTATTGATGTTCCTAGTTTATTTATCGAGCCATCTGCCAGGTATGGCATAAAGATTTTGACAACAATATGTTATGAATTACAAGTTCTCTTCCTTCGATCACGTCCAAAACAAAGCTATAGCTGTCTAAAAACAGAGGAGTGGGAGGAATAGGTCCTGCTTTTATTTCATGGAAAAGAAAAAGGAGTGAAAAAAATATTAGAGAAAATGTTAGAAACCCCTGTCTCATCTGCACGCCGGTCCTTTAAAGCAGTGTTAAGTTTCATAATTACTGTTTGTTCTCTGAGAATAATTGTCCCACCCAGCTTGTACTTGTCAGGTTGGAATTAGTCTACAATTCGTTGAATGTTAAAGGGTAAGTTTAGTCCCAAGGATGGCGGTTTTTTGTCTGTTATCTGACCTACAGGGGTACATAAGTCAGAAATCTTGTTAGCGTATAGGTAACAACACTTTCTTCTCATCACCTCATCCTAGGGGCTGATTTTCATAAATACACATTTCTGCCAGGAGATTTAAAGACCCTGTTCTTCTTCTCCCACTGAAATTCATTATAGTATATTTTCAGTAAAATACACAGCATAATATATGTTTTGTTTTTTCAGTAGTTACTGTAATTAGTCCCCAGCCACAGGCTCAGAGCAGACGATTAGAGAGAGCATAAGTAACAAATCTTTAAATATTCTTTAACTGCTGGGAGAAGGCTTTTCTTTGTTTTCTGACAGACATTTCTGTGGTACCAAATGATGACAGAATTTGCTGGACTTAGCCAGTGAACAAATTTGACATGTCTCTTCAGAGATGCTGCCCTGGATATTGGTTCTGCTGTTTCTGTTTGCAAATCCTGCAGCAGTATCATTTTTTGAGACTGTCAAAAAGCAGTGCTTTGACTCTTGAACTTAAATATATCTTTAGAAATAACTGATCTCTGCTGGAGCTTTCCTTTTTTTTGGTCAACAAAAGCTAGAACTTAAAAACCAAACAGACAAACAAGAAAAAACCAAACAACAACAAACCCCACCAGCATCCTTTAACCAATTTGGATTTGGTATTATGGCTCGTAATCGGCATTGGAGGCTGATGTCTGCATCCTCACACGGTGACTGGCTTAGCCTTTATCATCCATGGATTTCCTGGAATATATGGGACAAACAGGGAAATGTAATACCAATAAGTAGAGAGACTTTTTTTTTTTTTTTTTCTTCCCTCTGCCTAATTTGTTTTTATGGACTAAGATCTGTTGTGGAATCTGGTTCATGACTGCCATCAAAATCTCCAGCAGCTTAGGAAAAATAATCAAAAGCATTGAAGGAAGCAGCTTGTTTAGTACCAGAGCTTCTGAGAGCGCATCAGATAGGTGTTTCAAAATAATTAAGACTCTTTTGAATATCTCAGATTGATGTATTCGTTATCAGGTAAAATTACAATAGTCCTCAGACGTGATGCAAGTAAGAGGGGAGAGCGGAATTTCTGTAGTGCTCTTTGAAAACCTCCCCAGCTTCCCGTAGCCCCTGAAGGTGCTGCTCACTCCTGCAAGCAGACCCACAGCTCAGAAACACCACAGCTGCCTTTGGGCCCCCTCACTCCTGCCGTGTGCTTTTAGGGCTGGGGCACTTTCATATCCCCTCTGTGAATCACAGCTTGTGAGTCTTTTTAACATATGCTGATACTCCCGCTGTGCTCCAGAGAGACCTCAGACAGGATCGCACGCTTAGACGTGTGTGTTTCAACAGGATGGTTACCTCTGCAATAAAATTGTCCTTTCTGGCATCAAGACTTTTTCCCTTGTTACACTCTAGAAGGCCAATGTATAAAATACTTTTTCCCTCTTCCTCTGGCCTTGTGGTGACTTTTACGGGACTGTTATCCATAAATAAGGAATTTGTCTTAATTTAATTTAGTACCTAACCTTCAGAAGGGAAGTTTTCTGACCCCTTGCAAATGGATATTAAAATATTTTGGGCCTCTCAGCCTAGTTCGTGTGTATTATCACCCTTGCAAGAGTATATACACAAAAAATATGTTGGGTTATTTTTAATGTATTTTCAGTACCTTATAATTATGGATGGCTGCATGTCAAATGTCACAGACTTGTTTATAAGCAAAATATTTTGAGCAATCTAAGAGACCGCAAAAGGGTGATAAAGGATGCTTTCTAACAGAGACAGTAATGTGACGACTAAAGGAGATGATGAGCCCAATAGCACTACCAGCAGTGAACGAGGTGCAGACAAGGTGAGAGAGAGAGATGCATCCATAGCTGCAAATGCACACTGATCCATAGGCTGAGCAGCCGCTGGCATCAAAATAACCCCTCAACTTCACAGCCCTGGCACTACTGTGAAGAGCGTACTGGTCTCCTACCGATTAAACCCCAAGGTTTAATCCTCTTCCTGTGGGCTCTCTGTGCATTCCCCCAGACTAGTTTTTTCTTGTCCCCTTTTCTGGTACCTGATTATTTTTTTTTCCAACATCCCCACTGTGGGGCATTGCCGCTCGGCTTTCCAGATAGCAATGTGGAGCCACATCTGCCTGTGGTTGATCATGCCAGGCACTAATGAAGCTTAGCAAGCAGGACATCCAAAGCGGGGCATTAAGGTCATCTTAAAACTCTCCCAGCGTGCCTCCTCGTGAAGAATGGTGGCAGAAAATGTTGTTTAGGCGCCTTTCTGGTGCAGGGAGCAAAAACACTAAAAAGGCTGCTGACCAGCTTCAGGAGATTAATGAGTCCTTGGTGGAGAACTTGGATATAAATCCGTTTATAGGGCAAGTGAGGCGGAACTAGCCAGCCACACGCAGAAACAGGCTGGGGCAAAGGCACAGAAATATCCCATTTGTAGGAAAATCACAGATGGTAGATGACTTGTTAAGGTTTTTGAGGTAAATTGAGATATGAACAGTACTTCAGATGATAAAACTAGCCAACGCGCTGCGACCTGACCGCTTCAAAAGGCGGGGGAACCACGATACAGTGGTAGGATCACAGCCTGAGCGAGTGGGGAGTTAACAAGGCTTCAGTGGATGGAGCTGTGCTGTGAACAGCTTCGTTGTACCTTAGAAAGGATTAAACATAGTAAACACTAAAGGATTTAGGAACATTGTTTCTTCTTCCAAGAAAATTTGGCAGGGCTAAAATAGTAATGGATAGGTAAAAGGTAAAGTTGAATGGGGAAGAAATTCTGCAGAGGCCAGCCCATCATACATATGTCTGTGCTGTGCTGGAAACGCCACGTGCCATTTGTTTTGGGGCCCCACCAAGGCGAGGAAGTTGTTAATCTAGACATACGTGGATCCTATGGACTGTGCATAGCAAGGAGCAGAACATTGCTTCTTATAATTAGTGCTACTTAATATGTAAATTTATTCACAGAGCCAAAAATATTGTTGAATATATTTTAAGTTGATACTTTAAAAAAAGGCTGAATGAAATAAGGAAAAGGTAATATCAATATATTTATCTATGCATACTCATTATAGAAACATGTCTTCTCGTACAGCATGCATCGGAGGCTGAGGGACAATGCAATACCTCAAACGGACACGCGTACCTTCAGCGTGGTGTTGGATCCATGGTTTTACTTCTTTCCTCTCAGCTACTTAAAGCCCATTAAAAAAATCATACTCATTAGAGTGTCACTTGACAACACATCAAGTGGTTGGCTTCTAACAATGGTATTTTAGTGAAAGCTGAAGTGTATATATTTAATTTAAATGAATACTGCAAAGTTGTTAGGATTATTTTATGAACACTTCTCAGCAAAGTGACACAGCTGGGAGGAGGAAATCTAACACGTAAGTGTTAGTGTCTGAAAATTATACAGAATTATTTAGCCCATTAGCTTGTTAACCAGGTGCTCCTTGCACTTAGCCTTATTTTCTAAACTCAGGCTATGCCTAATATTTACTTGCAGGTAATGAGGTAATGTTAGATGTAGAGGACACCTAATTCTTTCTTGGACTTCTTCCATTTTTAGGCTTTGGCAGTCTAACCGCTTGTCAGAAACATCTGGAATGTGATTGTTATTGGAGATGGCTGAAAATGTCTGTTACAGTGTTTTTTGTGCAGAAGACAGGGGGATTTGTCTCATTTAAAATTTGTGGATGGTATCTTATTTTCTTGGTTAAAAGCAAAAGTCTTTGGAAAATGCAGCGTCCCTTCCCCCCCTGCCCTTTTATGCTCCTGGTTTGGGCACAGAGACTAGTTTTTGGGCTGAGAAATTTTAGCTTGGGTTTTATAGGGAGAAGTATAAACCTTCCTAGAAAGAGAAGACGCTCTACAACAAGAAGCAGTTAAAATGTCTGGCTGCCCTCATGTACGTTTTCCTTCATTACCATATCTGAGCATCTAGGAAGGTTTTATATTTCTCAGTACTTCTAATCTGGCCTGAACTCGCTTCACTTTCTTGCGACATTTGTAAAATACAACTTATTCTTATTTGTTCTTCTTTTCCGATCCATAATTGTGCTCTTTTTAGTCAAGGCTGAAAGAAGTCTCAGCACAACATCATAGCTGTTCCTTTCATCGGTCCAGCCCTTCTTCTGGCACGCTGTGCTGCCTTTCCAAAAATACAGCTCAATTCTGCTCCCCTTATGTGCATGGAATAGGCCTTTCCTTTGTATGCAGCCTGAGCCCTGTAAACATGGACACTGCAGGAGTTCCTTTAATAAATTAGCTGTTAGCACATTCAAAACTTTTAAACGATAGGGTGTTTTTCTGCAGCGAGGGAGGAATTTTCATCAGATCAGAAGTTGTTCTCATCACACTGTGAGTTACAGCTCAGGAAACTGCCACCCGTGTTATTAGCAGCAGCTCCATAGCATGCCAAGGGAACCCGGAGATCGATGTTTAACCCTTACGCTGCCCTTGCTTTCCTAATTGGTCAGCCAAATGCGTGCAAGAGAAATCCATACATAGGCACTGTGCAGAGAATCAAACTATTTTCTCCAGTCTAGGTCTCAGTCCTAGAAACGCATGCAATCAAAAGGATTATTTTAGTGCAACTACTCTTGGTACTAAGAGTCAGACCCAGAGGTAGGAGGTCAGCTTGGGTACCCCATATCTGGTTTTATTTGCTTCCCTATATTGTAGGCTTTGCAAAGCAGCTGTAAACAACGTGCCTGTTGCATTTGATATGATGTAGTTGTTGGAAATAGATTCCTGCAGGATTAGAGGTGCAATCACAGTGCCTGACTCTTGAGACTCTTCTGAATAACAAGTCCTCATATTGATTTCCCTTTATGGTGAGAAGTGAGGCGATCAGGGGAGATGGATATAGATAAGCACATTTCTAGTTAGACGAGAACTGGTTTGGGTCTGCTGAAAATCCCATTGCTGTGGAAGAGAAAATCCCCTGTTGCTTTCCAAGCCATTAATCTGTTTGTGATTACTTTATTAAAAATTCCTCCGCTGTTTTTGTAACGCTGTCATTTATAGGGTTAACCACGCAATTATCTCCTGGTATTTGCTAGCTATTTTTGTTCCCTCTTATTTATTTAAACAATCTGCCATCAAAGACTAAGTGATGCATTTAGATAATGGCCACAGGTAATTGCTTTAACAAGAGAGTCACCAGTGGAATTGCTGTTTTAATACCAGCCTGGGATGACCGTTCCCTGTTAGACTGTAAGAAAAGCAGTGTCATATTATGGTAAACCTCACCAGTTTCAGAGGAAACCATGTGAATTCCAAGCAGACAGGAGTTTAGCAGCAAAAGTCAGGCAAAACCCACAACTATTTCTTTGTAGCAGATCCAGCTGTGTATTAGGTATAATATGCCTAGGAGTGGTCGCCTCTGTAAATGGAAAACAGAAGGGGGAAACGCTGTGTGCCTGCCTAACCTCTATTCATGCTAATGAGAAAATCCTTGGCCTGTCTTCAGTCGGTGTTGGTGTTTTTCTTGGAAGGCGCATTGGGCATCTTGCATGGTATATAATACACAATGTCTGCCCAAATGTGGTTTACGAAGTGTTCTGTGTATATCTGTGTGTATCTGTGTATATGTTCTTAGAGATTTGGCATTGTCTGTTGGGCTTATATAGTATGTGCCTTGAAAAACAGCCCTCCCCCCGAATAAAAACCACCAGAAAGCAGAGACCCAAACAGCCTCCCAACACATCAGCATTGGTAATTCAATAACACCATGCCATTTCTTTGCTGTTAAATAGACAAAAGAAGGAGAAAGGACCCCACAGCTTGAAAGCTGATGCTATTTTGGTCTCTAACAAAAGTCTCTGCTTTGGAAAAGAAAAGATATTTGTTAAACTACTTAAGGAGTTAATTTTCAGGCACTGAAGGCAGTGTTGACATTAAAAAAAAAGAAAAAAAAACGTTAAAACACGTGTGGCGAGACATTTTTGTTCTGTCAGGAAATTAAAACAATAGTTTGTGGATGCTGATGCAGATTCAGCGCTAAAGAAGAACGCGGCCCAAGGGGCAAATCCTCCACCCTGCAAATCAGGGATGATCTTCCAGTTTAATGTGAGGTTCTGCCCTTTCCTGTTTGCAGGCTTATGTGGAGAGAATCTGGATTTTTCTGCTATCTTTTATTATTGATTTCCCAAAATTAGAAGTCTCTTTCTAATAGAGAGGAGGCTTAAAAGCAATCAATAGTGTTTATCTTAGGAGACAGTAGTTCAAACTGCAGTGGAGGGTGGTGTAATTCACCCTTTCCCTTGTTACTGATTGTCTCATTTAGTGTAGCACTGCACAACAGCTCCAGGTTTTAATGTTGTAAATCCCTTAATTATGCACTCACCAAATGTGTTAAAAATCATTTAAAAGTGTTAGTCTAGTTGGGCATTTCTGACTATATCTCCCTCCTCCCGCACTCATATTCTGCTTGCAAATCACTACAACTTAACTATGTGATTTGTATTGGAAAGATTGTTTTTTTGGTTCATTTCACTTTATTATCTTTCAGCAGAGCTGTGACATCCACTTAGATATCTTTACTGCAATTGTTTCTTGATGAGATCAGATTGCCCACTGCAGCTATATCACAATAACAGTAAGATAAAATTCAGGCCGCCTTGCTTCCTTTTGATGAGCTGCTGTAGCCTGGCTTCACAGGAGAAAAAAGAAAAAAAAAAAAAGAAAAAGAATAGCACATAAAAGAATGATAAAAAAACCATTTTGCAATCAAAATTGCTCTGAATTAAGGCAGATTGAACCTTTTAAATAAACACAACATGAATAAAAGGGAAGTAGATGGTTCTGAATGTTATGATGGGGTAAAAAAAAACCCATAAAAACTCCTAAAACCAGTGATTTGTATACTTGTCTCATTTCAACAGAGAGCACATTTCAGTTCCTCTGATTGAAAATATTTTTAATAGCTACTTTCTGTTGCCAGAACATGTTTAGTAGCGGGCTTTAAAACCTGTCCGTGGCCATACTGTTTACTGTAAAGAGAGCGTTTTTTTTTTCGAGTTGTACTGGTATTCACTGAAGGAATCCTGTCTGCAGCACTTCCCCACTCACCACCTCGAATCACGGACCCTCAAATCAAGCAACACGCACTCACAGGAGTTTGCAACAGGCAGTAGTATTGAAGTCATTAACTTTCCAGGTAAACTTAATAGGTCAGGTTGAAACCTCACATGGGAAGTCCCACAGAAGGCTTCCAAGGCCAAAGGCAGGATCCTCTCAAGATTATTTTGGAGTTTTCTCGCCACTTTCTTCTCAGCAAAGGAAGGGTTAGGATAGCGGTAGCTTTTTGAGTGTGAGCTACAGCCGATTGCTGCTACGTAGCTCGCTCTGTGCCAGGCAGCGTTGCTGCAGCAGGTCCTCCATATCATTGGTGTTATTCCCTAGTGCCGCGTTACAGGCTCCAGGGGAAGAGCTCTGCAGAGAAACGAAGCCTAGAAATACAGATCCAAGTGGCAGGACGTCCTGGGGCATAGAGTAAGAAAAAAATGCAGCAGAAAAAAGCTCATTCCCAGAGCTGTACCTTCTGCTGCTGCTTCAAATCCTCAGAGCCCCTTCTTGAATGTTTCAGGAGAAAACGAGCTGCTTTACAAAAAAATGCCGCCTCCCTTTTCAGCTCAGTAAAGGGAAAATATCCATGCGGAGACGCTTATATACAGATAATGACGGGAGGGATTGTTCTCTTCCACGAAGGCAGAAGTGTTCAAGGTCCGTCACTCAGTCGCCTGACCTAAGTCCCCTCATAATCAAAGGAGACCAACTGAGCTCAGTACGAACAGGTCAGAGCCAGAGCAACCTTGCAAATCATATCAGGGAGTTTCAGCTAGGTCATATGCCTCTGCTTTGGTGGTTGTCTCATTTTCCTGTACTTAAGAATGGATAGTGCGGCCTACATTGTTGCCAGCTCTTGTGATATTTGATGTTTTTCTCAAAGCCTGAGCTTTGGAGGCATACAAGACGCAGATTTTTTTAAGCAATTGAATGAGTGTGCTTTTAATATGTTTTTAGTCTTTGTAGTTGGAAAACACAGGTGAAAACATGACCCGAGTTCCTAAAAGCTCAGAAATGACAAGGCAGAAGAGATACCCACAACTATTAGTTTGTGAAATGCTGTGATTTTTAAGCCGTTATAATGATTTTGGATGGTTAAGGATGTAAATATGGTGTTTACAGCAACAGTATGTTTTCAGTTCCGTAGACAGAATGAGGCATGTACTAACAGGAAGCTGTGTTAGTCCCACAGAAGCTCAATCATCCGTCACTCCAACGGGATCTCTTATTAGTAGGCAGAGCTGCCTTCTAAGGAGGAAGATGCCATCTTCATTCTGTACAATAATTGGAAAATAATGAAAGTCTTCCTCCCCTAAGAAAGCATCATCTTGCCGTGGATCAAGAGGCGGTTCAAACCATCAGATAACATCCCTTGAAAACTGGCATTTGTAGGAATGTCACATTTGAAATGTTATAGTTATAGGACTTCCATTATATGTATTATAAATCCACATTTTAGAGGGTTGTAATTTAACTGTATACAGTCATTCTGCTTTCAAACTTGGCATAAAAATCACAGCCCTGGAGCAGATATTTTTATAACAGAAAATACGTGAGAAAATTGATTTGGCTTTTCAGAGATTTAGACGTGTTCAAGTTGTCGCTCAGCACATTAGACTTACAGAAGCGAAATTTGTTGGTGAGTTACCAGATACAAGAACGTGGAGCTTTGGGTGGGTGTTACGTGATCCATAGCAAGTAATAATTTGGGTTTGGTAATCATGAATAATGCAAATACAGGGACATGCTGTGTGGATTTTAATATGGGACTACTGAACATTGGAGTCGTCTTTGAGATCAGCTTTGCAGATGCTCCGTCAGTACTTGCAGGCAAAGTCAGTAGTAACAAATCTGAATAAAGCCGCTCATCTCTGTAGGCGTTACAGTCGGGTCCTGGCTGTGTAATGGGGAAAAGTGCCACAAATTACTCCGACTATGAGGTCAAGGACTGGCCATCCTCTTGGCGCTCGAGGTTGCAGAGAGCTGGGAATCGGTAGGAGTTATCGAAAAGAGGCGGCAGGTAGACTCATGTCTGTTATGGGAGTTGTTGGGTTGAGTTGAAATGGTTTATTTGCAACACTTGCATGAGATGTGCTTTTATTCTGTCTTTTGTTCCCCCTCCACCTACAGCAGAATAAAAGGCAGTGGAGAGTATTGCGTAAGTCTGTAGCTTATTATTGTTGAATTATGTATATATCTGGAATCCTGACTGTACCATGCAGATTTTTAACACCAAGAATTACTGAACCTGGAGAGCAACTGCATGAAAGCGAGGTGCCAGATGAGAGACTTTGCCGTTGTAAATTGCTGTAGCCCCCTGGCAGCTACACTGACTTACACCAGGGCCAGCCTGCTCCATTCACAATAGCCAACTCTCTTCTGCCCTCCCTGCATTTTCCCTTTTTCCGTCTAGCTAAAATGAGATAAAGATGTTGCTTTGTGAGCAGGAAAGACTGAGAGCTCACCACGGGGCCAGGCAGAATAAGAGCAGGTGCTGAGCAGTGTTTCCAGCAGTTCAGCTCCCTCTCGACAGGCTCTGTGCACCCCTCGCATTCGAGCGCGGGGCCCCTCCGGAGCCCAGCTTGGCAGCTGCGCCGAACTGAGTGCTAGTCCCGCAAGGCCGCACGATGCTGGGAGCCAGTATATGATCTCGCTGTGTTTACCTTATGGATAAGATATGCAGTGGAGCTGCCCCGGAGTGGTTTGTAAACTTACACTCTAAACACTGTAAAATGTTTCATCTGTTCAAAGTCAGTCGGTTCAAATATCCTTTCTTTCTTTTTAAAAACTCTAAATTAGTTTCTCTATTTCAAGTGGAGAAAATATGTCCAAGCTTTATAGATCAATGTTAACCGCATCAGATGTTTCCCACTCTTGTTTTTCTTTCTCCATTAGTTCAAGAATAAAAAACGATGCTGAATAAATATGCTTATCAGCTATCAAGGGTATAGTAGGGTAGTTGTTAATAGGAGATGGGTGTGGTGTGTTACAGACAAGGTTCTTTAAAACTCTTTAAATCTGAACATCCGGACAGATTTGTAGAAGAGAAATTCTTGGCTAGGTTAATCCCACACAGACTAATTTATATTATGGATAGACATGTGTTTAAACAAATACAAGGCATGCATAAAATATCTCCTGATTTGAGAGTTATAACAATGATGGAGCATATCACCACCAGGTCAGCCAGGAAGCCAAAACCTCTGGAAACACAGGGCCGACCTGAGTGCAGGTGGTACTCAGGCCAGCTGTAAGTCATCACTGTTCTTGTTAACTAATCGGAACAGGAGAATGATGAAGTTTTGTTGGTTTCTGGTTATTTTAGACTTAGATTTCCCCCATGAATGTGATCATGGAGAAGCAATTTTGTCAAAGATGGGATAGCCAAGCATATTTTTTTCAAGGCTGATGCAACAGATGTGCTTGTAGGTATAGAAGGGGGCCTTGTGAAAGCTCTCTGCACTCTCACTTGGGAAGGAAAACTCATGGTCATGGCATCTCTTCAGTCACAAAGGGGAAAAAAAGCCCAGAGAGAGAGGGTGATCCAAGGGGAGGAAATCACAGAGTGAGGAGAGATAATGATGATACCGTCTAGTTCTTACGTAACGCTTTTCACCAGGAGATCACCAAATAATTTGAGACCTACAGCTCTCACAAAGGTGAAGGGGAATCCCAATCCTGTGTTATATCCATTAAGCCTGTTGCATCTTGTACAGATCAAAGAGGAGAAGTTAAGTCACAGCTAACACTAGTGAGCCACTATTCCGAAATGTTTTGGGCAAATGAGAATACAATAAAATGTTTGCTGTATCGATGTACAACGTTAATTATAAAGCTGTAAAGGGACCTTATACCTGGTATATATTGTGAAGAACTCAGTAACGAATGTGTTGCAGAAAATTTCCAGCTGAAACCTGAACAGGACCATATACAGATGCTTTACTGAACAGAAGTGCCAAATCTTAGGTTGGATTTTGGCTGTGGACCAAAAATACTTTCCACAAGAGGTGATTATTATGTATGATTCATACAGTGAGTCCACACGAGTAAAAATAATACTGCTTAGCTCTCAGTGTTCAAAGTGCTTTTACATTTTCAAAGTGCTGTGCAAACATTAGTTAATTAATGGCATAAAGTAAGTTACATTTTTGTGCATTTAGCATTGACATTTTGACAATAAATGGTTTTGGAGACTTTATATGCATCAGTGCATTTGAGCAGCTCATATAAATTGTGCTAATGTTCTCAATTGTATTTGACCAGCATCATAGTAATTTAGATGCTTTTTATCTTACGATGAGCAGATAGATAGAGTGAAGGTTATCTGTAGATAGCAACGTACCATAAATAAGGTATCTTCTTGTCCTTTCTAATAAAACATAAATCTGTGCTTACTCGCCTCCGTGGCTTGTGCACCGTGATCTGTCACAGAAATAAACACACTGGTAGAAGTCAGAAACCACTAAGAGCCATCATTAGCATTCCAGCTGCGGAAACGGAGCTCTGTCCAGAAGATGGATTTTGTGGAATTGGTGTACCCAAGGTTAGTCACTGGGACTTGGTAAAGCACTGGAACATCTGCTGGCTATTTTCAGAGAACTGTCAGCCTATTACCATCTATTAAAATTAATTTTAAAGTGATCCCTGAGAGATTAATCTCTTTTTTCCCTTCCTGATCCTTGTGAAAAATGTTGGCATACAGTTGACATTTATATCCCAGGGGATTTTTTTTTTTTCTAAACAACCTATATTAAGGTTACAATATTCTCTGTGGAAGACATTCGTCAATTGTATCAAGCTGGCTTAATGACCTTTCACATGAGGACATTTTGGCTGAATTGCAGACCGAGCTCACATGCCAAATCTATAATCACGTCTGGTCTCAAGCATAGATCTTCCTTACTGGTCCCAGACTCTCACAGGTGCAAATATCTCAAAAGCAGGCTCTGAAGTGCAGCCATTCCCCAAGTTGACCCAGCCACCAGCTCAAGTCCTTGAGTTCTTGGGGAATAAGTATTTTACATCAAATTTTCTTGTCTCACTGCTCGTTGTTCCTCCTGATCTCCCTTCTGAGTAGCAAGAAACACGCAGAGGTTGCATTTAGATCACACAGGCTCCTGACTTGGCTTCTTTCAGGATGCTGGGAATCAACCATTGCGAAATCTTCTGACAATAACTCATCGCTCTACAGTCGTTCTTATTTAACAAATACACACGTTATTTTGTCATACCTACCTAAGTGTGTCAGGCATGAATAGGGTGCAATTGTGACTGTAAGAAGTGACTTTCTACAAAAAGAAAAAAGAACTTTTGTGTAGGAAGGAGATAAACAGAATTTTTTTTTTTTTAAATAATATATACTTTACCTGGCATCTATCTGATGTGCAGTAAGCAAATGATCCTGAGTTGATCTCCTTTTTGGAAGAGACACTGGAGTAAGCATCCTGAGAATGGAAGTGGTTTTTCTAGCAGTACTGGAAATTTAATAGCTTCCTCTTCTGCCTGGTTCTGTCTTTTTCTGGTGGCAAAAAGATTATCTCTAGCACTAGAATGAGACACATACAGTATTTGAGAAAATCAGCCTTTGTCCTTTAAAAATGGTCTTTAATAGCTTGCATTAATGAGTTTAATTTGATCTATAAATGACAGATAACTTAATCGTAAAACATTTTCTTCAAGGAGAGAGATAAGGTAATATTTACATAAATGAGATTCAGTCCAGGTTTTAGTAAGAGCTGGTTTCAGAGCTGTTTCAAGTTATGTGATGTGGCCTATATTCCTGGGAAAGCAATTTTTTTTATTTTTTTTTAGAAGGGCTCTTTTTTATCTACAACAAACTTTTTGTATAGGAGTTTTGCACACACTGTGTGTATATAACATATAACTTTATAACATAAGTGTATATATATATATAACAGGTATATATATATGGCAGGTATGTTACCCCTTCACTTCGCTTCCACTACAGGAGTTTTAATCCCCTCAAGGGGGAGTAATTGCTAACTTTCCACACCAGTATTATCTTTACCTATGTTCTCCTCGAATAAAGAATAGAGAATATATGGGGGTGCTGGGAGGAGAACTTGCAATACATTGCAGATGATCACGGTGGTAGTGCTGCTAATACAGGTTAAGTGAGCACTCTTCATCCCTAAAAGTGCAGGTTTTTATGACATTTGTTGAATTTTTGGAAACCTAGCTGTAGTCAGACAAACTTGGTGTCCAAAGTGCTGCTGTTGTCTTTGCACCAGGGTGGGAAGTGCTTAGGTGATCCCAAAACCCCTTTGAAGTCAACAGCTTTTGGATAAAGAGTAACTAACCTGAACGTTAATGTAGGATGAAGGTGAGAATGATTGAAGAAGCGAGAGCAAACAAGGGAAATACCCAGTGTGAGCTTCCTTCAGGGACTGCTCTCAATTGCTTTAGGTTTGATGCACTTCTACATCAAATCGTGTTTTGCAAAGCTTTCTAAGGTGAAACCTTCCAGGTTCTAGGTGTGTGTATCATTTTGTATGTGGGGGTCATCTGGCCTCTTGATGGAAATACTTAAATAAGTTGAATTTTAAACCAATTTTGTAAGATCAAGTCAGAATTTTTTCCTCTGTCAGTAATTTAGAAAATAACATGAAAAGCCTAAGTGACAGCAGTCAACAGTTGTTAAAGTGTCCCAGCCCCTGAGGTGAGGTAAAACCTTTGCTCCACCTCAGTGAGAAAATTGTTGCCGAGTTTATCATGACTGCAAATTTACCCTGCCTGTAACAGTGCCCTTAAAAAGTTATTTAAGCCATCATCTGCTCCTTCTAGGAACTGTTTCTCCTACTCTTTTTCTGCAGCTCAAACATTTATTGTGCATCCCCAGGAGCCTGCTCAGGGCTTCTCAGCGGCGCAGCCAGAAACAAATGTTTCGGTCCCAGCCACTAGACGCCAGCGCGCTCCTATTCCTGCGGCAGGAGGGGATGCCCACCTCTGCCACAGGGAAGAGCGTGGGAGGCAGAGCTGTTGGGGACAGACAGACGTGGTTCCCACTGCTGAGGGACCTGGTGACTTCTCATAATGGTCTCTCTGTGTGGTTTTAAAACCTGGGGCTGTTTTATATTCAGAATCTTGCAGCAGCCACAAAGACAACTGCAAGGAGGAGATTGCATTTCTGTTTTCAAGCATATTCTTTTTTCTTGAGTAGTGGACTCTGAGCAAGTAGTGCTGATTCTCCTGCTGGCCCTGGGAAGGAGTGGAAATTGTATTGCTAGATATTACGTGGTGCTAGAACAAGACTGGTAAAAACATCAAGAATATAAGAATTTTCCAAAGTGATGCCTCAGGGGATCCAGCAAAGAGCTTTTGGTGTTAGTGGAACATGGCATCTTCTGGGAATTAGTCTACCACAGGTTGGATGCCCAAACAGGCTTAGGACGCTCATAATCGTTGGGAACTTTGGGGTATTTAAGTCCAAATTGTACTAAAAAGATACTGAAAAAATTATGTTGTAAGGTAAAATGTGGTGCAAAAAGTTGGCGTATGGGATTACAACGCCCTGCTTGATTGTATGCCGCAATACCATCTTATTCAGCGGAGATCCACAATGAGGATATAATGATAACTTTAAGTAAGCTGATGATTTATCTCCTCAAAAACGCATGGTTGTTGTAAAACTGCCTATCAGATATTTTCAGAGTACTATCCTTCACAAGCCCTTATTTAACACAGTTATATTTGCATGCATACCCTCTCTTCACATTTGCCATTTGTCACTGAGATAGCAAATTACATTCATCAGAATCCATTCATTCCCCTGGTTTCGCTGAATACAGGATTATCTTGGCTGTGTCAGCTGCCCTATGACTGGTAACTGTGAAAAATGGAGGTCGCCTTCAGATATTCCAAACATGTATCTTCAAAGGACAGTAGGTATTAAGCTGGAAAAGATTAATGGGCTTTATGTCATCATGTTTGTGTGGCATAAAAGTGAATTGTGCAGATTGATGGATATCTTGGTAAAAACAAATGCATTTTTAAACTACTCTCTTGCCCCTCTCCTGACAAGTTGTAGTGACCATCAAAAGAAATATACTGAGACATCGCCTTAAATCCTAGCCTGATTTTACAGGTTTTTTCACCTTTAGGAAACTGAAAAACTTTTACTTGTTGAGCAAAAAAATGCATGAGGACTGTTAACTACTGGTTATTTTATAGTCTGTGTTTATATTAGCACTACAGGACTATCGTGTCTTATTTGTCATACAATCATGCAATACGTAAGCAACTGGGACAGATAATTTTGTTGCTGACCATTTGTAAATTCCTCAGAAAATGTTGTGATCATTTCCTGTTTTAGATCCAGATTGCTTCTTTAGGAGAGCCACTCTGCTCTTCTGGCAGGTGTTTTGTTCATACAAAAAAGTAACAGCTCGGAACAGAGTCACCAGGCCCAAAAGGGAAAGCTCTACCTGTCCTTGAATAATACACTGTATTAAAAAGGTATTGAAAGCACAGAGTGGATTCTCTCAAGGAGAATAAGTAACCTTTAACAAACAACCAATGTATTAGGGAAAAAGAGTTATCATTATTGATTCTCACAATACATGGGTACATTGAAAGGATATGCCAGAGGAAAACCGGTGGTGTGCAGTGAAGCTTGTGAACTTTGCTTGCGACTACTGATAGGATTTTTTTATTCTGTAGCATCTTTGCTTGAGAGAGAACAGGAGAAAAAATCCCAGGGTCCTCATCTAGTTCTGCTGCTCTTGTTCTCTGTGACCTTGGGCATATCAAATCTCCACCTGGAGGCAGAGATCTATCAGAGCTATTACAAAACTGTAATGCTTACCTGTGTTTGAGATCTGTGGGTAAAAGCGCTTCTCCACTGGAAAGTATTATGGTTTTTAATGTGTTTCAGTAATATGGAGATAGGCTTATGCCATAGTGATAACTGCAGTGGTGTGTCTGGCAGCCATGTGGTACAGGGAGTAATTTGCCCTCATCTGTTGAATACGAGCAGAGCTGTAGGAACGGGCACAATAGACAGGGAGAGGCGTTCTGACCGTGTTTTAAACTTATCTTGAGTTTCTTTGCTAAGTGTGTTGCTACTGCATTTTGTTTTAGAGGCAGGGATTGCTGCGAAGCCATACATACTGTTCCTTTGGGATGTTGTTTGTGTTAATATTTTAAACTTGTAATAAATTTCTGGTGGGTTTTTTTGTTGGGGTTTTTTTTGTTTGTTTTGTGGGTTTTTTTTTTTATTTGCCTTTGGACTTTAATTATCTTTCACTCCAAGCAAAGTATGCTTTTTGCCATGAAGTAGAATATTAAAGCACTAATAATAACTTTCTGTTTCTGTTTTTTAACTTCAGTAAGACCACCATAGAAAACATTCCATTCTATTTGTGATAAGCATAAATCATTTTACAATTCATGTGTTTTGTATTAGTTTTTTCTTTCAATGACTGCCTAAGTAATATGATGGTTTAAGTAAGAGTTGCTTCCTCACAGCTAGTCCTCAACGGGTATTTGCTCTTGATGTGATATCATAACGCTCCATTAATACCATTACTTGCAGGAGGTTTACAGTCATGTGGATTTTTATTTAGATTTTTGCTTTGGATTCAAAGAATCTCAAAACTCAAATCCATGAAAATCCAAGAGCTTTGCCCTGAGAGAGTACGTCTTTCTACCTCCACCAGCAGGACTGAAGGATGATCTAGAGATTGCCTGTTTGCCTGAAGCTGGGCTCATTGGGATGCCTGCAAGTTCAAGTAAACGGGGGTGCGTTTTGGCTCAGGTCTGCAGTGAGTTTGAAGCTGGGTCAGGTGCAAAGATCTTAAAGCTAGGTGAATCGCTTTGTGAACATCATCACACAGTTCGTTGATTGTCAAATTCACCGTATCACCAGTCTGACACCTCTGCCCCGCTTAAATCTTGTTATGAGGATGGAAGCGGCGCCGAAGCTTTGTATTTGCCATAAATACTTGACTGAAGTTCTTTTTGAGAGTAATTCTGCAATTATAGACCATGATGTCATGCTGAAAGGAGCAGACAGTCAGCTAGGCTCTATGCTTTAATGGTTTCTGTGAAATTAGTAATAATACCAGGAGGCTGAATTTTAATTTACGGAGCTATGAAATGAGTAGTTTTTATAGGGCCTGAAGCATTCACCTTTGGAAGGAGTGTGTGAAAACTTCTAGCCTCGACCACGGCTCATTTCCAAGTGGGATGCAGTCCTCTGCTCTTTCTTTTCGGTCAGGCAGACTGCTATCTGGACAGCTGGCCAGATGTGCGTGGTGCTCAGGAAAGGCAGCGCCCCTGGCAAAGTGGATCACAGCTGCTGTGAGGGATACAGCAGATGCCTGTGTTATTTTACAAAGCTGGTATTTCCATCTGTTAGTTGGTTGCAATAGGATTACCAGAGGATCAGACTGGGCAGAGGGTGGGCTGAAGGGGAGACTGTGAGCATCAAGAGCATCATTTGCCAGTGCTTTAAGGGGGCAGAAACAGATGTCGGTCTCTTTGAAGCATACCTCTGTATGTAGTCAATTCAATGTGTCAGCTCGGTCCCAGGCAGGGAGGAACTCTGTCAGAAAACCTGAAAAGAGAGAGATGGAAAATGAGGTCCCTGAAGATAAGCAAGAGAGAGGGATGTGGCAAACTGAGTCCCTGCCACAGAAACAGAAATTTTACATAGTGTGCAGGTACTAGCTAGGACACTCGTAGCCTGCTTCTGTGGTGCATCAAAATCTTTTCCTCCTTATTCTTTGCCTCCCACAATTGAGATTTTGATTCCACAAGTGCATACCTTGGAAACCTGACTTAGGTGGCTTTGTTCCCACTGGTCTCTGTAAGGGAAGTCTTGTCGGGCAATGAAGGCCAACGGGGCTGTCCGAGCAGCCGCGGTCTGAACAGAGGGAAAACGTGGGATTGCGGCATGGTTGAAGGTTCAGGGCTTCTTCCTTACAGGCACTGTAGTCAAGGAGTCTTAATGGGTATGGGCAGCTCTGAACCGTGACTGTTAAGGATATGTTTGAGAAAATATCTGAAGATTTTGGGTAATGAAATTTGAATATCAGAAGAACTTTAATTCTTAAGGAGGCAAATGTTATTTCTGCATTACGGAGTATAGGCACCGATCCAAGCATGCTGAAGTCAATAAAAAGCCTCCGTTTGGCTTCACTGAGTTTTGAATTAAGTCCACAGAATGTTTGATAAACTAAAAATGTTACAGCAAGCTTCTGGTGTTCACCATTGCCTTACGACGGTAGGTCCTGGTGGGATCAGGCAGGGGCGTTTCACAGAAGGGATTTGCTACACGTACAAAGAGCAGAAAGCCGCTTCATTCTCTTTGTCGTGTGTTACCATTAATTTGATTTGGGATTGGGAAACATTTTTTACAAGTTAGCATTGTTTTTCTATTGTGTATTTTCTGATAAGATTGAAATTATGGTGAAACTTGTGTCACATATAATAAAAAGCAGTCACTGCCTGCTGGGTAAATGTCTTGGTACTGGGGATATGCGCGAAATACTTGAGAGTGCTGAAATGCACTTGAGTTTATTTTCATTGTGAGTTGTTATTTTGTTAGGATGCAAGGTGGCAATGACATGGAAACACTCATTAGACAAAATAGTCTAGAATGTCTTTTGACCAGTTTTCTGCTTCAAATCTGTGCTTGGTATATACAGCTTGGCACCGGGTATGCATACAACTATACGTATGACAATAGTTGGCATGTCCTGTGGATTGTGCTTGACAATACCTCTTTGTAGCGATGCATAAGTGCAGGACTAAGTATTACTGTCCCCTAAACAGATGGGGAAATTAAGTCAGAGGAATCAGACAACCTGCCAGCGGCCACAGCAAAAGAGCTGAGATAAAAACAGAGACATTTTTGATCCTAAAATGTGTACAGGTGCAGCTGTAGAGTGTAACCTCCTCCTATATCTGTGGCTGCACACACAGATGTGCACATACACATGCAGTGTCCTCCCCCACGCTGCAGTAGAGGGAAGGGTCCTTTAGGGAACTTGGTGGGTACTTTTAGTTTGCTGGGAAGGCCGGGCTTTTTTTCCTTCTCAAAGAATCCATACAAAAGGGTGTAAAGTTGCCAGAAAGCATCAGCAGACTCTTGTTTTATTTTGGTTTTGGATGTGGTGAGGCTTGTGGTCATTTCTCCAAGCAATGCGTGTCCATATTTTTGCTCCATTTGCCTTCTGTGGGCAGAGCTGTCTCTGGTCGGCGGTGGCTGTGTGTCGGTGGAGCTCGGCTGCCACGCAGGGGTGCGGCTCCCAGCTCTGCTGTGCGGTTTGTGGGACTTCCAGCAGCTTTTCATCGTTTCCGCGCTGCGGTGACGGTGCAGTCTGTAAGCACCCGCCTGCCCCAGCCTCCTGTGGAGTCCTTCTAGACCATTAGTGGTCTAACTAACCCAAGATGCATTAACCCACCAATAAACTTAAAACTCACTAGATGCAAAGTGCTCTCAAATTCACTGGGGAAAAAACAAACAAACAAAACCCCACTGAAAAAAAAAACAGGAGGAAGTATTTTTGCTGGCTTCTTTGTATTAAGGTCAACGCTGCTGCTATTAAAGACGCGCAGTGCTTTTACACCCAGTGGAGGGGTTTTCAGTTCATGAGATTTGGCTGTATCCTGGTACAATCTCAGCGTTAATGACCGACTCTGCTCCCATTCCACTGCAAAACGGCCGGAGCCCTGTGAGCCCTGCAGAGCCGCAGAAGTTCACTGATCTTTATCAGGAGCAGCCAGCAAAACTACTGGGAAGGTATCCCCCTCAAAATTAAATGGAGCCTGGCAAGGAGAGCAGGGCCCAAGAAAAAAAAATATTTTAAAAAAAAAAATAAAATCAATGTACTCGCAGCCTTGAGCTGTGAAGCTGCCTACTAAGTGAACAAGCTCATGCAATTTAACTCCCTTCTTCCTGTGTTGTGGCGCTCTTAATTTTGGGGTTCTTTGATCCACCTATTCATAGCTGTGAAGCGAGCAGAATTTAATCAGGTTCTGACAGGGGATGGTTGATTTTAACACTGGTCTCCAAAAAAGAGCTGTCAATCAAGGATGAGCTCTAATACCTTCAACTTGCAGCTCCTTTAAACTTCTGCTGCAGTCGAGTGGTGCTTGGTCAGCTGTGGAGGAGCCAGGCACCTACAAAAGGCGCCGGGGGCTCCTCGGGCACGCTTGGGGGGAGTCCCTGGGGGCTCCTCCCTGCCCCCTGTAAAGGGGCGGCATGAAACATCTAATCAAGTTGGCATTTCCTAGCCACATGAGAGGAGAGATTTCCTCTTTGAATAAGGAGCGGCTTTCATAAGTGTGCATCCCAGAAGGCCTGCTGAGCTTTTGTGAGCCAGCAGGCAAGGCAGGTTTGGAGTCACTTGGATTAAACCTTTCCTTATTGTAGCTGGAACGGGAACAGTGAGGACAAGGGTTACTTTCCATACCTAATTTTGAGTTATTTTAGCTGGGGATGTTAGATAAAATAGTCAATGACTGGCAGGATGATAGAATATGGTTTAATTTCAGATTTACTATCTGCTAACACATGCCATTCAATCAGATAAACACAGGATTTCAGCTGTCATCACAATATCTTATGCATACTTAAAAATAGAGAACTTTTTCTCACACCAAGAAGAAATTGAACAGGTTTATATATAGGATGTATACAGTCAGGGGGCTAGAAATTTTGAAATAGTCTGCCGTTTCTAGAGAGATTCCCTATCTTTAAATTAAGGAATTATATTAGAAGTAGTAGAAATTCTCAGGATTGCAGAAGTTTTATCATTGTCAGCTCCACAGAAGAAATAAAAGTAAAGGGAACACCTTGAGAAGTTGAACTCTATAAAATGAGGGAAATGTCTGTAGTATTTACAGCAGATGATATGAGACTATATAGAGAGCAAGATGACTCAGAACTTCTCTGCGTGGGAATGTAATCCCTCCTCTGGTTTATAAGTTTCCATCCTTGCTCTTTTGTCTGTCCTGGTTCACGTATTGGGCCTATCACTGTAACGTGTGAATATCTGCTTCGCTCAGGAGGCGGAGATAGAAGATGACAATCTAGCATCACCCCAGCACTATCCTAAACCAATTTTCATGATAAATGTAATTTAAGCATTCACTGTCTAAAGCTTCCCTCCTGAAAACACACAACTTTACTTAGGTGGAAAGTCTCACGTAGGTAAAACATGGCCCTACTTGCCACCGGTGCTCTACGTTATACATTTGTGAGTACATAGATGGGTATGGCTTTTTGGCTTGAACGCTTATTTGGGTTGTTTATTATATCCCTTGTGAAGAGTAGCTGATGACACAGTCCTGCGCATTTTTAAGGTCTAGCCTGGTTTGTTCACGAGGGATGCACAGAACAGCTTGTTTCTGTGAACGTCATATGAGCAGACAGCAACAGGCAGTTTTCTTGCTCACAAATCTGCCGATATGCTTCCCCAGCAAGCAGCGTCTGCCCAGGCTCTGCCCTGCTGCTTTCTCTCCTGCTCACAAGCCTCTTTCTTCCTTAACGCCCACGTAACCTGTACCTTCAGTCTCATATTTCCTATCTAGTTTGCTCTTCCAGGTTTTATAGTCGGCTTTGATTCAGAGATGTCCTCGTTAGCAACTACTAGCATTTTCTAGCATAACTGATTATTGCCTGCTCTCGCTCCCTTCTGTATTCTACCAGGCTGCTCCAAAATGAGCTCTGAAATGACGTCCTGAGCTGCTCAGCATAATGGTATCTTTGAAGCCAAGACTTGTACTTTGCTTCGAAGAGCAGCTCTAGCAAAAGGACAGCATTTTCTACTGAAGATAAGGGAAAGAAGGCATTTTTTTGAGAGCGTTCCTCCCGCCGGTTTCCCTGCAGGGGAGAGAGGCTGGTGCTTTTTCTAACATGTGCAAAGGCACTCTTGAGGAGCTCTGCTACAACAGATTGGCTTCTTGCCCACGGAGACACGAGGACAGCATACCGCCAGCCAAGATGCTGAATTTCCTATTGCTTGGGCTTCATCCCTTTCTGGTTAAGCTCTCATGCGCTTCAGAGAAAAACTTGATTATCGGTTTGCGGGTCCCTCAGCTCAGCTGTGGGGAGGATCTTTTCAACTTCCACAGCTCCCTTCTGGAGCTGGGTTTTGGCTGCAGAGGCAATTTGTGCTGGGCTATGCAAACAGATAAAACAAAGAAATCGCAAGGCTAGAGCGAAGTCCGGTGTGGGTGTTTTTCAGTCTTAAAGGCTTTGGAATTCTGTTTGGTTTTTGTTTTGTTTGGCTTTTTCTTGGTCTCTTTTAGAAAAGCCTTTCCAATACAATGATCTCCCAAACAATTTATTTGAAAACATTGGTGGGTGGCG
Source organism: Theristicus caerulescens (assembly GCA_020745775.1). NCBI lineage: Eukaryota > Metazoa > Chordata > Aves > Pelecaniformes > Threskiornithidae > Theristicus > Theristicus caerulescens. The sequence continues at coordinate 119,567,390 of CM036561.1, read as the reverse complement.
CATACATTATGGGCTGTGGTTTCATTGATATGCTCAGCCTCGCTAAGTAGATGGCATATTAAATGTTTTATTTACCCCGTGTGCTACCTGTCATCTAATCAGGTTTTGTTTTTGCTGCATTCTGCTTGTATTATAGCAAGAGTAAGTGGTTTCATGTAAATTAAAACCGCATGAAACCTTTTAAAACCATTTTAAAATACTAAATGCTTTTGCAAATAGGTTTGTCGGACAAGGATTGGAAAGAGAGCTCTTTGCTTACCCATTTACTCTTTTGTATGCTTATTAGAGCCCCCCATGTGACTCTTTCATCAAACATTGCATCCCAGTATTCATCTAGAATGCCAAAAGTCATTTATACTGTGCTCAAGAGTAGTTTGCATAAACAGGAGGCAGTTAACAAAGAATACAGTTGTGAGCTGCAATTGCAAATGTTATTTTATAAATTACAACACAGATACACAATAAAGTCAAAACATGCATCCCTGTGATGTTTTCTTGCTTGCCTGGAGCATAAAAGCATGTTGGCTTAAAAGTTTCTTTGCTTTTATTAACTATTACTGCCAATGTTTATGGTTGCAGTCATTTCACTGTGAACAATTTTGTTTCTTACAGGTGGATCGTATCATCTTTTGCGTCTTTTTGGAGGTTGACTACAAAATTTTCAAGAAGAAAATGGGCGAGTTTTTCCCTCTAGGTAGGTGTAGTAATCGAGTGCTATCTGACTTGAAAAAATGATCCAGCAAAAAGACAACAGTTGGCATCCTTTCTTCTTTCCCTGCCTAAGCCAAATATTAAAATGGGAACTTTCTTTAAAGATCAGCTGCACATAGACGCTCTCATCCTGGACAAATGCAGACATTTAAAATTTGTGAACCGGTAAAACTACTTGTGCTACTGCTTTTGCAAAATCAAGGGCTGCTTTTGTATGCTCAGTACAGCTAGTTTCTTCATTCTCTGCTGTATCCATATCTCCTCCTGAAACCTGGTGCGTGGCGCTGGCTGTCTTGACTCTGAGAGGAAAATGATTTGCACTAATGTGTATAGCTCCTAGTATATATTGCTTTTCCATGCACTTTGTACATGCTTTGCTCTCTCATTAACGATGCTGGTAGGGTTTCTCTGGGTCTGAAAAGATACCACAGGGGTTAGAGCCCAACTGTGTCTGAATGAGAACTTTAAACTTGAGCTGTCCCTGTGCAGGAATGAATGGGAGAAAGATGGCTCTCGCCGGAGCACTTGGGAAATGTTAGCCATTCGTCTTACATTTCACACAGGAGGTTACTTTCTAGAATTTGAGAAAACCTGGTGGATAGTAAATTTGTTAATCCCCCTCCCCCCATATGCCTGTGATTTATTTTTATCGTATATCATTAGAAATCTATGTTCCGTTTTTTTATCAACCCTAACCTTCTCCCATTTTGTTTTCTGTGACATCAGTCCCGCTATATGTGACAAGATCCAGGTTTTAGTATTTTGTTTTATCACCCATTTCAGAAGTGGCAGTCACTTAAATACTCCCCATGCTGTCTGTCTGGTGGAAAGGGCCTTTGAGTAATAGGAAGCAGAGCTTTGGTGTGTTGTGTGTCTCCGGTAATTCTACAGGACTGTGTTGTCACAGTAGCCACAGCGGTTTTGTCCTTTCACTTTGGCTGGTAGTATGGAAATTGTGATATTTCTGTCTCATCTCACTAGAACAAAGCTTTTTGTAGATGACACTGTAATCTCCAGTTTGCAATGATTGGCAGCTGAAACTTAAAGACCTATTGAATAATTCAGGTAGCATAGAATGGTGTCTAACGGCTTAATAATATTTTTGTCTGGAGCACATTGAACATGCATTTCAAAGACTGCATTCATGTCTAATCCAGTCATTGTGTGATTTTATTTTTTTTGGCAGTGTACCCCAGCCCATAGGATAAAGTGGCAGTACCCTGCCTACTGTTGCTGGCTCTGTCCCTGCTGTTCAGCTTAAGCAAGAGTAGACTACAGTGTCAATTTGTCAACAAATTAGAGTATTAATACTCAGCTTCATCATTAAGGTCTTTGAAATCACAGATGAAAGCCTGGTATTGTTGTTATAAATGTAAAGCCCGCTTGGGTTTGAAAGCCTGAGAGACAAGAAGATGCTTCAGCGGTGAAGCATGGCAAGCCCAAAGGGGAAAAGAGAGGAAGATGGGAGATTTATTTCTTTTGTGGGGTTTTCAAAACCCGACATTGTTGAACTCCTGTCTACAGAGAACCTGTGTGGTCAGGTGTCGTATTATGTAAAGACTTACAGTTGCATTACGCCACATTATACAGCTGATAGGTTGTACCGTAGTTTTAAAAGTATGTTTATTCTCGTGCATGGAGAGTTTTTACAATTTTTTTGCTTGAACTAAAACTGGGAATTTGATATGTGACCCTAGAGAGGTGGTCATGGTCGGGACCCTCTAAGGTGCAGCAAACCCAGTGGTTTGCAGGTATGTGGCTGTGGAAAAGGTTGATCCAATGCTTACCCAGACAGCTGTCCAGAGAAAGACATTTTAGTTCTCAGCAGCCACAATTTGGTATAGATTGCTAAAAGATCTTAGGACTCATTTTCATAGGCTCCCCACTGCAATTTTCTCATAACTAATGATTCTGAATACCAGTTTTGATATGCCTTAATGATGCTGGTTTCCAGAAGGACCTGAGCACCTACTGGCTAGTGAGCTGGAGCTTTAAAAGGAACCAGTTTATCATCTAAAACTTTATCCCTGACTCAGTGAAGGATTTCCTGTGGTTAGGTCAGTAGTCAGTGATTCAGGAGATCTGATTTTAATGTCTGGTACAACCATGGATGTTTAGTATGCCCTTATAGGAGTCACTTAAATCTTCAACTTGTGAGGAGACAGGGAGAGGCAGGAAAGATATGGCTACCCAAATGACTCTCCATTAGCGTCCCTGGAGACATGATCAGTATCTGGATCCCTCTCCTGAAGGAGTGCCCTAACAGTTAATATACAGTCTCAGGCTTTCTTTGCCGTCTTGAATTAGCACTTTTCCATAGGGTACCACCATTTCAATAGATGTTAACTGAAGTGAGCCCCATCCTAAATTGCCTATAGCCTACTGGTGAGAACATCAGCTGAAGGTCTGGATGGTGGTCACCAGATGACCATCATGTCTGCTGTTTGTTCCTTTTTTCTGGTCTCTTGTGAATTGCCATCTGCATTTAACATAGTAGTCTTTGACGAGTTATCAGCAGACTCTCCTACTGTAGGGATATTCCACCTCTCTGCAGGACTCATTTCTTGCACAGAGGACTCAGTCAACATGGCTCTGTGTCAAGGAATTAGCAACTGTCTTTACCATTGGCAATAAATTCCTGTTATTTAGACTGTGGAAGGAATTGCCAAAACTCTGGTGTTTTGGTTTTGTTTTTAAGTGACTCTATTAATGTAGTGAAATGAAAGTCTTTAAGGAGAGACTTGCCCTAAATTTAAATTGATAGGACACTATCTGAACACTCACAGGAGTGAATAACACTGAGATATTACTTTCAGCTTAGAGGAAAAACATCGAGACATTTTAAAAGTGTGTCTTGCATTCAGAAACATTATGAAATCTATCTACTTTAATAGGCGTGGACAAAAATGCTTAGAAAGAAGAATATATTCATGGGGTTATATACATAAATAGTTATTACTTTAAACCCCGTGCATTAATAAATCCAAAAAGACATCCAAGTGCTTGAGCTAGTCAAGTGATAATGAAATGAAGCTAGAGTTACACCTCAGTGCATTAGAGTAAGTGGAATATAGATATAGGGAAATTGTTCCATTAGTTGAACATATCATTAGGCCTATTTTGCGAGTGGAATGCCAAAGAAATTAGTCGCGTAATAGTACTGATATTAAGACAACTGCCAAGAGCCTTGTCATTTGCAAACTTTAAATATATAGGGGTAAGAGGCAGACTTCTAAGTAATTTCATATCTTAGGAGCGTAGCAAAGCTGTTCAGTAACAGACCAGTTGTCACAGTCTCAGCATTTCTGATTTAATCTCAGTAATCAGTAGCCTGTACAGAACCTGAGCCAAAGCCAGCGTGCTCCAAGGGGGACTTGGGATCTTATCCTAGTGGTTGTCCAGAAAAGCCCTGGTTTAGAAGCTTAAGGGTCCTGGTCCACGCAGACTTTTCTGTTGAACCTCTGGGGTTTTGCTGAGAAGTTTTTGTATGTCCTTGTAGAAAAGAGCAAGGGTGGAAGACTGTTTCTGTAGAACCACCAACCTTTTGTGCTTAAGATGGCTCACTGTTTTAACATATTAGGTGCAAGAAACAGTAATTTTTTTATTTCTTTTTACCAATTGAGTCCTATCTCCTAGTGGAATGAGGTAGCCCAGCCATTCTCCCTTCAGCTGTGTTGGGAAATTCTCTCTGCTTAATCCGAGAGAATGTCTTGCTACATATCTTTCAGGCACATAAAATATCCTTGCCTGCAGTCCTGGCTCAGATGTGTAGTTCTTACATCGCTGGATTCATTGCTACTAGTATTATGAGTGAGCTTTCCGGGAAAGGAGCTGATAGTCATACCATTTTTTTCTCTTGGAATTCATTGTTTCTTCTAACAGAATTCTGCATGGAGCCTAGATATGAGGCATTACTTTTATTGCTAAATATATATATTTATACGACTGACTGGGAAATGGTATAAAAACAGTCCCCCTTGAAAATCTAGATTTACCAACGTTTACCTTACAGTGATACGTACTTCTAGGATGCTATTTGTGGGACTAAAATTAAGAGTATTTGTAAACACGGTTGCCAGCTGGAGGCAAAGATAACTTTTTTTTTTCCTCCTGTGTACTGTGTATGCCTAGCTACTTAATATGTCAGATAGATAATCTTGTAAGGACCTTTGGCAAATGCTTATTTTTCATGGTGGCTGTTGTATATTATGAAAGGTTTATCTTAATTGTAAGGCTTAAAGTATTTCTAAATCTACCACCTGTTATCAGTGGATTGGAGAGGGGAGTAATTTTTTCTGAAAGTATTCTTTAGACAAAAATAATGTTATAAAGGGTACGTACTGTGAAGCTGCAGCATTCAAGGTTATATTACATTCTTACTACTTTAAACAGAGTAACAAAATTACTTCACTAAAGCATCTCTAAAATTGTTAGAGAGAGGACAGGTTTGCACTTTTATTAGACCAATTGATAGATGGAAGATGCCAGCTTTTAGACTCCGTGTCCTTTCAGAGCTAATGAAAGGATGCCGAGCCCAAGAGCTTGTTCATTTTTTTTGAGCCGTATCAGTTGGTGTTAGGAAAAAGAGAGACAAATTGCTTCATCTTGAAAAAAGTTTCTCTCCCTTCTATTCCAGGTTATGACATTCAGTGCATTTTCTGCTTTTATCCTGGTTGATGAAAACACTGTCGTCCCCCCCCCTACCCAAAGCATATGGATAAGAGCTACTGTGTTATATTAATCCTCCTGTTACTTCAGGAGGATGCACAGCATCCTAGTTGTGCATAAATGTGCAAATATATTACAATTACAGAGGAAATTCATTGTTAAGAGATCTACCAGGCTTGGAATCAAATTGGAAACTGTCTAAATGGCTGAATGAAGGGCTTTGTATTAAAAAGGCCGATCCCTGCACTAATACGTGAGTGAACTCTTAAGCAGAGATTGTAATTTCTGTACTGGTATTGAGAAGCATCGCTCTCTCCGCTTAATATGGCAGACTTCACTGGGGCTAAAGCGGTCCTCAGTGTGAGCAAAGGAATCATAAGTTAGCCCTTAGTAAGTAATCCTGCATCAAATGGGTAATTCGTTTGATAAATTTAGCCTCTCTATTTGCATTTGCAGTGTTCATGAGCCGATTCGTTTCTCTAATTCATCACCTGAATGTATTCCACAAAATATTTTTCATGGGCTTTATTTTACTGTGTGGATAGGTGCCAAGTGGTTTACTGGAAGTACCCGATATCCTTTATCTGGGATTTCACCTGGGTAGTGATTTGCCTCGTAAGTCAGGAGGCTCTGGTTTTTCTGAGTGGTCCAGGCAGGGGTGCAAAGGCCACCCGGGCTTGGAGCCCCCCAGAAACGCATGTTGGGGGTAAGATTTGGGGGAGTTTGAAATCCCTTTGGCCTTCTCCTCCTGATCAATGAGGGCCATCCTGAAGGTTTTGGTTGCAGCTACTTTTCCCATCTCCGTGCAGAGTTTTCAGGTTGTCATGTTCACAGCTGATAACCGCCTGTGTTTTCACAGGTGTAAACTAGAGGCAGTCAGACTGTCATCTCCCTTTCTTCACTGCTTTCCCTCACAAAGCTTTCAAAGTACTGTGGATGGGCTGGGTCCCTGCCAATGACATGGAGCCTAAATTTGTGTCCAGACACCTGCTGTGGGTACATGAACATGCCTGGGGCTGAGCAAAAGCTGAGACGTAGCCAGAGTGACCGGTCACAGCAGCAGATTGGGACGTGGTGTCACAGTCTTTGGTCTGTGCCCTGGTTGTGGGCAGGATCACCTGCAACCTAGGCCTGTTTGATGGAAGGAGTGAAAAGAGGCTCGCTTCCCTGACCCCACAGCTCTGATGGAGCTGCAATCCCTGCTGTTGTATTGGGACACTCAGGGGACACTCTGGTTTCTCTGGCTTGTGAAACTTTTGGCTTGTCACTTGGAGATCCTGCTTGGTAAGTGTGCAATGAGGTGGTGCATGACCATGCATCCCTTTCCTTTCCAGGGCTATGTATCAAGCTGTTGAGAGCGTATCAGGGTACCACTCGGTATTTTTGCATTCACAGCCATCTGGCCTGCTCTGGACTCCATGCCAGCACTTAATGTTCCCCCCAGATTTCCAATCTGGGGGGGGAGTCTTGTGTTCAGACAGAGACGAGTGAGGATTTTTCAGTGGGTGGAAGGTAGCAGTGGTGTTGGAGAAGCTGTGGCACACTGACAGTTTCACATTGGTGTGAAATGCTCTCTGCACCCTTTTGAGCTGTCTTTATATTGGAGGATGTCATCCTCAGATGGCTTCTGCAAGACCCCTTGCTGAAGGACTTAATTCAAAACAGCTGGGGAGAAGCACAGCCCCGCTGTCTCCCATGATGGTTCCTTGTCCCTCAGCAGCTTAGGCTTCAAAGGAAGCACTGCCCATACGGGGAAGTTGGAGGAGCCTGTGCACCAGAATAGGATGCTGGCTTTTCTCTAGTTCTCTCTCACAGCACCTACAGATCCTGATAAAGTGCGCTGCAACCTAAATAGGATGCTGTAAAAATTGTTCTCAATGCAAAAGTTTACTATAGCCAATAATGCTTAAAATATCTGTTGGTTTCAAAACGTGTCTGAAACAACTTACCTCATAAAATCTCAAGATAACTAAAAGCTAAAGGTGTTCGTAAAACTGTGAAACAAATTTTTTCTATGACATTTTGTCTTTATTTGCCATGGCAAGGACAGTGCCAGTCCTACCGCTCATTGGGGTTGTCTGTCTTAGACCCTTTTGCCAGTGTCTCAATGTAGTGCACGAGGATGAACAAGCAGCAGCTCAGGGGTGGTGCTTGGGAGGCAGTGTATGTAATTGATGGCTCAGATACTATTTTCAGCATCTTAAGAGATATGCAGACCAAGAGAGGCTTCCTAGCACCTTCTAACATGGCAGTGGGTTTCCAATACCTAATAAAAACTTAATGGGCAGTTTCTTGCTTCAGTTTGAATCATAATAAAACTTCCTGGTATGATCCCTTCTGAATTATTTCCTGGCTGACTGCCGACAGAGCATTGCTCTTTGTTTTGCAAGTATTGGTCACCTCAAAATTTGGGCTCGGATCCTCTGGCTGTACATGGTTTGAGAGAGGCTTGTGATATTGTCTGCTATGTGGTCTGGAAAATTGTTCGCCTCCTCGTTCCTGATAGCAGCAATGGCACTGCTTGGAGCAGGGTATGGACAGACAATGGGACCATAAGCTACTAAAGCGCTGTTGTCAGAAGCTTTTGCTTTGCTAAGTGGAGCCTCCTTTTCTTTGCTCCAGCAGCATCTTGTAGACGTGTTCCTTGTCTCCTTCTGTGAGACTGACGATGGAGGCTGCAGTCAATCCAGAAGTCAGGGGAAATGGCTGTTTCTACGTATTTGTCCACTCACTCCAAATCCCTGAGCTCTCCGGCTCCTGGGAGACACCTAGATATGGGCTGCGTTGAAACAGCGAAGTGGCAGGCGATGAGGATGCCCTTGAAGGCACAGGGGTCATGCAGTTGCAAGGACCAGGCTGCTGCATGTGTTAGCAGAGTGGGAGAGCGCAGGGAAGATGATGAGTGCGGTAATTAGGTGAATATGGAGCAATTATTTATCATCTCTTGTAACACAAGAAGTGCAAGGTGTCCCAGGAAATGATGAATCAGGGTGAAAACAAGCAAAAGGAAGTAGTTTTTCATCTGACACATAGTTAGAGTATAAGAATGCTTGCTATGAGGTGCCACAGAGCCTGTAGGTCTTGAATATAGTTAAAAAGAGGATTAGCTTGACCAACAGAGGAGTCCAACAGTGGCTATTAATCACCACAGTCTATATGTAACCTTAGCCTCAGGGAGAGAGGCTGGTAGGGGGAGGGAAATGTATTGCTGTGCTGTTCTGTTCTGCACTCAGTCCTTCGCACACAGATGCCTGGCACCAGAAGGTGAACAAACAGAAGCTTTTTCTGTATAATACCTTACGTGAATACATCTTTGATCAGGGATCTTTTCTTCCTGCTGTGCCGCCTGTTGTGGCATCCCACGTAAAGCATTCCAAATGCATTTTATGTCGTGCTCAAAAATAACCTGTCCTCTCTGGTCACTGACACCGAGTCACTTCATGTGCCGGAGTATTTCTGATTGCAAAGGGTGCAGTTAAATTTGTGTTTGTCTCATTTGATTGCCTCTGCCTTAGGTTACTGATGAGATTTTGTTAGAAGCTTGTATTTAGAAATGTGTCACCACATGCAAAACATACCATTTTGTGTGTGACTACTACATTAGCATACATGTGGGTGAGAAATCCACTTTAGCACTTGGCGTAAACAAAACTCAGTTGTTTTCTGTATTTTAGGGCAGGGAGGAAATAAGGAAGTTTTGCAATAGGTTCTTTTTAAAAAACCTGATGTATATTTTCCCAAGGAGTGCCTCATTCCTTTTGTGTAAGGTAGAAGCATCTGGGAACTAGAAATCCAAATCTGATCCTGGCTGAGAGCACCATTTCCCGCACTGGAACAATGTTGTCCAGGTCACCCGCAGTGGGAACGGCAGCTACTGCGTAGCCTTTATATGCAGCTGAGGCTCGTACCAGTATATGTATTTTACAGCAGATCAAGTGATACAGTACATAAAAGAAGCCATCTATGTGGTGACAAAAAAAACCAGTGCCTAACTTCTTAGGAGGTTGGTACTAAGGATTTCTATTTGATATGGCTTCAAAAGCTACAAACACATTTTACATTCAGTGAGACTCCGGTGTTGTGGGACTGGTGTAACTAAGCAACACGGGAAGAAAAACTGCACCAGTGCTGCAGTAAGGCCAGGATGTACAGAGTGTACCAGTGGCAGTTTCTTTATAATCAGACTAAAAAATTTGATTAACCTTGCTTAGTGTCAGGTGGAGGTTTATATAGTGCCTATTGCTCTGTATGCAGGATTGCGTGATTAAAGGATACAAATGTTCAGAACCAGAAGTCCTATTTCTGCTTCCAAAGCAGAAGAATGTGCTTTTTTGTTAAGGATCTTTTTGTTTTACCTTTTCTTTTTTTCTTCTTCCTCTTATGAGCACTGAGGATGATGGAAAGCTTTATGGAAAAATATAATTTTTTACAAGTAGATGTGAAAAGAGTCAGGCCTGGGTTTAGTTGATCTCATCTGGCAGTGATTTCTAAATCTGCTTTTCCTCAAAGAAGGTGTTCCCATTTTCTGTGCTATTGGTCAGTCTGTTGTATTATCCCAGTGGGGAACTGAGTTGGAGGGATTGGAACAACCCAAAATGCTCCTAGGTTATTGCGAGCCTCATGTGTATGTCTGGGCTTCATCAAACCCTAGGGTGTTCTTGTGTGGTTTACTGTGCTACAAAAACATCAAGTCTTTTAGGCTGAGATGGACACGGAGCCTGTACACTATTGTAAAGCTCCTGTTGGGTAGCAGCAGGGGTCATAAGCAATCAAAAAGTGATTTTTAAATTACTAAGTATTGAAAATAGACGTGAGAGACATGATTAGAGAGCTCTCTAAGGAAGTTAAGGTGATCACATAGGTGGGTGAAGCTTTGGGACAAAGTTTTGGTAAGACAAGCATGGTGGAGAGAAATACAGAGAGTGAGAACCCACTTGGTCTTTTCAGCTGCTGGAAACTTGACATTATCATGGTTTAGACAGTTTGCATCAGGGGGGTACCCTGGCTCACACTGCTGCCCACTCCAAGACTGAACACGAGAAGCTTTTCGTTTGAGCCAGCAGAGACTGCCCCAAAATCAGATCCATCTTCCTCAGTGTTGCAAGACTGTTGTGCCGCACATCCTCTGTCACTGCAGTTGAAACTGTACAGGCAAATCATGAAGTACCTGCTAGGCAAATGCTTGAGGGCAGGAACTTTTTCAGCTGGACCACTGGTTTTGTATAGCAAATAAGCTCAACAGGATGGCTGCAGCTGTCAATGCTAAAGGGTTTTAAGTTTTTTTTTGTTTTGATTTTTTTTGATCATACTGCATCAGCAGAATCACACCATCTTCAACCTCCTGTACAGCTCTGCCCATCTCATGGCTCTGTTTGCCAGTGCGTGAGTACACAGGCTTTGGAGGGGAGTTTGGTCTGGTCCCACAGTGCCCTCCCAGCCCCTCCTGTGGTTATGTTCAGTACATGGAGCCGCGCTTGCAAGGAGGAGCAGACTGAGACATGTGTGTTGGCTGGAAATAAGGAAATGTCTGGAAATCAGGAAAGAGCAGAAAGCACTGAGAAAAAGAACAAATCCTGAAGGATGAGACAAGGCAGCCGAGGAAAGGTTAGAGGAAGGCAGGGAGGAGCTAGCAGCATGCAGGGCTGTTGGGGGAGCGCCGGCAGCTCGGAGTGCAGGACCTGAATGCAGATGAAAGAGCAGCCTCCTGCAGTGGGGAGCTGGCTCTCGTGTAAGAGCTCTTCAATGCACGCACAGTTAAAAATAAAAGGTGTTTGTATAGCATTGACTCTCCGCGTGCTAACATGAAGAATAATGCAAATAGAAGCGTGAGCAACAAGGAGGAGGCTGTTTAATGGCTTTGAGGATTAGCAGCGGTATTTAGAGCCTTTCACCTCTCTGTTCCTAACATAAATCTTAACACAGATTGATGATTTTAGCCATCTGGCTTGTGTTTGCTTGTATGCAACAACTAGTGAGACAGAGAAAGAACCTGACCAGCAAGGCAAAAGAAAAAAAAAAAGTATATGACAGAAGAAGGCATCTTCTTCTCCAGTGTCAGTAAGAGCAGGTATGGTACAATTCTGTTTCACAGAGCTCAGCAGGTAGCAAGGGAAAGGGGAATGAAAGAGTAACAGGCATTACTTGGTACACAACTCTACCAGGGAGCCTGTGACTTATACAAATGCATATGCTGTGAGTAACTTTCTCCCAAATGCAAAGCTCTGTGATCTTTAGAGATATAGTTACCCCAGAGAGCACAAGAGTTAGAGGGCGAGTTTCAATCATAGGTTGACTTTAAACTCTAAATTATTTTATACTTGACTGGAAACTGTTCTCCCATACATCACCCATCTAATACCCTGATTTTATATACTATAGTCCAACTTAGAAGCTGGAAAATTTTGCGCTCTCAACCATATGACACATTTTGGATTAGATGGCTTCCTTGTATCCTAAGCCTTCTAAATACTGATGCAAGTTTTCTTGGGGGTGAGTTGACCCTTGCAGGGAGTCACTGTCAGTTTTCCTTTCACTCCAGGCTGCAGGGTCTGTCATTCCTTTTCCAGCAAGGTCATCTTGGTAGAGCTTCCCAAAATCCAAGGCTTTAATGGGGAAGCCATGTGAAAGGTCGCTGTTCTGCGTCTCCAGACACAAGAGTAACCAAGAGCGGGTACATGCATGTGCATGCTCTAGCGTGTTTTCCTAGTTAATTATTTTTCAACGGCTGTGGAGTAAGGGTGAGAGTTACAAAGGACCTCACCTCTGGTCTTTTCAAGTGGGGGAGTTTGGGCGAGAAATATTGACAATATGTCTTTAAGGAAATGTTTGCTGGTGTCAGAGATTCACTCTTGGGTTCTTCTGTGGTTTTACTCAAGTTTGCTCTGGGATTGACTGTCTGTGGTGCATATTTCAAACCAAAGCAAACCTCTAGAAGGCTTCCTCTAGATGGGGTAATAAAATGTATAGGGAACATTAAAAAAAAAAAAACCAACAACCTATGTATTATGAATCTAATTTATAGCAATCTTGGCACTGATTTTGCTTTATATTAGGCATGTAGAGCTTCAGTAAAAAATGTTTTTACTTGCTTTTACTTCTTCAGGGCTAGTAACCAAGAAACTGCCTGTAATATCATTCTTTTGGGTGGAAAGTGAATGAATTTTGGATACAGATTTCCAAAACACTGTTTTTTGTCTCAAATAATTGGTTTTGGCATAGAGCTCTGACAACTAAACATGGTGTTTATCACTTCAGCCAGCTACACCAAGGTCAGTGAAAGAGACCGCTTTATATTTGACAGGGAAGCACTTCCACCAGATGCATTAATAGTGTGAGAGTAAGAATTATAGACACATGAAGTGATTGAGGAGTGCTGTGTGCCAAAGTGAAACTCAGATTCAGATCTAGATTGGGGTAGAATTTTCAAAGGCACTACAATGACCTGGAGATCATGTCACCAAGCGGTTGGGAGCCCAGCTCCCATTTTCAGAAATTACGTAAGGACTTCACTGCCTTTCAGCAAGACTTAGGTTCCTTTTCCCAGAAAAAAACAGCCTTTAATTCACAATTAGTTCACAAAAGCAGCCTTTGCCTCTTCATAATTATATTGCATAATGACTTCACTACTTTTTAATAACATCAGATTTCTTGTCTGTGTCCATTATCACCAGCTTAGAAGCTATTCTGTTGCTTTGGGAATTTCATATTCCAAGTCACTTACAGAACTATAATTAAGAACTTCCACAGAAGACCAGGTGATATATGTATGTTAAGATATTATATTCTGCTGATTTTGTATCAAGTCTTAGATTAATTTGAAATTTTATCATGCTGGCTTCATTATAAACGTTTCCATGGAAAGAACATGTTATTGGAAACTGAATAATTAATAATCTCTATGTTAACCAAATGTTTTCTGAGTCATTTGTTGAAAAACATCAGGACTCCAGTTGAAAATCCTGGCTCTGTTGAAGTCAATGGCAGAATTCCCATTGCCTTTAACAAGATTTTTCATTTTTTCAAAAATTACTTGTCAAAGCTCCTTAAAGTTTCTGTATACAAATTTATATTTGTACAGTAGGGATCCATGGGCCTTTTTGATCTCCAAAACGATTGTTTGCAGAATAAGGAGAAAGGAAGTAAAATGTGCAGTCACTCTTCAGTCCTGATCCTTTGGGCCAGACTAAAGCGTACTCAAGAGAAACGTAACCTGCTCTCGTTTAGTGGCTTCTGAAAGTCCTGCCCTCCAGATCATGTCCGAATGAGATGGACAGGGGAGAAGGATGGATACAGATCCATCTACTGTAGATTCACAAGCATCCATGAAAATTCTCACGCTTGTGATTTTAATGTTTATAGCAAACAAAATTGCCAGTGGAGGCCTCTATTATTAACCAATTGTTCTGTTCTCATGCTACTTAAAATAAAGTTTCAGGCTCCAAATCTTGATGAAAGCAGAGCGTGTGTCACAGCATTTGGATCTGAGCGGAGTTTATAGTGTAAAGATCTGACCCTGTAAATTAGGACCTAAATACTACTGTTAGTTTCCATTACCATTGATCATAATATTGCAAAACTCCTTTGGGTTCAAATGGTGGTCATAATATGCACATATGCAAGTTTGAAAGATGTTAAGCTTTAGACAGAAATTGTAGGCTTGCTACAGAATTTGCATGTGCCCAAATCCATTTAAAAGGGTATAAATGGAGTCTGTATGAATTAGGAACATAGTTGACATAAACTTCTGTGGTCAGTAAGCTCTCCATTAGATGATTAAGGCTCTGGAACATTGAATTACCTAGGTGTTAACTAAGGCTAATAATTTTTTTTGTTTCCCCATTGAAACAACTTGCGTTAAGAAATTCCTTTGTTACCGAAATGCAACTTTTTGCAAAAGGAATCTGCTTTCTTCATCTATCATCTTAATAATTACAAGTATTTAATTCTTGGCTAGCCCAAGTTTGGTCTTAAACCAAAGTCCTGTCTGGGAAATTTATAGTAACTTCTTTATGTGGTATGATTTCTGGATAACTAGTTCTCCTCTTAACATAGCCAGCTGTTCCCAGGAAACAAAGCAAACTGAAACTTGACAAGTAAACCAAAAACTCTGCTAGAAAAGAGAATGCAATTTCATTTTATTACAAGTCATAATTTGCAGAATTCTGTAAATTATGTAGAATTTTATTCCCTGTCCTTATTCCCTGCATTTCCCATATCTGGTAGTAGTAACAGTCTAGTATCAAAACCTTCTTTTCCCATCCACCTCCAGATCTCACTGCAAAACATTAAACGGGAGGAGGCAAACTAAGATATGGGCAATCTGAAACATGGAATAGCTCATTTTAGATGTTTCCTGGTATTCTTATTAATCATTTTCTTTCAATTTTTTTGACAGACGATGCTAATGAAGAAGGGACTCCGCTGTGTGAAGAGACAGGTGAGTAAACAGTATTTTATGCTAAAATATATCACTTCTCTGAAGCATCAACCAAACGGAAAGAATTCTTAAAACTATTTGCCTTGGTTGTGATAAGTAGTGCCAATCATTTTTTGCCAATGTTATGGCAGTCATCTCTGATTTTTAACATAACATAGGGTAAACCATCCCTGATAATAAATAGTACACAGTAAGAATGGCTGAGACTGTCTTTTTAATGGCATAATCTGTTATGAGCCTCTGGGTGATACTCGGTTGCTTTTTATTAATAACTAGTTTGAACATGAATGGGAAATAACTAAAATTCTGCAGTCTCTTTGTCTGTAAAAAGGTGTGAATACAGCAATTCTCGAGTCATTTGCAATTCTGATTATTGGCCATGATTTGTTTGCAATTAAAATGGTAGCAAAACTCTCCGTCAAACTCTTAAATACGTTGAACTTGATTGGAAAACAAGTGTCAATGTTTAGGATTTCTGGATGTGGATAGACTTGAAATAGAAATGATGGATAGGTATAAAGGAAAGAAAGGCCTGAGGAACAAGAAAAGGAGAGGACAGAGGATTAGATATCTCCCATGAGGACAAAAGCTTCCAGTTAGAAGACTTCTGCTGGTTTTTTGTTTTTTTTTTTTGTTTTTTTTTGTAGAGAGCTTCATCCACTTAATCTTCTCGATCAGGCTTTTTGTAACAGGCTTCCACCGCAGCACACTATGTTACTTTCCCTGCTGACCTTCACCTAGAGGTTCTCAGTGGGCATCTTCTGTTCCATAAAAGACTTATGTGCAGTGAAGGACCTCCTTTTATATGCAGTGTATCTCCCCCTACTCTTCTTCTCTCTCTCTCCTTCCTAACCAGCTAGTACCCATCCATGACAGTGCACCAGGCATGTGCACTGTCCCCCAGGTCTCTGTGACCTGATTCCATCATAGCCCAGTGACTGTGCAGAAACTTCCAGTTCTTCTCTTTACGAAAAGATAGGGGATCAGAGAAGAGAGCCACATGGAGAAAGGCAGAGAGATACCAGCCAGAAAACAGAGGTAAAAGCTTTTGAAGCAGTATGTTGGCTGCTTAAATTGGCAAGATTGTCCTAAAGACAAGTGGCTTATGATGATTTATGCAACCAGATAATTAGCTTAGAAATTAGAAGTTCTTGAAGAATGGTGTATATGCATAGATGTGAAAACATGGATATACACAGATAGATATGTGTTACACTGATGGATTAGCGCATTCTTTTATGGCTGTTCTGGCCTGTTGATTTTATTACACATAATTATAATTACTTTTTGATGTCAAGATTACTGGATAGGAACTTCTAGAAATTTTAATACAATTAGTGTGATTGATATAGTTGTACATACATACATAAAAGTAGAAAAATAAAGACCATCATTATACAACAAACATTTGCCAAAGATTATCCTACAGTTGAATTTGCAGTATTCATCTAACATTTCCAATTTCATTTTTTACAGTTATCATGGCATGTATACTTTTATAAGCCCAATTATTTTGCATTTTTTCTCTTGTTGCTTTTATGGAGATTATGCAAATTACTTTTTTTTTTAAAGCATTTTAAATTAGAATTAAAAGGAAGTACATTTCCACCTAATAGCTGGTATCGTCTTTCTTGCCTTGTATCCTTCACAGCTTCATTAATTTGGGTAAAGCTACATAGCTGCTCTGAGAAATTATGACTGAATTAAGTCATTTGAGGGAGGTATTTCCCTACTTGCCTGTTCTTTGTGCATATGAGATAGATGAGATCGTAGCTTCCCTCACAAGTTTGCCTGTAGGGTGCTATGAGCTTCAACAACACATACTTAGAATCATAGAATTGTTAAGGTTGGAAAAGACCCTTAAGACCCTTGGTTATTTCTTCATCACCTGGAGATATTTTGGGAATCGGTGCATTGATTGTCAGCAGTCAATACCTACATGGCTAAAGAGAAGTATCTTTTGTATATCTGCTCCAGTAGTGGGGCAGATATACAAAAGTTATGCCCTTTTGACCTATTGTGTATGGACTTTTTAACGATTGTAGGATGTGTTTGTGGGAACTATAAATACGTAAATAATTTCTGCATTGAGGGGAGTTTTCATTTTTGTACTCAGATTTTTATCAGTTTGAAGGATATCTGCTTTTTACTGTTCTAAGGGAAAAATAGAGTAGCAACTTCTAGTCACCACTTCAAGATATTAATTGAATAATCATTCTTCATTCTACTTGACTTCATGGGTCATGACTCCAGCAGATGGAGTCAGCAGTTGGCACCAATATTGATGACCCTGGTTTTTTGAGCTGTCCATATCCAATCTGCTTTAGGGTTATTTCTCCAATTCCTGTGCTTAAGAAAAAAAAAAAAAAGTAAAAAAGAAATGTTGGATTCCTGGAGATCACATGTTACAGACTACATACATGTGTAGGACCTTTGGCAGAGATTCAAATATTCTAAATTTCACCTAAATTCCTGTGCCTCCAACTTCCTATTGGGTAGGTGTTTCTGAGGGCCAATATCGAACCAACTAAAGACATGGAGAAGTACAGGGACACAAATGAGATGTAGACGCATTGTATCTGTACCAATTTCCATTTGAAGAATGTAGTAGAATGAGGTGGAGGTTACAGAATTGGTCCTAATTTAAACCTGGTGGCAAGACTTAGAGGAAAAAAACCTGATCCTGGTTTGGTGTCAGCTGAAGTCTATGGGAATATGTCCATTGACTTCA
Source organism: Theristicus caerulescens (assembly GCA_020745775.1). Taxonomy (NCBI): domain Eukaryota; kingdom Metazoa; phylum Chordata; class Aves; order Pelecaniformes; family Threskiornithidae; genus Theristicus; species Theristicus caerulescens. The sequence goes on along the minus strand of CM036561.1, from coordinate 119,549,844 downwards.
GTGCACACCAGGTTAGGCCTTGGGAGCAGCTAGAGAATTAGCCAGGAGTAAGGAATAACAGATGACCAAATGTGTGTATTATTGAGTGATGGATACACTATGAAAGTAATCTGTCTTGTGTTTCTACCACCCTGAAGTGCAAATATCTCATTACATGCAGAAAGGCCTTTCTTTCTATGATTTCTCTTCAAAATAAATAAGGGAATATCTTAATTACATCTGCCAGATAATCTCCATTAATATCTACATTAATACTATAAAATCAACAAGCATGAATGATCATTTTAGCAAGTTAATCACATAACGTCACTGCATATATTGGATGTACTGGAATAAGAAAAACATTTAAAAATAAAAATAACCTCATCTTATTAAATATACACACTCAAGACCACTCTTTTAATGGCGTTTGACTCACAGGATTTTAACCCATCAATTTGTTATTCTGGATGCTGTATCTTGTAGCAGTTGCCGACTTAACGGCACCATTTAATTCAAAGCGCTTTGATGTTATCATATGTCATACAGTTTGCTGTTAGAATGGCTTGAGTCAAAGGGGCAGATATAGTAATAGCGGGTACGGCCCTGTGCAGTTCTACATCTCAGCTTTCTTTTATGAATGATTTCCTACATAAGCAAAGAGAAGGACCAGATGACCTAATAGTCTTGTCTACCTTTAAGTTCAGTAATTTAACACTGCAGAGTCATGATGCTTAATGTTTTAAGCTCCATTAAGGGAAGATTATTCTAAACTCTGACTTCTGAAGGACTTTGCTTTTATACCCATAGATGCACGTATCCATGCACAGAAGCGTGCAAAATAAGCCCTAATACTGCCATAATTGTGTATGCAATTGTAGTGATTGCATGTGGAAATTATAGAAGCATGTGCTATTATGAGAAGCACTGTCCAGATTCCTACACAATAGTATCACATTATTATGCACTGACATAAGTTAATTCTTTCACCATTAAAAAAAAACAAAAACAAACCCAAAAAAACCCCAAAAAACCACAAAAAAGAAAAAAAAACCAACAACAAAAAATCCCCAACAACAAAAACTACAGAAAAGAGTTTTGGTTCTGAATCTGTATTCTCCCTCAGCCTGTTCAGCTTCACTCTCTGCCAGGTACCAAAAATTTTTGACCTCACCTGTATGAATGTTGCCACACTACTGTCTTTCATTTTCCCTGTAATGGTTGTTCGTAATAAATGCCCTGCTGGTTATCTCTGCCCTGCAGAGAGATCTAGACAAATTAGAGAGCTGGGCAATCACCAACCGTATGAAGTTTAACAAGGGCAAGTGCTGGATTTTGCACCTGGGAGATGGCAACCCTGGATGTACGTACAGACTGGGGAACGAGAGGCTGGAGAGCAGCCCTGCAGAGAGCGATCTGGGGGTTCTGGTCGACGGCAAGTTGAACATGAGCCAACAGTGTGCCCTGGCAGCCAGGAGGGCCAACTGTGTCCTGGGGTGCATCGAGCACTGTATTGCTAGCTGGTCGAAGGAGATGATTGTCTCGCTTTACTCTGCGCTGGTGCGGCCTCATCTTGAGTGCTGTGTGCAGTTTTGGGCGCCACAGTATAAAAAGGATACAAAGCTACTACAGAGCGTCCAGAGGAGAGCCACAGAGACGGTGAGGGGTTTAGAGGGGAAGCCGTATGAGAAGCCTCTGAAGTCACTTGGTCTGTGCGCCCTGGAGAAGGGGAGACCTCATCGCGGTCTACAGCTTCCTTACAAGGGGAAGAGGAGGGGCAGGCACTGATCTCTTCTCCCTGGCAACCAATGATAGGACCCGAGGGAACAGCAGGAAGGTATGCCAGGGGAGGTTTAGGTTGGACATTAGGAACAGGTTCTTCACCCAGAGGGTGGTGGAGCACTGGAACGGGCTCCCCTGGGAGGTAGTCATGGTGCCAAGCCTGAAAATATTCAAGAAGCATTTGGACAGCGCCCTCAGACATATGGTGTGATTTTTGGGGTTGTCCTATGCAGGGACAGGAGTTGGACTCGATGATCTTTGTGGGTCCCTTCCAACTCAGGACATCCTGTGATTCTATGATCCTGTTTCTATCCTGAGCATCCTAATTAACCACCTATTCATTCCTCAGAAGCTACAGCCAGCTAGGATGGCAGTACGAAGGATCTCGTTCACACTAACAGGGGAAGCCCTATTATAAACAATGCTGTATAAACATAGAATTTCTTTGTACATTCCACTGTGTGCAGACTCTTATACTTGGACACTTTTTTTTGGAGGGAGACTTTCCCTTTTTTTTCCAAGATGAAAATAGCAATCACTTGTAACCAGGGAGATTTGGAAGTTGTGAGGGATTTTGGGAATACCTTACTCGGAGACACACTGTGAGATTTAAGTGGCTTGTTGACCCTCTGAATTAGCCTATAAAGAAGAAACATTTCTCCCAGTGTTAGAGCTCAGAAAGCTTTTTGCACTGATGATCACGATTAGAAAAGCTTTTAATACGATCAGTTCAGATACCTGTCTAGGTGTGCTGTTTCTAAACAGAAATTTGCAGGCAAAAAGTCTGTAATATTTGGCTAACTGTTCTGAAAGACATACATACTGTTGGAGAGCAGAAAGGGTTGAGAGTTGTATTTTGACCATAATAAAAAGACGTTATTTTGAAGCCTGCACAAATCCTTTTCTGTCTCTGGAATGAGGAAAATCTGCTAAAAAGCAGTGAAATTGTGATTGAAATCTTGTTCTCCTGGGACAGTGCCTCTACATCCTTTTGTGAGCATTTTAAGGTTCTTTATAGAGTGCAGAAAGATCATTTCTTTTGAGATAGTAACAGTTCTGACTTCTCTGGATGTAAGCCTCCTCCCTCTCCGTCTTTGTGCTGTCAATTAAGATGTTGGTTATATTATCTAATGTATTCAGATACTCCTGAAAGACCTAGCTGGACATTTGCACTTAAACTTGATTGACATTTGACTTGTGGGACTGGAGGAAGTCTCACAGATTGGTTAGATGATAAAATTCATCACTAGAGGGGTGACTGTTGATTGAAACACTCCTATTGATTTGATTCCCTGATGTGAATCCTTGTCAACCAAAAAAGGGAACGTAGCAGGTAGTTCAGAGTGGCATTAAAACCAAAGAAGCCATACGTCAATATGGTCCACTATAAATATTCAAGTTATTTTTTAAAAGAATGGGAGCGTGTTGGCAGGAATCAATCTTTAAAAGCCTGGTTATTTTCAGGATCTCTCTTTTGTATTGAAGTTCGTGTTGAACTCTATCACCATTGCTCCTGAGTAACCCCTTTAAAGGGCTGACAAAGTGTGTCTTTATTTGGCAGTTTTTGTCTTTATTTTTCCCCACAGTATTTCTTGTAGTTACTCCTATGTTCTCACCGCTCCAGAAGTAAATTCATCTTAGCACTTGAAAACTCTTGTTTTCCTCAAAGTATTGTATTTGAATTTCAAATTCAGATGAGCAAATATGATGACATGACACATGACATGTCCTGTGTTAAGTGCTGTCAGGAAAGGTCTACCTCCTGATACCAAGCCAAACCTCAAAGCGTGTTCTGCTTTACAGTAACTCGCTTTATTTACTGATCACTAAGGGCCCTTCATGTTCTGAACTATATGGAATTCCATAATGAAACAGAAATTCCATTCTAGAAGAAATTTTTAAGAACAATGTTCAGTTTGGCTTTTTTGGGTAATGCTCATTCCTTAAAATTAAGCAAGTGAGATGGAATTTAATTACTCAAATACAGATCTCCATTTTGGAATTTTTGTTGACATTTTGAGCTGTTGCTTCACATAAATTCCTGCCAGCTTCCCAATCTGTGGCTCTTCTTTTTGGATGTAAGTACAGTAGAATAACCAGTTTCCCAGGAGGGCAGACAGAGAACATTTCTGAGTTTCCTGGGCTCCATGCAAAGCCAATGATTCACTCCCTTTTTGTCTCTTGAACAAACACAATATTCCCCTTGACCCTGCAAGTTCCTTTTCCACATCCTCGCTTACTTCTTTCATACCTCCTGTTTGGAAACTTTCAGCATTTTGGTTCTAGATATATGTAGTTGTGGAAGGCTAGGAAATAAAAGGATAGTATCTACAGCTCTTAGCGGAGCCGAGTCCTTTATGAGAACTGGGCATCTGCTGAGAGCTGTTTAAAAATCCAGTAACATACAGAGTAGATGATTGTGTGGGGTATGCATGACAGCAGAAGAGATGGGTGTTTTCAGAATACTTAAGCAATTTATAATACACATGTAGATAGCTTTTTTCTCAGTTGCTAATTAGCTAATCAGTTTGAGGTAATACCATGATTCTTATTTTCTCACAGCATGGCAATAGGGGTAAATCAAGCAAGGTCATATGTCTTCCAAAATTTTCTGCTTACAAGTGGTCAAGGTTTCTTTCCAGCACGCACAAAAGTGTGTTTTCTTTAGGTTTCTTCTTCACCCAAGCCCTCAGTTGGCCACAGGGAATCGGGAGGCTTGACAGAAAGTCAAATGATAGAAAGTCATTTTCCCATCGCGGTTGAATAGATTCAATAGGTGCAATGAATTGAGTTTTAATTGTCTGCCATTCTCTGCTTTCGTGGTTAAGCAACAATGTTTGAAGAATGTTTTAATTAGTGAACGTGCTTTCATTAAATGTCTTAATTTACAAATACTTTTTATGATTAATTTCCAGCTTGGCCTCCCTTTTGTACTAACAGGCTTTCCGTGCTACCACTTTGTGCCTTGAGGTTTATCGTAGCAAACAAACAGTAATTTCATCCTTTATGTTAAGATGATAAGATATCTTGAAAATGTTGTAGAAAAAGTTCATAATTTTTAAAGTTTAACTAACTGATAATTAGACACTGTGAACTTCAGTCCCTACAAATAGGGGAGATCTTAAACTTCACTGGCCTCAGTTACTGTTTTTACTTAGGAGGTTTTCCTTTTCCTTCATCTTCCTGTTGCTTCCTGGCTAAAAGGTTGGAATGGATTTTTTCAACGAGAATGTTTCTATCTCGTAAAGCTTTCATTTCCTTAACTTTACTTCACTATCAAACTTGCTTCCCTACCTTTCATTTCATTACTAATTTCAGTCAATATTCATTTGTTACTGTGTTATAACACTGAATGGAGAATTGAGCCAAGAGGGAAAAATCATTTCATTCAGATTATTTCTCCACAGTTCCATAATGCAGTATAACATATATTTTGTTAAAAACTACAAATTAAAACTTTTTTTTTTTTATTTCTGAAGAGATTAAGAGCTTGTGGCAAAGCAGGTTATTTTAGTGTGAGTTTTCTTCACTGCTGTCATGTGAAAGTTAGGGAAAGTCCAGTCCACGCTGAAAGATGCCTATTATGACTTTTATAACAGATGACGCAGTAATTAATTTTAGTGATAGAAAGATAGGCATCGGGCACCGAATGGAGCGCTGAGATAAAAGGTGCTCACAGTTGCGGTATCACGCATAGTAATATTGGATACAATAAAACAATTTCAAAATTATATATTTTTTTTAATGTTTAAAGGATTGGAACAAAAAGGCCAGCCTCCATCTCCCACAAAGAGCAAAGCAGAACAGCCTGAGGATCTGCAAGATGATGCTGAAGGTAGGTGGTCTGACAGCTTTTCAGAGCTATTAATCAATTTTGCATTTTGGGGAGAAAGGTTTACTCTGAATTCTTTGGAAAGAACTGGAAAGCTTTCATTGAAGAATATTGTTTGCACACACTTGGAAAGTTCCTTTGGGCCTAGATCATGAGATTGTAATTCTTCTGAAGTATATTTTGTCTCAAGATAGATTCAGAATTACAAATGCTATTTTTATGTGATGGGCTACTAATTATTGCTGATATAAAATGAGAAATTGTTGCTGTTTTATGTCTAACCTGTTCTGACTTTATGTAATTAATAATACAAAATGTAATGCATGTTGTGCAGGGCTTGGGTCATAGTCTGGTTGGTTAAGTTGGTCAGGTAAATCAGCTACCTGCTGCAAAACACGGAGCAATAAAATTCTTGCTTTCCTTATCTACAAGAAAGTTTTGCTGTATCTCTTTCCACTCCAGTTACGGTGTCTATGGCTCTAGACCTTATGCAGTGTATTACATCTATCTGTGGGCAGAAGTCACAGGTGCTTAACATTACGCCTGTAGTGTTGTTCCTGTAAGAGTGCTTTCCTGCACTTGAGTCTTCACAGGGCAGCTTGTCCATGTGTACAGAAGTAAATGTGGCATATGTGTTCTAAAATTGGATCAAAGTATCTTTTCTAATCTGTGTCTCATTGGGAGAGTTATTAAAAGATGTTAACATCAAAGGCTTATTTTCAGAGTGCGGAGTTTCACGTTCCTCTCCTATGTGTGGAAGAGCAAAATGCGCCAATGCTGGAGAATTCCCCTTACGTGAAATAGTTGAAAGGATGAACCTTAATCTTTAATCCATGACAGTTCCTTATCGTGGATTCTCTTTGACCTAATGTTCCTCAAATGACACATCTCATTCTGCACCTCACCCAGTGGCTCCACGATCTTCATCGTTTTGACCCAGCGCTGTGCATTCAGCTCCTAAAATATGGCTGGGGTATAGTGTGAGTCATAAAGAGCAGAGAAACGTTAACATCTATCACTTTAAGTAACTGCTAGTAACATCCTGTCGCTAACATTGTGACTGGTTGTTAATGGCAAGTACTTAAAGCAATAGCTGTCATCGCCTGGAAGGTGTGGGGGGACCCAAGAAATCTCATCCTGACTGGTCTTCTTTCCTTTCATGCTGTATTAAACCCAGCTGAAATTAAAATACCAATTTTATGTCTGGATTAGAGAATTCAGTGATGACAAACCACATGTCGATTTGTATGCAGGCTAAACGGCGTGTGGGATTGTGGTGTCATTTTCCATATTCCTAAACAGGCGAAACAATAATAGTTTTTACGATATATTTTTATTTAGAGTGTGGCTAAAAGCTTTCATTGTATCAGTGTCAAAAAAAAAGAGGGGAAAAAAGTTTTGCAAAACTGTAAGGTATTCCTTCCATTGGAAAAATAACTGATGATGTTCCACTGTTTCTGTGCCTTACTAGATACTGTTTCCTAGTTTACTATGCCTGTCAATGCTTCTTGGTGACCTACAGTTCACTTTGTGGAGCACAAACAAATGCATTGGAAGGGTGAAGTAAATAGCATGGCAATAGAATGATTGCATTACCCTCGAGCTGTAAAATGCCTGAACTCCTTGAATTTGATGCCGTACGGTAGTTTTTGCTGATGCGGAATTGAGGCCTGTAACACATAATCACTGCTGCAGAATTTAATCTAGCTGGTGACTGAGTCCTCCTCTCCTTAGGCAGGAATCAGGCTTGTAATGTTTAGGATTGAAAGTCTACATTGAGAATTGAGGGCGGTTGTGATGGGGAAAAAAAAGGTAATTAAAGTGTTTGCTGAGGGGGGCTGGGGAAGAAACCTGGATCAGATTTCTGGCATTACCTGTGCCTCTGTTTTGAAGAGGAGTCAAGCCGTTAGGCTCCAGACACTGAATTCCTATAAAGTTGCCGAGTGGCTAGAGTCTAATGTAACGCACCTGTGAGCCATTTCCATTTAAGTAAATGGGATTTGCACACATTTGTCTGAGAATAGGATTTAGTTTCTACTGTTCTAATTATTAGCTGTTGGTTTTGACTAATTAAAAGAACTTTTAATGGGGAGCCTTGAAGATTATGAAAGCTGTGAATATGTGACATGAACCAGAACTACATGTCTGAGTAATGTTATTATTTTATTTAGGTAGCAGTTTGTCTTCACTTCCAAAAAAATGCCTTTTTCTTTTTTTTTTTCTTTTTAAAGGAACTTCTGAGTAACTAATGCATATAAACAGTCTCAAATAAAACACAATAAAGCCAGACTCTGCCTGAGGTCAACTTTGTTGAATTTTCCTCATGGTAAAACTGACGTGCTTTGTGTTCAGCGTGTTTTAACTTTGGGATCGTTCACATGCTTTAGGTACCCCAAATTTAAAAAAAAACAAACAAACCCAAAAAGCAGCAAACAAAAAAAACCCCACAACGCATAGCTTTTAGCAATAAAAGCATGTCCAAAGATACTTATATTTAACATAAGATATTATTTTCCCCGTGGTAACGTGACCAGATATAAAATGTTTAACAAATATACACTGAGACCCAGGAAGAACCAGATATTTTTCCCTCTGCTTAGTTGTCAGTGTCCTTTTAGACTGAAGATGGGAATACAACTCGCTATTTTAACAGCCTCATGCATGCCCTTGTGGCAGTCTGTAAAAACTATTCCACTGAGTTCAGTAATATTTCTGCTGTAATATTTTTCTCCAGCACACCAAGCTGGTTCATTGGCTAGAGGTAATGGAGCAATATCTTTTCAGTGCATGTAAAAATCTCCACAGAAGATCACGGAAAGTGGGCTCCTTCATTATTACCCTCTCTGCAATCAAGGAAAGTCGAATAAGTGGCTGTATGTAAGGAGCTTGTTTTGCAGTAAGCTAAAATAAACACTTGACATGCTAATGAAAGCAATTTTATACTGAACCTCTAAAGTATTAATGGTGTCTGTTATTATGCTATTAGATATATTGTTCTCTGCCTTCAGACCGTTGATAGAGAAAAGCAAGCGTGAACTGCATAGCAGATTCTCCTGTCAATGGTTGTATTCAGTAGTTTTTCATTGTAGCACAGGTTATTGTCTGGGGAAATGAATAGACTGGATACATGGAGAAACATTCTTTACTCCCAGGTTCCCTGCAGTATTTCAGGTTTGACACGTGCAAACATACAGTGTAATTTTCTTTTTTTTCTTCTTCTTCTTTTCCCTGGGTCCTGGGAGAGTAAAATCAGCCAGTGATAATTTTGCCTTTCCCCTTGGTCAGGTACACTCAGTGACTGAGTGATTGTAAAGTCTCAGGTGAGAAAAATATGTTTGGCTCTAAACAAAACTTAGCATGTCTTACTTCACTAACTTCATAACACAATCCTAAAGTAATTACATAGACAAAATGGCAGTACTTGTCACAGCACAGCAGCCACGAGTTAGCACAAATGCTGCAGGTCACCTGTTCTCATCTTACTGATTGTCACCAAGCAAAAGCAAACAATTTTTTTGCTAACAAAACAAAAATTTTTTGTCTAACGAAACAAAAATTTAAAATGTTCCTTATTTTTCTCAGCTACCTCCCCAAATGTCCTCCTATATCTACTGAACGGCGAGGTGTGCGCAATAGATTTTCTTGATACTGGGAGAAGCAAAACTGTTTGGCCTTTCCTTCCTTACAGGATTTCTCAGATATAAAACGGAGCCTGCCCAAGAGCTGCCCCATCTGTTCCCACCGTGGTCTGCAGGTGATCAATATTGTATCAAAGACGACTAATGCATCTAATAACAGCAGCACAAATGCCTGATCTTTCTCCTCCTCCAGGAGAAAGATAATCAATCCATGCAGCAAAAGCTGTTTCTGTGCCTCCTAAGGTCAGGATCCTCCTTGCCCTCCCTCAAGGGATGTGAAGACAGAACTGGAGTTCTGCAAGTTGTCTTGCTCCAGCTTTTCTCATAAGCTTCTCCCAAAATGAATGACCAGATCCTTCCTGATAGACTGAGAGGTTGTTGGTCTCACACAATCACGTTAGCTGAGGCTCAGTGTATATGCAAGAAGCTGGTCTGTTGGAATTGCTCGTCCGGGATGAACTTTGTCTGCTTTCTGTTCACTTGGTGGGAAGGAGAACAGTTTGATGGATAAGCCAAGCCAGGAAGGTCAAAATGAACACAAATCACCTTTAAGAGAGTTGGTAGAGCTGGTTCCTTTGCCTGATGGGGTCATCACACTGTCGACCCCTTGGCTTTCAAGGGCAACATCAAATGTCTGAAATGTTGCTCAGCAGCATCAGAAGTCCGAGGCTCACCAGCAGGCTCCTGCCTCGCTCGGTGGACACTCTGTCCATGAGAGATGTCAGTCTAGTGATTGGAGTACACAGTAGAAATGAGGTGAAATGGGGTCACATCTTATCTTGACAACTCATTGGTTCAGCAGGTCATGGCCATTAGGTGGGATGCTCACCGAGAGGGAGATGCCCTGGCTCCTCATCCCTTCTCCCAAAAAGTGTTTGTCCAATGCCAAAAAGTGCATAGTCTTAGGACTAGAAAATAAAACTCATTTTACGGTTTAGTCCTTTAATTGTGAGATAAATGTAAGGTTTCCCCTTCCTGGTTCTCCTTTATATACCACAAATTTTGCAGCTTTGCTGCTCGCTCCCTAGCTTCATAGAGAAGGATATAGTGTATGCACCCACAAAAGTCAACAGTGCTTGGCTTGTGCTGCTTTCCTCCGAGGTGGGCTTCATCCTCCCTGGGGCTGGGTGGGTGCGTACAACAGCTGCTGTGTGTTACCATTACCCAGGGATGTTCAAAGTGTCTTTTCTAAGGGCCTTCTAATACTTTGCAGGCCTGATTGTCTCTCTCTTTAAGGTATGGATTAATATTAACTAGATTCGACTTCTGATTAGTTTTAAAATGTTCCTCGGTCTATAGCAAGCAATTCTTTTATCATTTGAGAAATAGTAGCTACATTTCTTCTTTGCATCCCACAGGGCAGTAATATTCTTCAGTAAATTTCTGCTCCACTCATAATCTACTAAAAATTAACATCTAGACACATAATTATACTTCAAAAACACACACTCTCTTATTCAGCCTTAAAAGTGCTACTTCTTATTAAGATAACTTAGAAGTTACTGTATTCTTCTTGCCACCAAACCAAATCCTTAAATACAATTTTAAATTAAGATAAAGTACTACAGAAGAAATTCCCTGGGAAGTGTGTGTATCAAACATGTCTGTGAAATGTTTCACCTTAATGCAGATTGGTTATATTTAAAGTGATGCTATTAACCCCTATCCACTTTGGTTGATAGCTTCTTTTTTCACTTCTGTTTTGAAGTCCACCATCTGTCTTGACTGATTACAGCTCTCAGAATATCAGGTGATCACCTTCCACTTAGCCAGGGGAAAAACAGGACGTTATCTGTATTTTTATTTGTATTTGCTCTCCGAGCAAACCCTTCTTAGAAGATTCTTTTCATTGCTGAAGTGGCTTCTGCTGTTGCATTAAACTGTAGTGCAGTGACTACACAAGACAACTTTGAAAACGCAGCTCATTTTGATGACGTGCAGTCCTGTTGTGTTGACCATTTACCCATTTGGGTTTCTTTTAGCAGCCGAATGTACGTGTGTGTAAACTGTACCAGGCAAACAGTTGCAGTTCCTGTTTTCACACTAAATGCTTCAGAGTACATTTTCTTTCTCCTGAGATGGCTAAGGTGCAAAATAGTAAGTTACTAGAGTGACTAATGCAATGTTGTCAGAGGAGAATTATACACAGTGACAAACCAGCGTACCTGCAGGGGACTCATCTGTCAAGGAAGGAATTCATTTCTCATTTCTAACCATGATGTGAATAACAGTAAACCATCGTGATTGTTCAGGTCCAGTGCAGAAGACAGGGCTAGTCCCTTAATTCTGAAATATTGAAGCAAAATAGTGCATGTTTTGGTTCACGTTTTATGCTGTTTTTAACAAGTGTGGTCTGTGTGGTTTCTCTGTCCATTTCTTCACTTTATTACATTGCCACACCACACGATTTCGTGACCTGTATGCGAAAAAATTGAAATAGGTCTCATGTTTTATTCTGACTGTGGCTTGGAAAAGAAGCTGTGCCACAGTCCTTAACGGTGTGCGGTTACCTAGTCTCTTAGGCACACCAGGAAAGTATGAACGAATAGTAAATTGACATAGTAACAATAAAATTTGTGATCGTATTGTGCACCTTCACGTATGGGGTCCCTTTCTCTGTCTCTTAGATAGGACTGCGTGTAGGTCTAGGAGTCAGGGCTCCTCCATTCTGCTCTGAGCTCTGCCTCCACCTGCTCTTCAACATGCATCAACTCACATGAGCGATTTCTGTCCACTTTTGTAGACCACGATAACAGCGATAATACTCGTGCAGCACAGTGTGTGTATTGTTTGCATCAAAATGCCAGTTGTATCTTTGTCCTCTGTACGGGCTGTGTATGACGTCTAGGGTAGGATGTCCTTATTCTGGTTATGTTGGACAGCTCGAGCTTCTAGGAGATGTCTGCTTTCATTTGTTTTGAACAGTCACAGTTGCAGATTGTCAGAAATAGCGATGATCAGCATCTTTGGCAATGAAATTTTAGATGTCTCTTGCCAGGCACCTGTATTGCAACATCTGAGTCACGCTGTATGTCAAATAGAAGAATTACACCCAGTGAAAAACCAGCCTAGCACAGCGTTCCCAGCAATGTTATGTATGAAGCGAGCTGGGACAAATCTGAGTGCTCGTGTCTTCCAAGCACCTAATTTGATGCTGTAGCTGTTGTCCCCTGGTTCTTCCCTAGCCAGGAAAGGTATAATGAGGCCGAGTTAGGTGTCTTGTGATCCGCGGAGGAGTGAGGCAAGGGGAACACGCCTAATGACTTCAATGGGCTTTAGATTAGGCTCCTATATTTCTCAGGACGTTAAATAGGTGAAATACAATAGCGTTATTTTTAACCTCTGAGATAATCCCCACGAGCTACAGTTTTCTCATTCTTTTCCCACACTCCTCGACAATTCTTGACAAAATGCTGCATGAAAATGAAAACCTGTTATTTATTACACTGACAACTTCACTAGGCTGGGTGCATTGACAGCAGGGCGTTCAGGTCTGCATCTGCAGTGAGGTAAATTGTTGAAGCAGCACAGAGGGAAGAAGTCTCATAACTCCATTAAACAATTACTGCAGATAACTCTTTGCTAACCCTTCTTAAAATTTACCCCAAAGGGGTTATAGACAAGTAGTAATTAAAACTGACCTAAATCATAATTTAATTAAAAGAAATTAAAATGCAAACTGAAAACATTCAGTAACCTCAGGCCACCACCCTAATGATTCATTTTAATGCGTTTGTAGTTCTACAATAATGGCCTTTGTGTGTATGTGCTTCTTGTTTTATGTCTGATATCATTTTGTCACTGGAATAGTCTGAAAATGGTTGCAGGCTGTATGATCTTGAGTGTATATATGGCTATGTGTGTGCTTTCTTCTCACACTTTAGGAGTTTCACTGGAGTCAGCATATCTACTCATGTGTGCGGAATGTAGCAGCTGTAAGATCAAGGCCTATATTTTTAATTTTCTCATTAATTAGTTTCCCTGTTATCCTAGAAGGACATTCATATCATTAGTGTGATTACCGTGGCAATATTTTTGTGCTGTAAAAAAAGATAATTCAAAGCTAGCATCCTTTATCTGCCAGATCTTGGTTTGTGTTTGTATTTGTCATAGAAGTATGGCCCAGCTTGAAGAGAGATTCACAGGCCAGACCGCAGGAGAGGTGCATGGTCGTTGGCCACCTGGAGAACCAGAGGATGCACCCAGCCTTGCATGGCAAGAGCCGTGCAGGGATGTAACAGGGTCAAATCTGGTGCTCGGGGATGTGGTACGTACACCGATACGTGAGAGTGGCAAACAAGATGTGAGCTTGAGGTGTTGACCCTCTGTCTCTTTTATTTCTACTCCACAAAGGAGGAGGTTGTTTGAAGGAACCTTACTCTGACTGTTGACACACTATGGATGATATAAGTACAGCTTTCTCAGTAGTGAAACCAATTTTATTAGTAACATCTATGTTGGAGGGGTAGAAGTAGACTGGTTTGTACTGGGTTACGCAGAATTTCTTCCTTTAACTAAAAATACATTATCTGCAATTCTGTTTTCTTCTGGAAAATGTCTTTTTTGCACCAGTTTTTGAGATGCTGACTTTAGCCTCAGCTCTAAGGATGTCACTGACTGCTTGTGAAGAAAGGTACTGCTGAAGAGGAGTAGGTGTATGAGCAAACCTGGCACTTATTCAGCTCTGAAATGGGAAGAGCCAAGAGGCCAGCAGGCTATTAATATTTTTGACTTGCCATGTTTGTCACAAGAACAGTGAAAGATGTAAAAAGCCACATGCCTCCAGGGTCTCCTAGAGAAAATGGGAAGAATAGTAAAACCTGCTCTGGTGCTGCTGCTGAGAGTTTGTCCTCTGGACTTTCACAGGGATCTTGTCCCAGCCCTCTCCCATCTGACTGCCAGCTTATTATTTATCATATCATCTGCTTCGTTTTGGGGCTGCTACTGCAGCTGGCATATCACTGTGCATGCTAAATACCTCTCCTTAACATAAAGTGGGCAGGCACTTGCAGAGTATCCGGTTTTCTAGTTTAGTTAGAAGTGCTGCTTGCTCTGCCAGCTTGCTGAGTGTGCTGATTGATCACTGTTTAGCCTGTTTTCTACCAAATATAAATGTGGGTATATATCATTTGGGCGGGGGAATTTTCTTGCTGATCTCAAAGAAAAAGGCCAAGAGGAGAGAGCAAGCTCCTGTCAGGCAGTAGTCAGCTTGGCAAGGGAAAGGAAAATATATGGCCAGAAGTAGGTATTTTAGTGTCCGATGTGCTTATTTTGTTTCTACGGTGTTACTGTAATTCTCAAACTCCTGTTTTTCCAACTGCCTGCCATGCCGGGGAAAAGAAACAGATGTTCCCTTTTGTCTTTTGATGTGGCTCAAAATCATTTACATTTGCTGGCCTAAAATGACACGACATGTCGTTCGCCACTTTTTCTATCTCCTTTGGAGTGAGTGACAGATTGCTGTTCAATTACTAGTATGATAGAAAAGCAGATATTGTGAGGACAGCTTTCACCTAAAGGAAATGCAATCGCCGTTGCTGCAGTAGTGGAAAGAGAAGGATGGCAGATACTGTAGAAGCCATCCAGTGGAAAAGACATTTTTATTATTAATAATGTCATGGGGAAGACTCAAGGGAAATGCGCTGGGTCTGGCTTTGCTGCCTGGAGAAAAGGAGAGCCGGGGGTGAATAAAAATATGGTGGAAAAACTGGCTTGCTACTCTTGTAAAATATATTTTCAGCTCTTTGCCTTGAGCATGTGCTGCTTAAAGCCTTTCCATTTGCTCTGCACCCAGTTCCAATGGAGAGCAATAATTACAGAAAGACTCTTCATCAGTAGAAGACACTCGGTGAGAGGCTCATTAGAAGCGTTTTTTAAAAAGGGAAAAAACTGTTTGTCAGACACTTTGGGATTAGTCACTTCTCCACCCTATAGTTTGCTTTCTTATCGGTGTATTCGTACTCCGCTTCCTCCCTTTCTCCTGAGATGAAGAGATTCTCCAGGCCGAGCAGAGCTTAACCCTTTCTTCTGCAAGTCATTTACTTGAGGATCACTTGTCCGCTCAATTTTTTAGCGTTTCCTTTTCCCTAATTCTGTTGAAGTCACTTCACGTGCACAACACGTACTTTCAATATGCTGATCGAGATTACTTTTCATGTCACGATCCAGTCAGTCTGTTGGACTGGGTCACAGTACAAGAGGTGAAGCTTCTGCTTAAAGTCTTTTACATTTTTCTTTCTAAAGGAACAAAATGAAGTGTTAGATGGAAAACATGTTGATAATTCAATATATAGTGCTGTAATTATCGTTCTGTTATACCAGTTTTAAACAGTGAATCTCCAGTGAAATAATAGACTTAGGGTTAACAAAACATGCTGATGAATATGTGCTTTATCTGATAATCTGATGAACCAGATGATCATTTAAACTTTCTTTTGTACTTTAAGTTTGCTCTGAGTAAGTGACTTTAACAAGAGATGTAGTCCCTTGGCAATAAACATGAATGAATCCTTGAAATACCTGGTTTTAGCCAAATAACTCATGGTTGTAGTCATACTTGTTATAATGGATGTAGAAACAAGTATCATCTGGAAATGTAGTTTTACATTGTGAATGCAGTAAGGTAATTGCTGAAATGATTTTCAGTGATATAGCGGTAGTTACCATTTGTGCCTGACCTGCTTTTTCTGAATGTAAAGTCTTTCTGTGCAAAGCGAAGTATGTTGTACTTGGCCATAATTAAATCCTTTAGGCTTTGGCACCACTTGTTTCGCAGTGATGCAATATGCTCTTTGGATCTGACCTAATGGTAAAGATTTTTCAAGTGTCGCTGCACTGTTGTATTACGGGATTGTCTTGAACATACTGTTCCTTTCCACAGCTCCTGAGCTAAGTGACTTTATCCCTTTGAAACATCCTGGTGATGCAAAGGATTTTTTCCTTTATTTATTAATTGCTTGCTGCAAAGCTGGCGAAGTCTCAAGCCCGTGTTTTACAAGAAAAGGGGAGGGGGAGAGAAAAGTTTATCTTCTAGTACAGCTAACTTTCTATTTTGTGTGCAGTCCTCCTATTGTGTGCAGACAGGCAGAACGCTGATTTTGAAAAGAATACTTTTTGATTTCAAGCGGAGCAAGGAAAAACCCAGCTGGTTTTATCAAGCCATTTTGGTCATCCATGTAATGCAATTTTTTACAGGTTAGAGCTCACTAATGTGCTAAGAAATCGCTATAGCTAGTCATCCATTAAGGCTGGTTAAAATCGGTACAAAGAGTTACCAAGCAGGCAGGAGGCCCGAGTCCCCGCTGATGGCCATCAGCCGCTGCCTGCCCACCTCTCCCCTCTCAGGTGGGCTGTCAAACTCCTGCTCCATCTCCTCTCCTCCTGAGAGCAGCTCTGTGCAGGGTCAGCCTGGAAATACTTCTCCGCTAGTCCCATCTGCTGGATGCCAGGATGTATTGCCTGTTGGAAAGAGGGAAAGCGTCATACCTCAGCCTTTAAATATTAGCTGAATGCAGCGTGCCACCAGATGTATGTTTGCTTCTGAAAAACACGTGCTTTCTCTGTTTTTCTTCCATCCACCTAATTGCATTTGGGCTACTGCTGTTCTCTTCAACAGACTCCATGTGTTAAGTAAAAGCAAGGTGGTGGCGCAAGGAACTTTAACCGTGTTGCTTTAGAGAAGCTGTAATCAGAAAAACCCAGGAGCCAGAAAAGATCACAGCAAAAAATATGTGTATCATTATCAAGCCATTTACAGGCCTGGGAATGAATTTCCTTTCTCCCAGTATATATGCTCAGCAGTCAGTTTTTCAAATGCCTCATTAAGGCTGGTACTCAGCTGTTCTTGTCGTCTATCTCGCCATGCTGGAAAAGAGGGAGTGTAGCCATGCATCTGATCCAGCATGCTGCACTGCAGCCTCTAATATTATTATGAAGCTAAAAGAGCCTTCTCCATCATTGAAAACACAGACTTCCTGATATATTTCTAATCAGGCCAAGCAAAGGTTAAGAGAGCTTGATCTCGTGTCCATAGATGTTCCCCAGGGTATTACTTTTCTCGGTGGTAATTCACTGTTTGGTACCTGCCTTCTGAAAGGGAGCTGGAGGGAAGAAAATGGATAATGAATGCGAATGCAAAGTAGTGGAGAAAATTGGGAATGAATGTGAATGTAAAAAGGGGAAAAATGCATTAAATCCTAGCAATCTTACTTTGGTTTATTTTGCTCTCTTCTTTGCAGTCATTTGTGATGCATTTTTATACTTTATGCTAAGTGGCGTTGTGCCTTTTACTTTAAAATAAAATTTGGGTGATTCTCCCCCTCCTGTTCTTACCTTCCAAAAGCATTAAAGTAGGTTCTGCAAGTCAGAAACACAGCCACTTCAAGGATCTTGTGGAAGTGTTACTGGAGGAAAATAAGCCTAGAAAAAAATACATAGACTAAGATCAAGCAACAGTTTCATCTATTGCAGACAGTGTTTGGGGAAATATACCTTTATTTGGCATACAGATATTTCCAGTGTGCCTACTGAGATAAAATCTTTAATCTAACCCCCCTTCCTCAGCTTGAGATGTGAAAATGTGACTGTTTTAAATGTAACTGGTTATGTTTGCAGGTTTTTTCAGTTTACCTTTATATCTCTCCCCTTTTATCACGGCGCCTTGCTGTAAATTAGCAGTTTGTGCTGGATTGGTTACAATTAATATTGCTGCTGCTGTTACCAATAAAAAGATATATCATAAATAATTTTTATGTCTTTTCCTCGATAGGTGGTAGCGGCGCAGAGGAGAAGCAAAACACCGAAGAAACTGAGGCCCAGAGCCGAGAAGCAGGTTTGTACCGAGTTCCTTAAAGGACTTTCTTAGGTTTTATCCACATTGGTGAACAATAACCGTAGTCAATGCTATTGACAGGGAATGTTTGTACATTTTCACCAGATTAGCTCAGGTCTTGAGCAATTCTCCCATTAGAGACCGCACCTCCATTCATTATGAATGAATGTATTGCAATGCAGGAACGCAGACTTCCCTCTTCAGCTTACCAGCTTCACATTCTCCCTTTAAGGTGGACTACCTCTAGCTAGTCCTCTAACTAGAAAGAAGTAATTCTCCCTCTGTCTACAACAGAGTACAACAGAGTAGCCCTCTGCATAGAATAGAGATGGGGGGAAAGGAAATTTGGAGGAGAAGGAAGCAGGCTTCTTTTGATGAAAACTCTACTTCTAAAGATTTTAAAGGGTATTTTCAAGTTTTAATAAATTGTCTACACAAGTCTCAGGGGTTATGAAGATTTAAATCCATACAGAAAGATATTCCACATACTGTGAATGAATGTCAGAGTTCACGAGCAGTGGGTTTTGCAGATGGCATGCTTATAAATTATAGTGAGTTCAATATTTTAAAATACAATGTCACTGTGTTCACAATAGATTTTTTTTTTTTCTGTTTATGGTTGTATTTTTCATCCTACTCAACTCTGTTCAATGCAAATGACAACTAGAATTAATCAGTTATCAAAAGAGCTGAAGTGACACTCACAATGCCTGTAAATCCGCTTATTTCTTAAGGATTTCTTTTACTGTAGTATTACATGTAAAACAACGCTTTTCTTGTTTGGTTGGTTTTTTTCTCATTGTAGTGCAGGATGTTGCCTACACATACTTAATCCAGAGAGCGTGAAACAGTTTTCTTCAGAACTTTTTTTTTTTAAACAGAATTGAAGACTGAGCTGAAGAAGGCCAGCCAGTAAATGCAGCAAAAAAAATTTAGAAGGCCTAGATTCTTGACTTATCTGGTTTGCTTAACTCACTGTGGCTGTTTCCACATGCGGAATTCATTTGATGAGGGTCCTTCTTTTTGTCCTATGTACTGGGCACTGTGTACGTGGAAGTGCAGCATTTCTCCCTGCACTCCACAGGTCAGTCTTCTGCAACTGAGTGTTAACAGCCGATGCTGTCCGCAAGTGCTTGAAGTCCTTCTATGTTTCATGTCCTCTTTATCACCTCTTCTTTATGTCCTCGCGCAGGGCAAGCAGTGGGAAGTAAAGCTATAGGCATGCAGTATTACAGAATAAAAAAGATTCCCATGGACCTCAACAAACTAGACCTAGGCCCTTTATCCTCCCCAAGCTAAGCATGCAGTGCTATTTTGTAAGTGCTGGAGGACAACCATGTTTCCTTTCCTGGATTTTTCACTTTTATGCTAGTCATATTTTAAACAGGAGAAAGGGAGAAGGGAGGAATGAGTTGCTCTGTCTGAATCAAGACTCTGTTTTGAATCTCTGACTAGGCAGGGGCATAGCTTTGCCCAAGCAATATTGAGCTTTTAACCGTACCAAGTACTGCTTGGCTGCTAGCTCATCTAAGAGCTAGTACTGCTAGGAGCTCCTAGCTCCAACTGCAGAGGTTCCTGTTAAACCCAGTTAATACTACTGTCTACAGATGCCAAATACAGCCCGTTGTACTTGTCAGCTATATTCACTCTGATGGGGTGCGTATTTCCCTGGTATTTTGATTCGCAAAACAGCTCGATTGAATGAGATACATTTCATTTTTCCCAAGAGAATTAAGGAATAGGTACCTCTCTAAATTATTACTTTGCTACTGGAGGTGTCTTAAATGCATTGTGTTTTTCCCGAAACCGTCATTATGACTTGTTACGTTACGAGCTGTCAGAGCTGGTTTATCAGAGCCATGATGTACATTCTTTTGCTATC
This sequence comes from Theristicus caerulescens, assembly GCA_020745775.1. Taxonomy (NCBI): domain Eukaryota; kingdom Metazoa; phylum Chordata; class Aves; order Pelecaniformes; family Threskiornithidae; genus Theristicus; species Theristicus caerulescens. The sequence goes on along the minus strand of CM036561.1, from coordinate 119,529,901 downwards.
TCATATTGGTAGTCATGTTTTGTTACTCTCATGAAGAGTGTCAAAGAAAAGATCCAGACATCTTAGGTCCCAGATCCAGAAAATGTCATATTTTAGGAACGCGTTTTAGGTACATGCCTAAAGATAGCATTGTGCCTACGCATAGTCCATGAATCACCTCCTCGGCCACAGGCACACAGTGTTACAGGAAAAAATTATTTGGCTTAACATTTATCCCTACTGGTTCACATAGTGACAAGAACAGAGAGGTATACAATTACCTCGAGTTAGTTACATTCAGCTAATGAGTTGCTGCTGCTTTCCACTCTACTCATTGTGGAGACAAAACATCATCAGGAACTTTTAGATTGCTGCTTCTGTGCCCTTTCTTGGCAGTAGGAAATGAGCGGATTTTCTAAGATACGCAGTTGTATGCCTAAAAGAGTTTCTAATCTGTATGAATGATCACTGTAAGGAGCAATCCCATCAAATGTTAAAGTTCTTATTTGTATTTTCTAAACCAAAAGGCATAACCTTCATCTGAGTGTGACAAATCACAAATCATATGCTTTGATATTGTGAAAGAAAATGTAGGAGAAAAAATAGACACTGTATTACCCAGTCCATTACATAAAGATTTATATATTCTTATTATACAGTAGTGAAAAAGCCAGTTATAGTGTATAAAGACTGGCCTGAAATTTTTCAGCTAATACTGTGTGGTTTTTTTAAAGTCTGGCCTCCAGGCTATCATCAGTGAACTTCACAGTTAACACGTGGGAAAACAAAATGGCAGGTGGTTCAGAGCTCTTGTTTCAAGGTACTTAAAAATACTCGATGACTATATTAGGAAGAAAATTTTCTGAGAATCATCAGAGGCAAGTCTTTTGAAAGAAATTAAAGGCTAGAAATGAAAAAAAAAAAGGCTTATAAAGGTTTTAGAACTATAAAAATTGCCCAAAAAAAGCAACAGTGAAAGTTGAAAAATTCTATTAAATTCAGGTACTAGTTTTATCTATTAATTACGATGGTTTTACCTGCAGGCTCTACCATTAAAAAACTCCAAGCCACAGATTTTCAGGGACTTGCTAAATTTCAGGCCTGATTCATGAAAGCTTCTATTTTCAGGAAAGCATTTGCATGTAATAATTTTGATTCCAATGGGATTCATGGACATGATTAAAGATAAGAATGGCTTAATTGTTTTTTCTCAAAATAGATGGATTAAATTAAAAAAGGAATCTCAAAGCAAATAGTAACACCAGCCTACCCATGAAACTGATAGCTGTGCCTCTCTCTCTATTATGAGAAATTGAAATATAGAGTTGATCTGGCAGTATTGTAATGTAAGTTTACCCCTGGCTTAGGGAAGACAATCAGACCAGTAATGGCTGGTGAATGCAACATGAATGGATGGAAGCCCAGTAAATCAAATTCAGGTCTAGTATCTCGCCTCAATAAGGCGTAACACTTTTTTTTCAGTAAAGTGGTTCATCAGTTTGCTATCTCATGAATAACTTCTCTTTCATTTCCTTGGTTCTTATAGATGAGATGAAACCTTCAGCTGTAGCCAGCCTATCATCATCAGAAGAAACAGAGCTGAGTGAGGATAAAGGTACAGATTGTAAATTGTATTTCAAAATATCCAGTCCCAAGAGGACATTTCGTAAAGCCTTATTTTCCTTTGTCTGGAAATTGCCAAAATCACAGTTAAACAATACAGAAACAGGTAAATGCTTGGATTTTCGTTTACAAAAGTCTTTGTAATGAAGTACTCGGCACCAGCTGTTGTGCTGGTAGGAGAGATGCCGTGAATTCCTAAGTCCCCTTGTTACAGAGGTAATACTAAAATATCATACATGACATATCAGAAATAAGCCCAAAGCTTGGGCTCGCTGGGGTGACTCACAGGCGTAAAGTTAAGCGTGCACATCTATCTCGGCAATATTAGCTCCCTATTTGGTGCTCTCCTGATGGAGAATAAGAAAAACACAATGGCTATAAACACATCAAGAGGAGACAGGAGGAGATGAAGTCATAATTGGGAGGGAGAAAGTAATGTTTATCTTGTGCAGACTGTGCTGGGCACTCAGATCATTTAGTTTGTGATAAATATTTAAAAGTGTCACAGGGCCAAATGACAGGGAGTTTAGGAAACAAGAAAGAGAGATGATCTAATTTAAATGTTTCAAGCTGAGATTTTTCCTGTGGAGTTGTTGGTTTACAGATAGGAACCAGTGCACAGACGTACTGTTTTTGATACTCTTATGATATCGCGCTATTAATTGCTTATGCCGGTCTATGGTTTTTGGCATTTTTGTGGGGGTACGTCAGGAAAAAGCCTGGGTGATTTATAAAATGTTCGCTACTGGTAATTCAAAACAGGAGTTATGCTATCTATAATAAATACAGTCCATCAGTACAGCCTTCAAGAAAGACTAATAGAAAATTTTAATGCATTTTACTGAGATAACATAATTATTAACATCCATTAACTTATTTATTTTAAAAGATTTAATGTTTAATTCAGCGTCGCTGCTTGACTCTCTTCCCATTTTTCTAGATAAGTGTGACGGGGTGTGAGATCTTGCCCTTTTCTTCCAGAGACACATGCTAGAGAGCCCACATACTTACCTGATTATGAGTTCAAAGCCTTGTGCAGGTTGATTTAAGTGCTCTCTTAACTGATTGATTGATCCTGCAGGGAAAAAAAGCCGCAAACCCTTGTCAGAGCACTGGCTTTTGCTTTTGATATCTTCACAGATTAAGGTCGTGGCAAAGCTAGTGGAAGGCAAAATAGTGATAGATTCAGCCTCAGCGTAGCTGGTGATTGCCTGTCATTCGTTTCTCTTTTTTTTGCTGACATTTGGCCTGTTTATGTATACTGTATCTATAAAATCCCCCATCAGATGTGTTTTTTATGTTTTGTAATGTGAGGGTCACAGTGAGGCTTTGGGTTTGGATTTTTTTTTGCTGTCTGCAGTCTTACTGAAGATCCCAACGCTTTGGTATTGCTTTGAGTGCTCGTTCCTGACTATGAAGCCAGTGTCTTCTGATGTGCTTTTCAGTGACCATCTCAATGTGTAACCGCTCCAGTTTTTTTGACCCGTTGTATTAGTTGTCTTTTCTCAGGAAAGTAGCCATCTTGGTGTTATATGTCTCACTTCTCCTATAATATGCTAAGAGTATAGTGTTTTCCCCTCTTCTCTTGAGAGGTTGACAGAAGAGATAGTGCCCTGAGAAATCCAAAGGGTAGTTTCTCTTTGATGTCCTACCTCTCCTCAAAAGTGAGATGAAAAGCATCTGGTAGGGAAAAAGGAGTGAGACAGACTCTCCTCCATATATTTTGTTTGTAAAGTCGTACAACTGGAAAAAAGAAGTGGTGGGGGAAAGAACATGTTTTGGGATTTCCTTGCTAGTTTTTTAAATGTAACCAAGAATTTTGAACGATGAGGCTGCCGCGTCCACCAGGCCGTGGTTTTAATCCTTATGTCCATTAGTAGATTTTCAGCTTTTAAGATCTTAGATTGTGAGGTGTTTTAAAATGAATACTAGTGTTACAAAAAACTTGCTACCACTTGGGAAATGGCACTTGTACAAAATCCTGGCATTTCTGAAAACACCTGCTGCTCCCGAAATAAATTTCAGCCTTCAAATTGTTTGCCCACTGAGTTAACACAGCTAAAACCTGCCAGGTTCTGGAACATACTCATTTCTGTAGTTTATCTTCTACTAAATGAACTGGATGTAAAGCATTTAAAGAAATTATGTTTTTCCAGTCATTCCACCTAGTTACTGTGGAAAAGAAGATTTGTGGCAAATAAGTCTAGGCTGCATAGTCCCAGAATGCATAGTTTAAACCACTCGGAATAGGAGGTTTGCAAGCCTACTATGGAAGTATAGCAGTCTTTCAAATATCAGTTCTGGTGAGCGCACCAAAACAAGTATTTTGACTCCAATTAGAGTTGACTAGTAGTTTTTCTGCTTATTTTTTCTCATATTTCTGGGATTAGAATATAGCAAACACATTGAAATAGTTATTTATTGCTCTAAAACGTGGTGATATTCAACCCAGAGCACATGCATCTCTGCTACCATGAAATTCTAGTATTTTTGTCTTACCTGAGTCGTCTTTATCAGGTTTTTTTAAAGAAAAAGGGTAAGGATGGGAACATGAAAGGGGATGTTTTGTGATAAGTGCATGGAACAGTGCAGGAATCATGTTTTGAGGGGCTCCGATTAAAATGAAAACCTACTGTGAGATTACAAATCCCATATTAATGTGAAAGTGTATCTCTTCTGTTATTCACAATAGAAGAGACACCGTCCAGGAAAAAAGGTCCACGTGGGCCCAGTTTGCATGTGGCCTTTGAGACGACTGGATTTTTTGAGTGCTCTGTCTGTCCTCAGGAGAAAAAAAAAAAGCAGAGCAGTCATATTCCAAGAATATCAAGATGTTTGATGTTATGCTGTGGAGGTATCCTCTTATTCCAGTCTGTGCCAAGTTTCTATTTCCACTGTCTGGAACTACCGCAAAGAAATGTTGCAATTTTACCCTTGAAAACTTGCATACATAACTATTAGCTCTTGGGGGGAGAGCTGACATCTCTAGGCAGCACCTGCGTAGCGCTTCATTACTGTGCATATGGAAGTAGATCCTTTACACACGGCGTATTTCAAGTTAGAGATGCTTCTCTTTAGGAAGTGTAAGGGCAGAACAAAGTGATTAAAGTCATTAATGTTTATGCAGTAGATAAAACACGTATCAGGCTGCACTCAGTCTAATATGCCTGTCCATATAAGATTGTGCTGGGACTACAAACTCATTTTAAATGGACCATATTGTATATAGCTGTGGATTGGTTTGAACCTGTGATTATTTTATTTTTTTTTTTAAAAAAAGAGTATGTGTGCGTGCACATGCATCTGTGTGTGAGAGAGAGTGTTCTGCATCTTCATCTCAGTTACCTGTCCTACCAGTTACTATTTAACCTGGTTTAATGATAGGGCTTTCTGGTAGAAATATGAAAAAAGGAACTGGATTTAGTACCGGTGAAGAATGAACTCCCCATTGTGCAATCATGGCAAAGTTTCTGTGCACAATACGCTGATTTTAATTCATTAGCACTTAATAAGAACTGAATTTTCATTTGAAGGTCAACTAAATTAAATCATATGCTAATTAATTTAAAAAATAAAGTAGCGATTAATTATTTCCAGGTGTTCACCAAAGTCTGTGCTCCTGTGGGAGTGCCATTTAAAGCAAGTAACTGTTTTTCTACATTCTCTGAAATGGAGTCAGATTCAGTCAGCTGGAGGGCTTATGTTGTCAGAAACAGAATTACATATATGCCTTGGCCAGGGGTTAGCCCTCAAAACTCACTTTCTGCAACCCAGAAGCCTGTAAGTATCCTGCCTGTAAAACATAATGGATATAAAATTCCTGTTTGGCCAGCTGTAGTTCTCACCATGGAAAAATCTTGATGTCCTAAAGACATAAATGATTGAGAAGGGATAAACTGAAAGATAGAGCATTTCAAATGCAGGGGAGCTGTGCGAATTGACGTAAATTAGACATTGATAAGTGGGTGAAAAAGATTGACTGAAACGCTAATATGTTCAAAAAGAGGTGTTTAAAATCAGCTCTTAAGTATATATTAAGACATCTAAATGAATGACCTGATTTTCAGAATTGCTGAGCGCTCAGCAGCTACCAATGAAATGTTTTTACTTCACCCTTGGGCTATGATTAGACCTGGAAAATTTCAGCCTGAAAAATTTCAATTATAGGTAACTGAAAAAGAACCTTTTTAATGGAGGAGTTTCAACACCCCCAGCCGTAGCTGTGGCTCTGCATGCCAGCTACAGTGATAACGTTTTTCTCACCCTTGGTTAGAAGGATTTCTCTGAAAGCAAATTGGCTAACACAAGCTAAATGGTGTGGTTTGGGTTTTTTTTTTAAACCAGGTATACAGCCATCACCATCCAACCAAGTGCCTGTTCTCCTAACACCCTCCATAATGGTCGCTTCGAGCTGTACATAATGCGGGTTATTCACTTTTCCTTTCAATCTGACCTATCTGTAGTATTGCACATCTAGATGGAGTCCAGACCGTAAACTACTCAAGAGGTATTTCTGCTCTACCCTTCGCCAGTACAGGCAGCCGCAACAGCTGACACTAATCTACTTAGCTGGTTTATTTAGATCCTACTTATTTTTAAATATTAGCTGACCTGGAGCCATGCAGCTGTGCTCCCGTCAGTCTGATGTGAGCGCCTACTCCTTCCATCTCTCCCCCTCAACCCTTACCTTCAGCTGTGCGGCATCTTCTTCTGGGAAGGGTTTAGCCGAGGCAGCCAGGTTTTTCTCAGCTTTTTCCTTTCCTGGTGCCCTGTACAACAGGCCCTGCCCCTGACGGCAGCAGCAGGATGCCCACGGTTATCGTACCAGCTGCACCTGAAATTTCTCCTGTGGACAGAAGGTGAGGTTAGAGGAGATGCCCTTCTGTCAGCTCGAAGCACAAGCGGGTGAGAGCATTACTCAGTGGACCCCACCTGCGGAGATGAACTGCCTGGTCTATTACCCGAACACTTGCAAAAATATCTCTACAGGTTGTTGCACCTAAAAAGGTCTGTTTTACCAAGCCGTATAAACTTGGTCTCCAATAAATCTAATCTGTCATAAAGATAGATTAAAATGAAATCTTGGTGGGTATAAAAATAACATTTTAAAGTCAAAGCTCAAGAATCTCTCCCTAACTTCTCATAAATCACCATTTTATAGTACTTCATTTTAACACATTTTCCTCAGTTTATGAGGCAAAAGAATACCCTAATCATGTGGCAGCCTCCGTGCACACCATTACCTGTAATTTTAGACGCCTGCTTGATTTCTTTCACTCTGGAAATATTCCAGTCATTTTTCACAGTATCATGCTTAAAAAATAAAATGCACTGAACCTGTTTCTTTCATAATGACCAGCTTTTTCCCTCTTTAATCTTCTTACAGCTCCCTAAAACATGGTGATTTATCTATGCTGTATGCAGGACCCAGGTGTGTTGCACATTAGAAACGACTCAGTAAATAAGCCATACAGAGAGTAGCTGGGGAAGTGAATTTTAAAAGATCATTAAAACCACTTAACATTCAGATCTTACCATTTCTCCTCTTCCTTAGCATTTGCAAAATTTTGTTTGAGCAGTGTTGCTTTATACCGTCAAAAAAAAAAAAAGGAATGGCATGGAGAAGTATGGGGGTTTATGCAGTATTTAGACAAAATAGTGTCTGATTATTGGCAGGAAGGGTAGGATTGATAATTTATTGCAAGCTAGATGGTTTTCTTGGAGCTGAATTCAACATACAGTTGATATATTGAAACAGTGAATATACTTGGGGAGTATTCTGATCGGCTTACTTAAAGTCCAGATGTTTTCTTCATGGGTTGTTAAAGGTTGGGGCTAATTCCCAGGTGCATTCAACCATGCAGCCCCACGAGACAGTTGTTTCAATACAACGGAGGGGTGCAGAGCCAAGCGCTCCTGACGTGGACGCTGTCACTGCAGCCATCAAGTAAAAGCAGGTTTGAAGGAACTAAGGGATGCTCAGACTTCAATGCTTGATGTGCAGTAGATAAAAGTGGCCTATCTTTGGTTTGTTTATGTCATTAAATGTCATGTTTGGTTCATTCATGTGTGATCAATGATGACATTAGGAACTGTGCTCCAGTTTAGTATCAGAAACACTGGTTATTTTGAGTCCTGCCTGGAGGAATGTTAACCCTTACAGTCCCAATTAGTGGTTAACCAAGGTAAATAGTGCTCAGCATGTATTATCAAAAAACTAAGCGTACTGTGCTATGAAATAATATCCTGACTTGGATTCTCCAGTACGACTTAACAGATAAGTAGCAGTGTTAGGAAAAGACTAACACTGCTTTATGCCATTTAAAAAATCAGAGTTAGTTCTGTAGCCAGTTAGGAATGAACAAAGGCTTTAGGGATGGCCAGAGCTTTTGTAGACCCTGGAATCGTTCAGCACTATGATACTGGCTTATGCCCAGTTGCATAAGGCTCTAAAGGGCTAAGCAAGCACAGAGGACCGGCTAAGGCCGAGGAATACCACTACCCTACTGAAAACTTGCACGCAGAAAGTAGTGTATCATCAGCATTTCTGGGATTTCCACCGTTGCTTGCCAGCTGAAATGGAGGTGGCACTCTTGCCTCATATCCAATTTGAGAACAGCTTTTATTGACTGGTGCATTTGGTCTTATACTTTTACTCTTGCTTGGCTCAGATTTTCTTCATAAATCTGGATTTATTCCTTTGCTTTATTTTATTCTTGTTAATCCTAAAAGTAAATCTGTCTTTGGACCTTTTGGTTTGAATATTTGATCTAATATTTGCGTTTGAAAAGAAGAAATCTTTGGTATGGTCTTGACCTCAAAGATTTTGAAACTCAGCATCTGCATACAAATGCAACGGCCGATTTCTACTGCTGAAATAAGAGCTGTGAACTCTTACAGCTAGGCAGTAACTCCTGTCCGTGTTCTGCTCTTGTCAGAAACACGCTTTACAAAAAATAACGTGTAAAATTATCATTGTATGTTGCCTGCGATAATTTGGGTTCCTGTGCAATTTTTAAATCGCTTTCTTGAACCCTGGAACAATTAGAAAACTGTTTATGACCAAAATGAAAGTTTAACACAAAATTACAATCCCATAAGAATAAACCGTGCAGAGCCAGCTATGGGAATGTGTGAAGATGTGCCAAATAGCATAGGTGGTCTCTAGCTGTGGTGCCTAACGCTGGCCCTCAGCACAGCTGCAGGGTCAAACTGCCGGCTGTGCCGAAGGGTGGGAATAGCAAGAGCTCCCCACACTGTGCAGTAACCGTAGTTTGCCATAAGCTACGTGATGCTCCATGACAAACAGCAGCGTGATGGGGCGCATACATCAGCCGAGCACGGGGCTCCTTAAACTCCATTTGTTGTTATTGACCAAAGCACATAATTGCTCCTCTGATGCTGGGGATTGATTTTTGCATGAAATTGGAGTCATTCCTCATTCTAGGAGAAAAGGTGGCACCTGTGAACTGAGATTAAAGGCACAGGTCTGGGAGTATGAGGTACTCTGCAATAGGTGTAGGATAAGATAGCTCTGAGGGCCTGATGGGACGGAGCCGCATGCATCTCTCCTGCCCGTAGCAGGTAATATCACACTTTATCATCACTTTTGGCTGTTTGAAGGGCTGCGTTCGGGCCCTGGCTGCATGGTACTTGAGGCACAGGACTTCTGATTCCAGCTTTGTCAGTACAGTTCCTTTTACAAACATGCAACTAAACCACACCGAAAAAGTTTATATTCATTTAGGGTACGGTGGTACAAATCTTGGCTTGTTTGATATCCTGAAAGCTTTGTCAAAAACTTCAGCAAAGCCAGAATTTCACTCAATGGGTTTAAAGTTTGCTTGAAAAATTCCCTACAGATTTTTAGTGCCATTCCCATTTATACCAAGAGGTCCTTCAGCTCGCTTTTTGATTAAACTTGGAATTTGATGAAATTCTAATTTATATTTGCTCTGATTCGGGCTGATAGGGTAATCCCTTGCAACTCATAGCATAATGTGGCATCCTAGTATGAAAGGCCAGCGCAGTGGTCCAGCTGATAGCAGTAAGTAGTATTTTAAGTCCACAGTAGGGTGAAAAAAAGTGCAGCAAGGACAAATTTTAGCAAATTGTACATCAGTGAGATATTCTGCTTTCAAACTTGGATTTATAAGCTTATTGTCATGCCACGAAAGAAGTAGGAAGCTGTGCAGGTAATTAAATATTTGCCTTGGGGGATTATTTGCAGTTAATTAAAGCCACACACTTTCAGTGCATACCTTTTCTACAGATTATTAAGTTTGGATCAGATGTTAACAACCCAGCTTTCTCACTTATCCATCAGAGATTATTCTTGGCAAGTTTCAGGAACAGAGTTTTACAGGGGCATCCTTTGGTATATTGTAAGATTTGCTCTGCTATATTGGAGAAAGGGACCTTCTAGAAGTAGAGCCATAACAAGACTGTCATAGCATAATTTATTATCATGCACCATAGATCTTTTGGCACTGTTACTTAAGTTTTCCATCTAGCAGCATTTTAGAAAGTGTTTCACTCTGGAACACAAATAGTGATTATCTGTTACCGTTGTTTTGACCTCAAGCATACTTACCCCTGTAGTTTGCAGAAATGTCCAGTTAGATCAGCGGTGGTTTTTAACAAGGCTCAAAGAGAGCTCTTTATCTGCCGAAAGCTGTGTGTTATGCAGATGAGCAGAGTTAAACGGGTGGCTGTGTTGCTGTCCTGACTGCGGTGGAATGATGCATTTCTCCATCCCCACGTGAAAACTAAGGAGTGGCTGTTGTCAGAAAATGTCATTCAACACAACAAAATAATGCCCTGTGTTTATGAAGACTGCAGATGGCACAGCAACTGGACTTATGTCATGTAATTTAAACCTCACTGTGCCACTGGTTCAGGCTACGGCTTTGGGCAGTTCATTTTGCTGGTCTCCCCCAAAAGGTAAAGCAGTCTTGGCCACGATAATGACCTTGGGAGTTCTGTCATCAAGTGAAATGAGGCTAGGATTTGCACTGGGATGTACAGGACTTAATGTTTGTCAAGCTTGTGGAAGTCCAACCATGAAAAGTGCTGGCATTGTTCTAAATAAATAAGAAATCACTTTATTTATCAAGTAGGTGGTTTTTGCTATTTCCTATAGCTTTGTGCCACTCCATTCATTAAAAATAAAATTCTCAGTAGCGCTGCTACTTATTCTTACGTGTCCTTTCTTGCCAGCTCTTTGTTTAAGGTTTGTACTGCAGGCAAAAAACTGCTCAGTAAGTGTACAGATTTTGAAATCAATTTGAATAATTGAAACCCGTGAGTATACTTTTGTAGTGTATATGTCTGTAGTTAAACAGATAAAAAAATCTGTCAGTGTATCAGAATGTCAGATATGAAGCTAGCACCTAAGGACTACCTGTGTCTGAAATAACTACCAGACTCTTCCAGCATGAAAACCGCTGCAGGATTTGTTTGTTTGTTTGCTGTTTCTGCAGACTCCCTGAAAGACCCCAAAGGTGCACAGGAGAGTGACCCAGTTCATCCTGTGGGATGTGAACAAGATAAAGCCGAAGGTAAAGTTCTGTATCAAAATTCTTTAAGACAGAGATAATGAACCAGTTGGGAACTTTAGTTCTTCCAGTTTCAGCATCCAGTGGTTTTCAGCCTGACATCTGCTGTCTTAAGGAAAACACTGTCATCTGGTAGAGGTGGTGTGCCCGCCAGTTGTGGTGCGGTAATCTCTGGCGTTGCTGGAAAAGACACACGTCTCCAAATATGTGGGTTTAACTATATTGATCCTGGGTGCATAGCATTGTTATTGTCCTTTGTTGTTGTTGTTCTAAAAGCCTGTGGGGTGATTCTGTTCCTTCTGCCAAGTCGACTGTCAAGTGCGAGCACTTTGCAACAGCTCCTATGAGAATCAGTGTGTCAGGGCTGAGCTACAAAAGAAGAAAAAAGAAGTTGATTCAGGGTCAGTTTTGACCAGCCATTTAACATTTAATGCTTAGAGTTTAAGTGGTATTTTCATATATAAAATAATTCCAACATTCTTCGTTTAGTAAAAAAGAAGCAGTATTTGGCTGAAAAGGACCATGCTATATGTTAGGTTCGCCTCCTGTTTTGACAAACTTGCCGTTGCCTGCACGCAGCCATCGTGGTGATGTCATTTTCAATTTGTCACGTTAACAGGACAACAGGATGTTTCTGCCGAGGAGGAGATGAAACCTGGGGCAGATTCCCAAAGCTCCTGCATGGAAATAGAAGGTACTGCACATGCCTTGAAACCAAAGAGCAAGATTAACAGGCAAAAACCCTAGTTATTGCTCAGATGTTATCAGTAGTGTTTAAGTTCCCTTTCTTTCTCCTTACCTACTAAGCTAAATCTGTGGGGTCAGATCTTCCTGTGGTAACTCTAATGCAGCCCTGAGCAGGGGAGTATCTGTGGATTCTCAGTGATAAAAGCTGACTTTTTAATGACTGCGACTGTTAGAGAAAGAAGTGAACTTTGCGTTTCTTATTCCTGATGACAAGCACTTCGGCCTTGTATGTTCAGAGCACTGAATGCTCTGTCCCCAGTCTGCCAAAACACTTGAGTACGTGTGTCTCTGGGCTTGCGATGAGTCCCGGTGAAGGCCTGTGCTTGGGGTGGGGTTTTTGTGCTAAATCCCAGAAAGCTCAGCATCTTGGAGGATCAAGGCCTTGCTCTGAACTACAGCCCCTTGGATTTCCCTGAGACAGCTTTTGTATCTGTACTCTTGGGGAAAAGGATCCTTTTCCTCTGCCAGTGTTTTTAATGGTAATCTCTCTAGTGTATGTTAATCCTTTTATGTCCCTTCTGAAAAGCCTTACTGTTCATCTTCTTTTTATCAAATTTATTCAGAGCCATCGTTGAACCAAGAAGACACAACAGAAGTTGAGATACCTTTGATTCATGGTGCAGAGGAAAAAGAAGAAGAAGGAAAAGAAGAAGAAGAAGGAGGTGAGGCTACTTATAAAAGAGACTGAGACAGAGAATGCTGCTGGGCTCATGTTCTCCTTTTCTATTGTGAGGAAACATTGAAAGAGCACATGAAAGTGTGGGGTTTTTTTTCCCTAAGAAAAATCCTTTTTTGCCTATCCTTGAGTGTTGTTTTGATATATTGGACTTGGATTTACATAGGAAAATAAGTGCAAAAAAGTGCACACTCAGGTTCTAAAGTGACTTTAAAATAAATACTCTTCTTGTTGTTGGTTTTCTGCATTAAAGTGCATAAGGCTGATTAAACAACCAATTTATGTCCATTTAAGTACCCTCTTGATCATGTTTGCTAGAAGCATTGAGAGTATTTACAATAAATGGGTATGATGATTATTTGTGAGGTCATTAATAGAGATTTAACTAGTAATTAACTAAACCTAGTAATTCTAATAAAAAAAACAATATTTGGAGCAGGAGCACAGAGTCTTGCTGAAGCAGTAATTTTTTCTGGGAGTATTTAAATTCTTAGGAATGGTTTTGCAAAGAAATGCAGAAGTTTCATTTTAAGTGTCAGACACTTCTGGGAACCCTACATTCAGCTCACCATTTGTAACAGGCACATGATTATATAAAATATAACATATTATGTAAATAATTCTCTAATTGTAAAGTTAATAATTATATGGTCATTTGTAGAGCACAGGGATGAATTTTACAGTTCCACATTAAAACACAGACATGATTTTTATTGAAAATTCAGGTCAATACTAACTGCGTAGTCCTAATTATGAACTCATTTTCCCAGCCACATTGACACCAACTTAATTGCAAACCTGTGTTAGCAATATTGACACTTCTTCACTGCAAACCCAGGTTAATAGAACCTCTTTGTTCATATACAGCTAAACAACATTTCCTCTCCTTTTTTTTTTTTTTAATTGCGTATCCAAGTTGAGACTAATCACATCTCTTTATTATCAGTCATGTTCATATGTTCATATCGGTTTTGTGCTTTATTATTGATGGTGAAAATAGAATTGATATAATCCTTACTTCAAATCCAGGTAAATGGTATTGCACTACCTCAGTTGGAAATCCAGGTTATATAATACAACCTAACTCTGATTGCAAATACCAAAGTCATTATGTTAATTTCCTCCTAATAGAAATTATTTACATTTTATTTTATGCCTCATCAAAAGCAAGTTGGACAAAATGTACTTTCATTATTTGTACATTGCCTTCTTTTTAATACTTTAGTGTCCCCTACAGCTAGTCACTGTCATTTAGTTCTCAGTGGAGAGATTATATTTCACCATCTGTTCTACCTACTATTAAAATATGCAACATTAAGGAAACGAAGGTAATGTCAGAAAAGGCTTGTTCTTGGCACTTTTTCTTTTCCTACCCCTGGTTTAAAAGGTTCAAGTACTAAGTAAGTAAAAGGTTCTTTCTAAACATTTTCGAACGTGTTCCTACCTGGGGGCTCAGGTATTGCTCCTGTACAAGATTCGTCTAATCCAAAGCTCATTGAAGTTCACAAAAGGACTCTCATTGATTTAAGTGAGCTTTCTGTCAGCTCCATGATAAGAGATGATGTGTTGAGCCTACATGCAGGATAACAGCACTGAGGTAACTGCATAGGTACTCTGTTTAGCTTCTTCCAAACATACTGTCTTTGGGTCAGGAAAAATAAATGGGTGCTTTTTCAGGGTTTTGAGAAGGGAAGGAAATTAAGGCTTTCCCTTGCTTTGTTTCATTCTTATGGGTATAAGAACATGTAGAGCACCCTCAGCACTCATCTTGCTAGATGCTTCTGGTTCTGGTGGGCACATGCCACATGAGTTTTGAAAGTTTGCCACAAAGCAAGGTCGATCTGGACAAAGAGAGACAAAAAGAGAAAATCAGCTGAAGTTCAGGCTGATAAAATAAGATATATTTCCCAAAGAGAGACTCTTCTTAATGGAAAGAGATTACCTGGCATAAAATAGAGATTTAATATGTAACATTATTTTATGTAACCCAAGTGCTGCCTCATAAACTAATTCAGTTAAATAGTTTTCCAGCAGCATTCACAGTACATTTGATATACAATGAAATGGCATATTTTTGTCTAAGAACACGTGGGGAAAAAAGCTAACGTGGGACTGCTAGTCCCATTGAATAGAAATACACGGATCTTAAGTGTTTATGACCTGTGCTAGATCTATATGCATAGCCAAACATAGCAACTACTAAACTGCAAACTACCTGGTCTTTCTGTTCTACATCTGATACTTTTTTTGTGTGTTACTAAGCTCATCCTGGAGCAAAGGGTAGCTCATAGCTGCCTCTCTCCTCTCTCCCTCACCCGGAGCCATTAGATTAATGGGAGTCATCTGTGACCTGTGCTGTCCCCAGCACAGGAGCTGTGGAAGCCACTAAATGACCAACAAAGATCAAAGTCCCTTTTCCAACCTAAAGCTAGATTTCTGCTTAGTTACTGATTGTGGCTTTGAAGCGTGCTAGGAATTTTTTTAGTGATCTGATTTTCTGTGGAAAAAATGTCTGTTTCTTGCTGGTTTTGAGATGTGTCTCAGTTTTTGCAAACTTCTGACAAACCGTAGGTAAGCTTCTGATCTAATTGTGCAAGTTTTACTACCAGCTCATGTATGTGTTTTGGGGGATTTTAGGGCTTGCAGGGTCCTTTCTGTATAGCTCATTTGGCTTCGCAGCTCCAGGGTCACGCCATAGTGCATATTACCAAGGAGTCATGGATCCTGGCACTTTCGGGGTTCTGGGGTGCTGGGAGCCCAGAGGAACGAAGAATCAAAGTCTTGGCAATCTCACTACTGTTTCCCATTGCCAGCAGTAAGAAACAAGCCAGATTACCCTGAAGAATTTAACAATTTAAGGCACTGTGTGTGTTTCGTAAAAACCTGCTGTTGCTTTTTCCAAAATCAGTAATGAAATATAGCATGTGCCAATTTATTCCCTTTTTTCCTACCATAACTTAAAGTTATATATTACTAGGGAGCAACTGAAGAAAAAAGACAAACTAAGATGCCTTTTTAATTTTTTTCCAGCTGTTATAATGCACTCATTCTAGTTCACAAAAGAATAATGAAAATCTGTGTTTCTTATAAGATTAGGGAATATTCTCAAATCCCTTTATTAAAAAGCAGAGTAAGTGGTGATCACTGACCTATTTGCTGACCAGATAAGTGTACACGCTTTTAATAGACCATTCGGCAGTCCCTTTATATGTACACTTGGAAATAGTCCTGTCATGTTCTAATGACCATGCATTCAGCATTTAGTTGTAGTTTTAAGTAGCCCAGTTTTTCCACAACAAAATTTGCAGCACACGGAAATAAAACTCATGTTTATTTGTGTGAATATGTAGCCATTTCCTCCTCCGAGCCTGCTCTCCCCTCTATCTTCTTACTTCCCACCTCTTTCTGTCTCCCTTCATCAAGACATTAGATACGATGATTTCCCTCACTAGTCATCTCTGGAAGTTGCTTAACTCTTTGGAGGACAGGATTTCTGTCAGAGCCCTGGAATATGAACAGAAGTAGCTGTTATTTCTCTGTTGGCTCTCTTCTGTATTCAGGCTGAAATATTTTGTCTTTTTGTGCTGTTCGGAACATGATTCGACCTTGACCTGGGACGTTTCTCCACCCAAGAAACAAATTTGGAGTGGATGGGTAGCCTCCTCCCTGGGCAAAGGACACGTTTATTTTCTGTTGGACAAGCCCAGAAATGCAGAATCAGGTTGTTGCTGAAGCACAATCAAGGAGTAAAATGCCATAATTAATGCCTATAAAAAGGATCTTAAAGCGTCCAGGGATTTAGTGTAAGAGCAGGACACAGCCCTTACAATTAGTATTTCTGTGCAGTTGCATCTTAGCCTGTTTGAATGCCGTGTTTAGGGAACTGTATTAACCATCTTTTTTCTGTATGAACCATGCAATGTTAAGGCAGGCTTGGGAACAGGCTAGGAGAGGTTTCACAGTTTAAATTATTTGCAGTATATGTGATTTCCTTTGCCGGTCTTCTGGTCAGTGCCTCTTTAATGTAAATTTGCATTCTGCCTAATTTCTGTTCTAGCTAAGCCCAGTTTTGCTCAACAGTCTTTGTTACATTAATAGCTATGGAACTCTGTGGCCATCATTTCGTCCATTCTTCACTCAAACAGCTGGGTTCTCAGGTCATTTACCCGTCTGTACTTTAGCAAGAGAGATAATTTTATGGCATAGTCTTGGAGAGAATTAAATATTCCAAAACCTGGAGGAAAAGAGCTCTCAATTTTTTATAGTTTCAGTCTCAGGCATTTATAGGATTTTACATGCATTGGTACAGTCGTAAATAATGTCAAAATAATGACTTTCTTTGATATGACATTGTGGCTATAGAGAAACAAAATACTTCTTGAGAAAGATCTTTTCGGACAAATCTGACATCTTTTTTCTTGAGTCCTGGCAATTGTAACTACCTTTTATTTCTTAACCAAACTTCTTTTCAGCTTCAAGTGGAGATGGATGAGACATTTGGGGAAAAAAATAGATCTAAAAAAATCTTCCTTATATATCTTTAAAAAGATATTTTCTTTTTGTTTGGAAAGAAAAGAATACAAAGATATTTTGGAGTGTTGTGGCTTCTGAAGATCTAGTATAAAGGCTCCAACTTCTTTTATTCAGTTGCCCAAAGAAGAAAGGAATAAATAACCCGAATCAGATACAGTGTGTTTGGTCTTTGATAACAACCCATACTGAATGGATCAGATGACATTTTTGGGGCTGTTACAGAATAGTCTGGCCCTAAGTATGAAGTATATCTTTAAAATCTGCTTCTGACAGGTACTGATATTTGGCAAAGGAAAAAAAAAGGTGCACCTTTGGACCTTTTGCAGAAATGCTGGAAGTGCTGGGGAACCAGAAAATTGCAAATGGGTATTTAAACTCGCATGTCTAAAGCTCAAAGCTACGCAGAGAGGTGGACTGTTGCAAAGCAAGTAGCTGGAAGTAGTTGGGGGTACACAGATTATCACTGGAAAGCCAAAAAAGTGGCTTTATCCAGGGGATACGTTTAGGTTTTAAGAAGCCTCGCTTCACATGCCTTTATTTTCTCGAGAACTTCACGAAACTCAAGCGAACTTTGTAGTTGCAGTATCAGCCAGATGAGGAGCTTCTGCAACCAGATCCTGCTTGCCAGCCTGCTGCAGTCAGTCTGCGGTGGTCCAAGGGTTGTTTGGTCTATATCTCCCAGTGCAAAGTACTTTGCTCTTCTGAAGGCTTCATAGCTATGGCAGAAAAGTATATCCAGGTAATTTCTATGCCTTGTGGAAGCAGCAAAGGCCGTAACTGTAATCAGGGAAAAGAAACCTTTTAGCCTAGCAAAAGATTACTTTTGCAAGGGGAGACGGCATTTGTTTCCAAGTTTGCAAACGGCATGTTGAATTTCATGAACACACTTAAAATGTCCTGCATAGGTATGGAATTGGGATAGCTCTGTTAAAAGCTGAAGCCAGGTGAGGCTGCCCTGCCTGTGAGTGACTCTACGCGAGCATGTTCTGTGCTCCGCTTGGATGCTGCAGCTTGCAAAAGACGAGTGGGTTTTTTGGTTGCAGTGTCTGTGGTTGTATTTGTGGTAGCTTTGTCCATTCCAAACTGGGAGGTCTCCAGGCTCTTATATCAGCAAAGGGTAGTTGCTATCAGCAATTGCTTCACTGATGGTGAAGAATCAGCAAGATTATTAGGAGGGAGCGTTGCTTCTGTGTCCTTTGTGGACTGTCATGACCAGTGGTATGCCGCAGCAGGACCATGGAGGTGATGGGGTTCGTTCATTTTCTAAGCCCGGGCCGGTGCAGAAGTCATACCACCTCAGGCAGCACACGCTGCCCAAAATGGTGTTCCTCCCCGGCTCTGAGAGGCGACAAATGGGATGCAGACCCCCTGCAGGCCTTCCCTAAGGGCGCTGCCTGGGCCACGCTGAGCAGCACTGTGCATTGGCAGGGCGGGGTGGTTATTATACTGTCAGTAGGCTGCTCCAGATATTGATTTCAATCTCCTGGGGGGAAGAAAGTCATATTTTTTCCCTGCCACAGAAGGAATCTGTTTCTTTTCATTACTCTCCGTATATCAGATTCTAGCCTGAATGTATGTAAAGAATAGGTGGTTCAAGATCAATTTTAAGTTTTAATTATTTTTTCATCTCTTTCAATGACAAACGATGTGTTTTTTTTCTCTGTGCTTTTCTAATAAAAAGTAGAAAATGTAAGGAATTTTTCAGCTTAAACATTTTGCCTGCTGTCACAGTCACTTTATGTTATCAGGCTTGATGGTAGAGTACAAGACAAAAAGCCAAAAGGAAAGAAGAAAAGAAACAAGAAAAGGGAATCTTTTAACAATGATAGTGTTTAAGGTTTATTGTGTGTATGTGATTGCTTTCTTCATTTCATTTTCAGTAAGCAGAATAGAAATACTATTATGAATTGGCAATTTTTATTTCATTTAAAAATATAATCTCTTTGTTCTTGCTGAAAGTGTTGACAATGTGGCCTTTGTTTAGTTTAATTAACTCATGTTACAGTACTGAATTGGAACACACTCAGCATTAAATCAAATAAAATAATTTTTAGAACACTTTTCCATATCCAGAAAATAAAAAGAAATAAAATTATTAAACCCTCTGAGAAGCTGGAGGAGAAATTGGATATTTTTAATGGAATATTTTGAAGTGCCATTTTCATTTTTGTTTTCCATGGTAGGAATGCCAAAAAACATAAAGTCATGAAATCCCACTGAAAAGCAGATGCTATGAAGTCATTCTAAGTCCTCATATGTTTATAATAGTATTACATGATGTTACATGTTTTGTACTTGAGAGCTACAAGGCTTAAAGAGCTTTAAGATACCAATAATGCCCTTCTAGCCTATGAAAACTGGAAAGATAATGGAATCCACATTTCATGTGATGGCGGCCAAGTCTACTAGGCTTTGGTTTTAGCTAGATCTCCAAAGCAGCAGCAGTGCCTTATGCAAATGAAACACGTACCTCTCTCAAATCATCTCAAATGGCACCCAAGGAGCAAGTGAAAGGAATATGGGAGAGACACTGACATCTTAGAAACTTTTTCCTGCAACATATTGAAAAAGTAGGGCTCACTGGCCAAGGACTGCACTGTTACAGATGGCATCATACTTAACAGTGTATCTGGAAATTAGCTTTAGCACCTCCAGAGAAATGGCACCATTTTTAAATAGACTGTACAGCTACAGAGGCGTCTGTTTGAACAGTGGGCTTAACTCCTGTTTGCAACAGTAGGAACTTCGGTCTTAAATTAGAATAGGTCCAGCAGACCGATGTTGGGGGGGGGCGGGCTACACAAGGAAAGAATTTGATCCTTCGAGGACAAATATTATGTCCCTGTGCCCTGTGTGCTACAAAAGGAGGCTTTGTTTTGTTACGGACTGATTAATTTTGGAATCTTACCTCCTTTAATAATGTTTGTTTATGACGGGATATGCACAGATCCAACTGATTTGCTTTTGGGAATTTGGAATTCTGTGCTCCCCCTTGCTTTACATTATGTATGGTGGTGTACAGCAAGCAGAATGTGCCACGCTGCCTAGGTTGTTGCGCTATTTTATAGCTATTTCATAAATGTAAATGGCTAGATGCTTTGGGCAGCAGAGAGAAAAACTGCACTTAGCCAGTGATTTTCATGAAACAGAGTGAGTGGAGTGCAGTCATAACTAAGTGTGGAAAAAACCACAAGCGGCGGAGGTGTGTGTGATTTGGGACAACTGTCTTTTATTTCAAGTACACAACAGGAACGAAATCAAAGCAAGCAGTGTATGTCCTAGGATCAAAAGGTTCCCTCGGTTGTTTTGGGAGGGCGGGGGAAGGACATCGTCGCTTCTCTCTCAGTAGCTTTATTGCTGTAGTTGTGCCCAGTGATGTGGGTGGGTATTTAACCCTGTTCTCATATGAGAAGGGTGGCATCTACTCACTCTGCATACTATCAGGTGTGTCAGGAGGCACATTTTTTGATTCAGCTCTGTTCTGTTCTCTTCTGCGCATCCCCACGGTGTTGGCTCTGCTGGGGAGGTACACCCTGGCTTCATAGGTGCCCTTGCTCCTGGTGCTTGGAGAGGAATGCCAGTGCTGTACAGGGAGGGGAAAGATGTGTCTACAACTTGTAAAGTGGAGGTTGCCTAGGGCATGATCCTGACTGAGATTACATCTGCTTCTCACTACTGCAGAACCTGAGCAGGGAAAATCCCACCCGATCTCATTCAGATCTTTGAAGCATTGCTCTTTCCTCATACCTCTGGATTTTCTCTTCCTTTTTTCTGCCCGTTACCCATAATTTTTTGGCAGCAGGTTTTCTGTCCCCTCGCCTTTTCCTAATGCAGTTGACAGGTGAGTGTTCTCTTGAGCAGATCTTGCCATCTGGAACAGTTTTCCTCCGCTTGGTTGGCTTTCATCACATTTCACCTCCAGATGAGCATGCCAGTATACCTGGCCCGCAGTGTTAGCCCAACAGCCCAAGCTGACCCTGTCTCTAGTCACCATGAATTATCTGCTAGGGAGGAAACTAGCATTTAATCTCGTCTCCTACATCTTTGTGACTGCAGCTGTATCTTAATCGTGCAGTAGTGGTATCTCAACATATTGGTGCAGGAGTGCAGCTCTTTGGGACTTCCTGTTACTTAACAAAAAGTTCAACATCTCCTTTTTGGAGTCTCGCGTGAGCTCTGGAGGTCCTTTCCTGGAGCACTGTGTGCTGTGAATGCTCTGGACAATGCGCTTTCTGTTGCAGCTGTAGACAGTCTAGGGGCAACTGCACAAACACTTGGTTTTGTTTGAGAGATCCAAGAGAAATATGAAGAGTATGGAATGGCATTATCTCTTTCTTACCCATATATATGCGGGGATGCTCATGGTGTAATTGTTCATACCTGATTAACACTGCTCTTCTCTCAGTTATTATAGATTTTTCTCCCAGATTCAGAATTTACTTGTGACTTCTGTCCTGAGTTTTAAAATCCCTAGCTTTCCGCAGCCGGCAAATTTCAACCACAAAATGCCCTTCGTTATTGTTTCACTGGTGCAGGATCTTTATCCTGATATGTTGGGACACGTAAGTCTTTTGTCTCATTATTCCCCTTTGCGGATGCGCAGCTTTGTTGGTTTGTTTGTTTGTTCCCCAGTCACTAGTGTGAAGGGCATAGCTCTGCCAGTAATCATAGCTACTGCAGAGGCAAAAAACACCTTTATTCCATTTACAGCATCCTGTCAAAAAACACTCAATACCCACATTACTTGACAGCCCCTGAAAGACGGCATGTTTACACGTTCAGCATTTTCTCTGTGGAGGAAATAAGCAGTCACTTACAGGTTATACCATTCTTACCTGGATAGAAAATCAGTTAAACTGTGTTCTGGATTCTGAAAGAAAAAAGTCAATAATGTTTTCTCCATTGCCCCCTGGTTACAGCTAACAATGGCATATAGTTAGGGGGTCAGGGTGGAAAAGTCACTGTCTCAGTGGCTGGAAAAAATTGAGATTCCCAATTTGTGGCCAAATGCTATCACGGTTACAAGGTGTTTCATCAGTTAAAACGCATTCGCTGGATGTGTTTGTATGATCTGTCAGCCTGAAACGTAGTACAAAAGCATCAAATGAGCGCAAATGGAGATACCTCAGGTGCTTCAAAATAAGATGTCACTGTGATGAAAAATCAGTACTGAACTCCAGCAGCTCGATTCAAGGAAATTAAATTGGCTGATTTTTCCAGCTGTCCAGGCAACAGGGAAAATTAGCAGAAAAGCTCGCAGACTAAAAAGGGAGGTAGTCAGCAGGGCTGTGTCTTAGCATCTCCCACTCTCTGGGATGCCGGTACCCGAGTGTGGTGCCTCCATCAGCCCAGGACCCAGATGGTCCGGAGAGGACGGAAAACTGAGTGGTACTTGCTTTTTTGAGTGTACAGCAGCTACACTGCCTTTTGTTTTGCTTATTCCTGAGTGTTGAAAGGGCTCCACAGGTGAGACATTTTTGTTGGTGGTAGCCCAACATGCATGGAAGGCATTGAAGGGGCCTTCCCTCACGGCTGCCTTGCATGGGATGTCTAGGACATGAGGGTAAGCATTTAACCCCTTCCAGCACAGAGAGGGACTTGAGCTTGAATTTGTTTCCAGTGTGCTCTGATCGGCAGGGTATGAGGCCAATGGTAAGCGCTGGCATGGCCCCTCTCCCTCACTTGGGTTTGGATGCTCGTGGCTGCAAGCTTTGCACGGCTGTTGCAATCACATCAAGAGCTCCTCTCTGGTGGTTGCATTGGTCTACAAAGCTGGACTTCCAAAAGAGACCAGAGTTGTGCTCTCATTTTCTGAGGCCTCCTCCTTGGGACAGCAGATATTTTACCGTTCCTTTTACACGAGTGTAGCTACCAACTCCCACGCTGGCAAAACTGGCATCCTCTTTGGTTTTGTTTGCTTATCTCTCTGTCTTCCAAGGCAGTAACTGTTCAGCGTGTAGTAAGTACAGCTATTGTGGTCACGTTGTACAACTGTCAGTTTTTTGAATGCCTGTCTCATAATAAATCTGCTTGCACATATAAACCCAAGTCTTGAACCGCACGGCCCACACCAGATGACTTGGTAACCATGCGGTGGTACTGCAGCCCCCCACAGTGTCAAGGGCCAGCTGGAACACAGCTGCTTTTCAGGTAAGCGTCCAATAGTTTGGATGCTTTTTTAGCTTGGTTTTGAATCTCCTGGCCCTGCAGCATGGGCAAGTTTGCTTTAAAAAAAAAAAGAAAGAAAAAGGAAAAAGTCCTTCAACAATATTTCTAATATTGCCTGCTTCCAGCATTACGTAGGATGTGGAGGGGAATAGATTTTCTGGATGCAGTTCTGCTTGCAGATCCAGCTGGCTCTTGAAGTGTGTGAGCATGAAAAGCAGATGATAAGAAATACATATATATCCGGTACCTATCTAAAGGAACCCAAGTTATCTTAGAAACTGATATATACAGAGATCGCATAATCTGCTTGTGAAACTGTTCCCTCTGGCATTATATGCAGCCAATGTTTAACAGTACTGAATTAAAAGTGTGATAGTTTAAGACACAGGAACTCTTTCCAAATTAACCTTCAAGGGGAGCTTAGCGGAGAGAAATTCGCGCTGAGATTTGGCTGAAGAACAGGGTTAATGCCATTTGTTCTTATCGCAACTGCTACGGGATATTTAACGACCACAGGTAGTCAGGGCCTGGGTTTTATATCCGATCCTGGAGGCAGCAGCGCAGTGCAATGCGTCAGATCGCCGGAACAGCTTCCTTCTTTTAATGAGGTCTCCCATCCAAGGATGGATATAGCCTGCTCTTGCGCAGCTTGCAAATCTGACTGGATCAGAGCAAGCAGCCGAAATAATTGGAGAAGAATCTGCATGTGGCAGGGAAGGAAATCAGCTGCATGTATTCACATCCCGAAGCAAGAGTTAGCGTAGCGCTGCTTTTTGGCAGGGATTTGGTCACAGCTTCTGGTGTCGAAACCAGCTTGCTCTTTGCTAGCCTGCACCTGTAGTCAGCTGTACCCGCATCCAGCTCATTTGAGAGGAGAAGGCGGGGCTCCTCGTTTGGATCACACTGGCATGTTCGCAGCTCATGTCTGACAAAGCCATTCAGCGCAAAGATAGCTCAGATTTTGCTCCGGTGTGCAAAGTTTGCTCTCTGAACGCTGTGATTTTCTCTAGCCAGTCTTAGAGATGGGAAAACACAGATGAGCCTTAACCAGGCCTGAAGAGGCTGGAGCACATCAGCTGCTTGCCATATTGATGAAACACCTGGGGCATTCATTTTGAAACCTAAATGCAGGCTGTTCACCTGTATTGCCAAGTACAACAGAAGCTTCCTTCTGGCTGGCGGGGTGGTATTAATTTAAAGAGAGCACCATCTGCAGGGCCTTGGAGAACAGCAGTCGGAGGAGAGAGGTAGAGAGGTCACTGGAAGAAGTCTCGTTCTGATCCGGGGGCCTCGCCACTCTCATCCTTTACCTATCATTTCCAATTAGCGGATGTATCTTGGGGAAAGCTGCTCCAATTTGCTTTCTTGCAGATGCTTTTCTTGCTAAGAGCTGTTGTTTTTGCTGAGCCTCCTAAGCTTGTTTCGCAGGTTTTCACAGGCATTTGGAGCGGTAATGGTCTCAGTGACCCAGTAATTAAAGGAGTCCTGTACCTCCTCACTGCGGAGAGCTGCCCCTTTGTCCTTTCTCTTTCTTCTCTCTGCAATGCCACTACCAGATGGTCGGAGATTTTTCACCCTTTCAAAAGCTTTGTGTTTTTCCCATCTCATCAAGCATGTCTTAGCCATGCTTAATTAGCTTAAGGCTTTTCAGCCCCCCCCGCCCCATTTGCCCCCCCCAGGAGATCAGTTAAGGACCTGAACAATTTCAATAAAGAGCTTGGAAAGCAAATCCTTAGAGGCTAGGCATAGCTGCAGGAGAATGTAATGTTATTTAGTGTTGGGGACCAGTCATTTGTCCTTTCTTCTCTCCCTTCCTTCTCTCTGTCTGTCTGTCTTCCCATCCATCCTTCTGTCCATCCTTCCTTTCCCATTCTTATCTCTCAGAATATTCCAGGATGCCCCTTGGTTCTTGGCAGTGTTTGGCAGCCTCTGATGGCTGGTGGTATTCAGAGGAGGGCTGTCGCCCTTAGGCCAGCACCAGAGCACTGTTGCTTTTAACCTGTTTTAATCTGTTTAGGTCCCCCTGAATAAAAAATGGCAAACATACTTAGCTAACCAGTGCTAGGAGACTGTTGGGTTGGGGTATTTCGGTTTGCGGGGGGCGGTTTGTTGTTTGCTTAATTCCCAGACTGGTTTGAAACTAGCTTGTGAACTTTATTTATGGATGAGAGCAGTTGAGATGAAAGCTTGGTTAATTAACCGAAAAATAAATTTGCATCTTGCTTTCTATTTGACATTGAACAGCATTGTTTCTGCATTGTCACATACACACTTTTATTATTAATCTCTGAGCTTTAGCCATACGACTGCAAATGAGATTTTTAAAAAAAATGAAAACAACTCTTTCCCTTCTTCCCTCCCTCCCTATAAAGCATGAGAGCAAGCTGTTTAAGCATGCAAAGCGCAGATTTTGTGTGGGATGTCAGACACCTCAGAGGTACCTGTGGACATTTGCCATGTAATTGAATTCAGTGACTTGTGTTTCGCGTTTACGGGCAAATGAGAGCACCTAGCCATCAGGTGTTTGCATCACTAGAATTAAATACCTACTAATTTATCCACTCTGGAGATAAATATTTAGATGTAATTAAAATGGCTGAAAGTGTCCGTGGATGATGGAAAAATGTGGGAGGGGGTTTCTTCACAAACACGGAGGACATGACCTTAATTACTGCGGTTTTCTCCCTGATGCTCCCCTTCATGGTATATATAAAGTAGGTGTTGCTGGGTGCACACCGCCCAGAGGAGAGCAGCGCTTTATATAAGGCTAGATTGAAACGCTGCTCTTATGCTATTCCAATTCTTGGTATTTTTTAAACCATCGAGGGAAATAAAATGCAAAGACTGTGTCTAAATGAATGCACGATGTAGTTTTGTGTCGCGGGGAAGGCCTGTAACATTGCTACCTCCATTTGAGCAACTCAGGCTGTCGTTAAACAAAGAGGAGTGCAGCTCCCCAGTGTATTGACATTGCTATTTACAGACCATGTGGTAATCTTTGAAGTGCTAACTGGCTTTTTTTAAGAGAGATGCTGCGTTTTTCTTTTATATTTGTTTTCCACAAAAAGGAATGTTAGTATTTTTATGATGGCTGGTGCTTAGTGGAGCTCCTCTGTGTAAAGATAACAAATGAGTTATGCGACCTGACATTCTCCCTGGGAATGCGCTCAGAACGAAGCAAGCCAGTGGCATTTCAAAGTCTGCTTTTAAAGTAGCTGGTTATATACTTTGTTTATCGCAATTGCTAGGAAATACCATTTCTCTGGTATTTTGCACCTTCTCTTAATTGAGTGGGGTGTGGGAGAGTCTTTAGGCAAAGACCCCAGGACCCAAAGGACGAGTAGGCAGAATGAAATTGCACCACTTGAAGCTGCTCCATGCTTTACTGTATCCCTGTCCTGTCTGATAGCTTGAAGTAGTCAGGCCTGCTGCTGGCTTTGGAAATGAAGTGAGCTCTAACCCTTTGAGAGCAACTGCGGCAGGTACAAATTGCCAGGCACGCTTCACGATTACTGCGTCGCTTGTCCTCTCGCTGTGTTGCTGCTGGGAGTTGCTGAGGAGGCATTGCCTGGAGCAGGATGGGCTCCCCAGTCACTCGCTGAGCAGCCTCGCTACTGGTGATGTCTGTCCTCACATGGGGAATAAATCAGAGCTGGGAGGATACATCTGTAGAGAAGCTGGAGGAAGGGACAGGAGGCTGGTCCAGCCTTGGCTGTGCTCAACCAGGGTGGCCAAGGACACCAGAGAGCCCCCAAAGCCTTTGTGACAAGGTTTGTGCAAGTTCTGTGTTTCTACAAAATACTTTGTCTTTCATCCAACACTACATATCACCAGGAATTTTGTTTTGGCAATAAGGCAGCTCTTTTTCCACATTTCACCGGTTTCTAGTTTCTGGAGACTTCACAGTTTTGTTGTTATAAACAGTCATGCACTTAAACTGATTGGCCCACGAGCAGCCCTTGAAAGGCTGTTTGAAATAAAACCAGCTAAGGATAGAAAACCACCTTTCCCAAGGCCTGATATTCAAATCCCTTGTGCCCTGCCCTCAGGAGGGATAGCCTTTGGTTATAAGCTCTGCTCTATCAGCGGAGAGCCGGCAGCACATGACCACGATGGCAGCACTCCAAGGACTGAACTTTAATGATGAATGTCACAAAACGCTGCTACATGGGCTCACTCTCGGGAAAGTAATTCTGTGTACAGTACATGATCTATGTCACCTGGAGTCCTTATCGTTTCTTTCAGCTATTTGCAGAGTTTTTTCGTGTTTGGGCTGCAGAAGGAGCTGTATTAATTCAGAGTTAGTAAACCTGAGGACAGGCAGAAATCAAATGAATCTGAACTTTTAAGCTTGCTATAGCAAACGCTTCATGAGAGTGAAGAGTTGGTAAACTGAACTTAGCGAGCTTTAATTTGGGTCTATTTTCATTATACTTTCTATTGTACCATAATTGGTACGCTATTAAGTTGTCTCTTGGGTTATGAATTACTACTGTGTTAAGGAAACGAAACTTAAGTGAAGAATTTTGCTGACAGGGAACACGCAGGATAAGCAGGATCTTTTTAACCATTAGTATCGTTACTATCATCATTAATCATTACTGGCATATATCATGCAACACAGTTCCTAAACTTGAACTGGTTAATATCGTGCGAGGTGCCGTACACGGTTTTCTCTACCCAAGGAATGCACAGCCTAAATTTTATGGCTTTGCATACTTATTAGCATACTCAGAGCATCTGTTTCATGGATTTTCAACCCAGTTGTACTGCTGTCTTATACATGTATCATCTGTGACCAGCAGGTTTTCTCCAGCTCCTGCTGGTTAAAGAATAGCTCGCTTAGCTCTGCTAGAAATTCTTGTTGCATGAATGACCTATACACAGAGGTGCTTCCTGCTAGCTAGTCAGCAGCACTTCCCTCTTGTTCCTCCCTCCATGAAAAAATACTCATTTCCTTTTAAATTTGGGAGGTATTTTACTTTTTTTCATTTTTTTAACAGAAACCTGATAGCTTCAGTTCGTATTTTTGGCAAGAACCAGCAACATTTCTCTGGAAATCTTGGGCTTCTCAGGCTACATTTGTATGACTCCCTGAAAACATGATATTTCCCATAAAACTATCTGTTCTTTTAAAGGAAAAAAGAAAAGTAATTTGATTCAGGAAAAAGGTTTTGTTAGAAATATTTTGATCAACTCCACATGTGCCTTTCCAGTCGGTTCCCTGTGCAGCAGGACCACCCGCTGCCTGCGGGATGCAGTAGCTGCGGTGGCTTTGGCGCCGTGTCGGGGCTGCTGCCAACCGCCCGGCCGGTCTCCAGCCTGAGCCAGGCGCCTTCACAAGCTTCGATGGTGGGAGGCAAAGCAGCCAAAACCTCTGCGAGGTGCCACGTGATGTGGCACGACATGGAGACTTTCCCTCTCCTCCTTCCTCATGCTTGAGGTACGTTTGAGGCTTAAGTAAGCTTTTGTTTTATTCAGCTGTTGGGTTTTTGCAAGACCATATTCCTTGAACAAACCTAAAACCTGTGGCTATCATGTGTAAATGCAGACTAGCCTCCATCATGCAAATTCTTCATCAATTTGCACTGCACTATGCTTAAGTCCAAGTTAGCTTTGCACAATACTCCCAAATTTCAGCAGGATTTATCAGGGTGAGAATCAGTGGTACTTTGTGCTTAAGATACTCAGTGTGAACTGAAACAACCCATTAAGGCACAAGGGTTATTTCTCCCCCACCACCCCAAATAATCTCTACGCCTGATAACTGCAAGGCCACAGACTTTTTAGCTTAAAGCACATCTTGTATAGGGACCTCTTTTAGGTGCTTACATCAGAATAACAGGGTAGCTAAGTAGGCAAGATATTTACCTAGATCTGCTGTGAACTAGGCAAAGACCGCCTATTTTCTGTGCAACAGGCCCTCCCCTTTTAGGATCTGTAGTATTTAAAATAGATTCTATGTGAAAAAGCCATGCAAGGTGTTTATTTTATTTCCTTGCTTTCCTTATATACATAAGAAACATCCTGTGCACACTTGTGAAAAGAAGTTCTTTGAGTCTCCTCAGACTGTCAGATTGATGGTTTTTAGTGTACTGAAGTGTAGTAAAAAATGGAAACTATACAACAATATAACATGAATTGTCTAGACCTTTAAACCTACTCAGGAAATCAAGATAGATATATATATATTTAAAGAAACTCAATAAACCTTGTTTTTAAGATTGTGAAATTTGCTATTGACAGGGCTGAACGTAAACATGGTTCAAGGCCAGTGACTTAATTCTAGGTGACACCACTCCTAATCCTTTATGGCTGAATCCTTCAGTTTTATCTGTGACTCTGGGAAAACGTCTGTCAAGGCTGAAGTCACTTGCACCAGGGGATTAGCAATTTTTGCATTCTTTTGAAAGCTTCAGTAATTCCCATGAAAGTAACAGGCGCTGAGGCATTTGTGGAGACTGTGGGCAGTGGCAATCCTTACACTGGCATACAAATTCTTTCAGACCTGGACCGTGAGAAATAGTGCACATCTGTAGCCTCTAATTCTGACCCTCGTGCTATGTGCTGGCAAAAGCTCTGTGTTGTCCTCCAGCTGTGGGACTCAAGGGGAGAAGAGGGGAGATGTTGCTGCTGGTTGACCCAAGGGTGGAACCACTATATCAATTTCTTTTTTTTTTTTTTAAGCCCAGAATAATTGAAAGCTGTATAATGAAAAGGCTTTGGGCATCTGCAAGTTCATGAGCTAAGCAGCTCTTCATTATGAACAAATCATAAAACGTGGTCCAAATCCAGCAATCTGAAGGAGTTTAGCTTGAGGAAATGCTTTTAATGTGTGCATGTCATCCTCCCTTAGCAGGACAAAAGTCTGCTGCTATCAACTGCTAATACAATTATTCTCTTCTGGCTTAATTGGTAGAGGTCTTGACTTTGGTGCTAAGAGCCCAAGTATAAGCGTTTACGTTTTCTGGCACCACATAGTGGGGGGATGGCATTACGGGAAGGGCTAAGTACTGCAGCGTGCCAGCCTGGGTTTCAGTACTTTTATATGGCAGGTGGCATTTCTGAGTATCCCACAGCACTGGCCGCTGTATTCTGGCTGACCTTCAGGACACCTCATTGTAAGGAACCCGTGTTAGCCGTCAGTTATTAAGAGGATTTTGGGAGATGTTATAGACTTGCTCAATAGCTTCAAGGAAAATTATAGTTATCTTGTTAGACTCAGGAGTCTGCCAGTTTCCATGATAGACACTGGTTTTATTAGCAGTTCTGTAAATTCTGTTGTGGGAAAAAGAAGGCAAAAGTCATATTGTTAGTTATCATGTCACTGAGCTTTCTAAGCATGGGTTAGAAAGGTGGTGTCATCCTTAGTGCAGTGAGAATTACAATTGAATTGTTAAGTCTGTGTTTAGGATCCCAAATAGGTGGCCTGACTTTCAAAAATGCTGGGTGCTTCGAGCTTTTGAAAATCAGGATCTAAACTCCAT
Organism: Theristicus caerulescens; assembly: GCA_020745775.1. NCBI lineage: Eukaryota > Metazoa > Chordata > Aves > Pelecaniformes > Threskiornithidae > Theristicus > Theristicus caerulescens. The sequence continues at coordinate 119,499,131 of CM036561.1, read as the reverse complement.
CTTAAGGAGGTCCTAATGTTAGTCACCTATTTTTGAAAACACTGACCTGTGTCTGCTGGCATCTAGAACAACCTCGGTGTTAAAAGAGTGTTTGATGGAGAGAGGGGATATGATCTCAGTACTAAAGGGAAAAATCCCGGTCTTTTTGAAAGCATATTCTCCGATAAGAAACATACTGAGACAAAACTGAAAGTTTCCTTCCCCCCCCCCCTTTTTTTTCCTTAAAGACTTTTGTTCAGACTCTGTGTTATGTGGTTTGTATTTTTGTCCTCCAGTTTCTATTTGGTGCCTCAAAATATAACGGAGCTTTGAGGAATCTTCAGTAATTTGGAGTGAAAGCAAGATGGTTGAGGAAAAAATGTGCCTAAGCTTTCCAAATGAGTTGCTCCAATTTTTACCCCATGTAACAGTAATGGTCTAGTCATCAGCCAGCCTTGGTCTAACTTGCTATTTGAATTTACTTTCTTTTGATACAAATAAGTGTCTGATACGTGTGAAACCTAGAGTAAATTTCTGACCCAGTAATTTCTGGCTTGCATCAGAAATAGCGTGGCCAGCAGGACCAGGGAAGTGATCGTCCCCCTGTGCTCGGCACTGGTGAGGCCGCGCCTCGAATCCTGCATTCAGTTTTGGTCCCCTCACTACAAGAAAGACATTGAGGTGCTGGAGCGTGTCCAGAGAAGGGCAATGAAGCTGGTGAAGGGTCTGGAGCACAAGTCTTATGAGGAGCGGCTGTGGGAGCTGGGGTTGTTTAGTCTGGAGAAAAGGAGGCTGAGGGGAGACCTTATCGCTCTCTACAGCTACCTGAAAGGAGGCTGTAGCGAGGGGTGGGGGTGTCAGTCTCTTCTACCAGGTAGCAAGTGATAGGGCAAGAGGAGATGGCCTCAAGTTGCGCCAGGGGAGGTTTAGATTAGTTATTAGGAAAAATCTCTTCCCTGAAAGGGTGGTCAGGCACTGCAACAGGCTGCCCAGGGAAGTGGTTGAGTCTTCATCCCTGGAGGTATTTAAAAGCCATGTGGATGTGGTTTAGTGGTGGAGTTGGCAGTGCTATGTTAACGTTGGACTTGATCATCTTAAAGGTCTTTTCCAACCTAAATGATTCTATGATTCTGTGACCCCTTGTTCTCCTGCTTATAAAGTTGCCAGACCGACCAGTAACAGCAGGATAGACCTCTTCAAACAATGAGCTCGTATAAGGGGAAGTGTTATTAGGAATAAAGTTGGGAGACAAGAAAGCCTCCAGTACTTGCCCCCTCCGCCGAGGCTGAGCTGCAAATCTGGTAAATCACTGGACCTCGGTGTCAACACTGGTAGACGTCAGAGCTGATGAACCTGAGGACTTCTCCAGAGTGATTTACTGTGGCACATTGCTAGCTTTTTGCTTGTCCACAACTAGTGAGTCCTTGTGTAGGGTTCTGAAGAAGAAAAGTTGTCTCTCTTAAGTCTCCTGCAATCAGAAAGCTGTTCTTGGGGGGGTCTGCTACCTATTTTTTAGGTAGCTCGCAAGAAACAAAGCGGCCTTCCTCTTGTAGTTATCATACTCCCCCACTGTGCTCAGGGTCTTTTCCCAGGCTTTTTCCCAGACCACAAACTGGAGCCATCTCCATAGCTAGAGACTGAGTCAGAGGCAGCACAGGGAGTGAGACTTGCTAAAATCAAGAAAAAGGGGAGAAACAAAAAAAAGAAAAAAAAAACCAACCAAAAAAACCCCTGAATGTTAGGTTACTGGAGAAAGAGAAAGAAATGCTCAGCTTAAAGCAAATAAGCCAGATCCCTGTTTTACAAAGCTGAGGCCAGTTGGGAAGTACTCTGGAGCTGTTTGGAGCGGGGAGGATTACGATTGTTAGTATTCTTTGCATTATGTTATCTAAATGTAAATTCCTGTCTCTGATGTAACATCCTAGTTAGACCCTAGAATTTATGAACCAAACAAAGGATGAAATGTGAAAAAGTTGAGAAGAAAAATCTGCAGCTCTGTCTTTGTATAATTCTTACTGAGGGCTGATATAAATGGAAGACAAATCAAAGGCAACAATAGTACCGCGCATTTTATCTCACACCCTGTGATGCATATTAGTGCTGTTTCCCATTGTGAGCCAGAAAGAACATTTACAATTTTAGAAAACACTGCATAATGGCTCTCCGCAAGGAAGAGAAGCAAGCCTGTGACTGCCAGTACTGACACTTGCTTTTTTCTGGCCTGCAAAATTGCTTTTCTGGTGGCTCTGTTGTGAGCAAAATTTTTCTACCCCACACTGTGAATTTTGAATTTGGCCTTAAAATTTTCTCCAAGGAATAGAGCAAATAAACCTCACTGATTTGGTAATCTAAATCCAGTCTTTAGGAAATACCGGCCAAGCCAATCATCACGTGGTGATACGCTCCTAAGGCGCAGATGCTAACACCCAGGCTGTGGATGATATTTTTCTAAAAGAAACCCACAGGAGTCATCTTTTCTGTTGTGCTTTTCAGTGTTTTGGAAATACTCCTGGCTTTGTGGGAGGAGGGCGAGTGTCAGGAGGATGGGTGGGTATTTCAAGTGTTAAACACCAGCGACGCTATTGCTGTCTGGCTCTGCACCTCCCTTTCTCCCAAAAATGTCAGTGGTAAAAGCTGACTTTTAAGACATGCCACTGAAATGTGTGGAAGAGCGTGATTGCCACCACAGAGCTGAAACGCCTGCGGTAGTAGCTAGGTTGTTCTTTTAGGCTTGTCTCGGTTTGGGAGTAGGCAGCACGTGATTCCCTCTGGCAGCGCTATGATTTAGGGATTTTGGTCCTCTTATGGCTTATTTCTATGTGCTCTGTGTTGAGCAGAGGATGTGGTTATGGCCTGCTGGCATAGGGCACCCAGAGGTTAGACCACCCCTTGCTCTGATGTAGTTGTGCTGTTTCCTGGGGAAACATCTTACTCCACATCATCGTCATAAAATCTTTTTCTTACATGCATGCAGTTATCAGTAGAAATGAGACATGGCATCCACGCTTAGGATGTAATATAGCACTTGCAATATGTTTACTTTCCCTCCCATCCCTTTGAGGCTGGCTGGTGTTGGCTCACTCACTGCTGTAGAGGAGGGTGCCAGGCTTTCACCAGAGAAATGGGGGCAGCAATCAGCATTAATGACATCCTCTGACAGCGAAAGCCGCACGAATCTCCAGAAGCCAGATTTCAGCGATGGCTTCTCTCCATGGGGCGCTAGGCGCTTCCCGAGCAGAATGGGGAGCATCGCCTTGGGTAATGCATCCAGCACCACCATCTATCACTCAGCTATTCCCTTCTTTACAGAAGGAAAACAACCCCCAGACATTTATTTATGAAAAATTGCTTACTGCCCTTGAACGTAAACATATACACACAGGTGTGCCTGTGTGTGTTTTATTTAAACATCTGTTATATTTTGATGAGTCACCATCCAGGTCTGAAACAACAGCCCTGAGAACTGGAACAGGTGAGGAGCTCAGTAGCAAAATGAGTCCTTTATAGCAGATTTGTGTTTATCACCATATAGTTAAAGCTGACCATAAAATTTTGGCTTTGAAGGAGTCAGAGCAGAGCTCAGTTTATCAAAAAAAAGGGTACATTTCTTTAATTGTTTTTGAAAAATGATCTTATTGAACATGTGTCTTGGTAGGGGAAAAATATGATAAGTATCATCTGTAAGGTCTTTGTTATTGAGTGCTGTCAATTACCACTTCTTTTCAAGCCAATCAGTTCTGTATTATGTTCAGCTTGGTTTTAGGAAGCTAACAGGTTTCTAAATATTAAAACAGAGTGCTTGGTCAGGAGGCGATGAGCCTTCAGAAAGGCAAGTACTCTTTCCAAAGAGCAGGACATTTCAGCCAGGTGTGTTGTATACTCTGCCTCTGGTTATCCAAGTTTTTATTGAGGTTTGGTTTTTTGGTGTTTGGAGTTTTTGGATTCATTTTTATTTTTCATGCTGGCTGTTGTATCTTTATATCACAAACTGTTTGAAAATTACAGCATACCTGTAAGGTCACACCTATTAGCAGAACTTTGTTGGACTTCATGTGCCTCTCCTTGTTGTGAATATTCTGTTTTATTTCAAGCTGCAAAATTTAGGCTGGGGTCTCTGGATAAATAACAGGGAAGAGTCTTTCTCCCACACTGTATTTTCTGACTGCCTTTCAGGTAGATCCATACACCCTCCTTATTTACCTTTCTGCTGCTGTTCCCTGCTACTTTGAAGCTCATTCTTCATGTACTTGGCAATAGTCTCCTTGAAAAGGAATTGAAGGGAATATTTTCCAGGGCTCCTCTTTGACTCAGCAGTAATCTCTTTCAGAAGCGGTGACCCCAGAAATAAATGATTGCAGCCATCAGGGTGAGCAGCCCCGCCTGTACGTTATCAGAAACTGAAGCAAAGCTTCCTTTTGTCCTGTGCGGGCGGCACGCTTTTTCACCCCATCGTCCTCTCTGCTGTAGCCAGGGAGCGGGGACTTCGTAAAAGATGAGGGTGCTTGTCTGAAAGGAACTTTTCTAACTTCCAGTTCTTGGGCAATTTGCTATTTGTGTTCTCTCAGGTTCTCACCCTCTCCCTCCCCACCCTTTCCTTATAATTTCTTTTATAAATATTGTTTCTGTTCACTTCCAGCACCCACCTAGTTCTCGTGCAGCTGCTCAGGGCTGAGGACTGGCACGATCTCTTCTGTTTGGAGGGGCTCCTTTGGAGGGAAACAGAAAGTTTCTTTCCCTTTTCTGACACAAATAGTGTGGTGTTCTGACAAACTCTGGCCTACTTAGGAGATCCAGGACCTCTTTTCTTTCACAATCTTTTGCTTGCTGCAGTTGAAGCAACCCTCAAGTTCATTTGAAATGCTTAGAAAATAGAGTGCATGCAAGATTAAAATGGAGTAGGGGCACAGTATGTGCTGATGGAAAATCCAGCAGCAGCATGAGCTGTTAAGTTGTTCGCGTTGGAGGGGAAAGCAAGGCCTGTGAAAGCCATTGGACTCACGGATCTGTTCTTCAAACTTAAGGACCGAGTCCTCACCCCAGATTAGTGGTGCAAAGAGGAATTAAACTTGCCGTACAAGGAGAGCTGGTACATACTAGGTACATGGTATGCGCATGGGGAGCGTGCGGAGAAAATACTGTTGTGATGGGAGTGGAGGTGCAGGTATCATTCTGGCAGCCGGCAGTCGTTCAGCAGGCTTGCTCCCATGGCCGTGAAATCAGAAAAACATTTCTGAATGCCCAGCATCATTCCCTCTGGTGAAAGCTGAGCCGTAGGAGACCTGGAGATTTCCTAGCTCACTCGAAAGGATGCTCCAGTGCTGTAATTCCTCACACCTACACAGCTTTTTAGGATCAGGAAGCCAGTGATCAGGAACTGAACCAAATCAGTTATGAGTTTCATAAATGGTTGAAGGTGGCAGGGAAAATGACAGAACGGGAAAGAAAGGTAAATAATGATGCCATTTCTATTCATTCAGAAACCCTTCACTTTTCATAGTACCGCTGGGCATGCTATCTGCCGTATTTGTGGGCAGGGAAATGGAGCACAAGGGCTTTTGAAGCCGTTCGGGACAGGTGATCTACTAGTTTGAATACAACCAAGCAACATTTCAGTTAACAGCCAGCAATTGAGGAATGCGATGAAAGCTTCTGGGTGCTCCATTTCAGACATTCCCCGCTGCAGGCTGCTTCTCTGATGGGAGGTTTCACAGAAAGAGCGTCTGGAAAACAGCAACGTGGCCTCTTACACAGCTAAGGCTTTGTCAGAATAAAAAAATTCAAAAAGGGCTTTCCTTAAAACGATATGCCCTTGTATTCATCAAGAGCCTGCTGTGCGCAGGTTTATCCTGTTGTTACAGAGAGACAAAAGATACAAAGAGCTCCTGATGGGCATTAGCAATTTTAGAGACACCCAATTTGTATGGGTCTTATGGACCATATTGCTGAGAGACAATCCTCAGTGCACTCCCATTCCCACCTTTAGGGAAAAGGAGGCATAATGAGATTTACTAGGAGTATGTTTAATAAAGGGTTGGAAGGGGATAGGGATAAGCGGATCTTAGACACTTTTAAATCGCGTTAAAAAAATTGCGGTTCAGCTTAAGCTGGAAATAACAGTGGCTGGAAGCAGCGCGATGCCTTTAGGTACAGTTGCGTGCACAAACACAGAGAGCTGACATGATGCAGACTACACTGGAGGGACGGGAGCCTCATCGCGCTGGGTTACTCTGGGAGACAAAGCCAAAATGCCAAAAGGGAGGGTAAACACTCCATTTAACAATGAAGGGGCTGCAACGTGAATCCTGACAGCCCACGCGTGGCATTAAGAAATGACGCCCAGTGCCTTCAAAAGCCCGGCAAAGCTAGCGTCCCGGCCAGCATGCCCTCCTCTGAAATCTGCATCCTTGAGCTTTCTTTTCATCTCTGTGGTATCTAATTGCTGGGGGGGGGGGGGGGTGATTTAGGTAGAATATTTAACAGATGGCGACATTTGCTGTTAATGAAGCCACGCTGAATAGCGAGAGGCACCTTTGCGGCGGTGCCATTCCTGCAGACTCAGCGCTGTCGTGCTCGACCCTTGCGTTGCAGAAGGATAGCGAGGGGGAAAGCTGCCCGCCGACTTGAACATAACAAAGTACAGACGGACCGCGATTGCTGTGTTTGTTTTAGAGCCCCGAGAGCAGCAGGTGGGGTGGTTTTGCATGTAGAGCCATGCAAGAAGACAGCATAAATCTTTTATGTGGTAGAATCTGGTCTGGTTAAAAGGGTCAGTCATCCCAGATGGAGGTGTCAAACTGAGCCCTTGTATCATGGACAGCTTCAGTTTCTAAGTGAAGCGGCATTTATAATGCTACTAAAATACAGCGGTAAACAAAGTACATGAAGGCTTGACAGTCACATTAGCAAAGAGCTACAGTGAAATGACTGGGAAGAAGGAAAAAACAGCTCTGGCTATTTGCAGAGCAAGAAAAATGGAACTGGTTTTGACAGATAAGACAATGCAGCTGTGGGTCAGAAGAGCTCTGTCTGTGTTTTTTGTTGCTGCAGATGAAAAATGGTGCCTTCAAATTTTAACCAGAGAAATTTGGATTTTAACGAGCCTCCATCTCTCAGAGTCTCCCAATTAGGGGAAGGGTATTTACAGCTAAACTCAAAATAATAAATTTTATTCAGTGGGTATGAATCAGGGAAATCTGGATCGTTCAGAATAGCTGCAATGTGGTTTTCATATTGCATAATGATAAAGGTGATTTTTTTGAAGTATATAACATGAGTCGAAGCAACTGCTCTACAAATAATTTACGACTAATGAATTTCCCCTGGTTGCAAATCGTCCATGGGCAGGATAGTATTTTTATTGGAATTCCTGTGGCAACACCCAAAATTGCTGGGCAGACGTGTTACGGGAATAATGACCTTGCCATTTTGCCTGTAAAAACAGAGTTAGTTGTCTGGACTGTTGTATTATTTATAACCCTTTTCTTCCTCAAGTATTCAGAATGATCTTAGGGCCAGGATTTCTCACTTAGTTGCAAGTCCTCTAAAATTGGGGTATTTTTAAGATTTAAGTGATCTTGGTGTTGCCTGATTGCACTGACAGAACTCACATATGCATGAAATCTGTTTTTCTGTTTGTCTTAAAGCTAGTCTACAACCTTATAACAAGCTAGGAACTAATAGCAGAAATCCAGATTCCTGATTCAGAGCCCACTTGACAATCCCTTACCCACACCCGGTGCAAGGACTCTGCCAAGGCTGGTCTCGAAGGCCGGGCTCTGCCGAGAGAGCCCCATCTCCCAGGCTCCCTCGGTAGTCAGCAAAGAGAAATAAAATCCCTTAAGGTGGGCAGCTCAGAGCAGAAACCCAGTTCAGGTGCCTTCCAGGAATGATTTATCGATTCTAGGGAGACTACATTGGGATTTTGCTTTGAATTACCTCAGACAGGAGCCTGCCTCTCTCCTGATTACAAAGGCGCTCTTCAGTACACACCAAAGCCTTGCTGATGATCAGGTAAAAATGAGTTTTATGGATTGCTCTGTGTTACAGCTTCTAAGCCTGCATAGTTGCCTGCTTTTATCACTTGAAATAGATGTAAACCTTGTGCAGAGGGAGGAGGAGGAGGGATACACTTTTTACTTATTAGGATTTATCAGGGGTGTGGAGAATAGACGGCTGACCTCTGTACTTGGGCACTTCTAAAATTGATGCTAATGTGCCAACAACCAGCACATCTTCGTGTTAATCTCGTGAATCGCATGTGAATCCGGAACCGCATTTCTCCAGAGAAAGAACAGCATATTAGCTGTAACCACATGGAACTATTGACAGATTGTGACTGTAAAGGAGAAAAAAAGATGAAATAATGGTACCGAGATTTCTATCTTCCTGATATATATTTGTCTTACATGTTTCAAAAGGCTGGGAGCCATCCTTGCTCGCGCCAGAAGCCTGTTGTCACTTAGTGCTAGGCTGGTTGTGTAACCAGCCTGCAAAGGGTTCAGGTAACGAGCTCTGTCAGGAGCGCAATTGGAAATGGTAATTGAAATTGAAAGTGGTGTCTTCCAGGCTCCCTCCCCTTCAGTAACTCTCAACTCCTTCTTGGACACCCGAAACACCTCGCTTGTTTGTGCTCTAACCTGAAGCAATCAAAACAAGGGGGTGAGGGGAGGCCTCTAGAATAAATTGGTTGTCAAGGCGGTTCTGGTATTGATCGAGTTCTGCTGTTAATGTGAAATGGGCTCATTTCTGTGCGGCACTCGGGTTTACTGCGCGGCGGGGAAGAAGCTTTTTGGATAATACTCTTTCCACATGCATGGGCAGTATAGTGAATGCTCCTGTCCCCCGCCCACAATAACAGCGAGGGAAGAAATGAAGATTTATATTAACCAAGTTTGAAAGTCTTTCCAAAAATTGGACCGTATAATGTGCAAGCCTCCTCCCAAGGTTTGCGGTGGTGCTTGGCTTTGTTAAGGTTTAAAATATCTTCTGCCTTGTTTGTCCCTGAACGTTGTTTCCCACTATCATTTTCTTGGTGACAATATCCAACAATCAACGTACGCTATTAAAAAAAACTAATATGGCCATAATCCCCCCTAGAAGGGATGGAGAATCAGCTATTCAGACTTGGAAAGAAGGCGAAAATGCGGAACACATATTAGTGCTCTTCTGACAATGTTTATGGCCCTAAACCTCTCAAAAAGTAATTTTTCAAATTTGCTGCTGCTGCTGTTACTCTTTCCAGCCTCTCTCTAGGCTGCCCACCCCAAGAGGTGAACCTGTAGCTTTTGGTATTGAGGGCCCTCGACACCTTCTGCTTTCGTCCCTGCAACGGCAGCCATAATTAGCACATGTGCACACACACATGCACATGCACAAAATGTCTTCCCTTTAATTAGGCTCTTTCTTCACCTAGCACTGTGCCAGTAATCCTTCGCACCTGTCAGCTGCATGAGGGATTTCTGAAATCGAAAGCGAGAAACCTTTCAGCAGCGTGGTGAAGCCAGGCGTGCCAGGTAGTTAATGGGAGATCTTGGGGTAGGGCCTGGGAACTTCACACGGGCGCCTTTAGGAGCTGACAACAGGAGAGTGACTGGGTATCTCTAGCTGTTAGAGAAACTGGGAGCCAAGACGTCACCTGTCATATTGTATCTGCTTTATTTGGTTAATAGACAGTGTTTTGGAGGAGGCAAAGTTGGATTCAGAGGCATCGGCTGCCAGTCGGAGTGCATTGGTATTTAGCAGGGATCCCGAATCCCTACATCAGACATCTGAGTGTCTGAGTGGGAAGGGCTGCATCCGCTGCAGGCTGCGCTCATGGCGGGAGGGTTGGTTTTCTGAAATTTTGTTTTTCATAGAGCTGTTTCTCCCAGCTAATCAAAATGTAGCACAACCCGAATTTCAGTGTATTTTCCTTGATTAATGAGTGCTTTCATAGTCACCCACATTTCATATTGATTTTGCTAGAGGAAGTCAGGCAGGAATTTTGAACGTACCTTTTCAGTCTTGTACTTGACCAGCTCCTGGCATCTGCGTGCACTTCCACGATGGGGTGACCTGGGTTTATCCTTTGCATGAGCGAAAAAGAGCTGTGGGTGAGTGCTGGGAAAGCTTAGGCCTGTTGGTGCATAAGAAACCTCTGGAGAAAACCACGCTCGCTCTCCTGAATTCTCCAGGGAAGCGTCAGGGATTTGATGTGCCTGCAAAGGGGCCATCTCAGGCATTCGCTGACATGCGGGGTTCACAGTCACAGATGTTTACAGGCATTTTGTTTGTTTGTACGGGGAGATGATTTACACCAGTGCTGAAGAGGTGGAGCTGGTGATACGATGATCTGCTGAAGGATTCCTGCAGTAGAAGTAAGTTCTATCAAAATGATGGGTGACATCTCCATCACTGTAAAGTCATCCATCGCACTTTCCCCCACGCTTGCTGAAATGGCTAACTGAGCTTTCCGGTGGCTGTTTCTTGTTGGTTTCTGTAGGTGCTGGGTCCTTAGTTTAGCATTTTGATGCTTGGTAGAACCATAAGTAGTGTGCTGGAAGTTGCCTGTGAGACCAGCATTGCCAACATAGCAAGCAGAGAGGAGACTGAAATCTCCATGACAATGTATTGGCTTGCAGATATGATTAGAAGGAAAACTGGCTGAAAACTTCAGTGGTAGATACATGTCTATGGACAAAATAAGTGTAGTGCACTGAAGCGCATTAAAAAAAAACCACTCTAGACTTCCACAGGAAGGGGAAGGAGGTGTTTGTGGGACCGCGAATGTTTAATCTCTGTTGCTGAAGAGGTAAATGATTTCAGCTTAAGAGTAAACCGTTTCTGAGCTATCTGAGTCCTTGCCACACTTTGCTGTCTCATAATAACCACCCAAATGTCTGGATCGCTTAGCAACCAATAGCCTGACATCCTGTAGTTCAACCGCAGGATAGGTGCAACAGGCTTTGCAGTGGCCACAAAAGCAGAGAAGTAGCGTGATGGAAATTAACTAAAAATTGGCTTCTCAGCACTCTAAATGGCAGAATATTAGGAGGACTGTGTACGAAACAGCAAAACCGCTGCTTTTTTTTTTTTTCCATTTCAAATATTGTTGGGAGATTGAATCTAAACTTCCAGACAAGCCTGAGGCAGAAGAGATAAAAATGTTGAGTTACAGTGATAAAATGCATTTTCCTAAATTCAAATTCTAGTTTGTGTCTGACTACCCAGTATATTTGAATTCTCCCTGTATCTATTTTTATTCTGCCAGCTTGAGAAACTTTATAAGTGTGATTAGGTCCCCATCATATATTGCATTTTATGAGCAGAAGGGATTCTTCAAAAATGATGAGAAAAGAATGGCAGGGAGGCAGAAGCACACACCATGATGTGGTTTTAACAATCCCAGTTAGAAAAGAGTGCAGATCGCTACAAATATTCAAGCAATTATTTTGAAATCGTGTTCCTCCCCCTATATCCTCTGCCTTTTTCTCTAAATGGCTGCCACTATACAGCAGCAGAGTCTATAAAGGTAAGAGCATGCCAGAAGAAAAAGAAAAAAAAAAACACCCAGGCATACTGAGTCTAAGAATTATACATTAATCAAGTACTGTAAGAACTGATTTTTCTCCTTCTTTGGCTTGTCTTACAGGGATGCAAGGGAAAGAGGAAACTTCTGCGGAGCCTATGAAAGTTGACCTCGCATGTGAAGCAGCAGATGTTTCAAATAAGGATGGTATGTTGTTCTAATATTTTAATCGTCCTGAAGTGGATACGTAGCATGCCTTTCTGGGGTTGGTTTGTACACTTCCCCCCAAAACAGGAGTTATAATCTCTTCAACTCAGTCTTCTTGAGAGTTTACGTAATACCTACTGTCTTGGAAGTCTGGTGGAAGTACCTTTCAGTGCCACAGCCCTGCTTTTCTGGTTGACTGGGTTTGTGTGTTCAGTTGGTATATTCAATCCGCTTGCCTTTTAACTAAACAATATTTTAGCCCCACTGTAATTTTGGTTTGGATATTGAATTGGCCAAGATGTGTGTGGTCTCACACAGGAGTCGGAAGGTATTTCTGAAAATACCTGTGCTAGTGCCCGACTCCATCGTGGGGCAAGCGTTGGCTGTATACACACTCTGAACGCGTATGTTGGCCTCCTTCTAGCTCAGAGCTGATTTCCCTTCCTCCTCCTCATGCGTAGCTCAGTCTGGTAGCAGATGGAAGTTCTCTCCCTAGGACATTTACTATTGATAAAACTGCCACAATGTCGTGACCCAACAGCAGTTCCAGTCAGGTTTGTGGACGTTATCAACCCAAATCTCCTGACTTGGAAGTGGCCTTTTTTTGTCATTGACCTCAGTGAGCAGATGACCCAGCTGTCTGGCAAAGTCCCGTCTGCTCGAGCTCTGCAGTGCATAACATACTCATCAACAAAACCAAAAACATTTGTCCTTCTAGGCTCTTCCTATTTGTACAGAAAGAATGGATGGGATCAGCATCCTGGTGCTTAGGTTTTGGTGAGGCAGACCCTTTAACACTCCTCTAGGTCGGCTCTTACAGCTTAAGAGCTATGTAAGGGGTTTTCTTGGTTTTTACACAAAGGGTCCTCTTTAACTGCTCCAAATGGCAGGGGGTTGGGAATTGGGGTTCCAGTCGTCGTTTTATTATCGTGGACTCCTCTTTGTAGCGAAGGCTGATTTTTTTTTAACTCCTCCTTTAACCTCTTCTGCATTGGCATGGCATACTTTTTTACATCTCAAATAAAGCCAAACCAGCCTTCTCTCCTCATCCTCTGGACAAACAAACCAAAAAGTCATAGTCACATTAAAAGATTTGAATTTCGAATCCCTGGAATGGTCTGGGCTACTTAGTGAAAACAAATCCAAATTTACTAGAGGAATATCTTAGGGCATTTCCCACTGGAAAGAAAAGCGATGGTATAGCTCTTTTAACGTGTGCTGTAGGGCAGCACAGCTGGATCGGCTGGCAGCTTCTGAAATGACAATCATGATATGTTTCTTTGTTTCAAATCTTGCTTATCTTGTAAGGTCTTCTACATATAACTCATCTTGTAACTTCCTTTTCTGTGAACTTTCTAAGTTCGATGCAAGAACAGGAAAAGAGTGTTTGCTAAGGCTGCCGAAAAGTACCCTGCTGTTCAGGGAAGTCTTGATTTCTCTACAGCTTCGGTTGCTAGTGCGATCATGTTACAGGGTGGGTTTTCTTGTGGATGTATATTACATGTTTAAAAAAATCAGGAGGATCAAACTCCCCATGCTTTGTTTTATCTGAAGGGCTAAGTTTCACTGAAAAAAAGCCCTAACATTTTTAAATGTACCAGGTACTAGTTGAGATTAAAAAAAAAAAAAATTAAAAAGGTTCCTTTTGACAATAATTTTTATGTAAATTGCCTGTTTTTTCTCCGGTCCCCTTCCTTCCACTCCAGGAGAGCTCATCGCTTCACAGCTGAAAGCACAAGCATATATCACCAGGTACCCCTTGGCAGCCTGGCTCTTGTGTTTTAATTTCATGTACCATGTCACGCGAAAAGTGCTTTAGAAGTGCAGAGAGTTTAGACAGCTTAGGTGGATCTCGATATTGGTTCATCTAGTGGGCAGGGCCGTAATAGTGATATATTTCAGAAATGACAATAGTGATATATTTCAGAAATGACTATTATTCGAAAGCTGGGTGTGATTCTCCATCAGAAAAGCTGTCAGAGGGTGCGCGTGTAAGTCTGAATAGGGGCGTGTATACAGGTTGCTGCTGGCAATCTCTGTCGGCTGCCAGAGCAAAGACCTCTGGCTATTAAATTTTTCATACCTAGAACAGATTTGCTGATTAGTATTTTTTAATGATGACAAAACCCACCTTTGGTGACTGGTTTCCTAGATGGTGTTTCCCTGCCAGCAGCCTTTTTTTATTTTTTTTTTTTATTTTTTTTTATGCCACCAAAGCTTGAAAGATTACTAAGGCAGATGCTAGTTTCCAGCTGGTATTAGGTGGATCAAACTCTTCACTCCTTTCGTAATGGGGTTACTCCTTCGCCTTTTTTATTTCAAGCCTGTGGAAAGCTGCATCCTCACTGACACAAGAGGAGAAAAGAAAAAGATGAAGGCAGTGTCAAACCTGAAATTTCCCTTTTTTTATAAGCTTGTGCAGGCTGATGAATGCGCCATCAGCAACCTGACCTTCACGTGATTCACCGAAGCAACATAAAAGGAAGATCCCAACAGCTAACACCCTCATGCTTTTTACAGTGTTGATGTAATATCCAAGAAAAAAGTAACTACCAAGTAAACAGGTGCATGTGTTTCATCACCGCACAGCAGGTTGAATTCAAAATAGATGGTTTTCTTTCTAGGCAGTCTGGAGTTATAGCTGAATGTGCTATAGCCAAGTTATGTAGATGCAAGGGGGAAACGTTGTTTAGGAAGTGGCTGCAGAAATAGGTTATGTTTGCAAGTAAGACTCTGACCCAGCTCCTATTTAAATCAAGACACCAATATTTTGGTGTCATCTGCAATCCAGGTCTACAGCATAATATCCTGGGGTGGGGAAATGCGCTCTTTCTTGCAGAGACGACTCTAAACTTGGTTTTCCAGTCCCCCCGTTTGCCTGTCTTCTCTACTTAGATGCTACGCTGTGACTCTTGGCTACCTGACCTTTAAGCACGTAGCTTTCTTGCAGGGGAGAGGCGGGATGCCTTGCTGCCAACACACATCCACCGGGTCAGCGGCAACTGCAGCGCTTTGACAAATGTGAACTATGTGCTGGGTTATTTCTTCTCTTCTTGCGGGGAACGTGCTTGCTTTTGGGGGGAGATCCTTCCCTGATCATAATTTAGAGAGCTGCTAAGCAGCTCACAGATTGAGAGAGGAGGTGCAGATGGGTCCTCCACAACAGACCAAAATTTAAGTGAAAACACACAGGGAGAGTGCAGAGGAATGTCCATTTCCATTGTACAGGAATGTCCATTTCTGGCATAAAAAGCCCTGCAGGAAGCTGCGGAAGGGGGAGCAGGTAAAACTGAATTTAGGAGATGTGCAGCCTCCTTGAACTGCAGGTGCTTCACCAAGCTGCTGGCCATTGTAGTGTATTACGGGAGGTGCAAAAAGACCGCTAACGTAAGTTAGCAGTTTAACACCTCTAAAAACATTGTTTAGTGGGGAGAAGGCCAGTTTTGGCTCGCGCTGCGATCGGATGTGGCGTGCCCAGGGCTAGCGGCGTCGTTCTGACACTGACTCGTGCTGGGAGGCAGCGAGGGCTATGAGTCACATCCCCGCGGTACCCGGTGGCAGCTCTTCCATCTGCTCTTGCGGTAGGTGCTCCGCTGCCGTGTTATTTTCCAGCTAAATATAGAGGATTGTGTAGGTGGCCTCATAGTGACATCTGTTGTTGGGGTTCACCCAGTGGTCTGCAGAAGCTTATCCTTCAGTTAGATCTTCCTGTCCCTGCCAGCGTTAATGCAAAGAGCCGAGCTTAGTCACAAACACATAGGAAAAAGCTCAGAGCAAAACCCGCCGGTGCCTTAGCGCTTGTGAGCCACCTCCCCGCTGCGGCGTGCACGGCAGATGCTTTTAGCACCGGTGATGCAGGATGCCTGGCTGCCATTTCCACCGCAGAACAGTGGGACTCAGTGATTCCTCTTGCTTCCTTGCTGGCGGGGGCTCCAGGTCCCAGGCCTCTATGAGGCTCCCCCATGCTTTCGCATTGCCCTTAAAGCATTCCCAGGCGGTTTGCAATTTGCCCCCCTCTATGTGACGTGCTATCAGCATGATGGGGGTCGACTGCTCGTAGCCATAAAAAAAGGAAGGGGAAGGAGGCGTACTCATCTGGGATGCTGACACAGCCTAACCACAGGTTTCAAATCAAGCTTTATTTTGCAGGAGATCTCTGCAAAACGTGAGTGAAGCCTTATGTTATTTTCAGAAAACCCAGGCAGTGAAACTGGCCAGCATAATGAGGCTAAGAAAGGCTGCTGTCGTCAGTGCGCAGCAGCCTTCCCTTAATGATTTTTTATTAAGCATCCTGTCTTTGCTATGCAAATGTGGGTAAAGAACACAAGATCGCTAAATGCGATATGCATCAGAGCTCCGTAATCAGGAGCGGATACTTTTCTTATTATTCATTGCATACATCCAGGAAGCCATTACAGTATCTGTTCTGCATATGGATGATGAATAATTTACAAATAATTCATCAAAACCCTAACAGGTGTATTGGCATGATATTAACTCAGAAAGAGATCATACTGCCTGACTGGAAGTAGCATAGTTATTGATTTTTGTCTTTTTTCCCCCTCCCCCGCTCCCGTCTTTCCTTAGTTTCCAAATCTCCCATTCAGGTTTGAGGTTTTTCCTCATCACCCATGTCAAATGACTCGTAATCTGCAGCTGAAACCACAACATAAAGCAAGGTTAAAGAAAGAAAAAAGTCTTCATATAAATGGCTTCATTCAAATTTGTTACAGAACAAATGCTAATCTTAAAAACGCACTGCTGAAGTAACCCTTTTATATTTAGCCTAGATAGGACCAATCACACCTGCCATAGTTTAGATGATATTTTTGACAAAGGTCACGCTGAAATGAGTTTAAGCCTTCTGTTGAAATTATTTCTTATTTTTTAGTAATTTTAAATGGAAAAAAAAAAAAAGATTGGCTGTGTAAATGGGTAGTACACAAGCGAACTAGTACGTGTAGGAGCATAGTGATGTTACCGCTGAATCCTCTGCCAGGCTCCAGCAATTTGCAGCTCAAGGACACCCAGAGGCAGCGGCGGCATCTCTGTAACTGGAGATGGATCCGCGTTCAGCCCGCAGCTCAGCCCCGGGTCCTGCCTGGGACTTTGTCAGAAGCCTGCGGATGTTGGAATCACAGGGTCGAGACCACTTAGCCCAGCGAAACTCTAAATCACCCTTTGGAGATACCTATATCTCTGCCTGTGGCCTACAGAGACAGAGGAGGGTCATTGAGCTCTTGAGCTGGGCACCTCAGTTGAGCGCCAAAGTCAAACTAGATGGATGTGGACCAAAGAGAAAAATCTAGATCCAGAGGCTTGCATTTTTAGCAATGCTGAAGCCTACGCCCTGGCAGGACTTCTCATCGGGGTTTCTGTCTAACCACGGGTGAGAATGGCTGGCCTAAGAGACCTTTTTGTGGATTTACGACGTAGAATTTTTAATGCAATAAATGTCCCCTTTGGGTTAGAAGCGGTTGTTACTCAACGTGATAAACTTACCAAATATCATGAATAGAATTTCATGACTGTCTTGTTTTGTTTTCAGCTGAAATGAATAGTCAAGTTGAAAGTATAAATGATCCTACGGAAACACAGCGGGAAGCTTAAGTAACAGGTGAGACCTTTATGGCTATTTTTCCCCCCATTTTCCATTCAGTTTCTATTTGAAAACTTGCTTTAAAAAATTACCTTAATTAAAGTTAAAAAAACAAACAAACAAAAAAAAAACCAACAACAAAAACCAAGGAAGACAGAATACAAAGGAAAAGAAATTGTCTAATATAGCTCGTATTACACCAAAAAATGAAAATATCCAGTAGACTTGATTTGTCAAGTAAATATTATAGTAGCAGCCTGCAACTGTAATGGATTTAGACAGTGCAGGGTCTGAGATCATCAGAAGGCAAGACAGCACGGAGATAAGGAACAGAAGAGTAACCAAGTGAACAATTTTTGGCATTGCTTAGGAAAATGACAGGCAATTTATACCGGTTGGAACAGAGCTCAGTTCTGTACGATCTGTATTCTGGAAATAACAGGTTCACGTCACGAGGGGTTTATTGCCCTTGGCTCTCCGATGCCTAATGTCACTTGTAGCAGTACCGCTGAAAAACAAGGCAAAGTCAGCGAGCTGCCTTCTGGAGCTCTGCCGCTTTTTGGAGCTTTTTATGGCTTTATACACTAAATGATAGTGCTATGGCAGGAGCGTGGAGCGGTTGTTGTTGCTGCAGAGTTTGTCTTGGCATAAACAGCCTCGCCCCTAGATAAAGATGAATAATTTGGTAGGAAGACAGAAGTCCGGAGCTCATCCCCAATTTCAAGCAGTTGCCAGTTCTCCCCCAAAAGTAGTTTTTAAGCGTTAATACGCACCGCTTCCTTTGGCATAGGGTTATCATGAGATCCCAATATCATATACAGCAAGATGTGTTATTTATGCTTGCAATGGGATTTCATGTAGCTCAAGACCAAATGTAGCGGCTTTACAACAGTAGCAGCTGTATCACAGAGATTTAAAATACAAGGTCTTATTACTTAGCGTAGCCCTTTGTGTCCTTGTCAGCATACAGACGATGTGCTGCCATACTGCTGGAGTGAGAAATAGGCCTGATAGAAAGTACTGAAGCAAGGCTAGAAGACGCCCTCGCCATTAAAATATGGCTTCCACAACTCTTCCTTCCCCCTCCCCTAGCTTCTGGTTGTATATTCTGTTCAATCAGAAAAGGAAGAGGAACTAATGAAATCCTCCCTGTTAAAAGTACATGGAAAGGTTAATACCCTTCCTCAGTTTAAAAAATACATCTGCCGGTTATTGCTGCTTTCACAAGGACTGCGGGAAGGCTGTGTTTCATGCTGCATTCTCCCATGGAAATGAGTATCTGTGAATGTTTTGGGCTGGAGTCGGTTTTGCTTTACGAAGGTAGAGTTCACAGGAATAATACCACCATTAGCAATCAATTAATAAATCTCCTCAATTCCACTGCAAGACCTGGCTCTGCCGGCACCTTTCTGAAGCAAAGGGGCCCAAGCCGGGACGCACCATGTCTTGCCCAGCATTTTAATGGCACGCGCAGGATTAGAAGCAGGCATCGAATCCTTCACAGCTCTCTGTTGAAGTCCTCCCGACCCTGTTCCTGCTGTTTTAATTGCAAGGATCGTGTCCCCGGGGAGGATTGATCAGCCTGTTAAACTTCAAAGGGTGTCGCTGGGGTCTTTCAGAGCCAAGGAGTTCCCTTTGCTTACTGTGCGTAGTATTTTAATGTGTTGTTTTTAACGTATGTTCTGTGGTCTAGCTCCGAAGCACCCACCAGAGCTAGGGGTCTCTGATATCAAGCTAGGTAGCAGCGTGCTATGGAAAACCAAGAAACCCTAATGAGCACAGTCAATTTGCTATAGAGGTAATAGCGGCTGTTACATATAAACCGTGTGACGCATACACGTGCTGCACGTGATGGAAAGAGAAACGGTAGGCATCTGGGCTAGAAAGATGGGCCTGGGTTCTGTGCAGACGTTTGAAATTTTGCCTTTTTCTTTTGTCTCCCCCGCTGCGGTGAAGGAAGGACGCAGGAGAGGAGAGACCCGAGGAAACCCGACGGGCAGGCGCTACGGCATCATTCTTGGCAGAAAAGAGCACGCAGAGATGCTCCGCGGGTTGGGAGGGAGGGAGCTTTGGGGAAACGACTCTTTGCTTTAATTTCTCTTTGTTCTTCATTGCATTTCGTTCTGTAAGCCTGTTGGAAAGAAACATAACTTCCCAGTTCTAACAATGTTTTGCAATTATCCCTACAATTACAACAGTTTCTTCTGAACCGTGAGTCCCTGTCTTATATTGGGTCTCTCTTGCTCCTGCATCGTATCATCAGTAGCCGGTTTCCAGGCCCTCCCCTTTTCTAGCATCTTTATCTTCTTTCCCAGTTATAGTACTGTCTGCAGGCAACCTGTGGGAGCCAGCTTATTCTCCTCCTCCCCCCACCCTTTTTTTTAAAACTGTTCCCTAGGATATAAATGGAGATTTGCTTCGAGAACATGAACTGCCACAAAGGATTATAATCCGCACACACTGATAAACAACCACCCTCCTCGTGCTAGGGATTTGAAAGACTAGATGCTCCAAAATCTCAGAAATACTGACTGAGACAGCCCTGCGCGTCGCCCACCTCCAGGCTTGTCGATCGGCAGCTCCTGCCGGCGCCCGCCAGCAGGTTGCCGTGTCCGAACCCTGGCTGCTAGAAGAGGCGCTGGCTGGATTCCCTCAGTGCATGCTGGAAGCAGAGTTTGCACATTAACTCTGTCATCCCAATGCCTCGGGATCGCCTGTGGCTCTGCCCTCCACCTTTCTCCCTGGCATGGGAAAGCTAAACCGTACCTAGCCTACGCTGTGTCGTGCCTCTCTGTGGGTCCTACACGCGAATAACGCACATGGCCTCGAACGGCCGGTGCCCCAAGTCAGTCCTGCTCTTTTCCAGTTAGCTCCACGCACCTCAAAATCCATGCCGTAAGTATGACCTTCGGGTGCAGGTAGGCAACAGATATTTCCTTGAGCCTGCGAGTGACGGAGGATAACAGGCGCTTTGCATTCAAGGCATCTTTAAATACGGCTCCTGGCTTTAACAACTTCACACCGTATCTTGTGTGAGCCCTCATTATATTTTCTACTGCATATGCATGATTCCTTTTTTTTCATTTTTTAAAAAAAGCAATTAACAGTTATTTGGATAAGAATGTCTCACCATATGTTAATTGTTCTGCCAGCAAGTGCCGCGCTGAAATTTTTAGAAAAGAAACAAAAGGGTTTCACATACATTTCCCAAACCGCGCTGTAACCAAACCAATAGACAACACACTCGATAGAAGAGCACGCAACCTGTGTCCAGTGTGTGATATGATACAAACTGTATTTTAAAATGCTGCTGATAATAATTTGATCATTGTAAGCAAAGTAATTGATTCTGTTCCTTTTTTTTTTTCCTTAAATATGCATGAATCCCCAAATAGTTATTTCCTAGCTGGCCAAAAACAAGAAAAGGAAAAAAAAAAGTAAAAAACAAGGTAAGACATATCTCTGTCTGCCTGTGATCTGGGTTTATCCCAGCTAGAGTAGGTTTGGTGATAAATCATCTGCTGGTGTAACAGCGAGTCACATGTGACCCTAACGCACCTAGCACTGGCTAGGGCAGTTCATGGCTGCCATCGGCGGCAGGTTAATTCGAAAGGGTGTCAGGACAAACAAGGATTAGACAGGGCAACAAGAAGAGCCCCAGATTTTACCCAGAGTACGGCTCCTAGAAAGGCCTATCTCCCTGTGTGCGGCTCCAGCATGTTTGCTTGTGGTGGGATCAGTAGAGTATTTCCATGTGCCAATTCTTCCGGAGTTTTATCCAGGTGACACTAGCGCAGGAGAAGATCTCGAGGAGCTTCTTCATCACGCCTTTCTCCTGGAGATCGGTGGATGCATAACTCTCAATTGGATCAATTGTGGAAGAAGTAAATGAGCTGACGTAAGCCTATGAATTGGGTTTATAATATTGCTAAGTTTACCTAAATTTGCTAGATACCAGTCCTCTGGCCCTTGTTCTCCTCGGAGCACCCTTGAAGGGACTCCTTGTTCCCTTTGAGGTGTCTCTGCTGCTTTTCTCTCCCATCCCTGGGGCCGTGCTTGACAGAACATGTCTTTTGGGACATGGATTTTTTTTTTGTGCTGTTCCTTCACCTTGTTTCCCGCCGATGGCAGTTTTGCAGTGGGAGGCCTTGCAGGTCGTACCGCTGCATGGTGTGCATCCCATATGTTCTGTATGGTTTCCGTACTGGGTGATTTTGATTGAAACAGCCTGTCATAATAGACGGGGGAGGAGCGGATAAATACCTCAGGAGGAAGGGGAATAAACACATTAGGTGTCTCTCCTCTCAGTTCCCCTTTTGTGTGGTTGCCGTGAAGAGACCAGGATTGAAGGGCTCCCTCCATCTCGGTAAGTGAGGGAACCAGCCCCGCGGGGCCGGGAATGAACTCCGCAAGCTCGACTTTGAGCTGTGCAAAATGTCAAGGAGATCCAAGGTGGCCAGGTCCTCAGCCAAGGTGAACTGAGCTCTGCAGAGCTGTGATAACTTCAGCCAACGGAGTATCCAGTGCCCTGACTGTAGCCCTGCTCTTGTTATTGTCATGCACGCCCATGGGCAATGTTAACGGAGCTGTAGGCTGCCGTTATCCGCATATCGGATGTCACTCTCACCACTGCCAGCCTCGGTTTTAGCGAGGGAGCCAAAGAGAGAGCCCCGCAGGAGGCTGGCTGCCCAGGTGTGATGGTTCAGCAAGGAGACAAAGACTCCTTAAACTCCTTGTGAAGACTGACCAATAGTTAAAAAAAAAAAAATGCAAAGATGTGTCACATTAGACACTCTAACCCCTGACAGTAATTTCATTGCACTTTTCATCTAACCTTGGTCCTCAAACGGCAGCGAGTCTTTCAAACTGTGAACCGTTTACCTGAGGATGCAGCGGCAAAGCGTGAAGCCCAGGTAGGAGGTGTAAAGCAAGGAAATGTAGGAGTTAAGTCCTTACAAGACAATTTGCAGCCGTGTCTATATCTGTCTGTCTTCAGGTGGGTTTTGGTTCGAGTTGTGGAGGTTTGTCACTAGTTTTTCACTAGAGTTTGGCAGTGTGAGTTCTTCAGCTGAGTTAGTAGTTGAGGCTGGACCCATGCCCCTCGATGCAGTCTCCGCCGCTCTTGCTGGAGGTGTAGAAATGCAGGGAGCTGGTTTTGTAGAAGAGCAAGTGTCAGACCGAGAATCCCCCCGCTGGGATTTATGTCAAGGACTTTGGTTTAAACCCAAAATGTGTTTGCAGGAGGTGGCATAAAGGGAATAGCAGCCCTTTGGTGCTGATGTTTGCATACAAAGTATCAGGCTCTGCTTGATGGTTGCTTCTCCTGTGTCTGAAAGCGCTCATCCCTACCATTAGGCATCATATTCCTCGGGCTGGTGACTGCTCCGATAACGAATGGGTTTCCTTCCATACAGACATCCAAAGGGGATGTTTGAGACATAGTCTGTGATAAAGGGTCACGCGTTCGCTGCAGCTAATTGTCAATCGTTCTATAAAGCACTGAGAAAGCCTCTCTGTGAATTAACACCGTTCTGCTTTAAGCACTTGAATAACAACATTAAAAAAAACAAACTCTATATGCAGTGCATGCCAGCTTTGCTTTTAAAATGACAAACTTAACAGAGTACGTGGATCTATTTTCTTGGGGAATAGGGGTTTTTATCATATGATTCATCCAGGATTTGCCTTACCCTGACATTTGTGATACAAAGGAAAGTTTTAAAAAAATAAAAAATCTTAAAAATTAAAAAAGGTGATTTTCTTGATCCAAAAATATGTTTTTACTTCAATGCAAAGAAACGTAGACTGTTGCTTGCAAAATGTCTTCTAATAGATGGTCTAGCAGCTATATCGGTTAACACATGCCTCTTCTGTTACTCTGTCATTTACATGCTGACTTTGCCTCCAAGTCTGTTATTTTTCCTTTTGTCTGTGCCACGCGTTGGAAAACTTAAAGAACTGATGCCTTCATACTACAATGTCTGTTAAAGCAAAACGTTAATAAAGCTTGTCCTGAAGATGAGGCAGTCGTACTTGTGTGTTCATCCCCTCCTCGTGCTGGTCGTGCAGCGGCCGTTTTGGTTGTCAGTGTTTCAGCTTGGACATGCCATCACCAGCACGCGCAGCCGGTCCTCGTTTAAATTTGATCACTCGATGGCGGAGTCTTGTGAGAAGCGGATACCTCGGAGGGATTTTTGGACGGCATCACCGAAAGGTAAGAACGGGGTCTTTGCAGCTCGGAGGGGAAAGGTCGCTCGGTTGGTCCCATTGCTGCGCCAGAGATGTTACAAAACCCATCCTGGCAGTTGTACCAGTACTAAATCCCCGGCATCTATCATCTGTCAAAGAATGATATATATGCATATGCACAGGTATAATAGAGAACACGCAGTGTACGCTAGATGTTATCTGCCCTTTCTGCCATCGCTTATTTCAAGACTGAATGGGCAGAAGATATTGCAAAAACTGGGAAGGTGGCTTTTTTCTTCCCATGGCACCGGTATAGATGAAAACACTTGTACCGACCCTGCCTTACTCTTCTTATCCAAGGCCAAGGATTTAATCGTTGATAACCGAAGTTAGGGGGGCTGGCTCTGTGCGTTCAAAGCTCTCCGACGAATGGATTCCCTCTCTGAAATTTGACCTTTCCTTGCCTGCAACCGTTTGACAGCCGAACGGAAGAGGACGAGGCACAGGAGATGCGTGGCAGTGGGAACGCCTGCCTTTTTGCTGGATGCAGGACCCAACTGCCATGTATGGTCTTAGCAGCAGCAAGCTAACCTGAGAGAGAGAAATACCAGCAATAGCTGTAACGCAGCATCTCGTTGGGTTCAGTTCATCAAGAACACTGTTTTCACTGTATCTCACAAACTGTACAGCCTAGAAGGAGCCCCCCCCCCCCCCCTCTTTCCCCATGCTGCAGCCTGTTTTTGCTGCAAGGGAACATTTTTGTTTGCGGCAGGTGTATATGTTTAAGGGGAGAAAAATAAATTCATCTCTCATCTAGGAGCAAGAAGTGTCCATCCTGCCCTTTTTTGAATAGCACGGGGTCAAGAGGAAAAGCTCCGTGGTTTTGAAGAAGGGCACGTGTTTGAGGCTGCTCAGACCCTCGCAGCGATGGGTGTTTGTCCGGATGATGTGGATTAGGCAAAAAGCAAGTGAGTCTGCTAGGATGAGGTGAGCAATAAACTATCCTTAATTATACTCCTGTTGCTGCTGGCCAGACTGACACCTCCCCGTCCAGATCTTGTTTGGAGAAGTGGTAGATTTGTGCCTGGGGAAGTCTTTTGCTGAGCTGGTAACATTGGAGGTCACTCTAAGTCTGCAGAAACGGAGGCCTGGTTACCGCTTTTCCAGCTCAGCCTTCTCGGAGAGATTCTCCCAGAGGAATTGGGTTGTCTGTCAGAATTTCCATGCAAACCTGCCACTCCTCAGAGGGCTTTAACCGCCTCCCTCTCCTCTTGCACAGAAGCTTCCAAAGGGGTCTTTATGACCTTGATCTATCTTGTAAGGTAAAAATTGTGCTTTGGGATTTTAATTAGTCTTTGGCTTGGGCTTTTTTTTTTTCCTCCCCCTGAAATAAAAGTGTTGGGAGATATTTAAATACCCTAATTTCTCGTTCCATTAGAATTATCAGCAACCCCTTAAAGTAAGTGGCAAACCACTATTAATTCCTTCGGAATTCACTGATAAAACATTTATCGTAATGAATTCCTGTAGAAAAAAAGAAAGAAGGAAAAAAAAAAAGGGACTCTTGCTGAAAAGACGGCCGGTGGAGGAGGTACTCGGGGAGGCTGCTCCATCTGGTGGCAGCTCCGGGCTCGTCGCTTGGGGGCACGTCTGGCTGCAGGGGTCAGCTGAGGCTTCCCCCAGGTTCAAACCCACGGAGCGTCACCCTCGGTAGCAAGAGTTGCTTGATGTTGGAAAGCAGCGTTTGCATTTGCTGCTGAGCATTTTCAGGTTCCCGTTGCTCCCGCTGCGAAGACACGCGTTGCCCAAAGCCGGCTCTGAATCCAGGTCGTCTAGCGTGTGGGAGGTCTGCACCCTCAGTCGAAAGGAGCAGCGAAGACCCACGAAGCATGCACCAATCCAAAGGGCATCCTGAAACTAAAACTCCCGTCTCTGCCCCATGAGTCACATCATCTCCGCACCAGAGTGGGGGTTATGTTTATTTTTGCACCCAAAAGGTGAATTGGAGAGGCCAAGTGCTGAGGAGAGGGTGATTGCCGCTTTCCGCCAGCCACAGCAATTGGGATGAGCAGTGAGCGCCCCAACTGTGTCTGTGCCGGTGCAGCACTTCATCACGGTCCTCTGGTCGGTTCAGGCACCCCAAGGAGAGCAGGGGGGAACTCGCGCGTGGCTGGGAGACCCTGGTCTGTCGAGACGAGGAGGCTCCTCCTGCCTGCACTATCACCTCTGGCCTTCTTTTATATGTGCATATATTTTTATATATATATATAAAAAATATCTACATATGAAATATATGAAAGACAATTCATCTAAAATACATGATTTAGTATATGCTCTAATACAGCATATTAGATGCAGTATATGTAGTATGTACGATATACACTACATACTACATGATGCATACATTCTGTATTTACTATGTATTAGATGATGTGTAGTTAATATATTAGATGGTATAGTGTATATTATTATATACTGTATCAAATTCAATTAGATAAACTGTGTACTCTCTAGAAAACATTTTAGAATGAACTCATTTTTATACACTCTGTAAACAATACAGGTAAAGGCTGTAATATAAAGTAAATCTATAATATATAAACCTTATACGTAAGTACTATGTAACCTATACCCCACAGGTACTGTCTAGCATGGAGATAATATATACCAGCTATCTACTACAAATACTGTTATAGAGCACATATTATAGATAACATATATACCATATACTGTTTAATAGTCAATGCATGATACGTAACAAAATATATTTATAACATAATGTATTGTTAGTGGCATTTTGTGTAGTATATATGTAACTTAGGCACTATATCTGTACACAACAGAATAGTCTAGATTACGTAGTATATAATCTCTACCCTATAATCTGATACGTGTACTATTCCTATATATATTATATTGGTATCATACTATATTCGCTGTTTGTATAGTATACATCATTAGCAAGATACAATACATTACATCATAGGTAATATGTAATATAATGAGGTATAAAAATAACATGTAAATAATATATCAAAGCCTACACTATGCATACTATTTAGTATAAACACATTACGTTGACATATTATACAGTAATTATGTAATTGTCTTACATGCAATACAGTCTATATTGCATATAATATCTATGGCATGTATATTATCTTGTTGTAGATGTTTTTTTATGTAGTATATCTGTTTAATAAAGTCAAGAAATATATATATGTATCTCTTACGTAGCATCTCTCAAAGAATACTCATATATATGCAGTCTAATATAGCCTATGCAACGTACACTAGATGTTATTGAGGAAATTTATATAAGAACAGTAGTTGCTAGATGATATATAGCGTGGCTTATTTGTACTATTTAACATAGCATGTGCTGCATAATGTAGTACACAGAATACACTCTGTTCATAGCATTTTAATGATATAGTTTGTGTTTTATATTCCATATACATAGAGCATAAATGCTCTATCCTATGTAGAGTACACAGTGCATTCTGTACATGGTTTATACTATATATATATATGCACTATAGATGTAGTCTGTACAAAATACATATGGCACATACATATACTATGCATATCTATGGGAGGGATATTCCCCTCATCTTGAGGTGCCCCCCCCAAGACTCTCCCTTCCATTATCCCTGTATCCATCTCACTTAGGGGTGGGAGAGAGCACCTTTTGGCTTTTTGTAATCAGCAGGAAGGGAATGGCAAGGAAGGACAGAGAATGGTGAGGAATGGCAGGGAAGGGCTGTGCCTCCCCATATCTCCCCTCACCTTCCCTGAGTACTTTATTTTCTCTGTTAGTATTTTTTTGTTTTGTTTTTTAGTCTTCAATAATCTGTCTAAACATTCAGCCCACATTTCATTGTATGGTTTTTACAGTTCATTATTACACTTATTGGCATCATAAACAGCAACTTAGGACTGAATCACATCCACAGTGGGAGGGTGGTTGTGCTGGGAGTTGTAACCACAACAGCTGATCGCACTGTTTCTTTTCTGTGCACAGTGCTCCTGCTCCAGAGATCATGCAACACTGTTGAGTTGATCTCTTCTGCTGCTGCAGAGCCATCCCGAGTGGGGGTCTGGAAACGCATTTTGTTTGGACACCCTGTTTATTTTCTCACCTCCATTGCTCTCCAGGAGATGAGCTACATGAACCAGTACTTCAGCAATAGTTTTTCAGGTTGGTACAATTACTCCATCAATACCACTCAAGAAGTATTTACCAGTACAAAACACACCACTAACATTTTGCACCAGCTAATTGTACCCCTTTGCAGAGTCACCAGCGTGACAGATCCCCCTTGCTAAACATATGCAACTGCTGCCATAATTCTCCAGTCCAAGGCTCCTTGAGTCTCCAGTCCTGCTGCAAGCTGCAATGAAGACAAGGTTTCCTTCCAGAAAGGACATATCCTCATCATCTTTTATTAACAGTTTCCAATAAGTAGAAAAACCTGAGAGATGTCGCACCCTATGTAACCACCTTTTACAGAACCAACAATGACAAAATCCCAGCTCCTACTCTGCCCTGGAGGTCTGAAGGACTCATTCATGCTCCTCTGTCAGGAGGCGAGAGCCCCAGACCCTGCCAGGTCCCTCCTGCGCCAGGACCTGCCCCACTCAGAAGTCCCAGGGTTCACGCGTGTGTGGTGCCTCCCCTCTCTGCCCAGGCCCTCTGGAAAGCCCGGGATGGATGTAAGGAAACTTAGCAAAGTCAGACAATACAGAAGCTACCAAATATGATTAACTTTTCATTATTACTTGAGCATAATTTCCACAAAAATGCAGCTTTCATTGCCCAGAAATACTTCCTACTTAAAAATAAACACACATAGAAAAACCCCACTCCAAAAGAAGAAGGAAAAAAAAAAACACACAACCAACAACAACAGCAACAACAAAAAAAAAACCAACCAATTGACATAATGGCATTTTCCTCCTTGCAGGTTGCAGGTCTGGTTTGCTGGAGGCACCAATGCTTCCAACAAATCTACGACATCCCTTTCCATCCACCCACACATAATACAGTGGGAAGCAAGACAGCGCTGTGCAGAATAGTTACAAGGTAGTGACAGAAAGAGAAAGGAGCCTACAAATAGTCCAAGATTCCTATAACACTGAGCCAGAGGAGAGCTCTGGACTGTGCAGCAATTCCACTGTCTAAAGGCGGGAAAAAAGAAAGGAACCACCTTACAAACAGGACAGACAGTTCTTCGCATAAAATAGAGGGGCAGGGAGGCTCTGCTGCTGCGTTTCAGCAGCCTCTTCACAAAGCACTTACAGAAATCAGCAACAAAAATCTACCTCTGAATTGATGCTTGTCCCCATCCCAGGCCCAACTAGAACAGAGAGGGCAATCTCTTACCGTGGCCAAGAGCTGCTCTGTTTCATTCCTGCAGTGAAGCACCTGAAAAATGAAATAAAGTGGCACAGTCAGCGCTGGCAGGCACTTGCCCTGCACAAGGCACCCTGCACTAATGGCTGGGCAAGGTGACAAGAGCCAGGTACGAGGCATCCTGGTCCTGCACCCTATGCAGGGGGTAATGAGGCCGAGAGGCTTTTGGACACAGCATAAGAGGCTCCTCGGCTGAGCACAGAGAGGCAGAGGACTTTTGCCGAAGCAGGTCCGATGGCACATTCCCCATGAGGAAAGGGAAAGATTGACTAGAAGCTGCACCACATCCCCATGCCACCGCTTGCCTTTTCAGGCTAATGCACGCATGCCAGACACCACCATTGGCTGGCCACCACGGTAAAGCCCTTGCCATTAGTATCCAGCACACGCTGGAGAGGCAGCGTGCCTGCACTGTGGAACCACACTTGACAAGCCATTCAGCGCGCTTGGTCCTTGCTGTCTGGGCACCAAGACTTGACCGATCACGACGCAGTCTGGCTGCTCCACTGCCAGATGCAGAAATAAGCTGCATAGCGCAGCAACCCTCCTACCAGGCGAGTTGTAAGCAAGGCTGCTGCTGAAAGAAACTTGCTCCTCAATCTCAGAGGAGATCCATTCCTATGGATGATGCTGCTTCACCAGTCACCCCCAGCCATGCAGGAGTTGCAAATCCCTCCTCCCCACTCCACAAGACCTGTCTCACACTGCAAAACCCATTGGTTTGTCTCCGAACGCTGCTCCCCGCTGCTGCTGCGTGTCTCACCACCATCCTCAGAGCCCCAGCCATCCCTGCAAGCACAGTGCTCTGGCTAAAGCTGGACCCTGGCTGAACTCCAGTGCCCAAGACTGGAATAGTGGGTATTTGAGCTGGGTAAAGCTACTAGGCAGAGTGGTTTTCTTGCTTTATATCTCTGGAAAAGAGAGCAGTGTCTGCCTCTGTGTGGTTAAGCTGATTTGTACCAGGCTCTAAAGACAGAAACCAAAGTTTTAAAAACCTTGCTAAAAAGAAGCCTTTTTTTTTCTCCAGTCAAACCTACTGACAAATGTAAAAGATAAAAGTAGAGTTTCATTTAAAAACAAAATAAAAGGCTGCAATTCCCTCTCTTTTTACGCTGTCATATAGAGCAAGTACAACAAAACCTGCAATACAGAGAAAATTGTCTGGCAAAGCTGCACACTTGTTTCTGCTCCTGCTGTAAAGGAGCGGTCCTGGAATGCCTTCCCCCCCCCCCAGGCTGTGTTAGTTAACACACAGTTAGACTTGGGGACAGCAAAAAGTTATTTAGGCTGGCGGGCACCACAGCAGCCCTTGAGCTCAAGGCAGCCAGCCACTCATCCCATCCCCGAGCCAAGGGCTCTGGAACAGCAGCCCTTGCCCAACATTCAGGCCAAAGGCCCATCGGGAGGCTGGAGGATTTGAGCAGGAGGCCGATGCGGATGGCTGCGTGCCTGGGAAGGAGCGGGGACAGCAGAAACGTGACAGCAGCAGAGATGTTGATCCAGCCTTGGAGCTCACATAGCAGCCCCAGCAGCGTGACCCCAAGAAAAAGCAGAATGCTTTTCACTAGCTATTAGCCGAAAAGAGATTGGGAGCTGTGAGCAACGAAAATGCCTCCTGCTGTTTTAGCCTCGCTGTGGCTGGAGAAAATAGGACTGAGATGAATCATTGCTTCCTTTCCTACAA
This sequence comes from Theristicus caerulescens, assembly GCA_020745775.1. Classification (NCBI taxonomy): domain Eukaryota; kingdom Metazoa; phylum Chordata; class Aves; order Pelecaniformes; family Threskiornithidae; genus Theristicus; species Theristicus caerulescens. Next base: position 119,468,551 of record CM036561.1, on the reverse strand, counting down.
AGAAAGTACCCAGCTCACCAGCAATTTCTCTTGCTAGTGGAGACAACCTGCTAGACCCTCCCCACAACGGCTGACCTCGTATGCCAAGAAAGGGCAACGCCATAATTGAAATCATTTTTGCTAAAGCTCCAGCTTGCATTGCTGAACCCCTGCAAGAGGGCTCCTTGGAAAGGGAGACTTAGAGATGGGTTATGTTTCCAGGCCTGGTGCCTGAGCCCTGGGTGACTCCAACCTGCCCAAAATAGGGAGGCCTCCTGTACCCTTCCCTCACAGCTGCTGTGGAGCTCTGCTGCTCTTTTACCATCACTAGGCACAAAACTACAGCCAAAGTTTTGGGAGCTGTATGCCTTTCACCAACTTGCATTTGATTGTATCACTGCTACCCAAACATGCTTAGCAGGCCAACCAGCTACTTAAGTTCTGGTCCCACAGACTTACAAAAGTATCTAAAAAGACAGTAGCATTGCAGGAAAGCAGAAGCTCCCAGCATCTCCCAGGGAGAGTCAGGAAGGCAGCAAATTCCAGTTTTGGTCCAGAGGAGCTACAGAGCAGACCCCTCGCTCAAGCCCCCTACCCCCAAAGACCTGTTTAGGTGAGATGATGTCCCAAAGCCATCTGCAAATGCTGGGCTGCCTCAGTTATACTGGGCTCCCATGATCCTCTCTTCCTCATCTTGAACTTGAGTCTCTGGGGGCTGGGTGTCTTGTTTAAGCCATGAAAAGAAATAAAAGCCTGTCTTGCAGACACTCAGTTAATACAACTTAATACTTGCCATCGACAGTCAGCTCAAACATAAACCTGTTGCTCTTATTGAAGCTGTAGCACCTGACACCAAAATAAGACCCAGCCCCTATTTTGAGTTACTTGATACACTGCATTACAGAAAGGATGTAAAGGCAGTATTTCAAGGGCATGAAATATCCAGGAAACATAAGAGGGATCAGGAACACCTCTTGGTCCTGAAAAGCCATAAACAAAGATTGTTGAAATAGTGTCAAATCATTAAACGAACCACCCAAAGACACCCTTGCTATGGGCAGGCTAAGCACGAGGTGTCATTCATTGACAGCTGTGAAAAGGCACATATTCATGCAAGACTGGAAAGCAAGAAGATGCAGGGATTTGCAGCGCCATTACTAACCAAAGAGGGCCAGAGTTGGGCAAGCTGCATACACAGCCCCTTTCCACAGGATAGGCTTGATGAACACCACTGCTGGCAACCTAGATTGAGAGCAGCAGTGAGGCCAAAGTCACCCCCTCGACCTCCACATAAGCCTCAACACAGCAGAGCCAAGAAAAGAGTAACAAACAGCAGCCCCAAACCTGGCTGAAGTGACCCCAGTGCACACATTGACCCAGGGCTGGGCCCTTCTAAGGGAGGAGGCTGAGTTGCCCCCAACATAGGAGGAGAAAACAAGGGAGAACACGAGGGCAGGAGCTCAGAAAGCCCACAGGCATTATGGTCAAGGTTGTAGCTGACTTTCCAGCCAAAGTCTCAGTTGACAGCTGCAGGGGTCAAACAGCCAAGTGCCATGTGGCTTTTGAGCTGCCAAGAGCTCCCGAGAAGGGCCAGGTCACTGGGAGGACATAGGCTCATAGGGCCAAGAGGTTGGCCAGCCCTGACCCACTGCTGGCGTACAGGTCCCACAGCCTGGTGTCTGGCTCCAGAGAGAGAAAAAGTGCTGCTAGAACCCAGGTCAGATACTCATCGATGGCCCAGGAAATGTTTCTTCCCTGCCACACTTCTTGCTTGTTTGGCCTTTTTTTTTTTTTTTTTTTTTAAAATATGACTGTATCCTTGTCTTACACTCCTTATCTCTATATAAATAAAAGAAAAAAATTGAAGGCAATTAAATCCTGCTAAGCTCTTGTCCTCACTGCTTCTGTGGAGCAGTCAGTGCCGCTGGCTCAGCGTGCCTTGCTAGAGGACGCGCTTGCTTTGTTCGGGTCAAATTTGCCAGCTTCCCATTTGGTTGGGTGTCCACACCTTGGGCCAAATTAATCATTGTTGGTGGGGGAGGATGACTTGAAAATGCCTTGGAGTGAGGCATCTTGTAGGTAGCAAGCATGACAGGAGACACAAAAGGAAGAAGGAAAACCAAAAACAAGTCATAGAAACAAACCCAGTATCTGGAAATTACAGTGTATATCTGAACCTTTGGACCTGTCACAGATCAACTGTGCTGTGCAAGAAGAGCTGCAGTCTGTCAAGCAGGTCTGCCACATGCCCTTGGATATAAAAAGCATAAATGGCAGCAATAGATTAAAAAAAAAAAAAAAAAAAAAAAGAAAAGAAATTTATATAGCTAGTCAGCAAGAGAGGTGAAACAGGTGAAGGGCTTGGCTGCTGGTCATTTTTCATTCCCATGGTACAAAATGCGTTCTCCTCCCTGGGTTTAAAGACGTAACCAAGCATTTGATCTGGTCTTTGCAGGGTCTGCCTGCCCCATGGCAGCCTTTGGGCTGGGCTCCTTCCTCTGGAGCAGCTTCTGCTTTAACTACAACATCAGCTTTATGACTGTGACACGCCACCCTTCGGTAAGGTGATACGGCAAGAGCAGAGTTTATTAAGTGTTTGCAACATGGCGACAATTTCTGGCCAGGTTTGAGCTATCAGGACTGCAGCAGCGCTGCTGGTCACTGCTGCTGCCCCTCACTGGGGCAAGCAGCAAAGCATTGGGGAGGGGGAAGCACTTGTGTCTTGGCTTTAACACATTCCCTACAGCTAGAAGGTCACACCATTAAAACCGGCTTCTCTTCTGTAAACTGCACTAAACGTTCAGCAGGCATTTTTACAAGAATGCCATCAATGCAGTGTGAAAATGGCTCACAAATGAGAGGCAGGGCAGATGGCCTCCAACCGCACCAAGCTCAATTTTGGGCCTCTGGAAGGGCCAGGTTGCTCTGGACCACGCTCATGCGAGCTGGGAGGCGAGCTGGCGGCAGAGACGATGGCTGGTTTGGCCATCAGTCATGCAGGGCTCCTGCAGGCACCTCTCCCCACACAGCCTGCACAAGCTCACGTACCAACAGCCAGGTCTCTCCCATAGCTGCTCCACAGGGCCCCTTCTCCTTCCCCACTTCTGTTCCTCCCGTTCCCAGCAACCACCAGCCAACAGCTTTGCTAGGAAGCAGTAAACCTTTGCATCTGATGCCCAGATGGAGTAATAAATACACAGCTTGGGTGTCCACAACCACAACTTTCTCACTCTCAAGTCCCACACAGATCAACTCTAGTTGTTTCCTCTCTTCCCCCATCTTTGGGAGAGGAGGCAAGTTCAAAAGATGTTCTCAGAGAAACCAAGTTTTCTAAGGAACGGGTTTGAGGCCTTTTACTTTAGACACCTCATTAGAAATCTAACATGCCTCTATAGACATGCAAAGCTGCAGACACAGGCACTTTCTGTATGTTTAATCAAAACAGTCTTAACACCCATAACCCACTAAGAAGCAGCTAGGCACCACTTACCTGGGGCTGGCAGGAGATGATGTATCATCGCAGCTCCCATCCTAAATGGGGTTCCCACAGCAGCTCCTGCTCTACCTCAGCAAGGCAGAGATGCAGGCCCAGGCCCAGGCCCAGGCCCAGGCCCAGGTGAGCACACACAACCCCAGCTATGCTCCCACTGCAGTGGGGCATGCTCCTACCTAACCCTGGGGGCCTTTCAATGCCCGCTGGTGCTAAATCTCCCTCAGCTGTGGCCATTTGGCCTTGCCCTGCCTTGTCAGGTGCTGCCTCGTTTGGGGAAACTGCTTGCACCTGTGGGGCAGGAGCTCTCCCAGCCAAAATGTGGGTTTGGGGTTTTTTTGGGTTTTGTGTTTTGTTTTGGTTTTGGGGTTTTTTTTGTTGTTTATTCTGGGAGGCAGCTCTTCCCTTTACAGCATTACCTGACAGCAGTTGGAAAAATTTACTGTAAACACCTCCGGCAGTTCAGGGCTGAGAGATCGCAGGCTCCTCCACAAACACCGCATTGCTCTGGGAAGGGCATGAACTCCTGCAGGAGCCCTGACGAAACCCTCTTCTAGGTTTTAATAAAAGGGAACCCACAGGTGGATGGCGCTGAAAGGTTTGACTTGCACCTACACAAGGGACAAACAAAATAAAATTTAAAAAACACCCCAAGCACAAGGGAAGCGTTTGCTGGCATGGCTTTGGTGCAGACCTCAAAGCAAGTCCCACCTTGCCATCCCCAAGGGCACTCCGCGCCTTGTCCCTGCTGCCTGGCAGCGTGGCTTCGTCTGTAATTGCAGAGAGGTGACGGAGCCATCGGAGCCATCGGAGCCATCGAAGGTGCAAGGGAGGAGGGAGGCAGGACCGACGGATGCAGATTTCAGTCTGGGCGGCTGCCGTTTGGGGCCAAGGGCAGGCAGGGATGTGCAGAGCTGAGAGTTCGGTTCGTAATTATACGCCAGATCTCATTGATCCATAATGGCCTGTGGTGGCATTTTTATCTTTTGTAAGAAAAAAGAATAAAATCCAAAAAAACCCTGTTCCCTGGCAAGTATGTTGTTAGGAATGTATCTAAAATAAATATTAAAAAAAGCACATGTTTTCTTCCATATAATTGCCTCTGAAGACTTGCAAAGCCAAGTGCATTTGCGGAGTAGGAAGGGGAAAAAAGAGATTAAAATAATTACAGCTTTCTTTGAGTGGGTCTGCTTAAGAGGAGATTAAAAAAAAGGCATATTGAAAAAAAATCCTCTTGACTGTTAGAATCCATCTGCCACTTACTTAACCCATCCTGACATGTGCAGGGGAGCCGTGGTGGTGCTGCTGTAGGGGACTTATCACTCCATGAGGGTGACGGGACGGCTTTCTCGTCCCAAGGACGGACCTGACGTCCCCACAGCATTCCCAGCTGCCCCTCCTGCTCCCGCCTCCCTCTCCACCATGGTTTCCCAGTCTCACACGGACACATTTAAATATGTCTTTAGAATTAAGAACAATACTTATCCAAAATTGAACAGTTTCAATAGGAAACTCTTCTGTTACCTTCTGCAGAGAAATCCCAAATGCTTTGTTCCACACACACTGACAGAAACTCCTTCCAGGCAGTTTGTTACTTAACATTTGCTTGGTTTGTGCTTTAACTTGACCCAGGCCACTCACTACATCAGGCCTTGGTCCACAGGCAGCCTCAGGTGACCTGAGGTTACACGGTGGGGCCAATGTCCTGTGCATCGCCCCCAGCCCAGGAGCATCTGCCTGGCTTTGCTTTGGATCCCCTTGGGTCACACTAGCTTCCACCTGCAGCTAAACCTCCTCTCGTCCCACTCCGGGACATGGGCTGCAGGAGCCCAGCACATCAGAGAAGATGGGCATCCATCAAACCCATCCTTTGAATCAGATTTTGCTGCTAAGCGGGGAGGACTTTCGTTGATGGGACAGAAGAGCACGTGGAGGACTTGGTTTCTCTGGGAAGTGAACCCAAAATTACTGAGCTGGGGCAGTGAGCAACTCCTTATTCATGAGGATCACACTATTGGAGTCCCTCTTACCTCTCCTATTAGGGCAAAAATTGTATCACTTATGAAAGCTGACAGCCTCTATACATTTCTTGTGCATGTGTGTCCGAGTATTTCATACATCCAACAGGGAAAATGTGACCTTCAAGGGTGAAGGTGTGCAAGGAGCGGTGCAGGCAGATTTTCACGTCCCTGCATACGTGTGCCAGCTCTTGGGAGCAATGCAAGAGTTGCCAGTTTATTGGCTGCCTGGCTCTTGACGCCCTTTGCATTTTTTTTTTTTAATCTCATGACTTTCAGTTAATCTTTCAATTTTTGTCAGGAGCGCAGAGGCAGCCAGACAGGGTTAAGAAGGGACGCGCCATGGAGGAAACACATCCGCAATCCTCTGCAGCACCACAGAGTTGTTGGTAACAGAGCTACGCAGCTTTGCAAGATGTCTCCCAACCCTGATGCACCAGACACTTGCCTATGTTCCTCCCAGTTTTCCCAAATTCCCAACGGACAGGGAGCACATGCTCCTTTTTTTGCTGTGTCTGAGTTGCACAAGGGTGAGGTGGGGGGCACCGCGACAAAACATGTGTGTTTAAAAAAATTTTTAAAAATCCCACCCCGAAGGCTGAGCGGGGAATTTGGTGTCACAGGATGAAGCCTTGATCCTGGTTCACGCTTCATGCCTTCCCGCAGCTTTCCAGGACGGGGGTGGGGGGGAAACTGAGTGGCTGATTTCGTTAGCATCAAACTTCATTACTGAAAGCAGCTGATAGGAAGTGTAATCTAATTGTTTTAATTTGCCTGGTAATTTCCCAAACAACTGGTTCCTCGGCACGTGCGGGCCCCTTGTTTCCTACCTCCAGCCCTCTGCGGTGGCGCCCGCCCAGTGCTCCATGCCGAGGTGGGATGTGCCTCAGGCAGGCGGGTGGGGAAACCCACCCGGGGGCTCATTCCCCACCCATGAGCCCGCGTCTCCAGCTCATCTCCCATCCCCTGGCACCCAGGCTCACCCTCTGCACCTTTTTTTTTTTTTTTTCCCCATAAATCACCTTAGCAGATGCAATCTTCATTAATGCCGTGAACTGATGAGGAATGCTCCGACCGCAATTAATTTTCTGACACAGAGCACGAGGAAGAAACAGATGCATTAGAGTTACTCCACTTGAGGGTCTGTATCATTGCATGCCCCCCGTGTCCGCAAAAGGCTCCCAGGGATTTAAATTAACATCGAAGTGACATTACACGAGAGACGCCATGGCGTGATCGGACTCCGTTTCCACCCGGCATGGGATTGAGTCTGCAGAGGAAAAAAAAATGTTCTGGAGTTAGTTTCTGAGAAGTTTTCAGGCTGACAGATATCGAGATTGAGCCTTTTCCCGCGACACGTGGTCCAGGAGGAAGAACGGCTGCCTGCCAAATGCCAGCAGAGAAACAGCTCCCAAGCCACCGCAGGGGTGACGATAGCTGAAGACCAATGGCACAAGCAAATGGCGGGGAGGGGAACATTTTAATATTAATAAATATGGCTAAGCTACAGAGACCATTCATTTGGAAACAATTAATGGGGATCTGGGGAAACCTTTAGCTATTTGCACTGAAATCAGGGACTATGCCTCAGAAAGCATGCTGGCGATGCGCTGGCGTGGCGGTACTTAGAGCCGCTGTACCAAGGAGCTGTGCGCACAGCAGGCTGCCTCGCTGCATCGTTCCTTCCTTATGTTGGATGCCCTTTTTCTGTGCTGGATGATTTATCTCCTTGCCCCGGGGTAAGAAAAACCCATTTGTGTGCTTTGGTGTTTCTGGAAGGGAAAGGAAACATTTTCAAACTGCGGAAATCCAGAGAAGTTGCAGGCATTTTCTGAGCCTGCAAAGCCTGCGCTCCAGTGTGCTATGCCAGTGCTTATGTATGCAATTAATTTACATAATAAAATTTTAATAACGATGCTTGATGAGTGCTCAGCTGTGCTTTGCCTGTGCGCAACTGGGGAATCTGTGTCTAAACATCCAGTGCCAGGCAGCGCAGGAATTAAAACGACTCCAGCAGGACTGAGCACCAGCAGACCCGGGCATTGAGCTCGGACCCAGCCTTTCCTCCCGTCACCTCGGGCAAACCCCCAAAACAGGGGATGCCAGCGCCCAGGAAGCTCCTCTGGAAGTGGGGACCGGCAGACGCCTGTGGCGGGGTGGGAATGGAGGGGGAACCTGGTGCCCCCACACCCCTCTGTTCCAGGGACCACTGTGCTTCAGGGTGCCGGGGGTGTCTCTCGCTGTGTCTGGCTGTATGTTGGCATGCAGCTCATGGACTCATTCCCCCGACATACATGATCCTCAGAGCACAAGGATGAGTAACTGGAACATTCATAAATGCTGTCAAATAGACCGAATGGAAATAAGTAAACATACGGGCATCTTACTTTTATTTTATCTTTTTTTAGGGTTTTTTTTCACTTGAAAAAGATTTTCCTATGGATGAAATAAATTTTTGTTTCATTGAAAAACACCATCTTCTTTTGCCATGACAAGTTAGGCGGAGGCCCGCTCAGCATGGCGCAGCAGCTTGGCGATTACCCCGCTAACTGACTGTAGCACGGAGGCTGTGGGCCGGTACCCTTCTCAGTCCCACTCTCCTCTCCTGCCTGAGGGCCTCAGCTACATCCTACATCCTACTGCCGAGCTGCATCCCCTGCTGCCAAGGAGGCTGTTCCGCTGTGGATGCTTGAACATTCACCGCAGCACGAAGCAGGGCTGCAACTCTCCACCTCGCTGCTGCACGCACGAGTTAGTTACCCACACAGAAGCTAATTGCTTTTCATTTTCGCCATCTCTCAGCGAAAGTAGTGCTGGGCTAATGCCTCCCTTCCAAATTTCTGTTGCGCTCTCTCTCCATCTGCTTTTATACCTCTATGGGCAAACCAGAATCACCCTTCGGCCACGTTTCCCCTTGCCTTGAGCTGAACAGCTCGCTGTACCTGTCCTGACATGAAATGCTCTGCAAAATAACCAAGTCATCTCTAATTAAGTGCAAGACGCCTGTATTCATTTAAAGGTGCCGTATTGATCAGAGCGAACGCTGTGCCGATCAATCACTCCAATTTAAACTTCCTGACTCTCCAGGAATCGATACATGCAAATAAAACCGCTAGAGAATTTAGATGATTCAATTCTTACCAAAAACCACTGGGATCAGAAAGATCACGAGAAGAAAGCCCAGCACAGGCCTACCTGCCACACTCCAGAGGGCCTTTTGTGGTGGTTTTACACCTTGCTTTCATTGCTGGCAGCTTAGGTCTTATGGTTTGGAGAAGGCAAGCAGACCTACAGAAAAGACCCGTGCTCTCTCCTCCCCGTTGCCTTGCAGGCAGTGCGTGGTGGGGCAAATATAACACGCTGGTGGATAATATAGGCAAGGAGAGAGGTTACAGGGGGGAAGAGAGAGAGAGGAGAAGAAGAGATGAAAAAGAGGACAATTGTATAAAAAACCCTCTTTTAGAAAAGGCTGGTTTGAAGTCGAAATGAGTCAGGAAAAAAAGCTTTCACAGCTTCACAGGATTTTCAAGCCATTACAATGAAAGAAACATTTGGAAGTCGCCATCGTCTCATCATCGCCCATCTCCACGGCTCACCGCTTTCAGGCTCAGTCCTGGTAACCTGCGGGTGAAGGAATCCCGTTTTGAAATGAGGGATGGTCTAATTTCATCTCTTTCTTCTCAAGGAACGATGGCAGCCCCTTTCTGATGGTGAGCGTCTCTCTTTGCTTACCTCAAAGATTGTTCTCGTCTCCGAGAGACCGCTGCTTCTGGGGACAACATCATCACAATCAGAAAGCCCCTAATTAGATCCCCCACCACCCTGATGCATATTTAAATACCAGCAGGAGCCACTCAATATCTCCAATGCGCTGCTGAGAGGTAATTGGAGTGTTTCAAGTTTTGACATGTCAGCAATTAAAACCAGACCAAAACGGGCAAAAGCTTCTTGTCCTTTTCTTTCCTGCTTTCCCTTTTCCCTTTCCATGTCTTCTCGCAGGCACAGGTACAATTTGGGGAGGATTGGAAGCTTCAGCTGTGAAACCAAAGGCAGAAGAAGTCAGCAGGCAGCTCAGGCTGCTTGCCTAGGCGTTTCGGGCTGGCTGCTGCTGAGTGCCCCCCAGACAGGCTCCTGTTACAGCTTAGCCATGGATTATTGCCCTTTTTTTATTCGCTTTGGAGGAAATATGCCTTTGCGGGGGGTTTGGTGACACCGGGGGAGACCCTGCGAGCACTCACAGCTAGGGGATGGCTGGACAGACCCAGCTGCTGGGAGGGGGTAAGGCTGTATTTAGTGTTTATATATATATATATATATATATATACACACACATATATATACATATATACACACACACCTATATATAAAAAAGGCTCCTTCAACCACCAACCTAATGTCCTGTTTTGAACCACTTCTCCAGGCAGCAGATTGGCAGTTAATTGCCAGGAATCAAGCTTAAATAGCCTTGTGACAGGAAAAAAACTTCAACGAGGTGTGCTAAAAGCCTATGCGATACGCTGTCTCAGCATGCTCGGGTTGCTGCTGGAGGCATTTGATGCAGATTAACCTCGTCTGGGGTGTTATTAAAGACAAGAAGAGTGGACAAAGCCAAAGGTTATGGAGCTCATTTATCTTTGCATGCCTCCCTGGGTCCATTCATCAGTTGCTCTCTTGCAGACAGCGTCTCTGCAAATGCTCCCTGCACTCGAGCAGGGCAAAGCCATATCCATCTCGGCACCTGGGTGAGATGACTGCTGGCCACGCCGGGACCCACTGGTTGCTGGTAACTGTGAAAGGACAGGACCTACAGGCTCATCCGCATGGTGATGTGGGTGCCTCCAGGCTGAATTTTTAGGCACCTTGATCTCAGTATGGCAGCAAAGCTCCGCTCGGGCATCTACACTCTCCCCATGCCACCTGGCCTTCAAGTTTCAGCTCTGCAAGACGGAGATCGTTCTCCCTGTCCCCTCGCTCCCCATGGGGTAGATGATAACCCGATTAGGTGGGATGGCAAACAGAGAGCACAAGCGTGGCCATGCACGGCCTCGGTGAAGCCTACAAGCCGGATCTCTCTCTCCCTCCATGCAAACTCTGGCCTCTCGGTTTCTACATCTACGAGAGGCAGGTCTGCCCCTTTCTCTGACAGACGCATCTTTAAAAGCAAACAACACTTGGGAAGGACCCAATATTGTCAGTGCGCAGTCAGGAGGGTCAGAGACACTGTGTTGTCCTGATTTGGGATTTTAAGGGGTTAGAAACCTGAAATGTGTTAAACTTCTGGTTTGGGGCACCTAAGTCTGCCCCTAACCCTGAAAGTACCTGTGACAGCAGGGTCCTTTGCTCCTCCTTCGTACCCATGTACTTCAGTCCTGCGTGATTAATTCATTAGCACATCTCCCTGCAGGGACAGTCAATTGCCTTAGCTGGCACAAATCCCCTTCGGGCACCCGCGGTGTGTGCTGAAGAGCCGGCTAATTGGAGAGGCCGCGAGACCCCCTTTGCTCACCTCGCGGCCGCGGGGAGCGCCAGGGCCACTCGGGGCACAGGGCATGTGCTCATCAGTCACATTGCTGTAGAGCATCGCTTGGCATTTTATATGGCATTAAACCACCGTGGTACAAATGAAGCCCTAAGTAAGGGTTAGCCTGGTTTTCGAGATGTTGTTTCCGCAGCGCTGCGGCTGGTGACAGCCGGTGTGGGAGCCTGAGGTTCCACAGACCCTTGCAAAGATGCTGCTGAAGGCCAGCTCGCAGCGCCTCTCGCTGACCGCTGGTGCCTGGGCGCTGGAGTACGATGACCATGCTCAGTGCAATTACTCTGTTCTCCTTTTACATCCCTGTGAGAAAAAAAGAAAAATAAGTGTTTCGGCTGCAGATTAAGCTTTTATGTCAAGCTCCGCTCAAAGACAAATTCTGCTCAATCTTAGCCTGCAAAAACACTAAAGCATATTCACGAAAGCAAACAGCATTAGCAAATGCAGAAATAAGGATGCATATGCATAAAACAATGAAAAGACCAGAAAATGAGGTGATATTTCCCTTCTTAGGAAATTACAGGGTTGACACGATCATTTTACTGATTTGAAATACTAAACAACCGAGTCACATCTAATTAAGTGGAAAGCTGCAATATTCATCCAAACGTGCCGTATCGATTACAGCATGCTCTGAAACCAATCAATCTTTCCATTTTAAGTACCAAGCCATGAGTAAAGCAGCAAACACGGGCAATGCTTCCCGACAGCTACTGATAAATTCACACCCCATTTCCAACCCCTTTCAAATGCCCAGCAACTAAAAAGGTGTTGATCCCATCGTTCCAGCCCTCCGTCGCTGCCTGCTCCGTGCAGAGCTTCCCCATCTCTTTTCCCATCCTCCTCGCTCCCATTTCTTATTTTGGGGGATTTGCAATGTACCCAAAGCTACATCAGCCTGAAATGTGGGGAGAAAACCCAAGTATGGTTGCTGGGCTGTGTGTGGATGCTCGAATGGCATTTAAATGCGGTTTTCAATATTGGAAGAAAAGCTACAGCTGTAAGCAGCAGATCAGCTCTCAAAAGAGGATTTATTTATTTTTTAATCTGCTTTGTGCAGTGCACACCTCCTCACCCCCAGCCCTCAAGCAGAGCGAGGGCACAGAGCATCCCTGGAAGCTTATGGGCATAGGATGGCCTGTGAAGAAGGGTTGACCTTTCTCAATTTGGCTAATTTGGGCAGGTTGAGGATTTTTCTGGGGTGAGAAGAGGACCGGCTCACTTGCTAACAGTGGTCTAGTCCTTATTTTGTTTTGCCTGTGACAAGCAAGTTGCCTTCAGGAAAACAAAGAGTCTTAAATAGTTAGTAAAAGTGAGTTTCTATTTCAATCCATTGGGCCTTATTTCCTGGAGAGGTATGATCTCAGACTCGTCATACTTCTCCAGACACACATGCATCTGCCCTACAGTGGGGAAAAACCAGGCTGATAAGCCCAGTGTTTCCCATCTAACAGATTTCCCCCTTCCCCCCCAAATCTCCATTCTTTAAAAAACATACACTAGGGTTAAGAGAAGGCACACACATACCCTTTCCCTTCCAGCTCAAGTTTAAATAAGAAGGCATATCACAGCATTTCTTGGACGTAGGCTAGAAGAGGTCACGCTGCACGTGATGAGCAAATCCAGTTTACCTGGTGCAGGGTCCAAAGCGGCTACGTGCGGGCATGGTCCTCACACCGCCCAAGTCTGCGGTCTGCTAGGCAGGAACAGCAGCTTTCAGCTTTCAGGAGAGCTTTTGTCACCCATGCTGGTGGAGAAAAAGGTGTTTCCTTCGTGCTTCAAACTGTTCCAGCTCTGCAGATATCAGACAAGGAAAAAAATTAAAAGCCAAATGCTCTGTCTTTACCATTTTAGGCCTGTTGCCTTAATTTGGTGGAGAGGGGAATTAACTCCTTAGTCTGAACTTGTGGGAGTGGTAATAACAAAAGAAATTACCTTCTGGCATCAAGAAATAATTTACCATTTGGAACTTTTCTCTAGCTCATTTCCCAGGAATCTACAATCTTATTAATTACAAGAGTGTGTTATAATGCTCCGGCATTACACAAGACTTGGAAGTCTAGAAAAATGAGCGGCATGTTATGATTTAACTTAGTGAATACAGTTCTCTCTCAAGAAATTATTCTCTCAGTCGCAGAATTTGGTGAGAAACTTGCAGCAATTGTTTAGGAGTGCCAGGCAATAAAGCGAAAAAACTGTAATTAACCATGTAGAGAAGCAGTAAATGTTTTGCTCGGAGTGAGTAAGGCACGTTATCTCCCATTCATGAAAAGCTGGGAACTGAAGAGAGGATTTAATTTTTTTTTTTTGTAGAAGAGTCATGTTTGCTGTCAGAGATGAAATATAAAAAAATCAATATTAATGAGAAGCAGATAGTGGAAATACTATAAATCCGATCGTGCTGTCTGCACCATCTTCCTGAAATGTTGTTACTTCCTTTAAAAAATTACAATGAAGGAGGGGAAAAAAACCCAACAGCCAAAGAAAAAAGAAAGGGAAGGGGATAACAGCCCCCAGCCCAAGGACTTTGCTCACAGATGGGCCAGTCTCTTTGCCGCTAGCTTGGACGAGAGCGGCGTGGCTCCGCTTGCCAGGCTACGAACTTTTCAAACACTTATGCCATATGTGTACTGCTGATTGGATGCCGTCTTCCAACAAAACGAATTTGAGAGGCTCCCTCTGGTGCAAATTGGATGTGTTCTCAGTTTTCTTTAACTTTTAAGCCTTGCGTTTTCAGCCAAAGCTGGTCCTTAAATACTTGGCGTGCAAGCCTGTAGCAGAATGAGGAAGCGAGAAGGCCAAATGTTGAAATGGCAGCTCCCCAAAGAGGCTCCTCTCTGAAGAGCCCTTCTGCTTGCATTAGCGAGTCTCTGCAGGGGGCAAAGCTGATGGCTGGCGAAGTGGGGAGTGAAGAGACCAGAGGTCCTCGATGCTAACCAAGTGTGAGATCCAAGCAACATGTGTTCAAGAAACCTACAGGAAATAGAAATGGGATAGATTTGCTTAGTTTGGAAGAAAGCTCTTGGACGCATTGCCTGTGCAGACCAGAAATTATCACCAAGCTTGAGATGCACTGGAAGGTATCCTGCAAGACAGGCCTAATTCAGAGCATCTTAAAAGCAACTGACAGGCTCGTCTGGACTTCACCCATTCTGGATAAAGTCCGTGAGAAAACTTCTTGAAAATGTCACTTTGTTCCAGGAAACTTCTGAGTTCTTCAAAAACCCTTCTGGATATTTCATTTGGGAAACGGAAAAGACATGGTTGATCTGAAATGAGACACCCTACAAAGATTTAATGCACTTCCTGTTGGAAAAGCCAATCTTAAAATAAAAAATATGAAAGAGTAAGAAAAAATAAAATTCGTATTTAAAATATTGTTAAATAGGCTCTGTTTTTCATGGCCTTTACAAAGAGACTCCCATTTCATTTTTGATCTTTCCATTAACCATCTGATTTTGGACAAGCTATAATAACTTGCCACACAAGCCAACACACTCAGTTGGTAATGTCAGCGAAAGCCTTGCGGAGCCTTCCCTAACGGAAGTTTTGAGTAGGCAGGTTCCTCTGAATCCCAAAGACATCAACCTTATTACAAAGATGTCAATCCTCAGACTAGAAACTGTGTCCTCTGGTTCTACAGAAAGCTGTGGAAGCATTATAACAACTATCTGGTGAGCCAGTTTGGATCAATTATGTTAATTGAATCTTATCTCTATTGCTGCCTTTGTTAGGAACGCCATCTTCTGCACAAAGCAGCTCAGATCCAACAACGGAGACACTTTGGCTGGTCTGAATTGATACAGGTGCTTTGGAGACAACAAGCATACAAGCTAATACACACCAGCCAATGATAGAGTCATGATGTTTTCCTCCAGATTTGGTTATTGAGTCAAGACATCTGAGGGTAAACAATTTGGTCAAGAAAGTACCTGCTTCAGGTACACACCACCCAAAGTCCAGAGGAGAAATCCTGGCTCTGTTGATGCTGAAGGCAAAGCAACCCCTGATATCAGTGAGGCCAGACGTCCTGTAGGAGATCTCTGGATTTTTGGAGTCTTACGGGATGAACAATCACTCTATTAGCCATTTCTCAGGACCCTCTTCTATTTAGCAGCTGCTGATTTGCCCGGGGCTCGTTTGTCACTAGCTTCCTCTGCTCAGCTCTCCCATAGCCCCAGTGACACGCTGCCTGGGTTCCCGTTTCTCGTGCACTCTAGGAGCTCAGATCTTCTTTTATCTTTATTTATCCCTCTGTCTTTGTTCCATCGCCTACTTCAGTAATACTTATCAAACATTTATCCTTCTTTATTTCCCCGCTGCAGACCATTTAATCATTTCCACTCCACCACGACATTTTATATCTCTGGCCCGCTTCTTTCTTTTCTTCTTAATTGCTACACAAAAACAGTCAATGTCTTATTTCATTCACACGGATATATCTTTTTATTTCCACTCTGCTCCTTTCTGACCCACACAATCTGTCTACAGCGCTTAAGGATGCAGTCATCACTTCTAAGACACCCTGCCTTTCCTCCACGCCTTTCTTTTGCTGCTCAGAGTACCTCAGCTAGACATCTGCCTCTCTTTCTTTTCTCTGCTGTGGATATTGAGCTCTAGATCACAATGGTCTGGACTTTTCTTCATTCTAGCTGATATTCTTGATCGCCGCATAACCGACCTGGTAAATCACATAGGAAGCATTTGGGAGGGTTGGACCCCATTTCAATTGATTTTGGAGGGCTCAATGAGCAAACAAGATAATCCATAAAATGATAATCGTGGCCCAAACTGTCCCTTGCTCAGACTGTTGCTGTTTATCAATACTAAGCCAATTCTCACAGACCTACCTCTGGGTGAGGCGCCACCTTGTCAGTAAAATAAATAAGCTACATCTTTGAAGCATGTTGTCATAAACTATGTCATGGTTGTACATGGATAAAAGTTTTCCAGTGACTCAGTAAAATCTCAAATCAGGTCCTAGCTCTTTTTTTTCCACAACTTTCTCACATCCTTTTGACTGGCTAAGTTATTCCGAAGTGCTAGAGCAATGCTTGGTGGTACGTAATAGCCACCACCTTCAGAAGAAAAATGGTGCAGTGCATCCACTAGCATGACAGTTTTCTGAAGGGAAGAGATTTTAATGAACATATTTTACTAAAATATACCCATTCCCAGTAGGCTTATAAAGAAAATTCTGATTTTTGCAAAACACACGACTTTTTCCAAGAAATAACACAGGCAGCTTATTTTGCCTTGGAAAGTGCTTCCCCACCTTTAGTATGAAAAAATTGCACAGGAGAAACTTCACTGGGACGGTCGGCAGTGCTTCTGGCAGGCAGCGCCAGGAAACAAAATCACTCCAGAAAGGCAGGGGGAGGAAGTTCCCGGGGACTGCAATAAGCCGGCTGTCCTGTAGATGTAATGAACAAAAGATGACATGAAAAGCAAATCTCTTGTTTTTATCAACTGTTGTGATTATTGCAGGCTGGGGGGTAAGGGGCACAGCCAAAGGGAAATTTCCAAAGGTAAAAATTGGGCAAATTGAGTTGCTTCAAGTTCCCAGCAAGGAAGCTCAAGGCTTGGGGGTGTAGGATTGTATTTTTCTTCTCTTTTTCTTGGTTTCAATGTTCATATCATTTTTATAAAGTCAATTTAACAGTGTCACATTTAGGCAAGCATGCCAATGCAAGTTGAAGAGACAACAGAAGTGCCACAGAAACATATGGATGCAAGAGGGCCCACAGGGATGTAACGCCAGATCAATACTCTAGAAAGTTAGCAGGTTATTAAGATAAATTATTATCATGAGATTGGTTTGAAAGTTTGCGATACCTGCAGAAATTTAAAGGCCTGCTTAAATCATGGTGGCAAGATATTACTGTTTCAGAAAAATTCTTCTAATGGCAAGGAACACGAGAGGGAGGATATATAGGAAAAAAATCCATAAATACCTGTGACCTAAAGCTGGGTTTTCAAGTTAAAGGGTTTTTTTAAAAGAATTTGAATCCTCAGCTTCTGTTGAATTGCAGTGTTTAAAGCATTAACATAGCGATATCCTGGTTCTACAAGGAACCACATGAACAGGGCAAATCTAAGATGTATTTGACAGGAAATGAATCTCTATGAAAAGGGTACAGAGGTATTAATTTCTTTCATTTTTCTAAGAAAGGAAATAGTTCTTAGGTAAAACAGAGGGGGACACAAATCCATGAAGCCCACCAGCCTTTTCTGTCCTTGTGGTGCTTTGTCCTGTCATTACAATACGATTGGCAATTAACTATTTTAAGTCCCACAGCTAACTGACATGAGAAAATGTTATCATTTTGTCCCTGATGAGGCACGGGTTAGATTCATCTAAAGAAAGTCTGTTAATCTGTTCTTACGCCAGAGACAAAGTACACAGCTATTTAACCGCATTGCCATGTGCAATTCTTCTGCTGTTTTGATTCAGAGGTTCTGTAAGAGTTACAGAAACACTGATAACAATTAAACAAAAAAATAAATACAGAAAGATGTTTCAGCTTATCATGAGCAGAGTAAGTGCAGCTGGGCAGACCGCTTTGGAAGAAATCCGACTGCTGCTGAAACCCATGGGAGATTTGTCCCTGCCCATCCCAGAGGGTCAAGTGTCACTTTGCGAACGCCGTGAGGTTGATTTTCCCTATCTACAGAGCAGGGATTGCAACTCTGCCTTTCTTCTCTGGGTAAGCTCTCCTCTCTGTTTACACTGCAGGCTCTTCAGGAGGGCAGTGTTATCTCTAATTATTTGTCCATAACATACTTAACAAAGCGAGACCGTGCTGAGTGGCCTCTCCATGCTAACACAAGTACCGACAGAAAGAAGGTACAAAATCTTGTGCTGACCAGGTGTCAACCACTACCTGCAACTTGCTTGGGTCTAAACAAATCCCCAGCATGGTAAAGCACTGCATTTTGATGTACTGTTGAAGAAAGAGGGTATCAGGGCTTCCAGCCGTGCAACAAAAATACCTTACATTTTTGTTATGTGGGATGTGATGTAGCCTGAAGGTTTAAAGTCAGACTGGAAGCCATTGGGTTAACTGGGTTTGCATTGTTTTCATTTTTAGAGATGGGGTTTCAACACAAACCACTTTTTCTCCTTTGTTTTGCTGGCTTGGTACCTTCTGGCAATGGAAACACCTTCGGATAACTCATTTCTTGTGGCTGATGCAGAAGAGCCTCTAACATCTAACATGTTTTGGGTGCATCGTTTGGAGCAGTGGTTTGCTGCCAGCTCCCCAGCCATCCCTTCAGTGACTTTGCAAATGTGGGCACTGAAGGACATCTCTAGAAATCAGCTTTAAAGCATGCACAGTGGCATCTCCTGCAAGCTCTGGGACGTCTCAAGACGTCTTTTCCAGGATGCACTATAGATACTATCCACCCAGAAGAGATCTCTTCTCTCCATAAAGAGGAGACACAGAAGAGAACTTGATAAAACTTTTGGAGCTAAGTACTGTCCCATGTTTTCAGTTGAAAAAGAATAGCTTAAAGCAGTATCGGACATGGTTATAGTAAATGTTAGAGAGGGCAGTTAAGAAAGGGAGAGCATCGCATAGGCATCCCCCGCAGGTAAGCGAGCAGTGCTGGGGCTGCACCCTGCAGAAGCAAGAGTGTTAAAAAAAAATTGTTTTCATGTTATACAGCACTATACATTTTATATATACACACATATATACATATTATACACTGTAATAGGGCCAAAGAAAAAACTGCAATTTAAGTGAGGTTGCAGGAAGGAACAGCTGACCTTTTATGGTGCAAGAGCTGCTATTCAAGGTCAGTGATAAACAACTCCTGTGTTTAAGATAACAAAAAACCATGCAGGACTAGAGATAAAATGAAATTCTGCAGAGAAAGTGGACAGCCTTGCACATCAAGCCCCTCTGGGTATTACGAACCAATGGTAACAACAAGGAGAAAAGCAAAAAGCCCCGAGATATTTCTTTGTACTGGAAGAGCCTCCATTTTATATCCTCTGCCATCAAGAGGATGTTCTTCCTCTCGGCAGAAGAGGACCAGGACTCACCATGGAAACCTCGTTCCTACCTGAATAATCTGCCCAGAGGGTCACTTGCTCGGCTATCAGGTGTATGAGAGACTGACAGGAGGTTCTTCAGGACTTCAGATGAGATGTAGATTATCCACAAATGAAGGGAGGACTGTCAAGGTGAGCATTGCCCTGAAGATGGTGTAAGGACATGAGACGTTAGCACATGAAAACAGAGAAAATTGAAATAACTTTAAAAACAAATGTTTGGAAAAGATTGGGAAGATCAAGTAGAGAAGACAGAGTGAAAAACGAAACCGTCAAGGAGATAATGAGGCATAAACGGTTGTCAGCAATTAGGAAGCTCCGGTGGGTGGGTCAGATGCTCATGACAGAAAAGTGAAAGCAGTCAAAACAAGTGATGAAGGGGGAGCTTAGATCTTCAAAGAGTGCCAGGCTATTCACTGGAGGACTGAGATGCTTTGAAGCAAAGGATACAGTCAGGAAGGTATTCGAAAGGGGGTGGGGAGCGAGCGGAAAGGAGACAGAGACGAAGTCAAGGGCCAAAGACAAATGACACAAAGCACGGCGCTGGCGGAGACCAAAGGGAGCCCACGTTTCGTGTGTGGCAGTGGGAAGCACCACCAAAGCAAGGGGTGCAGCCTTGGCTTGTCCACGTCCACAGGGCAATGGGCATTTCTGCTGGCAGTGAATTCAGGCTGATCATTAACAAAAGGCAGATACGAGCAGATACCAGAGGGAAGGTGGACTTTGAAGGAGTGATAAAACAGACCGTCTGACTGGCAGCAAATTTTAAAGCATCAACGTACAGTCGGGAGGGGGGAAAGGGTGACACCAGAAGTCTTGAATTTAGTGTCTACTTGCCTCTTCTGCTCACCTGCTTTCCCAAGAGGCCGTGGCAGGCGTACCGGCAGGCCTGGTGTCACTGCAGGCGTTACGGCCTGTGTAGTGACAAACTGCTGGAGTTTTCAGGAAGCTGCCCTGCCATCATCCTGTAATGAGACATTTTTACAAGTGTTGATTTTCTGTCCGCTAATTTCATCCAGGCTTAATTAAAAGCAACTAGAGAGAGCAAGAGAGACAGAGGGAGGAGGAGAGGGGGGAAAAATAAAGTTATTGGACTTCACGTTCCAGGGACCCAAGCACAATTGGGCAACAAAGTGAGGCTCTTGAGGGTTTTTTCCTTTTTTTTTTTCTTTTTTAATGATATGTGCTAAGTTTATATTTATAGAACTTCAGCTCCCTGGCACTGTCACTTCCAGCCAGCCTCATTACAGCTCTCACAGTACATGGCCGTTAATACTAATTCCATAATGACAGTGGAGCACTGAAGTAAAATTTAACAGTTCCTCAGTTAATCATTAAAATTAGCCTATCTCGGTGGATGCTGGATCTTCTAATGTTTCAGTGCAATGCAATTTCAGGTAATAAATGAGATGGCAAAAGAGGGGTTTTAATGTGTTATCACCCCATGGAGGGCAATAAGAGTGCCTCCATCCTGGCTCAGAAACGTCAGAGGGGGCTGCACAAGCTGATTCCTTTCCGCAATGGTTCGCTGGGCAAAATCTATCTGGACACGGCCACAAGGGATCGAAAGGTCAAAGATGGATAAGCAAATCAAAGACAGCCAGAGCACACAGCAAGCAAACAATCGTGCCATATTTTTCTGATGTACTTTCAGAGAGATGCTGGGGAAAGGGAAATGAAAAGTAAGGTGCAACACTGGTCAGGTTGAGCTGCAAAGTGATTAACCCCACCAGGCACAGATGCTCGGGGCTTTTTTCTAGCTTCAGTCAGATTTTCTTTATTAGTATTATTGGTTATTTTTTATTGTATTATTCCTAAATTGGATGGTCTTGCCTAAAAGATGAAATGCTGTGGCGTGACCTAGAGATTGAAGCCGCCTCAGAAGCTGGGGGGGGACATTTGAAATGGTTCAGGAAAGGGACAACTGTCTTATCAGGTTAATGAGGAATTCTTGCCAACCAAGGCTTTTCACTGGGCAAACAACAACAAAAAAGTATGTTATCATTGAAAAGACAAGACTGGCAACAATAAAAGATGAAAATTTTGTTCTTCCTTACAAGTGGATGACTGGTGGGAAATCATTATTACAGATACTTCAGAAATAATCACAGTTGTCTCTTCTCAAATGTTGCTTCTTAAAAGCTGCAGACAGGTTTTCTTAAATACTGGCCTCAAAATCTTTGCTTCTTTCTAAAGAAAACCACTGAGCTAAATAACTGCTAGGCTAATAAGTACTTTAACTTTTAGCCTAGTTGCTCCTTTATGAGCTATCGGCTTTAATACCAAGTGCTGTGGCCACACAAATCTGTCCGTACTCCATAGGGGGATGATCTTATTTTGGAAAACCTGAAGGTAATCCATCCTGTGGGGCTGGGGTGCCCACCTCTGCATCCTAATTGCGGATGCTGCCTGGGCTGGTGACGGACGGTGTTTCAAGGCAGCCCCTATAAATAAGCGTTAGTTGGTGTAAGTCAGCACCACTGAATCCGTTTTTATCTTTGAAGTCAATTTGTGGGACACTTGTGGTCCTGCTGCTGCCCTGCGTGTCCTTTTCTTTCCCCACGTCTTCCTCCCCCTCTGCCTCCTGCCAGTAACAGCCCAATGCCACCAGCCAAGCCAGGATTTTTTTCTAACAACTGCTGTGAGTCCGTGACCAAAAACAAAGCTTGAAATATTTTGAACAGACAGATGCTGGTACACGTTGACTGAAGTTTCAAGTGACTGATAATACCACATACTGTGCTTGTCTTTCTTCGGCAAGGAAAAGACAACAGCAGAGAGGAGAGCTGCATTTTCTGGAGTCAGTGTTCTCGTCTCCCCTTTTTGGCCTTTGCATATACTGTTTTTTCTTCAAGAAAACAGGATCCGCTCTTTGTAACAAAAGCGACTGCAAGAGGTCAAGTAACTTCTTGGCCCTCCTGTCCTCCCAGGAGACATTCGGGCCCTCTCTTCATCTCAACAGATTGCTGAACCAGGGGCATCTCCTTTTCTTAAAAGAAAAAGAAAGGTAAAATAACATTTTTACTGCCAGTGTCTATGAGAGGTCAAGGCCAATCTAGGATCTTGTTCAGTTACATTGCATTGCTTAGTGTCAATGCCAAGTTATCACCTGCGACTCCCTATAGCTATTTATTTCCTATCATTAACAGGACAGAAAAAGCAAGTTGTGAATGGTATCACTGCAGTTTTAAGCAGGCTGCAGGCAGGGAGCGGCTGTGCCTGCTCCACGGCACAGCTTCGCTAGGGACCCGTCCTGACGTCGCTCCTGGTCCCGCCTGCGCGCAGCCTGCCTTGACGCCCAGATTGCACTAATAAATGCTAATCCCTAGCACGGCCCAGCGTTGTTACTCATCGGCTTGTCCGCTTCTGCTTTGTGTTTTATCCAAGGTCACAGCTCCAGGCGAGCGAGTATTTGCAACCCTTCTCTGGCTATTTGCAGGAGTTTGTTTATTGCTGGAAATAAATCTTGTCGGGGTGTTAATTGACCTCCTTTCTAGTGTCTATTATCTTACTCTTCTCTGTGGTTTACAGAAAGAGGGTGTTCAATGTGATAGATATTGCTTACTTTGCCCCCGAGTTTCTGGAGGCAAAGCTGGTATTATCCTTAAGCGTTCCCCATAGCATCTCTCGTAACAAAACTGAGCAACTTGCAGATTGAAGCCAACCTCCCCAGCAAGGAGGGAGGGTTACTCGCTCCCTTCCAGGTGGCTGCTGCAGTCTGACAGCGATCGATAGACACAGGGCCACGAAATGAAGCTTCGTGGAGGAGCTGGAGAACCGCCTGCAGGTAGAACCAGTTGGTTGGTGGTTGATTTTGCTGCTGCAGAAAACAAGGGGGATTTCCTCATGCTGCTGCCCCCTCTCCCCTGCCCCCTGCCGCTGTTTCCCTCTGACTGCCAGACACCCAAAATACTTTTTCAAAGCAAAACGATGCTACATCATCAGGAATGGTGATGAAATTATAATTAAACAATGTGTTTAACAAGCAGGGAACAAGATCAGAGCCAACTGTGTAGCTGTGAGGCCTTCTTTAGGCAGCAAGAAGAAAACAAAAATATATGGAATAAGGTTAGTTAACTTCGTCCGCCTAAATGAACATTATAAGGACAAATATTCTGTTCACATGTACCCTTTCAGCAGCATGTTTAATTTGTTAAGCCCAAGTGGATTCATAAAGTGAGCCCCTTTATCTTCATTAAAACTGATGAGAATGAATTGCAAGATGTGGCATTATTATTCTGGCGTGATTCACTCCGTGTGCAAGCCTCCGAAGCATTGAAGAGCGCAAATAGGCTGCAGCACAGCCACGTTAGGCTTTGCCATCGCTGCCTTGACAAACCTGAGCTGTTCTCTCCCTCACCTCAGGATACGTTAAAGTAATGGCAGTCCAGCAGCGGCGGCAAATAAAAAAAGGCAGAAAGCTCTCTCATTTAAGCGGGAATTAGAGGAATCGGTTTTCTGTTTTCAAAAAGAGACCACCACAAACCCAGCAAGCAGATGCCGAAACAGCTCTTCAGCCTTTGCAAAATATTGCTTCATGTCCCTCATTATATGACAAAATAGGTACTTAATTTTTGAAACCGCTCTTTCTAGGCTTACAAGGTTTTTAATTAACATTTTCTTCATTATAAAGAGGCAGAGCTGCGTCACTTCTTGCTCTCAGATGTACCTTTTTTTGGTCTCTCTCCCTGGCGCTGACATTGCTTCCACAGCTTTTCAAGGTTTTCTGAGAAAGCTCATTACTTGGGCCATCAGTCTAAATTAGGCCAAAAAAGAAATTTAAGAGTAAGCAAAGCATGTAGACAGACTGCTCCAGCTAGTGGGTGCCTGTGGGCTGGGCAAAGCATCCTTGAGGCTCGTAGGCATAACCATAAGCCTTTCTTTATATGGCAGAAGAACCAGTAAAGGTCTTACAGGAAGCAGTAATGGCCTGTCAACAATGCTGCTATGTATCACAGCTTCAGGAAAAGGCATATAATGGGACCATTCAGGAATGTGCGTTATGTGGACACAAGAGCAAGGTGCTGAAGGAGGAGACAGCTTCTAGCAAACCCTTGCTTTCCTAGTGAAACCCTACATGAAAGCCAAAGTCCTTAAACAGAAAGAGAGTCCACCAAGCACCACGATGCTTGGTTTCAGCTGGGCACCAGGAGCTCACCGTCGGCAGAGCAGCCTTCCCTTGCCAAGTATATGACCCTAGCAGTAAATTATTTTTGCCTTCTGTGACACCGCTATGGCCTGGTCACCTGAAGCAGATGGAAAGAGTTTGACCTGATATCTCATCAGGACAACAGCCTTGCTGCTATTAGTTCAGTGCCGCAGCCGCTCCCACCTCTGGCTTTCTCAAGATGAGCTTGAGTTCATGAACAGATGTCCCAGAAATGGTAAGTGCTAAATGCAATGCACCTATAGAACAGATTAGACCTACTATATTATAGCTTCATTACATCAAATCCATAGCCTCACATGGGCATGAGCAGAATGATTGCCATTTAAGAAAAAGACTTCTTCTCTTGGCCAAAAATACGTCTTCTCCCCAAACTCTCAATCAGATCACAATCATGGCATCTCGAATCAAACTATGAACCCCTAATCAACACCTCTATGTACTTTCTAGCCAAGGGTGCAACCTGATTATACACTCATTCATTCATCAATCATCTCCTTTTGTTAACTTGTTGCTTTGAGATCCTCTGGGAGAAGGCTAGGGGCAGATGAGATCTGTGTCGAGTTTTGAACATGATTCATACATACTGATTTCCCAGAAGAGGCGCTCACCCAGCAGCACTGCAATTCAACAAGCTGGCGTCATCCCTCCCACCCCAGATTTGGGTCTAGAGAGGGTGAATTCCTCAGGCACCAGGGAAGCTGTGGTCCAGCGTGCTTCAAAGATTAAATTCAAGACCCTGCACTGCAGTAGGAGCAGCGCTGAGCATAGGGCCCTCACCAGATGTATTTTCAGACCACCGCTGCTCCTTCGGCTGCTCACAGACATGGAATAAAATAAAGCCACAGTGGACTTCGGGCATAAGTCTAAGGAAAATGCTGCTGTAAGGGAAATGCAGTAGCGGAGAGCCTGGAGACATGTCCGTACCCAACGTTTCCCCAAGAGACGCACAGACATTACTGTGCACTGCAGGTGCAGCTGCTCCTGTGGGCGCATAACTCTCAGTGAGCAGAAGTGAAGCCAGTGCCTCTGAGACTTCGGTTCATTTTGCTGTTGAGAGGGCAGACGGCCCCATCACATCCTGGTAATCAGATTTTGACTAGCTCCTGCATACATTTCTTTTTCCTTCTCCCTCAGTTTTTTTAAACTCCAGACAGTTGCCGCTTACCCACATGCGTCTCCCTGGTGCACGCCGTGACATCTGTTTAATGTGCTGTCGAGGAAGGACGGGGAATGAAACAATCCCAGCATATTGGTTATTGGTTTTTGAGGAGCTAAAGGCTCTTTCTGGCATTTCGATGACAGAAGGAGACAGCTCTGTTCTTCTTTAGTGGGACTTATAAATATGGATATGAGGAAAACTTCAGAAACAAGAGGTGGGGAGAAGCGAACAGGCTGGCTCTGACCTCGGGGCAGGCACTCGCTCGCTTTGCTGGGTGTATTAAATCTGTAAATAGATGTACATAACCAGGGCAAGGCTTTTCCTTCATGTGTTTGCTTTTTAAAACAATGGGTAAACAAATCAAATTATCGTTTGAGTGTTTGGCCACCTCATGACCCCTTAGAAAGAGATTTGCACATTAAAATCTCTTGTCTCTGTGGGAAAATTTGGTTGTAGCTTGTCCACCAGCACCTCTGGGCAAAGCTGGGTGCAGTCCTCGGGCACCAAGTAATGGATGAAGGTTTGACGATGCCATGTCCATCCGCAGAGGGATACTGAGTGGCTGATGGGACAGCAGGGAGCACAGAAACCTCCCATCCCCTGAGGCAAAAGGGCAGGCAGGCACGCAGATTAACTTACAGAAATTAATAGTTAGCTTGCTGAAAGACCTAAAGGCAGCACTTAGTACATGCAGGGAGAAGCCCATGCTGCGGAGCTTTAATTAAACTAAGGAGCTTGCAGAATAATGTTGCAAAAATCTGGATAAAAAATGCGCGGTGCCAACAAGTTATTACCATAAACCCTCACCTGACATCTCACCGGGGACGCCCTCCTTTCCCCGCCGTTGCAGAAGGCCCAGCTCCTAATCCTCCCAAACAGCTGATTTAGGATGCAAAACATCCCATGGCAGCTGACGGATGAGGAAGCGGCTTGCCAGAAGGGATCCCTGCTCGGGGCTGGGAGAGGGAGCGCAGCACGGCCAGGCAGCCGGCTTTCCTCTCATTACTCCGGCGCTGGCTGACGGCCAGGGCTCTCGGCGCTGTCTTGCCCCTGGCTGGGAGCAAGGAGCCAGAATCACTCCATCTTGGATTTTGGAGCTTGCAGAAATGGATTTTTTTTAGACCATCTCCTTTCAGACAGCGCAGCTCAGCTCTCTCCAGATTGTATAATTTTGTCCCTGGGCTTTTCTGGGCAATGTTGTGGCATTTGCCTGGCACCAGCATTTTTGCTGCCCTTTCTTTGCTGGCTCTCTGAAGACGGGTGCTCTTGCTCTGATCCAGTTTGGAGCCCCAGTTTGAAAAATTTAGGCACCAGCTTTGCTGTTATTTTGTTATGTTTTATGGTCACCACTGAAAAAGGGATTCTCATTTGCAAGCTGCTTCCTTTGCTTATATAAGGAGTGGGGGAAAACCCCACAGTTCTTACAAATAAAACCTCATGATGTAAAATAAACACACACATTCACACGTGATTCCTCTTTTGTATGATATCTATAATTTAGCAGTGAACTCGGTGCTTTACACTACAGCACACTGCAGCTCCTGAGGGAGCCTGTGGATTACATGATTCCTCATGGGTAGGATTGGACACATGAATGTTTGAGACAAGCCTAAAAAAATCGATGGGTGGATCAATGCAAGTGAATATTTTACCTCTGTCACAGCCACAAAGCATCATCCACCCTGGCTCATGGTACCCTGACTGCTGGGGAGGGGGATCCAGGATACTGGCAGAGGTAGCTGGAGTGAGGATTTGCAGAGGAGAGGGTTCAAAATTAATTTCTGGGTTGTTTTCACTGGTCTTGATGGTCACAGGGGGACGAGTTCAGATACAACTTGTTCAGAGTCAGCATGCAAATAGTGCTGCTTTCCCCTCCTCTGCCCTGCAGCAGGGTTGACACATCGCCCTTTTCGGGGTTGAGTTGCTCCATTGCACCAGCGGGCAGATGGTGAAACTCTGGCAGCAGTTTGTTTCCTGGCCCACAAAGGCACTCATGCAAGAGACACCAAGCATCAAAACCATCTCCTCTATTAGGTGCTGCCGTGCCGGGTCTGAAGGCAGAGAGCCCGGAGGACGCAGGTCACGCTGCTGAAAGCCCTTGGTGTTGGGCGTTGTGATGTGCGGGGTGAGGCTTCTTCCACCAGCACGTGGACTTGTGACGCAATACACATCAAGGTCGCCTTGGCCATGCCGGGGCACATCGGACGCAAGGGGACCGTGCCAGGCACACGCTCCTCTGCCGCTCACCTCCACGCAGTCTGTGCTTTGCATGTTGCCAATCCATGGGAACTTTTAAATAATCAATGTTTGAGGGAGGGATAATTACCAGCTTTTAGCTTGCCCACTGACATCAATACTATCAAAGGAACCTAAATGCACGCTCTCTTTTCTGAGGAATTACCACCCTGTAACGCAATACCTTTGGCTCATATTGATCCACCCGTGGCGGATTATGCACAGCTGTTGACAGATAAGACTGAAAATATGAAACAGCCCCCTCGAACTGCTGGTACCATACAAAGCCTTTATTGAATAGCAATCTAAACATTCAGGCTGCTCCTCTCAGATAACCTAATCTTTTCCTGCGTTAACACCTCTACGCTGAAAGGAATCAATTATGTCTATCAGTCCATATAGATTGGGTGCTGCGTTTTTGGAAGCTTAGTCTTGTTCCTTCATTATTGGGTGATCAATAAACCCTTTCAGTAGGAGCATTTTACGGTTACGTAATGAAAAACATCATATGAGTTTGGCTTCAGCTGATCCTCTGTGTTGTTCTTTTTTTGGGGATTGGATTTTTTTGTTTGTTTGTTTTATGACTATGAATTAATTACATAAAGCAGTCCTGAAACAGAAATCCAATCTGTCCTTTCACAAACTGGGCATTCTTTTTGCTGCTTATAAGGAAAAAAAAAAAAGAAAACTAGCAATAACAAACCAGAAGTCAGCTGTAAATATTTCATGCTTTCATTTACCCTGAATTAACTGTTACTCTTCCCTTATTAATAAGCCACAGAAGAATTGTCATAGCAACAGTGGCAGCTCATTGAGGAAACTACAAGTGAAACATAACCCTGACCACGCAGGGGTGGCTGCAGCGGTGCCCTGTGTAGGTGGGACCAGGGCGATGGTCCAGCCAGGCTCCAGGGGTGCTCCATGAAAGGCTGTGCACACTGGCAGCCCAAGAAAAAAGGTGTTAGCAAGCTCATTACACCAGGGTTTGGGGCAGGGGATGCTGCTCCTTGTTTTCCCGGGGCTTCTTACCTTGCTCCTCTTTTCTTCAGAGAGATCTCTCACTGTCCCTGCCTCTTGTTCTATGCCCCTGTGAAGCTTCTCCAGCATTGAGCTGCAAAAAAAGGTGAAGATGACAGTGAATTTAAGCGAAAACCTTCAATAACACATATCCCATTTTAAAAAAATCATTGGAAAGGAAGTTTCCAGATTCCCCAGAGAATTTGCCATATTTCCCTAAGGTCAGTGTGAGATAAGCTGGCTTGTTTTTTCTCTTTTAAACCAAAATATGCTGGAACATGGTATGGGTTTATCTAATTTTCAGAAGGATGTTCTCAGTTTATGAAAAAACTTTGTAGATGAGGGAAAACTGTGCCCGGAGTTTGGATAAAAAAATCAGCATTCCCCACTGAAATTTTATTTGAGAACAAATTACTGAGTGTTTTATGGTAAGTTTTTTCACAAATATTTTCTGTAGAAGAAAAGCCTGACCAGTTCTATGTGGGTTGCTTTTACATTGTGTCCAACAGAGTACTGCCAATCCCAAACACACACAAAAACCTATGAGTCAGACATTTAAACCATCATGAGACTACCTAAAAAAGAGTTTAAAAAAAATTTAAAAAAAAAGGCAACAGGGACTAGGGTTGCCACATGGTTTCTGACTTTCAGGATTTATTTCAGTGATGTTTCCAAGCTTTTCTCTGCAAACATGAAGGGTACAAACCTGGAAGGTGCAGGAGATGTGGGCACTTATTTTTTGCTGGCCAGACATCGACGATAGCCAGGCTTTTGTGGGGCGAGCTAGCCACTGTTTTCTAAGGGTTTGAAGACATTTCTCTGCCACCCTTCCTCCTCTTTCAGCCGATCACTTCTGTTAGAAGAAGAGATGCAAAATCTGGGATGTTTTCCAGACTGTTTTTTCACATAAACGAGGTGCTCAGTGATGGCAACATCAAATCCATGCCCTCTGCCTGCAGCAAGGCCACCAGCAGCACCGAGGCTGCTCTTTAAATGCTCGCTGGAGACAGGCCAGCTCAGGTGCTGTGAAGAGGAGCCACTTATTTTTCCAAAGCTTTTCTCAATTTCAGCTAAGCAAGGGACTATCTGCATGCCTGCAGAAAGCAGTCTGTGGGAAGCATCCTATCAAGCACTAACATTTAGGTTGGCAATCCGTATCCCTGGTCTCCATCACTCGGTATTCATTTATGGGCCGGATTCAGTGGAGGCAGAATACCCTCAGCTCCCATTCCACCTGGTTTGGCTGCTTTAGGTTTCCGCTT
Organism: Theristicus caerulescens; assembly: GCA_020745775.1. Taxonomy (NCBI): domain Eukaryota; kingdom Metazoa; phylum Chordata; class Aves; order Pelecaniformes; family Threskiornithidae; genus Theristicus; species Theristicus caerulescens. Next base: position 119,438,626 of record CM036561.1, on the reverse strand, counting down.
GGCGGCAGGTAGAAGATGCACTTTGTAAAAGTTTCCACTGGCTCTTGCAGTACGACTGCTCTGAGAGGTTTCACCCCAACGCCAGGTCTAGCAGAGGCTGCTGGCAGCAGCCTGCACCTCCCAGGGTCTTTCATTCCTCCAGAGCCTTCCTCACCATCAGCCCCAGCGCCACACTCTGCCCCAGCACAGCCTGTTCAGTGCCGCGCTCTCACGCACGTCAGCGTCTTGCTAATTGCTTGTTTGCTCCCAGCGTATTCATAAAGATTTAAAGACTGCCCTGCCTCCCTTCAGAGGCTGGAAATAGAGGACCCCATTTGGCTTTTCAAGTGTATCTGAGAGTGCTTTCAGGCTTCGTCTTCTGAAAAAAGCCTGTGAACAACTGGATGCACAAAGCAGTTGTTGCCAGCAACGTGCCCAGTCGTCCTAAGATGACGGTGGCTGCATGCAGATGAACATCAAGGTGTACAACAGTTATGCGAAAGGATGAATATTAGCCGAACACATGCAGCCGTAATAATTACATCGCGCTAAAGAAAATGTCAGGGAGACTTGATGAAGTGTTAAAGAAAATGGTTTTCCAGGCTTTACTGTGATAAAGCAAAAAAAATTGAAAATGTGGCCCAGGAGTCATCACTGCAATAATAATTTTGTAATTCTCTCAGAGAGCCTGAGAGAACAGCTCTGGAAAGGACTCTGCATCCCAAAGCTTTTCAGTGGGTGGTGGCAGAATGCCCTAAATCCTACAAATGGGAAACCTGAGGCACTTGTGTACCAAGTCAGTAACTGATACTAATATAATACGCGCGTTATTTGGAAACACTACAACGGAGCTTGAATTGAGAGGGTGGGAAAAGGTTGTGTAAATAACGGTTTTCCATAATGCCTTCCACGGCAGGCTACACACAGCGGCCGGCTGCGCTTGCCATAACAAGCCTGTTGCAAGTCATGTTTTCCAGGGAGGGTGAAACCGCTACGTGATGCTCTTGAAGTTTCTAGCTTTGGGACGTGCTGTACAGAAGGGAAGAAGGGAAGGGAAGGGAAGGGAAGGGAAGGGAAGGGAAGGGAAGGGAAGGGAAGGGAAGGGAAGGGAAGGGAAGGGAAGGGAAGGGAAGGGAAGGGAAGGGAAGGGAAGGGAAGGGAAGGGAAGGGAAGGGAAGGGAAGGGAAGGGAAGGGAAGGGAAGGGAAGGGAAGGGAAGGGAAGGGAAGGGAAGGGTAGAATATTTTCAGTTGGAAGTGACCTACAATGATCATCTAGTCCAACTGCCTGACCACTTCAAGGCTGACTACAAGTTAAAGCATGTTATTAGGAGCATTGTCCAAATGCTTCTTAAATACTGACAGGCTTGGGGCATAGACCACCTCTCTAGGAAGCCTGTTCCAGTGTTTGATCACCCTCTTGGTAAAGAAATATGGCCCTCAGGATCCCCCTTTCCTAATGAAAGGAGTGCTCACATATGCACAAAAGTGTCTTCAACATCTTGTGGATGCCGACACGCAAAAGAGAAGCATCACCAGGAAGACAGCACTTGAATCAGGAGATAAATAAAGGTATGTTTGAAACATGGCAACAACTCTGAAGAAGCAGTTGACTTGAAAGAATATAAATGGAAGTGGAGAGCCTGTGGACGGGGTTCCTCTCTGCAGCACACCGTGGAGCGAAATTCATATTGCGGGACACCTCAGGGCCACAGGAGAAATCCCAACAGCACAAGCTTGGCTTGGGTTGTTTTCCTGATTTTCTTCTGTACAGGTTTTCCAAATCTGTAATCGGATACTCACTGCTTTACTTAGAGAAAATAAACTTAACAAACCTTCAGTAATTAAAAGGGCTGCTTGCAGAGGGATTGGAGACACCCCAGCGTCTCTGGGAGATTCTCCCCCCAACTTGGACTGGGACATCCCTGTAGCACCTGGCCAACAGGGATTTCCAGCAGAGCCTGATTTCTTCATTTTTAAAAATGGTTTACGTATCTTCCAACCAGCTATAGTGGCAAGTGGAAGAGCCAGTGATGAGAAGTGCTACATCAGTGGAGAAAAACCTCCTTTGGCATAGAGAAGCAGGGCCTTAGGTAGTCAACGAAGAGAAATATGGACTTCAAAGGGCCAGCCTGTCATCTTTAGGTAAATGCCTAAATTAGGCTCTCCCTCTACACACCTTCAAAACACCAACATGTCTCTCCAACAGGTACTTCAAATCGCAAGTTAGATGCCTGAATTAGATCCAACTCACAGTATTCCCTCCACTGATCCCAGTGCATTTATCAACCTCCACTTTTCTACTGTTCATGATACAATTGCTGCTAAATAATGAAATACATAGCTATGTGATAGGCTAAACATATATATATATAAAAGTATTATATAAAATATAATAAAGTACAAGTATTACATACCAGATAAGTATTATGTAGGCACTAACAACATCCTGGGCACAAACCAAGATGACACAGGGGATTTCTCTGCGGTTCTGCAAGACAGACTGAATCCTACAGTGACTCATTGAACTGCCCGTATATCCAGAGCGGTTTGGTGCTTTTTGCCCTGCACTGGGTTATTGTTTGGCTAGTTTGCTTGTAACAGCTGATTAACTGTGGCATAAAATACCTACAAACCATTAGCCTTCTGTAAAGCACTTCTAAATGCACTCATCCAGTAATTTGTGACCACTTCACTGGAGAAAACCCCACCATGTCTACACTAGGAGCACTTCTAGCTGTATATTTAAAATTCATAAATATTTGAGTGTTGAAATTTTCTCCTTCCCAAACTTGATTGCTCTAATATTCATGGTAAGTGAACTCCAAAAGACTGGAAACAAATTTATTTTTCCTTTTAGGCAAAGAGACAATTTCCAGCTGTATTCACCTAACTTAACCTCTCTAAGAAAAGGTCCTTCTCCCCCAGGCCTTGTTCACAGCAAGTGTGCCCTCCCAGGAGTCCCTCTCGAGGAATGCTGTCTTTTAAACCCTCACCTCTGCAATTCACTCTAAGGCTGTGCATGCATACAATAAGGGAAATAAAGTAACTAATATGGACCTAATGCATGCAATTGTTTCTGCAAAGTAGCTTACAAGTACTGAATTCATTAAAAAAATAAAACAGAGGAACTGGTTATACTGCTGCAACATTTGTTTGTTCAGAAAGCCTTGGTCGCAAACAAGCCTGACCCCATTATAGCCCGAAGTATTTCTTAGGGCACAGAAAACTCAAGTATTGACTGAGTAATGGTTATAGCTCTTGCTGCCATCGGTGTAAACTTGTCAAAGATTAAGGATTAAATCAAATTATTAAACAAGTCAACAAGCTGAAAATTTACCTTTTCCTCTAACGCTTCTGGCAATGGCTAAATGAACTAGTAAATCAAACACATCATAGCAAATTAGCAAAGTATGTTACAGCAAAAATGAAGTTTAATGGCACACAGCAATTGCCAAGATTTTTAATCAATTCTTTGCAGCCTGGGTCCTTAAATGTTTAACAATGGAAGCATAATATAAAGAAGATTAGCTCAGAACACAAAAGGAAATTCCCTAGTGAAGTTAGCAACATGGAAAGGATTTTTTTCCCCCTTCAGGACTGTCTCTACAATGCTACTGCATTTTCACACTAATTTCAATTTGAGTTTCAGTACTGCTTAAATTAAACCACCAAAACAAAACATAACTGCAAACGAACATATTCGCTCGCATCCCCCTACATCTTTAAAGGTATGAAATGGGAGACAGGAAAATTACTAGGAGATAATCAAATTATGGGCTCCCCTTTCACACCAACACGGGCTCCTCTTTGGAAGAAAAACAACATATTGAGAGGTTCCTAAAAATGCTACAGCTGTTTGCAAATTTTACGTGCTTTTTTATGTCTTCATCGAATATGTAATTTCTTTAAGATGTGTTATGTTTTCTTGGAAAAATGTTGACTTTTCTGAACCATTGTGGTTCTCCAGTAAAACAAAAGGGTTTTCTGGTGCCGATTTGGCCCATCTGGGACCATCAAACACCATGATGGACTTGAGGGGCACAGGTAAGACATGAGGCCAGACAACATATCAGTTTTTAAAAGCTGTGTTCAGTACACTTCAGGTCCTTGGTCTTATTTTATGCTTATTTTATACAGCAGAGGACATCAACAGTGTCTCCAGCAATTAACAGAGTTACACTGGTGGGAGCAAAAGGAGGATTAAAACAAGTTGCTACAGCATTTGCAGAGAAACCAGAGGTATGGGGCTGGGGGCAGAGGTATTTGTGACAAATTGGGCAAAGGAAAGAGATGATGAGGAGACACATATTTGCAAGGATGGAAATGTAGAGATGACTGCCATGACCACTGCTGAACGTCTAAAAACGAAGGCATCCCTCACAGTGAGAAAGGGCTACAAGTTCACCCATTCTGCACCTGCTAAACTTTACAATCTGCCTGAAAAGCCAAAATTATTAAATTGTCTGTGTGCTCAAAAGCTGCTACACAAATTTGAATATTGGCAAAACAAAAACGTGGGATAAAAATCAGTTGTTAGCTTACATAATGTAGCTCCATTAAGGTCACGATAACATCAACAACATTTGTCACGAACATTTGGCACTTGCCTGTTCCTCCCAGGATTCCTTTTCGCAGATTTGTGTTCATGTGGCTCTGTGCTTATGACAGAGGTGAGCCAAAGACCTGCCTTGTGTCCAGGGAGCAGAGGGTGGGATGTCCGGGGGGCTGTCGCTCCGGTGTAAGCTCACCCCACAGCCCCAGGCCAGCACCAGAGGCAGCGCTGGCTTGTCTGCAGATGAGCTTTGCCCATGTGGTGTCACGCATGGAAGCTGTGCATCTCAGCCACTATGATGGGCCCTGGCGTGTCCCCAGACTGCTGACTGCCCTTTCTATGAGGACAGCGTCTGCTCATCCTCGTGTGCACGCCGGTTGGGGTATGAATATTGCATTGGGTTCACGGAAGAGTGCTTAAATACAGCCAGCAACTGTGCGTGTTCTCCTAAGGAGGGGAAACGAGGTTGCCTGACTTCACCCGTTGATGCTTGCAGGGATGCCACCTAGCACTGGGCTGTACTACAAGGCGAGGGAGCAAACCAGCGAGGAGCTACCTGATGGGGCTGCCACAGCGTGTCCAGAAACTGCAGGTAAAACGCCAAACAAGGAGAGGAGCGAGAGAGCCGAGACCTGCACCCAGCACGGCACCCTGTGGTCAGAGACGAGTCTCAGTGCTGCGTGTGCAGTGCAGGATGGGCTGGGGTGCGATGGGGCCATGGAGAGGGTCAGGGCTGCCGAGCAGAGGCTGCAAACCGGGGCACCTCGCGCTTGCAATAATTCATTTTACATTGCCTTTCCTGATGACGGGACCATAAAACAGCAGTGGCGTTTCTCACAGGGACCGCTAATTACTCATTATTAGTTGTATTTGTATTATCTCAGTATCACTAAGCCCTGAGGAGCAGGACTCTGTTATGTGACACTCCCCTGAATACAAAACCAAGTATTATCCCAGCTGCAGGGAGCTTACAGCCTGTGGGGTGAGATGCTGCCCAAATACTTTACACCTTGGAGCAAGGATGAGTTTTGCTATCAGGTGTGCTTCTCCTAAAGTACAAACCAATGCTTTAATCAGCAAATACACAACTGAAACGTAAAGAGAGTATAAAGCTCAACATTCTCCAAGAGATCCAGAGGGAAAGCTCTGCGCAGCGCTGGCACTGGGTCTCCCTGGCTGAGGTGCTGTGGTGGACAGCACAAAGAAGAAAACGTGACACTTTTCCACTTTCTTCTGGAGACATCAACGAGGGGACATGGCCCTGAGGATCCAGGTAAGTTCACAACATAAGTAATTTCTACACAGCTTCCTGGTTAAGGGTCTCAAAAGCCTCCTTCTCATGAGATAAGCATTTTTACTAACTGAGGATTTTCATTCCCGCTCCTCATGCATCTGAGTTGCCACTGCACAATGTTCTTACTCTTTTGCCATCCTCTGGGGCAAGGTGTCACTGGCCAAGACTGGTCCCAGCACAGTGACCTTGGTGCTATTAGTGCTCAGGGGAAAAATCCTGGTTCAAGACTCCAAGCTCATTTTTACAACCATGCCATTTACCTCAATAGCATGCACATGTGTGCATGTGAAAAAACATTTTAAAGATGTTTTCCATTACGTCAAGACACAGAAGTAGCAAGCAAAGCATAGAGAGTGAAGAAATGAACCAACATCATTCTCGAAAACAGCTATGAACCAAGGACAAAGGATCCTCAAAGTCCGTTTTCAGCTTCTTTCATCTGTTGTTGCATTTGCATGATTGTGGTAGGGAGCAAAATGCTTCCTCCCTCCCTCCTGTGGTCCCCAAGAGGATGGGATTTCATCTAAAAGGAAGGATGAGCACTCACCCCACTTGCTTGGACAGGAGAGTGTCTTCACCACGTTTAACACCAGCAGTGGACAAGATGCTGGCACACACAGAACTTTTTGGTGACATCATTTCAAGTGAAAGGAGGGGAAAGATGCTGACAGAAGCCCAGAGCAAAGCTGGAGCAGCTCTGACTCACCCAAGAAGCCACTGGGCTGAGGCTGGACAGGCTGGAGGAGCAGAGAGCAATCAGAGACACTCACAACTGTCCAAACACCCGGCTCTAAAACAGGTTGGTGTCACTGTAAAGTATTCATATGACAATATGTGTAAACACAATCCAAAACACAATACAAGTCCCTTCAAACCTCATCTCTTCTGCAAGTCTGTGACTATCACAGGAGTTCTCCTCCTGCTGTGTCCCCGAGCGCATCCTCCCTATCCCCAAGGCTGGTACACCACAAGCTGTTTTAGTGCAGACAGTAACCGTGTTCCATGGAGGAGTAAGGCCTGGCTTGAAGGGCTCACGGCATTTTTGCTTCTAAACTTAGGTAGGGACCTGGCCCTGTAGCTATGTAAATCACAATCTCTAAAACAAAACCCCGGGGGGTTGCCAGGATAAACAAGGCCAGTGGCACATGCCAAATTCTGAAGAAGTTCACCTTATGAACTCAATTAAGCTACCACACTGGGCATGTTATGCTCTGATGTCAGTGGCAACATCAGAGTGTCCCTGGGATTGCAGGAAGCCTCTCCTGGTAGCCAAGAGGGCTGCACGGCCCCATGATTTTCCTGCTTTCAAGCAGTTGGAAAGGTGCTTGTAGCTCCACTGCATCATGAAGGAGGTGCCTGATGACAGAGCATAATCTTGCCACCTCCTAAACCTGCTCTGGGATGGCACTGAGGGCTCTGCGAGCAGGCACGGTGCCACACCAGCAAATGTGCTCAGCTGAGCCCCACAGCAGCTCTGGGGGCTCCTGCCCACCAGTGGGCAGCAACAGTCTGGGGTTAAGAAGACTGGATGTCTCCAGTCCATCTTGGAGCTCAATTGTACTGAGGAATAAGCAACAAACCCAAATGCAGCCTGGGACAGTGACGCTCTGGCTGTAGGGCAAGAGGCAATTCACTCTGTGCCGGTCCCACTGGGGCTGGCTGTACGTGTGAGGATGCGCTGGGGCCACCAAAGGACACATCTGGCCATGAAGTCCTCCAGCCACAGAGGCATTTAAATAAAACTGACCCAACAGCTCAGGATTGCTGTCCAGAGGTGTATTTATCATACTTGGCTTGTGAGGAGGAGCACTGGGATGCCATTTTGTCCATCTCTCCGCTCTTCGCCATACCCTGGACCTGCGCTGGCACATGAATTCCCTACCAAGGCACTGAAGAAGTGGGAAACATTTGGTGCTGCAAGAGAAAAGGAGAAACATCCAAATCTACATCTTGGTGAAGCCCATCTGATGATGCCTCCTCGTTCCCCGATTATCCCACACCCCTGGAACGGCAGCTTCTTCTCACCCATCTCTCACTCGCTTGTTTTTTCTCCCCTATTGTTTTTCCCCCATGCTCTTCCCTCCACTTAGTCTGTTCCCACTGTTTTAAAGCCAGTATCAGAGAACAGATTTTAAATTAATATTTAAGTAGAAAAAAGCCATTTTGAAACAAACAAATTTTTAAGTGACAAAATTCCACTTCATCCCCAACTACTTGCCAATTGCATACTGAATGTGAATATTTCCAGCGTCTCCTCCTGCTTCTCTCTAAAAAATCCCCCTAGGAAAAAAAAATAAGTCTGTCTGCTTGTATTGCTTATTTTAACATCATCTCATTTATGTTTGTAGCATCACCAACCACAGTGCCCAGCACACGGGAGCAGCATTACACCAAGCTGTGGTCTGTCCCAGGGACACCTGGGGACATCCCAATGCATCTACAGACAGAACGTAAAAGGCCAGACTGGTCCAGAGCAGCTAAAATCCCAAAAGAAAACCTGAAAACGAGCTGAATCTCCCCAGACACTTTTATTTTCTCTTTGCCTGCCTCCTCCTGACATATTTGCATGTGCCTCGGGCCCTGGGGTGGGCTTTCCTGGGAGCTCAGGGCACGTTTCAGCAGGTGGATGCTCCTTCCTCCTCATGGAGCTGAAACCTTCTTTCTGTATTCATTTCTCCCACTGCTAATAGCTTTTTTTTTATTTAAACAAATCTTCAGTTATGCATTCTAATGACGAGCAATGATTCATGAGCAACAGATGTCGGTGCCGGCACTAACAGAGTGGCATTACTCGCTGCATAGTTTCAGGTGCCAAAATAACAACATTTATTAACCATCTTTACTGAGGCCTCGGGAGCTTAAAGGTAGGTTTTACTGCTGGCATACCAAAAGGAGAAACAAAAAAAAAAAAAAAAAAGCCAGTGGAGGTATCATTAATAAAGCATTTGCAAAATATATGTCAAAGCTTAACTTCCCCACGATGCAGAAAATAATAGAGAAGGGTGGGTTTTTTTGTAATTTGATTTGCTTGGATTTAAAGACTGTTATTATGAGACTTGAGATAGTTTTAAATCAATAAGAAATGCTTTGGTGCTTTTTATTTATTTATTTTAAAGCAATTCTAAATGTATAATGAAAGGTTTTAATCTTATTTCAGAGATGTAATTAAAAAAATCTCAGCTTCTAAGAAGGTCAATATGGCTTGCTAAACAACATTGATTTTTGGAATATTACTGATGCACATAGTGATTTTTTTTTTAAGATAACTTCCATCCCTTCAAGAACTGTGTCAGATATAATTTGATTGGTAAATACCTACTCTAAATTAAACCAGCACAGTAATTACAGGTGCCTCATCACAAGTTATTGGAAAATTATTCAAAATGTTCAAGCAAGTCTGAGGACAACATAACAAATTTTCCTCTACTTCACATTTTCAACTAGACGTTTGTTTGCGAGGGTTATTGGGGACAGGAGGTCCCTGAAGTGAAAACTGAACTTCAAGGGACTTTGAACATTGATTTGCACAGGACAAGGACTTCAGCTCTGGTTTTTAAATCAGGCTCTTTTAATAACTGGGGGTTTCTAGTCTGCAAATTGGAGCTGATAACACGTTGTCTGTCTCGTATAGCATTACTGCACTTAATTAATGCTTAGCAGGCACTTTGAAAGCTCTAATTGAAAGGGTCAGGGTGTTTTAATTAATCATCATTGTATTGCCCACAGAGAATACCAAGCTTGGAGGGGGGACCACCGCTATGGATTTAGCTGTCTGATAAATCTGCCCCATTGATTTCAGTTTTCCTTAGCGGGCAAACAACTGGGGATTAGTTTTCTGCAAGGTGCAGGGACGAGCTCGCGGCCGGTGCGCAGGGCTCACTGAAAAGGACCCCTCGGATACCATTCAAACACCTTTAATTTCAGCCTACTTTGGTCTACGGGTGGGGACAGAGGGTCTGACTTGACTAAGCACTGCTTTACAACCAGAACCAGCAATTTTCTAGCGGTAAGGCAACCCTGCCAATGCAGGAGCCTGCCTATTGCCTATTGCAATTCCACATAATTATTCCACGGGAAATACAGTTGTGGCCATACCTTTGAGGAGAAGGAGAGATAAAAGCGTCGTTCCCACTGAGGTGAGGTATTTCCAATGGCAGAGCAGCCCTCACGCAACGGGAACACCTTGTTAGCAGCTTCCATTAAAGAATAAAACCCGGCTTTCATTCCCTTCTGTGATCCCGTGCCGATGGATGCAGATCAGAAATGGTTTTATATACTCCTGGTAAATAACACATACGGCTGCAACAATCCTAAAATAATAATCTGCCCCAAAGGATACAGCCTTCAGGAATGCTGCCTGAGATAAGAGGCCCAGCTGCTGTACACGAGCATCACCCCCCTGTTTTCGAGGGACAAGTCTGCCTTCAGCCCTCTTAGCATGACCAAGGATCACCAAGGATGCTCTATTAGCTTAAGGAATAGACACGAAGGGATTCGTTCCAGTGCCACATCTAGGTAAATTCACGGCCATAACCATCATTTTACAAAGGTGTTAACGAGCACTGAATCAGGCTAAAAAGCTATTCTTGTAGCTATATACAGCAAATGAGGTGCCAATTATTGCTCCAATTTTCCAGCCGAACATAGCCGCTTTGTTGGGTTTCAGTGAAGCTATGCTGATTTTTCTTTTTACATTGTTTTTTTCAGCACACGAGTGACAACAGCTCCAAAGACAACTCCCAGCCCGCTTGCAAACATTTGGGTTTTGTCCTGCAAATATCTCCTGGTTGCCGTGTCCCAGTGCAGGGAACAGTTCTTTGCCTGAAAAAGGCTTGCAGGAGAGAAGGGAGGTCAGGCACAGATGTGCACGAGTCCTCTTCTGGGCTCCACCGGGATGTCCCATGATGGGGACACTTGGAGTCCCTGGAGGTGGGGACTCAAACGGGGCTTTCCCAAAGGAGCACCTGATGGTGGGGTTACTCGCGGGCTGGTGGGCACCTGCTTACACTCTCAACCCTCCAAACATGTTTGCTTTGGAAGCTCCCATGCCCAGGGAGCTGCCTGTCCTCCCTGTGCACCCAAAAGCTGCACAGCGCCCAGGGTCTCGCCCGCAGCCCCCGAGGGACCCTGTGACACGCTGAGCCTGGCTACGAGCCACCCGTGACAGACCCATCTGCACATGAGCATCGGGGGAGCACCCACATGGGATGGGTTTGCAGAAGCTGCTATTCCTGCAAGAAACCAATAACAGCCTTTACTGCCAAGAGCAAAATGAAATCATCACTCAAGACGCACAGGAGATGAGACCGTAGGATCGCCCCAGGGCCAGCGAACCTCCATGGACATGTTGCTGTGTGCCATCCCTCTCCTACATGCAGCCTCAAAGCAAGGCCTGGGGCAGACTTTGAGTGTGGCATTTCAGAGTCAAAAATCATTCCGCCTCTCCAGCCAAACACTGGGAAATATTAGAGAAGCATCAGAGATGTTGCTGTGCTGCAAATGGAAATCTCTAGTAGCTGTGCACTCTTTGAGGTTCATGAGGGGCAGATGACGTGCATCAGAAACAAAAAAAAAGGTAGTCCACATTGTCTAATTCCCTGCCCTTCCCACAATAAATTTGAAATAATTCATATTCCACTCATACATGCATAAAGATGTAAAACGTAGCTTGTTATTTGGCATTTCAGCCTGCTGTACAAGCACCTGTCAATTTGAATTAGAGAATCTCCATGAAGTGCCAGGCAGGAATTTAGGAGAAAAAACACCGATATCTGGTTTTAGCTCACAGAAGGGAAAAAATATTGCCACAGTTTGTACGATGCTACTTTCTGCTCCTAAAAGGTGAACATTTTTAACTACCCTAAATAAGGGATGCACATAGGAGTATCAGGTGTGTGCACACACATCTGGTCCTGGTGCTCATCCCAGGGAAAAAAGGTTATTCCCCTCTCACATACCAAACTGGATTCATCCTCGTTAATGGAAGAGAGATGAATTAACCTTTGATTAACTTACAGATTTGAGGCATAACTTAGGGTATGGCTGTGAGAAGTAGCACTGCATCAGACAAACGGTTTCCATGCCACCCTGAGATACCTGCAACTACCTTTCACTGCTGCATATGCTCGAGCTCCCATTTCCCCCTGAAAGTGCTTGGGTGCCATAAAATTATAATCTGCATCACTCCAGCTAACAGGTATTGGATAACACAGAGGGCTCCGGGAGCAAAGCCAAGCGCTGTGTGATGTGATGGGGGCAGAATCAGGGTTACCTGCGTGTGCCCACCTTTCCTGGGGGCTGGATGGAGTAGATCTGGTAAGAGAAGAAAATAGGACCAGCACACGAGACTGACGCAGCAAGGGAAAGCAGTACTTCCATAGGGCAAGCCTAGTCCTAGGTTTACCTAGTAATTACACTCGTCTTTTATTCTAACTGTTCAGCCTTTCATTCATATTGAGAAAAGAGATTTCTGTCAAACAGTTCGCAGCACTTTTTTTTTCTCTTTTTGATAAATGAGTTCCAAGAAGACTTAATCTTTTAAAAGACAGTTAATTCCCTAATTAAGCATTCGTCTTCCTCTCTCATCAGTAACACCAAAAACATATCAAGACAAATTACCTGTATGCAGATGCATAGCAATGGCATTTTTTCTTCCTAAATCCCCTGGACAAATCCAGTTAACTGCAGCAAGAAGTATGAGAGATAACACCTGAGCCCCCTCCTGCCTTGCAGCGGGGAGCAGAGATGTCTGTTCTCTTTGCAAAGTTTTCCATCTGCTCCCTTTGATCACAGAGAGAAGACAGAGAGAGAGATGCATAGTGGAGATGAACTGTAACTTATGCCCTTGCATGAGGCTCCACTTCCAAATTAGGGAAAAAAAAGAAGAAAAAAAAATAGGACCGCACACCAGAAGTACAGTTCGGAGCAGCAAGTAGATGCCCCGGCGGGGCAGAGGGATGCAGGCCAGCCCGGGCGCTTGGCAGTTTGGTGCTGGAGGAGGGAAGAGCTTGGCTGGTTTGAGTTTTCCCTTGCCTCAGTTTTGGTTTATAGTGGGCAGGGGTTGCTCTTACCTTATGTACCAGACTGGGAAAATAAATGAGGCTGAATCCATGCGTAAGGTATCAACATTTTTGTAGGTCACAGGCTACCTAAGAAACCCCACCCTCATTTAATTTTGCTCAATAATTGATTTGAGTGAGATGCTTCACACAACCAGAAACAAGCCGTTTAGTTTTGAGACTTTGGGAAACATCATGAAAAATATTCACCAAAAAATATTTGCACAAAAGCATCAGGCTCCCATCCCATCCCTCCTGGCTGGCCATTCCCAGGCCATTACTCAACAAAGGTGAAGGGAGAAGCTGCTGCCCAGCCACACCCAGAGTTTGGGGTTTCTCTGTCGAGGCAAGCACTCAGCCCACAGAGGCTCCTTCTGCACCTCCTAACCCTCAAGTGGTCCCTAACGTCCCTCGCAGTGGCCAGAGAAGGCCACCCTGGGCAATAATAATATACCCTAAATGCCCCAGCTCCACTCACTGCATCAGGGCAACATGCTTGCCTTGCCATCATGAAGCTGAGTGCTGTGCATGGGGAGCAGGTCCTGGATTGCCAAGGAAACACGCTGTCATCAGCCTGCAAATCCTTCTCAGCAACACTTTTATATCCCAAGCCATGTTTTTATTTAGCGCCAAGAACGAACCCCCGCCCCCAGCCGCCTTTCCCCACTGCAGAAGTCAAAGTTCAGCCAAAGGGCCATGAGATACAGCTACACAGCAGAGGAAACAACACAAAGGAGTATGTTTGAGCAACATGATAGTCGGTGAATACTCTCTAATTATGCCGACAAAAGAGACAAAAAGCTCATACCAGCTGACACTTGGCTGCATCTCTGCTGTGCTAACTGGCGGCAATTAATGAGACAGCAGCACTGAAGCTAAAAAGAATCCAAGCCAGAAAGAAACCTCAGTGATTAATTAAAAATTAAGAGATACCCAGAAGAAAATCTCCCCACACTCCTTCCACTCGGCAGCCAGCCTTGGAAAAGCTTGCCAGGAGAGGGGCAGGAGAAATTTGAAAGGAAAGCAAGCCCCAAAATTCAAAGGGATGCTTCAACACTGGCCAGAGAACTTGCAGGTTGTCCATCAACCTCATATAAATCATAAAACCCAGTGGCAGGTGGCCAGTGATGGCCTGAAAATGAATAGCGCATCTGCGCTGTTAACATCGTAGGAGACAACTTGCATAGATTTATGTTCTGCTAATGTTCGTAAGGTGTTGCAAAGCAGTGAGGATAGATAATACCTTTGATGAGCCAAGAGCTGGAGCAGGGTGGGACCTGTGCCGAGAGTAGGAAGGATCCATAAGGGAGAAGCGGCACACAGCCAGCGTAGCTTCCCGGCTTCAGGAAAACCCTCGTCCTGCGAGAAGCAAACCCTTGGCCAGGAGCTGGGATACAGAGGGGGATGAGCAGCCTTAGCTCAGCTCTGATCCTTATCGGGTCCTTTACTGAATCAACCCCAAAAAGAACTATAAACCAGAAAGGAACGTAACATAAATGGGACTGAACTGCCACACAAATTGTCTCCAAGAAAGTATTTGGGTTTGATCCAAGGCTCAGCTGTCAGTGGTCATCTTTTCACTGTTTTTAACGGCCTTTGGATCTGATCACTGTATAACATATCTTGCCCATTTCTTGCCAACATAGAAAGCTATAAAAAAGCCAAGAGAAATCCACTGTTTTTAGACAACAATAGGTCAATAATGCTCACTGACTTCACAGCTGTTGTGGAGACTAGTAGTATTTTGAGTGCATTAAAAGACATAAACCATGTTTTAACCACAAAGTACTATTAGTAAAAATACTCAGACATCAGAAAGCATTTGCATTTGCATTACTCTAACCTCTTTCAGCTCAAACGTTAAGATTTCAACTTCCTTAGTATGTCAGATTCATACAGGAGTCATATATAGGTATATATGTGAATACACATGTGTAAAAATATACATATTACAAAAGAACTAAAATCCTAGCCAACTAGTCAAAGCTCTTTTGCATTAAAAGACAATGGCTTGATTTCCTCCTCAATTTGCACTGGTACAAATGCAGTTGCTAATCACCCATTCATTGAGTGAGCCCTGATTGCATATTGAATGCATCGCATTGCCTGTCCTGGGATACCCATGTCACATAAGTTTAGGTGCATGCGTGTGCGCCTCGGGGCAGGAAGGCATCCAGATGGGAGCAGAACTAAACAATGGTTTCATCTCCTGCCTCTTTTTCCTCTTTCACAGTGTTGGCACCACGACACAGCCTCACAGCTCTGTGCTCTGTCCCATATCAGGCTTGGGAAGATGGAGAAGAGCAGTCTGGGGTGCAGCAGGAACACAAGAAGGGTAATCACCCATCGCTGGGTCACTTCAGCTCATGAAGCTGTTGCCACAGACAAAGAGGCTCTGCGAGGGGGATATATGCTGTATGCGTTGGCTGATGTACACCTCAGACAGGTAAAACTAAAGGGTCACTAAGGGAAGCATTAACGAGCCCATCGCCCGCAGTAAGATGCCCTGCAAACCTTTGGCAGTGGGAGATCTCCAGGCTGGTAGGGCAGCAGATCTGGAGCACAGCACTACTGACTCGCTTGACCTGCAGTGCAAGAGCTCTGGTCACCACAGAAATGATGGACTAGCACCTTTTTTCAAAATACTTGGTCTGCAAAAAAAGCAAATTCTGATGTTAGTGTTCATTTTTTCTTAAGCGAGTCAAAATGAATCCCTGTATGGTTTGACTATGCAGTCGACTTTCACCCAGTATGCACCACTTCAGCTCATCCCACCTATCTTATTAACAGAATTAGTATAAAGATTTACACAATCTTTAGAAGACTTTCTGCCATAAACTTAATTTGCCTTCTGTGTCACTCATGGGAAATCAAGGACTGAGATAATCAATGAAGTTCACAGGAGTTCCTGAATCAAAAAAAAGTCTTGAGAGAACAGAGTTTCTGTGTCAGGATGCGCTTAGGTGTTAATTCAGGCAAATACATTATTTTCTTCAACTGCGCTAACCCACATGCTCGGTGATAATAACCTTCATGTTAGATTGCTTTGACCCATCACCACTGCTCAGGATTTGGAGAACGATAGATTACAGCCCTGGCTTTTTGCCACATCAAATAAAATGAAAAAGCAATTTATACAGCCTCTTGGAGGAAAATGACAGTGCTCAAAGGAAAGGTGCTCAAGATATAATTTAATTTAGGTGTGATGAGCTTCACACCTCTCTCCTGGGTAAATCAGTCAATGAAGTTTCCATCTCATCCATTAGATGGGTTAGACTTTGAAATTTTTTTTTAAAAACTCTTACAGAGTTACAGGCCAGGAGATAAGGTCAAAGATACTAATAAAAATGGTTAAAACAATATAACACCTAAAAAAATTGTGAGGTACCATCAGCCTGGGGCACATCCAGAGGGAATCTGTACCAGAGACCAGCCAAGATTTCCAAAGAGCTGAGAGGTGCTGTTGATGTAAGGGAGTTGAAGGTGGGCTCCTTCACCACCCCCAGGATCTGCTCCCCTTTTGCTGACTCTACTGGGCGCCACTTCATGCTTTCGTAGCCTTCATCAGCTTGGTGCAGCACTGTTTCACATAACCACAGGATCTGGAAGCAAATGTGCACAACAGGCATGTGGGGAACAAGCAGAGTTGTGTAAGAAGGTACCTAAAGCCAAGGTGGAGCAGTGACTATATATCTTGTATTCCTATATGATGCAAAGAGATTGCTGTCAGCTGCAGGCTTTTATATACTAAAGCACTTCTGGTCAGCACATGGACAGTGGCCAACTCTGTGAACAGGAGAAAGGACACAAAATGCATGGGGCAAAACAACAACAACCACCATTAACGTCTCCTTCTTCAGGGTTAGAGCAGTAGAATACAAATAAAATATATTTTGTTTGTATTTAGGTCTCCATCCACCATTCCTGCTTCCTCCTGCTGGCCCCTCCAACACGAATGCTGCCTCTCCTCAGCGTGAAGTTCACTATATACCTGTATCCTTACAGGGACCACTGTCTTAACAGGGGGGAGAAAAAAGCATCCCAGCAAAGCCCATTTGTGATTACTGCTGCTAGAGGAGGCCCATGTAAAATGTTTGCCCAGTTCATAAATCTTCCCCTGCAACAAAATACCTCGAGAGTGCAGAAGCAAAACAGCAATTTGACCCTGTCAAGATCCTCCGTGGCAGTAGGAGACAGTAAAACATGAGGTGCTACCTTGTTCTTCACCTCTCCCCATCTCCTCAGCCCACAGGGGACTCTGCAGCTTCCCTGTATCTTCGGATGTCGAGCTGAAGATAAGGTCTGCCTGGGCAGGATGAATAATTCATGGTAAGTGCTTAGTGCAAACATTTCTGTGCAGCTCTTGCATTGGGCATTAATCAATCAGCTCCCTGATCTCTAACTGCTACGTTGGCTGGGGTTTTCCCTCTTTGTATAAATGCAAGGCTGACGTCACTCTGGTCCCTGCTGCTTGTGTTTTTACAACTGGAATCAAAAGAAACCCAACCCGCTCAGTGCGAATGAACTTAAGAAGAGATAAGGAGGCAGCAAGGTTAGCTACAGTCAGCTTACGTGTGAAGGAGAGAAAGAAGAAAGTTTGGGGGCAAAAAAAGAGGGATGTTATCCAAATAGATTCAGGAAAAAGAGAGAAACTAAGAGAAAAGAGAGAAAAGGGAGTAGATAAAATGAGAAAGCACTTGTTAAAGTGAGGGAGAAGTGGTAACAACACCAAGGTACCAGGAGAGCCTAGGAAAGCAGCCTCCCTTAGCTAAAGATGCCATTTTGAGAAAGATGCTTGGAAAATCAGAAAGCCAGGAAGGATACGTAAGGCCTCTGCTGCAGAAGAATACTTGGGAAATTTGAGCATATGCTACCCAGTGACAAACATCCCTCAGCATGCAGTGAATTAACTGAGGAGCTCACTGTGCCCAGACGCTTAATTAACCAAACTCTGAACAAGCCGCTTAGGGTGGAAAATAGAGCAGAACCACCTAAACACGGCAGTAACTGACAAAGCATCTTGCTACGAGAAAGGGGCTGCCGAACGCCACGGGTCATTGCTGGGCTGGTGCCGCAGGCTCTTTGCTGTGGGTTGAAGGCAGCAGGACTGGCAGGTGAAAGGGGGAAGGTGCTGGGGTGGTTTCTGCCCAGGATACTCGACTGCCAGAGCCTTGAAGTAGAAAAGCTTGCGCCTGGTTTTGAAAGTGATAAAAGGCTTTCCAACACTCTGCGTGATCAGAGCCTGCGAGGTAAGTCTAGAGATTGCAGACTAACGTCACTTCGGGATGACACAGGTCAATAGCAAAGGTCTGAAAGCACCTTCCCACACCTCTGCCGGCACAAATGGGCTTTTCTCCTCATCTCTCTCGGCCTCCAGCGACTTCCAGTTGTATATTTCAGACAGCCTTTGCTCTATCAGCCCCTGGCAAGGGCCGAAGGTCGAGCAGTTCCTCTGTCTGGTCCATGCCATGCTGGGAAACCCAAACATAGTGAAGAAATAGGACTTGAAGACTCACAGCAAGCAAAAATTCATGTCCCCTGTTTGAATTTCAGGGTCATTATCTAACTGAATCAAATTGCAGTGCAGTTTAGTTAAGTAATTTATTTATTCACATGCACACAAAATAAGAAAGAAAACGCTACTGATATCCTGGGTTTCAGGAGGCTTGAGGTATTTGCCTGTTCTCCATCCCACTGCTTGGTGTTCAGTGCTTCAGCCATAAACTCAGCTACCCCCGTGCTCCAGGGAAGCGTTACATTCTCACAAACACAATTTTCTCCTATTCGTATTCTTAGGAATAACCTAAAATTCTAAAAAGCTGATTTGCCAAGTGTGCAGAGGGACAACAAGTGCCTGCCTAGGGGTTTGCAGCGTTCCTCAAAGACTCTGGTAATTTCCCAGGAGATAGTGACTAAACAAATTCAGCCTTTCATCTGCAGCCTCCAGTTAAACCACCTTCAAAGCGTAAATTTGGGAAAGCAGCCTGTAGTCTTATCTTCCTCGGTTTTCCACAGCCGGCTGAGCTACGCAGCGGAGCAAAGCCCTCTTTCAGAAGTACCTGTTCTAAACCAAGAACTTGGTTTCAAATCCTCCATATTTCTGCAAGGGAGGAGATTTTGACCATGTTGGCTTTGGAGTCGGGTCAACTTCTTGGAAGATTTGTCTTCAGCTTCCAGGCTTACCTACTCTTAACGCTACAATCTCTCTTAAGGAGTAACAAGGACAAAATTTGGGTCAAACCCTTAAGCTCCTAACTGAAAGTCATTTAGGAGCCCATAACAAATTCCTGGAGAAGATCTCTAATTTTTAAAGAATTTGAAAGAAAAACCTCACAGGCTAATTAAGCCTCCCCTCCTGAGCTCTCTGACTTCTAATTTTTATCAGTTCCCATGCTGGATTCCTCACTGTACATGTTAATGGTCTTCTCACAAAAGTGTAGTTAATTCTCTTGACACTCATTCCAAAGCATTATTTTTGAGTTAAACATACATACTACAATAAGGAGATGATCTAAGAAATGAAAAAAATAAAGGCAATCCAAAGAAAGCCTAGCCGATACAAGAGAATAGGGGAAAATATAAAAGTCGCATTGGTTTCCGATGCTGGCAGCGTGAATGCTGCTGTAGTGATTTACTGTCCTGCTGTACGGACCAAGGACACAGTTACATTCCTGGAGGTGAGCAACGCCGACAGCACAACCGTGAAAAATCTTGGCTCCTGTTCACAGGGTGAAGAAGGGATTCAGAGCGTCTCAATAAACCTAAGTCTGGTTTCTGACCAAATCGTTAGGAAATACTAAGTGGAACGCATTTGCCTTTCTCCACATGCCTCCCAGTGCCAAGGCTAGCGTGACGAGGCGGCCACCAACCGCGGCACTTTGCTTCTAGCAGGACAGCAAAGCCTTTTACCACCCTCACTGTTAATAGCACTGATTCAGCGTTCACACCGCCTGCGCAGACAGATCCCTTCTCCTGTTCTTGCCTCAGAGTCATTTGCATGGGCTTTTCAAGCATCAGCATCACTTATTTTTCATGCCCTCCTAATTTTGCTTTTACTTGAAAGGCTTGGCTGCTCTGTCAATCATGCTTTCATTCATGTGGTCCCGGTGAGGAAAACCTGCTGCATTTTAATAGGTTCAGGTAAATCTTCCAAAGCCTGAGGATTTTATCAACTTCTGCGCTTCATCTGCTCACTGATCTCATCTTTTCATCTCATCCTAGTCATTTGCTGGGAGGAGAACTCCAGCCTTCAAAACTCTCCTGCTCCCATCTTTCCCACAGCTGTGCCGCTCTCTCTGCTGTTTTCTCTAGTCTCATTCGGTTAGTGATATTGTTCACCTTGGATGTGTGCGCAAATCACAGCTTAATCTCAGCAGATAAAGGGAAGTTTGCCCGGCTCCCACCATCTCTGCCTCACACTTTTATCCAGGAGGAGGTTCAGAGAGGCGGTAATCGGAGCGCTCTCCCAAGCTGATTTTGCAGACTGAATCTGCTTTAATTATGCTGGCACATGAATTAAATATCACCCTTTCCCCCGAGCACATCCTGGGCTCTGTTTGCCAGCTGGGTGTGGGGAGCGAGCGCAGCCTATTACAGCCGTGACTCACATTCAGTTGCAACGGGAACCACCTCGTGCTCCTGCAAAACCTTGCACGCAACTTTCTTTTGCACACACAGTTATTAATGGGTTTGCACTTACATGGTGGAGCACACATACAGGCACACACAGGAACCAAGCCCTGGGAGCATAAGTAATGTATTCATACATACACGCATGTTGCGCTTTGTTTTTTAAACATACGTTCTTATAAATCAGTTGGTTTTTTCATGTGCTCTGAGGTGGGTTGATTCTAAGCGTAATCCTAAAACCTGACAAACATACTTCATACTTCTCAAACACATGCTCAGAGTATCACTGCATAAATCCCCCGGCAGCTCCCCCATGCCTTTATCTGGGACACTTGAGGAACAGGTAGAGGCAACAGGGTTTGCTCCAGAGACATAATATCCATAGGGAAGTAAGCTATAAACTGCAAATCAGAGGCTTTATCAATATAGAGGTGGATCATAGCATTAAATGGGATGAACTAAAAAACCTTGAGGAGCTGGGAAAAATTGAAGTGGAATGAAGCTCAATATTGCAGAAAGAGGGCTACGCGTTTGGGGATTACCAAAACATTTACTCCATTGGGGGGGCACAAGGTGAGTGTGTGTTGGGAGGTGGTAACGCAAAGCAAAAGAAGACAAGATTTTGGTAAGGGAGCTCTGCTGAACAACCATCAGCTCGTGGCTATGCAGGAGGGAAATTTCCTCCTAAATGGTAGTAGGAAAAAATATTTACAGTGGAGGTGGAGATGCCAATATCAGTGTACAAGCAATTGGTGGTATATTTACCATATAGCAGGGAGATTTCTGGGGTGTATTGCTTAGCTCTTACTGCTGCCATGAGCTTGTCTGCCCTATGAATTATCTCTCAGTGGAAAATTATGGGAAGGTTATGGAGCAGATCATCTTGAGTGCCATCACACAGCACATATGGGAAAACCAGGGGATGAGGCACAGTCAGCATGGGTTATGAAAGACAGGTCCTGCTTCAGTAACCTGGTCTCCTTCTATGACAAGGTGACCCACTTAGTGGATGAGGGAAAGGCTGTGGATGTTGTCTGCTTGGACTTCAGTAAAGCCTTTGATGCCATATCCACAGCATTCTCCTGGAGAAACTGGCTGCTCATGGCTTGGATGGGCGCACTCTTCGCTAGGTAAAAAACTGGCTGAATGGCCAGGCCCAAAGAGTTGTGGTGAATGGAGTTAAATCCAGCTGGCGGCCGGTCACGAATGGTGTTCCCCAGGGCTCAGTATTAGTGCCAGTTCTGTTTAATATCTTTATCAATGATCTGGATGAGGGAATCAAGTGCACCCTCAGTAAGTTCACAGGTGACACCAAGTTGAGCAGGAGTGTTGATCTGCTGGAGGGTAGGAAGGTTCTACAGAGGGATGGGGACAGGCTGGATCGATGGGCCGAGGCCAGCTGTGTGATTCAACAAGGCTCAGTGCTGGGTCCTGCACTTGGGTCACAACAACCCCATGCAACGCTGCAGGCTTGGGGAAGAGTGGCTAGAGAGCTGCCTGGCAGAAAAGGACCTGGGGGTGTTGGTCAACAGCCAGCTGAATAGGAGCCAGCAATGTGCCCAGGTGGCCACTTCCAAGCCCTCCTGGGCCAGCTAACTCACAGTGATCACCCCAACCTCTCCTAACAGGTGTTTATTCATACACAAATGTGAACATGGAAGCTCTCTTTAGAGTTTACACAGAAACAGACAGAAAAAAAAGGGGCGGGGGGAGCGGATTGTGCAACTTGATTTAATCCAGCCCAATCAAGACAAGACGTAAGTTTGGGGCGCTTGCAGCCAAAATGCTCTGAGGTACAGGGAAGGCACTGCCAATCCATACCAACACACCAGCTGAAGAAAGGCAGAGGCTTTCATCAACACTGACTGATTTTGGGGTCACTGGTCCTTTGAGTGGCCTTTGACTGTGACTCCTCACCTCCACGCACAGAGAAAGCTCATGGCCAAGACAAGGACAACCCTGTGTCCTACATCACCATCTGCCATCTACTGCCAGAATTTCCCCAAATTTCTCTTGCAACTAACATTTTATTCCTATGTATGTTTACCTCAAAGCAGCTTGGCATTATTCAAGCAAAGATCATTTTTAAAAGTTAGCAGAAGAAAGGTGGGCCCTCTGTTTTGCTCCCGAGGAGGGTATATTCTCAAAGACCTGTGAGCTAATTCATCTGGGGAATATGTGGAGCTGCTCTGCTTTGCTGCAGAAACACGGCTTCCTGGGGGATTTCCTTGCTAGGTTTTCTTAATATCACTTCTCAGCTGTCAGTTCTTTTCTCTACACATGCCCTTCTCCAGATTAACTTTTGGGCAGGTGAAGTCCCCAGCCAGATAATTTTGTGGTGAAATCACTGTGTGTTGCAGGCTTCTATAGATCCCAGCGAGAGCAATGCGTGTGTACAGCCTATCACTCATGGAAAAGTGAGACAGAATTAAGAAAAATCACCACAGAAAAATGAGACCCAATTAGCCAAAATTCACAGTAACAATCTATCACAAGTATATCACAAGGGACAGAGTTTCACATTTGAAAGGGCTTTTCAATCCATATCTGAAGGGTAGTATATAAATGCTACAGGTTATTTAAGTTGGCCTTTCAAGTAGTATAAATTGGCGAGTCAGCCCCAATATTAATCATGAGATAAATGTTAAGTCAACCCGAGTTCTTTTTGTTGGGTTTTTGAGCCTGCAGGGTCACACTTGTGACCATTTTTCTTTAGTCATGAGAAGTACAGAAAAAAAAAAAAAAAGCAGCTTTTTTGATGAAAGCTGATATTCGCACAGAACTGAAGAATTCCCGATGCTGGGATGTTCTGTAACCCTCAGCACCATGAGACATGCAGCAGGAGCTCACAACACCAAAACCACTACAAGGCTGTGTCTCCACTCGCAGGCAAAGCCCTCTCACCTTGGACTGCTTCTTCCAGAAATGCTCTTCTGCAAGATCTCACACCATTCCCTTTGAATGCTCACTAGTCAACCTTAGGTTTGTGTGGTATACCATGATAACCAAACACAACAATTTTTTTTTTCTCCCCAGAAAGCAGCTTTTTAACAAGAGCATAATAAATTATTTACAAGATATAACAAAGCAAATTCTTTCTTAGAGACATACTCAAACATACAGAAAAGGAACTCTTTGAGCATAGCCAGTGTTATTATGAATCATCCTTCTCTCCAGCCATTTAATTACTCCAGGATTAGGAGTGCATAAGCGATGGTCTGCACTTTTATTAATGAAAACATCCATTATTATTCTTTTACGTGGAGCACCTGGAGGCCTTCTGCAGCTGAGCCCTGTCTGCCTGCACCCAGGCTTAGGAAAAATATGCCCTCAAACACCTTTGGATTGTGACAGATTCGACTGCTAGTGATCCTTATCTAATCATAAAGCAACTGTGAAATACTATACATTTTTTTAAAAAGTTAAGTCCTGCAGGAAACTGGCTTTGGGCATATTTGAGTGATTGGGGTGAACATGTCTTGCTGAGAAACAGCACTTTGAAGTTGCTCCCAACTGGATAATGAATGATTAAAAGAACAAATGAGTTAAGCCAAGTAAAATAAATGGGCGTGCCCACAGCACCCTTGATCTCTGGAGCACGCTGGCTTCATGAGACTGTTTCAAATGGGAGGAAGCATCTCCATGCAAAGGAGCGCTGTATACCAGATCTGCACAGCACCTGACTGCTGACAGTGCTCAAAAAAGCCCATGTCAGCTTGCAGCCAAAATGCTGTGCTGCCTGACAAACTCAATGGCAGAGGGATGACACGCATCAGATATGTAGCCCTACGTTAGGAGATGCATCGTGTTCGGGTAGGAAAAAAAGGCATCTAAAGACTCATCTCAGCCTCGTGGGTGCTACGTGGGAAGTATCACGACATCTGGTACCTAAGCGCTTGCCTAATGGAAGAAAGGTTTAGCCCAAGCCCTTCTCCTGTCCCTCAACAGTAAGACATGCCTTTCCAGGTGCTGCAGAGCAGCAAACAGGCATGTTCTCTCGTCCCTAATTTAACCACTCCGTTAATTCTCATCTCCCTTGCAAGTCAATCACCAATGTGGTAATTGCTGTTGCGTCCTTTTTCCAGGCGGTGCATCGCGCACCCAGCTCTGTGCCTGCATGACGGCAGTGCTGGGAAGGCTTCTGGGCTTCTTCCACCCCACACAGGTAGGGCAAATCCATAGCTTATTCCCCTTGGAGAAATAAGGGAAGGGATTTCCGCTTGGGAAAACCTCTCTAAGTTACACAGACCCTGATGGGGCAATCTGTGCAGCACCCTGACTAGATAATTAATTACACGAGAGAAAACACACACTGCCCAGACATATGGGCTTTTCCTTTTTAAAATCAAGGGGATTGCAGTAAAAAAACCAAATCAAAACAACAACAACAAAAAAAACCCCACAAACCTGAGGACAGAAATGGCAAATAATGCCTGCTGAGCCTCTCTGAGCTGTGTGGATGACACCCAGGAGCCAAGAGATTCCCGAGTCACCTGCAGAAATGCCACTTGAGAAAAAAGCAAAGACAGGAACTGAAAGCAAAGATGTTTAGCCCAAGAGGAATTAGATGCAAGCTACAGGCACTCCAATCTGAAAAGCATCTCTTGAAAAAGGATACCAGTGGCTAAATCCTCTATTTTCAATCTGACATCCCAACTTCCATGTGAGAGCATGTCCAGAAAAAAAAAACCACATTGAACTTAGAGCCACGGAAGAGCCGCAAAAGCCCATGACATCCATTTTTTAGCTCTGGACGTTACTGCGCGACTGTGAGCAGCAGCAGGGGAGGTATAAGGAGATGGCATAATGCTTGTTTGCAGAACTTTTATTGCTAATTGACATTTCTGCAGAGGTCCCCAGACAGTCACAGGCAGCGCTGGTTGGCCAGGCCATGGGAAGCAGTCTAACACCGCGTCCTGCACGGTACCCAAATGGGGGCCATATTTCTGACAGAGACTCCAGCAAAGTAGTAATGGGTATAAACATGCCTAAATGTGCTAAATCGGAGCAAAAGCACTTGCGGCCAATCTTTGTTCAAACAATACGATTGTCTTACAAATTGCGTACTTCCTTTAATTTCCGCATTTGTTGTGAGCTGATTGTCCCTCAGGGACTATCGAAGCGTCTCATTTAAGAAATATCAACATATACAAAGGAAAGCTTTCCTTTCAACCGGCAAGAATGGCTTCATAAGCTCACGAAGGGCTTTTTCTTGTTTTGTTATTCTCTGCGTTTAGCTCATCCATCTAGGGAAGTAACAAGGTGTGAAGCTAAACTTTGCGATCACAGAGGAATGTTGCTAATGATTTCCCTCTCAACTGCTTGCTCAGCTTTACCTTTGCTAGAAAGGATTACCTGTTGCTGACAAAAGGTGTCATCTCCACTCAGATTAATTGCACTCACATTAATTACTGGCATGGACCAAGGCTGACTACGTGTAACATTATTTCAACACATTAAATCTAACAAGCTTTAAGTCAAGCTTGCTGTAATGGGACAGCACATGGCTCTTCCAGTTAGATATAGAATTGCTGACCCTGTTATTCACAACCAAATAATCCTTTTAGTGTGACTCGAACCATGATGGTCTGGTTTTAAAGCCTTTTCTCTCTCATTACTTCTTCTCCCTTTATGTCTGCTTTTCCTCCCCTCCATCATGGTACATCATGGCACGTTGCCCCGAGCTTTATTAGGTGACTTGTGGCAGCCCATTTCCCAGCTAAGAGCCCTGCAGGAGCAACGCTCTACTCTGCTGAAATTGCATCCCCTAAAATACGCTGCTTTCAGGATTATATTTCCCCACAGTACAGAGCGAGTGCCTCAGACTCTATAAAACATCGTAGCACCGCTGACTTTGACTGAGCCCCAGCAGCAGGCGCCGGTTGAGGATCTGAGGCAGCCTCGACAGCCCTGCTGAAGATTTTGCCGATGCAATAAGGAAAACAAACCCATCCAGCTACCAAAGTGTCCAAGCAAATTCGTGTATGCTGTGCTGGTTGCAGCCTTCACCCGACACACACAACCCTTAGGGAGGATGAGCCGGCGCCACGCCAAGAGGGAGGCAACCACAATTTGGTCTCCGAGGTTTCCTAACGCTGGAGTTGGGGTTAGTGCTAGCCGCACCATCGGTAAATTTTTACTTGTTTCAGCACCTGCTTAATTAGCTATGAAAGAACATGACAAGTGGAGATAAGAAATCTAAGAGAACCTGTACCTTAAACATTTCACTCTATCCGTAGCCAAACTTGACACTGCAGAGATGTTGCAAGAGTTCATATGCCACCAGCCCAAGGGAGCGTGCCGAGCCAAAGCCTGCGGGAGATACCCCCCTTCCCAGCAAGGCTCAACCCAGAGATCAGAGGAGCAGAGACAAGGAATCTGCTTTCCTCGCCTCCAGCAGCACTCTGCTTTGAGAGGCACAGCACCACTGAGCCTGGCCAAAGCTCTTTGCAGGCTTTAGCCAGCAGTCCTGAACCTAAGAGCAATGCTCACAGAGGGGTTTGAAAGGACTTTTTCCACGAGAGCTGAGTTCCATGCTTGGTAAGACAAAACCAAGAGCTGAGTTCACAGCAGGCAGAATATCTTGCCAACAGGGAGCTTGTAAACTTAAATGATCTCTCATATAGCCACAGTGCAAGACATGGGGATTAGACCAAACAGCTTGGCATTTTCTCTCCTCATCTTTTTCTGTCTTAATGACCCATTAACTTGCAGTGCCAAAAGTACGGCTGGCCTTTGTCAGACACTGGCCACGTCCAGGCCAGCCTCACCATCAGGTGCTGAGCACAACACAACCGTGCTGCTGCTCTGCAGAGCCACAGACTCCAAACACAACCACAGGGCGCTCACACTCGTAGTTCTGAGCAACACCCATCCAGACACACAGCTCATCCTCTCCTTGGACCAGTCCTGGAGACTGGTTAATAAATCAAAGAGCCAAGCTTGTCATCTTTAGGCAGGGCTTACCAAGGCAAAACTCTCTTACAGGCATTCCTCCGAACATACCGTACGTGCTGAAAGGTCTGGGGCATCTCGCAAGTACAGCCCAGCCCAAGCCCCCAGGAGAAGACATCCGTGGGGCTGAAGGAAGCCAGCAGGATCTGCTCCATACCCTCCATGATCCCAAACAAGCCTCTTCCCTTGGGCTGCCACCAGGAGCCCAAAAAACCCAAACCCCACAACACCCAACCCAGCATAACTCAGCTGCTTCGTTATGTCCATGTAGCCCCATTACGAAGGGTTTTGTGAATATGCTGGTAAGCAGCAAGGTTAAATTAGTTCAGTTCATACATATTTAAGTACCATGACCTGCATTATCAAGCTCAGGCTCAAAATATTTGTAATGGCACAATTAGCCTCAGGCACATTATCTCACTAGTATCAGCAACTGTATGTATTTATTTACAAATGACACAGGAGGGAATTAAATGTTGCCTTTGCTGTTGTCAAGGAAACAATCTACTTCTAAATTTTTAATTTTTTAATTTAAAATGTTGTACTCTAAGCAGGGATAGTCATTAAAATTGTATGAGGAAAAGGGGTGGAAAAAAACCCTGGTGTATCTACCTATGGTGGAATTGATGTACACTGTAATTACAGCAGGTTATGGAGGGAAAAAATGTAGCTTTCATGTGAGACCATGATTATGAATGTTTCTGCACATTAGTTATGATTATTGTTGCTTAAGAAGGAGAAAATAATTTATTCTGCATGTATAAATCCTTGGCAAAAATTGCAGGTTGGAATACATAATTTACCTTGTGTACTGCAATTTTTATGTAAATACTAGGATCATCACCATAAAAATGGTTGCTCAGTAGAGACAGATTTATAATGATATAAACGGTAATTTGTGTAGTCGAATTTAATAACTAATATCCTAATTTAGTACTTTCACAGAATTGGTGGTACTGGGAAGGAATGTGCTCTCCTTGAGCAAATACCTTCTAAAGCCTCCACGGTAGAGATGGACTATCAGATCTGTCGGGTAAATTGCTGCGATATCTTGTCAAGGCATTTCTGTAGAAGAAAAACCAGGCGACGGTTATAGGAAAACAGCATATTTTGAATAACGTAAGGCGAGACTGCCAGTCTCCAGCCTTACGGACCTTAGAATTACTTGTAATCAGTGTTTCACCCAGGAAGAAACAATGCATGTAAATCTTTTTTTGAGCCCACTCCTCCAAAAACCTGAATGCCTGAAGATTTACCATCCTCTGCAAACCCATACTTACTCCCCCATTCCCTACCCTCCCCTGCCCATCTCCCTGTTACATCACATTCATATTTTGCTTTTTAAACTACTGTTATTTGTGTGGCCAGAAAACGATGCTGTATTCCCAGTCTGTACCCGAGTGGGGGGAACGAGCCAAATCGCTGTGCGGAGCTGCGAGCAGGGGCAGACAGCGCTCGTCCCGGGGCTGCCTGCACCCTCGGGGTTCTCCTCACCGTCTGGCCATGGCTCTCGCTCCCACTCCATGCACTGTTGGGAGGGAGCATTTGGTGATAGAGTCAGATGGAAAGCTCATTTTTTTGCTCCCTGGCCTATTTATGTTACCTGAGCTAATAGCTGGCGAGGAGGGGCTCTCTGGGGTACCCCGTGCGTCTGCAGAAATCCTGGCTTTGACTTCCCAAACATGCAAACCATCTGTCAACAACAGCTCCAGCGCTGGGAGCAGGGGCGGTGGGATGCCTTGGAGCCCTCCTCCGCTCTCGTGTCCTGGCGTGGCCCTCTGGAGCGCCCACGTGCCCTTACGGAGAGCAGCGCCTGCGCTCGTCCTGGTGGTCCCACGTACACGTGGTCACACAGCTGGACTGGCTGTTGGGAGAAAATGTGCCTGGAGCTGGGAGATTTGCAGGACAGCTCGGCCAAATCCAATAGCCCTCCTGCAGGCAATCACTCCAGACCAGTCTGCCCAGTCCACTCCAGCCCCCGTGGTGTCACGGGTACTACACACACCATCCCACCACAGCTGCACTGAGATTAGAAACCCTGAGGAATTTTTTTATAATTAACAGTTGGTTTTGCCCCAAGGCCTGTTAACATGGGATGCATCTCTCTCTAATTACTGCTGGTTTCCACTCCCAGGCCCTTTATTCGTTTTCCTTTACAGCCTTGAAGTTGTTTGGTTTTCTCCCAAGTCTATCCCCAAATAAAAGACCTAATAGCACCAGTTCTTGGACATTTTTGTGGTGGGGTTAGTAAGTCACAGTGCTAGCTGTGATTCTGTAGATTAAAGCTGAGGACATTAAATAGTGGCTAATGGGTTAACCCCTCGGTGTCAATAGGTTCCCAGCTTCAGTGACTTCCATTTGATAGAGTTGGAAAATCCTTGACATTTTGCACCAAGGGGTTAATTTGAAAAGGGATGAGAGTTCAGTTTCAGTTACAAGCTTAGGTTTAATAATAAGGGAATGAAAAATTTAGGTTACCTGGAGACCAACCAGAGTGTAAAATTGTCCTTGAAGGTGCATTTCTATGTGAAGGTGAAAACAGGGGGGTTTGAACATCATAAAACTGAAAGAACAGAGAGGAAATACAAAAACAAATGGGTACTTCAGCTTGCTTTTTTATTTTGTTCCACATCCCTGGCAATATCTAAGGGGACAGTAAACAAATTACACCAAGGGAGTGAAAAAGGATCAACACAATATGTGCGTTTAATTTCCAAAACAACGGCAACTGAAACGTGATTTACTTTAAAAAGGGCTTGGGCAAAGGAACCAGAGGAACTGAACATCGTTGGAAACCCAGAGAGAAACCACAGAGCAGCTCCTTCACTGCGACTTGTGGGAAGTCGTAGGAAGTAATCCATGAGTCCTGAGCTTTGTCAGGCAGGTTAACCTGGGGAATGGGTGTTAGACTTAGCTCTTGAGGTGCCCCAGTGGCACCAGCATCTTTCTTGGTCCCCTTCTGCCTCTACCCTCCTGCCACCACTACTTTCTTGCATTTTGAATGGGCACCTACCACAGGAAGAAAAGTTTCCACCTGAACAGTGAATATTGGCCAAAGTGCAGACAAATCACAGGCTCACAAAACAAATTAGTTATTGTAAGTTCAGCATATCTCCAAGGAGAGAGATACTGACCACAAAATTTTCAGCAGAGAGCTCTGGGAAGCCTCAATAACCACAGCCCAACCCCTCTTACATGGATAATAAATCACTCAACCCAAGAAGGTCCTGTTCTCACTGATTTTCCAGGATATCATCTAGGCAGTCTCACTTACCAGCCTTGTCAAATTCTTGCTGGAAAGCTATTACAACAGCCTTCGTAACAGTATAGTGAATATTATTATATGCCTTCTGTCCTGCAAAGCGCAGGATGCCAGATGGGCGTTAATAAAGCAGCCAAACTTGCCCTGTAAAATCTGATCCTGCATGTAAAGGCCAGACTACTCGGTACGACTTTCAAATGCCACCCTTAATTTAGTGCGCTGAATGAAATGCATGTTGCCAATACAGCCTAACAGAGTCCCCGTCAGGACTGGGAAGCCTGCAGCATTTCTCACTGACACACTAAAACCTTGCTCCACTGCTACGGGAGAACGGGGGAAGCGAAATCCTCTTGCATATGAGAGAAGCTGTGCTGAAGGAGGCTCTCATTTGCTTCACATTTGAGCAATTCTGGTTCCATGCAGTAGATAATGCTATGCAAATGTTATTGTTACTGCAGATTAAGAAATTAGTGATACATGTTTTTAGAACAAGCACTTGGTTTGGTTTTGTTTGTTTTTTTTTAATTTTCTTGCAATTTTTTGGGCATACTTGCATTCTCCGTTGCCTTTCCTAACGACACCCAGTGCTACTCACACAACAGATAAAGCCAAAGTCTGGCATGTAATTAAGATGTTAAGAGGTAACTTCATCTGGACACATAAACCTGAGCACCTGCCTATGAAAGCAGGTGCCAGAATCAATACGCTCGGGCAGCTTGGAAGCTTGTCCAAGAGTCTGATTTCACATGCTGGTGAGCAACCTTTTCATGTCAGAGCACAGAGGGCGTCCGCCATACCTTCTGGAAGCGCTTGCTTTCCAGAACTGGCAATTTCTTTTATCCACACTGCACTAATGAACACTTCCAAGCTTAAAACTGGACAGATTTGAATACAGGGCAAACTGAGATAAGTATCTAATTGCTCACACAGTCTTACGCTACCCTTTCAGAGGGCTATATTGCCCCTACATTGTCCAGCACTCCTCCCTTGTTGCTCAGATACTAAAATCATGAGAATTAGAGATGGTTATGGATGGAAATGTGCCACAACTTGTCTTTTCAGTAGTAGTACATTACCTTGTCTCCTGTTGAACTCCCTGAGAACAACAGCTGATTTGATACACAGATGGTTTCAGTTTCCATAGAACAGTTCTTGAAGCTCTCGTTATTAGTGGGCTCATCTGCACTATGAAAAGGAACTATTTCCAACCCATGCATCTCCTAGCTATCCATGTTCAGGAATAAAAGACAACTGTGATGCAGAAGTCCTGAAAACACACTGAGATTTCCCAGGTCACATCATCATCTCCCCCCTGCCATTTTTGAGATTCTGATTTCTGATGTAATTCACAATACCAAAAAGCAAGAACATTGATTTTTGCAGAAGGTGACTAAAACCTGGTTTCAATCAGTGATCTCTGATCCGTATCTTAAGGAAACGGAAAAACAGATTACTACAGAGGCAACCCATCTCAACGTAACATCAGAACAGGTTAACGTGGAGAAAATACACTGTTGGGCAAGGATGGTGACAAAAGGCAGAGTCCCACAAAGACCTCCTGACCTAAACAAGGAGGTATCATTAAGTAGAAGGCTCCCTCTCCTCTAACACATTGTTTGAAGAAAGGCTCATGTCAAATGTTAATTACAATGATAAAGAATACAGGAATGATCATGAAAAAGTACAATAATGCCCCAAAAAGCTGTAGCATGTGAGACCTTTGAAGGCTCAGAAGTTCAAAATATGTAAAAAAGATCAAAAACTCCTGTTCCACTTTGCCAGATCAGAGGATGATGACATAACTACCTCTTTTCAAATAACAAAGGGGTTTCTTTTTCTTCTATTTTCCCCAGCACATTCTTCTAAACCATCTGTAAAACAAGAAAACAGAAAGGAAATAATCGAAAACTTACAAAGAATGAAAACAAGCCATTCAGACAAAACTGTTATGAGAAGATAGAAGAAGCTATCAAAAGAAACCGAGAAGGACTTTGAAAAAGTCTGTAGACTTTTTTCTTAGAACCATTTCTTTTTCTAACACCGATTTCTTAAAAACAACAAAAATGCTGCCAAAACTCTCTGTGAGTGCACAAGCTGTGCTACGGGGAGCTGACACTTTGGCTGTCAGCATGACATCGGAGAAAAATGTCAGTGTTTATAAAGAAAATAAAATTATAAAGAAGAAAATAGAAACAGGGCTTCCCATGCTGCCGCTAGCAGTTTTTTTGCTGAGACACAAGGCTAAAGCCTCTAGTCCAAAATCGTGCCTCCGTTTTATCAAACATTAATGTGATCCCTTAATAAGGCTTCCCCACACACCCACTCCTTTTAAAACTGTTTTAAAACTCAATCTCGAGAAGACAAAAGAAAAATATCTTTTGTGATCTGGTATTCTTGTCCAGTTGGACAAGCTCTGTCACTGATTTAACCGCAGCAGACAGGATGGCATCATGGAAGTCTACACATTTCCCACAAGAAAGCATATGCAGGTCACAGCTCCCTTTCCCTACCTGTTTTGGTTTTGGGTTTCTGATCAACTTTGTTGTTACTGCTTTGACAAAAGTGCATCCACAATAGCATTCTGGCCTGCAATCAAACACTCTCTTAAAATAATAAAACAACAAAAAAGTGGCACGATCCAGTGTATTAAAAATTCACTTCATAGGTCTGCCAAGAAATTATGTCTGGATTTCAACCCTTTAACTGGATCTCAGGGCCTATGGAACTTAGTAGATCTTAACTGCTCATGAAGACTTTCCTGCAAAGGAACATCTTGTATCTCCCATGATGAGGTTAGAAGCCAACAAATTTTTGCTCTTCAGCTTTTCAAACGTATTTTTTTTTCCAGGATCTAATGAAACACAGAGAAAACAAACCTGGGGTGGACATAAGAATCTTGCTAAGTCAAAAATAATTAATTTCTTCCAATTTTGGGGCTTCAGTGAGCTGGCAGCATATAGAATTTCAAGCTTTATCCCAGTCTAGTACAAATGTATTTCTTATTCTCGTATACAGGATAGGTTGCATGGACAGTAAATAGGAAATTCTGCAATAACTTTTAAAGGATCACTGATTAAACTGGAAAGATTGGGTCTGATTGTCTGAAGCAACACATTTAGTGTCCCACTTTTTTTTTTTTTTTTTTAAATTTACATATTGCAGTTCCTCATTTTATCTGCAACAGCTGCAAAGACTTGAAGTAACCAGCCAAGCTCTACACAGGCTGTATTTTCCCCCTCACATTTTTAGGGCAATTCTGAAGACCCTCATCTCTAACATCATCTCCAACAGCGACAGCTGAGCATCGGTTTTAGGACTGACCCTGCAGGCTCTCGGGACAGGGCAGCTTGTGGAGCAAGGGGACTGCCAGGAGCCATTTAGTGCAGGCCTTTGGGGGCTGCTCTACCTCTTTCCTATGCAAAGCAGCATATTCAGAGGAAAAGCACTTCCAGTTAAAGGAGTGAGGGGTCAAGACCAACAAGGGGGCTTTGCCCAGAAGTTTTTTACAAGTTATCGTGCAGAAAAATAGCCCAGTGCCATCTCCAGTGTGCCTTTTGGCCTTTTTTGTGCATCTTTATTGATGAAAAATTGCTGTAGGGTCAGCAAGGATATGAGCCAAGTGGTTTGGTGACTTAAATGGAAGCACAACTTCAGTTACATGGGTAGGAATGACGGCCCCCGTTCAGTAAAGCACTTAAATACACACTTTCCTTGAAATATAAATAGTCCTGATAGAGAAGTTAAGGTTTTGCTTAAGGACTTTGTTGATGCGAAGCCCACAAGCCCAATTACAGAGGAACTTTGAAAAGAAAACTATATGAGCCCTGGAGATGACTTTCACAATGTTTCTGAAAGTGCCAATATTTTAAAAATAAAATTCGTGGAGAATTTTAGAGCCTGGGGATATCTTTGCAAAAATGCAGTTTGACTATCTTGAAAACGGCTAATAATTTTGACATGCATCTCAGCTTCTATTGAAAACTTCTTATGAAGTCTGGGTTTAAAGACTGTACGTTATAAAGAGCCATCATATTTTTACTGATGAAATTATTAAAGGATGCCTCTTAGCCTAGCCTGAACTTGCAGTCATTGATTAAACTCTGGGTACCACTGAAGAATAGACAAGAAGGTGGGAAAAGCTGGTAGCCTGGGGTTGTGGTCCTAATTGCATGCTTACACTTGCATTTCTATAGCTTTTAATTTGATCACATTTTAAATGGAGTGATTAATCGGCCTTTACTTGTTATTTGCAACGTACACATTTCATTTAACACTGCAGGCCAGATAAACTAGCCACCATAAATTAGCCACCTTATTGGCAGGTTATACCACCTGGAGGATCTGGTCCTCCCTGAATTAATTTGTACTGTAGACAGGAACCAAGTACAAGCCTTCTTGTAAATTCATGTGAAAAATGCGAATATTCATATTTTTCTCTCAACTTAACTCTCTGTCTAGTTGTGTTTTTCTTAAACAGGTTCTCTAAATCCAAAGTGACACGAAGCATGGGACTTACCTCTGGGAGTCCTGCGTGTTCAACCCTTCTCACAGACTAGCATTTGCCATGTGGCACAACGGAGTTTCGCTCATCAGGCTCTGCACTGTTTGCTGTTGGAAAGCACTTGGCACCACTAGAATTTTTTTCAGGTAGGACATCTGCAGAAACTTGGTTTGTGCAGCAGATAAAGCAGCTTGCCATTTCTTGGCCTGCTGCATCCTTTCATGGAAGTGGCACTCAGGAAATCATGCTCTGCAGTTATGTAAAATTCATTTTTTAAAACTCTTCAGCATTAATTCTTTATCATATTACATTGCAATGAGGCAGGAGGGGGAACAGGCCAAGGGAGAAGGAGAGACAGAAAAGATCTTCTGGTTTTGAAGTGAGATTTAGGGTCAAAGTTCCCAGGCCATTATGAAAACCAGCAATTACCACGCCCAGTTTCTGCCTCTGAAGCATTCATATGGGCCGCAAGGGTAAATACAGCCAAGTGAAGTTACCGATCTTCCATTAGGTTTGATTGGAATGCTTAAGTTAAAAACCTGGCTCCCAATTGAAGGTATTAAGATGCCTAAGTCAGACACAAGTCAGGTACAGTCAGACATATCCAAAGACATTAAAGTCTACCCTGCTAATAATAGTGCTGGTTTAGAAATTTTACCCTAACTTTTGTTTTCACTGAAATGAATCAAAATAATAAAAATACTCTCAAAATTTAATGATCTATTCTAAGAATTTTTTTCTTTTTTCTTTTTTTTTTTTCATTAGAAATGCTTATTATAGCAGGCTAGGCTTAGTAATGGAACCCAATTATCTTTATACATCATACTAAATGTAAAACATTACTGTTCCTATAATTTAGGTCATGAAATAAAAATGTCACCAGTGTTGTTACTTTAGGTTTTAATATTCATTTTCTACAACATGAAATAGTTTGATTACCAAGACCTACTGGTGGTCAATGATGGCAACTCACAAATAATGCTTCACACTCTTAACAAATGGCACACAAAACTTACCTTTCATTAAGCGTTTTAATAATTGGAAGTTGTTCGAGCCTGATTTTTATACAGCCAATTATACATTAACATGTACACATCGTCAATTCCAGTCACAGTGTATATATATTTTTGGATCCGCAGCAATATA
The DNA here is from genome assembly GCA_020745775.1 of Theristicus caerulescens. Classification (NCBI taxonomy): domain Eukaryota; kingdom Metazoa; phylum Chordata; class Aves; order Pelecaniformes; family Threskiornithidae; genus Theristicus; species Theristicus caerulescens. The sequence goes on along the minus strand of CM036561.1, from coordinate 119,402,250 downwards.
AAATGAGTTCTACCTGTATATACATGTGCAAGTCTGAATGAGTCCTGAGCAGTTTTAAAGTACTATTAGTCAAATCCTGTAGATTTTAACCGATGCAAATAAAACTCAGGTTTTACAGTGTTACGCTATTGTGAAGAAGCTATTCTTCAAAAAAAGAAATATAGCACTTTGCATTAGCTTTATGCATAGCTATGAGCTCTGTACAGTGCACAGTATCCACTTACAGTCTGGGTAATTAGAAAATCTGAAAAGATGCTGACCGCATTCTTCGGTTACTATTGCTTCCTCTGCTTCTTAATTAATGGCAAGTGATTCGTTCTGCTTCAAAACAATCAAGTGTGGAAGACTTATACAGGGTTTAAATTATATTCTTTCTGCTGCATATATTTTTGTAAACATTCAAGTTACCCAGGACCTTTAATTCTTCTGAGGAAAACTATACAATTATACAGTCAAATAGTTAAAATGTGTGTCTGGGAGGGGGAAAAAAAAGAAATAACATTGGAGTACGAGCATTACCTTAAACACCACAGTATGCTATAAGGAAACAAGAGAGGAAGCGTTCTTTAAGGAACAGCTTGGACAGAAACCGAAAGGCTGCTCAGAAACCCTCTGTCAGCATGACACACCGCCACGGTAAACACGAGATGCTCTCGCACCACCAGAACAAATTGTCTGAGCAAATGGGAAGGAAGCACTCCCGCTAAGGAGAGGATCCAAACACAGCACGAGAGTCGGAATCTTTGTACAGTATTAACAGAGCAACTTACACAAAAATGTCTGTATACCCCATGCCAGGAAAATGCAGGCACTAATATGAGAACTGGTAAAGGCCAAAGGCTAGTGCTGGGGCGTAGCTGTCTTTAACTGGAGTTGTTTTGATGCAACTTCCCAGGTATGGAGGAAAGTACCTTTTTTCCTTCCCCCCATTTCTCTCGCACCGCAAAAGTGAAGGCACCGCTCCGACTATGCTCCTTCGGCAGAAGAGTCCTGGCCCAAAAGTTAGCTGGTCCCGTGGCTGCTATAGTCAAAAACGCCTTTCCTGAAGAAGGGCGAGAATTCGCAGATGGTGTGTTTTGACAGAGTTAGCCCCACTTTATCAATGTGCAGCGGAGATGATGGAGATTTCAGCATTGCAGAGAAAAAGCTCCTGAGGTATTTCTGTGGAAAAAAGATGCAAAGTGTCATAAGGTTTACTTGATCAAATTGATTACGACCACTTTGAAGAATTAAATGAACAGTGGTATAAAAAAAAGAAACAAGATCTCCACGGACTCTGAAAAGTCCTTTTAATAACCATCAGCATTTAAATCCATCCATAAAACATGTCTACTGGAATGTCTGTATTAAGCTCAGGAAAAGCAGAAAAGAAGTATTTTCCACTTTCTTCTCCTGCCAAGCTTAGTAACTGTTTGATTCTGCACTTCTGTGATGCTTTCTGCTTTATTCTGTAGGCATGTAATGCTTTCTGCTAATCATGACCTGCTAATACTGCCGTCTAGCATTACCAAACACTATAGCAGGTGCAAACCTCCAATCCATTCTGCAGGAATTTCACTACATATGGACACAAAAGGCCTTCAGAAATCTTTCCCTCATCAAGTCTCCACAATCCTTGCACCGAAAAGGATTTGTTTTGATCAAGGCCATCTGCACAAAGATAGCATGACTTCCATATTATTTCAGAACCCACCAGCATCTTTTCACTGAGCTGCCCTCTAAATTTCATGTTTTTTGAAGTCTTACACATAAGAAACATTCTCCTTCCCCAAAATTAACATTCACCAACCACTGTGTGACTCACATCCATTTGTACCTAGAGAAATTGTGACAGATGTACATTAACACAAAGTTAGTTTTCACAAACCTGGCGGGGTTTCCTTCACATATGGGTTGAATTATTGCAATCATTTAGCATGATTTAATAAGTCGTATTTATAACTTTTGAATGAAACATAGTAGGTAAAACGTTGATCAGGCAGGTGCTAAAAAAGTACCCATTGTCACCCAAATAGTTGTAAGGCAAATCTCATATGGAGCACAGGGATAAGCTCCTTTGCTACAGAGTGACCACAGAAAAAAATAACCTGAGAAATCATTCACTAATCTTGGATTCAGTGGGAAATATATCTGTAAGACAGAACAGCACAATCTCCTCTGAAGAACACAAGGTTTAGTTATTTGAAAGTAGCAGCTTTTGGGTCATGGGAAGTGGTTCGTTCAGGAAACAGTCCTAATTATTCACCCTCTTCTCAAGGAGAATTCCTCCATGCTATAACAACCTGTTATCTATTTAAGTGTCTTGGAAACCGGCTGTATTAATATCACAGAAAGCAGGATAACAAAAAAACAAAAACCAAAAAAGCAGCTGGCACATAAGCTATTCTCTTGGCAGGATTGGTGAATTTTCCTTTTTATTCAGATCTCCCACAGGTTGTATTAATGTTCATGGAAAAAGAATTTCATTACAAAAATGCCTTCAAGATGAATTCCAACAGACTAAGAGGTAATTTAAAGTGAGCAACAGATGTCATATCAACATTTGTCATAATTAGTTCACAAAGTAGGGCCCTTTAAAAAAAAGTCCCAATCCAGTAATGCCTGAAGGATGAATATGGCAGAAAATCAAATGTAAAACATGGCATCCTGTTAAGAGTTTTAGCACCGTGCTGAAAAGTTACTGCAGTAATTCCAGTTTATGGCTACCAAAGGCTCAAAGGTACCACAATATCTCGCCGGAGACGTTACAAGACCTATTGCGTTCACCTTGGTATGTATGGCCAGATAATTGACTGTCATGCCTTTCCTGTAGAGCCATTACTCATTGTTTTGGCATGATAGCTCTAACGGCAGAGTAAAAAAATCTCTCTGCTATAAGCATATACTTATCTGACAGGGAAACACTAGAAACTTTTTTTCCCAGATCTGCACACCAGAGCTGCTCAGTGAATATCACAGATTCTTTGAACATGAAAAAGATCCTTGGGAAAATGGCAACAAGCAGACCCTACCAGATTATGATGGAATTCATTTTGTATGAAGGTTTCCAGCCATATGGCTTGGCATTATGTGCTCTTCAACAACCACCTCTGAGCAAATTAGCCCTCTTTCAAATCCCCTGTCTGCATTTGCCCTTGTTTGCAATGCTGATGTGTTAGCGTAGCACAGAGCTGATGTGCCCTTGACACAAAGAAGCTGTTGCTTCAGTGAAATATGGGTTGCTCTGCCCAGATATGCTGGCTAGGAGTTAAGTCCCATAGTGAGGGAAACGGTGATTGACAGCAGAAGTGTTTGCTCACACCACAAGCATATGCCTCCATTAAAGAGCTGCGGTTAGGCAGTAAAGGGGGAAGGTTGCTCTGTCCTGTCGGCTGCAATGTGGACGACAAAGTGGAAGAAAGTGGTAGGAGAAAAGGAAGAGTGCTCCTTATCGGTGCGTGGAAAGATGCTTCCCAAATTCAGATGGGATAGGGAGAGGATGAGGGTCACAGCAAGCTGGGAGAGGGACAGGAGCACATCAACACCAAGTGCCAGAGATGAAGGAAAGAAAACTTTCTTAGAGATCCAGAAAGGACTCGACACGGACTTTGTTGCAACCCAGGAGGCTACTGCAAGCTGCCGGAGTGGGAGCAAGGCTAGATGAAAGGATCTCCTGCCAGGACCCAGTGGGCAGGGGGAGAGTTGTTTTCAAAGCTTTTATATTAAATCCATTTCCAGCAGCAGATACAATTTTTCCTATTTACAGAATAGTGTTATTTGTGCTGATTTAAAACTAGATGGGAAGCACTCTGGTATCTTTTGATGTGCTCCCTTAAAAAAAAATTCCTTAGCAGACACTGGCAAGCTCAGGGCGCCTTCACAGAAACATGTCCAAATTTTATACAAATCTGTGACTTCCTACCAGTATTTCACCAATAGTATCTAAATCATTGCCCCTAGTATGCAAAGCACTACCTTATAGCAATCCTACTTTTGCTAGGTTTGCATGATTACCTTGGAAAGAAAAAACTAGATAACTGCTACAAATATTCCAAAAGGCTTGGTTTTATTACTCGTTTTTGTTTGTTAGCCTTTCAAAACTCTAGCCACTTGTTCTGGATTATTTAGTCTGGTAATCAACATTCTTCCAAATGCACTTAGGAGTTTCATTTCACTAATAGTGTTCTACTTGCTACGTTGCTGGTTTGCTGGAAAAGATACTAATTATAAATTTGTCAACGTCTCAATGTGAAGGCACAGGACCCTGGCACTGTAACAGGGATGTAAAATGGGCAACTTAGACACCGGTCGTGTTGGTTGCTCAGTCTAAACACACATTCAGGAACACCAGTTTAGAGAATGGAAATACTCTCGGCACGTACAAAACTCTTAAAGATTGAAAGCCAGGTGAAAAAAAAAGTCCAAAATCAGAAAAGCAGTGGTTTCACCCTCTTGGCACGCATTACAACCTTCATGGCCTTTTACTTAAAATTTATGACAGCCATACCCGCAAGTTTTACCTTCATATTCCAACTGTTTGCAAAGGAAAAGACTGAAGAAAGTGTTGTGAGGCCCAAACATTTGTCTTTACTTACTAGTTTGAGTAGCTTTCCCTGCCTTTTAATTATGTGAATAACAAAATGGCAACCACTTTAAAAGCTTATTAAAAATCATTTTAATAGGGTTCACCTTTTTAGCAGTAGGCCAGCGTTCATCTCGTGCTCAATCCATCAGCACAGCAAAGTCATTCTAATGATTTTTGCACTACTTCGTGATGTGGGGACCTCATAATTTTATACATTTTAATATAAACCCATAACTTAATTTAAAGTTATTAAAGTTATTACAATCAAAAAGCTTTCTGGAATGTTAAAGTGTTCTTATCATCCCTTCGATTGTGGCATATTAAAGAGGAATTCAGTTCAATGACATTGTTCTCATAATCCAAACAGTGACAGCCTCAGAGACCAATAGCAGAGCTTAGCAAGAATTGAATTTTTCATTAAACTTTGGTGTCTTTAAAAACTCATCAACTCTGGTACTTCCAGAAAGTGAAGAAACTTTGAGCTTTCTCTCTCCTACTGCTGTTTCTAGCAATTTCCTCAAAAAAGTCAGCATTTCAAATTCTTTAAGTATAACTTGGCATAATAAACATCACCTGCTAGTATTTGACAGAGCTGAAAGCACCACAAACTTTAATAAGATAAACCTTATAAGGCTTTGGGGATTTTTGAAACAATAGCCTCTTTTCTTTCAAACGATGCCCCCCTTTCAACACCTACCCATCAATGTGACACTCAAAAGCTTTAAAGCAAGGTCACAGAAGGTCATCGGTGGCAGAGGCAGGACTAATTAACTTGCTCATCTAGCATTGGCTCCTCTCTCCCTTTAATATAGATGCTAGTTTCTCCCCAGCACCAATCACATAATTATTCTGTTGACTAGTGTTAAGTGCTGCAAGCTTTAAATCAAGTCTTGATTTGAATTATTCATAGAGCAAAGCATATGCAGGTATCAACAGCTGTTTTCTATAGGACAGGAATCTGATTACAAAAAAAAAAAAAAAAAAAGAGACAGACAGAAACATATTCCTTGACTCCGAAAAACCACGTTATGCTGCAATTAGATATTTGCAAAGTAAGATCTTCCCGAGGAAGACTCAAGCCCAAAACAGGCAGACAGGAACATGCTTCACTTCCAATCTGTGATCACAAAAATAAGGATCTGCTTAGAAGACAACGCATGCGAAGGGAGCCTGCTGTAGTGCAGAAATGGGAGTGCATCTCCTGCCTTTGTCTCCTAGAAATAAATTGTTGGGCATATGCAAAGGAAAATGTACATTTGGGGATCCTTTCCCAAATTAACCAACTTTGTCTATTTTGGACCTTTCTACTGGTGTCTTGAAGAGAAAGAAAAATTACTTCCAGGGTGGATTTTCAAATACAAAATGCTACAGAAACATCCCTAACTACAGTCTCTACTACAAAAAAAGCCTAGCTTAAATGGCACTGACAGAAGATGGTGTCCCACAGAGACTTCAGGCTGGCAAAGGGCCCTGTCTGGGGTGATGCTATATACAGAATCCGAAGAGAAGAGATTGTACATCTTCCCAAGAAAAACAGGATTCAAACTTCTCGTTGGATCTGCTTCTTCCATGGCTTGTTTTTTTTCTTACTGGCAAAAGTCAGAGGGAATTAACACGCTGTACAGGGTTGCAGCCTGTGATACCACAGGGAGAGCGCAGCAGACAGGAACCCTTGGGAAAAGGGCTGCAAGCTAAGCCAGCTCTGCCTCATCCAGGACACAGACCACATCTCAGCCACCACACACGACTGGATTATTGGGCCAGGTGTGGAGGACAAGGAAAGCCACTAGCCAGAATAGAAGAAGTTTCTTTATGAACTGATTTCCAAGGGATCAGGTTCTCTTATGTCAAATACCCCAACATTACACAGCAAGGGGTATTCAAGCTGTCCCAACTGAGGTGTTTTATCCAAGCAGTGGTCCCAGCAGGCTGCTCCTGTGGTCTGCAAGGATAGCTCGGCCCTCCAGGTCACGATTCAGTTCACTACAGTTAAGCTTCTGCCCTGTGCCTGCCACTAAAACCATCTCCCCTTCCCTTGGGGACCACCTGAGGCTAAATGGGCTAATTAGGAGTGAGTAATCGCCAGCATAATGCCCTGATAGCTCTCTAAAAGCACTTTCAGATCCATTTCTGGATTTATTAAATTTGAGCAAGCAGGGAAATAATTGGCAGATAGCAAGAATATAAAATACGAGGTGGCACTGCTGTGGAGTACAGCAGCTCGAAAGGATGAGGGACTGTACACAGACTATGACTAACATCTTCACCTCCAGCCATTCAAGATTAGGATCAACTCTCTGCTCACCAGATATAACTAGCTCAGAAACATTTTGGTCTTCTGTGGGGTTTTCTTTTTCTATCTTTTTTAATAAAGAAAACATGAGGCTTCAATTCATTTCCCCAACACCTTGACATATATTGCAAGATATCATAAAGCAGTTCTGAGTAAAGTATGTGAGCAGGACAGCATGTGATTTTCAATACCTCAAGAGATATTTCACTCCCTTCGGGAAGTACCTAACGTCACCTCTGGATCCGTACACATTTATCTCCTGCACACACCCTTAGGTCATTATGTGCAGTTGTGATTTCATAGCAATGAGAAAAAGACTTACTGTCTGGGAGACTACCTGGTGCCTGAAGGATCTTATTTCTGTGAAAAATTTGGAAAGAAAGCTTCTAAAATTATGACATGATCACCTGGACCGGTATCTTCTGCAGGAAGACCAGGATGGCTGGGTTCTCCTGACAAAAACTACAGCATTAGACGCTGTTAAAGTTGTGCAAAACTTCCTTGAGGAGTCAGAGGTAACAAATGCCTCCAGAACGTATCTATCCCATAGGTACCAGAGACCACACTCTAGTCACACACGACTTGGGTGAGCACAGAGAGATTTTTCAAGAGAATAAAGACTGATTCACATGTTTGAAAATGACAAGTCACTGCCATGTTAGTCATAAAATTAAGGAGGGGGGGTTATTTGCTTCAGATTGACAGATATTAATTAGGCTCAGGGCTGGATTAACTGGCTTCACATTACACAAGCCAAGAATAAAGGATTGACTCGTTTTAATCAAACCCTTCCTGTTCACTTTGATTAGGCCTAATCAGAAGCAAGGCTGTTTATAGATAATGCCTAGTAGTCACTGGAAAAAAAAAAGTTAAAAAAATAAATAAATCAAGAACTTCCCAATCAGTATCACCTTACCCTGTGTTTGCATGTCTTATACTTCTACGTACAGCTCCACCCCACGCACCAACGATTTCCATCCAAAACAAATTCTACATATAGATTCTACCTATAATTCCACAGCCACGCACAACGCACTTCACCAGCTCTCCCGAAGCACACCTATGTTAAACTTCCAGCTGTCTTAGTGACGGACTTTGCCTGCACGAAGATGCTCTTACCAATGGAGGAAAGCACGCCTGGCACTGCAGGAACCAGTACTGCTGGGGATGCAGCAGCCAGGCACAGCTTCGGGGCGAGCAGAGCGCTTGCTGCAGGCTCCGGCTGCCTGTGCCATAGGCTGGCAACATTTCCTAAGAAACCAGGATTTACGGGTTTCCCTCAGCACAAATAATACGAGTACGGCAAATTATGCTAGGTTGGTTTTGTTGGTTTTTTTTTTTTAATATACTAGCAAATGTCTTGCCAATTTGACTGTGATATACATATGTAAACTCTTAACTTGTTAGACTGAACTTGTTTGCTAAGGAGCTAGATAGGAGGAGATGAGATTGAAAGCTCCCACCAAAAATATAATGTAGCTCTTCAGTTAGTGAACAGATTTGCCTATATAGCTCCCAAATGTTAACATGGCCATAAATGCTGGATCTATAAAAACAGAATTTTACTGTGATAGCAAAGAATTTAGCCTTTGCTTTTGTTGGAGCTACAAAACTGAACTATGGAGACTTGTGTTCTCACCACTGCTGTGGCACTAACACTGCAGCAGTCTGTGTTGGTGGTGGACTTAACCCAAAGCAGAGAGAGAAGCAGCAATACCACACACACCACTCCTTTGGGCATGTTTAGAGGTATCCAAATGACTCTGGAACTAAGCAGGTAAGAATCAAGCTCTTTAAGCAGCTAAACTCCATTAAAAAAACCAGAACATAGATATACATTTTTAGCCCCTTGGGAAACTCTCCCTCTGTTTGTATGCACAGCGTAATGCAAATTCTTTGAACCAGGGTTAGTTTCCTCCTGAACTATACAGATGAAAGCAGATTTTACCACTACATCTCCCGAAGTGTTTGAATGCCACTAAAATTTAATTTTACCCAGGGTGGTACTGAAATTTACTTGAATTCATACACCTTTTTGAATTTTCACAATGTACAAGCATTCTGAGAGATGCCAGTTATGATTCAAGGTGAAATTGCTCTCCTAGGTTTTCAAAATCCAAACTATTCATTATAGCTATTTAGAGCGTTTTTCTGTGCAAGTCTAATGGCATGAGCACATTATGTTGAATTACTATTATGCTGCATCAATTGAATTAACTTCTGAAGTCAGTCTACATCCCAAATTACAATCTTATTCTGCCTGAAATTCATTTAAAATCCACAGGACTTAATATTTCTTACAACGCCTGCATGCTAAAAGCTTATATTCATTGGCTTTAAGTGGCTCCAATGAAAACTGAATTGTAGGCTGGCAGGAAAAAAAAAATAAAAAAAGGCCGTAAGGGCTGATTTACAGGTGCTCTATCAGTGCGAGTCTTCTTTTGGAAGTGAATGGCCATATTAAAAGAGATCAAAACAGACCTGACTAGTGAAGGAAACCAATCTTTTCTCCGGAGCACAGGTCAAAACAAGTCCTGTCAAAATCTATTCCAGAAAGAACAACAACAGGATTGAATTTACCACACATCCCTGGGCCAGCAGCCACAGCGCATCATCTGCTGGAGTGGCCTTGGCAAACAGCTATCAAAGCACTTGACATGCATCACCCTCTGCTTCCTTCGGTGAAATCAGATGCTGGAGGATGACTGATATGCTTGCTTCGAAAAGGGATAGCACCAAGTTCAACCCAGTGTCCTTGGTCAAGCGCTCCCTTTATTCATCTGCTCACATCTGAATATGGAGAGCCATTACTGGAGACCGGTAAAGGTACACAACTTGATTTGTAGGAGGATGTTGGGAAATTTATTCTGAACTGATGGCAAAACACATGATGATGTGGAGCTAAACTAGAGTTCAAACTATATGCTGTCACATATTCTGAACTTACTAAATTATGATAGACATACCTCCTTATTTTCTCATACTCTGAAATCTGTAAGAAGGAAAGAAAAAAGGTCTCTGAATTGCACATCCTATTTAAATTCTTTGGTTGTAATGGAGATAAAAATTTTATCACAAAAGATCCAGTTTTTGAGGTAGGGATCTGAAGTTATACATCTAAAGAAAAAAACCACCAAAACTATTGTGAAGGGGTACGTATATTATGTGAAGTTACCTCTAGCAAACTCTGCAAAACAGGGTTTCAGACCTGATCTTGAACAAGGCACTGAGTTTGAGAAAATGAGACCAAGGGGCTGCTTACGCTCACTGTTCCTTTTGCACCCAGTAGCCTGTTGGACCGGAGCTTAAAATTAACTCATCCAGAAAACAACCCCAGGCTTTCACTCCTAAACTACTGTCTTTCTCTTCTATTGCCATTATAAGAATAATGTCTTCTATTTGATGTTGGCCTGACTGAGAGTCTATGGTATTTAATCAAAGTAGCATTTTATTGGTATAGGATCAACTGCTGACGTATGCAAACTCCTAATTTCAACTTATTTGTATCTAGTGACTGTAATCAATAAGTAGAATTAATTTTATTTATTCACTTTTTGAAGCCAACATGCCTCACACAAGAAGCAGCACCACCCAGAAAAGGATGAAATACTTCACTGCTGAGACCTGCTACAACTCCTCTTCCGAGGGCTGCCGCTTCAAAGAAGAAAAGCCCGGTGCCTTGGACAGCCCCAGTGATGCACTGAAGGATGGGAACCTGGTGTGTGAAATTGCTCTCACATGGCTAACTGCAAAGTCTTACTGTCTGCAGGCAAAGAGAGACTTTAGTGTTGTTGCTGAAAAGCAGTTCTTTTTGTTCTTAAATTTTTTTAAATGGTTACTAGAGGTTATGAAAGGCACTTGCGGCAGACTAACTATATCTAATCCAGAAAATGATCTGTGACATGGATTTCGTATAATTGATACTCACAATACAGCCCAACCACACACACTCTTCTCTTGCCTTTGTGGATGCATCTATGCTCTTTCCTCCTGTGCTCCCATTACATCCTTATTGCTCTAGTGGGAAATTAAAACCATCACTCCAAGATGCTGCATTCTGCAGCTCAGACTATGGATGTGAAACAATCTTCTCCAGGATTATCAAACACTGACATTTGCATCGGTCTGCTTTTGCGCTAGCAGGCATATCTGGTGTGCATTCATGTCTTTAACAAAAGAAAAACCTTCCTTTTATCTTTCAATGATTATCAAATGTATTCTGAATGCTTTCTGAAGTCCTTCTCACTGAGATGCTTCTAAGAACAGTATTTACAACTGCACTGTCAGAGGCAAACATTCAATCTGCAAGAGCCAGGCTGGTGAGCAGCTGGCTTTAAAGCTCTTCTTAAAAAGCTTTGCTATTAGGGATGTTGTTGTAAGCTGAGACTGGAGTCTAATAATTTCCTTTTAATAATCACTTTGAACTGGCACGTAATCAGTAGCTTTGAAAGGTCTTTGTGACTGGCATCAGTCAGGAAAAATCAAACAGAAATGGTAACTGACCCCACTTACAGGTTTTTTGCAATAGAAACATCCATTCACCTGTAACTAGCATGAAGCAGGTCGTCTCAGTTAAACAGAGTAAGGGATGGGGCTGTGAAACAAAGGCCGGTGGGATGTACTCACGAAGTCCATACTGAATATTCAGATGATGGATCATCTAAAATCTCATTTAAATGCTTCTGACCTCATGAAGAAAAACCTCAAGAAATGAGGTCTCAGACTCAAACATTCTGTTTGCCCAAATTTGTCGACAAATATTTTGAGGTGGTTTTTTTTTTCCCCTCAGATGTTTCTTTTGCTGGTTGTCACCAAGGTGTTAATTCTGAAACTAATAATACATTTAAATAACAAGAATGGATTCAAGTTCAAGGAAAGGTGCTATTTCCATTATTTCATGTTTTCCTTAAGAACCAGATTCTTGGAGCCATGCAAAACCAGAACAACCTCACTTTTAAAGGGGAAAGTCAGAGTGCCTAGCTTTAGAGCCCTCTACAAAAAAAAAAAAAAAAACCTAGAAATTATCACCTCCAAAGGAACTCAAGTGAGAATACAAACTCAAAACAAAACAAAGCATTTGGCTTCTAAGCTAAAGAATCTTATTTTGAAAGCTTAATTTTGACCACAGGTAGCAGCGATATTTCAGTCAGTTCAGTGTCTACAATGTTTCCCCAGCCAGTTCTACAGATTCGAGAGCAAAACTGAATTATGCAGTTCCTACAAGATTTATTTCTGCCTCTTGCATTAACACCTATCATTGAAAACCTCATCAGACGACATCAGGAAGTGAGGAGGTTAAGGACAACTGTATTATTAATTTTAAATAAATTGAGCATGTCTATCTTTTAAAGCGATTCAAAGTACCAAGAAAAAAGAAGAGCAGAGACAGTGCCAAGAAGATGTATGTGTTCCTACAAAACCTGAAGTAGGCTCACTTTACCATACTGTTACAGGTTGACTTTCTTTCATTCCCTGAGCTCTGTAAGTGGCAGCCAAAGGAAACACATGACTCCGACCGACCGCTGAGCTGTCTGTCGGTGCATCCCCAGTCGGGGATTTTGCTTGTTCCCCTTTGCTGTCCACAAACAAACCTGAGGAAATGCAGTAGTGGGAACAGGGAATGGGAAACAGGGAACAGAGACAAGGAGACCAGCTGAGGCCTGGGGGAGGTTTTGTTTTCCTTTAAGCAACAACCTGTTGGGATTTTTGTCAGCATAACAATCGTTTTTTTCCTAAGCACGCTGGCGACAGCAAGAGTAGAAAAGAAAGCCTAGTGGGTCCATGGCTGCAAGGCTTCTGACCAAGGAGTCAAGAAACACAACTCAATCTGCCATGTCAGCTGAGACAGTTACTTCTGCCCAGTTTTTCTGGCTGCACAATGGGAAAATGAGGCTAATAATACTCCTCATTACTACAACAAAGCATGAGCCCAGGAGAAGAAAAATAATGAGGGGAATGATGTGATACAGAAATGCAGTATCCAAAGAAGCTGGGATTTCAGGAAAACTTCTTTTTACTGTCATCCACAGATCTAGCAACTCACCAAGGAATAAAAGATATTCTGCAGTTAAAACAGGAACAGATACATTCACTGAATCACGTATCTCTTGTGACATGTGTTTCCTTTACAAAGTTTTTGCTTAAAAAAAATAAAAAAAGGAATATACATCATCTGATTTCATTTTAAAAAAGGATCCTATACTCTTATCTACTGATTTCTAACTGCATGAAAGGATAGATACACACTAACTTCTATTCATTAACTTTAATCAAAAGAATTCTTGGCTGTTTCATTTAAGGCGGATTTAATCAAGCAAGGTTGGCTCTGAAGTGAAATTACAGTCTTTAGACTGTGGAACAATTAATTTAGATTTTTGCCCTGCAACAGGTCCCTGATGAAATACTAAATTAATAGATTGCAATAGGGCATTTCGGATAGGTAATTTTAAATACAATTTAGGTGTTTTCTCTTAAGATGTACAGGTAAAACCTTTGTGCAAACTTGCATGTTATTTTTCCAAACCTCAATGGAAATGTAAGATATTGGTCAAAAGACTTTATATTACACCAAACACCAAAGCAAAAGTGTTTACATTGCAACGATGTATCACACAAGAGATCAAAGACTTCTCCTCAGGTTCACCTCACACAAAAATTTACACACAATGTGCTTTCCTACCAACAATGTATTGTGAAGCTTCTGGTTATTAAGCATTTGTACCAGCTAGGATAAATAAAAGAACTTCAGGTTTTACCTAAGCTTTGCATTTATTGTGATTTTAAATCACAATCTTCATAATTTGGGGCTCTCTGGAATCTTCTACCCCAAGTAATTTCATCTCCATTACGATGAAATATGCTCACTTCTGATCTCAAGCTGAAATAAGGTAACTCTACATGACAATCTTAAACCAAAGCAAACCCTGCAGCCAGCCCCCCTGGTTCTCGTTGCCTTGAAAGGTACCACAAACCCCGCTGCTGTCCTCAGCGCTTTTCCTCCTCTGGCAAGAATCCGAGAGCTGATGCGTAGTAAAAACCAAACTATTCCTAAACTGTCCCGCAAAGAATGTTTTAGACAAATCTTTTTATAATTAGGCGCAAGGAAAATTTCCCTGACTAAAGCCAAAGTCAGTCAAATAAAATAAGTTTAGATATCTGTACTAGAACCAGCTCTCTGATTGTTGTACGCTTAGTTAATTGGAAGAGTGGTTTTGCTCCTAGAATAACTCCCAGACTATCTGCTTCATTTTCCCAGATCACACTGAGAGCTGCAATTTAGTTTTGATGTAAAGAAAAAGAGCCTGCAAGGCTATTTCAGTAACCAACTGCTAATTCCAGCAAATACTCCAGTCAGGCTGTTTGACTGATATGACAGCTTAAGTTGTCTTATCCTTCACACAGGTGTACATTGGAGTTTGACTGTTAATTTGTTATGTGCATACTTAAAAAAGAAAAAAAATGTAAACTAAAAAAAGAAACTGCGGCTGCTCAGAGATGACCTGTGGAAAGCACTGGACTAGCCAAAGCTGTACCATCCCACTTCAATCCAAAAAGTTCAGGAAAAACAAGGTGAAGTCAGAGCCTATTCAAGATGTGTAAATATCTAATGTAAAAACTGGAAGAGCAGAGTAATTTTTTTGTCATCCACCACCAGGATGACACTTTGTGCTGGTTTTGGCTGGGATAGAGCTAATTTTCTTCAGAGTAGCTAGCATGAGACTATGTTTTGGATTTGTGCTGGAAACAGTGTTGATAACACAGGGATGTTTTAGTTACTGCTGAGCAGTGCTTGCACAGAGTTAAGGCCTTTTCTGCTTCTCCCCCATCATGCTCAGCATATAAAGCTGGGGGACAAGAAGGAAGAGGGGGGCATTCAGTGTGATGGCATTTGTCTTCCCAAGTAACTATTATGTGTGATGGAGCCCTGCTTTCCTGGGGATGGCCGAACACCTGCCTGCCGGTGGGAAGTAGAGAATGAATTCCTTCTTTTGCTTTGCTTACGTGTGCAGCTTTTGCTTTACCTATTAAACTGTCTTCATCTCAACCCATGAGTTCTCTCTTTTACTCTTCTGATCCTCTCCTCCATCCCGTCAGGAGTGAGCAAGCGGCTGGGTGGTGCTTAGCTGCCGGCTGGGGTTAAACCACAACACAGGTCTACTAATGATCTTACAATACAAAATATTTGTTCAGACCACTTATCAGACTGGTATTTGTCAGGCTGTCATCTATTTTTAGTCAACAAAGTTCAGATGTTGGATAAGAACATACATTTTTGTTGGCCTGGAAGTTGTGCTTCGCTTTTTCTAAAAATGCTGTATTAGCTCGTTAGCTCTTGACTAACCACGTGGAACCATCAAATAAGCTTTTGTACCATACTACAGCTGTAACAACACATCACCTGCGTGGCTTGAAAGAGATTGCAAAGGGTTTTTCGCAAATGCAGGTACAGGATCAGGTATGAAAGCTAGCTGAATACAAGCCATGTTTCTGCTCGTTAGCAAGGTCTAATGCCCTCACCTTTTACCTGATCAAATTTCCACATGAGAAACACGCTATGGTCCAAAGGCCAAGAAACCACATCCCCTACAGAGGTAATCCATCCATTTAGTACTTTCCCGTTAGCCCACTGAAGTGTGCTCAAGGTTCACACCAGATTGAAAGCCACAAGGCAGTAAGAGCCAGTATTTTAAATAGAAGTGGTGCCTGTGCCATCTTCCACTATCACACTTTCTCTGCCTGCCAAACACTTCCCCAGTATAACTCAAGATGTGCTTTGAGCCTTCAAAGAGTTACGTGACTTTGGAAACCATCACTACTTAGTTGGTTTCTCCCACTCTTCACCAAGGAGGGGGCAGCTATGCTAGCTGAAACTCGCCAGCTGTTGGCAAACACAGGGCAAACCGCTGCAAAATACACAGTGAAAATACCACAATTAGAGATCCAGACATAAGGGAGTTTTGACCAGCTGGTTGCATCAAATTCCTCATGGCAAGGACAGTAACATTTGCTTGGCTCCTTGTCCTTTTTATCTAACTTTCCCTCAGACATGGGGGATCTTTCGTTTCTCGAACACTGGGTGATTTGTCAGGATTATTGGGTGGCATGACCAAGTGTACTATCTGGCATATGGCGAAACATATTCATGTGAACAGTGGCCATGTATTATTACTAGGTTTTCAAAATATGTAGGTAATACATTTTAATGACTTAATTTACTTAAAATAGGTACAATTTAATTTTAAGCTAAAAACTTGCTATATAGAGAGCTATAAGTACTATATGACCACAATCACACAGCAGTTTTAACATTTAGAAACATTACAATAAAATGTTAGTAAATCAATGAAAGGTCAGAAAGATTAAGGGATTAAATTTCTTACTGGTACAAAAATATGCAAATCGAGTACTAGACCGTAATGTGTCCATGCCTTTATGCCCTCATAGAGGACATGAAACAAAAAACAGATTACATTTTGTGCTACATGTAAGACAGCCTCACATCAGAAGTCAGTGGGAGGATGTTTTGTTTGTAGATCAAAGAAAAGGTGAAGTACACAGAAAAAATTCAAAACATGCAAGAAAAGATTCCGGTTGGAAGAAATCTACTTTTATATTAATTTCTCTAAAGCTCTACTTAATGCTACTTTAGCTCTACAAAGAATATAATTCTTAATGACTTGCATGATCGGGTAATCCCCATGTGGCTACGATATAGTTGCGGGGTCTATGGTTTAGTCTTTGTTCACACCTCTTCTTTCCCAAAACCCCACCTCCTGCCCCTGGGCTGCAATAACACATGCATTAACATAGAAATATAAAGACCTAATGTGTCATAGGAGTCAAAATTATGCCATCCACAGATGCTTTTTCTTCTGCTTTTTGCAGAAAAAGCAAAACACCCCAAACCCTCATAAACTCAGTAACCTTGTCCACAATAAAATTAATTTTTAAAACTAATTGAAAGAAAAAAATTACATTCAGAAAGCTGAGTTACAAAATAAAACTCAAAGATGCCTAAATATTGGCTTTCCGTCTGTCATGAGATATTTGGATATAGTAACTATGATAAAATAGTAAATCTTCAGCTAACAAATTGCATTTAAAGTAGCAATATTTTTTTTAATCTTGTCTTGCACAGAGACCATCTGTCTACAGTGAACACTTACCTCACCCACAACCTTTCCCCCTTAAATAAATGTACCTCCTATGAATCTCTCTAAAGAGATGGGTTTTTTCCTAGTCTAGGATTATTTTTTTTTAAGCCATGTTTCATTACTTTGCAATCTACTGCTGCCATCTCCCGTGTTAAACGAGGCAGCAAGTAACTTCATACTTACAAGCAGGCTATTTAACTTTGACCATATGAGAATGGTTTCTGTTGGTCAAGCAGAGAGTACTCCACCTGAACACACTGCAGAAGCCTGTTAAAAAGTTGGCATTACCTCTAAGTGACTCCGTCGTTCTGCAATCACTCGTTCATCCTTGTTTCCAAAGAGCTTCTTTGGAGGGAATTCTAAAGTGGCAAGCTGGAAGACATTAAAGGATGAATCGGCATCAGAAGTGACAAGCTCAAATGAGAAAATTCTCTTTAAACTACAAAGCAACTGGGAAGAAGAAAATACCAAATATTCATGAGCTACACTATATGCTATTAGCAAATATCACATTACATATTTCTACTGATGTTATTAAGATCTGGTCTGTAGTACTGCTAAGATAACAACACATTTTGTCATAAATGAGCGACAGAAAGCAAATTTAGGAATTAGACTGCCACCGTTTGCCCACATAATGATTACAAAGTTGCAATCTGAATCTGATGTGATAGCACCAACTAAGAAGTAAGAAAGATCTCTTCAGGAATTCTGTGTATCTTAAAAGATTGCATTCGGTCTCTTAAAAACTGGTCTCCAAACGTACTGTCGTGTAATTTGTTTGTCCTTTTTTCTGTTGTATTGTAAATGTAAGATCATTGGATCTACGAACTATCACTGAAGTTATGCTGTGGAAGATGGCATTGCTGGACTCCAGGTGACCCCTGAGCCAGACCTGAGGGGCCTTGCGTTGTGCCTTGAGCTACGACTTCTTCCTTCACAGCGGGGACAGGCTAGGAGCATGCACCTACGCTGTGATGGCAGCTAAGATGATGGAAAGTGGGACTTCTTGAGCTGTAACTCAACTGTAGCTCAATCACATCCAAATGTCTGTCCACGCTGGAAGCCGATAGCTTTAATTTCTGAAGAGAAAATCCGATTTATCACACTGAAAATGAAAAGAAGGCAGCAGCACAACTCCTAAAAACAACTGTTCAGATCTGTCCTTGTAGGACTTCCTCCACATAGGTGTTCAAAGCTATCTTCTCATTTTTTTCATCCTGTAGGAACTTGGCAAACTACACTGGGAAGGGAGAGAGCGACAGAACTGTGTTCCTTTCTTGTACAAATAAAATGCTTGAACAAATTCCAGCTGCTATATCTGGAAAACACACAAAAGACTCAAGAGTTGGTAAAAAGTACCAATGAACTTGGTCTGCTAAGCCACTGCTGCTGGGAATGATGCGCAAGAAAGCAAGTCCTCTCCACATAGTTTGTGTTTGCACTTGAAGGCACATCAAAAGCCATTTCTACCTAGCTTTCAGCGTATGAGACAGAAATATGCAACCTCCCATTGGCATTGCTGGAGTTGTTTTGCAGGAGAGAGCCCTGTGTAAAAATGCCTCCTGCATGAATTCCCCTGCTTATTTGATGATATTGAACTAATAAACAAGATGCATCATTTTCTAGTATATCAGCACATACAGGACTGTAGAGAATTTATGGCTGGTTACAAGGAGCAGCAATGTACTGAATTAAATTAGGAGCTTCATTATTAACATTGCATATAAGCATCTTTAAAATACAGAGGAATTCTGCAATACAGATAGTTTATTCCCATTCTCTGGTTCAACTCCAACTTGGATAATTTTAAAGAAATCCCTAGACATCTTCAAATGAGTGATATAAAGTGATGCGGGACACCAGCGGAGATGGGAGAGATGTCTGCTCTGTATCAGTTTCACCAGCATACCCCAATTATATTCCTCAAATTTCTCCAACTATATTCTTTTCAGTGTGCCTGCTTCTTCGCGTTGGCAGGACAAGCAGTACACAACCAAACAGGATCCTGTAATTACATCCTTGGGACTTATTTTCACTGCATTATTCACTCCTTAACCTATACAGGATTATAAGTGTTAATATTTTCAAGGACTTCAAAATCCTACCCCTGCAGAAATGATATTTTATTAAATAGTACAGTATCATGTCACAGCCAGAAACAAGCAAGGTAAAACAACTACCAGCACAATCCCCTCCTGGCCCTAGGGAGATTGTTTTTATATTTATTTGCTAATAAATACTTTCATTATAGAATTTTAAAATAGCGTCTGTTAAAAAACAATTTGCACAAGTAAAAAAAACCTACTGCTACAACGTCCTTAGACATACTCTGTAGAGTCAAAGCAAGGTATTACATCTAAAATCAGGAATGATTTCTTTACCTAAATTAAGTTTGATTTTAACAGGCTGATTCTACAAAACTTTGGGATGGGCAAGCTGTTTTCCTAATCTGTTAGCTTTCTGGATACACCTTAGAAGAAAAACAGTTGCATTTTCTAAAGCCAGTAAGTTTTGCTAAACTCATTCAAACCTACGTAGCTACTCACATAGTTTTAACATTTCTTAACTCCCAGATCACTACAATGCACAAATCTTTGAAACCAAGCCTTTAATATGCAAGAGAAAGGCCTCAGCCAGTAAACTTAGCTCTGAAATGTTCAAAGCCACAATATGTACCTAAATGAAAAGCATAGTTTCATTGCTGGTCAAGACCTGGATCTGAATACTTTGGACTTAGACAACTATATGTAATAAAACCCTCCATCCAGATCAGAACGGCAATGTGCCGAACTATACTTGGCACACATATACGTTACTTATGTTTGTAATACGCATATGTATGCACAGAATATACTTATACATACACGTATGTAACTTGGGAGGATTTTGCATCTTGCAGAGGACACATTACAAAGGACCATTGATCTACTGCAGTCACCACCTCTACGGGGCTGGATTCAGAAGGCGCACAACCTCGGGCCTACTGGAACACTTCTGTGTCCCACTCTTTCCCAAGGGTTCTCTGGCTCCTCTTGTAGCCAAATGATTGCCAGATGTCCATCTTGCAAATAAAACATGGAGACCATTTCTGTCACACAACAGATGACCACTCAGCTATATGACAGAAAAACCTCCAGCCATAGATTTCATCATCACTTCAGCAACTCTTGGAAACCCTGAATTATTCCAATGCATTCTAATCCACTACATGCCAAGAGTCTAATCCCCACCAAAATGAAAAAAAGAGACATTCAAAACTCTCCAGGCTTGAGTTTCAGGCTCTCCAAACACTTAATGCAGACATGACAGCACCAGTTTCCACCCAGTTCGCAGCTTGAAAATTATCTTTGCAACATGAGAACTAGAACCATTCATGCGGCAATGTGAATTATGCAGTCCTCTGTGACTGTGTAATTTCACTGTAATAGGAAGCTGGTCCACTGTAGTATATTTATATAAAAATACAATATTAGTATATTTATCAGAGGTAGCGTGCTTATATATATACACATACCATTGACCTCTGTCACTCTGACTTACAAAGTTACTCCTTTAGTGAGGGGAAAAATATGTTGGTGCAAGAGTTCCCACAAATACGCAGAGTGATGGTAAAATGTTCTTATCTCGTCATAATTTCGGTTTATAAAAAGGAAAAGAAAAAAGCCCAGCAATACAATTATACTGAAGTAATGATAAATGTTACAATAATTGTCTATAAAGATCCTCTGTCCTAATACATCGTTTGACATACAGACTCTGAATGTAATTGTGTGCGATTCAGAAATGCAACGATTCAGGAGAATTTTGAGGTTTAGTTAAAATACCTTACTCATTTAGGCCAAATCGCAGTAGCAAATATTTCAATAAATTCCGATTTTGTTATTAGTAGTGCTAAAACACCTTTAAGAAACTGCAGAGTAAATTCAGATGAGATTACCACTGCTACAGGTTAATGCACACAGCACAGTATGTGACTGAGCCACATTTGTTCTGTCACTTAAATATGTAAGAGATCTGCAGGTGTAGATTTTGCATCGAGATGTTTGCCTTGGCTCAAACACTATAAGAGATTTTCACACTATCCAGATTCAGGAGTATAAATTATTCTTTTAGAATTAAACGGCCTTGTACCCTCTGGCTCAAATTAATTCTTCAAGGGTCACACCTTGACTAAGAGATGAACGTTTTGCAGCAACACAAGGCCTAACAGTGGGACTCTACAAGAAGCAAGGTAAATTATTCTACTTTCCTGAAATTTCTGAAGCTCGGCCCTCCTCTCCCTTGTCCCCTCTGTTGCAGTGGCAGTGAAAGCATCTGGCAGTCAGTCTTTTTCTGTGGGGATGTTCTGTCGTTTTTTAGGGCTGCTGATGAGCTGATATGTTTTCTGTCAGGGGAAATTAAGAGGCATATTCCCCAGCCTGATAGGAAGAGTGAGCTCAAATGATTTCCTGAGAAGCTTCTGCATGTAGTGTGCAAGATTTCTAATTTTTAATTTGGCTGCAGAAGCATTTCCCTACTACACATAGCATCACTGCAATACAAATTCCATTATATACATACGAGTGTGCATACGCATGCATATGCATGCCATGGGCAAGGTTGGGACTATGCTTAGACCCAAAATGCAAAGCCAGGTAATATTTTAAAATAGCATGGAGACACCTCAAGACTGCATATCAGCACTCCTAATGTCTTTTAGACATTAAACTTTTTACAGTTAATGATGTTTATCCTATCTGGCAATCGTTGCTAGGCAGTGGCAGTCTTAGGGAGAGGCAAACAGTCATTTGCAATTTACTCCCTAATTTCTTTATAATAAATAAAGGCTGTGTTTTATTTCTGGGTCTTGTATTACTTGGGGGCATGTTATTTGTCTGTGTCTCAGCAACCTGAAGAAACGATACGTACCTGCCGTGATATAGTATTTGTGAGATTAGTATGATCGAGTTTAGACAGTACTAGGCCCAGTCCTGAAGGGAAGGTGCTTCATACCTAGCAAGTATTATTCTAGGTAAAGTTTAAACAGCTTAATGGATTCCTATACTTCTCTCACATTTCAGCCAGGAGACTGGTTTTAACAAGGTTATCAGCAGGCGCTTAATGCTGGTAAGAGTAGATGACAGAAAAGTAAGTGACCCTTTTTCTAGGCACCTATTTTATCTTATATACAACTCTTCGACCTTAAGATTCACCTACTTCTGGAAACAGCATATACCTAACACCACCTATATGGAAGCATATTCTTTTAAAGTGAAACCATACATCTTCATAGCCTTCAGCTACTGAGCCTCAGGAAGAGATGCAAATTTGGATACTGGCCTTTTGGAAGCCAAGCGAGTGCAAATGAAGGCTCCAATACCACGAAAGGCTCTGCCTGGGACGGGGTGCACTCTCATTTCAGGACCTTTAGAAAACAAAGCCATCAGCATTTGAAGGGTATCCTTTAATTTCTATTATATTCAGTTGGAGACTCTTCACTGACATTAACTGAAGTTTCCTAGGGACCTGCTGGATTTAATTCAGTTCAGGGGTTTTATGGTACAGTGGAACATAACATGTTAATAAAAAGTCTTGTACAGTACTTTGCAGATGGTATTTCAATATATAGTGGACCAAAGTAAAATACCATATAATACAGTCACGTAAGCTTGTCACTTCTGAAGCCTGAAATTGTTCGAAGTGTTATGCTCCCTAAACATTAAAAAAAGTGCCATTTTCCGACATCAAGCAAAAATCTACAGGATTGAAACATCTCATTATTTCTGGTGGGTAAAATCTATGTTTTAGTACCTACAATATGGTAAAAGATTTTTAAGAAGAAAAACAGGACAGACATTGATGGAGGCTGAGTCATCTTTAATCTTTCATCCCAAATTCTCTTTGTACTTCAATGTTTTGATATATTTAAATGGGGGGAAAAAGGGGAAAAAAGAAAATTAAGGAAATGCTAACTATTAAATTAAAAAGTCAGTCTTCTTTAACTCTCGTGTTACTTTTACAACTCTGAATTTTCTCATTTTTCAAAGGGCATGTCTGACTTTTGATCCTTTGTACCAGAAATCTCTGTCACAGATGAGAAAAATCAAAGAGAAGAATGTGGCAGCCGGCGTGGCTGCACCTGACTTGATTTTGCAGCAAGTAATGAAAGAAAAAAAACTGTCCTACTTTTAGTTTTTGAAGTTTAAACAAAGTAACTTAAGCCTCAGCTTCTCAAGATGTACTAAGACTCCCAGACTCTAAAGAAATTGGACAAAAGCTGTATTCTTAACTAGGAACTTGCACTAAATATTTAGGGATTTCACAACAAGGTAAAAAAAAAAGCTTAACTTCTATATTTTTACTAGTATTTTGTCTGAAATAAACCACCTATTCTACACAATTTTGTAAGAGAGCCTTAGGCAAAGGGAAAAAGTTAACACAATGAACATATTAAAGGCTACTTTATAATTTCTGAGGAAAAAATCAAATAGAGATCAAAGATAAATAATTTGAACCTGTACTATCCACTAAAAAAGAAACCAATAAAATAACTTAAAACCCACCTAAGTCACATTTTCAGGTGATACAGCTCAAACTATTTAAAGTTCAAATTATGTTTTTGCAAATATGAGTGAATAAAACTCTAAATTTATTCTCTTTAAAAAAAATAATAATGTAGTCCTCCATCCTGTAAACCCTACAGTGCTTCCCCGATACATATGCTATAGGTAAGTGATGCCCTCAGAGGACAGGAACATTAAAGACAATATTTTCCATTATCAACTCATCGAGGAGCAGGAATATCCAGGGGATTATTTTCTGGATATTCAGTTTGTCACCTACTTTTCCTCTTTCATTTCTAATATTCTCTTTACTTCTTTTTCCATCTCTTCCAACATGTTCTCCCTCACTTTCCAGCTTGTCTCTATTTTATTTCTATGCCCTTCCCGCCCCCCATGACCTACCTAATTCTTTTTCTTACTCCACTGTCCATTTGCCATATCAAATTTCCTGTTCCCACACCATCTTCCCTACTATCTGCCAGAGGGGGAGAGGGATTTGATATTCTCCGAGGCAGGATATCCAAGCAACTAAGGATCAGCCAAAGCTCTGAGGTGGACCTATGTCAACCTTTTAATGCAGCGAACTCCTTGGAGAAGACTGAACAGTTTTTAAACAGCAACAAAAGCCACAATTTATTATAACAAACAAACGAGGATAATTAACCTCCTAAACCAAAGAAAACTCAAGTGACCAGGAAACAGAACTGCAAAGAGGTTGTATGCAACCCTCCTCCTATGCACAGAGTCCCTGCAGAGGAGTCCCCGCAGAAGGTCCCTGACACCAGCCTAAGACAGTCAGTCCTTCGCTGGCTTTGAGGGAAGCGGACTCTGCTCCAGCCCCTCTGCTCCCCAGGTCTTTGCAGTGTTTCTCAGACCCAAGGAGCTGTTCTAGGCTCATCCCTACTCTCTCTCAGCTCCACCATCAGAGCTGCAGGCTTCCAGCTTTCTGTTGTTGTCTCTCCTTGCTGCTACAGGCTGCAGTGCCTGGATCTCACTCAAACACGCACAAAGGAATGAGCATCTCCCTTCTTCCTTCAGGGAGTCTACTCTGAAAAATCCCAGATAAATCAGTCAGCAAATATCTTGCTTCTGACAAATACAAAAGAGACCATATGGCAGAGTGATGTACTGGAGTTTAGGGGTTTTTTGTTGTTTGTCATGTCCGTCCCCCCCGTCCCCCCCCCCCCCCGGTATCTCCTGAATACAATTTATGCCACAGCTTGGTTTCCTGTCCCTTTACAGCACAGCCTTTTCTTGGAGAGGAAGCTGGTTTGCCCCATGTACATGAGAATACTCTTCTTCCTGCTCTCCATGCTTTTTGCTCTGTGCCAAAAATTTACCTGCCCACAGAACTGGTTTAACCTTTGCATTTCTGGCTGGCAGGAGCAACTCCTGGTTTGCATGTTGCTTTTTGCCTGGCCCCTAGCGCAGGCAGCCCCTTGAGCCAGGTCTACTTTATCCCCTGCAGAACACATCCCATTGAGGCCAGAGTGTATTGGGGACCCTGCTAGGGTTAACCTGCCAGGCAAGCAATTCTGCAACTTCCTCACTGTACTCAGACTGGCTACAATTCCTTGCCTTTTTCCTACTTATCTCTCTGAAGCATCACCCATCTATAAATAGGTACCTCCTCTGCATCATTCCCCTGCAATACTGGCACCAAGACATGCCAAGAAGCACAAGCACTTACATCTCCTCCCACAAATATATGCAGTTCTGTTGCAAGTGCCCTCAAAGTCTGGATGCTGTGACCAGCCCCCACAGATCATCTTCTCTGGATTCACCAATGCATGAGCATCTTCTCAGGACGCACAAGTTCTCACAGCTCTGCTCTCTCTAATTCTGGGTAACTCTCTTTGAACTTTCAAGATCTTCCTGGCGTGCTTGCCAGTTACCTTCCTCAGACAGGCATAACTTTTTCCAAAGAACGTTTCAACTTCATCTCTGTCACTGAAGAGGAATACGAATACAAAAAAGAAATTCACCTCCTGTGAACCTCTCTCTGACAATGCAAAACTATGAAGCAGGATTGGACACCAAAGATCTCTCTTTTGCATTTCACTAACTGTGCCTCACTGTCTTTGAATCGTGCCCACCTGCCGATCAAACAATCATCTGTAATTATCAAAACGGTTTGAGAGTTCTCATATCCAAGTTTCTCCTTTAAACAAGCAGGCTGACCTAGACTCAATATGCATTTGGAGAGCTATGGTGAGAGGTGGAGGCCACTGTTTATCACGTTATTTTAACTCCATTTAGTCTGTCTCCTGCTATTGAGAAAAATCAAATTAACTGCAGCCAAAGAAGTTACCTTGCATTACAGGGGTGTTTTTCTCTTCCTTAAAGCAATTTCTAGGCTAGTCGGAATAACAACATACCAAAATAGAGCCATAAATGATGGTCAATATAATATTTGACAAATTACTTCATCGTTTTGTTCATTATAAGCAGTACGATAGCATTTAAATACATAATAACTATAAAAATGAGCGATAGAATGTATCAAAGTTCATGCAAACCTTTCACAGTTCTATAAAATTATGCAGCTTTTGGATTTTAATCTCTCTTATGAAAACCGGAAACTAATACAGCCAGGGCATCTTTTTAAATATAAACCACTACCTGCATAGCTCAGCATTATCAACCAAGGAAAGAGGGACAAAAATTGGCCCAAATAGCAAAGAAAATATATTAAGTTCTCTATGCGGGCTGCAGAAAGGCAGAATAAGATGGTGCAGAAACAGCATACACCAACCCAAAGGATACAACTATCTCACATGTAAACTAGTCAAAACCAAATAAAAAAATAATTAAATATGATTTGTAGATATATTTGGAAAATAAGCATGAAAAAATTGTAACATACCATGTCCTTACAACCTTGATTTTGCTCCCTTGTTTATCTATCCCTTGCCTCAAGATAGAAGTCTCTGGGGGAAAAATACCAGTACAGCGTGGCGGACCATGGCCTAAGACAAGGGTACGTGCTGACCTAGAGAGTCTATGGACAAGTTTAACACATACTCTCTACACTTTTAGCTCATGATTTTGCAAACTAAATATTAATTTTTCTTTTCATATAGTCTCAGGTCATGGTGCTTGGTTGTTTCTTTAAAGAAATGGCAACAACTGCTGGGTTTGCAAGGTCATGTCTTCAAAGCTCAACACGTTAATCAATCTTCATCAATGCATGGCTCAAATCCCGCTTCTCAAAAAGAAGGTAAGAAAGGAATTTTCTGGTGCTCTCTGTGGGGCTTATTTTCCTTTCAAAAATTATTTGGGATTTGATTCATTATCTTCCCACTGGGATTTCTAGCAAGGTTAAGGTAGTGTCCCTGCAATAGTACAAGGTGGGCCATGCAGCAGACACCATCTTCACTGTGGCTGTGTACAGCCTCGCCCCACTCCGAATCGCATTCCTGCCGATGTCACGTTGGCTATCGGGCCACTTTGCACACCGAGAAGTCACAATACCATTCGACTTAAGCAACAGAAATAGGTTCAGAGAGGAGAATTCGCCATAGCAGTTTTAACAGCTCTTCCCGAAAAGATCTGCTTGTTGCATACGAGCTCATCTCAGTGACATCTGGCAGCATTTATGAAACATCCCCGTCTCGTGCGGCCAACTGATGCCATAAATTTCAGTCACCCTCACCTTTGAGAAATGCTAATAATGAAAACTCATCAAAGAGCAGCAATAATTTCTACTGCTGACTAGATGGATGCCTTTCTGACTACTCAAAATTAATGGCAGATCTCAGGGTCTTAAAGAACAGCTGTCACAGGGAAATACACCTGCAAACAAATTCGCAGTACGCCTCTAAAGTTTGATTTGTTACAGATATAAAGTGGCAACTCTCAGAACAAACTGGGCTGATTACAAGGAGAAGTTAGCTAGCCTTCTGTGTCATTTAAAATGATAAAACCAGAGAAAACGCAGTTCACATACGCAAATGGGAAGCTTAGAAGGAACTACTTAGTCCCCCCTCCAACAGTAACAGTGATTGATAGTCACATAGGTTATACATAAATTTTCACTTATGTCTAGTCTTACAGACATTGTAGAACTAGCTGCTTTATCACAGGATTAAAAACTAGCTGTAAGCCTCATACAGATTTGGGATTTTCCTCCCGCTATCACCAATGTCACTAGGTAAAGCTTAAAATGACAGATAACTAATTAAATGTAATAAACTTAAGAGATACGTTTTCAGGAGCTTGCTTGGCAAAGGATTTTGAATCTGCAGGACAGAAAAAGCAACTACGGGGACCAGAAAGATCACTGTTACTATCAGTTTCACGAGCAATACCCTATTTAGTACTGCTCTGGAGATCCTAGAGTCATGGTGGTGGGCGAGAATAGTATTAGTTTCCAAGTGTAATAAAATTTCTTGATCAAGCACTTGAAGATAAATGCTTAGCAAGCAAGACCCTTGTATATACCACATATACGTGAAAAACTCGAAGACACACTCGATTAAAATGCCACGGTGTTGAAGTCAACATCATTATTCAGGGCAGGGGAGAAAACAGGGATGTATTTAACTACTGCAAATATTTGGGTTTGGATTACATGTCAGTAATTTCACAATTACTGTCTGTCAGATGCTTTCTAGAAGGCTATAATATTTCTGTCCCCAACAAGCACTACCTCACCGAGCCTGTGTACGAGTGATGCTGCTCCACTTACACAAGTTTTAGTAACCCAGGAAAGCAGGGGAAGGCTAAAAGACCACATGAATTATTATTTTTTTTTACAGCATCCTTACAATGAGTTATAGCACATAAGAGCCTTCAGGTACAATCAAAATGGAAATTATGCTACTCTACATATGTAAATAAAACCCTGCAATACAGTAGTTTGCAATTACTTTAACAATACTGGTACTATTCAAAAATTGAGCTGAACTTAAAAGCAAAGGTATTCTTATTTATTCCCTGATTTAAAAATAAAATTGGAGTTAGAATTGAGTTTACAGTGAGTAATTTAAGGATTTAAAATACTGCTGAAGTGTTGCCATAATTTTTTCCAAAAAAAGACATAACAAGACTAGAACACGCAGTGTTCAGATGCAGTTCGAAAGAAATTCAAAGTATGTCATAGAAAATACAGAGTGTACACTCTAACAGCCTCAGAGTGCCCCCAGTGCCGACAGCACAGCACAACACAAATCACTAAAGTATCATTAATACCCAGTAGTACCTACAACTAAGTATAATAGAAACTAATAGGTTCAATACAGAAGAAACTGGCCAAACAGAACTGTAGCTTCGATTCTTTTTATCATTCACGGTATCATAACCATTTATAGATAATCATGGATTAATTGAATGTTTGAACACTGGCTCCTGAAGTTTGGCACCCATGAAAAGTGTGCTTTTTCATCTCACTCGCACTCACATCACCAACATCCCCATAACAAATTTTGTTTTTTCTAGATGTAGCCAGACAGCTTGCCCTCTGCACTATTATTTCTGGCTTTGGTTCTGAAATATGCCCTACAGTAAAGTGGACAACATCCTCCACTTTCAGTCTTCTCCTCTTGACATTTTCAATTCTATACCTGCAGCTCAATATTTTTGCTGAGAGCCACTGCTTTTTTATGTTTATTTTCATATTAAACCACAAGAGATTGTATTTTATTGATTTTTGTCATGCAGGGATGTCTAATAAATTTTACTGCTTGGGCTCTCTTGCTTTGGGCTCTGTAGTGGGATAGACAATTCTCTCTTGTAAGATGGAGCCTTCTGTATGTTCTGGGTTGCAGAGACAGATGGTAAAAGACCCTTCCAGATTTTTTTTTTTAAATGTATTTACATTACAGCAGTCAAGAAAATATCCTGAGAGACTTACAGGAAGATCTCATTGTGAATACAAAACCGAAGGCTTTTAGAAACTCATTTAGGAACTATACTATCAGCTGCACAGGTCTGAGAAACTTGTTTTCTTCCTTTCTTCTAAAGTCAACACATTTTTAATCAAGAAACACTATTATTTTCACCATATTGAGTCTGAAAGCTCACTAGCAGGAACATGATAAACTCATAAGAGAGCCTTAGATAAAAAGTCTCTTGTAGATTTTAACAACACTAACCATAAGGTTGGTTTTGGCGGGGGTTTTTTTGGGTTTGGGTTTTTATTTTAATGCAAATTCACCATTTAACCAACCTAACTTATGTTAAAAAGGGGGATATTTCCAACAGAACACTGCAGTTACAGTTAGTGGCTCTCAGTGTTTCATGAGTAATTGGCCTCTCTTGGATGGACCCTGGGCCTGACTTGTCACCTGATCCCTGACTGTCAAGAGGAGCAGTTACTATCACCGTCCTGGCCCTGCTGAGGTACTGCTGGACTGTGCCCTGGCCACTGAGGTCCCCACTGCGAGCTGTGCTGCAGCCACCCTCAGCTCCTGGCTTCCCTTCTGGAACAGCCCCAACCTTGCTGCTCCCTGGCAGCTGTGTAGGATCCTCCAAGTGGGATGATCAGGGCAGGAGACTCACCTTGGTTGCTTTGAAATGTCACGTGAAGGCATTGATCTCGCTACAGTGAACACAAGTGGGGCCTACGGAGACAAGGAACTGTGCTTCAATTTCACCTTTACACCCCAACAACTGTTGTCAAATACAGAGGCAGAAAACTGTTTTTAAGGAGCTTTTCTTTCTTCCAGACTACATCAGTCTTACCTGAATGGGGCTTCCATCAGTTAACAGTCATCTGTATCTTAATCCTGTTTAGATAAGAAGTCACTCATTTGCTTAATACAGCAATGCCAAAATAAACAGCTAAATATTCTTACTGTACTGCAAAATCTGAAACCTGCATTTTCCTGTTCTTTCTCCAAGTGGTTCCAAATGAACAGATAGAGGATAACCCTGAAATACCCTGCTCAAAAGCCACCATGTGAAGCTCAAGAGAAGCTTGGTATAATCCTCCAGATTAGGCAGAGAATGAAGTTTATCATAACAGCTTCACATCTGCAGTTGTGGCAGTAACACCATCTATATCTGTAAGGAAAACAACGCAACAGGCAGCACAGCTGGAACCAGACAGTTTTTGCTACTGTCTACACTATTTGTTCAAAATTAACCTGGGTATTTTCACAAAAACTAGAGATACAGCTGGGTCATCGTATCCTAAATCAACTGAAACCAAAGGATTCGACCCGCAAAGTCTACTTAATCTAGCAGCATATCCCTGACCAACACAGTGAGAACAAGTTGTTCTTCACAGAACCCTTAGAAGACAGCAAGATTGTCAATAACAGCTAATGATTAATGGAGCACAAGTCTTAAAGTCCTCCAAAGCCAGGCAATCATTAAAAAAAGAAAAAACCAGCAAAAACTCCAATCCTTCCCTCTGTCTTTCACTAAGCAGGAAGAAAATGGAGACACGGGGTTGCAGCCTAAGACGTTCCCCAAGCCTATAGCCAGTTAGGAGCAGCTAAAAAACAGCTGAGTCTCAGCGAGCACCTAAACCCCAAGTTACATTGTCCAAGAATTTTTCTTCTCAGAGGCATTCCACTCTTGCAGACAGCTATTATCCGTGTGAAACTATTTTACTGATAACACAACATGAATATTTTGATATCATGCAAATTCACTAGATAATTGAGCAGAGCCTTGAAAATCCGATTATCAAATAATCAAAGCAATTATTCTGTCAAATGGTTCGTGAATTATGAGATGAAGGACTCACCTCACTCCAAGTGCTTCTTTTTTCAATTTCTGCATTACTAATGTATAACACTTTTGCACAGCACAATCAACGAAACCTGGCATTTGATGTCTGCCTGCCAGTTAATCTTGTCTCGTGCTGAATTTATCAGAAGACCTATAAAGCTAATGGTATTTTCCCAGAGAACCGTTTGGAAACTCACAGGTTTCACTAGCTACTCAGGACAGACCAAAAAACCCAGGTCTCATCATCGACCAAAACACAGGAGGGAGGAAGTGGAAGGAGGAGAGATAGAAACTGTATTTCTGCAGAATTGCCCATACCAAGCCAAGAAATCTGCTGCAGAAATCTAGCCTGCAGAACAACAATAATCAGAAACTAATCCCAAATCCAGGCTTTCACAAGGCTCTTACACATTCAGATTCAGTTTTACGACGAGAAATTCACACACTGAATTCATTTTCCCACTAGAAATAGATTGAGAATTGAGTATTATGTGCTGGAAGCAAATACGCCAGGGGGTTTGCTGTGTCTCAGATGCTCCAGTCCTGGTTAGCAACTATGAATTCAGAGGGACCACATGGAATAAACACAATTCCCCGTAATTGAAATTGTGCTGAACTACATGATAGGGTGAGCAGTGATGTTCTTCACACTTTACTTATGGGAACAAATTCTCCTGATCATTTGTAGACTGATGTACTGAGCAAAGTCCTAAAATTTCTTTTAAAAATACCAGCAGCCAAAAGTCTCGTGCTGCAGAAAGAAAGGCCAGCTGAAGCATTTAGGGATCTACCTCTTAAATCACTTCTGTAGCTAGTGGCAAACTAAAGCTGATATGGAAGTACTACGTATATAAACCTGCAGGCTTTCAGAATGCTCTGAACATAATATAATTAGGAATGGGAGCTGGAAACGTGTATGTATGTGACAAAATATGCCTCCTGTGTGTGTACTTCCTGGCTGTTATAGGTGACAAGAATATGAATGTTAAAATTATCTATACCACAATTACTGTAATTTGTACTGAATGAAGGTGAAGGCTATAATCACATGCTTGTATAATAGTATTATAAGGTTTACACACAGTTATGAATTCTAAAAATTACTACTTATTTTTTCTTTCAATATTTATGGAAAAATACATTACTAAGGCTAACAAAGTTCCAGGATAGAAAGCAAAAAATTAAGGTCTGACTTTAGTTTAGGATTTATATTTCAAAAACTATTTTCTAAATGCTTTTCTATATACTTATAATTCTGCCAGAGGTATTATTTTAATACACATCACGGCATTTGCTATTTACAAGCACATCAATGCTGCAAACAATTTTCATTTTAATCTGTGCCCAAATGTACAGTTTCTGGCAAAACAAAAGCTTTTAGACTGTTTATGCATTCTTGGTGTTTGTCCTAAGGTTGTCATATTAAATTTGTTACTCTTATTATGTTTTTCCATTGTATAAAAACAAAACTGCAGTACATATTCTTGATTATTTAAAAAAAAAAATTATCCGAATTTGCTAGTTAATATGCAGAAACATCCTTCCAGTCCAGGCAGAACACATCACTGAGTTTATTTCTTCACTGGATTAAATTTTCAAATACAGAAATAAATCTTAAAATATTGTCATAGACTATACTCACTAAGGGTCATGGACTTCCTAGAGGCTAAAAGAACCTGAATTAAGAATCCATATAGAGACAAACCTAAACTTTCTAAAATAATGAGATAGCATTTGTACCAAGATTTGTACCATCATGTTCATTACTATATGCTACACCCTGCTCTCTCTAGTACGTGTAACCCGTGATTTAAATTGCTTCTTGGTCACAAGAGTTTCTCAACATAAATCTCAACAAACATTGAACTTGTGAATGGATTAGGACTTTGCTCACCATAGGATCAAGGCTTTAGCATAAGCACTGAATGTTTCAGAACAAACTCATTTTAAATACCGTCTCAGAAGTTTTTAGTTACAGTTACTTACAGCTATAGTGCTTTACACTACTTAAAATTGAACACTAGAAGCATCCCAATGTCGAGAATTTTGCATTCAGTGTGAGCATACTACCTAAATCTTATACATTAATTAAATATACAGTTACTGATGCCAGTGAATGAGAAAATTCAATGGTAAAACCAGCAGAGCTTCGGGCTGGCCAGCTCTGATGCAACAAGCTTTCAACTTCTGCTGCCAAAGCAGCTCCTAAGCTCCAGAAGCGCAATAGCTACATGGCAACTGGCTCGCCAGCCCTGCAAGCCAAGTACCTCAAAGTTATTGCTTCCTCATCCTTTTCCCTTTCAAAGTAATCCCAGGAGATTAACACAAATTTTACATTTAATGAAACGCTACAGCTGCACAGTTACAAACCAAAATCGGAGCAGCCAGACAGCCGAGATCCCAGCCGCAATGCTGTCCTAAGTGCACTGCACAGGTCTGCTGCCTTACCGCTCTGTTCCTGATTTAATTTCTCTATTTGTATTTTTCCTTAGGAGGGAGAACTCTGCATCTCTAAGATGACTTTTTAAAATAATTTAATAATTACATAAATACACAGAAATTGCCTACTTATCCTTGAGACTGCCGGGGGTGGGGGAGGAGAATAAAAATCTGCAAACCCCTACCAACCATGTCTTGAAAGTTAGTAAAAAATTGCATTTCTCTGTCAGTGATCCTGGACAGTGATCCTGGAGAGAATCTCTTCCAGAATCCAAGGATGCTCTCCTAAAATTAATAGCTTCACCTCAAACTCATCCCTTCACCATCATCTGTGCAGCATTTCGTGTTGAAGATTTCTTCCACGGATTACTTATCAAGAGCACCAGATGTACAGACCATTTAA
The DNA here is from genome assembly GCA_020745775.1 of Theristicus caerulescens. Classification (NCBI taxonomy): domain Eukaryota; kingdom Metazoa; phylum Chordata; class Aves; order Pelecaniformes; family Threskiornithidae; genus Theristicus; species Theristicus caerulescens. The sequence continues at coordinate 119,368,172 of CM036561.1, read as the reverse complement.
AAAGAAAATGGAGATCCTTCCCTGGCAGTCACCCAAAAGAGGAGTATGGAGGCAAAAGGAAAGGACAGCAAGATCAGTCAGTGGTTGTTAAATGAACAGCTCATGCCTCTTAATTCACCATTACAGAGCTGAATTACTCCTAAACCATAAATGGTACTAGAAAAGAGCCTAAAAAGAACTTAGGAAAGGATTACAAAACTACTGTCATATTTTAACAGCAAACATATACATAAAGTTGTGTGGTTGCGGGCAGTATGGATGGATGATACAAGAACTGGCTTCACTGAGATCCAACACATTTCTTCTATCTCTTCTCTGAGATACAAAACACTTCCAGTGTCCAATGACTACTTTGCATTTTGAAAAACCTGAAATATTGAATTTTTTTTTTAAATAAGCTTGCAACAATTGTTCTGAATTCAATACATATTCGAAAACATTCACATACTATTCCTGAAGGACTCGAGTTTCATGCAATTCTTGCAGGTATGCAAAGCAAAGAGCAGCCTGCTAACTCCTCCAGTTGACAAGAGCCTTGAGTTCACTCAAACAGAACGATACTCCGTCAAACAAAGAGATTTCTGATAAGCAGAGGATATTATCTTTAGAAATAAAAAGAAGGAATATATGACTCTCATCGACGCTACTAATGAGAGCTTTTCCTCCAGAACACTAGACAAAAAAAAAAAAAAAGTGGAAACCAAACAGCATTTTTTCCTAATGGTTATAAAATACAATCTTTACTGTCCAATACTTAATGTACTTGAAAAGCCCTGTCATCCCAGCAACAGTCTCTAATCGTAACCTCCAAGATTCACGATATTGATGTGTTACTGCAATATATCGTGCACACTCACCTCCCCAGTGGGAATAGCAGATGGGGGTAGAGGCAGATCACCTGGTAACTTTGGCTTAAGGTTTAAGTTTACACAGACATTCCTGCTGTTTCAGATATGGATATTATGCATCCTTTCAGTCACGTAAGATGACAAAAACCAGACGTGTAGAAGGGGAAGCTGGCTCAATTACAACCTAAAATTCTTTAATAATTATAAACAGTCTTTTTGTGCTTTAGACTGAAAGATACAAGTATATATTTATATACAGAACCCATATATCAAATACAAATACACAAATTATTACATTCTGTTAAATAAGCTAGAAGTCAATAGCTTTAGCACTCTTGAAGAAATCTTGCCTACACACATATGTCCCTATCGCCATGAACAAATCTATAAATGCACACATACCTTTTTGCTTCTCTTTGGCAGCTCTCTATGGAGTTACTAATATTTTAAGTCGAGAATCACTATTGGTAATAAAAATGCCTCTATAGTAGGTGCTTCCCTTAACGCCATGTAGAGATTTTTATGCACACAGAAAGAGGTTTCAAGAAGATTTGACAGGCAACTCCATAAGCAGAGCCTACAGTAAAAGCCCCACAAAACCTGGCTGAGATACCTGGATGCAAGTAGGGATTAAGGACACCCGTGCAGATGAGGGACTTCATCAACTTTGGATTCGGGAAGGGAAAGACAAATAGACAACTGTTCCTCTGCTCTCCTTTGAAAGAGAGAAGAGACAAGAAAGTGGTAAGGAGAGCACTGGTCATCACAACAGTGCATCATCCCTCAAACTTGCTGAGCTAACAGAGATGGGAGAGCGAGTTTTCCCTCACAGCAAGATGGGGATCAGGAAGGGAAGGTTTTCTGCAGAAACCAGCACCCCGGTAATATTTCAACACCATGAACTGATAGGAAAAGATGAAGAAGGAGGAAAAAAAAAAAGGGGGGAATTTTACTCTGAAAGTTCTCACTTCCCTATTAAAGAGCCCGTTTGCTCCTGTTTCTGACTAACGACAAACAAAAAGTATATTCATTACAGAGACTACTGCAACTGAAAGCCAAGTACGGTCTTAATTAAAATTCCAAAAATAGTAAGAGAATCATTAACAATCTAGCAGCATAAGAAAGCTGAAGCTGGGCAAATGACAATCACGCAGACCTAAAAAAAACCAGGCACTGTTAAAATGCTGGTACTTATCTGCCTCTGGCACAATCTCACCCTGCTGCAGCTTCTTCAGTCGTTCAAAATTTGCATGTGACACATTCCAGTTAGATATCCAGTTGTCAGCAGCCACTTAATTACATTAGAAGAAACGTGCAGGTATATAAAATAGATGGCATATTGTAAGACTGGAAGACAGACAGTGTCTGCTTCTGAAAAAGACACTTTTTTTTTTTTAAACTTTCCCAATAAATCTGTTTGCCAATACATTCCTTTGGGAATTCAGTGGCAGCAACACGAAATGCAAGATCAGCAAATTATTAAAATACTGATGTAGTAACTCAGAGCTGAGCAACTAATGAGCTGTAAAGTTCACTTCTAAAAGCAGGACACTCATACATTAAACACGTCCACAGTATTTTCGCTGCTCATTATAAATATTAATTTAGAGTTGGAAGGTGAACTATGCAAAATAAAATTCAACTCTGATGGGTTCTGATAACATTGCTTTAAGGATCAAGTTCCTTTGGAATAATATACAGTAAGTAAGGACACAACTTTGCCAAGTTTGGTATTAAAATGCATTTTAGCATCATGGTGAATCCCAAATTAGGTCAATGACAGATGAGCAGAAGCAGACAGATGATTTTCAATTTACCAAACAAATTGAACTCCTACTCACATTGCAAAACTAATCCAAAATTACCATAAATTAAGGCTATTTTAAATAAAGGTAAAAATACGGGAAGCCATCGATCATTCACATATGTAACATTGATAATTAAATTCCTTCAAAGAAAACAAACACCAAATCTTTACTACAGTGTGCGATATTATGTGTTTCATCCATCACAATGTGCTCTTCCCCTCTGATAAACAAGGCCACAGTAGTTTGTAGAAATGCTGATGAGTAGAAGAAACCAACTGTGTATTAGCTAGGTTTCTTCTGCCCACAAACTTGCTGTTTCCTTGCGGTGCCCTAAGTCTCAAAGCAGGAGTGAACACAACACAACAGCTGGTACTATGTAAAATAGGGAAGACAACATCAGTGCTGCAAGGGTTTCTAAAACAGGTACTTAAGTGACAGTACCTATCTAAAAGCAGCAGATTACACAATCAAATGCTTATCTCGCTTCTCTTGAACTTTAGTGTGCTTTGTACTTAGCAAAGATACACATACTTGAACTTCACTGATAATTTATTGAAGGTTGTTCTGAAGTGAAGGCTTGATAAAGGCTGGAAGAAGATACTACTAAAGCTATAGATCTATGTTTTAGAAAGTAACATGACTAAACATTTCTTTCAAGTATATTAGAAGGCAAAACAGGTTACTATGCTTCTCCAAACAGAATCATATTTTAGGGAAAGTTATATTGGCAAACTTGTAAGACTTGGCATTTGCCCTGACTTACAAAAATTCTTGAGAAGGGAACAGATAACTTAATAAAACATACTATAATGCATTTCCTATGTGGAAATTATAAATTTATTCATCTGCATAGTCAAACCAATAATTCCGTTAACGTACTAGATGTGAATCTCAGTAAGTTTACCTAAGACACAGACATATGGCAACACAGAAGTGTCAATAAGAAACAAACTGCCACATTAAACTAGAGAATGTATTGACCTTGCAAGCATGACCACAGAGGGAAGAAGCTAAAAAAAAAAAAAAAAAAAATATATATATATATAGGCAATTTTCTTTTGCTGATAAGATACATATAAAGTGAGTGGTGTAGAGAACAGAAAATATAGATAGAATCCACAGGAAAAACACTAATCATGAACCATTAATTACAATGAAAACAACTTCAGCTGGGAAGACTCCAAAATGAAGAAAACTATGCACCTTTGCTCTAGGCTGAGATTTTTTTCTCAGTTGTATGCTCTTGGATGCGGGACTTCATGTTGACCTAGTAATACCACTCCTATGTTCTAATGGTTCTTCAAAACAAGAAAACAAACAAACAAAAAAAACCCAACAGAAAAACCCCACTCCCTCCTGTAACACCAAAAAAGCCCAAATTTGTACTGTGAGCCACAAATGCTTGATGAAAAAAAGTGACATTAATATGCTGCAGCACACAGGACATTTTAATAATGGCTTTAGGAACACCAGATTGCTCCTGAACCTGATTACTACAGACTACAAAGCAGTTGCTCTCCCTCTGACACAACTGTAAAAGCCAAATTCAGTTGTTCCTCGATGTACTGTCAGGACCGATAAGACTCTGAAGAAGGCCACTCGAACACATTTTCCTAGATGAGGAAGATCAGTCTGCAGAGGGATTCAGGTGGCCCTTTTCTATTTCAACTGGACGACTGCCTGGCTGCTTTTTCAAGAGTTAGATGCAATTAGGATATTACTGTCAACAGACTACAACTCTAACATCCAAGAGGAAATGGCAATTCATTCAAATCAAAAAAACGATACTGATGTTCATTCACAAGTAATATTGTTAAAAGCATTTGTGGAAAGAGAACATTTCAATTTTCCATTCAAAACTCATTTTTACCTTTTAAAATTTTCTGACAATCAGAAAAGAGGACCTAATTCTCTTTTTCTTTTCTCTCTCTTTTTTTTTTTTTTTAAAAGCTTTTCATTAGATATTTGGTGCATGGTAGTTTCAATCTCTGGTTTTCATACTGTTTTGGAATGGGTCTTAAGTCCCAGAACCTCCACCAAACACAGATCTACATATTTTACTCTTGAAAATACAAGGTCTTTCCATGCTCAATTAGTTTTTAGCTTAAAGAATATGTCAATGAAGACCAAGAAAGCATTTGCACACTATCGCATCCTTCTCTTTCTTGAACATATAAATGCTTTTTAATATATTGCCCATGAATATATGGTCCAGGCTTCTTTACTTGTGCTAACTCTTAAATCAGGATCACTTCAATTGCTTGAATGATTTACTTCTAATATCCAAGGGAACACGTAGAAAAGAAGCAAAATGTTAATAATTAGAAGTTAGATGTGGAAACCAAGAACTGTAATTCTACAGACGCTCACTCCAATGAACTAAAGCTCTGTCAGGCACAGCTCCTCATATCCTCAATGCCCAGAGTCTCCGAGGTGGTCAGAAAGATCAATTTTCCATTTTGCAGAAACCTAGAAGCCACTATTACAAAAGGGTATCTGTGGAACAACGCTCTTCTTTTAAATGAGGAGTTGTCAGGATGACATGATCTGACTGCAAGTACCTTGCAATGAACAAAACAGCACCCTCCAGGGAACGCTGCCAGTCAGCAGTAAAGGGAATTAATGGCTAGAGGCAACACATGGAGTCGCAGTTTCACTGCAGCAACAGCATGAAACATCCATCCTGTATCTAGCAGCCTCAGAGCTTTAAACTGCTGAAGGGCTTGCCAATCTTACTAGAAGCACACGACTGAGAGGAATATTGGTTTTGAGTAAACATCTTTCAAAAAACTTATTTTCAAGTCTCTACCTCCACCCTGTTCTGTAAAAGAAGTTTTACCAAAACTTACCTCTGGGTACTTCAGTTTTAAAGTTTTATGCATTTCCCGAAAACGACTGTACCGCCTGAATACTGTCCATGTCTCTTCCAGGACTGTTATCTGTATCAGACAACATAAAAAGAAGAAACAGAAGTAAAACCACACAATGTGTAACACTAAAAACCATTCGGTATACAAGATTATGATATTAAAACAGGCAATTCTTCACTCCCTTAAATTTATAAGCTTTTATAGGTTTACTTAATTTTTCTTTCACTACAGTGACAGAACTGTATTTAACAAGGAGCACTGATTGCAAAGCAAAAAAACTGAATGCATTTATTCCTTATTCCGGGGTGGTTTGACAAGGCTGTAAACACATTAAAGTATCCCCACTCATTCCTTGGTGCAACTATGCAGCTCACTGCATTACAATCAGTGGGTGTTCCATTAATGAATGAATAACACCCAGCACAAGCGTAGCGTAGCCTCTCTATACATTCACAGAAATTTATATATTCTCATATACACAAACACACACATATACACAAATATACACACACACAAATAATAATACATGTTTCTCTGACACACAGAGTTCATTACCATGTAGAATGGGATTCCAATTTGTAAGGTAAAAAAATTATATATCCCAGCTTTTAGTAGAAGATACTCCTTTAAAACACTCTGTGCCTATGTCATCTGTATGTTGATGAACATCCCATTTATACAGGAAATTTCATTAAAATAAACAGAATTACTCCTGTGAGTAAAGCACATAGCAACAGGAGCAAAGAGGGAGGGCAAGCCCACCTTACCATCAGTTATTCACAAAATCCTCACTGGAACTGAGAAACTAGCAAAAATTTCAGGGAAAGAAAATTTTTCACTGTCTGAAATCAGGTGAAATGAAAAAAATATTGCAAGTGGGACATAAAAGTGCTATGACTGAAGCCTTTGATTTTACAGTGAAGTCCTTCTGTAGCTCTGGTGAGCCAAGGCTACCAAGAAGCAATGCTGCAGGGAGAGGGGGCATTTTTCTACATTGACTAGTAGAGCTGGAAAAAAACAACTGGCATTGCCTAAACCTGAAAAGACTGTTGCTTTTTTAATTTAACAGGCCTAATACGTGATATTACCTCTATCTAGCTATGAATTTATGCATGAAGATAAAAAATAAGCATTTTCATAAAATGCATTTCACAAAGACACAGGCTTGGCTTTTAATCCTAAAGTGACTCCTAAAATGAAAAAGTAGATCCCTCGCTACTGAGCATATCAGAAAGTTACAGAGTGACAGAAAGTCACAACAGAGCAGGATAACTAAGTAGGAGAAAAAGAAACGAGAGCAATAAAGGCAGAGGAAACCACCCTCCAAGCACGGTTGTTGACATCTGCCACCTCATGCTTGCAACGAACTCATCTCTGGTCCACCCTTCCCCAGCCCCGCTGCCTTCTGCATACAGAACAGGGAAATGGAGGGAAGTGTTTTGGAAACCAAAAGTTATTGTGTCTTGTGACATCGGGAACCAGGGGTGGTTTTTGTTTTTTTTTTTTTTTTTTTTTTTCCTATTTTTACCTCTATTTTTAACTAAAAGATGTAAGGAAATAAAATTGGCCTTCTCGATACTTTTCACAGATATTAAAACATAGGTTCTTCTAACACATCTCCACAATGCAAATTCATTATTTCTGATAAAATTCATCTTTCATGCCACCAATAAGCTTGACTGTTACTAGGACATCTGCATGATGGACTATATTTCCTCATTAAAAAATATTCTTGCAGTTGCCCTCCCTCAATATATTAACAGTGTCTCAAGCTTTGCAAATCAGGTGAATGGATTTAACATGCAGAGGCAGGTTTAACTGAAGAAAAAAAAGGAACTATTCAGGAATATGCATGTTACACTGATGTTGATTAACCAATTAACCATTTTGTTCTGAATAATTACTTTAAAGAGCTTTGTGATTTAAATGTTCAAGTGAACATTAGAGTGCAATGGATAATCATAAAATAAAGATGTTACTTATTTCTGCTTTCTTTTTGCTTTAATTCTGTATTTTAGTATTTCTGACTTGTGAAATTTTGCTGCAATAATTTCATTTGTACATGCTGTTAATTCTAAAGTGACCTCTTTTTCCCCTAGGGTTTTCACAGACGCATGCCTTCAGGGGAACAACCTAGCACAAAGCATCCAGGACTTTTCCAGCTACACAGCCTGGGGAAGAGCACATATGTCAGCTTGCCAATCAAGCTGCTGGCTGTGCATCTGACAGCTGTCTAGGTGATAGGATGGTACCAAACTTCACCAAATCAAATTGCCTGCAGCCAATTATTTATTAGCTTTCTTCTACAAAGTTTAATAAACAACTTGTTAGAGATGGACAGGAAGGAAAACAGCAAAGCCATATATCTGTGCTGCCTAAGAACTGAAGGATTTTCTCTAGAGCATTCCCTGGTGGCTTGGCTTGACCTGCCTCAGTCCCTCTCATCCTCTTCGTTTGCTTTCCTAATTCTTGTAATGAGATTAACAGGTAATGCATTGCAAAATTTTATTGTTGTTACTGCTGATATTATTGGAAAATGAATTTCAAATCTTAACCGGTCCCCAAAGCTCAACAATAATGTTATTAGGATCAATAGGAGAATTACAACACACCTGGCATAGCAACAGCATTTCCAGAACAGGACCTTTTACTTCTACAGCTAATCCAACCACTCTGGACTGGGATTCTTTTCCCTCATTTAAAAAAGCTGTATGACAGAATATATAGGGTCTGTACATATGGGACTGAGACATATGCAGATCTTTTGAACAGTAGCAAGTAAAGCAAATTTGAAAAGCCCTTTACTTTTTACTTGTAATTTGCTAATGTTGTAGTTAAAGTATTTTCTTAATAAAAAAATACATGGTTGAATAAATCTGTAAGACAGATTTTCAAAATATTCTTATATGTGTACTTATGTGACTCTAGACTTGCCTCAGAATTGTGACTTTTCTTTATTCAAGCACACCCTTTCCGATGTAAAACTTATAAATTTGAAAGGAGACACTACAGTCCTGTCTCCTTAACTTTTCTTCTGCATGATGACTGACAGAAGATAACCTAATAAACATTTTCAACTTATTTCACTGTAAAGCACGTCACAGAATTTGTTCCCCTTCTGCCCCATAGAAATAGAAGTAAAACCATGGGGGGGGGGCGGGGAGAAATATTCCACCTGATTCTGAAGCAATCAGAAAGAACAGAACATGCCCACCTTACTTATCTGGGCTGGTTAAACTGTCTACAGTAATTGTGAGAATTCATATTTCTCCAAATGGACCTTGTTGAAACTATTCCTCACACTGTCTATGAATACAGCATCTGAAAAGCTAAAACCTGCTTAAAAATTTCTTGGAACTTTTTTTAATTCATTATTGACCTTTTATTAACCTTTCTTTATTCATTATTGAGGGTATTAATCTGATAGAGTTGAGGGAAGATTGGGCTTTTTCTTTTTTCTCATGTAGGTAGAGATGGGGCATGCATCGTTTTCTTTAAGAACTATCAATGAGCACTGCTTCTGCTTTACTCCAATTCTGCAATAGTTCACTGAGCTCAGAAAGAAACTTTGACAGAAACGTGGCCATTTTGAGCAGGCCCACCACAGCATTTGGCTGAACAGAACTGTGACCGGACCTGGAGAAAAGCACTGCTTTGGGGTGGATCTTCTCCTACAGAGAACTCAGAGATGACTGAAAGGCTTTGAAACACAAGAAAAAGACAGTTTTGAAAGAATATCAAACAGGATAAATGAGAACAACTGAGAACAACTAGGGAAAGCTGAATAAAAATGAGAAGGCTTATCTACAACTTTCCCCCTTGTCAGAGGATCCCTTGCAGGGCTGTGCTTGAATACAGGCTTTGCTTCCATCACCTGCTCTTGGGAGACCCTGCGTGCCTTTACATGAGCTGGAGTTCCCCCTTCCCTGCTGCCTCGCTGCTCCTCCATAGGTGCTGCCGGCAACCACAGGCACTCTCTGCAACAGATACCAACAGCCTTATCGATGGAAAAGCTCTTCCCACACGCTGTTTCTAGCACAGCCTTGTCTGAATATTCTGCGTATCGCAACAACATGAAAGGAAGATGAGAATACAAGAATAGCTTTCCAGTACCCCAATTCTGCTCTAACATAAATATGTTTAGACCTGATTAAGCTACTACTGTTTCATCACGTCTTTAAAAGACAACATATAACACTATCGCTCAAATGGGAGTTTTTGTGGAAATGTATCTATTAATACTGAATACCTAATAGCAGACCAGCAAGAACAGCTCCATGACATCTCTTGCTGCAAAAGGAGAAGGTTCCACCTTAACTCTAATATAAAGTATGGTTTTGTTTCTATTTTGAACTCTCTCCAATAGGTTCTCGTGGGAGTCACTCAACATCTTAAAGTAGGATCTACATCCAGCGGAAGAACCTGAGTGGACAGATCATCTTGCTGGCCTGTTCCCAAAGGTTATATACGTCTAGATGGACAAGATGCTGAACCTGCACTACAAGACAGTATCTTTGGATGATATGTTAGACTTCAAAGACTCACCAACTGACCTTGATGCTGCCAAGAAAAGTGGAACGAACTCACTCTTTTTTGACATATAAAGGAAATAATCTTTACAATTGCATGTCACAAGAAGAATTTCATATATTTGTTACATATAGAAATTCATTATATTTGTTCCTCTATACAGCAATATGCCAGGATTTAACTATAAACAAAATGACCAGAAACATCTGCTGAAGAAAATACTTCTGAGATATCTAGGATTCAAAGGTTTGGGGACTGTCTTACTATTGAACTGAATTGTTGTCGCTTTGTCAGATTTCAAAGTGCTGTTACATGCGGATAGGTCAGCTACCCATTTTCCCAAGAGCAAGAGGAACCTTGGTGAAGAAAGCTTATTCGGGAACTAGCAAAGGAAATGAGATTAACAACACCCCAGCCCTTCCCCAAGACTGACACATATTCTGGTATGATATCACCTGAACATAAACTTGAACAAATTAAAGTAAGGCTGAAATAAGGAATTATTTCAACAACTGACATTGTATCCTGACCCATCAAGTCAGGGTGAAATAAACAGGTACACGTTCTCTCCCCCCTGCCCTGTCTTCCTACTTTCCTGATTTTTAAGGCAAAAAACCCCACTATACCATGTATTCTGATCTCCCACAGAATAAAAGTAACAGCAGCTGAAGATTAATACAGATCAAAGTAGAGCTGGGAGCTCTGCAGGGCAAAGGTTTAAAATAGAAAAGTTTGTGGAAAGTCTGTGGACTGTAGCTTGGAGCCAAATCCTGACCACAGCAAAAGCAACCCACTGTGACATACAGAGACCTGGAAGCAAAGGAAAAAGCATAAGCATTTGATCAATTTGTGTAAGGGAATGACTATAAGAAATATCCCAAAGACTGCCCCAAATTAAGGTCCATAGGAGCTTCAAAAGAAATATTTAGTGCTCTAAATAAAGTTGACAGCAACGGAATACACTTATTAAAGTGTATTAAAGTGATATTAAAGTGATAGCCCATTCCCTACCCCATATGTCATCCATTTCTTTGCTTTGAACTTCCATCAAAGCAGTTATTAAAGCAGCAGTTTCTTTCAGAGGCAGCCTAGAAGTAGCACAGGAGAGAGAGAGAGAGAGAAGAGATGGTACTGACAAGTACGACAGAAGAGAATAGCCATTCCATATACACCGCTCTTAGCCAGAGCACCCTGTTCTTTCCTGGTTACAAATTCCACCCCCTTCCAACATTTTTCTTCTATTACCTTTCCTTCCAGGTAAGTCCAAGTCCTCCTGCACATACTCTTTAACTGCTCCTTCATCCTAAGATCTTGCAGATGCTTACAGGGGTTTTAGGGATGAAGGGAGAATACTTGGAAAAGAAATTCACCAATTTACTAAAAAGAGAAAATACCTTTTTACGTATTTACCTTCACTAACCATTACCCAGTCTAGTAAATCCCATCTGCTGAAAATAGTTGGCAGCTAGAACAGTCCTTGGGGAAGTTTTGTATGCACTTAACACTTCTCTCAGCACCTCTTTGGCTCTAGGCTTTTGCTGGCCCCAGGAAATTCGAAGTTCAAAAGGCAAAAGCAAGTATTCCATCCACAAATTGTGCAGTGTGTCTCGAGATGAAAATTTAATTAGCTCAAACAGAGCTAAGATTGCCCATCTTAGTAAAAGCCTCTGCAAAAGAGAATGTGAGCACAGTTCAAACACAGTCCTGCACACCATGAGGGCAGGTCACTCCTCCAACATAAACCAGCTATTGAAGCATCTGGCAGTACATTCAATGAAGAAGGCTGCCAATTCTGTCTCTGATGCCATGTACATCAGTTATGCTACATGTCCACATGCACTGAGAGCACATTTCCAATTAGACTTCACATCTTGCTTTGAAAAAAAAAAAAAAAAAAACCAAACCTGGCTTAGTACCAGAGGAAACATAATGAATATGCATTTTTCCAGCATTTCTGCACAGAAAATCAACTGAGGAAGCCACTAGAATGGAGGGGAAGCAGATAATAGTTTGGAGAAGCAAGACCTTGGAAAAGCAAGGTGGGAAGAATCAGAACAACAAAGAGAGCCAGAAGGGAATCAAGCCTTTGTTATGGATATGTACAAAATACATACTTTAATTACGCTTTCGTTATTACAGGTAAATAGTTCAAGTCTAATAATTTTCTATACCTGACACTCACATCTCAATAACTGGCTTTCCTATAACCAATATACATTTAATCCTCATCTCTGCAACACCTTCAACTGAATTATTTGACATTGGATCTGGAATTGCTCACCCCAAGAGTCTGACCATCAACCTCCTGTGTACAATCGATCCATTTGGAAAACACCTCTCTTTATATAGTGTCCTGCATTGTGCATGCCTTCTCACAACCTCTCTTACTTAGCAGTACTTAGACAACGGAAGGAGACAGAACCAAAATTGCAGTTAGCAGAAACAAAAACTATGTTTTATTGGGATTAGTTAAGGTGATTTCTGGAATCTGCAGATTCTCAGGTGCATTTCAAGTTGCCATTTTCATCTTTGCTAACTGTGATGCTGTCACAGTGCACACCGATGACTGGACAGAGCAAATTAGGAACTATTTGGTTTTAAACAAAAAGCATTTTTCTATTATTATTGCTACTATGATGTTACTGTTCTACAAATGCAAGCAACGTGTACAGAGAACCCAAACGTTAAGGAGAAGCAACTGAAAAACACTTACCTTTATTTCAAACTCATAGTGTTCATCCTTTCCCTGCCCACACAGGACATAGCGTGGAATACTAATTTTAACTGGGTCCTTTAGGTCGTCTGGATTTGCTCCCAGAGAACGACAGACCATCCGCTTTCATGTGCATACCAAATAAGGAGAACAAAGGAAAACCAAAATCACTACATAAGGAAAGAAAGAAAAGAACTTCACTAAAAATGAGAAAATGTTCTTGGCCAGAAGAGAAGGGAAAGAGAGCATGGAGGAAGCAGAAATTATTTCAAAAATGAAGGAATTACTTGGAAACAAAGTGGATCTCCTTTTATAAGCAAGCATTTTGTTATGCATGAAAAAATTGAGGTGCAGTGTCTTCAAAAATATTGCTTATTCTTTGAAAAGGCATTTTCAGCTTAGATATCAAAAACAGGGAAGGCGGAAGACTTTGTATTAACCCTCTTTGAAAAAAAAATAACTATATGAATCAAGCCTTCATAGCCAGCCATACTTTTTGTAGGTCTTTATATAACAAACCTGTTTACAATATCATGCAAAGCTGCAGGGGATTGAGGCAATTCAGAAATTGCCTAGATCTTAGACTTCTAAATCCAAACTCATTTTATAATTAAATAGGGTATAGATAGCATATTAACCCGCTGTCAGAACAGTTTCCTACTATTTTCTTTAAATCACCTCTAATTAACAGAAAGCTCAACTATAATATTTCATGGTCTTGACAAAAAAGTCTAACAAGGTATTTGTAATGAGGGCATATTCCTCTGACTAACAGCCAGATAGAATCTGTAACTCTGAAGTTATGTCAAAAATAAAATACTTTTGCAACTGAAAAGACTAATGCTTTGCACTGAGCGTATCCAAAAGTACCATAAGCATTTAGAGTGAATAAGTATAGAAACTGCCTTTTAGGAAGTCTTCCACCTTCCCAATTGAACGTATTTGGTCTGAAAAACTTAATGAACTTGTACTTCAAAAATAACAGCACCATGACAAGTTAATAACAAAAAAAAAGACTGAAAAACTATCACTTTAAAGTTATGACCATGTTATATATTTGTATTTAGTGATGCTATACATCACTTATATAGATACTGTATTCCCAACATTCATTTTCAGTCCCTTAGCAACTACCACAGGACATGCTGCTTGGTCAAAATTCTTCAGCCTTGACCAACACTATCCCCACACATGAAGGTGGCTCACACTTCTGCTCACTGACACTTGGTGTCTCTGTAGCAACTCTTGGGGACTCCCAGTACACGTGATACTGTGTAGGAGCTGGAGAAAAGTTTGAAACTCATTCATAAAAGCCTCTCTGAATGCTGTTTGTTACAGACAGCTTTTTGGCATCCTCACCTGGCTACTGAGAAGGGAGGGCTGTTATTTCATTACGAGTCAATTATAAATGCCAATGTCATTTCCCTTAGCGTTAGCATTAAGAGTGGTGAAAAAGAAAATACAAAGAAAGTGAATTTTAGTTCCAATTAACTGACTTTACCTAGGTGTTTTCCACAAACTTCTTTTTTTAGTGAAAATACAAAAAAGTTTGCTTTGGAATGGAAAAATACTTTTAGGGGCTTTTGTTTACACAACAAATATTTTCTCCTCTCCATTTTGCCCTTCTTTCACTTCTCCCCAGGTTACTGGCTTTTCAACTAAAACTCATTTCTCGAGCATAGACATGTAAGCAATTCTTTCCTTGGGGAAAGAGGAATTCATTGCCTTGACAATAATATCATCTGTTTTAAAACAACAATAAAACTATAAAGTCACTCTTAAAGCCACCTCTGTCAACACATAATTTATTGGCAGTCATTTTCAGAGAACTATTACAAACAGCTAATAGTCAGAGAGGAAAATAATCTCAAACACGAAGTGCTGGGAAAAACACACCCTAATAGATTAAATAATGCTTTGATAGTCATAAACATCGATCATTATGTTACATTGCATTTACAGTAGAATAAAAGATATTGCTGTGAAGTCATTTTTTCATAAAAGTGAAGAGTATTCATCGAGTTAGATTTGAAAACAAACACAAAAGAGGAAAACCATGTTATCTGGAACACAACATGCACAAACATTTAGCTTTGGGGTATAATCTGAAACGGAATTATTTGCAGAAATTACTGTTATTTAACAGCCGTGATTAAGACAGTCCTCCCAAATAGTGCCACTCAATGTTAACTTTCATCAAGGCTCAGAAGAAATGCCTTGGTGATGTCAATGAGGGAGCCACTCTTGAACTGGACTGGTGCGAGGTTACGCTCCAACTCATAAATACTCTGTCTACTCCATGTTCTGCGAGATATTTGTGTATCCTTTTTTTGTTAGAAACAAAAACCATACCTCAAAATAACATGACACATTTTGCTCATCTTTGGACTTTAAGGTAGTAGAAAGTTTTGTTATGATAAAAAACCACATAATTCTCTATCCAAACCAGCATTCATCCTTCCAGACACAACTTCCCCATCTAATGCAAGTTATTTCTTTTTAAATCCCACGTGAATTACATTATCCTGTCAACATATGGTAAGAACAAATGGGAAATGTTCTTATACTAGTAGAGAGACTGAAGTCTAACTCTGTCTAGTAGAAGATTGCACCTCTACTGGCAATATGCTTACAGAATTTAGAATTTCAGATTAGATACCACTGTTTTTTCTGCCAAGGACCATCTTCCTCAAACAAGGCAGATGGCATATTCAAGTAACAGGATTCAAAAGGTATTCGGTTCCCTTTACAAGGGAAGAAACAAAAGACGGGAGACAACAGCTTATTTATTATTTGAACATCTGACAGGGGTAAACGGGTAAATAACAACGTTGCACTAAGGTAAAGGCAAGCCTCGACTAATGGAAGTCTTTCACTAATGTTCAGTAGTTCCATTATTTCTTAGAATGTAATATTAAAGAGACTGCAAGAGATGCAATCTCCCAGCATCACCAACCCCATTAGGAAGCAAGCAGAAAAAGGAGCACATTGCATGCAGAGAACTCTAGGGATAAATTTACTCCATCCGTCAGGCAGTATCCTCAGTTGCTAACTATCCATTTAACAGCATGAAAAACATGGACACAGATGATAAACCCCAAAATGTTTGTCGTGCCACAGGTATAGTAGCATGACCAAAGTTCAAAATGCTATTTAAAGCACAACCAGCGTCTGTTTACACCCTTTAACCAGGTTCATTTTCACATCACATTTTCCTTAAACACTCACATCAAGGGAATATAAAGACTTACTCTATTGTGGGGGAGTACAAGTTAACTATTTGGACAAAATAAATAGGGATGACTTAAAGCCATGCATTGCTTCCCTGCAAGAAAAGGAGAGGTGGGGGAAATCCAAAGAGAGTATTGTATGTTCTCTGCATTTTTCTTGTTCTGTTTCACTGCCTCCACGCAGCCTACACTCTCTTGGCTTTAGGCAAAGGGGGCAAACCCAGGGGAAAAGAGATATGGCAAATCCATCAATTCCTGGTAACTCAGCGAACATGCTTAGAATAAGCCAAACACAACTCCTTTTGCACTTGTGACAAACTTTAATGCAAGAGTGCAATAATTCTTAATGCAAAACTCCAAAGCAGAAGAGAATTGTCAATGCTATTCTTCCCAAAATTGTAAGTGTGAAAGCTATAAACATCCTTAGTATTAAGAGCATACAGTGAATGTACCATAGGAACCTAAACACACCTTACAGTTCGGACAAAAAAATATTGCAGATGTTTTGAAATATTGAGATCAAGGACATGAAACAGATGAGAAGCATGAAAAACAAAGATGCTCAGAAAGATTAAGGAAAAGGCAATCCAGGAGGAATGGAGAAGACATTCATGAAGACAGATAGGAGATGGAGGGAGCCAAAAACAACAGCCAAAATGGAAATGAGAAGACACGGCTGTAATTATAGTTTTGAGCCACCTACTACCTAAGATAGAAACATTTCATTTCCTCACTTTCCCAAGGAAATTTATGTACAGCATATTAGAGACCCACAATGATGGGTGATTTTTCCTAAGATGTGTGTACGTACTCTACAGTATTCCCTAACAGGCTCAAAGGACTCTTTTTGCCTATTGATTTAAAAAAAAAAAAAAAAAAAAAAAAAAGGATTTTATCAATATTCATTAGCCTCTTCTTTTGAATGTATCTAAACGTATTTGGATTTCAACACCTAGTCAGATGCATAATTAGCCAAATGGCTTCTTCACTTGAACTGAATGTTAATTTCCAGATTTCCGAAGGGATATGCAAACTGCTTTGAAGAATTGATGGAATGACAGTCAGTTGAGTATTTATTTCTTTTTCACAGTATTTAGAAAAACCAATTCCTGAATCAGATCCAACCTTGCTCCTTCTAGAGAACACAAGCTCAATTTTTGTGAAATTCTCTTTGTCTGGCAAAACTACACATCGGATATCATTCAAACTGTACAACTGAAGGCCATCAAATTGTGATTGCTGGTATGAAGCATCCAAAAAGTTAGGTGCAGCATAAAAGACGTTATTTTCCCTTAAGAGACCTATATGAGTAGTTGTAAGAACTAGAGATCTACACACAGTCTGCTTGGCACAGTCTATTTTCACTGTGGTATATAGCAGTACATGAATGTCACCTAACGAAGGTTTAATACTTCCCATATTTTTATAGAGTAAGTAAGCCAGATCAGCTAATAGAGTTCTGAATTTACAGGACAATCGTACTCCATTTGAAAAAACTAAGTCATTTACTTCCGATGTCCAGTCAAGCGAAATCTGCATCAAATCATCTTTCAAGAGCTGGTGATTTAAATAATCGGCATCATCCATTGTAGAAATCAAAATGCTCATTATGTCATGGCAAATTCTTTGAGTGAAGTGTTTGCTATAGGTAAATATTGTGAGTAAATCATCTTCAGCAGAACACAGAAGACTAATACTCTGTCCAGCAAAGCCAACTTGAATCTCCTTTATCGCGACGATGGGAACCTCATGAAACATTGCCAAGGAACTCTGGCAGACGTCTTGTTTGACTGACGAAACAACAACATACAGAATGGAGCTGAACAAAAGCAAGCAAGCAGGTTCTGGATCAGGTTTTTTGCAAGTGCCAACAGCGAGCCAATACACACCCTTCAACTCCTCCGTTCTAATACAAATTTGAGGTAAGGCACAGGTCAAAAATTCGAGCACTTTTTCCAGAGAACAGACCTGAAGCTTAAGAAAGACATCAGGAAAATGCACAAACTTCTGTCTTAACACAAGACTGTTTTCCAGCTCTTCATTTTTACAACAGCATGCAAATCCTTCAGAGGGCTTTCTCCTACAGGCATCGGAGATTTCTGTGCTTACACACATCGTGATAGCCTCTTGCACAGGGGATTCAGGCTGAACGACATTTTCAGTATGAGCTTTGGCGTCATCAGTAGAGTGGGACATGTCTTGATTCATATCTGACTTGAAGAATACATTTACTTGCAAGTTTCTTATAAATGGCAGATTTTTTATTAATGATACCGCTTGTGCACATCTCTCGCTTCTGTCACACAAACTTCCCAACTCTTTAATTTGTTTAGAAACCACTGTACTGTTGAGCAGCTGACTACTTGTATCTTTGTAAAGGCAGGAGAGCTTACTGAAAAGATATCCCAAACCATAAGTGTGTTCTGGTCTCACGCCAAAATGAGAAGCTATTGACTTAAAAGAAATCAAATCAGAGCCTTTTTGTGGGGGAAGCTGAGAATTACTAGACTGGTCTTCGATTGTCGGGTGCACTGTCTTAAATGAGCTGTTTGCTTTACAAGTTTTTATTTCAGAATGCACATTAGACTGAGAGAAGAGAAGGCACGATATGCTGTTAAAGCCAGCCTGCTCATTAGCACCCATTAAGGATTCTACAGGAGACAACTGTTTCAAGTGGGAACAATCAGATTCAGTTCTTGAGCTGTCACAATCCTGAGAAGTCATTATTTTATCATCAAAATGATTGAAATTTTCAACCTTGCAGAGCGAATAAGCCGCATTATTTAAGTCATGACTTTGTAAAGTAGATAAAACATTCTGATGAGGAACATTCTTACTCTTTAAAGTATTAATATTTCTAGAGTGAATTAAACTACTTTCAATGTCACAACGACAAGCAAAGCTCTCCTGTTCTGAATTACTCCTTTCATTCTCAAATGCCTTCTCTGATGTAAAAGGGGAGGAGATTCTTCCAGAACTGGAAAACAAATCCCACATCTCTGTATATTCCTTCTGTCTCTTATGGTCTCTTACTCCTGCGTTTTCTCCACACAACTCAGAAGAACAATTGCCATCTTTAGACATAAATGGAAAGCCATAATGTGGCTGCCACTGTTGACTTTTCTGTTAAAAATTTCAAAAGAAGAAAATAGAAATGTCTTTATAAAACCTTCTGATTTGAATATTGCTTAAATTGAGGATTGATTTTGATTAAGTTTGTACAATCATTCAAAACTGGTACAATCATTGTACAATCTCTCAAAATTAGAGAGAGAAAATCCAACAGAAGTGATTGAGGTCTGATTCAGGAATGGTTGATCTTCCCAGCCCACCACTGCTTTTCCGTTGTACAGTATCCATTTCACTTGGTTTATACTTGCTTTACTCAAAAACCACAGGAACGCCAAAGGCTGATGCAGAAATTTATAAGCTCTTTATTATTTTTCCACACGTGCACAAAAAAGTAATCCTATACTATCCAAGGTAGCCTAAAAAGTCCAACACATTTTAAAAATAACAGCGTAAAAGGCAAAAAAAGTCCAAATTAGAGCTGTTGCAACCCTCCTACTATTAAGGTTTAAATCCATAAAGGTATTTAGGATTTACTCACCAAGACAAGTAATTAACCATGGTTCAAGCAAAAGTTAGGCAAGCAAATACAGTGGGAGGGGTCTAAGCATCAGTTTGAAAATACATGTATGAATCCTTCATGACATAGGCAAATTTGCCCGATGCTACTTGATAATATTATAGACACCCTTACAGTAGTGAGTTCATTGTGAGTCAAAAATGTGAAGTGGTATTCTGAATTCAGACAATCTCTCCTCATTAAATGCTTTTATCTTCTAAAAATGAGGAAAGGGATACTGTTCCAGATTAAGAATGATGACAAAACAAGGAAGAAACATCCACAATAACACCACACCTTTCAAATAAGGAAAAAGCTATGCCCAATCTGAAAAAAATCACTTTAATTCCAGCTGGCAAAATACATTGCTGTCTCTATTAGCCATTAATCTTGCTGTGAATTCAAAATTCTAATTATGCAGCTAAACATTAAGAAATTTAATTACAGGGCATGCCATAATTTAAGACAACCATTTCATTCTGACAAATTATGACCTACCTCATACTTCAGCTTGCGTTGAACAGTGCCATTATTAAGTCTCTCATTATCCTAAGAACAAAAAAGATACAGGTGATTATTAAAGAGAGTGCCTTTCTTGTATAAGTTCATTTAAAAGTATTTATTGGAAGAGAGATTCTTTTTAATAGCCAGAAATAACTATTTTCTTATTGATATTTATTAAACCACTGGCTTAGAAGTCAATCAACCCAGTCTTTGGATGCATTAGATCACCAGTTTTTAAATGAGCATTTGTTTGCAAGTATAAACAACTATTGTTCTTCTAGATGGAATTTCATCAATGTATTTTACAGACATAAAATGAAGATTTTTGTTTTATCTGCAAGCTTCCTATTGCCATTTACACACTGCCCTGCAAAAAAAAAAAAGGAATACAACATAAAACAGCCACTGGGAAAAAAAGACGAGTGCAATCTAAAACTGATATCCCTGATTTACTGTTTACTGTTTTGGTAAACTGAAATTAAGTAAACATAGGAAAACATGAAAATTATTGAACAACAAAACTAGATCAGTGGTTATACATGGTGCATTGAAGGTTAGGATTTCCTACCCATCTCTGCTTACCTTTAAACTTTCTGTAGACCAGGACAGGCTAACATCATTATCCTCAGCTTTATGATGAATATTCTGGAGCCTTCTCTGCACTTCTTGTTCAATAAAGGCATTTATCCTTCAAGATACAGAAAAGTTAAAAAAAGTATACTCTTAGATAAAAATCAAGACAGGCTAAAGGGCTCTTTGAAACGCTTATGAACTCTAAGTACTGCACAACTGTTAATTGGCAGGCTTAATGTTAGACCAGTTTTATTCCTCCTTAAGGAACATGGACTTTTGAGCAAGTGTTCATTTAAAAGGCAAAGGTTAACAATTTGTTATCACAATTAGACAATTTAATGGACCACAGGTTAAGCCACTGCTATGTGTACAGCTCTACATACAAGTGGCACTGAAGGTAAGAGAGATGAAGATGAAATAGAAGGCTGGGGTTGCATCTTAATGGTTACCTAATGGTTTGCTTTTATCACTTTTGCAATATCGGCAACTTAGGCTAACAAAGGTTTGGTCTTCAAACAGAGGAATGTTCCAAGAGTTGATACTAACAACTGCATGTGTAAGTGTAAAAAGAACAGAGAGGAAACAGATTTTAGGCGATACCAGGCAGCTGCCCTATTAAAAAAGGCTTAAGAATTTCATTTACTTTGTTGTTTTAAGTGTATATAAAGCAATACCATATAGACCAGTAACTGTAAACACAAAACCAATTTAAATACATTTAAGTCTACAGTTTCACAAACCTCTAGTCCAAAACAAACTGCACAGGAGCAACAGATTAGCCTGTTCGTTATTTAAAGGAAAATACAGCAAATTCATTTTATTTCCAGACTAGTCTTTAAGTACAATTACAGTATTTAATTACAATCCAACCCTGGCAGAACGATCTTTCAAAATATTTCTTTTCTAAAGCTATTGTTTGCATTTATATCAAAATACTGGAGGAATGCAGGTTACCTACCTATCATCAACTAGTGGAGCAGTGGGTGACTGTGGCTTTGTTGGGCTGGTAGGGGAAGTGGTATGGGAGAGTCTCTCTTCTAATGTTGCATGATTTCCTTTCTGACCACCATCACCCTCGTATATTTTTTGCTTCAGTTGCTGAATTTCCTGGTCCAGGCTATAAAGAGATCTTAAAATGTAATTTTCTTTGTTTTAAAGTTGATTCCCATAGTTCTTATGGGAAGTACTGTACTTACACTGGGATACATGTATATAAGATTGTAGGTATTAGTATTTATGAAGATATAAAAATATAAAATATATAGCATATTTAGATAGGAAAATAGAGACAGCTCAAAACCCACATTACAACAGCAGTATTAAGTTAAATAAAACAACTTCAATAACTTCCAATGTAAAAGGTATCTAACTCAGCACATTAAATATTAATTCATAAGACTGAACCCATCTATTAGGATCACTTGAATAAACTTTCCTCATTATCAATAACCTCAGTTATTAGCTTCCAGTGTGAAATAAATGAATAAATGGGCAGGATGGGGGGGTTAAAACCTCAAAATACAGCACTAATCCAAAAAAACAAGGACAATCTAAAACAATGATGTGGCAAAACATATCTATAAGAAATTTTTTAAATTGTGTACTATACATATAAATCTTACTTTCCAGTTGTTCCTTCTGTCTGTATATACATTTTTGAAAATTTACTCACAAAATAAAACATCTAGTATTTATTTTATATATGCGTAATAAATCACCTTTTGAAATGGAAACCTCCGCACTTTCTTTAACGAATAAATTTCATAGCAGCCAGATCTATGCACAGAATAGAATATGTAAAATCGGATACCATATTTTTGACTGAAAATGCCTGAGGCATCTAGTATAAAATAAGAAGCACTTCTTACAACATTTATCACTTAGTCAAATTAAACTGTATTATAACAAAGTAATCTGCAGAACACGCTTTTCACTCATAATGTAGCTGAGATTAGATTAGTAACACAGTAATAATCTTCCCCATTTCCATTACAACTTTTGTCTGTAAAGGTAATTGTTTTTCTAGAGGTTACTTGAAAATTCAAGTATAAAAGAAAAGAAGTTCCTGCAAAAGCAGGGGAAACTATGCGAAGTTGGAATTCTACCACTTATCCTACAATTGCATATATCTAAATGAAGTACAATGCTACAACTACTTTATTCCATCCTAGAGGTTAAAACAGAAAATTAAAGAGATGACAAGTGCTGAGGCTTAGGCTGGAGTAGAGCAGGCTGAATTGTTACTTCATTTTTAGAGTACTTTTTGCTGCACTGCCAGAAGCCATCTGTTTCTTGTGATTAGCAGCAAAACAATCTTGCATCCTGAGGGAAAGTGGATGGGAGATGGCTGATAGATATAGGAGAGTGTTTGCATCTATGGAGAATCAATTTAACCACAAAAATCAGAATTACGTTAAGGGAACAAAGCTTATCTCTTGATTTGTAAACATCCTACTATCAAAAGATATCACTTCCTACAGCTATAAAGTTATCCAGCTGTGTGATGCATCCCCCAGTAAGTACACTAAACTGCACCTTGCCACTTGTGAGCGATACATCCCGTTGTCACAAAGATGACTTTGAAGTTGCTTTATGTTCATTCTATTGCCAAAAACCTCTGCCAGTAAAGACAAAACGTGTATGCATTATTCCAGTATAAGTTAACTTCAAATTATCGTTTTGGGGGGTCATCCCTGTAGGTGAAAGAATTTCAGCCAACGTATTATTCCAACTGGAAAAAAAAATTATCCAGTTCTGACGGACTTACGCTCATAGAGCATTTCAAATGCATATTGCATTTAAACATTTTCAGAGAGTTAACACTGATCTGAACCAGAGCACATCATCACATAATGGTATCTATATAAACAAGAAGAAACATATACAATTCATATGCTTACTATAGTGCCCAAGACACTGCGTACTGTGAAGTGTAAACTCAAACACAAGAGTGATAAGCAGCCTGAAACATTTAACATACTATGATGTATCTTAAGATTTTCTTCTGCCTCAACATTCATAAAAACATTCTGAATTGAATTATTCAGGCCCCTGGGCGATTCACTGAAAGACTTCAAAGTTTTATTTAGTTTGTGCAAGAGGACTTTAAAGTAAACAAGAAAAAAGCAAGGAGAAAAAAAAAAAAAAAAGAGACCTTTTCACTTCCTTGGTATCTTTTCCAAACTTCAGTCTTGTAGCTGACAACATATTTTTTCGCTTATCACACAACCCAGCAATCTCTTGAGGGCTAACTAAGCTGTCTATTTTTGTGGAACCTCCAGTTGTTTATAGCTTACTTTGGTCAAGCAAGATGCTTAGTGTAGAAAATGAGATTTTTACGTTCAAGACAATTATGAAAAATAATGGCAATATCCACGACAAAATGATAAATCAGTATTGAAAATATTTAAATAAAATCCACATAATGGTACGTCTAAACGTTGAAAAAAGTGACCTCCACAGAGAGTATAGAAAGGAACTATTCTGTTCTGGTAATGGTTTAAAAGGAAAAGGATACAGAAGAGCTCTTCAATTTGGCTATAGGCAAGTTTCTTTTTTTACGTGGTTTTTCTAATCAAGCATCTGTTTGAAGGGCTTATGAAAGAAGAGTCAGATAATTAGAGGAATATTAAAAAAAGAAAAAAAGACAAATGCTACCTCAAGAAAAACACACTTCATTGTTTCACCGATAATCACAGGTTTTAAAGCTCTAGTATTAGCAAATCAGACAACACATTTAAAAAGGGCAATTCTGCCCTTTTTCCACACTGCATGGATTAAATGCATTAATCGCAGTGGATTTTTGCTTAGGCCAAAAATAAAACAAAAGATTTCTTCCTCTTCTTCCACACAGAAAGATCCTTCCTTACCTGAATCACTTTTCTCTGAGCCTTCCATACTTGGGCTGACTGATATGCTACCAGATATCATGTGTATAACTGATGACATTGCTTCTGTACCTAAAAGGGTTTGTCATCACATAGGGCTGTATTAAAGCCTCTCTATATTTTCCAATAAGCTTAAAAACCACCATCAAATTTTACATGGATATATGACTAGTCTATTTTATTTAGCCCTGAAATCAATAACAAGAAAATTAAACATTACACCTGTTTACTTTGAATACCAGAAGTGTTCAGTACATCATCAGTTGAGAGAGACAGCTGGTAGTCTACCTTAACTATCAGTCTCCAAATCTTCAACCACCATCTAGCTTGTTACTAATAAAGAAACAAAATGTTATACATAATACTTTAAGAGAAAAAAGTTGTTAGATGGTACATGTTTTTGTATGGGCAGAACATAAGGTTGGCTGAGCTTTCTAAATAGGTAAAACAATTTATTTAAGGACTGTGATGGCTAATGCAAATACTATACTGCTGAGGATGGGATAAGTATCCGAACACAACAGAAACTAATGAGTGAGCAAGAATCCTTTAAAAAGCAATACAGAGTTTCAATTCTGGGTAAACTACTTGAAACTCATCAAGAAACTCAAATACTGGGACACAGACAAGTCTCTCTCTCAACATGTAAGGTATAAAACGATTCATTTTTTGTGCATAGCTTCTAACAAATGGAAGCTACCACTACACTTACCGTTCTCGGTCTTGTTCGAGGGCTTTCTGCTCAGCTTCTAGGCTAGCCTGCAGACCTGCCTGTTCGCTGCAGCTGTTGTTCAAGGTGGCAAGCTTCTGTTTCTGCTCTTCAATTTCAAAGTCTATCGTCGAACGACGTTGCAAAGCAGAGTGCCTCCTTTCTAACTTAGCAACAGCTTGCTCCAGCGCCTCTCTCTGCTGTTTTTCCCTTGATTCAAGGATTTCTTTTTCCTTTTTCCGAACCTTTTCTTCCTGACGAGCTACATTGGCTGTGAATTCAAAGGTTTCTTGAAGCTGCTGCAGCTGATTTGTGCTAGCTCTATACTGGGCAAGCTGCTCTTCTTTTTCTTCTATTTCTTTCTCTATTTGATAGAGAGTATTATCTAACCCTAACAAGCCCCTATCAAGGACTTCAGAAGCTCTTTGTTTTTCTTCCAGCAGAGCTGGCAAATGATTATTCCTCAGGTACTCAAGCTGGCGTACTTTAGATTGGAGCCTGTACTCCGCTGTCTTTATCTTGTCAAATTCTTCAGCCTTGAGTACAGCATCCACAAAGTTTTCATCATCTCTCTTGAGATTTAAATGTTCTTCATGTGCAAATTTTAAGTGTTCCAGAGCTCTTCTTTCATCTGCTATTTCCTTTTCTAGGTGATCCATTTGTTGAACTAAATCTTTTTCCAAAATAGTCAACTGTTCCAGTTGTTTCCTTTTAAATTCTATGAAATCATGCTGTGCTTTTTCTAACTCTTCGCAGTTTTCATCACCTTCAGATCGGGCTTCCTTGACTTTCAAAAGAGATTCTCTAATATCTTCAAGATCTCTTTTGTCTTCTTCAACTCTTTGTACATCCCCTCTCTTCAGGAGCTCTATCATGACCTGCTTCTCTCGAAGCTGTTCTTCTAGATGAGCCACCAGCATCACCTGCTCCCTTTCTTGTTCTTCAAGTCTCTTTTTTTCTGATTCCAGCTTAATATACTGTTCATCTTTTTCCTTTTTAAGTTTTTCTAGCTCACGGAAAATCTGCATTTTCTCTGCTTTTTCATTATGATTAAGTTCTTGTAGTCGCTGCAATTCCTCTTTGACTCGGGCAAAAATTTCTTCCTGCTGCTTTTTCTTTTGAAGCTCTATCTCCTGTTGTTCCCGTAATCTCTCTTCTTCAAATTTTTCTTTTTCAGCCAGCAAATCCTTTAACCTGCTCTCAATGTGAACACTTCTCCGTTTCAGACTCTCTTCCTGTTTTCGAATTTGCAGCTGTACTATTTCTGTCTCTTTGCGCTGTGACTCTACTTCTTGCTGCATTCTTACAAGTTCTGCTTTGTCAGATCTTTGTTTTTCTTCCATTTCTTCTATTTGTTTCCTACAGTAAGACATTTACATACAACATTTCAAACTTTTCTTTTTTTCCAAAAGACAACACATCCCTTAGAAGTTAAAAAGGTTTGGACAAGGATTTTGCAGTATATATAATGGTTTCTCTTTTTTAATAGTTCTGTTTTGCCACAGGTTAAGAACTTACATTGCTTGGAAGTGACTCAATGCATGAGACAAATGGTAAAGAGATTCATATAGTCTATTTCAACATAAAAAATTATGGACATATGAAGTTATAGGAAGACATGTTATATAGTACTCATGTTAGCAGAAAATTAGACTGCATTAGTTCTGTCAAATCCAATAAAAATATTGATAGAACACATTCATGCACACAGTGAAGAGTAAATATATATATTTTTGAATATACATACATTCTCATGTACACAAACTTGCATAAAAGGACTTGATTAGAAATTTACCTCCCCTAATTTAAGCCAACAGATGAATTAAAACAATATCTTCTCTTTAGGTGAACCCAACTGAATTATTGATAAACAGGATTATAAGATTAGGAACATAGATGCTTGAGAGAGAAATTACTTTAAGACAAATTATTATGTCCTGTGCAATCTCTCATTTAAAGGTTCTAGTGCATTCCAAATGAGGACAGACTGAGACTTGAAGGTCACCATTATCCCCATAACAGAATCACCTGAACAGATGTAGAGACAACCTGCAAGTCATTTGGTTACTTTGTGAGAAGTTAAAGTCAGATAAATTAAAGCATAAGCAAAGAAACTTCAGTGCAATCTGAATTCAAATCCTATCAACATAACAAAGAGGATAAATATCAGTGATTCTGTTGCATCATTTTCTGAATAACATCTTCTAATGCTTCAGAGTTTCAGGGTTTTTCTGAGTTTACTTAACTTAGTCCAACTATATAAACAGCTCTTTCAAAATGGAGCATGCAGTCTAAAGCTGAGATGGCAGAAAGTGTCTTTCAGCTTATGAATCTAATCAATGCTGTGATCTGCAACAAGGTGAGAGCCATTACTTCTAAAATCTTAGCAGGTATGATGAGCCAGAACAGTCAGCTCAGGTTGCCAGCTGACAACACCACATTCGTTTGTACTTCAAACTGATTTCAAAATAATGTTCTGAAGAGTGTGATTAGTATGCCCATACCAGCAATACAGCTTTATTTAAGAGAAGCAGACTTGAACATGAGTTTTTCCGTTCAAGATCCAATCCAAAGGCAACTAAACCATAAAAAAAAAGATCTGAATAAAGAATGTAATCTGCCATCTTTTAAAATAATACCACAAAAATTAAGTATGAAAACTAACCAAGAGTAATATATTACATTTGTATAATCTACTCTCCTCATACCTTTGTGGGTTTGGTTTTTTTTTTTTGCTAAAGATCACAGTTAGCTACAATTCAGCTTGTCTATCTTACTAATCAAGAAGAAAGAACAGTTCAAGAAAATAACCAAAATCTTCATAGAAGACAAAACAACATAAAATTATTTATATCAGGATCCTCTGCTTGATGAGTAACACCGTGATTCCAAATTAATGATTTAAATGAGTCTGCAACATGTATATACACACACACACGTAAAGACCACAGAGAATGTTACCTTTTACTTTCTAATTTTTCAAGCTCCTCTCGTTGTTGTCTCTCAAATTCTAGCCTGATTTAAAAAAAAAAAAAAAACCCACAGTGAAAAGGTTATTTCATGAGTATCACAAAAAATAGGAAGATATGATGCAATTCAGTGAAGATTATAACAATGGTACAAATCAAGAGTTTTATAAAACTACTTTCTACAATAACAGAAAATGTTTCCTTCATTAGGGTTACAAATTAGATATCATGCTGTCTGACACGAGTACAAACAGAAAAGTAAATGAATTTCTGGGGGGGGAAAAAAACTATTTAAAAAGTAAAGTTAAACAAGACAGATAAATGATTAGCATAGCCTCTGCAAGTTAACTACATGCGGACATGGCAATCAATACATAGAAATTGAATTTCTCTACCTTAGACAGATCGGTCCTTTTACAGTGAAAAGACTGCCATGGGAGGCAGGAGTAAACAGAGCGATCAATTAAGAAAGGAATTGATAGAAAAAAACATATTAGCGGTACAGAATATTTTAAAGTCAACAACAGTTTGTTTTATTAGAGGTTAAATTGGTTAGATTCATAGAACATTTGTCACGTTACAACTCAAAAATAAAATTTAAATAATTCTTTCTAAACACATTTTTCAAATGCCAATGATAGTTAAATCGATGCTCCTCTTCCTATGGTTTATTAACTTGGCCACTTCTGAGAAGGGGAAGAGCTACAAAACTATGCTACAGCATGCTTGTAGTTCTTCCTTTTCCTCCCAAGAAAAAGACAGAAGACTCAAACATTACTACGACGTAATCAGTGAGGTTGAATCAAATTCCTGCAAAGTGCAACATTCAAGCACAGAACACAATTCAAACCCATTTATCCAAAATATTTTGAGATCTTAATGTATTTAGTTTGATAAGGTTCTGAAAAATTATGGGAAAGTATTTTATGCCTTTTTAATATCAGCTCTTATTACAGTTGTACAGAAATCTTTCTCTTATTTTAATTGCCTTTCAAAGATTTATTTTTTTTAAGGAAATTTTTCAAAATGAATATTAAAAAAGCATAGAGAACCTACATATGGACTGAAATATTCAGCCAAATACACAAATATCCAGTTATTTTGGCCTGCTACAGCTTAAGGAGTTTGCACATTAGTGAGACAGTCCATAAACACTGAAAAAATGCAAGGCTGCACCACAGGTTAACTTCAAGTATTTGACGACCTGCAGTTTAAGATGTCATGACCACAATTATGTAGACAGGTTTTTTTAAAAATAAGGTATTTTTAATATTTCTTTCTAAAAATCATACAAATGCCTACAACAAAAAGGAATTGCCCTTGGAAACATGCAAAAAATACACCAATAATCTAATGTTTATAAAGCAATTTAAATGAACTTTGATTCCTACATGCTCAAAAAGCACCTCTCTAACCGCTGCAATACCGGAGAAAGACTAGTTTAACGAATTCCATTTTTCCCTATTTCTCACAAATTCTTTTTAAAAAATACCTTCTACAATGCCTAAGAGATTAGCAAATATAGATTTTTATACACAACTCCAGACATCTGGAGCCTTCATGTAAATGTCTCACCAAAAGCCCATTCACATTTGCATTAAGACTATCTAGGATGGGCACTTCCGGGCACAACATTACAACATTATCTCAACATTACAGAACAAGGAGAGATGACAGCAATTTAGTATTTTTCATTTTAGCATAATTTCTGTAGCAGCAATGCAAAATCCATGAAGTTATGCGAAGAGAACAGAAAGCAATCTTAAGGGACCTTCAGAAAGCAAAAGCTTAATTTAATAACCCTGCACTTTTTTTCCCCTCTTATTTTTTTTTTTTTTAAGCTACACCTCAAAAGCCCTCACTTTGGCTATGGTCTACCTATGGAATTCACAGCTGTTAGTTATCAGTAGGTAAGAACCTAGGGCTTGGCTGACAAATGCCACTTCTTCACTATGAGGGTGGTGAGGCACTGGAACAGGTTACCCAGAGAAGTTGTGGATGCCCCATCCCTGGAAGTGTTCAAGGCCAGGTTGAATGGGGCTCTGAGCAACCTGGTCTAGTGGAAGGTGTCGCTGCCCATGGCGGGGGGTTGGAACTAGATGATCTTTAAGGTCCCTTCAAACTCAAACCATTCTATGATTCTATGATATTCATCATTACTTCAGTTCAAAATAATATAGACCCTGGGGAATATAGCTCTGGTCTGTGGAAACGCAGATGTCCATCGGGCACTGTCAGATGTAGACCATCTTTGCTTAGACAGCTGGCAAAGATGATTTATAAGTATTCCTGTGCTTGGTTAAGCCATAACGAAGTAAAATGTTTCGGATGAGCTAACATAATGTGCGAAACCCAGAGCAAAAATCTTTTGATATTTTGACTGTCCTATAAAACACATAAGTTGGTGACATATTTTGTATATGCATAAAAATGGTAACTACCTTCTGATTGAGATCTGATACAAGGAAAATGAGCCATCATAGCAATCAGCCTGATATAAAAATAGATCTGTGGTGAAAACTCTGTGATTTTCTCTTTGAGGAAATCTCTAATACCTTCAACACTGGTGTCACGACAATCAGTTTTACCTTACACTGAAATGAAGCTAGTGGTGCTCAACAGGTTGTTCAGGAAGGAGGAGTGAACTATGCAGAAGTGGTTCTTTCTTCAGTGAAAATGGCTATGTCCCAAAGCCAAATATGGATCATTGTCAGCACCCCAATCAACAGCTTCCAAACGCTACACCTAGCTATTTTAAAAATGCACATTTAATGCATTTTAGACAAGTAAATACTCCTATGAAGAGAAGGGCTAACACAGCCTGGTCTTTCACTGCTATGTAGATTCAGTGGTGCCTAAGAAGGTCTGAGCTCCACTGAAGGCTCTCCTACCACGGGGTTATTCACAGTGCCTCTGTTCTCCATCAAAGGCGCTCATGCTGCAGCGTTTATTTCTGCAGGGGTAATAATGATGCCTGTCTTCCTTAGCTGGCTGCCTATTTTCTCAACATATTTAGGAATTCACCACTTTTGAGACCATTACCTCAGCAGTATTTGCTTCAAACTAGTTATGAGTTCAAAGTTATTTCAGGACAGGAGAGAATCTGGGGAGGCAGGACAGGCTGTCAATGATTGCAGAAATCTTGTTTCTTTAAGAAGCTAGTCAAAAACAATCTCACCATCACCAAAAAAAAAAATCACTGACTATAACAAGTCACTGCCAGTCTTACAAAGCACCGATGCAAGACTGATGTTTTCCGGTTTAGTCTATCTGTAATAAAAATCTTTTTCACATAACCTCTACTCCCTTTATTAATGTGAGCACTACTGTGAATAGAAAAAAAATATTAGCTTGAAATTAAAAAGAAAGAAGCATACAGATATTAACGACTAGAATCCATTCTTTATACTTTTGTAGATGTACCACAAAGGAACTTAATCTGATCAGTGTTGAATTACATAGCTACCGTTTTCCTGGAAAATGTGGCATATCTAGTGATAAGAGCGGTGTAGATAAGCTGCAGAGAAAGGAAGGCAGTTCTACTAGCACAGTACTACAATAGCTTCATTTACACAGCACAAAAGTGCGATCTGGTACTACATCTATTACGAAAGACTGAGTAATGGCAGGACTACAAAGATGTTACAATGCTGCTCAGTAGCCCAATTTATGAGATTAATTTAAAAAAAAAAAAACCAAACCCAAAACAAAACCCGCTATGCTAAGTCCATGACAAGACCAAGGTTTCTCATGAGTGGTTTTAGAGTTACAGTATAATGTAGCTTACAAAAGGTCCACAAATGAAATCTTCAGCATAAATCTATGTGCAAAATTCTGTTTTATCCAAAGCTTATTATCTGAAGCAGTGTTGCATGACACCAGATTAAAGACAAAGACATGGAACAAGCAGAACAAAGAATTTTGCATGTTAAGCCAAAATTTTTTCCAACTGTCTCCACATATGGGAAATCAACAGCCAAACAAAAAAAAAAAAACCACACACACACCCCAAAAGACACACACAAAGACCACCCATCTGAAAACAAAACTAAAGATAACACTGATTTTCACATGGGAAAGATACAGATAGAGTAAGCAAGATCCATCATTTATCTGCTTTCACAACTGAAGGTAACACCCCACAGGCTCTTCTGCCATTGATTGCTAAAGATGCTAGATCTTAAAAGCTGTTTATTGCAACCTACAGAAATTGCAAATTTAGCTTCCAGCCTTTAGGTTATCAATACTGAAACTGGAAGAAAAGGTGGTCTTGAAAGTGCTAAATTAACAATAGGCAGAATGCTAGTCAGCTACAGAAGTCGCACAAAAAAACCCCAGAGGGCCAGCTATTGAATCTAGATCTACATTGCTGGTGGGCAGTACACTGTTATGAGAAACTGATACCGCAATCTATTGTAACACAGAGTCATACCAAAGGACCACATCCTACATTGTTCCTGATGAAAAAAAATAAAAAAAAAAATCAAATCCAAATTTAGCGTACGATATTCTTTTCCAGCTACACTTTTACCCAGGCTTAACACAGTCACCACTCAGAAGAACCACCACTGCAGCACTGTACTTGCTAAGCAACATTCCTAGCTGGAAGTACAGAGCTCAAGCATTCTGCAAGCCAGCTAACTCTTTACAAATACCATGCCATTGGCTTTGAATCATTACTAAAGCCTAAATGCTTGGGGTCTGCTTTATTCAAAACTTATTCTTTTCTTTAACTTGCATTTACCCCAGCCACCTGTTCCCCTTTAAGTAACACTTTCTGCAGAATTACCTCTTTGGGACAAGCCCACCACATGGTCAGAAATACCCCAGTGCTGTCACAAAGGAGGAGATGGAAAGAAAACAGTGTTAGCATCAACAGAAATAAATTTAAAACTGTCATGGAACCCCAACCTAAGCTGAAAAGCTGCTGTTGCCAAATTGCTGTCCATAAAGATGCATCAATTATGAAAGATGCTTTCTTCTACTGATTTGCTTCTCTTTGCAGCAGTCATAAAAGCAGTAAAAACAGTCATATTTGAGGGGGTTTTTATCTGGTTTTGTTTTGCTTTCTTTGGGTTTTTTTTTTTAATCGCTGATCTATTAAGACAACGCCCACCTCGGCACTGCGTGGGCAATGTGTATTATTAGGTATGGCATCTATGGTTTTAAACATAGTTAAAGCATCTAAAGATAGGGGTAAGAGTTCAAATTACGAATATGCAACCATGAGCTTCCTTGCTTAGAAAAACATATGTACATAACAGTGACTATAGAACAACCTCAGATCGGTTTTATTGCTCACAAACAAGTGACAGTCATGCAGACCTGCGTTCCTCCTGTAATGTGAGCCTTACACATAATCATTTCTTGTGTTTACAAATTAAGCAGGACAAAATATCTATTCCTGCAAGCCAGTTCACAAAGATTAATTGAATGCAAACTAGCAGGAGAATATCAATAATTAATTAACCCTCTGCTCATAGTTTATAGTCTAATAAAACATAGGCACGAAAGTGTTCAGGAATATGAAGAGTATTTCACCTAATCTTATCCTCAATTTCAACAGCACTCTTGTAATCACACCCAATAAAGGAAAATAAAAGTTACAAGAAGAATTAGATGGGAAAAATTGTAGTGTTTCTAAAAATTGCTGCATACATTGATAACTCAATTATACTGTTTGATTTCCAGGAAAGCAAGGCAAGATGTTTGAAGAACTTACAGGGAAAAAAGAAGCTGAACTTATAGGGAAAAAAGAAGCTATATTCCACAAAATATACTAGGCAAAAAAGAATTTGCTGCCATCTACTCCACCACAGAGATAATCAAGTAACACTCAAGTCTTTTTTCCTTCTTTTTCTTTCTTTTTTTTTTCCCTTTTTTCTTTTTTTTTTTTTTAATAAGGGTCACAGGAAAAATCCTCTCTGTAAGACACAATTTAGCATTGTCTGAAGGCAGTATGAACTCCTTGGGCAGGGAGTTATTCTTAAGCCTACCTTCAACTGGGCCTTGCCCATGCCATTATATTTAGTCTTTCAGATTTGCAGCAAAAAGTGAGGCAATGCTGAAACAATCTGTTCTACTCTATGCTGACTGCAAAGTCAAGGTCAGTACTGTGCAGTATAATGCAATTATTCATAACAGGATTGTAACAGAGTAACATTATTAGTCGGGGAAAAGCCCATGGTAGCTGATCAATAACCAGAGGTAACAAAGAACAGCCAGGAACTTCCCCCAGCCCACAGAAAATATAATACTAGCAACTGTCACTAGAAGTTTTTAGATCAAACTATTTGAAAAGCTAAAGAAATAGAAAAATATACATAGACTTTTTTGACCTTCTCTTTCATCTCTGAAAAAATATGTAATTTATGAGCAACTAGCTCACTGTCATGAGATCTCTCTAGGTAGCTCAGTAGCAAAAGAGTAACAGTCACATTTAAAGCAGTGTTATTACACATATTCACTGTATTTAAGACATTGTTTAACTTGAAGTTATTATTACCTGTCCAATCTTCCCAAGTTCTAATGGATAAAGAGCAACCCCACAGTAAAACTGTGGAATAAAGCTGCACTATCCAATCCTGTAATTCAATTTACGGCCAATTTTTCAAAAGCACATAGGTGGTTAAAGTGCCTCATCTCACACTCAATTCAAAACACAGGCACTAGCTATTGAAAAAAAAAAAATTAGAACAAAACACCATCAATTCTCTTTAAGTCATTTTAAGAACACTGGTAAAAACATTAAAAACAGAGTCTCTACAATAAGCAGTCTATGTCATTGTAACTGTATAATAAAACTGTTTTCCACATTCTAGCTTGGCCGCCTACTAGGAGGTATATAGGTGAGAACACAAGACATTCATTTCCCAGCCTTTTTATGCTTGTATTGGTATTATATGAACTCAAAAAAACTTGATTTTCAGTTTACAATGCATTTTTCTCAGGAAAAATAGTTAACCTGTAATTCTGAAGAAAGCATAAACGTAAAATTTGCCATGTCATTATTGTGCTGGACTGCCTTGGTTATAATGCAAATGTTGTCTCCCAGACTCCAGGTGCTACAACTTCCTTTGTGTTAGATCTATTGGTGTGGCTGTTTGCTGGTGCAGTTACCCTTTTTGCATTTAACTAGAGAAATCCCAGGTAAAAGCAAGTTTTAAGCAAGTTCCTCAGTGTCCCTTCACCCCACTTTCTAGCAGGACTAGTTCAAATAACATTTCTGAAAAAGTTCTGGCTTCATTCAGAAGCCCATTATTTAACAAGCAAATACTATTAACCTGAGAACAAAATATTTTCTATTACTGCCATTTGGAACATTCAAACCACTACAAGGAAGAACACTTGCAACTTTAATAATCGCATTTTAGAATATACTCACCCTGGATTATAAAGCATAACCGCTGACAGGTTCTCACAAGATTTTGAAAGATCTGTCATAGACAAGCTGAAAGAAGATAGCAGTCCACTCTACAACAAACGATAAAATAAATGTATTAGACAAACACTGATGTGCTTACAAACTCTTATTTTGTTTCACTTGATGAAATATTAACTAATGTATATGAAGCAAGTAAAAAAAAGTATTCCACAAGAATCAAGGTATGTCTATATTAACAAGAAAATTGTGAAAAGGTTTAGATTTCCCCAAACACTGATTTAATCTCACCTTTCTTTTTTCCCTTAGCTTAGCAGCTTCTTTGGGGTGGTTAAAGCGAAACATATTGGTTCTTCCAAGTAATATAACAGCACCTGATGAGAAAAACACACACCATTCACTGACAACATACTGCACCTGAAAATGCCAAGTAATTTTTCAGACACACAATATGTAAGCAAAGACTTCCATTAAGCAAGAACAAAATGCAAATGCCTTTTTACAATTCAAGTGTATAACGATGCACAGTCACAGCTACGTTAAATGATGTATACAGTTTATTCCTTCCTCTTCCTACTAAAAAAAAACAACCCTACACATGTTCAGGCACACAAAAGTCAATCATGTTCAAGCAGTTCAGTTAAAGAATAAATATAGGTAGAGAAAGCAGTGGAAGCAGCTGCCCCAATTTGATCTATACACTCTTCAACAGTGCTACTTTGGAAGCCACCAGTAGGTACCAGATACAATGGGAATGCCCACAAATGTGACTAAGAACAAACTTGTCCATCCACTACTGACTGCAGTCAGGTTTAAATCCACCCACGTGAAAGCTCCGTATCTCTATAATTTGTACTCTTACTTACCTTTTCCTTCTCTATGTGGAACAACACTGAAGTTTATCATCACTCAAAAGGGGATTATTAGACTTTTATACCCAATAGCTATTTTCTGAGGGAAGAACCTTGAATAATTCATACTGCTCAATGCACATCCGTTATTGTGTTTAATCAGTTAAGGTGCAGGTCACAAATAATGAGATTCTTGGCAATTCTTATGATATTTTAAAGACAATGGCACCAAGATCAATACTTTCCAACTAAGAAGTATATTGTCAGTGATGTCTCACTACTGTCATAACATGGAATTCTTCCAAGTTAATCACCACAGAATCAAGCATTTATCTGTTGGTCGGTATGAGGCATTTTTAAAAAGAAGGACTCCATTACACTCACAGTATGAAAAAACCACACAGACTGCTCACTACAAACAAATTCTTACCATCTGAGAATGAAATGCTGTCCTTAGTAAGGAATGCTCCTCTTAGGATTAGCTTAATTAGGAATATCAACCCAAACAAGGTCATCCAGTCTTGGCAAACAAACAGCAAGAAGCACGACGGTCACGACATCACTTCTTGCTGTCTACACACCACCTCAATTTTGGACCATATGAACAGTTTACCTGAGTCTAATCTTAAAAAGAATTAGCTTTCATAAATCTGTACGTAGGTTTGTATTGCAAAGTCATTCTGTTACCACCTCTAATTTATATAATGACCTTTCCTTCGAAAAGTGCGCTGGGCATACTTTTTATGTAAGCATATTAAAAGGGATCCCTGATGGTCATGACTGCTGTAGTGAAAGGGCTAAAACTGTTGTTAGTCCACCACTGCTTCATATGCTCACAGTGGTCCCAAACATTTATCTGTTCTACTCTTGCTGACTGCCTGGAGGGGAATTTTGTGACAGTGAGAACTTCTATGAAATTCCTTCAGTTACTTTCAAATGAAGATAAAAATAATTAATTGTAAACATTTTTGACCACTTTACTAGGTGGAAGCAACTTAAATTAAAATTTCAGAATGAATACAGCTATAGATATGCGTTCCTATCTTCATGATTTTATAAGAAATAGGAGAGAGAGGCTTAACAGCAAGCACATGACAAGTCAAACCCAGATGACGAATCATATGAACAACTAGGTTTCTCTTTTAGTACTTCTCTGAATCTATGATCATGTTTGTATTATTCTATTACTAAGGAAAAACTCTACAATCTTAACTCCCACTTGACAGAACTTAAGATAGGAATCAACATCAAAGCCTCTTTAGGAAAAAGAAGTCTGGACAAAACTGTGCAAGTAATTCCTAAGCACCAGGTTCGATTGTCCGCTGTGGTACAATGCAGCTCTCCATCAGAATGCAAGTATGCAAAGTGCAGCATAAATGTCATCACAGAAACATAACTGGATTTGCTATGAGGTTTGCTTTCCATTTATTTACTGCAAGCAAAATTCTTATTCTCCTTGAATGCTAAATGGCAAAGAAAAAAAGGTTTGTCAGATACATTGGTAGTACTAAGAACAACGACAACAAAAACTAAGCAAAAGAAGCCTTTATCATTTGTGAAGCTCTGATCTCGTAATTTAGCTGGTTGACTCCAACACATAAATGACCACAGAGCATAGGGAAAAAAAAAAATACACACGCACACACACATATATATAAATATAAATATATATATAAGAAGAATGCCTGTTGAACATCATCAAGGATCTCTGATCTACACAGAGCACTCTTTTGGAACTATGCAAACAAATGTATCAATAATTAAGATCTTACCAACTTCTAAAAGTCACTTTTTTATTTTTAAAAGTTTTTTTTTTTTATTAACGAACCATAAAAAAAAAAACCAAGCAGTGGGAGATTACGTTAACTACAGAAGGGTTGGCATTTTGGCCTAAAAACTGGAAAACTTGGTTTAAGTTGAGGATAAATTTAGAATCATAGAATCATTTAGGTTGGAAAAGACCTTTAAGATCATCAAGTTCAACTGTTAACCTAGCACTGCCACCTAGTCCACCACTAAACTGTGTCCCTAAATGCCACACCTAACCGACTTTTAAATACACCCAGGGATGGGGACCCAACCACTTCCCTGGGCAGCCTGTCCCAATGCTTGACAAACCTTTCAGGGAAGAAATTTTTCCCAAGATCCAACCTAAACCTGCCTTGGCGCAGCTTGAGGCCATCTCCTCTTGTCCTGTCGCTTGTTACTTGGGAGAAGAGACTGACACCCCCACCCCTCGCTACAGCCTCCTTTCAGGCAGTTGTAGAGAGCGATAAGGTCTCCCCTCAGCCTCCTCTTCTCCAGGCTAAACAACCCCAGCTCCCTCAGCTGCTCCTAACCAGACTTGTGCTCCAGAACCTTCACCAGCTTCATTGCCCTTCTCTGGACATGCTCCAGCACCTCAGTGTGCTTCTTGTAGTGAGGGGCCCAAAACTGAACACAGTATTTGAGGTGTGGCCTCACCAGTGCCGAGTACAGGGGCACTATCACCTCCCTGGTCCTGCTGGCCATGCTATTTCTGATACAAGCCAGGATGCTATTGGCCTTCTTGGCCACCTGGGCACATTGCTGGCTCCTATTCAGCTGGCTGTTGACCAACACCCCCAGGTCCTTTCCCACCGGGCAGCTCTCCAGCCACTCTTCCCCAAGCCTGCAGCGTTGCCTGGGGTTGTTGTGACCCAAGTGCAGGACCCAGCACTGAGCCTTGTTGAATCTCACACAGCTGGCCTCAGCCCATCGATCCAGCCTGTCCCCATCCCTCTGCAGAACCTTCCTACCCTCCAGCAGATCAACACTCCTGCTCAACTTGGTGTCACCTGCACACTTACTGAGGGTGCACTTGATCCCCTCATCCAGATCATTGATAAAGATATTAAACAGAACTGGCCTCAATACTGAGCCCTGGGGAACACCACTTGTGACCGGCTGCCAACTGGATTTAAATCCATTCACCCCAACTCTTTGGGAGTTTAAGGTAAAGGACAAATTCTAATTGTGAATATTAATTCAGTTACCTCTAGAAACTCTACCATATGTCTCAAGAATAAAAAAATATTGTAGCAAGTTACATTTACACAAAAAGGCCACATTAGCCAGAATTCACAAATGCTGGAGGTAATCTGTAGAAGGAAGTGATAATTAATTATTATGCCTTTTTTTTTTTTTTTAAACTCCATGACAGTCTAAAAGCTAAACACATTTTCAAATGAACAGTTATTAACGATGAACGGAAACATTTAAATATATTAGCAGTTAATCAGTGTTACCTAAAGCAGATATTTAAGGAGGATGCCACTTCATGCTGTGAGACTAAATGCTAACACAGCTAGGATACACGGATTGTGCACAAGTTGTTAAACTAGTTATTTCATCCACTTTGCCCACCTGATGTCATAGCAGCCATCTTTCCATCACACTCAGTCTGGTTACACAGGCTACAAGTCAGCTTATGCAGCTTCCCACCCCCCCAGTTTAGTAACTCAAAGCAACGCTATCCTCTTCTTTTGAGTTGCAGATTTCTTTAGACAGACAAAAATTTGGGAGAAAAAAAAGTCACGTTTCCACTGTTCACAGTACAAAAATCAAGTTGTTACAGACACCTGGAAGAGGGAAATAGCATTCAAACTCCTACTTTCTTCTGAGGCACATCAAACCTTTACTGTCTTTGAAATGCAGCAGGATAAAGTAAAGATGAGTCATTGCAACTGCAGTTCTTATTGTTTACAGTGTTATTTGCCATTAATGTCAATGTTTCTATTGCTAATAATTTATCAATGGGATTTACCCAAATATAAGACAAGGGAGGCTGGGCTTTCTTTTTTTTCCCCCCAGTATCTGTAAGAGAAACAAGTGCATACATCTCTCATTCTGCATGAAGAAACAGACACTTTAGAAAACCAACGTCCCTTCTCTACACCAAAACTCTTTACTTTCTGAGAGCAGATTTTTGAAGCACTTGTCTGAGCTCAGAAAAGATGCAAGACTTTCCTTGTTCAACACTGCATTCTTCCTTTGTTAGAATAAGCTTACTCTGAAAGCTTCTTTCCAGGAATGCAAAGTGACATTGCTTTTTAGCAGCTGAGCTGTGTCACAGCCTCACTCCTAAACAGATCTTCAGCTCATTGCTAAATGGGATGATATTCTGGGTGCTCCTGGAAGATAAACCATCCCAAACCTCTGCTGCAGCACTCACCAGCTTACTTGTTAGCCAGTCCTTTCCAGGCCAACACAATACACCTTTGTTCCCAGCTGTCCCGGCTGCTTTTTCATTTCCAGATTTTAAAGCTTTTATATTAAAATTATAATTCTCTAAACTTCCTCTATAAGTTTTAGCCTCCCCCTTTTTGTCATTTCCCTACAGCTGCAGTGAATCTCCAAGCTGAATCTCCTGCCATACAGGAGGATTTGGCAATAGTGTTAAGTAGGACCGGCCTGAAGCTTGGGGAGGGGAAGAGGTGTCTCTGACATTATTGTAGTCCTAGAGAGACCAATATTCTTTTTCTTAATATCACAGCAACCTAAGCAATCTGGCACAAAGTTCACTTTATGTACAAACTTTGAACAAAATCAAACGGTAACTCAAGATTATGAAGTGGCTTAAATTAGTAAAGAATTCTCTTTCTTTTCATCACATGGCAATTCTTTGACAGAACAAAAGCTCCATGGCTCTCCTGATCGTTTTTGGCTGCAGATGAGAAGAAATGGAATTAAAATTACTTAAACAATAACCCCTTTATATACACACAGATTTTTTTTCAGTGCTGTTGCCAGAAAGAAATGAAGATGCTGTATCAAAAATGACATTACACTGGGTAATAATACCTTGGTTTAGGTGTGTGGCCTCTGTAATCTGAATACCATTCACAGAACACTGCGCTCCATTCAGTGGTATTAGATTCACAGTACCGTTGAGATTTTCAAAGATGCAATGCTCACTTTCCAAATCAAGGCCATGAAGAACTAAATACAAAGAAATAAAATAACATAATTAGTCTCTTAACAACTAGTAAGATTAGCATGCTAATATTAATTTATTAAGGACATGACTAACAAGGATGGCTGAAATAAGGTTCTTATGTTCTTATGTTGTTATATTCAGGCCTTTTATCAATCAGTTATGCTAGTTTCTGTCTCTTCTTCAACTATGGTATGATTATCTCTACCTGTATTGTTTAATACCACAAAGCAATGCAAGTTCACTAGTTTAATGAAACTTATATAGAAATTTTAATCCAGGCATCTTTTGACCCACAAAAATGTACCAAACTAAGTTATCTGACTCTCAGTCTCTCACCTAAGAACTAAAGGATGCAGTTATTTAACAAAACTGCCTTCAGGCAACATATGTGACGAGACAGTCCAGGTCTGGCAGTTAGTTGCTTCGATAAGAAGTGAATAAGAAAATCAGTACAAGAAGCCTACCTACTTTTTACCAACTTCCAGAATTTTCTTCAACTCAAATCTAAAGTCCAAAGACTGCTTTCAGTATAACAATATAACAATATTGTCATTATACAAAGATTAAGAGAATGACTGTGCAGGGATTGTGACAGGTGCTGTATTAAAAAGGATGGTATTTTTACAGGATGCTATTTCAAGAGAGGCAAGAAATAAATTAGTAACAAGTATATGAATATGAATAAATTTTAAGCCCACAAGCTGTTCTAGAAGTCATGCTCTCTGAAGCAAATCCCACATAATTCAGCTCTCAAATTTTCTAAAAATTAAAATATGCAAGAACATACAGACAAATAACTGAAAAAGGGAAAAAAATTATGAAGTTTTTTTCACATATTGGAATGTTAAAAGAAGGAAAAACAACTGAAGAATGTAAAAAAAAAAACCCGCCAAATTCCATACCAATATCCTGTTCTGTCACAGCATCTTCTCTGCCAACATATGTTTGGCCCTCCTAATTAAGAGAGACACACACATTATTTTCAGCTGAAATCTCCCTTCCTCCCCCACAAAGATAAAAGTTATCCTTCCACTTCCTCAGAGTAACATGAACAAAATATACCTTAAAACATACATGAAAAAAAAAATCAGGTAGCATTTTTATGATGCTTTCACAGTCATTATTATACAATATTATTAGCAACTTCAAGTTTCAACTGTTTTGTGTAGAGCCATCTTTGTAGTTTTGAAGCAATTAATCTAGATTTGGAGTTCAAGTGAAGCTTTACAATGAGATGAATGAAAAAACCAATAGGCATGGGTAGGAATATTAAACGCCTAACTCTGGTTAACCAGTTGACCCTCAGGATAAACCTAAACAGTAAATTAACAGATATTTTAATGGAATCAGTTACAACCTCTTAAGAGCTTTTCTTACTATAGCGGAGAAACATAATGAGATTTTCTTACTATGTTGGAGAAATGTAATGAGCACTATATTTAGATAGCAAATTAATACTACAATTTGTCTACTGAAAAAAAAAAAAAAAATCACAAGACATGTAAAGGCTATGGAAACACAGATATGTATTTACCTTCAAGTGGTACAAGATGATACCAGTACTGAGCAGATCATCATCAATGCCAATGAGATGAGGCAGTTCAGAATCTAATACAACACCTATCCCTTCTTTCCTCAGAGCCAAGGTTTGTTCCTGTAAAGGACAAACAAAAGTCTATTTATTAGGATATGCAAGAAATACTGTTCTTCCTTCTCTTTCTAAACCTCGTTTAATGTAACGTATTCTCTGTAGTATCACAAAAAAAAAGGTGGGTTTTTTTTATGGTTTTTTACATTTTCAATGCAACTGTTGTATTTCCATTGAGCATTCCAAGCTTGCTGTTCAGGAAATCTGTGAAAGTGTTATTTGAAAGAAACCAGACAAACAGCTGAAATATACCAGATATGGA
This sequence comes from Theristicus caerulescens, assembly GCA_020745775.1. Classification (NCBI taxonomy): domain Eukaryota; kingdom Metazoa; phylum Chordata; class Aves; order Pelecaniformes; family Threskiornithidae; genus Theristicus; species Theristicus caerulescens. The sequence goes on along the minus strand of CM036561.1, from coordinate 119,324,804 downwards.
AGATCAATCAAGAGCATAACAAAGCAATGCTGTCTAAAAGCAAGCTACGTACCACCTTGCATAATGGTAAGGAGAATTTAAAACACCTCAGAATTCAGTACAGCTAAGGAATAGAAAACTGAAAACTCTTTGGCAATCTTTTAAATAAATTGAACCTTGCACAATAAAAACACCAGACATCTGAAACCTTGGTAAGCCTAAGCAGTTAAAACATCATCCAATGTAAGGGAAGCACTGACAACAGTAAATAAATACAGGAAATATTTGCAGCATATAATTTCAATTTTTCAAAATTCCTTTGGGCAACATTGTACAGCCACCTGTAGGATGAAGCATCATTCAGCAGGACTACAAATGGGAGACTTCAACCTTGGATAAAATACCATGTGATGTAGTACCGATCAGATAGTCCATGCAATAAATAAGAAATTAATTATAGCTTTGAAAGAAGTTTTAGTATTTATAAAGTTTATTTTTCAAGTTGAAACAAAATCCTACTGGCTTCTAGGCCTGGAAGACAATGGCAACAGAGACTGTGAATGTGTGCACGCACACCTTTCAAAATGAATGCGTTTTTCTATGTAAAACAGCCAAGCCCTTACGAGCCAAGGAAGACTGACAACCCAGGAAGGAGAGACAACGTCAGCAAGTATCACTTCTGCATATTACAAGACGCACACTGTTCTCCTGGTGCTAGTAAACACAGAAAATAGGATTTCTGACAGCAGCATGACTCCTCCTTTTCCAAGTCATCCATACGCCTTCTCCAGAGCCAACCAAGACACTACACTATTTGTAAGAAAAACCAGATAGATTGTTATATGTATTTTCCCAAGTACAACAACTTGACAAATCTGAAAGAAGAAAACAGATGCAATATCTCATTTCCCTGCACAGTACAAAACGTCATCAATACTGACACTGTTTAAAAAATTCTAAGGCTAGATACACCTGGGTAAGATGAGATGATGACACAACATACAGAAGACACTCCAAAACAAAACTGGGATATCCCACTCTGGTCATGGATGAACTAAAAAGTTCTCCAGCATTCAGGAGGAAAGAAAAAAGCTGAGATTCATGTTGCCCTGCAGCTCTCTGACATTCAAAATGCACCCAGCTATTCCTTGATATTATAAAAGTGTCACCTCATAAAACCAAAAATACAGCTTAAATTATCGTTCGAGTGAAAAAGTAATTTCAGTCAAAAATACCTATCACATATTAAATATTTATTGAGTGGCATCTACTGTTATGCATAATTTATAATGTTCCCATATGACGAGGTTGAAGACTTAAAACACTGAGGACTGGTAGACTTTTACACGACTGCTGGCACCTTCGGCCCAATGGAACTGATAAAATATTAAGAGCTGAACATTTTTTCCCCAGGATAACAAAGCATTTGCCAACATCCCTGACTGAGGACAAAATAGACATCCCACGACGCAAAGAAATTATCTCTGGGTGAGAAAAATATCTTGCGAATAATTAAGAATAAAGAAAAAAAAAAAAAGATTCTTCATTTTCCAGTCTTTTAATATTTACTTTTAATATCTATTTTAATACTTATATTTTTACTATATTCAGAAATAAGGCAGGTATAATTGTGATTTAAAATAGATGTGTTGCTTATTTATTCAGATCTAAAATTAAAGAACACAAATTAATTGACTTTCTAAACCCTTATTTTGTAAATGACTACCATTCACACAGAGAATGCATCCTGTTGATGGAAGCATTATAATAAATGCAATGGATAGGAGTTGCAATTAACTATATTTTTTTTCTTTAATACTTGCTGTAAATTAGCTTTTATCTTCAGATACATTTTACTAAAAATCCTGAATCTTAATCAGGTATCTGCGGTAACTGCTAAACTTTAATCATTTGGCTTAAAATTTAATTCCAGATTCAAAAGCTTCTGCAAGGAAGCCTCGAAATGCCAAACTGTGCCCTTTTGCCCCAACCCAAAATCACAGAAACTTCATCAACAATAGATCTTTATTACTCTGTTCTCCCACAGTGAGAGAAAGAGAAGAAAAAGGCCAGAAAGAAGTAGCCAAATTGTCCCTCTTTCATCCTCGACAGCATAGGAAAGATGTTTCTAAAGGAGGATAGGCCTCCTTTGAAATAAATTGAAGGTCCGTAAGCTATTATAAGGCAGAGAAATGATTAGGTTTGAGCCGTGATTTGATTCGCTTTCATTTGTGCAACACAATTTTAAGAAGCAGTGAATCCGTAAGTCAAATGACAAGAGCAGGAAAGGTCACTGTCCCTATTAAAACACCACCAATTCAGAAAATTTATGAAAACCTCAAGATACAGTTTAAGAAAGCTGAATGTGCTGCATGCATCTTAGCTTGAATTATCCTTGAACAGAAAAGTGTACACGTACTCCCTCAGTATTTAAGATGTGTCCATAAACTGTGGAAAATAAAGCAAGCCAAGTATTATCCACAAAGGAGCACTCCAGTAAATATAAATGGCTACTGTGTGAGAAGGAAAGAAAAAAAAAGTTTTCTTCTTTAGGAGCCTCTAGATCAAACGGGCTTATATGAAGAATAGAAACTCAGAAAGTAATTCTGAGTCAGTACATAAGAAAATGCTTTCTTGAGTCAAAGTTAAAATAAGGGGATTATATTGTATATTTAAGTGATGGTCTCTTTGAATTCAACTCTGACTCAGCAGTCAGAAATATCCTTATACAGTAAATTCATTAACACTTCTGTGAGAGATATAAGAGCTATTGTGAAATCTCATCCCTTCTGCACTGATGTATTAAGTTTGCTGCATTAACCAATATGGAAGCATCTCCAAGCTCACAGCTAAGATATGTTCTGGTAGTTTAGGAACACAATCTTTGTGTAAAGTACTTATTTGAGCTGTAGAGTTAAAATCTTCATTATATACAACTGCCTATGATAAACAACACCTCTAAGATACATAGGATTTCTTTAAATCTATTTCTTTAAATGCTCACACAAAAATGGAATCACATAAGTTTACTTTCTTAACAAACAGTGTATTGAATTAATTTTAAAAAGAAAATAAGCCCAAAAGACATTTCTAACATTCCTTGACCAATCTACCCATAGAGTGAAACGTATGCTGCTACCCACCCAGCACATATGAAAGAGTACATGTAATTAGTACACCGCCCTTTTAATGAACAGAACCTCTTGGAGGAGTTTCATTTCTGTTACACTTTCCAATGCAAAAGCTCAATTCTTTTATTTAAATATTGAACAGTTAGCTGCTGGCACACAGTCCTAAGAATACACTGTACAGACACTTTCAGTAAAACATAACATTATGCAGGCTAAGTAAATTGTCCAGATGCCTATATTTAAATTATGCAACAACACATAATACCAAATTAAAGAAATTATGGGTAAAAATGTGCAACAGCAAAAGTCTTTGCATTAATATTTAACCAGACTACACTAGAGCAGATTCTTACACTAACAGGTACTTTGGGTACATTTGATTTCATTGAAAATATGCTATTATATCCTGAGTTCACAAAAACGTCTGAAGATACTCAGTGGCCCGGCACTAACATTAAGCTCTCTATAAAATATATAGATGTAAACCATACACAAGGGAAGTTCTTAATTCTTAATTGGTTTTCCTCCAGTTATGTGTTCAGTACACTTCACATTCCCTTTAAATCGCTGGAAACAAATGTTTCATACCTACAGAAAAAAAATATTCCATGCTGCTCAGAATTCACAGGCACCTGAAAATGCTGATTTCCAAACCCAGCAGATACACAGCATTAAAGAGGCTATACAAACAAACAGCAATAAATATGGATGAAGCGGCCTCAGCTGGTCACTCCATAACCACGGTGGGTGAAAAGCCCAGGACTTTACTCACTGAAGTCAGAAATTTATATATTCTTCATTACAGTTCCATCGCAGAGGTTTTGGACAAATCCAGGAAGCTGCGGGTTGTATTACTGAATTACAACACAAAAAAGATATGCCTATACCAGGCCAAGCCAGTTCATGTATGTGTGCTCTAAGAGGGCTACGCTGTTTGTGTTTCCAGATTTAACCCTTTCAAAAAAGAGAAAACGAGGCATAACTGCAGGGCAGGACCATGATGAATGTGTACAAAACCCGAGAGGAAGAATTCCCAAACAAGCAGTGCTCACTTGCTGTTTCTTGTATGAGGGAGTAGAAAATTATTCAGCAGGAGTTCAAAACCAAAACGCAACCCCTTGTTAAACTGAAGGACACTGCAGACATCAATAATTTACACAGATGCAAGAAATTAACTGGAGAAATGGTGAGAAAATTAAAGAAGGTATTTCCGGACAAAGGCACAGGGTATCCATCACCTGTGGTTCTGTAACTTGAAGAACCGCAGACACAGAAAGCATGGCAAGTTTTCTGGGGAAGGACTGCTATCTGCTTTCCCTCTTTTATACTCCAAAATTGAGTACTGTTGAATAAACCCTACTTCACCTACAGGGGTATTTAATCTGAGCCAGTATAATTTTTCTTTAACAACAGCACAAAGGACAAGAATGTTTCAAGTTTGATTTAAAAGTAGATTTCCTAGTGTCTTAATGTATATTATCAGTAAACACACCTTAGAAATTTGTGCTATCAATACCAATTCTGAGTCTCTTGACTCCTGCTAATTTTTCATTTTAAAAAAAATTCTTACAGCAATGAGTTCTTTAGCTACTATGGATAAAAATCAACCTAAGAAAACACTTCTCATTCACAATTACTGCTTTTTTGATACAATGAAGTGATTTTTTTCCTGTCTGAGGGAGTAAGAAAGATCTTACTTTAAACTCAAATTTGTGATAAGAAAAAATAAAAAAAGAATCTATCTCTCTCTATATATATCTCTGTATCTCTCATATGATGATTCATTATGCAGCATTTTCTGCTTTTGGTGAGTTCCCTTCAAGAGACCTGTGCTGAGAAGGGGCAAACATGGAAGCAGCACTTCTGGCTGAAGAGAATGCCTCCTTTCCTGGCCACCTCCCCAACTTTTCAATTTGTGAAACCTCCCATAATTCCTGACATTTTTGAGAAAACAAGAAGGAAAAAAAAAAAAATCTTTGGAGGGCTACTTTTATTGTCTGTCTTTACCTAGCCCTTTCTTCTTCTTAGTTTCTACAAGGTCTAGCCCAACGACCCTATACACACTGCGTTTTCATTCAGATCGTATACCCTTTAATAACAAGTAGCTTTCTAATTCTTGGCATAAACAAAGTATAGCAATGCTATCAGTGTTATCTACATTCATTGCTTTATATTTTAATAACAACATGCACCGCATGCCTTATTAAGAGAAAAAATTCACCACATTTAATTTGCATTAGATAGTAAAAACCTGTGTAGATCCACTCACAATCACAACAACTAAAGAAACTACACTCCAATTTACCAGCACAAACAATTTTTCACTTAAACGTTGTTAACCTGTAAATCCTTTCTGCATTTAGCTGCAGGTTGTCATCGCATTATAAAGCCAAACAAGCTAAATTATAGATCAGTGAGGTTTTATAGAATAAAACCCAGGAATAGTTTACCTGAATAAATTACTAGAGCTTCCATCAAACAATTGAAGTACATAAGCTAAATTATTCTGCAATTTTCCATATTAATATATTGCTTTGACACCATAACCAAATTATCTAATAATCAGGAACTCAGATAAACAAAGTATTATATGATTGTATGCATCATCTGTGCATTCCACAGAAGTCTAATTTATCTTTAGCGTTACAAAATTTTCCAGATATGGCATTGGGATATGTGATGCTTTTATTTTTCCTGTATCACACTCCATATATTTATGCATTTATTTACGTTAATCAAACACTTGTGAAATATGAAAGCTTTCAGTGCAAATGAAAAAATACTGTTTATCAACATTTCCCCCCCTTCTTTTTAAACAGGAGAATTTTTTGCCTACTTAGATAAGACAGACGATCCTCCAGCACGCAATTCCCTTATTATGTAAGCTTTAAAAACATTGTTTGCAACTACATTAAATTCCATACAGTGTCGGTAAACAAGAACTGTGCTTCAGGAAAACGCCTCTCTAACTTTGGTCTTGGACTTCAACTTGCATGCAATTCTGCATGACTTGTGTAATTGCTAGAGCCTCAAGTCTGAGGCAGAAGCCACGCAGTATTTCTATCACGTTCTTTGCTGTTTGAGCGAATGTTTGCAAAGCACTGACCTGTTACTAAGTTAAAAGTCTACCTAACATCTCTGACAAAAGCCAGTCTTCAACTATGCAACAGGATCACCACCCTTGTACAAAACAGCTGTAGACCATGGCCCAGTTCCATCTCTACATTATTTCTTTTCCCTTCCAAATACAAGGTTTCTAACTGTTGTTTTCCACTCAAAGCTTATTCCCATTATTTGGGTGGTACAGTCCTCATGTTTGGAGGGGTTTTTAATGGATTAAAAATAGCAGGATTTAAGAGGAATACACTGCAGATGGACTTCTGTTTCTATTTACAGAAATTATCTGAATAATTCTAGATATAATTCTTCTGAAAGAAAAGTGCTACATAAACAGATGGACTACTCCTCTGAATTTTCACTGCATTGCATGCTAATTATTATGTTTACAAAGAAGACACGGCCAACTATTAAAGTTGCACTCACAATATTATGAGGCGAGCATACTAAAAATTTAGTCAAGTTGCCAGTAAGCCTACAAAACACAAGAAAACTTACTTGATTAGTTCTGTAATTTAAGTAAAATTTCAGGAATTTTACCTCTGTTTAAAACGCTGGCAATGTTTCTCCTACCTGAGGGGAAAGAACCGGAAGTTACCTCCTATGTTACCAAGTGCAGTTCCCAAATACCACAATAAAGCATTTTATAGGTTACACTCAGGCTCTCATCCATTATATAATGTAAATTGTTTTCAAATATTTGGTCTGAACTTACTAACAGTCAGTTCATACTGGTGTATTTTGCATCACTATTGACATTCAGCTGAAATAATTATTTTCCTTCTCTGGCATTTATTCCTTGATACAGTTCCTGACAGCAGTCATATCTACTCTCCTTACTGTGGTTATACCAAGCCAAACTCCAAGCATCTCCTGTCATATGACTGGGCTCGCCATACCCTGGTGTTTAGCGCATCCTCTCTCAAGGCCATCTTCCTTGACCTTGATGACTTACATGCCACGTTCCCAGCGTATATGCAATTTTTCCAGCACCACGTACAACGGCACCCCTATTTTCCACTCACTGCACAAAACATCTACCTGATCCCTCCAAGATTTCATTTGTCTTTCATGCAGGTGTAATATCTCATGACAGTAAAGTCTCACACCATCCTCCTCCCCTTCCATGGTATATTAAGCCCTTATTAGCCCCGATGCTTTTGCACTGCAAACTATTTGCCACCAATCACCCTTCTGTTATTCTAATCCTTAGAGTCATTCTGTCCTCTGTGAGATGCTCTGCTAGACCAATTATGTCTCCCAGCTTTAATATCAGCAAACTTCACCAGTTAACACACCTAAAGAAATTGTTAAACATGATCAAGCCCAAAAATGAGCTCCAACACCACCTTCCAAAAAAAAAAACAAAACAAAACAAAACCCAAACAACCCATTACTACCAACTTCCCTCCCTTCCCAGTACCACCACTTCCATCACATCCTCTGTATAACCACTTTTATTTTATTTAAATTCTAATCTCCACACTACCTAAGTAAGGAAATTGTTTCCTATGTGTCCCAGGGCCAAATGTTTTACTGACATCCAGAGAGAGGAGAACTGGTCCTACAGCTGTCTCTAGCAGGGATCACTGATGGACAGAACCAGATCCAGCACATACTGAGCAGACAAACCAGGGCCAGCTAGCTCTAGAAACAATCACAGACTATAGACAACACTATAAATATTAATTAAATAGGAAATGACTATTGAAAAACCAACAGATTTACAGGGAAGAAGGTAGTTATGATTGTTCCCATTTTTGAAAGACATATGGCAGAAATAAATATACCATTTTAAAGAAGTCTTCACAAGAAAAGCATTCCTTAAAATTAAAGTCTCCTCACTAGTCCTGCAAATATAAGCCATTCAGGAGGCAATATTAGTCAAAGTTTTGAGTCCCTGCACAATTTACTTCAGCATAATAAACGTAGGTCAGAGTAGCAGTTCTGAATTTAACATTTGCATTTAGCTTTAAATGTTTAGTTCTGCTAGGCAGATTTTAGCAGACTATTTTTCTTTCATTTCATTTTGAGAACAGAGTTTATAATGACTTTGCTGGTAATTGATGAAGGTATAATAATTTTACTTTTTTCCCCAGAAATAATGTGCTAGGTTTTACTAGGTCAGTGACAGCAAATATGAGTTATCACTTACGTGAAGTTTTTAATGCAAATTAAAGGACTATTAAAAGGTCAGAAATCGCAAAAAAATATATTCCCTTTGATCTCAAGGCAAACATTCGAGGATGCTACAAAAAGACAGAATAAAGTGCCCTTTAAAAACTATCAGTTTGATTTTGTGTACCCAAAGCATAAAATAATTGGTGCTTTAAGCTGGCACCAATGGTATTAGCAACTGGTTGTATGACATGAAGTGACTAGGGTTGCTGTTACTCTTCTTTTGTAAAGCTGGTAAACTCAGTTGGGGAAACTAAACTTTTCTTAGCAACTATACACATCTTCCCTTAATTCAAATTCCAGTGAAATAAACCCTATCTAATACAGAACTCAAATTCTATCATTAACAGTATACAAGATATGTATATGTAGATATAAATGTAAATTAAAACTGTATACATATACATAGTATACTGTCAATTGGCTTGAATTCTCTAAATTGCAGCATTTACAGTACGACTGAAAGCCAGGAAAAGAGACACAGGAAATGCCCATGTCCTTTAATTACATTTAATGAAACTACTGTTTATTTCACAATTTTAACAATGAAATAGAAACAAACAAGTCGTTCTAATTTGTAATAGCCCAATATAGTCATTTAACTGCTTTATAGAACAGCATAAGGGGATGCGACATACTTGAACTGTAATCATAATAGAAGGACCTCCATTTTAATTAGAAACAATAATGAATCACATGTATAGATGCCAAAGAAGATAAAAACATCCATAGGAAAAAAAAGAGTAGGTCAAACAAAGAGGATAAACACACACAAGATGGGGGGAAAGGACAAGATGACAAGAGTATAATACCCAAAATATATTCACAAGAAACATGTATCAAAGGGAAGTGTGCTTTAAAAATTAATTAGATAAAAACCTATACTGTGAAATCTATAATCTAGCATCAGTCCTTAACACCAAGGCCAGAAGAAATATCATATCTAATGGAAGAGGGGAAAAAAAACCCAAAAACCAAACCACACACCACCCAAGAACTTAAATCGTATTTCATAGCCAACATAGACATTCCAAATATTGACTGAAGTGTAAAGTTCCCATCACATTTTCTGTAAATTCAGCTAAAATTGAATGGGAAAAAAAACAGAAGTGAGGGGAAACTCTTGCAATCTACGTAAGCTAGACTACAGTGTATGGCATTCTTGGCAGACTGCAATTTCGCTGGACTTGAGTATTTTTTTATATTTATGGCCCATTTAGCCGATGACAGTGAGTTAGCACAGCTTTGCCAGCTACTAACAGAAAATAACACTTCCTTTAAAGATACAAACCTGCTGTATGTTTTGGGAGAAAATGCAAAGCAATCTACCCGAACCTCAAGAAGCAATCACTGACCTTTGCAATTTGCTCACTGATTTGAACCCTAACTTGGATAGCTGTCATCTTTTTTGCATTCTCAGAAGAACCTCGGGGGGACTACTTTTTGCCAGCTAATACAAAATAATAAAAAAGAAAGTCATGTTCACCAAAGGAGGTATGACATTTGTTCTATTTACTTACTGTAAAAAATGAGGTAAGTTTTTCTTCTTCGGTGGCAAAGCTTTATGTTATTTTTATAACCCTATTGAGATTTGAAAGCATTAGTGCGCAAATGCTGCATATCACGGCAGCCTTGCCTCTCACCTGAATTCTCAGCAACTCCTGACAGGTACTACTGCACCTCAAAATTACAGATCTAGTGGAGGTAATTCATCCCACTATGTAAGTGAAGTCAAAATAAGAGATTAATGCACTGATATGGAGTACAATGTAGCACTTTTCAATGACTTATAATGACTGGCAAGCAAATATCACCAACCACAACAGATGGAGGGCAAATCCACTCTTTCAATCCTAAGCCTTTGAGGCAGCCAAGAGACTGAGAGTTTTATATTTTCAGAAGTTAAATAAGACCTCATAATGGGTCTAATTTTAACGATTTCAATAAAAAGCAGCCTAGGTGTTTGAAATATTCATTTAAATGCTTCATTAACATAAACTGTCAGGAATACATTAAAAATATGTTTTAAAAATGTTGCCAACCATGACTACATGACATTTAAGTCAGCTTGAATTTAACATGTACAATGTCCTTTCTTAATGAAAACCAGTTGACAGGTGGATTAAGACCAAAAAGATCACTGGTAAACAAAAGCTTACAACTTCTGAATACTACTTGTTGAGTTCAGGACAAACTTCAATATTGCTTTACCAAAAGCAATCTATGGCATTAAACATTTAAATAAGTTATTTTAAAAATAGAGAAAACTTTTGGATTTCCTATCTAAAGCAGCTTATACTTAGACAAAACTACAGAGATTTAAACATAAAACCAAATATAACCAAACTCTCTCCCAGACATATTTCAATTAAGTGTCTTAATGAGTGTCTTAAATTCAGCTAATCAATTAGGGTCTTAAGAGACTAGCAACTGTAAAGGAAAACGGCCAAAAGAAAATTCCTCAGGAAGAAACCCTCTCAGATTTCCCTGGGTTAGGGATACAATAAGACACATTTTCCCTGGGTTAAAGGAATCTTTAACCTTAAAATCCTCCTTTGCCTTTCTGCTATGCTCCCTATATATGACCCTAACTCTGAAACCAATCAAGGTCCGTCAGACCACAGCCTCCTTCCCTCCACATCTCAGAACTCCATGTTGGATTTTGCAGCCATCTCTCCATTGACTGAAACCAGAGAAAGAAATAATGAGAGCCCACGATGTGATCACGTAATTAAAGACTGTGTAAATAGAGGTAAATGGCAGAGAGATTACTGGAATTCAGCTGGGCATTTTAAAACATCTACATTTCAGCTGCCCAAAAGCGTGACTTTATATTTGCCACATTATCAGTCGCATTTCTCAATGGAAAAAGCTTTCCTTGCAAACCTTAAGTAAGCTGGTATATGTAACCAAAAAGACAAATGGATCTGTGCTTTCCTATAGGGGCCAATTAACAACTCAAACACCAGAAAAGCAAAACTATATGCTCCTCTTTTTTAACACAGATAATTCTTGGTTATGCAATAGTCATTCTGCCCGAGTATAAGATTTTTTGTTTTCCCTAAATTTTAGACTGTCCCTGCAGCATATAGTCAATAAATAAATGAATATTGCAGAGCAACTGCCATATCAAGATTCCAGACTCTGGTTTTCTCAGAGTTCCCATTAAAAAGCTGTCACCACAAAAGCTGCAGAAGCACATAGGACAGGTGGATCCTGCTGGAAAAAAAAAAAAAAAAAACAACAACAAAAAAGCCAACAACTAAGGACATGTCATTCCTTCATGCAAAACATAATCCACAATTAGGTATCCTGATTTTTTTTAAAAGCTTCTGGACAGCTTATCTTGCTCCTTAGAGCCATCAAGCTTCCCCTAATGACTAGGGTATGGGATTTTGAATTGTTTCCCTTGACCAGAAATTCTTCTTCAAAACAAACATCCCCGCATTCAACTGAAAAAAAACCAACCAAACAAACAAACAAAAAAACCCACAAACCAGGAGAGACCAGTCATTGCTTTTTCCCCCAAGATTCAAAATATGGTATTTTCTTGAGTCACGTCAGCACCCTTCTTGGCCTACCATCACCTTGTCAAGCCCTCATGCTGACCATACTACTATCCCATTGAAATCAGAGGTATGATACTGTAGCCTGAACTCAGGAATGGAAATGAAGGAGGATTTAAATAAGCTTTCAACAGGAAGTAATAAGCCCATTTTGCTCCTTACAGCATCAGGCTGCTTCTTCACACAAGTAAGGACTGAGCACCTGTGGCCTGCTACAAAATATAAGAAGTAAAAACACTGTTCTTTATGAAGAGTTTTGAAATGTATCCCATCTCCACATTTGTCTCCTTATGCTGTGTGAACACAGCCACAAAATGAGAACTCAAGGGGAAATGAAAAACAGTTGGAAACAAAATAAACTTCCAGCTTTTGGCAATCAAAGATTTGGAGAAGTGCTCATGCAGGAAGACACTTTTTAACAGAAATTTGCCATACAGAAAATCCAAGAATTGAATGAAACACTCAGAGCAAATCCTTCAGCAACAGTTTGTCCAGATGCTGCAAACCAGACTTTTAAAGAAATTAAATGTAAATATTTAACAAAAAGCTCTACAGAAGCTGACATATTGAAGACAGGTAAGTCTTTAACTGGTCTGTTGTGGACTAGTTGGTCTTAATCATGTCTTCTGGATTTATCTAAGGGTAAAAACTCCAGATGTAGAAATGGTGATATTCATGGACAAACTATTACTAGGTCAGAAGCTGCCCAAAATCGCAAATCTTTTGCCAAAAAAGTTCCTGCAAAACCATGAGACTTCCTTCACACAGAAGGAAGTTGTGCTGGGGAAAAGAAAAAAAGTTAACTACCCCATAACATTCTACCTAAACCCTGTGTTTTTAAGGTATTCACACAGCCAAATCCAACTGAAAACAAACGGGAATTGGGCACCTAAAATACTTTTAAGCTAACTCATGTTTCAGTACCTAAAATAGGGATAACCTGAAACACTGGCACATTGCCCTCCAACAAATAAAACTGAACCTGCACCCTCTTTAACAAGACTCTATTGGATGAGTCAATCACTGCTGACAAGATTTTTGATTTCCTTCTGGGAAGACTGGAGTGGAAAGAGAAGGATATTAAGTTATATTAGATTGTCAGGGCTGAGTATTCTCTATACTATATGTCTCAATAACATCCTCCTACTCAGAGGGGAAAATATATAAGTGTACCAGAAAAAAATAATATTCTGCATAATAAAGTAATCTTGCTATGGACCAACTGGAAAAAACCTACAACAGAGTCAGAAAAATGATCTGGAAACACAGGTACGTCCACAGAGCTTTTCGTGTTTGCATTGATGGGTTAAACTATCCAGACTACATGCTGAAGAGATGGAAGAGACCCACTCCTTACTTTTGTATGCTGCAGTGCCTCCTGGAAGACAGGCAGACATTTCATCAACAGTTTTCCAGACAACTAGCATATACATAGTCATCCTGCCAATATTAGGAAATAGTGGAAATGTATGCCAGGAAATATTAGAAATGCCAGCATTAGGAGAGTTATTGATACGACGGTTTAGAATGTAAGAAGATTTCTCAAAGCACAATATTACCCAAAGAACTACAAGAGGAACAAGGAACTTCCACTGCAAAGTATGAGAAAACATTTACTGTATGGATGAGTGGAACAAGAGGTAGGGGAGGAGAAAAAAAAAAGATTTCAAAAGATTGTGAAATATGGTTTGGGCTTCCTAGTAATAATCCCTTAAAAGATGAAGGGAGAAGCAGAGCTGAGTATTTAGCTTGTTATGTTTTGGATGGGAACTGGTTACATGGACACCCTTCGTGCTCTGCAGGCTGGCTTCCTTACAAAATACTTATCACAAAGAGATCAGCCAAGACAAAACACTGAGCAGCAGCTGAAAGAAATTCGATTGTGTCTAATTGTGATTGACAAGACAATTCCAGGGTAAAAAAAAAAAATCTATTCCAGGAAAACAACTTTGAAATATTTGAGATTCCCATTAAAGTGACAGCCTACACATTAAATACAAAAAGCTGTTTTGTTCCGTATTGTATCAGTGAAGCTGCTCCTCTCCTTAGTGGGTGTCTGTTAAACAAGCTTTCTTTGTATTCTATAAAGGTGCATATACAATATCAAATTTCTGTCTTATGTTTTACTATGTTCAGCTTGACACAGGTATGGTTTCTGGAATAACAAAATAAATTTTGAATCACCTGCCACAAAAGTAGTAGGTGCTATTTGGGAGGCAAGGGGAGGAGAGGAGGAAATAGGGAACACACCACCAGTGAGGAGGTGTATGCTTTATGATCTGCGGGCATGCCAAAGCTATGTTTTGTACTATCCTGGCACTTCAATAAAATGCTTCTGAAAATTAAAAATATGCTCTTCCTTTATAAGCACTAAATTAATTATTTATATAATCATCAATTATGAAAGGAGATATTGATTCCCTCGTGCATACATATGTTAGATAAGGCACAAATTCCTGCTATGTCTTCTCCTTCTAGTCAATGGGACACAGAAATAACACCATCCTGCTGGCTGCCAGAGTCCATTTCAGTACAATTAAAACCAAAAGTTTAGTACAATTAAGACACTTTAGTTTTCCAAGAGGAAGAAACCTCTACTATCCTACTATCCAAAGCCACAAAGAAAACCGCAACTGAGAAGAAACTTCCTAATCAGTTTTTTCCCCGTCTCCTGGAGCATTAGACCACACCACCCTCATCAATCAAGAAAAGCCATTAAAGAGTCTGCAACAACCAAGATCAGAAAACTGTAGTTTTGTTGTGGAAGGCTTACTGTGAAAGTGCAGGTGCTCCAGCAGCAGCCCACACAGGCATCAATAGCTCTCTGAAATGAATGTCAATTAAAAAGGCAGATGCAAAATGCAGAACTGCTTAAATGAGCAACTGCCAAGATAGTGAAGCTAAAATGATGGAAAGTTAATGATGCTATTCCTTTCAAGAATAAGGGAATAACTGCAGGAGCAGTTCTTAAGTCTCATAAGGTCTGCTTACCTTTTCCATTGTTTCTCTTTCCCCCTCAAAACCAACTGCCACGCACTCACTGCTGACATACAGCTGTCTATTAATACACAGAAACCCTATTATTGTAGCGGCATCCCAAAGCACCACTATACTTAACGTGCTGCAAGGATTTCCATTAGAAGCCTCGATAGAGTCAAAGTAATTTTTCCAGGAACTTTGGCCTTCCTTCCTAGAATTACATGGAAAAACTTAAGTTGCAGGGCCTCCTCCTCGACACTTTAGACCTTGTACAGACAGAACTACTACTGACATCTGAGAAAAATTCCCTGAAGAGAATTGCAGGATTTGGTTAATTGTAAGTAGAGGTGCCTGTTCGGCTGCTCAAGCTTCCTGGACACTAGCTGTAAAATCCTGTTTTCCAGTGGCTTATAAAACTTAAACCATCAAAGTTCCCATTCTCCATGCTGGAGCATCTGCTGCAGGCTGGTTTCTGCCCCCATCAGCTTGGGTTTAAGGGAAAACTATTCTTCTATTTCAAAAAATGAGGCACACAGAGCATTTTGCTATGTCTCAAGTGGGGCAGGCTTCACCTCTTCACAGCCTCCTATGCGTGACTACACTAAGCGTACATTAGTCTCAAAGGAAAAATAAGTCCACGGATTTCAGCGCTGACATTCGGGGCAAAGAACAAGACTGTTGTTGCCATTAGTGATCCTTCCTCGCAGGAGGTACTACACCTTCCAGCTAAGAGACAGCAACTCTGCCCTCGGTATTCTTTATGCAGGTATTTAAAAGGGGGAAAGGGCCTGGCCAGAAGAGAAGGAAATAGGCTATCTTAATTCATCCTCTTCTCCCATATGCATTACAATACAGTCTTTAATTACATGATCATATATTTTCTACAGGACCTGTGAATAATTCATTCCATAGACTGTACTCTGGGAATGAATCAAGAGAATGCGGTGAACTAGACTATTATCTACAGGACTCCTACCTCATTTGTTGCTAAAGCTGGATGATGAACGAGTCATGGAATTGTAGAGGAAAAAAACCTAGTTTCATAGCTACCACATTTATTCATTTTAAAAGCCATTTCATTTTTTGTGTGTTTCTTGGGGGATGGGAGAATTAAGAAGCGTTTCACTTATCTGGAGTTCTGTTTTGTTTATTATTTACCTAGAACTTCATCTCTACTTCTGTAGAGATTAATCTAAAGTAATAGATTACTTTAAATCTATTAGTCCCTTCCTCAGGGCCAAAATGTAACCCTCACTATTGAAAGAAACCGAAGAAAGGAGTAGGATTATGCATCCTAGTAAGCAACAACCTCCAAGGAGAAAAAACAGACTTCGGGACTAGCAACGCAATAGCAAAGTCTTTTGCAGAGAAAGATGCACAGACTTGGGTGCCGTCACGTTCTTGTCCCTCACAGCCCAGCTACTGAGGTACAGAGTGAATAAACGTGAAGAGACACATGGCCGTCAGAAACGGGACGTGCCCTTTCCTTTGTTCAGGAATACAGCCTGATGGCAACAGCAGCAGATTTGTGCTGCCATCTGTGTTTGAGACATCTCTTAGTGAATTTCATTAAAAATATCATCTCTGTAGTTAGGAAGAACAAAGAGCAAGCACATCCCTCCAGCGGCACTTCTACCACAGTGTGGCTATATGAATCAAGGCTATGCTCAGTTGCCAATTAAGACATTAAGTCAGGTGCACAAAAGTACCATGTACTCAAAGCTATCAGAATCACGCAGTAATAAACTCCTAAATATACTGCTGAAAACACCAGCAGAATAAAATGGTTCTAGTATTTCATATCCACTACACAGTGCCATTAGAAACAGTTCCTTTGTGAGGGACTCAAGATTAATTTATGGGTTTTGTCTAAAATGTTGATGTTGGAATGCTTCTTTACCCTCCCACAACCAAGTCCAATGAGGAATTTACATTCTGTCTTTTCTCCTTCTCACTACTTCTCTGCTGATCCTTTAGAAGAAAAAGCTTTCAGGGTGTATTTCTTCTTCTTTTTTCTACAGGCTAAATCAGGAGCTTCCCCTGCTTTCAATTTAGCTCCCCTTCCTGCCACAAGAAAATTAATAGAAAAGCAGACCAAATGCCCAGGAGGAATTGTTGAACAAGTGGCATCTGAGCTGTAGAAAGGATTTCAAAAGCAACTCACTCTGTCTGACTCCCTCTCATTTGAAAGCCGCCTACAAGCCCTAGGGATGGATTAAAGCTAAGCACGGCCTGGATGATCTACAAATGCAGGGCCCCAGTTGTAAGGAGGACGGCAGCGAAATACTTGGGAGTATGGTTATTCCTAGAAACCAGAGGGCCTCTTTTGGAATGCACAGCCTGGATCAACCAAACTATTCAACCCTGCTTTAATCTGTGGCTGGTGAGCTCAGAAACAGCAGCCCCCAACCGTGCTTCTCTCATGGTCCAGGTGGTTTCAAGTGGGAAAAAACGGTTTAAAACTGAAATAAAAAACAATCAGTAGCATTAGGCATCTCTTGATTGCGACCTTCTAGCAGAAACTGAAAGTTAAAAGTGGTCAGACCACCGCAGAGGCATCGCAAGCAGCTAAAGAGGCTGCAAGAGAGAAAGGAGGTTTCTTAATAAGATGAACACAGGTGGCAGAGACAGACTTGAAATCAGACAACTATTTCTTTTGAAATCTACTTTTGACTGCTGCACTCAGCGTTCCCCAGGTGGTTGGGACCCTTTCTATAGTGTTTCTATTAGGAACAGAGCTACAGTAGATCAGTAGCACCAGTTCCCAATTTAGTATTTTTTATTCCTCTGACAACAGCAAGCCAATGCTGAGAGTGGACAAAGCACTGACAAAAAAATCACTGCTGAGTAAAGAGCAATGAGGGCTGCTCTCCTGAAGAAAAAGTAATGTGTATCTCAGGACAATGTTATAAACCCTTAAAAAGTTTCTGTTTGTTTGCTTTTATAGAAAATTCTCTCTACTGTATTTTCTTTCTTCTCAGTCTGCATTGACCTAGTTATATTTACAAGACTGAAGCAAGGGGGATGATCAGTTAAAGTAATAATCATCACTTAATAATGGCATCTGTTCAGTAATATAGTATGAAAAAGGAATGTCTATTTAACATAAAACAAATCTTGTTTGGATGATCTCTGTCCAAACTCAAATTCTAAAGCAGAAATCTGTGTGCTGGCCAATAAAGATAAAGATCCATTCATTTTATCTTAATGACAAAAAAAAAAAAGTAGGGGGGAGAGATATAATGCTATGTTTTCATGTCCCATCTTCTAAACCAACCCCCAAACAACAAAAAGTCCATCTGTAGAGGCTTTGGAGGAGGGCAGCTATGTGACATTTAGTAATGACAATTTATCCCAACTTTAAATCTCACAACCAGAACAGATGATTTTATAGACTACAACCACTGCCAGCAACTGCTACACTTGGGAAATAAATAAATAATGCACAAGGCCAGGTATAAGAAAACAAACCCTAATAAAACTGAGAGCTAAACCAGATATTACTTGTCATCACTCAGGAGGCAGGAGTCGTGGGTAAATACTGTACAAGGATCGAGAACAGTAAACATTCCCTTATTGCCAGACAACTTTCTCAAAAAAAGATGGAAAAACCCCAAACTTATTAAATTTTAATGGACTGAAATTCAATTATAAAGCTACAGAAGTGATTAATGAAGAGAAAAATGTTAAAAGAAACAGTTATAAATAGAAGCTGCATATCATTGCCACTGGCTTTTCAACTGCAAGATCCATTAAAAGAGAAAGCAAATAGTAGAAGTGGCCTGGTGAAAGATCTGTATGCCTAAAAGCCTGTATGCTTTCTCAACGATATTACCTGGTCAAATAAAAGATAACACCTATCCCAGAAACTGTTCTTTTATATGCCTAAAATATCAGGGCTATAACGAAGTTAAGAGAATAAACACGTTTTAAAGGCGTTAGCTAAAGTAATTTGTCAAACATTCTAGATATACAGTAATTTGAAAAAGAGAGTTGAAAAATGTACTGACAAATAATTGCAATAATTTTGAATGTACATAATCATTCTACAGTGCATCCCACCAGTGAATTCTTGTTCAGAAGCACTTCTGTCAAAACAGTTACTTGGGTTCTTCGGGACTTGCTCCTAAACCAATGTTTTGGCATTCTCATAATCTTATTTTAGTAGATCCAAACAGCAATGAAAGCCAAGATATTGCAAATCATTTTGCCTTAAAGTATCTGAATTAAATCTGAATTAAGCATGCAGAATAACCTGATTTTTGTATCTGCAGTGACATCTAGTGCAAGACCACATTCAAACAGGCTTCTAGAGAAAGAGAAGCTATTATCATTTATTGTGTGATTTCTGACCGAAATAGACAAGAACAATTAACATCAGCACTTTTAAAACTTTCTTAGTACCTCGTCTTCTGCACGACATTCACAAGCCAGCTGAAGGGAATCCTATTAAGCATAAGATGTTAATAAGAGACTATTTCATTCAAAGGTGCGTTTTTCCTTTCCATACAAATTCCTATGTACATTCATTCAAATGTACATATATTACATAATTGTTGGAGGGCAAAAAATTGTTGAGAAAGCCAACATCCCTAGGAACAGAGTTGTTATTCTATTTATTCTATCAACTTTTCTAAAAGAACACAAATTTAGCAGTAACATCTGACTTAAATTCTTTCTGCCAGCTCCATAGATATGCTATCCTATTTTCATTTTGCAGTGATTTTTAAACATCTTCCTTAAAAATTCAAGCAGAAGACACAGCTTGTAGAAAGGAAACAAAAACTGGAAGCACGCAATGAGTGTTGTCTAATACAGATGACAAACAGAAGAAGTTATAAAATAAAAAATAAAATTTGTTCAAATGAAAGTACAGATTTGTCTCCCGTTAAAAGTACAGTTATGCTTCAAACACAGCCAACAGACATTCTAACCAAAATGCAACACCAACAAGTCTAACTAGCAACAATTTTACAAAAATGATTCACTTACTGAAATGTGAAAAATCCTTAGAAACAAGTGTTATTCCTGCCAAACATACAAATAAACACATATGCCAAAGCTGAAAATGAACAGTTTAAATACACTATCATGCATACATCATTTTGTATATAAATGCACATCATTCCTGTAACTCTTTTTTCATGCAATCTGTAAACACAACCATTTTAGGACCTGTGTTCCAAAGGCACTTCTGTGTCCAGAAGTCTGAAGAAGTCACAGGTACTTTTTAAAGGCTCGATTAAAGCCTACATTGGTGTCTTTTGTAAAAACTTCATAATATGCAACTTCCCAGTACCCAACTTACCCAATGGTAAAATGATTAAAGTGATACAAATAATTACAACTATCAATCTGTCATTTTTTTTCAGCACATAATTTTATATATATAAAATGTATATATATCCAAATTAAAAAAAAAAACCTATTCATTACTGATCTAGGACAACGACATTATGCATTAGGTTCCTAATGTTCTAGTAATCTTACTATGGAATAGGCACAAAACCCAGAAGATTTTATTGGTTGTTGAAGGCATTGAATGGGGAAGCGTCACAACTCCAGGTTTTTGGACAAGAAGCACATGCCATGACTAATGAACTATTATCATTACTAGTGATGCAATAATTTTACAAGTTCTACGCTTTGTTCTTCAGGAACCCAAGAGCTTGCACAGCTTCTCTACAGCCATCGAAAATCGGATTTAGTAGACACACGAATTTTATGTGAAAGTAGCAGGTGTGAACTGAAAGCACTTTTCACCCAAGGACTGAGCATGTTAAAACAAAGACATGAAAGAATGAAGAAAACAAATGCTCTTCGAAGGGCAAAGTACTGGGTTAGAACACAAAATAAGTGAGAAGAGGAAAAGAAGCCAAGCCAGTCAAGGATAATACGAAGTAACAAAAAGGCATAAAACAGGAAAATGGTGATGTATGCCCAGCCTTACAGGCAGAAGAACTGAGATAAAGGTGTATAAATACCATTCAGCAACTGTGTTAAAAATTATCTGGAAATGCAAATAAATGTAGACTAATGCAGCATTTATATAGAACACAACAAATTGCTCTTGACAGGGTTCACTACAGTATATAAGCCAGCATGGAAAGGAAATGATTAAAATCAAAATCTATTAGCTTCTGCCACCCTAATCAGCACCTCATAAATAGCAACACAATTACTTTGAGTTCTGGTCTCCTACTGTCTTTGCTAGGTATAGTCAAGATTCATAAAGAAAGGAAATTTTTCTGTTTAGATGAGTAAGTTTACCAAAATAACTGTTTGGTATTAGTCTGTATTTATTCATCATGGAAAATTAAGAGTATTTCATCTCCCCCAATAGAGAGGCATGATATTTAAAAAAAAAAAAAAAAAAAGAGGTGCATGTTAATGCTTGAAGACAGACATACTAGCAACAGTTTTCTTCCCCAGCTAGGAACAACCATTGTTAAGCCATAAAACTGTACTATTAACCGGTACTCAACCGAAGGGCACCGAAAAGAAAAAGATCAAATCAACAGTGTTCAATAACATAGTTACACAACATGTGGTAAAGTATTGCAGCAGAATTAGTATTATTGATGAAAGTGAGGCTGTGTCACTAAATCCAACAGGACAAAGCTAGTCAAAGCAACTACTAGTTAAACTATTGATCATGAGAATTAGATACACACACACAAAAGAGACTCTGTCCTTTAATAGACTCTGTGATGACAGATCTCTCTGCATCCTTTAACATCAGTCGAGCTCTGCCACACAAAGCTAATGATGTGATTAGAATCAAACAACAGGATAACAAAATAGAAGGTAACTCTAAATCTACTTAAAACTAAAAAGAGAAAAAAAAAAAAGGCAGCATCTAAATACCTTAACGCTAGGTACAAATGACATACATCAAAGAAGGCAAGAGCTAAAAGTCAAACCAATTTCTATACAAACAGTAAAAGGGGAGAAGAAATTTAAAAGACAGTTGGGAAGAAAAAACAGCAGAGAATTATATAAAGGTGTACACATTTTAAAAAGATTAATATAAAAGCTGCTAAAGGTTAGAGAAAGAAATTGGAACGTGCACAAAAGATGACAAAAATAAGATGCCAATGAAAGAAAAAGATCTCTGGGAGAATGACAACACATGCAGTCAAATATAGCAGTCACATCAAAAGAAGTTTTGTGCCAATTAAAGCCTCAAAGAAAGAGAAAAATCGAAAGTTGGACAGGTTACCCTAACATCTTAGAAAGCATCCAAAGAAATTACAGACCCCAAGACTGATCTTTAACAGAACAATACAAAAAGGACTAAACTAAGGAAAAGAGCAAACAGTTTTTCTTCTTTCCTCCTCTTCTTTTTGGGGATGTGTACAGAAGAACATTAACAGAGGGGGAAAAAAAATTTAAAAACCAAACCATAGAAAGAGTCAATGAGAGTGAAATGAAAGCAAAATCCTGGAGTTAAGTGCTGAGGTTGCAAACACCTGAAGATTGCGAAGCAATGCAAAGCAGTGCTGTTCTGTAAAGTGCAATTCTTTTGACAGCTGGTGACATTCGAGTAAATGACCCAAAGCCTATGGGCCTCAAATCAAACACTATCGCTTTGGTTTTCAATGCAGTATTTTACCCAATATTGAAGCATCATTCCACATATTTATTAAGCATTAAAATATCCTCCCTTTGATTAAAAAGAAGGACAAGGGACAGATGGTAATACTAGGTTAGTAAGGTTAGAGTATTATGCTGTATTATAGCGAGGAGGTCAAGGATGAAAACAAACATCATCATTGGAAACAACACTTGTCACTTCAGACAGATTAGCAACGCCAAGAAGCTGCCATGCTACGCAGTAAAGGATGCTTCATATGGAGTCAGCACAAATTTAAAACCCCAACGTATGCGGCGTCCTAGTCTCTGCATAAGGAAAATGGGAGGATTTGGGCTTTAGGTGTGAGCTGACAGTGATTCAGACTCCAGAGGAACCCAGAGAGTCACCCTGCAAAAGGGCTTCTTCCAAATGCATGAAAGAAAGAGTGTACTATCAATACTGCCATCACCAGTCCAAGACGTGTCCCATCTGACAACAGCATGTATGAAGGATGATACAAGATGTTCACAGCTGATAATGACATCCAGCCATACAGACTCTGCACCAAATCCAGAACTGACAACATTTATAGATAGGATAGTTCAACACAGTCTAAAGATGCACACTGTGATGGAAAACCATAACTTTGGGTGAACTACATCAAGACAAATGTCAAAGGGGATAAAAGCTACAAGCAGAAATAAGGAAGAATACTGGGATGTACATGTCAGCTGCACACATGGCACTGTGCCGACTAAAATAATTGAATTTCAAGCTGCCAAATACTTCTTATCAAAAACTTGCCTTCCCACAGTATTCTCTCTTCCTCAGTATTTTCTAGCTGGACAGGATTCTCCATTCTCTATGAATTATTTTCAAGGTAGCATTTAGATGTTGCTGGTCTAATTTAAAACCAGGTTCAAAATAACCGGCAAGGGTGAACAAGTTTGAGGAACATCTTCCCTGCAAAACAGTATGCATCGCTTCTTTGTCAGGCCTGATGAAAGCACTGTATTCAGTAAAAGCTAGGTAACTTTTTCCAGCAATATCTGTTGATCTAGTAGAAGACACCAGCATGCCCTATGAATCTGGCTTCCTGTATTTTACAAGGCTTATGCAAAATCCTTTCAATTATTTTAGATTTAAACATTAACAGAGTTTCCCATTAGCCTGTGAGAACAATTCAAAACCACATGAACTCTGATATTTAGAACTTAGTATGAAAAAAGCATAACTACATAAAACAGAGCAGGAAATCCCATTCAGCCACTAGCAAGTGCACTTGCATCTGGCAGGCATATATGAATAGGTAATAGGTAGCTGTTTACATCAGTTTGCAAAATTAACTGCCTAAAAGATTTGGAGCAAAAGGTGTTAGGGACTGAAAAGCAAAAGATTTTTAATTTTCCAAGCCCGCTGAAAGGCAGCAACTATCTCAGGACTGCAGGCTGAGGGGGAGGCAAGGGGAAGCAGGTTTTAAACATAAATACAAACGTGAAGTTCGAAGTACCTTAATGAAGAATGTCCTGAAAGTTACTGGATTATGGCATGGAAAAAGTTGCAGTTGCGAACTGCAGTGAGGTACACGAAGAGTCTCATTTCTCAAAGAGTGCCAAGGCATTCTAGTTTTACAAATGAACAATGTCTCTGTGTACAACAGGGGGTACATCAATAACGAAACAAAAAAGCCAGTGAACTTATAGGGAGTCCATTACAAGAAACACCACGGCTCTCTATAGTTTAAAATCTGCTTTCCAGCGACTCAGCCTGGCGAACGTCCAAAAAGCCCTTTTCCACTCGTATGCTGGCAGTGATTTCAGGAATCATTAAACAACAAGTGAATAAAAATATGGATAGCTTCAGTAAAACAGTGTAAAATAAAACAGTACAACCAAGAAATCTTTTGCAGATTTTCAGTTTTTTGGGGCCAAGAAAGTTTTATCAACTGCCTTTAACCCAAAAGTGATATATAAGCTATGTTCATGTACTCAAATATCAGCATATAAAAGTGCAAAATACAGAAGCTGTATGAATTAAACTTACAAAAGCTCAGCACCAGAAAAGTAGAATTACAGCTTCTGCATTTAAGTCCTTTACATTCAGCTATTTAACAAATGCAGCTTTCCCTTGTTTACAGGAATTGTTCAGTTAACACCTACAATTCTGTAATTTCTGTGCAAGAACCAGTGCATTTCCAACATAAAGCTTTAGAAACTTCCCATATGCTACATCATGTTCACTTTCACCATTGACCAAAATTCAGAAATTCTCCATGTGACAATGAACTCCCCAATCCAGATGTGAGTAAAGAGAGGATTAATAAAGTTCTATGTACATATAGATGCTTCAAAATAACAAAATAACACAGAAATAATGTAAAATTGGACCCAAAACATCTGTGAGGAATATGCAAATGGTAATTCCCCATTCAGTATCTGGACAGACATTAAACAGTCCATTCTGTCACGCCATCTGCTAGGCAGTTACCAACCCTGCTCTGTTCTCTGTTATTTGTGCTTTATTTTTATTTTTAAGCATGGAGCCATTCAACTTATTTGGAACTCAGATAAAAGACACGGTGGTGAACTTAAAAAAAATTCAAGGAATCAAAAAGTGATACACAGCAACAACTCAACTACAAAAAAATCAAGTTTCAGATAAGTGATAAGGAGAATTAAAAAATAACTTCTAAATGCTTGCTTGAATTGCACTCCAAAAAAAATTTATGTTCAGCATATACAGCAAGTCATGAAAGCTTAAGCTTTGTTTTCAAAGTTTTTATTTAACACAATGTTAAAATGTTTGGGGAAAAAAAAGTCAGTCTACATTACAGAAAAGAAATTGTGGGAATTATTGCTCTGTGTGTGTGTGCACGTGCACATGTGTGCTTGTATGCGTGTATGGAATCATAAGGTAGCCCATTAAAATATCGCCTCAGACTATCAGCTTAATCACAAGCCAAATGCCAACAAAATCTTACCAGTACAACTGAACAGCAGGAAAGCAAAGATATATGCAGAGAACACACAAGTCAGACTACACCATGCAAAAAACACAGTATGGAAATCACCAAGTTGCCCTCTTGGATCCGTACTAAATCTACAAAACACAAGAGAGCAGTGTGTGGATTTGACTGCTCTAGTAGTCTGAAGTCATATAAAGAGCACAATGCAGCCCAGCTTATGTGAACCAGTTGCAAAAATCCCCGTGCTTGGGACTCCAGGGCACCCTTAGGTCAGATGCATCTCTTTGGTTAGATGAAGACCTACTGGAGGAGACACAACTGCAGAAATCCCATTGGAAGTTGTTTTTCAAGTTTACAAGCCATTTCTGACCAAAACATGCCTCTGAAGGCCAATGCAAAAATCTGTATCCACTATGCACCACATTCACTGACACACCCAATGTAACATAAAAGGTGATTATTCACAGGTCTTGATACAACACAAACACCAAGGGGATGAGGGATCCACTTGTGCTTGCCCCAGGTTTTCTTCACTTGCAACTCAATAAAAACCTTCAGTATTTTAAAGATTTGCAAGAGACAAGCTGTTCTGTACTGAGGTCACTATGGTGAAGAAAAGAGAGAGTTGTGCTCATGTCTATCAATAACTATTTAAAATCTTAATCAAAAATACCACTGTGCCTGAATATTTACTCTTAAAACCTCTCAAAAGCTAATTCTTTGGAATAAGCCAAAACAAGACTGAGGAAAATGTTGTGCTATTAAAAAAAGCCAAAGAAGGTGACTTAGAACAGGAACTTTTTTTGAAGGAAAACCTCTAAGGCTAGTTCAAAGGCCAAGCTGAAAATGTATTTATTTTCCTTACTTTCAGAATATCTTGGGTTTCGTTCCACTTGTTTGTCCACTCTTTGGTCAGTTCTTGTACCTATAAAAGAAAACAAATATTGTAAAAAAATCACCTCTCTTCTGAAGTCCTTGATAACGCATTCTCAGAGAAATACTAAATATTTGTGCAATTCTTCATGAAGTTTAATACTTAAACATTTAGGAGAGCACTGTTGCTCCTGCAATAAGTGGCCATACTTACAATTTCTCTCTCTCAAAACGGAAAAAGAAAAAAAAAAAAAAAAATCACAAAATTCTTATTTATAATGTAAAATGAAACAAAGGACAGGGATAGCCACTTCAAATAATGGCAGAGATTTTCAAAGAAATGGAATAATTCCATAAAGTGTTTTATCAGTCCTACAAAGTCTACTGCCACAGATTAATCCCATAGCTGTAACAAGACGACGGCTCCTTTCCTACGGGGCAGGCAGGCATGTACAGAATAAAATACCCTCCAGAAATTGCAGAGGATGGCTTGCAGAGGAAAAAGCAGACAGGCAGCCTTCAGGAGAGAATCAGAGCAAAGTTTTCTGCAACTTAGAAATCATGCATTTGGTTGAAATCAGCCCAGAAGTGAGAAGCTGCTTGCAAAGGCATTACAGACAGGGATGGCACGGGGTATGAATGCTTGGGGTTTGTGCTGCTTTCCCTACTCATCTAGTTGTCCATCTCTTAAGTTAACTTTCATAGCTTCCATACCGGTAGAGGCTCTTTTAATTTCAGAGCCTTTCAGACTTTTTAGAAATCAGTGCATAGAGGATGCTTCAGGCAGATCTACCTCAAAGCTCTGGCTGACTTGGAATCAGAATCACATTAAATAGAATAGGCACTTTTGGTTTTTAAATCACCAAATTTCTGTGCAAGAATTAAACACACAGAGTTTTAAAAACATACACAATCTTTCATTATTTGAATTCACTTCAACTGCAGAAAGCTGAAAAAAAACCAAACAGCTATGTCCCTTTATTATTTTACATATAAAACCACTGTAGAAAAAAAAAAAAAAACAGGTCGTCAATGCAGTTCCTCCAAACATCTCCACGTTTGCTGCCTGCATCCTTAGTAGGATCCTAGCTGTCTTTGCAGATCAGCTGCAAATTAATCAATGGGAACTAAAGAAGCTTCTCTCATCTCTACCTGTATCTCAAAATTTCAGAGAAAAGTAAATACATCTTTCAATGCATCATGTCAGTTCTCATGCTGCTAAGCAGAATGTTAAAACAAAAAATAATTGAAAAGATTAAAGAAAAACATGAAGGAGGTCCATCATAAGTCTATTCACCATACCAGAACAGCGTCTGTTCCTCAGAAATCATTTAAACATTGTTCTTATGTACAGACAAATTAACTCATTAAAGAAAGCTACCATATATTTGTCAGATAATTTAAATATGGTGATAAAGTCTTTAGATCTGTATAAACAAATTAATTATTGCACTCATTCAATTATAAAGAAAGCTGTAACCACTGCAGTATCTACTAAGAATTTTCAGTAATTATATCTATTGTAATTATCATGAATAGTAATCACATAACCTTCTAATGAGGCTGACAAAAGATAATAAAATATGCTCAATATACTCCCCACACAGGAGGGGCCAACACTTCTGAGCAGGACAAGCGGTGATTACTGTCAGAGCATGAATAACATACTCTAATTAGCATATAGTCAGCAGTCCATATTACTCACTCACTTTTAGATAAAAGCTTTATGTTTGTGCACAAAAATAAAATCATATTACACGTACTAACAATATTATCATTCACCTCTGATTCAGCTAAAAAAATTTTTAAAACCTAGTATGGATGTGAAAAAAGAAATTGCAACTGAAGGCTCATACTATGGTTATGCAGGTCCTACTTTAATTACTGAATACAACACAGTAAGGATTCCTGCATATACTACAGAGTTGTAAAATGGGTTCCTAGCAGAAACTTGGCTTACGGAGAGGCCTGGAGTCTACTTTGCAGCTATGGTTGGTAGTAATACACATATTTTGTCCATTGTTGTCATGAAGTTTCTTTTTAAAGTATCATTTCACTGAAAAATATTTCAACATGTCTTTAAAATTGGTACTACCAATGGGAATCCTGAAAAGCGTAGACAGATACCATACCAATTACTTAGATCAAAACAGGATTCTCAAAGCAATGCATCCATTCTCTAATTGTAAAGGTCTAAGCAGCACCACTGTAAAACCTTACAGTTTAAACCAGCTAAGAAGCCCCTATTTTTTAAAGGTGTCATATCTACATTTGATTGACATCTTGTTGACAATATTCAGAACTAAATATTTGCTGTCATGCAGCTGAATGATTCCAAATACTTTCTTCTCTCTTCTTCCAAAGCCTGAGTAATACTATTTTTTTAAAGCAATTTGCAGTAGCTTTAAAAACAGGGAAGTATACAGAAAAGAATTAACACAGAATGATAGAATAAAGAATGAAAGATTGCAAATTAAAGAAATGAGAGTACCATTATATCTATATTCTTCTGGACCCTACGAGTATATCTAAACTATATGGGAATTTTTCCCAGTCTCTACACTGGGATGGATTATTAAAACAACTTGGTGTGAGGCACACTATGAAGTACACCTAGATCTTAGACCCTCCCCAAAAAAGACAGTAATTAGGCACTGAAGATATTTGTACATACCAGATTTAAAGACTGAAATTTTCTGAAAACCTACCCCACAACACAAGTATTGATTACTAGAAAAAGAGAGTTGATCATTTTTCCCCATAAATCTTTTACTGTATTTTCTACAGACTGAATGCTTTGTTACTGTGATTACTGGTTACTGATTACTCTGATTTAGTGGCTTTTCCCTTTCTACTCTATTTACAATCACACTTTTTTATTAAGGCAAGCTGGCCTGGGAACAAATATTTTCATTAAATAGAACTGCTATATAAATATCAAAGATATACTTTGTTCTTAATTACAATGTTATCTTACATTAGTAGGATAACAAAAATTACAAGTTCACACATAGGCTTTGTTTTTTGTTTTTGTTTTTAAAAAAAGCACCAAGACAGTGCTGTTTGGTGGGAGACAATTTAGTTGTGTATCGAAAAAAATCCTGAAAATTACCAACACTTTTGCACCCAGCCCCCCCCCTTTCCTTTTTTTTGTTTAAAAACTGTTTTATGAAGTTATAACTCACCCTTGCTTCATTCTGCTGAAGCTTTTCTTCCATACTTAAAGCTGTTGGAGAATCCAAGAGTGCGATCTAAAATTGTAAAAAATAAACATAGGCAAGTTAAAAAAAAGGAAGGAAAAAAGTAACAATTTCTGGCAGAATCAAATGAAAGAAATGCAATTGTTCAACTTTTTTGATTATTTAGGATGAAGTATTTTTAAGTCCAATATACATCATTTTGCCTTGAAATACTGTAAACAGAGTAATCAAAATCTTGTCAAAGTAGATATTTCAAATACAAGTCATTGGTTTGAGAGTACTATTTTCATTCACTATGTATGCATGTGTGTGACCATGTGTAGACACTGAAATTGGACACAAGTTTATAACTAGTAATTCCTGATACATCTATCTTTATATTTCTGTTAAACATGAAAAATTATTATGCATCAATAGTTAACCATATACTTCCAATAACATACGTATACTGCTTATCTTTAATAAATATATATTAAGGTAACTAGCCTTAGAAAAGGAAAACTACTATACAACATGCACAGACACAAGCAATACTCATTGTTATGTGACCTTCTACACTGAATCCAGCACTATATTTTGATAACCACTATCTTCAGTGATCTACAGAAGCATTTGCAATACAGTATTCTGGGAATATAAAGGAAAACTACAAAAGAAATTACACAGAGATTTATATTCTACTGTGCATACATAACACCACCTGCTGTTTTACCAACCATCACAAATCCAATTAACTTAAGCAAGTGCTCAATTGTCTCCCACACAGCCATCTATCACATCCTACCACTGAACCAGATTTATTTTGTGATATCCACTGCTTTACAGCTTGAACTAGGTCAAAGCATTAGATCTTCAAAGGGGTCCAAGTTACATCTGCTTTGTTAACTCTAAATCAAGCCATATTTCGAAAATAAATTAATTTTCCCCTCCTAAAGAATATGGGAGAAACACAAATATAATGGAGTAATTCAACCCCATAAAGAGTTTTCTAATTGTTTGTAACAAAGCAGAGCTCTCCGCTTCAATCAGCTACAATACTTATTACTGCTTCCAACTGTGGTCCCATACCCTTTTTCAGCAAATGTTTTATAGCATGAAACCTAGGTGAAGTGCTAGCCTTCTATTAAAGAAAGTCTATGCTGAACTGACATTTCACATTGCACAGCCCATCTAAAATAAAATTAGGTAGTTCTAGAAATAAGTCTGAAGTATCATTTCAGATACTTCCAAATCGTATTTGCTCAAGTATGAAATCTAGCAGTCCCAAGTGACGTTATTTAGAAGAGACGACTGGCCTGAGCCAGTTGCATATTCCTTATTGTTAGCTTCGTTTCACCATCCTGGAAACAGAGGAGAAATTAAGCCTAACTGAGCTTGTGCAGTAAATGTTTATAGTGGCTAATACTGATAGAAGAACAAGAAAGAGAATCCTGTGAAAGGGAAGTATAGCGCGACACGTTTTCTTACACCACCACTGAAAATACTTTTACATATTTAGCATGTTACATGCTTTCTAATGTATTGTGCAGCCAAACACAAATAAAATGTATTGTTCTAACCTGTCCATACTCCTACATTTTTATATTCACGCATCTTAAATACTTCATACCTTCTACTTCTTTTAAGATACTAGATAACGTACCTCTTCAGTCCATCAGGCTAGACCCAGGAAATAGGTTACTGCTCAGTCTCCTCATGCTGTGGTGACTACCTGTTCCACAGCACACTGCAATCAAGCTCTGATTATATTAAGAGAAAGCTAAAAGCTTTGGGATGACAATTTTTCCCCCCTTATGTTAAAAGAGGTAATCTATTGGCCATATGGAAACTGATTCAATCAGGAAAATAATATTCATTCATAGCCTCATAGAGCTTGTTTACTCAAATCAATATAATGAAAGATAATTATCTCATTGCATTCTAGAAATAGATGTTATAACTCAAAGAAAATTACACATAAATTTCAAGTAAAGCTAACCTGATTCCCTTGAGCAAGCAGGGCTTTTAATCGGGCTATTTCAGCTCTCAGCTCACGGATCAGTTTGACGTTAGGATCCTCATTAATAGTAGGCTTGTTGATGATGTTTTTGGCTCTATTTGCATAGCGAAGTGTACTTAAAGTTTCTCCATAATTGACATCAGCAGGTGAAATAGCTAAGGAGATGAAATCAGAAATAGTTTATCCAGCACCATATGTTTCATTTAGTAAAGCTAGTTTATATTTTAAAAGTCAGATAAACTTAATGTGGATGAAGAGACAGAAATATATGATTAACCAGTATGGCTACAATTTGTTCCAATTCTTCACCTAGCTCCACTGCTTTCACGTCACTATAACTTTGCTTAAGTAAACATTGTATTAAAATAGTGTATTAGAATAATCAGGTCCAACAATCAAGCGTTGTAAAGAAAACTTGCTGTCAATCTACTTAACACTTACATTTCTCTGGTAAGCATAAACGTCCTGTAAGAATACTTTACAGGCTTTCTTGCAAATTTTTTTACAAGAACAGTGGGGAAAAATGGTATTTTGTAAGTATCAATGTAATCATTGAATGGAAAAGTCATTTCAGGTAAAAACACAGTAGGTTCAGTTCAAGTTTTGAAGGCAAATTAAACAGCATTCAAACAAAAAGCAGACAGGAAAACCAAAACAAGAGAAGAACTTCTGTGATTTACAAACCTAGCTGTTCTGCTGAGCTGCAGGCAGAGCACACAGAACTGTTACCTATCTGATGCATCAAGAGAAACCAGTATTATTTTTACAGGCAACTTAACCAGGAAAAGCAATGGAGTTTAAATGAAAGTGCTAATGCTATCCTTCACTTTATTTTCCTAACAATATACAAGATGTTCCCAATTAAAAAGATAATTACTGCATCCAAATAGATGAGCAAAAACACAGAAGAGAACACCATGCAGAAACGATGAGGGACCAGAAATCTTAATAATCAAACTGAACAAGAGACCCAGAGAATCAGACAATGAAAACACCTGAAAAAATAATCAAGTAACCAAAATATTCCACCCTTCCTCATTCTCAGCAGTAATAAATATTGGGTTTGTGGTAGAGACTCCAAGAATTAGGGGAGATGCACTTGGCAACAGACTATACTTCCCCTAGCTCACACTATCACTTCCCTATTTGATCTACTGCCTCCTCTCCACTACTCAATTATTCTCTTTGTGGAAGGAGGTTACAATACGTTATAGAAATACGACAAATCAGAATTGGATGTATTTTTATAAGAGCCTTTCCTACAGTTTGAGATGATCTTCCTGCCTTTTTTTGTGTTTAGTTACAGAAAAGGCAGGCCAAATGTATCCAGACAGCTTGTCAGGCTCTGTTAGGCAATTCAGCCACACTACCAGTCGAGTTACTGTTGGAGAAAAGATCAACCATCAGGGCTCTGCCTAGCAGAAGCATCGTTAATAGATGAAGAAGTAGCTGAAAAAGCAGCTGGGCACTGTGATCATTAGTACAGGTACTGAAAACTCACTGTGTTTCTAAAACTTCTCTTCCCAATCCTTCTGTCAAAAAAAAAATAAAAACAACCCACCAGAAAAACCAAACCCAAGTTACTCAACTATGTAATTGAAAGAAAGCATCAAGAAGAAAGATGCCAGCACAGTGCTACTTAAACAGCCAGAAAAACAAAGCAGAGTCTGGTCCAAGGTCCTCTTTTGGTCACTACTATGATCAGCCTCAGGAAAGACAGTGGCATGGATTCCAAAAACATCCACAAAATCATGAAACAAAGAAAATGCTATCCAGAGATTTTGACTGTAACAAAGCAATTGAAAAACCAGAATTGTATCCAATACATTTTATTCCCTTGATTCTGCTCTCCCACCAGTCCCAAGAGAGGACTGCATCAGTTTCATTTGAGAAGGAGAGACAGACAGTTCAGAGCTGCTCTTCTCTTCACACCTTACATGTCCAACGTTCAAAATCCTCCCCTCCCCTTAAACATCCTCCCGGCTTCACTTGGGAGTTTTTGGGGAATGGAATTCCCATTCCAATTTGTTGGAAAGCCTGCCATACATATGCCATAGGTAGGTTTTTAAACCAAGTGATCCTTACAGAGCTTCCTATGGGTAAAAAGGAAACTATAAGAAAAGTTTGCAAGATGACTGATCATAAATAATTAAATTTAGACAAAAAGTTAAAGTGCTGTGTGCATTCAAAAAGTAGGTTAAATAAAAATGACAGTCTTACCCACTGAATGTCAAAAGAGACCAGTTGTTTCTGCTACTAATGCAACAAAAAAACCAACACAGTTTTGGAAAAGCAAACTTATTCATGCATCACCAGTGACTAGATGCACAAAGTTGGATATTTTTTTTTTTTTACCATGGATCAAAGTCTGCAACCTGGGGAGGAGAGGCGTAAGGGGAGAGAAGTACAAGACTTTATCCAGGTCCACGTTTGAGCATTTACCATGAGTAACAGAGCTGTCTGGAATGCAAATCAGCCTCAAGAATACACAGGAACTATTACTTGAAATTTAACTGGTCAGATGAGCTAATCATTACACTGTGCATATGTCAAAGAAACACAACAGTAAGGTAGATGTCAGAGCAAATGTAAGCAATTAGGCACATACATTTGGATGATCCTTACTTATGCAAACAAATGTCTAACAACTGTACATATACAATCTGGACGCCTGGTTACATTTGTGACCAAATACTCAGCCAATGATATATGCACCCAAACAGATAATCTGCAGATGAAAATGAAGCGCTCAAACTCAAGAGGCATACCCACTATTGTTCATGACACTACTAAACAACTAGACTGTCCCCATATACACAATAAGACCCTATATAGTTCTACCACTGGAAGAGATGTTGGTAAAAGAGTGTAGGTAAAAGCAGAGTGTTACCAGAAAACTCAGAAAGAAAGAAATCATTAACATGTGTAAACAACGTTCTGCCTTAACAAAGCATCTGGAATCTAAATATTTACAGCCACTCCTATTAAGCATGACACTGTTCAGGATGCAAAAAAGTAGTTTAAAGACACTTACTGGCAATCATTATAGTTTTAGAGTTTCCTCCTAGGCTATCTTTTAACAGCCAAGTCAACACAGAGTCCCTGTAAGGCACAAATACTTGTTTCTTCTTTGAAAGAGGGTTTGTTGCATCCTGAGATAAATCAGCTGTGATGTGGAGGTAGAAAAAAAAGAAATAGCAATTATGAATTTTCATTCATTTTCAAAAACAGTATGCATTAGGCCACTATTTGTGTAAGTAAAAGTGAACAGAAGTGTAAATAAATAAACAGAAAGGTATTTAATGACTAAAGAAAAACCCAAAACAGACAAGCACAAAAAACAGAGACTTACCTAAGGCAGAAATTACATTTCCCAGAGTAACTAGAGATTTGTTAATATTCCCTCCTTCCTTTAATCTAACCCCTGTGGCACCAGTGGCATCTGCTCTCTCACTTCCAGCAAGATCTACCAAATGAATCTTGCTAACAGTTTCACAAGGCATTTCAGAATCAAATTTAGCCTACAGGAAAAAAAAAAAAAAACAGTACAAAGAAAAGCATGTTAAGCTACGGAATTCTGAAGTTTTACTGAATCCAACTTAGTGGCCTTTTTCATGTCATGATTGAATTTAACTTGTTTACAATAGCAGAGCTTCAGAAGACAGGTGTATTAGAGGTGCCACAGAAAGGCATTTGAACATGAACTGCTGCATAACTCCCACGCAAGGAGCTACTTCTTTAGATTGTAATAGCTGCAACTTTCTAGTCACTTAGCACATGCACTGACAACTGCGAATTGGTATTTACGTGATGCACAGTGAACACGTGCTGCATTCATTTTATTAAGCTTTGAACATTTATATTTAGCTTTCAACAAGTTATAGCATACACAGACACATTTACACTCAATTTCTCCCCCTGCCTCCAAGTTCAAGTAAGTAGCAATTGCAGTTTTATTCAATGATTTTAACTGAGGCTTCCTCCCAATTTTTATCTTAATTCATATAAATCAACTCAGATTGCCCTGTTTCAAACTTTCTTCTACAGTACAACAGTAGAACAAAACCTTTTGCTGCTTGCCTCTCATCCTCTTCTGAAAGCTTTGCAATGAGCAATTCATCATTAGTGAACAGCTGGTGCATGGGATTTTGTGTGTGCGTGTTTTTGGGGGGAAACATGCAAAGTTCTGCCAGGAGAGCGAACCACCTCTATGCTACCTTCTCTTCATCTAGCAAGTTATCCATGGACTGTCTAAAAAGCCCCCCAAAAACAACAATGAAGAGCAGGAGTCATTAGAAAAGGAGTTTACTACGTATAAACAAAAAGATCACATATGCTCCGAGAAAACCTGTTAAATCTCTCCATTATTCCATCAGTAAATCAAGGAATATAAACAGGTTTCCAATAGTAACAGACAAAGAGTCAGCAAGAAAACACTCAGAAAACATTTCTACACTCTACAATTTGGCCCACGGAGACAGGTTTTTTTTTGTAAACCTTGGATAACATCGGAGCGTAAAAGGTAGCCTATGTTCAGCGCTGGCTGAAGCCTCACACAACGTGCTCCTCACCCACTCCTCCTGTCACACCAGCATCGTGAAACACGCCAGCACTGGTCACTGTTATTCAGCCTGAACTCCCAATAATTATCTCCTCAAAATCTATTAAATATCATTTTCAGTAATCACATTACACTGTAAATTTTAAAGATTCTAATCACTGATAAACATATTTATAATTCTCAAAACAGTATTTTCACACTTTTAACTTTCTCTATCACAAGACAACAACATAGTCATTACCTACCCATACTTGCTTATTTGACAACCTTATTTTTTAATTATCATATGAATTATTGAATGTAAACATATATTAAGACAGGGGGCTTTGTTTTGTTACCTGAGTGAAGTTGATTGTGAAAATGGCATGTGACCTGCTACTGACATCATTCATTCCAGTTGCAGCCGTTGTTCTATTTATATTTCCTGCATCCATAAGTTCCTCTACATCAGTATAATTTTGCACTAAATGTTTAGACAAATCTAAAGAAAAGCAGAGTGTTACAGTATGCTTATACGTGCACTTGATTTTCTTTACAAAAAGATTCTAATTACCCTCACTACTGCAAAGTATTGCTGCAATTAGTGCTTATTGTCATACTTGTTTATCACTTAAGGAAAGGAATGAGGCCTCGTGCACAATGGAGAACTTATACATTTACAGTAAATTAAGAAAAAATATGCAATTGTACTAAAGTATTTAGTGCAATAACATAAGCATAATATCTCAAGAGACAGGTTCCTTCCTTGGCAGAGGATGGATTAAGACAATTAGATCCTAATAGGTTCTTTCCATCTAAACATTACAGATCTATAAATTATAGTCAACCAATTCTTAAAACCAATTGCATCTCTTAACATTATTTAAAAATGTGTTATAAATTTACAGATAGAAACTGTATATGTATAATAATCTTAGAATTCGGAAAGCGAGTGGGGATACAAACTCAGAGGCTATTCTCCTTTAATACTTTTATATCGAAGAAAAGCACTGTATTCATCATCTTTTATATTTTAAAAGATAAAAATGCCCTGTGCAATTAGACATGACATTTAAAAATACATAAAGTAATAAAATATCCAGTGCAAAACACTGAAAGTGTTTTTACCCTCAACATACGGCCCTTCTTTTGGATGTTCTCGTATTCGTAAATTATTAGTTTTTGATGACTTCCGTCTGAGAAGATCTCTCACACGTTCATTATAAATTTCCAGATAACTGAAAGAAAAAAGATTAGAACACTACTGACTGATTCAAGAGTCTTTAAAAAAAGGAAAGCCGTGTTAACACTGTGTTTGAAAGCAAGATGCCTGGAGAAGCACATGGAGCCAAAGTTGGCTTAACATAGTAATGACTACAGCGTACTTGTATCATAAGGAAAAAGGCCAAAAAAGCAAGAAGTAGAAAGGAAGCAGAAATTAGCAAGATCAAGAACTCCTAATGTCAGCCTGAAATAAAGGGTAAAAATAAGGAAGATGCTGTCTAGTAGCAAAGGC
This sequence comes from Theristicus caerulescens, assembly GCA_020745775.1. Lineage (NCBI taxonomy): Eukaryota > Metazoa > Chordata > Aves > Pelecaniformes > Threskiornithidae > Theristicus > Theristicus caerulescens. The sequence goes on along the minus strand of CM036561.1, from coordinate 119,287,185 downwards.
ATTTCCACTATCATTTAAATAAAGCAAAATGCACAGCTGTTGGATGGAAGTTAGAAGTACTGCACATTTTGACTACAACTGCCAACAAAAATCAATTACAGGACTGAGGCCAAGCATGGAAAGTTATTTGAAAAACACACACTTTCCTCAGAGATAATAAGTGAAACAGGATGGTTGTAACTGTAACAAGTTTGATAACCAGCAAACTATGAATGTGCCAAGACCTACCTGACTTCTGTTCGAAAGGATGCCTCATTCCGCTTTGTTTTTTCACTTATTTTGCTGAATAATCCTTCGCAAATCCGAGGTATTAAACCTGCATCACCCTGCAATAACAACAATTCTTATTTCCAAGGCTATATATGCATGCGCAATGTATTTTGAAAAATAAAACCCAAGATAAGAGTTCCAACATCCAGAAAAGAGGAAAAATGAGAACTTTTCAGCAAATACTCTCTTTCCCTTTATTTACCTGCAGTCATCTTGCCACCTTAATCCTTGTGTGTGTGTTGGAACGTACATACTAGCTGCAATTCTTTGCTATTGGGATATATTTCACCCCTGTCACTGAACTCAAAAAACCCCAGCCGTTAAAGGTGGAAACTGGCTGCCCAAAGCAGCGTATGAACTGCCTTATCTCAATACTATCTTTTCTAACTTCTCCTTCTACCTCCTTTCACTATGGACTTGGCAACATCTGCAGAGAATGGGATGAGCCATATACACGCATCCATGAGCCATTCTCATTCAAATCCCCAATCCCCAACTCACAGTCCTTCCTGTCTTGAAAGATGCAGCAGGTCCTCTGGATAAATTAGCATGCAAAAACAAAATTAGAACTACATTCGCTATATCCCACAATGCAGCCAAATTAAATTTAACTTCTGAATGCTCGACTCTGCAGTTAAAGAGTTTTTATGCATAAAGGGCTCGGTCAGTTTAATAAAGCAAATTGAAAAAAATATTCCTTCGCACAGATCCCTACAGACTACGTGGTTTACTAGCAGGGCTGCAACTATCCATTACATGGTCCTTGCCACTTCAGCTAACACAGCAGCCAGCACCAGTGGGACGTCATCTTCTCAGTTAAGCTGGCACTTGAGAATTGACCCTCATGCCAGTAAGGCTGCTGCTCCACCACTAGTGTCAAACACGTGTCACACTGTGAGGCAGCAGCTAACACTGCTGAGATTTCCAAAGACTTAGCATGCAGCTCTCCTCTTCCCATTGCTCCGGGGAGAGCCCTTTCCAGCCGAGCAGCAAGGCAGTTAAGTCAAAGCCAGGGTTTTCCCCAGCAGCAGAGAGGAGCAGGAGAGTGCCATGCAGCTCCGGCCCCAGCTGGCAAGAGGCTGCTTGCTCCCAGCAGCCCCATTCCCACTGAGTCTGATTAGGTAGACACCAACTCCCTGCTGAGCACACCTCCTCCCCACCACTTCAGGAAGACAGCAGCTAACACTCCTTCAGAGCTGAAAGGAGTGAACGTGGCTCCAAGGAATAAAGGCAGAGGACAGATACATACAGATGAGCTTTGGGCTCAAAGCTGCAAACTCAGAAGTAGCTTACAAAACAGTCTGTCAGCTACAATTTGCCTCCAGTCCAAAAACGCATAAGAGATTTGATGCGATGGACTAATTCTAATTCTGTGCATCGCTGAGGCAAGAAATGTTCTTGCTTAGAGTTAGGGGCCTTGTAATTAAGCAGGAGGCAACTTAGGACAAACCAGACCGAACATGAGCACAGCCCAGGCACTCCAGGCACCCAAGCGAGTTTGCCTGGTGGGATTCTACAGTTATCTGGCAGCAGGAAAACACAACAACAGTGGACTACTCTGCACCAGGCTCTGGCAGGGCGAGCACTCCACGGGCAAAGATCTCTCTTCGACACTGAACCCCACATAAAATCTGACCCTTCTTGCCCAAGCCCACTCCACTCTGCTCCTGTGCTGGTCCCCTCTGTCCTCATGCTTCAGCTTCCCGCTGCACACTCTGCCCCAGCAACCTTCTTCCAGGTGCCAACTCTGAGCTCCCCTTCCTATTTCCTTTGCCCAGATATAATTCCTGATTCATCATCCAGTCTCTTTTTTAAAATCATATTCTATCCCTCCATTTTGCCCTTTTCCAGCTTCTTCCTCCTCTTAATCAAATGCTCTCTGTCTTTCTCAAACCAGGCTTCACTCCTTGAAATAATAATCTATTCTCTCCTTCTATCACAGCTAGCCCTTCACCTGATTGCACCTTGTTTAAAAAAAAAACAACAACATGATAAAGAGAGCAGCTTAACCAGGCTTTTTTTTTTTTTTTTTTTTTTTTTTTAAGACAGTTGCCTTTGGTAACAGAGGATCAACCTTTCCCAATATGTATCAATCTCTACTCCAGATAAAGTTTCAGGGCTCAGTGTTGGAATTTCCCTCATGCCTTTTTTTTTTTTTTTTTTTTAAAAAACACAGGAACAGGAAAAGTAAGACTTTTCTTTCATCTCATGCTTGGAAACACCTGAACAGTTTTAATTAAAGCTTAAGGAAAAAACATGAAAGATCCATCACAAAGTTTTAGGCAAGTCATTAGTGTCTGACATAATTTAGCAACTGCAAAGAGAGTCTGAAAATAGGAAATACTAGCTCTAATTGAGTAACTTCAACCATAGCAATATAGTGATGAGAAAAGAAGAACACACAGTTCCCAGCATATTTCATCAGTAAAATATACATCTTACAGAATGTACACTCTTTATTAGAAACTATATGTAAACATTTTCTCCCTTTTCACTCCTTACAGCTCCAGGACAGGATCAACTACATCTTTGACAGGTTTTTTCTGGGTTACAGAGCTTCCAGCCATGGAAATCTGTAGAACCAAAATAGGCAGTTCACTCCAAAGCTGAATTTTCTCATTAAAAGCCTGTTTTCCTTCTGTGCTATCCAACCAGAAAACTCCTTATTGCAATTCAGATGTACTGGTTTTTACCCAACAACCTTGGACACAGGGAACAATTTATTCCCTTCAGCAATTCAGCAAAATTCCCTTCAACAATTTATTCCCTTCCCTGCAGCAGCCTTTCACATCTTGGGAGACTTTTGTTCCTCCACAGTCTTCCTTTCTCTGCATATACAAGTTTGACTTCCCTGATAGATCATATCTTATAGATCTCTGGTGATTTCAGTATCTCTGCTCAAGACTTATTCTAACTGGTCCACATATTTCTTGAACTGATTGCTGCACACAGTATTGCAGAAGCAGCCTTCCAGAGCCAAGAACAGCAGATATTGAAAGCAAAATGAGAATACAATTCATATTTTTTAAGGAGAAGTAGGGAAAAAAGAAAACTTATTTCCAATTCAAGTTTTCTTATAGCACTGTAGTCTCTCTGACAGGGCTACCAATTTTCGAGCATTTAACTTGGCAGATGAGTATACTTTATCCACGCTCTGTACAAAGCCAGATTAAAGTATTTATGTATCATGGCAAGAAGATTAGACCTTTATTATTGAACAGTGTCAAACAAACTTCAGCACCTATTCATTTGCAAAACGTCTTGATGATTACGGTCATTACATATAGTGAGGCAATCTCATAAAAATGTCATTTTTATAAATATCTGAAATAGAAATCCACATCTAGGTCATAAGATCTTTTCTGGTTACAAAAGTCTATTCTGCTTACCATATTGAAGTTAAATATAAAACTACTTATTCTGTGACAACTGAAAGAAAAAGATTTACAGCTAATTTACTCTCCTAAGCTAAAGGAGGTGCAAAGTGGTCAATCTTACTACATTTCAAAAGAGTGATCTATCTAAGGAAGGAAAAGTGGCAATATTCCCCTTTTCAATCCTGCTGGGAGAAGACATGCTGTATTTTCTTTCCCAAGGATTAAAGGAGAATGAAACCTGTAGAGGTTGCCTTGCAAACAGGCTTCATCAGTCGGCCCTTTTAAACTGCTCCACTCCCAACAGTTTAGTGGGTTCTTTCTATCCTTGGGCAGCCATGGAAGCAGCTGCAAGAAACTACTCCTGTCCTTCACTCAAAGTGCCAAATGCCCCTCCTACCACACCTTCCTCTTCCAGGGTCTTCAGCGCAGTGCTCAACAGGACTTAATCCTTAAAATAAAAGTTACTGTATCATCTCATAATGGTTTGCTGAAACTTACATTTAGCAACTCTCATCCCCAGTTTCTACCCCTCACTTGATTGCCTTCTCTAAACAAGGGTCAAGGACCTATTTTAATCTTCTGACCCTTCAAGAGAGGTCTAAAAAACAGATCTCTCTAGAAAGAGCTGATCATTCATGTTCTCAAAATCAGTACCTTTTTTTTGTCTCAAGTTGGGCATAGAAAATCAGCAGTAACATTTGAAATTTTTGGTTTTGTTACTGAACAAAAATTATTGCTTTTTGTCCAGCATAACAGGGTATCACTTAAAGACACTTCTTCCAACTCTAAGTATCTACCTATAAAAGAAACAGCTTCTAAAATCTCTGATTACTACCAAAAGGTATGATAGATGGGGGGGTCAGTAGCATACAGGCAGAATCAGCAATAATAATGCCATAAAAACATGCTCTTGCAATAGCATAATTTCAATGCATTGCTACAGAATAAAAATGAACATTTGCAAAATACAACATACCGCATTTCCCATCATGGTGTAGGACTTCCCAGATCCAGTCTGTCCATATGCAAAAACACAAGCATTGTAACCTTCAAAAGCAGATTTAAGCACATCTGTACCAAGATTTTTGAAAACCTAAAAACAAAGGAAGTTTTTTAAGACAAGAGAAGCTTGGGGAAAAAAGTTGTCATCAGTCCAGCATGGCAAATATTAAACAATAAACTACCACAATATAAGCTATTGGCATCAACCAATGATATTTACTATAGGACAGGAAATTACTACTTCAAATACTAAATTTTACTACCATATTTAGTTTACAGCACTGCAACAGTACATTTTCTACTTCTTTTTCTGTCAGAGATCTACTTGACATGCAGAAGTACAAAAAAAAAACCCAAACACTCCCTTCTTTCTATAGCTCCAATTTCTTTCAGCTCATCTCAGATACTTCACTTTTCCCCATTGTTACTATCTACTCACTTCTTGTATCTTTGCCAACTCTCCATGTTTTGCAAATATCCAGCCCTTTCTCAAAAGGAAATGTTTCAGAGATCCTGTCAGTTTCTTGGTTTGTGTTTTTGTAGGGTTTTGGTTGGTTGGTTTTGGTTTTGTGCTTTAACCATGTGTAAGAAAATGGACCATTATTTTCTCTCTATTTCCTCCCTAACCGGCTTTTACATACCAGTACTTTTTGGGCTGGTGTCGAGGACTCTTACGGAACTGGAATTGTCCCGACATTGCCGTTATACCGCCATCTTCTGGCTTGGACACCCAGCCTCCCACAGCCTGCATGCACGCAGACCGCAGGGCGCCTGCGCGGAGACAAAGGCGCGAAAAGCAGAAGGACGGACTGCACGCGCGCAGACCCGCAGACAAACACCACAGGGCGCCTGCGCAGAGGCCAGGGCGGGAAAAGCCGAAGCACGGACTGCACGTACACACACATTCTGCGCCTGCGCATGGCCCTATAAAGGACCGCGCACACCTTTTGAGGTGTGGCTGCTGCTCCTGCTTCCCCTCCTGCCTGGTGCACCCCTCAGAACCTGCTGCTGCGGACGCTTCGACATCTGGACACAGTGATACCTGAGAATGTGGATAGAGGCTCCTGGGTGTTCCCCTTTCCCGTTACAAAGCTCTTGAATGCTCCCTTTACATAACAAAAGCGAATCTTTGTGGATAATTAAGTTTTAGGCTCCTGAACACTCCCCTCTAGACAGCTAGGTGACCCAAGAACTGAGTCTGCGCAGAAGCAAAGGTCAATCAGCGAACACGGTGAGGAAGACTATGAGCCTTCATCTGAAGACCCCCAAAGACCACCTGAGGACCACCACAGAGGATGACTGCGCATGCGGATCGGACATTTACATATGTTAATAAGTTCCAGGAAAACTCATGTTTATGGAGAAATCCTATGAATATGTATATTTTCATAGTATATAGTAACCGAAAGTTCATCAAGCCTTCGGAGCACTTATGGTGGAACTATCCCCAGTGCTGCCCGGCGCCGCAATAAAGTTTTAGAGAGTGAATTATTTTGCCGCTTTCCGGTAACAACAGAGGCTGGACAAAGACTCTGTCGACTGGACGCTGTCGGACTCAGAGTGGTGATAGCCAGTTCCCCCACGTGGCCCTCTTCTCACCCGCCTGAGCACGCCTTCTCTTGCTCTCACTCTTGCTCTTTTTCCCCCTCTCCTTTTTTCTCTCTCTCCGTTTTTCCCCGCTGCCTCCCTACCCGGTTCCTCACCCCTTCATCCGCCGAAATAAAGTTAAAAGGTTGTACGGCATCTGACCCTATTCTGTGTCTTAATCTCGTCCTTGGGATCGTATCGAAACCTTCCCCAATGGTGGATCGGGACAGCTGGCAAACATGAAAACATATGGTAAGTGACCCTCTTTTCTCAGCTAGCCCCTTCTCTTTTGCCCTCAACATTTACCTCCCCGCGGATGCCTTCATCACCTTCCTCTGCAGCACCACCTCCAGTATCCCTCCCAGACTTCTGACCTTTCATCATCATTACACCTCATTTCCATCCATACCCCCACTGGTGCAGCCTTTCTCTCAATGAAACGATTAATCTGGGTCTCCCAATCCAAACATGATGTTCAAAAATCTCATAGATGCTTCACGTAATTTGGCAATTAGTCTGTAGTATGTATGTATACCTAGTATATGTGATTTAAATTAACCACGGTGTACAAGTCATTATTAATAGTGAATGGCACACACACAGTATAATCACGCCACTGCTACAAGGGAGGAGTGCTGGGTAATTTCTTTAATCATTAATGCTCAGATGCAAGCATGCCTTTGGAATACTGAACTTGACCTTCCCTTGAGCAAAGGAGTTACAATGCTGTAATCTGTTTTACTTCTCAAAGAGGAAGAGTAAAAAGACCAGCCAAAGCACAATTTCCCTTTTGCTTCTCATTTGAAAAGGAGCATCTTCGTTGAATTCTCCCTCCTGAGTAACTGCGCCTTGATTTTTTCCCCCTCTTTTCCCTTTGTCTATGTCCAAGTTTTTACCTCACCATCTGGAGCAAGTCTTTATGCACTATTGTTTTGACTGCATTTTCTCTTTCAAAAATTTGCGTATACCTTGCCATAGTGATGTGAGGTAGTACACAGGATAGACAGTTACAGTCAGCGTTGTCTGAGCACAGAGGCTTAACACACAGGTTAGAAGACAAGATATTGTTAGGATGGAACTTTGTCAGCACCAAACAACTGGGACACGGGTTTGTCACAAAAGGGCAGTAAACTCATCAAAATTCTATTCATTTCTCTTCCATGTATACAAATTAAGTAGCTTGATGGTAAATTGCCACTCCCATTCTAATTTTTGAATACTAAAGCATATTTTGCATCTACAAGGCGTATTAATAGGGCATATAGTATTAGATAGACTTCCATTTATTGTTTTTCTGCCTTTCAAAAGGAAAAATACAACAATCATGAACAAAGCACACTAGGCAATTGCATTACTGACAATCAAGATCAATTTTATGCCATGGCAAGATGAATGCGAATGAAAGACGCCCTTCTTCTATGCCACTGGTGCAGTAAACTGGAAATTCTGCAGCAACTTGATAAGAGCTTAACTACAAAGTCTTCCAATTAAATATGAAATGAATAACGCAAGCAAAACAATAGCTTGTGCAGCATTTGTTTAGAAATTGTACTCCCATGGTTTGAAAACTCCTTTTGTTTCCAATGCTGTGCACATTGTAATTAAAACAACACTTGACACAGGGACAACAATATTTTTGTGGCTGTGCAAGAGAAGTTAGCATTCTTGCCAGTGAGGACGAAGGAGGCAGGCTGGGGTTGTGGGACACGCTGTAACAGCAGAATATTGAACATGGACATCTAAGCCATGGTTAGGATTTATTGTTAGCATCCTATTACTACACACCATAAAGCTCACAACTTTAAAAAAATCATTGCTCAAGGCTGCTGCAGCGATCCCTATATAGGCATTTTAATTTTTTTTTTTCTATAAGCTCCTGACACAGGCAAGTTATACTGATCTTGTCTCAACCTGACCCACTCTGAAACAGGCAAAATGGCACCAATTGGGAAAAACTTGAAATAAGGAAAACTTAATTTATCACTTATATGTGGAAATTGGACATCAACACGGGATACAACTTGGATATCTGTTTATATTAATTCAAGTTTCCTTTGCAAATGGCTGTTTCAACAAGAATTCACTTCATAATTTCACAGCACATTCAGATTCTGGATAAACCTGCATTGTACTGGCAACAGCCTAACAACACAACGGACTATCTTCCTAGGATTCTTCTAATGAGGTCTTGTCTAACGTAGCTTTCCAGAAGTATCTAAAGTCAGGTAAAGAAAGAGCTACCTAAAGAATCCAGGAATTAAATATCCATAAACCTAAGCCACAATTGGTACTTCAGAAGAATTTCTATAACTACCTTTTTAGTACATTTTGCAGACTTTTCCCAAATATGCATTGATACATGATTAATACTGTTTTATGGAGATGTACTCATCTATATCAGGAAGAACTGAGAATACAGTAATCAGTTATCACTGAGAATTATATACATTTTCAAGAAACTAAGTAATATTCAACTGAGACCCTAATCGATTTGTATGAGCAAACTTAAGGCAATCATTTGTTGCACCTGCGGAACCAAAACCAAAAATCTCAAGCTTCAGTTAGAATCAGAGCAGCAAAATAAATTATCAAAGCTGCTTTCATTAAAATAAATAAATAACTCTCTGCATGCTCAACTTAAAAGCATTTGCTAAAGTTCTAGTAAACCCATGTGGCCTGAACCGCCTGCTTAAAAACATCCACTAGAAACGAGGGTTCCAATCATTGCACTCAAATACACTACTTAAATTTGCCACAGTGCTAAAATAATTAGGGTATTTCTACATCACACCCAAATAAATGTATTCTTCCTGATCTCTCAGAGAATATAGCACAAACTGTGTTACTTAAAAGAATATCGTCAAGAAATAACAATCCAGAAAGTTTAAGAATACACATGATCAAATGTTTGGATTAAACACTAATAACTCAGTGAAATAAAGAAAGAAGCTTTCAGAAAAAAAGAGGACCTACCCTTAGACTGATGGTTAAATAGAAATTTCAACTATAAATTCCCTATCAAACAATTATACTCATTATATATAATGGCAAAGCTTGTCCTTCTCATAAATACTTAAAATTGGCTTCAACTTATTGTTTCTTACTAATAGTTTTAATTCTGAGGCTTTTTAGTATTAGCCATACCAATATCCCTGATTTTGGGGGTTACAGAATAGATGAGGTACATACCAAAATAATACGTATCCAACTGGCTTACCGTATATTCAGCAAACCCTTGCATTGTTTTAAGGGCAAAGAAATGCTCTCACTTTGAGCTTACAGCATCCCAAGTTCCACAAAACCAAAAGAGAAGATAGCAATCACAAAACACTTGAATTTTACTTCATAGATTTATTTGGGAATGTGAAATAGCAAAAAGGTTCAACGTTCACATGAAATGCGAGGTCAGGGAGGGTCTATCTGTTCATTTGATTTTCTGTTCTGAGTGTGCAGGAAGAAAGGCAGTTTTGTTCTTTCCTAAGCTGAATACTCAAGGGAGGAGAAAGAATAATCATCTTCAACGTGCACCAAGACTTTTGGACAAAAAAAGCCCACTTCAACCAGATAAGAAGAATGTTTCTGTCTAAGTGAATTAAAGATAAATGCTTGTTTCTCAAAAGTGTTTTTTTCAAAAAGCTTTTCAAAAACAAATTTAGTGCTCAGAGAAGTTTTCTAACTTGACCTTACAAGACAAATCAGATGAGAATTAGAAAGAAGGCATTTAGCCTGCTGTATTAGAAAACACAGCACTTAACAATGTTAGATAAGTTAAAAGAAAACGAAATTCAAATTCTCAGGTACCTAGGGAATTTCTAAATTATACAAGAAGCACTTTCAATGGAAGGAAGTTTCAAAGAATGCTTTCAAGTCAAATAAAAGGGAAAGGAAAAAAAAAATCAATTATTAACATTCAGAAATCCTACCGTTTCTTGACAAACAAAGCTGGGACTTTTACTGTCTGCTGAGAAATAGGAAAAATCATAGGTAAACGTCTTCGTTCTTTCTCGTCCTGTGTCTCCAGTACCACCCTCTGGTACCTTTTTTAAAAAAAAAAAAAAAAAAGAGCTGGTACAATACATCCTGATGAAGTAAATAAAAACATTTTACAATAACTAATCAGAACGCAAATTTAACATAAGGCTATACACATCTAGAAATTGATAATGACAGGTTAGCCTATTATTCCAACAACAATGAAAAGATTAGCAACGGAAATACTCTTCAGCAAGGATAGTCAACTTACAAGACAGCACAGCAGGAATTATTTGGATTTTAGCTTACTGCTCCTAATACTACAGTACAGTTTTGTCACAATACTTACGTTTAGTTAAATCAGTCCTGTATATGAAATTCAGATTATAATAAGGGATTATCCTACACATATAATCAATAGGAGCCAGAGAGACCTTTGCACTGTGAACAGCATTTCAGCATGGAGTTGTAATTAAAATGGTGTTACATACCTGCTGCTTAAGGCTATCATCATGCTCAAGGCATGACAGCTAGCACTGTATTTCAGCAATCTTCACTGCTACCTGAATCGGTCTAAACAAACTACACACTGAAATTCCTTTTCATACGTTTGTCATTGGAAACTATCTTGCAAAAACCTATTTGCTGTGCATGATTTCTCTTGCTGACAGAAGTGTTAAAATATACCATCAAAGTGTTATAGCAAGGGATGGGTACTGTAGGTTTAGTTCATTTTCATGGGAATTCCAGAAGACTAATTCTACAGGTGAAGCAAAGGTTTAATAGCTACCAGGCATGTACCTCTCTTCTACTGCTGGCTTTCATCTTCCTAATGAAGTAATGACCAGAGTGATAAACCTTAGAAAAACATACGAGATAGCGAGTGTATAGAGTGGTTTTCAGAAAATTATGTGCAGCAAGGTACAGTTTAACCTGTTTCCCCGTAGGATTACTTCACCACTATTTTAAAAATTAAGGGCTGTTCTCCACAGTGCAGGGAGCTCCACTGTTCTGTCCAGTCATATTTTGGCAGCTATTCAAACAGGACTTCCTTTTTTAAATTGTGTTTACTCACCTTTAAGTTTGTGATTGTCGTTTTATTTTTTTCCATTGAAATAATAAACTTTGCATTAAGGTCTTTCTCCCTGAAAGAAAACAAGACTTGAGTATGTTAAATAAAACATATCACAATAATCCACAGTCATATTTCCACTCAACAGGTTGCTTGCCACAGTCAATTATCAAGTGAATTCATTTTTATTTCATTTTTTAATTGTTGTGACCGATGTTTATTTATTGCTATGGGATATATTTGAAGTACTTGGGCTTGCGTCCAAATCCCTTCACCTAGAAACAGAGCAGCAGCTTGGGGAAACCTGCTTCAGAAGTTTGACTCTGCAAGTCAGTTAAGTGGTTTGTTCTTAATTTGAAGTGCTCTGATCCAAAGCCCGGTGAAGTTAATTATGTGGCTCTAAGGAACTGCAAAACAGAAGGTTGCAAGATAAGCCCCAGCCTCTTACCACCATCCTAGTAGCAGTAGTCCCCATTTACCCACATGGCCTTGGTAACAGGGACTAAATATTTAAACCACAAAACCCCAGTATTTTAAAATTCTCTTAGAAATGAGGTACCCAACATATTTTTTCAGCTGTGATGCATCCTGGCAGAGCAGGAGAGAGGCTCTGCTACCAAGGGAGCGTTACACAGGTTTGTTGCTTCCCAGAGTACAATTCCAGGGAGAAAAAAAGTCCAGTTCTGCAGCAGTGTTTTCATGCACCCGCATCTATTTCATAGCAGTTGTTTCTGACTGTTTTCAAAACTATCATAAAAAATTGTTAGTTTAGTGTCTAAAATCAGCATGTACCAACCTGCTTGCTAGAGATGGGATTTCGTTATAGTTAGTCATAAGAGTAATACAGGCTGCTCTTGAATGACAACCTGGAGCATAACATCTCCTGTGTTATTAAAAACATGCACATAAAAAACAGAGCCAGAAGAGGAAGACTGCTATATACACCATACAAAACCTCGCTCCCCAAATGCTAACAGACACGCCTGCTCAAACCCATCTGCTAAGTCACCTGACAAATGGGAGTGCCCATTTAAAGCAGAGGGCTTTAAAGGAATTAAGTGCTGCTTTAGCATATTGCACAGCATCTCAGCAATAACTGGATATCCACTTGCACCAACCAAAAATGAAAGAGAGAAACTTCCTCCTAGTAACAGGAGACCCGAGTTCAGGATTGTAGTGTGACATTCTCTTCCCCATGGTGCACTGGACGACCCAACTCTATGTTCATCAGCTGACTGTGCAGCTACCCTCTAGTCACATTCAGTTTTCCAGCAGAAATTCTAAAGAAAAGCAAAGACCCATTTTAAAATATACATTAATGAATAAAGATCAGGCAAATAAAAGTGCTTATTTAAATATCAACACATTAAGTTATTTTCTACGCTAATAAAATATATAATTGTAATAATTACAGCATTAATTATAGAACTGAATTTAGATCTACCATAAAAAAATGCTACAGGCATGCCTGAAGAGGTGCCTCTTACTCATTTCCATGTCATCCTTAGTACCTTTTACTAGGTCTACACTTAAGAGACTGAAATACTAAAATACAGCTACGGGTAATAACTTCTCCATTTCCCTGTTTTCCAATGGTATTTTTTAGTAGGAAATAGATTTTGGCATGGCAGTAATGCAATCTGGGGATGGCTATCATTCATCCTGCTTCCTCAACAGTCTTTACCTGTCTGTAACTATTTGCTCAGCAAAGGTGTAATAAGTAACGTGGCCCAATTAAATGGTCTATCTTACTATGAAAATTAGTTTCAAATATAATTTGTAACCTGCTTCCTTTAGAAAGTTTGGAAGGACTCTAGGTAAAAGAAGTTTGGGCCAGAACTATTGCTTTTTTTGTCTGGATTTCTCCATGCTTGAGGTGTATGAGGGGAAGTAATAAAATACGTTGGTGCTTTCTTTCCCAGACCTAGCCAGCTCTCCATATTACAAAACCTAAAGCTACTCAGTAATCGAAAACTGATACAAAAATGTTTGAAGTCTAACACCCATGTACGAACTACACAGAATTCTGAGAAGCCCACAGCCATTAATTTTTGTGATAACACTGATAATAATATTACTAAACATTATTAAAGAATAAGGATTTCAAAGTAAAAAAAAAAGGCCTTGTAAAGCAGTAGCCAATAAAAAAATTCAAAAATAGAATTTTGCATTTTTATAGGGGAAGGGATAGGGAGAAGACAACCTGAAACAGGAATACAGAATCAATAAGCCAACCTGAGAGACGTGAAAAGAATTAACGGGAATCAAATACTAAAGCTTCATTTTAATATGAGACAGCCACGTATAATTTATTGTACACATAAAGAGTCTGAGAGGATCCCATAAAAACAATTGCTTGCGTGATGCCAGTGATTTCCAGGCACTCATTTAATGCAGTTCAGCAGGGGCTGAGTCCCTTTCAAAAAGTTTTGATCGCAAATTCCACCTTAATTAAAGATTCAGGCTGCAAACAGCTGTATTACAGCGTTGGGTACCCTTCTGAGAACCTTCAGAGCTAGGAGAACCCTCCTGCAACCAGCTGCTCCTCCAGCATCCATAGGAACCACCAGCCCTATCTCAGCCCAGAGACAAGCCCCAGCGACGCTGCCCCTGCAAACTCCATCCCTTCATTACAAAGCAATGTAAAAGGGCCAGCTGCCAAAACTAGTTCACAATTAATGCTTTGATGATTTAAGAAAGCTTGCTTCCCCCCGAAGCCCAATCTGCTCACGCAGCAGCGTTTAGGGCCAGCCTCCAGGCTGTTCTCGCTGCTGTTTCATACACCACGTGGAGTTCCAGGATCACAAGGGAAGGAAACTTATAACCCGTGATCCCCTGGCCCTTAACCAAGCTACAAAGTGATCAAGCAGGCAAGTTTCTTGGCACGGACACCAGGAAATACATCAGCCCAGTACTGTTATTAACCTTCTACTATTGCTGAATTCAGCTAGTCATCTAGCAATTAACGGCAAGGAGAAGAGGGGAAAGGAAAGGAAAATAATATCAGTAAAACTACTTCAAATAATACTGGCACTTTAATATAAACAATATCAGTATTAGTACCAAGATACGCTTAAAAGAACTAGTATACTTGTCTTATAATGGGTTAACTTGATAAACGGCTTACTTGGGCAAAGTTTTAATAATTTCTCTTCATCACAAGGGGCACATGGGTTATGAAGAACTGCCCCAAACTGAAGATGACTCAGCAGCTATATCAAAACACGTCAGCTTCATGGAAGAAGCTGCAATGTCTCTGTCTATGATATGTCTATGTCAAGTTTCTTTCTCTCCTTCCCTTATATTCCCTGCTTATTTTCAGGGCAAAGACCAGAGCAGTTTTTGCACCTCCACGGGCATCTAGTCGAAGTCATACTACAGGCAGCCAAATGTCAGCAGATTTCAAGGCAACTTTCAATGACCCCTGTTCATTATGTCACTTCCCCAGTCCCTCACAAGACTTGCTGAAGATCCTCTCACAGAGAGGAGGGAGAAGAGCATGGAAAAGCACTGTTGCCTCCAATATAAATCAACAAGGGAAGCTTTAGAAAAATCCCTATTACAGACATGCAAAATGTGTGGGTCTTTTTCCAAGTTCATCTTTAAGTTTCTTCCTTTAAGGTCCTTCAATGGAAGGTTCAGTTATTTAAACAGTGGCTTTTTATTAATCTGTTCTGTATTATTCAGACACTAGAGCATTTATTATAGCTTATCCCATTAGAAAATCATGATATTACATTTCCCATTAAATTGATACTATGGGAATCAGTTGTGATTACCATAATACCTGTCAGACATGACTCCAAGAAAAGAAGAAGGAGATGCATTTTACCTGGAGGGTGGGAGGGGAAAACAAAAAAGGACAGGACAGACAGTGCAATCAGTTTTCCCAAACAGTGTTTCAAAAGACCACTTGAGCAAACCTCAAAGGCTGGACAGACAAGGACACAGGCACTACCTGAACTGCCTGTGGAGCACCTCTGTGTCAAAATAGAAAGAGCGTCTGTAAAATACACTCTTGGAAATTCACTTACCTGTAGACATCTAATGGAACATCTATTGGAAAAGGATTATACTGAAGAGCAGATGTGCAATTTTGTTTTTCAACTACTCAAAAACATAGTCTGAGCACTTGTAAAAGCATCTCAACCATGCTCAATGGCTTTTCTTTTCAGCAAAGTGTCTGCTACTTCTTATGCTCACATTTTAGGCACAACGTTACGGATTTCCTGTTTTATCACTCTGCTTGTTCACTACCCAGGTGTATTTCTGGGGTCACAAAGTGAAAGCATGAGGGTTGCTTAATGACCAGGAAAATTCAAGGTAGATTTAACTGAAAAACAAGCACAAAGTGTGTCACAGAAAGAACTTGGCTTTTCCTTGTAGCTTGGTAACATATAACTGTACATTTGCCCTGATGTGCCATTGAATTACACAGACCAAGAGCACTTTCCTTTGTTTGAGTAACTCTTAAAAGGGGAACATTCAATTCAACTGTATTCTTTAAGAAGTCAAACAAAAAACCTCCTACACAAGAAATTCTTTGTTACTTTCTGCAACTACAGGAAAAGTAAAGTTGGTGCAATATGAAATACCACACAATTTCTCTTTCCTATTGTCCTGGTTTCAGCCAGGACACCTATCCAAGAGGTTTTTGTTTGGTTTTGTGGTTTTGGTTTTTCAACTGCTTCAATGCTTATCGAATCATTTTGTAGAAAGCGCATTTTTTTAAAATGTGATTCCATATCTAGGTGCAGTTAGAAACATAAATCTGGTAGGCTATATATAAAACATCTTCATTACCCTTTGAGTTAAAGTAATTTTTTCCATAAAGTTCAATTACAAATAGTTTCAATATAACGTTGGCTGAGACCTAAAATCAGAACAGGTCAAGCATCTGATTTAATCACAACATTTTTGGAATCCACTGTGGCTCGAGTCACCAGTACTACACAATTACACTGTACAAAAATCACAGCTGTCTCCATAGCAGGGCAATAGCCCAGCGTATCCTGAGTTCAGTGACCCCACGCTGTTGACTGACATGGCTACAAGCCCATAATTAAATGCTGAAGCCATGTTTACGCTAATATAGTCTAAAAGTTAGTACAATGTGTTAGTACAATGTTAGTACAATGTTAGTACTACAATGTGTAGTTAGTCAGCTACACATTGTACATCAAGCAGCACGACTGCAATCGGATGTCCTTCGGATTTGGTTTGAGGGAAGGGTCCTAGGTGGATCCTCTGATAGCTGGTAAGGGCTGCAGCCTCCCCCTTATTCGGGAGAGCTCTGCAGACTCTTTTACAGCCGCCCGTTTTCTCTGAACAACACATCTTCATTATCTTTGAGACCTCTACCAAGCTGTCAAATCTGGCTGACGTCGGCCAACGGATTCAAAAGCTGCTAGATGGGACCGGGCTGGCTGACAGACGGGCGGTGCAATCTCTCAAGTTTCACCTCAAGAAGCCAGACAAGAAAAGAGCAGAAAAAATTCCTGGGGACTGAAGTTAAAAGAAACAGCTTTCTACGGATACGACTGCGATTGTGTCTCAGTAAGAGAAAGAAACTGTGCACATATTGGGTACTTTAAAAGAGAGTTTTGTCATAAAGCACATTTTGTGTGGGCATACGGTTTTCTGTGATCAACATAATCTTAATAATTTGCTAGTGCAGACTTATAATATGATACCCACGTTCCCTTTTGTGATACTGGTTTTATAAGAAGCATTGGCAAACTTTGCAAATAGTTAAATGAGAGAAGTTGTGCTACTCCCAGAACTTTCTTCACAATGCAGCTGAAACCAGAATAATAAACCCACTGACAGAGAATGCAGAAACAGGAAATCTTGTACATCTCATGAAACAGAAATATTCTCTTAGTTTATATACTAGTACATGCATATGAGTTCTTGTATGAAGGACAACCTAGATTAAATGCCTTTAGCCATAAGAATAAATTTTACCAACAATACTGAAAGGCAGTAGTTTCATCTACAGCAGTGAGGCTCTCCTGGAAAATGAACGTACAGGTGTCCTTGTGCTGTCTTCTGTCAAATGATATCTAGCTTTTTAGGGGAAACTATGCATGCTCATGGCAGCACATACAGACTGGTCACTACATTAAATCATGTACCTGACCTGCTTTTTAAATTTGTATTTTTAATAATATTATAGGTAGACTTCACCTCCCAACAACTCAGATCAGGTCTGGTGGGTAGCCACATGAGCAAATTTTTAAATCATCAGCAATAGCCAACTTAAAAAAAGTTACTGTATCCACACATGCCGTGGCCAACGATCGCATAATAACCCGAAAAATATTTAAGCTTCAATCAGTGGACTACCTCAACAGCGACTTTTCTGCTTTGCCTGCATAGATGGAGTGTCAGACCAGGCTCAGTAATGGTCTTACCAGTAGCAACTAGTCCTGCATGGCTAAGTTTTAAGATATCCATGCGTGAAACACCGCGTACACATTTCTGAAGTCAGCTTTTAAGAAAATGTAGCAAATGCCCATCTTTGGCAGAAGCAACGTAAAATATAACCTCCGACACAACCAAGTGGATTTGAATGATATCCTGGCATTTTGTTGTGACTATTATGACACTATGAATTTTCTCTAGCCCTCTTGGATTTTAGTCCACGTGATATTTTGCTTTTAATATCTTGTTTCTTCTGATTTGTTCTTTTACTTCTGCTATTCCAAGTCATAAAGACACTACTGACTTGACTGCTTGTGTACAGCAAAATGCAATTCAAAGAAATCACACTGTTTCCCTGCAGCGCCTTTCTCTTTTGGGGCAGAAGGTCCTCAAATTAGGAATTTTGGGGAAAAAAAACTTGTGCCTGACCTCACAGATCTATTAGCCCCTCAAGTAATCCATAAGGCTGTTCTTCTGTCATTCTTTTCCTCAATTGAGAAGCAGTCTGGATCGAACAACAAATGACTTCAGTTATCTAAGTACATACATCTTTCAAATGTGTAAGCATACAGAAAAATGATGGGTGTACCCCAGGTTCTGCATCTCACCGTTGCTTTGTATTTACAGTATAAACTCTTTGGAGAAGAGTCTTCATAAAGCCAATATTTGAAGTGTCTGAGTCTTCAACAATAAGAACTTCAGCCCATCAGCAATGAAGATGCTGAGTGCCATGTACGCCCTCTTTCTGTTAGATAACTCTGAAAAACCCTCTCTCAATAAATAACCCTGGCTTTGTATTCATAGCTACTGCAAATAGAGGACTTTGCTCTTCAATTCAGTCAGCTGTTATTACCGACAATACCTGCCTTTCAGATACTCAGACTTCTAAGAGTCTTCGAGTCCAAGAGCTCAGTTAGGTTAAAACAGCTGAGTGCTAATCCCATTTATTTCAAAACTGGTCTTAATTTCAAATAAACAAAACCTGAGAAACCGACAGACTCACCTTTCTCTCACTTCGGTTCATCAGGAAAGCTACAATACAGAGACTCATTACCTTTTTCTCTGATGGTCTAAGGGAGCTCTCAACAAAAAGCCGAGTTTGAAAGTATTTTATTGTTCATTATTTTAGTGATATAGCATGTGTAGGTAACTTGGCAATGTGTTTTATAATACTGAAATAAATGAACTAGGAAACGCTGTTCTAAAACTAGGTCTTTGAGTTCAAAATGCTTAAGATCGTAAAGTTTGGGGGATTAGAAATTGTAAATGAGGCCAGTTTAATTATGTTGCCCCACACGTGCCCACGCTGCCACTGTGCTCCAGCCCCACTGGCACTGGAAGGTCTTTGTTCTTCAATGCTAGGGAGGGAGACAGACAAAACAAGGTGGCAATTGTGACAAATCCTACAGGCTTGAAAAACGCTTGAAGCATTTGCATTAAAGCACTAAAAAGGACAGAAAAATAAGCACATGTAAACAGAGGCGATATGTGCACTTCCCAGTCTCTGATGGTTTATGCAAAATTAACTGTCAGTCCCAGCCATTAACACTTCAGTTAATGGGAAACCAGTACTTTCCCGAAACTCTCTAGAGCTCCTTCCGCAGCGATCAAGTCTGCTCCAGTTGTGCTGCTCACCGACACAAGGATAAAGCTCTGCATTTGGGACTCTCCCTCCCTGATTTGATCTTGTTTGATACATGAAAATGGCAGGATCCCGTTTTAAAGGCTACACAGGACAGAGAATAAACTGGGTATGCATAAAGCTGTGCAAAAACCACCGCAGACGAAGTCAGAGCGAAGGCAGGAGCTACTTAAAAGTCACCCAGGTCTAGTCTCACCTCCCCATTCAAGCAAGATCTTTTCCTGTAATGACTTTCTTCAAAGGAATTAGCTCTTCCCAGCCGCCTGGGCTTTCATTCCCCTCGGGAGACTCTTCCACAACCTGCACTATCTCATTAGCAGTAATTCCTTAGATACAGTTTAAGTTGATCCATTATTAGCTTCATTCCATTACTCCCAAGATATTATGAAGGAACCATAACTAAATATTTAATTCCTCCTTTCAACATTTAAGCCCTGCAAATATTTCTAGATTTGCATCTCCTAATCTATTCCAGTAGTCATAACACACAGAATACACATTTAGCTCAATATTTTTTGAATTGATGATTCCTGTCATTTTTCTTGATCTTTTCCAACACAATGCAGATAATGAGGTTCCAGAAACAGGACTTTGGAAGATATTGACCCAGGGGCTCGCTGGGGAAAGCACCAACCACAGCTTCAGTGTTTGGTTCTGCAGTATATTTGCAAACAAGAACTGTACTGTGATTGTAGCACACTCCTAAGTTCAAATTCATCGCTTCTAAGCGGAAAAACTTCAAAGATTAACCACAGAGGAAAAGGGCATAGAAAGAAGAGGAAAACAAGCCACTGATGTTCAAAGACTGCGTACTTGAGCACAGGTGAGAAACTCTCGAGAAACAAACCACCAGAGAGTGCTGGCATCCTCTGTTGCTCACACCCCTAAGCTTCAGCTTGCTTCAGCGCTGCTGACATTTGCTATTGTGGAAAAGCCTAAGGAGAGTCCAACAAGTTTTTCTAGAATATCCTGACCTGTGGCACCTAAATTCCCAGCCAACTATCATCCTTGGTGTTGGCTTCTCTATTTGGCTTTAACTTCTCATGTTAGCAAAGGCCATACTCTCATTAGACTCCGCTCCTCAACACAGCAGTCCAATACTGCATTTTACCACCCCTTAAGAAAACACGGCCAGACCATTTGAGATTTAAACTCTTCAGAAGAGTGACTATTCTGCAAAGTTCTCTTTATACTACTGAGTAAAATAACTCTGGCATTTTCCTCCCCACACCTCATGGCTGCTGCTTCTTCCATTCCTACATAACCAGGCCTGAACTATTTATCTACTGCTTATTGCCCTTATGCCAAAAAAACAAACTTAAAACCCAACCATCTCCCATGATACTATATTGATTATAAGACTGCCATCACCTCTTACTTACCCTTGCCGCTGACAACCAAGACTTTTCTGTAAGCCCGCTATGCTCTTCTCTATTTTTTTCTTTTCTAGTCCTTACAAGTTTGAGTCAACGCTATGCTGCAAGCAAGCTGTCATTTCTACTTCATTTGCTTCAACAGCAAGTTCTCCAGCCTTTCCTCCATTTTCCAATGGCCTGCTTGCAGCCTTATAACACAACTTACTACAACCCTTTCTCAAATATACGATCCCCATAGATAGCATTTAAAGGAACCGCACAACACATAGCACCTATGTTTCCTAGCAAACCCTGCTAGCTCAATTGCACCTTTATTCCAGAATTACAGACGGCAATAACAACAGCCATAAACTACCATCACTGAGACTTTTATCACCTTTGAGGGCACTTTTACATAATTACAAATGTTTATGTCACAATTCATTGTTGGTACCCATGCTCGAAGAACACACGTTCGACGCATGGAACAAGTGGAGCCCTCCCTGGCGCTGGTTAGATACCATCAGAACCAGGGACCAGCAGCCCCTTCAAACAGGCCCACCGCTGTGTCCTACCCACCTCTCCTTTCCTCTGTCTCTCAAAGTCCTACACCTTAAACAATCAGGTGACGTGGCCATACAACGATCATTTCATTTCACCTATAGGGAAACACGGATCATATTCCACATTTCCTTCTCACAACTGAACAAGTTTTGGATTTTTGTGGTCCTTCACATCTGGCAGCCTCACCGTGCTGAGCTGCCAAGGCCAAAGGAATGAAGCAGCCCACTGCTGCTTCATTCACCCCACCCCAGACCCTGGCCATACCCACTGAGTATCGCCAAGCCATTGCCAATCATAACCCACCTGTTAAGCACATCTTCATTCAGGTCAGTTAAAAGGTAGTGGTTTTTAAGGAGAGATGACATGTACGTTGTCATGCTGATGCTCACCCCTCTGGTCCTCCCTGTACTAAGGGACCTGTCCTGAGGAGGTGAGCATGACCATGTTGAAGAATAAAAACTCTTACTACTGTTTGCTTCTCTTAAAGAGATGAGAGATAATAAACAGAAAATAAAACCGTTTCTTCATGTACCTTACAAAACCAAACACACTTTTAACGTCAGACTTCAAGTTCTGTTAGTATCAACTTTACAAGATCCAAGAACTCAGATCAGAGTCTACACCTTTATGCACTGGTCCAACGCTAACAACAGAAGTAGCATGCTGCACGCTGACGAAGGTCATTTTATATATATATATATATATGCACATATAGCTTACTTCCAGGGAGAGAAGTGTATCTACTCTGAAGTAGATCCTTTCCCAAAGGAAAAATCTGCTGGAGGTCATTATATATATATATATATATATATATATATATGCACATATAGCTTACTTCCAGGGAGAGAAGTGTATCTACTCTGAAGTAGATCCTTTCCCAAAGGAAAAATCTGCTGGAGGTCATTAAGTGGGTTCAAGGTTTTGGACACAAAATACGGCAAGGTGAAAGAGTCACATTCAGAACAGTTAGTTTATCTTGCCAACTCAGCATCAAAGTAGATTTTTATTGGATTTGGACTCACCCACAGATAAAGGCAGAGGCAAGAGAAAGGTACACTCACCCCAGGCACACTACAGCCTCACTTATCCTCAAAGATCTTTCAACATATTTTTATAGTAGAGAAATTGTACATGATTGTAAATCAAATCACAAGCACCATTACTAAAACAGAAGTTCAAAGACTTAACATAAGAAATAGCAAACTCAGCTTGCTGATAAATGGCTTATCCTCATCGGTACTGTAGTTTAGAAAGTGACAGTATTGCAACACTTGGCCATATTTAAGCTCTGAGTTATGTTTCTCCTATCACTCTGGATCCTCTTAAGAGCAACAACCAACAATCAGTGCTCAGAAACAGACACGGCAAAAACTTCACCATGCACTTCAGAGACAAATATGATATTTAACTATAGGTGTCCTTGCTTGTAATCATTCCATCTTTTCTCACTCTACCTGTGTTACACTGATGTTATACATATTTTGTCAAAACGCTCCATCTTTGTAAATTCATGAAAATGAAAAACGTATACAGTAACCTATATTTTAGACACAGCAATTCATCATGAGGCACCAATTCATTCCCCTCTTCCCTGCATGAGAAATTCTATAATACATTCTCCATGTATTTCTTTTGCTTCTCTTCCCAATTCTAAAAAAAAACATAGGTAGTTAATTATAACTTTCATGCTCCCAGTAAGCTCCTACCTAAATCACTTGTAAACATTCGGAATGGAAATTAAGATTTCAGCTGGCTCTTCACTGTTTTCTTGTTTATTTCTTTTTCCTGCTACAAAAACACTCTAGTCACATGTTCCTTGTAAAATGAAACAGCTTATTTTATATCTCTGTCCTTTGCATTGCTACATTAATTTGAGCCGTTGAAAACTCTGCTATTGATACTAAGGCTTGGATTGCACAAGCAGTTATTTTTAAAGATAATACAACGTTGGTCCTAAACTTCCAAGGTACTCTGACTCCAGCTCTGCCTGCAGAGGAGTTACTTAGACTTACAAGCATAACTGAGAGGTGTAATAATGTAAAACCAAGAGGGCCAGCCTTACCTCTAATGAATAATTGTGTACAACGTATGTGTGGATTAAAGTATTGACATTGGCATAGCTTTTAATCCAAACAAATCCCAGAGTCACACAAAAGCCTTCTCTGAGCAATAAAACATATTTTCTCTGTCTCCCCACTATCAAACATACAAGGTGTTAATCTTCATGCAGTAATTGTGAATGACCGCATCACCACGTAAAGCACTACAGCCACTGACACGCGTTTCTGCCGTCCCCATGGGTCACTTCCATTTGGAGAGCAAATCTAAGGAGCATGTGCATGCAGGGTTAAAAATCGATCATTTAAAAATTAATTCAAATTGGAATTTCTATTTCATTATATTGGAAATAACAACAGAGCTGTGGGAAAGTCTACACAGCTCATTTAAATAAACATTTAAAAGCACCAAGAGCATTGGATAAGCACAGGGAAGAACTTACTGCAGTGCAGACCCACATTCTGAGGTCAGCTGCATCTTCTGCAGGTACAGACAGCGTATGACCCTCGTTTAGTTTGTTCAATGAGTTAACTACAATAATTAGTTTATGCAAATGCAAGAAACAGATGGAAAAGGTTAAAAATCAGAAAAAGTTTCTTTTCCTCTATTACTGCATGAATTAAAAGCCAAATATAACAGAGCTATCAGGTGTAAGAAATTGAGGGGCATAAGAGTTGGTGATAGTATCTGAAAGAATCAAGTTAATATTTCCTTTATTCAATACCAAAATGTTTTTTCTTATTTAGCATACTTGAGATGGTTTTATTTACCTGACAAAAAACAATGTAAAAGTGGTTTTCCTGAACACTAATTGAATTCTAATTTTCATGCAGAGAAAACGTGACATAAAATGGAAGTAAGAAAAGATTATCCCCTCATTCTCCTTAAAAGACTCTGAACGGATGAACTTAAAGCAATGTATTTATTTGAACTGTGCAGATGCAGTGCATAATACTAAACAAAGAGCCAGAATTAGGTTAGGCTTATCAGGATCCCAAATATCTCACACTGTGCAGAAGCCAGTGACTAGTAACCAGTAACCCAAAGTCATCTGTTCAGTACGTGAACAGAAAAGTGCCTCGAAGCCAACTGCACTTCTCTATAATCCCATTATTTTGCCCAGGAAACAGCCATTCTGAGGAATGACAGAATCTTGATGAGAAACTGCATTTTGTGGGACCGGGTATGGGATTCTCCAGTCAAGTCCTCCAAATTCTACGACAATAAATGAATGCTTCTAATGACTGTTTTGGAAACCGAACCTTAGAAATAATGGTGACCAAAACCATTAAATTGCCAGAGCAAAATACATCAACCACCCAACCTCACCTCCCTGAAGATCTCTACTTGATGGAGAAAACCTAGTCTTCTGCCAGCTGGCAGGTCTTTAGCCCCTTTACAGAAACACTAAAATATAAGCACAGACTGAAAGGCTGTCACTGCAATTCAGTATTGAATTAGGAAAACCAAAGGATAGATGGAGACTCACCAAGTAACTGAACTTTCCAAGTTCATGTTCACAACTGGTTTCAAAGCAGTAACTGTAAAGCCATTAGACATAATTTTTATTATGTTATCTGGAGATATAGTCAAAAACCTCTAATGTAACCTTTGCATAACACAATTTGGGATGTTAACTACTTTAAGAAGAATGGTCAAGGGCTTTGATAACAGCACTGCAAAGAACAAATTCCTTCCAGGTCAAGCCAGAGAACGAGAAGACTAAAAATAAATCACAGCAGAAGGGGGGGGGGGGGGGGGGGGGGACAAAACGTAAAGTTTGTCATCTAAGCAATGAAAGAGCATGTAATCCTTAAACAACAACCTCCTCCCTATCACATGATTCATTCCAAGATCCATGTTCATGACTTATTACACAATTAGCAGTGCTATGACACCACACAGCGCAACTGCTCCATAATGCAGGAGTCTTACCAATAACCATTCATTAACTCTGTCTTCTCTAATTAAAAATGACTCATGAAATAAGCTGCATTATATGATTAAGCTTTGAACAAACCAAAGCAAATTTAGAGACACACACAAAATTAAATTTAACTCTATGCAGTACCATGTTAAAGATTTTGAAAACAAGTGCCACAGAATGAAAACCCAATTGGGAAAGTTCCTTTTAACGAGGAGAAACCTTCCTCTGTACAACACTGCAGTGACCCATAAAGGGGAAGGGAGCACAGCTGAGAGAAGACATGTACAAGGGAAACCAATATAAGCAAAATATGATTATTGCTCCTGACTTATGGTTCACAATACCTTCGCTATTGCAATAGAAAAAGCTATCGGATCCTCTAAGGGTTAGGATCTCAGTTTTACAATATACAGCACACGAGTCCAGCGCTGACTGAAGGAGAGGAGCACCACCAACCCCAGCACCACTCCTGAGCTGCAGTACTGGGTGCCACAGGGAACAGCAACCATGCCTCTGAAAAATCAAGACCTTGTGGGGTCTTGAAGCAACAACCCACAACATTGAATCCAGCTTCCTGATAATGTTTTATAAACATCAAGCACCATCCCATAAATAGCAAGGTTTTAACAACCTGAACTGGAAGGCTCTTCAGTTTGCTTATTTCCATAGTCAGACACTTAGTAGTCTTCTGAAGAAGTTTATTCACAGCCTACTCACTGCCACTCAGTACACGGCATCAAAGATGATGTTGATCACACCAGGCCTCTGCCTGCCCTTCTCTTAGGCTCTTTCTTTTCCACCATATCACAATTTTCATCATTTTCTAGGTATGGTCTGATCTAGCTCCATCCAAGTTGTCCTCCCATGTGCATTCTAGGCACGAGGTCTAGAGTCATTGTCTGTAATATTCTTTTGCCACAACACTTGCAAACTTCTACTCATGCTTTATCAGCTGGTGTTTCCACTGCCTATCACAACTACCAGCCCTTTTCCCTTCTGCCATAAGCTTTCCATTTCCCACTCTCTTCTGCCTCTTAGCAGATCACGGTTCTAGTCTGCAAACAAAACTTCTCCGTGCTACCAAAACACTACAAGTAACAACTCTTAGCAATACTTTAAAGACCTATGCTACCTGTTGTCAGAGATTCTCAAACGAAGAGTGAAATGTATATACAGAATAATTTTATAAATTTTTAAGAACCATATGGTTAAACCTGGGGGAGGGAGTAGGGGGAAGCAAGAGGCTGTGACAAGATTTTTCACCAACCCTGACCTCCAACCACTCTGCTCCATCAAACTGCCTAAACTACTTGAAACCAACCTGCAATATTCTCCCCTTTCAATCTTCATCAACCTTATTTTCATAAGGTTTGTTTTTTCCCCCCACTGAAAATTACAAGATATCAACTGACTTTCAGAACTTGGCAAATTATTTCTTTGAAATACATGAATCAGATCAAGTGAAAGGAAGGGTGGGAGCCTGGTTGGCTGCCTATACTTTTAAAACACTTTTCTTTTTAACTGGCTACATCTTTCCAGAACAAGAGAAGAGCACTGCCAGTAGAATCTGATCATTTTCTACATACGGTTCTTAAATTATACCATTAAAAATTAACTCCATTGTGCATATTATGTATTTATTTCACCAAAGAAAGCAGTGTTTATTTCCTGGACACATCTCAGGAAGAGGGTGACAAACTCTTGTCAGTACAGTAAATGGGGCAGACTGCCTCTTTTATACTTGGGCTTAAGTAGCCTGCTAATAATCTTTACCATAATGGCTCCTCCTCAAAAGCTGACATTGCAAATGAACTAGACAACAATCTCTCTCTTCCAAGTAGGTAGAAGGGGTTGCAGCTGGTAGATGAAAAGAAGAAGTAGCTTGCTTTCACATTTTAGAAGCCTGGTTGTACACTCTGGGCAGGCCCTTGCCTCCCAAGTTTCCTATCTTCACCAAAGTAACCTTTTCGTCCCTGTAAAAGGATCGGACAAACCAATGCTTAAGACCGTGACAGACTGAACTTTCCAGGGAAGGCCCCACACCTTCCAGCCCCACGGGGGAGCCGCTTCCCAGCCCGCCGGGAGGAGAAGCCGCCCCTGCCGCGCAGAGCCGCTCAGCCGAGCGCCAGGAGAGCCCCCAGGCCGAGCTCCCCTCAGCCTCCCCCGCGGTAACGCCTCTCACCGCCTGCGCGGGTGGGACACGGAGCTTCACGCACCCCTCAGGAGCGGGGCGCGGGAAAAAGGCCGGGACGGCCCCGCCGCCGGGCCGCACTCACCTGCGGTTCATCGGCCGCACTCGCACGGCCACCTTCACCGAAGCCATGGCTCATCCCCGCCGGGCCGCTCGGGCCCGCACCTGCTCCAGCCGCCGCTGCCGGCCCAGCCTCGCCCCGCCCGGCCCGGCCTGGCCCTCGCCGCCGACCCGCGCCCCGCCCGCCCGCCGGGGCCGAGCGCAGGCCGCCCCCCCGGCCTAGGCCATGTCGCTATGGCAACCCCCGCCCGCCCCCCGCAGCGTCCGCCCCCCCCGCCCCGGCCGCCTATGGGGGCGGCGCAGGGACAAACAACCGCGCCAGGCGTTGCTCCTCCGGCCGCGCCGCCCCGCCCTCGGCCGCGGCGGGGCGGGGGACGAAGGGGAGGGGGGGGAGGAGGAGGAGGAAGAGGAGGAGGAGGAAGAAGAAGAAGAAGGCCGGGGGGGGGGGTTCGGGGAGGGCGGGGTACGGGACTACAGTTACTGTGGGTGAGTGGGTGCTTCTCCACAGGGCCGTCCCCCGAGGTGTATATAAATATATGGACAGATAGACAGATTGATTTTGGGGGGGTGTATATGCATATACATTCATATATACACGTATATATACATATATATACACGTATACACACACACCCCCCCTATAACTATCTATCTCGCCATTATATAGAGAGAGATATATATAGGGTTGTAGGTAGGGGTGTCTATATATGTACACACCTATATATACACCCCTATATACACCCCATATATATCTCTCCCTATGTATATACACACACTGCTGTATGTATACACACCCCTATATATATACACCTATATATACCTATACATGGGGGGATACAGATGTCTATATAGATATATATATGTCTATATGTATCTACATATATCCATATATAAATATATATACACCTATATATACCTATACATGGGGGAGAGAGATGTCTATATAAATATCTATATGTCTATCTATATCTATATGTATCTACATATATCCATATATAAATACATATACACCTATATATACCTATATATGGGGGATAGAGATGTCTATATAGATAGATATATGTCTATCTGTATCTATATGTATCTGCATATATCCATATATATCTATATATCTTTTTTGTCCTCGGTTATATATACGTATATACACAGGCACGTGTTTAAGAGAAGGTGTTAAAGCAAAGCCACGTGCGCCATCCCTGTGGCGCGAGGCCAGGCAGCCGCCGGTGAGATGGCGGTGAAGCTGGGCAGCCACCGCGCCGGTACCGCAGGACCGGGGGCAGGACCGGGACCCGGCACCCACCTCGTCGCACCAGCGAAGGAAGGAAATGTTTCCAGGAGATAGACATGGTTAAACAGTGTGCATCACAGCCAAATAATAATATTTATGTCTATAATGTGATAAATCTGGGTTATTATTTTTTTACTGCTTATAACAGGGCACAGAGCAGCTCTCCCAATAGGTATCAGCACTGACTCCGTCCTTTGCATATAACAAGAAAAAGCTGATTATGGTCAGCTTGGAGAAAAGCAGATGTAAAAAAAGGGTAAATTCAAACGTACATTAAGGAGCAGTGTACGATGGAGAGCCATGCCCTCATCTGCATTTGCAGAAACCCAGCCTGGGTGTCTACCCGGGATGCCCAGGACGTCATGAGGCCGGGCAGCGCGGGCAGCGGGGCTGAGCCCCCGTCCCAGGGGATGCATCCTGCACAGGGAGCTGGAGACCTCACACCAAACCTACGCCAGCGGGGCTCCCCCAGGGAACATCGCCCTCTCCACTGCCTTCGGAGAAGCAGCCGGAGCCTGGACCAGCCTGAGGCAGGGCCCCTCACACTGTGCTTAGGTAATGAAAAACCCTAACAAGGCCTCGGAAACGACCACGGTGCCGGTGCCACGGGACTGGAAAACCGCTCCGGCAGCACCAGCCAGGCACGTCCTCCCTGGGGACCAGCCAGCCGCAGCAGGACGTCTGGCTCGTAAGGAGTAACTGTGAAGAAGACAACATAAAAAAGCAGGATAAGTAATATTATCATAAATAATAAATATTTTTGTTGTTTGGAGTTGTCAGTGCCTGGAAGCCACACCCAGGATGGAAACACCATTGAAAACACCATACAAACACAGTTGCGTTCAAGTCATTAGGACATTATTGGCTTGACAAGCCAAAGAAACAGTTGCCAAAACACAGGCCTCAGACCTTCTCAGACCTTGTCCTTAGGGTTGACTCCTACTAACAAATGATTGTCTCCAAAAAGGGGAAGGAATGAGGAAGGGGAGATGACAGTAAAAACATTAGCTGACGAGTAATGTTAGCATCGGTGGCAACCAGGATGATGTAGATGAATGAGATGACCTGGGAAAAGGAGGAGAGCAGAGAAGGGAGAGTAAGAGACAGAAGGACCCCACATTTAACCCCAAAGGTGTAGGGAAGCACTAGGAGGAGGGTCAGAGGAACACAGCGAGCCAGGACAGAAGAGATTTAGAGGATGACTGACTGCTGGTGGTGGTCGAAGGAGATGGAGTGGAAGCCCACCAGACATGGAAACACAGCTGAGAACCAGGGCAAAAAGAGATGTCACGGGGTGGAGAAAGGAAAGGATCAAGAAATAAGCCAGAAAAGTAATGTCTCTGGCAGTGCATCACATCAACTGAAGGATGAGGTGACGTCTGAAGAGAGAGGTCAGGTCCACAGGGTGGTTTTATAGCAAAAGAGAAACTATTATGGGTTTGATTTGCCTGAGGAAGAGAAGAGGAAGGATGAGAATAAGACGGGCTCTGGGGCAAGGGGTTAGAAAGTCCCTGGTGCAGCGGCTCAAAAGACAAGAAGGGAGGAAGAAATATAGGGTTGATAATAGGAAAGAAGGAGGAAGGAACAATATAAGAGAGAGAGAGAGAGAAGAGCACATTGTTGAAGACCCAGGAGGCTTTCAACAGCCAGACGGGACCTCTGGCCTGAGAGTCAGAGATTAAAAACCACATTGAAGGTTTGGAGATGGAAAGGAAAATAATGTGGATTTTTCCTGAGGTTTTCAACGATGTGAGAGGACAAGCATGGGGGAAAGATGCAAGGAGGGAGCTGGGGTTTGTGGTGCTGAGACAAACTCCAAGGGTAAAAGAAAAAGGGTTGGGAGAGGTTATGGCACCAGTGTCAGAGTATCGTGGACAAGAGGTCACAGGAGGGATCAACTGTGCTATGCCAGAGAGGTGTTACAGTGGAAGAGAAAGAACTGGGGCATTGGGAAATCACAGAAGGAACAATATTTACTTAAAGATCAGCCAAGGACCAGGTCACCCTGGTGAGCGCGGGAGCTGACACACCACAGCAGCCAAACGTGCAGGCGGGGGGACCCCTGCCAAGGCAGCGGGCAAATTGATTAAAGCACACTGAAAGCTTTAAAGAGGATCTGGAGACGTGCGACAAGCTGACAGGGAATAGCACTAATGCACTAGAAAGACAGAATAAGCTAAGAAGTGTGTAAGAAAAAAATAGATGTGTACACACATGCATAATAAAAGAATAGAAAGCAGTGGTAAAAAACACAATAAAATGTAACAATTTTCAGCACCAGTTAGGGGTCCTAGAAAAGCCAACGAATATGTAGCCTATTTTGTAGAGCATCTGCCTCCTCTCAGACAGTCGTGTTTCCCCTTTCTCTGATTGGCAAAGCTATTGAAGAAATACATCTGGGTCACTAAGTATGTCTCTGCATGCTGCGTTTTGAGACATCCAGCCATTAAGGGATACAATGAGCTTCTCCACCTGCACAGACCCTCCGTGAAATGGAAAACACTTTTCCACTTCTGTAGCGAGTGTCCATTGCAGATGGGAGCTGGACCGGCTAACGCAGCCGCAGCACGCCCGGCATGAAGCAGCAAAACATCCCCAGGCTCTCTCATCCTCCTGCAATTCTCGGTGCCTCGCTATTTCAGAAATGTCTTTCCTTCACCAGGCCAGGAGATGAATCCTGCAGGCAGTCTATGGAGAGTAAAGCCAGGCATGGTTTTGTCCAGCAGCACTGATGAACCCTTGTCCGTGGGCTGTAACCGGCATCGAGCGCTTGGGTGGTTACGGCATGACCCAGCAGCAGGGGCAGAGGGGCTGGCACCACTCAGGTTGTAATTCAATGCAAATTATAGCCAGGAAAGTGGGATAAATTAGTCCACTCAGTAAAACTAAGCAGGACTTAGTTAAATATTGCTCGAGTTAGACACATTCAGCATCAGCACTATTTGCCTGGCTTTAACATACATCCATAGGCAGCACAGTTTGCTCCTTTGACCTGTGTCTGTCTCCGGGTACCTCTCTCTTCTGGCCCTTGGTTCAGCAATGAGTTAATATTTTGCTTGAAATTCTTATCGGTTCAGCCACATTAAATTATTACACACCGCATATAACGTCACCTGCAATTTCAGTAAGGAACAAGTAAGTTTTACAAGACGAGGATCCAGGAGGAAGGCTGCTTTCTTAGGGCTGCGTCCTGTAATTAAGCTGCTCACCAGATGTTCGAAGGATTGAGGCTTTAGGAAAGTCACTCTGCTCCCAGCCTGACCTCTACAAAACTTGTCAGAAAGGGATATTTTTGAGACTTCCATACATAGATGTCAGTTTGTAGACATCAATCCAAAAAAAAGCAAATAGAAAGGTATGTAAATATACATACCCACACCAAGTGTCTCAACCTCCTTTCCTTAAAAACCTGGTGGAAAATACACTTGTCAGTTTCTAAATACTAAATATTTAACACTCAGAAACACCTGGCAAAGTTTGTAAACCCAAATCCAAACCAAACCCAAAGCACACACTTTCCCAAATACTTCTCTACTCCTTGGGTATAAGTGTGTCTAATAAACACAGGGTTCAGATAGGGCTAACGAAGCATTTCCAAGGTTTTTCCTTGCGTTATCACAAAGAGCCTCTCTGCTACCCTTCACTTGGGTTGGGAAAGCCAGTTCCACCTGCAGTAGAAATGATGCTCGGACTCAGAGGTGGCATCTCGGGAACTTCTGCGAGTCTCCAGCCTGCTGGCAAGGGGCACTGTACCTGACTGACTCCTGATCACCATCTTCTGCACTTCCTTCTTGCTCCTAATTGACCTCTTGCAATGACCTGCTCGGTCAGAAATGCCTTCAGGCACATACCCTCGTTTCCTGGGGTTGCAAAACAAGTCCCAAGCCCAGGAGATGACAGGCTGGACCCTACTAATCACAAGTGGTGCAAAGTCTTTCATTCAAGCCCTTCCAATGCACGTTCCCCGTGACTACGACCTTGCGTTCATATGCAAATAGCCTGGAAGGGCAGGAATTAACAACTCAGCCAATGGTTACATCTTACCCGCCATCATCCTCTTTTCCCATTGCAGTTTGAAATATGTTCAAAGGAGACATCAACCAGGACCTCTACCTGAGCATGCTGAGATACCCTTCCAGTTGGCAGACGATGGAGGGGACAGACGGACGGGCATCTCCTCATCCCGTGGGACTCGCTGTCAGGCCAGAGCTCGCCATCAGCCTGGCTTCAATTTGCTGATTAGCAAGTCAGCATTTGCTAATTTGATGCAGAAAGCTCAACGCTCACTGCTAAAGAGATTTAAGAGGGTCCTCCGTGGCCAATATTTGGGAGCAGGTATTATCTCGTCACAGATCGATCCATCAGGAAAATTATCCTTCTCTCCACTCCTGGGAATCCTTTGGGGAAAACACTTGCTCAGCATTGTCCTCCAGCCTGTTTCTGCAGGGCTTTTCACACCTGACGTGCCACACAGGGTCAGATGGCATTTCTGATGTCCCCGCCGAGACATGTTGTGAGCTCCTTTATCTCAGCCAGGGGAATCCTCCTCCTCCATGGGCTGCTCTGATTTTCCAATCTGTCAAAATCATGAGGAATAAACAGCATTGGCCATTCCTAGCAGCACATAATCATGGTCCTTTTAATCCATACACACAGTTTGCTTTCCTGAGCTCATTCCCAAGCCAAGTTTTGGGTCTATATTCATACCCACTTTGCACAAAACACGGCTGTACATCTCTGGTTTGAACTTACGCTTGTATTCAGGCAGAGGAGCTTGCCATGGATTGGGGACAAGTGTCCCTCTGCTAGCCCCGGCAAGTGCCAGGGCTTCGCTACAGCTTCCCAATGGAAGGTCCAAATGGAGCCGCCTGATGGCTGAAAAATAAAGGATTTCACTCTATTGAGAATTAAACTAAGTGCTGCATGAGTCCACACTAAACAAGGAGAATTATCCCATTTCCAGCAGGTCTCAGCATGCAGTTTCAAGTAAATAAGCATCAAGCTGTCAGCTTGAAATTCTCCTTCGAAGCTGTTCAGTTTTAATGAGCTACCACCGGTGCCAGGTTTTGGTATTTCCCCCTTGCTCTTTCCTGCAGTTGCCTTTTTCTTTTTAATGAAACGCCGTGGACATGGAGCCAGTCCACCTGCCAGGGTGCTGCCGGCGGCTCAGGGTGGGAGTAATGAATTTGGGGCAGCCCAGGAGGGTCACCTGGAGCTGGCACTGCCAGCACCACCCTTGGCGTTTGGGTAGAGCAGCAGCAGCAATTGCAGAAGAAATGGCAGCACTTGGTGCCTTTGGCAGCAGCGGCAGCGACCGCTGCTGTGCCAGGCTGTGTGCCAGTGCTCTGCTTGCCACGATTTCAGAAATTAGCTTAAACTAAATGTTAGTGAGTCCATTTTCGTTTGCATCCAGCCCTCTTGTTGACCTTCACAGTTATAATGGTGACAATATAAACCAGAACGTGATCACCCCTCCCGCACTGACAGAGGGACCATCAGCAGCTCATCCAGCAGCTGGATGGGTCGTGCCCATCTTTCCAGGTGCATCCCTTCCTGGAGAGCCCTGTGCCCATCACAAGCGTTTGGAGGCTGTGTCACGAGAGGTTTGTACAGGAGATGGTGGACATGGAGCCTGTTTCCAGTGCAGACAGCACATGTGCAGGGATCCTCCAAATTCCTGGCTGGAGGATATAGGGAGATGGCTAGCTGGGTTGAAGGGTGTCCTCACTGGCACCCCCTTATACAGACCTTCATTTGAGCCGTGAAGGAGGGTGGAAAGGGTTTACAGCTAAATTGGCTCTTGTGCTGGGATGGGGAAGCAGACACAGTTCCTTGCCCCACCGCGGAGGGACCCAAGAAGCCACTGCGGTGCAGCTGTGGCAGGCTGGGGAAACACCAAAATCCACACTAAAAGTTTCCTGTGGTCACTGGACCACACAAAAGAAGAAACAGTTTGTAAATAGCCTTTGAATCTGATCATCTGGGGGAATTAATCAAGCAAAGATTCAAACCGCTGGGTACACATCATCGTTTTCAAGTTGTTACGTTAGGCTTGATCCAGAACTGAACCAGAACAGCTTCAGCCAAAGCTTGGTTAGAACTGAACCACAAAGTCACCGGCCTGACTCTCTGCTGCTTTGATCTACTGCTAATTGCTTCCTTAATTCTTCTGTGAGCTGATTTTCCTTTTGCTGTGCTTCCCACCTCTGTTTAGTTTCAAAGCATTTTAAACACACTTCACATGGGAATAAGCAAATAAGGTATATAACAACAGAGAAACAAAGGTACTACTTATACTCACATATATATTCTATGGGGACAACTTTCTCCTTTGACACACAATTGTCGCCTTGAACTCTTAACTGTGAAAACACAGCCACTTAATTTCTATTTTAAAATATTAATGGCAGATAGCTTTGCACAATAGAAGTTTGTCCTACTCAGAAACTTTTCTCATTACAAAGAGCACTCATGAGTTTCACAGAGTACGCTCTAACATTTTAAACGTGTTGCTGGCTTCATAGAAATGAGGTTGGTTTTGTCCCCTCTCCTGCTTCACTTTCAGTTAAGGAGCCTGACAAGGAAAAGTATGGTACAGAGAAGTGGAAATGAAGAATAAGTGGTTGTAGTTGACATTTAATTTCTGCACAGTTGGAAAGAGAAATGAGATTGTCTATTGTTCAACTCATTATTTTTCCCAACCATCCAAGAATGTAGCAATTTGTTGTTTCTTTATTAAATATAACAGGGAGATGTTCTGATAATTTTTCCTTATCGAGTTCTTATTATTTACAATTCATGGATGGTGGCAGCCTCTGAGCTCTCTCATTTGCTCTCTTTTCTGGTGTATCATTCAATTAACACAGAGTCAATCTGTTACGTCCAAAAGGTAATATGACAGGGCTTGATAAGCATGCAAGCCGCAGAAAGATCTAATAATGTTTAATGAATTATCGCAGTGCTGTGTTTGGAGATGTTCTCTCGGCAGCACCCTGGGATTTACACAACACATCAACATGTCACTACCTGGGATCAAGAATAGCCATCGATTTCGAGGCTATGCCAGGGCCAAGTTCTTGGGTATGCCAGTGTAGTTTTATCCACGAGGCCAAGGAAATTCCTCGCATACAGCACTGCCATTTACTCCTGGCTTTTTAAAACACAGGCAGTGCGTTGCCCCTTCCTCCTCACTCTGGGACGCCTTTTATTGCCTTTACTGGCATTAAAGATGAAGGAGGTTTGGGGCTGCAAAGTCTCTTCCAGAGAAGTCTCTTCCAGACTTCCCAGTGAGACATGAGATTGAGCACCTACCTGTTGCCATCTCGCATCCCCAGCCACGCCGCACCTCAACAAGCCACAGTGCTGGAGGGACCAAAGAGTTTAGCAGTGAGAACCGCTTCTTCACTCTGCATCCAGAGCAGCAAAACAGATGATGCGGATGCCGACATCCTCACCAAGCAAGAGATAAAGGCTGTGAAGGGCATCTGTCTGGCATGTTAAACCCCGGAGCTCAGCTATGGTTGCTGTCAGGGTATCTAGGTTTAAGGCAGGAAAGTGTCCTTCAGGCGTCCACCTTGGGGGACATCAGGCTGCAGACAGAGGCCATGAGTTGCATGAAAGAAATTAAAAAGCATGAGAAGCTTTCCTGAAGGCCAGAGAAGGTTTGGTTGGTGGCATACAGGAAAGGAATAATAATTAAGCTTTCTTTCTGTATTTCCAGTGTTATTTCTGTTTCTTCTTATGGCAGAAAATCTGTTTTCCTTTGCTTAGACAGGTTCAGGGTGGGAATTAGTGAGTGATTTATACTGTGGGTTTAGGGTAACTGATGATGAATGACAGCTTGAGGCCGGACACGGGAAGGTCATGGGCACAAAAAGTATCGCTGTGTGTATTTTACACTCGGTTTGTTCCCTGATCTTTAGCAGATACTGGATTTCCAGTGGAAATGAAGGTTAGTGTTATAGCCAAGCTCAGAATAAAATAAGAACAACCTGGGAAAATATAAATTGATGGAAAGCTGAAAGTAAAACACTGAAAATCATTGAGAAATCTTGTACTGACTTCAGTGCAATTTGATCAGTATCTACAGGGAAAAGCAGACAAATATATTCTTGGAATAATGTTCCCTGAGAAAACACTTAGAGGATTTGGATAAGTCAAATTTGGAGAGAAATAAAGAGATTATGTTGAGTTAGTATAGAGCACATTTATGTCCTAATACACTGCTTCTATGTGAAATCTTGTTGTATTTAACGTTAAGATTAGGATCAGCGGAAAAATAGACTGGAGTACGGGTCAGCCTTCTTAATAAGATAAGGCTTTATCTGTAATCCCCAGGGAAAGAGACGGTGTAGGTCTGAGCTGCTGAATATGGTAATATCCATAAGAAAACTATTTTAGGAGGTACTTGAAAGGCAGCACACACATCTTCAAAGGATCTACAGATTCCTCTCGACTGGAATGAAATATTTAGGCAGCCTGGAAAGCCATTTTCCTGATACTTGCTCATGAAAATAAACATAACCTTCTTTCTAATCAGGCTAGTAAGCCAAGCCTACCGCCCAGTGTGCCAGCATGCGAGTCCCGCTGAGAATTTCAAGGGGCAACAGAGAAGAAAAGAAAAGAAAAGAAAAGAAAAGAAAAGAAAAGAAAAGAGAAGAAAAGAGAAGAAAAGAGAAGAGAAGAAAAGAGAAGAGAAGAAAAGAGAAGAGAAGAGAAGAGAAGAGAAGAGAAGAGAAGAGAAGAGAAGAGAAGAGAAGAGAAGAGAAGAAAGAGAAGAAAGAAAAGAGAAGAAAAGAGAAGAGAAGAAAAGAGAAGAAAGAGAAGAAAGAAAAGAGAAGAAAAGAGAAGAAAAGAGAAGAAAAGAGAAGAAAGAAAAGAAAAGAAAAGAAAAGAAAAGAAAAGAAAAGAAAAGAAAAGAAAAGAAAAGAAAAGAAAAGGAAAAAGAAAAGGAAAAGAAAGGAAAAGAAAGAAAAGAAAAGAAAAGAAAAGAAAAGAAAAGAAAAGAAAAGAAAAGAAAAGAAAAGAAAAGAAAAGAAAAGAAAAGAAAGGAAAAGAAAGGAAAAGAAAAGAAAAGAAAAGAAAAGAAAAGAAAAGAAAAGAAAAGAAAAGAAAAGAAAAGAAAAGAAAAGAAAAGAAAAGAAAAGAAAAGAAAGGAAAAGAAAGGAAAAGAAAGGAAAAGAAAGGAAAAGAAAAGAAAAGAAAAGAAAAGAAAAGAAAAGAAAAGAAAAGAAAAGAAAGGAAAAGAAAAGAGCAAACAGAAGGAAGGGTGCGATGAGGGATTGCTGCCTGGGGCTGAGGAGGGCAGGCGGGCACTTGCCGAAGGAAGGAGCCCGTGGGAAACATCGGTGCAAGGAGAATAACTGACTGATGAATACCAGCTGTGTTTCTGCACAGGGTGGACAAGGGAGGATTCAGCCCATCAGGGGAACATCACGAGAGGCTCACTGCTTACATCCATCCCTGCAGTTCCTGCCCATCCCCTGGAGATCTATTGAACTGACTCCACTTTTGTTGTCCACAAGATAAAATAAGCTTCATCATTGGCTTCAAAGGCCGGTTTTGACTGAATAAGGAGTAAGAACTGCAGGACTTGGCCTCTTTTGAAAGGCAGCTGGATGGGTAGAGGTTGGTGTGCTCTCCAAAATCGCTGTCAGTGTTGCTTCAGCTGCAGAGCAGCCTCCACGAAGAGGGCATCCCTTACGGCACGCCAGGGTACCAAGCCCGTGAAACACACTCCCAAACACGGCCCTTAGCAGACAGCTTTAGATGACTCCCTTCATTCAGTGATGCAAAATACACTGTCCATGAGCAGAAAAGGGATGCTCAGACAAGGTCATTGAACAGCCCACCCAAAAAAAAACCTCAGATTTGGGGAGTGGTGTATATTTAAAAAAGCATTTTGGGACAAATTTAGCAAGAAACTAAACACCATCAG
The DNA here is from genome assembly GCA_020745775.1 of Theristicus caerulescens. NCBI lineage: Eukaryota > Metazoa > Chordata > Aves > Pelecaniformes > Threskiornithidae > Theristicus > Theristicus caerulescens. Next base: position 119,248,457 of record CM036561.1, on the reverse strand, counting down.
AAAGATTTTTTTCTTCCAAGTTGCCAGTGTTACCTGGCCCTAGTTCCTTTCAGAAATAACCTTTACTAATAAGAAATTACTCGTTTATTATTAAGCAATCTTTCAACTTGCAACATTATTTCTTTTTTAATAATATCCGCAAAGGGTATTAGGCAACGCTCGCTGCAATTCACACTCAAATCAAGCCAAGTGAACTGGTTTAATAAAACTACAGCTTGTCATTCTTACTTCATTGTGTTTCTTCAATGAGATAAAATTAGATTAGGATCACACAAACCAGAACAAGAAAAACAGGGTTTATGCGTCAGTCACTGCATATAGAAGATGTATCTCACATGAATAAAAAGTGTGCGTGTCCAAAACAAATGCATAACCTATTCTCCCTCTAGTGGCCACTGCTTCTCCTTAAAAAAAACCCTGGCATGGAGATAAATCGTACCATGCTGGAAAAGAAAGAAGAGTGAAGAAGACCTGAAACTGCCTTTCGTTTCAAGTGTCTACTTTTCTGCTTAGCAATGTCTCACTAACAGATCTAGTGTTGCTGGCTAAAGGCAGCACACTGAGATCTTGCACATCCTCCTGCGTGAGCTGCAGGGAGAATCAGCTGTTTTAAAACCACAGTCGAAATGATTTCGTTGGAGAGGGGCCAGCTGCCTTTCAACTGCTGAATTACTGATCCAGCAAAAAAACACAAACCCCATTCTTAATCTGCCATATAATGATTGCATTAAAAAGTCGCCGCTCTTTGCTAGAGTTCAAAATAGAAGAAACGCTAAGATACAAACGCATTTTTGCTACGTATTTCAATTGATAGAGTTTCCCATATTTGATATGAGGTACAACCAGTATTTCAATTATTTAAAGTAATATTGCTTTCTTACTGGCAAAAAGTTGTGCGTATAAACACGTAAAATACTAATGCAGTATTTCACCGATACTTGACTGCATTAAAAAACCTGATAGCATTTATGTTGGCTGCGAGAAGCATCATTGTTGCTATAATGATGATGGCATATTTAGAAAATTTACATGGGATATTGTTGTACACATACTTTCAGCTGATAAGCATTGCCGGAGAGAATTTATGATTCCCCTCCTTGCCTTGGGATAAATATGGTAATATTATTATTGGCAATAACAATTTATATTGCTATGTAAAATGGCTGGAGTATCAATTCAGTCAAGCCAGAAAGCCCGTGGTAGCAGATATGCTGCAGTGTAGCTCCTTCCATGCCAGGAATTTGCAGCTGAATAGGGAAGATAGGTAAAAGAGGATGGGGAAAAGAAGGGAAAGGAGATGCACGTGGTCACACAAGAAGTCAATGAGCACCTAAGAACAAAGGTTTTATGAGCAGAGGTTTTATGAACCATATGCTCACAATCCAACACCTAGGTCACACGGACTTGATGGAAAGGGCACAGCCAGAGCTCGGTGTACGTCGTGTTAGAAAACCAAGGAACAGCCCCCTGCATCCCCCCATTTAATCCTTTCACTGCTTAAAAAGAAGCAAAAGACTAACAATATAATGTCGTGCATGCATTTTATCTCGTATACCTGCCCAGTCTGGCATGCCACAGAGAAATGGGCCCTGCCTCTAAACAAAAGCCAACCTGCTCGTGTGTGAAATTGAGTCTAGTAAATCAATAATGTCCTGAAATTTAAGTTGGTGCAATTTTAAGGTGTATTTACCATTCAAAAGCTGAAACGAAACACCTCATAACAGTGTATAGTCAGAAGACACGTTGCTAATCCCATATGGAAAAGCAGCAGTAATCTGTGTTCCTGCACGCTGATAGCAAAGGAGAAGAAGCCCTGGACAGTGAAGGTTCTTGCAGGCTAAATATGATCACAGTTTTCAGCCATTATGTTTGTAACATAGCCCTAAATGATCTGTCAGATAACAGAGTCCCAAAAGACGCCCCTTTGACTTAGGTAGCTTGCTTGGTTGCTCCACCACGGACATCTTCCAGGTGTCCACCCACCACCAAGTCACTGCAAGGTCAGCGTTCATCTCACTGCGGCAAGGCATCTTCCTAAAGGCAGGGCAGTAGGCAGGTACAGCAAGAAAGCACTTGCCATTAGAGAGAAGCAGCCGTATCCATTACACCTATTTCACAGGGCCGTACGTTTTCCAGGGAACCATTTCACTTCTCGCCTTCTGCCTGAATCCGTTTAGAGGAGGCCCCTAACACAGTGCTTTGGGGCTCTCTTTTGTTCTGCTTTGTCCTCTCTCAGAAGCTCCCATCTGATGAACGAGCTCTGCCTCTTTAATCTCCCCATTTTCACGTCCCATCGGCTGGAAAGGTCAAAGTGACAGGCACGTTTACCAAGGCTCCTTCCTTCAGAAGCCAGGTAATACCTTCACAAGATTGTTTTTGCTTCTCTCAAGAGATATATTCACCAGAGGTTAGTGCACTTTTTTTCTTTGGAGATGATTGCTATCAGCACTGGAAGAGCTTCCCAAGATTGCTAAAAGGAAATGTCATATCACGGTATCTAATTTCCAAAGCGATGGTACAAAACAGCCTCTCCGCATGCGACCCCAGAGCAGCGCTCAGGAGCTCTGCCTCACTTTCCATTGTGGGAAGTTTTGAGTAGTATTACGAATTCAAACATTTGTCAAGGAGTGCTATCTGAATAATTAAGAACAAGATAGAGGTTTGCTGCTTTCAGGATGATTGCAATTGAAGACACATAAATGGCAGTCCGGCTATCGGAAGACGGGCGAGCTTTCCAGGGCGATGGGCACTGTTAATGGCAAGGAGACGTGCAGCCTACATCCTTATCCCCAATGTTGTTTCAGCTGAGCTATACTTCCCACTGAGCATTTATAAAAGATGTATGGAGTCATTTTAGAAGAGCCATACACACAAAGATTGCTTTTCTTGAAGATTAAAGAACAGAAGGACTAAAAGCAGGCTCGGACTTTCATTATAATCAGCCCTCTGCCTTGCAAGAAGTCTCCTGTATGAGAGCCCAGCAGAGCTCAAGGGCACTGAGATTTTCCCCGCTATTTCATGGGGCTTTTCCCCGCTTTTCCAGCCTAATGACAAGTCATCAGTCAGAGTGAAAAACAGCTGTTGCTTTAAAAAAAAAAATCATTTTCAACTTCTCTGAAGTCTTTCCTATAGTTCATTATATTCCTATTACACACATATAAACAAACTATTCTGAAGGAGTGGTAAAAACCAAAGAAGCAGAATCATAAAACTTTACAAGATTTCATTACCCGTACTAGAAACTGATGCTAGTCCCTTGAAAGGCAGCAGGACAACATAAAGTGCCCTGTGTGGGACAGACCTTTAAGAAACTCTACCCTTTTATGAATGCACAAATACGAACCTTGTATCTTTCCCACTGAGTGAACACTAGAAAATATCACAGGCAAGAAACAAAAAATAAAAGCCCTCCGATTTAGGTAAAATCCTGACCACTGCGTCCCCACCCTTGGGACTCACCAAAGGTCTTGTCTTAATTCTGCTCACAGGCAAGCCTACCTAAAAATGCCCCGTCTTAATTTACCAGAAAGAAAGGTTCTTTCTTTGCCTTTTGCAGTAAAAATATGAGCATCCCTCTGCTTATTAACTAACAATAACACCTGACGGTGCCTGACCCTCACAGAGGCGGGTCACCTTAGTTATACTCTCCTTACCTAAAAAGCAAACAGCACAAATACTTTACGCACGAGTATAATATCCCATTAAACTGTATTCTGCAGGGCAGAGGATGTTTTTCAGAGCTCTAGCGTGATGCTGTTGTTGGCTTAAGCTTTTCTACCGTTCCACATTTCTACAAAACCATTAGCGAAACGACCTTCCGAAATTTCCGCCAGCCCGTGCAGGCATTCATGTTTGCAAATGATAGAGATCTCGTGTCTGCGAAGCACGGGATTAATGCCGCCGCCCTGTATCCCTATCATCAAGCTGGCATCCCTGTACTTTCATTACCATTTCCTGGCAACAAAGCGCCGAGGCACTCTCATGAATGCTAACAATCCGTATTCATCCCGCCGGCAGACCTTTCCGGAGAGCCCTGCCGCAATGAATGAGTGGATCAGTGGTATCTGCTCCTGCAATATCAGACTCAAACACAAAATCATTTTTTTTCTGCATGGGGAAAGCACTATTAATGTGATTTTTATCTAAAAATCACTCCTATTTTTCTTTCTAGGCATTTATTTTTTGAGTCATACCATATTATTTCATCCCCAAATAGAACAATCCCACTTCTGTTCATTTTGCGTAGAACGAGCCTGATTTTATCAGGAGGTTTGGCTTTATCAGCTGGACAGTTTGATGGTTGGGAGGTTTTTTTTTCCAGGATCAATGTGTGGTAATGTGACAAATCTAATACTGGGCATATAACAGATCTTTATTTTAAAAAGGAAAATAATTAGCATTTGCATTTTTAAGCAGAGAGATTGTTTCATTAATACCAAGACTAAAAGACAAAGAGCCGCATCATGAGGATGTTAGGCTTTCTCCTGTTTGAGTGAGATTACTCTCGAGCCTTCTTAGCACTAAACTAAGGCAGAAATAACAGGATAAAAGCAGGAAAGGGAGATGCTTTTTGTATCATGGACTGTTGTGAGTGCACAAGCAGAGAGGATTGCTCCCTCCAAGAGCAACTTCTCCTTGATGTTCGAGCAGGCAAGGGGTGAGAAAGGCAATGCGGAAAGAGCGACTCTCAAAATATGTTTTCAAATAAAAAAATATTTAACCTTCTTTTGCCCTTCTCCCCATAGTTAGCTGCTGTTTTGGAGGCTCTGAACCGAACGAAAATAGGGAAGGGAAGGGAAGGGAAGGGAAGGGAAGGGAAGGGAAGGGAAGGGAAGGGAAGGGAAGGGAAGGGAAGGGAAGGGAAGGGAAGGGAAGGGAAGGGAAGGGAAGGGAAGGGAAGGGAAGGGAAGGGAAGGGAAGGGAAGGGAAGGGAAGGGAAGAGAAGGGAAAGATCCTCCCACAGCACTGCGATGCTACCCTGGGGGGCTGCACACTCCTGCATCTCTGCTGTGCTGGGGACTTTGCTGTCCACCAGAAGCTTTTCTCAGCTGCACTTGTCATCTGAAATGGTACCTGCTAGCAAGCATCTTTTTCAGTCTAGAGGAAACCTGGACTGGTTAAAAAAACCCAACCAAATAACCAAAAATACTTCTGCTGAATTAGGATTAGGACAGGTTTTGAAGTATATGGAAAGAGAAAGGAAAAGACTGTTATTTCCTGTTCTTGGTTACCAAGAACTTCCACCAGTATTCTTATACCAGGAGGCTTCTCTCTTTCATTGCCATTATGTTGGTTATATTAGATTGTGCAGGGTATCTGCAGTCCTCTGATGAACACCTCATTTGACTCTCACTCCTTACAACCTCCCTCCCCAGCCCTGGTGAGGCTTTAGTTAATGTTGTGCTGTTTAACAAATGAATGGACCTTTATGCCTTCCCCAAGGGCCTGCTCATGCCGAAATGCTGGCAGCTTCACAGCATGTGGATACAGAGAAGATATATTGCATGGTCTTATCATCGAGAAAAAAAACTGCATTGACAAAGAATCAATACTCAGGTTCGTACTGATGCTGCCAATATTGTTAATGCTTTAATGTCCTAAGGCAAAATTTGTTTGACTTGAAAAAGATTTGAGTGTACCCTGGAACAGTTAATTTTTCCCTCTGGCAGCTGGCTCTGGTTTGAAGTCAGGGCAAAGAAACCTTTTGGATCATTAACATTGCTCTATGACCGTCTGCATAGCAAGTTTTTTCCCCCCCAACGATTGTTTTCTTGGATAAAACTGTCCAGGTAGTGAGAAAGTGAGTAATGTGTTTCAATCACACTTAGCAGATCTAAAGGGTTAGCTGCCCCTTTCTGTAATATACGGCTCCAGCTGTGTTAGCCTAAAATGAGTTTAAGATGGATTCCCTGAAGAAACGGTTCATGGCACATAATCTGGCTGCTGAGCAGTATTTCTTAGGGTGACAGCATCCCCAGCTGACTCGCTCAAAGGCTGTGGCTGTTGAACAAAGTCAGCACGGGGACGTTCCCTGTGTACAAGCAGATGTCCCACAAAAAAAATTAACATTTTCGAAGGACTCACTGAAGAAGGGAAATACAAGCCCTGACACAGGAGCTGTGACACAGTCCATGGCTGTGGTCATTTGTACACGCGTGTGGTCTCAGTACGCAGGGGCAAAGGTGACACCATTACGGCCACGATGGCCTGGGGAAAGTCACACAGGGTGCAGAGACGTGAGCGCTGAGCACCAAGGAACAATATTCAACCTCTCCTCATTGATAGAAGCAGTTAGGCTAAAGGACAGGCTACTCCCTCCCCAGGGTACGGATTTCTCCCTTCAAGTATCGCCTGAAATTGAGAGTTCAAAGTTTGCTGAAGTCCAAAGGGGCAATGACAGTCCCGAGCCACCTTTGCTGCTTAGCTATAAAGAGCAGGCACGGATGCAGCATGATAAAGTCCAAATGCAACCGATTAGCTGACTCTCCCTCAGACATGGTTTGGATGCCGGTTCCTACTCGCAGTCCCCATTTTGAGAAGATTAGAAACAGATTTACCAGAGCTGAGAAGCTTCGGGCTGTCCCTCGCAGGGCTGCTTGCAGATCAGCAGCTGGTGCTTGGATGGAGACTGAGGCAGAGGGAGCCTTTACTGGGAACACCCAAATCCCGTATAGGAGAACGGGATCAGAAATAGGTTTGTACCTTTATTGGAGATTAATAATATCGTATAGGACAGACTATAGAAATTTCCTCTTTCACAGAAAATGCATTTTCAACAACCAAATTTCGATTTCTTGTTACTTGTGAATGGTTACCACTGCTTTATTCCTAACACAGTGTTAGGAAGGACTAAATATTCACAGTGACCAATAGATTAGCGAAAACCTAGACAAAAAAACCCCAAACTCTAAAATATTTTGCAATCAGCAAACAGAAGGAGACTATACCTACTCTACATTGTCTAGCTGAGATTTTATATAATGTGGAAAAGGTAGTATTATATTTGTAACACTTTATTGCAGGGTTGGGAGAGGGGAGTCTAGAAGAAGGCACTGTATTTTAAGGCAATGCTTTAAATGAATGCTTTAGGTGCATCTTCCCTCACAAACTGATATAAGCTGGCTCTGCCCTGCCGGTCCTGCCCCATGCTCTCGGATGGAGGAGAGGTGGGCAGATCACTTTTCTCGGCTGCTTTACAGCTGCACTTCTCCACGCATTCTTAGACGTTTTCAGTACCTACCTGAATCAAGCCGGAGAGGGAAGAGCAGTGAAATGCTGCCATCCAAGTACCCGAGATCACCAGTGGTTTTGCAGAAGTCTGTGCTTTTGTCACCCTGATGTTATTGCTCCACGAGCTAGCTAAATTACTGTTAGAGCAGAAATGTCTCCCCGTGCTGGAAATCACACCTTCGGCAGCAATGTAGACTTACCTTCGGATAGCAACCGCAAGATCACGTTTTCACATTTATCTGAAAAACGACTAACCTCAAAGTAATGAAGTTGTATCGGTTGAATGGGATTCTCCGGGATAAACTATCCTTCACGCAGAATTAAGGAGGCAGAAGGAGGAATATGGGGAGACTTCATAGTTTCTCTGTCTTGCAAGAAAAGAACAAAATACCTTTTTTAATAAAACTTTTCAGTGCTTGAAAATGTTCAAGTGTTTTATCCATATTTTGAAGAACAAAAACCTTTTATAAAAAATGGATATAATTTATAAAAATACTCTTAAACAAAAGTTTTTTTGTTACTACTAGTTTTCTCTTGAAAAATTACGACCAACTGTATGTGAAATAATTGCCTTTCAGGCTGAAAACAGGAAATTTTTATTTGATTTAGGATTTTGACTGCTTAATATTGTATAGCCTTACTTTGTAACCAGAAGCGCGGTGGAAAGGATTGTCTTAATCCACCTGCACACTTAATTTTAAGCCAGCAGATTCATACGTTCATATATCCAAGCACCTGTTCTCATTTCACTCTTTGGAGGTGGGAAATTTATGCATTCGGAGGTGAGATCTCATCTCACAGAGCTGAGATTTATTTTTACACTACTGAAGGCAAGATGGTGTAAATCATAGTTGGAATGGAGTCTTTTAGAAAGCCAACACGTGCAGAGCTGCTCCGCGTGGAATTCTGATGGAGAGGAGATTGAATACGCCTTTGATGTTGCTCTTGACCTCCGCTATTTGTTGCTGTAGGGGTTTTTTTTAAGGGGATGGCACAGGAGAACCCTAACACTTGGAAGGGGCTCTACCACACGGAGGCTAAATGAGAAATAGGCACTGAAAGGCTCTCTGACTCCCAGCACGGCTGCAAACATAAGGCAGCACAACACATGCAGTCTTTTCCACAGCCAGCCAAGCTTTAGGAGCACTAAAAGAATTTATAGCCAGCTCGAGTCTACCAGATAGGGTAAATTTACAGCCAACTCAAGTACCAGAGATGGTATGACTTACCATCAGCTCCCCAGTGTCTGCTGTGACTGAGAACTAAATGATTTAAATCAATAAATGTTTGAAGGAATGAGACAATCAAAATAACTCACGAGCTTTATTAGTATCCATACGGGGAACTGGCAGAGCTTCAACGCAAGCCCAGGCAGAACTTGTTAGAGGGGCTTACTACTGCTGTTTGCCCAAACTGCAGTAATTATTAACCATCAGACTAGTAATAAACAAGCTTATTTATGGCTTCATAGCTTGGTGCTGGCGTGGGTCTTAGCAATTTCAAGGCTGAGCTGGCTTGAGAAAGAAGCGTTTGGAAATCTAAGAGCTTCTTTGTAGGATCTTATTGTTCACGGAGCCCCACACTTGATGCTGATGGCAAGCTGCCAGTAAGCGCTGTGGAAACCCTCAGCTGGGCAGACCTCCCTCCTCAGGTGGGATTGATGTGAGCAACTCTCTGCTCTTGAGGTCCTCCTTCTGGGCAAACCTGCCCTTGAAAACACAGATGGACATGGAGACAGAGACAGGTTTGCCCTTCCATCTGGGACATCCTCTATTCCTTCCCCATCTGGGGAGGGGGTTCCTCAGCTCCACAGTGGTGCCACCAGCTATTTGAGACCACCATGCCCACCCACTGCCCTGGCTTCCAGCCCAGCAACGCTGCTTAAAGCAGGCTGAGCTTCCTGCTCACTTCTGCCACAGTTTATCTGGGCTGTTGCAAACATCACCTCCAGCCTCCTATTTCCCAGCTGCCTGAAGCTCACGGATACATTCCCAGCACCATCTCCACCTTCAGCAGTCCTTCAGGTGCCTGTAGATCGCATCAGGGCCCCTAGCCCATCCCTCCCAGGTGTCCGGCTGCCCCTCTGCCTCCATTTCCCTCTTAACAGACGGTGATGCCTTCTCCAGCTGTTTTACCAAACGCTGTTGGCTTCACGGATCACCCAGGCTTGTTCCTCTAGCAGGTCCTGCTCTGCAGCCAGTTCCTAGTTTCCTAGCTCTGCTCCGGACAGGGGCTTCGTGCCCTGTGAGAGCCCATCCCTCTCGCACCCAGCGCCCCTGCGAGCACGCTGCACAGAGCACTGCTCTGCTGCTTTTCCCGGCTTCGCAGCCAGGACACCCCCGCTGTGCTGGGAACTCGTGCACCGGGGAAACACCGCAAGAGCTGCAGCTAAACCAGGTTTGTGTCGATGTGGGTGAAGATGTTCACAACGGGGAACCGGCAGTTTCTGAGATTTAAAAAGAAAAAGTGATGGAAACAACCAGGCAATTTCATACAACTAAGCAGGTGAGTCTTGATTTCATTACACTGCCATGTTTCACATGGATTAGGACTGAAAAGTATTCAATTTCAAACGCTCAATATAAGTCACACGGCTTACACTACATTAGTATGCCGATTCCAGTAAAACTAAAAAAATAAGCCAGACTGAAAGAGCAAGGGAAGGAATGCAGGTATTCTTGCACAATAATAAATCAAACCAGCGCGCTGCCATTCTTCCCAGCGAAGAGTTCCAGCGTGGGCAGATGGCACTGCCACCAATTAATACTAATAAAAGAATGACCCCAGCACCCTGAACTAATGTGGGGCCACCTGTATGAAATTAAAAGCGCTGCCCACATTTCATCTTTTTCAGTATATTAGCACACCCAAACTAACTGGGAATCATCATAATGAGAAATATAGCAAATGGGAGGAATTCTCTGTTACGGGCAGCGTTTGGCGTACTTGCAATTTCCCATGATCTTCTGCCCCAGGGGACTGAAGTAGCAGTGAAGGTAAGAGACGCAAGCACCAGTGACAGCAACTGGTCGGAGAGGGAAAAGGCCCTCCCATAAAGGACAGGCCAGTCTAGAAGCAGAACACGACCACAGAACAAACCGAACTCAGGGTCTGCTAAGGGTTCGGCATGTTCTCTGGGGCGCAGACCCTTCCTTTCTGGGGTCTGGGGTTTTTTGGGGGGGGCAGGGAGGTGATCTGTTACTGCCTTCCAAAAGCCCTGATGTTAATTGAAACTTTTAGGTGTTAATAGAGCAGTGACAGTTGCTGTCATCTGGTGAGCCCTATATACAATAATAATAAATTATTAATAATAAATGTCAGAGGAATGTGTGGAGCCAATAATGGGCCAAGAATAAATGTCAGAGGAATGTCTGGAGGGTTTTTTTGTTCTAGATCGAGCAGTAATACATTCAAGCATCTTTTTAGAGATTATGAAACAGCCTTATTAAAAGGAACTGCAGTACATTTTTTCCCTTCCGCGTGGTGTTTTTGTTTGCCTCTCTCCCTACCACTGGGTGTTTTATTGTCCCCCAAAGGGGGTCAGCTGGGTCCTCTTCCTGAGCGGTTACAGTTAATTCAGGTGGTTCAAATGATGTTTTTCCCACGCATTTGTCAATGCTCAATTTCTCCTGCCATCACGTTGTCCATTCGCTCTGCTTTGTTAGTTTGAAGAGATCATGTATCCTGAGCCTGCGAACAATAGTCTGTAAATCACGCAGCCTCCTCAGCTCCTTCTGGTAATTTACCCGAGGGGGTGGCAGTCAGTACAACTGCCCAGCAACCGCTGATTTATAAGACACAATTCCTTCTCTTTTGCACCTTCCAATTGAATATAGATCCCTAAGTTGCTCACCCTTCAAAGAACCTTTTCTGTCTTAAAAGCGAGGTTTCATATATGTTGACTTGGCAACCGCTCACAGCACCACTGCCACACGTTTGTACTTGCTAGGGAATTTCCGTATTTCCTGGCATTTTCTTTGTCCGTGTTCCAAGGGTTAGTGACCTGTTGCATTGTCATACTCCTGGTCACAGCAGAACACATCAGTCAAAGGGTAGAACCAAAATACTGAAGACCAATCCAGCCATATCACAAAGCATTCACACTCCTGTTTCTTTCTAGCGGGTGGATTTTGATTACACACGCATGTGAGATGAAAAATATTCCTATACTGATAAATAAGAGTAACTTTACTCATCCCACAGTCTTCATGCAGGAAGATAACTGTGAAAAGCGTGAGGCGTCGTTACGTGTACGTGGACCCAGTCAAAGCTGTGAGGATTGCATGATGTTGTGAAGCTTCCACTATAAGCAGCTCTTGGTTATTGTCCTGTTTTACTTCAGAGAATTGCATTGAATTTAGAAAAGGAAGACGAAGGAAAAAAAAATTGATTTTTATTACAGGTTTCATAACAAACAGCAATAATAATGAAATGCTACGTTTCCTTGACCTCGGGCAAAGGGCAGGAAGGGGGAAGAGCAGTGGCTGCAAAAATATTTTCAAGAACCCCATGCTCTTCGCTTTGTTTCTCCAACGCTGTTCGACAATCTCTGATGAAGCAGCTACCTGGAAAAGTATGTTTCCAGCCCGTTATATTGTCGATGAATTATAATTGCTTACTACGTTGCTACGGGCATTCTTGCTAAGAAAGAAATAATTTTTACAGTACTTTAAGCTTTCAGGGACTTTTAAACAAATGACAGGTTTAGTGAATGTGAGAGCACTGTACTTCTCCGTTTGGGGATTAAGAAAACAAAAGTAATCCAAATAAACCTTGGGGAGGAGGGGGGGGAGCCAACCTGAGGAATGAATGTCACTTCTATTGAACTGGCAGGCAGACTGTGAAATCCCACCAGAGGAGCAGGAAAGACACAGCGTTTCTGCTTTATTGCATTCAAATTCTGCAAGAATAAATCAACTGTGCTTAAAGTGACTCTGAGCAAGTATGAGTGTCGCATACTGCACTGGAAGAATTACAGAAGCCATAAATTCTTCCTTACTTTGTGTCAGGTTGAGTTTTTTTGTGTGTTTGTTTTCTTTAGAGTGTCTTCTCCATGAACAGTTTAAGGCCTTTATTTTAAAAATAATTTATAATATGTCAATATTTTTGATTCTATGAGACAAATTCCTTTAGCTATGTTGATTCAATAACCAGTAGTTTGAATGCTGTTACTAAGTCATGAAGTTACGTGGACTATACTGCTGATCAACGCATAAAATAGCACAGTCGGCCTTTCTGAAAAATAGTGTTTTAATGTATTGTTCAGGCTTGGATTTCAAAGTTATGCTTTATCTTAACAACTACTTCTAAGACAATAAACAAAGAAAAATAAGAAGGACCCTAAAATTTGACCAGAGCTGCTGCCTATCCTCGTTTGAATTTGTGGCACATACGCATTGCATACAGCGTCATACTGGCACACCATTTCCCATACCACACAATGCTATAAACAGCTGAAGAATACACTGTTCTCTTCTACCAGTAAATAACATCTCAATCAACAGGTTTGGGTTTTTTTATTTTACATTCAACTGACTTTAATCCATGTTGTTCTTCATAGGCTTCCTAAATACCAGATTTTCTTTTTACTCAAGCAAACTCTAGAATCTGGAAGCAATGTCGGGTTTTTTTCCTGAAACGTAACTGAAGTAACAACCCTCTCCCTAATATTCCCATCTCTTTACAAAGAGATGACATGCCCAAACACAATTTATAGTTTAAGCAAGAACTATCTTATCGATTATATTTTTCCCCCTAAAGAACTTCCTTATGATATGCAACCAGGTTAAACCTTTGCAATTTAAAATTGTTTCTGAGAAAGACTGCATATTTATTCATAGAAATGAAGGTATGCAGCCTGCAAAATTATTCCAAAAATTCAAAGGCTGCAACCTCAATCTCTGCTGTTTATTTACTCTGAGCTACCACTACCGCAGGGATTTTCAAAGTACCTTCAAGAAATTACATGCTCAGATACTTTGCCTTTTCAATATTGAACTAAAAAACAAATGTTAGCTAATGAATGTCTACAGGCATTTTTAAGTTACTGCTTCTCTTCGTTCTCTGTAAGTTGCTGTATCAGATGTTAGCTGTGAAGACACAAACGCCACAGCTAGCTTTATTATGCATTGGGACAAGGCAGAGAGAAAACCCGGGGCAGGAAATCCCCATTTCGGTCAGTTTCCAGCCTCGCTGATTTCCATGGAGCCCAGACTACGACCCCCTCTCACCCCGGCGCTGATCCGAAGCCAGACCGAGCTCCGCGGGGCGTTTCTGCGGGCTCCAGCAGGCGGCGGAGCGGGCACGACACCTCTCCCGCACGGGCAGGGGCGCCCGGCGGGACCCGCTGAGGCAGCAGGGGCGCCGGGCCCTTAGGCCGCAGCGGGGCTAGGCCTGCCCTACTGGACCGGGAACAAGCAACCCATACCGTTTTCTAACCCACGTTACTTAAAACGACCTGCCTGTGGAATGGCTTTACGACCCGTTTCCCCGTTTATCTCGGTGTGAGCACAGGCCGGCAGCCGCGGCGGGGCCGCAGGCTCCCAACCAACATGGCGCCAGCAGAGCAACCCCTGGAGTGGGGCGGTGGCTGGCACTGCGCAGGCGCCGCTCGGCATCGGCGCTCGGCCCATCGATTGCTGCGGGAGCGGCTCTGCCGCCTGCGCGGCGCGGCGGGGCGGGGCGGGACGCGGCGGCCGCCATCTCGGCGGGACGAGGTGAGGTGAGGAGAGGCGGGCGGCGGCCTGGGGCCCGGGCGGGGAGGAGGGATGGCGGGCTGCCTCGGGGCTGCCTCCCGGGAGCGCCCGTCCCGCCGTCCTTGAGACGCGGGGAGAGTAGGAGCGGGGCGGGCGTGCGGCCTGCGGGAGGGCGGGCAGCCCCCGGGGCCCGTCCCGGCTCCCGCGGCGTGGGGAGCGGCGCAGGCTGCGCTGCCGGGGGCCGGGGTGTTGCCGGCGCTGGCAGCTCTCCTCCCCGGGGGCTCGGGCCGCTGACGGCTGCCGCGTGTGCTCTGCCCGCAGGCAGGTGTGCAGCCGCCCCGAGGATGGACATCAGGCCGAACCACACCATCTACATCAACAACATCAACGACAAGATAAAGAAGGAAGGTATGGGAGTCTGTGACTCGCCGTTAGAAAGCGGAGGTCGTCACGCCGGCCTGGCTTCCGCGCCTGGTCGTACGCTGTGGCGCAGCGCTCGGCACTGTGGCAGGGCCGTGGCTTCGGGGGCTGCCGCGGCTCTCTGAGGTGCCCCACGGGTGGTGGTCGTGGGCCGAGCTCTCAGCGAAGGGCTGCTCGCGATGAAGCGGCAGCTGGAGTCAACAAACGTAGTGCAAAGTTTAAGTTTTCTTGTAAGCCGGGGCCCTCGTTTCTAAGGAAGCTTCTGGTTGCCTCTCTACTCTAGTTCTATAGTTAATCGCATACATTAAGTTTGCTCATCAGTGGATAACTAATGATAGCAGTAAGCAGAATATCCGATGGATGCTGAGAGGCATGTTGGCACACATTTTGGTGGTCAGTAGTCCCCTCTCACTTGAAATGTGGGAGCATCTGTGTGCTCCTCATTTCTTTTGGTGCCATGTAAAAGCGGTGAGCATGGCATGAGCTAACCTGCTTTGCATCATCTCATCAGAGATGCTGCCGTGCAGTTACTGCAGCCCTCTCTAGAGGCAGATCAGAGAGTGGTTTCAGTTGGAAGGGACCTTAAAAGATCATCTGGTTCCAACCGCCCTGCCGTGGGCAGGGACATCTTCCACTAGACCAGGTTGCTCAGAGGCCCATCCAACCTGGCTTCGTGCTGAGGAATTTTAGCTCCTTGCAGTGTGCTAAAAAAAATAATCTCTTGCCCTTATCTGGCTGTGTATTCAGTGTCTGCATAGAACCATCCACTTACTACTTATGCTTTGTTTGTAATCTAAAGTGATCAAGGTAATTTATTTGTTATTGTTTGTGAACTGAGTGCCTGGATCAGGCTAGCACTACTTAAATGTTTCTTCAGGGTGCCTCAGAGAGAGATCTGAAAGTGGAAACATCTTTGCCAAGAAATTATTTATTAGCTTGTCAGGATGGTTCTAGTGAATAAATTTAACTTGGGGCTTTGTTTGTAGCATGTTAAGTGCCCTATAAACTAGTAAGTATCCATTATGAAATTGCATGGTTATAATTTTTAAATGTAGTATTTCAAATTACCTGTGAAGTTTAAAAGCGATTTATCTTTTTCAATACAGTTTTTGAAGCTATTTTTAAGGAAAGTGTTTTGATAAGAAAACTTTTTAAAAAAAAAAATATAGTGCTGTGGTTGGTCAAGAGCAGCTGGAGAAAGTGACAGTGGGCTGGTATTACCAAGTCTTAACAGCAATAAACAAGAGGCAGTGCTCTTATGTTGCTGAAACATTACAAATGTAAGATTTGTGAGTTAGAATAATCATTCAATACAGAGGATTTATTTAGCTTGATTGGATAAGATTAAGGTTTAATTTGGCGTGTAGTCAGGTGATTTTAAATAATGAAAATAAATCCATTGCAATTGTAAGGCACACTGTGAGCATACAAAAATACACTGGGATCCAGAATGTGAAAAAGTATTTCATGTGTGTGAGAGAATTGATTAAACAGTTACAAAATTTCCAAATTAAATTAGCCTTTAAGTAGTTACTATTTTGCCGTGTTCTTGTTTTAAGTCATACCTCTTTACTATTGCGTGTTACAGTATGGATTTTCTGATCAGTCTTTGGCTTTCATACATCATACTTGAATGTGTGAGAGTGTGTGTGTAAATATATGTATGTGAAGAACTGTATATACATATCCTTGTGTAACTTTTACTCTCGTAGAATGGATTGCAGTACAGCTTTTTCACTAGCTGAATACTTGAGGTGTGAAACCAAGTGTTATACCCCAACTTAGAAAAACTGAGCAACTAAACTTGTACTTGTGCAACAGTGTTGACTAAACTCATGTAATGTATCGCTGTTTGAGCTAAAGCTGGCAAAAAACATTGTCCCTGAAGGACAGCAAGCTCTGCAGAAGTGGACATTTGCATGTAGCCTCTTATAATCTATTTTTTCATGTTGTCAACAGAACTGAAGAGGTCCTTGTATGCATTATTCTCACAGTTTGGTCATGTGGTCGACATTGTGGCTTTAAAGACTATGAAGATGAGAGGACAGGCTTTTGTTATATTTAAAGAACTTGGGTCATCTACCAATGCTTTGAGACAGCTACAAGGCTTCCCGTTCTATGGGAAACCCATGGTAAGTTATTCTGGTAGCTTTTTAAAGGAAAAAAAAAAACCTGCCAGGGTACGATACAGTGTTTTGGTACTTGCACCTTGTGAACGAACTATCGCGTGTACTTGTAATTGTACTATTATTCCGTTCTGTCACATCTCGATGTATTTATGCAAGCTAGATGCCAAAGAGACTGTAGTTAAAACCAGGTTGAACTTAGCATTTACGTTTCCTAAGTGGTGGCTTTATGTTTTTCTATGCTGGATTAAAGTTTTTAAGATCTTAAATACTTCCGTTTTACTCATCATGTCTTCTGTTGAACCGACTAAATTCATTCTGTAATGTTATTGAAATTAGGTGCTTTCAGTTAATTTATCTAGAGTAACCTTAATTACTATTATATTTGTAATAAATAGCTAGAATATGATGCTTCCTTTTTGAGGTAACAGTGAGTAGGGTGAAAATCTCTGCAGTTTTACTTTCCAGAAGTCAACAGATGGGACCAGTGATTTATTTTTTAAATCAATGGCCAGTTCTGCTTGTGCATGCATTAGCTCACCAAACCAAATAACTGAATTCCAGTATAACTTCAGTGAAGCAAATACACTGCTGGTTGGTAGAACATCATTTAATAATGTACTTTATAATGTGCAGAATAGCACAACAATTGACACATTGTCGCCTGCTTGGATAATTAGGCATCTCTTAATTCTGTGACTATTTGTGAGGCATAAGGATATATGCAAATGGTCCACTTGACTTCAGTGGTGGATGGATATATTAATACTGGCTTTCAGCTCACAGCTTTGAGCATTAAGGAGAGCACAGGCAGTTGTGTTTCTGAGCCACGAGCTTTTTTCAGTAACACTTTCAAATTCTCTAATGAACTCCTTAACAAGGAATTGTGCAAGTTCAGTTCTGTCATTTACCCTTGAAGAGTTTTGTACTCAGTAAAACTCAATAGGAAGTAAAAAGATTAAGGCTTCATAAGCTTTCAGGTGTACTTCCCTCTTTGAATATTGCCTGCAGCATGCATACTCTATCCAAGCACTAAACAAAAGCATTAAAAAATATATATCTTCACCTGCTGTGTAATTTTGTATCGAGGTAGTCTCTGATAGTAGAAGCGATAGGACTGTGTGCATGTATAATGTTGCACGCCTGTATACTCATAGCTGAATCTGCTCACCTCCCTGACCAGTGCATCAGGCAGCCTTTGTCAGAAAACCAGCACTGTCGTGCTGCTGACACGATTTATGCAGTCCGCTTCGGATTAAGGCAGGTACTTGCCTTTCTATTTAAGATGACTGCATTTTGCTGAACTCAGTTTTCTGCAGAGATTTGAGAAATCACTGTAAAATTTTAAATCCCCTTAAAATGAGGTTAAAAAATCCTCTCAGGTTTTTTAATAAAAGGTAGTACCAATTTTGTCAAATGTCCTTATATTGCTTTGTGCATCTGTTACCTTGACAGATGTTACAAAGATGCTGTTAGATGAATAGAGTTCCGATTTCAATGAGTTACAATTAGTAATTTCCATCCTTCATGGTTTAGAGTTCCGTAGTTGTGCTCAGAATTAATTATGAGGATTAGATACTCTGTAAGCATACCTACAGTTAATAACAATATTTTTAATATAAGAAGTTCCTGCAAAAAATGTCTAAATGCACAGTAGAACACAGTTGTTGAAAGTGGTGCAAAATGTTCAGTATTATTAACTGCAAAACGTACTGATGTTTTTCCTTTTAAAAAGCGTATTCAGTATGCAAAAACAGACTCCGATATCATCTCTAAAATGCGTGGTACTTTTGCCGATAAGGAAAAAAGGAAGGAAAAGAAGAAGGCCAAAACTCTGGAGCAGTCAGCAAATGCAGCAAATAAAAAGGTTATCCAGGTAAGCTGCTTCTCTGTTTAAAAAAGAAAAAACAAACACAAAAGCTATTTTTAAGTTTTGTTTGGGTTTTTTTTATTAGGATTAAGTATTGTCTTTTGGTATTTCTCAATTCCCTAAATTGTGGTCTATTGATACCTAGTGCTCTTGAGTACTCACTAGAAGTTGAAGGAGAGGGGGCTGATTACACAGTCCTTGCTGTTCCTTCCCTCTGCCTCCCCCGCCACTTTCCTATTACCAGATGAAAACAAAGATGTAGGGCAAAGGTCCAATAAACCAAAGTAGAAACTAATCTCTTTTTAAAAAAGAAGAAAAGGAAGGGTATGTGCTTATCTTTAATGCCAGCTTTCAGTGCTCAATGAGCTTTTTCTGTCGGTGTTTTAATGCCCTATTTGCTCTGTAAGCACTGAAGAATGGTAAATGGGAACAAGATCATTGATTTACAGGTAGATGAAAAGGAGTTGGCTTGGAATATATCTTTGCTAAGGGTTGGCCTGGCCTAAACTAACAACATTTGGTAATTTATGTGGTGAAGTATAGCAGAAAACATCAAGGCGCAGAGTTTGAATATTGTGTTATTTAACTACACTTCCTGCTAAGGCACAAATTGGTATCAAGGAGAGATAAGAGTGTTCATAGAAAGCAACGTTTTCTAGGTAGAATATTCAGATTCCTCAGGATTTATTAAAAAATTGATCGTTATATACAAATTTCTTAGGAAGAAATAATTGCTACTAGCTATAATGGTAATAGCTTTAGTTATCCTTGCTAAACTGGAGTCCTCGGTGGAAACACCTATTTTTCTCCTATTAGGTATGTCCTGTCTAGGCCTTCATTTTCAAAACTACTTCCTTCCTGTCTATTAAACCAAATTATATAATGTGGAGAAATAGCGATGTGCAGTATCTGCTGACACAGCCGTCAGTCAGATCAGATACTACTGATGTTTTTTCTTCGATTGCCTGGTTTGGGAGTTCAGCGAAATTCACATGCTTTATGTTTCCTGTTGGGATGTATCTCATAAGCAACAAATGTTCCTTGGATTGTAGCTTAAAAAAACCTTAATGTACTTCTTGAGTTGTACAGAAACATGGTGATATATGCTTATATGAACAGAACACGTTTGTAAAACTACTTTGTATGTATTTACTAGGGAACAACACAAAATTCAGCCAATGCCCCAGGGACTGCAGCACAGAATCAGCAGGTAATGCTTTTTTTTTTTTTGGTGACTAAAAGCACTAATGATTAAAATTATTCTCTTTGAGTAACAGTTTCTTACACATGGAAACTTGAGGATATATTTTACAGCTTCGTTTTTGTTCTTTGAGACATTTATCTAACAGCTAAATCACAGTAAACAAACAAACAAATCCCACTTCTACTGTATCTGGTTGACATGAAATGAAAATCTGCAGTTTCTTATTATTGTACAGAAAACTGCACTATTAACAAATCCTACTTGATTCTTAAATTTGGACTGTGCTTACTATCAGTTGAAGGATTCTTAAGTTTTTTTTCATTGTTAATAAATTCCCTTTAACTTATTTTGTTCTAGTAGCAGAAAAGGAGAAGGAAGAATACACAGGGTGCCAGAATATCTGCCTAAAATCTTCCTTTCAGGAGTCTGGGGGTCTTCTGCTCGCTTTTTCTTTTTGTCTTACAAGTGTCTTATTTTCCAAAGGATTGTGTGGAGATGTAGCAACAACTCCCTACGGTTCACTCATCTTGTCTGCTCAGTGACCTTCTAAATGATTCATGTGTGTTAGAAGTGGAGGTACTAAAGAGCCAGGATTTGCAGGAGGGCAAATACTGCAGAAGAGTATCTTTGCCTGCCCCGCGTCTCCTTCTTGAGTACTGTCACTGAGAATTGCATACATAAGCCACAGGGGAGAAGGTCTTGCTCCCAGCCTGGGTTTTCTTTCAGGTGTTATTTGTAACGAGGCACAATAGTGTATGTCAGTTTGCGTCCAAGCATGACACTGAGTGTCTAGGTATTCGTTTGAACTTCAGAAGTTTATTTTCTAATGGCACTGCCTGGAATATTTCCATCGGCTTAAGGAAATTGTTCTGCTGAGGCATTAACTTACTTGGCGCCATTATTAGGACTTTTGAAGTCGTGGTGTCCAGTTTATTTTTGTAATCTGCTTGATGACTTAGGGAGATTCCAGCCTTTCAGGCCAGTGTCAGCAAACTGACTACTCAGCCTTGTGGCTGGTGGGTGGCGACAAATTCATATTAGCAGGCAAATCTCTTAAAGACTCTAAAGCTTTAAATCTAATGGGGTTTCTAATTAATAGAATAGAGCACTGTAGTAAAAACATCTGGGTTTTGTCGGTTTCAGTTGCCCAAAGATATTCAGTGTTTCGGTACTACTGCAGATGAACAGGGTATTTATTTCGGCCTCCCACTGCTCTTCCAGAAGGCTGTGAGTCGTTCGTAGGTTCTTCTGCTGCCATACAGGTGTCTGGGACAGCACTGCAGCCAGTGCTTGGCCACTTGGGTCCCACCCCAGCAGTGCTGAGAGTGCTGCAGTATCAGCTATTGAGCTGTCAAGCTTAAATATGACATCTAGGGCAATATGGTACTGTGATTTTTGTGGAAATAAGAGCCTCTCCAAATCAATGTGTCCTTGTAACAGAACCAAGGGGCTCTGTCTGCATGTTGCATGAAGGTATACTGAAGTCCAGCTAGCAGTGTTATGAGCAAAACTAAGGATATGTGAGTCTGGGTCCAAATAATCTTGCAGACAGATGCAGAGGAACAGATAGCTGTGTATAATGTTCTCAACTTTGATCTTCTGTTGTTGCAGGTGCCTGATAACCCACCAAACTATATCCTTTTCCTTAATAACTTGCCTGAGGAAACAAATGAGATGATGCTGTCCATGTTATTCAATCAGTAAGTTTTGAGTAGAAAGGACTTCTCCTTTGAATTCTTCTGTTACCTGCTTTTTCTCAGTCAGCAAGCTGACTTTTTAAAAATAAGTTTCTTCTGAAGGTATTTCAGTTCTTTGTCTTACTGCCAAGATTACAGATGTCACTTCTGATGACTTGGTGCAGAAAGCAAATCTGATTTTTTCGTAGCTGGTTTTGATTGTGTAAGTTATCTACTATCAATCTGCACCGGATTTAAGCGGGTGACTGTAATATTAAAGACTTAACAAGAGCAGGAGCAGTTTTAAAAGTAGCTTAAGTTGCTTCCATATGTGCACAAGACTGATTAAATTGCTTCCATGTAATGATTCTTAACTGAGGCATGGTTCTAAGGACTGGACATGTAAAACCCTTCAATTTAAATCTTTCATGAGTGGTAACGATTATACTAGTAGATGCTTATGATAAGGTCTTATGGCTACTGAAGAGAGATGTATTATCAAACTAGGAAGTATTGTCTGACGGTTTCACCTTATTTTAAAGGTTTCCGGGATTCAAAGAAGTACGCTTAGTGCCTGGGCGCCATGACATTGCATTTGTGGAGTTTGAAAATGAGAATCAAGCAGGAGCTGCTCGAGATGCTCTCCAAGGATTCAAGATTACTCCATCTCATGCCATGAAAATCACTTACGCGAAGAAATAACCGGGTGCTCCTATAAAGGACTTCTGTGGATAGTTGTTTTTTTAATACAATGATACTTTGATCAGCTAGCATGTTTGCTGTTCTCTGCAGAAAACTTAAGACTTGTGTAAAACTGCCACAATGGCCAGGACAGACGTAGAATTTCCATGGATCTACTGGATAGTAAACTTTTGTGTTGAAATACTAATTTTTATAAAATAAATGCAGTTTATGCTGTTTTCAAGCCATGTTTTTTTCTCGAATCTGTCTTATTCTTGATCTGTTAGGCTTGCAGGGCTTATTCAGTATATTGGTTTAACTACTTTTAAGGTGACGCTCATTTCTCAGAAGTGAGTGCTGGAAAAATAGCTGTCTTTCCAGAGCAAAAAGCATGAGCGGGAATGCTAAATGTCAGCATATTCAGAGTAAATGCAACACTTAATCTTCAGCCTCATTTTGAAGGGGACAGCTGCTTTGCAGCAAGAATAATTTTGTCACTTAAGAAAAACAACAACTCATTAGTGGTTTTTTTTCCAGGTATGGGTAGAAATTGATTACAGTTTGACAGCACTGTTGTTCAACTTGGTTTTGTCTTCATAATGATGGCTGATAGTAGAAGCAGGTCCACAGAAGAAACATAAAAGTTTATCTGTTGTCTTCTCTTCTGCTCTTTCCAGCCCTGTTACCAGTGATTTTAATAAATGGTTTAGGAAGAGCTTTCTGGCTCTTCACAAAGACAATGCAGATGAGCTTGATGGTGTGGTTTTAGGCAGGTTTTTCCAAAATACATCTCCTAAAGCTTCTGGCTTTGTTGGTTGATGTTGGTTTTTTGGGTTGTTGGTTTTGGGGTTTTTTTTTCCCGTTTGTCAAAAACCTTTGTAGGTCTTGTGTGACAAAGAAATACACTGAATGCAGTGAAGTAATCAGCTGTAGTATTGTGAGTTGTAACTATTCTAAATATTTGGGTGCAAAAATCACTTCAAAAGCTGAAGTGTTTAGTTCAGGCAATGGAAGACCTAGAAGGATATTTTAAGTTAAGAGAATGATGAAGTTTACTTAAAATATGATTATATTTTTGGTGAATCTTGCAGTAGCTGTTCCATGGTGTTGGCTAGGAGGATTGCAATCAGACCCTTGAAGATTAATGTTTGAGAGGAAGCGGTCACACAGCGCTTGTCATGTTGCACTATTCCTCGCTTCTTGGACACTCTGTGAGGCCTCTAACTGCCCTTTCAGACAAAGAAGGGATGGAGTTAACGTGATTTCCTTTAGAAGTAGTTCAGGTAAGTATTGGAGTAGCTGATGTTTAGGCAAGAAACTACAAGGAAGCATGTTTTGCATTGTACCTACATCGCAAGTGTTGAGGTTGTTTCTGTTTCCAAAGTAATTTGGTCAGCAGCGGTGGGAGGAAGGATGCTGGAGGTCCGTAGCCTTTCCTCTATGACCGTGGCGTGGTGTAGTCCCTTCCTGTGCTGTGTGGGCTCGGCTGTAGCTGCAGAGCATCTTTTTCCCCCAGTTTGTGTTCCAAAACAATTGAGATCTGACTTAAAACTGTTCTTTGGACAAAGTGCTGCATCTTCAGGAAAGCATGATTGTTTTTTATAAAATCTTGGTATACTTCTGGGTATATTATATACTGTAGTTCTGGCATCTCCACTCAATTCCTGAGCAAGTGCTATGTTTCAGTCCATCTGTAGCATAAAACTAGCTACATAAAACACCTTTTTTGCAGGAGACCTGAAAAATCTTTCATCTGCTCCCAGAGTACGTTGCAAGATGATGCCCCTTCCAGTGTCGTCTCGATTACTGTCATATCTCCATATATGTATTTTTTTCATTCTGTTTAGTGATATTTCTTTTTTTGTGATTTCACAAGTATTCTAATACTTGCAAGTGAAAATTGTTTCAATGTGCCTGTAAGGGAACAAAAGTGACTATGTTATTCCATCATGAACCTTATGTTTTCCCTTCTGCAGTCATAGTTTTATAGCTATTAATTATGCTGTCCTTGCATCCCACCAGTCTGTGTACAGGAGACTACCGTTGCATACCACTGCTCTTCACCTTTATTCACTTAGAAGGGTTCATGTGGAGCTGTCTGCAAAGGAAGTTCGGCACCACATACAGGAGGTTTGAGGAAGGAGTAATGGGCTGGAAGATGAGAGGGGAATGTGGTGAAGTCAGCTGTAGTAGGAGGGTGATGCTAGAAACGGCAAGATGCTCTTTCTTTAAAAGAGAGGGTGGGATTTTGGATGACAGTTGACAGCGTCCTCTGTTCTGCTTGTTGACCGAAAGCTGGTACAGCCAGCAGCTCTTAAGGCCTCCTCGGGAATCGGGTAGCGCTGGTTCTCTGGGGTGACATTTTGGAAATTCCCAAATTTGCTCTTGGTCACTTAAAAGGACTGATCCAGACCAGCTTTCTGTAGCCTGGCAGCTGTGATGTGAATTGCTTACAGTGCAGTAACTCCCATGGTTGTTCCTTTTGTGCGTGCGTGTGCATCTATTTTAATTAAAATACTCCCTACCAGTCTTGCCTCATGTATGCTAGGACAAGATTTTGGGAAGTCAGATGAATTCTAGATGTCCTCTCCAAGGCGCAAAGAGGACCTTTTAAGTCAGCCTGTGGCACTGTATGTTGTTCAGCATCTTGCATCTGCAAACTCTCAACTTGAGTTCAGCTATGTAAACAAAAGCGAAACGGTCGCCGTCCTGGCGTAACCTGTGTGTTTCGCGCTCGACCGGGTCTCCCTGTGGAAGGGATCTTGCCTGTACAAGTATGGGTGCTTGAACTCTTAGACTTCAAATTTAAATTGCTGACTTGCAAAGCCTTTTTGCTGTGTTTCAACACCCAAATAGTTTTTTTACATTTGTTTACCATGTGTTAGGGTCCTAGTAGCTCCTTTCTGTAGACTGTAACAGGAAAATCTCTGAGGGTTTATGGTCCAGGGAAGATTACATTTGTCAGTGAGCATTTGGGAAAATGAAGGACTTGAGGATTTGGAAGGATGTAATTTCCTTTGCTGCTTACCAGGGTCTGACTTAATTTTCATTCTCAAACTTTGCTTGAGGTAAGATTAAGACTATGGACAACTACAGGAAGGCTTAAAATGTTTAAATAGAGTTGCTGATTGAAATGTTAATGCAGAACGGCTTTGGGAAGGGATTCGGTTTCGTGAGTGGACCCTGAGGTCGTCTTCCCGCCTGCGGCTCCTCTGGTGGGGTGGAATGTCGCTCCGACCCCTTCCCATTGGCCCAGCGTGTTTGTCCAGGTGTCTGCCTCTTCCATAAAAGACGGGGATCGCTGGACCCGGCGTGCATTCGGCAACTGCTGCAGCAAAGAAAAATGACACGACGTGCTTATTTGGTTATTTTACTTTTGTGTCTCGGGTTAATGTGTCCTCTTGTAACTGGAATTTTTATGGACAAGCTTGCCAGCAAGAAGCTGTGTGCTGATGACAACTGTGTCTGTAAGTAATTTTGCTTTAATTTTGAGGACAAAACAGTCTCAAAAATGACTGTGGAGTTTGGATGCAGTAGTGCACGGGAAAACTACTCTGCTTATTTAGTTCTGTTATATTTGCATTGGTTGCCAGCTTTAAAAGCAGAATGGGAGGGTTTATGTGGAATGTCACATGCGGCTTTAATGCAAAAAGGGTTTTGTAAAGGACATTTTTCACTCAAGTGAAAGGTGAGTGTAGAGAGAAGGATTGTAACTTCCACTGTGATGAAATGGCACATTCTTAAGCCGTTACTTTGCTTACTGGAGAATAGAAAAATGAGCAGAACAAATTCTTGAAGACTTTTATTAATTTCAGGATAACCTAATTTTATCTGTAGAAATAGTTTACATGTGTGCATACAAGCACACACACATTAATATTTCTCTCTCTATATATGTATTTAAACTTGTCCACCTAATTCTTTTTTTTTTTCCTAGACACCATTTCCCTTGCCAAAGCAGAAGAGGATTATAATGCTCCAGACTGCAGATTCATTAATATTAAAAAAGGGCAGTTGATTTATGTTTACTCAAAACTAGTGAAAGAAAAAGACTCTGGAGAATTCTGGGCTGGAAGTGTAAGAGGAGATTCTTGTATATGAGCAAACCAGAAGTAGATTAACACGCATTTCTGTCAAGAAATGGATGCTAACGCTGAGCTATTGGGGGTTTTAAAGCAGCAACTTAGTTTTCAAAGTGAATGTTTAAACTTAAAGTGATTGAGGAGTCTTGAGGGGTTTAATGTTTTGTTCTATGAAATATCTTCAATAACTATATGGTAATTATGAACTGAACCATTACAGAAAGGCTCAACAGTTCTTTTCTGTGGCTGTTCGCTGAAACGATGGAGGGGAAAGCTTTTATCACAGTTGGTCATAAAACCCTTAAATTTAAGGGAAGCAGAAATAAATATTAGCTGCATTTATAAAAAAATTCCAGATAAACTATAGGCGGTATTAATTTACTCTAAAAAATGTATGCCTGTATCAGAACTTGTGTTAATGGTTCATTTCGTGTGCCAGCTAATTGGAAATAGGAAATCTAAAGCCAGAGTAAGAAACACTATTAGTAACTGCTTTTGACTAAATTATAAACTAGCTCAAACCAGATGAGGACTGTTTTAAGGTACCTAATTATACATCTCCTTGCTTGAAGGTTTATGGAGAACAGTATGAAGACCATATGGGGACAGTTGGTTATTTCCCTAGCAGTTTAGTCTCAGAACAACATGTCTATCAAGAAGCCAATAAGACTCTTCCTACAACGGTAAGGAATTTGCAAAAGCCCAGCTGGCTACATAATTATACTTGGCTGTGTAATGCTAATTTGCTGTAAAAACAAATCATAATTGTGGCAGTTGATTGTAGCATATCACAGATGCTTAGGGATCCAATCTTTGGGCCTTTATACAGGCAAATAGCCTCAATAAAACCAGAACATACGCTCTGATATTGCAGGCATTACAAATGCTGCGTTAAGGGCTCGATTCTATTAGAGTTCCTATTGATGTGAATAGTATTCCTACAAGGCCACGTAAGTTTTACCCAAACCATTCGTGATACGTTGCAAGAAGCTTTCTTTTTTAGAGTCTGGATATTGTGCTGCGTACTTCAGTAACGTGTACAAGCGCGCTTTCTATTAACTGTATATATAGATGGACACTGTCATACAGAACTTCTGATTTACTGAAAGCACGCTTGCTTTCTCATAACAAAGTTATTGGTACATCAAAAAGCTGAATTAAAAAGCTATTGGAAACACAATAGTGTTCTGTGAGTAAGTAGGCTGTATTTCTGAAAGGGTGATTGCCCCCGATTATGTGCGGTAGTGTCTCATACACCAGACAATTCATAATTTTACTGAAGATCTGAAAAGCTTCACAGAGTCGTGGAAGAGGAGGGTCCTTTCTCAGAGGCTGGTAGGGTTTGGCTTATAATTAATGCATACTAGTAGCTTATTTCTATGCTTAAAACGAATTGAGTGGTAGATTTCCAGTAATTATCTTCATCAATATTGAATATTTAGCTATATGCCGTTTTGAAGAATATGGTAAAATACGATTGGTGTGTCAATCTTGAAATTGTATATGGAGTCTTTAAGCCTAGGTCCAGGTTATTAGATGGGTTTCATTAGCACAGAGGAAATAAATGAAAGGAAGAATTTTGTTTCATGTTAATAGTTGCTAGGATTTGCGTTATAATGTGTCAGACAAGCTTTATTTGAGGAAATGCGTATCTCGGGTAAGTGATTGCTTTTCTTGACACTACATTAGGTTATTCTGAATTTGGCCTAGAAGCATCGCCTCCATTAATTAGTCACAGAACATGAAAGAATGACTAAAATACATTTCTAAGCTCTTTTCTCAACAATATGACAGCCAGTCTGCTGCATGGCAAGCTGAACTGGAAGCAGAGGTAGGTTAAAGTAATGTCTTAGCCTGCAGGCTGACTCGGGGTCCAGAACGAGCTGTTGCCAGGCTGCAATGCAGAACTTTAGCTGGAAAGTCATTTTCTTTCACAAAACTACTGACACAGACTTTCACAGTCGTTTCACCCTTACTTCACATTCTTGCTCTGCAGGAACTTTGCAACGAAAATGAAGGGCGGTACAGATACGTTCTTTTCTTTGTTCTACTGCTCTCAATTGTATGTTGCAAACGTGAGCTTAAGGATCTGACTTTTTCTAAGTTCACATTTAAAACAGTTTACAGCCCATCTTGACCGATCTGTGCATGGGCATGGTGCTTGCTCCAGAAATATCCCTTAAAGGTGCTGTTTTACACAGAGCTAGTGTTGCACGCTACCATAGATGCCTCTAATGCCACCAGCCTGCCATCTGCAAGTCAGAAGCTGGTCTCTTGCTCACAGCTCTGTAACCTTCCCCCACACCGCTGGCAATGTTTTTGCCTTGCTTTCCTGGCCTTGCACCTGCAAAGCCCAATATTGGTGTTATGATGGGTTCTCTTGGGAAGGGGTTGCCATTTATATTAGGGGACCTGACGATGCCCAAAGCTTAACGGATAATCAGCATGGGGCACCTGCCCCTGATCACAACACTGGGTGACACACACAAGTGGCTTTGCATGGAGCAACAACTGATAGGGAACTCGATGGGGAAAAGTTTTAGGGGGGGGCACCTGCTGCACTGGAGAGAAGCCTGAAGGAGGACATCAGTCTGGGGGCCTCTGTGTCTCTGACCCTCCTTTTACTTTTATTCCCCCCCCCCAAAAAGTAACTTTCACTGTTGGAGTCAATGTATGCCATTAGCTACAGACCCTGCTACTAAAGGTTTCTGCCTGTGAACTTCTCGCGGCATCCTTTTGTGCAGCACTGGGTTGGTTGCTGTTTGAGCAATAAATCTCAGGAGATATTTTTTCCCTCCCAGCGCTGCTACTTCTGAACCATTGAATCACACTGAATACAATAGACTCAACACAATAGACTGTGTACTACAAAGCGGTGTTGGATTGCCTGCCTTCCCTCGATCACTTAAAATTGGCCATTTGCTGGCTAAGATGAGAGTACTTTCATTACCAGTAAGCATCTGCTCTGAAACAGCTCCCCATCTTCTGCTTCCAGTGGACAGCTATATGTGATACGCTGGTCTAATGTAAACATCGTACAGTTTGAGCACCACGGTGTGATAATTCCCTGCAGCAGAATCGAGATCTACATAGCCGTATAAGATAATAGCAGAAGTTAGATGAAAGCAATATGCTGTGGAAGTCTATCCCACGCTGGAAGTTTTCAAGCAAAATACTGGCATTGATTTTCTAGTCACATTTCTCCGTAGCAAGTGTATCGCATAGGCTCAGCCTGTTTAAGGCATCCTTTTCATCTGTGATTAGGAACCATTTAAGGATAAAGGGTTACATATGACTAATAAATCCAGGTATGGATGTGGGAATACAAAACAAAAAAGGGAGATAAAGGAATCATTTAAAATGAAGTGAAAAGGTGGTATTGCCTAATTCACTTCAAAAATTTATGGCAGGAACAAATCATCCCAGCTATGCAAAAGGAGTCAAAAGACAAAAGACCTTTTTGCTTTCCAGAATACTTTGAATATATTATAGTGTATTCTGTGTTTGCATCTGCTCATGTACCTTTGCGGGGTGATAAAGGAACGTTAATCCTTCAGTAATCTCAAAACATCTCTCCTTTTAACTCTCTTTTTCAGGACATTGATTTCTTCTGTGAATAGCGCTGAAAGCAGCCAGGTAATCTCTTGGCTGCTACCAGGGAAAGCTGACAGGAGGAAACCTGGACGCCCTCCCTGGGCACACAGCCCTTCCTCTAATAGATGTTTGTGAAACAAGTAATCCTTCTTCAAAACAAGAAAGTTTCATTTAAAGGGAGTGGTTTGGAATGGGGAAATAGCCCCACACAGGATTTGTTCTTTAGAAATTTTTTACCTGCATATACTTCATTGCTTGTTAATAAAGCTAATAGCCTTTGCATTGCTGTAAATCTGTGTGGTATAAATAAGCTATGTATGGGATTAGATGTGCGATCTTGACCTGCATTTTCCTGCCATAACCTTACACCGTGTATTAGATATTAAAAATGCCTTCCTTGGGTGAGCCATCTGTGACTTGCTGGAATTAAATCATTTTTGTTGCAAGGGCTATCCAACAACTGAGACATCACCAGCAGCTAAATACGGGCTTCAGCAGCGTGTCGAGAAGAGCATCTCGCCCGTCGCCTGTGCTGGTGCGGGGCACGTTGAAGGTAAAGCGTGGCTCCGAGCCGTGGGCCGGAGCAGGAGGATGGGGTAGGGCTGGGGATGGCGCCCGGCCGGGGGGAGCACCGTGCCCTCCTGCTCCCCGAAGTGCTGGTACAGACGATGTTTAGCCTCTGCTAAATGTCCAAAGTACGAGAACTGGAGGTGGTATCCTGCTGATCCCTCCCTGGCTCGAACAGGCGTACTGGGATGCCTGCTATGGCCTGGAGAGCCTCGCTCATGGAATCGGGTGAGGAAGTAGAAAACGTGTGTAATTTTTTACGAACAAGCACGTTTCTGAAGCTACAGAACAGAGGTGGGTACTCTGCCTCGGAAACTAAACCTAAATGCGGTTCTGAGTGCCCTCTTGTGGCGGCCCGACAGCGGGCGGAGCCGCGTCTCCCCTCAGAGCGCGCCCCGCGCCTCAGCCGGCGGAGAACCTTCCCAAAGGGCGGGAGCGGGAGCGGGCCCGGGCGGGGGAGAGGCCGCCTGAGGCGCCATGGCGGCCGGGGCGGCCTCCGCTGCTTCCACCCGGGACGGCGGGACACGGAGGGATCCGCTGGGCCAAGCCTCCTGCCCCCCAGGGCGGGAGGTTGGGTCACTCAATGTTAAACATGCCCGTGGCTGAAAGTGGTGGTGGTCTGCTTCCATGCTGTCAGTTCGGCCTCAAAAACTGAGTTCTTTAGGTAAAATTGCATGGGTTTGGGGAGGTTGAATGACAAAACATTTTAGGACCAGCAGCAATTGCATTTGTCAAAGACCTCTGGCAGGGTTGTCTGTCAGCAAACAGTTACTTTTTTAACCAAGAAAGCATAGTTTTTTAGGTGGGTGGTTCCCACTCAGCACAGCTTTCCAACATGTTTGCAGTTGCATGCATTCATTTTAGATAGGCTCGATGGAAACGCATCCCATACCTGGTCACACCTTAGGAGCTGCGGGTACCAGAAGAGTACACATAGCAGCAGGTGTTTGTAAACAACACAAAAAACACATTCAGTTGCGCTGTGGATATCATGAATGAAAATTGTGAGGTAAGGTTTAGCACTTGCTGTTGGAAAATAGGAGTTTTTCCTCAAATCATCATCTCAGATGATTGCTTGCAATTATTAATGTACCCAGTTCTACATGGATGTGTAAGAGGCAGATGTAAAAAGCTTTATATACGTTTTTCCACAAAGATACTGTCCTTTCCTCATCATTTACAGTGCAGGAGCTCCAGGCCAGGAGAACTGGACTTTCTGTGGTATAAAATGAGACCAGCGTTTTTAGTCCTTGAGATTGCACTTAATCCTTAACCCATGTCCTTGTAAAGATAAGCTTGCAGACATAACTACTTTCAGCTCCTGTTTGCTCCTTAACTAGCTTGTATGAGCTATGGATACTTTAGGGTAGTAAAACAACAACTGAGAGGAGAATACTTCCAGTGCAGGATGCATACAACGGAGTAGGTATACATGTATTGTCCTTTTTGAGCTTGCACAAAGGGCAACATTTGGAGTGTCGGTGAAAAACAGCCTGCTATGACTTCTTTGGCAGCTACAGCAAGTCTGGGGCCATCGTGGCAGAATGTGGGCAGCATGTATTTATTTCTCTTTGCCTTTTCCCTGGCTGCCATCAGAGGCCCTGTTCTGTGGTGCTCTCTTCTGTGCAGAAAATAACAGCAGGCTTTCAAGAGGCATCAAAGTCTGTCTTTGCTACTTGCAAATCTAATTCTGAGGAAAGTAAGATAAGGGTTCACTTTGTGGTATTCATAAAGCATATGGCTGTGAAGAAGCATTGTACTGGCAAAGCTACTTGTCTACTGAATTCAGTCTCTAATGTGCAACTGTTGGACGGTTTCCAATCTAATGAAGCTTTATAGCACCTTTCGTCTGCACAATGTCATAGGTACTTGTTTTATACATCCACATTGTGTAAAACTGTCATCTCACAAGCACTGGTGACCTATGCTACAATCTGAACTCTGGTATGGTAGACTAGATAAATTTATAGCTTCATTATGTGACTTATTGGCAGGATCCTTTTTTCAGTTGTCCAAAGGAGAATTGTGACTTCATTCGTTAGTCACCAGGGATGTGATACAATGAATGCAGCAATTCCTGATCTTTGTGAGCATTGCCTGTCTGAGGGCAATGCCTTCACTGCTACACCGAGAAGGCACGTTGGGTAGATTCACTTTGCAAGGGATGGTGTGTGCGGTCAGAAGCGTGGAGATGTTGCAGTCTGGCATCGTCTTCTCATTCTAGAGAAGATGCACAATATGCCTCAATTGTCATTCATTCACTTGAATCAAATCAGTGCTTGGTTTTATTTTCAGTATGCCAATTTTCATTATTTTATCAGAAATTTCACAATGTCTGATTAATTTAAAATTCCCATTGCCAAGGCCTGATTATTACAAGAGAAAACAAGAGCATCACCTGTTTTCAGAGGAAAGTCTAAGTTTCTACCCTTAACAAATGTAGGGGAGCGTGACAACCTTAATCTTAACAGCACTAGCACCAAAGGTAAACAAAATGATCCTAGACTTGTACGAGGAAATCTGGGGCAAGCGGGGAAGGGAGAAATGGCAGGGGAGCATGGGATGTCTGTAGAGAACTTGTGAGTGCTTGCAGTTGGCAGCACTATTAATGTGAAGTCGACAGTTAAAGATCGATAGTTTTGACACTGAACACAGATCTGCTTTCTGCATTTCGCATTCTTAGGTGAAGCTCGTTTCAGAGCAACACAGCTTGCCGTTCAAACCCCTAAGTGTTCATGCTGCAGCGTACCTGGCTGAAATAAACAGGAACTGACTTTCAGGAGAAGGAGAGGAGAATCAATATTATGCTAGCAGGCAGTGGAGGATGCTTTTGATTTTCTAGTTTCTTTCTTTTTCCCCTACAGTGATTATTGTCCTTGCCGTTTCTTCCCGCTGCAATGGGATTTGATCCTTTGTTTGCCGGCGGGAGCAGCGTTGTTCGGTGAGCGCAGGGTGACATCCAGCGGTGGCTTCTGCCTGGCTGTGGGGAGGACTCGGCTGGTTAGAGGCATCGGAGGGACACCCCAGCCAGGAGGGCCCTCGGGGGGCTCCTGCCCAAAGCAGGGGCACACTGAATCCACATGAGAGTGCTCACGGATTTGCCCAGTCTTGAAAACCTCCAAGGACTCTGGGTCTCGTTCCTTAATTGTTCTCACAGTGAAAATTACATTCTTTATCTAAAACCTGTTTTTTTCAATTAATATCCATTGTCCCTTTTCCTCCACAGAACAACTCAATAAAGAGCCCAGATCCATCTTCTCAATAAACCCCTTGTAGTTTCTGGGGGGCTGCTTTTGTGTCCCCCTGAAGCTGTTTCTTCCCCAGGCTGAACAAGTCCAGCTCCCACAGCTTCTCCTCTCAGGGCTGGTGGCCCCCTGCCCATCTCACTGCCTCTCCGCAGAACGCGCTCAAATTGCACAGCAACAGGCCAGGTTTCTGATTTGCCTTGTTGGTAACAAAAAGGATGATCGAGTTTATGAAGGATTCACACATGCTTATCTGATTCTTCCTTGTGATGGCTCTAACATTTTACACTGGAGATTTTTTCCTAATTACATACACTGCTGTAAGCATCTTGTTATCTGTTCTACTAACAATAAACATGCCTCAGGGCTTATGAAAGATGACAAGGAGTTCACTCAGGGCTTTCCTGCAATGTGTTTCTTCCACAGAAAACGTGTTCTTGCCACCACAACTTTGTCATGCCAATGCACTCTGACAACGAGAGGGCTGTGTGTTCCTGAAGCGTGCTGGCCCTGTGGCGAAGAGGCAGTGCATCAGGTGCCGGTACCCAGAGTGGGGTGGTGTTAGCAGCGCATCGGACAACTCCGTACAACAAACTTCAGCGACAGGAAACAACAGGCAGATGGTAGGTGCTGAATTCCTTTCCACACACAGGTTGCAGCATGAAGGCTTTGGAGGAGGGGAAACAACATCCCCAGCTGCCCTGGTGTGGGGCTAATGAAGGGCTAATTGCAGCCCTGACTGGGATCAAGGTGGGGGGGGGCGGGTGGGGGGTGGGGATGAGCAACAGCTGCTATAAAAATCACCACCTCGGCAGGGTGAGGGGGAAGTTGGGTGCTGCAAAGGCAGATTGAGGGAGGAGGCCAGGCTGGCAAGTAGGGCAGATGCAAGAGAGGGTGAGAAGTGGTGACCTCTCACCTAAAAGGTGATGGCCTGTGCTCTCCTAGTCTCTGTCACCTGGAATACTTTATTTGAGCTGGCTGTTGCAATAAGAAGATAACTTTCTGATATGAATCTGAAACCTCTCATGACCTTGAGATTTAGGAACCTTTGGTATGGAGTAGCCAGGTAAGGAAAAGAATAACTTAGGAATATTATTGCTAACCTTGGGGCCTGAGTTGATTCTTAAAATAGTGCTTGCTATTAAACTATTCCTGATTTATGCTTATTTACTGGAAATACTTGATTTAAGCTGAAAGATAGTTTGTCTTTCTTTCCTTTTCTCTGGCAAAGGAGAGATGCTTTATCTTCCATTGGCTGACACTGACCTGTCTGCAGGGTTTTCTTCCTTACAGCTTCCCACCCCTGCTTGGTTTTCTTGAACTGGTGCGGTATGGCTGTGTCACCAGCCCTCAGAGGTGACTGATGGGTTTGTGGGACAAAATGGCTTTCAGGTTGAGAAATGGCTGTTTTTTCAGGGGTGGGTGGAAAATACCTACTTTGGGATGGATGAATAGTGTTATGTCAATGCAAATTACAAGGAACCAGTGTGAGGCTGATTGTTCTTCCTGCTCGGACTGAAATTACGCTGCCAGCCCATGAAAAACAAGAGCTAAAAATATATGGTATTAGGTAAAACTGCGTGAGTATTTAGTAAATAGCATTGAATATATACACATAACACTTGAGTTTCTCAGCATTGCTTAAACAAAGGTGTGAATGTCTCTGAACAGTGTAAAATGCAAAAGAACACTTAGTCTTGAACAAGTACACAAACTGTAAAGCTTGCCTTACATGATAGTGTGGTGAGAATGCAGCTTTAAGACAGCTCTCCCGTCTGTATTGTAATGCTTGTGTTCATATATGCTATAGCAAAGCACTGCTTATGGTCAGGCCCTCACATAGTGGCAGTAATGTTAAGATTTGTTAGAAGGTTTCACCAAAGACTTTCTTTTTTTTTTCAGACGGGGGTGGGATTCCCATAAAAGGAGACTGTGCTCCACTACTGTATTTTTGCCATAGGAGTATATAAAATTGCTTAAGGGGTGGACTAAGTTTGAGGGTGTAGTACTCAGCTCTACTCAGATTTTTTTCCTCCCATATGGTATACCCTTTGAACAGCAGTGTGGAAGAGAAGAGCTGCTAGTCCATATGCTAGCGGCTGTGTTGGAGTATAGCCCACATCGGTCAGTATTCTGTTATGAGCCTACCAGTTTCAGTGATGTCTTGTTGGCTGAAGGTTGCTCAAGTCCCAGGCAGATTTTCTGGAACCCAAAGGTGGAGAAATCCCTCTCCATGCATAATAACCCGGGGGCTGGATACTCAGCTGTGATACAGGGAAATCCTGTTTCTAATTTCTGGTGGTTGAAATTCTGACTAACTGCATCCTACCTGTCCTCATCTCTGAAGGTTACTGGGGCAGTTATTGGTGACAGAAGGGGATGGTTCCCAGTTCTGGCGCAGAATAGAAAAATGCCTCAGTAAGAAAGTTTCACAGGAGAAAAACTCCTACTTTCTTCTGAGTTCTAGTGGATTTTGAAAGCCTTTGTGTCAAGTGAAATGTGTGTTAGCTATTCCAATGAATGCCTTCTTGTGGTGGTGTAACTGCCAATGCACTGTTGTTTACTCCTCTTTTTGGAAACAGTGACACAGCTTTGTGTAAACTAAGTGCAGCTAGCTTGATGCCTGGGTTCTTTAGGCAGTCTCCAGCCATTTGAGCTACAAAGGGTAAAATTGCTAGCACTGGTCTGATGGAGACTCAGGCTAATTTAATGTGCTGTACAGCACGTATTGATCATGATGCCAGCCAAAGCATTCAGCTTCCTTGTATCTTCTTTGATATGCAAATGGCTCTCTGCAATATTCCACACGCTGTGCCTTGAAATGTCTAGGAGATGTAATAGAGAAATGATAAGCTGTCTTCTCTAAGGATATCTGTAAATATCCTCATCATTTTATATTGCCCCTTAAAAATAATAATTGCCAGTGATTCAAAAGGCAAAGCAGCTCTGAGAAGAGGGACAAAGTAATAATTCCTGGGGAAAGTTGAGAATAAAGGGCTGCAGCAGTATGTGAAGTAATAGGAAAAGCAGAAGATGCAAAGTCACTATGAGGTCTTCAATGTGTCATCCGACTATACTGTATAATGGAGAACTGTAGAGAGTTGGCAAAACTTCTTCATTTGAGCTGTAGCTCGTTCTCAAGACTGTGCAAGCCTTGGTTAAGCGAGGTTAAGAATGCCTGGAGGAGCAGACCTTACCCAAGTAGCTGAGACCTGTAATTGTTTTCCAGTTCTGCTATAGACCTGTTTCTTGTGTCTTTTGCTGTATAGTTAATCTGGCCTCTTATTGTCATGTTGCCCTTTCCCCTTGGCATATAACTCATCTTGCTAGAGAGGCTAAGCAATGCCTGGAGGAGCAGACCTTACCCAAGTAGCTGAGATCTGTAGTTGTTTTCCAGTTTTGCTACAGGTCTGTTTCTCATGTCTTTTGCTGTGTAGTTAATCTGGCCTCTCATTGTTATGTTGCCCTTTCCCCTTGGTATATAACTCATCTTGCTAGAATTAGTATTTTAGCCTGGGTTTTGTGGGAGGAGACAGTCAATGTTAGAACCTGGGCTCAGTTTTCAAGGGGCATGGGACATTTCGTTGCAAAGACATGATAGTAAACGTTTGAAATAATTCAGTTATGAGGGGTACTTTATCTACCATGGTCAGGGGCTGAGAAAAGATCTCTGTGAGACCACTGCTGCAACTCAAAGCAAGAACAGCATTGTGAATGTAGGAGTGTACTAACAGGTAAAGTCTCCTGGCTCAAATGATGCCAATGGGGGTGAAAGAACTGTGGACTGAAAGGAAGCAGTGGGGGACTGGGTAGAGGACTGGGGCAAAGAGATGCCTGGAACCTCAAAAGAGCTGAGAGGCAGACCTGACATGGGAGATGGCCCAAGCAGGGGGAACAAGGCACCAGCGTTGCAGCTTGTGATTCAAGAATGCAGCCATCCTGTGTTAGATGACAGATTCATCCCTGCATTCCCTGGACCAGAAGTGATGTCTTTGTGTTTAGTAACTCTGGATGGATTCTACTTTCACAAGTTTGCTTGTTTGCTTTGTGAAGCTCATCCCAGTCACCATAGCTTAATCTACTTGGCATACCTGCCCTGTTCCACTTTCTGTGTTGCAAGGATACTCAGCATGCACCAAGCTTAGTTACATCTACACAGTGCAAAATCATGTTGTTCCAAGCTATGGATGTGGCCCTTGAAAGCTGCTTGGCCATGTGAGTGTGACATTGTACCTGCTGTAAATTAGCCTCATCTTTCAACTCAATAAATAGCTTCTGCAGTGCACCACAGTGGTATAACTATAATGCTCGCAGATTGTTTTTAGCTAGCTCAAGGCTCTCCTCCTTATGCTGCTTTTTGCACTGTGGACAGACTTGTGGATCTTGCTGTTAACTTGGAAGAAAAGGTCAGAGTGTCGTGGCCCAAGTGCCATGCTTTTCAACAGGAAAAGCTGCATGTACAGAAAAAGCCTTATGTCATTAAACCTGATCAATAGAGGGAAGACAGCAAAATCTCTGTCCCTAAGGCATTACCACCACCTCCTTCCCTGGGGGAGACATGGTTTTCTGCCAGAAGTAGTTCAATATGCTTTCACTAGCTTGTGGTTTGTTTGTACTGTAGAATTGTAAGCAGATGCTACATGTTCTTAAGGGTTTGAACTGCCACCTTTTGTTCCAGTTACAGAGCTCTGTTCAAAACACTGTGCTTTTTTTTTCTTTTGTTTTAAGGGTGAGAGGAAAGTGCAGAAGGACGTACCTATTCAAGGATACGTGGAACAGCCATGGCAGAAAATTAATAATTCTCTGGTTCAGGCTGTTAAGGTGGGTCATCCTTTGCTATTTGCAGTATAAGTGTATGTAAAGTGTATTTTGTGAAGTCATAATATGCTGCTGAGCAAAATCTTCTGTTTAGCTTGTGTTTTCATTTGTGTGGGTTAGACACACTTGGGCACTAGGAAAATGTTTTGTTTGGAAGCTCTTACGATTTCTGAGTAAGTGTTAGTGTGTGGTGATGGTTCCTGGAGTTGCCCCAAATTGCCTGAATCTGACCAGTGAACATATAGTCTTGCAGGTCAGCTCTGGCGCTTTCTCAGAATAGTGATGTTGCACTAGTACCTAGCTAGCAGAGTTTATGGAGAGGAAAAAAGTGTAGTAGAAAAATGCTTATTTTGACTCTTTCTGCAAGCACATATTCTGATAATTTCCTACCCTCTACCTGTCAACTAAATACTCCTGTAACTGTTTGTTGCACAATGAGTGGTGGATGTGCTTCTTTAAGTGTTCCTCATGCTGTGAATTCTGCAGCTCTGCTCTGTTCTGCCTTGAGGTGATTGTGGCACTTTGGCTCTAGCTGTGCTGAAACTTAAATCTGGCAGTAGCAAGGCCCCTGACTGCAGGGTGCAGGCAGTGGCTTTCTCATTCTGTTCAAATTGGTAGCTGCTGATAGCTGGCGTGATTGGGAAGATTGGCAGCTTTTAAAGCATTTCTCTTTGTGGGAGGCACAGTGCAGCATGGATTAGATGTCTCCATGATGTAATGGAGCTCATTGCTCTGGTTTTCAGTTGGTGTTGCAACACAACTTAATACATGACACCATGGTCATCTCAGTGTGACCATCGTGAGGTTCCCACTCATAAGCCAGCCTTGTTTGTTTCTTCATCCACTTGCAGACACAACCTGGTCTGTTTTCTCTGAAATTATGAAGTCAGCTTCTTTGATATCCGCCCCCCTCCTTTTCAGGTAACTTTTTTTTATAAACAAGATGAAGCTACTTGCAGCCATCCATTCCTATTGATAGCCTAGGGAACAAACATGCAGAAAATCATCACCTGCTGGTTTTGGCACAGCCTTCTGGGGGGTGGGAATCGCACCTTGCATCCACTCCTACACTGGGGTTGCCATGATGCACTTGGAACAAACAACTATTCGTATTCTGTCTCTACTAGAAAAAACCATTAAGATTCAACCACTAGCATGAATGATGGTAACCCTAAATAGTTGTGCTATCTTGTGCTTTGAAGACTTTGGATTTGTACCCCTCTTATCATATTTGACACCACTGTCAAATTCCTTCTGCAATAATGTTAAAAAAAGTGATGTGAGTCCCCAATTGTTCTAGTGTTTAAGAACATCTTGAATATTCTCTGTGATCTATAGGCAAAGAGAGGCTATTGGCCTCTTGTCATATCCCACAGCAGTTTCTTCACTGAAGCACTATTGAGATCCACAGAACCATCCTCAGTCCCCTTACCACGCAAAGATCTGGTTTTCTTCAAGGTATAGCTTGTTCCGCACATACCAGGAACACTTTCCCTACCAACCCCTTCTTTGTCAGCATGGGTGTCACTGGCATCCCACAGGAGTACACACTGCAGAACCTACAGAAATACAATCAGCCATGTTTTCTAACCCCAAATGTATCCTCAAATAGATTTGTTTTAACCTTTCTACTGCTGGCACTTTCTCCAAACTACAAGTGCCAAGATGGACATGTACATAAGCTGACCTCTTACATTTTTCTCATAAACGACTGCAGGGAAGATATTTTAAATGACTGTACTACCAAACAGAAAACTAAATGCCTTTGCAGAGCTGGCTGCAAGCCCAAATGTTAGCAAGGTTTGACAGGTAGTGTCAGCCACCCCCTCTAATTTTTGAGGAGAATGCTTTTGTTTTAATCCTGCCAGGCACCTTTTTTAATAAATTGCTCCTTCTCTTGTTTCTGATCTTAACTGATGAAGGAGGAACAACTGTTTGAAGGTAAAAGCTATTAATCCTTCAAGAGGAAAAAAGTCTGCTTCATCCATTTTGAAATGGCTCTGTTTTCTATGTATCAGCCAGTATGGCTGAACCAGAGGAGTTTGGACAATCAGCTCTGAGAGAGAGAAAGGCGTGGAATAGGTTGTTCTCCTGTGTGGAGGCATGGGTTACTCATGCTCCTCTTACTGAGACTGCACTGTGAACTGCTAATCCAGTCCTTCAGAGACTAAGCCTTAGAGTAGCCTTAGTCTCTTCTTGTAGAGTACAGGATGTGCCTATTGGGCAGCTGTTCCTCATCTCCTTTGAGGACAAGGGGTAGAGACCTGATCCTGTACAAACCTCCTGCTCAGTCTCTCAGTTACCACAAAAGGTTGTGAGTAATACACAATTAGGAGAAGACTTTTTGGTTGCTGGTGACTAAAATGGGTTGTTTTGGAAGCTTCAGTTTCGAGGGAAACTCAATCCAGGAATATATTGTTAAATTTTTTTTATGATCTGTTCTGTGACACATGCTGCCACCACTATCCACCTGTGAACTGTGAACCTGTGACTTCTTCAAGGCATAGAACTGGGCTGTTAGATCAATGATTAAGTTCTGTTTTGCACATCTAGTGTTATTGTCCTCCTCGTGCTGGAGAGTCACAAAATTTATTAAACTGACTGTTTCTCTGAATTGTATGTGATGTGAAGTGCCTTAAAGATGCATTTTGTGGGATCTGTTTGTGTTTTTTTTTTTTTTTAATTCTGTGGCTCTTAATGTAGCAGTTGATGAATTTCTGCCTTGCACTGCTGCTGTAGGTGGCTGGAGAGGCTGTTACAGTAAAACTTGTGTAAGCCTGCTTTTCTTTGAGTACCTGAATGTAGGAATGTTCTGGGTTTCCCACTGTCACAAGCTACCTAGCTAAAAAGATAATGCTTCATTTTGCTCAGATAAAGGTAAGATGTCTCAGCCATGCTGCCTGCACTCTACCCTCTACAGAGTAAGACTGTAACAACTTTAGAAATCACATTTGGATATCAGATCAGCTCTAATTAGAGTAGCTGGATTTAGTACTTGCCTTGCACTCTAGGTGTCCTTGCTGTTAAAGTTTAGAGGTTTAAGTATCTTCCCTGGTGCAAATGAAGGTCTGAGCCTTGTAGACTTACTGCAGGTGATAGTGCAGTAACTATCATCTTAGTTTCAGTTAACTGACTCAAATACTTTTGGAAAATGCTGAAAGCACACTGGTTTTGTTTTGTAAATCCAAGTGACATTTTATTGACTGAGTTGCACTGTTGAGGTGCTCTCATTTTAAATTCTTCAGGAGCCACAATTGATTATGTGAACTTTTGAAACTACAGGTTATGAATTTGAGTAAGTATGGCCCAAGCAAGGGGAAAGAGTTTGTGCCACAACTGGTGGTTCACTTGGTTTGTTGACTCATAGATTCCTGATTGCAAAGACTGGGAATCTGCAAATACAAGGCAACTGGTCACATTTGGTCTTTCTGTGTATTAGACAAGGCCAGACCCACCACATGTGAATGTTATCTCTGTTTTCATCATTCTTGCCATTGGTCTGACATTCCTGTTTCAAAGATCTGTCGAAGGCTGGCAATGTTAAGGGTAACTGCAGGTGTCCCAGGAGATGTGGTGGCAAGGCCTGCAGCAGCATCACAGAGCTGTGTTGGTAATCTGAATCTCACTGATTTGTTGATATATGCAGCTTAAAATCTCTTCCTGGAGGCTTCCCCATAACTTGCTTCCCGCTAGGCTTATATAGTTCCTAGGTTCAGTAGAATCTTATGGAGCTGAAGAGACAATTTTCTCTGAGAAATCAGAAGTGGCTGTTGCTGAAGCCTTTTGAGACAATGGAACAGCCTTCTGTTTGAGCTGGTATTTGAGAACAGAGACAAGATTTCTTTGGACACAACACTCTACTAGCAAAGTGGTTTTGTTTGGGTTTTTTTTTTTTACCCTTACAGTAGGCAGGCTGCTGAAGATTCATAGTTAATTTGCTTTAACCTGTAGGTGCTCAAGAAAGGCACTTTGCAGGCTGTTGTAATGTTAATGGATCCATAATTCATAGCATCTGATGCACTATTTACTGCTTGTAAAACTCAGTCTATTTTATTCATGTGCAGGTCTGCCTACTCCAGCATAATGGGGGGGAAGTACCAGGGGTGTTTACCTGGAGATCTTCAGTTTAAAGGAATTAGGCCTAGGGTATCTGCCACTTTCTTTTATATTCTGACTGTACTTGTGTGAAATTTTTTCCTTTTCAGCCTATATTTCCCTTCCAGCCTGTATCCATTATGTCATAGCATCAGTCTCAGCTGCAGATTTAATTCAAGGAGATTAATTTGGGCTCTGCAGTATTATGAGCCAATAAGCTTCCTGTAGATGGAAAGATCTCGTGACAATCTTTCCATCAAATACCTGATAAAGAGGAAGCAAAGTTGGGTGATACAGCAAAATAATGGCTGGACCCATTTGGACACCCTTTTGTAAAACAATGAACTTGCCCATGACCAGCCCTGTGCAGCACCATTCCTGGCTCATCTGGGGGAGTATGGGACTGACTAGGGTTGGACCTCTGTGAGCTGGGGCCTCTTCAGAACAAGGGAAGTAGCTGTTTACATGTAAAGCAACAGATGAGAGAACTGGATATTGGCCTCACTGCTCAGTTCCTTTTTTCTGTAAAAGGGAATTAGGAGAGGGGAATGAAAACTATGAATGCTCCATTGACTGGTCGGAGCAGCTGGGGATGCTGCTGGGCAGGGTGTAGGAGACTGGTAAATCCTGATGAAGAGCTCTGGTCTTGTAAGGCTTGAGTGAAGCCTGAGATATTTGTTTTTATTATCCTAAATGCATGGAATGTTTTCACTTCTGTTTAGCTAGCCCAGACCCTCCTCTCTGCCTATATAACTAATTGAGATTAAAGAAATTGTTGTTAAGGGCTATTTGCATTTGATTTAGCAAAACAAGAAATTATTGGAGGATGAAAAGCCAGATGCTTTTTTGATGATATGCATCATCTTATTAAATCATTCCTTGTAATGATCTGCGTTTCTTGTATCATGTTTTTATGCAGTACTACTTCTTTTGATGAGGTTTCTATCTGAGAGTTGGTAGTCATATATCAAAATCCTTTTCTATTTCATTTCTGGTTGTTTGAGATTCTGCATACACATTTGTTTTGTTGCTGTTGTTGAATGTCAGTTAAATGGAAATTGTTTTTCCCAAAGGGAGAGTCTGTAGATGCTGGGGAGCTAAGTGAATGAGGAAAAATCGCTGAAGTCATTTTACAAATTGCTCGCATCCTGTTTTTAGAAGGCTCCAATTTAAAATTCAGTAAAGGATAGTTTATACTTACAGATCTTCATATATACACTTAATCCTAGATTATGTTGTATTCAGATTTAAAAAATCAAGATCTTAATGCATTATCGTATACCAGCAACAATGATTGAAAGAACGGTGTCTTTACTTGCCCTCCCTGTTTAAAATTAATCAGAGTAATAGCAGATTAAAAGCTCTCATTTAGCCGGTGGGGTGGGGTGGGGTGGGGAAGATGGCCTGTAAGAAAGAGAGCAATTATTAAGCCTGGCTCAGGGGAAGATGCAGTGAAAGGGAAGCATGGAAGCAAATTTGTATGGTCAGAGAAATGCAAGGAAACAAACATGAAGATAATAAAAGGAGACCAACAAAGGGAAAGAGAATAGATTCTCCTGAATTAGCAGGTACCATGAAGAAAAAATAATGTGTTACAAAAGGAAACCCTCCCTTTGCTTTTATTATTCATTAATAATTGTTTTGGTGTTTTTAAGGCTGAAGCTTGAAATTCCCAAACAGGCTTTTAAGTTATGCTTTTCAAAGCACATAGCAATTGCATCTGGAGGAGTAATACTGCACTGTAGTTCTGTAGAAAAACAGATTGATCTTGGTGTTGTCAAAGTCCTATGAACATAACCAGAGAAGACTATTTCTTTCATAGTAGTTCTAGGGTTGGCTAGCTTGTTTGTAATCTAAGCTATCATTTGGAGTAACATGTTATTGAGAGGGTTGTTCATTTTACTTAGTACAAAGTATTTACAGTTAAATGAAGGGAAATAATACTAAGATTTTGGTTGATTTTATGCTTTTTCTGCTTTTCTGAGAACACATCGGCCAGATTATTACAATATACTGACAAGCAGTTGTGCTGCTGGACAGCTTGAGCTGCTTAAGCAGCCGAGGTGGGCCCTCTAGTGCTGGGTATGGCGAGGCGAGGGTGCTCTGCTCTTGCAAGGAGTCACTGCAGATAGAGCTGGCACTTCCAAGTCCCAAGTGTCACTGTGTGAAGTTACACGCATCTCAAGCAGCCTGAGACTTACAAGGCATCTTTCGCCACACTGAGTGCCACAAAATGCAAATAACCGCTTAAGTAAGAATCAGCAAAAAGTCCTAGATGTCCTTGGCTTTATTAACACTCTTGAGTTCTTCAGACTCTCGCTTTTTAACTGCATGTAGTAGTATCCCCAAGCAGCATTACTCCCTCTTAATGCAAGCTTAATGGCATTATGATT
Organism: Theristicus caerulescens; assembly: GCA_020745775.1. Classification (NCBI taxonomy): domain Eukaryota; kingdom Metazoa; phylum Chordata; class Aves; order Pelecaniformes; family Threskiornithidae; genus Theristicus; species Theristicus caerulescens. The sequence goes on along the minus strand of CM036561.1, from coordinate 119,203,761 downwards.
TCCAAAAAGAACAGCAATTCTGTTGGAAGGCCTGTGTATGGAAGACTAATTCTATAATTACATGGGTGAAAATGGCAAATTTTTGGTTTTATGACACTGGAGAAACTGAAGTACACTTAGTTGCAGTATGCTGAAGTTTGTTTGCTTATTTTTAAAAGTATTCAATGGCAAGTTCAACAATGTGCCCTAGGGTAGAGTGAAAGTTTTTTTTCTTGTTTTGTGGTTACTTGTTTGGTGTGGTTTTTCTTTTTTACCTAAAGCTAGATTTTAGACTTGGTTTGCCTGACATCTGTTCTTAAGGCTTGGTAGCTGTGGTAGTTAGGCAATGTTTTTCATGTGGGAACTGCTGTTGTGCACTCATGCTACAAGTTGTGGTTTTCAGTGGGCAGTCCATGTGCTACCTGCATGATTTGTAGATCACAAAATACAGTGAAATGATGACTGCTATCTTGCAAGGCTTTCCAGTGCCTCTTGTCCTTATTTTGTTCAACTTCAGTCTGAGATACAGCTAATCTTCACACAGCTTGCTTTGTTGCTTGACTGCCTTTATGGGCTCCTTTGGGAGAAGTTTTGCTTGATTTATTTGCCAAATAAAATATCACTGTGAATGTGGGAGCATAGCATTTTGTGTTCACCACTTAAGGGGCACTCGGTACAGTGCCTTTTATTTTTCTGCTCTGTGCTTTTAAAAGCTTTTTTGGTGAAGTTACTGGTTTCCATTTTCTTCCATGAGTTGGACTACAGACATTCCTATAAACAAGTCTCTTTTAACCAAAGAAAATTCTATGGATTCACCCAAAGCAGGGTGACCAGCAGCTGGACTGGCTGGCAATAATAAACAGAAAGGCAAGTGCTTTGAATAGAAGGGCTGCAATACTTGCTGTGTGGAGTGCCTCCTTGTACCCTATTTTCTTCCCTTCCCCATTTGAAAAAGGTTTGTTTGCACCTTCTTTCTTCCTTCCCCTCCAATTTCTTGAAGTTACCACTGCCAGGGAACAGCAGCAAAGGGGAGAAGATTAAAAGGCCAGGGATCTGGGGCACTTCTGGCTCTGACTTTAGCACCTGGAAGGGAGAAGAAAGAGGCTGGACTCTGCCCCTCTCTCTCTTCTGAGCAGAAGTATGCACAGGGTTGTATGGAGAGCGGATTCCTGGGGCTGTGTGTTGGACATGTGCTTTGTTTACTGCCTGCTTCCATCCTGGTGACTTAACAAGGTTTTGCTGTCTGACTTTGACACAATTAATTACTGTGTTTCTAGAATGCTGGACTCATTTTCAGGAAAGAGCTTGTTTTGCTCAGTCTAATTCATCACTTGTCAGTAGTGCACGAGATACGAGAGGCCTTGTAACAAACTCAAGTTCATCTCTACAGTGACTCAGCTGAAATCCATAATTGTATCTGGGGGAATAACTTTCTTTTGCAGCTGCAGAGTATCTAGGGTGGTATTGGAAGAGCTTCTTTGTCTTGTACCTCCACAGATATTTTCCATGTACCATTGCAGGCTGCTGCCCTTCACTGTTGAAATACCTCAGCCATGTGCCCGAAGCCTTTGCTGAAAGGGAGTGATTTATCTTTGGCTTAAACCCATATGACTGGTAGAACATTAAAAACAGGCAATGTCAACAGTTGTGAATAAAACTCCATACACATTTGAAGGTGAAGGCAGTGTTGGACTGTCTAATTTTCTACACAAACAGTTAAAATGTTCTTCATGGGCAAAAACATGAAACTGAGGAGCTGAGGTGAAACTTACTGCTGCTTAGTTTTGAGATTTTTTTTTTCTCTGAGCTGCTTCTTGCATATAGGGGGAAAAAGGGCTCCTGCCTCAAGGGCTGTCAAGTCTTGTTAGACAAGGCAATGCCAAATACATCAGCAATGTGGAGCTGAGTGGGTGGCTAGTTGCTTTCCATCCAGTGCTGATGGGCCTTGACAGCTCGCACAGTCTTATGTAAACAAACCTGACAATTAAAATGTGCTCATTGATCTAGTTGAAAGAAATGCAGTGTGGCTTTTCCGAAGTTTAGGTTTTCTGAAGTCTGAAACAACAGTTTCCTTACACAAATTATTTTCCTGGAAATGGGTCTGTGCTCTCCCCTTTCTAAACAGGAGATGCTAAAGCAGTAATTATGAGGCAGAGAATTCTTACTTGCCTGACAACCTGGTTAATGTGCCAGTTCTTTTTACTTCAGGATTGATTCTATATTTTTTCCTCCTCTCACCTAAGTATGCACTCATTTTTAAGGTGTAGCTGTGACTACAGGTCCTAACTGAGCAGCACTGTCTTAACTGTTCAACCAGTTGAACAGTTGGGAGGGGAGAAAGGGGAGAGTTACTTTTTGAATGGTGTCTAAAATTGGGCATGTTGTACCATTTTCAGTTGACTAGGAGAAGACAAGATCATGCTATAGAGTGCTAGCAGACTTCAGGGGAGATTAAAGTTGTCTTGTACCTGCTTATACTTTACAGGCGAAAATTGAGAGAGCGAAGCAAGATGTCGTGAAATGCAGTACATACCACTTAAGTAGTTTGGGAACGGGGCTGAGCACAGAGCCGGTCACCCAGTAGCTGTAACATGTCTCATACAAATAGTTCCCTCAGGCTTCAAAAGATGGTTCTTCAAGGTTATATTGTAGCTACTCAAGATGAATTGCAGTCAGTAAAAATACCTGTTTTCTAGTTACTCGGCTCTCCCCAGGATGAAATCCAGAATCTCATTAGGAGATTTCTACTTGCATCTTCTTAGTGGACCTGAACACCTGGCAAGATAGAAGCAGTTCAACCAATCTTAACCGAAAAGATGTCAATGTGTCAAGGATGGGAGATAGGATTTTTGAATGTAGGGGACAAGGAAGCCAGTAGAGGGGATTCAATGATCAGTGTAACTAGAAGTAAAAAAAGTCAGTGTGGTTTTTCTTAATTAAGAGAGGGAAATGGTTATTTGGAAGCTGAGTGGAGAAATAACTGGATTTGGATTTTGTGGTGGGGATGGAAAGTTGAAACTTATAGTGAAATGTAAGGGAAGAGGAAGATTCAGTGACAATGGTGTGTTGCATCTGGGTTTATCATGACAAGGGAAGAGAGGTGTTAGCAGGCAAGGCATTAGTGTTGGTCATACTGAGTCAAAGGCTGTGAGGGAAAAACTGGCTGAAAATAGAAGTGGTCACAACAGGATGGAAGTGGGGGAAATTGTATTTGGACAGAGCTATCTGTATAGAATTTATTCACTGCAGTCTCTGTAGGAACTACTTTTAGCTTGTTACTGAGAAACAAATTGCACTGTGTGGCCTAAATGAGTGAATTTAATTTCTTTTTTGCTACTGTGGATAGATATTAGGGGGAACACATGAAGTCCTTTGAGAATTTGGAAGCATAGACATCTGGGAGAATTGCCCTTACTAGTCTGCAAAGATCCTTGCTGTGCGTCACTGTGGCATGGCCTGGAGAAGAGAGGGAGGTAATGTCTGAGCCCTGGCACAACCTGTGAAGTGGGGAGGTTGTTGAGGATGTTAGCTACGTCAGAAAGGGATCTCTGTCTCCTTTCATTGGGAAGGTGAATGCTAATGAAGGATGACATAAAACTATGCTTGCTCACTGTGAGAAGATGACCACATCAAAGAATGGGGCCTATTGCAAAAATGCTTCTGTTTTTAGTTCAGTGGCCATGAAAACTTCACAGAAACAAAACAATTCTCAGTGTAAGAGAAATTGCAAGCTGTAGGTTTGATTTGATTAGACTTTGAACAAATAGCTTGGCTTTACTGCATTCATCACAATGTAGAGCAAGGTCAGGCACTGTCCCAATGGCAGAAGCAATTAAGCTGTTTTTATTTCATAATGTTAAACTTATTTTTTCGGAGACGAGACTGAGGCCTTCTGAAACAGATCAGCTATGTCCACTATCACTAAATCCATTGTCTTCATACAGTTTCCAATACATCCTAGTTCTACATCACAGATATTAGTTTGCTGGTGCTTGGATGAGTGAAGAAAATAACAATCTTAAAACAGCACTCCCCAAACAGCGTGTCTCTTCAGCATAACGGTAGCCTTTAGTGTTCTTGCTCTTGAAGCCAAGCTCACTTTATTGAGTGCCAGTATCTTGCACCTTTTGAAAGTGACTAAAATTAGGAAGGGGAGATGCATAGAAATGAGAAAAAGAAATTAAGGTCTCTTGCACTTTGTTTGCCATTGGAGTAACTATTGTTCCTGTATCCGTGGGGATGGAAACATCCCTACAGTCCTCTTTGTATAAAATTGAGCAATTGACAACACACTGTTCTGGTACCTGTACGCATTAAACTTGCCTGCTAAACATGGGTACATGAATTACACACATGGAGAGCATGGTGTTAATGGGGTTGGTATGTATATTATAGCTACTTTGTGCTATGTTAGTTTTCTTCTGTTGGAACCTGGCTTGTTTGCACAGCTAACTGATAAGTGCTAATTTGTGTAAAACTGAAATGTATATCTACTTTGAAAATACAGGCTTTAAAAGCCACATGAAAAATTATAGAGTACCTGACATGATTTTTTTTTTTTGGGTGGGCTGGTTTAGAAGACTCGGTTTGCAGTAGAAAAGCAGCTGTTATATATAGTTACCGAATTCACTAATATGCAGTGAATCTTCTTTCTAACTTGGGAGTTCATGCATATGGATTAGATGGTGGCAGATGACTTCATGTGCTAGCTCTTCTTCTCTACCTCATTATTTGCAAATTGCAGCAGCTCATGTCACTTGCAGATCCAAGAGTCAGGGTAGCTTTTGCTCAACAAAATTGCCAGCCCCGTACTTCTCCCCATCTTTTTGCTACTTGCTAGGTTTTAGGTAGACTGGCTTTTCACCCATAAAGCAGTAATTTAATTTTCAGCACTACATATTTTAATCTTACTGGAAATTTGCAACATGCTAATTTAGAGTAGAGCCTTTTTCTACCATTTCCAATTTCAAGGACCCTGGAGATCTATTAAAACATGTCTTTGTATCTGTGTGAATGCAGCTACTTCATTAGCACAAAGCGTTTAGAATGCAACGTGAAAGGTCAGGTATACAAGGCTTTCCTGATAGCATTTCAGGAAGGATGGTTTTTATTTGGAGGGGGAGGGAGAGAAAGGAATGGAACTTTAAAAAGGAGTTTTTTAAATGCTGAGTCTACAACCACAGCTGTAGGACAAGAATGTGTTGGATAGTTAGGCTGCTGTTATAATACATCCGTACAAGCAGTTACTGCAATGCATTACATGTACAAGCCAGATTACTGTTTTCTGTCAGAAGGTATGCTCACCAGGCAAGCTGCATAAGTCAAGGTCATCTGTACAGCGGGTCCTAACAACTGGTTACCTAGAGCAGGAGCTTTTCTACTTGGCAAAAGCACTTCCCTGACATAGGAGGCATTATCTGTTGTGATCTCAGAGATCAAGGAGAATAAAAAAACCAGTCAAATGAAAATAAAATTAATATGGTGTGTATCTCTATAGAGCCTTGTTTGAGACTGTCAGAATGCAGTACAAATTAAGTCTGGGACAAAGGTGCTTCTTCAAGATTGGTTTGGGAATCTTCTGGTGGGGAAGAAAAGGAACAATTTTACTTCAAAATCCTTGTAACTCAAATCTGACTGACTTCCAGCCTCCTCTGGATGCAAGTAACACCTTCTAATGCTTTTGATGACCAAAAGGAAACCCAAACAAACCCCTGAACCCAAGTGTTCAGGACTTCTGTACTTTGGGACTCTTGCCACAGTGTTTGGAAGACACAGTTTAAGCCCTTGCTTTGCTTGCTTCAGGATTAAAACATGGGGGAAACTGTCTTGGTGATTATGATGACGGCTATTTTCATTTCCTCAGACTTTACCCAGAATTTCTATCTTGAGTATGAGAACAACCTTCCGTGGAACTTGATAGTTTTTGAGGAAAGTGCTGTTTTGGGTTAAAGAACATAAGAAAACCCCCCAAAGTGCTTTTGGCTTTATCTCAAGTGTGCCAAGAATACTAGGCTTTGGCTTTATGCTGTCATTGTACTCCATTGAGTTGACCCTAGTGTCTAGCAAAAAAAAAAAAAAAATGTTTACTCTGCAGAGCTTAACTGAAGGAGAAAGTGAGCGTTGACAAGGCTGCAGGACAGGCAGGAGGCCACTGGGTGGCAGATGAGACTAAACCACGCAACAGCTCAGCAAGTGGCGTTGCTTGGTCTTGCGCTCACCACAGGTACACGGAAAGAGATATGTACCCTACCTCCTTGCTGATGTCTTCTAGTGGATTTGTAAGGAACTAGAAAAGCGGAGAGGAGGGAAAAGATTACTGTAGACCTAGGAATAGACCTAAGCATTCTGTGGTCCAGCTTGAATTGGTACACTGGAATTGCATTGAGAGTCACCCCATAACTGTGCATTAGATTATGCTGGGTTTTGAATAATGTCTGGGTCCAAAAGCAGCATATGCTTTTAACCACTGTCCTTTTTTTCCCCCTCTATTTGCTTCTTATCCAAGGGTAAATTATTGGCTACTTTAAAGAAGGTGAAATGGGAAAAAGATCTCTGATTATTTTTCCCTTCTCTGGTGTACTAAAAACTTAAATATTAGTATTTTTCTTCAATAAGGTAGTAGCGTATTCCCATTTTCCTGGGGTGTGTGTGGGGTCTGTTATACTCTGAACTCTACTACCTCTCACCTCACTGTTGTATCTGTGACAAGGTTATGTTGGCACTTCAGGATTATGGCTTTTTAAAAAGTGAAAAAATACATTTTTCAAGTTGCAGTGGGGTTTCCTCTGAGGGAATAGCTCTGCATTCACCTCATGCTTAGTTTGTGAGATTGGTTTCAATTAGGTTTTCCTTGATTTATAGTCAGTGATATTTATACTGCAGTTGACTGTGCATCGGTCTAGTGCCAGGGAATTCCCAGCTAGCAGCTCAGTTGCCCACCGTGAAGCAGGGGGAGGAGGTGAGGTGTGTGGCTGCAGCCCTGCAGGGGACCTGGACGAGGGCCACAGGCTGCTGGAGGAGCAGCATTGTCCCCTCTCTTGCTCTCTGGGTGCTGTGGGGTGGACCAGAGCACCGGGCATACTGCTCCTGAGTTGTGTTAAAGCTGCCCCTTCAACTTACAATGAACCTCTTCAGTATATCCTCTGTGAAAATTTACCTGTTAGTATAAAAAAACCCAGAGCAGCATCTAGAAGGTGAGCAGCAGGCAGCTTGTTATAATGTCAGTAATAAAGTCCAGTTATTCTCTTCCTAGTATCAATGAACAATCTAATTTCCTGTTATATTGAGGAATGCTGTTAATTGCTAAAACTGAAGCATGGGGACTGTGTGGCTGGCTAACAAGAGCTGCCTGGAGACTTGAGGCTTTGCAGGTTTGGCAGGAATAACACCTTTTTTAAGACCACACAGATTCCTAGATGACAGCATACAGAAATCAAATAGCAGGGGAAACATAGTCACTGGAAAAGGAGGGTGTCACAGCAGAATCGTTTGCTTTGTATTTTGGAACTATTTCTGGTGTAAACTTCTTTTCTAAAGCAAGCAAGTGGGGGACAGTGTCAATGAGCCTATGTTCTCCTTTGCAGATAGAGCCTGGGATGTGCATACGTTCTTCTTGTTCTGGAAATGTAATTTATGGCCGAGACTGTTCTCTGATTCATAAAGAGCATGGAAATCATTCACCTAGGGCCTGAATGCTCTGCCATGTGACTCCTTTCATGTTTAGAGTAAAGCTTATCTGCCATGTGCTAACCCTTCTTCTCTCTATGCTGCAAATTAAAGTAATTAGCAAACAAAAGCCAGCTTGTAGACTTTCCATTGAAGCTGCAAAAGTACAAACAGACAAAGAAGCATCATGGCACTTTTTCTTTCTTGTTTAAACATTACAAATGTTATTGATTGTTTTACAGAATTAATCTTGGAAGGTTAAAAAAAAACCTAATAGCAGAAGAGTGTGAAAGGGTAGGCAGTGAAAAACCATTAGGGTGACTGTTAATGCAAGTACTCTGGTTGTCACTGGTAGTGATTCAAGCAAACAAGACACTTTGCTGTAGCTTGGCAGAAGAATATTTCTATAATACACAGAAATGAAATGTGTAGCATAGTAAATGCACTCTGAAGAGCCATTTCCTGGAAGCCATTTTCATTTGTATCATAGCCCATCGTTCAACAAAGCACGTGGCTGCCCCTTCCTGTGCTCTTGGGTTGGGACTTTCCATTCTTTGCTGTGAGCTACAGCAAAATGTGGGGTTCCTGTTGGGAGAGGAAACTTTCCAGGAAGGTGTAGATGCTAAAGAAAGCAAAGGGTTGCTGCTTTGCTTATGCGGAGTTTTCCTTGAAATAGCAGCCCAGAAAATAGGTTGTGATTGCTCCTCCAGTGATGATTTAGGTTCAAATTTGTCTGGGAGAACAATTCGGTGACTGTTTGTTTTTTTTCCTTTCCCCCATTAGGAGTTGAGAGGTTTGTAGATGGCTTTTTGTGGTAGATCAAAATCTGACAGGTTGTTTAAAGGTACTTCTCTTTCACAGTGACTTGTTTTGCTTGCTTTACTGCATTATGGGCAGCTGTACCAGTGTCTTTCATTTTCTATAACTCTGTACTTATTTTCTTTTAGTGCCTTTTGTTCTTGGTTGCATTCAAAGGCTCTGATGCTCAGCCATGCTGAGCTCCTGCATCATGTTACAAAGAGCAGATACTGCAAAACTTACAGGCTCCCTTTCTACCAGGAGCTGGCTAGATGTTCAAGTGCCTTGAATGAGTTGCAGCTGTGCTCTCTGTGTTGGTCAGAGCAGGTTGTAGGAAACAGTCCAAGTGAACAGGGTGTGCTGACCCCATGTGCTGTTACACCCCTATCTTGAATTCTCCTGTGTTGTGCTGTAGAGAGGGATCTGTCTGTGAAGGCCCTGTTATTTGGCTCATGACAGGCTGACTCATGAGCCCCACAAGCTAGGATACATGGGAAGATTCACAAATGTAAATCAATTATCAGTGAGCCTAAAGACTGGGTTTCTCTCGAAATAGTGCATATTGCCATTTCCTTCAGTGCAAACAGTGCTGATTAAGCTCTGAAAAACTGAGTGTGGAAAGAATACAGTACTGGTGCTTTCTCCATGAATAAAACATGGTTTTATGCCTCAGCTGGGGTTGAACTTGTTTTTACAGGTCAGACTCTTACAAGTGTTGCAAACATGGAAATTTGTGCACGATTTCTATATAACTACGTAAATAACCTAACTGCCAGTCCAGATTTTCCCACTTTCTTTTGGCATTAAAGGCAGCCATAAAACACAACTATTTTTCGGTGAATAAAAGTTCTTATTATATTTGTACTTGATGTTAAATGAGTCATGCAGTCAGGCAGTGGATAAGAAAGTTTGAGAGGAGGCAAAAGTATTTCTCTATGGTGTCATCCCCAACTTCATTTTATGAGTCATAACACAAAAACCCCCATGAAACTGACTCCAGCTCTGCAGCAGGGGTCCTTAATTGGGAATAAAGATGTAGAAAACAATCCTACCCCACTGAGTTACAATCCAAATATTGCTGTGAGTGTAAACATTTTTAAATTATCCTTTTCTAAGCTGCAGCTCAAACAATCTGTGCTCTAGCAATGATTTTTCAAACTCATCTTTGAAATTGGTAAGAATTTAGACCTACCTGACTTCTTGTTCAATGATGTTTTGTTGTGATTTTTTTTTTGGTTACTGAGTTATTAGTATTTGATGGGAGATACTGAGAAGAAAGTGTTGAGATTAAAAACAAAAGTGTAAGCCAAAATATTCTTCAGGTAGGTTAAACTGGCTTATCCTCCTCTTAAGGATTGCTTCAGAAACAGGGTACTTCACTAATCCTTACAGCTGATCAGCAAAGGCTGCAGTGTTTTAGAGGCCAGGATGCATCAGGACAGCAAGAATTTGTGAAAGTTAAGAAGAGTTGGAATGCTAAACTTGGTTGTGAGGAAAAGGAAGATATGTAATTAAAACTATAACAGGTAAAGTGGAAATAAAACTGCAATAAAATCCCAGTTTGCGGAGAGCAAAGGAAACAGCAACAAAAAAACTCATTTTTGAAATGCTCAAGGTAGCTTCATTTGACAGGGAAGCTCCCTTTTGAATTGTACCTGAGGTGTCTCAGTGGTAGCTGGTCTGATCTTGCAGGGAGACTGTTCTGTTCAGCCTCTGACCCTAATGTCAATTCTCCCATCAGCTCTCCTGAGGCTATTTGCAGGGAAATGGTGTCTTCCTGTGCACTACAGGCTCCCAACTCATCTTTGCCTCTTCCTCTTCCCTATGTACGTTCTGAATACCCTTGTCAGTGTATTGAGCGTGCTACAAGAACGGCTCTGCTGTGGGATGTTGCTGCAGCCCTGGGAGTGGAATGCCATTCCTGCCACCTGGTCCCAAAGAGAAATGCAAGAGGAAATCTGTTTTTGTGTTCCTGTCTTTTAGCCTAGTGAATGTGATGCCCATACTTGGATTTTATAAAGGAAAACTGCACAAGACCCACTTGCACTGTCAGCTCTGAGATATTCTTTTCTTTCCCTCTGTATCATTCAGCTGTTAAGGAGGTGTGAGGACATCCTTAACATTCCACCTAGTGTGAAATTTTTTGTTTTAGCAGAGGGTGGTCCTGTTTTGGGATGCATATTTCCTGACATACCCAAGATGTTCTCTGAAACTTTGGTGTAGGTTCAGATCTCCTTCTCCCTGGCGTTTCTTGTGACCCAAAGCTTAATTTGGATGTTTGTTTTAGCATCTAAATTTTTAGAAATGTTAATTTCCCTTGGGCATGGTTTGTTGAAGCCATCTCCTGTCTAGACGGTAAACAGAAGTGTTAATGAAGTGTTAATGATTGCTCTAGTATTTAATGTGATGATAAACAAATAGCTCATTTTGAAATAAATGCTGCCTTTCCCTGGAGCAGAGTGTGTGAGGTTGGGAGGGCTTAAAAGGAGGTAAAAGGATGATATGCAGCCCTTACTCTATAGATTTTCATCTTACAGGACAGGTTTTTTTTATACTTACAATGCTTGATGCTACATGTTGCAGATACATGTAGTCTGCATACGCATGTGTGAGTAATGTCTGTAACTCATTACTAGCTTGTAGGAAATACTGTCACAATGAGAGCTAACTTCTCTGAGTTGATGGCAGGTTTATGTGGCTGAGGTGAAATTTGGGGGATATTATGATAGCAGGATGACACACGAATGGGAAACAGGGGTAAAAACAGTCTGGATTACCAAAATGAGGTTGTTCCAGAAAACACTGCTACATCTTTTATGTTTGAATTAAATTCACATTTATCTGTATGTCACTTAGATTTGTATAGTGCCATTCAAAATTTTCTACTATTGATTGTTAGTTTTAAGCAATGTATTTCTGTAGGAGAACTACTACAAGAAGACAGACTGTACGAATTAAATCTGTTGGTGATAAAGTTAAACAAACTGAAAAGTGTCATTGCAGGGAAGTACAGAAAAGTCACGCAAGGGGTCTTGGATTGCTCTGAAGTCTTGAAAACAAACCTCTGCCTAGTCTAGGGCCATGAACTTAGCAACACATAGTAGGAGCTCCTGCTTGAGGCAAATACTGTCCTTTTTTTGAAACTGGGCATAGTTAAAGAAGAGCGAAAGCAGCTTTAATGCCTTTGCAAACAGTGATAAAGTTGGCCCTCCCCTGAATACAAACAGCAGCCTGTTCAGAGGAGACTCACGGGAATGGAGGATATCGTCTATTTTGGTATCTGAAAGAGTGCGTGGAAGCTGGCAGATGGGTTTGAGTGACTGGCAGAGTTCCCCTATTTGGAACAAAATCTCTGCATGAGCTGCTTACTACACCTGGCAAACTTGAATGTAAATCTCATAACATCAGGCAAAAGTGCCACTGAATTGGAGACCGTGAGTGAGTCTTGCATGGACTGTGAGTGGCTTGCTTTCAAAAAGCTCTGAGCTAATGTACAGCCAACTTAATCAAATACTATGATGGCAAATACATAAATGTTTTACATGTTGGGAGAGAAAACTGGCAACTGCATATTGGCACAAAGCTTCGAAGGGGTGGGGGACAATGCGTTTCAACCAAGGTGCACTAACAGAATGGCAGGTGGGAGGATTTAAACTCTTGTTGCTTTTCTTCCGAAGAGCATTTTCACTGAAATACATTGCTCTGAGTACCTGGATGCATTAGGTGATTTGCAGGTGTTGGTGGCCTGTGTCTGGATGTCTAAAGTCAGAATTTTTTGAGAGGGTCATCTCACCTTTGTTTTTAGCATGGCCATGATATTGGTAAAGATTAACTTAGCTCATTTTTACCCAAACAATACTAGGACTTCGTGGAACAGGATATCTGTCTTAGAACAAAACCCACAAAGTGAATGACAGTCTGCTTCGTTAACAGCCCATGAAGGACTGCTTAGTGTTGCCAAATTTAAGTGAAACTAGGAGAAAGGTAATTCTGGCAGGGGGAGATCACTACCACTGACTCAAAGAGCACCCACTCAAACCTTCTGACCCAAAAGGTTAAGGAAGTAAAGATCTCAAAAGCATGGTGAGCATTCATAGTAATTTACATGGTAGGCAGAGAATTTTAACCAATCATTTAATAGAGTAACAATGAATATGTATTAGATTATTAAATCTTGTGTATAAATGTTAGTTTACATCAATGGTGTGCTGTTTTGTACCATGCACCTGTACCTGTGCATTTACATAATAAATGAAAATACTTTGACTCTGTGTGTGAATTGGGTGATGCACACTGGGTAATGGACCCAAATTTCTGGGACAACAACCAGACAAAGTGTTATGATGTGGATGGTCTTTCTGCGTTGTTTCTTAAAGTCTACTTTTGGTAAAGTATTTTTAATAACACAAAATATCTCATGGCTTAGTATGCAACAGTGAACAGCTCTTCAAAAAACTGCTCATTTCTAAAGATAAATAACATGTCTAAAACTCAAGTAGAGTTTCAGCCTTGGCACGTATGGAGATTATGCAACATCAGAAGGTAAACGAATTAAAGATTTCCAGGTATATACTTCCAAGCTGGTGAGCAACAATTTGCTTAGAGGTGCTGGTTTTCCATCGGAGAGCAATAGAGCAGAAATACAGAATGGGTAAATGTTTGCAGGAGGAAGGTAAACTTGTTTGTGATGAGTGCTCATCATGAGTTGGGTGATGAGGGCAGCTAGCATATGTCATAGAAAATATTATTTCTATTCTCTCTGCAGTTTATGTACGTATCTTAGCTAAGTGCATCAGAGCCTTAATTCAGATAGAATAACTCTTCCTCACATTGCTTCATGCTGGAAAAATAGACCTTTTCCAGTGAACTAGAATGAACAGATGCAGTTGAAAACAGCTAGCAGATGTTAGAAGCAAGTGAGCAGGAATCAGCTTGAGGGGCCTGTCTGGGGGGAGCCAGCTCTCCCTGGAGTTTGGAGGCAGGGAAGGAGCTGAGGAGGTTTTCCCCAAAGAGATGGCAAACAATACTGGAATGACATTTTTAGCTTAGGTGAACAAGGTCCCATTAAATTCCAGAAATCTCTTCTATTGTGCCCCCTTCACCCCTCACCCCCCCCTCCCCCTTTTTTTTTTTTTTTTAAGAGAATCCAAGCATCTTGTGCTTGTTGTTTGGCAGCCCAGGTGAGACTGCTATCTTGGATATATATCCAGGGCATAAGAATGGCCAATTATTCTTCTTAGTCTCCAGAAGTTGTCTAATATCTAAAAAGAAGGTAGTGGCTTTTCTGTTACCTCTTTGCAGAACTGGAGTGAATGGGACAAGATGATAAATAGGAACAGGGCCATGTGAAAAAGGCAGTGGCAAGAAAAACATAATTAGTCCCAACTTCTTTCTCTGTGGCTCTGAAAGAGCTGATTGCTCACACCCACCAGTTTTGCAGAAGTTTTAAGCAGCATCTGTAAAGGGGTGGGCTATTGGATTAAAAGCTGAAAATTACTGTTGTTGGCAAGGTGCTTCCAATGATGCAGGTTACCTGCTTTCTTATTTTAGATAAGGCTTTACACAGGGAGCATTAAGAAACTTGGTAATTTAGATATCTATTTTCAGTCTGCTTGTGAGACCATGCTGTGCTGTTGTGCTGCTCTGTTTTTTGGAAACAAGATGTTACGAAGAAACAGTTACTCTTTTTTTTTTAAAAAAAAAAAAAAAAACCACAAAACCCCAAAAAATGACGACGACAACAAAAAAACAAACAAACAAAAAAACCAGACTCCCAACATTAATGAGGAAAATCTGACTGTGTAAAGTGGAAGTGCAGAAGGGACCTTAAAGCAGGTAGTTTGCCTCTGTGCTATTAAATAGAGATGGATTGGGGAGTGGGTGGAAAAGGCATTGTGTCATTCAACCTGTGAGCCAAGGCTCCCAGGATGTTGTTAAAGGAGAAGGTGGCTTAGAGCATGGGAGTTGTAACTCCTCACTGATTACAACAGGAATTGCAGAATAGCTGAGGTTGGAAGGCACCTCTGTAGATCATCTAGTCCCACCCCCTCCCTCCAAGCAAGGTCAATTAGAGGTTTTTCAGGGCTGTGTCCAGTTGGGTATTGTCTGTTCCCAAGGGTGGAGATTCCACAGCCTCACTGGGCAACCTGTTCCAGTGTTCTGTCACCCTTAAAGCTTTTTTACTATTTCTTGTTTCATACAGAATTTCCTGTATTTCGGTTCGTGGCCATCTTGTCCTGTCACTGGGCACCACTGAGAAGAGTCTGGCTTCCTCTTTACTAACAATGCTGTCCTGTTTTATATACACACTGATCCCCTGAGTCTTCGTTTCTCCAGGCTGAACAAGCCCAGCTTTCTCAGCCTCTCCTTGTGTCTGATGTTTCAAGCCCCTCATGTTTGTAGCCGTCTGCTGGCCTCACTCCAGTATGTCCATGTCTCTCGGAACTAGACCTGGCACTGAAGATGTGTTTTCCCAGTGCTGAACAGAGGGGAAGGATCACCTCCCTTGACTTCATGGTGAGTCTGAAGAGAAATATGTGCAATGATACAGGGTGGGTGAAGTCTTTCCACACCACCAGATTCCTGCCCCAACTTAGAGGAGCATGGTGCCTGAATGCTTCTTGGATCTCTGCAAATATGAATGCCAGGTGAAGTGGATCTGTTTTGGCAGCTCCCAAAAAGGTGCATCCTCTCCAGAAAGAGATATTGTTTAGGGTATTTCATTTCATCAAGCTTTCTTACTGTCCATGCTGACCTCCTCCTGAGTGTGCTGGCTCTTGTGAAGCAGCTGGCCTTCCACGCACCTTGCGCGTGGGAAGGGAATGTAACTGAGGGCTGAGTGCCCCTCTTTTGGGGCCTAGGCGTGCCTGCACCCCTGCAGGGGCAGGGACCCATCTTGGTTTCCCACCTTTAAAGAAGTGCAGTAGCCCTTCTATATATTGCAGCATTATTTTGAAGGTATGCTCATTAAATGAGCTCAGAGGAGAGAGTAATGGCCACCATGTAAGTATATATTAGATAGGATAAAGGCTCAAATAAAGAATATGAAACAAGATCAACCAGACATCTACTGCAGCCTTTGAGGCTGAGAATCTTCTAGTGAGTGAGCACTCCTATAAATGGTAGCATGGTGTTTGACTGGAGATTAGTTATTGTAAATAGAGAGGGAAAGAGAGGCTGATGATCAATATTGTGCTTGCCGTCAGTTAAAACCAGTCAGTAGAAATAAAGGAGAGTACTATCTAATGGCAGCCTTACTTTCTTTTTAAACTAGAAGTGTTAAGTCTAGAGAGTACACTGATGGTGTTATATTTTTATTAATGAGAAGGTGGGGAAATTATTCCTGCAGCAGGATCTAACATGAGCCTAGCTTCAGCGCTGGTGTTTCATTTACAGCCAAAAAGCCATTGTATGTCTTCTGAGTAATTGAAGTGACGTTACCAGTCCTTACCACTGGGAAAAAAAAAAAAAAATCCTGTGCAAATCTCCCAGGGAGAACATATTAATGGTTTGGCATTAAATCTATACTGAGTCTAGCCCAGCTGCCCTGCTTTGACTTGTAGTTGTGGCTCATGTTAAGATATTTAGCAGGGTTTTTACTGTCACTTTATTGTAGTTGATATTACAAATTCCTGATCCCATGCTATTTAATGCTGTCTGTAACAGCAGCTTGATCCAATACGATCTGTGAAGTCCAGATGATTTTTCATGAGGCTGCCCATACTCTGTTAAAAGCAGAGAGTAGTTTCCAGAGCAAAATTAAATACAGTTAGATCCCTTCTAGGAGTTATGCCTCTTGGCATGGCTGGTTACTGGTTAATCAGGACTTTACAAGCTCTTAAGAATGTAGAGGTTGAGTCTGCCATACTGTCTGTACCCCACTGTAAATACTGTCCCTTGTGGGGTGGTAAGGAGGGGCAGGAGATGCTACCACTTTTGAGTCACTATTGTAAGGCCCATGCAATCTTTCTGACAGAGAAATTTCCTTCATTTAGGGGCAGACCTCTGCTCCAGTTCCCTACCACCAGGCTAGGATAGAAAACATCCCTGCTATGGTAGGTAATACAGTATTTTTTGAGTGTAAATTTTTTTTCATTGCAAATACAGCATTTACAATTCAAACACAAAATTGTTTTCTTCCAGAGCTCTTACTTTCTGTAACTAGCTTTGCAAGCTGCAGTGAAGTGGTATGTTGTAAAAGGGTAACATCTTTGTTGTTTGGGGCATGATAGCAGTTTTGTGCACTTAGCTTTGCAACAACATAGGGAACTTGTTGTCTCTGGTACATGAATTGCAAAGCAAATAGTACACGAAAATAGCTAATCCTGTTCAGATTGTCCTGCTTTTCCCAGTGCTCCTGAAGGATGATTCCTTTTAGTAAAGTTCAGTTCAAACATCTAAGTTTAAAGGTAGAAATTGTTGAATACACTGTCTTTTTGTCTGCGATGGAATACAAAATCATCTGTCTGTTAATCTAAGTGGAAGACTGTAGGCTGGCATATGGATAGTTTCAGTATGTAACTTGATTTCCAAGCGTATCAGCAGAAACTTGTAACTAAATGTTTTCAGGGTTCTGCACTGTGTGTTCAGCTAAGACTTGCATCTGGGCTCTGTGCTATATTGGTTACCACAAGCTGTGGAAAGAAAGAATGATTTGATCACTGATTGCATGGAGTAATACACCAGGCATTCCTGATAGCTTGGATTTGTCTTGTGTAAAACTGCCAAATGTTCTTATTGTCAGCTTCTGTACTTCTGGACGTCGACAGAACATTTTTAAGGAGTCACAAACAAGTGAATTTAAAATCCACAGAAAATTCAGGTTTTGTACTTCTGTCTGATCTTAACTATGTTATTGCAAGATTGGTGAACGTGTGTGTATTTCATGTACCTATGTGTAATTCTTGTCTCCAGCTGTTAAGATATACCTTTAGGGAAAACCAAATATCCAAAATACTATTCTCACCTTTTCATTTTATCTGGTATCTATTGGTGACTCTTATTAGTATGGAAAATGTGTGACAGTGCTGTCATCACAGTGTCTTGAGTAAAGATGAGCTATTACTGCAGCAACAACACATTTGTGAGTGTGATAAAGTATGCTTATTAAATGAGCAGATGCTGTGAAACGGGGCGGGGGGGGGGAAACATTGTGTTTATATAGGATTGCTCTGTCTGTAACAGATCTGAGTAACGCCCGTCACTCATTCTGTCCCCACAAAGGTTACCATTTCCTTGGTTACACTGATTCAGATGTGAGCCCTTTCTGAAACATAATCTGTGAAATGATCAGGCTTAAAAAAAAATCAAACCAAGCAAATGTTCTTCCCCCTATTCTAAAGGAAAGCTATTCAAAGACAGTTTTGATTTGGTTTTCATTATGTACATGCTGTATATACATTCATATAAAAATCCACATATAAACAAGAATAGGTAGATATGGTTTAAAAATTAGCTGTATACTTCTGACAGCAGATCTGCCAATGTGTGGTAACTCTTGGGAGGGCACAAGGATGATGCTGGGAAAAGAACTGTCAGCTGATGTTGGTGATAATTTACAGCACTTCCACTGCTGACAAAACAATTCATGTCACCTATGCCCTTGGTATCAGTAAGGCTGCATTTAAAAAAAAAAAAAAAAATCAAACACACAGACCCCCCCAAACAAACAAAAAACCCCACCCCACAAAAAAACCACTGTAGGCCAGCTGAAAATTTCCTTCCAGATAGGGAGATCTTTTGGATGTTTGGTATCCCCAGGATCTTCAGGTGAATGAAGTCTTCCCATGTAGGAAAGAAAGGATTAAGGGTCATCGTAGCTGGTTAAATGTAGAACAACAGATGGGGTCCTCTAACTTTGTGCTGGGTCTAAAGTAGCTCTTAACAGTTTTGGGTGTCAGGAAAGAAGTTCTTGCCTTTCGCCTACTCCTACTTTGGCCTCATGCTGAGGAGATTAGGCTGAATGAGTACTGGGGACAAGCATTTCTAATACAGGATGTGGTGTTAGGATTGGATTTTTTTTTCATACAGATGTAGTAGTTTTGACTTTTGAGAGCACAGGCTAATGTAGAAATATATGAAGAAACAATGAAAATAGATGTCTGCATAGCTAATCTGGCTTCAAGCTCATCCTTCATCTAATGCTAGTGCATATCTGAAGCTCTTACTCTTTTGGAGGAGAGAGAAGGGGGGAAAAAAAACACATTAGAGGTAGCCATTAGAGATCCTCCCTTCTGATTTTTGTTTGGTTTTTTTCTCTCACATTATACTAGTATCAGGTTGCATGTCATTTCTAGAAAAATTGAAACTTTATTATATGTCTTCTTTACATCTCTCTATTTGCTGTAATTTTGCAAATTGAAGGAAAAAATCAAAGTCCAAAGGAAATGGAGTTTGTGCTTCTACCAGGCAATTTTCTGGCCCTTATTTAATTTTAAATTACATACTATAGATAAGTAAACTGTGATTTGTGTTTCTCCTTTCCTGTATAAGAACGAAAGCTGGTACTAGTACTTAAGCTGTAGCTATGTTCTATGATTAAATATTGCCTGTCATTCTTCAATTAGGAAAGGTAGCAAACACACGAAAAGAAACACAGAAACTGAATTCAGAGAAATGAAGGAAGATATTGGTGAAAGCTGCAAGTATTTGAGATGAGTGTTTTGATTCAATAAATCTTTCCAGTGAACTTCCAAGGAGACTTAACAGTTTATCTTATTTTTGCCTTTGTAAGTCTAACATTGGTGGCGAGGAAGCAGTCAATTAAGAAGATTAAATCCTGGGCTTAATATCTCTAGTAGCCTTTGCCAGTGGCTATAGTGGAGTCAAGATTGTAACTGTGTTCCTACAGAGCTTTTCCTAAGATGAGTTAAAAATATATGGAGTGTGGATTATCACTAAAATAATGCACTACCAAGTCACTCTGGTTTGCCTAGTTATCAATAAGCATTTCACTGCAGCATCAGTGACTGTTGTATGGTTGGTAATGCTTTTTGTGGTCTCATGGAGGTTCTGTATCACGCCGTGTCTTACCATGAAGTCTAGGTAGGAATCCTAATTTTCCAGAAGGTATTGATCTTGGGTGGTAGCTTAGGAGATCTCGGACTAAACAAAGGCATTGGAACACTTAAGCATAATTACTATGTAGAGTAAGTTTTCATTGCCTGTTGTCTGTAAACAGAAAGCTTTAAAATATCTATATGGTGCCTTTTAAGAACCGATGAGTCAGAATTACACTAATACTTCTTAAATGTAAAAGTCCTGACCAGGGAAATGCTGGGACATTTCTCTGTTGTACAGACATGATGCTTGTTACAGAAGTACAAAACTTCTTATCCTCAAAAGCTGTAAACAAACTTCTTTCATGGGAGTTCTGGTATATTTTGAAGAGCAGTGTTTCAGCCTTCTTAAGATTTGTAAAACTATTAAATTAAAAATACTTATGTAGCCTATATCTGTTGTACCTTTAAAAACAAGTGTCTACCTTCCTAAAGCTTCCTGGCTTGGCTGTTCCAGCATGCTCTGCATGTGGATGAGAAAGTGTAGTGAGTAATAGAGGGTATCTACCTGCTTAAGTTTGGAACTCCAAGAGAAACCCATCCACTTATTTTGGCCAAAATGCCACCTGATGCCCTTGTTTAGCACTCTGAATGCAATCTGGCCAGACAAAGGATTGAATTGATGCTCCTGAGGAGTTTGAGTGCCAAAGTAAACTGGCAGTGTTTCTCAAGAGCAGGAAAGTAATGTACCATAATTACAGATTTAGTCTTATTTTGGATTCTTGAAGCTATTAATACTGCATAGCTGTGGCCAAGGGAAAAAACAATTCAGTGTGCTGCTGTTAGTTTTTTTACTGATTATATTCTCACTTTCACAAAAGCTGTCTCCTCCTTGATGTTTTTTATCTTGTGCTTTCCTTTTTCATTGTGGCTTCATTGAGACAAATGGGCACAATGCAAAAATACCCTTCAGATGTGATCAAATTATCATTTGGTGGAGATGAGTCTAAATCTGTAACACTACAATTCTGTAGATGTAGTCTTGCTCTCCCGAGCTTCAAGAAGTGCTGAAATTCAATGGCTTATTAAGAGCACTTTGATCTTGTTGTCTTATTAAATTTGTGGCAATGTGAGCCTTTAAAAAGAGCTAAAAGGGCTTGTCTTTGCTACTTCGAGAGAGGTGTCATTGTTAGTCAAAGCTAAGAGTCTGCTTTTGAGTTGAACTTTCAGCATTCATTCAATAAAAGAATTCCCCTGACACAGTAACTTCTGTAAGAACGGCGAACCAGAAGGGTGGATTTTGTTTTGCAGATGCAGCATATTTTGTGCACAGTAGTAAACTACAGAAAGGGTAATAGAACTTACTCATCATTACAGGGACACTTTCAGAAAGTTATGATGAGATTCAGCCCTTTGAACTGGAAAGTCTGATCTTAAGTTTCAGTACCAACAATTTCTGGCCTGGTGTCATGAGCAGCAGGCTCTGAGGGTACAAACAACCTGTAAGGAGGGTGTTTTTGTTTTCTTGGCAACCAGGTGGGTTTTTTTAAGACTCCTATGGATTTTTTGTTGGATACAGCTTTTAGGCAAAACTCAAATCAGACAGTATTCAAGTTGATCTCAGCTGAGGACTACATAACTTAGAAGAAATGCTGAGTCAGAATCTGCTTATGGTCAGTATCAAAGATAGCTGAAAATAAAAACAACAAAAACTCCATGTGTGTTTCTACATGTGGTCACCTGTAAAAGGGCCCTGAACAGGAAGAGGTAAAGTAGAAAATATGGGTCTAACTGCATTAGCTGTAGTTTCCTGTAGGATTATGGGAGGCACGTGGATCAATGTAGCAGTGAAGAAATAGCAGGACATTTCCTGGGAGCTCTTCTTTGTTTAGATTCATTTTTAGTAGATTGAAGTGTTCCTGACTTTGCTCCTATACACTGTGTGTAACTCTATGCTGTGTTTAGATCTTTTGATACTTACAAAATCTTTCTAGTGTGTCTCAGCTTTTACATCTTCTCTTTTACCCAGTGCATGTGCTCTGAGCTGGATATTACTGGCTTTGCATCTCTGGTTTATCTGGAGTTCAGCTAAAGCTCACTTGACACCCTGAGTGCTCTGAGTAGGGAGGCACTGTTACAGGGGACTGGAGATCTCTGTGAAGGTTTTAAGAGCTGGGTTTTTTCTGTAAATGGAGAGCAGTCATCTGCACCACTTTGCTAATTGTAGATTGTACGGTGATTAAAAGGATTGAGAAGGAGAAATTGGGAAGGAAATGAAGCTTAAAAACAAAACAACAACAAAAAGCCTGTAGGGTTCCCTAGCAACACGGTTTTATGGAGTTTTCTAGTGTGAGACTGCTTTTTTGAGAATTTGCCCGAAACCCAGAATCAATGCTCTGCTTTTCACTTGGGGGCATAGGAAAGATAAGTAAATGACTTCACTGGCCCTGGGCACGATGAGGAATGGAAAGCCAAAAGATGTTCTCTAGGGATCACGTACTTTAGACTTCTGCTTTTGATTCTTCAAATGACCCTCTGGAAGTGTGTTCACCTCTTAATTATGTTCTATATTGTCTTGTTTATTCTCTTTTTTTTCCCCTTCTCAGATTTTTGTTCTAAAACCTTACACTGAGGTCAGGCTAACCAACCTGTCATGCTCAAATCATCCTCTCCTGCTGCCCACTCCTCACACAGGTTCAAATGTGGTGTTCTTTGCTCAGTGGTACAACCCTTTGCATTGTGGGCATAATGTGAAAGCCTTCCGACTGTTTCTGGGAATTCATTTTATTTTCCATGCTGAAAGTCAGAAGAAAACATATAAGTTGTGTTATTTTTGTCTCTGTGTAATAACTTCAATTTCTAAATACTTACTAGCCACTCAGTCCTTGTTAATGTGTTTCACTTTAGCCTCTTTCATGGCTAAGGGTTCACTTTTTGTTTTGTGGCTTTCCTTTGAGTAACTTTTTTCCCCAGTCTTCCTGCAATGGTGCAATGAGCCAACTAGAAACAAATAGTGAGCTACTGTGAGGTAACTGGAAATAGTCACAGTATTGACCTCAAGCAAATGCCTTCTCACTTGCTATAGTTAGTTGCCAGTGCTCAGCTTATATTGTCCCGCAGCCCTTGTCATGTCAGTCTTGAAAAGATATGAGAGCTCATGTCATCTGAAAGAAGTGCCAGAGGAAAAAAAGGTTCCCAAATATTTGCAAGATTTGGATTTCCAGTTCCAGGGTTTGTTTTATACTACTGAGATTAACTTTTACAGTGCAAGATACAAGTTTGGTTGGATCTCTAGGCTAAAACTTATCTGTTTCCCTTGAGCAGTTGAATAAGGCAGCTGGGTTTTCAGGAGTGTATTTTAAGACTTTGCTCGTGGCCTTTTGTTCAGTTGCCTAGAGAGGAGCTGTGCTTTTCCAGTTGTACGTACATAGACGTCCTTGGCATCCCTATGAGGCTCAGCCACAAATCCTTCCATTACAAATGGCAGTGTGATTACAATAGTTAAGAAAAAAAGCAGTTGGAGGTTTAAGTTGAGAGGTATAACTAATGTTTTTCCAACCCTGTGGCATTGCAAAAACACCTCTTTATATAAATTGCCTTGGTACACACTGTACACATCTCCTTGTGCTCTAGATATGAGAGGCAGCCTGTGACTGCACTTTGTTAGCTGGCAGCACTGAATACTGACCTAAATTAAAACTTCATATGCATAGGGACAGTGCCACATTCAGCTTTAGTTCATGTGACTATGTAGGATAATGGGTTGCTATGGTAAAAATTGCGGTGATGACAGGCCATGTGACGTCAAGCTAATATAAGATGGTTTTAGCAAAATGAAGAAAATACGTTGAGAGAAATATTAGGCAGATATTTTGGATGAATAATGCTCTTTATACTTAATGAAAGGAAATACTATTCTACCTGCATTACTTCTCTTTGGCCAGTGAATCCAAACCAGATGGGGCTCATGTAAACATCTGGCCATTTGTTCTGATCAGTGTGCTCAGAAAAATGGAATCTAATTGACAGAGAAGCATTGTCGTTTCATTTCATGCAGGCAATTTATAAATTTCCTAAGATTAAGCTGAATCACAGATGCTCCTGTGAGTGGAAGAATAGTGTGCTTAGAGGAAAAACAAGTATGTCCAGAGAGATGTGTTGGTCCTCACTTTTGTTATCCAACTTTCCAAAATCTCCTATTCTACTCTCTTGAGAAGTATGAGGTCGAATGTCCATCAGTTTTCAAGATTTGTAGAAGTTCAGCGAGGTCTAGTGGATTCACACTAGGGTTTATTAGGCATTAAGCTGTAAAGAAGGAGCATACAGGTCCTATATCTGTTTTTTCAAGTGAGCGAAGATGAGCCTTATTTTTATTGTGGGATCTTTCAGTGCCTGATTGTTCATGTATTAGCAATTTTTTTAAAAAATGTCATATTATTCTAGATAGGTACCCTTCTCGCTGCTTCTTTCATCCTGCTTACAAACTAAAGCTTTGCGATTATTTTTTGGCTAATTTGTCTCTTTCAATACAGTTGTGAGTAAATAGCAAGAGAGGCACTGCAGTAAATGAAAATAATTACTATTTTCAGTTCTGAGGAATGAAGGTATTGGGAGATGTTATTATCAAATAATCAAGTCACAACATAAAACTGCTTAGAAAGACACTAAGGAATTAGTAAAGTACCTGTTGAGAGGGTACCGTGACATTTATGTGGGTTCTCTTATATTTGAATTTGACTTGAAGTTTTTGCTTGCAGACGTTAAGCCATTTTCTATAAAGAGAATGCTAAAATGTTCTTCATGCCTTGGCAATGGTCAATTTATAAAGTAATAAATTAACAGCCATAAAATGGCTATGTGGGCTGCAAAGTGGTAAATCTAGTTGTCTAAGGTGAGGTTTCAGTATTTTTCCTATATTAAATACAGCATGTTAAGTATTGCAAACAGTGTATTTATCACATGTAATAGTAGATTTTTTTGAAGGCTATGTTCCTTGTTTTTTACCTTTAGGAAGCCAGTGTCAAAATATTAAGTTGACTTCTACTCTGCCAATTTGGGGGGGGTGGGACAGGACAGAAATCAGCACTGATAGAGCCTACTGGAGAGAAACTACATGTTCATGGCCATCTAGGCCTCTAATTTTCAGAGGTTTGGCCAGCGCCATATGTTGAATTACAGCGCTGCATGTAGTCACAGCTATTCTTACTCCATCTTCAGAAATGTTGCGTTGCCGCTTAGTAAGGATGGCTGACAAGTGGACCAGTTTTCTGCCATTTGGGATTTTCCTGTAGTCAATGCATATGCTGATCTTTTTTTTTCCCCTTTCTTCTAGGAGCTCAATGCTTACAGAATTCAGATTTCACTGGCATCTATTTGTGGTTTTATGAACCCTTCTCACATTGGTCTTATACCTCCCTATGTCCTACCAATAACAAAATTGTGAGCTCAAACTGGGAAATAAATCTAGATGAGCTTACTGGCTTTTGACTGCCATGCTGTTGCTCAGTAGAAAATGGGTATGAAACTTGCTTGAGTCTGTAAGAATAAGAGAAACTTATTGTCATGGATAAAATGGAGAAAGAGCAGTATAGCATTTAAAGGATATTTATTATAATTAATTTACCTGTCAATCCCTTTTTTTTCTGAAGATAGCTACCCATAAGCTCAAAGTATGATGTGCTTTTTTCCATTTTCTTTTTAAAAGGATGAAAAAACCTTGCACTTGACAGTTTGTTTACAGTCTGAGCTGATTTCCTGTCTTGTGAACTCTTGGACTGCTGGGCTGAGAGAAATGGCTGCAGGTTTCCTTTAGCGCTTGACCTTATGTCCTTCCATTTGTCACATCTTATTGTTGGTATCATTTTCATCCAGAAGTTTTCAAAGCTTCCTTTCAGCTTTTCTTCCTCTGGTTTCTAAAGTTTTTTTTCCTGAATGGATTTTTCTCAACTCTCCTACATGCTGGTTGAGGAATGAACCTTTTAAATTCATAATATATAGATGGCTGCTGTGTTGCCTCTTCTCAAAGCAATATTGAAGCACAACAACGCTGGTGCTGGTGTGGTTTAACAACTGCTAGGAACATCTTGCTGGTACTTCCTAGTGCCTACCCCTTCTCTGATGTTATGCTTGCCCTTCCATAGTCTCTCTGGGTCCTAAGGTTGGCTCAGGCTAGGGTGAAGGGTTTACAGGGAGTTATGACTGTCCCAAATCATCATCACTGGGAGGAACATGGTATATTTTTTAAATGTTTTCCGACAAGCTTTTATACCTTGCTTTTTTTTGACTGTCTTGCATCTCCATATTACATTTAAATTTGCTGTATATAAGGTGTGTATTTGATTTGTTGGATAACTGTTCTTTGGTTTCTGTTACCCCCTAAAATGCTTTTTACCCAGCTCCTGGCTTTGCATTTATTTTTATCTGCCCATTGGTGACTTATAGCCTTGGGATCTCCAGTGTCAGCCATATCACCCCATGCCTGTATGCCTTACACTAGGGGATGTTCGTGTGGGTGGCTTTGCTTGGGGTTTTTTGTGTGTGTGTGCGGTGGTGTTGGTGTGTTTTTTCTTTTTTTTTTTTCCAAAAGATTAGTCTCTTTTGGGATGTCTAAGATGCCTTCAGCTGAAGGGTGACTTGTGGCCTTTGCAGAGCTGCTGTGGGATCAGCCAGCAAATCTTCTAGTGCTTGGCCTTCCCAGCCCTGATCCCAAATATTCCCAGTGGACGCCTGGAGCCCCTTCTGAGTGACTCCATGCAGAAGAGACCCTATATCCCTTGGGGAAATCCTGTGGCAGCTACTACCACAATGGGGATAACAAAGATCAGCTAGTACCATTGAGGGAGGTCATAGTTTAAAAGTCTCTTGGATGACTACATAAAAAACCTTTATGGGCCATAATGGGCCAGAGAGCTGCATTTTTAGATCCTCTCTTCTAAGATACTAAGAAATCTGAGTAGCTTACAAAAAAACTGTAGAATAATGCAGGCTAAGCCACAAAATCTACTTTTCTACTTGTGTTGCTATGATGGCAGCTTTAAAAAAATAAAAAAGCTGTATCTATATTCTTCCAATGTCAAAACAAAACTATCCTCTCTTCCCCCAGTTAAAATGCCAAAAATACCTTCAGTAGAATTTTAACGTAGACTTTAACAGGATTGAATTAGGGGAGAATTAGGCTATCAAGTAAACTGACAGATGGCTTTTCTTCTACAAAAAAGCAGTCAAGTACAGAATATTGTGCCAGCCTCCAGCTATTGAAATATCATCTATTGGATTTCCCTCCCTTTCCTTCTCTACCTCCTGTCTTCCCACCCAGGCTGCTGGGTTAATTCCCTGGATACACACATCCTGGGCTGCTGCCTTCAAAGTCTGAGAGGCTGGTTGGTGCTAGCTGGGGTTCAGTGCCCAGATGTGTAGGGACAAGTATAACTTTTTGATTCATCACCTGGTGGAGATTTCCTAACTGCTGCAGTACTCTGGTCTGTGGGAGGGCATCCTTCCGCCAGCTCGCCCCTACACAGCCAGCACTGTCAGCCGCAGGTGCCCCAGGCAGTGTTGGAAACCAGTCCAGCGCTCAGCGCACCTTGCCCTGTTCTTGTCTTGTGGGTTTACTACTGTCAGTCTCCTCCTGTCCCATCTTCCATATTCTCTATTTTCTGCCATCAACTGGTCTTTTCCTGTCCCTCATAATCACTTTCTCACTCAGCCTATTCCAATCAAGTGACTTTAATATATTATGCTGAAAAGAGTAAGAACAAATTGAGAAGAGTATGAGAATGAAGACTGACAATGTTTTCTTGGTCAGGATTTAGACGCATCATTGGAAATATGAGAAAGACTGTTAGCTGGACTATGTATTCTTTTCATACAACCTTGTCTCCATTGTACTGAGACGAGGCAGTGGGAAAACTATAGGTTCTTTTTGCCCTCTAAAAACACACAATGAAGCAAAGTTCCTTAAGGAAGCTTGGAAGTGAAGGTGCTTTTTGGTTTATCTGTTTTTCTCATTTTCCACAACCTTATGTGGAGCAGAGGTGCAGACTTCTGCAGTGGTGGGTGCTTTATCAAACAGAAATACTACAATCCAGTCTCCTTTTGAGCAAAATAATTGGATTTCTCTATTCAGCCAGCATCATGTTGCATTTTGAGGACTTGGTAAACAGCATCGTCTGCCAAGTTTTATGTCTTAAAATTGTTGGAAACTAGAATATTGCTCTTAGAAGTGAAATATGTGGTTTAGATTTGTGCGTCATCCAAGTGTTTCATGGACAGCTGAATTCATTCTTTGTTTGTAGACTGCAATGTTTTAAATTTGTTTTCAGAACTTTGTTTTAAAGTTCTTAAAGGTCAAGTACAAAAGTGTTTCTTTATCACTAGTGTACCTCATGTAAGCTTCCAGGAGAGAATACCTCCTTAGCTCTTCTGATCAGAAATCTGACCTGCTGTTCACATTTTCCAACATGTAAACCCCTAGTTTTTAGGACCTTTCCTAGGAATGTATTCAAATGGGCTCCCTTAGCAGTGGTTTGAGGAAACAGACAATTCCAGGTAAGTGGGTGTCATGGCAAGTACTAGCTCCTGTCTGTCTTTGCTATTAAAAGGAAACAAAGGGGAGAAAATGAGAGCTGCTAGGGCTTCACCTTGTGTTGACAGACCCCTGGTGAGTGACAGTATTTCAAAGCTGAATGTCACAGCCAATCCATTCTGGTTGCCTCAGAGGAAAAGACATGAGGGAGCCACCTCACAAAGAACAGAGTCTTGTTTGCAGGTTGGGGAAAGGTGTAAATGGCCCAGAGAACTTATGAGTCAGTCCCTTAGGTGCTGTTTTGAAAGCTGCAAATAAAGATAGCTTCTGAAGTCAGTGTTTGCCACTAAGTCAGGGAGCGCAGATACATGCAGAGAAGCACTTTCAAGTGGAGGTCAAAACTTGAACCTGGCTTTTGGTTAATTTTTTTCCGCTTGCCTCAGCGGCCCATATAGCCATCATTTCCCAAGTGGAAGATGCATTTGAAGCCTGAAAGTAAATGATGCATGTCAATGATGGCAGATATTGTACTACTGTGATTATCATGATTGTAGGTCCAGCCTGGTGCCTAATGAAATCGGTGGGCTCCCTTGGACTTCAGTGAGCTCTGCCTTATTGAGGCAGAATGGAATACATCTTCCTGCCTCTGATTTGAATCAGGTAGTCTTACACTTTAAATCACTAGCTATACTTCTGTGCACAGGCCTGTATTTTTAAGTGCCCTTTCCAATTATAGCTTATATTTTTATATCCTTCTGTGCAAGTGCAAAATTGGAGTAAAAAGAAAGGTTTAGGTTGAAAGTGGTTTCACATATATATATTTTTCCCTCACTGAGTGTTTTGAGGTGCTTTGTTCCCTGCCTCCCCCCCCCCCCCCCCCGCAAAAAAAAAAGTTTTTATTTGTTTTTATCTGATTTGGTTTTTAGCATTACATTAAGTACTCTTTTGTCCTTGCTTAGATCTGGAAGGCATTACCATAATCAGAATTTGCACTGGGAATAGATGCAGAGAATAGCTGTTTTAAGTGGATATTTTTGTTTTCTGTACCAAAGTCCCTTTTCCCCATATGTCCTGACATGAGATTGAATGCTAACATTCAGAATGAGACGAACCAATGTGTGTCTAATCTGAAATGCAGAGATCCCGTATTCTTTTTTTTTTTCTGTCCAGGGCCAATAATCTAGTTCTAGATTGCATTTATTAAATAAGACTTATTTTATTTTTTCCTTCTCTAATATTAAAAACAAACTACTTTCAGTAAAGCAAACAGACTAGGCAAAGCTTGTATGATTTGGTAATTTATCAAGGGTGGCTGCCAGGGAATGGGACCGAAGACTTTTGTCAGCTGCTTTGAAAAATGTATGTTTGCCTTCATAATGGAGCTGGAGTGTAGGCGAGTGCATGAGGTAGGGAGCTAGCTTATCTCTTTACACAGAAAACGTTCTTAGGAAAACATGCTGATATGTGCACAATCATAATTGGTAATTATGGCAATTTCTGAAAGAGGGGGAAAAAGTCAAATGTAACTGAGAGGACTGCAATTCCCCTCCCCTCCTGTAGAAAGCACTACCTCAGACCTAAGCTAGTAAGGAAGAACAAGAGAAAAGTAGCAGAAACAGGAATATGAAGTGAGATGAGGCAACAGCTTTTGTTTAGCACCCTAAGTTAGTTCTAGCATGAAAAATGCTAGACCTTGGTCCATTGCTAATATAAATTGATTTAGCTCCTGTTCTGACCTTTCTCTGGACTATGTAAAATTTTTACCACAGGAGAATCTGACCTAATATAAAAAGCTTGTGTTTGTATGACATTAGGAGTTCTTGTGCCAGAGTTGTCAAACTCAATGTAACTTAGTTTTGCAAAATGCAATGCGAATTTGTAATGTGGAAGTGGTTGAGGTCACTGCAAATTTGTCAGTCAAGCTATTGCAAGAAGTAAAGTTATCTTCTGAAAATGTAAGTTCTTGGACTGAAAGTTGACATAGCAGGGTATGTACTGCTCTGGGCGGGTCTGTCCTGGGCATTGGTAGAACAGTTTCCCAAATATCAAATTAAAAGAATAACACAATGTACTGTCATTGTGGCTGCACAGATTATTAATACTGCTCTTGCTGCTATTTCTTCCCTGTAATTCGTATCCCATTTTGCAAATAGTTGTTTGTGGTGAAACTGCATGTAAGTAGCTCTCTTACACTACACTGCAGAAACTGGGA
This sequence comes from Theristicus caerulescens, assembly GCA_020745775.1. Taxonomy (NCBI): domain Eukaryota; kingdom Metazoa; phylum Chordata; class Aves; order Pelecaniformes; family Threskiornithidae; genus Theristicus; species Theristicus caerulescens. The sequence continues at coordinate 119,173,586 of CM036561.1, read as the reverse complement.
GCAAATAACAGTGTTTGAGTCTTTCCTGAACTTGGCATTTACAGACATTGCTCTGCTCTCCATATACTTTTTTTAGTGTCATGTCATGAAAAGTTCTGTAACAAGATGCATCATCTCTGCCCATTCCTGTCCCATTCAGTTGATGCTCCTTACTGAAGGAGTGCACTCTGCAGTGCAAAGCTGCAGCCTTTTCCTGCAAACTACTTGAAACTTGCCTGTGTATGGGAGCCTGTGATATTCGTACAGGGTTTTTTGGTTGGGAAGCCTGTGTGAGTGGGAGGAGGTTGAGGGGAGTGTAGATTTTTATTGTGGCAGGTATGTGTTGTCTAGAAAAACTTCTTCCTGTTGAATAACAACATTTTAATTTCTCTGGGTAAGAATCTTCAGAGGAATCTTGAATCTTAAAATGTAGTAACAAGGATAGATAGCATTATTTATGAAAACTATTTTTTGTCTGTTTTTCATTTCAATTTTAGAGTGTACTGTAAACTTTTGAAAAGCAAAAGGTAGAACTCAGGTGCCGAAAAAAGCTGAACATTCTCTTTAATAAAAGTCTGCATCAGCTTCATTTCACTTTATTTCAGTGTAAATATAGATCAGGCATTTTGTCCCTCTAGCCCTTGACTGAGACCTCTTAAACTTATTCATGCGACAAATATTCCTTTTACTTGAAAGGAAATGATAGACAAAGTTCATCTTTATAGCATTCAAATTTCCATTTATGGTTGTTCTTTTGCAAGATTGAAACTACAGGTCATTATGACACAGCATGCAAATACTGTATTATTCTTACTGAAGTTAAGGAGATATGAAATGTTTTTGACATTTTCCAGAATAGCTGTGGTTATGCTGTCTGAAAGATCAAATCTGGATGGGAGCTACAGTGCCATAAGATGAGTAGGAAGAAGTACAATCACAGATTTTTGTGTTGTGGGGTTTTAATGATTTGCAGAAATTTTGATATCTACTGTGCTGATTTGGGAATGGATACCCATTTTTTCCAATCCCAAACACCACCTTTGTAGAGCATTGTGAAGTTTACTGCATTAACTCAGGGATAATGCTGAGGCATGATCTACCAGTATAGATTTATTTTGGAAGGCAAGTTCTTGAGACAAAGCAAGTCTTCACAGTGCTCTTTGTTCTGATTAATGTAACCTCTGTAATCCCCTGTACTATGGGAAGGTGGGGTTAGATTTTTTTTTTATTGCTAGTCATTATTGCTCTAAGCTCAACACACAAAAGAAACCAGCTAACTGATTTGCTATAGAAATAACTGGTATATTAACACTTGCTTTCAGCTGTGATTTACTGTTGGTTATTTTGTTAGAATATGGGTTGCCTGTCTCAAGAAAATATTACCGTGTGTTTGTTTATGTGCGTAGGACAGTCACCTCCCCTTCTTTCTCCCACACTACAGCATCAGTATGCAGAGCTCAGCACTGCAAGATTGGAATTTCAGCATTGAAAGTGAATTCCCTGTGAACATGGCTGTGCCCATACCAGGGATGTTGCCGTATGCTGCGTGAGCTTTGCCGGACTTTGCCATTTTGTTGTGAGTGCTGGTATCCCTCAGAAGTGTGGCAAGCAGTGGCAGCAGCAGATGCCTCTGTATGATGCTGCTGATCATGCTTGTAGCTGGATGCTGTGTGGTATTGCCTCGTGGTGAATAATCAAAGTTACAGAAACAGACTGGGCAGGGGTGTGACTGTATTTTCAATTTACAGTCTACCACCTGCACACCCCGGCAGTTTTTGCTTCCTTTAACAATACATGGATTGAAAAAGTCTCAGTTATTTCTCACATAACTAGTAACAAAGGCAAGAGAGTCACTGGGAGTTAGAGGGAGCAGACCATGAGGTACTTCTAAGGGAAGAAGATAGATGAGACATTGGAGGAGGTAGAGCTATGGGAGGAAAGGGGACTCTGACACAAATTGCCCTTGTCTTGGCTTTGCTGCTGAGTTGCAGGCAATTTAAGAAATACACCGCAAACTTTGCGAAGTAAAATGCAATAACTCTGGGTACAGTGACTAAGACAAGAATTCCTGTTTGGGGCACACATGCTCTTTATGTGGAAGTAAAGCATTGCTTTGTACAAATAATAAATTTGCAGAATGTTATGTAAAAGAAATAATGCTAATTATTATAAAGCTGATGCCTATCAGTAGGTCTCAATGTACTTTGCAGAGGAGAGGTGGACCAACTCTTTTCTTCACCAAACACCTAGTTTTTGGAAACACAGCAATGGTGTCATATCAGTAACTTGCAAAAGGTGTCATGACCCAGGAGCTACTCTGTGCGTGTTGGACCCCAGGGCAGGGCTCTGTCCTCTTTTGCCTGTCCACACAGATCTACATGTAGAAACATGCACTATGTATGACAGCTTCAGATACTTTACATAAAAACAGATACTGGAGGGTTTTTCTATCTACCCTTTGGCATGGGTAGAACCCCCTACTGATACAGTGAAATAATGAGAATTTGGGCACTAGTATGAGCGAACAAATCATATGTAGAGGTTCTATCGGTGGGACCTTAGCCTGGATATTGAGACCATTGTGTTTTATTGTGATATGACATTTGAAGTTGGAGCTGCTCACAGTTAAAATATCCTCATCCTCTCAAGCCCACTGAGGCTTTCATCTAATTGTTCAGTGTGTCTGGAAAATTCAGGCATGTCCCCAAAGGCCCCTCTGCCCTCCCAGCGACACATGGGAATCCTGCAGGTAGAAGGAAGGCAGAAAGCTGTGCATGCCTAAGTACTCCTTTTGTGAGCATGCTGATGAGCACAGGGAGCGATGCATGCCTGGGATACAGGGCAGAGAGGAGTGGGGTGGATGAATTGAAAGTTCTTAAGATGAGCGTTGCCATGGAAACCACTGCCTTTCGTCTATGTGTGCAGTGGTATGTTGGATGCTTACCTCTTGTGAAGTCAAGCTCACATCTCAAATCTGTGATGCAGAAGTGCCTCAGAGGCCCCTGGGGCTGTACCTGCAGGAAGTTGGCACTGCCCAGATAAGGCTGCTGCCATCTCTGCAGCTGAGGAGCTGGCCTGCAGTGTGGTAGTGTCTGCCTGAGCTCTCATGGCTTATTGTGAGAGGGAGCAAGTGTGGTGCCTTGTCAGGCCTGCTCTGATCACTGCTGAGGAAGAAAGCATGACTGAGCCTCATGGGACAGGGAGTCTGTATCCTGTTCTCAACCCTGGACTGAGTTCCCATCAAAGAATGGGTACAACACCTGAAGCATCTGGTACCTCCTTTTGTGCCCCTGCAGTCAAGGAGGGTTTGCATGGCAGGATGCTTCCTTATAACCTGTGTGCTAGCTTATTTGCCAAAGAAACAATAAAATTCCTACCCGCTCTATGCAGATGTTTTAATTCCTTTTTTTGTTTTGTAATTCTGGGACACAGGACACTTGGGGGGGGGGGGTGTGAGAAGGCACTGGAAGCTGAGGTAAGGAGCCTCTGGGCAGATTGCTGGTCATAAACATCCCTTCTGGAGATGTCTAGGCCTTGCGACAGGGCAAGTCAGTGTGGCGTAGGGCTGGGCAGAGAGGACCTGTGCCCTACCTCAGAGTGACAAGGAGGAGACAGGGACTTGAGTTCACATTGAGTATCCCACAGGACACTTACATTGAAATGTAAGTGATTAATATTAATTCCTATAGCTCTTTGGTCAGATTTCCAGCTCCTATTTTGTTAACTTTGTAGGTGCTGGAAGGTGATCTGTATTTATGAACTGATGTCTGTTGGGTTCAGGCATGTAAACGTACCTGAAAAGTCTCTCAGTTCTTCTTGGGTTCATTTGTTCTGCCTACACTGTACTATATGCTATCTTTGTATTTTGCTTTCCTGAATTTGTCTTTTGAATCTTCTTAAATGACTGATCATTTTTTCTTGTTGAGGTTTAAGTCTTGTTCGTTCTTCTTCTGTTAAAGAAAATATCAAAGTGATCAAATCAATGTTGCTGTCTACAAAGCTAGAATAGCACTTGCACCTTTCTAATGTTGGATGGCATGCCTCTTTTGTTTTAACCTGATGCAAGTTAAAAAAAAAAAATCAGACTGGAAACATGATTAAGTGTTGTGACCATACTTCAGTTCTATGTTTACTGAGCCTTCAAGAGTTCCCTCTTTAAAGACTTTTATTCTATAGAAAAACTGAAAGCTGGGAGTCTGAGAGAAGAATTGGACTCCAAGAGCTGGAATTCCAGGAGAAACTTTGGCTCTTGGATGCAGATCTTGTTAGTGTACAAATCTTTACAACGTCTACAGAGAATCACTCCTTTTGAAATGCATTTCTCAGTCTCTGCTCCCTGTGTTTATGAAATGGAGATCTCATGCCTTTCTTTCATCACACTAGAGGCAGTCAGCCTCTTGGCAGGATAAGGAAAGCATGTTTATAATTACTGTTTGCTTCATGCTAATGCTGCTTTCAAATGTTGCTAATGATGCAGCAATAGTTTTGAACCATCCTTTTGTTTTTTGTGACCTTGTGTGTTTCCTTATTGCCTTCTGCAGTTAGTTCATTGTATTTGAAGATACAAGGGGAAAAAAAGAGACTAGTATCCATGATTTTAAAGATTCAGATTGCTCTGGGAACAGAGCAGAGCAGTTTGGTGACTGACATTTACAATAAGCCCCAATACGCAAGTCTTAAAGTTCTCCCAGCTCAGAGTAGGTGTAAATGAGGGAGGCGTGACGACTCTGAGATAATTTAGTCTGTTGGCACCCTTCTATGATCTATGTGAAAACTGTTATGAAACCTTATAGTTGAATTTATACTAAAGAGTGGGGCTGTGGATGTAAATTCGGAGAGTCTGTGTGCAGAAATTTAGGACCTGTGTATTCCTTTAATAGGCATCATACTATTTATGGGTTGCCCTTGGGAAGACTCTGAAAGAGTAATAATTGCTCACTGTTTCTGTATAATAAAGGAGGTTTAATCTCCTTTATACACTGTATATTACGTCATTGTAGAAAATGTTTCAGAAAGCTAGTATTTTACATGGATTCATGGTAGTGAGGGTACAAAACCATAATTAGCATGTGTTGACTTAATTGTTCTGGAGTGTGATAGGGGTTCAGATGGGAACTTCAGTCACTGCTGCCTGAAACAAGGTTAGATAATTGTTCTAGAAAAGTATAAAGCTTGCAAGATTGGATATTTAACACCAAGATTTTCACTGTCTGGGGAGAGATAAGGTTATTATGTAAAAGTGAATCTTCTGAGGAGAATAAAGTGGCTAGTGTGCTACCATTGTGAAATGCAGAGGTGTTTTTTTAATAGAGGAAGCGGAAAACAACTAGTTTTTGTCAGGGTGAAGGTTGCTGAGAGTTGTGAACCATGGCAGAGGCAGTTTTATTGTGTTCCAGCTTAATGATGCAGTGCAGGAAAGGTAGTGCTGAATCAGAGCTACTCTGTAATCACTCATCAGGGTCAGGAGAAGGGTGTTCTCTGCAGTGGGAACATGCTGTGCCCAAGCTCCAGGGGGGATGTTACCGGCCAATATATGAGTGCTCTTCCAGAGTGGTGCTGCATGAGAAACGGGGAAAAAGGGATAAACAATTTGCTGCTCTTGGGGCTTGGGTTCCTGACGAAAGGGATTTGAAAGACCATTTCATTGCACAAAGGTCTGTCTTCCCAGTGCACTTTATTTACTTTAGCACACTGACAAATGCATATAAAGATAGATGCTGAAGCAATATGTATGCTAGTCCCTTTTCCTAAGAATCCCAGACAAGGCATGATTCTGAGGAAGCACCGCAGTTTTCAATAAACTTCATGAATTGGAAATCTAGACACAAAAAAACCTGGGCTGTGGCATCACACCTGGCCTGCTGCAGGCCCTTGGTGGTATTTGTCATCCCTAATAAGAAAAAGGAATGAAAATGATGTAAGTTCAAGTGTAGCAGCAATAGCTAAGAAAACTGCACTGGGCCAAATTTTACATGGAAGAAAAATAGATGGCCAAAAAACCCCTCTACCATTAGAAGTCACAAAGAGAAGTTCTAAAGCTGGTACTTCAAAGTCTTTACAGTAGGGGGTCTAGAAAAAGGAAACCATGCTGGCTCTGACAATAAATTTTTCTGTGACCTTGAGGGAGTCTCGGCATACACAAAAACTGAGTGATCCAAATGTCTTTGCAAAGATATTTGTATGGATGGCTATACTTATTTACCCTTAGAGATTCCCACTGAGGTCTCACCAAAGGAAAACCAGAGGATTTAGCACTACTCTATTTTGAGGAAATGTAACTCTAGTAAAATAATGCTAGATTTGGCTCTCCAGAGAGTCACCTATGTAAAGCGACTAGATCAACCAAGTAAATAACATGGGAAATCAAGAGGCTAATGACTTGCTGCCATTTACCGAAGAAAGCTTTCAGCAATTGTTTTCTTTTTGGTAGAATTTCTTCTAAGTCAGAAAAGTTTTTCTGAGAGACAAAGTACTTGCTCGTGTTATCTGAATTGAAGGCTATGATCTGAAGGCTTATGCTAGTCTAGGACACAGTATTTGCTGGCTGATTTTTGTGGGGTTATCTTCCTCACATTGTAGTATGATTTTTTTTTTTTTTTTTTTTAATTTCAGTAATGGAGCATGTGAGTAGGATGAGCCGAGTACAGTGATGGGCTGTGGTATTTTGTGGAGCTCCCCTTGCCTGTTGTGCAGAGAGGGAGACTCAGAGAATGTTCTGCTCCTGTAAATTAATCTGGGTGCAGTGATTTTTGGCACTGTGGTACTGATTCTGTATTAGTCAAGAGGTAGGGCTGGGCATTTCTTAAGAGACTGGAATTTGTATTCCAGGGGAGGATAGGTGGTCACGCAGAATATTTTTGGAGTGGGGGATCACAACCTAAGTCCCCCTAGCAGAGGTCCTGTGGTCTTTCACTACCCGTAAAGCTTTGTACAGTGGCACATATGCTAAGAGATGGGAGACATGGGATCAAACCTCCCCAGGAGGATCAGGGATTTGAACTTAGACTGCCCATCACTTTGGGAGCAGGGAACATGAGCAGACATGCAGCTGGGTGCTATGTGCCATGTCACTGACGAATGCTTCTCTCTAATGGCACTGTAAAGCAGCAGCATAGTAGTGTGTTATAGGTAAAAGGCACTATTTACCCCAGATTTTACTACCTGCCAGTGTCTTATTATCCAGCTGTGTCAGTAACAGAAATGCATGATGGAGTTGACTTAAACACCATCTGTGGGCTAGTTTCATGACCCCAAGACAGATATGCAGAAGATAAAGCTTCTATGGCCATAAGGAATAGTCAACAGAAGCCTAGTGAATAGCTTGCTAAAATCCTTGTGACATCCTAAATATATTTGAGGTAAGAAGGCTGATAAAGTACAACAGGTCATGGCTAAAAAGCAGCCTTCCATGCAACATGTAAAACTCTTCAAATCAATTAAAAAGCCTTTATAAGAATTTGTCCCATGTCAGAAAGGCTAGGCTGAAACCTGTCAGGAAGCAAGTTGTAGGGCTCTGAGTCAGATGTATCCAAGGAATAACAACAGCATTTAGGAACTCTAGGGAAATAAAGAACTACGGTAATTCAGCCCCAAGAGGAATACAAGAAAGGGGGGGAAGAAAAGAAAGATGGCATTTACTAGTAGCTCCACATCCTTTGTCCTGAGGGGCAATTCTTCCAGGCAATGTCGTGGAGATGATAAATTTATGCTTAGCAAATTGTTCTGGAGACCGTTGTCCCTTTAAAGAGAGATCCCATTCCAGGCATTTCCCTCCACATAAGTACAGCTTGTGCAAATGAGGAAATCTTTTTTTCTTTTTTTCAGTAGAACCTGGGGAGCCTGTTTTGTAATTGGAACAAATGCAGGAGTAAATCCCTAATGCTCGCTACACCAGCTATTCAGTACAGGGCTTTCTCTGTTACCAAAATATCCAGGTCTGACCTTTTTGGAATCTTGGGGAGGGGGCTGAGCATCTGCTCAGCAGCGGTGGGGAGAGAGATATCCTGAAGGTAAGGTTGTGTCAGTCTGGAACGCAGTTCTACTTCTGTGGTAGGCTTCTAATATGACTTTAGGCAGGTTGATTCGTGCTCTTTGACTTTACCACTGCTGTTTGGCATTAGGGTAAGCCACTTTCCTCACAAGGGTACTGTAATGACTAATGCTTTCTGAATTATTTATATAGGATAAAGATGAGGAGTAGCAAAGAAAATAGATGCTTGCTGGTTAGAAATGCATTGCGTGCAGTCTGTGCTTATTTAGCTGTGGTAAATGAGCTGTACCGTATAATAGAGAAGACCCGAAACTAGATCTTTTTCATTATTAGTTGTGTTTCTGGCGTTTCCCCCATCTTTCTAATATGCTGTTGTTATGGCAACAGTGTTTCTATCAAGAGATTCATATGGACTACTAAACCCTCCTTGTACTCTTACCTGTTTTGGCACACTCAAGGTACTTAAATGCATATGTTCTTGAGTTGGTTTTTTTTTTTCCAACCAGAAGGAATTTTGTCATGATTTGAGCAGAATTTCATTTGCTCGAAGAGGGCTGTGACAAAATTTCTGCTGTTATGTACTATTTTTTTAACACAACCTATTTTAAAAATGCAATGTCGTATTTCCTCTTCAGTGTCCTAAGGGGGGACAAAGAGGCCTCCACAGCAACCTCCTTGCAACTTTTAATAATCATGGATGAGTGGAACCGCTAAGTTCACACATAATTTACTGCAAAGGGTTGTCTTTCATTTTGCTTTTGCACACCTCATTTATGAGCTCCTGCGTTCCTCTAACAAGAGCCTCTGGACAGAAGAGATGTCTCAGATATCACAGGATGTGCAGCTCCACACATAGCCGTGTCAGAGCTAGCTGTTCATCCCCCATAATAAACAATAACAGCAAAGTGGTACTCTGACAGGGTCATGAAATAGTCATGAGGAGTCCCAAAATAACAGATGGCAGTAAAGTGTTATTGGGTCTCCTAACCGAAAGGAATGGAGGTGCGTGATATTACAAGCTTCCAAATGGCAGAATATGGAAAAGACAGCTTCATGATCTGCTCTTATGAATCCTAACCACTGTGTGTCACTCATGAATGAAAGGTATAATTATTTGGGGGGGAGGGTGTTTTTCATGTCTTTGAGTGGTATTTCACTAGTTGGACGTGTTAACTCAAATTGCCTTATGGAATACTTCCTGGGCAGATAGAGTAGGAGCTTATGCACAGTTCTGTTGTTAAAGTGCTTGGTGTATTTAGTTATTGTCCTTAATTGTGTCTCAAATCTGAATTTTTTTTATTGCCCTGAACACACCAGTAACTTATTTCCTTCCTGTAAAAATGGCTAGAAAGCACCTCATGAACTAATATGAAACAACCCATGATCAAAACTTGACACATTGTAGTAACACTTTATACTGAGTTGTGCCTTTAACTTTCTTATGTTTGTTTGGGCAACATTCCTCAAGATGGATTTCTTTGAAACAACATTTCAGATGTAACAACCCCAGAGGGCTGTGACTGGAAATCCTAGTCTTTCTACTAATTGTTTACTACAGTGGGTCTGTATCTGCTTCTATGATATGAAAAATATAAACTACATCCTGATGGTGGGTAAATATATTTATGATATTAATCTTAACATAAATCTTAGTGAAAGGGTAATCTTGGGCTGCCTTCGTTGAACATTGCTTGAAACAATTTGCAACTGTAGTGTTCTAGGCATACTGAAATATTGGGGGAGGGGGCTTTGGAGGGGAAATGAGGGTGTGTTGATGTTTGATTAGTTGAATTAAAAAAAAATGGCTATTACTTTAAGCAAACGCATCTGAAGATATTTACCTGCTCTTGGTTTCATGAGCTGTACAATTTTTAATTTCTACACTGGCTTTTGCAGCTAGCAAGCTGTTGCTAGCACTGGTCTCAATAACCAGCTTCTGTGTGACTTTTGTGTGTAACTTCAACCTGCAGGAAGCCCTCTGAGAGAACTTATTTTCTTTGCTTGTTGCTATTAGGCTATATCTATATATGCTAGTTATTTGGTGCACTAGTGGTGAACCAGTAGATGAAAACAGTTGGTGCTGTGGCCCTTACCTCTACGTTGTGTGCTGCTTGTCAGGTTTGTTTGAGACTGGATTTAGCCTGGCCTTCTGGACTGAGTGTCACTGTCAAATGGGCTTTTAAGCTGACCAAAGGGTCAGTCCTTAATTCAGACTCTTCTGTACCGGCGAGGCTTGGGAATGCAGTCACTGAGCATTTTTAGAGGTGGTGCTGTTATTGCCCTCATGCTCTGTAGGGTTCTGGGCAGTTCTGCAGGCCTGAGATGGGAGCAGCAACCTTGAAGGCAAAACTTGGTGCAAATACTCTCAACTTGTATTTATCAAATGTTCAGTGTCTAGGGATGATTGCTATGGGGGGAGATGAGGTGATTAATCTTGATGGTGTTTCTAATTCTTAATGTGCTCTTTCTGAGGTATTTGCATTTAGCTGTTTGCATGGTAAGTTGTCCTCCTGATAACTTAGTTGGTTTTTTGCTCCTCTGTCCCCCACCTGTCTCCACTGAGATACCTCATACTTTATGCTGCCACCTTGTACCCTGTGCTTTGTTCTTCATCACATGCCAGTGGAATAACCCTCCTTATGTGCTCTCAGATACGTTAAACATACAAATGGGAAAGACAGGAAAAGTGGAGAAAGGAAGATGAGTCAATTTTTCTCTTTCAGTCATCACTGGGCTGCCTCCTACTGTACTGAAATGCCACCAGGCAAATTCCTTCTCCACATGATGATGCCTCTTTTTAAATAGATACGAACAAGTTGCAACTAATTGTAGTGCATTTTGCCCGGCTTCTACATCTTTTTAATCACCTTTTATAAGTGCATTTTCATTGTTTGTTTGGTTAAGCTAATCTGTGTTTGTATAAAAGGAAATACAAAGATCATAACGTGCTCTGATGGGTTCCCCTCTGTACTGGTCTCTTTACCAGGTGCACAGTGACACTAGAAATTCTTTATAGTGTACAATAAGCACTTACCAAAAAAAGAAGTAAGCTTTTTAAAACCAATTAAATACAGTTCTGTCATTAGTGGTGTTCATCATTCATTGGCATTTGTTAGCTGACCCAGTTGGTTTGCATTGCAAATTAATTTAATTTTCCATGGATGGGCTATAAATGTGTAACAAGCTATATTATTCATATGTAAATATTCTTTTGATTAAATCCATCTTCACTTGCTAATGCCCTAAAATGCTTTGATGTTTATTCTTCTGTAAGCTTATGGACCAGGATTTCAGCCATGCTGCATTTTTTCAGTGGCTTATGTCTGCTCCCATAGTCTTTTATTTTTTCACCCATTAAAAGTGACTATTGCAACACTTCCTGTGACTAACTAGGAAAATCGGTTCCCTGTATATCAGAGTTCATCTGTTTGATCAAAAATGCTGTTTTGTGGACTTAAAATTAATTGGAACACTTTTTGAAAAACATTTTTTTTCCCTAGGTTAAAACTGATATGAAGATAAGAACGTCTGAATTCTGGCAAGAGTGCTTTTTTCACATTCTTACATGCTTTTCCCAAGCCTCTCATTAGCGGGCTGTCAGTTTTATAGCCAGAAGGTAGCCTCCTCCCAAAAGAAAACTGTGGGAATTCTGTTTCAAACTATCGGGCTAGTTTTATTTCTATAACTAATGATTCTAAAGATAAAATTTCATGTTAAGCAGTACAGATGAGTTAGAGGCTAATTGCCATCAGTTTACAAAAGCCTTCTAATTTTCTACTGCCTTTGGGACCTAGTCTTTAAAAGCTGGCCTGAAGAATGCAAATGCTCGTGAATAGGTTTCCTTACACAACAATGTTGTGTGCCATGTCACCTAAGACCAAGCCACAGTTTAATGCTAGTTATCGTGTTAGTGATTCAGGGACTGGACAAGTCAATTGTTACTGTTGGTCTCTCTTGCCATCTTGCCCTTAAAGAGGCTGGTTCATCTTGGATCCAGTGGCAACATGCTACAGACAGACAAGTCTCTATCTATGGCAAAAGGACATGCGTGCTTTTGTGTAATAGACCACCAGAAGGCATAAAGGCTAAGAATATAATTCTTCTGATCTCAGAAGAAACTTATCCTGATTTACATCCATGTAACTCAGAACAAAATTAGACTCTGGATGTCTTAGGAGACATTATCCAATTAGAGAAAAGGTCAGGTTTGCACATTTACTGTCTATAATAGTATTTCTCTTCCTCAGTTACTGTTGGTCAGACCTGTGTGTGAAATGCAAATGGGCGTGTGGGGGAGTGAGAGAGAATGTCATCTCATAGAGCAAATTTGAGCAGGAATAGAAAGTTTCCACAGAGAATATATTCAGAGTAAATTTGTCCATTAGTCACTTACCCCCATTGCTTTTCCAGCTGCCTTTCATCCCCTCACTTGTATCTCCTAAATGTTTTTTTTCCTTATGTATGTAATTGTAAAAAGGATAAACTTAGGCTATCAGTAATGCCCTGTTGAAAAGAACACCACTTAATCAGAATTAATCCATGGATCCAAGAGAAGAGGAAGCAATAAATGTAGTGTTCCTGTCTGAGAAATGGACATAACTGTGGTGATGGATCCATTGTTATTAAGAGACACTTAACAAAACTGTGTTTTTCTTGTGCTTATCTTGTGGGGGCACAAGGAGCACACTTTAGATATAATTAGCTCTCAAAGTCCTCTCTTATAGAGAAACAGGTAGAGCAATCTTCATCTTCCTGAAGACCTTTCCCGCTCAAGCTCTTCACAGGGAAAGAAATCAAGAAATTTGGTGTAGAGTCCTAGATACACTGATTAGTATTGTTTTTACATTATGTAATATGATTTATGTCAGTACAACTGGAACAGACTTTGTAAAGTTTTCCAGCCTAAGAGTTTGGGGAGAATAATGGCAAATGAAACTAGCATTTCCACAGCAGGATAATTTAGGAGCTGTGACAAAGACAGACTACTGGGAGAAAGGGTGCAAAGGTAGCAGTGTCCCTCTGCTGCTAGCACTACCTGATGTCTATGATTGCAGCCATGGGATGGAGAGAAAACTCCCTTCCCCCTGCCTCTTTGTATTGTCTCCCTGACTATACCAGGATTGTGGGAAGCCTGAGTAAGATGAGCCCTGTGTATATGTAGGAGTCTAATCTGACCAGAAAAAAAGCTTTGCATGTAATTAGGAATAGCTAAGTACAAGTCTAAAGAGAAAATTGTTGCTAGTAAAACTCGCATATGGCTGGGATAATGCTGGAAAGCAGCTTGCTTTTTGGGTATTAATTGAGGATGCATATCTGGGACAATAACATTAGATGGAGCCTTCTTTCTGGGCAGGTTTTTTTCAGTTATGGTCCATTAAAGGAGTTTTTTGCTTTATTTAAACTCTCAGGTCAGGACTACAGCACGATGTGGGACTAGATGAAGTACTCGGCTGAAGTTCTGTATTAACTTGGATATGTGCTGCTCAGTGCAATGCAGTGCTTCTTTAGAAATCCCCTTAGCCTAGCTTTGGTCCTTCTATATTTACATGACACAATAATAATATCTCAAGTACATGAACCAGTCTACTACCGAACTGCAAACTATACTGACCTAGCTGTTCCATTTCCTGAAGTCCCATGACCTGTGGTTTCACTCTGGTGTTGAGGTGACTTGTTAGCATCTGGAGTCCTTCACCAGGAAGAACAGGATTTTCCTGTCGATGGCTGTTTCTTCCTTACCCTAGGATCTACTTCGGTTCCTTTTTATCTGTCTGCTAAAGCAGTTGTACACCTTTGCTTTTTCTACATTGTTCTGCAGCTCAACGTCAGATTCAAATTTACTATATATGACCATTTTGCTTCTGTTAGATATTATTTCTTAGTTCCCTTTGTTACTCCTAAACCAAATTTTTTCCAAGCCTGTGCCCCATCTCTTATCCGATGCCTGTGCTTCTACACAGCATCCTGTGCCTACAGTTCTGCAGGCCTCTGATATATCATATCAGGCTGCATTTCTCTGTACTACACCGTTATGTTAGCCATAAACCCATGGTGGTACCATACAAAGATACAGAGAAGTAAAATGAATTAGCCATAGACACCTAGTCAATTAGAAAAAATCCTGTTACAGCTAAATGAAGCTAAAACTGAGTTGCAGGCAGGTCAAGGTAAGTTCAGATAGAACAAGCCTGATAGTCTGTCCTGGGGCCCTGCAAACTTGACACAAAGCTTATGGGCTGTTACTAGCAATGGCAATACCATATCACGGGGCTAGTTGGTTGCATACTGCATCATGAATATATCCTGTGATGACTGGCTATGCTAAGCTAGGACAGTTGTTCAAAGGCTATTTGTGTAACACTTTTTCTTACAAATTAAAACAGCTATGGAAGGATAACTTCATTATTTCCACAGTGATTCTATAACCTGGTAGTTTAAATCTGTAAAACACCAATTTCTACTGTGGTGTCATTGATGATGACTCATCAGATCATCATGGGTTCCTAAAACAGGTGTGTTCCTAAAAAAATAATTAATCAAATAAATTAAAGCAGTTTATGTAACACACTTGGCAATTTTTTATCTGGTATGCAGAGTCTGAGGAGTTGCAGGCAGCTGACAATGGAAGGCGATGTGTGTAGGTGGGGCAGTGCACAGCTGGGCGTGTGGTGTGGGAATTCTGTGCTCTCGTACCAGCCTTCATTTGCTGCCAGGTCTCTCCCAAAAAGACATCTGCAGTGAAAAATGGGAGCAATATCTTATTCTCCTGCTTGGCCCACTGAAATAGTGGAAAGCCAGAAGTGTTGATTTGAAAGTATAATGTTATGCAGCCACAGCAACGGATGCATCCTACCCTTGCAGAACTGGTGTCTTAAAAAGACATCAGAAAAGGGGCAAGAGATACCTCAGTGGAACATTACTGTCGACCTTAAGACAGGCTCCTTTTGGTTTCTTCTTCTCCCCCCCCCTTCTCTTGTGCTTTCTGTAAAAGTGAAGAAAATTTCCAAATAATCCCTTCCAAAAGCAGGCTAGGAAAGGTTTACAGGGCCACCGCTCTTCTGGCCATAACTGGTAATGTTTTTTCCTAGGACTGCTTCTCTCTGCTGGCTGCTGCTGCATGTTGTTGGAAAGAACACTCCAAAAGCAAGCTTTTGTCTATAAATGTCCAAAGCAAATACTTCTAGATCAATTTCTTTTGAGAAACATTAGTTTCCCCCATAAGCAATATCTAAAATATAAGATTATAAGAGAGGAAATATGGGACTGTGTTGTTGAAAAGTAGACCTTCAGATTTGGAGTTCCTGAAATATCTTTCCTTACAGGCTGGTCTACCTGCTGAAGCAAGGACTGCTATAGCTACTTAGAAAGTAGAAAGTCTCTTGATCAAGCTATGTTCAAGAAACACAGCAAAAGGAATAGGAAGGCCCAGCCCTTTGAGAGGAAGGGGGGGGGAGGGGGACCCCACCCCCAAAACAAAATACTGCCTTCATGGGGATCAACTGATATTACCATTTGGTTTGCCTGGGGCTAAAGTAGCAAAGTTGGAGTGAAGATTTTGCTATGTTCAGCGGTTTATAGGTGTCTCCTACCAGAAAGGCATGCTTTTATCTACTCTTTTTGACCCTATTTCAGCTATGTGAGATCAGTGCCTAAGCAAATCCTTGATGCCCATGTAACGTTAGCTGACCTGATGAACAGCTTTGAAGTGTAGAGCTGACCTGGATTTTGGGGCCTGCTAGATGGAAAACTCCGAAGAAGTTACTTTCTTTGTTTTGAGTTAGTTTTACAGCTGAATATATATGACAACAAAATCTGGTAGTATCCTAGGTATCTGCTCCCTGCAGCATTGTTGTAAGCAAGGACCCATGTGTTTCATGTTGAGATGCTAGCTTCACTGACCTAAGATGTGAAAATTACTATTAGGATATCCTGCCGAAGGAGAGAAGATTATTCAACTTATCCAAATTGTGTGTGGAGCCCGAAATTGCCACTGTGATCATATGAGAGCTCTTAAATGGCAAAGGCTGTGTTACAGACCATTCTGAGCAGGCTTCAGCTTCTGGTAAACATCTTTCTTGCAACCAGTTCTGCAATAACTGTGTCAGGAAAAAAAGTGAGGCTCTGTGTTCTGTCTCACTGTCACAGCATCCTAAATTTGTGGGAGCTCTCCCAAAGGATCCCATGTGGCACAGCTAAGCCTTTTTTGGAACAGCATGTAGGTCTTTACCTATAGGTCTCTTACTATGGTTTCTGAAGGCAATTTCATGCCTGACACAGTGCTTCTTTTGTATTGATTAGCAACACAAAATGGCACCTTGAATTTTTCTCTTCCTCTCGGGCTGGGGTGTATTCATGCGATCAGGAAAACCTAGCAATGTCTGCACTATGAGTAATTAGGAAGATTTCTTACTTTTGGCTTTCTGCAGCCAAAGACTAAATCTATTAGTTTATTCTCCCTCTACTTATTTCCCTCCCCTACCCCAGGGAAGTGAAAACATCCTGGTATTAATTCCTATTAGAGGAATAGAGCAGATGAGTATCATACACTGGAATGAATATTTTTATGTAACTTTTTGCCAACTCAGTACCCCCAGTGACTGATGATTTTGTTTAGAAATAGAAATGACTGGGACTCTAGCTAATATTTCAAAACCTTTCACAGCACTTTTTTGAAATACTGAGAAGGGGGGGATGTTAGAAGCTGCCATTTTAGCTGTGGGCAAATATTCAGTATTGAACTTCAAAATTATGTAAGTGCATCGAAGGAATATTATTCATACCAAATGCCCTTAAGGGGGCACTTATTCACCACTGCATTTGTTTTGAACATCATCTGTTGTTATAATGTGATTTAAAAATAAGTTTCTACTGCACTAGGTTAACATTTGACTGCAATGTGTTTGGGCCAGTTATGGTTACTGACATCAATAAATGCAAAGTATACAATAATATTGCATTAAGTAGGCTTAATTTGTATAATAGGTCTGTCAATTTACAGGAGTGCAATTTCCACCCAGAATAGCAGGTGCAAAGCAGTTCCACACCTCTTAAAAGAAACAGCTTTCCCTTACACAACTGGATTCTGATTTGATTTGGGGTTTTCTTTGGCTCTGCCTTTGCTTTTCTGTGACAGTCATCAACTGTAATAAGCTTCCATGCTCCATCCTCTGCACTAATCTTCCTTTGAGTGAACGTAACTAGGGGTGCGGTAGAAGACTCTGAAGGATATAGAACAGCTCTGGTAACAAAATTTGGGCTATCAAATGCCTATTTTTTCTAAGCCAACCACTGAGAAATTATGTTCTGTTTTCTTAGAAAAGATCTTTCTAATAAGTTCTGCCATAAAGTGCTTGTTTGTAATGATCATGGCAGCTGGATGGATGTTCCAGTGGTGTTAGATGATAATTTTCTGCCATGTTTCCCGTATCTTCATTTTCAGTTCAGCTAAACTAGCTAAGGTACCTCTTCATCCATCTTGATGCTGTTCCCATAAGGGACAGCTGCCAGCAATAACTTGGGGAAATTTCTTTTGGCAGAGAGCAACCCACTGCCTACAGGCAATACTGACCACTTTCGTATTGTCTCTTACCCCTTTAACATAGCATAAAGCGGTACTGCATAGGTGGGACATGTGCAAATCTCCCTACACTGGGCTGCTTATGTATGAATATGGCTCCATCTTCACAGCCCCTCTCATCTTTGCAGTTTCTGTAGCTGTCTGAGAGTGTGAAACACCTGAGAGGAGACAAGCTACAGAACATGATGCATGTCTTCTGTTTAGAAAGACAGGACTGGCAGTGTGTATTAAGGCAAAGCTCTAAGGAATCAATCTCTGCTTTAGCTGTATCACTTATAAATTAATGCTTGTTCACAAATAAAATAGGATTTACCAAAAGATCTCATTAGTCCAGACCTAGATCTTGGATCACAGTTTGCTTCTTTCCACACAGAACATTGGAAAATGAAAGTGGTTGGTGTAAACTTGGCATTGCTATAATTGGATTATGCTATGTAACACTAGCAGCATTTTCAAAGTAAATACATAGGTAATTTTTCTGTCACATAAACAAACGCAAAGTTTACTTATGGCATTGTCTGTTTGGAATGAAAGGAGAGCTGATTTCTCTCCCTGCTTCCTTTCAGATTTGGCATTTTTATGTGGACTTGAAAGATTGCTTAACTGGTGACAGCTGAACTGTATCACCAGAGCTGAGCTCTTCCATGCCAGTTGAAGAGCTGACCTTCTGCTTCAATTTTAAAGCCTTTATTTTCCATCTATAATTAATTCCTTTTATCTGAATCTAAAGGAGTCAGAACATGTCTCAGTGGCCTGTGCATAAACATTAAGATTGTGTATAGGCCACAGACTGAATCACCAGATAATCACCTTGCAGATTCAATTCTGTAGCAGCACGGGATCTCACGGTGACAGATACCTTTATAAATTCACAATGTGAAGTTTGGCTATCACTGGCTATCATTTCAAAACATGCTGAATGCATGCACTCTCATAAAGCTTTTTGGTCATAAAGTAGTTGCCTTTATTTGTACAACTGTAAGTTACTTCTAGGCAGCAATGGCAGTTGATTTTTTTTTTTATAGTCCTTCATAAGTGAAATTCAGCCTGTACATTTGTTTCTCTCTCAGATGTCTGTGTGGCGTTCTTCAGCTGAAACCAGCTAATTTATTCCAGTGGCGTATAGGGGGATCTGGCTTTTTAATAGCTTTCCATATCTTGTTAGCCTTTGTTTAATATTCATCTAGACAGAGACTAGTGATATTAAGAAGCCCATATCTCTAGGATAACATTTAATTTTTGTATCACTAGAAAGGTTATAGCTTCTGATATTGGAATAAGATCTTTTGGAGATTATGAAATATTGCTTTGCACCTATATCACCAGGTAAAACTGAATCTCATGAAATAAACACTACCTCTTGTGCCTGAGGTTAATTGAGGAAGACATTTAATTACTTTTCCATAGACCTGTAGGACTGCTCTGCCTTTTTTTTTTTTTTAAGTCCTTGACCAGCTTATTGAATACTTTGGTAACAAAGCTGAGAGCAATTCCTTTTTTCTTTCAATAAAATAAAAAATTATCTGTTTTAATATATAAAGTGAGCTTAGTTATGTCTATTCTGACTTGATAAAGGGGGATTCTTAGTTATGGGTTTACAAGCTTACGGAGCTGCTTTGACTTCTATGTCTTTTGGAAGAGGTGGTTCTAGAGGTTTTGGCACAAAGCAACTTCTGCATATCTTGTCTCTGTATTTTGTTGCTAGTGCTGGGGAGATCTTGGGTCTTCAGGCATTCTGGGTGTCACTGCCCTAAGTCCTTACAGGCGCCGCTGGGCAGAACTATAGTAATAGGTACTTGGTCAACAATAGTGACAAAGCTGCTCCCTTCCTGCTACTAGGAAAAAAAGACAGTTTAGGAAAGCACAGGTTTTCTCAGTGCACTGAGCTGACACCACTTATGTAACAGCTGAGAAATTCCATCACTGGCTAAGCAATTGTGCTAGTGTCTTAGGTGAATGTTTAAAGCTGTTGCCTATGCGCTTAGTAGGCACGCAAAAAACAAAACAGCTGTTTCAATGGGTGGCAGTGGGGACCACTTGCTCTGAGACCTTCTCAGTTGTTTAGTAATTTTATTTTTTTTTGACTGTTTTAACTGCTCACATTGAAATTTCCTATGTTGCTGTCAGTGGAATTTTAGGGGGACTATTTCAGCCAAAAAGATCCTGCTGTTCATAAGTGGAATCCCTTCTAAAGGGAGAATAGGCTGGCTGTATCATATAGTCTCATAGTCAATATGAAATGGTCCAGACAGAGAAGCTCCTGAAGAAAGCTGCTGTAATTACCACTAGCAAGCATGAACTCCCATCACAACTTTAACTACTGCTAGAGTATTTTCTACCCATTTTAGCTGCTCTTTTTGTTAAAAGGCAAAACTGACATCTTACGCAGGCTGACTTAAACCAATGTCTGAATCTGACCTTCTAGATCTCATGTCTTGTACGAGAGCTACTTCACTTGTACAAGAGGTTGTTTGCAAAACTATGGAGTAATACATGTTTCAGCTTATGCAAATTTTGCCTTTGAAGACTGTTTATGGTGAAGAGTTTAGCAATACAGAGCATAAATAAATAACGTAATGATACTAATAATGGAGTCGCTCAGGCATTGATTACAGCTTCATTAAGTGAGATTACTCACTGTGATCTCTGCACTACAAATTAGGTTTTGATAATTTGACCTATTCTCTATTTTAATTTAGTGAATTAGAAAAATAAATTGCCAGGTCAGAATGCTTAGAAAAGAAAAATATTTTTCTAACATTTTAAAATGTTTATTTAAAATGATAAAAACTACCTTCATGTCTCTGTTTATTCAGGATAGGCAAGCTCATCTAAAATATTTTTAAAGGTAATATTTTTATATTAAAAGCTGTGGGAGCCTTTATTTTCTTTCACTTTTAATTTCCTAGTCATAAGAAATCCCTCCCAATCACAGTTCTTTTTTTTTTTTTTTTACAAAGTACATGATGTTTTGATGCAATAAATTTCTTGCTAATCTTTCTTCTATGCATGTCAGGGAGTTGCAACTCAGTCTGGTAATCAGCTCTGGAATTATTTCTGAGGAACTCTATGCTTTATAGAGATCTGTTTGCACACAGAATCAGAGATGCCACATCTCTTCTATCAGCAAATGCAGAAGTGGAATTTGCCAGCATGTGGGATAAATTAATCTCAGAATGAATGAAGGGTTTTTGCTTTAAGCATAAACCAAAACTTGAGCAACATATTCCTAGTTTCTAAAACTTTATGGTCTGCAGTATAATCCAGAAATGCAACCAGAAAGCCAGCATTAGTTAAACAATTCAGTTTATACTACAATGGGTGGAATGTCCACCTTCCGTGAGACTTTGTGCTCAGGTGTGAAGGAATGAGTTATAAGTATTACGCTTTGATGTTATGGAAACTGGGCCAGTGCTCCACAGGGCTCAGCTTTCTAAAAGATATATTTCTTATTGCAAATGATGGAGCAAATTTTCAGAGTGCCTCTAAGAAAACTGCATTGGGCTAATGCATTTGTTTTGGTTCGTGGCTTTTTTTTTTTTTGCTGTGATCCAAATGTTAACTTCTCTTGTGCAGTTCAGTTCCTTAAGGGCTTCATCTGAACAGGGTATTTTGACCTGAGTCTGAAAGGTTTATTGTAATAATCTTTACAATGAATTAAAACATGTTGATTAATATGGTTACCATTAACTCTGAGGAGTGCTTAAATTGGATCTTGATTCATGGAAGGCTATTGTACAATTTAGAACGTCATATAATTCTCTCCAGTCAGAGTGCTAATTTTTAGGCTGTTCTGTATCTCATACTAGCTAGTATCCTTTCCCTATCCTCCTTTCCCCATAAATAAGAAAATCTTTGAGATCACTCCAGCAAAAATTTACACAGGATTCTCCTCCTTCCAAATAGGATGCACATT
Source organism: Theristicus caerulescens (assembly GCA_020745775.1). NCBI lineage: Eukaryota > Metazoa > Chordata > Aves > Pelecaniformes > Threskiornithidae > Theristicus > Theristicus caerulescens. The sequence continues at coordinate 119,152,124 of CM036561.1, read as the reverse complement.
TCTTAAAATTTAAACATGAACTAGATTCCTAGTCTATTACTGTAGAGACAAAACTATCAATCTTCAATTATATAATTGACTAAATTATAGTCATGTAACATTTGAAAGCTATAGGAAGAAAATATGGCACAAGGTAGGATCCTGAATCTCAATTTTCCCTTCCTCCCAGACCCAGTTATTAAATACATGGCCTTGAATAACTTGTAGAAATTTAACTGATTTTTTGTATGATTAGTTCAACTTTTTTTAACATAGCTGTCTGCTGTCGTTTTTCCAGAGAGCAGCCAGAAAAGCCATCCTTTCTCAGTGAGAGTAGATTCACAGCGTCAGTCAAATGCCCCCACTCTGAGCTGGTCTTTATTTATAGTATTCTATCTGCTTTCCCCATTGTATCAGCCCTCAGTGTGTCAGCTGGGTATCAAACTGCTGAATTAATAGAAAAACTGTAGTAAAAACTACTAGCACAAAAGTGATAAACACCTCCACACAAATTATCCTCGGCACTAATCACTTAGGCTTTGTGAGAAACAGCACACTGAAATGTTCCTGAAATAATCTTACTCTGCCTTCAGCTTGTTAAAAATAGCCCCCAAAACATGCATAAACATCAGATGCTGTGAAACAGACCTCCCCTGCTAACTGCTTGTAGCTCTAATTAACACAGATTTACACAGTTAGGGCATTTGAATGCCTGCTAGTATTATCTGTATTGTTTATAAATGTGTGTTGTCAGATGTATATCGATAAAGCTTTTTCTCATAGTATCAGCATTTCTCCTTTTTCATCTGCTATGACAGAAGTGGAAGTTTTCATTATTATGACTGTTAGATTCGTTACAACAGACTGAGCTGTAAGGTTTCGGGGCAAATACATCACTTTTAACAATAATTGGTGGTGTGCCTGCTTACAAACACCAGAATGGAGCTCTTAGTCTCAAGATGACGGGGAATCCTTCAGCAAATTCATTTATCTTTTTCAAAGATGCAATCCACGGAACATGCAGAGCAGCAGCCTTTATCATTCCTATTTGCTCTTGCAGAAGCACATATTTCACAAGCAGTCAGAGAGAGACTGTCTTGGCATGTCTGTAAGCATGTGGATGGGGCCCAGGCACAGTGTCTAAAGGATGAATGAAAGATGCTTGAGTCTCCCTGACTGGGGCTTGACACTGGTGACCAGGCAAAGCTGGCTCTTTGTGGTATACCAGCGACAGTGACTTTCCTTCTAAAGAATATCTGAGCCAGAAACATGGTACCAAGAGGAATGGAGTCTGCAGCATCTCCAATCCTAACACTGGTGGTTTGTCACCATAGTTATGTTTGTTTCCTTTTATCTGTCCTGCAGGGTTACAGGTGGTTCTTTTTGTTTGGGCCCATAAGTTACAGTGGGGGTTTGCCCAAGTTTTGAGCTTTTCCTTGCAAGAAACCAATTGAAATTCTTATCTTATTCTCTTGTCTCCAAGAGCTTGATCTTGAAATCAAACACCAAGTATTGAAAGATCTACAGTGAAAACCCCAAAGCCTGCAGTGCCAAGAGAGTAGCTTTTATATGTCCTTTCTTATTTAGATCAGCTTTGTTAACTGTAACCATTTCTGTCTCCCAGAATCCCTAATCTACATAAATACATTTTTTTTTTTTTCCTCCTTCCCTTTTTAACCTGAGTTCATACTTACTCGAGAACATTTTTTTCCTTCTAAATTTTCTAGCCTTATACTCTATGCAATGTTGTGGCTGGATATAGATTCATACATTTTGGAATGTAGTAGGATTCTCCAGCTTCCTTAACCTATGTACCGTGACAAATCTGACCCTTGTGCTGAGTTTCTTCAATGTTGCTAAATTCAGATCTGATCAGCTAATGGGTAGTTTAATGCACCTAGTGGTGCAGAAGATTTTTGGTTATTGAAGTCAAGCCAAACTAGCACGGAATGCATTATTTAACAGCTTTTGGGAGTTTGTCACATCCGTCTGCAATGGACTGCCTGGCATCACCTTGTCCCAGAAGACATATCAGCCAAGACTTTCTCTCTCTTATTCTCTAACTGAAGCAAGGGCTGAAGGTTGCAAGCCTAGCCCAAGCATGCTACTTTGAGTGGTACTGCAGAAGCTGTGGATGTGTGAGGTACCCAAAACTCCTGTAACATTGTGTAATCGTCAGTCATTCCTTTGCTGTCATTCAGAAGCTGTCAGTCTGTTGCAATGCTGACGTACACCCCCTGGGAGCCAGTGTCACACTGCTCAAACTCTTCCCCTGGTGCCTTGTCACTGAACAGCCAGCCCAGTAAAGGCTTTCAATCATTGTCACTTTGGCTTGGGTTTAGAAGTTGAAAGCCTCTGCTCCCTATTGATTTATTTGTATAATAGCAGCAGGGATGAAATAAGGACCTGCTTTTCCATTTGCCCTTCTCACAGCTTCTTGCAGCTCAGCAAGAGTTGGTGGGATGTGGGCTACCTGCTCTCAGTCCAGCTCCTCCCCGGAACGGTGCTGCAGTGAATGCTCTTCTCACACTGCCCCTGCTACAGCCAGCCATAATAGCAGGGAGTCCCTGACATGCTCAGCAAATGATGTCTTTAACCATTCAAAGCTGACGTAAAGAGCTGTCAAGAGGAAACCATTTTGCAGCATCCTGTCATGAGTTTTATTGGTCCAGCAAAACCATAGGACTCCATCTTTGGAAGCCACCTAGTAGTGTTTGTTTACCTGTTTGCCTCCACTGACATGCCAGTCCCCCAGAACATTTACCAAAGGCAAGAGACAGCCCCTGCAACAACTAAACTGGACAAAAGTAGCATTGTTCTCATCTAACACCTGAAAAATCCATACAGGGAGAACAAGCTACTAATCCAGCATTGTGCTGTGTATTGGCCAGAACTACAGATCAAATACAGATTTTTTTTTTTTTTTTTTTTTTTTTGAGGTCCAGGCTAATGTCTACTAAAAGATATGCTCTCCTTTCTTTTTGGGTTATGTAATGGATTGCATGAACCCTCTCACATTCTTTCTAGCTTGCATTATTGAGAGGTGATGAATTAATAGCCATGTCCCTATAAAACCATTTATTTTGGTTAAGGTTTTAAATTGAGATATCGCTGTCAGTAAAATATAACTTTTTTTCTTTTTAACTTGCTTTCTACAAGTGGCTGCACCCCCCTCTAGCATTTTAAGAGACAGCCTGTATTTGGCTGTCACATAACAGGACTTCCCTCTAAGAACTGAAATGATGTTCATGTTTTGCTTACAAGCTAATCAGAACTGCAGCAGACAATGCTTAAAAATGACATTTATTATGACGTTTTGCTAAACAGCAGATGTGTTTTTGCTCAAGCATGTAAATGTCAAGGAGCAGAGCACCTAGCAACCAGTTTGCAAGATATTTTCAGCATGCAAAGAAGGTTCGTGGAGCCTGTTGGCAGATGTACTTTGCTTAGTGCTCAGTGACTGTCCCAGCTGCAGCCTCAAGTAGATAGGCTGTCTTCCTCACCTTTTCTTAATTAGCAATCCACCTAAGGAAATAATATTGCAGCATGATAGAAGAGGTGTGCTCCAACCAGATGTTTTCTAGCTAGCCCAGTCTGGTTTCAGACCAGTTCAGAGACCTTTTATGCAGGGAGGATGGTGGGCTAACAACCTTTCAATATTAAATCATCATACCATAAGATGGTCATCCAGTCAACTCTCCTCTCCAAAGGAAAGATTTGTCACCCCTGACAACAGTTTCTTTCTAAAAACTTCCTGTGATGGAGATCCTGCCTTTTCTCTGAGCAGTCAGTTAGAAGAATCACTGTCCTTACTGGTAGGGAGACATTTGGTTCTCCCTTTCTTCATAACTAACCTGAATTTTCCTTTGTGTAGACTTAAGCCTAATGTTCTGTCTTCTACTTACCATGGGTGTGGAGAACACAGAGGATTGCAAGAGCTGCTCTTGTGGTCCAGAGCAAAGGTCTGTCTAACACTGCAGTCTGCCTCCAACAGCTGTCACGGCAAGATGCCTGCGGAGGAGTAAGAGCAGGATAAGCATATGTGATACTGTCATCTTACAAAAGCATGGCCATGTGCGTTTTGGCTCACAGGATTTTCTGAGCCTGTTGTGGCTTCTCTACTTAGTAACTTGCAGTGGATTGCTCTTCCAAGTTCTCAATTTGATTCTTTCTCTCCTTGTGACAGTTTTTTGTATTTTTGAATGCTTTTACATGTCGTCCTTTTTCAGATGGCTCCTCTTTAGACTGAACATTTATTTCATCTTCTCTCATAAGTCATGTTTTCTAGACTTCTGATCATTTTCTAATTGATCTATGCCTTACAGCATATTTTCTTACACTGGCCATATTACATCAGCCAAGCCTTTACCCATGTTGAATACATACCTTCTTTGTCCCACTTATATCGAAGTGTGTTTTGTTAAGATAGCATAATTGGGATTTTTGGCTGTGATATAAACAGGATCTATGACTTGCTTTTGAAGATGCTTCTGTTCTTATTGAACTAAATGGGACATGAAGGCACTTGCTCTTCAGATGGCTATGTTTGAAATCTGTAACCATGGAGAATATTTATACATCTGCCTCTGCATCTGAGACCTATTCTCATTCAGGTTATTGTTAGCAAGCCCTGATAATGCTTGCAGTAGTCTTAATTTATGCTGAAAATGACCTTTTCTTTTGGACTAGACAAAAGGTTTTTCTTAGCCACAAATTCCAGCCTGTCCCTGCAAGTTTGGAAGGGATGCTCTGCTCTTCTCTTCCTTTTTATGCAAAAAGAAGAGCTCATGCTTCCCCACTCTGCTGTTGACTAAGTGGTGTGTTCCCTGCAAGTGGCATGTCCAACACGCGAGTGTTGCTATATGCCAGTGTATTGCAATGCATTTAGTATTGTGGCTAAAATATGAGAAGATAATCTATAAAAACCCATCTCATCTTCACATTTTTATAAATTTTGTTGTGGGGGACATTCTGTGACTCTCCAGATGAGTGAATCATTGCATACATAACAATACTTAAATGTCTAACTCCTGCTTAGTTTCCTAAGCTTCCATTGAGTAAATAGCTGTTAGACTTCTGTGTCGTAATGGATAGAGCCTTGAAAGTATCTTTTAGATATGCTGCAATCATATGAGGGCTAACGCTGAAAATCATACTTGCTTATGGACACTGGCCAAATAAAGATTTAAAGGGGAAATTGAAATGACTGCAACATTCAAAGAAAGGTAAGTCTACCTGAGTCCAAGGGAGCCCAAATACGTGTTTGGGACTGTTTCCCCTTTCACCAAAGGAGTTCTGTTCTTTGCAGGAGTACTGAGAAGCAACATGCAAAAGTCTGTGGCTCTCAGACGTGCAATGATGGGAAGGACGGAGTGATATAGACAACAGGCAGCAGAAAATGGGCTCAATCCTGGATGTTGTGCTGTGCTCTTTGTCATTGAGAGTGTTGTTCAGGGTTGGGACAGTGTTCAGTATCTCAAAGGACAGGTATCTCACTGAATATTTGTGTGACTGAGAAAGCTTTGCCTCTGAGAGGAATGCAGTGAGGTGACAGCAGTGGGAGCCAGGTGTCCTTGTTCTAAGTGGCTGCATAATTTTAGTGGTTTGTTGCCTGTGTTGCTTTCTCAACAGCTGGCTGGTTTAAGGTGGTATTTTTATTTAGAGCTGTGTACAGATTGTCCAGGCATATGTATTTCAGAGGGATTTTTTTTTTTAAAGAAGGATTATATTGATGGAAGAAAAAGAAAATGTTGGCTCCTTTTCAACCCCCTTCCTCCCCCTGTCCAAATGAAATCAGCAGTCAGAAAACTGACTTGGTACCAGTTAGAAAACATTGGCGTTGTTCTGAATGCTGACAGAATCTTGCTTCTCAGCAAGCTGCAGCATTTTCCTTCCCTGTCACAAATCAGTTGGTAGGAACGAGGGTAATAGATTTGACAATTTTGTGGGTCCTGGTCCTCAGCAGGTATTCTATCCTGGCTCTTACAGCTGTCCCAGCAGCTGAGAGTCTGTCCCAGACATTAGAAACTCTTTATCACCACTCCTTTCAATCCAAATCTTATTAGCTTTCATTTGCAGAGAGGTTGCCCTGACATGGCAAAGATCATGAGCTGTGTTTTTGAGATGCTGTTACTGCATAGCAGCTGAGTTGGCCAATGTATCTTTAATTTCCTTTTGGCATCCAGCCCGAGGGAACATGCAATAAGCAATTTCCTCAAACATAGTATCAGTAGGAAATTCATCTTGTTCTGAGCCAGCTACGTGATCTAAGCAGGGGACAGTATGATTTTCGGCTTTGATACTCTGAAACAGAAATTGGAATATAAAATCGGCCTCAGTACTCAGCTGTCTGTACTTCCCCAGGGGGCATTTCAAGTGACACAACTGATTCCTTATCCTCACATTTTCTTAGAATTTCCTTATACTGTAGCTATCAGCAGGTTGTTTACAAAGTATAGCCTACCAAACTTGTGCAAATATTTTATTTCATGGTAAGGAGAGAGAGTTTAGAAAACAAAACCAGGCAGGATGGTATTATATTTTTGAGTCTCTAGAATCAGGACCTCCATTATTAATTGTCCTCCTTAGTTTCTAAACCTGATCTCTATAAAACCACAACTATTTTTCTCAACATTTACTTCACCTGTCACTAAATTTTAGTTGTTTTATCTGATCCTTATCTTTACCTCTCTATCTTCCCAGTTGCCCGATCGTTCAAATATCTCAGGTTTCAAACCATTCCTCATGCTCTGTTCTTCCCATTGATTTTTTTTTTTTTTTAAGTGATGGAAAGCTGTATATGCATTACTTGTGATGCCTTGGGTAGATTTTTCAAGATTTCTCCTGAGCTCAAGACTTTTGTACAACCTCCCACTCCACCCGCATAATTGTATTTCATAGTTTCCACAGATTTTTTTTTTGTCTGATACCTGTTACTGTACTATTGCCACATTCTGTGTGTTCAAATATAGGGCTTGCTTTACTGTAAGGAGTTTGCAGTAACTGCGACTGCAACTTAGCTGTTGTTCTCACCTCCTCTATCCATTTCTTTCCCTTCAGGTTGGATCCTTGGGGCTGAGACTTGCTGTCCAGGTGAATCCTTGAACCTGTTATGTGTCAGGGACAGGAATGCAGGTCACTATGAAAAAAAAAATAACTATCACTTTGGTTTAATGTGATTTCTGCTTTCAGGACTGACAGGTGCTCACTACATCAGTCCTCAGTCCCTCTCAGCTGGAGCATTTTGACTGTCCATAATGCAGAGAGTGCTTGGGATACAAAGACTTCAGTGCAGATTACTTGCCTCTTCTGCCTCCTCTCTTTTGTTCTCCTCCTTTGGTGGATTCCCATCTGTCGTGGTAGTTTCTTGGGGGCTTTCTACTCCTTTGTCACTGCTTGGGCACCTACCTAGCTCTGAGTTAGGACAAGTTTTCTTGTCTTTGCTTGCTTTGCATAAACGCGCTTTGCTTTTCTTGATAATCAGCCCTGATCATTAAAGTCTCCCTCCTTCATGACTCCTTCTGCTCTTATCATATGTTAGGTCAGATGGTGCCTTCAGTTCCTGTTTTTTTTTTTTTTTTGAAACAATTTTCTGAAGTCTTGTTTGACTTCCCAAGGCATCTGGCATTTGCAGTTACACAGTGATTGTGTGTGTGTGTGTGGATGTTGTAGTCTGTCCTCCCTTTTCCTTGATGATTTTTGAGTCAGTCAACTTCAGCTACAGTTGATGGAAACAGTTGAGAAGCTGGACATCTACAAAGAATATATTGATGTATTTCCTGTAGAAAGGGAAGCCAGCTCATGGCAGATATTTTTGCTCCTTCTTGATCTCAATTCAGGAACACAGGTCATGCTTGCCTATCGAGTGTTTATTATCTTTTCCCCTGCATTATTTTACTTTCTGGTAACTTCATTAATGTCACTTTCTTGAAGGAGACACTGTTAGGGCACTCTGCTGCTTCCTTCATCTTTGCTCATAAATGGCTGACTTGCAGATCCTTCTCTGTTTGCCAATGGATTACACACTTTGAAGATGTTCACCAAGCCCACTTGTGCAAAGCCTTCATACAGAGAAAGGTGAGTTTAGAAATATTCTGTAGTCACCTTTAATCTGAATTCAATGTGATTTATTGTGACCATGCTAGAATCAATCCCTGATGAATGCAGGGATGCACACTAACTTGATGGTCAGTCTATTCAGCTTCACCTGTACTGTCCCTGGCCTCTACCAGATGTTTCAGATGTATTCTGATGCAAAACTGCATATTCATAGGTATCTTTTTAACCTCAGGCTGGTAACAGTTTGTTGTGGTTTAACCCCAGCCAGCAGCTAAGCACCACGCAGCCGCTTGCTCACTCCCCCCGCCCCAGTGGGATGGGGAAGAGAATTGGGAGGGTTACAGTCAGAAAACTCGTGGATTGAGATAAGAACAGTTTAATAATTGAAGTAAAATAAAATAGAATAGTAGTAATAATAATATAATAATAATACAATAATAATATACAGAGCAAGGGATACACTATACAATTGGCTCACCACCCGCCGACCGATGCCCAGCCCGTCCCCGAGCAGCAATCGCTGCCCCCCAGCCAACTCTTCCCAGTTTATATACCGAGCATGATGTCATACGGTATGGAATAGCCCTTTGGCCAGTCTGGGTCAGCTGTCCTGGCTGTGCCACCTCCCAGCTGCTTGTGCACCTGGCAGAGCATGGGAAGCTGCAAAGTCCTTGACTAGTGTAAGTACTACTTAGCAACAACTAAAACATCAGCATGTTACCAACATTAGTCCCATACTAAATCCAAAACACAGCACTATACCAGCTACTAGGAAGAAAAATGAACTCTATCCAGCTGAAACCAGGACACAGTTGACTTAGTCTTTTTTATTCTAGAAGTTGTAAATGCAAATCTCTTTGTTCATGGAAAGTCTTAGTCCTCCACTGAATTAAATTGTTTTTCTTGAGTAATTTTATGGTGACTTGTAAAATGAAGGATCATCAAGCCATATATAAATATATTTGTACTTGTAGCAACTGTAAATGTGTTGTCTTAATTTTTCAACAATGAATTTCTACTTAGGGAAGGTACATTCTTTACTCTTTCCTCCTTCCTTTGAAGCAGCTGACTTCGTTCTTCCCTATTTATTTTATATTCTATATACATTTTGCAACCCAGAGGTAAACCCACATCTTTCTTTTATACCTCTCCATAGAATTTTTGCAAGATTCTAATTATTCTTCATGATTGACACTGTTGTATATGTTTTTTGAGAAGGGATGTCTAACTTAACCCGGAACTCAGGGTGAGGCAGGCAACTAACTTATATTCATTCCCTTTCTCCCATCATAATAGAGTTGGAGGTTTTATATTTTGCTTTACGTTTTCCACTCCACCTACTATCAAGCCAGTTTTATTCGAGCAGTTCAGCTGCTCTTGCTTTGTTTTGTTCTCTTTTTATTTTGGAAATGGCTCCAGCTATTTTAGGAGTTGTTAATGATTTTGCTTCTTCAAAAGAGAGCATGAACTCAGTAAGCATGCAGACAGCGCTTCTTTCCATCTAGGATATGGTAGCTACTGACAATAAACAGCAGGCAGAGTGAAAATAAACACAAAAAATCCAGCCCCTCTCTTTGGGCTAGAGTTATTTCAGTAGCTGTGGCACCTCTTCAGGACAAGGGAAAACCTGCCTCCCAGCAGGACCCTAATCAGAAGCCATGAGGGAATGGGGAGCAATAAGGGGGTTTGTGCTGCTGACAGTTTCCTTTAAATTCAGCTACTATTTTAAGTACAAATATAGAGAGTGTGAAGCACTCTGGTACAAATTCTCTGAGGAGTGGAGTAATTGTGTTTCGTTTCTGCTCTTGCAGCACAGCCAGTTGTGAGCAAACTTGTCAGAGTTTGCTTGATTCCCGAGAAGGAGTTTCACATTGCACATAACTTTTTTTTTTTTACAGAACTACTTCTGGTGTACAGAACTCTCTTGTCAAGGGCAGCACATGGTTCTTCCATGGCTTTTGCTATTAATATCATGCTAGATAGAGCATATGCTTTATGTCTTTTTCTCTCAGAATTTCTGGGGTTTGGCTTGGACCAGGACAAAAATACCAGAAGACATAAGTGCCACAAGAATCTTTCAGGAAGCAGAAAAGATGAGGCTTGGGAAGCTTTCAGTCCTTTTTCCAATAGCCCAAACTTTGGATGCTTAGTTCAGTCTTTCGACATTTGAGGTTTGCACATCTGCTTGAGCTTGCCACTCATCTTTGAATGTTTTCATATCATACTGTATTACAAAGATGTGTTTTAAAGAGCATTTTGGAAAATGGTATTGGAAAATGATAGAGTTCCATTAAGTCAATGATCAGAATTAAATTGATGATTAATGTTTAAACTTTGTCACAAAATTAACTCTAAGCTCCAGGCAATAATTACTCATTATTTTGAATGATACAGAACTCTCTTAATTTGTAGCCCTCAGTGCTGGAGTGTGATTCAAGACCAAAGTCGCCCAACATGAGCTAGCTGGAAACCTATCGCCCTGGTATATATCTGTGGGACAGGGTGAGTGTGTTGTTCATACCATCATAGCTCTTAACTCAAATATTTGGTGAAATGGTTGAGAGATTAGGAGGAATGGCGGTGAGAGGGTGCCTCTTTCAACACATCAGTGAGCCAAAGCCTACCCTAGCTGAGGTTTGGTGTTTTTTCACTTAAATGTATGCAGAGCAGTTATTTGTTATCACTCGGAATGATTTGCATCTACTTGCTGCCATATGAACTTAAGGTAGAGGAGGTTCATGTGAAGGTGGGAAGAACAGACAGCTCCTACATATACATTGCAAACTGAATGTCAGTGATGGTGTCTGTGCCTTTAACCTCTTAGTTTATTACTGTAGCAGCAAGGAAACAAGAGACATCTGCTTTCTCTGATTCAGAAATATCTATCTCACCCACCAACTGAGAGAAACTAGAAGCAAAATAAAAGTGGAAGTGAGGTCTTGCAGTCTCTAACTCCCAAAATATAATAGCAGCAGTGACACTAAGGGACACCCTGGTAGAGCAAGCAGTGGTCTCTTCATTGCAAAGAAACCCAAACTGGCCCATGCTCTTTTTTCTTTTGCATGATGCAATAGTGCCCTTCTGGAGGTTGTAGTCCTTTGTTCACCTTCCCAGTCAAGTCAGTCTGGAGACTGTGTCAAAGCTAAGCCTGCCACAGGAGATTTGAGCATGGAGGTGTTTCCTCATGGCATCAAATGACTTTGGTCCAAGGCAGTAAAATATGGAAAGATAAGGTAGAACAGAAGCAATGATTTGCAAATAGCAATATCTCTGATGAAGTGTTACAGTGGGTCAGTATGTTTGATGGCAGTAATAGTTTTAGGCTAAACCGAGAGGAATATCATTCCTTATGATCAGAAAAAACTAGGCGTAGGAATGTTTAAAGTGTATTCTAATGGTGCCCATCACTTTATGGTATACAAGCTATATGCTCTATTGTACACAAGCTGTGTGGCTGTGATAAGACTTTTACTGTCCTGGTTTGGGATGCTTAATGTAACATAATGAAAGGCTTGGGTTTTGTCTTAGTTTTACCCAAGAGATTTCCAGGCAGAACTGCCAAAATGTATTGAGCATAAACATTAGTACTGTAAATATTCTATATAAAACATGTAGAAAAAGTGCTCTTCAGGGGGCTGAATGGGTGATCAGTTCCTTTCTAATTAAAAAAGATCCGTGAATTTAAGTTTTCAAACTAGGGAAAGTTGAAATCTGATGATATTAAAGGATCATATCCACAATATACATGTTGTAATGCATTTTCACTATCATCTATATGATGAAAAGTTTGTAAATAAAATAGCTGCCCTACCCCATCTCTGTGTACATCGGTTAGCTTAATTCACCACTGCCTGTTTCATCTCTTCAGGAATACAGCAATACTCACTATGGGAGTAAATGATACTACTTATAAACCTTGTGCATTGTGACTTCCATTCAGGCCTTCTCCCTGCAAGTTTTTTTATTTTTTTTTCTTCCCTCGTCATTGGTGTAGAACTTGCTTAATAACACTGATTTTTTTTTTTTATACCACTGTAATTTCACTTTGTAAATTTTATGGTCTTCCAGTCACTTAATGAAAAAAGCCATTTGGCTGTTTAGCAAGGCCTTGTGTTGTGTGTTGATATTGCTCTTGTTTACTGGATTCTGTTTGGCAGAATTATTGTCAACAAATTTTCCTCATCCTCTCTTGCTGAGTTGAGAACTGTTGCAGAAAAGCTTGAGCTCTAAGAGGTGGTTGTTGTCCTCCTCCTCCCTGGTGCACAGGCATGGGATGATCTCCATACACTCTTCTGAGTATCTACCTTATTCATCCAGCTTGCATTAAACCTACCTAATATTTGCTTTGAATGTCATTAGTTGTATTACTGCTTTTTATATTATTTGCCTTCTCTTTTCTTGATATTTGCCCATGCGTTTTTTTGGTAATTTTTTTCATAGTCTGTGCTTTTTCTGCTCTTCCCTTGTGGCTGTTTCTTATTTGCTTGTTTGCTGAATCAGAACAAGGCTGGATGACTAGAGGAGAAGGTCTGTGCTATATGCATGGCTGCAGAAGCAACAGGCCATTCTTTTGGTACTGTACTTTTCCTAGGGAAAGTGAGCTTTGAAAAAAAGAAAAATACTTCTCTTGAAGAGAGTCTGAATTTTGTTTGAAAAGTCAAATCAACTGCCAAAAAAGTCAAACTCAGTTATTTAAAAATGGATTGTTGCACTCCTTATGGCTTTGTTTCTGGGGCATAAAGAATGTATTTTCCATGTAAGCTTGCTGTGGGGATTGGTTCCTCACCCCATGTGGCACTGCCTGTAGGTGAATGGACAGGACATCTTGTACTTCAAGAAAAGTTTGAAATTTTGCATAGTCTGTCCAACTAGGTGAAAAGCAAGGGTATGGGACTGTTTCATAATGTGAGGTGGACTCTTAACAGCTGCAGACCTGTTGACATGTGCTTCAGGGGGTGCCTGTATCTGCTGTTTCCAAGGACAGTGAGCCAAGTCAAGCTCCCATTCAAGTCTGCGGGTCAGATCCTGAGCTGATGGAAATGGATGCTTGTCAATGGAGACAACATTTCTACCTGATGTGAGGATCTGGATTCAGGATTTTTGTCGATGTTTTGCATTGAAGATATTGTTATATTGAAGATATTGTTATAAGACTTGTTATAATATTGAAGATATTGTTATAAGATACATTAAACCCATGGTCTCTCATTTCAGATGCTGGAGATGGGTGATACTGCAGTACACAGTCTAACTCAAAAGCCGTTTGAATGAGTTTTTTCCCCTTAGATTCAATGACACTTTCAGAAGTGCAGCACAAAAATGTAACATCAGAAGGAAAGACTGTTCCTACACCTGTAGTTCCTTAACTGCAATTAACATAGCTGGCAAAAGGCAAATCTCAAAGGACTGCTAAAAACTGTGTGTATCTGCACTGGGAAGTACATGGAAAGAAGCTCACCCGTTTCCTGGTGAAAGTTTTGTTTGCTGCTTCAGTGCAAACCTTGCAGCATTTCTTCACTGCATATGAATTTATGATACAGGTATTTTTCTTTACGCGTCCCCCCTGTCTGTGTTCAATTTTGTTTTTCATTAGATCAGGAAAGACTGTTATGAAGAATGGGATGACTTAAATGACTATGATCTTCTGTTTGTCCCCTGTAAAATATCTAGATATCTTCAGTGCAAACATCACAAAAGTTAGTACAACTTTATTGAATTTCAGATCACTTTCTCTGCTCAAACTTTGGAAAACAAACAAAACTGGAATTATTTTTAGAGTTCTTAATGCCTCTAACATAAAAGAATTATATTCACTCTTCCAGATGAGTCCAAAAGTTCATCCAGCCTAGTAAATGGGCTCAACCAGTAGCTACTTGGGAAGAACTCAGGAAAAGAGTATGTGAAACAATGTGTGCCTAAAATATCTTTCCACACGTATTTCTTTTTAGCTCTTGGTAATCTGCTGAGTACTCTTTTTTCAGACTGGGCAACTGTGGCTGGGCCATCCTGATTAATATCTACTCATGATGAATGACTCTAATTTCTTCTTCAACCTATTTAGAATTTGGCTTCCACAACATTCTGTTGTGGAGAGCTCTGGAATTAAACTAAGCATTGCATAGGGGAGGAAAAGATCTTTTATTTGTTTTCAGCATGCTGCCAAGTAATTTTGAGTCCAAGCACAAGAAATGTAAGCCTCTCGAACCTTTCAAAAACCATTTCATGCTTGGGCTGAACCTGCCACTTTCCTGATGCTGAAGTTTCACATAAAGTGTTTGAAGCTGGTGGTCTTTCAGTAGTATCAGTACCTGGTGATATCTAAACCTAGGGCCTGCATCCATGCTTTAAATATTGTATTTGGTTTTGCTAATTAGTTTTGACATTGTAAATATGCCTGCTCTTGTAAAGGAGAGTACTCTGTTACAGTGGCAGGGGGATCCTGTGCTCTGTTGTGGAGTTCTCAAGGGAAATCTTTAGGAGCTTGGTTGTGTATCTGAAAATACTTCTACCAAATGGTAAAAAGCAATTAAAGATTCCTAACAAGTCACGCCATCCATTATGCAAGCATGACTGTTTAATTTTGCATCATCTTTTCCTCTGCCAGTTTTGCTTTCCTTCCTCAGAAATATCTGTTCTGGTTTAAATTAAAAAAATAAAGGGGGGAAAATAAGTCAGGTCTGTCCTTCGGGTGCTGTCTGATAGATGGTACAGACTCTGTGTGTGTTTATCTCTAGGGAATGGTGGCTGATGGTGAAAAACAAGAGCATGTCTCAGGAAAAATTGCATACAGTGGGTCATTAATGTATTCTTTGTACACAGCCATTTGATTACAGTCGCTTTGGTAATAGAGTGTAATAAGGCAGAGAACCCAATTAACAGTCCACCAGGAGCGGTGATGATGGTCTTTGTGTACTGCCAGAGTGAACTTATGTCAGGATTTAGTTAGGCGGGAGGCTACTGCATTTACTGAATATTTTCCCTCGGTGGCAAGAGATGCTGGCTTTGTTCCTTTAAGGGGAGGAAAGAAAGCGGGACTGAAGGTTGCTAACAGCAGCAGAGGATGGATAGATTCAATTCAGTTTAATTTTGCTTGATGATTGACTTTATAATTACAGATCTTTTTTTACCTAAACCCCAAATGACTCTATAGGAATAGAGCAAGTATGCTACTAATTTAAAAAAAAAAAAATCAAACCAAAAACAAATTTCACAGTAACTTGGAATGACTCAGTTCTGTTGTTTCTAGATGCCCTTGAAGTCAGAAACTTCTAGTAAGGAACAACAGTGCGTTAATTTCTGTAAAGATATATTTATGTACTTACCTGAATTGAGGTCTTGATACAGTTAGTTCACACAGATGCAGATATTTACAATGTTTGTTTATCTACTTTCTTACTGATTATTTTTCAATCAACATTGTATTTTTCTAAGCCAGAATTTATTCAGAGCATCGTCTTCCTAAAATGACTTATTTTGTTTCAAGAGAGATGGGCAGGTCTCAGTATGACTGAAGTACTTTTTCAGCATGGAGTAGAGCTATATGTTTGGGAACAGTCATGCTGGTGATCACTTTGGAAAGTCATGCAACTCTATTTCAAGAAGTAGGACAGTGTGTCTTGTTACTGAGAAAATACAGCAGCAAGGTGTGTATGTTCTGACCTGTGTCTCTGCTGTTTGTTACCCATCAGAGATGTGCTATTTTATGTCTATCATAATTAGGGGATGTAACAACAATCAGTCCTAGCACTCAGACTGGCTTTAGTAGTTTGTGACCTTCCCACTAACAAATTTCAGTGAGTTCATATGACCTTCTGGCTGGTTGAAGCATTGTCAAGACTGTATAAATCACAAAGTTGGTTTCATGATAGGACAAGCTGTTCAATGCAGAATGGACAATTTCATTATCTTGAGCAGGACCTCGATGTTCACTGTGGAAGTACTTCTATGGCTGACATGGCATTTCCCAAACCGTTGCCTGTTTCAGCCTTGTCAGCTGTAGGGATTCACACCTTCACAAAGGGAGAAGCCAAAAATATTTAATTTAGATATAGACAGACAAAGACTAGTTAAGAAGACTCATGACAGCCCCATTTTACCTTGGGAATGCATGCAAGCCTGGTCCTCTCCCCGACACAGAACTGCATAGAAGTCCTGCTGTAGAATCATGAATGAAACCTTGAATTAACTAGAAACTTATTCTTCCCCTTGCATCTTCAGTTTGCTGATTTTTACATTAAGTGCCCTTTTTCTCTGATAAACCCAAGCCCAGTCTTATCTTAGAAAATGCAGGTATTAAGGCTCTGAGTTGAAAGTGTAGATTTTAAAATGGCAAATTAAAGCTGCTTTTGCAATTTTGATAGTTTGACAAAGTTGTAAGCAACTGAAAATAGGACCTTATAATGGGAAATTTTGGTGAAATCTAGTTGCATTAATTATAAACTGGATTGTGTAAGGTCCCTTGTAAGAATAACAGTGACGGGGGATTAAAGAACAAACCTACAAGGGTCTCTTTATAGTGACAGAAAAATCCTACTGGCTTGATGAATTATGTCAGCCCATGGAGTCCATGCAAGGACTAAACCACCAGAAAGGGTGATCTCATCCTTTTCTCATTTTCATGACTTCTGTTACCTACAGCAATGTTTGATACAGCTGCTTTCTGACCCTTGCCAAAGAGGCTCATTCTCTTTGCCATGCCCTGGAGTTGTCAGCATTGCTCAACTTGAGCTTTATTTAGTTAGGATTTTTTTCTTCTTTTGGCAGTCAATTTTCCCTTGTTAAATCCTGAGCACTCTGGCACTCTCAGTCATGTCAGTGTAATTTATTCATGTTCACTTTGGTTTTCCTCCATGGAAAATTAAAAGGTGCTCTCACTAACATGTCCATTACCCTCTGGAATTGTGTCCAATAAACCTCCTCTCCCACTGGGACCTGTGGAATGGCCATGTCCAAGAGATATTTGCTTATTCACTTTTATTGCTCTCTTGTAAAGCTATTCTATTCCTATTCTGTGTTTCTGCAGGTAGTGCTTTCATTTGGGCTGCAGAAATATTGCTTGTGTTGTCCTTTTTGCAAGTTTCTTTGAAGGCATAGTATTTAGCAAAGGTTTTTCATCCTCTCTAGAAATATGCAAGCTGCTGCTACTTTCACACAACAGAGCTCCTCTTGTTTTAGACAGATTTATGCGGTCAGATTGTTACAGGACTTTGTTAGAGCTTCAACCTGTATTGGATCTGGTCCTTTGTACGTGAACCTAAAAGAGCAAGCCGTAGGTGTCCTTCCTGTGGGATTCAGCAGCTTTGCAGGTTCCCTCCGAAGCATGTAACTTCCTACAAATATCAAAAGGAGTTGCCTTGGTAACGAAACCTTTGAGCCATCATTTAATTTCAGAGGAGCAGAAGGTCATATGCCCAGTCAGCAGAGCTGTGTGCCAGGTACTAACGGTGGGGGGAGAGTTAGTAAGGCCAAAGGTACTTTTGTTTTTAAATGTCAAGAAAATTGAAAACCATGTGAGAAGCGAAATGATAAATTTCCTTGTCGAAGATAATGGCTGAAGCAAGTGCCTTACTTTCATGAGGAAAGAGGAGTCAGCTTGCCAGGAAAGTACCCTGTATGCACCTGCTTAATCATGCTGTTATCACAGGTGACATTATCGTCAGTGTGGTCATAGGGACGTACCCTCGTGTCCCCACCAACAAATGTAAGAGACATCCTCAGATACCACCACCATCCCAGTGTAGCTTTGGGGAATTACACTGAGACCAAGGAACAGTCATAAAAATTGATGAGACCTTCAGCTGGTTTAAACACTGCTGTTCCACAAAACATGCTAAATCTGCCCCAAGATTCAGTATGGAGAGGTGAAACCCCATTTCCATAACCTGTTTTCCTGCCTTTTAGTGATTTATTTTGTGTATCTGATAGCAAGTGAGATTTTAAAATCCTGCTCAATTAAACATGGCTGCTTAGAAGCTGAGCATACTGTTATTGCATAAAGTAAAGACAGAGACCGTGTCAAGGAGAAGAGCCCTGATGGCTGACCAAGGCGCAGGTGGTCAGCTCTGTGCTGATGGTGTGATGAAGTGGGCATCTCTTCCTTGTTATGGCATGGGATCCTCCTTGCAACTGTGTCTGTATGCAGAGAAGCAGCAACCAAATGTGGCAGTGGCAAGCCCAAGCGGACACTATAACTGTTTGAGGTTGGTCCATAGGGGTGGACAGCACTCAGCCACGCAGCAGCACTGTGGAAAGAGTGAAAAGCCCAGCTCTCTGCCATCCTTTTTTAGGCATTTTTCTGAAGTTCTGCTGTAGCCTGTATTGTCCCTCAGAGGAGAATTAGTTAGAGGCCATCACAAAGCCATATATGCACAGATAAACCAGCAAACATTAGAGAAGAAAGGTTGTAAGGCGAAGAGTGCTCCAAATGTCTCTCCTCAGCCTGCTGACCCACACCTACCTGTCTAACTGAACTAGAGCATTGGCATTGCACTTCGATTATTGTTCTCTGAAATCCAGGTAGCTTATGGGTGCCTCCCTGCCCAGACCAGCAAAATCAGGACAAATAGAAGAAGAATGGACAGATTGACTTGGAGCAGTCTGTGTATCAGTATACACATATTTTGTTTGGCCATCAACTTGATATCGACATAGCCCTTAGCCCTTTGGCTCCAGTTCCTTATGTCTGTTGTCCTGCTTAACAAACAGAAGTGAGTGTGGTTACCATTTAACCTGCCACTGTTCATCTGACACCACTTCTCTCCGTATGGATTGCTAAGTATAAACACCAATTTTGAAGAAGGCAGGCAAACTTGAAACCACCTTAACAGCAGCCAGTTAAGTTGTGGATAACAGTCTGTGCTTAACAAAGTCCTCAACAAATAGGACATTGCTCACCACCTACCAACTCCATCACCATTACATCATGGGTTGATGGAGTTTGTTGAATCTGGGCAGAGCATTTTATTCAAAAATATTTTGCTCTGAAACTGACAGTTTTCTAGGTCGTGTTATTCCTGAGGGCTAAATGGTGAGATGAGAAATGGTTTTGATGAGAGAACAGGCAGAGAGTATCTGTCAGTGCTAACTCTTCTACAGGTGACTGCATATTCATTCTCCTGACACTGGCTCTTGACTCAGCTGTGACATTTAAAACAGAGAACTGGAAAATCCTGAGACAGAACGGCAGCCATAACCACTTTTGATACGGTACAAAGAGGATTGGAAGAAGTCGGTATGTTGTTGTGTTACTCTCGTGTTAGAGCTAATTAGAAGAGAGGACCAAGTGCTCCTGCTCACTTTGAGCCCTGGTTTACTGCCCTACCAGCTGCTCTGCTCTGCCTCCCTTCTTTCTTGATTTAACCATGATTGAAGAAGGAAGTTTCCCCTATGGAGAATGTGTGCAAGTGGTCTGCTGTGGTCATGAGGATCAGGGGAAGCTTTGCTGGGTCTCAGTTCTTCTGTAACTGGGAATAATTGTGAGTCCTTGTGAGTCTTTCTCTCACACTATGGCTTCAAGTTGTTTTGTGCAAATCCATGACGTTCTTGAGTGTCTTTGCAGCACAGGACAATCCTGCCTGTCAGGGTAGGTTATGCCTTTTCTTCTACAGCCACTACTAGCAACCTGCACATGAAACCCTTCCTGGCATGAATGACATGTGGCTTTGAGGAACTCACTCTGTTTGAAGAGGCATGGGACTTTCTGTAGCAATGTGAAAACTGGCATGCTGGATACTTTCACAGAGTCTTCATAATCTCACTGTGCCAGCAGAGAAATGAAAAGGAGCCTCAGAGTAATGTACTAGGCTCCCTTCACTGGGAAGTGAAAACCTGTTTGTATAGAGCAGGGTTTCAGATCAACAAGGTCTGCAAAACCACTGCAAATCCTCATAATCAGCTTCAGGTTAAGTGGGAGACATGTAAGAAACATCTTCCTGGAGGTGATCATTATTTATAATCCCTTAGGTGCTGTTGTCAAAACAGTCCTATTAGGCAGCTATTGTGCAGAAGAAAGGTCACTTTCTGCTGCTTTGACACCTTGAACTACATGCAGTGCTGCTGTGTTTGGGGCATGAGAGACTTCTGCAAGGCCAGCTTGATGCCTTATTGTTTCTTGTAAGTTCTGCTTTGGAGGTTCCAGATAAATCTACTGAATCCTGATTACATTTTCTTTCATTTGTAAAAACAAGGAATGTGAGAATACAAACAGTCTGCCTGGTTCTCAAAAAGCATTACCAGCACTATTTTAGATCATAGTCACAAGGTTGTTTTTTTCCTCCTTTCCCAATTTTTAATGAAACAAGCTTAGATAGCACAAAATTATACTCAGAAAGCATTTTAATTCAGCTTGATTGGAGTATCATGAAGATCTTAAGCTTATATATGTAGACAGAACTGGAAGCAAGAATTATCCAGTAGCATTATCTTTTAATGGCTGTTTCTATTTTTGTGCTGAATTCATTTGCTTAGAATAATAGCTGAAGTCTTATGTGGTATATGGAGAAAGCATCACTGATGGTTCAGTTAGCAGACAAAGGGATAAATATGTTTAATTTCATGGAAACTTTGTTAGATGAATTTGTTTAATGCCAAATCAACATTTTGGTTTTTTTCTTAGCTAGAAATAATTAAGGAGGATTGATGGCTAACAAGTTACCAATGGGCTAAAATGAACCATTGGCAGAATAGATGAGTTCACACTGAACAAAGAAGCAAGGTTGCTGTTAAGTATCTTGATTATCTCAAGATATTTCGAGATGATCAGTTATTCATCTTCTGAGCTATTCTGCCTTTCAGAGCTTAAAACTTTTAGAGAGGGCAGCAATTTAGGCTGAATGTTCATGGTAGTAAGGGCAAGGAACTGAAGCCTCTTTTTCTACAGGATGCATTGAGAAGAGTTCTTTGTGCTGCTTATGAAATATGTATACAGTTGGGGATACTGCAGTTTTATTGGGTTTCAGTATATTTACAGTAGTCTGTTTTCTTTTTCTCTCTGCAGATAACTCTACATCTGATATATGAAACTTGGGTAGTCTTTTAAAAGATTTTGGGCTAAATACCAGATTCTAGAAACTACAAGGTAAGATCTGTCTTCTAGTGCTTTTGGGTGCATTTACATTGTCTCATAAAACAAGTACTGTCTGTATATGCAGCTATAATAAGATCTTCAGTTTGGATTTTCATTGGTCAGGTATATTATTTGATGTTCTGAAGATGAGCTGCAAAGATTAATTTCTTTCCATCTCCTGCATCTCACACAGAGATTCATTTTTTATTATTTATCCAGCACAGTCTTCAGGTTATTTGATAATGCAGCTGCTGGTATTTGCTCCATGAAACCAATTGTCTTCTGAAGGCAAGTGCCATGAGGCCCTGTGCTGGTTGTTTTTATGATAGTTTTCCTGTGAAAATAGCAGCACACTTATACTCAGGTTCATAACTGTGTGCTATTCAGAGCTTTATACTATACAGTCATTTGCAAAGGGAAAAAAAAAAAAACAGACCAGGCAAAGCTCTCCGCAAGCAGTGGGTAGAATTAATTCATGTAATGATATCACTTTGAAATGGATGCTACTGAAAAATGTATGGTGTGTAACTAGCTACCATTTCTAAATGTCATAGAATTCTTTGCCCCTAGAGTGGGACAGCAAAACCTAGATCAGGTTAGCTTTCAATTTAATATGGCTTGGTCTCATGGTATATCCAGGTTTAGAGTTGAGAGGGAGGGAATGGATATTGATTCTGTAAGTCAGTTTTCTATTAATCTTGCAAGATTGTTAATGATCTGGATAAATTGTTTAATATACATTTACATATTTTTAGCCTGTATCTTTTAGTAGGTCTTACTTTTCTTAATAGATCAATGAATAGCTACTGAACGAACTGCAATAACGTGGGCACTGAATTTCATCTAAAATGTATTGACTTACCTTTTTGTGTCATGTCAAGAAATGAGACAGATTTAAAAGAAGAGGTATGTTCTGTGAAAAGATGTAAAAGGAAATATAGTAAAAGCTGGTAGGGCATGTCATGGGGATGGGGCTGACGTGGAGGGGCCTGAGAATAAAAACATAGGATCAGCAGAGGGAGATGGAAATTAAATTAACCCTTTAAATTACCCTTCTCAGTTAATCTTTACACAAGTCCCCAGTTCCATTGAAAATTAACTCCTTCATTAAAACATAAAATGTAAATACCTTTCTCTTGTTGAACAAAAACTATTTACAGATCAACTGGAGCTGGGCAGAGTTGAACCTTCCCACTGTTTTCTGTAGCACATCACCAAAATGTATCCCATGGCTTTTCTGTACAAAAAGTGCAGTTGCTTTGATGGTGTGTGTTTAACACAGATATGTTCCCATGGTTAACATATTAAACAAAGATGTGCTACTTTCTCTTCACATTGGCATTCTCAACAAACTAATAAGAAGTACCAGTGGTGTATATTTTTTGATAGATACAAAGACACAGATATGGATACAGATGCGTGCAGTAACCTAAAATGCATCTTTCCTGGCATCTGCATAACAGAGGCCTTTTCTTAATTATTTACTTTGTTCCAGGAGATTTCCAATGGCTATGTAAGGCAAACTGAGCAAAGTGTTCATCTTAGTTTATCAGTACTAGGAGACAATGTTATGTGATGTGTGGGCTTGGACAGTGTACTATTTCCTGGATAAAGGTTTTTATTAAATAAAAGGGTTTGCTGAGCTCTGTTTCCCCTTGGGGAACTTCAGGAGAGAGGCGAAGTGTTTCTAAATCTGTTTTTGCGCTCACCTGAGGGACTGCAGATTGCTGCCTGGCTGCACTGGGCCTGCCTCAACAGACAGCGTGAGGAGCTAGTCCTTTGCTTCTCTTCATTCCTCCACCTTGTTGAGTCAGTTCTTCCTATATTGAAGAAGAAATGAAAAAGCCTAGTTTACAGGAGGATGTTTTGTTCTTATGTAGGCATTATTTGGGGAGGAACTTCCTAAGTGGAAAACCTCCTTGGAGATCTACCCAGCTCTTTTTCAGAAATTTCTCATAATATTGTTTGAAGAGGCCCTTTTTGTTTAGAATAGACCAAATCTGATGCTTGGATTGGATAGCCTGTGCAGGAGTAGTCTTTCATTTGGGTTGAATGTGCTTTAATGAGATGTTTTATAGGCGATCGGGTCCTCCATTTTAAATACAAGAAAGGTCCAAATTGTGGAATGGGCTTTGACCCCGGCTGCCCCTGATCCCGCCTCAGTCAGGTCTGCTTTGGCCAACACAGCAAGAAGGGAGACTACCTGTGGAATGGCCATTATTGTGAAGCGTGGTGGGAATGAAATCTCTGACCCAATGTGCGAAGTGGCCTCCCAAACAAATATCATTTTGATAACATAATGCTTATTTATAGCATGCTGCACTTTTTAGTCTGGCTCAGGGTCAATTTGCAAGCACACAAAGCATTTTGATCTAAGTTGATAGAGCAGACAAAGGGATAGGAAAGGAAATAGGGAGGTAAAATGTCTTTCCCTGTGTGGACAGAGACAGGAGTAAAGTCCCATTGTCCTGAATCCCAGCCCTGTGTTCTGCTGCAAGAGCTGCTCTGCTGGAATTGGCTCCCTTGAGGTATCCCAGATGTCATAAATTTCAGGTCTGACCGACTTTCTTGGACTGGCCGAGGCACACAGGCTGTAGGTTAATTACTTCATCTTCCACAGTGGGGAAACTGCACAAGGCTCTCAAGTGCTAGCAGTTTCAGCAGCTCCCTAGATACTCATTCCTGCCCAATAACAATGTCACTGACTCCAGGGCTTTTCTGCTCATTCTCTAATTCTTTTTAATCATATGGGGCAGTGTGAGACAGCATTCAGCTTTTTGGTTTGTTTTTCTTGTTAGCCTTTCATGCTTGATTCAGATATTTTGAAGTTATGTAGAGACCTCAGATGTTTTGATGACTCGGAAAGAGAGTAAGACATGCAATTAAGTGTAACAAACCCACTCCTGTGACAGAGGACCTCTTAGTTTGCCCAGCCAGGAGCTGTAACTCAAGCAGCACAACAAATTAATATTTCACTGATGGCTTCTCTGGTCTGGGGGTGTATTAACTAAAAGCTGTTGTGCATGTCAACAGGAAAACAAATATGTTTTCGTTGAATGGCAGAGAGCTTGCAGAGTTGATGTTGGAGGCTGGTAATTGAAACGTAAACACTGAAGTACAGTCATCCACTCCTGGGAGGAACGTGTATAAGAAGGGAAATTCAACTAGTCTTACTCTAACCTAAGGACATTTCAGATTAGATTGAAAAAAGGCAGTAGAATGCTGCAGAAAGCATGTAGAAATGGTACTGCTCAGCACCTTCCCCAGGGCAGAAACAGGGCACAAGAAAAATGTTGATTATATTTCCTTCCCAAGTAAAGGGAGATATGCCCCTGTATTTGGGGTTTGACAAGTTTTGGCTGAAGCCAGTGTTGACATCTGTGAATTCTGGCTCTCTAGGGATGGTCCAGCAGCTGGGTACTATGGGGTTAAAAGACGATGCTTTCTAGATGTTCAGCTCTAGGACAGAGTAGCTCTTTCAACCTCTCTGATTTCAGGAAAGAACTGCCAATTCTGGAAGAGATTTGGCCCAAGGCTGAGGATCAAAATGTTTTGACATTTTTCTGGTTGGGGAGAGTGCATTGGTGTCAGTACTACCAATTGCCTCTTAGAGAGTGGGGGCTCTGTGAGCCCCAAGGAGCCGCTCTTCCTGGGGTCCTTCTGGGTGTTTCCTGTAGGTGCTCAGTATGCTGCCCAGTTTTCCTTTCTATTTCATGGGCTATAGGCTCCACGGGAATGACTTTCCTTTCAGAAATACTGCATGTTGGTATTGGGAGGGGGAAGGGGGGAGATGACACCAAAAAACCCAAAAATCCAAGCTGCTTTGAGCTTCTGATTTTGTGAGGAACTCTTTTTTTATATATTTCTGGCCAGCTGTAACTGAAACTAGAGTTCAGCTTCTTCCCTACCCAGTTAGACTCTGTACTTTCATGGCTTGGGGGTTTTGATTTTTAGTTCTAAATCAATGCTACTGTCAAGCGAGTAAAAACGTGGCATAGCTGATCACAGGTGTCAGGCAGCTGTTATGTTGGTGGGTAATGCAATAGCAAGGATGATTTCTAACTTACTGCAAATCACTGAGGGCTAACCATTTCGCTAGCATTTGGCCCTTCAAAAACTGCTGCCTTCAGTCTCTGTATACTGTCTGATGAAAAGAGTAACATATCAGGAGTGCAAGCACGTTCGCATTCTCCACTATTAGTGGATGATGAATAAGGTGTCAGGTGAGGTTGTTTACTTGGAAAGCAAAATGGAGGAAAGCAACCCTATAAAAGGAGACGGTCCTTCAGGAGGCAGACAATTGCTGAAGGAGCACAAAGCTGTCATTAATTGTTTGCAAAATATTATTTGAGTTAGATTTCTGTGACAGAAAAACTTAGATTTAAGTGAGAATATAAAACCATACGAGATGCTGGTAGTTGGATAAATATCTATGAGGGGGGAAAAAACCATCTATGAACAATTTTTTTTCTTGTTTATATTGATCTCTCTTCCATCAGAAGGCCTACTGTATTTCTACTACAAGCAAACTTTCTATGGACTGAGATACAGTGAATCCCATAAATTATTTGGTAGTAGGAAGAGATCAAGGAAATATTAAATATGCTTCAGGGAGAGGCTCGGTAATGCAGGAATTTTCTTCTAAAGCTGGATTGAAACAATTTTCGTATAAGAATTAGAGCTGACCTATCTATTCACACAGAAAATGAAACCTTGAGCTCTCTGTAGATTAAACCTACAGAGGGTTACATGGTCTGGATGGTTTGCTATATTATCCTCTCTTCAAAGTCCAGTCTAGTAATTTAAATGTAGTCTAACTAAAAGTACAGACCTACTAAAATAAACATAAAAGAAGAATCTTTCCCCTTCCAGAAGCTTTTTGTTTTCCTTGGGCACAACAATAGTCTTCACTTTCTACTTGGATAATTATGTTATGTTTTATTTAATGTTAAAAACATTTATTGAGTTCTCCCTGAGCTGCTTGTGTATCCCTGCCTAAAAAAATAGATGTTTATACAAGAACTAAAATTATTTTCTGACTGGTTGATTGGATCATTGTAATTATCTTAGACCCATTGCGTACACAGAGAGGTAAGACTCACTTTTGCTGGGTACTGGTTTTAATGCATCAGCAATGAGTGTATCTGAAAACATTTATTATTGCCAGGATAGTTTCAGGGAGCTGTGACTGACGGTTGAAAGTTGCTGAGCTGATTACCTGGAGCATTAATGTATTGCCATCCCTTAGCCTGACCTTGGCACCAAGCCAGAATGGTATTACTATTTCATAAGATAAACTTCCGATAGCAAAACATTCTGAATACAGATTGAGTAGCAGAGAAATGAGAGAAGCAGTCTGGGTCAGATCCTTGGCCATCATAAATTGGCCCCGTTGGGCCGTGGAGGTGTGCTGCATTCTGACATTGTTCCTTTGAGAGCTTCCCACCGGACAGGTGCAGATGAAGAGAGCAGTTTTCTCAAACTGTAGGCTGCAGATAAAAAAAAAAACAGCAAAATGTTGCCCCTAATTATTTTTAGGCCAGAGGCCTGGGAAGTCAAGCTGGTTGCTGCTGCTCCCAGGTGCAGAATTGCTGTTCGGGGTGGGAGATAACTATGCACCCCACCTCTCCAGTTCCCTCGGAAGCAGCCTGCTAAGGCTCGATGTCTCTGTCCCATCCCTTCCTCCTTTCTCTTGCTATTCAGTTCCTGTGACAGAAGTAGCCTTGCATAAACTGGCCTCGGTAAACTTTCACCACCTGATGAGGGGAAATCTAGATTCAAAGCTGGCTGCTTACATAAACACAGGCACAGCTTTGGGGGTCCATTCAGACACTCTGCAGAAACAGCAGGCCCAGTTGAGACAGTATGTCTAAACCCACGATGATCCCTGCACAGCATGGACAGCTCTCCTGCTTTTTTGGCTCCGTGGCTTTCTTTTCACAGCAGACGCACTTTCAGTCATCTTTGAATCAATAACAGAAGCTCAAAAGGCAGTATGAATGATAGGGGGCTGCTTCAACACATTTCTCCCTTAACAAGGCAGTTGTAGGTACAACAGAAAAGATATCAAAGGTTTTTACCATTCAGGAGATTAATTGTACCTCATAGGGACCAGCATTGTGCTTTACCTAAGCTCATCCAGGCAGAAAGTGAACAAAACCTGCTGTGTTTGCCTGAACCTAACCCTAACAGAAAGAGCTCTGTCATATCAGCGCACCGTTGATAAAGGGCTATGCAGACTAAACCATATCCAGAAAGATATAATTCTTGTAAATATTAATCCATTTTACTCAGAGGCAAGAACCTCTGGTGCTTTGTAACTTTTAGAATAAAATAATTTAAATTCCATGGTGCAGGCTAAACAGGAAACCAATTTTCAAGCAGACTTTAGCAGTGAAAGAGGCACTCATTTACCTGCTTTTAATTTAGAGGTTGTGTAACTAGGAGAGAGGCAGAAAATGTGATATTTCTTCCCTGCAATTTTTATCCTTTGTAATTGAAATACACCTAGCTGTACCATATGTTTCCATAACTGCCAAGCAGGCAAAAATGGGATTTTCAGAATGGATTAGAGGGACAAGGCCTGTTGAAAAGCACTTGGGCAAATTGCACTGAGAACAAAGTAGGTGCTGAACTCTTACTGAAAATTGAAAGGAGCAAGGCTTTTACTTCTATTTGTGCCAAAGAAAATCCTTCTTAATGATATATTCAATCTTCAGGTCTCATTCACACAGAGCTGGGTGGGTTTTCTCCTTATATGTTTTGTTTTTAGACCTACTTCTTCCAAAGGAAGACTCCTGGGTTGAAAAAGGGATGCACATTACTTGAGACTGCATCCAGCAAGGGACTTGGGTAATGAGAAGTTGACCTGGCAGCCTCTGACATGCTCAGGTGGAACCCATGTCCTGTAAAGGGCATGGGGAGAGCTTGGTGTTTGTGAAGGAGCTTTAATTCTAATCCAAACCAGATAATAAGATTTAAAAAGAAGTGGCATGAATTGTGAATCTGTTCCAGATTAAAAATAGAAAATAAAAAGCTCTCTTATGGCACTCTTTCTTTGTAGCTATTTTTATTCTGTTGGGCTGAATGCTCTTTTCCTGCTACCCCACTCAGTTATGTGCATTTTGCTTTTGCTGATGAACCTGCAGATTTAGGATGAAAACAGTTTGCAGCTGATTAAGAATGGTGTGCCTGGCAGTTTCTTGCTAATCTCTCTTATTGTGCCCTTCATAAAAATGACAGTCATGGTATAAATCCTAGTTTAAAGCAATACCTGCAAGTGCTAATCTCTGAAGAGGAAAATGTCAAATACCTCCTGCTGTGTGTGAGGACTCAAATTGTATGGCATCAAACATTAAAGGCTACCTAAATTGTTCACCTTTTTTCCTTTGCCCAATGTTTTGTACTTTTCTGTCATTCCTTATGTCATTAACCATTCTCACATAAACGGTGCCTTAATGGTGGTAGGTGTCATGGGGAGACTTACAGTGCAACACTTTCATTTCTTGCCCTCTCATGGAGCCACCAGTGGTCCGAGCTCCCACCCAGCCATAATGTCTTGGACAGTGCCCCGAGCTCTGGAGTCAGCCTTCTGCCTTACTCATGGGACCCCTTCTGAGAAACATTACTAAAAGCTCTGAGTGTTAGCTGTATATTGAAGTGCAGTGTGGCACTTGGGGTGACCAGTGCTAAGTTTTTAGTCTCTGTTTTGGGACCCTAAACCCAGATTTGAACACTTATGGTCAGCAACTTATCCTATGCCCATGGATGCTTTTCTTGCTGATTAACATTAGGGCACACAGTGATTTTAAAAGCCTGCTCTTTGCTCAAAAGTGCCAGTGGGGAAAAGCAAATAAATAAACTGTAAGACTGAAAGATTGCTTAGAAATGAGAACATAGTGTGTTTCAAGGTAAAAAGCCTTTACCTGCTCACTCTGCGTTTGTTCCATCTCTGCTGAAGTGTGTGCTCTGCTTCTTAAATTAAAATGATTGTTTGGACCATATTAGCTCATAAAACTATTTCAGAACGTAGAGAGAATTTCTGTTTTCACTGACATCCTTGGTCCTCTTGAAAGACAAGCTGCTTGTGAACCTTGGTGCGTTTGGGACCCTCATTCTTGGAAGTACTTGAAATCATAGCTTTTTTATGATTGAGATTAACAAACTGATAAGGACAAACTCTCTATGTAATTTTTACAACTTTTAGCAATTTGATGGTTTTTTATAAGGTACATGCCTGAATTTTGCTTGTCATTGCATTAGTTCTGCTGCTAAAATACCAAGCCAAATTTTGAAAATCCTTAGTCTCCTTTCATTACATCCTTAGATAAAAATGTTACTGATGCTATCTCAGCCCAAGGAAGAGCCAAGGAATACTGTGTCACTAGCATCTTCAGATCTGTTTAAGTGCTCTGTTTCTTACTTTCAGACAGCTGCTTCTGAAACATGTTCTAGAAGCTCTTCAAATACAAGCAGCAGAGAGTGTGTCAGGCAGAAGTAGTTAAAGCTGGGAGATCCCTGTGATCTTGAGAAACATGTTAACAAAGTATTAACATATCAGAGTCTACAGCTGCGCTGGGTGAATGGCTCACTACGAACAAACACCTGAGTTTTGGTTGTGTTCCCTTAGCCATGGAGCAGCACGAGAGAGGGATGACTGCTGGAAGAGGGGCACAGTATTTCCAAATGGATGGTTGCAGGTACCACAGGAATGATTGGGTCTGTGGAACTGACTCTTACGGGGGGTTTTGTGAGACAGGGAGAGCTTTTCTTAGAGGAGAAGCTCTGTTCTCCTAAGGATTTTTCTGTGTGTTTTCCAACAAAAGCTTCTTTCAGCTGCCATCTTTGAGGAAGTGTCCTTGGATTGTGCATACTCACACTGATTTCCTCCTGTAAAAATATACTCAGAAAGAATATATCTAACAGCCATCATCTTTTCACAGCTCTGCAGCTGGGAGGACTGCCACTTTTCTGTCATTTCACAAAAAAGCTGTAGTTTCTTTCTGGTTTATGGCAACTTTTGGAAGCCAGGAGCAAATAAGTGTTGGAGAAATAACACAGGCTTACAAGTAGTAAATTTGCACCTTTTATACCTAAGACAGCTAGTGCCAAATTCTGTTCACGTAAACAGTCCTGCTGGGGATCACCAGGTTTGTGTGAAAGCATACTTCGGGGCACAGTCTGCTTTAGAGATGTTTACTACCAAATAAAAGTAGTACAGAATTGCACTCTGTTCTGCCTTCATTGCATCAGTGAAATTTCTTTTGACCTCAGTAGTAGCCGTATTGTCTGATGAGGCTGAAGCAGCATCTTTTCTTTTCCTGGAATGAGGTGATTTAGTTCATTTGAAGGATGGAAGCATCTCAGACCTCCACATTTTCATCTTGCAACAAAGACTAAGTGTAATTCCAGTCACCTCTCAGGAATTTGTGTGGTGAATCTAGTAGGTGGATTCAACCTTATTGTGGCTGCAGGGAACTGCATGATAAATCAGCAACTATTCACTAGTTGGATTCATTTGCAGAGGCTTAAATGTGTACTGTAATGGTGCTGTATTGAAAAGGTGCTGCAATCCAGCCCATACAGATGTGCAGAGACTGCACTAGCTGTTTATTTAGAGCTGGTTTTAGGTACTTTTGTAATATTTGACATAGTATCTTGCATAAATAGGTATGGAGATGAACATTTAGGCTACTGGGCAGCTGTACCAGAAATGCAAGCTCTTTCAGGGAAACCACCTGGATGGAGGCAGACAGGAGGCAGTGGGTTTGCCATGACAAAGAGAAGTACATCTCATTCACACATCCTCTCAGCTTATTTCCCATAGCAGTTTCTCACACTGTTCTGTTCGGGCTTTGCACATATTTTGGCCCCATCTCTTCTTTACGTGTCTCTTCTTTCATGCCATCTTTCTTTTGTATATTGTCTTTTGGTTTATCCATCTTTCACTTCTTTCCCTCCTCCATCCTCCTCTGCATTCCCATTGCCTTCTCTCCTTGCTTTTCCTTTCCCTCAGTCTCTTCAGCCCCCTTACTTTGTTACTCTTCCTATGTTACCTCCATCTCTACATTTTCCTGGGCAGCATGCAAGGGCCAATTGGTAGGGTGTAATCACCCTGGCTATATCCAAATGGGAGCAGGGCTGCAGCTTCTTGAGACCTTAAAACTATTGCATCCTCCATGTACCTCTTGGCTTTGAGAAAGGAGAGGACTAGCACATGGTGGTTCTTGTGCTAACTGATCCGGGTAGTGCTGTGCAGGGCAGCTCAGAAGGGGAGCTGCAGCTCAGTTTTTTCTTCAGGGAGACTTTGAGACTTCTATCCCTTCCCAATGAGGCCCTCAAGGTACAATATGGACCTGAGCTGTCATATTTGGATCAATGCTTCACCTAGGAGCACTTAGGTGTCCTGTACTGTTTTTTAGAGAAGGTCAGGTCAAGACATATTATATGTTTTGGGATTTTTGCCCCCAATCATCCTTGGTCTAATGTAGTCAGAACTAGTAAAGTTCATTACGAAAGGTCCAGGTGTTATCCTGCCAGAGGGATATACACTACAGAACATGCCTCAGGAGCAAAGGGGTAGTACATTGTGTTGGAAACTGCCCCTGCTTTTGGAGAGTTTCTGTAGTCTAAAAAAATCAGCTGCCATGTTTGGCATTTGCTCAACCCACAGAACTTAGTTATTATCTATCATGGGCTTGTAATTTATCCATTAGCTGCCAAGGCCTGCCGATAGACTTTTCAGAAATCTGTCACCCTTTGATAAAATGCTTAGTCTTAGCTCTTTGGCTTTCTTCACTGTGTAGTTATAGCAGATGTTTTATTTGTAATAGGGGAAAAACAAAGTTTAACATTTTTTTGCAAATCCACAAGGGGAAATGAAACTTCTATGCAGATTATTTCATGTGTGTGTTTCTTGAAAATAATTGCCTTATATGAGCCCTGCCTTTTTATTTTATTTTAACAGAAGCATTGGTACAAAGAACTGGGAGCGTTCTACCAGGTTAGCAATTCCAACCCCTTCTTGCTGAATGCACCACATCATAGCCTTTTTCATAAGCTTAGTAAGCTGTATCTTAAAACCTGTTTCCCAGCTATACGACCTCACTCCTTTAATGCTTTTCTCTTAATGCTTAATCTTTTAAAAAAAATTTCAGTGTAATCATGCCTCAGTATGGGTTATTAATACCCATTTGTTCCTATAACAATACTGTACCTGGTCTTAGGTGTCCCTTCCTTGTCAGTGCTTTCCCTTAGATGTGTTTTTCACTATTCTGTAATTGTGATTTTCAGAGCAGCCCTATCCCTTCTCTTTTGTTGCTTTGTTGCTTTGATTGGTTGAAAGAACCCAGCTGGACTTTGCAAACTTTGGGCTGACTCTTGGCTCCCATGACTGTTCTCACTGTTTTTTTTTAAATACCTGCAGCAGTTTCAATCTTTCTTGAATTTGAGTGACCAGAATTGTTCACATTTATTCCAAATATTCCCAGTGCAACTCATCAAATTCTTGACTAAAGAGAGACCCTGCTTTTGTGAGAAATGTTGGGTAGCTAATAATTACCAATGACTATCAGCAGAAAGATAGCTAATAAGTACTTCAATCTTAGCTGCTTTCACTTTAACCTTGCAGCAAAAACTCATTTTAAGATACAATTTCCTTTAGGTATGTGTGAGTAGTTCCTATGATGTTATAATTATGTCTTCTTTCTAGAAGGCATTCTCCCTTCTAGCATTTGCCTGACTTTACTTTGTATGTTCAATAAAGAAATTCAGATCTGACATCTTAGCCGAATCCTTGGAGGTCAAGAAAGCTGCAATAAGCCCATGTGCCTGTAGCCACAAAGCCATCCTTCTCTCCTGCTGTCGTGAGCGCCAGCTCACAGCCCACTCCTGCTTTGATTTCCTGGTGACCTTTCCTTTCAGTGCTCAGCCCTGTTGAGCCTCTCATGAGGGATGCTACAGAAATGAATGGAATCGCTTCCTGAGCAGAGAAATGCCAGACCTTAAACAAGCAGCCAGGGAGGGCAGGGGATAAATGGCTCTAAGAATGGTCTGTTCTTGAGAAGGAAAACTTGTTTCTCTGCCAAAAAGTTAGAGTCCAGTCAGTTGCTTCTGGAAGGAGCAAATGTGGGGTTTTGCATTTCCTCAATCTTTCATGCAAATGTTTCAATACCAGGTGCCTGATTAAATTAGATATGCCTAATTTATATAAATGCCTCCATCTTGTAGGCGAGTGTAACACTGGAAGTGAGTAGCAGACCTGAGAGGGAATTCAGTCTCTGAATTCATGTATTTGAACCACAGAGCTCACTTCCCTTTGAGGGCATGCTATCATCACATAGGTTTTCCTTTTTAAATCCTATTATCGGCATCATCATCTATCATGTATATGTGGGTAGTTTTATTAAGATGACTAATATATTAATAGCAATCACTGTTCATTTTTAAGATTATTAACAGACTACTTAATTATTCCTCAATGGCATAATGGGTACATTCAGCCCATGTCTATACAGCAGTGTCAAGCTGTGATAGTCACCTGTTAGCCACAGCGATTCAATGTGTGATTTTTTTCAAAGTACATACAAATGAATGATATTGGTCCATCTGCACTGGGCTATTTCAGGAAGAAATAGCATTGGGAAGGTAGCAGGAGTGGAAATGAGATGTTAATCAGTGGTTGGCATTTGCTGGATTGGATGAAAGAAAAAAACCCCCAAAATTCCTGGACCTTTCATAAAGGAGGGGCTGTTTTCTGGCTGTACCGGCCTGGGAATTTGTTTTGGCAAAGAAGGGAGAGAAGGAGGCCTGTTGTACTGGGACATCAGTGCTGTCTCCTGCGCAAGCAGCACAGCAGCATTGTGCCACGCACCTTGGGCTGAGAGCGCAGCACACAGCTCTTCCTGCTCCCACTAAATGCTTCAGAAACTGATTTATAGACATTTTCTTGAGAGCCAGCATAAGGGAGGTTCACTGATTTTATCTAAACTGTTTCTAAACTGATTCAGTTAAACTGCTAAAACTTTTTTTCCCTGTTATTTTTTTCCCCAGCGTGTATTCAAGGCTTTTGTAGGTTAAAGACAATAGTTACCATTAGTGCTAAGCTGCTTTCATCCCTAGAGCTCAAGTGCTTTGCAAGGATGAGTAAGTGTTATCAATCTGATTGAACAGTTACACATGCCCAATTACAAGGACTTGAAGTAATTGTTGGAGAACCTAGTGAATGAAACTCAGGCTGTAAGGGCTCAGAGAGCGGGGAAAGCTTCCTTGACCCGCTTCTGTGAAGCTGTCTCTCACTTCTCAGAGCTGGATGATGGTTGTGTGTATGTTTATCAGAGTGAGAAGGCATATAAGGAGGAGCGTAAAGGAAATAAATGTTGGTTTATAACAATTCTTGCACTTTTGGAAATTAGCTCTGCGTAGTATTGAAAGTGAAAAAAACTATTTGTTCTTTTGACTGACTTGATTTTCTCTCCTGAAAAGCACTCTATCTTTGCCCAAAATGGTTTAAAAGGAGCTGGAATGGCCACATATTTATTCTAAAACTGAGTGATGTGACTGTTACAAATAATCTCATTCCTAGGATAAAATCTGTTGAATATGAGCACTGCTGGTCATAGAGCTGTTCTGACCTCTTGGCGTTGATCTGAGCTCAGGAAAATGGGAAGGGTCATTGCTGCTGACTTAATGAAGTTGATTTGTTGAAACAGAGGCAAATAGAAATCAGCTTGTCAAATCAGTAAAGCAGACAGTGCCATCCAGGCCACAGAGTACACTTTATTAAAGGGTCTGTCTTGGAAAGGAAGAAAAAAAAAATCTAGCAATGGAACTGAGGCTGTAGCTGTTCAGATAGTAAACATGTAGGGATTTCTTGAGCGCGGGGCTGAATGTCCTCACTTGTTATCTCTCAAAAATGTAGACGTGGAAGGATCATGATTTCTTAGCTGGTGCCTGGCGTCCTCAGCTAAGAGTGAGCAGTTCTGGGCTCTAGTCCCTTTTCCAAGACCTCGTTACATTTCTTCTCCGGTGACTCCTGAATATGAAATGCATAAATAGTCTTTTTGCCATGTCTGTGCTTTAGGTAATTATAGGCTAGGGGATTTCAGGATTGCATTTCTGGATGTGGCTAAACTTTACCTCCTTGAAGCTTTAAACCCTTTTTGGGATATGGTACCATTGCATATTGGGTCATAAGCCTTAGATACAATACATAGGATTTAGTTACTGGAGTCAGAATGAGATTTCAGTAGTTTCCAAAATTGAATTGGACACACATTTCACTAAGGTTGTTTCAAAATGGAGGTTTGAGTTCTTGTATCACTTCTATGTGTTGAAAACTTTATTCAGGTTTAGCGATAATACAAATGTTCATGCTTTTTTACTCCTCTATTTCATGCTGTCACACTTTTCATTAACAGCTTTCACAGACAATTCAACAGTTCAAGTAAAAAAAAATTGAAAATAACTTTTAAACTTTTTTGAAATTCCATGGGCCAATGAGCCAACCCAGTGGTGCAGTGAATTGGCAAAAAGCCCTGGCTTTACAGCTGTTGTACAACACATGAACATGAGCTGCAACCCACTGTGCTGTTCCTGGTGGAAAGATTTGTGAAGGTGAATTGTGGAAGGGGGGAGCCATCAGAGGGGGCTGGAGTTGTTTTATTAACACTTCTGAGCAGGCTGAGGCTTTCAGTTGGAGTAATTGAATATCTGTTTATGAACTGTGTTTATTTCTAGAGTAGTAAACAGAAGAGTTGAGGCCAAAGTTAGAATAAAATCTCTTACCATATAGATTCGCTGAAGTGTTGTACACATATTTTGAGCAGCATGGCTGGCGCCACCTCAGTGAAACCTGCGTGTTTCACCAGCTGTTAGAATATTACCCACACAGTAAGGAGCTCAGAAGAGAGGCACTGAAAGATTTAGAGCAATGCCACCTAGTGATAAAATATAATCTCCTGAAATAAGTCCATTTTAATTTTACGGGCTTTAAGATGCTTATTTCTTTACTGTACTCTTTGGCAATTCCATTTGTTAGCATTGAACTTGGACATCAAAAATGCCTTGAGGGATAGTTAGAGCTTTTGCTCAGCACTAGCTTAGATTTGTAGGTATGGCTCGTATCCCACCGACAGCAGTGGGCAGAGCTGACCAGGAGGAGCCCTCTTGCCTCACTTCTTTTCTCCTATCTTAAACCAGTTAGTGGCTGAATGCTGATACCACTACTTAGCAGGAGGGAGTGCATCTGAATCTGACCATTTTTAGCCTTTGATGCCTGATAGTGAATCATTCCCCCCCCCCCAACAGCTGCTTGAATAAGGTGACCATCTGTTCCTTATTAAAAAAAAAAATCCTTTATTCAGTGCTTAATGTTCTGCAGCCTATATCAATTGAATATAGGGTGTACTTTGTCCCACATTTCAGCAATAATCACACAGAGGAGTCTATACAAAGATACAATGGCGTGATTTGCTAAGATCCATGATTGTTGCATAGCAAATAGAACACTGCAGGCTTTTCTTTCCCTTTTCCAGTGTTCATTTTTTCTGGTTTTCATATTTCTTTTCATTCTTGTATTTCCTAGTAATGCAAACAGTTATTCAGTATCTACAACGCATTACTGTGACTGTTTAATAGCCAAAATTATTTGGACTGTTCTATATTATGCACTTCCATAAGAAGATTGAATTGATAAGTTTCTCACTGAGATTGTTTTTCTCTTGTGATGCCCTTCGTGATGTTGGTGATCCTGATGCTTGATTTCCTCATGCAAGCTATCACCATGGTTCAAAGGGATGGCTCCTGAGAGTAACCTGAACAGGATATGGCTAAAAGAACCTGCCAAAACAAACCTTTGGACAAAACAGCAATGCACATTTGGGGAGCCAGATGCTCTTTCTTTTTGATGTTTTTAAAATAGTGGTCCGTGGCTCCACCAAGACCAGTGTCCTATCACAGATATTAGGTGAGATGCTTGTACAAAGGCAAACGTGTGGTAAGGACCAGACCTTTTGTTTCCTTTCCCATCTAAATTCCTTTGTCTTGAATTTGATACTGTTGATTTCAAATGAAGTGTCAGCCTCTCCTCTTTCTTTGGTATTGTTGTACTCTCTTCTCTGAAGTGAAATTCAAATGGAACATTTGCTGAATCCTATGTCCTCCCTTTGGATGCCAATGCAGCTCTGCTCCCATTGAGAGGTAAGGGTTGCAAAGAGCTAACAAATTACTGAGAAGTCTCTTGAAGGCCTGCCCCCCGCCGCCCTTGAAGCCATCTGATGGAAAACAGGTTCTCACTCCTTAAAACCTGATTGTGTAGCAAAGTAAAAACAAAACCAAAATCGGACCTGAAACAAAACCCAAAATAAACTAAACTTCAATTTTGCCTGTACCAAGATGTTTATTGAAGATGTGAACTCTCATCCGCTCCTCATGGCTTCTTTATTTTCTACAAGTAAAATTCAGATGTAGCCAAACACCAGGTTTTTGCAATGGTTTAGAAGTGAGCTCTTGAGCAGAGCCTGCACGTCTTTTTGTGATGTTCATTATAGGTATCTCACAGCAGAAGTAATAACAGGTAATGCATTTCTTTATGAAGAGAATGATGATATGAGAGCAGTTTAGGGGACAAGTGATGTGTTCTTCCTAATGATTTATTTGCTCATATTTTTTCCTTTTTTCTTACACTGTCAGAATTGACTTTTTCTTTTTTAATTATGAATGTTCAGTGGTTTTTTGGTGAATTGTTTAGGAAGCCATGATACTGCTTAGTGTGACAATATGTGTATATACACATCATAATTATTTGGAAAAGGACAGCGCTACAGAAAAGGTGTAGGAATAGATGTGTTTGTTTTCATGCCAAAAATCCAGACAAAATTATTTCTGCTGGGGAGAATTTCAAAGAACAGATAGGCTTTGTCATCCATCTCCCACTGAATTTCAGTAGGCTTTGTATGGCCTGCCTTTTAGAAAATCCTCCATTTTTCTTTACAAAAGGCTGTTTATTGTTGTTGTCTACAGCACAGCACTTCTGAACCTTAGACTGGAATGAGGTTTCATTGTGTGAACAGTCTTAGTAATCATTACATGAGGTGCGTGTGAGATGGAGGGGAAAAAATTGAATTTCTCCCTATGCCTTTCCCATTGCTAACCTGTCTCCTCTGCGCCAGCTGTGGCCTCTAGCAAACAGCTCTTTGTGGCATGATTGGTGACAGAGGGGTAGGCTGGTGGGTGGTGGCAGCTGCACTCAGTGCCACCATGTTGGGATGTGGCACACTCTGACCCTCCCAATATCTGCAGAAGACTGTCTGCAGCGTCCTCTGAGCTTTGTGCTCTGGTTTTTATCCTGTGCCAGCATCCCAGCTCCAGCGGCCTCCATACTAGGAGTGCGAGAAGGTCACTGGTTGCAAGGGGAAAGGTTTTTAGGTAGGGCCTGGGCATGAGACAGCTGAATGTGACAAAATCTAAAGGTGGGTATGCAGAGATCCTGAAGGAAATGAACCTTAATAGGGGTAAATAGCTATTAACTTAAAACTGTTATTCTGGTATGATGCTTTAAGCTATTTCAGGGGGTTTCTTTTCTATTTTTTATAGTGATGATTAAGACTTTTTTTAATTCATGATGACATGAAGGAAAAACTGCTGGTCTGCAGCCTGCTCCAGGGAGGGAAGTGAACTGCAGGCCTGTGAAATTGGTACAAGAAAGAGCACAGACAAATTCACCTAAGTCATGTACCAAGGTACTTAACTCTGGCAGTACTTGGCAGCTAAATTATGAGAAAAGTGATTGAAGCAACCCAGCAGAGATGGTGGAGATTTTTTTCCCTATCTTTGCCTCTACTTTTCAATGGGCTGCAAGGCTTTAATATGAAATGGAAAATACAGAAATTTTTTAAGTAAGTTCCATCAAAAGGATATTTATACAATGAAGTCTTGAAATGTTTGTTTTCCTTATTGCAATAAACTGCATTTTTGGTGGACAGCTGTTTTGTCCCATGTTTCAGCCAAATGTTCACAATTAGTGATCCACCAAAGTTGAAGAGCTCGTTATTAGTTGTGCCACACCTGTATGTTGCTGTCCATTTATCTTCATCAAAGAGATGAACAAGGGGTCAGAAAGCTGAACTGCGATTACTGTTCTCTCTTCCCCATCCTCCCTGAGCCTTTCTGTAATTCACCTCGGACACAGCTGGGAACTTCCTAAGACAAACAGATTTGTTAGTCATTTGTGAAAGTTTTATCACCCATGTGGGTGGATTTCTTGCAGACTATCTTGCTGGATCTTTTGATGTTCCCTTTTGAGTTCCATTTTCAGTCTTCTGATGCGTGATCTGTCCCTAACTCCACCTATCTAGCCATTTTCCTTTGGCCCAGTCATTCCTATGGTTCACAGACATCTTTTTACCTTGACTTTCTTTTGCCCTTTTCCTTAAGTCTGCTGCTGTTGTTGGGTTTTGGTTTGTGGTTTGTTTTTGGTTTGTTTTTTTTTTTTTACACTAATATTTCCAGGTCTCGCTTAGGAGCTTTCTTTCACCCATTGTTATCTTCTAAAATGTCACTAAGACCATCTGCTCCAAACTGACTCTGCTGAGCAATTCTATTTCTCTAATATAATTTGCACAGACTTCTTTTCCAGACAGGCTCGGTCTTCAGCAAAAAACTCAGTAGCATAAAACCCAAACAAGCCTGGTAAATGTGACAAGCGTATCCTTTTAATATAAATGAACCACATATTTTCATTACTTTTAGTACCTCTCTGCCATGGCTGCCTAAGCTGAACATTTGTCTACGTGGTTATTAAGCAGTGGCTAAGAGTCAGATTCAGGAAACGACTTCAGCACATGGGTAATCATATTCCCATTTAGCAGACACGTACACATGCTGTTGTCCCAGTGAAATCCATGAGGCTTTCGGCATGGGCCTAAACTTAAGCATATTCAAATGCTCAGTTAAACACTCTCTTCTTTCAAGGGCTTTATTTTTCTGGCTTGTGAACATGTATTTTACATGTATGCTATTTTTTCTGTGTCCATTTCTGATTGTAAACTCCTAAAGTAAGCATAGGAGCTTTGCTGTCAGTATTTATATCCACAGTTTTCACCTTCTGCCTGTCAGACACCACGTTGCTTACCAGCCCCTCTGTTGCTCCTTATGTCTGGAGGTAATAAATGAAAGAAAACCAAAACTGCCTGAGGAGGAAATTACACCCTTCCTTCTCCCACCCTCTTTGCTTGGCCCAGCTGGCCTGCAGTCAATAGATGCCAAAAACCAGTTCTTATACTTTTCTTCTTTACTATTTGCATTATTGTGTCACTAAATTAGTACATATGGTTCTTGTTCACTCTGACACTTGGCAGTATAACACTTGTATAGTTAAACGTGTGTTGAGAGGATTCTGCCTGCAACTTAAAGTCTAAGTAACTAGAAACTGTGGATTAGGCTTCCAGTCTTCAAGTGTCCCTTAAGCTTGAAAGGTCAATGCAGTCCCGCATGGTGATGGCATGAAATATTTCATCTTAGTTCTTAATTCCTGTGTCTGGTAACTGCCAGCCTTCCTGGGTTCACATATCTTGGATACAAAGTGGTGCCTGCTGTAGCTCTCTCTTCACTAACAGCATTTAACATACATCGTAGGTCAGGAGCCATGTGCCTGTAAATAACGCTGCCATTGTTAATATATTTGTAACAGTAATAAAATATTCCAATAGTATAATGCAATGAAAATGTTCAGGTGAGTATTTTTAAACAGGGCAAATTATCTTGAAATGATCTAAGGTAACTGTATCCCAAACTCTTTAATCTAGAACCTCTGCACAGAAACACTGGTTTTGCTTGGCTTCATCAGTTTGCTATGATAACTCATACATCCATCTTTTCACTGTTGTGCTCAAATGGCCCGGATGCGTTTTATGAAAACCCTCTTTGAGAGTCATGGCTGATTTGGCAATCAGCCCAAAGTGAGCAATAGTAGCTGTGCTCTCTCTGAACTCATTTACTGTGGTTTCTGCTTTCCTTTCCTCATATCTGTGCAGCTTGGTATCAAAACAAACCAGTTTAAAGCTTGCTCTTATACACTGTCGTAAGATGATCCACAGCAAGGCTGAAAAATAGACGTACGTTTAGAGTGCTTGTTCCAGAATCTTTCCGAAGTGACTTTTATCCTGTAGCTGAAGTGGGCCAACTTATAGCAGTGGGTTGGTCCACTCGACCAACTCGTAGCAGCGAGCTGGTCCACTCAACTGCCATGGCAGTTCCTGATAGCATTTCACTCTGTTCTTTTCATACTGCACATTCAATTACACAGCTTCTCTCATGTTCTTGATATGCAGAGGGTATAAAGCTCTAGTTCTTGCTTTTCTTCAAATAGGTCTGTTCATTCCCTGTCCTAGTGACTTCTAAACAAGATTGTCAAACAATACAGTTTCACTTTCAACCGTGGGCTTTTTAACTATGCATCCAATTCTTCCCTTTTGAAAACTCTTCTCATGCCTTTTTAGTCCCATTTCTGTTGCTCCAAATGTAGGTATTATCTTTGAGTGTGCTCCAGGGTTCACTTAAAGCATGGTTGTATGCTCACTTCACAGCTTCAGAAAGATAGGTTTAAGGGAGACTCAGACTTGTGCAAAAGGATGCTCACGTGTTTCGCGCTCTCATAACATGTGAAATTTGATTATTGCAACATTCTGTTTCCAGCTCTTGAGAATGCTACTGCTTGCACATCTGCTAGGATGAACGATTAAAGATGAAAGCAATGTAAATCTTGTACTTAGGACTCGGTTGACTTTCACAGCAAGGAAATGAGTTCTTAAAACTTCCTCTGCCATACTGGTCTCTTTTGGCATGGTAGCATCCTGTGCGGTCCCCAGGGAAAGAAACACCTCCTGTAAATGTTAGTACTTTGTTGACCTCATAGTGAAAGCCAACTACTTGTTGTAAAATAATTGTAGTAATTTAGTGGTTCTTTAAAGATGTAGTCACCAATCCATTTGGGAACTGGAATTGTTAAACTAATTTTATATCTTTTTTTTTAAACACTGTTGTAGTTTTGACTGCTAAAACTAGTAGTGTTTGTTTATTTGCCTTCTGTTCAGATGAGCCAAAATTTATGGGGAACCTTAGTCTCTTTTACTGGACCAACTGGTGTAGTTGGAAAAAAAAAAAATGCAGATTTTTTGATCCATCATGTCTACAACATTGCTTG
Organism: Theristicus caerulescens; assembly: GCA_020745775.1. Lineage (NCBI taxonomy): Eukaryota > Metazoa > Chordata > Aves > Pelecaniformes > Threskiornithidae > Theristicus > Theristicus caerulescens. Next base: position 119,109,825 of record CM036561.1, on the reverse strand, counting down.
TGTCTGGGAGACCCTTGATATCACATGACGTGTCGGTGAATAAATTGGGTACAAAATCAAAATAGCCTTTATGAAACAGACTAAAAACTGATTAAATGCTAGGTTCTTAAGTATAATTACAAAGTGGGAATCATTGTTGAAGTTGATTTGTTTCTGGAGAGGTTCCAGAGGACTGGGGCCAAGAAATGATCCCTGTAAGATCTTGCTAAATCCAGTACATCGATGTAAATTCATTACTGATAAAGTTTGTAGGTTAAAGAAGGAAGTCGTAAACTCTAAAAGAGAGAAGTGCCGAGTGATCTGGATTGTTTGGAAAGCTACATGCAAGTAAATGATGTGCATTTCAATAAAATAGGGTAATATATATCTAGGGACAAAGATCATTGGCCATGCAGGATATAATAACCCGTCCTAGAGAGCGGCAGCCCTGAAGAGGGCTTGTGGGAGATAAGAGGTGTACAAGTCAGCACAGGTACTCTGCTGCACATCAGGGACACTTGGCGGTAAGGAGATTGAATGAAATCCTTGGCTGCTGAAACACTGGGAACCCAGTAAGAATAGAAATATGACATAACATCCATGTAGCACTGGCCTGACCTCTGCTGAAAAACTATCTGACGCAGTTATGGTTCACAATTCACGGAGTAAAAAGATTTAATGGGAATGGTGGAAGGGATGGAAAATATGCCTTACATAGAGACTCGGGGAGTGCTATCGAGACATCTTTATCATCACAACCTTAAAGCTACCATCTGGGGAGGAAAAGTTCAATAAAAGTTCAGGAGTTACATGGACAAATTCATAATAAAAACACCACCTAGAAGTCAATGCAGGACCAATCAGTATTTTGAAGAGAGGCAGAGTTACAACTTTTTACAAATGGTAAGCAATCATTGGAACATTTCCACAATGGCTGTAATAGATCAGTCTTGATTTTTAACTCGACTGGTACATGAAGAGGGGAAAAAAAAAAAGGACTACAAACCAGAAGCAAGAATTAATACAGATAAAGCCCTGCAGTTTACATAAAGCACTAGGTTGGAAATCCTAGTGGTCCTGTCTGGTCTTAAACTTCCACAGTTGTCAACTCTAATGGCCATTTTTCTTTAAAGGGCCTCTTTGAACTGAGTTTTCTCTTGGTGTTAATTCAGATCTGACTTTTTAACCCAGTCTTTCCTAATATAATCTCTCTTTTTAATTTTTTTTTTAAACATCATAACTGTGCTGGTTTTGACTGGGGTAGAGTTAATTTTCTTCAGAGTAGCTAGTATGAGGCTATGTTTTGGATTTGTGCTGAAAACAGTGTTGATAACACAGGGATGTTTTAGTTACTGCTGAGCAGTGCTTGCACAAAGTCAAGGCCTTTTCTGCTTCTCACCCCACCCCACCAGTGAGCAGGCTGGGGGTGCACAAGGAGCTGGGAGGGGACACAGCTGTGATGGCTGACCCCAACTGACCAGAGGGCTATGACATACCATATGATGTCATGCTCAGCAATAAAATCCTAGGGGGAAGGTTGGCGAGGGGGCTGCTACTCGGGGACTGGCTGGGCATCAGTCGGTTGGTGGTGAGCAATTGTTTTCATTTGCATCACTTGTCTGTCTTGGGTTTTATTTCTCTCTGTTTTTTCTGTTTTGTTACAATTTATTAGTATTATTACTATTATTATTTTTATTTTATTTCAATTATTAAACTGTTCTTATCTCAACCCACAAGTTTTCTCACTTTTACCCTTCCAATTCTCTTCCCCCATCCTGCTGTGGGTGAGCAGCTGTGTGGTGCTTCGTTGCCAGCTGGGGTTAAACCATGACAATCACACAGACAAAACCATCAAAGCTTGACATTGAGAGGTTTATAAACTAGAGCCAGTTGGTGCTATCTCCACAGCATTGCAATGTCCCTGCTGTGTAGTTCTTCAGTGGCACCAACTTGCAGAGCGGTACTGTCGGCTGGCAGTCGGGGATATCGGGAGATACACAGTGACTGATTTAGTCACACTCCTCACCCAGACCTGTGATATGGTCCTAGTTTCTGGATGTGTGCAGGATCTTGTCTTGCTGATTTGTGGGAGCCAGGAGGGGCTGCTCCATTGCCTTTGTTGTTATGTTCCTCTTTCTATGCACTGGCAAAAAAATGGGAAGAGGCATGTCAACCAAGGGAAGACCTCTGGGGGAAGAAAGGCTTATATATATTTTCACAGACAGGAATTTAAAGTAGAGAAAATCCCCCTGCTTCTTTATGTTCTTTTAGTTTCTAATCCTGAGGAACAGCTATGGATGGAAACCAGTAGGGCCTCCATCGGCTGTCGAGCAGTCACCAGCAGGCATTACTGACCGGAGAGTCTCATGGGCCCCAAGTCACCTGGAGTCATGCAGCAGGACCTGCTTTAATACTGGGAGAGATGTTGTGAGGAGAGGTGTTGCTGAATATTGATGAAAACAAAGAACTTGGCTTTAAGAAATAACATAAAGTTGTTTTTCATAACTGTCTATGCTTAGAACGGGCATCTAAAAGCTGAATTCTACTGTCACAGTCTCTTAATGAGGCTGTAAAGATGTTTTCCTTCTCTACTGTGCCATTTCTAATGTTTTACCTTTCCCTTGTGTTTGATTTTTTTTTTTTTTTTTCCCCCAACACCAGTCATTCATTTACAGCACTTCTCGTGATGTAAATGGGCTTTGGATCAGGCTCCAAGTTACCATTTCCCTTCTGTTTGAACAGGGATTTTCTTTTATCCAGAGGAAGGAAATCAATAATTTGTCATGACAAACCAATGCTCATTTGGATTCACAATTGCGCGCCGAGCTCTTCTGTCATTTTCTAAAGCACTTTCGGATAATGGGAGAAGAGTCTCACTTGTGATCTTTCCTGTTTTCCTTTGTTTTCCCAGATTGATTTAAGTTCTGTACTCCATTTGACCATTTGTAGAACAGATTACAGTAAATCTATCATTTTGTTTGTTTTAAAGGCAGTATGAACTTTCCGTGCTTTCTGTGCCCCAAGTCTTTCCCAGGGGATCATTCTGAGATCCACTGAAGGATTAAACTTTGGCATGACAAATTAACAAACGTAAGAACAAGCTAAACTATACTTTGACGTAAGCTTGCATATTCTGTACCGTTTGTTTCCACCTGGAGTTTTGCAGATGGCAGATTATTTTTTTACAGAACTGAGTTCCCATCGCCTTAGGTGCTGCCACTTCTCTGAAATCCCACCAGCTCCCCATCCTTGGCTGTCTTATCCCAGGGCATGCCCAGGTGCTTTCCTGCCTCATGTTTGGGGATTGCTCTGGGAGCCTGGACCCTGCCCATGCAGACTAGTGGTCAGAGCAGAGTCGGGGGCCCTAGCCCTGAGGCTCTCCCCTGGCTTCAGGCTAGGAGTACTTGCCTACCTCCCTGGGCCTAGGCTTCTGCAACAAGAGGGACGGTGACACATTGCCCTGTGAAGGGCTGGTGTGGGGTGCAAGCTAGAGGGGGTGTGCGGGGGGCCCTCCTGCCACTTTGTGTTTGCTGGGCTCAAGAGAAGCTGGGTGCTGGCCCTGGCCGTGGGGGTTTTGCCAGTGTTCAGCCCCCTGACCCTACAGCCACCTGCCTATCGGCTCCTGCTCTGGGGGGCCTGGCTCTGCTCGCCCCCCAGCCCCACAGAAGAGCTGGAGGGCTCGGGGCAGGTCCAGGGCTAGGCTGGGGGCCTGGGGAGGCTGCTGTGGGTGCAGAACTGGGGCTGGTGTGTGGCGTGCGGGTGTAATGGGGCGGGGGGGCTCTGTAGGGGGACTGTGAGAGGTGTGTGTGAGGCGAGGGGGGGGTGCAGGGGAGGCGCCGGGGGTGTTGCGAGGGCGGCGGGGTGTGCGGGGGGTGTGAGCTGCGCGCCGGGGGGCCGGGGCGATCCTCCTCGCCCATGATTGGCAGCGCGGCAGTCTCCCCTCCCGGCGGGTGCTTTCCCTCCGGCCGCCGCTGAACTGAGCCGAGGAGGGGCCGGGAATGCAGCGCCGGCAGCGCGCACACCCGCGCTCTCCCGCACACCCGCACCGGCGCCCCGCAGCAGCCCCCCGCCGCCCGGCCGGTCCCCGCCGCCCGGCTCCCCTCCTGCCTCCGCCGCTTTGATTTTTTTTTTTTTAAATCTTCATTTTTTTTTTCCCCTCTCCTCCCCTCCCACCTTTTTGGGCGCTTCCCCGCCTCGCCCGCCCGTCCGGCGCCCTCCCCGCGGCGCGGCGGGCTGCCTCCGCGGGCGCGCAGCGCGGGGCCATGCCGGCGGGGCCGCCGCTGCTGCGGGGCTCCCTCCTCCTCCTCTTCCTCCTGCTCTTCCTCGGCGCCCCGGCCCGGGGAGCTGTCTACACCAACCATTTCTTGGTGGAGCTGCACGGCGGGGGCCAGGCGGAGGCCGAGCGGGTGGCGGCGGAGCACGGCTTCGGCGGGGTGCGGAAGGTAAGCCCCCGCGCAGGCTCGGGGCGTGGGGGGGCGCGGTGCCCTTCACGATGGGCTGAGGGCAAGCGGCGTCCTCCCGGGGGTGGACCCGGCAGGGTCCTGCCGCCACTTACCTGGGGAGAGGGGACCGAGCGGGGCGCGTCCCGCTCGCCCGCGTTAATCCCCCCTCTCTGAGGGGATTTTAGGAGTAGCGGTGCCAAGAGCCATTGCAAGCGCTCCTCAGCAGCGGCCCTGAAGGGCGATTTTCTTAGGCTGGAAAGCAGAGGAGTTTTCCACATGGTAGCTCGGTGCCTTTTGACTTACTATGTAAACATCCTCCCATTGAGCTCCCATCCTGCGGGGCCGGAGTCGGGGCTGGGCGCGGGAGGGCTTCCTGTGCGCGGCTGCAATTGAAACTGCTCCGAGCACTTACAAAATAATTAAAGCCCTATCTCCATGGAGAAGCTTGCACACAATTTAAATGGAAGATTTCATAAGGGTTTTGACACTCAACTTTGTGAGGCTGGTGGCTTCTTAATATCCCTGCTATTCTCACAGAGTAATAGGATGCTCCCAGGCTGAAGAAGCTGCTTAATAGTAAGCGTGATAAGCAGTCAGTGCTTATCACTAACGAGTGTAAGTTGGGAAACTTCAAGTGCTAGTGGAGGTTTTTTTCTCTCCTGAGGTCCCAGGAAATCCGAGATAGCCACAGTGCCGGCGACTCTCTTCCCAGCTCCTGGGGAGCCCAGCTCCACTAGAAATCTCTCCCGTTCAGATAATAATAAGATCTCTAAATGGTTTAGGGTAGAGTCGGATCTGGGGTGAAGGCAGGGAGAAGCTACTAGACCACCCTGGTCAATATAATTCCTGGCAGACTTAATGCCCAAGCAGCATTGGAGGAGTGTGGAGGGAAAGCGAGCTGTGAGCATTGCTGCTGCTGCTGCTGCTGCTGCTTCTGCTTGTTTGGGTTTTTTTCTTTCCCTGGTAGTTATGCAATGAGAGCCTGATCCAATTTCCAAGGAAATGAATGAGAATGGTACCCTGAACTTGGATGAGTGAAATGGCTTAAGACCTTGATTAAAATAAAATATCAAAAATTAAAAAACCATATGCAGTGAGACTCCCTCCCTCGGGCTGCCTTGTCTCAACTCCAGTGGGGGCTCATTAGAGAAATGAGGACAAGATCATTGTTGCTTTGACCCAGCACACTCCGGCTGCTGCTAAGGTGCTTTTGTTTTGGGCTCACAGCCTTGTTCTGATAGGGACAGAGCTGGGCTGCTGATACCCTTGGGAAAGGATCCATTGTGGGGATTAGGTCTTGTTGTATGAAACTTAGATATGGCTCTTTGGTCAACAGTTTTCCCTTTTTATTCCCCTCCTGTTTGCACTCCCTCCATCCTATCCTGGGGATCTCTGACTGATAAGGCCTTATGAGGAGGGAAAGGTACTTTTCTGCATAGCTGAATTTCTTATTGCTTTTGCTAGATGCTTTCAAATGATCCTGTGACCCACGTGGGGAAGAGACAGGGAGAGAGGGGATTTTAAGTGCAGCGTCTGGGCTCTTACAATCTTCTCCCCTCCACCATGCCTCTCCCCAGGGTGCCTGGGGCACATTAGGAGACATACAGATTCTTCACGGAAATCAATCTTGTAGCTCATGGTGGCAGAGAGCTGGAGGGAAGTCCCTCGGGTGTGTGAGGAGAGTACCTGCTTTCCAGTACGTGCCGTGGGGGGGCTGTTGGCCACGGACGCGGGTGTCTCTAGGAACGAAGCCAATGTGCGTGTGCTCACAGGGTGGGGGGGCAGATGGTGGCAGTGGCTCCTGTACCGAGCACATGCTGTCCCAAGAGGTTTCTAGGTTACATCATCCCGCTCCCTGAAAAGCTAGAGAGCCTCCCACCCCTCCTCCTCAAGCGCAAGAGAAAATAGCACCCTACTATCTGCAAGGCAGTAATTTTAAGGAATAGGAAAAGTTCATAGGGTTTGGCATTTAGCCTTCTGTGTCGGAGGATAATCTATGAGAGGCTGATAGCAATCTCTGTTCTGCAGGGGAAATCTGTAACGGGGCTTGGGTGGCGATAGTCAGGCATTAATAAAAGCTTGTGCCATCTACTCTGGTGTCTCTTCAGTATTGCTGAACTGAAGAGTCTCCTAATCTGTTTTGCTATCGTCAGGCTTGTCTAGCGTCTCCACTTACTGTCTGCAGACTCAGCTTTCATGGCGATAACGACAGTGCAGAAAGTTGAACGTGGCCATGTGTGTGTATGGAAACAGAGCTGTTAGTGGTAAGCTCTTGGGGGAAAGTACCATGTGTAGATACGCTGTCTAATGAAATATTCAAAAAATACTGGAAAAAACCCAAATCATACTACAAGGAGAAGTGATCTTTGTGTGCTTCAACCACACATACTGTTTGGATAATATAATAAGCTATTTACTTAAACCAAATCCAGTTTTACCTTTACCCATATTGGAGAAGAGCTGTTGTCTGAAAATAATCACCTTTATTTCAGTGCAGGTACTTTCCCATTAGGAGCACAAAGGCAGATTCAGCTTTTTTCTGTGTGTGGATTTAAGATGTGTACGAAGATTTCTTTTATGCATGCTGTGTATCACAGACCTCTTTTAACATGACTTTATGGGAGCTGATTTTTAAATTACATATTTTTATTGCATATAGTTTTTTCCTAATAACAAGTAATCTCTGAGCAAGTGCATATTACATTTACTTAACAACAGATTTCTGCAGAAATACAAGAGAAAGCATTGCCTTGAAGATTAATGTTATGAACTGTGCGATGTGCTAATTGATTCTTTGGCCATGCTTCCTACCATCATTCTGAAACCACTACAAGACTTCAGGTGGGCTAAAATGCATACTTTAAATTCAGTGCTTGATGAATTGATTGAGAAGGGCCTTGGTACCTACGTAAACAGGTGCCTATGTTTAGATCTAGGATCCTAACATGAGACAGACTCTCAAAAACACTGGTCAATTTTTCTTTAACCTTCCCTGAATTAATCTGGAATACAGACCTCTTTGCAACTCTGATTGTGCTCTTTGATTTTTTTTTTTTTTTAAATGTTTGCATTTTTTCAATCCATTTGTACCTGCCAAAACTGATTCTGTATATTCCTGGTGAAACAGATACTGTGATAAAGCATATTCTTTGCTTAACATGGTTAGCCTTACCATCTTCAAGCATTCAGGAGTCATGAGGATGCCCACCTAATAGCTACACGTTAAATTGTGAGAACTGCAAAAGGAACAACTTTTTTTTTTTCTCTGTTCACTTTTTTTGCCTCCTGGCATGGTTGCCACCAGAATACATTTCTTAATGTAGGCTGAAAAAAGCTGCTTTCTGACCTTGCCTTGCAGTTCTTAATTTATCTCTAATAAGGGGACTTGGAAGAAGCATTTGGAGAGGTCTCCTAATTGGAGATCACAGTTTAGACATCTCTTTCCATTTCATCAATGCCACCGAGACAATCTACAGAATGCCACCATAGCTAAATATTTCACTTCTGGTAGCGTTGAGGTGAAGGGTTTTAAACAGTTGGTATTCAGTGGCCTCAGATTTTAAAATAAGAACCAAACAGGAATTTCAAAACATGGAGAATTTTATGTGCCCCTAAGCTGGTGTGTTTTTTCCCTTGATGTATCACCTGATCACCTCTCCCTCTAAATCTTGCAAAACCCAAGGTACCTTTCGCAGCTGTGACTTTTCTGCTTCCCGTTTTGCTTAGAAGGCTGCTGGTTGAGAACCAAGCTTTCTGGAGCTGGCCGGGATTTTCTGGATGAAATGTTGGAAGCTTTGGGTTTTTTTACATTGCATAAATACAGACTTATCAAAAGCAAAACTTAACAGGTAAAGAAGCTCTATTTCTTGCTGCAGCAGCCCACTTCTGTGCATCTAGGCTGGGAGCCTGTGAGGTGGGAGTTGATGTGGTGTGGAAGGCAGACCAGGAGGCAGAATAATGGGTTTGCAGCCTTGGGAACTCTTTGCAGGGATTTCTTCCAGGGATCCTGAAATGTCATCCTGGGGTCCACACACTAAACCCCTGAAAATCCCTTCCTGTGTAGATCAGCCCCTAAATCTGGAGAAGAGGTGTTTGCCTAGCGTGATATTTCAGGTGCCAGGCTATGCTTCTGCATGCCCAGAATGCTCTGTGATGGTCAGACGGGATTCTGTGCATGTAAAAAATGCTGGCTGCGACTGTGTCCCTTATGTGTGTTTATAGATATAGATATGTGTGTTCATACACATACATGTGTTTCTTGTTCCTTTTCCCCTAATACCTATGCATGGAGCAAAGAAGAGGAAAGAAGGGTGAATTCTTAGCCAGGCTCCTGGCTGACACTGTGTCTATATATATAAACTAGCTAATTTGTGCATGTATGTGGTGGTCCATACTTTACAGATAAACATGCTTGTGTTGCCTTCACGTGTGCTGCTAACCGAAGCACTCGTGAAAGTGTTAGTTCTGGCTAGGGGAAGGCAGCACGGAGGGTGCAGATGTGCTGCAGTGTGGAAACAGATGCTGAAGCAATGGAGCATCCCATGCAAAGAGGAGACAGAGCCCGGGCCTCCCCACGTGGGCCCGCTGGAGTCCAAGGACTTAAGATCAAGCCTCAGACTGCTGTGTTTCCATGCGCTAATATGTGTTTAATAATTAATTAGCTTTGTGGTTTGTGCTGGTCTAGAGGAAAGGATGTTTGTTTGCAAAAGTAATCATTTATTATGGAAACAGAAAAACCTCTTAGAAACGGGAGGTACAATGTAAATTTTTTGAGGAGACCTAGAGCTTTAATTTCCTAGATTTCACTGTTGCAATTTTGTATTACTAAGATAAGAAAAAGTAAATTCCATGTAAATGCTAATTGTACAACTACTGAGATTTCAATAGGTCATCTCACCATAGCAGCAAATGCTTCAGTTTCCAAAAGCGAGTCTGAGCTGATGTGTTTAGATTAGGGGGAAGAAGCAATTAACTAGCAGGAAAAGCTTGATCCTGCTGTGGAAAGGCACCCTGCTGGGTGGTGATGGAGAGCTCCCTTTTCCAGAAAAGCCCTGGAAGAAAGTAACTGGGGAGATGCAGAAAGAGCAGCCATCTGCATTTGGAGGGATCTTCGTCAGCTCCTCGAGGGTAGAGTCCAGGAGTATCACTAGGCACAGACTGCGAAGTCCTGTTTGCTCCTGTTTACACTCAAGAGAAATATTAGTGGAATTAAATTAGAGTTTTCCTGCAGTAGTAGAGTTTGCCTTACATATGGAAATATTGTATTTCTTTCAAAAGTATGCTTTTTTGATTTAGGCTTTTTAAATTTTATTTTGCATTCTGTCTTGGATGCAGAAACAGCCCCAGGAGCAAACACTAACTGGCTAACTCGGAACAAAAAAAATCCCCCGTTAGTTAAATGTACTCGCTTATGAAAGCTGTAAAATTATCAACAAGAAGAAGAATGTAAACCACAGGCTCAAGTACATCCCTAACCCAGTTTCTGTAGAGCTCCTTCTCTACCAGCGACTCAAACCGATTGCTTGTTGGCTGTGAGGGTTCTGTTTGAGGTATAAAATAATTACCTTGTCAGATTTTCGTAGCATTTGTTATTTGAGTGTAAAACAAGAAGGTCAGGCTCCCCTACTATAGATCCCTTCACTAATTGCTCCGTTACTGTTTCAAATACATGGTGTAGTTCTGTGTGTTGGCAAAACAGGCACATTAAACCTTACCTTTACAGATAAATTTTGTTTTGTTTACTGAGCTACAGGTCAGTAAACACGAAGATATTAAATTCTGGCTATTTATAAAACTGCCTGCATTTATAATTTTGTTTATTTCATATTGCTTGAACTCATTGGCAAAATTGAACCTGTGGTAAAGACCCAGGAAATGCGCTGTGAGTAATTCTCTTTTCACTTGTTTTTTTGATGCTGCAGCCCAACTGGGGATGTGCAGTTATTTGTTTTCATTTAAATATTTAGTTTTGCCAGGGTTAAGGAGAAAAATAGAAAGAGAAGACGTACAAAGAAGTGAACAGCATTTCCAGAACACTGTGATCCCAGCACACCAGAAGTGAACACGGTGTGTAATAGCTTATCTCCTCCAGTCCGGCCCCGAGTGCCTGCCCAATGGAAGCTTGTTGCAGTGTGGTGTGAAGGCACCAGGGACAGCTTGCTGCTCCAAGAAGCAGGAGTAGCTCCAGGTCTGAGGGACTTAAGCAGCTGAGGAGCATCAGTGCTCAAAGCGTGGATGCTGGGGGGTGCTACCTGCTGCCTGCTCCTTCCCTGACCTTGCCAAAGCTGGTGGAGCAGGAGCAGCTCACCCAGGCTCCTCGCTGCCAGAGGCTGCCTGCACGCCACCAGACCGGAGCCAGCCTCTCTGGCCAGCAGTTTTAGGATGGGGTGGCACCATGGAAATCAGAAGCACCCCCCTGACTTGTTTTCTAGAGCCTCTGCTCCAGAGAGTACTTGTGAGGTGAGGGAACCACAGGGAAACAGCTTGTTGCCCTGTACTGTGTCTCCTAACCCTGATGATGCTCCTTTTCCTACTCTTGTGAAATCCGTTCGAAGTGTTGCTTGTAGTGACTTCAGCTCCCCAGGTTATTTCTCTCCTTTGTGCGCCTCTGTGTAAAAGATTCGTGTTGACCTACGGAGATTTCTGTGCCATGCAGATGAGGTTCAGGATTTGCACCTGGAGAGACAGGATTAATATATAGGAAACAGATCTCTGGCTTTGTTTCCTTCACTTCGAGTCTGCTAGTTCCTTAGCTATTTCGGACCTGTGCTATGGAATTTATAGTCGAAGGTGTTATTTTAATATCAACACTAGATAAACAAAGATCATTAGTATGGTATCACCATCCTGCTGTCAGTCTGGGATCTCCTTCCTTCTGCCCAGATAGCTTTCTTGTAGATGACTTTCAGGCTATTTCTGGACTCTGCAACATACGGATATATTAATTGCCTGTATGTGTTTGAACTTTGGGATCCCATATGGTGTGGCTCTGTCTGGGGCCCTATTTGAAGCTCTCATTCCTCTGAGTAGGTTTTCCATGTGTTGAGAGCAGTCTGAGAGCCGTTTCTAAGAGCCAATATGGGTATCTGTTGCTATTACCTACACCAAAGTTGAATTTGTCCCCAGACTTGAGGTTGCAGAGCTGTGCAGCAAAAGGATAACTGTTTTTGTAATGGTACCCTGTCTTGAAGATTTGGGTTTTGGTATCAGGCCAGATAGATAGATCCTATTGCCATGCCTACAACCAGACCCAGATGGTTTAGGTTACTGCAAATGAGGTAGAGCATTTTGTTTTCAGCTTGGGAGTTCAAATCCAGATTAAAACTCTAGACCAAAATAAATTGTCAATTCACTCCCAGCTCAAAGTTCTTCCATTTCAGAACCTGTGGCATCCTTGGCGTTTGTTCATTAGCAGGCAAACGCTCCCAGAGACTGACTGTGCTGCGAGGCTTGGCTCCTTCAGAAAAGCATGGAGGCGCATTGTGGGGTGCTTGAATTTGTTATCTTTTGGAAGAACCAACCTTTGTGTGAAGGTGGAAGATAGCCGCCTATCCTCCTCACAAAATATGACAGGTGACAAGATGTAACACCCTACCCACTCTTAGAAAACTTTTACTGCTGTAACTGTACTGACGTAGTTAAAATGGGAAAACCAACCCAATTGCAGTGCTGTTACCATCAGTGTAGTACTGCTAACATCTTTAACTCATTCCACGTCAGAGCAGTATTAGCAGAAATTTCATTTAAACTAGAGCTTTTACCAGTAAGACCATGTTGATTTAAAAAAAAACCAAACCAACAACAAAAAGGGAAAAAAAAAGCATCAGACTTCCTGGCATAGTTGTACTGGTAATACTGTATAGCTAAGGAGAAGTTTGTATGTGACCCTTTCCCTCATCCATTTATGGAATTATTCCAATTAAAATTAATCCATGCAACTCGAGTTTCAAGTGCTTGTAATAAAGTACTTACAAAGTAGTTGCTGAAATGTATGTAGAATTTATTTGGTAGATAGTTTCAATTAGTAAGTCCTGAGAAATGTCCATGCTCATGGAAAATTCTGTGAAATCAAGCCAAAACGCTAAAATGAATGATAAATTCTGCCAGCTGTTATTGAAATATTATACCTGGGAAACCCTCCTGTGCAGTTCTAGTCTGTAGCATGGGTGTCTAGTTTCTGTGAGAGCTGTAGTAACAAACAGTGCTGTAGTTAATGGATCTAAAATTTACCTTTGTCCTGTAATGCTATCCCAGTCATCAGAAACCTTTTTCTTTTTCTTTCAGTTTTTCAAATAATTAAATGGGTCAGGTCTCTACAGGATGCTGGCTGCATGGTGGCTATAAATATTGCAGTGAGCAGCCCGGAGCTTCTATCCATCACTGGGCTCTGGTGGGAGGAAGCCGAACTGCTTGACTATTTGTCAAAGACAGGATTTCTCCAAGTAACCTGAAGCAGTCTGGTGTGTTGCTCTTGTTGTAAATCAAGGCGAGCTCTACATTTAACTCTTGTAAGTTTATTGAAAAAGCTAACCCTATACTACTGAAATGGAGATTTAATTCCAGCTCAGCGGTCCCAGGCTGTGCTTTGGGACAGAGAGAGCGGAATTTGGTGGTGTGTTGTGTGAAATTCTGCGTGGCCACCACACACAGTTTATCAGCTGGCGTGAAATCCAATTTGGTCATGGATTTATGACAGTAGCTCAAAAGTCTAACTCAGCTGAATGCTGTCTGTGTTCAGCACGTAGCGGGAGCTTGAACCTAAAAAAGGAAATTACGAGCTAGCCCAGTCTTACCATTTATACACTGGGATTATAAACAAATAAATTAGGTAGTGATAGCTCTGGTTTACTCACTGAAGGACTGAACTGGGCCATAATGTTCTTTGTCATGTATTACCTACCTTCTCAAACAAAACTTGTGTGTAAATGTTACATTCTTAACTTCTTTGTCCACAGAAAGCAAATGGAAAGAGTGACCTTGGTGTTTACATCAAACCAGTTGGCAAGCGTGTTCCAGATACTCAGGACCGAACTAGATTATTTGCTTACCTGATGAGTAAAACAGTAATATGTCAGAGCTGCTTTCTCCTGGAGTATAGAACCAAACTGTGAAAACCTGAAACCCAACACATATATATTTAATTATTATTATTAAGTAGAGAAACTGGTACTGTTATTAGATGGGTGTTGGATATCAAACTAGAGCCAAACAGGTGAATCTCTTCCTTGTATGGGTAGTAAAAGAGGTGGGATATAGCCTCTCCTCTCCTGATAACAGAGGATCTTCTTGTCTGCCTATTTGCTCTTTATGAACCACCAGTGAAATGAAGGGTGTGATTCTGAAATCCGCTCTGTGGGTGAGCACTGCCTTTGTCAGGTACTGTGCAACACCGAGTGCAGCAGAAGCTTCTGCTTACGGCTTTTAGCTGCAGCCAGGATGCGGTGCATTAGCTATAACCATGGCTGGTGGATTCCCGTCGGTCCCACAGGGACCTTATGCTTCCCTGCGTCAATTAATTTTAGAAATGTGTGTCAACTAAATTTAGTGATTTAGAAGTTACTCTGAACCAACTGCAAAGCGGAATTGTCAAGTCTGAATTTGGGTGAAAAATCAGAACGTGAACATATTTGCAGGTTTGGAAAAATGGGTTGTTAGCATTGGTGGAATGACAGTTGTGGATCAGGACATCAACTGAATTTTGATTTTTGCAGCATTTCAGTCTATTAATTTTTACATTACCATTTAAATCCTAAAACTTCATAGGCAAATGTACTTTTCTTCTCTTAACTGTAAAACCATTCCATTTCTCCGACAATTCAGATATAGTTCAGAGCAAAACCCAGACAGAACAGCAAGTGGATTTTTTTCCTCTTTCTTCTGGTGGGAATTAAAACATTCAATTTCATTCTGTAAAATCCCTTTTTTCCCCTTCTAACTGAACATATTTTATTCACATTAAATATATTGTACCTTGGTAGGAAAACCAGTGTTCCAGGCTCTAAAGGCTGAAACATGCTGAGCGATTAATTAAGAACCTACATTTGCCTTGCTCGACTGATGTAATAAAAGCAAGATAACATATCAGCACACATTGGATTGACCACAATTTCTGCCGGCAATAAACTTCTGTCATTTATTAATTGGTAGTAACAAACAGTAAAAAGACCTATTTCACAGCTGCCTGAAAGGTCAATGAGGTAGGTTCTGGGAGGAAGAGGAAGAGGTGGTGGTGCTATTTTCTTTCTTTTCTCATCGTTATTGCTGGCATCGAGGCAGATTTGGGTCATGCTTTTTCTTCCGTCTAATACAGAGCTCTTGAACCTACTTGGAGCAGTTAGTCTCTCTTGTGAAGTGACGATCGTACTGTTGTGTACTGGAGCTGAAAGGAGCTCTCTCCAGTTCATGATGGTATAAGTAGCCGAAGAATTTGCCTCTGACCTGGTCTTGTAATAGCGGGGATTAACGTCTGTGCCTTTCTCTTAGCAGAGTCAAGCAACTTTACAAAAATAAGGAAAACAGCAGTGTCCTAAAATTTCTCTTTTCCTTGGCTCCACTGAAAATGTTTTTCTTAAAGCTTCCTTGCCCTACTCTTCTCAAGCCTACTGTCTTAAATTTGGAAAAAAAAAAAAAGAGAGAAGCAACAGTGTGCTCCCCTGCCGTACTTTAATGTCACAGTTTTGTTTCTAATTGTCACCCATCAGCTTCTTTCCCATAAAGCACATCTTTTTCTCCAGGAATTGACTGCTTCTCTGGGAACTAGGAGACTTGTTCAGTGCGGTCTAACAACAGAAACCTCCCTGTGAAGCACTTTCTGTCAATCGGCTATTGCTTGGCAGCCTAGCATTAAACATACATGGAGAAAAAGGAAATAATAAAGGTTTTGAATAGAAAGAGAGCTACAAATGTTCCTTAAGTGTTGGTAAGGGCTAGCATCTTTGCATTAGTGCAGTTCACCTCTTCTGTGCTTTCTTGAGTAGCTCTTGTCAGTAACCAACTAATTTTGGTCTGAGCTGCTTTTATAGCACTACTTCATTAGAGCTTGAGTTCGTGACGTTGCTTTTTGGTGCTACATTAGCTGAGCACTTGCATGCATGTTTATGTCCTACACACTTTGCTACATGGATGTAGGTCTAAAAACAATGCTGAAGTGCTCTGCTGAAATGTCAGTGAGTAGCCCCGTCTTGCCCCCTCTCCGCCCTTAAGATACAAGTACCAGTAATTTTTGGCTGGAGCACACTGCGTCTTAATGCTGTTTTAAAAATAGAAAACTTCATCTCATGGCTTTTATCTCAGTGTTTTTAGAGCTGATGTGATGCCAGGTTCCAGTGTGACAGTAGCAGTCAACCTGTTTTAGTTACGTGCTTAAAAGGAGAGCTGGGTTGTAGATCAGGAATGAGGCAAAGTGGCCTTTGTTAGCAGTGCTAATTGCTGTCAGCAGTATTGATCCAGCTTAGTTAGAAATGGACCGTGGTCACTTTGATTTGCAGGCTATACCTAAATCAAGCTATTTCTTATAATATGAGTTTTCCCTAAGGCAGACGTACTGATATGAAGAAGAGATTTCCATCATGTATTATTTAAACATATTAAATATTTACCAAATATGTGTTGCTAAAGAGGTACCTGATTACAGACATATATATTGTATGTGTAGATATACCCATTAATATATGTTGACAATGGCACTTGGCATTTTATAGTTATAGTTTTATAGCACAGTCTATAGTGCTGTGCAAACATTAATTAAATGAATCCTATCAATAAATAAACAAGTACTTATTAGACTATGTCATTTTACATGCAAGACAACTGAAACAAGAATATTACAGCTGTAATTGCCTGAGATTCTCCTAATATTAGGAGGCGCTGGGGTTACCCAGTATATTGGGTTTGCATGGCAAGGTTTTGGTAGCGGGGAGGCTCCAGGGGTGGCTTCTGTGAGAAGCTGCTAAGAAGCTTCCCCCATGTCTGACAGAGCCAATGCCAGCCAGCTCCAAGACAGGACCCGCTGCTGGCCAAGGCTGAGCCTATCAGCAATCGTGGTAGTGCCTCTACAACAACGTATTTAAGGGGGGGGAAACCAACCTGCACAACTGCAGCCAAAGAGAGGAGTGAGAATGTGTGAGGAACAACTCTGCAGACACCAAGGCCAGGGAAGAAGGAGGGGGAGGAGGTGCTCCAGGTGCTGGAGCAGAGATTCCTCTGCAGCCTGTGGTGAAGACCATGGTGAAGAAGGTTGCCCCCCTGCAGCCTGTGGAGGTTAATGCTGGAGCAGATATCCACCTGCAGCCTGTGGAGGACTCCACGCTGGAGCAGGTGGATGCCCAAAGGAGGCTGCGACCCCGTGGGAAGCCCGTGCTGGAGCAGGCTCCTGTCAGGACCTGTGGACGCGTGAAGAGAGGAGCCCACGCTGGAGCAGGTTTTCTGGCAATCACTCGGCTACATCTCATTTTCCTGGTGGCCATTTGTTGGTGCTAAAAATGACAACACAACTGTTAGATGCTCACAGTGACTTTTCTGGGTGCTGAGCTCCAGGATTTCTCTGGGTGCCCAGGGCTTGCCTGAGGTGCTCTTCTTGCAGGATCCTTCACTTCTATGTTAGAGGACATAGTGATGATCGCTAAGCCTTCACTTCAGGCTGTCAAACAGTAACAGTCACCTACTCCAGGTAATGACGATCTGGATTAATCCAGACAGTCCAATGTGAGTGCTGGTGTATAAGCAAGAACATTCTCCTCTTCTCCAAATCTGGAAAGTATCCTGCTTTCAACGGTGCACGTGATAGAATTGATAATGGGTTTTATGGTTACTGGGGAGTAACGGATAAAACTCTCTAAAATGCACAGATCCATTCACATTAACTAGAATACCTCTTTTAAAAGCCTCAAATGGCTTCTCCAATTCACTGATAAAACTATCAGCAAATCCACAGTCTTGTCACTGATGGCTTATATGACTGTTACGGGCTTGCAGGATGAAGCTCTTCAGTGGCAAACTTAACAACAGTATAAATAGAGTAAAGCGTTAAACCTCTATGATTCATTCAATTGTAAATCAAATTCCAAATATTGCAAACTTGAAACCAAACCAATGGAGCAGTGTTTTGTTAGCGGTTGGAAGCACTATGTGTGATAATGTAAGAACAAAACTGATGAGAAAATGAGAACTAGACATTTAACATCAGAATTGATCTACCTGAATGTGGACAGCTGTGCTCCTCTTATAGTCTCTGGAGTGAAAGAGGTGCTCTTGGGACTCAGCTCTGCTCATTTTAACATGGTCACCTAAAATGGGTCAGATGAATCATGCTCTGAAAGTGCCTCTTTTTTTTTGCCATGAATTGTATGGGGAGCTCAGATGAATTCCACATGGACAGACTGGACATGTAAGGGTAATAGCAGTCCACAGCTGGTTCCATTTCTTCCATTTACTTCCCTGTATTTACTAAACCCCTCATGTCCAGCTGTTGGGAAGACTGTTTAACCTTGTGGTTGGTGCATGCAAGAGGGACTAGACAAAAGGCTTTATTTTATCCTTTTGGATAAAATAAAATCCAAAGGCATATATTCTGCAAAGTCTTTGGATATCACATTTGACTTTATACTGTTTCTCGAGGAAAAGACATTTCACTGTGGCAGTGAGGGAACCTTTCAGAAACCATTGGAAACTACTTCTGCAGGCTTGAGAAAGACTTGATAGAACTTTTTAAGCAAGGTTGCCATGTTCTTACAGGATAACCAGTATCCTAAATAACAATAACAGCTAGCCTTGTTACCTTGCACATTACAATATTTCCATTGACTTCTGGAAAAAAAAGAAGAACAGATCAATGACCTCTCACCCAAGTAGTCAGAGTCCTTTCTTATTACCACCACCTGTTGCTGATTCCCTTAAGAGGTGGTTGGATATGCATATGAAACAGAGCTGAAAACATATCTAAGTCAGGCATTTCTGAATTATTTTGTAGTAGAGATGTTGTACTGTGTGTTAATCCGTTGATTTCACAAGGATCATCTTCTGGTGATGTTTTAATATGAGGTTTACATTTTGGGAGTGTTAAAGCTATGGCTAACACCTCCACCTGCCAGATTTGCCAAGACAAGCAGATTAGGCTTTGGTGGAGGCAGCTAAATAAGACACAGGTGCAATGAGAAATGAGCCAGGAAGACTGAGTCATAACACCCAGACCTGGACCTGGCTGTGCCAGTCTTCAGGGCTGTTTGGAGCTTGTGCAGATCCCAAGCTCCACCTGAAATCCTTGTGCTGAGCCTTCAGAGTAATTATAGCACACTAATGAGAAAGTGTGAAATCCTTGCCTGGGGCTGTGAGGACACAGTGGACTGGATTTCATGTTGGGTAAGCTCTGGCACGGCTTTAGTTCTCTGTGCTATTTCACATTTCTTCACCAACATTTGAATTAATCCTTTCTTGTTCATGCTTTGTTCTGTGTTACTTCGATGCCTGGGGCTGCCTGTGTTTCTAGCTGGCTCTAGTCTTACACGGCCCTTGTCGCTATAGTGAGTGAATGCCTTTGACTTCAGACTTGGCTCCTATCTGTGTATTTAAAAGTAAAACGATTTCTAATGCTAATTGGGGTGAGGGAAAATGAGAGAAAGAGAGTTTTAAAATTCATATTGAATATTTATAAGCATCCTCAGTGCATTTGGTGAAACTGGGATGAAAAGATTTCTAAAAGGTTTCTAATTTCTGCTGGGTGGCACTTTGTTGTGCTTGAACTATAATGGCAACTGAAGGAGTGAGGCTTGTGGGGCCTGTGAAGGCTCCAAATACATTTACTCGTGCCAGGTTTAGGTTGTATTTTCCATTGGTGTAATTATTGAGCAGTAATGGGATGAGAGAGCTCACCTGTGCAAGATTTATGGCCCCTTTTAAAGTCAGGAGCTGTGCTTGGGCTCTGTGGGAGTGAGATACTTTGTGTTATACTTTAAAAAAAAAAAAAAGATTTGGGGGATGGGTATTGTTTTTTTTCTCAGAGCAGGCAAAAGGTTTCTTTAGCACCAGTGTTTGTTTGAACCCTGGTGTGCCTGGCCACATATTCATGCTAAGGCAGGTAAGGAGCCCTGAAGAGGGTCTTTGTCAGCCTGGCTGGATGAGGGCTTTCTGTGAATCTTGTTCACTGACAGATCCATTTATGCTGATTTTAGTGACGATCAAAGATGGCGACCCTGGGGTAACTTGTTATAAATCACCCTTTGCTTCTATTTTTAAATGATTTTGCTCAAAAGAAAGTTGTTACAGACTGTTGTCTCCATTGGTAACTTGGGAGAGGAACCTTAACAATAGGTACAAGTAAGCTGGTTTTAGAATATGCCAGTATCAGGGAGAAATTGTTGGAAATGATGCACAAAAGCTAGCAGTGTACTGTAGGGATGCTGTGTTACGTGATTCAGCATGAAAGGCTGCATGGGAAGACTGGGCAGAGATCAGTCCCATTAAAATAGGAGGGGGCAATCCAGTCTGTTGTTAAGCTTTCTGTGGGCACCATAATTTGCTTGGGAGATGTGTGTAGATAGAGCCTTGAAGCGAGTCAGTAAAATTTAATGTTAAAGATAAGGAGTCAGTAACATTTAATCTTAAAGACAAGCCTGAGAACCAAGGTTTCTCTTTATTTTTGTGTTGTATTTGTCACCTCTTAAAACTAGTGACAGGCTGTGAATGCTGGACCTGTCTCTGAGAGCCAGGTAAAGTACTGATGCCACTGGCAGCTTTATTCAACATAATTTTTTTAATTTTTTTTTTTTTAAATTTTTATTTTAGCATTTATTTCTACTTTGTAATACCTTTGCTACAGATAGGCTCTTCTGGTCAGATGATGATGATGCTTTTACAGTTATTTTCAGTGTTAGCTCTGCCCAAGGTGGCCCCAGTGCTGCTGTTTTAGAATGAGGACCAATGTCTGAATTTAGTCTTTCTGTGGCTTCTTTTCTTTAAACCCCTGCACTGCTTTGCAGCTGATATTGATATCCTTTGCTTTCTGACAGGCAAAACTACATCTGGTGCCACCATGTATATTGTCCAAGGCAAGATCAAAAAAGGACAGTTTGATTTTCTCTGTCAAGTAGACAAAATGGAATGGGAGCCATCAGCTCCGAGGGAGCCATGTGTGCTGCCCCATCCTACATCAGGTGCCTGTGAGGAACAGGCTGCCTTATACCTGATTTTTCCTTCTTGGAGCAAGATCAGTAGTTGAGGACTCAGCAGTGGACTGTGCTTTTTTTTTTTTTTTCCCCCCCCTCCCTTTCAATACCTGGGAATGACCGCCCAGAAGCAATGCCTAGCATGGGGACAATTGTAGCTGTCTGTTTACGGTCCGTCTTCCTGGGGGTGGCATCTAGGGCAGCACAAGGTGAATTTCCTGCTCTTTCTGCTTGCTGGGGAAAGATTGTCAGATGTAAGGAGGAGAGTACAGAAAGGCTGGGAACCACGAATTTAACTTATTTTTATCTCAATAGTAATTACACCTGGACTTCTTTGGTGGAGCAGTGGTCTGAGAACAGCCAAGATACCTCAGAGTCAGAGGTATCGATGCTAAAACTGTGCACGATATGAAGCGTTTCCTCTTTCTATACCTTCATCCTAGCAATTTTGCTTTCTAGATAAGCCTCTTCCATTTAAAGAGTTTTTTCTTTTCTCCATTTAGTTGAACGCTGAATTTTTAAAAGTTATTTTCTGGTCCACGTCCCTTGCAGGAAGGAGGTTAACAGGATTTCACCTTTACTTTAGATAGTATTGTTAATAACCACAAGGAGGCTGCAAATCTGAAGGAAAGGAGGAGACAGGTGGATATATAAGGCTTTGCTCTACTTGCTGTGTTGTATTTGTGGTTCGGGTTTTGCTTGTATGTGTTTTTCACCAGTAATTTTATCCAAATATCGCAAGTAACAAAGTGCCTGTAATTCCTGAGATTCTTAGAGTCCTACTTTGTATTGGACCGTATTTATACATCAAGGCAATAATAGACTCTTTTCTAACTCTAAATAATCCTCCTCACTTGAACGTTCAAGTGCTTTCCAGTAATTAGTTATCTTACATAATTGCTAATTTTTCTCCGAGGGCAGGAAGCTTTGCTTCTGTCTGAGAGAAGGAACCTGAGCCACCAGGCTGAATGCGTTATTCCTCCGTGTTACATGCACAGCCTGCTGCTGCTGAAATAGGAATTTTACTCAAATACGATTCCAGCTTTACAATGAGAATATTACAGAGTAGCTACTGCTGGAGACACTTTGGAGTTTTTTTATGTACAGGAGCCCTTCTGTTTTCATTTCACTTCATTACATGCACTGTTCATTTTGCTATTTGCTATTTTGCTTTAGCTCCAAATCAGAGTAGACCTCCTGGAGAAGGTAATAGCAGGAATGTAAACCCTGCTGGGAGCTACCTGCGTCCTGCCGTTTGGTCGCTGCAGAGGAGTTACTGACTCAGTAGCAGCAGTTCATCAAAACCGAAGCACTTCAGGGGTCACTTGTGGTATTCACAGATCTCAATGCAAAATCCTTATCAAAGCGTGCACCATTTTAGGCCCTTTGCTGGCATCTGACTTCTCCTGCATGTACATGCATTAATTTTAAGGATTTACTGAACAGTTTAGGTTCTTCCTGCAAATTGCTTGGTTTCTGCTATTAATTATTCACAATCCATGGTATTTGATCGTGTCACATTTCAGGTATTGCCTCACTTAGCTGCCTTCCTGTGTGTCCCCTCCAATCTCGGTGAACGAGTGTGAAAACCATGCAAATGTAAAATATCTGAGTTCCTCAAAGATTACTGGGATATCTGTGGAAAGAGTGGAATAGTCTGAGTCAAAAGTATTCATGTCCATAAATCTGGTCATTGTTGTACTAACAGCAATTGCTTTTGCTTATGGTCAGACTTGAATACACTAGCTTTAAGAGTTTACTGTACAATATATTGCGTCATTCTAAGTGGCACTAGATACTAACCCGACACAGAAAATGAACAGTGAATACGTGTTATGTATTTCTAGATATCTTCAGAATTGCTGAGAATCTTCCTTAATGGAAGAACATCCAGATCAATATTTGACTGGAATTGATTTGAATGGTTGATACTGAGATAAAAAGAAGAGGAGCATGATTTCATTGAGAGAATTAGAGGGGTAATTGGACTACAGCTTGCAGTGGATGGTAATCGTTAGCACGGCGAGATGGATTTCAAGCTGTAACTGATCTGGCTATTTAGATTTTTTTTTTCCCCCCCTGCGTATTTTTGAGGCGTAGAGTAATGTATCTGAGATGGGGGAAGGGCTGTCTCCTGGACAGTCAGATCTATTGCCAAGCTCTGGATTATGGAAATACCTTATTATTCAGTTGGTAAAGATGAGAGGGTTTTAAACATAAAACAAATCTCTCTCTTAAAAAAATGACCTAAACCCAGACAGAATTTGAGGTTTAAGAGCTGTGGCTCTGAGGATGGATGTGAAGCGTAGGAGACTTTTGTGGCCACTGCCATGAGCTTTTGTAGCCTCATTTCTTCTTCTGCCTCAGCTGTTGTGTTCTTCACATGTATATGGAGCTGATGCAAAATATTCTGATTATTTGCCCAGAAAAGCTCTCCAGTCAGCCCTTCAAATCATCTCTAAGGGACCATAATGATTTTGATGAAATCTCCTTAACCTTTTATATACACTTAAAAAGAGGTCTTTTTATCAGAGCAGAATGCTTTGATTTTTTTTTATAGTTACTTTGCATTTATGTATTACGTATCATACACAATGGGATTTTAAAAATGAAAATGAAATGCTTTGATTTCATGAATATTAAATGTTTCAATTAACATAAAAAAAGGATTTTGTAGGGAAAAAAAAACACAACCCAAACCCCTCACATACTCATTTTTGGAATGTGACCAAATTTTACACTTTCAGAATTCGCTGTGAATCTTCTATTCCCATACCACTCCACATGTATGCCAAAATATATTTGCGGAACTGCACTAGATATAGTGATAGATTTAATGAACCAGGAGATAATTTCACAGAAGGAAAATTATATTTGTGAACTGTATATAACTGTATACAGGAACAGAACCTGTTTTATTGCAGCAAGATCCTGCTACCTGTATTCAACCCAGGTTTTCACAGTGAATATTCTATTTAGACATCAGTCTCAGTTTTTCAGTAAAGAACTTTGAACCCCTGCTAAGAGGTTTACGTTATCATGAAGTATAGGTAATAAAAAGGAGAGGAACAGGGCTATCATGGCTGTTCTGGAATATCTCTTTTAAGTAGTTATTTTACATGCAGGGTAGTCTAACCTTTGAAGTTGAAATGTTCATAGCATTAACATATAACTTCCCAACAAGAGCCCTTTTTTTTTTTTTTTCAACTTTTACAAAGAGAAGCTTAGTTTAAAAATACACAGTTACTTGCTTATATTTAAACATTCAACTGGAATCTCCCTATTAAATTGGAAAGTGGAAAAAAGCTGTAGAATTTGATATGCAAATGGAGCTTTCTAATTGACTGCTGGAGGTGGGATGCTGTTCTCTTACCACCGTGTCTTTTAGCCTTCTCAAAGCTAAATGTCTACTAGCCTTCCAGTCACTCTCTGCCAATCCTGTGGAGAGAGATGCATTTAGCAATGGCCATGCATCTTCCTTCCCTGGCACCTGCCTTAGGTGGGCCTGCGAAGCCCTCGGGTGGTGTTTGCGTGCTGCCTAAATGTCTTGGGCAGTGAAGCTGTACAAGACTGTTCCCACCTGGACACTGAGCTCTCTGTTTTCTTAATATTCTTCTTATGTTCCATTTCCTGGTGTTCAGAAGAAATTCCACATGCCATATTTTTCAGAGAGTGGAAATCACTCTGCTTTCTGCCTTACTGCTTATGGCATCAGCTCGGGTGCATTATAATGGCTCAGAAAAGCACTTGTGTAACGCCTTATTGCTGAAGGATGGTTTGTGGTAGTTTCAAATCATTTGCAGTTCATTTTGTTCTTTTTTTCTGGCTTTTTCAGGAAATAGGAAAGAATCCTGATGTGATTTGGGAAGCCCTTTAGATATATTGGCACTGTTGACCTTAAACATAAGGTGAAAGTAGTACCAAGTGTATACAAGTGAAGTTACGCG
Organism: Theristicus caerulescens; assembly: GCA_020745775.1. Classification (NCBI taxonomy): domain Eukaryota; kingdom Metazoa; phylum Chordata; class Aves; order Pelecaniformes; family Threskiornithidae; genus Theristicus; species Theristicus caerulescens. The sequence continues at coordinate 119,085,300 of CM036561.1, read as the reverse complement.
TTGTAAACCTGTAGCAAATAACTTTAATGCTGCTGGGCACACTTTTCAAAAGTAACTTAGAAGTGACATTCTTAAAAGCAATGTGAGCCCTTTGGCGTAACTCTTCATAAGTCTTGTTGTAGATTCTTGAGTCACTTCACAGGTGAAAGTTTTCCATGTCATCCTTATTAGTAGCCAATAGCTCTATGATGCTTTTTTCTCTCTCTCTTCCTCAGCTCCCTTTTTTAGATACTGGATACTTCTTCTATCACAATGGCATTGCCAAGGCCAGGAGAAGACGCAGTCTTCAACACAAGCTTCACCTGGAAAAGGATTCCAGGGTAAGTGTTTCCTCATTATGTGCACCTATTGTGTTTTCTTTGTGACACAGGCTATTTTTTATGAGATCAGGGTGATGATCAAATCTGTGGTTATAGCTGTGTTTTTTTCCCCATGCTTGTTTCAAGCTTGGTGACTGCTGTATGCACACACCTCCCAAACAGCCTCAGATTTTATTTTTATTTCACTACTACAAATACTCTTACGTTCTCTAAGATGTATCCTCTCTCCAGTAAGACTCAGTGATGCCATAGTCTCCAGGACATCTTGGTGCACTCTGTACTGTGGGGAAGGGCCATCCAGGGTACATCCCACAGTCGTCCCCCCCACGCATCCTTGCTAGTCTGTGGGTCATCCAGCCCAGAATACCTCGTGGTGTGAATGGTGACTTTTTCTCTGCAGTCACACTGGGACTTTTTCTCAGGGAATGGTGTACAACCCAGATGCTAAGAGAGTGTATGCTGTCAAACCTCAGCATATTTCCTCATATGTCTTTTAGAGGCTCTTGCTCACAGTCGGCAAATGGTGTGCTCGGTTTTCAGAAGCATAAACCACTCAGGAGGGAAAGGTCCCTTTTGCAGGAGGCTATGAGCTGGTACTAGCAAATTCTTTTTTCTTCAGAGTTCTTACACCAGTATAATACTGGGCTGGAGTGGAGCCAGGTAGTACAAAAAGTGTACTTACTGCCCAAAGAAAGTAGATAAACCTGAGGAATGATATCATGACAGCAAATAGATTTTTTTTTTTTTTTTTTTTTTAAATCCTGCAGTAGACTTTAAACTCTCTGCACTGTGAGCAAAAAAGAGGGGGGAGCAATTTTATTCCAGGCAGAATTTTATTGGTAGATATTATATGGTATTGGAACACCTATGAAAATGAAAAACTGAGTAGAAAGAAAAGAACAATAGATTAAATAAGATTGTAATTGTTGTTGTGACACCAGAGCAAGCAAGGTTTGATGAATTCCCAGGTTAATTTTCCTATTTCTGCAGAAATTTCAAGTGGTTCTGGGCTCAGGTCCAACTGGGATGCACATGGCTGGTCACTCCTGCGGCTGGGAGCCATGCGAGTGAACCACACAGGTTCTAGGTGCTGCCTGCCCCCATCACTTCATCCTGAGAGCTGAGTGCTGGCAGGTTCCCTGGGGCGGCTGCTGGTCTTCCAGTGCTCTAAGGTACCTCTTCCTGGCCTCCTTCTCTAAAGCTGGTACCAGGTACAGATGAAGGGCTATGAGGAAGAGACCCATTCAACCTGCCTTGAATAGAAATTATCAAGCTTCCCTTGTTTTGTTTACCAAGCAGGATTCCGAAAGTAAACCTTTCAGAACCTATCTACAATTAGTGGATACTAAGCAGATGTCCTGAGAGGTGTCTTTCATTTCCCTGAACCACCCAATCGTGTTAAAAGCCATTTCAGAAAAAGCATACAACTAAGTGAGTACGTTGCAAGCTAGTGGCTGAGTACAGTCATTGTGCAGGTGACTGTACTGGAAATAAATATTTCTGTAAGCCTCTGAAAATTTTACAAATATCTGTGATATTTGTATGAATCCACCAATTCTCATTGCAGCCTCAGTGCTACATGGCTGAGCACTCCCGTACTAATTCCAGACTGGCTCTTGCATTGCCTACCTCTAGACTAAGTGTCTGCAGTGCTATTAAGAACAGCTTAAATGAATCTACCTTCTCATCAGAGGTGTTCTCTTTTGCAGTCATCTGATATTTGCGGTCTCTAGACTCTTAGTTAGCTTCTGTCATGTGCAATGAAATCTCATTTTTTTGCTGTTAATCTCCATTTCTTCCTGGTGCTGCATACCAATGGCTCGGCTTTCCTTGGCTCCCTCCTTTGATCTCAGGGAATAAAGCTCTGTGTTTAAATAACTTAAGAATATCTCCCATGTGAGGAAAAGGATGATCCTGGGTATATCCTGACCTCGTGGGTTACACTGGGGGATGGAAGGGGGGTGGAAGCAACATTTCATTTCCATATGTAACTTGACATTTTCTCATCTAGCCCTCCTACTTACTCTGTCCTGTTGGATAGTCCTTTGAGCTCTTCCGATGCCATATAGGTCGGTTGCTTTTTGTAATACAGTTTGAGCACAATTAAAATCATTACTCTTATTTCCCTTTCTTTTTTATGTGGAGTTTGGAGAAGTCATTAAAATTCCTGTCATATTTGCGTGTAAGTGGAAAGATGAGTTGTGTTGACAGTACTTAATTTCAAACTCCAAAAATAATTTCTAAATTTAATGGCAGCTTTCTAGACCATTTACATTCAATTTTACTTAGCAACAAATGTCAGCACTGTCATGGTTAATATTTTAACGCCTGAAGCCAAGAATAAAATGTTCCTGTTGTCAGGCTAGCCGGGAAGCAGACTTCCACCACAGGGCCTTACAAGTGTCTCGGGAACCACTATGGTAAATGCTGTAGTTGCTTAGCCCTACCCAAATGTTGTGAGAAAGTGGGCTGCAGTTACTCTGTATACTTTTCACTTTTAAGGAGATTACAATTCCTAGCTAATTTTAATTATTAGTTGAAAAACAGCACAGATGTTCACTCAATTAATTAATGTTCTTTAATCAAGTAAGTCCCTTGAGGAACCATGTCAGTTTTTCAAGAGTCTGGGGAGATAGATGGCAGAGCACTATACAAACAGGTTACTGCATCATTTTCATGCTCTGCATGTCTTTTAAAACGCTCAAAAAAGCTTTGTTGTGTAAAATTTACTGTATGTTTTTACCAAAATAATTTGGAGATACGCTAAACGTATGCAGCGGTTGTGTGATAAACATCATCACTGTCAAGGGGGCGGGAACGGAGCATTATTAAGATGCCTTCCTAGAGATCCAGCAAGAACTGAATCTTTGTTCTGAGGAACAGCCTCAAATACGATGGATTTGACATTATTTAGTACATTAGTGTTGCTGAAGCCTGAAGCAGTACTGGCAGCAGGTGCAGGCCTACGTAACAGTGTCATATAGTGTGTTGTGCTATTGAACTGTTCAAGAAAAAAGTGCAGGCGCATGAAGCACCATGGCTTTTGCTGTCAGTACAGTCCTCTCGCTGTCAGGATGGCAAGTGCCACAGTGAATTGAACTACTTCAACTGTTTAAACTGAGACTGTTTAGTTATTTAAATTATGTTCTCTGAGCTACAGAGAACCTTCCAGGAGAGGTCTGCTCAGAAACAACTCTTTTGAGTCAGTTGCAAATTTCCCTGATTTCCAGGTGCACTTGTGTTATTTTACCCTGTGTACTTTTGGGGCCAAATAGATTTCGGGTGGGAAGAAAGTCCCTTTAATGTTTTTACATGTTAAAACTGGATGTTTTAATGAGATAAGATGTAGCAACAAGATATCCAGCATTCTCCATGCGAAATTGCATTTTCATCTGCCTTTCTCTGTTAATTGTTTCAGCTGAAATTTCTCAGACTAAAAGGTCAGCCATTAGGCTTGGTTTGCCTTGGGAAACTTCACTTAAGTAGCTGCTGTGCTTTACCCTGGAGCTGCAGGCAGGGAGGCAGTCCTTGCCGTGACCCATCAGTGCAGGCAGCTGGGAGGGGGTGACGGCAGGGGGCAAGGGCCCCAAGCGACATAAAGCCAGTGAAGAGTCTGAGTAGGCTGGGACCAGACAGCGGAGGGTGAGGAGAGAATGGGGGACAGGCTGGAACGAGAGCCCAGAGTCAGAAAAAAGGTTGAGTGATGTGGGCATGGAGCCAGCCCATGAGGACATGGAGAAGCACAGGGGTGGACTGGAGAGACTGGAAACAGGGTGTCCACACTGACATCAAAGCACGCTGCCTCCTGAGGGCAGGTCATGATGCAACCTTAGAGCTAGGTGACCTTTTCCAAGGGAGACTTCCCTGCGAGCAAGGGGAAATACAGCTTCTCTAAGAGCAAACTTTGTTTTTAATTATGAGGACCAGTGGTACGTTTCCTCAGTGTGGTTGCTCTGGAAAAGTAAATCTGAAATACAGAGATATTTGATGCTGTCTTGTTCGTTAAGTTTCCTGTCTCTGAAAGTACAGCAGAGGCAGGATGGGAAGCGGAGACCTTTCCTGCTCCACCATAGCTAAAAGAAAACCATGGGATTTGCTGCCTTTTGATTTTCGAAACTGACTCAGATTCTGGCCTCCTGTGGAGAGACTGAGCTGTATTATTAATAAATGTTTTGAAAAGTGGCCACATAAGTAAAAGGAAAGAAAAAAAATGCACGGTCTTTATGTTACCTTTCAGAGCAATACTTTTGTATTTTTGCTGTTCTTGGGTATTTTCTGTTAGTAAATAGTCTTCTACTGAAGGAGCAAGAGTTGAAACACAGTTTGTTCTCTCGAAAGATTATTTTGCTTTCTTTCAAGTTTTAGATAAAACCATTTTCCTCCCACACAGTCTCTCCTGTCAGACAGCTGCCAGGATTAATCCCACTCAAGAAAGAGGCTTACATATACAGAGAAGAGCTGAGTCCCATTACTGATATCTATATGTGAGTGCATCTGTGTTGGTGTTGGGGGAATAAATATATATGTGTGAAGGGGGGAAGGTGAAATGAAAATCTTCCACTGAGAGTGAGTGAGTTTGGCACTTAGATGATGACTTCTTTGGAAATAAACATCCCGGCGACGGCAATTGTTATGTTGCAGAAAGGGATTAGAAAGGGAGACTTGGCTGATACCTGTGCCGGTGCAGGAGTCTGGGGAGGGCAGATGCGTAGCTTCTTCAAGGCATAGCCTCTAGGTGCTCAGGGTTAACAGTACTTCCAAACTGCTTGTGTCAGGGGACAAGGGAAGAAAAGGGGGCTGTAAATGCAGAGGAGCTGAGCTTTTAATTAAATAAATAAAAATCTTTCATATCCTTCCTTGCCTCAGATCCCTCCCATGCCCCCTTAACATGACTGGCTTGTGGTCAGACCATTGCAACCTGTGAAGGCAGAAGTGCCCTGTGATGCCAGGTAGGGGATTGCCAAGTGCTGCCAGAGCTGGATATTTCATCCGTGGTCACCTTTAACAGGGGGAAGGAGGGCCGGCAGCTTGGGAAGAGCACCGCTGCTTAACAAGGAGCAGCCCTTAGCAGTGGCAGTGTAATGTAAGTCAACTTTCAGTGCCCTTTCTGGCAGCGTTAATGACAGGCTTGAGATGGGTTAAAGGTGGAGCCTTTTGCCTCACTCCCATAGATGCCAGCGCAGATCTTCCCCTTTGCAAAAATCAAAATCTTCCTGATAGATCAGGAGAACCCAGTTTTCCTCAGTTCTTCCCGCTTCTTCAGCAAGTGTAGAGTGCAGTGACCTTGGGGACACAAGGGGTAGGAGCCATTGTAGCTTTCCTTGCAGATTTGGTCAGGTATCTAATTGCTATGGAGGTGTAACCTGTTTTTCCAGCCTTCTGGTACTGGAGACATGCAATTCTGTCCTTGGAATGTAGCAATAAGAGCATCTTACAGTTATTTTTATTAACATGGCTATATTTCACCTCTTCACTCCTGCTCCATGCCCTGCATCTTGATTTCCCAGCCTCCTGGCCAGTGGCAGTGATTTTTCAATCCCTGATGAGTTTCTGATCAAACTTTGGAAGGTATCCTAAGATGCTTCCTCCCTCTGAGAAGAAAGATGGCTCGTTCCTGAAAGCAAAGAGGCAGCAATACGAAAATCCATCCCGTAGGAAAGGGCCAACACTTCACCTGTGCACTGTTGTAATCCTGCTGCTGACTCCCTTTGCGGGTAGAGGGATTCATTTCCATGCAGCTCACTGCAGCAGTGACCCCAGATCTATACAAAACTTTTAACCTCTGTGGGGATAAATGTTATATTAAAGGTGAATGTAATGCCCAAGACTTGCTATGCTGTCTCAAATCTTGAGGGGAGGCTTCAGGTCCCCCGTCCAGTCCTCTGCCATGCAGGGAGGTATGGATGTGTGTGATATGATAGAGAGAAGGAGAAAATGGCAGGATAAAAAGCCCTTCATGTTTTCAGCTCTTTTATGTAAATTCATGCTGCAGATGGTAGAAGTGACAGACTTCACTGGGAAGTCTATTATAGCATTTTGCCCTGATGTATGCTATCGTGGGGCTAGCATGCTGGTAGGATTATGCCCAGGAAAAGTTTGGAGCTGCCATCAATTTTATGAGACTATAGGGCAGCATTAGACGAGCATCGGTGTTATCCTTTTGGAAGGAAATGGAACATTAAGTAATAAAAGCTCTGCTTAAGTACGTGTAATAAATATTGAACAGCCAAGGAAAACTCATTAGAGGAAATGTCTTCTTTCCAATGCTGAAAAAATCCCAGCCACCCTCAAACCTACATACTGTGGGTTGAAGCTGCATGGCCAGCTTGTTCACCAAACAAGAACTGAAGACATTTTTGTGGTCAATCATCCTGACAGAATGAAGCATATTGTGCAGAAAACAGGCAGTGTCTTCCACGCATGGATCCCTGGTTTATCTGTTTCTGGCATAAGTTGTCTTACGCTTTATCCAGTGTATTTGAGAAAGGGGTTCCAAGAGTCTGTTCCAGCTCACAGAGGGAGGCCTGTTCGTGTACTAATAACTTTTTCAGGTTGATATCGTCTTAAACTATATTTGTTTTGCTTTCCCATACAGCTCAGGGGCCTTTTCGAAGATTTTGTATTTCTAATTCATAATGAAGCCAGTTGGCAAGCATAATAAGAAAAAACCTGATTTTCTTGAGGTAGCTCTAGTCAGCTGTATGTATTAGATCATCTGATAATTGATCTGGTGTATGTTTTATTACTGTGAGAATGTAACACTTAAATGAAGCATTTTGCTTTTATGATGTTTAGACCCTTTGCAGATGTTGGTGGGTGGTTATTTAAATGTACAGTTTCATGAGTGGGGTTATCTGAGAAGATGAAAAGGAAGAAGCAGCAGAGATGATGGTACAGTGCTTAAAAAAAAAAGTTAGATGCAGTTAAGAGTCGGTTCATGGGAAGGTGGAATTCAACCTGCACTTCAGGCGTGGAAAGAGAAAGCATCATACAGCCAGTAGGACAAAGAAAAGTAATTGTGGGAAATATGCTACATGTGTTGTATCATCTTTGTCATTCCAAACAAGAAATCAACAGGGCTGCAAAGAGGAGATTTAGGTGTCCGATAAGTGAGGAAAAAACTTTTCCCACTACTTTTCCCCTCTTGCACTGCTGACAGAAGTAAGGAGGTACTGCTGTGCCTCTGGAGTGCAGAGGATAAACTAGTCTTTAGGCCATAAAATTCTTTGTGTCTGTGATAATGTCAAAAGAAGGCTGTTGGAAATTCAGTGAAGTAGCAAGTTTGGTTCATGACTGTACTATACATAGTATAGCAGCCTGGCTGTTATCACTGCAGATAATGATTGCTAAATTCCCTGTGATTGCTTTTGGAAAACTGAATCTGAGGGATTTCTATTTCTTGTTGTCCAAGCCCTTTGTAGACTCTCTACATGCTCACAGAAAGTCCTCTTCAGCTAGATTTTGCATAGTTGACCAACAGTGACTCCAACTGTAAAGCACTTAGCTGCTCTTTAATTGAGATATCACGATTATTGCATAGGAGTCAGTTTCTATAATAAGAATAAAAAGAACTCTCTGATATAAAAAATAATGAGGCCTAGAGTCACTCAGATACTTAAGCTGTCACTTAGGTTGACACAGTAGTCCCCTTCACTGCAGAGTAAGTATGTTAAGCACACTCACTGAAGAGTTTCCCAGTTTCCAAGTTTGAATTCCCCATGTTAAGTGCAGTATTGCTGGCTTGTATTTGGACTGTGTATGCATATTGTATTTGTGATGTGCAATACAGTTCTAATGAGAAATATCACAATGCATTTGAGTATGAAAAGTTAAATATTTCAAACAATTTGCTACTGGAGCAAATGCAGTTATATCCAGCACAATGTACAAGCTAAGCTGAATTGATCTATTATTTCTATTTGTAACTAGAAAAAGAGCTACAAGGAGAAAAAAAAACCTGATCCATCAACATCAGCATTAAAGAATGTTGGAAATCTTGTATAGTTATATTATACGAAAAAGCACCATTAACTGCACAGAGTAAAATAACAGACTATCAAAATGACATCAAACTTAAACATACATGTGTCTTTTATGGAAATAGTGTATAACTAAAATTACAGGGTAAGCTAAAACTATTTCTATTAGAAAAATATAAATGAATGTACTGCAAGATAACAGACTGATAAGTGAAGACGATGCTGTGCAGATTCACGTGGAGTTTTCCAAAAATAAAAGTACTGACGCACTGCAGTCCTGGTGCCATCGGGGGCTGTGGAGTCCGCATGGTCCGTGGTTTTAAGACAAGGTTAGACAGTGATCATAACTGACTCGGGTGGGTCTGATTCCTCCCCGGGGCCCTGGGATGGTTCAGATGACCTCTTAAAGTTGCTTTCAGTCACATATTATATCATTTTTGTATCGCTGAACATGATACATGGGGTAAGGTGGGGTAAGGCAATAAAATGAGCTTTATTCCTAAAAAAAAATTGGAACCATGTGGAAGTTCAGCAATTTTACAAAAGCCTGTTGAGACAGCTGACCACATTCAGCCTCCACTCTGCTGCCTGTAAATTGCTGAACTGGCATTAGTTAAGTTTCTGCTTTATTGTTGAGGTCTGTTCTCTTGACTGCAGCATCGCTCCCCCGTCTCCCTCTGCTTTTTCCTGTCTCCCTCTTGTTTCCTGCCTGATGAATGGTCTCTGTTTTGTGGAGCAGGCCTTGCCTGTGTTATTTGTCTGTGCAATTTCCAGCCTTGAATCTTCAGTGGAGTCTGTTTAATATTATAATACAAGTAGTGGCAGTGGTGAGAATGTATGGTTTAGGGTTTTTTTAGTAGGGTGTTGAGAAGTGTTGACAGTGTGAGCCAGTGACTTTGGATTAACATAGAACCTAGTGTGCTGCACAGGTTTGCTTTGGTCTGGGACAACTTTAGTTTGGTTTTGAATAAGAAATGCAGTGTTCTGATGTGCTGAGCTAACAGTCACTGAAGGTCGTGAATATTTCGGCATTCACTGGATCCAGGAATCTGTGGATGTAGTGTTGGTGATAATCATGCTTTTCTCCCTTGGGAAGCTTGAGCCAGCTGCAGCCTGTGTTGGTGAGACAAGGGAAAGCAGCCACTGGTTGGCTTTGCCTTCTCTGGGCTGTCATGGTACCAGCATCTCCTAGCCCCATGTGGTGACCCTTTCCCTTCCTCTTGCCAGGGCTTGGTTCAGGACAGCTGGGGTTGACTTGGAAGAGTCAGTCATGGCCTGGGACCACTTGTGCTTGATGATGGCAAAATATGTGGGGGTTCAGAAGTGCTCTCTCTTCCTAAGTCACCAACATTAGAGCTACAGCAGAATCCTGCCATGTGTAAGCCCACCTTCAGGGTTAACTTCACTTTCAGTTTAGAAGGCGTGTGTATTCACCTATACTTCCTTGTTTTCAACACAAGTACATTGTATGCTAGAGAAGCTTCCTCAGGAACAATGCAAGACATTTTGGAGTCTATTTTCTTTTGGCAACTGTCTAAGCCTAACAGAAAATTTGCAGACTGGAAAACTGCCTTTCAGTTAAACCCTTTTGAAAGATTGGAAGTACATTGGTTGACACATACTTTGGGAAGAATATAGAATTAGTTAAAATATTCTACCTGATAATATATGATGCCCATGTATTTTAGACTGTGACATGGTAGACTTAGAATGAAACAAAATAGATCTAGAACAGTTTATTTCTATTCTTTCTTGACTTCAGAAAATCAACTGTTAAAACAGTGCCTGGGTTTCTTGTGTCTACGGCTAGATGACCAGAACCATTTACTGTATATGACACTGGCAATAAATAGAAGGCAGTGCAGCTAAGGGTGTACAGTTAAATCAATAACAACATAAGACTGGAACATTTTTTGGTCTAGTTTTCTGGAGTATCTGAGCATGCTGTGCCAGGGCTTGCGTCACAGGGCTGTGACGTTAAAAAACCCTGCCACCTTTCTACTAAGACTCAAGCTAAAAGAATTGATATAATGGCATATGTTACTATATCACACAATAAATTTATTATGTAGTGCATCCACTCATGCCATTTAACATACTTCACTGTTGTTTAAAATTTGATGAGTGTTTTCTTTGTGAACAGCATTTTGGTCTATGGGTTTATTGCAATCTGTTCCAAAACACTGTTGCTACAAGCATTCTGTGTTTCCAGATCTTCAAAGTGTGTATCCAACATCTTAAGTATAATATGAATTTTTTTTTTTGCCACCAACTCAACACCCCAGAAGCCAACAAGGAGTTATAAATACATGCGTGAAATCATTGCTTATATGCATGATGCGTTCCATGAATACAGAAAGGGGTTTACAAAGGTCAGAGAAAGTTGATTGCAGTATTTGGAGATACAATGGAAATGAATTAATGGTTTAGATTTAAATTGTTTTGGAATACTTTTCTGCAGTACTTATTTGATGCTGCATTGGAACATGGCTTTCAAGCAAAATGGGTACCTCTAACAGCTGAGAATAGCCAATAGTAATTAAAATGCTAATATGTATGCCATGGGCTGGGGAAGTTGAATAATACTTCTTGGCCTTGTAAACTTCCATACTGAGGGGGAGAACAGGACTGGGTAGAATAAAACATTCTTAGTGGAGAGACTAAGAAATACCGTAACATCGCTACATTACATATTTTTTTCCTAATTAGTTGTATAATCTCAGCTCCATACTATCATAAATGGACTCTGGTCAGTATTTCAGCTTTGCTTGTATGAAGTGATAGCTGAATGGCTACATTTCTGTCAAGATGCTGCATTATGTTTTATATTGTTAGCCATCTACCCTCTGAGTGCTGAAAAGAAATACGCTGTTGTTATGTGTACAGACTTAACGTTTTATAAATGTAAATAGTCGGTCTTAATTTTATCTTTACGGATTCCAAGTGTTGTTCTTTCATACAGAGGAATACGCAGTAAGGGATCCATGAGCCTTGCAAATGTGAAGTCTTCACAGAAGAACCAGAGTTGCCAGATCTAATTATTATTTTTATACTCCTGGTCTCTCAGCAGTATCACTAAGCTGATTACTGCTGGGCTCTAGCTTATGTAACACTGCAGTGCTATGCTGAACATTAATAGCCGGTTCTCTTCTTCCTCACCACCTCTGCACACTCTCTCCTATTCCTTTTCTTTGGAGGAAGTCCAGATGCATTGGTTGTATCCTTATCAAGAACCTGAAAAATAAAATAAGCTGCTGGGGTGAGGAGATGCCCTCCCTGGGTTTTGTCTTGGGGAGTCTGAGTGATTGACTACACTTGTTCCCATCTAACCTGGCTTTGTCGTCTGGCAAATAAGATAAACTCAGTCCTGAGCCCATCTTCTGTGTTAGGCCCCTGATTTCCCTGGCGCTCAGCCAGCCTTCCCCTGCAGAGCTTCTGGACCACTTTCGTCCTAGGTGTGGTTCCACCAAAGCCAGCGCTGTTATGCCTGGAGACGTTTTCTCTCCGACTGGCAGCCGCTATCCCAGCCCCTCTCTTCTTTGGAGAAGCCCTGTGCTAGTCAGTGTCTGCAGAGTGTCTTAAAAATGTGAGATACCTTTTATAAACCTTATAGGTACCATTATAACTGCTGTTTTTTCCAACTCGGAACAAGACGAACTCTTCTCGTAATAGCCTGCCTCATGCGTTTTATGGATCTGATACCATGGGGCAACAAGCAATCTCTGGCAGAGTTTGGACAAAAATGCTGATTCTCTTAGGCCAGGAGATACTGACATAATTTAACAGTGCTTGCTTTATTTTCTTTTCTCAACTGTGATGCTCTCCTGGGAAAACGTTCATTGGAATCCATTTTATTTGTTCTGGAACATGAGCTTTTCTTGGAATAATTGCCTTGATTGCCACAGGAAGAGGATTTCTGTTTGGACTATTTATTTTCTGAAAAGAGGAAGGGAAATCTCCATGTTAAACTTTTACTTCCTTGTTTCCAGCTCTAACCATATTCATATCTCGTAAATCTCAAGGGTCCTTCCCCAAGTTGTGCAGGGCATGTTATAAGAAAAGCTTATGAAAATTTTTCCATCAGACAATCAACTAACTGAAGTTATTATTGTCCTAAAGGAAAAAAAAAAAAGATTTTTAAGACTTCAACTCATTTTATTTCTGATAGTGCAATCACAAAGTAACAGAATCTACATTTTCATATTTGAAATACTGAATCAGGGCAAAAGTATTTTATTGCACCAAATGATTTTATTTAGCAAAAAAAAGAGTTTAATTTTGTTTCAACATTTCTGGTTGGAACCTTTGTAAGATTTTGTTTCATGATCATTTTGACTCTTTTCTTCAGTTTCATTATTTCTTTCCAAATGAACGTCCTATTTCCAGACATCCATAGGTCTGATTCCAGTTTCCACAATGTGAAAAGTGTGTTTCATGCAAGGAAAAATAGCCAGTGGGAGACAGCCTCTGAAAGAAGCACCTAATTATCGGCCAGGACTACAGTCTTCTCCTGCTCATAGAAGTGGGTAACTTACTGCTCACTTCACTGCTGCTCTTAATTGAATCTAAATGGCTAAGAACAAACTTAAAGGCAGCAGTTCCACTCTGAGGGCTAGAGCTTCTCGCAGCTGGGCAAACCGCTCGCTCTCTGATGCCAGTTAACTCTAGCAAACCTCCACTGGGTCTTTGGTCCATAGCCATTTTGAAAAATTGAAGCCAGGGAGCTTGGCACAAGCTAACAGTTTCTATTGCTAATTCACTGAACAATGACAATTTGCTGAACATCTGCATCAAAAGGTTTTTTTAGTCCTGTTGGGATGTTTGTCTAGGAAGACATTGTTATCCAAAACCGCCTGGAGAGTTTATCACAAACAAATCCAGGGGAGCTCAATTCACCCTGCCCTTTCTGAAAACATCTAAGGAGGCTGAGATTTCCCTCAGCCAGGGCATACTTAGTGGCTTCTTAAACCCTGTTCTGGGAGGTAATGGGATCTGAGTGATGCAGTCCTCCAAAGGAGGAAGCATTTTTTACTCAGGCTATAATTCACTGAAGACCAAAAAAAACCCCAGTAGTTAACTTGAGATATACAGATGAGGTGTGAATAATTTTATTTATTTATTTATTTATACTTCCAGGAAGCTAGTTGGAGAAAAACCTGGAAAAGGGGGTATAAATGATTGGGTTTGATTAGTTATTTTGAAGGAAGAAAACTTTTTCTGCAGTGAGCAACTTGCCATTGCAAAAAAAATGTTTTTTGTTTAATTTCAGAGTTGCCATATGCAATCTCAGTGGAATTCGGAGTTTAATTATTAAATGTTTTCACTTTCATGTGTCAATGAGGTTTGGAAGAATGTTCAAGTCTATGAAAGAAATGCAAATTCCAGATTGAGATTGGAAGGTATGAAAAAGGACATTGCTTTTAGGAGTATGAGTCAAACTGACGTCTACTGGTGTCCTGCCATTCGCGGTGGAATACTGAACGTTTTTGCATAGAGAAAGGACGTATTTCCATAAAGACAGCTGTTTACCTGAGAATGTTCTTTGTCAGAGGAATCTACCCATCGTGGTTTTCTTATTAGCACTGTACTTGAGAAGTGTGTGCAAGGTGAATTACCTACCTGACTTGCAAACAATGAATAATTCAGTGTAAGCCAGAAAGTCAAATAAATCTTCCTAAATACTTTCTATCTGCCTACAAAATAGATGACAGTGAGAAAAGGGACTACTTTGGTGATTTTAATACTTGCAGAAATAATCTGTCTGTCCATCTGAAATAATTTGTGGTCTTTTGCACTATGTAATGAAATAACCTTTAACTACAGGTTTCAAAGCATGTTTCAGATATGGATTATGCCCATTTCACAAATGCTAGAAATAAATAGAGGGGGGCTTTAAATTTTCCAAAAGGTCATAACAGTGAAGCAGAGCAAAAGTAAGAGTAGATTCCAGATGCCCAGTCTACTGTTCTGGAAAAAAAAAAACCAAACAAAACCCCAAAACCATGTTGGATTACAGCCATTTGTGGTCTTTACAGCACCTGGGCAATAAGAAAACTGAGATGAGAACAGTGAGGAAAAAATAAAAACCAAGAGATTAGCACAGATCCTCTGAAGCCTGAAAGACTTAGACAAAGGACAGTAACCTTAAACTGTAATTACTGTTGTCATTTAGTGTTTCCACATGCATGATCTGGAGGCTCAGGGGAAATTATTGTGCTAGAGGCTATCTAAGCGTAAAATAATAACAGAATTGTGTGGAGGCATTTGTCCCTGGGTATAATCCAGCACTAGCCATCCTGCCTCTGCTCCTGTCCGTGCTTCCCCATGGCTCATTCCAGCTTTTCCCAGGACGGTGCTTCCTCGTCCTGGGTAACAGCAGCAGCAGATGGAGAAACACATTTACCTCTGTAGCGTTAATAGAGATTTGAGTGAGAAGTTTTTGTGCTCAGGAGACTGTAACCTAAATAACATTTTTTCATTTACTGTTTCATTCTTTGCTGTCCAATAAGCAACTAATTTTTTGCATAAACTACGCACAAGTTATTTGACTGAACGTGCTGCGGTTTATACATTTAAAATATATAGGTGCAGCATTTCACAGAAGGAAAAATCCAGCACCCCTCTGCCTTTGCATTTTCAGATGGAAAGAAACAGAAAGTTAGGGAATTGTGTGTCTTTGTGCTACTTTAGACCTACTTTAGGCTATTGCTACTGACCCCAAATACGTGTTGATCAGCTGGGGAAGGTATGGTTTGTCAAGAGATGTATCGGTGATTTCTTAGCAATTAGGGTTGCGTAGGTATTGCACGGTTTTTGTTATAATATTTGCTCATGGAAATCGGAGCTCTCCTGGGTCTCTGCAGGTAGGAAGCTGACATTTAGCTCCTTTCAGCTCTCCTGCCCCAGCTGCCAGGAGCATCAGTAGAACACCAGGACAAGGCGTCTTCTTAGCTCTGATCCCAAACTGCAGCACTGCCTCCAGGCCGAGGTGCTGTCTTCTTTGAGCACATTACCCTCAGATGGAGATGTGGAATGAAATGATAAATAGTTTTTGTCCCCTTTGTGAGGTGATTTGAAATCTCTTTTAATATGTTTTGCCTGATTGAAACAGCAGCTACCCACCTTGTCTAGAGGAACTAGTGATTTTGATGGAAGACATGATGAATGATTTCCTTGAGATTTATGTGGGGGTTTTGTCAAGTCCTGAGTTAAATTGAGAGGGGACATAGGAGGAGGGAATACGAGAGAATTTTCTCAGTTCTGCCTTTATTTTTTGTTGTGAAGGCTGACAACAGGAAAGGGATTTTTTTCTTTTCAGCCATATTTTCCATAACAACCTCAGAGAAGTTTTTACTGGACAACACAGTAGCTTTCCAGGACTCTGTTTTCATAACAGATCTCAAGGAAAAACAAACAAAATAACCATCTGCTTCCTTCATCCCTGACCAAACTATGACCTCAGTTACACGCTTGTGTAAGGTATGAGAAGCTTGTGCTTTCTTCCTCTCTAAATGTTGCCTGCTTCGTAAGTCACGATAAAGGAAAGAGAAATTCCCCTGGACAGTTTTCATCACCCATAGGCACCTGTGGAGGAAGGGGATACCTGGCTTAAATTGGGAGGGAGGAGAAGCATGAGAAGGAACAACACATGCCTCAGGTGGGGACCACACTGGGATTTTTGCAGTATTTCTGTGGGATTGGGCATAGGCTCTTATGCTGACCTTCTACAAGGTTCAAGATGGAAATGCTGGAGAGGAGCCACCTGTGAGCCACTGCTTATGAGGTACACCAGCAGTGCACCTACACTAGGAGGTCTCCAGGCAATGTCTGTGTGCCATTGCTGCTTGCAGAGCCCGAGCATACTGATTCACCAGGCTGTGCGTGCTGCTCCGGCTTCATAGTATGCACCTCCTCTGGGCACCCCTGCTCACTCATTCCCCCTCAACATCTCAGCATCTTTTCCTCGCCAGTGAGTTGCGTATTCTGATTTGGTTACTTCTTTGGAAACAGGCATTCTCCCCTGAAGCAAAGAATAATAATTTGTCCTCACAGGTTCAGCCCAGCAAGTTTGAACTTGAGTTCAACCGGAGGGAGGCTTTTAACAGTTTTTCTCCTCACAGGGATGGTGTTAAACACAAGAGAGAGATGTTTCTCCAATTTGCAGCAGTGAAAATCTGAAGTAATTTCACTGAAATGAATGGAGCGAGTCTGTATTTACCCTTGGGCAAGAGGAGGTGGAACCTGGGTCTTTGCACTTCTGGAGAATTGAATTTCAGCCAAGAAGCAATACCAAACGTGCACTGTTGTTCCACTGTGGTAGTTTCACCTGATGTTTTTCTCAGTGGTGTTCCTGAGTTTATGTATTCCTGCCTCCTCTGTCCTCACTGTTTATTCCTCTGACACCATTCCCACTTTTCTTGTTGCAGGGATAGCTGGTGTTGGTATAGGAAATACGATTGCATTTTTAAAAATTGTTTCTGAGCTCGAGCATTTCCCTCATTTCATTTGCAATGCGGTCCAGGGTGGCATGTGGCAAAATGAAACAAGAGGGAATAACTTCCACAGGGTTGGCCCTTCCTGAAAGGAAAGTGAGGAATGATGAGGGGCCCTACCCAGTAGAGAGGATGGTAATTTTCAGTCCTTTTCAGGGACCTCAGGGTTTTTTCTAATTTTTTGTTCAGGTTTCCCCATTTTGCAGAATACTGTTGTTACCCTCAGTCTCATAAAATGATATTTTGAGCCAAGACTTTGGCAGTTTCACCCCTACATAATTCCACTGTATCTTTGGCAGTGCTCCGTTGTTCGTCATTTCCTTTCATGATGGTCATTCATAGGTACAGCTCACCTCGCTCTTAAAGGAAAGGCCCAGAACAAAGGACATCATTTCTGATGTCATTGTGTTGTCAACAGCTTGCCAAGTCCATGATTTTGTCATTTAGCACTGGATGTTTTACAGTTCTTCAGACTGCAGTGGCCTAAGACACATGGGACTTCATGTCCCAATCTAGGCATCTGTTCAAACTGCCATAAAGTCAGTCCTGCTGCTGCAGTAGTTTATTTCCCCAGATCTCCCTTTCATTACTCTGTGAAGTACTGGTAGTCTCAAGCCACTTCTTCAGTGCTTGCTGTAACACAGGTTAACGCTGGCATTTTTGGAACTATGAAGAGCCCTTAAATGTGCGTGCAGCAGGCACTGTTAGTATTAACCAGAGATTCATCACTTTTCATACCAAAGAAATGTAATTTCATCAAGGAAGCTTTTCTGTTAGATTTTTATTCTATTCTGTGGAAACCATAACATGAATTGGGTCTCAAAGTTTGGACACAAAGAGCGATTTCCATAGAATTTGCATGCATCATTTTTGATTGCCTCCTGTGTGAAGCCTGAGCAAATGATTTTCTTCCACGATTTGCTAAACAGTTGTCTCGATGGAAATAAACCAGGAAGAGCAAGAAGTATATAATGAGGAGAGCAGTTTACAGGAGTGTATGGAAATCTTTGGTGATAAGCAAAAGCATATTTAGGGTTTAGTCTTTCTCACTCCCTTGGGGTACAGCCTCCTTTCAATGAGTGTGAATAGAGAGGTTCCTATTAATATTGATGCAAATTATGTATGTGTACTGGGAGGAAAATATACTCCAAAGTCTAATTATTTTATGCTAATAACTGAACTGAAAAGATACTCTCTCATTCCTGGCCAAAAAAGCAGCAATAGTTCAAATAATTTGCAGCAGGATGATCATTTTATCACTTTATTTAAACCAGCCTGTGCTTTGACCCAGTGGGGACAAGGGAAAATTCTGGCACCAAAATCCATGCTAGTGCACATAAAACTCCAATTAATAATGAGTTTTGTAGTCTTTGGGGGCCAGTTTTCATTGCTCTAGGCAGTGGATAAATAGAGGGGCCTGTGACAAATCTGAACCAGTTGGATGTCCTGGTCCCTTGAAATCAAGGCAGAAACCCCTTTGTTTCTAAGATTTTTGCAAATAATTTTAATTGTGCAGATGGGCTTTGGAGAGAGGCTTGGCCAGCAGCCAGCAGGACAGGCTGCTGGAGAACATGGGCAGGGATGTAAAAAGCCTCTCTGCTAAGGGGGTTGTTGAGAAAACCCATAAAGAATATTCAGACCACACTTCTGGGCCTTGTTCTGCTCTGTCTCTGTGATGAGCTAAAGAGAATTTCAGCTGGGATAAACTCTGAGCGTATTAATACGTCTCTCAGTTTCACAGGTTTTTCCTTCCCTGTTAATACTCTGCGCTCTGTTACGTTGGGGCCGGCTCTGTGCCCCGGCATGGCATCTCTTCCCCGCTTTGTCGACCCCACCACTGCTCTGTGTTAGGTCTCCTGCCTACAGTCTCACACTAGATGGGATCCCTTTGTCAAATCACTTGTGTCCTGGTGGCTTTCTTGTCAAGAAAAGAGCTGTAGACTTTGCCTGGGGGAACGTGGGTTTGGTACACGGCTCAAGCCAGGCACTAGGCAGGTCAGGGAAGGGTGGTTTTCTGCCACTTTGTGGCAGCCAGATCCTGGGATGAGGTGGGAAAAGTGCCCTGATGTAGATCTCTCTGCCTTGGCCGTGCTCCCTCCCATGGTGCTGCACCAGGGAGCTCTGCAACTGTGCTCTCTGCAGGCTCCCTGGCAGGAATTGAAGGAGAACATTTGAAGATGAAAAGAAAGGATTCTGACGTACAGCATGTCATGACAAGGATCAAGATCCGTCCTTTGGAAGTACCAAATTAAAAACTGATTTGGGTAAAGGACAGAATTATAGGACATGGACTGGTTTTTTCCTTTTTGTAAACCAATCCCTTATTTCCCAGCTTTTCCTCCCTTTCCTCTTGATACAGAAACTGTTCTGTAGAAACGGTTCTGTTTTGATGCTTCCTCTGTGGCAGATGGCCTGTCCCTGGCAGCTATACGCTGCTAACCCAATGCTGTACAGCAGCGATACATAAACCTCTGCTGATTTTATTAATGTGCTTTGTGACAGGGATCCATAAACCTCTGGATCTAGGAGCTGAAGAAGTGCAATTGCAACCTTTATGGTGTACAGCCCGATCGATACAAATCATCAGGTGCTTCCTCCTGGGCTGGGAAAGGCATGCACGGGAGCAAGCTCCCTTGTCTTTTCTGTCCAGTGTATTTATGGTAATAGAATAAAGAAGTAGCTGTGCTATAAACAACCACTCTGCTCTTGGGTGTATGAGCAGATACGTGAATGTGAACAGCAGCATAATTGCGGTTTTCCCTCTGTCATAAGATTGGCTTCTGTTTTGTGTCTGGCTTCTAGTTATGAAATTTCCTGAGAGAAGACATTGTACAGCCCATGTAATTCCCACCAGGCAGCACTTTAGGAAGATCAGTGGTTTGCAATTCTATATCTCGTCTCCACCGAGATAGCAACAGAGCTCTGAAGGCGTTAAAAATGGACAAGAAAGGCTCACTAATATATCACTACTGTTCAGGCGAACCTTGAAGTTTAAGTATTGCAGGTCTGAAATATTAGAATAAGCTTAAGACTTTTTGGCAGTTGTTGCTATATCACTCCAGGCAGGCAGCTTTGTAAAAATAGGCTTTGTTTTTTATTAAAGCTAAATGGGCCTTCTGCAGATGTCGTTACCACCTGGCTGGGGAGGTGTTGACAGCAGTGGGCAGTAATCAGCGCTAGCAACCTGCCTACATGGTGCAGTGGGGACCTGAGTCAGAACAGAGACTGCAGGAGATGTCGCAAGAAGAGCAAGTGGCCATTTGTGATGGCCTCCTCTGTCTGCACAGGGGTTCTCCCTTCCACATCAACTGAGAGAGATGCCTCTTCAGGAGGTATTCTCCCCAAATTCAAACTGCATCGTTTGCTCACAGAGCAGAAGAAATAGGGAAAGGAGAAATTGTTTCGAATAATGACAGTGCAGAATAGGTTACAAAAGAGGATTGTATTCTGGAGGGCGCTCACAGTTGCAGCCAGGAAAAAGAAATCAAAAGGTACTTGTGTCCTTTCTGAACGCAGTTTTGGGAAAGCCTGGATTCTGCATGATGGAGCCAACCTTTCCTTCACTGTCACCCCATGAGTCCAGGTTTTGAGGTCCCCCAGCTAGTTTTAAGTAACTGTTTGAATTCAGACTTTCTTAAATAAATTTAAATCAAATTGATTTTCAGCTTGGTTCATGCACTGTATGTAGGACAACAGCACTGATGTTACTCTGCCTGCCTTCCCTCCTAGTGCCACGATACCATTTTTATTCTGGGAAGTTGCTCTTCAGCTGAGATTCTGGCAAAAATTTTGTATGAAAATTTTTCACTGCCACTGGATCCAGTGGGGCCCGTCTGTTTGGAAGGGCCGTAAATGGCAGGGGAAGCTGAAATAAACTTTTTACTCTAAGCCCCACTGCATGAGAGAGGAACCTCAAACAGCTCCCACCGCTGCTGCCACGACTGAACACTGTCATTGGGCTTGGGGGGCAGCTATATAAAAATGCTTGTTTTTTTGACTTGGAAGCCATTTAGAAAAACACATGGAAAGCAAAATATATCACATAAAGGATGGGGCAACATGTGGCTCTTCAATGAGTGTGGCATTATGGCATATTTACTGTTAATATGGAAAGGGGATAATCTGTGCCAGTAATTCCATGAAAGAAAATGTGAATTGTATTTTTACAAGCAGATGTTTCAAGGCAAATGATGAGCTATTAGATGAAATTTGAGTTGGAAGGAGGCTGTGGAGAATGAAGTGGAAGTATGACGACTTATAGCACAGGTCAGAAGCCAGCTTTTAAATGCAGAATCACTTTGGAGACTAGGGGGTTTATTTTCAGCGCGTACTGCAGAGTTACAGTAAGGTCTCATCCTCTGCTGATTCGGTTTCCCTAATCGATGATGCATACCTACACAGGCATATTGCAAGCCTCTTCCAGTCTGTATATATGCAGTACACTTAAACATAATGTCTGTAAAGCAAATTGGCATATTCAGAAAGAAAATGCTTGAACTTAGAGGTAAAGCTGCTACAAATGATGCTTTACGACTGGAAATGTGTTTGGGTGTTAGCACAAATATTCACGCATTTAAAAGAGGTCTCTTCTGCGTCAGGGTGGGTCAAGGGTATGCTTTGACAAAGAGAATAATTTTACCTGTCAGTTGAGTCTGCCCGTACAAACCAAACAGAACCGATTTTTTTTTTCCAAGTGATATTTTCTCACAATCCCCACTTAACTGGAGACTTGCTTCATGAAATAAATTAACTTAAAATCAACAGAGTTAGAGGAATCTTTAGCCTACGAGCACTCCCGTTCTCTTGGGATGTATCAGATACTCATCGCTTGTGTGGAAGCAGCATCCGTACCGATGGGATGTTTAAAAAGGAGTTTATATAAAGGTGGACTCTGTAGTACCTCTCTCCTTGTAGCACCAGTGAGCTGTTGTGGAGCAGGAGGAAAGTCCTTTGCTGGAAGACTGCCCAGGAGTATAAGAAATGGTCCAAAGTTATAAATGAAAAAATGACAAAGAAGGAATTATTAAATTAGAAGATTCAGCATCATGTGAGCACCTCTCTTCTTTGCACAAATATATCCAAAAGCTAGTCTCAATGCCAAAAGGTTTGCAATCTTAAAGATGAACTGGGCCTGATTCCCATTTAAAGTGAAACCCTTTTATACCACAGAGAGGCTGCAAATATAACTTAGGCCTACTTTGGGTATCACCTCAAAGGTTGATGGTGGCCTTTGTAATAAATGAAAATCACTCCATGAAAAGATTTTTACTGTTGAGGAAGAAGAAAAAGGTGGCTCCCCCCCCCCCCCCCCCCGCCCAAGCATGATGTTTAAAGAAAGGTATATCTGCAGTACTTGGCCAAGGGGTGCGAGAGAAAGGAAAGCTGTACTTGTGGCAACTAATTTTACAGCTAAGAAGGGAGGATCTGCAGTTGATAGTGCCCTACATGCACGGGGCCCAATTTTCTTTTCTGTCACCAGGCATGCTGCTGTTTACACCTGTACCGAGAGGTGGTTATTCTGATTGATTTGGAGAGACTGATCATATCTGTGGCCCAATGTAACTGGTGAGACAGTGAAGTGCAAAAGTTACCCACAGGGTGCTGATGAAGCGTCCCTGTGGTTTGCAGTCTTTCCAGATCCACTGGAGAGACTAATGCATGCAGTTATAGCCCATCTCCGGGGAATTTCTTTCTTACAGAGATCTTTGATTTTGTAACTGAAGTGACTGTCCTGCTGTCTTGCAGTGTGACATTGTTTGAAATATAAATTACTTTGACTTTTCTGTCATTATATACAATAAAGTGTAATGTCAGCTTCTCTGTGTAGAATAGTAAGAAGTTTTTCATTCCTTTGGAAACTTCTTAAGATTTCAGAAATGCTCCTGCTCTCTTTTTGGCTTGTCTAAGCAGTGAAAAAAATTGGAAAGAACAACAGTGTTCCTACAATAGCCAGCACCTGTGATAGTATATAGATCCCAATATGGCCCTCATGCCAAACTGTGGAGAGAGCAGAGGTGTGACACAGTTTCCTTGTTCTTGAGGCAGTACTCTGCGTATCAAGTTATCCAGGGCTTTTTCTCTGTCTCAGTCTTTCCTCTTAATAACTTCTATCCTAGAGCAAAAAGCCTTTGTCCAAGAGGGCCTGATCCTAGGAAAATTTGTTTTACCAAATTGGCATTTTCCATTGCAGACCATCCATACTCAGCATTCATTTTACATTGCAGCCTAAACAACTCACTTGCATTTCAAAGTAGAAGCTAGAGGAGCGCTATTGATTGCTTAGCTGAGCAGGCTGAATATGATCTGCAGCCTCCTCTTACACATTGATTCCTTGTCTCTTTACTCACTGCTTCCTGAATGTCACTGAACTGTGAGAGGCCTGCTAAATGGACAAAAATATTGATTTCTTTTCCCCTTCTTTTATTTTTGAAAGCTCCTTATTTACCAAGCACTGAACTAATACCAGGAAAACGAAAGGTCACAAAATAAGGCAGAAGTAAGTCAGTTCTTGGATATTTTTTTTAAAAATATGAACTTGGTTGAAACATGAATTCTTTAAATTGTGTTCCCATCCAGAAAGGTTAATTGCCTGAGTGGAACCTTTGGGTTCAGGCTGTTCACCTTCGTATTTTACGGTTGTCTGATTGATGCTGAACTTCTGGGGTAGTTTCCTAAATGACTGTACCTCTGGTGTTATGTTTTTCAGTGATTTTTGCAGAGAAGTTAGTGAGCAGCCCCAACTATGCTGGGTTTTGCTGTGCATAGCAGTCAGTAACAGTCAGAGTTTAATGGTGGCATTTTTATTTTGTCCCTGGTTTATTCTACCGGGAGTGTGGCATTTTTGCAGTATCGTATCCAGAGAGATGGGAAAAGATGTTTGATGAGCACAAGCTGGAGTCAAGTAAAGCTGAGAAGATGTCCCAAGAGGGATGTCTGGGGACAGCGTTAGTGTCCAGAGGCTTCAGTATCTGCTGATGGTCTATATAAACTTAGTTGTGTTTGTGGAGGCAAATGGGGCTGGTTAGAGAAAGGAGAAAACTAGGACTGGAGCAGAACAAGCAGGTCCTTGATATCCAATGACACTGTTTCAACTAGTAACAGAATAAAAGAGAAACAGCAAGGTACAAGGAAGGCTGAGAACAATATAAAATGGACGTATTTTGCAGTGGCCATGACTTTCTATAGAAATCAAAGCAATTCTTATGCTGTCTGTGCTTGTCATTATGAAAATAGCCATTTAAAAATATACAAACCAAGAGTGATACAAGTATTTTAATGGAAAGAGATGCATTTTTACTTTCATGAAGTCTTTCAAATTGAAAACAATTTTCTTCGTGTGTTCGTTGCTTAGAAATGGCAGGGAAGGTTGTAATGATAAACTATGTTTCAAAGGCTTTGTGCTTCAACATCTGCTATGTCTTTGCTGTAGTGGCTCTAACTGCACCTACCGAGGAGTGGCAAGATAGCTTGAGAAAAGAGTCCCTGTACAGAAAACTCCCCAGGGATTAATGGATACAGGTATAAGAGGCACTTGGAGGCTCTGTTAGGAATAATCTGTCAGAGACACCTGCGGTTGACAACAGGGTTGCTATGTATGGAGAAATCCATGAGAACCTTTGAAAGTTATTAGCCTACTCGAGAGGAGCAGTTGTCATTTGATTAATAAATATTGGATTGTCAGTGACACTTGCAAACCCCCTGACATCTCTGCTCATTCCTTCTGGGCCTTGAAACAGGCTCAGAAAGTTTGAAATCAAGCAGATGGATCCAGCTATGTCAAGACAAAAGGCATCAGTTTTCTGTATTGCCGTGGCTAGATGGCATCTAGCAGCTTCACTACCCCAGGTTATTGGTTCAATAGCAGAAATGAGCTGTCCCCATTGCCATTTAAAAGTGATTCAGTTTTGTTCGGTTCATTTGACTTCAGTTACAGTTCAGGTGGGTCTGTACTTTCTTTTCACTAGTGAGAACAGTCAGCATTATTCCTTTTATTTTTTAGTGGAAAGTCATACTTGGTTACTTTGGGGCTTTAACAAAAATGCAGAAGAATGTGAGATGGATGCTCCTCTCTGACATCTTCAGAGCTTCTTACCAGCAAGCAGCTGTGGGACAATACAGGTGATGAGCGTGTACTCTGGGATCAGCGCACCTCCAGCCTCCTAATAGCCATAACTCTTTTATGTTAACGTGGATGGAGTGGATAGTAAAATTAAATGTCTTTCTGTTTATTAAGACAGAAATCAGAGGTGCAAAAGACACAGTCACATATTAACTCTGTGCGGGGTTTGGGAGTGGAGGGGTTGTCATTTGTGGGTAAGACCCTGAAAAGTTGCTGTAGGTGCTTGATACCCAATTCTCATTACTTTTTAAAGAGAGTTAGGTGTGCGTATCACTCTGGCTCACTTGAATTTCTCTGCCTCCATCTTCTGTTGCCATCATGTTTCTTTGGATATCAGAAATTAATGATAGCAACAGTTGGGACAGCTTTCCACTAGTTGAAGGTGGTTTATTTGACGATGCCTTTGTGCATCTGGACACAATGTTCCAAACCACCTCCATGGGAGACTGATCTTCAGTAAAATTCATAGGGCCCAAGCCCAGCCATCAGCCTGGCTTCTTCAGCAATACAGGCTATCAGTTTCCAACTTCTTACTTCACCTTCAGGAGCAGACATGTGTTTAGGCTGAGGCTTTAGAGAAAAAAGAACCACTGCTTCCTTTGGTTGATCATTTCACTGCTATGTTTTCTTTTTAAAAAGCCACGCAAGCCATGCCTACTAGATGCCATCAGTGGGACTGCCTTTTTCCTCTGGAATTTGGCCCGAATTCTCCTGTTCTGAAGTTCTTGATTCTTGAGGTTGGGGGTTGTGTGTACTGTTCCACTTTTGTGCACTCACTGGTATAATTTAGTAAATCTGTCATTTATGCTCAATATAACAGTCATTTAACTGCAGGAGCTCACCAGTACAATTAACCCTGTTCAGTCAAAACGAGGAGCTGATTATCTTGGCATTCACAGGAGCATAGAGCACAGTTAGAGTGCTGTGGTTTCTGGCCCTGCCGGAGCAGTATTGCAGTCAATTGATTATTTTGTTAATTTGTTCTGCATCAGTATCCTGCTGGTTTATTATCATCCAAGTGACTTTATGCACCATGCATAAGTACAAGTATATTAAAAATCAATACTTGAATCTTTTTCCTTTGTAAGGATCTTATCATCCGTGGGCTACCTTCTTTGATACATGACCTTCATTCTGATGACAACACAGCTAGGAACTTTTACATGATTTAGTAACATGCTAATAAGGTAGATGCTCAGATTTTGCTCTCTACTTAATCCTGTATCCTAATGAAGAAGGAATAAATGAATTAAGAATGAAATAAACAAAAAGCTGTTATTGCTGATAAATAAGCCTAATTTTGAGACAGTAAAATTCATGCTATTTTAGTAAGAAAATCTCGTTCCTTCACTAGGTTCTAATAAGTATCATGCTTCACAGGCTCAAATCATTTAGAGATGCTATTATTGGAAGCCTGAGTGTTATGAACGCTGTTTTTCCTGCTTCAGTTAGAGAAATAAATATTTAAAAGGTGGTATGAGGTTGCACTGTGCATTGGGTTGAGGGCTGGATTCCAGGTGTGAACTTGACACAAGTGCATGGGATTATGGCTGTTATAAGATCAGAATGTTTTCCAGTGATCATCTACCATTGCACATGCAAAGATGTTTTCTCCTGTATGTGTTTTTGAAACATACTACCTGTGACGTGATACTTAATGCATTTATGTTGCTGATGTCGCAGGGAGACCTGCATTTCTTGAAGAAGAAAACCGTAAGACAGAAGCAGAATCAGATGCGGTCCCTCTCCTGATCTAGACTAGATACGAAGGCACAAGTTTCCAGCTCTGGAAAAACACCATTTTTCTAATGCAGATACCCAGTTGGCAAGAAGACTAGGGCTCCTGAGTCAGCTATCTGCAGCCCTGAACGGGCAGTCCTCCACTCAAATAATTGGATTTGCATCATTCTTTTCCAATGATAAATTTGTTCTATTGGGGATTTTTTTCTGGAATATATAGGTGTTATCTGATCTTGGGATCATTGTTTTCTAGAAACGTTTTCATCAGGAGAAAGGCAAGTTCTTACTTCGTGCAGGGTTATACAAGGCAACTGAATGAGGCAATTTGTAGCTTATGTAAGTGAGAAGCTACCAAGGCCTTACCCAAACCTTTCAATTCATTTCATGACTGAAGTGCCTAATCTTTTCTGGATGCAATTGTATAAGTTACCTTCATTACTGAACATGAGGAAAACCCCCTTGTTTCTGTAGTGGAAAAAGAGGCCTCAGAATTTCTGAGACTGTTACCTCTGTGAACGGTAACAGCCTGTATGCCTTTTCTCCATATGAAATATTCCGAAAACAGCCTACAGAATGGTTTTAGTTCAGAGAAGGTTATACCTCCTTGAGGGGTATATTTCCTTGTCTCAGGAAATTATGCTATAATGTAATATAATATAATACAAAAAATAAATTATATTTTATTGTGAAGATGGAACAAATCAGACAAATGAGATGATTCTGAAGAGGGAAACCAGCTTGTGCTATTTCTGCAAATTGCTCCCCCACTTCCTCTGGGTTGTCTTCAAGAAAAGCCAGGGCTCCGAAGCATTGCTTTTTAATTAGTAGAAATCCTTTTGTACTAAATCCTAATTCAGTGCCTTAATGCAGCAGGTCCTGCAGAGCCAGCAAGCTTGCGTGGGAGCACAAACACATGAAATCTTTTTCTCTGGCATCCCTCTAAGTGAGGGCTGGCTTCTGTTCATAATTATTTTCTGTGGTGACAAGCTCGGGGTTTGCAGTCGCAAGCAGAGAGGCAGGGGTGGTAACGGAGGAAGGCATAATGACAGGTGATTGCTCTGTTGTCTCCATGGCATCACTGAGCCTTATCTTAGAGGTATCAAATAGTGTGCTTATACCTTTCGTAACTCTGTTGAGATACCTGGTGCCACTAAGTACACCTAGTGTGGGTCCTGCTTAATCACTGTCCTCTTTCCAGCTTATTTTATTAGGTTTTTTCTTTCTTTTCAATCTGCTCTGCTTTTAATGAACCTGCACGAGTAATGGAAACACATGTGTAAATGAAAGCACCTACCAATTCAATATTTTATCACTTAGTACCTTTAGTTACGGAGTTAGTATTCATACAAGTGGATTTTTAGAAACATTTGATACTGCCTTTTCAGGGCACACTGCCCCATCCTGCTCACTATGAATTGGTATTAGGTTTTCAGGGTTATAATGAAGCAATATAGCTGTGAAGAAAATAGCTTTTAGCCCCCATCAGTTGGATCCCAGTTTCATCTCAGCCTTAGGCACCTCACTGAGCACTGTCTTTTGAGGCTTCTGCTTTAATTAACAGAGACAGAAGGACACCTCCAAGAATGACTCAACTGACTTAAGATCTGATTTAGCCTTTGGATGAATTTCTCCTCTGTTGATTTTGACTGACGCTACATGAGTTACTGCGACACAGCAGTGTAACTCCTGTATGCGTCGACTTAATCAGAAATGCCAAAGCCACACATGTAGAAGCGGTTCTCTGAGTTACTAGATTTATTTAATAACTATGCATTTTTTTTCAAGAAAATGACTAAGGAAATGTTGGGGGGTTTGCTGCCTTCTTGCTGCACTTCAATGTGTACTCAGTTCATGGTTTTAAGCATTCCTCTTTGATCAAGAGGGCTAGTTTTTTAATTTTTTTTTATTATTTTGAATTAAATGCTGGGACTTATGCTGTCTTGGTTCCAGGTGTTAGGCTAAAGAGTACAAAAGAGTATGCTAAACTTGACAGCACTTCCGCAAGGTCTAGGAATATGTTAGCACATATTATAACAACAATTGCGACTGTCAGTGATCTCCTTTAGGAGTGCTCTTTTACATGGGTACAAATAAGTGATTATGGTCTGACCTTTGTGGTTCCTGCTTCCAAAGATATTTGTGTGTCTAACTTTTCTTGGTTTCTACAGTGCTTAATTAAATGTTTTTATGGATTTGCTGTTCATAAAGGAAAGGATCTCTAAAAAACTACGGCGACTTGTGTTTCATAACCAGTATTTTTATATCTTATACTTTAGCCAGTCTGGTCAGTTTAGTGGCTTTTTTGCCATTTAGTTTTTCTTGCCAATGTATTTATTTATCACTTATTTATCGCAAGAATAATCCCTGAAAGTAGATTGCTGTGTAAGACATGTTTTTGAGAACCTCAGGAGTATGATGAAAGCACACAACCCCAGATATTTTTCTCCCAGCAAATCTCTTTGGAAGGAAAGGCTATCTAATACTCTGAAAATGCCCTGGAGAAAAAATTGAAGAAGTAATAAGCGTGGTTGAGACCTGCATCCTCATTATATCAAATGCTTGTAGCTTGGAACAGTGACATATTGGGAATTAGTTAAATAATTTTACCTTCTAATAACAGCAATGTTTTTATATTGGTGGCTATGAAAAAGAAAAGTATGGCAGGAAGATCTGTGACACTAATGATACCTGAATCTTTCTTATGCAAATTCTCAGGTATCTAAAACATGTTCAAGCTGTAGCTTTCCTCCAGATAGGACACTTCTGGGTGTCTCTCCCCCACATAGCCACCATAGTAGTCCTTGAGCTCTCTACATCTTCACAAATTTTGATAGAAATCAGCCACAGGTTTAGAATTTGCAAATGAATGACAAGGACATAAATAATGTGATTTCATAATCCTTATCTGTCATCAAAACAAGGCTAAAAAATCTTTGTGGTTAAGAATGTTGAGCTAAAGATGTAAAAATTAACCCTTCCAGGTAAAGAAAGCTGTGCAACAGGAAGGCTTCAGCAGAAAGAAGCGAGGCTATAGAGACATCAATGACATTGACATTAACATGAATGATCCTTTATTTACGAAGCAATGGTACCTGGTAAGTTTTGAAAGAAAATCACAGTAACCATAACTAAATAACTGGCAGTCAAGCCATTTTGTGCTGTTGCAATGTTTTGCAAGAGTTCTTTCCAAATATGTCACAAGAACTTGGGAATGGATCCAAGGCTCTGTCCTGTTGTTTTTAACTGTACCTCTTTTATGCTGGGAAGACCCAGCACATTTCAAGAGCTAAATTTCATTTCAGTCAACGGAAAGATCCTTAGAAGGCTTGAAAGAGAACTGTATTGGTGTCCTGTGGGCATTCCTGGTGTGCTGATGTGACCCCTAAAACTGCATATGAATCATGTCTTTGAGCTGTTGCCAGGTAAAATATTGTTATAGAATTATAACAAAAAGTTCTAGTGCACTGGCTAGGAAAAGTTGAGGTTTTTCTTTTCTTATGGAAATTTGAATATTAATTGGTTTTCGTCTATCAAAAGCAGAACAGCTGAAAACTGATAAATTTTGGCTTAAGCTAGTGTCAAAAGAAATTAATATTTTGCTAAATTGTTTCATTTTTAATGTGTCATTTTTATAGGGAGAAGTCTTTAGTCATAAAAGAAAAATGAAATTTTTACATAAAAGTAGCCAAAATGATATTTTTCTATTTAAAAAGTTGATAAAGTAATTTTGGTCAGTTTTAATGTTGCAACCTATTTATGATGAAGTACTTAGTAAGTGCAGTACTGCCTTGTTAACTTAAGGGTCTTTTTGCTTAAGAATAGTACTTCTTATGCTCTTTCCTTTTAATGCATTTATGTTTTATGAATCCATCCAATATGGCTGGTTTTGGTTTTTTTTTCCCTAAGATGAGTTTTCAGATGAATGAGGGCACATTAGCATGAAATGGACTTCATCCTTGATGAGATGATAAACTAAAGTGAGGATTAATTCACTTCTTTCTGGTACTTAAATGGAAATGTTGCAGTGATAACAATAACAAAATTGTTATGAAGCTATACATTTTTTAAATTATGAAGTACACTAAAATGTGTTTTGAAGTGAGATGTGTCTGATGCAAAATGGAAAAAAAATCTGGAACAGCAAAAGCCATATTATTTTTCCCATGGAACTTGAGAAATCTGTGAATGTTGTTGGTGAACATGAGTAATGCCTGAAGATACTGGGGATTGCCCGTACTGCAGAACCATAGAATCACAGACACACAAGGCTGGAAAGGACCCTTGAAGTTTATCTAGTAAACTTTCCTGCTTAAAGAAGGGCTAACTTGGTTATCAAAGAAGTTGTGTCTGGTACTAAACCCAGTGGTCATGAATTTCAGTAGATCCCTGCTTTCAAGAAAAAAACATTTCCTGCTCATAAAAAAGTTCTCTGTAAAATCCATTGGTCTAACTTTTGCCTGGATTGACCCACTGCCCTGACATGCTTAAGTAGAAAAGTCCTTTTTTGGGTCCAAAAGATTCAGTGTTTATTCAAATCTTGTAAACCACGAAGAAGTGAATTTACCCAGGGTTGTGGGGTTTGTTTGTTTGTTTGTTTTACCACTGCATTATTGCAGTTGATATGATTACGTACAGATGTGTACTCCAAAGCAAATGGGATATATTTTCCATACCAAAGATACATGCAGAGATATAAAGCAAACTTCAGTGGCTGTGGAAGTGTGTCTATCAAGTAAAAAAAGCTATTCTTCCTTTTTCACTGATGTATTAGATTAACACTGGTCAAGCAGATGGGACTCCTGGACTTGACCTTAATGTAGCTGAAGCGTGGGAGCTGGGATACACGGGGAAGGGAGTTACCATAGGAATTATGGATGATGGTAAGTGAAGACTGCATGCTAATTAATTTAAGTAGCTTTTTCCATGTAATCAAAGTCAAAAAAAGATTAAAAAACAATAACGGATTGCTTATAGTGGTGAGGCTACCAGCCTCCATAAAGACTTTGAGATCTTCAGGGAAAATATGTTATAAAGACTTCACTAGGGATACTGAAGCATGGATATCCAAGCATTAAAATAGTTTGCAATTATCGCTCAGATATCTTCCAGGGCACACTGTAATGGCCATTAAGCCAAAGGAAACACTCCCCTTGACTTCTGTAGGCACTGACTGGGGGATGTAATTGCTGTGCAAAAAGTACTTCAGAAAATGTTTTCTGGGTTACATGATTCTCAAAGTCATACTTGACAGCTGAAATAATTAAACACTTTCATGCTGAATGTCAATAAAGACCTGCATATTAAATATACTGCTAATTTGAGGCTAAGTTCAGGGAAGATGAAGATAAAAGGTGCAGTTGAAGTCACAGCTGTTCTACTCGTGGGTTCCTTGCTGAAGTACAGAAATTCTGTGCAGTCTCTCAACACTTTTCTTTGGGCTAAATTTTGAATGTTTTTCTTTTATGGTGACTGAATAATATTAAAAATAAGTGAATAAAATGTCTGGATCCACATATGTTTTCTAGGGTCAACTGAGATCTGTCCTCACTTATTTCTCTTCCTCATCTGCTTACTCCTATGACAAGGTTTTTGTGGAAGTAAGAAAGTAGACTCAGACATCTGTATGTTGATGAGAGAGCAATCTCATGTCAGAGATAATCTCTCATGTGATGTCATGAGAAATCACAACTTCACTGATCCCACAGAGGCAGGACTTAGCTTTCAGAATAGCTAGGCATGACTGTGATGGGGATGATGACAAACTATTTGAGTTTCAGGTGAAATAAAGCTGTTGGCCCATCAGATACAGCTTTTAGAGAAGGGAATAATTTGTCTTATATTCACTTCCAGTAACTCTGGAAGAGAGCACCTGAATAGCATGATTCTTCATTGAGACTTTTGTTATCCATCTACCATTTGGATCAGTAAGGCCCTCCACAGATACAAGGATACAGATACAGATACTTCATGCGTATCTAGTGCTAAGGACCCTACGTAATGGGAGGTAATCGTTTCATCAGAATAACCGCGATAATACAGCATTGTCCTTGCAGATAAAATTGAGCATGTAATAGCATGGTAGTTGGAGACGCAGGGCAGAGTAATGATCAAAATGTAATGTAAGATTGGTGGCTATTTCTTTGTATGTTTTAACTGGATATGTAATAGGTCAGCTTATCCCGTTTGAGTGTAGATCTGCTGCTTCTGTTACACCATCCACTGGGATTTGTATACTTGCCGTACGTAGAAAGATACCATGCATTAGAATGAGTATATTCCGCATCACTGCCCTGTTAGAATCTCTAGCACACTACTAAGGTGCAGAGCCTATGCTCAGATATTTCCTATAATGGTCTAATCCAACATTAAGAGTTCTCTTTCATGCACATAATTCAAAATGTTTGCCTTAGTGATCTCCCCAAGTCTAGTTCAGGTAATTTTCTGTCTACTTAGTTTACAATTTTCAGTGGTTAAAAATACTCCTGTTTATATCCTGTACTGATCCAGTGCTTGCTGATCTTGTTACTTTTGGCATGCTTTGAGATGATAGAACTTGTATAAAGATAAATTGTGATTTAAACTAATCTGAGTAAGTGAATATGATCTAGTCTACAAAACAGTAAATTTTGTCACTGAGCTCACCTTTTTAATTGGCACCTGAATTTCAACATAAATGATTGAAAACTCCTAGCTGGGACTGCATCAAAAATGGTAAACCAGTTTAAAAGTCCACATTTAAAAACTGGAATCTCACTTCAATCGGTTTTATTATTCGCCATGATCATTTTCCTCTGGTTGCAAAGGAATCTTGTTCTGTGATCATTAGAAAATCTTTTTTGAAACTCTTAACCTTTGGTTTCACTTCTGTCATTATTTTATTGCAGGAATTGATTATCTGCATCCTGATCTTGCATCAAATTACGTAAGTGCATGTTGACCTTTTCTGTAAAGTGTGGATTTTCTTATTGTTATAGTCCCTCTGCTATAAAATTTTAAATAATGAGTGGGAAAACAGTACAGCTGAACTGCTGATCTTACAGATGATACATTTCACATTGAAAGAAACAGAGTAAAAATGGGATTGCCTGTGCAAGGAATGGAAAGGTGACAAGGCTCTTTGTGGAGGAATGACAGTGCTACCTCACGTTAAATAAGCTGCAGCTTGCAATATTGGATTTAGGACAGAAATGAGTAACCTGGGAATTGGCTCTAAATCCTGCTATTAAGATGCAGAACGCACCTGTCACTTGGAGGGCCACGGAGCTGTGGGCTGTGGCAAGGCATGTATTAGCCTTTGAAACCTCCAGGAACACCTTAATGCCTTTATAACAGATGATTTGATCCAGTGCTTCAAAGCATGTGCAGGGCAGATTGTGTATTCTCAGCACACGCTGTGTCAATTGATTGTTCCTCAAACCTACCTCAGGCTTCAGACCTTTGGACTAGAGGATTTTTGTCTTTCTTAATTCTTCCAGGCTCTCCCCAACCTGCCGTTGACACTAGCTCTCCTATCTCCAGGCGCCTACAAGGGCTCCCAGCACCCACGGACTGTAGGTTGCCTTTGTGGTACGCTGCTCTTGCGCTGTGCTTGCTGCAGTCCGTTGGGTAATGGGTGTCAAGAAGCTGTGGCTCCTTGCTGGGGGGGTTGCAGTGTCTCTGCTTTAGGTCTTGCTATTCTCCTGCAGTCAGCGGCTTCCTGAGGGAAGCCCAGGCTTCTTCAGCTGAGCAATGTGGTTTAGTTTGCAATTGCAAATAAATGAAAAGAACAAAGACAAGTGGAAATTTTGGTAAAAACACGAGCTGTTCAGATAGAACAGCTCCAAAATGAGAGAAAGACAATTATTTTTACATACTTGCAGTTTGGAAAACAATAACACACAGGATGAAATTCTATTTGTTGTTGCAAGTAGCAAAGCACATTTGGTAGAGAGTAAATGGATATAGAAGATGTTTACTTTGGACAAGGGATTTGGGAAATAGCTGACCACAGAGGTAAAGTGCAGGACAGCCAGTTTCACTCCTTATGAACTGGCTTAATAACTTGAGAGCAGCTAATTAATCCCTGTGCCCTGACTGCAAAGTTCTCTCCCAAGAGGAACAGCTCAGTAGGACGTTCCCATAAATTGACAGAAATAGACGTTCGTAAAAGCCTTTTTCTTTGCAGGATTTGTGCTCTGTGTGTATGTTCTAGCATGTGATCTGGGCAAAGGATGCACTCTTTACTCACTTTTCAGCAGCAGGCGTGGACAAAGTATGTGGGAATATTCTGATTCTAAAAATCATGTTTCAAGTAAACAAGCAAAAAGTCTGTACACCGTATCTGATATAATGTCAAATAGAAACAGTTCTGTTGTTAACAGTGAACCTAGGATCATGCCCAGAAACCAAAAATAGATTTCTCAGTAATACAGTGTTTTCTCTTTTAATTCTAAAAATATTTTCTGTTTGATGGGTAAATATTTGTCAGGCTTAGCAGACATGTATTTTGTTTAGAGTGACAATAGTGAGTATTCTGGAAATTAATGGAAAATGACACAGAGAATGACAATGCACAGACATGATGCTAGAAATAAGAAAATAGTGGAGCTGGAGAGAAATTTGAGAGTTCAGAAAAGAAATATTGGGATGAAAACTGGAGAAGAAAAACTGTCTGAGTATGGGGACAACAAACCTTTCATGGCAGTCGTGAAAGACTTGTGAGGAGACTGATCTTGAGACGAGAATCTGAAAAAGTTTGTGTAGGAATTACTTTGTCCAAGCAAGGAGTGGTCCAGTAGTGGAGCAATGATCAGGCTGTGGAGGGACAAAAGAAGATTGGCCGGCCTGTGCAAAATGCAGAATTAGGCAAGGCTTGTGCAGGGCAGATCAATAGCCAGGCACGGGGGAGAAAAGGCTGAGGAACAAGTGATTGGTAAGACAGTCATTAAAGGAGCAGCAGAAACCCCTTCTGAAAGATCACAGTCACAAGGAGATACCACCCCAATGCTTTTCATACAGAAATACAAAAATATGAGCTATCACATGAAATCTGTGGTTCTAGGCTGTCACAGCACTGGGGGGAAAAAAAGGCAAAAAAAAAAAAAAAAGCTTGAGTTTGTATAGTTCATCTTTTTTGCTTGAGGTTCACTTTTAATTCCATGGTGAATAAACCAGAGGCCACGGCAAGGAAACGTGCTGATCAATTAGCACATTATGTGCAAGGTAACCAGTAAAAGGGTAAACTTGGTAACCAGTAAGAGGTGCTGGCACCTCTTCTCGCAGAGCCGGCTGCAGTTGCTGTGTCTGAGAGGTGGCTGGCTGAAGGGCAAGGTTGACTCCTGCTCCTGCTGCTAAAATCTGCCGTCTCCTCCCTCGCCCAAGTACAGCACAGCGGTTGCAGGGCTTGGTTCACCTGCACTCCGCCTCTCCTCCTCTCGCTGCAAGGCTGCGTGGGCCTCCTGGAGTTCCAGGAGATCCTGCTCTGACAGCAGCTACTGTGCCTCAGACACCACAGGGGCCTTTTTTCCCAGTAGGTAGTAATTTGGGCATGAACTAAAGACAAGGACTTAAATTCAGCTGAAGGAAACATCAGTTTAGACCTAAAAACGCAATGAAACAAGTCTCTTGGGAATGAGTTGTTAACTCGAGTCGAGCTGGCATAGCAATTGCAGTCACCCTTGTACAATTCCTATACCA
This sequence comes from Theristicus caerulescens, assembly GCA_020745775.1. Lineage (NCBI taxonomy): Eukaryota > Metazoa > Chordata > Aves > Pelecaniformes > Threskiornithidae > Theristicus > Theristicus caerulescens. Next base: position 119,048,975 of record CM036561.1, on the reverse strand, counting down.
CACGTTGGGTATTTCATGACATTTGCATTTTGGGGCAGCTTTCTTTTAAGTTATATTGTTTATTTTTAGGAAATTAAAAGCCTACAGCTTATGTTTCTCAAGTGTGTAAATGCCTGCATACCTTGGCAATGTCTGTACATATTGCTTGGAAAATTGGGAACAATTAGAAAGTCTCTCAAAGGTGGCGTTTTTGGCACTGGAGCATTTTCAAGTATAAAAACTTGGCTTTGATTACTCAGTTTAATTTGGCTTTTATGTTTTTGACTTGCTGGTTTTCTTGCTTGAATAGTTTAATGGGGGTTAGCACTTAGACAAAATGGGGGGTCACGGAAGAGAGCGACCTTTCTAAAGAAAAAAACATTTTTGTATTTTCTCCTAAAAACTGCTGAACTATGACCTATCATATGGAGTGCACTCTTATCCATATTTTTCTTTGCAGTTTCTGAGCTTTACTGCTTGAATCATCCATTTCTTTTTTTAATGCGCTTCGTATACATGGAAAGGAGTGTGCCTGCTCTCCCAGCACCCCCGCCCAGCTTGCTGCAGTATAGCTACTTGCTTTTCTGGGATCAGGGGGTTATGGCAAAGCTGGAATTTTCCATTCTGCACCATGAATGCAGAGAGACTCGTTGTCAAACGATCGATATTTTCTTCCAAGCCTTGGAAACCCTGCAGAGGTTCAGCCTTCAGGAAATTATTTTTTTGTCACAAAAAGAACCCTTCATTATGAACTGATAATTAAAAAGCTGAAGCCTAATATACTCCATGGTTTTCTTTCAATTCAGACTGTACATACAAAGCCAGCAATTTTCAGGACTGACTTCTCCAAGATACAGCATCTGAGCGAGAAAGAAAAGTGAAGTAACAAGGGCTGCATATTAGGTGAACCGTGCTGCTTTGACCCTAATGATTGCCCCACAGAAATCCCAGCTGAGGTAATTGCCCAAGTCAAACAGAGTTCACCTATAACTGGTGGCGGGAAAAATGTTGCCCTTCCAAGACAGAAATTTGTTGGAAACCCTCTGAAGACCTTGAAAAGCTCCCAGTGTCTCTGCACTGTCATTAATATCAGCCCAGGGGATCCACAGGGAACGTAAAGCCAAAGCAGAGCAGAGTCGGGTTCATCCTTCCCTGGTGTCAGCGAACGATTTCAGTTAGCTTTATGAGATCCAATTCCTATGGCATGATTTTCAAAAGAGCCTGAGACAGTTACACGGCCCTTTCCTACTGCATTTCAAAGGGTTATTGAGCACATGCGCTAGACACTTAATGTCAATAAAGCTTTACTGCTAATACATCAAAGGTATTTTATGGGCAAACTCTGCATGCCGGCCATTGATGCTAGTACCTATTTTTAATTGCAGTGTTGAAATAATACTTACATTATCACAAAATAGGGGACAGAATAAACTGTTTCAGATGTTTCAACACTAATTGGATTTTAGATTGTTTTGTTTCATTGGAGTTTTTGGTGTTGCTTTGGGGTTGGGTTTTTTGCTAATCGGTTTTCTAGAGTAAACACTAGCATACCAATTAAAAATTATCAACCAAAAAACTGGGATAGATTCACAAACACCCTTCTACTAACACTGAAAATCTAGTAAGCACACTGTTTGATGGATGCTGTTAAAGTAGATCATGGCAGAAATTTCATCAAGAAATTGTTGAGAGAAAATGAAACCTCTTTTTTGCCAGGATAGAAGGATGGATCAAGCGTTTCAATGCCAGGCTGACTGATGCCTTAGCAACCGAAACTGATGGCCTTCTGTTGGGCTGTTTATGCTGCTCAGGTGGCTTCTGACAGCTAGGAGGCTGGTTTTAGCATTTAGAAGATGATCATTCAAGACATGCAAGACAATGAAGTTTCACTGGCATAAATTAGAGGTTACGGGGAAGAAAATGAAGTTACCTGTTTCAGACTTGGCTATTTTTTTCCTGTTATTCTGTGCAGGATCAGCTTCTGGGCTCATCTCTCTGTTCTGTGCAGTCTTTTTTTTTCTCTGAACATACGAAAGGCTGAAAAAGAGATGATGCCTCCTCTGATAAGGTCAGCCAGGCAAATGAGGTTCTCTGTGTACTTGGAAGGCTGTGCTGGGTTTACCACATACAGAAAATGCTTCACATCTTGGAAAACGTAACGGGGTCCCACAAAGAGTCCTCTCCTCCTCCCCTGCTCCTAACAGTAACTGTTTTTGCAGGTACTTGTTACAGTGGAGCTCGTGTGCTGCAGTCTAAATAAGATGACTGTATAGTTCCTCTTCTCTGCCTTATAGCTACTTAATATGAGCACTGCTAATGGGAGAGAGAAGCCATGGAGCTGTGTAAAGGAGATGTCAGTGTCTTCTTACTTCATGAAAGATAAAAATGTTTTGTAATCATAGATGTTATCAAAGCTTTCTAGCTTTCAAGTCAATTAAAAAGATGGAACAGCAAAAAGAATTTGAAGACTTTCTCCTCTGGATCATTTCATATGGCCAGAGAGCATAGAAGGCGGCTTTTTCTGCAAAGGAGGTTGCAACTGGTGAAGGAGATGTGATTGCCTTAAGGAGAGATGATTTGTGTCACACACAGAGCTGTGTTTGCAGCTGAAAACTGGATTTCTCGCACTGAAAGATGTCATGCTAACTGCTTTGCTAAAGCCCATTATCAGAGATCTGGACCCTGAATGTGCTTGGCAAGTTCTGGGGCTTGGTGCTTAGCACCATCTATACAGCTGGAGCTGGCACTGCTCCACTGATGTTGGCCTCTTCAGGGGGATGCACTGATTTATACTGGCTATAAAATATCCTCAAAGCACAATTCCTTTGCAATCAGAAAGATACTAACATATTGTAGTTGCATTTGCCTGAGATTGTTTTCAGAGCAATGAATGCTGCAAAAAGTTTCCAGCTTTATTCTATATTGGAACCACCTGAAAGGGATAATCTTCAAATTAAATGCAGGCCTGGTGTGCAAGCAGTGTGAGATGGTGCCAAAGACACTCGCTTTGCAAGCTAAAGACCACACGTTGTCTGCAGCATTTATTTTTCTCTATAATCAATGTACTTAATTAATCAGCTGCACACTGAGAAAGTGCAAGGTGGCTAATCGCTTTAATCATTAAGCAGTGGTATTAATTTTCACTTAAGGCATTATCTGTGGAAAGTAAATTAAGATTGTTGAAATGAGAAATGCACAGGGGTGAAAGAGAGCAGATAAGGATATTACTGCATCAGTTCTGGCTGGTGCTTTTGAAATTGGCTTGTGCCTCTCTCCAGGGCTTCTCCAAGAAAGTTTTTGGAAATATTTTCTTCTTTTATTTGGACAAGAAAAGTAGAGGAAAGATGTTAGTCCTCACTGTTTGCCATGGAGGGACCTGGCATTGCTTTGTTTTGTTTTTTTATTCTCTCCCTTTCTGCAGACCAATTAGCTTTTGGAACTGGCCAAAAATCTTCCATTAGAACAGTATCTTTGCTAGAAAAGAGGAGTGTTTTATAAAATCAAAGTGTCCATGGGAAAATAAAAGTGAAATATTTTTATTTTTGATCAGTTCAATCTCATTTTAAATATTTGATCTCTAGAACACGCTGAATTAAAATGGCAGCAACAAAATCCCACTCTGGTGCATGGTCCACTTGGGAGAACAGGGTCAGATACACAGTCCCCTGGAGGCAGCGCACACCATGTAATTTTAAAACCAGTTTCAACAGAATTAAATAAAGAGCTTCGGTTTTCCCACAGTGAAAATACCACATTTTGGGTTGAAAAAGGCAAAAACATTTCTGAAGATTTTTCCATTTGGAAGCTTTTTTTTTGTTTTCTATTTTTCAGAGAATAGTTATTTTAGCTGCTCATACTGTTTAAGACACTAACCAGTGTTGAAATCCCTGAATATCCATCAGCATTGAAGTGGAAGTTAATTAAACTTCATGCTGTAGTTACATTTTGGCTACCAAGGCATCACCAGGGAAGTCTGAATGAGATGGTGCATGTGGGGAACGCTGGTCCCTCACAAAGCCTCATCAAAATTTGACAGGTGTTAGGGAGAGACTTTCAGGCCCAGTGGTGATTTTGATTTTGGCAAGGAGAGTATCAAACCCCCTGTTAACTAGTGGGCGTGCAACTGGTTTTAAAAGGAGAGTTTTGGCCAAGCCCTTTGGATAAGCCAGACTTGCAGAAGAGGAGAGCAGAGGCACGAGGAGTCTGTTTTTTTCCGCGAAACCATAATAGCCTAAATAGAGTAGATAAAGATGCAGATGACCTCCAATACTTTAAACACCTCTCCTTCACTGTGCCTGTAAATTAATTTGGTTCTTTTGAAACTAATTCAATTTTTTCTGTCCTGGTACTTCATCTTGACATGGTTGTTTGCTTTGCATTGTTTGATTTTAGTTGTATGCATTTATGTTCTCCATATTAATATTTTACTTCTCAGTAGCTATGTAGGTGGTTAAGATATTTTTAAACGCCTGCCCTATTTCAGATTGCTTTGATTTAAATATAATGTTCCTCATTTCTGTTGCATTCCCAACAGAAGCAATAAGCATAATGAACATCTCTTACCAGAAAACAGAATAGCTGTGCAGAATGTCTAATAAAATATTGGATTCATTGAAGTCAATGGTAGTTTTTCCATTAAGTTCAGAGCAACCAGAAATTTGGCAGATCATATAAATAACAGGTTTGTAATGTTTGTTCTACTATGTATTCCTTTTTTTTAATCATCACAGTAAGAAGCGTAGGCTTCCTAGCTTCACCTGGGCAAATAACGATACCAAGAGCTGTGGAAGCATGACTGCCCGGGATAACATGTTTTACTGTAGAACAAGAGCTTGTATTTGATGAAACTTCAGCCACTTCCAGTGCTGCGTAGCTGTTGTTTGGTGAAAGTTAAATGCGTGTGGGTAGTGCATACCTCAGTCACACGGTCCCTGTGCTGTCCTTACTCATAAGCTTTGATATAGATTGGGGATCGTTGGAACTGTTCTGCAGGCAGGTTGTGGTCTGGATTTTTATTAAAGGAGGTGAATTTCTCTTTGAATATGTACAAAGGAGAGCACAAAGGCTGTGCTATGTTCAAGGACTTCGTAATTTCAATGCTAGCACATGTTTTTTAGAATTACTTCTTGTGAGAAACAAAATCACTTTAATTCAGTGTCCCTTCACTCAGTTGCAGAATTAGTCAACAGTGATACCGTGTCTGACTGATGTAATTGTGAATCTTTCTTTCAGTTGGCTAATGATGTCTAGGACATTTCTTAAATTTATGCATCTAGTAAATTACTGTGAAAACATTAGCAATAATCAAATATACTAATCTTTAAGAGAAGAACCTGGAATGATCATGTACTATTTAAAAGCATAAACACTTGCAAAATGTAATATGTGTGGATTTACACAAGAATGTCTGTTCTGAAGATCCCACCTTCTCTCCCTGAAATTTTGGATTTAGCTGTCCATTGGTTTTGCTGGTTCTACACGGAGTAAACGATGCAAACTTTTTAATTAATGCAAAAGCATATAAATTGGTCCATTAAAATCCCTGAGAATCCAGCATGTCTTGACAGATATTAGTCACATCATTAATACTCCCCTTGGATGCTCTCAAACTGTGCTAATGAGGTCAACATGCAACTGAAATAAAACAGAGTAGATCTTAAAGACCTCCTAACTCTAAGGCATGTAAGTCAACCTGTGTTTGCTTTTTGTGACAAAAGAAATGTAGATAATAGTTTGCAGAGTCTCTTCTCTGAAATGTTCACTTGCTTTTGATTCACCTACAATGTCACTGTTACGTGTTCATTCATCATCTTCCATATTCATGCAATTTCGGTGAAACACCAGTTGAGCAGTTGTTAACAGGTCCTTCTCTTGTCAGCTGAGAAGCCTTTCAGAAGAAGGAAAATACCCAACCACTTTTCTGTCTCATCTGTTCTTACGTTCAGTTCCTCTGTATCACCAGAATAGCTCTCCCTGTCCTCCCCTCTCCATAACCACCATGGGCCAGGTCTGTCTCTTGTAGCTAACTCCCCAAACCGTCTCAGCCACTTTGATTTCCCTCTTCTGCGAAGCCACAGTTTGCCTGGTTTGTAACACCATGATTGGTGTAACTCCTTAAAGTGGTCACCCTTAACATCCTGCCAGGTTTGTTTTATGAGTGGCATTATAACCGCGTGTCCAGTAGTCCTGCACTTTGCTGTGAGCATTGCTGATAATTGATCAGTTTTTAACGACTCTGACTGCGATGCCTGTTGCAGTCACAGAGAGCGATGTTGGTGCCGACTCCTACTAACCACACACAGCAGCAGGGAAGCTTTTGCTCTCCCAGAACAAGTGGCCACTCTTTGCCCAGACCATGTCGTGCTAAACAGCTGGGTTCAAATGACTGCTAAGTTTGTACTGCAATCTCTGAGCCATAGATTTTCTTCCGCTGATGGACAAAATTGTCCTTTATCCACCATGTGATGCTAAAGAAAGAGATCTTTGTGCTGGGTGTGATCTGAATCCTGCCTACTGTGTTTGGTGGGAGAGCCCGTGGCAGATTTTGGTAGGCTTTGAGAAGAGCAAGAGGGCTTATCTCCCCTTCTCTTCCAGCTCATCCCTCCAAGAGGCTGTAAGTGCTGTCTGCCATCAAAACACTGCAAACACAACCTTTACTGCAGCTCAGCACCCAGCGCGTATTTGATGTACTGACAAACTTGTCAGTTATTCCTTACAGGAATATAACTAGGAATAATGGACCTGAACCTCATTTCTCTGCTGCCAGCTTTATACCTCTATTACTCTCTTAACTTCAGTAGGTCACGCTAATACATAACCAAAGTATATGAAGGGGGAAAGATCCATGTATTGGAGAGGGAACGTGGGCCAAGTTTTTAATAAAGCGGAATACTAAAGCTAGATGAAGTGTGTGTTCACAGTGTTTTTCAGTAAAAGTCATTGCGCTCTTTGTATTTGCTATTATGATAAAATAATTCAATGGCTCATATATCTAGCCACTCAGATGCCAGTTCCCCCCCCCCCCCCCCGAGTTAAAGAAATCAAGGAGTTCATTCCATAGTCTGAAGCTTTAAAGCTTTACATTTGCTGCTTGCCCTGAAAATCTTTAAGAGTAACTAGTTGCTTAATTTATTTTTATTTTATTAATTGAATTGTCTTAGCAATGTGCCTCCCTGTGAACATTCAGTACCCCTTCAGTACGTTGCAGGTATAGCTTAAAAATTCTTGTGTACCCCCTCTGAAAATTAAGGAATGTTTGGCTCATCAGAAATAGGTTTCATTTTTGTGTGGGTTAACTTGCTTTTGCCTTCAGAGCTCTGGCTCTCAGTAATTAACAACTGATGCTGTGCTTCAGGTTTCCTCCACATCAACCTGAAAATTGTGGAGCAGGCTAAGAATGCCAAGAGGTGAATTGTGAAGCAGCCTCTTTATTATAAGCGCAAGTTCATTTGGCTGCTTGCTTTTTAATAGTCTTATGCCTGCCTCAATTTTTTCTGCTTTTTCCTATGTCAGGTAAAGATGCAGGGAAGAAGAAAAGGAGGGTATTTCAATAAGCTAGTCTTAGTTATAAAACTTTGTTAGGAAAAAAAAAATCATTCTCCATTTCTTAAAAAAATTTGCCCAATCTAAATTTTCTCTGAGTCTCTGTGATTCTTTTTTTTGGTCCTGTTTGACTGTGGACCTCTGAGCCAAGCATTAGCAAACAGCCACAGAGAGTTAGATGGCATTTAGCTGGATGCATTTGGACTTCCATTTGGTTTACTACACTGGGAAAACATTAAACAGTCTTGGTACCTAAGAACAGACTTCGTAATTTCGTCTCTTCTTTGAAGCTTGAAAAAGTTTGTGCTTAGATCCCCCTGTGTGGTATACATCACCGATATACTGCCCAGGTGCCTTATCCCTATGTGAAATAGTTTGTTTAGCTGCAGCTTTCCTTTTTGGAGATGCTCACATGCTGAAGAGCACCCAGCCGGCAGTGTAACTTGTGTTGGTTTTCTGATTTTGTCTGCAGGGGAATTAGGAAAGAAATTAGTGGGGAAAAAGTAACATAAGAGGTTGTGTGACACCATAGTGCCAAGTGATATGTAGAGAAGATCATCAGTTACTTGACAAAGGAAATGTGTCTGATCTAGAAAAAGAACACAATGCAAGTTGATCTCAGTGAAGCAATTTTTTCTTCATAACTGTTACTTTAAAAGTAATGCTACCTTAATGAAGATAAATATAAGTGTTAACAGGAGACCCCATGTCTTTCTCAGCTGCATTTTTTGTTTGTTTTTAAACCTAAGCAGTGAAAAAAAGTTTTAGCTTTGCAAAACAAGAAGCTGCATCAGAGGTGAGACAGTAAACTTGCCTTCCTATGAGTTCTAATAACTGGATTATTGGAATTGTTACCACTTGTTACCTGAAATATTTCTACTGTTAGAAATTAAGCAGTAGTCACCTGTTGCTTGTAGTCAGTTTATCCTCTTTTGGCTATAGTTCCACTAGTTTTTTTTTTGACCTAATCCCAGATGCTTGATGAGCATTAAGGAAATTGAAATAAGAACTTTTTCAGTGATAACTAGAAAATGAAATCGTCACTGCAGTGTGCTCTGTACTTGCTCATTCTGTGGCCAGGTAGGGCATTTAATGACCTGAAACTGGACTGCCAGGAGGGCTTATGGGCACCTCAAGTATCATTCAGGACCCAGCACACTTCTCTGCTTCATCCGTTTCAAATGATGCTCTGATGTATTATTCTGTGACTGTTTTGAAAAGGAGGATGGCAGAAAAGTGTGCTGCTGTCTTATTCATTATTCAAGATGTGGCTGGTGTTGTCTGGCTGAGTATTTTCATTTTTATGATATACCAGTAAGAACTGGGTAAAAGGCTTGTGTTTCTGGAGGGAGATGATGATATTCACCAGCAGGGACTTCAGTCTGTAAGGTTAATATTTTTGAACGTAGCCCATTACTTTGTGGGTATATTCTCGGTGTTGACAAGGTCTTGAATGCAGCTCTGACTTTGCTGGATAGTAATGTAGGACATGTAAATTAGTTCATGTAGAGGTAGAGCTATTTAAGAAGTTGCAGGTTTTTTTCATTTCCATTTAAAAAACACCACAAACCAAAACAAAATAGAACAGCATGCTTCCCATGGCAGAGAGGAGGGGGCTTACTGTATGACTACTGACTTAGCAACAGCACCTCTGTTTTTCATTAATGACCTTTAAGCCTTATAGCACCCCTCCTAGGCAAAATATCATGTTGCCTCCTTTTTTTTGCCTCCTGGTGAGCATATTCCATTTTCTTAAGCTTGTGTGTACAAAACTGAATTTCATTTTCCACCACATGATGTTCAGTGTTATTTTAGTACAGTTTCTCCCGAGATGTTATATGTTGTAATTTGAGCCCAGGGGTTTGCTCGCTCTTTGGATCAGTAAAGAAATCAAACAAGCAAAAGGTATCTTTCTGCCTCAGATCTCTGAGGATTTGCAGTTGCCTGAAGAGGGTAAGACCAGATGCCACCTGTGTTAAAAATGTTTCTCTTCTTTTAAAAGATACAAATCTCTGGGCTAAATTCACCAGTGCTTTAACGTCATGAATAGAATCAGACTGTAACCAGCGGGATATGTGTCTTTAATTGTTTGTCTCCTGGACTAGCATGTGAGCATAGGCACATTTCCTGAGTTACGGAGAAAAAGAGAAGTATATGTGAATTACTCTTCAGAGGCTTGTAAAACCATATAAAAATTTATGGGCTTGCTGCATTATTCAAGGTACATAATTTTATTACAGATCTGAGCAACACATGGGACAACTGATTTATTGTTATTGTCATATTTTACATAATGAATGTTTTGCACGGAAGATTTTACTGCATGTATTTTAAAAAGTACAGGGCAATTCTTTGGAAAGTGCCAGTCTAAGCTTGTATTTAAGGAAAGCAGAATTTTATACACAGGCAAAAGTAATCTAGTTGTGTCATGGTATACAAGCCATTACTTAATAAATGATTGAAAGAATCTCATCATCTGATCCAGTACTCTTCTGTTAGCATCTTATTTGGGGTAGATGCTAGAAAGCAAAAGTAAGAGATATGCCTTCAAATACAATACCATTCCGCTCTGTAATAGCATTTTTATTATATAATAGACATTTTTTATGAGTAATTGTGTATAGATGGTGAGTGATAAACATCAGGTGCAAATCACTTTGCAACAATGAACTGGTTTTGATTGAATGCGGGGGATAGGATTCATCTCATTCTAGCACTGTATGCCTAATGACTAGTCTAAGGCTAGACCAAAGTCTACGACCAGTGCCTAAGAGTGGTGGCTTGAGTTGCTCACTGGAGGAAAAAACCAGGCAACTACCTTGGATATTGAAAACCAAATATTAGACACTTGAAGTCTAAGAGACGTAACTGCCAGTAGACTAGTTTGGCCTTAAAACTGGAAACTGAATCACCTGGATTGAAAAGCAAAATGTTTTCATTTCAGTGTGCTGTTGCAGATCCTCATCTGCACTGGCTTTGGTTGCCACCTCCGGGGTGGCACCTCCTGATTAAATCTCCATATTAGCAATAAATTCCCTCTTGCTGCCTGCTGGGGAGTCCAGCCTGTGGAGGAGAATGGCAGGCCACAGATTTTAACACTGACTTCCCAAAACACAAGATGAAATATTTTAGTTGTCCACCAAAGCAGTTTGCTTTTTGGTCCAGTGTTGAAACTGATTTGTCACTGGTTTATGCTTTAAAAAAAAAAAATTAAAAAAAGGTTGAGGCTTAGATATTTGGGGATTTGATCTTTAAATTAGGAACTTGAAGCAGTCCATTTGTACTTGTCGCTGCTGTTTCATTACCCATTCCACTGCTTCCATGGTGTGGGCGGAATACTCCTTCACGAAACTGAAACTCGCTGTGTTTTCTCAAAGACCCTAATGAAGATAAATTGTGCAGTCAGCGGTTGTTTTCTTTCCAAGAATTCTTCTTAATTTTGCACTTTGTGGATGGTTCCTGCTATATTAGATATCTTTTTCCTTTGAGTGCAGTGATCCAAAATCAAGCGAATAAGAGCTACAGGATGTGGAAGAGTGCTGCTCAACTTGGTTTATAGCCTGCCTAAAGCAAACTTTCCATAAGCTGACATTTGGTTAGCTTACATACAGCAGAGCTGCAGTCTGCTGTAGAGTGGCTGAATCATTCATGCTGGAATCCCTTTGCCTATCACTACTCTGGACAAGAGTGGTACATCTGCACAGCTAGAAGGGCTTTTCCATCCATAATTCTTTGCACAAGGGAATTCTAGAGTCTAAGAATGGTTGATAGGTACCACGAGGTGCTTCCATGTCTGATGATGTCCTGAAAAATCAGCCTCACCAGACCCCCTTTGAGCTTAGGGTATATGTAAGTAGGACTGCATTTCTTCCAGATGGGGAAAAAACCCACAGCTGACCCACAACTGAGCTTAAGTTCTCATCCGTACAATATTTTTAGAGTGAAAACATAAGTTCTGACTGAGTAAGAAGCTGGCAATATATTGAACTAGTTACATTTAATACTGAGTTAGACCATACCTACCTGAAAGAAACGATCTGAAATCACTGGAACTAAGCTTAGTTATTTGCAGTCTGCATAGTTTCCAGGCCATGTCTAGTCCAAGGCAGTAGTGTAAGAAAGTTTCTTTAATTTGTGATTGAAATGCATTTCTCTCCAAAGGTTGCCAAGCTAGACTCTGTGACAGAGTAGGTTTTATCTGCTAATTAAATTACTCAGAATCATTGTTTCTATTTTGACTTTACCATAGGATGTGGTTTTCCAGCTTGTCCTGCTAGGAGTAGATACTATGCTCGTTCATAAAGAACTGGACTGGATCTTCTGTTGACAAGTTAATTTCTTTTTACTGCCGTGTATTGGATGAAACCTGGCCCCTTGCGCAAATCCTTGTCACAGCTCGCCTGGACACTGCAGAATCCAAACTTCCTCTGTTGCATTGAGCTGGGATGTCTGTGCCACGTGGCTTTTGCCAGGCGAACTGGGTGAGGCCCAAGTCTTCTAGCTCAAGATCCTGCCTCCAACAGCAGCCAGTCGTGGATGCTTGGGGAGCAGTATGGTCACCAAGGCAGAGACTGCATGGTACCTACCTGATTATGGCCTCCCAGCCTCTAGCATTCACTGTTTTGTGGACTGTTGGAGAAGGAGGAAGCACAGCATCTAATACCCCTTCCAGATTTATCTTCCCTTAATTTGTCTAACTGCTTTTTGATTTCATTCAGGCTTTTAACCTCTGTATTGCTGGGGGGCAATGAATTTTGTAACTCATTACATGTTCTGTGGAAAAGTACTACTACTTGTTTTCTGCTGCTTCTAAATCTCCCCTCTGATAATTTCTATGGATTCCCACTAGTTCTTATATTATGAGAAGCAGTAAATAATAACTCCCTGTTCACCTTCTCTGTGCTATTCATGATTTATAGACCACTGTCAAATTCCCCTTCTTTCGCTGGCTGAAAAGTAATGTTCTGTTTACTCTTAGCTCATACAAATCTATGCCATTCAAAGTGCTGTATAAGCAGTTGTGGTAATTAAAAGAGGTAAATTAAACATACACCTGGGCACAGAGACTTAGAAGCACTGAGAATTTGTGGCTGTAGCTGACGTTATTGGAAGGCATCTTCAGACTGAAAATCAGAGCCTTAGTTTAGAGATATGGAGAGATCAATAAGGATACTCACAGAAGGATTCAGCTATGTCTGAGCTGGAGAACAGCATCAAACCGTGTGATAGGCATTCGGCAGATCTCTGCTCCATTCAAATGCTGCAAAATATTTATTGTCCGTGCTGAATATAAGCAACCAGGCTTTCTGAAATGATCACCCCAAAAAATTACTGCACAGCAACTTGAAAGATACTTAGTTTTACCCTCCAAGGATCAAGGACAATGTTGTCCCCGTTTTATTCTGGCACATGAGTCTTTGAGAGTTAGGGGTTTTGAATCCAAAACCCAGAGACTTTGGTGCTACCGATGGACTGTCTATTCCTGTACCCCAGGAACTGAGAATCTGCTGAAGGGGAATGTTTTTAGGAGCAAAGCTATTCATACACGAGTCTCAAATTATCTTCAATAGCGTGCTCAGCCAAATCTGAAAAAAGAATACAAGTACACATTAATTAAGAATTAACATAATTCTGTTCCTTGAGTGTGGTGTTTATTAAAATATAAACTCTGTGAACATACACTTGAGAGGAAGCTTCTAAATATTTTTAAAAGCTTAATTTTCAGTCACCCTTTATTTATTTTTTCATTAAGAGAGAAGAAAGAAGATGGCACTTGACTTTCTGAAACTTTCCATTTGCTTCTCAGATATAGCATCAAAAAGTTGCTGAGTGTCCTTAACTCTGCTGATGGAGCAAAATCAGGAATGATTTAGATTTATATGAAAAGCAGAGGCATGGGATGACATTTTTCACAAGCGCTTGAAAGCCACATTTGTTCAGACAACTAAAGGACCAAGAAAATATGCAAAGGGATTTTCAGGCGTATGTGCTGACCACTAATGCAGTTTTCACATTTCAATTTTGAGAAATTTACATTCTTAGGCATTGAAATGCTTTTAGAAATTTGACTGCTTGTTGTAGTACCACAAATGAATTTTTAAAAAATAATTCTATGATGGAAGCCCCAAGTGTCTGGTCACTTCCACCACTGCTTGGAAAATAGGGTTTAACCTTTGTCCTGCCACACCAAGCAGCATAACACCTAAATGCTTTTGCAAGTGTTGATGAACAGTCCCTCAGTAGTAGCCTGAGCTCTCACACCACCTCACAATTAGCCACGCTATTTGGAAATACTAATGGTCCACAGGAGGCTTTGCACCCCAGAAAGCATCTTTCCCCAGGCTTGCTGGTGTGGGAAATGCACAGCACAACAAGGACCAGTTTGCGTCCAGATGTATCTCACAGAACAAAGAGGGAAAAGTTTGCTAGCGATTCTCGGCTCCCCCTCGGTTTGTGTTCCACTTTGCCCTGCACATCTGTTTTTCTGTTAATTTACCGAACCTCTTTGTGTTTTGCAGAATGCCAAAGCCAGCTACGACTTCAGCAGTAATGATCCCTACCCCTACCCCCGCTACACAGATGACTGGTTTAACAGGTAAATGTGTTTTGATCAGCCTGCTCTTCACTTTGGTTTGTGTAAGAAATTGTAAGTATTGGCTGATATTTGTGGAATGTCTGTTTTCTGCTAAATTCTGTGGTTGCCAAAACAGAAGCTGCAGTCTCACTACTGCTTGAAAATTAGAGGTTACTTCTGACTTCATTTTTTTAGGTAGCCTCTAGATAATGCTGAACAACCATTTTATGGTTTATAAATGAAGTTGCTGCTTCAGAACAGTCTATGTGTAAATTGTTTGGGTGCTAGCCACATACCATTTTCTGTCAGCTATCCTAGGACATTATTGTAGCCCAAATCTGTATATACTTAATACAATTTTGACTGGTTTCCCATCTACTGTGTCTGAGGCAGTATCACTGCTAGCTAATTTTAAAGGGAGTAAGGTGAAGACAGGAGAAGGCTTTGGGGGGAAAAAAGTCTTTTCATCTGATTATAGACTAAGGCGGCAGAAAAGCAGCGTGGTGTAAAAACAATTAAATCTTGCATAAGTTCTGAATCATCTGTCTTTTCACCATGATTTAAGGACAGTGTACATGGGTAGCATTTCAGGGCTGATTCTGAGCTATTTCTAGCTGCTGGAGGAATTAAAGTCCCTGTACACTGACTGGGAACCTGTTCTGTTGTGTTTATACACCTGGAATGAACAGTGCAGCTGTGCTTGTTGTGTTATTTCTCCTGAACACATCATGATTGCCCAAGACCCACTCCTCCTTCAGTATGTTCTGAACTTAGCCAGTTTCCAGCAGGAGAGGGTCTGGTCCTCAAGGTATGGTATAAATAAGAATGGCCCAAAAGGAAAGGCTTCAGATTTTAGGAAATGTCACCTTTTTTGTTCCCCAAACTCATTTTTTGTTAGAATGGAATAGAAATGTGTGTCAACAGTTTTTAAAAAAACCTCTGTGCCCTGGATTCTGCATCGGTCCCATGAAAAAGCCTGTTCTGTCAGGCTGACTGCTCCTAGCAAGATGTAATGTAGTCAAGGGTGCAGAGTCCAAGGCACACCCATAAGTTGTGTTTATTACCTGGTGATCTCGGCATCCAGCATCTCTGGCTCTGTGACATACTCCCCAGGGTCTGTAAATTTGTAAAAATTGTTCCAGGATATTTTCAATGAAATTTCTAGAAGTCTTCTAGACGCAAATATAATTGATGTTGGCGGCATTTACATAGCAGCAGCACTGAGGGTTTGAAATATTTTAAAAGTTTCAGGGCTTAGTCTTGGTGCTTATCAAAAATATTTTAGGCCTATTTGATGTGGTTTTCAACTCTAACTTAGTATGGGTGTATGGATGGCCTCTGAGTTTTGGATGGTTTTTTTATTTCTGAAGAAATCAATTTTAGTTCTGTCAGACTGGCACAACAAAGAAGTGGAGCAGCTGTGCTTCCACCTCCGATGCAGGCTTCCTGGAACGGATCAAACAGATTTAGGAGCTGTGATGTCCTCCTTTGTAGTCCTGCCATTTTTCAGCCAAAGCAAGATGCCAATGAGATTTCTCCTTCGTTTCAGGAAAGGGCATCTGACACTTTCAAACTAGTATGAATCCAATTAGTGAATGGAAAGTCGGAGAAAGACTAGGGCTCTAATTTGTGAAGGTCTGCTGCCTTTCTCGCTTTATTTATGCAAAGGATCTTTGTAGGAGAAAGGTATCACTTCACTCTGGAGCAGCACAGAGGAAAATTAAATTTAGCTTTAGTGGGTAATGGTAGCTTCTGTCATTTTCAGTGTAGAACTTCATAAAACTAAGTGTGTTCTGCCAAGCCCCATTAACACCAATTGTGCTGCTATCAAGTATTTTATAGCGGGGCACTGTTTGCAGTCCTCACGTGTTCTACAAGGTGGCCCTGGAGGCAGAATTACTCCTAATGTCTCTTAAAACGGGTCTCAAGCATCCTGGATGTGGCAAGGGTTATGGTCTCTGGCCCCAGGTGCCTCTGGCTAACTTCAGGCACCCAAGTGTGAAGAATTGAAGGTGAGCAGCATGGTCATCTGTGACCCAATCTGTAATTATTGAAAACAACGTGATTCATGTTTTCAGAGAACTGCAACACATTCTTCTATTTTTTTTTTTTGAGGGGATAAGGAGCTCAAGTCAGCAAGTCAGGAGCAAAAAAGCAATGCAGAATTTGCTTTGCTGATTTACTTCATTATTCTTTCCAGAAAAAATGGATACCTAGAAAGTATGGCATTCTTTGTCATGAACCTTGAGGTTTCTTTGGTGAGACAGGGAATTTTCTGCCTTGCAAGGTAAATCACAGGAGCAACACATTCAGTAAAGCATCCCTTTCCTGCCTGCACAATTCAAGAAGGCTTTAAGATGCAAGATTTCATGTTTTCTCCAGGCTAAGATGCAAACCAACGCACCATATCCAGCTGTTCAGGAGCAGTCGTGACTATGTTTTTCTCTGCATATTTCTTCGCTGTACTGTTAATCAAGCTGATGTGCTCATATATAAGCTGTTGTCATAACTTCTGACTCCTGAATTATTATTACTGGTAGGTTACAAGCGTCTGCCTATGACGGTCTGTCTGTCCATTTGTGTAGCTGCAAAGGTGCGTCTGAATAGAGAGTAGTTACACAGAAAAGCCATTCAGAGAAACCTGCAATAAAGGCTCCATTTTGCTCAGTTTGCAGTCAGTGATGTATCTCCCATTGAATTTTATGCATGCAGGAGGATCAGACTCAAAATAGGATAGCGTAATATCCCTTTTTCCATAAAGAATACATTTCTATGTGAGCAATTCAAGTGATTTGTGGAACAAGAAGCAGAGGAATGTTTTTTAAGAGATGAACCAAGGGGCTTTTGTGAGCTGCCAGCTGCATGTGCAAAGTGTCATTAGACTTTAAGAAAAAAAGGGGAGAGGTTTTTGCATGGAGTATTTCATTAATCGCAGCTGCTCTGCTTGTAAGCACAGATTCCCCTTCCACTTTGTGCTTTTTAAGGCTGGAAGCACTTTGGCCTTTCCATCTAACAGCCACTGGGCTACGAAACCAAGCAGGGTGGGTTTTGGAAGGGGACAGTGTGGTGCCTCGGGCAGGGAATTGCAGTCGGGCAGTTTGGCTGCTGTTAGAGGGAGAGGCACACAGATGGCTGGGCAGCCAAGGGATTTATTCCCATGCTTACCGTACTGACAGCTTGACTGTGTTCAGACCCACAGCTTGGGGAGCAAGCCAGGATAGGGGACACTGGGTGCAACATGGGGCGGGGCTGTGTTTGAGCTTGAGGAGCAGTGAAGGAATCTGAACCAAGCCCTGTTCCCAAAAGCAGAGGCAGCTCCGCAGCACTTAGTGGCTTTTAGGAACCACTTTGGGAACTACCTGTAATTTTTAACACCCACTCCTCCTGAACCACAGTCAGTACCTTGGCGTGTACCATGTTGTGCAGTGCAGAGGTATCCACAGGAGTCAGAGATAGCTTGGCCTTTCTGTACAGCCCTCTGATTTCTTGTTGTGAGCATGCAGAAGGCGCGACTCAGGGCTCCCCATCTCAGAGCACTGAGATTACGAATTTCTGCCATGATATAAATAACCAATAATGATTTCCACTCCTGTAGCCTTTGTATTCTGTATATTCTCTCACCCAGGTAAGAGTTAGCTGGGCAAAAATTATTCACTATCTTGGAAATCCATATTCTTCAGAGGTAAAAATGTCCTTTACTTATGGATCCAAACAAAATACCATTGAGTCAAGGAAAGAACTCCCCTTGGCTTCCAGACAGGGTAAAAACACCTGCTCCCCTCCTCCTCATTTTTCAATCAATACAATAGAAACAATAATTGAGAATTTGTATAGACAGATTTAGCAGCTCTTTCTACCTGCAGTGTTACAACACAAGTGTCAAGGAGGAGCCACAGCACTACTGCTGGTTCTTGGCATGTTTGGATGCAGGCAGAGTGGCACGTTCCTCAAAGTAGGGGAACACTTTCCCTTGCCCAAACACTCAAATGCTCAGAAGCTGATAATGTCGTGTGAGTAAAAAAGGGGTGGCATTTACCCGACGAAAGTGTCCCTCTGAGCTTTGCACATTTAACTGCTGCCCAGTGCAAGCAACTAAAGTGGTCAAGATAGGCAGATCATCCCAGCTCTGGAGACTGCAGCTCTGCATAGCGCTCCCCTGGCAGACAGCTGAAGTTAGGAAGGATGAATCCTGTCCTTTGCTGTCTGCAGAAGCATTTCAAAGCAGATGAAAATGAACCCCAATGAAAATCTGTGCCACCTCTGACTCTTTTAAAAAACATGTCGATAAAAGGGCATGTACAATAGCATTGGCGGTGGGTTTTAGAAATAGAAATAGTTTTCAAAGACAAAGCAGAGTGAAAATTTCGTAACTAGTACAGGTACGTTATTTAAATCAGCTGAAGACAAAACTGACTTTCAATTGAATCACCCTCTCCCACCTTAGGTTTTCACGAATGTTCATGTAAAATGTTTGCATTTATATAATGTTTATGGAAAACTTGCTCTGCATGCTACTATATGGTTTACCTTTGAGGTAATTTGTTCATAGGTGAAAATATTCTTAATTGTTTTCTATCCTCTTGTTTTAAACATTGAAATAATAGTGAAGAGCTGAACGTTGAAGAGAAAAGCTGTGATTTGTGCCTATGACATGGGTCACTTCATAGAAACTGCAATGGGTTTATCAATGATACATGAACAGCAAATAGGGCTAAATTGGAAAAGTCTGCTATTTGCCATTAATAATTCAACCAAATGCATTTCCACGAACTCATATGTGATTTTTTTTCTCCCGTCAGCAGCACAGTGTCTAAACCCTGAGTTGCTGGAACAGGTCTGCATGCAGTGCATGTGGGCCAGTGAGCTGGGGAGGCGAGGTGGGGGAGAGGACCTTCTGATAAAATCTTTTCACCAGGAAGGTTCTAAGACAGTTTTTTCCCTCTGTGAGAGAAAGAGCTCACCTGGCAGTGTCACCAATTCTTTGCCACCCCAGCATCAGTCAAGACAATTTTTTAACAAAGCCATTTATTCTGCTCTGTGGCTTGTAGCTAGCCCACAGGTGACTAGATAATGAATGCCTAGCAACGGTGTATTTTTTTCACAGTTCCTTGAACAAGGGCATGAGGGAAAACCTGCTTGATTGTTGAAAGAAATTTCTCCAGCAGTTGAATAAGAAATCTGTATCGCTCTCCTCTCTGGCCTCTTTGTAAAGGGAACTCGCAAGAGATCTTCACCCTTTCATGATCAAGACACTGTGTACATTCAAGGCCAGTCATTTTTCTTTCATGGAGCTGCTTTTAAAAATATATTCTTCCAAGTACAGAAGGAAAAAGAATGTGTTGCTTCTCGCCCCTTTATTAATGTTACACTCACGTTTGCCAGAGATGCTTAAAGGGAGAGAGAGAGAAAAAAGATGATTAAAACAAAACAATTCTGCTGCCTCCTGGGATGGTTCATCTGGTACTCCATATAGCCTTTATAGTACAGTGCTGCTAATTGCATGAATCCTTACCATGCTATAGGAGCAATGCCAGTTTTAATGCACAGAGTGGATTGATGTGAGCAGTAGAATGGATTCATATTGATTCAACATCTTAAACTTAAAAAAACCTGACAGCAGCACAGGTTTCACTAGTTTCTCTGCTGCTGTGCTATTTTTTAAAAACCAGATTATATTGTCCATATTTATCTTCTCTGTGGTTTAATTTCTGTGATGAATTAGGAGAAAGGAAAATGCAATCTGCCTTCCTGCAGGACTGCCTCAGAGCCACTGCCAGTTAAAGGGTCTCTGTTAAGAGCTGTAAAGCACTTCAGAGACGCCAAGTGTTCTCGAAATGCCGTGTCTCAGCCCTAACCTGGACCTCTGTGTCAGAGCAGGGACGTTTCCCACTTGAGCAGAAAGCAGTAGCTCCCTGAGCTGACAGCTGGAGCACCTTGTCAGCTCTCCTGGGAATTAGGCACTGGAGGAGAGGGATGCACGTGCCTTGGGTCTGGCCAGCTTTGGGCCTGGTCAGCCAGGCCACAGCTCTGCTGCTGAGGAGTGCAGTGACCCTTGTGGCTCCCTTCTGCTATTCCAGCTTGATATTGCACCCACCTCTTTCCATAGCATTTTTTCTGTGGGCAGGGATATGCTCCTGATATGTGTTTGAATAGCAAAAAGGCAATCAGACTTTGTTCTGTGAGGTGCAAAATAACAGGTATCACACTGCCAAGTCACAAAAATAAAGGAATTAGTATTGATCTTATTTTTACACTGCTCTGTCAAGGGACCGTTTCTACTGACTAATAGTTGGTAACAAAGCAGAACGTGTTCGACAGAGTTAAAAAGAAAAGGTCTGAATAACTTCACAGCTAAATGAAGCGTAAGTATGCATGTTAACCTCGGAGCAAGCAGCGCTCATACTGCAGAGGGGAAATTGATTATCTCCTGCTTCAGGAGGGAATGAGCTCATCCGAGTATCCAAGTACAGCACTCAACAGTTTGCCATGGAACGGTTTTCCTCTGACGTGCTGGGAGCTGACGATGAGGCAAAAACAAGATCGCAATGATCCAGCTCAATTCAGCACACGCGTTAGCTGGGGCTCACATGGTGTCTCTGTCTTCCCTTTTGCAGCCATGGGACAAGGTGTGCGGGAGAGGTGTCTGCTGCTGCCAACAACAACATCTGCGGCGTGGGAGTCGCGTACAACTCCAAGGTGGCAGGTACGGTAGCAATTCAAGGTGTAAATGGTCCTTACGCCACTGTGCCTCAGGCAGAACTTCTCCTGCAGAGACAGGGAGCATTGCCCAGGACAGGACTTTAAGTTGGCATTGGGCCATGTGTTTATTACTTTTCACAGTAGCTGGGGAGAGGAATTTCTGCATGGCTTTGCCTTTTCAACTGAGGGTCTTATATAGCCTCTTTAATAACATTGCAAAAAACCAGCTCTGCTACTTCTTATGCCAACTCCTGTTTGTATACTTGATTTTCAGTGCTTCTTCCCTGCGTAGCTGCAGAATCACTTGTGACAAATCTCATTTCGCAGGAGGTAAAATATAAATTCCTGCCGCACTTAGAAAGTACTTGAAAAGGCAAATCCTGTGCTGCTCTTATTCTTTAGGCTCTCACAGGGCAGGGCCTGCAGTGCTGTAAATCTCTGCGGTCGTCGGTTTCCTCTATTTTAACAAAAAATGCAGAGTGGTAGGAGCTGATGCATAGAATGGAATGGGTGGCGCGTAGCACCCAGCATTCACATCTCAGGCGTGTTGCGTATTTTTACGTCTAACAAGCTCTTGTCTGCACTGATAGACTGAATACAGCGATTGGAGTGGGCTAGGCTCTTGGCCAGCATGTGTTGGTTTAGTTTAATCTGAAGAAATCCAGTTTTCCCACTCAAAGACTGTTCCATGATGAGAGCCGAGGCACAGCAAGCAGAGATAGGTGCTTATGAATTTCACTTTCGTTCCCCGATCCACACCAAAACACCAGTGTGGATGCACCCATTGCTTCCTGGGAATGGTTCACAGTGTGCGTGCATGGGCAGCTCTGCTCTGCTTGGCCAGTCCCTGTTTCACCACGGTGTCAGAAGACTCTGGGGAAGGCTACATTTCACCTGTCACCTACACGATCAAAAGCTGAATCTCCATGATAGAAGGGCACCAAGCAATGTTTGCTAAGCTGTTACCCCAAGAAATATCACTGAGGGTCAGTAACTGGCCAGGCAGGTCTGGTGCTTGTCCCCTTTCTTCAGTAATGGTAACGTTCCCTTCAGGGATGGAACATTTCACAAAATTTGCATTCTGGCAATAGTTACTTTTAGAGGAATGCAAATTGAGGCATGGGATTTTGGCTGGACCTCATCTGTGTTATTAGTATAACTCTACAGCCTCAAGCCAGTTGCTTAAAAATCAAGAGGCAAAGTGTTGACCAACAGCCTACAAACAGCTTTCCATACTTGGTAGCAAAATCCCCACCGATTTTTGGAGAAGCCAGCCTTTCCTGCCTGAGGACAGTGTACACCTGTAGCACCACCGTGTGGTCAGTGGGAACTTAGAAGCTCATGAGAGCGGAGAGTCTGCTGCTGACATGATTCAAGGTCCATGTTTGCAGGTGGAATTGGAAATCTGGGGGCATCATGTGTTTTGCTTCCTCTACCTCTTTTTTGCCCTGAAGTCAAACCAGGTGGCTTGCCTCCTCCTGTTGTTCCCCCACCTCCCTGGAGTCAATAATTAATTCTGTGGGTTTAGTGCAGATCTGCATTTTACATGCATGTGAAGGGATTTCTCACTCATTGAGTTCGACTTCATAATTTCTTGCCTGAAGTAGCAGATCAGGAATATCCAGCTTTGGTCTGGTTTCTATTTGAAGTTTATACCACTTTTTGCAGCCTCACTTTTGGCACATGGATTTCATATTGAATGTAGTAAAAGCACTGGTTTCTAAATCAGGGTCCTTGCTGCCATTCACACTGTTGGGCTCTGTGCTATTGATTTCTGTCCCATCTGTGTCCTAAAACTGTTGGGAAAAATTGAACTTCAACTCAAGGCTACAAATGAGAGTTGGAATGTGTCCCTGGTTACTCAGGTCTCATCCAAAGGCCACTGAGAGGTTGGCTGTCAGTGAAACTGTCCTGTGTGTGGGGCATGGTGGATGTGAGGGCTTGCGCTGCTGTCTTTGTCACATTCTCTGGCTTGCTTAGGGACAACTCTTTAAGGTTTTATGAAGTTGGAATATCCTAGGATTGTATCGATTAAACTTTATTTCTACTGCAGTATGGGTTAAAGGAAGTAGGTTTTAGTTTGCTTTTTTCTCTAAATACTGGCCATATTTTGCTATTGCGTCTGCATGTTGACACAATGATATTTTCCAGGAAATTGTTGTGTAGTGTGTTTCCCCTCTCTGATTAAATTCTGGAGAAGAACCAAAATAAACAGAAAAATTACTTGAAAACCTAATGAAGTGTCAACACATCACTGAGTATAAATTAGAGATGGAGGGGGGCTTAATCCTTTTCCCTAGTTGTTACAAAATACTATTTTAAATACTATTAATATTATTTACATGTTATGAAATGGTGAGATTGCTGACTACTACTGTTTTAAAAGTGTTTTCAAACAGTAGATGGAAAATACTATGTAATTAGCTAACAATAAAGTGCTTTCTCTTTCTGGGCCACGCTGCATTGCTGTGGCTGGGTGTTTAAGTGCTGCCATCCTGCTGGGTAAGCACACCCTGGTGAAATGTGAATGGTGAGCGCGGGATTACTGAGGGGGTGAAACTACCAGTGAATTAAAATACCTGTAACTGGGGGACTTCTCCAGTTGCTGAGATTTCATCTTGTGCTGGGTAATGCATAATTCATGTTTATGTTGATTAAATCTACAGGTATTCGCATGCTCGACCAGCCGTTTATGACAGACATTATTGAGGCTTCCTCTATCAGTCATATGCCTCAAGTCATAGATATATATAGTGCCAGCTGGGGACCAACTGATAATGGAAAGACTGTGGATGGACCTAGAGAGCTAACGCTGCAAGCGATGGCAGATGGCGTGAACAAGGTAACAGTGTTATTAAATAATCTGGGTACTGGGGCAGAATGATATGTATACACTTACGCTGAAACCAATGACTTGGGAATACATGGTCCTCCCATAGATGTTGCAGAACACAATGCAATTGTGTAAGCTGTACCGACATTTGGCGTATTCCAAGGTCCATTGATGTTCTCCCTGCAATGTTGTGGCATTGCTTTTATTGTGTAGTCTCGGGATACTGTGCTTTCTCGCATGGAACTGTGTTTATCTCTAGTCAGCTTGCATATGCTTTTCATAGGCCATCGCAGTCAAAATGGAAGAGCCTGATCCTGTAAATATTCCCCAGGTTGAAACATCCAGCTGTACTACTGACATCACATTGTCTGTTTTGGTGTGCTACCAGTTTAATTATCGTTCTGGACTGGTAGTGTCTTTCAGGTCACTCATATATGGTCATTATAGCTGTGATTGAACCACAACTGTTCAGATGTCCATGGTGTAATATTATTCCCCAGTAGCAGGAGCCTCCTTGTTTATTCCCACCTTTCCACCTCCTTGTAGGAACAGTCTGTGGTCTCTCAGGATCATCCTGGAATCTATTAAGCTTGTACTCTATTAGAAGGTTGGGTAAAATGTGTGCCACAACTCAAAAAGAAAACAAATCAGTCCAAAACAAACAAAAAAACCTTGCATGGCTCTGTCTCCATCTCTTTGGTGTCATGCAGCCAGGACAACCACAGCTGCTTCTGGTGCTGTAGGGAATGAGCCTCCTCCCCTTGGTTGATCGTAGATGGGTTTCTGTAATGAAAAGATCTGAAATTCCTCAGAACATCTGGGGTGGTTTAGTGTGGGAGCTCCGCAATTACTCATTTTTCCATCCAAATTATTTCTTCCTCTTACTTGTGCCAGTTTCTCCCACTCTTCATCACCACCTCGCTGTGAGCAGCCTATTCAGTTTACCATGTTTTGTGACATGATAATTAAATCTACTGCTGTGGTAGGTAGTGAAGCATCTAAAGCTTTCTCAAATCCTAAGCCTCAAATGGTTTGCCTATAAAAGATGAATTATAGTCATCTTCATGCTCTCGCCCATAAAATTGGCAATGTACTGCAATAACGCAGGAAGACTTGTCACAAATTTCTCCTTTTCTGCTTAGTTTTGTAGTATAAACTTTACAAAACTCTGACGAGCTCAAAGTCCCTCTGAAGTCATCTTACACAAGCTGTGTTTCTTCTCATGACTTTCTTTCATTTATCTAGTGTTTACATAAAGATCCCCTTAAATAGCCCTGTCTTGGGGAGAATCTCTTAGGTATGCGACACAGTTGATATATTTTTAGCAGCGCTTTGATGTCTTATAGTTAGTGGATACTTGATCTTCTTTCCACTAATGTTGTTTGGAGCAGACATAAACTCTGAATATAGAAAAATTCCCATATAATTTTTGTGTTATTCTCCTCCCATGCAGAACTCATCTAAAAGTAACAGAAAAGGCACTAATAACCTTGGCAGGGGATGCAAACTGTACTAAATAGAGGAATTCTACCTTTTCAAGAGCAGCAGATATTAAACTGTGGTCATGTTCTTTTGAGGTGTGGTATTTAAAAGATCTTTCCATTAACTTGCTTTATATATATAATATATATAATCATATCATATATAATCACCATATGCTTTAGTTTGTGGAGTTATGCTGGAATTAACCTTCTCTTTGGATGCTAAGTATAGGAGAAGGGATTTTTCTCTTTTGTTTTATTGTCTGGTCATAGTCCCATACTTGGGAATGTTGGGCATGTTACTTTTTTAATGCCTTCCCCTTAGAACTGTTTGTAATTCTCTTTAAGAAATAATTTGCAATATTAAGATCAGACAGGGCCCTGAGATCTCTTGGGTTGAATGCTTGCGAAGGAGAGAGAATGGTGACGGTGAGCTGCGCTATGGGAAGGATTGCTCTCGTACCTTGTCAGAAAACATAAAATTAACAGGAGAGCCTGCATTAGGAAACCAGTTATGTCAAACTGCCATTGCAGAATTAGAGAGCAGAAGGAATGATATTGGATTCTACCTAAGAAAGATATTGTTGTCCAGGGACAATTACACTTAATTTTATAGTGGCAGTATCCCAGCTATCTCCTGGCAATATGTGCATGAAAGAGACAGCTCCACCCCAAATAAATCCCTTTACATTGCGATCATAGCTTTATCTACCCTTATTTTGCTCATTACATTTCCTGTTATAGAAGGGGTTTGGGTATAGTTTGTTCTGATCTCTTTTTGTGGAGAGCCAGATTTTCTAAAGATATTTCAATATGTCAGCGGATGCTGGGTACTCTCTGCAGTGCTTTGAAAAACCCACTACAGACTTCCCTGCATGTAAAGGAAGACTAACCAGCCTTTGATATCATACCCTTTTACCTAGTTTAGGTCTATAATACATGCACCAAATTCTCTATTGACTGTACAAATGTAAATCTAATTTATGATCATTTTTCAGAATAGAACCCCCTCTTATTAGAGAGAAAAGTATCTTTTATAAACCGAGAGACAAATAAATGTAGGAATTCTTTTTCTCAGTCTAGGGCTGATTCTCACCAGTGATGGTTCATGAATTAGTGATGAAGCTGAAATATTGGCAGGGAGGAAGCAACATGCTGAGAATAAAAATGTGTTATTAAACTAAAAGCAATACTTTCAAATGTCCTAGAAGGAGATGTAATCTTGCACAGAGCGAGATTAATATCCTTGCTTCTAATGCAATAAACTAAAAATAAATAAGTGGGAGCGATACGAAATTCTTAGGGCGAATATGTAGTTAACTGAGTTGGCAAACACAGGTACCATTTACCCTGTTGCCAGCATACTTGGGAACCCAGCTCAAGGAGAAACTCACTGACGAGAGTTTCATCCTTCCCCCAAACTCCGTTCCACTGTCACGTCCTTTTGAAGTCCTCCTTCCAGAGCTGCTGGGATGCTGGGGGTAATTAGTCACCTGATAACGATAAGATGACGTTAACTGCAGAAACTGTGAGACTTCTTGTTTGCATGTCTGTTTTTATGGCTTGAAGCCGTGCAGCCATAACCAGGTGGGCTAAGGCTGATAGATCTTCTTACCTTTCTTCTTCCATTTCCCATTCCTGGCATTTGTAAGCTAGTTCTTACCTTCTGTCTTAATCTCACCGTCAGTGTGCTCTTTGCTTGTAAGGTAAATAGCATAAATAAAGGCAGCACTAAAATAGCATAATTAAGGACAGCAGAATCTGTCCATCACATTGGAACTCCTTTATGGGCTCTTTTACTAACAGCTTTTCTAAGGCTGAACACAAAGGGGATGGCGTGTGTGTGAACTCGGTGTCAGTGTAATACGTATAATCAGAAGGTATTGGGGACTCAAGCTGCTTTTTGTTATTAAGCCATGATCTCACTCATTTTTAGTGCAATCTACACTTCACTGTGTTATCTCGTGACTTTTGTTCAGGGGCAGTAGTCAGCAGCGTGACTGGGTCACTGAATAGTGGTAGTTGCACTGCCAAGATAAATGAGCTCACAGCTGAATTAGCAGGTGCTCAAGAATAGGGATTGAAAGAGTTTCGTACACGCAAACATCCACAAGCAGTTTGGCAATTACCAGCACTGGTTTGACACAGACAAACAATCTTACCTAGTGCAAATTCCAGCTACTAGAAAACACATATTTGGGATGTAATTGGAAAGGACTTAATACAGCTTCTAGTTTTTAAAGAGCAGGTTGAAACTTGTGAGTATCTACTACCTGCCTAATGAGGAGGTCTTGCACTCACCCTTGGCTGTGAGGCACCTGATGCTGGCTGCCAGCTGTAACAGGAGACTGTGCCGGACTGCGTCCAAGACAGATATCCCCTAGGGTAGTCTGCAAATGCTGTTCTGTCTGGTGAAAGAGATCCAGAGAATGCGCTCTGCGCTTGGTCTCTTTCTCTAAACACACTTGCCAGGAGCAAAAAAATTATATCCTTAGTGAGATTTTATTATCTGGCCTCTAGACTTTGTCTGAGCCACATCTATGGTCAGCAGCAGGTTATGGGGTCTAGGGAGAAAAGGTGTATGTTTCTTTATGGTCTCAGTAAATCACCAACCTAACATTGTTCTGGGCTGTCTTGAGATATCTTAGCCCTGCACTAAGACCAGGCTGCTCATGTGCTCCATTTCATCACTCCTAATCACTAAGTGCCACATATTTGCAGATATATTTCTTTGATGAGCTATGGAGGGATTTTATTGCAGGTGCAGAAATACAAACTAAAATTTAGAGCAGAGCAAGAAACCAGGATGATGGGCTTAGGAACAAGCAGCATTGAGCACAGCTAGCTATCTCATCCGATCGAGTGGTACTTTCATTTCAGAGAAGGGGGAGTGAGCTGGTGGTAGCATTTTATATATAGCATGGCTGGACAAAGCAATGCTTTGTGATTTATATATCCCTTATCTGACCTGTGCTTACCCACTTACGGGGCTAGACAGCTTGGAGGGACAGGTAGGGATAGTAGATGGGATTCCTGTGACAACACAACTCTCTTAAATATAGACCTTTTGTTCTCTGGTACCTTGCATCCAGAACTGTATCAGCAGTCATCTTAAACAGGAAAAGGTAACTAGCTCAAGAACTAATTCCACCCATGTTTTATGGTACATCCTGTCTTTAATGCAATATCCAGTAAGCGTTTCTTATTCGCCATTTTATGAGTCCAGTTCTTTCCAGCTTCAGCTATTGGAATTTAAGGGAGTAAAAAGAAATAATCAAGCTAAGCTGGTCTCTACCTATTGCATTTTTATGATGTAGGCTTTTATATTAGTAGGTTGTGAGGAATTGCTCATGGACAGAATTAATTTCTTGAGACTTTGCCGGCTCAGCCAGAGTATGTAAGACATGATCCATTTGTGCTTGTGCTGGTGAAAACCGTTATTGCTTCCATAATGTGGTTCTACCTAAGAAAATGCTGCACAAGTACAAATTACCGGGGAGCAATATTAAGAATTTATAGTCTCATCATGGCTCTGTAATTGGGCTCACCAATGAAAGAAGAAAGGACGGTGTTAAAAACAAAAGGAAATATTTGTCATTTGCCTTTCTCCAAGGCCGCAGATCATTGTGTTATTGTTCTTTGAAATATGCTGAAGATAGCACATTAATAAAGTATATGCAGTTAGATACCTCTAACATCATTTTATTTGCTCAACAGCCGAGTGAGGATAGGGAAATTAGTTTATGATCTGGCAACCATCTGATTACTCCATTTCTGAGGAAGCCTTACAAGCTTTATAACTTGGGAGCCCTCTACTATCGTATTGCTATTGTGTCTGGAATATGCGTTATAATCCATGCCTTGTCTTATTTATATAAGCTAAAATCAAACCTTATTAAAACCCCACACGAGTAAGTTATATCTGCTTGGAATTCTGAAGTCATCCCTTCATCTGACAGGGGATATTTTCAGGCTTTTACAAAAGAGCACGACCAGCTTTTCTGACCTGGTGATGGGTTACACGACCTTTCACTGAGTACGTGACCCAGGTTTGGAGATCAGTCTGTGACCGTCTGCTTTCCTGCCACAGGTGGGGGAATGGGCATGTGCCTCTGAGGACGGCGCTAGGCAAAACCCCACTGCTACTGATTTCTGTTGTGATACTGGCCGCCTCAGGGATGTCTTGGTCAGCTCAGGACCTTGGCTGTCATAGGTTTGTGCTTTGCATGGGCCTGTGACAGGGTTAAATATTGTCCTTCACAAAGACTCAAATGACTGTCATATAAAGAGCAGAAAGCTGCGGTTGGGCCAACATGGCAGTATTTGTAAAGCTCCAAATATTTATATTTTCTTTATTGACATGTAAATTACTGTTTTCTAAGGAGGCAAGACAATAATGGAGCCTCAAAATGTAGATTTGGCTGTCTCACTCTGACCCCAGGAGTGTTTTTGCCTAATCTCTATGCCACAACTCAGCAGCCATGTGCTTTTGCTGCCCAGCAAGGCTGATGCTACGAGCCCAGAACCTTTGCACAGTGTTGCAAGAGCCACAGGTGAAGCTGTGAGGCCAGGGTTCATCACACCAGTTGGGAGCTCTGGGCAGAGATACCAGCATTATCGCTGGTGGAAAGTAAATTGGGTGTTTAGATTCTTTTCTTCAGTGATAATCTAGCTCAGAAATACTGAAAAGAGGATGGGATTGATTTTTGCGAATATTATTGATACCAGAAGTACGCCTGCAGAATTGTTGGACTAGAGTAATGCATTATCACTTGTGGTACACAGCCCGGGATCCAGCAAAAAAGGAATGGATAATTAAAATGTTTTTTCTCAGCATTTTCAAAGTTCCCTGCCCATTTCCCTGCTGGACTGAACCCTAATTGAAACCTAGTGCTCCCTCTCTTCACCAAAAGTGTAATTTTCCATTCATTTCTCTTGGCTAACAGAAGTCCATCCAGTTTCAATGGTAATTTATATATACAAAATGGCTCAAGCATTATTTTTAGCCAAAGGAGGTATTAACAATTATGCAATTAATTGGGGGTTGGTGGCTGGGAGTTCAGTACTCTTCTGTGACCAACTCTAGAATAAGTTACATAAAGCCTTTTGTTAGGGTTTAACAAGTATTGGGCTTAGTTCTTTGAGAGTCTCGTATGCAGCAGTCCCTTGTACTTGGGTGATTATTACTTGACCCAAATAGTTTCAGAAATCTGCTAGGAGGAAACAGACAGCCAGTTATTGAAGCCAACAAAATGTGAAAGGGACAAAAATGGGAGAAGCACGACTGAAACATGGTTCCAAGTGATGGTTGTCCTCTGTGTAGCAGCCAAGCGTTTACCTGAGTTCTTGCTCCTACCAAAACAGCCTTTCCTCCTTCCCTGTTGAATGCCTGAGGGTTAGACAGGCCAACAGTGGAGGGACGCCACCTTCAGCAGCGTTGAATTTGAGTAGGATAACCCAGCTGCTCTTTCTCCTGTGACTTGTGGGCGTGCTGGGCAGGCCAGAGATCCTGGGCTTTTCCAGGGGCACAGTACACCAGCTCCAGGCTTTCGGAAGGGGCTGGACATGGGAGAAGTGCTAAGGCATTCAGCTTAAACAAGACAGCTGTGCCCCTGAACGTGTGCAGTGGCAAACTTTGGAAATCCAAATATGTTTCCTGCTTAAAACTTTGGTGTCTGTGTGGTTAAATTGAGATTGCTTGGCTGGCTGTCAGGCATGTGTTCCTGCCTAGATTTTGCTTTAGATTTTGGCACTCCCCAAGACATCAGTATAGGAAAGGAGCAAAGGGATCCAGAAAGTCACAGGCTACCAGATTGCTCTGGGTGAATCAGCCTGGCGGAGGCAGAGGTAGCTGGAGGAGCCAGGACAGCGAGGGCTCAATGGGCTGTCCAGCTGGCACCACGTCAGGTATGCAGGAACACGCGAGCAGGCTTCCGATAAACCCTGGCAGTGCAAAAGATGAGCCACAGTTCAGCGATGCCAAGGACTCACTGCCTCCAGCTGGCTTACACCGCATAGCCAGGCTGCTCGTGCTCAGGAGTGGTGGGGAGACCAAGGCAGAGCAAGGGCTCTGCGTAGGCTCCTGGACGTCCTGAGAGCCCAGCCCAGTGCCCCCCGCCAAGTCACGACAGCGGGCAAATGGTCCCACAGCCCTTCCACAGTCCGTCCTTGCCTTGGCGTGCCCCAGCCTGGGGGCACGGTGGCAATTTCGTGTTGCCGGCCTGGGCTGCAAACTATACTTTCTGAGATAATTAGCAATCGTTACTGAAGGATGCAGTTTTTAATTACAAAACATGTAAGGATTTGCAAATTATTCAGTCTTGAGGAGAAAGAAATGCTCTTTTCAGAGGAAAATACAGTTGAAATTAATAGGGGATGGAAACTAACTGAGTCCTATTCATAAGTCGGTAGGACCCATGGCAAAGACTTGAAAAAGCTGTAGAATTTTTCGCTTTCCCTGGAAAACTGGCCTATGTCTTACCGTAGCAGGCACATAAATTGCTATTAAATTATGTAGAAGGTGCTGAAACACTTCGGTTTTCTTAAGGGGAAGAATTACAAAATAGCTACCATATGTCACGCAAAAAGAAAGGTGCTTATAAAATAATACATGCTTTGAACTTGTTACAGAAAGCAATTTCCAGTTCTGTAATTTTTCATATTTTTTTCAAATGTGCTCCATCTGCATTTTCTTCCGTAGACATGGGACAGTCCATAAACGTCAGCAAACCATTTGGCTGTCCTTATCCTGAAATACCTTTTCACTGCACTTAAAAAAACCCCTCCTCACAGTCAGGTGCTGCTTTTTTTCCTTCTTATCCAGAGCCCATCTGCCTGCTGGTGTCCCGATGCGGTGTCCCGATGCTGTCCTTCCCTGGTACTTGGCTTCTCAGGGCAGGAGTCCATTCTTTGTTTTAAGCTTGTGCTGTTTGGAAACTGTTAGTCCTAATCTATGACTGAAGGATTAGGCCAAAGCCAAAGGGCATCAGAAACGTGCTGTAAAGACTGTTATGTTCCTTTCATCCATCTTTAGTAACCCCGATGGCCAGGCGGGAGTGGGTGAACTAGAGGAGCCAAGGCAGCGGCTATGCCATGTTAGAGGCCCATCTGTTATTCACACGGGCACTTGCCA
Source organism: Theristicus caerulescens (assembly GCA_020745775.1). Classification (NCBI taxonomy): domain Eukaryota; kingdom Metazoa; phylum Chordata; class Aves; order Pelecaniformes; family Threskiornithidae; genus Theristicus; species Theristicus caerulescens. Next base: position 119,016,735 of record CM036561.1, on the reverse strand, counting down.
GCCTTGATGGGAAAGGTCAGGGAAGCTGGAGGAGATTTATTTGTCAAATACCATCCATTTTTATCTGGACAGTGTGATCCAACAATCAAAACTTTGAGAAACACTGGCTTAGGCACTAGCCCAGCAAGCATGATGAATGAACACAATAACAAGGCAAAAAAAAGTTCAAGATGTGCCTGAAGTTACGTAAAGTGAATTGGGCTGCAGTCCCCTGCCAACTCACTTTTGCAAGGTAGTTCAGTAAAGAAGTTTTTCTGGGATTATGCTCTTTAGAAGTTGAGAAAAGGGGTAAGAAAATTTCTCAGGGATATATTTTGCCGGTAGCACAACATCCCACGAAAGACACTGGAAATAGAAAACCTGCTGTTTCTGCAATGAGAGCTTCTCAGTAGCTGCCTGTGACTTTCTAAGCATACAGCCTTGCCCAAGATTTAATTCTGGTTTAGCCTGAATTGAGAGGCGGGCCTCTCTTGGGCTAGTACTAAATGCACCAAGATCCATTTTCAGCTCTGAGTGAGACACAGCTTCAGATGGCTCAGAAGTGTGGGGGCCTTGCTGGGCATCACTTTTGGGGGAAATGAGCAGGTTTCATCAGGATTCTGGAGGAAAGATACTCTTTAAAATGTATCTTATTATCTTGCTGGTGGTCTTCTCTTTTTCCTGAATCTTCCTTCGGGCTCCCTCTGGTGTTTGTAGTGTGTATTACTACCACCACCTCCAGTCCTGGTTTTGGCCTGAATTTACAGCAGCCTAAGTTGAGTGACATCACTGAATTTTTTGAGGTTCATATAAGGTCGAGATGCACATAGGAGTTTTCAGCTGGGTTTAAATGTGACACTTAGTTGATCCAAGTTAGATTTTTCTGGTTTAGACCACTACCATCCAGAGAATTGAAAATTCACTCCCCCTGAAGCCATACATTTCTGTCTGGTAAATGAAACGATGCCTGAGGACAGCCACCAAAGAGTTTGCCTGTGCAAACTATCCAACTACTGCAGGTCTGGCTGTGGGAAATGTAAGAAACAAGTCCTAAGCATCATTGTAAAGAATGCAATAATGCAGTTTATTCCAGTAGTGTTTGCTCCTCTTTCCACTCCTGGCTAAAACGGAAAGGCAATTGAAATTAGAGTGTCAAGAGGTGAATTATGGTTTTTAACGCTAAGCCACACTTGTGGATGTGACGCTTATAGAAGTGATATCCTGAGGCCATTCTCACGTTACAGTAATTAGATGCAGAAAAGCCATCCTCAGCAGCGCTCAAGCAGGCTAACTCCACCCATGAACTCGAGTCCAAATTTCGGTTCCTCCGTGGATTCCCCCTGCTCCCCACCAGCAATCTGTTCTGCCCGTTTGCTGCCGTTCTGCCACAAATCCCACTCGTGGGGTGAAATGCTGCACAGCACTACCCGGTTTTGGCAGCATGGAACAATTTGCCGAGCAGGGCTAAGTCTGCTTCCCCACGCTGAACGCTGCAGAGGCTAACTTCCAGGCACCAAGCTACTTTTGTGAATTTATCACATGAAAATGAAGTGTTTCCTCTCCCTTTAAAATGGCTGGGAGGAAAAGGTTGTTTAAGAACAGGTCCGTACATGCCAAACATCCTATTCCTGGCACCGGCAGCCACCTGCTCTCTGCGTTGGGCAGCAGCCTGCCTTTCTGGGACAGAGAGAGATGTGCTGGAGCTGCCACCGAGGCTGTCCAAAGGGGGCAGATGGCGGCAAGGTGGTGTGATGGCATACGTGGGCATGATGGCAAGCTTGGGATGTAGCCTCTGAAGTGAGTCCAAAGCCCAGGGTTGGGCCCTGCAGGGGAAAAAGTCAAAGGGAAAAAAGGCATAACTGTTCTTGTTATGCTGAACTTTTTTATTTTTTTTTAAATAATTTGCTGGAATTAATTTGTTCTAGAGTATATATTTTTGCAACAGTATCCTCCTCCCTTAAAACTCAAATGATTGATCTCAGATCTTTGTGGGAGTTCTTAGACTGATTTCAATAAGCTTTTTCATAGTTATCATCTTTATTATGAAAATCTATGTCCTGAGATGTTATGTACCCCAGTGGCAGCAAACCTGCTGTGCAATTCAGTGGATTATAATGCAACTCACTAACGTGCTTGAAATAATGAGGTTGCTCTGTTCAGTGGGGTATGATGAAAAATAGAAGCTACTGCTGGGAGCTCAGATTTGATTTCAATTCCTGGCAAAAAAGGTTCCCTGTTAAAATACCATTGCAGGTTGCTATGTTTGTATATTCTTCAGCTTCCATTTCATGCTGGACAATGAAGAGGCCAGAAGAGATCTTTTTCTTACCTTCTGCCCAATGCATATGAACGGTACGTTTAAATTGAGGCCTTGCGCCCCTCTGGTGCTGTTGGAAGTAAACGTTGGCTTGCATTAGATTAAATGCAGAGGGAAATGGTGGCTGTGCTGGAACCAGTGGGAGATCTGAGCTTTGGGTTCAGTAGCACTGATCTTTCCCTGAGTGTCAGGGTTCTCAGGTCTAACGCTCTTCCAGGCAGCCCCTACCTCTTTCTTAGTACGGGATGAGAAGAAGGAGCTGAGTTGATCCCTTCCCACTCCTTGCCTATCTGGAAGTTGGGGAGAGGATACAGATTTCTTTCCTTTAACTAATGGGAAGCCCTCATAGCTGCCTTTCAACTTCAGTCTCTCCCATCCATCTCTCGCCTTCTCTGTGTAATTGGTAGACCATCTTTCTGTAGGTGATTCATATGGTCCCATAACTTTACTTTCTGCTTAGTAGTAGAAGCTGGTTTGTCAGAAAAACAGCTCTGAGTCAGCGATACCTTTGGAGAAGAATCTATTGAGAGAAAAAGGTGCCAGCTTTACAGTTTTTTAGCCATTACCTGAACCTAATTGGATCTTAGAAACCCAGCGTGTGAGATGCCCTATATCCCTTTTAAAAGAACACTTTCCTCATAGCACTTAGACCTTGACATAAACACTAATGAATCCATAAAATGTCGTAGCATCTGGCACAGGAGCCTTCAGGGCGTCAAGCAAAACAGGAGATAAATGGAAGTGCTCTGTGTACATAAGGTTGCAGAACTGGCTGTGGCTGACTGTTAACTGGATTTAATAACTTGCAAAAGTCCATGTTATTTCAGCTTAAGTTTGATTTATATGTTGTTTGGACCAGTTTTCTCCTTTATAGATTCCTAGCTTTACAATTAGATGTGCAGTTTAAAGTAGCTGCTATCTCCTATTTGCAGTTTAACCCAAGAGGGTCAATTTTCCCCTTTCACAGGGCCGAGGTGGCAAAGGAAGCATCTATGTCTGGGCCTCTGGAGATGGTGGCAGCTATGATGACTGTAACTGTGACGGTTATGCATCGAGCATGTGGACAATCTCCATCAATTCTGCTATAAATGATGGACGGACAGCTCTGTATGATGAAAGCTGCTCTTCAACCTTAGCCTCCACCTTTAGTAATGGGAGGAAGAGAAATCCGGAGGCTGGCGTGGTGAGTCCAGATATTATTGTCCTGTTGCTGCTGTCTTTGTGCGCTCCCACGACCTATTACGACTCCGTCTGCTTTGGAGCAGCAGATGGTCCTTTGTTGAGATGGATATTTTCTTATCTGCAGTACGCGATCGTGCCAAAACTGTCAGCTGAGGAGATGTGGGATTAATATTGAGAAAAGCAATGATCTTCCATCTCTTAGAGCTTCGTATAGTTGGTGCTTTCTTTTATCAGAAACCAGATTTAGAAGTTCAACTGCACTCTTTCCAGAGTACAGTGTGATAAAAGGTCTCTGTAAAAATCTCAATGAAAAGCATCAACATCTGAGATCATACTTACTTGTACTGGCAGAGCAGTCATGAACCAGACTTCTGCTGTACTAGAAGCTGCACAGAGCAGAAAGACATTCAGTTGCCTGCAGAGGAGATGCGGGGGTTCGGATCACCCTCAGTCTCATACCGAGCAGTGCGGAACATCGTACTCAAGTCCCCTACAGGGCCGTGCCTACAACTGGAAAATACGCAGTTTCTGTTCAAGTGTAACTGGGATTCTCTTCTCCTGTACTGATCACTGCTCTTCAGCACCTTCAGACTAGCCAGGACATAGCCTAATTCACAGAGTGGAAAATTCAGGTGTAATAACTCAAGGTCAGCCTTTGCTAAAAGCCTCTATACATTTTCCTTGGCCCTGTCTCAAACCCAAAGACACGTTGTAGCATCCTAAATGCCCCTGTACAGTAGCAGATGGAAAAATACTGGTTTCTGTCTTGATATCGGCTGATAGCAGCCAAGATGATCTGTGGCGCCTTTGTAATTATCACCATAAAATATACTTCTAAGGTTTCCTTCTGGTCTCTTCTAGTGACTAATCTGCACAGAAGATAGCAGCTTGGTGCTACTGTTGGTTCTGGAGTTGCACAAATGTTAGAAAGCTTAATTCTGCTAACAATTCTGGTTTCAAATCCTTCTGATAACCACAAGGGAATTTTAAGGCCTTTGGTTAGACTGTGTTTGTATGAAATAAATGACATCCATATGAGTTTATGACTTCTAAGTGGTAATGAACATTGTTTTCCTACATTATAATTTATTCTTGCATTCCCACCTTCTGTAACTATGTCTCACTGTGTTTTTAAATTGATATACTATTCTAAAGAAGAAAACAGATCCTAGGAACAAACACACAGGTACTCTGAAGAGCAAGGGCACAAACTCCACTTTCTGTACTTTTCTGAGCCTGTAGCTGAAAGGAAAATGGACTAGCTAGTTTCATTAATTATGTCTAATATCATTGCAGGCTACAACAGATTTATATGGCAACTGCACCCTGCGTCACTCAGGAACGTCTGCAGCTGCCCCTGAAGCAGCCGGAGTATTCGCCTTGGCCCTGGAGGCTAAGTATGCTGTTGAGAAATTCCTTGTGAGCTCTAGAGAGGAGAGGGCCTGCGGTTTGTTTAATGTTGTTCATCATACAAGCTGGCTGGCTGTGGCGCGGGGCTAGAACGAGCAGCTAACAAGCTGCCTGCTACAGCAGTGATGGAGCGACAGTCTTGCCAAAGCCATATAACAGATGCATTTTGGCTGACTCGCTCTCTCTGTCCTCTCCAGCCACTGCTTCCAGGGGTTTGTCTTCTCCAGCACTGTTTGGAGGGAGAGATTATTTCATTTCTTCACATATCCAGTGGGGAATGCCCAGCCTACAAAAACATAAGAACAAACCTACGGTATTAGACAGGAGTTCAGCTGGTGCCACATACTGTCTGCAATGACAGATGCTTAGGGGAGAGTATAACAAACGGGGATGAAGAGCAATCTTTCAACAACAGCTTTGGCAATCAGTGGTTTGGAGAGAGAGCAGTCAGCCTGTCCTGTTTAATAGCCACAGGCAGATTTATCTTCCTTGAATTTGCTTAACTCTTTTTCAACTTGTCTGTATTTGGCACCTGTATCATCCAGTGGCAATCAGTTCCACAGTAATAATAATAGTTTTTGGTGATGGTGGTGGGGAATATTTCCTTTGTTTTTTCTCAACCCATTACTGGTAATTTGCTTCTGTGCTACATAATTGCTCTGTATATCTTGCTTCATTATCATCTTCTCTAATGATTAGGAGAATTTTTCCTTACAATAATCTATACCATCTTTTTATTTTGTGTTAAATTATTTTATGAAGTGAGACAACATTTGCTCAGGTGTACAGCTTCAGTTGCTGTAACCACGGCATGAAGTGAGCACTATGTACATAGTTTTCTTCAACAGTATGCAGAAGAATGAAGATTTGGCAGAGGAGACAAAGTTTCTATCATTAGCAGAGCAATGATGGTTGTGCTCAGAGAATGACTTGGGCCAAGTCTCATTTTTCAGGTTTTATACATGTAAAGCACACATGCCAAGTGTTTAACTTTGGATGATCAATCCTTCTACTATCAAATTCATTCCGTGGGACAGCCACGATGTACTAATTAATTATAGCCCTAAAAATACAAAGGTTTAATGCATTTTCTGACCACTTTAACTTGGACTACAACCTTAATATCTCAGTAATAATTAGCACTCCTCTTCATCTGGGCTATCCATGAAGACTGGAATCTCTTGCCAAACTATCACGAGTAGAAATTAGACTAATAATAGTTTGCAATTGGGTTTCTAGTCTTTGCTGAGAAGAAGGGCGGGGGCGGGAAGATAGAAAGAACTGTCAGTGTCTCCTGTCTCCTTCCAGGCTGGCTCTATTAAGCCTCCATTTTAGTGTGCAGAACTACCCTGGATGAGTTACGCTAGCCTTCACAGGAATGGCTAACAATTTCCCATGCAGATGACTGCTGCCTGTCATATGTCTTTCAGCTCATATACAGTGTATGTCTGACACGTCTCTAAAAACAGACTGATCTGTGAAATGGAAAGTGCGGTTTTAAGATATGGAGCAGCTCTTAAAAGGTTTCAATAAGAATGATGCAAGTGATATCTGGTTTTCAGCTATCTTGTGTCACCTTGGAAAAATGACAATAATTGGCTATTCTGGTGTACATTCAGCATGCACACATGCTTATTACTTGGGGCACAGAAAGCTGAAAAGCGGATCTTTTTAGGTTGATGGTTTGAATCAGACATATTGTAATGTTGAAAGAGTTCATCATAAAACAAGTGGAATAGCTTTAGTTATGTAGAATTAGAATGTCAGTTCTAAAGCTTCCAGAAGACGTAAGTCTATGGTACCTGATGAGATGCATCCCAGAGTCCTGAGGGAATTAGCTGATGTAGTTGCCAAGCCACTCTCCATGATATTTGAAAAGTCATGGCAGTCAGGTGAAGTCCCTGGTGACTGGAAAAAAAAGAAAGATTGCATCCATTTTTAAAAAGGGTAGAAAGGAGGACCCTGGGAACTACCGACCTGTCAGCCTCACCTCTGTGCCTGGGAAGATCATGGGACAGATCCTCCTAGAAGCTATGCTAAGGCACATGGAGGACAGGGAGGTGATTCGAGACAGCCAGCACGGCTTCACCAAGGGCAAGTCCTGCCTCATCAACCTAGTGGCCTTCTATGATGGAGTGACTGCATCAGTGGACGAGGGAAGAGCTACGGATGTCATGTATCTGGACTTCTGTGAGGTCTTTGACATGGTTCTGCACAATATCCTTCTCTTCAAATTGGAGAGATATGGATGTGATGGGTAGACTGGTCAATGGATGAGGAATTGGTTGAATGGTTGCATCCAGAGGGTAGTGGTCAACAGCTCAATGTCCAGATGGTGGTGTCCCTCAGGGGTCTGTATTGGGACCAGCACTGTTTAATATCTTCATCAATGACATAGCCAGCGGGATCAAGTACACCCTCAGCAAGTTTGCAGATGACACCAAGCTGAGTGGTGCAGTTGACATGCCTGAGGGACAGGATGCCATCCAGAGGACAAGCTGGAGAAGTGGGCCCATGTGAATCTCGTGAGGGTCCTGCACCTGGGTCGGGGCAACTCCCAGTATCAGTACAGGCTGGGGGATGAAGGGATTGAGAGCAGCCCTGCGGAAAAGGACTTGAAGGTACTGGTGGATGAAAAGCTGGACATGAGCTGGCAATGTGCTCTCGCAGCCCAGAAGGCCAACCGTATCCTGGGCTGCATCACGCGCAGCGTGGCCAACAGGTCGAGGGAGGTGATTCTGCCCCTCTGCTCCGCTCTGGTGAGACCCCGCCTGGAGTGCTGCGTCCAGCTCTGGGGCCCTCAGTGTGGGAAGGACACGGACCTGTTGGAGCGGGTCCAGAGGAGGGCCACAAAAACGATCAGAGGGTGGAACACCTCTCCTATGAAGAAAGGCTGAGAGAGTTGGGGTTGTTCAGCCTGGAGAAGAGAAGGCTCTGAGGACACCTTACTGCAGCCTTTCAGTACTTAAAGGAGGCTTATAAGACAGATGGGGACAAACTTTTTAGCAGGGCCTGTTGCGATAGGACAAGGGGTAATGGTTTTAAATGAAAAGAGGGTAGATTTAGACTAGATATAAGGAAGAAATTTTTTACAATGAGGGTGGTGAAACACTGGCACAGGTTGCCTGGAGAGGTGGTAGATGCCCCACCCCTGGAAACATTTAAGGCCAAGCTGGATGGGGCTCTGAGCAACCTGATCTAGTTGAAGATGTCCCTGCTCGTTGCAGGGGGGTTGGACTAGATGACCTTTAAGGGCCCTTCCAACCCAAACTATTTATGATTCTATGACAAGTGCCCATTTCTCTGCAGTGCCTATGCAAGCGGCACAAGAATAATAACTTATAAGTGCCCTTCCTGTCATCATAATCACTGCAGATCTAGGAAGACAAGAGCTGATGATGAAAAATGGTAATCAAATCTAGACAAATGTTACTTGACTGCATCCACCCATGCTAGTATATCACGGGCGACAAACCCCTACCATTCCCTATAATGCCGACCTACAGCCACCCACAGCCCATATACCCGTATTCACAGAATACTGAACTTACGAACACCTTGATTGATACAGCTCATCAGCTTCATCAGATTGGGGCTTCTGTGGGTGAATCTTGGAAGGTCCGTGGGAAAAGCAGGAGGAGCAGGCAAGGAAAAGAGGGCAAGATTTAAGAGGAAGGCTAGGCGAAATTCTGTCATCATCCTTTTCTTTTTGTATTCTTTTTAGGATCTGGTATAATATCCTCCTCATTTTATCAGCTTAAAAATTGCATGGTGGATCCATAATGTGTAGTTAAAAGCAGTTGTTTTCAAGAACAGGGAAACAATCAGAAATGATTTTGCAGTTTTGGGAATATATTTTCGGGAAGTACCATACAATTAAAACCTATTCTTGTTCCCACTGAAATCAACAGAAGCTTTGTTATTGATATCTGTATAGATAAAATTTCTGTATGATTCATAGAGGCAAATTTTACCAAAAGGCTTACTCAAACACAGCGTCTTTCTTTAATATCTGCTTGGAAATACTGTACTGTTTGTTTTCCATGTTGCTCTTCCACAGCTTGGATCTGACATGGAGAGACATGCAGCATCTGACCGTGCTCACCTCCAAGAGGAACCAGCTTCACGATGAAGTTCATCAGTGGCGTAGAAATGGCGTCGGGCTGGAATTCAACCATTTGTTTGGCTATGGTGTCCTAGATGCAGGAGCGATGGTTAAGATGGCGAAAGACTGGAAGACTGTTCCCGAGAGATTCCATTGTGTTGGGGGGTCAATACAGGAACCTGAGTAAGTGAATAGTCTGGTATATGTGTTTGGCTTCTTCCAGGCATTAGAGGAGACCACAAGCATGCAAATACGTTGGCAAAGACATAGAAAGGCAGAGAAACATAATGAAAATTTTTTTCTAAGAAAGCCTAACATCACCAGTAGCATTGCAGCTATTTCAATAAGTTGATAAGCTACATGCTCTTTCAGTTCCTGGTTGGCTGGAGGAGTGCGTTCTGCAGCTCACGTGTATCATCATTGCTAGTGCCAGTAGTCTTAATAGCAACATGCATTTCTCCTGAGTACTTACAGGTATGTTTGTGCTAAAGTTTCTGTGAATAAAAGAGCCTGCGCACAAGTAAAAATCTGGGAGGCTGGCACTATAAATTACATGAACTGCTGCCGCATGAAATATTTGTCAGCCAGGTCATATCTCCCTGTGACATATTCCAGCAGACAGTTTTATCTCCAGAAGACTGAAACAATCATCTACAGGTACCAGTGATTCAGTTTGAACACTACAGCATTTAATTGTGTTTGGTTTATGTTCTTCAGATCTCTAATTGCAGGCTAGGTAATCAAATTATTTTCTGATTTACCTTCATGTGCTAAAGTGAATGAGTCAACAAGTGAATGAATTAATACTAATTGACTGCAACAGCTATAGTTCAATTCAATTACTTGAAATACTAATCTAATAATGGCCAATTTATGTCTATACCATTTGAAATTTGACTTTTCAGTGCCATTTTTGAAGGCATCATTATTCTATTGGAAAAAGAAAGCAAATGAATATGCCACTCTCGCACATAGCTCAGCCAGGCAAAGAGTAAGTTTGTTCCCAGCCTCCGGATGGGTTTGTATTTGCAGGATCCAAGGTTCTACAGCTGAAATCTGAGTTTTAATTTATCTGGCCTACGCATGCTCACAGGTAGGAAACAAGTGAGAGTGCTGAAGCTAATTTTGAGCTCTCTCTAGTTTATTCATAATTTAAATGCAGACAAATCACCTCGTTTATCTTAGTGCAGCCCCATTTATTGAAATGGGGATCATCCTAGAGGAAGAGAGAAAATTTCTTTCTGTAGGCTTGGCTGCATGCATTAGACAATGTGGTAGAGGTATTCTGGCAACAGACTGAGCCAGAGTCGGCCAAGTGCAATTGTCTCCTTCTGCCTTTGTTTTTCTGTCCTGTTTCTGCTGGTGGTAGAAAAGCAGAGGTGATGGTGCATTTCCTCCAGTCCAGGGATCTGGAACTGCAGTAAAGCTTCCCTATAGCTGTCGTTACCCAACAGGCTCCAGAGTCGAGAAATACATTGCCTTGTTTTGGTGTCTTTTGAGAGCAGCGCCCAGCACAGGCTTTGTGCTTACAGCACACAGATTTGTAAAGAAGATACTTTAAAAGCGTACAACAGCAGCCAAGTTATTTCAGCCAAGTCAGTCACGACCTAAGCCTCCCAGCTCTATTGCGGTGAGTCTCAGTGTGCAGTCTGTATGGGTGTCCCCCTGTAATGACCCGACACATCTGTATGTTAATAGCACTGCTGTAATATTTATGTCCCCAAAAGAAACACTGACAGGAGATAGTAAGAATCGTGACTTGCAACATCTACATTTTTTGAATTACACTGTAAATAAAACTAGTGAAGTCCCAGCATCTCCAGAGATTCCTTGGAAATGGAAACTACACTGCACTTCTGCCATGGATAATTGGGTTATTTTTCCAGTTTGGCCGTGCTGGAGCAACATTTTCTATATATATTCTATATATGTTTATATAGATACAGATTTTTGTAGATATAAAATACATAATTCAATATATATTTAGGTAGGTGAGTAGCTGATACAGAAGTGTGTACCATGGGAGCATTGTCAATTAGCAGAAACAGGCCAGGAAAGAACTGACAGCCTCGAATATACAGTGTGCTGAAAGCAATCAGTATTTAAAGTGCCGCATTTCTCTGCTGCACGTAGAAACACTTGTTACCAATGGGAACTTTCCCTGAAGGGGGATTTCTGTTGCATCAGCAAAAAGTAAAAAATTCAAGTCTGAAGCTGGCTGGTCCAGGGAGATACAAAGATGATTTAGGGCAATCCTAGTCCATTAGCTGAGGAACAGGAGCATGGGAGTGTGCTTCTAGGGAGCAGTTAGCTCCCCCTGCTCATCTCTAACAGGGTACTACACTTCGTGCAAAAGTGAATATATTTTATTTATATATATCTATATCTTGATTAGGCAGCGGTACACTGCGAGGCTGTGGCAAACCCATCTCCTCTTCTGCTGCTTTCGTGTCAGGCTTTTTCCACCACCCCGGTTCTTTTTGTTTCTCTGGGGAAATTCACCTGGACTATTGCAATTAGTTTAGCAAAGCAGAGCGTGTTGGATCCTAATTAACAGGAAAGGGGGAAACAGAGCAAGCCTTTTCTCATGTGTTTTAGAGAGCTGAGATAACTTTTGCACTGCAGCACTTAGGAAGGTGGAGAGAAAAGCTGTCTGGAGCTGTCAGGCTGTCTGCGAAGCAGATGGAGTGGTAACACTGCTCTTATTTCTTTGGGTTTTGGTGTTGACAGATAGAAAAGACTCACACTGTGGGGTCCTCCCTCATTTACTGGAGGAGATAGAAAGCGCTTATCACAACTGTTGGCATGAAGCACTGTTTGACAAAGCTGTGTCCACTGTGTGAGAGTGCTGTGAGAACACGAATTCAGATTGCTTTGAGGACGATGCTTCCCAAGCAGAGAAACTGCAGGTATATGGCAACTGTGAGACTATGATCCTTCACCTCTGGCTGGCAGAGAGTGCCTTTGCCGTGTATTCTGGCACACAAAATAAATCTATAATAAGCATATAATTATATGTGCAAATATTTTAGCTATAGAATATTTATGTTATACCAGCTTCTGCTCCAGGGCATCCATAAGATTCAGAACAACACAGGCTTTTCAGTTTAAGGTAAGTGTTTAAATGCCTTGAGGACCTGGACCTGATGTCTCTTTACTCTACAAGTACTCCCAAGAAGGCAGTACTCTATGAAAGGGGGGCAGAGGCTGGCCTGAGCCAATTAGTGAGGTACTAAGCTGTAATACCTGGAGCTCATCTCAAGAAGAAGGGAATTCCTGGAAGCTCGGCTTGAATGAAGTGCTTTCACTGGTCTCTGAAGAACGCACTATTTCATTAGCAAAGGGAAAAGGCTGGTTACTCATTCGTTTTGAAAAGAAGGTATTCATTACCACAGTGTGGCCAATGCCCTTTCAAAGGGACTCTCTCTTTTATTTTACTGCAAAACCTAGGTCATGGAGAAGCCATTGGAAGAGGTAATGACAAGCTGACTGGAGTCTTTTGTGACTTCTTCCCTTTTTTAATGACTGCAGTAATTCTTGTCTTTCAAGTATTTCTTTTAGACATAGGGAAGTGTCACACTGCTTAGCTCGCTGATGGTGAAGATGCAGAGACTTTTGTTGACGTTTCCAGTGTAGTTTGCCAGCCAGTTTCTGAGGCAACTGGTAATTGCCGCTCGCAGCCTGGGCTGCTGGCAGGGCGCTGCTCCCGGGCCAGGCACCCGTGGCCTTGGGCCTGCGCTGGGATCCCGAGCGGGACTACACTCCTGGCCTCCTCTGCGAGAGCTGGGAAGGCATGGATGCACCTTGCGCAGGGCTCCACCTGCAGGTCTCACTTTCTGGTAGTACTTGGGACAAATGTCCTTCAGTTAATTGTGAGTTTGCCTTCATAAGGACTGAATTCTAATCATCAAGAAACTTGTGAGTTCAAGGTGCAGCACTTCGGCAGCTCAGTAAACAAGTGCAACTTCTTTCCTCTGTGTGTGTGCTCCTGTACGGGAGCAGTTCAAGGACAGCAATTTTAATGGAGAAATAATTTTTCAAATGAGCTGAAACTGGGATCCCATGTTTGTGCTGGTTGCCAAATCAGAACAAGGCTGTAGGCTTTAATGCGACTGCGCTGAAATGCCGCGCAGCTGGCTCCTCTGACTCCAGACAGCCGTTCGCTGCTTGTCTTCTGACACGACTGACTGCTCGCTGTTCTTCTACTGAATATACACATTATTATGCAATTACCCAATACAGCAGTGATAAGTAAAGGCAGCTATTAAATATGTTAATGTTTCTTAAATAGCAGTACGTACCTCTTAATTGTATTCCTTCTCTTTGTGTAGGTGTACATTTCATAATGTATTTTCAAATTAAGGTTTTGATATCGTTTTCTAAAAAGAGAATGTTCTCTTTCTGGCTAAGTTTGCAACTATTATTTCCTCACTTTTCCATGTATTAATAAGGAAAATAGCACAGGTTTTTCTGTGAGACACCAAAACCCAGTAGTTTTAGAATTTGCCATGTCATGCTGTCTATGTCCTTTTAATTTGCTTAATTGTCTTTTGAACTGCAGAAAGATACCACCAAGTGGCAAGCTGCTCCTCACACTTACAACTGATGCTTGTGAGGGGAAGGAAAACTTTGTCCGATACCTTGAACACGTCCAGGCGGTTATAACTGTGAATTCCACCAGGCGAGGAGACCTCAACATCAACATGACCTCGCCGATGGGAACAAAGTCCATTTTACTGAGCCGGCGTCCCAGGGATGACGACTCCAAGGTGGGTTTTGACAAATGGCCTTTCATGACCACACACACTTGGGGAGAAGACCCCCGCGGCACCTGGGCTCTAGAGATTGGGTTTGTCGGCAGTCTGCCGCAGCGGGGCGTGCTGAAGGAGTGGACACTGATGCTGCACGGGACTCAGAGCGCACCGTATATAGACCAAATAGTAAAAGATTATCAGTCCAAACTGGCCATGTCCAAGAAGGAAGAGCTGGAAGAAGAATTAGATGAAGCAGTGGAGAGAAGCCTGAAGAGTATACTGAGCAAGAACTAGTGCTGTTCTGCATGACGGTGTCTTTCCTTCCCCAGATCCCTCTACTCACCTTTCTACTATCCAAACCTCTGTGTTAGACATATTACAATGATCGTCTCTGTAGCCAAATTATCACACTTTCTTGATTTTCAAGTCTTATATCTCGTCAATAATTATTTTAATTACCACTGAAGCAATCCTTTTTTTACTCTAAACCACAAATACACTGTCCCCCACCAAATACTATGTACAGTTTGTGACTGTAAATGATTTTTCTTTTGTGTCATACAAATAGGTAATAACCTGCAAACAAGTTGATGGCTTTTCCCTTCATATTTTTGTGGTAAATGTTGTTTGTATTTAAAAAAAAGAGTGAATTTTAACATTGGCAGTTGGTGATAATGGGCACATTTTTAAAAATTATCGTGAGAGAGGGAATCACAAAGAGGTTGGCTGGACTTTGAACGTCTAACAGCTCCTTTTGCATCATTGACTTCAGTGGGACTTTCCCCATTGGGTTCAACCAAAGTAGCACTAGACCCTACAAAAAGAAAGAATCCAGAGGTAAAGAAAATTTACCAATCCAATTTGCAGAAATCCAATTCTTTTGAGAATGTATACACTTCTACAACATATATGCTAACACTTCAGCCACAGGATGGTTCAACAGGCTTGCAATAAGGAAGGTAAAGTGACGCCAAAGCCGGTGACAAGGGGAAGTGCTTTGCAAACAGGGTCAGGGCATTCTAGAAGCACAAGTTTCAGTTTTGTTTGTTTTTAAAATTTTGGCAATTTCAATCAATTTACCATCTTACAGCAGAATGAGCACATAGGGAACGAGCTGTAGGATTTCTGGCAACCTGTGCGCCGAAGTGCATCTGCATCTTTATACTGAGATGTACCACCGCAGCGTAAGGTGAGGCCGCGTCGGCATTTCCAACCACAGGCCCCTGTTTTCTGGGGTTCACAACCTGGCTGTCAGTAAATTGCTGTGGGAGAAATTTGAAGTATGCGGTTTCAGTCCCAAAGCAATTTTTTATTCAAATTTCATTTTTAAAAATAGAGATTTGTTATTTTTATGTTACACAAATATATTTAAGGAGAAAAATACGCCTAAATTATTAATGTGTAATGCAAAGTTGGTCGTCTTGGGAAATAAAATGTAGTGTGTTTGGGAAGATCTGTTGGTAATCATTGCTCTTTGCTGTTTAAAGAGTCAGTCCCACCCTCACTTTTCATACATGAGTAAAGTCAGTCGCTCTCGCCCTCGGAGTCTGCTTTGGCTATTGCCGCGAGACCTAACATTCTCCTCGGTGGGGATTACTCATGGTAGTAACCGCTACGTGTTCTCAGGTGTGAGATCCCAAATTTAACCTTTGAATAATAAAGGGTCTTGGTTCTGCAAATATTTAGGCACGCGCTCACAGTAAAGGCCATCAGTGGACCTACTCAAATTCTAATTTTACGGAGGTGCTTCGGATCTTTGCAGGATCCAAGATCTACTTTTTAGCAGTGACTAGTTTGAGAATTTTATTATGTATTTTTAATATGCAGAGTATTCATCTAAAACATTTTAATAAGAGTTGTCCTGGTTAATCGGGTGCATAATAGTAGACACACATTAAGTAAATATTTATCTTAACAAATTAAAAACGTAACCCTAAGGTTATATGGTGCGCACGTTTCACTTCAGAATGTAGAATCTATGCTGTTATTTCTAGTGAATATCCATCTTTTATCTTTCCGTAAAAGGCCTGTTCTTTCCTTTACAAATCCAAATGCAAAATAAACAGCTCAACCTACTCAAAGTCTATGTGAATTACACTCTAGAGCCAAGACAAGCAGCCTTGGGAGACTACTCACAGGTTCCTCGCTGCGTGCCGCAGTCCCTTCGGACACTCGAGTCACGCTGGGATAACACAGGTGTCGGCAGGAGAAGAATCAGGCCCCACGTGATTTTTATTTTTGAAGTGCTCTTGGTTATTTGTTCAAATACATTAGAGTGCCAACTGTGTTTAATTTGGTGATGTAAAACTTAACCCAAGGACAGGATGGGTCCACTTCAAAGCAGGAACTGGAGTTTATGAGGCATGAGCCAAAACTCACTGAAGTTAAATGGGTCGGGGACGGGTTTGCTTGCGGCTTCGGAAGTGAATGGATGGCGCTGGCGGCAGTAGGTTTCCGTGGAAGGCACCCAGTTCTCAGAAGGAGCAGCGTATACATATCAGAGGGAAGAATTTACCATATATATATATTTATGCATACACCTGTATGTCTAAACACATACGACACGCCTGTGGTATCTCTCTCTCTGTATATATATATTACATATGATATGTATATTCAGAGTATGTTACATATATTTGCTTATAAATATATATAGAGAGAAATACATATGGTATGTAATGTATAATACATATACGCACATATACTTTTTGTGTGTATGTCTTCAAAGAAAGAGGTAACTGGAAGCTTCTGAAGGACTGACTGACTTCTGAAATGTGGAAAAACTTTTAGAATATGAAAAGTCCCTGTGGAAATCTTAAATGACCGTGTACATGACTTTCCATTGCATTCATGTAATTTTGCAGTTCTCTGTTCAATCATTAAATATCTTATAAAGCAGCAAAATAACTAGATGGTTCTTCATATTTTCATAATGCTGACAGAATTTATTAAGTGGAAGATCACGATAATGAGTGATATAGAGAAATGGTGAGTTTTGATATAAGTATATATAAACCTAAGTGTATATACAATATAGAGATCTACTTCAAATTCTTCAGGATTTTTGCATCAGGGGATCACTGAAAAATATGTCCAGTTAGACTAAGTTTTTATGGTGTTGCTGATGGAAAATAAAGTTAATTTGTTAGTATTTATAATAAAGGGGAAAATGAAGCTCATGATTTGAAACAGGTGGACGCTGTTTAACTAAAGCTCTGTGATGATGTTTTATAATATGAGTAAAATAAAGAGCTGTTGTAAACTGGCAGGTCCTATTATCATTGCCTATCCGAAGGTACACGGGAGGTAACACGCTGCTGCAAGTGGGATGACTTCCTACACCTCTGCTGTTTTATACATATACATAAGGAAATTTGTATCCCGTGTATGCTGGATACTGAGAAAATAAACATGATCCTCCAGAAGAGTTGGCAGCAACAGAGGAAGACTATCAGGCTTTCTGTTAACTCTGTGAAAGGGTGGGACATAGCAGATGAAGGCCGCAGGCTAGGAAGAGCCTTAGCCGTTACTTACGTGGTTCAGACCCGCGGGCTCCAAGGGCAGCTCTGCAGAGGCGGGCAGCGGCGCGGGTGCCGAACTGCCGCCCGCGGTGGGGAAGGGGATGCTCAGGAAGACAGAAACATTTGTGCACTGTGTTTCATAAGCAGTTCTGGCCCTGAGGAAATACTACAGCAGGTTTTTTTTTCTCTGCTGTTTGGAACACTTGGATCCACAAAAAAAAAAAACCCATTTCCTCATCCTCCCTACCTCCCACCCACTCTTTTGGGTACTTTTTTAGCTCACGTGTTCCCATGGCACAGGGTACATGTAATTTTTTAATTTCTTACCACGTCTGCAGCAGTAAAAGATGGCAGGGAACCTCCCGCTCTAGTTCTGATTGCCACAGAGGCGAGAATATGGCTGTAGTAACCTAGGTCTCATCCCAGGCTCTGCTGAAGAGATGCTCGCAAGTATTTCACTGTTATTACAATTAGTGTTTAGACACTTGGTTGAGAATTGGCATTTGAGACTCTGCATTTAAAGCAGAGGTTAGCCCATAACTCATGACATTTACACTCCCGTTCAGCATTGTCATTATGACCAATAGCATACTAGTGGTCTTCTATATAATTTTCATACAAGTTTCCAGAAAGATGCCTGCACCCTCACCGCCATGTTTGTGGCAGGCAGGTCAGAGATCGCAGCAGAATTTAGGCCTTAGTTCCTCATGGGCCTTGACTTCTGCTGGTGCCTGTGCTGCAGCTCAGCACCAGCTTGGGTCAAGTCTTACACCTTGGCGTTGCTGCCTATGCAACGCAGTATGCGACTTCTTCAGTAACACGTGCCACTAAACCCGCTTGAAGCGTGGTGTTTAAACTGCTCAGCTGCTGAACAAGGCTTACAAGCACCAGAAAACCATTTCGATGCCAGCAGCATAGAGTGGCAACCCCACAGCACAAAGCAGCTGAAGGTGGCAGGGGCCACGCACCCATCAGCCACCTAAGCCAGGCTCTCCTGGAGCGGTGCCTCTTGGCCATCGATTAAGGAATTTCTATTCTGAACATTAAGCGCGCTGTATTGCAGTGAAATCAGATGGCTGGGGGAAACCCAGTTCTGTCGCGTACTGCCTGAAGCTGTTTACACCCAGTTTTGTGACAGCATTATTAAACAGCCTTCCTATTGCTGCAGTTGGGTTTGGTTTTTCCCCCCTTTCCCCTTGCAGTACTCAAAAGCTGCTTTCACCAGCAGTTATTCCAAGCAGCTCACCAGAGTACAGCCTGTGTCTGCATTGATAAATTCCTTCTCTGCGG
This sequence comes from Theristicus caerulescens, assembly GCA_020745775.1. Taxonomy (NCBI): domain Eukaryota; kingdom Metazoa; phylum Chordata; class Aves; order Pelecaniformes; family Threskiornithidae; genus Theristicus; species Theristicus caerulescens. The sequence goes on along the minus strand of CM036561.1, from coordinate 118,998,177 downwards.
TTATTTACAGTGTTAATAAATTAAACTGAAAAGCAGCACACATTCTAGCAAGAAATGTCTGGCATATACTCCCACAGCAGTTCAATAAACCAGCAGTGACCAAAAAAAATCCTGAATAAAATTGTGACTGTGGGTCACCTGTCCCTGTTTCAGAGAAGGTGCCACTTTATCAGACATAACAGTCAGATTAGCTGCTACAAAGGCATTGGAACTCACTAATGAAAAAAAAATTCAACACAGTGTTGAAGGAAAGCCTTGGGTGACGTGAGAAGGCAGCCCTGAAGCTCAGGCTCGTCAGCTCACATGGCGCTTAGCCCCGGCCTTCACAGCTGACGCGTAATCAACCAGAAAGAAAAAGGCGTACAACACCAAAAGCTGAAAGGAAAACTTTGAGAACTGGGATGGGAGAAGGAACGTGTAGAGCCCAGCCTGGTAAGACACCTCAGTACGTACCTCGCTTTAGTGGGATTATTTGTATGCCTGAAGTCAAGCTGAGGCCTAAATGATGCACCAGCGCTTTAAATAGTGCTCAGTATTTGCATATACACAAGTGAAAGATTTCTTTTTTTGTTTTTGTTTTTGTTTTTTTTTCCTCTGAGGCAAAGATTTCTGGAAGCTGCAAGAGGCTGTTGCAGAAGTGCTGCTTTTTTGCTTCCCCAGCCAAGGGGCTGTGGGAAGGCACCGCTTGTTCCAGCAGCCCCGTGGCGCTCCATGGGCCCGCAGGCGACTGGGCTGCGACAGCAGCACGTGGCAGTACTGAACTCTGTAAAACGCTACAGTCCGAGGAAATACTTAACAAGAAAATACCGAAACACACAGTCGTCTGAGTTGGCTGCAGTCTGCTCAAAAGCTTCTTGGCATTCGTAAATCCCTTAGTTGTGTTGGTGAAGGACAAATAACGTCTTTAGTATCTTTTATAAGGGTTATTTCAAGTTTTATTCTGAGAAGATACGCAGTAAGAGCTTATTTCAAATACAGAGAGTTTCTCTTTAAATCCAAAAAGAACGGTCTGCCGAGCTCATCTCTATCTCAAGACTGTAAATGAGCGAGCTTTGGAATAGGTTATTTAACAGGTATCCAGCCCTTCCCCTGCAAAAACAACTCCTGCACACCCAGTCAGTTGACGTTTACTAGTAGGGACCATCGGTCAACGGTAAAGGCAAAACAAACCCACAGTGGGTATCTTCTGTAGAAGGCAAAACTTTTATTAAATGAACCAGATGTCACAAGTTAACAATTGCAGCTGTCTCAAGAGATGGGGAATCGTACGGCAGCTATAGGAGCAGTAGAGGAATATGCAAATTTGTCCCCGATACTGTGGAAAGCTAGGCAGCTCTGTAATAATAATAACTTTCAACTTGTCCTAATCATGAAACTCAATTGCATAGGATGTGCCTGTTACTTGTTGCCCTGGAGCGCGCTAATGGTCGTTGCACCAAAGGTGAGCCTACGTCAGACAGAATCGCCATCAAGGTATCAATCTGTTCCATACCAAACAGCAAAAATCTCACTACTGTATCATTCGGTCAGGAAAAAAACAGTCATTTAATAACTATGCCAGACAAGTTGACTATCAAGGGGGGGGGTTGTCACCTAAGAGCCTTTGTCACCTGGTTTCTTCTTGCTTGTCTTCTCTATCATCGTCTCCACAATCATCGCTGTCTCTTCGTACGTCTGAATTCTGTCGTCTGAAAACTTCTCGATGGACTCCACCACCTCCACCTTCTCGTAGCTCATGGAGCCGGGCAAGCCTGCTTCCCTGAACAAAAGGGCCTGCTTATCGTCTCGATCATATTCTGCCTCTCGAAGGACTCCTGGCTCGGCTGGGCTTATCACACCAGGGGAAGGAACTCTCTCAGGCTCAGAGATTTCCCGATACTTGGTGATTTGCTCGATTTTTCCTCTTGTTTTTTTTCCCCACTCAAGTATGTCTTCTCTCTCTTCCTCTTTCTGTTTCTCTTGAAGAAGTTCAAACTCTTCCCTCCTTTCACAGATAGCCTCTTTCTCTTTTTCTGATGGTTCAGCAGGTTCCGGCAGCTCTGGTATGGGCTCCACTTCACCACCGTTCATCACCTTCCCATTGCTGTTGGAAACCGTGATCCCTCCCACCGCTGGGATGGAGGGGGCCAAGATGCAAGGTTCTTCATAGGCTTCCTCCCCTGTTACCAGCACGTAACGCCCTTTGGGAGGGGCCTCAGGCTTAGGCTCTGGTCTCTTGTGGACTCTTATTTTCTCCCTCACAATGTTACACAGTTTATCGAAGGCTTTACTTATCTGGGCTCCATCAGGTACGTCCTCAGGGCCCGTTTCTTTTTCGTCAAGTTCTAACTCTTCCTGCCCGGGTTCACATGTGACTGAGCCTTCGTGCCTAAACTCCAGCTGATCTTGGTCAAAACCTTCCAGAGTTCTTTCGTACGTTCTTTCAGGCGAGAGACCGTCGGTTATGTCTTTAGACATCAGCTCCTTTTTCCTGGCAATTTTCTTTGTCAGAGCTTTTTGTCTGGGCTTTACACTGGCAATGTCTTGCATGGCCTGGGTGATATCTAGGGAAAAAGCAAAACAAAGCAAACAAGAAACAGTGCTGAACAGAGTCGCTGCAAATGCTAGAGCTGCCTCTCACCCTCACTGCTGCAGGTGGAGAGCTGAATGCAGCAGCAAATGCGAGCACAGCTTCCATCAGCACATTAAGTAGCCTCCTCTTTTGCGTGGGCCCCCTCGGCCAAGTAGCCATTTTGCATCTGGGGTTGCCACTGCCATACACAGTGTGAGGACAGGACAACTGCGTGTAAGAGAGGCAGCTGCACAAAACGTTCACCTGTCAGGCCTGCATTAATGCTCAGCAGGAGCGTTCAGCGCCTGCTTGCTGCAGTCGGGCTCAGCACCTTCCCAGGCATCGTGGCAGGGTTTGGCCCTGTTAACTGGACAAGAAACCTCGTCTCTGAAGGCAGAGACTGAAGCCAGGTGCCCAAAGTTAGAGGCACGGCTTGGCAGTAGGACTAAGAGAAAATAGCTTTTACAACTCCTGCTAGGGTTTAGGGAGGGGAAAAAACCCCCAAAGCCCTGTTTAAAACCTTCCCGCTGAATGCAGAGTTGCTGGGTGAGCGGTCCAGGCCTGACGGGAAAGGTGAGTGTCATCACCAGCTCTTCCAGCACTTCTGAAGACGGGCTCAGCAGTGGGACTCCTCACCTTTGTGTCCCAGGGGGGCTAAGAGTGAGCCAGGCACCTCCTGGCACGGCACTTTTGGGTATGGGCAGATGCAGGGAGGGGCATCAGGAGGGAGCAGCGAGCGGCCAGCGGGCCCAGAGCTAAGCAGCCGCCCAGCCAGCGGTGCGGTGCGGTGCTGAGGAGCAACATTTTGGCATCGCTCGAACACCGACATTGAGCTCGAGGCCCGCGCAGAGGGAAGCCCTGCCCGCAGGCTGCGTTTCTGATCTCCTGGGCAGTCAGTAGCCACAGAGCCCATGCGAGCTCAGCAGCAGGAGCGCGGGCAGGCAACTGATTTCTGTGGCATGAACAGCTAGAGCAGAGGAGGCAGAGGTTGGTACTGGGAATTAGGGGAACATGGGGACAGACAGGTAATAATATGTTTTCCCCAAGGCACCTGTTTTGTGCAATGTCACAGGTGCAGTAATGCACATAAAATGCCCTGCTCGCCTTGCAGGTAGAGAGCAGAGGTGTGGATAGAGACGGGCCGAATCTTCAGTGGGTATAAAACTACACTTTGCAGGACAGGAGTTATTTACAGCTGTTGAGGATTTGGCCTCACACATTATGGACTCATTTCATATAGAAATGCTACGGTTCACAGAGCAGTTAGAAAAATTACAGCTGCATGCCAAAGGAAAACCTCATTTGACGGTTTCTCTCTGTTCTCAGGGCAGTTTGTTGCTAGTAAAACCCTAGTGAGCCTTGGAGTTAAGCTACAGTAAGTCATCCCATACGTGAGTACCTACAGCACCACCTTTCTATGAACCAAGTCCCCTCTTTGTTACAAGCAGCCTTGCTAGTTTAATCCTGGCCATTTCCTTGTCACCAGGTTTACGAGCATCCTAATTCTAACAAGCAATCATACAACACGGAGGAAACCCCATTCAGAGGAAACCAGGCCATGGGACACAGGCCCAAAAAAGTGTCCTCAGCCTGCCTGCAGCACTCAGCGTGCCCTGATGCCCTTTGCACGTGACTCAAGTGTGGGCCAACGACTCGCAACAAGTCAGCACAAAACGCCCAGCTCTTTCTGTAGTTTCAGATGCCTTCTCACTTTGCTCTATTGATTGGCCTAAGTAGTAAATGGCAGAAATTAGCAAAGAAACTCTTTTGCTTGTGGTTTTGGCCTTTGACAGCTTGTCCCAAAGCCAGCTGAGGTAAGCTGAAATCGTTGCATTTACTTAGCACGCCTCAAGTCAGGCTGTCACGGCTGGTTCAAATGGAAGACAAATGGAAAAAACAGCTTAAAATACAATGATGCGGCTCTTGACAGACACAGGAAGACATGTCACAGGTTTACCTCTTCCCCTCGAAGCTTGAGGCTGGACAGGTCTATAGATCTGCGTGAAGAGTGTGACTGGCGTTCCTGCTATAGCAGAGTTTAACCTGCCGGAGAAGACGCGCATCGGTCAGATCTCTCCCCCTCGTTTCCATCAAGAGCAAGTGAAATTGCGCAAAATGAAGCATGGAGGTTAAAGAAACGTATTTCTCTGTGGTGAGGAGTCAAAGAGAATGACGGGGGCCTGCTTCTTGTCTGGGGAAAATCAACACAGCCACAGCACCTTCGCAGGAGTTGGGCTGCTTTCGACCAGCAGAAGACGTGGCATGCTCCATTAGGTAAAGTACAGCAGTAATTAAAACCCATAGCAACAGGTCTGTAATTTAGCACAGCACTTTGAAAGGGTGGGAAGATTTTGGATGGGCAAACAGTCAATTCACGCCTACCAGAGGTCAGCAAGAGCTGTACATGCCGGCTGGTAAAATATGAAATTTGGTAGCTGTTACAATGTTACCTGCATATGCCTGACTTCAGAAGGGCAAGAAGAAAACTGAGCAGTCTTCCTTGGAAAATATTTGAGGAGGCAGTGGTATTAAGGGTTAAAAACTAAAACTGAGAGGCTGGCCTATATGCAGACCAGTCACTGCATCTGTGGCCTTTCCAGTCTGCTCTGCTAGAATTTGAGATAATATTTTGGCCTGTAGGGAGGATATACACCCTGTGTAGATATGCAAGAGACGCACATTTGGATTTTTGGCACTGAGAATTACCCTGATCAGATACTCCTAACCAGAACAGTGGTTCCAAAATGAGACGCTGAAAATTGATGACTATCTGTTCCCCCCATGTGAGATTGCCTGTTAGTGAGTGTCCTTCCCCTGCACCTTCTGGACAATGCAGAGCAGCGGTTCGGGCACTCAGGGGTCTGGCTCTGCCTGCGCAGGAGGCACCGGGCGCTGCTGTGAAAGCCCAGCTCCTTTTCTCGTGTGAGGCTGATGGTTGACATTAGAGGGAGCCAGTGCTCCTCCGTAGGTCTAAACACAACCCAAATCCCTGCAAATTTCTTACATTCTTCCCTTTTTTCCCCTTTGCTTGAGGAATGGGGTTGCTGTGAAGAGTGATTTGCTTTACAGGACATTTGCCCTGTCTGAGCCCTGCGAGACCAACCTGCCTGTAACGCCCCAGCAAGCTTCACTAACGCCCGGGCAGTGGAGAGGGTGTTCAGTCTGCTTTCATACGCTCCCTGACCTCTGTGTGCTGATGCCAGGACAGTATATGGAAAGGAGACTGCATGGAAAAGCTCAAAATGGCTCTGACCCTTTCCTTGGCAGAGGCTTGCCCAGATTTTGCATCTATTTAGATTCCCGTCCCTGGATATCTACCAGTGAAAGGTATGAAATTGTCATAGCTTTGGGTGGATCAAATGCCCTTAAACGTACATTTTTCAAAGGAGCTAAAGGAGATCACTGGCCCCTTTGGGAGAGTCCAGAAATCCAACCTTACCGGCTGTCCTCGTTCTCGATGATACGTTTGTACCGTTCCAGCTCGTTCTCCAGGGACTGCTGGTAGATCACCAGCTGGCGGCAGTCGGTCGTGTACTTCTCCAAGGTCCTCTCGGCCTCTTCTATCCCCTTCCTAAGGTTTTCAATCTGCTCATTGTAAAGCTGAATTTCATCATCATAACTTTCCTGGGTGGTTTTAATCGCTTGCTCCAGCATGGTTGTCTGGTAAACAAAATTGGTGGGTGAAAGAAGCAGCTCTGAAGCATTCAGCATCCCCATATTTCAAGGATAATTAAAGGCAATACGTTTTACTACAATGTGTGAGGCTGCACTGCTGAAACGCAGTGGCAGTTTCACTGCATTTGTTTAGTTATTCAAAACCAATAACTCTCCCCCCACCCCCTTATCTATCCCAATGCTTCTGTTCCACAATAAGCATGACGGGACCGGCATGAACCAGGGGAGCAGCTGTGCGATGTCTTCTTCCCCATGCACATGAGGCTGGCTGATGGCTCGCTGCGTGACCCGCAGCTCACCGTGGACGGCCTCGGCAGAGCAGGCCGTGTCTTATGAGGAGAACAAAAGTGCTTAACTGGGAAGATGTGCCCGGGCAAAACCTGTTCTTCCTTCTCTGTGGTCTGCAGACCAACCACTGAAGGTTAAGGAAGGGTCTTTTTTTAAATAAAAAGCTTCCCTTCTGAATTCAATCCCTTGGCTTTTTTACTTTAGCGATAAAAATAACTGCTGTGCAGTAAGGCCTCGACACCGGTCACTGCAGTGCGCATCAGCCAGGAGGTGGCAGTGAGTCCCTTGCAAAAACAAGGGGCAGGAGTTACAGGTGGGATATTCGGCAGTGTAATTCTGCTCTCACTTTCTTCTGCTATTTTTGGCTATTTATTATAGTTACTTTATCACTTGGGATTTTTTTTTTCCCCGTTTCAAACAGCTTTTAAAGACATGCACTCACAAAAAGCTAATGGGGCAATAATTGACTAATGGATTCTTTAATAATTGATTTATTTCTATATGTTACAGGCAAGATTTTTCAAAAACCTTTTAAGAGCCTAAATTTAGGAGCTAAGTCCCTCGGTATTAGTTTGGTTATACTGCAGTGTACCAGCAGACCAACAGGTTCCACAGACCCCTTTAGTGCCTAGTGCTCACGAGGTGGGGTCGATAACCTCTCTGCGACACGGTTATCAGGTCCAGAAAGAGGAAAGCAAAGGAGCTGGAGGACACCTCAGTCATCAGCTCCAGCCTTTGCTGTCACAAAGCAACCATGCCATCGACCTCCACTCAAAAAGTTATTTCACTCTTTTAATCTCAAGAGAAGGAATGAATTAATAAACTCTTTCTAAAAGGGACATGAAGATTTGATTTTGAAAGCAGTACGATTAATTCCCCAAAGAGTGCCTCCCTCCATTTGTCAGCAGAAGGCTGATTTTCTCCCCTTTTTTCTATATTGATTCATTATCTCACGTATCACTATATTGACTCTTGCCCTTCTTCCCAGAGCGCCTGTGTCCTTTCCACCAGAGCACCAGACATGAGAAAGAGACCAAGGAAAAGACCCAGGGGTAGCACTGTCCCTGAGTGCCCTAGTGAGAGAAGTTATGCTCAGGAAGTTAAGAGCTGCTGCTCTGACTGTCCAGAGGAGTCCAAAATCCCACCAAAGGGTGTTTTATGCCAGTCTATCCCTCCTCCCAGCCCGGATGGACAACTCGAGGTGCAAAGAAAGCTGTATTTGGGGGGCACAAGGTGGTCATTCTCCATCCCCATCCACTAAGAAACATTCAACTGTGTGTAGGAAGACCTGCCATTGGCAATTATACAGGACTGGTTTCTATTAACTGTAGCCTTTAGCTGCTTCTCCATCTCCTGCCACCCTTGTCCCTGCACTGCACGCTTGCTCAGAGATGCTGGCTGGAGGAGGAAGGTTGATTTATGGCAAGTTTGGCTGACAGATGGGCAGGAGCAATGAATGAACGTCTTGGCCAGTCATTTTCTGCAAATTAGGAACTGGCAAAAAGCAAGTGGTTTTGGTGCTGGTAGTGTCTAAGCACAGGAGAGGTGTTGACGTATTGCTTAGTAGTGACAGGAATGAACACAGGATGCCAAATGCAGCTGTTTCAAAGGACATTCAGTTTTGATTACCAAGTCTGTCCAGTCCTTCTCACAGCAAGCTCAGCATTGGATATGGCACTGATGGAAAGGACTGGGCAGAGCCCTGAAGGTCCCCCATCATTTTTCATGGAGCCCATTTCCAGCCTGAGCTCAGTAAGTAAGAAAGAGAGACGAGCCCCATGTGACATTTCCATCCACAGCCTCCTGCTGACTCCATCCCACAGAAATCTAGTGACAACATGGAAACCTTCTCCCACCAGCTACTCTGATAAGCAAAGATGGCTTAATTGTGGCTACAATACCTACAGCCCTCCCTGGCCATCTAAACCTCGTGATTTGGGCCACCAAGAGAATGAGAATGAAACAGCTGAAGAAGATAGAAAAAGGAAAACACATCTCCAAGTCCCCAAGTCAACTGAGTTCACCAGACCCTGTTAAAGACCACATGGCCATAAAAAGAGCAGAGTTCATGAGCGTCATGGTTGTGTTTGTAGCTAGTTATGGCAGTACCTCTGTCTGCAGTTTGTATTTTTGTGCCTGTAGCTGGCAGAGGATGCTCTTGTATTCTTCCAGCTGGCTCTGCAGAACAGGGATCCTCCTCTCCGCTATCAGTTTTTCCTGGTTGGAAGAAAAAAAAAAACAAATGTGTGTACAGAAAAGTATGTTTCACTCTTTTAAAGACAGCCAAAAGAAATTCCACTACTGGAAATAAACTGTAAAGACAAACAGAAAATTACAAAAGATAAATAAAAAGATGGGTATTGAGGCTCAAGTAAACCCTTGTGGCATGGCTTTAAGAATAAAAGATGTCAGATGGCAGGACTGTAGAAGTACAGCTTATGTTGAAATTAGGCCCTGTAGATGTAGCTGTTCATATCTTCTTCCAACCAATAAACGTTCTTGGCATAGCCACTCACATTGGTGGGAATTGCCAAGTTTTCATTTAGTCTGTACCAATTTTTTGATTTACAAAGTTTTACCACATCTCGCCCCTTCAGGACAAGATTTACTCTCTGTAAATACTTAAATATCCTGCCAGCTCCTCCTCAGATAGGAAGCACAACTACTTCAACTATCTTTCAACTAGCCATTGTGGGGGCTAATACATATTTCCAAAGCTACAATTATTTTTTTCTCTCATAGTCAGCACTTCGGCACAGTTGTTGCAGTTTTCGTCTAACGTTGGAGTGGGAGTTAGAGGATCTGGGATGCTCTAGGAATAAACATTGACTCTTTCTTACTTAGAACAGCATGTATTTACCAACAGCCATACTTACCTCACATATGCCAGCGGTTATCGGGGACACGCGGGGGGTTGTCTGGATGATCTGCTGCAAAACATTGACGTAGGTCTGGATTTCCATAAGGTTCTGTGGTGAAGTAAAAAACATTTTCGTCAGAAAATGCCATAGCAGAATGCGCCCTTCAATGTGCTCCACTTCTAGGGCTTATTCCTAGATATTTACTTCTTTCAGCATATAAAAGTCCAGTTCGTGTTGAGACTTGGTTTTGAAATGTGGTTTTAGACCTGATTTTGAATGCATATGTGGTAACAGTTTCATCATGCTGAGGGTACATTACAGGCATTTGGCTAAGTGACAATATAGTTCATAGTCTTAATTTAAGATTCTGTGATTTCTGATTTCACGGGAGATTTTCAAAATGAGGACCACAAATACCGTTGCATGTGGTCCAAAAAAGTGAGCCTCTTCTTTCAAAAGCAGCAAAGATGGGACACTGGCCTGATGCCAAGTCTCATAGCTCTCTCAGGAAGGAGAGGGGGGCTGCATGTGTTAGTTGGCTGCAGCGTAATCATATGGGCACAGGCTTATTTCTACTAATTAACTGGAATGCTCTGGCCCAGAAAACTGGGAAACCCCCTCTGATGAAAGCAATAACTTCTTAGCATGAAATAGAAGACAGTTTGACCAGTACATTGGGTTGAATCATGGTAATAGGTCAACAAATTCAAGATGTTGCTACAGGTGTAGACATTGGACCTGAGGGAGTCGCTTCAGATGCTTGCAGCCATTCAGCCATTGGGCTTGACCTCCACACTGCAGCTGCTGTGTCCACTGAAAATATACAGTTTACCCACCAGAACACAAATGGGATTTGCTTAAATTTGCCATTGGAACAAATCATGGAGAAGGGCTAAGCTTCACACACATCTCTAGGAGAAAGATCTAAAGAAGATGGCAAATTCAGCCTGTTACCTTCTTGTATCTGTCCTTTGTGGCACTAATGTCATCCTGCAGGAACTGGGACTCGATCTGCAGCTCCAGGTTGCACAGCAGTGCTTCATCAGCTTCCTGCAATGCAGAGAGACGTGGTACGGTCAGTACATAGAGCTGGAGTGCCAAAACCACAGCAGCCACTTAGCCGTAACGTGAGTTGTTGTACATGCGTGGAGAATTATAGCTCACTGGGAGAAACAAAAGTATTATGAAACCAACAAACACTAGGCACCGTATTCATCGTGTTCTCCTATTGTACGTGCTGCTTTTCAGCACAAATATAATTTATGATACAGTTTGGCACTGGCACTGTCAAAATATGTTCACCATATGCTTTATGAATGCTGGGAGCCAAGTAATAGACGCTATGAAATACCAGTCTTTGACGCTAAAAGCTTGCAATGCCGCATGAATCTTAAACAGATGACATCAACAGACTAAGGCATTGATTTCTCTAGTCTTTATGACAGGACCTGAAGTATCCTGAAACCTTTTTAATATCCCCAGTAAAGAATCCCTTATAAAAAAAAACAAAACAGGATGGTCCAAAGTATTTTCACTCCTTTTAGTGTGTTCTCAAATATCACAAATGTTTGTTAGGTTTGGAGCCATTTCTGGAAATAAAAGCGACAAAGGAGCAAGTCCAGAAAAAGTCAGTTTGCTGCAGAATTTTCTAATATTGGGGTTTGTGAGGAAGAAAGTTCATAAAGTCCAATTAATTCAGAGGACAAGGCTTATGACTAGCAATCATGATCTCAAAGTACACAGGTATGAGTGGCACTGGTATTTCAATCCAGTGAAATCTCCATTTCTGCCCAAAGGTCTAATTTAGATTTTTCCCATCTTATGTTATTTAATACAGGCCTGTGAATATAAAACAATTTTATATTGATAGAACAAGTACTCACTCACACTTTTGGTTTGCTAAGGGAAATGGTTATAAGCTTACAAGTACCTCTGCTTTCAGCAGGATTTTCCTAGCACAAAAGACATGATAAGAGATGGAAAGATGTCTTTTTTTCTTTTTTTTTTTTTTTGACAAGGTGGTTGAGCATTGCATTTGATAGTATTTGGGGCGTTCCATGGCTCTGGTTTCCCTCTGCTATAGCGGTATTTCAACTACTCATTTAGTTCAAGATATTTTGCAACTTTTTGATTCATATATATATATATATATATGAATAGATATACATGTGGCACCTCAGTACCATAGGTAAGAACAGAACAAGAAATCTGAATTCACTACCTGTATCACTCATCGTAGTCTCAAAGGTGCCACAATTGTTATTTCTAGGAAAACTTTGGTGTACTTCACAGAAGACCTAACTGGAAACAACCACAGAGTTCATGTGATTGAAAAACGGCGGATATAAGTCCTGACTGTTGCTTTACAGCTAGAAGATCTCTACTGAGCTCTAGGACATCTTACCAAAATATGAGATGTTGCTTCTAAGAGCAGGAGATTTAAAAAAAAAAGGAAAAAAAAAAAAAAAGTACCTACGTGCCATTACCGGCTGTAAATATCTCAGTGAGTGGATCACGGGTTGCAAATAAAAGACTGAAATGTATGGGTACAGCATATGACTGGTAGAAGGGGATTTTTCTTTTTGCACGTGCACAGCATGCGCTTTTCCAAAAATGTGTAGATGTTAGCTGTCTCATTATGCTGCTGAGCCTCCCAGCCAGAGACCTCTCCAGCGGTCTCTCCGCTTTGTGAGACAGCCGCTCATTCAGACACATCCAGACCAGCACATTTGGAGCCAGTCATCAGGAATTCCCGCCGCTTTTCTGCACTCCTCTGCCTTCCTATTGAGAGGAAGATCAGCAGGACAATGGCCATGTTGGGAGGTTTGGGGGGGGAGCCAAAAAAAGCCCCCAGGCCCCTAGATAATACCGATAAGCAAATATTTCTGCGTGGAATAAGCAAAAGCACCATTCAGCTTTCCAAATGTTCCTTCAAAGGGGAGAAATACTTCTGCTTTTATTCCCTGCTTTCAGATAGACCAGCTGCATTAACGCTGCGTATCAGAACAGTGCGGTGCCTACACATTTTCTTCTGAATTTTGCAGTATTCACTATTGATTCAACTTCCAAAAAAACCGTTCTGCTTTAGGTGCTGATTCCAGAAAGTTGATCCATGTGATTAAGCAGCATTTTCATTTAGCATGGAAGAGAAATCCCTTAGATCTCACCAGAACCACCGTTTGCTGACTTTCCAAACTGATTCTCCATCTGTCGGAAAAGGCATGAGCTTACATCTGCACATGCAGGTTTCAGGCTATGTCTTGGGCACTGTACGGAAAATCAGCTGTGTTCCCTCCAGCATTTGGTGCCCCAATACAAGGAGCTGCTGCAATAGGGGCAGCCCAGACACAGCCTGGGATAAACACACCCCCAGTGGCTCAAGATCGAGTCAGCTGTGCCTGGGGTTGTCCAATCAACCCACAGATTGGCTGAGAGGAACCATGAAGATGGACCCACCAGCTCCAGCTACCCCTTAGAAAATATTTGCCTCCACAAATATTTTTAAGAGCTTGCAAGGTGTCCAAGAGCCCTGCTAGCACACTGGAAAATAGCACTGATGCAGGATATCTAGAGCTCACTGGAGATAGAAATGCTAAAACTCACTTTTTTTTTTAATATAAACCATGCATATCATTGATATGACAGTGCTCAAGCAGAACAGCTCCTGCCATTTGTAGCGGGGAAATAAAAAAAATCTCTATTTAATCCACCCATAATTGTTTCCCAATACAGAAGATGAAGGATAAACTGAAAAATAGAACTAGGGAAAGATATAATACAACTTTCTTCACTCAGATGAAAGCTAGTAGCCAGAGAGGATGAATCAGGCTTTCTCACTTTCACAGACCTGGTTTGGAAACTTCCTAAATATGTTAGTAAACTTTTATCTTTTCTCTGAGCATTATTATTATTATTATTTCTCTTCCCATGGTATTAGCTCAGGAATGTGCAGCTCGATGTAAACATTCCTCATGTTTCACTTTGAAAGGAACAAATCAGGGGGGTTTGTGGCTTCTCTTTGATTTGGAAACCTAATGGGAAGCTGAGGGTCTGTCCTGGGAAGGGAGGCCATACCCTGGCGAGGGACTGAGGAGCTTTGAGACCCATCAGATTTCAAGGCTTAGACGCAATCAGCATTTTCTCATGCCATGATACCAGTTCTAAATATACTTTCATACAGTAGCCGTATTAAAAAAAAAGGGGGGAAGAAGGCATTTAGCAACAAACATGTTTTCTCCGGTCATATTCCAGACTCTTAGACATGTGTATTGGCTGCATAGTACGACTAATAAATGGGCTCTTCCTACCTCTGTGTGTAGACTCTGATTCACTCAGAGAGAAATTGTCTTCCGAGTTCAAAAAAAAAAAAAGAGCATTAAAAGAGTTTAAAAAAGCTATTAAAGGCACCTAAACAGCAAGGGTGAATTTGCAAAGTTCACATTGGATGTGAAAGAAACAACACATATTTCAACTCCAGGTCCCGAACTGAATGCAGGAGCCACTTGCTGATGCTCTAAAAGGAGCGTAACGCAGTGGAACCTCCTAGCCCTTGGTCTTACTGAAAAGTTAATGAAGTCCTGAGCACAGCTGAGGCTGTGGGCTGTGGATGGCATGTGCTACATGACCAACAGGAGCAGGGCTGTACAGAGCAGGGTGCTACACAGTGTGTATGCACGTGCCGAGGCTCAGCCATCTGCACAAGGCTTAGGGAGGAGGATGGAGGGGGAAGGAGAGCTTTTCATCAGTGCATAATGACAAGAAATGTCTTACCCTGGCATTTTATCTTCCCACTGCTTCTTCAAAGCAGCTTGCTGTAGCAAACGAAACCAAAGGAAAAAAATGATAAAGACTTTTCCTTTCCCATTTTTCCAGGCTTACCTTATTAAGGCGTTCAAGGGTTTCTTTTAGCCTCTTCTGATATTCACGTTCATTTCTATACCTGCAAATAGAACAAAGGAGATGAAGTTCAACGGTTCATCCTTCTGCAAACTGCATTGTCATCTGCACTATCATGCACAATATATGCTTCACACTAAAGCAGAATATGAATCTTGAAAGGGCCCAAAAGATTTATTTATGCATTTGCATTAATTTTTTTTTGGTCCCAGATGCTGAGAGTAATTCCAGAATTGACTAACTTCTTGTCCTCGACTTACGTAGCAGAAGACAATGGAATGCCACACATTTGCTATTACTTTTTCACAGAAAGCCCAAGAATAGATTATTTACAATAAAAGTCTATTCGATTGGCATTGGACTACAGTGACAGCCATTCATCAGTGGTTACTGTGTGAATATTTGCTACATGGGCACATTAGCATTTAATTACATTGTACTTGGCTTTCTGTTCTACCTGATGTTGTTCAATAAGCATTTTCATGACAGACACATTAAACACAAAGGCTGCAATTCCACATATTGATTGTGTATGAATAATGTTGTATGAAGATGCTTTGATGGATCAAGCTTTGTGTCCTCTTTAATAGCAATTCATATTTCAGTTTGGTTAAAATCACGTGAGTGATTGCAAGGACTGCATTTAGCCAACATTTCTCACGCATTTCTAAAATGACCACAAGTGCATAACGTGCATGTTCCTGTACTGAGTGAATAATAGATGTATATTGTGTTTATCTTTCATTTGAGGAAACGGCACATATTCTTCATGACTTAGGGCTCTGTATTTGTATGTTAGACAGAATTACCTTCTAGGAAATCCTTTTAGCTGCAGAGTACAGAACTCCCTAATTGTTGATTATAGTTGTTTATTCCTTTCCCTAAATAAACTATATATAAAATGTTTAACAGGAGATATGGTTTAATGAGACCCCGTTAAATAAAACAGCCAGAAGCATTTTATAGTACAAGGCAATGAGACTTTGCCATCAGTACTGAACAAGCAGCTCATCAAACTCCATCTGCTGCCAGTGCCAAAGTACATAAGTACAGTCTATTCTTGTTTATCCCTTTGCTTTCCCCAAAATAATAAAGACACAGACATATAAAAAGCTGTCATTTTCTTACTTTCTACAAGAAACCCTCACGGTTGGTGACAAATCAACTCTGTGGTGAATGTCCTTCACTTGCAGTACAAGCAATGGCATCAACACAAGTATGGAACATGGCTGTAATTCAGAATTTAACATAAACCCTCTCCTGTCTTCTGAAATCATCGATTCAGCCCAGATATGCTGGTGGCATCTAACGGACTTGCTCCAGACAACAGGGAACTTGTCAGTTCCTGGACTGAACACATCAAGGATCAAGTTATAATGGTCATCATGTCAACCTCACTTCTTTCTTTTTATCTCCTGAAGGACGAACAGCCAATGTTATTCTCATCTCTTTCAACACGTCTTGGAAAGCTGAAGGGATGGGGTCACTCATGAACTGACCAGAACCACAAAGGAAGAACTTGGCAGAACAAAGAAATGGACTCAACTTGGCGCTCTGGTTCCCCAACTTTCCCTTCTTGCGAAATCCCATAACATTAGCAGGGTTGGTCACTGGTCTGTTTTCCATTCTTTCCATGAACAGTAAAGAAACAAGTGAAAATGATGAGCTTTTGTTTCATTATCACTCCTACAAATTGCTGGACCTCCTCAGCTGAAGTGCTATTTTCTGACAAAACTAAACCAAAGTCTTTTTGCCATATGGTAACACAGGGTTCACTTCCAAGGATACAACCAAGAATATTCAGCTTCAAAAGCGAGACTGCCTTTGTTTCTGTTTTTTATTAAGTAGCTCACCTCCAACCAGTTTTCTACCTACCTTATAAAATTTGTGTGTGCAGTTGACAATAAACGCTTTGTTAATTTAGATACTTTCTGCAACTGAGCAAGAGTGAAGCAGATTGTGGCAGCTTGTGAAATCAAATATACAGCTACAATAAAAGGCTGGATTTACACAATATTATAATAAGTAATACACAACCATCCAATAGAGTCAGGGTCTAAATGTCAGCCCTAATGTCATTCAGACCGGCTCAAACCTGCCAAATTGCTAGATCCTCACTCAAAAATTCTTTCAATGACTGAAATATTCAGCTACATTTTCCTTCACTCTCAAATAACTCAAATACCTGCTGTGTCACACAGCCATAAATCCACCCGGCAGCCTTGAGAGAGTCAGTATTGCATGATTATCCTTCGAAAGAGGATTGCTTTTAAGTGATGGTCAATCTACTCCAGAAGCTCAGTGCAAAAGGGATAAGGATCTCTTAGAAATGCTTCAGAGACCTCACCGTGCCTCTGTGCCTGCTGAAATCTATGTAAGTGCAATAGCTGACAAATTGCAGCCCTGTTATGCTTCAAACCTGATTTCAGTGTTCAAGTAATTAGCTGGACAGAGAATCATAGAATCATTTAGGTTGGAAAAGACCTTTAAGATCATCAAGCCCAACCGTTAACCTAGCACTGCCAAGTCCACCACTAAACCATGTCCCTAAGCACCACATCTACATGTTTAAAAGAGGCCATGTTTTTTTTAGATGGTTGCTGGTCAGCCTTTCCTGGACCGTAAGAGCCATGAGGTTCATTTGCTTCATTTAGAAAAAAAAAAAAAAAACAACTTCTCATCTAGTCCAGTAGCTTTAGGGGTGCAACAAAACTTTTTGGACTGTTTAGAAAAATGGGGTATTAATTGTTTTTTGCATAGGGGAAAAAAAAATTGAGTGGACTGCCAGGCTCAAACAAAGGCAGGTAAGAGCTTTAAAAGTTCCCATGATCTCACCTCTTTTAGGTTAGCAGCCCTCTGTTGGGGCACTAACAGATTTACAGGTATTTGTTAAGCCCCTTGAGCCTCCCTACAGCTCGGGGCAGTGGCCTGGTGAGAGCATCGGGCATGCAGGAGGGAAGCCCACCGCTAGCCTTGTTTCTCCACCTGGGAAGCATGGCTCCAGCAGCACCATAAATCTCTTTTCCCATCCCCAGCTGACAGACAGCCTGTACTTGCTCTTAAAAGATGGGGCCAGGGCAAGGCCCTTTTGATTCAGACCCTGCCTCTGCTGCAGTGCAAGGACTGGCTGCCCTCCAAAGAGGAAACAGTCACAATACATCCTCGTGATGCTCAATAGCCAGATATGCAATTTGGTATCAAGGCTGTGCTTTCAATATAAAGAGAAATGCTGCCTCTCTGTTGAACCCTACTGAACTCTTCCAGCAATATATAAAACCTCTGAGCCACAAGTCAAGGCTAAACTTTTCTACTACTTTTCTCCTTTTCAGTTTCCCTGAAGCACTTCACTAGCCTTTTCCTCAATAGAGGCTGCAGTAATTTGGGTGCCAAAGAGAGCACAAACTGCAAAATGCTGGTCCTGCAAGGATGACGGACAGGCCAATAATGCTTGTATTTTATACCATGAAAGCTAGGATGAGCCCCGTGAGGGCTCTGCTCTGCTGATTTACGAACAGACTGCTACCTGCATTATCAAGAAGCTGCTACCGAGCGGTTGACAGCCACGGGGCAAGATTTCGGCAGTCTGAGGAGGCGGTGGAGGGCAGGCAGGACCTCCTCACCTGCAGCTGCAGCAGGATAAAGCTCTCCCTATCACCAGAGAAGCAGCAGCAGCAGCACAGAGACAACCCCTGTGGACAGGGCATCAAAACAGCTTTGCTGATAGTCACCGGCTACGGAGTCCCTACTGCTCCCCATATCCCAGCTATCATGTTTTCCTACTTGCTTTTGTTTTCTCTCATGGGTGTTGGGTCTCCACTGCGGCCCCGAAGGGTGTCAGCTTGTCTGAGCATCACCATGCAGCGCAGCTTGGCAAACACAGTGCCAGTTTCTGTGTCTAGCGACTTCCAGGGACTCATATGGCATGCAAAACCCACAAGATCAGCAGTGAATGAATTTTAAATTAAACGATCGATTAGCAAGACTTTTCACTTCTGAAGTTAATTAATCCTGTTCAGTCAAGGGTGCTAAAATCTGGGTTTCAGCATCTTCCCTAATATCATGGAGAGAGAAATACAGTCCTTTCCCACAGCCAGATGCAACATTTCTATAATAATGATACTCAACAAAATTAGCATAATTAGTCTTTTTATGAGATGCATCCAAACAATTCCTAGCGATGCTTTTTTTGCAACTTCAAGAGAAAGAATTCGCCACTGGTACAGAGTCTGAATTATTCATGTTAATGTGAAAAGCTATGAATGTAGCTATAGAGGATTTCAAAATAAATTTTAACATAAGATCAACTTTTCAATGGTTCATGCACATTTAATTGTACAAACCTGGTAGTCCTAGGGCCTGCTGTGCTTAAATGTAGCTTTAAAAGGTCTATTTATATAAATGTAGCTTTAAAAGGTTTACTTATAGATATAAATCTATTTCCCAAATTGTGAATGTGAGTAAAAGAATGGCTTGCTGGGACTAAAGTTCTTTGCATTAGTGAAGGACCCAGGCATTTGTCAATTAATTGGTACACAATGCTCCACTTGAAGAAACTTTGTTAATCCTAGTGTGCCAAAAGTCCATGCTTTATGTTTCAAACTGAAGCAAGAAACCCATACGTTGCCAGCGAGAACACTGCCTGCTGCCGACTGAGCGCAGCCGCGGGTAGGAGAGCAGGTCTTCAGCACAGGAATACCCCCGGTTTCAGTAGCACGGCAAGGCCCTAACACGGCACAGAAGATTATATTTTGTTGAGAGACCATTATTTATAAGTTTAAGCAGCTGAAATCACAGCCATCAGGATGGCTTTGAGCAAGAAACAAGGTGAGAAGGCAGAGTACACGGTGTCAGAGCACTGGCCTTGTTTTAATGCCTGCAACTCCAAACCCAACCAATTTTTTTCAGACTCTAAAGAAACTTTCACGTCTCAAACTCAAAAATCACTTCTTGATGTAAACTGACAGCAATTTGGTTAAAAAGCAGCCACTGCTCTTCCACTGTAATGGCCCTGTGTGTCTTTAATTTTTAAATTGCAACGTTGTTGGCTTAGAGATAATCAAAGTTTCCTTTTTACTTTGGTTTATGGCTGCTGAGTGAACATCCCAGGATTGTATGACAAGGCACCATCCATTTTTTCTAAGAAGTCACTAACTACCCCTGTAACAGGTCCTAAATCTCACTTTCAAGAAGCACAGCCCCCTTCTCTGGGTGTTTCCCCCCCAGGATTTTCCATGTCCTGTATTCTTCCCCACGTATTTACAGCCTACATAAAGCACCTCTAATAAAAAATAAATTATCTTTGTGTCAGCTAATCCTGCTGCTGAGGAATCATACAGGCAGTTAATCCACAAACTGCTCAGGTGGACGCAGGAATCCATTAAAAGGTTGCCAGTACAAACTAAGTTTTTCTTACCAGTTTTTCTAATTTTTTTCTTGCCAACGTTTCTTGCAAGTTGCTGAAATCAACGTTGCGTATTTCACTGCACTGGCTCTTCCCCTGCCTGAAACACTCCAGACAGAGATAACGCGTTTTTGCCCAGCTATACCATAGCACTACAGGTTTCTATACAGTTTGCGTATATTTTTAACTAATATGCAGGTAGACATTTAGGTACCAACTTTAGTCAAAATCTCCCAGACACTGCGTAATAAAGGCATATGAACAAGTATTAAAGTCAACAGCTAAATGATAGCATTGGCTCATAGCTGAATTTCCTGCTCCTAAACGTTGGAATACAAAACTGCCTAATCAGGTGCTTATTACTCGCCAGCACTGAGTCAGGGCATTGCAGACATCTGACCATTTCCAGCATTAAGTCTCAGTGCATCTGGATGGGCTATTTTCTGCTGTCAGATGAGAAAGCGAGATCAGGGCTTGGCATTTCTATAGCTGTGCCATAGCTCACAGCCCCCATGGGCCGTTTGTGTGGCAGCCCGCTGAATTGGATTGGAGATATTATTTTTTTAACTTTTTTTTTTTTTTTTAGCCAGCTCATTTTCTTGATTCAAATCTCAGGGTGGCCCCAGGAATAGCTGCGGCAGCACGGCAGATCAGGCGGTGTGCGCCGAGCAGCGTGCAAGGCTGGGGAGGGCAGGATTGGGGTGCATTAGGACTGTACGGCTGCTGATAGCGATACATCATCGGGCCATGGCCTAAAGACACAGATAGCCTAGACATCAATTATCGTGCATGTGTTTTCTGGCTCTTTCTAGCTGAAAAACGATCAGAGACAGAAAAGGAAAACGTTATCAGTCTTACACTTACTAGTCCAGAGGACAGGAAAATCAGTAGAGGATCAGACAGAAAAATCATGTCGTTTGGGCATGGCTGGACAAAAAGTCTGTGATGGAGACAAGGGGTGAAATCTTGAGGGACTTGTATTTCTGCAGTAGCAAGACAGCACTCCAGATGATTCACCTTCTGCCTTATTTAAAATGTGAGCGTGGTGAGCATTGCCCAGGAGTAGCTGCACTTATACCAAGACTGTGTTTGCTGAAAATATTTAATTTTTCTCCCTCCCCCATCACTATCAGTGAAAAGCATTTCTACGGTAAAGCATATTATATGGAGTTCACCCCTCACCCTTTGGTGGGGAAGACAATGAAAAGGTTCTCTTCAGTCTCCATGCTGCTGCCAAATTTTCCTGGGTGAACTAGCCAGGCAGACATTTGGGGGAAAAAACCTGACCCATAAGAGGAAGCCAAGATCCCTCTCTCCTGTGAGCAGTCCTTTTATGAGCAACACTCACCAAGTCTCGTTGTGTAATTAATTAAGCAACACAGCCAAAACTGCCTGTTGCTGAAGGGAAGGGACCACACGTGTCTGGAGGCACTCATATGCCTCAGCCCCCAAGGCTCCTGCTCTTTGATTTATGGTGCCACTGAGGTTAAAGAAAGGTAAAGTTAGGGGAAACCTGTTCTTACAGCTATTGCTTTAGTAGCATGAGATAGAAATAGCAGGATTCAAGGAAGAAGAGGAGGGTAATTAGGCAAATTTCACATACCAGGAAAAAATTTATTTACTTTCTTTTCAGCCCACATCTGTGGTGGCTGGCACAGACTGGCCCAGGTGCCTCACAATGCCTGTAAGTAAGAGTTTCTCAGGGATGTCCCACACATTTCAGGAGATGTTTTGGGGTCATGTAACTCTGTACTGCTCAGACACAAGACTTGCTTCGAGCTGTTTGTTTTTTAATTGGGTTATTCCCTCTTTGCAGCTCAGAGCACAATCCTCCTATAGCTAACGAGCAACAGCAACCGACATGTGCCAAAGCGAGGACCTGCTGCCATGGAAGGGAGAAGGCAATGGCCTATCTAGTAGCAGTGAGACCATGAAAAGCAGAGCTGGAGCTCCCTAAGTCCTGGCACCTTGCTTTTCACCATGGGCTTACATACCATCCCTGGCTACAAGTCTGATACACGTAGAGAGGCATCACCTGTGCACGAGAAGCAGTCGTGCCCAACCGCCAAACCCATACTACAAAGATTAACCACAGAAATGATACCGCCTATATTCATCCATTCGCGAGCCTTACTTGTTGCGGTACTCATCGAGCATGCGCTGGGCGTCCTTCTCTTCCCGCTCCAGCTTGGCTCGGTCGGATGCCAGCTCCCGCATTCGCTGGCGGTTGAACTCAATCTGCCCGGCAAAGGCTTCGTCCAAGCCCACCAGCTCGTCCATGCGCTGGAAGGTCTCCAGCTGCTTGCGCAGGATGGTGTTGCGCTGCTCCAGCACACGCGCCCGGTTGATGTAGCTGGCGAAACGCTCGTTGAGCTCCTGCAGGTTCTCCAGGCCCCGGGCTTGGGCCAAACTGTCAAATTCGGGGGAGCCTCGCAGCTCATCGTAGGCATCTGACCGCTCATACTTCTCCTTGCGCACCTCACGAAGGAAGCTGCTCCTGTACATGGCTTCGGGGGTGCTGTGCGGTGCCGGGGTCCCCTCTTGCGTGCCTGCCTGTCTCTCCAGTTTGGATCTGAATTATGTCTGGGGGGTTTGGGGAGGAAGAACTGAACATAATCACCCCCCCAGATGATTAGGACTTGTCTCCAGGGCTGTTTGTGGCACTAAAGGCATCATCTGCAGCAGTGAACTAAATAAATCCCAATGGCCCCGCCTTGGGGCTGCCCATCCAGGTGTCAGCAGTTCGGAGGAGCAGCGGGTATGGGGGGGGCGAGGGGCTTTTCTTTTTGAACGTTGCAATTGTGTACAGCCAGAATAAAAGAGAGCAACGTCCAGCTTTCGCTCGGTGGATTAAAGCGTTATCCATGGACAACAAAATGAGCGCTTTGCAGTTTCGGAGGCTGAGCTCAAAGCCTTTCGTGGCTGTGCTGGGGGTAGAGCTTTGTCCCATGGTGGTGTCCCCAGGGCTGTGCACAGAGGCCTTCTGCTGAGGCAGGATTTTGGTGTGAGTGGATCACAGTGCTTGATTTTTATTATTTCAGTTTTGCGATCATTCAGGATGATGAGATGGTGTATAAAAGTCAATGTGACTCCTCCTCCGAGTACAAGATTTGGCCATTTGGTTCTCACTTCATGCTTCTTCATGTCAGCCTTTTCTGCATGTTATTTCTACCGGGCATGAGAGGCATCAGAGCAGCAGTGGTACTAAAAGCCCCATGCTAACAGGGGTCTGTTGGGAGGCCACTTTCCTTGAGGATAGCTAAGTGCCATGTCCCCTTGTGACTTAGTGGACATACCATATTATCCCATGGGGAGCCACCATCCTTCCTTCCTTCCCTTTACTCCCACCGTAACGGAGTCTCGTGTGCTGCTGTTCCCTGAGAGGCTTTAATTTCTCTGGAAATTATGGATGTATTTCCTCTAATACTTTTCTCCAGTCTTTCCCTTTGCAAAATCCTGTTTCTTGGGCCTGTTCTTCCAGAAGCACATCTACTTGCCCAGCCAAAGAGCCCAACACCAAGACAGTCCAATGTTGAGATCTCTGTTAATAATTCATTTCCGTAAAAGTCACTCTTTCATTTTTTAATGGACACATCTTATATGAATACTTAAATTGCACATACTGGAACCTTAACAGAGTGGCCTCACTGACAGCAAGTGCAGAGGTGAAGAAAAAAGCTGGGTGCTCAGGTGACTCTGAAGTTTGGGTTCTGCATTATCAAATCTGAATCAAAAGGAAAAAAAAAGTTCATTAGAAGTTTTCCGCATCTTTCCTATTCTACTTCAGATTACTTGGAAGTGCAACATGGCAAGATCAAATAATCTTTCAGAAAATCAAAGTAGGCTTTGCACATGCATTGTGCAGCTCCACACACAGCCTCTGAACTACATAAATAGCAAAATGGGTAGATTTTTTAGAAATGTTTGGAATCTTTATATAGCGGTGGACGTGAAACCACTGCTTTCTATGCTGCACAAACACATCGGCATTTACAGCTCTTTGGCTGAACAAGCCTGCCCAGCCAAACAATGTCGCTGAGCTTTTTACAAAGTTAGTCTTCCAGAAGAGATCAGAAAGTAGATTCTGCTGGATTGTGGGCGGTGTATTTCCATGGCAAGAGTTTTTTAGGCTTTGGATAGCCTTTCAGTACAATAATAGCCTATGTGAGTACTATCCCATCCCTCTCTCTGGGGCTGGAAGCAGCCCTGACTCCATGCTGACCATGCACCTTAACTCCTTAGGTAATAAAATGGAAATTTCTGTAGAGGCCTCTTAGTGACCCCACCATGTCCTTAAACAGAGTGGTCTGTCTGCAGAGGAACCCTTGCAGTGCCAATTTTTGTTATTAAAATTTATCTCATGCTTTCTACCAGGAAAATCTGTGTTTGCTATAGCATGTCTTTCTACATGCTAGAGCATGTTTTGCTATTACATGCATTTCCCTAAGGTGGGATTCCTGATTCAGTAAGATCTCACCTTGGGCTGTTCTCCCTGCTGACTTGCTATAGACACTGCTTTACTGGGGCCAAAACAAGCTTACACGACTCAGACTCTGTGTTAGTGACTTTTTGTGACGGAGGCTCTGACTTGAGTTAGGTGGCTTAAGGAGACACCCTGGCCTCCAGACAGCTTGTGAACACTCCAATGCAGCAAACCAGAACGAGACAGCCTGAAAGGAAAAACAGTTTGGCCTAGACTGCAACTGTTATTCTTCTTTTCAAACAGAGACCATCAAAAACACCACAGAAAAATCAATCTCTTCCTATTATGCACTGAATTATTTGGCTCATCTAATGGACCACCAAGGTGAATTTCTTACAAAGGGATCCTGCACGCTGTTTCCTATTTAGAGATGGCTGAAAGACTGAAAGGTTATCTATACACCCATTAATGAAGTGTCTGACAAACTGCTTGGGAGCTTTTTAGATTTAAATCAGAGTGTGTATACAAAAACACTTCCATACAAAATATGCAATCTTTTTAACGTAATGCCTGCAGTATAAACAAGAAGGAACATAAAGAAACAATTTGTATCTTTCCCTCTTTGTCCCCAGAATACGTGTGACTTGTTCTTCTGAGAACAAAATCTGAAGGCTGGCTCTTTGCAGTTTAAATGCACTACGTGATACATCACCGTCACTCCAGAATGGGTGTTTACCTACCGCTGCACAGCTCAATAAATCCCTGGTACAAGTGGGTGGTTTGTTGCTTCTTTAATTGTTTGTATTGCTATAACTCCTTTGCAGACTAACTTGGCTATATCCCTTATGCACAACATGAGTATATTTTAGCAGTGCCATCAACCTGCTTGTACTCCTTACTGCTCGGCTAAGCCAACATAAATTCCTCATGCTAAATCAAAACAAATTAAAAAAAAAAACCACCACCAACCCACATGAAACCTTGTCTTTCTGCTAAGAACAGGCCCGGCCCTAGCTGTGGTCTGCCAGGTTGGCAGCTGAGCCTGTGCTGGCCCTGGGGCTCCTGTACCCTCCTTACCCAGGGGACTTCCAGCTCTGCTTCTTTCCTCATGGGGAGAACCCTTTTGATATCGGTGGGTTGAGACAGGGTAAGAGTTGAAACAGACCCCCGCAGGCAGCCTGCTCAGGTTTTTCAATTTAATCCTCTGAGCTCAGTAATAAGACAGCTTGTTGGTCTGTCTATTCAGCTGCTATGAACTGATCACAGACAACGGTGGGGCTCTACCAGTACAGTCCAGCTGAGGCACTCAGTTCACTGTTGCTGTCTTTTCAAGTTATTTTGCTTTATGCAGAGCCTAGTGCTATAGCCCCAAGTTTCCTATTCCTGTAGTCCAGAATGAAACTTCAGAGCAGGGTGTGCTCACGAAAGGCATCACAAGCATTTCATGGCAAGGTCTCATTAGACGGAAATTGAGGTTATTCTTCTTTTGGACAATCGATGCTCAAAAGGCCACGTCCAACTACCTCATGTCACATGGCTGAAAAGAGCTGCAGTGAAGGCATTCAGCGCTGAACTTCTTTGCGAATATGACCGATGAGGAAGATGAAATGAATTTGGGCTGATTAGCTTTAAGGACGACTCAAAGTGACGCACATTCAAACATAAAAGAGTCCAGCACACGGAAAAAAGGTTTGTGGGGTTTTTTTCTTTTCCATGTCCATGGTGAAGAGGACAAGAAATAATGAGTTTGAACTGTGCAATATAAGATATGAATGAGTTATGAGGAAAGGAGTCTAACCGTTCCTCTAATGAAGCAATGGAGATAAAAGATTGCAAAATCTCAGTCACTGAAGCTCTTTAAAGATCAGGCTAAGCAAGCATTGCCCGCGATTGAGGGATATTTTGTCTATCCTACCTTAGGAAAGTGTTTACTGATGATTGTCAGGACACTGCAGGGGGGTTCCTTACTGGCCCTTAGTGCCCCCAGGGCCCTGGCAATGATTTCTGAGGTCTTTCCCAATCCTGGGATATCCATACCCTCCTATTTCTTAACCACTCTTGCATGCGTTTGTATTTGCTTCAGAAATTATTCTCTGGTGGGTCATTTCCAGTGCAGTGTATCACAGCTGGATGCTGACTTGCACCCTGCTTTTTGGACTTTTCCCCCAGAGATATTCCTATCCCTCCAGGCAACACCATAAAGGTCAGAGCCCAAAGTTGAGTTTTAGCTATAACGTTATGCAGCCCTTCACAAAATATGTGGTTAGGTACCACCAGAGGGCTGTAGTCCTACAGCAGGAGTAGGCTGTGGGTTGGAGATTCAATACCATGAAACAAGATGGGGTTTGTCCTTACTGCGATAGTAGATATGCTGTGACAAGCTGCTGCTTCTGCATAAGGGCACCAAAGTCTGCTGGGGTCGGGATCAGTCCCTCGCTGGTGGTGAATGCGCTGCTGTAAAGCTGTGTATCTGCTGCATTGCTCAGGACGCACACTCCCACTGCCGAAATCAGCTCGAATAAATATCCTAAACTAACAGCAGCCCAGGATAGATCCTTTGCTAAGCTCCCACTGCAAAATCAGGTCAGCAGATCTACTGGCACACACCTGGTGTTAGGCTGTGCTCTTCAGAGGGCTGGGCATGATATGAGGAATCAGATGAAAGAAAAGGACATCATTAATTTTCTGTAGCAATCATAAACAAAATAAAAATAGCAGTAAATTTTTGGTCTGTTTTGTAATGGCAAGTGTGTAGTAGTAACTAAGTTTCCCAATTGCAATGTTAGGCAGACAAGCTCTACCAAGTTAAGCTGAGAGACTTTTTTTTTTTCCCCCCTTCATTTTGGCTGTCAACCAGAAGAAACACCACTCTGAAAGATGCCCTTTCAGTCAAAGGATCAGAGATGAAAATGGGGTAAATTCTCAGGATTTTGTTTTTCATTTCCTACTTTCTTTTTAATCTAACCACTTCGGGTTTTTTGTTTCCCTTTCTGAATAGTGCACAAAGCAGCAAAGGACAATATATCAAAAAGCAATGAGATCTCTGGAAGGTGACAGTTGGTTTAGACCTCAGACTCCTGAGAAAAACTGGAACTGAAGAAAGCAAGAAAAAAGTTTGAGCTAATTGCAGATAACGCTCCTTTCAGCATTCAACATGCCCTGACTGGGGGCACAGGATGGCCCCTATCCCTATACCTCATCATTTAGTAATATTGCTTATTTGGAAGAACAGAGCATTTTTGAGATACTCTGACATGTCTGCAAGTTTTCATCCTGAAACTGCTGAAAACTGAAATCCCGGTTTTGCCTTTTTTATCTGTTTGTTTGTCTTTTATCTGTCTTTTTTATCTGTTTATTAAGATGATGATTCAGAAAACTTCAAGTAAACTGTGACTATTTTCTTGGTACTTCAGAACAAAAATCAACCCATTTGAACAAATCTTGTTTTTCAGAATATCTCTTAGGAACAAAATATTTCAACCCGAATTTTCCCATTTGAGCTTAAGGTTTTTCCCATTTCCTTTTTTGCAGGAAAAACATTGTAATTGATATATAATTTTGATGGGGCCAATAATATACTCACAGTGTAGAAGAGAGAAAATAAAGGTAGTTTTTTCCCTGAAGAGTTCTTAATACAGGGAAAGCAAAGATATAGCATGCTTCATAAACCATGTGGCCTTTCCTTCCACCCAGGAAAAACAGAGTAGGAAGCTCTGTTTTCTGATAGGGTGTTTGTTTGATTTCCTATGGGGGGGGGGGGGGGGGGGGGAAGAGAAAACGCAGTTGAACTGAATCTGGACTCCACTTGAGCCCTGTAGGCGATAATCTGAATTCCTGCAACAGACAGAACAAGGAAAACAGGAGCCAGAGGAGACGTGCAATCTCTGCTGGAAAGAATACCCTGAACGAATGAAGGGGCAGAACTGGGGAAGGGAGACGAGGAGAGAAGAGCCTGAAAAGGGGTCAAAGCATAAACTTTAACTGGGGGCTGGTATACGACAGCCATCTGTGTTTGCCAACCTGGCTCTTTAGGGAGTGCTGCTAATGGTGACATAGAGCTGCATGCATCTCAGCAGCGATGGTGGTGGGAGGTCGGCTTGGCAAACAGGACCAGCAGCCTCCAGCAGACGGGGGAGAGGGGAGGAGGATGGCTTGAATCCCCGCTCCTCTCCTGCCCCAGCAGCAGCTCAGGGTGAGGATCTTGTTAAGGACAGATGTTGCCTTCAGCCACCTTCACAGAGGAAGAGGAGTGGGGCCACAAGCCACACATATTCCAGCATATGCAAATCTGACAAGCTGTCTCTGGTCCTTACAGCTACCAAAGTCACCTGGTTAAACTGGCATTCAGAGCTGATGAGCCCTTCCTGCCCCCATGGACCAAAAAAAAATAAAGGAGTGAGATGGAGGCCAGACACTGGCCCCTTCCCTCCCCAGCAGCACCAGAGTGCACACAGCATCCCTTCCCTGCCCCTGATGCCAGCAGCTGTTCTTGCTTTTTCCTGCCCGGGAACCCACGGTCTGAACCTAAACAACTGGCAAATGATGATGTTTTTCCTAACAGCATCCAGGCAGCGGGGTGTTTGCTCAATTTAGGGAGCTACTGTCAGACGCGTCTTCTCAGCAATGTCTCATCATGGTGCCGGAGCCGAATACAGTCACAAAATGAAATGAAGCATTACACATGCTCAGCACAGAGAAGACTATGAATTTTAAACACATGCCATTGATTTTTCTTTCCCCCCCTTGAATATTTAGCAGAGAGCTGCTAAAATCCTGCCTTAAGTTTCTGGAAGTTAATAAAACTAGATAAGATGCTTGAATTCTCTCTAGTAGCAAATACATAATGAAAGGTACTGAGCAGGGCTGATTTCTACTGGATCACGTCGTCGGTGCATCATCACGAGAGTGAACCAGACAGCTTCTAATTCAAAAAGCAATTTTTAAAACCTGCACTGTCTTTCTGGACAATCATTCAGCCTCTCGGAGCTGCCAAAGGCAATCTAGCAACAGACTGAAACTTAAGAGAGGCAGAAGTAAACAACCCAGAGGTTTGTGTCTTGGGGAGAGGAAACTGAGAATTCACCAACTGCAACAAAACTGATCAAACTGAGAAAAGTTTAAAAACAACACCACACCAGGCACATAAGTAGTGTTTTCTTCTACTCTGTCCCTGATTTCATTTCACTGAAAATGAAAGGGGAAAATTTATAGCATGCAATACATGTAGAAGGATAAATTAAGGAATTTTGAGTAAATGAGAGCTGAACACAAAATTATTTCCCTTTCTCTTTGTATTGCTTTTCAGTCCTGCTTGCCATGAATCCCATTAAACAGAAAACATTATAAAGCACTTTGTTAATCCTCCTTCACTAGAAGTTCAGAAAACAAAAAGATAACGCCTGTGACTGGAGTAAACGACCCAAATAATATTTTTTGGAAATGAAATCTCTGCTGTTGTTGAAGCAACAATACATCTGTTCACTGCCATCGACGTTGGTTGCAATGGTACAGCAATCAGCTTGTTACTGTTGCTATGGCGTAAGACTGGCTAGGGGACACGCAGGCTACAAATACAGAAAGAAGTTAGTTGATGCATATTGGGGAAAACATCATCTATCACCGTAAATCCAAAGTTTTCCATGTTATAAAGCCATTCACAAAGTCTGTTGTTCATCTCTCTGAATGCCTACATCAGAAGTTGGCCATGGGTGCAGCATTAATCGCTGGCATTCACAGGTACTTAAGTAAGAGTGAGAGTCCTGTTTATTCCCAGCCTGTTTCTGACTGGTTCCTGCTGGGAGCAGCTTGCCACGAAGGGCTCGGGTGACTATTTCAGATTTTGGGGGAATAATAACGATCCTTGACTGGTCTCTGGGGATTTGAAGAGCAAGCTCCTGGAGACACCGAGTGTTTCTTAGGCTCTCCGACCGCTCCTTCCTGCCAATGGATTATTAGGTTTTTCTGGCAGCTGAATCACTGGGGTATAGCTTTTTAGGAACCCCCAATCATGCACACAGAGGCATGAAAAGAGAAAGACCACCCTGTGGGTTCACAGGTCCTCACAAAGAAGGCACAGCAGAAGTAGACCTGAATGCGGGATATCACCTTTATACCTCCCACCCTCAGCTGCTCTGCGCTGCTCTGCAAGGCTATCATCCCTCTTCTGCAGGGGTGACTCCTCGAACGTATCGTTGCACTCGCTTCTGAGCTCTGCAGGTACTTGCAGGCAGGATGGGAAAGAGCCAGCGTGGCCAGGAGGTACTTCATTACCCTGCCTGGTGATTGCTGCCTGCTCATCTCACAAATAAATGGCCACTTTGACATTTTGGTTTGAGTCTTAGTACAGCCTGTTATGAATCATCTATTTAAACACCTCACCGTTTCTCTGACTAAAATGCACTTTAAAGCCACTGCGCTTTGCAAACAAAGTGCTTGTTGGAAAACTTAGGAGTAGCACTTGCAATGTGAAGTGCATACCTTCATCTTTCTCTAGCTTCAGAACGGTGCTAGAAATTGCCTCTTCAAGGGCATGGTCCTAATTAGCCTTCTAAGTGACCTGCTGCTTTTCATCAGCTCTGCCCCATGCCAGTGCTGCTGTGGCCTGAGTCATTGGAGATTTCCTTGCTGGTACCTTTGGCTGTTGTCAAGCCTCCAGTCTTGATTGCACCTAAATACCAACAGCAATAAGAAGGGTAGCTGTCAGCTGGATCAAGCTTCTGAAATGAAGTCAGAATCAGGAAAAATCCTCTCAGCAGAGAGAAACACTGCGGTTTTCTTTCCTTTTTGAGATCCCCCAGACAGATGAAAAGACAAAGACTGTTTCTTTAAGAAAATAATTTAAAAAAAGGGCAGCCTTCCTTACAAGATCAGAGATGTGAACAAAGGCAGACTATTAGAATACATGTATTTCTCTAATTGGGTTTATCAAGGTGCCTGTCACGCTGTGAAAACACACTCAAATCACTGCTGCACTGTTGAGAAAAATAATTACTTGTTTCCCTGATTAGACTAAAACATGAGTTGCTCTGTGACTACTTGCTAATCATACATCTTCCAGAACATAAAAAATGCCCAATATGTTAAAACACAAACTACTTGTGTCATAACAAACCATCCAGCTTGAGGCTACAAACACAAAGAGCATCATCTGCTGCGTGTCTTTATAAAGTTAATAAGGTGCACAGAAAGGCTCACACAGACCATTACCATCCAAAAAGGCTGCTACCAACTTTTCAGCACAAAATGGATCAGATCATTATGCAAATAAATCCTAGGGTCAATTTATGGCTGTTTGCAGCTGGTGAGGGACCAGTTGCCTCTTGAATTAATGCGAGAAGCATCAGCACCGGTTTTGTGCAAGAACAAGACTGTGATCCTCAGTCCTCTGGGAGCGGTGGGGAAAGAAAGCCAAAATGTCAGGATCCTGCAGGTTGGATTAAATATATGACACAGACTGCACTGGAGGAACAGTGAAGCAATGCCAAGATCTCCGGCAAGGGGAGGCCCTGTTTCAGAAGGGCAATACTGTCCTGTCTGCCCTCGCCGCTAGCGACCCTTGAAGCAAAGCAGACAAGCTGAACTTCGAGGTGCCATCACATGAAGCAGTACTCCTAATGCCATGGCCTTTGCTTTCCAAAGCATGAAAAATGTCCCTCAGCATTCATTGCAGGATTACTCAGCAGCCTCCTGGACGGCCTCTGCCTCAATGCCAAGTATTGTTTACGGGGCAAAGTTTTGGTCTCAGGTTAGTGCTTTGAACAGCCTGACCTCTTGAAGCACATGAAATAACTGCACCTTGAACCGTGCTAGAATCAATCAGAGTCTAGTACCTGACAAAAGGAAACCAGGTATAATTTACTCCGAATTCATTGTGTCGGCATTTAGAGAAGATTTCCTAAACACTCAAGGCAAATTCTCCAACTCTGGTCATGTAGAATTACTCCGGGGTCACTGCCGGATCCCCCAAACACAGTATTATTTTGTGACCCCCTAATACAAATATAGAAAGTGGTCATTACTATGCAATTATCTGTGTGATTTAAAGGAGGTGTATTAGGGACAGAGAGATCCCCAGTCCAAGCTGGAAGAAAGGACACTAAGTACCCCATGACAAGATGCATTTCAGGATTAATTCCCATTTTCTCCACAATGCCACAAATTCCTTCTGATGCTTGGCAGGTCAAAGAATTAGGATGGATCTGCCAGGAAAATATGAATTCTCATTACTGTGGAGAGAAAATGGGGTTGAGGGAGATAATGGGGAAAAGCAGCCTTTAAATCTTTGGTGGCTCTCAGGCACATGAGACAGCTCTTCCCCTGTCGTACTCCTCAGCCATGGCCACCACTGGTTACACCTCCCTGGGGAAGGACCTGGCCCAGCAGTGCCGGCGTTTGCTTTGCAGGTGCTGGTGCTGCTCCTCTCGCTGACCCCTGGTCTCAGCTGTCACTGCTGTACCCCTGTTGTCCTTGGGAGCAGGGGAGGGGAACGCTTCATGTCACTTGCTATCTGCATTTCCCTTATCTTCCAGCGCCTGCTTCACATCCGAACAGGCTGCGCCCAAGTTACACGTTCCCAGTTGTCACAAGGTGTCTGGACCAATTTATCCTTTTGTCTTCACTTATTTTTAGCATATTCTCCTCCACCTCATCCATGTGCTCTTTGCTCTAAGATGACACAACTTCTCTTTTGACCCTATCTTTTGCTGTCTGAAACTCAACCTCCTTCTAGTTCAGGGCTGGACTTGCTGGTTTTGTTTACAACCTTCCACATATATTTTTGCTGCATTTCCTTTGATCAGCCTTGCTATTGCCACATCCACTGCAATCCACTTCATAACTTGCCAAGTCTGACCCACAAACTATAACCCAATTTTCTGAATTCTGCTCCTTTTTTTCCTCTCAGTATTACTATCGGTTTTGCATGTACAAGCCATTTTATGTAAAAAATTACTTCTTGCTGTAAAATAATGTATATAAAAGTATGGCTACTATCTTCAGAAAGGACACAATTTATTAGCATTGGTGGTGTTTTACTGTAAATCTCACAAATCATTAGGAATCAGGTGCTCACGTACAATTTTCCTTCCAGCATCTCATGTAATTTATTTAATGGCTTCACTTAAAGTTCCAAAACTAACAGGGACCAGATTGAACTGAACTGCTCCATTTCATGCTCTTAGCCCTTTTATCCCTGCAAAGCTTTTTTTCCCCTACTCTATCTAGAAACTAGAAGAATGTGAAGACTTAAACCCAATTTTCCATAACGTGCATATAAATCACGGAACAGATACTAGTGGGAATTTCATTGGCATTTTCTGTGACCCATCTCCCATGTTCCTGGCACTATTAAGAGGTTTTGCAAAACCAAAAAACTGGAATAAAAATTTTCCCTTAACTTTGCACCTAGATGAGCTTGTAACACTGATTAAAGATTAGCAGCTGAAATGTTCTTCCATCATGTTTCACTTACGTAAAGGTCTTGCAGTTCTGAGAGTAGATTTCAGATTTCTGAGTGATAAAATGAAAGACTGAACCAAAGCCTATAAGAAAACAAAGTCCCAGTATACACCATAGCCAGTTACTCCCTCGCAGGACACTGTTTTCCAGTATAGTATGTTTGTTTAGAAAAAGCAGCATATGTCCAATCAACTCAGAGACCGCTTATTTCCCAGCCACTTCATGATCTTGAAGCATCCCCTACAGTATCAAAGCATTGAGTCATTAAGTAATGAACTCTGATTTTGATATACAATTGACAGTTCATACTTTTTTCCCTTAAATTGCTTCTCTTTAGTTCAGTATCCAGCGCTTCAAGCAAAATTATGCCAGGGTGGAGGCTGTGCATTCACCAAAAGGAGTGAACTTCAAAAGAAGTGGGGTTTTTTATGTTGCTTCCTGCATTCATTTAACGTTGGTCTTCGCTGTGGACATCTCCTGTTTTAATAAAGTGTATTTATCTCCTCCCTCTGAAAGGTTTGTGCAGGGCTGGAGCATCACAATTATTCTAAATGGCATCTTGAAGCGTGGTTATAACAAACTCCCCTGTACGTGTCTTTTTATTTTAAATGGCTTACAAATGTTAAAAACCTGACATAACAAAATAGCAAAAGAAATTACTCTAAATTATTACTGCAATTGTGCACAAAAAGCTAGTTGCCCACAGCTACGCTTAACTCTCAATTTACGTCCAGCTCGCTGCAAGGCAATGTCAGATAATGTAAATTAATCTCCAGGATGGCAAATGTGTGCCTGAACGTACACAGAGATTTCATACACGCTGTCCCAGTTTGCTCTCTCGGGTCTGGCAGAATACAATAATATTTTACCCTGTAAGGGGTACAATAAAGAAATGGATCAGGGATCATGTTTTGGCAGTAAGAGCTTAGCCGCTGGTACCCCCAAGTTCCTGGAAAAATCATCTGTGTCAACACTGCACAAAGCTGTGCTCCCGCTTGATGCTTTGGGTCATTGCAGTGTGGGCAACAGCCTCCCGGCTTACCCTGCTCAGGCCAGCTCTTCAGCAGGAAAAAGAGGCAGCTTACAGTCCTGCTTTTTGTTTAAATAGTGCATAAATACACTCTGCAGATCACTTTATTAGCCACAGGGCTGTTTTCTGTTAGAATTGCCTAAGGCCAAAGCCAAAGCGCAGTGTTAACACGGAGCAGTTTCGCCCACACAAGCAGCAATTCCAGCACAGGGTCCTTAAGACCAAAAATTGAGAAAAGAAAGAAAAAAAAAAAAAAACCCACATATATATGCAAAACCTACCACTGCCTTTACCAGGAGCAAGGTTTCCTGTTCTCCACACCAAAAAGCAAGGTAATCCCAAGATGTGCCAAGGTTTAGCTGGTGGTTTTCTGTAAAGATAAAGGGAAATATTCTCCTTGTGCATGTAAAATAATATTTACACATCAATATGAGAAATCTTTCATATCTTGCAGCTGTTTTCCTACACTCTGTGCAAGAGCTGGTGCCTTGTTAGCCTGCAGCCTAAAATGGCCCATAAGTGCCATGAGATGTCATTTTTAATGTTTTTCCAGTTCAAAGTATCCAAAGTACCCTGTATACATCTCGTGGCTGTATTGAAAGCCACCCCCAGTGATACTTTACAGACCAAGACCAAGCTGTGTTTTGCACACACTGGGGTTCAAAGCACGGTGATACAGCGTTGGAGGGCTGTGTAGGGAAGAGCTAAATCTGGGGCAGTCGCGTCCCGCTGCCACTTGGGAGTGACCTGTCCCTCCAACCACCCCCTGTCCTTGTGAAAAGCAAAACTGTTCAGCATTCAATCCGCTACAGCAATTGCTGGGTTTCGCTATTCCCTTCGCCTTGCCCTTTCCAGCATGCACAAAACAGCGCCACGTTTCAGGTAATCGCAACCCTTCTCTGTTCCCCTACTGCGGAGGCCACAGCCTGACACAGCTGAAATGAGCAGCATGCCCACACCGGCAGATCCTATTTCCCTTTCTCTTGATTTATTAGCTGCTTCTGAGGCAGAGCTCAATCAAATCAGAGTGGGCCAGAGTCACTCTGGCTGTAAATACATAGTAATTCCTACACATATATGATGTTACTGATGGCACAAGCATCTCCAAGGCATCTTTGATCAGACATAACCTTTTATGGCTAGCGTTACTCATGGTGACATACTCATATTCAAGCGTATACAGGTCAGGGGAATTTCCTTAAAAATTTTTGCATAGTCCCACAGTTCCCCCTTGAGTATCCCATAATGCTCCTATTAATCTTCTTTCCCTCTTATCAGTTACAAAGTCCAGGTTGAAGCTCTTTGAGGCTATGCCTGTAGTTTTAGTGGCCCGTCAACTAGTGGCTGAAGAGTTTTAGTCTTGGATACTGTGTCCTTTATCACTAGTCTGTGCAGTTTATGTCGTTGTGCTTGTTTATTGCTTTCCCTGTTGCTTATTATTCCCTTTAAACTTATCTCATTCCTGCCTGAGATAGCCTAAATGAAGCAGGTGCACTCACATCTTTCCACGTACCCTTGCAAAAGGGAGGGAAAAAGCATCTCAGAATGGCTAGGAGGAAAAGCAGCTCTTCAAAGGTCAGAGGGATTTGCAGTGCTAAATATGCATCCCAAGAAGATCTGTTCTGCTTTTCAGTCCCTATCAGTTGCAGGACAACGAGCATTTGAGTCCACCTGATCCTAGCTGGTAAATAGCCCTGGAAGCTATTGGATTTCATTTGCTTTTAATCAATTTTTAGGCTGCCACTGCGTTGCCCTCAAGGCTTTAGGCACAAGTTACTTAAGTTTATTTTTCTGTTCCCCCCTGCTGCGTTGAGAAAATACTTCTTGTTGCTTTCTGTTAAAAGAAAACTATACCTGTCTTTAAGCCTTCCTTCTTTTGGCAGCATCTCTCTGATATCACAAGTCTCTCTCTATTGACATCTCTATTTGGCATCAGAGAACTATCTCTGTTCTTCAGGTAAGATCATTTTGGTGCTTTGCTGCACCAAGTGAAATGAAGGTAAGGATTTTTTTTTTGGAGCTGTGTTTTCCAAGCCTGCTCACACCCTCACACTCTGGGAAAGGAGGAAAGAAAAACAAAAGGTGCGACGGAGGATAGATCTGAAGCTTGCCTTCCAGAGCACATGTAAAGCCCTCCTCAGGTAGCTCTTCTACAAAAGAAACTGCTTCACAGCCTTTCCCCAAAACATTCATGTGTTTCTTCCTTACCGATTACTTTAATTAACATAATGATGCCTCTCCTTCCTAAGCACAAACCTCAAATCACAACAAATTACATCAGTTGAAAACAAGTAATAACTCAGCCAACAATAAACAGCCTTTAGCCCCATAAATTAGGAACTGCAAGCCAATAAACACCGCGCTTCGTCCTTCCTTTTCTCCTGTAGATATCACTGGGGACCTCATATGATGATTTCTTTCAGAAGTCAGAAGATTTTCCCCCTCCTTTTTCATCTAAAGAAAAAGGACACTGATTGCATTGGACTACTAACTTTGTGCAGTAAAGTTAGACCTGTGTCAGTGGTTCAGTAGGCCGTACAGGTCACCTTTTAGGGGTAAAAATCAACGGTTTTACTTATATAATCTATTCTTTCAGAAGAAAGCTCTTTACTACATGGTCTAAGGTTTGGCAAAGACATAGCTTGGTCCTCTTAGACTAGTATAATTTGGATCCCCGCTGCTGTCAATGAACAGACATCAGAGGGTTTCATTTTTCCTCCCATGTCTGTTGGCTGAAAAGGTTGAACACATTGCAATTAGAAAAGCCACTGCAAGCAAACTCTGGTGAAGCAGAGAAGTGTTGCCATGACTCCGTGCTTCGTTAACAAGGCCAATATATGTAGGTTTCTCAGAAATGTCATTTGTCCCTGCTATTTTCACACCTATCTTGATTCATTCCAAGTACACGTTCCATTATCAACTGAGCCTTTATTCCTGTTTCCTTAACTTCCAATTGGTATCATCTAAAAATGCAGATGACTGCAGAATTGACTTTCTCCTGTGATGATGTATCCTGTTATTGTTGCTTTTTTTTCTTAATTTATTTTTAATATAACTATTTACTTAGAAATGTCATTTCATCAAACATGCTCCCTGGTTAATTAGGTTTGCTGAGTGTTTCTTAGCTTCACTGTTGAGCCCTCCATTTCCCGTTAATGATGACTCCACTGGATTGTTCTGCAGCGATGAATCTCCTCAAAGTTCTCATTCTGAATATGCATTTTGTATATACTTTTCTACGCCTATTTAGGACAAAATTCAGAATACTCTTGAGAAGTTATAGAACGGACTGAAAAAAAGAAGGGCAAATACAGATCCTACATTTAGTTTGTAATAATCATCTACCCAAGTGTGAGATGAGGAGCAATTAGGTGGCTGACAGTTCTGCAGAAAAGGATTGATGATAATAACAGGGAGTCAGCAATATCCTCCAGTTTGTAAGAAAGATAAACATCAGATGGGGACATGATGCATGAGCGTTAGATGTTCAGAGCAGCGAGGGGGAACCAATAACAATTTCCATATGTGAAAAGGATTTCTGTATAGAAAAGGAGTACGGTGACCTCTGTGCCCTCTCTAGGGAAGATACCCATAACATGGGCAGGACATCCAAGCATTCACATGAAATGCAAGAAGCTTACTGCCTGGCTTGACATGCATCTCATGTAATGGATGTCTGCATTTTGATGAATGAACATCTGCATGGCTGTGTCATTACACTAGGACGTACTCCACACAACTCATGTTTGGTCTTTGGTTCCTTTGTTTCCCAAATAGTAGACAGAATTAGCAGAATATTCTGCTTTCTTTTGATGCAGAAAGTGGAACTTGAAATGCAGTAATCAGTTCCTTAACTGTTAATCTTTTCAGTCAAGTAAAGATTGAGAGAGGAATTCGGAACAAATTCTTTGAAAAACACCAAGTATCTGGATGATAATAAAAAGAGAAACAAATAACGTCAAGCTTCTAGAAGGGTTAAATGCCAGAAGTTGGCAGAAGATAGTTAATAACTAAACCTCCAAAAGGAAAAATGATTAAGAGTAGTTTAAATTACTCAGTATATATATTAAAAAAAAAACAGAAATCAAAAAGAAATCATCTTCCTCCTGACAATGAATATAGCAGCTAAGAATGATGAACTGCTGGGGGAAAACACATACAAGAATTCCTCCAGGAAATAACTTCATCTTCAAGACACTTTCAAAGAGATGCAGCAATGACGAAAAAGCAAGTAGGAAGGTACTGAAAAGCCATAAGTAATTTGACATTTGATATGTAGTGAAGAAAATACCAACTGGATATAAAGAGGATGTTCCTATCTAGAACAGACCCGGATCTGGTGGCCTGATCTGGGTTTTGGCATCCGCCTCCCTCCCCTCCTTCCTCCCAGGCCTTTGGCTTAGGTCAGTTTTTCCTCAGCCCTCTCAAAGTAATTATTCCTCTTCCCAGAATGTCCTCCAGCCTGTCAGTATTTTCCTGGTAATTAAATAGCGAGAAACTGTTGTGTTGTTGCAGGGTGGCTGCTGTGCAGAGAGAGACTCATGACAATTTGTGATCCATGCACAAAGCCACTGCTGAAACAGTTCTCTGTTCCCTCCCGCTCTTTCGTCTGCTGCAAGGCATTTTTGTGTATTTGATTTACATGCTTTTATATTTATGAAAGAGAAACAGATTTACTTCTTTCAGTGTCCCCAGCTCCCTCTTGCCCAATAATAAAATCTGTAAATGAGCACCTACTGTTTTCTGGAAGTTCCCAGCTCATACTCCTTTCCTCTGTTTCCACCTGCCTCCTCCCCAGGGTGAGATTTTCCACTCTCTTCCAGGCTGAAGCATCTTATCTTCTGCCAGTCTTCATCTCCTTTTGAAATAACTTTTCTATTTGCAGTGGTAGGTGCACTGTAGGATCCCCGGGCAGTTTCACCACACTCCGTATTTTCTCATCCTGTTTGCTAGGAAAGGTGTTAAAAAGGACAAGAGCTATTACCATTTTCCACAGCATCTCTCTAGAGATGTTTTAGCTCAGCTCAGGTCTGACATTTGTCATCCTTTCCTGAGTCTTTCAGCCATTCTCTAATACATCTGAAAAAGCTCGTGTCAGCCAATGTGAATATTTCATGAGCTACTGCATAAAATACTCAAATTCAGTTATAAGTAGCTCAGGTACAAACGCTTCCTATCAAAGGTGCTTGACATTTCATATAAAAGGACCTTGCTTTTACCTGGCGTACAACTTTACCAAAAGTTTAAACTTTTTGAGGTTACTTACTTTGAGGCTTCTTACTTCACCTTTCCTTCTGAGTTTAGTTACATCTCTTCTTTTTGTCTGTAAGTTTATTTCTTACACCTGCAAGATCTGTTGACACTGATCATTAAAGTTGCAGTTCATTAAGAAGCCTGAATAACTGAGATGCGATTCACTTGGAATTGCATGTATTCCATAATGCCATTTCATAAGTAGTTGCTTTCACTACCACTAATCATCTTTCTACAAAACCAATGAGATCCTACAGTGCCTGGGCTAGAACAACAGAATTGTTAACTGAAGTCCAGTATTAAGATGTGAAGCACTGGTAACTGCATCATACTGAAAAACATGAACTGGCCTCTGGTACCTTAACATACGTCTCTGAAGGGCTGCAAGCAACAAATTTATTTCACTGTCCAAATTGAGGGAACAACGCCAAGGAGATACTAGGGAATACTTGATATGACTACGAATTTAGAAATAAATGTGCAGTTTCACGTCTTGTCGTTGAGGTGCAGAAAACCAAGGCTTTTGTTTCAAAACTTTGAGCGTTGATATGAATAATTCCATTCCTCATCATGCACCAGAGGAGACACAACCACCAGAGACACCAAAAGAATAACTATTTCAATCTCTGCCTTGCATAACAAATTGCCCTGGGTCACAGCCGAGTGCTCTGCACCTCCAATTTGATTAACAATGTCACAAGCCAGGTACCCAAGAGCCATTCATAATTGCATTACAATTCATTATAGCTTTAATTCTATACACAGAGGAAAAGCTAAGTTAGATGGATACCTTCCCAGACAGCCTCAGTAATAACCCGTTCTTTTTCATCAATAGATCTTGAAGTGCTCAAGGACTCCAGGAGCTTTCAACTCAGCTGTCTCAACACAAAGTTGAGGCTTTCCAACAAGAGAAGGCCTGTAAACTTCACAGGCTTTCCATTTTGTGTAAGACAAAAAAAGAGGATTTAAAAAGTTCAGTAAAAATATTGGCTTCAAACAACTTAGAAAATTTTTGCTCAAATTTTTAGTTCAGAGTTCCACACTGCAAATTTCACCCCATATTCTTATAAACTTCAACCAAACTTTAAGTAAATCCAATTAGAGTATTATAGTGGGAAATAACTAGCAACTTTAACAACAGGGATGTTACCAGTCAAAATGTAGTAAGCAATAAATTATCCATGTCTGGTTTTCCTTCTAGCACCTTCCCTTTTCCATTAAGATATCCACCATGTTTGAGTTTTCTGTCTGGAATACATAAAAGACCAATAAATGACCAAAAGCTGACAAACCAGTCACTGGCTCTTCTTTCTCTTCTGCCAAAGTGTTGCTGGGATCTTTGACACCAACCTCTCTCAAAAAGTCTCTCTCAAAAACAGTCTATCAAAAACTGACAACAGTTCGTTCATTCTTCTTAATAACTTCTCTGGACACGTCTACTATGGCATCTCTGCCTGCCAACCTTATGGTTTATCTCTCTCTCTCCACTATAGGAGCCAGAGTCAGAGCACTGAAGCTGAAAGCTTCTTGTAAGAAGCAGATAACGAAGAGAAGTAGCTAAAGTCCCTCAGAGCAGCCTTCTTGAATGACACGTGGCAGAGCAGCACGGGAAGCCCTTATATTAAAACCCATTTCTATGCAGGTATCCGTATGCCTTAGCACACCATCCCTATCTCCAGCTCTTACAGCAATCCTGTGTTTTCAGGATCAGCCTGCAAGTTCTGCCAGTCAGGTAGTGTTTAGCAAACTGCTGCCAACACTTAGATTTGTAAATGCAGGGCTAGACCAAAAAAATATTTCCAAGGCATTGAACTTGAACACTGAACTCCTAATAACTACAACAGCACCAGCTGGAGCTGTCAGGCACTCAACATTTCCAAAAATCTGGGTTGCTAATTACTGATCCAGAAGCCTAACAGCAGATGTCCATCCACTGCTGAACATCCAGGCTGCTGCTCTCTTACGTATTTCCGTATCACCAAATCTCTGCCTGTGCTCAGCTAAAACACCACTCTCACAACATATGGTTACTAAGCCCATTTCTGATGTCCAAAATTGTTTATGCATTGAATTCAGAGGGCCTTTGAGATTCCCCCCCCCCCTTTTGTTTCATCAATTATTTGATGGGGGACAAGAGTTGTGGGAAGCATTTGCTTTCACTCCTCCCTATCTCCCTTTGTAAAGTCTCTCTCTAATGCCTGCTTCACATTTATCATGGTAATATTAACAGTCACAAGCCTTCAGTTTTGGATAAATAGCCAGGGGTAGGTTTGTTTATTTGTAGTTAGGTGTTTCTCAAGGACAGGGGTGGGAACTACAGGCCAGTGCTGTTGCAACAGGAACTACAAATACTAATGGTTTCCAAAGCTCAGTATTTTAAATTACTTTGTGTACAGCCTGTTTCTTCTACTGTCAAGAAATCAGCAGGAAGCCTTGCAGCAATTTGCTCTTTAGAGAGAGTGTGGTGTAGAGAATTACTAATGCTCAAAAGTCACCCATTGCACAGACACGCACATACATAGTAAGAAGCAATATTTGGGCAAACGTGTGGTGAGTGACCCCATGCTGAAGCAAAGCTTGAGTGCAGCTGCTCAAAGGCAAGCCTACGTAAGAGTCTCTAGGTCCAACGGGTTGGGCTCCTGCTCATCGTGCCTTCCTGGAGGAAACCTGCAGGTCTGAAATAACACATTTCCACTGTTGGATATGGGCCTGCTTTAAGTCTTGTGTCTGCCAGAGAAGTTCATTAACACGTGCCATTGCTCTGACTCTCACCCAGTTAATACTCTGCATTGCTCGCTGACGCACAAAAGCCAACACTGTGTGGCAGACAAAGTTTTACATACAGCCTAACGCACCTCGTCCTTGGTATTTTTCTCCAAGGTATGCAACAAAGCTTTCCCCCAGCGGTGGCACTGGCAAGCAAAAATATTCCTTAATGAGGCGTTTCTAGGTTTGTGCTGGACCAGTGCAGCCTTATTCATGTTTCATGACGTCTTCACTTGATGCTGTCTGACTAGATCTGTGTTCTTTGGCTTAATGCTTCTGGACACGAGCCCCATCATTGGTACAGCAAAGCAGAGCAGCTAGCAGAGGCAATTCTCCAGTTGCATGGCTGGCTGGCACCAGCAAAGGGCCTGGCTCTTCACTTAGCAGATGTCACTTTGTATTAGTCAATTGACAGAGATCATGATTTTTTATTTCCCTGACAGCACTGCTCCTATTACAGTTTGTGTGGCCTCTGCAGAGACGTCTGCCCTTGTTTGCATTCGTGTCTGCATGAAGCATTTGTAAGCACAGAGTCGCATTTAGTTCTGCTTTTTGCTAAACCCAG
Organism: Theristicus caerulescens; assembly: GCA_020745775.1. NCBI lineage: Eukaryota > Metazoa > Chordata > Aves > Pelecaniformes > Threskiornithidae > Theristicus > Theristicus caerulescens. The sequence continues at coordinate 118,955,012 of CM036561.1, read as the reverse complement.
TTTTCACATCATTCATTAATGTTGCTACAGCACCATCTTGAACCATTCAGACAACTCTCGAATGCTGCCCACTACACAAAGCATGGCTGCAAGGTCATTTGTTTCCTCAAGTAAAGATAAAGAAAAAAAAATAATTCCTTTGACTATGCCTTCCATATGTGGGTTTTTTTTGACAAGTTGGGTTTTTTTTGAGATTTGTTTGTTTTTAAATTCTGCACCAGGGTCCATAATTGAGTGCCTCAGAGGGAAGGCCACCTTCCTCCCCCCGCCTTTCCTTGCTCAGATGCTATCTTTATTTTGTGGGTTTGTCTGCTGCTCCTGCCAGGACAGCAGGCACGCACAGCCCATGCTCCACTGCCACAGGGGAAAGGCACATCTCCACGGGTAAATTTTCAGTTTCTCTAAAAAAATTTAGAGGATGTTTCTCATATTAGCCTCCATACCTCTTTTTTATTGACATGAGCAGACTACTTCATTTGAGTCTTCATATTGACATGAAAATGCAGCTCGGAAAACACTAAAGCTGTCTTAAACCACAGCGCCAAGAAGTAAACTAGAAAGTCATTGTTGCACCAATAGCTTCATCTTTAAATCAGCTCTGGGAGGGGGCGAGAGAAGAGAGAGCAGTGAGAGTACGTGGTAATTAGATTCTCCTTCTCATCAGAATTGCATTACCAATAAATCAGCTTAAGACAACTGACTGCTTTTCAGTTTCCTTGAATTTAGCCATTGCCTGAGAATCTTGTAACAACAGAGCTGCAGCATGATTAACCCATAGTTAATAACTACAGTATTTCCACCCCACTCTGCATGTGCTCAGCCCAGTATGGTCAACCATAGTCCTCTCATGTGCAGATCAGACCCCTGCCAGACACAGAGGAGAAGAGGAACAGAGTTACAGGTCTGAACAAGGTAGGTTAGTCCATAATTACAGACATTGATCAAGGAAAAGCTCAGGAGGCTATGTGTTAAGGAATAATTGGCACACACGAGTCCAATGAACAAACTCAACTTTTCCTCAGCATGTTGCCTTGCTCCTTGTTCTTTGTTCCTCATGCCCTGTCTTTTCAGGGTTGTTGAAAAGCTGTGAGTTTTAGTTTTGTAAATGCCTCTTATCAATTCCTTTCTCCAAGCACTGCAGATCAGCACTTTCAGATCCCCAGTCTCTGAACCTTTCAGCTCTGGCAGACTATACATACATTTTATTTATTTATTTTGGAAGAAGAGAGTATGTTTGGTTCAGATATAATTATATGCTGCACATTTACCCATAAAAGTGATTTGCAAATTACTTGAGCTTCACCTTAACTGTGAGTTGGGACCAGCGTCTCTGTGTTGCAGATGGGTACACGGAGACAGCATAGAGAGAAATCTGCTCTGCCACCCACACAAAAAACACAGCACACCAACACCTCACCCCCCTTACACACCATACACACAAAAGGACCTCTGGAAACTACAGAGTCTGTCCAATTTCCCTTAATTAAAGTTCGTGCAGATTCCTTCAATGAAATTAGACTAATCAGGGCTTATCAGTGAACCAGTACTAAAAGCCTGTGCTGTCGAAGCTGAGCTGTTTTTGTTGCACCACTCACTGGATCACAAGGCAGTTACGTGGATAATAACGCACCACGTGCATTACCATGGGACTCCAGATATGTCACCAAGATAACAGCTCACAATCCACAAGCAATTAATTTATGCAGTTCTCTTTGATGCACCTTATTAAACACTTACAAGGCAGTCAGATGAGTTATCAGAAAAAAATAACCCCCCCTCTTCCCCTGCTGCTAGGCTTAAGCCCAATGCTTTGCAAAGCTTTACTGCTATCACAGGTGAGTTACTACCAGGCAGAAGATTGCCTTTGTGCTGAAATGCAGTAACCTTGAAGAGAAGAAAAAGAAGTTCTGCCCCCAGAACAAAAAGAAAAGTGACTCACGCCATTAGCTTGGCTGAGGTCCATCCAGGAGACAGGGCTGGAGCAGCAGCTGCACAGCTCAGCTCAGCGAAGGTTCTAAGTGCCTGGGGCTGAGCTTAAATAGAGCCTGCAGATGTGGCTGAGCCTCAGGTGAGGCTGCTCAGGGTAACAAAGCTGTCAGCGAGCTGCTTCTCCAGGAAGCCTGTGAGGCAGCTGGTAGAGGCACGGACTAGGTGGTAAAGGGCTGTGAGCTGAGCCTGGCATTAGGGAGAAGCAGGCTGTGCTCCAGTGGTGAGAGGCTGGTAGGGGTTTTTTGCGGGTTTGCCTTAAAGCTGAGTCTAGGAAGCAGGTCTATGACCTTTATTTGTATTTGGCCAGGCTAACTCAGAAAAATACCTCTCCAGAGCTCTAGGTGGCATCAGTGACTGCTGGGACCCAGGCAATCTCTGGACTCATACCAGGCCTCTGCTTAAGCTACTTGCTACCACCCAGAGTCCTCTAGATACTGAGAAGCAAAACTGCTTTATTTTGTAAGAAAACAGGATTCCTCTTTAGCTTACAAAAGACTGCAACTCTTACAGGATATTTCCCACAACAGGGTGGGTGTGTCAAGCCAGTATGCTTCTTTTTGCAGTGGGTGTTTTATATAAACCTGTCTTTAAATGTCCCTTGCTGTGAGGGTGGGAGAAGTAGAGGGAAGGGAAAACTCACCTGTTTTAATGCCATGTTTTATATAAATAAGTGGAGAAACAATTGACAAACAGCCAATATCGTTTAGAATAAGGAGAATGGCAGCAGCACAAAAGTAGCATTTTGTGCCTGGCAGATCCCTTGACCACAGAAGCCTTGGCTTTTATCTACCTAACTCAAACAGCTTGTTCTGAATGCTACCATATTTGACCCCTCTCTGTATACCCTGTTCCTGACACCCTGAAGATCACGCATGGTGTTTGTGACTTTTCCTGGAGCACCGTGCGCTTAAGCACTTGAGAAGCGACATGCTGTGCACACCATGAGAGACAGCGAGCCTTAGAGAGGAACTGACCCTAGCCTGCAGGCAAAATAACTCAAGCTGCCTTTTTGCATGGCAATTTCTCATAACTGCTTTAAGAGAACAAATGTAAAAGGAAAAGACAGCCATGAGGGCCATCTTCTGCCCGGGTTAGCAGCTCCTGCTCTACCACTGAACTGGCTGGAGTGGGGAAGCAGTGCCCAGCCGTGTTCATTTCTGGCATGCGTGCCATCAGATTACAAAAACCACTTTAATACCATGATGGATTAAAAAAAAATATGTATCTTCTGCCTTATAAAGTTTACATTAACAAAAATAGTAAATAAGCCATCTTCTGCTATGCATTTGTACAATGATTGGCACGTTCAAGCTGTAAGCTCAGCAGAGGTGAACAAGGTGAACAAGTAAGTGAACAAGGAACACTGACCTCAGGGAAATCAGTGTCTCCTGTTAGTGCTGAAGGGGAGAAAATTATTCATATTCTCCATGCACTCTCAGGTGGGTGACTTTGCACCGTGACAAGTGTTTCCCTCACTAGTGGGTCAGGGATAAAACCGCAACTGATAAATTTTTGTAAGGGAAGTGGCAGGGGACCTTGCAGAAGCAAACATGGTAACTTACAATGAGACTATGTCAAATTACAGGATTTTTCCATTGAAATGACTGTCATTTGCAGTTTTATAAGTGCTGTGATAAGGCTGGCAATGGAGAGATGTGGGCAGGAGGTTTTGGAGCCAAGGGGACCCCCACAAACATCCTCCCTGTAATTGAGGCTGCTGAAAGAGGATGCAGCAGGCACTGATCCTGCAGCTAAGCCAAACCAGCTCCTACAGTCCCCATTACTCAAATCCCAGCTGTTTCCTTCCATCCTCTCCTCTGGGCTTGGCTCCAGTATGGTTTTGTTCTGTTCGCCCCCAGCAGGAAACCCAGCCCAGGGTCCCCTTCCCTTCCTACCTGCAGTCAGAAGCAGTCGGGCAAGGCTAACCAGTGCTGCCCTGGGTACCTCTGCGGTGGTCCTCAGCTCAGCCCCGAGCCCCCTTCAGATGGGATGGTCTGTCTCCAACATGATCCATCTTCACAGCAGGCCTGATTTATCAGCATACCAGACTTCACGGTGTCTATAGAGCCTAGTTTTGGTTTGAGTTGAGGCTGGTGCCAGTAGCTTGGAGGAAATGCAAAAACACCTTTAGGTTATTTCAGCTACCCCTTCCTTTCCTTATCTCCTCATCCCTGTCTCATATCTCCTCCCCGCCCCCCCCCCCCCCCCATTTGGAGTACCTGGCCTTAAGCTGTGCATAGCAAAAACTGTAAGATAGAGACTCTCCATTAAAACATCACCCTTGACTTCTCTAGGGACCCTTACCCACTCCCATCAGTTCTGGGCTGAGTAATTAAGGATTGCACCATTAGTCTTTACTGCTTAATGAATACTGAAATACTGGCTGGAAATGAAAAGGCATGTTTTTTCTGTGACACAAACAAAACAGAAATATTTTCCACTGTGAATAGTCCTCTAAATGTTCAGTGTGACCCTGGGAGAACCTCAGCTATGTCCCAATCTTTGAACTAAACTGAGAAGTGGGAATCCTGTGGCTGATAAAAGTTGGGCCATTATTTTAAAGATAAGAATGTTTAATGTACAATAACAAATCACATAATGAATGTCCAAATGAACAATGGACAATGCTATATTCTCAGAAGTACAGAAATTAGTGGTCACTGTCTCCAGAATCAGCCCAGGCAATTACACCGGCACATTCTTACGGAGTATGTTGTATTAAAAAAAAAAATCCAAAACTTAAAAATGCTAAGAAACACATAGTGTTTTCTGGTCACTGCTTTGAACTCAATTCAGTTTCACTTCATCAATGCTACCTCAAAAGGAGTGTGGAGTTTACATTTGTATTTAACTCTGAGTACATCCAAACTAGCTTACCTTTTCAGAAAGCAGGGATGGGAAAAGAAGAGCAAGAATGCATGGATAAAGGATTTTTAATTTCCATGGAAAAAAAAAAAGTAACAAAATCTAGTATGAAGGGGGTGTTATGCCCTCTATGCAGTAGATTTCATCACACTTAGGAGATAGATAGAGAGGGGATACTTCACCTCCATCTCCTCTTATGGACCCAGGTATTTCATGCCTTTGCAGTGCTCAAAGATGCAAATGCCTTCTGTAACCGAAACACAGACAGGCGGGTGGGAGGAACATTTTGGTGGACAAATATTTCTTGGGCAACACCTTCTGCTGACAAAGAGCAGAACTGCCAGCAGGCAAAACAGCAGGCAGGAGCATGAAGCAGCCATGGTGACCCTTCCTGCACCCACCCAGGCATTTGTTGCATCCACGGCTTTAAACACAGGAACCAGTTCTGTGGAGCTTTGCTCCAGCACCACTTCCTCCCGGCAGTGAAAGCAGAATACGAATGGCACGTTAAAGCTGGTGATCAGTGATTTTGCTGATTAATAGTGAAAAACAACATCTGTTAAATGTTGTTGCTCTACAATTACAAAAGAGTAAATAACAGTGCTTCTGCGGAGATAACTAAAGGTGAATTAATGCTCAATATTATATCCGAACCACTTTCTGCCATGAGATCTAAGACTGGCATATAGCCACGGTGCTTAAGAGTCTGATTCTCCCTTCGAGGACGTAAACCCATCCTGAAAATAATGGGATTTCCCAAGCATAAAAGTAAGGCAGCAGTGAGGTGAGGCTTGAAGAGAAAACACCTAGTTGGTTTTGGGTTTTTTTGATCCTTCTTTCTACCAAGCAGAGAGCAAAAGTTGATGTAGGGTAACGCCAGCTAAGAGAAAATTGTCTTGCAGAAAAGAACAGTGAGTTGGCGAGGGCTGCACACAGCTGAGGTCTGCCTGGGGGGGCTGTAGCCCCTACCACAGGAGCTGGATCCTGAGCCCAGAAGTGGGACCATAGCCCGGAGCTCTTCTCATTAAACCACACCCAGGGTGACACTGTATTCAAACTCTAAGAAATGTGCCACTTCTTGAACACTGTGCTATCTTGATTTATAGTGTTGTTAGCAAACACTTTGAATACAGCCTAAAATTACTCAGATGAAAAATGGCCTTGTCTGGTTCAAATACAGGCAACTGATAATCAAAGGCATTTTCAGGGCCGTGGAAATGACTTCTGTGGAAAAGATTGCTTAAGAAAAAGCTGATAACTGGGATGCCCGAGATCACGATCTTCCTTTCGGCTTGCTGTGTGACTGCAGATGCAGCAGTCACGGCGATGGTCTGACCACACAACATTCCCATTACTGAAACTTGCCATGGTTTCAGCACAGCAGCGTTTTGCCCAGCAGCGTTCATGTTTTACCTGTTCACAAGCACGAGTCAACGACTGGAAGTTTTGCAAAATATTTTGAGAGATTAGGAATAAGGCTGCATTCTTCTTTTATCAAACTTGAAGGGAAAGCAACTTCGTAATTTTAACAGGTAGGATCAGTAAGTTTGATTCTATTGATCAACTTATTATTTGTAATGCCACGTAAGACTAAATTAAACCTGGGTAGTCTCAGCAACATTTTAGAAGATCCCAAAAGAAATGCTGGTTTAGAAAGCAAAATTCTAGTAGTCAAAATCCATGTTTTATCTGTTTTACCAAAGGCTAAAACAATCTCCTATATATGTTTCATAAGAATATTTCTTTTGCTTTTAGTCCAGGTCTAAGGAGACTCTTTTCCTAATAAACTCATGTTAGAGCTCCAATGTGAATTTCTCATAACTGCATCCTGAAGGATATATTTTGTGAAAATGAAAAATGAACATACTATTCACCTATCAATACTGCAGCACATTCATCAATGCAAAAGAGCAGCTTGCTTCCCCACTTCCAACATTTTGAGAGACAGGTTGCCCTGTCAGGACCACGCTGGGACTTTATCTGTAATAAAGAGGTTTCAACTGCTGGGCAGACAAAATGCCTCCCTGACAGCCAGCTATTAATTACCATCGTCTGAGTCTAATTCACTCCTCCTCCTCCCTTCCATGTAGAGTAGCTGTCTGCTATTTTGCTGCTTGCGGCAGTATTAATTGAACTGGCTTCCCATTAAAGCTGCTGTCATTCAGTAAGTGCCACCACACTGCAGCTACTGGGTTCGACCAGGTGTTTCCAGAAGATGAGCCACCCTTGCATTACCCTGCCTTGAGCATTTTTTATTCCAACTGATCCACAATGTGCAGTATAACCTGCTTTAGGGGTTGTTTCCTCCGAGCCGCCTCCTGGGAGGAGGACCGCTATGTGGCACCGTCTGGCCAGGCTGTGTGCTTGGAGATGGGACGCTGCTGTCTGAGCCCCTTTCACAGGGGTATGTTGTGATCCAGAAGGTGGTCACTGCGGACCACATGCTAGTAATCCATCAGAGGTGCAGGATCAGTGTCTGGGTGTGCCTTTTCAGTTAAGACACACTCTGACCGCTGTTACCGTATGCTGGCCACTAATAAAGCATCACTGTTCCTTGCAGTAAAAATAAATTCAGAGTATGACAGATAATGCATTTCATCAGTCAGGAGCTCAGAGGCCCACTCAGAAGTATAGCAATACTTCTGAATAGCAACAGCAGAAGAGTTCCCAATGCGAACACCTCATCCTTCCCATTAGGAAGCCGATCCACAAACCTCAATCTGTGTTATGATTACCCTTGCTTTTGGAGGAAGGATATTTTTGGGAGCATTTTAGGGTGGAAACATATTGCGATGAACCTCTGTTGGATCTTGCTGGTAGACTAAAATCCTTTAAATGGAAGGGAAGAAAGCAGAGATTGTGGGCTGAGCTCTCATCTCGCATGGCCACGCTCTCAGAACATGCCACTCTACTTTCACCTTAATTTGCCTTGACTGTTAATTTTTCTGCCTTCAAAATTTCTCTTTCTTTACACTCTCAGTGAAAGCAATGTTAAACATTTTCAATCAACTATATATGTTTCTGAAAACTACAATTTTTGAGGAAAATTAGTCAAAGTTCAGATTTTTAAAAGGAGTGGGATGAGATAACTGAATGTTAGCAAAATAAAATAAGGTTCCAACAGCAACCTAGGCTTTCTGGAGTTTCTTAAATAGTTTAATCTGTTAATCTTTTGCAATCAGCAGACACACACTTCCTGAACACCAAAGCTGAGCTGTAGAAAGCTGTATTGAATGTATCAGTGTGCAACAGACTGCAGTTGAAATCTTCAGTGTGGACCCTGGCTGGAGCAGGGGAAGTCAGCGGAAATTTTGGCATTGATTTTAATAGAGTTGGGCTGTCGACTTTAACATTTCCACCTTGTGGCTCCTGAGATGCTTTTCATAGGGAGCAGAGCAACTTCAAAAAGCGTGGGAATAAGCTGAGCTCCTGTATGTACCTGCCTGGCCATTAGCTTCTGAGTCCACGTACCTTCCCAGGCAGCGAGAGTGGTGTGCGCTTCTGAAAATTTAAGGCACTGCAGCCCAGCTGCTCCTCACTGAGGTACTGCAGCAATGCAGGGCAATGGTCCCATCCCACTCTGGCTGAAAGGATGAACTTCCTAAGTAGACTCTAGTTTGATGAAAACAAAAACTTCGGTTTCAGGACTGAAACTCCCTGGTGAGGCTGAGAGACAAGGGACAGCATCCCGCTGCCCTGGGCTGGGGTTTGCTTCCCTGCAGCATTGCAGACAGGGAGCAGTTACCTATCATTATGGAAAAAGCTGGAGAAAACCAGCAGAGAGAGGCCAAAGGCAGTGAAGCTAGTCAGGAGACAAAATCCACTAACAGATGAGTAACTGGCTTGCTCGACATGAAATTTATTCTTATACTCTTTGTTTTACGGCAGGAAATTGATAGCTCACTGCTTGCATGCAGGGCAGTTCCTGGTAGAATTGCTAAGAAATATGATAAGAACTATGAGCAGAATGAGCAGTTTCTGTGTACACCTCCTCCATCACATATGGGATGAAAGTATTCTCCATAAGCATTTCTTTGCAGTAGAAATAGGGGCAGGGGGGAGAGAGAGAGACAGGACTTCCAATGAATTTTCTCCATTTCCTTCCCCATGTTCCCATTGTGTTCATTTCCTTTCCAACCCTCGTGTCTTTGCTGGCATGAGAAAGTCAGCAGATGCTGCCCAAGCTGTGGAGATCCCTGGGTCCCTTCTGTGCATCACATACATAAACATCTCACGCATCTAAATCATCACATCTTATGCACTGCAGAGAGCTGCCCTAAGCTAAACCTGTTGCACAGAAGCTGTAAAACCAGTCATTTTTAAGAGTGGCAAACAGGAGTCAGGATACATTTGCAGAAAAATAAAAGCCCATCATTATCAAATATGCTCACATCACTCTTACCTACAAAAATTTCCGGGACGTAAATCTAGCGAGGCAGTCCCGAGACCTGAAGATCTCTCCATCCTGCCCTGACAGATGCAAAAGGTATGTACAGCTGTTTCCTAGCAGGCTCCAACAAAATGCAGAATCCAATATCCCAGGATCTCTTCTACAGAAAAAAAATAATTGAAACATCTCAATAAACTAATGAAAGACTTTGGCAATACAGAAGGAAATGTGGAATTGGTAACAAGTAAAAGTATTTAAAAGAATTGCAGGAATAATATTTTTCAGGACTTCCATCTTTCTAAAATAATTTAGGAATAGGAATTCCAATAACTTTTAACGAGACTTCAGGGTAAAGGTTCAAAAGTGCATTTCTGTTAGATTCCAAAATGCTTTAAGCATCTGAGAACAGACAGGGTTTATGACGTTACAGAACTATAAGGGAATTTATGCACCTAAGAGCATAAATAGACATCAGTAATTTTTTAAAACTTTCCTAAGTATTAATAGCCTACCTACATCTTCGAAAGAACAGCGTTTTCTGGAGCAATCCTGCTAATTTTGCTTGCTTTAAAAAGCAAAACTGAAATCACAGCATGTTTTGGGCCAGCTTTTGGGGGTTCATCATCCAAGACATTTCATAAAGGATCCAGATTGTCAAGCCTCAGAGCAGCATGATTGCTCCTACGAAAAAAATACGGAAAGTACATTTGCAGATGCTCAAAACTGAGCACTATTGTAAATTCTGCTATGTTACTAAAAAGCTTACACAACAGCTGAGCAGTTCTTAATGTCAAACCCCAAGTGCCAGCACCTAACATTTTTCAAAATGTAAGCCAATATAAGATAACAAATTAAATGGAAGTCCTTGAATATACTACCCAGGGCTTCTGCAGAGAGAATTTGAGGCCTGAATAAAATATATATTGAACCTGAAAGCCAGACTCCTACTGACTGCAAAAGGCTCAAAAACTCTCTTAGTAAAATTTCCATGTCATAAAATTTTGGGGGGCAGTGAGAGGACAAATGTGTTGACTGAGGAATGGCAAAATAATGAAGTGTAAGAAAATGTCTCATGGGGCAAATGCTGCACAGGTCAATGACAGCACATTACCCTGTGTGCTTAGATCCTCAGTTACTGACACTATTCACCATCAAATTATCCTTGTCCTCTGAGGGTAGTAGCACAGATTTTTTTTTTTTTTTTTTTATGCTCACAGTCTAAAGCCATGACAATTAACCTTTTTGGTGTCTGGTGCCAAACGTAATTTTTTTGCAAGTTTCGTATTTTTTGGTCATTAGGGGAAACTTCAATCCCTTTCAGCACCTGATCAGACACATCATCATTGAGAACTAGAGAGGAATTGGCACGGTCAAGACCCTGGTGGGTGATGGGCACCCTCCCAAAGCTGCTGGGTGTCCCAGAGCTGTGCCTGCATCCCCCTGCTCCCTTTCGGTGAGTTTAATATGGGAGGACCTGAAGATGAATGGACTGGAGGCCAGGAGATGGACAAAGTTGGCATCAGGTTCCCAGTGCCCTCTGAGACCTCTGTGGCTGTTTCTGTGGCACCCATTACACAGAAATGCCTCCCCAGGCATCAAGGGAAGCTGCAAAGAGAAATGATTTTTTTACCTGGTGTGGAAAGTGTGCTGGAGAGAGTCCCCAGGTACTGGAAGGAGAGTTTCCAACATGACCTGCAAGCCCCGTTGCCTGTCTGCTGTATTTATTCCTTCCTGTGCTTACCTCCCCAAACAAGTGGGTATTTTCTCTTGGTGACAGCCACTAAGTGGCTGCCCGTGTGAGGGAAAATACCACTTCATTTGGGAGATGTAGAACCTGCCCGAGAACAGAAGAACAATAAAGTGTTGGAAAGATTTAGAAGATGACGCAGAGATTAAATGCCAGGGCAATTATCTTCTGGAAAATAAATTCAGGTATCATTTTCATATACTGTCAAATTACAACAGATAAACAGACCACCTAAAGAGAAAGACCTTTTAATGAAAAAAAAATGGTTTGCCTCCAGGGAGGACCAATCAGCTGGTATTTTGTATTTCTAGCACCATTTGTCACTAATGTTTTTCTTTGAAGCTTTCACTTCTCTATTGTCGTCAAAATTACTGTCACCGTTCAGTACACCTAACGTCCCTCACACAGATCCATCCTGCACAGACAAAAGTGACTGTCACGCTTCAAAGAGCAGCCCTTGCAAAAGGGGTCCCACGGGAAATTTTTATACAATTGGAAAGTAACACTTCAAACAGTCTGGATACAGCTTAGTCACCCATAATGAGGTAAACTGGTAGTTTTTCAAAAAGCTTACATGAACCAGCCTTTCATATTTTAATAAGCAGGTGCAAAAAGAAAGAATTAAAACTTCCCATTTCATTGGGATACATTAAACCGTGTGTTGCAAAGGATGCATGAAGCAGTCATAAGGCTTAAAATTACAGCTTTGGGAAATTCATTTCCAAGGCAGTTGAAAAGGAGCTCTACATGCCTGGCTTTGGGTGTCTGAAGTCTGTCATATGCCTTTCCCCCCTGCGTTATCCCAGTACTTCCAGAAATCCACTGGCCTTTTCTATACTCTGTAAACCTCTTGTGAGGAGGACCATCATCTTACTCAGTGCCACAGGTCTTCCACAGACACAGATATTAAGCATTTTGCTAATGCAAGTGCTAAATAATAAAAAAGGCTGATGTTTCTTTGATATAAAGTATGCCTGGGGATCTGAAAGACAGAGGATAATGTAATACTCTTGCTTTCTCTTTCCCTGTGAATTGGCCAAATCTTAGTGAACAATGGATCGATTTTCAGCCACTTCAAATGAACAGGATCAGAATCTGTGGTCTGTTGTTTCTAGAAGGTGGTAGCTGTTAGCAGGAGTATGTCATGTCTACTCTCAGCTAAATATGGTAACTTATGCTGGAATGGCTTCTGTAAAGATGCACAGCATGAACAGATTGCATTTGTTGTTTTAAAAAGACAGGAGAAAAAGCAGGCATCAGTTGATACACCAGCTAATGAGAAATACATAGGAGTCATTTTCTGTTTTGCTTTTATAGGGGGTACAGAAGTACAGAGAAATACAGAGAGGAAATTAGGAGAAGCCACCAGGACAGGCTCTGTTAATGCCTTTTAAGACAAAATGCTTATTGATTTCAACAAAGAATTAATCATGTTTAGAAGGATTTGTGTGCTAAATCAACAGGTCTAATGTGATAACTAGATTTCCAAAGTCGACAGATGCCTAGAGATACATGAAAGAAACCTGTGTAATTCACAGCAACATCCCTGAGCTTTTAAAGTTGATCCCTAAGGCTGTGAGGGAGGATAAAGCAAGACAACCCTTGTAATAACACGCCAAAATCACCGTCTTCACTCCCTTCATCATACGCCGTCTCCCATAAGCTATTTAGGAACCTTCTCAACACCTTATTGCAGAAACGGACTTCAAATACTTGCTACTTTTGAGCCTAAAAGACTAACTTGTTTTGGTTCAGTGTGTCAAAGCAACCTGCTCAAAGAAAGGGCCAAGAAAAGGCATCATTATTTAAAATAAAAGTTCACCTTTTCCTTTGCAACTTCCAAGTTAGGTATCAGCAATTTTCCCTCTCATTTTTATATCCTTAGTTTTAACCACAAGGCAAGGGACCATTCACTAAATATGTTAATAAGACAAGAGTAATTTTCAGTCTCTCATCTCCTAGGTGGCAAAATTCTTGGAAATTAGTAGAACATCAGTGGCTAATAACTGCTGAGAAACATGTGGATCCATTTGAGGTACAATCACAGCCCACTCTTGATAAGGCTTATCATCTTTCCTCAGGTACAACAGCCTGCTGAAACCAGCTTGGAGGGTAGGATTTAACATAAAGGATCACTCTTTTTTTGTTTTCTCTCCCTTAAGAAACTTCTTACACCTACATAAGGGTCACTGTGCACAGAAGAAAAAGCAAGAATGGGATGTTAAGTTTCCTGGAGTGCCTACTCCTAAAACTAAGCATGAAAAGGGAGAAAAGGAAAAGTATCTTACCAAGTCCTGTACTCCTGTGGGAAGACTGGATTTTTTTTTTCAGCATCCTCTGAAGTTCTTGGCAATTGGCTGTGCTGCACAGTTGCAGCATCCAGACACGAAGCAGCTGACTGCCTTCACAAATATGGAACAGGTGCATTGCTCCCTGCTCAGCAAACCTTTGTGAAATGACCTGAGTAGCCCTCCACCAAAGCATAACCTAGATTTAGTCCTGGGTTTCCGTTTCTGGCTGTTCCTACTAGAAGCTTTGCACGCACAGTTTGTCCTCAACACTTCTCAGGTACCTTTAGTTTCTCACATGGCTTTATAATATCAAAATTCTTTTAATTGCAACTGGACAAGTGCTTGAAAGGCAGAGATACACTGGGAAATCTTAAGCAGCAAAACAATTGCATAAAAAACTCAAACTGAAGTAGCCGTAGGCTGGAAGAGAATTAGGGGACAGTCTCATTTACGCGAGCCTCGTACTTACTCTTTTCTATGTACCTGCTTAATGGTCACTAATGGCGGTAATACTGACCTTGAACCCCAGGTTTGTACCAGCTCAGCTGCTCCGAGGTTGTTTCAGAGGGAACCACGTTTCACAACAAGCCTTACTCTGAAGCAGGGTGCCTCAGGTCCTGTAAAAGCAAGTCACGATGTTTTATTTAATGCCCTCAAATACATGCTCATCACAGCTGAGAATGATCTTAAAACATGTTGAGGGTTAATTAGATGTGAAGCACTGATCACAAGGAAACAGCTGCTGTAACTTTAACAATTCAGCGAGTTGTCTTTTATTTTTATTTGTGTTTCAGCCCTGGCACACATGAGAGTTTATGGCTGCTGTATTCCGGAGTATTAAACGCATTGCAAAATATTGGAGGAAAATAAAACTGTACTGCAAAAAAGGCAACGTTATTATAAGCTTTAGCTCTTTGGACATGAATCTGAAGGTTCCAAAATCTCTTCACCCACTTACCCCCTTCTCTTGCTCTCAACACCATCGTCCCCCAAGCATACTCCATTCCAGTGTGTTTCACCCTGAGTCTTTGGCTCAGCTCAGTTTCCCCGGTCTCCCCCCCTGAACTGAAGCTTCTTTTTATTCCTCTACTTTGGTGTATCAGCCATATCTTTCTCAGCAACCCTACACTTTCATTTCCCTTCCTGTGAACCAAACAGACTCGGATCAACCTGCTGGTGCCAGATGCACTGTATGAGCAATGTTTCAGCTATAAATTCATAGCTGCATTGGCTGAGCCGTGATCAAAAGATGTGACAAGAGGTACCAAAGGCAGACCAGAAGGCATAGGAGTTTGCCTTGCTAGCGGTGCAGTCAAGCTCTCTTATCTATGTCAAGGGCTCTTTTTTGATAATTGCTTGGCAGTATTGTCTGATCTGCTGGAAGATGTTGTTTCTAAGGCAGAACATTTTCAGTCGCTGCAGCCATCCAAGGAGAGAGAGGGAGGAAAGCCAATTGAAATTCAATTTTTCATAATGAGGAAGGAAATGAATTTGCAATTTCTTATTTCCAAGTGAATTCCTTACCATGAATTGTGAGGCTGCAGGCTCAGTGCCATTAGGACCCAGTGGACAAACTAGAGCTCTCCCACAGGTCCTTTTGGAGAACAAACCCCGAGCAGAGGGCAGCTGGGTCATCCAGTGGGAGAGATCAGATTTATAAAGCCTGTGTTTCTCCCATGCAGCGTAAAACAGACTCATCCCAAAGCTGAAGCTTTAACTCAGGTACTAGCTTCCTGCAGGAGTCGCTCTCTGAATTTCGCAGGCCAAATTGAGCCGCTTATTTAGCCACCGCTCTGTGTCCTGTGCTTTAATGGGCACGCTTCGCATTTTGTTCTGCTCCTCAGCTGCTGTCAACAGGCAAAGCATTATTGATGTTCTCGAGACAGCCAGGCTGTGAGTGCTTTCACCATGAGAGCAAATAAGGTCAAAAAATGGCTTACTGAGCAATGGTCTGTTATTCTGTCTACAGCAAAGACCAAGAGCTGGCAGAAAACGATGAGAACAGGTATTTTTTGTGATGCTTCCCCCATCCTCCAGTAAATTTGTGGCTGAGTCACACCTCGGTTGTATCATGTCACCAATTAAAGGTGTTGAAAATGTTAAAACAAGTATTAGCAATTCTTGAGGGCCTGGAGGTTTTTCCAAACCATTTGAATCTATATATTCAGACTTCTCTGAGGGAAACGCGGCCTCTCTCCTACTTTGGAGGATAGCACTAACCATTCAGGCATTTAATTTCAGAGCAATGGATCTCCTATGTTTTATGGCTTGGTTTTTGGTTCTGGTTTATTTGTTTTCATAAAATATGGCTGAAAGGAGTATGAGATGCCCTTGCTAGAGCTGCAGTGTAACCTTTAAGGTTTTCCTGAGAAAAGTAATGATGATTTTTGAGCTTTTTTTTTTTTATAGTCAACTTCAGTACATATGTACACATGCAAACACATACATATGTATTTTTAAATTTAGGCTTCTGGAGAAATATACTCAGATGCATGTCTGCCCTCCTAGCTCTCAATATTGATACAGGCAGAAAATTTTCCCTGAAAATAGGGTTCCACATCAGCATGCTGCTGAGCTTAAAATGGCCAAGCCCTACTTCTCAGGGTTGCTTTTACAAACTGCTTCAGAACAAGTTTCTTTGCCCCAGAAAAAGCATTTTGAGTATTTCAAGATAACATGCAAAGGTTGGTAAAATCTACTTTTGAAATAAATTACAACCTTAACCTTGCAGGCAGCTAGTAAAGATAAGCTGAAAGAGAGCTGCCAACAACCCAGCTTTGATAGCAGGGAGATCACCTTCCTAGGAGGTTACACAGCCTTAGTTAGAAAAACCTCATGTTGTCTCTAGAGAATGAGAAGGATGACTGCACGATTCGGGAGAGAGCACCTCAAAAAGTGCATGGGCTTGGCTTAGGTAAGAGAGCTCTGGAGATGGGACCTGGCATGGTCTACGTGGAGGGGATATGGGGATAACATGGCCCACTTCAAGGTTGTACTAGTGAGGCAGAGAAACTACAGCCTCCATATGGGCAACTTCTTTTTATCCCTTTACCCTCTGAATATTCTGTTTCATGAACAGCCAAACCTTTCTTCAAAACATATCCTTCTGCAAGGCTGCCCCTTCAGATTGACACAGGCACCGGTTTCTTGTGTAAGATGCATTATTAACAACAGCCTTTGAAAGCTGCTTCTTTTCCTTTCCCCACAGTAAAGATGCATGAGTACATCAATGACCTGGACAGATAACGTCTCCAGGTAACATACTTGTTAAAGCTCTAATCAGATCTAGCCTTGCTCCTTGTGGTGAGATTTCAAAGGAAATGGTAATTTCCTCATGTTTGGGATACCGATTTAATGAGAGAAGGTGAGAGCACCCTTAAGTCCATTGCTCTCTGCATGAAAGAATTAAGGATTCATTGGTCCAAAAAGTTCAGTGCTGTCCACCTTCCTGTAAAATACCCGAGTGTCAACTAATCCTTGGAGAAAATGAGATTTTATCACTTATTGCTGAAAAGCAATACTATCACCTTGCAGGTACGTTGCTCCTCGCAAAGCTGAGGCAAAGGAAACGGTTAGCGCTGACTCCTTTTCCTTTGCTTTCACAGCAGCCAGGGATCATTTACAGGTAATTTCCCGCCCCTTGGCTGAGGAATTTGAACTTCCAAATTTTAAGAACAGGGCACACCCTAAGGCTACCACTTGTGCCTTAAATTTATAAGGAGGTGTAAAAGTATCTGATTGGACGGTAAACTGAGGTGCAGTCATAAGACTCGGGAGTTAGTATTTTTGCTGTTTCAATGTAGCTGTAGGTACATGCTCACACTGAGTTCAGATTGTAACAGAAGTAGGGACTTGGCATATTGAGGCTCCATAGCACTCAGTCAAAGTGGAAAATAAACTGGTTTCTACCAGGCCAGCACTGGAATAATGATCAGCTCCAGTCCTCTCTTGTGATCATTCTGAATAGCAAAGTATCTTGTGTGTTATGTGTGCCTGGTATCTTTAAATAGCAGACATTTGCATTTTGGCAATAAGACATAGCTATTGATGTTTGAAAAAGAGCAAGACCTTGGGTAAATGTGGACTGTTTGTTCCAAAGCTGCACCTGAGCCAGACCCGGAGAGATGCTGAACACCTGCAGCTCTTACTGACCTTCCCTTTGTTAATGTAACTGTGCTGCTGACAGCACAGGGCTTCCCTGTTACTCACGGCTTCGCTAAAAGCCTTTATAGTATCTGGTTAGTTGCAGCCTCCCTGAAATCTGATCATGGTACACAGCAGAGCAAGAGTGTTCACTGTGTATTGCTGAGTCTGTCTCCTTTGGCCATTAGTCCCCCAGGTGTCATTTTTTTCAAAATTGAACTGGAATGCCTTTGAGTTACACGTACGAGCCACTTCAGTGCACTCACAAGCTCAGCAGTGTTCCAGTGCATCACCTATTGAATGTGCCCCATTTCTTTCAGCTAATTCATACCCTACTCTAAGTTTAACCTAATGAGTACAGAAAATTATACAGATCAAGAATGGGCAGGGCCTTCAGGTAGTATAAAGCAGCTGCAAAAGACTGAAGGGATTTTCAAATGCACCTACCCATGGACTGCTGTTGTTTGGAGTAGATATCCTGTCTCCAGTACAACTGCTTTGATGAGACTCCCTTAATAGGGTGCAACCTATGCCAGCATCTGCTATCACGATGTGCAACGAGATTTTAATGCTCCAAGGATCTGGTAGCTGGTGTCCCCGTCTGTGACTCCTCAGGCAGTCTGTAAACGAGCGTATGAACCATGACAAGCAATTAGGCACCAGCATGACTCTGTTAACGATCGGCATCAAGACATGCCTGTCTTGCTGTGTGACTGCCTGCTACAGTTTCAGAGTATTTGCTCTGCAGGCAGGGGAAAAGAGGTTTTATGTGTGTTAATAGAAGCCAATAAATTATAAGAAACAACCAAATGAAAGAAAGATTATATTGTCCTGCCTTGCAAATACTTAATTCTGCTCTGGGAAATGGACCAGCTTCAACATGAGGGAATGTGAGGGCCAACCCTCCAGAGCAGCCTGTGGCCCTGGTGTGCTACAGCAGTTTTTTTTGAATTTGCCTGTCCTCCCCTATCAGGGCAGCTGGCACTCACTAGCAGGTGAATTTGCCTTATATTTCCTCCATAAGGAAGAGACTTTACAGTACTTTCTGCATGCTTCCCTCCTTATTTACTTGCTTTGTATGGCTCTCCCCTGCCATCTAATCAAAGGGACTGAAATCCTTGCCTTAAAGGTACCTGTTGGCTATGTAAGAGTTCTGTACTAGTACAACACTCCTCATTTTTCTCTTAGAAGCTTAAACTTTTCACATTTTCATTTGTTTTCCCTCATCCTCTGTTTCACTACTCTAACTTCCCTGCCTTTTCCAAATGTCACTCAGTCTTCTCCTTTACTCATGTGCCCTCCCAAACACCTGACCTTTGATTTGCAGAGAACTCTGTCAGTTGTATCTGGCAGTTCCATGGGAAGAGTTGCTTTCAGAAACCTCTTCACATTCACATTTCACTGCTTTCCCCAGGCTTTTTATTTTGACGACCAGCATAAATTCAAACAGTCAGGGTACAACTGGAGTCAACAAGTACAGGGATCTTACTGGAGGCACTGCAAAAGATTTCGATAGGTATAAATGGTTTTAAAGAAGTTTTTCCCCTTAGAAATTTTAGGCCTCTAGCAAAAACAGAACCTATTTTTAATGTTCTTGATGCTGATCTAGTGAACTCTAGCACTTCAGAACAGGTTTAGAATGGAAAGCTCTATTTCATCTGGTCCTGGAAACAGTTATCAACATGGTTTGTGAGCATAAACCACCAGGTGAAAAATTCCTGAGACCCTTTCATTCTTCAAGTGAAAATTTAAAGCATAAGAAGGTGCAGTAATATCTCCTAGAACCTGAATCCTGATCCTATGACATCAAATCACACTTTTCTGCTCCTAAACTGCCTGTGCTTAGTCTGTGTGTGAGGATAACCCTCATGCATGTGGTTGGAGCCAATAAACAATGAACACTTAACAAATCAATCAATCATTTAACAATCAATGAACACTTAACCACCAAGAGAAGAAAGGTCCTTTAAGCTTGGAAGTTATTTTTGATGTCATGAAGACGACCAACACTGTGGACCTCCAAGTATGGTACAGAGCCAGGAGAAAGAATAAAAACATTACACCCAGAATAACCCCTAGGCAGTATAAAACCTGCCATAAATGAAAATAAGTGCCACTTATAATTTAAACTTCCCACGGTATGCAGTTTTGGAGTGTATAAATTGTTGTTTTGCTTCATGTCATAACGTTTTGATTAATACTTTATGCAGTTTTTAAAAAGGCAAATAGGTTATCTTAACAGTGTCAGAACACGATAGCTGGTACTTCTTCAGTCATTTAGGCCCTGCTGAAGTAATTTAGGCTCTGTACAAAGCCTGCTGAAGTCAATCCTGCTGATGCGAAGTGCGCTGCTCGTGTAAATCTGCCAGGGACCTCTGTCATCGAGCTGCAAGAGTTTGAGCACATGAGCAAAATCACTCTCCTAAGTAAGTAACGGGCCTTGAGCCATTACAAACAAATAATTATGCTCGGGCTTCTTGCATTTCTCTTCTCAGCACAATTGGTTGTCCTGTGGGGAAGGATTTAGGTTGTGTTCTGTAATGACACTGAAAGTGAACATTAACAATTAATGCAATTCATTATCACACTATTTTAAAATGAGCGCAGATTGTTTTTTGAAGGGTATCCAAGCCAATCTGATTTAGAGTAACTGCTAACAGCAACTTACCTCTTTGTGGTGCTCAGCATTTACTGAAATAAAAATGCACTATTCTAAAATTTATGAGAATTGATTTCAATGTTTTAATGAATTTTTCAGAAAGTGCAAATGTCTTGGGTAAGTGGCTTAGGCTGGGATTCTGACACTCTAACTGGTATTCAGGAGACATACTTTGTTCCAAGATAGTTATTAAGGTCCATCAAGGCCCTTGGAAGTACCTGAACAGAAGTGTGTAATTCAGTATAAGTAAACATATAAAAATTTGGTATTGCGCAGTGTTTCTCAGTTATCAGAAGCCTTGCTATTCCTATATTGAATCAAAAGCACTCACCAGCTCTGACCACCTATTTACAACCTCACAATCAATTAGTGCATCATTACTGGTTAAAGTAAGAGTTACAGGAAAGCAATAATAAGGAAAAATAAACGCAAGCAGGAAATACACAATTATTGAAAGTCCCAAACTTGCTAATGGCTATTTCTAATTAAATATAAATGGATGAGAAATGTCTGGCTCTAATCCTCTTGTCAGATCACCACAGGGTAACAAAATGATAGATCACTTCAAACAGGCAAGCAGTTTTTCGTGTAAGAAACAAGCCAGATGAACAATTAACTTATTTGGATTCTGCTGAAGGAAAGGGATCAAAGTGAGTGTGAGAGACAAACTCAAGAGATGTGACCCTAAACCCTGGTGACAGTTTATACCCTTGCAGATACAGCACGGCTTCCTGGAACTGCGCAAAGAGCCCGATCAGAAAATCATCATGCTGTCATCGTGCTAAGAAAGTGAACGCTTTCTCTCCACCAAGTCATTAATATAATGGATTATACTGTCTGCACCTAGACATTTTTGTAGATGTGATTTTGAAAACACACAAATAGACTTTTTGTTCCTGCTAGTCAAGAAGTAACCCACAAGGTTCAGAAGTTTGCCGTGCGTAGTCAGAACCTTTTTAAAAAGGGATGTGTTGGTCAGCAGGGACTGAGCTCTATCCAGAACAGTATGCAGCAAAAGAAGGTTTGGTAATACATATCGACTAAATATGACAAGGTGAGCACAAATATTTTTCCACACTATATCAAATTTGAAATTGAATAAGTAAACTGGTGTGATGGATGCTCTCGACCCTTGACCAGACTGGCGGCCTAATCACCCATTCGCAACAACTGGTTATTTCATGGGAACAGATTTTAGTTAAATGTCTTGTAGTTCACTGTCCTTGCTAATGAAAGGCAAAACAATAATAGGCAGGGAAAAAAAAAAAAAACAACAAAATTTGAAGCATATGTAATATCCAGTAAAAGACAATCATTTCAAGTCTGGTTAGTGGTTCACATTAATTCTTACTCATTGTGAAAGCTTTGGCCATTTCTATTCTTTCTTCTCCGGTTTTCACATATTTCTTTTGAGAAAAAAAAGTTATCCTCATACACAGTTTAGATTTATGCTTTTCATTCCAGCTTTACTATTTTCTCATCTGGTCCCAGCTGCCTTATTACTTCTTCACGTTGATTTTGTCATCCAGCAGTAGGTGAATAAAACAGTTTGCATTGGTGATTACCATTTGAAAAGTAACATTCATGCTGGAAGAGAAAAACATCAGCTTTTGCTAAAATCCACAATACTGACTTTCAAAGAAACTGCCAACACCAAGACCAGTACAAATAGGAATTTCACAGTAAAGGCTTATAGCGCATATACCCTCACAAAGTCCTCAGCTTCCAGTAGGATATCATTGCCCGTGGCACTGCAATGGTTTCAAAGCATCAGCTTGTGTAATGTCTCTCCTACACCACATGCCCTGACTCCCTGCCTTTCCCAAATGTGTTCTTTTTAGATTCTCTTGAAAATCACATCTGTGATGCTACAGGCACATCTGGACAGGCTAGCACGGGATTTACAGGCAGGATAAGCCTTTCTATACAATCAGATCTTTGTGTAGTTAAGAAGCTACTGAGCTGCAGTAAATGACTGTATGAGGGCTTATAATCCACTTCGGGGCTAAGAAGTGATAAATGATGCTATTCTGTTCTGGATTGTACTGAAATGGACTATAAATGCTTATTTACATTGTGCAAGCTGCAGGATGGCGACAGATGAGGGAGGTGCGGCAACTGCACAGTTTGTACATCTGTCCCTCCAGCTATAATGTAAGAAGCCACCCTCACCCCTGAACTTACCACAGCATGGGTACATTCAAGACCCATCTGCAACAGGTGACTCACAGTATTAGAAATTCCACTGAAAACACTCCCGTGCCCTTTGAATTGCACCCTCTGTGAAATAAGTCACCTTTTACGCTAAGATGTTTTTTTATATGCACCGTGCTGGCAGCTTTCTGTAGTGCGTTCCCAGCACAAGGAGAATCTACTTTTTCTTGCTTGAGCTATAACCTTTCGCAGACATTAAGTGGCCCACAAGCACAGGGTAAAAGCAAATGAGCATTTATAGCCTGCAAATGAGACTCAAATGCTGGACCTTTCTCAGACACTATTAATCACTGATGCTTCTCTCGCTCACTCCCAGTTAGCTAAATCTTGGATTTTTCTGGTATGATAAAAATCAAAATGACTATCTCCTGCTCCTCAACTGTAACATGTTCCTAGCAGCTGTGTGACAGAGAACCCAGCTGATATCCCATGTGAATCTGAAAAACATTACAGTCATCTTACAAGTACTAGCACTTAAAAGCTAGAGTCCCTGAGCAGAAAAACAGTTAATACAGGTTTTAAATCAGTGGGACTACAAGTGAAAAAAATAATAAAGTGATAACAGCAGGCTGCAGTGTTCACTTTTAGCGGAGGGAGATATTTACAGAGTCAACACTCAAACTCCTGTTTTCTGCAGAATAATATCAGGGCCATGCCACTCTTTAGCAGCACCATGACAGATGACGGTTGTTCTCAACTTGCTGGAAACCAAAGAGACCAAAGCTCTTCTCAAGGAGCGCTCAGCTCTAGAGAAGGTCACATTTCTACATTGGAAATATTTCCATTCTCCCTACAGGTTCCTTGCGCATTTGCTGTGTTATTTACTCATCTCTATTTAAATAATAAATCTCTTGGGGCAGGAGCTGCCTCTCACGCCGTGTTAGCAGAGAACTTTGCTTTTAATCTCAGTTGAGGCTTTTAGCTGCTACTGTAAGACAAATGATAACAGATAACTACAATATAGATGCTTTGCGGTCTCAGGAATGATCACCTGCCTAGAAGATTAGTGGTTCAGATGTCTCAGCTGAAGTTTATTTGTTTCTTGTTTATTTATGAGTTGAAAATACCTGTGCCCAAAGAGAAGCAATCAATGATTAGTTTTCCTTTGGAGGAACAGATGTCTAAGATACATTTTAACCCAAGCTTTTGTTGTTGGCTATAGTTCACAGAACCTTACACAGAGGCACAGTTTTTTGGTTCGTTCAAGTAACAGATAATTAAACATAGTACCAGGCAAACCTGGGGAATTGGGAAAATTTATAGAGAATTCCTCAAAAATACTCCTCTTCTGCTGAAAGTCAGGCAGAAAACACCTTTCACTTGTTCTCTCTGACCCACTGACTCAATCAATACACTGAGCAATTTAAAAGGTAACTCATGCCAGCATTTGTGGGTTCATATAGGTAGTGTACTTGATGCTACAGACAGCAAAGGTGATAAATTCAGTTTCAGGATCACAAATAGCATCCTTCATTTCTCTTTAATGATTTCTACCCAATAAGCCTCTTGCAAAACGCACTTAAAAATCTTTCCGTCAATTCAGGGCTTGCAAACAGTAGGGATTATCAGCCCTGAGGCATAAGATGCAAAACACAGATACTGGAAAAGCAGAAACCTGAGAAAACCTTATGCTACCTATTTCCCAGCAGCTCCTCCTCTCCCATCGCCTTCAGAAAACATTAACCTCAACGCTCACTCAATCTTTCATTTCTCAAACTGAGAGCAAAGGAGAAGCCCCAGAGGTTGTGTAACCAACAAACAGAATCGGAAGCAGCAGCACTGGGACCAGATGGGAGGTCCTGTCCCCCATTAGCATCCCTCCAAAACAGAGGTACCCTCAGGGTACCTTGGTCCGGGACCAAGGGACCCTTGGTCCATAAAGCGCTCCCTCCATAAAGGGAGGCAGTCCTTGGTCCTACTCAGCCGTACGGCAAAGTCTGCCTGGCTGCGTTGGGCAGCAGCCCCCTGATGATTTTATTCAAAGCAGTGCCCACCATACATTTGCTGGAACCTTATTAGCCATTACAAGCAAAGGGAAGCATTTCGCTTATTCTAATATTTCAATAAAATTGGAGATCTGCTGTTATGTAGAGACAGGAGTTTTCCTGTGTGAATGATTTTGAAATAATGCTGTTTGGTTTTAGCTTAAATCAGAACATGGGAGACCAGCTTTGATGTTCATCTCAAGGCAAAATGCTGACATCATGAATGCTGAGTTATCATCATGGTGTTTTGATGTGTTTTATTGCACTTACTCTTTTTATTATATTCTCTAAAAATTAAAAGAAAAAATAAAAACACTTAAATATTCAATTTGGAAAAAACAGAAGTTGTTCTCCTTGTAAAACAAAATTCTGCCAAAGACTTTGAGAGGTCAGATTATAGCATGATTTCCTGCAGCAATGAAGCTCATAGGCAGTTCTAGGAGCTGCCTATATGTGACCACCAGGATGTCAGTCCCAGTACTTCTTCCTTTCTCCCAGTAACTTAGAAACTTACTTCCCAGTATCAGCCAACTTTGGGTAGAGGTTTTGCACACCTATTAAGCTTGCAAATAAGCAGCTGGGTAGAAAATCCATTTCTTTTGCAGAATGTGTTATGTTTTCATGTTTTGTTTATGGCATTAGTTTATTTAGGGTGAAAACATGCTGCCCCGAGCTATTTTAGTATGAGAAAAAAATAAAACTTTGTCACTGGACAATGGATACAAACAACACATTATGGGCTCCAGTTTCTTTCCACAGGCTGTTTTCCTTCTCTGCCAGGCTTGTGAGCACAAACCTGGTTTTTCTGTCAGAGGGATGCCGTACACACAAAGCTCATTGTAATAACCCAGAGAGCAAAGGGATCCTGGCTTTGGAGGAGTTGAGGAGGACAATAACAGTAGTGGAGAAAAAGTTACGTATGAAGAGGGCTGTGTTTGGGCGATGCATCTTGATTTCAGTAAGATGAGCTGGTGAGAAGACTGTGAATACAGACGGGGTGATCAGTGCAGGTAGAAATCCGGTACTGCTGCCCCGCTGCATCACTCATGGCTCTCAAAACAGGAATCTCAACAGACTTGGCGTGGTTTTGCACTACATCCCTCTGCAGATTGGCAGCCAGGAGTGAATTTTGGCAGTAATAATCCATCACAAAACAAGCTCCTGTCCCCCCAGATGATAAACCCATTTGAAAGTGCAATTGAAACCGATTGATGTCAGATTTCATGAGAGGCAGCCTAAGGTGGAGTGCTGCACACAAGTAACAATTGCTCCACAGCACACAGCAGTTGATTTTTGATATTTTTTTTAAAAAAAAAAAGTTCTGGGACAGGTTAAGCAAGTGACACTGCAGGAAGAAGCAGCAGCAATGGCTATCTGCAGTAAAGGGTGGCTGTACTCCCTCCTCCTGCCCAGTCCTTCCATGCTGGAGAGCACAGGGACAGCCCTCGTTTACCTCCTGTATTGTTTATTCCATTTACTCTTAAAATACACATTGTTTTTAAAAAATTGTTAACAACTGCAAAAGAGGAAGTGATCAGTGAAATCATGCATTTTGTCTAGAAAGAAATGTAACGTCTCTCACTTTGAGGCATAACCAAACTCTTGTCTCTAGAAGCTGGTAAAAGACTTTCCTTAGATGGCAAATTTTTGCATAAATGTACAGTATCGTTCTGCCCACCTCCAGACTCAGGGGTAATAACTTGAAAGTAGGTAAAACGTGTCAAACCAAAGGTCTGCACAGGTCAATAGTCTCTCTCTAATTGTGAATACAGAGGCAGGCTGTTCTGTATCCTTCGTATTATTGTTATTTGTTATCCCCTGATATCAGTTGTTTTTCTCCTTGTTTTTTTTCCACTTTTCTGTTTTTGCGCTTTCCTGCCCTGGAAGACTTCATTGTGTTGTTATGTTCATGCCTGGCCATATGAGGAGGATCCAGCAGGGACCGGAGGGAAGATCACAGGAACAGAGCAAAGACTCAGACTTTTCCACAGGGGATGGAGTCTCAGCCTCACCTTCCCCCTGTGTTCGCAGCATCTGGGTTTACCCTCTCTTGAGCTGCAAAGCAGAGGTTTTGCTGCTGTGCATCAAGCCAAGTGTGAATACAGACTGCAAACCGTGACCTGAATCTATAATGGATGACTTCTGAAACTGCTCAGAGACAATCCATGAATATTTTAGTTAGAAATAGGTAATAACTCAGCCTACGAATGCAATATACATAGAGTTGCCTGTTACATGATGAACAGGTGTGGTATGGTAAATCAACACAGCATTTGTCTCCATTTTTCCAAAGAATGCCTAAACTTTCTTTGTAACTTTGAATACATGGAAAAATAAAGCGTCTTTAAACTGGCAAAGCCGTTTTGACTTTGCTCCCACTCATTTCAGTGGGGTTGATGGACGTTCGGGAGTTCTGAAAATCAGGTCTTGCATGGGATCTTATATTTGAATTTTTTTCCTCTGTGTCCATAAACAGAAAAGCTTTATCCTTCTACACAAGCTACACTTTCTCTTGTTTTTGTTTAGATCTCATCAAAACCAATGTTTGTT
The DNA here is from genome assembly GCA_020745775.1 of Theristicus caerulescens. Taxonomy (NCBI): domain Eukaryota; kingdom Metazoa; phylum Chordata; class Aves; order Pelecaniformes; family Threskiornithidae; genus Theristicus; species Theristicus caerulescens. The sequence goes on along the minus strand of CM036561.1, from coordinate 118,928,179 downwards.
TGATAAATAGAAAGCAAAACCAGACTACAATTTACAAACTAGGTACATTGTTTCTAAAACTTACAACAGGTGCAACATTTATTTCCTATACAGTGTCACTGGTAGAGGTTTTTGCTAGTCTTCTGTGACTTCAGTTATTGAAAAATACAGGTAACAAAACTCCACTGAGTTTTCAGTACTTCACTATAAAGTAGTGTCTGAGAAACAAAGCAGAACGTGCATCCTATAATTGCATTCAAGAAATACTGTATATTGTACTTTGGATATGCCAGCAAAAAGACTACACAACAACTAAGGAGCTTGTGACCAAAAGAAGTTATTAAATACAACCTCTTAAACTAGGAATATCAGGAAAAAGCCATGTCCCTAATACAGAAGAATCTCTAAAAAATTAACTGGAACGAAGGTCTGACTTTTATACATTCCCTGTCTTCATGGATTTGGGCTGATCTGTTCTCTTTATGTTGCCAATGTCTTATAGAAAATATTTTTGTATAGAAAACATTTTTATATAGCACTTTCACCTTTGGAACCATCTTCCAACCTATATATTCCACATGTAATTTCTGTTGGCTTTAATTTGTCTTGTCAAAATTTCCATGTTCTCCTTGACTCAGTTACACAAATACATGTCCAGAGTAACTTCACTGAAGATAGCAGGATGATCCCAGTTAGGATCTAGGTTATGGCAGTACCTTCCTGTCACTTGACCCAGAGCAGTCAGGAAAGATGGGTAAGACAAATCCAACCTTTCTAATTGAAATCCTGCTCAGAGTTTCCTGCTAGGAAGCATTCTCCCATTTCTCCTATTTGACCTTGCCATTGACTTCCCAAGTTGTAAAAGCCAAGACAAAGAAGGGGGGTGGCAATTACAGGGATGGCTTTTGTCTATTCTAAAAATATCACAGCCAAATAATGCTACTGGTCAGACATCAGCTTTGTACATGTTAACAGAGATAAATAGATAGGATTTTATTTCTTTATGGAAATCCTAACTGGGAGGAAGCCAGCTTAGTACCATGACAAGAACAGACAACATAAAGATGAGGCATTTACTCATATAAATAAGATATCTGCATCTTGAAGTCCATATTTGAAGTGTTCAACTTGAACATTACCTCCACTTTTATATTCAGGAAAGCTGAAAGGACACCAAGGATATAGGCAACCAAATGCTCCAGCAGAGAACTCAGTATTTAATAGAATCAAAGTAATACATAGCAAGTACTAAAGCTCAGCAAAAAATCCAGGAAATGTCAATGTAATTCATATTCCTGTGCATTAAGACATAGCTTTTTAAAACATGATCTTACACTATTTTATTAAAGATCCCTTACCCCACCATTACTGGATACTTTAGTCTTCTCACTAAACACCTAGACTTCAGAACCTAAATTACTTAGCATCATTGCAGATCCTAAGTTGAATACACCACTAAAAATTGCCCTGTGGGTACTCCATGCATTACTATAGCATTGCTCTACATCAGACTGGCAAGGTCTGGTTTTTTAGATTAGGTGGCATTTTCACATTATTTTATACATTCAGTGTACTAGCCCCAACCACAAAGAAGATTACTCAGAATTACTGCAGATTTTTTTACTCTGGGTGTCTTGTATTAGACGCTCATTATGCACACTCAAGATTTGCACTTGATCCAATGTAACGCATCAAAGTGGTCCTGCATCTCCCTCCTCTTTGCTTATATTAAGTCTACTGATGTTGCAGCTGCAGGGTGAGTCAAATCAACAAGTTCACCTGGCAAGAAGCTGTGCTTTTTCTCCCTCAGCATTGCCAGGCGAGTTGTCCACTGGCCTGGTGGACTGATTCCACCCATTTTGCACCTATCCAAACATAAGAGCCGATACGGACAAATCAGTTGGAGGACAAAGCCAAGGGTATGGGCAGGGGGAAGTAACCACCTTCAAGAGGGGGAAGGTGCAACATGAAACCCTTAGGTCTGCCTGTGAGAACATGGTGTGAATGACTATCCATGGGGATAACTGGCACCTCCAGCACTGCACCGAGCTGCTTTGAGCAAGGAGGGAAGCAGCCCCAGGAAAACCTCCTTTCCTGCAACATCGTTAGTCTGCATGGATGTGCAAACAGACATGAGTCTGTCAAGAGCTGTTAGTGTCCTTCACTGGGAACACAGACAAGGTCCAAGCAGCAGCTGTGACTCTGAGTCCCTGTTTTGCTCTACAGTACACGAAAGACCATGTGGCAACAGTGGTCCTCAGCAAAAAGCAGAAATCCAGAAGTAACCGGGCATCAGGTATGCTTAGGCTCAAACGATATCCATTTGTCACCTGACTTCCAGGAGCCAGACGTCTCCCTCCCTGATGGCATCTTTGAAAATCTCCCCAAAGCAATTTCTCAGAAGCCTGCAGTTACTCAGCACCAGTGCCCCCCCTCTCAACATTAAGATGAAGTGCATTATTTATGGATTCAAATGGCACATTCTTCTTCCAAAATAATCATTGTATAATTGGGATAATGCCCTTGATTGCGTGCTCTGGCCTAAGTAACACTTGGGTAGTAAATAACTCTTGGCTTTCAGCCATTTGATCAATAGTCGGAGCTGACTGAAGACTTACCATCAAGGCATTGAAGAATAATTAAACTTTTCAAAGAAATGAAAATTTTCACAGTAATACTTGTCTTCCTTAAAATAAAGTCTTTTTTAGGTCAAAAGAATTTAAAACTGTCTTTTTCCCATTTTTTAAACTTTTGCAACAATGTACAAAGCAGTTATGAAAATCCTTTCCACCTTTTCTCCTCATTAACCTCTTCCCATCATTAACTCCCTATTGCAATTTGACAGTTGTCTGCTTACACAAGGGGATTATTACCTGTGTGTAGGCAATAGCTCTAGTCTTCATGCTGCTGCAACCTTGGGAAGGGTTCAGAAGTAAGTTAAGAAGAGGCCTCCAGATTCCAGAGAATATGCTTTATAATGTGAAACAGAGGAAACTGAATGAATTTAGCACCTAAAAGAGTTACGAATATGATGAAGTTATTGGATGTGTCCACAGTGCCATTGTTGAAGTAAACGTATCCAAGTTATCAAGGCACTGCTGTAGCTGTGTAGCCACAGTAACATGTCGCTTGACACGTTAATTACCTCTCAGTTAATTAACTCAGAGTTAAAACAGCTTTTAGAGCAAATTTTGCAGACAGTGCTGAGCCCTGGCTTTGTTAAGCTGAAAAGGCTGAGAACTCTTTTTCTTGTGAACTTTGAAGCCACTTGCTATGCTGGAAAGCATTTTTTCCTCTTGACTTTCATATCTAATTTGGAGAGATTCTCCTTTTGATAAATGTATGAAAAGCGTCCTTCTGCCCTGAACTGAAAAATAAAATTTCAAATCCAGTCCTAAAAAAGGCTTCGCAGAAGCAGACCCAAGGGCAGGAACTGCACCATTGAAATGTTTCACATTTGTGAAACAACAGATCAACAGTTACACATCTCTAACACCCAGTACCAAAGACCTGTGCAAGGGTGAAGAAAATGGCTCAGACACGTGTGACTACAGATGGATATGCCTCTTCAGCCTTACCACCTCTGGCACCATGTGAATGTAATAAATCACTGCCTCTCAGTACAGAGTTTGCTACTGCTTAATAGTAAACTCTTACCTCTTAGTAAACCCAGCACAGTTTCTCTCGTTAGTGGAATTGTAAAGATCTTTTCCCTTAAGTGTCCAGCATTTGTATTGGCAGGGCTGAGGCTCCAAACAAAACCAGATGCATCTCCTACGAAGTTTTCAATACTTCAAGGTATTTAACAGCTTCTGTTTTATTACTACTGAGCAGAGCGTGGTTTGTATCTGTTGCTGTTTGTCTGTGTGGGCAGGTGCTTTTATCTCCCCGTTTGTAAAACATGATTATAGCACTACTTTACATCACAACGACGTTACTTGGCTAGATGGTTTCAACAGAGTGGGCAACCTACAATTCAACTATGTTGCAGGAGAGATCCCCTAGATAAAACTGTGATTTAAGTATGGAAAGATTCAACAACCGTAAGAACCCCCGAAACATTGTTCTGTATGTGACATTCTGGTGGGCCAGATGTTAAAGACAGGAGAAAGGGGGCATCTGAAGATGTTAAATAATGAATAAATAACAAAGACTGAGAAGGGAGCAACTCACAAAAGTGAAACAGACAATACAAATACAACAAAGAATCAAAATATGTGGATGGACAGTAATTTCCTGAACTTAGAAACCTCCACATATAAAAGGAAATAATTCCTCGTGAATTAAAGCACAGTCGGAGATAAAGTTAAGTGGAACAAGCAATTTGGTAAAGTAAGAGTAGTAGCAGACATCTGTCTGGGTTAGGAACCTGACTGTAGTACTACATATCAAGTGACCGCTATTTTTCACCTCAATTTTCAGATCAGATTAGGAAATTAAAGAAAAGGAATCACAGTAAATACAACAATCTGTAGCAAAGTGGTTCTGTAGGTTTCTAATCTAGTAAGGAAGCAAAGGGAGGGAGAAAAACTATTAATCAATGAAGTGTTGCCTTTTGCCTTATTGATCCGACAAGAAAAAAGCCTACCTCAAATATCAAAAATAATTATTTGTACATGTTGATAGTGATGATACTGAAAAATACCATAAATCTTCCTGGCTGATTAATGTGGCATTTTAAAATACCATGATAAATGTTAATTACATGCAAATGACAACAGTAAAGTTGTTATAGCAGGACTGGGAGCTGAGTGATTAGCACTGTTACTCCTGGTTCCCTTGACCTCATGTAGTAAGCCTGAAGACACGTAAGTAAATAACATAGTGAGTGATACACACTGAATCCTTCTTGAGCTGGGTAAAGATAGTGAAAACAGTGCACTTCCTTGCATTGCGTGAGATTGAGTAAAGACAGTAGAAACCCAACCTATCAAGCAGAGGGCTGTGCTGCAAGACATTACAAGAAAAATGGATAGCAGCTCATTTTCTTCACACAGTTTCTCTTATCCTCCAAGCTTTCTCTGCAGCAATGTGATGAGCTCACCTACTCCCTACATTTTCCAGGTTACAATAAAATAAGAAAAAGCCCTCCTATATCCCTGCTTTAAAAAAAAAAAAAAAAAATCAAACTGAATTATTGTGTTTGCATCTTCTTGGTTGTGCCATTGAGATTTCCCAGCAGGAGGAACTGCAAAGTTTCAGCTAAGCACAACCATGAGACTCCTTGAACATGAGATGTTTGCCCTTTCCTTCCCTCCTTAAGGTACCTACAGAGCGATGGATAGTTCAGACTGATGAAGCAGAACAAGAATTTGGCATTCAAAGCTTTGTAAAATACGTTTGTTTAGTATTTACTTGCCTGAGAGATCAGGAATTCTATGGTGTTTCTTTTGGAGGAATTTTGTACTTGTTCTGGTTTCCAGAAGGCCAGAATGCACCAAGGATACCTCTCAAAATACTGCAGAGCAATGCTAAATAGGTTGTTTCTGAAAAAATAATTCTAATCATATCTTGCAGGCTCATAAGGTATTAGGCTTTTAAATTAATTTTTAGATTGCTAAATAAATGTTTAGATTCTTAAATGATTTACCATCCTTTCCCAACTGCTTTTCTAGGTTTTTTTGGCTGGTTGGTTGGTTTAACGAAGGCTTCCCTCTAGCTAATATTGCCTTAGTTGAGACAGTTTGGGTCAACTAAACGCAGTTAGCGGAGATTTAAACAGCCAGTGTAGAGTACCAAGAGAACACATGCAGCTGAGGAAAGCTGCAACAAAAGCCATGTATGTGCTCACTGTAAAACATCATCTGACACCATCCGAGAACCCCTGCCAAACTGAGCACTCGCTGTGCCAGGGTTACACGCACCTCCCGGCTACCTCCTGCCATCTCAGATATGGCGGACAGCCTGAGTGCTGCAAGTGGACAGCAAGCAGCAATGTAAACACGCAAGAGCTGACGTAAGACACTGGAGGCTTCTTCCATAGTGGGGCATGTCCTGGCCTTGTATAAAAGAACATAGCTGTGAATAATACCAGTGACTCTGTGTGGTTTTATACAGACTAGGATCTCACTCCCAGGAGCATCTCTCGATCTATTTACATGGGATTACACCAGCTAAGATGTAACCCCGGCTGTTCAGAGCTGGGCAGACTGAAGCAATTTGGAAAATCCAAGCTTTGCAGCCAGTACCTCCCGGGGCTGACACACAGTGGAGTTACTCACTCTCACACATCCCGTGAGCCACAGAATCTATCCGTGTGTGCTCTTCAGCCTCAGCAAATGTCATCTGAGTCATGCCCTCTAGGAATGAAAAGCTGAACACTATCTGCTGCCTCAAGAATCAAAGGATAGCCATCTGGCTCCCTTCCCTGCCTCTGACTGCAGCCAAAATCAGATGCCTTGGGAGGAGGAGGTGGTCAGGGTCAGCAAATACGAATTACTCTCTCCTAAGGACTCTCCCAGCCTCCACCAGTGGGACTGCTGGTTGAGGGCACACATGCTGTTGGCTCCCACCACTCAGCTGGTTTATGTGACTGTGTACAAGCCTTTGAATTAAAAACAGGGTTTTAAAAAGTAATTATCCCATGGGCTGCATTATGTGTTAAAGCTGGAGCAAGCAGAAGCAAACACCCTAGCATATTTATGCAACAAGGAGAAGATAGCCAGACTCTACAAGACACTTATCAACTGGTCACAGCAGCAGGCTTGGGACCCTGAATAGATGAAGAAAAGCCCTCGTTCACAGATAAACCTATCAAATTTTCAGGTGTTTCCTCAAATATTATTAGCTCTGCTCAGGTATGGGAACATTTCCTGCTAAGAAGCACAGATAACCTGCACAGGCCCTGGGCTCAGTTAGCTGCAGCTCCTGCATCCCATGCTGTTACAGCATTGCGCTGCCATGGCTCTGCAGACCCTCTCACTGAACTCACTCCAAAACTACCAATATCCTCCTGCCTTGTGACTTGACAGGCCCAAACTTCACAAGCCTCACCTCTTACATGATGCAGGAAAAAGTATGCACAGAGTGGGAGAACGAGATGCTCTTTGAATTTAGTCATTCATGCTATGGCGTACTTCCAGCGCATTAGGTTTGCACAGCTGGTTGTTTCCCAGCAGAGAGAGGACACAGAGGGACCCGGTCACGGCCATGTTTTGTTCATATCTGAAGGACACACGTGACATTTTGTAGAATGACTTTTGGCCTCCCTAAGCCCCTGGGCAATAAGGAAATGTCATTCCCCTGATTTTCCTACAGTAGAAGGAAAAAAAAACCCACTATAATGGCTAAAGGTTACAGTCAGGAATTTTAGTCTCTTATATTCATACAAAGTAGCTGTAAAATTATTTCTGATTGTTTTATAGCTGCTTTGCTTTGCTGGAGCAAAACAAAAAGAGCTGGCACGCTAGTGAATCTGATGCTAAGGATCTTCATATGGGCCTCCAGCCAAGACAGGTTTCACAGACCTTGTCCCTAAGTGCTGTTCCTAGTCTTCCCTGCCTCTCTGCTTATTGCAACTCACATACTTTATGGCTGCAATGGTGCTAATGGAAGCTGTCAGCTGGTACCTAGATAACATACATACAAAGGAATTAAACACAGCTTAAATGTTGCTACAAACCAAGCTTGATAGCTATCTGTCTACCTTGGAGACAGTGGCAAAACTCTAATTAATACAAATGAAATCAACATTTCCCATTCACTACTTTCCTAAAAAAACCCAAACAACTCAGCTTCATTAGTTTTTGTGGGTCTGCTCTGTCTGCTGTAGACAGCGACCACGAATTATCTTAATGCTCTGGGGGAAAATAACCAACCACCTTTGTTCCGTTTTCTGTGCCTTTCTCATGTCTGTTTTCCAAGGAAAGAGAGATATGTGGCCTTCTGCAACTGAGATTTGCTCTAAGCTATAACACCACATAGTCTAGGTGCCAACTTCAATCATGTTTCAAGGCAGTTGGACTTCTTAAGCTCCCCACACTGCTGCTGTCTAGAAATCTGAACACTTCTGAAGACAGCTGTGAAATTCCAACTGATTTACACAGATCCAGGATAACACCTTGGACTTCATGAGTACACAGATAAATAGGATTTACTGTAGCAAATACAGTGAATATCTAGTTAGTAAATAGACATTTGCATTGCTTGCAGTAGAATTTGGATGATGCCTCTGATTTGTCTTTGAGTGGTCTAATTGCTCTGCTGGACACATCCCCAAATGGTGAAAAAGCAATGTAAGAAAGGGGTACGGAAAAAGCAAACGCGTGGAATCGGACTGCTTACTGTGTACAGGGTCTTGTGATATTTAACTGTCGCAAAGCCTGTTGTTTACTCTTTGCCTGTTGCTGTACATAAGCCCCAAGTATTTATTAGAAAAACTTATTGCTAATAATGAGAAAAGCCGAACAGGAAATCAATATAGACTCATTGATGCGAAAAAATATGCTTATCCCCACTTCTGATAAACAACCAGGCAAGCAAAGCTGAAGGATCTCCACGTCAAATGAATAACTGAGGCACTGAAAAATAAGTTTCAGTAAATTACAGCAGGTTCACCTAAAAGGATGCTAAATGTAGTTTCATCTTTTATTCCTACCTAGCATGAAAGAAGTTTATACACAATGAAATCACCAGATGAAACCACAACATGTATGTGACTTAAGCTTATTAACTTGCATTTCTATCAGTTTGCCCAATTTAGATAAAACAGATTAATCACTGTACAGTTCCCCCTTATTTGGAACAAGTGAGCTCTATTTCTAGCAATTTTTATTTCTTTATTTCTCATATTTGCCTTCTTAAAAAGAGCTTAATTGCTCTTAACCTTACCCCACTGATGTCATGGCAAGTATCTATCAGGCATTCACTTTTCCTCAGCACTGCCCAGCCCGCAAGATTAATAAAGGCAGACCACATGGAAGTCCTCCACTCATTTCATGGCACTCTAAAAAACCTCCTACTGCAAGGCACCCTCCAATTATTCCCCCCCCCCCAGCTGTTACTTTTTCTTCATTTCTGAGCATCATCCATCATCATTGTACTGTAACTCTCAGCTCAGCTCACACATGTTGGTTTTTCTCCTATGACTTTATATGGTGGGGTCATTCTCCCCATTTTATAGGTGGGGACACTACAGTGGGATGTGGTACTTGATGTGAAGATGAGGAAAGGTGTAGGCAGCTGTGGGCCTCTTCCAGAATATAGGAGGAAGGTGATGGCAAACATTAGGATACAACAGAAAAGTGGGGTAGGTGGAAATCTAAATTTGGCTTGGGCATTTGAGGAAACTAATGCTTTGGGTACTTCCAAGGCACAAAAAACATTGTATAATCACTATTAATCGCTTTCCTAACATCATTGTATGTTATTCATGTTCCTGCTGTGTTTTTCTCCACTAGATGGTAACCACAGAAACCAGAAATCAAATAAAAAATGAGCTTTCAGCAATAGAAGCATGGTGATATGGCACAGAATGATGCCCTATGCATTTGTTATCTGAGACTGCCAGAAAGACAGAGAGAAACAGAGAGAGAAAAATAGGGTTGCTTTAAGACAGGTATTAACTCTCAGGATGTCAAAACACAGAACCAGAAACACAGCATCCACGACAAACTTCTGAAGGGAGAAAAGCAAAGAATTACCCGATGAAATAGCTTCAGAAGATGAGGCTGTGTTTCTTCTCCGTAAATACAGCTCCATGATTTAGTCTCTTTTAAACATTGAATATAAGCTGTCAGCAGAGAGATGGCTCTAGAGAATACTTAGCTCTTTGTGGTTAGCGGTCTGTAAGCTGCATGCACAGGTCAGCATGCACTACTTGTGGCAGAGTGTCTAGCACATCCACTCAAACGGGAGTGAGACTCATCCCCTCGTTACACAAAAAAAATAGCCCTCTTGGTTCCACGGATAGCTGCAATATAAGGAAGAGCCAAATATTTAGCCTATTCTTGAACAAGCCTCCACTTGCACAAATACAAACCTTTATGTCCGCTCATATGTAGAACCTTTAATGTTAGGGGTAAAACTACCCCGATATTCATTACTTTCTAGAGACAAGAAACGTAACCAGTATTAGGACTATTAACCTCTTGTTTAGTTAAATGTTGAACCTTTCATACTTTTCTAACTTGGAATAGGAGAGTCACCAACATGAGCTGTATCTAAACAGCCCCAAAAAAACATTTGTAACCTGGTTTACTTTCCACACATCTAGCAGATAGGTTTACTTATCTTCTATATAACAGTGAATCTTCATTAAATAGACAGTTAATACACAGAAGCACTTCCAACTCGTGATTTCATAGCTTTGCTGCACTCTCCCTTATGCAGTGAGGCCTGAATTTCCTTGTATGTGTGGCAGGGCAGGTGATTTCCGTTCACGCTCATTTGAAGTAAAAAAGCCAAATCTTTTAAAGTCTAGACTACCATTAAAAAGCCAGCCTTTGTCAAGAGCCATCATACAATTGTTACATTTATTGTACTTTTTTTTTTAAAAAATATAGGTAGATTTTCAGCCTGCAAAAGTCTCCACTTAACTAAACTCCATCCGTTTTCAATTTCCCTAATTTTGTTTCTCAGTCTTCTCCCCACGGCACTCCACCTCATTTCAGGGACGAGCTTACCTGACTTCTAGATCCCTTCTCTCCAGACACAGTAATTACCAGCCCTGAGGAGTCAAGAGGGCAACTCCTCGCAGAAGCCGTAAGAATAACCAATTTAAAAAAATTGTATAACAATCTATTGTAGAAATAATAATTACATTTTCCCCAAAGCCATAAGGTTTGGGAGCTTAAAGTTTCTTCTGTCCTGTTTAAATAAAAAATGAGTCTCTCTCACAGGTTTCTAAGAGACAGTGCTCTGACAAATACACTAAAGATTTTTGCTGAAGTCATTTGGGTTGGCAGTGCAGCTCGTTGCTTCTTGTTTTCCTTTCCCATTCCATACCCAGCCAAGATGCCCAAAGTATAAAACACTCAAGTTAATTTTCTGAAGCACATGGCATTGGCAGAACTTCAACAGGAGCGGTTTAGACAGACATAGAACATTTTTGAAAAATCCCATTTTTCTGATGCAAGATGAAGTTTCACATTAACGGGGATTGCTGCAGCTTAATAGGAATAAGTCCTACATCTGGAAGAGCGATAGCAGCAGTAATAACTGCACCATGGCTCTTACCCCATGTCAGCTCTGTAATAGCAGTAGTTTTTATCTTTTCAGTAAATGCAGAGTAATTTATGTTTGTGCAACACAATAGAAATTTCAAATGACATCGAAGTAAAGATAAGTGCTCTTCTCCCTTCAGTTAATTTAATGTTGCTATGTGCCTCTTCACGCCACACTCACAGAGGGCTACACTGGCTCTCCCAGCATAGGGCACGTGCTGCTACGTGGGTAGACACCACAGCCCATGAAAAATCCCACCAGCACATCAGGGCTAAATAGTCTTTTCAATCGGATGGCAATGAACAGATGCCATGTTTTGCCATTTAGGGTGTGCCCCAGCTTTTCCTACCCACAGAAAACTGCATCTGAAACATGCATGGGATGAGTCCCCTCGGAAAGCAAAGCAGAAAGTTTTGCAGAGGCCCCTTGGAAAACAAGGGGACCATGCACAGGCACAAGTTGTGGTACTTTTGTTGGTCAGAATCTTTTTAATAGATAGTTTTTATTGGAAGATGTCAATTTATTTTTAACAAAATTAATCACAGTGAAAGTCAGTTGAGGCATTTCTCATTTGAGCTTTAAGCTATGAAGCTGTACAAACAGTTTCACTTCATATTTCTGATAAACTCTGCTTCCTTTCTACTTTGAAATAACTTTTTTTTTTAGAGGAAAGTAAACATTAGAAATGAGAAAGAGCAAAATTAAAGCAAAATATTTCAAACCTAGTCAGATTTTTTTTTTAATTTTCATTTTATGAAAATGCTCAGCACTAACTTTTCACTTCAATTAAAAACATCATAAAACAAGAAAAATGTTTCTGCCTACTCTATTAAAAATGAGCAAAAGTACTTTGTTGAATATGAATCTAAGAATATATGGTCTCCAAAGAAACAGATATCTGTCTTTTGATTTGTGTTGAAAAAAGTGACGAAAGCATTTTATGAAAAACATCAATTTGAAATAGAACAGAAAGGACTTATTTAAAAGACTGGTTAAAAACCCCAGATATCTGCTATGAAGTGACAGTTTTGAAACCAAGTATTATGTTAGCTAGGAATAATTCCCACTTTTCAAAAAGCTGGTTTTATAAAGATTAGCTCATCCAGAGAGATGACATGCTGCAGGCAGTTGCTCTAATAAGTCTGTGAATGATTTATCTTTCAGTAATCCTCAGAGAAACACAATTTGCAAGTGTAACACAGACTTTTTCTACTACTCTGGATGCAAAGGCTACTTATATTCCTCTCTTCCCCCTTCCTCAGCTCAGGACGGGATAAGAAGTTGTTGCCTCCCTCACACAAGCACTTTCTGTACACAGCAGCTGAAGTACAGAGAAATTCCCCCCTGCAAAGGCAGCCCAGGCTTGGGACTTGGATTTATTCCAATGTTACTTGTTGCGAGATTTGTCTAAGACGCCCTTGATCCTGGACAACTTTGGTTGCTGACACCAGTCTGTTTGATTTCCTGGGGCCACAAGTCATGAATAAATACCACACACACAGCGGAAGAGGAGATCTCGCTCTCTGTACACTTTATTCAAAGACTCTAATGTGACTCAAGCCTTGCTACTGCCCAGCGAGACCCCCTATCACTTGCATGCTTATTTAGCATAGCTGTGTGAACCAAAGCTAAAGAAAAAAAAACAAGTAGAACAGAAACAAAATTAAATACGGGGAGGGGAAGTAAAACTGTTTAAAACGGAAATAACCTGAATCTGGTTAACTCCTCTCTGCAGCATCGTACCACTGCAGACCTGAGGACACTCGGGTGTCAGTGTATCCATGCAGGCTGCGACTCAACTACCCATACATTGCGTGGGTGTGCAAAAATAACCTCACCGCAACATTAGCATCCCTTCTAGTCTCAGAACGCTGGTATCTGCTGAGGACCAGTGCCAGCTATAAGGGCTGGAGGGAGGGCTCAGGACACAAAGTTTTCAGCCAGTTCTGACAGAGATTCTTTGCAGACAACTGACTCCCTTAGTGGCTAATGATGGATTCCTCTGGTGCTTTACCCAGCAGGGAAGGTACTGTCAGGGTAAGGGGGCGAGATACAACACTCCCTGATTTTTGTGGCTGTTTTAATGTTGTGCTTATTTGTGTTCCTGATTTTTCATGAAAAACCTAGGCATGTTTCATATTAGGCAGAGTCTGCTGTTCAGAGTGTCTCAGTCCAACTCTGCCAGGATATTTAGGGCACTCTTGAGTAGGAACCTGTTTGGACATACCCTTGATGATTAAGATGCTCAGATCTTCTTGTCAAAAACAGCAGCACACCCTGAATCCCACTGACTCTCAATGTGTTCTGGGCCTTTTAAATGGCTTTGATGGTTTTTTTAATCAATGGCATTAAGTGCCTGAGGAACCTACATGCTTTGGGAAAAAAAAAAAAAAGTAATAGGAAGGATTTACGCTAGAGCCATACGCAGATGCCCAGGCATGGCACAGGCATTCAAAGATGACTGGAAACGAAGCCAAGCAATTCTGAAGGACTGTCTTGTAGTCCCTGTTTTTTTTAACACCCTCAGGGATGGACAGGTAAGTGCACTTTGCTACTTTCTGTTTCTAAGTCTGCCTGTGACCATGCACCCATGTTAGCAGAAAGGATACGCGCAGTCCGAGAAGGGCAGAAGGTGTGCATTTCCTCTGCTCACACTTCTAAAACCGGTAGGCGCGAGCAGCCCTGGCTGGCGAGCTGTGTGACTGCAGTACCGCTGTGCTGCTGGGAGGTAAAATGCATTTGCTTGGGGGGCACAGTGCCACACCAAACCAATTATTTAACTTCTGGACTGAACTGGTTCATATCGATGCAAGATCAGAGCCTGGACTGAGCAAATGTTTGACTGCCCACATGTTCCCGCTGAGGCACAGCCTGCTCATTACCTGCTCCATGCCAGGCTTGATTGGGAAGGAAGAATTGCTTAGTGCAATGGATACGTTACTTCTGCAAATGCATTTTTTTGCCAGCACCCATCCCTTAAAACACCGTCTACATCCACATCACCACAAACCAGGGCAGAGAAGCAGAGAGAGAAGCATTCCTGGGTCATATAGCTTTGATGTAGCTGCAGGAATTTGGAGTCTCCATCTGCAATTAATGGAAAGTGTGAGGGGCTATAGGGCTGCCCCTAAGACAGAGAATCCCCAAACCCTGTCCTGAGGGAGACGTGGCCCTGGAGTTATGAATTTTGGCACAGACCTGGCACTTTCCATTCTGGCAAAGGGCTTTCAGTTCTGCTGATGGAAAAAAAATATTTTACCTAGGCAGAGGTTGAAATTTAAAAGGTATTTTAGCAGCCAACAGTCACAAGTGCAAGACATTTTCTGACCTTTCCATTCCTGAGTACCCGTTTATTATATGTCACGCACTCTGTTCTGTCTGACTAATATCGTGGTGCTCCTGCCTTCTGGGACACTAGGGCCTGCTTCATCTAGACAGAGTTTAATGTGTAATCAGAGAATTAAGGGACATAAATGGCTTTTTTAGCATCCATTTACCATTTCATGTATCCACTAAGAGTCATGAACTGTTCACTGATGGAAACCAAGAGTACCATCTCGCCAGTGCTACCATTACAAAGAAGTACTCAACACACTGGTACGAACAACAGATAAATATGTCTCTCTCAAACAATTTTAGAAATCAAGGTCAGCCTGCGTTGAGCAGAGGATACGACATCTATTTAGTAGATAAATACTTATTTATTCTCTCCCTGATCCTCTGCGACCAGATATCAAGCGGAACTGGTGTGTCTTCTGCTGCGGTGGGTAAGTGAAAAATATTAACTCCAAATACTCCCAATATTTTGGAAGGCACCATAAAGGAAAACCATGAAAGGGCTTTACACATCTACTAAGTAAATACGCTTCATGTGCTTATAAGTCAGGAAGATATTTTTAAAATAATTAAATATAATTAAAATGTTTCTAAATGTATTAAAAAAAATATTAAAGTTAGTGATTTTCTAAAAGGAGATGAAATGCAAGACCACAGAATGCACTAGATTATTTCTACACTGTCAGATAGACTGCTCCCCCCAGCAACGCTCAAGGCTTTTTGTTGCAGAGATCAGGGGAAAGAGTATGACAACGGCATTTCTTTGGTGAAGAGAGGTTGAGGACACTATGCAGGAGACAGAGACGTATGGTCCTTATTTCAAGAGCTCTGTGCCAACATGCACTCAGGCCTATGTGATCTGCCAGACTGGACTGAAGTTAAATTGGACCTGATTAACACTTGCTGGCCCTGCTAGGTATCTTTCACAGAAATACAGAGATGTTCAGCAGTCTTCGCTGCTAAAGCAAAGCAGTTTTGTTTGTTCTAGGCCATCTTAACAGGGTTGACAGAAGGAGGATTGCAGAATCCAGGAATACCACCCTGAGGAACTGAGGAAGGCAGCAGAGAGCCCTTCAGCCTATTCAGGCTAAGCTGCCTTCAACATTCATTATCAATACTATAATTTCATTAGGGTTTTTTTTGTATATTGTTGTTAGTCATAGTACTGTAGTTGTATTTTTATTACAACTAATCTTTCTCTTTGTTACCCAGCATAAAAAATTCCAGCAAACTACACATTCCAGCCTCAAAAATCCCTTTTATCCCCCTCTTTTTAGTCATTGTGATCTAGGTCCCAGATAACTTCTAGCTACAAACATTTCTTCACTGAAATCCCTGTTGATCAAGTCTGTTACATCTAGTTTCCCTCTTTGCATTTTTGCAAAACTGTAACACAACAGGGTTGACAGAGGAAGACCGAAGGAAGCAAGTGTTGGGGTGGGTGTCCAGACAGCCAGCTTCACCTCTACCCAGACCTTTCTGATTGCTTTAATGCCCAGTACATTCAAGCAGAAAACCCTCTCACTCCACTCTAACACAACTGCAAGCACAAAAACCTGTGGCAAGGCTGGGTAAGACTAGTAAAGCTCGTTATTTTGTACTAATCCACAGTATGATCAAATGTGTTTTCTTGCATTAGAGAGAAAACGTCATGATCCTGAATTGGCATAGAAAAACGGATTACAGTTTCTGATTTACTAGAAAGCAAAGTTAAGGAAGGTGCACCTTGCCAGAAAATTGCAGTTATCGATTTTGCCTCCAGCCTCACTGACAGTGGTTAAAAGCTTTCCTGGTCTGCTGGAGAAAAGGTTGTAATTTTAAAAAAAACCAACCAAACAAACAAAAAAACCCCAAAAAACCATTCTAATGTTCATTTTTAAAGCAGCACTGGATACTGCAGCCAAATGACAGAAGAGCCTTTGGATATGAAACAGATCAGGAGGTTTTAAAGGTGGCATTTTTTGACAGCCTGCAAGTCACATTTTTATGCCTTTTGTATCTGAGTGGCACCTAGGAGTAGACTGAAGATGAAAATATTTTAGTTTTAAAATAACCTATTTCAGCCTTTACAGTTCCCTAGGAGAAGCATCATCATCCTCCTTAGAAATGAAAGAGATAAATACCATAGATTTATTTCTGAGGAAAAAAATTTACTTTGTGCTTGGTGAACACTGAATACAGCATTTAAGCCTCCAGCAGACCCACTTCATATGTACCTTACTGTCAGTTTGCAACCACTTAAAGCTATACAGAGAAGAGTTGAGAGTATTTGCCAGGGAGGTATCTTGACATTTGCTGCTCAGCTGTTCTGCAGCAGAAAGACAGCCGCTGAGAACAGAGATTTTTCACAAAGCAAGCAACCTGCCTTCTTTAGGGTCAACCAACTCAAAGGGCACCTGCGAAGGGTGCTTCATGAGGACTACGATGGGATGACATGAAGTTTTGGCTAAAATGTCCAGCCTAGGACAGCCTACTTAGGGTTGGGCATCTAATCCACAGATGTACAAGGTTAGGGGAGACCACTTTCACCCACAACACACAAGGCACAGGCAAGAAAAGGAGAGCAGGCCAGACCCGATCAGCAGCACCCAAAGGACTGGCAGGATGGGTGTCCTGCTGGCAGGGCCTCCAGGACTTAGCTGGGACATGAGGAGGACACCTGAAGGAACCTAGTGTGGGATGCAGGGGGGGCACTCAGCACGCATCGGTCCCAGTAAGCCAGCGTTCGGGGGAAAACTATCAGAATGAAGTAAACTCAGTCCTTCTGGCTACATCACAAAACTCTTCCCAGAAGTACTAAAGCTTTAATTGAATTGCTGTTTTCAGTCATTCGATTTTACAGACCAACCTCTTTTCTGGGAATATTGTTTTTTTTAACAACCCTAGTATATCAGAGCAGCATATTTTATACAAGTAAACTGATCTCACAGCAGTTTCCAGACTGACTGCACGCTCCCTGGGCAGTCCATACCTTACTTAATATCTGCTCTTCAGTTTGACTGCACTTGGTGATGGTGGAGGGAACACCGACTCAGAGAAGAGAGGGAAAAAGGTGAAATGCGTCCTCTCCTGACTGCCTGGCCCCTCTACCTTCCCCGCTACGCAGCCTCACGTTCAAAGGCTATGTGGTAAATCTCATTCCTTCACTTGAGATGCATGACCACGGTTTACTAAAAACCAGGCACAAATGGCAACCGCATGCAAGCGAGGTAGCCCAGTGCTTCTGTGACTGTTGCACAGCACAGTTGGAATAAATCAAAACAACTGCCTTGAAATTAATTGGAAGTATATCTGTGTACACTTTAGCAAGGGATCCGGTCCCTCTGACTTAAGCAGATTTCAGTTTATTTCTCTTACTTCTCAAAATCAGAGAAATATCATTTAAATCAAATACTACGCTTTAAATCATGTCCCTTCTTGAAACTAAGGAAAACAAATCCCTAGCTGTTATTTACTTCCTAATTCCTTTGCAGATATTGCAGTCCTCATTATTAAAGCATAATCACAAGAGCAAAACCAAAAACATTCTTCATGTAATTATTTTTCGAATGCTTTACTTTCAGTTCATTAAATCTCTGGTATCTTCCTCCCACTCTTCACGCACCCTCTTATTGTGTTGCTCTTCAATGGCTGCTGCCTATGTGGCAAGCCTTTCCAACTAGGGAAATAATACTAATACTACTAATACAGCAAATACCATATACTGCCATTAATGTAACACCCAGTAAGATGCCCAAGTAGCTGAAGTTATTTCTTCCAAACTATAATCTCTTGAATTTATTGACCATGAACTTGAAATGACACTTGCTATTGTGTTGCTTGCTCATTTCTCCCAAGAAAGGCCATCGCAATCTTTTTTTAAACTTTTTTTCCCCATAAAATGTTGTCAGTGGCTTGCTTTATTTCTTTTCTTCTCTTTCACTATTCTGCTGCTCCTTTTTTTTCTTCCCTGAGTCATTCATTACTACATTTAACATCAAGATCCTTAGAGGAAGGGAAGGTCAGATCAGTGGTGAATGGACAGTGAGAGTGCAGCAATCTGGTGTCAGTCCCTGCCCTATCACAAGGTACCACAGAAAGTCAGCACGTCACCTGTAGTCTTCCATAAAATGAGGGAACAGTGTTATATTCTCCAACCCCAGGTGTTCTGAGACTCCCCCACAAGGCACTAAAGCACTGCCTTAAAGAAAGCTTCAGTTCTAGATTATGAACTTTTAAAAAACAAACAAACAAACCAACCCCAAAACAACAAAAAAACCACAACAAAACCCCCAAACAAACAATTTTTCTGAAGAAAACTCCCAAATATGACCATAGGTAGAAATCACGGTTATCAGGATCAGGATTATCAGGATCAAATTATCTATATTCTCGGGGGGGGGGGGGGGGGGGGGGGGAACCAAACAGAATTATTTATGTTCTTGTTCTGAGCTTTCATGGGTATCTTCCAACACGATAGAATCATAGAATCGTTAAGGTTGGAAAAGACCCTTAAGATCAAGTCCAACCGTTAACCCAGCACTGCCAAGTCCACCACTAAACCATGTCCCTAATCACCACATCTACCCGTCTTTTAAATACCTCCAGGGATGGGGACTCAACCACTGAGGTGGTTCCAGTGCCCGACTACCCTTTCGGTGAAGAAGTTTTTCCTAATCCAACCTAAACCTCCCCTGGTGCAGCTTGAGGCCATTTCCTCTCATCCTATCACTTGTTACTTGGGAGAAGGTACCGACAGAGGACAACACAGCCTTCATCACAAGCACAATGTGACTAGGGCAGCTTCCCTGAACTAAGTGACCTTTGGTTCATGCAGAGACTTGTAAAAGGAAATTGTTCAAACAGTACTGTAGATAAATAAACAGAATAAAGAGTGGGAGTAAAGGTGACTATTAAGATTTCAAGGTGCTGATACTGCAACACTAGAAGTGGCTTGTAAAACAAGGTGATTTCAAAGCACCTGAAGCCAGAGTAACATATCAAACTAGGCATTGGTTTGAAGAAGATTAGAACAGTATTAATGCAGGAGTAAATCTCCTGCCTGCTTTAGTGCACTGTGGATTCTAGGGGAATTGCACTGGCTTCACTCTGAAAATCTAGTTGTCAGTTTGTTTAAGTAAACATGCATTCAGTCCAAACAATAATGTTTTCTTCCCAAAGTGGCTAAGCATCATCACAAAGTGGATTAATTATGGAGTCAGCAGTTTTCTCTGATTGTTGATAAAACTCCAAAGTTGAGAGGACAGTCAGCAGTTAAAGCACTGCAGCATGTTTGTGTGTGTGTGAAATCAGCAAGTATAGAAATGATGTCTCTGAAATCAGGAGGATTGTTTTGATTTTTGTTGAAGAATGATGATGCTGAGAAGGATTTGCATAGCTCCCCAGGAGCAGTTCTGATGTGCTGGTTTTCTGGCTGGAGTCAGCTCAGTACATCCATAACTCAGAGAATGTCACTGATTTCCTTTCTTCAGGATAAAGGATTGACAAATGTGAAAGTAGTGAGCTGAAATACCCTTGAAAGATGACAAAAAGCAAGGCAAAGTCTATAGAAATCATTGTTCTGTACTTATTTTTTTTTTTTAAACTGTGTATACTCATAAAACATTGTGGCCAGCTGTTGTTCTTACACATAAAGTGGCTATCACTGTTATGAACAAAATGATAATGAGTTCCCTGACATCAACACAGAGCTCAAAACACTGTCTTCTAAAGCATACAAAGGAAAGAATTGAAGAAATATTTCTCTATTGCTTTAAAAATGACATTTTATATGAATAGATTAAAAAAAATTGTAAACTGGTCTGTATCTTATCCATGCAAAATGCTGGATCAGTTTTGAAAAAGCAGAAGTTTAGAGATTTTAAGTCATAGAAAATATTAACAGAGGTACTTTGATGCTACTCTCAGAAGTGGAAGTATGTTCAATATCAGCATGAAAGAGTGTTCAGAAAACAAAAAGAGATTAAATGCGTAAAATTACTGGAGAAGTGAAGAACAGTTATTGCCTGAACTCAGTAGCCTGGTATTACTTCACTATCTGTATCTGCTACATTTAGTGTTGAATGTTTATTTCATTAAGTTCAAGACAAAAAGATGAATTCAACTCCTTTACAAGTATCTCAGTCAAATGTGCTTTACTCTGTCAGAGCAGGTACATGGGAAATTACAAAACCACCGTTGCTGGGGTTTGGGTTTCTGGGGTTCTTTTTGTTTGGGGAGGTGATCGGTGGTTAACATTCTGCATTTTTTTTTTGCAATTACCTTCATCTCAGCATACATGAAAAAACTTTGCAGTTTTTGAGTGTAGGAGCCCAGGTTGAACCTAGCAGTAGGAAAAGTGCCACAGCACAAAGTAGGAAAATGATAACTGGGGAAGAGCATTGACCAGGATAATAAGAAAATAACTGCACTACTTGTGATTTTATAGCTATTTTCACTGAAAATAAAGGCTGATTCTAACCACATACAGAAGCGCTTTCTACAGACACTGAAAGGTGCAGCTAACTACTGGTAGCCATCCAATACCAACATTTCTTTGCCTTGTTTTTATTCAGCTTTTAATCCTTAGTCTGCTTGTGGGGGTGACACCTTTTATCCAAACAGAAACAAACCTCAGCTGGTTTCTTTCTCATCCTATATTTTGCAAGCCAGTCTGAAGGATTCTTTCACTTATCCTGATTAAATCCTTCAACTTTGCTGTGACCCCTTTTACTCTCAATAGCATCCTGAGAGCCAAACACTGGTCCTAACCACAACCAATGGAGCACTAGATTGGGAAGAAATTCTATGACACATGAGAAGCACTCAAAGCCATTCAAGTAGTAATTTGTAACAGCATTGCAAACCCTTTCCTATCTTCTCCTCTGCAAGACAAGGCATATTCTGTTATGAACACAGGCTCTGGATGCCTAGAGAGGCAACAGACAGAACAAAATTCGATGCCGCTATTTTCCAAACCTCTCTGCTAGAAAATTAATCTCCCCTGAGAACTGCACAGGCCCAGTGTACGGCACAGCACTCTAGGAGCTAGGCTCCTACGGTGCAGGCTATGAGAATCTGCTCTAGGAAGTAAAAAAAAAAAAAAAAATCCCTTCTTAATGCCTACACAAATTTGAAGAGAAGAACAAGATTATCATGAATTTACAGTGACTTAATTCCCACTAAAATCACAACAAAATTGATTCTCCTTTATACTCAAGTCTTTTTAGGGTAATCCATCAAGATGAGGTAGTCATATTTAAAGGCCCTTTATACTACTTTAGTAGCATAGAGTCCCTAGAGCATGAGAATCAGATGTCATATGCACACAGGCAAATAAGAGCAAAATCCCCTCAAGTGCCGACATCTATTTTTATCATCTATGTATACGAAGAGATAACAGCTGCAGGGCTGAATAAAAATAAAACTGTGGTCAGCCTATAGCTGTCTATCCTGCTTGCGTTTGTTGATCAGGAAGGCAGCTGAGGTGCCTGAATGTTTTAAGAACTATAATCTTGATCTATGTGTGAGAATTGACAGCAGAATTGGAGAAAACCTGAGTTTTGGCAAAGCTGTTAGAAAGGGTAGGTGCTCAGCAACGAAAAATGAAATATTTATAGACTTGTGGGTCACAGACCTATCCTTAGAAAGTATGCTACGGCCCTAAAAGCTGTGCTTTTTGAGAACTAAATGTCATAGTTGAAGTAGGGTTTCTATAGAATCTCTTTGGAGGAGGATAACGAATGTATTTGCTTAAAGAATTAATCATAAAAATCATTTGTCTTCTCACTTGAGTAAAGGATTAAATGGAACGGTTCCATCCTGAGCTGTAGCCAGCTTTCAGAGGTTTCCCCACATCCAGTGAGCATTTTGGCAAGGCCATACTACTGAAGAGAGCAAGCGTACTGTCAATGCCTGGCAAGAGACTGCCAGTAGGTTCAGACAGAAACATCTAAGGGCCATGCCTAATTCCCAAAGGAAAATGCTGGGGCAGAGAAACCGGCCATGGTACCACCAAAAACACACGAAGCCTGCAGGGACCAGAGCTACTCCTCTGGCAGAAAGAGTAATTATGAAATACCACCTATTTTATAACTGAGTTTACTCCCGAGTGATGCAAGCAGAGCAGTGCACACAATTAGAATGGAAAGCCCTTCAAACCAGTGACACCTTCTGTCTCACACCAATTTATGCCAGTTTAGCTCTGTTGCTTTGCAGTACAAAGCTTAATCAAGGGACACAAGGCATATTAGTTTTACTACATGTTCCATCCTATCCACTGCTATAAAGTAAGTCAGTCAGCTTTATCTGCATAGTCCCTCATCTGCTTCAGTACTACCCAACTCATTAAAAGACCAATATTTTTCTAATTTTCTCTATCTTTCTTTTCTCTGGTGCCTGTTCTGTGCTGTTCTGTAATTTTTTCCCTTTTCTCTTACATAAATGAGAATTATACCCTCCTTTGAGTCATGTTGTAGGCGGTGGATTTTTTGTTTTGTTTGGCTTTTGGGTTTTTTTTTTTGTGTTTTGGTTGGGGCTTTTGGGTTTTTGTTGTTGTTTTGTTTGTTTTTTGAAAATAGGAATGCATAACACTAAGAAGGAACATAAAGAACACATTTCTATGAAACCATACATTCTAATCAGAGTAATGAAAGGAAAGCCACAGCAAATAAACAATTTGGTGATTTCTCATTAAAGTCACAGGAAGTTTCCTAATGTAGCATGATACTGCCTGCCAGGAAACCCCACAGAGAACTAATAGATTCAGTGTCATTACAGAGCTGTCATCCATGTATCCTAATATTGACTCTAGCTGATATTAAGGAGGGCGACTAGGACAGGGGGAGGAGGCAAGCTTGTTCCCCTGAGAAGCAAATGGAAAAGCACTGGCAGTCTGCATTTGACTGTCTTTTGAGTGTTTTTTGTTCCCTCCCCTCACCCTTTGTTATTCCTTTTAAAGTAAAGTCACAGCTCTTTTGTTCAGCAATTCTTATTTGTCTTACAGGGACACGTAAAAGCTCCATCTGATGCCAGGGTCGCTCTCTGGTACGTCATCAAAAGCAAGGGCAACAAAGACTTGGTTATACTGTAGATGTCAATACAGTGTTGAGGTATGGGAGCTGGAGCAGATGTCAGAAATAAGATAGCCATTGTAACATGCAGCTTGTGAGAAAAGGAATAAAAGAGTCCACATGAGCTCATCCTGATAGCAACATATAATTTATCCTACAGCATCCTATGCTGACATTCTTGAGTATACTTGAGCATAATCCCCATGCACATCCCAACCAAAAGAGAAAGGGATAAGCGCAGTGTCATGTCCCACCTGGGGAGGAGGGCGGAGGAGTGAGTAAGATTCACAAATCCTCTCCGTGTGGATGAAGGTGAGCCAACGCTCAAGGTCTGTACACAAACACCAGCTTCAGTAGAAAGCTTTTATAGAGACAGAGAGGGAGTACAAATATTTGATATCCGCCAACCCTCTCACGATTATATCTACCCCAGCTATGCAGCTTTATGGAAAATCGAGGTAGGCCGTGCAGTACTCAACTACAATTTATCAACTTTGACGACTTAATTACCTCAGGAGAAGTGGAAAAGAGAGAGGGGGAGAGAGAAAGAGGGAAGAAGAAGAGCATCACCAGTCCTGGATCCAGCGTTGGACCTGCCAGCAGGGGTATTCAGTGGAGAGAGCCCCTGAGAGCAAGCAAGTCCCTATTTATAGATTTCCGTCTCTGGATTTCTGGAACCTTCTCTCGTCCCAGTTCCGGGAGTGGTAGAGATACCAGTCGAATTAAGAGGGGCAGCCAGTCAAACCAAGGGCAGCGATACCAGGACTGTCCCCCAGGCAGTAGGTGTGGTGGGGAATAAGAGGCTTCACAGACCACGGGGAATGGGGTTGAGGCCAGGCCACGCTGTCTCCACAGGGCTCCCTCCCTCACCCTCACCCCAGGTACCATCCTGCCCTGGGTCCTAGCAACCGTCGCTCTGCACTGTGGTTTTAGCACCCAGGCTGTTTGAGACATCGCATTGTTTTGCACTAGCAGTTCTCTACAAGCAGAAACAAGAGTGAGATGATCTGCTTATTTTCCCAGAGGACATCGGTGGATCCAGGAACTAAGATGTCGGAATGCTCTGCCACCCAGTGCAGTACCTTTCGGCCACGGCTGAAGCAGAATTAGCACTTGCACCAGGACTGAGGATGGCTCACGGGTCTGAAAGACATTCATCAGTGTATTTTCCCCCCCCCCTCAGAAAATGCTGCATTTGGCTGGGTTACAAGATGTATGAGAAAAAGAGATACTAATCCTACACTTGGATAGTTTTGTTGCCACACTTCAGCACAGTTCTTACATTAATATGTAGCAAAGTCTGCCTCCAGGTTCGCCGCTTTCTGTTTGCAAAATGAGGAGCTAAGCTGCAGGGACATGAATCAAGGCCCACAAGTGTACATTTTCAGTGAGCAGGGTGCTACGGTTCAATCTGACAAAAGCAAACATGCAATCTCAAGAAAGCCTTCCTACGTTACACAAGCACCATTACCTTGTGGAACATCTGACACAAAGACGACACAGACACGTACTAGGTTACAACACTTGAGCACTACAGTGTGAATTTGCTTGCTTCCCCTCTATCCTATCAAAGTATTTAAGAAATTATGTCACGGTAGAATTTCAGGATGGAGTGAAAGAAAGGCCTGAATAAGTGATATAAATATAAGAATCATACGATAATTTAGGTTGGAAGGGACATCAGACCAATCTCCTATTCAAAGCATGCTGCTTTTAACCTAATTTGCAAGGGTTATCTTAGATACATTGTTGAAGAGCCACAGGAAGACCAACAGAAGCTGTTCTGTACCTTTTCTCCCCTCGGAGAAACACTTAAAATGTATGAAAAACATCCATAACCATCCACTTTGACACAATCCACGTGCTGCTGCTGTTACTAGAAACACTTATAGAAGGAATGATTTTCTTCACACAGATGTTCATTAAACAAAGTAGTGTAATTAGTATTTCTATATATGCACTCTCCTCACAATTACATCCTCAAACCTTTTACTAAAACTATCCTTCTTTTACTCAAAAGTAGAAATAACTTCAATCAAGCTATCTGATAATTCACAATATAAAGTATCAAGTCTCAGAAAGAAAAAAGTTACAGGCTGTGTCAGAAGCACAAATTTAGAAGCCCTTCTATAAAATCTATTCACCCTGCAGCCAGCACACAGAAGAGGTGTTTATCTACCCTTTTGATGTACAAATAAAGCCTGAGAACATGTAGTCTCTCATATCCACTTTTATATATCTATATGTATTACTTGCAACGATTTACATTGGCTGAAATGAAGTTGGATCAAAAGTCTGGCTGGTGCATCTTTGATAAACATCTTACAGATTTCCTCTTCTCAGCATTCTCAGCCTTGAAAAGGCATGACTGATATCAAACAGATTAAGGTCTACAACTACTTTAGCAACTGTAATTACAAAGTAACTGGGGAAAAAACCCAGCTCGTTTCAGCACATTTCAATATCATGTATAAAGAACACTCACACTTTCCAAAGCCTGCAGTAAATGAGAAGTAGCAAGCATTTTGGACTAAAGAACTAGAAATTATATTTTTTTTTTGTTGAGATTTGAGCAATTTTTTGTAGAATGGTGTGAACGCATCATTGAACCCCATCACTACTTAATAGACAACATGCTTGCATTGTTCACTGGAAATAAAGACACTTAAGGATACAATAAATTATTAGCTTATAATTAATAGGAAAAAAAACCCACTGGTCTTACCTTCTTTTCAAAGAACATGCCAATAGGTATTCCTACCTGCAAAGTAGGTTATTTTGGTGCTCCCCACAACTGTTTCTTGAGTGACTGCTTGGCGTTTGATGTTTGCTATGGACCTGCCTCCAGCTGTGTTGCTCTTTGCAGTGTTTCTGCTATAACTTTGCATGCACACAGTAGGAACTCCCCAATGCTTATTTTAAAATGATAGGTTGTCTTTGCCAGCAGTTTTTCTGTACAGACACAACAGAAATATCGAACTGGTGAGTTGTACTGTTGTCACTTAGACAGTGGAGGTGTTACTGAGAAATACAATGCCAATAATTAATGCATACAGTGGAAAAATACATGTCAAATTGACTTTGTAAAGGTCTGCTGTAGCATTACTACTAACTGGCATCTCACTGTATGTAATTATATGATCATGCAGCATGCTTGAGTGATAATGCAAAAATAGATACTTTATGGGAGAAAAAAATACTAGACTGGGTAATTGGGACTGTGCAATACATGTGGCCTGCATCGAAGCTTGCCACATCTCATTCATAAGTAGCCTATCATCTTTCTAAAGAGTTTCTGCAACGTGTAATGGTTATTTAAAACTGGCTCCTGCACTTCACAAGCAGGACTGTAGGAGCAGCAATATTCTTTTACTGAACAACTGGTACATCCAGAAGAGACAAAGCTTGTCTGTTCTCACCTCCATCAACTGGTGGAACAAAAGGTGTTGCCTCACTCCCTACGATACTTATTTCACCTACATCTTTGCCGCTGCTGATCCTGAGCCTGCAGAAGTATGCTTGCACTGACCTTCAGGAGAGCAGCAAATCTGCCTCCAGGGACAACGTGCACATTACAGCTATACTCTCTGCGTGCTCAAAGCTATGAGAAAACATACGGCCAGTATCATACAGGCCTATAATGGCAGTCCATCACACTTGGGTGTGCAGCGAGGCTGGATCTCTCTCTGAAAAGCATGTCAGTTCAGGTAGCAGTTAACCCTCGCTGAAGAGGCAAACAAACGCGTTCCCACGCTCAGCGCTACTCAGTTTGCAAAAACACCATCTAGTTTTTAAAGCCGATGAAAGAACATAGCACAAAAAAAACCCAGAATACCTAAGCTGCCACTTCAGACTCTGCATTTATAAAACACGGACAGTCCTGCCAAGACGGGGCACCCAGCCTCCTAGTGCCCACCATCCTGAGGCTGCACCCCAGAAACCACCAGCCTTCCTGCCTCTGCAGTCGAACAGCTCCTGCCCTGAGGGGCTTTTTCACAGTGTAGCAGCTATTTAATGAAAAAAAAAAACCACCAAAACCAAAAACCAACACCAAACCCCAAATAAAAAACACAAGATCACACAGCATGCCTCTGCCAAAAAAACCCCACACAACAAGGTTTGCCCTTCTTCAGCACAACCTTCTAAATTGAGCACGACTGCTCTCTCACAAAGTAGCTGTAATGGTGGCTGAAGAGTTCAAGAGCAGGTGTTGCCCGTGTCTTTTCTGTCCAGAATTTATCCAGTTTGCTTTTTACCACATATGGATGGCACAGAAAGACTTCACCAAAACAGTAAGACTCCCTGGCCCCACTTTACAGTAACAGTTTTGTCAAGATACAACTCAGCTTTCTCCTGTGCAAAGAACTCCAGGCTGTCAAAAAACCCTGCAGTGTTATTGAGAAAAGTGTCTACTGAGAAATGAAACTACTTAACCTGTATTTTATTTCCCAAGTTCCAACTTTCTCTCTGCCTTCCCACCCTCCCCCTGCATCTATCACCCAGCTCAAGTCTAAAAAGTACTGGCTGAGCAGAGGGCATAAGCTGTCTTTGTCTAAATGCAGGAGGCAACTGCTCCTGCAGTTCATCTGTGTTTCACAGTCATGAATTGCAGAGAAGACAAAAACTTCTGTAAAATAAGCTTAAATATTCTCAGAATCATTCTGGGGTAACTCCTTGTCATGATGATAAAAAGGTATTAATTTCACAGTTAAAGAAACTGCATTATATCATTCGTAATGAAGGGACATCAAGATTGAAAATCTTGGAAATAGCATGACAGCTACAATGAAGCACATGCATCATTCCAACTTTAATCATTCCAAATTGTAAGAGTTTCACATCGGAGTGTTGCAGGATGTCGCATGCAAGCGCCCTGTAAATCCAGACGAAAGCTTGGGATACACTCCTTCCAGTCTATCCTCATTAGTGACAACAGAAGGCAGCAACTGAAGAGAAAAAACAACTGTGGAAATAAAAAATTTAAAAAAATATATTGCATGTAGCAATATTTGGTGCCTGTAGCACCAAAATCGCACATTTTTTTGAATTAAAATCATTCTACCCAAGGGAAAAAAAAAATATTGTTTTTAAGACCTAATGGGCAGCATGGCAACCCATACTATTTGGCAAATCCTCATGTCTGAACTTCTGACAGGCAAGAGCTGAAATATCTCTGTCAGACAGAGTCAGGGTTGACAGAAGGCGTTCTGCACTTTGCTGAAGAAGCTCACCAGCATACAGGATTTGACTGGCAACAACCTGCGGGGCACAGTGACAGCCCAGTAACTTGCACCATTTCAGCAGGTTTATTTCCAGGATTTATTCAGGGAAAGCTACTCATATGACCCCTGCACCACCCATGGAAGAATCCTAAATACAAGTATGAAAGCTCAAGATTTCATTTAAGTTAAAACTTAAAAGGAAGAAGAATAAAGGTTATATTTGAAAGACTGATTTTTTTTTCCTCTCCCTAAAAAAAGAAAACTCTCAAGAAACTCAGTAATTCCTCCCTATCTCCCCTCATTAAACAACTATCTCTTCCTCCAAATGCTTGCATGCAAAATACACACAAATCTCAAAACACAAATCCCAATTAGTCTGGGACATAACTTTAAGGCTCTCTGCTTCTGAACATCTGATTATGTGAAAATTTAAGCTGCTGTTCTGCCCTCAGAGATAAACAGATTATCTTTTCCAAATGACAAAATGCACAGGTTATAGTGATTCATATGCATGCCCTTCATGACAATCACAAGTAATCAACAGCAATCAGATCATTACCAAAGAGCAGGCTGGGCAGATATGAAGTGCTGAAATTCAGCCTCCCTGGGAAAACAGAGTCACATTACCATATGCATAAGAAATGTTAATTTTTGATTGTCTAGTAGTTGGGAATCTTTGTAAAGACTGTTTTCTCAGTTTTATATACTCTGTGCTCTTAGCCCCTCTCCCTGGATCCAGTTCTCAGCCTACATATGCAGTACCAGTCCTCATGGCTCAGGCCCAGCACTAACGTGAACGTGCTAGAAATCCCACCTTGTTTCCCATTACCTTTTCAGCAAGGAAGAATGTCATAAACCCATCCTTGCCAATGCTGCAATGACTGCCAAGAGCTGAGCACATGCGGAGGGCATATCGGTGCCATTCAGGATCAATCCACTATCTGGGCTACTTCTTCTGAGCATGTTTGGAAGGGGCTTGTCAGCCCTGATGAAACGTGTGCCAAAGCATGATCTGTTCAGGTCTGGCAGGCAGTAAAAGCACTGTCTATCATCGCTTGGTCCACGTACGCTCTAGATTAGCTCAAGGAAAGCGCCTGGAAAGTTTATCTTACAGTTGCAGGAGCAAATAAGTGAAAGCAGAGGGGCAGTTAGGTGATGACCATAAAGAAATGTGTCTCAGTCACTGCTTTATTATGAACATGAATTAGTGGGATGACCCATTCATTTTGGATGTTTTCTGTATGAGAACAAATTAGCCACCACCAATATACAACATCTACACGGATTAAAGAGGAGCAAACATTGGGTACTAGCTTGTCTCTTCTGCACAATTCTTTGGAGACAAGAAGGGTGGCAAATAAACTCCCAGAATATCTACTAAATAATGCATCTTCATATAATTAAGTATATTCTTTTCAGAAGCCTTCAGCTCTTAGACTATTTAGACAATTTTCAGTATAATTATCTGAGAAGTCCAATTTGGATGTTGCAGCCAGCATGGATTTTGCTTTTTTTTTTTTTTAATTCACGACTGAATAGATAGCTTCCCTTATCTGGTCAGGGCAAATGATTTCTGAAAGTTACGAGTACTAAACTATCATGGTTTTCACTGTTATACATATTTTCCTCACTGATTAAACCCTCACATTTCTACAGCCACAGGATCATTTATTTTACTAGGAAACTAACACCAGCAATTCATTTTTCACAAGTTTTGCAAAGCATACACTTGGCAGCAGTTGGAAATCGCATCAGGTTAAAAATGCCAAAACAGAGGCCAACGCCTGGGAGCTTTGACAGGAAGGGAAAGAGGAGAGAAACCACCTATGTAATGCCTCTGAGGCAGGTGGTCTGCTGCTCCAACAGCACTAACAAATCCCAAATTACAATGCTGACGTGGCTCCCTCCTCCTCCTAACAGCACTGCTGCCCTCTCAAATAGCAGGTTTTCTCCTAGTAACATCTCGTAATCCCATCGGCAGTAACTGAACTAGTGAGTATACAGTCACAGAAGTCAAGTGTGGAAAGGGTGATTTTAAGAAAGTTATTTACAGATTGGATTTCCATTTCTTACAGCCACTGTTCTCACTGCACAGCCACATCCCATAAACCAAATTAAATTCACAGAGCCTAGCAGAAAACAGGGAATACTGGTGAATCCCATGTCCTGTGACATTAACTATCTTAAACCACAGGAACTGTTTTTCATAAATTTATTACCCCTTCAATTTGAAAGCCAGGTAATAATTTGTAGGGCTTCCCATGCATAAGGCACAAGCAATCCAGTTCAGTCAGCTTCAAAGATCATCACAATTATAAAGCAGCAGAACAAGTGAATGGTGAAAACATATGCTTGCAACCAGAAAAATACACAGTAGGTAAGAGAACAAAGCAAGTTCTTCCTCTTTTCATTAATTTTGTCACAAAACTAGTGTTTTGGAGCACGAGATGTTTGCATGCTCTGGTCAGCCAAGTGGAAAAGGCTTAGGAGAAGAGGCTCACGCACCCCCGTATAGGAGGCTGTGCAGATGCATCACCTCCCGAGTGCCCATGTCCTTCCTCAGCCAGGATATTGGACTCCTTGGGTCCCTACCGCAGGGCACGTCAGCCAGGCATGGTCACAGCCCGCAGGAGACACCGCGACTGCAGCTGTGCCCTGCCCTAGGACACAGGAGCTGTTCTGCAGACTGCACAGGGGCCAGAAATGCTAACATAGTGTGCTATGCCTACATCCAGCTGTGAAAAGGTCCCATCTGCGCATCCTTTAAAATTTTCCACATCAGAAGAAAAGCAGCTTTTAAAGTACTAACAAGGATGTTCATATAAATAACACTTCTATAGACAGACTCCCTACAGTTTTATTTCACCTGTGGCTTGTAGCTGAAGCATTCCCATAGTCACATAACTGCTTTTCTGAAGTTCTGGTATATGACAGAGCTATTGGCAACACAAGCGCTATTGAAAAGTGATGTTCTGTAACTCACCTGCATTACCAATAAATCCCAAACCTTCTTAAGTAACTGCAGAATAATGAAGACTTGTGCCCTCTGTCTCTGAAGATCTAGCTAAGCTCCAATATTTTCTTTTGTATTGCAGATAAATCTGTTTTGCAAAGAAGCCGAGAAAGCTCAGAAAACTCAGGACTGCCCTCTTGCCGATGTGCAACAACTGCAATACCCAATGCTGTCACTTGATGTCTCTGTGCTGAATAAAATCCCTCTCAGGCGTGGTCCCCTGCCAGAGGGCTGCAAAGTGAGCAGCGTGGAAGCTCATTTGGCTTTCTGCACTGCATCTCTTCAGCACCCATCTCTCTCTGAGACAGACTTCTGTGCAGTACGATACAGATGGTGCCAACTGCGAGACAGATAGACAAGAGCAAAAAAGTTGAAGATACATAAAAATACGCAAGACGACCTTACAACTAATAACCAGTAAGATCAGGAAGAAATAGATACACCAATGTGCTGGCAGTAGAGGAAAGTATGTCAGTTACTTAACAGGGAAAGTGAGCAAACATGTAATAGAAAGCTGAAATATTAAACATTAGAACTATTCAAATACGAATACTGGCCAGTCATCCTTAGGAAGCTGTGTTAGAGAATGGGTAAGGAAAACTTAAGTAAGAAGACATCTGCTTATTTCAGAGCTAGCTAGTTAAAAAGTAGGGCAGCTATGTTTTCAGCACACTTCTACAGCATTTGAAATGACTTTGGTATACCAGAAACCTTTCCACCAGATGTGCTCTGGCTCAGAGAACGTTTGAGTTAGAAGCAAGTATTACTGAGGCTCTTCTGCGGTTA
Source organism: Theristicus caerulescens (assembly GCA_020745775.1). Taxonomy (NCBI): domain Eukaryota; kingdom Metazoa; phylum Chordata; class Aves; order Pelecaniformes; family Threskiornithidae; genus Theristicus; species Theristicus caerulescens. The sequence continues at coordinate 118,895,630 of CM036561.1, read as the reverse complement.
CGCAGGAAACTGAGGGACACACTTGTCCTTAATGATCTTTCATCAACAGACACAAAAACCCAAGGCCTTAACATGCTGATCCTTACAAGCATTTAGGAAATTTGGAGGCATCTTAGGCCTCTTCACAAAACCACAATCCTCCAGTAACTTCCCAGCTGTTCCTTCCCTGCATCTCGCAGAAGACAGCGGGCACAGATTTTCAGCCCTACTAGATCTGTCTGGTGGTGGAAAGCAAAGTTAAAAACCTAATCAGCATCTTCAAATTCCTCTTGCCAAGTAAACTGCTGTTCAGAAGGGATGGAAATTGCAATGTGAGTTTGTCTGAAGTACAGCCAGTAATGCAAATGAAATGAAATATATCCATTATGGGCTTGATATTTGATTTTATTTTCAGGTAACATGGAACAATATGCAAATCTAAACTCTAAACATGGTACTTTGTCCTTTCAATTTTAATAAGGCTATAAAATCTATATTATAACTTTAGAGTGTAAGAACAGAGCAATAAAATCATCTATCACCAGTTATTTATTTTAATATAGATTGCATTCCTAATCGTTTTCTACCATTTTAAAGCAATTTGCCATTCAGTGAACTTCAACAAATGCGATCTTTGAAAATACAGCTATTAAGAGAGATTAATAACAGCTTCTCACCTCTTATCCCAGGAGCCCAAGATATTCTCCCGTTATTGCTATTCCTCTCAACATACTCTTCATGTGGAATTAAAGAAAAGGGCAGGAGAACGTGGAAGCCATAAGCAGTTTTCAATTGTGAAGATACGGCAAGACAGGCAATAACATTTTGCTTCAAAGCATAGCCTATTTAGCCCAGGGAAATTATTTTGGCTTTTAAAATTGTAAAGCCACTTAAAACTAGAGGTCACTGAGCATTCAAGCTGCCATGCAACAGCAGTACACGCAGGTGCCTTCTGATGCTTGCAAAACCCAATGGTAACAGATAGACTGTCACAGTGCTAATGTCTTGTTTCAATGCTCTCTTCCATTAAGATTTATTACTAAGGACTATAATTCCTCTAACTTCACACTGCTTATGCTATCTACAGTATTTGAAGGAATCAAGATGCTAGAATTTCTAAAAAGTGAGATTTCTTCAGAGAAAGGTCAGAACAGTGCTAACAAAACTTAATTGCTCTGAATATATATAACTGCCTTCTGAATCTATGCAACTTTCCTTTATTTAAGGAAATAAACAGTGAGCAGTTATCAAACATCTGCATCAAATGTTCCAATGTGAGATAAATGCCGACACTTAAATAGAGCCATCTATTTTGGAGGCCTCTTGATGTTTACTCGGAGAAATCCCAACAATTTTTTAGGAAGAGTACAGCAGCCAATGCAATACAATACATATTTAAAGAAGAATGTTCAAAGCCAATTAAATCTCTTTGGTAACATAACTACTTGTTATAAATCAAGACAAGGTTGTCACTCCTTTTGGATCAAGGTTAATCTACTCATAACCATTAAGTTCACACACATGCATTATCAAGGATCTATTTTACAGCTTCTCACTCCAATACTCTGAAGCATTACCAGCTGAACAGGCAGCAGCATGACATTTCATATCATAGATGTGAAAAAGCAAGAAAGGATTTGTACCGTTATCTCTGCCTTTCATGCTATGTTTTTAGCTGTACAGGAATAAATCAGCAGGAATTGGTTAGCACTACATAGCAAGGCAAAGCTATAAAAACATGAAAAAACATAGAAAGACTGGCACACTATTTTTTTTTCCCCCAGCAAATGATGCAGAATATTTCTGCACAGCAACAGAAGCGTTAACCTATCTCCTCAAAAAGTGTAGCTAAAAGGTGACCAAGCTAAGCCTCCGCATTCCCAAATGCTGGAAATTAGTGAATGCTGAAGCCCAGCCTGTACCCCCTTGCTAACAAGATGAAATTTTATTTAATTTAGTAGACTTTGCTGGACTAAGTAACAGACATCTAACTAACAGATACCAAGTTTTCCAGTGAACAATCCTGAACCACAGAGGAAAATCAGAGCCCTATTCTACTGTTCATATTTCCAGGAATCGCATTAAAAAACCCTAGCAGTAGTAAAAGCCAGATGTTTTGATAAGATTAGACAGACTACTATGTAGCTTTGCAAACAGAGAAAATCAATAGTGGTTGTACACCACACCTGAAGATTTGCCCCTCTTCCTCTAGATAGTGTATTAGAATATACCCTGTTTGCTGCAAACCTGCCAGGCAGTTTGTGAGAGCACTGTAAATCTCTGCTAGCTCAAAAGTCTAAGGAAAGGCAATGATAAACAGAAGATAAATGCTAACTTGAAAACTGTTTCCTCCACAATCAAAGAGAATTGCTTTAAGGCATATTAAATCTAGGCTAAGTGCATTTAGTGACCCGCTAGCATTTGCTGCTGAAAACAGCTGGATTTGAAGTGTTAAGCCTCAGCTTAACAGCCTCAGTAATCTACAAGGGCAGCTCTAAGATACAGAACAAATTTATCTTCAAAAGGAAAAAGAAAGCAAAACGTTTCCTCTCATTAACTTTTGAAAAAAGTTAATTAACTTTTGAAAAAAGTTAATTGGAAAGGCAGCAAATACACAATCAGATTAACAGAGAGATGAGGCACTGACATTATTCTTTTTTGCAGCAGGAGTAAATAATGTAAACTTTAGTCTAAATTGTCCTGGTTTAATGTTACCAGAGGTATTTTTGGTGCTCAAGATTAAACTCACAGCAGTGGCACATTTAGCATGTGCAGTACATTACTGAATGGAAAGCCAAAGCTGGAGGCTGAGTAGTTTATCTTACATTTAAGAAAATTCACAAGATCCTCCAAGATCCATCCTGCATGAAATGGCTGTACTGATTACGTGAATACTCCCTAGGAGCACGCGTGAGGATGCAGAATGAACAGACAAGGAATGGATTCACCGCACCAGGCACTCAGAAATTGAAATGCGCCATTTGCAAACAATCCAGTAAATCAGGTTTAAAATAGGCTATAAAAGAGATTTCAGTGAATTAGAAGTTCAATGGGTTCATCCATTGACACACGCTTTCCAAAGTGGCATTTTCACAGATTAAAGCAGCGCCAACCTCAGTATATTACAAAAGGTGTAATTACCTGGCAGTAAGTCACACATCTTTGCTAAGGAAGGTAACTGAGGTTTTTTGTGAAGATCTGCGTAAGCACCGCACACTTTAAATGGGATGAAGATTAAGCTGCTTAAATTCGCATAGAAAAACAACAGCACATTTGAACATCCCACACGGTGCCTCATCTCACGCAGCCAAAGGACCGGGAGGTTCCTCATGGGGATCTGGTGAACGTGTGGACGCCCAGGAGAGAGCCGAGGGAGGGCGAGTGTTGCACCCGGGACAGAGCACACAGGAGCGTGCATGGCCTCGGCACAGCAGGGAGCTCCAGGAAGGCTTCTGCTCCCAAGGAAGCTCTGCCTCTACTTCTCTCCCTTCTGGCAGAAGACACTAAATGGACATGATTTGGAACTACAGTTTTAGCCAGACTCCAGCACACTTCAGCCCATCTGAAAGAATTGAAACTATATGGAAACATTTAACCCACATACCTGGTTTCCTTTTTGTAGTAGCTTTTCTGAACCCCACAAAGGACATCTCCCTGCTAAAAAGTCCTGCTGTTTTCAAACTAGAAAAGATTGACATTGGTTTCAAAAGACTCTTTCAGGCACTTTTTCCACATGCACAATTTCTGAATGCAAAATTTCACTGTCACGCCTTCACCACTCTGCCAGGGGTGTGCTCATGGCACGGTCTTAACCTGCTCATACTTCCTGAAAAGGCCAAATGCAACAAAAACTATCCATTATTTAATGCAACAATGCAGCTGGGACCAAGACCATCAGATCTGTACAGGTAGTCTGATAATGTCTACTCTGCTCTTGTACAGACTGAATCTCAAAAAATTGGTGGTCCTTCCACCCACAGCCCTGCTGAGTGACTAATTAGGCTAAGTGGACTGCTGGGCTATGGGATTAAATGACAGATTGGAAACAGGTTCATGGAGCTTTCCCTTTCAATGGCATTTCTCTTGTAAATGAAAGGAGCATCTACTCGAACTGGGCTCCCAGGCCAGGAAGGGAGCTGTGTCTAAATGCAAATACAGGTAAAAACAAATACTTTTCTTGCCACCTGGAACAAGAGGCAGCCAGCTGGAACTACTCAGCATCAAGTCAGTCAACACGAGGAGAAGCCTTTCTGACAAAGCATTAAGAATGGCCATATTCTCTGCCAAGATTTAACTTTAAATGGATCCAAGTGTAGCCTGAAGTAAACTGCAGCATATCTGTACAACACTGATGAAGCTGAGGTAGGGATGATAGTAGCAATCTTTTCACCCAGGAGGAAAGGACACAGCTGCATAGCCAGATGCCAGTAAGGACAACACAGTCCTGATCGTGACATGGTCATCACAGGCCAGCCAGATGTCTAAATAGCATGGAAAACATTTTATGAAAAGAAACATGCTATCAAAAGAGCCCAAATCATATTTGCTGTTTATCCCCATTTTCTTTAACCTGCATGAAACCTTCTGAGTTGATATTTATGCACACCCTACCTCTTTTAGGAACTAAGAGAATTTTAACCTTCCTTTCTGAAGCAGGCAAAGGGAGATAAGGTCTTCAGCATACTGAATACTCCCCTTATTCCCATAGCACTACACCAACTCTTTCAATCAACTAAGCGTACCTACAACACTCCTAACGGCTACTGCACGTTCAGGATCACAATGTGTTAATCTCAGCATTTGCAGTACTCAAGGTAATATAGGTTGGAGATAAGTAAAGTAATTCAAAAGACTAAAATACTGGTGAGGTTTTAAACACTTATCTACGAACACTATCTTAATTTTACAGGGTGCGTACGTAGGCATCGTAAAAATCCCTTTGCCCTTGGGAAGGGCTGCAACTTGCTTTAAAATTATGGCATCATGGATTTTCTTAATCTTTCCTCAGAGCATTGAACAATTCTATAAATTTCCTGACTTATCTTGCAAATTAATTCGGAGCTGCAAATATGGCTCTAGAGGCTGATTCTCCCTATGTCTGCACTCTGTTTAATTATGCTCAAGGAAAAGCAGCAGCAGCTGAGGACAGAATGCTGCTGCTCTGCCAGGGTAGTGTTCACCATCATTGGGAACAGGAGTAAATGCACTGCAGATGACAGGACACTGGGGATCTGACTATTTTAACACACGCCTACAAACCCACTGGAGACAGCACTGCAAGTAGAATGGCAGGTCCATACACTCTAATGCTCTTGGTCTCTACATATTTCTAAGTCTTGGAATAACTCATGGAGAAAAGGCAAACGCTGTTCGGTACCCCAAATGGTTCGCCTGACACTTCGGAGCTTGGGAAAAAAACCCCACAAAACTAAAGGCTACAATCAGCAGCTTGGCATTGGGCCATCCAGTCATAAGCACGATTTATATTACATTTGGCTCCATCAGATGCTATCCCTATAATAGAGCTATCAGCACGTTAGGAGCAAAATGTCTTTTCTGATGCAATTTTCAAGGTCACCTTTGTAGCACACCACAAGTTTTAATTGAAGAAGACTTCTGTTACAGGTCATCTGCCTCAGTGCGGTTCTGAGTCTTCAGCCTGAACTGTAGCCTGTCCCCATTTCCATGCTATACTGACATTTCCATTGACCACATTTATCTCCCATGCAGTTCATTTGCTGACAAGTCACCCTTTGAGATTAGTGATGCTTAAACAATTTTCTACCTGTTCCTTGATTTTTGTTTCTTTTGTTTGTTAAAGAGCTTTTTTAAAAAGTCACTTTCTAGATGTTCTGATTTCTCCTTTAAATCAGCTTTTTAAAATGGCTTCTTTATGACCTGCTACAGTTTTTCAAGGGACAGAGCTGTTTATTCGGCATCATAAACAGATGCGAAGGCTGAAGTAGGCTTAGTCCTTCTGAGATCAGGACTGGGACATTCTTCCAAGCTTCTTAATCTGTCCTGTTCTGCTGATCTGTTTTTCAGAAGTGCAGATCTCAAATTAATAGGCAAAGGGAGATGAGGCAATTGTGAGGAATCATTTTAGAGCACCTAGATCTTTACTTGGTGCAAATCTGTGTAATTCAGGGATACTTCAGTGATTCAAGGTATAAAGAGATACCTGTGTCATGCTGAAGAAGTGTATAAAACTACTATTTCTGAAGCTGAGCAAATGTCACAAGCCAGGGCCTTATTTGTGTGGGCACTGTTTGACTTGCTCTGGCAAGAAAGAGAAAACATACTGTTCTCACACTGTCTATCTACACTGAGCAGCATTTGTCATTAATTACACTGGATCAATTCTGCTTGGAGAGACCTCTAACCCCCAGGAATAACCACTCTGCACCATCCAACACCATTGATTAAAAACTGCTTCATCACAACAACATTTGTTCAAGCATCATTTATGTGACCAATCATCTTATTTAAAGCCAAATCCATTCCCCAGGAAATCCTCTTTTCTAGTCCTTTACACTATTCCTCCACTTTCATATTCGTAGAGCAGAGTTCTGAAGTTGCCATAACACATACCTTTCCTTGCCAGGAGCTTTCCGAAACCCTCCAGACACTGCCTGAAGACAGCAACTGAGTTTTGATGTCCACAGATAGGGATGTTCACTACCCCTGACGCATGCACATGATTACTCAGCATCAGTGACAAATCAGCTACTAGTTGAGCCCAGAGCAATGACTACCAAAGTCTGTGCGTGGTATGACCTACAGAAAGGTGCAAAAGCCATCTCAAGTGGAGAAGCACCAACCACAAGATCACTTTGACAGTGACATGCAAAATGATACACTCACAAGCCCCTGCACCAAACATATGAAACTATTTACAGCCAAAAGCTGAAGCACTCTCATGGAACATTGCTTTTGGCTTAATTAACTATTGGGTTTTTAGCTACATCTAGTGACTATTGTGAAAACATAATATCTATTAAAATACTTCAGCAATGAGGAAGATCATATGAATCCCAACAAAAGCAGATGACTGACTTTCTTCCATGTGTTCACTCTTTTTGGTTGCTTGGCTCTAATGAAGCTTGCCTTTTACAATCACCTACACTTTTGCTTGTTTTGCAGTCCTGAAGTCACAAACTTACAGTAGTTCCCATTCTGCATTTTTTTTTTTTAATGACAGCCTGAAAACATTTTCGGCTTAAGTTCTTCAAGGTAAAAATGGGGGTGAGCGAGCATAAAATCTAACATTAAGGTGCACAGCTTGTTTTTTCCTCCCCCCAAACATAAACCATTCCCTGTAAATACTCTTTCTCCAACAGAAAAGACAGCCCAACAGTGAATTAAGGTCTGAAATGTGAAAGCACAGCAAGACATTTTGGAAAGGCAGTTTCTAAGAGTGAGCAAAATAACATTAAGTGTAAAATTCAGAACAGAATCTGTCCCCAGTCACCAGCTCCTATTTGCTCAGTTTTCTCCTGAGGCTGATTTTAGTTCTCCTGTTCTGTCAGCCAAATTCCTACAGCTCTTTTGCAGACAATCAAGTAATTTCATTCCTATAATATTTTAAAAAAACCTAAGGGAATACTATTTTCCCAAATAGTAATGGGGGTGTGGGCAGGGGGAGTGGAGGAAGATTGTCTTCTATTATGTATGGACAACACAGCTGAACAATATTCTGCCAGATCAGCCCTTCTGCCACATCTTCATCCCTGCTTTTTAATTCACATATTTGTTGTTTTCTTCAATAGCTTTGTTCAAGAAACATGCTGTCAAATCCTTGGCATTTACATCAAAGCATGTCAGCAACTCGCCATACTACCGGAGGTTGAACAATGTTACATCTCCAAGATCTTGTCATTGCTTCATAATGCATTTACACTGATTCCAGAAGGCAGTCATCACATCCATAAAAAAATATCTCTAAAGGGCTATTTCAGTAGAAAAACATAATTTGAAGTTTTGAAGGACCATGAAGAACGTAAAGAAAACAGCTTCTACAAACGTCCTTCACAGTCTTTCAAAAGAAAAAGCAGTTGCTTCTGCATATGGTAGGAACTGAATTCAATCTCAAGGACAGAATAACGTGTGTTATTATCCCAGGCAAAATAGTTTTAGAAAAACAAGTGCTAAGACATTTCTGGCTGCTGTGGTACCAAACTATTAGAAAATAAATGCTAAATCAATTTAAATGCTAGCTCCTAGTACAATCCGTATGATCCTGCATTTGACGAGCTAACTGGCAGTTTACAGACAGATTCATATGTTGGTCAACACCGGTCTGATTCAGCATATCATCCAACAATCAACACCTGCCTTTGTGATATTCCACCAATCCAAAAACTGTATTTGAATGCTACCCACTTCTACGCATTGCCAAATCTGACCTCATTTCACACAACTCACTTCATTTTAGGCCATAGGTCACTTGCTTATCAGTTGCGCCCATACGAGACCAAGAGTTGATAAGACGTTCCCTATTTTCCTCCACCAGCCACGGACAAATCCCTCACTGTAATACAATTATGTAAGGTTGCACATCATTGTTGCTACTACTGCCTCCCAAACGCAAACTGGTCAGGCTCAGTTACACTCCAAGTCCTGAACTTGCAAACAATGAAGAACAAGTGCTCCTTCCTCAAAGAGAAATGTAAATGTATTACATAGAACAGACTTAATAGGAGTAAAGCAGTAACGTACTAGAAATATAACCCGATCGTGCTAGACCTTGTCTCCTCTCATTTACAGGAATTTTATATATACACACACACACACACACAGAGTATATATGAGTATGTGTCAGAGATTCTGGGAACTCCAACTGCATAGTAAAGCAAGTACAATTTAGGACAGGTCAGACAGAAGCTTCATTAACAATGATCATAGTGAGAGAGCATTCAGATAGCATCTCCCCCTCCGCTCCCCTGTCCTCTGCCAAGTGACTGCAGACACCCAGCCTATATAGTGTTTCAGAAAAAAGGAAAGAGGTGAGGAAAAACCATCACTTCAGTGTTAACGAAGCCAGGTATCCGTCCCTGGGAGGGATGGAGTCCTTAAGTAGCTTACTATTGGTAGAGCCCATACAAGTGGCACACTCAGTACTATCTTAGCTCAGAAGGGGGACTTGGAAACACAGACTGTTAGCTTTTAGTCGAAAGGAATGTTCTTTTAGTAATGATAAATCCTTAACCAGACATTTCAATCTTAAATATTAACAACTTTACCACCACAGTAAGTATATATGAGTATATACCCGTATACACACACACATACAGATATATCTCTGTATAAGGAAATACCTACTCAAGTGTAAAGTTATACCAATGTATGACTTAAAAGCTTCAGGACCTTTATTTTGCAGTTTTCACAGTAACTTCTAATAAATAAAAAAATTACTTAGTAAATATTCCACCAAACAATGTAAGAACAACAGCTCCAAGTGTCCACACTGGACACTTGGAAATATTTCTTCTATACTCCAATTAACAATTTCCCATAAAGAAATGTGAACATCACTCCTGAAACCTGTAGCGCAAGGCTACTCCTGTTTATTTCTGAAAACCACAAAGGGATGCTTGTATTGCAGGGGACATTAGTGGGGTATATTCCTTTAACCACAAATTTACCATAGCAGCTTCCGCAGTTGCAAACACCTGTGCATCCTTAGACACCTGGAAAACTTTCAACTCAACGCACCTGGGAAACAAGAGTGAGCACAAACCAGCTGACTCCTGCAGACTCAGTAGGAGGGAAGTGTGCAGTTAGATGAAGTCTAATGATTTTTCAGGTGTTTGGACCTGTTAACTGTGAAGGAATCAGTAATTCCTCATGCATCATCTAAATGATAATATGACTGCCTTATGTGTTGCTTATCATCTTCAGGTATCAAAATGTTTTTCAGAAGACACTGGCATTATCCTTTCATTTCAAAGTGAGAAAGCAAGGAAGTGTGCAAGTAACCACAGCTACCCACTAAGTCAATAGCCAAGTCAAAAAAACCCAACACTTCTTCCTTAAATTCCAGTCCCAAACTTTACATATGAGAACCCAAACATTATTAGAAATACAATTTTGATGGAGCCTACATCAATTTCTGTGACCTTTAAATTCTAATACTAACAGCATGGCATCTGAACCTCTGTTCCCTGCCCTCGGCCAGCTATTCGATTCATACATCAAGACATATAGTGGCATATTATTGTAAACTTTCTCTCTCTGTTGGGCAGACTTTGGAATTGATTTGGGAGGAATTTTTGCCTCACAGCAAGATTACATGCCAGATTACAATAACATCAAGTAAGTGTGCTTTACTGAGCTTCCTTTAAGAATTAGTAATGTTTTTTACTCATATCTATCTCAAAAATAACTATTATTTTCCAAGCATCACAATTAATTCTTCCATAAGAGCATTTTGTTACCTGCCTATTCTAATACTGTTCCTAAACCCAGCATATATATGTGACTTCACATTTGCTTATACATAGTATACATCAGATCACAGAGGATAAAAAACTGCTTTGAAACTAAGAAGTACCTGAATCCTTCCTGAGCCTGCAGATCACAGAATCAAAATAAAATCCATGTTTCCAAACCACACTTCTCAAAGCAAATGTTTCAGGCAGGGTGATTTTCCAGACAAAAACTCAAGGTCCATCCAGAACAAGAAGAAATAGAACCTGAAGCAAGACTGCAATATAAATCTAAGGTCCATCCCGGAGGCAGGGCCAGAGGCAAAGTAGCAGACAGGCACAGTTATAGTGTGCCGGGTACAAGGGGTGGGGACACACCCAGGGCTGACCTGAAATTGGGCTCCTGGGCCCCCAGGTGAGGCTAATCAGGGTCATTAAGACCTATTAGTGCCTACAGAGCCCTGACACTGAGTTTATGGAATCAACATTTGCAAGAACTCAGATTTTTCAGTCTCTTTTTTAGAAGCTCCATTTAAAGATGTGAATTTTTTTTTTCAGAGACAGCAGATTTATGCTTAGAGCAGTGGGGGAATCCTACAAAGTATGTCTCTTTGCCTGCCTTGAAGCTCAAAGTGATCAACATCACCATCTGCTCTGAGCAATCTTAGCCTAGTAGTTTACCCTAACAAAGAGAGGAATGAGCAATACACGGTTTGTCCCATCATTCATCATTTATACCCACCAAATGAATGAAAAAAAAAATTTAATCTTTAAAATTTATGCATACCTGAATACTGAATTTGGTACTGTGGGAAATTCATACTTGATGTATGCTGGAGGGTGGAGGGGTGGAATTTTTCAGCCATTTGTACACAGTCCCGTAGGCTCTATTAACCCTGATTCCATCCGATTCACGGAAATGATCTGTCAGGAACTAATAGGTATCATCACATTAAAAGTAAAACTTGACCTTTCAGGAGATAAATAGAAATGTTTGATCCAGTATTGACAACTTGTAGAAACTTACAGGAAATTCAAGGGTTTGGAGGTTTTTTTCCTTTTATGTGTTAGGTCACGTAATCTCATGAAGAACATCTGAGTCATTCTTGAAATCCATTGTGTGATATTTGCCGGACAAGAGTTGAAACAATTTTTCTTTAAATTTTAAATCACATCAATTTTTTAAAGACAGATCTTGTCACTTTTTGGCAGAGGAGTGAAGCAGGCATTGACAGACAGTGAGGGCTTCAATGCAGTTTCAAATATATCATTTCATAATATGAAGTTAACTACAGCAGACTTATCATGGTGCCAGAGCATCCACAGAGCACTTAGCCCCCTTCCACCTCCCTCTGCCCCCACCCAGCTCAGCAGTACCTTGTTTGTCTGCCTGTGTGACTTCTGGAGAGGTTTATCATCTCTGAGCAATCCCAGGCAATCCAATTACTTTGATTAGTTTTTAATCTTTTCCGGATTAGATCCTTTTCAATAGTTCACCTTTATGAAGCAGAAAAGCATTGTTTTTAATGACCGGTAATTTGTGTTGCCTGCCATTTTAATTGCAGAGTTCGTTTAAGATTCTTGCCTGTCAGCATCAAGGCTCATGCCTTAGACCACCCCACCAGCATCAGGAGACTTTCTTTAAAAAAAACAGCAGAAGGGCTGCCTCAGGCAAAAGGACCTGTGTACCAAAGCTCAGCAGCAGTCTGGTATTTCTCCTCACATTAGTGATGTTTCAGGAAAAAAAACAGTGCTGGAGCAATGCAGAGCAATGCAAATAGAGGAAGGAACTCTAAAGCACTGCTGCAACAAAACTTAAAATGATCAAAATTATCTTAGGGCGGTTTTGTTCTGAATAACACCAATGTATGAGAAGCGACACTGGCTTTAGGACCTGTTATTGGTATAGCTGAGGGTTCTCAATATTTTCTCGTATATCTCCCGCTGACTTGTCAGCCATATCTACAGACTTTCCTACGGCTGGTACAAACGCGGCTGAGGAGGAGCTTCCATTCATAGGAGCAGACTGGCACACCTCCATCTGACTGATGTTAGACTTCCGCACTTAATCTCTTTCGTCAGATCTACACTAGACAGGGCTGGAGGATGCCAAGTCTCGCTGTAAAAAAATGCATACCCTGGAGACAACAGGCAGTTGAAGTATTCTGGGAAGCACTGGTCCTTTGACTTTCAAAGTGTACTTTGCAATTGCTCTTCCTTAGCAGGGGACAGAAGTAGGCTTCTTGCCTCCCAAAGGTCTCCTTCACGCAATGTTTCACACCATCATGTCTGTGCCTTTCTCACTAACTGGGCTGAAATAAATTTATACATGGTCTAGTTTTCTGTGGGCTTTAGCGAATGACCTCTTAACTCAATCGGCCAAACAGAATAAAAACACAAGCAAAAAATGTTCCTCTGCCCAGGAAACCAATGCAGAAAGCTCAGGAAAATCCATCTGCCCTGGCAGAAAGAACATTGCTTAATGTTCTTGTGTAGTAGGGAGGGGACAACTTTTCATTGTCTTTCTTTCTTTGTATTTATCTTTGGCTAAAGGCTGTGTCAGGTTCAAAAGGGAGCTATATACCTGGAATATGCAGCTAGCTCTAAACACAGCAAAAGGTAGAAAATAGTAGGGTAGAAACCTCCAGTGATAAGGTAATGTTTCAGGTACTGGATAGAAAAGAATCTGACAATGATTTGAGAGAGGGTTAGTAAGTCTGAAAGCGAAATGAGCCTTAAAAAACCTTCTCAATGGTACTCAAATATCCAATCTGTCATCCTTTTCTCTTCAAAATGAACTCCCTGCTGCAAAATTACATGAATTAGAGTACTGGGAAACTATGAATTTTTTATATAGTTAAAAGTGTCTTTACAGGTGTGCTTCCTGGTGGCTAATGACAACAGATCAGTTAATAAACAATTTCATTTGAAAAGGCCAGCTGGGCTTATATTAAATATTTCTTCTGGGAAAACTTTGGGCTTAAAATTTCAAGCTCATTTAAATAAAAAATTTGCTCAGAAGAATACTGTGGGAAAGAGCAGGCTGCCCATCAGCAAGCTATCCTGCTACAGCCCCCAGCCCAGGAGCTAACGCACCAGTTGGGAAGAGCTTATCTCCCCTGCCTCCCCCTGCAGTCACATGGACAGAAACTCCTCCAAAGGGTATCTCACAGCAGCTAAATTATGCTCTGATTCACAAACAGCATTAGATCCATCATGCTGGCCTTTGTGCATTATATGCCACAGGATGATAATTTTCACAGTGAGCTCCTACCAATTTACTTTGGTATCAGTAGTCAACAGGCTCAAATGACCTCTGAACACCTAAATTTCTTCCTCAAAAACTTCTACAGATTGCATTCTAGCTGATTAATCCATGAAGCCAAGAGATGCCGTTTTTGGCTGAACAGCCCATTCTTCCTGAGTTAGCTTTGTGGCGTTGTGACAGTGTCATAGCCCCTGGACAGTGGGCCTTTTAAGATGCTTACAATTCATGGGGTTTGATTTCAAAACGGCAATACCATTCACTGCCAATTTCGGTCTCTGGTACCAAATAGAAGCAATAGCAGCCTTAGTAAAGGTTGGGACTTAGCTTATATTTTATTCCTCAAGGACTTGCAATTCTGGAACTGAGGGCTGCCCCTTCCAACACAGCTGTAGCCATGCCACATTCTCCTATTGCCTCTCATTCATCCACATCACGTCCAAATATTCCATGAAAAGCAGAACACCACTGTTTTGAACCAGGAGGTGCTAATTTGTTGTGATCCCAGTAAGCAAGGCACTCAAACTTTGTGAATTATCACCTAAAATGCCATCCATTAGAGCTAACACTACAAAGAGGATAGTACAGATAACCTTACCTCCCTTCAGACGGTGGGACCGCTGACCTGTGCGGTACTGAATGGGTCTCCAACCATGGCGCAGCACACTGTGCAGATGCCATCCGTAGAAAGGTTTGGTCTTTTGAGCTAGAACAGGATTTTCTGAAAAGAAAACAATTCTGTTCATCCTTCCTACTATCAAATAAAAAAGATGTTTACATGAGAACTTGTCACTGCACTTTTAGTTAAAGACAAGGACATGCAGGTGGTATAACTGCCAGTACTAAGGGGAAGCTGCCCGCAGGCTCCTTCGTTACAATCAGCCAACTAAGATTATCTCGTAGCAGCAGATATGCACAGCACAACACAGTCACGAAAGCCAAGTTATACACGGGGCACAGGGTAGCACAGCACAGTCTATGCTTACACAGGTTAACTGGTTTGTGGATCACTAACTGCTCCATGGGCAATGGTCTTCCTGTCAGGATCACTGTGACCACCAGCAGAGAGAAGGGCAGGTTGGCCTCTCTGCCAGCACCAAATAGCAAAGAGGTTCCTTTCTCAGCGTGGGGGTTTTGTCGCTCCTGCCCCACAGTATTTAACTCCATCTATGCATTGCACCAGGAAGGGAGATGCTGAGCCCTTGGCTCTGGCATCTGTGCCCCTGAGCTGTCCCTCTCAGACAAACCAGCATGTCTCCTTTTGACCCTAATGCCAATCATCTGCATTCCCACAGAGCCATGGACAGGCAGCAGCATGCATGCTCCACCACACTCCCAGCCGCCACACAGCAGTCAGCCCTGGGGTGCCCGGGGGGGCACAGCCATCATCCCAAAACATGGAGATGCACGTTCTGGGATGGATTTGCTTCATCTCCACCTAGTTTGGAGAGCACGGACACACCTTTCACTTCCTGTCAGAGCAGTCACTTCTACAGTGCTACTCTCAGACTTCAAAAAGATTATGAGAAGGCGGCTGATCTGGCCCTGCAGTTTTGACACCGCATCGGAACTACAAAACCTTTTTTAAAGTTAGAAATAAGGTGTGATAGCAGCTTTTCATGACTCATCCTGACACCAAGATTGTGGTTTCATATTCTGAGTAGCTTCAAATGAAACTACCATTAGGCATTATTCTTTTGGGTTAGAATTCATTTCAAGCGTGTGCAGAAATAACCAGCAATATATATAATACCTGCAATAAGGCTTTCACAGTATATTAATCCCTTTCTCAGATTGATATTGAACTCCAACAGCTCTTTAAATCTCAAATAACTTGTGAGAAAAAAAGAACTATTAACTTTTGACGAAGCACCAAAAAATGTCTCAGGCAGTAGAATGGGGCATGAGCTTTAAATACTTCATGTCTTGCTATGGGGAGAAGCTGGGGACCTGGAGTAGATAGGACCCCTCTCTGCATATGCCTAAGCAAGCCAGACCTCCGCGATTCACACTGCTTGACGTAGAAGTGCTTTGTAGTGACACGCTCTCGTCTGTACGTTTATGCCGAGATGCTACACATAAGGAAAAGGAGGGTGTCTTTTAGGTAAAAGTGGGATTATGGGAACTGCAGAGAGAAATTCTTGGAATCATTCTGCCTGTCATGGAAATACAGGGTGAAATGCCAAATTGCCAATGACAAATGGCAATAGCAAAACCACCACAATATTCAGAAGGGAGCATGAAGGGAGCAGGATTCTGTCTGTGGCAAATTAATGGAAAGTAATGTTCACTGAATAAAAGCAGCGGGAAAAAGAAGATGCTGAAGAGGTGATAATACAAATCAAAGGGCTTTGTCAACAGAGAATAGTAATGCCAAAGGAAAGTGCTGACAATTTAGCTTAAATCTGAGACTGTAGCTGTAATGGATGAGGGTTAAATTTTTTAAGAATTGCAGCATCCAACTTCTCCTACTTAGACCTCCAAAGAAGTTGGCAGGTTTTCGGAAGGATATGTCTCCTACTGAGACACTTCATTAAAAAGCTGCTTCATTTCCAAAAGCATTCTGCAGCTCATAGCACCCACTGAAAAAGAAGATGCACTAAGTCTATCTTTGAGTAAGATCCAAAATAAACAAGACTGCCTCTGAAAATCCAAAGGAGCAACAAGCCTGACTGAGATATGGGACGTATTAAGCTCCTTTTAGATGTTTCTAAATTCAAAGGTTTTTGAATATGGGGTATGAGTAAACGAGTTCTTGAGGAAGAGGCCAAATGTAGACTTCAGATCTGGATCAGAGAGATTAAAATGAGGAATTTAAAGCAGGACCATTAAAGTTCTATCTGGTGCAGCTAAGAAACATTTAATAGTCTCATACAGAAGACATAAGCTCTACATTACAAAATTTCTTCACCAACAGGCCAAGAAAGCATTTGTCATAAATTATTTGGGTGTATGTAATGCAGCCCAGGAACAGGAGTATAGATTAGATGATAATCCTAAGATCTCTTTCCAAAATGTTGTTCTATATGAGCTGTATATTATTTCATCTTAAGTCTCTTAGAACAATGTTCAGAAATAAAGAAAAACTGTTTGCCTTCTGCAACAGTAAACCTTGCCTAGTAAGTATTCTTTTGTACACTGGGCACGAAGGCAGAAGCAGAGGAAAATTTCCCATTTCCAGGTAAAATCTCCAGTTTTTGAGTTTGAAAAGGCATTCCTAGAAATTCCAAGTAATTGCAGTAACATCTGTTAGAGGCTGATATCGAAACACAACATTTCAACCCGCTAAACTGATCTTTATCTCCAATTGGCAAAAGGTTTCCAAGCACTATCTTTGCTATTCCATATATCTGGCATAGAACAGACAGAACTTACAGTGATGTGGCTTTTCAGGAATCTCTGGAAATGGGCTTGACAGTCTAAAACTAAGCAGTCCCTAAGAGCTGATTGGGAAGCTGACTCTTGTGGGAGGGAAGAGTCTTAGCAGAGAACGAAGCTGGTGAGTGAGTGGGGCAAAGGAGGCTGTCTCGACGATCTTCTGCCTTGCTGCCACAGCGAGGAAATACATTGCTGCACGCTGCCACTGCCCACAGCTGGCACATTAGTATCCACCGAGCTGTGAGTGTGCCCAGGCAGGATTCGGGGAGAAAAGCACTTAACATTTGCCTTTCAGAGGCCTTCTGCTCAAGAGAAGGGTTTGTAGTAACAGGCATTTGCTGTAAGGAAGGCTGAGTTAAAAAAAAAAAACCACAAAACCTAACAAACATATCCAAAAGAAAAGCGGGAAAAAAAGTAATATTTAATAATGAAACAAAACGTTGAATGTTTAAAGACTGAAATGTTTTTTTCTGTGGTCATTCATGTCATACTACTGTGGCATCAAAACTTGTGCACAGTCCCTAAGCTGGTCACTGCTTCCTGCACTGCCCCAAATACTGTCACTCTTGCTTTAGGGCTTCTCCAGTAAGGGGTGATAAGTGCCAGCCAGGAATATAAACTTCTTATAGCTATTTCTACATATTTCATGGACTACTGTTGAGGGCAGGGGGTGTGCTTCTCAGAGAAGATTGCCATGCTAAGCTGAGCTGAGCAAAATAAACACTGTTTTCTTACATGATCACGAAATGATGAACAGAGATAAAGAAAACTGGGAATACACAATGGAAGAGAATTTAAAAGTTTTTAAAAGAGAGACAAAAAAAAAGAAAGGAGCTTCTACTTGGAAGAAAGTTGCTGATTGCCCCTGGGTCACCTTGCGCATTAAGTGAGCTCTGTGCAGCTCTGCTAATCCTTGTGTCATTCGGCTGTGAGACTGCCTGACTGCCAACTGTCCTCAGAAACCTGTGCAGCTCTGAAAGGAGAAGACCTTTTGGATGAAAGCACCACGTCTGCTGTTCCAACAGTGCTGACAGCTGTCTTTCTGGGTGTCACTACGGTTGCTGACAGCCTGCTTTGCTGCTCCTTCAGATGCTTTGCCCCTTTTCCCAAGCTGAGAACTGACAGTAAGGAAGCAAAGTATGTGGTAAGAGGAAAGTTAACATGATGACATAAGCCATTAATGAAGTCAAACACTTCTCTCTCCTTCCCAGGGCTTTTCCATGGCCCAAGTCACCATTGGAACAGCTGAGTATGGTGGGATTACTCCAGTGTGCACATTTCTGCCAAACTCCATCCAAAAGCCACTTTCCTCCAGTACCACAAGGCATGTTTTCACGTGTTAGACAAATATACCTAACTCTTTATGTAAGCAAGCCTAGGGTCCTCTTGAACATAAATGTCAGTTACACGCTTTAGATTCAGCCAAATGTCTGGCTGAATGCTGAGCAGAAATACACATGGTTGTAACCCATGTGTGCTGCTACCTTTTGTTTGTTTTTCCAGAAAATCACAGCATGTCTGATGCTTTTGTCGCATTTCACCAACTGATTTTGTATTAGCAACCTTTGTAAAGCTCCAGCTATACTTTATGCAAAGCTTATGTAAGTCCCCTAGGATTAATTACCTTGCTCAGAGTCCAATTTATTTAGCGATTAGGAAAAATCAGACAGTAGCTGGTGAGTTTGCTGTTTTGAAATGAAAGGCCAGAGTCTTAAGGTCTGTTCCCAAGCTAAATGCTAGTTTTAGAAAATCATTATTTGAAAGTGTCTAAACAAGTACTTTACATTGCAATCTTTTTTGCATCATTTAGCCTCCAAATAACTTCCCTGTTCAAACTGTGAGCATACTAATGAAAAAAAACAACCAACCAGGAATATAAATTGTTTACATGATAGTTTTCAGAACCAACTTTTCTTTCTCAGCCTGAATTCGTCAAACGGGTAACACTGGTCTCAGGAAATACACTGTGACACTGTGCAAAATGTTGTGATACCATTGGGGAATCACCAATAAACGCTACCAAAGAGAAACCTTGTCCTGTGCAGAAATCCAACACCAGAATCATACACTCTCTACAAAATAATGGGGACTGCGAAATACGATGTAATAGAGTGTAATCATGTGATAAAATGGATGTCATATATGGGCTGTGGGGAAGGATCTCTCAGTCTATGCAAGCCTCCCAGTGCCCCGTTCCCAGGAAGAGGAGACCTGTAGGCTGCAAAGCCCCTGGGCTGGGCAATGCTGGGACAACGAAAATCCCAGCTGTGCGCAGACAGACGGCTGCCCCGGGCCACACCTCAGCCTGGCCGCCGAGGGAGCTCTCTTCCAGCACACTTACACCAGAAGTCACAAGAGACTATGGTTTTTAAAGGCAGCCTTTGGGAATTCTTACAGAGTGTCTGCAGCTGGGAAATCCTCCTGCATATACCCCATGGCTTTAGAGTCCTTCCACTACTGCCCCAGCCCTTTTTGCAGTGCAGCAGGTTACCAGGCCAGTTATTGAAGCTCTAGACCCAGCTTTTAGCTTTCACTCTGCCCATTTGGCTGTAAGGGCAGCTCTCAGGACCAGTGGTTTCACTGTCTATTCAACAACTTCTATTCAACTACTACAAAGCACTGCCTTGCACAGCACATGCAAATCACATCATTTCACAATATTACTAGTATTTTCTGAGGAACAGCTCGACACGTATAGCACAATTACTTGGAGCACGGTGGATGAACAACTGCTGGACAGAAGCTACATACCAAGCATGAAGAGCAGATCTGGAGCGGCTGTAGTTACCAGGGCTCCAATGCCAACTTGCCTTGAGTCAATGGGGATAGACTTCTGCAGCAGCTGAGGTTTTGGCCTAAAGGAATATAAATATTTGGATATCACGTTGCTTGATTAACTCACTAGATAACTTAATTTGAGACAGCTGAACAAAGTCTTAAAGAGATCATGCTTGTTCCTAATGTAAAGCTTGCAAGAACTCTCTTTAGTGCACTAGCTTTTCTTAACAGACATTTAAGGTTTATGTGACCCATTTCAGGGATCTTTTAGATGTGATTCTGATGTACACTGTAAGCTCACTTTGCCTCTCCCTATACTTACTATATTTACATTTTTTGTGACAGAATTCAACAAGTGGATTGTAGCCGATTTCCTCATTGTTCATTTGGTTGCGTATTAAAAATCCCTTAAGGGCTTTTCACCTACTACACTGACTGTTAAAAATAAAGCCAGGCAAAGTATTTGCTGTGAAATTCTTAATGCTGTCTGCTGGCTCCAGACAGTGAGGACTCTCTGGCCTTCCACAAGTTTTCTGGAAGAAATGTCACATTAGTGGCCCTTTTACCCCAGACATATTGTACATTAAGAGATTTCTTTTTTTTCCTTATCTTCTTCTTCCAGAGATAAGTGCTCACTAGCTCATGAAAGCCAAGTCTTGTGAGTGTGCATTGTAGGCCACATATTTCAGGTTTTCTGTAAATCTTCTACGATCTTCATGACCTTCTAGAGCCTCATACAGTCTCATCTGCTGGGGACTACATAATGCGACCCAACTATGCATCTTGCAAAATGTCAGCTAACGTGAATAAGACTGGCGGTGCAGAAGAGGAGAGGGGATCTGCTGTGCATTTCCTTTCCTTCTGAGGAAGTGGGAAGCAAGAGAACTGCTCCCTGGGGTGCAAGTGCTTCAGAGCAAGGAGGAGGCAGCATTAGCAAAGGACGCCAAGTCCTTAAGGATTCACTGCCACTTTTCCGCTCTGAGTAATTCCCTGAGAGGGCAAGGAAAGCTGTCGGGGTCCTCTGATTTACAGCTATTCAATGTTTGACCCTCCTTCTGCAGAAGCTGCCACAGCGGCAGTCCTAAAGACAATAGCCGGGGAGAGATCCACAGAGCAAGGTCCCTGGGAAAGTAGTTCACCCTCCTTCCTCCCCCTCCCCTCCACTGGGAGGTTTGTATTTTGCTTCTGTGTCACATCAGGTGTAGGTAGTTGCTGCCCGGCACAGACAAAACTCAAAGAGCAAGTGAAGACTGGGGTTTTACACCTTCCATGCTCAGACTTGGCAACAAAGCCGCTCTGCTGATTCGATGCATTCAGGGGGCTAAAGCAGAAAAAAAAAGGGCTGTGCTCTATTGTCTCCATATCGCACTGCCTCTTTAAAATCAGAAATGCATGGACAGCTTCAAGGTGCCTCCCACTGAGAAAAGGCTTTAGATGCATGCACAGAGACAGCGGAGCCATCCTCCCCTGAGCTGCAGGGCAAACCTGCTTGGGAGAGAAATGATCATTCAGCGAAGTCCTCTGGCTGCTTTCAGTGATCCTTTCTCTGCTCCAGTGACAGCAGCACATTTACAGGGGAGAAACCTGGAGGCTATCCCCAGGGTGCCGAGACCTCCAAGAAGATGAGAGCAACTGCAGGTACAGTTAGCTGATGATGTTATATCAGTTTGTGGATGGTTGGGTTGTCTTTATTTTAAAGTGCTCTCCCGGCATTTTGCAGGGAAACCTGTCTGAAACAGACAGTGCACCTTGCTTTGACCAACATACGGATTTTGCATCCAAGTATTTATTTAGTACTTCTCTTAAATGGATGTTCACATTTCCAGGGAGCTGGGGGGATGTCTTGTAAAGCAGTCAATTGCTTGAACTATTATTTAGTTTCAGGCTTTGGCTTTCTATTATTCTGTTGCTCTGCAACTCTCAGATTGAAAAGCAACGTGGAGATAGAAGTTGTACAAGAGAGTTTCTTTCAAAATTTATTAAGTGTCGGTACATCAGGGACTGAGGGTGGTTCCAGGGAAAGAAGGGGGCAACAGCTCTGCTATGCAGATTGTCCTTTGTAGCCATGATGGACATTGTTCAATAGCATCTGACACCCTGAAGACCTACTGCGTCAATACAGAAAAAGTGGTAATGCCCCCTGATTCTTTTGTGGGATGGGGTGGGGCTGTCCTGACAGCTGGGAGTCCGGTGTGAGGATTCCCAGATGCGGCACGGGAAGATGCAAGAAGACAGCCCTCTCAGCAGTTTGATACAGAGTAGAGGCAAAATTAGGGAGTAGATTAGATTTTTTCCCTCAATGTGGAAAATAAATCAATTTTTAACATTTGGTACAACTGGCAGTACAAAGAGGGGAGCCTGCTTCTCTGCATCTTCAAAAATTCAAGGCACTTTGTCTTGCTTAAGAAACATTTTCCCTTTCACCTCAAGAGCCTGTTTGTGGAAGCACTCTCCCTGTGAACAGCAGATTTGCCTTCACAGCAAAGCCCTACAAGCTGGTTCACGGGACAAAATCTTGTCTATGCAAATTGGCAGAGCTTCACTGGTTTGAGAGAGGCAATAATGGATTATGCTGGCTGAAAATTTTGTCCCCCTACTCAGTTAATAGCTGCCAAAAAGGAAAGTGCTAGCTTTGCTATTTTCTTGGGTCTTGGCAACTCGTACTTAATTAAGAAATGTATTTAGAAGCCAGGCCATCAGTTCTGCTTTCATTCTCACCTACCACATCGCTCTGACTGAGACATCTAGCATAAAGCAAAAACTTTGTCCAAAAGGCACATCAAATACTTTTCAGCAAATTGAGGTGTCATCTCATTTTAGTTCTTTTACCTTGCACAGGGATGACAGCACTGTGGGCTTGAAGGCTGGCGGAGATTCAAACTGGATTTTACACTCCTATATTGTCATTTCACTGTGTGCTGAAAACAAAATTTCATCGTTGGTAAATAAAACTTCTGGGTGTAACAACCAGGGTATTATGCAACTCAAGGGATTTTACGATAGCAGAAGCATCCTTTCACAGGGTATTTCTTCCTGCTGTGCGCAGCCAGCAATATTGCTGTGGCGCAATAAGGTGGCTATTGCTTTCCCTCAAGCATAGTATTTTTGCTGTAATTTCCTCTCAGGAAATGTTTTCCTCTTTTTGTTCCCACAGAAGGAGATAAATGAGGCTGTTGCTCTATAATCTCATGGGGACAAAGACAAGGTGACTCACTGCTCAGAAGAAAACTTTGGATGAGGTCTCTCGCCTGCCACCATTGTGCCCTGCCACCCTGGGTAATTCTAACACGAAACCAAGGGCCAGCCAAGCCACATATGTCAAAAGAAAACAGACATGGCCATGGAGCAAGCCGAACATAACCCAAATGCTACCATCAGCCTCAACTTTGCTGCAATCTACAATCTCCACGATGGGGATTTAACCTCCTTGCGAAACTTCTCCTTCCCTTTCAATTTCAGTTACAGTGATTACGACCTGCCACTGGACAGTGAAGATGACATGACCAAAACCCGCACCTTCTTTGCAGCCAAGATTGTGATCGGGGTGGCTCTGGTTGGCATCATGCTGGTCTGTGGCATCGGCAACTTCATCTTCATTGCCGCTCTCGCCCGCTACAAGAAGCTGCGAAACCTCACCAACCTGCTGATTGCCAACCTGGCCATCTCAGACTTCATTGTGGCCATCGTGTGCTGCCCCTTCGAGATGGACTACTACGTGGTGCGGCAGCTGTCCTGGGAGCACGGCCACGTCCTCTGTGCCTCAGTCAACTACCTACGGACCGTCTCCCTCTATGTTTCTACCAATGCTCTCCTGGCTATAGCTGTTGACAGGTAAGTGGGGTGCTATGACTGCACAAGGAGATGGCCAGAGCTTCTGAGGTTGGCTGTCCAGATTCCTAGGTTTTTGACATGCTCAGCTGTTCTGCAGGATTTGCTGATGTCCAGGTAGGTACTACGCAGACCTGGGTATCTTGTTTCATAAAAATTTAATCACATGAGGTCATAACATTACCCTGGAGAAAACTCAGTGGAAATTTCTTGATTGAACTTTTCAGGTGAAAAGAATGCCGATTTATTAAAATGAATTTTTTCTCATAAAAACATGCTTGATTCAAGTGTAGGAGAGGATTTATGGAATAAGGGAAAGAGGAGAAAGAGAGACAAATCAGAAACACCCAGACAAGGGTGTTCATCAGCACTATATAATCCTGATCCAAACCATACATCTCTAAGGAACCTTCTCTACTGGCCTACACAGCTTTTCTGAGTCTAACCTTTTCTATAAACAGTGAAGTAAATACTCTACAGCAAGAGAAATAGTTGACTGATGATACAGAACTTGACAGGTGACTTTCCAACAGGGTTATTACCTTACAGCATATTTCTTTTTCTCCCTCTAAGGTATTTTTCCCAGTTTTTATTTTGGTGTGAAAGACAGTAGAAGATAAGACGTCTGTCTAGCCTGCAAAATAGAGTTCTTATTCTCTGTCATGCCATACTGAGAAAACCCAACAGTCATTAAATGGATGCTTGGTGAGTGTGACCAGCACTCTCCATTAAAATACTCTCCTCTCATACTCTCCTCCCTCTTTACACGCCTCTCTGAGGATGGCACAGTGGCAAGCCAGGAAAGACCCACAGGTCATTTATGGCACCCTTATTTATGGCACTGTCCAGAAAATGATAAAATGCTACACCAACGCAGTTTAGCAGAGATTTCCTACAGCCTTCATAATGGAGTAAGCAGAACATAATGATATCCACCTGCTACACCACCTGCTTTACACTGCAGTCCTGAGATATTTCTATGCCTGTCTCTCACTCCAGGAATTTTTAACAATATAATTTAATTGTATTCTTTCTTATGACTCCTGTTCTCTTAGCCTCATGCACCACAGACTCTGGCAGACCCAGGCGCTGAGGATCAGCTTCATGCTGACATAAGTCTGACACAAGTGACTCACAGAAAGCCAGAGACCCGCAGAGCAAACTCTTTACAGAAAGGCCATCACAACAAGTCATCTTTTGTGTACAAACACAATATACATCTCTGTATACCCTCTGCATATACACACTGTACGATTCCTACCCCCCTTCCCTTTTTTTTCCAATTTCTCGTGTGCCATTTTATGCTATAGTCTAATGTTGCATAGTTTTTGGTACGTGATCCAAAAGACATCTCAGGAGCAGTTAACCCTGCTGATGCTTGTACAGATACAGCTTGTGCACAGCTGATTCAGCTGTTACTGACGTCAACAGAAGTCTGCGGAAAGACTCTGGGGAAGTTCAGAGATGTTTTGCCTGGTGTGGGGGAAAGGACAATCAGCTCCAATGAAACAAATCCTTAACAAGCGTTTAACAAACTAACCTTGGAATTGCAGCTGAGGCCTCAGGGTTAAACTTCTAAACACCATCATGTATGCGTTACCATTTTCTATTACTTATCTTTTTCAACTTCTAAAAAAATTTTCTTGGAAAGCTCTACTAGTGCATCCCAGGTTGATGAAGTAACATGGGTCATGGAGCCCTTATGCCTGCTAAGAAATCAGAAGATTTCTAGCATATCTCCCCCACACATCTTTAAAAACAATCCTGGAAATGATTAATCACTGAAGTTTGTTATAAGAACACACTGTTTTGGTTTCACTGCCATTTTTTTTGTGAGCTTTTGACTTGGTAAACAGAGAGAAACCTCATTCATTTAACAATCAACCATTCCACGTTGGTTATGTCATGTGGGTCGTTGACTTCGGTCTCTAAAAAGAACAGGCTCCTAACAAAAGTCTTCCCATGTTTAGACCATTGAAAAGGTCTCACCTATGTAGAGAGGGTAAGCCTGTCCCATAGGACTTCCCTCGGGTAGGGCTCTCTTTCATCTTCCTTGATGTCTATTCACATGAAAGGTAGGAATTTCACATATTTAAGGCCACATCTACACTAGAAAATAATGCAATGTGAAAGGAGAGGATCTGAAGAGCAAGAGTTCGTGCTGAGGGTCCAATGTCCATGCCATAAATATTTGGGGGGGTGAGCTTTAGGTGGGTCCCCTGGACTGAATGCCCCAGGGCACTTGGTGTGTTTTATGTACACTTTTGGAGCACACCTTCCAGGGCAGTTTTACCTGAACTCAGTTCATGTGCTCCAGGACCACTCCACAGTAACAGCCCGAGTGTGGTAAGCAATGACCATCAGGAAATCCACTACAAAAGCTCCCTCCTGACTCTCTTGTATTACCCCATCCAGCCAAATGTTCTGCTCAGCAGATATGCATACTTAAGAATGCATACACATACATTATCCCACAACCTTGTTTCCACAGGATCCAATCTAAAAATATTCATTTATCAGCTCCACAATGAGGCTGAGTAATTCTGCTGTCCCTTGACATCTAGCCTGCACTATTTAAGAGCAATGAACAATTCATCTGCTTCCAAGATCTGGCTGCTGAAAAGCAGCATTGCATTTTATTTTAGAATGAATATATTCTATGGATGCTATCTATGTATAGAATATATACGGATAGACAAGCCTCTGAGTGAATGAGAAATTCCACTTTTTGAAACAATCCTTTGTATTAAATAGAATTGTACTGGGAGCTCTGGAGTGTCTCTGATAAAAATCTCCTTTTAGCAGAAATATCCTAATCTTTCTGGAACAGCGTACTCTAATGTAAGCTCTTCCTACATCTATAGCTTCTTAAAAAAACAACC
Source organism: Theristicus caerulescens (assembly GCA_020745775.1). Lineage (NCBI taxonomy): Eukaryota > Metazoa > Chordata > Aves > Pelecaniformes > Threskiornithidae > Theristicus > Theristicus caerulescens. Next base: position 118,869,093 of record CM036561.1, on the reverse strand, counting down.
CCCCAAATTCCAACCAAACAAAAAACCCCAAAGTGAATGCCATTTGGTCCTAGCCCCTTTTTAACTGAATTGAGGGCAATTGATGGATCTTGCAAGTAAGGTGCTTCCATTTCTCCATGCTTCTTTGTGAAACGCTGCAGTACACCTTGCAGCTTTACAGTCATAAGGAGTGCAAATACCTAACTCAAGTTTTATGGTTATATTGCTTAACACAGCATATTTAAGATTAACAAGCAATAGTCACCTCCAGCAGACAAAACAAAAATTTGCATCGGCAGAAAATGGATACACAGTCCTTTGTTGGTGGCTTGAAAACATGCTCACATGTAACCATTCATTAGCATCAGCTTCAACTCTCTGCACCCCAGGGAATAACCAAGAAAATAATAAAAACACTGTTACGTATATTTGACCTCTTGGTAAAAAAAAGCATATTTAAATAGTTCTCTGCCTAGGGATAACATTTTCGTGTTTCTACATGTTTGTCTTTTTACCTGCACCTGACTAGGTGTATATTACTGCATGTTTCAAACTCTCACTTGAACACGTGCTGTCCACCAAAGAATTTCCAGATGCTGTGTCATAGCACGTCCTGGATACGACATCACCTGCGCATTGTGCTAGGTCCTACAAACATATTTGTCAGTAATAGGAGAATTCCCTCTCTTTCTCCTCTTCCAGTCTTTCCATAACTCCCAGACACGTGATCTGTGTTAAAAAGTTTGTGATACAAAATTACAACTTTTTCAGTTTGATCTTGGTAACAGGTGGGAGTTTAAGACTGAGGTCTTGAAACCATCCTCAGACACCCTCACGTACGCTCAGATTTTCAGACTGCCAGGTACTCACTGTCCTAACAAACCCTTCAGCCACTCACTCCAGCGTTTCTGCCTAGATTTAGGAACTCGGCTCTAGGCTGCTAATTTGGGAAACTTTCTTAACTCTCCTCACAGACAAATTTGTCAGTCTCTCTCCTTAAGAATGACAGCAATTTCCTTCTGCCAAATTCTGTCCACTTCTATTTTAAAGTGTGTTCTGACTAATAGCGTTTTCAGAGTTCATTTTTAATGTATTTGTCTGTTCTAGGTATCTGGCCATTGTTCACCCACTGAAACCACGCATGAATTATCAAACAGCAACCTTCCTAATTGCCTTGGTCTGGATCGTCTCCATACTTGTAGCTATCCCATCTGCATATTTTGCTACTGAAACGGTGTTATTTATAGTGAAAAACCAGGAGAAAATTTTCTGTGGTCAAATTTGGCCAGTTGACCAGCAGATGTACTACAAATCATACTTCCTCTTCATCTTTGGCATTGAATTTGTTGCACCTGTGATCACGATGACCTTGTGTTATGCCAGGATCTCTCGGGAGCTTTGGTTTAAAACCGTACCAGGATTTCAGACGGAACAGATCAGAAAGAGGCTTCGATGCAGAAGAAAAACTGTTATGGTACTGATGTGCATCCTGACTGCCTATGTTCTCTGCTGGGCACCCTTCTATGGCTTCACAATCGTCCGTGACTTTTTCCCCACCATCTTTGTGAAAGAGAAGCATTATCTTACTGCTTTTTACATAGTTGAATGCATTGCTATGAGTAACAGCATGATAAACACCATGTGTTTTGTAACTGTAAAAAATAACACCATGAAGTATTTCAAGAAGATCATGTTGCTCAGATGGAGATCAACATATAACGGAAGCAAATCTAGCACAGATTTAGACCTGAGAACAAGTGCAATGCCGGTCACAGAGGAGGTAGACTGCATAAAACTGAAATAAATTTTCTGCAGTTCTAATCTCACATATTTTGGACAGGGGGTAAAGAGGAAATAATGCCTCCTCAGAAGCTTCTCCCTTGTCTGTGGGAATACCCACCATCGGTGAGAGCCCTCAAAAAGCAGCCGACCATGCATTTCCACAAGAACTCTTTTCACTGGACTGCTGTATAATCCCATAACGCAGACTGATGCTGTGCTTCAGTTCACCCACCTGTAAATTTGGGATATAGACACTCACTTTAGTTGTTTAAAATTTAAGGTGAACTAAAAAGCCTTATGAATGCATTAAAACATATTACAATGATGGAAGAGTTGATTGCTGATCCTAGCAATGATGCATCTTTGTTTCTTCTTAAGAGAAATCTCTTAATCCCTTTGAGCTTATCATTTGTACCTTTTCCTTCTGCTCACAAGAGGAAGGATGGCAAAAAAGCCTATTTTTCTTCATGTCACTCTTTATCCTCTCAGTTTACCCCTCATGATGAAGCTCCTTGAAGTCTACAGACCACCAGCTTTCTATTGTCCAATATGCAGCATGCTCTTATGAAAGGCACGTTCTCTACAAAGCTAAATACTGCTTCACAGTCTAGTGAAAACCTCGAGTCTCTTCCTGTGACACCTTGTTTAAGAATATTTTGTCAACATTGCACTCTGTAGTTTTATGTAGAGTGTTACTCTGTTTATTATGTATTTGGAAATGGCACAGCTACCTATTGAAGGGACCTGTTTCCTTCTCTCACCTTCAGGCACCCTGTGGCCAGCTTCTGCTGCCTTGAGTCACTGAGCTCTACACAGAATCAATCACAAAATCATAGAGGTGGGCAACATCATCTCCAGATTATCTAGTCCCTCTGCCAAGCAGGGTCAGCTAGAACAGGTTGCCCAGGATTGCGTCCAGTTGGGCTCTGACTGACTCCAGGGATGGAGACTCCACAGCCTCCCTGGACCACCTGTACCAGTGTTCAACAGCTCTCAACACAGTAAAAGAGTGTTTTCTTCTGTTCAGACAGAATTTCATCTGTTTCAACTTGTTTTTCAGTGGGACCCGTATAAAAGAATAGCATGTTATTGGGAAAAAACTCACCCTACTGAACCAGGCCTAGACATCTTATCAAGTCTATGTACACCTTCAAAATAAAGTACAAGTAGGGCCAAAAAAGCATAGGGATCTTGAGACGATCTGTCCTTCTGCAAGCAATGGAGACAGACTAGGCTTCAGCAAGCCAGTCACTGGTTGAGTTGAGCAGCTCGTTGTCTGGTCAAACGTGAGGCAACAACTCAAGATGAATTCTGCATTGCCTCCCCCAGTGCTGTTTTTACTATTCTGATTTTGCGCAACTCCAGGACGGGTGTTTCTTAACTGATAATTGTGATAAAGCAGGTGACAGCAGCAGTAATACCAACTCATTTAAACTACACATAAGATATCATGGACTTTTGTGTATTGAAATCAAGTCTTTTCTATTGTGATGACAAATGCTTCCTGTTTTTCCTGTGGTACCGCCTACTTTTGGAGTAAATGGCTTTTGTAAATCATTTGTCTATTTGTGAATTTAAAGTGAGCAGCAAATCCTGCTAATAAAACAGTAAACGTGGAGTCAGTATCAGCATTGTGAATTATTTTTTATATTTTTCCCTTAGCCATAATTTTTCTACCCGAGTGACTAATGTGAACTATCCCATTTCTGCTAAAGAAAAACTATGAGGCTGACCCATTAAATTTCATGGCAAAAGGATATTCAAATCCATTAAAATGCTCAGATCCTCTTGTCACTAACCACTCTTAAAAAATACACGTTGGAGAGGATCTCATAATTTTTTCTGTTAGGCTAAACAATTACTGAAATCATTCTTCAAAATGACATTTTTTAATAGGGATAAGTACTAAATCCATTTCTTTCCCAGCCTGCCAAAGAAATTTAAAGGACCAGAGAGTTGTGGTATTTCATCATCAAGAGGCTTAATCTTGTACTTTCTCCTGAGATCTCATGGTTTCTTCTGAAACTATGCACCCATATTTATCTCCTGAAACCTGTACTAGTTATTGGGGATTAGCTAGCGATACCACCTGTTATTAGAGTGTCCTGATACTCCTTGCACCTATTTTTCCTAGACTTTTCTTGGTGCAACAAAGCCAAACAACCAACAACTTTCCACACCTGGAAATCCACCTCAGGCTGAGTTATTAAAAAGAAAAAAGCTCAACTTCCACTAAGCAATACAGTACCAAGCAAAAATTGGGGGCAAAAATTACTTTAAAATTCTGGAATTCACTTTGAGAGCTCCAAAAGAGCACGTCTGCTCCGGCCTTCCCACTGTTCTCAGCCATCACCGCATCCCTGTCCCTGCAAAGGGTAGTAAAGCAGCAGCTGCCACAGCCCCTGTTGCAGATTTAGGTTTTGGGGTCCGCAACGTTGGTGTATTTTGACATTTTTAGGTCTTCCCAGCAGCAAAGCAGTGTTTCAGCCTGAATCACTGGATAAGGCAGGAGAAAAAGCTGTGCTTTGCCCTGAACTGCATTTGTTGTGAGCAGCATCCCCAGAAAAAGGGGGATTCCCACTGAGGAGGGGTGGTGGTCCCCTGATCAGAGAGGCCAAGCAGTCACATCGCCCTTAGCCTGTGTCTGCACCAACTCCAAACACCCCAAAACTGGTCACAGGCTTCCCTTTCAGGGACAAATGTCTGTCCTAAACTGAGCTCCAGCAACCAGGGGCCCAGGGCAGCGAGCCCAGGGGCCTTGCATGGGGACAGAAACCCCATGGAGCTTTTTTATCCCCACAAAACTCATTTCATCTAGGGAGTGACAGGGTATGGTCCCCTCCATTGACCAGGGCCTGCCTGCCACCCGTGACTGCACTGAAATGGGGAATTTATAACTCTCAAAGTCACTTAAAAACTCCCTTTAAGTGCAGAAGTGTGCAGCGGGGACAGGCCCTGACCCGAGTGGCTCCCTCAGGCAGGGGGGAGTGGGCAGGCCACAGTCCAACCAGAGCAGCTGAGGGAGAGGGCCAGACACCCACATTAAGCTATTAAGTGAGTTGTGCAGGGAGAAAAGAACAGAAAGGCTTTTTTGTACTCACACAACTCAGGCTAGGGAGCGTGGGTGCCAACGAGTGCTCCAGAGATGAGTGCTCCCTCGGCTCCCTGTCAGGTAGGGGCTACGCTGCTGCCTCCTGCCTGGCCCCTCCCTGCAGAAACGCTTCCTCACTTACATGGAACGGCAACATTTAGCGAGGGAAGTGAATATGGACTGCACCTACGTGGAGCTCTGCTTGCAAGGGCCACGCTTAAACAGGGAAAGAAAAGCACAAGCTGGGAGGAAGGCAGCATCTGTCATGGAGGAGAAGCAGCCCCGTCCAGCGCAAGCTCTTACCACCCACTGGAAGGCAGGAAAAACTGCAGCAAGACCCCTCCGCAGCAGCCAGCTGCCCACTGTCAGCTCCAGTGGCACAGCAGCTGTAAGGACTTCACCATGCAGGAACTATGGGATGTGTCAAGGATGAGGAGCGGGTGGGAGTGAGGCATCCTCCTGAGAGCAGTTAGCAGGGTTTTGATAACCACACAGTGAATAAACCAGATGCCACTGTGTCTCAGTTGTGGCTTGCTCCAATTTTTATTCCCAAAAGTAAAAATGGGGTGCTATCACGCCAGATTCCTGCTCAGCTGTCCTCCTGTGGCACAGCTCCCAAAACCATAGGCTCGCCTCCTTCTGCAGCAGCTCCTGCAGGGATAACTGGAGGTAAAATCCAGTCCCTCTCCTTCACACTGGCTCTCTGAAAAACAAAAAAACAGGTGTAACTGGAAACTAAAATGGTGACCCCGAATGGCTAAGAGAGGATTAAGAGAAGAAAAAGCAGTTATTCTCAGCAACAGGCACTGAGAAAATAAAGTATGTATTTTAATAAAGCAATATCAGGAAAAGAAACTCCAACCATTGTCCCTCTACCAATCTTGCAGGAGGATTACCTGCAACACCCTAGGCCAGGGTGGGTCACCATAGCCAGGACATGAGATTTCCCTGAGGACTGACCGACTCACTCAGGAGCTCAGACTTAACTGTGCTCCTTCTTCTTTCAGCCTGGCAGCCTTTCCTGTGGCAACAGCACCCTCCAGCTGCTGCCTCTGCAGCACAGCATCGCATGCCACTGCACAGCCCTGAAAACTGCGCCAGCTCAGCCACCTTGGTGACAGGGCCATGCAGATATGCCCAGGACTCCCGTGCCTCCAACAAGCAGCAACAGATGCTTCAGCTTTTGGCACTCGGGCACCTAGGTGCTTACCCAGCACTTCTGGTGTCTGCATCCTCCCTCGCTCCCTGTGTCGGCAGGGCTGTCACCCAGCACTGGGTGCTTGGGCTACCCCCTTCCAAACGCTCGATGTCATCTGTGCTGAAAAAAACCACAACACTGAGCAGATGAAAGCAGAACTGAGACAAGACAGACACTACTCGCTCTGACTCACCAGAGGTCCTGTTCTTGCTTACACTGTTAGGATCCTGTTCTACAGACTCCACCCTAACGCGATGCCAGGAAAAGCCCCAAACCCACGGATGAGACAGGGATCCCTGCAGCTTCCAAAGTGACCTTCCTAATACCATCCAGAACAAGAGAACAAGGGACAAAACCTGACATAAAACCACCAAAAGAATCGCAAATAATAAGAACCAACACCGAGCACAAAGTTGCACAAAGCAGAGTTGCCTCCCTCAAAACCAGGACTGGGGAAAACTGACAGAAGAGAAGACACGAAGATGATAACATTCCCTGGAAAAAGACATCCCGAACTCAAAAGACCATGGAGGAACATAAAAACCCCACGTAAACTCATCCACCTGCTCATCTGCTGGTTCCAGAAGAAAAAATGTGGAAGGTAATGCACAGAAAGCACGCATCATGGGAAGTGTGCTGAGGCACAGCAATAACATCTGGGCACGTAGCACTCCAAAAAAGCCAAATGCTGAAGCACTCCACAAAAGCCAGGAGGTGGAGAGCTCCAAAAAGGACAGGCATTGAAGTGCTCCAGACAGCAGGGCGGTGAAGGGCTACTACAGGGCTGTGCATAGAAGCGTTGCAATAAAAGCCAGGTGCTGAAGCGCTCCAAAACAGCCAGGCAGTGAAGCACTGCTCCAGGGCAGTGCAGTTAAGCACTCCAATATACACCAGGTGTTGTAGAAATCAAGAAAAAAGCCACGGGGTGAAACACCCCAAAAAGAGCCATGCAACAGAGGCCTCTGAAAAAGCCAAACGGGGAAGCGCTCCCACAAAAACTGGGTGCTGAAGGACTCACCAGGGCTGTGTGGTGACGCACTCCAAAAAATCCCGGGTGACCAAGAAACCAATAGTCAGAAAGTGAACAACCCCCTAAAGAAGGGCAGTGAAAGACTCCTCCAGGAGGGCACTCCTGCAGGGTGGCACAGTGAAGGGCTCCTCCACGGTGGTGCAATGATGGGCTCTTCTGGGGTGGCGCGGCACTGGGCTCCTCCAGACCAGCGTGATTAAGTGCTCCTTTCGGGCGACGCGATGAAGGGTTCTTCCGGTGCGGTGTAGTAACGGGCTCCTCTCGGGAGGCGCGACCAAGGGCTCCTCCAGCTCCCCGCCACAGCCTCGCTTGCTGTCGCCCTCCACCTCCAGCAACAGCCCCACGCACAACCCACAGCCTCACGCCTGGCCGGGCAACCGCCTGCTGGCACAGGCGCTCTCACAGGGTGGCTGCAGGGGCTCTGCCGGGCCACGGCAGACACTACGCAACACAACATACAACCTACAATGCAAGGCAAGATACTCTACGCTACACAACACCATACCATCTAAGACACTACAATAAATACCGTAAGGTACAAGACAACAAAACACATACAATACAATGCACACAATACAAAACAGAATGCCATAAGAAGTACAATCCATACCGTACCATACAATACATGCAATACAGTGCAATACGTACCATACAAGAGATACCAAACCATGCAATACATATCAAAGCATTCAATAAAATACAGCATGATACAAACAATACATTACAACCAATACATACAATAAAGAGCATGCCATACAATAAATACTATAACATGCAATACCATACATTACAATAAAATACATAGCATTCAATAAAATACATACCATGCAACGCAATACATACAATACATACAATAAAGAAAATACCACACTGGACGTAATATGCACAATAGAAAATACAACCACCATACCATGGCATATATCTACAATGCATATAATACAATACATACAATGCAATACATACCATACAATATGAACTCCACAATACCTACCATACAACACATACAACACATACAATACACTACAATATAAAATACAACACAATACACACAATGCACTACATAGAGTACAAATACAACACATTCAATACAATTCATACTTTACAATAAATACCATAGCAGACACTACATACATTACATACAATACCATACCTACAATACAATACACACAATAGAATGCAATACATAAAATACAAAATACAACACAAAACACTATAAATACAATACACGCAACACAATACACACAATACACACCATACCATATCATACAATACATAAAGTACACAGTACAATACACAATACAATGCAAAACACAATACACTACAAAATACAAAACTATGCTACAACCATACCATACAATGCATAACGCACATGCAAGACATACACCACAAAACGCACAATAGCATACCACACCACACCACATACGCAGTACCATACCATTCAATACGCACACTACAATACAGTACAATACAATAGATAGAATCCAATGCAAAACACAAAACAGTAAAATAAACAGCATACCATACCATTCACTGCATAACATACAAAATACAACACAATACAAAAGTCAATAGAACAAAATACATAGAAAACAATACAATAAATACCGTACACGACATAGAATATAATACAATGAATTAAATACCGTACCATACAATAAAATATATCCAATCCATAAAATACAATATGTTAAAAACATACAATACATACAAGATAAGATACAGAACAATACAAAATACAACAGAAAATAAAATACACAGAATACATGGCATACACACAATACAATATATACGATATCTACAATAACATACAAAATACGATATCTACAATAACATACAAAATACAATACACGCAATAAAACTCATACATTCAGTACGTAACACACGATACAATAAAATACATACAATCAATGCTTTTCCATAACATAAACCACAAAACATACTAGACATAGAATACAACGCAATACAAAATAGAGTTAAAAAATACCATACCTGCAATACCATACCTGCAATACCGTTGAATACAAACCATAGAATATAGGACGCAAATTAGGATGCTCAAGGGCGGTGGGATGATGGGCTCCTCTGGCGTGGTGTGACAACGGGCTACTGAAAGGCAGCGTGACCAACGGCTCCTCCAGCGCAGCGCCATGATGGGGTCCTCCTGCGCAGCGCCATGAAGAGCTCCTCTGGAGAGACGCGATGAAGGGCTCCTCTGCAGCGATGTGCTGACGGCCTTCTCCAGGGTGGCGGGCCTCGGAGCTCCTCCGCGGCGGCGCAGCAATGGGCTCCTCTGGGGAGGTGCGATGAGAGGCTCCTCGCGTTGGCAGGACAACGAGCTCCTCCGCGGCGGCGCAGCAAAGGCCTTCACTGGAGCGGTCCGGCACGGCGAAGGGCTCCTCTGCGGTGCCATGGTGAGGTACTGCTCTGAGGCAGCACGGCGAGGGCATCAGCTGGGTAGACGTGGCGACGGGCTCCTGCGGCACTGCATGGCGCGGCGCGCGGCTCCTTGGTGGTGGCATGGAGAGGGGCTACTCAGGGATGATGTGACAACGTGCTGCTCCGGAGCGATGTAGTGACGGGCTGCTCAGGGGCGGCGCAGTGATGCGATCCTCAGGAACGATGCAGCAAGGGGCTCCTCCGGGGCGGTGCGACGACGGGCTCCTCTGGGGAACCGTGTCGACAGGCTCCTCCGGGGCGGCAGAGTGACGGGATCCTCTGGGACGGTGCGGCAAGAGGCTCCTGAGAGATGGCACGACAAAGGGCTCCTCCGGGCTGGCATGGAGAGGGGCTCCTGTAGAACGGCAAGAAACTCCTCAGGCGTGGCGCAGCAAGGGGCTCCTCAGGGATGGTGTGGGGAGGGGCTCCTCCAGGCCACTGGGATGAGTGGCTGCTCCGCGGTGGCGGGGCGAGGGGCTCCTCCGGGGCAGCACAGCGAGGGGATACTCTGGGGCGTCAGGCAAGAGGCTCCTGGGAGACGGCGCGACAAGGGGCTCCTCCGGGGAAGTGTGGTGGGGGGGCTCCTGCGGAACGGTGCGAGAAAGGGCTCCGTCGGGGCGGCGCGGAGAGAGGCTCCTGCAGAATGGTGCAACGAGGGGCTCCTCCGGGCTGGCAAGCTGTGATCAGGGCTCCTCCGGGGTGCCACGGTGACGGGCTCTGCTGGGGTGGCAGGCTCCAACAAGGGCTTCTCCAGGGCAGCGCAGCAAGGGGCTCCTCCTGGGTGGTGCGGCGAGGGGCTCCTCCGCGGTGGCGCGGTGAGGGCCTCCTCTGCCGTGCCACGGATGACAGGCCGCTCTGGCGCAGCGTGGCAAGAGACTCCTCCTGGGCGGCAGCATGCCATCAGGATCCTCCGGCACAGCATGGCGTGCTGAAGGGCTCCTCCAGAGCGGCACGACAAAGGGATCATCTGGCGCGGTGTGGCAACTGGCTCCTGTCAGGCTGCACAGCAAGGCCTTCCTCTGGCAAAACGCGGCAACAGATCCTGCCAGGGCAGCACAGCAAGGAGATCCTCTGGGCTGGCGTGGCGAGAAGCCCATCCGGAATGGCGGGACAAGGGGCTCCTCTGGGGCACCACGGTGAGGGGCTGCTCCGGAGCAGCGCGGTCAGGGGCTCCTGCGGGACGGCACAACAAAGGCATCCTTCAGGGTGGTGCCGTGATGGGCTCCTCCAGATTGACGCGACGTGATGAAGGCTCCTCCGCCATGACGTGGTGACTGGCTCCTGCCGTGTGGTGCGCTGACGGGCTCCTACAAGAGCCAAGCATCGCGCTGAAAGGCTCGTCCAAGACCACCTCTTCAGCACGACAAAGAGCTCCTCTAGGGGGGACACAACAATGAGCTCCTCCAGACCAGCGTGATTAAGTGCTCCTTTCGGGCGACGCGATGAAGGCTTCCTCCGGTGCGCTGTCGTAACGGGCTCCTCTCGGGAGGCGCGACCAAGGGCTCCTCCAGCTCCCCGCCACAGCCTCGCTTGCTGTCGCCCTCCACCTCCAGCAACAGCCCCACGCACAACCCACAGCCTCACGCCTGGCCGGGCAACCGCCTGCTGGCACAGGCGCTCTCACAGGGTGGCTGCAGGGGCTCTGCCGGGCCACGGGAGACACTACGCAACACAACATACAACCTACAATGCAAGGCAAGATACTCTACGCTACACAACACCATACCATCTAAGACAGTACAATAAATACCCTAAGGTACAAGACAACAAAACACATACAATACAATGCACACAATACAAAACAGAATGCCATAAGAAGTACAATCCATACCGTACCATACAATACATGCAATACAATACAATACATAACATACAATAGATACCAAACCATGCAATACATATCAAAGCATTCAATAAAATACAGCATGATACAAACAATACATTACAACCAATACATACAATAAAGAGCATGCCATACAATAAATACTATAACATGCAATACCATACATTACAATAAAATACATAGCATTCAATAAAATACATACCATGCAACGCAATACATACAATACATACAATAAAGAAAATACCACACTGGACGTAATATGCACAATAGAAAATACAACCACCATACCATGGCATATATCTACAATGCATATAATACAATACATACAATGCAATACATACCGTACAATATGAACTCCACAATACCTACCATACAACACATACAACACATACAATACACTACAATATAAAATACAACACAATACACACAATGCACTACATAGAGTACAAATACAACACATTCAATACAATTCATACTTTACAATAAATACCATAGCAGACACTACATACATTACATACAATACCATACCTACAATACAATACACACAATAGAATGCAATACATAAAATACAAAATACAACACAAAACACTATAAATACAATACACGCAACACAATACACACAATACACACCATACCATATCATACAATACATAAAGTACAAAGTACAATACACAATACAATGCAAAACACAATACACTACAAAATACAAAACTATGCTACAACCATACCATACAATGCATAACGCACATGCAAGACATACACCACAAAACGCACAATAGCATACCACACCACATACACAGTACCATACCATTCAATACGCACGCTACAATACAGTACAATACAATAGATAGAATCCAATGCAAAATACAATACAGTAAAATAAACAGCATACCATACCATTCACTGCATAACATACAAAATACAACACAATACAAAAGTCAATAGAACAATACATAGAAAACAATACAATAAATACCGTACACGACATAGAATATAATACAATGAATTAAATACCGTACCATACAATAAAATATATCCAATCCATAAAATACAATATGTTAAAAACATACAATACATACAAGATAAGATACAGAACAATACAAAATACAACAGAAAATAAAATACACAGAATACATGGCATACACACAATACAATATATACGATATCTACAATAACATACAAAATACAATATCTACAATAACATACAAAATACAATACACGCAATAAAACTCATACATTCAGTACGTAACACACGATACAATAAAATACATACAATCAATGCTTTTCCATAACATAAACCACAAAACATACGAGACATAGAATACAACGCAATACAAAATAGAGTTAAAAAATACCATACCTGCAATACCATACCTGCAATACCGTTGAATACAAACCATAGAATATAGGACGCAAATTAGGATGCTCAAGGGCGGTGGGATGATGGGCTCCTCTGGCGTGGTGTGACAACGGGCTACTGAAAGGCAGCGTGACCAACGGCTCCTCCAGCGCAGCGCCATGATGGGGTCCTCCTGCGCAGCGCCATGAAGAGCTCCTCTGGAGAGACGCGATGAAGGGCTCCTCTGCAGCGATGTGCTGACGGCCTTCTCCAGGGTGGCGGGCCTCGGAGCTCCTCCGCGGCGGCGCAGCAATGGGCTCCTCTGGGGAGGTGCGATGAGAGGCTCCTCGCGTTGGCAGGACAACGAGCTCCTCCGCGGCGGCGCAGCAAAGGCCTTCACTGGAGCGGTCCGGCACGGCGAAGGGCTCCTCTGCGGTGGCATGCTGAGGTACTGCTCTGAGGCAGCACGGCGAGGGCATCAGCTGGGTAGACGTGGCGACGGGCTCCTGTGGCACTGCATGGCGCGGCGCGCGGCTCCTTGGTGGTGGCACGGAGAGGGGCTACTCAGGGATGATGTGACAACGTGCTGCTCCGGAGCGATGTAGTGACGGGCTGCTCAGGGGCGGCGCAGTGATGCGATCCTCAGGAACGATGCAGCAAGGGGCTCCTCCGGGGCGGTGCGACAACGGGCTCCTCTGGGGAACCGTGTCGACAGGCTCCTCCGGGGCGGCAGAGTGACGGGATCCTCTGGGATGGTGCGGCAAGAGGCTCCTGAGAGATGGCACGACAAAGGGCTCCTCCGGGCTGGCATGGAGAGGGGCTCCTGTAGAACGGCAAGAAACTCCTCAGGCGTGGCGCAGCAAGGGGCTCCTCAGGGATGGTGTGGGGAGGGGCTCCTCCAGGCCACTGGGATGAGTGGCTGCTCCGCGGTGGCGGGGCGAGGGGCTCCTCCGGGGCAGCACAGCGAGGGGATACTCTGGGGCGTCAGGCAAGAGGCTCCTGGGAGACGGCGCGACAAGGGGCTCCTCCGTGCAAGTGTGGTGGGGGGCTCCTGCGGAACGGTGCGAGAAAGGGCTCCGTCGGGGCGGCGCGGAGAGAGGCTCCTGCAGAATGGTGCAACGAGGGGCTCCTCCGGGCTGGCAAGCTGTGATCAGGGCTCCTCCGGGGTGCCACGGTGACGGGCTCTGCTGGGGTGGCAGGCTCCAACAAGGGCTTCTCCAGGGCAGCGCAGCAAGGGGCTCCTCCTGGGTGGTGCGGCGAGGGGCTCCTCCGCGGTGGCGCGGTGAGGGCCTCCTCTGCCGTGCCACGGATGACAGGCCGCTCTGGGGCAGCGTGGCAAGAGACTCCTCCTGGGCGGCAGCATGCCATCAGGATCCTCCGGCACAGCATGGCGTGCTGAAGGGCTCCTCCAGAGCGGCACGACAAAGGGATCATCTGGCGCGGTGTGGCAACTGGCTCCTGTCAGGCTGCACAGCAAGGCCTTCCTCTGGCAAAACGCGGCAACAGACCCTGCCAGGGCAGCACAGCAAGGAGATCCTCTGGGCTGGCGTGGCGAGAAGCCCATCCGGAATGGCGGGACAAGGGGCTCCTCTGGGGCACCACGGTGAGGGGCTGCTCCGGAGCAGCGCGGTCAGGGGCTCCTGCGGGACGGCACAACAAAGGCATCCTTCAGGGTGGTGCCGTGATGGGCTCCTCCAGATTGACGCGACGTGATGAAGGCTCCTCCGCCATGACGTGGTGACTGGCTCCTGCCGTGTGGTGCGGTGACGGGCTCCTACAACAGCCAAGCATCGCGCTGAAAGGCTCGTCCAAGACCACCTCTTCAGCACGACAAAGAGCTCCTCTAGGGGGGACACAACAATGAGCTCCTCCAGACCAGCGTGATTAAGTGCTCCTTTCGGGCGACGCGATGAAGGCTTCCTCCGGTGCGCTGTCGTAACGGGCTCCTCTCGGGAGGCGCGACCAAGGGCTCCTCCAGCTCCCCGCCACAGCCTCGCTTGCTGTCGCCCTCCACCTCCAGCAACAGCCCCACGCACAACCCACAGCCTCACGCCTGGCCGGGCAACCGCCTGCTGGCACAGGCGCTCTCACAGGGTGGCTGCAGGGGCTCTGCCGGGCCACGGGAGACACTACGCAACACAACATACAACCTACAATGCAAGGCAAGATACTCTACGCTACACAACACCATACCATCTAAGACAGTACAATAAATACCGTAAGGTACAAGACAACAAAACACATACAATACAATGCACACAATACAAAACAGAATGCCATAAGAAGTACAATCCATACCGTACCATACAATACATGCAATACAGTGCAATACGTACCATACAAGAGATACCAAACCATACAATACAAATCAAAGCATACAACAGAAACAACACAACACAATACATACAAGATGTACAATACAATAAAGAGCACACCACACAATAAATACTATACCATACAACACCATACATTACATAACATACAATACATACCATACAACACAATACAGACAGTAAAGAAAACACCATACCATACATACAACGCACAAGAGAAAATACACCATCGTACCATAGCATACGATATCTACAATGCATACAATACAATACATACAATGCAATATACACTGTTGTGTATACAACACAATACAAAAGTGAACAGAACACAATACATAGAAAACAATACAATACCATACACGACATAGAATACAATAATACAATGAAATAAATACCATACCATACAATAAAAGAGATCCAATACATAAAATACAAAACGTTAAAAAAAATACAATACATACAAGATAAGATACAGAATACAAAATACAACAGAAAATACAACACATAGAATACACACAATACAATACATACAATATCTACAATAAAATACCATACAATATATACAATAACATACAAAATACAATACACACGATAAAATACAAGTCATAGCATACCATACAACACATACCATACCATACAATACAAGCGATACCAAGCAATAGAATAGGTACAATAAAACACACACAGTACATACCCTACAATGCATACATACAATATAATAGATCCCAATCAATACATGCCATACAAGAAATACCATACTATACAATATATACCATGCAACACATACAATGTAAAAAATACGATATCATGCAATAAATACTACCATACCATACGTACAAATCATACAACGCAATAAATACCATACTAAACATACAAGTCGCAATGCAATACAAAAGAAAAGACAGTGCAATAGTTACAATACGTTACATACCACACCATAAAATATAATGCAACCCACACAACACATACCTGAAAATACATACAACCCATACCATACAATAAAAAATGCAATAGAACAAAAGATACAAAAGAGAAAACAATTCATACAACACCTGCCATACAACACAAAAGGCAACAGAATAAAAGATACAAGACAAGAGCATAGAATTCATACAATACCAAACACAATACAAACAATGCATACGATACACTCCAATACCAAATACAATACAAACAATGCATACGATACACTCCAATACCAAATACAATACCATTCAAAACAAAATACAATACAATACATTTAATAACATAAAAAATACCCAATAAAATACCAGATACGGTCGATACCAAATACAATACATTCAATACCCGACCCATTTGATACCAAACACGATACCAGACGCATTCAATACCGAACACAATACCAAACACGATACATACAATACCAAATGCAACGTGATACATTCAACACCAGACAGATTCAACGCCAGATAAAATACCAATTACAATTATGATACGGGCAAAACCAAATTCAATACCAGATACAGTCAGTACCAAATACAGTACCATACATTCCACACCAAATACACTACGATACATTCAATACCAGATACAATTACATTCAATACCAGATACATTAGGATACATGCAATACAAAATACAATACAGACAGTCCCAAATACAATCCCAAATACATTCAATGCCAATCACAATGCCAAACACACTCAATGCCAATCACAATACCTGATACATTCAGTACCCAATACAATACCAGATACGTGCAATACCAGATACATTCCATACCAGATACAACACATACGATACATACAATAACAAATACAGTCCATACCAAATACAACACAATACATACAATACCAAATACATTCCATGACCAGTACAATACCAGAGAGAGTCAAGACCAGAGACATTCCATGCCAAATACAATACCATACATTCAATACCCAATACATTCAATACGTATCACACCATACAAGAAAGTACATACAATCAATACATACAATCAATACTTTGTCATACAAAACACAACACATATCTATAAAATACAATGCAATACAAAATAAAAATGAAAAAGACCAGACACACAATACCACGCAATACAAACCATAGAAGACGGCATGCAAAAGACTGCACATAAAAGACGGGACGCAAGGGTGGCGTGATGATGGGCTCCTCTGCTGCGGCACGGTGACGGGCTCTCCGGGGCGGCAGAGCGACGGGTTCCTGAGGGGCAGCGTGGCAAGGGGCTCCTCCAGAGCGGCGTGGCACAGCGAGGGGCAGCTCCAGCGTGGAACTCCTCCGGAGCGTTGCGGCAAGGGGCTCCTCCGGCGCAGCGAGGAGTTCCTGCGGGGTGGCACAGCGAAGGCCTCCTCTGCGATGGTGCAGGGAGGCTCTGCTGCTGGGCGGCAAGGGTCTTCTCCATCGCTCCTCCAGGGTGCGCAACGATGGGCTCCTCCAGGACCGCAGAACGACACGTTCCGGGGGGCGCGGGGGGGCTGCTCCGGGGTGCTGCTAGGAGGGGCTCCTCTTGGCTGGGCTGGCAAGGCTAGAGCCTCCTCTCGGGTGGGGCGGCGTGGCACGGGGCAACTCCGGGGCGGACTGATGATGGGCTTCTCCGGGGCATCACAGCAAGGGGCTCCTCCAGAGGGGCACAACACAGGGCTCCTCAGGCGTGTGGAGGCGAGGGGCTCCTCCAGTGTGGAGAAGGTGTCCTGCGGGGCGGCGCAGTGAAGGCACTCTCAGACGGAGCAGCGAAGGCCTCCTACGGGACGGCACACAGAGGGGGCACCTCTGGAGCGGCGTGGCGGTGAGGCGCTCCTGCGGGGCACAGCGGCGACTGCATCCTCCAGGGTGGCGCAGCAAGGGGATCCTCGGGTGCAGCACGGCACGGCGAGGGGCTCCTCCAGGGCCACATACTAGACATAGAATACAACGCAATACAAAATAGAATTAAAAAATACCATACCTGCAATACCATACCTGCAATACCGTTGAATACAAACCATAGAATATAGGACGCAAATTAGGATGCTCAAGGGCGGTGGGATGATGGGCTCCTCTGGCGTGGTGTGACAACGGGCTACTGAAAGGCAGCGTGACCAACGGCTCCTCCAGCGCAGCGCCATGATGGGGTCCTCCTGCGCAGCGCCATGAAGAGCTCCTCTGGAGAGACGCGATGAAGGGCTCCTCTGCAGCGATGTGCTGACGGCCTTCTCCAGGGTGGCGGGCCTCGGAGCTCCTCCGCGGCGGCGCAGCAATGGGCTCCTCTGGGGAGGTGCGATGAGAGGCTCCTCGCGTTGGCAGGACAACGAGCTCCTCCGCGGCGGCGCAGCAAAGGCCTTCACTGGAGCGGTCCGGCACGGCGAAGGGCTCCTCTGCGGTGGCATGCTGAGGTACTGCTCTGAGGCAGCACGGCGAGGGCATCAGCTGGGTAGACGTGGCGACGGGCTCCTGCCGCACTGCATGGCGCGGCGCGCGGCTCCTTGGTGGTGGCACGGAGAGGGGCTACTCAGGGATGATGTGACAACGTGCTGCTCCGGAGCGATGTAGTGACGGGCTGCTCAGGGGCGGCGCAGTGATGCGATCCTCAGGAACGATGCAGCAAGGGGCTCCTCCGGGGCGGTGCGACGACGGGCTCCTCTGGGGAACCGTGTCGACAGGCTCCTCCGGGGCGGCAGAGTGACGGGATCCTCTGCGACGGTGCGGCAAGAGGCTTCTGAGAGATGGCACGACAAAGGGCTCCTCCGGGCTGGCATGGAGAGGGGCTCCTGTAGAACGGCAAGAAACTCCTCAGGCGTGGCGCAGCAAGGGGCTCCTCAGGGATGGTGTGGGGAGGGGCTCCTCCAGGCCAGCGGGATGAGTGGCTGCTCCGCGGTGGCGGGGCGAGGGGCTCCTCCGGGGCAGCACAGCGAGGGGATACTCTGGGGCGTCAGGCAAGAGGCTCCTGGGAGACGGCGCGACAAGGGGCTCCTCCGGGGAAGTGTGGGGGGGGGCTCCTGCGGAACGGTGCGAGAAAGGGCTCCGTCGGGGCGGCGCGGAGAGAGGCTCCTGCAGAAGGGTGCAACGAGGGGCTCCTCCGGGCTGGCAAGCTCTGATCAGGGCTCCTCCGGGGTGCCACGGTGACGGGCTCTGCTGGGGTGGCAGGCTCCAACAAGGGCTTCTCCAGGGCAGCGCAGCAAGGGGCTCCTCCTGGGTGGTGCGGCGAGGGGCTCCTCCGCGGTGGCGCGGTGAGGGCCTCCTCTGCCGTGCCACGGATGACAGGCCGCTCTGGGGCAGTGTGGCAAGAGACTCCTCCTGGGCGGCAGCATGCCATCAGGATCCTCCGGCACAGCATGGCGTGCTGAAGGGCTCCTCCAGAGCGGCACGACAAAGGGATCATCTGGCGCGGTGTGGCAACTGGCTCCTGTCAGGCTGCACAGCAAGGCCTTCCTCTGGCAAAACGCGGCAACAGGTCCTGCCAGGGCAGCACAGCAAGGAGATCCTCTGGGCTGGCGTGGCCAGAAGCCCATCCGGAATGGCGGGACAAGGGGCTCCTCTGGGGCACCACGGTGAGGGGCTGCTCCGGAGCAGCGCGGTCAGGGGCTCCTGCGGGACGGCACAACAAAGGCATCCTTCAGGGTGGTGCCGTGATGGGCTCCTCCAGATTGACGCGACGTGATGAAGGCTCCTCCGCCATGACGTGGTGACTGGCTCCTGCCGTGTGGTGCGGTGACGGGCTCCTACAAGAGCCAAGCATCGCGCTGAAAGGCTCGTCCAAGACCACCTCTTCAGCACGACAAAGAGCTCCTCTAGGGGGGACACAACAATGAGCTCCTCCAGACCAGCGTGATTAAGTGCTCCTTTCGGGCGACGCGATGAAGGCTTCCTCCGGTGCGCTGTCGTAACGGGCTCCTCTCGGGAGGCGCGACCAAGGGCTCCTCCAGCTCCCCGCCACAGCCTCGCTTGCTGTCGCCCTCCACCTCCAGCAACAGCCCCACGCACAACCCACAGCCTCACGCCTGGCCGGGCAACCGCCTGCTGGCACAGGCGCTCTCACAGGGTGGCTGCAGGGGCTCTGCCGGGCCACGGGAGACACTACGCAACACAACATACAACCTACAATGCAAGGCAAGATACTCTACGCTACACAACACCATACCATCTAAGACACTACAATAAATACCGTAAGGTACAAGACAACAAAACACATACAATACAATGCACACAATACAAAACAGAATGCCATAAGAAGTACAATCCATACCGTACCATACAATACATGCAATACAGTGCAGTACGTACCATACAAGAGATACCAAACCATACAATACAAATCAAAGCATACAACAGAAACAACACAATACAAACAATGAAACACAACACAATACATACAAGATGTACAATACAATAAAGAGCACACCACACAATAAATACTATACCATACAACACCATACATTACATAACATACAATACATACCATACAACACAATACAGACAGTAAAGAAAACACCATACCATACATACAACGCACAAGAGAAAATACGCTGGACTGGCGCGCCGAGGGGCTCCTTCGGGGTGGTGCGACGATGGGCTCCTCTGGGGCCGTGTCATGTGGAGCTCCCCTGGCGCGGTGCAGTGACGGGCTCCTAGAATACACTCAGTACAATACATAGAATACACTCAGTACAATACATACGGTACCATACAATATCTACAACAAAAGACCGTGCAAAACACAAGACGCGATAAAACACCATTCATACCAGCCCATACAAAGCATCCCATGGCACACAAACTATACCAAACAATACAAGTGGTACAATACAGCACACACACTACAGACCATACAATGCATACATACAATACAATCAACGCCATACCGTAAAATACGTACAATACAGTACCTGCAATTACTACAGTATATCAAAGACATACAAGACAGTAAATACAATACCATAACCTAGCAGGCAATACATACAATACATACCATACAATACATACCAGCCCATACAATATAGACCATTCCCTACAATACAGACAATTCCAAAATAGCGTATCATACAATATTAGAACATACCATACCATACATACAAGAAATACCATGCCAAACATACAAGTCGCAATGCAATACAAAAGAATAACAAAAGAAAATACAACAGACTATAAAGTACACTAGAACACTTACAATACCATACGTACCATACCATGAAATACAATGCAACACAGACAATACAAAACATACCATACATACAATAGAACACAGACCATACAATGCCAAATGCAAGGGAATAAAAGACTCAACACAAAAGAGAATGCAACTCAGACATTAAAATACCACAGCATACAACACAACATACAACAGCACACCACAGAAAACAAAATGCAAAAGAAGAAGAGAGAGAAACCAGAATAAAATTCGGACACTACAATACCAAATACAACACAAACAAAGCACATGATACATTCAAGACCAAATAAAATACAAAACAAAGTAAATACCAAACACAAGACCAAATACAATACGAGAAATTCAATACCAAATACAAAACAATAGAAACAATATGAAAACAATACCAAACACATTCAATACCAAGTACAATGCCAAACGCAATGCAAGACCTTCCAGACAAACGCAACACCGTACCAAACGCAACACCGTACCTTCCATACCAAATACAATACTATACCAAATACAATACCAAATACATTCAATACCAAATACAATGCCAAAATATCCAATACCAAAAACAATACACACACATTCCTAACAGATAGCATACAACCAGACACATTCAATGCCAGAAACACCACCAGATACAATACCAGATTTGTTCAATACCAAATACATTATGATACACGAAATACCAAACACAAGACCAAATACAATACGATACATTCAATACCAAATACAATACCAGATACATACAATACCAAATTCGCTACCACATACATACAATGCAAAATATGATACCAAAGACTATACCAAATACATTCCGTTCCAAAGAATATACCAAATAGGATACCTTCAATGCCAAATACAATACCAGATACATTCAATGCCAAGGACAATACCATACATTCAATAGCACACACAATAACCAGTACATTCAATACCAAACACAATGCCCAATACATTCAAGAGCAACCACAAGACCAAACACATTCAATACCAAATACAATACATAGAATACCAAATAGAATGCCAAATTCAATACCAAATACATTGTACAGCAAATACAATACCATACGTACAATAACAATACCAAATACAAACCCAGATACATTCCATACCAAATACAAACCCAGATACATTCCATACCTGATACAACATCCAATACGATACAATACAGACAGCACCGAATACAGTACCAAATACAAAAGAATACCTTCAATGCCAAATATAGGCAATACCAAATACGATGCCAAATACATTCAATAGCGAATATAATACCCAATACAATACATACAATCACAATGCCAAATATACTCAAGGCCAAATACAATACCGTACACAATAACAGATACATTCAATCCCAAATACAATACGATGCATTCAATCCCAAATACAATGCCAAATACATGATTCTATGATTCCATTCACTACCAGATACGTTCAAGACCAAATGCATGACCAAATGCAGTACCAGGTACATTCAACACCAGGTGCATTCAACACCAAATACACCACCAGATATACAAGTCCACATACATACAATCCCAAACACAATACCACATACACTCAGTACCAGAGACACCCAGTACCAAGCACAGTACCAGACAGATTCAAGACCAGAAACATTCAATGCCAACTTCAATGCCAGACACCAGACGAGACACCAGATACCAGACCCAATACCCAGTACATTCAATACCCAGTACATTCAATGCCATAAATACAATGCCATAAATACAATGCCATAAATACAATGCCATAAATACAATGCCATAAATACATTCAATACCTGATACATTCAGTATGTACTACACCACACAATAAAAAACATACAATCAATACTTTTCCATAAAATAAAACACAACACATAGTATAGAATGCAATACAAAAGAGAATTAAAAAATATCACACGTACAGTACCACGGAATACAAACCATACAAGATGGTACGCAAAATACGATGCTCAAGGGCTGCGTGCTGATGGTCTCCTCTGGCACGGCACAACAATGAGCTCCTCCGGTGTGGCGCGGTGACAGGTTTCCTCTGGACTGGCGCCGCCATGGACTCTTCCAGAGCAGTGCTGCGTAGAAGGGCTCCTCCGGAGCAGCAGGGTGACGGGCTTCTCTAGGCCGCTGCAGTGAGGGGCTACTCCAAGGCGGTGCAGCGACGGGCTCCTCTGGGCCACCATGGCGATGGGCTCCTCTGGGGCCACGTGGCGACGGGCTCCTAGGATACAGACACTACAATACACAGAATACACGCGATACAATACATACGATACCATACAATATCTACAACAAAATACCATGCCATATAGACAACACAATACCATACAAAATACAATACACACAAAACCACACCATTCATACCAGCCCATAGCATACAAACAATACCAAACGATACAATTGGTACAATACAACACACACTACATACCACACAGTGCATACATACAATACCATCAACACCATACCATCAAATACATACAATACTCTACATAAAATTACTACAATATAGCAAATACATACAATACAGTAAATACAATACCATCACTTACCACGCAATACATACCACGCAATACAACATAGACCATTCTCTACAATACAGACCATGCCCTACAATACCTACAATTAAAAAATACCACATCAGACAATAAATACTAGAACATACCACACAATACAATAAATACCATACCAAACATACAAGGCGCAAGACAAAAGAAAAACAAAAGAAAATACAACAGTATATAAACTACACTAGGTAAATTCAACACCAAATACAAAACGATACAAACAATATCAAAAACAGTATCAGATAGATTCAATACCAAACACATTCAGTATCAGATAGATTCAATATCAAACACATTCAATACCAAATACAGTATGACACGTTCGATAACAAACACAAGCCCAGAAACATCCAACATGCCAAATACAATACCTGATACATTCAGCACCCGATACAATACCACGTACATGCAACACCAGATTCAAGACCAAACGCAAGACCAGATACATTCTATACCAAATACAATACGGGCTCCTCTGGGGCGGCACGCTGATGGGCTCCTCAGGGGCAGCGCTATGAAGGCTCCTCCGGGGCAGCACGACGACAGGCTCCTAGAAAAGCTCAGCATCACGCTGAAAGGCTCATCCAAGGAAATCACCTGTTCAGCGCCATGTAGAGCTCCTCTAGGGCAGCACAAGAAGCTCCTCCGGGACGCTGCAAAGGGCTCCTCAGGGGCAGCGTGGGGATGGGCTCCTCTGGGGTGGCACGACAATGAGCTCCTCTGCGCCGGTGCAATGCAGGGCTCCTCCGGGGCAGCACGTCGAGGCAAGGGACAGCTCCGGGGCAAAACAATAAGAGGCTTCTCTGCAGTGTCACGGCGAGGGGCTCCTCCGGAGAGGCGTGACAAAGGGCTCCTCCGGCGCTTGGCACCAAAGGACTATTCCGGCACGGCGCAGTGAGGCTCTGCTGCTGGCAGCGTGGCAAAGACCTCCTCCAGGACAGCGCAGTGAGGGGCTCCTCCACGGTGCGGCAGCGAGGGGCTCCTTCAGGGTGGCACGGCGAGGGGCAACTCTGGGGCAGAACGACGACAGGATTCTCCGGGGCATCACGGCCAGGGGCTACTCCAGAGCGGCACGGTGAGGGGCTCCTGCGGGGTGGCACAGCGAAGGCCTATTCCGGAACAGCGCAGCGTGGAGCTCCTGCAGGGTGGCACGGCGATGGTCTCCTCCAGGGCGACGTGAGAAAGGGCTCCCCCGTCGTGCGGCAGCAAGGGGCTCCTCTGGGTCGGCGCAACGAGGGGCTGCTCCAGGGTGGCGTGGGGAGGTGCTCCTCTGGCACAGCACGATGAGGGGCTGCGCCACGGTTGCGCAGCAAGAGGCTCCTCCGGTGCGGCGCAGCATGGCAATGGGCTCCTCCGGGCTGGCACAGCATGGTGAGGGGCTCCTCAGGGCTGGCACAGCATGGTGAGGGGCTCCTCAGGGGCGGCACGGGCATGGGCTCCTGAAGGGCGGCGCAGCGAGGGGCTCCTCCACCGTTGTGTGGCGAGATGCTCCTCCGGGGCAGCGCGGCGCGATGACGGGCTCCAGAGCGACGCCTTCCTGGGGGGCAGCGCAGCAAGGGGCTGATCTGGAGCAGCGTTGGGACGGGCTCCTCAGGGCGACGCGGCGTGGGGCACCTCCAGGGCAGAAGGACGATGGGCTTCTCCAGGGCGTCACAGCGAGGGGATCCTCTGGAGCAGCATGACAAAGGGCTCCTCAGGGGCGCTGGGGAGAAGGGCTCCTCTGGTGCGGTGTGGGGGTCCTACAGGGTGATGCAATGAGGGTGTCCTGCTGGGGGCACGCTGAAGGCCTCTGGGACAGCAAAGCCAGGTCATCCTATGGGGCGGTGCAGTGAGGGGCTCCCCCGTGGCACGGCGGCAAGCGGCTCCTCCAGAGCACTGCGGCAAGGAGCTCGTCCAGGGTGGTGTGGCAAGGGGCTCCTTGGGTGCAGCACGGCACGGCACGGCCAGGGGCTCCTCCAGGTTGGAGCGGGCACGGGCTCCTGGAGGGCAGCGCAGCGAGGGGCTTCTCCGGTATGGCAGCGCGATGGCCTCCTCGAGGTCGGCGCAACGAGGGGCTGCTCTGGGGCAGCACGGTGAGGCGCTCCTCTGGGGCGGCACGATGATGGGCTCCTCCAGGGAGGCACGGCACAATGACGGGCTCAATGCCAATCACAATACCTGATACATTCAGTACCCAATACAATACCAGATACGTGCAATACCAGATACATTCCATACCAGATACAACACATACGATACATAGGATAACAAATACAGTCCATACCAAATACAACACAATACATACAATACCAAATACATTCCATGACCAATACAATACCAGATAGAGTCAAGACCAGAGACATTCCATGCCAAATACAATACGATACATTCAATACCAAATACATTCAATACGTATCACACCATACAAGAAAGTACATACAATCAATACATACAATCAATACTTTGTCATACAAAACACAACACATATACATAAAATACAATGCAATACAAAATAAAAATGAAAAAGACCAGACACACAATACCACGCAATACAAACCATAGAAGACGGCATGCAAAAGACTGCACATAAAAGACGGGACGCAAGGGTGGCGTGATGATGGGCTCCTCTGCTGCGGCACGGTGACGGGCTCTCCGGGGCGGCAGAGCGACGGGTTCCTGAGGGGCAGCGTGGCAAGGGGCTCCTCCAGAGCGGCGTGGCACAGCGAGGGGCAGCTCCAGCGTGGAACTCCTCCGGAGCGTTGCGGCAAGGGGCTCCTCCGGCGCAGCGAGGAGTTCCTGCGGGGTGGCACAGCGAAGGCCTCCTCTGCGATGGTGCAGGGAGGCTCTGCTGCTGGGCGGCAAGGGTCTTCTCCATCGCTCCTCCAGGGTGCGCAACGATGGGCTCCTCCAGGACCGCAGAACGACACGTTCCGGGGGGCGCGGGGGGGCTGCTCCGGGGTGCTGCTAGGAGGGGCTCCTCTTGGCTGGGCTGGCAAGGCTAGAGCCTCCTCTCGGGTGGGGCGGCGTGGCACGGGGCAACTCCGGGGCGGACTGATGATGGGCTTCTCCGGGGCATCACAGCAAGGGGCTCCTCCAGAGGGGCACAACACAGGGCTCCTCAGGCGTGTGGAGGCGAGGGGCTCCTCCAGTGTGGAGAAGGTGTCCTGCGGGGCGGCGCAGTGAAGGCACTCTCCGACGGAGCAGCGAAGGCCTCCTACGGGACGGCACACAGAGGGGGCACCTCTGGAGCGGCGTGGTGGTGAGGCGCTCCTGCGGGGCACAGCGGCGACTGCATCCTCCAGGGTGGCGCAGAAAGGGGATCCTCGGGTGCAGCACGGCACGGCGAGGGGCTCCTCCAGGGCCACATACTAGACATAGAATACAACGCAATACAAAATAGAATTAAAAAATACCAGACCTGCAATACCGTTGAATACAAACCATAGAATATAGGACGCAAATTAGATGCTCAAGGGCGGTGGGATGATGGGCTCCTCTGGCGTGGTGTGACAACAGGCTACTGAAAGGCAGCGTGACCAACAGCTCCTCCAGCGCAGCGCCATGATGGGGTCCTCCTGCGCAGCGCCATGAAGAGCTCCTCTGGAGAGACGCGATGAAGGGCTCCTCTGCAGCGATGTGCTGACGGCCTTCTCCAGGGTGGCGGGCCTCGGAGCTCCTCCGCGGCGGCGCAGCAATGGGCTCCTCTGGGGAGGTGCGATGAGAGGCTCCTCGCGTTGGCAGGACAACGAGCTCCTCCGCGGCGGCGCAGCAAAGGCCTTCACTGGAGCGGTCCGGCACGGCGAAGGGCTCCTCTGCGGTGGCATGCTGAGGTACTGCTCTGAGGCAGCACGGCGAGGGCATCAGCTGGGTAGACGTGGCGACGGGCTCCTGCCGCACTGCATGGCGCGGCGCGCGGCTCCTTGGTGGTGGCACGGAGAGGGGCTACTCAGGGATGATGTGACAACGTGCTGCTCCGGAGCGATGTAGTGACGGGCTGCTCAGGGGCGGCGCAGTGATGCGATCCTCAGGAACGATGCAGCAAGGGGCTCCTCCGGGGCGGTGCGACGACGGGCTCCTCTGGGGAACCGTGTCGACAGGCTCCTCCGGGGCGGCAGAGTGACGGGATCCTCTGGGACGGTGCGGCAAGAGGCTCCTGAGAGATGGCACGACAAAGGGCTCCTCCGGGCTGGCATGGAGAGGGGCTCCTGTAGAACGGCAAGAAACTCCTCAGGCGTGGCGCAGCAAGGGGCTCCTCCTCAGGGATGGTGTGGGGAGGGGCTCCTCCAGGCCACTGGGATGAGTGGCTGCTCCGCGGTGGCGGGGCGAGGGGCTCCTCCGGGGCAGCACAGCGAGGGGATACTCTGGGGCGTCAGGCAAGAGGCTCCTGGGAGACGGCGCGACAAGGGGCTCCTCCGGGGAAGTGGGGGGGGGGGCTCCTGCGGAACGGTGCGAGAAAGGGCTCCGTCGGGGCGGCGCGGAGAGAGGCTCCTGCAGAAGGGTGCAACGAGGGGCTCCTCCGGGCTGGCAAGCTGTGATCAGGGCTCCTCCGGGGTGCCACGGTGACGGGCTCTGCTGGGGTGGCAGGCTCCAACAAGGGCTTCTCCAGGGCAGCGCAGCAAGGGGCTCCTCCTGGGTGGTGCGGCGAGGGGCTCCTCCGCGGTGGCGCGGTGAGGGCCTCCTCTGGCGTGCCACGGATGACAGGCCGCTCTGGGGCAGCGTGGCAAGAGACTCCTCCTGGGCGGCAGCATGCCATCAGGATCCTCCGGCACAGCATGGCGTGCTGAAGGGCTCCTCCAGAGCGGCACGACAAAGGGATCATCTGGCGCGGTGTGGCAACTGGCTCCTGTCAGGCTGCACAGCAAGGCCTTCCTCTGGCAAAACGTGGCAACAGGTCCTGCCAGGGCAGCACAGCAAGGAGATCCTCTGGGCTGGCGTGGCCAGAAGCCCATCCGGAATGGCGGGACAAGGGGCTCCTCTGGGGCACCACGGTGAGGGGCTGCTCCGGAGCAGCGCGGTCAGGGGCTCCTGCGGGACGGCACAACAAAGGCATCCTTCAGGGTGGTGCCGTGATGGGCTCCTCCAGATTGACGCGACGTGATGAAGGCTCCTCCGCCATGACGTGGTGACTGGCTCCTGCCGTGTGGTGCGGTGACGGGCTCCTACAAGAGCCAAGCATCGCGCTGAAAGGCTCGTCCAAGACCACCTCTTCAGCACGACAAAGAGCTCCTCTAGGGGGGACACAACAATGAGCTCCTCCAGACCAGCGTGATTAAGTGCTCCTTTCGGGCGACGCGATGAAGGCTTCCTCCGGTGCGCTGTCGTAACGGGCTCCTCTCGGGAGGCGCGACCAAGGGCTCCTCCAGCTCCCCGCCACAGCCTCGCTTGCTGTCGCCCTCCACCTCCAGCAACAGCCCCACGCACAACCCACAGCCTCACGCCTGGCCGGGCAACCGCCTGCTGGCACAGGCGCTCTCACAGGGTGGCTGCAGGGGCTCTGCCGGGCCACGGGAGACGCTACGCAACACAACATACAACCTACAATGCAAGGCAAGATACTCTACGCTACACAACACCATACCATCTAAGACACTACAATAAATACCGTAAGGTACAAGACAACAAAACACATACAATACAATGCACACAATACAAAACAGAATGCCATAAGAAGTACAATCCATACCGTACCATACAATACATGCAATACAGTGCAATACGTACCATACAAGAGATACCAAACCATGCAATACATATCAAAGCATTCAATAAAATACAGCATGATACAAACAATACATTACAACCAATACATACAATAAAGAGCATGCCATACAATAAATACTATAACATGCAATACCATACATTACAATAAAATACATAGCATTCAATAAAATACATACCATGCAACGCAATACATACAATACATACAATAAAGAAAATACCACACTGGACGTAATATGCACAATAGAAAATACAACCACCATACCATGGCATATATCTACAATGCATATAATACAATACATACAATGCAATACATACCGTACAATATGAACTCCACAATACCTACCATACAACACATACAACACATACAATACACTACAATATCAAATACAACACAATACACACAATGCACTACATAGAGTACAAATACAACACATTCAATACAATTCATACTTTACAATAAATACCATAGCAGACACTACATACATTACATACAATACCATACCTACAATACAATACACACAATAGAATGCAATACATAAAATACAAAATACAACACAAAACACTATAAATACAATACACGCAACACAATACACACAATACACACCATACCATATCATACAATACATAAAGTACACAGTACAATACACAATACAATGCAAAACACAATACACTACAAAATACAAAACTATGCTACAACCATACCATACAATGCATAACGCACATGCAAGACATACACCACAAAACGCACAATAGCATACCACACCACATACACGGTACCATACCATTCAATACGCACGCTACAATACAGTACAATACAATAGATAGAATCCAATGCAAAATACAATACAGTAAAATAAACAGCATACCATACCATTCACTGCATAACATACAAAATACAACACAATACAAAAGTCAATAGAACAAAATACATAGAAAACAATACAATACCGTACACGACATAGAATATAATACAATGAATTAAATACCGTACCATACAATAAAATATATCCAATCCATAAAATACAATATGTTAAAAACATACAATACATACAAGATAAGATACAGAACAATACAAAATACAACAGAAAATAAAATACACAGAATACATGGCATACACACAATACAATATATACGATATCCACAATAACATACAAAATACAACATCTACAATAACATACAAAATACAATACACGCAATAAAACTCATACATTCAGTACGTAACACACGATACAATAAAATACATACAATCAATGCTTTTCCATAACATAAACCACAAAACATACTAGACATAGAATACAACGCAATACAAAATAGAGTTAAAAAATACCATACCTGCAATACCATACCTGCAATACCGTTGAATACAAACCATAGAATATAGGACGCAAATTAGGATGCTCAAGGGCGGTGGGATGATGGGCTCCTCTGGCGTGGTGTGACAACGGGCTACTGAAAGGCAGCGTGACCAACGGCTCCTCCAGCGCAGCGCCATGATGGGGTCCTCCTGCGCAGCGCCATGAAGAGCTCCTCTGGAGAGACGCGATGAAGGGCTCCTCTGCAGCGATGTGCTGACGGCCTTCTCCAGGGTGGCGGGCCTCGGAGCTCCTCCGCGGCGGCGCAGCAATGGGCTCCTCTGGGGAGGTGCGATGAGAGGCTCCTCGCGTTGGCAGGACAACGAGCTCCTCCGCGGCGGCGCAGCAAAGGCCTTCACTGGAGCGGTCCGGCACGGCGAAGGGCTCCTCTGCGGTGGCATGCTGAGGTACTGCTCTGAGGCAGCACGGCGAGGGCATCAGCTGGGTAGACGTGGCGACGGGCTCCTGCGGCACTGCATGGCGCGGCGCACGGCTCCTTGGTGGTGGCACGGAGAGGGGCTACTCAGGGATGATGTGACAACGTGCTGCTCCGGAGCGATGTAGTGACGGGCTGCTCAGGGGCGGCGCAGTGATGCGATCCTCAGGAACGATGCAGCAAGGGGCTCCTCTGGGGCGGTGCGACGACGGGCTCCTCTGGGGAACCGTGTCGACAGGCTCCTCCGGGGCGGCAGAGTGACGGGATCCTCTGGGACGGGGCGGCAAGAGGCTCCTGAGAGATGGCACGACAAAGGGCTCCTCCGGGCTGGCATGGAGAGGGGCTCCTGTAGAACGGCAAGAAACTCCTCAGGCGTGGCGCAGCAAGGGGCTCCTCAGGGATGGTGTGGGGAGGGGCTCCTCCACGCCAGCGGGATGAGTGGCTGCTCCGCGGTGGCGGGGCGAGGGGCTCCTCCGGGGCAGCACAGCGAGGGGATACTCTGGGGCGTCAGGCAAGAGGCTCCTGGGAGACGGCGCGACAAGGGGCTCCTCCGGGGAAGTGTGGGGGGGGGCTCCTGCGGAACGGTGCGAGAAAGGGCTCCGTCGGGGCGGCGCGGAGAGAGGCTCCTGCAGAAGGGTGCAACGAGGGGCTCCTCCGGGCTGGCAAGCTGTGATCAGGGCTCCTCCGGGGTGCCACGGTGACGGGCTCTGCTGGGGTGGCAGGCTCCAACAAGGGCTTCTCCAGGGCAGCGCAGCAAGGGGCTCCTCCTGGGTGGTGCGGCGAGGGGCTCCTCCGCGGTGGCGCGGTGAGGGCCTCCTCTGCCGTGCCACGGATGACAGGCCGCTCTGGGGCAGCGTGGCAAGAGACTCCTCCTGGGCGGCAGCATGCCATCAGGATCCTCCGGCACAGCATGGCGTGCTGAAGGGCTCCTCCAGAGCGGCACGACAAAGGGATCATCTGGCGCGGTGTGGCAACTGGCTCCTGTCAGGCTGCACAGCAAGGCCTTCCTCTGGCAAAACGCGGCAACAGATCCTGCCAGGGCAGCACAGCAAGGAGATCCTCTGGGCTGGCGTGGCCAGAAGCCCATCCGGAATGGCGGGACAAGGGGCTCCTCTGGGGCACCACGGTGAGGGGCTGCTCCGGAGCAGCGCGGTCAGGGGCTCCTGCGGGACGGCACAACAAAGGCATCCTTCAGGGTGGTGCCGTGATGGGCTCCTCCAGATTGACGCGACGTGATGAAGGCTCCTCCGCCATGACGTGGTGACTGGCTCCTGCCGTGTGGTGCGCTGACGGGCTCCTACAAGAGCCAAGCATCGCGCTGAAAGGCTCGTCCAAGACCACCTCTTCAGCACGACAAAGAGCTCCTCTAGGGGGGACACAACAATGAGCTCCTCCAGACCAGCGTGATTAAGTGCTCCTTTCGGGCGACGCGATGAAGGCTTCCTCCGGTGCGCTGTCGTAACGGGCTCCTCTCGGGAGGCGCGACCAAGGGCTCCTCCAGCTCCCCGCCACAGCCTCGCTTGCTGTCGCCCTCCACCTCCAGCAACAGCCCCACGCACAACCCACAGCCTCACGCCTGGCCGGGCAACCGCCTGCTGGCACAGGCGCTCTCACAGGGTGGCTGCAGGGGCTCTGCCGGGCCACGGGAGACACTACGCAACACAACATACAACCTACAATGCAAGGCAAGATACTCTACGCTACACAACACCATACCATCTAAGACAGTACAATAAATACCGTAAGGTACAAGACAACAAAACACATACAATACAATGCACACAATACAAAACAGAATGCCATAAGAAGTACAATCCATACCGTACCATACAATACATGCAATACAGTGCAATACGTACCATACAAGAGATACCAAACCATACAATACAAATCAAAGCATACAACAGAAACAACACAACACAATACATACAAGATGTACAATACAATAAAGAGCACACCACACAATAAATACTATACCATACAACACCATACATTACATAACATACAATACATACCATACAACACAATACAGACAGTAAAGAAAACACCATACCATACATACAACGCACAAGAGAAAATACGCTGGACTGGCGCGCCGAGGGGCTCCTTCGGGGTGGTGCGACGATGGGCTCCTCTGGGGCCGTGTCATGTGGAGTTCCCCTGGCGCGGTGCAGTGACGGGCTCCTAGAATACACTCAGTACAATACATAGAATACACTCAGTACAATACATACGGTACCATACAATATCTACAACAAAAGACCGTGCAAAACACAAGACGCAATAAAACACCATTCATACCAGCCCATACAAAGCATCCCATGGCACACAAACTATACCAAACAATACAAGTGGTACAATACAGCACACACACTACAGACCATACAATGCATACATACAATACAATCAACGCCATACCGTAAAATACGTACAATACAGTACCTGCAATTACTACAGTATATCAAAGACATACAAGACAGTAAATACAATACCATAACCTACCAGGCAATACATACAATACATACCATACAATACATACCAGCCCATACAATATAGACCATTCCCTACAATACAGACAATTCCAAAATAGCGTATCATACAATATTAGAACATACCATACCATACATACAAGAAATACCATGCCAAACATACAAGTCGCAATGCAATACAAAAGAATAACAAAAGAAAATACAACAAAGTACACTAGAACACTTACAATACCATACGTACCATACCATGAAATACAATGCAACACGGACAATACAAAACATACCATACATACAATAGAACACAGACCATACAATGCCAAATGCAAGGGAATAAAAGACTCAACACAAAAGAGAATGCAACTCAGACATTAAAATACCACAGCATACAACACAACATACAACAGCACACCACAGAAAACAAAATGCAAAAGAAGAAGAGAGAGAAACCAGAATAAAATTCGGACACTACAATACCAAATACAACACAAACAAAGCACATGATACATTCAAGACCAAATAAAATACAAAACAAAGTAAATACCAAACACAAGACCAAATACAATACGAGAAATTCAATACCAAATACAAAACAATAGAAACAATATGAAAACAATACCAAACACATTCAATACCAAGTACAATGCCAAACGCAATGCAAGACCTTCCAGACAAACGCAACACCGTACCAAACGCAACACCGTACCTTCCATACCAAATACAATACTATACCAAATACAATACCAAATACATTCAATACCAAATACAATGCCAAACACAATGCCAAAATATCCAATACCAAAAACAATACACACACATTCCTAACAGATAGCATACAACCAGACACATTCAATGCCAGAAACACCACCAGATACAATACCAGATTTGTTCCATACCAAATACATTATGATACACGAAATACCAAACACAAGACCAAATACAATACGATACATTCAATACCAAATACAATACCAGATACATACAATACCAAATTCGCTACCACATACATACAATGCAAAATATGATACCAAAGACTATACCAAATACATTCCGTTCCAAAGAATATACCAAATAGGATACCTTCAATGCCAAATACAATACCAGATACATTCAATGCCAAGGACAATACCATACATTCAATAGCACACACAATAACCAGTACATTCAATACCAAACACAATGCCCAATACATTCAAGAGCAACCACAAGACCAAACACATTCAATACCAAATACAATACATAGAATGCCAAATAGAATGCCAAATTCAATACCAAATACATTGTACAGCAAATACAATACCATACGTACAATAACAATACCAAATACAATACCAGATACATTCCATACCAAATACAAACCCAGATACATTCCATACCTGATACAACATCCAATACGATACAATACAGACAGCACCGAATACAGTACCAAATACAAAAGAATACCTTCAATGCCAAATATAGGCAATACCAAATACGATGCCAAATACATTCAATAGCGAATATAATACCCAATACAATACATACAATCACAATGCCAAATATACTCAAGGCCAAATACAATACCGTACACAATAACAGATACATTCAATCCCAAATACAATACGATGCATTCAATCCCAAATACAATGCCAAATACATGATTCTATGATTCCATTCACTACCAGATACGTTCAAGACCAAATGCATGACCAAATGCAGTACCAGGTACATTCAACACCAGCTGCATTCAACACCAAATACACCACCAGATATACAAGTCCACATACATACA
Source organism: Theristicus caerulescens (assembly GCA_020745775.1). Taxonomy (NCBI): domain Eukaryota; kingdom Metazoa; phylum Chordata; class Aves; order Pelecaniformes; family Threskiornithidae; genus Theristicus; species Theristicus caerulescens. Next base: position 118,833,639 of record CM036561.1, on the reverse strand, counting down.
ATCCCAAACACAATACCACATACACTCAGTACCAGAGACACTCAGTACCAAGCACAGTACCAGACAGATTCAAGACCAGAAACATTCAATGCCAACTTCAATGCCAGACACCAGACGAGACACCAGATACCAGACCCAATACCCAGTACATTCAATACCCAGTACATTCAATGCCATAAATACAATGCCATAAATACAATGCCATAAATACATTCAATACCTGATACATTCAGTATGTACTACACCACACAATAAAAAACATACAATCAATACTTTTCCATAAAATAAAACACAACACATAGTATAGAATGCAATACAAAAGAGAATTAAAAAATATCACACGTACAGTACCACGGAATACAAACCATACAAGATGGTACGCAAAATACGATGCTCAAGGGCTGCGTGCTGATGGTCTCCTCTGGCACGGCACAACAATGAGCTCCTCCGGTGTGGCGCGGTGACAGGTTTCCTCTGGACTGGTGCCGCCATGGACTCTTCCAGAGCAGTGCTGCGTAGAAGGGCTCCTCCGGAGCAGCAGGGTGACGGGCTTCTCTAGGCCGCTGCAGTGAGGGGCTACTCCAAGGCGGTGCAGCGACGGGCTCCTCTGGGCCACCATGGCGATGGGCTCCTCTGGGGCCACGTGGCGACGGGCTCCTAGGATACAGACACTACAATACACAGAATACACGCGATACAATACATACGATACCATACAATATCTACAACAAAATACCATGCCGTATAGACAACACAATACCATACAAAATACAATACACACAAAACCACACCATTCATACCAGCCCATAGCATACAAACAATACCAAACGATACAATTGGTACAATACAACACACACTACATACCACACAGTGCATACATACAATACCATCAACACCATACCATCAAATACATACAATACTCTACATAAAATTACTACAATATAGCAAATACATACAATACAGTAAATACAATACCATCACTTACCACGCAATACATACCACGCAATACAACATAGACCATTCTCTACAATACAGACCATGCCCTACAATACCTACAATTAAAAAATACCACATCAGACAATAAATACTAGAACATACCACACAATACAATAAATACCATACCAAACATACAAGGCGCAAGACAAAAGAAAAACAAAAGAAAATACAACAGTATATAAACTACACTAGGTAAATTCAACACCAAATACAAAACGATACAAACAATATCAAAACCAGTATCAGATAGATTCAATACCAAACACATTCAGTATCAGATAGATTCAATATCAAACACATTCAATACCAAATACAGTATGACACGTTCGATAACAAACACAAGCCCAGAAACATCCAACATGCCAAATACAATACCTGATACATTCAGCACCCGATACAATACCACGTACATGCAACACCAGATTCAAGACCAAACGCAAGACCAGATACATTCTATACCAAATACAATACGGGCTCCTCTGGGGCGGCACGCTGATGGGCTCCTCAGGGGCAGCGCTATGAAGGCTCCTCCGGGGCAGCACGACGACAGGCTCCTAGAAAAGCTCAGCATCACGCTGAAAGGCTCATCCAAGGAAATCACCTGTTCAGCGCCATGTAGAGCTCCTCTAGGGCAGCACAAGAAGCTCCTCCGGGACGCTGCAAAGGGCTCCTCAGGGGCAGCGTGGGGACGGGCTCCTCTGGGGTGGCACGACAATGAGCTCCTCTGCGCCGGTGCAATGCAGGGCTCCTCCGGGGCAGCACGTCGAGGCAAGGGACAGCTCCGGGGCAAAACAATAAGAGGCTTCTCTGCAGTGGCGCGGCGAGGGGCTCCTCCGGAGAGGCGTGACAAAGGGCTCCTCCGGCGCTTGGCACCAAAGGACTATTCCGGCACGGCGCAGTGAGGCTCTGCTGCTGGCAGCGTGGCAAAGACCTCCTCCAGGACAGCGCAGTGAGGGGCTCCTCCACGGTGCGGCAGCGAGGGGCTCCTTCAGGGTGGCACGGCGAGGGGCAACTCTGGGGCAGAACGACGACAGGATTCTCCGGGGCATCACGGCCAGGGGCTACTCCAGAGCGGCACGGTGAGGGGCTCCTGCGGGGTGGCACAGCGAAGGCCTACTCCGGCACAGCGCAGCGTGGAGCTCCTGCAGGGTGGCACGGCGATGGTCTCCTCCAGGGCGACGTGAGAAAGGGCTCCCCCATGGTGCGGCAGCAAGGGGCTCCTCCGGGTCGGCGCAACGAGGGGCTGCTCCAGGGTGGCGTGGGGAGGTGCTCCTCTGGCACAGCACGATGAGGGGCTGCGCCACGGTTGCGCAGCAAGAGGCTCCTCCGGTGCGGCGCAGCATGGCAATGGGCTCCTCCGGGCCGGCACAGCATGGTGAGGGGCTCCTCAGGGGCGGCACGGGCATGGGCTCCTGAAGGGCGGCGCAGCGAGGGGCTCCTCCACTGTTGTGTGGCAAGATGCTCCTCCGGGGCAGCGCGGCGCGATGACGGGCTCCAGAGCGACGGCTTCCTGGGGGGCAGCGCAGCAAGGGGCTGATCTGGAGCAGCGTTGGGACGGGCTCCTCAGGGCGGCGCGGCGTGGGGCACCTCCAGGGCAGAAGGACGATGGGCTTCTCCAGGGCGTCACAGCGAGGGGATCCTCTGGAGCAGCATGACAAAGGGCTCCTCAGGGGCGTTGGGGCGAAGGGCTCCTCTGGTGCGGTGTGGGGGTCCTACAGGGTGATGCAATGAGGGTGTCCTGCTGGGGGCATGCTGAAGGCCTCTGGGACAGCAAAGCCAGGTCATCCTATGGGGCGGTGCAGTGAGGGGCTCCCCCGTGGCACGGCGGCAAGCGGCTCCTCCAGAGCACTGTGGCAAGGAGCTCGTCCAGGGTGGTATGGCAAGGGGCTCCTTGGGTGCAGCACGACACGGCACAGCCAGGGGCTCCTCCAGGTTGGAGCGGGCACGGGCTCCTGGAGGGCAGCGCAGCGAGGGGCTTCTCCGGTATGGCAGCGCGATGGCCTCCTCGAGGTCGGCGCAACGAGGGGCTGCTCTGGGGCAGCACGGTGAGGCGCTCCTCTGGGGCGGCACGATGATGGGCTCCTCCAGGGAGGCATGGCACAATGACGGGCTCAATGCCAATCACAATACCTGATACATTCAGTACCCAATACAATACCAGATACGTGCAATACCAGATACATTCCATACCAGATACAACACATACGATACATACAATAACAAATACAGTCCATACCAAATACAACACAATACATACAATACCAAATACATTCCATGACCAGTACAATACCAGATAGAGTCAAGACCAGAGACATTCCATGCCAAATACAATACCATACATTCAATACCCAATACATTCAATACGTATCACACCATACAAGAAAGTACATACAATCAATACATACAATCAATACTTTGTCATACAAAACACAACACATATCTATAAAATACAATGCAATACAAAATAAAAATGAAAAAGACCAGACACACAATACCACGCAATATAAACCATAGAAGACGGCATGCAAAAGACTGCACATAAAAGACGGGACGCAAGGGTGGCGTGATGATGGGCTCCTCTGCTGCGGCACGGTGACGGGCTCTCCGGGGCGGCAGAGCGACGGGTTCCTGAGGGGCAGCGTGGCAAGGGGCTCCTCCAGAGCGGCGTGGCACAGCGAGGGGCAGCTCCAGCGTGGAACTCCTCCGGAGCGTTGCGGCAAGGGGCTCCTCCGGCGCAGCGAGGAGTTCCTGCGGGGTGGCACAGCGAAGGCCTCCTCTGCGATGGTGCAGGGAGGCTCTGCTGCTGGGCGGCAAGGGTCTTCTCCATCGCTCCTCCAGGGTGCGCAACGATGGGCTCCTCCAGGACCGCAGAACGACACGTTCCGGGGGGCGCGGGGGGGCTGCTCCGGGGTGCTGCTAGGAGGGGCTCCTCTTGGCTGGGCTGGCAAGGCTAGAGCCTCCTCTCGGGTGGGGCGGCATGGCACGGGGCAACTCCGGGGCGGACTGATGATGGGCTTCTCCGGGGCATCACAGCAAGGGGCTCCTCCAGAGGGGCACAACACAGGGCTCCTCAGGCGTGTGGAGGCGAGGGGCTCCTCCAGTGTGGAGAAGGTGTCCTGCGGGGCGGCGCAGTGAAGGCACTCTCAGACGGAGCAGCGAAGGCCTCCTACGGGACGGCACACAGAGGGGGCACCTCTGGAGCGGCGTGGCGGTGAGGCGCTCCTGCGGGGCACAGCGGCGAGTGCATCCTCCAGGGTGGCGCAGCAAGGGGATCCTCGGGTGCAGCACGGCACGGCGAGGGGCTCCTCCAGGGCCACATACTAGACATAGAATACAACGCAATACAAAATAGAGTTAAAAAATACCATACCTGCAATACCATACCTGCAATACCGTTGAATACAAACCATAGAATATAGGACGCAAATTAGGATGCTCAAGGGCGGTGGGATGATGGGCTCCTCTGGCGTGGTGTGACAACGGGCTCCTGAAAGGCAGCGTGACCAACGGCTCCTCCAGCGCAGCGCCATGATGGGGTCCTCCTGCGCAGCGCCATGAAGAGCTCCTCTGGAGAGACGCGATGAAGGGCTCCTCTGCAGCGATGTGCTGACGGCCTTCTCCAGGGTGGCGGGCCTCGGAGCTCCTCCGCGGCGGCGCAGCAATGGGCTCCTCTGGGGAGGTGCGATGAGAGGCTCCTCGCGTTGGCAGGACAACGAGCTCCTCCGCGGCGGCGCAGCAAAGGCCTTCACTGGAGCGGTCCGGCACGGCGAAGGGCTCCTCTGCGGTGGCATGCTGAGGTACTGCTCTGAGGCAGCACGGCGAGGGCATCAGCTGGGTAGACGTGGCGACGGGCTCCTGCGGCACTGCATGGCACGGAGAGGGGCTACTCAGGGATGATGTGACAACGTGCTGCTCCGGAGCGATGTAGTGACGGGCTGCTCAGGGGCGGCGCAGTGATGCGATCCTCAGGAACGATGCAGCAAGGGGCTCCTCCGGGGTGGTGCGACGACGGGCTCCTCTGGGGAACCGTGTCGACAGGCTCCTCCGGGGCGGCAGAGTGACGGGATCCTCTGGGACGGTGCGGCAAGAGGCTCCTGAGAGATGGCACGACAAAGGGCTCCTCCGGGCTGGCATGGAGAGGGGCTCCTGTAGAACGGCAAGAAACTCCTCAGGCGTGGCGCAGCAAGGGGCTCCTCAGGGATGGTGTGGGGAGGGGCTCCTCCAGGCCACTGGCATGAGTGGCTGCTCCGCGGTGGCGGGGCGAGGGGCTCCTCCGGGGCAGCACAGCGAGGGGATACTCTGGGGCGTCAGGCAAGAGGCTCCTGGGAGACGGCGCGACAAGGGGCTCCTCCGGGGAAGTGTGGTGGGGGGCTCCTGCGGAACGGTGCGAGAAAGGGCTCCGTCGGGGCGGCGCGGAGAGAGGCTCCTGCAGAATGGTGCAACGACGGGCTCCTCCGGGCTGGCAAGCTGTGATCAGGGCTCCTCCGGGGTGCCACGGTGACGGGCTCTGCTGGGGTGGCAGGCTCCAACAAGGGCTCCTCCAGGGCAGCGAGGCGAGGGGCTCCTCCTGGGTGGTGCGGCGAGGGGCTCCTAAGCGGAGGCGCGGTGAGGGCCTCCTCTGGCGTGCCACCGATGACAGGCCGCTCTGGGGCAGCGTGGCAAGAGACTCCTCCTGGGCGGCAGCATGCCATCAGGATCCTCCGGCACAGCATGGCGTGCTGAAGGGCTCCTCCAGAGCGGCACGACAAAGGGATCAGCTGGCGCGGTGTGGCAACTGGCTCCTGTCAGGCTGCACAGCAAGGCCTTCCTCTGGCAAAACGCGGCAACAGATCCTGCCAGGGCAGCACAGCAAGGAGATCCTCTGGGCTGGCGTGGCCAGAAGCCCATCCGGAATGGCGGGACAAGGGGCTCCTCTGGGGCACCACGGTGAGGGGCTGCTCCGGAGCAGCGCGGTCAGGGGCTCCTGCGGGACGGCACAACAAAGGCATCCTTCAGGGTGGTGCCGTGATGGGCTCCTCCAGATTGACGCGACGTGATGAAGGCTCCTCCGCCATGACGTGGTGACTGGCTCCTGCCGTGTGGTGCGCTGACGGGCTCCTACAAGAGCCAAGCATCGCGCTGAAAGGCTCGTCCAAGACCACCTCTTCAGCACGACAAAGAGCTCCTCTAGGGGGGACACAACAATGAGCTCCTCCAGACCAGCGTGATTAAGTGCTCCTTTCGGGCGACGCGATGAAGGCTTCCTCCGGTGCGCTGTCGTAACGGGCTCCTCTCGGGAGGCGCGACCAAGGGCTCCTCCAGCTCCCCGCCACAGCCTCGCTTGCTGTCGCCCTCCACCTCCAGCAACAGCCCCACGCACAACCCACAGCCTCACGCCTGGCCGGGCAACCGCCTGCTGGCACAGGCGCTCTCACAGGGTGGCTGCAGGGGCTCTGCCGGGCCACGGGAGACACTACGCAACACAACATACAACCTACAATGCAAGGCAAGATACTCTACGCTACACAACACCATACCATCTAAGACAGTACAATAAATACCGTAAGGTACAAGACAACAAAACACATACAATACAATGCACACAATACAAAACAGAATGCCATAAGAAGTACAATCCATACCGTACCATACAATACATGCAATACAATACAATACATAACATACAATAGGTATCAAACCATGCAATACATATCAAAGCATTCAATAAAATACAGCATGATACAAACAATACATTACAACCAATACATACAATAAAGAGCATGCCATACAATAAATACTATAACATGCAATACCATACATTACAATAAAATACATAGCATTCAATAAAATACATACCATGCAACGCAATACATACAATACATACAATAAAGAAAATACCACACTGTACGTAATATGCACAATAGAAAATACAACCACCATACCATGGCATATATCTACAATACATACAATGCAATACATACAATGCAATACATACCGTACAATATGAACTCCACAATACCTACCATACAACACATACAACACATACAATACATAAAATACACTACACTATAAAATACAACACAATACACACAATGCACTACATAGAGTACAAATACAACACATTCAATACAATTCATACTTTACAATAAATACCATAGCAGACACTACATACATTACATACAATACCATACCTACAATACAATACACACAATAGAATGCAATACATAAAATACAAAATACAACACAAAACACTATAAATACAATACACGCAACACAATACACACAATACACACCATACCATATCATACAATACATAAAGTACACAGTACAATACACAATACAATGCAAAACACAATACACTACAAAATACAAAACTATGCTACAACCATACCATACAATGCGTAACGCACATGCAAGACATACACCACAAAACGCACAATAGCATACCACACCACATACACAGTACCATACCATTCAATACGCACGCTACAATACAGTACAATACAATAGATAGAATCCAATGCAAAATACAATACAGTAAAATAAACAGCATACCATACCATTCACTGCATAACATACAAAATACAACACAATACAAAAGTCAATAGAACAAAATACATAGAAAACAATACAATAAATACCGTACACGACATAGAATATAATACAATGAATTAAATACCGTACCATACAATAAAATATATCCAATCCATAAAATACAATATGTTAAAAACATACAATACATACAAGATAAGATACAGAACAATACAAAATACAACAGAAAATAAAATACACGGAATACATGGCATACACACAATACAATATATACGATATCTACAATAACATACAAAATACAATACACGCGATAAAACTCATACATTCAGTACGTAACACACGATACAATAAAATACATACAATCAATGCTTTTCCATAACATAAACCACAAAACATACTAGACATAGAATACAACGCAATACAAAATAGAGTTAAAAAATACCATACCTGCAATACCATACCTGCAATACCGTTGAATACAAACCATAGAATATAGGACGCAAATTAGGATGCTCAAGGGCGGTGGGATGATGGGCTCCTCTGGCGTGGTGTGACAACGGGCTACTGAAAGGCAGCGTGACCAACGGCTCCTCCAGCGCAGCGCCATGATGGGGTCCTCCTGCGCAGCGCCATGAAGAGCTCCTCTGGAGAGACGCGATGAAGGGCTCCTCTGCAGCGATGTGCTGACGGCCTTCTCCAGGGTGGCGGGCCTCGGAGCTCCTCCGCGGCGGCGCAGCAATGGGCTCCTCTGGGGAGGTGCGATGAGAGGACAACGAGCTCCTCCGCGGCGGCGCAGCAAAGGCCTTCACTGGAGCGGTCCGGCACGGCGAAGGGCTCCTCTGCGGTGGCATGCTGAGGTACTGCTCTGAGGCAGCACGGCGAGGGCATCAGCTGGGTAGACGTGGCGACGGGCTCCTGCGGCACTGCATGGCGCGGCGCGCGGCTCCTTGGTGGTGGCACGGAGAGGGGCTACTCAGGGATGATGTGACAACGTGCTGCTCCGGAGCGATGTAGTGACGGGCTGCTCAGGGGCGGCGCAGTGATGCGATCCTCAGGAACGATGCAGCAAGGGGCTCCTCCGGGGCGGTGCGACGACGGGCTCCTCTGGGGAACCGTGTCGACAGGCTCCTCCGGGGCGGCAGAGTGACGGGATCCTCTGGGACGGTGCGGCAAGAGGCTCCTGAGAGATGGCACGACAAAGGGCTCCTCCGGGCTGGCATGGAGAGGGGCTCCTGTAGAACGGCAAGAAACTCCTCAGGCGTGGCGCAGCAAGGGGCTCCTCAGGGATGGTGTGGGGAGGGGCTCCTCCAGGCCACTGGCATGAGTGGCTGCTCCGCGGTGGCGGGGCGAGGGGCTCCTCCGGGGCAGCACAGCGAGGGGATACTCTGGGGCGTCAGGCAAGAGGCTCCTGGGAGACGGCGCGACAAGGGGCTCCTCCGGGGAAGTGTGGTGGGGGGCTCCTGCGGAACGGTGCGAGAAAGGGCTCCGTCGGGGCGGCGCGGAGAGAGGCTCCTGCAGAATGGTGCAACGAGGGGCTCCTCCGGGCTGGCAAGCTCTGATCAGGGCTCCTCCGGGGTGCCACGGTGACGGGCTCTGCTGGGGTGGCAGGCTCCAACAAGGGCTTCTCCAGGGCAGCGCAGCAAGGGGCTCCTCCTGGGTGGTGCGGCGAGGGGCTCCTCCGCGGTGGCGCGGTGAGGGCCTCCTCTGCCGTGCCACGGATGACAGGCCGCTCTGGGGCAGCGTGGCAAGAGACTCCTCCTGGGCGGCAGCATGCCGTCAGGATCCTCCGGCACAGCATGGCGTGCTGAAGGGCTCCTCCAGAGCGGCACGACAAAGGGATCATCTGGCGCGGTGTGGCAACTGGCTCCTGTCAGGCTGCACAGCAAGGCCTTCCTCTGGCAAAACGCGGCAACAGGTCCTGCCAGGGCAGCACAGCAAGGAGATCCTCTGGGCTGGCGTGGCCAGAAGCCCATCCGGAATGGCGGGACAAGGGGCTCCTCTGGGGCACCACGGTGAGGGGCTGCTCCGGAGCAGCGCGGTCAGGGGCTCCTGCGGGACGGCACAACAAAGGCATCCTTCAGGGTGGTGCCGTGATGGGCTCCTCCAGATTGACGCGACGTGATGAAGGCTCCTCCGCCATGACGTGGTGACTGGCTCCTGCCGTGTGGTGCGGTGACGGGCTCCTACAACAGCCAAGCATCGCGCTGAAAGGCTCGTCCAAGACCACCTCTTCAGCACGACAAAGAGCTCCTCTAGGGGGGACACAACAATGAGCTCCTCCAGACCAGCGTGATTAAGTGCTCCTTTCGGGCGACGCGATGAAGGCTTCCTCCGGTGCGCTGTCATAACGGGCTCCTCTCGGGAGGCGCGACCAAGGGCTCCTCCAGCTCCCCGCCACAGCCTCGCTTGCTGTCGTCCTCCACCTCCAGCAACAGCCCCACGCACAACCCACAGCCTCACGCCTGGCTGGGCAACCGCCTGCTGGCACAGGCGCTCTCACAGGGTGGCTGCAGGGGCTCTGCCGGGCCACGGGAGACACTACGCAACACAACATACAACCTACAATGCAAGGCAAGATACTCTACGCTACACAACACCATACCATCTAAGACAGTACAATAAATACCGTAAGGTACAAGACAACAAAACACATACAATACAATGCACACAATACAAAACAGAATGCCATAAGAAGTACAATCCATACCGTACCATACAATACATGCAATACAGTGCAATACGTACCATACAAGAGATACCAAACCATACAATACAAATCAAAGCATACAACAGAAACAACACAACACAATACATACAAGATGTACAATACAATAAAGAGCACACCACACAATAAATACTATACCATACAACACCATACATTACATAACATACAATACATACCATACAACACAATACAGACAGTAAAGAAAACACCATACCATACATACAACGCACAAGAGAAAATACGCTGGACTGGCGCGCCGAGGGGCTCCTTCGGGGTGGTGCGACGATGGGCTCCTCTGGGGCCGTGTCATGAGGAGTTCCCCTGGCGCGGTGCAGTGACGGGCTCCTAGAATACACTCAGTACAATACATAGAATACACTCAGTACAATACATACGGTACCATACAATATCTACAACAAAAGACCGTGCAAAACACAAGACGCAATAAAACACCATTCATACCAGCCCATACAAAGCATCCCATGGCACACAAACTATACCAAACAATACAAGTGGTACAATACAGCACACACACTACAGACCATACAATGCATACATACAATACAATCAACGCCATACCGTAAAATACGTACAATACAGTACCTGCAATTACTACAGTATATCAAAGACATACAAGACAGTAAATACAATACCATAACCTACCAGGCAATACATACAATACATACCATACAATACATACCAGCCCATACAATATATTCCATTCCCTACAATACAGACAATTCCAAAATAGCGTATCATACAATATTAGAACATACCATACCATACATACAAGAAATACCATGCCAAACATACAAGTCGCAATGCAATACAAAAGAATAACAAAAGAAAATACAACAGACTATAAAGTACACTAGAACACTTACAATACCATACGTACCATACCATGAAATACAATGCAACACGGACAATACAAAACATACCATACATACAATAGAACACAGACCATACAATGCCAAATGCAAGGGAATAAAAGACTCAACACAAAAGAGAATGCAACTCAGACATTAAAATACCACAGCATACAACACAACATACAACAGCACACCACAGAAAACAAAATGCAAAAGAAGAAGAGAGAGAAACCAGAATAAAATTCGGACACTACAATACCAAATACAACACAAACAAAGCACATGATACATTCAAGACCAAATAAAATACAAAACAAAGTAAATACCAAACACAAGACCAAATACAATACGAGAAATTCAATACCAAATACAAAACAATAGAAACAATATGAAAACAATACCAAACACATTCAATACCAAGTACAATGCCAAACGCAATGCAAGACCTTCCAGACAAACGCAACACCGTACCAAACGCAACACCGTACCTTCCATACCAAATACAATACTATACCAAATACAATACCAAATACATTCAATACCAAATACAATGCCAAACACAATGCCAAAATATCCAATACCAAAAACAATACACACACATTCCTAACAGATAGCATACAACCAGACACATTCAATGCCAGAAACACCACCAGATACAATACCAGATTTGTTCCATACCAAATACATTATGATACACGAAATACCAAACACAAGACCAAATACAATACGATACATTCAATACCAAATACAATACCAGATACATACAATACCAAATTCGCTACCACATACATACAATGCAAAATATGATACCAAAGACTATACCAAATACATTCCGTTCCAAAGAATATACCAAATAGGATACCTTCAATGCCAAATACAATACCAGATACATTCAATGCCAAGGACAATACCATACATTCAATAGCACACACAATAACCAGTACATTCAATACCAAACACAATGCCCAATACATTCAAGAGCAACCACAAGACCAAACACATTCAATACCAAATACAATACATAGAATGCCAAATAGAATGCCAAATTCAATACCAAATACATTGTACAGCAAATACAATACCATACATACAATAACAATACCAAATACAAACCCAGATACATTCCATACCAAATACAAACCCAGATACATTCCATACCTGATACAACATCCAATACGATACAATACAGACAGCACCGAATACAGTACCAAATACAAAAGAATACCTTCAATGCCAAATATAGGCAATACCAAATACGATGCCAAATACATTCAATAGCGAATATAATACCCAATACAATACATACAATCACAATGCCAAATATACTCAAGGCCAAATACAATACCGTACACAATAACAGATACATTCAATCCCAAATACAATACGATGCATTCAATCCCAAATACAATGCCAAATACATGATTCTATGATTCCATTCACTACCAGATACGTTCAAGACCAAATGCATGACCAGGTACATTCAACACCAGCTGCATTCAACACCAAATACACCACCAGATATACAAGTCCACATACATACAATCCCAAACACAATACCACATACACTCAGTACCAGAGACACTCAGTACCAAGCACAGTACCAGACAGATTCAAGACCAGAAACATTCAATGCCAACTTCAATGCCAGACACCAGACGAGACACCAGATACCAGACCCAATACCCAGTACATTCAATACCCAGTACATTCAATGCCATAAATACAATGCCATAAATACAATGCCATAAATACAATGCCATAAATACAATGCCATAAATACATTCAATACCTGATACATTCAGTATGTACTACACCACACAATAAAAAACATACAATCAATACTTTTCCATAAAATAAAACACAACACATAGTATAGAATGCAATACAAAAGAGAATTAAAAAATATCACACGTACAGTACCACGGAATACAAACCATACAAGATGGTACGCAAAATACGATGCTCAAGGGCTGCGTGCTGATGGTCTCCTCTGGCACGGCACAACAATGAGCTCCTCCGGTGTGGCGCGGTGACAGGTTTCCTCTGGACTGGTGCCGCCATGGACTCTTCCAGAGCAGTGCTGCGTAGAAGGGCTCCTCCGGAGCAGCAGGGTGACGGGCTTCTCTAGGCCGCTGCAGTGAGGGGCTACTCCAAGGCGGTGCAGCGACGGGCTCCTCTGGGCCACCATGGCGATGGGCTCCTCTGGGGCCACGTGGCGACGGGCTCCTAGGATACAGACACTACAATACACAGAATACACGCGATACAATACATACGATACCATACAATATCTACAACAAAATACCATGCCGTATAGACAACACAATACCATACAAAATACAATACACACAAAACCACACCATTCATACCAGCCCATAGCATACAAACAATACCAAACGATACAATTGGTACAATACAACACACACTACATACCACACAGTGCATACATACAATACCATCAACACCATACCATCAAATACATACAATACTCTACATAAAATTACTACAATATAGCAAATACATACAATACAGTAAATACAATACCATCACTTACCACGCAATACATACCACGCAATACAACATAGACCATTCTCTACAATACAGACCATGCCCTACAATACCTACAATTAAAAAATACCACATCAGACAATAAATACTAGAACATACCACACAATACAATAAATACCATACCAAACATACAAGGCGCAAGACAAAAGAAAAACAAAAGAAAATACAACAGTATATAAACTACACTAGGTAAATTCAACACCAAATACAAAACGATACAAACAATATCAAAAACAGTATCAGATAGATTCAATACCAAACACATTCAGTATCAGATAGATTCAATATCAAACACATTCAATACCAAATACAGTATGACACGTTCGATAACAAACACAAGCCCAGAAACATTCAACATGCCAAATACAATACCTGATACATTCAGCACCCGATACAATACCACGTACATGCAACACCAGATTCAAGACCAAACGCAAGACCAGATACATTCTATACCAAATACAATACGGGCTCCTCTGGGGCGGCACGCTGATGGGCTCCTCAGGGGCAGCGCTATGAAGGCTCCTCCGGGGCAGCACGACGACAGGCTCCTAGAAAAGCTCAGCATCACGCTGAAAGGCTCATCCAAGGAAATCACCTGTTCAGCGCCATGTAGAGCTCCTCTAGGGCAGCACAAGAAGCTCCTCCGGGACGCTGCAAAGGGCTCCTCAGGGGCAGCGTGGGGACGGGCTCCTCTGGGGTGGCACGACAATGAGCTCCTCTGCGCCGGTGCAATGCAGGGCTCCTCCGGGGCAGCACGTCGAGGCAAGGGACAGCTCCGGGGCAAAACAATAAGAGGCTTCTCTGCAGTGGCGCGGCGAGGGGCTCCTCCGGAGAGGCGTGACAAAGGGCTCCTCCGGCGCTTGGCACCAAAGGACTATTCCGGCACGGCGCAGTGAGGCTCTGCTGCTGGCAGCGTGGCAAAGACCTCCTCCAGGACAGCGCAGTGAGGGGCTCCTCCACGGTGCGGCAGCGAGGGGCTCCTTCAGGGTGGCACGGCGAGGGGCAACTCTGGGGCAGAACGACGACAGGATTCTCCGGGGCATCACAGCCAGGGGCTACTCCAGAGCGGCACGGTGAGGGGCTCCTGCGGGGTGGCACAGCGAAGGCCTACTCCGGAACAGCGCAGCGTGGAGCTCCTGCAGGGTGGCACGGCGATGGTCTCCTCCAGGGTGACGTGAGAAAGGGCTCCCCCGTCGTGAGGCAGCAAGGGGCTCCTCCGGGTCGGCGCAACGAGGGGCTGCTCCAGGGTGGCGTGGGGAGGTGCTCCTCTGGCACAGCACGATGAGGGGCTGCGCCACGGTTGCGCAGCAAGAGGCTCCTCCGGTGCGGCGCAGCATGGCAATGGGCTCCTCCGGGCCGGCACAGCATGGTGAGGGGCTCCTCAGGGGCGGCACGGGCATGGGCTCCTGAAGGGCGGCGCAGCGAGGGGCTCCTCCACTGTTGTGTGGCAAGATGCTCCTCCGGGACAGCGCGGCGCGATGACCGGCTCCAGAGCGACGGCTTCCTGGGGGGCAGCGCAGCAAGGGGCTGCTCTGGAGCAGCGTTGGGACGGGCTCCTCAGGGCGGCGCGGCGTGGGGCACCTCCAGGGCAGAAGGACGATGGGCTTCTCCAGGGCGTCACAGCGAGGGGATCCTCTGGAGCAGCATGACAAAGGGCTCCTCAGGGGCGTTGGGGCGAAGGGCTCCTCTGGTGCGGTGTGGGGGTCCTACAGGGTGATGCAATGAGGGTGTCCTGCTGGGGGCACGCTGAAGGCCTCTGGGACAGCAAAGCCAGGTCATCCTATGGGGCGGTGCAGTGAGGGGCTCCCCCGTGGCACGGCGGCAAGCGGCTCCTCCAGAGCACTGTGGCAAGGAGCTCGTCCAGGGTGGTGTGGCAAGGGGCTCCTTGGGTGCAGCACGACACGGCACAGCCAGGGGCTCCTCCAGGTTGGAGCGGGCACGGGCTCCTGGAGGGCAGCGCAGCGAGGGGCTTCTCTGGTATGGCAGCGCGATGGCCTCCTCGAGGTCGGCGCAACGAGGGGCTGCTCTGGGGCAGCACGGTGAGGCGCTCCTCTGGGGCGGCACGATGATGGGCTCCTCCAGGGAGGCACGGCACAATGACGGGCTCAATGCCAATCACAATACCTGATACATTCAGTACCCAATACAATACCAGATACGTGCAATACCAGATACATTCCATACCAGATACAACACATACGATACATACAATAACAAATACAGTCCATACCAAATACAACACAATACATACAATACCAAATACATTCCATGACCAATACAATACCAGATAAGAGTCAAGACCAGAGACGTTCCATGCCAAATACAATACCATACATTCAATACCCAATACATTCAATACGTATCACACCATACAAGAAAGTACATACAATCAATACATACAATCAATACTTTGTCATACAAAACACAACACATATACATAAAATACAATGCAATACAAAATAACAATAAAAAAGACCACACACACAATACCACGCAATACAAACCATAGAAGACGGCATGCAAAAGACTGCACATAAAAGACGGGACGCAAGGGTGGCGTGATGATGGGCTCCTCTGCTGCGGCACGGTGACGGGCTCTCCGGGGCGGCAGAGCGACGGGTTCCTGAGGGGCAGCGTGGCAAGGGGCTCCTCCAGAGCGGCGTGGCACAGCGAGGGGCAGCTCCAGCGTGGAACTCCTCCGGAGCGTTGCGGCAAGGGGCTCCTCCGGCGCAGCGAGGAGTTCCTGCGGGGTGGCACAGCGAAGGCCTCCTCTGCGATGGTGCAGGGAGGCTCTGCTGCTGGGCGGCAAGGGTCTTCTCCATCGCTCCTCCAGGGTGCGCAACGATGGGCTCCTCCAGGACCGCAGAACGACACGTTCCGGGGGGCGCGGGGGGGCTGCTCCGGGGTGCTGCTAGGAGGGGCTCCTCTTGGCTGGGCTGGCAAGGCTCGAGCCTCCTCTCGGGTGGGGCGGCGTGGCACGGGGCAACTCCGGGGCGGACTGATGATGGGCTTCTCCGGGGTATCACAGCAAGGGGCTCCTCCAGAGGGGCACAACACAGGGCTCCTCAGGCGTGTGGAGGCGAGGGGCTCCTCCAGTGTGGAGAAGGTGTCCTGCGGGGCGGCGCAGTGAAGGCACTCTCAGACGGAGCAGCGAAGGCCTCCTACGGGACGGCACACAGAGGGGGCACCTCTGGAGCGGCGTGGCGGTGAGGCGCTCCTGCGGGGCACAGCGGCGACTGCATCCTCCAGGGTGGCGCAGCAAGGGGATCCTCGGGTGCAGCACGGCACGGCGAGGGGCTCCTCCAGGGCCACATACTAGACATAGAATACAACGCAATACAAAATAGAATTAAAAAATACCATACCTGCAATACCGTTGAATACAAACCATAGAATATAGGACGCAAATTAGGATGCTCAAGGGCGGTGGGATGATGGGCTCCTCTGGCGTGGTGTGACAACGGGCTACTGAAAGGCAGCGTGACCAACAGCTCCTCCAGCGCAGCGCCATGATGGGGTCCTCCTGCGCAGCGCCATGAAGAGCTCCTCTGGAGAGACGCGATGAAGGGCTCCTCTGCAGCGATGTGCTGACGGCCTTCTCCAGGGTGGCGGGCCTCGGAGCTCCTCCGCGGCGGCGCAGCAATGGGCTCCTCTGGGGAGGTGCGATGAGAGGCTCCTCGCGTTGGCAGGACAACGAGCTCCTCCGCGGCGGCGCAGCAAAGGCCTTCACTGGAGCGGTCCGGCACGGCGAAGGGCTCCTCTGCGGTGGCATGCTGAGGTACTGCTCTGAGGCAGCACGGCGAGGGCATCAGCTGGGTAGACGTGGCGACGGGCTCCTGCGGCACTGCATGGCGCGGCGCGCGGCTCCTTGGTGGTGGCACGGAGAGGGGCTACTCAGGGATGATGTGACAATGTGCTGCTCCGGAGCGATGTAGTGACGGGCTGCTCAGGGGCGGCGCAGTGATGCGATCCTCAGGAACGACGCAGCAAGGGGCTCCTCCGGGGCGGTGCGACGACGGGCTCCTCTGGGGAACCGTGTCGACAGGCTCCTCCGGGGCGGCAGAGTGACGGGATCCTCTGGGACGGTGCGGCAAGAGGCTCCTGAGAGATGGCACGACAAAGGGCTCCTCCGGGCTGGCATGGAGAGGGGCTCCTGTAGAACGGCAAGAAACTCCTCAGGCGTGGTGCAGCAAGGGGCTCCGCAGGGATGGTGTGGGGAGGGGCTCCTCCAGGAGCCCTCCTCCAGGCCACTGGGATGAGTGGCTGCTCCGCGGTGGCGGGGCGAGGGGCTCCTCCGGGGCAGCACAGAGAGGGGATACTCTGGGGCATCAGGCAAGAGGCTCCTGGGAGACGGCGCGACAAGGGGCTCCTCCGTGCAAGTGTGGTGGGGGGCTCCTGCAGAACGCTGTGAGAAAGGGCTCCGTCGGGGCGGCGCGGAGAGAGGCTCCTGCAGAACGGTGCAACGAGGGGCTCCTCCGGGCTGGCAAGCTCTGATCAGGGCTCCTCCGGGGTGCCACGGTGACGGGCTCTGCTGGGATGGCAGGCTCCAACAAGGGCTTCTCCAGGGCAGCGCAGCAAGGGGCTCCTCCTGGGTGGTGCGGCGAGGGGCTCCTCTGCGGTGGCGCGGTGAGGGCCTCCTCTGCCGTGCCACGGATGACAGGCCGCTCTGGGGCAGCGTGGCAAGAGACTCCTCCTGGGCGGCAGCATGCCATCAGGATCCTCCGGCACAGCATGGCGTGCTGAAGGGCTCCTCCAGAGCGGCACGACAAAGGGATCATCTGGCGCGGTGTGGCAACTGGCTCCTGTCAGGCTGCACAGCAAGGCCTTCCTCTGGCAAAACGCGGCAACAGACCCTGCCAGGGCAGCACAGCAAGGAGATCCTCTGGGCTGGCGTGGCCAGAAGCCCATCCGGAATGGCGGGACAAGGGGCTCCTCTGGGGCACCACGGTGAGGGGCTGCTCCAGAGCAGCGCGGTCAGGGGCTCCTGCGGGACGGCACAACAAAGGCATCCTTCAGGGTGGTGCCGTGATGGGCTCCTCCAGATTGACGCGACGTGATGAAGGCTCCTCCGCCATGACGTGGTGACTGGCTCCTGCCGTGTGGTGCGGTGACGGGCTCCTACAAGAGCCAAGCATCGCGCTGAAAGGCTCGTCCAAGACCACCTCTTCAGCACGACAAAGAGCTCCTCTAGGGGGGACACAACAATGAGCTCCTCCAGACCAGCGTGATTAAGTGCTCCTTTCGGGCGACGCGATGAAGGCTTCCTCCGGTGCGCTGTCGTAACGGGCTCCTCTCGGGAGGCGCGACCAAGGGCTCCTCCAGCTCCCCGCCACAGCCTCGCTTGCTGTCGCCCTCCACCTCCAGCAACAGCCCCACGCACAACCCACAGCCTCACGCCTGGCCGGGCAACCGCCTGCTGGCACAGGCGCTCTCACAGGGTGGCTGCAGGGGCTCTGCCGGGCCACGGGAGACGCTACGCAACACAACATACAACCTACAATGCAAGGCAAGATACTCTACGCTACACAACACCATACCATCTAAGACAGTACAATAAATACCGTAAGGTACAAGACAACAAAACACATACAATACAATGCACACAATACAAAACAGAATGCCATAAGAAGTACAATCCATACCGTACCATACAATACATGCAATACAATACAATACATAACATACAAGAGATATCAAACCATGCAATACATATCAAAGCATTCAATAAAATACAGCATGATACAAACAATACATTACAACCAATACATACAATAAAGAGCATGCCATACAATAAATACTATAACATGCAATACCATACATTACAATAAAATACATAGCATTCAATAAAATACATACCATGCAACGCAATACATACAATACATACAATAAAGAAAATACCACACTGTACGTAATATGCACAATAGAAAATACAACCACCATACCATGGCATATATCTACAATGCATATAATACAATACATACAATGCAATACATACCGTACAATATGAACTCCACAATACCTACCATACACTACAACACATACAATACAGTACAATATAAAATACAACACAATACACACAATGCACTACATAGAGTACAAATACAACACATTCAATACAATTCATACTTTACAATAAATACCATAGCAGACACTACATACATTACATACAATACCATACCTACAATACAATACACACAATAGAATGCAATACATAAAATACAAAATACAACACAAAACACTATAAATACAATACACGCAACACAATACACACAATACACACCATACCATATCATACAATACATAAAGTACAAAGTACAATACACAATACAATGCAAAACACAATACACTACAAAATACAAAACTATGCTACAACCATACCATACAATGCATAACGCACATGCAAGACATACACCACAAAACGCACAATAGCATACCACACCACATACACAGTACCATACCATTCAATACGCACACTACAATACAGTACAATACAATAGATAGAATCCAATGCAAAATACAATACAGTAAAATAAACAGCATACCATACCATTCACTGCATAACATACAAAATACAACACAATACAAAAGTCAATAGAACAAAATACATAGAAAACAATACAATAAATACCGTACACGACATAGAATATAATACAATGAATTAAATACCGTACCATACAATAAAATATATCCAATCCATAAAATACAATATGTTAAAAACATACAATACATACAAGATAAGATACAGAACAATACAAAATACAACAGAAAATAAAATACACGGAATACATGGCATACACACAATACAATATATACGATATCTACAATAACATACAAAATACAATATCTACAATAACATACAAAATACAATACACGCAATAAAACTCATACATTCAGTACGTAACACACGATACAATAAAATACATACAATCAATGCTTTTCCATAACATAAACCACAAAACATACTAGACATAGAATACAACGCAATACAAAATAGAGTTAAAAAATACCATACCTGCAATACCATACCTGCAATACCGTTGAATACAAACCATAGAATATAGGACGCAAATTAGGATGCTCAAGGGCGGTGGGATGATGGGCTCCTCTGGCGTGGTGTGACAACGGGCTACTGAAAGGCAGCGTGACCAACGGCTCCTCCAGCGCAGCGCCATGATGGGGTCCTCCTGCGCAGCGCCATGAAGAGCTCCTCTGGAGAGACGCGATGAAGGGCTCCTCTGCAGCGATGTGCTGACGGCCTTCTCCAGGGTGGCGGGCCTCGGAGCTCCTCCGCGGCGGCGCAGCAATGGGCTCCTCTGGGGAGGTGCGATGAGAGGCTCCTCGCGTTGGCAGGACAACGAGCTCCTCCGCGGCGGCGCAGCAAAGGCCTTCACTGGAGCGGTCCGGCACGGCGAAGGGCTCCTCTGCGGTGGCATGCTGAGGTACTGCTCTGAGGCAGCACGGCGAGGGCATCAGCTGGGTAGACGTGGCGACGGGCTCCTGCCACACTGCATGGCACGGAGAGGGGCTACTCAGGGATGATGTGACAACGTGCTGCTCCGGAGCGATGTAGTGACGGGCTGCTTAGTGGCGGCGCAGTGATGCGATCCTCAGGAACGATGCAGCAAGGGGCTCCTCCGGGGCGGTGCCACGACGGGCTCCTCTGGGGAACCGTGTCAACAGGCTCCTCCGGGGCGGCAGAGTGACGGGATCCTCTGGGACGGCGCGGCAAGAGGCTCCTGAGAGATGGCACGACAAAGGGCTCCTCCGGGCTGGCATGGAGAGGGGCTCCTGTAGAACGGCAAGAAACTCCTCAGGCGTGGCGCAGCAAGGGGCTCCTCCTCAGGGATGGTGTGGGGAGGGGCTCCTCCAGGCCACTGGGATGAGTGGCTGCTCCGCGGTGGCGGGGCAAGGGGCTCCTCCGGGGCAGCACAGCGAGGGGATACTCTGGGGCGTCAGGCAAGAGGCTCCTGGGAGACGGCGCGACAAGGGGCTCCTCCGTGCAAGTGTGGGGGGGGGCTCCTGCGGAACGGCGGGAGAAAGGGCTCTGTCGGGGCGGCGCGGAGAGAGGCTCCTGCAGAATGGTGCAACGAGGGGCTCCTCCGGGCTGGCAAGCTCTGATCAGGGCTCCTCCGGGGTGCCACGGTGACGGGCTCTGCTGGGGTGGCAGGCTCCAACAAGGGCTTCTCCAGGGCAGCGCAGCAAGGGGCTCCTCCTGGGTGGTGCGGCGAGGGGCTCCTCCGCGGTGGCGCGGTGAGGGCCTCCTCTGCCGTGCCACCGATGACAGGCCGCTCTGGGGCAGCGTGGCAAGAGACTCCTCCTGGGCGGCAGCATGCCATCAGGATCCTCCGGCACAGCATGGCGTGCTGAAGGGCTACTCCAGAGCGGCACGACAAAGGGATCATCTGGCGCGGTGTGGCAACTGGCTCCTGTCAGGCTGCACAGCAAGGCCTTCCTCTGGCAAAACGCGGCAACAGACCCTGCCAGGGCAGCACAGCAAGGAGATCCTCTGGGCTGGCGTGGCCAGAAGCCCATCCGGAATGGCGGGACAAGGGGCTCCTCTGGGGCACCACGGTGAGGGGCTGCTCCGGAGCAGCGCGGTCAGGGGCTCCTGCGGGACGGCACAACAAAGGCATCCTTCAGGGTGGTGCCGTGATGGGCTCCTCCAGATTGACGCGACGTGATGAAGGCTCCTCCGCCATGACGTGGTGACTGGCTCCTGCCGTGTGGTGCGGTGACGGGCTCCTACAACAGCCAAGCATCGCGCTGAAAGGCTCGTCCAAGACCACCTCTTCAGCACGACAAAGAGCTCCTCTAGGGGGGACACAACAATGAGCTCCTCCAGACCAGCGTGATTAAGTGCTCCTTTCGGGCGACGCGATGAAGGCTTCCTCCGGTGCGCTGTCGTAACGGCCTCCTCTCGGGAGGCGCGACCAAGGGCTCCTCCAGCTCCCCGCCACAGCCTCGCTTGCTGTCGCCCTCCACCTCCAGCAACAGCCCCACGCACAACCCACAGCCTCACGCCTGGCCGGGCAACCGCCTGCTGGCACAGGCGCTCTCACAGGGTGGCTGCAGGGGCTCTGCCGGGCCACGGGAGACACTACGCAACACAACATGCAACCTACAATGCAAGGCAAGATACTCTACGCTACACAACACCATACCATCTAAGACAGTACAATAAATACCGTAAGGTACAAGACAACAAAACACATACAATACAATGCACACAATACAAAACAGAATGCCATAAGAAGTACAATCCATACCGTACCATACAATACATGCAATACAGTGCAGTACGTACCATACAAGAGATACCAAACCATACAATACAAATCAAAGCATACAACAGAAACAACACAACACAAGACATACAAGATGTACAATACAATAAAGAGCACACCACACAATAAATACTATACCATACAACACCATACATTACATAACATACAATACATACCATACAACACAATACAGACAGTAAAGAAAACACCATACCATACATACAACGCACAAGAGAAAATACACCATCGTATCATAGCATACGATATCTACAATGCATACGATACAATACATACAATGCAATATACACTGTTGTGTATACAACACAATACAAAAGTGAACAGAACACAATACATAGAAAACAATACAATACCATACACGACATAGAATACAATAATACAATGAAATAAATACCATACCATACAATAAAATAGATCCAATACATAAAATACAAAACGTTAAAAAAAATACAATACATACAAGATAAGATACAGAATACAAAATACAACAGAAAATACAACACATAGAATGCACACAATACAATACATACAATATCTACAATAAAATACCATACAATATATACAATAACATACAAAATACAATACACACGATAAAATACAAGTCATAGCATACCATACAACACATACCATACCATACAATACAAGCGATACCAAGCAATAGAATAGGTACAATAAAACACACACAGTACATACCCTACAATGCATACATACAATATAATAGATCCCAATCAATACATGCCATACAAGAAATACCATACTATACAATATATACCATGCAACACATACAATGTAAAAAATACGATATCATGCAATAAATACTACCATACCATACGTACAAATCATACAACGCAATAAATACCATACTAAACATACAAGTCGCAATGCAATACAAAAGAAAAGACAGTGCAATAGTTACAATACGTTACATACCACACCATAAAATATAATGCAACCCACACAACACATACCTGAAAATACATACAACACATACCATACAATAAAAAATGCAATAGAACAAAAGACACAAAAGAGAAAACAATTCATACAACACCTACCATACAACAGAAAAGGCAACAGAATAAAAGATACAAGACAAGAGCATAGAATTCATACAATACAATACCAAACACAATACAAACAATGCATACGATACACTCCAATACCAAATACAATGCAAACAATTCATACAATACATTCAATACCAAATACAATACCAAATACATTCAATACCAAATACAATACATTTAATAACATAAAAAATACCCAATAAAATACCAGATACGGTCGATACCAAATACAATACATTCAATACCCGACCCATTTGATACCAAACACGATACCAGACGCATTCAATACCGAACACAATACCAAACACGATACATACAATACCAAATGCAACGTGATACATTCAACACCAGACAGATTCAACGCCAGATAAAATACCAATTACAATTATGATACGGGCAAAACCAAATTCAATACCAAATACAGTCAGTACCAAATACAACACAATACATACAATACCAAATACATTCCATGACCAATACAATACCAGATAGACTCAAGACCAGAGACATTCCATGCCAAATACAATACCATACATTCAATACCCAATACATTCAATACGTATCACACCATACAAGAAAGTACATACAATCAATACATACAATCAATACTTTGTCATACAAAACACAACACATATACATAAAATACAATGCAATACAAAATAAAAATGAAAAAGACCAGACACACAATACCACGCAATACAAACCATAGAAGACGGCATGCAAAAGACTGCACATAAAAGACGGGACGCAAGGGTGGCGTGATGATGGGCTCCTCTGCTGCGGCACGGTGACGGGCTCTCCGGGGCGGCAGAGCGACGGGTTCCTGAGGGGCAGCGTGGCAAGGGGCTCCTCCAGAGCGGCGTGGCACAGCGAGGGGCAGCTCCAGCGTGGAACTCCTCCGGCGCAGCGAGGAGTTCCTGCGGGGTGGCACAGCGAAGGCCTCCTCTGCGATGGTGCAGTGAGGCTCTGCTGCTGGGCGGCAAGGGTCTTCTCCATCGCTCCTCCAGGGTGCGCAACGATGGGCTCCTCCAGGACCGCAGAACGACACGTTCCGGGGGGCGCGGGGGGGCTGCTCCGGGGGGCTGCTAGGAGGGGCTCCTCTTGGCTGGGCTGGCAAGGCTAGAGCCTCCTCTCGGGTGGGGCGGCGTGGCACGGGGCAACTCCGGGGCGGACTGATGATGGGCTTCTCCGGGGCATCACAGCAAGGGGCTCCTCCAGAGGGGCACAACACAGGGCTCCTCAGGCGTGTGGAGGCGAGGGGCTCCTCCAGTGTGGAGAAGGTGTCCTGCGGGGCGGCGCAGTGAAGGCACTCTCCGACGGAGCAGCGAAGGCCTCCTACGGGACGGCACACAGAGGGGGCACCTCTGGAGCGGCGTGGCGGTGAGGCGCTCCTGCGGGGCACAGCGGCGAGTGCATCCTCCAGGGTGGCGCAGCAAGGGGATCCTCGGGTGCAGCACGGCACGGCGAGGGGCTCCTCCAGGGCCACATACTAGACATAGAATACAACGCAATACAAAATAGAATTAAAAAATACCATACCTGCAATACCATACCTGCAATACCGTTGAATACAAACCATAGAATATAGCACGCAAATTAGGATGCTCAAGGGCGGTGGGATGATGGGCTCCTCTGGCGTGGTGTGACAACGGGCTACTGAAAGGCAGCGTGACCAACGGCTCCTCCAGCGCAGCGCCATGATGGGGTCCTCCTGCGCAGCGCCATGAAGAGCTCCTCTGGAGAGACGCGATGAAGGGCTCCTCTGCAGCGATGTGCTGACGGCCTTCTCCAGGGTGGCGGGCCTCGGAGCTCCTCCGCGGCGGCGCAGCAATGGGCTCCTCTGGGGAGGTGCGATGAGAGGCTCCTCGCGTTGGCAGGACAACGAGCTCCTCCGCGGCGGCGCAGCAAAGGCCTTCACTGGAGCGGTCCGGCACGGCGAAGGGCTCCTCTGCGGTGGCATGCTGAGGTACTGCTCTGAGGCAGCACGGCGAGGGCATCAGCTGGGTAGACGTGGCGACGGGCTCCTGCGGCACTGCATGGCGCGGCGCGCGGCTCCTTGGTGGTGGCACGGAGAGGGGCTACTCAGGGATGATGTGACAACGTGCTGCTCCGGAGCGATGTAGTGACGGGCTGCTCAGGGGCGGCGCAGTGATGCGATCCTCAGGAACGATGCAGCAAGGGGCTCCTCCGGGGCGGTGCGACGACGGGCTCCTCTGGGGAACCGTGTCGACAGGCTCCTCCGGGGCGGCAGAGTGACGGGATCCTCTGGGACGGTGCGGCAAGAGGCTCCTGAGAGATGGCACGACAAAGGGCTCCTCCGGGCTGGCATGGAGAGGGGCTCCTGTAGAACGGCAAGAAACTCCTCAGGCGTGGCGCAGCAAGGGGCTCCTCAGGGATGGCGTGGGGAGGGGCTCCTCCAGGCCACTGGGATGAGTGGCTGCTCCGCGGTGGCGGGGCGAGGGGCTCCTCCGGGGCAGCACAGCGAGGGGATACTCTGGGGCGTCAGGCAAGAGGCTCCTGGGAGACGGCGCGACAAGGGGCTCCTCCGTGCAAGTGTGGTGGGGGGCTCCTGCGGAACGGTGCGAGAAAGGGCTCCGTCGGGGCGGCGCGGAGAGAGGCTCCTGCAGAATGGTGCAACGAGGGGCTCCTCCGGGCTGGCAAGCTGTGATCAGGGCTCCTCCGGGGTGCCACGGTGACGGGCTCTGCTGGGGTGGCAGGCTCCAACAAGGGCTTCTCCAGGGCAGCGCAGCAAGGGGCTCCTCCTGGGTGGTGCGGCGAGGGGCTCCTCCGCGGTGGCGCGGTGAGGGCCTCCTCTGCCGTGCCACCGATGACAGGCCGCTCTGGGGCAGCATGGCAAGAGACTCCTCCTGGGCGGCAGCATGCCATCAGGATCCTCCGGCACAGCATGGCGTGCTGAAGGGCTACTCCAGAGCGGCACGACAAAGGGATCAGCTGGCGCGGTGTGGCAACTGGCTCCTGTCAGGCTGCACAGCAAGGCCTTCCTCTGGCAAAACGCGGCAACAGACCCTGCCAGGGCTGCACAGCAAGGAGATCCTCTGGGCTGGCGTGGCCAGAAGCCCATCCGGAATGGCGGGACAAGGGGCTCCTCTGGGGCACCACGGTGAGGGGCTGCTCCGGAGCAGCGCGGTCAGGGGCTCCTGCGGGACGGCACAACAAAGGCATCCTTCAGGGTGGTGCCGTGATGGGCTCCTCCAGATTGACGCGACGTGATGAAGGCTCCTCCACCATGACGTGGTGACTGGCTCCTGCCGTGTGGTGCGGTGACGGGCTCCTACAAGAGCCAAGCATCGCGCTGAAAGGCTCGTCCAAGACCACCTCTTCAGCACGACAAAGAGCTCCTCTAGGGGGGACACAACAATGAGCTCCTCCAGACCAGCGTGATTAAGTGCTCCTTTCGGGCGACGCGATGAAGGCTTCCTCCGGTGCGCTGTCGTAACGGCCTCCTCTCGGGAGGCGCGACCAAGGGCTCCTCCAGCTCCCCGCCACAGCCTCGCTTGCTGTCGCCCTCCACCTCCAGCAACAGCCCCACGCACAACCCACAGCCTCACGCCTGGCCGGGCAACCGCCTGCTGGCACAGGCGCTCTCACAGGGTGGCTGCAGGGGCTCTGCCGGGCCACGGGAGACACTACGCAACACAACATACAACCTACAATGCAAGGCAAGATACTCTACGCTACACAACACCATACCATCTAAGACACTACAATAAATACCGTAAGGTACAAGACAACAAAACACATACAATACAATGCACACAATACAAAACAGAATGCCATAAGAAGTACAATCCATACCGTACCATACAATACATGCAATACAATACAATACATAACATACAAGAGATATCAAACCATGCAATACATATCAAAGCATTCAATAAAATACAGCATGATACAAACAATACATTACAACCAATACATACAATAAAGAGCATGCCATACAATAAATACTATAACATGCAATACCATACATTACAATAAAATACATAGCATTCAATAAAATACATACCATGCAACGCAATACATACAATACATACAATAAAGACAATACCACACTGTACGTAATATGCACAATAGAAAATACAACCACCATACCATGGCATATATCTACAATACATACAATGCAATACATACCGTACAATACGAACTCCACAATACCTACCATACACTACATACAACACATACAATACATAAAATACACTACAATATAAAATACAACACAATACACACAATGCACTACATAGAGTACAAATACAACACATTCAATACAATTCATACTTTACAATAAATACCATAGCAGACACTACATACATTACATACAATACCATACCTACAATACAATACACACAATAGAATGCAATACATAAAATACAAAATACAACACAAAACACTATAAATACAATACACGCAACACAATACACACAATACACACCATACCATATCATACAATACATAAAGTACAAAGTACAATACACAATACAATGCAAAACACAATACACTACAAAATACAAAACTATGCTACAACCATACCATACAATGCGTAACGCACATGCAAGGCATACACCACAAAACGCACAATAGCATACCACACCACATACACAGTACCATACCATTCAATACGCACGCTACAATACAGTACAATACAATAGATAGAATCCAATGCAAAATACAATACAGTAAAATAAACAGCATACCATACCATTCACTGCATAACATACAAAATACAACACAATACAAAAGTCAATAGAACAAAATACATAGAAAACAATACAATAAATACCGTACACGACATAGAATATAATACAATGAATTAAATACCGTACCATACAATAAAATATATCCAATCCATAAAATACAATATGTTAAAAACATACAATACATACAAGATAAGATACAGAACAATACAAAATACAACAGAAAATAAAATACACAGAATACATGGCATACACACAATACAATATATACGATATCTACAATAACATACAAAATACAATACACGCAATAAAACTCATACATTCAGTACGTAACACACGATACAATAAAATACATACAATCAATGCTTTTCCATAACATAAACCACAAAACATACTAGACATAGAATACAACGCAATACAAAATAGAGTTAAAAAATACCATACCTGCAATACCATACCTGCAATACCGTTGAATACAAACCATAGAATATAGGACGCAAATTAGGATGCTCAAGGGCGGTGGGATGATGGGCTCCTCTGGCGTGGTGTGACAACGGGCTACTGAAAGGCAGCGTGACCAACAGCTCCTCCAGCGCAGCGCCATGATGGGGTCCTCCTGCGCAGCGCCATGAAGAGCTCCTCTGGAGAGACGCGATGAAGGGCTCCTCTGCAGCGATGCGCTGACGGCCTTCTCCAGGGTGGCGGGCCTCGGAGCTCCTCCGCGGCGGCGCAGCAATGGGCTCCTCTGGGGAGGTGCGATGAGAGGCTCCTCGCGTTGGCAGGACAACGAGCTCCTCCGCGGCGGCGCAGCAAAGGCCTTCACTGGAGCGGTCCGGCACGGCGAAGGGCTCCTCTGCGGTGGCATGCTGAGGTACTGCTCTGAGGCAGCACGGCGAGGGCATCAGCTGGGTAGACGTGGCGACGGGCTCCTGCGGCACTGCATGGCGCGGCGCGCGGCTCCTTGGTGGTGGCACGGAGAGGGGCTACTCAGGGATGATGTGACAACGTGCTGCTCCGGAGCGATGTAGTGACGGGCTGCTCAGGGGCGGCGCAGTGATGCGATCCTCAGGAACGATGCAGCAAGGGGCTCCTCCGGGGCGGTGCGACGACGGGCTCCTCTGGGGAACCGTGTCGACAGGCTCCTCCGGGGCGGCAGAGTGACGGGATCCTCTGGGACGGTGCGGCAAGAGGCTCCTGACAGATGGCACGACAAAGGGCTCCTCCGGGCTGGCATGGAGAGGGGCTCCTGTAGAACGGCAAGAAACTCCTCAGGCGTGGCGCAGCAAGGGGCTCCTCAGGGATGGTGTGGGGAGGGGCTCCTCCAGGCCACTGGCATGAGTGGCTGCTCCGCGGTGGCGGGGCGAGGGGCTCCTCCGGGGCAGCACAGCGAGGGGATACTCTGGGGCGTCAGGCAAGAGGCTCCTGGGAGACGGCGCGACAAGGGGCTCCTCCGTGCAAGTGTGGTGGGGGGCTCCTGCGGAACGGTGCGAGAAAGGGCTCCGTCGGGGCGGCGCGGAGAGAGGCTCCTGCAGAATGGTGCAACGAGGGGCTCCTCCGGGCTGGCAAGCTGTGATCAGGGCTCCTCCGGGGTGCCACGGTGACGGGCTCTGCTGGGATGGCAGGCTCCAACAAGGGCTTCTCCAGGGCAGCGCAGCAAGGGGCTCCTCCTGGGTGGTGCGGCGAGGGGCTCCTCCGCGGTGGCGCGGTGAGGGCCTCCTCTGGCGTGCCACGGATGACAGGCCGCTCTGGGGCAGCGTGGCAAGAGACTCCTCCTGGGCGGCAGCATGCCATCAGGATCCTCCGGCACAGCATGGCGTGCTGAAGGGCTCCTCCAGAGCGGCACGACAAAGGGATCAGCTGGCGCGGTGTGGCAACTGGCTCCTGTCAGGCTGCACAGCAAGGCCTTCCTCTGGCAAAACGCGGCAACAGGTCCTGCCAGGGCAGCACAGCAAGGAGATCCTCTGGGCTGGCGTGGCCAGAAGCCCATCCGGAATGGCGGGACAAGGGGCTCCTCTGGGGCACCACGGTGAGGGGCTGCTCCGGAGCAGCGCGGTCAGGGGCTCCTGCGGGACGGCACAACAAAGGCATCCTTCAGGGTGGTGCCGTGATGGGCTCCTCCAGATTGACGCGACGTGATGAAGGCTCCTCCGCCATGACGTGGTGACTGGCTCCTGCCGTGTGGTGCGGTGACGGGCTCCTACAAGAGCCAAGCATCGCGCTGAAAGGCTCGTCCAAGACCACCTCTTCAGCACGACAAAGAGCTCCTCTAGGGGGGACACAACAATGAGCTCCTCCAGACCAGCGTGATTAAGTGCTCCTTTCGGGCGACGCGATGAAGGCTTCCTCCGGTGCGCTGTCGTAACGGCCTCCTCTCGGGAGGCGCGACCAAGGGCTCCTCCAGCTCCCCGCCACAGCCTCGCTTGCTGTCGCCCTCCACCTCCAGCAACAGCCCCACGCACAACCCACAGCCTCACGCCTGGCCGGGCAACCGCCTGCTGGCACAGGCGCTCTCACAGGGTGGCTGCAGGGGCTCTGCCGGGCCACGGGAGACACTACGCAACACAACATACAACCTACAATGCAAGGCAAGATACTCTACGCTACACAACACCATACCATCTAAGACAGTACAATAAATACCGTAAGGTACAAGACAACAAAACACATACAATACAATGCACACAATACAAAACAATGCCATAAGAAGTACAATCCATACCGTACCATACAATACATGCAATACAGTGCAATACGTACCATACAAGAGATACCAAACCGTACAATACAAATCAAAGCATACAACAGAAACAACACAATACATACAAGATGTACAATACAATAAAGAGCACACCACACAATAAATACTATACCATACAACACCATACATTCCATAACATACAATACATACCATACAACACAATACAGACAGTAAAGAAAACACCATACCATACATACAACGCACAAGAGAAAATACACCATCGTACCATAGCATACGATATCTACAATGCATACGATACAATACATACAATGCAATATACACTGTTGTGTATACAACACAATACAAAAGTGAACAGAACACAATACATAGAAAACAATACAATACCATACACGACATAGAATACAATAATACAATGAAATAAATACCATACCATACAATAAAATAGATCCAATACATAAAATACAAAACGTTAAAAAAAATACAATACATACAAGATACAGAATACAAAATACAACAGAAAATACCATACATAGAATACACACAATACAATAAATACAATATCTACAATAAAATACCATACAATATATACAATAACATACAAAATACAATACACACGATAAAATACAAGTCATAGCATACCATACAACACATACCATACCATACAATACAAGCGATACCAAGCAATAGAATAGGTACAATAAAACACACACAGTACATACCCTACAATGCATACATACAATATAATAGATCCCAATCAATACATGCCATACAAGAAATACCATACTATACAATATATACCATGCAACACATACAATGTAAAAAATACGATATCATGCAATAAATACTACCATACCATACGTACAATTCATACAACACAATAAATACCATACTAAACATACAAGTCGCAATGCAATACAAAAGACAGTGCAATAGTTACAATACGTTACATACCACACCATAAAATATAATGCAACCCACACAACACATACCTGAAAATACATACAACCCATACCATACAATAAAAAATGCAATAGAACAAAAGATACAAAAGAGAAAACAATTCATACAACACCTACCATACAACAGAAAAGGCAACAGAATAAAAGATACAAGACAAGAGCATAGAATTCATACAATACAATACCAAACACAATACAAACAATGCATACGATACACTCCAATACCAAATACAATACAAACAATTCATACAATACATTCAATACCAAATACAATACCAAATACATTCAATACCAAATACAATACCAAATACATATAATAACATAAAAAATACTCAATAAAATACCAGATACGGTCGATACCAAATACAATACATTCAATACCCGACCCATTTGATACCAAACACGATACCAGACGCATTCAATACCAAACACAATACCAAACACGATACATACAATACCAAGTGCAACGTGATACATTCAACACCAGACAGATTCAACGCCAGATAAAATACCAATTACAATTATGATACGGGCAAAACCAAATTCAATACCAAATACAGTCAGTACCAAATACAACACAATACATACAATACCAAATACATTCCATGACCAATACAATACCAGATAGACTCAAGACCAGAGACATTCCATGCCAAATACAATACCATACATTCAATACCCAATACATTCAATACGTATCACACCATACAAGAAAGTACATACAATCAATACATACAATCAATACTTTGTCATACAAAACACAACACATATACATAAAATACAATGCAATACAAAATAAAAATGAAAAAGACCAGACACACAATACCACGCAATACAAACCATAGAAGACGGCATGCAAAAGACTGCACATAAAAGACGGGACGCAAGGGTGGCGTGATGATGGGCTCCTCTGCTGCGGCACGGTGACGGGCTCTCCGGGGCGGCAGAGTGACGGGTTCCTGAGGGGCAGCGTGGCAAGGGGCTCCTCCAGAGCGGCGTGGCACAGCAAGGGGCAGCTCCAGCGTGGAACTCCTCCGGAGCGTTGCGGCAAGGGGCTCCTCCGGCGCAGCGAGGAGTTCCTGCGGGGTGGCACTGCGAAGGCCTCCTCGGCGATGGTGCAGGGAGGCTCTGCTGCTGGGCGGCAAGGGTCTTCTCCATCGCTCCTCCAGGGTGCGCAACGATGGGCTCCTCCAGGACCGCAGAACGACACGTTCCGGGGGGCGCGGGGGGGCTGCTCCGGGGGGCTGCTAGGAGGGGCTCCTCTTGGCTGGGCTGGCAAGGCTAGAGCTTCCTCTCGGGTGGGGCGGCGTGGCACGGGGCAACTCCGGGGTGGACTGATGATGGGCTTCTCCGGGGCATCACAGCAAGGGGCTCCTCCAGAGGGGCACAACACAGGGCTCCTCAGGCGTGTGGAGGCGAGGGGCTCCTCCAGTGTGGAGAAGGTGTCCTGCGGGGCGGCACAGTGAAGGCACTCTCAGACGGAGCAGCGAAGGCCTCCTACGGGACGGCACACAGAGGGGGCACCTCTGGAGCGGCGTGGCGGTGAGGCGCTCCTGCGGGGCACAGCGGCGAGTGCATCCTCCAGGGTGGCGCAGCAAGGGGATCCTCGGGTGCAGCACGGCACGGCGAGGGGCTCCTCCAGGGCCACATACTAGACATAGAATACAACGCAATACAAAATAGAATTAAAAAAATACCATACCTGCAATACCATACCTGCAATACCGTTGAATACAAACCATAGAATATAGGACGCAAATTAGGATGCTCAAGGGCGGTGGGATGATGGGCTCTTCTGGCGTGGTGTGACAACGGGCTACTGAAAGGCAGCGTGACCAACAGCTCCTCCAGCGCAGCGCCATGATGGGGTCCTCCTGCGCAGCGCCATGAAGAGCTCCTCTGGAGAGACGCGATGAAGGGCTCCTCTGCAGCGATGTGCTGACGGCCTTCTCCAGGGTGGTGGGCCTCGGAGCTCCTCCGCGGCGGCGCAGCAATGGGCTCCTCTGGGGAGGTGCGATGAGAGGCTCCTCGCGTTGGCAGGACAACGAGCTCCTCCGCGGCGGCGCAGCAAAGGCCTTCACTGGAGCGGTCCAGCACGGCGAAGGGCTCCTCTGCGGTGGCATGCTGAGGTACTGCTCTGAGGCAGCACGGCGAGGGCATCAGCTGGGTAGACGTGGCGACGGGCTCCTGCGGCACTGCATGGCGCGGCGCGCGGCTCCTTGGTGGTGGCACGGAGAGGGGCTACTCAGGGATGATGTGACAACGTGCTGCTCCGGAGCGATGTAGTGACGGGCTGCTCAGGGGCGGCGCAGTGATGCGATCCTCAGGAACGATGCAGCAAGGGGCTCCTCCGGGGCGGTGCGACGACGGGCTCCTCTGGGGCGGCAGAGTGACGGGATCCTCTGGGACGGTGCGGCAAGAGGCTCCTGACAGATGGCACGACAAAGGGCTCCTCCGGGCTGGCATGGAGAGGGGCTCCTGTAGAACGGCAAGAAACTCCTCAGGCGTGGCGCAGCAAGGGGCTCCTCAGGGATGGTGTGGGGAGGGGCTCCTCCAGGCCAGCGGGATGAGTGGCTGCTCCGCGGTGGCGGGGCGAGGGGCTCCTCCGGGGCAGCACAGCGAGGGGATACTCTGGGGCGTCAGGCAAGAGGCTCCTGGGAGACGGCGCGACAAGGGGCTCCTCCGGGGAAGTGTGGTGGGGGGCTCCTGCGGAACGGCGCGAGAAAGGGCTCCGTCGCGGCGGCGCGGAGAGAGGCTCCTGCAGAATGGTGCAACGAGGGGCTCCTCCGGGCTGGCAAGCTGTGATCAGGGCTCCTCCGGGGTGCCACGGTGACGGGCTCTGCTGGGGTGGCAGGCTCCAACAAGGGCTTCTCCAGGGCAGCGCAGCAAGGGGCTCCTCCTGGGCGGTGCGGCGAGGGGCTCCTCCTGGGTGGCGCGGCGAGGGGCTCCTCCGCGGTGGCGCGGCGAGGGGCTCCTCTGGCGTGCCACGGATGACAGGCCGCTCTGGGGCAGCGTGGCAAGAGACTCCTCCTGGGCGGCAGCATGCCATCAGGATCCTCCGGCACAGCATGGCGTGCTGAAGGGCTCCTCCAGAGCGGCACGACAAAGGGATCATCTGGCGCGGTGTGGCAACTGGCTCCTGTCAGGCTGCACAGCAAGGCCTTCCTCTGGCAAAACGCGGCAACAGACCCTGCCAGGGCAGCACAGCAAGGAGATCCTCTGGGCTGGCGTGGCCAGAAGCCCATCCGGAATGGCGGGACAAGGGGCTCCTCTGGGGCACCACGGTGAGGGGCTGCTCCGGAGCAGCGCGGTCAGGGGCTCCTGCGGGACGGCACAACAAAGGCATCCTTCAGGGTGGTGCCGTGATGGGCTCCTCCAGATTGACGCGACGTGATGAAGGCTCCTCCGCCATGACGTGGTGACTGGCTCCTGCCGTGTGGTGCGGTGACGGGCTCCTACAAGAGCCAAGCATCGCGCTGAAAGGCTCGTCCAAGACCACCTCTTCAGCACGACAAAGAGCTCCTCTAGGGGGGACACAACAATGAGCTCCTCCAGACCAGCGTGATTAAGTGCTCCTTTCGGGCGACGCGATGAAGGCTTCCTCCGGTGCGCTGTCGTAACGGGCTCCTCTCGGGAGGCGCGACCAAGGGCTCCTCCAGCTCCCCGCCACAGCCTCGCTTGCTGTCGCCCTCCACCTCCAGCAACAGCCCCACGCACAACCCACAGCCTCACGCCTGGCCGGGCAACCGCCTGCTGGCACAGGCGCTCTCACAGGGTGGCTGCAGGGGCTCTGCCGGGCCACGGGAGACGCTACGCAACACAACATACAACCTACAATGCAAGGCAAGATACTCTACGCTACACAACACCATACCATCTAAGACACTACAATAAATACCCTAAGGTACAAGACAACAAAACACATACAATACAATGCACACAATACAAAACAGAATGCCATAAGAAGTACAATCCATACCGTACCATAAAATACATGCAATACAGTGCAATACATAACATACAATAGATATCAAACCATGCAATACATATCAAAGCATTCAATAAAATACAGCATGATACAAACAATACATTACAACCAATACATACAATAAAGAGCATGCCATACAATAAATACTATAACATGCAATACCATACATTGCAATAAAATACATAGCATTCAATAAAATACATACCATGCAACGCAATACATACAATACATACAATAAAGAAAATACCACACTGTACGTAATATGAACAATAGAAACTACAACCACCATACCATGGCATATATCTACAATGCATATAATACAATACATACAATGCAATACATACCGTACAATATGAACTCCACAATACCTACCATACACTACATACAACACATACAATACATAAAATACACTACAATATAAAATACAACACAATACACACAATGCACTACATAGAGTACAAATACAACACATTCAATACAATTCATACTTTACAATAAATACCATAGCAGACACTACATACATTACATACAATACCATACCTACAATACAATACACACAATAGAATGCAATACATAAAATACAAAATACAACACAAAACACTATAAATACAATACACGCAACACAATACACACAATACACACCATACCATATCATACAATACATAAAGTACAAAGTACAATACACAATACACAATACAATGCAAAACACAATACACTACAAAATACAAAACTATGCTACAACCATACCATACAATGCGTAACGCACATGCAAGACATACACCACAAAACGCACAATAGCATACCACACCACATACACAGTACCATACCATTCAATACGCACACTACAATACAGTACAATACAATAGATAGAATCCAATGCAAAACACAATACAGTAAAATAAACAGCATACCATACCATTCACTGCATAACATACAAAATACAACACAATACAAAAGTCAATAGAACAAAATACATAGAAAACAATACAATAAATACCGTACACGACATAGAATATAATACAATGAATTAAATACCGTACCATACAATAAAATATATCCAATCCATAAAATACAATATGTTAAAAACATACAAGACATACAAGATAAGATACAGAACAATACAAAATACAACAGAAAATAAAATACACAGAATACATGGCATACACACAATACAATATATACGATATCTACAATAACATACAAAATACAATATCTACAATAACATACAAAATACAATACACGCAATAAAACTCATACATTCAGTACGTAACACACGATACAATAAAATACATACAATCAGTGCTTTTCCATAACATAAACCACAAAACATACTAGACATAGAATACAACGCAATACAAAATAGAATTAAAAAATACCATACCTGCAATACCATACCTGCAATACCGTTGAATACAAACCATAGAATATAGGACGCAAATTAGGATGCTCAAGGGCGGTGGGATGATGGGCTCCTCTGGCGTGGTGTGACAACGGGCTACTGAAAGGCAGCGTGACCAACGGCTCCTCCAGCGCAGCGCCATGATGGGGCCCTCCTGCGCAGCGCCATGAAGAGCTCCTCTGGAGAGACGCGATGAAGGGCTCCTCTGCAGCGATGCGCTGACGGCCTTCTCCAGGGTGGCGGGCCTCGGAGCTCCTCCGCGGCGGCGCAGCAATGGGCTCCTCTGGGGAGGTGCGATGAGAGGCTCCTCGGGTTGGCAGGACAACGAGCTCCTCCGCGGCGGCGCAGCAAAGGCCTTCACTGGAGCGGTCCGGCACGGCGAAGGGCTCCTCTGCGGTGCCATGGTGAGGTACTGCTCTGAGGCAGCACGGCGAGGGCATCAGCTGGGTAGACGTGGCGACGGGCTCCTGCGGCACTGCATGGCGCGGCGCGCGGCTCCTTGGTGGTGGCACGGAGAGGGGCTACTCAGGGATGATGTGACAACGTGCTGCTCCGGAGCGATGTAGTGACGGGCTGCTCAGGGGCGGCTCAGTGATGGGATCCTCAGGAACGATGCAGCAAGGGGCTCCTCCGGGGCGGTGCCACGACGGGCTCCTCTGGGGAACAGTGTCGACAGGCTCCTCCGGGGCGGCAGAGTGACGGGATCCTCTGGGACGGCGCGGCAAGAGGCTCCTGAGAGATGGCACGACAAAGGGCTCCTCCGGGCTGGCATGGAGAGGGGCTCCTGTAGAACGGCAAGAAACTCCTCAGGCGTGGCGCAGCAAGGGGCTCCTCAGGGATGGTGTGGGGAGGGGCTCCTCCAGGCCACTGGGATGAGTGGCTGCTCCGCGGTGGCGGGGCGAGGGGCTCCTCCGGGGCAGCACAGCGAGGGGATACTCTGGGGCATCAGGCAAGAGGCTCCTGGGAGACGGCGCGACAAGGGGCTCCTCCGTGGAAGTGGGGGGGGGGGGGCTCCTGCGGAACGGTGCGAGAAAGGGCTCCGTCGGGGCGGCGCGCAGAGAGGCTCCTGCAGAATGGTGCAACGAGGGGCTCCTCCGGGCTGGCAAGCTCTGATCAGGGCTCCTCCGGGGTGCCACGGTGACGGGCTCTGCTGGGGTGGCAGGCTCCAACAAGGGCTTCTCCAGGGCAGCGCAGCAAGGGGCTCCTCCAGGGCAGCGCAGCAAGGGGCTCCTCCTGGGTGGTGCGGCGAGGGGCTCCTCCGCGGTGGCGCGGTGAGGGCCTCCTCTGGCGTGCCACCGATGACAGGCCGCTCTGGGGCAGCATGGCAAGACACTCCTCCTGGGCGGCAGCATGCCATCAGGATCCTCCGGCACAGCATGGCGTGCTGAAGGGCTCCTCCAGAGCGGCACGACAAAGGGATCAGCTGGCGCGGTGTGGCAACTGGCTCCTGTCAGGCTGCACAGCAAGGCCTTCCTCTGGCAAAACGCGGCAACAGACCCTGCCAGGGCAGCACAGCAAGGAGATCCTCTGGGCTGGCGTGGCCAGAAGCCCATCCGGAATGGCGGGACAAGGGGCTCCTCTGGGGCACCACGGTGAGGGGCTGCTCCGGAGCAGCGCGGTCAGGGGCTCCTGCGGGACGGCACAACAAAGGCATCCTTCAGGGTGGTGCCGTGATGGGCTCCTCCAGATTGACGCGACGTGATGAAGGCTCCTCCGCCATGACGTGGTGACTGGCTCCTGCCGTGTGGTGCGGTGACGGGCTCCTACAAGAGCCAAGCATCGCGCTGAAAGGCTCGTCCAAGACCACCTCTTCAGCACGACAAAGAGCTCCTCTAGGGGGGACACAACAATGAGCTCCTCCAGACCAGCGTGATTAAGTGCTCCTTTCGGGCGACGCGATGAAGGCTTCCTCCGGTGCGCTGTCGTAACGGGCTCCTCTCGGGAGGCGCGACCAAGGGCTCCTCCAGCTCCCCGCCACAGCCTCGCTTGCTGTCGCCCTCCACCTCCAGCAACAGCCCCACGCACAACCCACAGCCTCACGCCTGGCCGGGCAACCGCCTGCTGGCACAGGCGCTCTCACAGGGTGGCTGCAGGGGCTCTGCCGGGCCACGGGAGACACTACGCAACACAACATACAACCTACAATGCAAGGCAAGATACTCTACGCTACACAACACCATACCATCTAAGACACTACAATAAATACCGTAAGGTACAAGACAACAAAACACATACAATACAATGCACACAATACAAAACAGAATGCCATAAGAAGTACAATCCATACCGTACCATACAATACATGCAATACAGTGCAATACGTACCATACAAGAGATACCAAACCGTACAATACAAATCAAAGCATACAACAGAAACAACACAACACAATACATACAAGATGTACAATACAATAAAGAGCACACCACACAATAAATACTATACCATACAACACCATACATTACATAACATACAATACATACCATACAACACAATACAGACAGTAAAGAAAACACCATACCATACATACAACGCACAAGAGAAAATACGCTGGACTGGCGCGCCGAGGGGCTCCTTCGGGGTGGTGCGACGATGGGCTCCTCTGGGGCCGTGTCATGTGGAGCTCCCCTGGCGCGGTGCAGTGACGGGCTCCTAGAATACACTCAGTACAATACATAGAATACACTCAGTACAATACATACGGTACCATACAATATCTACAACAAAAGACCGTGCAAAACACAAGACGCGATAAAACACCATTCATACCAGCCCATACAAAGCATCCCATGGCACACAAACTATACCAAACAATACAAGTGGTACAATACAGCACACACACTACAGACCATACAATGCATACATACAATACAATCAACGCCATACCGTAAAATACGTACAATACAGTACCTGCAATTACTACAGTATATCAAAGACATACAAGACAGTAAATACAATACCATAACCTACCAGGCAATACATACAATACATACCATACAATACATACCAGCCCATACAATATAGACCATTCCCTACAATACAGACAATTCCAAAATAGCGTATCATACAATATTAGAACATACCATACCATACATACAAGAAATACCATGCCAAACATACAAGTCGCAATGCAATACAAAAGAATAACAAAAGAAAATACAACAGACTATAAAGTACACTAGAACACTTACAATACCATACGTACCATACCATGAAATACAATGCAACACGGACAATACAAAACATACCATACATACAATAGAACACAGACCATACAATGCCAAATGCAAGGGAATAAAAGACTCAACACAAAAGAGAATGCAACTCAGACATTAAAATACCACAGCATACAACACAACATACAACAGCACACCACAGAAAACAAAATGCAAAAGAAGAAGAGAGAGAAACCAGAATAAAATTCGGACACTACAATACCAAATACAACACAAACAAAGCACATGATACATTCAAGACCAAATAAAATACAAAACAAAGTAAATACCAAACACAAGACCAAATACAATACGAGAAATTCAATACCAAATACAAAACAATAGAAACAATATGAAAACAATACCAAACACATTCAATACCAAGTACAATGCCAAACGCAATGCAAGACCTTCCAGACAAACGCAACACCGTACCAAACGCAACACCGTACCTTCCATACCAAATACAATACTATACCAAATACAATACCAAATACATTCAATACCAAATACAATGCCAAACACAATGCCAAAATATCCAATACCAAAAACAATACACACACATTCCTAACAGATAGCATACAACCAGACACATTCAATGCCAGAAACACCACCAGATACAATACCAGACTTGTTCAATACCAAATACATTATGATACACGAAATACCAAACACAAGACCAAATACAATACGATACATTCAATACCAAATACAATACCAGATACATACAATACCAAATTCGCTACCACATACATACAATGCAAAATATGATACCAAAGACTATACCAAATACATTCCGTTCCAAAGAATATACCAAATAGGATACCTTCAATGCCAAATACAATACCAGATACATTCAATGCCAAGGACAATACCATACATTCAATAGCACACACAATAACCAGTACATTCAATACCAAACACAATGCCCAATACATTCAAGAGCAACCACAAGACCAAACACATTCAATACCAAATACAATACATAGAATGCCAAATAGAATGCCAAATTCAATACCAAATACATTGTACAGCAAATACAATACCATACGTACAATAACAATACCAAATACAAACCCAGATACATTCCATACCAAATACAAACCCAGATACATTCCATACCTGATACAACATCCAATACGATACAATACAGACAGCACCGAATACAGTACCAAATACAAAAGAATACCTTCAATGCCAAATATAGGCAATACCAAATACGATGCCAAATACATTCAATAGCGAATATAATACCCAATACAATACATACAATCACAATGCCAAATATACTCAAGGCCAAATACAATACCGTACACAATAACAGATACATTCAATCCCAAATACAATACGATGCATTCAATCCCAAATACAATGCCAAATACATGATTCTATGATTCCATTCACTACCAGATACGTTCAAGACCAAATGCATG
Source organism: Theristicus caerulescens (assembly GCA_020745775.1). Lineage (NCBI taxonomy): Eukaryota > Metazoa > Chordata > Aves > Pelecaniformes > Threskiornithidae > Theristicus > Theristicus caerulescens. The sequence goes on along the minus strand of CM036561.1, from coordinate 118,791,149 downwards.
ACCAGGTACATTCAACACCAGGTGCATTCAACACCAAATACACCACCAGATATACAAGTCCACATACATACAATCCCAAACACAATACCACATACACTCAGTACCAGAGACACCCAGTACCAAGCACAGTACCAGACAGATTCAAGACCAGAAACATTCAATGCCAACTTCAATGCCAGACACCAGACGAGACACCAGATACCAGACCCAATACCCAGTACATTCAATACCCAGTACATTCAATGCCATAAATACAATGCCATAAATACAATGCCATAAATACAATGCCATAAATACAATGCCATAAATACATTCAATACCTGATACATTCAGTATGTACTACACCACACAATAAAAAACATACAATCAATACTTTTCCATAAAATAAAACACAACACATAGTATAGAATGCAATACAAAAGAGAATTAAAAAATATCACACGTACAGTACCACGGAATACAAACCATACAAGATGGTACGCAAAATACGATGCTCAAGGGCTGCGTGCTGATGGTCTCCTCTGGCACGGCACAACAATGAGCTCCTCCGGTGTGGCGCGGTGACAGGTTTCCTCTGGACTGGTGCCGCCATGGACTCTTCCAGAGCAGTGCTGCGTAGAAGGGCTCCTCCGGAGAAGCGGGCTGACGGGCTTCTCTAGGCCGCTGCAGTGAGGGGCTACTCCAAGGCGGTGCAGCGACGGGCTCCTCTGGGCCACCATGGCGATGGGCTCCTCTGGGGCCACGTGGCGACGGGCTCCTAGGATACAGAGACTACAATACACAGAATACACGCGATACAATACATACGATACCATACAATATCTACAACAAAATACCATGCCATATAGACAACACAATACCATACAAAATACAATACACACAAAACCACACCATTCATACCAGCCCATAGCATACAAACAATACCAAACGATACAATTGGTACAATACAACACACACTACATACCACACAGTGCATACATACAATACCATCAACACCATACCATCAAATACATACAATACTCTACATAAAATTACTACAATATAGCAAATACATACAATACAGTAAATACAATACCATCACTTACCACGCAATACATACCACGCAATACAACATAGACCATTCTCTACAATACAGACCATGCCCTACAATACCTACAATTAAAAAATACCACATCAGACAATAAATACTAGAACATACCACACAATACAATAAATACCATACCAAACATACAAGGCGCAAGACAAAAGAAAAACAAAAGAAAATACAACAGTATATAAACTACACTAGGTAAATTCAACACCAAATACAAAACGATACAAACAATATCAAAACCAGTATCAGATAGATTCAATACCAAACACATTCAGTATCAGATAGATTCAATATCAAACACATTCAATACCAAATACAGTATGACACGTTCGATAACAAACACAAGCCCAGAAACATCCAACATGCCAAATACAATACCTGATACATTCAGCACCCGATACAATACCACGTACATGCAACACCAGATTCAAGACCAAACGCAAGACCAGATACATTCTATACCAAATACAATACGGGCTCCTCTGGGGCGGCACGCTGATGGGCTCCTCAGGGGCAGCGCTATGAAGGCTCCTCCGGGGCAGCACGACGACAGGCTCCTAGAAAAGCTCAGCATCACGCTGAAAGGCTCATCCAAGGAAATCACCTGTTCAGCGCCATGTAGAGCTCCTCTAGGGCAGCACAAGAAGCTCCTCCGGGACGCTGCAAAGGGCTCCTCAGGGGCAGCGTGGGGACGGGCTCCTCTGGGGTGGCACGACAATGAGCTCCTCTGCGCCGGTGCAATGCAGGGCTCCTCCGGGGCAGCACGTCGAGGCAAGGGACAGCTCCGGGGCAAAACAATAAGAGGCTTCTCTGCAGTGGCGCGGCGAGGGGCTCCTCCGGAGAGGCGTGACAAAGGGCTCCTCCGGCGCTTGGCACCAAAGGACTATTCCGGCACGGCGCAGTGAGGCTCTGCTGCTGGCAGCGTGGCAAAGACCTCCTCCAGGACAGCGCAGTGAGGGGCTCCTCCACGGTGCGGCAGCGAGGGGCTCCTTCAGGGTGGCACGGCGAGGGGCAACTCTGGGGCAGAACGACGACAGGATTCTCCGGGGCATCACAGCCAGGGGCTACTCCAGAGCGGCACGGTGAGGGGCTCCTGCGGGGTGGCACAGCGAAGGCCTACTCCGGAACAGCGCAGCGTGGAGCTCCTGCAGGGTGGCACGGCGATGGTCTCCTCCAGGGTGACGTGAGAAAGGGCTCCCCCGTCGTGAGGCAGCAAGGGGCTCCTCCGGGTCGGCGCAACGAGGGGCTGCTCCAGGGTGGCGTGGGGAGGTGCTCCTCTGGCACAGCACGATGAGGGGCTGCGCCACGGTTGCGCAGCAAGAGGCTCCTCCGGTGCGGCGCAGCATGGCAATGGGCTCCTCCGGGCCGGCACAGCATGGTGAGGGGCTCCTCAGGGGCGGCACGGGCATGGGCTCCTGAAGGGCGGCGCAGTGAGGGGCTCCTCCACTGTTGTGTGGCAAGATGCTCCTCCGGGGCAGCGCGGCGCGATGACGGGCTCCAGAGCGACGGCTTCCTGGGGGGCAGCGCAGCAAGGGGCTGCTCTGGAGCAGCGTTGGGACGGGCTCCTCAGGGCGGCGCGGCGTGGGGCACCTCCAGGGCAGAAGGACGATGGGCTTCTCCAGGGCGTCACAGCGAGGGGATCCTCTGGAGCAGCATGACAAAGGGCTCCTCAGGGGCGTTGGGGCGAAGGGCTCCTCTGGTGCGGTGTGGGGGTCCTACAGGGTGATGCAATGAGGGTGTCCTGCTGGGGGCACGCTGAAGGCCTCTGGGACAGCAAAGCCAGGTCATCCTATGGGGCGGTGCAGTGAGGGGCTCCCCCGTGGCACGGCGGCAAGCGGCTCCTCCAGAGCACTGTGGCAAGGAGCTCGTCCAGGGTGGTATGGCAAGGGGCTCCTTGGGTGCAGCACGACACGGCACAGCCAGGGGCTCCTCCAGGTTGGAGCGGGCACGGGCTCCTGGAGGGCAGCGCAGCGAGGGGCTTCTCCGGTATGGCAGCGCGATGGCCTCCTCGAGGTCGGCGCAACGAGGGGCTGCTCTGGGGCAGCATGGTGAGGCGCTCCTCTGGGGCGGCACGATGATGGGCTCCTCCAGGGAGGCACGGCACAATGACGGGCTCAATGCCAATCACAATACCTGATACATTCAGTACCCAATACAATACCAGATACGTGCAATACCAGATACATTCCATACCAGATACAACACATACGATACATACAATAACAAATACAGTCCATACCAAATACAACACAATACATACAATACCAAATACATTCCATGACCAATACAATACCAGATAAGAGTCAAGACCAGAGACGTTCCATGCCAAATACAATACCATACATTCAATACCCAATACATTCAATACGTATCACACCATACAAGAAAGTACATACAATCAATACATACAATCAATACTTTGTCATACAAAACACAACACATATACATAAAATACAATGCAATACAAAATAACAATAAAAAAGACCAGACACACAATACCACGCAATACAAACCATAGAAGACGGCATGCAAAAGACTGCACATAAAAGACGGGACGCAAGGGTGGCGTGATGATGGGCTCCTCTGCTGCGGCACGGTGACGGGCTCTCCGGGGCGGCAGAGCGACGGGTTCCTGAGGGGCAGCGTGGCAAGGGGCTCCTCCAGAGCGGCGTGGCACAGCGAGGGGCAGCTCCAGCGTGGAACTCCTCCGGAGCGTTGCGGCAAGGGGCTCCTCCGGCGCAGCGAGGAGTTCCTGCGGGGTGGCACAGCGAAGGCCTCCTCTGCGATGGTGCAGGGAGGCTCTGCTGCTGGGCGGCAAGGGTCTTCTCCATCGCTCCTCCAGGGTGCGCAACGATGGGCTCCTCCAGGACCGCAGAACGACACGTTCCGGGGGGCGCGGGGGGGGCTGCTCCGGGGTGCTGCTAGGAGAGGCTCCTCTTGGCTGGGCTGGCAAGGCTAGAGCCTCCTCTCGGGTGGGGCGGCGTGGCACGGGGCAACTCCGGGGCGGACTGATGATGGGCTTCTCCGGGGTATCACAGCAAGGGGCTCCTCCAGAGGGGCACAACACAGGGCTCCTCAGGCGTGTGGAGGCGAGGGGCTCCTCCAGTGTGGAGAAGGTGTCCTGCGGGGCGGCGCAGTGAAGGCACTCTCAGACGGAGCAGCGAAGGCCTCCTACGGGACGGCACACAGAGGGGGCACCTCTGGAGCGGCGTGGCGGTGAGGCGCTCCTGCGGGGCACAGCGGCGACTGCATCCTCCAGGGTGGCGCAGCAAGGGGATCCTCGGGTGCAGCACGGCACGGCGAGGGGCTCCTCCAGGGCCACATACTAGACATAGAATACAACGCAATACAAAATAGAATTAAAAAATACCATACCTGCAATACCGTTGAATACAAACCATAGAATATAGGACGCAAATTAGGATGCTCAAGGGCGGTGGGATGATGGGCTCCTCTGGCGTGGTGTGACAACGGGCTACTGAAAGGCAGCGTGACCAACGGCTCCTCCAGCGCAGCGCCATGATGGGGTCCTCCTGCGCAGCGCCATGAAGAGCTCCTCTGGAGAGACGCGATGAAGGGCTCCTCTGCAGCGATGCGCTGACGGCCTTCTCCAGGGTGGCGGGCCTCGGAGCTCCTCCGCGGCGGCGCAGCAATGGGCTCCTCTGGGGAGGTGCGATGAGAGGCTCCTCGCGTTGGCAGGACAACGAGCTCCTCCGCGGCGGCGCAGCAAAGGCCTTCACTGGAGCGGTCCGGCACGGCGAAGGGCTCCTCTGCGGTGGCATGCTGAGGTACTGCTCTGAGGCAGCACGGCGAGGGCATCAGCTGGGTAGACGTGGCGACGGGCTCCTGCGGCACTGCATGGCGCGGCGCGCGGCTCCTTGGTGGTGGCACGGAGAGGGGCTACTCAGGGATGATGTGACAACGTGCTGCTCCGGAGCGATGTAGTGACGGGCTGCTCAGGGGCGGCGCAGTGATGCGATCCTCAGGAACGACGCAGCAAGGGGCTCCTCCAGGGCGGTGCGACGACGGGCTCCTCTGGGGAACCGTGTCGACAGGCTCCTCCGGGGCGGCAGAGTGACGGGATCCTCTGGGACGGCGCGGCAAGAGGCTCCTGACAGATGGCACGACAAAGGGCTCCTCCGGGCTGGCATGGAGAGGGGCTCCTGTAGAACGGCAAGAAACTCCTCAGGCGTGGTGCAGCAAGGGGCTCCTCAGGGATGGTGTGGGGAGGGGCTCCTCCAGGCCACTGGGATGAGTGGCTGCTCCGCGGTGGCGGGGCGAGGGGCTCCTCCGGGGCAGCACAGAGAGGGGATACTCTGGGGCATCAGGCAAGAGGCTCCTGGGAGACGGCGCGACAAGGGGCTCCTCCGTGCAAGTGTGGTGGGGGGCTCCTGCGGAACGCTGCGAGAAAGGGCTCCGTCGGGGCGGCGCGGAGAGAGGCTCCTGCAGAACGGTGCAACGAGGGGCTCCTCCGGGCTGGCAAGCTCTGATCAGGGCTCCTCCGGGGTGCCACGGTGACGGGCTCTGCTGGGGTGGCAGGCTCCAACAAGGGCTTCTCCAGGGCAGCGCAGCAAGGGGCTCCTCCTGGGTGGTGCGGCGAGGGGCTCCTCCGCGGTGGCGCGGTGAGGGCCTCCTCTGGCGTGCCACCGATGACAGGCTGCTCTGGGGCAGCGTGGCAAGAGACTCCTCCTGGGCGGCAGCATGCCGTCAGGATCCTCCGGCACAGCATGGCGTGCTGAAGGGCTCCTCCAGAGCGGCACGACAAAGGGATCAGCTGGCGCGGTGTGGCAACTGGCTCCTGTCAGGCTGCACAGCAAGGCCTTCCTCTGGCAAAACGCGGCAACAGGTCCTGCCAGGGCAGCACAGCAAGGAGATCCTCTGGGCTGGCGTGGCCAGAAGCCCATCCGGAATGGCGGGACAAGGGGCTCCTCTGGGGCACCACGGTGAGGGGCTGCTCCGGAGCAGCGCGGTCAGGGGCTCCTGCGGGACGGCACAACAAAGGCATCCTTCAGGGTGGTGCCGTGATGGGCTCCTCCAGATTGACGCGACGTGATGAAGGCTCCTCCGCCATGACGTGGTGACTGGCTCCTGCCGTGTGGTGCGGTGACGGGCTCCTACAACAGCCAAGCATCGCGCTGAAAGGCTCGTCCAAGACCACCTCTTCAGCACGACAAAGAGCTCCTCTAGGGGGGACACAACAATGAGCTCCTCCAGACCAGCGTGATTAAGTGCTCCTTTCGGGCGACGCGATGAAGGCTTCCTCCGGTGCGCTGTCGTAACGGGCTCCTCTCGGGAGGCGCGACCAAGGGCTCCTCCAGCTCCCCGCCACAGCCTCGCTTGCTGTCGCCCTCCACCTCCAGCAACAGCCCCACGCACAACCCACAGCCTCACGCCTGGCCGGGCAACCGCCTGCTGGCACAGGCGCTCTCACAGGGTGGCTGCAGGGGCTCTGCCGGGCCACGGGAGACGCTACGCAACACAACATACAACCTACAATGCAAGGCAAGATACTCTACGCTACACAACACCATACCATCTAAGACAGTACAATAAATACCCTAAGGTACAAGACAACAAAACACATACAATACAATGCACACAATACAAAACAGAATGCCATAAGAAGTACAATCCATACCGTACCATACAATACATGCAATACAGTGCAATACGTACCATACAAGAGATACCAAACCATGCAATACATATCAAAGCATTCAATAAAATACAGCATGATACAAACAATACATTACAACCAATACATACAATAAAGAGCATGCCATACAATAAATACTATAACATGCAATACCATACATTACAATAAAATACATAGCATTCAATAAAATACATACCATGCAACGCAATACATACAATACATACAATAAAGACAATACCACACTGTACGTAATATGCACAATAGAAAATACAACCACCATACCATGGCATATATCTACAATACATACAATGCAATACATACCGTACAATACGAACTCCACAATACCTACCATACACTACATACAACACATACAATACATAAAATACACTACAATATAAAATACAACACAATACACACAATGCACTACATAGAGTACAAATACAACACATTCAATACAATTCATACTTTACAATAAATACCATAGCAGACACTACATACATTACATACAATACCATACCTACAATACAATACACACAATAGAATGCAATACATAAAATACAAAATACAACACAAAACACTATAAATACAATACACGCAACACAATACACACAATACACACCATACCATATCATACAATACATAAAGTACAAAGTACAATACACAATACAATGCAAAACACAATACACTACAAAATACAAAACTATGCTACAACCATACCATACAATGCGTAACGCACATGCAAGACATACACCACAAAACGCACAATAGCATACCACACCACATACACAGTACCATACCATTCAATACGCACACTACAATACAGTACAATACAATAGATAGAATCCAATGCAAAACACAATACAGTAAAATAAACAGCATACCATACCATTCACTGCATAACATACAAAATACAACACAATACAAAAGTCAATAGAACAAAATACATAGAAAACAATACAATAAATACCGTACACGACATAGAATATAATACAATGAATTAAATACCGTACCATACAATAAAATATATCCAATCCATAAAATACAATATGTTAAAAACATACAAGACATACAAGATAAGATACAGAACAATACAAAATACAACAGAAAATAAAATACACAGAATACATGGCATACACACAATACAATATATACGATATCTACAATAACATACAAAATACAATACACGCAATAAAACTCATACATTCAGTACGTAACACACGATACAATAAAATACATACAATCAATGCTTTTCCATAACATAAACCACAAAACATACTAGACATAGAATACAACGCAATACAAAATAGAGTTAAAAAATACCATACCTGCAATACCATACCTGCAATACCGTTGAATACAAACCATAGAATATAGGACGCAAATTAGGATGCTCAAGGGCGGTGGGATGATGGGCTCCTCTGGCGTGGTGTGACAACGGGCTACTGAAAGGCAGCGTGACCAACGGCTCCTCCAGCGCAGCGCCATGATGGGGTCCTCCTGCGCAGCGCCATGAAGAGCTCCTCTGGAGAGACGCGATGAAGGGCTCCTCTGCAGCGATGTGCTGACGGCCTTCTCCAGGGTGGCGGGCCTCGGAGCTCCTCCGCGGCGGCGCAGCAATGGGCTCCTCTGGGGAGGTGCGATGAGAGGCTCCTCGCGTTGGCAGGACAACGAGCTCCTCCGCGGCGGCGCAGCAAAGGCCTTCACTGGAGCGGTCCGGCACGGCGAAGGGCTCCTCTGCGGTGGCATGCTGAGGTACTGCTCTGAGGCAGCACGGCGAGGGCATCAGCTGGGTAGACGTGGCGATGGGCTCCTGCGGCACTGCATGGCACGGAGAGGGGCTACTCAGGGATGATGTGACAACGTGCTGCTCCGGAGCGATGTAGTGACGGGCTGCTCAGGGGCGGCGCAGTGATGCGATCCTCAGGAACGATGCAGCAAGGGGCTCCTCCGGGGCGGTGCCACGACGGGCTCCTCTGGGGAACCGTGTCGACAGGCTCCTCCGGGGCGGCAGAGTGACGGGATCCTCTGGGACGGTGCGGCAAGAGGCTCCTGAGAGATGGCACGACAAAGGGCTCCTCCGGGCTGGCATGGAGAGGGGCTCCTGTAGAACGGCAAGAAACTCCTCAGGCGTGGCGCAGCAAGGGGCTCCTCCTCAGGGATGGTGTGGGGAGGGGCTCCTCCAGGCCACTGGGATGAGTGGCTGCTCCGCGGTGGCGGGGCGAGGGGCTCCTCCGGGGCAGCACAGAGAGGGGATACTCTGGGGCGTCAGGCAAGAGGCTCCTGGGAGACGGCGCGACAAGGGGCTCCTCCGGGCAAGTGTGGTGGGGGGCTCCTGCGGAACGGCGGGAGAAAGGGCTCTGTCGGGGCGGCGCGGAGAGAGGCTCCTGCAGAATGGTGCAACGAGGGGCTCCTCCGGGCTGGCAAGCTCTGATCAGGGCTCCTCCGGGGTGCCACGGTGACGGGCTCTGCTGGGGTGGCAGGCTCCAACAAGGGCTTCTCCAGGGCAGCGCAGCAAGGGGCTCCTCCTGGGTGGTGCGGCGAGGGGCTCCTCCGCGGTGGCGCGGTGAGGGCCTCCTCTGCCGTGCCACCGATGACAGGCCGCTCTGGGGCAGCGTGGCAAGAGACTCCTCCTGGGCGGCAGCATGCCATCAGGATCCTCCGGCACAGCATGGCGTGCTGAAGGGCTACTCCAGAGCGGCACGACAAAGGGATCATCTGGCGCGGTGTGGCAACTGGCTCCTGTCAGGCTGCACAGCAAGGCCTTCCTCTGGCAAAACGCGGCAACAGACCCTGCCAGGGCAGCACAGCAAGGAGATCCTCTGGGCTGGCGTGGCCAGAAGCCCATCCGGAATGGCGGGACAAGGGGCTCCTCTGGGGCACCACGGTGAGGGGCTGCTCCGGAGCAGCGCGGTCAGGGGCTCCTGCGGGACGGCACAACAAAGGCATCCTTCAGGGTGGTGCCGTGATGGGCTCCTCCAGATTGACGCGACGTGACGAAGGCTCCTCCGCCATGACGTGGTGACTGGCTCCTGCCGTGTGGTGCGGTGACGGGCTCCTACAAGAGCCAAGCATCGCGCTGAAAGGCTCGTCCAAGACCACCTCTTCAGCACGACAAAGAGCTCCTCTAGGGGGGACACAACAATGAGCTCCTCCAGACCAGCGTGATTAAGTGCTCCTTTCGGGCGACGCGATGAAGGCTTCCTCCGGTGCGCTGTCGTAACGGCCTCCTCTCGGGAGGCGCGACCAAGGGCTCCTCCAGCTCCCCGCCACAGCCTCGCTTGCTGTCGCCCTCCACCTCCAGCAACAGCCCCACGCACAACCCACAGCCTCACGCCTGGCCGGGCAACCGCCTGCTGGCACAGGCGCTCTCACAGGGTGGCTGCAGGGGCTCTGCCGGGCCACGGGAGACACTACGCAACACAACATACAACCTACAATGCAAGGCAAGATACTCTACGCTACACAACACCATACCATCTAAGACAGTACAATAAATACCGTAAGGTACAAGACAACAAAACACATACAATACAATGCACACAATACAAAACAGAATGCCATAAGAAGTACAATCCATACCGTACCATACAATACATGCAATACAGTGCAATACGTACCATACAAGAGATACCAAACCATACAATACAAATCAAAGCATACAACAGAAACAACACAAGACAAACAATGAAACACAACACAATACATACAAGATGTACAATACAATAAAGAGCACACCACACAATAAATACTATACCATACAACACCATACATTACATAACATACAATACATACCATACAACACAATACAGACAGTAAAGAAAACACCATACCATACATACAACGCACAAGAGAAAATACACCATCGTATCGTAGCATACGATATCTACAATGCATACGATACAATACATACAATGCAATATACACTGTTGTGTATACAACACAATACAAAAGTGAACAGAACACAATACATAGAAAACAATACAATACCATACACGACATAGAATACAATAATACAATGAAATAAATACCATACCATACAATAAAATAGATCCAATACATAAAATACAAAACGTTAAAAAAAATACAATACATACAAGATAAGATACAGAATACAAAATACAACAGAAAATACAACACATAGAATGCACACAATACAATACATACAATATCTACAATAAAATACCATACAATATATACAATAACATACAAAATACAATACACACGATAAAATACAAGTCATAGCATACCATACAACACATACCATACCATACAATACAAGCGATACCAAGCAATAGAATAGGTACAATAAAACACACACAGTACATACCCTACAATGCATACATACAATATAATAGATCCCAATCAATACATGCCATACAAGAAATACCATACTATACAATATATACCATGCAACACATACAATGTAAAAAATACGATATCATGCAATAAATACTACCATACCATACGTACAATTCATACAACACAATAAATACCATACTAAACATACAAGTCGCAATGCAATACAAAAGAAAAGACAGTGCAATAGTTACAATACGTTACATACCACACCATAAAATATAATGCAACCCACACAACACATACCTGAAAATACATACAACCCATACCATACAATAAAAAATGCAATAGAACAAAAGATACAAAAGAGAAAACAATTCATACAACACCTACCATACAACACCTACCATACAACAGAAAAGGCAACAGAATAAAAGATACAAGACAAGAGCATAGAATTCATACAATACCAAACACAATACAAACAATGCATACGATACACTCCAATACCAAATACAATACAAACAATGCATACGATACACTCCAATACCAAATACAATACCAAATACATTCAAAACAAAATACAATACAATATATTTAATAACATAAAAAATACCCAATAAAATACCAGATACGGTCGATACCAAATACAATACATTCAATACCCGACCCATTTGATACCAAACACGATACCAGACGCATTCAATACCAAACACAATACCAAACACGATACATACAATACCAAGTGCAACGTGATACATTCAACACCAGACAGATTCAACGCCAGATAAAATACCAATTACAATTATGATACGGGCAAAACCAAATTCAATACCAGATACAGTCAGTACCAAATACAGTACCATACATTCCACACCAAATACACTACGATACATTCAATACCAGATACAATTACATTCAATACCAGATACATTAGGATACATGCAATACAAAATACAACACAGACAGTCCCAAATACAATCCCAAATACATTCAATGCCAATCACAATGCCAAACACACTCAATGCCAATCACAATACCTGATACATTCAGTACCCAATACAATACCAGATACGTGCAATACCAGATACATTCCATACCAGATACAACACATACGATACATACAATAACAAATACAGTCCATACCAAATACAACACAATACATACAATACCAAATACATTCCATGACCAATACAATACCAGATAGAGTCAAGACCAGAGACATTCCATGCCAAATACAATACCATACATTCAATACCCAATACATTCAATACGTATCACACCATACAAGAAAGTACATACAATCAATACATACAATCAATACTTTGTCATACAAAACACAACACATATCTATAAAATACAATGCAATACAAAATAAAAATGAAAAAGACCAGACACACAATACCACGCAATACAAACCATAGAAGACGGCATGCAAAAGACTGCACATAAAAGACGGGACGCAAGGGTGGCGTGATGATGGGCTCCTCTGCTGCGGCACGGTGACGGGCTCTCCGGGGCGGCAGAGCGACGGGTTCCTGAGGGGCAGCGTGGCAAGGGGCTCCTCCAGAGCGGCGTGGCACAGCGAGGGGCAGCTCCAGCGTGGAACTCCTCCGGAGCGTTGCGGCAAGGGGCTCCTCCGGCGCAGCGAGGAGTTCCTGCGGGGTGGCACAGCGAAGGCCTCCTCTGCGATGGTGCAGGGAGGCTCTGCTGCTGGGCGGCAAGGGTCTTCTCCATCGCTCCTCCAGGGTGCGCAACGATGGGCTCCTCCAGGACCGCAGAACGACACGTTCCGGGGGGCGCGGGGGGGCTGCTCCGGTGTGCTGCTAGGAGGGGCTCCTCTTGGCTGGGCTGGCAAGGCTCGAGCCTCCTCTCGGGTGGGGCGGCGTGGCACGGGGCAACTCCGGGGCGGACTGATGATGGGCTTCTCCGGGGCATCACAGCAAGGGGCTCCTCCAGAGGGGCACAACACAGGGCTCCTCAGGCGTGTGGAGGCGAGGGGCTCCTCCAGTGTGGAGAAGGTGTCCTGCGGGGCGGCGCAGTGAAGGCACTCTCAGACGGAGCAGCGAAGGCCTCCTACGGGACGGCACACAGAGGGGGCACCTCTGGAGCGGCGTGGCGGTGAGGCGCTCCTGCGGGGCACAGCGGCGACTGCATCCTCCAGGGTGGCGCAGCAAGGGGATCCTCGGGTGCAGCACGGCACGGCGAGGGGCTCCTCCAGGGCCACATACTAGACATAGAATACAACGCAATACAAAATAGAATTAAAAAATACCATACCTGCAATACCATACCTGCAATACCGTTGAATACAAACCATAGAATATAGGACGCAAATTAGGATGCTCAAGGGCGGTGGGATGATGGGCTCCTCTGGCGTGGTGTGACAACGGGCTACTGAAAGGCAGCGTGACCAACGGCTCCTCCAGCGCAGCGCCATGATGGGGTCCTCCTGCGCAGCGCCATGAAGAGCTCCTCTGGAGAGACGCGATGAAGGGCTCCTCTGCAGCGATGTGCTGACGGCCTTCTCCAGGGTGGCGGGCCTCGGAGCTCCTCCGCGGCGGCGCAGCAATGGGCTCCTCTGGGGAGGTGCGATGAGAGGCTCCTCGCGTTGGCAGGACAACGAGCTCCTCCGCGGCGGCGCAGCAAAGGCCTTCACTGGAGCGGTCCGGCACGGCGAAGGGCTCCTCTGCGGTGGCATGCTGAGGTACTGCTCTGAGGCAGCACGGCGAGGGCATCAGCTGGGTAGACGTGGCGACGGGCTCCTGCCGCACTGCATGGCGCGGCGCGCGGCTCCTTGGTGGTGGCACGGAGAGGGGCTACTCAGGGATGATGTGACAACGTGCTGCTCCGGAGCGATGTAGTGACGGGCTGCTCAGGGGCGGCGCAGTGATGCGATCCTCAGGAACGATGCAGCAAGGGGCTCCTCCGGGGCGGTGCGACGACAGGTTCCTCTGGGGAACGGTGTCGACAGGCTCCTCCGGGGCGGCAGAGTGACGGGATCCTCTGGGACGGTGCGGCAAGAGGCTCCTGAGAGATGGCACGACAAAGGGCTCCTCCGGGCTGGCATGGAGAGGGGCTCCTGTAGAACGGCAAGAAACTCCTCAGGCGTGGCGCAGCAAGGGGCTCCTCAGGGATGGTGTGGGGAGGGGCTCCTCCAGGCCAGCGGGATGAGTGGCTGCTCCGCGGTGGCGGGGCGAGGGGCTCCTCCGGGGCAGCACAGCGAGGAGATACTCTGGGGCATCAGGCAAGAGGCTCCTGGGAGACGGCGCGACAAGGGGCTCCTCCGGGGAAGTGGGGGGGGGGGCTCCTGCGGAACGGTGCGAGAAAGGGCTCCGTCGGGGCGGCGCGGAGAGAGGCTCCTGCAGAATGGTGCAATGAGGGGCTCCTCCGGGCTGGCAAGCTGTGATCAGGGCTCCTCCGGGGTGCCACGGTGATGGGCTCTGCTGGGGTGGCAGGCTCCAACAAGGGCTTCTCCAGGGCAGCGCAGCAAGGGGCAGCGAGGCGAGGGGCTCCTCCGCGGTGGCGCGGTGAGGGCCTCCTCTGCCGTGCCACCGATGACAGGCCGCTCTGGGGCAGCGTGGCAAGAGACTCCTCCTGGGCGGCAGCATGCCATCAGGATCCTCCGGCACAGCATGGCGTGCTGAAGGGCTCCTCCAGAGCGGCACGACAAAGGGATCAGCTGGCGCGGTGTGGCAACTGGCTCCTGTCAGGCTGCACAGCAAGGCCTTCCTCTGGCAAAACGCGGCAACAGACCCTGCCAGGGCAGCACAGCAAGGAGATCCTCTGGGCTGGCGTGGCGAGAAGCCCATCCGGAATGGCGGGACAAGGGGCTCCTCTGGGGCACCACGGTGAGGGGCTGCTCCGGAGCAGCGCGGTCAGGGGCTCCTGCGGGACGGCACAACAAAGGCATCCTTCAGGGTGGTGCCGTGATGGGCTCCTCCAGATTGACGCGACGTGACGAAGGCTCCTCCGCCATGACGTGGTGACTGGCTCCTGCCGTGTGGTGCGGTGACGGGCTCCTACAAGAGCCAAGCATCGCGCTGAAAGGCTCGTCCAAGACCACCTCTTCAGCACGACAAAGAGCTCCTCTAGGGGGGACACAACAATGAGCTCCTCCAGACCAGCGTGATTAAGTGCTCCTTTCGGGCGACGCGATGAAGGCTTCCTCCGGTGCGCTGTCGTAACGGGCTCCTCTCGGGAGGCGCGACCAAGGGCTCCTCCAGCTCCCCGCCACAGCCTCGCTTGCTGTCGCCCTCCACCTCCAGCAACAGCCCCACGCACAACCCACAGCCTCACGCCTGGCCGGGCAACCGCCTGCTGGCACAGGCGCTCTCACAGGGTGGCTGCAGGGGCTCTGCCGGGCCACGGGAGACGCTACGCAACACAACATACAACCTACAATGCAAGGCAAGATACTCTACGCTACACAACACCATACCATCTAAGACACTACAATAAATACCGTAAGGTACAAGACAACAAAACACATACAATACAATGCACACAATACAAAACAGAATGCCATAAGAAGTACAATCCATACCGTACCATAAAATACATGCAATACAGTGCAATACATAACATACAATAGATATCAAACCATGCAATACATATCAAAGCATTCAATAAAATACAGCATGATACAAACAATACATTACAACCAATACATACAATAAAGAGCATGCCATACAATAAATACTATAACATGCAATACCATACATTGCAATAAAACACATAGCATTCAATAAAATACATACCATGCAACGCAATACATACAATACATACAATAAAGAAAATACCACACTGTACGTAATATGAACAATAGAAACTACAACCACCATACCATGGCATATATCTACAATGCATATAATACAATACATACAATGCAATACATACCGTACAATATGAACTCCACAATACCTACCATACACTACATACAACACATACAATACATAAAATACACTACAATATAAAATACAACACAATACACACAATGCACTACATAGAGTACAAATACAACACATTCAATACAATTCATACTTTACAATAAATACCATAGCAGACACTACATACATTACATACAATACCATACCTACAATACAATACACACAATAGAATGCAATACATAAAATACAAAATACAACACAAAACACTATAAATACAATACACGCAACACAATACACACAATACACACCATACCATATCATACAATACATAAAGTACAAAGTACAATACACAATACACAATACAATGCAAAACACAATACACTACAAAATACAAAACTATGCTACAACCATACCATACAATGCATAACGCACATGCAAGACATACACCACAAAACGCACAATAGCATACCACACCACATACACAGTACCATACCATTCAATACGCACACTACAATACAGTACAATACAATAGATAGAATCCAATGCAAAATACAATACAGTAAAATAAACAGCATACCATACCATTCACTGCATAACATACAAAATACAACACAATACAAAAGTCAATAGAACAAAATACATAGAAAACAATACAATAAATACCGTACACGACATAGAATATAATACAATGAATTAAATACCGTACCATACAATAAAATATATCCAATCCATAAAATACAATATGTTAAAAACATACAATACATACAAGATAAGATACAGAACAATACAAAATACAACAGAAAATAAAATACACAGAATACATGGCATACACACAATACAATATATACGATATCCACAATAACATACAAAATACAATATCTACAATAACATACAAAATACAATACACGCAATAAAACTCATACATTCAGTACGTAACACACGATACAATAAAATACATACAATCAGTGCTTTTCCATAACATAAACCACAAAACATACTAGACATAGAATACAACGCAATACAAAATAGAATTAAAAAATACCATACCTGCAATACCATACCTGCAATACCGTTGAATACAAACCATAGAATATAGGACGCAAATTAGGATGCTCAAGGGCGGTGGGATGATGGGCTCCTCTGGCGTGGTGTGACAACGGGCTACTGAAAGGCAGCGTGACCAACGGCTCCTCCAGCGCAGCGCCATGATGGGGCCCTCCTGCGCAGCGCCATGAAGAGCTCCTCTGGAGAGACGCGATGAAGGGCTCCTCTGCAGCGATGCGCTGACGGCCTTCTCCAGGGTGGCGGGCCTCGGAGCTCCTCCGCGGCGGCGCAGCAATGGGCTCCTCTGGGGAGGTGCGATGAGAGGCTCCTCGGGTTGGCAGGACAACGAGCTCCTCCGCGGCGGCGCAGCAAAGGCCTTCACTGGAGCGGTCCGGCACGGCGAAGGGCTCCTCTGCGGTGCCATGGTGAGGTACTGCTCTGAGGCAGCACGGCGAGGGCATCAGCTGGGTAGACGTGGCGACGGGCTCCTGCCGCACTGCATGGCGCGGCGCGCGGCTCCTTGGTGGTGGCACGGAGAGGGGCTACTCAGGGATGATGTGACAACGTGCTGCTCCGGAGCGATGTAGTGACGGGCTGCTCAGGGGCGGCTCAGTGATGGGATCCTCAGGAACGATGCAGCAAGGGGCTCCTCCGGGGCGGTGCCACGACGGGCTCCTCTGGGGAACAGTGTCGACAGGCTCCTCCGGGGCGGCAGAGTGACGGGATCCTCTGGGACGGCGCGGCAAGAGGCTCCTGAGAGATGGCACGACAAAGGGCTCCTCCGGGCTGGCATGGAGAGGGGCTCCTGTAGAACGGCAAGAAACTCCTCAGGCGTGGCGCAGCAAGGGGCTCCTCAGGGATGGTGTGGGGAGGGGCTCCTCCAGGCCACTGGGATGAGTGGCTGCTCCGCGGTGGCGGGGCGAGGGGCTCCTCCGGGGCAGCACAGCGAGGGGATACTCTGGGGCATCAGGCAAGAGGCTCCTGGGAGACGGCGCGACAAGGGGCTCCTCCGTGCAAGTGGGGGGGGGGGGCTCCTGCGGAACGGTGCGAGAAAGGGCTCCGTCGGGGCGGCGCGGAGAGAGGCTCCTGCAGAATGGTGCAACGAGGGGCTCCTCCGGGCTGGCAAGCTGTGATCAGGGCTCCTCCGGGGTGCCACGGTGACGGGCTCTGCTGGGGTGGCAGGCTCCAACAAGGGCTTCTCCAGGGCAGCGCAGCAAGGGGCTCCTCCTGGGCAGCGCAGCAAGGGGCTCCTCCTGGGTGGTGCGGCGAGGGGCTCCTCCGCGGTGGCGCGGTGAGGGCCTCCTCTGGCGTGCCACCGATGACAGGCCGCTCTGGGGCAGCATGGCAAGACACTCCTCCTGGGCGGCAGCATGCCATCAGGATCCTCCAGCACAGCATGGCGTGCTGAAGGGCTCCTCCAGAGCGGCACGACAAAGGGATCAGCTGGCGCGGTGTGGCAACTGGCTCCTGTCAGGCTGCACAGCAAGGCCTTCCTCTGGCAAAACGCGGCAACAGGTCCTGCCAGGGCAGCACAGCAAGGAGATCCTCTGGGCTGGCGTGGCGAGAAGCCCATCCGGAATGGCGGGACAAGGGGCTCCTCTAGGGCACCACGGTGAGGGGCTGCTCCGGAGCAGCGCGGTCAGGGGCTCCTGCGGGACGGCACAACAAAGGCATCCTTCAGGGTGGTGCCGTGATGGGCTCCTCCAGATTGATGCGACGTGATGAAGGCTCCTCCGCCATGACGTGGTGACTGGCTCCTGCCGTGTGGTGCGGTGACGGGCTCCTACAACAGCCAAGCATCGCGCTGAAAGGCTCGTCCAAGACCACCTCTTCAGCACGACAAAGAGCTCCTCTAGGGGGGACACAACAATGAGCTCCTCCAGACCAGCGTGATTAAGTGCTCCTTTCGGGCGACGCGATGAAGGCTTCCTCCGGTGCGCTGTCGTAACGGGCTCCTCTCGGGAGGCGCGACCAAGGGCTCCTCCAGCTCCCCGCCACAGCCTCGCTTGCTGTCGCCCTCCACCTCCAGCAACAGCCCCACGCACAACCCACAGCCTCACGCCTGGCCGGGCAACCGCCTGCTGGCACAGGCGCTCTCACAGGGTGGCTGCAGGGGCTCTGCCGGGCCACGGGAGACACTACGCAACACAACATACAACCTACAATGCAAGGCAAGATACTCTACGCTACACAACACCATACCATCTAAGACACTACAATAAATACCGTAAGGTACAAGACAACAAAACACATACAATACAATGCACACAATACAAAACAGAATGCCATAAGAAGTACAATCCATACCGTACCATACAATACATGCAATACAGTGCAATACGTACCATACAAGAGATACCAAACCGTACAATACAAATCAAAGCATACAACAGAAACAACACAACACAATACATACAAGATGTACAATACAATAAAGAGCACACCACACAATAAATACTATACCATACAACACCATACATTACATAACATACAATACATACCATACAACACAATACAGACAGTAAAGAAAACACCATACCATACATACAACGCACAAGAGAAAATACGCTGGACTGGCGCGCCGAGGGGCTCCTTCGGGGTGGTGCGACGATGGGCTCCTCTGGGGCCGTGTCATGTGGAGCTCCCCTGGCGCGGTGCAGTGACGGGCTCCTAGAATACACTCAGTACAATACATAGAATACACTCAGTACAATACATACGGTACCATACAATATCTACAACAAAAGACCGTGCAAAACACAAGACGCGATAAAACACCATTCATACCAGCCCATACAAAGCATCCCATGGCACACAAACTATACCAAACAATACAAGTGGTACAATACAGCACACACACTACAGACCATACAATGCATACATACAATACAATCAACGCCATACCGTAAAATACGTACAATACAGTACCTGCAATTACTACAGTATATCAAAGACATACAAGACAGTAAATACAATACCATAACCTACCAGGCAATACATACAATACATACCATACAATACATACCAGCCCATACAATATAGACCATTCCCTACAATACAGACAATTCCAAAATAGCGTATCATACAATATTAGAACATACCATACCATACATACAAGAAATACCATGCCAAACATACAAGTCGCAATGCAATACAAAAGAATAACAAAAGAAAATACAACAGACTATAAAGTACACTAGAACACTTACAATACCATACGTACCATACCATGAAATACAATGCAACACAGACAATACAAAACATACCATACATACAATAGAACACAGACCATACAATGCCAAATGCAAGGGAATAAAAGACTCAACACAAAAGAGAATGCAACTCAGACATTAAAATACCACAGCATACAACACAACATACAACAGCACACCACAGAAAACAAAATGCAAAAGAAGAAGAGAGAGAAACCAGAATAAAATTCGGACACTACAATACCAAATACAACACAAACAAAGCACATGATACATTCAAGACCAAATAAAATACAAAACAAAGTAAATACCAAACACAAGACCAAATACAATACGAGAAATTCAATACCAAATACAAAACAATAGAAACAATATGAAAACAATACCAAACACATTCAATACCAAGTACAATGCCAAACGCAATGCAAGACCTTCCAGACAAACGCAACACCGTACCAAACGCAACACCGTACCTTCCATACCAAATACAATACTATACCAAATACAATACCAAATACATTCAATACCAAATACAATGCCAAACACAATGCCAAAATATCCAATACCAAAAACAATACACACACATTCCTAACAGATAGCATACAACCAGACACATTCAATGCCAGAAACACCACCAGATACAATACCAGATTTGTTCCATACCAAATACATTATGATACACGAAATACCAAACACAAGACCAAATACAATACGATACATTCAATACCAAATACAATACCAGATACATACAATACCAAATTCGCTACCACATACATACAATGCAAAATATGATACCAAAGACTATACCAAATACATTCCGTTCCAAAGAATATACCAAATAGGATACCTTCAATGCCAAATACAATACCAGATACATTCAATGCCAAGGACAATACCATACATTCAATAGCACACACAATAACCAGTACATTCAATACCAAACACAATGCCCAATACATTCAAGAGCAACCACAAGACCAAACACATTCAATACCAAATACAATACATAGAATGCCAAATAGAATGCCAAATTCAATACCAAATACATTGTACAGCAAATACAATACCATACGTACAATAACAATACCAAATACAAACCCAGATACATTCCATACCAAATACAAACCCAGATACATTCCATACCTGATACAACATCCAATACGATACAATACAGACAGCACCGAATACAGTACCAAATACAAAAGAATACCTTCAATGCCAAATATAGGCAATACCAAATACGATGCCAAATACATTCAATAGCGAATATAATACCCAATACAATACATACAATCACAATGCCAAATATACTCAAGGCCAAATACAATACCGTACACAATAACAGATACATTCAATCCCAAATACAATACGATGCATTCAATCCCAAATACAATGCCAAATACATGATTCTATGATTCCATTCACTACCAGATACGTTCAAGACCAAATGCATGACCAGGTACATTCAACACCAGGTGCATTCAACACCAAATACACCACCAGATATACAAGTCCACATACATACAATCCCAAACACAATACCACATACACTCAGTACCAGAGACACCCAGTACCAAGCACAGTACCAGACAGATTCAAGACCAGAAACATTCAATGCCAACTTCAATGCCAGACACCAGACGAGACACCAGATACCAGACCCAATACCCAGTACATTCAATACCCAGTACATTCAATGCCATAAATACAATGCCATAAATACAATGCCATAAATACAATGCCATAAATACAATGCCATAAATACAATGCCATAAATACATTCAATACCTGATACATTCAGTATGTACTACACCACACAATAAAAAACATACAATCAATACTTTTCCATAAAATAAAACACAACACATAGTATAGAATGCAATACAAAAGAGAATTAAAAAATATCACACGTACAGTACCACGGAATACAAACCATACAAGATGGTACGCAAAATACGATGCTCAAGGGCTGCGTGCTGATGGTCTCCTCTGGCACGGCACAACAATGAGCTCCTCCGGTGTGGCGCGGTGACAGGTTTCCTCTGGACTGGCGCCGCCATGGACTCTTCCAGAGCAGTGCTGCGTAGAAGGGCTCCTCCGGAGAAGCGGGCTGACGGGCTTCTCTAGGCCGCTGCAGTGAGGGGCTACTCCAAGGCGGTGCAGCGACGGGCTCCTCTGGGCCACCATGGCGATGGGCTCCTCTGGGGCCACGTGGCGACGGGCTCCTAGGATACAGACACTACAATACACAGAATACACGCGATACAATACATACGATACCATACAATATCTACAACAAAATACCATGCCGTATAGACAACACAATACCATACAAAATACAATACACACAAAACCACACCATTCATACCAGCCCATAGCATACAAACAATACCAAACGATACAATTGGTACAATACAACACACACTACATACCACACAGTGCATACATACAATACCATCAACACCATACCATCAAATACATACAATACTCTACATAAAATTACTACAATATAGCAAATACATACAATACAGTAAATACAATACCATCACTTACCACGCAATACATACCACGCAATACAACATAGACCATTCTCTACAATACAGACCATGCCCTACAATACCTACAATTAAAAAATACCACATCAGACAATAAATACTAGAACATACCACACAATACAATAAATACCATACCAAACATACAAGGCGCAAGACAAAAGAAAAACAAAAGAAAATACAACAGTATATAAACTACACTAGGTAAATTCAACACCAAATACAAAACGATACAAACAATATCAAAACCAGTATCAGATAGATTCAATACCAAACACATTCAGTATCAGATAGATTCAATATCAAACACATTCAATACCAAATACAGTATGACACGTTCGATAACAAACACAAGCCCAGAAACATCCAACATGCCAAATACAATACCTGATACATTCAGCACCCGATACAATACCACGTACGTGCAACACCAGATTCAAGACCAAACGCAAGACCAGATACATTCTATACCAAATACAATACGGGCTCCTCTGGGGCGGCACGCTGATGGGCTCCTCAGGGGCAGCGCTATGAAGGCTCCTCCGGGGCAGCACGACGACAGGCTCCTAGAAAAGCTCAGCATCACGCTGAAAGGCTCATCCAAGGAAATCACCTGTTCAGCGCCATGTAGAGCTCCTCTAGGGCAGCACAAGAAGCTCCTCCGGGACGCTGCAAAGGGCTCCTCAGGGGCAGCGTGGGGACGGGCTCCTCTGGGGTGGCACGACAATGAGCTCCTCTGCGCCGGTGCAATGCAGGGCTCCTCCGGGGCAGCACGTCGAGGCAAGGGACAGCTCCGGGGCAAAACAATAAGAGGCTTCTCTGCAGTGGCGCGGCGAGGGGCTCCTCCGGAGAGGCGTGACAAAGGGCTCCTCCGGCGCTTGGCACCAAAGGACTATTCCGGCACGGCGCAGTGAGGCTCTGCTGCTGGCAGCGTGGCAAAGACCTCCTCCAGGACAGCGCAGTGAGGGGCTCCTCCACGGTGCGGCAGCGAGGGGCTCCTTCAGGGTGGCACGGCGAGGGGCAACTCTGGGGCAGAACGACGACAGGATTCTCCGGGGCATCACAGCCAGGGGCTACTCCAGAGCGGCACGGTGAGGGGCTCCTGCGGGGTGGCACAGCGAAGGCCTACTCCGGAACAGCGCAGCGTGGAGCTCCTGCAGGGTGGCACGGCGATGGTCTCCTCCAGGGCGACGTGAGAAAGGGCTCCCCCGTCGTGCGGCAGCAAGGGGCTCCTCCGGGTCGGCGCAACGAGGGGCTGCTCCAGGGTGGCGTGGGGAGGTGCTCCTCTGGCACAGCACGATGAGGGGCTGCGCCACGGTTGCGCAGCAAGAGGCTCCTCCGGTGCGGCGCAGCATGGCAATGGGCTCCTCCGGGCCGGCACAGCATGGTGAGGGGCTCCTCAGGGGCGGCACGGGCATGGGCTCCTGAAGGGCGGCGCAGCGAGGGGCTCCTCCACTGTTGTGTGGCAAGATGCTCCTCCGGGACAGCGCGGCGCGATGACGGGCTCCAGAGCGACGCCTTCCTGGGGGGCAGCGCAGCAAGGGGCTGCTCTGGAGCAGCGTTGGGACGGGCTCCTCAGGGCGGCGCGGCGTGGGGCACCTCCAGGGCAGAAGGACGATGGGCTTCTCCAGGGCGTCACAGCGAGGGGATCCTCTGGAGCAGCATGACAAAGGGCTCCTCAGGGGCGTTGGGGCGAAGGGCTCCTCTGGTGCAGTGTGGGGGTCCTACAGGGTGATGCAATGAGGGTGTCCTGCTGGGGGCACGCTGAAGGCCTCTGGGACAGCAAAGCCAGGTCATCCTATGGGGCGGTGCAGTGAGGGGCTCCCCCGTGGCACGGCGGCAAGCGGCTCCTCCAGAGCACTGTGGCAAGGAGCTCGTCCAGGGTGGTGTGGCAAGGGGCTCCTTGGGTGCAGCACGACACGGCACAGCCAGGGGCTCCTCCAGGTTGGAGCGGGCACGGGCTCCTGGAGGGCAGCGCAGCGAGGGGCTTCTCCGGTATGGCAGCGCGATGGCCTCCTCGAGGTCGGCGCAACAAGGGGCTGCTCTGGGGCAGCACGGTGAGGCGCTCCTCTGGGGCGGCACGATGATGGGCTCCTCCAGGGAGGCACGGCACAATGACGGGCTCAATGCCAATCACAATACCTGATACATTCAGTACCCAATACAATACCAGATACGTGCAATACCAGATACAACACATACGATACATACAATAACAAATACAGTCCATACCAAATACAACACAATACATACAATACCAAATACATTCCATGACCAATACAATACCAGATAAGAGTCAAGACCAGAGACATTCCATGCCAAATACAATACCATACATTCAATACCCAATACATTCAATACGTATCACACCATACAAGAAAGTACATACAATCAATACATACAATCAATACTTTGTCATACAAAACACAACACATATACATAAAATACAATGCAATACAAAATAACAATAAAAAAGACCAGACACACAATACCACGCAATACAAACCATAGAAGACGGCATGCAAAAGACTGCACATAAAAGACGGGACGCAAGGGTGGCGTGATGATGGGCTCCTCTGCTGCGGCACGGTGACGGGCTCTCCGGGGCGGCAGAGCGACGGGTTCCTGAGGGGCAGCGTGGCAAGGGGCTCCTCCAGAGCGGCGTGGCACAGCGAGGGGCAGCTCCAGCGTGGAACTCCTCCGGAGCGTTGCGGCAAGGGGCTCCTCCGGCGCAGCGAGGAGTTCCTGCGGGGTGGCACAGCGAAGGCCTCCTCGGCGATGGTGCAGGGAGGCTCTGCTGCTGGGCGGCAAGGGTCTTCTCCATCGCTCCTCCAGGGTGCGCAACGATGGGCTCCTCCAGGACCGCAGAACGACACGTTCCGGGGGGCGCGGGGGGGCTGCTCCGGTGTGCTGCTAGGAGGGGCTCCTCTTGGCTGGGCTGGCAAGGCTCGAGCCTCCTCTCGGGTGGGGCGGCGGGGCACGGGGCAACTCCGGGGCGGACTGATGATGGGCTTCTCCGGGGTATCACAGCAAGGGGCTCCTCCAGAGGGGCACAACACAGGGCTCCTCAGGCGTGTGGAGGCGAGGGGCTCCTCCAGTGTGGAGAAGGTGTCCTGCGGGGCGGCGCAGTGAAGGCACTCTCAGACGGAGCAGCGAAGGCCTCCTACGGGACGGCACACAGAGGGGGCACCTCTGGAGCGGCGTGGCGGTGAGGCGCTCCTGCGGGGCACAGCGGCGACTGCATCCTCCAGGGTGGCGCAGCAAGGGGATCCTCGGGTGCAGCACGGCACGGCGAGGGGCTCCTCCAGGGCCACATACTAGACATAGAATACAACGCAATACAAAATAGAATTAAAAAATACCATACCTGCAATACCGTTGAATACAAACCATAGAATATAGGACGCAAATTAGGATGCTCAAGGGCGGTGGGATGATGGGCTCCTCTGGCGTGGTGTGACAACGGGCTACTGAAAGGCAGCGTGACCAACGGCTCCTCCAGCGCAGCGCCATGATGGGGTCCTCCTGCGCAGCGCCATGAAGAGCTCCTCTGGAGAGACGCGATGAAGGGCTCCTCTGCAGCGATGTGCTGACGGCCTTCTCCAGGGTGGCGGGCCTCGGAGCTCCTCCGCGGCGGCGCAGCAATGGGCTCCTCTGGGGAGGTGCGATGAGAGGCTCCTCGCGTTGGCAGGACAACGAGCTCCTCCGCGGCGGCGCAGCAAAGGCCTTCACTGGAGCGGTCCGGCACGGCGAAGGGCTCCTCTGCGGTGGCATGCTGAGGTACTGCTCTGAGGCAGCACGGCGAGGGCATCAGCTGGGTAGACGTGGCGACGGGCTCCTGCGGCACTGCATGGCGCGGCGCGCGGCTCCTTGGTGGTGGCACGGAGAGGGGCTACTCAGGGATGATGTGACAACGTGCTGCTCCGGAGCGATGTAGTGACGGGCTGCTCAGGGGCGGCGCAGTGATGCGATCCTCAGGAACGATGCAGCAAGGGGCTCCTCCGGGGCGGTGCGACGACGGGCTCCTCTGGGGAACCGTGTCGACAGGCTCCTCCGGGGCGGCAGAGTGACGGGATCCTCTGCGACGGTGCGGCAAGAGGCTCCTGAGAGATGGCACGACAAAGGGCTCCTCCGGGCTGGCATGGAGAGGGGCTCCTGTAGAACGGCAAGAAACTCCTCAGGCGTGGCGCAGCAAGGGGCTCCTCCTCAGGGATGGTGTGGGGAGGGGCTCCTCCAGGCCACTGGGATGAGTGGCTGCTCCGCGGTGGCGGGGCGAGGGGCTCCTCCGGGGCAGCACAGCGAGGGGATACTCTGGGGCATCAGGCAAGAGGCTCCTGGGAGACGGCGCGACAAGGGGCTCCTCCGGGGAAGTGGGGGGGGGGGGCTCCTGCGGAACGGTGCGAGAAAGGGCTCCGTCGGGGCGGCGCGGAGAGAGGCTCCTGCAGAATGGTGCAATGAGGGGCTCCTCCGGGCTGGCAAGCTGTGATCAGGGCTCCTCCGGGGTGCCACGGTGATGGGCTCTGCTGGGGTGGCAGGCTCCAACAAGGGCTTCTCCAGGGCAGCGCAGCAAGGGGCAGCGAGGCGAGGGGCTCCTCCGCGGTGGCGCGGTGAGGGCCTCCTCTGCCGTGCCACCGATGACAGGCCGCTCTGGGGCAGCGTGGCAAGAGACTCCTCCTGGGCGGCAGCATGCCATCAGGATCCTCCGGCACAGCATGGCGTGCTGAAGGGCTCCTCCAGAGCGGCACGACAAAGGGATCAGCTGGCGCGGTGTGGCAACTGGCTCCTGTCAGGCTGCACAGCAAGGCCTTCCTCTGGCAAAACGCGGCAACAGACCCTGCCAGGGCAGCACAGCAAGGAGATCCTCTGGGCTGGCGTGGCCAGAAGCCCATCCGGAATGGCGGGACAAGGGGCTCCTCTGGGGCACCACGGTGAGGGGCTGCTCCGGAGCAGCGCGGTCAGGGGCTCCTGCGGGACGGCACAACAAAGGCATCCTTCAGGGTGGTGCCGTGATGGGCTCCTCCAGATTGACGCGACGTGACGAAGGCTCCTCCGCCATGACGTGGTGACTGGCTCCTGCCGTGTGGTGCGGTGACGGGCTCCTACAAGAGCCAAGCATCGCGCTGAAAGGCTCGTCCAAGACCACCTCTTCAGCACGACAAAGAGCTCCTCTAGGGGGGACACAACAATGAGCTCCTCCAGACCAGCGTGATTAAGTGCTCCTTTCGGGCGACGCGATGAAGGCTTCCTCCGGTGCGCTGTCGTAACGGGCTCCTCTCGGGAGGCGCGACCAAGGGCTCCTCCAGCTCCCCGCCACAGCCTCGCTTGCTGTCGCCCTCCACCTCCAGCAACAGCCCCACGCACAACCCACAGCCTCACGCCTGGCCGGGCAACCGCCTGCTGGCACAGGCGCTCTCACAGGGTGGCTGCAGGGGCTCTGCCGGGCCACGGGAGACACTACGCAACACAACATACAACCTACAATGCAAGGCAAGATACTCTACGCTACACAACACCATACCATCTAAGACACTACAATAAATACCCTAAGGTACAAGACAACAAAACACATACAATACAATGCACACAATACAAAACAGAATGCCATAAGAAGTACAATCCATACCGTACCATACAATACATGCAATACAGTGCAATACGTACCATACAAGAGATACCAAACCATGCAATACATATCAAAGCATTCAATAAAATACAGCATGATACAAACAATACATTACAACCAATACATACAATAAAGAGCATGCCATACAATAAATACTATAACATGCAATACCATACATTACAATAAAATACATAGCATTCAATAAAATACATACCATGCAACGCAATACATACAATACATACAATAAAGAAAATACCACACTGTACGTAATATGCACAATAGAAAATACAACCACCATACCATGGCATATATCTACAATGCATATAATACAATACATACAATGCAATACATACCGTACAATATGAACTCCACAATACCTACCATACAACACATACAACACATACAATACAGTACAATATAAAATACAACACAATACACACAATGCACTACATAGAGTACAAATACAACACATTCAATACAATTCATACTTTACAATAAATACCATAGCAGACACTACATACATTACATACAATACCATACCTACAATACAATACACACAATAGAATGCAATACATAAAATACAAAATACAACACAAAACACTATAAATACAATACACGCAACACAATACACACCATACCATATCATACAATACATAAAGTACACAGTACAATACACAATACAATGCAAAACACAATACACTACAAAATACAAAACTATGCTACAACCATACCATACAATGCGTAACGCACATGCAAGACATACACCACAAAACGCACAATAGCATACCACACCACATACACAGTACCATACCATTCAATACGCACGCTACAATACAGTACAATACAATAGATAGAATCCAATGCAAAATACAATACAGTAAAATAAACAGCATACCATACCATTCACTGCATAACATACAAAATACAACACAATACAAAAGTCAATAGAACAAAATACATAGAAAACAATACAATAAATACCGTACACGACATAGAATATAATACAATGAATTAAATACCGTACCATACAATAAAATATATCCAATCCATAAAATACAATATGTTAAAAACATACAATACATACAAGATAAGATACAGAACAATACAAAATACAACAGAAAATAAAATACACAGAATACATGGCATACACACAATACAATATATACGATATCTACAATAACATACAAAATACAATACACGCAATAAAACTCATACATTCAGTACGTAACACACGATACAATAAAATACATACAATCAATGCTTTTCCATAACATAAACCACAAAACATACTAGACATAGAATACAACGCAATACAAAATAGAGTTAAAAAATACCATACCTGCAATACCATACCTGCAATACCGTTGAATACAAACCATAGAATATAGGACGCAAATTAGGATGCTCAAGGGCGGTGGGATGATGGGCTCCTCTGGCGTGGTGTGACAACGGGCTACTGAAAGGCAGCGTGACCAACGGCTCCTCCAGCGCAGCGCCATGATGGGGTCCTCCTGCGCAGCGCCATGAAGAGCTCCTCTGGAGAGACGCGATGAAGGGCTCCTCTGCAGCGATGTGCTGACGGCCTTCTCCAGGGTGGCGGGCCTCGGAGCTCCTCCGCGGCGGCGCAGCAATGGGCTCCTCTGGGGAGGTGCGATGAGAGGCTCCTCGCGTTGGCAGGACAACGAGCTCCTCCGCGGCGGCGCAGCAAAGGCCTTCACTGGAGCGGTCCGGCACGGCGAAGGGCTCCTCTGCGGTGGCATGCTGAGGTACTGCTCTGAGGCAGCACGGCGAGGGCATCAGCTGGGTAGACGTGGCGACGGGCTCCTGCGGCACTGCATGGCGCGGCGCGCGGCTCCTTGGTGGTGGCACGGAGAGGGGCTACTCAGGGATGATGTGACAACGTGCTGCTCCGGAGCGATGTAGTGACGGGCTGCTCAGGGGCGGCGCAGTGATGCGATCCTCAGGAACGATGCAGCAAGGGGCTCCTCCGGGGCGGTGCGACGACGGGCTCCTCTGGGGAACCGTGTCGACAGGCTCCTCCGGGGCGGCAGAGTGACGGGATCCTCTGGGACGGTGTGGCAAGAGGCTCCTGAGAGATGGCACGACAAAGGGCTCCTCCGGGCTGGCATGGAGAGGGGCTCCTGTAGAACGGCAAGAAACTCCTCAGGCGTGGCGCAGCAAGGGGCTCCTCAGGGATGGTGTGGGGAGGGGCTCCTCCAGGCCACTGGGATGAGTGGCTGCTCCGCGGTGGCGGGGCAAGGGGCTCCTCCAGGGCAGCACAGCGAGGGGATACTCTGGGGCATCAGGCAAGAGGCTCCTGGGAGACGGCGCGACAAGGGGCTCCTCCGGGGAAGTGGGGGGGGGGGCTCCTGCGGAACGGTGCGAGAAAGGGCTCCGTCGGGGCGGCGCGGAGAGAGGCTCCTGCAGAATGGTGCAACGAGGGGCTCCTCCGGGCTGGCAAGCTCTGATCAGGGCTCCTCCGGGGTGCCACGGTGACGGGCTCTGCTGGGGTGGCAGGCTCCAACAAGGGCTTCTCCAGGGCAGCGCAGCAAGGGGCTCCTCCTGGGTGGTGCGGCGAGGGGCTCCTCCGCGGTGGCGCGGTGAGGGCCTCCTCTGCCGTGCCACCGATGACAGGCCGCTCTGGGGCAGCGTGGCAAGAGACTCCTCCTGGGCGGCAGCATGCCATCAGGATCCTCCGGCACAGCATGGCGTGCTGAAGGGCTCCTCCAGAGCGGCACGACAAAGGGATCAGCTGGCGCGGTGTGGCAACTGGCTCCTGTCAGGCTGCACAGCAAGGCCTTCCTCTGGCAAAACGTGGCAACAGGTCCTGCCAGGGCAGCACAGCAAGGAGATCCTCTGGGCTGGCGTGGCGAGAAGCCCATCCGGAACGGCGGGACAAGGGGCTCCTCTGGGGCACCACGGTGAGGGGCTGCTCCGGAGCAGCGCGGTCAGGGGCTCCTGCGGGACGGCACAACAAAGGCATCCTTCAGGGTGGTGCCGTGATGGGCTCCTCCAGATTGACGCGACGTGATGAAGGCTCCTCCGCCATGACGTGGTGACTGGCTCCTGCCGTGTGGTGCGGTGACGGGCTCCTACAAGAGCCAAGCATCGCGCTGAAAGGCTCGTCCAAGACCACCTCTTCAGCACGACAAAGAGCTCCTCTAGGGGGGACACAACAATGAGCTCCTCCAGACCAGCGTGATTAAGTGCTCCTTTCGGGCGACGCGATGAAGGCTTCCTCCGGTGCGCTGTCGTAACGGGCTCCTCTCGGGAGGCGCGACCAAGGGCTCCTCCAGCTCCCCGCCACAGCCTCGCTTGCTGTCGCCCTCCACCTCCAGCAACAGCCCCACGCACAACCCACAGCCTCACGCCTGGCCGGGCAACCGCCTGCTGGCACAGGCGCTCTCACAGGGTGGCTGCAGGGGCTCTGCCGGGCCACGGGAGACACTACGCAACACAACATACAACCTACAATGCAAGGCAAGATACTCTACGCTACACAACACCATACCATCTAAGACAGTACAATAAATACCGTAAGGTACAAGACAACAAAACACATACAATACAATGCACACAATACAAAACAGAATGCCATAAGAAGTACAATCCATACCGTACCATACAATACATGCAATACAGTGCAATACGTACCATACAAGAGATACCAAACCGTACAATACAAATCAAAGCATACAACAGAAACAACACAAGACAAACAATGAAACACAACACAACACATACAAGATGTACAATACAATAAAGAGCACACCACACAATAAATACTATACCATACAACACCATACATTCCATAACATACAATACATACCATACAACACAATACAGACAGTAAAGAAAACACCATACCATACATACAACGCACAAGAGAAAATACACCATCGTACCATAGCATACGATATCTACAATGCATACGATACAATACATACAATGCAATATACACTGTTGTGTATACAACACAATACAAAAGTGAACAGAACACAATACATAGAAAACAATACAATACCATACACGACATAGAATACAATAATACAATGAAATAAATACCATACCATACAATAAAAGAGATCCAATACATAAAATACAAAACGTTAAAAAAAATACAATACATACAAGATAAGATACAGAATACAAAATACAACAGAAAATACAACACATAGAATACACACAATACAATACATACAATATCTACAATAAAATACCATACAATATATACAATAACATACAAAATACAATACACACGATAAAATACAAGTCATAGCATACCATACAACACATACCATACCATACAATACAAGCGATACCAAGCAATAGAATAGGTACAATAAAACACACACAGTACATACCCTACAATGCATACATACAATATAATAGATCCCAATCAATACATGCCATACAAGAAATACCATACTATACAATATATACCATGCAACACATACAATGTAAAAAATACGATATCATGCAATAAATACTACCATACCATACGTACAATTCATACAACACAATAAATACCATACTAAACATACAAGTCGCAATGCAATACAAAAGAAAAGACAGTGCAATAGTTACAATACGTTACATACCACACCATAAAATATAATGCAACCCACACAACACATACCTGAAAATACATACAACCCATACCATACAATAAAAAATGCAATAGAACAAAAGATACAAAAGAGAAAACAATTCATACAACACCTACCATACAACACAAAAGGCAACAGAATAAAAGATACAAGACAAGAGCATAGAATTCATACAATACCAAACACAATACAAACAATGCATACGATACACTCCAATACCAAATACAATACCAAATACATTCAAAACAAAATACAATACAATATATTTAATAACATAAAAAATACCCAATAAAATACCAGATACGGTCGATACCAAATACAATACATTCAATACCCGACCCATTTGATACCAAACACGATACCAGACGCATTCAATACCAAACACAATACCAAACACGATACATACAATACCAAATGCAACGTGATACATTCAACACCAGACAGATTCAACGCCAGATAAAATACCAATTACAATTATGATACGGGCAAAACCAAATTCAATACCAGATACAGTCAGTACCAAATACAGTACCATACATTCCACACCAAATACACTACGATACATTCAATACCAGATACAATTACATTCAATACCAGATACATTAGGATACATGCAATACAAAATACAATACAGACAGTCCCAAATACAATCCCAAATACATTCAATGCCAATCACAATGCCAAACACACTCAATGCCAATCACAATACCTGATACATTCAGTACCCAATACAATACCAGATACGTGCAATACCAGATACATTCCATACCAGATACAACACATACGATACATACAATAACAAATACAGTCCATACCAAATACAACACAATACATACAATACCAAATACATTCCATGACCAGTACAATACCAGAGAGAGTCAAGACCAGAGACATTCCATGCCAAATACAATACCATACATTCAATACCCAATACATTCAATACGTATCACACCATACAAGAAAGTACATACAATCAATACATACAATCAATACTTTGTCATACAAAACACAACACATATCTATAAAATACAATGCAATACAAAATAAAAATGAAAAATACCAGACACACAATACCACGCAATACAAACCATAGAAGACGGCATGCAAAAGACTGCACATAAAAGACGGGACGCAAGGGTGGCGTGATGATGGGCTCCTCTGCTGCGGCACGGTGACGGGCTCTCCGGGGCGGCAGAGCGACGGGTTCCTGAGGGGCAGCGTGGCAAGGGGCTCCTCCAGAGCGGCGTGGCACAGCGAGGGGCAGCTCCAGCGTGGAACTCCTCCGGAGCGTTGCGGCAAGGGGCTCCTCCGGCGCAGCGAGGAGTTCCTGCGGGGTGGCACAGCGAAGGCCTCCTCTGCGATGGTGCAGGGAGGCTCTGCTGCTGGGCGGCAAGGGTCTTCTCCATCGCTCCTCCAGGGTGCGCAACGATGGGCTCCTCCAGGACCGCAGAACGACACGTTCCGGGGGGCGCGGGGGGGCTGCTCCGGGGGGCTGCTAGGAGGGGCTCCTCTTGGCTGGGCTGGCAAGGCTCGAGCCTCCTCTCGGGTGGGGCGGCGTGGCACGGGGCAACTCCGGGGCGGACTGATGATGGGCTTCTCCGGGGTATCACAGCAAGGGGCTCCTCCAGAGGGGCACAACACAGGGCTCCTCAGGCGTGTGGAGGCGAGGGGCTCCTCCAGTGTGGAGAAGGTGTCCTGCGGGGCGGCGCAGTGAAGGCACTCTCCGACGGAGCAGCGAAGGCCTCCTACGGGACGGCACACAGAGGGGGCACCTCTGGAGCGGCGTGGCGGTGAGGCGCTCCTGCGGGGCACAGCGGCGACTGCATCCTCCAGGGTGGCGCAGCAAGGGGATCCTCGGGTGCAGCACGGCACGGCGAGGGGCTCCTCCAGGGCCACATACTAGACATAGAATACAACGCAATACAAAATAGAATTAAAAAATACCATACCTGCAATACCATACCTGCAATACCGTTGAATACAAACCATAGAATATAGGACGCAAATTAGGATGCTCAAGGGCGGTGGGATGATGGGCTCCTCTGGCGAGGTGTGACAACGGGCTACTGAAAGGCAGCGTGACCAACGGCTCCTCCAGCGCAGCGCCATGATGGGGTCCTCCTGCGCAGCGCCATGAAGAGCTCCTCTGGAGAGACGCGATGAAGGGCTCCTCTGCAGCGATGTGCTGACGGCCTTCTCCAGGGTGGCGGGCCTCGGAGCTCCTCCGCGGCGGCGCAGCAATGGGCTCCTCTGGGGAGGTGCGATGAGAGGCTCCTCGCGTTGGCAGGACAACGAGCTCCTCCGCGGCGGCGCAGCAAAGGCCTTCACTGGAGCGGTCCGGCACGGCGAAGGGCTCCTCTGCGGTGGCATGCTGAGGTACTGCTCTGAGGCAGCACGGCGAGGGCATCAGCTGGGTAGACGTGGCGACGGGCTCCTGCGGCACTGCATGGCGCGGCGCGCGGCTCCTTGGTGGTGGCACGGAGAGGGGCTACTCAGGGATGATGTGACAACGTGCTGCTCCGGAGCGATGTAGTGACGGGCTGCTCAGGGGCGGCGCAGTGATGCGATCCTCAGGAACGATGCAGCAAGGGGCTCCTCCGGGGCGGTGCGACGACGGGCTCCTCTGGGGAACCGTGTCGACAGGCTCCTCCGGGGCAGCAGAGTGACGGGATCCTCTGGGACGGCGCGGCAAGAGGCTCCTGAGAGATGGCACGACAAAGGGCTCCTCCGGGCTGGCATGGAGAGGGGCTCCTGTAGAACGGCAAGAAACTCCTCAGGCGTGGCACAGCAAGGGGCTCCTCAGGGATGGTGTGGGGAGGGGCTCCTCCAGGCCAGCGGGATGAGTGGCTGCTCCGCGGTGGTGGGGCGAGGGGCTCCTCCGGGGCAGCACAGCGAGGGGATACTCTGGGGCGTCAGGCAAGAGGCTCCTGGGAGACGGCGCGACAAGGGGCTCCTCCGGGGAAGTGTGGTGGGGGGCTCCTGCGGAACGGCGCGAGAAAGGGCTCCGTCGGGGCGGCGCGGAGAGAGACTCCTGCAGAATGGTGCAACGAGGGGCTCCTCCGGGCTGGCAAGCTGTGATCAGGGCTCCTCCGGGGTGCCACGGTGACGGGCTCTGCTGGGGTGGCAGGCTCCAACAAGGGCTTCTCCAGGGCAGCGCAGCAAGGGGCTCCTCCTGGGCGGTGCGGCGAGGGGCTCCTCCTGGGTGGCGCGGCGAGGGGCTCCTCCGCGGTGGCGCGGCGAGGGGCTCCTCTGGCGTGCCACGGATGACAGGCCGCTCTGGGGCAGCATGGCAAGACACTCCTCCTGGGCGGCAGCATGCCATCAGGATCCTCCGGCACAGCATGGCGTGCTGAAGGGCTCCTCCAGAGCGGCACAACAAAGGGATCAGCTGGCGCGGTGTGGCAACTGGCTCCTGTCAGGCTGCACAGCAAGGCCTTCCTCTGGCAAAACGCGGCAACAGACCCTGCCAGGGCAGCACAGCAAGGAGATCCTCTGGGCTGGCGTGGCCAGAAGCCCATCCGGAATGGCGGGACAAGGGGCTCCTCTGGGGCACCACGGTGAGGGGCTGCTCCGGAGCAGCGCGGTCAGGGGCTCCTGCGGGACGGCACAACAAAGGCATCCTTCAGGGTGGTGCCGTGATGGGCTCCTCCAGATTGACGCGACGTGATGAAGGCTCCTCCGCCATGACGTGGTGACTGGCTCCTGCCGTGTGGTGCGGTGACGGGCTCCTACAAGAGCCAAGCATCGCGCTGAAAGGCTCGTCCAAGACCACCTCTTCAGCACGACAAAGAGCTCCTCTAGGGGGGACACAACAATGAGCTCCTCCAGACCAGCGTGATTAAGTGCTCCTTTCGGGCGACGCGATGAAGGCTTCCTCCGGTGCGCTGTCGTAACGGGCTCCTCTCGGGAGGCGCGACCAAGGGCTCCTCCAGCTCCCCGCCACAGCCTCGCTTGCTGTCGCCCTCCACCTCCAGCAACAGCCCCACGCACAACCCACAGCCTCACGCCTGGCCGGGCAACCGCCTGCTGGCACAGGCGCTCTCACAGGGTGGCTGCAGGGGCTCTGCCGGGCCACGGGAGACACTACGCAACACAACATACAACCTACAATGCAAGGCAAGATACTCTACGCTACACAACACCATACCATCTAAGACAGTACAATAAATACCGTAAGGTACAAGACAACAAAACACATACAATACAATGCACACAATACAAAACAGAATGCCATAAGAAGTACAATCCATACCGTACCATACAATACATGCAATACAGTGCAATACGTACCATACAAGAGATACCAAACCGTACAATACAAATCAAAGCATACAACAGAAACAACACAACACAATACATACAAGATGTACAATACAATAAAGAGCACACCACACAATAAATACTATACCATACAACACCATACATTACATAACATACAATACATACCATACAACACAATACAGACAGTAAAGAAAACACCATACCATACATACAACGCACAAGAGAAAATACGCTGGACTGGCGCGCCGAGGGGCTCCTTCGGGGTGGTGCGACGATGGGCTCCTCTGGGGCCGTGTCATGAGGAGTTCCCCTGGCGCGGTGCAGTGACGGGCTCCTAGAATACACTCAGTACAATACATAGAATACACTCAGTACAATACATACGGTACCATACAATATCTACAACAAAAGACCGTGCAAAACACAAGACGCAATAAAACACCATTCATACCAGCCCATACAAAGCATCCCATGGCACACAAACTATACCAAACAATACAAGTGGTACAATACAGCACACACACTACAGACCATACAATGCATACATACAATACAATCAACGCCATACCGTAAAATACGTACAATACAGTACCTGCAATTACTACAGTATATCAAAGACATACAAGACAGTAAATACAATACCATAACCTACCAGGCAATACATACAATACATACCATACAATACATACCAGCCCATACAATATAGACCATTCCCTACAATACAGACAATTCCAAAATAGCGTATCATACAATATTAGAACATACCATACCATACATACAAGAAATACCATGCCAAACATACAAGTCGCAATGCAATACAAAAGAATAACAAAAGAAAATACAACAGACTATAAAGTACACTAGAACACTTACAATACCATACGTACCATACCATGAAATACAATGCAACACGGACAATACAAAACATACCATACATACAATAGAACACAGACCATACAATGCCAAATGCAAGGGAATAAAAGACTCAACACAAAAGAGAATGCAACTCAGACATTAAAATACCACAGCATACAACACAACATACAACAGCACACCACAGAAAACAAAATGCAAAAGAAGAAGAGAGAGAAACCAGAATAAAATTCGGACACTACAATACCAAATACAACACAAACAAAGCACATGATACATTCAAGACCAAATAAAATACAAAACAAAGTAAATACCAAACACAAGACCAAATACAATACGAGAAATTCAATACCAAATACAAAACAATAGAAACAATATGAAAACAATACCAAACACATTCAATACCAAGTACAATGCCAAACGCAATGCAAGACCTTCCAGACAAACGCAACACCGTACCAAACGCAACACCGTACCTTCCATACCAAATACAATACTATACCAAATACAATACCAAATACATTCAATACCAAATACAATGCCAAACACAATGCCAAAATATCCAATACCAAAAACAATACACACACATTCCTAACAGATAGCATACAACCAGACACATTCAATGCCAGAAACACCACCAGATACAATACCAGATTTGTTCAATACCAAATACATTATGATACACGAAATACCAAACACAAGACCAAATACAATACGATACATTCAATACCAAATACAATACCAGATACATACAATACCAAATTCGCTACCACATACATACAATGCAAAATATGATACCAAAGACTATACCAAATACATTCCGTTCCAAAGAATATACCAAATAGGATACCTTCAATGCCAAATACAATACCAGATACATTCAATGCCAAGGACAATACCATACATTCAATAGCACACACAATAACCAGTACATTCAATACCAAACACAATGCCCAATACATTCAAGAGCAACCACAAGACCAAACACATTCAATACCAAATACAATACATAGAATACCAAATAGAATGCCAAATTCAATACCAAATACATTGTACAGCAAATACAATACCATACGTACAATAACAATACCAAATACAAACCCAGATACATTCCATACCAAATACAAACCCAGATACATTCCATACCTGATACAACATCCAATACGATACAATACAGACAGCACCGAATACAGTACCAAATACAAAAGAATACCTTCAATGCCAAATATAGGCAATACCAAATACGATGCCAAATACATTCAATAGCGAATATAATACCCAATACAATACATACAATCACAATGCCAAATATACTCAAGGCCAAATACAATACCGTACACAATAACAGATACATTCAATCCCAAATACAATACGATGCATTCAATCCCAAATACAATGCCAAATACATGATTCTATGATTCCATTCACTACCAGATACGTTCAAGACCAAATGCATGACCAGGTACATTCAACACCAGGTGCATTCAACACCAAATACACCACCAGATATACAAGTCCACATACATACAATCCCAAACACAATACCACATACACTCAGTACCAGAGACACTCAGTACCAAGCACAGTACCAGACAGATTCAAGACCAGAAACATTCAATGCCAACTTCAATGCCAGACACCAGACGAGACACCAGATACCAGACCCAATACCCAGTACATTCAATACCCAGTACATTCAATGCCATAAATACAATGCCATAAATACAATGCCATAAATACAATGCCATAAATACAATGCCATAAATACAATGCCATAAATACATTCAATACCTGATACATTCAGTATGTACTACACCACACAATAAAAAACATACAATCAATACTTTTCCATAAAATAAAACACAACGCATAGTATAGAATGCAATACAAAAGAGAATTAAAAAATATCACACGTACAGTACCACGGAATACAAACCATACAAGATGGTACGCAAAATACGATGCTCAAGGGCTGCGTGCTGATGGTCTCCTCTGGCACGGCACAACAATGAGCTCCTCCGGTGTGGCGCGGTGACAGGTTTCCTCTGGACTGGTGCCGCCATGGACTCTTCCAGAGCAGTGCTGCGTAGAAGGGCTCCTCCGGAGCAGCAGGGTGACGGGCTTCTCTAGGCCGCTGCAGTGAGGGGCTACTCCAAGGCGGTGCAGCGACGGGCTCCTCTGGGCCACCATGGCGATGGGCTCCTCTGGGGCCACGTGGCGACGGGCTCCTAGGATACAGAGACTACAATACACAGAATACACGCGATACAATACATACGATACCATACAATATCTACAACAAAATACCATGCCATATAGACAACACAATACCATACAAAATACAATACACACAAAACCACACCATTCATACCAGCCCATAGCATACAAACAATACCAAACGATACAATTGGTACAATACAACACACACTACATACCACACAGTGCATACATACAATACCATCAACACCATACCATCAAATACATACAATACTCTACATAAAATTACTACAATATAGCAAATACATACAATACAGTAAATACAATACCATCACTTACCACGCAATACATACCACGCAATACAACATAGACCATTCTCTACAATACAGACCATGCCCTACAATACCTACAATTAAAAAATACCACATCAGACAATAAATACTAGAACATACCACACAATACAATAAATACCATACCAAACATACAAGGCGCAAGACAAAAGAAAAACAAAAGAAAATACAACAGTATATAAACTACACTAGGTAAATTCAACACCAAATACAAAACGATACAAACAATATCAAAACCAGTATCAGATAGATTCAATACCAAACACATTCAGTATCAGATAGATTCAATATCAAACACATTCAATACCAAATACAGTATGACACGTTCGATAACAAACACAAGCCCAGAAACATCCAACATGCCAAATACAATACCTGATACATTCAGCACCCGATACAATACCACGTACATGCAACACCAGATTCAAGACCAAACGCAAGACCAGATACATTCTATACCAAATACAATACGGGCTCCTCTGGGGCGGCACGCTGATGGGCTCCTCAGGGGCAGCGCTATGAAGGCTCCTCCGGGGCAGCACGACGACAGGCTCCTAGAAAAGCTCAGCATCACGCTGAAAGGCTCATCCAAGGAAATCACCTGTTCAGCGCCATGTAGAGCTCCTCTAGGGCAGCACAAGAAGCTCCTCCGGGACGCTGCAAAGGGCTCCTCAGGGCCAGCGTGGGGACGGGCTCCTCTGGGGTGGCACGACAATGAGCTCCTCTGCGCCGGTGCAATGCAGGGCTCCTCTGGGGCAGCACGTCGAGGCAAGGGACAGCTCCGGGGCAAAACAATAAGAGGCTTCTCTGCAGTGGCGCGGCGAGGGGCTCCTCCGGAGAGGCGTGACAAAGGGCTCCTCCGGCGCTTGGCACCAAAGGACTATTCCGGCACGGCGCAGTGAGGCTCTGCTGCTGGCAGCGTGGCAAAGACCTCCTCCAGGACAGCGCAGTGAGGGGCTCCTCCACGGTGCGGCAGCGAGGGGCTCCTTCAGGGTGGCACGGCGAGGGGCAACTCTGGGGCAGAACGACGACAGGATTCTCCGGGGCATCACAGCCAGGGGCTACTCCAGAGCGGCACGGTGAGGGGCTCCTGCGGGGTGGCACAGCGAAGGCCTACTCCGGAACAGCGCAGCGTGGAGCTCCTGCAGGGTGGCACGGCGATGGTCTCCTCCAGGGTGACGTGAGAAAGGGCTCCCCCGTCGTGCGGCAGCAAGGGGCTCCTCCGGGTCGGCGCAACGAGGGGCTGCTCCAGGGTGGCGTGGGGAGGTGCTCCTCTGGCACAGCACGATGAGGGGCTGCGCCACGGTTGCGCAGCAAGAGGCTCCTCCGGTGCGGCGCAGCATGGCAATGGGCTCCTCCGGGCCGGCACAGCATGGTGAGGGGCTCCTCAGGGGCGGCACGGGCATGGGCTCCTGAAGGGCGGCGCAGCGAGGGGCTCCTCCACCGTTGTGTGGCGAGATGCTCCTCCGGGACAGCGCGGCGCGATGACGGGCTCCAGAGCGATGCCTTCCTGGGGGGCAGCGCAGCAGGGGGCTGATCTGGAGCAGCGTTGGGACGGGCTCCTCAGGGCGGCGCGGCGTGGGGCACCTCCAGGGCAGAAGGACGATGGGCTTCTCCAGGGCGTCACAGCGAGGGGATCCTCTGGAGCAGCATGACAAAGGGCTCCTCAGGGGCGTTGGGGAGAAGGGCTCCTCTGGTGCGGTGTGGGGGTCCTACAGAGTGATGCAGTGAGGGTGTCCTGCTGGGGGCACGCTGAAGGCCTCTGGGACAGCAAAGCCAGGTCATCCTATGGGGCGGTGCAGTGAGGGGCTCCCCCGTGGCACGGCGGCAAGCGGCTCCTCCAGAGCACTGCGGCAAGGAGCTCGTGCAGGGTGGTGTGGCAAGGGGCTCCTTGGGTGCAGCACGACACGGCAC
This sequence comes from Theristicus caerulescens, assembly GCA_020745775.1. NCBI lineage: Eukaryota > Metazoa > Chordata > Aves > Pelecaniformes > Threskiornithidae > Theristicus > Theristicus caerulescens. Next base: position 118,748,539 of record CM036561.1, on the reverse strand, counting down.
AGCCAGGGGCTCCTCCAGGTTGGAGCGGGCATGGGCTCCTGGGAGGCGGCGCAGTGATGGGCTTCTCCGGTATGGCAGCGCGATGGCCTCCTCGAGGTCGGTGCAACGAGGGGCTGCTCTGGGGCAGCACGGTGAGGCGCTCCTCTGGGGCGGCACGATGATGGGCTCCTCCAGGGAGGCACAGCACAATGACGCGCTCCGGGACAGCCTATCGATGGGCTACTCCAGCACCGTGTGATGAAGGGCTCCTCTGGGGCGCTGCGGTGACAGGCTCCTGCGGTGTGCTGCAACAAAGGCATCTTCCAGCATGACACAGTGATGGGCTCCTCTGGGCTGATGCAACGACAGGCTCCTAGAAGAGCTCAGCATCACAGTAAAAGGCTCATCCAAGAAGTCCTGTTCAGCACGATGAAGAGCTCCCCTGGGGCGAAGCGATGAAGGGCTCCTCCAGCGTGGTGCGCTGATGAGCTCCTCTGGAGAGATGCAGTGATGGGCTCCTATGGAGCAGCATGGTGACGGGCTGCTCCTGCAAGGCAGCGTGGCCACAGTCACCTCTGGCACAGTGAGGGGCTTCGCCAGGGCAGTGGGACGACAGGCTGCTCTGGGCTGGCGCGGTGAGAGGCTCCTCCGGCATGACACAGTGACAGGCTCCACCAGCTTGGCCAGACAATGGGCTCCTCTGGGGCCGTGCGACGATGGGCTCCTCCAGCGCAATGTGGTGATAGGATCCTGGGAGAGCTGAGCATCGCACTGAAAGGCTCGTCCGAGAAGACGACCTGATCACCACCATGAACGGTTCCTCTGGGGCGGCATGACGCTGAGCTCCTCCACGCCAGCGCGATGACAGGCTCCTCCGGGGCGACGCCATGAAGAGCTCCTCCAGCACGGTGCGGCGATGGGCTCCTCTCGAGAGGCATGATGATGGCCTCCTCTGGAGGGGCACGGCAACGGGCTCCTCTGCTGCGGTGCAACAACAGGCTCCTCCAGGGCAGAGCGACTAAGGGCTCCTCTGGCTCCCCGCCACAGCCTCGCTTGCTGTCGCCCTCCACCTCCAGCAACAGCCCCACGCACAACCCACAGCCTCACGCCTGGCCGGGCAACCGCCTGCTGGCACAGGCGCTCTCACAGGGTGGCTGCAGGGGCTCTGCCGGGCCACGGGAGACACTACGCAACACAACATACAACCTACAATGCAAGGCAAGATACTCTACGCTACACAACACCATACCATCTAAGACAGTACAATAAATACCGTAAGGTACAAGACAACAAAACACATACAATACAATGCACACAATACAAAACAGAATGCCATAAGAAGTACAATCCATACCGTACCATACAATACATGCAATACAGTGCAATACGTACCATACAAGAGATACCAAACCATACAATACAAATCACACAATACAATACACACCACAACACATAACACATACCACACCGTATCATACAATACAGAAAGTACACAATACAATGCAAAACACAGCATACCATACATGACATAACATACAAAATACAAGACAATGTAAAAGTCAATAGAATACAATACATACAATTAATGCAATACAATACCATACACAATATAGAATACAATAATACAATAAAATACCATACCATAAAATAAAATATATACAACATATAAAATACAATATATAAAATACGTGCAAAAAATACAATACGTACAATATAAAATACAATATAATACAATATAATACAGCACAATACAAAATACAACAAAAAATACAATACATAGAGTACACACAGTAGAATACATAAGATACTATACAATATATATGATACCATGCAAAATATGATGCACACAATAAAATACAATTCATACTATACCGTACAACACATACCATACAAGCAATACCAAACACAATAGGCACAACACACAATATATACCATACAATGCATACAAACAATACTGTACACAGAATTACTGCAATAGACAAAATACATACAATACAATAAATACAATACCATAACTTACCATGAAATACATACAATATAAATGCCATAAAATACCTACCATACAATATATACCATATATAAAATGTAAAAAATACCATATCATACAATAAATACTATCATACCATACAATACATACCATAAATACCACACCATACCAATCATCCAAGTCGCAATGCAATACAAACTAAAATACAAAAGAAAATACAATAGAATATACAGTATAATACTTACATTACATACCACACCATAAAATACAACACAATACAGACAATACAACACATACCATACAACAAATACCATACAATTAAAAATGCTATAGAATGATACAAAAGACTGCCATTCATACAACACATACCACACAATACAAAATGCAATAAAGACAAAGAAAACAATTCATGCAATACACAAACCAAATCAAGCAATACAACACACCACCCGCCATACAACACACCACCCGCCATACAACACACCAAAAAATGCAATAGAAAAAAAGATACAAAAGAGAATTCATACACTACAATACCAAACACAACACAAACAATTCATATAACACACTGAATACCAAATATGATACCAAATGCAACACCAACTACAGTCAATACCAAATATGATACCAAATGCAACACCAACTACATGCCATACCAACTACATGCCACACCAACTACATGCCACACCAACTACATGCCATACCAACTACATGCCATACCAACTACATGCCATACCCAAAACAATACAAATAAAATAAATACCAAATAAAATGCGGTACGTTGAGTACCAAATACAAAAGCAAACACAATGCGATAGATTCAATGCCAAACACAATACCATATGTACAATACCATATGTACAATGCCAAACACAATACCAAAAACAATACCATACATATTCAATACCAAACACAATACCTAAAACAATACCATACATATTCAATACCAAACACATTACCGAAGACAATATGATACATTCAATACCAAAAAAACAATACCAAACGCATTCAATGCCAAATACAAACCCAAATACAAACCCAAATACATGCAATACCAAATATGATACGATACACAGAATACCAAATACACTCAATGCCAAATACAATGCCAGATACACTCAATGCCAAATACAATGCCAAATATATTCAATACCATATACATTCAATGCCAAATAAAATATGATACATTTAATACCAAATACACTCAAAACTGAAAACAATCCCAAATATATTCAATACCAAAATAATACCAAATACATTCCATATCAAATTCAATACCGTATACATTACATACCATATACAAACCAATACATTCAATACCATATACAATACCATATACATTTAATACCAAATACAATACTCTATACATTCAATACAAAATACAATACCAAGCACATTATTAAACATTCAGAGCGTGAACACGAGGCACCGCTACACTAGCTCGTGAAATCTGGACCAGGTGTCAGCTAAGCAAGGCACTTGTTTCTACCAACTTTTGCTTCCGTTCAACTTTTCACCTTCAGAACACTCTTTCTTTGTGACTTGTGTTTCCTACCTGAAGCTGGCAAGTCACCCAAGAACTGGTGCCAGCTGCACAGAGCAGAGAAGCCGACATGGTGACTGCTCTCCTCTAGTCTCCTCATCTTAGTTTCAAGCTCATCAGAAGATGCAGCCAGAGACGAGCCGCATTACTACAGTCCGCTCCAGAAGAAAAATAAAGCAGAGAGATACGTTTCTGGGCTGCCAAGCACCAGAAGCCAGCAAATTCTGCAAATGGCTACCTAGAGGGAAAGCAATGAGCAAGCCAGTGCACTTTAGACCTTACAAGACTTTCACAAGTATGAGGAGGGCAGGGGGGCCTCTCTGAAAGCCAGTCACCTCCTCCCCCTGCGAGCAGCAGGGACTGAAGAGCAACAGGCACCCACATCACAAGCAAAGACCTTCGTGACATGGCTCTGAAAAGATAACTTCAGAGCGCCTTTTCAGTCAAGCACCACAAAGCTGGGCAACGCCAGAAGTAAGGCTGCTCAGGCAGCTCCTGCTTGGCTCGGGGGTGAGGTACGTACCCTTCTCCACAGGTCCAGCACAGGAAGACTGGAGCTCACTGAGCACAAAGCCCCAGGCTGGGTTCTGCCCTCCACCCCCACCGGGTGTAGCTCAGTGCAGGGGCCAGGCTTCGTTTATTCCACACGACTAATTCTGCCTGAACAACACGTTTTGAATAGGTTTACGGTGGTGAACCTTCTTACGTGCCCCTTGTTTCAACACTAAACCAACTCTGTTAGTTTCCAAAGGCCAAGGGAGGTGTGTGTAGCCACCTCAGGGCCCCAGGCTCTAACTCCAGTGCTCAGCCTCCGGACTGCTGGGACCTCACACTTCCAACGCCCAGCGTGACACCCATGTTGCACAGCCTGCAGCACGCTCGGTGCCCGCGGGGCCCCACGGCAGGGCCGGGCGCAGGCTCCGCGCCTCCGGGCAGGCTGCCCGCCGCCTGCTCCCCGGCGGAGAGCGGCTTCCTCCCCTCACCGCTACCTCGGGACGAGGTCTCCGCTCCCCGGCCGTCCTCTCGTCGTCGTCGTCGTCGTCGTCGTCGTCGTCGTCGTCGTCCTCCTCCTCCTCCTCCTCCGCCGGGCAGCGCCGCTCCGGCCCGCCGGCAGCTCCACCCGCAGCGCCTCGCGGCGCGACCGTTACTTTCTACGGCGCCCTCGCCTCGCGCCGGCGTTACCGCTGGAAGCCTCCCGAAGCCGCGCGTGCACCCGCCCGCGGGGGGGGCGGGGGGGGAGGAGCCCCGCCCCGCCGGCCCCTCGCCTCAGCCCCGGCCCCGGCCAAACCCCAGCCGAAGCCAAGGCCGCGGCAAGCCCCAGCCCCGCGCTACAGCCCGGCTCCGGCCCCTCCTGGGGAGGGCTCGCTGAGGCGGCTCGGCCCTGAGGCAGCCCGGCTCCAGCCGGGCCCTGCCTCGCCGCTGCGAGGGCGGCTTCCCCCGAGGGGGCTCCGCCACAGCGGAGCGGGGGAGCTCAGCAGCCCCAGCTGCCCGCAGGGAGGCCCTGGCCTCCCCCCGCCGGGGCAGGGCCCTCGGGCAGGGCAGGCAGAGGCACCCCCGGTGCCCACCCCAGCCCCTCTCCCCTACAGCTCCGGTGGCCTCGACCCCTCTGGGCGCGTCCAGTGCCGGTCGCCCTGGCACCCGGTGCCAGGCAACAGGGCCAACAGCCCCAGCTGGGGGGGCAGCTCCAGGCCGGGCCGAGCCACCCGGTGCTGCCCATCGCTACACAGCCCTGACACAGGGGGAGCGGGAGGGCTCGGGGCCACCGGCAGGGCTGAGGCCACACACAGCTCGGTGCAGGAGTGGCGAGGCCCAAGCAGCACTGGATTTGGGTCCCCCTCAGCTCCTTCCCCCGACAGGAGCCTGTTCACAACAACAAGACGGGCACACGAGCCGCTCAAAACACACGGCACGGGTGTTGTAGAGGGCACCACGTCCACAAAGTCCTCCTCGCCGTTGACTGGCAGCCACAAAGAGGACAGCGGCGCCTTCGCCCCGCTGCAGACAGAGGGGGGATTCAGCCAAGCCCTGTAATGGTCTTCCACGTCAGTATCAGCAACGTTCATGTTGGCTGCCTTGAGCAAAACCATCAAGGAATAAACTGGGAATAAACTTGCTAAAACTCCGTAGTTGAGTGTAGGGAAACCTCTCGTTCCCTCCTTGTCCAGACACAACTTTGGTTTCTCACAGCAGGATAGTGAAGAATTAAGAGGCAAGAGGAGCAAAGAAAAATTAAATTAAACTTAAAATTCATTAATTTAAAAATCAAATCCCCTTATTTTAACTGAAAAGTTACATTTCAATTCCCACTCAAAGAAAATCACTACCCAAGAGTTCAGGTGTATTCAGGCAATCACGACAAAAAATGACAAGAGGGGTCTGCACAAAAGGAGCAATAACTCAGTTTCCTTCTCTGGCAGGGTAACGCCTCGTCAAGGGCAGGTACCCGGACGTGGACTCCAGAAAGCCTCCACACCCTCTCACCTGCTGTTCCCGTAAACAGGCTAACAGAGGTTAGTCTCGATCAAATTACTGACGGTTGATGGAAAACTGCTCCGGAGTCACGCCGAGCTGGGGGCTCCTGTTAATTCTGATCTGAAACAGGGTCTGTTTCTGAGGATCACCCTGCAAGAGAGATGCCAATTAGAAAGCATCCAGAGACGACAGCTAAGAAGGATCAGGCCTGCAGGAAACATGGTCTTATAGGATTAATCATAGGGTGAATGGACAAAGAAGAAAACAATTCATGCAATACACAAACCAAATCAAGCAATACAACACACCACCCGCCATACAACACACCAAAAAATGCAATAGAAAAAAAGATACAAAAGAGAATTCATACACTACAATACCAAACACAACACAAACAATTCATATAACACACTGAATACCAAATATGATACCAAATGCAACACCAACTACATGCCACACCAACTACATGCCACACCAACTACATGCAATACCCAAAACAATACAAATAAAATAAATACCAAATAAAATGCGGTACGTTGAGTACCAAATAAAAAGCAAACACAATGCGATAGATTCAATGCCAAACACAATACCATATGTACAATACCATATGTACAATGCCAAACACAATACCAAAAACAATACCATACATATTCAATACCAAACACAATACCAAAAACAATACCATACATATTCAATACCAAACACAATACCTAAAACAATACCATACATATTCAATACCAAACACATTACCGAAGACAATATGATACATTCAATACCAAAAAAACAATACCAAACACATTCAATGCCAAATACAAACCCAAATACAAACCCAAATACATGCAATACCAAATATGATACGATACACAGAATACCAAATACACTCAATGCCAAATACAATGCCAGATACACTCAATGCCAAATACAATGCCAAATATATTCAATACCATATACATTCAATGCCAAATAAAATATGATACATTTAATACCAAATACATTCAAAACTGAACACAATCCCAAATATATTCAATACCAAAATAATACCAAATACATTCCATACCAAATTCAATACCGTATACATTACATACCATATACAAACCAATACATTCAATACCATATACAATACCATATACATTCAATACCAAATACAATACTCTATACATTCAATACAAAATACAATACCAAGCACATTATTAAACATTCAATACCAAATACCTTATTATACATTTCATAACAAAGAAAATACAATACCTTCAATAGCAAATACAATGCAATACAGTCAATACCAAGTACAATACCAAGTACATTCAATACCAAATACAATGCCAAAGACATGCGATACTAAATACAATTTGATACGTAGAACACCAAATACATTCCAGACCAGCTACACCACCAGATGCCAAATACAATACCAGACACATTCCATACCAGACACAATACCAAATACATTCCATACCAAATACAATATATTCAATACCAGATACAATACAATACATACAAGGCCAGAGACAATACCAGAGACAATCAAGAATGCGACATTCAATACCAAGTACAATACCTAGTACGATTCATTCAGTGCCAAATACAACACCAGATACAAAACGATCCATTCAATACCAAATACAGTGCCAAGTACAATACCAACCGCATTCCATACCAGATACAACACGATACCATATACAATACCAAATTCAATACCAAATACAGTCAATACCAAACACAATACCGAATATAATACAATACATTCAATACCAGAAACATTCGATGCCTCACACAGTGCCAAACACATTCAATACCAAATACAATATGATACATAGAATACCAAATTCATTCCAGACCAGCTACAATACCAGATGCACTCCATACCAGATGCACACAAAACCAAATACGATACACAGAATGCCAAACACAACGTGAATGCAGTATGATACAAAATACAACACCCAATACAATACGATACCTTAGGTGCTAGACACCAGATACAATGGCAGATACCAAACACATTCAATACCAAACACAATACGATACATACAATAACAAAAACAGTACCAAATACAATACCCGATACGTGCGATATCAAGTACAATACCAAGTACAACACAATACATTCAATACCAGATACATTCAAGGCCAAATACAACACCAAATACAAGACCAGATACACGCAAGAAAGGCTTTTCAGTCTATAAAGAACACAGCCTATCCATATGCGGAATATATGCAGGCAAGGCGATGGGAGGCTTTGCTGTCTGCACAGAGAATATATGGGCTAAATATAAAACACGTACAACGCCATGCCATGCCAAAGCCATACCTCACCTACCTCTACGTTTAGTATCTACCATCTGTGTACGCGCAACACGCCAACAACAAGGGGAGGCTCTTCTGTCACTATACAGAATACATACTGTCTCCCTCAAGACTACACGTGGACAGGCAAAGCCAGGCTTGGTTTCTCAGCGTGTAGCATATAACAGGATATACTCTGCCTAGAGAAAAGAGGCGGCGAGGCTTTTCTCTCTGGATATAGACCACGTTCCATCTGTAGGCAGGCTGTACGCAGGCAAAACGGGTCTTTTCTCTCTAGTCATAGACTAGATACTGCCAAGGCAGGGCTTTTTGGTCTGCTTATACAGAGTATGCTGGCTGTATAGAGAAGAGAAAACAACAGAAGGGTGAGTGGGGCGATACCTTTCTGTCACCGTACAGACTATAAAATGGCTGCATGGAGAATGCACGGGGAGAGCACCACACACCACTTTCCTGTTGGGACGCAGAACGTATTCTGGTTACGGAGCAGAGACGGGCCAGGTGAGGCAGGGCTTTTCCTCCCACCTGCGTGGGAAATCTAGGGAGACTGCACGGTGAAGGGGGAGTCCCTCTGTACATCAGGCACGTTCTGCCTGTAGAAGCACACCAACAGGGGAGGGGAGGCTTTTCTCTTTGCAGAGCAAAGACTTGGTGCACACAGGTAGTATGGGGCTCTTCTGCCTGTATGTGGAATATAGGCTGTCTATAGACCAGAGAGATGACTCTCTACTTAGCAAATATACTGCTCATCTGCACAACAGACCCAGAGAGGCAGGAGAAGGTGGGGTGCTCCTGCCTGTACACAGGTGATGCCCTCTTTGTAGAGCACAGGCAGAAGGGTGAGGCAAGGCAAGACTTCTCTCTTACCTCCTCACGGGCTGGGGGAAGCAGGGCAGGCCTTCTCCATCGCTCGCACACGCACTCAGGGAGCTTCTGCCCCAGTCACCTCCTGCCTTCCTTTCCTTCTATCCCCCACCTATCTCCCAGGCATCCACACGGGGACCAACAGGCATCAAGCACCACCCAGGGGGAAGGGACCGGGGCCCTGGCAGGATTCTCCTCAGGAAAGCGCAAATAGGAGCAAACGCATCCTACTGCTTACCACCATCGGGCTGATGGCACAGCCAGGGCTCCAGCTCCTACGGCCACAGGGTCCTTCCTTGAGGAACAAGGACTGCTGGCCCAGCAACAGGGCATCCTTGACTGAGCAGGCAAGAGAATCTCTGCTAGCACTGCGGACAGGGCTACGCTTCAAGCGCAGCCAGCCACATACAGCAAAGGGGAAGCACGCTGCCCAGGACAGCTCTCTCAGGACGACTCAGGTGCGATATTGCTCTGCGAGGCTCCACAACAACTGCAAACCCTGCTACTGGCCTCCCCAACGGGAACAAATCTTTCTCCCTTGCTTTTCCTCTAATGCAACATCCTACCACAAGCACCAGATACAACACTGGACTTACCAAGCAGAAACGGGAATGCCTCCACCCTACCAAGTGCATTCACCTGGGGAAGGCGCAGAGGGAGGAACCACAGAGATTACGCCTCAGGAATGCAATCAACTTCAGAGACAACAGGCTCATCTAAGAATATAGGTGAATTTTTATGAAATGTGTCAAGTAGAAGGCATTTTTGTCTTGTCATGTCCCACTTGGGAGCAATAAGCAGTGCTTTTCAAGTCAAAGGGTATTCTAGAATAACTGGAGGAGCTGCTAAACTTCTCCATTTCGTGTGGCTGGGTGCAAACAGACCTGTCAGACAGACAGACAGATGGGAGGTGTCAGGTACTGGGACTTGGAGAATACGCATAGAGGAAAAGCTAGAAGGGAGAACAGGCTACACTTGGCTTTCAGTCAGGTAAAGGAATCAAGCCCCTGCCTTTGAAGGGCCAGGCCACAGCGGCAGGGTCAGAGCGTGAACACGAGGCACCGCTACACTAGCTCGTGAAATCTGGACCAGGTGTCAGCTAAGCAAGGCACTTGTTTCTACCAACTTTTGCTTCCGTTCAACTTTTCACCTTCAGAACACTCTTTCTTTGTGACTTGTGTTTCCTACCTGAAGCTGGCAAGTCACCCAAGAACTGGTGCCAGCTGCACAGAGCAGAGAAGCCGACATGGTGACTGCTCTCCTCTAGTCTCCTCATCTTAGTTTCAAGCTCATCAGAAGATGCAGCCAGAGACGAGCCGCATTACTACAGTCCGCTCCAGAAGAAAAATAAAGCAGAGAGATACGTTTCTGGGCTGCCAAGCACCAGAAGCCAGCAAATTCTGCAAATGGCTACCTAGAGGGAAAGCAATGAGCAAGCCAGTGCACTTTAGACCTTACAAGACTTTCACAAGTATGAGGAGGGCAGGGGGGCCTCTCTGAAAGCCAGTCACCTCCTCCCCCTGCGAGCAGCAGGGACTGAAGAGCAACAGGCACCCACATCACAAGCAAAGACCTTCGTGACATGGCTCTGAAAAGATAACTTCAGAGCGCCTTTTCAGTCAAGCACCACAAAGCTGGGCAACGCCAGAAGTAAGGCTGCTCAGGCAGCTCCTGCTTGGCTCGGGGGTGAGGTACGTACCCTTCTCCACAGGTCCAGCACAGGAAGACTGGAGCTCACTGAGCACAAAGCCCCAGGCTGGGTTCTGCCCTCCACCCCCACCGGGTGTAGCTCAGTGCAGGGGCCAGGCTTCGTTTATTCCACACGACTAATTCTGCCTGAACAACACGTTTTGAATAGGTTTACGGTGGTGAACCTTCTTACGTGCCCCTTGTTTCAACACTAAACCAACTCTGTTAGTTTCCAAAGGCCAAGGGAGGTGTGTGTAGCCACCTCAGGGCCCCAGGCTCTAACTCCAGTGCTCAGCCTCCGGACTGCTGGGACCTCACACTTCCAACGCCCAGCGTGACACCCATGTTGCACAGCCTGCAGCACGCTCGGTGCCCGCGGGGCCCCACGGCAGGGCCGGGCGCAGGCTCCGCGCCTCCGGGCAGGCTGCCCGCCGCCTGCTCCCCGGCGGAGAGCGGCTTCCTCCCCTCACCGCTACCTCGGGACGAGGTCTCCGCTCCCCGGCCGTCCTCTCGTCGTCGTCGTCGTCGTCGTCGTCGTCGTCGTCGTCGTCCTCCTCCTCCTCCTCCTCCGCCGGGCAGCGCCGCTCCGGCCCGCCGGCAGCTCCACCCGCAGCGCCTCGCGGCGCGACCGTTACTTTCTACGGCGCCCTCGCCTCGCGCCGGCGTTACCGCTGGAAGCCTCCCGAAGCCGCGCGTGCACCCGCCCGCGGGGGGGGCGGGGGGGGAGGAGCCCCGCCCCGCCGGCCCCTCGCCTCAGCCCCGGCCCCGGCCAAACCCCAGCCGAAGCCAAGGCCGCGGCAAGCCCCAGCCCCGCGCTACAGCCCGGCTCCGGCCCCTCCTGGGGAGGGCTCGCTGAGGCGGCTCGGCCCTGAGGCAGCCCGGCTCCAGCCGGGCCCTGCCTCGCCGCTGCGAGGGCGGCTTCCCCCGAGGGGGCTCCGCCACAGCGGAGCGGGGGAGCTCAGCAGCCCCAGCTGCCCGCAGGGAGGCCCTGGCCTCCCCCCGCCGGGGCAGGGCCCTCGGGCAGGGCAGGCAGAGGCACCCCCGGTGCCCACCCCAGCCCCTCTCCCCTACAGCTCCGGTGGCCTCGACCCCTCTGGGCGCGTCCAGTGCCGGTCGCCCTGGCACCCGGTGCCAGGCAACAGGGCCAACAGCCCCAGCTGGGGGGGCAGCTCCAGGCCGGGCCGAGCCACCCGGTGCTGCCCATCGCTACACAGCCCTGACACAGGGGGAGCGGGAGGGCTCGGGGCCACCGGCAGGGCTGAGGCCACACACAGCTCGGTGCAGGAGTGGCGAGGCCCAAGCAGCACTGGATTTGGGTCCCCCTCAGCTCCTTCCCCCGACAGGAGCCTGTTCACAACAACAAGACGGGCACACGAGCCGCTCAAAACACACGGCACGGGTGTTGTAGAGGGCACCACGTCCACAAAGTCCTCCTCGCCATTGACTGGCAGCCACAAAGAGGACAGCGGCGCCTTCGCCCCGCTGCAGAGAGAGGGGGGATTCAGCCAAGCCCTGTAATGGTCTTCCACGTCAGTATCAGCAACGTTCATGTTGGCTGCCTTGAGCAAAACCATCAAGGAATAAACTGGGAATAAACTTGCTAAAACTCCGTAGTTGAGTGTAGGGAAACCTCTCGTTCCCTCCTTGTCCAGACACAACTTTGGTTTCTCACAGCAGGATAGTGAAGAATTAAGAGGCAAGAGGAGCAAAGAAAAATTAAATTAAACTTAAAATTCATTAATTTAAAAATCAAATCCCCTTATTTTAACTGAAAAGTTACATTTCAATTCCCACTCAAAGAAAATCACTACCCAAAAGTTCAGGTGTATTCAGGCAATCACGACAAAAAATGACAAGAGGGGTCTGCACAAAAGGAGCAATAACTCAGTTTCCTTCTCTGGCAGGGTAACGCCTCGTCAAGGGCAGGTACCCGGACGTGGACTCCAGAAAGCCTCCACACCCTCTCACCTGCTGTTCCCGTAAACAGGCTAACAGAGGTTAGTCTCGATCAAATTACTGACGGTTGATGGAAAACTGCTCCGGAGTCACGCCGAGCTGGGGGCTCCTGTTAATTCTGATCTGAAACAGGGTCTGTTTCTGAGGATCACCCTGCAAGAGAGATGCCAATTAGAAAGCATCCAGAGACGACAGCTAAGAAGGATCAGGCCTGCAGGAAACATGGTCTTATAGGATTAATCATAGGGTGAATGGACTGGTTTAGTGTCAGGAAGAGAGGGCAGAAGAGAGCTGTGTCAGGGCCTTTAAATATGTAAAAGGATACTGCAAATAAAAAGGGAATTAACTTCTCCCCATGCTCCATGCTGAGAGCAAGGAGGAATGGGCTCTAAATGAAGCAAAGGAAATGCAGTTGAGGTTAGGGGAAGAGAATTCAGAGGCAGTCTGAGAGAGATCTATGGTATCACGAGTTCAAAGAAGGAATTACGGTTTGCGCCTCATAATGCAAGGAAGAGAACTTAACACATCTTAGCCCTGTCTTATGAAAACAGACGGGTACCCACTAAGGTGACAGCTGAAGAAAAGCCCTTCTTATTCACTTCATTTGAAGTACAGTGTTTCAAAATATGGGGTTTTTTTTGGGGGGGGGTGTGTGTAAAGATTTCACCAGTCTATTTTTTCAGAGCTAATAAGCATATATTACAGGGTGATTTGACGCAGAGACTACATGGTGAAATGTTATACTCTGCCTTTTGGAGGCAATTGGCATAGATGGTCAGAATGTGCCTTTTATTATTTCACCAATATATTTACGGAAGAAACTCTAACCAGAGTGAATCTAATCGTAGGACTATCTCTAGACTTAGCCCACTAAGTTGTGGCGCATTCCTGACTCGCTGAAAAAACATTGTGTAACTTGACCTTTGAGGGTCTGCTGAGTGTCTGAGTAGTCTCATCTGTACCTCTGACAGAGTAGTTTGGATCAGTATTCCAGTATCCTGGAGTTCCAAGTTCATCCCTCCAGAAGAATAAAAATACATCCTGCTGTTAAGGAAAGACTACAAGTAGAGGAAAATACACTTCAACAGAGGTAACTTCAATCTACCAGTATAGAGCAGCTTGATTACGGCTTTGACTTTCCCAGTGTGCTGCTTTGTTCATTCATAATTTTTTCAGTCCTGATGTATCAGTAATAAAACTGGATCATGCAAAACCAAGAATTACTTCTAAATTTGCTTTTGTGATTACGTATCTGACTGAGTCTCCAGTGATAAAAAGCTATTTCTACTTTCAAAGTAAAGGCTAGTAGCTCCTGAGAGCAGCTGAAATAGCCATTCACAAGATAATGCTATGATAGAGGATGCTTTGGCTTGAGGAGGGTTATGGTCACAGAACTCATCAGACACTGTAAAAAACACCAACTAGATTCTTTCTGTATGAAATAGCTTCAGCAAACAGTAAGCCACTGAGAGAAGCTGACATTCTCTAAATTCAGAACAGTTGCCTATCACAAATGTTTATATTTTCCATATCTACAATTTTTGAGAGAAGCTTCTGACACGCAATTGGCAAAAGATGATCCTGCATCCAAAAGCAGCCCAATGCCAGTTTGCAGCAACAGCCATTTTAGGTTAAGCAGAGAACATTTTGCCACCCAGCTGAAAAGCTGGAGTGTATTTGGATGCCTGTTTTCAACCATGACTGGGCAGGTGTTCACAGGGGAGCCAGAGCCACACAAGAACGCTGCCCCTGCTGAATTTCAGGATTGTGTCCAACAAAGTCCCAAATTCACACAGCTCCAGTCATCTGTCCTAAAACATACCAACACTTTTTAACTTACTTTCTTGAAAGCTCAGGAAAGTTGTGAACACACTGAAGGCAAGATCTTCCAACAAAGTCTTTAGAAATCACACAGACACAGTACAAAGTTTTTCCCCCAGTCTGTTACAAGTTTAATTGTGCAAAAATACAGTCATCAAGACTTCAGCTTTGTTGTGAACTGAACACAATTCCAGTGAGGTACATGTACTACTGTAATTAGAGCAAATACACGATAATTGTTGTTGAGACAACCAGTGGTTCGATACACTGAGATACTCTTCTCAAGTGATTTAGACAACCTGTATTTAACTAATGTACATGAAGAGAATAAAAAAAAAAAAAAAGACACCTAAAAGGAAAGCTAGTAGCAGACTAACGAAGTTTAAGACTGCACTAACTCAAAGGAACATTAAAAAATGGATTAGACAGATTCCCCAATAATGGCCAAGAATTAGTCTGTGATACTGCAGGTGTCAAGTTCAACACAGTATATATTGTTTCAGCAAAACAAAAGACTTTCCTAATGCCAATATTTCTTTCAAGCACAGGAAGATGAAGCATTAACAACCTTTAAAATTGTATTTCAAACTATGAGACACCAATGGTGTTGCAAAAGAAATAGATGAGAAAAAAAACAAAACAAAATGCTTTCAGAGTTCAGTCCTCTGGCTCCTCCACTTAATAAAACAAAAAAACCCACCAAAATAATACATATGGACAAGAAAGGCATTGCTGAACCCCCTTGCCCCCATTAACATCTCCCTGTAGTGCCTACTTCACTGAGGATAAAACAGTTTTCCAAGCAATTCCTCTCCTTGTACATCCATGCTTTAACACAACCAGATCGGACATTGGTAACGTTGCTCTGCACAGCTACTTTTTGGTCTTAACAAATCTACGTGCTTCTTGCAACAGCGTTTCAACATCTTCGTTATCCTTGTCTTCTGAACTTGGCTCCCAGTCAGAGTCTTCATCAGTAGGTTCACACTCCTCTTCCTCATCATCTATAAAGCTGTCATTAAGGTCATATTCATTTGGTCCATCATTGTCATCATCTTTCTCCACAGCCCTTTTTCCTGTAGGGACAAAAATGTCATATATTCATGAATCGTAAATACAGAAAGAAAGAGACCTTCCAGAGACTATCTAGTTAGTCTCTCTCCTCAAAAGGAGAGAGAGCCAACTAAAGCACTCTACCCAATGCTTACTATTTTGATTTTCAAGACTCTCATGAAAAGCTGTACCTTCTCTCTCTGACACCTACTGCAGCACTTACCAGTCTGATCACTTAGAAAGTTTTCCTTACTGGCTTTTCTTCCAGCACTTGGAAAACAGTATCGGGCCTCTTCTGATAATGTCTTCTGATATCAGAAGATGACAATATCAGATAATGTCTTCTGATAACTCTCCTTTCCTTAAGGAGCGGCACACAATTTTCCTAGGAGTCTTCCTGCTACTTCTGTACCTAAACAACACACATATCTTGCCACTGAGCTTCTAGGTATTGCTAGGCAGCTATTTTGACCCTAGATGTTCTGCCTTCATCCATACATACTTACATAGGGCTATTTTATACTCATAGCCTTTGGAA
The DNA here is from genome assembly GCA_020745775.1 of Theristicus caerulescens. NCBI lineage: Eukaryota > Metazoa > Chordata > Aves > Pelecaniformes > Threskiornithidae > Theristicus > Theristicus caerulescens. The sequence goes on along the minus strand of CM036561.1, from coordinate 118,732,324 downwards.
TCTGACATGGCTTTTAATTTCCATTCACTTCTTTCCTGAGCTTCAGGTAGGAGAAGGGAATCTGCTAGATAACTCGCCTCCTATGTTCTCAACTGGGATCCACGCTGGACAGTCTGTGCTTCGTCTCTGAACACGGGTTAAGGAAACAACAAACGCCGAACACTTCTCTCCTGAGCTGGGTGCAGCCTACCTGTTTCCCAGTTCAGTCTATTCTACCGCACTGCTTTCTAATCTGCTGTCCATCCATCTTCTTCACAACTTACATTTTGTGATCAAATTGCCTTCTGCATTCATAGTATTTCAGAATACTTTGCATTGGCAGGAATCAAAGATTCAGAAACCTCTATTTACAAGAAATGGATGCTGCTTGCAGCATGTTCCTAAACTTTTTTAGACAGCTTGTTTTGCAGTATTCTTTTAATTGCTCGAAGATGTTGGCACATTTAAACCAAGTCCCAGAGGCAGGATAATTCTGCTATTTGAAGAAGCCTTATCTATCTGACTTGGTAGTGTCTGTACAAAGCAGCATGCTGCCATGGCAGCATTGCCGCCTTCTTTTATTTATCAGCAGCTGTGAACCTTCAACAAGTTTGTTTCCACTGCTACCTGATTTTGGCAAGTGTGTGTAACCCTTGCTCCACAAGCTTACGCTGTCTCCTTTTTTCTTACATGTCCACAATTCCTAACTAGCCACAGTCTGCTAATATTCTAATCATGTTATTCTGCCCTTAAGCCATAGCCCTGAGTAAAACCACGTTCATTCCTCTTCTTCCCAGCCTCCAATTTTTGCATTCTTATCTCGTCTAGAGATAATTATCTATATGAGATCATTGACAGGTTATCTGATGAGCAATTCTTGTCATCATCTTTCATATGAAACTATAAACATGCATTTTTTTTCTCAGCTACAGACCCCAGCCCAAATCATCAATGGTTATATTAACCTTAAGCATTTCTTAGCACCCTCTTGCAACCTCAGGGCAGAGCCTCAGGCACTCAAGCCACGCACGTGGTGAACAAACATGAACACCAGTACCTTGTGTAGTCCTCTATCAGTTCCATTTTTCTACTAGTGGGAACATCACTATTCCAGAATTATCTTACTGTCTGATCAATATTTTATACTCTATAGCAACTCTCACCCAAGGTTTTCAAAAGCACTTACCAGTATTAGTCAAGTTTCGCAAAGATACACAATTTTATGGGTGAATTGTGCTCCAGAGGCACTGAATGACCTCCTAGAATAACGTCAGCCATGTGTGACACAGCCAATAACATAACTGAGAAATATCCTATGACTAGCAATCTACGTTCTTTGAAGGACCGACTGTGCACCACCCAGCAGAAAATCCTGAAAACGCCAACTGCCAATTTGAGCTGTAATCCACTATGCTGCTTGCTAGTTTGTTGTTTCTCAGACTTCAGAGGAACTTAATCACGTCCATATTTAGCAGCAGAATTCCTTATAAGAATCACAGACTACGGTCCTGTGGAATTAATTATGTCTTGGAAAGGAGAGATCAAAACAAAGATGCTAAATACAACAAGAACAAAATCCCTCTTCTCAGCTTGCAAGAATAATAAGCCCAAAACCTGCTTAGCAAAGAAAAGCTCTTCACTATCACAGCACTGTGGGTGGTATTTTATAACAGAAGTAGGAATTCTGGCAAAACACTCATTACTTCCATCAGACTACATATATAATTTTAAAAATTTATTTATTTTTCCTACAAATGTAGGAGGAGCATACTATGTTTTTTCTCCCTGTACATCAATGCTTTTAGATTTCAGCAGTGAACGATGCACTTCCTTCCCTATCTTCTCACTCCACCTCTTTCTGCTACACTTTAATTCAGCCCCACAGCCCCTAAAGCTGCTCATTAAGCACAATTCTGCCTGTTCCCGAGTACCATATTTATGAAGATAACCTTGAAACTTTCTCTGAAAGTATCTGCTTCATGTGGAGAGAAAAAGCTTGCTGACCCCCTCTTTCAAAAAGAGTTATGTTGGGAAGTAAGCTGATTAGCTTGCTAGAAAACCTACAAAGAAGTGTGTAGGAGAATCCTCATCGTGAAAATCATAGAATCATGGAATGCTTTGGGATGGAAGGGACCTTTAAAGGTCATCTAGTCCAACCCCCCCTGCAATTGGCAGGGACATCTTCAACTAGATCAGATTGCTCAGAGCCCCATCCAGCCTGGCCTTGAATGTTTCCAAGGATGGGGCATCTACCACCTCTCTGGGCAACCCGTTCCAGTGTTTCACCACCCTCATCGTGAAAAATTTTTTCCTTGTGTTCAGTCTAAATCTCCCCTCCTTTAGTTTAAAACCATTACCCCTTGTCCTGTCGCAGCAGGCCTTGCTAAAGAGACTGTCCCCATCTTTCTTGTAGGCCCCCTTTCAGTACTGAAAGGCTGCAGCAAGGTGTCCTCAGAGCCTTTTCTTCTCCAGGTTGAACAACCCCAACTCTCTCAGCCTTTCTTCATAGGAGAGGTGTTCCACCCTCTGATCATTTTTGTGGCCCTCCTCTGGACCCGCTCCAACAGGTGTGTGTCTTTCCTATGCTGAATGTTGCATAGCCCATAGCCGCAGTAGGTCATTCATCTAAGTAGCAACAATATAGTGAGGTCATTCAGCAGTGACAATTTAATGACAGCATAACTCTGACTTTTTTTTTTTTTTTTTTCTTCCTCCCTTACAACTATTCCGCCAGTAATTAGCCTTAGATTATTTCTCAGAACATAGAGCACATTCTCTACAGGAAATTTACAATGCCTCTGGGTACCAATTAGACTAAAAATGTTAAAAACTAAACATGTCAAGTGTCATGTAGACGGTACCCTTCTTTTCTTGGCTGGTGGAGTTTAAACGCACTTGTACGGAAATTAATCCTGCTGTGCTTAACAGTGCAGTTGCGCCAAACAGCATGAAATAAAGGTTAATGGAGCCCTGTCTGTGTGACCGTGCATGGCTTGGTACGACTGCCTCAGACGTGAACTTGCTGAGCGCAACCTTTTATAAGCTTTGCCCTCAAGAATGCTAAGCAAGCCAGTCAACAAGACACTGGGGAGGAAAAAAAAAAAAGAAAATCAGCAAATATGAACAGCACTTTAATTAATCAATTCCCTTCTTTCCCCTGTGCAGGGAGTATCAATTCTTCCCTGGTTCTTACTTAGTAAGAGGAGTTGAATTTGACAGATTGAATTTTACTTCTGTGTTAAAAGTTTTACAAGCTTACAAGAGAAGCGCTTTTCCATCTGTAGTCACACTTGGCTGACCACCTGCCATGAGCTGTACACAGAGGATCTACCGTTCAGGTAAGGAAGGTGTTCTTATGAAAGGCACAGATACAATTTTAAACCTTCAAGATTTAGACTTAGAGTAAGGACTTTAGATATGCACACAGTCCAGCTTGCTTCATTATAAAATCTTAACCACTCACTGCTCTTACCATGCTGCTAACAATTCCCACCACGGAGTAATACTCATTTCTACAAGGGAGCAGTGACCAAGATGGGGCTGGTACTTGCGTCATGGGACGTGGAAAAACAGACAGGTAACACATGCCTCAGAACATGCTAGTGCACAGACAGAACCATATCAAGCATTCAGTGATAGCAAAAGTGCACACATACACGATAAGGAAATGGGATGGGAAAGAAATTTCTCAGCAGAAGGTATAAAAGCAACCTCTTGCATCCACCCACAACAGAAATGGAGGCCAAAACACTTTGCTTAGAAAACTAACTACAGCTATTTGCACTTTTATTTATTTTCTCTAGAAAGTAGATCTCTCTATTTTGAGGATTTCTTTAGGAAATGCCCAGCCACACCTTGGTGATCTCAAGGAAGACAAGCCAGTTCCCACTTCCACTTGAGATGCAGCAGTTCCACATCCTCATGCCTTGTTTGGGCCAGCGAAAGTGAAGACGGCGTATCAGCAGACTTTCAGACTGCTCTTTAAAGCTCACTTTCAAATTACTTTAGAAAGAATAGGAAGCTTCACATTTGGAAGCTGAGACACAGAAGCAGCCTGGGAACAGACCTAAAGGGTATTTAAAACTGGAGTCTGTGCACCCGCAACATATAAATTAATGTTGTTGGCAGCAGCAAAGCAAGCTAGGTGTGCCACTGGTAAATGGAGGAGATATTCATACACAGTATTACAATTTACATTATCAAGAGAGACTACAGCTTGCCTGTGCTATTCCATAATCCTCACTGCCAGCTAGAAACTAAAGTAAGAAGGATACGTATGTAGTTTACAATGAAAGCTGCCCCCAACTCAAAGGCATTAACCTTCTATGCTTTAGTCCTAACAAGCCAGTATCTTACCTGAAACATTGATACCTCATAGTAAGTATAAGAAAATCTCATCAGCACATGCACAGATATCACTTGAAAGCTATTTAAAGGTCAGTGCAATGCACAAGGAATATCTCAATGTTTCAAGAGCAATCCATCTTTACGGGGCAACCTTAACTAGTTGTGGATGAAATATTGGATTCCTTTCATCCTATTATGACCCCTGTGTAAGGAAGGAAGAATTGATTTAGCCACATGTGTCTCCCCTTAAAACATTCGTTTGTTTTCTTGTCTGCTTCCAGAGAAGTACAGGTATGCTCATCCAGGAAGCCTGGCACAAATCCAATTTCAGCACTGTTACTTGTAAAAAAGGAAGCAGGGTTTTACTAAAATAACAACTACTTTCTCCTCAGGTAAGTATTACCAAGCATCTCCAGCATTATTAAATACCCAAAAAACAAAGCAGATGGGTCATGTCCTATGCTGATGTGCCCATTTATAACGGTAGAACATACTCACCATTCTTTGAAGTTCGTTGTCGGGTTCCTCTTTCAGTTACTAAAGAAAAGAAAGTTATTAGTCAGGACAGAGTACAACATAAGGGTTATTCATAGAGGTTGCTACAATGAAAGTGTGACCTATTAAAATAAATGCTGCGATGACTGTGCTTTATTTACAAGCATAAAAACTATTCTCCTGCCCCCCAACCCCCCCCCTTTTTTTTTTGTATTGAATGATTCCTGAGAGAATACCCAGACAAACTGTTCTTACAATTATGAACCATTCCATCTGTAGAAGAATGTCATCAAGACTGGTATTTTTATTTTTAAGCAGAAAATTTGAGTATTTCAAAGCATTTAAATATTTTACACCATCATTTCCATAAATGCAATTTCTCCTTAATAATGTCATAATCCCGATTCTTTAAAGTAAAATATATTATCATTACATTTCCATAACTGTTCTGCTCTGAAGTATGGTTTATTGCATTGGGATTTCAAGTGGAAAAAAATCTCCAATTATCAAGGGGAAAAAAAAAAAACCAAAATGCAAATTTGAATTCTCTGAATTCGTTAAGAGCAGACAAAATGTAAACAGTACATTCCCCTGTGTTTTCCAACAAGTCTAGTTACTGGAATATAAAAGACTAGAAAATTTTAGAACAGAAACTCAGATTCAGTTTTAATTATATTCCCTCCAAGCCTCAAAAGAACATACACGCAAAAATTTGTTCTCTCAGTAAGAAAATCACTAGTCCAAAAAAAAAAAAACCCAACCAAACCTTAAAATAAAATAAAAAAGATGACAGACATGCTTCCAATATTTGTTTTAGAGCATTACAAGACCTTAAAATTGTATGTTACCAGAGGATTTCTATCAAAACAAAAATAAGAATAAAAAGTAAGTATGAAATCTTAAGATATAAATCTATACAATTAAAACATAAAATATTTCTGTGTACACATTTTTCTATGGGAATGGGAGAAAAGCTATAGAAATAATTTACTGCAGTAGCCGTTTGAAATGTTGAGAAATACTTCAATAACACCTAAATATATTCCCTGTTTTCACCATAATACTCCATCTCTGAATGGGGGAAGTAGAATACAGAGACCCAGTAATAACACAATATACCATGTTTAATTTTCAATAAAACCTATTAAACTCATTAAAATCGTCACTGGCTACACTGCATTTTTGTCAATATGTAAGATGCAAAGCATACAAGCTACATCAGTTGTGTCTGACCCAGCCCATCTCACTTCAGCTGAAAAACGTTTGAAAGAGTGCAAGTTTGCAGCAGCCAAGCAACCTTCCTTATCACAGCCAAGGGCAAGACCTCATACTTAAGAGCAGAAAGGGTGCAGGGCAATACAAAGTAAGCTGCAAATGCAGTGTTTTTCACTTACAGTAGCAGAAAGCGTTTAATCTAAATTTTTGGTATCCATTACTGGGTTTTGGGGTTCCCACCACCACTTTGGGCTGTATCGAACCACCTGGCTTACCTGGAGGTACACTGTGCTTGTATTCTAGCTTGTGCTGTGGATTCTTCCTGCAAAGAAGAGAACAGTAAAAGCTTGATTTGCCACCTTGTTCCACATTTAACAAGCCCAGAAATCCTTGGTATCTTATGGATAATTTTCATTTCTTTTTAAAATAAAATTCTGTGACCAGTGCCTTATTGCAGTGTCTCAGCTTATAGAATGTAGAGTGGAAAAAAAGTCAGGTTAAATAAGAGTTCCTCTTATTTCAGCATTAAAGAAAAAAAATAGATGGCTGATCAAAACCAAGAGATAAGTTTCCAAAGTTGCATGATAAGATGCATTTGTTCAGCATAATAAGAACTGATCCAATTATTTACTCTCACTAAAAATGAAATGAGAACAAAACTGCCGGCGCATTAAGTACAATGCATGCACAGTGCACTACAGGTCTGAGACATCCAGGCATAGCTTCCACATTCTGAAACATAAGGCCACAAATTAAATAGCTTGGGAAAATTAAAGAATGTGGAAAGAACTGCTTGTCTCGAAGATCACAGGGAGAGGCCACAGAAGGATTCTTCAGAGAGATTACTCACTTCTGCGATACGCTGCTGCAATCCAGCAAGCTCAGTTCACAAGTTTGTATGTCTTCTATAAAAAAATAGCATCAAAGCAATGAAAGAAAATTTAAAGTCAGCTTTACTCTTGGATCTGCAATACACGTTCCCCTCATTCAGGCTGTGATCCAGGTCATCAACAGACCGATTGATCTTCCCCCCAGTTACCCAACACCGCTCTAACGTTTTAACTTGGTCCAACTTACATTGTGCTAATCTGTGTTGTTAGTATATTAGAGGCTTTTCTCAGGGCTGCGTGTTAAAATAGTTTCAACTCGATTTATTCTTGTGCAGAAAAGTTTAAAAAATTCTAACCTCGGAAGAAAACCAGTTCAGTTGTCATAATTTTTGCTTCTGAAAATAAGCAACAGTTAAAGCCCACTGTTTAAGAATGACGTACCATGTGACATTGCTTGAAACCCGAGATGAATTTCTGCAACTGCAGGAATTTTTGTATATTTTACAAAATACCCTTGCTGTGAAGACTGCCTTGTAAAATCCGTTGCTTATTTATGTTTTCTTCTTATTCTTCAAAGAACAGAGTAATACAGTTGGTCTTCAGGAGAAAAATCTTATTTTTATGTCAAGTAACTTGTGACAAATTCACACACTTCAAGTTGATATACAATTCTATAGCTACTGCCATCCCAAAGTACATTATGTGTGTGTTAGAAGTGACAGTTATCTGAATAAAAAATGGAAATACAGCTTCGTATTAAATACACTGTACTGGAACAAAAAAAAAAATTCCTATTTCAGTGTTTTACTATTATCGTCAGCATCAGACCATTTGATCCCAACTCCAGGCATAGCAATTAGATCATTTAATTATGCTCCCTTCAAGTAGCAGCCAACAGATAAAGACAACAAAAATAACAAGAAAACCCTTCACATTGCATCTGTTGCTTTGTTGAAAGAATGATCATTGCTTCATGGGTGCCTCCTTTCCTCTACCCACAAAGAATGAAACACAGATTAAGAAATTATCAACTAATACAGCACAGAGATTGTCTTATCTGGAAGGAGAGACACTGTTGGATAAAGTATCCATTGTACTCCTGAAAAGTACATTGGCGATTTTGTTACCAGTATAAACCCAGATTTCTCATCCTGAAATAAGAAGTTAATCTCATCGCTATTTTTCAGAAGAGAAACACTTTTTCTGTATTAGCTGAATATAACATGGCTTTTTCTTAAAAGCTACCCATATTTTGTTACATTTCATAGAGAACACACTCTTTAGGATCACCACACCTTCTGGGAGAGAGGGGAGAAAATGTTTCTGCTCAGGCACAATCTTTATTAACAGCAGCTGTCAGTTTCAATATGCCCCCAAAGAAGTGCTATTGCCTCAGAATATAACCTTTTGTCCATTGTGTCAATTACACAGCAGTCATTACACTCTGCTAAATAAAGGTGTAAAACCTAGACATTGAGAAACAAAATGGAATAAAACATTCTTTTGAAGAAAATGAACCGTGCTTAAAAGAAACTGCAGTCAGCCATAAACTGGATTTTAGTGCTGTTACCTAAATTATGCTAACAAATCAAATACTGATTAAAAAAGAGTTTTTGTACAAAAGCTCAACAAATATTTTATCAAAATTTAAACTAAAAGTTACATATCAAGAACAACATGTAACAATAAATTATTGTTTATATAAAAAAAAGAACAGTTTACTACATGTTGACAGGTGAAAAAGTGTTGATCTCTAGGTCACTGAATAAGTTCCAAAAGTCAAGTTTTCATGTTCACCAGCTGAAATCACTAACACATATTTTGCACAGACTTTGGTGCTTTAAAGGTAACAGCCTGTCCACAGTAAATTTCAGAAGGCAGTGAGACTTTAGAAAGAGCCATAACGATAGGCTACACTCAAGATTTAACATCAAAAATTACTCATCATTCTATTGTCATTTTATAACTCCAGGGGAGAACAGGCTTAACCTGTAAAACAAGAAAAGCCATTTCGTAGTGTTTCTTACCTATAACAAGCCGTTCCATATGGGCATTCAGGCCGGTTATCATTGTTATCCTGAGTTACGATCTCCGTTTCATGATAGTCATCATCATTAGGGTGACTGAAGTGCTGGAAGTGAATGGGATTCTTCCTGCAAAAGACAAATATATATCGAGAACTGACTGTTCCATTTAAACACGAGAAGTGGAGATAAGAAAGGTGTTACTGAATCAGTGACAACTCGTTTTTCTGTGGTTACGTAAGAGGAGCTTTTAATGTTTAACTTTATGCAGAATGTAAGACCTACTTTCAGGATAACAGAAGAAAAGCTTTGTCTCTGCACAGCCTGCAAAAGAGGTTAAACCAGGAATTTTCCTGTTTGCCATCAGCTTTAAGTTTCTGACCTCCAACACGTACACAATCTACTGATGTAGTCATATAGCATGAATCTTACTCCGTGGACGACTTGCTCAGTTACGACTCCCTCTGGAGCTATCGAAATGCGATAGAAACTTCTACTTGAAGTCTTAGCTCAAGTTGGAAGGGCCAACGCACAGCAGCCAAACAACTGCAGTACTAAAGACTCCCCACACCCTTGGGTTATCGCATACTAGCTTCAGGTGATCTGTCTCAACTATTATTTATGTTCTGTATGCAAGTTAGCACACACTTGAATACTTCAAATGCCAGCATATTATTCCAGATGGAGCAGTCTATTGGACATTACATTGATTATGCTGTCAAGTTTGGTTGGCTACCATGACATTTTATTTGAAATATCAAATTACAATAATGATGTAACAGCTTTGCAGGCAGTCGAGTCCAATGTTAGTGATGAGAGCACATTACTGGCATCCATGACTTTTTGCTCGACAACACTTACGCAGTTGAATCCAAGGTGAGCAAGTAGTGAATACAAATATATGCATCATTGAAAGAACATTTCTACTGCTTCTAGGCAATATGTTTGCATACACATCATACAAGACAAGGCAGCTATAAACAACACTACTTAGAGGAGAGTTTGCTTTATAAAACTTTTGTAAGTGATGTTAAAAAGAACACAGAAAAACAGGTTACAACTTCAGGAGAACTTCATGGGACAGATCAAAACATACTACAAAAATTATGTCAAAGCGAACATACAGGTACCAAAAGCAAATCTACTTTTTCCCTACGATTTCTTTTAGAGGACTTTTTTCCAAGCATAATATTTAAAAGTATGGAATGTGAGATATTTTAATATATTATTTTCCAAAAGACAGCCACAAAATACTTCAGTGATTTACCACGCGAATTCCCAGAGGACATAATCTTCAATGTGTTTTGCAAATTATAAAAGTGAACTGCCTGCCTCAAGCAAGAGGAATGACAACTTTAAACTACAGGGTAATTACTGCTTTAATTTACACTTGTTACAGCTGCGTTTAGAAACACAAAGCCAGAAACACATATGTAGCCAGCTACATCCACAACAGCTTCCTCATTGATCACAGGCATTTTTTCCTTTAAATTCACAACTACCTCCTATGAACTTTACAGGGAACAGCCAATGTTAATTTCAGCATTTCAACTACTACCATAACAAAAAAAAAAAACCAACCCGAACCTTCTGTTACAGCTTTTGAAAAATGATGACTTAAGCACTGCGAGCTCTGCTAGCCATTCAGGCCTCCTTTTAGGCATTCAAAAACAATTAGATATTTAGTATTAAATACTTTAAATCTCCATTTGACTGGTATCTTTCACTCAGGAGGCTCAACAAGTAAGCTACAGATAAACTCTTCAATGAGCTACTTATCAAAGACCCAGTATCCCTTGGATGTATTTACATAGGTGACAGACTTCTTGTCCTGGTCTCTTCTGTTAATTTCTGCAAACTGTAGGGTAAGTAAATACTGTTTCACTAGAAATCATTGCAAGGTTGCATTTACCAGTCATTTACTCTACCACAAGTTCTCAGGAAACATCACTTCTTACACCAAATTCAGGCTGGCTGCCTACTTCTTCTCCCATTTAAAAATAAATGGGACGAAACCAAGTCATTTTAGAGGCTACTTGCTTTGTTTCCTAAATGCATAGAGCTAGCTTATTAGCAATATTAGCAAGAATTTTGAGTCACCTGAGACACAATTCATCTTCTCAAAGGGACACAGAAGCAACTAATGTTCTGAGAAATCATTTTTGTATTTATTCCTACAGTAAGATACACGTAGCATCATAGTCAGCAAGGAAAGAAGGCCTAATTTAGCCAACCTATTGTATTTTAGGAGATATCCATTTCCTTTCAAAAATTTACTTTGAAACCTACTTGGACAACACCAAGCAGCCCTTACTGGAGGAGAGGAGAAAGAAAAAAAAAAAAAAAAAAGTAGTATGGGAGGAAGAGAAACAAAAGGGTCTTGACATACACTCCCTATCACAAGGCTTTGGGATTCTTTGGGCCAGTGGATGATGCTCCTCAAATTATATATTACCTGTGAAGCATCTTAAACATGTCCTGCTTCAGATGCTCAGGACTAGTAGAAATATCATATTTTATCTTACCTTTATCTGGATAATTTGTACTTATTCCACTTCTATGCATTGTGCAATGATATCCAGCAAAATAAATAGAAGCAGAGAAGCGCATAGCTTACATTAAGCAAACATTTTCCCTTCTTGCAAAAATCTAAAGCTTCTTCCTTTAAGAGTTTGTTTCAAGGGTTTTTTTTTGGGGGGGGAAGTGGTTTTTTTGGGGTTTTTTTAGACACAAGAGATTTGAGTTGTAAGAGCACAACATCTATCACACCATGAGTTGCACTCCAAAGTTAATTAGTTTCACGACAAAACCTCACTGCACAGGAATATGCTATTCATTTGAACAAAACAAAATCATTAAGCTTTACTCACACAAAAATTAACCAATTAAAAGCCTATTTTAAGAATAAAGTTTTATGGGAGATTTGCCTTCTCATAAACATACTCACACAGTTACTGCAATCTTCCTTTCACAGCAGCTCTGAAATTGTATACTGACGCTTCATGATGCAGAAAATTGTGCAAATAAAAATTATGCAAATAAAACTCAAAGTTCTTCAGAATCAATACAGCCATCTCAAACAGAAGTTGAGTATTGCTCAGTGAAATATTTAAGACAGTTTTTTGTCGGTGCAGCAACCAAAAGCAACTTAAAAGCTTCTTCTAAAGCAAGTTTAACTGATTAGGTCAGAATCCCTGGCTCTTCATAATCACATGCAGACGACCCCGCCATCTCAAGGCCTTATTTTCTCAGCTACTAAAGAAGCTGGTAGTGAAAATGTAATGAATTACCAGCACTAGTTATAAAGCCATAGAATTCAAGCCTGAAGTTATGCCACAACTGTACGCAAGATGTTTGTAAATTCTAAATTGTAAGTCTTATTAGAAGACAGGACTCAAAAAAAGATAGATGCAGGTCTTCAGCTGCCAGATTTACAAGCTTAAGGTGAAAGGAAAAACACTTATTTTCATAAACAAACAAACAAAGAGCAAAGTATTTAGAAGAATGCACACACAAATCCAAAGCTTGGTTGAGCGTGCCCTGCTTTGACAGCTATGGAAAAGATTCACACACACTCAGTCAGCAGAGTACCGTATCACAGGCTAGCAAAAGGACAGACTTGTGGACAAAAATTGTAGGTTACAGTTTTAAAGATGAGAGTTCAGGTCTACCACACCCCTTCTATGCAGCCCTTGAAAAGGGTGTTTGGGTTCGGATTTATTTTTATTTTTAATTCCCTATTCTTCTAAGTATGGAAAAACAAGCAGCAGACAAGAAAACGAACACAAGATAGTATTCAAAGAGTAAGTTCCTTGACAACAAATACAGTCAGGTATAACATACACAGAGCACTTTGCCTCCTGGTGGTAACAGCAGTTTCTTTCAATTTGGGCTTCAGGCTACCTCAGAAAGAGAATCTGACACCGAAAGATGATAACAAGAAGAATCCCTGGAGCAAGAGGTGTGCATCAAGCTTGATTCTTTCAAAAGCAGTGTTTTCAAATTCATAAATGAAGAAACCGAACTACAGGTTACAAAGTTACTTCCTAAATGTTTAAAATATGTGTTAGAGAAATCTAATAAAATTAATAGAACTAACATTTAATCTTTTCAATTTGTGCTATTTTACTAGGCACCTACCAAAGGTGCCAAAGTCATATCCAGAAGACAAGTATCCTTTAACAGGAGTTTAAAAAATAAAGACTAGAACTCTGAAGAGCATTTAGTTATTGGATAAATGACATTTTATGAACACGAAACCTGCCCTAGAAAAAGCTTTAAGGAAACACTACAGTTACCAAAGCAGTACTCATTTAAGAAGTTGACTCCTACAGCACATCTTGTTAGAAGACAGCTTTCATAAGGTTAAAGTAACGGAAGGAGAGGGAAACCAACTACCCAAGCACTCAAAGCAGCCCCTCTTCCTTAGCAACTCTAAAAACTAGTTTTTGCTCAAGGGAAAACACGACACAATGAAAAACTGAATACGCTATGAATGCGTTTCTTCAAAGCACCCATTCATGTCACGCTTATGTACATGTTCTGTTAAAAATATGGGTAACTGCAATGGGTAACTGCTTTAACATAGTAATCCCATCGATGCAGAAAGACTACTTGGTGGTCTTGTATCAAAAGCAAATACTAAGACAGACTACAAAGCATATTTCTTTTGCTGCAAACAAGCAGGTTTAGTCTCATGACATTTCCTGAAGATCAAAGCTGATATTTTTGATGCTTCATCTTTACAAATTTCTCCAACAAAGTAAGACTTTGTTATGTGTTATTTCAGAGCATTCTTTTTTCTTCTAAAGCAATACATTCCAAAAGTATTGTTGCCAAATGTTTTAGAATAAGGACCCAAGAAGAAATGTGTACATGCAGACTCCTATTCCATATTATCTGTAACTAAAATTTACCTTCCTAAACATTAGGAATCCTTCAGCATATCAGAGCATTAAATCAGCTTAACTCCCATACAGGGGAAAACTTGTCTGAGCAAAATTAAAAGTAGCTGGAGCAAACCAGAGGCTGCATTTGTACTACTGAATCAGCTTAACTGCCTAATAAAATACGTTTTCATTGTATTCATTAAGTGCAAAAATTGAGATATGTGAAAGAAAGCTACACGAAAACTAGAAGTCTGATATGTTCATTAACACAACAGCTTTACGCTTTTGATTTACAGAGTTATCTGCAGCATTAGGCACACCAAGCATATACAAGAACCCATTTACTTGTACTTGCTTGTTTTCTAAACAACCTCACTGTTTTTCCTATTGCTCAAGCCCCTTTGCGGGGTGGGGGGAGAATAATAATTATAAAAAAATAAGATCACAGGACCTGCTGTTTCGTGGCTTAGCCTTATCTTTTGTGCTTACAATGTGCATGGATTTACCTAGAGCTCAAAACCTTTTCCTAAATGCAGTTCTCAGGTCGTTGGTCATTTGCTAGCCTTAAGACCACCTCTAGATTTGTATCTTCCCCTCAATATATCAACACATGGCACTCCAGATCTTTTCTGGGCAGAAAGAACTAGCAGGAGACCAGGCATTCAGCACTGATGTTTTGGAACTTCACTGGAACATTTGTATCCCGTGGAAGATTTGTACGACCGATCTTTCACTGTGAATTGAGAGGATATGAGTGGGGAAAAAAAAAAAAAATGCTCTTCACTTGTATTACCAAAGATGCTGACCAGATAAGGGTTAACATGGAGTTTGTAAGTATGCCTTGTTCTGTTTTTAGGGAGGAAGTGGAAGCTAATGGAAAAAAGCAGACTGGCCAAATTATAATAAAAGTAATTCTTGATTATTTAAGGAATGACAGGTAATAAGTATTTTAAATATTCGGATCACAAAACATGCAATTACTTCAATAAATACAATCACCTTTCACAAAACTTTCATCTGCTAATAAAACAAGCCTACAGGGTCTATGTGGGGCATTTCAATCATGTACATCTTTTCTTCCTCCTGGTACACACAGGGTTTATTTATTTTCTTCTTAAAACGGACCTTTGTTTCTTATTTCCTACAACACTTCATCTTTTAATTTGTTGAAGTACTTCATCCTTTGTTTGGGTTATATGAACAGTTAGCAAGACATCCTGGCTCCTCTTTTTATACTTTAAAAATTGTTCTTAAGCCATTTGTTTCTCATCAGTCCCCTGCTTACCAAAAGATTTTTTTCAAATCAAAGCTTGTAAAGACTTTACTGTTTTCTCTTCCATTGCTAATACATTACTTCTTAATAATAAGCTATCTTAAGCTAGTTTTAATTTTGCTTTACCTGTAACAGCCTGTTCCATACATGCAAGGTGTCCTCTTATGCTTGATCTGTTTGGAGCTTTCTGAAGCATCTGCACTTCTGGTTGAATCAGAAATCTCAGTCTTGTAATCCAGATTTGCATCGGGCTCAAGAGTCCCTTCCTGGGCACCAAAATATTGGGAAGTCCTGCCCCAGTGAGCTTGTTGGCTTGTAGAACCAGTAATCTGCTCTTTGTTTTCTGTATCCTCAATTCTATTTTCTTTACTGGAGATCTGACCTACTCTTTCAGACCATTTACTATGCAGCTGCCTATCATTTTTTTCCAGAGAACTTCCAGGGTTTTTTGTTCCAGTCTTGCCATTTCCTTCCATGTTTCTCATGGTACTCTCAAGAGGAAATCCAGATGTATTCTGTGGAACAAGGTTACATTTTGAAGGACCTGAAAATTTACACTCTTCAGAATTACAAGCTTTAAGGTCAAACTCTGCCTCATCTCATCATTCCTGTTTTTAAAATCAGAGAATCATAGAACGGCCCAGGTTGGAAAGGACCTCGAAAGATCATCTGGTCGAGCCTTTAAAAGTCTTCTACTCCACTTTCCAAAGCCAAGTTAGCTGCTAAATAGAGCTGCTGAATGAAAGGCTCAAGTTAAGAACACACACACACACAATTTAAAGAAAAACTTAGCCTAGAGCTCCTGTCGTCAGCTTCAGTTCCCTCACAACACAGTCAGGCTCCTCTCTCACCACCTTTGTCTGTGAATAGTCCAAGGACTTTAGTTTAAATTAACTTCTGATTAAAAAGTACTGCTCCTGAAAAATTAATGGGGGTTATACATGTGAAGATATAGTAGACTCTAGAAGAATGTACACTCCTATAAAAGAATCAATTTTAATCCCTTAAGTACCAGGACACATGGAATATATATATATTTATCTATATATGGGAGAGATATGGGAATTCATGATATACACCTTGAGCTTAATCCCACCCCAATACGTCTTAAATGCTTCAGCTAGTGACTCTAAATCATAAAACAGTTTGTCAGTAGATACCATCAGGCAAAGATTTTAGTTTTGACAAATACTGCATTTTAAATTTTGGAACACCTGTACATTTAAAATAAGAGATGTGTGCTTTAGAAAAAGAATACGAGATGCATAACCAAGACAGGAACATTGTCCCGACAACTGGGACATTACCTGGAAGCACACCTATATTGCAGGCTGAACTACTTTGATACGTTACAGAACTATTTAAAGGTCTCTGATCTCTACAGTTTATTATCTAAGTTGCCCCTCCAGTAAATTTATACTTAGTTTACATGGATGTGTTTGGCAGAGCTTGAAAATCAGCTGGTAATTTCCTTCTTGATTTTGTTCCTTTCAATGCAAGCCTCATAAAATGTTAACCAAAACCAGAGACAATTACATTTGAGCTGCAATGTGATTAAGAAAGGGCAAAGTCAGCATTAATATCAAATGATCCTGACAGCAGCATATTTAGTAAGCCAAATCAGAGACAAAGATGACTGTTTTATCAAGACTCCCAAAATAAGGCTCAGCAAACAACTAAAACTTAGGAAATAAGCCTTCATTTGCAAAAGGAGGACTACATTACTCTAATTTCCCACTCCTACTTGTGACTTCTCTACTACATACTTCAACCCATTGCCTATATTGTACATAATGAGACTAAAACACTTTCACATTTGTGATGATGACTCGTTAAAAAACAGGTTGCAATCAAGGAAAACCAAAGACAACAGCACTACTGGCACTGGTTTTAACACATGGATGACCTTACTGCCATCTGGCAGCTGCTGGCACTTAGAAGAATTAAGATTCTTTTTACTTCCTACCCTACAGCAGATTTTGTCAATCATCTTAAATATGACAGCAGAAGAGTGATTTTGGTTTTGATATTAAAATTCCAATCTTTTAGAGCTCTCTATGATTATTACTTTTGCTTGCACTAACCTGTTATTTTTTTCTGCAAAGTTCTGGGGGCAATTTCTTACACTGTGCTCGAGATAAAGATGATTTGTGAAATTATTAGGAGAAAATAAGTAAGTCGTCATATTTACAAACTGCAAAATGAGATAACTCATTATGTAGTTACTCCCCTTATAACTTGACAGAGAGAAAATAGCACTGTAGCTGGTATTAAAGTACCTAGCCAACAACAAAGCTCACGAGTCAGAACGCTTTTCGAGATTAAAAGATACCACTATGTGATATCAAAACTACCCTGAAGGGTATGTTCTCCACGAGTAGATCATTTCAACTAACCTTAAGATTTAATTAAAAAACAAACCCAACACCCAGCTGTTTTCAGTGTCAAAACCGATGAAGCATACCAAATAATACTATTTTAAGTATTTTATCAGATCCTAGAATAGACCCAGGCAATTCTAATGCTAGAGATTAGAAACACCTCCCCAGGTTGTTCACTTAAAGGAAAAGTCAGTGAAAGCCTCACTTTGCTCTCACCAGAATATGTTTTGTTTGTCTTTGATAATGATCCTTCTCTTTTCATCATTAGCAGGGTGCTATCAGTAAGCATTTAACTGCCTATAAACGCAGCTGTACTTTAAAGACACACAGACACATTGACCAGCTGGACTGAAGTGTCTGTTCACTCATTGCCACAGATCGTTTTGGATTTCAGATTACTTTTTTCCTTCCCTTCTTTTGCCTCAGATTTTGAGAGAGCGGCATAAGCACGCTCCCTGCTATATTTCTTCGAAACACAGCAGTTGCCAAGCCACATGCCATAATTTTCTGACCATAAAACTTCACCAACTAGAATGGCACTAGTTTGGGCAAAGCCCAGTGTTGCATTTCATCAGTGTCATACCATCACCTATCCCTAAAAGGTTCTCAGAAGAAGAAACCACACACTAAGCCACTCCTAGGACTCCTAGGACCAGTACTTTGGCCCATGTCTTCCAGCCTCTTGCCGTAAAGTCTCGTATTTCTGTGGCACATTCAGGGCCTAAATCCCAGATCCCGAGAAGGAAGTGCAGAAAACCAAGTCTCTGAAGACTTCCAGGGTCCTTGCTATAGAACTGTCCGATGGACTGGCATTTCAAAACAACTGTTAAACAACAAATCACAAGCAGAACACATAGTTACGTTGTAGACCTAACCTTCAACATGACATTGCCAACCACATTCTCATCTTTTGAAATACCATGGTTCTGCCCTGAGCTAAAAAATTACCTGAGATGAAGGGACAGGGATGAAAAGACAGCTCCTTTTCCCTTGATCTTGCTCTTCACCTTCAAAATCCTCTATAGTTTCTTCAGAAGCTAATCTTCTTTTCTGCTGCATATTTACTTCTGATTTTAGTGACTCCGTATTACTTTCTCCCCTTCCTTGGCCTTTTTTCATTCTACTACCTTAAAAGAAAAATAAAAAGGGTACTTTTGGAATGCAACTTTTTACAGTGAAATCCTGATCGCATTAGAAATCTAAAGCTACATCAAAGCAGAACGCTGGGCAAAAAGCACAAGAAACAGCAGCACTTGTGCATGCGCCATTTCAACAACACATTTTTCGCTTCCCACTTATAGGAGTAAAAAGCATGGTTTAGAATGAAACAGATGTTTGAGGGGGAAATTTGAAGGAAAACAATAAATATGTGGCAAAGGATATTCTGGACTGACTGACATATTCAGTATGACTGACAATTTCATTTACACAATAGGAGCTGGTCAAGTAAACCAAGGACGGCTTTTACCACAGACCTTTCAAGTAAATATCATTTCAGACTACCAGTTTATACACGCAAATATCAATTAATTAGGACACGGCACAATCAGGGTATGCCCACTTGCCTAGTCACCAACATCATGGTTGATTATTTCATCAGCCGGTAACCGATAGAAAGACAGCAAATGTGCCTCTCTTTGGAAAGCTTCACATCCCAGAAAACGGTTAAGTTCTCTGTAGTGAGGTAGTATTTTCTGGATATACAGCTGGGAGACAGCTAGGGCCATTGTGCCGGTTTTGTTACAGCTCCATCTGCTGCAAAACGCATTCAGAAGGAAGATGCTTGACGCCATTTTGCAAGACTTCAAAAACTCTCCCCCTTCAAAAAATACAGACGTGCCAGAGACATCTGTAGGAAGCAAGGAATTTTTCCAAATGTTAATGTCTGACCTCAAAACAACAAATCGGTGTTCCCTTTCCAGTAGGAAGGCATACAGAAGAGAAACAAAAGGGCAGCCTTTTCATTTTACTCTCTACCTTTCCGTCCAATACCACCCTAAAAAGATGCAAACTGTTTCACAATTTTAAGGAAGTATGAGATTTACTACAGGAGATAGGAAGCAATTAGTCAGACACTACATGAAATGCTTCTGCAGGCCTGCTCAGACATCGAGAACCAAATTTCTCCATTACACCACCTCAGCAGAAATAGCAGGTGGAAACAGAGGCATTAAAGAATAGCTGTTGGGCACAGAGGAGCGGACACGCACACAGCAGCCACAGTTCACACACTTAGACTGACTAACGAAGGAAACTCAGCAGTTAGCACCTAAACCACCTCACACCTCACCACAGAATGGCAAGCAGGGTGAGGTGCGCTGTCTTCAGCACAGAGAAAGATAAGAAACGCTGGGGGAGTGTTGTTAATGTACGTAGTCATTTTCCTTCTGTTCTCTC
The DNA here is from genome assembly GCA_020745775.1 of Theristicus caerulescens. Classification (NCBI taxonomy): domain Eukaryota; kingdom Metazoa; phylum Chordata; class Aves; order Pelecaniformes; family Threskiornithidae; genus Theristicus; species Theristicus caerulescens. The sequence continues at coordinate 118,712,494 of CM036561.1, read as the reverse complement.
ACTTCTTTAGTCATCCAGTTCCATCGATAAAAGTCATCAAAGCAGTAAATGCTTTGCGTTAAGTTTGTCAGAGAATGTCTAATGGCAGGTTTAGAACTCCTTACAAGCTCCCAGGACCAAAGCCAGACACGCTAGAAGGTTTTCTTGGGATTGTGCCAATGCGGCACCCTTGTGTCACCCATTGATAGAGAGTAAACACACTACTCTGCTGCTGTTACCGCTGATACGCAGTGGTAGAAGTTTATCGTACATTCAGGCATTTCCTTTTGCGGGAAGGACAAGAGGGAATGCAGTACTATTTTAGCCTAATACTAGTAAGAAACTACTATAATGTGATGACCTGCTCCTCCTAGGAAGAAACTTTGGACTAAATGATCAAGTTTGATTCAGTCACAGTTAAAAACAAACTAACACACACCACCACCAAAAAAACCCGACCTTTAAAACCTGTGAAATTAGAAGAATCTAAATTTAGAAGGGCAATCAGTGACTTAAATGTGGAGAAGGCTTGGAATTGAAGGCACAGAAACTACCTAGAATTTATATACTAAACAAAACAGGTGAGTTTATAGGAAAGGGCTCCAGAACATCAGATGTTCAGCTGTCCAAGGAGAGTATATTACCTGGCATTAAAAAAAAAGAACAGAAAGAAAATCAACTGATCAGAAAGAGCTCTGTCATGCCCATAGGACTGATGACAAAGGAGACAACAGAAGTCAGTCTCTGTCAGCTGCCAGGCACAGAACACAGAAAGAGAAGTGACAAATTAATACTTTCTACTACCAAAATTATAAATTAAGAAAATGAGATCAAAGCACATAAACGTATATTGGTATGTGAACATACTACACTTCAAACCTACCTCCTTTCATTATAGGTTCAGAAATCCTCTGAACCAGGAGGTCTCTTTCCAGCATCCAAGATGGAAGCACTCTCTTTCTTTGAATAGATTTTGACTGTTCACTTTCATTATCATCGGAAGGAAAAACCTGAAACAATATTTACTATTTAGTACCTTTCTCCAGTTACAGAAGAGGCAGAAAAACTAGAACACAAGTTTGTACAGTTATGCCCTTCAAACGCAGCCTGGATAACTACCTACTTTTTGGATGGTGCCCATTGATTTTTTTTTTTTTTAACAGTTCCTACTCACTCAGAAAAACAACATCTATAGAAACCTTCATATAGTAAAAAAAACCTCTTTACACCTTTGAAATAAATATCTAAAAGGCTACAGAATAAAAGTTTCATAGAATAGCTATATCAGCATGTTGCTATAGAGTTTCAACACAGAAATAAAAGAAAGAAGAGGTTTAACAAACAAATGCCTATTTGTCAAAAAAACAGAAAAGTCTTGCTAGCATTCTCTCAATTCCTTTCTCCAGAAAGGAACCACACTCTAAACAAATTAAATACACCAAAGTCATGTTCAGTACATACTTATGTACTAAAAGTAATACTATCAGTTTGAATCTGTACTTACTAAAAGGTAAGCATCCACCCCAGGAATCCCAGCTACAGTAAATACTTATATTTCATTTGTTGTATGTAGTTATCTACTGTACAATGATGTTGACCAATGCGTCCCTTTTAGCACTATATTGCTGGATACACAACAGAAGACCTAAGAAAAAATCCCACTGGGTCCATACTATTTATCAGACTATCTGTAAGCCATTTTGACTCAGCAACATTTAAAAAAAGCAAAAAGATTCTTGCTTTGAAAACTTTATTTTGCTGGACAAGATGCTAGCTGCCAGGGAGAACTATGAGGGTTATTTATCTGTGCGTTTGTATGGATCTTGACAATGCAACTCATCACAGCTGAACGATTCAAATGAAATTGGCTGCTAGTAAAATATAAACAGATATTATAGCCAATACAGGGTATCTACAGTCCAGCTGCACACTCTCCAGATATAAATTTCAGAGGCTTTTAGGCTGGTTGGGAGAACAGTCATTCATTCCCCTAGGCCTCCACAGGTACTTACAGCACAGTTACCGATACAGACCAGAGACCAGAACTGGACTTTGTTCTGTAGTACTGAACTCAGCTACCCTATTGTTAGTTCAAAATATTCCCGTAGCAATAGCAATTTTTGTATATTCCAGAGCACCAATTACTGCAGCATAATTATCATAAATACACAACAGAAATATATTTATATACTTGTATAGCATACAATCCCAATCAATAAAACAACAGGTATTTTGAGCATACAACTTTGCCAGAGTTTATTTCTCAGGGGGGGAAAAAAAAAAAAAAAGAGAAAAAAAAGGGGTTAGAAAACACCTTTACTTCATTTTCAACACATGATTACAAATATTAAATTTAATTTAAAAATTAAGCACCCACCAAATGAGTGGAAGTGGCATCATTTTTTCTCATTTTCACAGTTCCCTGTATCTCAGAGTTGGAAAATGCCGGTTCTATTAACGATGGACTACAAGACATCTCAACAGGATGAACAGTTGGTCCTTCTTCTGCATCAGTCTCCTGACTTTTTTTTCTGAGAAAGCAAATTAATTTTTACCTAGTCAAACTCACCATGAATATAAACATGTACTTTTCACTTAAACACAGAAGTTGGTCTGAATGTTTGCCATTAATATACTTCTAAATTGAATGTAATATCCTCTTACATCAACTTACAGAGGAAATAAACATGCCTTCCTTTCCACCTTCCACTGAAAGTATTTTGAACCAAAGATTTTCCGATTGCTGCTGACCCCTACTGTACTGGTTTGGTTTTTAAGTACATAAGTTATACTAGTCACTGCCGTGACAAAACTTTCAGAAAGCTGAAATTACAGCTTAAAATTTGCTTTACCATAAATCTGCGCAACTTCTCAAAGTTCGATTCTATACTAGAAGTCAGGTAACAATGTTAAGATACGGTTTTCAGGATCAGATGCCCAATGAATCGGGCACTTCTTGTTAAGTCCTCACCAAAGGCTACAAGTCTGCAGCTCTGAAGTGACACCACGTACTCCAGTGCTTGAAGCTGGTTTTAAAAGCCTCAGCTCAGAGCCGCCACGCCTGAAGTGCTTTTCCGTCGTGAAAGTGCACTGAAATGGCACCTGTTTTTCCTTCGACGCTTTGCCATCCCACTAGTCGATTCGCTAGCACAAAGAATTAGGGGGAAAAAGGGCGATTGCTGCTGTACTCGCTGCACAGTGACTCGGGAGTCGCTGCTGTCCCTTCCACAGGAGGGATCACACAGGAGGCGCACGCTGACCAGCTCAACTTTTTATTCCTTCGTGAAGAGAAACACAAGAGGCCGAGCTCTGCCCGCCCCCCCCCCCCAAACAGGCCCCTCCAGGCGCCTCTCCGGAGGTTTCGGTTCTGCACGGGCTCCCCCCGCCCTTTCCACCCGCGATGGAGCCGGGGCTCCACTCTGCACCCCTCTAAACACAGCGGGCCCAGACGCAAAGCCCTGAGCTCGGCGGGGGGGTGCCTGCAGCACAGGGGTGGCGGGGAGCGGCCCGCGGCAGCGCTGGGAGCTCACCCTTCCCCTCACGGGAGGCCGCGGGGGGACGAGGCCGCAGCCGGGCCCCTCGCAGCGGGCGGCCGGGGCAGCACCCAAGGGGAGGTGCCGTTAACTCGGCGCCGGCGGCTCTGCTTCTTCGGGACGGCACCGGCCTGGCCTTACCTCGGGGGCCGCCGCCGCCGCCGGGACGGGGCGAAGGCCGGCAGGAGCCGCCGCCGCGGCTCGCCCGAGGGCCGCTGGCGCGCGGACGCCGCGTGATGACGTAGGACCCTACGCCACTCGCCTCCAGAGCGGCGGGGCCGCGCCGCCTCAGCGGGCTCGAAAAGCGAAAGATTCGCCTTAAAAAAACCACCGACCCCGCCGCGGCGAGACGCAGCGGGCTGAAGGCAGGGACATGCCGGCAGGCGGAGAACCGGCCCCGGCTGGTACCGGTCGCCCGCGGCGGTGACGGGGGGGGCGCCCTCCCCGCCCCGAGGCCGCGGGGATGGAGGGGGAGCGCTCGGCCGCCGGGGGACCCGCGCTCCTCCCTGCCGGCCGGGAGGGGAGGGGGGCCGGAGGAGGAGGCCCGGCCGACTTCGTGGCTCTCCTCCCTCCGGAGGTCAGCTCTCGGATTTTCAGCGACCTGGACGTTGAGAGCTTGTGTCACGCGGCCGTGACGTGCAAGGGCTGGCACCGCGTCATCGAGAGCAACGACGGCTTGTGGAGGCACCACTGCTTGAGCGTGAGGGCTGTCTGCCAGCGGGAGATCGACTGCGATCGAGGAAATGGATATTCCTGGAAGGTAAATTTAACATCAGTGGCGTAACATCAGCAGCGTCGAGGCGCCTGGGATTGGTAACAGAAATATGTAAAGCAATTACATCAGCACATCTCCTCTGGCCCAGGCTAATGGGAGAACCGCTGTGATCACAGCGTGGCTCAGCAGTGCGCCCCAACACCTGGACATCTGGTTAAATACACAGAGAGATGAAAGCAAGGCTGTCCCGTTTCCTACCCAGGACCACATCTGGCCAGCCCGGCTCACCCCGTTTACCCCTCGCACTGCCCCACATGGCCTCAGCACTGGTGTTCATCATAGTGAAGTCTGCACAGCCCTAACATGAAAGAAAGCCCACATCCCAGTAGGCAGAACCAGGGGGGAGAAGACAACGTACCCCCGCTAGGCAGTGTGCGCTTGCTGGTTGTATTTCGTGGGAATAGTTCTGCTGGTGAGGAATGACTTCCCAGAAGTTCATCCTTGGGTTGCTCTGCCTCAATATGCCTTGAGCGACACGCATCCAGGAAAAAAAAATTGGGGTAGAGAAAACAAGCAGGAGCTCGGAGAAGCTGTTTTGAAACTCTCCCCACACGCGCTCCCAGTTACAGCGGCTCTGAGGAGTTAGGAGCTGAATGTGCTGGAAGATCTATCACTGCCAAGTCCAGCCTACAAGCTGAGGTAGATCAGGAAAGGAGTAGTGTCACAGCTACTACTCTGGACCAGCTAGAGGGTGATCCCCACCTCATTTTAGCTGGCGTGTTTGAGAGCAGGGGGGTGGTGGAGGGGTGAAAAGAGAGAAGCAGCAGCAGCAAAAAAAAACAAACGCCAAACAGGACTCCCATGTTTCGGTAGAGTTGTTTCAGTATGAGGCAAAGCCATGAGCAGGTCATGGTTGCCGTTCGAGTGTACAGCTCTTAGTACTCTTGTACAGGAATTCCCAGAGCTCCCTGCACCGATTCTCTATTTTATCTGGAGGGGATTTGAAGTAGAAGCAATAAACACACCAAGTCAGCATTTTCTTGCACTAAAAGGTTGGCTGAAGAGAAGAACCCAGCCAGCCTGCATTAAGAGCCCAAACAAGAGTTAAAGGTCACAAATAACCCAAATAGGAGGAGAAAGCGAAAGGCACCTCTTTTAAGGAGTAAGGAGGAAGATTAATTCCTGGTTTAGGGCTTTCATCTTCAGCCTCAAAGAATTGAGGCAAGAAGCAATCCTCCACCCAGCTTAGAACAGAAAAGTTGGAAGTAGGCCAAGGCCTGCTTCTTGGCAGCAGTGCACCTTCCTGGGCTTAGTGTCTAGATATCCAAAGACACATTCCAAATCCTTTTTCTAGCATTACTATTCCAGTGCAAAACTTACTTGTATTGAATGCAACTTAATCAGTTCACTTCCAAGAGCTGAGCTGTTTGTTTTTCCATCAGATCACATTACTGAGAAACTACTGGAAAAGCAAAGTGAAGCAAGAATGGCTGAGTGGGAAATACAGCAACATTCCTTCACAAAACAGCTTGCCAGAGAAAAGCATGTATCCGATGGACGTCGACACATGGGGAGAAATCCTGGAAGCAGAACTTGAGAGATGAGAAACTAGCACTGGTTCTTGCAACTCAAGAACCTTCTATCAACAACTCACAGACTGCCAAACCGTAAATATTTTTCTGTTCAAAATCAGATGTGTTTGCAAACATATGATGAAAGCTTCTCAAAAAAAAAAAAATAGTTGTCTATTTTTTTTATTTGCACTTTATCCAATTAATTTTCTGTAAAATTCTAAATAAGACTAAATATTCAGGTGTAATTTTATATTTGTAAATTTAACGTTCTGCTGTATTGTCAAAAAGATGTTGATTGTACTTTCAATTTGCACTTTTTATTTTGGAAGAGATGACTTTTAAAAAAAAAAGTGTGTGTGACTTGAAGTGTATCATAGCAGCAGCACAACACGAGAGCCCACAAAGGAAGGCTGCGGAAGGGCCAAATCCAGACATTGGGAAGAAAAGAAGAGGCCAAGGCAGGCACCTCGGGATCAGCTGAACATCCCCAGCGCCCATCTCAAGGGACAGAGCCCTCACAAGGATCTTCTCTGAACCTGCACCCCACCAGAGGTGTTGGTGCTCGGCAGCGCTGCATTTCCACTGCCCGGCTGTGGGATTTCTGGATTAGGACTCACAGATGCAGGCAAGAGGCAGGACTGAAGCAGCCACGTAACTAACAGTCTCTCTGCCACTAGCTGTGCATTTTAGTCATTTGCGTGATGAAGAGTAGAGCGAAATTTACTACTTTAAACAAAATAATTCAGATTACCATACAAGATAACGGAACTTCATATATTTTTGTAGTCAGGCTAAAACACATTCAGAAATTCATTTTTTTCCTATATGATCATCTCCCATCACACAGACCCTGCTGTACCAGCGCCAGTTTTTGGCACTGACTTTAAAAACTGCTGCTAGTAAAAGAGGAGATGCCTGTCACATTACTCAACATAAAAGTGACCACAAAATCAATTTATTACAATTCTGTTTGAATATGACCTTTCCCTACCTACTTTGCACTAAAGAGTAAAGTAAGTGGGAAAACCCTGGGAAGGTCCCTATTGCTTGAGGTATTCCTACAAAATTCAGTCACCAATCGGGGACCAATTTTCTATAGGAAGACTTCTACCATGCTTATGAAACTTAGTTAATATGAAGTGATTTCAAATAAACTACTGCGGACTTTGGCAGAAAACCTCCTGGCAACAGAAGGGCAGAAGTGTCCTGTCATAAACATGAGGTTCAATGGCGCTAGATCAGGCTCCTGTTAGATACAGGAGTTTACTTAAATGAGGTCCAGCCCTTACCTTTAACGAGGGGGCCCAATAACACTAGGTGGAGCAGTAGAGCAGTTTTGCTCTGAAAATACAGGCCACAGTCCTCTGGGCTAAGATCCAGTAGCGGTTTTTGGTCGATGGTGCTGGTGGTTAAACAAACCATTAGTTTAAACTTCCTTCCAACTTATGCATTTTTATTTTCTCACAATTATTTAAGCATTGCAGAATATCTGGTGAAAATACCCAGTATTTTGTACTCCCCTTTATTGCAACTTTCTGGGCTTACAGGCTGTTCATTGTAGGTGCCCATATCTACAGGCCAAGAAAGCAGCACAACAGCCAGGTGAAACTGGTAGTTCCAAAATGCTTCCAAGAACAGTATGTTACCTGATCCCTTTTCTAGTTTGGAGCATTCAATAGATTTCATCAAAACTCATCCACTTCCTTCAGCCTCCTACATTTTCCCCGTTAGAACACGTTTTCAGTTCATAAACACCAGTACTTTTTCTAAATCATGAGTAGCATATCTAATTGAGACAGCTTTCTCATCAACAACATCGTGTGACACAATGCAATGACTGGATAATGTTTCTTATACATCTTTTGCAATTTATTCCTTATAGGTAAGTGTCAGTCCCAGGATCAGGACCCCCTTGCGCTAGGTTTTATAAAGATATGCAACATCTCCCTTTACTGCCAAAAGAGTTAACACTGTTCTTGTGGGACGACTGCTACGTTAGCCAAAACGGATGCAGTACCCAAAATTCACTGAAGCTTCTGCTGTCACCCTGCTGCCAAACATGGCTGAAGCGTAACTCAGAGTAAAGAGCATTGCCCAGTATGGTGGGCGTAGCACAAAGCTCAATGAGTTGCAAACACTGCTTCCTTTATTATTAGCTATTCTGCTCTAAGACTGTATCTACTTAGCTCAAATTAAAAAAAAAAAAACCAAAAAACAAAAAAAAACCCACACACCCCACCCAAGCACAACAGTTTTTCTGCTGAAGCTGCTGCCTCACTCCCTGCTCACAGTATCTTTTACCCTGAATTTAAGAGAGCTAGAAGTGAAAAAAGTGCATATAAATTAATAAAGAAAATAATACTAGCAGTACATTCTTATCACCTCAGGAGTGCCCAATTTACTAATCATAAGACAGGACAAGTGCACAATAATGGATCTAGTTCCTCACCCTTCTCCTCACCCAGCCTCCTCCTGTTACCTCCAGTCTCTATCTCCCAGACATTTATCCCCTCTTTCTGCTCCTTTCCTGCCCCTCAGCTGTCAGTTCTGATATATTTGTCTCAGGATACAATTTTTAAATGGAACAATTATTCTGGTATAAATCCCGACATAGAGTTGTTTCACTGTGCCCTTAGCTGTAGCTTTTCCCCATTCTCGTATGAGCGTAGGAATCGCCAGTATCTGTCATGCCCTACCTCTGCCCAGATCAGGTGGCTGTGCCTCATTAAACACTCAGCTATGCAATTAGGCAAGGCAATCTTTAAACCTGGAGTAGCAGTGGTGCAAGTTTCTCACGAAAAATCTATTACTGAAAGAAAAAAAAAAAGTATTTAAGTACAAGTTCTCATGAAAACAAAGCTTGCTTCTCCTCCCCACTCTGAGCCCTTTCTTTAAGGGTTTTAATTCCCCCTGGAGATTTCATTACATCAATTCTGGTTTTCTGTTCTACCCCTTTCTGCCCCTGCACCACCTACTCAGCCTCCCAGCTCTGCTGCAGGCTGGATGTGCTCTCTTCTCTTTAAAGACACCCCAGCAGCATCCATCACTGCAAACAGGGGCACTACCTACACCAGCTGGTTTGGGCTCATCTCTTTCCCCTCCTACTGCAAGCAAAAGCCACTGAAATGCCAGCAACAGAAAGACCGTACTGGTGCCTAAATCAGTGTTAATGCGTAGGTATCCTTCCCCAGAGAGCGTCCTCAGCAGCTAAGGCCACACATGTAAAACCCACCTACCCTCCCAGGACACGCACCAGCTAGCCCTCACACCTAGGTGACTAGTGAAACCATTTTTCCGCTCCAGTGCCCAGCTCTCTTACCCCTAAGTTCCTGAGGAAGTGGAAAGTTCTACTTTAGCAAACCCCACTGACCTTCCCACTGCGTTCACATGCCAATTCTACACTCCTGCTCGGAAGGTGTCAGCTGCAGAAAGGCGCCCGAGGCACCCATTGCCCAGGCATCCCGTTAGCCACATGGCCTTCCTGCCTTTCACCCTCCTGCCCACCCAGCTTTCCTAAGACAGACAGACCTTTAGAAAGAGCATGCGAAGCTTGTGCAGCGCACAGCAAATAGGATGTCCTCTGCCCACACACCCCAACTATGCAACACGGGCTCAAACCAGCCAGGTTTCTGGGATGAAAAAAAAAAGTTTCCCTGCTGCACAAAACATCCCGAGCTGCTGCACACAGCTGGACATCGAAGTGCCCAACAGCAAAGCTCAACCTCAGGTCCCCTGAGGTCAGTATTTTATTTCTGCATTTCCAAAACTACCTGCGGTATCAGAATGTTCCTTGCGACTACTTGGTATTGCAGTGCTCCATTTTTGAAGGGAGGAGCTGACAGTGTGGCTTTATTTCATCATGGTGCAGGATGTGGCTTTGAGCCATTACCATTAAGAGTCAGACTAAATGAAAAAGAAAGCATGAGATGTTTAATCACCACAGACTTTTCTTCATTAGACCACTCAAATTTCAAAGCTAATTTTGTCAAGAGAAATGTTTCATCTGATAGGCAGGCACTAACGTTTCATGTTTCTGTCCTGTTCATCTCTGGAAGGTCCCAAGTGACAGTTATCCCAGCTGAAGACAGAACAGTCAGGCTCAGGACTGGGATCAGCTGCTTCAGCCTGCGAGAGCTGACAGGTAATAAAGGCATACAGATGGGAGGATTTGGGGGGCGGTGGTGGTATTTTCTCTCCAAACGAACTTGGGTAGATACATATCAGATTCCCAAGAGCATCCTGACACTTTGCGGTTGTTTTTCAGCATATTGTTGTTCAGAAAAGTCTGTCCCCAAAACCATGGAAGAAACCACCTGCTGCATTTAACACTGTGAGTCAGCAGCAGCTTCTGATCAGCACAACAGTGCTAAGAATTGGGGGTTGGTGGTGTGGGGTTTTTTTTGTTGTTGTTTTTTTTCAGGCCTCAGTGCTAAGGGCTAGACCTCCTTCAACTATTCTGGTAAACCAAAAAAGCCCAAGCTACAACTGTGGGTAGAAGGGGGAGAAGGAGAGAAGGAAAGAGGTGATGGACAGCAAACTCAGAGGTCCTCAGGGACCTACCAAGATGATCCCCGAGAGAACAATTCTACGTACCAGGAGAGCTGCCTGCAGCCACCTCTAACTCCTCAGAATCGCCATGTCCAACACCACCACCCACATCTAGCAACTGTGGATTTACAAAGCCGGGGGGGGAATAAAAAGCAGCCTGCTAGAGCATACAAATCAGGTACAACATTAGCTTTTTTTGATTCACGTTTAAAAATATTATTAGAATGGCACATGCTGGTTTTAATGCATGGTCCTTAAAATTCTTAACAGGCAAAGGAGCTGCTGCTTGCCAATACGGGAGTGTTGGCTGCACAGGCTGTTTTTTTGCCAAGATACCAGACACTTGAAGCTCTACACAAAGACTTCTCCAGATGCCGCAGGACACCAATAGCCACGAGATAATGTATTAGCCATAGCACTAAATATTGCTTTTAAACATCTCGGTGATCTCAGAACACCAAATACAAAAGACCACAAGATGCTACCAGCTACCTATTGGAGGATTCAACTTGAAAGCTGAATTGAAGGTATAAGTTGAGCAAGTTGGGAACAGAGGGAAAACTTCAAACAAACAAACCAGCCACCTTAAGCTTTAATCCTAACAGGGGAAAAAAGAAAAGTTGAGAAAGGCAAAATATTTTTTGCAGCAGCAGTATCTTACAGGTAGCTGATAAATGAAGTATGACAATACTTCATAAGAACTTTACTCATCTGTTCAATTGAGGGAATATTTTCAATAGCTTCCACTATTATTCCATCACAATATGAAGAACAAGAGTTCTGTATGAGTTTAGGTAGGAAACCCTAACACCTAGGTTTCGCAAGATACAGTATATAGCCATTTGACAGTATAGCCAATAACGGAAACACGCCTCAAGTTTCATCTAGTGTGGCTGACCAAACTAATGAGCTTTTCTAATGCACCTTTGTGTTTGAACATCACTGGGCCATAGACAATTTTATCACTAAATTATGCTGCTCTTTTAATGTCATTCTAACATGCAACTGTTATCAACACATGTACTTACAGATAATAACGCTGGGGGTTCCTCATATGCTTAAATAGGGAGACTATAACGGCACTCAATATCCATAAGTAACCAAACATCTATACACAGCATGTATGTATGAGGAGCTGAGAGGAAGTTTTTGCTGTTCTAGAGGGGTGACTAAAGACCACGTGGTATGTTGTTGCACATCTAAAATGCCACTAGGCATTTATGTTTATGTATCCGAGTTCCACTCTATGAGGCCTAAAAAGCAGAGCCACAAGCTCTCTTTTTAGATTAGGTCATTTAGGTCAAAATAGCTTTAAGAAGAAGGAGGTGGGGTGGAGGGAAGAGGAGAAAGGGGAAATTGATGATGTAATTTGGGAAAAAAAAAGGGCCTTTAAGTAAAAATATTAGTGTGTCTAGTTTGTGATTTTTTGAGGTTTTTTTTTTTTTTTTAAATTAAACTAGTGGATCCCCAGTTCCTCCTCCTCTCCCTTGATCACTCTGGTTTATTAATAGTCAAGATTTTGGTGAAAGACATACTGAAGGCAAATTCTGAAAAAATTACTAACATAATTCCCCCCCCTTCAACTGTTGGAAGCAAAAATCCATCAGTTTAATCAGCATTTGCCTTTGATTCCTTTCCTCCCTCGTTCTCAGTCATCTTTTAATGGGATGGAGAAAGACAGGGAAACCTGTTGTCATCTTAAAAAAAGGCAAGAGTCTACGCAGGGAAGGTGAAGAGTTTTACTATACCCTGTTACACTTACAATGGAAGTCCAATCAAGCATGAAAAGCAGCATTTTCCTCAGCTTTCATACACAGTTTTACTCTCCCTTCAACCAAACTGAAAGGAAAAAAAAATAAGCAATCTACAAGAACCAGAAACAAAGCGTGGAAAGCCACAGTTTTGGTTCTAAATGCAAAGCAGGAAGTCCTACGTTCTAATCCAGGAAAAAAAAATTACTTATTTTGAAACGAAATGAGAAGCTTTAGTTCAAGAAGCCTCACGAGCAACAACAAAAGAACCACCTTGTTTTCAGAGATTCTTCAAGGGTGTTTTTTGTTTGCTTGGCTTGCAAATCACCAACCCGCCATTTTAAGAGGTAAAGCAGTTCCTAAAATACCTTCAAAAGGTGATGAAGTAACCGCATTCAAATTATTCTTCATGCATCAGATTCAGACTTCAATTATATCATCATCCCACACAACAAAAACAACTGGCAGATACAGATGGCGGCTCCCTGCCACATTCGTTTTGCAGATCAGCCAGGACTAAGTCTCATTCTCATACTGAAGCTACTTCCACAGAGCTGGCAAAAGACACTCTCCTCTTTCAGGCTCCAACCCAGTGACTGCTGAAGCCAGGTGGGAGCAGCGCAAAGGCTCCACATTGCAACAAGGCTCCCTTGAGCAGCTGAGCCACGTGTGGTGGGCAGGCAAAGTCAACCGGAAAGGCACCAATGCTTTAGCAGTCAGAACACCGATCCTGCCTCAACCATTTGCTTTTTAAGTTGTCTTTATGTTCCCTAGTGTCACACATGTAACACAGAAACATATGAGATAGATGCTCAGGAACCCCACTCCTAGGTAGCGGAGAAAGGGTTAGAAAGCAAGAGAAAGACCCCTTAAGTCACTGTCAACATTGGTCACGAGAAGCAGGCCTGAGATTTCCATTCTATGTCCTGATGCTAAAGGGCAAACATCTGACACTTCATACACTGAGAACTGCTGATCTTACAGGCTAAATAATATAACTATGAAATTACTTAATCGTATAATCTGGAAGCGATCCTTCAAACCAGAGGCTGTGTGAACAGCCTTACATTTTATTTTATCCTAGCTTTCGAAAAGAACCTCTTGCATATTGTGGCATATTATTAACACATAAGAGCATATATATTCCACTCTTATTTACTTTAGGACAAACTCAACATAATATATTTACTTAAAAATTATTCAAGTAGGTAGGCTAAAGAACTTGGTACTATTTATTGCATGGCACATACAGTTTTCTCAGGCTGCCAAAGTTATCAAACGCAAAAACTCCTCCAAGAAAGGTGTTTGGTGAGAAGAAAACACATCCCCCTGTTAGCAAGCAGGAAACCCAAACTGGAGACAGAAATTTGAAGCCCATCTTCAAGTCTTCTACTGCCATTCACAAGTCAAAATACCTGCACTTTTCAAAACACAAACTGAAGGCACCCATAGAAATACTGACTACCTACAACCAGCAGAGGACTGTTATCTACTCATTTTGCTTTTTAAAGTTCCTCCTATAGTCTCCTACAGTTTTAAAAGGTACAAACTGAAAAAAAAAAAAAAACAACAGAAAAAACCAACCCACCCCCCCAAAAAACCTCACCCTACTAAAATGTTTCTGGCCCTCACCAAAAAAGTTACTCAAGGGAAGTTTTCAGGATTCTTAATTTTGGTGCTACCCAAGCCTGAACTCAGAACAAATGGAGGCACATTACTAATGATAAAAAAATGCTTATCCAGAGCCCTGTGAAGCAAGTTGTTTAAACTTAAAATAACTTCTGAGAATAAATTAGGGAAAAATAAAAGGAAATAATTGGTGTTTAATATTTGTAATAAAGTGACCTCAGACAAAGACAGAAGCAACATTACTGCACTGAAGAATTATCTGCAATGTTGTAAGACAAATGCAAATAAAAACTCCATCTAAAAGAGAGATTTGACAGCACGCACTAAATCATACCTCAGAGGCCTTAACTAGTTTTTTGCTCTTTACAAACAAGCTTTCATTAACGATTCCTCAATAAACCGTTCTATTACTAAAAGCACATTTTCAGTAGACCTTTAACACTTCCTATTAACTATTCTTTCAAATAAAAAGCAAAGGCAGCACACTGCAAGAAACAGCACCAAAATAACTATGTTTAGCAACAAAATAACACTAACCTTACCCTTCAGAAGAAAGCTGCAGTGCAGGGAAAGTAAACAGCTCTTGGAAACCACTGCTAGGGATTCATTAAGATAGAACTACCTCCATATGCAGTGTTTATTGGATTATAAGAAGAAGAAACACCTGTGGCTGAAAGCTTGTTGGGCAGTTGCAGTCCTCATGGATGTTATTTTTTCAGTGTGTGTGGTTTGCTTTGTCCTGTTTTCTTTTAAACCATGGAAGAAGGAGCTCCATGTCTACATGGGTGTTTTTATGGCTGCATGGTTAATAAACGTTCCTGAAAACCTGACTGCAGTAAGCAGGCAGTCAGCATTCCAGGGGAGGGAAAACTGCTCAGTGTAACGTGGCAAGTCAAACATGAATCTAAGAGGATCTTTATAGCAGATTATATCATAAAAGTCTCACAGTAATTGAAGATTATAAATATAGTCCTCATCCACAATAGTTTATTTTGCTGTCCTTTAGTCTATGAAAAAAGACGAATTCATGTTATAAGTAAAAAAGGAACTGATATTGATGTAGTAATTGCTAAGTACATAGAAGTGTGATTTAAATAGTTAGGGGGTGAAAACAGATGGAGGAAACATGGCACATGAAGGTCTGCTCTTCTATTTTTCCTCTTTCAATTAGTAGCTCCTTGTACTAGGCCTGCTCTCTCCTCTCTTGTGCTAGTATTCAGGATACATGCCTCTTCCCTTCCATGCCTTCAGAGTAACTAGGCTGGGCTCACAATCTACGATAGGCTTGTAGTTGCTTTTTAACACTGAATTCCCTTGGACAAGATCTATTTAGTATCTCTAGAAATTGTAGTGATGTAAAACTAACCTTTTTTTTCCTCATTACAGACATCTGTTACAGTAATCCTCACCACCTTGTCTCAGCTCCAGTAGCTGTCTCTTTAGTGACTTTCCTGACTCAGTTCAAGGGTTGTGACAATTGTCATCATCTCCTGCACAGTTCCTAAGGTCAGACTGCTGGTAGCATTCAGGTACCTACTTTGATTTTCAAAAGTACTGCCATGAGTTAGGAAACCAAATGTCTTTGAAAACTAGCCCCATAATAACCCTGGTCCCCAATTTGTCCCTTGTGAAGAGCTTATCAGAGAGAAAGGTCGTGAAATGTATTGTTTTTCTTGTCAGGCCTCGTCTGAAAGTGGACTAGAGCACATTCGCCCTGGAATGTAGAGCTAATTATTGATGTCAAGAAATGTGTAAGAACCCGACTAAAAGGAAGAACAGTTTGGAGTCACTCCCAGTACCAGTCTCAGGCAAATGAAAGCATTTATAGCAGGAAATGTAGGTAGGGTGGCATTAGACATAGACTTCCAATCTTCCCGTTTCGGCCAAGAAGCAGAGACACCTACAAACCCTTGTGATCTGTCTTCAAAGGAACTACCTATGAGGTTAGAGACCCTACTGATATAGTCCAGTACAAACATCAGAGCTTTTCTACAAATACACTGACTAGCATCATCTACCAAAGAAAATACTGTTCATAGGTGGGCAGCTGTACCCTTGACTGGGCACAGGGAAAAATGACAAGGTCAAAGACTGGTAAAACATTTCTAGTTGTATTAGAAATTGGCAGTTGCAACCCTCCTTTGATAAGCTGGGCAAGTTTCTGTTGTTGGGTTGTGTGTTTTTTTTTCCTATTTTCCCATGCCATAGGGTATTTTTGGGTTAGCGAGCTCTGAAAGCAAAAATACGCAGCAACCACAAAGCAATTATCAAGAACGCAGGCTGAGCAAACAAGGTATCTTTTTGCCACAAGTCTTCCTTCCTCAGAATGACAGACCAGGTTTCAGTGATCCTGTCAGCTTGCGTGAGATACAGGAAACGCCTGCCAGAAGCCGATTTCCTCTGGATGTCTTAAATGGACGTGATGATGCAGTGTCTGCCAGCCTGCTGCCCCTGCAAGGCTGTGTTTCCTTTGTGATAAGCAATACGAAGGCAAAAGACCTTCAAGCTCATTAGCTCAGATACCGGATAATTAAGCAGAATTGAAGAGAAGCTTTAGCTCCAGACTTATTTTTAGACTGAAGAGATCTGAATAAGAATTCTTAAGGATAAGGTACCATATCAGATCTACGAACAGAGTTCTAAAAGTTTTGAAGTTTACTTGCACTCAGAAACATCAGTCTGCACCAGGAACAGCCTACATGCAGAATCTGTCATTAACTTGACTTTCAACTCCTGCTTCAAGTTTAAGGCTTAGAAGTTTGATGCATACAGTCAGACAAAAATACGAGGATTGATCTGGTAACCTGACGCTGTCAAATAATGATGTTTATTTCAGTTACAGCAAGCATAACGTTTCTCTTATATTCTTAAGGCCAAGGACAGAACCAAGGACAAAGTATGTCGCTGGAGGTTAAAAAAGAAAAAGAAAAACCTAAACAAACCCACTTCAAATTAGCAGTTCAGGTAAGTAACCCATGGATCCTTTCCCTTCACCTGTAAAACTCTTAATTCAAATACAGGTCAAATCAGCAGTACATGACACCATAGCACCTGCTTTCGAGACCTAAATGAAGGGAAACAATGGTCCTAGAGCAGATTCTTGTGGAGAAATTTAGCAAAGGTCAAAATCAGGTGATAAAGAAGTTGAACTGAGATTGCTTCATATTTGAAATATTGTGGGAAGAGATTTTTCCTCATACCGCTGTCATTGAGTTGTACGTGCTTTCCGCATGGTGCTTGTGTAGTTGTCTGCAATCTTTCCTTCCTTAACACTGAAGGACTGTAAAGGAGTGGATCAGGTTTCCAAGTGAGTTGATTTCTTTCCTTAAATCTATGGCATTACTTGTATAGGTGAACAAGCAGTAAAATCTGGTAAAGAAAGTGTAAAGTTTGTCTTGGGAAGACTTTGAAATATCTGAAGATACTGAAACACAACACAGGCTGAATGGTAGGTGACTAGTTGAGTTCCTCACTCACAGTCAGTGACATGACTCTGTTCCCTGTTAATGGTGAAATTCAATCAGTGGTGACAGCAGGGAAAGGTATAAGGTACGACCCTCCCAAGGTAGACTGATTACTCTAAGCAGCACACACTAATATGGCATGTTCTGTGCTATAATTTAGTAAAATATTACCATAACACAAGGGGAAAAAAGTTTGTTAGTGCCCAGTATAGAATTGAAGCCTACTATCCGCCCTCACCCCCAACCCACAAGCCTTAGGACGCCCTTCTGGATGATATTGCTGTCTATCAGTGAAATGCTAAAATTCCTGTTTTGTTTTGAGTAACTCGTTTCGGTTGTCTGTCTTCTCGCTGGCAGATCATCTTCATTTTCCAGTCCTAGCAACTGCCTGAATTGCTTTGATCCACTCTGTACGCTCTGCAGATGAGGCTGCTTGCAAGTAATAGTGGACTTCATCTGCTGTGATGATTTCAAAGAGGATGTTGTCAACATCGTACTTCTTGGCTACAGGGAAGAAATAAGGAAGTCAGCTATGAGAGAATAAAGTCTTGAATTTACAATGTTTCTTCCTTTACACACTGTAAGGGGATTTCCTTCCTTTCTACAGCTGTGCCTGATCAAGCCTTCGCAAACAGATTGCAAGACTGGGACCATGAGATAGACCTCTCCTTTGGAGAACCGACCCATTAATTCTGAACATTTCACCTGCAGGAGTCTCTGGTTAATTAATCTCCAATCATGGAAGGATCTGCAATCCTGCAGACAGCTCATATTCCCCAAACCCTCCCATGCCTTGCCAGCTACAAAAACAAGATGTTTAAGTTCACGTCACATCCAGAATCTCCAGTTCTTTTCATATCTGCCAGCACAGCCTACACGGGTGCTGAGATGCCAACAGACTTTCTTGCTGGGTATGACAGTCTGCCTCTCCCCTAGAGAGGAGAACGCATGGAATGAGTGTTTCTTGTTCCTTGCACCAATGCTTAACCATTGCTGTTCCCACAACTTCTGGTTTCGGGAGGGAATAGAATGTGAACAGTAATAATTTGTTGGCAGAATCATTTCTAACGTAAAGCTTCCATCTCAAATTCATCAATTAAAAAGAGTAAACTCAGCTTTCTTTGTCTGAGGCCAGTTATCCTAACATACAGATGGTGACATCCTTTTGACAAGTCTTCTCTAAACAACTGACAAAACACAAGATTCCCTGTTGCTATCTTTACCACAGTATCCTTCTCCAGTAATTCAGACAGCAATAGAGAGACTAGTTACTAGAAGAATTACTGAATCATTGCACATAGATTGCTTTTGAGTAAAACACACTTGTGATTTCAGGCAGATTGAAAGAATGTATCAAAAACTTATTACACGGCTCATTCAATATCATTCCTTACAGTCTGGCATATCTTCCACTGCTGTCACCACGCAGCCTCTCAAGTGAATTGCTCCTAGTGGTTCTTCTCCCTGGTGAGGACATGAAATCAAAATGAAATGGAACACTTCTGAAACTGTTCACATATTAATATCTGCCTACAACTCCAGAATGGAAACAAAAACATTTGCTGACTTAGTATGGCACCTGGGAAACCAGGGGATCCTCAGTCTGTGTGTGACATGGGGGGGGGTGGGGTGGTAGGGGGAAGACCTGCAAATAAATAGGAAATCTCTTTTGGGATTTGGAATTCAGGATCTGCAGAGTATTTAGCATGTCCTGAACAAAGGTACAAGAAGAATATAAACCTCGTGCCAACTATAACTTTTCTTTTGATGTCACAGTGAAAAGAAAAAAAGATTAGTTAGAAAAAGAGTAGATCTTCGAAGTACTCTTACCAAGCAGCAGGAGCAACTATACCCTTAATTACAATTTGGCCTCTTGTGCCCTTCAGGACTGTGATAGTCAAAGAACGGGTGAAGATGCATTTTTGTTGGCCTAAGTTTCAAAGAAGCAGTCCCTATAAGCTGACACACCTCAGTCCTTTGGGAGGGAATGCTAGGAGCAGGAAAGGCAAGCTGGGAATAGGGAGGTCAGAAACTCCTTGGTGTTGATTCTCCAGTGTGTCTAGGCTGCCTCTGCCAAGGGGGACAGGCATGGCATAAAGCACCTGTAGCCCACAACAGCACTGCTCCTGCAGCAATGCAGGATGAAATAAAATGCTGAATCTACGTGGATGCCAGCTTTTGGGGGGGCAGGTTTTGCCTGTGGCAATGCTCCTTCCTTTCTTAGGGCAGGGTTTGGCCCATTAGAATTACATAAGAAATGGAATGCCAAGTCTCAGCCTGACACAGAAAATACCTCAGTTATAAACTGCAAAATGACTGTATTGTGTTTGTTTGCACTTATGACTTAGTTCATTTTAATCAAGTGAGAGCACACATTAATTCCAATTAATCACAGGTAAGAGGTGAGAGCACAGTTCAGTGTTACCCGTTCCCAGGTCTGGGTGGCACTTGCCACCCTGACTTGGCAGCCCCAGAAACCATCCTTCACTCTGCTTTTCCAGAGGATGGCTAGGCCCTGTGAGCACAAACAGCCCCGCTGCCCTGCTTGGTCTGCCTATCACATATTCCCATGCAAACACCCCGTTCAGATATTTCTACAAGGCATTGGCTTTAAAACAAACAGGGAAATAAACGAAATGTCTCTTACTCCAGCAGGATCATAGTAGTGAAGATATGCAGGGTCCTCTCTTAAAACAAACTTTCTCACTTTCCAGTTCTTCCTCCGATGTCCCTAGGAAAATTCAAAACCAGGAATGTCATGAACTGCTTTGCCTGCAAGCGCTTACAGTCAGCTTACCCACACATGAGAGAACAGGCATATACAAAAGGGAAAAAGCTGAATATTTTGGACAGGAAATATTCACTGGAGTAGGACTTGAACCTGGCCTTTCTGCATCCCACTGTTTTGCACAACAATTGCGCTATCACATTGGTTTCTCTTTATTTTTTGTACAAAGCAGAACAGCTTCAACATGGAAGATTCCCCTAAACATGTCTCATAGTCTGGTAGCTATGACATTCACATGAGGTCTGTGAGAACTGGGCTTAAATGCTTGCCAGAAAACATGTCTGCAAAATGTCTTGCAGGAAGGTACCTTGAACTATTGGCAAGAAGGAGCTGAAGGTTCTTCTCTCTCTGCAAAGACAACAACAACAACAAAAAAGGCTTATCTGGCTCGAGCACCCTGGAGAGTTCATGGCTGAGAAGCTCAAGCAGATACTAACACCACCTTCCAACATGGATGTAGATGCCTCATTACTTTCAGAAGATCTAGATTTTCCCCACCCATCATTTCAGTCTTGCAAACAGGCATTCTCGGCAGCAGCAGTGACACTTCCAAGCAATGATCCACAACTCACCGAGGGTGACCAAATCCAGACTAACACTGGTGGAAGACTGTCATGAATCATTTCCTCTCAGCATTTCAAAATATTAGTTTCTCAATTAACTACACTGTTTGCAAGGACGCTCTTACTAACCAGGCAGAGGGTGAACGTGACAGGGTAAGAGTTAGCAGAAAGACACATATCTTATTTCTTCCATTGCTTTTGAGTAATCTGGTTGAGCAAGAGAAATATGAGTGAGCACCACCAAAAAGTTCTTAGGCTCCCAAGGGATATTTTTACAGTGGAACTTTAGACTTAATATTAGGAAACATTTCTTTACAGAGAGAGTGGTCAAACACTGGAACAGGCTTCCTAGAGAGGTGGTTGATGCCTGATGTCCGTCAGTGTTGAAGAGGCATTTGGACAATGCCCTTAATAACATGCTTCAACCTTTGGTTAGCCCTGAAGTGGTCAGACAGTTGGACTAGATGATCACCATAGGTCACTTCCAACTGAAATATTCTATTTATTGAAGAATCTTGGTCTTGCCTTCAAGTTCACTAATATCTGTTTGCAATGGCCTCAGAAAGGAAGGGTATGAACATGACGTTCACCGTATTGCTTAAAGTTTCGCTGGAAAGAAAGGTATACAGTTATCTTCCATCTTACAGATGGGACAGGATCAAACTTTAGTGACTGAAAGGACTTCTTTGCTCAGGTATGCTGAAAAAGCCTATGAAAACTGGCAACTGAATCCAGTTGTATGTCTAAAGGGACACTGGATTGGCAGCCTTTTTACCTGAGTTCAGTTCTGCATTGTACCAATGACTTGTCACACCTCCTGCTTTAGCACTGTTTCCTAATTAAAACTATAATCTGTCTCACTTTGTAATAAGAGCGATAAACCTTGCAACACTGGGCAAAAGCCCTGCTGCCGTGCTACAGCAAGCATTCTTTGTGCAAAGGCAATAGGGACGGAGATGAAACCTGTCAAGTGTGGAGATGGCATTGGCTAGTTTCTCTTCTCTAAAGCTTTTAGGTGTAAAAGAGTAATCTTGTATCCATGCAACATCATCCCAGTGACAGGATGGAACACATGTAATACTGACCTGTTTCAGCAAGCATCCTTGTTTGACTACTATGCCTCTGAATTCTTCTTTCACGACCACATCATCGTCACTAGAATTTCCCTCGCAGAAAAACCCACTGTCTGGCTGCGTGACCACAAGAGAAAATTCAGAAGTTACACAGCTGATGCCTATTTATGTACAAGTACAAATCTGGCTTCTCTTTGGCTTCCCTCCACCCTGTTTTCTGCCACCCAAAAACTCAACCCTTTTACTGGAAAAATCTCCCAGTGAAGTTGAGGAGCTCTCCAAGTCACCATGGAAGCGTTTCAGTGTGAGGTAGGGCTACACCAATGAGTCTCAGGGCACCTGAAGAGAGCTGGAGCATCTGTGTATATGTCAGTGCCTCCATTCTCCATGATTCTTGGTGTCACATTTCCTCCATGATGGACAGGCTGCCTCAATCCCATGATGTCACAGGTTTTTAAATGCACAGATAGCAGTTCATATGAAGAAATGCCAGCACAGCCAATACACTCCAGGCTGGCCATCCCTGCACCCAACAGACTCTTCCTCCATCCATCACAACCATCTAGAATTTGGGAAGAAGAAATGCTCCATCTAAGCTGTCTTCTCCAACAAGAACTGGCCCTAGTTTTTTAAATTCGCGGTTTTCTATAGCTGTGATGTGACGTGCACTGAGCATAGGCTGCCTCAGGATCCATGCATCACATCCATTCCACACCAGATAAACTGTGATGCTACTTACTGAAACCTTACACTGTTCAAATGATGTAAGTGTAGGTAACCATTTGTACGGTTTAGAGTAAACGTCTGTGCTGCCTACTTGTATGATAGCAAGACATTGACCTGCTGTGGCCTTCTCATGCCACACTGGTATTGAATCAAACTAGAAACAAGCTGGAAGCAAGCAGAGCGCACATGGGCTGCTAGGAGAAGTGTCCCAGGTAGTCAGGAACTGTGATGGCCACAAGGCTGCCTTCACCAGCAGTGTCTCTGCTTCCATTGCTGCACAGGTAAAGTCTCCCTACCAGGGACACATTCTAGGAAAACAAATGAAGTAATGGAAGATTCATTTTGCTGAAGTCGAGTGATTCTATGTGGTAAATATAAACAGAATTGTAATATTTAAGCATTTTACTTGACAGAAGGCATACTTTTTGTTAGCATAAGTTCATAAGCCAAACATCTTTAAAACAGTATTTGACTGTGATTGTGATATTGCAAGTTCTTCAAATCAATCTACAGAATATGAAGCAATAAATTGAAAAGGTTGGGTAAGCTACCTAGGACAGGTGTTATTGGCAGATACTAAAAACTTCTGCTGCTCCGCTCACAGGCAAGCTGTGTGTGTGTGTGCACATGCACTGAGTCAGATTTGATGGCTCTGCACAAAAATAGGTTTGTAGCTTGTGGCACTCTGAGAAGCCCCATGACAATGAATTACTCTCTCCCCCTTCCACTGAATCATCAGGGGAACTGATGGCTAAATTCTGGCCACTGGTGAAATTACCAGGAACAAAATCTAAGTTAAAAGGAATCCAGCTTGATCTCAGCATTCAGTTCACACTTAGAAGAGTGCCAGAAAAAAAATGTCCTGCTTACAAATATTAAAGTGAGCCAGTTCATTCTGAGTATCTCGTAGAGAAAGACAATTAACATGGATCTCTCCATTTCTGTACAATCTTTCCTCCAGGACTTAAGAAACCCAACAGGCAGCCTGAGAAGAGCAGAGCATCAGCAAGTCTGGGACAGTAAAAAACACAGAATACAACACTCACAAAGTAATAGTAGGCATCGCTGAGATCTAAGAAGGGGGTGTCTGACAGTCCCTCGGCAGCAGCCTTGGACGTATCCCCTGCAGGCTGTAGGTAGCCTTCACTCAAGAGGGAAGAGGCAAGCATGAGACCTTCTTTGCGATTTCGGATGGTGTTGTTAGACACCAGCCAGTCAATCACAGCGATTCCTGGTTACAAAGGAACAAACAATATCAGCCACAAACCAAGACAGACATGAAGAAGCCTAAAAATACACAGGCAACAAGCCTACTCCATCTATTAATCAATCTTCTGAAAGATGTTCTTAGTGACAACACAGAGGGCTAATCTGGAAAGGTGCCTGGGTCATTCAGTGAGGTACAGCCGATCCGACTGATGGCAGGGGCCAGTACAACTCTTGAACGCTGTACCTGAGGGAGAAGAGAGCTGGGAGGCGATGCAGGGCTGAGCTGGGAAGCCTCAGGGACAGGGACTGGGGAAGTACAAAGGACAGCCAAGCCTGGAGAAGGCAGTCTTCCTTCCAGGCTGCTATGTTACTGACACAGTGCTGTTGAAACAGTGTGACTTTCGACTCTAGCACCCACAGATTTGACTTGGAGCAGGACAGGAATTACAATGTGACACAGTTTGTTGATGAAAAATTCAGAAAGGAATAAGTCTTCTGGAGTTAAGTGTTTCATGCAACTTTCTACAAAGATCTACTTCAATCTTTCTGGCACTGGTTAAATTTCTTCCTCCTCTCTTGCTTACTGTGGCCATAACTGAACACTTTTTCAAGCTTCATCCTTTGAGCACCTCATGTGTTGGTCAAGAAAACATCTGCCAGGTTTTCTTCTCAAATTTCTCTGTGCTCTACAGAGCTTAGAGCTGTTTTATCTATCTTTAGCCTCTCAGCCCTGTGTTCCCTTTATTGTATGGAAAAGAGGGACAAGAGTTCCTTACCTGTAAAGCAGTGATTGAACACTTTGTTATCTTTTTCCAATTTCAACTCCTTTATTCCCTTTTCAGGATCTTTCATTGAGAGGTACAAAGCACTGTGCATAAAAAGAACCACAGAAACCGTTAGCAGATAAAAAGCTTCAGCCAGTTCATACAATAATATCATTGCCATTCACGGGGCCTTCATGCTTTGCTGGCATATTGCTCTCTGCAGAGCTATAGCATGGCTTAGTTTAATCTCCTGAAAAATTTACGTTGCAAAGCCTGGAGGCCTCACTACATCACTGTCACAGCTGCAGAAGCAGAGAGGGGAGTGCACAAACAGCTCACCACACCCCCGTATTTTGAGAATGGAACAGCTTGTGGTGACTGTAGTGTGAACAGAGGAACACCCACTGCTGAGCCACCTTCACAGGGCCCTACAGCCTTGGTGCCAATAGGGGAGCTCACTGCTTTGTGCTATGTTCACCCAAAGGTCTTTGGCTGAGCAGAAAACCTGTCACTGTGATGTCTCCAAAGCCTGCATGCTCTCAGAGGCCCTAAGTAACCTCAGTGAACCCTGGTGTGACTTCCTCCCACCCACGCTTTTCACTTGCTCAGAACTCTAATTCCTTGGAGCTCTGGAATGACAAGAAGGACAAATATTAAATGTCACAAACTAAGTCCTTTGGCCTGTTAGTCAGGGTGACCCTCTGCTGAAGCTTGTGAAGTCAGATTTAGTCAGATCTTGGCCTTGTGCAGTTTTACTGTCTTGTAAGGAGTACTGCAGGCTCATTTGTATTTACTGTTCAGAGGCAAAAAGTAAGTTGTCCTTAATTTTTTAAGTACTGACAAACAGATGGCTTCTTGTGTGGGCCCTTTATCTCTTCTCCCTTTGCCAGTTCCAAGTTCTCTGGCAGGCACTACTCTCTGCTCACCATCCAAAAACTAGGCTAACATCAGCATTTCTCTGAAGAGCAAACAAAAGGTTTAAAATATTTTTTCAATAAATTATATATTGTATAAAAATGCCTCTCCTGGAAGAATCACACTTTGGCTGGGGTCTCCTTTTGCACTGCAGTGTGCTCAGAAATCTCCTTAATAATCATATTTTGGTAAAAGATGATGTATTAAAAATGATCTTCCCAGTTCTGATTGCTAGCTCATTTCTGCCACATTGTACATTCTGAAACTGTTAGTCAGGCAGAAAAGACTCTGAGTGAAACCAGAGAGGTAGCATGGACAGACAAGCTCAGAGCTCTTCCAGACCGAGGTTACATATCTGGCACACTGTCTGCGGATAGAAGTAAATGGGGGAGCAGAACTATGAGAACAAACCTCAGGTTGATTGTTTCAGGCAGTCTGACAGACTTTCTTGTGGATTTTCTGGCAAACCTTTGGCCTCCCTCTATGCAATTAATTGCTTTCTTGATATCCCGTACCCAGGCATCTCTTTCCTCCAGGTAGGCAGCTTGAAAAAAGTGGTCCTGCTGCTTGGCTGCAGTGAGCTTGAAGACAAACTGGAATGATAAATGATGTTTTTTAAAAGTTACTTTGGCGTAGCCAGTTGGGCACGATTAACCTAGTACCATCACACAACATACAGCCTACCTGTTCCTATGGGACTACGGGAAGTGCCTTAGAGCCACAGTTACATTAAAAAAAACTGAAGAAAAACATGAACAGGCAGTGAAGGTAACTGACTCCTTTTGTTACTTCCCTGTGAGCGATCCTGATGTTGTCAGTATAGCCAAGGTGAGTGGCACTGATATAGCTGCTGATTGTAACTTTTGCTGGGAAGTTCAACACAGCTGAAAGGCTGAAGTGCCCAGCCCTTGCAGGCTTATAGTGGGTGTAAATTTGTCTTAATGTTTATAGAGATGTGGTCAGTCTGAAGGAGGGAAAAAAACCCACATCATGTTGCTCACCTACTGATTCACAGGGGGAGGAAAGGTCAGTCACATTGGAGAGTAGCTGAACACATCTGCAGCCTAGCAAACCTTTAAGGGCTTGGTAGGGAGATGATACATCCAACCCTTGGCTACACCTTATGATCACTACCTGTCTAAACATGCTAGCAACAATGGAAAGACTGTATTTCCCAAAAACGAGGAAAGATCTTTTAAAGGTAGCCCTACCAGAAAAAAAACAAAACAAAACAAAACACCAGCCTGAAAAAAACACCCACAAAAGTTCACACTGTTTGACCTCGTTTTCATCCAGTGATCTTTTGGATGGAAAATCTGGATCTAATTATTCAGGCAAGAGGGTTTCCACTTCCTCTAAAATATAGTTCTCCATAAGTGGAACTGTAATTTGTTCCGTAGTTGTATTAGAATAAATACAACAGGTTCTGACTCAGTGGGCATCTAAAAATGACAGGCTAATCATGCAAGCAAAGAGTGTGGCTTTATGAGGGCAAGTAAAGCAGAGACTATCGTCAGAGAGTGGTGAATCTACAGCAATGAAATCAAAACACTGAATGAGTCTACTGCAGCTC
Source organism: Theristicus caerulescens (assembly GCA_020745775.1). Classification (NCBI taxonomy): domain Eukaryota; kingdom Metazoa; phylum Chordata; class Aves; order Pelecaniformes; family Threskiornithidae; genus Theristicus; species Theristicus caerulescens. The sequence goes on along the minus strand of CM036561.1, from coordinate 118,685,690 downwards.
GCATTCGTAAATGGCACATTTCTGAACATTTCTAATACGCATCTTCCAGATTGTTGCCAATGGGAAAAATTCTGACACCCTGACATTGTGCAGAAGTCCTGCGGACTTTCATGGAAGACAGATTTGAAACATACAAAGCAGTGGGTCCTCAAAAATCCATTTTAGACAGAAAAGTAACCATTTCTTATCTGACACTGTTCACATTTCCAGCAACACCCACCTTTTCTATTATGCAGTAAAGAGCTACATCCTGAAAATCAATGTATGGTGCATGCGAAAAGCAAACAGAGATCTCTCTAAATCCCAATATCCAAGAGTCGTGCTAACACATCAGATTAACAGAATGAAATATCAAAGCACTAAAGCAAACTTTTACCAAAGGAAAAATCTGCATTCTCGAAGTCAAAGAGCTGAGAAGCAACATAGAGTGAAATGCAAAAGAAGAGTTTTCACTTCCAGTACACAGACGAGACTGGGAAAGCTCTTTCTCTTAGCTTTAGCTTTTAGAAAGCTAGGCCACTAGCCTTTCAATCCAGGCTTCCTCTGAAATTGGTGAAGAGGTTGAGTCTTCAATCCTATAAGTGACCAAGTTTCCCTCTGATGATGCATTATCTGTTTGTGCTCTTGAGAAAATTAGACCATTAGACTGAAGTAAAACCCAACATTTTTAATAGTTTAAGTTAGGACAAATGAATCTGACTAACAACAACCATACATGATAATGCTATCCACAAGGGAGTCATGAGGAAAACGGAGAAAGCACAAGTATAGCAGAATTAACATCACATTAAGCAATGATCAAACTTCAGGTCAAGAACAGCAAACAGTGGTGAATGCATTTTGAAATAAAATCTCAAAATATGCAGTTGCAGCCTCTTCTGAACAGGCTATATCTCTGTTTAACAAAGCCAAGATTGCTTCTTTTCCCCTCAGCACCTGCTTTTTGCAATTGATTTAGGAAACAAAATGTGTTGGTGATGTGCCCTGAGGTTTCAAGCTAGGCCCCAATGCAGATATACAAGCCGATTCAAAAAGCTGAAATCTAACCAGATGAATATAAAAGCCTGCTTATGGCTCAATAGTCCCTGCTCCAAACTGGGCCCAAGTGACTGAGACTGGACTTAAAACTGACCTAATGAGAATTATCCCACTTTTCACCTTACAGAATTCCTGTCCTAAAAATATACTTTCATTTCTAGCCATATGAAGTACATGTATGCAAACCACTAAGAACCAGAATAATTCCCACAAGAGGAATAACTGTATGTTTTGGCATGTAACCAATGAGAAGGCAGGATGGAATGCAGAGGCACTGAATTCAGCAGTATAGTAAAGCTGTAAAATGCAAGATACAAAAAATCAAGATACTACATTATCAAGGAATACATGTAGAAATTTAGGTTTAATCATATTGGGCAGTAACTACTTATAAGAACAATCCCAGTGATGGCATTGCTTATATGAATGAGCACGTTGCAGCTTTGACTGTTTGAACACTGCAAATTTTAAGAGAAAACACATCTCCAGGGCTGTTGGTCTATGGACTTGCAGAACGATCTCACCAACTCAATACGGAAGATCTGCTCCAACACATGCTGACGTCATTTGGATCGCTTCCACTGACTTTAGCAAACTCTGCATCAGATCTTACTTATGAAAAGGTGTTTTGGGTGCCTCAGCCCCCAGGTCTGAGATCCCTCCTTTTTTTCTCTCTATTCTCCCTAAGAAAAGGCCCCAGCAACTAAAATGAAACATAATGTAAAACTCATTGCAGAGTCAAAGGAACGCTCCTCAAAGACTTCATCACCCTTCGATACAGATGCAATGCATCTTCTGCAAACTGGTACATCCTCAAGCAACCCTTTGGGCAGGTGAGGATCTCTCTCACTCTGCCCTTGGCAGACATCAGATACTTCAGACCTCTCTACCTATTTTGTAGAATGCACATACGCTGGTGAATTATCTTTTCATTATTGTTAAATGTGTTACTGTTACTGACATTGCCAAGCAACTACTATAGACCAACACTGATGTCAGTGCCCCTGTGGGAGTTAAAAAAAACAACTCCTCCTCAAGAAAAACTGTTTGGAAAGGAATGCTTTGTGAGAAAAAACTTAATTTCTACCATTATAATGTAGGAACTGTGATGTGATACTCTTGAACATAGTACCCTTCTCCCCAGCATTATACCTCGTGTATAGAGTAAGGAGTGCTGTGCTGAGGCTTGTTAACTAGATAATGTAGGAACATGGTTTCAAATCAGCAGAATTAGAACCAAATGTGTGCAGATATACTTAATTTCTGTTCCTTTATTTGGTTATTTAATGTTCCTGCCCTGTGCTCTAGTCCCTAGACATAATTATGCTTCACGTTTATTATTCATGGTTTGCAAAAGACGTAAAGCCAAGTGCTGTAACAAAGAGCTCCCAGCCGGCGCCCAGGCAATGCACGGACATACAGCCATGCTGGCTGAAGCAGAAGGTCAGATCTGAAGCTGCAGGGGTTAAACGGTAAGGTTTTTTCAGCCATGCCCAAGGGTGGCTCAGGCAGGAGCTGTAAGCAATAAGGAAGAGTAAATGGGCTTGACCAGCGGTCAATCTCAAACCCTTTTGAATCAGTTGGACAATCACCCTTGCCAGCTCAGGGATCAAAAAATCTATGATGGGCATGGGGTGGGAATGAATGATCATGCAATTCTCCTTCCAGGCATGATAATACAGTCTGTGGACAACTGCCAGTATCTAGAGAGAGCTAGGAAGAGCAGGTAGCTCTTGATGATCCTGCTCTGGGTGGGATTTTCAAGGTAACAGCCCTCTAAAACCTTGTATTCCCAGGAAAAGCATCACCCATCTACACCTTCTTTGACTCAGCACAGGATTAACAGCAATTTTTATTCTCTGCCCCATCCTTTTATTGTACTGCCTCAAAGAGAGCTTCTGAGTTAAGACCCCCTTTTTCTTAACAGATATAAATCTAAAAAGACTCTGTAAGAATCAGCTTACTTTTTCTCATGTAAATATGGGGTCTGCACAAAGAAGAAAAGAAAGAAAAAATAAAAGAAAGAAAGAAAAGAAGAACGGAAGGAAAAAGGAAAGCCAGCAGATCCAAACCTGACAGCAAGGACCCTGACTCCACCTACCACAAAACCTAAGGACAGGTATAATTCTCCTCACTTACATGAGAAAGTGAAGCTTGCTCTCTCATGCGCTCTCTCACACTTTCTTCCTATTTTTCTGATGCTCTCAGAGACTTCTATCTAATGGTTTTAAACTAAAAGAGGGTAGATTTAGATGAGATATAAGGAAAAAAATTTTCACGATGAGGGTGGTGAAACACTGGAACAGGTTGCCCAGAGAGGTGGTAGATGCCCCATCTTTGGAAACATTCAAGGCCAGGCTGGATGGGGCTCTGAGCAACCTGATCTAGTTGAAGATGTCCCTGCCAATTGCAGGGGGGGTTGGACTAGATGACCTTTAAAAGTGTCTTCCATCCCAAACCATTCCATGATTTTATGATCTTTAGTCAGGCATCCTTGCGGTAAATTTCTTTAAACTGTAATTGGATAATCTTCCAGATTCTGGGGGACCCCTTTGTCAGAGGAACTCCTGGGGGTATAATGCCTATTGGATGAAACTGAGTTGCTGAAATAACAAATGACTGACTAAAGATATGATTCTTTGCTCATACGAGAAATCCTGTTTTACCAACAACTATTTTTCAGGACCCTCATAACAAAATACGTATGCTTGTACATTTATCTTCCTGTATCTTATTTTCTGTCAAAGACGACTCTGAATTTGTAAATATAGTGATCTGCTTGTTTCACTGGGAGTTGGGACCTCGAGTCTGCTACCCTCGACCTTAGAGATCCCAAATGTGTAGGCAACATTTGAACTACTTTCTCTAAATCAGTTTCGGTTTTTGCTCTCTCTGAGTGTAGATGTGACTCTTAAACACTTGCAAAAGCCCTAGAAGTAATGATGCAGTGTGCAATTAATACAGAGTGCATGAATGTGAAGTGTGCGGGGTCAGGTAGTTACCAAATGGTAATAAAAAGGTTTGGAATTACAGCTTTCCTTGGGCATTTGTGTCACAGCATTTATCTCCCTCCAGTCTGAGCAAGCCAGTTGTTGCTCTTTGACAATAAATAAATGCTTCCACTGCTCATGAAATAGTTTCCCACACCTTTATTCTGTGGCAGCTAGATTTATAGTTAATACAGGAGTTGCACCATTCAGCTGCTAAGTGTCCTCACTACAACATAATTTAGCTCTGCTCTCTGACAGACTCAGAGATTTAAAAGAAAACAAACCACTGCTCTCTGAATTGCTCCTCTTGAAGTATCCTGAATTTTTCCTGAGCAGTCACACCTGTCAAATACTACACAAGTCCAAGCCTGCTTGTGATCTTCTAAGACAAGTGAGAGTCACCACTAGGATGAGTGTAAGGAATTTGTAACCACCAGCCTTTTGCCCCTTCAGTGCCTCGAGGAGTATAAGTATACTGTCAATCATTGTTATAAAAAAAGTACTTACCATTCTTTTGCCGAAATCTTGGCATGGACTGTTAATTGAGCTTCCTTTTAGTGGGATCATCCCTTTGGGGCTGTTGTCAGCCTTCCGCTTGTAGAATTCAATTCCATCTTCTAAGAGCACAACCCACATCGGCTTCCAGGTATTAAACATGCTGCCCTGCATCAATAAATCACTGTGTATATTATGTTCAATAAATCACTCTTCATATAATACCCACTGAAGATATGACCTTCCAGGGAGTGTCTGACTGACACTAAAATAACTATAGTTAGTGTCTCAAGGGGAATATACCACAACCACACCCATCTTACTCTGCAGTTAAAAAACGTTGTTATTCTTCTGACCACCATTAATTTCCCCTTGTAGTCACCCCAGCCGTGAGTTTTTCCAAAATCGCATCACCTGCCCCAGCGGGTGTTTCTTTTCAGTATCAGTTAGTCCCAATGTCCTGGTTTTGGCTGGGATGGAGTTGGTTTTCTTCCTGGTAGCCGGTATGGGGCTGTGTTTTGGGTTTAGGTTGAGAACAATGTTGATGATACACTGACGTTTTGGTTCTTGTTAAGTAGTGCTAAGTACTTGCTAAGTGGTGCTCACACTGGTCAAGGACCTTTCAGCTTCCCATGCTCTGCCAGGGGCACGGGAGGCTGGGAGGGGCACAGCTGGGGCAGCTGACTCAGACTGGGTGGGGGGCTATTCCATACCATGTGACATCATGCTCAGTATATAAGCAGGGGAGTTGGCCGGGGAGGGGTTCGATCGCTGCTTGGGGGATGTGCTGGGCATCGGTCGGCGGGTGGTGAGCAATTGTACAGTGTACCGCTTGCTTTGTATTACTACTGTTCTATTTTTTTTTTATTCTACTTTAGTTATTAAACTGTTTTTATCTCAACCCACGAGTTTTCCCCTTTTGCCCTTCCGATCCTCTCCCCCATCCCGCCAGTGGGGGGGTGAGCGAGCGGCTGCGTGGTGCTTAGTTGCTGGCTGGGGTTAAACCATGACACCCAACCACTGTCTTCAAGATGACGTAGTGGCAATATTATGAATACTCCTCAAAATTTCTGCATGTGAACTGGCATATTAGGACTGTCGCATTAACTTGGGCATCCTGTGCTATATTTAGGACTTGATGCTACAACACAGTCAGTCGTTGAGGCTTGGCTGCCTGCTAAGAAAGCACACATCTCAGAGGATTTCTAGACATATAAGAACAAACTGTAAGAGTAATGAATAGTTTAACGGCCTGAGGCTGCAGATCTCCAACTGCTGTGGTGAGGAACCGAAGTGCTTCATTTCATCTTTTAAAGCTTTTACTTCCCATTCCTGAAACACAGCTGGTTAGATACAAGAAACACAGAGATAAAGACAGAGCCAGATCCTACATATAGTGAAACTCTCAGCAAAACTCTGAGGGACTCAGAGAGGAATGACCTGTTTTTCTGTGTTGAGCACGATTAACCGCTAGAATTGCTAAGACTGCTGCACTCTAACTAGATGACCTCTCTGGTCCTGCCTGCAACCAGCTTCAAAAGTGGTTGATACCACTTGGATACCCAAGTGACCTACTGCTCAGCCAAATGAACATTTGGATATGCTGAATACCAACAGTTCCTCTGAAGAGTTACCAAAGCACAACCAACATTCGTGGGCCCCAAATCAGAGGCCATCCTTCAAAAATATTAGTTTCCCTTGCTCTTTCTGTTATGAAGAGAGACCTAAATTTATCCTCTCCCTCCTACAACTCCATCCACAGCATCCCTGTCCTCCTCAGACCATGGTGGCTGAGCAGCGCTAAAGCTGCAGACAGAAGCAAGGCAGCCACCATTGTGCTGTGCCAATGGCTTGTTTTGATTTGTTAAACCTGAGACCTGGGCAGAGTTAGTTACATTTGTGTTTTGTATTTCTGCAGCAGTGAATGGGACAGAAACACACTGAGTCTTTTTTTTTTTTTTTTTGTTTAATTCCCCAAATGAACCCTTTTTCTGTCACATCCTTTTTTGCCACCCTAGCTTCCAAGAAAGATCTTTTGCATTCTGAATCAGACCTTATGTTCAGTTACAGGGTGGGGAGGGAAACTGTCAGCCGAGATCTTATTAAGAGCAGGACCTGCTTCCAGCCTCTGCAGCCCTCACTGGAAGCAGAAGGTGCCCCACAAATGAATGCGAGCTTCCAAAGAAAAGTCATTGCCCTGGGGGTTCTCTGGAAACCCAGCTAAACAGGGAACTACAAAAAGTCTCATCTGGGCACCGCATATGGATTGACTGCTGTTTTATTTTGATTTTTTTTTTTTTTAATAAGCCATAAGAATTCACCATATTTGAGAGCCCAAACTGACCCACCGGTTGATTTTCTGCTAAGTAATCAATTAAGATGATGAGCCAAGACAAGAACTGTTGCAATTTCCTTTTGTTTGTGGGTTTACCACAGGTTACAATAGTTCTGCTCATAAACAGACAAGTCCAATATTTCCTGAAGTACAGACTCTGACATGCTCTGCCAATGGAAGCCACCTTGGAGCAGTGTTAGACTGGCAGTCTCAGATCCATGCCATCAGCAAACCCAAACATGGTCACATTGTTCTCATCTACAAAATCTCATGAAAGACAAGCAAGCAGCATGCTGGATTTGATTTTCCTGGACTAAAAAAATCAAATTGTCACACCTGCTCCAAAGACTGCAGATACAGATGGGCATTCCTTGAATTGCTCTCTGAAATCATTAGCCACTTTAAAAACCACATGCAACTTCCCTTTGGTAGAACAGCTTCTTTTTATAACATCTGCAGCGCTACAAGATTAGAAAATTAGCTGTTTCTTATGCTCAGAAGATGACACAAGGTCCCCAAAATATACAAACAGAGGGTTAAGCTGACGTAAATCAACACTGAAGTCTGAACCCACGTTTACTGGAGGTCACAGTGTCCTAGGACTGACTCCCAAGCACAGCACTGTTCCCCAGCCTAACATAAATGTCAAGAGGAGAAAGTCAGTGACAAATGGCCTTCACTCTCTGCAAAGAGAGCTGTGGCTGCATGGGTAACTCCTTTGGGAGGTCAGATCCTTGGTTTCACTTTACAGGCATAAAGGAGAGGAGGAGAGTACATAATTAGCAGGTAAGGTTAACTAGGAGCATGCTCAACCTTGCTGGAAGCTCTGGCTGTGGAATTCACAGCAACCTCACTGATCTATCAAACAGCTGGTACCCATCTGATCTGTATCTTCTGCTCCTTTTGCCCTCCAGCCCTTCCTCTAGCACACTGCTGCTCCTCACCACCAGCATAAGCTCAATTCTGTAAGGACAGAGCCACCTACAAGGCTGTTCTAGGAAATGGGCACAATTTCCACTTCCCTGTTGCCATTGCAACAGCACCCAGCAGCAACTTTAGCAGTACCTGCACAGAGAGACTTTCTGGGGACCCAGCACCCACAGGAATGTGAGGGACTGACACTGGCACATCTGTATGCATCTTTTCCCTGGCATACGCAGCCAGGCACACAGTTTGGGATTGTTCCAGTGTCTGTTTCCACCCATTCCCATCATGGAGTAATATAGATTGTGAGCCACTTGCTCTATATATCACGCCGTTAGAACTAGAGATCTGCAATCTGCACAGCATGAATTTGGTGCTCTCCTTCCTCATGACAGCATCGCTTCAGCTTTGTGATTACTTTATGAACTTACTTCCTTTCAGCGTCAGTGGAAGTAAGACTGAGGAGTGGCCTCTTCGCAACACTGGTCCTAGATTAGAGATCCCTCCAGCCAGCTGTTCTAATGAGTGAAATTCTCATTTTGATGAGCAGAGACACAACAGGAGAGAGCTCCTCTCTTCCTCCAGGACTGACACTGTTTAATTAGGCTGCTTTAAGCCAGACTGATCTCACTAGGGATTTAAACGAAAGCCGAGGCCTTATCCTATAGGCTTTACCACAAAAGACTCCAGAGCAGAGGTTGCTGCGGGGCAGTGACTGCCTTCCCAAAGACGGGAAGTGCCCGTGGCCTCACACACTGTCTCTAGGTCAAGATGATCTGACCTCTTTAATCTCACTATACTTCCTTGATGTTTAACTCAGCAATTAAGAGCAATTCATAGAATATCCTGAGTTGGAAGGGACCCACAAGGATCATCGAGTCCAAATTGAGTAGGCTGTGGCCATTTCAAGCTGTTACCTGTTTTGCCAAGCTTCCACTAAGGGCATTAGGTTACTTAATAAAAATATAAATCTTTTGATCCAAAGGTACAGAGATATGTGCAAAATGCCTTATGTAGTATTCTGGCAAGATACAACTGCTAGCAAGTACCTCTATAATCACTAACACCACATTGTTTTACTGCTCAAGGAATTCTGTTCATTTGCCTTTTCTTTTTGGAAAAAATGATCCTTTTTTTAATAACTGAAACCAAAGCATGTTTCCCTACACCTTCCCAGCCTGTTTGGAATTAGAGTCCTCCTCCACTCAGTCCAAAACTGCGCACTTACCTTCTTAACCAAGTAGCCCTCCCTTATGCGCATCGGTTCTCGCTCCATGTCTCAGGCAATCCCGCTCTCAGGTCTATCAGCACTGGCAGTTAAGTTCCTTTTGGCAGCAAAGTCTGTAGGCTGGCGTTTTTACAGTACAGCTGTGTCACTTTCACAAGTTCCTCTGCCTGCTAATCACATGAAAACAAGCCCATTTCCTCTTACAGAGAGAGATAGGGAAACGCAGAAGCACGTGTGTATTTATAGCTTGCCTCTGACAGAACAGGCAACAGCCTGACAAAATGCTCAACTGTATCAAATACGGCCAGCCTTGATGACAGAGTCCTGGGAAATTAATTAAGCATTTTAGTGCCCAAACACAAGAAATCAGGCCCACTCTGCAAATACATGAACTCCAGCGAAACAACAAACAGGGTGGCGTACTGTGTTGCTGCTTGGTGCATGCCAAAAGGATCCGAGAGACAGGTTTCCAACTCACCAGTTCTGTCACTTCATCCTGTCTTTGAAGTCTGACTCCCAGTGGGTGAGCACATGGGGTCTGGCAGCAAGTTGGACTCCCTCGCTTGGTTAATGATGATGCGCCCTCTGCTGATACAAGAAATTTGTTTATCAGACTTGATCGGGTTTTGGAGTTTGATGCTGAGGCTTCCCAAAGAGGTTAGCTGTCAAATAGGCATAAACGGACTAGACCAGCACATTACATAAAGCACCGCAGAATGTCACTTTCTATGAGCATCTTTTACTTGCTGCAGAGCTCATTTGGCTATATTTGGTAAAAGATAAGGCAAAACCATCATTTTCCAGAAGTTGATATATACCAGAGTCACAATCCCTCTTCCCCATACAGAAAGAAGGGTGGTGGTATATGGGAGGCAATAAGGAGGCTGCTGCATTGCCAAGAATAAACTATTCTCCCAGGCACAAGACTCCAAATCACTTTTACAGCTGAGCCTATTCAGACAACAGTTGAGCCCAGGGTTACTCCATCTGTCACCTCTGCCACTCGTAAAGATCCCCAAACAGGGACTTCTTCCGCAGACAGAAATTCCTGCTCTCCGTTTGACTCTCTGTTTGTCTCAGCCTTTACTCAGAAGTACACAGAAGTCTGACAAGGTCTGTGACAGAGGATCAGAACATTAGAAGAGCCCTCAGAGACTTTCTCTAGCCATTCCTCACTGATGCCTATTTCGTGGTTCTCCCACAGATGAGACTCCACTCCTTCCTTGGTTATCTGTATTAGTGCTTCGCTATCCCAACTGCTGAATGTTTCTCCTCACTGTCTGAATTGAGATTTTCCTTTCCAGACCTTTCTCAACTAGCTGCTGCTTAAATGACCCCTCCAGTCTCATCTTCAGGCAGAGCACCTATCTGTACCAGCACAGAATCATAGAATCATAGAATTGTTAAGGTTGAAAAAGACCCTTAAGATCATCAGGTCCAACCGTTAACCTACCACCGCCAAGTCCACCACTAAACCATGTCCTCAAGCACCGCATCTACCCGTCTTTTAAATACCTCCAGGGATGGGGACTCAACCACTTCCCTGGGCAGCCTGTTCCAGTGCCTGACTACTCTTTCAGTGAAGAAGTTTTTCCTAATATCCAACCTAAACTTGCCCTGGCGCAGCTTGAGGCCATTTCCTCTCGTTCTATCACTTGTTACTGGGGTGAAGAGACCAACCCCCACCTCACTACAGCCTCCTTTCAGGTAGTTGTAGAGAGCGATAAGGTCTCCCCTCAGCCTCTTCTCCAAACTAAACAACCCTAGCTCCCTCAGCCGCTCCTCATAAGACTTATTCTCTAGACCCTTCACCAACCTTGTTGCCCTTCTTTGGACACGCTCCAGCACCTCGATGCCTTTCTTGAATTGAGGGGCCCAAAACTGGATACAGTATTCAAGGTGCGGCCTCACCAGTGCCGAATACAGGGGCACTATCACCTCCCTGGTCCTGCTGGCCACACTATTCCTGATCCAAGCCAGGATGCCATGGCCCTCTTGGCCACCTGGGCACACTGCTGGCTCATATTCAGCCGGCTGTCAACCAACATCCCCAGGTCCTTTTCAGCCAGGCCGCTTTCCAGCAGTCTCAGGCTATACACTTTGCAGTGCATTCTGCCCAAAGCATACCCTTTTGTGATGATTTTATGTATTATTAGGTTGCTCGGGTTTTGTTTCTAGAACCTACAGAGTCTCAGTATATTGTTCCTTTGCTTATATACCTCATGCTAATGTGAGGATCTGATTGCTGTTAAAGGCCCTAGTTGCTGATCAAGCCAATCATCCATTAGGCAGTTTGCAAATCAACGATTCAATATATGCTTTCCAATTCTCTGGCTGTTAAGTGTACTTGACATCAGCCAACAGCTTCTAAAATTATTAGAGAGACAGAAACTCACACATAGATAATAAAAGCTTCATGCTCTTTGGAAATTGAGCTACACGTAAAAATTTATCACTAAAAAGCGATCAAACAGCTTTGTGTCACATTTACAGTAAAGAATCTGCCTACCAGTCCCAGGGCCTGGAATGAATTGAAGATACATTCCTGAGTTTAGATGATCTAACTGAATTTCTGAGTTATATGTCTGCGAAGGGTCCCTTCATTTCCCATAGGCCTTAAAATGATGTTTGATGGACTCAGGATCTTGTTGACTCCTCCTGTATAATGTCTGTTTTGGTCAGTAATTCCTTTTGCTTTAAGAAGGTGAATTATTTTCTTCTCTTCCCTTTCATTCCAGCAGTTCCACCTTTGGGAAAAGGTACACTTTTTTTTTTTGCTCTGATTGGATAACCCAAAAATACAGGTCATAGACAAGAACAACTCAAATTAAATACCTTTCACTGCATGGCTGGAAGCCAAACTATCCCTTTATTAGCTGCCTTGAGGCCATAATGCTTCAGAGCCTGGGGCGAGCATTAGAGACCAAGAGCTGGCTCACAGTTAGCTCTTCCTTCTGTCCCTTGCTGCCCCTCAGACCTGAGGAAACAAAACCCCTTCCTCAGCTGGAAGGGCTTATGGGGAACAAAGACAAAAGAACCCAACAGCATTTTCCTCCCTGCAGGCAGCCTTTCCACAGGTTTTCCTGCTCGCCTGCTCCTGCTGGTTCAGTGTTTGTGCTGAGTCAGGATGACAGGGCCCTCCATGATAAATTGATGATATGAAATGTCCAGGGACACATTCTCTTCAATAGAACATCTATATGACCTTATACTAAAAAGTGGTTTACTGTGAACAGAAAAGGGTGCTGACTCCACAATTTTGTAAAAGCTCAGTTTCTCATTTACCTGCATGAAAAGCCCTTAGAGGTGTAAAATGCAATTCTAGACACAGTGGCGCTGAGCCAATGACTCCAGAATTTACCATTAGCTACTTAAGCAACACAGTATCAAAGCATAAAATTACCTCCAATATTAGCTGGAAGCAACTACTTTTATAACACTTCTTTTCTCTATATTGTTTCTATTTCATCTTCAAAGCTCAAATATTCCTTTTGCCCTTCTACTTTATGTGTCTGGAACAATCCTTTTCTTTTAACACTGAGGCTTGGTTTCATTTATCACCCATCACCACAGGGGAATCAGCACTTCATCTTCCCCCAGGCAGAAATGTGCTGATCAGCTAACTCACTCACATGAAGCAAAATGGTCCTTAACCATACAGTGGCCATGGCAGCTGTGAGGAACAGCCTGGACTGTTGATGCATGTCTTCTTTGTGCAGCCATTCCTAAAGAGCAGCACCAGGCATAAAAGAGAAGAAGAGCTGTATTTCTTCTAGCTCCCCACAGAGGGGAGGATAGAGCCTTGCCTGGCAGCACGAGAAAGTAATCTGCATTGTGGAAACCTGCTATAACTTACCCTGTTCTCCCCATTTCTGTCCAAAGTAGGTAAAGGTGCGTGATGCTGGATTAGCAACATTTGTCACAATAGCACAATCTGCAACAGAGCTGAATATCTTAGCTCAGTTTATTGGCGAGTGATCTGTTCTTGTATGGGAGATCTTGCTGCTGTATTTCCTCAAAAAATTCTGTTTTTTTTCTGCTACTTCAGGGTCCACTCCTGCAAGCATTTAAAAAAAAAAGCAGTCAACCACATTTATCTGAGCAAGGGATCTAGCTGAGAGACTGATGGGCGTTTATATCGAAAATTGGAACCGTATCTTTGCAAATAAACGTGTCAGCTGCAAGGAAGACAGGCAGTTTCTCAGCTTGTTACATCAGCTTCACTGGTCTCTCTACTAGCCCTTGCATAGCTGTTCTTCAAACATGTTTGCTGCACTGTAAATGCCATAAGCCCACTCCATCTGTAACAGAGCACGCGAGTTCTCCATAAATATGCATCTCTCCAGCAAATGAAGCTGCATTTCCAGGGGAAATTAAATTAAATGCTATATGTTAAAAATGATCGTCTACACAAGAAAAATAATATACACAAGTGGTTTGCAAAGGTGATAAAGATTCAGTCCGGCTTATAGTTCAATAAAACCCTTTCTCACTTCTGCGCAGAGGTCTCAAAAGAATTACAGTATTAAACTGAGAGCTGGCAGGTGCAAGTCTCAGTACAATTCACTCCATATGGAATTACACATACGGCTATTTTTAGCAAATGAGAGATTGTGGCTTTGCATCCACTTCTCGAAAAGAAACACAAAACTGGAACATATCCAAATTTAGCACTGTGTTAAGAAAGGAATCAAAGAGGGCCAAGCATGAAAAGACTATTACAGGTATTGTCCACGTCACCTTGGAATCTATATGCTGTGGATTGGCCATCATAAATGAACTGTCTTGTTCTGACCTCAAGGCACATCTTATATATTTAATTATTGTGAAGCTATGCAGCAGGATTAGTGCATTAGCTCTAAGTGGGAAGGCCTGCATAAATGGTAATACTGAAAAGCTTATGCATCTGACATATTATCATGCACAGAGAGATCATATTGAGTGGATGCAGTCGAGAGACCACACGGATTTCTCCAGAATGTTTTACAGACAAACTGGACCAGCACAAAGCATAGGCCATGGCTTACCTGCATATTAGCTCTGATTTTTCATTGGATGCATCCAGCTTCACCTGTGACGTATTCACCTCTCCCCTACAGTAGTTCCCCATCAGTGATACATGCAGGCGATGTAGCCGCAGCAGAGAGGCACAAGAGAGAGGTCTTGGATGAAGCTGCAGCATGAGAAGACTTTCCTAGTTCTGGGAAAAAAAAGAGAGATGGGAATAGCTGAGCATGCTGGCTGCAGCTCACTTGAGGGAGCTCACCACTTCTCTCAGAAGCACTAAGGGGTTCAGCAGGGCACAGGGGAGTGCTGCAGTGCTCCTGCCCTATGGGAAGGGATTTAGCTTAATGTACCTTGCTGACTCCAAACAACAGGCTGAGAAGCCTCAGGTGCCAGGGGAACAAAAGGTAGATTTGAAGGACTGAAAAAACCACACAAAAAAACCCCCAGTTTTGCACTTTACAACTACATTAAAGACTCCAAACCCCATGCCTCAAATGTAGGTGTAGAAAATGGAGGAATGGACACAAATTTATCTTTCTTCCTGGAAGTAAATTACTGCTGTGACTTAGGAGAAATGGGACCTTGTCGTAAGTCTATGATGATCTATTTAACATTGAATCTTGTAAAGGTCAGCACATTTGCTCTGTGCTCCTGGCAAAACCACACTGCCTCCTTCTTCCTGCAGGTATCTTTGCTCCCTACAGAATATCAAGCAATTAATATCAGGTAGCCATGCAGCAGCCTAGGATGCACAGAAAATCCCCATGGGGACTGGAAGGGCATGGGTTTCTCTAGCCAGGGCCCATCCCACCACCCTCAGCGAGGGAGCAGCCCACAGCATCAGGCACCTCCATGGGGATGAGCTGAGGTCAAGCCAGGTAGGCAGCCTGCAGGTCAAGATCAACAGCATCCATGGCTGGATAGGTCTGTGACAGAGCTGGAGACCAGCACTCCTAAGCATAATCTCAGGAAGGGACTGAAAGCTCAAGGCTGAGCTGAAATAGGGCCCATGGGCAGAGGTGTGGGTTGGAGACCCCAGGTGAGGCTGGTCAGAGTGATTAAGGAGGGCAGCAACAAAACTAACTTAGACAAGTTACAAAACAAAAGACTTAGCAAAGGCAACCCCTCCCCTTGATCCACACAGATAAATAGCATCTGGTCGGATCAGATAAGTAAATGCACTGACACATGCAAAGTTATCAGATCGATCGATAAAAGGAAAGGCAATGCCTACATTTAAAATTCCTTCTTCATAAATGTTCTACTCTCACCACGCTTCACTTTCACATGATAGAACAGTTACTCAGCCTATGCATACATAATCCATAATATGATGCTTTTTTAGTTCTCGCGTGTTTGCCACTTTTTGCCAGAGTGGTCTGGAATGAAGTCACAGCCTGAGCTGTGTCCAGAGAAAGATGATCATTCAGGCAGAAATAATAAGGGAAAAAAAACTCATTATAGATCTGACCTCTCATGTACTTGTGAAACTAATTGCAATCAATGTCTTCAGCTACACACTATTTACTACAACATGATATGTCTGGCCCATGAGGCGAGTAAAACTGATCCCTGGCAATGGCCATTATTCTTCACACACCACTTTAAGTGATACTATCAGATTCCCCATGTGTAAGGTCTCTGTGATTTCGTACTGAATTACGTTTAAATTTACAGAAGTGGGAATTGCTGCAAGCAAAACTTTCAACAAGCCACAAAGTGCAGCAGTTTCAGCAGAATATAACGAAAAATGAGAATTCTCACGCAATGAGCAAAAAAGATAGGGAGAAATGCACATATGGTCTTTTGTGGAGCCATACTGTTATGAGACAGGTGTCTATATGTAGCAGCCGCTTCCTCATCCGAAAGCCTCTGCATACCACTTGATTGTCTGATAATTTCCAAGATATTTTCAAGACCATTCATTGTTGACCTCAACAATGGTTGGAGGGATCCATTTTACCTAACTTTGGGTGGACTGCTTTTGAGGACCTTTAAAGTCAGCAAAGATCTTTACAACAAATTGATGGAGTTCAGTGTATGATTTGTGATCAAATGTTGGCCCCCACTGTAGGATGAGTTGCTTCTGCAACTTACTACTTGATTAGATGAAACTACTCTTTGATTAGGTGCCCTTTGACAATATAAGAGTCTTAGGTGACTCACCAAGCCCAAAAGATTCCTCTCATACATTAATGTTGATAACGCCACTACCTCATCATTCATAGGGAAATGTAGGGGGTTTTTAATAGTATTTGCTTCACTCTTGACTGTGAAGTGGGAGGAGCAATGACTGCACTGTGTAACAACTTCTCTATAGGGAAGTCCCTGCTGCCAGTGATTGCTATCACAAGTGGGATGTTACTTATAAAACTCATCACATACACAGTTCTGCGAGGCAGATCATGTCCTGCCCTTATCTTTGTGGAAACCTGGCTGGCTGGACACATTATGAAGCCTCTTCTTAGTTGGATACCTAATCAAGGCAAATACAGTAGGATTTTTTTTTTTTTCCCCAGAGGTTAAGTTTTCAGCAGAATGTATTCTTTTGCTTAATGTTCACAATAACATTAATTCATTCATTAACTTGCACACACAAAGAAATGCAGCTGAGTAACACTATATCTTCCCTTTGGCCTAGCAATTCTACATTTTATCACCATGTGTACATCCCAGCTTTAGAAAAACAAAGAAAAGGTCAGGTCCAGTGCAACACGCAGCTCTGAAATTCTCCTAACAAAATCATTAAGTCTGCCATAATGTCCAATCAAACAAAAAATATATTTGTGGCCCAAGTCCTGTGTCAGCCATAAGAATGTTGCAGTTTTAACAGCAAACAAGAACAAATGCAAAAGAATGGAAAGGATGCACAAAGCAGCTCCTGGGTTAAAAGCAAGCTCTAACTGTTAGATGGGAATGAGACCTGCAGAGAGCTGAATTACAACTTCCAGTTTCAAAGATCTTTCTCCTTGACGAAATGGTACCAGCCATAGGTAAAGAGTAGTGTTAGACTTAAAGAAATGAGATTCTGACCCGATACTGCAATTACAGTGGGATTTTTTTCTATTAAGAACATTGCAATGAAGTGATTAAAAAAAAATCCCAACAGAAACCCTGAACCAAGTATTGACGTTGACTGTTGTCTTCAGGGAGCACGAAACTGACCCTCAGTCTAGGCATGGTGGCTCTCAAAAACCTTTAAGCCGTACAGGGAGAGAGAAGAGCCACAAACCCACGTCTTTGCTCTCCGCCCTCCCCTCCCTCTCGGGCAGCTCCGGCTCCTGCGTGCCGCCACGCAGATGCTTCGCCCCCCCCGGAGGGCCCGGCCAGCCCGCGGTGAGGGGATGAGCGGAGTGATCTGGAGGAGGGACCCCTCGGACGGGGACCCCCCGGCGGGGGAGCCCCGCGGGGCGCTCCCTGCCCGCGCCGCTGTCCGCGCCCGTGGTGCTGAACGGCGGCGGCAGCGCCCGCCCGGCCCGGGCCCCCCGTGCTCCCTCCGGGACGAAGGGCGGGATTAAGGGTGCGGTAATCGGGGCCGGATTAACTCCCTGGAAACCGGCTGCCAATCTGAGCAGCTGCAAATGTCCCCCAACCCGGGAGATGGGGCGGGAAGGGTGGGGAGCATCCGCCGCCCAGATGCTGCGCCGCGATTAGGGGGAGGGAAAAACCAAATCTATCATCCGCTGCTTTTGGGAAAGGCTGGGCTGGCTGGGATCCGGCAGCCCCTCCTCTTCCTCCTCCCTCCTCTTCCTCTCCCTCGCAGCCTCGCTATCCTCTCCCGGCCAGCCGCCTTCCGCGGAGGGGGCGAGACGAGCGCAGAGCCCGCAGTCCCCCCCCGCCCCCGCCTCGGCGACAAGCGATGGGCGACATCCCCGGCCTCGTGAAAATCAGCGTCTCCCTCAAAATCCAGCCCAACGACGGGGCGGTGTATTTCAAGGTGGACGGGCAGCGCTTCGGCCAGAACCGCACCATCAAGCTGCTGACGGGGGCCAAGTACAAGATCGAGGTGGCCCTCCGGCCCGGCACCGTCCAGGCCACGTAAGTGCAGCCTCCCCGCCCGGGGCGGCTCCCCCGGCCCTCCCCTTCCCCGCTGCTTTATTTTTAGAGATTTAATATTTTTTCCTGGCAGGCTGACAGCACGGGGTTTCCGTGATTTCTCTCTCTCCCCGCCCTTTTGCTTTGGTGGCCCCGTTTCTAGGTCCCTGGCCAGCTGTTCCCAGCGCTTTGCCCGGCTGGCTCAGGAGAGACCCCGCGTTTTGGAGTTCCCTTCCTTCCCTCTCCCTCCCCACCTTCTCCCAGAGCTCTTTCAAGCCTAGCTCCTTTTCTCCCTCCTTCCCCGCGGTTTGCCCTGGAGGCAGAGGGAAAAGGCCCCTCCGGCCCTGCATGTCAGGGATGCACCATGCCCTCGCTGCAGCATGGCAAAGCAGACTGGGACCAGGGATGATGCAGATAGAGAACCAGCTGTGGGTGGAGAGACAGCCCTGGAGAAGGGATTCGGCTAATCTCTCCCCAGCTACTCGAGATCAGATCCCTCTGGCCTTTCCTTTCTACACCTTCCCTGGGTGACTGCAGAGCCCTGACATTTTTCAGGAGCCCCAGTGAGTCAGCAGCACCTGCAGGTCTGCTAAAATCCCCAAAGCATCCCCCAGCACAGAGGCTGCCAGCCCACATGCTGGCTCAAAGCTGCTTGGGAAGGGGACCTGCGGGGCTGCTGAAAGGCTGGATCCTGTCTCTTTGCAGGACAATGGGCATCGGGGGCGTCAACGTCCCACTGGAAGAGAAATCGAGGGATGCACAGGTGGCCTCTTACACAGGGATCTACGACACAGAAGGGGTGCCCCATACCAAGAGCGGAGAGAGACAGCCCATCCAGGTCAACATGCAGGTATGTGGTTCCCCGAGCCTGGCATGGGAAGACAAGGGAGGACAGCAGGGAGTTGACTCCCAGAGAAGGAGTTGTGGAGGTGAAATATTCCAGGGCAAAGTCTGATCACAGCTGGTCTGATCACAGTACCTGGAAAACACAAGCCCTTCTTCTCAAGGGGAAGCCAAGAGAGCAGCAAAGGCCAGGAAGTAGTTTGGGCATTTCTAGAGATCTGCATAGCCCTTTGGGGTGCTGCAGGAGAAAGAAATGAGAGCTGAACTTCGCACCTTTTCTGCAGGGCATATTACAGACCACAGGCAACTCCCATCAAGGTCCCTGGCTAGGAATCCAGTCCCAAGCCCTTGGCATACAGGGACCCTCCTTTTGCCTGCCAGCACTGCCAGTTTTTTTGGAGCAGAGCATGCCCCGAGCACAAGGGGCGACTACTCTCCCCTTCCACCTGTCATCTGCAGGATGCCTGAGGACCTGCCAGAGCCTGAAAGCATGCGTGAGAACACACACAACCCCCCCAAAGGCTGTTTACTCCCTTTCTATTCCCCATATGCTTCCCTTATCACATTATTTCTGCATCAGCAAACCTAAGTTCTTATTCAAGGGGCTCCTCACCCCAACCCTAAAGAGAAGCTCCAAGGGCCAGAACCTGTATATGCCATGGCCCCAAAGTGAGGTGACCAAAGCTCAAGCCTGTAAGGCAGCAGAGCTGACAGAAGACAGGAGGAGCAGCAGGCAGATTTCCACAGCACTCTTTGGGTGGTGCGTTTGGGGTGCAGAGGTAGATTTGGTTTGTTCTGGCTTTGGTTTGGTTGCTTGGGGTTTTTTTTTTTCCTCTCCTGATTACAGTTGTGAGGGATTCCTGCTGTTTGCTCTATGCCTTCTGTACCAAAAAGGGGAAACGGGGCAGTAAGCCATCTTCATCTGAAGCTCTCTTAAGGGTCTGTTCCAACTTATACAAGATTAGGACCTTGCCAAGCCTACTGGATTTCAGCTTTTTCTCACATTTGCTCACTGCATGCAAGATTTCATCTTGATCTTTATCTTCACTATTTTTTTCTGGAATCATCATTTCGCATGGCAATCCCCTTCTGAATAAGAACTGTAACATCTCCAGTTGGCATTTCTAATAATTACAGCATGCCTAACTTAATTTTGGAGACCCACATCACATTAACAGTTACCATTTCATAATCTTAGGTTAATAAGACTACCCTGAAGTATTTGTCCATGTTAATCACTTTTCTATACAGCCACCTAATTTAACACCCAGGGAAACCAAACATCCAGTGTGATTTCTCAACCAGCAGAAGAGGGCTGCTGGATGCCACTGTTGAGTATTGCAGATATATTTCAGTGTCCTTATACCAAGAGGTGAAAGGGCAGCACTCCCAAAAAACTAGCTGCTTCGACTAAGGCATCCCTATTTTGATAGCGACCATTACCCTTAAGTGTAGCACTGATGTGAACTCTGGAAGTTTAACTTTTCTTACGGAGGAAACCAAGTCAAATCACAAATGAAGTAATTCTGAGAAATGCGAAGAGGTTCTGATTTTCAGGTATAAGCTCTGAGATGGTTTGCTGCAGCATCAGAACGAGTAGCCACAATACTTGTCCAAACAGTAGCTTTTACAAATCAAATCCTGGGATATTAACCATGGAGCTAATAGGATTTGCAAGTGTTAAGCAGGTCCTCAACACCTTTTAGGATTTGATCTTGATAGATTGGTTCTTCAGTACAGACTTAGATGTCCACAATTGATACTTTTAAATATTAAATATAGGCAACTCAACAGGGATTTACATGTTTAACTCATCATTTAGCTGTTTGGCTAGACAGAGCCATAATAGATTTAGGGAACCAGCCTCAGACACCTCAGCTTGAAAACTGCTTCTAATACCTACTTCCCGAATCTTCAAAACTGGGCTTAGTGCACACAGCTTTAAATTTTCCTATTTCCCTCAACTATGAGGAACTTCAGCCTCTGCTTCCTTTTCTGTAACAGGCAGGATCCTGATGCATCCTAAGGAGGTAAGGACACTATTTAAGGCATAAAATCTGAACTCACATTAGAAATAGACTGTGAGGTCAGTCCCGCAATTAAAAACTAGTCTGATACTGCCAATTAAATGCCTAAAAGCCAGAAAGTCCCTAAGAATTTCTTTCCCATCTGCTTTAAAACTTTAAACAAATAATTCTTTGTGCTCCTACTTTAACTGGCTGGTAGACATCTTACCTGTTACAGACATAGTTTTTACATGTAAAACGACAATCCCATTTCTGAATTCCAGAATCTGAGGATGCATTTGTTACCTGAATGCTCAAGTATGCACACTATCCAGAAACTAGTGAACTGACTAGCAAATACTGTAAACTAAGTTAGAAACCTCTCTTTGGATCTCATTTTATTCTTGATCAGGCTAGATTAAGACTGAATAAAGAAGCCAGACCTCCATTCCCATAATAAATAGCCATCAAATCATCCTAGCATGCAAATTCAGAGGGAGTGATTAAATAACTATTCATGCCTATAGCAGTGGATGACAGAGAGGAGCAGACAGGGAAATAGGCTTCTAAGCCTGACCTACAAAGAGTAGGGCCATCTCCCCTCCCTGCGGAATCCCATATACAGACCCAGTGGAGGAGCCAGGATTCGGCTGCAGGAGCCACGGGAATTCAGGGGAGCTCTGAGGATGCAGAATGCTCATTACACCACAGAGCTGCTGCATCTGCTAAGTACTGGGCTGGGGGGGAGGCACATAGTAGTAGAAAAGCTCTGCAATTAATTCTTTCCTTCTCCTGAAAACCCACAGCAGTCAAACTACTCAGGGCAGCTCAGCAAACTGCATCATTAAGGAAGACAGAATTTGTTTTCTTCCTTTATCCTGTTGAAATTCAGATCCTCCATATATTAATGAAATGAAATGCTGCTTTTGTGTCATATCACCTTCTACAAATGCTATTAGAAATGCCTTTGATTCCTCAGTTTCCAGGCTGAGAGTGGCTGATGCTCCTCTCCGACAATTTCTCTGTGTGGACTGTGCACAGTAATATCTAATGTGCTTAACCTTTACTATCTTGCATTATGAGTGTATTATTATTATGACAGTAATAGATTATAGTATGATTATTACAGATGATTAATAAAAAAAATCCTTAATTACAGTTTTAGTTGCTGGGAGAGATAAAATAGCCTGCACATCTGATTCTCTTTGTCAAAGGAAATGGCAGAAATATTTCAGCTACTCCTTTAAGGTAACACTTGCAACTGGAGCCAAAAAAAACCTTCTGCTAACAGCACACAGCAATTCCTGCCGTGGTCAAGGCTAAATTTAAGTTACCACAGTGGGCTGGGGGAAGATTTAAAGCAATATCCATTACACGGTAGCAGCTTACAAACCACATCTTGAATTAAAAAAAACCCCAAATGTCCTTCTGAGAAAACTGGATAGAGAAGGCTCTGCTTGCACTGTGTAAAAGGGCTTTCATACTGACTTTGCAATAATAGGCAGATGATCAAAGGTCAGCTCCCAGGCACATGATGGGAATGGAAAATAGTCAAGTGAAGAAGCTGTCATTGAAGTGAGCGATGGAAATATTTAAAAGGAAAAAAATGTTGAAGAACAGAATGTCATTCAGTAGCACTGAATCCACTAGTATCTTCTAACAATATAGCAGAATCACCCAGCTGTGCTAGTGGGACCAACAACAACGCGTATAGGCTTCACACCCACACTTTGGACTCTGCAAGGTTTCAAGGCACAGGAACTCAAATTTTACATCACCATCATAACTGAAGTCATGATCTACCCTTGTTGAGCCTCGTTCATATGGTTTTTCTGATATTGCAAGGGTATCTAGCAATGGCTTCAAAAAAGTGAAAGATTTTATTTTGCAGAATTTAGTATAGCCATAGTCTCATTCACTTCAAAGTTGCAAGCACAATCAGACAACTTGCGGTCGATGTCTCACTACCCCTTCACTGTATTAGACATGTATTTGCTAACATGCGCTGATTATCTCCTTCCTAGCCTCTATTACTCATATCTAAGTTTGAAAAGCTGCACTGTCACAGTACAACTAGCAAGAACAGAAATGCACAAAGCAGAACTTCTTCTGCTAAAGTTTCACGTAAAATGTGGAACAGAATCCCAGGGAAGGAGTAAGTAGTCTAATAGCAGCATGTCTCAGTCAAGACACTGCAAACGCAAGGCTACAAAATACAGGGACATTAAATATTTCAGATCAAGCAAAAGAAGGAACCTTCCCAGTTGTAACTGCAGCCTCTAAGTACTGTATAAACATGAAGTGACAGCCTGTATCACTACAGATCACTGCTACATGATATGTATATACGAGCCACTTTGAGATTATCATGCCAACTACTGCTGTGTCATTGTAAGAAGGATTATAGCTTTGATTCTTGCTGTTAGTAACATTTATCCACATGGGAACTTGAACATTTTTACTCCTTTGCCTTTCCCAGATACAATTACAAGAGGACAGTACATGGAGAATCTGATCCTTCATGTTTTATGTATGTTTAAGCATAAAAGACTTTATAACTGCTAGAGCAGGCTTTACAGATCTTTGATTTATTGACTTGAGGAACAATAACCCTTATATCATCTGGTTTACGTTCGGCAGTTTCATAAGAGTGTTGTTTCTCATTAATAGAGAGAAATCAACAAAATAATCAGCTCACTAACACTGATATTCCCTCTTCCTCACAGTTTAACGACATTGGCGTTTTTGAAACAGTCTGGCAAGTCAAATTCTACAACTACCACAAACGGGATCATTGCCAATGGGGAAACAGTTTTGGTAGTATCGAGTACGAATGCAAACCAAACGAAACGCGCAGTCTTATGTGGATCAATAAAGAGACCTTCCACTGAAGAGATGTGAAACCAATACTGCTGGACAATCTCCCTAAAGAAAAATCTACCTTTTTAAACCAGCAAGAAGCCTTAACAAAGGCATACTGTAATGTTGCTTTGTTCCATAAGGTTCCAACAACTACGTTGTATATACGGGTGGTGCCACTAAAATCTTTGCCTATTACTGTATTTTAAGTTTACCATAGCATCTGCAACATTCTTTATCTGTCACCCTGAGAATACTGTAAAGTTCATAGTGAAGAATATTTGATAGCTGGGTAGAAAGTCATACCATCATAATACTGTCATAAGTATTTGGATTATGCCCACTAAACGGTTCCGCTAGACGTAACAACTTTTGTGAAGTGTTTTGCTTTATTGCTTAGAATTTGGATGCAACATCACATGGGTGATTTCTGTATTTATATTTGTATTTGCTCCTAAATCAGTGTGCTCCTTCAAGCATTTTGTCATACATGTCATCCCAGTGGACAGCAAAAAGTGCAAATTATGGATATTTGTAGGTTTAGCTAAATGGCAGCTACTGCACTGTTGATATTGTGATTTCATACCAGGGGATTTGGAAACTCATTCTCCCTTTTGTTAAATGCTGTAAGGTATTCTGTGAAAAGTTTGCTAATTTACCAAATCTCTCCAAATATGATTTGTTTTTGTTAAGTTTCCCAGTGTCTGAAACAGCTTTAGGAAACGGTACAAAACATGCTAACTTGAATGAAGGAAAAGCAATAAATCAGTTGTGGTATCAAACACATCTAACATGGCTAATATCTATCTTAAGATCATATAGTATTCTTGAAAGATATAGCAGCCATACTTAATTTAGTTCTTAGAGTTCTGATAGTAATCTCCATTTTTGTCTTAATGACACATTGCCCAAATCAGTAAAATCCTACAAATCCACTTTTTCAAGCCTGACCACTGTATTGTACCAAAATCAACACGACTTCTGACCAACAAACACTCGGCAGTGTGAAGAGAGTACAGATCCCAGTGCATGTTCATACATGCATTGCACTCTTTCAAATAAGCATGTAAGCATTTGCATGGTTATGACTAAAGGTGCTATATAAACACTAGACCAGTGTTTAACACATACAGACAACAAAAAACAAACATATCTTTTCTTTCAGTAAATAAAGCAGGGAAACAAATTCACTGTCCCATCCCAACTTGGGCTGAAGTAAGCTGTCAGTTCTTGCATATCTGTTATTTCTTTTGTGAATAATTTGTAAATTGTGTATGTAAATGGTAACCATGACTTTTGATCTTTGTAATAAAGGACTTAATTTCTTCTCTAGTATGACCATCTAAATGAGTTGACAATGCTGTATCAAAAAAGGCAGTCGTCGTAGAAAGTCAGATAGCAGAGGGTACATAGTCAGTGCTTTCTGAGAACCCAGTCCAAAGTACCTCATGTTCTTTACCCAAAGCTACTGTTTCTAGGAAATACAGATCCAACGTGGTAGAATGCAGACAGTTAATGTGATAACACTTAATAGAGCTGATAAAATTCAACTGCATTTTGTTGCACTAACATAGTGTGGAAAGTAAGATTTAGAACAGAAAAATACCAAAGAAATATTTTCTTCCATTGAATTATTAATCAAAAAGCTTGACTTTTACAGATTTCTACAGACAAAAGAGCCTGATAGTAGCACTGATGTAAGACACCACTGGAACAGTGAGCTAGCCAGCTGCATCTCTGCTCTGAGGCAATATTACACAGGCAAATTTCACTGCGATGAAATTCTAGAAATAATCTGCTACCTTAACTTCTTTCCTAGACTTTTCCTAGACCACAGAAAGGATTCAAAATGAAAAAACTGAACTGAACAAATACAAATGAAATCCGTACTTCAGACAGAAGTGTTATTGCCAGCGCTTTAGCAGAAGTTTCCAGATAATAGGCTTCAATGATACCAAACTTCCAGCTGCCAATCAATTCTACCTCTGCACTACTAGAAAGCGATTTTATTCAGCAACAATTGGCATACTTTGGCTTATTTTGTTTGTACATATGAACTGAAAGCCCATCAGCAAGAAATATGTATGATACATGAATTAACAGAGAAACTTCTGGCCTAGTAAAATTAAAATGTGTAAGACAGGCCTTCACTTTGAGTTCAGCTACTATGAAATCCTTGGCCCACCATGTCCTAGCCCTCCAGCATTTAAGAAAAGTTACAATGAATAAATCCAGCCTATCCTGGCACAGGAGGGCTATTCTTCTCAGCTAGCTGGAAGCACACCTTTCCCAAGGTAAATACTCATTTTCATATTAATGCCAAATAGGGCAGCAATTTTCTCATATCCTAGCAAGTCCTGTAGCAATTCAGCTGAAATTCATTTCAGAGGGTGGTCAAGAAAGCCTGCAGATGGAGTGAGTTGCTTTTAAAAGAAAGGAGAGAACAGCCAGACCAACTGTGTCTTGCAGGCTCCATACCCTGATACTGAACATTGCTGCCCAGGACAGTAGCACCCCTTTCACAGACAGTGGCAGTGATAAAAAGGATGAGGACTGCTTAACAGCTTATCTTGGGGAAGGTGTAAATGGCATTTATCAGCTGTTACGTCCTTCTCCCCTGATGAGGTTTAAGCAGAGAGAAATGTGGCTTGTTAGCCTTCCATTATTCCTGCCTAAATAGAAGATTATTCATGTGATGTTGAGTATCCATACCACCGTGGATGACAGTGTTGATACCCTGCATATGTAAAGCAAAATAGGCCCATCCCCTTGCTCAACCAGTGCTTTGCTAACACAGCAAACATTTGCTCCCTGTAAAGGAGACCCGAGACTTTAGCAGTTCTCCGAAAGTTATGTTTTGAATTTCTTTCATCCAGGACAACTCTGGTAAATATTCATAAAGCTTGAGTCACTAAAAAACTGTTGCTGTGACAGCTTTATGCATTATTCAATCAGCAGCATTTAATCTCCAGACAAGTTTGTTCTTTACACACCTTTTTCTAATTTATATTTCCATTTTGGGGCAGAAGCCCAAAATTCGGAACAGGCCACAATACGCTAAGCTTAAATATATATTTATTTTTATTCATTACAATGTCAAAAAATGCTGACAATGTGTCAGTCCAGCTGAAACCACAAAGCACTCATATCTGAAGGTTTTATACATGAGAGACTTCCAGACTTTTCTCAGGAAGTGTCCAGCTTTTGTTTTCATAAGAAAGACTGAAACAAATATAACGAATCTTTCAGAGTCACTTTTTCATCTATATTTAGGTAGCAGTTAGCACTTTCAGACTGCTGAGTAAAAGGATCCAAGAGCAAGTTATTACTCATGATTATTAGTTGCGATCCTGCATACGGCTTGCATTAGATCATTAGTGTTTGCACAAGGCCTTCTGTTTAGTGCAGCTACTACAGGCTTTGGTATCTCCCACCATCTGAAAAAGAAATAATACTGCCAAAGTCTCCATGCCCTACTAACACAAGTTAGGGAGGTTCCACTGGCTTCAGCTGAGGCTCTGTCCGTTGGTTTGCAGATGCAGAGTGACCCTTAGTGGTTCCAGACTAGCAGAGTATTGGAAAAACTCATTTATTACATTCCTCCTATCAAAGATGTGAACAGAACTTCTGTACAATGAAGTTGTAAGTTTTGTAACACAAGGCTTTTACGTGCCAGCAGAGGTTGGTTTCCATTTGGTTAAGAGCACCTGCCTCACTTGCTATGTAAAATTTTGACACATGTGCTATGTTGAACAGTTCTGTTATTCTAGAGTCTCCCTGTAAAGCTTTGATTAAATAAGGATGTGACACATTGTAAATGCTAACCTCTTTTTGAGATCTGAAACAAGTGCTGTGGCTTTCAGAATTCAAAGCATTCAGCATTGCCTTAATTGCTGCATCAACCCCGAAGCACAAAGCAGCAGTATAATGAGTCTTAAAACATTCATGTTTTCCCTTAGCTCTACAAAGCTCACAAGTGACGACTGGAAAGTCCCCTTAGTGCAGCTAATCCAGATCTTTGGCTAGGAGAGACACAGGCACTCCTGCCCACAGGCCTTCCCTGCTGCATGCTTGGCAGCTTTTGCCAGCATTCCTCAGACTGCTTCCTTTTCCCCTCTCCCTGAGACCAGCATTTAAGGCTTCAAATCCCTGTGAGACCTGGCTTTCAGCCTTAGGAAGACAAGGCTGCATCAACCCTGGAAGAGCCAAACCAGTCTTCTTGGCATCGTTTTCTCTGTCCCTACCTCAAAGTTGTTGATTATTTCTCTTATTAGTCAATACAGCTTAGTTCTGTGCATTCAGGAAGGATAATCCCATGACTGACCTTGTATCTTACATATAACCTTCTCTGCCTCTTCCTGCAGAAGAAATTCACAGGGATTCCAACTGCATCCCAACTATAAATAAGAAGAAAATTACCAGCTACTGAAAAAATAAAGAAGTGAAGCTGGAGTACAGAAAGCACTGCTGATGGTTAGTGGTGGAGGTCTTGCAGTGTCTGCCATTCCAGTGCTGGAGAACTCAGACAACTACATAGACTGTTTCCACAGTGCTGTAACACTCACTGAATTTCTGTGTAGAGTAAGATATACACAAGTGAAGAATCATAAGCTTTGGTGAGTTCTCCCACTGCAGTCATTGGAGTTTGTAATCTTTTGACCTGCAGTGAGTTGCACCACCCAGGTATGAGTACATAGGTACAAACAGATCTCCATCGGAGACAAGGCTTAAAAGCAATGACAGCTTTTCCATCGATGTTGATGCCAAAAATCTTAAATTAAGAAATAATTCATAACAGCACATCTGCACTGACCAAGTGTAAAGCTCTGATAGTCTGTTTTCCCTCATTTGGACAAACTTGAGTCTCATTGCTGCCATATACAAGTGCTTCATATGCTATTCAAAAGTCCTTTGTCTCCCTCCCCCAGAGGGAGGGACTCTCCTACTCCCGTTATCCCATATAGCAAGGAACAGCCTGGTATCCCATCCAGTAACTTCTGCAGCCTTTGAACAATCCTGAGAGAAGTAATAATAAACTATCAGTTGATGATGATGAAGGCAGCACAGGCAAGAACCATATGACTGTGTCGGAGGTAAGATGGACCTTCTGCCCATTCTCAGCATGGTAACTGCAAGGTTAGGTGCCATCCTGCTGCTATGGGAGTGACTGTGATAACATCGTCGGTAACATCTACATCAAGCCACAGCGTATGTGCTACAAGGACCAAATGTTCTCAGAAGCTTGAACTGAATCATTATGAGTTTAATGTGAACCCCAGAGGGCCTTGTCTGCAGAGAAATGGCAGTAGCATGCAATATAACAACATATACTATTTTCTGGCTATGATGGCACTCTTTTGCTCAGTCTAAGTTGCTATGCCAACAGATTCATGTAAGGTACTTCCACATTTCAGACTTATTGTAGAGAACAAACCCTGGCCAGTTCTATGTATAGAATATATAGACTGAATTTGGTGGGTTTTTCCTTCTTTTTTTTGGTTTGTTTTTAATTAACTGTATTATTTTTACTTCTGGCTTCAGATACATCTCTCTGCCTAAATACTACACTACAGGCAAGCTGATCAAATGCAAGAAATACCACTGTGAAAATACAACTGCATTCATCCCTGTTCTGTATGGAAACTATGTGACTGCACTCAAAAGATTTAACAGCATTAAAACAAAACAAAAAAAGCCTTCATGCATCTTTTGGTTCTGTTGCAGACTCAACACTGTTCAAGAGGTTTGCAACATTTTGTCTATCAGAACAAGTCAATAGTCATATATAAATGTACTGATCATCTTATTTTCAAATGCACAATGCTTACACTGAACTTTGCTACCCTTGAGGCTCATGGTTAAGAAACCAAGAAAAGGTGCCAAATGCACTCCTGGTACAAAGTTCCACCAAAATGTATGGAGTTAACATGAGGGAGAAATTTGCCCCAATATGCTAATATGTGGATTAACTGCCCTTGCTTAAAACAGAACTGTAAGAATTTAGACCTATCCATCTTAATATAAATGAAATACAACTCACTGAGGAAATACTTCCAGGGAGGTTATTTGTTTTAAATACAGTGAAAAGATTCTCTCTACAGATCATTTGCCCTATCTTAGAAAACCCTTCTTTTTCTCTAGGGATCAAGAACTAACATTTTGTGCTTGTATACAGGTACACAATCAGTTACATAATGAGCTACCAGAGCTGAAAAATTTCTTGCGGATGTTTTTTTGTTTTTAAAATAAAATCAGCTATCAATTCTTACTTTCTTGGAGAACCATGACTAGGACAGGTGAGTACACTTCTTTTCCGTGCACTCTATTCTACAAATCCACGAGTGATCACACCTTATCCGAGACACCAGCTTCTGTCCAGATATCTAAAGGGAAAACAGCAGAGGGGCATGAGCGTGGAGTCATGGTGTTATAGAACAAGTGAGAGAGACAAGAGAATCTCAGAGCGTATTCAAAGACACTGAGCTTTTGTCCCACAGGCAGTGGGGGAAACAGTCACTAGGAGCCTTCATATGAAAATATAAGAATACCAGAGAACCCCCTCCAAAAATTATTTTGGTAGCCTCCATCTCAGTCACCTCTAACACACCTTCCATGTTCTCCTAGAAAGACTGTTCCTAACCTCAAAAATCTCCTACAGAACTTCCTATGGTTTTTATTGGTAAGTAGCTTTAAGCTTCTGGATCACCAAGCTCAGTGTCAGTAACTTCCCACAGATTTCATACCAATCTCAAAACTTTTCAGATCTCACTAGAGCATTGTCCAGGCAGTCAGGAGTTGCTAGTGAATACTATCATAGCTTACCTACCATCCCCTAATGTCCTGTCTCATCTTTTATCCCTAATGGAGAGACAGAAAAGGCTTTCTTTTCTCTCACCATTTGCTGTTCAATCCATTACTCATTTGCCTTGAAGGCTCTGCAGTAAGTAGCCATTTACAAAACTTGTAAGGTCCCCAGTCATTCAATAACTTTTAATGTAATAATTCCAAGGGGGTGGGGGAAGCAGCACTATATTCCATATTATGGGACGGGCAAGGAAGCCCTTATGCGGAGGGCATACCAACTGAGTACATCAATACCCTGTGGAGCAGCACCCCTCAGAGACACTGGGAAGTATTCAAAGCAGAAATCGGCACAGCTTGGACGGGCAGGGTTCATTGCTCTGATTTTGTGACACTTTCTACTCTGGTTCAAGTAGCACCACTGCAGTCTTTGAACTGCAATCCTGTGAGGCACAGCTACAACAAAAAAAGAACAAGTGGCTCTCAGAGAGCACTTGTTAGTTCCCAGGTCAGGGTACATGCTCTGCCTGAACCCAAATTCAACACCAGGATAAAATCTGGATGTGCAGCAGCCCCCTTCCTCCAACTGCTGCATCCCATTTTCTCACAGAAATGGAACCTTGGTGAACAGTCCAGGTGTAAATCAAGACTGAGGGACTTGCTATATTCTTACAGGGAAGCCTGGATAGAACACAGTGTTAACCTATATGACACCATGGCCAGGCCAGCCTCTTAGCAACTGTCTCACCCATCTTCATTCTAATCAAAATACCAAAAATCTAGACATTAGCCATGTTACCATCACAGCCTTTTCACCTGCTATTTCACTACTGATTCTCTAGAAGAGCAGACTATGAAGATAATAACCTTATACTGGAAGAGGCAGCACAGATTCTTCCTGGTCAGCACACACTACTGGTTTTTACTTTTTTCTCTCCCCAAAGAAAAGACAAATCTAAACTGTTTACTAATCCACCTTCTGACAAGTACTTCATGCAACCTACACTTGGCTGTGAAAAATCAACAAACTGGAATCCTAAAATCCAAAGTGGTTAGTCCTGCAGAAGGCATAATTTTTACTTTGTTCTCCCTATGGAAAGGAAGTGTTTTCTCTGTCAAGACAGTGTGAGATAGCTCAGGAAAACTCAGACAAACTTCACTGTCACTGTTCCCATTTGCTTGTTCTAAAGACTGTATTCATTGTCTTGTATTTTTCAGCTTCTTCATTGCTGCATGGTGCAAATCTTGATGTAAGCTAATAATTTGTGTGGACAAACAAAGCAATTACTTAATAGCCAACTAGTTTTCTCTTTCACAATACATCCAGTTCTCACTTTCTGGAAAGATGACAAACACTCACATACTCGTATGTATGTTCATACGCACAAGCACATGCAAAGAAGTGTTTTAATGTGTTGAACATTAGCCCCAATTTTAAAGACTATTTACAAATAAAAAGGGCTAAAACCAAAGCTAACAGCAAATTTCAGTGTCAAATCCAGGAAATCTTTCTCCTTTATGTGCTCATTACAAGTGTTATGCAAACGCCTCCCATTCCATGAGATTCAAGCTTGGTTTACTCCACATTTTGTTTTATACTGGAGAACGTTGATTGAGGAGAAAAAAGGTGGAATCAGTTTTAGTCCATTTCCTTCCTACCTTCTGTGCCTTTAATGAAAATCATAGAAATGAAAGATTAAATGAGGTAATGGTCCTTAGGATGCTGTGAAAAAGTAGGCTGGGTCTGTCATATCTCAGATCAGTTACGAGTTACCTGCTGTGTAGCCCCTTTGATGCAGAATTCCTGGAGGAGGACAAGGCTTTGCTTGTCTGCATCAGGTAATCCAAACCAGTGCTTTAAATTACTGCAAAAATACCAGAACATTTCTCTGCAATTCTGTTTCATCTATGGTCTACAAATTTTCAAACAAGACTTCATTTAAAGTGAGCAGGTACAAATTATTAGTTATTACAGTCAAGAAAAAATGCCCAGCTCTGTTAAGTTTTCTCCCCTGTATTTTTAGCATTATTTCAATTCCCACAGCTTCAGTAAAAGAAAATTAACTGCTGAGGATTCAGGGATTTGAAGCAATGTTCTTCCAGCTCACAGTTGCTTCACAGAAATCACTGCCATGTGAATACTAAAAACATAGTAAAACTTTTACTTTACTTTTGTTCTCAGCAGTATATCACAATGAAACATGGAACTTACGGAGACTAATTTCCTGTCCGTCTCCTGTGGATTCTCTCATGTTTTAATATTACGGTTCAACTCATATTGCAGCCCCTCTGTCATTAGGGACACTAATTTCAACCACTGCACTCTGTTCAGATACGTAATTTCATAAAACTCGAAGCAAGTCACTATGGGACCTCAGCCTCTCTTTCTATTTTCAGGAAAGACATTTAACGTTGGGGGTGGAGGGGTGCAGAGGAGGAAGAAGAGCAAGATAAAATGTGCTCAACACAAGATTCAGTTTCTTAAGAAACCAGACTAGAATTGGCAGAGAGGAAAAAGCAGCAATCAAAAATACTGCAGGCAGTCACTAGATGGTGCTACTAAGAGGAAATACGTACCACGAAGGAACTTTAAAAACCCGGGAGCCATCTGTAAGCTACGTGAAAAAGACTCCCCATCCCATTTGTAACCGTGTAGGCCACTTCTGCTCCCACGCAAACACACTACAATCTTACAGGACCAAGTACTTATACGCAAAAGGAACTCCCCTTCGCTATTGCTGTGTTTCTTTTAATTCAAATTGGCACCTGAAGAGCAGCAGCCACTGAGTGCTCTGTGGTCCAGAAGAAGATCAGAGACAGTCCAGGGAGCTCACACACTACTGAACCTCGCTAACAGGGCACTTCTGCCAGCATCCCTCATTACCCTGACTTTAGCTTTTGTTGCATGCAGCCTCATGAGAAGTTTCTGCTTTCCCAGAGGTTCAGGAGCTTGCATTTCTTGACATGCACGATCATAAGGACTATTCATCCACATTATAGCACCTTCACAGTTCTTATAAATGAGAATACTACTTCCTTAATAGAGCAACTATTCCCCACTTCGAAGATAACTCCAAACTGTATCAAAATGAGCAAGTACACCATAAATTTCTAAAGACAGACCCAAATTTCACTTCACCATTACATATCACAAAGAACGTGCCAAATCACATGCTTCTGTAACCAAAGTTATGTCCATGGTACTGTGTGCCGCAAGCTAAAACCCACCTAGCTCTGAACAAGATCATAATTTAGCATTTTGCCAGTTAACAGGTTCCCAATACCCACTCTCAACACAGCATTTTTCTGCCGTAGGTCAGCACACTCTGTGCTGTCTCAGTCCTCTACCTGGCAATGAATCTGAGTTGGTAAATTTAAATCTCCACTGTAATGCTAAATGATCTGTCTCTCTCCCCACCCCCTCTGAAGTGCTTCATTCTCAGGGGAATAACATTAGCATTTATGGAAGTAAATGCCTCAGGGTTTTGCTAATGTGCTAATGAGCTAGAGCCTTCCACCTTCAGATCACAAGCATGAATCCTATATTCAGCTCAAAGGTAAAAATACTGTTTCTAGCAGAAATTTGATATCAAGATGAGTTCTAGTTCCAGCTCCTCCATCACAAATTCGTCTTTATGCTTTCTGTGCAGTTGTATTTTCCAAGTCAGACAGGGCTCTGAGGTCAGCAGAGCCTTCTATCAAGGACCCCCAACTGA
The DNA here is from genome assembly GCA_020745775.1 of Theristicus caerulescens. Lineage (NCBI taxonomy): Eukaryota > Metazoa > Chordata > Aves > Pelecaniformes > Threskiornithidae > Theristicus > Theristicus caerulescens. The sequence goes on along the minus strand of CM036561.1, from coordinate 118,651,413 downwards.
AGCAAGATCCAAAATAATTTTGATACATATCTTCAGGATATACAGAACAGATTATCACACTTAGAAAAGCAAAAAATAAAAAGAATTTTTAATAAAAAGTAATGTAAGTTCTACAAACTGGAATTCACAGAAGTGCCCAAAATACTGAGGTTTTTCAGCAAAGAGCTACAGAAAGCAAAATCTGTATAAATATCAGCTGCTTTAGACCTTTTAACACTAAAGATTCCACTGTGGCCACATTATATTATTTAAACTATCAAGTTTGGCTTACACACAGCAATCAGCTATAACTGATATTGATTTTTAGAAAGAAGTCATACAAAATCTGAAGAACTTGCTTTGGGAAAAAATAACAGGGATCAGGGTTTTGAATTCCAGCATCTGCAAACCCCTACAGGGGTTATGCCCTTTTTTCTGCTAATTTAAAATCACAGTATTATGCCCTAACATTGCTCCTAGTCACTGCAGAGGTTCCTCTCTTCCACAGGAGGGAGCTTTTCTCTTGCAAAGATGACAATCTCTTTCGCAGTTCTCATTTTGGAAACGTGTAGGAGCTCTAAACCGTTCTGGAGTGCCCCACGCCTGACAGCTTCCACACAGGATTAGCAAAGATTATTCAGAAAATGAAGAAAAAAAAAAATAGAAGACGAAAGACCAAGCATTTATAAGCTAAACCATTCTTGGACCCTTGTGTTATATCACACTATTACTCCCCTCACCCCCACCCCGCTAATGCAATTACTTATATAGCAGAAACCCCCGAGAATGTCAAGTCCAATGTCCAGACATATCTGACATATATAAACTTCACTCATGTGACTGAAGGGATCAGCTATCCAGACAGTACTAGAAGAGGAACAATAAATCACAGTAATTCAAAGAACGTAACATCTTGAGAAGAAATCTGGCCTAACAGCTGAAAGAAATAACTGAATACAAATTTGAAAATATATTTTAAAAGACACAGATGAAAGAAATCCTCTCTCTGGACAACCATTTATTAATCCAGCAAGTGACAGTCAGCTTTTACTAGGGTTAACCTGGATGGCTGCTTTTTCCAGAAAAACGGCTCTCTCCATCATTCAAAATCTTGTGCCACACTTGATCTGCAGCTCTGAGCTGCAATTTCTATCAAGGTAGCACTGTGCTATCATCACGTTTCACAGCTGCTACTTCCACTACTGTTTCCTTAGAGAAAAAAAAAAAAAAAAAAATCACAAAATGCAGAGGTGACATGCCAAGTGGGAGCGATGCTTAAGTTGTGCTGATCTCACCATCTAATAGCTAGAGAATTTCATACTCCCTGCTGTCTAAGTTCTAGTCCAACAGGTATATCCTCCTCCTGATGTGCATAGCTAATTCCCTTCGTCAACAGTGGGAATAACACATGCACACAAAGGGGACAATGAGCCCTTGAGGCCTGTTGTAGTACTAATTTCAAAATATCAGGGTAAACATATTTTGCATGTGATAGCTAATAAGCCTGGGCACCAGTTTCTGTGTTTAAGAATGCATTTTGGGTTTGTATACTCAGAGCACTAGAGAGACCCTACTCACCTAGTTTTCAGCTTTGTATGAGTTTCAAGAAACAGTTCTGCCATGAATAACTAACTGCTATATACACAGATCTATACACACAGATCTAATCACAGATCAAAGCTCTGTGGAACAAAATAGGGTAGAAAGGATTAGGCAAAATACATCTTCTGCTCCAAAGGTCTTACAATCTTGATTTATGACTAGCCACATAAAAAATAGCATGTGCTGCTCTTTCCTCCTATTAAAGTCATAACTTAAAAAAATATTACCACTCTTCCCTGTCTTCAATACTTGCTGTTACTTCAAAGCCAACTATGGTATAAGCATGCGGGCTGTGTTTTGGCTTACACATAATCAACACTAGTAAAGACAGATTCAGCTGCAGGCCATGGTCAGCTAAACAGAAGGCTAAATGTTAAGTCAGAAAAGCCAGCTCTGGTGTGATAACTTAGTAGTGTTAAATTTCCTTTAATCAAAGCCCTATCTAACATTTTAGAAAAAAAAAAAAAAAAAACAAACATCCAAACAATCTGCAGACCACGTCAGATCACACTATGCTCAGGGTAATCTTTCAGAACAAAACTTTTCCTGTTCACAGGTAATTAACGCTGCGAAATCATCATGCTATATGATAAATGTAAATTGCTAAAAATATTAATAATGAAACAAAACAGGCCAGACAGCACAGTTTGAGAAAAGACCGCAAGTCCCATTACAAGCAAAGGCAACCAGAGAGTCTTGTTTGTATAACACTTAATAAGTCCCAGAGGGAAAAGGGACAGCTGTGTAAAGCTGCCTTCGTTGTCCCTTTTTTTTCATCATAATTACATCTGTTGCTGAAGTTTCATAAAATGAAATGTCCAGAGAGTCTCCTGAAAGTTCAGTGTGAATACTGATAAAGCTTGAACATAGCAAGCAGATAAAAAAGCATCCTCAGTGATACATTTTGGAAGGTAGCCAAGATCATCTTGGAAGGTTAAATCTCCTCAGGTCAAGTAAAAATCTTTACTGAGGAACACTGCATTTTCAGCACTCATTTCACTTATTTTGAGTACAAGGACTTAAAGTGAACTTGACATCAAGTTTCCCAGTAGGACTTGTAGTTTACAAAGACAGCATGTCAATATTTACGCTCACTCCATGACTCCTGTTCTATTTCTTTAAGCAGATTTTTTTTTTTTTTGCTACATTTGCAAAGAAATTATGGACTTTTTAAAGATCCTGAAAAGAATCACTCTCTTACAGCTTGAAACCGCAACTGAGAAACACAAAACACTGGAGTACATTTTACTCTAAGATAAAAAGGCAGAGTACAAGGTAGGTAATTAGAATTCAAGTCTGGGAGACAAGAATTACTTGGTTTCACTCCAGTTCCAATAATCACTCTTATAAACTGATCCAGAATGTTTTAATCAAAGCTAGATACCTAGATATATAGCTTGAATTTCAGAATTGCTAAGCATCTCTCTGCTTTACTTGACTTGAAAGAAAAAGGAACATTAGAAGCTGTAAGAATAAGAAAAATCTCAGACAATTCTGAAAAGGGAACAATTGTCCCTTGTTATTTAAAGCATTTCTAATATTAAAGATCCTTCAAAAGTTACTTTTCAAAGAAAGTTTAGAAAAACTCATGCCAGCTTCCACTAAAACCTTTTCATTTTCAAGCATATTTAGCAGAAATGAAATATTTACACACAAAAAGTTAACTGGAAGTTTGGGATGCTTAATTTGTTTGATCTAGTAGCTGGAAATTCTTGTAACAGAAAATTTTCTACAAAAACCTGTTTTGGTCTAAGGAGCTCCATAAGCAGTATTTCATAACTAGGATTGTATATAACTAAGTAATATTCTAGACTATTTACCTCTGTATCATGCCTGTAAAATTACTATGGCTCATAGACATAAGACTGATAAACGTCAAGTGTGGGTTGGTGGTTTTTTTTTTTCCTTCCAAGTATTGCTTTCTAACAAGATGAAGGATTAAAATAATCATTTGTCTCTCTAAAGTTCTCTTGGCCTCAAGCCTTTCTCTTATTCCAAATTAGCAAAAAAAAATGATAGGGTATAATCATTACTAAGCTACATATCTGCTTAACCCTGAACATTAATGAGTACCAGATCTTTTATCCCAATATGGTTCCTTTTTGTGCTACTCTTGCATAGGAGGCATACCACAATTTTAACTAAAGAAAAGGGGATGTGACTGGAGAGTCCAACTGCAGTCTCCAGAGGGTATGATTTAACTCCTGCTTGGCAAAGCGAGCACAGAAAAACAGAACAGTTATCGGACTTTTCTGCTTCAATTAAACTGCTATTTGAGTGTGAAACTTGAACTTTGGCAACTACAGTGCCTCCAGCTTCGGAGCAAAGTCAATACATTGATTTGGAAGCTCACTTTTATGGAACATGAAACGCTCACATGATGCTTGGACATCATTACAACACGTATGAAGCTTTATAGAAGGCACTGAATCCTTTTAAACGTTTTACAATCCAGAATGGCTTTATTTAAGGTATTTGACCTGCCTGGTAAGAGAGAGCATTTACAACATTCTATGTGATACACTGCCATTTCTGAGTAATTTGCATCTGTGAAGTATCAATGGAGACAAAAGCGTTCTTACTTTCCATACTTTGAATACAACAATTAAATAAGAGCAGGAGCCTGCAAAAGTGCCTGCACTGAAGTAGAAGTGTAAGTAAATAAAATTAAAATTCTCCACATAAATACCTGATATTTAAGAAAAAATATTTAGAAAGCATATAGGCATCTTCACTGAGATTTGAAACATATTGATCATACTGAAGCAGAGGAACCAAAATTGATCCCTTTTTGGTAGTTCAGTTCCTTCCTGATACACATGAGTATTGGAATTATTCCAAATTGCTTTTAATCATGTCTATAATGGGAAATAATACTAAATCAAAAGTAGAACAGCAAAAGTAATTGACAGTAGAAAAAAGGGCTAAGTCCAGTTGTGATAAAAGGTTTCAGACCCCATCAGGTTCACTGGGATTTGAGAGTACACAAACCATACTGAGTCAGGCCACGACTCTATTATATCTCCAATTCTAATACTGTTCTGTGAACTTTTGCACCTGTATTTGCAACACACCAGAAAGCTAGCACAATCATCCCCTGAAATACCAGTTGTCTCAACTTTTCAGGAACTGAAAACTGGGAAAAAAATATCTCTCCATAGTACCAGAAATAAAGAAGTTTAGATTCCTGCACACTAATATGTTGTATTTGGTTGACTGGTTTTTAAAAAGTTGAGACCTCCAGTTGAAGTTATACAAGTGGGACAATAAGGTGTTGGTCCTCTATGGATTTTTGGTGTTTAGCAAAAATTAGGTTTATATATCTTCCCTCCTGTAAGGATAATACAAAAATCTTTCTCTTCTGCTCTGTGGCCCATTTTCACAGGGAACTTAGTATTTTGGAGAATTTTTCTTGTCAAATGCAGCTGATCATCACTGCATACACCTTGTTCCTCAAAGCTAGCCAGAAATGCTTCTCAAAATGTCAGTGGCAGTAATACTCCATCCCTTGGCTGTAGTTTGTTGGGTTTTTTTGTTTGGTTTTTTTTTTTTTTTTTAAAGCTCAAATAGTTACTGGCATTCACACCAGCAAAGATGCATCTATCTACGAGATTTTAAAACTAAAAGGGGTGTGTGGGTGTGGATGTCTAATCCAGAACAGTTATAGCCATAATGTAAGCTCCATCGCAGCTCACTGCTAGCATACTTTAACCCTCATCTGGGAGGACCACATTTAGTCTTTGTATCCATTCCCTGGAAAAGTAACAGGAACTCAAATGTTCCAGCAACAGCATTCTTTTCAGCAGCAGCGCCAGAAACGTAATGCGCACCATTCTTTTAGGAGGCTACCAGATCACTCAGTCTGGCTAATAGATGAAAACCTCGCACAGTACTAACACCACATATGGAGAGCTGCAGACTCCAGTTTTCTTACATCTATGTTCTTTTTTAAACAGTACTCAGAACACGCACAAGATGTTATTAGAGCTGCAGTCAAGGACGTATCAGCTATAATGAAACAGTAAAATTTAACTGCTGCCAACAACATTCTGCTTTGGTCTACAGTCAGTTTGAGCTTCTGCCCAACATCCACTTGCTATCAGGCTCCCACAGAGTGACACTAAGCTGCTTCGTCAAGAGGCTTAAAGTTTATTTTGCTTTTACCGCAACTCTTCACTACGCAGTTGCGCAGTAGTAAACATGACCTTAACATCGAGTAGAAGTTTGGCAACAACTTGATTGCAAATGTAATCTACAACAGCCACAGAAGTTAACCAAGCCAAAAGCAGAGTTACAGCTCTTAAAAACTCAGACTATAAATGGCTATACAAGATCACATTTCACGCTGCACTTTGCTAGCATGATTAACTGTAGTGCTGTGTTACACCTGCAAATCATTTATCTTTTTGCAAATGCTACAGAAGTAATGTAGATGCCCCAGTACCTGACTGTCTTCAAATCAGGTAACAGTACAGGAAGAGTAATAAATCAGTGGTACCGCTTGAAACATCCATTGTTAAACAAGTGTGCAAGTCTCCATGGGATCAGGACCTTGGATGGAGAAATGATGAGCTAAAGTGAGCTGGAAAATAAAATGGCACCATAATTTTAAAGGCTCAAAATGAAGGCCTGGTTAATGTAGCAGATAAAAAGTAAAAGCCGTCATCAAGTTTTTAGGATAAATAAGTTTTAGAAGCTGAGTCTGTAAAGTTTCATAGTTATAAAACACAATCTATTGCAACGTTTTATAAGGCAGAGGGAGCAGCCGAAAAAGGAATACATCTGAGATTTATTTACAAATAGACTACAGAAATAGCTAGCTACTACCCTTGCTGCTGCTAAAAAGAAAGCTGAAGTAAAAAGATGAGGCTTCTCTGAAAGCAATTGTCTAGGTACAGATATTAAAAAAAAAGATAAAACTGAAGATAAAGAGATGCAGTAAGTTGATTGTAACAGAGCTCCTGAAGTGAACATTCTGATAAAATACTGTGGCCACTTTTCAGAGGTCAGCATATGAGAGGAGACATCAAATTTCCATCTTTTTAGCCTTTTCCTTTCTCAGAATGGCACTTCAGTATAGGCAGTAGATATACTTGGCTCAGGAATATACTGCTAAAATCACAAAACCACTTCAAAATTAATACAGGTTACATCATTTCCTCACTTAAACTGACCTAACTCCCAACCCAACCTGTTTTTCAATGATTTCAGCTACAGCATAGTCAGGCCCTAAACAAGTAGCTTCAGCAGCAGCTTTGTAATCAGCTTAATTTGCAGCTGTCTCTCCCCACACTTATCACAATCACACATTCTTGACTCTTCCCAGTGCCTCACTAGTGCTCATGCAATCATGCGGTCGGCCAGATCAGAAGGACGATTTGGCGTACACTAATTTTTGGGGAGGTTATTTTTCAGTCACATTAGCTCCCTGATTCAACCACGCTTGCAGCCACAGGAATACAAACAGTGGCACAAGGGAGAGGTCAAGAAGGTGTAGCAAGGACTGGCTGTGCCTCAACCAACTGTGAAACTGCGCTTTCATAGAGAAGTTCAGGCCTTGGCTCAGTACGGTATTTGCAACCCTGCTCAGCAAAGCACACTGACTTGAGGCCTCAGTTACTATGGTGATGAGCACGGAATAAATGTTTATATATAATTAGTTAAATTCTCCCTTCAAGAAAGCAGTTGTCCTTCTCACAGGCAGCTACTCATATTATTTTAACTAAACAGAGGTAAAAAAAGTATTAAAATTTTAAAGCTTAACGATCACTATTATTCATTAGTAAGTTAATGGTAATTTAAACCTATGGCAAGAATTAAAAAAAGCACATGAAAAATTAGTCAATGAGAATCCTATCTCTTCTGAAAACAAAACTGCTAAGCTCCCTAAAGATGAAGTTAGTGCTTGGTTTTATACATTTCAGGTTTATGCTTAAGAAAAACAGGAATGATTAATAAAACTATCTCATTGTTTAACAAAGCTTAAGAAATACTTATTTGAATAAAAAAATGAATGTATGAGTCCTTTTCTTCTATGCAATCACTTAACTAAATCACCCCACTGGTAAAATATGAGCAGTATTTCTTTACTCTAAGCTTACTGTAAAAGCAGTAAGCTGATATAAACAAGTTAACTTAGTTGAAATGCTTAGTTCATAAACTCATAATGAGTAGCTTACTTCCTTTTTCAAAAGATTATGCATCAGTAATTACAGTAGAACCATCTGCCACAAAGATGAATATTCTGCTTAGGGTTTTGGGGAACCCTTTGCTACAACATTTATGTATAACTTGGACTTTTTTTTGATTAAGAAAATCCAGTCCTAAAACGTGATCACTAGTCATATTCCTTAGCATCTAAAATTGCTTTAAATTTAAGGAGTACTAAATTCAGAGTAGACAAGATGATTTCTTAGGATTAATGACTATAAAAACTAATGGCAAAACTTAACCAAACACTGAATTTCTCCCTGAAGAAAAACAAATCATTGGCAAAATGTGGCAGAAGCATTGCCAGCTGATGAACTGCCTCATTCTTTCCACTATGATGCCATCTGTTGCCAGCTCTTCCCTGTCCACATGCACTACACTCCCTCCAACTCTCAGCCTGACCCAGATCCAGCCCTGGTCTCAAGTCTGATAATGAAATCCAATTTTACCCACCCAGTGGGTGTCAATAACTACACCTGTGGTTGGAGGTGGTGCTTTGGTGACAGTGGGCAAGTAAAGAGGCTTCTACTCCCAATCACTTACTACTGCTCCTTTCTTTCACTGATTTTTTTCTCCTTTCTCCCCAGTCTGCCAATATAACTATGTGTGTATTTGCTCCCCAACCCAATTGTCAGAGTAATTAACTTTAGAAAAACTTCTACTACATAAAGTGTTTAAGCTAAGAGGGATAATATATACTGATTTAGGAAGCAGCCACATGCAGGTTCATGCAAGTAGATCACGTGGGGTAACTTCCAGTAGGAAGGGCAAATCCAACAGTATATACTCTTCTTTTCCTGCAGCACAGCAGGAGCCAACATACACACCTGGCACATATATATATCTGCACACTATTATAGTGTGCACATATATATATCTGCACACTATAACCTAGTGGTAAAGGATAGCAAGATCTTAACCCTAATAAAATCATTGAATAACATTTCAGTCTTTACATTTAGGAGGCTGTAAACTCCTCCAAGGCAAAGACTTTCTTCTGTGCCTTGCACACACTGTCGATACACAAGAGATAATAGGAAGATGTACAGCTGCTCATGAAGCAGAGCGTAATTTTGACTTGCTCTAAGAATAGGCCAAACGCCTTCCTCCAGTTCGCATGCAAATTTATTACTGAAGACAATGCAGGTAGTTGAGGGAAGAAATTCAGCTTAGAATCTGAATATCTCTTCACAGACCATCCAAATCAAAACCAGATCTTCTCAAACACCAAGGTTTACAGCTTTAGCATCTTCTATTCAAGGATTTTTGAGTGACAAACATTTACATATTTATAGAAGAGATCTTTGTTTCAATTGAGTATTTAGCTATAGATGCAGGGAGCAGCATGTTGTTGCAAAAGGCAGTAACTAGATAATTAGGTCAAACTAAATCTCCGTTTATCCTTAAAAACCATGCGTTACTATTAATTCACAAAGCATTCATTTATGTTTACAAGATAATCCATAGCAAGGGACCAGACATCCCCAAACACTGATGCTAGAGCTATTAGTTGTGCTGAGTCGGGTAAGTTGCTTATTGTACAGCTAACCAATCTCAAAGTGGATTTTTTTTATTAATACCTTTAATATTTTGAGTTGTTTTCAAACTTTTATGGTACACAGTCTTAGAGATCATGGTTTCATTTAAACATGAAACAGTAAAGAGCTTAGTTCAGTATCTTTACTTAAAAAACTGGATTCACCATGAATTTAGACTGCAGTACTGAAGCAAAGAAAATATGCAGCTTTTAAGATTTTTCTCCCTTTTAATATCTAAAATTTTATTAGTGAGCTATTCTGTTTATCTCTTGTGAAGATTTTTGCAGATAATAAAAAAAATTCACCTAACACTGTTGATATTACACTTTGAAACTTTTATAAGTCAAGAAGAATCCTTAATTTTTTTCTAATTTTTTTAAAATTATTTTTCCTCTATAAAAAAAGTAGTTAGGCTGGACATGTCAAGCAATGTTGGATTTACCATATATTGTACATATTTGAATATCATGGGTTTTTTGTAAGTAACTATGGATTATACTATGTAAATATCAATGCACATATAAATACACTATGTATTTGTATAAGAATTTCTGAATCCTCCATCTAGCAGTGCTATTGCCTTTCAAAGAGGACATTTCAAAAGAGGCCTTAAAGGTTACATGCCCACCTGAGATACCTAGTGTGTAAGGTCACATTGCAAATGAGTGACAAATCTGGTGGTAAAAATCCTCTATTTAAACCCAGTGCTGTGAACAGAGTGTTAGTGGAGTTGTGCCCAAAGCGACATCCAAAAAAGCATGTACACTAGAAAACTTGTCTTAGACTTTAGAATTAACACTTATCCACCTCACAGATGTTAAAGTGATTGATTTGTTAATAGTTGTAGCAAAGAATCACTGTGGTCCTGATCAAGGTTTGGCATCCCCAACTCTACAGGAAACTTAGTACTGAAGTGCTTAGTAATCCCATAAAACAGAACAGAAATACCAGCGTGCAAGCTAAACCTTATGCAGATAAGAATGTCTGGACCTGTTTGGTGGTCTTCATCCCCACAGCAGCAGGCAGGAGCACATTACTACAGATTAGGACACATTTGACTAAGGTGTGGTTCCTGAGCCACACGTGGGGACAGTAAGGATGCTGGAGAGCCTATACACTAGCTCTAAGGGAGTGGGCAACAAGGGCTGCTCACAGCAACAGCCTTTCATCCGTCTGCCGAGGGATTCAGCACACTTCCAGCTCAATCTCATAGCTCAGTGGAACCAGACAATCCCTGGGAAACTATTTTCATCTCTTAACTGGAAGTTATCTGCAGAGTTACCCCCAACACAAACTCTCTCAAAATATAATTATCCCAAAACTGTCATGAGATACACAGGAGAAGATTCAAAGCTGGCTACTCATGAATGGAGATCTTGAGCAAACACTTAAACTGGCTACTATGATGCCAAAAACTGAGTATTTTAAGCTTCCATTATGTTCTATAGCATGCATCTACAGATGTATGCATTCAGTCAGAACTAACACCCACATATTCAGAACAATATAAATGTACATGCTGACGAACAAGTTAACTATTTGAGCAGTAAAATGTGCACTGAATGTTACTAATACCAATAAACTGAAGGACTTGCCACTGGGGAGGCGAGTTCTTCCTTAATGATTATACAAACCAGACACTTAATTGAACACTGTACAAACAAGATACATTCCCAAACCTGGAGTTACAGTATTGCAAGTTCTTTTTTTTTTCTTTTTGTTTTTAATCCTTATACACATTTCACTCCACATTAACATGAATTAAAAGATGGCACAGTCGCTGGTTAAGCTGCATTTTAGTTCAGTTAAAGAACTCCCAAGAATCTAGTGTTTTATCCACATATCCGAAGCGCTTTAGAAGATTCCAGCTCTGACCACTTCAATGATGGATGTTTTTCATCTTAGTACCACAAGTTTTACTGGCTTTAGACATTCTCTGCTCTTTCTTAGCACCTTCAGGGGCCTTGATCAGCTAGCAGCATTTTCTCTTTAAAAAGTCCATTTGCAGGGTCACTCAGACTTTGCAGGAACTGGGAGGCTCTGAAAGCAACACAGCTCAGATCTGGGGAAGTTTTTGTTTTGTTTTATTTTTAAAAGCATTGCTTACTCCACACAACTATTTCAAAGGCTCTGACCTCCCAAGGTTTGCAACAAACAGTTTTAGGCTGTATCCACAGGCTTCTGAGTGTTGACGACGAGGTTATACTGAACATTATTTCCCTAGAGAATTCATCTAAAATATGCTCAAATAGAGAACAGCAGTGCTTAAAAAAAAAAACCTAACAGCCCACACAAGAAGGGCTGCAGGTTGTTCAACATGAAAGGTAGATCTCCATTTATGTGTCTGAGAAAAAGATGAAGGCTCCATACACACTGGACAAATTCTCTCACTGTACCAGATGTGGGTACATCTAGCGTGTTATCGATCAAGACTGTCCTGGTCAGCAGAAGGAGAAAGGGGTTCAGTCCCAAGAGGATTACATACGTGCTCCTCCTTCTCCCTACCAGCAGTCCTTCCCTCTTCCCTGACCCTAACTAAACCCAGTAGTACCTGCCACTGTATTTGATCAGCAGAAGACTGGGTATGTATTCTCTGGTATTGAAGCATTAATTAGTCCCTTTCATCCCAGGGTATGATCACAGGATACAGGCACAGGGAATGAAAGCTTTCAATTGTTTGCTAGCGAGGTCTTTCTCAAAGTATTGCTAGAGCTGGAGAGTTCATATCTAGCAGGGCAAGACAGTATTGATGACCTATATTTATTCTTTGCTACATATGCCAAAACCAGTAAGTAGCATGCTGCCTCACCATGCCATGAGGTGTGTTTCTCAGAATGGGTTCTATTCGCAAGAGGGCCTGAACATAAACATTTCCCAGACATGTCCTACACTTTTAGCTCTGCTGGTTAGCAACAGGAAGATAGCAAAATACTCCTGTGAGCACGAATCAGCCAGAAAAGTGCACATTACGTTGACCAAAAAGCCACTAAAGTGTTGTTTATTCTAGTCCAAAATTGGTGTGAGCTATAACAGGAAAAAGACACTGCAACTACACTAAGACAGTTCGGCAGAATGGCAGTACTGTCTCATCCACACGCTGCTGTTACCTTGGGAGTAGCGGGTCCAGCAGAGCTGTATGCACCTCAGAATCTTTGTCCAGTTTCAACCCATGCAGTTGTAACACTACTCAGAGGTAACACGCTTACTATAACACTAAACAAGTTTCCATATTTTTTTTTAATGCCGAGATTTACATGCATTACAGAGCTCTCACAGCATTGTGAAGTACAGTTGTGTACTTCCCCTACCTGTGCATTAACTCTCCATTGCAATTTTACCAGCTATCCCTAAGTCTGCAGAAAGGGTCACATAGCAACTTCAGCTGAATGAGAAAAGACAAAGTTGAAGTTCTTCACATGATAATATAATTTTTTCAACACAAATAGTCTCATCTCATTGGTATTATCCTGATAATGAGTAATCTGCACTATTTTTTTTTGTATGATACTGTTCTCTTAAACCTCTGTTGGTTAATTATGCATGAACACATGCACCCAAGCCACAAAATGTTGAGTTCCCACCAGCTGAAAAGCATTAGAATCACTATTGGTGTTATTCTTCCTGCCACAGACAAGGGTTACAGGAGCAGGTTTTTTGAAACTAGATTTCACATTGAGGACAGCCTGGAGTATCTCTTGTTGTATGACACATGCTGCTTAAACTAGAGACAGCACATTTGAGGAGATTATCATCCAGTGGTAAAACTGTTTGGGCTGTAGTAAAATTCCAGTGGTGGTGCTTTATAGTACAAAATCTGAAGGTGTTTTCAGTGTGCAAAGCAGGCTCCAAAATAAAACGCACAATTTCCAGAGAGCAGAATTCTTCCCTATTGACAGAGGAAAGAAAAATAGTACTCTATGACTAAGTCACCCAAAATTTCATGGTGTTTACTTATGACTTCACTTTCATCATGCATACCTTTTGTCTGCAGGGAGACAGAAGTAGTGGGGGGGAAGTCTGATATGAAAATATGAACAAATGTCATTATTCTGACTCTTGAAATCTCCTCTAGAAACTCTGCAGGTCCTTTCAGAAAAGGAAAATCTCCATTTTTTTTTTTCTTGTGGGAAATTTCTTGTGGGAGAGTTCAGCAACAGCATGATTGATCAGAAGATAACGTTAAATCCACTGAAATTATAAATCCATTCCACAGCAGAAAGTAGATGGTACTTTGCCAAATAGGTAGGAGGCAGAAGCATCATGACTTACAGCGTACCACGGTAACAAGCTGCACCCCATCCCTGGCAAGTGCCTCTTTTAATTAGGCAGTCTTTTGCAACATGAAGGCCCAAAGATTTAAATCACACAAGATCTTCAGATTAACACAGATTAACAGCAAGTCCAGCCAAGTTATAATTCCTGTAAGGGATTCTTTAACCTCTGTGCAAAGCAAGAGCTCCCAGCAGCTGTAACTACTCTGCACAAAAAAAAGTTGCTGTCTTTTTACTACTCTTTCACTGAGGAAGAGGAGGATGCCAGGAAGCTAAATCTTTTTATGATTCCTTAGGTGACTGTACTATGCTAAAAGTGCAAAGACCAAGCATTCAGTGGCAGAATCTATCCCTTCTGGCATCAGGGTGAAAGGATAAAACCTAGGATGTCCAACACTTTGGATTCAGGGCCTGAACCTGGTTTATGGGAACAAAACACAGAATCCCCATCCAGCAGCATGAGAGTAACTTCACTCTTCTACTGAAAACCACAGAGCAGGACTGAATCTTCGCCCACCACCAAAGACCTGAGGCGATTTTCTAGTCCTGTGCTGCAGATCCAGAATATCTGAAGACTACCATGTTAAGAAAAAGGCAGTATCCAATGATGATCCAAACACTGACAGCCAGGCACAGATGATAGACTAGATGTTTTGCACCTTAAGATCATCATCAAACCCAGTTTCACCATGTCTAAAGCAGTAAAACCTGTCACAGCTATAAAAATACAGGTGCTCTGTGTTAACAAATTAGTTCCTTGGGAGTTCTTAGATGCACTTCTTTATTACTGTGGCAAAAAATTACATCCTGTGGCAAACAGACCTAGTTGGGGTTGTACTCCCTCCTATTTCTCAAATTGAAACTACAAACCACACAGGCCTCAATATAACCTCCTAAGAAAGTCTCTGCATGGAACAGAGGCACAGAGTGGAGCATCACATGTGCGCGGTGCTTACCTCAGTGTGGTCACATCTCCTTAGCTGAGGGGGCCTTGAATATTTACATGAATACATGTGATCGTGCTGCATCATGTTTTCCTTGAAAGCTCTAACAAGCTACTTGATTTTTCACACAGGTGATGGCACTGTAAATGAAAACAGATTACATGAGCACTGAGATCATGGCAATCAAAGCTATGGAAAAATGCACAGCTAAGATGGATGCAATTTACCATATCATACTACAGACAGCATTTGTTAATGCAATTATTTTTCCCTTCCATGACAACAAAAAGGGTTAATACACACAGAACTTCACACTACATTCATTAAGCTCCCCAAAACACATACTGATATGCTAAAAGGTACTCCACATGACAACATCTATTTTGATTAGTTTTGAAAGAGTCGGGTCACTTACTGGTATTCAAAATTTGTCCCCAACTCAAACTTTTAGGGGATCAACAATCAAGCAATTCCCCAGTTTTGTCTCTGCCACAAGAAAAAGAACAAATTAAGACCTTTTGGCATTGTTTCAGTTCAGACTCTGTTGTTTCACTATTAAATTACCAGTCTAGTTTGCTGCCTGAGTCATCACCTTCAGAATTTGTACTGGCCCGAACCTGAACTGGTCAGCCAACACATGACCACTGATAAAACAGGTACCACGTTAAAATAGTTCAAGTGATTGTTTCCATAAGATTGAAGTTACATACATTAATAGCTCATTAATAACCTGTGCAGGCCAATCTCTACTGCCTAATCAGTTGTTGCAGGAAGATAAGAACTTCACAAGTCAGACCGATGCATGTATATCTCTAGCAGAGTTAAACAAAAGCAATAAGCCTTTACAACGGTGGTAGACAAGCACATCAGTGAAAAAAAATCAAACACTGTACTCATGCTTGCAGTGCTTACTTCCAGTTGTTGCAAGGTCTTTGAGCTGTCAGCCCACAGCTCTTATCAGAGTTCCCAAGAACAAATGTCTTCAGAAAAAAGCAGCCAATTATACCAACCCTAGCTACAGCTGGATGCCATCAAGAAATCTTATCAGCTGCTAGGCACATAAGATCACTACATGAAATTATTATGCAAACAGAAGAGTCTCAAGAAAAATGTAACCTTTTAGTCTCAATCTTTCTTGCAAATTGTCTCCATGTATTTGTTCTGCAGAGAGCTATCTGATACAGTGATGCGATTACAGGCACAGGGTCAAAGATACAGAAAGCATTTTTATCCCCAGTTTATCCTAGCCAGAACTGGCAGGAAGTCTAGGAAATTAGAAGACCACTCTCTATAACCCAGTTAAGGAAAAAAAAAAAAGTTTCATGGAGTAATTTTCAATCTGTGGCTTCAAGTCCTTGGGGGCTGTTAATTACCACCAAGTGCTGAAAAGGGTACCCGAAGAAATAATCCTACTATCAGGACATTTAATTCACACCACCTTGGGCACAAGATCCACAGATCAGAAGCATTTACGACCACTGTTTCAGTAAACACACATGTGCTAGAGACAAGTATACATCTGCACTTGCTCTAGCAATTTGAAATCCAGCATCCTGCAGTGATGCAAAATGAACCAACGGGTAACCAAAAATCACCCTATTAACCTACAGCTTCACAAGGCTTCTGTGGCCCACACCTTTCTTCTGGTCTTAAGGAGAGTCCTGTTCTTCATTTGCTAGGTAAAGACAGCAGTGTTCCCTGCATCCCTAACCCTTTCATTTGACCAGTTTTTTCAGCTGTGCCTTACTGGATCTGAAATGTATCATCTCCTCCCAAATCTTGGCAATTTATACATGCTCTCACAAATATGCAAGAAAATAAGGGCAGACTCCCTTTGATTTCTTTCAACTGAAACGACAGATGTAGGTGTAAGAGAGGTACAATGAGAGGCACTTTATCTTTCCAATCATTTGTCAGTTCTAGTCAGTATTGTATCTTTAGATTTGCTTATTATTCTGCCTGTTATTACAAATGAAATGAGATTACTAAATATGGTGCATCAGTCTTACAGACATTACAGTTGAGGGCCTGCATTATTAGAGCTATTCAAACATTCTGAGAAAGGACAGTTTTCAGTTCTATCTAAAAAGGCTTCCTCTTTTGCTGACAAAATACAGCTTCCCCCACCCACTGTAGCTGAAAGCACTTTCCCTCAAAGCCAGTTCATAAAAGGTACTTTCTTTTTTTCCTTCTAGAGCACTAAAGAAGAATAAGAGTTTATTTATTTTTATAAAACACTACTGGAGCCCATAAGAACACACGTATGCTTAAAACCCCTGTATTTTCAAGCTTTACTGCACTGTCCCAAGAGTCTACCTGCTTTGCTGGGAAAAGCTGCTTACAGCCTGTTAAGGGTCAGGGCAGAAGATTATTTAATTAGGTGGCAGCCCTCACCCTGGGTTAACAGAGAGGGGAATGCTCCATACAAATTGCATCCAGCTAGGTTTGTGAGTAAGGAATGTTTATATGAAAACCAGCACAAGGCAAGACAAAGAAGGATATGCTCAGGGGACCAAAGATACATAATATATTAAAAAATCCTCAAAACTGAGAGACAGATGAGGCATCACAAATAGCACTTTAAAAGAAGCATGCTATGAAGAGAACTGCAGCTAGAGTCCAGACACATAAGCAGGAGCACAGAAGTTGTTTTCCAGGCATTAGGACAAGCACTATGCAAGCCACATCATTATCGTTAATAACACTGAAGAACCAAACAGGTACAGAGTTTACATACCTGTTTATTTATCTGTAGCTAAACCAGCTTCCAATTACATGGAGATACATATTTATCCTAGTTTGAATGATTGTAATTATGCTGCAGAGGAGCTTTACTAAAATCAGAAACTAACAAAACACATCATTGTCTGAAACTTACTCTAAAAAAAACATTCAAATATCAATATCTGCAAAAAATACTAGTCAGAAATACAGATAATATAATGCAGAGCATTAAATACAAGTCATGGTTTTCTACAGCCTCTTAACTGCAGACTGACAAATACCATCTTGCATTTTTCACCTTTTAGAAGTCAGATATGAAAGAAAAGCAACTATGACGCATTCACACAACAGAAAAATGAATTATAAATTAATTAGCTCATCTTCGTACCGCATCTAGAGGTTCAAAACTACTAGCAGTAACATAACTGCATTACAAGATAAAAATTATATTTTCCTAAGTTCTTGGCTGTTTCTACTTGGAACTTAAAAAGGTAACAATTAAGGTATTGTATTCCTCATTTCTGTTTATTTTAGTCCCATTACATTATGCAATAGAAATTCTAGCCATATTCAACTTCATTTAGCTGATTTTACTTCAGATTTGCATCTGCTAGATAAGGCTGCAGTGACAGAACTGTAAGCAGCAAGACTGTTTTACATCAGAATTTCTTTTCCTTTTGGACATCTTAAGTTATTACTTTTTACTTTTATTTTTTGGCTAGAGTCCAGTCAGTTTTAATACTAGTTTTCAGTGAAATCTAGGAATGTTTTATTCCTAGACATCCTAGCAACTAGAATTCTTTTTCCCCCCAAAGAAGAGTTGTCCTAGCCACCTGTGTCTGTTAATAAAAAAAGGCAGGAAATTCCTTCCCCGGATCAGACCATTTTACCATGTATAACCTCTCACTGTGGCTAGGCCCAGGTTCTTACCAGCAAGGCCTATTTTGCTGACTTGCTATTAACTCAAAGCTTACAGTTATGCATTAGTGTTTGTTCTGCTTTCTTCTGGTGCAAATTACCTTTTGTTCGCCACCACTCAGTTTCACTCATCACCACGTTCTTAATTTACTTATTTTTGCTAGATTTTTCTGTCCAATCTCTCTAATCCACTCTTCGTTCTTCCCAGTCAAGCTCACCCATTTCTGCAGATATGAAGGCATGCTGAATATCAGTTTCCGAACAGAACCTTCGTCAGTCATTAATAATTTCTAAGAACTGCACATTTATTGCTGTGCTTTGCTTCAATGTTTTAGATGAGCACTTCTAATCTGTTCTTGAACTTCACGGTCACCCTTTATCTATCTAGTTTCCTGAGCAGGCTTCCGTATAGGAGATTCCCCATTCCTCTTAGCATTTGCACATCAGCATTTGATTTCAAGATGTCAGGTTTCCCCAGGAACTCTTAAGGTAACCTTTGCTAGCCTTAGACCAGCTCAGACTCCCACAAACACGGCAACAGTGACGAGGCAGTTCCTTTTCCAGAAGAAGCTGAAGGGAGAGGAAATGACCTTTTTAGACTGGAAAGCTCATGCTCGGCTATGGTCCTAAAAAATTAACCTGGTTTTAAAGTAATAATCCAGTCTTCCCTTCCCCACAAATTAGGTTGCTATTCACCTTGAACTTGGCAGGACTGATTTGCAATTCCCTGGCAAAGTATCGAGCTATTGTGAGCCAAATAGCAAATGCCTGAAAAACAACATCAACATGGTACTGCATCTTCTCTTTGGCAGTATTAACACAGCAATATTTTATATGTAATTATTATTTGCACTTCACCACTTCATTTGTCACAGTGTTATGCGCTGTGTCATGGTGCTCCAAAATAAACATATTCAGCACAGCGAGCACAGAAAGAAGGGCAAAAACAGCAAAGGGAATGTGAAATCAACCCATCTTTACTCACTATTTTACTTTACCCTTCACAGAGGTTTTTAAAGGTGTCACCTGGCCTACTTAAAACTTTACAATATATAGAGCTCACTCCCTGAGGGTCAGCCTTACTTATGCAAGCAGTTGCATTGCCCTAAATCTTGCCTCAAAGGGGTTACTAAGATGGCATCTTCCATCTTAGTTTGCATTCAACTGTATCAGTAATTTTATTTTGTAAACTATCCAGGGTTACAAAGCATTAGCTACTGGCATGAAACCACAAACGTACATGTAAACACTTTTAAGAATTATCTCATCACAGCACAATTCCTTTAGTTTTGTATAATTACCTGTTAACACTACTGAAACACAATATCCTAAAAATCTGTTAAGTACTGAGCACCTTCCAGCCTGGATAGCCTCTTGCAATGTAACATTAAAAACCTGAGGAAAATAACAGCCAGAACACAAGGAGAGCAGGCACCACTCAAAGCTATGCTTCCAACAGCCCACCTGTGCTGAGCTTTCTCTCTGCCTGGAGATTTTTTCTTCTTTTGCAGAGAGCAGAAGTAACACAAGGAGGAAGGAAGGAAGCTAGAGCAGCAAGGGCTCTGGCAGCACAGCTTATGAAGGAACTGAGTAGGACCAGCCTAAGCAGAGGGTGTGTGGGAGAACAAGGACAACCAGCAGCTCTGACGGCTCCTGGAATGCCTGAGGGAACCTTTCCCTAGGCAGAGGCCTAAGGGAGCAGGGACAGGCCTATCTTCTGGTAACACTCAACATCCAGGGCCTTGCCAAAGGGACCTCCTGGCAGCAGAGCAGCCCCTCAGCCAAGACTCCCACGTCCCAACCTTCACAAAGCCTGTCCCCCACTCTCAGGGAACCCAGCAGAGCGGCCATAGCCGCTCCCGCCTACCTACGCCCCCTCCCGCCCTCACCCCGCCGCCATTTTGTACCCCCCTTCCCTCCCCCTCCTCGCTGCCTGACGTCACAGCCTCGCCCCGCCCCCCGCGAGGGCGGTGCTCGGCGCGGCGGGTGCCCGGATGTGGGAGGCTCCGCCCCCCGCTGCTGAGCGTTAGCGCCGCTCGCGCCCCCCTCCCTCGCTCCCTGCGCGCCGTTGCGGGTCAGCGCGAGGCACTGCCGCAGTGAGGGGAACCGGAGCCGGCGGCAGCGGCGGGCCCGGGGCGGCGGCGGCGACGCCGAACACGCTACAGCGAGGCCGGGGCTCGGTGGATTCAGCTGCGGGGGAGACGCCTGACGCCCACCCGCCGCCATGGTGAGGACCCTCCCTCGCTTCCCCTCCCCTCAGAGCCCCCCGCTCCCGCCCCGCCGGAATATTCCAGACCGGGACGGGCCGCGGGGGCGGGGGGGGCGAGGTAATGGCCCCGCGGCCCGGCCCGACCGCCGCTCCGCCTCGCTGCTGCTGCCCTGCCTCTGACCCGTCTCCTCCGCCTCCCGCCCCCGAGCCGTCCACGTCCTCCCGCGGGGGAGAGCCTCGCTGGGCTTCCCCCTCCCTCCGGGCCGCCGCTGTGGCCGCCCCGCGCCTCTCCCCGGGGGCAGGCGCGTCCCCCCGCTTCCCCTCCGCCGCCCACGGCCGCTGCCTCGCCCCCGTGCGCCCCGCTGCTGCCCGCCTCCTCCCTCCGCCGCCTCCCCCCCCGCCCCGGCAGCGCTCCTCGGGCTCGGCCCTTCCCTTTCTCCCCTCGCCTCGCTCCCCGGCACCCCCTCACCTCACCCCCGCCCCCAAACGCGCTCCCCCGCCTCCCCTTCCCCTCGGTCCGGGGGTTCGCCTTCCCCGGCCTGCGCTTCATCTGTTTTCCAGATGTATCAGCAGCGCCCTAAGCGAGCTCGGCGTTTTGGTAGCGGTGTCTTGTGGGGGTTGTTTTGCAATCTCAATAGGGTTCCCCCACCACCACCACACCACCGCCCCCCCCCCCCCCCCCCCGCCCTTGGTGCAGCAGCGTTTTTCTGTTCATGTGCAGACCGGAAAGCTATAATGCACGTAGCCCATGGCAGGGAGACAGGCTAGATAATGTCTGCTTTAATTGGTCCGGGTTTAGAAAGCTGACGCTTCAAATATGATAGGCATGTGGGTTTTGAGACTGCAGGAGGAAGGTATGCGGTGCGTCCAGGTGTGTGTATTTGCGTTGCTCTGTTTTTGAAATCATGACGGTTTAAATTTCCCTTTTACTGCCGTAAAATTAACCCAGAGATACAGTATGGAGTCCTGTAGTATTTTACGTCGACACTAGGGGTGTCTCCTGCTTTTCACTGCTGCCAAGAAATCAACGCCCTTTATTAAAAAACATTTATTTTAGCCTAAATTATCCAGTACCCTGGCTGCAGGAAGACTCTGGTAATATTTTGGTTTTACAGCTGGAGAAATAGAAGTGGTTTAAGCTTTTTCGTTCTGAACACTTTAAGAGCAAGGCCAGCTGTTTATCACATTTCGCATTAGACCTCACAGGGCCTGGGAGCTGAAAATGGGTTTCCTTTTGTTTTTAAGCAGGGGATTGCAATCTTTCCTTTAAAAAATAAAGTCATAGCAGAAAACTGATGCGCCGCACTCAGGCTGTCTTTGCGTGTACACTTGAATGTCTGTTAGATGTGCATTTGGAGAAATATTTTGAAATATATAAAAGTTTGGTTTCAGTTGGGGACTAAACCAATGTGTTTACTGAATGCCTTCACACAGTCTTGGAGTACATTAAGAATGTGAGAAAAGAAGGCTCGTATTTTGGCAACAAGGTATTAATGAAGTTGGGACTTAACAAGAAAAAAGTTATCATTAGAAATTATGCCATGGTTGCAGTACTGCTAATTGCTGTGAATGTATGGATGAACAATGATCATCTTCCACACAACTGTTGTGCTCATACTGCCATTAGTTGGGTCTTCTGGGAAAATTTTGTTCTCAAAGACTTGCCTGATGAGACATGCTAACATGCATAAAAGGAAAGAAAATGCTATTTAACCATGACGGCCGTGCGTGTTAGTGACTGGTAATGAACCTAACTTTCATGTACGATTAACTTCAATTATTTTTTTTCCTCCGTTCTGTTGTAACTAAAGCTGTCCTAGCATCTTTTGATCGTATAATCATGTTGATTATTACTCTGTGACTTCTTGAACAATGTTTGTGTATGATCGATTGCAATGTGTAAATGCAGATGCTGGAAAAAAAGGTATGCTGGATATTATCTCAACCAATAAAGGTGTTTGTTTGCTCACATAAGCAGTAGCAACACCAGGAGAATTTTCACTGTAGCTGTATCAGTATGCTGGTTCTGATAACACCTGATCTTAGGTGCCTTGTAGTCTGAAAACCAAACTAAAACTAAACAGCTGATAAACATTTTAAAAAACCTGTTTCATTTAAGTTGCCATTCTCTTTTACTGTCATTACCCTGTGGATGTTTTCACTGAAAGAGTTTACTTTTAATGAAGAAGTAGAGTAGACCTTGTTTCAGCCTTTACTTTGTTAGAATCTAGCAATGCTTTTTCACAGTTCGGAGTAACATTTCTGTTCTCACAGGACCACAGAGCTGACAGTTATAGTGAAGAAAGAGGTGAATGTATTGTTGTGTTCATAGTAGGTAGCTTAAGATAAAACATAAACATCTAGTGAGTCAGAGAATGTAGTTCTGGATGTTTTGGTATAGCCAGTTCTAAAATAATCTATCAGGCAGAGCATAAGATGATGAGTCCATTACATAATGCCAGAAGTAATGTTGATATGCTATTTCTGTCAGAGTTGACTTAGCAAGTTTTTCCTATGAGTAGTATTTTCTAGGAAAAGGTAAGTAGCACAGATAGATGCTATTAAACAATCTTGGTTTTAGATAGATAAATTCTGTTTTCTTGGGGTGGTCTGCATTCTGGTTCATGTCCAGCTCTTGAGCTTTATAGTTGTAGGACAGAAGATGCAGAATTCCACTGGAGTTGCCCAAACCATGTTACGTAGTGCACCCATCTTTTTAGCTAGACTCTATTCAGTTGTTTGACTCACTTTACTTGAGTAATGGTGCTTCTGGTGCATTTTCTCCAGCTGAAGCTGATCTAACAGTGTTTCTAAATTACTGAAGCCAAGAACCACCAAGGCATTTTTTGCAATAAAACAAAAGACCCAGAAGACTGTCTTGAATCATTGTTTATTATTTAGCAGGGAGGGTATTTAATAAGTTGGTTCTTAGCTGAAGAAAAAACTAGTTATTCCATTACCAAATCATAATTTCACTGCTATCATTACAAACATCTGAGTTTTGTAACAGGTGGCAGGAACTGAGAGGCACTCACATGGTCTGTCGTATGTCTTACAGCCTACTGGTGGTCTTCTGCCATAGGTGGAATAACTGGTCTAGGATTCAAACTGTGAAGCTCATGTGTAGGTCTTAAGAAGTATTTGGTAGGCTTATTTAAGCCAGTTTGTTTAATAAAAGATTTTATTTTGCAAGTAATTTTCACAGGCATAGGTTAGAGGCCAATTTGAATGTGCAAGTTTACTTAACTCTGTGACCTACAAAGGAAGACAGATCCTGTTGATGGAGGAGGAAGGAGACTCTCTAAAAAGTAATTATATTTTTTCACTATTTCTGTGGTAGAAGTAGAATTCTGTCTTTATATGGTTAAACTATTAATTTAACAATAGGAAGGAATGAAAATTGAGTAGTTTAAGGGAAGATGGTTTGTGGTGGGCATGACTCAGGAACTTCAGAATAATCATCTTCTAAGGCATCTGACTTAGCACTGAAAGGGAAGCTTTAAGGGAGTGAGATTAATAACATCTAGACTGGGGGTTTTATTCATATCTGAAAGGAGACGGGACTATCTTCTGTTGATCAGTGCCAGAAAAGGAGGCTTCAGTAATTCTGGTATTTCTGGGGAAACAAGTGAGGCAGAAATGCACATTTTGGTGCCAGACCATTTCTTGGTCTGCTTCTGCCTCCTCATTTCCCTCATTTTTGTATGTCAGAAGGACATACAAAAAGTTGTTAAGGTGTAGCCAGGCTACTATAAGAAAATAATTTATCAGTTTTGATTGACATAATACATACTTTCAAGAAGAAACGCATCTAGCAATGAATATCTCACAGCTTTCTTGCAGTTGGGTGTTAAATCAGTGCTTACCTGGCAGTGTTGCAGAAGGAATAGCTTTTTTTAATTGTAGGTATGCTTAATAGTGTTCTCCTGCTGTAATTCATAAATTATACTTGCATAAGATTTTTCAACATTGCTTTGATTGCCGTGCTAGTAAAAGAATTCTTTTGATTTCCGTCCCCTTTTTTACTGCCTGTGTTTAGCTGAGTTTTGTTAAAGAAAATTGTATCCTCTCCTAAAATGTAAGTCTGAATGGTAGTTAAGCATGAAACTGTTAAGCCTTTGGTTTAGTTATGTGAAATGGTGACCAAAAATTGTGTTCATAGGAAAAACTTTTTTGTAATTTGAGCTAATACATGACTTCTCAAAAGCAATTTGCTCTTGATTTCCTTGCCCCTCCTCTTTCATTCCAATCCTGTTCTCCCTGCTCTGGGTAGTATAATTTGTGAATTTCTAATTGGGGAAAAAAATTACACTGCACTGTTCTTTGTTGATTAGCAGCCAATTCATTTAGTGACACATTTCCCTATTTTCCATCCTTTCCTTCTTCTGGCCTATATGTTTTTCTTTTTTCTTAAGCTTGTTTATTCCTCTGTGTTCCTTACAGAAAGACCACGGGGGCAAAGGGGGCTGGTTGTTCCCATGCTTCCTACATGTTAGTTCTTTGCCAGAATCAGCAGCAGAAATAGGGAAGGTGCTACTGTGTGATGTCCTTGTCACGATCAAACTCCTCTGCTCTGGAGGAGCGAGCACTGCAAGGATGGGGGAGTAAAGATTGAAGTGATGGGGAAGGAATGATGAGAGGCATGGATCTACATCAAAAGAGAGAAGTGAAGAGTGCTTATACTTAAAGATTACACGGTTGGAGCCTTCTGAGCAGGATATTTTAAGAAAATAAGTATCTTGTTTTACTTGCATACCCCTGTTAATTAAAACAGAAAAAAAAAGCTGGAACACCTGGAAATGGTAAGAATTTTATTGGCTGACCTGATTATGTAAATTACTTAACCATGTTCTTTCTTTCCCAAAGACCATAAGAGCTTATCTTGCTGTGCTCTTGTGAAGCTGGTA
Organism: Theristicus caerulescens; assembly: GCA_020745775.1. Lineage (NCBI taxonomy): Eukaryota > Metazoa > Chordata > Aves > Pelecaniformes > Threskiornithidae > Theristicus > Theristicus caerulescens. Next base: position 118,626,111 of record CM036561.1, on the reverse strand, counting down.
AATATTGCCCTTGTTCTACAAATGAAAAAGGTTGAGGTCATGGCGGCATAATAACTTATCCAAGGTCCTTTTTATTGTTTAGAAGTTGACATTAGTATGTGATGTCGGAAATGTATAATGTGTTTGTAGCTCTGAAAATAAATAAGAAGTCTAAATCAAATTGACTGCTACGAATTTTGAGGTCTTGGGGCTGGTGATTTATTGGAGTTAGAAGACAGCCACTAGAAAATGTGCTGTACGCTGTCCATTCGGCTTACGGCATGTGGTGGTGTGTAGTGGTTGAAAGCTTGCTCATACACTACCATCTTTCAACATCTTTGTAGCATTGTGTTAGCCACTTAAAGTGACTTCTTACCTGGAAGTGGGCCTTTTATATCCCATAAAAGCTATTCAGTTTCTTAGATGTCAGTGGCCTAAAGTCATCTTGACACCAGCCGTTTGAGAAAGATCTGCTACAAAGGTTGCCTTAATGTGCTGAATGAAGTGGGACAGTCTTGGATATGGACCAATGTCTTTTAATCTGGAACAGGTAGATCTTTCAGTATACCAGTTCAAGTATTTTGGGAATGTTTTCACAGCTCTTCTCCTGGATCAATGATCAGGGAGCTTAAATGACTTGAAATTCGTGATTTTGTGATGATTTAAGTACAAGACTAGAAGCAATATATTCTGCTTGATGTATGATGTAGCTAGATTATTTTGGGCACCATTTGAAATACTATATTTCCTTAGTAATATTGAATATCGAGATAAGTTTAACCAGGGTTAAAGCTATGGCTTGTCTTCCTATTCAGGTCTGTTCTATATAATTTGAATGGCAAAAGTCTGTGGAGAGGCTAGGTTTGTTGTTTTTTTTTTTTTCCAAAAGTTTCAGGTGTCTGTGAGAATAAAACCCACATCTTTCAAGTGAAGTAATTCTTGGAGTGACAGTTCTTCTAGGAAAATTTAATCTTGATGTTTTTTTATGTAGCTTTTTAAATGTGTAACTTGAAAATTTAGTTGTGGTAACTATACTTTATTAGGCCTTTTCCACATACAGAAAGACGGTTGAAATGTTTTATATGTTGCTTTTAGATTGTACCTAGCACAGCCACAAGCACATTGTTACTTTAGCTGCTTGGGCAAGCTACGTAGATGGTACAAAACAGGCTGGAGACTATATCTGACTTGCTTGTAACTTGACAGTGAGTTGGCCCTGCTATTGATACTCTGTTCCACAAATAAGGAAGAATCCCTAGCGATATAAATAATAATCTTGAACTGTCTTACAGAAGTCTCAGAAACCCTTTAAATGCTTTGGATTAAAGGACAGCATTGCTTATGAACTGCCAATAAAAATCTTGGCTTCCAAGCTGTAAACAGATTGTGCCAGTTAATACACTCAGGTGAATATTTGTGAAGTCTGTGTTGATGGACATTTTTAGGCAAACCGTTAAGGCAAAGAACCGGAACTCCCCCAGTAAGCTGATACTGTGCCTATTTTAAAAAGCTTATGCAGTCGACTTGAAGTTCACAAACACTTTGTATCATTGTCTAGGTTAGGTAAAGTAGGAATTAAAAAATGTAGTAAGACATTTGTTAGTTAAAGAACTTCAGTCAGAATTTGGGAGGGGCAGGAGAGGGCGGGATGGGGTAACAGATAGGAAGCCAGGGTTAATGTGTTTCTGGGAAGAAACCCAGCTACTGGAAAAGTGGATTCAGCTGTGATTCTCACCAGAATATAATCTTAGGATCATCTTTTAATGCTGTGGAACTTCTTTTCTTCCTCCGGTATATTTGTGACAAATACAGAGGCTTTTTACCCTTTGTTTTAAGCAGCTGGAAACTTTGGGAAGACAGACCTCAGCTACAATACTTCTCTCTCTTTCTACCCCCTTCTCCGTTGTCACCCTGTGAATGCCTTCTCTGTGTACATTTATCAAGTGTTTTGTTTTTTTTGTAATGGGTAGTAAAAGACAAAACAACTGTTGTTTCATTGCTGACTGTGTAGGTTCTGAATAGCATCACTGAAGTTGAAAGAAGTCACTTGAATTCCCTCTGCTCAATGATAGGCTTGTAGAGGGGACTTTAAAGGAGTTTTTTTGAAACACTCTGTCAATATGACTTTAGGCCTGAGTTTACGAAGGAGAACTCACATACTTTGTAGGCATGATGACTGAACAGCTTTTTCAATGTTGTGTATGTAATGACGTTCTCTTGGGGAAGTTTAATTTAGTACTGAGCCACTGCTTACCAGGCTTAGCACCTTGGTGTCATGGCTCAATTTTGTTGATAACACTGAAGGAACACTTCACAGATTTCACAGATAAAAGGATTGCATGTAGATCTGCTAACAAGTCTAGGAAAAAATCATGATAAATAGGAGAACTTCTAAACAGCAATAACAAAAAATGCCATATGAATAAATAGACTTGATTTTTATGTTTGACTTAAGTAGACTATCTTAGCACTCTAATCACTGTTCTTCATAGGGGTATCTGGTAAAATATCTGCTCCCTACTTAAACTTTTTTCAGGGATTCTTATAAAAATGGTGTTAGTTTTACTGAAGTATCATATTCAAAACACTAAGTTTGGTTATTTTAGTAATAAGGTTAAAACATTTGCCTTGTGTACCACTGGTGTTGGTTTTTTGTTTCAGACAGTGCGTTGAAAAATCAGATTAGTGACAAATGTAATTTACAAAATATGAAAGGTTAGTAAGTTTGAATTTTGTGTAGCCTTGAATGTTAGAGTACAACTCTGGTGTTGGTGCAGCTGAGTTTGCCAGAGTTCAATTCTGAAAAATTGTCTTTTGAGAGGCTTTGAAAAAATGAACAGTGAGCTAGAAGGTGGCCAAATTCCCTTTCTCGGTGAGAAAACAAAAAGTCATGTGAGTAAAAGGGACTAAAATTGAGGGGAAGTAGATGGTGGTTTAAGATTTAGGCATTGCATATCATGATGTTGTAGTACTGTAATGCTCTGTAGTGGGGTCAGAGCAGCTAAAGATTCCAGAAAAATTGGGAAGAATTGATTTGAGTGAGAAAGTGGATGATTTTTAGCAATAGTTTTGTCTTGGCTGCTTTCTCAGAGGTATTGTTTACCATCTGTGCAGTGTCATAAATATTTTGTGAAGTCAATCCATGTTACCCAGCATCTCACAAAGAGCAGTTAAAACACTTATTTTAAAATTAGAGGTGTTCTTTGATTTGCAGTTCATATTACAGACTGGTGTACAAATGTATACGTATTATATGCTGCCTTTAAGGTTTGCAAGCAGTCAATTTTTGGAAATATAGCCTATGAAGAGATAAGATGGTAGCCTGTGGTTCTGTGGGCAGATTCGTGTACGTGCACAGTTGTGTCAGTTAGTCTTTGGGGGGGTGGATGCAGTTCTTTGTACTGTACCTTGGACTAGGATGACTAGACTCTTGATTGTGAGCCTCCAGAGCAACTGGTAATTATTACTGGAAGTCACTGGAGCTCTGCAGGGGTGCATCTACTTGACTTATTTTGGGACCTGTGGACCCTATAAATCGCAATAATTTTTCAAATGCTGCTTTGTGTGTACTTTTATGCTTGCTTTTATGTACATTTACAACTTATGAAAATTTGTAGCTCTTCAGGACAGCTGTTTTTAATTGTATTGCTAGTTACGGCAATTAATAAGCTTTGATTTCTGGCAGGATGAAGGAATCTTTTTTTCTTTAGCAAATGCTATAAATCTTTACCAAAAATAATGCTAACATCTATAAGTAAATGAGATTTTGGATAGTTCTTCAAAGATTTGACATAGGATTGTTTATAAGCTACGGACACTGTGTTGGAATTCTAATTTAATCTTTTGAGTACCCTTTTATTAGCTTGTAGCAAAAGTGCTAGATGTCTCTATTTGATAATGAATGTTAAATATTTGCATTCCTGTACATAAATACGAGAAACAAGTCAGTTCCTGCTCTGAAGAACTTAACCTAAAATATTCTATCTTTTTAATTGCATTTGAATATTACTTCATATAACCAACTGCTGAATGGACATCGCCTCAGCGCTATGATTAAAAAAAGTCAGTATTTTCTCCATGACACAGGTCATACAAAGAAAACCATTTCAAGATTTTGGAATAGTCTATAGCAGTGAAAACCTTGATTGAAAGAAGTGTGGTATTCTTCTGTGTGTTACTATGTTTCATTTTGCTTTCCTTTGATCGGGAAGTCTATGATAATGATAATTGGAAGACTTTGGAAATTTGCAGTGCATCTTTTTCAGAAAAACAATTCCAGAACAGTTTGTGTCGACAGAACTTCACCAGCTACGTTGGGAACAAATACATTAATTTGTATGTTTGTCGGTTGCTGTCGGAGGATAACATGCTCCATTTCATTTCCAGCTAGGTTCTCATCTTTCATATTTGCCTCAGCATGATACATATGTGAGATATATCTGATCAGTCACAAGGAGGCCTGTAGCCATTTCTTGCAGAAGTTAGGGAGGAGGTTTGTTTTCTCTACTGGGGGTTCTGTGACTACTGTAGCTCCTTCTCTGCTTTTGGAGAATCAGCTGCAAAGAGAAGTATTATTACTCCTTTTTAATGCTCGCGGTGTTGCTAAGGAGGAGGAGTGTGGAACTGATCTAATGATTATCAGTTTTCTTCCTGCCTGTAGAGTTAGGGCTTTCAGTGTTAGATCTGATCTTCTTGGTACAAGCCAAAATCAGGAAGTTCAGAAACTTCGGAAGACTGAGCCATCCTTAGTTTTACTCACTTTTTTTTTATTTGGAGTGTCACAAATGATATTTTTAAGAGGTAAGAGTTTTTGATTCTACACCTGTTGATAAGACTTGCCTTTAGCTTTTTGAAAATAACTCCAAAAGTCAGTTTAAATTTGCAAGCATGGTAACAAGTGCTATACCTTTAAGTGACAGTAAGTTCCACAACATACTAAAGCATGTTTAAAAAACAATGCCAAGAAAAGAAAGCCTACCTTTCACACCCCTCATCAATCCAGTGACAAGACTGCTTGACTGGAAGTATTACAGAGAAGATAACTAATTTTTTGACTGTTTCTGTTAATTTTGGAGGGAGGCATTGAACTACCAATTAACTTGGGAGAGTTTTTACTGGGATTGTTCTAGAGAGCTGTTTGCTGAAGCTCCCTAGTTCTTCTTGGTTTTATAGTACCTGGAAGTGCTGAGAATTAAATTGGCATAATTGAAAGCAGTCTCATGAGAGTATATCTATAGATAGCAAATTATATTTCAATATGGCTTTAGGTCAAGTTAATATCTTCTTGTAAAGTAACTGCTTGTTCCTGTTTCTATGTAGGTCAGGCAGTGATTAATTCTCAGTTTTGCTGGACCACTGTTTTATTGCTTTGTGTCGGAGTGGAAGTTTTGAACATTGTCTGTTTTCTGGGAAGGTACTTCAGACAAACACTGTTTTATCTACAAATAGTTGTGAAGAAAGGGAGAAGCTGAAAGAGCTTTAATTGCCTAGTAAATATTTTACCTGTAGAATGGGTGTTTTGACTCTTTTGGGTAGTTTTGTGTTTCTTCATTTGACAGGCTATAAGATGCTAAATAATAGCTTAAATATAATCTGTTAATTACTAGTGAAAACTGTGTGACTTTGTTCATAGTCCCTCCAGGTTCTTTGTGATGCTTCCATACTTTGGCTTGATGTTGAGAATGAAGTTTTATTTCCTTTGTTTTATGTATTACTTTATTTTTCCAAATCTGAAGTTGTTCTTTCAGGCAAGCGTGTACACAATTTACTGTTTGTAGTTGCTTGGATTTTCTATGTTCGTATTCACCAGCGAAGGGAAGACATTCCTTTTTATTAATCAAACAATTAAATCTGAGAAGATTATAAATGGCTGATATCCAGTTTATACCCATTACTGTCCCTAAGAACAAGATCAACATGATACGCTTTGGGTTTTGTGTCCCTTTAGTATCCCCTCAAGTGTAAGGTGTCCTTGATTTTGAAAGAACTTGTGGCCTGTTTGACACCCTACCTGTTGTCATTTCTTTGTTATTAAGATGTTGACTGTTAACTCTGATAATCCCATGACACCTTAGTTATGTGTTATAATCTTCAGTCACATTTTATGCTTTCTCACATACTGTTTATTATAAGCTTTTGCACTATATACTTACAAACAAAATTTCCTTCTTTGAAATGCTCTCTAAAACTCTTCAACTCTACTTCTGTTATGCATAAAGATTTACAGTTTGTTTGGTTTTTAAATTTGTCATTGATATGTCTGTTGCCTTGCAGTCTTTGCTGTATCTTCTGTCTTGTTTTGTACTTGGATTAAAAATTTTCTGGTTGGACAGTGTGGTCTTGTTTTCATTTTCACTAGCGTGGTCTTTGTCAATGTGACAGCACAGTCATGGAGTGGATTGGTTGGGAAACTTGATTGCGATTATCTTTAAAGTTGGTTTTGATAGATAAAGTTTTTTATCTTTAAAGTTGTTTTTGTTTGTTTTTTTTTTTTTAAAACCTATCTTTAAAGAAGGCTGCTGTGGTCTCTTCAGCTAAGGGAATTGAATAAACTTCAGTGAAGAGCCTTGTGTAGTAAACCTAGTAAGAGGTTTTGTAGGTGAAACCAATATGTTAACATAAGTGAAACAAATAGTGTCTTGCAAATTTTTTGTGATTTCTCCAGAAGCAATGGAGGACCAACCTGTCTCACCCCAAAGACTTACTAACGTGAACTCTTAATTACAGCAGAACTTACTTTGATTTAGTGGTGACAGAACTTTATTGTTGCCCTACTGAAGGTTGAGTTGCTTCAGAGTCTTTCTGGGAAACTCCTTTCCTTGGTTTTTGAAGAGTTCATTATTCATTTATGCACTTAAAATTACAGGGTTCTGAGAATTTTCAAGAGTGATGCAAGCTTTAGAAATGCCAGCTCTGTGGTGATTGCATAAGTAGACTGGGTTGTTGCCTCTAAAGGGTAGTAGCTGGGAACTGCCAAAAGTGAAATTGTCTAATAGCACACATAGAATCATATCTTAGCTCATAAAGTTAACACTTTTGTTCCCGTGACTCTTCCTCTCAAGTTCTATTTGCAGATTGCAGAGCTTATGCAAGTTTTTTGCAATGGGAAATCTTGTTATTTTGTATGAGAGCTTGTGGTTTCTCATACATACGAGGTTTTGCTTTTCTTCAAATAACGAGATTTATTTGTTAGTTTTCTAAATGTGGCACAATCTTTTCTCTGCTTCACCTTGTTTTAAACACTGCACCATGTTTGCTCTAGCACCGTTAATTATCTCTACCTGACATTGCAAACTGTCAGTGAGGTTGTTAAATAGAGCAGAAAACTTTAATATTCACACATTACAGATGCAACAATGGATTTATGTTAAGTTTAAAGCAATCCAGTTATCCTTTTGGGTTTTCTTATGTCTGCATCAAACTTGTGTAAGAGAACTTCTGGGGATAGACACCTATCTAGTGAATGATATTACCAGTGCTAACTGTATGCTCTGACTTGGTGGCCCCTTCTCTCCCCCAAATTCAGGGAAAGGACTTCGCAATAAAACTGTTTTCCATCTATGATTTCTTCTTCAGCAGTTTTACAAAATGTTTTCTTTGGTGTGGCTACTGGGTCCTTATGTCTCATTCTGTCTTAGGTGACAATTTTTTTTTCTTGAAAATGCTTTTAATTTATCTGCAGATGAGTAAATACAGTGGTGTGTGTGCATGTATAGGTATGTGATTAAACCAAGTACTTTATCGTACCTTCAAGGTCGTGCAAGTTTAGATTTTTGCAGGAAGCTCTGCAATTGTCACAGAGTTCAGACAGGAAGAGCTATGGCATTTATGTATATGAATATAAATCATATAATCCCTGCTATAACTGGACAGACTTTACAGATTGGTTTTTGATCCTGAACACTTCAAATTCAAAACATAAAAATTCAAAATGAGTGGTTTTATTCTGTTTGACTAGATATATGTTTTATTTCTATCTTTCCTTTAATATTAATCAAGCAAAAGGGCATATTAAAGATAAAGGCTGAACCTGCTTATAATTATACTCGATTCCTTTAGTTTTCCTGTCTCGTAGAGGCTTTGGCAACAGTAGCTATCTCTAATTTCAGGTTCGCTTCTTGCTTCATTGGTCTAGGGCTTCCCTGTGGTATCCTAGAATAGCTACTTGACTGTGATGGCCTTAAGCCATTAATATCTCATTTTGGAGGAGACCCGTGGACAGTGGCGGATTTAAATAAAGCATAGCAGAAGTGACTGGCCAACTGCCAGCCAGAGGACAAGTGGCTTCCCTTAAAATGACTGACAGAGCTTGAGCAGAGCCATGGCTGGATTAGGTGGTGACTAAGGAGTAAACTGCAGGCTTTTCCTAAGACTTGTACAGGCGTTCTTGCCTCCTGCATCCTGAGGGGGGATGTGGTAGACCCTGATGTGCAACCGAGAGGGACGAATCTTCTAAAGAATCATCACTTCTTTTGTTATGACCAAATTGAATAAATTTATCCAAAATAAGGTGTTTTGTAGTAAGATTTCTTCTTTTTTACATGTGGCAAAGGGAATTGTAACACTTATTCTGCATGCTTGCAAAGAACAACAATGCCAGAATGCTCTAACAGCTTTAACCTGACCTGATCTCTACTGTAATCCCAAATCCTGCAATCCCCTTTGCCTTGGTTCATTATCTCTGATGTCTGCAATTTAAATGCCATGTTCAAGAATTAGGTATTAATCTTTTTTCGAGTTCCTTCAGTACTGAAGGTCACACGAGTGTTTTCTTTAGAGGCAGGATTAACAAATTCAGGCTACTTTGGGGATAACACATTTAAAACTTGAAATCTTCTCCTTCCAAAGGTAAGTTAAAACAAGCTGTGGTTTTGTTTTAGTTTTTTTTTTTCAGCAGTGCCCTTTTTTGACTACAAAATGCTTGTAGCCTTTCTTAATGTTTGGTGTTGATTAGCATTCAGGTGAGATACTGAGTTAGAATATTAACAGCAGCTCTAAGACCTGTCCCTTGTACCTTTGTAGTTTCACCTTTGAGTTAAGATCATGTATAAAAACTGAGCACTGATCCAAGTTCAGTGGTTTGTCAGAATTCTAGTAAACCTTCCACAAAGTGTAACTGAAAGTGTTGGGCAAAAAGTTACCATAGCTTCAAGGTCGATGATTACACTCATCGGCCGGTATAGGGTAGAGTACAGTTTATGCTGAAGTCCCAGAATGGAGACTGTAACAAAAGGTGAAGGTGGAATGGAAGAGTATGTTGGCAGGCTTAGGTCATTGGTCTTAAACAGCTCGGTGGAATTGTGAGAGAGATGCTGAGGAGTTGTGGATGTATCATGCTAGGGAGTTGTGTCCTCTGGAAAATGGTGGCTGCCAGAAAATGGAAGATGCTTCCACCTCCTCAAAGTAAACCATAAATTCATTGGACAACAGCATGTTAACTAAATATAACTGTAAGATTTTTTTTTAATCCCAAATGAAACTCCTCCATTTTCTCTAGCTCTCTTTATTTTTTTTTTAAGGAGAAAAGATTATTAAACCTTCTAAAGCATTTGACACTATCCAGGCCATTAAAAGCATGCTTCTCAGTATTTTCAACTCTTGTAGAATCAACATTTGGATAATATTTGTGTAGGTGAATAAAAAATACAGGAGAACACCTTAGCAATCCCTTGGCAAATTTAGTTGAAAAATGTGTATATTTTTGCATTAAGGTGTACAAGAATTAGGTGATAGCAGTTCTCAGTTTCTCTCTGTTTATTGGACACGTTTGGTTTAGTGTCTTCAACACGAGAAGCTTCAAGTATTGGGTTGTAGCTGAGTCAGAGAAGTTAAAAATCATTAGAGAAATTCCTAAATAAAATAAACTCTTGGTACTAGAATAAATAGCCTTCCTACAACTTTTTTTCCTCATGCTTTATGGGTTTTACCAGTGACCAACAGTTATAGCTGGGAAAGCATATGCGTCCCAAAACCACTTGGAATAACTTAAAAGCAGGTTCAAGTGTGGGTTCTTTTTTTTTTAATATTTAGGGTGCATCCTAAAAGTTAGTGGATGTTGAATCCATTCCTTATCTCTGTATACTTAGGGAACTCTTAACAGCTCATAGGAAGTACTAACTAAATACCAAGATTTAAGGTCAATACATAACATCGTTTGCTTCTGTAGATGTACCTTGTGTTCAAAGGTCCAGTAGAAAATACTGTAATGCATTGCTGTAATATGCACCTTATTAGTGGTTGACTGAAGAATTAAAGGAACAAATGGATACTCTGCCATAACAGTACTGTTTATTCTTTTGCTTACATAACACTGCAAGATTTATTTGGTAAAGAACATGTTCTGTGTTTTTCATGACCCATGCCATTCTGTGAATTCAATATATGATGGCAGTTCTAGCTACTGGAGTATCGTTAATAATAAAAATTATCGATTTTAATGGGAAGTTTTACTTGAAGAGCAGGAAAGCACAACTCTTAAGTACCTTCTGAATACCTGAATCCTTTACTGTCACACTTGTGGTTTGTGTTACTTACCTGGTACCATTACTGCTGCTTCTATGTTTTCCTTGCTTGCCTTTCCTTTTTTCCCCCCCCCCCCCCCCCTGTAATCCCTTGCTTTTCTGGATACCCTGTAAGAATTCCTTGCTCGTTTGTAACCTGTTTAATTCCTTCTGTTGCACACCTGGACAGCTGAATGTTCACACCAAAGGGTAATGAGGTGCCCAGATTTGACAGTCCAAATACCAGAAGGGAGATGCGATGGTTTCCAGCTTCCAGGTACGATGTTGGACTTTTGAACAGACAAGATGATGGCTGTGAAATACGTGGTGGAACTCTTCCACAGCTTTGGTTACAAAAATGAGTGGGGCATAAGCAGAGCTGAGGTTGTGAAAATTGTGTAATTGTGAAGGTTCAATAAATTATCATCTTAGTTGGATTCCACTTGGAAGTCTTGCATCTTAAACTGCTGTCATAGTATTTTAGCTCCAGGATTAGAGGGGCAAGGAATTAGGCTGCCCCTCAGAAGAGTGAATGGATTCATTGATGGCCTGGAAAAATAATGTAAGATTGGGAAGTGTAGTACAGCATACTGCTAGAAGATATTTTATTTTGGAATGTACTGAATGCGAGGCAGGTGTCAGGCATTTGTATGTATTTCTTTAATTCCTTCTGATTGTGATCTTAGAAACTAGGCTGAGAATTTGGGGTCAACAGGGAAATGTCACTGCTCTTCAGTTGCTCGAACTTCTACATGTCTTCTAATGTAATGCCCTCTAATTTCTTGGCTTCGCTTAGTTCTTCTGCATCACAATATCTGACAACATTAGTATGATCACAAGAACATCAGAGGTAGATTTGTTCTCTTAGTATTTGAGTAGAAGTTTTGTGCTAGAGAGCTGCTAATTCTGAGGAGCTTGTATTTGGGGGAGTTGCACTCTCTGTGCCAGGAATACTTTTATGCAAAGCAAGTACTTAGTAGTTGCTTTGCATAAAACAATGCAAAAGTCACCAAGTTGTTTTAAGTGTTAATTTCTAAATTTTGATAGTTAGTCTGCATTATTATCGGCTCTTAACTTAAGTCTAGTCTTGTTTTTGGGTAACTGTGTGGTGATATCCCAATTTTAAGTAGATTTCTTTTAGTGGCTGCAATGAAAAGTCTAAAAGGTGACTTAATTACTCTGAGTCAAACACAGATGCCAAATTCCTTAGCAATCTTATCTATGACATCTCCTTTACAAGTTTCCTTTTGTAGTGTGCAAATAGATATTCCTGTTAAATATACTGGAAGATAATCAGTAACATGTTTTTCTTGATTCACAGGCTCCTCTCAGGCCTGTATTGTATCTCGGGCCACACAACTTCTCTGTATCCAGTAGTTTGTTTGAGGGTGGTTGGTTTTTTTTTTTTTTTTCCTAATCAGATTTAACCAAAAAAAGGCAAAGTATATTCACACCATTTCTGAATGGGGTAGATGAAGGTGTTCTTACTGCTGCTTTTTTCCCAGTCAAACCTTATTCCTGTTTGTCTTGGTTTAAGCCATATTTGTTGTGGTGTCTACAGAAACTGTGGGCATGTCTTTCATCTGTGCTCTGGTAAACTTCTTGTAAGCTTTAATTGCTCTGGTAAGCTGCATATGAAATGTAGAAATGACAGTAGGTGAGATCTTGCATATTTTTCTGATGATCAGTTAATTCAGAAATTCAAATATTAAAGTGGCTCAAAGCCTCTGGGCTTTGTCTGAAATTCATTATAACAAATATTTAAACCACTGTGGATGTGTCTGTGTGGCATGTTCTATCCATGCAAAAGTTTTTGCAGCCTCGATAACCAATACCATCCTTTTTAGTTTGCCAACTTGCCTGGTGGTTGTTGGTGAAGAATACAGTGCCAAACTGTGACAACTAAAGTTCTAGTAACTTGGTAAACAAGGGCCATTAAAAAAACCAAACCAACCTGAAAAACCCAAACCTCTCTTCACCAAGCTGGCCGTTCTTCATTGTTAAAGCTTTGTGAAAATCGCAGTGCATGGAAAATGAGCTCGAAGGAGGAGGACGAGGAGGAGAAAGAATTCTCTGCAACAGGTAATTTTCATTCATTGTTAATTTTGGTGGTATGGAGAAGAATGAGAAAAGATAGAGCAGCATTTTGTGTGTTTGTGGAAGAGAAAGAAGGGTCTTTTAAGTAGGCTCTTTTAAAATGCTGACTGCCAGCCTCTGCCATCTTTCTTCTTAACACTCCCATTCTTGTTGTAGTAGTGGATGATGGAAAACAGCTTTTTGTGTAACTTGAGAATTGAACTTGATTGTCTTGGTAATCCCTAGTTCTGACCCCCAGCTGACATGGCTTGGTTAACTGTTTCACTTGCACACTGTAGTTTCTTTCTTGTGATAACAAAGATAACTAGTAATGTAGAAGGTGCAGGAGCAAATGCAGGAAGCACAACATATAGCATGTTGACAGCACTCCATGAGGTGCCCACGCATCAAAAACACGAATGCAGAAACATTGTCATGTTCCATTTCTATGGGAAGCTCTGGTGCATAGGTCTAACAGCCAGCTGCAGCGTCAAGGCAGTTTGCATGTTTAAGGCCACTTACAACAAGGATGAGCTTATTACACGTCTTTGTATGTTGCTGCAGAAATCGTAGTAAATCTCGGACAACTACTGCCGTACATGTGCTAAACAGATCTTAGGAGACCGCTCTTGCCGCTTGTTGAATTAATTCATGGTCTGGCTATGGAAACAAATAAAAAACTTTGAAACAGTCTCAATTTTAAACTGTTCCAGGAGATCATTTGTATTTGTAGTCCCCCACACACCACCTTTTGAGAACTAAATTTGAGATGAGTCCTAAGCTGACTTTGTGGCTTGCTGGCATTTAAACACATTTTCTGCTTTTATAAAAGCAGAAAACTAATTGAAGGCTGACATTATAATTTAAAGTCTCTGAACTATTTACCGAAAGAGGTACATCATGCAGAAAAGTAACATATAATTGAACAGATCTAGAAAGTGCATTCTCCTGACGTATGCTGAAGAACTGTTTTGCGGTCTGATGTCTTACTGTGTGCAAGCTGTTTTGTATAAACAACTTCAGCTAAGAATTGAGCTTCTGGTAATTTTTGCTAATTGCAAATTTCTGTTTTTATTTTCTAGCCACAGCTCCTCATGTCTTTCACTAAGAGGAAACTTGTCAAGATAATTGCCCTTAACTGACCTTGGAGGAGCATGTATAAAACTGATCTTAAGAAGAGAGAGCGATTAGTATTTGAAGTAACTGTCAAAGAAGGAGAAATCAAGAAGCACATTTTTATGGATAATCTACAGAAGAAATAAGACTGAAGTCCGTTAGTAGGTTATCCTTAATCAGTAAAAAGGCACAGCTGCTGAAAGGAGAAAAGGAAAATAATTAGTAGAGAATAAAATTGCAAAGAACATTTTTATTCTTAAAGGAACAAGCTACATGTCATATGAACTTCTGAAATACTTCAGTGACATGTTGTGACTTATCTCTAGTGAGCTGATATTTCTGCAGTATTCAGAATTTGGTCAGCCTTCTACTACAGTCAGTAGACTCTGGACTGTTCCCTGATCTGTAATTATTTCTGTCTATAAGCCATGATTTTGCTGCTGTTTAACCAGGAATTAATTTGTAGGGATCTAACAGCATTCAAAAAAAACTTCAAGACTATTCTAAAAGGATAAGGCTATTCCAAATATCTGTAGTATTCCAGCTGCTTGTTCTAATTGTGTAACTTGAGAGAAAAGAATCAAACTGCAGCAGTTTGGTAGTGTGGTACCCAGATGCAGCTGAGGAAAGCGTGTTTTATACAGGCGTAGGTGCCAAGTAAATCTGTTGTGGAGTGTTGATGCTGTACAAGCTGCATTTCTTCAACAAACCACGTGCCACTCGTTTCTAGATGTGCTAATATGGTGTATATGAGAGGATACTCTCACTTCATGTGAGGTATGCTAAATATATATCTGGCAGGAAATACTAATATTACGAGTTTTTTTTAAGTTGGCAATCTTGAGAGAGTTGTATCAGCCTTGTTACTCTACACATTTATTTGTATAAATGAACTTCTCTGCATCGGAGATGAAATGAGAGATGCTGTTTGGAGATTTTACAGTGACTTTCGTCTTTTCAAACGAGTATCATTTTTTTAAAACCTTGTAAAATAAAAAAAGTCAATGCAGTGTTCTTTTGCTGAATAAAGTTTATAATTATGATGTAAAATTTTCTGTTAGTACATCCAATCACAAAGTTAAAATTTCCAGCATTCTTTGGAATGCTATCTAGTCCTGGTGTTAAACTTTGCTAACTCTTTGCATTAAAACCGTACAGATGACAATTTGTACCTGATTCTTTGTTCCTTTTCTTGAAGGGCTCATTTGATACTTTATGAAGTCTCATAGCTGTGCTTCCCTCCCTGCTTTTCTTCAGAACACATTAATGTGGATGTAGCTAGACTTTACATCTTACTACCTACCTATTCTTAAACAGCAAGAAAATATTCAACCTATTTAGCACTTGTGTTTCAGGGCTTATATTGTGTCTTGTGCAGCATGTACACATACTGACTGTATTTAGGGACAAATAAGTGACTTTTTTGTACTGCTGTTCAGAGTATGATGAAAAAATGCCTGCCCCCAAGACCAAATCATCAATCTTCATTTCTGAGGATCAAGTCTTTGGTATAGAGGAACACCTTTGTGTTTGTCCAGGTCACAGCTGTGCGAACAGGAATCTTGGCATGAGCGGCTTGAACATTTGTTTGTACAAAAAAAAAAAAAGATTAAAATCTTTTTAAAACTTAGTAGACTTTGGATTCTTCTGTGAAGATGAACACTCAGCTCATCAATAGCAGGTAACTACTTTTTCAAATACCTTATTAAAATACTATGTAGCAAATATTTAATAATTATGTCATTTTTACGTTGTCACTTACTAGATTTTTCTAATTTTTTGTAGATATCCAAGTTTCAGTCCTGGATAGGTAAGTATTCTTAACAGTTCTTTTTAGCCGTAACTGTTTCACAGAAAAGCTAAGCTGAAGTTTATTCACTTTTTTCTCGGCTCTCCAAATATTTTTTCAGGCTACTTCATGTAGATAACTTGATTATGGCTTAGCATCTGCATCTAGATGCATAGTAAGACTCCTTATAAATATTGCACTTAGTTCATGAGCTGAAAAGAGTTATTTCCATTTTTAATTTTTCCTGCTCAATTTTCAGAAGCATTTTATGCTTCTTTAGGCAGATTGATTTCAGTAGCCTGTACTAGAAATTAACTTTCTCCCAACATCTGAACAAGGATGTAAGTGCCCAGAACAGTCTTCTAATGTAGTTATGATTGTATATTTGTGTGTGCATGTGCATAAGTGCACTGGTTTTAATTCAACTTTCTCCTTTAATTTGCAGCCTTCCAGTCTGGTGTTTTTCTTGCCTCTTCATGACCTCGTGTCTTGAGCAGCCTAGCTGGATCCCCTGGTTCCTGTTTCTTCTTGTTTCAAAATTCTGCTTTCCCATTTTAAATCCCCTACCCTTTTATATTCATATACATACACTAGGATTTTACTACCTGTTTTGGTCTTCACTGTTTTTATTCCTAAGACTTCTATTGGGTTCCATCCAAGATTTTCCATGTGGCACTGTTCTCCCGGCTTCCCTGCCACAGTGGAATAAGTTTCTCTTGTAGAGTATCTCAGTCGTGCTTTTGAGGTTTGAGGGACCTGACGGTCCTCGTCTACGTTTCTATTCTGCTACTTTGTCTTGCTGTAAGTAGACATTGGGGAAGAAGTTAAGGCCGTATCTTCTGCTGCTCTACTTACAAGGCGAATGCATTAACTTTTTTAAAGAAGCAAGATTGCTTGTGGATTGTGGGGAATAAGCAAAGCGTATGTGTTCTGGAGGTAAAAAAAGCAAACAACCGCCCCCCAACAACACATCTCCTCTCAGACATGTTTAGATTCATGAGATGGTTGTTCTGCCCCTTTCTGTCCTTATTAGGAAATGCGGTCGCATGCTTCCAGGCTAAATCTAGTTCTTCCTTTTTTTTTTTTTTTCCCTTCTGTCAAGTAATGTCTCTATTTCTTTTCAATTTTGTATAATTTTGAGCGAGTGCTCAGCTATGGAACTCCTTATGCTCCACACCGTAAGAGAATCACTGCTGAAGAGAATGTGTCTTAGACTCGTCTTAAATATGTTGTGTTTCCTTGTATAACACCCTCCCTTAAAAATAACTTTTTGAAAACGTTTGGTTATGAATCTCTTCAGTTATCTGGTCACTGATTCTGAAAAAATATTAAGCGTGTGTGTATTTTGATCTTCTCTGGCTCAAAGTGAGGCATTTGGGAAACAATACCAACTTTTAATTTTAGTGTCTTTTGGCGTTCATGTTGCAGTAGTTGTGGATTTCGGTATGTGCAAGTGCAAAGTGACTGTACGTGCAAAGTTTTAATTTTTCTTGCTATGACTGTGTTGTAGTGCAGCAAGGATTTAAAATCTTAGTTTAACTTTCCATTCAGCTACAAAACAGGAACATATTAATAAGTACCTTAAAAATATATTTAAATGTAAAGGTGTTACATCTGAATTTCTAGTCATGTAAATCACTTTTTTGCATCATCTTCCTGTGCGAATCCTTCTGGGAGGGAGTGGGCAGGTGGCTCTGGGGAGAAAAAATGCTGCAGTTTTCTTATGCTAATTGAGTAAGGTTTGTCATAGTAATTCATGAGGACGGGTCTGTTTCTGTGTACAAAATAAGATGGTAAAGCAGATTATGTGAAGTCTTGAAATTAAATGTTATTTTAACTTGAAAAGTAGCATTTGCACAATCTGTAAGTAGTGAGTTTGACTTCTGGCGTTTAGGATATGGGATTGAAGTTACCGTGTGGACTGCTGATATTTGCATGGGAATTCTCATCAGACGAGACCTCTCAATGGTTTTATATTTCTTCGTATGTTTTGGTAACATAGACCTATCCAAATAAATCACTGTCCATGGTTGTTCGGTTTAAAATATATATATATTTTTTAAAATAACCATGTAACTTGTATTGCCCAAGATCTTTACAGTGCTGAAACTCAAAATAGTTCCTCTAAGCTAATTTGGGAATAATTGCAACTTTGTTCTTTTTTTGTGTTTCAGGGAAATGAGGCAAGCTACCCCTTGGAAATGTGCTCGCACTGTAAGTTTTTTAATTGCTACTTTATATTGTTAGAGAGGTTAATCTTATTTGGAGATCGATATGTACAACTTTCATGTATGAATTTACTGCTTGAAAAGTTACGCAGTTTATATACTAACCAAAAGAGTAAAATTAGAAGGTGACAATTTGAAGTAATACAGCTTTTAAAATCAAAAATCAGTCCATCTTTAAAAAAATCACTTAAACTTTTTTTTTATTTTTCTATTAGAATACAAAACATGATAGCTGTGATGTCTGTACAGCGAAGCGTTCTAACTGGCAGTTCAACTGGTGGGGCTTTTCCATCAGTCCCAGTTCCTCAGAGCTGTGGAACAGCTTGTGGTGCAGTATGTGCTGTGTTAGGAGCGACTTATATTGCCCAAGCTGTCTTTGCACCCTCAGAGGAAAGAGAGGTTGAGGCTAAAAGCATTTTTTTTTTTTTCCTGTGTATGCTTGCAGCCAGGCATTTAGGTGAGAAGCCACTTGGTGTTATTCGCTTTTGGCCACGTGAGCATAAAATTCATCGCTCTGTCTCATGGGATTAGTCTACACTGTAAAAATAACAAAGTATTTCTTGCCTAAAACTGACCAAAGAAAGGGTTGTCTTGTGAAGAGTCCCTGTGGTGGTGTGCTAACCGTACTTATTTTTAACTCTTCTTTTCCTTGACTGTTTTTCTTCAGGACTAAATCGTGTAGACCTGTGTATATATGTATGGACTGCTTGATAAAATTCCCCTTCTTTGGTTAATCAGATCTTATTCTCAAACAGGATAATAAATTCTTCAAGATAGGGACTATCTTCTAGGCTGCTTTGACAGTGCTAACCGTAACTGAACTCCAGCTCTCATAAACAGTAATACAAAATAAATAATCATGGAGGAATCTCTAAATTAATTTTTCAGAGAAATGAGGCTTTTGCTAGCAATTTGCAAATCCTTTATGCTTAATATACGTGTCCACATGAATTATAATTTGAGTCATCAGTTTGTAAACACTTGAGAAATCTTATCCACAGCACCACATTGCTGTGTTAGGCTCTCAGTGTATATTTTGTTAAATATGGATATGGGGGTGGAAGTTTCCTATTCGATGAAGGTTTCAGTAGTCTTTTTCTGGATCATATATATTGACCTTAGGTTACCGCTCCATTGGTGAGAAGATTTCTGCATTATATTTTGTGGGTAAACTGTATCTTGATGATATCGTCGTGTAAATCTGAGGTTTTGCACGAGTCAAGCTCTTTCTGCTTTGACAGCCCTTCTCACAGTACGCAGAAAGTCAGCTGCTTCTCTGGGCAACATAACTACATCTTCCCTGGTGTATGTAGTTATCTCTGACGTCTCTTTGCTTGTGACTGATCGCTGGAATGATGGCCCTGTGCTTAAAGATTCTGCGTGCCTGAGTATCCTGAGAGAGCAGGGTTTGTTTGGGGCACAGATGCGTACAGTAGCATAAGTAGGTATTCACCTTGTTCTTCACGTGTTCAATGTTCATGCTGCTTCCAAGTAGTTGTTACTGACAGGACAAAAGCTTTTCAGGGCAAGATCAGACAATGTTTTTGAAGATCATTTGATAAGGATTTTGAATGGTTAGACTTCTGGGAGACTGTCAGTTAGCAATAATGTATTTATGCTGTCTGCATGGTGGCATTGGGTCATAACCTCTGCCTGGCACTGCAGTCGCTATTTTGGTGTCTCGTTTTAAAAGAATAATTTTGTTTTAAAGTTGACAGTTGCAGGAAGCAAATTCAGGATACTATGCAGAGGATGCACGCTGTTATGTAGCCAAGAATATTCTTTTTACCCTTCGTTCTAGAACATTAGTTCTTTTCAGTGGGTGAATTAGTGTTGTTGGATTCCTTAAAACAGTACGGTTTTGTTTCTCAGCTGTGCTGTGTCTGAGAAATTACTGAAAATCTAGTGCTGTTTTACATGGTGCCAATTTGATGTCAGCCAAGCTATGTCAAATTACCCGTAAGAAAATTTTATTATAGCAAAAAGCTCTGAAGAAAACTATTTTATAGTATAGTAAACAATATTTTATAGTATAGTATTTAATAGTAGAAAATAGTTTATAGCATAAACAATATTTTATAGTATGTTTTGTTTTTAGGATAAGGAGGCTGTATCTCTTTTCTAACTTGGGAAATTGTAATTGACACATCTGAAGTCATGAAAAGGATTAGGCCAGCTGCGTGTAAGCATATACAAGACAAGTGGTTGAATGTGTTCTCAAGGGCGTCATCTTTTTGAAATCTGATCTCCAAGACTGAAATGGCTGTCTTGGTTGCTACTCTGAAACATTATATTGGTGAATCAGACAAGACTGTAGATAGAGGTGAGAGCTTTTGCTGAAGGTCTGTTTTCTTTTGAGATCTCTGCAGTCCATTCTTATGGGGAATTTTTTTTTTTAACCTGGAACCATTTAAAATAAATTTCAGAATGTGTTTTATTTACAAAAATCTTTTTTCTAATACCGTAGCAATATTTGTTTATAATGATCTCATATTTAAAAAATATGTGGAAACAAGGCTCTCTGTGACCACACTCTGGTCTGGTTTTTGTTAGTTATAACTTTGAGCCAGTATTAAGAGTATCTGAAAACCTAACCTTTTAAATACAGGTTTAAACATTTAGATAAACACTTAGATTTCAGAAGTGCTCAGCACCTCTTTGCTGAGAGCTGTATAGCTTTTCTAAGGTTCGTACGCTTTGCAGATGCCTGCCTAAGTGTTGTGTACTCTGCAGCAGTGGATGTACAGCGCTTCTGAATACGTAAGCAATTATCTGTTAAATATCACTCAGATATGTATTTTTAAGGTGTTCTTTACTTTTGACTTTCATATTAATAGCAATCTAGCCGTGCATCTTTGTGTTGATGGGGAAAAAAATATCATTAAAACAAAGGTTCTGAAATTACTTTTTTCAATGGAGAGCACGTTGCACTCCAGAAATTCGCTTTTAATGAAGCTTTTTGGGTTGCCACTTAAATGCTTTTCACAATACTATCTGAGAAGCAGTTATGTGAGTAACAACTTGAAAGAAACAGTTGTTTTAAAGCATCATGGTTCATCCTCTGCCGTTGTTTTGGAGGAACGGAGTGGGGTATTCAGTAATACCTATCAACAGGTTAGAGAGTGTCCAGCTGCAAGATAAAGCTACTGTACTAAAATGGGAGTTAGGCAAAGCATTTGCATGTGGTTTCTTGGAAGTGTGGAGCTCTTGCATTTTAACCCGATTCATCTCATTTTTAGATGTATGCAGATGAATTCAAGATACAAAGCAGGTGTTGTTGGCTCTAGAATTTTAATACTTGGATAGAAGAGGAATCTTTTGAAAATACTGATAGTTGTTTAACAAAAAATCCTTAATACTGGAAGTGCTTAAAAAACCCCACCTTGTTGGTTAGTTAGAAGGGGAATTAAATTCAAAATGGCTTATGAAATTAACATAAATGATTGTGTGCTTTAAAACAGTGAATAATTTGATGTTTCTACAGGGCTACCAGCAAAGCCTTTTAAAGACAAACATTTAACAGGTATTATTTCTAGCCAGTTAGTAAGTTTGTAAGCTCAGGCATCAGTGCCAAGCTGATGGGGTACTTTTGGATTCTGCTGAAAAGCATAAGAAGCAGAGAGCCTCATGTCAGCTGGTGAGCAAAGCCCAGAAAAGGCTACCTCGAGTTTGAGGTTAGCAGAACGCTCACTGCGGCCAGAGCTCAAGGAAGCTCAGACCGCTGTGATGAGTCACAGGCAAAATCTGCCTCAAATGATGTAAACAAAGCTTGATCCTCCTTATTTTGCTCAGTGATGTTATCACCCTGTTTACGCTATTGCGGACTTGGACCTCCTTGGATTTCCTAGTGTTTTCATCTCTATCCTGGTCTCCTGAGCTTGTCTTGGAAAATTCTGTCTGCTACTGCCACCATCAGTCCTGCTGGCTCAGAAACCTTCACGGCATCTCAACTGCCCTGCGCCTTGCGTTTCCAGTACAGCTTCAGGATGGTTGTGTAGGCACTAGGTTGCCTGGAAGGAGCCTTTAGAGAAGATGGAAAAGTAGTATTTTGTTCAGGCTCTGAAAACTTAATTCAGTGCTCTGTTCTTCAGGGATAGCTATGTGAAATTTTAAGAAAGTCAGGCTGTTGCTAAATACCGAGGAAAAAGTGGTCTTGTAAAGAGGGGCACATCCATCATAGATGAGGACTGTTGTATATGTGCATTCGGGGAGGAAATCTGAACACAAAATGAATAGGGTATTATTGAAATTTGCTATGACACATAAACGTATGCTGTTTTCATTTAAAAATACAAATCAAATAAAAAACAAAAAAAACCCCGCACAAACCCTAGAAAACTTACATGTTTTTTAGGTAAGTTCAGCCCAGGCAGAGAGAATCAGCAGAAATGATGACTGTGAATTGAAGGAAGAAAGAATAGACAAAAACTATGCAAATCTAAAATAAGGTTTATACTGTAATGCATTCATCCCTTATTTTATATTCTTATTTTATTTTTAAAGCTGTTTTATGAAGACAAAGATATTGCTGAAATACGACTTTTTTTAAAGTGCATAAGCCTTTTAAATTTCAACTTGTGGAAAGGATTTTAAAGGTAGGTGGGGTGCTTGCAATATATTTAAGGAAAAAATAATGAAATTGTTCAGATAGGCAATTCTCATACAGTCAGTTACGAAACACTGATCTGCAGATGTTGTTTTTATCTGTATATGTTCATTACGAAAGGAGGCTTTTATGCTCATGAACTATTAAAGGGAATTTTCCTGTTCCTGTAGTTACTTTGATTTTTCATTATTTTCTCCTCCAAGTACTCTTATCCATGGCGTGTCCACTGCCAGAAACAAAACATTGGAGGAGATGGATATTTGGTCAGCTTTTGGCAGAGATACTGATTTTTTCAGTACTGTTCTTTTGGCTTGTTTTTTTTTTCCACCCAAGAGTGGAACCTCTCTCAGCTCTCTAATGCAGGCAAAGCCTTTGCTTGAATGCATCAAGGTTAGGAATGAGAATGTAATACCCATTTCTAGTAGGAACTGCTGCTCAGCATCTGTACCTGGACTCTGTATTGCAGGTGAACTGGAATCGACTGTATGAGCTGTGAAATTGGATGTGTGTATGTGTGGAGAAAGAGTAATTAACGTTGTTTTTAAGTATGAAGACTCTAATTTCATAATTTAGGCAGTCGTTGCTTTGCTACAGCTCAGCAAAACACAAAAAACATTCTTGAGAAATAGTCTTACATGCCTCTCCAACCTCTTCCCCTTCCCATCATCTGATTCTTGTCTTTATCGTCCATAATCTTGACCTCCTTGACTATGATCTTTAAAAGAAAAAAATAAATTGGTGCTTTATCTTCTCTTAAGCATTGCTGGTTTGTTAATTTAAGTATCTGGCTAATTGCAAATGCAAGGCTGGTTAACTGAACAGTGGTTCTTAGCCCAGCAGATGATGGCAGAGCATGTATTTTCAGCGTAGCATCGCTTAACATGGTGTGCGGTGGATCAGTTTCTGAATGTCCCACTAAAATGTTCTTTTAAAATTCATATTAGTAGGTCCTGCTAGAGATAGATTAGTGTGAGATAAGAAAAACTTTTGCCAGAAGGGTATTTTAGGACATCTTGTGTGGAAGATCTTCTCTCTCTACTTTAGCAGGCCAGGGTGATGGCAGAGTTGGTCTTGTCTGTCTTTTGTGCCAGCTGTAATAATTTAAAGCCTATGTAGCAGTGTTTGACTTGCGTACGTGGTAATTGGCTCCACTTCATAGCAGAACATTGACAGAACTCGGGGTCTCACTTTCGGTCTTTGCTTATATATTTGTGAGGAAAAATACTGTGGACTTAGCTCCCAAGCAAGGAAATGGACTGGAGTAATGAAATACGACTTTGCTTAATGTTACTTCAGGGTTCTGAGGAAATGATGCTATCTTACAACTGCTGGTCTTCAGTCCTGGCTCGGGCACCTCTTTGTTTACATCCTGATTTGTAAAAATGTCATTGCTGTGTTCTGATACGTAGGGTTTTCCGAAGGGCAAGTTAGACGTGTTTCAGAATTTGCAATTAACTATTTGCAATTAACGATTAGTTTTGCATGGCAAGGGAGAAGAGATCCAGCTATGTTAACGCTTCTTTCATTTTTCTCCATTGTGATTTTGTGAAATTGCAGAACTGTGAAGTATTTCAGGTTCCTTAGGAGGCTTTAATCTTTCAACTTTAGTCAGTACTAGTCTTTCTATTAGTATTGGAAGTGAGATTTCACTGATCTGATAAGAGGAGGACAGCGCATTATATACACTACAGATAATACTTTCAGTTTGCTCTTTAGTTGTTCTAAAGTGAAGTTAATTTTTCTAAAGAAAGAAATAATACATGTACCTTTTATTTTTTTTGGTTTTTTTTCCAGTAGGAAATAGTTCTAATAGTAACCCTCACGGAACATATTTCAAGGTTTTCCAGCATGAATTCTAGATGCAATTGCAAACTTCTGCTTTCAAAAATAGATCATTTGTGAGGGATTTGTCTTAACAAAATAATGTTATTTGAAAGATGATGCGATTCCTGAGTCCGGGTAAGGAAGCAGGAGAGTTGTGGTGGACCAGGACATCATTTTAAACGTGACTAATGGAAGTAGAGAGAGACTGCTGCCATGGCTGGACAAGTCCTTGTATACATTATTGTAATACAGATATAAATTATGTCTATTCATACATTCATTTTACATTGGAAAATGTGTTTACATATGCGGTGTGACAAGCCACGCTTAATATTTTTGTGCTTTTCAAATGCTTATGCTGTGAGGATTTTTTTAGGATATTAACTCTTTCTGGGCGAGTTGCAAGTCTGGAGTAGGGCTTGCAGTAAAAACAAGATTCCCGCGTTAACAGCTTGCCAAGGTGCTGGCTTGGCATGGAACTGTAGTGGGTCCGGTAACTTTAGGGTGGCAGGGCAGGGAGCGGGGGGTGGATAGTCCCTACCGTTTCAAAGACTGACTGACACCATTTACAGCTTTAAGATTTTGAGGAAAATGGAAACCAAGGAGTTTCTGTGGACAGCAGCAAGAGTTGGCAAATACCTTCAGTATATTGGTGAGAAGAAGCATTTTGTGCTGGTGGAACTCATAAGCAACTATTTGGGCTAATTGCCAGCGGAGCTCTGTTTTGCCATACTCTTTTAATACTTTTTAGTCTCATGATTGTTCTCCATGTAGCTTACCGTATGGTGATACGGCTCCTTTCACATCATCCAGAGGGGTTTCTGTGTAGCTACGCCGACAGTAATGTGCTCTTGACGCTGCGGTGCCATGTCGTGCTGTTAAGGGCACACCTTCAATCATGTTCTAGGCTTCTGCGTAAACTGGCGGAAAAAGGAATGTGGCTTTATTGCAGTCAAGAGCTTAATTAATTGAAATACCAAATTGCGTACTGGAAACTGAGGAAACAACTGTAAGCCTCTGCAAATGCTGTTCAGCCTTATTTTTATAGCCCTAGAGGCAGAATCAGATCTGTCACTTGCTGGCACAGCAAAGGGAAGATTATTCTGGGAGTATCAACCCTTTTTTGCCCTCTGTCTTTGTAGTTGCAAGCAGTTACCAAGACTGACTAACTGCAGAATGTCAGAATTTACTATTCGGGCAAAATAAGTCTTGACAGAAAATCATCTTGTGCTTCTGGACTGCTGGAGTGCTCCCTCCCTTTCATTCTGAAATAGCGCAGTGGTGTGTATCTCTGAATTTGTATCTGGTTGTGTTTTAGACAAGGATATCAAGAAATTAAAGTGGAGGTTTGTTACTCGTCTCTGAATTGGCTACAATTTCCAAACATAAAGCTCTGCACGTTGGCTGACCTTATGTACTGGAAAGACTAAGTGCTGTTTGTGTTATGCTGCACTTTTACCAAAGCCTCAGAAGGTATTAATGTGATGTAAAGGGGAGCAGGTGGGATGCATCTGCCTTGTAGAAGAAAAAATTTCTTTTACTATTGGAGAAACGCACTAAATGGAGCTAAGAAATGCTGAGGAGACTGTTCATGTTAAGAAAGAAATTGGTATGGGGAGTTTGAAAGCTTCAGGTTCTGTGAGATATATTTGCTGTGGTTTGCTGTATGCTGGCCACTGCCTCGGACTTCCTAAGAACCTCAGTTCCTCCTTCATACCCAAACATGGTGAGCAGTTTGTGAACTAACTGTGGTCTCCTAAATCAAGCTGCTGATAAAGAATTTTCAGGTTGTTACAGGGAAAGTTTTCCAAGCTTTTCAGCAGTAACAGAGCACAAGATTATTTTTTTTAGAGGTGCTTATGGACTCACAGATTTAGTCCATTCCTGGCAAAATCAGAGGTGTAAAGTAGGGTATTAGGTATATGCTTTAATTGGGGTTCTCCTTAAATTTGAAGAGGATAGATGATGTGGTACTGCTGCAGAACCTGAATCTGCTTTAATTTCTGGGACAAAAAAATAATGTGTGCAGGTCATGGCTGCAGGTATGTCTTTGTTGTTTGAGATGGAGAAAAAAAAATTATCTTGGGTCTGTCTGGGTGACATTTTGAGTAGGTGAGTGATAACTGGTCAACAGTGGGACTGTGTTAACCTGCTTAACTTGGCATGCATCCCAGGAGATGTCATACGTTTGGTGTGCTGAAGAAGCACTGCTTTTGCTAACACGTTTACTCATACTATTGTCTTTCTAACTTATTATGTTAGTCTAGTGTAAACATAATGCTTGCTCCTTCAAAGAAAACTTGGTCTCTCTTTTAATTTCTTCATACCTGGTATTTGTAAGAGCTGTCTGACTAAGAACTAGCTAAGCATTCTCAATCCTTGAAAATGTTGTGTCAGCATGTGGTATTCAGTGAGTCACAAAGCTAACTGTATTATGGCTGGTGCAGGGAGGAAAAAAGGTAAGGTTTATTTAAAATAAAATGAGAAGGCTTGCGTTTGTCCTCAGAATTTGATGTTATCCTTATAATCTTTATAATCTTCCATGAGAGCGTTTAATAGTTGTAATAAAGTAGGAGAAATTCTGGTAGGAAAGCAATGAGGGAATCTGCATTGTGTTTAACTGGCAAAGGGTTTACTGAAGCCTTGCTGAGAAGAGGTGTGGGGTTTTTTTTCTCCTTTCAGTTGATGCTGATGAGATAAAACGACTAGGAAAGAGATTCAAGAAGCTCGATTTGGACAACTCTGGTTCTTTGAGTGTGGAAGAGTTCATGTCTTTACCTGAATTGCAACAGAACCCATTAGTACAGCGAGTAATAGATATATTTGACACAGACGGAAACGGAGAAGTGGACTTCAAAGGTAAGACGCGGTGCTTTGTGACAGGTGGTGGCATTTTATCAGAATTCCTGGAGCTTCGGAATTCAAATTTTGCTTCAGCTGAGAAAGGAGGGGTGAAGAAAACTTGTTAATCAAAATAAGGTGCTAATTCCTAGTGAAACTGAATACCAGTAAAACTAGCTTTTCTGGTGCGTTAGGGCAACGCACTCCTGAATGAAGTGCTTAAGAGAGCAGATTTAGTAATAGCTTTCCAGGTCATACTAATTTAGGACTACTCATTAAGTATCCCTTAAAGTACACTAATTCAGACTCTTAATTGGGGTGCTATCCGAACTATATTCTTAGGCTGAGGAGACTATGAAAAAAGTGAGGTAGGCTGTGTCTGGTGTGGCCGTGTGGAAGCTGTATTTATCCAAATGTTATCTCTTTTGGAGTATTTTGAAAATAGTTCTCTAAATGGTGAAAGTGGTCCAGGTTTTTCTGCTGATACTTCCTTTACAGGATTCTTTTTATGATCTTAGGTAGACAATTCAAGTGAAAAACAAAAGTTTTGATGTAATATATGCCTCCAAAATTTTAGACTTATTTTAAATATTTATGATTAAAAGGGCCAGCAGGTTAAAAAAATCTTCATTACTAGTTTATGTTAAAACAGTCACTGACCCTTAGAAGTGATAATGTCTGTAACTTATGTTCGAGATAATACTTATTATCTCTTATTGCTCATGACTTAAAAAGGTTAATAAGTTTTTCGTGAGTTTTTTTTTTTTATTTGGAGAAAGTTATTAAATCTCACTTTTATTGACAGGCTGACATTTGAAATAAAATGTTAAGATACAAAAGCTGCTACCCTTTACAAAACCCTTTAAATTTCTCTAGGGAGAACTACAGTGTAACTGGAAGGTTGAGTTTTGGAGACTTTCTTGGTATCAGTTTCCAAAGCACTAAATGTTGTCTAAAATTCTCTTGTGAAATAGGCAGTGATGAAAGATGGCAGAATATTGTATGTGACATTGAGCTGTGACTGATGTAATTACCAAGACCTGTTCCTCTTGGGTGGGAACAGGAAGTTGTCAAAATCTATTTTCTATAGTAAAATGATGCTGCTGCAAGAAATGGCAATGAATTCTGTTGTCATCTGGCCCAGTTTGATTCATTTCACTTCTTTATTTCTGTCTCAGAGGGAAGCTCAAAGGAAATACTTTAAACTGAGAGTAGGTTTAGATGGGATATAAGGAAAAATTTGTTACGACGCGGGTGGTGAGACACTGGAACAGGTTGCCCAGAGAAGTTGTGGATGCCCCATCATTGGCCATGTTCAAGGCCAGGTTGGATGGGGCTTTAAGCACCCTGATGTAGTGAAAGGTGTCCCTGCCCATGGCAGGGGCGTTGGACTAGATGATCTTTAAAGGTCCCTTCCAACCCAAACCTTTCTGCGGTTCTATGAAAAGGAAAATGACTAGTGTGAGAACTTGTAAGATCTAAACATTTTTTAGATTAATCTTTAAGCGTAATGGTGGAAAAAAATTAAAAAATCAATAAATCATATATGAATTCTTTAAACAAAGAAAAACTTGTTGAAATGGTAGTAGGCCTTTCAACCTATATTGCTGTACTTGCGTTATATCTCTATACCATAGTCTAGCTTGCAGTTTTGCACTGTTGTCATTTTTACCCCAAAGCTCTAGGAGGTCTGGTTGCAGGCTCTCATCTAGAAATGTCACTTGCCAGGGTTTGGTTTTTTTGTTTGTTTGTTTTTTTGGCAACTCAAGAATTTGCTTGTGGGATAATGCCTTTGTTGTTAAACAGTGTAAGTTTTCTTTTTACCCTATTTCTTATAGATAAATTTTTTTTAGGAATTTATTTTAGAGCAGTTTTCAGTTTGATTTAATTCTTGCTTCAAGTTGAGAAACCAGTCTTGAGAGGAGCTGTACAATTAGAATCCCCGCTGGAGGAGCTTTAGGAGAGATCTTGACGGAGTTTTATATCAGATTCTGGTAAAAGTCTAGTTCAGAATTACTTAAATACTGGTGTGAACAAGTCTGTTCAGTGAGCGCAGTACTGGATCTGAAGTACTTCCCACTAAAGAACATTAAAGTATCAATGACTTAGGTGTCACAGGGTAGAAAATATTTTAAAGATTTTAAGGTAATTAAATTATTTTTACAACTTCTAAAAATTTCTGACTGTTGGTTTCCTTGGTTTATTAAAAAATACCCTTTTTTGTAAATGTTTTTCTTGTATTCTTTAGAATTTATAGAAGGAGTCTCCCAGTTCAGTGTCAAAGGAGATAAGGAACAGAAGTTGAGGTGTAAGTATTTTGATTTTCCTTAACAACAATTTTTTGATCCTCAGAAATATTCTTTTGTTAGTTAACATTGAGAAATCAGCAAATCCAGGTTCTTCTAAAAAGTGGGAAATCATGAAGGTAGATCGTAAGCTTTTGCACGCATTGTCATTCGTGTGAAGAATTTGCCAGCACTCTTTCCTGCAGGGAATGTGTGTGGAGGTTGCCTTCTGAATATCTTCAGTTGCTTCCCATTTAAAAAAAAAAAAAAAAAAAAATTAAGGATACTTAGTTCACAAAACTGTGTAGCAATGTGCTTTGCTTTATGGGAGTGTAAGAATAATATTAATTTTTTTGCTACTACAGAAGAACAGCACTAAATTCTTGTTTGAGAACTGCGTCTCAGGAACACAACGTGACCCAGGTTTTTGGAGTGGGGAAGGGATAGGTTCAATCATGGGTGTAGCTGTCAATAACTAAGACATAATAGAGGTTTAGGAAAGAAATCTGCTGTACTGAAATGTTTAAAAATAAATTCAGTCTCAATGCCAGATTGCTTGCAGGAAGGTAACCAGGTGGGATTTGGATTCATCTGTTCCTTGGAAGGCTGTAATTTTTTCTGCTTGCAAATGAGCTGCTGCCTTGGGTGCTTTACTTGTGGTGGTGAAGATTTTCCATTCAGTGTTTATAGAGTTCTTGTACTGCTGGTGCTAAAACAATCTCGATTGACATTTCTAAAGTGAGTTTTTTTTCTTTTAAATTCGATAGTAGCACTATTCCTTGTATTGTTTCTGATGTTTCATGTTTTTCAGAACGAAACCGAAAGGCTGTTGGAAATCTCACTTAAAATGCAGTATTTTTCTCAGTTTGTGCAGGATTGTGTCATCATTTATTGTTAAGGCAGAGCACATGAATGTATACATGAATGTGTATGTTTTACATATATATACACACACACATTTTTACTTCCGCAGTTGCTTTTCGCATTTATGATATGGACAAAGATGGTTATATCTCAAATGGAGAGCTCTTCCAGGTGCTGAAGATGATGGTTGGGAACAATCTCAAAGACACTCAGTTACAGCAAATTGTAGATAAAACCATAATTAATGCAGATAAGGATGGTGATGGAAGAATATCCTTTGAAGAATTCTGTGCTGTAAGTAACCTCTAAAGTAAACTTTGATAATTTGGAATTAAAAAGGAGGAAAAATGGTCAACAGTATAAAGGGTAAGATTATAAAAGCAGAGTGTTTCTTCTGACCTGGCAGCAGTCACCCTTTGACACAGCTTTACTATAGGTGGTATTTTTGTCTTACGGCTTCCAATGGAGCAACGCGTTTTGTGACATAGGAGCAAGTCACAAAAATAGGCTCCTTCAGGATGCAGGCTTTGCAGTTGAATCTAGCGTGCCTGAAGAAGATTGCTTTGTTCAGAGCACAGCAACTTTTACAAAGTAATTTCTGTGTCATTTCATGATATTCTAAACACAAGACCAGTCCTGATTATTTTTATATATAGACAAAAATGCTAGCCTGGCGTGAAGACGTATATTGGATTCCAGTCTCTATGTCGATAGAAAATAGCTTTAAAGATGAGTTGCGAGTGAGAGGCTTGTCGTAGGAGGCTGGTTTTCCTTGTTTCCAACAGTTAAATTTGATTCAAAAAGAAACGGCACTTTCAAGTTGTCTTAAATGTCTCTAGCTGCTCAATACACCGAGTGGAAAAAATCGAAGCGTGATGGGCAGGCATGTGCAGTCTGCCGAGGGGGGGAAATGCTTCAAACTGCCTGAAAGCTGTAAAACTCTTCAAAACCTGTCACTGTGGGGGGTGGTGTGCGGAGGGGAGAGGTGTGTTCCAGAGGTGAACTTCAGGTTAATCTCCCAGTCTCTAAACTAGGTGTCTGCTCCAAATCAGCCTTCGGGAAGGTTTATCCTCGCAGGCTGCGGAGAGAGCCCGGGGAGATTATCACCATCTGCAGAACGCGGGGATTTTACAAAGGCCAGGGTAGCCGCATTTGTGTCAGTTAGAGGGAGAGCAAGCCCTCGAGTGCTGCTCTTGAAAAGGCACAACCAGCTGAAAGGTGCGCGTTAAAAACTCTTTGGGTATTGCTGAGCAGAACGCTTGAATGTAGCGCTGGAGACTTGAAATGGTTGAGTTTCACCCATGTTGTGTATTTAATTAGTTGACAGCAAGTTTTAAATTTCTTCTCTCTTTAAAAACAAGTAAATGACACATTGAAACAGTTGAAAATTGCAATAATGAGTGTTTACACGTTAATTTTAAATGGTGTATTAATGAACATACACCTGGGTGGCACAGTTTGAGTCGATAGGCACTCAAGCATTGCTTTTGTTTCCTACTCTTTGAATTTACAACTTCAGTTCAAACATAACCTGTTCATACTCATGATCAATGCAAGTTCTAAAAAAAAGGGGAAGAAAAATCTGCCCTCCCCCAAACTATTAAAGCAAAAAGGTTCTGTTGTCTGCATATTTTTTTGGTAGAGTTTAGTTATTTTTGTGGCATCGTGTGAAAACGCGTGGTCATCTGCAAAGAACTCGGAATGAGCTGCAGACACCTAGATTAGTGAAATATCTGGTTATTTCTTGCACTGAGCTGTTGTATTCTAGCCATCCATCGAATATGGTCTTGCCCTTTCTTTTGTCCTTGGGCTCCTGCCCAGACTTCCTGTCCTGTTACTACTATTTGATTTTTCCTCTCTGTTTATTTTAATTTCTTCAGTTTTTGTTGACCTCGTGACAAGACACCTTTCATTCCTACAGTCTCTTACCCTCTTGTTCTTGCATTTTACCTTCTTTGAATTCGGTGCCATCTATCTGCAAAAATATGGCATTTGGCCATGCCATTTGGCCTTTGAATTTTGCTTCTGCGTTATAAGAAGTTCCTCTGACATCACACCTTTCCTTTTCCTTTCTCTGTGCATGAACCATACACCTTGGAACACTGGTAATTCTTTTTCAGGTGCACACAGTTTTGTCAGAAATGCTGCCGCCTTTCCTAAGGCCCTGTGCTTCTCAGTTTTACGGGGTGCTGTAGAAGTAAAGTTAGCATTTCATTTAACGTGCGGAAACATAATACGAGGTCAGAATACGAGATGGGGGAGGAGAGCCAAAATGGTGGAACTGGGGCTGTTTTTCAGGCCCTTGAGTGTGTAAATGGTACTCTCATAATTGCCTCGGTTCATACATAATTCATTTGCATACCACACAGTACTGGTGAAATGTAAATTAGTTGGGGGAGGCCAGGGAAGTGCTGTAATTACGACTGACCCGAATGCATCTTCTGAGTAAGGTGCGTTCTCTGTGTCTTGCTAACTTCCCATTCTCCTCTATTGATGAACGCTTATTTTTCTCCCAGGTTGTAGGAGGCCTAGATATCCACAAAAAGATGGTCGTAGACGTGTGACTCTGTAGGGCACCACCCAACACTTTTGCTTTCTTCTCCATCTCTGAAGATCTGCTCAAGACGTCCAGCAATGCTCTCTGTGTATTTAAATGGAAGTATTTTTCTCTGTGAAGCCACATTTTCCAACATGAGCCTCATGAAGCCAACTAAGTGTTATTGAACTTTTATTCTCTCAATAACTCAGTGTAGCACTTTAAAGTCTGAAGGACAGCAAAGATGGAAAGAGCATATCAGTGTGGTGGAGAAAGGGAAGGGGTTGGCTTTTTAATTTATTTTTCTTCATCTTTTATAACAAGGAAATATCTATCTATATATATATATGTGTGTGTGTATTTATATATAGATATATATGTAGCTTTCTATATGTAGTAGCTAGGTGGGCTTTAATTTAATATACTTGATTCAGAAACAAAACTAGAGTACAAAGTGCCAAGCAGAATATTAACAGTTCAATATACGGATATACATCCTTACTTTTATTTCACACAGTTTTATATATATAGTAGAAGAATGTAAAATTTTAACTGGGTGTTAGGTCAACTCTTTTCCTTTTCCTGTGACTGTTCAGATGTTTCTATATATTGACTGGCTGACAAAGCATTGCTTCTTCTTAATTCACCTTAAGTACATTTTTTTGTAACACAGGAGACTAAGTTTATTTATACCTGTTAATATATTACCAGGGACTGTGTCTCTTTGCTAAATAACTTAGTACAGTTCTACTTAATATGAGAATATAGTTTAATGCTACTGCCAAGAACTAGCCCTCGCGTGCATACGGTAACTGCGGAATGCTTTGACGGCCACTAGATTTCGTCGCCTAGGAATGCGGAGCAGTTACGGCTGTCCTGAAGTTCAGGCGACTCTGCTGTTCTGGATTCGTTTTAGATACAGCCGCTCAAGGTGTTAGACGCATTCATGATTTTCTCTTGTGCTTAGCTTAAGGAAATTAGGATCGACATAACTGTGCAGGATTCCCATCTACTTATTTTATACAGTACTTAGATTATAAAATGTTCTTGCCATTTAAATTCTGTTGTTTCAACCATGGTAGTTTCCCCTCTGCATTTAAAGATTACTACAGGTAGCATAAATAACTGGTAATATTTTATATATATATGTATATAGGATTCATACAGGGGGAAAATCTTGTTAACCTATGCCATAGCGGAGGAAAACTTCACACTATCTAAATTTATACCTCTTGCGGTTCTCCGGGCCTTTGCCCGGAGAATTTTTTCTTTTCTAGATTTGTCCATATCATAATTTGTAACGGATGGTAACTTGATATATTTGTGTGATATAAAAGTAGCGAGCCATGTTTTACAACTTTATATCATCCCTTCCCTTTTCTGCAATGGTACTATTGGCTGGAAGAAAAACATTTGCTAGATTTTTTAGGACAGTACATCTTTCCTGTATAGTCGTTTTTCTATTAAAAAAACCAATTGTTTTATAATCAGCAGTGGAAAGCGCAGGTTGTCTGAACCTATTTCAATCGAGCACCTGTCTGCCATAGCTGTTCCTTCAACTGAGTGCTGCACATCATGGGCTCTGTCTGTGAGAGAGAAATCCAGGTGCTTGGTGTCCTTGCATGACATGAAGTTTTGCATGTAGATCGATTTGAAATGTTCCTCTTGTTTACATAATTTGCATAATTTAAAAGATAATGTTGCCAAACTTTGGTAAATGTTAATGTTCGAAACAACAATCTCCACTACATGTAACTTTTCTTCCTCTGGATCAGTACGTGGCTTATAATCCCAGCCAGTGGTTGCATCTGTTCCAGTGTCAACTGCCATGTGCTCTGCTTCAAGGGGGAACTAGTCTTTTGTGAATTTTTTGTACATAAGTATTTGTTACAAACATTTTAGCAAATGCTTTCGATTTCTCTTACTTGCTTGTGCATATCTTGGCCGGCATTATAGAAATTAGTGCTAATGTTATTTCCTTAGGGGGATTGGAAGGGGAGGGATGAGGTTTTTTTTGTTGGGTTGGTTTTTTTCTTTTTTTTTTTTTTTTTTTAGTTTGTGTGGGGAAAAATGATTTATGTTGAATGTTTAGTTTTTCCTCTGCATGCTACATCATATGTTGTGGGAACTATAAGAACCTTCATACTATATGAATACAAAATAAAATATTTGAACCTTGGCTGGGGTGCTTCAGTCCTTACCTAGACCTTTCCTGTTCAGCTTAAGCAGCTCTGCGCCCTGCTCTAAAGAAAACTTGCCGTTCGTCGGTTTTGTCCCCTCTGATTATAGGGATTTAGTGAAAAACTGTACAGGGAGCAGACTCCCCCGAACACTGCCAGGCTTCACTTCAGTGTTTCAAGACCACTTATGTATTTTTTTTTTCTTAAAGCCACATCTGCTTCTCTTTGCTGCATGTCCAAACTGGATAAAATACCTTGTTTTAAGTCCTACTGAATTCAGAATGATTGTGGTAAGTGGAAGGTGGTTTAAAAACCAAAACAAAAAACCCCTAACCTTAATATAGGTGGGGAGTGAAAGGCAGCTTCTTTCTCAAGGAAGGGTCTGAGACCTCTGCTGGTGAAACCGATCCTCCCTGTAGCAGGTACGTCCTTTACGCTGTTGCTCTTTGTGTCGCAGTTGTTGGGCCTTCTGTCTGCTGCCCTCTCCTTTCACTGCTTTTAGGCGGTATCGCTATGCACCTGCCTTCGGACAGAGAATAGATTACTTTTGTGTGCCCTCGCCTCGCTCTCCCCTTACCTTTCGAGCTAATTGAGGTAAATGACATAAGCAACCCATAAACAGAAGATGTGCTCATGAGGTAGGGCCTGGTTTTACCCTGAGCTGCTCAAAATGGACACGCTCTGCCCTGTATGGCTCAGGCTGTTGAGAGCCGTACGTTTGGGTAACTCGGCAAGTCTTAAATCCCTTAGCAAGGGAAGGTTTGAATGAATTTGGCTGGAATAATCATCCCCTGCTGCAGAGGGCTGCACTGGACACTTGGACACTGAGAGAAATGGTTACTCAGTTTGTCAGTGGTTTTGATAATCTCATTTCAGTTTGTTTTGTTCACAAACCTAAACCGAATTGCTTTGCAAGAGACTTGGTAACGAGTCAGGAGAAAAGGGCCCACATTTAAGTCAAACCGGGACTGTGGCTGGGCTCTGTCATCTCTTCCCCCTACTCTGTTGCACACATGTAGCATTTTAAGGAGGAGACATGGCACTTCGCAGTTCATGCTCTGGTGCACTGGCACATATTTAACCTAGAGGCTCTCGGCTTCACTGGGCTGCCCTTACAGATCATTTGCAAGAGAATTTAAAAAACTAAAATTGATAGAGGTGCAGATTCTAGGACTAAGTTCAAATACACTATTTACCTCTCTCTTCTTACCATTTTTAGTGATACATGGTCCCATTGCTAGCAGAGACGCGCTGGGCAGCCGCCATTGAACTGTGCGTTCCAGTTGACACTTCCTTTTTTCCAGGAAGACGCAGATCTGTGATGTGTGGTTATGAACACTTAACTATGCTGATTCCTTTAGGTTCCATCTCAAGGCTTTCCGAAGTCTCACAGCAGTCTCTTTAATACTTTGGTGGTCAGAAAGTCAGTAATGAAGCATGGTTTTGTGTGAGGATAAGTTTAAGTAAAATCAGGTACCCATACTTCTGAGAGAGACACAACCAATTTAAAATAACTTTTAATGAAAAGTTATTACACAGAAACACTAAGTGTGTTCAAATCAGACTGCGTGCCTGAATGAAATCAGACTGCACAAACAGTCCCAGCTTTCTGGGCTTCCAGATCAAGCGGAGGGCCGAGCGCTCGCGTAGCTCCAAGCCTCTCGTGCATACCGAAACCGCGGCTCCCAGCCCCAGTCCTTGGTGGTGCGGCCGTGCTGCAGCTCAGAATCTTTCAGCTGCTCTGCTGGCCACTGCCCGAATGTTGCCGTAAACTTTGGATGGAGGGCTTCCTGCAGGAGCAAGCACAAAGTCAGTCAGCAAACTAGGTAACGTGTGTCACAGAAACAGATGTTTTCCTCTCGTGTCTGTGTTAAAAGGGGAGAAACGAGCCCAGGGGTGCGAAGGATGGCCAAGGTTACTGCAAGGGCAGGGTTAAGCTGTTGGCGTAGGTTGCCCCTTCAGAAATTCCTCAGGGAATGCTGCAGCTAAACCAGAAAGCAGAGAAGCCTCCTTCTGCATCATGGAGAGGGGTTTGGAGCCAGAAACCATGCCCTGGGCTCCCTGCTTCTTCCCCAAACCCTTCTCTTAAGGGCAACGTGACAACTCCCAGCAAGCTGCCTGCCCCAAACACAGGGGTGGCCACGCAGGGAAGCAGGTAGGACCCACAGAAAGCAGTTTCTCAGACTGCAAAGACCTATTCATAGGTAATGGAGAAGATGAGATAATGGGACTCACCTAAAATTAGATTGCAAATTGCTGTTCGTGCCATTTTAATGTTCTGAAAAGATCCCAAAATATGAATTTTCCTGGAAAAAGCAGTCAAAGCAGCATTAGTTAATGGAAAAAAAACCCTCCCTGAGATTACACAGTGAACAGACCATCAAAGTTGGAGGTGAGAGATGAACATGGAATTTCAGATGAGTGTACCAGTTCCTTTTCCACAGTTGTAACTAAGAAACTCCAAACACTCAAAATCAGAAAACCTACAACATCAAACCTGTGCTCTAAGTCTTTATAAAATAGATTTACAATTTGCAAATCTAACAGCGTAGCAGTTTCAGGAGGAAAACATTGTTGCAGGGTTGGTGGGGTCAACTTTGGTTATTCATAAGAAGGAATTCTTATGCTGTGTCGAATCGCTAGGTGTGCTGGTGACACTGTCACTCTCAAAAGGTTACACAAATACTCAAACAGTGTTCATTAAAAATAACACTTAAATCATTTGTCTCACTACTGCTCTACAACAAAGAATCCAAGTTATCTCAGTTGCTGGAAGGGGACGTGCACTCATTTAGGGACTGTGCTCTGCCTAGAAGGAAGTCGGTCAGTACTTACGCATCAGCAAGAACTATTCGTGTCCTGGTTACATTTTCTATTGTGAATTTTGTTTTTCCGCCTTTCCCTGCTATTCTCCCTATTGCTCTTGACAGATGATCTCCTTTCAGAGGTTTGACTGAAACGAGAATAACGCACTCAGTAAAACGGCGACGGTGTGTATTTCTGTAACGCTTCCTGTGTTCGAGGTACTGGAAAGAACTCATTTTAAGTAATACAAAAGCAACTTTACTATAGGTGAAATATACATGTATCTATATTCACCTCTATGACTAGAAGTGAAAATCACGGCCAGTGGTACATGACCATGGGCAGCAGAGAGAAATTCTCGTACAGAGCTGCAGTGGAAGGCACTCTCTTCGTTACTGAGCAATTAAGCTTGAGGAAAAAAACCAGAGTGCAGGCAATTAACACCCGCAGAAATGAGCTAGATCATGTTTAGGTGCTGTTCTCCTCGGAGCCTGCTCCAAGGAGTCCTAGTAATACATCAAATAATAAATGTTGCTGCTGCCTACTTCCCGCCCCTCGCTGTCAGGATAGTGGGAGGAACAAAGCCCGACCCAGTTTAAAAATCGAGGGGATGTATTCCCCAAAACACTCCACGTCACCTTTAAGTTTAAAACAACGTTTACGCTGTGACAAGAAAAATCCAATCAACCTGACAAAGTGACACACTTTTAAGGCTGAAGGTTTGGGGGGGTGCTGTTGGGACACCTTACAAAAATGACAACTGTTTCAAGCTGCCTGTACCTAGACAGTAATTCTGTGTATTGGCATGAAGGTTTTCCTGATCCCTGGGGATGACACAAGTGGAGCAGGGGAGGAAAACCCAAAAAACGCATTTGCAGATGGTGCGCACAACTACTTGAATACTGCAGCAGAAACTACTTACCGTCTGTAACTTCAAATGATTCTAGAAAAAGATCATCTAATCTGATGAGAGCAAGAGCATCCTAAAATAGAGAGATTAGTTATCAGCATGAGTGTTACAGTACCACAACAGAGTTGCAAGCTTTATGTTGTCTTTACACATGTAAAGGGGACATCAGTAGTATTTCCCCACTTAACATAGCAAGCAACAGCCAGCTGAAGTCAGATCCGCTATTTTTTCAATAGCAATATAAGCACTTGTTTCTGTGTAGAGAACGCTGCAAATGCTTAGAGCCCCCGCGTTCACCGCGGACCCACCCATACCAGTGAAGTCAGTACGAGGCTGCGGCAACCAGCAGCCCGTGCGACTCTGCAACAAGTGGTTTTGTTTCCTCTAAGGAATTTCTGAGTTTTGAACAGACTGATGGTTATTGACTGGGACTAAAGCAAAATGAACAGTCTCTACATCTGCAGAGCACCTCAGAGCCAGACAGAATATAATTTCCTGCTTGTCTCTCACTTACCATTAAGTATTTCCTCCATTTCATAATTTTAATTATGTGCTGTTTGAAGATTACCTTTTTATTCTTCATTAGCTTAAGAAATTAGACTTCTACTCCAGTCACAATTTCAAACAAATTTACTTCCAGAAAACCACCTAAAGATTTTCATTTCTTTTTTACTGTAATTTGCAGAGAGGCCAAAGACTTCATGCAAGCAAATTCAAGCAATCTCACAACCGAGCTGTTGGGAGACTCACCTCTACTTGAAAACCAAGTATAAATGCTTTCACAAAATCGGCTGCTTTCGTTAGGGCACTGAGATCCTTTGTCTCTGGACAAGTCTGCAAGACAAGAAGTTAGGTTTGCAAATTAAGACCATGCAAATAGGATCCAGACTTGAAAAATCTAAGAGAGGAAGGGTAACCATTAAAAAGCCACATTTAGGTAATGCTCCTATATTGTGTTTTACTGGAAGACCCGAGCGATAACTTTGTGCTTCCTTATAATGCTGACCCTCAACCACAAGAACGCACCAACTCCCAGAGCCTGCGTTTGGAGGGAAGAGAGAAACTGCTGAAAATCCCTGCCACCAGTGGCCAAAAGAACCTTTTTCATGAAGAAACCAACCAACCAAACAAAACCCAACCAAAGAATAAACAAAAAAAACCCCCAAAACCCAAACTAAACTGCAACGCAGAACAGCAAAAGAGAAGGATGGCAGGCGACAGCTTGAGGAGGGAAAGTTATTCTAATGACAATATCCTGAAGATGTTTTAGCAGGTGATTAGAAACACGGACAGGTTCAATAAAACATACAGGACGAGAGAAACAAGATACTTGGAACAGGGACAAATCGACCTGACACATCAGCAAGTGCTGGAGTGTTTAAGTTTTATACCACCGCCACCGCCACCCCCCCCCAGCAGAGGCCACAGGATTTGCTGCCAGGGGAAAATTTTTCAGCTCATGTTTTAGAACTGGGCCAAAGCATTCCTCTGCGACCAGGGGAAAAGTTTGTGCGCATCTGCGTTTACAGATCCTAACAGGGACAACTTAGAAAAGAGCAGTCTTTGAAGCTGCAAGAAAAGAAAAGCAGGAATTGATCATTAAGGAAGATCGTTAATACCTGGAATAGATAAAAGGCATTCCGAAATGCCATTTACAGCTTCCACGCTGTGTCAAAGAAATGACAGAAACTCATTTCAAAGTTTTCAGTTATTTTATACTCGTGATAGATATGGTCCAAATTCAGTCAGCTTGATCAAGAACATGACTACCTGTTCTTCAACCAGACATCATTCCGTACCAAAAAGCGGTGTTAAAATCCCAGGTTGTTCACCTGTGTCGTCATTCAGTGGAACTGCAAGAGTGCTCCTGCTCCGCTCTAACTTCCCGTCAAGTTATTCCCAGGAAGTGTAAATAAGGGATAGGTCTCTCACCTTTCCTAATAAGCTGGCCAACTTGTCACTAACGATATATTTTTTTTCCCCTGTAGTTGCTACCATCAAACCTGAGGTAAGATTTCAAGGCTAGGAAGCAAAATTATCGTTGGTGTCTGTATTTTCACCATTATGTTATAAAATCTCATAGACCAACACTGCTAACACAGTAACTCCTATGTCAAAGGTACAGCATGAGCTGTGGATATACAATTAAAACCAGCTAGTCCGAATATTCCCAAGAGAGAATAAGAATGAAGAATGAGCATCTACAAGATTTACAATTATATATAGGTATCTGTACCCTAAACTATTTCAGTGCAGTCCACTAAAGAAAAAAGCTGTTAAACTACTGACCCTTCTGCCACAAACAAAAGACATTAGAAGATTTGACGGCCCCCTCAAAAGACACTGTTAACTCAAAATTGTCATGTAAGTATTTAGTAGCCTTAAATATCTGGAAAACATTGCATTCCAAAATCATATCTAACACATAAGACTAGGATTCTTCCTTAATTCTCTAGTGTGTAATTTTCTCCTACAAAAACTGAACCACCACCACCCCCAGCTTATGCTGGCCCCTTCTAGAAGAGATTAACACTTCTGAATTTTGCTTACATTAACTACTTGTTCCTAAGCAATCACGGACAGATTTTGGTTTGCTCCCCCGTGGGGGGTTTCTGGCTAGGTGAAGGTACGCAGTTGCCATTTTCCCGAGCACTACGGGGAGTTCAGAACCCTTCCCTCGCCTCTGCCCCGCGGAACACGGCCACCTGCCTTTTGGGTGTTAGCTGGGAAAGCAGGGGGAGGAGCTCTCTTTACCTTGATTTCAACGTTTCTTGTTTTCAGATTAAACCTGATTTGAAGTTGCAAGTGCTCCACGATAGGCGTGAATATTTTCATCCAGTTCTCTTTCAGCGGAGTGTACCTGTTGGCCGGCACCGGCACCTTCCTCATTTCGGCTTTCCCAGCCTAGCGGGGGGGAGAGAGAGGGTGGTGAGGCCGAGAGCCAGGCACGGCTCCGGGGGCCAGCGGGCCGCTCGGCTTCCCCGGAGCGGCAGCCCCGGCCCCTCAGGCCCCGAGCATTCGGTTCCTCCCGCCACCGCGGTGTTTCCCCCGCCCGTACCCCGAGCGCCTCGGCGGCCACCGGCGGGAATGCCGGCCTCTTGCTGGGCCGCGGCTCCGCCGTCTCCATGGCGGCCCCGGCCGGCTCCTCCCCGGCAGCGGCCGCCCGCCGCTTCCGCCGGCTCCGCTTGGACAAGACGCTGGTGAAGCCGCCATCGCCCGCCGCCGCCGGCTCGGTCTCCATGGCGGCGGGCGGGGAAGCCGTTAGAGGGGCTGGAGCGGGACGGCGGCTGGAGCGCGAGCCCACGTGCCGCCTCAGAGGCCGCCGGAAGGGGCCTCAACCGCCTCTTCCGCCCCGCCCGCCCGCTTCCGGCAGTGCCCGCGGCGGTGCCGGACG
This sequence comes from Theristicus caerulescens, assembly GCA_020745775.1. Taxonomy (NCBI): domain Eukaryota; kingdom Metazoa; phylum Chordata; class Aves; order Pelecaniformes; family Threskiornithidae; genus Theristicus; species Theristicus caerulescens. Next base: position 118,584,179 of record CM036561.1, on the reverse strand, counting down.
GGCCCGGACCGGACGGGCCGGGCTCCCCGGCGGGGCGGAGAAGGAGAAGGAGAAGGAGAAGATGTCGTCGTCGGGGGGCCTGGAGCGGCCGCAGCTGGTGGCGCACGTGCAGCGGGCGCTGAACTACACCCTGTTCGACTGCAAGTGGGTGCCCCGCAGCGCCCGGCTCCTCTGCCTGGGCAGCGCCGCCCGCGGCACCGGCGTCCTGCAGCTCTACGAGCTGCGCGGCGGCCGCCTCGCCCTGCTGCGGGAGGTGAGCGCCGGGAGGGCGGGGGGAGCCTCGGCCCAAGCCTGCCCGTCCCCGCCGCGGGGGCGAGGGCCGCCAGGCCCTGCCCTGGCGATGGGGCCGCAGCCCGAGGAAAAGGGAGCCCCGGGCGCTTCCCCGGAGCCAGCGGGACTCGCTGGGGGCGGGGGGGGTTAGAAGAAGCCCACGGTATCGGGCCTGGTTTGCGTGTGAAGGTGGCGGCCCCCCTAACTGCTGCCGCTCCGTTTACTCGCGCTAGCCTGGCTTGCGTGCCTTGGTCCGTTGCCATGGCTTGCGTTACAGGGAAAGGCGGAGGCACCGGGCTCCGGCTGTGGTTGGTTTTTGGGGGGGTTTGTTTTCTTCTTTTTAACTCCACCTCACCTTCGAGGATTCGCTGATGTTCGGGGGTGACAGCGCCGCAGGTGCATAAAGACCCCCCGGGCCACAAGCGAGCAAACCGTGCGCGTTGCTGTGGCTCCGCAGGGCGCCGCTGCAGGTTACCGAAAACCGGCTCGGCTCTCCCTCCCTGGGGAGGGCCGGTCGCCCTCCGCCTTCTATCTGCGGCTCAGCAGGGACGGCAGCCTCTCGAGTATCGTTAGCCAGCTGAGGTGAGAGGGTTTTTAAGACCGTTAAGTCTCTGCTTTTCTGTGCACAAAGCAATAAACACAAAATGTGACTTGCCTTTGATAGCGTTTTGATTGTATTTTACGCCAAATATCCCATGTACGTTTCACTGAAATCTGCCGCCCGTGGACTCTGAAGACACTGCTGCCGCAGTCTGCGGTTGTGTTGCTTTTGTCCGTGTGCTGACACAGAACGTATCCTTTTTTAAAAGATTGAAAAGGCTAAACCTATAAAATGTGGAACTTTTGGTGCGACATCTCTGCAGCAAAGATACTTGGCTACAGGAGATTTTGGTGGAAACCTTAACATATGGTAAGCACGGATTTTCTCTGGAAGCTTTTGTATTTGATGTTGTATGTGTCTGTTCAAACTGATGTTTCTGTGTGTGGCTGGCTTTTGTATGAAAAGCTCTCTGTGCTGCATGTGGCTGGGACCCACTCGTAAGCTTCGCTGGCTACTGCATTGGATGGAACGTGCCTGTTCTGTAAAAACAGCGTAAATTCTGCAGAACGGTTTAATTCGGTGCTGTTTCACTTGTGTCTTCTGTGTGCAGCTACAAAAACCTGTTAAAGTTCTGCTAGGCCCTCTCCTGAAAAGAGGCTTTTGAGTGGATGCATAAGTACAAATAAGAGGAGGTGTTCAACCCAAATTTGATGTCTAGATTAAATACATATTTTTAATCTTGAAGTTTCAAATGCTTTTTCAGGTCCCTGACTGATTTGTAGAATTAATTTGTGTAGATAAATTGATTATCAAATAAAGTTATAGGGTAAAAAGAGGGTTGTTGTTGTTATTATATTTCCCTTGCCAAGGAACTACAGGTTCTATTTTGGTGGAACAGCAAGAATGACATGGCTTAGTCACTAGGTGAAATTGAAAATAAAATTCTCAAGACTCTTAAAGGATGAGAATCAGTGGGAAAGAACCCGCAGCTGGATGCAGCTTTCATTTGAAGAGCAGTAGTCAGAGCTGGGTGGGGATGAGTGAAGAAGGTCGTTTTAGGTACTCACTGAAAGTAAAGCTAACTGGAGTATTTTGAGCTGTAGCGTGATTCATTTGGAGCCCAACATAAAAACTGGTTCTTAAGGGTTGCTGTGGCGAATCCCACAACCGCCTTTACAAACAGGGAAGTCCAGAACTGAGCAAAAACTTTCAGACCGGTGTAAAGCAGTAGCCAAAGAAGGAATCGGGCAAAGACTTGTGGTTCTTAACGGTGATAGCCATATTTTGCTCCTCCTGTTAATCTGAGCTTATATAATTTGTGCTCAAGTTTCCTCTCATTTTTATACGAATCCTGAGTGTCAAGGAAAATGCCATATTATCTGTTCTTTTCTTTCTTGCCTAGGAATTTAGAAGCTCCTGAAATACCAGTGTATTCTGTGAAAGGTCATAAGGAAATCATAAACAGTATAGATGGTGTAGGTGGCTTAGGAATTGGGGAAGGTGCACCAGAAATTGTGACTGGCAGTCGAGATGGTGAGTTAGTGAACTCTGAACGTCTTTTCAGTTATTCTGCGAAAGCAGTCTGCAAGCCTGGATGGCCGGGCGCAGTCTGCCATCTGAACTAGTTACAAATCTGTTGCAACTAGTTCTACATACGCTGTCTCTTGAATCTTGGAATTTTCTCTAGTTCTTTTAGAAGCTGTAGATAAGCAAATGATACTGTTGTCCCCGAGCGTGGGACAGAAGGAATACAAAGCAGAACAAATGCAAAATATCAGCTAGAGAAAATATGTCCTTAACAAATACTCTCACTTTATTTGTGTTCTATTATTTTTCTATCCGCTAAATGCAGTCTGGCTTTCTGGAATTGAAAGAGATGCTCCTGTGTTTTGAATGATCAGGCTGAAAAGCAAAGGCCTTCCCTGGGAAGATGAACGCAACGTGACAGTGTATCCATAATACAAAATCCGTTGTCCTTCTTTCACAGGAACCGTGAAGGTCTGGGACCCGAGGCAGAAAGATACTCCTGTGGCTAATATGGAACCTGTACAGGGGGAGAGCAAAAGAGACTGCTGGACAGTAGCATTTGGTAATTTATCAGATTATAACCGTTCCTCCCTCTCATATGACTGTGCTTTGACAGTTATCAAATTATTTCAGGATGTTATGGAATAGTTTATTTTGTGTGGACCAGTCAGTAGCAGGTTTTGCTTTTCAGTGTTGTCAAATTTATGTGTTTTTCAAAAGAAGCCAATTTTGCAATGGCTGGGTTTTGGACTCATTCTCTTATCGCCTTTGGTCAGTCATTTCACAGAGAAGTTGTGCGAGCTTTATTCCTATGCCTAGAAATGTAAAAACAGTATATCCAGCTGCGTTGTCCTGAAGGAGTGTAAGTGTTGCAGTGCACAAGGAACCAATCGCTGTTGTAGCATAGTTCCAACTATCAAGCATTGAGGCATTAATTTCAGAGAAGATCCTTGAAGCTAAATGCTAATTAAAGACAACAGAGATGCTTGGTGCGTGCTCTGCATTTTTCAAGAGAGAACAAGCTGCTTGTCTTCTACACAAGCTGGTATTTCTGGATTAGCTCCATTTTTGCCTCCAGAGTCGGGGAACGAGGTTTACAAACCGCTAATAAGCGCATGGATTATAGTAACAAAATCGATAGTAAGGAGAGGACAGTTTCTGGCAAGTAGGTGCAACTGTAATGCTCATTGCTATTGATATCTTTGCCTTCTGCTTTGATGAACGGAGAAAAAAGTGGCCTCATATTTTCTTCAATTTTCATTTGAATTACTGAAGCTTGAGCCAAGGCCAGGTTCATCTTGACCTACGTGCTCTGGGCTAACTTCTTTCAGACACTGATGTGCTTCCTTGATCCTGTCAGCTGAGAGTTTTTGGAGGCAGGCTTCTGCATCCATCTAGTGATGGCCATGGTAACGCGCAGGGCCTCCCTGCGGGTCTGCGTCTGCAGAAGAGTCGTCTTGTCCCACTTACATTTCACGCTTGAGAGGCTGGCTAAGGAACTGCTTTCTGCCCTGGTGCTGTCTGGGGAGTGTGGTTTATAGCAGACGAAGATTTAGAGAAGGAATGTATTTGTATAGGTTTACAAGAACAGTGTGCAGTACTTAGCCTGTGCAGTTTAGGCAGTACTTGGCAGGGGAAATAAGAATTTTGTTCATCTTTTTAAAAGAAACAGACTGCCAGTTTTGAAGCTATATTTTCTGTACCTTTCAGGTTTGAAAACCAGACTGTTCATTAAATCTTAATATCCCACTAATAATATTTTTCTGGCGTAAATGTAAGTTGAAATTGTAGGCTTAGGAGGTCTGAAATTTACTGACTAAAGAGGGTTTCTGTATTCTGATTAATTCTTTCTCTGTCTCCAGGCAATGCTTACAATCAAGAGGAACGTGTGGTATGTGCTGGATACGACAATGGGGACATTAAACTGTTTGACTTAAAAACCATGTCGCTACGATGGGAGACCAACATTAAGAACGGGGTAAGGAAACGATAAAAGTATTTTTCATTCCAGCTCCTATGCAGGATGGAAAAATTGAAAGGACTCTGTCTACCTGAAATTTACCCAGAAGATGTTTCTGCTGAGATTGTACCAAGGAATCGCTTTCTTTAAGTTCACCAAACTGTACCCCTCAGGTTCTTGGTCTGGACAGCATGGGGTGTTTTTCAGTGGATTCATATTTTTAGATTATTTTGTTATTTCCAAATTGGTGATGTTGTCATTGTAAAAATAACGAATGATTAATATATATTTACAACACACAAACCCCTCATTTTTTTAGCAGTGGCTAAATTTCAAGGCTGAATGTATTTTTTTTTAATATTTCCAGGTTTGCAGTGTGGAGTTTGACAGAAAAGATGTAAATATGAACAAGCTAGTGGCCACATCGCTTGAGGGAAAATTTCATGTTTTCGATATGAGAACTCAGCATCCAACCAAAGGTTTTGCTTCTGTTTCAGAGAAGGTATGGGGAGACAGAGAATTTCTTAATAAGAGACAAACTTTTTCAATATATATGCTGTCAAAGTACTGCAGGTCTAAAACTATTGTCTTTGGTAGGTAATAGATGCCCAGGTTACTGGGACACAAGCTGTGTGGTAGCGTGGCTGGTGTGGCCCCAGGTGCGTCCAGCTGCCAGCACTCACACAGGTTTCTTCCCATTTATAACCTGGTATTTGGGCTTCTCTGGTCTTTGGGTCCTGTTGCAGTTGCACCTCTGTGCACTCAGCTGTGCCCAGTCGTGTTTATTGGAGGCCATATTAAATTGTGATGAGCATGCAGATTCAAATCTTAAATATATCCCAAAACAAAGCGAGCCCTCTGCAAACACTTTTCATCCTGCAGTCACCAGATGTCATATGAGGCACAGAAATCATTATTTTTCTTCAGAACCAAACAATTTGAGATTGGGATTTTGAGAGTGAGTGAAAGGATACACAGGGGCGATTTAGTGGCCTGGAGGCTGTTAAGTACGGAGAACTCTTATAACCTTTCTTCTTCTGCCTGTGACCACTGCATTGATTAGTTTAAGTTCTTTATAAAACAGTATTTATTTTTTTAGTGAACAAAATCTGATGATAATTAGAGAAAAGGAACTTTTGTGGTGAAGTTCTCCAGGACTACCTAAATTAGAAAAAGCTGAGTTTCAACTTTATATTTAATTACTATTTTCCATACAACCATGCAAAGCAGATAAGATGTTGGAAGTACTTTGATTAGATAACACAAAAGTATTTACTGAATTAGTGTTTGTAATAATCAAAATTTGAAAATGGAATTTCTTACCTTTCATTGACTGCTTTTAAGCTTTTCCTTTTGGAGATTTTCAGACAGATACGCATTAAGTCAGAGTACATGTGTTGGGGATTTTCCCCAAGTGATTTCTTCTGCTATGTGATCTTGCTGTTCCTTGGCTGAGATTTAAATTTGTAGATTGTTTGTTGTGTTTGCACAGTGTTTGTAGTATATTCCCTTCCAGTAATGATTTTAAGAGATGTGAGACATCGACATTAACCTTGTGGTGACTGTGTCACCTAAGAGCCTGAGACTCCTGTAGTTCTAGAGCAGTTCCTAAAGACAGGCTTATGCAGCTACTTTACCTCTCTTTAACCTTGCTCACATGGCCAGTCCCAAACAAGCTGAAGTATTAGTGAGTGGTGGCCTTGGTAGGGCTGCTGCCTTATCCCTGCGGAAGAACATGGGGTGCTTTGGAGGCCTGGCTTGGCTTATCCTGCGTGGGAACTGGCTGCTCCTGTGGCAGCAGGTCGCAAGGCTGGAGGAAGGGAAGGTACCTCAGAACGGACGTTCCAATATCCACCATGAGAAGGCCGGGTTCCCTTCATACAAGTGATTGCCGTTTAAGATTCTGCGTCCTTTCTTGTGAAGCTCTTCTGTAACTGACTTCTGTGCAATGCTGATTTTTTTTTTTTCTTTTTTATTAGGCGCAAAAATCTACCATATGGCAGGTTCGGCACCTACCACAGAACAGAGATATATTTATGACCAGTGGAGGAGCTGGCAGCCTTCATCTCTGGAAATAGTAAGTGATCACTCTCCAGCCTGCAACAGGGGGAATAAGAAACCAGCCATTTATTGTTTTAAGAAAGAATCTTCCTGAAAATGATGAGTGGGGGCCTGCTTCCAACCTCAGAATACCTAGTTAAAATTATTGCTTACAAATGCAGTAGAAAGGGTGATTTCAGTATCAATACTTGATCTGGAATCCTGAATTAATCCCTAAAAGAATGTGACAACAGCACAGGTGAATTTTGCCCTTGTCACTTTTCTTAACGTAATCAAGATCTGATAATATCCTTGGTTAACAAGGTGATAAATAGAAGAAAATTATTTCTTAAAATTCTCATATAGTAGCAGTTATGTCTGAGAAGAATATTGAAAGCCTGGACTTTTAATGATTCTTAAATTTACATCTTCTTACATTACATAGCAAAATAATTTAATCATCCCAAATGCAAAGTAGGTGCATTAAGTTTCAGAGGGATAGTGGAGATGAAATTTTCTTGCCTGTGGCACAAGCCAAACAGTTGAAAAATGAAGGGCTGTAGGAGAGAGGTGTCAGGATTCAAAACTCCCTGCCTCATTTTTTCTTTCATGAAATATTTGCTAAGTATGAGTGTGGATACAGCTGGATATGATTATTCATTATTTTAAGACATTTATCTTGAGAACAGAGGAAACCCTTCTCTGTGGTCTTTTTAAAATAAAAAGGATAACGTGTTTTTATCAGTAAATTCTAAGTGCGTGTTTTACTTTTCTTCTTGCCAGTGAGTACCCAGCTCAGCGCTCGAAGAAGGATTCTGAAGGAGCTGAGATGGGGGTGGCAGGTTCAGTCAGCCTCTTGCAGAATGTCACTCTGTCAACGCAGCCCATTTCTAGCCTAGACTGGAGCCCTGACAAAAAGGGACTGTGTGTTTGTGGTGCCTTTGACCAAACTGTGAGGGTGCTGATAGTTACGAAGCTTAACAAAGTTTGACAGGAAAACTAGAATTTCTGATGAGAAAGCAATATAGTTTGCAGTCTGTAAATATGGGAGGGAGAGCCCTCCTTTTTCTAATTTAATTTCTCCCTTATTAAAACTGGATTCAAGAAATAGAAACCAGATCTTTCTATTGAAAGTTCAGATACATGCAGTTAGAGTTGTTTGACTGATTGTGCCGCAATGACTTCAAGTTGCCCGGGCACAAAACTTTTACCTTCTAGAAATGTGAATTTACATTTAAAATAAAATGTGCCTTTGTGTTAACGCAACCTGTAATTTCAGAAATCACTTTAAATTGTGTGTGCTCAGTTTAATCGCAGTGCAAATCTGTTCACGCTTGTTAAACGGTTTGGCTTTATTATATATAGTATTGTCCGTATGCATTCATGCAATGGAAATGACTATATACTCCCTCACAGAAACTTGTGTTATCGGATACATTAATTAGAATGTTTCTTAAAGTGACTTAGGATTCTTTCATACACTATAGAAGCTATAATGAATGCTGAAATATTCAGGTTTAATGGAGTAAGCTTTTTATTGAAGATCGTATTGAAATTAAACTATTGAGCAAAATGCACTGTTTTATTATTTTAGTTTGGTTCCATAACAAGTTTTTATGTTCTGTTGTTTTTACATCTGTTTGTAACTTGGTATTCTACAAATAAAATTGTATGGAGTGATGTCTTAATACGAAGAAAGTAGCTTTGTTACTATCGTTTCACCTGAACTTCTCTTTGTAATTCCCCTTATCTCCAATGTGTTTCTTTTCTGATTTTACCAGTGTGTGCTGCTGCCAGTTCTTTCTAGCAGGCACATCCAGTTACTCTCCTCTATTTCTGGATGTATGGGGGGGGCTTTCTTAATTTCAGTAAGCTCTAATGATTTCATTTGTCACTCCTTTGTCTGGTATTAGCTGTCAGCTGACTTGTATGTGCATATGCAAGTTTCAGTATTTAACTATTTTTGAAACCAGATTGTGATGGGAAAATGTCGGCTTTGTCCAGGTTAACAACCAAAAAGCCCCTGTGTGGTCACTTGCAAAGAACCTCTGTTTTCTTAGGCTTCGGAATGAGGAATTGGTATCTGACAAATTCAGGTGAGTCACCTGCACTGCATCAAGCCTGACCTTCCAGAGGCTGCTCCTGAAAACCAGAGGCTGCTCTGCAGAGAGAGGCACCAGGGCCTTATGCCTGTACTGGTCCTGCCACCAGCTGGCGCCCAAGCAAGATGCAGGAGGAAGAGGAAACGGCCAAATACCGAAGGTTAAGGTAGGGAAAGTGGCAAATGGGGGAAGCAGTGTGGAAGCCAGAGACTACTGAAAGTAGAACGGGAAACCGGGTTGAAAGGAGAGGTGAGGAGCTGTAGCAGAAGGGCAACACTAAGGCTGCAAACCCGGCACTATGTGATGTCCTCAGGCTCAGACTTTTTCTCTGATCTAAGATTCCAGCTAAATAAAAATGAGATAGAATTGTCCTTATTAACTCCTGGGTATGTTAATTGATTAAACCAGCTGAGGAAAAAGAGAGCAGGTATCTGTGGGTAGAAAAGGCTCACAGGCTGTCAAACCTTAAACCTTGTGGAATGGAGAAATTATTAATGCTTTTGTACCAGAGAGGGGCCAGGAGGAAAATTGCAATAGACCACAAACCCAATGTCTCTGTGGAAGTCCATGGTTTTCATAGGTCAGTGATCCTCAGCTCTAGCCTGCCTTCAAATGTAGTCTCTTGTATCGGGTTCAGCAAGGGCCAGCAGGGATGAAAGCACAGTAACTGATAGTAACAGTTTATTTCCAGTAAAGCAGCCCTTAGGTTTGACCAGCAGGAATCCGTCCCCCTGTGAAGGAGGCCTCTTGCCCAGCGGCTTGGAACAGAAAAGGTGCCCCAGCACGGCCAGAACCATGGGGATGCCCTGATGAGGAAGGTTCCCAGTGCTGCGGGCTGGCACCAGAGCTGCAAAGGCTGAGCCCAGAATTTCAAGATCCCTGAGCAAGGGCTAATGAGGTCTGTCCATCTGTCAAAAACGTGCCGTGCTAACCTCTGGTGCAGGTGTACGTGCCGGTTTCACCCTGGCTTGGCAAGCAAATGGCAGGTTGTGTAGTATTTTAGATGCACATAGGCCTGCAAGTGCTCTTTCAAGGGATGTAGGCTAAATATTTGGTGGAAGGCAAAGATATATGAGATCCAGCTGCCTTCCCTAAGACTTGATGGTTTGCTTTCAAGTGTAATATTTGGTATATGGTTTTTTTTTTTGACGCAAGTAATCCCATCTGCTTGTGTGCGTAGCGTAATGCTGAGAGCATATTCTGAAATTATTTTAAATGTTGTCCCTCTTAGGGTGTATCCCGGCAGGAGGGAATAGGAAGAACTACTGCTCTGCAATCTTGGCTGCAGCTTGCTTTGAAAAGCTTGGGGTGTGGAGTTCAAAGAATCAATTCAAGTGTTTTAAGTCTAAAATGCACTGTTTGGAGATGGCCTCCATTAGCTTTGTGCTGTAAATAAAATATACTTGCTGAAAGGTATGCTAGGCAGCGGAAATTTGTGGAAATATGGTTTCTCCCTTTAATAGCAATCCTGAGTCAAGCACAGAGTAAGGGAAGAAAAAGCTCTCAGTATAGGTACCTGTGAGGGAAAACAAAGAACTCTGAGTGCAGGAGTGGTGGTATTTTTACTATGTACTTGGCCTGCAGCAAAAGTGTCCCTTCCTTATACAAGCCAACTCCAGGGAGAGCTCCTAGTGAGCCTACATGATGGTGATACAAATCAGAGTAAGAACTAATAAACAACACTTCTTAAATCTTCAGGGGCCTCCAAAAGATGAAATGTGTGTTACCTCTGGGTAGTTAAATTTGGGATTCGTTTATTTGTTGTTTCGAAAATGAAGGAATGCATTTCCCTCATGAGTAGCTCGGTTTCATGAAAATACATGATGGTTTGCTTGGCAAGATTTTGCAGAAAGCTACGAGAGCTGGAGGGAGGTATAGATGAATGGTAGTGCTGTCCTTGTTCAGGAAAGGTAAGTGGCTGTATCTGTGCACCTAAAAAATGAAAGATAGTTACTGGCTGGAGAGAAGAGCTGTTGCTAGTGCCTGTACTGTGCTGTACCTCCTCAGCAGACTGTATTCCTGCTTCTCCCAGGCTAAACAAGAAACTTAAACAGACCAAAAGCTGCCTGTGGCAGCCTAGCCTGCTCTATTTATAGTCCTTCCCCCCTCTTGCTGAAGACTGGCACCTTGCCTCTGCAGCCTGGAGGCTGAAGAACTAAAGTGTGTTCTAAATAAAATCATAATGCATCAGAGATGAAATGCACAGGGCCAAATCCTCTTTGACACAGCACCGAGGAGCACTCTGGAAAACCCCTGCCTCACCCAGGGCCAGGGAATGGAATGTGCTACTGAGTTTGGCTCTACCGCGAGTGACCACATTTAACAAGTATATCTGCTTGGCAGCCATCGCTTGTTTCCTATGCAAACTGCCCCTGTATGCTCGTGGAAGAGAAAAATCTGTTTATGGGCATGACTGCAGTCAGAATATAGGTATGTGTTACACGGGGTTTTTTTTGTTTGTTTGGTTGTTTTTTTAGCAGGTGTTGCCCAAATCCTCAGCTATTACAAATCAGGGGTTTTTCTTTCACATCAGTATAGTTTGACTTTCACCATTTGTACAGGTCCTTGGAGATTACAGCCCTCCAAGATTTCTGTGCAGGTAGTTTATATTTGGCCTATGGTATACAGTTTTCATCACAAAAAAAATATTACTTACAGCTTAGCCATGACTTGGATTGAATTTTAAGCAAAGTAAGGCAAGTTATAACTCTGTACGGGAAGCTACAATACAGTGCACTGTCAAGGTGGGTGAAGCGTCACCTATTGTCTCCGATTTTCCAAAGTTCAGCTGTGGTCTAGAAGGTATTCAAAACCAGAACCAGCAACAAAAGAGCCATGACAGAAGACAGGAAAAAGTTAAGTAGCATGCCAGCATTTGAGAATTTACCCAATGAAGTTAGAAGGGCTCATGTGTGAACTGCATTAGTTTATAATTACTTATTGCTTGTGCCACCCAAGGTAGCAACTGTAACTCTGAAGGGCAGAGGTGAAGCAGGGAATAAATGGTAAACCCGCGAGGTGCACAGCATATACTAACATTTGGAAGTGCATGTGCCCTTGCCCCTTCACGACCACTGATGCTTTTAGGGACATCGCGGAATTGGTGCACAGAAGGAAGATGGGGGAATTGCGTGGAAAAAAGAGATCTGTCCTCCAGTGATAACTTCAGATACAGCTTGCCAATACAGTTCAGTTTGTCTGAATTATTAATTCTAAATTATTGCCATCAAATATATTCGATAGCAAATAGGGACAGTTTGGCTAAGCTTGACTGATTTATAAGTAAGAAGCTACTAATGTGTGGCCTGCATATTCATGACTGTAATAAAGTTGTCTAACTGTAAAGTTGGTATCGACAAACTGCCAGAAAATACATTGATTTACTACTTTTTTTTTTTTCAATTATTAAGCCTGCATTTTCTTGCTCCTGATGCTGTTACTGCTGTATTTTCAGTAGTAGGCACTCTGAACAGAACAACTGCCCACTCCTCAAAGAATCTCCACATCAGAGTCTGTATATCTAGAGCGTATTTAAAGCTTTTGTGCATGCAAGATATTTTGCAGTAGGAAACACAAGTCCCAGTACTCTGGGTAAGGGCAGCTGTTAGCTCTCAGCTCCTGCCTGAGTTGAATCCTTTTGCGTGCAGTGTGACGCATGGCTATGGGACTGCCTGTGGCAGTGCAGGTTCAGCCCAGAGGAAAGCCCAGATGGGATTTCTGTGGAACTAGGCCAGAACTATTTGGTGACTTGGTGATGTGGCCAGTTCCAGCCTTGGCCATAAAAGGTTTTCATTCCTTGCTGGCCTTTTAGGGAGGATCTGCTTCTCGCCGCACAGCCTGCCCTTGCAGTTGCACAGCATTGTCCACAGAGGACACTGGAAGTGGGTCAGTGTTGCTTGATGGCTGCAAGAGTATCTATGGTCTCAAGGGCAGTGAGTAGCTGCCCCATGCTCTGGTCTTCCTCCTCCTCAGCCACCAATAAGGCAATTGCCAGCAAAGAGGCAGAGACGTTTTGCAGGACCCTGCAGCAAAGGGGATCATAGCAGAATCTCTCTTCCCTATAATACTCTTCAGTGTTACAGTCTTAACTAGTTGACCTGGGCCAACTAGCAACTGGCGCAATAATTTGCTGGCATGATTCAGGACTGTAGCATGAGCAGGAGCTGTTCCCAATAGGTAGCCTGCATGTGGCTGCCCTGCTTTGGAGACCAGCTCAATTTAACAGTATGGTCACAAGCTATGCCAATTAGTCTCTTAGCCACAGAACAAGCCCGTCACTGTTTAGCTTAATAGTACAGCTACAGCCTCTGGGACAGATATGTCTGCTCTGGTTTTTCTGCTTCCAAGAGATCTTCCCTCCTGCCTCTACTCCCTGCCTCCACAATGTTAGTAAATCTTTAGTCACCATCTCCATGTCTGGGAATGTGCAGAGAGAGCTGAGCTGCAGAACCATGAGGCACCTGTAAATTCCCCCCTCTATTGAGCCTGGCAGTAAAAACAGCCTGTGCAGAATGGCCAGACTGGGGTTCCCTTCCCAGACCGGTGGTTTCTTCCTCTCTTGTCAATGTGCAAGAGGCCACCCAAGGTTGCCAGCCTCTCAGGGTATTTCCTGATCAGAACATTACACCCTGACCTTCTTAAGCATGGCAGTGAAGCTGTTTTTCATCGCTATGAAAAGCCCATCAGCAACATAAATAAAACAAGCACAGGCAAGCTCTCCTAGGTTGCCTGGGATTTTAAGGTTATGAAACATTTAAGATGTTCTCTGAAGCCAGAGGACGCGTGGGTTGCAGAATCACAGTAAGGCCCACAGAACTGCACAGCAATCGAGACCGCATGGGACCTTTTTGTGTGGCAGTGATTCAGAAACAGTAGCTCAGCCTGTTTACCAGATTGCATTGTATCAGTTGCCCACTGTTAGACTGACTGTTACAGTCTTGCAGTTGAAACTACTCTTTCTTTCAAGTAAATTACTGGTTAAGTCTCCAAGTCGCAGCTGCTTCCAGTTCCTTCTCTTACAGGCGGAGGCCACTTAGTTTAAAACCCACCACTGGCAATATTTGTGTTTCATAAAATATTGAGGACCTGATTCTTTTGTGCGAACATTTCCATTAGCACAGAAATGCTACTTTATTCTCACTTTGCACAGATGTGAATGGCTACATGTGGTGCAAAGCCTTAAGTTGTTCTTATTTGTGGATTTGCTGGGAGGGCTAAGGGAGCTGCACCCTCTTGCCCCCTTCCCTGTGTCTCAGAGCATAATGGAACCGTGCACCTCTTCTGCAGGTGCAGCTGTTTCTGGCTCTGATTACGCTGGGATGTTGCTCCAGGCCATCCTGCATCTGTCTGCCAGAAATAATCCAACACTAGTGATGTCCTCTGTGTACTAAAGGCTTTTTCCTCCTACTCTTTTCATCTTTTGTCTTTCACTTATTGTTTAAGATTTCTGAGACAGAGACAATCTTATGAGTATTTCCAGCTTGGAGCACTGTGAGGCTTAAGCTTCTAGGTAGTGCTGGAGCAACAATGAAAAATAACAATAAAAGGTAGGTGCAGCTAATGAAATCTGTTCAGTTCAGTTGCACCCCATGCTAAACCTTTCATTTTCTGAATCATCAATCTTCCTGCAGAGATGACAGAATCTCTCCTTCATGTTTCTTTCTGGAGTAGCTCGATGGGGCAGGACTTTGTGGCCTGTTCAGCAGATGTGGGGGACAGACCCTTCCTGCTGCCTTGCAGAAGCGTGCAGTGGCATGGGCCTGTGGCATCTTCATATCCGGCAGTGTTTTCCCTTCCTGACATTCACATTCCCTTCCTCCCACATCCTGCTGTTGCAGAGTGTATGAGAAACATAAGAGCAGCCATGCTGGGTTAGACCAAAGAGCTTTCCAGTCCTGTATCCTGCCTCCTCAGGGGCCATGGGCAGATAAATAAACATAAAAACCCCCTTTAAAATGACAACTGCAATTTGGGTCCTAAGTTTAATTTACTCCTAAAGTTGTCCTAGGCTTCCTGCTAAAACGAAGTTGGAGTATGAAATACATGGCTTATTGAATTTATGCACAGAAGCTAACAAGTGAGAATGGTGGAATGTTAATGCATTTAGAAATAAACCTCAATTTCTAATACAATTTACTTCCACAATCTTAGTGAGAGAGACAGCTATAAAAAATTACAGCTTTACATACTAATTGGAAGAAATGCAATCTTAGAACAATATCAGAACAAATACTCTACACATGGTAGATTGCTTTCAATTTATTTCTACAGTTTCCATATATAAATGCATATAACCTAATTGATATATCTACATTCAGTGAATAAAGCTTTGTATGTAAAGTAACCAGATATGGTACCCAGCACTTCACCACATCCTGTAATTTAATCTAATTGGCATGAACACAAGCTCTTTTGATCTGTACTAACTATCTTTATCTCAGTGCAGATCTCATCCTCCTTATCTGTTATGTTAAAAAAGCTTTAATCAGAGGGTTTAAGCTAGTCTTATTGAATTATATTCTTTTTCCTCCCTAAAACAAAGCTACATCAAGCTCAGTTTCCTTCTTTCCATGTACTTTTACATCTGTATTTTGATTAGAAATGTTATGTTTTCAAAAAGGAAAAAGTCTGTGTTTAGTAGGTTTAAAGTCATTCTAATTTAATTTGAGTGCAGAAAAAAAGACATTTCCAGAACTGAAAGGTGAGTCTAAGTTCACCTAGGCTTAGGCTGCCACATACACTGTCCCCAAGTCCAGCAAACTGTATCACAACATGGAAAATTTTGGAGGTTACACTTCTTTTCCACTGTCCTAAGTGTCACTGCTACAGTTTTTTGAATTCATGAAGATGCGAGACATCCCTGTAGGTTATCCTCAAGACTCTGTTCCCCTTCTTACCCTATCTAGTGGCTGGGGCACAAACCTGGCAGCCAGATATCTTGGGCTCTCTTCCTGGACTCACCACCCATCTTGCAATAAATCACTGTACACTCTCTATTCCTGCCCTGCCTCCCTGCTCCCGGCATATATCTGGTCTCTGTAGAATACAGGCAGAGACTAAGTTACCATAAACATGCCATTAAGCCAGACAGCTGCCTGTAACTGTCCTTTTGCAAGTATTTGTCTTCTGATATGCCAGAGGAAACATCAGGTACTCACCCCTCTTCCACTGAGCGGCAAGTGCACGTAGGCAGGCAGGTACTGGCGACCAGATGGATGTTCATGCTTCAGCTTACTCCTGCTACACCCTCTTCTGGTAACTTGCTGGTCTGCCCACACATCAGATTGCAAATGCATTAGATTACATTGCAAAGAAACAGGCCTCACAATCACAAAACGCCTATCCCAGAAATGCCCAGTGTGGCTGAGGCCCTTCAGACACAAGGGAACCACACATACTAACATCTCCCAAACTGGTCTGATTGCTCCGACCTGGCATTTTAAAAGGTACTGTCCCATACTCTGCTTTTTAATGACTTTGGCCATAACTTGACTTTAAACATGCTAGATCAGGAACTGTTGTGAAACGGTCTGCAGCTCAGGTTACTCAGGTGCAGACTAACTCACTTTTGAAATAGTTTAAAACGTGATATTGCACAAGTTTAGACAAATACATTTTAAACCCAAGCTACAGACTGACCAGAGGTACCACAAAATTTGTCAGTTTAGTTTTAACATAGCATAGCTGTATTCTCACTGACTTAATCTCATTTAAGTCTGTATTGGTTTAGTATTTTCAGCATGGCTGCTGAATCTCTAGAGGTTTAAAACAGAGACTGACAGAATAAAAGGGAACGTTCTCTATGTTTGGATGTACTGGCTTTCTAGTAATTGATAGAAAGGGCTTGTGGCAGACACCTGATAAAAGTATCTACTTAGAAAGGTTGAATTATTTAATGAAGTATCTCTGCTGCTCTCATTAAGGCTCACATTAAAAGGCCAAAAAGAGCGTTTAGTGTCAGAAGCAGCTGGACTTGCAGACAAAGCAATTCTGTGGCTTTATTTTCTCCCTTAGGATGACTGTAGATGCCTATTACAACCACCTTTTGCTTTTGGTCCGATTTTAGCATCTGTATTTTTATTCTGCCAATGATTCATTAACCCTTTTGTTACAAGTAGCTTCTAGCATCCTTCCTTGTATTCACACAAGATTTACAGCAGAAGAATCCAGGTGGGGTTTTTTTTTTTATTTGTCTTGTCTTCTGCATGAACATCTCCAAAACCTTTTTCAGTGGCATTGTTTCTGGGAGCTGGAGTTGTCACAGCCGGTCTGTACGTCAGGCCGTGGTGCTTTGCATGACCCAGGCTGTAAGCATAATGTTTCCAGTGAGGTCAAGACTACGGGATTTGGCCTCCATGTCTGCTCTGCAAAGACCATTGACTCCACAGGAGTCGATCTATAGTATGTACAATGAATGAGATACATCATAATAAAGGAGTGATTATGTTAAAGATGTCTGTCACCTTGACTGCTTTGGAGAAAATATTCAGGATTGTTTTCTGTTGTTTTAGGAACAATAGAGAAAAATCAATAATCATTCATAGGCCTCTCAAATGAAATGGCTTCCATAAGTACCGGATGGCAGTATAGCTTTTCTTGGATAGATTTTTGTATAGATATCCATATATAAAATAATAATATATTTTCAGAGTGGCACCAGCATAAAACAATTGAATTTATATGAGCCGTGTCTCAATCAGATTTTGGCTGGGATAAATGTAAATCCTTAACTCCTCACTCTCTGTTCTTGAAAACTAAAGAAGCAACACAGCCATTTTAAGCAGAAAATGAACGCTTATATACCTAGTAATCCTCTGAGTGAACTGCCTCAAGAAATTCCAAGACCTATGGCACTCAGTATAGGAACTCCAATTAACTGAACAGAAGTATAAATCTGGACTAGTTTGGAGTCAGCAGCAAATCTATAACAAATGTAAACCACTAGAAGGAGACAAAGAGCCACACTGTATGATCATGAAATACTCTGAGTCCAACCTGTACTGCATTAATGCTATACATGGTTACAATCTTCCACAAGCAGAGTTGGTTGAATCTGAACATTGATCAGCATGTGTTGCATTTTCCTTTTATCTTGTAATTGAAAGAAAATATTGAGATTAGGAAAGAAGACTGGCAGAAACTTCCTACCTAACGTTTGGTAAATCAGTTAGTCTATGAATCAACTTCCCTCTCTACTTCCCAGCCTGTGACATGTGAATACTGAGGTAAGAATGAATTAAACATATGTCAAGTGTTCTAAGGTCCTTGTAGACACCTGGCACGCTGGAAGTGCAAAGTATTACCTTATTTAGGAGTTTAAGTGTTCCTATTTGTCCGCTGCCCTTCCGACTGTTGCATTTCTGAATTTTATAACAAAAAACCTCCGAAATTCCCTTTTACCCACAATGTATAATTCTGTACTTGTATTGGTAAAAATGAACCAGATAATTAAGACTGTGTTTTTTGAAAATAAGAAATGGTTATGAAAATTCAATGAAACATTTTATTATTACACTAAAATATTAGCATACAGTAGGAATACCATTCCCTACTCCAGTGGTTCTACTATCCTTATGGGCGTCCCACATAAAACTGAAAGGCTCTTAAAGAATCCCTGTGTTTGCTGCTTTCATAAATACTCTGTTATTAAAAAACCATATAATTATATTGCTTTTTCAGGCATTTTTGGTTGAAACTGAAAACCTAAACCTCTAAATCTCCTGCAGGAAAAGGAGATGACAAGATGTAAACAAGTAACTACTCCATCTGAAGATCTTTAGATACGTTTCCAACTGTGGGTAGGGAGAAAGACTCTCATTTGCAGTTCACACTGATTTAATTAGAATAAACATAGTATAGCACTTAGATGTAAACCAACCTATTAAAAGGAAATCCACTTTTGCAATATTTTAAATTGCACTGAAGGCACAGAGAAGTGCACTGAAGCTAGATAAGACCTCAAATTTCTAGTCCTATTCCCCCTATGAATACACTCTTCCACTTTCCCCAGCCTTGACCTCGTCCTTCTTCAGACTGGACCTGATTTTCCTTTCCTCGAGAAATCCTGATGCTGAGTAAGCCAGCTTGGCACGTTCCCTTCGGGCAACCAGCCACAATTTAATCAGCCACATACAGTTCTCAGTAACCTATAGTTGAGAACAGACCCTTTTCAACCACACTGAAGGATTCCAGTGATCCTATCTTCATCTGTCTTGGAGGGGATAGGCTGCAGACTTTAGTTACAATAAGCTTCGACGAGATTGTGAACAGAAAGGAGGTGAAAGAGGTCTTTGGCTAGTAATGCCGATACATTTGATGCAGATACTGACTTGTTTTACTATTTATCAGAATGTAAATCTGCAAAATGCGGATCTTATCTTTGGGAGCCACAGATGTGTTTGCACAACCTTCCAGTCAGCAAGCTCTCGCAGTGAGGAAATATTAATCCACTGCATTTTGAACCCTGATTGATTTGCTGAAATCTTGAGGAGAAATGAGGAAATTACAACCAATAATGCTGTTAGAAACTGACCCTCGTTCGAGGATGAGGTGAAGATGTGCAACCTGTCAGGAACTGACGCCCTTCCTCGGGATGCCTCCGTGTAAGCATGGGATCTCTGGCATTGAGGGACCATCTCTAACACCAGTTTGTGCCTCCCTTTTTCCAGGAAGCTACTGGAAGTGTTTGGGAACAGCCGGAGACACGCCGGCTGTTCATCTCCACCTAAGCGAGCTGGCTGCTGAAAACCACGTTTTCTGCCCTAAAAAAGCGGCCTCGTTCTTTTGGTTACAGATGGAAATCGCTGACATCACTGGCACAGCACCGATACTCCGGCTACAGGCGGTGAACACCCACAGCACGGGGAGGGCCGTGTGCGAAGCCGTTACGTTCCGTGACGCAGCAAACGCCCCGCGGCGGCTCTGGCCCTGACGTCACCGCTGCGCGCCGGAGGAGGCCCCGCCCCCTGGTCGCTCTCCCCCGCCCCACGCGCGAGGCCAGGCCGCCTGCCCGCAGGTAAGCGCGGCTCCTCCCGCCTCTCCCCGTCCTCACCCCACGCGTGGGGCTGCACAGGCGCTAAACCCCCCCGCTCCCCGAGATGGGCTCGCCCGCTCCCCCCCCCTGTTCCCCGCCGCTGGGTGGTGCGGCTCGGGGCCGGGGCGGCGGCGGGCCTGGGCCAGGGAAATGGGGGGGGTCTGCGGTTGGGGTTGTCCCCCACGCAGGCAGATCGCTCCGTCAGGCTTTGGGGTTTTCCAGAGGCGTTTGTAAAAGAGGGGAGGGCGTTGTGGGGAGTCAGTGGTGGCTGTTCACAAGCGGGGTGTCTCGACCCCCTAGGGTTTCAGTCTGTTGAGAAGGACGCGGAGGCGAGCTTGGCGGAACAGGGCCGTGCCGGAGCGGGGCGGTGCGCTGTCCCCCGACTCCCTTCAGGGGGACATCAGCTCCTGTAGGAAACCTGGTGACCCAGTGCCTTCGGGAAGTCGGGTCAGGTGCTCAAATCCCATTTTACCGTGGTTCTAAGGGATCGGTACGGTGTTCCATCTCTCACAGAGAGGTGTCAGAACAAGAGATTTGGGGTATAAACTGTTGGGAAAGCCTCGGTTTGCACGCATTTCTGCTTCACCTGGCGTGCAAGTGATGGAGGAGCCCGTGCGTGGCCGAAGGGCTGAACTAGGCTTCCCGGGGAGCTGTAAGCCAATGCTCAGCAGTCCAAGTTGTTCTGTGGTCACTGTCCCAACTGCGCAGACACCCACCATAACTTCCCAGAACCGAGGGTCGAGTCGTGTGCGGTACCGATTCTCTCAGTGAGCATAAACACTGTTTAATGCGTAACTTGTTTAATTACCCATGAGAAGGAGAATATGGACTATAGGCTTTCCAGCTGGCATTGTGCCTTGAGGATGGTTGTACCTGGGAAGGTTGTACTGCAGGCAGTAAATGGTTATGTTCCTATTAAAAGTCAGTAAAACAGCGTTGCAACTCAAGGAGCCTTGACAACTTGGTAATTGTTATAAGAAGAGTGCATTTTTTTCAAAGAGAAGATACAGTTTGCATGTACAGGCCATGGTTAAAATAGTTCAGCAGCACTCCTTTCCCTTAATAGAAAGGCAGGTGATACTTAAAATTACTAAGCTCAAGTACTTTGTAATGAAGTAGGTCTCCTTATGGTTCTCTCCTGTTGCTGCAAAGGTGAAGATGTCCCCTTCCTTATGCTTTCTCACGGCTTTCTGACTGCAAGCTCAGTTGCTGCTAGCAACTTAATAAGGGACTTGGACTTGCAAATTAAACTTTAGATTATGCTAGTTAAAAGGCCTCATTTTTGAGATAAACAAAAATGGAAAGACTTGATTGTAAAATAAATAAAACCTGAAAGGTGTCTGGCATATTTCTTGGGTTTAAAAATACAAAAGAACACTTCCAATCTAAGATACTTGGATATTGCTAATCCTGTGGCCGTATGACCCTTGCTAAAGAAATCAGAAAGCACTTAACCCTAGAACATGAGAAACTTGAAAGTGCTTGTTAGAATTCTTAGGCTTCCTATCAGAAATGCGGTGCAGAAATCACACAGACCTTTCTGATAAGCACATTTCTCTTTGAAGTGGTTTAAGATTTTTAGAATCAATTCTTCATCTGTGCACAGTTGGTCTGCTTTTCATATGAACTGCCAGCATTTAGTAAAGATTGTTTGTTTGGTTTTAGTGGCAGCAGTAGAAATTTGTAGGATGTACATGGAATGGAATGGTGAACTGAGAAAAACATCAATTCCTTTAAATAAATAAACAGTGCACTGGAATGGTAGTGGTCACCACAGCTCTGGGTAGGTGTTGCAGAACCAGAGCTGAAAAGGGCAGCACAGAAAGAGGAAACAAACGTGACTGATTGAGAGGTAACGATGAGAGTGAAGCTTGATATTGTTAACTTCAGAGATGATGCCAAGGGGATGTGATAACAGACTATGAAAGCTTTGAGGTTACAGACTTTATTACCTTTGTCTGAGCTCTCTTTGTTCACTGTAACTGTTTGCTTTTCTCCATTCTTCATGCCGGCTTGCTATGAGGCATTCTGCTGGCAGTGTTCCCCATGCATGCTGTTCTGTATAAGCTCCATTTTTCTGTGCTGGGAAATTGCTCAGGTTCCTTTTTCCCATCTTCCTCTATTCTCCTGGTTGTTTGTTCTCCCTTCCATGTCAGGCTGTGGTTACTGCCATGCCTTTTCTTCTGTGCCAGGCCAGAGTGCATCTCTCTTCTCCATCCTACAATGTTTTATTTCATCTATTTCAATCCCTGTGAAAACTCCATGTCCCCTAATGAGTTTTCCCTATTACTCCCTCACTTCTGTGATTTTGCGCATCCCTTTTCTTTGCTCATAGTAGTTGGTCTCCTTTTTGTCAGGTTATCAGCTGTTAAATTCTATTTAGAAGAGAGGTAGAAAAGATTTGCCCTGTTTTTCAATCAATAAGATTGGTGCTTAGAACACAACATCCCACAGTTACTGCATTATGTTCAACCAAAAAATGGGTAAATATGCTTCTAACAGTTGATCAGAGTCTTGTTAGCACAGTCAAATAATGAACAGCCCAAACCAGACTGGAGTTGCTTTTCTAAACAGTAGAGAAAGGTACTGCATGAAGTGCAAATACAGAAAATTGAATTCTGATAAAAAGAAGTACTTTTTCATGCATTGTGGAACTAGTGGCTAAAGGAAGCAAAGGAGGTCAGCAGTTTAAAAGGATTAAAAAACTCCTTGGCTTTAATACTGCATATTCATGGTGCTGATACCAGTGAAAAGTGGCAGCAAATTTTGGAAGGGGTAGTAAACTCCATGGTTTAGAGCATACAGGGGCTATAGACTGGAGGCAGGTTATTTCCTGTTCGCTGCAAATTTGGTAGGACAGAAGTATTCAGTATTGATTGCTGTCACAAACAAAAACCCACTGGAATACAGACATACCGAGTTTCATCCACTCTGATGATGTGTGAACTCTTTTATGCGAGGAGACAGTATTTTGCTGTATGAGAAGTTCTTGCTAGGTTCAGTGCAACCAAAAGCGTATGTTTTAAAGACCAGTTTAGATGTACAAATTTAACATCACTTTAAAGCCCCAGTCTTGAACTGAGCTGTGGTAGCATAGTCTGAGTGTGAGAGCTTTTATGAAAACCTCTCACTAAGAAGTGTTCTGGACATACCTACAGAAAGCCGGTTTTATCTTTGTACTTAATGAAGGGTGTGCTGACAGGTTGGAGCTGAACAAGAGCCAGAGTATATTGGATTTGTTCAGAAGAGGAAACAACTGTCATCAAAGATGTGGAATCTAGGACAGCTGATTACAGAGAATAAAAATGTTTTATGAATCGTGCAGATTGAGTTGAAGGTTTACATCAAAGTTGGTCTGTGTGGATATAGATGGGGCTGCAGTGAATATGGGTTGTTTAAGCCAAGCTGAGATACCTGTTTTCTCATGTGATATTCCCCATGGGCTGAAGTGTAAGTGAGCCTCAAAAATACTATTCCTTTCCTTCAAATTTTAATCTTCTTTTAGACAGATCAGAATAAACTTTGCCAATCCTCTGAGGCTGAAGAGACTTTATCTCAGTGGTATCAGCAAGAGCCTCATGGCTGTGAGCTGTTTTGTAGGGTTCTTTGCACGCTGGGATGCTGACTGGACCCTAGCTTTGAAGGCAGGGTTAAAAATGATTGCTTGGCTGTTGCCCATTTGTACTATAGTGCAAAGAGTGCATTGGATAACTACCGTGGCTTGAGTTGGGATATTTTTAAGGGGATCAAGATAAGCCCATTGATGCATACTTGGTATTTTATGGTAGGCATAATTACTTTTGCAATGGAAATCTTTCTTGCAAACAAGATTGTGAGTTGGCGTTGCAAGAGTGCTCTGACTAATTGTACTAGATGTGCTCTCCAGCTGCCCCGAGCTGGCTTGAAAGGCATTAGTAGCAAAACAGATCTGTGGACACAGTGATGACTAGCGGGCAACTAATTATTTATTATGCAGCAATAATGCTGAGAAATCTCCGTCACAGATCAACTTAGAGCTTTGCAAACATGGAATAAAGTGGATTTCTCTGCCCAAAAGAGGTTTGTGATCAAAGAACTTAGTCATGATCTCTGGTAGCTTTAAATTTAAGATGCTTGTTCCTTGTTGCTCTGTTATCTCACAGCCACAGCAGTGAACTACAGTGTTAGAGCAGAAGGGACATCTCTGCTGTGCTTGCACATCAGCTACATTCACTGCAGGTTGTGTCAGAACTCACGAGAGGGAGGACAGTGTCAGCTTTTAGGAGCTGACAAGAGATGGTTTGTCATATCGATGTTGCTAATGCATTTGTTTTGAATTTGAGAGCATTTTTATATGACCTGGCCAAAAAGTTTTGGGTTTGTTTTGGTTTTCTTTAAATATCCATGAAAAGGAGGAAAGTCTAATCTGATTTTTGTTAGATGAATAATCTGGGGAAAAAAAATCTGAGCTCAGTATGAAGATGAGGCCTTCTAGTGCTTAAGAAATAGGTTAAGAATTAACATGAAGTGTGAAGTGAGTTGCAATATTAAGCAGAATGAAGGATGCTAAATTACTTTTGTGTCTTCTGTTTGCGTGTTACAAAATATTTGAAAAACCCCATTTTTATCCTGAACTCGGCAGTTTGAATTCCAGTTAAAAACCATGTGCATGACACTGAGCATTTTTTAATTCTATCTTTTGGGGTTTCCTACTGCCACATTGATATATGTGTGTAGCTTCCATTACTTTCACCGTGCATCTTCAGCAGAATCTCTCACAGAGGTACCCAGGGCCTAATTAGAGTTTTTATCTTTCAGTATGACAGATACAGTTTTGCTGTGGGGGTGAGCAGAAAGGGAGGTTTGGTTTTGCTTTTTATGCCAGCTGGCAATTACTTTCTAAGGCTTGTGTTAAAACACCAGATACATGCAAAGATTATGCATAAAAGCCACCTGCAAATTGTCTGCAGTTTCCCTTTTTCCTTTTCTTACCTTTGTATGCCAGTCATGGGTGTGCTTTTCTTGAAAGGAGTCTGCAGAGTTGTTCTTTTCATTCTCCTGAAAGATAAATGTGAAGATGGATGATTTTGCCAGTTGTATTGTCCACAATCATCAGTATGTTGTTTGTTTTTATTTGAACTTTCTTAATACAGCATTTAACTCAGTTGGATCTTAGATCAATAGCCACATTAGCACTATGGCAAACTGCTTCTGATTGTCACCTGTTTAGTCTTTTATATACAGTCCGCAGAAGATGATGTATTTTCTCTTGCTTTCTCCTTTTCATATTTGTGTCTCTTCTGTGGTTCATAATGTCTGATATTTCCCTCCCTGCCCTTTTTGCAGGTTGAGTGTATTACTTGCTCCGATTTATACTATGTTGACTGGAGAGAAAAAAAATGTGTTCCTTGTTTTCTAAGCAGAAGTTTACATAAATGTAGTCATGTTTCTGAATAAATAAGAATTTATTCAGAATTTTTCAGATATTTCAGAATATTGAGAAATTTTCCACCTGTGGAAATTTGTAAGACAATTTTTGATCAGACTTAAATGCAATGAGTAAGTTTTCTCATGAAAATGGTTTACTTTTGTGATTTAAAGTCCTTTTCTTCCTCAAATATATTTTTCTTTTATGCTGTTTTCCCAAAAACTACATGGCAGTTTTTGAGCCGAGGGTTAAAAGGGAAAGTTTTTTCTGGTAGAATGATGTTATGAAGTCATACCACATTTTTCATCACTATTTGTTTGCCTCAGTGTCCTTAATCAAAGTAGGCCTTTTCTATTTTATGTTTATGGGTTGTGAACTTTCCCTTGCATTCTCAAAATTAAAGATCTTATAAAGTATTATCATCATGCACACAACCACAGATTATGTGTTCTGCATCATAAGTGTTATTACTTGATAATGAAAATGCTGTCTTATCCTTTTTTCCCTTAGACTTCTCCATTATTCACATGCTTACCCAGCAAGTATTTTCATAACTTCTCTTATCTGAATATTTGTACTGTCCTCAATTTTTTTAAGCGAAATCTCTGTGGCAAATAAAATTTGGTTGAAAGCCAGCAAATCCAACAGAGAAAACCTGTGTAGTAAACATCGACTTCAGGAACTGAATTAAATTTCTGCTTGTTCCGAATATATAAACACTTGTAAAAATTTGAGGAAAATTTTGGTTGTGGTTTAATAACTGAAACATAACTACTGAGGGCAGTACAGCCTTTAGCTATGTTTAGAGAATCACTGATGTGGTCTTAGTTCCTCCCATCCTTGGCTTTGTCATTCTGCAGGTGTGACTGTGCAGTCTGTGTGTTGATTTTGGCAGAAACAATTTTGTGGAGTTTCCAGTGTACACGTTTTCTAATGTAGTGTAAGTTTGCTCTTGTTGATTTAATGTTACCAAAACTATTTTAGGCTGTTGACTGCTGCCTTACTGTTGGCATGTGCCAACACTGTAACATATCCTGCTTAGAGATTAGTAATACTGAAACAACAGTCTAATGAAAAGAGAGAGGTCCCTACGCAGCAGGAGTAGGAACTCGCTAGTTCCTGTTGAAATGAACAGAAAACACAAGTTCAACAAATTCTTCCCCGTCCCTGGGCAGAAGGAGCGGACTTATCAATGAAGGGTACTGTACACAGGCTAATGTGCAGCCTTGCTCCATTGAAGGCTGATGCATTTTTTTTTCCCTTTCCTTGCTAATCGACAGTGTCAAGTAAATACTTCGCGATACGAGGGCAAACTTAATTCTTTCTGGTTCATGAGACAGCAACCATAGAAAAATACATTTTGGACTGTATCTGTTATCTTTCCTTCTATCTTGCTATTCTTTCTCTGTCTCATTCTTTAGATATAGCTTTGGATAATGGAAAGAATATATATGCTCTAGGGACTGTTTATCTTTGCAACTGCTGTAAAACAGCTCAAGTTAGTTTTGATTGGTAACATATTCCTGCTACAGGAGGGTTTTTTTTTTTTTTCCCTGCAGTTGCTGGATGCCCTGATAAAGAGAGAAAAGTTGGAATTTATCACTATGTTCATGCATGTCCATCAAATTAAGACCATAGTAGATTAAGTATTGTAGTGATGGTAAACTCTGTAGACAATTGTTGGATTGGATTACACCTCTCTCCCTGTATGTGTAAATGTGTACTGACAGATACCTTCTAACCAGGCTTAACTGTATTAACAGCTGGGAAAATCTAGTTTCTTCTGTAGCTTTGAGTATTTTTTGTGCTGTATTATATGACTAAAAGTTAACAACAGTGTTTCTGGACTCTTTTAATCAACCTAACAAGGGTGATTATAAGGCAGGTGGCCAGGACAGAACAAAACACAAACAATACTATCGTAAATGGCAGAAATAATTGTATTGGTATTTTGCCTTTCTGTGGGCGGCATCTTGTAGGTCCAGCTCAGCTTTCTTGCTTAGGTCTGGTGCAGCTGAGTGAAACAGTATTTACATGTGTGAGTTACATGCTGGGGTAGGGAGGGGACCTTCAACATGCCACGGTTAGCATTGTGATTCTGTAGTCAATCTGAAAAACAGCTCTGACCAGGATGAAAAGTCATGCAGCTGAGTAGGATTATAATTCTAAACTATGTAAACAACAGCAATGAAACTGGGCTTGTTAACTGATCATATTTCTGGAATCACGCTGGTGTGGTTAAAACTGGAGTTGCAGACAAGCTTGAGTAGCTCCACGCTGTTTTTCCTCCCAATCTTCCTCCTGTTTGACCTCCAGGAGACAATATAAATAAAAAGAAACCTCTCTCACACATACCGTGCTCTTGCCAGGAAAAGGGATAGATCAAATCTTTATCTAAAACAAACTCCAGTGATGTGACAGCTGTTTGCTGTTTCCTTGCTGTTTGCACTGGCTGTGTGGCTTGGTGTTCATAGATCAAATTTTCAAAGTGCAGTTTCTCCAACTTATGTTCCCGCCCTCTGTACTCAGCGGCTGGGTAGTGGGGTTATCACGCTGATCCTAAGTAGGAAGGACTGCAGTGATCCAGGTGCTCCCACTGGTCTTGATACAGCTCACAAAATGGGCAGGAAAATTATATATGTCTTCCTCTTTTTCCTTATAACGTTCAAAAAATTGTTGCTCAATCAGTAGAAGTTGTAGAAAGTAACATAGCTTTAAGTAACATTAACTCCCCAAGAGAATATGTGATTTATGGTTTGAGAGGAATTAAAGATACCGATTGTAAGCTCGCAGCCAGATGGCTTGGCAGTAGCCATGCCATGTTACTCTGAATGCTGGGATCAAAAAAGGAGTGCTTTGGGATTTTTCACATCTTTGCTTATCTCACAGTTGCTGTGCATAGATGCATCTACAAGATTTTCAGAGTATTTTGAAATCCCCAAATCAACTCAGCTTTGTTAAGAGTTATATCGCAGATTATAATACCCCACAGAGAATTCAGAAAACTGGATAAAGGGTTCACAAGAAGAATTTCTTGGACCAACTCCTAAATTTAGCATTGGAAGATGTAACTGACCCTGACATGACTGGTGCTGCATAACCGCTTTAAAGCTGAAGTAATGTCTGTTCTTAAGACAGGCTGAAGCCATAACCCCGTTTTGTTTTGGGTTTTTTTGGTTTTGGTTTTGTTTTTTTTTTTTTTAGCGCCCTGCCTGTTGCTTGGTGTAGCTCTTTATATGCTGTGATTTATAGAGCACTTGTTTTAAACAAGCAAATAATTTCTATCACAGACCATGAAAGCTAAATACTGGTTTGGGACTGTTACAAGAATAGGTACTACAGTCATGTCATTTGTAATGCTCCTTCATGCCATTTTGCACAGCAGTTAGGAGATACCTCTGAAATTATAGGACCTTTAACCGTGTCACTATTGACATTACCTGCTAGACCTCTTCAGAAGTAGGCATTTCTTACAGTGTTTAATGAATGAATGCTAATGCTTTGTATTGTAAAATATAGTCTTTTGACTCTGTAGGGACTTAATGAAAAGGATTATTAGTTTTGTTTCCTCTTTCCAGATGGATATGTCAGAAGATGATATTAATATGGAAGAATACCCCACTGAAATTCATGATTATCTTGCAGCATTTGAGAAATCTCTTGGTTCTGTAGATGAGATGCTGAAGACAATGATGTCAGTTTCCAGGAGTGAGCTTCTCCAAAAGGTAAATAATCTTCCTTTTGACAACCTTTTGTTGTTAATACAAGAATACCTGGGAACTCGAACTGAGATAAAAGGGTCTGTTAGGCTAGCCACTGCACAGAGAAATAACAAATATGACACTTCCTACCCTTGGTAACTGATATTTGAAATTCTTACATTTCTAAGATATCCAGCAGTCTTACAAACTAAACAATGAAATATATGTTCTCCCAAGCTGAAAAGTGATGATCCTGCCAGTGAGTCATTTAGGTGGAGGATGTTCTAGCTTATTCCTGACCTTCCTTAAAGTGCATGCCGAGTGCTCTTTCATAACGGAGAGGTCATTGACATTTTTTTCTGAGACCTTTTCACAACAAACTTAATGGAACTTGGTATACCCAGAAGGATGTAAAGGTGAACTGGCAGCAGTGAGAACTGATCTGATTCTGGAAGTCTAGACTTGCAGAACCCGGTGCTTGAAAAACTGAGCTGTCTCCTCTAGCTATGTTATAAGCACAAGTCTGTAAAATGTGGGTTTTTTTCAGGGCAAGGTACTGCCTGAAGACTTCATACAAGCCTCTCTATCTTTTAACATTTAAAGCTTAACATGTAATTTCTTTCTTTAGGGTAAGAAAAAGCCAGCACATGAGGGAACTTCTTTATCCTCTGAGGATTTCTAACACAAATAAATTATGAAGAAAACAGTCTTGACAACACCGATCTTTTGACAGTATCCATGTTAGAACTAGTGAGCTGCACAATGATGTTATCAGAGTTTCTGGAAGTCCTATAGGACTAAAATAATAAATTGACTTTGACAGTCGAGGAAAAAAAAACCCTCATTACCTTTATTCTTCCTTTGCTTTACAGCCCTAAGTATTCCAGCATGCATTGAACACACAGTGTACCATGTATAGTGTTAATGTTCATTGATTGTCTGTAGTATACTATATTCATATTTGAGCTTCAGAAATCCTAAGAGGTTTTTTTTTTCCTTCCATTGATAGCAACAACTATTTTGAATTAAGTTTCTGTGGAAAAATTGGGACTTATTTCTGATTATGGGAACAGTAGTCTAAGAGCTACGTGTCAAGAGATTTTTGTGCTTTTGGCCGTATGGGACTGTGGCATTTGACATCAGACTGGGAAAATGACATGAATACTTGCAGAGGAGAGAATGGTTCTGTGATGGCATGGAAATAGGCATAGACATGGTCTCAGTGAACTTGTGGTGCAAAAATGTGCTCATTCAGTGTGTATTTTTTAATGAATACATTCACAATTATAAAATGTACATATTACTAAAATCTGTGCACATCTTGCTTAAAAATGTGGTGGGTTTTTTTCATTCTAGTTAGAGCCTCTTGAGCAAGCAAAGATGGATTTGGTTTCGGTGTACACGTTAAATTCAATGTTCTGGGGTAAGTATGTGTTAGGAGGAAAAAGTAGTACTTATGATTGCCATTTGAACATCTTCTAGACAGCTGCAAACATTAAATAACCATCTTTCATACCCAAATAATTAGAAACTTGTAATTACCCCGAGGACCCAAATTATTGCCATCCGTAGGATAAATGATGTTGAAACTCCAAATCAAAAGTTGATATTTACAAAAGCTGACTTTGTACATGCATGAGGATGTTTCTTTCTGTTTTTTCGTGGCAACCTTTTCTGTCCTTTTAAGGACAGAAAGTTTAACCATGTTAGATTTTTTTTTTTGCTGCAATATTTGATGATAATAGTTTGTCAGATACTTAACACCACAGTTAACTCCAATTCTTATTAATGGTTTTATGTGGAAACTACAGTTTTCCTATGTGACTGATTGATTGGGTCCTCAGTCATGACAGCCTTCAGTTTCAAAAAAACCATGTTTTTTTTCTTGTAGTATACTTGGCTACTCAGGGAATCAATCCAAAGGAACATCCAGTGAAACAAGAACTGGTAAGATTCTTACACTGTGTGCACTGCAATATCTAACTTGCCCAGGACAGTTAACTCATATAGAAGTAAAAAAATGTTTGTATCTATGTTTAAAATTGCTATGTTGCCATAATAGCACGCATATGCTACGTGGTGTTACATAACTGTTCGTATGCCCTGCTGGGCTCTCTAAATTAAGAAAGTCATATTTTTAGTTCCAAACAGTACTGTTGAAAGCAAAGTTGTAGAGTCTGCTGAAATTAGAAAAGAACAAGAAGATGAATGTCATCTTATCTTTTCTTTTCTCCACCTTTGTTTGAGAATTGGATTCTGAACAGAGCAGCTTTTCACTTGTTTCTGTTAAATGGAAAAATGTTACATGTCTGATAATAATTTATAACTTCCAGTACGGCATTTTTTTCTTATAAATACTTGGAATCACGTTAATCTCTGAGGCTGCCTTTTCTTACTTTTGTATGACTCTACAGTGTGGTTGATTTACTAGTGAAGACGGGAAAGAGCCCCCCTCTCCCTTCCAAGTCCTCCATTAATTCATTTTCTCAGCAGTAAAGAATCCAGTTCAGCAACAAAGCTAAAAGCTTTTTTGGCACCAGTTGTATGTGTATTGTCCAGTAATTCTGCATTAGTGACATATTTACAACCTATAATAAATCTTTTGGGTTTGTCTTTATATTCCATTTAGATGCCTGACTACAGTATAGAAGGCCGGCTATCTTGAAAATTCTGCTGACTTAAAAAATCAAATAATTTAGCCTGAAGAAAAAATAGAAATCAAAACTTATAGCTACCCGTTTTAATTCCTGTATAAATGAAAATATTAAATCTGAGCAATTGTAAAATACTTCGCTTAAATGTAATCCTTACATAACCAGTGGAATGGAAGATAGGACTGAAAAATGTGGAAAGCTAGTCTGAATAACAAGAATACTTCTATTTTTAATTTTGTGAGGTTTTCAGTAGTCTAGACTGTATCATATTAAAAAATGGATCAGTTAATATTTCATGAACTTTCAGTCAGTTTCTTGTTCCTCCTATATTAAATAGTGTCTGAATATTGTGTTAATTTAGTGATACTAAAAAATAAATTTTATCTCTTCTGCTGCGGATGTTTTATGCTGGTATTTTACTTTACAATTGCCAGTCATTTTAACTCTGAAGAATGAGTGAATTATCATAGGCTAGATTCTTATCCAGTTCTCTTTGCCTTTTACAAGTATCAAGGTGAATGAATGCACATTCCTTCCTTCCAAGAACATTATGATGTTCTTATTCATGTGGAAAGAGAATAAAAAAAGACTTTGTCACGATTGTTTTGTTTTTAGAATTGCTGTTCTTGTGTACATACAGGCAATACACGGGGATTCAAACTGTATTAATAAAACTCATATTCAGGCTATCAGAGTTCATTTCTTTTGTCACGTTGACATTTGTCAGCTCCTTTTTCCCATGTTGATACATGTAGGTTTGCCATCTGTTCTC
This sequence comes from Theristicus caerulescens, assembly GCA_020745775.1. Lineage (NCBI taxonomy): Eukaryota > Metazoa > Chordata > Aves > Pelecaniformes > Threskiornithidae > Theristicus > Theristicus caerulescens. The sequence continues at coordinate 118,552,173 of CM036561.1, read as the reverse complement.
ATTAGCCATCTCAGTCACCGAAGAAATATTACAGTCTATCATGATTTCAGACCCTGTAAAGCTCTCCTCATTAAAGCTATGCTTTTTGATATGGAAAGAGTGGCCAACTTTTTGACAAAGCAGTTGCCTATAATGGTCACTGAAGAACTGAAAATCAGTTCAGTAGTGTAGGACTCCTAACTTTTGTTACAGATTCAAAAAGCTGTCAATGGCTGTGTGAGAAATGTGTGGGTTACATAATATCAACGTTTATTTAGTTAGCAGTGTCCATAAATGTTCTGTTAATCCACATTTATCATTTGGGTATCAGGTAGAGCACTATATATATATGTGTGTATATATGTTACTGTTTGTTGTTTGTATGACAATAACACCTAAAAGCCCTAGAGCTGAAGGCCATATTAGGCTAAATATGTAGACATGAGATCTATCAACCAAACTTTTGCATATTTTACAGAATTACTGTCAGTGTCCTGTCTAGTCAGTGAAGAGAAGCAGGCACTTCACAGAGGGTGATTCCCATCTTAGAGGGGTTTAGTTACCCTCTCAAAGTAATTTTCTTTATTGATTGCAGAAGCAGATGAGGATGAGCAGGCACATAAATGAGATTGTTAGGCTGGGAGGGTATACTTAGGCGGGGCTGAATCCAAGCCATGCTTTGTTCAGAAAAAGCTCTAGACACCAAATGACTATGGTAGGCTAAGATGGCAAGAAAGTATCCCCTTGCTTTATGGAATGGCAGTGGAAAAAGGCTTTTTTTTTGTTATCTATGGTCATAAAAGGAGCCTCTGGTACAGCTGGAAATTCATCAGGCTGCCTTAAATAGGTTCATTGAATAGCCCCCTTGACCATTTCAGGATGTTAACCACAAGACTTGTGTATAGGTGCATGCATAATGCTTGTAACATCTTTGATTTTGTGTAAGGTTAAGATGCTTTTTGGCTTTGCTTGGACATGCTGAATTTTCTTTCCTTTTTTTTTTTTTTTTTGTAGACAGTAGTCAGTATAATTAATCTATAAATATGTAAAATATCTAAATATTGTTTTGCCATCTTTATGTAGGCCAAACTCCAAACTGAGTTTGGTATTTTGTTTTCTAACTTTGCTTGCAAGACCAGTTCTCATCTCACTGTAAATTAGATTCAGAGTCTTCATCTCTGTAGGACTTCATGTTGCTATGATGGTGGATATCATGCAAATATTAGTATGGTAGGTACCTGTGATGGAAAATCTGCTAAAGGGGAAGCCTCAAGTTTGCAAAGAGCCTAGTATATATATTTAAATTATGCTATTTTTCTAGGTACTATAGTTATAGAAATGTACACTGTGGAGAGCTTCTATGAATTGATTTTATTTTAGCAGCAATCTTGGGAGAATGGTGTGAAATATAGTTTTCCTTTTTTTTTTTTTCCTAGGAGAGAATAAGAACATACATGAACAAGGTCAAAGAAATAGCAGACAAGAAAAAGGCATCCAAACTCAATAAAGGAGCTGCTTCTAGATTTGTAAGAAATGCACTCTGGGAACCAAATGCTGAAAATGAACATACCTCCAAAACTCCTGCTAAAGGAAAAAAGAGAAAGATGGACTAAATTTTTGTTTCCCCTTATATAAATTAGAGACACCTAGAACTTATTTCAACATTTGTTTTGCATATTGTATGCTTCTTGCAGAGGTGCTATATAGCAACATCTTGATTAAGTTATACTTAAGAATTTTACAGGATTGTATTTTGTCCAGAACACTTGTCACTGAGGTAATGACATTATATGTGTATCTGAAAGTGCCATTTGATGTGAGAGAAGTAGCATTTCATTATTCAAATAATAATGACCTGACATACGCTTGTTTGTAGTAGATACTAGTGAGGTTTTGCTGATAATGCCTAAGAATTCCTTTTTTTTACTACTGAATGAATGACACTTTTTTTATATGTACTTAATCTCCTGAATATTAAAAAGTCTCAAACAATGTTATCCAGTCTGTGGTCTTTATGCAAGAGCCATGATCACTTTCTTATTACATCATTGTGTAAAATGCTGTATTTGTAGAGTTTTGTAAGGTTTATTCACTGTGTTAAACTGTTTCCTTTTCAGCTTCTGAACTTGAATGTATGCCACATTCCCTTACTTCTGTTGCCTCTGAGAAAACTGAGCTTCAAGGGCCACAAGCAAACAGCCTGGATTCCACTCTAAGCCACTGCGTCTAGTCAATGGAAAAAACAGATATCCCCAAAGGGCAATTTGTAGGGCCCGAAAAAAGGAGCAGGCTGGGGACAGCTATTAGGAAACAGCACATGCAGGAACTTGATTGGAATTTTGGTTGCAGTGCTCATCCCTTACTGCTGACACTGAGAGAGAGAAATGTGCTCTGAGGTGGTAGGAGTGTGGTCATCCGTTGCAATTTCTCAAATCTTCGTCAGGGAAAGCATTCTCTGGTGCCATAAAAACTACTGCTCTGTTTTGCAAATACGTTATTTGTTTTCCTAAAGATGTGAAGCTTAGTTGTTTAGGAGAGGCGGTGTGTTAGTTTCTTCAGAAGAACCTCACTAGTTCCTTTTTCAATAAACTGCAAAGCAAAACTTAATTATCAGCCCAAGAGCTGTTTAACAATTAGCAGTAACCTAACTACTTATGAAGGGAAAATAATTTAGTTCATCAAAATGCAGTTTGGGTAGCAGTCTACAAAACTGGTTGGGAAATACTGTTCGTGTGAAAGGCTAAATGATAAGAACAAATGAATCCAGTATACCTACAGTACTGCAAGCTGAATGATGTACAGTGGATGGTTACTGTCCTTGCAGAGTTGTACTGCATCATGCAATGCAGAATATGGACTAAAGTGAATTAGGTGCTAAAATGAAGATTCTCTTGTCATTGACTATCTAAAACGTATATTTGAAAGTTCAATACATTGACAAGTTTAATAAACTTAAATAATTGTTGCATATCTCTAGAAACTTTTTCAGTGACTAGTATGAATTTACACATTTTTCTTTATGATAAACTCTTTGAATAAATAGCAATTCCTTCAGTCCAACTAACAAGAGAACTTGCTTGTATATATGTTCATGTAGGTACCTAACTTTGCTGCCTGAAATCTACAGGACTGCTCATGTGAGTATGCATGTCAAAGGCCCATAAACATTTTCCAGCTGAAAGCCAAAATGAGAATGCTTTATTTCTACAGGTTAACGTCATGGTTATACAAAACAAAAGAGCTGTTGGACCCAGGAGTCTTTTCCATGCGAGTAAGGTTAAAAATGCAAAAGACCTCAAGTGTGTTCTTGACCAAAGACAGTAATACTTGTGTAAAGCAGTTCTTCTCTTAGTGTGCTCAGTAAGTTTGGACAGAGTTTATTTGGAAGTCTGTGTGTCCTGTCTTGTACTCCTTTCAACCTGATACTGCAAATGATATCTGTAGACTACTATAAACAGATTTCTGTACTTTGTGTGGATGTAGAGGTCTGTGCAAAGCATGAGGTTCAAAATGTTAATCTCAAACCCATGAATTTAAAAAAAGAAAAAAGGCCAGGTGTCCTATGAACTAACTGGGAAGACAATAGCATAGAAGTAGTCTGAAGTGGCACAAGCCTGAAGCACTTTAATATAGAGATTTTCTGGGAGATAACGTCTTATACTTTGAGAGGCATTGTCTTGAGGAAATGAGTAGCTCAGCTTGTATTTACGCACAGTGCTGTTAATTAAAAGGGGATTGAAGGACATTTCCATTACATGATTTTCCTCTTAAGCTTCAATTATAGCTTTTGTTTTAAAAGGATAATTTCTGAAAAGGATCATAATTCAGTGTCCAGTAAAGTACACAGGTTTCACTGGTAAATGTTTAAACAAGAATAATGCAAGGCTATTAGCTAAGACTTACTGAGGTAGAAATCCATCTGGTATCATTAATTATATACAGGTATTTGGCATTTGTGATAGGGTAGTTTAAATAGAGGTAACAAATGCAACTTTGTAAACTTTTTTTTTTAAGGCTAGTATCATTCAGTATGGCTGTTCACAGCCTGGATTTGTGGCTTTTCTTTTGTAACACAAAGAAAACAACCCAAATGGCCCACAAAATAAGGAGCGTTACCATGTGCTTGTTATTCACTAACAGCCCTATTAGAAAGAGGCTTGACATACAAGATCATGAATGCTAAGTGGTTTTATGTCACTGAAGTGTTCTTGGAACATCTAGACTTCAGGATAGGTATTTAACTTTACTGAGATCTCAAATATAAAATGACTTGACTGAATGTTGTTCGTGAAAGTTCCTCCCTGGAAAAGCTACATGAATATTGGAATAAAAAATGACAACTTTCCTGCCTCAAAATAGGGGAGGCTGGCAAGAAGAACATTTATTGCCGTGGCTGTTTGCATAAATCTGTATGAGCCATAGTTTGTAAAATGGTTCTACAGGGCCTGAAAGGGAAGGAATACATCTGGGAGACTTCTAGGCTCATTGCTGTATGTGCTGAATATGGTGCAGAAATACCAATTCTGCATTAGTTAATGCCAATGATGTAATGCAAAGAGTTGCTATTATAATAGCAAAAGTTATTAGTACCAGTGAATTAAAGTATTAATGAACTTAAGATATTTGAAGAGAACATTAAGGGGTGTGACGCCTCCCTGCTTTGTCTTGATTTTGCTATAAATATATTACGGGTTAATGAGTATTAGACATACCAGCTAAGAGATGCACTAGCGAAATTACTGTTTCTGAGAATGTTTTTAACTAATGCAATGACAAAATTATGTAAAACTCTGTGTTATGGTAGAATATATATGTAGTTGGACTAGAGGCTAATCGATGTCAAAATTAGGGTGTTTTGTGTTGAGGTTTTTAAGTTAAAAGTGAAAATAGTATTTATTTTGTTAAAGATTGTGTTTTGATACATGCATTTAATGTGTTACCTGTTCTCGGAACTTTTCTGGCTTTCTCGTCTTTGCACCAAGAAAGTGATGAGGTTGGTAAGAGCATGTGAAGTTAGCAGCTATGACTAGAATTTGATATGACGTTGCATGGGGAATTTTCCAAGCTTACCAAAAAAAAACCACTTAAGAAGAGAAATTAAAATGCAACTCAAGATTTTAAGCCCCACTACTATCAGTGTTAAATAGCTACATTAAAATAGCAAACAGTACTTGGGGGCATCTGGGAAGCTCTGTGCTTGGCTAAATTTGGAGGTCATTGGATAGCAGGGACTTGCCTTGACTTATTGACTTTAAAGCCAATGGGAGACTTTCCACTTGGCCCTCAAGGACTTTGGTCCTTGAATTAGCATGGCTTCATGAACTGCTGCAGTTGGACAGGAAAAGTAAATTACTCAGTTATCAAATCAATGGCTCAGGACTTTGTAGTAGATGTCTGGCCCACTGCTCAGTGTTTAAGTCCATGAATTATCTTTTTCTTAGATGCACCTTTAAATGTCTAATGAAAGATTTCCTCCCCACACATACGCTTCTCAAAAAAATATTGCAGGGAGAAAACTCCATGTCTTAACTGTCCCAGCCATATAAAGAGATTCTAACCATAACAAAATGGGCATCTTTGACCTGAGAAACTAGGTCTTCTCCCAGCTGTGTAAAGTTTCTGCAGATCTACTCCCCATAAACCTTTCTCTCTGACAGGGAGTTTACTGTGGTTGCAAACAAAGGAGGAATCTTACTAGAACTTATATTTCCACCCTTACAAATGCTAGCCATGAGTTGGGAAGTCAACACATCACTGCTGCTCTATTCTACTCCTTCAGTATTTTTATTATTGGAGAACTGCATCCTCAAGAGTGGATGTTTTATTAAGTCATCCTATTTTTTCCTGGCCTTGAAAATCAATACTAGCATGAAGCTTTGTCAAAAAGTATTAATGTTGCAGTTTCATTGGAGATCTCCTCAAAACATAGTTATCTGGAATGATAAAAGTTAAACAAACTTAATTCTCTCAGAATTAAGAATTTTCTTGGATTTAAGAGCGGAGACTGAAATTAACTTTTTAACTGTGGGACTGGGACCATTACAAATGTAAAGGACAACCCTGGTTTCCATGGTAAATGACATACTTTGCCCAGGGACTGAGGAAGACCTGGTTCTGCAGCCCCAGAAGAAGAGACCTTGGTTATCTGGATTAAGGCTTCTATCAGCTGCTGGCCACAAGAAGGCTTTCGAGAGTTGTGAACAGCAAACTCCAATCTGTAACTGGAAACATGGGTGGAGGTATATTGGTGTAAATGGCATTCCGTGGCATAGGGATCCTTCTGGCAAGATCTCACTGAACTTTTGACTCAATTCATGCAGATTCTCTTCTACTGAAAGCAACTGCAAAACCCCCCCTATACCTTGAAAAAACTTTCCTCTGTTTAACATTGCTACAAGCTGGGATATGTGCCAAGTTATCCATAAAAAAAAAAATGAAACAACTTGATTGGAATGTCATTTTTTTCCATCAGACATGGCTGGCTAGTAATGTATACCTGCTTTAGACAGTTAAGGTGTAAGGAAACAACAGCAAACTATTTTTGATGCAAATCAGAAGTTGAAAAAAATTAACTTCAGCTAAACAGTGACATGCAAATTAGAATATAATTGGAGAAATGATCATGAGGCTTTGCGGAGATGTTCTGCTTCTCCTAAAGAGTAAGTCTGACGAACTTCAAGCTAAAGAATCTATCCAACTCAAAAGGCCCAAAATAATTGAACCTGGTTGCATCCCAAATGTGGGCAGGTTATTCCTTTGTCATAAACTGAGATGTAAAGATGCCAAAACAGGACATTAGTTAAAAAGATTATATATGTTTCTTAGTTAGAACTTTACTTGCCAGTGATTAAAAAAAAAAGTGTTAGGCTACAGCAATTTAGGGGAAATATTACAGAAAGTAAATAATGCAATTTGTCATTTTAGAATCATGTGACACATATTAGGAAAAAATGCATTAAAGTTCTGCAGTGTGACAGTGTAATTTTTCTTTCTGTTAATTTGCTTTGAGTGATATTCTATTCCTTGCAGAGAGTTCCAGAAAGTCCACATCAATGCTTTTGTTTTTTGCAGATCACTCTTAGCATCAGTGGTAGTTTGTTCTTTTTTTTTTTTTTCCCTTCAATTTCTGCTTTCCAGTATGATGCACTTGTAATATTTTACTGATAGAACTAACAGTTTGCCTTTTTGCTGACTTTTCACCTTCCCTGCAGGAGAAGATTACAGAGCTATGGAATACTTAGTGCTGGTGATCTAAGCAGCAGACCTTGAACTACTCAGTTTTCATCAGCTGTACCAAAGGGAAAAGAGCAAAAGCTTGTTTTTACTACTAAGCTGAGTGAATATGGCGTGGAAATCTTGTAATGGCAAGGTATCAATTTTGTAAAGTGATATATTTCAGAGGGGATACTAAATTTGACTGTGAATAAAAAGCTTTATAAATGGAACATTTAAGAGGCTATCTTTTACTTTTCAGTGTAGGGTTGCCTTGACATGCATCATTTCAATTTGGCAGACCCAGCAAGTGGATGGAAGCAATTCAGTATGATAATTCAGTATTGCCAAGAGGTTTCTTCTCAGTCTAGTGTGGACACATTCCATGGACGAATTTAAAGCCTATATTAAGTGATAGAAAATGGGTCTAATTCAGCACTACGTTGTTCCAGCTTTACATCAAGACAATCTTGATATCAAACGTACCTAGGCTGGATATCCAAAGAGTACATGAACAACAAAATAATTTTCAAGCTAAGGATCACCTCAAATTCATGGTGATAGATCTTGCTTAGCAATGATCCAGAATAGGCAGAAAAGAAATGAAACTCAGCTGTGCTTGCAAATAAACTCTTTTAAAGTAGTAATTCTAGGGGCAAATTCTTAGCTGCTGCTTACCAGCAGAGTCTGTTAAAGTAAATGGGCAGCTGCTGAGTTATGCAAGTGAAAAAGTTGTCTGAAAAAGCAGTAGTCTTTGATATTCTCTCATTTGATATGAATGTTCATGAATACGTTGTAGTCTTTGTTTCCTAGAATGTTTATTTTTTCTTTGTCACTTGAGTGGTTTTGGCCTCATGGGAACAAATTTGTCATTGTTTAAAACCACAAGGTCACTGTCCCCATATTAAAAGGTGAGGAGAAATGCCTAGTAACAAACACTGTCAAGTTGGATAGCCTAAACAATCTTTTTAGTTTGTTGCCCTGGGCTGACAAACCTACTCCCCAACTCACACACAAGACAAAACGTGTTTTCTCCTGCAAAGTTACCATGGAGAGAGCGTTTCCTCAAGGCAGTTTATCTCATGAAGTGCTGTCCATGTATGCACACATTACACATCCACCTGCATGTTATGTTATCGCCTGAATGGCAGTAAGTTCTTCTCTTGGTGTGTAACAGAATACAAAGTGCATATTAGTGAAATGCTATTGTTGGAGACGGTGTATAACATCACAGGCTTAATTCTCTATTGCTTTAAGTCAGTTTAACTCTTGATTTCATTAGGACCGCAGGAGCAAAAATGCAGCACAAAAGAACCGAGAATTTGGCTTTATATAGGTATGAATGTCTTTATGTAACAAAAGCAACACTAAAAATCTAGCTGATTCTACGTCACTGACTTCCAGTGAAATTTACTTGTCTGTTAGTTAAAGTCCACTTCCTCCATGCTTTGACAGTGTTTGTTAAGCTCTGTTTACCTTTTATTGTATACTGGGCTTACAACTGATACTTCCACACAGTGCCTCAGCTTCTTATGGTAATGTTTTGTTCCCAGATGTTTATAATTTTGCCAGCTTTTAACTACTTGTATTGGACTTTTTCATGTTTGGTTTCTGCCGTGGCTGGATTTTTTTTTTCCCCTGGAAAGGTTAAACAGTTATTCTTACAGTTGTTCAAGAACGTGGTTTGTAAACTATAGGCCACATTGGCAATGTTAGCTAAAACTTCTGACCATGTTTTTCTAAAAGTTGTAACTCTCCTTCATTGAGGTAAAAATTTGAAATGCATTATCAGGATGTTAAAAAGAAAAGTTATCCCGGTGAAAATCTATCCAGATTAGGGCTCTAGAGAAACCTCAGAGAACTGCATGGTAGATACTGGCCCTTAATTTGCTTGTGTTCCAGTTTTCCCATGCATGGTCATCAGCATTACTGAGCTCCCAGCACAGTTCTGAAGCCACAAATAGCTTAGGGAGGAATATGGGCTCTGCAATTAAAGTCCAATTTATCTCAGATAATGACAGCGCTCTGTAACATACTATATTTGCAGAATTGCAGATCTAGTACAACTTTGCAACTTTTAACAGCATTGTTTCGATGTAGCTTTATTTGGATTTCAGATTTTAAAAAAGTTAATGTAGACAAAGGATGCTCTCATATGTATCTGATTAATTTACATTATGATCACACTGGAGTCCAACTTCACACCAGTTTAACTAAAATGGAATTAATTCACATGTGTCACGTTCCTAAGAAGTAACTCCAGTGAGAGCGTACCTCTTTTCACTGTTTAAGTATGCTGAATGTATTAGAAATCTGAAACTTAAATTTTTGTCTCAACTCAAGCCATGATGAAAAGAAGGGTTACAGCTGTTATACTGGGTGATTGTGGTTTTTTTTTTCTCCCCCCCCCCCCCCTTTTTTTCCTTTTTTTAAGCTGTGAAGCTGCTCCAGGTTTGAGCTGGTAAAACAAAGTCTGGTTCATTTAATGTATTCTTTTTAATAGGTGTTCTTGGGTTGTGTAGAATGAAGTATCCTATTTTCTGGAAGACACTCAGATCATTAAAGACTAAGAATTCAATCTCATCCCTTATATATAGAATTACACAGAAGAATTTTGGTAGAAAATGAGTCATTTCTGGGCATAGGTTAATATTTCTAGAGGTACCTGTACCTTATAGTGCCTTTTTTTTTCCTTCCTGAAACAAGGGCAAACTGCCCAGATTGAGACTTGGCTGACTTAAAAAATTTAACAAGAACAAAATAAGCTTGGAAAAACTTTTTTTTTTTTTTTGTCTTCTGCCACCTAGGTGAAGTTGTACTATCAGAAAAATTAAGGGCTAGATTTTGCCCTCAGATTTGCTCGCATAGGTTTTCAGAAGGCAAAGTGAGCAGATTCTGACATTAGCTACAGTGACTCCTGACTTGCAGAGAGTTTCCTGACCCCATGGCACTTCCATTCCCATAGCAAAAAGCCAAGGTATAATTGAGCCAAGCCTTCAGTTAATGCACAGTGGCAGGCTCATCTGTGTCCAAAAAGAATTTGAGGTTCAAAGTCATTTAAGACAAAGCCTGTATTGGGTAGCCCGCTGGCCTCAGGAACCTCAGTGGCCATTACCTCAGCTGGCAAAGATTAGTAATGATTTACTCTATTCAAGCATCTGAGCTGAAGTCCCACCAACAGCAGGAAAAAAAAACAACCCAAAAGCTGATTCTCAGCTAGTGTTAACTGGAGTGACTTTACTGGCACTGTGTGTATGTTAATGCATCTGTGGCCCCCATACTGTTAAGATATCTGAATATTTTTTTGTGACATAACTGAAGAACACATCTCAACGCTTAGGTTTTGAAAAGCATCTGGAAAATGAACCAAGAACCACGGGCTTAGAAGTCTGCCATTTTTCCCTATTTAGTATATCTGATACTTCCTTACTTGTATAAATTTAAGAGAGGTGAGCATTTTTCAGTCTGATTACAGCACAACAGAGAAGGCATGTAAATCCTCATGTTTAATTACCTTTGTGCTTAAAGGCCATTTCATCTCTTCAGTCTCTCATCTGCTTTTCCCATGTCCGCCTTCAAGATAATTCAACCGGGTGGCTCTCCTTCTGCCTCTGAAATTAGATTGAATGAAAAAAATACTGCCAGAAATTCTTCAGGGCTTCTTACAAGTTTGTGCTCCTTGGGCACATCTGTGTGATATTACCTAAATGACAGCAATTGCTACAAAACCAAGATCTATTAATACAGGGAGAACATCTTATAGTAGGTTAAATTAGTTTAAATTAAAAGGGAAGGTGAACAGCATATATATCCTTGAAACCAATATGCACTGTTGGATTCCTTTGCAGCATCTGCACAGAAGCATCTCTCTCAGCACACTCCAGAGTCCTCTGCACCCCTTCAGAGTGGGCAGCACTCCTGACCCCACACCATCCGTAACACAATAAAACAGATGTTTGTTTCTTTAACCACTTGATACATCTCAGCAAGAAGTGGTTGACTCATGAAAGTTGTAATACTATAGCTAGATTTTATCTTTCATGGAATATAATCACTGATGGTATCTGCTTTGGCATGGGTTACCTTGTTTAAATACATAGGTGCATCACGCATGGTTTAAGCAAACACAGCAGCCAGGTTAAATGGTTCACTAAAAGACTTATTAGCTTCCCCCCCCTGCCCCTTTCATTTTTTTTATTTGAGTGTAACAAAGCTCATCCCCTGATGGGGCTGTTACTTCAATCACCACTGCACTTCCAGGCTCAGGAGCCTAAGGGAGGCCATTTTCCTGTACCTCACAAAACCTCACCCAGATGTCATGGCCACCACCTAACCTCTGCCCCTTCCTCCCCTAGCAGAGCCCTTCAGAGAGAGACACACATCCCCTGCACATCCTAAAGGCATACAAGGCTCATCCTGAATTTGGTGGTTTGTACGTGTCTGGTTTTCCCCTTCTCTGTACTTGCCTAGAGACTCACCGCCTTGCCCTGCCCAAGGTAGCTGCTGCCTCTGTGCGCCATTTTGTAGTCAGTCACCGCCCAGCCCCAGGGCTAAAATGGCGGCGCCGCCTGGCGGGCCTGACCCACGTGAGGAGGGCTGTGAGGTGCTGTGTTTGCCTCCCAGCGTCTTTTGACCTGTCCTTCGGTCCCTCTACAGGGAAAAGGTAGAATTTGCTCTTCATTGCGCTTCTTCTATCTATAGAGCACACCTGTGTCACTTAGTGGAGGAGCAGTTCTGCAAGGAGGCAAAGTGGGGGTATGTTACTGAGGAAATGCATTTAATGCTTGAGGAGCCCCTCCCTTACAACTTCTGTTAGAGGTGTTGTGTGGTGATACTGTGTATTTGTTATTTCCCCACTCCTCTTTTTATGTTTCCCTAGTATATGCAGTGGGTGGGAGTGCTGTGGCAAGCTGTTCAGGGTGGCTTTGCTGGGGACTTCCCCGTGATTAACGTGGCGGCAGCTGTCACCTCCCTCTCCCCACAGGCAGCTCCGGAGGAGGCAGAGGCTGAGGGAGAAACCGGGAGGGGAAAGCGGGAAACCAAATTTAGACGAGGCCTTTGACACATGGCGTCAGTGACAGGCTTTTTCAGCAAATATTAGCCTTGCTTTTTCTTTTCCACTTGGTGGCAGCAAAGGAGCATCAAACAGGCCGGGGGTAGCGGTGAGAAGTGCTTTTTTTAAAGCCTTAGAAATCTGCTCTTGAGGTTCAGGGACAAAAAAAAAACGAACGAAAAAAGAACCCAAGCTTTCAAAATCTTTAAAAATACAGAAATGTTGCATTTCTAAGACGAGTGAAACTGCTGCTCAGCCCATCAGGTAGTCATAGTTAAAAATACTGCTTTTCTTGCCTTATTTCTTTTTAACAAGCCTGTGTAGTAGATTGCACTGTGTCTTTTAACTTTGTCAGATTTTAGCAGCTTTTTATGAGCAACCAGTTAAATTTCCATATGCTCTGCTTAGTTTCTGTCTGATTTCTTGGAGAGGCTTTTAAAAATGGTGTGTGTATACGTGTATGTATATACATAATGTAATGTAATCTCTGCACGATTGGAAAGTAATACATTGACTTCTAAATTAAGCTGAGTTCATAGACCTGTTTCTACTCTCACTTACACCTGTTTTATACTCATAGAAGGCTGCTAATGCTGATAGGTTTGTTTCAAATTTACAATGGTGTAAGCAAGAACCAGATCAGGTCCTTTATTCTTCTGTTCAGGATCCTGATAGATTGCAAATATTGAGTGGAAATGGGCAACATTTCTCAACTGCAGACTGGAGGATGGGACCCCAGCTGGTGCAATGAGCCATGCTCCGTGGACTCTAAAGGCTTTGCACTTCTTTGGGAATGAAGTGATGCAGATTTACCAGAAGGGTTAAACAAGTGTTGACGTGTCTTCCCAGCTTACTGCCTATCAGCCCTAGCTGGCAGGATGTGTCGTGCTAGGTGTGTTGTTTCAGGTGAGCACATCTGCAGAGTGCCCCATTCAGATTATAGTAGCGTCCCTCCCAGTGGGAGGGAAAGGATGGTCAAGGGCTGCAGTCCTTGTGGATGTTCTTCTATTAATGGAATGATGCTGGTTTTTGCCAGCACAGGACAGTAGCCCCAAATATCTACTCTTTTTTTATAACTTTATCTGGGAAGCTTTTTGAGGCAAGGTCTAATTTTCACAGTGTTTGTTCTGTGCTTTGCATCTGGTCACTGGTGATTTTCATCCCTGTGCTTAAACTAGCCAATGAGCACATCACAGGTCCAAGAAACTTGTATGTTAAGTCTTGAATCTTGCTTTCACTTATACCACTGTAAATCTTGGATAGCCTGACTGATTCCTGTGAATTTACACCATTAAAATAATAAGGCATTAGTAAAGACTTATTTTAAGGGCTTCCTTAGACCTGAGGTTTGATTCTGCTTTGAAATAAATCAGGGCTGGCTCTAATGAACTCTCCAGTATAATGTAGTTGTGAAATCCCGATGGGGGCAATAGACCTTGTGTTCTGTTTTACATTCCTTGAGCAAAACTTCTGGTGATTCACCCCTCCTGCCCCAGTTTCCCCACTGAATTTAGGAGGAATGCAAAGTCAAGTCCTTTAGCTTCAGTCACAGCCCGTTGACCCATGTATTTACTTGCATATTGGTCATTCCTTTTTTCTCTCCAGAATTTCAGCAGTATGAGTCTCTTTGAAGATTTTGCTCCTGAATCAACCCATTGGTGTAACGTTACGCTGGCTGAGTCCCAAGATGAATTCCCTGTTTGTATCTCAGTGTGTGAATGCAAAATACTCAGCTCCCAGAAGAAACCCAGTAGAGAATGAATACTAGCTGCCAAAGCCTTTAGCTCTTTAATTTTTTTTTTAGAGGGAAAACAGATTATTATGCGTATCCATTGAGAAAAAGGGGTTTTTACTCTTTCTCCCCTTCCTTTTTCTTCATAAACAACGTGTCTGTACCTGTGCTGCCTCCTATAACACTCCTGAGTAATACAGGGAGGGCATCAGTGTAACAATTAAGATGGATTTTAGGACAGGGACATCAAGTCCTCCACTAGACAATGATGTTGCCTAGTCCTGTTAAAAAATCCTGTCAACATCCTTAACTAGTTAGGTTTGTTGACCCCAAGAAAGTTGATCCAGAATTGTATTTAAGCTGTTGGTTTAATAATATTTTTCTTATTTTAAGTCAAAGTGTGCCCACGAGCAACTTAAAAGCCATTTGTTTGTGTGTCAAAATACTGCTTTAATTTAAATAGAAAACCCACTTTTGCTCCAACTGAAGTGAATTTTCCCTGGTTTTGGTTGATTATAATCTCTATTAATCTTGGGTTTGCTTTGTGATGGAGGGACTAGGGCTAAAACTGGTAGAAACTGGTCTGTAGGTGCTGAAAATACCATTCTAACACTCCTTTGATCTCAAGACCCAAGCAAAGTTCCCGGTGACTTTGGCTTAGGTTTTGCCATTATAAGTTTCAAAATCCCTCAATTTCCTGGATCTGGAGGTGAGTCTCTGCCTTGAATGCAGAACTTAATTCACCTTTCTACTTTGTAGTGGGTGCTATTTTCATCTAGTGAAAGAAGTCATTGGATTTTTCAAGCTCAGCAGAAAGGCCCAAAACTTCAGTAAACAACTGGATTGGGCCCATTATCATGAGTTATTTGAAGAAAGGGGGAATTAAAGAGCAAAACTTTTGAATGAGGCAATTAGCCGCAGGGGAATAGCAGTTTGCCATCTCATGAATGTTACAAAGTGAGACTTTGCAATGTTATCTACAGGTGCAGAGGTCTACCCCTACTAAACCCCCCCAAACTCTCCTGAAACAGCAAACAACCCTCCTGGGCTTGGATTCCAGCCAGTGGCAGAGAAAGTAGAACTGGGAAAAGAAAATATTAACTCTTTTCACTCCATTTCCCTGAAGGGGCAGTTAAGCTCAATTCTGCCCTGTAAGGGTAAGTCCCTCCAGCCCTGCAGTGCCCCAGTAACATCCAGTAGGCAGAGCACCTTGCCACTGTGGAACAGGTTGAGGTTTTTTCCACAGTCCCTATGAGGCCATTGTTACTATTGTTGTCTACTATAGACACACATGGAAACTTTTTTAAAATTTTATTAAATTAAACCCATTAAGGAAAGATTGGCAGCTACAGTTGAAGTGATATCATTTTGATTGTAAGTTTATTATGCCTTGACGATGGATGAATCAAGTAAACAGACATTTTTCATGACAGCACCAGGTTAACTTGCTGGTTGTAGCTAAATATAATTTTCCAGCTGTCTTCAGTGTTTGTGGCAGTAAGGCCTTTAAGTTTGAAGCTGTAAGTTCTGCTCATATCGCTGCTGGCTGAAGGAGCATTATATTGAATTATGCCAGTTGCAGATGTGGACCTTCACGTGTGGGGCCGTGTTGCAGATGGAACAATCTTGAATGGCAAAGTTATGTTTTTCAGCAGCGTTTTATGCAAGTTTTAGCTGAAAAGCTAAAGCACTTTCAACTTAAAAACAGTGCCTTAAGAAGCCTGAACCTTCTGGCCTAGAGGACAGGACATCTCCCTGCGTATATCTGTCCTACATATGTAATGGGACCCACACAGTTTTCTGAGGGGAGGATGAGAGGGAATGGGTTTAGACGATCCCCCATGTGAAGGGAGGGGAAAGAATGGTTCATGTCAGAGGTGGTGTTTTTGCTGTGGCGGCCTTACTGATACTATGATTTTACGGGAACTCTTTTAAACTTTGGTTTTAGTGATAGATGTCAAGCAAGGTAATCCAGGCTTCAGCATTGTCCTTGTTCGTGTAGCCGAGGCAAGGGTTTTACTTGGGATACATCTCATTCACGTTGTGTTTCTTAACCTCTGTGTAGTCAGAGGACATTACAGGCTTCTCCCCTTCCCTGTGTACGAGTTTGAAGCACTTTCTTTTTGAGGGAATGAGAGCTGTTTGGCCTTGCTTCAGCTTTGTTCAAGGACTGTCAAAACATCTGTCAGAAAAAGGTGAGAGCAGGTAATGCTTACATGCAGCTAGACACCTAGAGTTGCCTTCTAGGTGCTCTTGCTTCTCCTTGTGCTGTGCTGCATACCTAACCTGGCTTCTTGTACTGCCTGTGGATATTGTTTCATTGTCTGAGGGTGGGTGTATCCTCTCACCAGCAGTCACCAGACCATCAGAGTACTTCTCTGTAAAACTGAAAGCTGTAATGAAGTCCTTTATGGCCCTTCTGGCTCTGACATTTTGTTTCCAGTCTTCAGGTGCATCTTACTGTGTTGGGCTCTTGGTTGTGATTTAAAAAATGACAGTAACCCATTTTCTTTTCTGTGGGCTTTGGTTGATATAAGTGTGAGCGTGGAAAACATTTTTGCTTCCATGAATGTCATTTTAAGGCTCTTGAGGGTTTTTTCCATGCATTTTTTGAGTGTGAAGCCTTGTACCCTACTTACAAATAACTGATTGTCTGAATAGCTCCTCCTTCTTTTACTTTGAGGAGGTTTGCTTTCTGCACTGATGCAGGTGGGGATAGATGGTCACCAGAGCAGTGCCTTGAAACAGAGTATTGTGTTGCCCTAGATTTGAAGGAGGGTAGCGCTTATTTTCTATGCAAATAACAGAATAGCTATCTTAAGTTTTAATTTAATTGGCTACCAAAAGTGAGCCACACAGCTTCTTACTGTCATTCACAGAAGGGATAGAATTGCTGGGTCAAGTCATTCCAATCCATATGTCATTTTGTCTATATGTCATAAGAGAAAACGCTGCACTTGTGGTTAGACTGGAAGATTTATCTTATTTAATCTATATTGTTCGCCTTGTTCCTTTTGTTTCCCTTTGTTCTTATTAACAAACACAAACCCATGGTCCTAACATGAAAAGGTAAATGCAGTTGATGTTTTCTGGAGATGGGGATGAAGGACAACAATTCTGTTCTTAAGTAGTCACTAGACATGAGGTGAAAAGATTTATCCAGCGCTCCTCAGTAACTCCTTGTCAAGGCGGGACCCCACTGCAGAGCAAGTAGTCACAGTTTCACTGAGACTGTATTTCAGACAGAGTCACTGGGCTTCTCCAGATGCTTCTCCAGATTCAACCAATTGCTCTTTTTCTGTAAAGACTGACCATATTACAAGGGTCACCTTTCAGAGATTATTGCCTAAAGATCACAAAAGATGTTGTAATACTAATAAGAACATTAAAAAGAAGAAAGTAAAGAATTGGGCAAGAAATACAAAGGAATGGAATGCATAACCACTCCTTTTCCTCAGTGTTTACCCTGGAGCGTTCCCCTCAGAGATCATCCTATAATGTCAGCTCTGTTTACTCCTTGAGTAAATGTCTGGTGTCACTTTAATAAATCAGATGAACTCTGCTCAGAGAGATATGAAGCCTGTCATTTGATCATTAAGATTATTTACTATAGGGTATGTAGTTGAAATACAATAGTAATACAGGCATGCAAAACCTTAAACTCCTGAACGGGAAAAATTAATGGATGAAGCCTGCCATAGTATGTTTTAAGGTAAAAGGATGTTGACATAAATCAATCAATACGTAGTTTAGATCATTGTGGTGGTGTTTGATTCAGAACCTTCTGAGTTGATCCAAAATAGTATAACCTGTTTTAAGGAGATCAACATAATAGATAGGGCTTATTATTACAGGCCATCTGTACATGACAGGCTTCTTTCAGATACTTTTTCCTGTACCGAACGCTATGAGATGTAACTTCCAGCTCACAGAGCAGCGTAGGCAGCATGAGCCTTGGGTGTAGGCATGTTTACAATAGCAAAGCTGTGCTTTTACCCATGGAGTTCACTTTCCTTAGGGAATAGCAACATGATGTTGCCACATTATCACCTGAATTTCTTCATTTCTCTTCATGGGTGCTTTGTCAAGTTCATTTGCATCTTCACAATTAAAATGCTCGTAATAGAGATATGTCCTCAGTTGGCTCCAGAGGTTGTAGGTAGGGAGTATTAAAATTTTGTTTGTGTGCTTCTTGCTTTCAAGCTGCAAATAGTTTTTCAGTACACTGATAAATGTTGCCAGCTTGATTCCTTGAGAAACCAACAAACTGCCAGAGATATGGCAGATCTAGGACTTAACAGTTCGTGCTGCTTAATCCTGATTGAATTCCTCTGTGGCTGAGCAAGGCTCAGAGCTAGAGAAAGGCTCTGATATCTAAATGTGTAATGAGATGGCATAGAGGGCCAGCCCTCATTCTGAGGGAGGATCTGCAGGGATTTTCTGACAGTGATCTGTATAAGCTGTGATCTGGTGCGCACCCTGATATTGTTCAGAGGGGACAGTTTTAACTGTGAAGGATCATGATGTTCCTGATGACTTCTTCAGGATAAGCTTGAGTGGAGATTGATGGACTAGTGTGTGCACATTAAGAGCCAGACTCTCGGGTGTTGCTCTAGGCAGCCTCTGCCTCTGGCCAGGCAGAAGGGGGACCTGCCTGTTTGTTACAAGTGTTTCTTTCCCCACACCAGGAATACCATAGGACTTTCACCCTGTGATCCTCAGGTCCTCCGAAACAGCCTGGAGAAGTAACCATAGAGCCGGGGTGAATGCTGTCTTGCTCCCTAGATTTTTGCGAGGCCACTGGGGTGCAGTTAATGCCCTCAGGAGCTGAATTACACCATGGATCTGTTGCCTGCAGAACCTTGCGCACTTGCGGGATCCAATTGCAGGCCTCAGTCTAAGCTGTATTAAGTTTCACGTGGAAGCCTTGTTGTTGAAAGTCTTGAGCCCTGGTGTAGCAAACTGTTAAAAATGTGCTTAGCTTTATACATGTGAGTAATCCCCACCTCCCCTTCCATGAGGGCAGAGAAGTGCTATTACTCAGAGCAACAGAAGTCACAGTGAGCAAAACACTAACGTGTTGTACAAAGAGCTGTTTTGTAAGCCCTTCTCTATCAGCAGGACGGACTAGTGTCCTAATACATCTGTAATATGTATGATTTAAACAGGATTTGGTGGTTGTAACTAAGCTAAGGCAGGTTGGGGAGAAAAGAATCCTATTTGGAAAGAAAGCAGCTGAGGTGTTATATCCTATGTTCTTCTGTTGACATTTTCATTTTTGTAAAACCTCACGGTTTGACTTGTTGATCCCATGAAATTATCAAGGGAATGAAACAAAATACCTGGAAAGATTGTTTGACATGAAAGCAGATTGTGTGAAATGTACTGGGCCACTCTGCTAGTCACTTGAAACAGTAAAAAATTAAGTAAAAGAGAGAGAAGGGGTGGTGGGGAAGTGACACAGCGAGCAATGGGAAATACTATTCTAAATTTGTGTGGCCTAGGATCTCTAATGATAGGCTTTTATCCCATTACATCTAATTGACACAGAACTTTATCATTAACAAATTGAGAAGTATTTACTCCCTGAAATATTTGGGACATTATAGTGACTTTCTTTTCATGATAGGCTGTTGAAAGGCCTATTATGGCCTGGCTCACATGTAACCTGGGAAAATGATCCGGCAGTCTTCAAAGTTAATGAAATGTCATTTGTCATAGACTTTGCAGGTGTGACTCTGTTTCTACATTATAATACATGATGGAGGTAAGTGGCTGGATTGCAGGCCTGTTGCCAAGCGTAATGCACATTCTGTGAGTGTCACTGGTGCAGCATTGCATAAATCTTACTAATGGTGAGAAGTCTTGAAATGCATGTTCTTTCTTTTCTAAGGTCAAGCAAGACTACTCCACAACTTAATTTTAGCCTTGCTATCTCTGTAGTCAAAATGGTAACATTTAACCTTTGCTTTTCAGCATCCTCTGTTGGAGGGTTAATTTTGAAGGGCTTGAGGGTTTTTTTTTCTTTCTTTTTTTTTTAATTGGGATTTCCCTCTGCCCTCCCTCCAAGAATAGAGTGAACAGGCTCTGGAAAAGGGTTTCTTGAGTAAGAAATTTTCTGGTTCACTCCCAGGCAAAGCACCATGTCAGAGCAGAAGAGGTGGCATTTATTCCGGCTGCATGACTGGGGAAGGGAAAAATTTCCAGATGGCCAACAGTAGCTCTACCAGGACTTTTGCTGGGATACTGCAAAGGCTGAGATACAAAAGCTGCTGATATAACTTGCAAACAGCAATGTGCTGTTTGCCAGAGCTCTAATTACAACAAATAGTGGTATGTTCCTTTTAGGGGCCAGATGTTTAGTTGGTCTAAATCACTGACCGTAAATATCAGAGAGATGCAAAAGGGAAAAAAAATTTCCAACCCTCTTCAGTTTGTTTGTCTTGTGAAAGATCTAGTCTGTTATTTCTTGAAAATGATGTTTTCATGTGGTTACTGTTTGGATTTGTTATCTGTACTTGGTCTCTCTGATGGAGCAAGAAAGCAAAACAATGGAGACGGGTAGGCTTGATTTTTTTGTTGTTGCTGATATGCAGAGTTGACACCCCTGTGTACCATTTTCTGAATTGTTCAGTCAATTATGCCCAACTCTTAAAATTCTCCAAGCTTGAAGTACTTCACATTCTTGTTTAAACATCCAATCTGAGGTCCCTGGCACAAGCCAGTTCATTGAGAAACCTGGAAATGCTCACTGCTCTTTTGCTTGTTTCTGCTACTGTGGATTTGTGTCCCTTTGTATGATATTGACTCTCACAAATATGACAGGAACAGTTTACCATCTCGCTTTAATAACCTCTTTTGAAGGGACAAGCTAAGTACAGGTCTCCCCCCCTCCCCTTTTTTAGTATTATTTATTGCAGTATTACACAGGGGGTGAAGCCAGTCTGTATTGCTGCAGGCTCTCATATGACTGCAAATTCATCGAAGTTTAATTTTGCTGAAGGCCTAAGCACTAAGCTTTCCCCCCGTGGGAGTACAGCAGTACCCTGTTGCACACACTTTACCTTCTAAATAATCTTTCTAAGACAAAACTGTTTCCATAGCACCCTTGGTGCTAAGTGTTGAAGGACAAGGATTGATTTTGGAGGCATGTTTAGCAGGGTCGGGTCTTGTGTTGAAATCTGGTTGTTACAATCAGTTATGTTGTTGTTTTGGTCACACTAAAAGTCATCTTTTTTTCCTGATATTTCTTTTTATATGTTCACTAATAAATATACCTTTAAAGTTTCTTTTCTAGTTCAGGAAGGCCATGGATTCTGTTGTCTGGAATTTTATTTTCCTTTAGAGGGTCTGAAAGGATCTTCTAGGGCTATGTGGATGCTATGCTTTGAAAGAATCATGGAGATACAGCTCGCTCATGTAGCCTTTTTCTAGCTTGTATAATCCGTAAACCGAATTCATATTTTTAAAGGTTTAATGTTACAGTCAGCTCTTAAGTAATATGGTGTGTACCTTACAGGGAGACACGTGAACAAAAATACTCTTTTTTGCTTTCCAGTCGTATTTGCCTCATCTTTAAGAATCTTAGGCTGGAAAGAAAATTAAAAAGTTACAAAATAGGTCCCCTGTGGCCCCTCACCTTCCTCCCTCATTGGTGCTGAGATCAAATTTCAAAAGAATTCTAGAAGGATATTGAATTTCAGGTTTTGTTTTCCCATAGCAGTGATTCTGGCCAAAAAACTTTTTAATCAAAAGGACCAACTGTAACCTTGTTAATAACTAAGAAAACAATGGCCAAAGGGAAAAGACCTGCCAAAAGCTACAAGTCATTTCTGTTGGCAGAATAATGGGTAGATCGTTATTTTGGTTGAAAACAATGTGATTTGTATTTCTAATTTTGTAAAATTACTTAATTAATAACACATGGTCAGCAATGTTGATTGCAGAGTGGCTCTTGACAGAGGACACTTTTAAAGCAATGTCATGGGGGCAAAGGTAGGATTATGCAATACTTCAGCAAATAAGGCCATGACTGCTGCTCAACAGATGATTCTGCTTGTCTTCGGAAGGCATAAATCATTACGGTATCCTTGACATCAAAACACAAGTCATTGTTAAAAGGACAGTGGGATATATCCATGACCATGAGATCATGAGTGGATGCAAACTGGGTTAATTCCACTTGCGATGACAAGTGGATTGTTAGAGGAGAATGCTACTGCATGGTTGTGCATGGGAGCATTTGGGTATTGAGAAAGTACTTGAAGGGGAACTGTATACCCAAAGAAAAGAAGTCTAGGGAATAATGCTGGTTCTGCACTGGCTTTGTTGTTGTTCATGTTGTGTAAATATTTAGGCTGGCTTAGACTTTGCTATTTGTGCATGTGCAGGTTTGTGGGTGGAGAATGTGGGAGCATTAGGGGAGAAGGAAAGTGTGGAGTTAGAGCACTTGCCTATAAGGAGCATATGGTTCACGAGACAAAAGATCCAAATCCTTCGTTACAGTCCAAAAATGGCAATCCTTAAAACTGTCCTTGCTGCTTCTCAACGGATGCTTTTCTTGCTTTGGTTACTGGCTGCCATGGGGCTGAACTTACAGCACAACTTTCCTCTTGCTTGTTTTTTCTTCTGTGCAATCTGCCTCAGTTCCTTCCCCTGAGGAAACCAGCTCACAGTGAGTGTGTGTGTGTGGGGAAAGGGTGGGAGAGAAGGAAGCAGGATACCGGAGTTTTACTTCTGCTGAAACCATACAACCACCAAGAAACTTGCTGCAATTATCCAGAACATTGTGGCTCTTGGGATGCCTGCGAGTGCTTGTCTGCTATATTATATACAGTAGTTGATTAACTATTGTTTCACACTGATGAAAGAGGTTGTTCTCTCCAGGATTCAGATCCTCTTCACAACCCCTTTTCTGTAAACCTCTTCTTTTTTCATTATACGATCATAATTATTTCCTTTTTGTAGAGCTCATAGCCTAACACCTATGTACATTGAGTGCCAGGGCTTGAAACCATAATAAGCTGAACGCTCACCTTAGAAGCCATTATTCCAGTCATTACAACACAGTTTATTCCTCTGGAGGACATTAACATTTGAAAATGTGTCAACTAGAGTATGAAATTTATCATGATCATGAACCACCTGCCAACTAATTAGAATACAACATTCTGATTTCCTGTACTTCAGTATTAATCTAATACTTCACAGTCATTTATATTTTTAAGTTGTTTTAGTTTCTAGCAAACTGCTTTTGAAGGCTACAGCGGTATGTTGTGATGTGTGAGAGATCAAGTAAGGAGAAGGTGAAGGGACAATTGAGTGATCAAAGCGCTGCTTAGAAAGGCTCAATCAGCAACACAAGCAATGGCAAAACCACTGGGACTGGGGCAAAAAGGAGAGGAAGAGATCTTAAAAACTTCTTTATATAATTAAGAAGTAGTTTTAAAGTGTTCTGTCTCTTACTTTAAAAATATATCAGAAGATGAACTCTTCTGCAAGAATGGAAGTGGGATAAAGCTGGAAAGAGTTTCTGAGTATCACCTTGCTAAAAGTCTGAAAATGCCTGATAACTTCGCCCATAAGTGAGGGCTCACACCTTGAGCTGGAGTGCAATATAGCAGTTTGTTTGTGGTTCTGCCTATTTTTTCAGCAAAACGTTTCTTGTAATAGTAATAGGTCTGGTATTGGAGCAAAAAGCTTTCTCAGGATTTGAATAAATGCTGTATATGAAAATGGCTAAAGCATGCAATGACTCTTACTGGCAAAGTCAGACTCCCTAAAGATACCTTGTAATGTTTTTGTTAGTACCTGAAGATCCACTCAACAGGTGATGCTTCAAAACGATGTCTTTTAGGGTGTTTCAGTTGATTAAAAAAGGCTGAGAGGAAGTGTTCTTCAGTTTGAAGCTGGAATTTACATCTCAGCTGAATACTCTTTTCCCCACGTTGCAATGACCAAGCTCATTTTGCAATATGATTTACCATACTTCTCAATTTGCCAAAGGCCTTAATATGAGAGAAACATTTGCAGAGAGGTATATTAAATCCTGAGTGGTTCATTATTTGCTGTAATTGTGATCTTAGCTGTATGCTTTGCTTTTTCATCACAGTAATTTCTAGTTTAAAAAAAAAAAAAAAAGCACAGCACTGGGTTAAAAATGAATGTTTGGGCTTGCCATCAGTAAGTCTGCTCTAAGGAGTTAAAATAAGTCTTAGGCAAACAACTTCAAACTGATGCTTAAGAAGTTGAATGATCCCAGACTAGTGCTTTTCTGTTGACTTCTGCTCAAACGCATGGTTTTCTCCAAAACGCTTTTTTAATTCTTCAGGAAGAGAGGGAGATTGAGGGAATAATTAATGCAAACAGACAGAGCTGTGCAGAAGAGTTAATGGAAAGACAGTGGCAGGACGAAGGGGGAGAGGGAAAATAATTCTTTTCCTCTCTGTGTGAAAAGGCAAGACTTTAAAACCTCTTCCTAGAGAAAAGGGTCATGTTTTAGAATAGCTTCGTAAACAGGACTTTGTAATAAAAGCTTAATTTATAAAGGATGACTAGATGTTATATGTGTGCTACAGATGTGAGTACATCGTTACAAGCCCCCTGGTCGAAGGGGTAGCACTGCGTTGCCTCAGAGACATTGGAGATGCTAGCAGCCTGCCACAACTGCTAGAAGTGTTATGTGTGGTCCAACTGGTGGCCTGCAGGCCAGCTCCAGGCTCCTGCAATGATCCATCCGGCCCACTGACTCCTTCTCTGGAGGAGATGGGGAACAGCTGTTTTGAACGACGACTGCACCCTCCAGCAGCTGAGCTTGTCCTCCAACACAAAGCCAAAATGCCACTGCTGTTGACAGGAGGTGTGTGTATTTTGGGGGGTGATGGGGAATCAGTTGCTACCGAGGCGCAGGTAGCAACCCCTGGGTTTCCAGGGGTTTTTACCCAGCATCGTGGGCTCCATCAGGCTGCAGTCCATGGCAGTGCCTTGTTGCTGGTGTTGTGTGGATGATCTTGAGGCTGCACTTGGCAGTCACTGCTGTGGTGGGGGAGGGAGAGGGCTGGTCACTGCTGGGGAGGGAGAGGCAGGATGCAACCCATGGTGAGGAAGGCGGGAGGGGGGATTGTAAACCCAAATCCGTCCCCCACAGCTGTTGAGGTTAGACCACCCTGTACTATCTACAATAGCAGAGTTCAGTCAGGAGTATGTGTGTGCGTAGCAGGCATCCATTAGCAGTGCCATGGCGTTACATTCTCTGAGAAAGAGAGTGAGTCTGGCTGAGAGGAGCACGATGTCCTTGTCCTCAGAAGAACTGTCTTGGCTGTTTTTTTACAAGAGAGGGGCATGTGCTACCCCCACTGGTTCAGCAGCCCTGGGCCCTCCCTTTGGAGAGCTTGTGCCCCATTGAATTCCAGCAAGAAGGCATTTGGAGAGCCTCCAATGGGAAACCTGCAGACATGGGTGGGCCCAGCAGGGAGGTGAGACAAGGAGAGGAAACTCCTGCCCAGCCTTCCTACCAAGCTATGTGAACTGGCAATAATCCTGCCTCGTGAAAGGGTGTATGAGGAAGGGCAATGATAGTAGAGATCTGTTGCCATGAGGGTAAACAGCAGCCAGAACTCATGACAGACTCTGAAGTAAAGTCAAAGGTGTAATTTTTTCTTCCTTGCTTGTTGTCCGTATCTGGACATATAGAAAGCAGAACAGAAAAAGTTTTTTCCCTGAGCCCCACTTGTGAATATGCACCTATTGGTGCAGGCAATTTGTGCTTTGTCTAGAGATGTTATTGGCTGTTCGTTTCTTCCTCCCCCAGGGATGTCACAAGGCCAGTGGAGTGATGAAGGCATGGGTATAAACAAAATGTGACTCTCACATCTGCTTCAGGATATGTTTATATTATTACCAATTTATTTTTTGTTAATTATTATATATGAGCTCATTCTCTGCTCATCACCAAACTACCAAATTTTGCAGTTTGATCTGCAAGCCCCGTCTATCAATCAGTTTTATAGCAGACAAGACGTAACTGCTAGAGCCAGCCTCCTTGTAAATACTTTGAGGGCTCCATCTATCCCAGTAGTAGTGAAAGGAAGAGATGGAAATACTTGATCCTACTCTCAACTGTCTTGCTGTGAGCTAGGGCTAATCCCTTAGTGAAGTTACACCTGCAGTATAAGCTGTGCATGGGCTATGAGGATCAGATCTCCTGTATGCTTTAGGGAGACAGTTTGTGAAGGGGTTTCTGGTTTCCCTGCTTTGGAAGGGAGAAGGAATCCTGCTGTTAACGACTGCTGTCTGAGCCCTACTAAATTACAGCTACTTCTCTAAGTACAGCAGAAAGGCTTCGTTCTTGGATGGCACGTTAACTGGAAAGGAAGGATCTAAGTTGCGTATGTTTATTTGCGGGATCACTTACCTTCATACAAAAAGCCTTCTGCTGGATCCAAAACCTTTCTTTTTCCAATATCACTGTAGAACAGAGGTTCTGATTTTTTCCTTGCCTGGTGTCATATGAGGGCCACTAGCAAGGGGGAGTGAAGCGCAATGCTAGGTGTACTTCTCAGAAGTGCACAACAACGCAGTGAAGGGGCTGAAGTCATGGAGAAAATGGCTTACTCTATTTTTAGGCATTTTTTTCCATGACTTGCCCAATTCTGTGAAAGCTTGGGGTATGTAATCATAGCAGGTGATGTGTGAAGGTCACAGCATATCAGGTGATATCAGTGCTGGTATTTCTTGTCTGAGTTTATGCAGAGTACATTGGTCTGTAGCTACCAGAGCCTATTCTCAGGAGCTAACGTAAGGCACTTCATGTACCCCATAAAAACCCCATAAACAGTTTTACAAACAAGCCCTGTAAACAAGGAGTTGGCAGACATCTGTGTTGATATCACTCACCACTCTGCAGCTCCACTGATGAGCTCTCCTGGCTCCATCCCAGTTAAGCGAACTCAGTCAAACAGAAGAATCCCACCAAAATATCTGGAAGGGACTTCTGACATTATTCTTTCACTGCTCCTAAGTCTGTTTGGGGTGTGTGGAAAATTTCTTCAGCTCAAAAGAATGGTGTAGTGTAATGCGATAACAAGCCCTGTGAAGGTTATCAGCGATATAATCAAATCTATCTGTGAGACAAAGACCCTCACTGTACAGCTAATTAAAACTTGTTTCTTCTCTGCCTGTTCTTGTTTGGTGGCCATTATTTAGAACTGAACTGTAAGGCACTGGAGCAGAAAGTTAGCTCTCATATTTTAAGACCAGCCCTGTCCAAAACCTTGTATTGAAAGAAACCACATACTCTTGTTTTCTTGTGGCCTGCATGAATGGCAGATCATGAAGCCATTTGCAGGTAATTTCTCTCTGCGCATAAGATCAGTTATAAGACAGACATTTAAAAAAATCCTAACCAAACAAAAAAAACTAAAACAAAAAACCAAACAAACAGAAAAGAAAACCCCATCAAACCCTAAAACTTTTCCTTTTTAACTTTCTTCGAGCTGGCTGGATCATTGTTGTGGAAGTATTTAAACTTTGTCTTGTCCCATAATAGAATGTGCAGCTGGATCTTAGAACAATCTCCAGCATTGTTTTCTTGCTTATTACAATAATATTTTTTTCCCTTCTCCCCTTAGTGTCCATACAGCTACTTCATCAAAGGGCCATGTATAGGACAGGAAACTGGTCAGTTTTGAGGCCAAACTCTGTGAATGCAAGGCCTGTGATTTCCATGGCATTATGGAACAGTGTATGGGGTGTAATGTTCCATATTTGGTACAAAGAAGAGATCAACACCTGTTACCAGCATGTGAGCAATCCTTCCTTGTACAGCAGTGCTGTGACTTTTTTTCCCAAAAGCAGGACTCGTGTAGCCCGGTGAGGTGACAGCCAGCCATGCGGTGTTTGCTGGAGTAGTATTGGTCTGTCTGTGAATGGTATTAGTAATGGCATTTGTACCGTGGAAATGCCAAGGACCTCTTGCCCTGCTATGCTAGGCACTGCACATATGTAGAGCAAGAGTCACACGATGCTCCCCAAGGCGTGCAGAGGCTGACAGAGTCCTGGGGAAGTGAAGGGCTGTTCAAGGTCATACAGCAGGTTAGTGGTTCAGCTGGGAGTGGAATTTGGAGGGGAAACTCTGCTGCTATGGCTGCTCCCCTGTTGAATTTCTTGAAGCCAGGATTTTTCTTCTGGACCTAGAGATTGTTTTGTTTATTCATTTTCCTGAGCAAGACAACTTTGGGGACCTGCTGAATGCTTCCCCATTCCCTATGTAAGGCAGGCATAAATCATTCTCCATGTGTATGGATTGCATGTACTAATTCCTGGTTTGTACCTCAGTGATGAATTCCCAAGACCTGTGCTGTGCTGCTTCTCAAAGGTGATGGCATTGTTGACCCCTCCTTCTTCACAGTGTAAATTCAGGGAATGATATAGGGAATTCTTTCCTCCCGAGCTGATAGGAAGGGGATGTGGAGTACCTGTGTTTTCTTTTGTCAGCTGCTGTCAATATAGGAAACATCAAGTTCTATTGGTGTGATATTTTTGACAGATAGACCCCTGCATTCTTTGCCACTCCCTGCTTCCTCTTCCACTGTGCGGTTTCACACCGGCAGCTGTTGATAGCACCTCTCTGTTGTCTAGCTTCTGGTGGGTTTTCAGTGGTTACGTGATCTCCGAGAGGAAGTAGCTGAAATAAAAGGTTGGAATTTGAGAGCTTGCTCTTGACTCAGTTAAAGCCAGAAGAGTTTGACGTTGAATATGACCACAGACTGTGCAATATGAGTAGTGATTCTTGCATGAGGGCTGTGACTTCTGGGATACAGCATCTCTGCCTTTTTAGGCAGACATTCAGCTCTATTTCAGTGCCTCCAGGAGTTGGAGAAGTCACTGTGTCCCTACGTACCAGTGTAGCAACTATAATGGCCTACTTTCCCATTTTAGAAATGGTCACCCTTCATGTCTCTGAATTGCCTGGCATTGGCTCCTGGCAATTAGATCTTGTCATGCCTTTTCCACTAGATTAATGAGACCTTTAATACCAGAAATATTCCCTTTGTAAGCAATGATCGTATCTTATGATACGTTTAATAGAGTCCAGTTCCATTTTCTTTCCATAGTTCAGACCCCTTGGCTTAACTCATTGTGACTTCTAGCAGTCTGCATCTCCATCCCTACTTTTCAGGGTGGGGATAATGATACTCAGGGTCTTGTCTCCCCTTTTTCTATCACGTGTTTATTTTGCAAGCTGTTTTATGCCAGGGACCTTTTCCTTACGATGGCTTTGCAGAGTTCCTGGCCCGTGAGATCTTGACCTGGCCTGGGACTTTGACACGGTTACTGGGATACAAATAACAAAATAAATATGTTCTAACTCAGAGCTTGCTATGTTCCCCTCAAGTTTTCATTCTCATTCAGTTAAGAAAATAGCACATTCCCACAGTGCTACTCAACTCAAATTAAAAAGTCATAATGTAAATCATATTTGTATGAATAATTTAATTTCTAGGAAATGCATTAGGGAAACCCTTTCAGATAAGGTTCTAAATTTGCAATAGTAATGATCTGAGAGGAAGAGATTGTTTGCCGTGAAGTAAATTATGCATTAGAGGAGCCTTTTAATATTCTTATTTAACACCTAATATTGATATATTCATTGATCTACAGAAGCTGCAGTACGGTAATATGCAAATCAATTAAAACTATAATTAAAATGAATATTATGTACAAGCCCCAGGATTTGTGACAATATGTATGTATATATATATAGTCTTCAATTTCCTTGTGTCTCCACTCTGGAGTGACTGATGCTATTTTAAGAACAAAAGAAACTTCTCTGGGCATAGAGGTTACAGTAAACAGAGTAATTTGCCTGTTAGCCTGTGTGAGCTGCAGTTGATGCATAGCTTCCATTAGCTCTTCTTAAATAAGTCTGCTTATGGTTTGGCCAAGCATATAAAGAAAGGCCTGGAAGGAAGGGCATCCTTCACACCTTTCACATTCTCTGGCTAAATGAGGACTGTTCAGTCAAGATTGAAAAAGGAGCTGGCGGGGCTATACTGGACACAGGCAGCTGGATTTTCATCGATGTTCAATAAGCAGCAGTTCCCATGGAATTGTTGGCTCTGTACATTTGCTGTGTGTCATTTACAGCAGTATTTTTCAAGCAGACAGAAGCCAAGGACTGCCTTGCTCTAAAAGCCATTTTCAGCTAGGATAGTTGGATGCTGGAAGTTGTGGAGGTTTTGCTCTTTTGCTGAGGTACCTGAACAGGAACCATCATCCAGAAAATACTGCCCTGTTTCCTTTCCTGTTGAAGGTGTAGCTAGGTCCTTATACCTGCTCTGTACAAGTGGCAGGTCAAAAAAGATAAAATCCTTCCCAATGGTTTGGAACAATTTTAAAGTGACTCTTGCTGCTTCAGCTTCCCCAGAGTTACAGTAGTAATGTCTAACACAGAGGCACAGCATCATGCTGTAGTACAGGAGGTCTCTGTGCTGGCTGTCATCCTGGAAACACCCAGAAGGAAAAGCAGGAAAGTCTGCAGCATGTGCTGCAGGCCCTTGGATGGAGAGTCCTGGTACACCCGCATTCCCTGTGGGTCTGGCAGTGAGGAGCAGGGCCCATGACTTTCCACGGAGTATTGTGTGCTGGTGGATTTAGCAAATCCATGCAGGGCACAGCTGCAGCTTCTGTTTGGCTTTTCCCAGAGTACAGGGAAGCCCCAGTGAATGTTCCCCTTTCATGGGGAGTGTCGATGCATTTAGACTTGTTTTGTACTCCCAGAGGAAGGTGAGGTTTTTGTTCCTTTGAATCTTCACCCTTATTAATTTACAGACTAGCATGTGATATTCCTGCCCTTCTGGAGTAGCACTGTACAATGAGAAAACATGTGGAGAGCACCAATACCTCAGCCTGAATGGTTGCCTTCTCGCACCCCACACAGTGTATCAGAGGGGGTTCCCAGAAGCACACTCTTCTTTGACAACAGATGCTTTTCCCCCCTTCCTACTGTAATGATGTGCTTATAGTAGCGTTGGTGTAATTTGTATAGCAATTTTCTCTTCTTCGTTGTCTCTGTAGACCCGGAGTGTTTGTAGGTCATTTTCCACTTACAAGCTTATGTATTTGAGGTTCTTCAGCAAATAAAATCCTTGCCAGACCAGTTGTTAGACTATGGCAAGAATTGTGAAATGTTACAAAATGGTTTTGACAAGGATCTGCCACTTTAGTCTTTTGCTTGGTTTGTATCAGAAACACTCTGAATGCTTGTGAAACTGCTTCCTCACCAGCTCTTGCCTAGCAGAAAGCTTTTTTTCCTCCTGATCACTGTTCAGCTGACTTTAGTCAGACTTTGCTCTAGTACCTAAAGCAATAGATAGGTCTGGTCATATTCCACTTCAAATATTTATATACTTTATGTATTTACAGAGAGAGATACTTTTTAAAAATGCGTGTATAAACATCCAGTCAAAAAGAAAAGTTTCCAGTGAAATGTCAATAAGACCCAATAAAGTTTCTTTTAAAGGAGGATTTATGCTTTTGACCTGTTTGTGGGTAGGAAGTACGAAGGACTGTAGATTTGCTGGCGATGGTTTCAGCTGAACAAAGCTTACATGGTTTGAGGCCATTAAAGCAGTTTAAGTAGTTGAGTCCAAGATCCGTAAGAGGAGTAAGCGATGTGCAGCTCAGTGGCTGGTGAATGAATATACGCTGATCAATGCTTGCTTCTGTCCCACTGGTCAGGTTGTGTTGTAAGGACATGTGTGTGTACAGTAAATGAGTTCCAGGTTGCCCAGATCTCTTGGGCAATGTTAATGTCACTGTAGCAATGTGGGCCTGCTCTGGCTGGCTTTGTGCCATTTTGATGTTTGTTGCCAAAACTACACACAGCCTTCCTTGCCATTCCTTGCCCCAGCATTTAGGAAAGCTTCTGTAGTTTTCCATCCCCAGCATCACATAACTCTTGATGAACCCTCAACTATGTTGGCTGCCACTTGAGATTTTTTTTTTCTCTTTTCCATTGGCCTGTTGCAGGTGGCGGGGGGGGGGAAACAGACAAGGTGCAGGCAGTCTCAAGTTTGTGGGCAGAAGTAATTTGCTATGGGTGAAATCTGTTTTAATGTAGTGTGGAGGAGAGGATAGGAAGGCAAGCTTTTGCTGGCTTCTTGTGTTTTGAACTGGAAAATCAGAGCACTAATCCTAGGACCCCCTGAACCTCGCTCCTCTCACAGCTCCCCCAGCATATCCCAGGGACGTGTGGCAGACTGTGCCTGCGTTCTGCTCTGTAATGATTCATGGCAGAAGTTCAAGAGATCTCTGCTTTTGGTTCTTGGTTCAAGTACAGTATTTATGGCTGAGTTTGCTTGTAAAAAGAGCTATGCCTTTAAAGGTTATTTTGGGGACTATTTTTTTTTTTTGAAGCGGAGTTATTATAAGAGTATCTTGGAGAGTTTCAGGGCTCTCTTTCAAACTGGGTTGATTGTAAAGCAAACAATAAATGAGTTTGGATCCAAGTGATACTTTTTGGTTTGTATCTGAATTGCAACCAATGAGCTACCTAAGTGAAATTAAATACAGATCCCTTTCTTGACCCAACTTCTATTATAAAGGAATCTAAAAACAAGTAAAGTAAAATCAAAGAAAAGGATGTCTTTGTCACGGTGTTTGCCCAGAGCTCAGGTCCACTTGGGATGTTACTTAACCTCCAAGCTGGAATATTTGGTCACAAGTAGACAGTTTAGGTGGAATTTCCTTTCATTTGTCATTTTGTGTTAGTCATTCATGCTGTTTAGAGGTTGCACAGAGTATTGTATCATCCCTAGGGCCCTGTTTTATGAGTTCACTAAAATTAAGCTTGGGGAGTTTTCCGGCCAAAAACTAGAGCTGAAAGCCAGGGTCCCTTGAAGGATCACGATAACAAATAGGGAAGGATAACCTTTCATCTGCAGCTTACATTTCTAGTCCATGTGATTTTTATTTTTTTCCCCTCTAACTTCCCTCCTCCTTCCCCCTCGTACACCCTCATGAGCCCTGGTTTGAAGTCATCCATCTGAACTGCAGACCACAGTTGCCCTTCCAGATGCAATATGCCTGTTGTTCAGATTTTGGGGTGGGAGGGAGGTGGGGGAAGACAGAGGAAAACAAAACAAAAATCAGCAGTGTTGGAAAACAGTTTTCCTGCTTAGTTCCTTTGTGATTGCCTAACATGCCCTCAATAAACAAGGCAAGGAAAGACTGTTGTTTGTGTACAAGGTATGTTGGGAGCTCCATGCTAAGTGCTGAAGGCAAATGAAGTGAAATTAAAGTGTTCTTGGAGGCAGAAATTAATTCAGCTTGACTTATTTAGCTAGCTGCCCTGGCGCATGGAAGAGCGAATGTGGAAGTTGCACTACTAGCAAGGTGACCAGCAGACCTATTTCTGGCAGAAATATTTAAGCCAGAGACACCTGGAGCTGAGAGCTTGAAGAGCTGCTGCTTAAGGCAAATGCTTGTCAGTGGGACTAGCAACAGCTCTTGTCTCCTCTAGTTTTCAATTCTTTACCTAGTGGAGAGAGGCTGAGAAGCAGAGTAGGTGACCATCCCAAGAATGGGATTAGTAACTAGTCCTTGTAACTGCTTGCATAGTTCTGAGTGAATTTCTGTTTACCTTTTTTAATTGGTTAGTGAATCAGAGAAAGATGTTTGTAGTGACTGAGATGTGAAGTAGGAGAAATGGTTGAGGTCATTAGACTTGGTGGAGAAAGGGAAAGACAGCTAGGTCACTAGGCAGGTTGGCTGTATGAGGCATAATGGGAAATTTAGAGACATAAGAACATCTTTTAAGTCTTCAGCAACCACTGTGTTGGGAAGTATTAGTTTTCAGACTGATAATTTGAAGGTCACTTGTAGACTGAGGATCCTAGAGGATTGGGTCTGAGAGGTCAATGGTAGAGTGGCTATGTAAAGCCAATGTGACTGTTAGCTAGTATTTTTGTTTTCTGATTCACTGGGATTTCATCCTGGTGGGTTGTGCTTGTTTGCTTTTGCCTGCATGCTTGCCTTTTTCAGCAAAAATGAAAACTCTTTTGTGCAGAGAATATTATTACAAAAAAGTCTTTTTTTTATGGGAAACTTTCTTCTAGCTTTTAGTGGGAGGATTGATTGATAAATTTTAAAATGAAGGTGGAGCTTTGTATAGATGGTGAGATGAATCATCGTGCGGGAGAGATTAAAAAGTGCCAAGGGATTTTGGAGCACGATTTCCAATGAAAGTTGCTGTACTTCTTTCTTATTATGAGAACTTGTAATTTGACTCTTCTGGCCCCAGAGGACTCCAAGCTGTGGAAAGATCTTCTTCCAGAAGCAGAAGATGGTGGTAGAAGAGATGAGTGCTTTCACCAGTCTCTGAGTGATTAGTGTGAGCTGTTAGCTGGCTAGCTTTTGCTTTGGACATGATAATGTGCCCTCATAGAATTGCTGTTTGGTGGCTAGTCACTCTACTGAACAGGGGATGGTAGTGGAAGCACAGGGAAAAATGAGGATCTGGAGACAGAAACCTTATGTTGTACTCTGCAAGGAATATTTTTCCATTATTGCTACAGGAAAACATAGATTATTAGACTGCAGGTGTCTGAATTGCTTCAGAAGCACAAATCTGTTGCCTTATATGTTTGTCTGTTACAACTGTTCATTTTTTTTTTTTTTTAAAAAAAAACTTCAAATGCAGGGGTGTAAATAACAGGGAGAATGTTGATGAGAGATTCATGAACTACTCTGCCTGGAGAGCTTTGACTTACTACTTCATAACAAAGTTAAAATCTTTCAAATACTAAAAAGGCTAGGAAGGTAGCTCTGCAGTGATTTAAACTTGCTATATTTTTTCTTTTTTTACCATTTTCTAATATTGCTCTTTGAACACCCCCATGCATTATACAGGTAGTTAGAATATATTTTTATGTGTGAGTAAATGGTATTTCCTGCAAAGAGGAAAGAGGGAAAAAAATGTTCTGGAGAGTGACAGTTTGTCCATAAAGGACAAACAAATGACTGTTTTTTGTAAATCTTTTGAGAAGAGAATTGAAGTTCTTCTTTAACTTAAATATAATGACAAGAAAACCCAGTCCAAATAGACTCTATATCCAAGCCTAGCACTCGGGAGAGTTAAGACAGGGAGATGTATGAGTAGCAGAATATACTTCATGAACTGTCATTGCACTCAGATGCACATGCGTGTATTTTATTTACGTATTAACTTGAGACAATGAGAGCATAAAGGCTGCTAGCTAGAAGGATTTTTTTTAATCCAACATCATGAGATGCAGTAAATGCACCTAAATATTTTAGTACCTCGTTAATACCTTAGCCTCTGGGAAGGTATGTTACACCAAGCCTGAGCTCTAAGGAGGTGATGTATTTTCAGGACTGAGTGTGAGAGGGGAAGTAAGAAGACCTGCTTTCTGTTCCTCACTCTGTCACTGAGCTGTTTGGTGAGCTTGGAGCAGTCATTTAATTTCCTTGTGCTTCTGGGACTTTTAGGGCAAAATCTTGTGTGTTAGAGACTTGTAATCCGTCTTTAATATTTGTGTATGCAAATTTATCCAGAGCTGCCATCTGCTTGCTTCTGCAGTACCTAAATAGTTTTTTCCAGGTAACTGGGATCAGGTACGTTTAGTGCTATTGCTGACACTCTGAATTTGTGTAAGCAAAGTCTTTGCAAGGAACTCCAGCTGCAGCTGTTCTTCTAAAATAAGTGAGTCCTATCGCAGCTATTTAATAGTATGTACAGAACAGTTTAGAGAAAACGGTTCAAAATATAATAATCTGAAATGAGTGGGATTTAAACTTGTAATTCAGAAGCTTGCATTCTAGATTTGGCTTTGATACCAGCAATCAGGCAACTCTCTTGAAAGTGCAAGTGGATCCCAAGGATCCCTGTGAGGCAGGAATTTGGTTTGACATCTCTCGTCAAAGTCAGTGGCTGTGCATCCCCTACCATTCTTTTGAAGCATCTGATCAGAAGAGAGCACCATGTACAGAACAAATGACCCTTTTTTTTTTTTCTCTTCCAATGCCTGTTTTCTCAGCTGACACTTGACCAGACTTGAACCTATGTAGCTTGTGAGCTTTGGAGGGATAAAAGGACAAATAACGCTGTAGGGAGAGGAACCAGGTCAGATTTTTTTTTTTCTCTAACATTGCTGTTACTTCACTGGTTTTGAAAACTTAACTTAATGGAAGGAGAGTAAATCATTGTAGAACTGAGACAAAAGAAGGGATTTACAGCCCAAGGTGAATCCAATGCAAACCACAAGGAACTTCAATGCAAAGTCTGCCAAACAGATCCTCAGTATGTTTCCAAGGTGTGAGGTTTTTATTTTTTTTATTATGCAGTTTCTATACCCATTTGACCTGATGGGAAATCAAAAGAAAATCACATGTAGTAGTAACAACATAAGAGGTAGATCATTGACTAAGAAAATAATGGAGAAAATGAATGCTTTCACAAGATTGATGCATCTTCTCCATCTTCTGCCTCCCAACTATGCACACGTGTTAATCTGTTTAGAGGATCAAAAACAAGAGAAGAAAGACAGTTGCAGCTCTTTCCAAACCCAGGGAAAAGGGGGGGGGAGGGAGGCAAAAAAAATCCCAAGGCAGAGTGAATGACAACCCAAGCAAAAAGCCAACACTCTTGCCTCTGGCAGTCAGGCAGGTTTTGTGAGCTTTTTCCCTTCCCTTGGCCTTAAACTAACTAACTAAATAAGTACATCAACCAGCCTTATTAACGAGGACTAGGAAGCTGGTGGTTGTAATAATATCCCTCCTTCACCTAGAGCAGAGGTTCTATTCTATTTCCTTTCACGTATATGGCAAAGGTCAGCTATTGAGAAGGACTTGTCGTTGCTGCTGTGAGCGTCTGTGTCTCTCTATTACTAGCTACTACTGTTTCAGTCCCAAGTGTTTATTTTTTTTTTTAAAGCTTCAGCATCCCAAGCTTATTGGGAGAGGAAATATATCAAAAAAGCAACCCACAAACAAGGTTAAAAGCACAAATAAAGACGGAGAGAGAAATAGAAAGGGGAGGAGAAAAAAGGAGGGGGGGGATCTGTCCAATTTTCTTTGGAGACGTATCGCATTGTTGGGGCTGTCTGGCGGTGTTCCAGTGCTTCAATTGAAAGTGAATTTCTTTTATTGAATTCCATCCAGAGATATCATAACCTCAAAAGGCTACTATTACCCAGAGGGTTTCAGATGAAACCATCTGAGCGTGACTTTTGAAATGCAAGAAGTCACAATTGTCATTTGACAACATGGGACCTGTCAAGGCCCCTCTTTCCAGACAGACAAGTTGTTTACATAATCCTTCCACCCACTGTATTGAGGTGAAAACCCTTCCATTGCTGGTCTTTTTTTCCTCAGCAGGTGCAGAGTCAAAGCAATAATAATAATTTAAAAAAAACCTGGTGAACTCCACAAAACCATCCCATACCTTGAGAAGTAAAATTTAAACATCAGCTTTTTGAATGTGCATTGGAGGCCAATGGAGTGGGCAACTGAAAGACCGCTAAGTTTCAATGAACCAGGTCACTCTTCCTGTAGTAGTAATAATCATAATAACCCAGAAATCGAATAGCAAGTCAAAGATCAAGGTGTTGGAAAAAGACATTAATGAAAATGCAGCCCCCAACCTTAGCGAAACCAGAGGGCAAAACATGATTGGGTGTGGTCCTCCAAGCTGGTGAGACACATGGGGCACACTCAGCTTCTCCTGGCGATGGTAAGAAAGAGTGAAAGACAGGTGGCCGCTGTTGGCAGGAATCGCTGTCATGTACCCCTCCCCTTCTCCGGGTGAGGTGGCATGGCTGTGAAAGCTTGAGGATGGGTGGCATCCTTCCTTCCGCTCCTGAAGGACAACATGTTGTTGGGAGTCTTACTAGAGACATCTGAAGTTAATTGCTAGTTTGGCAATTTTGACTGGTCCCCACAGATGTTAAGATTGTGTGTGTGTGTGTGTGCGTGCATGCACATTTTCAACAGATTTTTTTTTTCCTGTGGATAGGCTCTCTATCCGTAGAGCCCAAGGTGCAGTTGTAATGATATTCCCAGACTTACTAGGAGGTTTTGATGTGAGAGGAATCAATGTATGGGATGTATAGTGCTTGTCTTTTACTGAGGGCAAAAGAAACTAGCAAAAAACCAGTAGTTGTGTTTTGATACAAGCTCCACTCAGACAGACTGTCTGTTGAGAGGGCAAAGAAGTCTGCAGTGAAAATGGGAGGAAGTCATAAAGCATGCAGTAGGCAGGCTACATAAAACAGTTGGGGGAGCCAAATAGAAATAAATTTGACTAAGATCTGGTAAGAAAAAAAAAAATACATAAAAGTGGCATGTGGGAGAAACTGATTGAAAACCCAAATGGAGTACAGCATTCTTCTTGTGTATGGTCACAACATGGCATGCTTGGAGGGGTGGGGGAAGCTTGGGTTGACAGTGGTGCAGCAGTGAACAAGCTGGTTCAGAAATCTTTTGGCAGCATTTTGAAACTGGTGACCAAAATCACAAGCTGCACTTCGGTTGCACTATGTGAGTGAGAAGGTAAATGTCACTTATGATTCACTGTGCAGTAAAATCCCTGATGGAGATGAAAATCCCTTTGAAAAATGCCTTCAGTATCATGCCTTTCTGGGGGGAAAAAAAAAAAAGAAAGGAGGGTAAATGAAACATTTGTCTTCAAGCAGGAGAGACAAGACATAGGTGCGATAGTGATCAGTTTGAATTCCTCAATACGCCCACGAGTACTTACTTGTAATTTTAGTGCAACAGAGTGTGAGATCAAGACAAGAAGTTTAGTTGACAAACACTTCATAGAGCAAAGTGTTTCAGATCACATGTAGGACAGACTGGTGGGTGTCAGATGAATGTAGGTATGTAGTGGAATAATGAATGTTGTATGGAAAATAACATAAAGTCTTAGAGGATAACATCCTGAAGTCCCAAAAAGCCTAAATCAATTTTTTTGCACGCAAGGCAGAAAACAAACTGAGGAGTAACTTTACTGGGCAGAGAATATCTGAAGGAGAAGATGATACAAAGAAGGGCATGAGTACATTTACCTGTCTGCAGAGCAGCTTATATTGTGGAACTACTACACCTTGAAAAGTGGTCTTGATATAAAACTTCCAAGGGTACTCCTTGAAACTTCTTGTGTGAAAGAAATTATGCTGGCAAACTGGAAGGGCTGAAGAAAGTCGAAGATAAAAAGCAAGCAATACTGTGGTAATTTGCCAAATGAAAAGGAGATACTTGGAAAAGAACACCTGAAGTTTGGGAAATCTAATGAGACTTTCCTATAAGGTCAGAAAAAATTTAAAGGAAATAATAAAAATTATGTGCTTTGAGGTTCTGTTGGCAAACCTCTCCCCAGCATTGTATTCTCTATCTAGACACTGATAATTTATCAGAGGCTACTTAAAACTG
The DNA here is from genome assembly GCA_020745775.1 of Theristicus caerulescens. Lineage (NCBI taxonomy): Eukaryota > Metazoa > Chordata > Aves > Pelecaniformes > Threskiornithidae > Theristicus > Theristicus caerulescens. Next base: position 118,512,745 of record CM036561.1, on the reverse strand, counting down.
GCCATCTACTCCAGGTCATTCAGAGGCATCAAAAAGAAAACAGAGAAGAATGCTATGCAGGAAAAATATGCCCTTAAGCGATAAAAGAGTACTGATGGTAAAATGCCTCCATATCTTAGGGCTCCATTAAGAAGCTTTGGAACAAAGACTTCTTTAAGACTACTTCAGAAGAAGAATTAATGTCTGCTCTCCCTGTAACTACAGGGATGCAAAGGCAGACGGGAGTGACAGCACACAGAACTACAGTAGTGAGAGGCTTCTTGGGAGAAAAAAGCTGTAAGCTTATATTTCATAATGCTGAGTAGGTTTTTGAATTCTAAGTGGAGGAACATATTGATGAGCCCTCTAATAGCACTGTAGTAAACCCTGCAAAATCCAGTGCTATTGGAAATTAGTCAGTATACAAGATACAATAGCATGTGGAACAGATGCTGGAGTTCTGCTGCAAGAAGAATACTAATTCTGGATATGTGCCTGATCCAGATGTCCTTTCATTAAAAAAAAGAGTTGTGGCTATCGCCTTAGAAGCCATAATAAATCCATAAATATAATAACACACAGCGACAGCAGAAGATATATTAATGGCAAATTTGCAAGGTGTGGTCGCTCTTTTACTCCACCTTTAAGTGAGCACAATTCTATTGATCACGCTTTTTCTTCTGTCATGAGAGGAGATCAGGACTTTAGCATTGCTAATCTTTTCTAATCAATGAAAACAATTGTATTGCAATTGCAGTGCACTGTATGAACTGTGTAATGAAAGTGTTCTTATAAATCTCAGAGGGTGAGTTTGTGCAAAAGAGAGCTATTGACTAACTCTACCTGTTAGTTCTGTCTCTCAGTGGGGAAAAACATTCTTTTTGGATCTGTGGTGATTTGGAATACGAAGATCCGTGGCTTTATTTTTGTGAAGTGTCTCCTCATCAACAATAGAAAAAGGTATTATGGCAGAAAATGAGTCAACTGATTTTAGTGGGTGGTGCAAGTTTGCTGCTATGGGCTGGGAGCCTGCAGGTGTTAGGCATGAAAATCCCACTGAGGTTCTCTTCATACAGTAAGAACTGTTGGAGTTTAAAAATACGCTATTTATTTGTGGTGTACTTTTTTTCCCCCTGTACATTATGTAAGGCTGTTGCAATTAAACATGATCTGTGAGCATATTTTTGAACAGAAGTATTCCTGCAGAAGAAAAGTGGTATTTTCATATCATATTAATTATTACTTATATACTAATTAATATATTTTCCAGACTAATATATGTTACCATTGGATGTGTGATCTGTCAGTGGTGTAGTAGTTGAAAACTGAAATGTCATGAGGCATTGCAGTAGGTCAGCTGAACTCAATGAAGTATATCCGCTCTGAAACTGGATAGTTTTGTTCTGATTAATGTAAAAGAAATAAATGGGAGATTATTGAATGAAAAGTTTATTTTTACAGAAACTACTTGTTTCACTTGAAGCTCATGTTAGAAAATTCCCAGCCACATGAGTGCAACATGATTAAATCTCGGACTCATTGTTATTAAAGCTAATAGTGTTTGCTGTGATTTTATTTTATCTGATGATCCAAAGTAACATATATAGCATTTCACCAGGTGCTTGCTGTAGTTCTAGCTCAGCTGTACTCTACTTCAGGTGCTCTCTGCAGGAAGTGCTTGAAAACAGGAAGGAAAAAAATAAGTAAGAGGCAGGTCACTAATTCTGTCAGTGCACTTGCAGGGATTTGTACAGGAGCGTGTGTAAAAACCGTCTGGTAGATACAAAATGGTGTCCATTGGGCAAGTACTGCTGGCTGTAGGCAAAATGCTCTCCTTTCTTCCACATTCCTGAACTGCTGCAGAGCTGCTTCAGTGCAAGGAGGAGGAGATGGTAAAACAAGAGGGAGGACCCTTACAGCTGGAGCTGTGCAGAGCATCCCTTCTCTGTGTGTATCTGAGTGAGCATGGCCCTGCATTAGCAAAAGAAACATCTTTCCAAGTCCTTTCTTTCATCATCTGAAGTAAGCCACTAAGCCACCCTGTACACTGTGTGTGTGCTGGAAATGGGCATGTTGCAGCTCAGTCATAAAGCAATGCACTCAGTGCATGTGTCCCAGGATGTGCAGGACATCAAGCTGCTTTGTGCTGCACCTTCTCCAACAAGTTGTCCTCGGACAGGGTTTCATGCGTGTGTGAAGCCTGGTTACCTCTCTGCTGATCTCAGGAATGAACCTGGCTGCTTATTTCTTGTCTGACAGTGCTGGCACAGCAGTGTTTGCAGAGCTTCTTGATTGATCAGTCATGGCTAAATGAGTGTAACCATTCTTGGTGGCAGTAGTGGATTTTGTGTGATGCATTTCTCCCCTTCAGATTTTTAGAAACCATTTATTCCCAGAAGTGAGAATGAAACTATTAATTTTGAGACTTGTAAAACTAAGATTTATGATTTATGGCTGTCCTTACAAATCTTCCATCAGTACCTCTGTGTATTTCTTGATACCCTTCCATGCAATAATTTTGGGGTAAATTGTGCACAGAAGCACTGTTCTGTATTGCAAGATAAAACATTTCAGTGTCTCTGGATTGAGAACAGCAGGGTTTTTTTTCCTCCATGTTGATTCTGTACAGGCTATCTCCTGTTTACTAGTAAAGTATTTCACAAAACAAAAGGAAATGCATGGGAGGTTCTCACATTTGTGAGTGATACTAGCTGGACCTTTACTTTCTGAGCAAAGAGTTTAGAGACCCAGTAGAAGAAATATAATTTGGAACTGATGGTTTTGCTTAAACAAGAATCTCTCATTTGCTGGAATACGGGTATTTACTCACCCTTGGGACTTAGCACAGCAGGTGTCAGCCTTCAAAAGTGAGAGTAGACTGGAGGACTGATGCTTTGAAATAGTGGTATTTAATTTTTTTCTCTTGGAATTAGGTTAAGCTGATATATCTTGATCCATGGCAGAGCCTTTCTGCTATAAATGGTTGGTTTGCACGAGTGGCAGCAAAAAGTAAAGGAGGGAGGTAAATCTTATGGCTGGTATTGTGCAGAGTAGTCTTTCTGTGGTCTGAGAGATAGCCTGGTCCTGTCTTAGCAAAATGATAAACTGATCTGATTAATTTCTTTCCATCACCAGTCAGCTTTCAAACAACAGGGAAATGTGGGTGGGTTTTGTTTGGTTTTTTTTTTTTCCTAAAAGTAGAGAGCAACATATCCATATACCTACTATCAAACACAGTGTGTGAAAGTGCCATGGCAAAAGATGTCTGAAAATGTTGTGTTAATCCTCTTGTCTGGTGGAAGTACATACTGAGGCAACCTTTGGGTAAAACAATTCAGTAGGAAAGGTGGTCCTCAGGATGCGAAGGGGACTCTTAAGCCCTGGCCTGGATGAGCCTTCAGATAGAGCCAGGAGACACAGCTTCACACTGAGTAACACATGTTGAGATCTGATAAAACAGGACTCACATGGAGTTTCATGGCAGCAGGTTATTCAGCTCATTTGATCATAATTCAAGCCATTTGTGTAACTAATGATGCTCTCAGATGTTTGGCAGAATAAACTGATCAGCCGTTTAACAGCAGCAGAGCTTCTCTGTGGCTCAACATGAATCCGAGGAATTCTGTTGCAGTTGAAGATGCAGCTCCTATCTCTCTGTGCATTTTCATTAGCTGTCTGGTTCAGTAACCTTTCAGCAGATCTATCTATATAACAAATAGTTCAGCAGGAAGAAAGAACGTGCTTGGGAAAAGGCGTTCTTGGTCAGTTGCTGCACATCTGGTTTAATGTCTTTATGGTGAGGCAGCGTACCAAGTCAGCATGTGTTCTGCTAATTCTGAAACGGTGTGAATCAAATAGGCTCATGGATGAATGACCCGTTATGTAGTTTGCAGGTTTTGTAAGTCTCTCACGCTAATCCAAGGCCACTTCAGGTTAAACAATCACACATAAGTTCCCTGAAAGATGAACCTGATGATATAGTCACAGTAGCTGGTTTTCAGCTTTTATATTTCGATCTCTCTGTCTCTCGCTCTCTCTTTTTCCTTAGGGGAGGACTGATGAGACCTACTGGCCCTTAATAGTATCGTATTATAGGCCAGATCCTTAGCTGTTATTAATAGGTGCAGCTCTACGGATGTCAGTGCAACTGCACTAGTTCATACTAGTAAGGAATATAGTTGCCTGATGCATTTACAAACCAGCTTTCTTGATGTATTTAGAAAAGAACTAAGCCTGAGAAACTCCTACTCTCTCTCTAAAGGTGAAAAACTACCCATTGCTATAAAGGGCACAATCCTATCAATAAACCACTGAGCAGATTGAGGGAGGCTTGGGAAACTGGCCATTATAGAGAAGTTGGTGTGTTTTGTTTGGTTTTTGTGGGGGTTTTGTTTTGTTTTTGTTTTTAACATCCACTTTGTAGGTCCCTGAAAACAGTATTTACAGTAAGGTGCTGGGTACATACCTAGTTCCACGGCTGCAAACCCGTCATATTAATGCTATGCAAGCACAGGTACCGTAACAATGTGTTACCTTGTGCCTGGAACAAAAACCACAGGTACAGTTAATGACAATTTTTGATGAGAGCAAGATTGCTTTAAAGAGAAGGAATCGGGTGGATTAGCTGGATGACTAATTCACCAAGGAAGCAAATCTGTCCTTTTACGGGATAATGAGTTTTCTTAGTTTTGCGTTTTAAAAGCTTCATTTAAGTTTCAGCGCAATATATTTGATAGAAAAAAAGGAATGTGTTTCCAATAGAATTAAAATCCTTAAAGGTTTCTTTTTGGCTGCTGTTTCTGCTGTAAACAGAGGCTAGGATGATTTATTTATCCTTTTGTTTGGTCTCTGATATACTTATTGAGGAATAGCTGCCTGCAGAACCCGGGTATAGTTTGCATACTAATCATTTTTGTAATTGATCTTTTCAGCTTTCTTCATGCACTGTGGAAGGTTGTCAGCCGCTTCTTTGAAGTTAACTAATGATCATGCAAGCAAAGAATCTGCAGTGGGAGCCAGGATCTCCCTGGCATTGCAGCAACGCAGCTTCCACATGCTGGCGCTCTCCTGTTACCTTGTGTGGTGGTATCTAGTGAGCTTGGAGGTAGAAAGCTTTCATTGCCATACATATCTTGGGGGGCACGCTGCTGCAAGTCTATTTCCCAAAATGGAGGAAAAACCAAAAAGGCCAGTCCAATGCTCTTTTCTCCTTTGTGTCAAAAGCTGGCATATTTGCCACGTAAAAGGCAGCTAGCTGGTGTTCGTCTACATAATTTGCACTGGGAGGCTTACGCAGTCCAAAATTGGGCATGGCCTCCTCTTTCTCACTTGAATATTCATAGTAATGTTTATGTAACTGAAAACTGCGTACAGGAGAGGCTGGACTGGCATCTGTGGGAATCTTTCTGCTGACTGGGTTGGACCTTTGGGCTGGCTCTTTGAATTGGTCTGTAGTCAGATACTCATTGTATAGGATAAGTTTTTTTTTTTTTTCCCCCTGTTTCCTTCCCCCTCATTCTGCCAGTATATGTCTCTAATAAAACCCTCATGTGCCAGCTTTTAAATAGATCAGCCTGTCTTACTTTATTTCTTCTTTATTTTTCCTTTTAATCTTTTATTTCTCTTCTCTTGTCTGTAAGTACTACAGCAGAGCTCTCTGCTCTAGTCACCCTTAACCCATAAAATAAACTACTTTTAAAAGGGCGGGGAAGAAACAATAATAGATGGTCTAATAAAAGATACTGTCTCTCCCTACAAGCCTTCTTTCACTTCAAAACAATACTGCAGTGTGATAAAATAAACTGCTTTTGCCATATGTTTTGCTGAAGAATCCCTCCCCCTTTCCCAAGAGGTGACCCAGTCATGGTAGTGTTGAATTTGGAATAACTGAAGGCTGACCTTTAGAGCTCTTAGTTTGGAAAAATGACCATTCTGGCATGTTCATGTAAATATTCTTTACTGACAGCCAAGATAATTTCAGTGAGAAAGGAGTGAATATATATATATATATATATATGGTTATTTACTCACGTCATATATATGGTTATTTACTCACGTCATCAACAGAACACTGTTGTGGTCTTGCTTGCTTTTCCCAGGTCCCTTATTCATCTGGAATAGATCTTGCTGAGGCAGAAACAGGCTGTGGGAGGACGTTTGAGAGGAGGAGGAGTTGTATGGTTTCCCCATCACTCTTGCTATTAAGCTGAAGCTGTGTCCGCATCTGGTTCTTACTTAACATGCCACTACCACTGTGTGAGAGTAGCACCTTCATGGCAGATGATTTGGGTTCTAGAGCCAGCTTGGCATAGCACCTTTTTTTTTTTTTTTTTCTTTCTAAGAATATATTTCCGGCTGGGAAAGCAGTGTTGGTTTTTTATTTTTAGTTGTGTATTCATAGTGGGTAAAAAAAATCTGTTTATCAATCACAGCATGAACAAGGCCTGCAATTTTAATATCTGTTAGCAGCCAAGGTAAACTCTCTGCGTTTGTCAGTCGGTGTTTATCTAGACTTGCTAACATGTATTGAATTCCTGTTTTCTAGGATTTTATTGTTTCTCAGTTTTGATGTATTAAATAACAGTTGATTAAAAGTATGTTTTCAGAGGGAATACTTTCTAAATCAATAAGTTACCTGGAAACATTGGTTAGTTTTAATTGTAGTTCATCCCTATATGTATTTAGCTACCACTGAAGGTCAGTGAAACCATCAGGCAGCACTCTAGGTTATAACATTTTACCCTAGAGTTCAGTGTGGTGCTGCTCTACTAAGGTGACTAACAGGGGTGTCTTTATGTGGACACTAGTCTAGCACTAGCATATCAGCTCCGTACTGCCTGCTAATATTATACTTTCATTAGCTGTCACTATGCTGAAAAAAAACCCAGATACTTGTGGTACCAGGTACTTCTGCCTGTGGCACTTGAGGCCAGATTTTCCAAGGACCTCTGTACTTACTGTCAGTGCTGAGCTGCTGGGAAATTTGAACCTGCCAGCTGGGCTTTCTGGGTTCTCTCTTCTCAGCACTGGTAAGGGAAATGCGCTGGCAGGGAATATGGAAAACAAAAACCTTTTATACTGAAGGATACCGGTAGACAAAGGGTTACATTTTGTAGTGCTGTGAAGCCTTGAGTTTTAAAAAAGGTCTTGTAATGCCAGGGGAAGGATTTGAATTGTAAAAGAAATTTGTACTCTTATTTTTAACAGTCATTTGCATGTTGCTATTTGCTTTTCACAGATTCTTGTTTTTGTTAGTGGCATTTGGGGCTGGGGAGCATCATCTACGACAATAGAGCTGTCCAGTGGCATCTTGTGAAAACTCTTAGATGTCTAAACTTAAAATACTTTTTTCCTTTTCTTCCCCCTGCAGATCTGAAATATTTTTTTTCCTTAGGAAACAGGCTTTTTTAGGGCAACATTTTATCTATTCTTCAAATACTGCAGGAAGCCTATTAATTGCCTACCTTGCCGAGTTGTACTGCCTTAACTCTGATGATAGATTTGAAGCTGTACAAGCCTCTGGCATCAATGCAGTCAGTTCCTAAAAAGTCATATTTTATGAGGGTCGCTATTCTCAAAAGGGAATGAGAACAATCTGTTCTCATGTAAGAAAGCAAACAAACAAAACTTACATGCATCTTTGCTGAATTGACTGCATACACCTTTGAAGTTGTTAGATATTTACTAAATAGTCTATCATGGCCAATGTGAAGTATTTTCATAGCACATCCATCAAACCTTACTGTCAAATGTAGAATAAAAGATAAGAGGTGAGTGAGGAAAAAAAAAAATCTGGGTTTGGAACAGGCATGGGTCACCAAGAATATGATAATTTGGGGCTTTCTCCCTTTTCCCTTTCATAGGCCAGTTTTTCTTCTGCTCCCTTTTTCTCTCCTTATTTAGTACATCTTTTCCTGTCTGCATTGGGATTTTCTTCCTCTCTGCTGTGTGATGCTGCTGACACTGGCCTGTGGTGATTCTGGGCTTTTCTGGCACTGCTCACTGAGATAAAAAGCGGCGGCCTGGGAGCCCCCTCATGTGCTCCAGAGCTTTCAGCCTGTAGCACAGAGCAGTATATCAAACACCAGCAGGCCAACCCCTTTTTGTTGCATTAGCCAGTCAAGCATTTTGTGCTGCTGAATGTCATCTTATTTAACATTTTGTTAAACAACTTCTAAAGGTCTTAACAATATGACAGATGGGCCATTGAATGGATGCTTTAATGGCTGAGCATTAGTTTGCTTTGGTTTGATAGTGTTTATTGTTAGTTAAGTACTGTTTAAATAAATCAATCTTCTCCCTTTCTCTTTTACAATGCAGACACATTCAAGAGAGGGTTTTATTCTTCTTGTGGTGGGTGTGTGTTTCAGTCTGTCATGCAGACATGATATATGTTGGTCTCATTTCCAGTTAATCTCTGCCTCATAGGATATGACTCCAAGGTCTGGATCATGTCTGTAAAGGTTAAGGCATGTCTTAAGGATTCTGCCTAGTGGATACTGGAGCTACTAAGAAGGTAACCTATGGCAAAGTATAATTTGGAATTACATTTTTTCGCAACCTTCTTTCAAGTTACAACCTTCACTGCAATCTGTCCTGTCTCCTAATTGATTTTCCTTAACCCCTTAAGCCTGTCTACTGTTACAGTTGAGTCCATGTGAAGGCGACAGAGTGGGGGAACCATATTCCTTCCAAAGGTGAGAAAACCAAATAAAGCCTTTGCATGCAGGCTGTCCCTTTGGTACACACAGAAAAGTTTCCTTCCTGCAAGAAGCAGGCAGCTGCCTCGAATCTGCGTGTGCCATGCTGGGTACACCTGATGGGTCAGTACAGAGCCTGCCTCCAAGGTGGGTGGCAGGCAGAGCGTGCTGTATCTGTAGGTAGTCTAGAGGCTTCTTTCAGATCTGGTCACTCATTTCTGTTACCAAGGTATTAAAGGTGCCTTTTGCTTTTGGTAAGCACTGAAATACTGGAATTCAAAGTTATTATGTATATTAGATTTCAGGAATTTGTGGTAGGTGTTCTCTTACATGCTGTGAGCAAGGTAGGGACAGGATTTCTTGGCAATGTGAAGGTTTTGCTTCATCAAGACTGAAGGACCAGTGCTGGAATGGGGTGAATCTGGGAATAAAATCTTTGGAAAGTCAAAGAGAAGCCACCTCCTTCCTGCTGCAGGTGGGAGGTTGGGAAGCAGAGGAGATGTGTTCCTTCCTAGAAATAGCTGCCATTCCTGCAGGCTCTCTCACCCCATCAGTGGAGTTCAGCATGGGCCCCTGAGCACTGGCATGGGCATGCTTGGCTGCTGAGCTATGGCTGTTTTGCAGCTTGCAGAAGTCTGATGTCCTAGCCAAAGTTGCCGATTTTTGCCTTTGCCAAGAGCCTGCGCTATCAGTAGGGTGTTTTCAAGCTATTGAGAGGAGTCACCGAGGTAGGAAATGTAAGCAGCATGCCTCCTCGTCTTTTTCTGACAACACATGTTAATGTCAAGTACCTGTCAGGATTAGTCCTTGGCCTCAGTACAGATATCGGCAGTCTATTTCCAGAATCTAGAGAAAAGATAGAATCTAAGAGTCATAGATTTAGTGTGGCTATTAATATTTAGCTTGTTTTGGACTTCTGGGGAATACTAAGCTGACCATAGCATTCCAAAGTATGGAAAAGCTTGATTTTTTTTCCTGAGGCAACTGTGAATTTATGTCCTCGATCAAATTTTTGGTCTGTGGTGGTCGTTACAGGTCCACTTTTAAGAGTAGCAGGTAACACCCCTGGTGTCTTGACCTAATTCTAGTTCTGATAAACACAGCTCACCAGTTTCTTATTCCCTCTGCTGTCTCCTGTGGCACAGTTATTCTTCATTTCCCTTCCCAGTGAAACCTTCTCATGGATTATCATTCGTGCACAGGTAGTCAGATATGTTTAATCCTGACGATGCATTTTCTTCGAGGTAAAACATCAAGATATGACTAAGCACTGTTCAGACTATAGGATCCTTAGGGGCTGCAGCTGCTCTTGTTTAATTTCTACAAGCCTCAGTTTGGTACACTGAAAGCATAGATGCAAGCTGCAATAATTGCAATGTATAGTATTTCTCTCTAAAGGCCTAGAAATTGCTAAGAGAAAATTTTGTCTTTTGATGCTCAGTGATGTTAACTGCTGGGTGCAGGCCCCATCCGTATTTAAGGTGGCTTCCAAAAGTACTTTTTAGAAGATGCTGTAGCCACTCCTCCAAATCAAGGAGAGAAGAAAAAAAATTGGTGGAAGCTGGACCTTAAATTAGGGAAATTAGTATTATTTTGTTCCATAGTGGACATCTATACTAGTGATTTCAGCATTTTATGATACATATACAACTGGGGAAGGAAATACAGTTCTGTTTCTGAGGCAGTGGCCTTAGAGGATGCCATTTGCCCACAATTTTTGAGCATCAGCTCCTCATTGGGCAAACGGGAGCCAATTTACCTATTTAGTCTGTGAGGCAGGGTCTCTGCCTTATTAAGCCTCTATACCATTTGTAACTTAATGGTGTCTTGGTCTCACTTTAATCATCCAGACATTTCTGAGAGACAAATAGCAGTAATACATTTGTTCTGATTAATTTGCAGACTGGCTTTTTTTTTTTTTAATAATTTCATCCCCCAAACTTTCAAAACACTGATCCGAAATAACAAAGTGTTACAGATGAGGTCTTCTGATTATTGCCCTTTAAAGCTTTTTTTCACATGGCCAGGCTTCACAAAAACCTATTTTACTCAAAGAAATTAGGTTTCTGGTTAGCAGGAGCCCTAAATAGGCATGAATTACAGGAACGTCCTTTGAAACCCCATACAGTACTTGTTTCATTAAATCCCATGAAGCGACCTTAATTTAGTGGAACACTGGATAGGTTGTTCTTTTAACCTATTAGCACTTTGGCCAGTCCCATAAACCATATTCATGGATGATTCCATCAAGAAGGACAACAGTGGGATTAATATTATTTCAGGATACAGTAAATGCCACAATGATGAAGCTGTTTAAGATCTGGTGCTCACTGTGTCACACTGAATGCATTGACATTTACTCTGCTATCACTTCATTTCCAATATTCCTTCCAAATCAGCCGATGCTAATGTTTCAGCGTGTGTGCAGAATACAATTCCATCAGGGCTAGGGATGAGGAGAAATATGCTTAGAGCAAGTACCTTCTCCCCTATTCCCTCAGCCCCCTCCCTCCCTCCCCACTCTCACCCCAGCATGGCAAGGGCCTTATCTGTTGCAACTTTGCACACAGCTAGGAAAGAGCAAACACACAAGTGGAACAAGCGTGACAAAATCGGGGCTTGGTGTTGTGTGAAGACTCTGACCATGTGTCAGCCCACTTGTGGTGCAGTCAGGTCTGGGTGCTAGTTCAATTACAAATTTCTTGTCCAGAGTGTATAGGGGGAGAGCCCATTTGCCCATGATGTGGCAAAGAACCAGCTGTTTTCACAGAACAAGGATGCCACCCACTACCTCACTCTGCCTGCTACACATGATGCTGTCTTCTGTAAGGGCAACAGATGCTACCTATATACAGACCCCTTCATCACTGTACTTGAACACTAGAAGGCTTTAATGTCTTTCCTCCCCAGCAGCTCTGGAGAGTCAGCACAGCGCATTATCCCCTTTTACAAGTTGAGGACTCAAAGGGGATTTCAGCTGTAATTCAGTGGAGAGAAACATGCCGTTCTAGAGAGATTCAAGTGGGAGCCAAACTGCTGTGACTCAGGCTGTGTAGGAGCCTCTCTTTACACTGTCAAAAAAAAAAAAGATCCCAAATTGCCTTGCTGATGTTAGCGCAGGAACCCAGCTGCAGAACAGGAGTTTGAATGCAAATTTCCCTAGTCTTGGCTTATTCAAGTGTCATTTCTTCACGTGGCTGAGAGGTAGTAAGAGGAGGAAAGGAGAGAGCTGGGCATGGTGCATGACTGATGTTGCCATGCTGCTGTCAGCCATGCTGTGTGGCATCAGACAGTCTCCTCAGGTTCATCTGTCATATTCAATTGCAATGCAGGGGAGAAGCTTACCCAGCTGGCTTCATTAATCACTACCACTCCAGCAAACTGTGGGAAGCAGGAAAGATCTGGGACTTCTGTAAGCCAAAATTTCTGGAGGCTGGGAGAATGCAGTAGGGAACTATTTATGCACTGGCCTCATTTTTATATTCTTCAGTAGGCTTTCTCTGTTGACCACTACTGGAGATGGTGGGAGGTGGTTATTTGCTCTGACTTAGTGTGATCATTCTTGTGCTGAGGAATGACCAAATAAACTGCTCATCCATTGAGGAAAACGAGCATTACAAGCACAAAATAAGGAGGAGAATTAGGCAGCTGTTGGAGACTTTGGACTTGTTGGAAGCATAGGAGGACTTACGGTTAAGTAGGTCTACCTGGATTTGTGTATAAATGATTGTAAACTGGGTAGCAGTGAGGGACAAAGATTGCTTTCTGGCTTTTTCCCCTGCCCTAGCCCTCTTTCCCTTTGCTTTGCAGAGACTGTGTTGTTCTGGGTCACTAGGCAGGTGACGAGTACCCTGTTGTCTGTGTGGTATACACATTCAGTAATGCAGAGCAACACTATACATAAAAGAAGAGGAAGCACCAGCTTTGGGATTTTAAACGTGTCATGGGCACAAGAGTTTGTGGACCGCTATCACCACGTGTTTTTCTAAGCTGCTCTTTTGTTGAGTCAAATCTCACTGCAAAAGCAAATGAAGAAAACAAATGCAGATATTTTAATGAAATCAGTTTGGGCTGTTCTGAGGAATCCAACTAAAAACCAGAACTGATTTTTGAAGGAGTCCAATTGTTTTTCCCCTGTTTGAAAAATCATAGACAGAAAATATAAAATACAGGGAAAGAGCTACATAGTCTGTTTGGTCTAGGTTAGGCAAACAATTATGGTGGAGTTGAGGAAATGTAATGCTTGTATTTGCATAAATAGGAAATGTGCTGGATTGTGCTCTGCATGGTGGAAATGGAGGTGCCTATCTGGGTAATCTTTCTTTGGACGGATTATTTTTCATGATTCAGTAAAGATAATTGGGTACTTGACTGCATTACTTGCAGTTACAGCAAGTATAAACCCCCTTGGGTGTCCATTTGGGATTCTAGAGTAAGTAGTCTTCGATAGTGTCTCAGTCTTCCCTTGAATATTTTCTAGAGATTGAGACAGATGTGTCTTAATCATATTGCATTACCCCTCTGGTTTTATTGGAACAGTGTTGGATCAGGTTAGATAAACATCTGAGCTGCTAAGACAAAAATCAGTCAAGGATGGTTTAAATGTATTTTTATTGTATTTTAGGGCACAAGCATGGACTAACTTAAGCATTACATTTCTGTAATTTTATGAAGCAAAATGTGTGCTAAAGAGAACTTCTTCCTAAACCCACAGGTCATTATTGTGCCTTGTTGCAGCCCCCTGGCAAATGTGTTTTCTCCTGAAAGCTTGCTGATGGGAAGGGAAGGTCTGTTAGGTCAGCCACCAATTCCTAAGCAGCTCTGTCCTGACCTTCTGGTGTCTAGGGAGTAGAGGTGGTATGTCCAAACCTGCCTGGGATTGGACCTGGGGAGGGACCACTGGTGCCAGCAGAACATACCTGGGTGGAAGTCTCCAGAAAGAAGATGATGGCACACAGTGTGTTGAAAACATCAATGCTGTTTTCGTAGGGTGTCAACAGGAATCCTCTGTCAGAATTTGTGTCATTTTGTTGTATCACCAAAAAAACTGATTACTAATATCCCGTGACTGATGCTATTAACACCTTTGCTGTCCATTTGGAAAAAGATGGCATATTGCATTTTGAAGGCTTTCCTAATATCCTGAGAACTCAAGAAAATCAGATACTATTAGCTGGAAGTGTTAAAATGATAAATTATAAACCCAGACAATCAGACCCATTCTTCATAGAACAGAAGTCTACCATTGAAATATATTGAAATACATTGGTCCTCAGTATTTTGATAAAGGGTTTTATCCCCTTTTCATAAAGGGAGGCTATTCAGCTCACCACAGAAAGTGAATAGATTTCAGAATCTATGTAAACAGAAAACTAAGAATTTGGACTCCATTTTACCTAGAGCATTTGGATCCCTGTAAACTCTCTTTCTCTCTGTTACAGTTGAGCGATGCTCTTTGCAGTACAGGTCTTCCAGGATTGCATTACAGCTATTTTGGAAGGGAAGCTGGTATTGAATTTGCTTCTTGTGGCAGGAGCCTGGAGAAGGATTTTGGTGGGGGAGTGGTGAAGAAAGGGCATTTCAGGCCTAGGTCCTGGAGAGAAGCCAGAAGACAGATAAGGTGACCTCTCTTTACCCTGTTGTCTGTGATCCTGTGCTTGTACTAGGTTTTAAGCTCCCTTGCAGGGTACCAGCACTTCTAAGCTATTGTTAAGCTGGAAGTTGAAACACGATTCTTCTGCCAGAAGTCTGACTCTGTCCCATTCTACAGGGGTCTGGGTGCTGAAAGATGACACACATGCATAATTTAAGCTATCTGATTTCAAAGTTGAGAAATTGTTAGACTGCATGAAAAACATTTCCCTGTGATAGTTTCATAGTCTTTTCCTGCTGCAAGCGTGTGAATGCTTCAAAACAAAACTATACTTTGAAAAAATGGTTTGCATCGTCAGTATTTCTTGTTAGGAATTCTCAGGAATATCCCAGCTGTAAGTGCTGACAGATATAATCCTCCTTGTTTTAACAGCAGCAGACAAAATTGTTGTAGTTCTAACACACAACAGAGGCCTCATGATATGACTGGAAGTCAGGTGTCTGTAGGGGGCTTTTAATAAACTTGGTCCTGGCAGTGAAGTTTGTGTGTGGCTTTGGGCCCTTTACTTAATCCCTCTGACTCAGTTTCCTCATCTGCAAGGCAATACCCATCTCAGAATACCCTCAGTGAAGGCCATTAGCAAAGTCAACAGTTACCCACAGTTATTTCCTTGTTTAAATACAGGAAGATGGTCGGACTTTTGAACCACCACCACCATGTGGTTCCTTTTTACAAGTTTTTCAGCTTTCAGCTGAAGAAGAGATATAACATCTCACACATTTATTTGAATTGGTACTTTGAAGCTTTCTGATTTTTAAGCTGCATTCAGCTTATAATGAGTCTTCTTTCTGATAAAAGCATTTGGACCATCCCAAACATATCCACCTTTCTTTCACATTTGTGTTGTGTTACAGCTCTGCTCATAGACTCTCTTTTCTTGTTCCAGTACAGAGACTGCCCGCATAGCTGTGGCTGAGATTTTCAAATAGACATAAAGAGGGAATAAAAGTACTGAATTCCTGTGGGACTTGGCAGTGCTCTTCAGACTCCCCTGAAAATCTTAGCCTAAGGGCCTAGTTTAGGAAACAAACAAAAAAGCCACATTTCCACTATGTGGCAGATCAGTGCAGGGGCATTCTTTCTGCTGGGTGTCTCAGGTCTGGTTTCCTGCTTTGCACATGCTGCTCCCATACTACAGTCCTGGCCAGGTAATCTGCATTCTCAGCAGAGACAAAAGTCTACGCTGAGGGTTCACTGTGAACTGATTCTTCAAACCTGCTGCCTTTCCCAACACATTTAGCATTGAAAGCTGTACTCTGTCCTTTGCTGTGTAAGGTTTTCACCTTTACCAACACTGTTTTGCAGTGGTTTTGATTTACTGCCACATCAAAAGATCCAGCTTACTTCAATCGCCTCCCATATTTTCTGTGTTATCAGCTCAACTTGGAGTTATTTAATCTGAACAGTTTGCTGGATGCTCGGTGATAACATGTAGAAACCTTGTGGAATTTGACAGGAACAGGATCATGCTTATAAAGGTGCCTGACATTTGTTGGTAAAAGAAAAGGAGTAAATTTGCTGGGTGCCAGACAGTCTGTGGTTACATTTACTGTCAGCAGCCAGCAGTATGGGACATCGGTTGCATATGCTTGGTGTGTAACTGCAAATTTTCAATACCTAATTTCAACAGAACTTCTGAAATAGAAGGTTAATGGGAGGAAAGGATTTGTTTCATCTTGAAAGGATGGGCCTTGGAGAACAACTTGCATTTTAAAAAGTGATGTTGTACTGGTTTAGTGGTATCTTGCAAGTTTGACCACTTTATGAACACGTATTGTAAATAATTTCTTGGCTTCTTTTAGTTCCATATTGTGAAGTGATATTTGCATTGCATTACCATAGTATTAGATTCCTTGGTGACCTATTAATTCAAAATTGAGGTTAAGACAGCCTTTTTATAAAATAAACAATAACTTAGTAAGTTGGAAGTGTCAGGAAAATTCAGTGGAGTAAAGAGAAGTAATTTTTTTTTAAAGTTCAGAAGTCCCTATGTGGGTGTCAGCATCTAACATTAGTTCCTTCCTTTAAGTGCCTGAGTCACACAGCCCTGTCAAATGACTCTGTGGGCACTTTCATAAGGGCACTCCAACGTGGAGGTGCTGAAAAATAGCTTGAAATCAAAACAAAAGTCTTTGGTGTCTTTTCAAGAGCTTGAAAGGCAGCCAGGGACTTTTCAGCAAAGCAGCATGTTACTGTATTAACACCAGGCAAATAATTGTGTTGATTGCAACAGGGAAGTCTGTATGGGGCATGCTCCAGAGGTTGGTGCTTTCCAACATGGTTGTTAGACACCTCGCAAAGTCAATACGCTTTCTTCTCTGGGAATATAATAATTTCTGTTAATTTTTGCTGATTTCTACTGGATAAAATGACCTTTCTTGCTTCTCTGTTGCTAACATAAACTTTACTTTGCACAAGATCATTGGCTCATGACAGCTGCTCACAAAACTGCACTGAGTATTTGTTGGTAGCTGTGCTCCTGTCTGCCTCCTCACGAACAGGCTTCCTTCACGGATTGTAGGACAGTACTGGAAAACAGATCAGCTAAAGGGGATTGGAGAAGACAGGCGATCAAATTGCAGCTTGGCACCACTGTAAAGTGCAACATATTGCTTGTATCCCTTTCAAAGGGTGAGGTGCATCTGCACTACCTATGTCTTGAGGCAAAAGAGAGAGAAGAAATGCTGCATCTGGCAGAAATTTGCTTTTGGGCAGAGGATCTTCAAGTGCTAACTCTTACCCTGGAGTCAGTCCTCATGCTTGTTGAAAGCAATTGAGAGCTTCCTGCTAATTTTGGGGGGCTTATGTTCAAAGCAGTTATAATGCAGTTGTCCACAATGAGAAACAGTTGAGCCTTCCGCATGTACCCAACCTATGTTTTCCAACTATTTTCTTACCGGTGTGTAGCTACTGCCATTTTGGCTTAGGTCTTGGAAATTTTGGGCTGCTTAAACTTGGCTCTGGTTGTCATGAGTAGAACCACTGATGCCAGTGTGGTTCTTAGCCCAAGTAGGAATGGCTTCAGAGATCTCTTGGATTTGGCTCTTTCACATTGTCAAACCATGTTTCTTGTTTTCAAGAGGTCAGCTGACCCTAACGTCTCACTCCTGCTTATCAGTAGCCCAGCTGACTGTCCTGGATCTCTTTCTTGTTTCCAACAGTACTCTGTCAAAGTCAGTCTATACAGCTGTTTTGCTGATTACATCATGTTTAGCTGCAAAGGTGCACACGATGCTCTTTCCCATAGAATGGGAATGCTTTATTTTACAAAGAAGAAACAGGATGATTTCCTCTTTGAGACACTCTGAGGATTAATGGGTCTGTCAAGATCCATAATCAGCGGCTTAGCAGAGCTGACACATGAAAGGACCACAGTGGTATGTGAACCACCTTCGGGCTTGAAACTATTTCTGCAGTTCAGTCCCAGTGAGCTGAATGAACATGAACTCAGAATTCAATTACTTCCTCATCAGCCCCAGTAGAGATCCATCTGCATGCCAAGAGAAACCATTGCTGAGCAAGACCATGATGCTGCTCTTGTGGGGACCCTGTAGCAGGACACACTTGTGTCCTCCAAAGCCTGCATGTTTGGCTGGAAAATTTGAAAGATTCTGTCTACCTCATGACGAACCTGTAGTTCTCAACAGTATGTCACACAAGATTTTTGAAAGCTTTTTTCATACTTTCTAGAGACTTGGGGGCTGATCCTGGTCCCACATGAACTGATTGAAGAAACCTCTTGTCTTTGGTAAGGTAGAAGCATGTCCTGGGGAATTTTCAGGGTGAAAGGACAAAGGGTAAAGCAGGATGGATATTTCAGAGTTCTTTATTTTTCAGAAAGCAGTTTTAGCCTCTTGGAGGTCAAATCTTTACTCAGGCAGCTGTTCCTGTTTACCAGTCCTTGGATGGAGGAGAAAAAGAAACAAAGAAAAGTGATCTACAGAGAGCTAATAGTCTTTCCTGCAATGACCATGTGTCTTTCAGTTTACCAGTTGGAGGAAAAACTGTAGACTGCCTTTATATCATTGGAGATTAATAATGTCTATGTCATGCTTTTGGCCACAGCATGTAGTGAGCAGAGATAGTGGTGGTTTTTTATTTTGTGGCTATAATTCTTCCATAGGCTGCAGGGAGAGGAGGGGGTCCTGCTTCTGCATTTTACAAGATGCAACCCTAAAACTGCTGTATCTCTGACTTGTTCAGTACAGGAAGCTGAAGCCAAAGCCTTTCAGTGAAAAGGAATCTTCTATGTATTTTGAATATTTAATGGTATTTCATTTTAACAGTCTCTTTCCTTTGTTTCTTTTGCTTGATGCATTCCTTCTTGTGCACCCTTTCTTGGTTCCCATGTCTGGATGAAAGCCCAGCCTGCTCATCTTTGATGGGAGACTTGCTGGGGGAACAAGTAAGCCAGTGGTTTGTATAGTGAAACTCCAGTCTGGGTATGCTTTTCCCAGTGGCACTGAGAAGCAGGAGGGCATTGGCACAGTGAAACCTTCCCAGGCTGGTCCTTCAGTCTAGGATGTGATTTACTCTGTCAGCTCCAAAGGTTCACATCCCATCCTTTGACTGCAGGTAGCTCCTGTGGCTTTCAGTAGGAGTCACCCGTAGCATACAACAGGACCTCAAAAAGTTATTGTTAATCACTTACCCACAAATATTTAAAATGAAACCACAGCCCAGCTGTAAAGGTTTCCGCTTTCCTGGGATGGGCTAGTGAATCTGAAAGGTGCTGCCTTGGATCTCTTTTTCTTTTGGCTCTCCTTCTACCCTGAATTTTATTTGTATTTCTCCCTGTGGTGCTGACAGGATAATAATATTGTAACATTGTCACATCTGGTTAGGGAGAGGGGCAGGAGGGAGGAGGAAATGAGGAACTCTATTCTGAACTAACCTCAACTCTGCTCTATAAACAAATGAACACAGGAAACTGCAGTGAGTGGGCCACAGCCTCCCTCCCTTCTGCAGGGGGATGTGTCTTGCATTTTTTGTGCACCCAGTGCTCTCATTAACTTCAGTGAACTCCAGAGACCCTGGCACATGAAGATTCAGAAAGTCGGTACTAATGCAGCCTTTCATCTACTGTCTTTTTTCCCACTGAAGTCAGTGGGAGACTTGGATGCTCAAGAATGTCTGTTCATATCTGAACATTGGGGTATTTCCCTTTTGCCATCTCTCAGGTCACTCATTTGTACCCCAGCGGGGCAGTCTCCCAGGAGGTCACTAGATGATCTGTGGAACCAGGGTTCTCAGCACAAAATAAGCAAGATGAGACAACAGTAATTTTTTTTTCTTTAATGAAGAAAAAAATACCTCTGTAAGCAATGGTAAAATTCCCAATGATCACTAATTATTATTTGCCATGTGCTTAAATCAACTTTGAAAATGAGACCGAAGTTTCCAAACTGGAATTCCAAATGAAGCCTCAAGTTTTGTTGTAAGTGCCCAGGCATTGTAAATGGGATATCCTTTCCTTGCAAAACTGCAAGAAGATGTCAGAATGAAAAATTTTGTTTCTTCCTGACAACAAAAAGGATTTAAAAAAAAAAAGTATCAGAACCCCTTTTTCCACTCTTTCCCATTCTTGGGACTCAATAAAATATGCTGTTGCCTGTTTGTATGACCCTTTTTCCTCTGCAGTTGGGTAAAACCCTTCTATGAAGTGCAACATGATTCCAAGCCTATTTTTGGCCCTGCTAATCTTGAAAATGCGGCTTCATGACATGGAGCCCGAGCTGGCTTGCCAGATCCGTGCTTCTGCTGGCAGCTTGAGTTCGGTCCCTCTGAGCTCTGTTGCCAGGCTCTCATTCAGTCAGGTAGAAGTTCAGGCTGTGTGATGTTAGCAAGCAACTTTCCCTATCCGAGAAGCTCTTCATCTTCTTGATGGATTTTTTTTTTTTTTGGTGTGTGTGTTCATATTAAGCATGAGTGCAGCAGATCTGGCCTTATTTTTTTTTTTTCCTCTTCTCCCCCCCCCCACCTCGAGCTCCTCTTCTGCTGTGGTTGGGAACCCCTTTATGGCAGCTTCTTTGTCTTTGCAGATGTAGCATGGTTATGCAGTAAGATGAAATGCCTCTGCTGTCAGGGAGCCAGCCCAGCTGGGTGGGATCAGGTTACTGATGGCATGAAAATGCTCTGCTTATATCATCCTCAGGCTGAAGAATTGCATTCAGGTGTTGCACACCAGTTTTGAATAAATATGGGGGCATGTTGGGAAGGATCTGTGAAGCAGCTGGTATTCACCACTCTCCTGTGTTTTCCTCTTGTTTTTCTAGGTTTGCTTTTTTTTTTTTTTTAAAGAGGCTAAACCTTATGCTCTTAAGTCTGAGCAGAGGAAGAGGAATCTGCAAGGAAGTGAGGGGTTTTCTCATCTTCAAGACTTTATTTTATTCCCTTTCTCCTAAGGAGGATTCTCTCTGTAGCCCCAGCAGAGAGGGGACTGTTGTCAGGAGGCATAATGCTCCTTACAAGTGTGTTGAATCTCCTCTGGGCAGACCAAGTACTTGGCCTGGGTCTCTGCTGAGTCCTGAGCAGTGGAGCCATCCTGGGCTGTGTTGGTGGAGACTGACAGGAGAGCATGAGAAGAAATGGTGTGGAGACACAGAGTTTCTGTGTATGCTTGCTGAAGATTAATGCAGATCTAGGGAATCTGAAGAGTTATGGGCCCAAGACTTTCCTTTTTCAGAAGGAAGGAAGCTTCGCTTCCCTGTACAGAAACTTGCAGAAATTCACAGGGGAAATCCTAGAGGTTTGCTCCTGCATTTCTTTCTTTTAGTTTTTTCCATGTTCAGAAAAGTTTTTTTTTTTTTTCCCCTCAGATTCTTTCTGCCAGAACATGTATTACAAATTATGTAGTTTAAAAGAGCAACCAAACCAATATATCAATTCAGCAGATAAGAGTCTGTACACAAAGAGCTTTTTGGAACCTAGAGAGCCAGTTCAGCCTCCAACATCGAGGAGGCTGAGACTGAGCTGTACTCTTAGTCGTGTTCCATGCATACTCCTAGGCGAAAGGCAGTGAGTCCAGGGGTACGACAGGTAATGTTACATGATGGTAAGTGGGCCTCCAGCTCTGAACAAAGGAACCGCTGTGCCTTCTTTTGACGCCTGGACAGGTGAGTTGTCTGCTGGGTTCTTTGGTTAAGGGATGGTATATTCCCTGGGAGGACCAGAGACCTCAAGGATTTAGTATTTCCGGTGTTACCGTGCACTAGGTAAAGACTGTGATTATCCTGGCACAGAGTCTGGGTACTGTCTCTGCAGGGCGATGACTGTTTCAATCTCCTTGCTAGTCAGTAGGCGTGGTGGGATCATTGATACTTTTCAAGTTTGAGCCATTAAGGAGGCTTTTTTGCATGTGATACAGTATAGTCACTACAGTCAGGGAGTAAATGAATACTAGTGGAAGAAGGTGGTATTGAGGCTGTTTATGACTGCCCTTGCTTGCCTGTGGGGTGTGGACTATTACCCTGGCAACTAAGATCGAAACAGTCAGATCCAGCAATATCTTCTGGTAACTGTAGTGGGAGTTACATGGGCAACTAATTCAGTGGTGAGGCACAATTACTGACAGCGTAACATAGAATCTGAATGTATAAAGTGGTTTTGGCTATGACTTTTGTATTTTGCGTGTTCCTGGGGAAATCTTTCCTTTTAGGTTTGCTTTTTACCTGGGGGAATTTTTTTACACGCTTAATTTCTTTTAAAAGTCTGACTGTTCAGGGTGTTCTTTGCATCCTTGCTGTTGGCTCAGTGCTGGTCCCGAATGCCAAGAGCAAAGACATTAAATATTATATTTGCTAAACAAAACTGACACATTCCTACTTTCACACAAGGAAGCAGCGGCACTCCCGATGCTCCTGAGAGTTAAGAATGATCCATTTTATTGAGCGATATAATGACAGCACTAGCTGAGCAGAGCAGTAATTATTATCTCTAGGAGACCCAGGAGAACAATTTTTTAAAAGGAAAATAGTGTTTTTCATGTATTTCTTTAAATTCTGATATCAGCAGTTCAAGATTTGTCAGGCGTAACTAAAAATAGGAATTGCAGCCAGACGTGTTTCAGGGGACAGATTGTAGAGGCCTATTGAAGTCAATGGGGTGGGATACAACCCAGTGTAATGGTATGAGAGTTTGTCTGTCCATTGGCTTCACTGTATAGTGAAACCTGGCAGCGCTCAGCATGTGTATGATGGAGGTCTTGAAAAAAATAAAAGGGACTGTGTTTGACTTGTGTTCAGGCTGTTTGGGAGTGGGGGTAGGCAGTCAGACTCAATTTTTTTTTTTTCCCCCCTTCAGATTTTCGTGAAGACAGGTGGCCTGACTCCTGCCTGCGCTCAGTCTGTGTATATGGCAATGTAATATGTGAAGTTATAAAGTTAAAGAAAAGTGGAGGGGCAACAAGCTTCTTGGAGTGTGTACTGTTTTACATCAGGAGGTACGAAGATATGTAAGCTTTGCTTACAAGGATGTTGCAAGACATAATCTTCAATATTTTGTGATGCTGATAATGTAGCAAGTGCAGGCAAAACTCTAGCAGCCAGGAGCGTAGAAGAGGCCATTCAGCTCTTTTCTTGTAATTGTAAACAAACAAAATAACAAAACTAAGCCACGATAAGGTCAGGAGACTTGAGTTCATCCTCTAGCTCAGAGGTATTGCTGCTGCATGTCTGAGGCTTTCTTCTTTCTTACTACATTGTGAGCATCCTCACTGATGATATTGACTGAGGAACAGGACAGCACTGTGCAGGACTCTGCTTATTAAGTGGTCATCCTACAAACTGAGTTGGCTGTACAGTCTTTCCTGATGCTGTTGGATCACAAATATTTGAGCTCAGTCCTAATGGGATATAAAATAAATATTAAGTCGGGTATTTTCCTGGGAGTACAGAGTCCCTTTAAGACTTGTGTGGGTGGAATGTGACATAATGTATGAACTTTTCTACATTATTTTCTCCATATAATAAAAACACCCTAGAAAAGTGTACTGGTCAGATCCTCAGCTTATGTAATTGGCCTTTCTGAACGAGCTTCCCTAGAGCTAAGCCAATTCACAGTGAGTCAGTATCTGGCTTTATATTAGCATGTCCTGCATTACTTAGATATTCCTTCCTAAATTCAGCCAGTTGGCTTTTACCCATTGTGGTTATTTTTGCCCTTTGTCCTTAAAGCCTACCTTGTCTGAGAGCCAAGGTCCAGGTGTATTCTTGTGAGTCAGCTGCATGCCAGAGCTTAGGGCAGCGTTATATGCCAAACTGGACAAATGGAGCTCCGGCTGCTCCTTCCCCACTGTGGAAGATCTCCTGCTTGATGACACAGTTCCTTCATCCCCTAGATTTACACATCATTACAAACCCAAACCTGCTCCCAGGTTTTCAAGAGCTTGTTAGCTCTTAAAGCATCAAGAATGTGGCCTAATTTGCCAGTGGGAAGGCTTGGGGAAAGCAATGTGACATGCCGTTTCTTTTATCCAGCCTTTCAAAGTGAAGGTAAATAATGGGGCTAGGGCTTCAGGAGAAAAAAGAAATAGAAGGGAAAAGAAAGCATTGGCATAGAAATACAATTTTAGTAAATAGCAGCGGTGCTAATTTCTGGCAAAACAGAGTTAAGTCAGTATGGAAACAATTAATGCCACTGTACCCATGAAACACAAGTTTAGATAGCTGATGTTTCAGGATAAAGTTCTTCATCAATCATTGGTTTATTTTATTAGCATTCATAGTGCTGTGTGGTGTGATTATTTCTGATGTCTTGTGACAAGCGTAATGAGAAAATGCAGGGCCAAACCCAGACCTGGCGCTGGACCCGCTAACACGGCACTGAATTTGGACTGTAATGTAACACATGTGAAGGCATAAACCTTTCCTGAAGGAACACAGATTCCACCTCAACCCCTGGCCCTCGCTGAGGTTATTCCCCACGTTCAGATTTATTGGTAAAGCACCGCTGAAACTTTGTCTCCTCTTTTAAAAGTGGCCCTGCAAATGATATGCTGAAAAGTCTGAGGTTCCCATATTGTCTGAACTGTTCTTTATTGTGTGAACGGCCTGGTTTTGCTGACTAAAAGACCAAATGCTTTGCAGCCAGATGGTATTGATTCTTTACAGTTGTGTTCATACATCAGATGTAGATATTGTATTCCACTTCCCATTACATCTGAAAATGACTGGGTCTAATTGACAATATGGCATCCACATTGAGATGTTTGCTTTGTGAAAACTGGCTGCTGCTCAGAATTATTTTGTATTATTAACTCCTGTACATTGCCCCTGCTGTTTGATCAGTCTGTTTCTCTTTGTTCTAAGCCATATGTGTTTTCAAAACTAATACTTATACACCTTTCAAGGCCTCTGATTGTCGTACAAAAGACGATAAATCTCTAGGGGATCTAACTATATCCTGGAGCATACAACCTAATGAGAAAAATAACTTCAGAACACCATGCTTTGGTGTTCTGATATTCTATCTCCTGGCTTTCAAATTCGGACAAAAAAGAAAGAAAAGGATCCGCTGTGATGAAGCATTAACTGCATGAATAGCATGTCTAAATTTTATATTCCCAAGTGAGACTATATTTAACAAGGGCACTTCCATTGCTTCTGGATTTCTCATCAGTTCTTTGGACACTTTCTGCAGGTGGTAAATATCCGCTCTGTTTGCAAGAGGAGAAAGAACATCGGGGTTTTTCTTTGTTTTGGTGGGTTTTTTGGGGTTTTTTTGGTGGTGGTTTTTTTTTTTTTTAAAGGCTCTCAAAGGCTTTTTGACTGTGAAAGAAGTAGAAGGAAAGGAACAATTGTTTCTGAGTTACAAATAACTGCTGGATTTGCTTAACAGTTGAATGTACCCTAGATTCTCTTGAACCCTGTTATAGCTGTGATGTGGGAATGACTTAAGGGGAGAAGAGGGGAACAAACTGCCTGTGACTTGAACAGTTGCCCTTTCCTCCCATCCTCAGGTCTCTGGTCTGGAAGAAGGGTCTGGAGGGGGGCTCCACAGCCGTGCAAACTGATGACAGGTGTGAATGTGCCTCAGACCAAAATAAACAGTGGCTGGCAGGGCCTATCTGGAAATGAAGATGGTTGTGTATCTCTGTGCCTTTTACATGTGCGCCACATGAGTCCCCAAAGGGTAGGTGGCTACCCTCTGATAGCTGCAAATGAGCAAAAGCCTTCTTATATAAGCAAAGAGCAGAAGAGCCTGGAGAAGAGCCTCAAGTGTAAAGGCACAGCCATAACAGCATCAAGGTCAGAACAACCCCACCAAAAATACAGCATCAAGGATAAATGTGTCCTGTTAGGGCCAGGACTGTTGCCTGGGAAGAGAGAGTGTGGGTCTAGGAGGCTGTAGTGAGCTGAATCTTCCTGTAGCATCAGCTGAAAGGTGCTTTTGCCAAGGGAGAAGAGATGAAAGCCTTGCTCCTGGCCAGACTAGAGGTGCTCCATCTCACTGTTCCCTCTTGGTTTTTAATCCTCACCTCTGAGATGAAACACAAAATGATGCCCTTGTTGGGAAGGGGGCAGTTGAACACTGATGTGAAGAATGACTCCACTCATGTTCAAACTGACTGTAAGAGCTCTTCTTCCCTGAAAGGAGACCAATGTTTCTTTTTCTTATTTTCTTGGGGGTTTTTTTGGTTTTGTTTTTTAACCAGCTAAACTAATTGTAGACTGTTGTAGATTCTGCTGGTTTCAGTGCCTTTAAATGAGGCCACAACTGGAGATGATACACAGGTTCATGAATAGCATGTAGAAGAAGGCTCAGACTTGCCTTTTTTCTATAAACCTGTGGAATCTCAGGCTCTCTCTGTGTGGGCACTACAGCTTTCTTAAAAAAAATGGGATTTAATACAATTTGCTTGTCCATTGTGAACCAAGAAAAAGTACTTCTTAATGCAGAGCTGGTAAATCTGTTAAATCTGATGCGAAAGGCTTTCCTGGCACAGGTAGAAATTTATTTTGGTGGTGCATTTGTGTGCAAGCTGTTACTTGAGTAAGATGGTTTTCATTTAGAAACTGTTTCTGCACAAAGGATTTTGTAACAGTGCAGTAAAACAATCTTGCCTATCCATCTTGAGCCAGAAAAACATATTTAACTTTTGTTGGTGGAAATACTTTAGAACCCCAGCTTAAAAACAGTTTGGTGATCTGAGTGAAGCTCTGAATGAGAAGCAGTGAACCTTAGTACGCCAACATGGGCAGATGCCAGCTGGGAAATAAATTTGAGTAACTTCTAGGTACTCTTAGTGCCTCCATTAATATACTACATGAGAACCTTCTGTGCTTCAATATATTTATCCTCATCTCACCCCTGTGAGAGGCTATATCCTCATTTGTGCAATTGGGGGGTTAAGTTTCAGAAAAGCCAAGCGACACAAAATCACATAGCAAGTCTTTATGGGAACTGCCAGTTCAAGTTTCTTCAGAGTCCTGAGCTAGCTCTGCACTCAGAGCTATCCAAATTGCTAGAGATCAAAAACCAAAACTGATTAAAAGATAGCAGGATAGTACTCAGTATCTTCGGCATTAAGAAGCCATTATTGTGCCTGGTGGCTGCAAGATTATGTTGCCTGTGGATAGTTACATTACCGAAGAGATTACTCCCTGAATTAAGAAATGCAGGGAATACTTCTGCCAGATCTCTTTTTCCAGGGCTAGCCATAATCAAATTCCTTTCTTTACTGTTTTTTGTAACCCCACTAATTGAGATCACCCAAAGTGTTACCATGAACTGAAGTCAACATCAATGAAAAATCCCATTTATATTCCCTATGAAAACACATGGCCTTCAAAAGTGTTTGATTTCATCGGACCTTCTCATCTGTTTGTCATTTAAAGTTCAGGCCATTTTCCATATTTCTATCAAATGCTGCCTCACATGGAAGTCTGGCAAATGAGCTTGCAAAGTAACTTATTTGAAGTTATAAATAATCTAATACTTGCCTGAAGTTGACCTCTATACAATAATATACAAATTAATGTCTGAAGCTGAGGGACATACAGTTCTATACTGCCTTGTTAGTTAAAGGCAGGGTTGCACTTGTACGGTTACAGCTCTTGTGGTCATTCCCACTGGTGCAGACTTGGCCTTGAGGTAGGAGGGAGATGGAGGAGGAAATGGGACAGACACTGTAGTACTGGCAGCTCTTCTGGGCAGGGGATTTGGCTCTGATGTCACTCCCAGGTGCCCTCTTGCTTATTTGTTTAAAAAAAAACTGGTAAGCAGGCAAATGCTTTTTTGCAGTGATTACTTATTTGCTGTCACATTTGTGCCTTCGAAGTCCGTTCATGTTAAAGTCTGGGCTCTCTTATGTTTCCTGTTTTGATAGGGAAATGTTTGGGAACCCGCTGGTTGATGGGTGATTGGAGGATGGACAGGGGGCCC
Organism: Theristicus caerulescens; assembly: GCA_020745775.1. Taxonomy (NCBI): domain Eukaryota; kingdom Metazoa; phylum Chordata; class Aves; order Pelecaniformes; family Threskiornithidae; genus Theristicus; species Theristicus caerulescens. The sequence goes on along the minus strand of CM036561.1, from coordinate 118,485,031 downwards.
AGTAGGGTGCTAGGGCCACCCCCACCACTTCTAAACCATCTTGGAGGGATTCAGCTGTCAAGATGCTGTGCATTCAGTGAGTTCTCAGGCATAGACAGATCCTTGTGTGCTTTTTGCATTTTTGGGGTGAAAGGAATGGAGCAGCCACAGCCATCCTGTGTCTCTGTAACATGAAGCAGGAAAGCCATGTCTGAGTTGTGCTTCCCTGCCACTCATCTGTGACTGAGACATTTGCAGCGTGAGGTTCAGCAGGTTACAGCAACACTTTTTGCCTCCCCTTGCCCTGCCTGAAAAAAATGGACAGTCCTACATAACCTATGCTGAAGTTTCCCTAGTATCCCATTCTGTACTGTATACTTAATTTTGGTTTTAGCAGCTACCTTTATACTGCTGTGCACAAGTGTCTTTGCACCTGGCCTTGGGATCAGACTCAAACCATCCCAACCACATACTTGATTTCTGAAGTAGAGCTGGTTTCATGCTATTCAACTGGTAAACCTGATAAATGAGAGCCTGGGCTGCGTCCTGCACTTCCAAAGCAGTCTTGCTGTGCAGACCAGCCCAGGTCCTGGGCTTGGATCTGCAAATTCATTGAAGCTCCTTGGATGCCCCTGTTACCCCCTTCCTCTAGTCTGCCAAGGGACCCCATTTCATCTTCAGCATGGGCAGGTGAGCTTGAAATTGGGGTGCAACTTCAAACCGCTTACCAATAAGCACTGGACATTAGATCTCAGAGCTGTTTGGATGTTGGGTCACTCCCAGGACCAACCAACTGAGCTACACCAAAGATGTAACAAATAGGAGTGTTTGAGCATGAAGATGCTATTCAATTCACGTAAAAGTTGCAAACTCTTCTTCCTGAAATCTTTTCATTTGAATGCTTAGCATTGTGACACACTAGACTTGGTTGTGCTTCTTTTGCTCTTAGACACGTCTCACTTATGTTGATTACACTTTTAACATATTAGTTAAAGGACTTAAACATTTTTTGGAGGTTATTGGCACCTGAAATTAAAGTGTATTGTTATCTCCTCTCTTAGAAAAAGAGGACTCTGTTAACGTGAAGCTCTTGAGCAGAGGTTTTTTTCTCTAATCAGCTTCAGACATAAAAGTACTGTAAGTGAATGACCATATCTGCTAATTAAATTGAGCCTTGAATGACCAGGTTAGCACTCCTGTTGTCATTATGCTTCCACTTGATGAATTGTATTTCAAGTTATTCTTGAGGCTTTCCTAATGACAATCAGGTTACTGGGACCTTCGCCTTACCGATACACGTGCTCTTGCTTAACTTAACTCATGTAGGTGCCCATGTTGAGTTCAGCACACCTTTTACTTCTGCAGGCTTTTGCACACAGCTGAGCATTTAGAGGAGTGGGTTCTCAGGGAGCAGTTCCCTATCATGTATGGTAAAATGCCAAGTGCTACCCTCCTGGTCGCTGTAGCTACAGACCGCGACAGTATCAGCTCTCCTGTGCGCTGCTGGTGTGGAAAATCATTTTAGCATGGGGCAGCAGAGGTCATTGAAGCCATTTTAAACTTCTTTGCGTGTTGTGGTGTCTCAGTGACTGGCATTTATATCTCTGGCCCGGAAGCTGTGGCTCTGAGTTGCATTCAAGGAATTGGGCCTATGGTTATAGCTAAGAGAACCAATACTAGGGAACTGTGTGTTATTTGAAAACATGATTTGGGAAAGCTGCTTAGGTACTGGCTGTAGTTTTTCATTTCAAGCTATCACGCTATTTTGATCTTGAGAGTAATGCATAAGGAACTGAAAGACAGCTTTGCTTTGTTTAAAAAAAAGACCACTAGAGAGCCACAGTATAGTCAGAAACTGTTCCCAGGAGCAGACACCAATGGCTTATATACTAAGAGAACCAGGGGTCTATTCACACCAAGAAGAATGCAGTCCTATCCTGTTGTCTTTTTTTTTTTTTTTTAAATTGGAAGACATACACCTTAAAAGTGTGTAATTTTTCTTTGCCAAGGTTTTTAGGGAGCAGATCTATGCATGTATTTCAGTATTTGGTGTTTGTGCATGTATGCTTAGTATCTTTTCTAAAATTTGTGTATGTAAAGCTGCAGTTGGTCTGCAAGCACTGCTCTATATTTGGTAAGATTAATATAGAGATTTTACACACTTATTTATATCCCCAAAATATAAAAAGCTTAATAAAGTGGACGTTTAGAAATACTACATCTACATTTTGGATTCTTTGCACTTGCCTTCTTGTGTGTTTGAATCTTTTGAGTTAATCTTTTTCACACTATTCTCTGAAATAATAAGGATTAGAAGTTAATCAGCCTTCCTTAAATGTAAGAAGTGTAACCACATGACCTCCAAAACTGGAGGTTTACAAAAGAGCAGCAGATATCACAAGTCTTACAATAATAAACATGAGAATTGACAACGATGAATTTCTTTGACCCAGTGGGAATAATTTAAAGCCACATGTTTGTAATGTAGATAAGTCACAGATAGGTAGATGAGCAGACAGAGAGCTCGCTAGGCTTTGTTGACCACCTGCTATTCTGGGAATCCTGGCTGATAAACACAGCCATCCCCATCTGTAGATGGGGAGTTATAATTAATTACCTGTGACATTGATAAATTTCTTTTAGGATCTTCCCTTAATCCAGTGGCGCATCTGCATCAAGTCCTCCTTTCCCTCTTCCAACATGAAGAGTCTATTTACAGACTCAGATTCGTAATTAAATGTTTCATTTGCAAAAAGAATGGTTCCCAGGAAAATGTGAGCTCTATTTCTGCGCTTGTGTTAGGCTTTGTCAGACATTACATAAGAGATTTGCTCATGTTGGCCTGCTGCTCCTGGCTTTTCAGATAATCCTTTGTATTACGTTTCCAGTGCATGTAGATAATTTAATTTAACATTTTTCTAAATGCCTGCATGCAGGAAAGCTAACCTTACATGAGCATAATTAGAATTATTTATATACTGTAAAAATTTAACTGAATCAGAATTACTGGAAAATGTGATTTTTTTTTTTTAAGAATACATTTTGCTGTAATTGAATTAAGTTAAAGCCTTAATTATTTTTCAACTCTTGCCTTATGCTGACCTTCTCCCACTTGATCATGTCAGTTGCTTTAACTGTATATAAAGTTCACTTTGGCACTGATGGCTATCCTCTTTATTGCTTTGTTTCAATGGGTTGTTATGCCAAAGCCCCAAAGTTCTAATAAATTGTGTTAACAGGCTTAAAAACTTGTGTGAATAATGTCTTCAGGTTACTGATGCTAATGTAGACTTCCATTTAGATAGCTATGAAATAAACAGGACCACAGTCCTTGTTGCTCTAGATACCATTTATACTATTAACCACTGCAATCTGGCTTGCCTGGGAGATAAATGTGATCATTGACGAGCAATTAGGAAACAGTTTTATGGAGATCTGGGCTTTATGTTGCGGGCTAGCGGGGCAGAGAAGCAGCCCATTTTCTGAAGGTCAGAATGTGTCACAAGGGGATGAGCTCACACTGGGGTGAGGAGGGAACAAACACAATTTTAATTAATGCATTTTGGTGGTGTGGGAAAGAGAGGAGGCAGAAGGCTCTTTGGTGATACAAGATAGATGACACTTGGCCACAGACATTTTGATGCCTGAAGGCTGTTCACAGGCAGTTTTATTTTTATTTGTGTGTATATATATTTAAAAAAAAAAAGACTGCTCAGTCTGGGTTTTAAGGAAAGGTAATGTTTTGGTGGTAACACAATATACTGTGTATGTTTATGTGCCTTTAGGTGTGTTCCAATATATGCAATGAAGGCACAGAGAGAAACAAAGAAAAACCTCCAGGCTGCTTGTTTGTCAGTTTACTTAATTTTTAAGTTGAATAAGTATGGAAATATTAATAGCAAAACCATTATGTAATGAGCAGTCATCCTCTGCTCCAGAGATGAAAAAAACAGAAGGAAAAGGTAATATCAAAGCTTGCCTGTGCTGCTCTGCATAGAAATGTAAAGAACAGGTTGAATGCCACACTCAGTATGGTGAAAGGCTTGGAGTAAAATGAGATCAGCCCATCTTAGCTTCAGTTTTGGATCAAGCCAAGTCTCAGCTGTGGGCCTCCAGAAGCTCAGGAAAATACTGTTGTTGAGGCACTTAAATGTCATGCAACATGCATGGTATAAGCACCTAGAATGCAGAGGAGGATATGATGTTAAATACTTTTAGATTGGCTTAAATCTTGAAGCACTCTGTTTTGCCTCTCCCTTTCAAACGGTATATTAGCACTTAGTATCTACAGATACAACAGAGAAGGTTCTCAGTAACCATGTAAACAGCTAACCCTCCTTTGAGTCTTGCGAAGTTCTTGGCCTTTTTGACATCCTGTGACAACAAGGTTTTAGTACAATTGTAAGTTGTGCAGAAAAAATTCTGCTCTCTTTCAGTTTCAAATTTTCTCACTCTTAATGTTAAGATCTGTCTCCTTGCTTTTGAGTCCGAAGGCAGAATGAGGACAGAAACTTCAAGCTTTTTCACAATATTGTTTCCTATTAGGCTTCTGTGGTATCTTCCCTGCTATTGTGCCTCTTTCAGTGTAACCTTCTGGGGCTTTTTGGGCATCATGTAGCATTGTTGCCTGGAGATGTGTGGATCTCTCTATGAATCATGGTCCAGCCTCTTTTGAGGAGCTGTTTTCTGGGAGAGAAACCACTGGGTTGTGCCTCTTTTTCCCCCAAGCTGCTGTACAAGCATCACACTTGAACCCTGGACTCGGTCTCCTGAGTGACCCAGTGGCCATCAGGCTGGCCAGTTTGGGTGTTTAAATCCAAACACCGATCCTACATCTCAGGAAATCTTTAGCATTTGACAATTCATATATGGGTGGGCTAGACGAAAACGAAACATGATCGTGGCAGCCTAATGCAGAATAAATTATTTCAATCCACCGTATTCTGTAGCAGGCAGCAATCCTTTGACTTACGTGAACAGAAGAAATGGGACAACTGGGCTGGCGCAAAACTTGGAGAGCAGTGCCAGTAACAAGCCTGACTTCTCTGAAACCAGATCCTGCCCTGACCCTGATTAATTACTCAGGAGTTGTTCGCACAACCGAATTCCTGCTGTCAGTGCATCCCGTGCTGCCTGCCAGGCCTGCCAATGAAAATAGAGCAGTTGTAATCCCTGTGAATTATCCCTGTGGCTGGATGTAGTGTCCTATCAAATGATTATCATGTGATAGGGCTCCTAGTGCTTTCCAGCTCCTCTGGTTCCCCTGATGAAATATTAATATGCTTTTAACATTTAAGGTTATTATTCTTGTATGCTATACTTTAGGCATATCTTTCTCTGCAGCCATCATATACTTTATAGAGCCAAAATACCCTGTATGGAACAGATCTTTCTGTCTTCCAAGACAGACTTAGAATGAATGGCCTTAGTTGAATCATTATGCTAAGTAACCAGCAGTGCTTTAAAAACACTAACATGGGCTGAAGTAAGTGTAATGCGGTATGAAGTACACAGCTTTTCCCAGAAGAATTGTTTCTTTCATCTCCAAGTTAGTAAGTAGAGACTGGGGACCTGCTGTAGGCCTGGCTTGCATGTTAACTTGCCATGAACAGCACACGGCAGCTGTACCATGGCAGGGTGGGGGCTGGCTTCAGACTGCCGGGCGTGAGAACTGAGAGGCAGCGAGAGGCATCCGTTGCCTACGTAAGGAAGCAAGGAGTTAGATTTACTTAAATGATGCAGTTTTGATATCCAGTAGGTGTATTTTTAAGTCTAATTCCAGGCTTTTCAAAATCTCAGATTCCTTTCTTCTCCAAAATTCTCTGAAGCTCCTTAAGAGGAATGAAGCAGGTTTATTTGATTCAATTCTCATGCTTGGACTTGTGAAGTTCACACTTAACGTGTTTTCTTCCTTAAAAGGGTTGAGAGATGCACATTAAAAGGAAAAAAAAGAAAAAAAGGAGTGAGATGTTAACTTCTGCTAATCACCTGCTTTCAAGAGCTTGAAATGAGAGTGAAGAACAAAACAAAACAGAAGTGTTAGGAGACCTGCAGTAGAACCTGCAGGCTGGCAACATTTTTATGAATGAGTGAATCCAGGCTTTTCTCAGCATGGAGGTTGCTCAGGATAGTGATTCCTTGCACACAGGTATTTGGCTGTGCAGGTTTTAGCTCTTGCCAGCTTTTTCGGAAAACATATTAGCTGCCTTGATGTCTGAAATTCCCTGGGGAGGACCCAAAGAGAGCTCTTAAAGTGGCACTGTTTTGCTAATTAGTAAGGCCAACTGTTGTCTGGCTGAATTGTCTGCATTAACAACGGGCTCCCTCTGCCTCCCCTCTCCAGTTTTAATTCTAATGCTAACAGAGCACACTGTGATTATGCTAATAATTCTGGCTTTCCTACATAAGGACATATGTGAGGTGTGCTGCGTTTCCTAATTGTTTCATTCTAGTCTTGCTGGTCCATGTACAATATTCGTAGGTTTTATTCTTTCTGTAAAGAAAGGTCAGCCTAGTTGGCACTGCTGCAGCAGGCATTTCAGGAACGGAGAGCAAAGGAAAAATGACAGCTTTAGCTTTAATTGTTACTGTCTAGCTAGGGTACTTATATGGCCATTCATGAAATGGCATTTGAGCACCTCATGGTCAGTGTTGTAACCTCACAACCTCTATTGCATATAGACCATCGTAGGGGTGGAGAATTGAAGTAGAAAGTGTCAAGTGGTTTGCTCGAGGTTACTGGAAAAAAAAAGCTGTGGCAGAGAAGACATTGAGCATAAGCATTGGCACATAAGGTGCCAGTTAAGAGCTCATTACACGGGCTTTCTCCTCCTGACTGGGAATGCACCAGGAGGTGTGTCAGTAAAAACATCTTTTCTGAGGGTAGAAGACAAATTTCTCCCTGAGATACCGGAGCTGTGATTGAACTTCACAAGAGAGAAAGGTAGCTTCTTTCCCCAAAATAGTGAAACCAAAAAACAGAGGCTCTCTGCTGCAGAAATGTGGCTGACACATAGGCTTTGTACTTTTTGTGCATTTTTTCCCCTTCAGTAAATGGTGAAGTCATACTTTTGTAGGATATTAAGTATGTGGTTGAATGTTGCTAATGAATATACTGCAGAGTAAACATGACTGACATAGGACTGTTTTTATTGCAGTGTTAATTTTGAATCCAGCTATCAAAAATAACCTCACCCTGATTGGACACACCTGCCTGCACTGAGCTGTTCTCCTGCAAATTGGATGAAGCCCAGGCTCTGGTATGTGGCACTGGTTCCACACTGAATTTTTGCAACATCATAATTGTGCTGTAGAGGATAGCGTTTTACCAGAAGAAAAAAAAAATGTGGCATAGTGTATTGGGACTTGTTCTGCACCTGTGTGCATGGGCACAGGGTACGGAAAGGAACACAGCTGCAAGAAGATGATTTTACATGAAACAGGACTGGGGCTGAGATAGACCACCAAGATTTTGGGTCATTGTACTTTATATAGGTCCAAATTCCATACACGCAGTGGCTTCCACCTTTGGTGGGCACAGCGCTGACTACCTGTAGGAGACCTGTCTTTGTTCCTAGCTGTGGTACTGCCTTTTGTGTCCCCTTTGAAATGTCTTGTTGCTTTGTGTGCGTGACTCATCCTATCTGCGACATGGGGGTGATGAGTGTGAAAGCAAAGTTTTTGTTAGGGAGGGAGTGGCAGGTGGGCATGGAGTATGTAGGGTAGCATTTCCTTCTGGCACAGTATTGCGCAAAGCAGTTGCTGCACCGTGAGACGCTAATGCAGAAGAGCTGAGCGCCCTTTGGTGTCTGTTCCCCGGTATAGCTGACCCTGCTAGTGGTCCCTCATCCAGTTTGGTAAAGCACCTTAAGATCTGGTACTTAAAATGTACATAAAATATGTATGGTGAGGATTGAGAACACTGTGGAATTCCTCTCTATCATCTCTATTGGGCTGATGTCCATAAATAGCGGTTGTCCTCACCCACAAATTTAATACTAATCTTTGCAGCATTGGGATGCAACAGGGCAACCCAAATTAGAGCTTTGGCATTACAACTGAGTTGTGTTGTTCTTGTGGCAGTTTAAACCAGATTGTTAGCAAAATAACTGTTTGCTACAGGTTTTGTGTCTAAGTTGCTTTTTTATTTCTTAATGTTAGTTAAGGACATAAAAATGAGAAGCCAAAATATAGGTATTTATTTGATTGACAGTAATGGCTCTGAGAGAAGCCATTTAAATATTATTTACATATTATTTGAAGCCATAATAAGCTATCATGTCAATCCATAGCATGGCATTGTTATTAAATGAGTCTCCGACAGGGTAACTCATAATGGTGTTATGCAAATTAAGCACATTTTAAAAACTTTTGTAAGAACATTACTGTACAAGCAAGGTAGCCAAGTTTTCAACATCAGCGACTCTGTCATTTTAAATTTAAAATGCACAGTCTGTATGTGTGGCTAATGTCTCTGCAAAGCTCTCTAATAAGGGCCAGACTCAGCAAACGCTGAATGTGTAAGTCCCTCCTGATTTAAGCAAACACTTCAGCACGTAGGACTTCTACTAATGTTGCTTTGCTGAACTCAAACTAACAACTCCCCTTGTAGGATGGATAGATAGAAAATGATAATATGTTTTCTCCTTTCCCTGAAAAACTTTGTCTCTAAAACAGACTTTGGACGTTAAGATTGGTAAGACTTGGATGAAAAGGAGGATAGGGTGTGGTTTAACAAGGAAACTCTGGCAAGCTTTAAGCATGTGTAGTGGTGGCAAATGACATTTTTCTGTAAATGGTCTCTGAGTATGTAGTTCTACATCAGTAAATATTCACACAGCTGAGTGATTAGTTCAGCTGGCCATGTGGTTTTGGAGAAAATGATGGTGCTTCAAGGCAGGTGCTCAGCTTCCTCACTAAGATACAGAGCATCAGAGTGGTATTGTCTAAGCTCTTGTGTAAAAAGACCTGAATACAGATACTACAGGATTATGAACCCCCTTTCTCTGTGCAAAACATTCAAAGCCACCTGGCTGGCCGAAATACAGCTTCAGGAAAATCTAGCTCAGAGCTGTATAATCGACGTTAAAAAGGACAGATGGGTACTATTCCTGAGCATTTGATGAGAAAGAGACATCCCAAATACAAAGTGCAATGCTGCTGCTCTTCCGGGTAAAAACATCAATGGTGAAGAAACATTTAGGAAGCTGAATTGCTGTGCAAAGGTTTCTGTTTGGTCCTTGGAAAACATAGCATGTCCAGTGTGCACAGGTTGAAGAACTGGAGGCCTTCAAATCTTGGTGTGATTCTAGAGACATTTTGAAGGAAAAGTGGATCTGCTTTTCAGAAGTCTCCTAAATTTCAGAGTAAACATTTTCTTGCAGATTTTCATGTCAGTGTCGAGGAGCAAAAGGTTGAGTCCCACTGGAGGCTGGGGAGCTATTCCAGCCTTTCTTTTCACTGTGTGAGGGAGCCTTAAAGGCTTCATGGGAGCCCACAATACCTTCTTGTAGTATGTCACTTGAAAAATGACCACAGTCATAAAATTGTCATGTAGGGTTTCCTTTGAGTCCTGGAGTGTCTTGAGAAAATATGCTCTTTCTGTCTGCCAGGGCTGTTCCAAGTTTTTAGAACGTTTTCTGTTCATTTTGTGATTTGGGGTTGCTCAGCAGATATGTAGCCATGTACAAGAGTTGTATCTCCCTCTTTTTGCTGCTGCTTCCCTCTCTCTTTTTTGAGTGCACATATTCACGCACATTCGCACACAACTGCCGAGAAAAGTGTTGGGAATAGCCTCACTGGCCTAGCCAACATGCTGTCAGCACCATTTGAAGCCAGACTTGCTTAGATTTTTTTTGGCTGTGGAGATTCCTGAAATATAGAAGAAAGCAAAACTAAAAATGTATTTTAACCAAGTGAGGATGCATTCTTTCATTGCAGCCATCCCATGAGGTTTGGCCAGTCCATCAGCATAGGTTTATGAGAGGGATTCCTGAAAGCGGCTGCCAAAAGAGCGGCTTTGGAGTGTCAGGCAAGATCTGGATAAAGCTGCCGTGATATGTCAGCTGCACATTCTGATGGGCACTGATATCGTGGGGGAATCGTAGGGTCTGATACCGACACCTTACTGCTGCCTTGCATCGACTCTAAACGTTCACTTCTCAGGCTAAATTCCTGTACCCTGGGGAGCCTGTGATCCCTTCAGGATGTATTGACGTAACTTCCAGTTGTGTTGATGATGAAGGTCCTGCATCCTTTCGATTTCATGAGGGTTTGAATTTAAAATACACCTGGTTCTGTTTTGCTTTCTAACTGAAGCTTGACTGCTTAGGAACAAGCAGTAACCAAAATGCATTGTGCATAAAAAGGCAGACCCCACGCCCCCACCCCCCCAAAAAAACCCCAAATAACCCCCTTTACTCGACACTGCTTTTGAATTTCTTCCTGCCCTTACAACCTCCTTTTGATTTCCAATCCAGGTCTGCCAAAAGACTTGGATTCCAATCAAGGCAGTTCGCAGAGCATTAATACTCAGATAAATAAATGCAACAGGCAATCAGGCTGCTGTGAGCTAATGGCAGGACACTTGAAAGTGCCGTATTTCAGATAATGGTGTCAGTTTCAGAAAGGCATGCAAACTGGTTTAATCAAATGTTACATTTTATTAAATTCCTGACCATTGGGAAGGAGATTGCATAGGAGAATTTAAAAGATTGGGAGTTTCTGGCTTTATTTCTGTACTGCTGATAAGCAGTAATTTTTGCAGAAGGGGAAGAAGTAATCCTCTGCAATAAAACCATTTTCATAATACCATGGGAATGAGTTATTGCTTGAGGTAAGGCACAGTTTCTAATGGCTGCCTAAGCTTTCATCTCCATCTTTCATGGGCTAGTCAGACATTTTTATAGTGCTGACACAAAAAGAGAGCATTTATGTTGCTTCCATTCTCCATCTGTCAACAGTTAGGTTAAAGTGCCACTACAGGAATACTTTTGATCTGATTTCCATTCCAGCGTGGTTCATCAATATACAGTATTTGAGCCATGCCAGCTCTCAGGGTCCTAATCACATATTTTTTTATGCACCATTAATAGTTAGCAAATAGGAAACAAAAGTCTGTCTTTTTAATGTGAAGAGGGTGGTACTTTCTTTTATTCTGAATTTCCCTGAGGTACCTCCCTTACAGTTTTCTAAACTATCGTGAGTTGTTTTTGAGTGAATAGTGTGAAAAGTCAAAATATGTTAGGCCAGAGAGGAAGTGGATTTTCATTTTGCTTGTGTGAGATACATCCATGAACACCAATAATTGATTCAAATTTGTGCATCAGGTAGGAGCAAAAGGTAAAGAGGGAAACATTGTAAAAAAACGTCTAATGTCTGTCTTACGATTCTTTTCAGCTAGTGAACCTAGTCTTATCAATGTCATAGACCACAAAAAGATTATTCTGTGGAGAAGTTTGCAGACCTCCATGAAAAAACTTCCTACCTTATTCTGTGCTTAGTGCAGTTGTGAGGCTGGACAGGGTAGATGTGTTTGCAGCAAACTAAAGCAGACAATAAGGTGCACAGATTTCCTGTTCCAATGGAAACACTGGTTTTGTTAGTATCTGCAAAAAGGTATGTATAACAGAAAATAAAACTACAAGGGCAAGAAATGTTACATTTATTTTTAAGGCATGTTTTCTGGGCTTATTTCTAGGATTATTCTTGTGAATTCCTGCTGTTTTTTTTCCCTGGTTGGTCCTTACCTTTCTTGTAGAATAGCATCCAAACCCAAATACGCCCAAACCCAGCTTCTTTCAGTGATGGTGAGTAGAACAGAAAAGTTATTCCAGACCACTTCAGTGTATCCTGCTATGCCAGACAGTATGTGGCAAAAATATCCTCTCTGTGCTGAGAAAGAGGTGGAAGGGGGATGGCAAACTTATTTTAAATTAAAAAAAAGGGGAAAAAAAGAGGGGAAAAAAAAAAAGAAAAGAAAAATTAAACTCTGAAGAGGAGGAAACCAATCTGTTTTTAAAGGAATTTTCTGCCATGTACCCCTGTCCCTTGGGTATGCAATATTCACTTAGTGTAAATTTCTTTCAGCTTTCTCTCAGATTTTGAGTGCCTCATTTTTCTCTAGCTAATATAGTGCAGTTCATATACTATATTTTATGGGTGACTGGCTTCCAGAGGAAGGTAGGTGTGAAAGACCAGGCAACCATGAAACTGAGTTATATGGAGTAATCGCTACAGGGGAGAAGGAGTGTTTAGTCCCTTTCCTGTCACAGTCAGATGAGGCTTTCACACTATGGGAGTGATTGTAAAGATCCAAAGGAGATATTACGTGATTTTGTTTCAAGTTGTTTTCAGTTCATTGGCTGAGATTCCTGGCTTCTGGAAACTTTACGTTATGTTTCCGAGCAATCCCGAGGATGCTGTTGGCCACTGGAGTGGGTATTGTAACACTCACTCTGCGCCTGGCTCGAGCTATGTGATTAACTTGTTAGCTGTGGTCTTGTGGTCCATGTGTATACAGATGTAAAGTACCATATCTTGGCTTCACATAAACAAAAGGCTTTTTTGTCTCAACAAAGTGTGTTGTGTTGTGTTTCTTGCTGTCAGAGTCTGTGTATTTGTATAATTAGGACTGTCCAGCTGGTGCATGTGATTGTGTTTCAGAGCTCTTAAGCAGTTGAGATCTAGGCCTGAATTTTCACAGAATTAAGAGATCAAATCCAAAATTCCTTGGACTGTTTTTTATGTCCAGTGCTTTAACTGCCTTTGTACTGTGATAGGGTGATGCAAAGGATCAAAATGTGCATTTATTTGGGGGTTTAAGATGTGTAAGTTGTGCGTGTTTTTGCATGTCTGATCCTACAACTTTCTTTCATGCAGCTGGGAGCCTTTTTTTTTCCCCAGCCAATCTTTCATTGTTCCCACTAAGCAGGGACCTGAGTGCTATTAGAAACAGGAACAAAAAAATATGAATTTTACACCTGTTTTATTCGTATCTACAGCTTTCTGTCTCTTAGTTGTGCTTCTTCAGTCCTCTTCTCATGTTGTTGTCCACCCTCTGTTACCTCCCACAATGATGATTAATGGAATGCTCTACAGTTTTTTTGAACTCTTGGTTTTTCCTCTTAGTTCCTGATTATTTTAATTCTGCCAGACCCTTTTTCATATCCTTTCCTCGTCTGCCTCTAATTTACAGTATATCATTTCTCCTACTCCGACCCCTCATTTCCATTCCTGTAACGTTCCATGTTCTTTCTTGGAGCCTGGGCTGAGCACACAGACCAGTTAAAATGAAAATATACTTTCCAGATTTTAGTAGCCTAATTATTTTATTTTAAATGAAGCCGAGACATCAATCAGACCGTTCTCTAAATCCCAGTCACGTCAGCAGCTAAATGAAAATATCAGTTATTCTCTCCCATTCCCAGCCCACTTGCCTTTAAATGGTATTATCACAGCAAATATTAGGAGTTTAGACATGTCCATAGTCTTTTGTTGAAAAGCTCTTGCAAACAAGGCAAGGGAGATGCATATGAAATCCTAATATCTCGTGAAATAATATTAACAATGGGTCTGGCACATGTGAGCATTCAGACAGGAGGCTGTCAGATCCCGTGAGGTTGAAAGTGAGAAATATTTGAAAGACAAAGAGCAAATCATAGAAATGGCAAGTTTAGAAAAAGGAGTTTTTCAGGCCGAGCGGTGCAGGCTCCTGGGGCCAGTTCTCAGCTCTGACACCAGCTTGCTTCTTGGCTCCAGCCAGGGATTTCTGAAGAGCCTCGCAGGGCTTGAACATGTCCAGTAATCGGATCCTGTCCTCTCTGACAGCCTCAGCTTTTTTCAAACTTGTGAGTGCCCGGAGCTGCTAGGGACTTCAATTAGAGCTGTGGATGCTCAGCTCTGCCGAAAACCAGATTCAAAATGCCTCAGGTTGCTTACTCAAAAAAATGTGTGGCCAGATTGGAAGTATTTGCCTTTCGGGCCTCCTTATAAGTTCCGCCCCCCGCTTCATTTTTTTTCCCGTTAATCAGGAGAGATACTGCAGAAACTGAGAGTTACATAGGTGAAAAAGCTGTGTTAAGGAGGTAGACACTTAGCATATAATCTGCTTAGAGACCTTACCTGAGCTTTTGGAGGTCCTGTGTTTTGACTCACTGCAGAAGCATATAATGGATATTAATACACCTTTTGATTCCAGGCTTCTCATTTAAGGCAAATCTGTGGGTCCCTCTGTGACCAGTGGGGAGGGATGCTCTTCCAGAGGCTGATTTGGTGACTTTTAAGTTAGGGTCTTTATCTGAATCAGACTTCTCTGATAATTTTTGCTGCTCCCAAACCGCTCCCTCTTTCATATCCTTTCCTGATCTGTCTGCAGTTTGCAGTGTGTTATTTCTCCTACTCTGACCCGTTTTCTCTGTAACCATGAGCACAGAGGAAGTTGGGTACGCTCATACAGACACTTCAATAGTACCCTCTATATAGTGAAAGACAGTTTAAGCTAAATAGGCAAAGTGACAGGGGAGGATGCTGGAGAGGATGAAGTAATTTGCAGTCAGTCAGTTACAGAGTTAGGAGTATAATTGTCTCCCCAGGTCTAGTCCAGTGCTTTTTTTCCAGTGGACTGTGCTTTCTCTCCTTATAAATATATACCTTATTGACAGTGTGTACCAGTAGCCAGTCCTACATTAGAGATCCATTTCTATTTTTTTCCTGAGCAAGTTTTTTTTTTTTTTTTAACTTGGAAATGAACCACAAAAATCTGATGTTTTTATTGCTTCTATTTCCCCTTTAATACATTCCTATTTCTGTTTTTATTTTTCCCCTATTTTCTTCCGCTAAACTCCAAGGGGATGAAGCACGAGAGGCAATGTTAAGAGCTTTATCAAACTTCTGTCTAATAATAATGAGATTTGCAATGGGCTTCTAAAGGACACAGATCAGAACCACTTACCATAATGGCACTACAAAGTAATGAAGGTTCAAGTGGTTCTTGTTAGATATGAAGCTATCAGAGTATCCGAACTTGTCTAATATCCTATTGCTAGAGGAGAGGCGGTCATTGATGCTGGGAAAGGTTTACTTCTATTTTTTTTTTTTTTTTTTTTTTTTTTTTCCCTTCAGATCCAGGCAAAGCAGCTTGAAGTCTGTGTTGTTTGGATTTGTGGGACTCTAGGTGTGCATGCTGGGGCTCTCCCTCCCATTAAACCTTTAAATAAAGGTTCTAATAAATTTCCATTAAAATAAGTAGTAACCACATTTAATGACCAGTTTGTTTGAGTGTTAACAGCCTGTTAGCTAACAAACTCGTCATTAACTGGTGCTAACTTCTCCCGACTTGTTTAAATAATCCCTTAACATCAGCCCTGTTTGTATTAGGGTACTGATGTAAAATCTCTGTCCGATGCTTCCCTTTTTCTTTTTTTTTTTTTTTTTTTTTTCTTTTTTTACCTAAGAATGTTGTTATCCAGTTTGGTCCTTTCTTCTTCGATCGTTCCACTTTCCCCTACTAGTATTTTCTCTTTGTGCATTAAGAAAGCAGTTTTATTTTCTTCTGTTTTTTTTTCAGATTTATCTTAAAATCTCTGCTTGTTCAATGAATTAGGTGACAAACCCCTAGAGGTAAATTCAACTACGGAACATAAAACTCACAAATCAGTGGAGCTGTGGGCTACATCCTGATTATGTACAGAATTCAAATGAGCTTGGGGAACCCATTTGTGTGCTGTTAGAGGAAGCAGAAATCATGTCCCTAGTCTTGCAAAGATACCAATGCCTTTCTGCAAGTCCAACAGAACGACTTATGTGTGAACTTGCATCACATTTGCAGAACTAGATTCTGTGTGTTGTAGGCCTAATTTGGCTGTAGCGTTTGTTTTATACCGCAAGCTGTCTTGGCTTCATCCTGTGGAAGGAAGAAAAGAGTCAGTTCAGTTCAAATAAAATCTTAAACTTTGGCCAACACTCAGATTAAAGTTGAAATCAGCCACTCTTGAGGTGATAAATTGTGGGAAAAAAAAAGTAGAGAAGGGGAAAGAGTATTTTAAAAGTATTTTGTGTTTACTTTCTCTGACTGATTCCATACTAAAATTGGTAAGTAAGGGCGGGCAGCACCTCAGGAAGTTTTCTGTGTATTTCCTTACCTCAGAGCAGGATCAACGAAAATTGTGTCACACCTGGCATGTCTGTCTAACTTCTTCTTGAAGGGTCTCCAGGAGCAGCTTCCCTGCAGCTTTCTTGGGCCTTCTGTTCTTGAACTTCGCTATTCTTCTTACTGTAAATGCCAACCTGAAATTTTCTTGCTGCAGTATAAGCCCACTGGTTGTTATCCTGCTCCACAGATATAGTGACAAATGATTCCTTCTTCTCTGCAGTAACATACCATGGACTTCAAAATGTTATCACATCTCCCCTGAGTCTTTTGCTTTTTAGGCTAAATAATCCCAAATCTCTGCCTTCTCTTCAGTTGATCTACATCTTTCTTAAGATACAGGGCTCAAAACTGGACCCAGTATCCAGCCAGGATATAACCATGGATATAACAGAAAGATTGCTTCAGGTATCTTAGAAGTTATATTTCTGTTTATTAATCCCAGTGCAAAGTATTCCTTTTTTCCAGGAGCATTAGCATGTCCTGCTCAGGGTCAGCTGCAGCCCTCTGATGCCTCTCTGAAGATGTGCAACCCAACAGTTGATCACCACTCGTATTTTTGCAGTTAGTTATTCCTGCCTTACACTTGTCCTATTGAATTTTGTCTTCTTTTTTTTTCCCCTCTCAGTATGTCAAGTTGCTGTAAGGGGACCTATAGTAATGAAATTCCCACTGCAGCTTTGCAGATGCAAAAAATCTGGGTTATTCAGATATGCATGCATAAATGTGTGTGCTTCCTATAACAAACAGTCTTTTAAGCAGTTTAGTGTCATTCATTGCAGTTTTTACAGCTTAGTTACTGCCTCCCTCAATAGCTAATAAAATAGACTGTAAAACTTCACATTCTGTAGGCCAAAATAGAGGATACTTCTGTTGTTCTGTTTCATTATGAAAATAAGGTTTGTGATTGAGCTGTCCTTCCATCTGTTTGTCTGTGTACAAGCCCCTCTCTAATAACTTTTGAACCTGTTACCCCACTAATTTGACACAGGGCCAGAGGCCTCACAGGGACTGAGGCTTCCAGGACTTTGGGGAAAACTTGGGAGTGGATGGGAGGGAAGGGAATCAAACCTTCCTGCCCAAGGCGAAAGTAGCAGCCACGTGGCATGTGCTGCTTCCTGCCTGCCTGGCAGGCAGGATGCCTGGCAGGGACCATGGATTGGTGCTGGGGGAGTGGAAACGGGGGCTATCGTGGTGGTCGTGGGCCCTGGGGGTGGGTGCCAGGGCTGTTGTCCATTGGAAACAAAGCAGCAGTCATGCTGAAGGAAATGTTCGTTTTGTCAGAGGTTGATTATGTGAAACAAAATTCTTCAAGCATTGAAAGGACGTTTCAAGGCATTGGAGAGATAGTTGAGTTTTGTGCCATCTTTACAAAGCAGATATAGGCACTCATGTAGGTAACCCTGTAATGGATAGAAATGGTTGATTAAAAATGACCACTTTTAAAGTTAGTGTGATTTTTATAGTAATAACTCAAGTTCAGTCAGGTGTCTCTGCACACTATTGGGCCACAAAGAATAGAGGAGCGAGTGACTCTCTTGCATTGTTTTATTTCTTGTCAATTCTGAACCATGAGCCAACTTTAATATGTGCACATTTGAGGAACGTTATCTCTGTATGCTTTACAATGGCCACATCCAGCAGTTGAAACAAATGCAATTTGGGTCTCCTGATCTTAAGATGTCATCTGATTGTTCCATTTGCATTCTGTTACTTACAATAGGAAGTGCACTGGAAGAAATTCAGCATTTGGATGATTTACTGCTGTACTTTAGTATTGGCAGTTCAGCTATGTACCATCTAAAGCTCTTCTTCAGCAGCAGACTTCCATTGTAAATAAACTGTCCAGCTTAACTGAGATGTTTTGTGAAAATAAACACAGCGCTTAAAGGGCTGCATATGCTTTTTTACAAAGAGGCTACAGATTTGAAACCTGTGCTGCAGATTCTCAAATTAATCTTTAGATAGAGATGACGCGTTTCAGCTGTTGGATGATTGCAGGCCCTTTGGGTGCCCTAAAAACTCTCGTGTTAAAACATTCAAGGACAGCGTGACTCTCCAGAATGGAGAGGCTGGAATTTTGGCTTTTAAGTTTTGTGGACTTTCCATAAAGTAACAATTTCCAAACTGCTGCTTCTTCCAGGAGCGTTAGAAGTGTAAGTTCTTGGGACAGATCAAAGGTCTGAGTCTCCAAAAGACCTTGCATATAAAGAAGTTATGTGCTATTCTTGTGCACTTGGGCAGGTCAACTGGAGTTTTCAATTCAATGAGACTTTTAATCACTCTGCATCCCCCACCCCAATAATGTAAAATGGAGTGGCTTTAAAAACATCATCTGTGTTATAAAAGCCTTGAGGCAAATCTTGAAAGACCCATCTGAAAATGGAAGATGTGGCAGAACTGTGTCATTTGATAGATTAGTTTCTTCCTTTTTGGTTTCGGCAGTCATCTGGCTTTATATTATGTAGAGAGGAGTTATTCCTGTTATACATCTGGGAGCAGAGAGAACTTGCAGTCCCACTTCAGCAAGCTATTAGATGATATTGGATTAAGAACCTAAACAGCCTGACTGGAACATGCTTGCGTCTAAGTGCATGCTGCCATGCCTTGCTGAATTGAGACCTAAGGACCAGTTTTTTAAAGATGCCTACAGAAGTACCAAAGCAAATCAGGTGCAGAGGAGGTGAACATGGATGCCTGGTTCATGGTGTTATGCTGCTCTCTGTGCTGTCTTACTCCAAGCAGAGGGTTATGGGTGTTGCTCACGTATTCTGGGAAAAGGCAGCTGTGTCTCTGTCACTGGAAGAGGAGGTGCGTGGTAATTACCATTACTAAAGACATCCTCTGTGGTGTGTTTTTGTTTTTTGTTTTTTTTTTTTTCTTTCTTGGTTGGCAGTCCATCAGCGAATGATTTCTTCATGTCAAACTGTAATGACAGTGACTTTTCCCATTTTACTTAGGGAGTGGGGATGAGAAAAACTGATTCATAACCCATGTGCAACATAGGTGAGGAGGAAAACGGGAAAGAAGTTGCTTCCTGTGTAGCTGGTCGGCAGCGGTGGGATAACCGTAAGTGACGTGCCTTTCCGCAGAGTTTCTGCATTAGCAGTGGCTTGGATTGAGCAGATGTTCGGGCTATTCTGGTCACTCTTCACCTTTGTCTGCAAGGTGCATCAATCACTGTAATTATAATGGGACATGGAGCCAGCAACTGAAGGAGAAAAATCAACCCAATCCTAGGAACAATCTTTCTTGATGAATTCTCCCCCCTAAATCGAAACAATTTGCCGGGTAACCCAGCTGGGGTTCATATGCTTTTGATTACTGTGGGCTATTTAGCTTTACAAAATGACATGCTGCTTAATGGACTTTTAATGGTTATAGGTTTCTCTCTCTTTTTTTTTAATGAGCTTCACCAGTTTGTTACTAATGCCCTGTAGAAATCTGGCAAAGGGCCAGATTTTGTGTTACAAATTTTCTGGTTTTCATGTGGCATAAGTGCAACCCATGCAGCCAGTGGGGATGTCTGTGTTACCAATCATACTGTAATGCAATTAAATAAAAAGGAAAAAAGAGCTAATTGAGTACCCTGCAGTCCTAATAATGGCATACTCAAAGATGATATAATTAACACTTTGCTGAAGCTGAAGTCTTGCAAGAAGTCCAGTCTGTTGTTCAACCTCTGAAAGATGGAGTTTCTTAGAGCTCACTGTGTTCCCCTTGGCTACTGCCAGGCTGACGTGTCAAGTGAAGGTTACGCTACTATCAAGGCACAGATAAGCTTATGTCCTTCTCAACAAGGAATCAGGAACTCACATAACATTTTGCTAAATATAAGGGCCTACTTTTTCAGCAATGACTATGCCTCAGCTTTCAAATGGTTCTTCTTAAAGGGACTTCTTTATTTTCAGAGAGTGAATACTCAGCACTTCAGAAGAGCATGGCCTTTTTTTTTTTTTTTCCCCCCCTTAAGTTAGAGGAGATTCCCATTCTGCAGTCACTAACTGACGCTGGAAACATGAGCTGGTAGTACCAGAGGGTCTTGATGGAAAGTCTGGGCATTGCTTTTGATTTGCAGAAATTTACAGTGAAAGAAGATTTAATTATTTAATCTCTCTTACTGTTTTAATTTGGTGGTAAGACAGATCTCTTCATGTTATGTATTCCCTAATAAGGGTGATAATTCTTAATGAACTTACGGTTCTGCCTAAACTCTCTGTTGAGCCTGGGCTGTCAAAATGGCTTGGGCACAAGCTCTGTCTCAGGCACCAGTTTTAGGTGGGCCTTAGAGGCTTCTTACTGTGTTTGTCCATGGCATGGATATGCCAAGCATGCAGTGGCTTTCCCAAATTCTCTGTGCAAGTGATGCAGTGGCTGAGGTTCAAAACGAGCCTTGTTCATGCACCTCGCTAGGTCTGAGTGTGATGTGCCATGAGGCACCGCGGTAGTTTTTGGAAGCCCACCTTGCTGTAATGTCAGCTTACTGAAAAGGTCAAGAATCATGCAAAGCTTTGACTCCTTCTCCTCCCAGCTGTAAGGGGCTGTGTTGCTCTTCTACTCTCAGTAAGTAGCTGGAAAATATTGGGCCATAACCCTAGTCACTGTAAATTGGCAGCGCTCCTGCAGCATTGGTGCAATTGTACAAGTTTATACCGAGTGAGTATCTGGGCTCTGGCTTCCTTCAGTGAATAGCAAGCTCAGGTACCAGCTGGAGTAGCACCAATGGGAAGAGCAGTGCTGTTTTGGGTCGGAATCCAACCTGCAGCATATATGCTTAAAGAAAAAAAGACTGTTATCCTGAAGAGGTGTGGCTGTTTGTTTTGCTGAGAACAAGAAACTCCATTTCTCTTAATTAGGAAGTGGATGCTCTTACTCAGGAAATGGATGAGAATTTGGTAAACTGCCATCCCAGGACAAATACAAAGGAAGTGTAACAAATATTCAAGCGGTTCTTTGGAAAGGAGTAGAAAGTCATAAAAGGACGGGCTTCCAGCTTTATGCTTTGAGCCCAGAACATATTTAAGTCAGATTCATGGCTTTTAGGACAGACAAAACTCAGCTGACCTCAACTGTGTTCCTGCTGGAGCCAGTTTTTCTCTTGGGCCTTATGTTGGACTCGGGTCACATGTGAAGAGATTGCGCTGCTTGTGCAGCTGGAGCCTAGGCAGGATTTTCCAGCCACGACTAACAAGAGTAGTGTCATGGTCTTTTTCTGGGCCCTCCCTCAGGGCTCTGGTCTAGGATGCGCTTGGCAGCATGGCTTGAATCTTTGTTAGTTTCTTTGTATGAAAATTCAAGTGTGTGAAATTCTGATGTGCCAAAGGCAGTCCAGCAAGGTGCACTCGACTTTTGGTTAGCAGGGGCAATGGGCAAGAGAGAGCTGGAATAACCTATATAAAGAAAAACTGTATGCAGTGCAATATATATGCAACTTCAGCTATCAGAATGTAGTTACAGCAATAATGTAACTGAGAAAAGGAATATCATTGAGACAAATTGTAGAGGTTCAGTATTACTGACCTGAGCTGGTAAATCTGCATAACCTGGCTGTAAGTGAGCACAGAGCGTGCTTCCAGACTGATTTCAGCTCATGAGGAACCACCTACAGCATCTCTGCTCTCATGGCCCCCTGACTGGAGACTTCATCTATGGATAACCAAGAGCTAATTGTACTTATGTTTCTTCCTTATGTAGTTACAGTTTATTTTCAGTTGACATTGTGAAAAACAAAGAAGAAAAAAAATCCCAACAAAAAAGCAAGTTGATAAAATACCAGTTGAGTCTGCTAGTTTATTGAATGATTGTACCTGTTTCCTTTTGCTCTGAGGTCACAGAACTTCTTTATGATCAACCAGGATAAATAATAGCATTCTTAGGAATCACATAAACTCAGATAAATAATGAACTCAGATAAATAATAAATACTTATCTGAATTTTAAAGTTACATTAGTTTATATCCCTTTTATATTCACTTCAGAAGACTATTCCTACCAGGAGATGAATTTGGCCAAATATTCCCGGAAGCAGCAAATTTAAATGAATATCAGAAGTTATTCAAAGGGAGGAAATTTCAAATCCTTAATCTGAGTATCTGCATCCTGTCAAAATTGGTCAGACTTCCAATGTCAAACAGTTGCAAAGATGAGCTACTACCCAGCTGCAGCCAGGGATCTTGATGGAAACTGTTTGAATTACCAGGATATAAATAATAGTAATGTTGAGTGATGTCTGTGTAATCCATCTGTGATCAAATAAAAAAGAGGCATAATTCATGGAGCGAAATTGTTAATTACAGGTTGAATTCTATTTAAGGACAAATAGCGACTCTGAGATGTGCAGGTCTAGAAGCTGGGTCTCAGTGAATTTAGCAGCAATGCTTTAAAACCTTACTACTGAGGATATCCCCTGTACTGGATGTCCCCATCCTTTTCCGAGTGATAGAACAGGATGCTTAATGCTACTTCAGTGGCCCCAACTTGTAGCCTTGTGCCATGGCACAGACCTCTCATCCTTGAGGGTTTGAGATGGTGTGCCCAGCTGCAGCAGACAGCAGCTGAGACGTGTCTGGGGCTACTGTCTTGGCAATGCAGGTGCTTGCCCAGGCCTGGGACTGGGGCAGAAATGCCTGAAGCTGCTGCCTCTAGGTCTGCCAGAGCCTGGCTGCCAGAGACCTGAGTGATGTGTGGCACAAGCATGTCCTGCGTGGTAAACAGCAGAAATAGTAGTGCTCATGTGTGGTCGCTGATGTGATATGCTAATTGCTGTGGTACGCGGCTCAGATGCAGAAGTAAAAGCCCGCTGAGTCCAGAAGTTTCAAACACAGCACAAGTGTTTGTACTGTGCTGTTTGGAGCCACTGCTGTCTGCTTTTTGTCATCCATGTGCACCCCTCCAGCAGCCCCAGGACTGAAGCGTGTGTAAATGGGTGCTCTTTGTTCCTCCTTTCTTCTCTCTACACTATCCTTTAATATTTTACATAATTTACAGAGAAATAATTTGTTCCACATTTTAATAATTTCCCGTGTAAGTAGGAAGACCATGGGGCTTTTCTGTTGTACACTGAATATATCTGCAAATCTGTCTCCATTGTGTATGCTGTGTGTGCTGAATCTGACCTGTTCAGGCTGGGATTTCTCAAAACAACCGACATTTCTTAGTACAAGGAGTATATCAACTTGATAATATTTGTTTTAAAAAAAATTTTAATAGCTTTGAAAACTACTATCATATTCTCAGGGGATCCTAGCGTAGGAGGAGTCTGTCGGGTGTCTTGGATCCTTGTACAATTATATTTCTTAAGTAGATGGGGAAATCTTGTCATTAAACTCACCTGCATTTTATTTATTAATGAATACTTTCCTTTAGCTGATGTGAGGTCCACTGGAACTAATAGAAATATTTCTATTAAATAGCAGTAGGGTTTGGGTCCAGCTCGTCCTGGAATTATCCCAGCTTTTCCAAACAGTCTACCCAATGTTAGTGTCATGGCACTTCTGAATAATCATTTACATGTCATTTACAGCTCTGCATGTTCGGTTAATTTGGCTCACCAGCTTTGTGGCAAGGTCTGAATCTCTCCCGATTACCTTATTGCTGCTTCTGTGCCAGCTGGAAGATATACAGAGATGTGGCTTTCCCTTGCAGGGCAGTTTCGGGTAGGAGACCCCCTACAAAACCCAGTTTGGGCTTCTTGCATGACAGGGTGTAGCAGTGGCCATAGACATTATTTCACATTTTACACAGAAGATGGCCATTTTCTGTCTTTTCCAATTATTTGTTCTCCTGCTCTCCCTTTGAAATGGCTATAATATTCTTAAAGTTGATGGATTTATTACATTAGCAGAAGAGTCTCCCTTTATTCACAGAACAGCATAATTATATGGGCTGTGAACAGAAAAGCTTTGTGAAAGCCTGCTAGTATTTTGCCATGTCTCAGTGCTCATTTGAACAAGGACTGCTTAGTTTTCATACTGTAGGCATCTTGGCTTCTTCTGAGATGTGGCTCCAGGCTTCTGAATGGTGGGTTTGAATGGTGCTGGCCGGCTGGCTGGGCTCGGGCAGACATCTGCCCAGTGGTCCAGTGCTCTAGCTGGAAGATGTTTCGAGGGCTGGCTTCAGCTGGTGGCCTCGCTGCTGCCTGTGGCAGAATTAGGTGGGGAACCTATCAGAAGCCTGGCTAGGAGAGCTGATGTTTTGTGTTAGGTAGCCATTTTGAAGGTGGTTTTTTTAAAAAAAAAAAAAAGGAACCAAAAGCTTTTAATGAAAACAGTGACTTTTTGAAGATCATTTTTACTTGCTGATTTTTTTTCCCCTTTAAAGCCCTGCACATGACTTTATCTGTCAGGAAAAGAAATAATCTGCCACTAAATTGTTGCTGTGACTAATACTCTGTGACTAAACGTTGTGAGTCCTTCAGCTCAGGGAAAGTGCTCTAAAAGCACTGAACTGGGGATCCTCTTTAGCAGAAGAAAAGGGGGGCAATGAAGATCCTTCCTACTTGTCTGACCACAAGCAATGTTGGTACCGGTGTGAAGATTTCCGAGGCTTGATATTGCTGATTGAATGATAGCCGTCTGGGAAAGGTGTGGGGAAGTAATACTGTACTTTATCACCAATGTGTCATCGACAAAAGGCTTCTTATTCCTATTGAGTGCTTTATCAAATATGAAATGAGATTAATTTCAAGTGGCTTTGAGGTTTGCAGTGAGTACTGCAGTGTGTAGGTTGGTGTCATTCTCCCACAGGAACCAAGGAGTTTGTAGAGTTTTGTTATTAATATTTTACAGTTATCTAAATGCAGATGGTGGCCCTTGATCCTAGAAATTATTTTTGGTTTTGTTTTGGTTTTTTTTTCCTAATAGAAACTTACCATTAGCCCTTCCTACAACTGATATTTATAGGAGATGGATGAAAACAAGCCTGAGGCCAGAGCTAGGGTGGCACACACCAAGGCGGCCTCCTTTTTGTGTGCCCATTTGGGATTTTAGCCCCTGAGACCCCCAGGTATGTGGGCAGACATAGAAATCTTGGAGACCTGTTTCCAGTTTTGACATGAGTCTCATGTTATGGCCTCACTACAGTGGCTCTATCCTCATTCGGTTAAAACTGAGAAGTTTGGGATCTCGAACAAAAATTGCTTGGTACTGAATTCTGCCTCAGGAGTGTGAGAGGGAGAAAAGGTGTATGCAGCACCAAATCAATACAACTGGGCTCCTAACTGGGAAATGCTGTGTTTCCTCTGGGGTCGAAATGAAGATTGAATCTTTCGGGTGCTGAGACGAACCTTCAGAGCTCCAACCCTCTGAACTGTGCTTGTAACATTAGCGTCACTATTCTTTCACTCTGAAAGCGAGCTTTATTTCAGTGGTTTGCTCCAGCAGTATTTTCTAAATCTTTCCTCATTATGCAGCTCTAAAGACAGGACACCAGCCATGCTGCTGCTTGCTTATTGCAACTCCCATGCAGTCCGGCAAATGATAAACAAAAGTCTTTTGTATGATATTAATAAGCTTTCAGCACTTCTCAGTGTGGCCTGTTGTCATCAGAGTAAATCATGTGTATCAAAAGCCCTTATATGTGAAAGTTTGTTTTCATATCTGGCCAGCTTTTCTATTCAAACCCTTTTATCATCTTGTAATAAAAATATTTGTTTATTTTTTCAATAGTGCTTCAGTCATGATACAGGAACCGCTTCCCTGAATAGAACAGCACTTTTCTAAGGAGCTTTCTTTCAAATCATTTCAACTGGCCACTCCTAGCTGCCAGTGGACTTTGAATCCTGTTTACGTTAAAACAATAGTAGCAGCTTCATAAATAAACAGAGGCACACATGCCTCAAAGCCATCTTGTAATTGAAAAGTTAAAGTTTTCTCCTGCTCAGGCTCTTCTATTTTATCTAGCTCACTGTGGTTTTGAGCTGAATTTAAAATTAAAATTCTGCCTTAATGCGTAGATCATATTCTGTTGATGTGTCCTACAGTGAAAGTTTTGAATGAAAACATTGAGGTTCTGCTATGTCAATATTTTAGAACCAACAGATATTTGCTAACACAAACAAACACTTTTCCCTCTCTCAAGCTACAGGGATAACATCCTGTCAATACCTGTGAGTAAATAAAACCCTAAGACCGAGCAACCTTTTATGTGCTCTTGAGCTACTGCTACCTTTCTGTTTGCTTTCTAGCTTTTCCTGTGGCTGGCTGCAAATGCCAGGTGATGGAATTAAGGAGATGATAGAGAGATTTAATGTGTTGTGTTGCCTAAGAAGTACTTGTCAGGGGTCTTCTAAATCTCTCATGTCTCAGGGTCAGTGTTTGCTCCTAGGCACTATAGGAAAATTCCTTGTACTTAATTTTTAACCCTTTTACATTTTCTTGAATAATAAGCCCCTTTTTATCACTTCCAGCACCTTACTTGTAATTTCATGCTCAGAAATAGGGTGCAAAACCACCTAAGAGACTCCAGAGTTTAAAAAGGCCTGGGTAATACTGGAATCAGAATTCAGCTAGCCTGAAGTCCACTCAGACTCTTAGTGGGTGCTGACTTAACTGGACAGGTAAGAAGCTGCATCTCTGCACCTGGGATGTGGCCATAGGTATGCTAAATTACTTGTCCCAAGTTAGGCATTGGTCTTAGGAGCAAACCCATACTGTCAGTTTGTGTGACCTGATATCAGCAGAGCTTTGCACAGACAGGTGTGCTTACCCAGAAAAATCTGCTTGTTGGACCAGTTGTCAATTTGCTGGCTGTGGGCTTACCAGCATCCTTGCCTGTTAGAGTGCCGCACAGAGCTGTGAGTATAATAAATGCCTCTGGATGAAATGTTGTGCTTTCCAGTTCCTTCTGGAAAAATATGCCCATGATTTGTAGGAAATTTCTGTAATCAAAGGAAATGGAGTTCTTTAAGTTGCACTGCCTATAATTAAGCTCTGACCTCAGAAACTTGGTAAAATACTTTCAGCCTGGACTATTTGTATTTTTCCCCCCTGCAAGTGAAACAATGGGATCTCTAGCTGGCCTGACATCCTTCCTGGCACATCCAAAGGAGCAGAGGGCTCGGAAAATGGCTCAGCAGTTGGTTCAAACACCCCATGCTTCTCTCGTTAAGAGAGAGGTTTGGAAACATTTCCACAGCTCTAATTTGATCTCTGGGAAACCGAAAGGTTAATTGCACAATGTACAGGGGCAAAATAGATTTCCAAGAACATCTGGCACTATATTATTGAGTCTGAAATGAGATTAAAGCCATTCTTCTGGGACACAAGCTCTTGCCAGCCACTATGGGGAAGGTGTACAAACTTTATCTGGGTTTAATGAAGACATGGTGTGTATATTTATACACAGAAACATGCGCATGCATGTGTTGGGGTGTTGTGTTTTTTTTTTTTTTTTCCCTTTTGTCTATGGCCTGTGATATCTCGGCTTGGTTTTACAGGCTTTTCTTCTCAATTTCCACGAGTCCCCATTACAGGACATTTTGCTTCCTGAAGTAAGTCTGTGTTGCAGGGTATTGGGTCTTTTCCCTTCTGTTTAAAAATGAAAAATCATCAGGCATCTTCCCTTTCTTATCTGCCACCATTCCTTTTTGCCACCTAGCAATAACCTGATGCTACAGAAAGAAATCATGGAGGAGGGAATATCAGGGGACACAGTAATAGCTTTTGAAAGTCACCAGCATTAAAAGTCAATGCAAACATTTGCCATCTCTTAAACACCAACTTTATCCTGAAGATATTTGGGAGTGTAATTAGGGATGGAAGAAACACTTGCTTGAAAGATGTGAGCTGTGCTTCTGTCTGAGGCAGGTGGGGAAAAAGAGATGCCAGAGGGGTGCAGGGGTGGGAGTGGGTGGGTGAGGAGGTGATTAATTTCTTCTCAGGGAGTTTTCCTTTGCTGAGGTCGGCTGTGATCTGCACTCTCTTCCCCAGCCTTTCTGAGGATGAAGGAGGAATCAGTCAGCAGAAGAAATGGTAATGAATAGTGATTGCAGGATCATCTCTTGTACTGGAGAAGTCCAAGTGGAGAGACCCTCTCTGAGCCATCGGTTTCCCCAGGTGAATGGCTCACTATTACTGGCTTATCTGCCTGATATGTGACACTCTGGTATCTTTAATATGTCACAAGTTCTGACGGCTTTGGCAGGTCCTTAGCTTGGAGATCAGCTGCAGAGCTGGTTGCGTGAGGAGACTGTAGAGGGCAGTCTGAGACCGCCAGTGATGGGCTGCTGCATCTGCCGGAGGTGTGCAGGGTGTAATATCTGCCACCTGTGGGGAGGGAGTTCTGGGGGGGTGCAAGAAAAAAATAAATATGGGGAAGCTGGTCTATTGGATTTACAGTAAATGTCTATTTGGCTTCGCCTAAAAGAAATTCTTTATAGGACTTTTTTTTTCTTTAAACTCCCTCCTTCCCCCAGCTTGCTCTGTTTGAAAACAGCTAACGCTGCTACAGGCTGAACAGCATGTTTTCACACTGCAATCACTCTTCGAGGGAGAGAAGCAAGCTGTGTAAATCTTTCTGCTGACAGTTGAGATGATTTTTAGTCCGTTCACAATGGGTTTGACTTCACCACACAGTGAATGAACGTGACAGCGAGTGGGGTGGTGTTCTCCAAACACCGCTTTACCGCTTGCCAGTGCCGCAAGGTAGACAGAGAGATCCCAGTACCTGAAGTGGGGTGCTGCCAAAGCAAGCAGCAATGATGGATGTGGTCCCCCTGCAAGGGGAGGCAAGGCACAGTGTGCAAAACAGAGCAGTGCTGGACCTAGGCAAACATTTTTTTGCTTACGTGGGGGTGTTCAAAGCAAACTTGTAGCTGGGCAAAACTCTTCTTTTTTTTTTTTTTTTTTTCCATACTCTCTGCCATCTGTGAAGTATGAGAGTTTGGGGCCTGACCCATCTCCTTACCAGTCCAGGTAGTTCAATCCTGCCAGTCTCACCAGGGAAATGTGGCGTAGCCATAGTGGTGATGTTATGTGATTTAAGGCAAGGGCATGGGTCATTAGTGGCTCTGTTAAAGGTGGCCACAGGACTGTCTAGCAGTGGGGTCACCAGCAGGGGAGTTAATCTGCACAGTCGCTCCTCTGTTGATGGCCTCTTCGTGGTGAGGGGGGGACATGTCTGAGGTGTCTCACATTGCTAGCGAAAAAGGAGCAGGCTCTGGTGTAACTGCAGTGTCAAAACAGTCTCGCTTTTCTGCATGAAATCCTTTATAAGAGAGCATCATCTGAATTGATAAGCTGGGGGAAAGGATCAGTCCTATCTGATTCTGAAATTCCTGGCAGTAAAGTTTTTAGCCGCTCTTTGCTTTCTGCAATAATCAGAGGAACAAAAAGCTACTAGTAAACGCACTGCTACCCAGTTTTCTTCTCAAGATCTGATCCTACTAACTTGATTTGTGTAATTACTCTTCTGTGTAGTCAGGATCAGTCATACAGAACCTGCCCCTGTAAACACCTTCATGCGTATTTTTATTCGTGTTAATATTCTCTTAGATCTCATTGGAACAGTTTGTGCTTGTAAAGTCAGAGTCTGCAGAATTTGGTCCAGAACTTAATTTGATTTTAAATACTCCTCCTTTCTAATAAGTCTCTGCAAGGCAGGGTTTTTTTAATGTAGCTGCCCTGGTTTTGATACTGTGCCTTTGCTTACAGTATGCATGGTATTTCTTGCCTGTCTTCTGAAGGACTTAGTAGTTGCCATTATTAATTAAGCTTCACAGAGCTCCCTTGGAGGGGATGAGTAGCTTAGAGCTTGTGTAAACTGAGGCAGAACAAAGCCAAGAGATTGTTTTCCCTTAGGTCTCATGGCAAGCCTCTGGCAGAGCTGGGAATGCAACTCAGCTTTCCTCATCCTCAGCCCTCTTCTGTAACCATAGGCAAGCTGGAGCAAATTAAACCCAGGCAAAGGCGGGTACAACTCCCATAGCAAGCAGGGAGAATTGTGCCCGTTGCACGAGTTCTGCATTTGGCCCATTGCCTGCACGCTCCTAGAATAACAGACATATGGAACATGTTGCCAAGTTAGGCCCTTAAATCAAGCTTTTATAAATGAGTTCAGGAGGAAAGGAGACATATTTTATTTCTGCAGAGAGAGAGGGGGATTGAAGGAGGTGGTGTTCAGCTAACCCCAAAGGGGAAAAGTTTATTAGGCCAAGTGGCCTTTTCCTTCCCTGTAATGCCTTCGGTTCATAACTAAGAATTCACTTTGCAAAAAGATAACAAAATACCAGCCTTGCTTCCAAGTACATGTTAACACTTTCATTTCAGGTGATCAAATTCTGGTAGGAACCCATGCTGTATCCCAGCTGTTAGACCAGCGAAGCAAGAGTCTGTGGTACCGCCTGCGCTGGAGGAGGGAGGAGAGCTCCATTTTTAGGCTGGAGAGCACATATTCCACGCGGACCTCTTTTGCAACAGAGTAGGGGTCCAAGAATCCACTTAAGGCAAAAGAATGCTGCCATGTTAAACCCTTGGCTGTAAGCCTCAGTCAATTGCCAGCATCAACAATTGCTTTTCCCATGAAAAAGGACATTTTCTGCTCTGGCAATGTGAACATTTTATATCTAAGTGAAAAAACTGCCATAAGGCTTTGCAGAAGCAAATGCGTGTTTTTAAATCAAGGCAGACCGTGCTGATACAGGGCATGGCTTTGCAGTGCCAACCTGTGCTGCGTTAAAGCATCTGCAAACCCTTTCCTCCATTCTGTTTACTTCCGAGCTCTGATGAGATTCTCTTTTCTTTTTCTCTGTTTTCTTTTTTCCTTCCTTCACTGGGTGTAGACTTCTGAAGTATCTGCTTGTAACATTGTGAGTTGCTCAGATGTGGTCCATCTACTTCTGCTTGATGTCATCTTATTAAAAATGAGTTTTGGTGGAAGGGAGAATTTTAAGCTAGACTGCTGCTTTGGAAGGCTTTGCAGCCCACAGCCATACCTATGTATCCCGTGTGCTTTTGTAAAGTGACAGTGAATGAGGGAAAGGGAGACAAGATAGCTTACAGCAGGAATGAGGTAGATCGGTTGGTTGTTTTTTAAAGCTAAAAAAAGGGGGAAAGAATCTGTGTGCATTAGAATCCTGTAGAGCCCTCAGAAACATAAAATACAGAACTACGTACTTGATGTCGGTGTTTCCAAGTAGAACAATCGAAGTCCTACGTGCTTAGTCAATCTCTAAAGGATTGTTTGAGGCAGTCACAGTGTTGTGCCTTTCCTCTTCGCTGTTTTCCAACATTTTCTGTCATACTTCGTAAGTAGAGGTTCACTGTTCTCACAAAAATACCTGTATCCTCATGTAAACAAGAGGTTTACTACCTGACTTTTTTAATTGTTCTGTCAGAAATTAAACACAAAAAAACAGAATTAAAAGTCATTCATTCAGGATCTACATGTAGTCTATCTATATGACCACAGCATGTTAGTC
Organism: Theristicus caerulescens; assembly: GCA_020745775.1. Taxonomy (NCBI): domain Eukaryota; kingdom Metazoa; phylum Chordata; class Aves; order Pelecaniformes; family Threskiornithidae; genus Theristicus; species Theristicus caerulescens. The sequence continues at coordinate 118,453,490 of CM036561.1, read as the reverse complement.
AGACTTCACAGGTCTTGAATGGGGGGTGCTCAAAATGAACATTTCATAAGCATCGTGTTGGCTGAGGTATATTCACATCTGTTCTTTGGGGAACAAACCATGTGCTAACCCTAAGCGGTTTTGGGAATAGACAAAAGTGTATTTTTCAGGCAGCTTATTCGTGACCAAGAATGCAGTCAACTCTGTTCTAATAGCTTCTGCAGACTCCTCCCTTTCTTCATTTACAAAAGGAGATCCTGCATGATGAAGACAGGTTGATGATAAGAGTGAAGCTGTACCGAGTTGTTGGCAGAGACATCTAAAGCCACACTGAACTATTTACCCCATTCAGTAGTTTAGCAACTGAAAGGTATTTTTTGAATACGGTAAACAGCAGCAGTTTTCATTTATGCTAACATCTTTATCAAGTTCTCCCCATAGCAATCTTCATACGCTAACGAGATAAATCTCACCCCTGTGCCTACGCCAGGTGGATAATCATTACTGCATCCGCTGTGTAGGTGGCTATGTGTGCACAGGTCTAGTGACTTTCGGGAGATAAAGAGCAAGTCAGAAGCAAAGAATGAATATCAGTTTCCAGACTTTGTGCTCCTCTCTTCTAGCTGCTAGAACTGAAGCAGTCTTTATTTAGGGTTTAAAACTCAAATCTACCTGAGAACTGGCAAAGGTCATCTTTGTCATTATCAGAGCTGCTGGATCAATATTTTTTTTTTTTCAGTAAATGGTTTGATTTAATGATCTCTTCCTATTTCTTAGCTGGTCCTGACAATTGCAAGTGCGTTCCTTATTTACAAATACTTGCCCAGTGGTTTAAGGAAATGAATCCTGAGCTGTATGCAAAATCTCTACTCTGATGAGTAGCTTTTTGTGACTTGTGTTTGGATTTGGTTGTCTAGCTCATGCAATACTTACTCTGCAGCCTGACTGGATGACAGAACTAGTTTAAACAGAGAATAACTAATATCAAGTTTACAGCAAACAGAACAGAGAATTGACTATCCTTATTTGCATGTGAATGTGTATATTCATATGAAGAACAGCTATTCCTTGGATGTTAGGTTTGTTCAGTTTTCTTCTTCATAGCACTCTTCTCAGCCTACTGTATTTTTTCTCCTAAATATAACAAATCAGGGGGAATAAACTCAAGCTGTTGGTAACACAAGGTATGACCCTAGTGAAGAAAACATCCCACCTTACTGCAGTTATCTGATTTTAGACAGTCCTTTGAATGAACACTCCCTGGTTACTGCTGACCAGAGGTTGTGTATTTCAATTACCCTGCATCTGAGAATAAAAATACCCTTAGCAGTGCATTTTTGTGCTATTGTTTAGGGAGGTTATCAACCATATCAAACATGCTTGACCACTTTCTTCTCTGGCTACAGAGCAGTTTGTTTTGGCAGTGTCGTGAAGATCTGTGGTTAGTATTGACTTTGGTGGTGATTGAGGCTAGCTGAGACTCCGTCTGCTGTCTCCCTCAGCATTTTATTCTTCATTAATGTTTTGAGTGAATGTTGAAACCAAAAAGAAGTAGTTCAGGCTTAAAATTGAGCATGTTCTCTATTCCTGCAGAAGTCTCCTGTTGGTTAATAGCTGGGTTTTCTGTATGCTGAGGAGGAATAGGCTAACACCAGCACTTGGAGAAATCAGTATCTCTCTCCAGAATGTCCTATCCATCAGTCAAGAATCTGTCTGGAAGAACTTCACAGGACTGATTCTTATTCTATTCCTATTTATGTATGTTATGGCCCTTTATTTCAGTGGTGACACAAAAAAGGTCTCAAACAATGTGTAAATTACATCTAATCCTACTCCTAAAGCTTTTCTCTACTGCTGAATTCTTGCATGTAAGGATCAGTCCTTGCATTTGTACAATTAACAATCAGCTAACTTAACCCCAACGTGTAGATACAGATTTTTAAATAACAAGGGGTAGAAATATTTCATGCTAATTATATAGGAAAAGTAGCATATGGAATCTAGTATAAGAGCACATGGCGGAAAGGCATCCCGCACTAAGTGGTGTGTGTACTTGCATCGCAGGCATTAGGCTTATAACGCATAGTCTGACTGACAGTCTGTACACCTCCTCAGCTGGTGATTGACAATACAACTGAGAACATTTTAAATGAACAAAAGTGCATATAGTTGCTTTTGGCCTCCTTTTGAAGTGCTTTTAGAGCAACACAGAGCTGAAAAGCCACTCCCTGCAGCTGCAGTGGGGACATGAAGAAAGCAGCTGCAAGGGTTTGTTTTCATATTTCATACTCATGTGCCTTGCAAACAGGAATGCTGGAAGGGAGCTGGTGTGGGATCACTCACTCACGGGGCATGGACCAAGCCTGCAGTCCTTGCCCAGGCAAGACTCCCATTGATGGACTTCAGGCAACATTTCAGTTTTTCTGGGAAGCTGCAGCCTTTGCTTTCGAAGGGAAGGCTGGGTTTTGAGCACAAGTAGAGAGCAATAGCTTGCCAGCTGTGAGATGGGCTGTGAACCTGTTTGTGTGCGCACTTGCTGCAGTCTTTGTGATGTGAGTGAGATATTTCAGTCAATCTAGGACTAAGCAAACACAGTTTACTCTGGATGGCTCTTTGCATGGGATTCATGCTTTCCCCAGGGCCTGTCTCAGTGTTAGCTGAGTGCCGGGGTGCTGCCTTGGTCTCTGCTATCTGTCCTAATCCAAGACCAGTTTGTCTTGCTCAGTTTACCTTCAGGAAAGCCCTTCTGACAAGTGCCAGCCCAGGCAAAGTTTTCTTCTGAGCACAGCTCAGTCCTGACTTGAAGGACTAAGACTAAGCAACCTAGCTGTCTCAGAACATGTATCTTCCTCTGTCCTCCTGTTAACAACCTAGTGGACAATTTCAATTAAATGTGGCAGAAAGAAGTCTCAAAGTTATATTATTCCAACATGCCTTGTCAAAAAAAGGCAGCAAGGTAGAGGAGAGAGACCCTATTAGTGTCTCCACTGGGGAAAAAGGCTGTGGTTTGAGCTCGTGCTGTATTAAATCCCAAAGTGTCTACCTGAAAGAGCCTTTAATAATGCCTCAAACTGGAAGCAGCTTTTATCAGAGCATACATCTTTCTAAATGTGCGAGAACCTGACCATGAGAAACAAACCCATAGAAAAAACAGTTTTCACACATTCTGTTGCTAGCAGATTTTTTTTTTTTTTTTATTTGGGGAGTGAAGTAGCTGATACTAATAGCAGAACAGGTCCAAGAATGAAATCCACATATGGATACCTGTGGACTTAAGGATTTAAAACTGTATTGGATCTAGGCTTCCTGGAATGGACCCATTTGTAAATAACTCTTTCCCTGGTGGCAGCAGGTTTCAGGTGAGGACAAATTCTGAAGGAGTTCAGTGCTCCATGTTAAGCAGTCAGAAATTCATACATTTGCTGCTCGGCTCCAGCTGGGATGGATAGGAAGGTGGACTTCCCATACCAGGCTCTGTTAAAGCCAGGGAGCAGTTTCCTTCATAGCACTCCCTTCACTCAGCTTATGCTAAGAGTTTTCTTTCCTGTTCTTCAGCTCACCTAATTAATTTTTACCTGAACCTTATCCAAACTATCTGAACTTCTGCTTTCACAACTGCTTGGAAAACCTCAGACTTTCTCGTGAAATTTCCTTTTCCTTCTGCATCTGCCTGGGTCAGTAACACCTCAAGAACAGCCTTTAAGTGTATCTGCATTTCTGCTTCTTGATAATTAGTGCACGAGTTCATTAAGTTAATGATTCAACAAAAGTTATTAAGATACTTTTAAATCTGCATGAAGTTCTTTCCAAGTCCAAATCTTGACTTGAATTTGAAAACTTGAAAAATCATTTAAGGCTTTTTCCCCTTCTTGTGGGGAAATTTGGAAGGGACTTTGAGGCTAAACATACCCAGTCTTCAGGGTATTCCTGGTCTCAATCTAGACCCAAATTTTGAATTTTGAGCTTAGAATTGCAAAATGATGTAAATGCAGAGAATGGTAAGCTCATTTGCTTGTAATGAAGATGCCTTTTGAAAATCAGGCTGATGACACCAGATTCCTTTCAAGCCTTCACACTGAACAAAACACATAAAAAGGGACCCAGAGACCTGATTCCCCCTGTGGTATGTGGGGGTAAGGCTAGAGTGAGTGACTTAAAATCTCAAGGACTTCACTGACCTTGTTGGCATTTCTCCTCGTTTATATAAACATAAAATAAAAAACCAATAAGGGCCAACTGTTTATGGCAACATTTTACTTAGAGATAGAAATTCTAGCTAAGGTATGGGAATTACAGGTTGGGGGATATTGGAGTAACATTTTAGAAAAGCCACAAATATTTGGTTCATGATTACACAACAAATTTGTGAAAGTTTTGTAAGCAACCAGTTATAGGTATCAAGTTATGCAGAAAAGAAAATAAAGCCTATTTCCTCCACAGCAAAATAAATAAATGCAGTAATGAGAATGATAATGAAAGTTCTAAAATGGATATGAAACCATGTAATGACCCATATTGACCCACATAAGTAATTGCCTAACAGGAAATAAAATGGTAACACAAACTCTTTTGGAGGCATTGGGCTTTTGCCTTTATTCTTTATAGCTTTGTCTAGATGGTCATTAGATATCATCTTTAATAATGAATTATTGCTGAATTTGAACCAGACAGTGTCATTTTATCAGGTATTTTTCCTCCTTGAAACCCTCAATTATGAACAAGTTCGTTTAAAATTCTGTTTTGTTTGTTAGTTTTTGACTCTCAGCCCACTTCTTTCTAATTGAGCCCTAAAACTTTACTGTTGTTGTTTTGCTTGGGTTTTGCTGATTTTTTTTGGGGGGTGGGAGGATCACTTTTGTTGCTGAGTTTGGATTTAGTCTCTTTCCCTTATGTTGTGGGTCATTCATAATGCCTAGCCAACGTGTCTGCCGTGAGCTGGATGCCCTGCCTTGGCACTGTTCATCTGAGAAACCTTTTGGCAGAGTTTGTGAAAGATCTTCCATTTGTTGCAGAAAGCGTGTGAAGGCTGCAGAGAGATGGCAGCTGATTCCACACCGTAACTCCCTACCGCTGCAGACACCAAAGGGGAGAAAAGTGGGATGCTACAAAAGAAACAAACGTTTGAAATTGGATTCATACTGTTAGGATTAATGATAGGAGGTAGAGGAAAACTGGAGCAGTGTTCTTAAGCCAACACATTTGAATGATAAATTGCATTAAGGCACTGAAAAGAACAACAGCTGCAGTTCATGAAAAGCCAAATTTATCTAAATTTCTCCAGCTGATCAGTCAAAATCATCACAGAGACTTCTACTTTGTAATCACTTTTCCACAGAAAACCAGAGCAAGCAGAGAAGAAAAAAAAATACCTGAATATAGAGACGTCTACATTTATTCTGCCAAATTTTTATAGCTAGTAAACCCTGATGTTACAGAATTCCATATTGCTGCTAGCAATGGGGATTTTCAGTGGGGCTCGTTTGGGAATATACATCCTTTTCTCAGGAAGGTGCAGTAAGGGCCCTCTTTAAATAAGCGACAACTGTTGCAGTTTGGAAGTTCAGTATCTAGATGAACTTTTTGGGTATGTGGTTTGAAGGTAAGCTCCGCCAGAGTGCCAGGACTTCTCACAGGGGAAAAGAGGTTACTATATGGACATGAGTAAAGACACTCGCAAAGGGCTGTCTGAACTTTATTACAGCAGCATTTATAAGTCTCCATCAAGATCAGATATAGGAGGGATTGTTATCTCCATGCAACAGCAAGGTGACTGAGATGGAGGGTGATTAAATGACTTTTCTGAAGTGTGTTTTGGTCAACTGTAGCAATACAAGGATTTGAACCCTCTATACTAGTGAGTCCTGTCCAAGATTGCCTTTTTTCTCCTTTCAAAACTAAGAAATAAGAGACTTCCCACCCTTCTGTGGTCCCTCTCTCTAACCATATGTGACCTAATGCTAAATCAGTGTTTTGCTCTTGATGTCTCCACTGGGATCTGTGATGTCTATGAAGTGCTTTTCCATTATGGTTTACTGTACACGCATTTGCTGCTGTTCCACAGAAACAAGGAGAAGGAGTAGTGGAACATAGTTACTAAAGAAATGGCCAGTTTCTAAAGATGGGGTATGTTAGTTTGTGTTGATAAACAGAGAATTTTCTTATTTGATATTACATCCAAAAGTATCCTCTTGATGTTATTTCAGTAACCTCAGAGCGTATCTGGAACAGCCTTTTCATCATGTTCGGCCCCTAGAAAGGGTTGGACCTGAGCGATGTCTGTAGCAGGCGTAGCTTTCCAGAGGGCAGTGGGAAGCGTCTGAAATTCTGTGATGCTCCGACAGCAGAAAGATATTTCTGGGTTTTTGGTTTTCATGTCAATATCCTCTGTAAGCAGACATAGCCTGAGAGGACGAGGAGCTGCACACACACAAGGAGGCAAAATCCCCTGTCACCTTTCAGACATGATCAACATTATCGTCTCAGCCTGGTGGGGCTTGTTAGCTCTCCTGCCTTGTGCCAGACCGGGTCATGGCGCGCCAGGGTGTGAGTGAGGCCCTGACACTAATATATGCAGGGACCTGATCAAGCTGTGCAAATTTTGCTGCTTGGGCAGTGGATGGCTGTCAGGTGGCTCCGCAAAGCTGCTGCGTTAGATGGGTGGGCAGCGCATCATCTCCTGACTTTGGGATAGACTACATGAACCTGATGGGGAGGAGAGGAAGGAGGACTGGCTCCTGGTCTTCCCAAGGGAGAGGACAGGAATAGGGTGCACAAAAGGAGAGGAAAAGGAAAAGCTGGTATTTCTCTTCTTCCCCTTAAATGCATGAGGGATGAGCCCAGGATGAATTCAAAGTAAAGGAAGGAAGTCCAAAGCAGAAATTATTCTGAGCATTGAGGGGAATGGCAGTGGGGTGTCTGATAGTAATCTGGTAGCCTACATGAGATGGTTGGGTTTGCCCTCTGCAGCTCCCACAGCCCCCTGTGTTACGCATCCTATGCCACCTGCTTGCTTGGGATACCAGCCCTGCTCTGAGCTCCTAGATGAAATGGTCATGCAAAGCCAGCTGTGCGTCCGACACTGAGAACAGAGTTGAAAATGAGGCAGGCTCATTGCAGCTCCAGAAGTTAGGATGTGGCTACATTTTGTAAGGGAACCTGTTGAGGCAACTAACAGGAAGAAGCTTGAGCAGGAGGGAATCATGGTGGCTGTGTCATGCTGGATTGGATAGCTCTGATTTACCTGGAGCAGCCTGCTGACAGCTGTCTATCCTGGTCAGTCCCACTGTGGGATCAGGGCCAAGGAAATGATTAAAATAAGTGAACTTGGGTGTCTGGGCCTCTGGCAGCAGATGTGTGTGATATAGCATAAATGTATTTCATATTTTCTCCAGTCATTTTCATTATGATGTGACTCAGTTCCCATAGTCTTATGGGAATAATTTTATCCTAGATAAGGATATTTTTTTTTATTTCATCTTTTTATGGCATTAAGCATGTTTTGTTTAGGAGTGTACATGTGTGCATACGTGAATTTTTCTGTGGTTAGCTTATAACATTAACCTTCCAGAAGCTTCCCAATCTTGTGCTTGATTGCAAGGACTTAAAAAATGGAATATAAGGAGGTCATTTTCCTTCACTTGGATATTTTTCTACAAAATACAGCTGTGGATCACCCTAAGAAGCAGTGTTCTTGCGGTATTTTTTCTAGTTGTTCGTTAGGAAATGCTGTTTTCTCTTGTGTTTCCATCCATTACCAGCCACTTACCCAGCATCCGGAGCTGGGTCAGTGATACAAGGTTGTTCTGGTTTCCCAGTGCCAAGGGAGAGGAAGCCACCCCAAACCTTGACCCCCTTCCCCATACATTCACCCCTTCGAATTCCTGCAGCAATGGTTTCATTTCCTGACCAGCCCAGTAACACCAAGAACTGAAGAGTGAGTGTTTAACTGCCTTTTGTTTCAGCCCGTGTTGTGTTTATTTTTTCTTTTTTGGTTACATTCTGCAGGGGTAACAAGGGCATATTGAAGTGGCAACTCAACAGCTACTCTGAAAGGTTAAAAATGGCCACTTTTGAGTCGCAAAGTCAATGAGAGTTTCAGCTCTGACTCCGGTGCTATTTAATCGGTGAAACTTTCTACTGAAGAACATAATATTCTGTTCTGTTGGACTACATTTACTTAACGTGATCAAAGGGAGGAAATACTTGTTCTCTTCAGGGTAACTGAATTAAAAAAACACGTATTTTGATTTGCCTGTGTTCATATGTGATTCAATCTTGAGGGCAGATTTTAATCTAGTCTAAACGTGTGTAACTCCATAAACTTCACTGAAGTTGTGCTGATTTAGAGCAGCCAAAAATCTGTCTTTTTGTGCTCACTTTGCACCAACATTTGAATGATTGAGTATTATTTGCAGGAATATTCATGAAAGACAAAATATATACTTTGTATATTCGTTTGTATTATATGAGATGTATGCCATGGTAGTTTGATTACTTAAGCCTTGTAACCAGATATTACAATGGTCACAAGATAGCATTATGTTAAAAAATACAGTCTTCCAAGTAGAATTTGTCATTTTTTTTTTTTCAAGAAAGCTGACATGTCTTCTTCAATGAAAAAGGCTTTTCATCAAATCAGTGGTGAAAAACAAAAACTCAAATGAAAAATATTCAACATGTGCGTTGTTACTTTTCCATGGAAAATTAAAAAGGAAAAAAAGAAAAAAGTGTGCTGGAACAAAATATATTTCCTGACCAGTCCTATTTAGAAATTCTTTTTCTCAGTGTGTCAGTGCCATTCCTCCTTCGCAGGAATACTTGAATAGCTGCTAGCTTTGTAACGCAGTTTTTATGCAGGTTCTAGTAATGATGCCACATGATCTGTGGCATTGGCCGATACACCCTGGACATTAAGTTCAAATGCTGGACATTCACAAAGATCCCTTTGTTTAGCTGTCTAGAAGAAATTCACAAAGGAAATCCAAGTGTAATTAGGATTAACAAATAGTCTGCAGAAATTGGTGATGTTCAAGCCAGCCTGCTCTTCTGGCCAGTTTTGTGCTGTTGTTTCACTCCCTCAGGTTTTGCTGCCTGCAGCATTAGAGACCCTTAAACCTTTTCATTTATGAAGCGGTTGGGCCAGAATTACTGTCCTTGTGTTTACATCCCTCTGGGCACTTAGCGGAGACAATCTGCTTTTGTCAGGTGGTGTATTTATTTTGTGTTTCGTAGCATTTTACCTATCAGTATGAGAATCCCTTTTACTTCAAGTTTCCAGAAGCTTTAACCATAATTAGTTTCTACCAAACCCTGCTATTTGGAGTATGTTTTCTTTGTGTCTGGTGTCACGCTTCTGGTGTTAATGTCTGTTTGTGTAAAATAACAGGCATTCCCTCTAATTTCGCTTTTGCTTCTTCAGATCATCACATTTACAGATATTTCAATCTTTTAATCTGAAGTTCTTAATCTTTTTGCTAGAAAGTAAGTGCATTTGTCTATGGTGTGATTTTCTTCGGATGTTTCAGTGGTTAGGAGTATTGTTTCTTTTCTCTGACAGGAGCATTCACATTGGTAGAGATAAAAAAGTTTGGATTTATGTAATTAACAAATCTTCTATGAATTACTCAGTTACCTAGCTGGGTAGAAACTTTGAGGGAAACTATTACGGGCACATTTGACCACAGTTACTAGCTGGTCACTAGGACAGGCAATTGAGTAGGCTGAGGAGTTGCACATGATGGGGTTTTCTTGGCTAAATCATTAGTGGGAATTAATTTGAAACCTCTGTCTAGAAGTTGTTTCAGTGCTTATCCTGACGAGGATCCTAAGTACACATGGACACATAAATACTCATTGCAGAGCTAATGGACTCATTTCCTTAGCTTGGGTGCAACCTATTAGTCTCTCAGAAATGCAAGCCGCTAATCTGGGACAAAAACAACCGAAGTAATGTAGGTTTTGAGGGCTCATTGCTGCTAAATCTACAAGTGTGCAAAGTTGAGGAAAAAGGAAGATTTATGCTGCATCTTGCTGAATCCTAGTACACCTGTGGCACAGTGACTGATATTTTTAAGTTTGATGGTAATAGGGAAGATCAATACAGTCACGCAGGATTGTGTTCATCCTTGTTCACTGTGATCCATTCTGTGCAGTTGTAATAAATAGTGTAAATATTCTTCTAAAGGTTTTGAGTATGGTAGCTGTTAAATGTATCTAACTCCTGTTTAGTGTTACATTTGTGTACATCTGTGGAAGAATAAGTTACTCTACTTAAAATGCATTTGTCCATGTAGTTTAAAAATTTGGAGCATAAATTTCACAATTCACTTCAGCTGTTGTTCTGTCCACAACCCTTTTTCTGTTCAGCAAACATTAGCATGATAAAATTTTCCTTAAGCTCCTGCAGAAATCCTAAGGTACCAAAATTAAAAGGCCAGTTGTCCTAGGCTCCATGTCTAATGAATGGAGAGGTCGGTTCCGGTGACCTAATTTAGATTTAAGTTTTGTGTTAAGATGCTTACCTGCTTATGCAGTCAGAGAGCAGAAAGAATGCCACGTACTTTCTGTGTGTGGTCACCTCCTGCCAGAGTAAGCGGCAGGAACTGAACGCTTGCAGACAGCTCTTCATCACTAGATGGTAGAAACAGCCAGCTTTAAAACTTGATTTAATATTTGTTATGAATTATCCACTCAGTACTAGAAAATGAATTCTTAGTCTACCTAGTCATAGCCATTTGAATGTGTATTTCCAAGGAATAGTTTTAGATTCAGAGAAAAGAAAGCTTTTTACTCGATTCTTGAACTTGATGAATGGGATTTTAACGGTGCTGCTTACTGGTCTACCTCTGGCCTTTATCATGAGATGAATTCTTCGCTCCACTGATGTCAATGTCTGTCTAACTTAAGTGGGATCAAGATTTTACCCGCAGTGTTTTCAGAGATAACAAGTTATATCAAAATTACATACCCTTTGCAAATTCCAGCCTAGACTCTTACCAAGCTACATTTGTTGTAGTTCACAGGGATTTCTGGGGATTTTTTTTTTTCTGGCAAGCTGTTTTGACTCAAACACTTTAGACAGCAGCCTAGCAGTATTACCCTCTGTCTTGCCCATCTTCCTGATTGGATTAGTTTTATTGATTTCAAACCTTTGATCCTTAATATCCCATTAGCTAATACAGTGATCTAGCTACATAACACTATCTACGGAGCGGCAGCTTGTAAATGAAGTGCATACATCTTATGTAGTGTTGTGTATCATTACTTTATCTGAAATGACATTCAATTTTGCATACTGGGTTCTGTCTTCTTATTGACTAGTCTTACACATTTTTTTAGAAAGCAGCGATAGCCAGAAGTTACACCCTGAAATAATCCTGCTGTGTGTCATTGCTTGTTTTTGGCCAAATTATCCCTGGTTTAACTCCAGTCAGGTCAACAGAATGAGTGACTTTTATCCCAGTCAGTGAAAAGAAGATGAATTTACCCTGTGATGGAGCAGCAGAAAGAGGGAACACGGTTACCTTTTCTATAGGAATTTGTCAGCCATTGCTCGTCGGCCTCACTGGACTTCTACATGTACTGACTCGCCATTCCTTAGGCTGAATGAGAAGCCAAGAGTGTGAACACACACTATTCTCACTTCAATGCCTGCTGTTGTGAGTCTGGCATCCACACAGTTCCCCAGTTTCTCTGTTTTCAATTTGGATTCATCTCCATAAAGATAAAGCAATAACCTGATTTCAAGTAGTATAAACTGTACAAAATTAAATCTTTGACATGGACTTTGAATACTGATATCCTGGTTTGCTATCTCACGTGGAAGGTGAAGGGAAATGAAAGGAGGAAACATATTTATTTGAAATGAGATCTGCCCTTACGCCAACCCCTCACCCCCCACAAACATATAACAACTGATTTCCAGGCCAGGAGTGCCTAATGTTACTCCAGCCTTTTTGGCCCTGGGGAAGAAAGTGTGTGTGTGTGTGTGTGGTGGTGGAGGGGGGAAGGCTTTCATTTGCTGACCTGTGAGAGCTGGATTCAAGAGCCTGTATTCAATATTGCCTTTGGTAATATGTAGCTTCTCCTACATAGTCTCTGCCACTGGCTATCAGATCTCCCCCAAAAGACTGTGTCAAGATGTCAAGTTTAACAAGTGGAAATCACAATAGTCAGCTTTACCTCTTTTGTTTTTACTTATATACTTGTAGAAACTGGCAGTTCCTGCAAGCACTTCTGTACGGGGAAAATGTGCTTGTGATGCAGATTGCTTTGATTCTCTAAAGGGTTTCACAGGCTCTGAGTCCATCCCTGCAGGGAATTCTGCTTTTCAACTCTCTCTGCTGTGTGTGCAGCTCTCTTCTGATCTGGGTCGTTTTATTAATTAAGATCTCTGTGTAGAGTATCACAGTTGAGCAGATACTTGCTAGTTTACAAGGACTCAGTGCAGAGGAAATCTCGCTCTCCAGAAGAGGAATAAAAATATTTGTAAGTGGACATGGACATTAGGAAATTACAGATAAGAGAAGGCTAGATGGATTGATATGAAATTGTATGGTAAATTATTTACTGTAAGATTTCTGGAGTGTGAATGAGAATTGATGTCTATAGTTCCTCTGTGGCACTTCTGTATAGCAAGCTTAAATTCTGTTAAACCTGACCTATTTCAACAGGTCGAATTTAACATTTTGCTGGATGAAAAGGAAGCATGAAATCGACGGAATAGGTTTTGTTTGTGAAGGACCTTGGGTTTGTGTTTTAAGTACACTTGAGGTGAAGTATGTTGAATCAGTATGGACTATTTAGGGGCAGAATTGCTGAAGATTTTATTAAACAAAACAGCAAGAAGCTTTGTCATTCCAAGCTGGAAATGATGCCTAGCTGAGCCAGTAAAACACACATCAAAGGTGTACATATGGGTTACATTTTAATATTCTTTCAATATTATTATAAAGACCTGTTACTAATTTTAAACTGCATTGGTAAAAACTAATTTTTTTCTTTTTTGTCTTTTCTTCTATATTGCTAAATGATGTAAATCACTAATGTCAATTTTATGCTGATTTATGCCAGCTGAGGATCTGGCCGTGTGAGACATTTCCCCTCTGTATAATCACCCCAAATAGGGAAGGGAAAAGAGGAGGAAGGAATGGTGTCATCTGGATATGTGAATATTTTGGCTGTAATACAACCCTGGAATAGGCTCTGATACAAAGATGGAAATATGGGGATTATCGTAGAAACTCTTGAGATAATCCTATAAATAGCAGAGGAAATTCTGGCTAGAAGTTGTCTATTGAAACCATTTTGGAATGAGACGGATGACAGGAAGACAACTTAAAACCAGAAACCACAAGGCAGATCCTCACCTGGTGTAAATCAGCATAACTACATTAATTTCAGAGGCATTGACTTGAAAGAACTGTGATGATCTCCACCAGCTGAGGATCTACAACCATAGATACTGGGTGCCAAATGCTCTCTCTCACACCAGTGTAAATCTGGAGTACCTCAACCGACTTGGTGGCGTTACTTTGGATTAACGCTACTGTAAATGAGTGTAGGACACAGTCGTTTGTGTTTGGAGAGTGAAGACAATTGATTCATTGGATGTCAAATGTGTGTTTTTAGATCAAGGAATACATTTACTTGAGAGATTGTTTTAGTCTTGTATTGCAGATGTAGGCTATTTAACAACCAGGAATTTCCTCGTTCACCCTGCTGTTACAAAAAGGTGTTGACTCCATACAAGTATTCATGACAGTCTTGGCCCCATAGCTAGCACATCAATAAATAAGATAATAAATTCTCCAGAAGGGGAGTGGAGAGCAACATTTCACTTATATGTTCCCTGTGTTGCACTAATGACAACAGTACGCGGCCACTGCAGTTGACCGAGTTACTTCAGTCTTACAGCAGCATCAGTAAGGGAAGAATTTGGCCCTGAGATATAAAGGAAATAGTGGAGTCAGAAATGGGACTGTCTTAAGTATGTGTGTTCACATGTATGTAGTAAGGTCAGTCCAAATTCTACACATGTAGACATGTTGACGTGAGGGGAAGCCTTGGCTCTTCATTCAAAGCCATTGCTCAAGGACCAAAATTTTTAAAGTATGCTTTCATTTATGAGAATACATTCATAAACACATCTAAGGGGCTCTATTTCCCAGTATCTTTTGGTAATGTTACATCTACTCCTTACTACTATCTGTTAGAATTTAGGGGCCAGATCAGGCCCTGGAAAATGTTATCTGTAAAATACTTCAAAAAAGGTCACATAAGCTAGGTCCCGTGCGGCTGCTTTCCCATCCTCTACAGCCAGGGGCTGTATGCGTGGCAGGGAAGGACCTTCTTCAGCTGAGATTGCCCTGGCAGAAGCAGAAGAACGCATGGCTGTGCATTTCTGGTCGGCAATTCCCAATGGATCTATTATTAACATTACTGCATTAATATCTCCTGTGAGATCGCAAACGTGAAGCGGTTTTCAAACCATGGCTAGTTATACTGTCCCTTTAACTGTCCTGCTGTGCCTCTCTTTTTTAAGTGCCACATTTTTTAGCTGCTTACATGTGATAACTGTGTTTCAAGGCTACAGCAGAGTTTATACCAGCTGCTTTCATCACTGTGCTCTAAATAGCATCTAAACCAAAGGGTGCTGGTCTGGATTACTGAGGCTATATGGAAACATGAGAAGAACCAGAAAGATAAATATTTCATATTGTATCCAGAGCATTTCCTGTAATTGCTCTGTTTCCTACTCTACTTCCTACAGACCTTCTCTACCCTCAACTGTCCTTTACCTCCCAACTTTACCCAGTGTCCCTGAGCATAGTCTGTTCCTGGTGACATACTGAATCCTACATCCCACGGTGCCTACCCCTCATTCTGTGAATGGCACTGATTTTGGCAATGAGGTAGTCAGCTCAGCTGCTCTTTCTTACAGGTAGTATAAAATAGTAATAATAACAAAAATAATAATAAGTGGCTGCTCTGGATTTATTTCAGCTTGTTCTGTGGGAAGGGTTATATCCCAAAAGCATTATGTAAAAGTTGCATTTCTGTAGCTGGATCGCTTCACCAGGTTTGATTAATCTGATGGTGAGAAGGGACTCGAGGTTGCCACTTCTGTTTCCTTCAGGCCTCTAAAACTGTTTTTAGAGTCTTCTACCTTTTTTACTTTTGTTTCTCAACTGCTGTTGACCTGAAAGGAACTATGGATTGGATCTCTGGAGCCAGAGTAATGGTCTTTATCAGCAGAGCCACTGAAGTAGGGTAAATGTTACCAGCGTTATTTACCATTGAAGTAACTGACCTTTTGATAACTCTTAATCCCGACGTGGCATCGTCTGGGTTTTTGGTAAAGGACTGCGTGTACAAGTGTTGCAGATATGCACACAAACACACCTTCAATGTTTCCATGGTTTGGAATTAAAATTCCCAATATAGTTGTGCAAAAATTAATCCAGTAAGGAGGATGTGGAGGAGGATGAAGAACGATGAAGGGCCTTGTTCTGGGGCTGGGGAGAAATGGTTTATTTTCTAGCTCTGTCTCAGACCTTTCCTTTGGCAGACTCCTTCGAGAGGGATTTAAAAAGAATGACTTGCTCACTATTGTCCGGAGGAGGACAAGGATGCCCTTGATCTCTGCTGTTCTTTGTGTGTGTTGTGGGGGACTGGGCCCTGCAGTCACTCTGTTGGATGTCTCTAGTCAAGCCTTTCTTGGTCCCAGTGAGAAGCTCTGTTCTTGCTGGAAGTCAGTGGGAACAAACCATTTAACTCCCGGTTTGCCTTTGAGAATATCTCCTTGCTCTTTTCCTATGTTGTCCAGCTACAAAACCAAGATTTCCTACAGCGATCCAGTTTGGGTTTAAATGCTGAGATGCAGTAGCCAGAGGGCTACATAAGCAGAGAGCATAGTGATGTTCCCTGTTTGTATATATATTTTTTCAAGTTGTGTTTATTTGTAGTAGTGTTGCTGCTGTCTTTGGTTGCTAGTTGGGTTTGACCTTTTCCTCAGTTCTGGGTGGGATTTATTGCTCCAGCTTTAGCTATTTAAAAGTTGTCTAAGCAACTTGTTTTGATTCTCTCTAGTCAGCGCAAAGAGAAAAGGCATCTCCAAAAAATGGATTCATCCTATCCAAAGATAAGTATCTATGAAGGTTGTGGGAGGAGTTTTTATGGAAAACAATATTTTTTTGAATTGTGAATTAGGCGTAGGAAGAAAATGAAAGTGTCTTACACATCTGGAGTGCAAAACTTACTGTTCCTTAAAATTGGCAAACCTTCCCTTAGCATCATGTCAGTCCTTCTGCAGGCACAGGAAAATGATTGCCACAGAAGATCTGATTTGAAACCAAAGCAACAGTGATACCAGAATTTATACAAGATTTTCATTCGATCTGATTCCATCTGTGTAATCTCAATTAAATTTTACAAGTGTTTTAGTATCAAAATATAGCTATGTTTAATTTTTTCCCCCTACAAATAGACAAATATCTGAATAACGGGTGTAAATAATAAATTAGCATGGTAGGATGATTTCATTTTAGTGTTAAGTGCAAAGCAGCTCTTTAGGGATTTTGAAGAGGAAATGACTACATTTTCACATCGCTGCCTACAACAAACATGTAGTTTTATATATCAGTTGATCAAGGTGCAGTTAAAAACCCAAACATCCCAGATGTATGCAACGATATATGTAGTTCTCATGTAAAACATCATCTTTATCTCTCAATACTGCTGATTTTCTTCAAAAAACGCCTATTTGTGAATGCTTTTAACATCTGAGTTGTGCTCTCAGAAGAGTTTAATGAGTGCTTCTTACTGTGATTGTTTGCACGCTTGCATTTCTTGTTTCCATTGTGCACAACTCAATTTATGTTTGTGGCTATGGGCTGGAAGGGATCTGCCTGCAGGGAGTTCAGGTGGGGTCTAAGCAGGAGCAGTCTGTGGGTGAAAGAAGTAAGTAAAGGTAAACTTAAATGTTGTGGATAAAATGATGAAACACAGAATCATCTGTTGTAGGGATTCATAAATTAAAATGTTGTTTCAGATTCTCCTTCTTTTTTCTTTCCCAGGGAAATTTTCAAAACACCTCCGCTCTCTCTCCAGGGTCTTTTCATGTCGTACCACAGATGAAAACTTCTGCTCCTCTTCTGAGCAAAAACTGCTCTGATGTTTGTAAAGTCTAGCACTGCGAAGCACAGGCTACTGGAAGCAATAAATAATACTGGTACTAGTATTTTGTTTGTATGAATGAAGTAAAACCTTACCCATTTTGGGTTATGCCCTCAGTAAAGATAAACGATGATACTATTTGCTAAAGCGGATTTTTAATCATGGAGATCTTGGTACAGTGGGGTCACAAATTAAACAAGATTAGTGATTTACTTATAGATGTTTCGCAGAAACCACTTCATCAGCTGCTCTGGCATCTATATGGCAGCAATTTTCCATGGGAACATCACACAAGAAGTTATGGGCAGTAACTGGAAGGGAGGAGGTAGGCAAGAAGCCCTATGAGATGGGGCAAGGCTGGACAAAGCTCTGTTGCTCAGGAGAGAGTGAGAGAGACAAAAGCAGAGTAATTAGAGGCATAATGATTGGTTCTGCAAAGCAGCAATGCAACAAATATTTATCATTTTCGAGTGATGGTGAGGTCTTTCACCTTAGGCTTTATCCTGAAGGTGAACTCTTAGCAGCTGTAGCACAATGGTGCCAGGTGCTCTTTGGATCTGTAGATATTGATTACCTTTCATGCAGCAAATTATCATTACAAGTCCGGAAAAATATGTCTGCTGTTTTTTTCCATGGCTTCCAGGGAGTTTCTGAGCTGTTCTGACTGGGGAAGCCCTACAGACACCCAGATACAGAGCTTTAGATACGAGGGGAAACTTTCAGCTCTATTGGGAAGATACCTAGTAAGACTAGAAGTCACAATTTTGTCTTTAGGGATTCAGCTTCTACCTAAATAATTTCTTGGATTTTGCTCTTACGTAGTAATAGTACATTGACTTCATTTAGAGAAAACTTGTCTATGTGACGATTGCCAGTTCTTGTGAAAGGCAGGGAGTAAAATTCTGGGTTAGCCTTAAGAAACCTGTGTGGTATGGCTTCAGTCACTTCTCCTACCCTGGGGCATAAGTAGTGTCACTGAATTTTGGCTGTTTAACCGTGGTATGGCTGATCTAGCTCTACAGTCTCCACCTTTGCTCACTGGTAAGAGGCATCTGTAGGGTAATTCAGGTCACCTATAGTAGACAGGCTGGCCGTCTGGCACAGCCTGTCTCCTGTTCGCTGGAGAAGGTGCTCAGGCAGTTACCCGCGTCTCAGGGCGCAGGATAGGATCCACTGCAACTACCGCCAGCTACCAAGGAATTTGGTTCTGGTCGAGGCTGGCTATGAAAGTGCCCGCTGTAGCCAACACAGAGAGAAATGCTGGCGGGGAACATTTCAATACATCCTAAAATCAGATTATGGGAGGGGTGGAACGAAACATATCCTGGAGGAAAACCGAGGCAAATTTGATTGTGCTGCCTCCTGCATTACGATTTACAAACAACAGCTGGGCAGGTAT
Organism: Theristicus caerulescens; assembly: GCA_020745775.1. Classification (NCBI taxonomy): domain Eukaryota; kingdom Metazoa; phylum Chordata; class Aves; order Pelecaniformes; family Threskiornithidae; genus Theristicus; species Theristicus caerulescens. The sequence goes on along the minus strand of CM036561.1, from coordinate 118,434,937 downwards.
CAGGTCCCATGTGTAAATGTGGGAGAGGGTCAGACTGAATTGAGTTTGACTGGTGGATGTGTCTGGGCACCGGCATTGGCAAAACACTCATGAAGAATATCAGGAGTGTTTGATTAGAAAGGGACTGCTTGAGAATGTCAGATTACCAGCTCTGAAGACCACACCTTTAAGGTCATCTAGGTTGTCTTCTCATATGAAAAGCATTTCCTAATTATTTTTACTTCAAGGCCAAGAATGTTAAATGTAAGCTCTAATGCAAAAAAACAATAGGTAATCTGTCACACATACCTTGGTGAAGTAGCCATGAAGTTTGAAAGGCTTAAAATAAACAAGTATAAAAACATACTGTATTTTTTTTCCTTCATAAAGATTTTTCAGTTTTGTGCTCCGAGAAGCTTTTTACTGTAAGAATACAGTTTCTGATCTGCTCTTGGTTATATATATTTTGTGGGAAACGTACTGGCCCCCTTCTCTGCAGAGCCAGCCTGTCCCCAGCCTGTACCGCGTCCAGGGGCTCTTCTTTCCTGGGGCAGGACTTTGCATTTGTCCTTGCTAAATTTCACAAAGTCCCTGTCTGCCCTTTCCTCCCGCCTGTCTGGGTCCCTTTGGATAGCAGCCCCAGCCTGGGATTGTATCAACAGATCCCCTAGTTTGGTGTCATTGCAGACTTGCTTAGAGTGCTCTCCATCATCTCCTCCCAGTCACTGATACAGGTGTAAAACAGCACAGGTCCCAGGATGGACTCTGGGTAGGGTACAACCCAATAACGGCTTCCTTCTGAGCACGGTCATCCAGCCACCAGTGTTTTACCCATCTAGTTGTTCTTGTAGTTGAAATATGATTTCTGGAATGCAGCATGTGATAAGTGATGTCACGTAAAAAGTGAACAGGACAACAGTTAAAATGTAATAAAAGGAAAGAGTAGCTTTTTTGTGTCCCTTTTTTCAGAAGACTGTGCGGTTTCTCTGTTGCATTTAAATATTTTTCTTACATTTTTCTGTTTTTCCTGAACAGAGGAAAAGAAATATATTTCCAATGTATTACACAAAAGAATATAATACTCATCAGCTACTAAAGAAAAACACTTGTGATACAGGCAACATGTATAATATTTAAAATCGCTGTCACTGATAATCTTGCTTTATGTCATTCAGAGCTTTTAAAACTGCTTTCTGAGTAGGGATCAAACGCGTAAATGATATTCATGTTACAGTCAGTCTATAACTCTGATTGTCACTGTGATTTGCAAAGAGAAAAGTATAGGCATTCACAGCAACCTAAATAGTATTTTCTTTTCCTCTTTGTTATAATCAAATGCTCACCTTTAGATTCAAAAAATCTAATAATGACTAATGGGCAATGATCTTCTGGATTAGCAGCAGCGCATTCAATATCTCTTTGAGCAGCGATTACCATCTTTTTGGGGGGGATATCAATTTAAAGGTCAAGTGCTTTCATAAAAAAGGTGATTATCCAGTATTTCATATGTTGAACAAAAGCTTAGCAGGATTCATTGTGTGTCAGTTTCTTTTGTATATAGCATATATGCAGCGAAATGGATCGCTTAATTATCTAACTACCTGTCTTCGGGGAAGGTATGTGACCATGAATAGAAGCTGTCAAATAGGTACTTCGCTTTGCTTGTGATATTTAATCAATTACTGTAATGATTGCAGGTTATAAGTTGGCTTTTTAAAAATAGGCAAAAATTTAAATTACTTTTGTGCCAGCAGCCAGGGATTTGGTTATAAATGGGTGATTTTATTGGGAATGGAATGTGGAACGAAGATGAAAAGGAGAAAGGGACAAAATGGGGCCAAACTCATGGCTGATCCCTTTCTCTTTCCTTTCAATTCTTATACGATTCTTTTACAACCTAGAAAAGTATTCTGTTTCTCAGACGTGATAAAAATGGCTAGGGCTATATTTAGAACACACCCAAGCAAGTGAACTTGAAGCTGGTTTTATCCACTCTTCTTTTTTAATTGTTATTATTTTTTTCCGGTGGATTTTTATTGGTTACTTTTCCAGTTTAATATAATTGGAGCTATCTTAAATATATTCAATCAAAATTTCTAGCAAAACCATCACATTTCTATTTTTTCCAACTCATTCTTTTTCCCTCTTGTAAGGTAGCTTTCCTACAGCTGAAGAAACTCTCATTTGTAAAGATGGATTACTGCCTTAGTTTGTACATGTTTGCTCTGTGGATTTTTTTTTAATCACATCCTTTTTTCTGCTGATGTGCCTACCATTTGCCAAATAATTAATGTGTGTTTGATCTACTGCATTTCAAGAAACACTCCTGTCGGTGGTTTACTGCTGGGTATTTGTGGGGTTCTGTTGGTCACTTTACATGACGTTGTTACTTCTCCCTTCATAGGACAGAAACTTTTAAAATTGGATAGTAATAACTGATGCCCAGTGAATATACTGGGAGTACTGGATTGTTAATAACCTTTGTTGTTCTTCAAACAAAATTTTGCATATGCAAGAAAAAGGTCTTTGTGTGAAGTACAGCTACTGCTTGGACTTTTGTACAAATGGAGATCAACAGTGAAAAGTATATACCTGAGTGACCACATGCTGGGAAGATTTTTATCAAATGCTTTTGATAAATCAAATGGTTCTTGTCTTTTTTTTTTGAAGTAAAATGTGTCTAAAAATATAATTTCCAAATAAAAAATCCTATTACTTTTGTAGAGAGTATCTCATAAATACTTCAAACATCCCAAGTAGGCTGGGAGTTGTAATGCCTTTCTCATTTCTACAGACTAACTGAGGATAACCTGTTTTATCTGCTGAGGGGGAGAGGAAGAAGACTGGGAGTTTTATAACATTGCAGATTAATATAAAAAAAAAAAAAAGAAAAGAAAAAAACCCACGAGTTTTCATTAGTGTTATTGTATATTAATCCCACTCCACACATGAAGTTTTTCTTTAATTATATGAGAGTTGAGTACCAACACAGTTAAGATAATTCACTTGATGTACACTGCCAAAAACCTGTGTTTGGTTTTTGGTCCCTGCGGAGTGTTATTACCTAGTGCCTAGGTGAATATCCATGTTTTAAACAATAGGCATTAGCTATTCTTGAGCTTTGTTGCCTTTTTTTTAAGGGTTTTCCTTGTGACTGCACACATGGTAAATCTTTAACTTCAAGTGTCCTTCTGTGGTGACCAACTAAAATATTAGCAAAATAAATGTTTTATGGGAAAACGTTGGCTGAAACCCCAGCAGAAACAGGTGGTATTGGGTTATTTCAATATAATGTAATGATGCAGCCAGGTTTCCATCTGGACAGCATGTGCTTGTGTCTACTTAGAGAGTATCAAAGAGTGTGAGCATGCACCAGGGATAATGGTGGTGCACAAAAGTGTAGCTGGATGGCTACTTTACAAAATAATAGTCAGGGTTCTAGGTCCTCTGGGTTAAATACTTTTACTGTCAGAATCTGAATTTCTTCATAAAATATTAAAGATGAAGCAAACCTCTGACATGCAATACCGAGCCGTGTAATTATAAGGCAGTTCCTGGAAGCCAAGTATTGTTCACATTATAGCTAGGCGTTTATTATAAAAGAGTTCATTACCCTTGGAAGCTAAGACATATTTCAAAGAGAGTGCCCTGGAACAGAGGCACTTTCAGCAAGCTTTTCTGTATGAGGAAAAAAGCCCTAAGCAAGCTGATCAGAATATAGTTAGGAAATGGGAGAGGGATTAGTGGATACATGACTGCTAAGAGCTGAATCTAAACATAGTGGACCAGATACTCCCCTGGAGTAAATGGCTCCATCTTCATTCACTTTGGTATAGGCATGCTGAATTACACCAGGTAAGGCATTTTTAGCCTAATACCAGAGATGATTTTCCTTTTGGCTGGCAGATGCTCTCACAAACCACAGGGCACACTTTGCAAAGATGTGCCGCAGACCATCATCGTATCTGTGTGCTCCCTGTACAGAGAGGCAGGCTAAATCTGATCACATGCACTGTCAAAGGCTTAACTGGGGACAGGATTTCGCCTGTTGCATTTAGGGGGAGGTTTGGAAGATACCTTTGTAAAATATCTTTGTGTGGGCAATGGTGTAAGAAGGGAGTTTGTGGGGGTAAGAGAAGGAGGAGGAGAAACAAACTCCCTTGGGGCTGTCAGCAGGAGCAGAGCTGACACAGAGCTGTTTCCATCACTTGGAAGTGTGGAGCAATGTATCAGCTCTATCCCATGGGAAACAGGGCTGTTAATGAATACACAGGGCCTGATTCTTCACTGCCTTTGTATTTTGTGCACGTTTAGGTCTGGTTTACAGTATCTATCAGCTTGATAGCATTTGACACCCTGTGTCATTTGCTCAGCACAAGTGTAAATCATAGAAGCAGGGCTGAGGAAAATTAAGACCAGGTCTTAGGCTGCTGTGAATCACATAGCCTTGTGGTCTTCTCTGATGATCCAGTGATTTGCACCAGCTGAAGAACTGGCCCAGGCACTCTCTCTCTGCTGATATATCACTCCTATAGATGTATGTGTTAACAATCTCTATTTCTCTATTTCTCTTTTTCTCTTGCTCATGGATGACCTGATTACACTGGAAACAGTTCTTTCTGCCAGGGTGAAGAACCACCCAAAAGTTTAGGGTGCTGGCCAGCAGCGCTTGGCAGCTGGAGATCAATATGCTGCTGCCATTAATTGGTAGTACCACAGAGAGGTGCCAAGAGCCATGGAAAATATGAGATGACATCCAGCAACCGGTGAATGTGATGATTAACAGATCAGCAAAGTATTTAACAGTAATGGGTAGTGGACAGTTTTTGGAAGAAACAATCCTTTCCATTCAGTTGATATTTTAAAAAAAAAAAAAAAAACAACAAACCCCCACACCTGACACTGGGGCTAATACCTCTTTGTGCCAAATATAGGTCCCTTCCCCCTTTCCTGAACAAAACTGGCCTCTAGATCTCATTCATAATGCCTATATGGAGAGGAAATGTAATTAGAACAGGTACCAAGGGCCAGGCATCTCGGGCCTTGATCCAGACCACTTAGGAAAATGAGGAACTTCCCCTACAAGTGAAATCCTCTTTGAACTGATGGTATCTCAGTTATACCAATGCTGTAGCTTGTGGTCTCAAGTTGCACATGTGCTCAAGTGCTTTACTGGGTCAGGGTACTGGATGGTTTTCCTGGAGCTGCAATGACTGTCTAGCCTCAGTTTATTGTTCAGTCTGACCATGTTTACAGTGCCTCCTATGGGATCATGCCTTGGTGTACTGTATTTCATTTCCATTCGCTTTGCCCTTTGAGATCCATGGATGAACGGCACTGTTCAAATTACTTTTTACAAGTGTTGGATTGTGGCCTTCCTTCAAGTGAAATCTTTTCAGCAAACTGGAAAGAATTGATGGATTACCGGTCTCCTCCAAATTCTAAGCTGTTGCTACTTAGGCCATGTGTTTGTGCAGCTTCTTGCCTGCCTTTCTGAAAATAAAACCATGCCTAGAGACAAGGCTAACTTGTTCTTCCCCCGTCACAAGACTAGAGTTGCTTGGGCAGCAGGGAGTTTATCCAGAGACAATTAAGAAGGTGAAAAAAGCAACAAAACAAGTCACAAATGGTTCTTTAAGTCTCCACAGAAGCATCAAACGACTTGGGACAGCAGACAGGCTGGAGGTACAGAGATTATGGATGTTGATGGATGTGACTGTTCATCTACATCCTGATTATGACACTGATTTAATTGGTCTGATTCAAGGCTTCTTGGCTGCATGGGCTGATTTGAATTTTGTTGTCCCAAGGATGAGAAGAACTAAAAAGTCCCTGATCTGAGCATGACAATGTAAGAGTGGGAAAAAATGGGGAGGAGGGTATGACCAGCCGCCAGCCATGCTTATAAGTGCCCTGTCCATGTCCTGCCTCTGTCACATTGCTGGAACAGTCCTTCGCCACTCGCCTTTGCAGTGCTCTGCGCCTAAAACCAGCCTGTGACCACAAGTAGACGGAAAGCATAGTACTGCATGCTGAGAGTCTGAGAGTCCTGAGAAAGTTGAGGAAATTTGGTACCTTCGCTCTTGCCCTGTCAGAGAATTTTTCATTCAGAGAATCCTGCCTGGGGAGGGAACGTGCTTGCTTCAGATCTGGAAACAACCAAGAAAGTTCAGTGATGTCTCCTCTGAGGAGGCTGTCAGCTGACAGTGAGCAAGTGCCTGGTGTTGCGAGGAGGAGGAGGGAGAAGGAGGAAATCAGTAATTCTCTGGAGGAACAAGAGTCTTAGCTGTAAAAACAGTCCTCATTTTTGGCCTAGTATCCCCCCCTGCCACACCTGTATTAACAAGGAGAGCAACTCCTTTGGGCGCTGAGTCAGGCTGAACGAAAGTCATTACCCTCCGCTTGTGAGAAAAGAGCAGATGGTCTCAGCGCAGTTCCAAGTGTGTGGGAGATTAAGTCATGAAACACACATCAGGAGAGGGAGATTAAGGATCTCTGTTGGGTGACACAGGAGTGAATGAGCTAGTAAGCAGCGCCATAGTTTCTGCCAGCACAGCATCTTCTCTGTGCTGTGGAACAGGAAGCTTGAAGGTGTTAGTGGAGGAAAGGCGTGGTTCCTGTTCTTCTTGGTGCTGGCCCTTGCAATGGAGTTGGTACTCTGGTGGGATTTGTTTTAAAGCTGCAACTGGTTGTGCAGGGAACAGACAGCCAGAGGATGTCTGTGTGAAAGGAACTGATTTTCCCAAAGCTATAGGATTTGTCACAGCCTTGTCCCACATGTGGGGATGTGGTACCAATTTAGTTCTAAGGTTTCTAGAAAGATTCAGGTAGGAAGCTTCCATTTTCCATGCTGAAATAAACCTCTCTCTCTCCATCATCACAAATGGACCTGTGACTTTGCAGAGCTTTTGTTTTTCTTCCAAAATCCATGTTAGTGATCGTGATGCCCTAAAACACTTGGTCAAGCTTTGGGTCTCTTTATGGTGTGCATAGTCCAGAAATATGTTTCTTACCCCAAAAGTAATGGAGGTTCCTCAGCTGTCAGCCAATTTCTTTTGCCAGTGAAAATCACAGGCAGCCCAGGGCTCTTAGCTTGTGGCCTGGTGTACAGCAGAGGTATGCACCAGAGTAAGGCTGCCATTTATGCTCCTGTGTGGGAGCATCATGATCTCACAGCCCCTGGAGCAGAGGTAGGAAAGAGGGTGCAGTTTTGGAGGCTGACGCTAAAGCACAACTTGCAATATAGATGCCTAAAAGGGACAGACTCCTCTCTGGATTTTTCACGTGCACCTGCTAAATTTCCTTGGCCCTGTTGGTTGATGGGCTCATTGCATCTCCTTGGCGCTTCTGAGATTTCCTCTTAAAGCCTGCATGCGACTGTGCTTAAAGATCTTCGAGAATGGACCCAGTGCCTCTCAGGGTGACAAACTCCACCTTTCCCCAGAAACGTGTCGGATACAGGAGAGTCTTTTCCTGTTCCCAAGAGGGAACGATTTCATAGCTGCCTTTGAATTTGAAGGCTCTCTGCTCCTGTTTTGACAAATGTAAAACACCTGCTATTAGTTGAATTGAGGTTGTGCCTGTGTCCGCCACCATGGTTCAGAGGTCTGCATCTCAAAGAACCTTTGGTTCATTTTGGGTCTATCTGGAGTAGAGAAAGTCTGGGCAGCTGGACTCATTCCAAAGCAGTTCATCAATCCATAATGTTTTCAAGAAAGTTTTATTTTGCCGCTGTGTCTACTAAAGAGTTTAAGGCTGCCCTGGCAGAGGATCAAAACCTGTGTTATTTGGTACTGTACTGACTTCATAAGGGTTTGCAGCATGGACTCAATTAAGTCTAAAAAATCAGGAAGGTGTGTCTTTCTGGTCTTTACATTAAATGCATGCTGTATCTCAAGTATTCTGGAGTTGAACATATGCCATGTTTTGAAGCCAGTATATCTGAAGGCCCACGAAGAAACCTACTATGCTACATATCATATATCTCCTGGAAACAACCTAAGTTACAATTATGTCTTCCCCTGCCATGAGAGATGCTAGTAAGTACTTCCAGTAAAAGAGCATATAAAAGTGAATCCTAAAAGCAAGGGCAAAGAATCATAGAATATTATTATTTATCATTGAGTAACATTGCAAAACTCTCTGTCTTCATTTCACTGGAACCCTGGCTGAGTGTTGAAAGACATAATAAAAACAATCAGTATATTCTCATTTTTCTGTGTGAAAAGATGAAGTCATGGCATATGGTCAGCTCACCAGTGCTGTTAATAATAAACCACAGATAATTAAGCACTGATTTATTCCTCTACGTAAGTGAAACAAATTGCTTTAACGGCTTTTGCTGAGGACCATCTAGTCAGATGGATTATGTATAGGAAGTTCAAACTAAAAATTATTAGAGATCATATTTCAGTGTGGTGGAGGTTTATGGTAGAAACAATTAGAAACCTAACAGAATGTGTCCTGTATTCTCTTTGATGGAAAATCAGATATTAATCTGGGGAAAAGTCTAATTCTCAACACAGCTGCTCCCCTTGCTCTAATGCACCAGATTTAAGCTGGATAAAAATGGAAACATGTTTAAAAAATTGATCATAGCTTATAATAGCAATAATCACCTTGAAATTGGTTGTTACTACAGTTAATGAACAGAGTATTAGAGCATAAAACACCCTCGGATTCCCTCAGGTTATTAACTAACAAGCTGGTGGTTTGCTGCTGGTCAGATAGTATCTTCATTTGGTGACTGTCTTTCAAAGACATGGAGCGGATCCTGGGAAGCTGTGGGATGTGGTGGGGTGGGATGGGGTGCTTGCTTGGGGTAGTGGCAGGAACAGAATGGGACCTTGGACAGATTATCTCCAGTGTGAGACTCTCCATTCCCCATTTCTGTAGTCCACTTCCTCCAGAGCGTCATTATCCGCATATGTGAAAGCCGTGCTGCTGGCTGTGAGCTCCCATCAGAGCTTGCCCGGTGGAGGTTTTTCCCCAAAATGAGGCAGGGCAGCCTGTGGGGGGGGTGCTGGGGGTCTCATGCAGCCAGCCCCCGGGGCTCTTTGCAAGCACAGGCTTGGCTTGGCTGGTTGGGACAGAGACAGGTCTTCCCTTTTCCAAAATGTGTCCTGGCATTTTTTATTCATATCGGTAGCAAAATAGGATGGAAAAGGGAATGAATTCCAGGCTTTGCCCCTAAGCACGTTCAGCAATGGGTGCAGTCTGTACACAAAAGCAAATTCCAGCTTTTTAAAGCTTTTGCTGCCTCTGTGGTTATATTTGTTTTGTCCGTTTTGCTGGTCAAATGCCTTTCTACACTTGGAGGAAAGGCTCCCCATTCATGTACGAGCAGAATATTTCATAAGCTAGCTTGTGAGCCGAGCTGCGCCTTCCTTCAAAGGCTGCAGACCTTCCTGTCTTCTGAACTGAAATCCTCATTCAGTCTTGTGATATCAGACTGCCACCAGCTTTCCAGCTCTGACTCCGCCAGTGTTTTGTTAAAAAAATCTTTGCACACACAATCCCGTTTCTCCAGGAGGCCACCAGATTCAACATTGTTTCAGACCGCAAAGTTGCGTGTATGGGATAGCCTCACCTTGCAGAGGGGGACCTGCAGCGTTCAGATATCTCCTGTTTAAGCACAACCAGATCATGACATGATGCTTTGCAAGTTTTCTCTGGTGTTTGAGTTAGAAACTTTGTAGGAAGATGTACGGTTGCAAAAAAGATAGGAGTGGTTCAGTTTATCATACTGAGCTTTGTATAATCTGTGTTCCTTTTTTGTATTGCTCACATAGTTCCTTACAAAATCCTACCTGATGTGGAGATACTGCTTTGGTTTGGACCCAGTGCCTCTCAGGGTGACAAACTCCACCTTTCCCCAGAAACGTGTCGGATACAGGAGAGTCTTTTCCTGTTCCCAAGAGGGAACAATGCTCATTGCTTTTTGAGCTGTGGAGTAGTAAGGGGCTAATAAAATGATATCACTGGAATTGCCTCTGCTAACCTAAAGATTCAGTTTTGCCTATTGGGGTTTTCTGGTGTTCATAAATTTATGGTTTACTAGTCAAGGCTTTGGTATCTTTGGAAAACTTAATGTCAGAGAGCATTTATGACTAACCTGGTGTCTTGATCCCAGGAGTCTGAAGTAATAGGAGCAAATTTCACTATTACACGTGCTATATTTAGGTATTTTTTTCAGCACTATTGGGGCCCTTGTTCCTAGAGAAATAGCTCTTTACCAGGACTAGTTGAAATTTGTGGCAGCAAATTTTTTCCCATGACATGTGACGTGTCCTCGACATTAAAAATGCATATGGAAAAAAGTGGGTGATTTTGATTAAATTTCTGAGTATTTGATGGGAAAGGTTAAAACAAAACATTTTTTCATGACTAATACCTGGCTTATAGCACTAGAGAGTTTTGTTGTGCAGACCACCACAAGCTTTTTATGGGGCTTAAAAGCAGTTTATATCATGCTACAACTTCAAACATAATTACGCTAGCTCAGAAAATGCTTCGCAGACATAAAACTCCATGTGTCAGCCTATAGTTTCGATGTCTTAGGTGCAAGAAGGACAGGCTGCTTCAGCAAGGCTTTTCAACCCCATGCTCCGAAAGCTGACTCATTTCCAGATTGCAAATACTCTGTGGTCTGTTGCGACCTTTTAAACTTTCCTAATCAAATTGAAGAGAGGCAACTTGCTGAATATAATCTCTGTAGAGTGGAAGACTTAAAATAGCATTTTTTTTCTTTGCTTTTACAATATTCTGGCATAAGTTATTGTAACTTAATTTTCTATGACGCTGTCAACAACTCTTTTCTCCTCCTTCACGGCCCATGCTCTCCTGCAGGGTCTGGCAGTTCACCCAGAGCTGTGGGGCAGGCTCCGGCAGAGACGGAAGGCTGGGCCCCATGGCTTGGAGGACGTGTGGGGTTGCCCTGCTTGGCTAGGGGAGCTGTGGGGCTTGGCCCTATGGCACCCAGTTGGGGGAAAGCTATGGCACAGGCTGCTGCACCAAGGTAGGGGGTTGTGAGCGGGGCAGAGACCGGGCAGTGGCTGCCCCACCAGGGTGCAATCCCACAGCAGTCCTCAAACTTGGCCATAGAGCAGCAGTGAGGGCCTGGCAGATACTGGTGACAGATGGGGCACAATGATGAGGCAGGGCCAGGGTGAGAGGTGCAGTCAGTTCATCCATCAAGGGCAGGGGCAAGGTTGTTGGGAGTCTCAGGTGAGGCCCATCAGGGCAATTAAGGGTCATTAGTGCCCTCAGGAGCTTGACAGCACAATGTGGGTTTTCCTTGGTCTCACTCTCTTCTTGGGGGAGTTTCATTTGTATAAAAGGTGGCCAAGGCCAATGGCATCCTGGCTTGTATCAGGAATAGTGTGGCCAGCAGGACTAGGGAAGTGATCGTCCCCCTGTACTCAGCACTGGTGAGGCCACACCTCAAATACTGTGTTCAGTTTTGGGCCCCTCACTACAAGAAGGGCATCGAGGTGCCGGAGCATGTCCAGAGGAGGGCAATGAAGCTGGTGAAGGGTCTAGAGCACAAGTCCTGTGAGGAGCGGCTGAGGGAGCTGGGGTTGTTTAGCCTGGAGAAGAGGAAGCTGAGGGGAGGCCTTATCGCTCTCTACAACTACGTGAAAGGAGGGTGTAGCGAGGTGGGGTCGGTCTCTTCTGCCAAATACAAGCGATAGGACAAGTAGAAATGGCCTCAAGTTGTGCCAGGGCAGGTTTAGGTTGGATATTAGGAAAAACTTCTTCACTGAGAGGGTAGTCAGGTACTGGAAGAGGCTGCCCAGGAAAGTAGTTGAGTCTCCATCCCTGGAGATACTTAAAAGACATGTGGATGTGGTGCTTAGGGACATGGTTTAGTGGTGGAGTTGGCAGTGCTAGGTTAACAGTTGGACTTGATGATCTTAAAGGTCTTTTCCAACCTAAACGTTTCTGTGAAAAAAAAGGAGATCTGCTTTTCTAAAGAGAGGAAGGGCTTTTGTGGGTGCACTGAAGGTAGGCATGTAGAGCGGCCTGTTTCTAGGCCTTGCTCTAGGAAATACTTAAATTTTGATGTTATAATATTGTCATTAATAGTATCATTTGAGGAAAGTGAGAACAATATTTCTACCTGCAGGTGTTTTGCCATGATACATCATGCATGTGGAGAAGAAGTGAGGGATGGACTGCAATCTCCGTCGGTGAATGGGACTGTGACCTTCTGCCTCATCCCCGGGTATGCTCCCTGGGCTGCAAAATAAGTAGTAAGTCTCTGTCTTTATATCTGACTTTCATTTTATTAATGGAATTGTCTGTGTCAAATGAAATGGTGTGGGTTTTTTTGAAGTCTGGGTTTTATTGGCTCAATGAGATAAAAATTAAACCCATTCAAATGCAGTTCAGCTTGAACTGAAGTGTTTTTTCTTTTTTTCTTAGTTTTCATTCAGCTGCCAAATTGATAATAAATTATTCACACAGTGCTACCTGACAGTTTGTTGGAGAAATAGTCTTCTGAAAAATGTAGAAGCTTGTTTTGTAAAAGATCTGTGGTTTGCTCTATGGAAGACAAAATGCTTCATCCAGAATTGAATGAAAACTGTAGAAGGATTGCAGTAATTTAATAGGTTTTATCCCAAATCACGTAGCATTTTCTCTGTAGGTACAGCTACTCGTGCTACCTAATGAGCTCACTGTGCTGATGTAAATGCCCAGACTCAAATGCTATTGAAACTATAATGATGTTGTTAAAATGTAAACAGGATTTTCTGTTTCTGTGTTATAAACTACCTGAAACTTTTCAACTAAATGGGTCCTTCAGTTTCTACTGTGTTGTGCTTGAGGTGCTGCAGTTTGCTCTGATAGGAAATCAAATATGTTCTACTTATCACAAGTAAGTTGTGGGAACAGAGCGAGGCTTTTCGGGTTTTGGTTTGTTTTTCTGTTTGTTTAAAACCATGGTTCTTACTATTGAATAAAACTATTGTAATTAAAACTCATTCTTTAAGAGAACTATGTCCAGCAGCAGGAGTGCAGAAAAAAGCTCTCCTCTGATTGAGGATACTTAGCAAACTTATATCAAAACCAAAGTGGAAGCCTGGCTAAGCCAGCTGGTCTTTCAGATTATCGTATTTTGATCCAGAGAACAAAACTAGAGCATGAAGCAGCTACAGAAAAAGGCGCATATGGAAAAAATATTTTCAGGGTTGAATTGTTCTTCCAGTTTTAATTTTGAGTAAGAAGTCCCTTTGCTAATAGCCTTATTTCAGTAGGGCTGTAACCAAAGTATACTTTGGTGTGAACAAGGCTAGTTGATCTTGCCTCCAACTAGCCTGCAGATAAACTTGATTTTGATATAGCACCCCAACCCTTAAGGTAAGTACCATAGAGGGATTTTTCTGGTGGTGTTGAAAACTCAAGAAATACTTCTGTTTCTCCTGACTCTTTTACTGTAACTGTTAGGAAAATTATTTGCGATGTAGCAGTCGTTACATCTTCTCATCCCCACAAGTATAATGAACCGGCATTTTACTACTTAGCTCTGTTTCCTCTACTAACAGTCTGTAAGGAGGTATTTTCCTGAAAGGTTACTGAAACCTGGAGAGAGAAAAAAACAAAACTGAGCAACTGTATTTACTGATTTGTTTCAGCACTGTAAAGGTGTTGCCCTTAGTCACTTTATTAAGGAAGCAGCTCTCTGGGAAGAACTGGTAGCATAAGAAATGACATCATGGGCCAGAAAGGAAATTTAGGAATTGGAGTAGAGACACCAGGGGCCACAGCTGGAGGTATGAAGATATGAAAGCTGGGATATGTTTGAGTTTCTCTAAGCTATGCAGAGTAGACTTGAGAGACAAAAAAACAGTTTAATATGGATATCATTTCCAGAAATGTAATTTTCCCCATGAAGTTTAAAACTTTTTCTTGATTCTGTGTGAAATGCATCTTAGCTGGAGTGGAAGAATGGTAAGCTGGGGCCAGATTTTTTGGAATCTCTGAAGATTCCATGGTGAGGCTTTTGGAGCTCAGTTAGGTAACAAAATAAGGATGAGGCTTTCACAAGAAAGAAGAACAGACTTTTACATGAACTTCGGCATGCGATAAGCTCGTTTTAGCAAAACAGAGGTGACAAGCAGTTGTTAGTTCCTTCTTTGACCTTCACTGCAATAGTTTTGTGTTCTGGCTTAGACAAAAGCCTAATTCCCCCATCAGCTCTGTTTTGGGAAAACAAGAAGTTGAATGGAATCCCAGTGTTGAGTCTTATTACAGTTTTGCTGTTCAAGAACCCTGATGTTAGCCATGCTCTTTTCAAGCTGCTCTGTGAGTATTTTTCTTCCCCCGTCACTTTCTTCTTTTTCTTGGGTCTGTTTCCAGCTGAGCTTCATTGTGTTTTCACTGGAGTTTTTGGCCGAGTACCACTCATACTTACCCAGCCCTTACAGTAGCAGAGTTTAGTTAACTCCCGCTTCTTGTGTTGCCCATTGTACAGTATGTGGCCTATCCATACATTCTCTTAAGAGACCTACCTGTGCGTGCGTGCGTCTGTCCATACAAGCAGTGTGTCATAATTCAGTACACACCGTTGAGTGGTCGTAGCTGATGGTAGCAAAAGCAAACTGGTTGTGTGTGTTTATGTGTGTAAGTACAGACTTTATTAAAACTAGCTGCTTTAGAAAAACTGCAGATTCATATTATATTAAACTCTTACAGTAACTGGTCTCCTGGAGCAGTACATTTGTTCCTGTAATGGGGTTTAGATTTGCACTTTATATTAAAGTTCTGCTTGTTAATAGTTTATAAAAAGTTAATAATTAAGAAGTGCTACAAGTATAAACAACTTGGCCTGAAGCATAGACTCTACACAGATCTCTAAGGACTAAGTAACCATTTGTTTAGATACACCTCGCACTTGGATAGCTTATCTTTTTAAAAAAAATATTTATTTATTTACTGCTGTTAGTTGTATTATCAAGCAAAACTAAACTCTGCACTTAACTAATCTGAACTTTCTCACCCAATTTTTGTATCTCTCTGTTAGTGCAACCTAACGTTTCCTATGGTTAAAACCACGCTTGAATCTTGGGCATGTCGTACACCTTGTAATGGTTAAACACCTTTATGGCGATTGACTTTTTGGGGTCATTAAGGGAGGAAACACGCTCGTCAGAGCTGCTTGCTGAGGTGTGCTGTTGCCCTGTGTGTTGTCACTGCTCCACGGATTTGGATGGGGGGGACGAAGAAGTCACAAGCAACTGCCTCAGGTTATGTCCCTGCACCCTGCCTGGCCCAGGACTGGACGTCGAGACCAGCGAACGCTGGTGCAGCTCGTGCACTTGGTGTAATTATGTGTTTGGCTGACAAGTGGGGAAGTCTTGCTACTCCTCAGACAGTAATCGTCTTCAATCTCCATGTTTTAAAGTCTTAACTAATGATCCCTAAGATGGACTTCTCCCCAACCTCATTAACTAATTAAACAATTCAAAATAAAGAGTTATTCAGGCTGCAAAATATTGCTGAGAGGGCCTTTAGTGCAAACATTAGCATTTCCGCAGAATCCATAACCATTAGAAAACAGAAGCATGATGCCCCAGACAGTTCTGTCTTTATCATTTCAATATGCTCTGCTATTACACGTTAGCAGATTTTATACAGCGCCTCTCCTGAGTGTACAGGTCTCTGTGCCCCCGCCGCACATTACACGTTGCTGCTTGCGTCTGTTCTTTTCTCCGTGTCAAATTCTGCAGCGAGGGGTGTGGGAAAGGCAGCAGTAGCATCACTGGCGTCTTGTTTCTCTGCTGTGGTTTTACTGCAACTTGTTTGCAAGTGTGTGATGCTTGAGATTTTGAAAGGGATTTTTTTTTTGTTGTTGTTCCTCTCGCTGGCAGGAAGAGCAGGATAATACTTTGACTGAATAAGAATACTGTGTACTCCTCTCTCTGAATATGGCTTGCAAAACAGCGTGTTGTCAGACACTGAAAAGCTACCAGAGGGGGAAGGTGAGGAAATGATAATGTGAATAAAATATTACTATTTTCAGGAAGGCAGAGAAAGTTTGAGGGGAAGAAACATATTTGTGGGGAAGTTGTCCCACAGAGCATGTTATGTTGCATATCGTTTTCCTAGACTCTGCTAAATATCCGAAAACAGTGAGCACATCGTTGAAGTTACTAATGGTACACAGTATTTTGACAGTGATGTAGAGAGTGACTGATTCAAATCTTTCAGACGGGCTAAATACAAAGCGAAGTTAATACACCAATACTGTGGTTTTTACCCTCCCTAGAGCTAGCAACAGCTCGCCAGTAATTTTTTCAGCTGGTGCCAGACACCACTTAAGAATAATCTTGAGTGATTTAGATGAGTTTGGAGCAGGTAGGACCAAAGTTTGAATGATTGGTATGGACAGATAAACACGAAGAGAATGAGCTGAGTTGCAAAATATTGAATTGGGGGGTCTGTCACCATTTGCTTTGCTCAAACTGATCCCATCTTTGGAAAAGTAGCACCATCCAGCATCCTTGTGGAACACAAGACATTTAAGGCAACTTTCAAGAAAAAGTGGTCACTGAAAGCACCAAAATGATTGCCTTAAGCAAAGGAGGTATACCACACTTTGCAGTAAGGTCTGTGGATCTACGCCTAATCTTGTTAGCAGTGCTGAAAGCCATGAGCCAGCCCTCCTCCCCATCAGACAAGAAAAAACCAGATCCCGATTTGATCAGTGGAGTGAGGGAAGGAGAGCTAGTCTCCCCCAGCCCCCTGCCTACACAGATCTGTGCAGATGCTCTGCCTGCACCTCGTCCTTTCCTGTGCACATGCCTGAGGCTGCCTACAGAAGTTGCAGCCCTACCTGTGCTGCAGCCCCGGCTGTGGACATTTTCCTACCAGTTTCTGATTTAAACAACTTGGTTGAGAAATTTTTTTTTATTTATCTTAAAGCTGCAGAGCTGAAATCATAAGCTTTAAACAAAAGGTCACTTTTTATTTACGTGCACTTTACGAGCACGCTGTTATAGGATGTAATAGCTCTTTGGATGTTAACTTTTTATTTATGCTTAGCTTTGATGTAACCATATGCAAAACATTGGAAATGCAGTTGGAGAAACAGAAAGGGCGAGTGAAAAATAGCTGTAAGCCTGAGCTAGGCTCTCAGTTTTATAAAATGCCATTTTAATGAACGGTAACTGTTGTAGGTTGTCTCCCTGTTAAAGGGTCTCTAGAGAAATTGTGAACAAAATTAGTGCACCCAAATGCGCTACCATTCCTATAATTCAGCGATCATAACTATTTTTCATGAAAATGGGAGGGTTTTGTGCTTTAACATGACAAACTGCTTTTTAGGAGGGAAAGTGGATTTAGGGTGCATTTTCAGTACTTTTCACTGGTGTTTGTCACCATCTTTTCTTCACTGCAAATCTACATGAAATGCTAACCAAGGATTAGACTGTTCAGTGCCACAAAGTGGTCATAACTAAGAAAAGAATGATCGTACTGAGTCAGACCCAGAGGTTCACGTAGTTGTGCATTCAGTGTCGGGCATTGGCAGGTAACTATGAAGGAATATAAGAATTAAGCATGAATCTTGAACTGCACATCCCCCAAAAAGTCAATTCAGACTTCACAACTTTGTTTTGAGCAGATACCTCTTTTTTAAAAAAAATTAATATTATTGTCAAAGGGAGATACTAAGAAGTATGTTGAGGGCAGCTCTGTATACGTTCAGATCACAAAGGCTGTTGTATTGCCAGAGTCAGCTCCAGAGCTGGGGTCAGGTTTTTAGTGATGTAAATCCTAGTGGTTGCACTGACTGGAGAAAGCTATGTTGATCTGTTTGGGTTGTAGCCTGTAACTTTTATGCCATTAAAGCTTATCTAAGTTTTGTGTTACTCCTTGGTGGATTTTATGGTGATGTTCTCGTAATTACACAGATCCTTAGGGTAAGCTCCCATCTGATAAGCCTTTTGAATTCATTTTGAACTCTCTATTCCCCTGTATCCTTTCTCATGGGGCAGTGAAGTCCATACTTACTAATAAACGATTGAGTCGCTCAAAGGGGACACAAACACTCTCAAATACATTGTTCTTTCTCATTGTTCTTTGAACTCTGTCTCAACTTCTTGACCCTTTACTCATGGCAAAGGTTGTGCTTGTTCAGTGAAACCTATTTGTTGCCTTGCAGTCCGTACCCCTGTCTGGGCAATGTGATGGAGTGAGTTTCAGTCTTCCAGACTGCCAGATCATTTCATCATGGATTTCACTGGGTTCATGGGGCTGCCCTCTACCCCCCAGCCACAAACTGTCAAGTAGAACTCATTTTCCATCCACAGAGAGCTCAGCAAAATAGGGGGCCATCAAAATTAGTGGTAGAAGAGGCTTACTGAAAACCATCTTTTCTGTTCCTTGCAGATGGAGGACTGTACCATGCTGTAATTTTTTTCATCCTTTGTCTAGGTAGTTTCAGAAAGACTCAATCAATAGGGCTCAGCCGTTTCCCCTGGGAGATTATTCCACAGCCTAATATACCCACTTTTGCTAAATGTTTCCAGATAGCCATCTCTTCCCCTCCACTCCTGTGCTCAGTTTCATCCCATCATTTCTAGTTAGTTATACTTCCTTGAGCCAGCTGATACAAAATCTTTCCCATTCACAGGAAAAAAAAAAACCAAACTACCACCTTTCTTCTTTGGGAGGAAGAATCCCAAGGCTTGACTTAAGATGAAGCTTCTCCATTTCCAGTGTCTAAGGAAATTCCTTTCTTCCCCTTTCTGGCAAGAGATGAGAAGTGTTAGTAGCTGGAGGTGCTTCACACAAACACCCTGAATAATCTGTCTACTGATTATTATAAGTACTATATTCTACTGTAACATTAAGTAGTTATGGAATAACGATGAGTACAGCCTGGAAGGTACCGTAATATGTCTTCACCCTTATCCTTTTGCCAGGTAAAATTCTATCTATGTCAGTCCTGCAACAGAAGCCCTTGAACACCAGCTCAATTTCATTGGTCAGTGATTTTCCTGAGAGCACTCTACCAAATGCACTTGAGTCTCTGAACAAGGTGAATGTGAACTCAATTGTATCCCTTCTTCAACACCCAGGGAAGCTTGTCCTGTGCCAGGGACAGTCTGCTGTGCTGGGGGGGGTGGGGCATTTGTTTTCTGACACAGATATTTCACTCTAAGACTAATGTAGCTGAGTCTTGGCTAAGCATTGAAATGCACCGCGAAAGCAGCTATGATTTCAGACTTGTTCACTTTGTTCACTTTTCTAGGCAGCCACAAATTAATAAAGCTGCTGCTCTCCCTGAAGTTGAGTGAAGTCTCCTGAGGCAGGAGATGCTCTCTGTGTGTGGCTTGTTTTGTATTAAATCTAGGTACCTGTTTTTTACTTTCATTGCTGACAAACCTCTATAAGAGAGCATAGATCTATTGATCAAGACATCTTTAGGGAATGCCCCATGTATATGAGATCATGGCGGGGAAGCTGCTTTATTTGTTTGTTTTGGTTTTTTTGTTTTGTTTTTGTTTTTTTTTTCTCCAGAACTTTTCTGAGTTCTAAATATATACCAACAACTTTCAATATAACACTGATGTCTGTCTCAAAGTGGGTTTTAATTCTACATTCATTACACTGATATCAGAGCATCTGGAAAGGAATGGAAATGGGCAAGGTACCTTTCAGACCGTGATTCAGGAAGGTTTAGTTCTGTTTAGTAGTGCTGTGTCTGGCCTTTTGTGTGATGTGTTGCCTAGGCACGCTTTCAAGCTGAAGATAAAACCAGAGTCTCTGCATACTTACCTTCTCCCCCCGCCCCCCCTATAGCATCTAAGGATAATGACCACCTATGTGGAGAGCTGCTTTGGGAAAGCAATAGTGGGATGGAGAACAGGGTAGGATTTAGGTATGTATGGCTCTTAGGCAAGAAAATGGTATTGTCTTGAATTGCTCAGGCACGAGCCTTATCCTGAAAGCAGATGTCTAAGGCAGATTAGCATGTGAGCAAGGCCTGCTATGCTGGCCAGCGTCGTCTGTCCCCTGCTCATCCTTGATGTTTCCTGTGCTAGCCTTTGATGCCAGCTAGCTTTGCATGGATATTCTCCAGCCCTGGCACTCCTGAGGGCCTGCTGCTGGCTCCCTGAAGTGGGGCTGACCAGTGGGTCTCTGCATTCGGATCCCACAAGCTGGGACTGGGCTGTGTAGGTAACACTACCATTTTCTCACCTGCTTTGAGCATCTGGCTTCAGCTTGACTTTGCTATAGGGTAGTCTCTGGGATTAGGAGGTTTTGCAGACTGCAGGTGCTGGAAGGCTCTGGCTGCTGGAAACGAAGGATTTGGGTATCTTTGAGGTGGTGTGGCAGCTGTGCAGTGGCTCTGTGAGCATCGGTGTGGGAATAAATCACGCAAATGGAGTAGATTAAGTGATCAGGTTTTAGGTGCGACTCCCTGCAAGTAGGTGTTATGCTTTGACTAAACAGTGGTAAGGAATCGCTTCCACCTTTTTGCTCTGTATGAGCTCTGCTTTTTGTAGAGTATGATCTGAACCTACCAACTCTGACTTTACTGAAACTGTACTGACAACAGTATTGAGGTATTTCTTTTATTCTCCTCTAGTTTGGCTCCGCTTTCTTCTTTCTGTGGTTCTCCCTTATAATGTAAGAGTCAGTAGAAATGGTCTCCTGGAGAAAGACTATGTCCTAGAAGATATGCTTTCTATATTTAATCATCCTTGGAGCTTTTATTTTGCTAAAGGACTAAAGTGACAGCCTTTAGAGAATAATTATATGAAACACCATGTGTGAGCAAAGTGTGAAATGTCTCCAGTACCAACCAAAGCTATAGATATTTTTATCAAATATTAATGCCATGCATTTATGAAGGGTTTGCCAAGCAGATGTTAAGCTGGTCTTTGTGGTAATTTAATTGAGCAAGGAACATTTCCTGCCATTTTTATCAATGTCAGGCTTTACATGACATTTTAAACTAAAAATATAAAACAGAGAGAAAGAGGGAGAGAAATAATTAATAATCAGTTTCCATTCATGACTATCTGTTAATATTTCCCTTCAGAGGATTTAATGTTTCTCCTGAATGTTTTTCTTGGAGGCCGATACGAATCTGAGCTAACCTAGACTCTGTGCAAATTCTTCCACAGGGCCTCTATCTGGAGTCTGGCCCACTCCTGCTAATGCAATTCTTACTTTTCTATTTGTAAAAAGATGATGATGATAATAAAAGCAAACCTTAAATTATTCTGAAGACTATGACTATGTGGGGCTCTGAAAATATCTGTGGATAGAGCCCTTCTTTCCTCCTCGGAGCATCACTCAGTGCTTAAATGTCACAGCGGGATCTTCCTGTACAAAAATTATAGATTGATTAAACTTACTGACATTATGCCTCTGCAAAGTGCAATGTCTTAACAAGATTTAGTATCATAAAGCATTTGATTATATACAACTTGTCGAGCAAAAATAAATAAGAAAAATAATAAAACAAAAAGGCAATTGAAATGTCTGTAGGTCAGGTGCAACATAATGAGCCCATTCATGAAATATCACTGAAGGCCCCCTCCTCACAAGTATGACATTATTTACGTGGAAAAAGTGTGGTCACACTTCTACCTTGTGTGTGTTGTTTTAAATTTATGAAACTGTTTTTTTTTTTCCCCAGACATAAGTGGGCTCGTCTCAGTTATGTTCCCTAGAGATGGCGTCTGCCCCCTGCCCCGTGGGCGGGTGATTGCTGTGGTTAAGGTGACCAATTCTAGCTCCAACAGAAGAAGGAAAAAATAGATCATAATAAATCAAAGCATGGTAAGGCTGAGATGAAATGAAAAATCACCAGCTTGGTTTGCGGGTTTGACCTGCCTGCTTATAATGGCACAGGCTTCCCATCAGCTCTGGGAACTTCTGTAGGCACTTCTGAAATAGGTTACATCTGTGTTAAAGCCCCAGAACTGTGCTCTTTGCCTGCTCCACACTGGACTCTGCCCCTGCCATGAAGGAGGTATGGCAGACTTTTGCTTCATTGGATGCATCTGAGAGGGTCCTGCTTAAGGCAAAGAAGGTGCAGGTAGAGGCTGGCTACTGTAGCGGGGTATTGAAGATTTGATTGAGCAAAGGATCATCATGCTCGTTCCTGATTTCCAGTTAAATCATTATAAGCCCAACCCGTAGAGAAGAGCAAGGAAAACTCCTTGGTGAGAGAACAGATAGTTGAGGGGGAAGACTTACCTGTTTTTACCTCCTAAAAACAAGTAGTTGATTGTAATAAGTTCAAGGGTAAAGCACTAAACAGATCACCTTCCTTTGGCTTCTACAGTTGTTGCCACTGATTTGTGTGGACGTGTGCATGATTGCCTACAAGGAGGGAAAATGGAGAGGGGGATGCAATTTTGCAGACTACCTCTGATGCAGGAATGCAGCAAATGTTGACTGCCACTACCTCGTTTAATAAGGTCTATACCAAACCCAGATGTTGTACAGAAGACTTTGTATGTTATGCATGCAGCACAAAAACATGGAGTTTCCCGTATTTCCTGTAGAATAAACTCAAAACGTCATTTTCATGCGGTACATGTGCTCAGAGATAAAATACTGGTTTCTTCTCAGTGCTCTATGCAAGAGAGTTTATTTCAGATGCTGTGAATGGTGTTAAGTTTTCAGTGAATTGTCCTACTAGATTGGTTTGAGATCAATATGTCTGGTTGACAGGATGAGGATGAGAAAGCTATTTATCAGTGCTGGAAGCAGGCCTGAGGCCTGATCAAACTATTTCTTTATTATTATTTTGAAAGAAGGAGAAGGCTTAATACTTATTTGAGGTTGCTTATTGTCCAGTCACCTATTTTTCCACTCATTTGACAAGTCAGCAAAGTGCTGACCAGTACGACTGACAAACATGAAAATAATAATGAAATGCTGCCCAAATACCTGGTGTTCTGCTAAGTAGCAATTGACAGAATTATTCCCCAAACTCTGCAACAAGCTTTGAGTTTCTCCATTGTGCCTGGTATCTTTCCAGCTTCTTTCACACTTATTTAATACCACTTGGCCATATTCATTGCAATGTCTGCAGAAAACACCCTCCAAGAGTCTGCGACGCAATGGGAATGTTTCGTATTCTGTAGGAGTCTGTATGTGGTAAAGACACAGAAAACCAAGGAGGGGGCAGGCAGAGCTGCTGTGTGTTGCAAATATCTGGTGACCTTTTCAGAGGCCAAAGATTCATGTCGTAGTTTGGATCTCAGGTTTTGGAAGTAATCGGCAGATTGTTTCCCAGCAGGCTTTCTGCCCAAGACCCTGGCTGTAAGTCACGTGGCTAATGCTGGGTCAGCATGCTTGATTCAGTGATGCTGTAGCTTAAATGGGCTTAAAACCCCCCAAAATTGCAAGAATATGGTTCACCATTGTCTCTTCTAACCTCCCCATTTTACAGGCACCTAGAATTGGAGGTTCTGCTGTCTCTGCAAGCTGAACTCTTCCTCTTATCAGCAGAGTCATGTCAGTAGCAGGTAGAACTCCACACTTCACACGGCTTGTCACTTTTCTTTTTAATTTTTCCTACCAGAGTGAAAATGGCTTTGCGTATGCAACACTTTGGGGTTTTGATGCGAAGATTGGAGGATTTGGGATTCTTGGGTGGGAGGTAAAAATGGGGGGGGGAAAAAGGAGGTCAAACATCAAGGGCTTCCATGTCTCTTCTCTATCTAAACTATAACAAACTCCTAGAGGTTTTTCAGGAACTATAAGCCATCCGCATCTCGCTTGATCTTGTCAATCATTGTATAAGCAGGAGTTCTCACTGTATTAAAAGGAGTTCAGGCCCTGTGTCCAGCCATCAGTGTCCCGTCAGGTATGGCTTCCCAGAGGGATGAAAGCTAGTATCAATTGTTTTTTGTGTTGGTGTTTTTTCTGATACAGAAACATATGGCACATTTCGCTGTTCAGAGTTTATACTCCCCATATGATGGGCACACAGCTCCCATTAACTTTAATGAGACTTACATGCACAAGGGGGGCATATAGGCCACATCATGAAGCTCTGGGTTTTTACTGTTTTGTGTTACAAGCTGTGATAAATTAATATGTATCTGTACTGCCTACTTCAGTCTGCCAGCTCCAATGTGTTTTGCCATAGTTATTTTGACTGCTAACTATACTGTATGTCTTGCTTAGGAGGCTGTCTGGTGGGGAAGACAGGCCAAGCTGCTTGGCCAGAGGCTTGAGTCTGACTCAGAAAATGAAGTGGGGTGTTGAAGGGTACTCGAAGGACACTGCATGCAACCCGAAAGACTGTATGCGCTATGGACACTGGAGTGGACAGATCAGCATCTGGTATTTCTTGCCCACGTTCATGACTCTAGTGCTTTGTTTCTGAGCACGGTGTATTCCTGAGATATTTCTTTTCGGCAGACTCCTGAAGAGTTAAACCCTAAACCAAGGTATCTGACAAGAATATTGCTCTCTGGAGCACGTGTCTACGCTACTGGGGATTTGACAGCATGCTTATAATAGGGAGGCTATAGATCCAGCATCTCAAAATAAGGATCCTAAACAATGAGTGTCTGTGCCAGGGAGGTCAGGCTGACAGTGCCTGAACCTCGCTTGGGTTCAGAGGCCTGACCAGGCGTGGGGAACCCAAAGCCCAGGACTGGCAGCGCAGGCTGGTGTCTGATTGCAACAGATAGCTGAGCCAGACCTGTAAAACAAGCCTTTGCAAACACAAACAACAAGCTGCTTTAGGGTGCAGAATGCATGTAAACCAATGATACGTATGTATTACATGTCCCATCTTTTGTACTAATTTCACAAAGAATGTATTTGTTCCAGCCTCTGGGAGCGTTAGTGCAAGCAGTAATGCGTCATGCTCACGAGCTCTGGACATCTGCAGCTCGGTCCCAAGGCAGGATACAAAAGCCCAAAGAGGATTTGCATCTCTGCCGCTGTCTACGCTGCAACCAGTGGCGAGGCTTTTATCTGTAAGGCCTGAATTTGCTTGGAGTATGGCGGGGTAAAACACTAATTTCAGCAGTTTAAAAACAGAAAAATGTAGTGCCAATAATACAGTTGATAAAACATATATTTAAAAGAATCATCAAGCAAAGTCTAGAATTTACCCTTTATTTTGGTAAGAAAGTGATAATAGGGAGCATCACCCTTTAAGACAACCGTGCAACTACTTCAGTGCAAGCTACTTGTCTCTTTTGTTATCTTGTCTACTGATGGCTGTGTGTACGTTTGGACAGGTATGTACTTTAGTATGTGTAAACTTCCCTTTCAAGCTGCTGGCAAGGTTTATCATGTTTCTGAATTCCATTTTGGTAAAAGATGATTGTGGTCTTTTTTTTTTTTTTCCCCCTTCTTGAGCAGAAATGTGACTTAAAAATCTCTTATATTGTTCAAGTACTCAAGTTTAAACAGGACTTTAAAGCTGGAAATTATTAGTCAGATGAACACATGGCTTACTAATAAGGAGGGGTTGTCCAGCTCTAGGCTAAGATTGTGGTCTTTCACAGTGGAAAAAATTGAGACTGGGATAAAACTGGAGGGGTAAAAAAGAATCAGGAGAAGGTGAAGAAAAAGATGTCATAGCCTGGGCAATGATTATTTCAACATATTTGTTACAATGGCCATGAATGTGCTCACTTGGTTGTTGAGGGATTTCGCACCCAGGGCTGGTAGCCCAGTCTCATTTACGAATGGCGTATGTGTGATTTTTGCACAGATAGGGTCATACCTGCGGAGGTCAATGGGGTAAACTCTAGGGATGAAAATCAGTTGCATATTTACTTTTCTTTTGCCAGAGTCCATACTGAAAAAAAAAATTCTTGGTCACTACAGTAGCAGGAAAAGAAAGAAATGCCGTGTTTTCTTGTCCTGACATGACTGCATGCTGTAACCTTTGTTCTTCAGTTTAAATACTCCAAGATCATCAGAAACTTGAATCTGAATGAACCACTTAACTGATATGATGAGAGAATGTGATTGACCTTAATGTTACGGAAAAAGGTGTCTGTGCTTAGTGCCAAATTTCCTCTTTGAAGGTTGCTTTCTCCTGCCATTGCTGAATTTTCTGAAGGTCTCAGTTTCATCCCCTGGATAAGGATCAGACCTTCCAAAACGTGGGTGCCCTAGCCTCTCTTCTGCACAGCCACATTTTTGGCAATGCTCAGTAGTTGTTTGACTTGAAAGCTGTTGCTCTGGTAAAAAAGGATCCTGTTAAGACCGGGCAGGGAGAACAGGACCGTTGAAGCAGTGACCTGCCTTCTGATGAGGCTTATGCTTATTGCAGTGTGCTGCTGCAAGGGGAGATGTTCGCTCGTAGCACATTTCTGAGCTGAGTGATTAAGCCCTGGTAAGAGACCAGAGAGCTCCTCTGGATCTGTCAAAAAAAGAAAAAAAAAACCCCAAAAACAAAAAAAAACCCAAACAACCAACCAAAACAAACCCAACCACCTTTGGAGCTCAGTCCCATTTTAATTGGGAGAATAAAATGTGCTCTGCATAGGAAAATATTTTTGACTCTTTCTTTTTCCTGTGATGCAATTATCAAGGGGGACTTTGATTTTTCAATTAATATTGCATTTTAATGTTGAAAGTTGGACATCTCCATGAGAGAAAACCAAAGTAATAATGGCTTTGTTGAATGTGCTCCCAGGTATAATACTGGATTTTTCTTTTTTTTTTTTAGTTGGCTGTTGGGACTAACTGAAAATGTTAAAACAGCAGCATTGTTGAATCAAGTATAGCCAGTATTACTCAGCTTCATACAATCAAAACTCAGAGTTGGGCTGTGGCAAAATATGAGTGGAGCAGGTAGTTCGTGGTGCTTTTGAATATTGGGTTGTGCTTTCAGAACGGGTTTGCTTCTGGTGTTCAGCCTTGTCCCTGTGGTGCTGGCAGCTGGAAACATCTTCTAAAATGGCAGGTTAAGTTGTCATGTAACCGCCTCATTTTGGTGATTTAAAGCTTCAGGAAAAATGCCAAGTATTGAAAACTTCCTTCCTGGTAAGAATCTTATTAGTTGGCAACCGTACCGATCCAGATTTTCTTTTCTTTCCCCCCTAGTCCTGTCCAGGGAAGCTTCTACCTGCTGAAATATCTTGCTTTGCCCACAATCACCCCTTCTGTTAAGAGGAAGGATCTAGCGTTGCATCCATTTTCATGAAAACCAATGTGTTCCTCGGGAGAGTGTCTTCTAAAATCAGGAATGGCAAAATCTTGACAGCTGAGTGACCTTTGTAGTCTGTCTGATGCCATATAAACACTTTTTAAAGTCCTGCATTTTCTTTGTAGCCACGTCTGACTAAATCAAATATTAAAAAAAACCCCAAACTAACCACAGCCTGCTTATTTTCTCAAATAAATGCATCCAGATAAAGCTAACATCAGGGCATTTGTCTTCTGTTGGGAAGGGATACAGCAGTACAGGCATGAGCATTTTGGGATGGCATAGCCACTTTCTTGTGTGTTGTCAAGTTCATTTGGCTGTAGCCCAACTTTAGTAGCCTCCACTGCTTGCTCTGTACAAGGGAGACAGTACTGTGCCAGCAGCTAATGTCTTCTAGAGCTATATTCTCCTTTTTTTTTTTTTTTTTTTTTTAAGGAAAAAAAGGGGTCCCATTTGGGAAGTCGAAGTCTAGTTATAGCCCCAAGATTGATTTCTGCTCCTCATCCCCAGCTGCCCTGCAAAGGTGACTTTGAGGCAGATTCTCAAGTTCTGTGAGTGCATCTATCTCCACTTAACAACACCTTGGCTCTCAAGCCCTTATATTTTCCGGATACTGTGAAATATGTTTGCTTGTTGAAAAATTTCTTTGTGGTTTTGAGCACTCTGTAATAGGCAAAACAACAACTTTCCATTTTCCTAGAACTACTCAGCTGCATCCTTTTGACATTATTTATTGAAGGCAGATACATTAACAGTTAACACTGGGTTTAATTCCCCCCCCCCCCCCCCCCCCCCCCCCCCAGCAAATGTTGATTCCAGCTCTTCTGATTTTGATGAAGACTGGCTTTGCTGGCAGCCTGTGGCTGGCACAACTACAAAGCTGATTTTGGGAACCTTAGAGGTTTATTTAGATTCCTTAAATGTTTTGGCTTGATGGTATCGTGGGTATTTTGAAACTTTTGAAGCCTTTTCAATTCCTAACAGCACCAGGCAGGCAGACATAGAAACACACAGAGACTAGGAAGAGAGTGCCATCTTTGCTTTGTTCTTCAGGCTTGTAAGTATCCCCAAGTGGGCAAATCAGACCAAGCACAAAAAGAAATAATAATAGCAACTGGTAGATGGGGACCACGCTCTTCTCCTCTCTCGGGAGAGGATGGAGAAAGAAAGACGATGCTTTGTGTGCCTCCCTTAGTGCAGTTTGCATTGGTGGAAGGGGTAGTGCAGCTGTGAAATTTGGAGCCTGTGCATAAATGCTGATTCTTGTGCTCTGGAGATCAGGTATGAGCATGAAAGCTGGCTCCTGGGGCTTGGCTTGCCTTTCGCCCTCACGTGGCTCAGTGTTCTTCCTCTGTCCCTATGCTATGTGCTGTTTGGATTTGTACACACAATATTTCTGTCTCCTGCTGCTTTACCATTGATTTTTTTTGTTTGGTTCTTCTGGAGGTGGGGGGGGGAAATGCATGTGAAGGAATGCTGGGGACTGGAGTGAGGGAAGGGCATGTGGAGGCAGCACCCTTTGGCAAAATGTTTTCAGTATGCTACACCTGCATGTTTGGTACTGGAAAATCATGTGCAGCTGCTGCTTGAGCTGAGGAGAGGTAACAGTTTTGCATAACAGGGATGTTTTTACACCTAATGTTATAAAAGTGATCTTCTGTGGAACGACTGAGCAGAAATAGCCACAAATACTTCTGATCCATTTTAAGAATCTGTATTTAACACTCCTAAAAATCTTCCAGTGATTTCTTGTTAATGCAGTGAGTTATATTAAATGCCTAAGCTCAGGCAAGAGAAGTCAGGAAGAAGCAATGGTGCTGTCTTGGGCTACACAACCTGAGGTGGGTTGGGTTTTGCCTCCTCTGTTCTCATGTACTCTTGTTCCTGCCCTCAGCCATTCCTCACACGCTGAACGTGATGTGCTCTCTTTGGGCTAAACCACAGGTCTCGCAGAAGCCACTCATCCGCATGACTGTGTGAAAAGGGACTGCTAATGCAGTTAGCCTCCAAAACCTGAGCCTTCACCTGTCCAGTTGCACAGCTGAAGGATTGGAGCCCTGTGTGTCACTAGCTGATGCTGTAGCAGACTCTGCTTAGCAGTGCATACTCAAACAGCAGTTGGTACATGTCCTTCCTCCTACGGCACCTTGCTTCTCCCTTCTTCTCTCCATCCTTCTACCATCTCTGGACTTCATAGCATTTCAGCAAAACTGTAGAAAGCTCAGCTGTTGTTGATGCTCAAAGAGTTAGTTAACTGTCTTGCAGCCTTGAGGCCTGTTTGCCTTTCCTGGTGCATCAAAGCATATAGGAGAAAAAGCTGTGTGCAAGAAATGTGACAGAATACAGCTTTTTCTTCTTTTTCCAGCGGAAGGATGGTGGACAGTGTTTCGTGTACAGTCATGAGACTTGCTCCATTCTTTATGAAAGTGTTTTGCAGTGTGCAAGGAGGATGAAACCTCCATGCAACTTAAATTTGAATTAATTGAAATTAGAGTGGGCTAATGATTACAGGGAGACTATTCTCTTAATTTTTCTTAAAACTCTTCTGCAGAATTCTGGAGGATGAATGAATATGATTAACTAGTTCTGTAGAAAAGACCTTCTTTTCAATTAAATCCCATAGGACTTTCCCACATGGGAGCTAACAGACAAAAAAATAATCCCTATGCACAGTAGACTGCCCTGACTACTTGAATTGTTAAGCAGAAGTGCACACTCCTGCTCTTGAAACACATGCATTGCGCTTTTCTGATGGGCACTGCAGGCTGAATCTAAGAAGCATCTATGTTTGTCGTGCTGGGAAATGTTGTGAAAGAGTGACTTTACATACCTCTCTCAACTTGGCAAGCTAAATATACAAAAGCAGCTGTGGGAACGATGGGAGGACGTAACCACTGGCTGTTTGGTCATTCTGCTGGGATGCTGCAGGGCAGATCTGCTGTGCGAACCCAGGAACAAACCCTTGGCCTTGTGCTTGGATTGGAAAGTGGTGTCTTGGGGAGACGCTGCACAGGCAGAGCAAGATGGTGTCTCTCACTCCATTGTCTTTCTAGCGTAGCTGGATCCTGTTGCTACCTCGTCACTGGCTGTGCTGCTGCTCAGACAAGGCTGCCCTCAGGCACTTGCTCTTTCCTTTTGTGCGCCTAGGTACATGGCTGTGCAGAAATGACTCCCACTCTGACCTGGTGCTCTCTGCACAGGCAAGGCTGCCCCTGCTGTGCTGAAAGTAGCCTTTCCTCTTGTTTTCTTTTAGGTATTGTGAGTGTTGGAAAGGCTGCTTTTGGGAGGTATTTTGGTAGCAGAGCTGAATGGATGTAGCAGACTCCCCTGCAGAACAGGGAACTGTCAATAAGCAACAACCAGGTTCCTCTGAACTGGTATATGTAATACTGGCAAATAATTTATTTTAAGGCATGCTGAAAGGCTGTTAAAATCAGAATTGATTTTCCCTTGCAAAAGAGTGTTTAGAAACAGAATACATTATTATCACAGTTCATAATAGTTAGGCCTGTCTTCTGTAGTTAAACCAGAACTGTATGGGGACGGGACAGGCCTGAGGATAGAAACAGCGGCTGTTGCATCAAAAACCAAAATACTCCCCACCTTTGCCCTCTCCCCAAAACCCCAGGTCTCATCAGATTTTAGGAAGGACCCTGTGTCAATTAGCTCCAATGACCACTGGATGTAGCTATTGCTTCACAGAAATAAAGCCAAGTAGACACCTTTCTGCCTCTTTTTTGAGATGACTTGACAGAGGTTGCTTTTTACATGTAATTTCTGCCACTGGTCTTTTTTTTTTTTTAAATTTCTGTGATACTTTTCATTCCCCCCCCGTGCTTCTTAGAATATGAGTATGTTATGTTGCTATTCCTTTTCTTCATGGATGTTCTCCTGCTTATCAGCAATGAAAAGGACATGAGATTACAGTGAATACTCTAACAATGCAGTAGTTACCTGCTCGTAACTGCACTCACCTCTTGAGTAAAAACAGAGATGGTCCAAACTCTCTATCTATAAAGTCCCAATGTTATAGAAGAACAAATGCAGGCAGCGGCCAAAAGATCTGGAAACGAGAATATACTTGGCCCTTTTTGTGTGACAAAAACATCAAGCCAAGTTACATGTTACAGCCTTTATTTAGCTGGTTATACTCAAGCTCCTTCTGTTCGCCAGGGTTGAACATGAGTACCATATTTCAGAGGTAGCATGGGAGAATATATGCATTTTGTAGGTATTCTGTGGAGAGGCAAGAAATCTAGGAGCACTGGAAACAGACTGAATGGTAAAGGAGAAAACCACCACACCCCCAAGTAGACCATTTTTAAATAAAAGGTGAAAGCTAGTGATGTCTAAAGGGCACAATATGAAATTTCCCATCTGTATTTAAAAATACAAACCTCTGTTATTTCTGAGCCAGCTAACATTACCAAATGATTCCCTTGGCATTGTTGTTTGGAAAACCATGAGTCAAGTTTCAAATGTAGGAGACTGGAAGCGTTCAGAGCTGTATTCTTACCTGTACCAGTGGTTTGCAAATACTTCAAAGCTCTCCACTTTTATTTGGCAGGAAGCAAAAGTGATTAAAAAAATAAAATAAAAAAGCACCACAAAACCCTTCTTACTCAGCAAAGAGGCAGGAACACAGACTCACTGTTACAGTGGATACATCTGATGCATTTAGCTTGCATGCGGTCACGCTATCTTGGTAGTAGTCTAAGGAACTTGTGCTGATTTGTGGGTTTGGTCAGAGTTGCTAGAATTTTTCTTTCCATACACTGGTAAGTGCTACCAGCTAGGTTTGGGCTCTCCAGCTTTTAGCATTTGTTCTTATGCCCTTTGTTACAGCTACGCTTGAATTTAGAGGTAGTGACAAATACTCCTCTCTCTGTGAAGGAAATCTTCCAAGGGCAGCACCATTTTTCTTACTGTCTTACTGCAGCCTTGCTGGGGCCTGAAGTCTGAAATTGGGGAGGGGTGTTGCCACCCAGCGCTGCTCAAATCTAAGCAGCCCAGCGTGGTTCACAATCTGGTTGCCTCCTGCCTGCTGCAGGATCAAGGCTCATCTGGACTTCCAGGTCAGGATCTGTAGAATAAATTTCTCACTTCTGTGTTACTAAACTTTTTCTACCTGTAAAGAATTTACAAGGCTGCTGGTGTAGACATTTAAGCTTTTTTTTTTTTTTTTTTAAATTCTGCCTAGCTTATTGATATTGGTACAGCAAGATGTGTTGAACCCTAGCAAATGGGGCTAGAAAGGACAATAAGTTATTTAGCCTTGTCTCTTTCCCCAAGGCAGGATCAACTGGATCTAACCCTCCTTGACAGATATGCAGCAAACCTGTTCTTAAAAACCTCCCATAACAGAAATTCAACACCCTTCCTCAGGCAATCTTTGCCAAAGCAGAACTCATTTTACTGCTAGAAAGCCTTTCCTAAGGACAAGCCTGGATCTCCCTTGCTGCAGCTTAACCCCTTGATTTCTTGCCTTATCCTCAGAGGAGATAGAAGAGAGTTTATTATTTTCTTCTTTGCAGCAGGCTTTGGCATATTTCAGGACAGTCATTGCCTCTCCCCACGGTCTCCTGTGGACTATGCATTCCAAGCCTTTTAATGTCCCTCCCACCCTGGTCCACTCCCCCCAGCCAAAGACCGTGTTTTCTGGATCTCCGATTGCTCTCGCTGCCCTCCTGTGGGCTCTCTCAGGCCGGTATATTGTGGAACAGCTTTTCTCCCCCCCCCCCCCCCCCCCCTTGTGCTGGAATGCCCATAGTTGTCTCTCAGCCAAGGCACACTCAACTTTCAGCAACTAAACCATAATTTTGGTTTAGAAGGCTTTAGGGAGACAATGCATAAATAGTGTCTTGCTACCACTGTATACTCACTGAAAGGGGAAAATGTTGGAGAGTTGCCTGGCTGGGTTTTAGACAAACAGGGTTGCTTGGGTGTTTGCTTCCATGGCAGACAATAGAGAATAAAGCTCTGCAATAGGAGAAGAGGGGAGCCATATGAGTAGTGTATTGTGCCCACATGCGAACTTAGGCCCTCCGGTGCTAAACATGCAAGAGGCATCTCCAAACAGTGCAGTGTTTGAGCCAGAGCGCAAGTATAAAATTCCTGGCATCCTAGCGGCCAAGCTCCTCCATTCAGATCGCTTGCATTAGCAAGAGCAAACATCAAAAACGTCCAAGAAACAAGACTAAAAGAACTCAAACACAGTGGCTCTCTAAGCTGCTTCTTTCTAATGCAGCTTTATTTTTATATGACTGTTAGCCTGAGTATGAGAAGGATCTTGCTTTCCCCCCGCCGCCTTCCCTCCCCTTTACCACGGTGCATTTTAAATCAAGCTGTCCTCTGTAGCTCTGCAGCAAATCTGCACATTTCTGGTTTTGCTCTTTCAGAGGATAATTTCTCCTGTTTAATGAG
The DNA here is from genome assembly GCA_020745775.1 of Theristicus caerulescens. Taxonomy (NCBI): domain Eukaryota; kingdom Metazoa; phylum Chordata; class Aves; order Pelecaniformes; family Threskiornithidae; genus Theristicus; species Theristicus caerulescens. The sequence continues at coordinate 118,401,375 of CM036561.1, read as the reverse complement.
ATCTGAGAATGAAGTCAGGCATGAGTTGGAGAAAGGTCACAGCATGTGCTCAAAGGTATATTAACTACTGTTGGAGCTGGCATCCGTCGACTTCCATGAGGACAAAATTAAGCAGCAAACAGTAAATACTTCCACTAGCACTTTATTACAAGCAGGACCATTTACAATGAATAAGAATTTGAGAAGCTTCAAGGATGAAATGGGGATGCTCACAAATAAAAAGAAAAATCTTACTACTTAGACTTAGAATGTGATTCCAGTCAAGGTTAATGGGGAAACAGTTAATGAGGGGTACAGAATCCAAAGGCTGCATTGATGCCATATTGTGTCTTACACAGGTAATTAATGCTACTGACTACTGTTAAATGGCTCTACCTGAGCACATTTTCTCTAGCAGGAACTTTAAATCCCCCACACTGTATACAGGAGCACTCTCCTGATGCTTTACGACTCCCACTAATGCTGAACAGGCTAAATCAGAACCAATTTCTTCCACTCGTTTCCAGGATGGTGATTTGCATCCATCACCACCACAATACATCCATCATTCAGGGCCCAGTGGTGCAATGGCAAGTTTGGCATCAGCTTCACAGGGGGCAGGATCAGCCCTTGAATGCATGTAGTGAGAGAAGAATGACATTTTGCCACTTAAGCAGCATTTCCACAGCAGGAAGTGCTGTGGAAAAAAGGCAGCTCCCTCTCAGTGAGACTCTTCTCTATTGTCATCTTCCTCTCGTAATTTTTTTAATTTATTTTTTGGGAAAGTCACTTTTCTACAAGGTCCAGGCAAATATTGCCACTCAGTGGCCAGCACAGTGAAAAATGAAAAGCTGCTCAGGTAGAGGTGGCCCGTGAGCCATCCCTTGCCCAGGCAGAGACCAAGGATGAAAACCCATGCAGTCAGCTAAAACCGGCTCCCTCCATTCACATCTGTTCCTGGAAGTCGGACTGTGCTGAGTGCCCATCATGGGAAGAGGAAGAGCAAGATGGGATTATTTTGAAGGAAGGAGGGAGACTGCATAGGGCTTACCGTCTGGTTCTGTTGTTTAAGAATATTTTGTTTTCTCTTCCTCACACAGAGGCTTTAAAGTAGGCCATTTGTATACACTGTTCTTTCCACCCAGCGCTCATTGTATTGACAGGAATCGCTTCAGCTGAACAGTTTCATCAATGTGCTCGAGCCTGTTTGTAGGTGGCATCCGGAGGGCAGATTCCACTCTTATCCAAGACCTAGGCCTAGTCCATTACTGTCTTTAAAACATCTCCCAGGTGCACGTAGGCATTGCTTTTCTTCCCAATCCCCTCTTCCCCTCCTTTCTCCTTCTGTTGTTCTGAATAAAACGGTTTGAAAAGCCCAGGCCAAATCCTCAATTCCTTTTGGGTGGGGAGTAACAGCTTTACAGGATTAGCCTCCAGGTTCCACCTGCCCTCGCTGTGATAGGAGTGTGAATGCTCGCAGGAGGGACAGTCGCTCCAGCGCCACATAACTGCGCAGCACTGATGGCTACAGAATTGCACCTGTTGATCGCGGGGTAAGAGAGAGAGTTCATCACCCTTTAATTGGGCCGATTCCTAAATAGAATGGGGTCAAAACGGGTTGTGCTGCTGAGTCTAAACAGCCTTACCCAGTAGAGGTAAATGTCTCATAAACAGGTCACAATTTATATCCTTTCTGAATTCCTTGGGATCTGGGATTTACAGCCTTCCTGGAAATCTTGTGCTCTGGCTTAGAGGAACAGAAAAATGATGCAAGGTTTGCACACAATTCCAGCACATGTGCCTTCCCCTGCCTTTAAGTGGTATTTCACTTGTTTTGACTTACGATCATGCACTTCAAAGAATGCCCATCTGTGTCCCTACAAAACCACACCAAGCCGGTAGCTTTCTATGTGCCATCCTAGTAAGTTTGACCCCAGACAAGCTCCCTGCTGGATTCTGCTGTTTGTAGGATCTTCCTCAGCACAATTTCTGTGTGCTGCAAAGCAGCAGCACAATTGGAGTCAAACCAACCTGCACAAGCTGAAGGTTTGTCCTCCAGTGTGGGAGGGGGGAAAAAAACCACTTTCTTTGAGCATCCTGTTCTTGTCCAGCTCTCTACCACTTGTAAAGATTGGAGTTCGGTTAATAAATTCCTCTCATTGCATTCAGGAGAGGCTCATAGAGTGACTGAATGAGTCCAAATTATGCTGATGATGGACTTTTTCTCTTCCCTCCCTTCTCTCATTTCTAAATGCTGAACTTTGAAAATCCTAGATTGAGTTTGTATTGCTTCAGATGCATCATTGTTTTCAGGGAGCATACTCGCATTTTGCAAGAAACTGAGTGGTTTTTTGACTTGGAGAAAAGGGTGTGAATTAGAAGTTCACTTAATTACTTTTCTAATGTGTTTTGGGTTTTTTGTGGTTTGGTTTTTTTTTTTTTTGGTTAACATATCTTTTACTCATCTACTAGTTGTGTAGTACTGGTGGGAGAAGAGGCAGATAAGATGATGATAATAAGCAGAATAAATTTAGATATGTTGGAGACTTCACATGAAATGAAATTTGGTTACGCTAATCCTCTTGCCCAGCTTCTGACCCTATGAGTTTATAAATGGAGGAGACCTGTGTATTTCCTGCTGTAGCCTAACCTTCCCTAGTGTTTTTCCTGCCAGATTTTAATGCCTCTTTTTTTTTTTTTTTTTTTAAGACACAACCTGTTTTCAATAGTATTTAGAAGCTGTTTCAACTGTATGAGCTGAAGTCCTCGGAGGATTTATTCAATCAATGGTGTGCAGGATTTGGCCCTCTCTGTTCTAAATGCTGACAATAACAATCCTATTCTGGCTAAACTAGCATGAGGTTAAGGTTAATGCAAAGCTAAATAAATAAATAAAAAGCAACACTCCCCCACCCCCCCCCAGCTTGTCTGGCAAGCGTAGGAGAGTGGCTGGTTTGTGAGCAGGAATGCTTATGAACCTGTTTGTAGGCTGGCTAACGTGAAAACCTTTCTAATCCTGGTGATTTTAACTTGCTTACATTCCTTTGAAGGTCTCCCTCCTTGGTGGGTATTGAGGCTCTATTGCCGTGATGCGTTTTTATACTGCATTCCCCAGGAGTTAGCACTTGCCATGGAGACCTGCACTTTGTCTTTTAAGCAGATAAAAAGAGAGGTCAGTCAGATGTAATTCCCCAACTCCTCGTATAAACAATTTAACCGCTGCAGCAACATACTTGCTTGGAATTACTCCCTCAGATTCAATTCCCTTTTCCTGCTCCACTTGTAAAAATGGTTAGTGTCCTCTATAAACTGCTGCTCAGCCAGGTCCAAGGCTTGCTGTGGAGTTGTAGAATAAATGTTAATCTAATACAGGTTACTGGGTCAAATGCAATCACAGGCTTGTGGGAAAAGCTTAATACTGTTCTGCTTCTTCTAACACAGTAAACCTGGATATTATATGATAGGTTAAATACCACTGAACCATGGCAAGAATTTTCTTGAAAGTAGGATTTAGTACAAAGGAAACTACACTGGAAGAGTGACCTAGGATTGACTTTGCTCTCTGAGAGCATTCTAAGAAGCTGAGGTATGCTGTGAAAATTATCTCCCCGAAAACATTAGGTACAAAAATCCCTAGGTCAGGGGATGGCCAGCTCCAGCAAGGATGATTCAGCTAATAAAAGGCTGCGTGTGTTTTTATACTGCTGCCTTCTCTCCGTAGGAAAGAGCATTTTGCTTTTATTCCCCTTGCAGTGACTGTGAAACCAGCGTGATGTGGCTAGCTCCAACTTCTGATATCTGAGATTGTGTAAATACACACTTAAAAATATATATCTTTATCACTCGTGTGTGAGTGCTGACAGTTGCTTATTTCCTACAGGCGGCTTGTGTTATCCCTTGCTGTCATGTACCTCTGTCCTGCAGCGATGTCAGTTTGGCACAATATTTCACCGTCTTTAGTGCAGGTTTTGTTTGTATTCAGTATGGCTGAGGTCAGAGACTGAGTGAAGTCGTTAAGTGGAGGTTTGAGGACCTGATCCTGCACACAGACCTGGCTCAGTACGCGCTAATCTGTACCAGCTGACAGCCTGGGCCAGTCTCTTTCCACAGCGTACGTTGTCTGCTCCTCCTTGTTTAAGTAGTCATTTATAGTCCTGGTGTTTGATTACAGAATGAGGGAGGATGGGCACAAAGATGAGGGGTGTTGGGGCCTCCATTTTATATTTGTTACTTTAACCAACTGAAGTGATAAATCATGTTAGCGGGAGGACTCTGGATGATACACGGGGAGAGAGGACACTTCAGCATGCCAGGGCTGTGAGAGCAGTTGAGCGCAGACATCGCTTGGATCAGTCTGAACTGTTAACAGAAATGAAGCAGTTACACTGGGATGAAACATGGTATATGAACGTACAACTTTGCTAGTCAGTTAAAAAAAAAATAAACCCCCCATTGCATCATAGCACTGAAGTGTCAGAATGCTGCCCCAGCAACGATGGTTGTATTTGCAGAGCAGTGTTAAAGCTTATTCTACATGTGGGTGGTGAGAGCCAGGGTCAAAACAGCCTGTGGCAGAGGCAGGAATATAGCCAAGTTTTTGAGGTTGGTTGGTTGATTTTGTTTGGTTTTAGTTATGTTGTGATGTTTTATGCTGAAGACAAACTTCTTGCACAAGACTTTATATTGAGTGCCATGGACAGCAAGGAATGCATACCTTGGCATGTCTCAAACATTGCTTTTCAGATTTTAATTCAGAAATGCGAGTCAAGTCACTTCAGTCTTCGCACACAAGGTGCATGCATGGTGTGCAAAGAGTCTCTAAAAATGGGTGGGCTGCGGAGTCAAGAACTTTTCTCTGTTTCAGAAGAAAATACAGATCGACCCTAGTCATGCGCAGGGAGTTCCTGATTGGGGTATGTTGGCCCTGTATGGTAGCCAGTCAGATGTTTCCAGCTGTGCGCCCCCCCCCCCCCAGTTTTCCAAAGCCAGCACAGCTTGGGCTACTGAAATGCTGTGAGTCAACTTTCTCTGCCATTATCTGAGCAAGAGCTGAAAGATGGCCCCCATGTGTTAGAGATGGACAGGCCTGTGCTTCCAGAGCCCGGGGAAAAACAGAGCGACTGCTCATATGGTTGATCTGCAGGGAAATGGGGGGTGGGTGGAGATCTTGAGGAGGCTGAGGTTTCAGGAGACCTTTGGAGCATTTCAAGCAGAGGGTTTGAGCTTTCATCAAATGATGTCAGAGCTTTTACACAAATGTGCCTTTATAATTTTTCTTTTTACGATGAGTAGAATGACTGTAGATTTTAGCTTGTCTGGGGAAGTGTAAGAGTCTGCTGATCAAACCTGTGCTGAGCAAGAGAAAATGCTTTGTCTGTGCTATTTTCTTTGTGTTAGCCATGAGACCCTGTTAAAACTCTGGTCCCCAAGCTCTCTCCTTCATTTCATCTTCTGTAACCTCTTTTGCCAACATCTTGTTACATCAGACAATCTGGTGAATAGCCAGGCCCTCTGCTTTCCCTCTCCTCTCCCAGGGTTAGTTTTTTTTTTTTTTCCCTCCCTGTTCCATTCTTCATCGAAGTGTATACTTTCCCCTCTTGTGTATTCTTCATCCAACCATATTTCCGTCTTCTGCCCATTTCTCATGTCCCTTACGCAGGTGTCAACACCTTTCTCATTACTCTGAGTTCCCCTCATCCTGACAAATCTCATGCATCTAGCAGATGTCCCTCCTCTGTGCTCCCAGGGCCTGCCTAGGGCGCACCTGCCTCCATGCAGCTGAAAAGCTGGGAGGAGGAGGATGTCTGAAGTCGCTGGTTGGTCATCCCTTCCTCCCCCCTCTGCTCTGTAGAGCCAACTTGATAACCTGATTTTATTCATTGGCCAGCCAATGAAGAAATATCAGCTGATATGCAGAGTTCAGAGAGGAAATGCTGATCCTGCTGAAAGTGAAACTCTTGCTGAATTTCACCTGTACTCTCTCACTTCTGTCCTACTGTGTGGTGCTGCTGTTACACTTCTAAAAAATAGGTTTATGACCTGTTCTTCTTTGGAAGAAAAGAGGGAGAAATGTCTCAGTAGTTACCAGATACTCACTCTGTAGGGCTTGTGTGTTGTGTTTTTTAAAAATCCTATTTCCTTCCTCAACCCTCCTTCCCCCCAGCTGCTCAATAGCCCAAACCTTGGTGCGCTGAAATTTATTGTAGTTTAAACTGGAAATGCTGACTGCTTTATAAACGAAAAGTAAGCATCTGGTTGTTTTTCTACCTCCCTCCAAAAAAAAATTGGGGTGTGCGGCAGTTCTGATCAAGCTTTTCTAGCTGGTGGATCGCTCCCATCTCTTAAGATTTCTTCATGCTTCACCACAGGAGATGCTCTTGGCGCACAGCAAGTGCTCGGTGGCTTGGTGAAGGTTCACAACGTCTCACCAGTAGCAGTGTGGTGTACGCAGCTGTGTCCCTTGTCAGGCCCTGAAGCTGATGCACAAAAGGCAGAAAGAAGGCTGCCCAAAGCGAGGATGCTGATACAAATTTTCTAGATGCTTGCAGGGGTGTTTCTTTTCCCTTTAAGGAATAATTAAAAAAAAATTGTGACATTTTAGAAGGCCATTTGCTAAGCTCTGCATGTTCTGTGTATTTTAGTGTGTGAACAAATTAGATTATGAAAGGTAATGTATTAGTGATTTGACAGTAATGTGGAATCTTGGAAGCATTAATCGCTAATGTGTGTTTCATAATTTCAGCTAAATGATCTCGGTTGAAATGCAAGAGAGGCAATTGAAAAATTCCTCGAGATTGCATTGAAACCTGGTACTGTAATGCAGATTACTTTGATTTACTGCAAAATACTGCAAGGCAGTAGGAAATGTTCACAGCAGCTGTGTTTAATAGTTACAGGAGAGATGTGTGATGAAATGGTAAATTCATATATGTATTTATCCTGTAAAATATAAGCCTCATTCTTCATCTTCATGTTACATATTAAAAGAACCAAAACCGTAGGTTACAACATACTATTCTCACTTATTATTTGTATTACAAAAATATTTAGAGACCCTAACTGAGATCTGACTCCTGAGACCAAGCGTCTAGTGGCCATACAGATAGAGAAGAAAAGACAGTGCTTGCCCTGAAGAGGAGAATCGGAGGGCCTTAACAACACCCATGGGATTGCCCTACAGCCAGGTATCCATGAGCCTGGCTGTTAATCCCATTGCCTCAGATCATTACTGCAGGACTGGTGACTAAGGAAAGGGTGATACCTGCATTTGACAGGATGGAAATCTCTCAAGTTCAAAACTGATGTCCCGGACACGACCTGTAGTCACTTGGCAGATAGCACGCTGTCTATGGGAGAAATATCCCAAAATAAGCAGGCAGCTGCTTTTTGCTTTGGCTGCAGTGGAGTGGAACCACAGACTGATGCACTCAGCAGAGTAGCAGGCTGACCTCTATGTGGCAAGAACATGGATAACAGTAATGAATAAGAAATACCTCTGCTCCTGCGTGATTTCTTCCAGTAGATGGGAGCGGAGGGGGGGTGGTGGTGGGGTGTTCAGGTTACAGCTCTTTGAATAGGAGCAGTGGATTCATTTTTATTAAGGGGGTTAACTTTCTTTTATATTTTTGTGTAAACACTAACCTGCTGAAAGCCAGGATGGCAGCTGTATTCTGCAAGTTTTGCTCTGTCTCAGTGCCATAACAACCTGCCTGTGATGGCAGGTCGTGCAAATCTTCATGTCTTCCTTGCAGGACTCGATCAGCAATGAGTGTTGACGATGGTGGCATTTAAATGGGCATAGTTAGGTTTCAGAGCTAACACACTAGCAAAATGAATTCACACCTCTCCCACAACTCCCAGCGGACTCCACACCTCTCCTGGGGGTCCATCCTGTCTGTAAAGTTAGTCCTGGGTGTTCTTAAGCTAGATGTTTGTCTTTGCAGTCGAGGGACCAAACGACTTTATTTTATTTGAAGCGGAAGCGAAGGGTTTTTTAGGTCTCGCATCTTAGCTACTGTGCAGAAAGACACCTGCTTACTGAGTCATCACCAGGCTGTGGTGTGCACCTTCGATGTGAAACATTATCAGCTTTCAGCTGATGAATCCTGCATTGTGCATGGATTAAATATCTCTTAAAGCCTGTTCTGTTGGTAACTGACTCCACTGTTAGTTAAGAATTGATGCTTCCACAGTGCAGCATTTCTTCAAGTAATCCTCTTTCTGCTGAGTAATCCTGGTGACCTCGAGGAGACTTTATTCCTGCCTCTTCTGCCTAATGTCTAATGTATGAAGTAAGGTTTATTTAGGAGAGTAAAGGTGAGAGGACTGGGCTCCGTTCCAATGGCAGCAATATTGGCTGTGAAGTGTTAAGATGATACCTGACTCCTCTTTCATCAGAAAGCATAGACTACAGCTGTTCAATGCATATTAAGTAGCGGAGAAGCATAAAAAAGAAATTTCTCCATTGAAATGACTTTACTCAGTGTAAGGAAAAACAAGGCTAGCCCTCATACAATCAGAATTCTCTTCAAATCAAGAAAATATTGCACATCATGTTAAAACTACCATGCTTACTGTGTGACACTTCTACCTTGTTGTGAACTCTCTGGAGGGCCTGTATTTCCCAAGTCAATTACAAAAGCCCAATAAATAAATGGACAGCTACTGTTTATAAAGAAATTTCAGCAGACGCAATATGGACTCTAATTTCACTACAGTGCTAGAAAACTGATTGGTTTCTTTGTGTAAAACCTTTAAAAGGACTCAGTGGGCTCTTTACATCTGCCCAAAAAGAGCTTTTCAAGCCTGCCCATGAAATGATGATTGTCCCAGCGACTTCCATAAATGTGTCTCTGTACCACTATCCCTTTTGACTAGTGCTGCTGAGTCTTCAAGAAATGGCAGAACCTCTCATTCTCCTTTTTAAAGTGGATGGTGCTTAAAAGAAAAAGAATGTCTCTGCATTTGAGCTAAAATACAGAGACTTCTCTGAGTCTGCGTGGGTGCAAAGAGAGAGCAGAGATTTGTCTTCCAGTGCAACATTTTCAACACCTTTTATATGATTCATCCGTTATTATACTTGATTGGTTTTACAGAGGCCAAGGAAGCACCTGGTACTTTTCAGAGCACGTAGGCATCTTCCTCACCTTGAAGAGTTCTCATTTTCCCACGGGGTGTGTCCACGCTGGGTAATGTGTGTCCACGCAGCTCGGACTCCTGAGCTAGCAGCTCCCTCCAAAGCAAAAGCAATATTGCTGTGAAGGACTGTGGATGTGGTGGTTCGTTTTGCTGAGCCATATGGCCAAGTCCTGGCCAGGTACCACATGAGCGTGGCCCTACTACTTGCGAGCTACAAGTGAGTAGCTCCAGGAACTCTACCCAGGGTGGATGCCGTCGTTCATGTGGCAGCGATGTGGGCAGCTGGCTGTGCTTTCTTGCTAGGTGTAGACATACTGACATCAATGATGTTGCTACCCAGATACAACGATTTCTTGGATCAGAAGAGGCAGCCCCCTTCCTGCAATGGAAACAAACCACTCACTTGTTCTTACTGCTGTTGAGACTTGTTTATTTTTGTCTTTACATATTACCATTTATAGCAGGAAAAATATGCTTTTAGAAGATGCTTCAAACATATCTGAAGTGTTTTTTGCATTAGAAATCAATTTTTAACAGAGAGCAAGAATAGATTCATTTTTGTGAGAAGATGTCATTTTGAAATGAAAGTACAGAAAGTACTTTAATTTTTGTGCCTTTTGTGGAGAATAACAGTTGGAGGAGAGACAGTTATCATAAAGTTACTTGCATCCTAAAAAAAAAAACCCAAATGGCAAACCTAAAAAACCCACCTAAACTGGAATAAGACAGCATCCTGTCTTTTCGCACATGCGGGTTGAGTTCACCTGTTGCCCCTGTGCTGTTTTCCTGCTTCACTGACCCAGATTCAGGTTGAAGGTTTCTCTCCTGATAGTTGAACCCCATGGGATATGGGTGTCCGAGAGATTGCTATAGCATGACCCTACATGGCAAATGTGTTATAACAATACAGCAGAATTCCTTAAACAGTATTATAGGGCTTGTGAATATGATCAGAAACATTTGCTGACATTGGATATAGGATCAAGGTTATTTTCAAAGTAATCTATGTAGTTTACTGACATAAAATTAAAAGAACAGCCAGGTTTTCAAACAGCTGTAATGAAAAAAATGCGAAGGCAATATGACATTTAATGAAAAGTTTTCATTGTAAACAAGGAACAAGCAATACCAGAAAATAAAACTGAAGCAAACCTTAGTTCTGCTGAAGAAAAAAATATGTCAAAAACCTGGAAGTGAGTTTGCCAAAAATGTGTGTATAAACGAAAAATGAATGTGACTTATTTTCTTTATTACGCAGCCTAATGGGGGCAAGGACAGGGAGAGTTATGATAACAAAACCATCATGTAGTTTTATTCAGATCTTATAGTGGTCTCGGATTTAATGATGGAAGGTGTTAGAAAGATGAGAGCATTTTCACCAGTATCTTAATCAGCAGCTTCCCTGCACCTAAAAATGTGGTATGAATGTGGCCTTGAGCCCTTCCCATAGAAGGCTTGACTTTTGGCTGGAGGTGTCAGGTCAGGACATGAAAGACTATCCGAAAAGATCCTGGGAGCTGTGGAAAGAGCTTCAGAGCAAAGGAAAATATATCTTATTTGCATATGGACAGATTGTGGCTAAGTTCTCAAATTCCACTTGAGCCCCAATTCAATCCAAAGTAAAGACCGCAGCTTTCTAACCTCTCATTTCCACCTTTTATGTAAGGAGATGCTCCGTAGCCTGCAAGCTGCTCTCTGGGCTGCTAACCTTCGAGCTGCCTCCAAGAGCTTTCATGACAGCTGGTTGGAGCAAGCCACTACCTGACAAATTTTCTTCTGATAATTTGAAGCCTTATAAGCGTGGTTCTACCAGAAGGGTTTTCACATATAACCCAGTGCATCTGCCTTCTTAAGTGGTGAACAGATATTGGCAGCCCCCTGTGAGAGAAACCCAATGCACTAGCTGCTCCCGGGTGCCTAGGTACAGCAGCAAACATCTGGATTTTTATATCCAGACTGTGGCTAGAGGGACAATCTTAAAAGCTGTGCTCTTCTTTGTTTCCTTGTATTTTGAGAAGTCTGGTGTTTGATACTTTGTGCCAGCTTGCACAAATAACACTCTTGTGATACCTGAAGCGTACTCAGAAATGCAGCGGATCCTCAGCTGGCATAAGCCCACGTTACGTGGTCAGCTTCCTCAGAATTGCACTGAATTGCAACAGAGAATTTTGATGATGTTTTCAGGATGCCATGCCAGGGGGACAAGTCAAAGAGCATGAACAGGCAAGTGCCAAGGGGTGAAGTACAAGGTTAGATGATCTTTACAGTTAAGAGATGTTTTTTCAGTCAAATCTGTAAAAGGTGCGGTGGAGGCAGGGAGGGTAGAGAGGCTATGTGCTCTGATGCTGTCCTGAGTCTTTTGGGTTCTACCAATTTTTTTTTTCCACATACCCTTTCATCAGGCAATAGAAGTGTTTCTCTTTGTTCCTTGGAAAAGTAATTCAGCAGCTTTGTTTGTTGTTTTGTAATGTCTCAGGCAAAATGCAAGATCTAAACTATTCCAAGGGAGAGTTTAGGAGTTGACACACGCCTACACAGGAGAAAATTTCTAAGTCTTTTTGGTTTTGTTTTCCAAACTAAAAGTCATTGATTTAGGAGAAAGCAGCACGGCAAGGTCCACTAGTTGGATGTGTAAAATAGATAAATTTAGGCTAAAGAAAAGATGCACATTTTTAGTAGTGAAGCTAAATCATCAGTGGAAGAATTTCCTAAGAGATGTGATAGATTGAATATTTAAATGAAGACTTTCTGAATGAAAGAAGTCCCTGAGGTAGATTTTTTTTTTTTTTTTTTTTGGTCTAGATTAGAGAGAAGGTCAAATGATTATCTAGATGATAAATGGTCCTGTCTGGCCTTAAAATTCATGTATTTATTAAAAATAAACAAAGCCCAAACAGATTTACAGCCTTATTTTCCCTAGTACTTTAGTGAAGAGAAAACAAGGCAGCACCACAATCTGTATATTCTCTTTTGGCACAGGAAAGGAGCAGGGCTGTCCTTGCCTCTCAGGCAGCAGGATTTTGTGGGTGTGTATGTGCAAAGACCTAGCCAAAGGTGGAGCCTTTATTAGAGGTCTGCTTGATAAATAAAAAAGATTATTGCTGAGTGGTGGTTTTTTTAGGGTGTCAGTTTTAGAGGTGTTGCGTTTTAGATCTCGCTTACTTTACCAGTGGCTTACTGGCAATGTAGATAATTAAAAGAGTAAAAAAAAAAAAATTATTTTATATATGTACTTTTATATATCTATATAAAACAAATTTATAATAATTTTGGCTACTTCAAACTGTAGGTTCTTTAATGGGTACTCCTTAAATGAGATTGGGTATGTGATGTATAATGAGATTCAGATAACTTTACAGTATCCCAAGCTGAATAGTCAGTAAACAGACACCTGAAATTACTAGCTACACTTAAAAATATGGGCACCACCTTTAAGTAGAATCATAGCATCAAGCAGAGGCTGTTATGTCACCCTCATGGGGATAGCATCCCAGGAATCCAGTCCGTGGTCTCTTTGATGTAGGGAGAATACAGGGCCTGCCGAGGCTGCTGGAAACCTGTAAATAACACTGGGATCTGAAACATATTTCCAGACACAACTTGTTCTGCCTCCCAGTAAGCAGTAATTTTCTACCACCAGATTTGTGTTAGAGCAATCTGTATGAGATCCAGGTGTAGACAAATTCAAAGTTGAAATGATCATCTCACTGTGTCTTGGTTTTAAATGAAGTGAAGAGTAATGCATTAGCCTATTCAAATAACGTACCTTGTAAATTGAAAACACTGCTGAGAGAATCTTTTAGGGCAAGTTTAACTCTCTAGCACTTAATTTGATGAAAGTGTCAGGTTTCTGCAAACCATTCAGTTTTGGATGGTTTCAAAGTGGACACTGATTTCGGTTGCCTAATTTGCTGCATTAACATGTCCATGCTCTGTTCAGTCTTACCTTCATACAGTTTCAGTGAGGGCTACGGCATTTAAAATAATGTACAAGGACAGCAATGAGCTTGTTCCTAGGTGATGATATAATAAGATATTGTGATACTTTTTTATAATAAATTATCTTTCTCCTTGGAGAGGAAAGGAGTGGTGAAGGTGTTTGCCTTCTTTCTTCTTGTCTTCTGAAAATACCATTAAGCTGTGACAGAATATATTATGTCTTCTATTTTAATTTGGGGAGATAATTTTTTTTTTTAATATGCGTTAATTATCTTTCTCACCTGAGAACTGGCTATCTGAAGACCTGATCCAACTTGCGTTATTGTAAATGGAAAGCCTCCTCTAACTGTAAATATAGGTGTATTGCCGTTTGGCTGTATTTGGAAAGATTTTCTAATCAGTGGAGTGAATCCAGGGGTTGGCTCACAGTCATGGTCAACATGGTAATTTTCTTTTTTGTTCTTACTGTGTAAGTTTTGAGGATCTCTCTTTTAAAAGGAAGTTTGAGATTTTAGTTTATTGACAGAACAAATGTCAGACTTGAATCAAATTCTTCTCTTAGATCTTTACTTCTCATAAGTCTGTATCAGAAGTAGTAACAAAACCACCTGAAGCATCCATTCATATACCTAGGAATAGTTTATGGGGACACTGAAAGACACTGATGTTATCTTTTTAATATTGTGAGGAATAATCCTATTAAAGAAGAAACAAGGAAAACTGTTATGCCCACAAGGCAGAATTATCCAAAGTTGATTGGAGCAGCTCAGGTTACTCTACAAAGCCCAAGCTGTGTGCTGGCCTATCTTTCCATCAGGGCTTGGTGAATGAGCAATCATTTGTGGATTCTGCTCATCTCTCTTTGCGAACTTTGTTCAGTGGAATTAGATACAACTTTGACAAATTAGAAGTGCCCCTTAGCCCCACTGTCCCTGCCACAGCACAGTCTTCCAATTGTGCCTGGTTTTCTGAAGTTCGGCCGCGTCAGAGCCGTCAATGGCAGGCCTTCCACAAGGCTACACTTTTTAATAAGGGAATCTGTCAGCACTGGCTTCGCCAGGTCTTGCAGCCTTCTCTTAATCCACAGTGCAAACTGCCCTTCCCTTTGCCTTCCCTCTGTTGCGACGTACTTGGACTCTGAAATAAATATCCCCTTTGTTTACAATGTACCCACAACAAAATTAACCTTTGGGATTAATTGCAGCGTAGAATGGGCTGTGTTTCATCTTTCCTTCTAGCACAAGTTTGGAATTAAATAAAACTCAGCCACTTACCTAACCAATCTCCGTTGCTTCTGTTGCTGCATCCCTGGTTTTGCTCATAGCTTCTTAAAAGATGGTGCTGGTTACTGAGCTCTTATTTTTCAGAGAAGTTAATGGAAATTTCGGGTAGTGGCCTTCAGGACCAATACATCTGCAGATGACTCGGGGTGGAGGGAGAGTGGGGTTGAGCAAGGTCTCTCCCAGCTCTATATAAAATCCATAAGCAGAACTAGACCAAGAGGTTTGTGGTTCAGCTCAGGAAACCGGCACCCTGAAATGGGTACCACCACTGATTTATACTACTCAACAGTATTGAGGGAATCAGTCTGGCCCAGTGTTTTCTGATCTGTACCTTGCCTTATTTTTTCTTTTTTTCATTTCCCTCCTTATAAAGAGTATTTGATTAAACCTATCATACTGGTGGGACTGGAAGTTAGCAGCATGTCCTTTGTCACAGAACTGAAAATCAGAAGTTCTTCACTCTGCCCTCCTGTTTCTTGTGCCGCCCTCCTCCGCTGGAGTGGAGGAGCTTTTGGCCCTAAAGGGGTTGGGAAGTTACTTTATGGCCCTTGTCTGACTCTGTTTGCTAAGATGAGTTGTTGCAACCAGATGAAGTAATGAAACTTTAGCATCTGCTTACTGGCCCTGTAGAGACTGGCCTGAGACAGGTCCTTCAGTTCTGGATGGGCAGCTGAAGCCCTTGCTTAGTTATCATAACATTTTTATGTGTTGCCTTTGGCTCATGATATTTCCACAAACTGTCATCTGTATTCAGGTGTGATGTCCCTTGGTCACTCGTTAGAGGTCAAAAGATGAACTTGTTGCTCTCTTCAGAAAACCTCATCATTGGCTCCCCTCACTGCTGCTGAGAAGAAATCTTCCTCATACAGCCAACTGTCATCTTAGTTTAGCTTTGAAGGAAAAATGAAGGTTATCTGCATTCTGTGTATATCTGTGCATGTGCCCCCCTTGTTTTATGTAACAGTTTAGTGTTGTTCATTCTTAAACCCATGTGAAATAAGAGTTTTAAGCTCAAAGGTAATTAAGGGGTAATTTTCCCCAATGTTGGGGAAAATAAGAAACTGGATAGGGAAGAGACGCACTATTGGAGCCTTTATTGAAAGCATGGTTTCAGTGTGAGTTCACAAGTTATTTAACACCAGAGAATCCACACAGGAAGGAATCTTATAATACTCCTGCTGCCAGAAAACCTTCAGATTCTTGCGCCGTCTTAGACACAGAAGTCAATCAACCACCAGAACCAAATAAGAAAGAAACCAGACTTCATTAGTTTCAATCCTCACGGTACTATTTCTTTCATTTATGGTTGTTCTGGAAGCGGAGATGGCTTCCCAGTGATGCATGTGCTCCACGCCTTCATCACCTCGGGGTTAGTGCTCAGTGTTTGGGGCCGCTCTTGCAAAGGACTTCAGCGAGTACAGCCTGTAGCAACCTTTCTCTTGAAGGTCACCTACTATTAGCCCATAAATCTTGAGCTTTGTGCTCTGTTCTGGGTACCTGTTTATTTCAGGATATAATTCAAGGTGTTGGTTATGATCTTATTAAGCCCTTAAAGGCCTGGGACAAGGTTAGCTGAGAAAATTGCTTCTCCCTCCCACCCCCACTTCATGCCCTATCATGGGAGTTATGATCTGTTGGGTTTCTGTGATTATTCTCCCTGCAGTCAACAACACGGCTTTGTCAGTGAAGCAGAGTGTGTGCCTCCGAAACATGTGTCTCTAGCGGCCTGAAAAAGTCCAGGTTTAGTGAATGCAATATGAGGCAAACAACTTCAGTTAACATTTTGAAATTTCCTTGGCTTTTTTTCTGCAGAAGGATCTGAGGACTCTGTTCTGTGGCGGCGTACGTCATCGACTCTTGTATGTGCTGCTTTTTGCCTTGTTGCTGCTGAGTGCCCCACTGTTGCGGTGTATGTTTTTGCAAAAGCATAATGGATGAAAGCTCATGCAAGTGTTAATACTTGTTGTTTTGCAATGAAACATGGCAGATGAGATCGTGCCCTATGACTGCTCATGCTGTAGCTTGGGAGACCTGGAGCAATGAAGCCTGAGAACTGAGCTCCAGAGACAGCTGGGGCGATACTGGAAAGGTCAGTGGAGAGTGCCTGAGGATTGACGAGCTCCTCAGCGAGGTGGGAGAGGCCAAGAAGGGCATGATAAGAAATTAAAGCAGTAAGACAGTGAGAGGAGGTAAGAAGTGGGTGCTGAGACTCCCTTGGAAGTTCCCTTGAGGACTTTGTTAAGAGAAAGTTCACTGCAAGTCTTAGGGGGGGGGAAAAATACCTTTTTTTTTTGATGGTGCAAACATTTCTTCCTATGTTAAACCTTCAAGGTCTTTTGTGTCAACTCTTGTACACTTCAAAAAAAGTGCATAAAGTGCCAGTAAAAAGTGAACTAAAAGATGCAATACTTGTTAGATTTCGATTTTTGGTTTTTTTTACACATCTTTACCTCCTCACGGCTGATCTTATCGCCTCAGTAGAGCCGCCTTCTGTGGCCGTTCCACTGTTAAATTCTTTGTACCACACCTGTTTGATTTGCTTGTGTTGGGCTGCTATCAGAAAGGAAATGTATAACAATATTTTACATTTTAAAAAAGAAAATGTTATATCCTTCCCACTCCCTTTGTGCACAATCTGATCTTAAAGGTCTCACTGAAATTTGTGTTATAGATACAGATTTCATATCATTGGGTGGTCTCGACTTACCACAAGTTTTGTAATACCTAGAGCTAGCAGTCAGAGTCAGCAATAGCTTTTCAGTGTGGGGCCAGCCAGGGAATGACAGTGTTTGCAACAACTTTTGAGGTTTTAAAGTATTTGTTTTTCTTCATCATTAGAACAGAGGCAAGGGCTCCTGAGCATTTCACAGGAGGGAATTTTGTGAAAGAAGTCAGGGTTATGATTTCTTTCCTTCCCAGTGACAGAGCAGTCTAGCCCAGGCCTCAGAGATCTTCCTTTTGAAAACTTCACTGAAATAGATATTGCTGTGAAATGTTCCCACTTTGACAAAATCAGCATATTTTGATCAAAAAAATATTTTGCTAAGAATTGTTCCAGGCAGCTCCCCTCTGAATGACTTTGATCAGTCTAGTTAACTGTTTCAATTCAAGTCAGTTTTCCATGGCAGCAAGCTGTCCATGGCACAGATTCTGCTCCTGCTGGCAGAGCAGCCTTCTCCTTCCTTCAGAGCGACATCAAGAGCTGTCCCTTATTACATTTACCAGGGGAAGAATTTACTGTTCCATTATTCCATCAAATTATATAAATGAAATAGTGGTGATAATTCTAGCTCATCAATAGCAATACGTTTACTCATTATCTATGCCAGAGTGAAGGTATATAATTAAACTATACGAAGGACCTTGAAGCGATGTTAGCATTTTAATACAGAGAAGTAGAAAAATTCATGGAAGGCTGAATCTCGATTTGTAATTTTACTGAGGTCACTGCAGAGCTTGTGACCATGTGTGATATTAACTACACTTACAGATATAATAATGAGCCACACTTAAGTTCAGCTAAAACCATGCGAGATGCTGGCAAACCTGCAAGCACTTGCAAAGAGGCTGTTAACAACTCAAAAATGATTCAGTGCTTAAGCAAAAACTGCGGTGTTACTCCTGCTTTTCTAAATACTCTTTGCTGAAGGAGCTCTGACCACCTTTGATGTTCATGAGATCAGTTTCAAATAACCATGAGCACTGAAGTCACACCAAATTAGAAGTTCTGTGTGATATTTTAATGAGAAACTGGTGTGAAACTTGACTATGTTGACCAAAGATTGCTTGGAGAGTTGGGGCTTGTTCTGATGAGGAATGCAAAGTAGAAACTCAAAGGCTGCAAATCCGTGTGGATGGAGGAGGGCATCCACACCGAGCTCAAATCAAGTTTCACATGACGGTTGTGTTGGGTCTGGAGTTGACTCTGCCATAGGCTTTCTGGCTCCAGGGTTTCTCAAATCCAGAACTTTAATGTCCCTTAATAAGTAACTGGCCATTCAGCCCAGTGAGCTGAAACTTTGTCTGGGAGAAGACTTGGAACAACCTACCAAGCAAACTTGTTCCAGCACTAGATTAATGCACTGCATAAGCTGATTTTGGGGGCTTATGCAGAAACCTGGCAACCAGAGGGGCTTTGTGCTCAGTGCTAGTTGTGCATTGGCTGGGTGATGTATTTGAAAAGGCCAACCCCAGCCATGTTGCCCTCTGAAATAAATGGGAATTATGTCATTGACACCATATTAAAAAAAAAAAAAAAAAAAAAGACGGGTTCTTTTGTGTTATCATCTTGTATTGGTCTAAGTTTATATGCAGATTATGTGCAGCAATAAGGATCAGTATTGTTTTATACTGTAGATGTACCCTGTGGGGATCAAGCCTTCTCAATTTACACGATATGAGGGGAAGGTGATGTTTCTTCAGTGCCTTTCGTGATGAGACCTTCAGATCATACTGATTAGGAGCTCCAGAGGGATTTTGGCTCAGGTGCTGTCCCTGTGAGTGAGACTATGCAGTATTTTCCTGCTAGTGATAACAGTTTAGATTATATTTAACCCAAATACTGGGGCCAGGGTGTTACTCTTCTTTTTAGTTGCATGGTTATTTTTAACCTGCTGAATTCTCTGGCCAGCTCTGTAACAGCCATGTGGAAACAAGTTATCTCAGACAAGTGCTGCTGCAAAAGATCACTGAATGTCCAGGCTGCTTTAACCACCAAAAGAAATGCAACATGCACCTAACCAAATGGAACCTGTGGTTGCACATTCAGAGATACAGCTGTTTCAGGTAGCCAATGTGTTCCCAAGCCTGCCGGCTTGTCTCTGCTCCATGCTCTCCCTCTCCGCCACCCAGTGCCTTGTGCCAGATTCTCTCAAGAAACTGATACAGCCTTTAAAAACATAATTTTGTACACTGGAGAATTTCTCATGAATCTACAGCATAAGGGAGAGCAGGCTTATTATACCTGCAATAGCTTGGAGGTGGGGAGGGAGAGCAGTATGGCTCTAGTTGTTCTGCTTTGTCCTTCATACAGCTGTTTCTGTGCCCTTCTTGGGGTACAATTCTTGATCTACAATTGCTTTTCCTCTTATTTCTTTCCATCTTGTGTTTCTGCAATTCAGAAGAACTACTGAAATTTTTTTTTCTCTCCGTAAAACACAAAGTAGTCCAGCAATAAGCAACACGCAGGGATTGTGTAAAACCAAGGGTTTTGCTCCTCACGAGGAAGGAGATTAACGTTTCCTCTAGGAAGCAGCGTCCGTCTCACGGTCAGGTCTCTGTGCTGCGACTGGCTTGCATGTTCAACCTTTGCCTTGCTCAAATGGGTTTCTCTGGGTGGCAAAGTGCCTCCCTGAGCCAAGGACCAGGCGGTGTGGGATGGGACAAGCACAGGAGCGGTGAGCACTGCCCCGCAGAGAGGACTGATGATTAGGGTTGTGTTTTTGGGAGAAGTCAGGGAAATTCTCAGTACTGATCTCTGCCTTTGAACTCTTGATTATTCTTCAGCTAGGAAAAAAAACATGTCCTACTGCTCCATATGGATTTTTTCTGTAGCTGGCATTTATGATATACTAAATATGCTGAGCTGGACGTTATGAGAGTTGTGACAATATACTACCTGAGGATGTGGTCTCTTCTTCCGTTTTATGGTCTGTGCTTCTGAGGTCTCTGATTCCCCAGATTAGGAATATTACTAATGAAACATGACGCCTACTCAGTCTCATCTGTACAGTTTTCTCTCTCTTTCTGTGCCACTGAGCTTCTACCCCATCTGCAAATGCAGGTTTAGAAACAGGAAGAACTATGGTACTTGGAAGAAATGCTAATGACAGAACAGTGCATTTCTTGCTTCACAGTTGCTTACAAATTACTGATTGCTTTTGAATATCTTTGCATGTTGAATTTTAAAAAAACGGCTCACCATATGGGCAATATGAGTTGAACCGCCATGTTGCAGAAAACTGTGGTGAACATATTGGGTAGAATACAAGCATTTAGTCTTTGAAGATTCTTTTTTTTGGGGGACAAGTTTCATCTAAATCTACTGGATTTAATATTTTCCTTGTTCACCCTCTGTAGTTCTGCAACCTCAGAACAAATATGGGATATTGCATTTCTGGCCAGGCACCACTGTTCAGATGTGATCCGAGGTGGCATATCTGCAGATACCTGCACTTCTGACTTCCCTACAGCTGCTCGTCAGGTCAGGATACACCATATGCCATGGCAGAATCATCCCATCTCTGTGCTGGAGATTCTAAGTCAACCACGTAGTTTTTGCTATGACTTTTGACTGATGACAGAGCTGTCTTGGACAGAACATACCATTCCTGGTACCTGAGTTGGCATATTTAGAGTGTGTTCTGATATTTCTATGTAGCACCATGCTGTGCCACAAAAAAGAACTTAAAATATTAGTTTTGCTACATCTGGCTGTACAGTTGCCACTCTACTATTTCCCCAGATGCAAAAAGTGGCAGCAGTCCAAGAAAGATCCAGTTTACTTTGACAGGCTTGTGAAATCCTTCTGTACTCTGCTTTTCAACAGTCCCAGTGCATCTTTCAGCCATTTGTGAGTTTTAGCTTCAAAACACCCCTGTGAAGTACAAGCTCTGCTTCCTAAATGGAGAATCAAGGCACGGGGCAGAACACCACAAAACCTGCAGGTGGGCACAGACACATCTGAACTCTCTTTGTTCGTTGTCCTGGTTAGCTGGCGGGTGTCTGCGCCTTGCCACATAGCCAAGCTCTGTGAACACAGAGAATACAGTAACATGACTCAAATCCCAGTGCCCGGTCAGGGCTTCTCTGCCAGACCATACTGCCTGGAGATCTTAAGGCAAACATACCTTCCTTAAAATTTCATTAGGAAGCCATGCTTCTTCACTAGGAATTAAAGTCCTCTAACTTCTGCAGCTTTCCTTGCAGTCGTGCTTGTGTTTTCCAACCCCTGCAGAACGCGGCTTGGGATTTCCCACCTTCCCAGCACTCCTGGATGGTGCGTTCCTTCCGCAGATGCAGACGGGTTACAAGTGATCGCGGGTGTAGTAACTTATCCTTCTGAACCGCCTCGGTGACAGCAAGAAGTAGTGATGACAGCGTGATTTAAAGTTGTCTGTAATATAATGAGCATAACCATAAGTAGAGGGGAATTAGCCAATTACTGTTGCTTAGGGATTGCTTTGTGAGGTTACTCCAAATTAATTGTTTAGGAGCTGAATTAGCGTCAGATGCCACCAAGGGACAAGTGGTTAATTGTAATGAGTTTTTGTATTATGCCACTCCCTGACAATAAGGCTGTTCTTGGGAACAGGGCACTTTATATGTCACAAGAAGGTGTCCATTACAAATAGAGGTCGGAATAAACTCAAGCTCTGGTAGTTTGTTATTAGAGGTAGCCTAGAGAGGGAACTGAAGAAATTTCAGTGTATTTAACAGATGCATAGCAATTGCCGCAATGGAAAGCGTTGTGAAAACTTTTAAAGGAGGGAGAGTGTCCTCCCTCCGCCCCCCCCCCATCCTTTGAAGGCTCTGTGTGTGTGTGTGTGTGTGTGTGTACATAAACCCAAAACATACAAATGTCCCAGTTGACGTGTTGTGTTGTGACAAGTCATCTCAGATTGTGTCAATCATATTGCCTTATGCTATATTAAGTGACATACTGTAATGTGATTGATACAACATGAAATGACACATCATTGTGCAAAATATCATCTGGAAAATTTAGGAAACTACTGAGGAGCGGAAGCTGATCTTAGACTGCGGCCTTTCAAGTTTTGAGGCAGGGAAACTAAAGAAGTAAAAGAAACTCCCTGGAATCAGACCTGCTGCTGCCATTGAGAATAAGGTCAAGTGTGCTCTACTACCTGAATCTTTTCATGGGTAATTAGTGGGTCAGTTTTAAAAAATGCTCTCGTTCCTTGGGGACTGACAAGTATCTGTGGGTCTGAATTGAATTTCTCTGAACCACTTGGCACATCATTAATCATTAGTGTATCTGCACCATACAAACAGGGCTGCAAGCTAAATGCAACCAGTTTCAGTTCAGGGAAAAAAGCCATTTCAAAACAAAACCAAACCAGACTGGGCTCCCTTCTCTATCTGGACTCTGCTTTCCTCCCACCCCATCTCTTTTTTTCTTTTCGTTTTTAATATATTGACTGAAATCTCAAGTACTGAGATGTCTCTAGACCCCATCACAAAGTCCAGTAGGGTCTGGAGTGTCCTATCTGAAATGCAGCGGCACCAGTGGGGTCACCAGTAAGTGCTGCAGAGCAGCTTCTCCTCAACAGCACGGCGCAGGGCTTCCTAATCCGTGGGCACTGCTGTGGGTGGGCACCTGGCTTGGAGCTGGTGGGCGGATGCAGTCTGAGCTCCCTCCACCGTGCCTCCATCACATGGCTCCTTGCTCTCAGCACCTGCAGGCACCTGAGCAAACTAACCTTGGGAACACATGTTGGTAGCATCGTGTTATACTGACTGCTGGAACGGTTACTGAAGAAAAAATTTCCTGGAAATAGGAATTTCCTGAAATGAGACCATAAAGCAAACAGGAACTTTTGGATTAGGTCGGCTTCACCAGTGGACTCTTGCTGGTGGGGTTTGGGGTTTGCTTTCTTACTCTTGCTGGGAAAAACGGTCCAGGGACAAAAGTTTAAACCTAACTGGGTGCTGCCAGTGGGTAGTAAAAGGTAAAATAAACCCAAGCATTTTGAACATGAAGACCGTAGTCTACTCTAGATTTCAACAAAAAATCATTAGCTAGCTATCTTTTTATCATACCGGAAAATACAATAAATACAAGTGGACAATAGTTAAGCACTTACAAAGTAATTTATTCTGTAAGTTGTTTTTTATTTATTTTTTTTATTTTAACAGCCTCTCATCCTTTTCCTTTTAGTGGTAGAGACTAAAGTTTTTCCCTGATGGGGAGATAATAGCGATAAGTTGTCCTTTTCAGAGACGGGAGGGCTGTCTTGGAGCTATTATTGTTGCT
Organism: Theristicus caerulescens; assembly: GCA_020745775.1. Lineage (NCBI taxonomy): Eukaryota > Metazoa > Chordata > Aves > Pelecaniformes > Threskiornithidae > Theristicus > Theristicus caerulescens. The sequence continues at coordinate 118,378,041 of CM036561.1, read as the reverse complement.
GGTGTCTCAGAGCTTAATTCCCCCTCTGCCTTGAGGACAGGACAAGAAAACCACACAAAGACAAAGAAGGACAATGAAGTCGGGGGAGTTACTTCTGTTTGATGCTGGCTCTTACCTACAACTTCATGCTACACGGAGACACAGACAGACTGTGGCTTCATTCCTGGCCAATTTTTATCTGCTGTGGGCTGTTTAACATTGCCTTTTCTTACACATTGTTTACAGGAGTCTTAGCAAGCCTAGCAAAGCTGCTCTTAAACCAAAGAGAAAAGAATAGAAATTAAAATTAAAAAAAAGGGGGGGGGGAGAAAGAAGCATAAGGAAGGCCATTCCAGGAGGTGCTTTCATTTGCTATTACAGATGTCCAGGGTTTAGCCAGCATCAGGTGAAGTGCTGAAACTGTCTCTCTGGGACAAAGAAAGCCCAGCAATGTCACAGGGAAATCCCCCAGTTCTCAGTGTAGCTATTTGAAGAAATAGGAAAAATATTAATATTTGTTTTGCTTGTGGTTTGTGCTAACTGGTGGAAGCAACTTGAGTAAACAGGTTGAAATGGGTCTTGTTAATTCAAGTAATGCAGGACATACCTGACTGGCCAAGGCCAGATTCATTGTGTGACCATGCCATCCAGGCATGAAACGAGACGCACAAGAGTATGAAGAAGCAAAGCATTTAAGCTCAGCACTGCTTTCAATGGTCATCCATACAGCTCCGGCATGTCTCTAGCCAACTCTGAGCAAACTCTAAGTAAATAGAGTCCTTCTGTACCATCATTATAGGCTTGTTGCAAAGAGATACGGTCTTTGGACATAGGCCTATGGCCAAAATTAAATGTTAATTGAACCGGTTTGTATGCTTGCAGGTTTCTGAGGGAAGTCACCATCACTTTTATTCCTCGTGTGACTGCTCTTGGTCCAGGTCAGATGCGCCTGGAGGGTAGAGGCTAGAGATGTGGGTGTTGCAGAGCCATATGACTACTGGAATAGCAGTGTGAGGGTCTGCAAAATGCTAAATGTTTCTCTGGAGCTTATAAAAAGGTTTTTTCGCTTGTAGTCAGCCTGGAAACATTCATCAGGACAATTCTGCTGCTTCCTGGTTCAAACTGGGTCAGAAGTATGGCCTTTCCTAAGGTAGATCATTACTGCTTTTCCTGCAAGGCAGAATATGTTTACAAGGTTAGTGCATAGTGAAGGGTTACAAGAATAATCAAAATCAGATTTGCAAGCAGGTTTGTAAACGGATGATTTTGGTTCCTTGCCAATGTTTGGCTTTGTCCAACACCAAGTACCACGTAGCTGGATACTCCTAAAAATATTTGCAAGACCAAACAGTTTCACAGTCTTTAATTGGAACTTCATTACTAATTCAATACTGAACATTATCATTCCCCTGTTAAAAGCAAAAAGAAAAAAAAAAGAATCGGTCATTTGGTGAAGGAGTGGCAAATATGCTGTATAAGCAGTCCTATGGCTGGAATTGTTATCAGCAATTAGGCAAAATGGAGCCTGGGAAGACTATGTGGATAATTTGTGAACTTAGAGACTTAAATATACAGCCAGTTTAGTTAAATAAATCCAATTTCACCAGAGGTAATAAAAACAAAGAAAATCCCAAAGCAGGCTTATTTTTTCCTTAACCCACACTTAAAAAAAGAGGGAAGGAGGGGGGAATAAAGAGGTGCCACATCTGTTTGAATTTGGAAGTAAGTGCAGTCTTTCTTATTTTATCCAAATCTCTTCTGAATTAACGGTTGCTGTTCTGTAAACGGTAATACCCTCATGGTCAAAGCGCAGCACGGTGTTTGCATTGATGTGTCATGTGATAACGCTGAGTGCAGAAATTCATTCGTCATTCATAAGAAAACGCAAACGAGCAAGAGAGGATACAGGGCACCTTACAGAGTTCGAACTGTGGAGTGCTACAGCCAATTTCTCAGCTTCTCTAAACTGGCAAACCCCAGTGAGCTGTAACGGAGTATTTTAGAAATGTGGCCTTAGTTTCTTTTTGTTTTGCTCATGCAAGATGTCTAGTGCTTTGTAGTAAGTATTCCTATTTGCTCAGCAATCAGATGCCCACATGAACTAATTTAATAAATGGATATAGTCTTTTGTGATTTTTTCCTTCTCTGCATGTCAGTGCTCTTTTTCTGAATGGAGTTAAATTATTATTATAGCATATATTACTTTGGATCATTTTACTGCACAATCAATACACATATCTGTATAATAAATATTGACGTTACTTTAATGTTTTACAACGTTCAATATGTCAAGACTATTTCAGTCAGAAGCCACCCATTACTGCTTGTTTCTAACATTTCCTGTCCGTCCAATGTGAAAAAATTTGCTGCTCAAGCTTGTCTTCTGCCCCGGTTTCAAACGATGGATGGAGGTAAGCGCAGTGCCCTCGGATTAATGTGCTGGGCAGGATGAATCGGACTCCTTTCCTCTAACTCTTGCACGTGTCATTTGGTCTCGTCTGTACTTTCTGTTTCTCCTTCCAACTGTTTTTTATCTCATCTGTCAGACTTGGTAGGTACTTGGGACCATCTTTTGAAACATATTTCTACAGAGCAACAGGGCTCAGATTTCACTTATAACTCACCTAACAATGCTAATACATGGGCTGCTGTGGGAACAGTGATCAATGCAACGCAGAACACAGGCACGTGAAAGAGGAGAGATGAGAACGGCACAGTTTTGTTACTTCTTTCCTGTAATGTTTTTGAGAGTAGAGGAACTAGGGGAGAGATGTACCATAAAACAGTGTTAGATGTGGTGCTACCAGCAGCACAAACTATCAATTGTGAGAAAAATACAGCATCTTTTTCAGTAATCGGAGGCAGATTTTCTCCTGCGTTACTCTGATGCAACTGTAGGGATTTCAGTGGGCGCTGGTGGTGGTATCTGGCTCAGCATGTTCAGTGAAACACATATGGCTAATCATTCAAGTCTGAAAACACTGGATCACGATTCTGTCTGTGTTGTGAAAGGCATGGCAAGAGTACTTGATGACTGCATTCGAGTTGAAAAAAATTGCCGCTTTTGGTGTTTCCCATCTGGGAGAATGTTGCCTTATTTGCCACCAAGTCGTCATAATATCTGTCTGGCATATGTACCATTTTAACACAAACACGTACGTGTATCTGCATATGTATAACGAAATATCTACCTTCCACCTTCTCTATTGTACAGTATGGCAGCATGTCAGTAACAAGTATGAAAAATCATAATGTGTTTACTTACAAACACATGTATATTTATGTCCATAAAAGGAAAAAGCCATTCAGATTGCCTGATTTTCTAGGTTGCTGGTTCCTGGCTCCCTCCGCAGCCTGCGAATTGAAGTAATCATGCTCATGTAAGGGAGGTATCTACGCTAAGGGACTAAATGCAGCCCAGTCACCAAGCTGAAATTGGAGTTGAAAGACAAGTGTATTTAAAATTGCTAGGACATCACTGGCACCTTGGAAATACTGTTTCCAGGTGGCTGCTAGAAGAAATGCTGCAGTTACGTGTTGGCACTGGAAGCCCAAGGGAAATTTCTTGCTGAGTCGAGGATTTTGGGGCTAGCAATCCTACCGGCACAGTTTCTCAAGTCTTTCCCGTCCGGTGCCAATGCTTAAGGTGCAACGTATCGTGGACAGCTGTTGTTCCACCACCGCTTATAGTTGCTGGGGTTTTGTTGCTCATAGCTTTGAATTGTCACAATTTTTATGTAGGCTGTATTTAACTGTGAAGCTAAGGTCTGTATTGGAGTGAACACTATTTTGTACAATTATCATTAATTTTCCATATACTTCTCATGTGCAAAATACCAGTAAACTCCTAATTAATTGTTACCATTGATAAAAAAGATTGTTAGTAAGTTTCGTAGGGGAAAAGAAGGGAGTTATTAGTGATGTCTATGTAGTAAGGCACTTGGCACTGGCGACAAGAAGCCAAATGTTATGTCAGTTTTTCGGAGCTGAAATCTTTCATTTCATTGTATCCTATTTATGATAAGTTTAATTGAAACATTGCACTGGGGAGAGTAGCTACCTAAAGCAGTTCCAGTTAGATCTGATGAGTTCAAATGAACGTGCATTTGCATCTCTGTGTCCCTTATAAAACCCACTCTCTGTTCTTTTAATAAGGCTTGGATGAAAGACTACAAAGGTTGCTGGAGATTCCTGAGTTAACCAGGAAATGCCTCTTAAAGCACCTTGTTGATCTCATCCCTTGATCTGACATTCAGCTCACAGCATCTGTCTCTGGCCTCCGCTCTTGCGCTTAGTTAACTTTATTTGGCATTTTGACTGCCCCCAGCTTTTGTGATATCTAGTTCAAAGGGTTCAAAACATTATTACAGCATTTATTGCTAGGCCAGCATTACCTTTTGCCCAAGTGACAAGCTGATACGGACCCTATCAAAGACAATGTCAGGAAGTGCATTTATTCAGTGTGCCACAGAGAAGCCCCAGGTCCCTTTTTTTCTCCTTTTCATTTTATGACACTCCACTCCAAGGATGATCAGGCTATTCCCTGCTCCCAGAGAGACATTTTGAACTCAGTCCTCTTGCGTTGTAGCGTTACCTGTTTTTTTTCTAGGCAATGCTGATCCAATACTTCCTTTTTACCAAACTTTGCTAACATTGGTGCTCAGTCTGGGAAGGTATTTCTGTTTTTCCAAGGCAAGCAAAATTCCATGGACTATTTCTTCCTTCCTAAAAGCAAGGGCCGGCAGAGTTAATGTCGCTTCTCAGCACCAGAAAAAGTGCTGACCCAGCTAGGGGCACTGGGATTCAAAGCTGGGTCCTCAAGAGCAGATGGTTTAACAGGCTAGCCCATTAATCAACTCCGCTTCCCCAAGCAGTGTGTTGTACTTTTTTTTTTTCCTTTTTTTTTGGCGATCAAGTGCTGGGTAAGAGAAATGTAACTTGGGGTTTTTTTCCAAGAGATGGCATCCAACAGGCACACGCCGTTCTATTTCTGTTATTTACACTCACTGAGCTAAAATGCAACAGATGTTTATAAGCGATTACAACTAAATTCTTCAGTAAATACGCCGAATGAATCCCATACATCTTCAAATGCTTTGAATGCTTCTCAGTGTGAAAAGAGAATTTGTTTCAGGTGGACAGAATAATCCAGTCCTGGGATTTAGTGGTAGTTACAAGAGGTAAAAAAGAGTCAGCTAACGAAATCTTTAGCACAGTCAGACAGGTAGAGGAGTCCCAGAGCCTCTTAATACACATAACCTAAAATGAATTTCTTTCATTTCTGGTTAAGCCTCTGAATACTTGTATAAATGCTTGAAAAGGAATGAAAAGATATTGAAGGAACAGAACATTTCTATTGCTCCCTGTGAAGGATCTTTAACTGAACGGGAACGCATTCCTGCCAGGCCGCCTGTAGAAGTAAGCTCGTGTGTGATAATTCCTTTACATTCACAGCCAATAGCTCGTGGACCCAAGGGATGAAATGATATTTTGATCTGACTTTGTTCTCTCTAACCCCTCCGCATACTCACGCTGCGTTTGAATGCCTAGAAGCATGCTGTTCAGGGCAAAGTAGAGTAGTGCTGTGGAAACTTGTGCAAGGAGTCCCGTGTGAAACAGTGTTAAACGGTACTTTTTTTTTTTAATATAAGGTTTTAGAGTTTGTGAAAGGCAGTGAATCAATGTTTTTTTGGAGGTGGTGACTCCATCAGCTTCTCAGCATGTGCTGTCTGTCCAGCCCACCTCAGTTTCTTGCAGCAGGAATACCTTCCCCGGACTGAGAAAAGTCTCAGGGATGTCCATCCACATCTTTGCCCCCTCTGCATAGACAATCATAGAATCATTAAGGCTGGAAAGGGCCTCTGAGATCATCGAGTCCAACCTGTATCATATGGATTATGAATCCAATATCATGTGGAGTATGAAGTGAGGGCATTCCAGTTAGTGCTATGTGCCTTTATCTTTACCTGCTCAGAGGGAGCTACTTAAGATTACCCAACAAGCATCAGTTAGCACATTTTTTTAAGTCACTGATAATGTAGACTGGATTGGTCTCTGTGATTGTACAACCCTGTGCCACACTTATACTTTTAATCCACCCTCAGTGAAGCTTTTTTTCACGCAGGACAGCGTGCATTGTAGTGACATGCGTATCCTGCTCACATACTCCGTCAAGACGCAAGTCCCCCATTTGTCAGATGATGCAAATAAATGTTGTTGGCATCTCCCCACATGCCAAAGAGCTGCGAGGTGGGCAAGAGAAAGAGCTGTGCTATAGTGGGGTTGTATTTATCCCCTAGTGTTAGGAATGAATAAAATTTGCTCTGCAGTCGAGGTAGAGAAGTAGCATTTTGCTAAAGGGACACATTGACTACCTCAGGAGTCTTGTCTGTCTTCATTGAGTGAGTGTGGATCCTCAGGTCCTAAGTCGGGTGCCTGAAGTTAATTAGATGGTAACTCTTTTGAGTGTAAATCACTACAATGTCCTTGTTAGAGCCAGGTAGTGCACCCAGGTCTCCTAAGCCCTAGTGCACTGGGATATGACTGCTCTTTTGTAACTAACCTTAGACTGAAGTGAGTTGTCATCTGAACAAATAGCTGGAGTTCATTCTTCAGAGTAACCCTGTGCTACTGGATGTAACTTCTGTCCAATATTTTCAGTCTGTTAGACTAAAAATGCCCAAGGCTTCATATATTGCTGTTCATGACTGACTGACTACTTGGGTCACTTGAATATTCAAAGTAGATGAAACGTAACTCTGCAGTTGTACACAGTTTCCTCATCACTGCAAGGCTGAGCTAAGGTACTCTAGGCTTCAGGCAATAAGTTGTCTCAGACCATATCATCAGCCAAATTCACCTTGAAGAGCACAGGCAGTGAAGACCTAACTGACTTCAGCGAAGATGTAGCCCCTGTATCAGATGTCGGTTTGACCCAGAATGTGTTTGGGGTTGTTTTGATCTCTCCTGTTTCATTTTGTTTCTGTTTTTTCCAGTCTTTCTCCATGGTTTTACAGAGCAGAGATGAACTGTAAAAAGCTACTAAACCTGAGGCCTTCCAGGTGCTCAGAAAAAAGAGAGATTAAGCAGACGGCGGTTTTGGAAAGGTGGTGTGGTTAGGTTGCGGAAGAAGTAGGAGTGAGTGTCTGGGATCTGAATGCTACTTGGTGCACGAGCACTTCGCTGCTGCTGGAGTTTTATCCTGTCGTTCATTGTTTAAGTGTTCCTTGACTTAGTGTTTTATCTAAACGTATGAATAAAATTAAGATATTTTTGTATGAGGGGCTTGGGATGGAGATTCATTCCTTAGCATGTGAAGCACAAGAAGTACACTGGGTAATTTTAGACTTGGAAGTTCAGCTTGCAGAGGAAACGCAAACCTCCTGAGAGGAAATACGTGAGGTAAATTGTGACCCTACCAAAGAGGTGCTCTATGCAGTGAGTGGACTTGCATGGGACACCTCACCTCTTAGATCCTTGTAGGAGATTGCCTTTGTTGCTATGAAAATGAGTCCAAGCCTACATAAAATAATCATCTCAACTAGCCTGCTGAACACTAAGCATGGCTGGCATGTGTAAGCTCTTCCTTGGAGACTCCTTAGTAAGGGTTCTTATGCAAACGCCAAAACGGTAATCCAGCTGACAGCAGGTGAGGATCTTAACCTGTACATCAGGAAAAAAAAAAGAGATTCAAGATGACTATTCACATAAGGCATTTTTTAAAGCAGTGTTTCGTCTTGAAAGGCAAAGGGGGTTCTCCGTTGACTCAGATGACAGCAGACTCTCGCTCTCAGTCTTTAGGTGGCTTGAAGCCTTTGCCAAGAATGTCCTGAAATACCATTCCCGCTTCGTTATGGAGCGGGCTTTGCAGCGCTGTGATGCCATGGTGGAGACTGCTTCCTCTCACAGTCCCCTGGAAGCCAAGATTGTGAAGAAACTAGGCAGAAATCTCAATTTGGGTCAAATGACCTGTGTAATTTTAATATTTACAATAGATTGCAGAAAACCATATACTAATGACTTTATATTTCCTTCACTCGGAGACGGCCAAAGAGTATTTGTATTTGAAATATGGCATGAAATATTCCCAATCACTGTCCTAAATAAACACGAGAGTGTTTGCATTACCTTTTCACCTGTAGCAGATTAAAGTGCTCCTTAGCCATTGGCCGTGAGTGAAACCAAGATCAATCTCTATAATTCTACAAGCCATCGTATAAATATGTTCTGACTGTGTTTTTATACATTAATCACAGAAGATTATGAGGCACATGCCATATTGTGCATATTTCTTGCAAGCAAAATAGAACTGTCTACAGTTCTCATTGCAAAATTATGGAATGGACTGAATCATAAAAAAAACATACAGGAAAATCTGCTATTTCAGGACAGCTGTTCAGTATTTTTGGACAGCTGACACTTTTTTTTTTTTACAAAAATAAAGCATGGGTATTTTTTTTTAACTAGAAATAGTGAGCCAAATTCATTAAGGGGATAATTTCAATTCACAAAATAGATCATTTCCTTTCTTCCCAAATCTTGCTGAGCAAACAACATTCCTTATTGCTATTCCCCAGACTTTTTTTTGAGTTTCCATATCCAGGCCCAGCAATAATATCCCGTTTTCAGACATAAATGGCAAGGAAGAAGAAAACAGCTTGCTGCAGTTGTAACACTGTGTGCTGTGCCTCTTTGTGCTCTCTCAATCCATCACTTCAGACACCACCACGGTGGGTGGACGGTGACCAGTGTACTGAAGGGAACCTTGCTGGTAATACAAGCAAGTTGTGTGCTGTCATACAATGTGTGGAGAAGATGGGTAGTCGAGATCATGAGTATAAATCATTGCGGTACAGGCTAGAAACTAGCCTCTAAGAAGTGAATTTTTTTAAAAATAAATTAATCTGTAAGAATGCATGCTCATTAGAATGGTCTCTTGCTGGAGTTAATTTTGTCCTTGGATATGGTCTTGAGGGTTTTATGTGCTCAGATCCACTTTTACAGTTTCTGTTGTGGTTTTGGTGAAGACACTGGGCGTGATGACTTACTCACCTGTTTCCCTCATGTCCTGTGTTGTGTTGAGAGTTTCATCAGTTCAGACAAGGCAGGGGCTCCCCCTTTGTGCAAGAGAGGGGAGCTGGAAGATCGTATTCCTGAAGACAGGCATGCTTAGAAAGGGTTTTTAGCAGTCCGAGGAAGAACATCAGTTAGGAGGGTCAAAACATATGCTTGCAGAGATCTTGTCGCCTTAAATCTCTAAGAAAGTCGCACCAGCTTTCTGCTGTGTAATAGTATCTAATGCCATGGGGGAATAAACTCTTAACTGAGATGTGAGGCCCTGTGAGGATGCAAGTCATGTTGTGGGAGGGAAGGCAAGGCAAGAGAAGGATGATATGTGAAAGGTGGGAGTGAAAGGCCTGAGAACAAAATCTCTACCAGGAGAGCAATGAGGTACGGCAATGGCAATTTTCTTCTGCTGGCCAGTAGCTTGTTCTCCTTCTCTCCGTCTTTCTCTCTCTGTAACATGCCACCTGATCATTACCTTAACTGGCAGACAGTTATGCTACATTGCACTACGGTACTGTCAACAGTATCTGAGATATTAAGATTACCCCAGTGCTTTTATGAACTAAATCTTGAAAACTGCAGTACATCTCCATTACTGGAATGTGCCTCACACTGCTTCTAACAAAATGCTTTCAGAAGCAGATAATTAAGCAATATGGAAATGCATGTTTAAAGAGAAAAGCATATGCAAAATTGTTTGCTCAGTGCCCAGTTTTGCAAGATAGTAAAGGTGTCTAAGTACCCCCTGCTCCCTTCGGGCCACGAGAAGTTGAGGGTACTCAGCACCTTCGAGCATCTGGCTTTAGCAGCCTGCATAGCGCATTGCATGATTTCTTCGCATAGTCATTCATAACGTTACTGTGGGACTTGGACAGGGACGTTTGTACAGAAGTTCTTGACAGCTTTTTTTTTTTTTTTGTCCTTAGAAGAGTACATTGGAGGTTCACAGTCGAATTCCTTGCTTGCAGGCTGCTTCCATGGCAAAAGAGCTTCTCAAAATGGTTGAAAGGTGACTCCTACCAAGTGCCTCTGATTATTAGTTTTGGCATTCAATTTTATCATGAAACCCTCTAGGAAAACTGAGCCCTCTTTTGGTCAGTGCTCTTTTGCATCAAAGGCCTCCCTGTTCTTTAAAGGTTTCGAGTGCAAAGCAGGAATATGAATAAGGGCTGAGGGAGAGGTCTTACTGTTACTACTGGTGGAGATCTAGAGGCCAGAAGGTTTGAGTGATATTGCAATAATAGAATAGAAAGCCTGTGACAAAGCCATTGTATTGAGTTGTAATTTCATGAGTTCCAGACAAATAATACTCCTTTCGCAGAATAAAGTTTCCTCTCTCTGTTAGTTAAGAAATGGTAAATGTTGTGGACTACTGGAATCTAAGCACAGCAGGAAAAAGGGTAGAAAGAACTTAGGCACAATAGAAGAAAGCTGTGTCTGGGGTGTGTGATAAGGTTTGAGGAATGGAGAAAATAAAATTGCAGAGGACATTGACTCTGTAAATCCTACACAAAACAGGGATGAGGAGAAGAATGATAGAGGGACGAGAATAACATAGAGCAGTCACAGTGCTCTCTTAAGGGTCTGGAAGAAAAATATAGATAATTCTTGCCACAAAGCAGCCTTTCCAGTAGGGATCGTGGGTGCAGGAGCCTCTTTTCACCCACTTGTTCTACCGTTTATTGCTGCCTCCAGTGCAAAGCCACAATATGATGAAGTTGAATGTGGCTTTGCAGATATCTTGGAATGACTTTTTGTTCATGAGACTATATCAGGCCCAGATGCAAACTAGAGCTACAGGAGGAAGAAATTGCATGAATAAAACTAAAATCTGGTGAGAATAATGGGCATGCCCAGAGGGGATTTTGTGGTGTTGGCATCAATCCTGGCTGTAATGTTGTATGATATTGCAGTTTCCTTGCCTTTGTACTAAGGTCCTATTTCTGTGTGGCTCAACAGATGCCACAGGTGTGTTGTAAATATGTTCGAAAGGTGTCCAAGCACATCTGCAGGAGGTGTTCAAGATAAGCTACAGTGATGGGCAATTCATCGACTACCTGTTAAAATGAATTTCACATCTATCAACACAGATGAATCGCAATCACAAGCCCTTACAAGCTATTTAGAGATGAATTCTTAATATTAATCATGAACAAAAAGTAGTCTCTGGTATTTGCTTTTTAAACTGTTGATTTAAAAATAATATTAGCTTCTTTTACAAACTAATCCCCAGTCACAGATGGCCATTTGGTTTGGTTAAAGTACTTTGCTGGAGCATACCAAGATGCTTTGCCTTAGAGGTATTTTATTAGAGGATGATGTCTTTCTGGCATGGGTTAGGTTCAGCATCAATTTAATGTCTGCCATATTCCCATCAGAAGGGTAGGAGGAGTGGAAGGAGCCCGTTAATCCATCTAATAATGCCTTTTTGGCCTTAAAATCTAATGATCTAATTCAATGCTTTGTCCTTGTGATCTGAGCACTTCAGCAAAGACATTTTTCTCTTATAAAACCGTTTTGCCCACCTGGATGTCCTTGGGAAAGGCTTTAAAGCCCAGGGCTGCCACGTCAGATGAGAGCTGCACGTTGCATCATTGGCCTGTCCCGGATGCTTTTTGTGTCCGACTTGTCCTGAGCGAGACATCCATCATGTTGCAGAGGATTCCCGGCTTCAGCATGTCAGGCAGTGCCGGTTATAATTATAGCCACTAAGGTCCACACCAAAGGGGTTAAAAGGAGATGCTGTAAACTTGGACAACCTTGCTACTGTTTCTGAGGGCTAGATTTATTCTCTGGACTACTTCAGTCTCCCTCCAGAGAGTTCATTGTGTAAGTCAGTATGACAGATTTATCCATGCTCACAGAGACGGTGGCTGTTTTCTCACTAGGCAGGTGGAAGGAGAAAGCAGCATAAAGACAGCTGCCAGCTGAGAGGTCACAGTTGAACTCATGCCATGGAACGGTCATAAATTATAAATCTTCCAAAGAGTTACAGCTTCTGCTCTTATTTCTGTCTTGTCCTAAATTTCTCAGCTGCACTTCTATTTATTTTAGGCATGTCATTATCGTCTGCAAAGGTCGCTGAGTGATTGCCGGGCAGAGTTTCACCCAAAGAGTACAGAGCACAGCCCCTGGCCACTGATCGCTGAGGTTTCACACCGTGTTATCCGAATTCTCCCTGTCGTCCTCCCCACACCTGCACTGCGTATATCTGACGCATCTAATTGCGCCTGGCATCAACCCATTTTACTTTCATGGCCTTTGTTTGCTGATTGGGAGTGTTATCAAAGCCATCCCCAGCAGAGTAGAGCCAGTTACTCAGCGGTAATTGGGGCAAGTGCCATAGATGGTGGGACTGGATATGCTCATCGAAAGTCCATCCAAACCCTTGGAGTTGTTCAAAGGTCTGCCCTTGATGTCAGGGGCATTAAGCCCTGTGCATTTAATCCTGCATGATGAAAAATGCTCCTGTGTGGTGCAGAGCTCTGAAATCTCATTGCTAGGAGTAGAAGGAAGCATGTAGGGGCTGGGTTTCAACTGGTATAGATCAGCGTAGCTCCTTTGAGGAACTGGCACTCAGCACCTTGCCTGATCATGCTCTTCAATCAGCAATATTTTTTTTTCCTGGTAGCATCTGTGCATATCCTTCAGTATTTACCACCTTTGAATACTTGCGCACTAAGTTTAGAATAGCCGTTCTAAACTTCTACGAATAGCAGCTGCCCCATTGCCGCTCCAAGTACCGTCTATTCTTAGTGTAGCCAAATTCCCCACAAATTCTTTTAAGGCCTGACTCTGTCTTTGCTTAAGTGCATGTCATTGACACCGTCTCCCTCCAGCATTAGTCCTTCTACTGCTCTGTTTGCTATTTCCATTTGTATGATATACATGCTGTAGGCCCAGTTTAATTACTCCTCCTTTACTGGAGCAGTAGCACATGGACTCAGATGGATGTTCGTGAGCAGTTCTACTGGCGTCAATGGAATAGTCATGTGCTTAAAGCTGAGCTGGTGCGTGCAGGGCCAAGTCCTTTAGGGTCTGTAGTTTTTGCGGACTGAGGTCACTGATTTTGCAATTTAATGTGGATTCCCTATGTCTTTGGTAAGAATTCTGTTTTCTAGAACTGCTAAAAACCTCAGTTTAAAGGCAGACATGTGCATTGGGAGCGATACCAATTCGTGCAACCACAACGGGGGATTTGAGATATGCTGTGGGGAAGCACAGTGGCCACACAGCTCCTCAGGAATATTCCCTCGCAGGCAGCCTTTCTGTCACAGGCTAACTTTGCAGAAAGCAGGTGGTGGAAAGGAAACCGGGCAAGCAAGAAGGAAGCAAAGAAGACTGGTCTTTTTATTGCTAGTAAAATTTCCTTTAGTGCCAAAAGGTCTTTGAAGCAAAAATACCAGCTTGCTGGGTGGCATCCACAACCTGAATTTAGCTTTAACCATATGGTAGCACAGTGTCAGATTTCTGCTGGCGCATACGGCTTCCCGCCAAGTGCTTTCCAGGTTCTAAGTGTCTCTGCAATATTTCTTCTCCTCTCCCTTAGATTTTGGGATACATCATGTTTGTTCCTGCAGTTTCTTTCAGTTTTCTGACATTCCGCTTTCTTGATCACCAGCACTGGTATGATCTTGATTTCCTTAAGCATTTCTCTTTCTCCTCTGGGAAATTTATGTCTCTTTCTGGCATCTGTCCCCTCTCCTCTCTGCACACTCAGGCGAAGAATTCATTTCATTATTTTTTTTCCCCTTAAACAATGCCCTTACTACTTGTGTCAATAAATTACCCTTGCCATTTTTAAGAGGCCCTTCTGTCTCCTTCACTGCCCTCTCCTTCCGTATGTACTTAAAAAATGTCTTATTTATCTTAACCCCTGCTGTGATCCTGCTCTGTTCAATTCTCCATCTTTGCCTTTCTTATCATATTTTACATCAACTTTGCCCTCTGGTCTTTACGCTCCACTGCCGGACCCCATATTTTATACAGAATTATGTTCTTTTCTTAATTATAATTAATCCCATGGAATCATGTGATTCACTGTAAGCACCTTTTTCAGTACTACTGTACTTATTTGAGATGAACAGTGTACATTTGTCTTTTTCTATCTACCATTCTTTCTTTCTTTTGTCTTACTTGGTAAAACAAAAGTTAAGATCATCCATCTATTATTTTCTTAGAAGTTTGCAGGCTTAGTTTTTCTGCTTAGTCCTTAATTGTAAACTACATTACATTACAGATACTGTTACATAGCAGCCTTTCCATTCATACCTGAATCTGCAAGTCATTTGAACAGTGCTTTAATCTGCAAAGAAGGGGGTGTGATAGATTATCATCTTCTGTGCCTCAGATACTGAGAAAGAGTAGAAATGTCCCTTTTTTTCTGTATACAGTACCAGGACAAGTAGGACTCTGACCCTGCAGGAAAGACTGAAGATACAACTGGAGTGCAAAGAGTTATTAGGGATACAGTACTATAGTCTTATCCTCCACATAAGAGAGTCAATAGCTTTAAAACTGAGTGCATATGATAATTCACCCTTATGATCTTATAGTTTAAAAGAGCAGCGTTATCCAAGGGAGAGAGACAGGGAAAAAAGTCATCTGCCCAATGTTGCTCAGAGCTGGCACTATAATGTAAGTCTGTAGTACCAGTTCAGTGACCCAGCCTTTTGACTGGGGCAGTAAAGGAGCAGCTTCTGCAGCCAGCTTTCCAATTCGCTCCTCGATTAAGCTTGCCATTTCTCCCTGTATGCTAGGCAAGCATCACTGGCCATCTTTCACAAGTGTACCTAGACGATTTGTGTTGGCACATGCCCCACATGTAATGTTCTCCAAAGCCGATGTCACCTGCCTGCTGAGCCTTTATGGGAAGAGTATTGGGTTATCCCGTGTGAAATCCTGGAGGCACACCTTTGCGGATGTCATTTTGATTTTGAGCATTGCCCCAGAAGGTCGTGCTGCAGCAGGTGAGCCTGTTCACATGCTAGCTTCTATGACTTCAAATGGATCTTGTTCACAGACTGAGAAGTCTGCAGTAATAAAGTACAAGTGTCTCTAAAGACCGAGACTTGATTTGTAGTTATCTTTTTGCCTTTCTTCACAGACTCATTGTACCTTCTACTCTCTGATTCACTTTTAAAACTGGGGTATATTTCTCTTCCTCAGAAGAGGACACAAGCTGCAAATGATTGAGAGGCTCAGATCCTGAGATAAGGCAAAAGTGGATTAAAATGCTTTTCCCAAGTTTTCTCAAATTTTACAAATCTTATGTGAAATACCGTTGTGGTGCGTAACAGATCCAGTGGTTAGCCCTGATGGCAGGGGAATCCATGATATTTTATCGGGTTTTAAGTGTAACAGTCCTCTCACAAAGAGATTTATGTATGTTAAATCCCTTAATTTACAGTCAGAAAAGAAACAGCATCCAGAATGAACACACATGGTTTTGCCCTTTACATTTGAAGAAAACATGACAGTAGATTCTCTAGTCTAATTTTAAGTAGACACTTGGTTTCAACATGGCTCTCCGCTGATGTCTTCCAGCCGTGAGTCCTTCCGTGATGTAATATCTGTTACTCTGCAGCCATGGAGTCCAGATCCAAGGCTAGACATAGAGCAATGGCTGCACCAGGCAATAAGCAGCTGCTATTGCTGTCAAAAGCTATACCAGGCAGTTGAAAGCCCTGTGGAACAGAAGAGGGTAAGAATAGTTCTTCCCTGCAAATTTTTCTTCAAACTCTTGCCTCATGTCTCAGAGAGATTTCTCGTATGTGTCTGATCAGGTGTAAACAAGTGCAAAGTGCGATTGGGTTGTTGTTGCTTTCTTACTGAAGTTCAGGCACACACCCTGATCTGACAGGTATGCTGCTGTCTTGTATATAAAAAGTTTTTTGGTTTTGTTCAGGTTTTTTTTTTCCCCTCCTGACAGTAATAATGAAGGAAACTTCCCACCCTTGTCCTGTGCATCCTGTCTTAGAATTTTTTTTAACATCCCTTCAATTTCCATATGGTTGGAGAGATGCCAAAACTGAATTCAATCTCTCAGAAATCTTTTTATCCTCTTTTTTTCATCTGCTTTGTATTTCTCCTCAGCCCCTTCCCCACTCTTCCACATTAGGTAATTATAGAACAGACTCCATGGTGGGCATCCAGAGGACCATTTTAGATTAAATAAATCATTTCTCCCCCCCACCCCGAGAGTTTTAGAAATACCAGACAGATAAAAATCTACAAAGGCCTTGCTTTCCTTCCCCAAAATATAATTATTTACCTCTTCAATTCACAATCAACAGGCTGATGTGGCTTTGCAGCTAAGCTGGAAGTAGCTGTAGTTGCTATTTTGTTGGAATAATATCAAATTTCCTTCTATGCTTTGCATAGCTGTCACCCAGTGATATGATAGGTCCATGATTTATTGACCTACTAAAAGCAGTTTCACTGACTTGTCATAATAAACTTTACTTAAAACATTAAAACATAAAACATCAACCAGCAGCTCAAACAGAGATGCCATACAAATACTTTCTAATTTAGTTAAGCTCTGGTGCAAATCCTGAAAACGAAGACCCCAGCATAACAGTTTTCTAGGATTTGTCATGCTAGGATCTGTTGTGTTAAGTAACGGGAATTATAAATACAAATGCCTTGAAGTATGAAGCGCTGACAAGAAGCTTGGCTCAATCTCAAACCCTCATCATTTTTGAAGGCCTTGCTGAGACCATGAAGCTGAACCCAGCTGTAGCAATCACGATAGATTTGAATTGCCAAAAGTTGCTGGGACTTTTGCTCGTGCACGCTGGTCTTGGAAGACCTGGCTGTTAGGTCTGTCCTTTTGACCGTTTGGTTTATGATCTGTTTTTGTAAAGCCAGGTGGTTCAGAGGCAGGCTATGGCTGTGATGTAGACCGTGGCCCAAATCTTACATCAGTGTGAGAATTACCTGCTTGGAGATGAGTACCTTCAGCTTCTTTTGGTGTAGCTGAATTCATTTGTGGTCTAGTCACCTGGGTTCTTTAGTAATAATAGTTCATTTAATCTTAAGTAGTCATCTGTGATGGCCAAGAGGAATTCTGCCTCGAATTGAATGCACATATTAGTGTTTTTCCAGGACCCCCTGAGTTCAGATGGGAAGATCCATACTGATCTCAGTTCTCTCCAGGGTCAGAGTCCTGCACAGCAGAGCAGTAACAGGGATGATACACTGCATCGCCCCATGGTAGCGGCGGTGGTATGCTAGAGCTGTTCAGCATATTAGCTGGTTTTTCTTCTTGTGACGTGGGCTACATAGATCGTGCATTGCTGCTCAGCTTTCTCATCAGCTTCCCTGGAAGTCCACCCAAGCATCACTTGCCAAGCTGAAGAACTGACACATTCTTATTTAGCAATTCTTTTTTGTTCCTAACTGGTGAGCAGTTTTCCTCGTTTTGAAAGTCATTAAACTGTGCCAAAGTTGAAGATAGCTCCTCCCTAAGAACTACTTTCTTTACTAAATGCTCAATATAGTTTTGGTAAATATTAAAAAATGGGATAGCAAGGTGTACTCCAACTTTGTTTCCTTCTCTCTAATCTTTATAATTGCTTTCTTTCATTTCTTCCTCAATAAATTTAGTTAGATCATGCCATAACTGTCTCCAAGACAGAGTATGCAGCTTTATGGATGATCCAGAAGATGCCTAGGGATTACTGTTTTGTGTGTCGTCGTCCACAATTCAACATATGAAAGGGTCTGTAAACCTGACATGTTATCTGATCCATGGGATCCCATGGAGATTTCCTGAGACACTTTAAAACTGGTGAGAAAATGCTACAAGGAAAGTACACAGGTAACAAATCAGGGATCCACAAATACTTTTGTTATCATGAGACTGCTTGAGGCTGGTCATACACATGTAAAACACTGGTGATAAAAAAACTACAGATGGGTAGTTGCTAAGCTGGAAATATCAGGAAATAACAACTGCAGCGTTCTCTTTCAAGAGAAAGGAGTATTAAGACTGGATGTTTTCCATAAGAGGAAAAAGAAAAATGCAGCAAAACTGTGTGTTTTCTCTCTCCCACATGCAAGTGCATAATGTAACAGCAATGATTGTTTGTATCTGCAATTCTTTTGTACTGGTTAAATAGAAGATAGATGATTTGCTGGAAGTATGTTTGCAGTGTTGTTGCTTAGGATAATACAAACTAAAGTAGTCATTTCTGGTTTAGTTTTGTAAGTCTGTCATTCTCTTTCATCATTTACAGGCAATGATGATCAACCACCTCTTGCAGAGGGATGCTATGGCTAAAACCAATTTGCAACCCTGCATGAAATTAATGACATCTCCATTTTGGACAGATGTCCAAACAGATGCTGGGGAGAAGGTGATAGGGGTAAGTGTGTGCAAAGCCTGATGGCAGGGAATACTACCCAGAACCTGCTAAAAAGAGGTTTTCTCCTTCAATCAGACATGCACACACATTGCAACACATCCTTGGAGGGCAAGTCATGTGTGCTGATGGTGAGCACCTAGCTCAGGTACCCTGTCTAGCAGCGAAAGTTCTTGTATTGTTTCTGGAGAAAAAAGGCTCCCCTGGAGAGAGATTAAGGGCTTAACGCCCCACAGTTAGATACCCACTGTTAGGTGGTGCAAATCTCTAACCTCACCCTCTGTGACCACTAAACCTTTCTTGTTGCAGTCCAGTTTCAAACATTTATCACAAGATCATCAAACGCTCTCCAACCCAAAACTAGCTGCTTAATTAAGGAGGGCCATCAGAAAGACTCCTGTGCCTGCTCTCAGCTCTGTCTCTCTTCATTCAGTCTCTCTCACAGGGCTGAGGTCAGCAGTAGTGTTTTGATAAGAAAGGCATCATTTCACTCAGGGCAGGGAGCCTAATTAATGTAAATTCTAAAATATCCACCTGGGAATTTACTGTATCGAGAGCCTCATCCTTCAGGCTTTCCATGGGCAGGGCATGTGCTGACTTCTGTAGAGGTTTCTCCCAGGGAAGGGGACAAAATGGGAGGTTGAACATGTTAAAGATTCGTAATACCAAACAACTGGAGGTATTAATGGATTTTTGCAAACCCCTAGAATTCACTTTTGGTCAACTGAAAAGAATTTTCAAATAGGCAAATGACACAGTCATTTTTTCCATCTAGGCTTTTTTGTGCCCTAAATCCATATGGAAAGGTAAAAGACAGCTCACAAGTTACATTACCTGGCAGTCATAATCATACAGCTTGACTGAATGTCACATGTCACATTTGTAGTTCTGTCACGGGGGGGGGGAGAAAACCAGGAGGTTCAGCAGCTTAGATTCAGAAAAATTTTGCTGGCAGAATTATATTTTTGTATCAGTGGGTGAAAATGAATTTACTGGTAAAGGGTCAGAAGAGCAGCCAGGCAAAAGCTTGTCCTTTGGACCGAAGATTTTACATGGTGCTGGTTCCTTTGCCAAGGTTTCAGGATCTTACGCTTGCTCTGTTCCTTGTTCAGCTGTGTTTGGTGAAACTGTAATTGTCACATGCTGATAGAGAGGGGGATGTTGGTTCATTTCCTTCCTCGCCTGGTTTTCGTAGTAGGAGGATGCATTGATTTTATAAAATGTAATTGCATCGACTGCTCTTGTTATCAGGATTGATTGTATTGACTTGAGTTGCATGTTGTTATGTTTTCACACTCTTGCTTTGAAATATAGTTTTGCTTTGGTGTTTTTTTCCCTCCATTTTGAGATAATTTACAATACATTTTGAGTTAAGGTTCTTCTGCATTTGATTTATCAACCGCTAGGATTGCTCTGAAATGCCGTCAAAAGTATTCATAGTATCTACGTGACAGTAACCACTAGAACCGATTGCTGTTGACCCCAGCCATGTCAACCATCATAACCTTCCCTCAGGTTAGGAGGTTGAAGCAGGGAAATACATTTCAGCTTCTTATTCCTGTGTGTCACGTCCTTATTGCAATCCATTTCAATTGTTCATTAGGGAATTGGGATAGTTGAGAATACCACAGTGAATAAATAATAGCAACTAGATGTCTGTAGAGAATGACGCTAGTAGCAAAATGCAGGGGCTGTGCCACTGAGCCCTTGAGGTGAAGGAAATTATGAAGATTTCATTTTAGATGTGGTGGTGATGCATAAGTTATTTGTGGAAGTGCGTATTTACTTGGATATGCATGAGAAGGGTGTGGGGGGGGTTAAGGCTGACATTTTTCAAACTTGGGCACTTAGAATTAGGTACTTAACCCTGTGTATAGGTACGTCAAAGGAAGTAGTCTGGTTTTAAGAGCTGATGAATACTAAAATTCATTGAAGTCTGGGAGTACTCAGTATCTGTGAAAATTAGGCCACTTCTATTTAGCTGCTCAAACATTGTTTTGGGATATGGTTTTCAAAGATGTTTTAGAGAATGTGAGAAAATGCCATAGCCTCTTTTGAAAACCTTTGCTTGAAGTGTCTGATTTTAGCTGCTTAGGTGGAATTTGAAAAATCATACGCGCTGTTGTAACTTTTTTCCTATTCAAATTGGTGGGAGAATTACCACTGATTTCTGTGGGAGCTGGATTAAGCTGATACATGCATAAAAACGTGGCTTCGAAATTTGGCTTAAATCTTAAAAGCCATATCCTCTCTTTTCTTTGTGAACCCAGCTGACGCTGGATTTAAGGAACATTTGCCCAGATTCTTTGCAATGAGAATATATAAAACCCATTTATGCAGTTCACCAGCAAATAATGCTTTAGCAACAATAATTGAGAACTTTGCTTTCCTATAGTTTCTGGTTTTCCTTTCTTTACCTTAAATTTTCACCCTTTCTCCCACTTTGTGTTCTGTAGCATTTTGAATTCCTTCTCTAAGTTGATATATTTGCAAACACT
This sequence comes from Theristicus caerulescens, assembly GCA_020745775.1. NCBI lineage: Eukaryota > Metazoa > Chordata > Aves > Pelecaniformes > Threskiornithidae > Theristicus > Theristicus caerulescens. The sequence goes on along the minus strand of CM036561.1, from coordinate 118,357,130 downwards.
TTGAGAAGAGATCTGAAATGCCTTGGAAGGAGCTGCTAATAGCCTCAAAGACCAGATTAGAGGACATATACATACTGTCTGTGTCGTATTCGGTCTCAAGTAAAGTCTTGTTTAAAGTAAAATACCAACTGTCTTTTGAAATGCCATCATTCCCCAAAGTCCTGTTACAGAGCCCTAAATCCCGAATACAGTATCTCTACGTCTACAGGCAAAGGACAAAGGGTCAAAGACATAGTTTCTCCTTATTTAAGATTCCTCTTTCATTTTATTACAGGACCCTGGGGTAGACTCTCTCTTCAAGTCCAGTCTTCACCAATCACATGCTAATAACTTCAGCTGAAAGAGGGCTCTACCCTAATGTCATTATACTCCCAAGCAATGATTGATTGTGTTATAGTATGTTTTTGAAACCTAATTACTGTCTCAGTTTGTATTTGAGCTCATTAATCTTCTAGCCTGTAAATAAGTAAAATTGACTAAATAACTGAATTTCTTTAATGATGGGTTCAAGTTATCTTTATACCTACTGTTTTGTGTTAACCTTTTTATTGCCAGAAATGATTTTTTTTTTTTTGTTAGTGTTTTCTTCAGTTCTCATAAGCTGGCAGGGCTGGCAACGCACCTGTTTCAAACACTTGTCTCACCGAATGCATCACTGGTAGTGAACAGACAGACCCAGCCTGGCTTGCCACCTCCCAGCCTTTCTCAAGCCAGAGAGCTGCTTTCAGGGTCCTGTAAGAAGCAGTCTTCCCTACAGCCATAGTCTTGCAAAAATTCACTGGGAAGGCTGGTAGAAAGGTACAGAGAACTCTCCATTCCCCTTAAGAACTGGATAAAAGAGAAGAGGAGTTCTTAAAAAAACTGTGTTTCTTGTGTATCCTGTGTATTGAAAGCCTGGGCCTTTGGACTGATCAGCAATCTCCAGCTCTTCTGGGCACCCTCAGGGTGCTGGATGCCCATAGCTGTGACTGGCAAAGGGACAGCAGCAGAACCACAGTAGCCTGCTGTTTCAGCAGCAATGCCTAGTCTAGGATCTTAGGCATGCATTCTGCCAAAAAGCATCACCAAGTCCTCGTAGCAGTATGCCCTTATACAGCCTGGAGTGGCTCCTCAGCGTGCAGATTTCAGCCAAACACCTCCCCTTGTGGTGGTCAGGCCTTTGGTAGGTTTGACCATAGTTACTTGAGAGGTCAGTGCTCTCTGCAGTGTTTTTTTCTTACAAGAGCCTCATCTGCTGGATCCTTGCCACTGCTGACAAATAAATGAAGGCTCTGGCAATAGCCAGACTAAGCTTGTGGAACAAATTTCCAGGAAAAACAAACATGACCACTAGCTTCAGCACAAGCAGAAACATATGGCAACTTCATCTCCTCGTTTTGGTTCCCTCCAGTAAACTGATTTAATACACAGATACATGCACCTATTTAAATCCTCTTTCTATGTGCCAGTCAGGAAGTGAGGAAACTGTGATTGATTATTTTCCTTTATTGGGAAACACTCAGATAGTCTGGACGATGGGGACTTCATAAGCACTCAGGTGGACAGGACATCTCAAATGCTGTCGTGCTTGCCAGATGCGTTAGCTGTGACTCCAGGCCCTGATGAGAGACTTCAATTTGATCTGTGTCTTGCCAGAGCACTTAAGCATATGCTTATCTCTAGCTGTATGAATAGTCCCTTGAGAATGCCCATGTGCTTAAAGTTCGGCATGCATTTAAGTGCTTTGCTGGAGCAGGCTCCTAAGTCTTTCTGGGGATAATTAAGTCATGCCGAAAGCTATTTTACTGCCACATTTTCTTTCTGGTTCACAGGATGGGAAAATCCATTCTCATCAAAATACCAAGTGGATCATTTTTAACCTGATTATTTGTTAAAGGATTCATGTCATTAATGTGAACTTCTTTGCTCCTTCCTTCCATTCAATGGGTGCCTATATTTTTAATACGTCCTTTGGTTGCTCAGCAATGAGCTATGCTGTAATTGAGCCAAACTCTACTTATATACCTGGCAGTGCTAATGAAAGGTGGCGACCTTTGGCCACTCCTCCTGTAATGAACCGCTCTACAGTAGGACCAGATGGTGCTTTCACTTCCAAGGGTGCAACATTGCTGAGGTTATGCAGGTGCAAGTGTATTTCTGGAAAGGTTTGCTGGCTGGGGGAGTGACGCAGTGGGATTGGTAGCCAGAGGCTAAAATAGCCTTTGGGGGACAAATGTAAAAGAAACATACTCAGAAAATGGAAAATAGCGTTTGTGCAATGGGCATTATGGAGCACAGACTAGGTGGTTACGGACATAATGCTTCCCTATGTGCTGGAGGTAGGAACTTGCATACCTTTATGGTTTGTGAGCAAATGAATTTGTTCGTTCACTGCTTTGAAAGGTAAAATTAAAAAGCCTTATCAAGCCAGTACGGCCACGCATGTAACGCTTCAGGATTTTCTATGCAACCCCAATTAAGCGAAGGAATGGGGAAGGCGCCAGGTTGAGAATCTGAAAAGGAGCATCGGTCCAGTCTTGGACTGAACAACATGCTTTCCCCAGACGTCACCAGAGGCGGTGGAGTCAATGCCCAAAGCACAAAGTGGGGCAAAAGGAGGAGGGGAGCGGCATGTCTCGCTGCGTCCTCGGGCGCTCCTGGGTTGGGGTGGTTCAGCCGCCAGCCTCCTGATAAAAACAAGTATGTTCGGCTTCATTTACTGTTTTGGAAAATGGGGGTTGAATGCTAAAAGGCTAATTGCACATTGTTTTTAAAAATTAGTTTGATAATTCATCATATTGTAATTAAACTAATTAGAACACTATTCATTTCCAACCACCTTAATTAGGCCTCAACTTGGCAGGGAGCCCGTGAGACCAAAATGTTGCAATTTGTTAAACAATCGAAAGACTTTGATAACAAATGACTGTATTCAGCTACATTTTAGTTAATAAGATTTATATATTAATCTAGTTATACTTTGTTCCCTCAGAATTTGGCAGAGCTTGCAGGTCTTCTGATCCCCCTACGAAATTCCTGAAGTCTGAGTTAAAATAACTGGAAAATTTTCCCAATCTAATAGAGACTCTCCTGATTTTTGCACTGTAGCAGGCGTTCATAAGGCTGTAATGCTTTTTATTTTTTATTTTCCCCCTTCTTCTAATCGAGTAAACAGCTTTTAAAATAAAATTGCTAGTTTGCGCAGCAGACGCAAGCCGGGGCTGTAGGCCGCGGTGCCGGGAGGGTGTCGGGGTGTCCGGCTGTCGGTGGCTTTGCTTTTGGGGGCGCTGTTGGATCAGGCTGCGGTTGTTCACCCGCACAGGAGACTCCGCTTGTACCGTTTTGGACCCGCAGCCCTTGTCACATCACTGTGACAAATGCTTGGCGAGGGCATGAGCTGGCACCCTGATCTCACACGAGAGGTGGAGGACTTCAGTGGCGTTTGGTTCATCAGTGGTGAATTTCCCCGCATGCTCTCTTTGACAGCATAATGAAGTGATAATTACCTAAATGAATAAATGTTGATGGCTGAGATAAATACCCACATTCCTCTAATCTATTTTCCTCTGAAATTGCTAAAGGAAATTTGGCTTTAATAGGGGGTATATGTCAATTTTTACAAATGATTGTAAATCTGTTTAGAGAGAACTTAGATAGGTTAGTCTCTGTTTCAGCAGTAAAAGTTACTGATGTATGAAGGCATAAGATGGACAAAAAAACCGAACAAGATACTGTAATAATTATGTTTCTCAGTGTCACTACCTTTTGCAACATCTGGTTTGTTTCTGTTCTTTCCACATCCTGCAGATGTTGCTGAACACATGAAAAACACTGACGGGAGAATATTTTAGCCAAGAAGCAATTTCAGTGAATAATATAAAAGGGTATCCTCCTAACTCTCCAGAAGTCGAGTAAGCAAAGACTTCTAGTTTCATTGCTAGTAAAGATCAGACCAATAAGCAAATGGGCCAGGGGCCCTCTAAAAGTGTCAGGAATAATCTGTTGCGGATGAAATAGAAAAGTATCTGGAAACAGTATGAAATAATAAATCCAAATTGAGGCTTATTCTGACACCCTTCCTGAACCTTACTCCTTCAATAGTCCTACTGATAATAGTTTGTGTTCAAGCTGCCAATGTGGAATTTCCTTCTTTGTCCACCTCTGGTTCATATGGCAGAGAAAAGGAAGATGAGGGAAATGTGAAAAGCCTATATACATACCGTTTTTACACTGTGTTTCAACATTGTGTAGCATACCGATGCATTAGATTTTGAATTCTGTCTGTCCATTTACATCACCAGCATACGTGCCAATCTGCCGGACGGTGGTTTGTCCAGAAAACAGGGCACAGGACAGTGCGTGCGATGGCCGTGCGATGCCTGGACTCCTGTTGCCATAGGGGTAGCAAGGGGAGCTGGTTCCGTGCTTTGCCTTTACTGCAGCAAAGCTGTTTGCTGAAGCTACCTTTGGCTCTTAAATAGTCCTAAAATAGTCAGTTTGGCTGAGGCTGCTGCCTAGTTTTCCATCCTGATGACCTGCTGAGTCACCTGATTTCTCTGTTGATGATTTTCCCATGGGTCCAGTCAATTTTCCGAGCCCTGGGGAATCTCCTGGCAAAGGCTGGTTCACCAGCTTTACAGGTGGAAGGCTGGGAAGTTGCAAACCATTATGAGAGCAACAGCATGGTTTTCTGCCATGGTCTTGGTTAGAGCAGCTCCCAGGGTTCAAGAGACAGCAGCGCAGCCACTGCTCCTTCCCCCTGTCATTTCGATGGGGTCTGCGTGTACTCCTGCAATGCGTTTGTGCTGCGCGGCGGGACTGCACAGAAGCCTAGCTTTTCGCCCAGAAGTAACTCATCGTTGTCTATCATTGATGTTGGGACAGCACTTCCTTTTGCTACCTCCTCAAAAATATGGATGGCAAAGGAGAAGTCTTGAGAGCATGGAAATGAGTGGTTCTTTCCCACTGGTTTCTTAGTGGCTTGGCTTTCACCTCACACATTACATTCTGAAATGAGAGAGACTTAGAGTGATCAAATGAGTGACTCTGAAGCCGTCCTTGTCTGAACAAGTGCAGAAGCAAAGACCTTATCTGAAATGAATGAGAGGAGTTGGGAATCTGAAAAAGACTGAGGAAGGAAAAGGCTACAGTATGTAATAGCTCTTTGTCAGGGGAAAATAGGACATTATGAAGGAGATACTAGAAAAGCTGTGCTGGGACTTAGCAAACGGTAGGACAGGAGTGAGCAGGCTGCAGAAGATACATCCCGTGTGCCTCAGCCATTGGCATGGTACCTCCAACCAGTTGCAGAATAATTCAGAGGTGAATTTAAAAACACGTACCTGGGAGACAGACTGAGTGCCCGGAATGGACACCAGCTACCCTTGCTGCCATAGAAAAATCTTCTTCAAAGTCTTTTCCTTTTATGCAGATGAGCATAAATCAGTGGTTGTTTTTCAGTGAAGAAACCGCAGTAGATGGGAAGGTGCATAAACAGGTGCATCGTTTCTCTCCTCCCCTCTTGAGCAGCTCATTTTAATATACACCAGTTATTGCTGTGCATAGTAATGCACATCTGTCAAATGCTTTCCAGAGTGCGTGAAAATACACCTACAGACCTACGGAGCAGGCGAGCCGCATAGTAGCTGTGCTGCTCCTTTATTGCCAGTGAAGCTTCTCCAAGTTGAAATCTTTCCTGTTCACACTCTACTTCAGACCCATGTTTTCTAGTGAAATATGTTATTCCTCTGCACAAACCGTAAGGAGATGCCAGTGACCACCGGCGTCCCTGATGTAATTCCACAGAAATCTCCGACTCCCCCCAAGTCCAGGGCCCTGGAGAGCCCCAGTTCCTGAAGTGATGGGCTCCTGCCAGGAAAGAATGAGGTCCCCTGGGTCAAGTTCTCCCCCCAGATAGAGCCATTGCAGCCCTAATAAAGGAAATGAGGTTGCCAGGGTGTGGTTGGAGACAGAATTTGGCCATAATTGAAGCGTATGGAGTGACTCCAGGATGAGATCAAGAATTGGCCTCTCCCCCCAGCCTCCCCTTTAATATTAGCTCTTTAAAAAGCAGCATACGTTGCCTCATGCTTGCATTCCTGTAGCAGAGGCTGGGTCCAAAGCCCTCTAAAGAAGTTAAGAGTTTTCCTTTTGGAGGCTAGAGCAAGTTACTAGAGAAGACACGTTATCCAACTGCAATAAACTGGTTCCTTAGATGTATTTTTGTTCAGACAAATCTCAGACTTTAATGCTCGCAGCTGAATTTGAAAACTCCTTTTTGCTTTTACTTTGCTCCATTGAGAAGTAAAGAGGACATGCAAAAAATACTCCCCCCAAAAACCCCAACACTCAGCTCTGAGAGCCTGTATTTGGTTGGTGATGCTTTGCAGAGGTCACAGGGATTAATGAAAAACACAATTAGAACAACATCAAGCTGGGGGCCCCAGTTTGGCACTGAAGGATCCATTTGGGTATATCATATTGCATTATGTGATGTAAGAATGTGGGCTAGTGTAATCAAAATGTAACTGCAATCCTTACCAAAAACACCTGTTTAACCTCAGCTAACCCGGGAAGAGAACTTTAGAGTTTTTTTTTTTACTTCTGCGTCGGAGGCGTACCGGTGAACACGCAATAATGAAGCTTCTGTTTGTAGGTCCTGGAGATGGAAGTATTCAGAGCTTGTGCCCAGTCTGTCCCAAAACCTATTTTATGTTCTTTAGCTATGTGCTTACTTAACTAAGTTGTGTGCTTGGGAAGACTGCCGAAGTGAGGGAAATGGAGGCTGAAGATCAAAATATTTCATCCGTGATTTGATAAATTGTGGCTAGCAGCAGCACAAGCATCTCCTGGCCCAAGAACAGAGGACTGTGAGGTACCAAATGCCCTGACTTGTGGAGGCAGTGAGGTCTTTTGGCACTTTCTGAGGAAAAACTGGTTTGAAAGTGGAAAGCAAGTGACGAATAACGATCAGAGCTCAGAACCCAGATCTGAGCTGAAATTGCCAATTTTGTCACTTTGCGCACTGAGCCCTTGCAAACCTTCCCTTGGTGATAAATGCTGAATAGACGGAAAGGCAGTGTGGCTCAGCAGCAAGGAAGCAATGTCCTGATGGTTCAAGTATCAATGTGAGACTGGAGAAGAGAGATTCTTGTCTTCCGTCCTGCTGCAAGCTTTTTATTTTTTGTGCCATTAGGCAAATTATTTAGGGTGCGATTAACTTCACCTACTTTCAGCTGTCTAGAATTTAGTTTAGTTTTTAGTTTAAGTCAGTCACTGAAATTCCCTCTTTCCTCAGTGATTCATCCCACTTCTGTGGTTACTGGAGGATGGGATAATTTACCTTCTGAAGGTGTTTCTCTCCAACGGTTACAAAGGAGCACATATAAATACCTGAGATGGGATGCTCAGCTTTTAGTTAACTACGATGAGGTGAGAGGACTCATGTCTTTACTCACGGCACCCCAGTTGGTTGCTTCTGTAGAGTAAGGACACTCATCCTTTCCCATTTCATCAGTGTAAATACTTGTAAGAATAAATACGTTAAATTTTAAAAAAGCACCTTTCTAAGAGCATGCTGTTATCTTAACCTATAACAGGCAGAGTGTTTCAGGAGTTAGTGGGAAGCACTCACTTGGTTTTTCATATTTCCCAAAGAAGGCTGAAAAGCTACCACAGGTCCTTCAAAGATTTTTTTTTTTTTTTCTTCACATCTGTGTAGACTAAAGGTTTCCTTCACCTGCAGTGAGAGCTTGGTGTTGAATTGCTGCTTGTACCTTGAGCATCCTTACCTCCTTTTGCCACGTTGTGGTGATAAATTTAGGGTGCTCACTGCCTTCTGTAAGATCAGGGGTCCTTGAGGAGATTTCAGGTGTCAGACTGTTGACCTAAGAGCTCCAGTGCAGGATGCAGGTGGCTCAGTGAAGAGACATGGGCCTGCAACTGAGGCTATGTCCTCAGCTGATGATAAATCAGCAAGCTCTATTGACTCCAGCAGAGCTATTGCCTTGATTGCAGCCCAAAGTGTCTGGTGGATATATGGTATTTTTACACTTCCAAACAGAAACCTGAGTGAAGTGTCGAAGCTTTTGCAGGCTAAAGGTGTAGTTTTGGAAAAGTGATCAGTGATGGAAAGCCAAAAAGGGATTTCTGAGACAATGTCAGACAAGTGAGAGACTTGGACTATGTGTTTTAAAGATTTGGGGAAGTGTTCTGGCGAAAGGGCTCAGAGCTGAAAGGCCACACACAAATCCCTTGTGCAGGGCATCACACTCCATTGCACCAAACCCCCCGGTTTGCTGTGTCCCGATTCTCATGGGTGACCTACTGGGCACTGACTGCTTAAATACATCGTGAGACCTTGTACAGCGTAGGATAGGAAATAAAAGGGGCATCGGCATAAACTGAATGAACAAAAGACTAATACCCCCACGCCACCACCAGACCATGTATTAGGGTACTTTATAGTATGCTCTGGCTTTGGTATAGCAGCAGTTACAGGGCCCATAATCATTGCATGGAGTCTACTCCTTGCCTACCTGTGCTGTGACTGGTTTAACCAGCACTGTATAAATCACTCATTCCCATAGGCGTGAAATTGCCAATATTTTTTTAAGCAGCTTACCAGTTGTATTTTTTTTAATCAAAGCAAGGTGAAACAACTTCCCGTGCTCCGCTGATGTCTTGTTCAGAAATGGTTTTATCTCAGACAGACAAGAGTCTATTGAGTTCTCCACGGGCTTGTCAAGGCAAATACTTGTCAATGGCCTAAATACTTTTGTGAATATTAGGGAATAATCTTGCAAGAGGGATAAGAGCGCAAGTTCCAGCTGACCCCTCCCGCCCCTTTCCTCAGCCCACAAAACCTGGAGGGATTAGTTACATTTTGAAACAGATGCCCCTATAATTAGGGAGGAAGAAACATGACTGACTGTTTGGAAAAGACACCTTTGGGTAACATATCAGCGGACCCACAGATCCATTACAAAAGTGCAATCTGACAAAACAGCTTAAGGTCTCAACTCGCTGCTCCTCTTTCATGACGGCAGTTTATATCAATGAAGATGCCTTATAGTCCTTCAGCCTAGAAAGGTTCAGACATGGGAGGGCCTGTGGAAAAATTTACAGCAGCCAAAAAGCCCGGTACTGAAATTTCTTTAATCTGATCAGACTTGTTCTTAACCCTGAGACATAAATATCCAGCACATTACACCTTTGATTTACTATTATGCATGTATCGGAGCAACAGTGGTCCTTTTGAATTATGCATTCTCTTAACAGAACATTAAACCTTACGGGGAGATGGAGTGGCCCAACACATAACTATTATCCTGACAGAGGGGAGGGTGAGATCAAGAGTAATGCTCCCAAGCTACAGAAACTCCGAGTTTTTGTTGGATTGCTTGAATGAGCATTATAAATAGCACTTTGTTCCTTCTCGTTAATACATAGCGTTTAGATTGCTCACAAGAAACCTGATAGATGGCTCATCAAGAGAAAGAGGAGGGATTATTATTTGACATAAAAGAATAACAACATCCCTAAGTCCTGAAACTTGCCCTGAAACTGCTAAAAGCATGCAGCAGAGCTGTGCCTGGGCTTTTGAGGACGAAGCATAGCTTTTAATAACTTGATAATCCATTTGTTATTAGTTCTTCATATCAAGTCATGAGCAAAAGTTACTACAGTACTACAGGAAATCAAGTTTGATTTTGTAATATAGTCAAATGAGTACTTTGGAGTGCCATGTCTAAGATCAATAAGGAAGCAGTAACTACATTTGCTGTCATATGATGATATTGATGTAAAAACATAATGGTCAAAATTATAAAATCAATTTCATAATTTAATCAGAAATGTTTATTGATACTATTAAAGCTGAATTCAATAGCTCCTGGTATGCAGTTAATTTCTTATCTGTCAGAAAAACATATTGAAATGTTCTTTCTTTTAAATGCTTGGAGTTAATTCAGTGAAAAAACCAGCAGCGACCTGTGGCTGGAATGGCCAGAGAATGGTTGTTAGACAGGGAGACGGGCAGAACTCTTCTAGCGGTTTATAGCAAAATGTTTTATGCTTTGCACAGCGCTTGTGTTTTATGTGTGCCTATACAGGCGTGTATAGTGTAACTTTGACAATAACAGTGCTAGGAACTGTAGTGTCACAGCATGAATCCTGACCCTGGTGAAGGCAGTGGAAACTTTGCCGTCGGGTTCAGCAGAACCAAGACTGGCTGTTGGATAAAGGCTCCAAGATTTTCCTCCTAATCCCTGACTGCGCGTGGGCAAGAGCAGAGATCTGAAGTGGTGGGTCCAGGCTGCGTTGTCTTCTTGTACTGCGTATCCCTGGGATTGTGTAGCTACTCCTCTGCAGTAGGAACTAAGGACTGAAGTAAACACAGATTTAAGGAAAAAAAAGAAATGGTTGCTTTTGCCTTTGCTCCTCTGACCCAATCTAGCCTATGTTTGGGCTAAATCCTATAACGTGGCGTGCACTGCAGAGGCAGCGGAGTGGGCAGAGGTGGCCACAGAGCCAGCGTGTGGGCTGTCAGGATTCAAGACGGTGGCCCATGCAGGTGGGAGAAAGGAGAAGGCAGAGGGGAGGTTGCTGGGTGGAGGCGATACCCACTGTGTGGGCATGAAATGTTTTGTTCTCTTCGTGATGCTCCTGTGAAGGAATCTCTGAGCGCACAGGGTAAAGATGTCGCAGGGGCTAGGAAAGACACAACCTCACTGTAGACATGAAGGGGTCACCACTGAGGTAGTTCTTTGGGAATAAGGGGAGAAAGGGAGTTTTCAAAAAAATGTATAAATAAATAAAAATTGAGATTGTTGTGTGATTGGAATTGACTGACCTAGAGAAGATTTCATGGACCACAAGTGCCTAAGAGCTGGAGAAAGGATAGTTAAGACTGCCTAATTCTCTGTAGATTATATGCATAATAGAATAAATCCATTAATCTCAGGGAGCAATACTGAATACATACTTCATTACAGAACAAAAACTGAACTGACCCCCGGATGGGTTATTTTAATGTATTTTTTCCATAGGGTACTTCTGGTATTTAAATACTTCATTTTAAAGGAGGCTGTCTGGTGAGAAACATTCTCTGTTATCAGAGTATTTTTTCACTCTAAATAAATGAGTTTATTTTGTACTCCATGTAATAGGTAAACCATACTATCTCTTTAGGTCCTATTTCTCTGTTTAGGTAGATGAGCTTACAGGTCTTGCATGTGAGTGTGTATTTGAAATGGATCATTATAATTATTGATACAGTTGGGTTTTTCTTTTTACTTTTTTTTTTTTTTTTACACAGCTAGTGAAAGATTAGTACTTGTTTTAGGGCAGTGCAAAAAATTTTATGTTAAGATTTTCTTTCTTTGATGGAAAGATACATTTCTCTTCCTTGAAGTGAATGTGAGCGGTGTGTACTTGTTGTGTACAGGAACAGATCGAGGTATGCAGAGCTTCATCTATACTGAAGGTACTGTATATCTATACAACTATAGATACTGTATATCTATACATCTATATTCCTTATGACTTCAAATCCTGTGTAAAGCTACTTTTAATAGGCCAGAAACCAGCTCACTCCATCTCTCTGGGTGGTCCAAAACCAAAATGCGACTGATAACCATGCCTTACTATGGCTTTCAAGGCACTCTGCAAAGATGGAGACCAGCTTTTATAACTGGCATGACTAAGTGTTGAGAACCGAAACTATTTGTCGGAAGCGATTTTTTGGTGGATAAGATGTAGGTCTGGCTACTCCTAAGTCCAGGTTAACACTTAGCTCTGCTACAAGCTTTCTGCAGTTACTAACCTGCAGACAGTAACTTAAATTGCCTGCTCATCAGGTATGAATCTTACTACAGATATTCTGCATAGTGGTAGTGAAATAGAGGGGCTTACCACACATATAAGTCTGTCTTTTTTTCCTTTTGCAAAGTAGCAGAGACCATTTGGGAAGCCAACAATGAAATTCTCTGCTGTCATCTTTTCTTTCATTATATTTATCAGTACGGAATCAAATAATCTTTTCTCCTTCCTGCCCTAGAAAATGATAGGAGCAAGCCTAAGAAACCTACCTGTTTCAAGTTTTGTGGAGTAAGGTGTTTTTAATATGACAGGTGAGAAGATAGATGAGGCATTTTTCAAAGTGGAAGCAAATTTAAGTCACTAAATCACAGACACAGAGCAAGAGTTCCTTTCTCAAACATTTCCAGAAATTCCTCAATGTCCTTGAAAGGTGACGCTAAAATCTGAGATTATGAAGAATTTTTTTTCCTCTCTAGAATTACAGGAGGATTCATATTCCACTTGGTGAGTGAGACCATTTCTTGAGAAAGTAGGTTCATTCTCCTTGGTTTGCAAAGGCTCATTTTACTGGACTTGAGCCTTCTAAAATCGTGCGTCCGAGTCTGCTCTGTGGAAGTGCCTGTTCACTCCTCAGCTAATGGAGAAGAACAAGAAGTGCCAGAAGGTGCGTTTCATAGGATGGGGTGAACCATCCTCAGAAAATTCTCTCTTTCTGTTATGGAAGGAGTCTAGAGGATGAGATTAGACCCAATTCTGACTTTCATACAGTTATAGGAGAATCACGTGACTGTAGATTTTGGAGGTACACAAATCTAAAGATGTTGTAAGCTGACAATAAATGAACTACAAAGTTCAGAAGATTTTGATACCTATTAAAATGGGATCGTCTGCCTCAATGTTTAAGGCTTTTAGATGAGACTTAACTGAGGGAGTGCAACCAATTAGTTAAAGATTAGACTGTGGATTACATGGGGCTAAGGTCTTTTCCTCGCTCAGACGTTGTTTTTCTGAGTGCTAATTGCTTGTCTATATTTTAATTTTCCTTCAGCATAAATAATAATGTGTGAATCATCATGGTCTTTTGTAACTGAATTCAGGAAGGATTATTAACCGCTATACTATTTTGGGTTGGACTGCATTTGAGTAATGGGAATAACAAGAATTGTTTTCATAAGACAAGTATCTGAGCCTTTGACATCTGATTTGGAGTATTTGTCTATATAATACATATCAGTAAAGCAATTTGTATCCAGTTTATATCTGGGAAACTGGCATATTTGACTGATACAAATGATTTAGAAACCGACTTACCAGATTGTCCTATATACAGTAGAGAGGAACGGGGCTGCTGTACTGTGCCAGGGTGGGGAAAGAATGGAGGCTTTTTCTTGGAAACGTTCCGATGTTTTGGAGAAGCATTTAAAGAAGCCACAGGAATGTCAAGATTAAGAGCCTGAATGCAGAATATAAGCTTAAGGAGATGGTGATGGATTGCTTAATTCTTTTATTAAGACCCCATACTGTGCTGTATTCAGTATAGGTTACCATTGTTTCTAAAAGATGCAGTCATATCTGAGAAAGGACTGAATGAAAAGGGCCGTGAGATGCAACTAGGTCTGAAAAGAATATGAAGATTGACTAAAAATTTTAGTCTTCTAAGGGAATACTTTATGTGGCTCAACTAAGCTATATAAAATCTTAAATCATATAGTCGAATCTACACTTCTATTGTGGTGTCGTAAAGCCCATAATAAACATTTGGTTCTTTGTCTACCATGAAAATGCAGTGCTGATGCATTTTGCTGTGAAATGTGGTAGACTGAGGTCATGGAGATATTATCAGATCTTTCATCACCATGCATCCAGGCAAATAAAATGTGAAAATCAGTTTTCAAAGCCCAAACCTCTAAAATGTCACAATGGTTTCTGAGTTTTAAAGCTTGAAATTGCAGCTCTTAGTGAAATGCCTTGTGCTGCACTGTTAACATTTGTTAGATGGCAGCAAAAAGGCCACTTAGAGCAATCAGGGTGATTTTGTTTGTGTTTGTTTTCATCTTCCATTAGTCTAAGACGAAGTATGAAATTTGCCATTTTAACCATAACTGCCCCATTAGGTCTGTCGTCTCTTCCTGCAGTTTTCGTGGAATTCTGAATTCAGAGCAATGCCCATCTAGATGATGGTTCTTGGCCTAAACCAGATCATAGAAACGCACCAAAGGAAAACGCATATGTGACTAGAAAGCACAAACATAGTAAGTCTGGACAGTGAGAAATTTGATGATGTCAAAGCATCATACTGAATATACTGTATGACCAAACGAGACGGACTGGTGGAAAAAAAAAAAACAAACCAAAACCCTAAGCAATTAAATAGCACCTTTGTTTTGTTTTGTTTTGTTTTGTTTTGTTTTGTTTAAAAAAAGTAAGTCACTTTATCATGGGGGAAAGCCAGGATATGTAAATAGACAAAAGAATGTTTAGCGTCACAATATGGCTTGGGAGTGGTGCTAAAGCTTAATCAGCCATATAGTTTGCAAACTTTCCCACAGCTAAATTGATAGCCAAGCCTAAAATAACTCAGGACTTGAGCTGAGATAAATTTGTGGATACTTATGTGGCTCATCTCTCTCTTCCTAAAAGTAGGAAACAATCAAGATGACAATTTGTCAGGAAAGTCCTGCAACTTTTTTGGAAGAGCTGAAAAAAATTGCAAGAATGTTTTGGTAGGGTGTTCGGTTTCTGGACCTGTAACATAAGAAGGTCTAGCAGAAGAAATGTTAATGGAAGATTAGTCTGGCAGCTTTGATCCCAGAAGAAAAAAGAGGAGATCTGATTCAAAAGATTGGCTTCAATTTGGGGTTGACTTTTGAGTTTCTAAGTATATTTTTCTCATCTAACGTATATTAAGCACCTAGGAATTCATTGTCTTTAACCTAATGGTATAGGCTCTGTCTGTAGTTGGTGGGAGAGAAATGATTACTTGCATGGAGTGATTCATCTGTATTGTCCTTGACAGTTATTTTAGGATGGGCTGAATCATACCCTGGAGATACTTATCCCTCTCTGCTGGCTGTAGGCAGCCTTGATGACTAGCCTAAACTTACACACATAAGTTTTTGATGGCTAACGTGGATGCAGCGTGTCCTCCCTCAGTGACTCTGTAAGTCCATCTCTGATCCAACACGTCTGCTTTTAATAATCCCAAGTAAAAAACTCCTCCCCTTCTTAAATGTTCATATTAATTAGGTGTGAAAAATTACTTTTTGAATCAGTTCACTAGCACTTCAAGATTATTTAACTACTCTAAATGACCTAAGGCATATTAACCAAGATAGAGCAAGTGGGAAGAGGGAAACAGAAGTACCACTTTTTGAAGTACGAAAGAACAGGATGAAAATAGTTCCTTCTCTTTTGGTTTTAATATTTACTTTTGTTCATCTCTTGAGCTGAAAATCTCATCAAACAATCTGTCAGCGCCTGTATGGGGAACAGAGCCCTTTAGCAGGAACAGTAAAAGGAAGCCATCAGTAGTTGGTCCTGCTGGTGATTTTAAGCATATCATTCAATCCACTTACGCTAGTAGGACTTCTCTTAATAGTCATTGAATGTGTGCATGTCTGTGAAAGGGCTTTTTCCTCCTTAATGCTATGAATGTGAGTAACCCAGCCATATGCAGGTGGCCTAAATTCCAGCTGTGTCACCTTTACCTGGTCAGTGCAGAGAGCTAGCTAGCCTCAAAAAACAACGCAGGTCTATGTAATGTACCGAGCAGGGAGCTGCCTAGAGCTAATTAATAGGAAATACTAGGTAAAATAGCGAATTAGAAGAGCTTTTCAGCAATAAGGAACAGTTCTGACCAGGAACAGGTTGAGAATAGTGTTTCAGAAATAAATTGGGGAAAAAAATAAAAGCTACTGGAGTTGCTGACCTGCACTCAGTACACTCTTGGATCCCGCTGAAGGATGGGTTTAGTCCTGATACTTGATTCAAAGGGGTGATACCAGCATCGTGGTGTGGAGAATCAAACAAACAGCCCATGTGTCTGCCAGTACTTCAGTTGCTGAAAATCTGTTCTGCATGTGCTTTGTAAACCTGCGATGGTGTGGAGCTGTTTTGGTGAAGTACTTCCAGGACATCATGCAGTAAAGAATTGTAGTTTACAAACCAATTCAGTGACTGGCAGGGGAGAAAAAAAAGAAAAAGGATTGTGTACTGCTGCTTTCCCTGGTGTTTCCTGTGCCCGAATACCATAAATCATAACACGTTTTAGCAAGATGGCCAAGTGATTTTGCTTAACTTGAAGTTTGCTGAGCTTTTCTAATTGGTGGGGGAGTCCTTAATATGACATTCTGTTCTCTTACTTGGCAATTTTACAGCGTTTTGTTGCTTAAAGGGTAAGGGGTAAAGGGTAATTACACTCTTCTGGTAATGCTGAACTCTTCTTGCTGTAAACCTAAAAGATACTTACTTCTTGGAAAAGGGTTAACAGTTATCACAGAACTGATTCCCAGGAGGTGCAGGCAAAACAAGCGCTTTGATTCAACGTGGAGTTTAGGATCTTGGAGATGAAAGTCACCCAAATGACTAGATCATCTAATCCAGTCCTCTGCCCAGAGCAGGACTGATTTTAACTTTCTGGATAGATGCTCGTTGAACTTGTTCTTACAAATCCCTAGTGCTGAAGACTTCATCATGTGCCGTACTTCCCAGGCGATCTGATTCGAGTCTGCACTCCTATGATCAGAAACTTGTTGCTAGTGTCCAACCTGAATCTCTCAGATGGTGGTTTATGCCCATAACTTCTAGTTTATCCAATCTGGACATAAAAAACAGATGATGCTTTTTTTTTTCTACAAGCTCTTTGATTCACAAGGTGGTCTTAACTCTTTTTTTGCTTGTGACTACTTGGTTCCTCTTTGTCAAAAGTCAGAGTAATTCAATATTAGATACCCAGTGTCGAGGTCATCAAACCTTGTTCATCCTTGGCTCTCATGAAATAAAAAACTGTTCCTGTCTCCTTATTTGTCTGTGCAAATTTAGTATTCTCCAGGCACAGAGTGGTGTCAAGAGCTGATTCTGCTTTTGCTGGTGAGAAAATGCAGTATGTTTTGAGAGGTCCAAAGAGAGATCTGGCAAGGATTTTTCTTCTGCTAAAAGCCTTCCTGCCTGTGGGTGAATCTCTGCCCGGCAGATTAAAGCATAAGGCTTCTGCTCATGAAAATGCGATCCTTTATGAGAAAGAGAAAACTGTGATCTGGTGTTCTGGTTTTGTGCTCTTTTTTTCAGTTCCTTTTGATTGGCAAGAAACGAGTACACACTTTAATTACATCTGGCCCTTTTACAACATGACTAAGCTGTCCAACAGATGTCTGCTTTGGGTCCGAACAGCATGAACATATGACAGGGAGGCAAACAATAACCTTGGGGAGTTTCATCCCTCTTGTTTTTCACACAGATTTGGTCACACTATATCAAATGCCTGTGCAAGTTCTTTATTCTTTTGGAAAGTAACATTGCCAACAAGTAGCTTCTGAATCTGGTCTCCTCTTGTGACTTCCAAAGAATAAAGCCCTCTCTGGGAAGATATCCTCAGATCGCATCTAATTGCCACTCATAACCTGATGATGCACACAGGGATCGAAGCTTTATAGGCCACACTCTGGCAGAAATCCTTAAGGAGGACTAGGAAATGGATACCATCAGGCCAGATTTGGAGGACTGGAAATAATTTACCCATAACTCTTGATTTAATCTATCTGTCTGTTCAAATTCATCTCTCATCTAATCAATCTGAACAAGAGGACCGAAATACTGGAAATAATGTGTTTATTAGTTTAAAAAAAATAAATAATAAAAAAAAAAGTTCTGGAAAGATGTGTTTTTACAAGTTGTTGAGTTAGCAATTCTTTCTTACTCTACAGCCCGGCTCTGCCACACATACTGTAACTTTCATCTCCAGCCAGAAAACTTCAAAGTCCTTCTGAGGTCAAGGGCAGTGTGGCAACATGTATTAAATCAAGAGTTCCCAGATCAGTGTACGTTCTTGGATGTGGACATGGACTGCAATGTATGATGACATTGTAGAAACTAGACTAAACTAGCCACTTGGAGAGATTAATGGTTTGGGGCTGTACCAGCCTGCAGAGCTGAGAGGGTTGGGTTTTTGTTGGTTTTGGTTTTGTTTTAACTACTGTGATGTAAAGAGCAGAAGGCATGTATGGGACTTCAGTATATTGCTCCGCAGCTTTCTTTATTAGATCTACTCATTGGTGAAATTCACGTAATGGTGCCGCACAACCCGACTGGTAAGCAAAATCCTCTCAAAGCAGGACAAGAAAACAGTCCTTTTCCAAATGTAGCTTTATCAGAAACATAATGAAAACCTGGTTTATAAGGTAAAACAGTCATCCGTAATAATAGTAAGCTTGCAGCGATGCTCTGAATTGGTTGGTTTTGCTCCCACTTTTTTGGGAACT
Source organism: Theristicus caerulescens (assembly GCA_020745775.1). NCBI lineage: Eukaryota > Metazoa > Chordata > Aves > Pelecaniformes > Threskiornithidae > Theristicus > Theristicus caerulescens. The sequence continues at coordinate 118,338,855 of CM036561.1, read as the reverse complement.
TGTTTTTGTTCTGTTTGGTATAATCTCATTTTCCCTTCACAACCATCATGTTCTTTCTGTCCCGAGAATGAAATGCAAGCTAGTCCTTGCCTGATGTATTTCTGTTCAGAGCAGTGTAACACAGGGGCTGAGCTTTATTAGGCGGCAGTAATGATTGTCACTTTTCCTCCAAGCAGGTTGGAAAGAAACATAATGAAAAATTTACCTATTTTGCTACAGAAACAAAAACAACGCCTTATAGTAACTGGCAAGAGTTTACGCATTATCAGGTGAACTAATATTCTAAAATTGTCTTCTTTAACCTTGGAATTACCAAAACTCATGGAGGTAAGAAGGAGTTTTCACAAAAGTGGAGCTGCATTTGAATCCACAAAATAATACGTACATAAAGTCTGCTTTCATCCCTCGAAAATACAAGCACTTAAATAAGGTGTTAAATAAGATTTTCATACTGTAGGCTCCCTCTAGGCTCAGTAGAGTTCAACAGAGGGAGGGCAGCTTGGCTTTTGGTGCATTGAATCATTCTTTGGAATTGCCCATCTGATTTAGGCACTTCAATGAAGTGCATACAGGTCAGCGTGGCGCGTTCAGCTACAAAAGCTCACAACCATATGTGCAGGGTATGTGGAGTACCCGACTAGCTGCTTTGAGTGTGCAACTGCACACTTTTAATTTTTCATAACATTGCAGAAAGGATAGGGAAGAAAAATCTTCACAATGTTTATGTGAATTTGCATGCATTATGTTCCTCCTACAAATATTATAAGGCGGTATATCTGTATACTATACATATTTAATATTTGCTTTGAAAAGCTGGTTTTAAATCCCACTTCCAAATTCACGTAGAAACCTTGATTCTCAGGGTGAGCTTAGTTAACTAAAGAGAGAATAATAAAATTAATTCACAGGACTGGTAACTCGGCTGCAGTTTCAAATATCCAATCTAATTGCCCCAAGCTGCCAGGTAACTAACTTGGAATGTTGGTTCCTCAGAAAATCTCCTTCCAAATGAATCACCCTCTTTGCTTCAGGCAGAACTTTGGTGTTCTTCAAGTTTCCCACCCACCTCTTGGCCGCTCCTAATTTGGTATGGGTGCCAATCCGTCATAATTAGAGTGGGAATACGAAAACACAATTCAAATGAACTTAAATAATATTTCTGAACTTCAGCTAAAGCACAGTTTAGATTTTCAGCCCAGATTCAGGTAGTTTCTATTTTTGCCAAACAAATTACCTCATTGCTGAATAAAACGGCTATCTTGCTTCATCAGCATTGCTCTGCGAAAAAAAAGAAATTAATCAGATTTCCTGCCATTCCATTAGCTATTTTTTTTTGTTTCATTTAATATTTTAGCTGCCTCCAGAATGATTTTTCTAATACCAAAAGGGCTTAGGCAATTTTCGGGACTAACTACTTGCAAAATGTCAGTTTAATAAAGTAGGTTTATTGCTGGAACTTGGCACAAAAAGAAAAGCTGAAGCAATGTAAAAATGTATTTTGATGAACTTTAAAAAAAGGGGGGGGGGGGGAAACAGTCCTGGTTGTTTCTTAATGCCCTTGATTTCTGTAAAAACTGAGTCAGTTGAGGCTACTCAGCATTTCTGGTGTTTGCACTCTTCATTTATAGAAATCAGGAGGAGCATGGGCACACCCGAAATGATAGACCGAGCAGTCAGTCCTCGTCCAGCCCATCAAAACAGTGCGGTCTCCAGAGCAGATTCTAATCACAGTGCACTAAAAGGCCAGGACCACCACTGTCAGCAGAGGCATCTTTGGTTGGCACCTTCACAGTATTATCCAGCTCTGCTTTAAACTTACGTGGTTTAAATCTATCCATTGATGAAAGGTTTGGCTATAAAGTTTGACACGGAGTTTTGTCTACTAACACGTGTTTCGTGTTGGTAGATAGGGAGCAGGCAACCGTTGTTATTCAATCACTTTATTCGCAGGGATGAAAAAATGCAGTTTCAAAAGAACTAAAACTATTCATACAAAAAAATTACTGGAAAAGACAAAGTCTTTTAAATTTCTTATTGTGAAATAAAGTTTCAAGACCAGAATACATCTAAGTTAAGTATGTTAAATATTAAAAAGGCAAAAATAGAATCAAAACAAGAAAATCCCTCAAAAATCAGACAGGGAGAGAAATGCTAATGTTTTAATTAGTCCTTTCAACTAATTTTGCTTTTTTATTTTATGAGAAAGCCCATTTCATTCTGGGTCAGCTTCAAAAGAGATTTCTTTTCATCTGTTGGTGGAATATCACCCTCAGGTACCCATCTGGTCTGTGTCGGCCACCAGTGCCCTGCTAGAGGGCCGTGTAGGGTAGGAGTGTATCGATGCCAGCCAAAGGACAGGCCACTCCTTCTCAGAGCTTTTTCCCTCTTTGCTTTTGCCCCCCCTGTAGCCAGCCTGCTTGTGTAAGGTGAACAGTTAACTTTCCCAAACAGCCTTGTCTCAGGCTTCTTTAAAACTGCTAAATGAAGGAAACGAGGATGGAGAATTCAGTTTTGTGTGCGTGTTGGTTTGGCGTGAAAAACTCTCTCACCTGCCATTCATCAGAAATAGTCACCAGCTGCTCCCAGGCTAACGTTACAGTGTCAATGGGAGGTCTTTAGCATGAGAGGGAGAAAAAGGTCTTTGCCAAGATGTTAAAAAATGGAGTACAGTGAAACTGGAAACTTCCCTTGATAGTGAGCACATTATCTAAGCATCTTATTACAAATTACTGAGACCCCTTTTAGCAATTTTTTTTTTTTATGTCTTAAGGGGATTTAACTAATTAGGCACAAAGTCTTATGCTCAGGATTTATTCAATCATATTTTTTCACTTAAGGTATGGCAAGTCATCTGTTTTTTTCATGTTCTGGTGGTCATTTGTGGACGAGGCAGATTTAGCTGAGAGGAACTCAGCTGCAGTTACTAATAATTTTCAGTGGTGCTGACTCTCCACGCTTGCTGTGCACAAACTCCCGTTGGAGTCAGCTGAAGACCTGCGTTCTTGTAGTGTGCAGTTCTGGCCTTGCTGCTTGGATTGACGCTGTCACATAGCATCGGTATAGCTATAGGACTAGATTTTGAGTATACAAGAATGGCAAGGTTGGGTCATCAACGCTTATGTTGCTCCCCTTGTTTGGAGAACAGAAGCCCCCCCCACCTGCCTGATAGTGCAGATTTGGTAGTCCTGAGAAGCTCCAACTTGGAGTGGAGAAGAAGCAACAACTCAAGGACCTTGATAGGCAACGGGGAGATGCCTTTACAAAACAGCCTTGAGTATCTCAGTTAAGGATCTTCCCTCTGTCTAGTGCTTAGCTACTCAAAGTAGGCAGTGTGGGTAGCTCAGTTTGGAGTTGGATCAATATGCCTTTGTAGAACACGTCGCCTCTTACTGGTAGTAAAACCCGTGCATAGAGACAATGACTAGCCCTGGACTTGTGCACAAACTCCATAAGTATCCTTAGACCTATGAAAGGTCACTAAGAATAGGAGACCTATTGTCCGTGGATTTTAATTACAAATTTTAAATGTATAGAGCTCTGTGGATAGATTGAAAACCACTTTTAATCTGACAGTTCCTGCTGTTTTCCTTGAGACTGCTGTGATCTCACAAGAATTTCCGCAGCAACCCGTAGTAAAGCCACTGAGATCTTTGTATTTAAAGTAGGATCAGACAGCAGGAGAGCGCAAAGGATATACTAGAGAGTACTGTGTGCCTTCAGCCTCTTGGACCTGCAGTGGGGTGGGAGAAGCAGCTTTGCAGACTCATATCCAAAATCGCAGAGACTAATCTGTCCTTGCTCACGTATCTGTCTGTAAAAATCAACACCGTGTTTTGGGTTGTAGAAATGCAGGAATGTATTTGATGTATGAAATTGTTTCTCATTAGAATTTGTTACCATCAGGTGTTACTTAGCTTACAAAGGCTTTTTGAGAAGCATTTGTTTTTAAAGAGTCAAAAATACGTTGCTATACTTCGATTTCAGGGTTAGCTAATTCAGTAGTTTAAAATAATTTTAAAAACTATTAATGGTCAAATCCTCAAGTTATGCTACGCTCATGTGAGGTGAAATTTGCAGTTGGTTTTTGATGAGGCATGGCCTCCTCCATTACATAGGGAGCTTTGAAAGTCTTCCTTTGCTTTCCTGCCTAGTGGTTAACTCAGAAATCCAACTGTGTTCAAACGCCGTCTCGTGTCCCTGCAGCAGAACTTCATCCTCTTGCCTGTCAAACTTGGCAGCATCGGGGGCCACGCATAGGTTTCCACAGAGCTTCACTTCATGTAAGGTAGAGGGAAACGGTGGTGGCACATTCATCTAACCCCCAGCTCTGGTTAATTTAATTCAGAAAACCAAGCTGCAAAAGTACTAAAATCTCACTACTCTTGCCTTTTACTGAACATGTTGCATGATATCTCAAACAACCAGAATCATCTGGCACCAACTATGTTTGACTTACTGTAGTACTAAAAGGTGTATAGGAAAAATCAATATCTGTTTTGTTTCACGGTAGAAGATCTCAGCATTTTGCAGCCTAACATATATTTTAGTGGTTTCATTGCACCACTAAAGGTCAAGTACCATATCTGTGCCTGTGATTTCCTGTACTGCTTTAAAGCACATCCAGGGCCTGTAACTCTTTAAGGGCACAATCCTGTTAGGCTGAAATGAATGGAGGTATTTTTTGATGGCCAAAAATGAAATGTAAAAAATAATTTGTGCAGTGTTTTTGGAGCTTTTCTTCAACTTTTTCTCATTTTCACATGTAATGTCTAGCGGTGATTCTATAAACTATGTGCTTGATTGTAAGCTCATGGTTAAGCCCATACTGTAGCTTACAGGGCCAGGGATGAATGAGATCTGAATGGTAGCAGATTGTCTTTGTATTAGGTATTCCTTGTTTATAAATGTTACAGTACTTTTTAAGGAATTTCAGATCTTGCATATTTTCTTAGTGTTGTTTCCTGACTCAATTTATATTCCATTGTGCAAGCTGCGTTGTAGCTCTGGTTTGTGGTATTTGCATTTTCCACCTCTTCTATTTGTCTGTTACCTGATACGTTGTATTTTCTTATTAGGAACTTATCTGGTGAAATATTTGACGCCATAATATCCCATACAGCTAATTCCAGACAAATTTATAAAAATCAGATAAACCCCACACTTGTTTACTAACCATTCTTGCATTTTATTGACATTTCTGGTTCTGCCTGCTTTCCTTCTTTATTTGCTGTGATGAAGGTTTTACGCTCCCTGATTTATTTGGTGTAGAGTACCATTATACATACGAAAGGTACAATATAAATCAATCAATAATAATAATAAATAAAGCAAAGTTAACATTTCACTTTATGATTTTCTAAGCATCAAAACACAGCATCTGTTGACTGTCAGACATTAAATAAAGCACTACACAAACACACCATCACACACCTCTTGTTACTTACTTGACACAATTAAACTCGAGGCTTAAGGGTGGCCTCACAAGAGTTTATGACATGTCTTTTGTTGTCCTATCTTTTACTTTTAAACTGTATCTTGTAAATCAATTTCTATTATAATTCTCATAAAAAGAGTATTTCGTTCAATAAAGTTTATGCTATGGCAATATCAGATAGAAGTACGCGGTTTGCCTTGGCTTGTTTGAGCCGTGTAGGACATGCGTATCTCATAAATTGCTCTCCCTGTTTGATGATGCATCTATGGCCGCTTGCGGGAAACTATATTTTTGTTAAGTTGAGAAGCCTGTAATTCTTAAAGTGATCCCTGAACCTTATTTAATGCTGCAAAACACTACAGGAAAGGGGGTTGAACTTTAATGTCTGCAAGGGGGAAAGTAATAACTTTCCACATCTCTTCTGTAAGTGACTTGGGCTATGTGATGAATGCAGAACCTTCACTCACAAGGTTTTCCTGATATTATACACTTGTAGCAAATAAGGTTAGAACCTTTAAAATATAGCATTTAGTAATGTACTGGAAATAGCTTCTTCTCGATTCCTTTAAAGGTCACTGCATTTGCTTTTCAGTTGTAATTTTAGTTCAGGCCTCTGCAGAGTAGAACTGAGAACACGCTTGGCAATGTTCTCTCAATTTCCCCAAGACCGAAAATAAAATAGCATGGGACATTCATATGAACAAGTGTGTATTTTGTGTGTGTGTGTTTGTATGTATGCATACAGAAAAATCTTCAAGTTTGGGAGTAGGTTACTAGACCAAATAATCAGGCATAGGCACAAAACATAGAGAAATAATTAGTTTGATATCCACCGTTTCCCTCAAGTCTTTCTTAGCATGACCTCCCTCCCTTCCACCACCCAGAGCTTGCGGATCTCCAGCCTCCCCAGCCAAAGAACAGGCCTGTTACTGACCTCGTAATCATGTTTTGCTTAATAATATGGCCTTGCTATGAAAAAAGAGATGTACATTTCTTTAATGATTTGGTTAGGGCATCTAAAACGAGGACAGACATTGAAGAGTAATGAGTGGCTGTAAGATAGATTTTTCCTCTCACACTTAGGAAATACTCTGTGGCTAGGAGAGCAGTGTGGTTCATAGTTGACCTAAATTTGCCAGTAATGCTGACGTTTACTCATTAAGGACAGGTGTGGAATATTCAGGTAAGGTATTACATGTTAGAGTAGGGTAAGAAGATGGATGTTAGGAGCATCTATGAAGTATGGGCTGGGGGAAGTAGCGTTTCACCTGAAGTGACACAGATGAGAAGCAGCGAAGATGGTGTTGTGCGGGAAGGCTTTCAGTTCTTTTTTCTGGCTGTGGAGAAGTCACATAGGCTCAGATCCAATGAATGTCAAGTCTCTAGACTTCTAATTTCAGTGCAAAGATGAGGAGCCATAGTAGCTGTCTGGAAAGGGACCGTGATGCTAGAAGTCATTGTTTCAATACCTAAGTTCAACAGATTCCTTTGAGCAGATGCCGTGACCCTGAGTTCACGTGCCTTTGCTCTTGGCATGGGGAATGGTTGGCAGCTGAGAAGAGGATGTAATTTTTTTCTGAAATAGGTCCTGGGCCATAATATTTTTTACACATGAACTTATATTTTAAGGCTCATCCTAGGCTTATAAAACAAATGCTTTTTTTAAAGCATATAAATCAAGTTGGATGCCAGCTGGATTTTCCCAGGAGAATATTCATATTCAGTGACTGAAAGGATTTATTCTCTGTTTACATTTATGAGAGTTGGCAACAGTTAATGGAAGTAGAAAAGTCAGCTATCTTTCTTTATAGCAGGTAACTATATCTCTTTGACTGATCAAGATTTACAAACATCTTCCCAGTTGATTTATTCATGTTAACGTTACTACTGGTCTATTTTGAAACTCAGAAGAATGATGCCAATTTTCATTTTTGTAAATGAAGGGGGAGAATTGGTTTTGTCAGCTACCACCTAATAACTTTCCAAATAGTATGTTTGGGGGGTTTCACTGGACCGTTTGGAAGATGTTTGGCCTGTTTTGTATTAACTGAAGGACTCAGAGCTGCATTTTCTAAAGTGACCGCTGAGAATACCTGATAGTTCAGGTGTCCAGCTAAGACATCTGGTTTTCAGCTCACAGATGCTCAGTATGTGGAAATCTACCCTCTTTCGGGTGTCTCTGCTTGAGCTTCAAATTGAAATAGTCTGATCATTAGTTGTCCTTTCTACCAAATCCTTTCTTTCCTCAGATATTCTCTTTGCTCTGAGAGCATCTGCGCTTGAAAGCTGTGCTGGACCCCCTGCAACAGGGTGCTTACTGTAGCTGAGGTCTTGGATGCAGTCCTTTAGCTAATGCGGATGGGAACAGACTGGATCAGGTTGCACGTTTCAAACCCACTTGATCCTAGCAGTGTGGCAGATGACTGTCTGCACGAGCTGATGAACAAACCATACCTGAATGACGTGGAGAGGAGGCCTTGTTCTGAAAGTTGTGGCGCCCCTTAAAAGGCTTTTATTTCTCTCGTGGTTGTGGCGATCCAGGAAGATGGTGATTCCCAGCCTCTTTAGATCAGTGTCGGATCCTCAAAGATCTTGTGGAATAACGTGTACTCTCATTTATGTGAAAGCACTGTACATTTCACCGTCCGATATGTCTTTATGGACCCGCTGCAGAGTATTGAAGGAGGCCTTGTAGACCACAAGTGGTCCAGGACCGCACTGTAAGAGATCAGGGATTAAGGCTGTTACGCTTTCCTGACTGGTTTCCTCTTTTAAGCTCTGTCTTGGTTTATGTGCTCTGCATTCAAACCTAACTTACGCATATACCTGATTAATTACCTCAGTGCATTTGCTGGGTGAGGCATTTCACAAATGCGCTAAAGCTACAATTACCGCTTTAAAAAGGCCCTAAACCATTGATCCTGTCCTCCTAAAAAACACTCTGTGCCACAGCCGGAGCACTAGCCACTTTGGAGATTGAAATACCATCATATATTCTCCTTTGCATCTCTAAAGGCCTTGCAACTTGAAGACAAATTTCTTTGCCAGCTTCTCGACTGGAGGAGCTAACCCTGCTTACCATCCCTCACTGTGCAGAGTGCTGCCGGCCTCCCAGCACAGAGGGGCCATAGAATATATTATTCCATTAACACTTGTCTGTGTGCTGTACTCTGCATACTAAAGCAACTGAGGAGATCAATTTTCTTCAGCTGGGGATACTAAGCCTTATTACGTCTTTTTTTACTGTTTATCCAGAGCGCTATGAACTTTCATTCTCCAAAGGTAGCAATCAACAAAGATAAATTGAGTGGCAGAAAGCAGCTACTTAACTAACTGCTTTCTCTACTCGGTGCAGGGGTCTGCATTCAACAGAGGTGAGGCTCTAAAATGAAAGCTAAAGGAGGGGTTCGGAGGCAAAAACCAGCCAGTTGAGATCACAGCTAAAGAGATGTTAATGGCAAAGATCACACGCAACAAAACCAAACAAAATGAAGCGGCTAAAGACAGTGATTATATAGATCTGAGCAGACTGTTGACTATGTGGAATTGCAATTATCTCTCGGGCTCCTGGGACCCTGCTCAGGGAATCATTACTACAAAACTAAGAAGATTGTTCTCAGGTGCAGAACATATTGATTTTGCTGTTCTCCAGCGTCCTGCAAAGCAACTGACCATGTCATTTAAGCGTTCGTTAACCAAACACATCAATAAACATAAAACTTTCAAAAAAGTAAAAATCACCTCATAAATAATTATAAAGGAGTGAATTATTACCTAGGAGCAAGTGTAATTGATGTCATTATAAATAAACCACAAAATATATCCTGTCCCAAGCTTAAAAATGTATGAAGGCATCCATCTACCTTGTTAAAAAATGATAGTTTATCTTGCCAGGAGGACAGCTTTCATAGCTGCCTGATTGGAAGAGGTGTGTGCAGAGAAGGGATTACATTGTAAATATTTTTTATTTGCTTTATTTTTCCTTTTTTTTTTATTTTTATGTGAATTCAAAGCTTATAAAGAGAGAGGGACAGATAACATTTGTTACAGCCAAGCTGCAGGGAGGGCAAGAAGAGTTTCTCTGTGTGGTTCACATCTCAGCCCTGACCTGCAGTGCTCCAACTATTGTAATCCTTGACCTTTGAAGAGCAGCTGTCAGTAACAACAGACTTTTTTCCCCCTAGTTTTTTTTTTTTTTTCTCTGACCCCAGGACTGCAGGAACAAGCAAATTCGTTTTGAATGTGTGATGTGAGGTAATCAGTAATGGCAAAGCACTCACATCCTCTGTTCTTCAATATTGCCTATTCACCCATAACTGCAATTAACACTAGCGAGATATTAATGCAGGAGGAAATGAGACCCTTGGCTCTCTGTTGACCGGTGTCCCAACATACTTCTTAATCAGGGGTCCCTTCTTCTCCAAATAGTAAGACAGAGACAAACCCACAGGGTAGGTCAAAGGGGTGAAGATGAAGGCTTTAGATTTGTGCTGACTGGTAACTGAAAGGGACAGATGAATCCATTTGGTAATGGTGGTCTTTTACCGCGTATTATTTCATACATGAAAGAAAACAGTTGAATACTTTCTTTGTGTGTCTGCTCATTTAAATAAGCACAAATCTGGGGCTGACCAACTCCCAGAGAAGTTAGTCGAAGACTGTCACTTGGATGTGAGATAGGGCTCACGTGCTCCTTTGAAGGAGAGCTTTTAATAAACTTGGAAACTTCCACAACTTCTCATCCAAAGTGGATGGGAGAGTCTCTCCATCCCCCTTCCCCTGGATCCTGCATGGATCCGTACAGCAGCGTGCCCCCTCAGGGCTGCCGGATTTAGGGATGCTGTATTTGAATTGTACATAAACTGGAGACGTGACTTCACATTGTGGGATTTTGTGAAATGTGATATTTCTTTATCTATCAGAGTGGGCTGATGTATCAGAAAACAGTGTTTTCTGTTTTAAAAGTCTCAGTGAAGAATCTGAAGAAAACTGATTTTGTTTTAATTATGTATATGTCCAGCGATATGTTTCTTTTCAGGTCAGATTAGTGCTACCTTGTGGCTCTACTCGAGCCCTTGCACATCCTGAGAGATTTCAGAGTCAAAAGGGGCTGTTGGTTGTTTTGACTTCCCGGCAGTTGTTGCTTTGGGTTATTCACATTTCTCTTCTCTCCTGCATTGCACCCCCCTGGCTTCTGTGGGGGTCTCTTTTTGCAGCTGTATTTTCACAGGGAGTCTTGAGACTCCTGTTCACATAATAAAATCTGAGTTTTCTTTGAGAAGATATTCTGATTTTTTCACCCTGGTTCAGGAGTAAAGCCAATGTCAAAACAGCAGACTTTCTCATGGGGATTTCAGCAGTCTTTGCTTCCAAAGGCCTTCCATAAATTCAGAGTCCCATTTTGCTGTCAGTTTTGGGCAAGCTTAGGAGCACATGGGCACTGCCCTGGAGAGATGAGAGTATGAAAAAGCAGAAATGGAGGCAGGGTGAGGGATTGATATAGAAAGTCCCATGAAAACACCCCCTGGTAATTCCATGGGACTTCTTATAGATCAGTCTGGGCAAAGGGATGTACTCAGAGAGGTCAGGGCAACGTTTGTCATGCAGCTTATTAGTTTTATTTCCTTCTCCTACTCAGACTCTGTTTATTCATCCACTTTATTCCTATAAGAACTTATTAAAACATTTTTCAGAGCATCCGGATTGTTTTTGTTTTGACAAAATAAATTCAGAGACGATATTTATGCAGGAGATAATTATTGGCAAAGGAAGAGTGGATATTGTGAGCAGAGGAAGAAGGTGGAGGAATGTAGAAAGGGAATAGGGAAAAAGAAATGAATACAAAATGGATGGAGAGCAAGACTAGGGGAAGTTGGTGAGCTGCTTATTAAGAAGAGACTCTATTTTCTCTTACGAAAAAAGGCAAATTACAGGTTGGCGTCACCAAGTTTATCCTACCTATGCGCTTGTGCCTTGATTGCTTCCATGTCCGATGCTGGGTTCCCAGCTAATGCTGACCACTCAGTCTGGCAGCACTTCTGGAGGAGCTACTGAGGGGGGGAAAAAAAAAAAAAGGCACTAATAATATTAATCCTCTTGGAGGTATACCAGACCTGGTGGGTCATCCGCTTATCTTAGACACATGAGTTTTTCTCTGGAAGGGCCTTTTCTGTCTGCATAGACTGTTCTGGGAGTGCAGATTACCAGCTTGGCGTGCCTTATTTTTAGACAGCTAATTTTAGTGTCTAAAGTCAAACCTACTCTAAAAGTCATATTCTTTTCGTAGAGGTCACAACCATGACAAGCTTTAAGTTTTCACTGCATGGCACCATATAGCTTAATTAATAGAGTTGGCTGATGCAAGGTCTCAGGGGTCTCACTCCTACTGGATTTGCATTATTGTAACAGTAATAATTTAAGTGTATTTGCAATCTACAAAAGAGGAGGAGGGGATGGAGCACAGCTGTCAAAAAGGAAATTCGGTTCATTAAAAAAAAGGCAATCTGATCATTTGGCTGATTTATCAGTTGACGTGAAACAAGACACAGTGCAAGACTGCAGCTAACTTGAAGCAGGAAAAAGGGCGAGTTCTGGCATAACCAGTGCTACAGAGAAGTGAATAGAGAACTGAATACTTTCATACTGCAAGCCTGAAGTTAAGCAGTAGATTATGCCATTGAAAAAACAGGGAGTTGACTTGGATCTGGAAAGCTTCAGTTTTGAATTTGGAGCTTTTTCCTTTGCTTTTCTAGACTGTCCAGCACTCCCTCCAGCTCCCACGACGTTTCCTGGCACTGTCTCCATAACCCTGGTTGGAGGAGCTTATCTAAAGCTCTCCATTGGGGAATGGAAATAGAACATATAGTGCAAGTTCCTTGGCTCATCATCCGCACTGACAACAACCACAGCAACAACAAGAAGCTGGACTTATTTTTACTACTTGGCAGCAGAACAGCTTTGGAAGAAAACATTTCTGAAATTACATTTTCATTAAAATTTGAGAAAACGTTCAAGGGGGAGCACAAGGAGGTATATTTAATGGTACATTAAGAGACCTATTTTCAGTTAAGCAGAGGCATGCTTGGGAATAACATTTGCCCCTGGACAAATCCACAATGCAACAAACTAAAACTGAACCTGCAATTGAATTCCACATCCACAAAAGTTGTTAGCGAATCAGGCCAACAAAGAGGGGAGGGCAGCCTTTGAAATACAAACCAGAATAAATCTCCATTTCAGCTACCACATCTCAGTAAATAAGCCATCGTTTTTTACCTTCTAGTCATGCAGAAATCTTTTATATCAATTTGTATCTTTTATATAATAACGGGAGGTTCTGTATTAAGGAGTGATACTGTACGGACTCACAAGTTGATATTTTTGATGGACTAATTATCTAGATGATAAGAATAGTTCCCACGCTTTGGAATCATAAGAAGAAAAAGGAGCAAATTAACATTTATTAAGTGTGTTTGAAAAATAACTGTTATTCATCGCTTCTTGCAGTTAGCACTGTTTTAATTATCTCTGCCTAGTTCATTTGCTCAGTCACACCTAATGAAGACAGCAGCTTCTGGAAGCAAAAACGATGTCTATTGAGAAGATTAAAATTATCGAAGGAAGTCTGAAATTCATTCATTTAATTCTGCTGCCTGAACTTGTTCTAAAAAGACTTTGTTAAGCTACAGAATGAAATCCTTCTTTTACTCCAGATCTGCAGCGCTTTAAATGAGAGCAGACTCTGATATGTAGGTTTTTGGGATTTCTTTTATGTGGTGGAACATCTTGGTTCTGCACAACCCGAAAGTTGGCTGGTTCCCACATTCCTAACGATGACGTGCAGGAAGGAGTTCAGCGCGTTGGCTGTTGATTTGTCAATAGCTTAATTCTCCATGACAACCTCCCCAGAGGAGTGAGAAAAGTCAATAGCACAAAGTTCACATCACCTTGGATAGCTGATGGGAGGCAAAACACAATAAAGAAGATAGAGGCCATAAACTGTGATAGGCAATGATTAACCCATCAAACTGGAGAAATATAAAGAATCATTAAAATGACAAAATACAATGAGTCATTTGGTGCTGATCTAATTAAATAATATTCCAATGTAAATCAGTGAGTTATAATCTGAGAGCCAGGGGAAAAAAAGCATTTGGCTTAACTAATGATTTCTGAAAAGTCCCTATAATTATATTCCTCTGCTTGACATCTTTGTCATCTACCTGTTCCTCATTCTTGTGAATTTGGTTTTGGTCAGGCCAAGCTTGATCTGAAGCCAGGCAGAGGCAGGGGAAAGGCTCTGACTAATTTCGGTGTGCATCTCGGCATAGCCAGAACTTGATTGGTGATCAATTTGGCAGAATGGAGGTTTTTTTCCAGTTGGGGAGGAAGATTATTTTTTACCCTGTGTGTGTGATTAAATCTCATTATCATTTCAGAGTCGGCATGTTCTTTATTTCTAACGGCATTGGTGGTGGCTGTTGTAAGAATATGGACATTCAGGTTTGGCTTCGGAAGAAGTTGAGATGAGAAAAGCGATATAGATTTGAGATATGTTTTACCCGGGCCCTGGGGCTTTGAAATTCCTTTCTTTAACAGGAAAATCAGGGATTATTTGTTTTTGCCAGGACTTCATTAGTAGTAATTTGGTTTCGTAACGTCAAAATGGACTGGGTTGGTTCAGGTTTAAGTTCCATTTTGTCTGCATGCTCCAAGTCTGAAGATGAAAGTTCTTGGGCATTTTCTAATTCTTTTTGTTGATTTTTAGTAAAAATTAATATTTGTGAGCTCATTTCTTTGGAAGAAGTTGAAAAGACATGGATGATTTAGACGTTTTATTTTCTGCTTTGTATTTGAAGGTTGTTGAACGTTGTTTGAACTCTTGCTGGTTTGTGTCTTCCATCACTGTTATTCCCTTACCTGTATCAACTCTAGTGCACAGGGCTGCCATATTTGCTCCCTGCAAGTTTAGCAGCTCATGAACAATAGTACGGAAACAGATTCTTCTAGTTTTACTTCATGCAGAGAGCCAGCATTTCTGATTTTACTGGTTTCATGGTCTGTATCTAGGCCAGATATTAGGTAGCTGTGAAATGGGATCAAGAAGACTGATGACCAGCTCTTAAGGATGTTTTTTAAAATGTCCTGCTTTAATGCAGTTGGCCATATTGTTCACAGTGTGTGGTATAGTTTCACATGAGTTCATGTCACTATGTTGTTCTCACCAATTTATTATTCATCTGCCATGGCTAAAATATTTATAGGCTGTAAGGTTTGTTTCTTCCCAAGCACCTGTAGTGTTTATGCACACCAGTAACTTGGGCATCTGTCACAGCAGGCATATTTGGTGGTTTTGGCTGCTGTTCCACCATCAATGACCCAAAAGGCTCCCTAAATGACCTAATTATGAAATGATGCTGACCAGTAGCACATTTACATCACTCTGTTAACGGCGTTATTTTTAGTGTAACTATTTCACTTACTGTCCTTCTGATCAATTAACCATGCCAGCGTCTGCTGTAATGAATGTCAGGTCCCCATCAAATAAACCTCTCTTATCCATTAGTAATTATTGGCCGTGGCCTTCATCAAAAAAAGTGAGCTGAAAGTAAATGTTCAGATGGTATTATTTGACTAATGTACCACTTGATTCTGACCTCTTCTTCGTTGTGCAGTATAGGCCGATAAGGAGTCTTTCAGAGCCTTTGCTCCTTTCTAGTGAAACATAATCTCTTTCATTAAAGTCTGAGTTATTTAATCACACCCTTTTCAATGAAGCCAGCTTTTCCTGCAGTCCAGGAAAAGACTGCCATTGTCAGGGGCTGCTTCAATCCCTCCAAACCCTCGTCTTCTTTCTTCCTGGTTCAGTTTCCATACAAAGTCCTTGCAGTTTTATTTTTGCTATTTTCAAGCTAGTTTTTCGTTCAGTAAAGCTTTCCCTCATTGCACCTTCCTTACATCTGTCAGCTATTGTCACTCTTCCTTCTGGCTTTCTGGTGATGCTGAGTTTCAGGCTTGATAAGGCAGGTGGGTGTTTTGCGGGCAGTTGAGGGAAATCACAAAAGTTCTGTTGTTCCACGGATGAACATGGCTTAAGGCCTCCTCTCTTCACAGGCACGAAGTCTCTCGCTGCACTTCTCTCTCTGTGTAATAATTTTTATTTGAGAGTTAGGATTGCAAGTGTTTGATGGGAGATTAGGCTTTTGCTTTTTACATTGTGTGTAATGGAATAAGTTTGTAATTAAAAAACTGAGAAGGTTCAAATAGCTGCAAGTGGTCCCAAGCTTTACCTACTATTGCACATATTTTTAATTTCAAAATTGCTTTTTTTCTTCAAAGTGGTCTGTTTTCACTGAAAGCATCTCACTTCTAGCTGTAAGTTCTTGATTTCTCCCCATCCCATCACCCCCTCATTTTTTGGGGGGGTTTCCTCTAGGTATGACTGGTTTCTACTTTTCAGTGATACTGGAAAACATCCTGAATGTTTTCAGGACTGCGACCATTTTACACTACCTACCTGCTTGTCTCTCCGTCCCTGCTGCTGTTTCCTGGTAGAGATGTTTTTTCCTATATCCAGTTGCACCTTAGGGGGAAAAAACCCTCTTTCACTTGACACAGTGAAGTTAAATATCTTACAATTCAGCACTCTTTATTTTAAAATGTGTCATCTGAGCATGCGTAGGTGTTTACTGCAAACCTGACATGGCTGGTTACCATTCAGACAGGCATGGTCTTCTCAGTAAGCAGGTAATTTAGAAGCTGTATCTTCTAAAACACGCTTCCCAAAGCGTACAAGCTTGCTTGGCTGGAAGTTAGCTGAACTTATGGACGTGAGTTGATTTTGCTATTTGATATTAGGAGGCAGAACTTACTGGTCGTGAGTTTATTTCCACTGGCTGTTATTCCTATGGAGAACCCCACAAATCTCTCGCATTACTTCTTACCCTGGGATTACACACAGAGAAAGACTTCAGCCTCTTTGTTGAGTCTCCCCTCCTTGAGAGCATTGCTGCTAGTTGCTTATTTTGAGATTTATCCCATTCTTACCTCCAGCATAAGGGGAAAGGAGAAACTGGAGTGTGATCAGGGGCTCAAGCTTGCACAAGCGCTTAGGCTGTGGTTCAGCAAAGCTCTTAAAGATGGGCTGAACTTTAAAATGAACTACAAGTAGGACAGTTTCCCATGCATCAAATCAGATGTGTGTTTTAGGTGCATTGCTAAATGAAGACCTAAAACCTTATGACTTTGCTTAGTGAGGGGTGAATGATTGTATGTGCAGCATACCTCTGCCTCTGGTGCCAATCAAGTCGCACTGGAAAAGAGCTCCACAAAAGACGGCCTTATTGTGAGCCTGAAATTGATTCCCAACCTGAAAATTGCAATGACCAGCATCAAAACTCTCCATTTTTCTCCTTTTTCCCCACTGGCTGGTAAATGGTAAGACCAAAGGCTTGTTAGAGACCTGAAACTGGTAAAAATTTGTAGCAGCCGTTTCATGCAGCAGGGCTGCTTGTGCTGTTGTGGTATCTAATTCCAACCCAGACAATTTTCTTCTCAGTAATGGAGAGGAGTTGAGAAGCAGTGATTTAGGGCTAGTGGGAGGGACAGATGCAGGAGAGTAGCAGTTCTGGCTCTAACGCTGCGCAGCCTGTTGTGTAAGATTAATGACTGTGGACTACTCTCTATTTTTCTCTCTCTACAACTGTGAGCAATCGCCTCCAAAATCAGCCTGCTGCTGGCTAGCCAGCAAATAGATAATAAGATCCCTGTGTGTTAAATATGCACAGCTGCATGTCTGACATTGCTGATCCATCTGCACTCCCGGATACCACGTGCCAGCTGCCTTGCTCGGGGTGAACGAGGAAGGGATCCATTAAAGAAAGAAAGTCCGCAGCGTAATCTCAGCACTCTCCCCCTCGCCATCGCTGTGCTCTCTTGCTCCAGGTTCCTGGAGTCTCTCTCCCCTCCCCATCCTTCTTTTGGCTATGGAGGTTTGAAAGCACCAGACACTTTTACTTTACCATTTAAAAAGTGAGCTGGGTTGCCAGGAGGATTTTCCCTGAGCTCCTGCAGGGCTAATTTTCACCTGCCCAAGGTGAAAGAGGAGCTTGGCCAGTCAAGTACTTGAGTCACAGTGCTTTCCTACATCCCTCTTTTATTCCCTGACACTTTCATTCGGTAAGAAAAGTGAACAGCCTTTTCCTAGACTTCTTTCTGTCTGTATCTCCCACTCTCCATCCTCTGCCCCTCCAAGTAACTTTGTTTCTGGCACTGTCTTTGGAAGAAGAAAATCAGCGTATTCCTGACAGTCTGTGCACCGATGCCTGCACTGGCCATAGGGGTCTGATAGCAGCTCAATGAAGGAAGGGGCATCGGTTCTAGCCAAGAGTTTCAAAACCAGGAGCCTTCAGCATTGCTCTTGGGTTCAGGCACTGGAGTCATGTGGGCTGTTGTTGCTCTGCTTTTTTGAAAATCAAGCTTCCTTGATGTCGGTGCCAAGGTAGAGATAAGTTGTGCCTTCCTGTGGCTCCATCGTCTTCGTCTTGCTCCCCAGGGCTGCAAATCTTGGCCACCAAAGGAGGGAGAGAGCGAAGGGGGGAAGGAGAATGCCAAAATCTGTATGGAAGCCACTGACTGCACTAAGGAGTGTTTTGCGGTGCTTACGGGCCTAGCGCCATGGTAAACACCGCTCTGCGGTTGCTGTTTCTGTGTGAACTAGCTCACATCTGGCCTTGCTGGATGACAAGAAGAACACGCTCGTGTCTACATGCAGAAGGCCCTGTAGAAGACAGGTTCCCAGCAAAGTGCCCTTCAGGATCCTTGCTGGAGGAGGGAATGGGGCATGGAATAAAACACATTGTTATCTGTCTACAGGGGCTCTTATTTGGCCTTATCCTTAATCTTTTACTCGCAGCCGAAGCTGTGTACCATGCTTGTAAATGAGGAATGTCATCACTGTTCTACTGACAGATGTATAAATCCTTTAAACCGTGATTTTATTATGTAAACTTTCTTGCCACTGGCATCCTGTCAGTCCTCTAGTGGGAGGGCTTTCCTCCCCAGGTGTAACTGTGCAAACATTATGGTTATGGCACAAAGTCCAACTTGGTTAGATTCTGTCACATAAATATACATCGAGTTAAATCAAACACAGCTTGCGTCCTGTTGGAAAAGCCCATTCATAAGCGGTTGTTTGAGATCCATAAGATAACCCAGTCTGTAAAGATAGCCAGTTCCTTTAAAGTGTCGTTCGTGGGAAAATGTAAGAGTCAAGATCAGTAACTAAGGTAAAGCTAAGAGGTGACCAGTGCCCTTGGATTTTATATGCCTGGATTTCCAACGCTCTGCCTTTTTTTTTTTTTTTTTTCTTCTCTGTTTTTGTGGTGAGAAACAGTTCTGTAAGTGAAGGAATACTTGGAATCTGGGAGGGAGCCTTTCCAAAACAGCATGTTACAGACAGTCACTGTCTGGGAAAAAAAGGAAATGATAATACTTTGGAACATAATGACATTTTGTATATAAAATAATGGAATTGGCAAAAGTATCATACAAGTGCACATGCTTTGGTCTATTGCTAAGTGAATGTGGGAATGAATCCCCTCCTCCCAGTCACTCCTATGTTTTAAAGTGCAAAAGCATTAGCGATATCTAAACCCCAACTGGTACAGAAAAGTTTAGCAGAATAAGCTAAAATGGATATAAACAATTGCTGGGGAAATTAAGTTTCTCACAGTCTTTTGGAGAATTGGGTTTGCTATGACTACATACAGGATACTGCCCAAAAATACAAAAAACAAACACAATACCCCATTCGTGCTTGAAATATTCTGGAATCTGTGGTGAGCAAGACATTCGTGTTCCCCTGATAATAAAGACAGCCAAATAATGTATCAAATATACTTGCAAGGATGTATCATCATTGTTAACAATTTTCTTCATGCTTTTCAATTTATTTTGTTAGATAAGTGTACTGGGCCTGTTCCTGATCTCAGCCAGATTTTAAATGGGCATGAGTATATCAGCTCCTGATTATCGTCTCTGTAAGTGAGAATGGAGCCAAGGCAGTACCTAGAAGTGAGTTTGAACCAAACTTTGGCATCTATGTGATTTTTTTTTTTTTTTTTAAAAGACGCTTTGGAAAGCAGCACCCTCTTTCTGAGCAGAACAAGACCCTGGATGCAAACAGATTTGAACATATTTAGGGCTACATTTCTAAAGGAGACCTGATGAAGCAATAGGTGTCTCAAATCTTTTCACGTATTTAGGCATCAATATCCCAATAAATTACATTTGACAATCACATACGTGTCAACCCATCCCATCTCACTTTTTGCAGTTACAAGGTGTACCTAAATCCCAGGTACCTCTATAATGGGAATAGAAAGAGGGTCTCAAGTAGAATAAATCACTGTCACGGAAAAAGCCGTGACTCTTCATTGATCGTAAAGGAAGATTAAGATGATTTAGGCTTCTGAAGTGGGCGCCGTGGTTAACTGCCCAAAGTTAGGTGGACCTGTGACCTTTTCTGAGGCATTTTGAACCCCTGGTCTGCCTAGTTCCCACCATATCTTCACAGTGCCTAGCAACTCAATCAGATCTCAGAGCCGACCTTAGATAGGAATGTTTGGCCTCTGCTTGCACACGACAGCGGGAGATGCAGTTTAGAGTGAAACCCATGATTATTATAATTTTATGTAACAAGTTTTGTCATCTATTTATATACACAAGGTACTGAAGAGTGTGTACATAAATTAGGTTGTCGAACGCGAATGGGGCTAAGTAGATATCTAGCGGGTTATCTGACAGGCATAACTCAGGGCTGATTTATGCCTGCAGTCATTATAATGGAATGTACAGTTGTTTGGAGGCCAGAAAAGTCGGAGAGTTTCTTTTTGACTTCAGTCACATTTAGGCTAAGCCCCCTGTAAGTAGTGCATTTCTTCTGCATTCCCAATGGAAAAGGCTTCGCTTCCCTCTTCTTTACTAGAATTTCCATTATGATAAAAATGAAGAGGATATAAGGTATCTCAGCCTTCAGTGCTAAGGAAAATGGAAGCACTGGTAACAGGAAAATACCTTTCAGAGTTATGAAGCCATAAAATGTTTGCAAAAAGCCAGAGAACATATGAAAGTAGTCTGGTCTGGGGGGTTTGTTAAAAAAGTTGAGACTTGGCCAAGATTCATTCAAACATTTACAGGGTGAACAAGGCAACTTGCAAAAGCAAAAGTGCAATTATCCGCCAGGAATTTTTGCTTGTCTGTGGTACTTGTTCTCCTAAGACTTTCAGATACATTCTGAAATCCAAACAGTAAATGTATCTGCGTCCCTCGCAAACCCAGAAGCCAGATCACAATCCAGATTTCGCTACAGCTCTAAATATCTCTCCTTTTGGCAGATCTGCTCTTCTTTTCTGGGCCCATTACTAGCTGAAATCAAGGACCAGGCTATGTTCTTGCTTCAGTCTACGTAGATCTAAAGTAATACCTTTTGACACAGTGAAATTATACTGGGATAAATGAAATTCGAATCTGGCCTTAGTAGCGGTGCATTCTGGAAAGCCATGAGAAAAGTTAAATCTACACGTTGATGTGCCAATATACCACAGGAAAAACTGTTAGTCTCGATATATTTCTATACGGCCTGAAATTCTCATCAGAGTCCTTGTCCAGTTTTATAGGCTTGTGAAGGCAGATCATAAAAGTTTCAAATTAGTGGGACACCTCAGAGGTAGTTGGCTGCATATTTGAAACATATTTTAAGAGGTGTGTCCCATCATTGGTAATGACAAAATCAGCTCTGTGTGTCTTGGTACATAAAGGAAAATATGCATCCCAATGAAAACCGCTTTAGGCTTTTTTCACCTTCATGTTTATGCATTTATAAAAATCTTTCACACATACCAAGATCATTCCTCCTTATATGTTTACAGGATTTAAAAAAAAAAAAAAGAAAAGAAAGAAAAAAGGCTGCCACTAAAATTAGCAAGTTGATGAAATAGTGTAAATCCCGCCTGCTGTCTGCTTTTGGGAGAAACTCTACTTTCGAGTCTTCTCTAATGAATGATGACATTTTGCATTCAAGGAACAAATGTGACTTTTCCTGCTGGCCAACACTCTCTTGCTTTCTCTTTTTTCTCTTTGGGTACACATAACAGAAGCTCGCTAAGGAGGAAAACAGTCTTAAATGAATTGCAAAGCCCTAGATCTTTTTTTAGAAATGTTGTAACTGCATAACATTGCGGTCATGAATTAAAAGGCGAAATAATGTACAGAACTGAATGGTAGAGTCAGCTCCCTCTATGCAATGGAGGGCAACAGTTGGGAGTCCCTGGAGCTGCAGCCGTGCAGGGAGGGAAACTGCAAAACCAGGAGTAACAGGGACTTTTTTAGTCTTCCAGATTATTCCCGGTAATCATCTGAAATAAAGATCTGCAGGTGGAGTGGTTTGCATGAAATGGAGAAGATCTTGCTGAGTATGCGTGCAGGACAGGGCTTGGGGAAAGATTTTCAACCTGTCCGAGTCTTCTTGCAGGGCTGGTCACCCTGGAGTTCCAGTATCTTCTCTCCACTCCTCTCTCCTGCGGGGTGCCCCTTGAACTTCGGTGACAGAGCTAGCTGTGCAGGGCTTGGAGAAGGGTCCACTGCTCGATTTGCCGAGTTGGGGTAGAGAGCAGAAGTGCTGTCCTTCTGCTGTTCCCTCCTTCCATCCTGCTTTCCGCCAGGGATCTGTGCAGACTTGAAGCAGTGTCTTCACGTACTGCTGGGAACTGCTTTTGCATCTTAGGTTTTAATGGGAAGAGAGAGGCCCTGGGACTCCACACCTTCTCTAAAATGCCAAAGTTGTCACTGCTTCTAAAGTGAGAATGCAAAAATAAAAAGTGACATATTTTAATTATGAAGCAGGGTGGGAGTGGGAAGGAAGAAATAAAAAGCAATCCAACAAAGCCAAGATTTAGGGTGACATCACTTTCTATATAATTGCAATGCCAGCAGACACTCAATAAACATATCAGCATTGTTAAAATGATTTATGACCCGAATAGTTGAATATAAAATATTATCAATAGATGTGTCATCATTGATCTTTCCTGGGGCTAGCAGCTGAAGGATGGAAGAGGGAGATGATTTTAACAAACAATCCTTGACAGGAATCCAAAGGAAACAATGTGCAGGGACAGACAGCTGACAAATTCAGTATGGGGCCATTAAAACATGTGATGAATTTGCTGGGAAAGTATATATTTGTGGAAGAGGTGAGCTCATATCTACCATAAATTTGTCAGCTGTGACACAGTGTTCTCAGGCCTGGCATGAATAATGCCTAGCTATTTACAGGCTTTGTCTGGCAAAAGCTCTATCAGTCACTCCAGGGTTATTTACAAAGGAAAAAGTGTCTATCAGTTACAAGGACATGACTTTGCCACTAAAAGATAACAAAAGAGGAAGTCAGCCAGTGGCCTCTCCGTGCAAGATGCATCTTCTCCAGAGAAGCTCTGGGCTGGAATGAATCAGATGGACTGCAGTAGGACCTCCTGGCAGAGTGCCTGGCATAGGCTGCAACAGTACATTTATCCACACTGATTAGATTAGAATTATTAATAGGGGTCTATGGAGTGGAGCAAAGGGTCATTTAGAGTTTAATTCTGTTCTCAGATAACTTCATTTCAGCTGATGGGGTTGTTATTGTAGGGGTTTTATATGTTTATAGGAAACAATATACTCAATAATGAAGTCATGCATCCTTCTGCAAGATTAGGAGAGCTATTGTGTAGCTGGAGTGAAGTCTTCACAATTGTGTTAATTAAGTAATAGTGATTTGACTTTGTCTCCTCATAAAATGCATTTAAGAAGTGACTAAAAGCTGCTGAGAAAGTGTTCCCTCAATAGAAATATATAGCAAAACAAGCAAGAAATGAAAGCAGCCTTGGATTGAGTAAACAGAATTGCTGATGCGATGCTTTTACTTAAGAAAGACAACGACTTGGCCTGGAGTTTCAGCTTCCTGCTATGTTAATATAAATGCGTGTCAATTTAGTATTGAGTATACCGGGGTCTTTTTTCCTTGTCTTCAGTCCTGATAAAAGTGGAAGGCAAGATTATAGGCCGTGGTATTTATGGCATGTTTACATTTGTCAGTTGTTTGTTTCAAGCTTCAGCCCATGAAGTTTGAGAATACGTCCAGCTTCTTCAAAAGTGGGCACCCAAAATTAGACATTGAAATCTGCTTTTAAGATGATAGATTGAAATGGCCTGATATGGAAAGATAACAGGCAGGGCTGGTGGAAATTTGCAGGGCAGGCTTCGCGAGTGTTCACAAGCGGTGCCAGTTAAGCTACTTTCTGAAGGAAATCCGGGAGTCAATCTCGTATCAAATGTTACGCACCAAAAATGTTGACTCATGTTCTTTTCTGAAATGCTGTTGTCCGGATTCCACACAGTGTGTCGTGCTGTTCCTAATAACACAGTTATGGTTTTGTCACTAGGTACGTTATCTTCAAGGGCTTAGAGTGTGGTGATAAAATTTTTCTGAGAAGTTTAATTTTGCCTGTTTTTCAGTGGCGGGGAGCCAGCTTCTTACATGGTGTAAATTGGACTCTTTCCATTCACTTCGGTGGAACCGTAGTAACATACACCATTTGAAATCAAATTAAGCAGTAAGCATGGAATGTGAAAAAGCAGCACATTAATGCGTCAGGATAGGATTTCAACTGCAAGTGAAGGAAGTCTCTCGTTCATGACCCCAAGATGTGACCACAGAATAAATAATAAATCCTGACAACGGAAAACACTTCCTTATCCCTCTAAAGGTACTATTCTCTGTTAAGAAGAAAGGTAATCCCATCTTGGTTTCTCAGGCAGAATGGTGCAGCTAGAAGTTTGTCAAGCAGATGCTTAACGGGATGGTAATTAATGAGGATAAAGAAATTTACAGCATTTCCAAAATGGCCACGAGCTTGTGCAGTAAAGGGTTTTTAAAACACAGGTGTTTATCTCATAGGCTTTGCAAGCGTGTGTGACAACCCCATTGGGGTGATAAACTGTAAGTGCTCCAAAGGAGCTATCATGGTCAATTGTGTCACTCATATGTTGGCTCTGAGTGATTTACTCTGTGTGGTATATAAAATAACTCAAAGGAGTTGCTATGGCCTGTTGATGAAACCTATACTGAAAGAAACCCAGGAAAGCAGCTAGACTTATTGCTCTAAAGCCAATCCAGAACAGGAGGTTTTGTTACCAGCATGGTTAAACCACCTTTTCTGTGACTTGCAGCAATATGTTTTCATATTTTTAAGTGGATGTGAAATATATTTGGGGATCGCTCAAATACTTTTATCCATTTTCTCTTTAAGTTTATTGTGTCACCGAGAAAGCAAAAGCAAATGTTAAAAGACATGTAGTTCATAATCCGCCAGCTGAGAAAAGGGGATGGAAAATAAAGCGGATACACCTGCCACCATGCTTCTCCTTTTTTTGTTGGCCCACAGAAAAGTGTGTTGGTTCAGGAAAGAAAGATGCAGTTACTGAAGGCGAACCGTACTTGAAGGGAATCTTGTTCTGCGTAGGTCTGGTGTTCATTTTCGCTGGGAGATGAGTGCTCTGAGAGTTTGGGAACTTTTGTTGTGAGGACTTGCGCCATCAACTCGCTTGGGGAGTGAAAAGGCTGGGATCTGGTTTGGCTCTGTCCCGAGTCTGCTGGGAGTGTTTTGACAACTCTGGTATCCATTTGAATTTCGGCCACTCATCTGTGTGTCCAAGGATTTATGCCTTTTCCTGGCTGTGTGTCCCATGGCTTCAGGAATTTGCCAGCCAGCGTGAAGATTATTTTAATGAAAATCTCTTTCAAAATTTGGTTTCTGCTATAGGGGCCCTACCTCCAGCCCTGTTGATTCCCATTGACCCTAGCAGGAGTCAGAGGGAATAGTACTTTGAAGAGACAGCTTTAACGAACAATTCAAAGCTGATAAAGACAAACAACAAACAGTCTTCCTTCAGTGAGCTTTACGTCACATTTTCAGAAAGGTGTAATCCCGCATATTGTCTTGGTAGGAAAATCTTCCTGTGCTGCCCTGGAAACTTTGCATATGCCTCATTTTATTGGACTTACATCCAGCCAGCTGTTCCATTGAGTTTCTCGTTTTCTTCTGAGGACCTCGTTGGCTGTGTTTCCTTAGATTTTATCTAGGCTTTTGTATTTATGAAGGTAATGGTAATACAACGACAGACTTGAGAGTCTTGAGGTGGAATTTCAGGGTGCTTCATCTCCTTTGGAAACGTCAGCGCTAGGCTGCAGATCTCAAGACACTTGCGTGCAGCCCGGTGTCTTCATTCCTGCGTTGCAGGTAGGAAACTAAACTTTTCGCTTGGGAAGTGAGACAGAATCTCACCCACCCAGCCTAGTGCTGTATCCATGGGTGCTGTGGGGGCTGGGGGGGGGGCTTGCAAGCACCTGATAGACACTTTGAGAGACATCAGCAGGGGAGAAGTGAACGTGGGCTGGCCAGGTTTGCCTCTAACCCATGCCAGCCGTGGCCATAGGCAGCTCATGGACCTGTTCATGCAGCTCAGCTGGCAGGAGAGGGAGACAGAGGACGGCACTGGGTGGTGTGGGTGACAGGTCTGCCCGCGCAGCCCTCCCACCCTGGGGAGGGAGGCCTGGGCCTGGCTGTCCTGCTGGCGGCTCACATGGCAGGCTTGCGTTTTGAAACCTGCTCGCTGTTGCGGTTTTTTGTTTTTTTGACTAAATATAATTTGACTATAAAAAAGCAAACCCTTAAAAGCTCCGAAGTGGCCAGAAGGATTCATTCCTCTGACAAGTAACTTTAAAAACATGTCTTCAATTGAGTCCATGTGTCCGCTTTCAGACGATTTCTACTGGAAATGCCTTCACAAGTAGAGGCATTGCTGTAAATAATCAGATTTCAAACACTACAACTCCTAGTCATTTTGAATATAGTCCTGGAGTTGGAATAACAAACATAAAACTGGCTGCCCTAATACAGAAAAAGGAACTGTAAAGCCATCAGCAAAATCCAAACCAGGAAATGCTGCCAACTTAAGGCAAAGTAAACTGAGAGCAATAAATCAAACTGAAACACATATTTTATTGTGGACTGAACAATACAGGGCCTGACGTTTCCACAGGCAAGGCACAAATATCCTTTTACTATCAAAACCAAAAGCTTTTAAAGCTTCAAAAGGAGCTGCAGGCAAAGGAGCAAATAATAAATGACAGGCAGAGCTGGTCTGACAGGGCTTTGTGGGTTGTGTTATGGAGGTCTTAGAAGACTCGCAGATGTCAACCTGCCCTCCAAGAATCACTGCTGACCATGTCATCCCCAGCTGCTAACACTTGCAGCAATTTTGGGCAGGTGAGCTAAAACAGCTTAACAAGTTACCTCCCTTCAGCTGGGCTGCTGCAAGCATCTGTGTGCGCACTGGTAGCCCGCCTCCATTGCAAGGCCGAGCGTATCAGCTTGTATTTCTTTTGCTGAAGATGCTAAAATCAACCTTCTGATAAAGATTTAAGCCAACATTTTCAGCTTGCAGTGGGGACTGCTGGCAGGGACAGCTCAGCTGAGGGAAGGTACCTCCTCGAGCTCTTCTGGCTTGGATGCAGTTAATCGTGAGCTCGTGCCCAGGCTGTCGCTGTCAGCCCTAATTCTGCAGCCGCTGTACAAGTAAGCATGTGACTGAACCCAGCGGGTGATGTTGGATTTTGCTTTTTAGCTTAGTTTTACTTTATAGTTCAGTGTGTCAGTTCCTCTGAAACCTTATACGTGGAGCAAATATCCCTTGACTGCTGCAGAGCCTGAGTTTTCCCAACCAAAGGCAGGCAACTTTTCAGAAATGGGAAAAAAGATCCTAGCTGCTCTCCTCTTCTGTGTGGAGGAAAAGCAGAGAGGGCATTACAGTGCGTTACGTTCACATCTGAGCAGCCTGGGCACTTTGTCATCCTTTTGAAACGGACTTTAGAGTGCTTGATGATGGTACTCAAGGCTTACCAGTTCCCTTTGCACCCCAGTTTGCAAACCGTGTGCTGGAGCTGGGAGGGCGACTGCAGGCGGGCGAGGCCTGTGGCCACCTTTGCTGTGCCTTATCTCGGGAGGGCTCGTCCGCAGACTGCTGTGGGTGACATTTGGCCCACACAGGAAGATAAGAATTAAGACTGAAAGGAACTTCCTAAGTCATCAAGTCCTGTCCCCTGCTGTTGAAGGCAACCACATCATATGATGTCTTTCAAACACTTATCTAGTTCCATCTTGAAACCATTTAGGTTTCTTGCCCTCACTACTCCTACTGAGAGGCTGTCTTTCTTCTCGTGGTTATAAACCTTCTTCTAATTTCCAGCCTAAATATGTCCAGGGCAGTTTAAGCTGTGTTTAATAGATACTGAGAAAATAAATTAGTCACCAACTTGCTTTTATTTATGTGCATCAAGCTTTGAAACACATGTATAAGGCCCCTCTGCAACCGTATGTATTTTGTGCTCATGGGAAGACGTCTGGGTGAGGGGGAAGGGGGGAAGCCTGTGGGGTGCCTGCTGTACGCCCCGGTTCGGGGAGGAGAGGGTGACCTGGGCAGTCAAGGGGAAATGGGGGGCAGAAGGGAGCAAGCGGAGAAGGAAAGTGAGGAATGGGAAAGAAGATGACAGCTGAGCCAGGGCAAGGGTCAGGAACAAGGTGTTAGAGGCAATGAGGCCTGATAATGAGCAGCGGAGAAATTTTGAAACAGAATGTGGGGGGGAAAGGGCACTTTTAAGAAAAATAAATAGTGATGCAGATAAAATATAAGCAAACAAAGCAATAATATTTAGGAAACTGGCAAGCAGATGGGAAAAGATGTAAGGTAAAAGGGGAGGATTCACGAAGAGCAGAGGAAAAAGAAACCAATTCAGAGATGAAAACCAAAACTGTTTGAAGAGCAGGGGTGTCCCACTTGTTGGGGCAGACTCCAGCTCTCCTGCACAAGCTGGCTTGAGCTAAGCTCTTCTCTCTAAGCAGGTCCCAAGAAGGAGAAGTGCAGGCTTAGTCTTAAAGAAAAAAAATCTGTGGAGAAGCAAAGCGATGTTTTCTGAGAATATTTTACTGTTTCTGTGGAAGGTGGGAGCTTGAAGAGGGAATGAAGGGTACAAAGTTGTTAGCTGGTGTTTGCTGGTACTCAACAAAGCTACTCGCTCTGCTGGTCTGTGAGAAGTTGTCATCATTAATATGGCAAATATGAATACTAAAGGAGAAGCCATCCCTCTTCATCAAAACACACTTTAAATTGTGAAAGACAATTCCTAACGAAGCGGATAATTTTAAAAAAGCATGGGGCTTTTCCCCTTCCCTGAGGCTAGCACCCTATGCCACCGTTTCATGTAAAAAGATGCACAGGTGAAGAGAGAAAAACGTGGGTCGAAAGGCATACGCATAGATGATAATAGAGCTTTGTACTGAGCTAGCTTAAAAAATCCTGCAAAGAGCAGTATTTACTCATAGTTCATGCCAAGCATTATATTCCAAATTAGTAGAAAGCCATATCTGGCAGCTGGGGGAGGTAGCTGCAAGATGACGATTCTGCTTTGTAACGCTGTGTTAATAGCCATTAAGGATCCTGTTGCGTTGCAATTACTTTGCACAGAGCCAACGCTTGCACAGGGGCCTGCACACGCTCCTGCAGCCCGTACTGTGTAGGGATGGAGGCAGCATGGGAGGTACAGACATCAGCCACATCTGAGCCTCTAAACATTTAAGTATGTGCTTCGCTTTGAGAAGTCCTGGGGACAAGACAGGTGCTTATGCGCAGCATATGTGTGGAGGGCTTTGCAGAGTCAAGACCGCTGTGCATATTCTGCATGCAGTGCTGACGTGATGTTAAGTCGTGGGAATCCAGCCAGCGACCAGAGCGAGGATGGCTCTGGCTTTGGAGTTGTTGGTATTTATTATAAACAATAAATGGAATTTCGGTCGTCAGTGGAAGATCAGGTGGTGACAACGCTGGCTCTCCTGTCAGTTCTCCACCTTTCCTGAAAATACAATTTAGCAGCTTCTTTTTCCTTACCTTACGCTGGAACGCAGTGAGAAGGGACCTTTTCTGATACCAATTCCGGTATTTCAAAATCAAAACTTGAAACGAATTCCTCTCAAGCTAAAGAGAAGCAAAGCCTTTATGTCTTTTAGGTGAGACTGGTGTTTGTGAGTCCAGTCCCAATCTGCAAATTAGCCAGAATTCATTCAGAAGCATTAATCTTGCATTACTGTGGGTTTTTTAGAGGACTGTAAATTGTTCCTTTTTTTTTTTTTCTCCCCAGATGCACAGATATGAAATCAATGATTTCTGTCCTTATAGCAAGAAAGCTAGTTTCCATCAAGCCAATTAATGAATGGGAGGCAGTGTTCAGTGTGTATCCCAGGGACTGCTGTCTGATCGGTGAGCTGGGGGCATTGCCTGCATCTTAGTACAAGTCATCAGGTGGCAGATTCACCAAGGAGTCTGCCAGCTGTTTAACTTCATTACAGTTTATCATTATGTCTGCCTCCTTTTTTATTTCTATGTTTAATCACCTAATATCATTTTTATCGGCTTGTCAGGGCGTGGGAGAGAGCGGTGGGGAATTCGTTCCACTTCCTCATAGTACATGCCTATTTTGGTAAAATATTATGGCAAGTTTATGTCTGTCCTACTTTGAAAAATAAGATTCAAGTGAACTAATTAAGCGTGTGAGTACCAAAACATCTAATTAGTATTAACTCTTACCTGTAAAACCATGATAGGTGTCTTCACTGCAAGATACATTTCTGTATAGTTTAAAATGCATAATGAACCAGTAACTGATAGCCACGCATTTGCTTAAAGACTGCACCTTCCCAGCTCAGAACAGTCACTTGCTTTTGATTGAAGCATGTTATTGTCAGCATGACAAGACCTGTCACATACTATCAGAGAGCTGATCAACAGTTCCAAAGGTACCTTCATCTGCAGTTTGATGAGGCATCAAGCCAAACTGCTTTTCACGCCTTATAGCTTGGCCACCAAAAAGGAAGACAACTTCCCTGTGTGCCATATGTGAGTTCTGGATGTGGAAATGTGTTGCGATTTTGGCGGAGGGCTAACAGTTGGTTAACTCGTACAACATTTTAAGTTAGCAATTAATAGCAAGGTTGGAAATGGAAATTCTAGCTATTTAACATTTGCCGTATATGCCATGCCTGGTTTTAGATGCTGTTCTTGCAGTGGAAGTACATTCTTGCACGGACATCAATCTAGAAATAGCCGTTGTTAAAAAAAAAAAAAAATCCCGTAGGCTTCCACGGTATCCTTGCATCCAGATATTCTGTAACATTATGAATTTAGGCTGATGCCGTGCATGCAGTGTTGTTCATCTTTTGATTCAGAAAATGGCTGGTTCGGCACATACCAAGGTGATATTAAACAGTCATCACATCTCCTTGTTGAAGAAACTACTTCGCAACAGTGATCCAAGTTTCACTGGAGATTACAGTTTGTGAATAGACCATACCAATCACACTTTCCCCCCCTCCTCCTCTGCCAGCTCTTCTGTCTAGTGGCTGCATTCAGAAAATTACCTCTATCCCAGAAGGTCAAGTGTTACCAGTGGTGAGATCCCCTTCTATGGTATCGCCAGTCCGGGTCCCCGGGGGACTGGAGCTCTGCTGATTGTTCTCCAAATTACTGCGTTTCTCTAACAGGCTTTAGTGTCTCAAAAATGCACTCCGTTCCTGACCTTCTCAGATCTCTCGGCTGGCAGTTTTCCACAATGCCATCAAACTGGATGCTGTAACCTTTTAAAAAATGTTGTTAACGTAGGTTAAGATCACAGATGCATTTTAGGTTTGATTTCTCTTTTAGAAATTCTAAATCACACCGCATATTGGAAAGGCCTGGTTTGGCTCGGAGCCATTCTGATAGATGTCATAT
Organism: Theristicus caerulescens; assembly: GCA_020745775.1. Lineage (NCBI taxonomy): Eukaryota > Metazoa > Chordata > Aves > Pelecaniformes > Threskiornithidae > Theristicus > Theristicus caerulescens. Next base: position 118,307,501 of record CM036561.1, on the reverse strand, counting down.
TGCTAAACAAGATGGGCTTAGAAATATGCCTAGATGTTTCCTTTTTTATTTCAAACAAATACAAGCAGTAGATTAACATTTGGCTGACCCTGGCGGCAATTGCTAAATGTAATGTTTAGAGCAATCTAACACTCTGATACTCTGCGGTCCTCCACAGTGGAACGTTGTTTTCAAACAGGTTTCCAAGTTGTACAAATCATGGGCATTTCTACAACAGGAGCCTGACCTAGTGACCAGCAGATCAAGGGCATCCAAACCACGCGGCCAGCCAACATTATGGGGGTTTTTCTCAACCCAGTTGTGCAGGCAATGGCAAGGTGTTCCTGTAGCTGGCCGTTTGCTTGCAAGTAGTTGATTAAAAATCATAGTTTTGTATCATTTATAAAGTTTGTGTAATATACTGTCCAGAAAACCTTTCAATGAACAGGGAAGCCCACGCCAAAAAGCGTGTAAGCAAGCGATAGAGTCAAATCACGTGAGAGAAAATTAAATTTTCATGTCTCGTAAATGAAATATACATTAGGGACTCTCTCCAGCGACCTCCAGATTCTGTAATTTTTGGATCAGAGCTAAAGACCTAAATCATGTAGCCACAACGGCCCGTAACACGTATATGGCGGGTATTGCCTTGCTATGGGCCTGCGACGGTAAACAAATGGAACTAGTTTTGGAGAACTGCTATTGACAGTAAAATTCTAATTTTGCTCCAGCTCCCAGAACAGATGTACCTCAGAGTCCATAGACTGCAATACTTAACTGCAGCTACTCAGCTGTGACCTTCAGCCTCAGGCTCACTGCAATAAAATTTTCATGCAACCATATGGAAGAATATTTTAATAGAGATTTACTGTCAGTAACTGTCCCAAAGGAGCAAATAAGGAAGCTGTAACATATTGCGTACAGTAAATCAAGGGGACTTCAATGGAAAAACGAAACCTCCCTGAGGCAAGCATCTTTAAAATTACAGGCAACACTTTGTACAAATATGTGTACAAAGGACTAGATATGCACTCAGTTAAGCAACTCAAAATGGTTTTGATTTGAAGATATATTTATTAGAATTTATTTATCATATTTTGTAAGCGCTAATGGGGGAGGGGGTCATCTCGCTGGGCTCACCAGCAACTGCTGTGCAAGTTTGGCTTCATCGGACGTGATGAAGTGGAGAGAGGGAGGGAGTGGGAGCGCCGAGTCGATGAGTTCACGTGGCAAATTGCATCTCCCAACAAACGCAGCTGCAACGGTGCTCTCGTAGCCTCTCTGACTGTATTGGAAGATTTTAGTTAAGAGCAATTAACCTTTACAATTGCTAGCCGCTTCTTGGAGCCCGGTGGAACCGACAGGGAACGAAGGGGAAATTCCTGCTGGAGTGCTCAGTAGGAAGCAGGAAACCCAAGTGCCGTAGCTTGGAAGCATGTCCGAGCTGTTCCCGGTTGGCGGTCCTCTGGGGACCCTCGCGTGGGTAGACTAAATCTGAGAAGTACAAATGGGCAGAGGTCTTAAGAATTAAGAATTCACCTTCTAGGGCTTCCTTCTCTTACCTTTTCCTTTGACAGTCCTTTTTCAGGAACTTCTGCAACTGGATAAAGGCAAACGGGAATCTGAATTTCCCCTCTACTCTCACACTGCTCACGCACTCGTTTCGTTCCTCTAATGAAGCTAATAACATGACAAGGCAATAAATCAGGAGCAAGTAGATTAAATGCTCATGGAAGTAAGACCGAGTTATCCTTTATAATATTCAGTACTAAGTGTCATGTAAAGAACAGCCTACCTGAAAACATACAGGTGTATATTGAGCACACTGAATCATGAAGTATTTGATGAAAGAAAGGGAAAAAAAGTAGCCAAGTAGTGGCATACAAATCTGCCTTTCTGAAAGAAAAGTGGAGTGTTGCATGAGGGACACCGGCAAGCCACAACGAGACAATTGTTGAATGTGATTAACACAGCACGAGGTTTTCCCTGGGTAGGCGCAGCAGTGGGGGTTGCCGTGAAAACCAGGTAACGCACACATACACATGCAAATTCACATGGGCTTATGTTACAAGCAATTAAAAAGCATCCTTTATGTGGTTCCTTGGCTCCAACGCTGGGGTGAACTCTGGTTATGAGGAGGCGATCGCAGCTGTCAAAGGCAAAAGTAGCGCAGGGTCCCTGGCTTCTGACTGCTGTTGTCTACAGCTCCTGGTTCCCTCTTTGCAGTTTCTGGATGTGCATGGGTGGATGAGATCCCAGCTTGCCTAAATTCTAGCTCCAAAACCTCATACCCCAAACTCTCCCTTTCACACACACATTTTGGAGAGACATGGGTGCAAATCTTAGTTGGAATTGGCCTTTCTTCACTCTAAAATAAAAAAAAGAGATGCGTTATTCTTCACTTGGGTAAATCTCTAAGAGCAGAGGGCTTAAAGACTGTCCTGTGCTCAGGATGGCTGCGGGGAGACGCAGCTCTTGATGCGGCAGTGCTCTCCAAGCATGCTGTGCGGGGGAGTGGTAATGTCTACTGCGGGTGAGCGGGAGAAGTAGCAGGGGCGTATCTCAATGAAAAACTGTGAAGAAAGGAGTTATAGACATGCCATAAATTTGTGCAGTTTTGGTGGCTAGGCAAACATTACAAGAGAGAATGAGGAGAAGTGAAACAAAAGATGTTCTCCATTTTTGCAAATAAACAAGCCGTGTAAAAGAAACTGCACTTCATCCCCGTGTTTTCTGAAATGGAGTGCTCTGTGAGACCCTGCATTTTGACTAATTGCATGGTCCAAAGTGGCCACTGGAAAGTCAAAAGCACTTTAAAACAGTAATTTAAGTCTGGACTCTGAAAACATTGCTCCTCCATGCCTTGTGTGATGACTGTGGGGGCCGCTGTTTTATCAGGAACCTAGTTCCAGAAGAACTTTATTGTTTCCAACAGCTATTTCAAAGGAAGGACAAGTTTTAACTTCAGAACATCTCATGCCTACTCTGGATTGCAATTAGAGATGTTAAAAAGAAGTAATTTTTACAAGAAATATTTTTAAATTGTGGGTTTCAGCCATCTCTGTACTTTGCAAATTGTTTGTTTCTGTGCTCTAAAATAGGATGGGAAATCATGGGAAGCACTTCTGTGACGCCTCCGTTGCTCCTCACACGTGTCGTCTTATCTGTAAGAAGTCCTCACTTTCCCTGAGTCTGAGCACTTCCATTTCACTGGAAACATCAGCTACAGGCAGGTTTGAAAAGGCAGGCAGAAAGTAGCTTTTAATGAGAGAAAGTTATGTCTCCCCCAGACAAAGATTGCTCAGTATTTATTGATTTTGCTTTGATTCTTTTGTCATTGTTTGGTGGGGTTTTTTGGTACTAGCCCTAGTGTCAGACTCAGACTAACCTAAGGAATCTATAGGGTTTTTTCCCTTTTGCTTGCATGTTCCTGTTTCCATCTTGAAATGCTCTATTCAAACAGTGCCTAAACGAGAGGATTATAAAAGTTTTGTTTTGCTGATCCACTGTTGACAGAGCCTTTTGAGGAGAGATAAATCACTGACAGTCTCTGAGCATCACAGAGCCTGTCTCTTCTTAGCTCAGTACCATTTAATCACCTGCAGGCATCCCAATTACCATAAGCAGAATTACTATCCCAATTAAGCAGCAGTCCTTGCCACTTGGTGTCATTAGGCTTAATTTGGTTCCTTGGGAAGTGTCCTGATTAAGTTGATTACCTGATTAAGTGGGTGTACTCTATATGATGGGCCTGATGCATCAGTGCTTTATGCCAGTTCTGCTTGTTGATTAAAGTGCTATTATGGCAGCGTAGAAATAGAGCAATGCCAAGGTGAATCTGGCCCATTGCTTTTAGCAATCGTTGTCCAAGCTTGCAAAACGCTTTGCATTTTTAGCAGGAAGTCACTGGACACAAATCACCCCTGGGATTAATTCTCCAGTTTTGGAGGAAATGAAATTGGGGTGAAATGGTTTTTCTTCTAAGAACAAAAAAGTGAAATCAGCTGCCTGCAAGGGGGGTGGCTGATGTGGTGAAAATGGACTTTAGAAATGCAAGATAGGAGCATTCAGAATTTAAAGAGGGGAAAAAAATATAGCAGCTCAGGTTGCTACTATTTTGCCCTGGTTTTCCATGCTGGAAAATACTGGTGTATCATATCAGCCCATTTCAGCCATGAGGTAGAAAACTGCTGTCTGAGAATACAGTCGCAATTACGTTTTTAAACTCTTTTTATATCCGTTTGTGTTTCTTGGCTACCTCTGGGTCTAACATGCAATGTCAGAATATTATGAGCCATATTCATTGACTGGTTGACATCATCAAAAGCAATGATATCATAAGAGAGGTTAATTAGGCACCACGACGGGAAAAAAAAAAGGTTATTTCTGGCCCAGCCAGAAGTAAGAGGGAGCAGAAGCAAAACTAGTAAAGCAAAGTCTGGGAAGACTTTCTTTTTTATTTCTATTTTAGGAATAAAAAATATGGGATACTTCTTAGGTGTTCCATCTTTTGATATAGTTGTGACAAATGACAGTACTCAAAATTTGCAGGTTAATCTTTGAGCATTAACTCCATACCTAATTAATACCTGTAATAGCATTCATCTCACCCACTTTTGGGCACATTTGTTGTAAAAGTCTATATAGGGATGCTGTGTCTAGACTTCTTGCATAGCCAAGGAAGGAATACAGAAACTTCTGGGGTCAATCCGACCTGATAGAGGTGTCTGCTTTAGGATGAGGTGTCCTGTCAGCTTGCTCGGAGGTTAGTATCTATGTTGTAGGCACCCAGACTTGGCAAGGTGAATCAGACCCCTGCTCTTGGCCGAGGTTGTGCTACTGGGCTGCAGACATGCCCACTACTTTCAGCAGAACGTGTTGAGAAAAGAGTCTGCCCATCTGGCGTGAGATGGAGGGGTAATATATCCGCTTACTTTTATCTCTTGTCCCTTTCATCCAGAACATATTGCTGCAACTGAAGTTAATACAGCTATTGGCAATGATATTAACGTATTCGATTTTTTTCCTCCCATTAGGTTTTCTTGGAGGACAGGAAGCAATTTTGCCTTCTGTCATGCCATTTATCTAAGGATAAAGGAGGAGGGATGCAAACCTGCATTAAACTATCTTTGCTAACAGAAATCAGTTGTCCAGCAATATCTATTTGATCTGTCCAGCTGATGGAAGAGATACAGCACTAACTAAGCTGACGCTATATTTTCCAGGCTGTTAGCCAGCTTTTATCCATCTTATGGTGCAAAAGGGGGTCTGTACAGTCAAAGGGCAGAAAGAGGAAGGCTTGCCCAAAGGGCTGATCAGAGTGGCAGCCTGGTTTAGGTGAAAGCCTAAATGTGATTGATGTGGTAGCAGTGGATGCTCTCCATTTAAAAGATTCTTAAAATAGCACACAGCTGTTGTAATACCTGTGTCTCTCCTTCTTATCCATCCCTCTCCAAAATCATTCATCCCTAAATAGTCCTCATGCAGGACTATTTAAGGAATGGAGAGGGTTCTGTCTTCATTTATCCAGACGATTTCCAGGGAACCTCCTGGTAGCCAGCATAGTCTAGCTGACTTCTCAGGTTGATCTAATCTGTGCTAGGAATTGGCTGGATCCCACCAGAACAACCTTTTCCTAGACATTTTCTTTGGCGCTTATGATAGCTTCTTCAAAGCAGATATTCTAGCCCAGACCATACGCAGCAAAAATACTGGTTTGGACAGCAGTATGCAAAAATGCCTTTTGAGGTACATGAACCTGCGAGATAGAGGTGTATATCATTAACTGAACAATATTTAAATCTCATTTTCTTTTGGATAATTCAACCCACCCCCCTGTTCCCATCAGGAGGGTAAACAGTCTGAGCTGAGGAAATTATTCTGAGCCTTGTTTGTCAGCACTCATGGGCCAGATTGAAAACTCGGGAACCCCGTTATGGAGTTGGGCTGATACACAACAGCTGGAGAATCTGGCCCTTTGTACCAACAGCCCCTACGCGTGTACATTCAGCTCTTGTGACCTGAGCATGTGCAGTACGTTATTTCCTCCATCTTCGCAATCTGGCAAGAAACTGTAGTGCCCTGAAAGGTTACAGATGTGGCTATAAAGTTTGCATGGATACTCGCTCAGCTGCGTGCATCACAGCTACGTGAGCCTGACTCCTCCTTGCAGTCACCTAAAGGAGGGGCAGGGCTTTCTATCAGTGAATACACCTTTAAAATAAGAACCCACCTCAGCGTAGGAATCCCCAGGCTAGCTATAATCTGGGCTAGTGGGCCATATTCTGTAGCCAAAGATGCGTATGGGAGTGTTTCCTGCTTGCATGTCCAGCTGCCTTTGGCTGCTCACCCTGAATGAGCAGGCTCTTGATTTTCAGTGGCATCAGCATTCAGCGCAAGTCTGCAAGGAGGCTCAGCCTCCTGTAGATTTTGCCACACGTGCCTCGGCTCGTCTTTCACTAAATATTAGGCATAAACCATTTATTTATTCTGCCTGTTTCTTGCTCCTGAAGGTATGATCCATTTCCACAGATGTCAGCATTCCCATTTGCGTCAGCGTGGCATGGCAGGGGCAGGCAAAAGTTGCCCCCGTGGCTCTTCCGAGTGCATCCGCTCCCTGAGTAATGAGTGATCTGTTCCTTGTTCCCTGCGTGTGCCCCGCGTTCAAGGTCTGTTGTTTAGTTGTGACTGGCCAAACAGGCTACGAAGTGTCACTTCTCTTTGACTGGATAAACGCGTCTAGTTTGAATATTCATAGCAAATGTACTTCAAACACTTTCTAAGGCAGTTCTTCAGTACTTTGTTAGGGGTCACTCCCTCTGAAAACACTGTTGCCAGCAACCTTGTTCACTAGAACACTGACAGGAAGAAAACACGGAAAAGGTGAAAGCATAATTGAATCCAATTGCTTTAAAACTGGAATGAATGAATGAATGAATATTGCTGTAAAGTATTTGCAGTAACCTCCCAGATGTCTCTCTTAGACTTTGGATGAACTTGGCTCAGAAGTACCTTTTCTTTTTTTTTTTAGATTTTGCTTTTTATTAAGTTTTTGAACAACATTTTACAACCAATAATAAAAAAGAATATTAAATCTCATACAATCTTTCATAGCCGATAAAGAAAAAAGTGTGTTGTATCCTACTAATATATCATGCTCTCCAGGAAAGCGTTGGTACCTTAGAACTGGGAATGGGCCTGACCCCCCCCAAATCCGGTACTTCCCTGCATTTTGTGGAGTAGGAGTTTTAGGTTTGTAGATGTGTATTCCTACAGCTTTCAGTGAGACAACCAGAGTCCTCTGTGCTCTGTCATGTATTTATAAGATGGGATAAATCATCAGGATGTGTCTTAGGAGATTTCTGCCATTACAGACCCCAGAAACCTCATGAGAGGAGCTCATCTCCCAGAGTTCTTGTCTTGCTGAGGTCAAAATCTTGTAAGAACACGGCTATTCTAAAGAATTAAATGTGAACCCGATGTTAGCACTGATTTAATCTTGCTCATAAACTTCAAACTCAAGCCAAAACCTCTCTACATGCGGATAGCAGGAATGACAGCTTGATGGATCTGAAACTTTAAGCGTTGTGTACAACTGGGATTGCTAAGCAGGATGAGAGATATGTAGAACCTTGGATAGTCCTGTAAGGATATATAAGCCCTTCACAGGCTTGTCAGATGAAGAGCAAATATGGATTTATGTGTTAGGATGAAGGAAACGGGAACCTTCCTACCAGTGAAGGTTAGGAAACCTTTTACATTTTCTCCAGTGAATTGCATGCTTGCGTAAACCAAGGGGATTAAAAAATCGGTGTTCTGCGTGCCAGGAGCCATAGCCCTCAGAGAGCGAAAGTGGTTCTGGGAGATCCCTGAAAAAGAATGAGACCTTCAGGTAATAAAGGGTATTTTTAGGGAATATTTCTGTTTATTTGTTTTTACAGTTAAAAGAAATTAAACTGAAGGCCTAGCTTGATTTCTCTTTGTGGATTAGTCTGTGCTAATTATTGCTATTAATAGAACTGTGAGCACCCAAGGTCCCAAACGTGCAAAGACTTGTACAGCTATTTTGCGTGCCTATTGAATCCAGAACTGACAAACAACTGCCTGCGAAGTTAAAGGTACGTGTCTTTGCAGGCTTGGGGCATGAGAAGCGCTTTGGAATCATGGTTGTTTTTAGGGCCCAAACAAAACAAAGGCTGGTGGAAAACATAAAAGTAGTTCTCTTCATTCAAACACAGTTCCTGATCAATTGCTGTCTTTGAGGCTCGCTAAGCCTTGTACAGGAGAAAGTAGTAAGGAATCATAAGTGAATGACAAAATCAATCAAAGGCAGGAAAGAAAAACAACCTCCTTGTTTATGATAGGTATCAGTTCTGTTTCCTCTGTGTTGGCTTCATCCAAAGCCCACTGTTGTAATCAATAATATCTTTCCCTTGACTTCAGAGCACTTTGGGTGAAAGCCTGTTGCATCACCAGGCTGTATTCAGCTGTGAGTCTCTGCGCACGGCCGTACCATACACTGGGCTGTGGAACAGCGGTCCTGGACCTCGTGCTGCACACAGCATCCTGCGGTAATCCTAGCACGGTCACAGTGTGCTGCCGGTGCTGCATGGCTTTGCACCGTGCAGGTTTCTGAAACAGTTTTGATGCTTCTGCTGTATGTGCTGTTCTGCAGAAACATCTTCTAATGCCTGGTACCGCCTCTGGTTCAAAGGGAAAATGTACAGTGAAGGGCATCTCAGCTCAATACCAGCCTCTTAATAAGCTACAACTTTAGGGGGAGTTACTGTAAAGAAGTGAGCTCACCCGAATTACGGTGTGGTTTGGGCTAAACAGCCTAGCCAAGCTGTTTGGGAAACGATTTCTTTTCTCTCTTTTCTTTTAAAAAGCTCGCCATCACCACCCCACCATGCACAAGCACGCACAATTGGTCATGACAATGCTTTGACCCTGCTGTGGAAGAGGCAAGGAAAAATGTGATTTGGTTTTGGTAGATACTTGTTTTTCAGTTTCATATGAAAATGCTGCGGTTTTAAATTACTGCATAAAAGAGACTCTTTTAAAAAGGGATGGGGAGGTTAAAATGTGAATAAAAATAGAAGCATTTTGCAAAAGGAAATGTAAACCTTTTTGGGAAAAAATTTCAACTGCATTTCCTTGCTGTATTTTGCTCTGACTGTTGGAAAGGGAGGCAGGCAACTGCACAGTGGTTCATCTGGCTGATTTTATATAGGTACATGTGGAACAAATCTCTTTTAAGTTGCTGGATAGGCTTGGAGAAAACACATGACTTTTAGGGAGCAAAAACTGGTGGGACAGACATTATGCCTATGCAGAGAATAAAGCAGTTGTCAAGGCTTCAAAGAATCAAAATTTTGGATTTTCTCCTAAACTTTTAGGTGAAATACGAAACTGGGGTGTTTAGGCTCTTGCGCTGTAGATAGTCATCTTGTGTGTTTAATAACAAATCAGTAGGCTGGGATTTCCAGTGAAGTCCAGGTCTGTTGGTGCCCAACCTCAATGAAAATTCCCTTTGAAAACTATGGGGGAGGTGGGTGATAATGAGGGTGAAAGCAGGGCTCTATCTGTGGCCCTAATGACACCGCACAATTAAAGGTAGCTGTGATACATTCAGGTATTACACAACAGGAAAACTTCAGCAGCCAGCGTGTTTGACAGAAGGATGCATTATGAGCTTGCCGTAAAGCTTTGTAGGGAACCCCCAAAGCATGAACGAGGTGTCTCAAGCTTCGTGCTATTTTGGGGTGCAATATGTGAGAGACTGGCTTTAAGCACAGAGGCCCCAGTTGTAGTTTGTCATCTGCTGGGACCAGGTAGAAAGGAAATAAGGGATTTTCAAAAGGGGTGGAGGACCTAACTCAGAGATTTTTAATTCTTTCTGTAGAACTGGAAGCAATTCCCGCAAGACTTTAAAAAATATTTTACGATAAATTCAAATGCTGCTCGGGCATGGTTAGCCTTTAAACACAACCTCATGCCACGTTGTTATTTATGTAAGGCTGGGCTGTCCTGATTAAGAGAGTGATAGTATTAAGAGTAAGAACAGTGACTTGTAAAGAATATTGCGACTGCATCATGGAGCTGTTCTTCTGAAACATAAAATTTCATCAAAAAAATACGGTGCTTTCTTTGCAAGGAATCGTAGAGCGCTTTAAAAGGCTAACGATGTTATTGGTAGGTGATATATTTTGCAAATGGAAGACAAGGAAGAGAAAACATAATGTCCTCTAAATTTAGCATAAATTCTATTACCTCTGTTATTGTCCCATAGGCCAATGGCACAGCTTTCCTAAAGCATCTTCTTCCTAGATTATATGGTACGGTTTGTTCTCTCAGAGCGCTGTATTGTTTCTATGGAGATCAGTGCAAACGCTTAGCTCTTCACGCCTATATAGGGATTGTGAGTTAAAAAATAAAAAAGGAACGTGAAGTTGGGCATCTACATACGTACTTAGGTACCAGTAACTTGCAATCTGCCGGTGAATCAGCAACTGTGAAAATGCGCTCCGTGTTTAGATTCAAGGAGGTGAGTGCCAGGCTCCTGTGTTTAGAATATCTTGGCCAGGGTCTGCAAGTTATTTACTGATTAGTTGTATTTTATCTTGATTCCTTCTTCCTATTTCCTTCTAGTTAAGAGAACTCTTGCAATTAATCACAGCAACATTTTTAGACATCAGTGATGAGGATTTAGTGGTGCTGGGCCCTTACTGTAAAAAACTTTTCCCGTGTTACTACACAGCTACTGTAAAAAGCAGGTTAGGATTAGGAAGCGGTGATAGTCTCACATGGCAGAGAGGAGGCAGAGGTACAAATAAGTTACACAGTGTTTTGTCCGGAGCCTCTGGAAGAACTGGAACGTGAACTCAGACCCTCTTTTCTTCTTTGAATGTCTGTAACCCCAGAACAGCTCTTCTACCTTCGTCTCCCTCACAGATTTTATTAGCGTACGGCTGGCCCTTGGTGTCCCAGTCACTCATGGTAGTTATTCAGCAGCGTCTTGCAGGACTTGGGTGCTGGAAGTATTAGATCTATTCTACATAATTTATATAATTTACTCTTGAAAGTCAGAAGGGAAAAGGAACCCCTAAGTTTTGATTAGACACTAAATTCATTATTTCACATTAGAATTGCCTTCACCAGAGGACCAAGGATACTTATTTGATTCAGTAACGAGAGCTCCAAAGGGTACTAATTTAGTAAGACTATTGACTGTTCATTACTCTGATGTTGCTCAAATAGCTGAGAGCATGTGTGGTGTTTAATGTGATCTTAAACATTACTATCTACGGTAAATCAGAAACAGGGCACAAGTGCTATAGCTGCTGTTTAATGATGTATGAAAAAGCTGCCTGGTAAAGTGCACAATTAAGAAAAGCTAAAACCAGTGCTGAACAAAGACCTGATGAAATATTGATACCTTTGCAGCCAGTACAATTTCTTCTTACTTGGAAAGTGACTGAAGTCTGGTTTTCTGAAAAATCACACTTAACTTGAGCAAAGCAATGCAATCAGATGGATGGGAGCAAATTATCTATTGGGGCAAAAAAAAAACCCAAGGGAAAATAATACAGTTAGTCTTCAATACATCAGTGTTTACTTTATAATGAGGAAGACTTTTAGTTGTGCCATTATTTCCTTTCCGTTGAAATACTGAACCTCCCCCAACCCCATCCTCAACTCTTTCCTCTTTCTTGGAGAAAGAATCCAATTAAAAAAAAAAAAATTAGTAAGACAGTCCTTTTTAAAAGATGAACTAAAGGATGTAAACTTCATCCCACCTTTAAAAAGTGTAAAAAGACAGATGTTCGGGGAAGCTCTCCCAGGTCAGATGCCATCGTTGCCACACCTTCTCTCAGAGGTTCTAGGGGAAATCATCACTCCCTCTGCAGCGGACATGCATGTGCTTACCAGGGAGGATGCTTCTCTTCTCTGCGCATGTGTATCTGAGAGAATGGCTTTGTTCAGCACTGTCATGAACGCTGTTACTTAACTCTAAACCAGTAATGTGCATCCACGTTTGCCAGTATTTTGACATAAAGCTAGTGTTTGTGCTTGTGGACCTGACCCCAGGAACAGTGGCTTCATTTCTTTTAAGCTAGGGAAGCACCTCTTCAGCTCTTTGTGAACCAGGGCTCAAACATCTGTGAAAATTAGGCAATTTTGAATTTACATTCCACTTCTCTGTTCCATGTTTCCCCCCTTCCACAAAGCTTGTGCCTTTGTGTGACTGGGGCCATAGTAGGTCAGCACTGTTGCCCTCTTTAGCTGCTGCGAGGGTCTTGTGCACAGGGATACGATGGAAATTTTTGCAAGTCAGGGTCCTGTCGTAATTGTGGAAGCTGGAAGGGATTGCAGTACCCATTAGAGCATCTCTCTAACACCAACACCTTCTGTAGTTTGTGTTGGGGAAGACCTGAGGTTTCTCCTGTCCGACTGCTGCGTGTGGGCTTTGCTGGTCCCATAGAGCCCTGGGGCTCATTCAACATAGAAGGAAATAAATACAAAACCGAGAAGGCACCCAGAAATGGTCAAAGCAGGGAGTTTAAAAAAACAAGACCAAAAGGAAGTGCTTTTTCACACAGCACATAATGGAATTGTGTGCCACAGGATGCTGAGGAGACTTGAAGAATAAATTGATTCAAAAGAAATAAAATAATGGGATTAGGCAACTTCATTAGAAGATGTCCATTGGTGGTTATTAATGAAGTAGGTGGAACCTCCAGGTCAGGAAATCCTGGAGCCATTGATTTTAGGAAGCGGGACACTGTAACCAGGAAAGGATCGTGCTTCCCTGGCCCCATTTTTTCCCTGGGTTTCTATTAGTGAGGCATGCCAGAGGCAGCTACCAGGCACAGGGACCTCAGGCTGAAGCAGAGCAGCCCTTCTGCTGGAAACGGCCTGAAACTATGAGCTTGATTCAGTCCAGCTGAAACCCACAGGTCTCTGCTCTGAGAGGAAGGTTGCCATCTGCACAGAGGACAAAACAGGAGGTTGTATTTCAGGATTTGGCATACGTCTGCAGAGAGCCTTTGCTCTCAGTAAAGTCTCAGCAGTCGCTCCAAACTTCTTATATTTGGGGAGTAAAGGCTGGACACATGTTTATTAATGTGCAGCATGGGCTTCCTCCATTCTGTTGCCACAAGAGGCCTTGTATAGATCTGCTACTCCAATATACACAATAAATGTACACAATACGTACACATGCACGTATATATGCTGGCTCTGGGAGATGAGCAAAAAGAAGGAAGAATCAAGAATTATGAGCTCAATCTGTGCTCCAGCAGCATTTCAAGTTATTTGGGGCTGTGACATAACTTTTTTACAAGTGGGTATTTTAAAACTAAGTAATAAAAGGGATTTTGGAGATAATTGATGTAGATCTGTGGTATTGTGCAAGAAAGTGCCCTGAAGAAAGACCCTGAGACAGGCAGCTCATTCAGATTGTAATTAACTCACAAAGAGCAGGTGAGGGGAGGGACAAGCCTCCAGCCTTTTCACTCTTCTCCTTAAACAAAGAAGACCTTTACAAATATGTGTGTATTGGAGCCTTTGGTCTGCAAATTTCTCTCTCGCTCACACCATCATAAAAGATTCAAAGGGCTGTATTTTTTTGATTACTAATTTATGCTGTTTACAGGCTGGGTAAGGGGAAAAGAAGAGAAGCTCTGAAAACTCTAGGAGCTGTGCTTTGCTATTAGGAGAAACCAGCATTCGTCAGACAGTGTTGTTCAGCCTGATACAGGATTTTGTTTAGCCGGAGAGGAAGGACCAGCCTGAAAGCAGGATGTTCTCTGTTGAGGTAGGGCCAGGGCTCATGGAGATGCTGGTTTCACCCCAAATTCGGGCAAGTCTTGTGATCTTAGCTTCTTCCCCTGTCCTTCCTTGGACCAACCTAAGATTGGCCAGGCACAAAACGCCCCCCTTTCCCCAAATACACTAGAGCTATGATGTCCCACTTGGATTTCGCACATGTCAGGAAGCGTTTTGTCTACTTCAGGTGCGTGCCCACCAGTGCCTGGAAGCAGGGTGGCATTTCGCTCTTGCCCTGCTGTGAGACTGCAGATACAGTACCACTCTCATCATCTGCTCTGCGCTGCTGTAATACCTGATTTTCATTTTTCAACACCAAGCCCTGTCAGCGGGAGTCAAGGTGTGCAAGGAATGTAGGTCCAAGCCCTTCATGAGACCCGTCTGGGACCTCTGCAACTTCATTTTTTTCCTTATTGTTCTTTTTCCTTTCCATTAGCCAAGCAGAAACCTGACTTTACTCCTCCACAGCAGTGCAGTCAGCACATTGAAAGTCTACACATTATAATCCCTTTGCATCTTTTTACCGGATTTCTTAAACCCATTTGTTCATCTAAATATGTGAGCATTATTTCCTCCCTTTCCTTGAATGGATCCAGACACCCTTAAATTAAAATAAAAAATGGCATTGGGGTGCTGCCACTACTTGAGAAAAGCTAGAGGAATCAAATTAAGGCCATCACCATCCCTAATTCACAGATTTGTGGGAAGGAAAATTGAAAGTTCAGCACCATGACTGAAAGATGGAGTCCTAGTTTGTCATCTTCTCTTCTTAAAAAATACATCTTAGTGATTTGATAGATCACAGGGATCCCTGCTTCTGAGACAAAGAAATGGGAGATGCTCCTTCGCTGGTGATGTAAAATAGAAGCCACAGCAAGCCACTTGAGGCTGCATCCTCCATTAGGCACGTAAATAGTTGCACTGAGATCACTTGCTTAAGGTTAAGCATGAATGCTGGCTAAACTGGGTCTCAGACAAAGCATTACAGGGAAGGTGTTTCCATGAGAACACGAAAGGATGAATAAAATCAGGGTCATACTTTAAAATATTGGTGCCCATGTGAGAAACATAATTTAGGGTGCAGAATATAGGTTTCTGTTAGCTTGTAAGCGGGCTCAGCTCTTCTTTGTGTCTGTAGTTTTGTTCACTAGTACACACACAGTCTGCAGATGCTTTGCTTTTAAAATGTATCCCCGGATCTGTTCCCTTTAACCTGCAAGGAGTTTCATCTCATGACTACCCGACTTAACCAGCTTCACCAACCATTCACTTTTCTCTTTAAAAATCAAAAGAGCTTAGAGAAACATTTTATTAAAAGGAAAGGCTGCCTTTGACATCTCTAGAAGGAGGGGGAGAGTAGCTGTTGTAAGTAGATCTTTTATTTGCCTTTCTAAGAGTTTAATGGGACTCAGTGGTCAGGCCTGAAAATCTGCAACGCGCCCAAAATGTGTGAATGCCCAGACACCTGCATGCACACATGCACACACAAAAATTCACCCATAATGCCAACACATGCTTCTCTAGTTCAGAATAACCCTCTTCCCTGAAGGGCCACGTGCGTAAAGTGCCAGTACATAACGGCTCATGTAACTGAATTTTAAACTCCTGAAAATAGCAGCTTAGATTGGAAGTGCTGACATAGGCTTAGTGACAGCGGTGCCAATTTAACAGTTGTATGCACTATGGAGTGTTCTTGCAACATTCCTCATTTGAAAGACAATCTGTGCGTGGTATAGACTAGTATGGTTAAAAAAAAAAAAGAAATGGGGGGGGAACCCAACTGTGGTCTTGGCTGACAAACTCTGTCAACCAATGCAATCTGTGCTCCTGATGTTTACTGCTTGAAGCTAAATAGGATATTTAGCCAAATTTCAATTCCTGCTACAAATAAAGCTCAATTTGTGTGTGTGTGTATGTGTGTGTGTGTGAGAGAGATGATTGCTCATTTAAATGACAACTTTATATATGATAATTACAGTCATTAATGAAGACACACTTACTTTACCATAGATTATGAGGATAAAAGAAGATCGCCCAAGAATCACGTTCTGGTATAGACTAGAGTCAATAAGAAAATTAGTCCAAATACTATCCGGAAAATTGTTCTTAAATAATGCCCTAAAGGTTAAAGGAACAATGGGTGTAAATGCAATGGAAGAAATTTAAAAAACACACTAGAGGTCACTGTTGCTACTCGAGCAAAAGCTTTTTCTGCTTCCTTTTAGTTTAAGACACTAAAGATCAAACATTTCAGCAGAAAAAAAGTACTTCTGTTTCTATATATTTCAAAGCATGTACAGTTTGATATCCTGAAAAAATAAACAATATATTGATATGGAACGGATGGTCACGCTACGATTGTGGAAACAGTATGTACTGTATGTATGAAGAACTTGGAGTCATAGGACAATACAGTTCTATTTTGTGCAGCGTCTTTCATACAAATGGCATCCCCAAACACTTTATAGCTTGTAGCATTAAATAATATAGTTTTAAATTACAGAGATAAATAATCAGTGGGAGAGGAATTAAATGTTATGGGCAAGGGACAAAAGAAATGTTAGATATCTGAAAGCTGTGTGAAGGCATAAATTGCAAATCAGAGCCAAAGATAAATGAAGAAACCAAACAATTAAGTCTTGTAATGCAGGAGAAAATACCTCAGTCTTCCCAAATTATTCATGAGCTGGGTATTAAAAGGGAAGCAATTGTTTTATATCATAAATACAGTCCTATGCCTAAATGTATTTATAAATATATATGTGTGTGTGTGTGATGTGTGTGTCTGTATATCTATATTTATATCTGAAGAAGAAATCCCTCTGAATGCCCAAGGGTGTAGACACGCACTATAAATGCAGGACTAGACCATAGCATGTTGCATTTGTTACCACCTTCAGCAATTCAAAAGGGCTGGATTTAGAGGAACATTTTTACTCATTGATATGGAGAATAAAATCTTACACCTCATATAATGGGAATATTACCACCATGGACCTCAAAAGCAGAAGGTGCAGCGTTCCTGCAGAATGCAGTTCTCTTCTCTGAGATCTTGGTTGCCTCTTGAACGCCATTAAATTTCATCAGCCAGCCAGTTTCTCTAACAGCTCAAGGAATTAAGCTACCAGTGTAAATAACAAGTAGTGCAAGTGAGTGAGAAGGCAGGTAAATGGAATATTTTCAAAGACCATCGTTCTGTGTTCAGTCTTCAAGCTCTAATTATCACCTCATCTTTCAGAGCTGCCTCTGAATTGGATATGGGTTTAGGGGGTTGCCCAGGGATGGCT
Source organism: Theristicus caerulescens (assembly GCA_020745775.1). NCBI lineage: Eukaryota > Metazoa > Chordata > Aves > Pelecaniformes > Threskiornithidae > Theristicus > Theristicus caerulescens. The sequence goes on along the minus strand of CM036561.1, from coordinate 118,290,405 downwards.
GCTGTATCTGGTGAGTCCCTTACCTGCTAACGTCATTGGGATCAGAATTTCCAGCTGCATGGGAACAGTGTAAGAGCTTGAGATACTTTTCTAGCTTTCCCTCAGGTAGTCATCTTGAAACCCTGTGGATTTTACCTCTGTAGATCCGTTGCCCCTGCAAGCAAGGAACTCAAGGATTATTATCTCATACCTGCAAATTCTATAATTTTTAGTGATAAGGCATATCTCTTGCAAGTTATCTGTTGTCTTATTGTCCCTTTTGTCTGTATGCCTGGGATTTTCAGTTATCTGGCAGCCCACTCGGCTACTACACTGGCTGGCTGCAGGATGTCTGGACAGTTGGCCACCGCCACAGGCACACAGATCGGCTCTGTATCTCCTGTCTGTTGGTGGCCTGGCATCACTCGGTTCTAGGGTCTTCAAATGTTGGCAGCTCAGGATTGTCCTCAAAATACAACACTGAATTACAGAACTGTGAAAGTAGCAGCAAGAATTTGTATACATGTATTCTGTATGTATACAATATCAATTTATAGATTTAATACAAGTCAGGGCCATGTTAAAGCCTCAGGCTGTTCTTTTTTTCCCAGTGTTGTAAGATTATTTTTCTTTGCTGAGCCAGTTTCTTCTTATAGCATTAGGCATGGCCCTATCTTTTCATGTGACCCCACCCAGACCTGCAATGTGTTATGTTTAGACATCTAAAGCATTCCCTGGTACCAAAGCAGCTTTATTATTACAAAGTGGAAGTGTCTCTGGGTGAGGATACATTAGCAGCTGCTGAGGGACATTGGGCCCACAAGGTCGGTTTTCCGCACTGGTATTTCTGTGTCTGTAATTTTCCCTTTGGCCATCTTTGGACTGAGAAATGCTCTTCATTCTAGGCAAAGCAATGCTAATGAGTGAAACTGGGGTAGAAAACTGGGGAAATCACCCAAAACAGTATGTACGAGCTGGGACGTTCAATCTTGGATGCCCAGTCTGAGGCACCTTAGAGAGATCTCACTTGGAGAGAGCTGTCCAAGCATTCTGTGGAAACCCATCTCCTGTAGCTTCTTGTGGCTCTGAGCTTAAGCTGGATGTGGCCTGAGAGCAGGGTATGAGGGGAGGAGGGAATAACTAACTTACAAAGACTAGCAGAAAAGTTCAGTTGTCTGCCCCTGATTTACTTGTTCGTATTGTTTTTGCGTTGGTCTTTGACTATGTAACACCTGGTCTTCAATCCTTTTACTTGGTCTTTACTTGCACAAACCTCTTCTCATCAAAGCCAGTAAAGAAGAGAGGATCGCTAAGGCTGACAAAACGTGTTGCAAGAGGAGTCCTGAGGGTAAGAGTGAGGGATTCTGCAGAGTAAGAAAGGCTCAGTGGAAGGTCCTGCCCTTTCTCTCTAAGAGAAAATGCAGGCTAAAGGATAAGATGTTTTACCATTAGCTCTCATGCCTGGTTTATCTTCTCCAACTTTAGCAGCAAAGCCCTGTCCCTCCTTCCTTTCAAGCCCGCCTTCAAATTCCATTCCTACCATGCAGCCTTTGGTGAATCTTATAACTGGAGAAAATCCTATATGCTCTTTCCCTTCTGTCATTCATCTTACATCTCTGTATGTTGGCTATGGACGTTTGCTGTACAGACACCTCCTCTTACGTGTCAAAAACAAGACCAAGATATTGTGGTTGCCAGTGAATTACGCTGTCTGGTCCAGCAGCTTGGCTTGGGAATCAGCTCGTGAGTGAGCTGGTGAATTCCCAGCCCTGCCACCAAGCTGGGCAGGTAATTTCCTCTTTCTGTTTTCTCTCCCATCTTATTTTTGTACTATAAATTCTTTAGAACAGGGAGTATCTGTTACTCTGTGAATGCACAGCACCTAGCGTAGTAGCTGCTAGATATTACTGCAATGCATATTGTAAATAACTGGAAGATGATTTAGCATTTTTAAGGACTACAGTATTTTATTTCCTTGCCAGTCTTTTTTTCCCCTGATTTTTTTCCCTTTGTTTATTCAGTGATCACTTTCTCTGAATAAGAGCAGAATCTTACTTTCTTTATGAAGCACACAATGAAAATGTGAAAACTCTAGGTACTGCCTCAATATTATTGAGAAACAATAAAAACATGGCTTAGTATCTAGCAATCACTGCATGTGAGAGAGAGAGGCAGGAAATAAAAGAATCATGTTGCATGCCCTTACTGAACAAATATTAGCTCTTCAGGGTACTGTATTATCACAAAGCACTTAAGAAATCCAGATTATTATAACAGTCTGAACCAAACTCGCTCAGTTCCTTCCCTGTCACACAGGCTCAGCTGCTAATGTTATTTTAATCAAAGATTTGATCAACAATATTAGGCAGATAGTTAGCAGTGAAAATTAACACATACGCTTCTCGCTAGGGAGGAGTTTATTATTTTTAAATCTGCATTTAGTTTCCCACTATCCAGAGTGATTTCTTTGGAGATAAGCACAGCAGCCAAAATGTGATGTGCAGTATCTCGGAATCAGTAGAAATAGCCTCAGAGTAGAGGTTTGCGGTTTATGAAAGAAAACAATTCATATCAGTTTTAGTATAAAGAGGTGATGGAGCTTTCCACTTCACAGCTTTAGGTCTTGCGTGAATGCTGCTGGACGAAGGCTATTTCTCTTGCAGTTGGATTCATAGGGTAAATCACATTATTAGCCTTTTAATTAAACCTAGGTAATGGAAAATTAGAACAGTCACTTTAGGGATTGGAAACATTTGCTCCATTGGCCCTATTTTCCTCTCACAGCAGGGTAACTCAAGCAAATATTCCTGTTTCCCGGGAGCGTCAGGGAGACAAGAAGTCCAGGCGGGCCGAGGGTCTGCTGTGCAGAAGCTAGCCCAGGTACCGGAGGCAGCCCTTTTCCTTTCCTGCCTGTTACTCCTGCCCCGGCTGACTTGGACAGGCAAGGTAGCCGAACTGAGAAGAGCGGCTGCCTGCCCCTCTTGGGAAGAGCTTCCACTACCCCGTGCCACCGCCTTGGCCAAGCGAGCGAGCTCTGGAGCAGGATATAGGATTTCAGTTCCTCTGAATAGCCAGGGGAGAAGCCTTAAATCAGTGTAGCGCATTCACATCCAAGTAGGTAGCATGGTCCAGAATCCACATAACAGAGCTGAAACATGATGGCACAAGACATTTAACTGATGTCAAATTTAAATCCCTATTAAAAAGAAGTGTTCTCTAGTCTGCACCAGGCCATCTATTCTGGTAATCTCATTCCATATTTCTTTTATTGTTGAAAGAAGACGTAGATTAATGACAGAATGAATCCCAGTAGAAGGAACGCGCTCCTTATAAGGCAGGCTTGGGGGAGAGATGGTGGAAATCGTAACATAGGACGACTTTGTTGCCAGAGAAAGTTGCATTTGTACCATTTATATTTGAAAATCCTTCACCCAGGTCAGCATAGTTCAGCCAAATTAACTCCATCTGGATAGATGGAGCTGAGGATTACCTGTCAGAAAAAGAGCTAGAATGGTATATTGTAACTTAGTACCACATTTTAAAAGCCTCTTAGTGACTGTGGCAGATCCGTTCAGACAAGGGGGGTGGATGGGAGAGGTACAGCGAGGACTCCTCGCACTGAAGCACGCCAGCATCGGGATGAAAAGGTCTGAACAATGCCCGTTTGTTCAGCCCTCTCTCCCAGCTAGTCCGCCCCAGCTTGTTGTTGCCTTTTAGAGAAGTATGGTCGTGGTTCTTGATGGTCTTGAATTAATATACAATCTCGCTAGACAAGTGAATGTTCGCTATTTGCACCGCTGTCAACACATGATGTTTAGTGAGATTCCTGTGATGATTTCTAAAGCCTCAGGCTCTGGAGTCACATGAATATAGACTCATCCCTAGCTTCTTGTAAAAAAAAAAAAACAAACCCTAACCATAAACAAAGCTTTGATCTTCAGGAGTGTAGAAGAAAAAGACAAAAGTGCAGTGCCAATTTGCCTTTTAAAAACAATGCATGGCAAATGAAAATAAGCAATGTATTTATAACAACCCCACAATCTTAAAACTCATCTCGTGATGGAGAGAAGAGGCTGGTGTGGTCGTCTGAGAGGTTCAAAGCACCGTAAAGCCACATTGTGCTGTAGGGAGGCTTGTGGTATCTAAGTATCTACCGGTCCAGTCACCTGTGGGTATTTAACTTTCGGTTAACGTGTAGGACTGTGAATATCCACACAACCTGCCAGATCTCACAAAACAGGCATTCCCCTGCCACTCATTGGCAGAGCCTGGGCTTGTTCAAGGCCACCCAAAACATCAGCAGAGAAAGGAGGTAGCGCTTCTTGCCTCCTATTACCCCGCTGTTAGAGCAGTTACCTGGGAGGTGAGAGATCCTCCTCCCTCTGCCTGGGGATATCCGTGCTCCTGTCTCCTTTCCGTCCTATAACTGCTCTCATGGGCAGGTAACCATGTACTCTTAGGTACAAGGCTGCGTTGTTAAAGCTGGTGGAGCTGCAAGGATTTGTTAAATATTCATTGGCCTGTGGAGAGAGTCAATATGACCATAATCCAGAGTAGAGGAAGCACACGTACTCCAGTCTGTCTTCAGATCTTGGGAGCAATCTCCAAAGTCCACTTTTTAGGTAAAGACTTCTTTAGCTAATGGCCTCCTACTGGCCATAAGAAACCTATGAGAGTGACGGTGAACAGACCACATCCTCCTAAGCTACCTGGTAGCCTGCTATTACAGGCATTCCCAAGTCAATATATGTTTAAGGTTTCTAAAAGAAGAGGGGCTTAAACTACAGGGTATATGTCCTCAGAGCGTGACATGGGGAGTGGACAGGAGGGGGAAGGGCATGATCATGTCCTTGTCTTTTCTTGTACAGGATGTTTAATGTAGCTTTTTTAATGTATTTTTTTCTGTGACTCTTTTTTTTTTCCCCCTGGATCCCCAAATGGAGATGTTACATTATATTTTGGGTCAGAAGGAACCTTCTATTACCCCTATAGGACAATGTTTTGGATTTTGATGGAGAAAGAGGAGGAAGGAAAAATGTTCAATGATCAACCCAAACAGATTTTATTTTTTCATTTCAGCCACTGAAGCGGGGAAGAAAAAAAAAATCAGTGATTAGTACAACCCTAATCTGGAGATGTATATTTTAGGGATCATATTATGCTGAATATGTGCATTACATACGCAAAGTAAAAATCCATGCCATTATTGTGCCTGTTCAGTAGCCACTTTTCAAAATGAAATATCTCAGCCATTTTAAATGACGTTTTTATTTTTGCAAAGACGCTAAAAGCAATTAGAGGGCAATATTGACTGTTCACTTGCCAAATTCCACTGTTCCAATGAAAGCTGCTTGTGAGTTACTGTACACAAGTGCAAAAAGCATCCCAAATCATTTTACATACATTACAAGCAAAACCAAAAAGAAATCACCATTTAAAAGAAAAGAAAAAGCCGTTTATAAAAGAAATGCTTGCTCCCAAGTTGAAACCATGTGTCAGCCTAGAGCAATCTGTTAAACTTGAGTTATGAACCCCTGGAAAAAAATAATTGTTTGCAGTGCAGATGCTGGGACTCACAATTAAAGCAGAGGCATGGGGAGGAGAGGTCTCGTGCCGATGTTCTGCATAGGGAAAGTTCTCTAAATGCCTTCAGTGGGAGAGGAGATAAATTTTGTGTCTTCTCTGTCAGTAACATTCATTAGTTACCTGTTTTAGCTGTCTCTTTCTTAAGAAAAAAAGTAAAAATACAATACTCTTGCATATGACTGTATACAAACGACCAGGATGGATTGGCTGTAATTCTAAAAAGTCATGATCAACCCATCTTTCCAGAATTCAAGGCTGCCTCCAGTTCACTTGAAGGGTTATTAATTTCTCCTCAGCGTGAATTTATGCAGCAAGATCATTCTTAGAGAGTTGAGTAAAGGCATAGATAAGTCATCTCAAAACTTTTCTGAGGAGCTGAAACACAAAATGATGTTTGCATCCAGAGTAAACTATCGGGATCCCATTGCGAGGATGCTTTCGACTTGAGTGGTTGGTGGGTTATCTGGGCTGGCCTGGCAGGAGATTGCAGCAGATACCATCGTCCTGTGGGGATTTGTTCTCCACCCACACTTCATCCGTGTGGTGTAAAGGGCTGCTGCCTTTGGGATCAAATTCTCGGGGTATGTGGTTGTGTTAAAATCAGTTGAGTTATGCTGTTGGGGTGAATCGTAGACTCTACTCCGCACTCTGCCATTAATTTATCTGTGGGCCATGAGCCAACATCTGTCTTTGCTGCCTCAGGGCTTGATTCTCATTAATATCGAGGCCTCTTTACACCTTCTTGGCAGTGAAATACAGCCTTGCAGCAGAATTTTATTTACACCCGTTTGGTGGCCCCTTTTTCACTTCTGACACACCTTTCTGCCTTTTCAATGTGTTGCCCTGAAGAACTTGTGAGTGTTTTGCTCTTGGACCTGTATTTTTGTTATGGTGTTGTCTGCCCTCATGCATGGAAAACAGAGATTTTATCTGCCAGAAATGAATGAGGTTTTATTGTAATGGTCCAAGCAAATGTCATGATTCAGAGTGTAAGAGGATCAACAGCATGGATGAGTTGCACAATAAGTCTGTGTAAACAGAAGCTGGGACGTGAGGAGGCAGAATGGCTTCATTTCCTTTCAAGAAAAATGTTATCCTAGAAACAACCCGGGGTTACATTTTCTGAATTGGGGAAGATTCCCCTTATTTTACAAGGCTGAGTAGTGTAAATACGAATATCTCCGCTGTTTTCTGTCTTTTTTTTCCTCCCTCTTAGGGGAGCTGGGTGTTTTTCCTGGGACATCCCAAACACAGTCGATACATCCCTGATATTTTCCGGTGTCTGCAAAAACAATTTTCTCCTTCATTTCAAAATAACAATTGAGTGCCACACCATGTGCCTTTGAGATATGAGACATGGTAACCCTGTTAAGAATTCAACCACAGCCATGCAGAAAAGGAAAGGGGGTCATTTGAGTGGAGTGACACAAGGGTGATGGTTAGTAGGCTGCACTGAGCCATTGTTCATGGGAACATAGTCTTTATTTATACATTATAAGTAAAGATCTGCTAACTGCCCAACTGAGGACACTTACTCGTCTGTGCACTTCAGTCCAAGTGCAATAAATACAGATCAAATGTTCACCATCCATATAATAACGAGGGTCTGATCCAAAGCACATTTTTATTTCTACAGGGTTACCTTGGACCGCGTTGTGTTTTGTTATGTTATATACGGATGCGTCGTTATTTAAAGGAAAAGAAGAGACAGAGCTGAAAACAATTGTAATTGCCAGTTGGAACTCTTGATGCAACTGAAGACGCTGTCTGAAAAGTAGCACCTTAGCCAATATCTATTACTAAATTTTTTTTGCACAATTTACGCTGCCATTTATTTTACATGGGTTTATACCGTTTTCAGTTAGCTCTTAAAGTTTTGAAACAATTAAAATGGAAAATTTAAAAAAAAGCCTACTGTCAGGGATTCAAAGTAATACCCGAAGCTTCTACTGACTTCAGTGGAAATTATAGGTGCTCTTTGGCTCTGGAAACGCAGCATTTATATTTTGCTAGGTAATCATAAAGAAGCGTATTGTGTAGAGCTTTGTGCCAGATTCCCCATTATGCTGCAGGAATGTACTGACTGCAAAACGAAGAGCTCAGAAACCAAGAAGTGACGCGGTGAGTGTGGCAGGCCTGACCTTTAAACCTCTCCCTTCCACGAACGCATTTTGATTTGATCTTTTATTACCTAACTGTATACTGCTTTTACACCGAATCCCTGCCTAATTGAGAGCACCAGATGGATGATGTGTAGCCAAAAAAGCAGTTTGTTGAACAGTCCTTTTGCATGCTTGCCATTGAGTACAGCTTTAATTTATTACATATCATTCCTCTTGGTGTAAAATAAGTTTGGGCTTTTTTCCTTTTTTTTTTTTTAATAGACTTCCCCACAGTGCCCATTTTTGCAGGATCTGAGTATATGAAAATCATTGAAGGTTTTACCTTCAGAAGTAGCCCTGGGAGTATGTTTGTCCCAAATTCGCATGCATGGATTTAGGCACTTAATTTTAAGCACAAAAATCTCCTCTGGCTAGCATATATTCAGTACAGGAAAGTTGATGCCTCTGGAGAGAAAGTCAAAGTAGGCAACAATTAAGGGTGTAAGTGGAGTCCTTGGCATGTGCTCGGGGAGGCATCTGTCTCTCCCCTGTTATCCTAGGGTTGTAAGGGACATTTGGGACAAGAATACACTGGAGTCACAAAGAACCAAAATGCCTAACAGTCTGCTAAGATGTTTTCTCAGGGAACTAGCTAGGCTAGTGGCAAATATTACTATCCCAAGCTGTTCTTCATCACTCATGTCCTGGAGATTATTGTACTCAGGAGCTCCATCAGCAGCAGAGAGGCAGTGTGTGCTCCCTGCTCTGCCTCAGTGCCAAGCCAGCAGGTTAGCTCTAACTGCCTTCATTGCTCGTCTGCCTCAAAGCTTTGAACCACATCGAAGGCAACCTGTGTCCTGTTGAACGGCAAAACTCTGGCACAGTACTTCACTGCACCCACAAGTGGAGCTTTTTCTTGCTGGACATACCTTTCTCTGTCTTTACAAGCCACGCTGCAGCATCCTCAGGCTACACGTAACTACAAGGCAGAAGCAGAGATTCCCCCCAAATACTATTTAACGTATTGACTCTCCTGTTTCATCTCTTTCCTGCCTGAAAACTGAGGAAGCACGATCATGCAGGAGTTAAAGAAAAAGATCTGTAGACTTGTAACTTCTCCACTCCTGAGGAATGAGTAAGGTTTCTCTAGAGATTTTGTTTTGTTATGGATGGGATGTGTCTCATGTCATTTTAGATGGCAGTGAAGTAGATGTCTATGTCTAAGCCAGTCGTTTGAACGTTGCATCTAGTTGACAGTAGGAAACAGGCACTTGGAGCTCACGACTAACTTGGCTGGTTTTAGATGCCTACCGTAGCAGGAGATGATTCACAACCTAAGAGTTCTTACTTCTGTTGACTTGCTATAGAGAGCACCACGATGACTAGCTCAGAGCTGGCTGCCTGCACTTGACCATCTAAAATGGGGGTGGAATCCTATTCCTCTTGACTTCAGGGTGCATCTGTCCTATTTTTGGGCCCCTGCTCAACAGAGCACCAGGGCACATGCTTTACTTTAAAGTGCTGCTTCCAGGCTTGGCTGTGGGGAGGTGGCACTGACCACCCGCCTGAGTGCCAGGCTGAAGTAGCTCCTTAGTGTGCTTTTTACAGGATATTTACAAAGAATAGCAAAAAATATTCCACTACCTCCAGCTGTGTGCTAGACAGCAGAAAATTCAGTGCAGATTTGTTCGGTTGGATCAAAATTACAGAAGCAGAAATACAAAAGGGGTGCCTAAAGTTAACTTTTTCAAGCCCTGTTTAAACCTGTGCATACAGGTCCTCATTTCCAAAGCAGGGAGTAGCTGTTTCTGTTACAGTTGCTGCATTTTTCATGTATCTTTGACAAGTTTTAGAAATCCTTTTTGCATCATTGAATTTAACCATATTACCAAAAGGTACTTTTTGCAACTTCAGGGGAATTTCTTGGAAAACCTCTGTACTGTCCTCTCTTACCATCGGTGATTGCACACATGTGAGAAGGTACACAGAAAAGAAGGGTGTTTTCTTTACAAAGAGCGTCGCAGGTTTTTTAAATGAGGTAGAAAGGAAGACTTTTCATGCTGTCTTTAGTTAAACTGGACAATGTGTTTGTTTTTTCTGGAATGAATCTTCCACGTTTCACCTAGAAAGGGGGAAAAGTCTTAGCTTTAGTTTCTGTATAAATATTTGCACAACATTAATTCTACAGTTTGTGCGTGATCATCTTTAATCGCTTTAAATAATCATAATAAAGAAAAGAACCACTGAATTTATTGCAAGAAAGACTGCATGCAATTATGTATGGAGATTGAAGTAGTGGCTTAAGTGTACAAAGTTGGTTGAAATACGGAAAGAATGGATTTGGCTTAGCAAGTTTGAGATGAAACAGAGCTGTTTCTGGAAAGCCATTACAAGTGTCAGACTGGAAACTGGCTATCTCTGCACCTGCTGAAGAACCACATTAACACCAGTTTCCACTGCATGATCTTTAGCTGTAAGAATAGAAGTAACAAATCTGGTGTTCAGAAGACACTACCGGCAGCAAAGTAGGAGAGGGTGAAGCTATACGGACTTCAAGAAGGGAAAAAGAGGGTAGAGCAGCTGAGCAAAGGCCCACTGCATGGTTTTGAAAGCTTGCTGATGGGCTGATGTGAAAATTCAGACCTGCTCCTTGAAGCTTCTGGCAGCTGCCGTGAGACCCCTGGTTGCTCACCTGCTTTCAGACTTTGCTCCAGCACCTACCCAGAAGAGGTGCATTCCCAGAGAGGGCTCTGTGTGAAGGCCTGAAAACTTCACAAACTGAGCTAGAAAAGCAAAAACAAGATCAAATAACGGTGGAAAAAACCTGCTGCGCATCGTGCACTTTTTCAGCAGCTGAGCTGTACAGAGCAGTCGCATCGACCCATTTAGTGTCATCCCTTATTCACTTGGATGAGATGTTACACCTAGTTTTTACCCTGCTTATTTCTTCTCTCCTCCTTTGAGGCTTGGTTATGGTTGTTTGCATGGAATAGGTGGTTATGAGTGTTTAAGTTGTGGTTGTTTACTTTTACAGAATAGTATTTTAGTTCAGGGGTGGCTCTTCAGATTTCTTGGTGCTCTTTAAAGAGTCAGGAGCTGCTTAGGGTGAATATCACCACTTTCTGCTGCTCCTGTACCGACGTCCACACAAATACTAAAGGAAAGGTGTCCAAGCTTAAGTCCTCAATCTGAAGGTGGCTCTGAATTTTAGAAGTGTCCTGCACCCTAACCGCGAGCCGACTTGAAATCCTGTCTCTGAGCAGCTCCAGACTTTCTGGGGCTTGAAAACTAACTTCAGATCTGATATTTGGCCCAGCTTCTTAATGAAAATGGAAAATTGCATTTTGAGCCTCAGCCTTCCTGAAGAACAGCCTGTGCCAAACCCGATGAGCTCGAGATAAAAACAAGGATTTGCAGGACGCTGCGTCCCATCTCAGGCAGAGGTCAGCGGGAGTTTTGAGCGAAGTGGGACTGGCCCCTCTAGCTGGAAACATCTTTATTTGCCTCTGAGCTCCACGGCCACTGGGGTTTGAGACCTACGCAGGTGTGCGGTGGGGAGTGAGCCATTTGTTTTGCTCAGAAGAGGATATTTGTGATGAGGGAAATCACGGATTTTATGTGCTCACATTTTTTGTTTCCTTCTTAAGCAGAAAGGGAACCTTTAGAATGCCAAAATCTTGTCTTAATATTTCACGGAAGTAAGTATTTTATAAACGCACGTTGCAAATGGCACTATAAATTCTCCACTATGGAAAATTGCTATCTGGTTTGAAACTAGGCAGGATAAATAGAACTATAAAAGGTTACCTGGAGTAAACAGATAGTGTTTCCAAAATGTACCACATGAGATAGATTGGAGCTCATAGTAATCTGTTTTCCATGCTTAACATACGCTCAGCATCAGCTGAACTCTGTAACTGAGCTGCCATCTGTATCAATCCCGTTCCTAGATGTCACGGCCCTGTTAATGAAATCTGGAAGTGAAATTGTAAATGGATTCAGTGAATGGTAGATGTCAGCCATTGCGTGATGGGCAATCATCAATCATCCACTGTCAGTTATTTCTGTCTCAGTGAGTAAGCCTTTATTTAAAGCATAAAGTAAGAATGTTGCCAGACCACAGGAACAAGCCCTGAGCTGTTTGCAGGTGCTGCTATTCACAGCTGCCAATTAAACCCCTGACATTTCCATAATGGCCAAGAGGCAAAGCATATGCACTTGATATAAACATTTTTGTAAAAATTAATCTCAGTTTATCAATACTTCATTTTTTTTTTCTGGGGCGACATACAACATCCTACTTGGCCTATTGTTTGTTTGCTGTAGAAAGAGAGAAATACGAGTTGGAAAGCAGCCAGGGCGTTCATTTCCCCAGGATATACAGTAGATTCCAGTGGCTCGTTTCAACCCTTAATTGGGGAGAGAAAGCACAGTAGTGAGGAATCCCTCCTTTGGAAAATATTGTGTGTGCCCCTTGCCCCCCAGCCATGTGCACGTGCTCAGCTCCATCGCTTCACATCACGCACTGGCCCTTAGCTGGGTAAAAACGCAGTGCTTCGTCTGGCAAATGCTGTTCCTGAAGTTACCCAGCCCATTGTGGTTCTTTGCCGCTATACCAAAATTTTGCCTTATCTGGATTTTTATATAGGTCTCTGGGTGCATTACTGCTGCCTGATACTTTTCATTACCCCTCCACCATCTGAAAAAAAACCCTGAAAACACCAAAAACTAAAAATGAGAGCACTTTCTAATATACACATTATTTTCTTTTGGGCAGCAGAAAAAAAAAAATTGTCAACTCAACTTATTAAAGGCATTCGTCAGTACCCGCTGCAAATTTATATATGTATTTCATAAAATTGCCAGTGACGAGCTAGCTTTTTTTTTTCAGAGAAAATATTTTTGTGGAAAAAAAATTTATATATTTCTACAGAAAAATAAACTGCCTAGTATTGCCACCTGACATTTATAGTTTGGAGGACATAAAACTTTTCAGAGGTCCCTTTATTTTTTGCTTTCAGCTGTTTATAGTTCTTCAGGGGTACACTGATCTATAAGTAAATACAGAAAAAGAAAGGGCTGCATTCACATTTTTGAGGAGATTTCATCACATGCTGATTGCTCTACCCCGTTTTGCTGCAAAGTCTAGACAAGGCAGAACACTGAGAGGGAAACTGGACAGCACTGGGACATTTTACAGATGTCATCTTCACTCTTCATGGTACCGAGGAAGATCACATAAATCAAACAGCGATTTGAAGTGTATTTTCATGTGTCGTACGATCTGGTTGGAAAATTATGCACTATTGGATGAAATTAATTTCTGAAACCTATAGAATTCTGTTAACATGATATATTTGGAGTTGGTGTTAGAGGTCTCGCTGGCATGCGTGCATTAAATTGGATGTGATTTTCTGCCAGACAGCTGTGCTGGTATAAGTGCTAATTGTCAGATGCAGATATACTGGTGCCGCTTTTATTAGCGTAGCTTATTTTACTTCACCTAACTGATACAAGCCATCCTGCCTTAAGCACTTCCCTGGCAGTGGAAGTGTATCTGTACTGAGCAGTTTCCTACCTCTCAATGTATCTGAAAGTTTTAAGTATAGATTGATCTTTGCTCACTTTTCCGTTTCTTTTTGTCCGTGTAGGTGCCTTGTGAAGTTCCACATTGCTTCAGATTTCAGGGATAGATGTTGCTTCAGATACCCAGGACCCATTTTGAATTCAGCTAATTCAGGTAATTTTCTAACATGTTCCTTAAGTTTTTTAATGCCTTTTTTTTCATCCCAAACCATTCAAAGTGTTTGAGATCCATGAAAATGTAGTCTTTAGATATTAAAAAAGAATGCTGAAACCTAAGTAATGCTGCTGATTCAGTCTCTTTAGAACTTGAAGGACCAAACTGGCTGAGTTACCCAGGGTAGGTTAACTAATCCCACATATCTCGCCTGTTCAGTTTATTTTAAACAGAAAGTGTTACAAAAGGCTGGCTTAGGAAAGTTAAAAAGCAAAAATCTCCCAAAAGTCTCAGCATCAAATGCTTCTCTGTAGCATATCTTTGTGGCCATAATTTCTTGGGTTCCAGATGACTCGGTATTCGTTATCACCCAGGATGACCATCTAATTTGTGTACATTCATGTAAGCAGAAATAACTGCTGAATTCAGTGGGGTCATGCTGCAGTGCTATCACCTCTGACTCGGCCCCTCTGCACTGAGCTAAAAGGCAAAGGTGGAAGGTAACTAACCCCCATTAGGCTCCGTTCCTGTGCTGTTGTAGATGTTACAGCAATAATAACAATATTGCTCCGAGTATGTCCACATGGCAATGTAGAAATGCCCAAGCTAGCTGTAAACGAACCATTGTGGATACTGGACGCAGTCAAGATGAGACAGCAGAGAACACCAAGAGGACTAATTTACCCTGCTTTTTGGCAGTGTTAGCTCCATATGGGCTAATTTATCCTGCCAGAAAGCAGGCTCATTTATGGCTAGCTCATTTATAGCTAGTCTGAGTACCTCTTCGCTATACTGGAATTTGCAATGTAGACGTACTTTCTGTTAAGGTGACAAGTGTGTGATTGTATTAAGTAAAAATATGGAGGTTGGGATTTCGAAGGCACCTAAGGGCTTCTTTCGAAGGTGGTTTAAGAAGTTACCACCTCCAGTGATCTGCTTCACAACTTGTGCTGAAGAGAACTTTCCCCATGAATCAGCACGTGGTAGCACGTGCCCACCTAAGAGCCTCTGGAGTTTACAGCGCAATATTTTCGCTTAAATCACTGAAGAGGACGTGCTTGCATTAAGACACTAAATGATGAACTGAATCAGAGCAGATGTATCTATTGGTATGGGAGAAGCAGGCAGACAGCTTGGCTGATAATGCTCCATATTGCTCATTTTACAGAGCCCCAAAAGAACTGGGTGCCAGGTCCCGTGGACGTGTCTTTCTGCTTTAGAATGCAGTAGGGGTTGGGTACCTCATTCTCCTCAAATCCTTTCAAAAAAAGCTGTCAACATTATTTGTCTTTTTAGGGTTGCGTAGATCCAAATGTTGCTATCTAGTCACCTACTGTAAGGTCTGATCCAGCTAAAGAAGCTAAAGCACAAACCTAGCTTTCCAGCATGACACCAGCGAGATTTCTCACGTCCTTAAAGCTAAACATATTTTAAAATTAAGGTTTGTTTGTTCAAGCTTTACCTCCATTTACTTCAGGGTAGTTAATACACGTTAACACTTCTGGTGCAAAGGGAGACTAGCATGTAGAGAAGAATTTGGCATTCAAGAAAGCAAACGAGTACCCGTAGCCATTCTTACTTCTACTGCTGCAGTCACGTATGACGAGCTCCAGGCTTGTCTCTAGCTTCCCTGCTTCTGGGGCTGCCCAGCTATGATCTAGTGTGCTGACCTTACTAGCCAAGTAATGACTTTCATGCTGCTGAATCCCATCAGGAACTTCATGTCTCTTGTGGTCGTCTTCATCCGTGGGTAACTTGTATTATCATTGGCACGCTTAAAATTGTGATGTTATGTTTCAAATGTTTTTAAAGCTGAAACACACAAGCTCTTTTATTTCTCTTCTGCCTAGTAGGATTATTTCAGCTCCACACATGCAAAACCTCATATTATGCAAGAAATTAATCATATAAGGGTAAAGTAGCTACTGAAAAATTGCCAAGCACCATAAACATTGGTCAAAATGCAGGCCAACCATTTGCACAGCAAGTAATTGAAGCTAGAGGCTCATTGGAGCGACGCGTAACTTTTCATTATGAATTAGAAAGCTTTTCAAACATAAAATGATATCTGAGAAGACTGCGCTACCTAAAAGGTTTCAGTAAACACTGCAAAAAAGTGTTAAAATATGCTGGAGAGATCAATCATGCTTTATGGTTACTTGCTCCACGTAGTTTCGCGCACATCCTCCGATAAACAATGTCCCACACGCTCTGCCCAGACCCATTATTTTCTTCAGCACCAAAGCGTCAAGGGCCAGATCCTCATTTGGTTTAAGTCAGCAGAGCTGTGCTGAGGTTGACTGCTTGCCATTGATTTATGCCAGCTGAAGATCTGGCCTGAAGAGTGACAAAAATGTAATTTTATGTTTTATTTATGGGTGTAAAACAATAGTCCTAAAGGGAGCAGATGTTCCATGTCAAGGGAGGAGGTTTATGAAATGCAATTCCAGACACAAAAGCTAATCTCTGTGGTCAGGGAAGGCATGAGGCCTGTTTTACATGATGAACTTTAATTGAAATCTTGCTCTTTTGTGTTCATTTATTTCTTCTATTTGGGAGCCGACAAGCATCGTTTAAATTACTTACCAGCTGCCAGGCGCCTTAAAAAGCAATAGATAGTTGTCTTAGACACCTGGAGAAGGTTGGACAGTCTTCACTTGTCTTCCCAGTACCTGCTGAAATGGTATTAATTTGGTATCACATATTTTTAATTAAGTGGTCACTTCACTGAAGAAATTTCCATCTGTTTCAGATGGAGCATTGGGGAGAAAGATCATTCAGTTTTATGGAGGGTTTTGCAATTGTAAAATGTCTGGGGTTTTCCAGTTTGGAAGGAAAACCAAAGCCTTTTGAAATTCTCTCAAAAAGAGAAGGGAGTGTCTGCCTCTAAGTCTCAGGCCCCAGACCTCTTATTGTCCCCAGTGCCGAAACTATTCCCTTTGTGGACCATCTTCCCTCTGTAGATCCTAGAGCAGGAGTTCCTTGCCTGCTCTAAAGCAGCTGCCAGAAATTGAAGTTAGGAAGCTGAAAGAAAATCAGTGGTAACAGCCTGCTTGCAGGAATGTCATGGTTTTTGAAGCACTCTTCATCATGTTTTCTTTCAACGAGCTGACATTTTTGACTCCCATGCCACCGCAGCCACCCTAAAAAGGAGAGCGCGTTCAGTGATATGCCTTCTCCTTGGCTTTATATGGCACAGGCACATACCGTGGAGACATCCGAGCTCTTCAGAGGCACAGAGCAATAGTCAGCTGAGCAGTGCTGATTCACATCAGATGAATTTTGGACCGAAAAGTGTAAGGATGAGATTTTCTTCCTGACCTTCTGTGTTCCCCTCCACACCCTCGCGGTCAAGTACGGTACATGGAGAGCTGAAGAACAAGCTGTGCTTATCAGAGGCCAACAGTGACATCTGAATTGCAGCTTCAGAAAAAGAGGACAAGTGGAGCAAAATTGGAAGTGAGTATTCCCCTATTCTATTAAAAGAGAGAAACAAAAATACGGATTGAGGAAGGCTGTGTATGAAGAACAGAATGGAGCAGGAGCTAACTCTCTTATCTCAATTTAGCTGGAAATCCCAAATTTAAAGTATAATTTTGTTCTGAAGCAGGCTGAGCACAAGAAGTTTGAAATTCTCTATGAGCCAAAATTAGAAAAAGAAGCCTAAGGTTAAACTGAAAATGGGATGCAGGGAACGCTGAAACATTTCATTCATGTTTCAGCATAATTTTTTGTTAATTCGTTTTAGAAATCTGGTGCATCTTCATTGTAACACTTTTCAACACAAACAGCAGCAACAACCACAACTTTCCATTCTAAAAACATCAAAGCGGGAGCTTCCAAGGTTATAAAAATGCTTAATTTTTGTTAGCCTCCCTGGATAAGAAGTTAGCAGAATAAGTTTTTCAGAACAGCTTTATTTTGTTAGACATGGCATTTGTTCCCTTTCAAAGCCACTGTGAACAAATTTCCAGTTGCACATTTCCAAGGGCGTGACTCCCATCATGTGATGGGAAATGTCTATGGGAGACGTCTTCACAGCCACACCAGTCCTTCTAGGCTCCCTTAAAAGTCTCCCAGTAGAGAAACAGGCACTTTAGGACACAGTCTGACCTGTTTTAAACCTCTGCTTTAGGATGACATAAATTAGGCCCTGGAACTGTCTTTTTTTTTCCCCTGTCAGCTGAAAGGTAGTCTAGGGTGACTGACGCCAAGGATCAAATGAATCCCACCCAAATATTCTTGTCCGTGGCGATAGCTGCTCTGGTATACTGTGGTGAAGCAGCTCACATCTCTAGACACCATATGCAGGCAAGTGAGAGAAAGAAGGTTTATGTATTGGAGTGAAGTCACAGAAGAGTAATAAAATGCTCAAAAAATTGGAAGGGCTTCGTTAGAAGGAAGTATGAAAGCACCTAAATACGTACAAATGCAAAGTGCAGGAGGAATATGTTACATGCTTAATTATCACTTGAAATGTGAAAACACAACTGAGGGAGAATAAAAATTAAGGCTCTCCAGGGAACGAAGTAAAGAGGGTGGGTTGTGATAAAGGGGGGAATAAGTTTCTTATCAGATGGTCTGTTTAGTCTGGGGAGTAGTTTTCAGGAGAAGCAGTAGCCTCGGAGTTTGAGTCATTTCATACCAGAGCTTGGAAATGCACAATAGAGATCACTCCTGTCTAGGCAGGGAATGAAAAAATAGGGTCTACTGATCTTATCCAGCCCTCACTTCATTCAGCAGGAATCTTTTCCACTGACTCAAGTGGGATTTGGATCAGACCCTTTTTTACCTCCTAGGTTGATGGCTGTCTGAAAGGGCTTAGGAAAAGAGACAAACTAGAGCCCAAGTATGACACCAAGAATGGCTTTTTTGGGCTGCTATAAGGAAAAATGCAAGGCTCAGAAAATTATGAAGCAGGCAGCTGGCAAATCAGAGGGACTGTTTTACAGCTGGGAGCTGAGTCAAGCTCTAAAATGTCTTTACGGAATTAAATGACATTGAGCTTGGGTGTCGCTAATTCCCTTAAAACCATAAGGAAACACTTCTTGAACAGCAGCTATAAGGGCAGCGTCATCGCTTGGCAAGTTTTGCTTTTGCCGCAGCAGGGGGATAGCTCTGCATATCCAGCTTATTTTATTTATATGCCCAGTATTTGAGAGAGGTTTTGTTGTGGATAACAAAACATAGCTACATCTTATATCTGACTCAAAAGAAAGTAATAATAATAGAAGTGGGATAACATTTTTGTATATGCCTGAGTGATTCCCTTTGCCTGTTTTCAACCTACCTAACGGCAAACCTCGCTTCATTCTCCACTGCTCTAATTAATTTGACAGGACTGGAAACTTGCTCTTCCTGTTCACACTTATTATTCATCTCTTTAGAATGCCCTGTAGGGAGTAGGGAGCACAATAAAGCAGTATTTACCAAATCCCTCAATGCTAAATACACCTTTTAAGCTGACTCTGCACAATGCCAGCAGTGAGAAGATCTGACTAAAGGGCAGCCAAAGAAAAACAACATTTTCCAGAGCATCGTCTCTTTACACATGGCTAGCAAGTCTTAGGCAAGGAAACGATGTCTTTTTGCCCCCCTTCAAATCCTGCAGTAGGCTCTGGGGATCCCAACTTATTCCTACTGTATCTGAAAGCTTTGCTGTAGCCAAAGCAAATGACAGAGTGATCATACTCAATAAGATACGATGTTAGTTCACAAGGGCCACTGGGTAATTTCATACAGGCGTATCTTTTAACCTTTCATCACCCAAATTAGAAACATCATAACACAACATAAAACACATCTGAAAAATCCATCGGAGACAGGAACTCAGAAACATGCAAGTAGAAATAAGCGTTTTGAGAATTAGAAAGTGTTTTGAGAAAACACTGAAATTGAATGTTAGGTTTCCTTTTTTAAAATTCTCATTGCAGAAAGGGACCTTTTACAAACACACGAGGTGATTAAGGAATTTAAAAAGTGAAACACGCTTATTTGCACACACTAGGGAAGTAACTCGGACATTTCATATTTTAAAAGTGAAAGATCAATGAAAGAGATTTTCAGCAGCAAGTTACCAGTTGGGTCCCCGACTCTAATCACCAGCTCCCTTTGCACCTTTATGCCTCTGTAAATCTCACCTTACGGGAAGCTAAAGGTGAAGTTTTCAAAGTACCCGAGAAAATTTCTACACAGCATAGGGCAGCACTGTGCAAATCTACCCACATCAGCTCTAAATGAACTAACTCAAATACCGAAAGGGATAGAATCGCAGTAGTAGGGCAGTTTTTCCAGCTTTTTGCTCTTAACCTCCAAATGTTGCTTTGCGTGGCATTCAGCCAGAGGTAGATGCCACAGTTTGCAAGTCACTTTTGAAAATGGGGACTTCGAGCCAATTTTCAAAGATGTGTAAAGAAACGGATAGGCATTCAGTGGGATTTTTCAAGGCACCTGTGAAAATGGAAATTAAGTAACTGCACGTAGGTGCTTTTGGAAATTAAATACTTTAAACTTTTGAAACATCTGAGAATTAGATTCCTGACCTGCTTCTGAAAAATTTACGTTGAGTCATTTTTTCCTAGATCCTGAACCTCCTTATTCATGTTGGAGAGTAGCAAATCCCAACATGTTTCATGGACAAGCATGCACACATACACACACACCCGCTTCCTTATTCCCTTTAGTCTTAGCTTTTCTCCATTTATCCACTTGTTGACCTATGGAAAATTTAATCCTGATTCCTTGTGCAGTCACAGAGATCTTACACCGATGTTACATTGTTCATCTCTGTAGAGGTATTTGTCTTTTACAGTAATGCACGTTTCTGGCCTTGATGAAGACAATGAAGGCCTAATGAAGACAAACAGGAGACTCCTGCCAGTTCAGCTTGGTTTTCGATCAGACCCTAATAAAGAGAGGAACTGGTTGAATTGTAGATAGAATAACAGCTCAACTCCTTTAGGCGTCGGGTGTAGCTCCTCTCTGAGTTGCCGTAGAGGAAAACCCACTCTAAACAGATTGAATCTGGAATAAAACTTTGGATAATTGGGAGCAGAATGGGTCTGTTGACTTGAAGGGGAAGTACTGCGTGAAAAAAAGGTGGGCTGGCATTGGCCTTTGCTGTGTTACATAAGAAAGATGGTTCTTGGAACTAATTAATCCTTGAAAAGATCAGCTGACCCATCTCATTGTTAGCAATACATTTTTAATTATTCATTTTAGTCAAGCATCATTTGAACACAAGTCAATTTGCAATTTCATTAGAGTACAGAAAAGGCCTGGGGTCTATTCCTGGTAAAAAGGAAAAAAATCTCTGGCAAAATTTCATAAAGGATGTTAATCCTCTAATTAATTTTATGTATCAAGCAAGAATTAATGTGTCCTGCTATTTAAGCAGAAGTCATCTTGCCAAGAAGTGCATTTTGTCATACCTTCCCCTCCAGGAAAACCTCTTTACAGGCTTTGTGGCAAAATACCCTGGCAACTAATGACTAGCTTTGAAGCAACATTCACAGACCATTTGCTTTGATGACATTTGGAGCTTTTTTCTCTCCCCCCCCCCCAACTCATTCCAAAGTCTATTGTAAGTGCAGTGCTCTCCCTGCACTGCCTTTGAAAACTAATCAATAAAGTAAGATTTGTCAGGTTGCATCTGAGGAGTATCACATCTTTTAACTCCTTTCTTGGTTGAGTTGCTGTACACATTTTTAAACTAAACCTTATGAACAGATTGGAGTATGTTATACTTACCATATTCACAGGCACACAAGTGTGACGCCTTTCTTTTTCTCCCTTATATTAACTTCAAAAGCTCCAAACCTATGCCAGTTAACCTTCCATAAAACTGACATTATATGGTCATCATACATAATCAAATGATGGATTGCATGTCAAAAAGTCAGAAATAGCGAATGTTTACCCCTGTTACAACTATGAGAATGACGGTATTGCAAAAATGGAAAAAAGTGACTTCACCCCACACCGAAGAACTCCAAAGAAAACACATCCATGTTAGTAAATACTGAAACAATTTTTTATTAGCTCACTAGCATCAGTAGACATCTTAGAGCGAGGCAGTCGTACTCACAGCGATGGATGGAGATCAGAATATGGGCCGCAGAGTTTCATCTTAATTGTAACTTTTGACTTTCCTTAATCAATGCTAAAATCTTTAGGTCTGATTTCTCATTTCAATGGCTTTGTGTAATGTGTCTCAACCGTACCTCATCTAATTTAATAAGATGCAAGCTAAGGAAGTACTTAAGTTACTTATCAAGGGTTTCAGATGACACATTATTATTGTACTCAAAAGTCAATATTTGCTAATCATGTTAGTACAGGAACTGATCCAGGGCTACAATTCTTGAATCGCAAAGACATTTAAGATTAATTAAACCTATCTCCTCCTCACTCGACACATACACACGTTGCACCCCCGCTCCGCTCCTCTTCTGGAACGAACAAATCGGTGCCTCCATAAGAAAAATCTGTCTAGTCCAGAGCTTTACGATGAAAAACTATTAAGTTTCTCAGCTTTCTTCCTCCACCATTGGTCTGGTCATTCAGAGCCTGGCTTCAAGCCTTGGGGTGGGTCGTGTTCAGCATCTTGGGATGGCACCCCGTGTCTTTGACACTGGTATGATATCAAGCCAGTTTTATTCTACCTGTGATCTTTGCAGAAGACTGCGGTTGAAATCAGGGGAGAGCTGCACGCTGAGCAAAAGCAGAGCCAATCTGGGCAGTGTGATGCAGGTTGAGAAAGGCTGATTGCTCATGTCATTTCAGTTGGGATTGCTCATCTGACAGGCTCACACTTTGAAGGTACTGAGGTGTTGAGCAAGCCTTATTCCACACAGTGGCAGAAGAGCAGTGAGTTTACACCGTATAACTCATTCTAGTTTTTCTTTTATCATACATAATGGAACAGTTAAAAAACGATCTATGTCTTTCTTTCTCTCTTTTAAAGCTGTTGATGAATTTGGCATGTACAACATGAAAAGATTTAGTGCGTTTCCTAGGGCTAGGTGCAGTGTGAGCAGGTGATGTGCAAGCTTCCACATGCAGAGCTGCCAGCGCACTTTCAGGCTGGATTTGCAACCCCTCCGCTATGCCAGCCTCGGTCTCCTCTAAGCATACTGTCAGCTGCTCAGAGGCGATGTTTGCGTCTGCACATGCGCATGCGATAAGCGATGTGGTGACTTCCCGATATGATCGTGTATTTATTCAGAACCTGGCTTAGAATGAGATACAAATTTGCCTTGCAGCAGGAATCTCTTAGGGGCTGAAATGTGGCTTACCTGCTATCCAGCATATATTATTGTAGTTTGTATCTTATTGTGGTTTTCTCTTACTCCTTTAAGCCATTATTATACTGGTCTAAACAGTGTAGATTAAATGTTTATATGAAAATAATAGAGCAGTGTGGAGAACTGGAATCAGTCATAGAAGGAGAGATTCTGATCTACATAAACTCGGGCAAAATGCAACAGCGAGGCTGTCTACACTGGATTAGCCCAGATTTACACTCACAAACGGGATAGTAGTATTGGAAACCACGGGTCGTGATTCACCATAGAGCTACTTGTAAAATCGGTGTATTGCAGAGGTTTATAAAGTGGGAGGGGTTCACTGTTATCAGGAGATTGAATTGATATTGTGTATTAAATTGTACAGTGACCGCATGGTTTTGATCTAGGCATGTAGAACATCAACATGCAAATTAAAAAAAAAAAGTAACTGTTTTGAGTGCTGTGGTATCCAGTCTGCTTAGATCTCAGATCAACCCAGTACTAAGTACTCAGATGCATATTTTACAAAATCAAAATGACATGTTCTATTTAATATTCCAATTACTGTTGAACTATTAATCTGAATGTGCTAATAGTGGCTGTCGCATAAGTCTAGCA
Source organism: Theristicus caerulescens (assembly GCA_020745775.1). Lineage (NCBI taxonomy): Eukaryota > Metazoa > Chordata > Aves > Pelecaniformes > Threskiornithidae > Theristicus > Theristicus caerulescens. The sequence goes on along the minus strand of CM036561.1, from coordinate 118,267,093 downwards.
TCTGAAAGCCTCTAAGCAGTAATCCACTATCCTCAGGTCATTTTTTTGTATTCATTCAATTTAAAATACGAGACAATTTACCCTTTAAAGGGTGTCGTCCCCCCCCCCCCTTTTTAATTAAACATTATTTTATGCATGGCTTTTAACATACTAATTGATTCATTTAGACCTACCAGACACACTAATTCCTTTTATTTATTTATTTTTCTTTAAATCAATAACGATGCCATTTTTAGCATGCTTTGGAAGTATTCAAAATCTCAGCTATTTCTGTGTGTGTTTGCCTCAGTCGATTGTTAGGACAGGGAATGTCACACTTACCTTTACTGGTCTATGCAAACTCAATTTGATAATCTTAGCTCATCTCCCAGTGGAGCGCGTATCTGTGTCACAAATGTCACCTTTGAAACTGGCACTAATTGGCATTCATGTTGGAAGTCTCAGTGGAATGACCATAGACACAAGGTGAAATTTTGGCTCTGTTGAAGGCAACAGGAGTTTTGTCATTGACTTTAATAGGGTCAGGACTTCTTCCAGAGACTGAACTGCCTCTCATACAGATGTTCATACTGGACTGGGAGCTTCAAACCCTCTGTGTTTGCTCATGGCTAATAAAATATGTTTTTCTGCTAACCTTCATCCTTCCCCTGCCAGGCTCTAGTCCTCTTCTTAAATGACAGAGTGAATAAGCCCAGATAAGACCTCCAGCTTCCTCTTGTACTATCCTTCCCAAACCCCAGCTCCCTTACTTCTCTTTACACTTGATCGTGATGTCTTTCCAGGCCCAGTGCAAGTTCTCTGTCTTCTGTTACCTCTCGATTCTTCTTCGTCCTTGTCTATTTTTAACCACTCTGTTTTGTACTCTCTGCCTTCAAGCACGCTCTTGCTACTTTGTCTTGAGAAAATGAAATTCCTTTAATTCAGTCTGCCTTTTTAACAACCCACTGATTTCCTCATGCTACTCGTCTCCACGCTCTCAGAAGTTGCTGTTTGTTCCCACTGTCTTAAGTAGCTTCTCTTTTCTCTGTTGGCTCTGATTTTTAATAGACAGGCTTCTCCAGCCCCTGTACTTGGCTCCATCTGAGGACAATCTTTGCCCTTCTCTTTCCTGATCTCTCCCTCCCAACACTTGGCTTCTGCAGTTCTCTCTTTCTCTCGTTCCTGATTTGCTTTGGAGATGCACCCTTGCTGACAGTTCCTTTATTTTTTTGTTCCTCCCCTTGCTACCTGGTCGCCCCGCTGCCTCGCAGAGGTCTCCGTGTGAGAATCCTCAGCGCACTTGCCCTTCTCTGCCAGTAATGCTCTTGTCCGGACTTTCATAACCATCTGCTTCTGCACATCCAGCTGCCTCTTCAGTATTGGCTTGACTTCTTAAGGTCAGTTATTTACCACTTCTTCCTGATTTTCAGACCCTTCTCTCCTCCATCAGTTCTGTTACACTTGCTGTCTCCTGGGCTGTCTCCCAGACCATCTTTTCTCCCATCTTGTTGCCCTTTCTCCTGCCATTGGTTGTCTTCCCTGTCATGATGGCGATCATTGTTTTTTTCATCCACACAAGCTAAAAATGTTATGATCATCTCTGTTCTTGATGGACGATGTCTGCAAGATCTCCCTGCTTCCTCCTTTCCATCTAAAATGCTGCTTGCCAGTGCCACCTTGTCTCCAGCAGCTTCCCTGATTTTCTACTACTGCTGTAAGAAATTCAAGCCATTAAAAAACGCTGTGAAATCTATTGCTTGAAGTTCTGTTGCCATTTATCTTCTGCTCCATTTAGCCAACTGCTTCTCCCATTCTTCCCTTTTACAGATTTCCTCTGTCCCCTTTTTCCTGTCTTTGCACTTTCTGCTGTGCCGCTCTGTAGACAAGGAAGCATTTTTTTTGTTGTCATCCATGAGCAATTTTTTCTTTTGCTTCCTGAAATCTTTCATGAAAACTCACCTCTAAACTTTCAACTGTCCCTTTCTCTCAGGGAAGCAGAGGCTTTAATGCACTTGAAGACAAAAACTGTGATACTGGCCAGAGCCCCGTTAATACAATCTCTTCTCTCATGCCCAGGCACAGCCCTAGTGAAGTCAGTTCATGTCCACCATGTTACCTGGAGCCTGTGGAGATGGTAGAGAGCAGTGATTGGGACTTGTATTTGTAAGGCATGGAAGGTGCTCAGCGTGTTACAATACATTGTTGTTAAGAATGTAGAATAATCACTATACTGAGAAATGAAATAATTGCATTTAGGGGGAAAAAAAGAAGAAAACAGCGAATACCTTGAAGCCTGGAGCAAAGCTGAAAGCAGGAGTTGCTAGTTGTACAACTCCTGTTATCTTGCATTGAAACACACTGGCTACTGTTTTGAAAGATTTCCATTAAAAGCTAGGTAGGGCATTCTTGGTACACACAGTTACTGCTTGTGACTCCGAAAGCATCGTTACGCAAAACTTCAGGTTTTACTGGGTGAGTTTTTATGGCTAAGGCTATGTAGGAGTTAGAATGAGGTTATCTTAGTGAGTTTTACAGAGCAGGGTGAATTTTTTGCATAGCTTTTTATTTTATTCTGCAACGTTCCCCCAGTCCAGCTAAAAGAAGTGCTGGAGGAGTGCGACAGCTAACCTCCATGGGACAGAATAACGAAACACTTCTGTGTGTGGACCATTAAGCGAGATTATTAGAAATATCCCCTCTGATACAGGGAGGGTATATACTGCCACACAGTACTCTTACTACAAAATGTTGCATTCTTTAGTATCATGAGCTAGAGGCTGTGTGGGCCTTGACTCAAGAATCGGGATGTGCTGCAGACAAGTGAGTCATTTTCCAGTTCATGCAGGACTGCCCTTGATTTTATGAACCTCAGGTCAGACCAATATATCCTGTGCTCTGTGAATGACTTTCTTTTTGTGTCAGGACCATGATATAGTTCGAACACGGTCTAGAGCTGAAGGTTTTAAGTGGTGAGAGCTACAGAAAAACAAAGAGAAGGATCCAGATCTAGATTTCCAGCCTGCTTTCATGTATCCACATGCCACAACCTTTATGGTGACCGAAACTCCCCCACTACAGGAAACCAGATTAAATTAAATGCTTGGGGTCACTGCATGACCTCCCCATCTCACCTTTCTTGTCCTGTAACCCATGTGTTGTGCCAATCCACTTTTCTTACAGAGTGTGATAGGAAGGGTTTTCCATGGGAAACCCTTCAGTTCTGAGCCAGCTTTGACCTCTGACTCAATTCAAGGCCTCACCGCAGTCTAGAAAACCTGAAGGTGACCACCGTCCCTCCACTGTGGCTCTGTGGCACAAAGTCTTGTCTTCTCCTTTCCCACAGCTGTCTGTGTGCCGACAACAGGCCCAGCTGGCTGTCACTTGGCAGCTGGGGCCTAGTACTTCCCTCTCCATCACAAAATTGATCTGGATACGTTTATATGGTTCTGCTTAAGTGCGAGTTAATTACTGCAAATTCCTGGCCTCTGAACCCATCAGGGCTAATCAAGCCTCATGACCCCTTCCGCGCAGCAGTGGATGGCCGTGCACTACTGTATTTATCTAAGAGCACTGAAAATCTGTGTGGCTTACCCAGTGCAATTCCAGCTGCAAGTAAATTTTTCCAGACACATTTAGAATATACCTCAGAAAGGAACTTAAAAAGGCATCTCTCCGTTACCCAGTGGACCACTGCAAATACCCATCTTGACCAATAAAAGGTGAAGCACACCTGTGGGGCTGGAGTGAGAAATCACAAGTTTCCCACTGAGCTCAAAAGAAAGTTGGCACGTTCCTGCTGTGCAAGGACATTTTATGTATTGGAGGTCGACTTTCTGCGCATTCAGAGGAACAAATCCTCCCGTTGTGTAAAGTGTCCCCAGCTCCACAGAGGAGCTGTGACAATTTACACCAGCTGAGGTGCTGCTCAGCGTTTTTGGTTATGGGCCTTATTTACTCATGGCTAGTTAGAGTTCCTGTGGAGCTGTTACAGCACTGTGTGGGTGTAAATCTTTCTTTAGGTGCCTTTGGAGCAGTTAGGAGATAGCATGCCTGTCTATAAACTAGAAGCATCCTTGAGCATATGCCTGGAATAACCTTACAATAGAAGGGTGCCGTAGCGATCTGCAATACAGCTATTTTTACCTAAATGAAGATCTATGAATAATGTCCACTAAAAAGTTGCCACACAGGATAATCAGGTAGTGGAAAAAGTCCCTTTGTGTTTTGGCATAGCCTATTTCATTCATGTCTGTGTCTTTAAGCAGTTATGTCCTAGAATAAACCTAGCTCCTCATCTACCCAAGAGTGTTGTGCTGACTTACCTACTTTTTCTTCTAGAAATTGTTTAGTCAGGGAATGGTGTTGGCCACTCTTTTATTGAAATAAGTTTGTTAAACAATCGAACAGCAGCCTTATGTAGGCAAGGCCTAAGGTATTGTCGCAGAGCAACAGTTCTTACTCATTGCAGTAAAATGAGATCAGTGTAAATAAGAATTCAGTTGTATGGCTAGACTGTTAAACGCAGCTAGTTTCTGTGTATTCACAGAGGTCATTCACATCTCCCTGTGGTGGAGTACAGCTGTGCCACAAAGGTTGTGTGGCATTTTCATGGCAAGGCCCTGAAACACAGACGTTTCAGAACACCTCCCTTTCCCCACAACACCATGAGCGGTGCCAGCAAAAAATAGGGTAATGGTGAACAAGGAAACGGTTACTAGCCTTTGTAAACCTCCTTGAGATCAGCATGCACAAAGCCAGCAGTGAGCAGGAGGAAGGAAAAGGTCGGTCTCCTGAGTCCTCGTCTGTTGTCCGCTCCTCAGGGGAGGCTGGTTCTGCAAAGCACAGAACGACTTTTCAATGTATTTTTCTGGACGTGGTATGTGAATTGCAAGGGATACAAAACTGTCCTACAGAAAGATGTATTTCTAGGTAACACTAAGGGGGAAAAGTAGGTCCCCATGAAAAAATATTTCCCTAGCAGTTTTTAGCTTTAAAGATATTAAATTACAGTACAACTTCCCAAGAGTGTTCTTGCAAGTCATTTATACCATAACACATAAAATTACAGTAAACCTCCATTAGTACTGTGGCTACTTTTGTAATCAGTTTTGAAGAATGTGCTCCATCAGTGGAAATATTTTGATTTAAGTTCATATGAGGAGCAGTCTAAAAGTTATACTCTAAATTACACTTTAAAATAAGTCCCATGGTACGTCCCTACAATATATATGGTATGCTGACTCCGTGTAATTAAATTCTTGTCTAAAGTTGTCATTAAGTTGCAGTAAATATTGAAGCTAGCTTCATTCTAAAATAGATTTACTTCTTGATTTTAGCTGATAAATATTCTTGTATAGAAAATTAATTAAAATATTCATACATATATAGAACAGAGCAGGACTGGTGGTTTTAGCTGTTGCGAGCAAGCAGACTGGCAGTGGCCTCTATCAGCAGCAAGGCAGCTGACTGACAGCAACATGGAGAAAAGCACAGGGTCCCACACAAGGCTTGTCAAGGAATGAAGGTCCCAGGCCCTCTCCCATCTTCTCTCATTGCTAGGTCAGAAATAACATCAAATTACTTACTAATTAGTGAACTGCAAGACTTCCTGTGAATAACAAAAATTAGGCAGGTTTGGAGAGTGGAAGTAATCTTTTCTTGTACGTGCTTCAGCCATTATGGGTACAACACTACCATTAAATGAAAAGGATGGGGAAATTTCACTGAGACTGGGGGAGAGAAGGGTCAGCCCTTTAAAGAGTCTAAAAAATAATGGTATTTTTCAGAAGTTTGATGAAACTGAGTGGGATGATGGAAGAGAAAGTCTCAAAAAGATCCCTGTATCTACAGAAGAGCTCAGGTGTGCATTCATCCTTATTAGTCCCTAGCGAATCTGTGCTGGATTCTCCTGCTATGGGACTCAACCAAAAAAGCTTCAATTGGAACTTGCATCTTTTAGAAACTCCATTAATTAGTCTGTAGGAAATCAGGCTTGATTGCTTTCAGTGCTCACAAAACTACTTGTGTTTTTTCTGGAACACGGACAGGCGAATTGCTGAGATGACAAATATATCCGACATGCCTTCCAAGAATCTCTCGCCCTTTCTTGAATGTTTGAATCTCTCCATTTCCCAAATGTATGCTTGTTTGACATTTTTATAACTAACAGGTGTTTTATGTAGTTTCGTTGGTGCCTCAAACTTTCTCAAGAAAATGAAAAAGGGTCTGTCTTTATCTGGTCTACACTGATTGACATTATCTGAAGCCATCTTCAAATTTCTTTCCATTCACCTCCATAACTCTTTCTACAGGCTGTCCTCCAACTTTTCCTATCTCTATGGTTATCTATTAGAAAACTGTCACTTGGGCAGACTCTTTTTAATGTGTTATATTGTCAAGACTTGACACTCCAATGCAGCGTATTCAAACTTTTCTGATCTCTAGAAATTTTTCATCGGTGATGTGGAGCCTTTCAGAAATTTCACATGCATAGATCGCTGTATGGCATATATGAACTTGCTGTTCTCACTCACCCCGCACACCTCCTTTAGGAGCAGTCCAACTATTCCCCTCCACATCCACAGATTACAGATTGTACAGCTTTAACACATCAAACTCGGGATCCATAAATGTCAGGAGTGGATGACTTACGCCTTAGAAAATATCTGAGTTAAAGATCTAACTGAAAGTAAATTTGAAACATAGTAGATAGCTCCAATCTCCCATAAAGGAGCAGGAGTCTGGTTGTTGTGGAAGCCTTAATAGGACATGATTCCTAGTTTGATCTACAGAGCACGCTTAACGACCACATCAGACATTGAGGGATTACAGTTACCAAGAGATGCAGAGGAAAAAAGCCCTGAGGAGTTTTAAAAAAGCCTGTATGAGATTTGGATGGCAGTGTCTTCTGTCAAGGGCCCAGGCCAGCCTTTGTGACCTGGAAGAAAATCGTAGAAAAAATGAGTCTGTGTGACTTTCTCCCCAGCCCATAAATGAGCATAACTTTCTTTTCCTTTCTTACTAGTGGTTGGAAATCTGGCATTAAAAACAAACAGAAAATCTTCTGATGTTTTGTGTTGGAAATTGAGGTGTTTGCTGGTTTGACTGCCCCTTCTTACATGGCTTACGTAGAAGTCACACAAGTCAGCATGCTGAAAATTGAGCAAGTGATATGGAAAACACAGTCATTCTATACAATTCAGTTTCATTTTTTCATCGCTAACACCTATTCAAGTTCAGTAACAAAACAGTTATTAGGGTTAATGTTATCTTCATTTACAGCATTAGAGCTCACAAAAACATCTGGCGCTATCCAGGTACAGTGTGGCCTGTAAGAACCAACCAGGAAGACTGGAATTCAAATTTGTCATATTTCTAAGCATATATTTCATGGTTTTGCTGTAGAACATGAGAGCTAATTTAAAAAAAAAAAAAAAAGTCCTTTGCAAGTCATTATTGGCGAAGGAAGTGTTAACACTTCATCTACTAAAATGTTTCCAAACTGTTCTGCAAGCCTTGAAGAAGACATTTTTCTTTCTCTCATTATGTCCATTTTTTTTGGTCATTGAGGTTCAGCTTTCTGCACGTCTCTAACAGCCAAAGGTGCAGCTAAGTATCCAATGGGATCTCCAAAACCGACTATCCATCAGGATATTTTTCATACCTCTGTGAATCACCAGCCTGAGTCGCCATAACTTCCCCAGGTGCTTAAATAGCCTTAGACACTTGGCCCTACAGCCACGATTCTGCAAAACACGCTCAGCATGTGCTCAGCTTTAGGTATGTAAGAAATCCTGCCCTGCTCAGCCAAAAAAAAATAATACCCCAAACCTAAATTGCTATGCTCAGTTAGAATATAATATTTTATTTGGACATCTTCTGTTCATGGAGAGCATGGCAGCGCATGCAAAGCTTCATTCCCATGTCTACTTAGGTCCTAATTTTCCAGGGTTAAAACCCGAATGAAGTTTTTCCTTTAGGGAGGACAAGCTGCAAAGAGCAGACAACCTCATTAAAAAGGAAATCTATAAATCCTGTAGTCCTCTCCTCACCTCTGTTAACTACATTGTTCGAGGTGAAAGCTGTTAACTGTGGCTTTTAAAAGGTATGCGTAAATACAACCTTTTTCCCCCCCAAACTTTGAAAATGCACATAAACAATAACAATTTCTGATAAATGCAATGCTGTTTTACTAGATTTATGTGCTAAAGACAAGAACTACTTGCAATAATGAAATGCACAGGCTCGATTCTTTATTCGCCTGAGTCACTCCATTACCTCCAGTGCTTTAAGGAAATTGCTGCAAGAGTAGAATCAGGCCCTTAATGGTTTGCCAGCTCCCATACCGACATTACACCCAGACAGTAGTCACAGAAATGTATATTTAGTTCCACAAGAACAGGACATTAGATATCCTTAAGTGTTTTATGAGGCAGGACTTTTCTGACTCTTCTGACAAAAACACCAGTACGCGTAGTAACCAGAGCTTTGAACAAATATTGCAGTTATGATTTACAGCACAATTGCCAGAGTCTTCCTAGCTTCATCTTTGATGGCTACTTACTCAGGCTGTCATTTTTAGCTCCACAGATTATATCTGCCTTGGCCTCTTCCACAAACACTGGATTCACTGGAGTGTGTTGCAGACAATACAGCTCTCAAACAATGAAGCATTTGTGTTCATTTTCTTCTATTTTATATTTGGAATTCTACTATTTAGGTCACTATCTGTTGCTTCCAGCTATTCTTTCCTGACAAATTGTAGCTCTTTTTAGGCTTAAAAAGATATAATCAATGAATTCATCTATGTTATTCCTCTGGGTATAAAGGTCTAGATGTAATAAGTGGTACACATAGTGTAAGATTACATTGCTATTCCTGAACTGCAGCCCCAAGATTAATTGTGCCTTACAGGCCAAAATTTGAAGAGCTGCTGGATGCTGGCAATCTCTGAAAATCTGATACAACTAACAGAATAAAAAAGCAATATTACTAAATTTCTCAAATGCTTTAAACATGATCCCTCACCAGCATGAACTGGAAGGGTGGGAATGTAGGTATGTATATTCCACAACACATAATTTTAGATACAGGTAAGGGGAATAATGATGAATGGATCCTTTACCTGATCATATCTGCCCTTCCTAAAAGAAAAAAAATCCACCACAGGTTTTACTTGAAAAAGGTAATCCTTGGATTTTAGTGAGTGACGTCACTCAGAGGGAAATATGTCAATACCTGTGGAATAAAAATTATACTCAGGTCAGGTATGGGGACAGACAGGAATTCCATTTACATTTGAACTTAAGCTCACTGATTGCTCTGCTCATGTAAAAAATTACTATGCTCTGAATGAAACGAAGATGAGTGCTTAAGCAAACAGTCATAAATTAATTTATAATGAAACATGACAGTCATAATTTAATTTAGAATGTATTTAAGATTGTTGTTACTATTTGTATAGGTCTTTTTTGCCTGGAGGAAGATGTGGCTTCATAGTGAAATGTCAGCTATTGAAATACCAAACTTCTTATGCATACACGTGTATTAATTAATTAAAATGATGTAGATACTTTCCTAATGAAGATCTGTTGTCTACTGCAAGCAGTCAGACAAAAGCTTGCATGATTGAGGCACCAGCAGTATCAGTGGGTCACCAAGGACTTAGAGTAAGCATGAGGGGTGCTGAGCATCACCTACAAAATCTGTGGGGTCGTGAGGCTGCCGCTCAACTTCCTTCCTCGCTGGCAAGGAGGGGACGTAACGTGAGAGCAAGCAGTAGGGCTGCAGCTTTTGCACTTCTCAACTGCTCTCCGAAGCTGTTGGCTGCCCACGCGCAGCAGAGCAGCTGCCTAGGCCCAGTACCGCATCCCTAAAATAATCTGTTAGGCTGCTTAAGTAGAGCTAAGCACAACTGAAATGTAGTTCGGGCACCTAAGGTCTGAATTGCCCTCTCTGCGTCACTGCCTGCTATAACAGCACCTGAAATGACCGTACGCCTAACCTATGCCCCTCAGGTTAGGAGGCACGGAGCCGTCTCTAGCTACGCCCCTGCTGCGTTGCTGGCTTTAATATCCAGATGTTTGAGAATTAGGCAAGGCTTAAACTCCTCATGCCTGCACCCCTATCAGTGTCGGTATGCTGCCCTGTCTGCTGGGGTAGGTCCATGCCCAGCATCCTGCTGCCGCCAGCAGAGTGAGAAGAGGCGAAGGGCAAGGCTGGCCCTTAGAGCAAGGGCACTCGCAAGAAAAAAGTTGTGGGTTGTGCACTCTTTCAATACATACATAGCTAGACAGTTTATTTTTCATTAGACTTCTAAATCTTTTGGATGTTTCTGACCAATTGATAGGAATATATTTATTTTTTAAAGACAAAAATTCCTAGCTGGTGGAATTTTATTTTTGGTATTGTAGAGGTTGTTCTTCTTTGTAACTATTTCTAAGCCCTAAGGAATCTTACTTCTGCCTGCATTGACTCTACCGATGAAACTATATGGAGTTAAAGTATTTCTTTAAGCTTTTCACTTTTATCAAATTTGCCTAATAAAAATGGTATAGGAGTGGTGTAATTTTAACGCAAGAAGTTATTTCTCTGTTTCTAATAGCATCAAGTCACAAAAAGAAGTAACTCCATTCAGTTTGTTAATTGAGAGATAGCATGGTAGGGCGTTTGGGGATAGTCAGGGTGTGACCAAAAAAATCTTAGTAGTTTGTCTCGACATCAGTTAAGAAACCATGATCCCGAGAACTTGTGATTTCTACTTGGAAAGTAATGTTTAAGAACCACCAAATTATGGGCCTTGAAGCGTAGTATCTATGCTAAAAATAGATATTTATGATAAGTAAAATAAAAATGAAAGCCCCTCTCATGATTAGTTTCATAGGGGAGGGCAATGGATGCATTTGCTGTAAATTGTCAAAATTAATGTCTTTCACACTGACCAGCAAACAGATTCTTTAAATATGGTTAAGCGGCACACAGGAAGTACTTGGGTAAATAAGTGACAGTAATTAGTCAAAAAGTAGTTTGGGTCTTCCTCCAGTTGGAAAGTTTGCAAAGGGGCCTTTCCACACCCCTTGTGGCAACAGAATTCCCCCTGTCATACACTGAGCTCCTGTTTTACAGCTCAGGAGCCAAGAGGGTTGGTTGGACGCTCACGTTAAAGGATTCTTACCCTGCTCTCAGGGGGAGACCAGTGGTGGCATTTTAGGCGGGCAGCTCCAGGGCCTTTCTATCCTGGGCGCTGAGAAAGTCAGCGTCACCTGGAAAGGCAGTAAGCTGGTTTTAAAGTTTGAGTGTGCTCAGGCAGACATAGTGGCAAGCATTCGGGATGTATCATTTTGTATGCTGAGCTTGGGGAGCCATAATGTGCTTAGCCTGTATTTCATGTTATGCATCTACTACTTAGCCCAATTTCAAACCTGATTAAAAGTTGGTCCTTTCACATCAGAGAACGAAACCTTCCTAAAAAAATACTCTCCAGCTCACACAACAGTTCCTTCCTTTCCAGTTAGCTCATCTTCTCAAATCAGAAGTATAATTAACTTGAAATCCTTGAAAACAAAAATTATCCTGGTTCCTTTACAGAATTATTTCTAGAGAAATATCCTGGGGAGGGAAGGGTTGATGAGCTGAACACTGTCCTAGCAAAAGCCTAACTTTTATGTTTCTCAATAAGATTTGACATTCTTGTGTATCAGACCTTAAAAGCCAGTTTTATAACTCTCATATTTAATACTGATAGTAGAAGCCTTTTTTCATTGCCACTTTCTTGGCTAATAGTGCATCTGGCAAGTTACCTCTTAGTTTAGATTTTCCTAGAACACCACAAGGACAAGCATATCCCTCAGATACACAGATCAAGCTACATCCTCAGGATAAACACAATTTTCACAACAGCCACTATTTGGGGTTTGCAGTTATTTGTCATATGGACATGTAGATCTTCTGTCTTATAAACTGTTTGAACACTGCCAGCAGAGGCTTGCCAACACAACAGAGTCTTGCTATTTCATGTTGTATTGCCTGTTAAAGGTATTATTATGACGAAGTTCTTTGAAAAGCTGAAAACATTTTTTCTGGGTTAATTTTCAGTCAGATCAGTAAGCTGATCCAACTCATCATGTGTTGCACAATGGCTGGAGCTGGCAGAAGAACGGGGAGCTGCAGCCACAGACTGTAAGTAACATTTATTGGGCACCAGCGCAGTCTTCGGTGGACTTAGGGATTTGCTTTCATAATCAACTAGCTAGCACCAAGAATGTGGTTAATACAAAAGCAAAGCCGCTAGGTTGAAAACCAGTATAGTTCAGTATTTCAGGACTGCACTGCAGATGGTTGTGTGTAGAACCAGTTCCTCCACCAAGGATTTCTAGTTTAAATGGATCAAAGAAAGCACTTTGTCACCAATAAAGGTAGAAAATTGAGGCATGGAATAACTGGGTAAATTACCAAGAGAGAAAGGTCAGGTAAAGTCCACAGAGAATTCCCATTTGACTCCCTTTTACCAGGTTCTGTGGTACAGTATTTTCCAGAACAGACTAAAAAAAATGTAAAAAAGTTTAATGATGATTTACAAATATACAATACTTACATTTTTAGGAGTTACAAAAATGGCACATACTACAGAAACCAAAAGCCTCCTCTAACCTTTGGTACATTTCAAAGTTATTTATTTACAAAGAAAAATTACAGTCACTTTTCATAGTGTCACATGTTTACATATAGGCATTTCTCAGTTGAAAAATATCTCGCAGCTTACCCACAGGCAGTTTTTGCAGTTTGAGCTCTGCAACCATCTATCACATCAAAAATTCTATCAGCCCCTGTTAAGCTGACATGACATTGCATTTTTATGTTTTAACAGCCTTTAGTTTGAAAAATATGTACAACCCGTAAGGCTAAACTGATTCATAGTAGTTGAGATTTCACCTGGTGTATTTTATATTGCTCATAGTTTGGTAAAATGACGTAGGCTACCTTTTTTAATTAGCTTGATAATGCACGTTTAGAAAAAGGTGGTCCAATTTTGTTAGCTAGGGTATTTCCAACTCTTCATGAAAGGAACTAAAAACCAAAAAAGATAAAATGTCCTTTCCAGGATGCTTTTTCACCTTATGAAACTTTTATATTAAATTCTTCCTTCCCTATGTACAATTCTTACCTAAGGTAACGGAGACAAACTGAGCACGCTTTCCAAATCCTGTTCATTTCCATTAGTTTTCCAATGTTGGATGTTTTGTAGATTGTACTTTCTTTAAACCAAAACTTAAAATCTTTCTTCTACCTGAGAGCAAACATTAGTATTTCTTAGTTTGTGTGTACTTGAGAGTCTTCTTACAGATTAAAATACTTGCAATAAGAGAATACAGCCAAAACACATTCGGTCTGGTTTTGACATCATCTACTTAATGTCTACATACAAAAGCTTTCATGCTCTGAGGATTTTCAGACTCCACAATTTCAACACGTAACAATATCTGAACTCAATACAATCTTCATTGCGCTGATGATAGTTTGGGACTACACATTTACAACTGGTAGTTTTCAATTAAGACTAAATACCACCAGAGTATTAGTTATGGCTCAGGTCAAGATTTTTTTAAATTGAGAAATAGGAAAAGCTTGCTGTCAGTAGCTGTGAACAGAGTTTAAAAAGTGTCTTCCAGCATTACAGTATTTCCCTCCCAAAAACTTACTCCACAGACAAAATTAACTCCAAATTCAAGCATCTTTAAAGAATGCCTGCATTCTGGATTTTCTTCGTGCAAGAGCTTCTTGTTTTTTTCTTTCAATCTCTTCTTGAGAACATTTTCTATTTTTTTGTTCCACCACAGACACTGTAAATAAAAAACACGTATTAGGAGCCTTCAAGTTTGTTCAATATGTATTTTAACTTATCTGTTTTCAATGTTTGAAGATCTATGGCAAGAGCACAGTATTCTGACATGCCAGGCACTCAAGTTAAAAATGTCTCATCTCTCCTGTCCCCAAGGCAGGAAGGGGGATAAGATGCATGACCTTTGTAGTGCTACTGATTACTGCCTCCCAATGCAAATACTGGGATGCAGACATTTGCTTCAAGGAGATTTTACTTGGCTGCCCTTCAAGTGAACCTTGTGACATCAGGAGTCAACATAGGAGATGGCGATGGGTTAAGAAAATTAAGGCTATCAGAGTGAAAAGGGCTCTACAATTTAGTTGAGTTAGGCAGAGATATGGGCATGGAGATGGTATAGACACAGGGGTCAGATACAGTACAGGTGTCACACAAATAAAACCAGAAAGGTTGAAAAGAGGTCAAAAGTAGCAATAAAAATTGGCAAAGGAGACAAGAACATGATAGCTAAGCGTAATATTTTATATGTTGTGTTACAGAACTATAAATTCCCGTACAATAAAACCCTGACCTCACTGGAACCAACGGGAACACTCCCTGAACATGTCAAGAATTTTACCGTTTTTATACACCAATTTCCAATTAATGTATTTTTAATAATTTTAAACTGGATAAATAAAGCAAAGGGTCTCTTTGCTTCTTTGAAAAAACAGGTGTCCATGAAAAATTACATATCAGTTTTTGAAAGGATTACTTAACGTCCATCTTTTTGTTACAGCAATGTCCTTTCACCAAAAAATTTAACATGAGGATGGTTTTTGTTTATCTGTAAAGAAAATCTATGCTATTCTTTTTCATTCCTTTATTCTCTAGAACATTCCACAGAATTACTAGTTCTCTCTCCCCTCCTTTCCCCCTTAACACCTGAAATTGCTACTTTCCATTTTTCTGCTTCTTAACTGGGGAAGAAACACAGATAAAATACTGATTCTTCAAATAATGCTGGCTGATAGTTTGCAGGAATTAATTTTTTTGGGTTTTTTTGTAACAGCACTTCCTGAAAATTGAGCTTGAAATAGTACACTCTAAAGGCACGGTTTATCAAAATTAATATTGATTAAAACTTCACCAAGCCATGAGATCAAGTAAAAACAGGACTAACTGGCACTTGACTGGTTCTACATTTCCCTAACAAGTAACACCAGCGCATGGAATATTCCAGACTGTGGATGGACGATGGAAAACTGAGTGACCTCCCCTCTAGATAAAAAGAAATGTTAGTGTTTAGACTGATAACACAAGAATATTGCACTGGCAGTTTTAGCCCCAGAGCAAACAACACTACAGGCCGAGGTTTCAGAAGCATCAAATGATTCAAGGTTCCAACTTCCAGGTGTACAATAATCAAAACAAACTGGCATTCCCTAGCACCTGCTGCCTTCTTTCCCTGCTCCACCATTAACTGAGGCTTTACGAATCACGGCTGAGAAGTAATATTTTTCAAAACGGAATTGTAAATTAAAGCACAGATTCACACTACATCATTTACTACGTATCAAAATAGTAGTATTTTTAAGTAACAATTTAAGAATTTATGCTGAGTGCTGCCATCTCCCTATACTTGATCTTAGTGATTCTGAGTGTTTATGGAGAGAAAGTGTGAAGTATTCAGAGAAGTGGAATGAAAATGGGAAACAGAAGTCCTTATCTACAGGAGTTCAAGAGATGCGTCAGGACAATTTTGTTTTGGAGAAAATAACCTCCACATTCTCGTTAGAACATTTACTAATGCTAAACTGAATGGATGAATATTGAACCCTGTTGTAAGTGGCAATACAGTATAAATTTCTCCTTTGACATTCTGATTACAGTAAGAAAACAAACAAAAACAGTCTAACAGTGATACAATGAAGACAAATACCTGATGTAGGCAGTGCAAAAGACTCTGAAAGGTGCCTCTTGAAAGGTGGTTTCTTATTGTCGAGCTTGCTGTGCAAAGTCACGTTCACCTGATTCTTGCTTCCTTCCAAACCGTGCAGAGTAATTCCAATGCCAGGATGACTCCCTGGATTTTCAGACCCTACATGAAGAGCACCCTGAGAATTGTTAGTCTTCCGGAACTTAAACTTTGAAGGCATAAGTGATGTTTTGTTACCAGAACTGTTATTTGCTATCTTTCCCATATTATACAAAGGGTCTGGGCCATCTACTGTTTTGCTACTGCAAATGTTTACTGCATTAACAGGACTGGCTTCAGAACCAGTCTCTCCCGCTGGCACAGAATTTGACCTGTACCATTTTCCCGAAACAGTCTTTGTAATATCTTCAGAAGCAGCTTGATGACGGTTTTTAGACAGTGTGTATTTACACGCCATAGAAGAACCCGAGATCAGAGTTAGAGGACTTGAGATGTTTTTACAGTTCACTACGTGACCTGTTGTGGCCAGCCCATGTGTAGCCTTTGATGAATTCCTACAGGAATCGTTTAGTGAGAAATTGTCCGGTTTTGCATTTGTTTTTTGTGCCAAGAGGGCATCAGGTAGTCCTTGTTTAGATGCTGGGAAGCTGTTATCGGCATTTGATCTGGAATTAATGCTGGCTCCTTGTATAGTTTTAGCTCTTTCATTTCCTTGTTTAACATCCTGGCTCTCAGTCTGCTTTTCTATATTATCACACAGCTGATACAACAGTTCATCATCCTCACAGTTTGCATCCCAAAGACTATCGGATTCACAAAACATATCTAATACCTCATCAGAGAATTTCGGTTCATTACAGTCATCAAATGACAGAGGACGTTTCTTTAGTATTTCAGCTTGATTTAAGTGACCTGTATTAGTTTGGTTAACCACTTTAGTTAGATCATTAGGTTTTGTAGTGGTAGAAACACTGGATGATTGACAGAAAATATTGTGTGTGTTATTCCCAGGTTTTTCAGTCCGTTGTCTATGAGGATTGGATCTTGAAGGAAAAAGAGGAAAAGGGTCACTTTTAGGCTGAATAGTTTCATTTCCATTCTTCACTTCAGATTGCGTTGAAACAGGAATATAGTTCAAACCACTGTTTTGGGCACTCTTCCAAATAGAGTTTATTTTATCTGGCTTAATGTCACATTTGCTATGAAAGGCTACAGTCTCTCTCTTGGAGTGTTCTATCTTATTATATGGCTTTTGTAAAGAAAGAGATTTTGCCACATTTTGTGGCTTTTGTAAAGAAAGAGATTTTGCCACATTTTGTGTATTTTTACTAGAATGTTTCAAAGGTGAAAACTGCAAACTGTTAGATTTGCGTACACTCCCCAAACAAGGTACTGAATTGCAACTACTTCTTTCCTTTGTTCTGCTAGCATCACTGAAACCATGCACAGATGGATTTGTAGGAAGAGGTGGTGCTTCTTCAGTACTTATCAATTCAGGATTTTGGGTTATTTGCATCACAAAAGAGTCATCTGCCAAAAAATCTGTGTCCCAGTCATCAAAATCATCATTAACTACTCCAGCAGCCTTACTGGAGATGGCCAGTTGCGTCTTCAAAGAACAAGGATTTTTTTTTGTCACCGTGTGAGTATCAGGTTTTGGAAAAGTCTGGTTTACGCTTCCTAGTGCGCACGGATTATCTTTTTGATATGCCTCTGAATTACCATGTTGCACGTCTTTAATTTGCTCAGGAAGGTGCTCCTCTTCCAAGGTGCTTTTATTTTCATGGAAACTATTATTTAAAGAAATACCTAATAGTCCTTGGCTCAACTGTCCACTACAGTTCTGGGTAGAGCAGTCAAAGAGAGCATGAAGGGCTATTTCAGCCTCAAGGTCTATAGACTTTTGACTGCTAGACTGACAGGGCTCTGCAGCAGGGATGCCAGTGCTCTGTCCGACTGGTTTCAAGGACAGAGCAGTATCTGTTTCAGAAACTTCACCAAGGAGTGATTTCAGGTTTTTCGTATTTACTTCATCTTTAGAATTATTTAAAGACTCTGAGGCAGTGTGGATGAAGTCCTGACCAAGCTTCTCTTGTTCCTGAACAGCATCTAGCTCTACTAGATTTTTATCAAATTCCTTAGCCAATTTCATGAGTTCCTCTTCAGGATTTTTTATTTTAAGATCTCTGGATTAAAAAAAAAAATACACAAAAGAGAGTCAGACCCACGGAGAAAGTTTAGCCAAGCTCAATAACACCACCATACGAGCTGTTCATTCTCTAGTTTAACAACTACAGAGAATATAAGTGAATCCCACTGCTTTCAATGCGCAGTCAGCATGCAATCTTTCTGATTATTCCTAAGAAATACCCCATTAAGAAGAGATAACAAGCCCAAAGTTAAAAGCATTCTGTATGCTAAGGTACCATTACATGGTTCACTATACATAAAGGAACACCACATACCCTTTTTCATGAAAGCCCAGCTGTGATGGGCAAGACAAAACTGTAACTTACCTTGTACAACTTAACTTTGTCCTAGCTCGCACTTTTACTACTCCAGGTGTACAGGGAATAGCATCTTCACCGATCCATGTCCCTAAAAGGGAGCCTTCGTTACAGGCTGCTTTTTCATCCTGAATGATTAGATTTATAATGCTTAGCAGTTTGATTTCAGATAAAGATTGGACTAGACACACACCTTGCATTAGTTAAAGTTGCTAAACCAATTAAACCGGATCAAATCTGTTGAAAGCCACAGATAGGAGCTAAACCAATACAAGCTAAGCGAGATGACTGCGACATTGCCTACTGGTAGTTGTATCACTTTAATTACATTGATTTAAGACAGGAACTTCAATGAAAATAACTGCATTTTACTTTGGTGCTCAAATCTAATACTCTATTTACTTCAGGTTTACACATAATCTGTAATATTCACGTTACAAGCTGACACCTAGTACTTTAGTATACTACTAAGGAGCTAGTTGCAATGCACTGTCTTTTTCCACTTAAAGCAGCATTAACAGATCAGAGAATTTGAAAGAAATCATCTTCTGTACGCTTCCAGGAAAAAATTCTGACTTCTTCCATTACAACTCATTTATACAAGGAGCCTTTAAACAGAAATAAGTGAAGTTTAGAAACTAAATGAAGTTGTTTCAGAGCTTCAAAGTTCAAGTTTGGATTTGAATTCTAAGAGATACAATACTGCAGTGGTAAAATGTCCAGAGGGCCAGAGCCACGTGATGTGGGAAATTACTGCATGTAAGCCAGCAAAAGTAATTGGAACTTTACTAACTACCAGGGCAGTTTTGGGTGGGTTTTCTTTTTCTTTGTAAATTTATTTTTATTATTATTTTTTTTCACCAAAAAAACCCACAAGCGACAGATAGTTGCAAATCCTGATACTACTTATGACAGGACTGCAATCATTTAAAAGGAAGGAAGGGGTATCCCTTATTAATGATTTTCCAATTCTTAAGGATAATTTCTCACAAATATGCCAAATAGTGCATACATTTTAAATGGCCCTGTCAAATAAGCAGGCACATGTTGCAAGCTAAATACTACAGAACTGTTTTAGGAATGACATGTTCTCTTCTTGCACTTAATAAAAAGCAGACAATAAGCCAACACTCTTATTTTCACTTTCCAGGCTGTGGACATCAGGTTCACAGCAAGAGGGAGACACCAAGAGCAGAGATCTTAGGGTAAAAAGGCAAATTATTTAGAATAATGAAGCAATGTTACTATGTTTATATTATTGTGGAGTCTCTCTCTCATCTGAGTCTTGTTCTTGTACTTCAGGAGTCATTCAAGACCGTTGAAAATACTTAAAAATAACTGCCAAGTAAATCCAGTATGTGGAGAAACTCTTTACCTTTTAACAGATGAGTGATTAAGGATAAATAAACAACGGTATTACTAAGACCAGGGGCAATAACTTGTATTCTGAAAGTAAAACTTTCTAAAATGGAGCTGCTGCAACTCTACTTTCTTAATACATCCTTTTTTACAGCATCTGTGACTCCTAAGAGCAACCAGTCAAATGCTATGCTTACGATTTTAATTCAGTCCAGTTTTATGAACGTGTTCCTAGTCTTCTACGCACCCAGTTCTTACCATGAGACTACTGTAACTAAAATTGAGCCTTCACTAAGGCTGTAGCACTGTTTTGTTTGATTACGGCATATGCAGAGCATTGTTTTAGAAAGTAACAATTACCTGAGGAGCAATACGATTAACAATTTCTGAAATTTCTACTGCGCATCTACTGGTAGACTGTTTGGTTTTTCCATTGCCTATGAAAACAAACAAAAAACCTTCTTAAAAACTGCAAAACAATTCAATTTATAAAGTGCAGTATATCTCAAATAATTCAAATGTATGTGCTAAAATCAGAGCTTGATTCAGCACTATATTGAAGAATTTATGGGGTTTTAATAAAAATAAAACCAAACAACCTAACCGTGATAACAGAAAGGGACCTTTTTTCAAGAAACTTGGTAACTTTTAGTACATTCCCTCTCCATGCCTCAAATAGGCACCCTGAAGTCTGGATTTTGTTAATATTACCTAGTCTGTGTGCAATTGGTGAATGAGGATCCCAAAAGATTTCTTGCTGTATATCGGCGTCATTAACAGGAGAGCTGAAAGTAGGTATTCGGGATTTCCTACTCAAGGATCTCTTTGGTGTTTTATGTAAACATGGCTCTGTGTAAACAGAAAGATGGTCCTTATTAAAAAAAAACAACAAATAAAAGGCCAAAATAACTTGGAACATAAAACAGGACAAGGCACAAAGAAGATGCTTTAGGAACTTTAAGAATAAAAATGAAGTTCACACTCATCAACATTCCTTTACTTACAACAGGAATATTGCTCACAACTATACATTTAATGCAGAATATGACTCTATCTTTGTCAGTTACATCACCACTGAGATAACAGAGCACTCCATGATACTGACAGCTATATGCTCAGCATCTGATGGTAAGGATGACAACTGCCAATCTTCCTACTTGAAGGAATACTGACTTCACCTTATGTTAAGAGAAAAACTGTCTACCTATCTGGGAGAATATTTTGTAAGCTGGCTTGCTCTGCGTCTTTCACCCAGACTCTGATTTGGGTCACAACTTTAACAGGCCCCCAAACTGTTCTGGGTCACAACCTACCTTTATCTATAGTTCCTCCACTGGGCCTGTTCAGCTAGGACTGTTCAAAGCAGGTATACAGCTATTCAAAACCAGCTTGCAGCTGCCTCAGATCAGTAAGTGAACTGAACGCTACGTGAAGCTCATCTAGTCACCCCTGCCCTTTAGATATGACGTTGCAGATGGGGAAGCCTACAGAACTACTTTGAAAGATGAAATTACTACGTGAGAAGCATCTTAGGAGATGCTTTGCACTTCAGCGCTTAGCACGGCCAGGCTTTATCCTCTCCTCGAACGGATCAGCGCCCTCCGTCAGTGCTAACTATCTGCCGCGGGAAGATGCTCTTCGTCACTCCTTGACAAGAAGAGCCCCTTCCCAGCGCGCACGGCCGGGGGAGCGCGGGGGATGACCCCGCACCGGCCCGCTCCGCACAGGCAGCCCGCGCCTCCCCCGGGGCTCCGGGGGTGGCGGGCAGGGCAAGGCCCCCGCCGGCTGGGGGCCTGCGCGGGGCCCCCGGGGGCCGCTCCCGCCGTACCTGCACCGCCGCGCACCGCCGCCTCCCGCGACGGCGACGGCCGGGGCGCGCGCGGCGCCTCCCCCGCGGGCAGGCCTCGGCCCGCGCCACCTTCCGCGCCGCCCGCCGCCTCCTCCGCGGGGGGCTCCGCCGGCCGCCGCCGGGCGAGCTGCTCCTCGCCGCCGCCGCCGCCGCTCCGCCTCCTCAGGGCGGCGGGCCTGAGGCAGGGCCCCTTCCGCCGGCTACCGGGCATGGCGCGCGCTGCGGCGGCGCCGCATCCACCCCGCCGCCGCCGGCGCCGCCATTTTGCCGGGGAGCCCGCCGCGCCGCCGCCGATTGGCTGCCGCCGCGCCGCCTCGAGCGGCCATTGGCCCCGCGCGGCGGGGGCGGGCCGGCGGACGCGGCAGGGAACTGCAGCTGGCTGGGCGCTCGCGCCGCTTGCGCCGCGCGCCCCCGGTCCCGCCCCCTCTTGCCGTGAGGCGCCTTCCCGCCCGCTCGGTCGCGCGCTCCCTTCTTCCCTCCCTCGCCCGCCCCGGCGCTGCGGTGGCCCGTTCTCCCTCCGCGGGCTGCCCTCGGAGTTACGCGTTCAAAACCTTGAGTCCAGTAGTTCAGTGAAAGAAAAGCTAAGTCCTCCGCCGCCGGTGGAGGGGCTGGATGTGCCCTGCGGCGGGTCCCGGCCGTCGGCCTGGCCTGAGGTGGCCTCGCGTTCCTGAGGTGGCCTCGCGTTCCTGAGGCGCCTCGTGTTCCTCTGAGGCGCCTCGTCTCTGAGGCGCCTCGTGTTCCTCTGAGGCGCCTTTGTTTCTGAGGCACCTCGTCTCTGAGGCGGCTTCGTCTTTGAGGTGGCTTCATCTCTGAGGTGGCCTCACACCCTCGATTCGCCTGTGGCTTCCACCCCATGCTGGCTGCCGCCGTCCTGCCAGCCCTGTGGTGGTCCAGGTCTGCTGAGGTCCTCGAGGCCCAGAAGAGGGGTGTGCGGTGAGTGTCCTTAAAGAGAAAACGAGCCCAGACAGACATAAACCGTTTCAGCCCAGCTTGGGAATTGGGGCTGGCAAAGAGAGACTTACAGAAGCCAGATTTGGTAGGTAAGAAATTAACATGAGGTTCCTGAGGGACTGTGATATTACATCATTATTTAAAACAATATAAATGCAAACACATGTATGTATTACATCATAAGGTGGATATTTCCTCCCCAAGCCACTAAATGTAAATGTATAAACATGTCTACCAAGCATATAGCGTCAAGGAGTGAACTACTTTTATAGGTCAAGGAGCGAACTACTTGTATATTGGTTGCCTGCCTGGTTTTCATTTAATCGATTTGGAGTACTTTGGGGTCACACTTCATTTATAAGACGAGAGCAGTGGATTTCAGTCTAGGATCAGGAGTATGAGAAGTTTTAAAGTCACCAAAGAGTGATTCCCTGAGTCGTGAAACCTTCTCTTTCCACCTGAGGCCTCAGGCAAACAATATGTTTTTTTACTTCTCTGTTCTCATGAGTGTAATTAAGCCAATAGAAGACTTTTTAACGAGGAAAAAAATAAGTACTATGTATTAAACAGAGAAACTGTGTTATATACATGGTTAAAGTATCACAGTTAATCGCAGGAAGTTGTGATATTTGAATAATCAACTTGTTTATGTCATACCTATCAAGTGCAAGTTGGAGACGAGACTGACAAAATGGGTCAAGAATTAAGCTCCAAAATCCATCATAGACATCTGAACATGGCTACTGCCTTGTAATCATACTAACGTGGGTAGATCTTTGCATTAGTACAAAGTGTGGTGAAGGTATGCGTGACGTTTTTGACCGCTGGTTTGCAATATAGTAATTAAAAGCTGTAATGCATCACTCAGGTACAGAAATAGCTTACCTGGGCTCTTTGTGCTATAGGTGCAATGTAGATTAGTTGCTCATTGTTTCCAGTTAAAATGGATACTGAGAAGAAAATCTGTCTTTTTACAGTAGTGGTAGATACAACTTGAGGGATAACAAAACATTGAAATCAACACACTTACTAGAAAGTGCTACTAAAATCTTGATGTCTGCTACCACTTCCTAGTGACCTCTTAGCAGCTGGGTACTGTAAAGTGGTCTGCTTTCATACTCCTGCATGTTAACAGGCATAGTCTGAAATACTGTTATCAATAATTAAAATTAAGTGACATCCGTCATATTCAGTGAGTGCTATGAATTTTGCAGTGCCTTCTTTGATTTCTTCCTTTCTCTGAGCTCATTGTTCACTAACGTCATTCATAAAATGTGAATATTTGTCACAGGTCTTTCACACATTAGTGAGGTTTTACTCATACAGTAAAAGCATTTTTAAAAAAAAAAGCATATTTAACATGTGTCTAGTTCTGCATGAGAGATCCTGTTACATCAATTTAAGTGTATGCAAAGTTGCATTACCAAAAGTTGGCCAAAAAAAAAAATCTGCACGTACAGAAAAGCTGAACAGGTTTGTGATGGAAAAAAACCCTCCACTTTCCTGCTGAATAAAAGTGTGTGTATCTTATTGCAGCTGAAGAACTTAACTCTGAGCCGATGCTGTTTATTAAGTTAAGAAATGTAGTGGTAGAAGTCTGTGATGTTGAAGGGTTTCTCTGTGGAGCTGTAGCCTCAAGGAGGAGGGAGTTTGCGTTCCCTTGTCATGGTACGAGCAGCTGGATCAATGGCTAATTGTGGGGAGGCTGCGTTCCAGGGACTCGCAGCAAACTCCTAGTGCTGCAGTTGTGAGTCCTACTTTAAAATCAAGAGGGATAAATAATGGAGGAGATTGAATGAATAATAAAGTTAGTTTAGTTTTAATAGCACTATAAACTGCCCGAGAACTTTTCACTGTATTTTCATCTAAAATGAAATGAAATAGATGTGGAAGATCTGAGAAGTTTCCTAAGAATTTCCCATCGGTGTAATGAGAGCATTGAAAATAAGAGTGAAAAAAAGGCTCTTTTTTAAAGTCCTTTGACCACAGAGCTTTAAAGTGAGCATTTTTATCTTGGAAAGAGTATGTATCATTAGTGAGGTTTTTCAAAATATCTAACATCGCATCAATGTAACTAACAAAGAGAAGTGAATTCATGTTATAGTTCATCTTTCGTTCTTGTTAGGGCTGGAAAAGGGGGAAAATCAATAACAGTGATTTCAATGAAAATGTCAAGATTTGTGAGAGGACGGAAGTTATTATAAATAATGAAATTAATTTGACAAATACTGCCTTTTTTCAGAATGTTTTAAAATGCTCTGTGACATTTTCAGAGTGAGCTGTCTTGGGTTTTTGTGTTCCCAAACTACATTTTCATTTCAAAATTGATTTCTTTTTAGGCACTGAAAAAGAAACAAACAAAACACACACATGGCGCTCATAATTTGTCTCCACTGAAAACGTGTGTGTATGCATTTTGATCACCTGAGATCAGGTGAAAAGACAAATTCTCCAAGCCATATGTTCCTTGGATAATTTGTTATAAAAAATGGTGTGGGTACAAACTCTACAACTCAGTACAATTGTATGGTACTTTAAAAATAAACATGTTTTCTCCTAGGGAAGGAACAGTTAAATAAAGAGTGTGTGTAGCTGGGTAGCCACCTGTACTAGGTACCTAAGGAAATACAATAAACAGGTCACAGTCGTCTTCTGCAGTTAGGCTTCTGGCAAGACAGGTATCAAGAAAAGCCATAGGCTTTCTAAACCTGTGAGAACCTGTCTGTGTCTTTGGTTGTGTACAAAAGCAAAACACAAAAGCAAATGTTAACAAAAGCAAAATATATCTAAGTTTATAGCACTACTGCATTAATTCTACAGTTCTGCAGAAGTCCTCAGGAAATTTCAGTGGTTCTGAGAACAAGAGTCTCTGGCCATGCTGCATGGTGCAAACTGCCCTCAGCCTTGTCGTGTATTTGTGCAGAGTGTGGCTCAGCGATGCTCAGGGATGTGCAAAGAGGTAACTTAATGTGCCTGGTATCTTCTAGCCAGCTTTGCCCATTCAGAGCCAGCTTGGATGTTTGTGTGCAGTGCTGCCTCGTGGCGCGCAGGCATACCCTGGTATGTCTGGCTTCACATCTGTCGAAAGGAGATAATAGTATTTACTGCAGCACGGGTTGTCCTGGGGATAACCACGGAGCCGTTGGATATGGCAGTGAGGGGAACTATATAAACAGAGGAGTGAATTTAGATGCTTAATGTAAGATGCATTTATAAATACAACCCTGTGGACCCAAACAAAAATAAACTAAGACACCGGTATAAAACTTAACTATGAAAGTAGAATATTCTAGCCACAGTTTTCCACCTTTTTCCCCCCTAGAAATCCTACTCATCCATATATTCTCTTAAGAAGCCTTGGAGTGTTTACTAAAATAGAGCACTACATGATAGCAGATAGTTTATATAAGTTAACTGCAAGAGATATGGGTTTTGTTGCCTTCTTTGGGACCTTAGAAAAAACTGAGAGGGAATCTCAAATGTTAACTTAATGGACAATAATTTTTTCCATCCATAGGGGAACACAGGCATCGTGTGCGTATTTTTGCTTTTATTAATAGCATTTTGATAGCACAGTTATAAAGCTTGTCCTTGGCTTGCCTTGAAATATCATACTGACTTCACTTACTACAGAATGTTACTTTAATTTTCCAAGGTGAAATGTTCGCAGAGCAGAAACTGGTGAGGAAAATATGGCCAAAACAGTTACATATACGTTTATTTTTAAAGTGCTGTCCAGAAGGGTTTGCAGCAATTTTTGCTGATGCATAAATTGACCTAGACAGTAAATGATACATGACCTTAAAAATATCTGAAGTAGCCTTGCTTGAGAATTTTTAGTAGAGAGTTATTAAATGTCAGAGTAATTTACACAAGCATAGCCTAGTTTATGCTTTTGCATTCTCTTTCCCTCTTTCTCTCCACCATGCCATCCGAGAACCATAGAAGCTTTAAAAATATTTTACATATATCTCTTTTTTTTTTCCCCTTATCATAGAGGTTCATCTTATTTTATTTATCACACTCAGAAAATCTCATCAAATGTGAGACTATAATGTAGCTCACAAAGGCCTGATCCAGCAGAGCACTTAAGTACCTGCATAACTTCATCGTGATGACATTTTCCATTGCTCATTAACTGGCATTTAAAAGAAATTTTCCATTGCTTGGTGTCTGGGCATTTAGAGGAAATTGTCAGCCAAGATGGGTGAGCCATTTAGAAGAATTAGGTCAGGCAATGAACAGGCTACAAGTCGCCAAGGTCTGTAGGGAGCCCTGGAGGTTCAGGCCCCTTGCAGAAAGCTGGAGATAGCCACTGGGAGGGCCTTCTATTAGGTATTTATTATAACGTAGGCTTAATTCCACAGCTTTTCTCCAGTAGTCAGGGTGAACTGCATTGAGGAGATGAATCATGGTTGTGCAAGAATGCGGAGACTGCTGTTTGTAGAACTTCTCACTTAAAGCTTAGCTAGGCGAGTTAGCTTCAGCACACTGCTGCCTGGAGGCAGCTCAACAGCTGCTTCTTCTCAACAGGTGCAATGATCTGGGCATCTCTGCGTTGTGCTGGCTCACACTGGGTAGGCTTGCGCTGAGGAATGACCAGGAGGAGTCTTGAGGCAGCCATCCCCATCCACTTGCTTATTTGCTGCATCTGGCCTTGCTGCCAAGGAGGTTTCAGAGCTTTTCACTATTTTTCACTCATGTCCATGCTATCACGGTTTGCTGTACCAAGGAGGACATGCATCTTGGGTGATCCTCCCAGCTGAGATGCAGCCTCTGCTACCTTATTGTTATACATGAAGAGAAGATATAAATAAGGGCAGGATCAAAAACTGTTCATAGAAATTATAGCAGCAAGGTTTTCTTTTCTTTTCCTTTTTTTTTTTTTAATCTGTTGATCCTGCTGTATTACAGCTCCAGGCTATCAAGGAGTGAGAAATAGGTTTTCTGTTCTGCTCTCTTAGTTTCTGGAATTTTTTTTTATCCCTTCTAAGAAAACAAGTTAGAGGGTTCTTTAAAGAACAGGAAAGAATAGGTTTCCAGCTTGTTTGGAAAGCCTGACAAATATTAATCTACTATATATCCTGTAGATGATTTATTTCATCAGTGACAAAAGCTGACCTGTGTTTGAGATCTAGACTTGCTAAAACTCTCACATGCTACAGTGTAAATCAGTGAAGTATTTTGTCAGCTACCAAACACAAAGCAGTGGAAGGCCAGAGAAGACAGCTTTTTGATCAAGCATTCTGGAGAAGAAAACAGGCACTGCTTATTTATTTAAAGTAGGCTTAGCTTTTGATTGATACATCTGTTCCAGGAGAATGTTTAGCCTGCGGTCCTAAATAGCTTACTGGAGAATCAGTGATCAAACTAGTATGAAATTCTCCAAGTGCAGTCATTCTCTGTTTTTCTCCAACATAGTCAGCGATTTCTGGATAGACTATTTTTATGTCAAGTGTTCATAGCTTGCAGTTGAAAAAACAATTTCTGTTACCAAAGTGCTGTTTTTTGAGGCTTTCGTTTTATAAATTCTATACATTACCCTTTGAGCCTGTATCCCATTAACTATAAGCCACAGTTTACATGGCAATGCATAACAATGAAGTCTCTCTGTTCCATGTGCGTGTGTGACTCTCATTATGCAGCATATACTGCTGCTGGTTTTAATGTTGGGGTAATTGGAAGCTATTCTCTCCTAACAGCAGTTTTGTCATCTTTGCACAATGATTTGAAGTCTCTGACCAGTACCTTATGCCCACATTACAGGACCGCTGCCCTGAGTGACTTAAATGCCATTATTGGTTGCTTCAGTGATAAGACCGAGCTTGGACTGGATATGGAGGTTTGGCCCCAAGTCATTGAGTCCTAGTTTCAGGAATGAAGCAAGAGAAAAATTATGTTTCCGATGCCTCACTTGTTTTCTGGTGGTACTGTTTCTTTCCCCAGAACAGTTGGTTCTGGCAGCTTCCTCAAGCGGGACTGAGTCCTTGGCCCAGGGTCCCTTCCAGCTTTATATGCCATGGCCTGATGGTCCTAATTCGTAGAGTGAGCAAACAAGTGCCCAGATAAGAATTAGACACCCTTTTGATTATTAATTTTTTCATTTATTTTCAGATGGCTTTTCCTTTTGTCGTATTGTTCACACATAATGCGTCTGACTCTTCCTATGTCACACTACATCTTCGCAGTAATTTTCTGCGCTGTTCTGTCCCTCTGGATTTTACAGCAGTGGATCAGAAAGGAAGTGCAAGCCCTAGCAGAAATAATAAATCCACTGCAGGTCTTGAAGGTACTAATTTCTGCAAAACAAAATACTGCCTCAATTCTGTTATGGGCTAGAAGGGGCGATCAAAGTGAAATACATTCATTGTGGAATTGGTTTGCAAAGCCTGCTTCTAAACCATTACATACTCCTTCTAGATTTCTTTTTTCCCCCTGCAAAAGTAAATAACGCAGTCGTGTCCAGCCTGGCCCATAGGACTGAGTCCATGCACCTCTCAGGAAGTTCGAGGGTTGCTCCCAAACCAGGCCTGTGTCACGAGATGGGCAGGGAAGCTGTGTTGGCCTGGCGAAGGGGTCACTGGATAATATGAATCTGGATAACACATAGGAGATCCATGAGGGGCTGCAAAATGCGGTGCTTGCGGGTGGTGCTGGGAACTGTCCCCACAGTTGCCGCACTGGCATGCTGGGAGTCATGATCATCTCACAGCTGCTGAATCCCTTGGAGCACTCGAAAGTCTGTGGCGTATGTCCTGTGACTCCAACCGGAAGGTCGGGGTGGTTGGTCATCGCTGGAGTAATCTGACATTTGAAAAAATATTTTAGGAACTGTCCTATAATTACAGATATTTCTAATCTATGCAATCTATCTAATTAGGTTCAACCATGCCCAATTCCTTGTCTGATTGCCTGAGCCTTTCCGCTTAACCAGTCAGGTTTATTCAATAAGGTGTTCTATAATGTTATTTCCTTCCTTGAGAGTATATGTTATCATCCCTGACACAGACTTAAGAATCCCTCCACTTTTTTCTTATTTTAACATCCTCTGTCTCCACAGTAAAGCCCTGTGCTTTAGTTAGGAATCGCCTAGCTGAGGAGAAACCTAGGTGAGACTTTGGATCTCATTAGTTTTATTTTTAAGTACCTAGAAGATTCGTAAAAGACACAGCAAGTATAGAGCAGGCACAATATAGGTAGAATCCCCATAAATTTAATACAACTTAGTTTAAATTGTGGATTCAAATAGTTAACAAGATTAGAAATAATAAGAAATGAATACAGTTGCACAGGCGGTTGACTCACTATTACTGTCATTTCCTTTTGGCTTTGGTCATGGGGATAACAAGGTAAGAAATAACTGTTTGTTTCCTTTTATTGATTGGTTTGATATTTGAAATAAAGATGATCTTTTTTTGTCTGAACAAGTCTTTTGTAAGTTAATATTATGTTAATTAGAATGGATGTCTTCCTGAGCCTTATTTTCTCGTTCATTTGATCTAATTAGCTGATTAATTTTTAATTGCCTACTGAGAGATCTTTACCATATTGTGATTTGTGTTTTACCTTTACATTTGGAAAACAATGGTACGCCTAAAATGACTCTAAAGTATTGTATTGAGGTATTTCTGCGAGGGATAATTGCAAATTATGATTTCTTCCTGCTTCCTAATTTTAGTGCAATCTACTTCGAGTTAGTGCTCATTAATCAAAAAGGTTTGCATAGTGTGGAGTAGTAAGAAGGTGTTTCAGTTAGGCAAGCTTCACAGTAGAGGGTCTGTGACTTGGTGATCAAATGGAAATTAAATTTCTTGGCTGTGTATGAATCCCAGCTTACAACATTTATTCTTTTTCTCCACAATAATGTTCTGAGCTTCTCAGAATGAATCTATTAATAAGCTTAGAAATAGGAGTATAAAGTTCTAACAAGGCCAAGTGTTGATTAAAACTTATTTTCTGGTGGTGGAAAATAAATCACAGTTCTTGGGGAGTTATTTCAAGTTACTCCCTGAGTGTTGAAAATTTGCACCTTATTTTTAGACTGAATTAGTCTTGCTGTAACTTCTAGCCCTTGGATCTTGTTCTGCTTTTGCCTGCTAGATTGAAGAGCCCTCTATTATCAAATTTTTCGTCCCTATGGTAAGCACTTGTAGACTGTGAATCAAATCATTCTTTAACTTTCTCTTTGATAAGTTAATTGATTGAGCGCCTTGAGTCTCTTGCAGGAAGACATGTTTCCTAATACCGTAATTGTTCCCCTGGCTTCCGCATAATCCATGGAATTTTTCATAGTCTTTCTTAAAACAACGCCATGAACCCAGTGAAACTAGTAGCCATTTCACTGATCCCAAATAAGATAACCTAACCTCCCTACTCCTATTTGTTGTTGTTTGTACATCTGGCGAGCATAGTAGCTTTTTGTTACTGTACTGCTCTAGAAATTCATAGCAATCTGGTTACTCGTCATGGCCTCTGTTCCCAAATCCTTGCCTCCTCTTTAGGATCTCTTTTTCCCAGAGTAGAATCCTCCCTCATTAAGTCTGTCTCATTATACTCGTTCCTTGATCCATGGCCTTCCTGTTGACTGTACTGAAGTACATAATGTTTGGTTATACTCACCTAACCCAACTGTCCTCTTCATTATTTTCCACTTTCTAGTCATCTTCCAATATTGTGAAAATGATATTTTTTTTAACAAAAATGAAAGATAGTCTAGGAGGCAGTAACCAATTCCAATACCAGTTCCTTTTTCCCCAGTCACGTAATGATGGCTTAGATGTATCTGCTACGTAGGTTTTAAGTAGTTTAAGATGCCATTCTGATTCATCACATCTTATTCTAGCCATCCAAAAATCAGCTTCTAATGGTTGGTAGTTTTCTAAGCTCTTAATAGACAATGGAGAGAGATGGAGACCTTCACAGAAAGATGTAGTGGACTTATCTGACAAGTCATAAATCACTTTTTGACAGTATTTTTTTCTTTTCATTGACTATAATGGGAACATAGAGAAGTTAAGACAAGATGCCAAACTTTTACACAGCTATAATTACTGTGGATGAATCCCATCTCTTATGCTTTTTAGCTTTTCTGTCAAACTATTGTGTGATACAAATCTAGTTCTTTTACAGGCGTCCATCAAGATGGTTGCCTTTAGCAGTCCCATTTGTAATCACATCAGAAAATGATATCAAGTTAGTTTGACAAGATCTGTTTTCCAGAAACCCATGTGGATCAGCTTTAATTAGATTATCCCTTTTAGTTCTTTATCAAGTTAGTTATCACTTACATGCCTCTTTTGCTTTTCTATCAGATCTTTTTATCAAATTCCTACTTTTTCCACTTTAATATTGACACACATCCAAATTGTGAAAAATCTGAGGCTCTGATGTCTTAGATTTTTTCGTTTGTTTTCACCCCATCTATATCAGGTAGACTTTTCTCTGAGGTGCTCCTGCACTCCTTGATCAGTCAGCAGTAGGTCTCAGGATGACTTTGAGCCATCTCTTATAAGAGGATCTTCAGAAGTCTTTACCATGCAGCCTGCCCATATGGTTAAGTCCTGCAATCTTCACACTGGAGGGTGAGGTAGCGTGGGGTTTTTTTGTTTGGTTTTTTTTTTAGGACTTAAAGTCCTAAAAAAAATATATATATTAGATTGTGTGTTTCTCTTTGCAAACTGACATGTTTTAAAAGATTTTCTTTTCATATCTGATGAAAAGTTACCACATTTTTTCTTCTTCTTCTTCCTCATTTCTTTTTCTCTGTAAAAGAGAGATGTCCAGAAGTAAACAGAGAGACCATAGTGTCCTGTTCCCTCTGACTGCAGAGGCTTACAGGGCTGAAGGGAAAGCTATGACCTTGTACTGCCTATGTAGTAAGAGATGAAAACCAGCTTTTTTTGCTGTAACATTTTTGTGTGAGGAGAATGCTCTGGAATAAGGATTTCTGCCTCCAACTTAAAAGGATGCTTGCAGAACAAAAGTGATAGGGGAAAATGTACACAATGGTGTTTTCCTGAACAAGGAGACTCCCCAAAAGCTTGAAACTCCACCTGACAGACAAGAGATATTCTTGCAAGAAAGTTCATTCAAGTCAACATTTAACTTGAAAACTACTGGTGGCATTTTAAGTATCAATACGCTAAGCTAACTGGTATCAAAGTGGTGAACTGTAAAGGCAAGTCATTGCCGTCCTGTCCAGCTTGATCCTTCTGCTAGATTTTGAGTAGCACCCCAAAGGGCAGAAGGTCTCATATTTCATGCCAGCCACCCGTGTTCATCTGTTGGAGGGATGTGTTGCCATTGTAGAAGTGGATCCTTTCACAAGATGCATAAGGATTTCTTGTACCTAACCAATGGTGTACTGCAATATCACCAATTATAGGAATCATTTATTTTCTGTAAAGACAGATTGGAGAAATAATTCAGTGACATGTCCTTCTTCCTGGATAATCCAAGGACAGATTTTGCTGGGAAGGCAAGATAGTGTTACCTGACAATGATATTTTACACTGTCTAATTCTGAGTGTCCTAATAAATATCAGGGAAGCGGTTAATGTCTAGTGTGACCACCCACTGTTGGAGGTTAGTTTGCCTCAGTTGGAGATGTGTGGAATTTTCTTTTTTCTCTTTTCTTAGTTTTATCACTTCCTTCATGTTTTGCTATTCTGTGCTATTTCTGCCTCTGCATCAGAAGTGAAGGTAATATTTTTGCAGTGGCCAGACCACCAGATGGGCCAGTTTGAGAGTTTCAGTTCATTAAGGGACTGGGAATGTTGGGTTTTTTAAGTTGTTACTTTGCTAGACTGGTGTCATATGGGACGTTTTGAGAGAATATTTTCCAAAATGCAGTTTTATAGTCCAGAACTAATATCTTGTAACACAGCAAGTGCTTCACAGGCACACTGCAGTTACTGCTCCAACATCTTCTTCATCAGCTTAACAGAATATTTGCACTGAAGCCATTTCAGATCTTTGGGACAGATCACACTTACGCTCATTATAGGAGTTACCTAACCAGCAATGAGTTGCATCTCAACGTGAAGGTATTTATGTGATTACTTCTTGGGAGGTGTTCATCCAAGTGTAAATTACTCTGCCTCAGAACAGATTTTAGCTGGTGCCGACAGCTTGGATGACTGGCACATTGTCATTTTCATAACACACCTAAAAGGAAAGTGCCAAAAGAACGTAAGTGGCATTGGTGCAGCGAAAAATTTCCAGTATTTGTCTGAAGGTATATCGGTAGAAATAGGTTGGCTTCAGTTAATACCTGGAACAAAACAGGATTAAAAACTATTACTTTTCTTTCACACTGTTTCTGGGGGGGATCTCCGTTCATGTGAAAGCAGTGCGTGGTGATATTGCCACAGTAACACAAAATTGCGTGGTTTACGCTCCTAGTGCATACTCGTCCTCTTTTCAAACGTCCCTGAACTACCCTTCCCCAGCTGTGCTGGTATCATGAAGACAGCATACTTTCTGTCCTAACCATTCTGTCCGAGGTTGCGTGGAGTGAAACTTCCGTGCTGTTGTGGACATTTTGCCCTGGTTTCCCCAAGAATACAAGGGATATGCAGTCACTCTGTGTGCCAGCTAGTCAGTTGTGTTCCTCTCTTCCTGTTGTCCAGTTACAACAAAATTTGATGAAAGAAAAGTCTGCCTGAAATTAAATTCCTGCTAGTATTATGAAAAGTGGTGGTTAAGAAGAGCAGACAGACCCAATTTATCACCCCCATTCCTCTGGACAAGAGAATCGCCGCACTAGAGTGATGCTACATACGCTCCAGAGTTCACACATTACTAAACACATCTCACATGCACTTTATTAGGCAGAGTATAATCCAGCCACGGGATGCAAAATCAAAGCGAACCACACTTTGTAAGTTTACAGCTCAGGAAATGGAGAGAAGCTGCTTTCCTTCTGCTCACTAGAACAGAAATCCTTTTGAAAAGAAGGTTCGTTCCAACCTCTGTTTTGGAAGCGTGCTGCATGTGATTTCATCCCATTAGCTGTGATGGTCACCATTCAGTCCTCTAAGTGATGACGTGATGTACTGGGGGAAAGGGTTGTTTCCAGTGTTATTGGGATAAATCTTCCTATGAACACTTGACCAAGAACACACATGTTTTGCAATTATGTCTGTTTAAAGAAACCAGCCATTTCCCCACAGTACTGTAGAATCTTTTTTTTTCTGGCAAGAGATGTGAAGAATTTGCAATTTTTATATATTTTAATAGATTTTAATGCAGGAATGGTTCGCATCCAGGTTTGTAAAACAGAAGGCGTGTAGCCCACAGTTTTGTTTGTTTCATTTATTTAGCGTGGCATGGCTAGGTCCTGGAACTAGCTTATATGAGGTCATTACCCTATTGATTAAATAGTGTGATGAAAAGGGCATGATAATACACTGCTGGGAGATTATTGCCAGACACTTTGCAAACAAAGCTGCTGAAAGGAGAGCAGTTGTGAGACCTTCAGTGTGGTGGGTAATTAGCAAGCAAGTAGGAATTAAAATAAAGGATACATGGCGTGATATAGTGATTATGTGCAGATAAGTAATGTTTTGAATACTCCCTTTTGGTAACTCTAATGAGAATACATCTTAGTACAGGAAATGTCTGCTGGGACTACACTATCCAGAATCCTTAAACACGCTGTGCAGTATGTTGTCCCTGACAGTGAAAAGAAAGCATGGAAGCAGCGCTGCAGATCTGCCTCTTTTTCTTCAAGCCTTTCCTTCTGGCTCTTTCTTTTCTTCCAAAAATCTCATCCTGGTGTAAGGAGTCTCAGCGAAAAACAGTAAATCTGTGCTGTTTCTTTGGGATGGACCACCATTTCTTTAAAAAAAACCAAACAATCTTTCTGGGGCCAACAACTGGATCTGAACAAACCACCTTTTGAGTGGGAAGCATCAGCTCCTACAACAAGAAGGAGAGGTCTAAACCTGGGATGTACAGGCAGTGGCAAACCTGTGATTCTTGCGTTCAGACTAGCCTCCCCTCCACCCCCCTGAGAGGCACAAATACTTCCATGTTCCTGAAATAAATCAGGGCATCTGATTTATTCTGTGGCATATGTTTCATCTCAGCAACCCTTTCAGGCCTGCAAAAACCAACAGATTAGAGGCTTTCCAAGCAGCACCTCAGTTGCCTAAAGGGGAATTAAATGAAAATTTTCAGAATGTGGCACAGACCAACTGTAGAGAGATAGATGGGTAGACATTGAAAGACATCTTGCCGGCCATGCATTATTTCTTTGCCCAGATTCAAGCGCCTTTCAGTCATGAAATCCAACACAAGATGCTGAAAATGTCACAATTGTGACACAGTTGTTAGTACAGTTCTTTAGGGCCCTTACCCACGGTGTTACAGACCAGAGAGGGAGAGCTCCTGTCTCAGTGTCTTCTTTCAGGAATCTCAAGCTGTATGTTGAATAGACAAAATTAAACAGCCGCAACAGCAGTAACAACGGGAGGGAAGAGGGCACCAGGGGAAGAAAAACAGGAGGGAAGGGAGAAGAGAGGAAAAGAGAAAAACAGTGCTGTTGTGGAGGAAAGCATCTACTCAAGGCAGAAGGGGGAAGCAGCTATGGTGAGGGCAAGGTAAATGGGGAATACTCCGTCCGCCTCTATTAACCTTAATTTTAATTCCTCTCTTCCATTTTTCAGCTTAAGTAAGCAAGCATATCGCCATGTTTATATAATAGCTGGAGTAATGAAGATGGAATATACCAATTTGGGCCTAATTTTTGCCCTCAGGAGAGCACAGGGACTGCAGCTGTGGCCAGCCCCTACCAAAAAGGAGTGGTGAGGAGAACAGCTCCTTGTATCCGACTTCCCATTACATCCTCACCAGGGACCACCATAGTCTAGCCCTTAAAATAAATAGATGAGGTTAATTTTTCCAGCAGTAGAGTTGGTTTAGCAGCGCTCAGCACTGGTTCAGTTGTGCTCCCACTCAAGCTAATGAAGTGATTTCCTTGAGAACAGTTGGACCTGCTGCAAACTTTTCGAAAAGCCCATTTATAGCCATTTTCAGTCATTGGGTTTTGAGTTTGGGGACTATCTTTTGTTCTCTTCCAGTTTGATATCTTCACCTTCCAGATCATAACAGGCAGGGTTTTCCTCAACCTTTATCACAATGCCGTTATGTACTTATGGCCATAATGTCCTTTGATTAGAGAGCACGGGAGAAGCGTGCACCATGGCACATTTGACCACATCCTCTCAAACTGAGGTTGTGGCTGAGCTAATTATTTTCATGGCTGGAAAAGAACAGGCAATGCTGCCTAAAGAGTGGGAAGATATGTGTATGTGTGAGTGTGTGTTTGTGTGGTTATACCATCTGGGAAGAGCAGAGCCAGATCTATTTCCCCTTGGCATTTTTTAAGTGCAAATCCTCGGTAAAGATGTAACCGGAGAAGTCTCATTTCTCTGCCTGAAGTTCTGCGTTTGCCTGAGGTTTGGCATGCTGGGGACTGCATCTCGCTGCAGAAACCCTGCCCTCTTGAATTCCTGTTCTGCCATTCCCCAACTGACGCCCTTTGCTTCTGTGGGCAGGGGGGAAGTTGCCCTTCCTCCGCATTGCTTGTTTTTGTTATACTAGCAGTATGAGGTAGCCTTTATTTATAATCTGAACGTTAGGGATGTTGGGCCAATCTGGTGCTTCCAGCTGGCTGAACACTTCCTAGCGCTTTGGATGCCAGATATAACATAATTTATTGTGGAAAACAGTAGGGGTAATACACTTCTCGCTATCAAAGGTTAATGTAGAATATCAGCAGCTCTTCGGCAAGGATACACGTATTGTTGGATGGTCTGTGATTATGCGTCTCTTATTAAAACAGAAAAACAAACTGCTTTCCTTTTTAATGCTGCTGTTCACCCCCTTCTCTTTTCCCTCCTTTCCCTCGGTTATTTTAACTCCTTCATTGCATTATGCAGTTTTCACACATTTCCTCAGGGAGAAAAAAGCAATTGTACTTTGTTTCTTTGGCATGAAACTGAGCAAACTAAGGGGGATTTTTTTTGCTTTGTTTTAACTAAAACATTCATTTCTGTGCCAAGACAGAGCGAAACTGCTGAGTTAGCCAAGGCTGTAAATTGAACTGGTCCTTTTACCTCTAGAAAATATTAAAGCGTCCTTCTGCCACTGAGCTGGCACCCATTGCTGGATCAAGTGCTACTATTAACGGGAAATCGTGAAAGTACATTATCACTCCAGTGCTGTCATTACCAGAGGGTTTCACTGAACTATAGCGTTCAGGAAAGTGAGACTGCAAAGACCGGAGAAAAATGGCACACTTAGAGCAGGGGAAAGACAGCTTCAGACAAGAAACTTGGAGATACATTAGGAGTTTGCAAAGGTACCCAGCATGGGAGGCAAGTGGCTGCTTCGTTAAAAAAGGGATATGATAGGTAAAGTCTCCCATTATTCTTCAAATACAAGCTAGGAAGAAACTGGTGTAGACTTTTCTAATAGGTTTGTCTAATCAATTCTAGAAGATGTGAAACCTGTCAAGGCAAGATTGTGTCTGCCTGAAATCTAATGAGGTTCATTCTGCACCAAGGAAAACCCAAAGAGAGGTTTTCATTGGGAACTTTTTTTCTTCCCAGTAGAGTAAGCTCCCTCTCAGGGATTCTTCAGTTAGAGAGGGATTTTTTAATCATCAGAAATACACAATAAACTGCATTGATAGTTCAGTTAAAGAATATAATGGAAATGTGTGGAATAATCAGTTAGTAAAGGTTGTGGTTATTTAAGACGTTAACTTACCACTTACCCTGGGTGTTGCCAGGTCAGCAGGTGGGGAAGCTGCCTTCTTCCTGCAAAGCCATGCTGAATTCACCGGCTGTTTTGGCATCAGAGCCATAGGGAAGGCTTAGGTGAACATTTTGTTATAGTTCACAGTCTGGGCTGCATCTGACTTCCATTTTATGGGATAAAAAATGACAAATAATAAGTAAATTCAGTTGGTTTTGCTTCTCTTTTTCAAAGTTCTTTAGAGACTTGAAATAATCTTCCTGACACCCATGCAAGGTAAGCATAGCTATCGAGTTTTACAGATGTGGAAACTGAGGCACAGAGGGGTTAAATAGTGACATTTGAAAATACAGGTGCCTAAAATGAGGCAACTCGAGCCCACGGTCCAAATAGCAGAAGTCCTGAGCTCCTGATTTCACTAGAAAACAAGGATGCTCAGCAGATCTGTGGGGCAGGCCCTGAACTGACAGGCTGAAATCTGAGGGCTGCAGAGCCCTAGACCAGAGCGCTCCTGAATGATTGCCAGGACCTGCATGTTGTTTCTAGCCCTGTTTAGGATTTGGGAATCTGACATTTTTACTGATTTTTGCTCCCAACTTACCTGCTTTTAGTGAAGTCCCTTAACTCTACACCTGCCTTTTTTTAATTTTTTTTTTGTGAAATGTCTCCTTACAGGCATGATCAACTTCATAAGAAAAGCTCTATAGGAACATAACATATATTTTTGTTTTTGTTTCCTGGGATAGGCTTCCCTCTGAGAATTACTCATCAAGCCACATATTTGCTTTGCTCAGCACTATTCTAGTAGAAATATTTCTTGTTTATTTAGTCTTACACAGGAGCCTGACATTCCCTTGTTACCACAACAAAGTCGACTGGGAGCTTGGACTGCCCAGGGAATCCAAGATTATGGCCTAGAAGTTAAAAAATGAGCACTGATCTTAACTGTGTATCTTTTGGGGCTCTGGTCAGGGCATCAGCACATTTGATTTTCCAGCATGTCCTGAGCTCTGATGCTGTGTAAGAGCTGTGGTTGTTTTGGGCATCTGAAAGGCAGCAGCCCCCGCAGTTCACAACAGATCCCCAACCTGGGGCTCCCAAGGAGCAGATGTACCTTTGAAACAGTGGTTATTTTGACCGAGCACTTACTAGCTTGACTAATACAATTTCTGTCAATTCATGGTATCGGTAAGTTAAACAATATTGAGCTACTATTTCACAATTCTTAGAAAATCATCTACTTCCCAAGTTACAGCAGAAAGGAATATTCCCCCCCTCCCCAAGTTGTTTTCAAAGAGGTTTCAAAAATCAGATAATCAGACTTTAGTGCTGTGAAATTTTATCAAAGGGCACTCTTTCCCTGGACTCAGATAGGAACCTATTTTGCCAATCAGATAAAACTTCCCAAGCTTTTTCCTAGCAGCATCAGTGGTTAACCTGATCTTATTGCACTGTAAAGGATTTTGTGCTACAAATCATTTTTCATAGAATCTCTTTGTTATGTTGGGTGAACTCTGGACAGATTATTTGTAAGAACATTTCCAGGAACATTAACAGCACAGTGTAGTCTCCAATGAAATGAAAATGACTTAAAAAGGGTTTCTTTCAGATTAATAAAAGAGAGAATGTATAATGAAAAGGGCTGATAGGGAAACGTTTGAGTGTATTAATAGGCAGAAGAAATATCTATTAAGCAGAATAATGTCTGTATACCAGCCCCCCCATCCATTTTAAATTGTATATATTATTTTAGCTGTTGGGACTCCTTCCTTCCACCTTGTGAAAGCTGACAATTTTTACTTACAGCCTGGAGCTAAATACTGCAGTGCCTCAAAATGGAAGATGAAACAGGCCAACAGGTTTTCTTTGTCTTTTGAAAAAAATGGAGTGTCATTTCTTCTCCCTCCCCCTTGTGCGTTCACCCCCCCGCTACACCCCTGCTAGTATTAGCAGCTTTTCCTCCAAAAAAGCACTAGATGGTGCCCCTTTTCTTTGAGTGTGACAGAGCTGGATTTCCCAAGAGAGGTGCTACTGCCCTGCGGTGAAGATCATCAGGCACAAAAACTTGTAGGGTCTCCTTGTCCCTTAATATAATTAAGAGCCCGAGATAAGTCTCTCTTACTTCTTTCAAGTCTTCAAACCTGAACTCAATCCATCTTTAGGAGACCGTCTTGTTAAGGACAGAGAATGAGTCATGACTTCAAAGATTCATAAGCAGTAAAATATTTTTTTAAAAAGTGATTTCAAATGAAAAAGGAGAAAAAGCAGGGTACGTGTCTGCCTCCCTGTTTTCAGTAGCCTAACACTGCCGCATCAAAGAACATCTGCAGTATTCTTTGCTGAAAAGAAAACTTTTCAAGGCAAGGATCTTTAATTAGATGTTAGCCGGGCAATCTGATTGATATTAATTTGTTAATTTTATTATGACCCTTGTTAATTTGTTAATTTTATTATAACCCTTGGCCTTCAACCAACTGAGCAGCCTTTTGTAAACAGAATTGATATTATAGTTCAATATTTATCTTTTAAGATGAAGTGCCAAAAAGGGAATATGGCCTAGCCTTGTATTCTGCATGTGCTGTCAACTTATACTGTATCTGTGTTAAAAAAAAATCTTATTAGTCATGGTTAGCAGATTGTTGCCTAGCTTTTGAAACTGGAATGAATAATTGGTTAAAAGGTTTTTATCTATCTGCATCTATATTTCTTTCTGCATTGGAACAGCTGTTTACCTGGTACATGTCATCTTTCTGTTTAGATGGTTGATATATTCTAGTCCCTTAACAGAAGAAACAGATAACATGACATTGAAACAAATTCAAAATCACCAACAAATAAAATGTCTGCTTGCTGGGAATGAAAGTCGAGGCAGATATCAAACCCCTCGTTGTGAAACCCCTAAAATTTAACTGAAGAAACCCACTTCCTTTAATCTGTTTATTTATGCATTTGAAATGGCATAAAAATAAACATT
Organism: Theristicus caerulescens; assembly: GCA_020745775.1. Taxonomy (NCBI): domain Eukaryota; kingdom Metazoa; phylum Chordata; class Aves; order Pelecaniformes; family Threskiornithidae; genus Theristicus; species Theristicus caerulescens. Next base: position 118,225,954 of record CM036561.1, on the reverse strand, counting down.
CTTTGAAGTGACCCAAGATAAATTAGTCCAGGTTTGTCATTTCTTACTATTTTTGTAAATGGTCCTTAGAAAATTAGGTCTGTTGGCATCTGGGAACAAAAATTCAACTGGGAAAAGAAGCTTTAATATGAAACAGAAAGAATTATTCCCATGCTCTGGCTGCCCTGTCATATGTCATGACATGTGGCAGGTTGACTGCTCATTAATTCTATTTATATCAGTATGATAATACACCCCACTGAGTACACATGTGTTAAAATATTCATAAATTATGTTTAGTGCAAGCAGATATACATTATATGCCAAAAGAAGACTATTATTTAAAGACAAAACTGGTAAACAGTCAAACACGGAAAAGTCTTTTTAATGTTGGTCCAGTATGTTGTGTATCATCAAACTAACATTTAATTGCCTTTACTTGCAGACTCTGTCTCCAGCAATGCAATATCCAATGCACCTTTATATATTTTAACAACTTGCAAAAGAAGCAGCTTTTACTGAAAGTAATTGGAATTTCAGCAATTACTGTAAATGTCATATTATCTCAAAGCAATAACTATAACAATTTGAAATATTTAAAATGAAAGTTTACTTTGACCTTCACATATTTGAAGGTACTTTTTACACAGCTGAAAGCGCTACTCTAATTATTAAAAAATTCAAATGCAAACTATTTTTGGAGGGAAATGCAGTCTAACCCCCCAAATACTTAATCTTAGTTAATAGCAAATTTTAAGCAAAAAATAGCCAAGAACAGTTAATCATACATTGCTCAGGATATTTTATATTACTTAAATATGTTTCTTAAACTTTTAAAATGCCTTTTAAAACAGAAAAATTAAACATAATTTCTAAAAGTAGTTAATTTTGTATAGAATGTGAAAGTAATCTCAGAATATTAAAATGGCTGTATCTGCATCTTAAAATCTGTTTGTTCAGAATCAAAATGCTCTTCTACGTGCAGTCAATTTTTAATTGCTCCTAGCACTGTGTTAGAATTAAGAAGAATATTCAGACACGTGCTTTTTATCTAACAGGAAGTCATTATGAATTGTGTTGAATTCCTTAATTTAAAAATACCTTAAAAATGATGTTTTATATTTAAACATGCATTTCAGAACTTCAGAAATTATCACAAATTATCATGGACTAATGGCACAGGTGTTAAAATCACTGCAAGTTTCAAAATTATTAACAGAAGGTATGATACGGTTCGCATTTATTTGCACTTATTGTGATAGCAGTTATCCTCCTAAGTAAGCACAAACCAAGCTGGTTTTGATATCCTGTTAGTGCTTCACATTTGGAAAACAATTTCAAAACTTCTTAAAACATCAAATGTTGTAATGGGGGCAGTGAGAAGGGAGGAAGGGGTTTCTTCATGATGAAATTTTAAAAAGATATATGATGAGAGTCAGAGTTTATGTGCTTCGCAAAGGGCAAATAGTTACCCTGTTTCTACTCAGTTTTAAGGGATCTGAACAGGGGCAGGATGAAGTGGCTGACTGTAAAGCGTATATAACCTTTCGAATCACAAAACCATACTAATGTTTCTAGCAGCAGTGAAGCATGTTGACTTCTGATGAAGGACGAAGAGGGGGCACAGGAGCGTGGTGTTACAAAGCCACCTCTTCAGCACATTTTGTAGGAATGATGACTTGCCCAGGTGTTTGTGGGCAAAAATGTTGCCCCTTGATTTCGGCTGTATTGTCAAATGTGCCAGCCGAGTTGACCGTTTCCCAGCCGTACAAGTGGCTCAATTTTACCCATCAATGAAATGGTTAGAAGGGGTTGGGAATTTTCTCTTTCTTTGATTGAAAAGGCTGGTTTGAGGAAACTGAAACTTTTTTGCAGGCAGGTATCAATTTCAAAGAAACTTTCATCAGAAGAGATTTGTCAGCCGTCGGATGGAATTTCTGGTCGAGACCAGAAGGAGATGGCAAGGTTGGAGTATCAGGTAGCGCCACGGTCAGGGCACTCACCTGGAATGTGGAAAATCAAGGTTCAGGCCTAGGGACTTGAACATGAGATTTACAAAGTCAGTGCCCTGAACACTAGGCTTTCAAGTTGTTTGCTTGCTGTGCATTTAACTGTTTATGCAAAGTGGAGCCGTGCTAGCAGGAGATCTTGAGACCTGATGTGTCCCTGATGTGTCGGACTAGCCTGAGACCCAACGGCTAAGGCACTCGTGTAAAATGGGAGAGAGTGGCAAAGCAGACAGCACTGAGTGCTTGACCTACCTAGCATTTAAAGGCTGTCCGTCTGTCTCTCGTTCTTGTGTATAAAATTCAAAAAGTCTTGGTCCCAGGGAGGAATGGGAGCATTTCTGAAATCTCATAAAAGCTTTGCAAAATGTGAAACCTGCTTCTCCCGTCCCACCGCTACCCTCTTTGCCATAGAAACAAATTGCAAAAATCCAGTGAATTCCTGGGAGCAAACTGTGACTCATGTAATACAATTTGTCAATTGCTAGAGAATTTACTGGATATAAGGTTCATTGTAAGTATAAAAAATGCAGTCTCTTAATAAGACAGCTTTTAAAAATAAAACACTTTCTGAATTTTAAGAAACTTTGTAATAATATAAACAAGGCTTTTAATCTTGGTAATGGTAGCAGCAAATTATATACACCATCTAATTTTATCAGACGATAGCAGTTGTAGTTTTTATCTTCAAAAACAGGTTGTGAGTGCTAGAGGGGAATAACTCTTCATAGCAAAAGCTAAGTTAATTTTGTGTTGTCTTATGTTGCTGGCAAAGAAGCCTCCTTTTTTTTAGATCATCTCTTTTTTCTGTTTTTTTTTTTTTTTCTCTACAAGAAAGGAGTCATTTCACACAGCAGTTTATTTAAATACAAAAAAATCACGTTAAAAAGATCTCTCATTATAAGCTTTCTGAAAGTTTGCTATGCACTTTCATGTAAAACTTGGCCTCAGTACAGAACTGCTGTACAATCATTTTCATCTGAGATTTGAACATATTGGAAGAACTAGAGCAGTTCTTTCTTCTATCCTGTCATTTTTTTCCCTTGGAAATGATGAGCATATGGCAACCACCCTCACTGGATTCTCAAACAACAGGAGGGACCTTATTTCGATTCCTACATCCTGTCATCAGTGAATCCCATGATATTTTGTTCTTGCAAGGCTAAAGATGTGATTCGCATTTGCCATAAGGACAGAGCTTAATGTGATGCCATTTTACCACAGGAGCCCTCAATCAGTTAATTAAACATGATATAAATCACTGCATGTATTTGTAAAGTAAGATTAATATGGCAAAGTCAGAGTAATGAGGAATCCTCACCATTGTCTGAGTGTGAATCACTGATACGAAGATTACCCTTTTTGAAACTGGATATCTTTGAGTGGGTTTTGTTGGCTTAATCCCTCAGACTGCTTTGTGCAACTTGAAACCCAGAGCTGTCATCTTTAGCCAAAATTTCAGCCATAACTTCCTCAGCTTTCACCCAATCATTTAAATCAGCATTCATAATACTTAGAAAGATCAAGCCTTTCAGCATACCACAAGGCTTCTTCATACCACCTGGGACATTGGCAACATGTTTAATAAATATTTCATTTCATTTCATGGTGAAGATTCTTCTTTTGTTTTTTTCCGGGGGATTTACAGGGTACCCACAGCAGCACATTCCGACACTGTGGTCACTTAGGTTTACAGCCTTAATAAAAGGATTTTTTTTTTTTTTTCTTTCTTGAAGTGCTATGGAGCCTTGTTAAACTAGAGCAATTACAGGCACACAAGATAGGTGCTCTGGAAAGATCAAAGCCCCCCTAAAGACAGCTCTGTAGGATTCTGGAGCTCTCTTTGAAAAGCACTCAATTTACAAAGTAGAGATGTATAAACCCACACATTAAAAATCCCATGTTCAAATAATGCTGAAGGCCTGACATTAGTTAGTACGGAATCCACTTTAGCCATTCTCTTTTCACATCAACCTTTGAACCACTCCGAAGGAAGTCTCCTGGTATATCAGCATGCTGTGGCACTGTGTGCGTCCCGTGACATGGTGTCTTGCGTGGAAAACTATCCTTTTGTTACAGAGCAGCAGTCCTGTACTTTGCTATTCTAAAACAGCAGATGGATGCTATGTATGGTAGGCAGCCTTGACCCTTTGTATTTCAGTTAGAAGAGAGGTGTGTATGAGAGGAAAGGAAAAGGGAAGAAATGATGCAATCCTTGTTCTTGTGTTCATCAGGGCGGTGGAGACAGGGATGAGGGTAGAGGCAGATCCAATGAAAGGAAAAAGTGCTGCCGCACCTGCCTCCTCAAACAGGACCCTATGCTGGAGATCTATACAGTGGCTGTAGAGTGTCTCAGAAGCATTGTGCTATCAAAGGAGCTAGCGAGAGGATAAGATACAGTCAGAAGTCTTAAGTGCTTTCCAGAATTCATAGACTTTACTCAGAAGATGCTTCCATCAGCTTGAGACAGATCTTGATAGCCCGGCTATAAATGAACTGCACAATGGATACTGTTTTAAAATGTTGGTGGGTGCCCCAGCTGAGGCTGGGATGCCTGGGGAGTAATTCAATGTCGAAGGATTAAACTTGCATCTCCCAGCTCACAGGAGAATACCCTGCCATCGTACTGTCTGCTCCTTCATCAGAAAAAGGAGGAAAGGAAGAAAAGATATGGGTGCTTTCTGCTCCTTCCAGTGTGGTTGTGCTGCTGGATGTCAAAGATCACAAGCAGAGAGTGCAGTACTGACTCCAAAAGCCACAAGGGAAAGAGATGTACTGGAGGCCAGTCCCTTTTCCACACGTCACCTGCAGATAGTTGTCTGAGCAGGCTAAGCAGTGAGTGCCACACGCTCAAAGACTGATCTGTACCTCCAGAAGCAGGTGATTTGTGTGTAGGGGCCTTTCAAATTGCTATTCTCTGTTCTGGGGCCTATGCTTCCTCTTAGTTGATACAGCACTTAAGGGCTTGACTCTGTCATGCTTAAGAGCATGCAGAGCTGAGCCCTAAGGTCAGGGACTTCTGTAGCTGTTAAAGGAGACCCCCTGGCCAACCTTTTTGTCTGTCCCGATAGCCTTCAGAAAACCAGTAGATCCTGAGTAGCTGGAAGCACTGTCATTGCCTTTGGAGTTTTGAAAGGTCTGTGTTTGCAAATGCGTGAATGATGAAAGTAAAAAGGGTAACAGGAGAATCCCTGTTGTATTCATAACTTTTCTAAGCTGCAGGTGCATAAACATAAACATTTGAGACATGCTGATCTCCTTTCTGTGCTCTTCTGTAAGTTAAAACAGCCAAAATTGAAACTGAAGTGAAAAGCTCTATTACAGAATTGAGACTCTTTCATCTGTGCTAGTGTTTTTCTCTCATTCATGTTCTTTTTAAGTTCACAAATTCAGAAGATTTGCTTTTGATGCAGCAGTTAATAAACATCATTGTGATACTGATTTGTAGATAGCTATTTGAGTTTTAGCCTAAAACTATGCATAAATTACCTTACAATACCTTGAAAAATGGCCTGTTTAAAGAACTTTGCTTTTCTATAATCACTGTCAATAAAATTTTCGTGATAAAGAGTGTCATTATACCAAAATAGTATAGTACTGAAAGGCTATCAGATAGAAGACGTGTTTTCCTTTGAAGTCTTACAAGTATTCCTAAGTCTGTTATGATGCAGGATTTTTATCTAAAATGGGTTAGTTAGAAAGAATGACTAAAAAGAAAATAACAGAAATGAATATGATGAGCTAACCTTAGAAAGGAAGCTGTATAATGTGTAAGAAAAGTCTCTGGAGCTGGGTTACAGCTGTAGGTAGATGTGCTGAGCATTCGCTATGACCATTTGTGAGTGTTGCCACTGTTCTTAGAGGCTGCAGGATTTTACCCATTTTTATATATCTTTATCTATCTGTCTATCTATCTATCACTCTGAACTCCAATCAGCAGGGGCTGGAAAGCAGTTGCCATTTCTTTCCACTCACATGTCCTGTTGCGGGACTGAACTGTCCTGTGTTTTTTACAGTTTTCTGTTTAGAGTTGCTTCTTTTTCTACTCTGGGAATCCATCACTCTCATAAAACTCCAGTTACAGCTGCATTTACTTACTGTGTGGCTTGCTTTTATGGCTCTTCCAAACCTGTATTACCTTTTACAAAACCTGCAACATATATTCCCGTGTTCATTCTTGTTCTTATTTTTGCCCTATGGGTCATATTGCTTACTTATCCAGTGCTGTCAGACCCTGAATAGCTTTTCTTTATTTATTCCTTTCTTACATTGTTGTGTTTTGTGTTATCTCTAACCTAAAATTCCTTGTCATTTACGATGAAAACTTGCAAAATGCAAACAGTTTACTTAGAGGATTAGAGTTGATGTGAAGGATTAATGCAGAGCTAAGGAATCTCCCTGCAAGATATTTGGATCAAATCCAGCCTGCACAAGTTACCACAAGTTGTAGTGAGCAGAGAGAATGTACGTTTTCATTGGTTTGGGGGATTTTTGTGTATAATCACTCAAATTTTGAAATGGTTTTGTTTCAGTCAGGTTTGTAAGTTTTGGGGGCTGAAGCACTACAGTAATTTTATTTCAGCATGTGTATCCAAGTGAATTTTACAATTGGTGCCTGAACATTCAGGAAAAAGCCACTTGGAGCCAATGAGAAGTTAACATCTGAAGTAGGAATATCTGTGTGCATGTCCAGCCAGGAAGGGGAAACAATGCCACAGGACTTCCATCCTCACAATCAGCACAGCTCAGCACACAAAAAGAAAATCTGTTTCTTATCCATTTGTGGAATTGAACTACTTCATTCCCACCTTTTTTGAATATTGTTGAAAAGACGGTAGTTGAGGCATCACATCTTGCTCATAGGTTCTTTATAGAAAAGTTAACCAAAGTGAAAATCTTCAAAGGCACGCATAAGATTATTGCCTGTGCACTATGCTCTTACATCCAGCAGTGCTGGCTGGCGAGGTGAAAAATCCTGTGTGTAGCTGGGAACGGACTAGCTCAGAATGCCTGAGAAACCTTCTCTCTGGGAGCGAGAAGGCTGGACGGTGTGGGAAGAGTGTTGTGGGTTCCTTAAAGCCAATTCGCAGGTGAAAAAGTAGTCTCAAGTTCCTTGTATTAAGCAGTCATTTCCCCCAGATACTAGTACTAAATAGCACATTTAATACCGAGTAGCAAATGTTGGGGTAGTTTCAGATGGAATATTCCAAGGATTAGAGCTCAAGGATTAAACTCTGTTGCTGGGCTAGTTGTAGAGCAGCCTATGGTGCTGGTATCTTTGTCTGTTGATCCAAATCTTTGATATAAAAGTGAAAAAAAGGATGAGCTTGAAAGCAATCAGGATGTCTGTTCATATGCTTTACATTAAATGTGTTCTAGTTTCCTGTCATGTTTTTTGTAGTTCTGTAATCCTCCTTATTGTAAGATTAAGGTAGGCTTACGGGGCTGTGCTACAGGGCCATGTACCTGAATTTGCCCTGAAAAGAGTCGGTGAATGCAGTCAAGACTGCTCCGTTACACTGGCTGGAGTGTGTTGAGGATCTGACTCAACTTTGGTATTTGGTGGTAATGCTCAAGTAGGCTTTAGTGGCTTTTGCTCTGCCTTGTAATTTCTTTGCAGCATAATAAAAAGCTCTTTAGAACATTGCTACATAGATTAATATAGAAAGTGCTTGTGATACTTTTATACACAGGGAGTTTAATACTTGGATGCAAGAGCAAATTGATTGCAGGCAATCCTGTGCTGGAGTACCCAGGAGTGAAAGGAATGATTACAATAACCTCTGGGATTTCTTCTCAGAAGTGGTTCCTGAAAACACCCACACCCGCGAAGTATTGGGCACAACAGAGTATTGTTTCCTTCTGATGTGGAATCACAGAAACATATTTTACTTTGGGAGGTGGGAGGGGTTGAGGGGGAGAGGAAACTCGAGAGACATTAATGTTTAATGTTTTTAATTTTGTAAAATGAACAACAAAAAAGGATATGGTTTGTGAGTGCCTCTGAGATTGTTTAAACTCTGGCAGCTTGCTGTCAGATGAGATGCTAAAAGCCAGGAAGGAAGAAACTGAGGGGCATACTGGGTAAACTGCTGCTAGCTCACCTTTGGCACCCCGATCTGACAGAAGAGTGAAATAATGGTGAAGCAAATTTGGCATGCATTGCTGTGGTCTCCACAAAATGACTTGCGCCACCTTGAATTGTGTCAGATGGGACCTTGAATTGCAGCCAGGCAGGTATATTTCTCTTATTTGTGGAGGGTTCTAGCTGTTATAGAGCTCATTTTCCTGGCCAGCCCCTGGGATAAGGACTACATTAATTGTTCCTTTGCTTCACTTACCCTTTCTGGATTGCCCTCTTCTGCCCTGACAGAGAACATGTCCGTGTCTGAGGGCTTCCAGGCAGACAATTCAGCATCTCTCGGGGATGAGGAGTAATTCCTGGAGGACCTTAACACCTGCTCAGCTTACCAAGGGTGCATTCACCCCTGGTAAATGCTGAAGAGAGTAATTCAGGTTATGCAGGTTAGAGCAGTGTCTGTATATACACTGCACAAAGGTGCTCAGGAAACACCACTGCTTTTCTGTGGCAGAGTCTGAAACTTTGGGGTGGGGGAGAGTGGCAGATAATTTCAAGGGGAAAGTAAATTCAGAAAAAAATTCAGTTTGGAATCTTACAAGTAGTCTGTTTCAATAATATATTTAAAGATAGGCCTCTGGTATTTTGAAATAGTAAATAGATAATATCAGTGTTGGTAGTTTAGCATGCTATAAAGTAAAAGCAAAGCAAGAAAATAGAAATGAGAATTACTAACCTTAACAGAATTAAACACTTTTGCCTTTTGAAAGTGTGGCATTGAAGCTTTTATTGTGAAGCTGAATTTTTGGCAGAAGAAAAATCTGCTGGTATTTCTTACTCCTTTTTGAGGCTGACTGATTGCTTTAATTTGTAGGGTGTATGTGCTTAAAGTGCTCAGGTTGGTAGTATCCATCTGGTGTATACAACTCTCGGTGGTCAGGGCATTATAATACTGTGCCTCACTGGAGATTTTCCTGGAAGGGGATATAGGAGTTGCTCCAGCACAGCTCTGACACCGGTGAGACTGTGGCAAAGGAACAGATGTTACTGTAGGTGAATAATAATCTGCTGTTACGGGGGCGGGGGGGTGAGCATACTACAAATGAACAACACTGAGCTCATTTAGGTGTGTGCTGGTTTATACTGCGCCTTCATTTGCGCCATCTCTTCTAGGAGCCGCCTTTGTTGTTTCTGTTGCGGTGGAGCCCAGAACCAAGATCAGGGCCCCCTGCAAGTCATTAAAACCTGCAAGAGGCTTGGGAGGAAAGGAGCCTGTCTATTTATGGCTGTCTGCTGTGTGGAGGGGACCAGGTTTCACAATGAAGAGCTTTCTGTGGGGTGGGAGTCTGTCACTTGGTGAGCCCCTGACCCATTTACTCCCCAGAAATTCTGTGGAAAAGTGGAAGATTTAAACTAGTATGGCTCAGACCATCCTCACTTTTCCGTATCCCTCCCCTTTTGCTCTGGGCCCCATGTTTGGGTCCAGGAGTTGCTGGGACAGCCATTCCTGGGGGACAGTGAGGTGCAGCAAATATTTGTCATCCAGGACAGATTAATACAGGAATTCATGTTATTCCTCTGGCAAGCGCTCGGGAACATATAGAGGATAAAGCAATGCTGGTATTTGTTTTACAGTGGGCTAAGGATGGAGAGACTCCAAAAGGTTGCCTAGAATAATGTGAGGAACATTCAGCATAAAGAACTTATTTTATCTCTCTTTTCAAGGTTACTGACTACTGTTTTTTTTTTCTCCCATGAGTAAGTGGAAAAGCACCAGGCTCATTACCTGCACAGTCTACTGCCTAACCCAAGAAAAGCACTGTCCCCAGCTGGGCCAAAACCAGCTTGCAGGAATAAAGACATTTCATGGGCTTTCTCGTGCAAGTTCTGCTACACCAATATCCCCAGTCTCTGTATTTGATGACTCTTGAAGATGCTTTCATTTTACTTGGATGATCTAGGTACCCTATATTGACAGCTGCTCACTGCAGCATTACTGAAGAGCTACTGTGCATTAGGACAGGCCTTAATCGATAGGTGTATGTTTTTCAAGCAACAAGAGAATAGCTTAGATCCATAGAAGTGGAGTTTTAAAAATGCACCGTGCTCCTATGATTCAGCTTAGTTCTAACTAGTTTAATTTAGAAAAAAGCCTCTTCAGCAAATGAAATTTTATGGCACCATTCCCGGTTGGTCTCACTTGCCATACAGATTCTGAACGGCAGTGCAGGTCAAAAGTAGACCTGAACTTCTCAATATGAGGGTGGCTTGTATTCAGCTGCTGCAGTGACGGGCAACTTAGGAGGAAATGATAGAATAGATTAGAAATCCAGAGCTGGGCTTTGGTTTGAAACTGTATGTCAAGCACCTTTCAAACTATATTTTAAAGTGAAGCAAAAGATGGGATCAAAAGGAGCTCATTGTCAGCAACCATTAGACCTAAAATTAAACCTACTGCTCTATTCAGTTTACAGGCATGTACTAGCATGGTAGACTGCTGCTCTGCACTGTACCAACAAGCAGGCTGAATACCAAAATACTGTAATACTGTTTCTACTTCTTCGGCCACTTTGCCACTGAAGTTCTTAAGACCTTTACATCCCTAGTCCCGTCAGCCACCTCACCATTCCTGCAGCATAAACTCCAGGTACTGAGCACTGCAAAACTTACCATATGGGTACAGCTGCCTCTTCTCAATAAGCAGTGGCTGTTTAAAGATGATTCAGAGCATGACCAAAAATAGACAGAGGATAAACTTTGAAAAGTCCAGCTTATTGCTGGGCTCTTTTTCTTTTCAACTGACAGCTCTGAAGGGAAGAAGAAACTGGTGTAGACAGTGAAAGCCTATAGCAGTAGCTCTGTTCAAAGTGTGTGGCAGATTGAAGAAGTCAGGAGCTGAGTGACAGCAGAGCTCTCCAGGAGAAAGGAGATCTTTCCCAGGCTGAAGAAGCTGATTCCATCTCTCCTGCACTTGCCAGGAGACGTTATGAGGCTTGTCAGTCCGTACAGCTCCCATTTAGGTAAACACTTTTGTTTCCTTGCTTTGGATGGGGCATTGCCTTTTCCTGAGTGCAAATCCACCCATGAAATGCTTTCAGACCTATGGATCTTCCCCAAAGGACCCTGCAAGCGCTCCTAATCTGTCTGCCCTGGTTTCCCTTCCCGCAATAACCTATTCAGATCTCCAGAATGAATCTCATAAATACAGAGCTGGGTTAAGGCACAAATACTCTCTGCTGATTTAACAAACCTCTTGTTGTAGTTTTAGCCTAATCGTGCTCTTTTGATGGGTTTACCTTGCAAGGGGCCCTATGTTGTGTTTCCATTGTGGCCAGCCAAGCTTGCTTTGCTTTCCACTGATGTTGTCCTATATTTAGTGTTTTGACTTTACGTGACCCTGACACTGTGGAGGGGGAGGAGGAGGAAAAAATGTATTGCTGATGGCTAATCCTATGCATTGCTCAGAGACTGCGTCCACTCTAGCAACCTTTTTTCATGGTAATATTTTTTGTTAGCAATAAAAGGATTAATTCTAGAAATCAAACTCTTTGATTATGATAAGCATAATAAATATCTTAGACAAATTGCTATCCTTTTAAGAATATTAGTAAACGAAGACCTTTGCTCTCCTTGGCTAGGCTTGAGTCTGCTGGTACACGCATTCATACCATCTGCACTGCGTGCTAATACAACTCCTTGTTGTCTGGTCTTCCTGGGAATGCATTATATAGATTGCAGCTGGTTCAGAATGCAGCTGCCAGGGTCACGACTCACACTAAGATTAATCATTACGCCTGGGTTAGCTTCATTACTTCGACTACCCATTACATTTAGCAGAGATTATGAGATGTTGCTTTTAACTTACAAGGCTTGGACTAACACCTACTCACCTCAGCAACATGCTTTTATGATATGTTTCTCTTGGTAAGGCGCCTAGAGCAGGAGAGAGTCTCTCTAGATGCTGTGCTTTCAGCTTAAGGAGAAAACCTTCCAGCGGTACGTGTACGAAATGGCATAGTGTGGGATTCTCACATCTCTGGGTTTACTCCTCTGATGTGGACTGATTTCTTCCCAATGCATACTGTCAATGCAGAACGTCTTGCCAGAGAAAACAGTATGATGAAGAGGAGTACGAAACATCATCACCACCCCATACATAATTAACCTTGCAATCTACCTAGTTCTCTGGATTTACTGCCAGGTGTTTTGGGTGATAGCCATCCAAAGAAACGCGGTTTCCTAGGAAGGAAAGAGAGCTAGTGCACGTACTTCCACTGCACATGAAACTAAGATCATGAAACAATATGACATTTCCCAACAGAAGCCTACAACATAAATTCAGCTAATGGAAATGAACAGGAGTCTAACTCTACTACATTCCCCGAAGCTGAGCCTCTGAGGTCTTCTCAAGCATAAAGGGGAAAAAAGCCAAATGTACAGAAGACGTTTGAAGGACAATTGACTAAATGTGCCTGTGGTATTCCACATCAGAGCTATGAAGAGGAAACTTGAGGTTACCTTTTTTATGTACATATGGTTTAGGTTCCTGCCCCTAGGGTTGTGGCAAAAGCTATTGTTGCTAAAGAAAACCTGATTGCTTGTGTATAGGGTAGAAAGTAAGAATGAAATTATTTGAATTATTTTACATGCTGTAATTACTTTATAACGTTGTACAGGCTTCTACCTCACCAAGCTGCTCAGTCCTGAATACAGTGAGAAAAAATATCACTATATCAGAGAGCCAGAGGGTCTGACAGCTACTGAGTGAAAAAACACCCTTGTTTAAGGGGAGAAACAAATTTTCAGAGGTTTTGTTTGGCAGAATATGGAGGGGTAGGGCTTGTTTCTCTGGTGAAAAAAGTTCTGCTTTCTAATGGGCATCACAGCCAGAGGTTAGTTGCTTGCCAGTTTTTGGGAGAAGGTCAAACTACCTAAAAAGTGCCTTGTAGCAATGGGCTGGCTTTATCTCACATCGAAATTAAGCACTTAGATGAGGTGCTTAAGCCAGGAGTCTGCTTGTTCTTGGCAGCCTCTTTTGTCAATGATAAGAGAGACCCTTCCTCCTGAGGGCAGCTGTGCCAGCAGGTATGTTCAGCCATACTCTGCAGGTGTCTGTTCCTCATCACTGACTTTGAGGTTTAGAAAAGAAGCACCTCAGGTTGGCAGCTAAGGCTGAGCCAGAGGAATCCGGCTTGCAATATAAATATAGTTTACATCTATGAAAATCATGCACAGCAAAATCAGACCTGGGTTGGGTTCTCCTGATTAAGCACTTGAAAACTACCAGGTCTAATCTACTGGTCTGCAGGCAGTTGGTGCAGAGAGCGTAGAACAAGTGGAAGAGCAGCGCTTTGCCCTTGTAAGCGGACACACCACGTGCTCTGTGCAAAAAGAGGAAGCCTCTGGGGAGCCCTGTTTGAGGGATCCTCATGCTAAAACCAAGAAGAGTCCTTTCAGCTAGCCAGGAGAGCTCTCAGGGCTCACCTGTAGGGCTGCTGCATCGTGAGGGTGGAGCTGCAGGAGCCAATCAGGCATCAGGCTAAGCTACAAAACCTGGGGAAGGACTACCAGGTGTCTGAGATCTTGTCTGGTCAGGGACTGATCTTTGTACCCTACCTCAAGGTCAACTCGAATCCTCAGTGCAGGAGAGGAAAGAGCACCTTCAGGAGGTGAGTGTGTAATGGAGCTGTGCTCCCTCATGATTTCTCAAATGTTTGTTGGCGGTCAAGGGACAGCCCTTGAGACAAAAGGGTCAAAAAGAGTGCTACCAGCCTGCTTGTTGAAGGTGGGTGTTGTTTTCCCTGAGTTTTGCAATTCAAGGTGTGGTAGTTGGGGGGTAGACTAAGTGACTCAGGGTCCTTTCTACATCCTGTGTTCTACTATCTTAAATTAAATTTTTGTAGTGGTTTTTTTTTTTTTTAAAGGTCTCAAAATGATTTTTGTTGTGGGTGACTAACACTTAGTCATACATTTTTGGATCAGAATTGTGTAGTAAGTGGCTCCAGTAAGAACTGCAGGGCTCTTTGATGTAACAGTTTTAGAAATGCTAAAGACTCTTTCATGCAATGCATCTGATCCCCCCCTCCCAATTCAGTACTCCCTCTGATTTCAGTCCTTCCAATGTTTCCTGTGTTTCTGGGTGGCCAGTAATTCCCTAGTCTCCCTGTGTTTTATCCAGTGATGTAGAAGAATCTTTTGCTTTCAAAGCAAAACTGTCCTCCTCCTTCAAGAGCTGCATGTAAGGATATGGAAAATGTAGGTCCCATTACAGTCGCATGTATACAGCCTTATTTCCCAGCGTCTCACTTCAGCTCTGACCTCCTGAAGCCTGAGTTTCTCTCTCCATGTTTAGTGGAAGGTGCTTCAGTTGAACCTCTCCTTCCTGAAGAAATGGTAGGCTGCAGGGTTCATACCGGTTGTTTTAGAAGTGAATATATATATATGCGTGTATGTACAGGAGTCTTAAAGGTGGGATTATGTGCAGTTGTTAATCTCCACAGAAATACACATTAAGCATCGAGCCTAAGCACAGAGGTGAGGAGCAATGATCAGTAACTTAGCCAGGTGCCTGAGGGATGTGTGGCAGGAGGCCGGGCTGCAACTCTACCGTCTGTCAGCAGATTTCCATGGGATGAATCTTAGTCTACACCAGGTTCCTCTGAGATCTGTCTGTAAACCTGAAATTTATAGACTTGAGTGTTTCTGGGGTGAATTACAAGCCTCTGCACCTGAAAAATATGTTGCTGGTAGCCCAGGCTCCTTCTGTGTGTTTGAACCTCCTTGTTGCCTTTTTATAGCTGAGGAAGAACCTTTTCTCTTTGCATGTTCTGCATGTTATTTACCATCTTGCTATTGTGCAGTCATAAATTAATAAAGCAACGGCTTTGCATGCGGCCAAGAAGCAGTGCACTTTGGCTTCTTCTAATGCGATCGTTTTGGAGTAGGAAGAAAGGATGATGTTTATTAGATGATGTTTCTTTAAATCCCTTAAGATTCAGATTTTCAGCTCAGTCCCCACCAGACCTCTTTGTAGGTCACTTATGTGTGATACCCTGATTGCACCCATGATTTGGAGATGTCTGTATTCAAGTGACCTAAATTGCATTGAGGGAGAGAGGGAAAGGGGGAGGGAAGGATTGGGGGATGGTGGGAACCGGTTTGTTTGAAAATTCAACAAAATGCATTTCTCCTTCCTGGAGAAATTAATTCAGAATCAGACTGGTTTAATAAATTCCCAAAATATAAAGGAATAGATCAGTTTAGGCAAGAAGTACTGTTCATATAGCAGGTAAGATTGTGAACAGAAGTAAAAATGCAATTAGGGATATGGTTGCAAAATATGGAGGCGAAAGAGGCTTTGCAGCGAGATGTCTGGCACTGTATGATCCAGTAACCGAACTTAAATTGGCTGCGTTGATATCAAGTTTATATGAGAGTGAAGGAATCTTCTGGAAGTGATGGTCCCATTAGCAAAGTGATATGCCTTTATTAACATTATGCAGCTGCAATAATCTTAATGGAGCAATCTAGTGTTCTTCCCAAAGGAAGATCTTATCTCATTTATTAATTGTCTTTCTAGTAGTTATGAGTTCATCTGATCTTGGATAAGTGTGCGGGCTGAAAACTTTGATGCTGCAGATAGGGAGCGCGTTTAATACAGGATGTTGGTAGCTGTGGTCTCAGCAAGGGTTTGTACTGATCGACTTGTGTCTTGCTATATATTTCCATCTGGCTTGACTACTGGCTGTGTAAATACTCGGTTTGCATCGTAGCCTGAATTAGTCACCTGTTACTAGCGTGCAAAGCAAGTGTTGTCTTCTTTCAGATGCTGACAAGTGGCATTTAAATGTACAACTGTCAGGATACATGAGAGAGATTAGGCTGCTGTGCACATCTCTGATGCTTCTTCTGGCTAGAAAGCGAGGTAATGATTAACGGAGAAAGCGAAGCAGGTACAGTTGTAGAAAGCTCCCTCTTTGAACCTCGAGAAGGTGCTAATACTGACTGCAGTAATCAGATATTTTTATCTGACCTGTACAATCTTGCTATGCTTTTTTTTTTTCCCCCAGCAGAAAAGAGTGTAGTGGGAATAGGATTTCTCATTTCCCTCATGACAACTAGTTAGAAAACAAAACAACGCCTGCCACCCCCCGATTATATGGGCAACACGGGCTGTTCCATGTGTTACATAGTGATTTTAAGTGAAGCTTGTGGGGAAAAAAACCTCAGATGCTTTGTTGGTACAAGGTGGCACTTGGCAAAACCACAGTGGTTTCTTTCCAGTGTGGAGATATCCTAGTAGGCACAGGCTGTGTTGCCTGGGGAGTGGTTTTGAGGAGGAGTGCAGGTCATCTGCGGCCAAGACACACCGGAGGGGTGAATGGAGGATGTTCACATCTTTTGTGTTAATAGATGAGCAGTCTCTCCTTGGTGTGATTTCTCCCCTCATCATAGTAAAGGGAGGTACCTTAGGGATGAAGTGACTTGAGAGGCGTAGGACTTCAGGCTCTGAATCCCCCCCTGTCAGTTAGGGAGGTATTTTGGCTTTGAATCTTGATTTCCTACCCCTGCCCCCCTAGCCTCACCCCCCTCCAGCAGGAGATGTGGATACCCATAGCAGAGGGCAGAATACCACCCAGTTAATTCTCTGGAGTATAGCTGCTGCACAGCCTCCTGCTGGGGAGCTGAATGTATGGCTTATGCCCTAAAGCAAAGTGTATAATGCTTAGAGAACAGAGTGCAATTTTTTTCTTTTTTCTTTGCTGCTGGAATAAATTATCATGTCGGAGTGCCGTGATTTGGACTTATCCCTAGATGGGCATCACCAGTAATGTGCATTTAGTAAATAATATTATTAAGTTGAAAAGATGCCTCTTGCAAATTTTATGGGTTTGCGACAGATGGAAAATAACAGCATTTGAGGACTTCAAATATATATTTTTTTTCAAGATTAACCCCAATGATGCTCGCCTCTCTGCATCCTTCAGCGTGGTTTTTGTAGGTCATACAATGCTGCAAATTAGCCGTATGGGCTTGTTAAATTTTCTAACCGAGGCTAATATGCAGTACACATGGGGTGAAAAAAATCAAAGAGAAAAATAAAATCTCTGGCCCTAATATTCATTTATGTCTTTGTCAGCAAAGAATGCTAGTCTTTGCATTTATTTATGTGCCAGACACAATACTGGTAGGTCCATGTACAATATTCAGTGTAAATGTAAGGTGTTCTTGAGTTGTATTTATGATGTCCTGTGTCCTGTTGTTAATGTCCTCAAGAAATTTCTGCCAGGCCAAAATGTGATGCGAGATCCAAGGGGGATAGACCCAAACCTAGAGGAGTTGTGGGTCAGGAGTAAAAGCATCTTCTTTTCTCCATAGACTTAGCCTGCCGTACTTGTGCTGCATAGCCAAAGAACAAGTGAAGCTAGGAAGTGAAACTTGAGAGACTGTTCCGGAGTGAAGGCTGACTGGTGTTTACAGCTCTGTAATGCTGCTGATGCTGGAGGAATTGTTAGTTGTGGAGGAAACTATTTGTGGGTTCAGGACTCTCTTCTTTTGCCCAACTGAAGAAGAAATCAGTAGTCTGCAAAATAATAGTTTATTTCTTTCCTTAGACACACACAGGATGTTAAAGTTTCTGTAAAGTATATTTATGGTGTACCTCGGTGCTGTGAGGGCAGAGTATATAATCATCAGCGTATAAAGAAAAAAAATCTGAAACGTCTTTAATTGTTAGGAGAAATGATGAGAAAGAAGTTTGTGCTGTTGATCCTCATGAGTAGAATTTGGACAGAAGCTGGCTTAGGTCCAGGTTGCAGCAGAATTATGCACCTATCCCTCCACAGACAACTGCTTGTTAAAGAAGCAATGTTGTTGGCATTAGTAGTTGAGCAGAAGTTCTGTTTCTTTTGTTGACGTTGCATGTGAACATCCCCCCGCCCCGGCCCTGAATTGGGTACCCCATGACAGAAGGGGTGATGTAGCTTACTTCACTTGGCAGCAAAATTGCATTAATTTCTTGAGCTTCCAAACTTTGTTTTATTTTTGTCCTGGAAATTCATATTGTTTGTTTTTTTTTTTTTCCCTCCTTGTTTTCTTTCTTTTAATGAGCCTGCCTTTATCCAGATTTTGAAGTATTTACAATGACGAACTGGAGTCACTCATGCAAAAAAGTTAAAGGGAAAAAGAAGTAGTAGAAAATTTTGAACTATCATATTTCTGCAAGGTGGCCTTTTGTGAAACTTATACTATCATTCTCAAAAGAAAAAGCAGTTAAGTTACTTAAGAGGTTTCAGATTGGCTGGCTGATCAATATGAAGTATTAGTAATGCTATATTAGCAACGACCTGCACTATCCGCTCAGGCCTTATTACCATGATGTCCATTTATTGATACTAACACTTGATCATATACAACAAATTATTTTGAAGTTATTTTTGATGAATGTTGTTCATATGTGTTATATGGCTTGATCTTGCAAACCTTTACTCGTGAGGGTAGTCAATTGTCTTCAAAGATTTGCAAGAATGGCCCATATGCAATACAACCTCGATTATCCAAATGGCAGGGGAGACATTGAATAAGTTCATATAATCGACATTTTGAATAATGAGGAAATTTTCAGTGCAATTAATAGACGTCAGGGGACATGACCATCTTTCAGATGACAGGGAGTTTTCAGAAAATTTAGATTTTGATAGCTGAGTTCCTAATGTATGTGCTACTGACAGACTGAAATTGCAGAAGATCTGAAACGTGCCTATATATTCCTTAATAGCCCTTCCTGTGGAATCAGCCAGAGTTTATTTACTGTGGTATTGGCATTGTGGGTCAAATTGTCACAAACGTTTAGCTTAACGTTGCAGTAACTATGCTATTAAGAGTTAGATTCCAGGAATGCAGTGTTAAATCAATATTGGAATTGTCTGAAGGTAAAATATGATTTAGAAATACATCAGTGTCAACTTTGGAATATGGTTTTAAGAAAAAAAATCCCATAAAAACATGAAAGTAAATAAAGTTTAAGGGAGGAAACTCCTGGAGGGAATGAGAGAGGAAGAGAGAAATCCAGGCTTTTTTGTACGGATGTGGAAATACCTGAGGGAGCATCAGTTTTTGTGTCAGAATGCCTCTTTTTAAACTTGGTCAGTCAAAGATAATCCAAAGCCAAAATTCCTGTTTTCTGACTCCTGTTCATCTCTGTGCAGCCAACAGAAGGTGCTGCGGTGGGAGGCACTGATTTCCTTCCTCCCCAGATGGCTGCACATGAGCACCCAGGGATGCATATGGCTCTGCTGGCTCCCTGGGCAGAGAGCACCGATGGTGTCTCTGATTGCCTGTCCTCAGGTCTGCACCGCCACTGCGTAATCAGAGTTTATCTTTAACAGCTTTAACAAGCAATACGGTCTTGCTAGCTTCTCAAACGCTGAGAAACAGCAGAAGCAGAATTATGAAGATCACAGCTGATAGTATGCTGGGGGTGTTTGGGATTCTGTCCTGAATCAAAATACTAATGTCTGGAGGAAGCCGAAACGATGCATCAATTTATTTCGGCACAGAGATGAGCAATCGCTTGTTTCCTAGGAAACATGGGGCTGTGCATATGCAGCTCCGAATGTGCGCCCTAATGTTTTCCTTCATGTTGATAGAGTAGAAAGTTTGTCCAATGAGATCCATTATGCTTAAAGCAGAAGGGAAAATAAATTTGGAAAGTTGCACTATTTAAAAAGAAGATAGCAGCAATACTGCCAAAGTCATAAGGAAAAGGCAGAAATAATTCAAGAAAATAAAGGAAGTGTCCTTTCTGTCTATCTAATCTAGGAATCTGGAGATTTTTATAGTTGCAGAGCCATCTGCTAAGTTTCATTTATTGTGCAACTTTTACTACCTCACCATCATGTGCTCGTTAATCTGCCTTTTTTAGGTCTACTTCTGAAATGCTGAACCTCTGAGCATCTGTCAAATAGCTGCCACTGTTTTTGAAACAGTAGTATGATGTATAAAGCTTTTTATAGTAAGGCATTTTGCATGATGTCAATATTGCTCAGCAAAAACTTAGCCATTCATAAGATGCTCACCTCAAGCTTGTCCGTAAGCCACTTCCACCACACCCTAACTCTTTGTATTTCTTCCTAGAAGAGTAAATAAAACATAATTTGTGGTGATGTGTACTGTGTCTCAAAATGTGGCTTGGACTGCATGGCAGCATTTGGTCCTCTTCTGATTTGAGCAGTGTGCTTGGGTGGCGATTGCCAAAAAGGACTGAGGGTTATTAGCACAGATCACTGACCCCAGCAGGAGTCTTACCATCAACTCAAATGGCTGAGACTTGGACCGAGGTCAAGGACTTTGGATGTTGGATTTAGCTTTAATATGGTGTTTTCGGACCTGGCCATTCTGTTGTGACCTGCACACACATTGCTGACAGGACCACAAGGGGGAAAAGAAAAAAAAAAAAGCATTAATATCCACCTTCTCGATCAATGTGTAGAATTCCTCAGATCCAATACCACATCCTTCAGCGGTGGTCAAATGACTCGTTCTTCATGTTCATTGTTAACAGCAACAAAAAAAGAACTAATCTGGCTGAAATGCAGAGGCCTGGCAGCTGTGTCTGGGTGTGTCTCAGACTAATCCATACCTTTCCCTTTTGTGCGTTATTCTAACAGCAGGTGATCTCATGTGTTACCTGAAAATGTGCTTTGAATTCACATTCTTGCTTCCTGGCCCCATTGGAGGTGAGGCAATCCACGAAGCCCCAGGAGCCAAATGAGCAGTGGCTGCCTCTGTGAGTAAATGCTGCTGGAAATCGGTATTAGCAGGTCTGAGGGACTCGAGTCCTCTCCTGCCAGATGGCTGCCAGGATGTCACTACCCTGTGTGAAGCTTATGGATGCCTTTGTCGTTCCTGCCCTGAGGTTCCTTGATGTGTTTTTTTAGGCATTGATTTCATTTTGCCTGCTTTAGGTAAATCTCAGTAGCAGTGGATGATTCAGCTCAAGAATTGTTTTCTTTGGGGACTAATCATTCTGTCTTGATCTACGCTCCTAAATTTAGAGGTTAATCTCTGCAGGCTTCTTCTGGGGGAGGCTGAAGCTTCAAGTCTGAAACCTCCTGTGAAAGGACTAACCCTAGGCATTTTGAATCACCCTCTGTCTGAGTCTTTCTCTCTTGATTATGTATGGGACTAAGGAGACTGTATTTCTAATTTAGGCAGTTACAGATGAGGTACCACAAGATGGATGAGCTGATCTAATAGCCTGCTGATACTTCCTGGCCATGTGTTCCTGCTGTTTCTCTTGCTTCAGCTTGGGTGCTTGCGCTAAAATGGCAGGAAACTACCCCAGCAAAACAAACGGAGCCAGGGCAACATGAGCCCTCTGGCTGGGATGAAGGTGGGAACCAGAAATGATGGCAGAAAGAGGGTTGCCCTGTAGGGTGGGAACACTCAGCTGTGACTGTGATCCTTGGTATTCTTCTTCTGTCCTTTAACGGAGGGTACAAATTGTTAAATCCTGTTGCTACTGTGACTTTCCTCAGTCCTTTTAACAGCAGCGGCACTGACATGATGTTGCACTCCTGATGCTGCAGAGGCCTCTAACTATGCTGACCGACTAGGGGCCAAAAGGATTAGCCAGCAATGCTACTGAGATAGGAACGAGGAGGCATCCCTCT
Source organism: Theristicus caerulescens (assembly GCA_020745775.1). NCBI lineage: Eukaryota > Metazoa > Chordata > Aves > Pelecaniformes > Threskiornithidae > Theristicus > Theristicus caerulescens. The sequence goes on along the minus strand of CM036561.1, from coordinate 118,204,217 downwards.
TGCAGGAATGCACTTGAGTTACTGAGGGAAATGGCCAAAAATGTGTAATGGCCCTTTTCTAGGAGGAGACTCCTGGCCTCTGAGCTGTCTGTCAGTGTGGGAGGTGCAATTAGATATGCTCTTTGTCTGAGAGGAAGGGAAAGAGTCTCATCTATCAATAGATAACCTCTTACAATCATCTTGGCAGTAGTTATTGTCAGTTAAAATCCAGTAGTACTTCTTTAGAGTTAATAAAACCAAAGCCCCTCAGTTAAGTGAGCTCTAAGATGTACTTCTTGTCTAAAATTTAGAAACGAAACCACTGGAGCAGAAAGAATAGAGCTGCTGTTCTTATCTGTCATCTCCCTCCATTAACAGTAATTAATAGTGGAACAGGTGGAAAGTTGGCAATTTTTGCGGAGAAGAAAATACCTTAGGTTGGATAGAAACCTGCCTATTTTTTTTCACAGCAGTGCTTTAACTCGGTAATTTCCACATCTTAAGCCTAAAGTGTCTGGCTTGATGAGGGAGTTGAGACCTGAGCTATTGGCAAAGTGTCTGGAGTGGAGCCTCCAAGCAGCAGTGGAAGTTCTCTTCCTCCTAAGAAGTTCCTTAGTCCAGAGGAGTTTCAGTCCAGTTTGTGATGGAGGAATTGGAGGAACAATCTGCAAGGGGAGATGCATTTGAAACTGGACAGTGAGTAATGAAGTGATGGCCTCAGCCTTGAAGTCTGAAATAAGAATTCTACGTTGGACCAGAAAGTGAAGGTCTGAACTCTGCAATTAATATTTCAGACTTTATTTGAAGTTAGTGACTTTAGAGGTTATCTTCTTGTGTGACCAAACTAACACCCGTGCATATGGCTCGGCAGGGAATGAATCGTGCTAGGGATTACTTCTGGGCTGTGCAGTTAGATTTGACAAATCCATCCAGTCCCATGCTGTGGAATGTGTGGACAAGGTTCAAGTTTGCACTGATGGAAATGGAAACCTCTTGCTATACTGTGTTCAGTTTGTTTTCACATGTGGTGTGTTGTCTATCTGGTATGTCTGTTTTATTTATAGCTATATAAATATCTTTAAAAAAAAAAAAAGCTAGTTGGCAATTTTCACATCAATATTGTGTTTTCAACAGAAAATGGCTTATTAGTCAGCAGAGGCTGCTGGCAAAGTTTTATCGTTTGGATCTAAAAATATTTGGTTTTAATGAAACATTGGGAAATGAAGACTTGGAATTGTGGTGGGGTTTTTTCCCCCTGTAAAATCATGAAGAACTTGATGCATCTGTTAACAAATTGGGTTTTGTTAAAAACATTTTGAGTGAAAGTATATCGCAGCTGGCTCAGACATTATGTATGTATTATATATGTGTTGTATTTTTGTCTGCTGAGACCATGGAAAAGAACTTCTTTGTGCATAGTAGGGAAGACTAGATTTGCAAAGGCTGGGGCTTGTTGTTGTGTTTTTGTTTGGTTTTTTTTGTTGTCTAGGGATTAAAAAAACCCACCCTGGTAAATTTGCCAATATTTTCATTAGATCTGGCAGCTTTTCTTTGAAACTCTGAATTCCAACCGGTGTCCCCTGTTTGCTTAGAGAAAGCAGGGGGCCCACTTCACAGTGTTTGCTCTGAGGTTGGTGCACTGACAGGCAGGCATTTGTCCACATTTTTTTATTATTAACTAGAATAAGCAGTTTAATAACTAGGATTAAACCATCATATCATGACAGAGTAGCATTAGCTGCAGAAACCAAGCTGGAAAGGATTCCAGATGTGATTAGATGAATACCTGCCCTTTAGGGGAAATAGTTAAGTGGGCCTCCTTTTTTATTGGTAAGGTAAATGTTTCTTGGGCCATTCTAGGCAGGTATCCCAGGTTTGCATTTTCACAGAGATGTTGCAAATCCCTAGTGCCAAAGAATAGACTGTATTCTAGATTTGAGCCAAAATTGTCTCCCTGATGAAAATCAGTGATTTTGCCAGAACACACATGATTCTGCTATTGCCTTGAATTATTTACTTTTTTGTTAGAAATGCAAAAGTGTGTTTACAGCATGCTAGCAGATGAGCATTTCCTTTGGGGGGAGGTAGAAAGAGGAGAGAGGGGAAAAGCTGTGATCAGAGACCTCTGCTGAAGGGGAGTGTTCCCCCTCCCACTGAAACAAATAGCAAAACCTTACTGGTTTCAGTGGGATTAAAAATGATCATGAAGTTATATGTTCCCCCATCTGATATAAGTAAAGAGATGTTTAAGTATGTTTTACATGCTTGAGTTTCTAGTATGTTCCCATGCAGATATGTATTCAGGGGTATGAGACTATTAAAAATCAGAAGTAGAAAAATGATTTTTGGATAAAATTATCTGTTTTCTATCAATCTGTTTAGAGATCAAAATAATGTAAAAACCTTCTTGTTAGAATACAGAAGTTCATTCTGTTAGGAGCTGGCAAATTCTGTCTTGCTGCTTCAGGATGAATGCTGAGAATGAATTTTTCTCCATTATTAACCACTTTGGGCTGTCTTTGCAAAAGTGTCTAGGTGCCAAAATAGCTGTGTAAATCTGGCCCTGGAGCACTACAACACACTTCCCCCAAATGCTACATTGCAATACTGTTCCAGTCTGTGTGATGGGAGATGTATTGCACAAAAAGACCTCACAAATCTATCTGTAAACAGCTCTACTGTCTGCCTAGTCACTGTATAAGAAAAATGAAGTGGACTTAGGGCACCAAGTTAATATTGGTGAAGAAATAAAATGTCAAGTTAGAGTATATGATTGTCTTAAAACCTTTCTTCCCTGATCGGTCTTGAGCATTCGGGCTAATAGTGCAAATGTGCTTAAACATCTTTTAAGGCAGAAGGCAAGCAGAAGGCTTTGAGGGAGTAATTGTAAAGGTGACTCTTGTGTCCAGATAAGTTTAAATAAGTCTTCCAGAAATTATCAAAACTGATAACTTGCACCTTTCTGTTTTATTATATATTCGCTCTACCCCACTTAATTAAAAGGTTATATTGGTGCAACTTAGTCTAAGGGACCTGCAGGATCACATAGAGGACGACAGAGAATGGTGAAAGTTGTAATAGCTTCAGTCTAACCTTATTTCTGTGAATACCTTCTTCTGCTCACTCTTCTGGCAGCTCGCTGTGTAAAAGTCTGAGCCTTCGTTTCCTTTTCCCTGTGGTGTAGAGGAGTGTTTCAGGTGATTGTAGAACCACGTGGTGAAACTCCCAGGCTCCACAATACGGTACTGTATGAAGATGCTCTTTCCTAAGAGAAGCGTGTAGTCCTGAAAGAGTCTAAGGAAGAAATCCTGCAAAATACTGGGGTTCACAAGTTTCTCTTAATAGTTCTGGCCTGCACTAAAGTTTGTCTGCATTTGTTGCAAGTTCTGCATTAATCTGTGCCCTGGTCCAAAGCTTACTGAAGTCAGTCTTTGTATGAACCTCGATGGACTTCTGATTAGTGCTCTTAGAAATTTTGTTTTGGCTTCTGTTATTGAGAGATTTGTGTGGCTGATGTGAAATGAAACCAGGACACAGAAAGCACTTTATTTCCATCACCAGACTTCTGTTTGGACCTCATACAGCAGTTGCTGTTGCAAATGAAGGGCAGCTTCATCTGAAGGCCCAAACATGAAATGAACTTTCGAAGAAGTGGTACAAGCTGCAGATAATTCATTTGTAGTTTGCTTTTACCTACTTATTCTTCACTAAAATATTTCAGTCTTCTCCTGAGTGCCCCTAGGCCTTGCAGAAGACTAAATGGCTCTGATAAAAAGTGAGATCATGACAGTAATGAGGTAATCCTTCTTTTCCTGTCTTTCTCTGTATTTCTAGTGCTTCCAAAACAAATATTTAGGTTAAAAAAGCAAACAAAAAACCCCATCCCAGGCCCATAGGTGAGGTAGTCTTTCATATTTTTATTACTGCTTTAGTAACAGTTTTCACCACATCTGTGGCTTTAATGAGGCTTGAAAAAAATGTAGGAAAACATCAATATGCTTCTCAGCCTGAATAAAAGCATTTTGTTTTTTTTCAAGTTGGTCTGGAGCCAGTTGCAGTTGATGAACCTTTCCAGTGGGCTTTGGATCAGGCCCCAAGTTTCTTAATTTTGGGGGTGCAGGGCGAGGGTGTGCAAATGCATGCGAGTGCTTCAGAGTTGACTTTCAGAGTGGCTTTTGCAAGAGCAAGATGCATGAGGCTCTTCCACAGAGGATGTGCTCTTGCTTTTCACTTTACTGTAAATTCACGGTAGGAGCAGCCGCGAAGGAAACGTGGCAGGGAAAACCCAAGTGCGGGAGCGTCTTTGACCTCTTCTGCTGCTTTGTAACCCCCTCCCTTTGCTCTCTGAGCCATGCACGCTTCCTGGGGTGATGGATGGCTGAGAGCAAGAGGGGCTTTAGCGTGGCTGATGGGATACTTTTACTTGGGAAGCTGCTTGAAACTGGGAGAAGTCAAACTGATGATGATTTTTAAAAAGAAACTAAAGCCTCCAAATGTGAAAATGTCAGCTTTTTAATTAATTGAAGTTATTTTACCTGTTATTTTATTTTTGACTGTACCTTGTTTGGATGCTTGGAAAAAATGAACAAACAGTCTTTTTCTTCTTGTATATGTCCTGAATTTACATTGTATAAGCAGCTGCTTACAATAATTGATAAAGATAAATCAGTCAACCTGTGGTAATTTAAAAATAGAAGTAAAAAGGCATTCCTTATTTTAATGGTGTCCTTAAAGCCTTAGGTATGATTTTTTTTTTCCCCTTCCAACTGAGATCAATATCGATGCTTTTGTCTCAAAACAGAGACCCAAGTACCAAATTGTTGAACAGATTTCTCCTTTGAAAATGCCACTGTCACTTGAAAATGCCATGTGTACAATGCAGCTGTCTGACTTCTCAGGATTACAAAGAAACAAGACCACGTGAAGCCTATAAACAAGCTTGTAACTCAATGTGTAAAATTTCAATGTTTATTTCAAATGTTTTGAGACTCTCCTTTGCTGTAAAATAGTGTGTTTGCTTGCAAAACCTCCCACCCTTCAAGTGATCATATTGAATTTTGTAGCTTTTGTCATCACTTCTGTTCACACACTCTTCCACAAGTCTGAATAATGCAGTATGTTTTCAGTGTCAAACTTGTTCCTGCTTTTTAGTCTTTAATCTACTTTTTCCCTTACCACACAGTTATATTTTGGGGTTTTTTTTCACCTCTTTTTAGTCCTTCCTAGCAAGTAGTTGGTTTTTTTTTTTTTGGTTTTTTTTTTTTCCTTTTTTACCATCTCTGCCTCAGATGTGGGCTTCTGAGTTTCCCGTTCTGAACTGCCACTGAGACACATGCTTTTAACACATTTTTGTTATCATTAAAACAATCCTTCATGGCTAATTCAGCAAAGGGGGGAAGTGACCGGCTGCTGTTGGTGTTGATGAATATGATGACTGTATCAGTTTGTCATCTGGCATTACCATTGTCCTCTTCTTCAGCTGGTGTTCATTTGAGTTTATGATCTTACAGAAGTATCAATATGCGATGCTTTTATTCAAGTTTGGCCAAAAGAGATCTTTCAATAGAATAATAAATCTTCTTTGTTTCAGCTCTGTGTATATTGCAACACCAGCTTGTGATATTGTGATGAAAATTCTGTAGTCCAAACAGATTTGGTTCAGATCAGTGGTTGCATAGCAAATCTCCAAGGAATATTTATGAACAGATGACACCCTTACCAGAACCAGATCGGCACATGAGAAGGCCTTATGCTCCTGGAGGTGCTGTTTTTATAGAGTGAGATGTAGGTGCATTTAACACTCATATCCTCTAGTCATGAGGAGTTAGGATTTCAGAGGATCTGAGCCTTGGTCACTGCATTTCCCAAAGTACCTGCATCCTCCCTTTAAACTGGAGTTGACCTTCCAGCTTCAGCTGGAGTAGTGTTGAGAGGCACTAGACAGCTGCTATGTTGCAAACCAGAGCTGGCTGCCCTTTTCAATAATCTTGGCAATTTAGCCCAGTGCTTTCAGAAAGTGCAAAGGATAGTCCTTAGTGTAGCACAAGAAATAATCAGCATGGATCTTGTTATCATTAATAGATTTTTTTTTTCTCTCTTTTAGGTCTTAAATGCCCTTTCTGGAAGAGGGAAGTTTGAAAACTACAATCTTCCTGGCTTTACTTCTTGAATTTTCTAATTGTTGCTGCTGGCAAGACAGACAGACTAGGACCCTGCTGCAAGATGACCAGTGCTGACTCCAGAAAGGTATGTTTGCCATTTTTTTTTATGTTCAACATAACTTTAGCCTGGCAGTGGCCCTGTGGATGCAGTGGAGAAGCAAAGAATAAGCACTGCAGTGCAAGATGACGAGATGCTGCAGGGGGTCTTCACAGGCCTTACGGTAGGCATTTGAATGTATGTAAGTAACATTGCTGGGCTCTGCATGGCCAAAGGAGTTTGAGAGAGGTTCATGTGTGTGGCAACTTAGCTGCCAAGCTTAGTACCTGTTGGGGTATAAAACCAGGTTCTCTGCATAATCCATGAAGTCCCAAGTTGCCCAGGATACAAGACCTCAAGGATCTATAACATGCAGCTTTTCAGTGTGTTTGGCTCGGCCACACCTGCCTTTGTAGATTATCTCTGGAAAGATATTCAGTCATCAGCAAACTTAACTTCTGCACTTTTTTGTGCCCTTTTGTTGCTGCCTGCAAGCGAGCAGGATTGTAGGGTGACCATTGCTATTCACCTGGCTTTGCGGCACTGATGAGAACCAGAAAGGGCACTCTGAGCATGTTGCAGCTATGTATTGCTTCATTGTTGTCTTGCATGGATTGAAAACTGGTCTTTGCTTTGGTCAGAATTCCAGGGAGGGGACAAAATAAACAATGTTGGACTTCTGTGGGGCTTTCTTTTCAAGTCTGTGTAAGTGCAGCAAACATTAATTGCTCATAAAAGTGTTTTCCCTCACAGTGGGAAACGAATTTTTTATTAATGGCTTCTCTGCTTTTGAATGGAGAGTAAAAAAAGGACTTAGAGGAGGACAGAGATGTGGCATCACTGAGAGATCTGTAATAGGCAAGCAGGGTGCATGACTGGTAACTGTTGGTGCTCACAGTTGAGAATGCTCATCTCATCATATGGGCCAAGCAAAATACAATGGAGCTTCTTTCTGGACCATGCTTTTCTGGGGTGGAAGAGGCGAAAGGCTGGTGGCTTGAGCATAGCCGGTCTTGGTCTGGGTATGGCCCTGGGAGAATTGGGGTGAGGTGGCTGGGACTGCAAGAGGTGTCTTCTGGCTGCCAGCAAAAGGTCTCTGCTTGTGTCAGGGCCTGTCCAGTCTTGTGAAGGTGGAAAAAAAAAAAAAAATTTTCAACCATTTCTTCATGAAACTAAGGAAAAGCAGCAGACTGCTGGGCTGTGCAATGTATCTCAAATGAAAAAGTAAGCTAAAATCAGCTTTCAGAAGAAGGAAAATAGAAGGCATATAGTCAAGGCATTGCAGAACCTACTTAGTTCCTACTTATGTTGTGCTGAGCAATGGTAGCTCTTCTCTGACCTCGTACATATCCATAATCTTCCAAGGCAAATAAAACATGGAAGGGTGACACAACGTTGAGAGTTTGTGGTCAAAAGCTTTTCACAGGGTATATTAGAATGTGAATTTATTAGCCTGTCAAGTATTTTGATACCTGGCTATATGGTGTATCCACTCTTGCGTACTGCCAATTGTCTTTTGTTTTGTAAAAGTGAGGAAACCTATGGCAAATGTCCATGAGGTCAGAGCATACATATAGGCAGGCTTGCAGCTTACCTCATCTAGTGGTAACTCATATACTTTTTATACTGAAATATGAAATAGATTCCTTCAAGCTAAAAGGTGCAGATAGAAATGAAAAACTTCTAATTCATCAGCTTTCAGCAAAGTTGCGTAATTACAGTGTAAACGGGTAAAATACCAAATGTGATGTCACTTTTTGTTTGTAGTTCTAAAGAGTTTATGCACTTTCAAGAAAGATTTACGTGAAGAACACAGATAAGTAAATAAATGGAGTGAGTATATGATTAATGGTTTTAAAATAGTAAATGCTTCCCATTCGTAACATTCTTGAAATAGATTGGCCTTGTAGGCCTTGTTTTTCTTTCTGCTTTACAAGACTGTCTGTGTTTTGTTTATTTACTGTACAAATTTATGTTCAATGCCTTCTTTTCTGTTTAATCCACGGGAGAATTTTGGTCACCAGCAAGATCATTAAACTGTATTAATATATGTTTAATTAAATCTTTACAACAAAATATATATGATAAATTACTGTATGTGTAATTAAAAGGAATGAACAAGTTGCGTAATGACAAAGCAGGAGAATGACATTACATGTGTGAGTGAGATCAAATGTAATGTTAAGAAAAGGACCCGCACAGGCACACAATTTCACTTTTTCAAGATGCTGCAGGCCTCAATTAACACTGCAGCAGATCCATCCTATGATCAGGAATGTCTACTACTGCTTAGTATTGCCTGCTTACTACTGTTCTCATCTGTTGCTGCTCATCTTGTACTATGTCCAGAGCAGTGGAAAAAATGTTGTTTCTACCTGTTGGTGTTTCTGCAGGTTATAATCCTGACAGAGATGCAGTGGCTGTAAGGAGCTGGCAGCAAGGCAGCCTCAGCGGTAGGGCCTGGGAAGAGTTGCTTTCTGAGAAATAACGAGTCTGTAGAAGAGAAGCAGTTGTTCTCGGTTCATTTGCTAGTGACGACGCCATAAAGATCTTCATGCTCTGTGCAAAGTGGTGATTTCGGTAGTGTAACTAAATCTTGGTTCTGCAGAGGACAGAAGCCCCCCCTGTCTGTTAAGCAAGTGCTTCAGTGCTTTCCTGAGTGTGGGCCCACAGACAGGAATGTAGAATAGCCTGTCCAGTTTGAACAAGCAACAGGAGCTCATCTTGTGGCTGTTTCAAGCAAGGCAGTGGAAATGGTCAACTCTGTGTTGACCAACTTGGAAGTGGTTAAATGCAGGTAAATGCAGTGGCTGAAGAACTTTTTAAATACAGTAAGTAGATAAATCAGGTTTGAAAGAAGAGATCCTTTCTAGCAAAGTTCAGTAGCACTAATACAGTGGTTGCTATTTCAAGTTAGATGGGGATTGTTCAGAGTGGCTACATCTGGATAAAACGTTTTTAATGTGAAACTTTTGGGGGATCTAAAACATGTAAATGCAAGCTTGGTTACATGCTGGCTCACAGATAGATCAGTATTCTGGTGTTCAGTATTCTGGTGTTCTCACTGCAAAATGAAAAGTCCCAAGATTTTCTTCTAAGAAGAAAATTAACTCTGTCCCAGCTGAAACCAGGACAGTACCAGTTTGATATCCTTAATGAAGTGCTTCTAACTGTTTGAAATTATATTTTGTTTCAAAATGTTCAATTAAAAAGAGTAGCTCAGGAAGAAGCAGTTCAGTTTTGTAGGAATCCTATTTTGATAAACCTGAACGACAGCAGCGGTCTTGATTCACTCAAACAAGATTAGGAATTTCTTCAAACAGAAACTAAGTGCATGTTTGAAATGAGTGAATATTTACTTTACATATCTCTAGTTAGGAGCATCCTGCACTAAGTGTAGGTTAATACAGGCTTAGTCACTTAGTTCCACTGTACCATTCTTAATTTTAGGGGTTTTTTTTAAATGCAGAAGAATAAAAGAAGGGTCATAATTGCTGCTGGCACTGCGGTGGGATCTTTGTCCTGTCCCTGCCTCTGCCAAGAGGGAGGTTTGTGTCTGGGAAGTTCATGTTGTTACTATGTTCCTCAGTTTTCCTCACTTGTAAAGGAAATGATGATATTGAAATGTGTTGGTAGCAAGGGAGAGGGAAGCTCAGTATATAAGATGGCTATTATAATTATACGATAGTCAGCTTTCGTACCAGTTAAAATGCTGCATCTGAATGACTTAATATTACGGAGATTGTTATGTTAGAGATTGGCATTTATATCGTGAAATTAGGTCGGTTTGATTCTATGACTTGATTGCAACAAGTCTGCGTGGGGAAAAAGAAGGTGTCTTTAAGGTAGTGATGGGCATGATTCGAAGCTCTGAATCCCTGTTGAGGTAAGAATATTTCAATCTGGCGCGAAAAGAGGCTTCTACTCCAGTCTTCCTGTGACCGCTCTTACCCAAATCCGTCAGCACTCAGATGCAAAACGTTAGAACTAAACCCTCCCCGATCTAGGTGGTGTTATTTCCCTCTCTCATACGTTCCCCCCCACCCCCATAAAGTTCATGGTGTTCAGACTGAGTCTTGGATTCATCTTACTGTGGAGAGGTGCAAGCCATAAAGCCCAGATTAAGGGGCTTGAAATGTCTTTTAGAGCTGTGCTGTATTTGGCAATTTGTGTTCCTTTGGGGCTGACAGAACTTTTTTGGCAGTTAGGTTTTCACTCCCTGAGTTTTGCTCTGAGATTCAGGTTCAAATAAATTTGAAATGTGGAGCAGAATTCAGTCCAAGTGAGTGAGTTTCCCATGGTTTCTGTCTGAAACAATAAAGCCTGCCTTGGAGAGAGAAGGGCAAACCTCCACCTTGGTTCATCCAGAAGATTTGCAGATGCTTTTATGAACCTGGGTTTAATTTGGGGGTTTGTAAGAAAGCCCTTTCCTATTTCTTCAACTCCTGTTTCAACTCCAGGGTATAACCCTGGCTGTGTCAGAGTTAACAGGAGTTTTCCCACTCCCGTTTGCAGCAAAGGCAGGATTTCCCACCCTGAATTCCTGCCTGTTTCTGTTTATTGCCCTTACAAAATACTGAGTTAGTAAGTATACTTAGTGAAACACCTATTGATTTCAAAGCTGAATTTCAAAACCTCAGGATTTCATGCTATTCCCCTTAACTCTATTAGAATTGGAAGTGTATTCGCTATCAAATGTACTAATGACCCAGTAGATAACACAATTCAATTGAGGAAGTGTAGCTCGCTGAGGGCATATACGTTCCTGGATCTTTTTTCTGCATTTTTAACGAAGACTCTTTGGTTGCCTTGAAAAATTCACATGCCTACTTCCCCAGCACTCATTGTACCATCTGTACACACAGCACACAGTGTACCTTCTGATTTTAAAAAAAAGTATTGTTCTGCTTTCCAACCCGCAGCCTGCTCTACCATGTAAACTGGAGCAAAAAATGTCTGTCTAATCGATCCTTATTTAATAAACAGTGTTATCAATGCCTTTGAGACAGCTGTACAGTGTATGACATGGGGACATCAGGACATTTGCTGGCTGGCGTTAATTGGCATGGCAACGTTGTTTTTTGGCCTGGCACACCAGATCGAAAATTGAATTTACAAAATCAAACTGTAGTTATCTACATTCCTTGATGTCCTCCCAGGTGAGCTACTGGGCTTCATGCTAATAACTTCTAAAGCAAGCAAACTTTAGCTAATTATGTGCTAGTTTATTCTCCCTTGCTAAATTTTGGCAGGTTGCTTCTGTAAATTATGAAAAATAAATGTGAAATATGCAGATGTCTTTTGTTTGAAGCAGATGTTTGGTCCGCCTTGCCAGAATCTAATCAGCTGTTTCCCAGGAGTTTGTTTTTTTTTCTCCCCCCACCCCCAATATTGTCCAAGAGCTTTATGAAAACACGAAGGGTTGAGGGAATGTAGAACAATAGGATATTGCTTTATTTTCCAGCTACCAGACTTCAAGGTAACTCAAGGTAGATTTTTAGGCTGTCTTCTCTGGCTAAAGCCACAGCAGATGCTGGCAGAGGGCCCATAAGGCACAATATTGTCTGAGGACAGGCAGAATGCAAATGCAGCCTTGCCTGTAGTGGGGGAGGTGGTGGCGAGTTGGGAGGGAGCCAGCAAAAGCCAGCTTTGAAGTCCTGATGGTACCGCGTGGCCGAGACCCACAACTTGTGTGCTTTCCCCCACGGGGAGCCTCACAGATGGGGGAGCTACAGATCTCCAGGAGCATAGTGCAGCTGTGTTAAAGGCAAGGCGGGTGGCAGGATCTGTTTCCTTCCCTGTTGCCCCAAATCACCCCGCTCCGTGCCCTGTTGCCTACAGCACGGCATGGAAGGAGGTTGAATTAGCCAGTGTTGCACCCTGCGCTGCCTAGCAGGGGTGTTGCAGTGCTCTGTTGTCATCTCATCCAGCACTACTCTGCAGCACGGGGTCTGAATCTGCCCTTAGGGGTACTGACTGTTTGCTGTAGCCTCCTGGTTACAAGAGCTTCTGAAAACGGAGCCCTCTCCAGAAGTCTGATCCACACTGTACCTCATACTTTGCTCCTGGCCTGCTGCGTAGCATGACTTCCAATCCACAGCTGTGCTGACGTAGCAGCTGTGCCTCCCTTGCTATGGCACTCTACCCTCCCAAGAAGCATTTCTGTCTCAACAGCAGCAGTTGCTACAGTTAGAAGCTAACATAAAGAGCAGAAAAGGGTCCAGATGAAGATCCCTCGAACCTCGAGGACTATCCTCCCTGCCATTACAGCTCCAGCAGGCTCATCAGAAGTTCAGTAATAAGAGTAGTAATTATTTTTTTAGTACAGCGCTCAGCACCTGCTTTGCACTTTCCATTTAAGGCTTTCACAGCGCTTGATTGTGCATGGATTTAAACTTCCAGCACTCCTACAGGGTAAGTATCATTATCCCCACTTTGCTTACAGGGAAACAGACACAAAAATAGGCTAAGTGATTTTTTTCAAAAGGAGAAAAGATGAGTTTTGTGTTTAAAAGACTTTACTGGGGGTTGGCATCTGGTTTTGTTAGTCCATGTTGCAGCATCCTACTGGAAGCATTTTTCTAGCTACCATCAGGGCTCCTCTTGTGGGTCAGCGGAGAGGGAGGTATTCCTGCTAAACAGTGTTGGGATTTGGCTCTGTGTGTTCAGAGCACTTCATTTTTGGGTGGATCTGCTGATCGCTTCCAGAACCTGTGCCCTTACATTAGGTGCATGAAGCTGAATGGCAAACGGCTGCCTGAATTGATAACAACTGAGCATCTCTAGGAACCAAGAGTTACAGAACACTGGGCAACTTCTGAGCAATAAGCACTTCAGTACTATGGTACTACTTATTTTTTATCACGGCTGAAGCACAAATCAAGAGCCTGTTGTGATAGGTGCTTTGGAAGCAATTAAAATGAATAGTCCTTGCCCCAGGGACACAGGTCTTGAGATTGTGGCAAGATGCTCTTTACTTGTAAATAGATTGCTGGAGGGAAAGATAATTCAGCAGTCTAAGACTGCTAGGGAATTTTTTTACAGTAAAACTGAAAAGGGAGAAAGAACCATTGCCAGTTTTTTTTTTAGCTGCTTTACATTTAGGGTTGAAAGAATCCGTTTTTTGTCCTTACGAAAGCATTTGTTTAATCTGACTGTATCATCAAGGAGTATTTTTTTTTTTTTAAAAAAAATGAATCCTCATAAGGCAGTATGAATATATAGCCCTTTGATTATTCAAAAAAAAATTGTACAAATCAAAATAAATTTGCCTGAGCAATTTAAAATAATTAACCTTTGACAAACCTCCCTCTCTGGTAATGGAATAGTAACTATATGAATAAAAGATAAGTCGTGACATTCAATGAATTACAATATTCATCCCATAAATTACAGGATAAGATAGCAATATAATCTACATTTTTATAACTGTAAAATGTCCTGAACAGTAGCCCCCTGTACTCTTCAGGTTAATTTTTTCTATTTCTTGGAGGTATGTGACGCCTCTTGTATGAAAAGCTTCCCAAGTGTTGTTAAGTTTCCACAATGTCCGCAAAGGCTGTGACCCCGGCCTTCCTGCCCTGCTCTGGAAGGGAGTCTTTGCCTTAACGGGAAACCCATGCTACAAAGGGATTCTCCTGAACGGTAACAGTAAGTGCAAATTATGATCCTGGGAGTCTCCTGCTATATAACCAAGTACAATGCCAATAAACCAGGGGTGTAAACCACATGAGCATATGGACAAAATATGGTCTGAATGGCATGATTATGTTTCTCAGGCCATAATGAATTCATCCCAAGGTGCAACTGTACATCTGTTGTTACAGTGTTCATGATAGCAAACACTACAGTTAAGGTTGCAGTTTAACTCAAATTATAGCCACCTGTTTCTGTTCACTAACAACTTTCTTAAAAATGATTCCTTCTGGCCTGATTCACATCAGTCCTAAAATGGTCATTCACTTAAATATTTATTTGGGGGGAAATCTGTTTGATTTATAGAGTAGGCTAGCTGAAAGATTTCTCTCCCCCACTCCCCCTCCCTGTGATTCTCACCAATGTATTTCCTTAAAAATAAATCAAACCCTCTGGCTTTTAAGGGACTGATCCAACTTGCATTGATTTTTTTTTTTTTTTTTTTTTTTTTGGTGAATACTGTACTGGGCTTTCTGTGACTCACTTTGTGGCTGCTGGCATGGGGTAATACTGTGTAGAAACAGATCTGAATATGGCACATGAAGCTTTAGCTCCTTATGAGTTAGGAGTCTTGTCAAGACTAGTTTTCTAATATCTGTTCTCATTGTGTAGTCGATAAGTGTTACTACATGACATCCCCTCTTTCTTTAGCTGGGATAAATCCAAACCACTGTCTTTAAAGGCTGGAAGGAAGGCTAGGATGCTTGAGTCTTGACAATTGATACCAAGGAAGATAAATCTCTTTGCAGAAAGTTTGCCACCCCTCTGGGAGGGATGAGGTACCAAAGAGACTATTGGCTTTAAAAATAGCAAAAGAGGAAAATCTAGTTTCATGTCTACAAACATCGTGTTCATCACTTTCAGTGACCATCTGAAACAATTTTAATGCAAAAGTCTACTTTGCAAATGTAAATTCCAAGTTAAGGTACACCGATTTTCAAGGAGAGTCTGCTACTGATCCTTAAACAGCGATACATGTCAGTGATACATAGAACATTTTGAGGTGCCAATGAGTCTGACAGATTACCAATAAACAATGTTTCTGGAGCAACTTCATTTCTTAGCAAGTGTCCATAGTGCATCTGTTATTGAATGCCCTCTGTCGTGCTTTCACCCAAGGGGAGTAAACATGTGACTGTGATTTCAGGTTTGGTTTTGATATGGCAGTATAGAGTGTCGGGTGTGCCATTGTTTTGGGTTTCATCGCAAGCCCCCTCCTGGCAGCTGTCCGAGTGCAGGAGGGAGATTACATGGTGGTTCTTGAAAAGCTAACTCGCCACGTCATGGTCAGTTCCCTCTGACGGGCAAATGCTGATCCCAGCATGGAGCCTGAAGAGCCAAGTGAGACTCCAGGTTAATCCACAAGGGTTGGTAAGAAAAAAATCCTCCCCTTGAGACTTCAGAGCATTATTGCTCCATTTCTCTGGCTATGTGTTGCCTTCATTTCCAGAGGAGCAGTAGGCAAAGTACATTGGGATACAACAGAAAAGTCACGAAAGAGTTTTTCTGTCCTTTTCACTTCTGCTACTCAAGTGGTCCCACTCACTAATGACAGGGGAGTTCTCCAGTACATGCAGAGTGCCTCTTTCTTTAAGTAATAGCATTGTTCAGCTTTTATAGGCACAGAATCCAAAATATAGCTTGCAAAGGATGCTCATGCCCTTATCCTTTCTTAATAAGGGGGAAGCTGAGAAGAGACTTGTCTGCAGCCTTGCAGCAAGGCAGTGGCAGACTCGGGATTGGAACTGAGATCCCAACCCTGTGCTAACCCCTGGGGCTCTCCTTCCTCTGTGTACCAGCTCTGCTGCCTTCAAGGCTCTCCCTGCCTGTGAAGGTGAGAGCATTAATGGGCTGTAGTGCGACAGCTTTGCAAAACCTCTGCCGAGTGCACAAAAACTGTTTCATTCGGCAAAGGACTCCACTGTCATGCGTTCATTGTTACAAGCGGGGACAGCCGTTGTGGTAGAAATTGTTGGAAACTGTAACAAAAGACTGTGTTTTGTGGGGTTCTAAAAAAAATTTCTATAAGTTGCTGCTTGAAATTAGGACTTGCACAGCCTTTTTGTTCGTTTGCTATCCTGTCAGCATATTTTCTACCAAGCTCCTGTTCTCTTGGGTGGGACAGAGAAAGATGCTGGCAAGATGGGCAGATGGATGGCAAGCTGCCACTCAGCCTGGAGCTTGCAGTCCACATCTACCTAGACCCAGAGGGCTAAGCGTGGCACGATTTGGAAACTAAAAAAGGAAGTGAACTTTCAGTGACTCATTTCTAATAACTCTTTTCCTTACCTTTGTTAAAAGGTGCCTTAGTTAAAGCTTATATTATCACAGTTATAAAGATGCATTGATATAATTATGTAGTAATTGCAGTAAATGATCAAGATGAAGTCATTAAGGCAGCTTTTTGTGTTACTACTGCTTAAGTTAGATGTGTTTTTTTTTTTATATTTAGGAGAGAAGAAAAGAGGAATTCTCTTGTAGCTTCAGTATTGCTAAAAATAAAGAAAGATTGTGCTCTTCTGCTGTTGCTTACTGACACTGTCAAGAATAATGTGAGTGAAATGGAACGAGAGAAAAGTGTGTTCTTCCCTGAGCTTTAACTGGGTAGCATTATAGCTCATTTTATCAGGCTCTCAATCATGAAGTGGCCTTTTTTTTCTTGAACTTGCAGGTAGAGGAAACGGCTTACTTCACAGAATAAGGGTATTTTTATGCTTAGTATTTAGCCATTTACAGGGAAAATGTTATTTACATAGATGAATTCATGGGCGGGGGGAACACGAAATCGACCATTCTCTTTTCTTTCCTTATGGCAATCTTGTGTGGATATTCTTGTTTTCCATTAGTGATGTAAGAGGAAAGAAGTGGGAATATTGCTTCAGTCTGTCCCTCTTAATAGGCCTTTTTTCATAGGCACAGAATCCAGAAAGTCTGCTGGTGGCAATGATATATTTGATTTCCAAGATTTGGTGTATAGCAAAATATTAACAATGAGACAACTTCTGCATTACTTCAATCTTGTTTATTCTTTTGTGCATATTTATCTATGTTTTCAAGGCAAAACTTAGTAGTGGCTCACTCAGGGGATTGGTAATTGGATATAGAGCCTTTCACCTCTAGGTCAGTGGTTCAGATTTGTTAAAGGTCAGTACTGCCTGGGAGTTGCTACCATGTGACAGCTGCTCGGTGGCCCTTTATGAAATGAGTTGGTGGTCCCAGCTCATTTCCTTGAGAGCAGGTGTCTTCAGCACAGATCAAACTTGAGGGCAGCAGTGCAAAACCCATTGTTGGTAGAAAAGAGGAATCGCACTTGGGTATAATGCTCATAGTTTGTATGAACTTAAAAAAAAAAAAAGGCAAGAGAGCAAATATACATGTCTAGATCCTCAGCTGGCGTAGATTTGGCATAGATCCATTAAGTGTAGCTGCAGCGATTATCACCAGCTGAGGATCCCCAGACAAATGTAAATCTCCAAACAAAAAACGTTTCCAACATTAAAATACAGTTCACTGTGGATGTACTGTATTAGTAATCTAAAGGTTACGGATGTTACAGTAATATTTTAATTATCTAAAGACCAAAATTATAAATCCGAGTACCTTAGAATTAAAATCACATTGGAAACAAATCCAGGCTTGCTGAAATTTGGAATAACATTAATTCTTCCGTCTAGTGATGCCCCGAGATAACCATACAATTATGGTTAATGCATTTTACTGTTTGTTGTCCCAAAGGAGATGAAATTGGATTTCAAAGATACATTAGTCTCCAACTTTTAATGACTCTGTGCTTTTAACGGCTTTGCCTGTGCTTCTGCCTAAACTTCCAGGGCAACAAAGCCAAGCAAGCAATTCTGAACCGTTGAGGTGTAGTGATGGTAGAAGTGAAGTCTTCCACCGAGGGAGCTCCTAACACTAGGGGAGCAAAAATGTCTCATAACACTTACTTAGGAAAAAGTTTTTACAGTTGAAGAGTAGTTTAGTTATCTCTGATATCATTGACGTCTTGTTTAAGAGGAGTCTCAGTCTTGTCTGACAGATTCCAAGAGGAAGATAAGGAACCATTTGCTCTAAAAAAATAATTTCTGTTATGCTGAGTTTTTGCTGTAATATTGCAAATCTGAGTTATTCTAATGCCAATTTCAACTGGGACAATAAAAAGGCACAGGGTGTCTAATTCTGTCATAAAAATGAGCTTGAAGTAAAATATTTATAAATTCTTAAAAGTCATTCTGTGCTTTAAAGAGCAAATGCTCTGTTTGGAGAGGGCGCATCATGGAAAGAAGTTGAACTTCTTTGAAATGCAGACTTCAGCCTTAATTACAGAGTAGTGCCTAGCACTTCCATTGCTTTAGGCTTAAAAATGATGGAGACGGACGAGTAGCCTCTTCTCAGTAATTGCTTTTCTTCATAATGTATAACTTGCGCTCTCTTTCTTTAAACCCACTATTCCCATGTCTCGTATAATTTAAGGAGCAGCCTAGCTGACTGGATGTTGCTATTCCTTATGTCAAAGCTGCCAGATGAGGGGATGGAAAAGCAAGTAAGAAAAAAGTAGAGAGGGTCAGAGTTACAGAATGGGTGGTGAAATGGCATTTTAGGTGATCCAGTCTGATGTGCTGGATGATCAAGTCTTATTTTCTGTGGTCCCTTGGTTGGTTGTTGATTATCAACAAGGACTAGAAGACTTGCTAGGTATCTTAAAAAAAAAAAAGTCAATTATCAAAGCGTTCTAATCCTAGCCTGAGTGTCAGATTCCTTCATGAACTTGTACCTTGTGTCATTCATAACTTAGTAAATTTGTATATTATTTGTTTCTCCGAATTATTGTTATCTGCTGCCTATGAATAATTAGTGACATGATGATGCAAATACAGCATCCAAAGACATTTGCTTCAAAAGGATCAATTTCAGTATTTATGAAACTGAAGGAGGTGGGATTCAGCTACAGATTATTCCAGCCATTAAAAAAGGAGGCAAACATGGCTTTTGCAAATACTTCTGCTACATCTAAATTGAACAAACTAGGGCTCTGGAAGAAGAATTCCAGCTGCCTCCTTTCTCGCTAGCTGAAACTTGGAGGTACAAGGGCATAGCTAAGTGTACCTTATTCATTCACCCAGAAAAAGACAGCATTTGAATGCACTCTCTGAATAGAAGGCACGATGATAATAGCAACGTCACACAACAGAATGGCTACTGCCAAATCGCTTTAGCCTTTCTGCGTGATCATCAGGACCAGCAATCTGTTAACCAGCCCATTCCCTAGTTTTTGCTGCAAGAGCATGCTTTAATTTGAGATTATTGTTGCACCTGACAAGAAACAAAGTTCTTGAGAGACGGTTTAAAGGAAAAAAAAAAAAATCAACAAAAGAAATCTCACAATCCAGAAGAGCCAAATATTGGAAGGTGAAGGGAAGATTAAGAAGAAATTGCCTGTTACAGAACTTCATTAAAGTCATTTATTAGCTTTGTAATGCCTAACAGTCTGCTGGCTCCAGAATTTTTTCATACAGGGGGGCGGATAAGGGAGCGTTTCACTTTCATTTGCATTCTTGATCCCTGCTGCTCTGTTTATAGCAGTGATGCTATTCATACAGTCTTTGCAATATTAATTTTTAATTTATGATGCTCATTAGGAGACACTTAAAACAGAACAATTATCATTTATCTTGATATATTATTTACTAAGACTTGCTGTCATGGTTAGGGACTTGTGATTAGTGGGAGGGGAACAGAAAACAGCTCCGAAAGGTGCTTGGCTGAAGGGACTGAGGCTTAGGAAGCGGTTGTCACCACCGAAGGCCTCAAGTTCTGTTGTCTAAGCAAAAGACTTGCAGCACCTAATCAAAACTCGGGAGGAACCTTCGAAGATGAGCTTGGGACAGTGCTTAATGAACCTGCAGGATAATATTAATGAAACTCACTCGTAAACCACCAGCTCATCAATTATTCATCCTGCTATCGTCCTGGTACTTTACTGTCTTCCCTTTTCGTCTCAACGTGATTACCTTTTTTTATTCCCTCTGCCCTCATTTTCCTTTTGTGGATTTGCTGACATGTACCCCTGGTAGCACTTCCTCCCCGGGAAACTCTGCTTCTCAAGGCAACCGCACAGTATCCACAGGAACAAGAAGGGTAAATTGTGCTCTTTGAGGCATTTGGATAAAAGTGCTGGGTTTATTAAGACCTAATAAACCAGATCACTGGTATGACAGCCCTAGATAACCTGATTTGTTAAAGGCTACCATATTGGAAACTCAGGATCATCTATGCATTTTTTAATTAATTTTAGTGTTTAGTAAGTTATTGTCATGCATTATCTATATAGAAGTCCATGTGGCAAAACAGAACTTCAAATAGTAGTGACCTACTAGGAATACATAGGAGTGCTCTTCCCTTCTCCCCCTGCCAAATTTTTCCTCATACAAAACTTCTGAGAATCTCTGCATTAATCTCCGAGTTCCTGGGGTTGTTTATAATGTATGCTTGTGCAGGAGAGAAGGCAAATTGGATGTTTTGGAGCCTGATAATTGCGGCTCTGCATCTGAAACCAATTGTTGTATTTTTAGCTCTGTTTGTTTTATTTAGTTATTTTTAGACTTCCTGAAAGGGGTATTATTTCTGTTTGCTTTCTGTTTGACATCAAAGCAGGAACAACAAATTACTAATTTTGTAACCTATTCCCTGGACACTTGGCTTTCAATTTTTTGAACCATTGCACAGCGGCAGTGGAACTGTATGCACAAGACCTCAAGGACTGATACCATCAAACACCTTTGAGTTGCACGCACCGTTCCCTGCCTCTGTTCTGTTGAAAACCTTGACGCTGCGACTAATCTCAAAGGCAACTACTGCATTGATAAACTATATTTTCTAGGGGAAAGGATAGGGAAGGAGTTATAAATTCTGTGGTTCAGTAATTCTGGCTTTTTTTTTCCCCTTTCCTTCCACCTTCTGGATTTTGCAAGCTTGTATTTAGAATGTATTCATACCTAAAGGGGAAAACAAAAAAATCCCCTGCCTGGCATTATGGGACAGCTGATACAATAGTCTATGATGACTTTTTCAAAGTAGTGTAATGAAGACAATGCACAATGCTATAGCTAGTATTTATGCTATGTAGCACTTCTCATCTCCAAGCCAGTTTAAAAACCTTAACAGATTGATCTCTGCAGCACCCCCTGCGAGTGAGGTATGTAGGCTTTGTTAGCCTCTTTGTTATGTTGTATCAGAACTTCATTAGGCCCTGGGATGCAAATGCAAAAGGCATGGGAGGAAGTATTCAGCACACAAATCAATTGCTTACGTTATTTTGCACCCTGTTGTAGATTTAGATCCTCTTGTAAAAAAAACACTGCATAATGATGATTCCCTCCCCCCTCCCCAGCAAGACCAGTTCTGACTACTGCTGTAAATAATTGCTGGTGCTTGGAGTTAGTTATATGCTAAACCCAAGCAAATTTATCTGACAATATTTTTTCCTCATTAATTGACAAAATATTCCTAAAGAGTTCCCTAATTGTTATACTATATGAACTCATATAGGCAGGATTTTGAAAACCATTAGCATGATCTGGAGGTGTAAATCCTATGCTCTGATGTGACGTGAGCACTCAGAACTGTAGCCTGACCCACGTCTGAGTGAGGCGACACATCTACGTGTCAAACTGCAACCCCACACAGGAACTAGCTTGTCTTCTGGAAACCTTATAGCTGTGTTAGCGTGGACTTACTGTGACGGAGCGGGGGGATGAGTAGACATGCAGTGCTATGTTTTTACAGTGATAAATGGAGGATTCCTCATGGCCCTGTGCTGTTCTCTGTAAGCAGGCACCAGGACTCCGACAGCCCTCCCAAAAATGAGTGTTGGATTCAAATCATCAAGACACTCTAGACTTCTCTACCTATTCTAGCTGGTTATACAGGGTTTCATTCATCACCTCCAAAGAACGTTTTTGGATTAGTCTTACATCTTTCCAACTAAATCCTACCTTTGCTGCTCTGGTAATTTAATGTTGGAATCGCAATTTACTATAAACCTTCTTAGCAGGCAGGTAATCAACTTAACAGAGTTTATTGCACAAGCAGCTGTTCAGCAATCTAATATTATTATTTTTTTTACCTGTTATTTGCAGCTGCAGAACAGGATAAATCCACATTAGTTCCAGTCTCCGCCTGACAAACAATCTCATCTCTGCCATGTTCTAATTTTCGATAACTTTCAAGATCTGGGTTCTGCAAACTATGAAGCACATAAATTGAACAAATAACTTCGAATGAAGCATGCCTGCTTAGTTTCTTTGCTGTTTTACATGCCAAAGTCTTAGCATTTATGTGGCATGTTAGTGATTTTTTTTTTTTTTCTGGGAGGGGTTCACCTACTTTTGTTGGTAGTTAACAGAATTGCTAATATTTCTAACATGACAGCAAGAATCACCCCAGGTGTTTATAGCATTTCAAACAAGGCACAGCAACAAGCTGAGATGAATAGGTGTGTTGCTTCTAAAGATGGTGTGCGTTGTATGCTCTTGCAGTAGCGATATTTGGGCTTTTAAACCACAATCCTATTTCCCTAAAGCTTTCTTTGTGGTAACATTCAGCTTTTTCAGCTTTCATTGAAGCTCGCAAGGGGGGAAATTTGGTAGCATGCGTGTCACAGAGTAGCGTGGCACAGATCTTTTAATGCTGGCCCTTTATAATCTTTGTAAGGTCATGTAACTCTCCTGATTTTTGCCTAGGGATAACTTTTCCCTTATTTTAACATATTTCCTTTTGTCTGGTTTGGCCAGTAATTGACTTTGTCCTTTTTTCATTTATTTCTCTGCCTCCTGGTTGTAGCATCCTCTCCCTGGAGTCTCAGGTTAGAAGTTTTCCCTTTTGTGAAACCATGACAGGTGCCTAATTGAATGATGAATGTCCCTTTATTACTCTGTAATTGAACTGCCAGCTTTTTGATTGGTTTGTAGAGATGCTCCACTCCTCATCAAGCACTGCGGGGGGCTCTGGGGCTGGCAGGCTGGGCCTACCCTCCATCTGTCTAATCGCATCTCTCCCCTACTTGGGTTTTGGGTGGGGAGGGGGCTCGGGGAGAGGAAAGTCATAATAAATTATGCTAATTTGGCGTCGCTGTGACAATAAGAATATCGCATTGTTACGTGCATGGCGGCGGCAAATGCGAGAAGACGTTTTGTCGTCGTGGCTGCCCGGCCTGACAGGCCCTCGATGAAGATTAATGGCCCTCACCTGAGTGACAGAGCGGGGGATTGTGGGGCAGAGAGGGTCATTCATCATACTCTGACAGGTGTCATTCACTCCGACAGCCGCACCACTATCGCCTGGCTAGCGGTTCCATTTTTCTGCCAGTTAAGCAAGGAGTTTAATAACATCCCCAGAATTAAAACTCATTCTTTGTAGCAGGTCTGACAGCTGAAAATAAGAAAATCAATTCTTCACATGTTATAGCCCAGTTAACTGACTAGGGCTTTGACTTTAATTTAGTCTTTGGGCTGAATTTCAAGTAGGGTGCTTTTGTAAGACATCATCTATTAAAATTTACCAATAGCACTAACTTCACTGTTATTATTGTGGCTGGATTAAAATGCAGCCTTTAATAGTGGATGTCATCTTCATTTGGTGCAAGCTCAAGTGCATACGGCTCTGGTGGGGGATATTCCACTTCATCCTCATTAGTGATGTTTATAGCTTCTCTCTTCATTAATATTGATCCCTTAAACTACAGAGAAAAACAAGACAGACACTAATTTGAACCATTTTGTATCATTAAACTGTTTGGATTTCTTGGTTTCAGTCATTCTGGCGAGCTGAATGAAATATTTCAGAAATAAAGAAAAAAGAAGAGGCAGCACAAACTTCTGGCAGCCTCTTGCTGCTCTTGGTGGGAAGAGCCAGGTTCTCCTTATGGCCCTGTGCTGCTGGGGGTTATGTGCTTCTGAATGGGGCTGGCAAATCCTGGGGAAGGCTTGGAAATAGCCCCTGAGAAAACAGCTCTAAAATAACAACCTTAATATGTGTTTAATATCTCAGCTAGTGAAGCCAGGACAAAAATTTTTGTTGCCTGTTTCATTTAACTCATTAAAACTGTTGTAGCCCAGGGGCAGGCATGACTAGCTGGAAGCTCCTCTGTGGAAACACGAATGAAGCAGACAGATTGATGTCTGTTTGTCTAACTTAGGAGGTTTGTGAATCATCAATGCGATACCACTATGAAAAATGCAACCAGGATCCAAAGAAGTGAGACCAAGTATTTCCAGTGGACCTGGAAGCATTATTGCTGTTGTGTAAGGCTGGAATGAGGCCATATCTGCAGCAACGTTTGCATTTCAGGTCAACGTAATCGAGAAAGATTAATTCAATCCGGAATAAGCGCCAAGAAAGGGCTACTAGGGTGATCAGGAAAGTGCAGAGCTGTCTTACAAGGAGAGAACAAAGGACCCCAGCTTGTTTGGACTAGGAAAATGAGGGCTGAGAAGGACTGTGACTGCTCTCTACAAATACTTCAGGGGAGGTAAACACAGGGAGTTGAGGAGAACAGAGTCTTGATGTGATAGCCCAGGGCATTGCTTCCAGTCCTGTGTTCTTATAAAGCAACCATAATTTGTCTCCATGTAGATAATAAATCAAGAACTGAGAGAGAAATTGTATGCGTACCTCTCAGTCTCACTGAAATTGTTCAGGTTGAGGGGAAGGAAAGGTTTTGTTTAGGGGTGGTGGGGGAGGACGGGAATGATTACACTTTAGGAAATTTATTTTTGTCTCTGTTGCAAGTGGAGAGGGAGCGTTGGACAGCCAGGCTCCTCCACAGAGACCTCATTTAAGTGCCTGGAATTGCATGGGAGAAGTTTGTACACCTCAGTTAAATGTGAATAAGGAGTTCAGCCCTAATTTTGTTTTATAGAGAGCACATTATAGCGTACTTTAAGATCTTGTAAATTTTTCCCCTCTGCTCAATATGAAAGGTTAAATTTTATCCTGTGGAGACTACACTGCTTTGAAAGGAAAAAATTGCCTCTCTGTGTTTGTTGTTAGTGATCTGTGTTATGTTAGTGTTATGAATGCACTGCATTTAAACAAACAGTGTAGAGGCAAACTGGGTACATACCTGTAAAAAAGCAATTTGACTATACGAAATAATAGACAAGAACATTTCCTAAGTCTCTATTTGGTCTTACATAGCTGTGTATAGGTGGTGTTTCTTTCCAGCGCAAAGGAGAGGCAAGAAGTGAACACCATCCTGGTTTGTGCTTTACTGTCAGGTCACAACGCCAGTGTTGTACGGCCTAAGAGGCTGCACAGGGCGTAGGGGTGCTCGTTGCATAGCAAATAGCCAGTGCTTGCTTACAGGAGAAAAATGCCTCCCAAACTTTATTTCTAAATTAGTTAATTTTTTTCTGAAATCATTAACAAATGAAGTCCTTTCTTGTTCCCACATGTTATTGTAGTTGTTTGCATGTGAGGCATTAAATAGTAAAATATCATTGGGCAGCCTCTGTCTTCACAAGAGAAATGTTGTATTGATGATGCTCCAACTGAATTGGAAGAGAAGGATCAGCAGTGTAGTTGTACTGACATGATAAATTGGTCATAAGTTTGCCTTTTTTTTTGTTAATTGTGCATCCAAAGTCGTGTTTATTCTGAATATTTGTATGTGTGGCTGCATGCTGTATGCATAAAGTGAAAACAGAGAAAAGGAAGGGAATGGGTGTTTTCTAGTAGACCCTATGATTGTTCTCGTTGTCAGTATTGCTCATAGAAATGAGAGCTGTTTTGAAAGCATGACTATTTGGAAAGCAAGTCTTTTCAGAAAAGGCAGGTTTATCATAATGCAACTCTAAATAAAGCAATACTTGTGAACCTAAAGAAAAATACCCTATAATAATTTTTATTTCATTTAATAAGCGAAGCATGATTAAAATACTCCTGTTACCTCACTAATGCACATGCCTCTGTGCTACATTATTTCGATATTTCCCTTCTCAATCTGGCTGGGTGGGTCTGCACTCCAGACAGTAGATTCAATGAGACTTACACATGCAAAAAAATAGGAACTTGGCAGTCAGAAATACCTGCTTTTAGAAATAAATTAACACAGGTTTGTTCTTTTTTCTAAGCTGCAGCTATGCATTTATCACCTGTCTTTCCTCATCTTTATTTTAAGTCATCGACATTCTAATCCGATGACAAACAGTTGCTCTGGAATTTCCATATATTAATATGTTAGTGCAATTTATGTGCTCAGAGGCAGCCGATGACTTGTCAGGAAGATACTGTAGAATCTTTAAGAAGTTTCACCCCGAACTGAAAGTGACCATTTTGGTTTTGTGCTTTCTAAGGTAATTTTCCATAGAAGAAATTCTTAAAATGCAGATTGTGCTTGCCAGGCTTAGTCAATCACAAGTAAGATATTTTTCTATTATCACTTATATGTAATTAAGTCTATATACTAATCAGTTCCTCCAAGAATTGTAATAACTAAAGGGCATTGGAAAGTTTTGGATACTTCATACAAGCGGCTGCTAAAGATGGGATGGGATGTTAACAAGGGAGAGGTGGGAAAAGCCATACTGAAGGCCACAGAATGAGTGGGTGAGTACTATTAGTCCAACAGGTTTTGTCAAAATCTGGCTGTTCTGCTTAATTTAACAGCAAAAAGTAACAATATATAGAACTTGCTATGCGACATCATCAAATAGGACAGGATGCCTAATTCCAGTTTAGGAAGTGCTGACACTGGTGAATTGTGAGGCAGAGATGAAATTAGCACCCTGTTCTGCGTTCCCTCAGACAAGCTGGCCTAGTTATCTTAAGATGTAAGAATGTATTAACCAGTGCAAATAAAAATAGCAAAAGGAGCGCTAAAGTAGCTTCTACTTAGCAGACTGTATTTCTAATTATTTTCACTAAGCCACTTCTTAAAGCACTGCCGATAGTTCATTTTTGGCTTTTTTATCCCACCATGAATCCTTGCACCTGTACATCATGGCTTCGTTCTGGGTAACAACATCTGTATAGAAATCTTCCAACAACGTTTTGATTTTTGAGCTGGTTCTTATTATTTTACTTAAACCATATGAAATGGGTTTCTAGAGCATGGCCAGGTGCCTGGCTTAGGATGGAGGTTTCACTGACTTCATAGAGAGCATTGATGACTAGAAAAAAATGAAACGTCTTTGGCATTTAAAGTGAATTTCCTCTTTCTTCCCAGTCTTCCACGAGGTCACTAACCTATCCAGAATGAAACTCATTACCCATGCCTAAATGCCACAATGGAAAATCTTGACTATTTTAGACTTTTTGACTGTATCTTGTACTATGTTCACTCACCACTACGCCATACAAGAAGAATCCCCTGATCCTTCTAAAATCAGCAGTCACCTAACTGAGCTGAATGGACTGATTTTTAATTTCACCATTAGATATTGACAGTTGTGTCAGCTGTTTTGTGGTTGTAAAAGGCATTCAGTTTTTATGTAAAAGATGCTTTTGTCCAAGATAGCTTCAGATGCGTAGTCACTGGTGAAAGTGTAAAGGAAAGTATTGCAAGTTTGACATTAGATGTAGATCTTACAGGAATGAGGGCATGACTTAAAGAGCAGGTTATGCAGGCAATGTGATTCTAGCAGGCTCAATTACAGCAGGAGTTAATTTGATAGGGATCAGAGACCTATGCTGTAGCCAATTAGTAGGATGGAACTGGAGTACACACAACAAAAGGGCTTGATAATAAGCAAAGTGCTTAGGAACAGAAGCCAAATGAAAATGAAATAAAAGGCTGTGATCCAAAAATCTATGGTCTTGAGAACATGGGACAGCCTCCAAATGGATGATTATGGCATTTATCACAAGGTACATTGGGTCAAAATACCCATTAAGGTTGCTACAGAAATTTCATAAACAGGAAACTGCATAAAGAAAAGGGTGATTTGGAAAAGAAGGAAAATGCTGATCTAATTTGGTATCCGTTCTCTTGGATCTATAAAGGTAACATACAGGCTTATATTCATTCTGCCTAACTTTGAGACCATAACTGATCATCTCTGCTAGGATCCTATTTGCCTTAGGTTTGGTGGTGGTGTTGTGGCAGAGAGAGGTATTTCCAGAGGCTGGCCCAACCTCGAGTGGTGGGGGAGCCACTGTACTTTGGAGGTGACAATTTCCCTTGGCAGGCAGGGAGCGCAAGGTGGCTTTCAGCTCATGTGCATCAGGTTAGATCTTAAATTTGGGCCCCTAGGCAATACAGTGTGGTATGACGGGGATGTGTTCTGGCTGTAAGGAACAAATGGAGGGGTGGGCACCTGACACCAAACATAGGCACTGCATGGCGGTGTCACCTTGCAAGTCGATGCACCTTCAAGGTGTAATGGCACAAAATAAGGTGTATGCTTTAAGGTATAAAGCTACAGCATGATTTCAGCAAGCTGCAGAAAATGTTGCCAGAATCTGGAAGAGTTATGATAATAAAGCAAGAGTTACAATAAATAATGTAAAGCAGGTCGGTAGTATGGGCCGTTGGTTGATCCTTGTGGAAACTGGCCTGATGGCACAGAGGCACAGCTAGATGATGCACCTAGGAGGCCTCTAGGAAAGCTAATACTCTGCTAAAGAGTGATGCTCTAAAAGTCTTGCCACAGAAGGAATGAAAATGACATTACAAGAAGAAATAGCAAGAGACAGACCCCACCGTGTTGGGATTAATGATTCTGAGGGTGTCCGAAAGAGCTGGGTGAAAGAAAGTGCCTTTGAGATCATGCTGAGGAACCCCATGTGCTGCACATTGGAACCATGCTAATAGATTCATTTTAAGGCCTGAAAAGACCGTTATGATTATCGCTTTTGTAATATAAACCAGAGCGCCTTATCTTTTAATTTTGCATTAAGCTGCTAATATCTATTATGTAAGCATACCAGATGCTTACACCAAGAAGGTTTCTTCCTAAAAGGTTTCAAATTGTGAAGAATCTACCATCTTTTCCTTGCTTAAAATGTTCCCTTTGTTAGTTATTAATTTCGTCTTTGTGGCTACCAACTATTTCATCATGTTACACATATTTCCTACTGATTTAAAGATTAATACACTGATATCTTTCTTTCGTATTCAGAAGTGGATAACTCTTCCTCATGTGATATAATAAGCAGACTTCTAACCTTTTTTTGGGTAACCCAGGCACCTTACAGAAGTGTGTCAGGTCAACATAATTGCCTTTAACCAAACCAGTAATTTTATTAGTGATTGTTTGGTTGATAAAACCTGTCTTTTTTTTCCCATTGTAAACTAATGAAGTAATTAGTATTAATTAGCATTAATTATAATCTTCCTTATTTTTATACTTATCTCATCCATTATCAGCTTTTTCATGACTTTTCATAGGGCTGATGTCAGGCTGTTCATCCTAGCATTATCTGAATCATCCTATTTACGCTTTTTAAAATACTTTCCAGTCATTAGCTTTCTTCCAGACAGTGGAGGAGGCAAATCAAAGACATGGATGGAAAATCTGTGGTAAGCATGCCACAGTAGAACATTTAAGGAGTTTAGCGAAAGAGCTCCTGTACAGTGGCTGGGGAAAAAGCTCATGGTTAATCTGGATGTTTCTCCTATGACACAGGTAAACAGTGACCTCTTCCTCATGAAGCAAGAGTGAGGAATCTCTGAATCTGCCATGCGAAGCTGAAAACATACCCGCTGTGTTGTATTGTGGCTGTGGACATGCAGAGCCCTGTGGTTTCTCTTTAGTTTTGATGGGGGCAGTCTTTGAGCTTCAGAAGGTCTTTAAAACTGAAGATGCCTAGCCTAGAGAGAAATTCTTGCAAATTCATCTTAGGTGGAAGTTTGTTTGGTTTTGTAACTAAACAAGCACAAATTGCTTAAGAAATTGTCCAGTTTGCTGTTGAAAGCCTCCGGGGTACTGAATTTGAGTTCATGCCTGTTGTGGGTAGGGATCTCCCAGTAAGGTTGCAGTGGTCAGTCCAGTTGAAAGGCAAGCGTAAGTCTTTTAGCACATGCTCCTCTTCCTCCTTAGGGTAAACAAAATCTGTATCTGGCAGGCCCGGGTTCAGTTGATACTGCTTTATGGCTATACATCAAGTGCTTGATACAAAGCAGTTCAGAAAAATTTGCCTAGTATTACTCCAGATAAAAGCCCCTATAACCTGTGTTATTGGCTGGGCGCAATGTTCAGTTTACACCATTCTGTTATATTTCCCAGAAAGAGAGTGGATGTTACAGTCCAGCTATCTTTGTTTATTACAGGGAGGGGAAATGATTTACCAATTTTTTCAGATTAATTTTGAGAATCTGCTTAAAAGGAAATGGTAGCAATACCATTCTCCCCAGTTCTTGTGGGTAACAGCAGATGTCAGGTTATTTTGTTACTCTTTTCTGAACTTTCAAATGCAAGTTCATCTACTGATGGATTTGACACCTGAGAAATAATCAGAATCAGATATACAATGTTAGGCTGGCAGGTTGCAGTTTTCTACAAGGAAGAAAAAAATCCTGTGCTATTTAAAATATTCCTCTGAGTTTATGGACATCAGATAAAAATCTAAAACGTACTAACTCAGTTTATAATACGACAGGAACCACTTCAAATATCATTGCCACTTTAATTCTTGAGGCATTAATGTTGATGATGAATGTAAAAAAAATGTTTTCAGTTTGTTAAAAGAAATAAGTACTCTGTAGTGGCAGAAATGCAGCAAATGCTAGAAACTCTTCCTTACAGACTCTCCATGGTGAGCTACTGGATTCCAAGTCCATCCCAGCTGCTTTAAGCACTCAGCCGAGTTACTTGATAATTATCCCTCTCTCCCTCTTGACTTAGGTATGTGGTGTACATGGGTCGTGGTGTCATCCTGTCTTTTTGGACTGGGAATGACGTGTAGAACAACTAGGTTCTTAATTTAGCTATCTCAGTTAAGTGTCTGAAGTTCAGCAAGGTGAATCCTGGGCTTAAAACATCCCAACTTGGTGTCTTTGTTGGCAAAATGAAAGTGGTTGAGAAGAATGCCCTGATTCAACAAAGCTCAAGTGAGATTTTTCATCAGGTTAATAGAAACATAGAATAATTTAGGTCAGAAAGGGACTCTGGAGGTCATCTGATCGGCTCCCCCTCTGCTCAAAGCATGGCCAGCTGGGATCAGGCTGATCGGGGTCTTATACAAAAAGCTCTGAGTATCTCCAGGCTGGAGATTCCACAATAGATACGCTTTTCCACCCTGCCCTGTGGCATAAATGGAAGTGTCAGCCTGTGGCTGTTTGTGTGCCTCAACCTCAGGTTGTTACGTTGCTTTATCCTCAGTGTCTGCATGAAAGTCAACAAAAGCAATAGCTTACAGAGAAAGAATCAGATACAGTGTTTGAAAAATATATTGGACGCAAAGAGTTGCAGTAAGTTCCAAGTATTTTTCAGTGCGAACTGATCTATGATGAAATTTTAAAATGCATCCTTACAGGCAACAGCTGATGATGGCTCCTAGTGCAAAGTTTGGCTTTTGGTTACTATCTTAGTAAAGGTTAGGTCCTTGTACAATTGTGTGTGGGGGGGAAAACCCCCAAAAGCCCAAATCCCATTAAATTGGTTGTGACTATGGCAGGTCATCCGTAGAACTTGATAAATAGCATTGTGGTAAGATTAAGACATAAAACCAAGTGTTTTTCCTTAAAGTTCCTCTATGTTCAGATAATTTATATAAGAAAAACAGCTGAGTTGATGTAATAGGTGTACTTTTGAAGGTGAGCAATGTGGGACATAGTTAAAACTAATTAAATGGATCAAAATTGGCACAAAGACAAAGTGTAAAAATAAATGTAATCACAAGGGAAAGGTAATTCTAATTAAATTGTCAAAAAAATGTCAATTAAAAAACTTTGTATTTAAAACCAAGAAAAATATCTGTGTAAAAGGCCTTGGGGGAGGGTCATTGAAAAGTAAGTAAGCAAGCTGAGGAAGAACTTAAGCAGCAAAGGTGGGTATCTGCAGTCCTAATTGCAGCCGGATCTGGTTAATCCGAAGTCTTTGGGATCATACTACTATGCAAATGAGTGAAAATTTGTGCAACCGCAATGTGGGGGTTCCTTCCATACATACATATGCATTCCTAGGATGAACTATCATTTCCTTTCACTGGATATGAGTATTTTGGTATAGGAAACTAAGCAATTAGTGATTTTTAAACTAGTGCTTTGAAACATCAGAACTAGACCCAAAATAGTCCCCAGTGACTACAGCAGATTGCTAACAAAGCTGTCCAGATACATGTTGATAATAATGAATTGGGTAAATCTGTACAATGCATATAGTTCAAGTGCTATAAACGGTGCTGCTTCCAGACAAAGGTACGTCATCAGTAAATTTGATGCTGTCTTAACCCATCAGGAGCAAGAAATGCAAGGCTGCTGAGAGACTGAAGGAATCAAGGGAGTCTCTATACAAGACTTAACAAAACATATCACCTGATGACACCATTCTGTTGTCTTACAACGCTGTCTTCCATGTCTCAGACTTGTACATTTATGACACAATACATATTGTGCCTTACATTAACTGTTGTCTGGCGATGCTGCACTCCATTACCTGTCATGTCTGTTCCATTTTTTATAGCCATTCTTCTGAGCTACTTGTTGTTGTGTTTCTTTTTTATAATATAACATAGGAGAGAATTTCTTGGCTCCCTTTCTGGACTGGCTCCAAGGTGTTTTAGGTAAAAGCTGACATGCTTTTAAATGTTTTCTGCAGCCCCAGTGTTAGAAAGTCAGCCTAAACCCTGGAAACCTTAACTACCTGTTTAAGGCTTTAGATCAGCAGATCAACTGGCAGAAACTTTTAAAGAAATTACCTTTCTTTTTCTTATTATTTTTAAAACCTGGCAGGCCTGGAGTTGTGGAGCACTGTCGCTAGAGAGTGGCCACAAGGGAAGCTGCAAGTGCTCTCCTGTGCCAGTTGGTGCGTACAGCTGCAGGGATGTGGTAGCCCCTCTCTCAGGGTTATAGGCACTTCTGCCGTCCCAACAAATAATTACAAAAATGGGGAAAAGAATACAACAGCCTGGGGCTCGGATAATTTCCTTATGTAAAAGTGCCTTGCAGTTTGCAGAGCACCTCTTGAAAATGAGGCTGGGACACCCTGATTTCTGCAGCAGTTGGCATCACATCCGTATTTAGAGCTCTTCCTTGTTCTCACTTTCCACTTTTCTTTAACTTGCTGTCGGAAGTCTCCTCTGCCTGAGTTTCTTCCTTCACACACTGCAGCGTCCATGTTTGCTACAGATGTGGGAAGCAGTGGTTAAACCCTTCCCTCCCCCCACTCCCCTTTTTGGTCTGTCTTCAAATAACGATGCCATTATCTTTCGGCAGCAGGATTGGATAGCTTTAGGTATCTCCATTCATTCAGTGCATCAGTCAAACCAGCCAAAGAATATATTAGATAGGATCACAACTTTATCTGTCCAATACATAATGTACCAATGTAGCACAAGAAGGGCTGCTCAAATTGATTGAATTGGGTTTTCCTACAGTGCTGCTTTGTGTGTAGTGGGGGAATATACTGTATCAAACAATCTACAGGAACGGCAGCCACGGTGTGACTAATCACAGCAATACTAATACTGAATAATCTCAGGAAACTTGAACAGGAGAACCAATGTTCCACTCACTTCATATAAATGGCCTATATTATAAAAGCCAGCAGATAAAGGTTAGATACTGCTACATTTAGAGCCTCGCATATATGATACAAGTGGGGTGTTTCAAACACAAACCCCGATCCTACAAGCGCTTGCAAGTGTCCTGAGATCTAAGTGACTAAAGACATCAGTACAGGTGTCAGCCACCTTAAAATAAATAAAAAGCTTCTGACTGTTCCACAGTGTTTCTTAAACAGAGATCTCCACATAAATTTTTCCATTCTGAACTTCTTGCATCCAACCCTTTAAAACAGTAAGTTAGTCACCTGGGCCAGCTGCAGAGGACAGTGTTTGAAGGCTCCATGGTGATGGGAGATTGTCAACATTAGTCTTCAGAGAAAAAAAAGGGCATAGAAACAATGCCCAGGGGAGCATGAAATGAAAGCTTCTGCTAGGAAAAGCTTTCAGTTGAAGAGAGCTCATCTGAGCTTCCTCTCACGGTATGGAATCAAGGGTTTGCACAGTTTCCTTTTCCAGGTCCTGCAAGGCCAGAGCTGGTGGCTTTGATGCACCTTGTCTCAGGCAGGAAGGAGGACGAACTCCAGGGATTCACTTCCCTGAGGGAGATGGTTTGGCACAGTGAGAGAAGAGGGTGAGGAGTAGTGACCTGAAGAACATTCATTCAGTTCCCAGCCACCGCTGCATTTTTGGTATGCTCTTCTCACTTGTACCTCCCATTGCAGTTTGACAGGTTAGTGATAGGTCATTTTCTATTCAGGGATATCAGCTGTTTAGAAGGTCGGTTCTTTGGGGGTTTTTTGTTTGTTGTTTTTGTTTGGTTTTGCCTTTAAGCTCCAAATAAAGCTAATTCCTCCTCTGTTCTAATTCTGAGGCTATTTCAGTCTGTGTGTACTGGCTTCTCCCAACAGCTGTGCCAAGGTAGTGCTGCAGTGGGGCCTGTCTTTTATTCTGCTTTTTTCCCCCTTTTCATCATGCTAAAAATCACACTGATACAACTTTCTGATTTAGACCCTTGTTGCCTCAAAGAACGAGGGAATTATTTATAATCAGAGGGGACCGGGTTTTCATCACTATAGATTGATGCATGTTTTAGACCATTCACCTTTAAGGTATCCAGAATACAATCTGCTTGATCCTCTGTGGATTGTAAATTTCTAGAGTTGGGCTTCTTTGTTCTTCTTGTCTGCTGAGGAAAGCTTTATGATGACTATTACATTATCTTGTCTGTGGTACTGCGGAACTGGGACCCTTCCTCCTATCAGGAAACCTTTTCTTTACTTTCATACCAATAAAGTGATTCTTAGACCAGGGTTCATCCCTAATAAGCAACTTGAGAATTGCACCTGAACTAAGGAATATTTTTCCCCTCTGTGTGCCCTAAGCTTCAGAATATCAAGGAGCCTACATGCTTTGAATCTAAGACAGAGCTTACAGTCTAACAGCTTTTTTATCACCTTCCATCAAGCAAAAAAGCCTCCAGGTGGATTAAGTTGTGTGTGTAAGAAGCTTACAAGGTAGCAGGTGTCAAGTCCCAGTAAAGGTCATTCCATTAGGGCTATTCTCTTCTCAGACACAGCTTTCCTTGTGGACTTCTGTAAAACTGCCACTGAGACGTTGGTACACTGCTTTACAGAGCAGGGATGTTCAGCAAAATGCTGAAGCGTGCGCAGCATATTTGCCCAGGGATTTTAGGCTGAAGTCTAGCTTTTAGAGTGTGGCCCAGATAAAATACAGTGGCACGGCTAGAGACTGGTAGCAGGGTAGGAAAAATGCCTTCCGACATTTCCAGTACAGCCATCCAAAAAGGTCCAGATTAGATGAACAGGGTGTCGAGAGGATACCACAGAAGAAGAAGTAGTAAGTTGTTAAAAAGAATTAAAAAAACAAATCCTTATTGCACTATGATTGAGAGCCTGGAATGAACTTGTAACACAGTTGATGCATCCCAGTGTCTATTGTTACTAGATCAAAGGAAAAAGACTTGCTATAAAAATGAGTAAAAATCATGCGACAACTCATTCTGCCAGACATTTCAAGGCATGAGCAGACAGCATTCAGTCAGCACTCTTGGATCATATTTCTGATTGTATCTTCACAAAAACAAGGATCAGAAACAGAATTTCCTATTCTTTTCTTTTTTTTTTTTTTTTTCAATGGGAGTGATGTAACATGAGGAGCTCTAGCCCCTACACATATGCCTTTCTTGCCCAGACTGCGCCGTGTGGCTTTGCCCCTAGCTGTAGGCTTATGGGGGGTGAGCAGGAGGTAAAGGGTGGAAGAGGCCAGCAAGGCATGATGATACTTTCAACATTTGATAAAGCTGCTCTGACATCTTGGGGAGGAACAGTTTGGAAAGCTTAGTCAAACTTATGCTATTTCAAAGCATGCTGTATGAAATCTTGCATGCCTACTTAAAAAGTAAAGCTGAAGAAGTGACTTGCAGCAGACAGCCACCCTTCAGAAAACAGAACTGGCCTTACAGAAACCAGACTATACTGCAGGAAAGAAATGGTGAGAAATCTGATCAGATGAGCACAAACAACAAAGAATTCAAAGTTTCAAAGTATCTGTGAAGGAGAAAGCCTGCCAGACAATTATGAAGGTTAAGGACATTGCAGAGAAGTCAAATGATTTTGCAGCTTCTGTCTTCACTTCAAATATCTTGAGCAAATACCTACTTTTCAGCCAGTAATGATGAGCCATTCATTGACTGACATGTCAATAGAAGAAATGTTACAACCAGCTGATAAATCAAAGGGCAGAAAACCATCAGAAAAAATATATATCTAAGAGTTGTGAAGGATCTTCAAATAGAGTGGCTGAACCACTAGGGGAAAAGTGCAGCCTTTGCTAAAGTGATCTGTTATACCAGTAGACAAAGAGTAGTGCAGGTTTATCTATAATTTAAGTAGGCTTCAGCAGAGATTCAGGGAATTTCATGATAGTAAGCATTGTTTCAGTACCTGAGAAATTGGTTGAACTAACGTTAAAGAGCACATTATAAAAAATATAGACGGTCACAATGTTAGCTCCAGTTGGCGTAGTTTCTGCAGGTTTAATATGGCTAGAAAAGATCCACTTGATAAGTTATTTGGGTTTCAGAAAATCTTTGACCAGCCAGAAGCTTTAGTGCAAGTTTTGTAATGGGCTTTTCTGAAAGTGAGAAGCTCAGTGGTGTGAGTGATAACAACTTATTGAACATCAGCTGATCCAACAGCAATTGCCTGTGTACATGCCCTTAGCCTGCAGCAATGGTGAGGAACTTTGAATTACCTATATCCTCTTTCACAGGCATAGTGCAACTGTGCTTGTTTTTGTAGAATGGTATAGAAAAGATGAGTTAGGCATTCCTGTTCACCTTTCTGCAAAAATGGGAACCAAGAATTACTTCAGAAAAGGAGAACAGATTGAAATGGGTTAAAAGAGATACTCTGTAGGCAATGCATAAGTAACCTGGTGGAAATTGGTGGTATGAATCTCCACAGGCTTCATTTCTAGGTCAGGTTTAGACATCTCTGTGTAGAATGAAGGCTTGCACGTTCACGTTAGATGGAGATAAAAGCAACCCTGAGGGCAAACAGATCTTCAGGCTTTGGAACATAAACCACGCTCTGAATAGTGGGATAAGGAAGAAACTTCCTAAGTACGGCGGCTTGACCCTAGCTGCTCGCTGGAGGATTTCCTTTGCTTGACCGCTGAAGATTTTTGTATCGGCTATTGTAGGAGAATCCCTGCTAGAGGAGTCTGATCCAATATGACAATTCCTGTGTTTTTTCCTCATGTGATATAATGACTATGGGTTGACATTAGATCATGGCACCATATCGGACTTCTGCTTGTGGTTACTGAACTTGGCATTTCAGCAGCTCCACTGGCTCCTAGACTTGCTAAATTCTGAAGTCCCTGTTGATTTGGTGGTGCAATTTTTCATGTTCCTTATAATCAAGCTCTTCATGTTGATCCTACTTGGCAAATGATAGTGAGCTTGTGAGCTTTGAAGGCTGGCTTGAAAACTGTGAACTCTGAAGATCTTTTGCCTTTTTTTGCGCTTTAAATATTTTATCTTCAGCCTGGAATTATTCATTGCATTAATGTGTGAGCTGCTCCCTTTGGAAAGAGACTGGCTGTGAGGACTTTCCCTGTATTTCTTCTTGAAAGGAGACCGTTTATGTTAGGAGCCACTGTTCTTGCAGCATGGCTGGCTTTGAGAGAGTATTTTCTCCGGAGAGAGACTCTTTGGTTGGGAGCAGCTGCCGCTGGCAAGCCTGGCTGGAAGAGATCTTGTCCCCAGTGGTTTGGGCTGAGTGGAGACTGTTGCAGGGAAGTGCCGCTGCTGGAGCAGGGCCAGAGCGGAGCGAGCGAGAGCGGGAGCCTCTCTTAGCAAGAGTGGCTTCCCTCGGCTCCCGTGGCGGACTGACACAGAGCCCACCCGTCTCCGGTGTCCTTAACCAAGTAGGGCTCCATGGCTGGGGGCTCCTGGACCTGGTGGCATCTCTCTGGGGACGGATCTAATTGCTGGGATTTGCAATAAAGGCTTTGTGTGGCTTTGTGTGTGTTGAGTGTTTGTTTACGTTGCCTAACGATGATTTGTATTGCACTTAGAGTATGTTTGATTTAGTTTAGCCACTGTTACCATGTTTAATATTTTAGCGTGTATTTAATAAACACAATGAAACCTGCACAACTCTCCACCTCCATTAGGCATCCCCTGTCTTAGGGAACCACTTTAAGGGATCCCTGAGGTTTCTCCTGCAGTTTTGTCTGACCTTTACTAAAAGACGCCCTCAGCCAGGCTACTGATTTTTGCTGCTCCCTTGGGTAGACTGCCTAAGATAGGTTTCAGTCTGTTTCACTAATAATAATTTGTTTTTCCTCTGTGTGCATGCATGTTGGTGTGCATGGCCTGGCTGGTTTTCTCTTTTTTCACTTCTGTTCCGGAGTTGATTTTTCCTCAGGTGGTCCTGTTTTATTCTGCTTTGGGCCAGTCGGCAGTAACAATATATTTCAATTATTTCCTTTCACTGATTCCTTTTAAGAGAGAGGATATATTTTATAATACATAGTATGGTATTAGCTAGTACACATTTTCTTTAGCATCCTTGGTGCCATTGTTAATTATTTCACCTCCCCTCTCCATTTTTTGCCATATTAGCTTTGAGTGAATGTTTTGTATTATTGTGGGTGGTACATGTCTGGGACTTACAAATGACTTTACTTCTAGCACAATAAACTTCCTTTGTGTTTTGTAAATACAAAAGCAGTGCCTAGAAATTCAAACTTAGATTTTATTGTGCTAGCCACTGTATTTATGAATAATAAAGTACTTTCCTGTTATGTCTTACAAGTTATCTGCACAGAAGGAAGTTAATATGCTCCTAATTAGATAGGAAGGGAAACCAAAGAACATGTAGCTAGCTATTCACAGCTAATTTTAGGCTTTTGTTTAGCAGTGCAGGCATAGGGAGTCTGATGTACCTGTGTAGGGCCCTGGAGGGTGCGTCAGCTTAAGATGCTGAGCCCTGTGACAGAGAGCTCTAGGCAATGGCTGAAGTGGAATTCAGACTCCCAGTCACCTTCTTGAAGTGCTGCTGAGATCCTGGGATTGGAGCAGAGTATTTCAGGGTACTACATTGAAGATCTGGCTCTTAACCGTAAGGCTGTGCTCACTTTTCTCTCTTTTTTTTTTTTTTTTTTTCTCCTGTAGAGTTGACCTGGATTCCCATTACATTTAATTTACTTTTTAATTTACTCCTGGTATCTGTTCTAGCCAGCTGAGCCTTTGTTGGTGATGAAAGCATCAGTCTTGGTTCTGTCAATGCAAACTAAACAGAATTCTTATTTTTGGTGGGTTTTTTTCCACACATGGATATATTTGGAGGCGTTAGAAAAGGTGCAGCAGAAAACAAATTGCCAACTATTCCACAATCTCTCTTTCAGTTGGGTTTATTTAAAGGGATTATTCTAGAGGCAGGAAAAAAATATCATGGTGATGGTTTTAATTCTAAGTAATCTATGATGTGTACGGATATTTATTTCAGCTTCTCTACAGCCACCTGTTGGGGCTTGCTGATTTGGGGGAAGACCAGCACCCATGCTCTGGCTGAAGTAACCAGAAGTTGGGGATTTTGGTAACTCCAGAAATACAGGCATTGATGTAGGAGCCTGCAAGCGTTCTTGAGCATCTAATGCTAGCTATGCTTTTTTTTTTTTTTTTTTAAAAAAGAAAGAAAAAGAAAAGCTGTGGCAGTAGCTGCTGTGAGTCACATTATAGCTGCGAATGTGTTTTGTGCCAGCGCAGAAGGAAGCCAGGAGAGTCTGAATGGTGAAACAGCCTCGCTGGTTCTGCGCTGTCTGCAGAGGCTCTGCATAACCACTTACCTGGTCCTCCCAATGGCAGGAAAAAATGGGGCACAGGAAGGGGGAATTGGTTGTGATGTGCATATATACATACGAACATGCAGGTATTTCCACATGAATGAAGCCATGGTGCTTACTAGAGCTGCATGCACTGTCCCAGGCTAGATTAAAAATGAGTTTGCATATGTTTTCTGTCAGGATCATTTCATTTGGAAAAATAGGGCTTGAACATAGGAACAATACACAAAATAAATCCATTCCCTGAGCTTCGCTCTTTCCCTTGTTTCTCCCACTGAAACCCAGTGAATCTCAGCTGTAAATTTATAATCAAGAGCAGGTCTTGTTAGGTCACTGGAGCGAGAGGTATAGAACCATTGTATCATTATGATTTGACTTCAGTGTGTCATCTTGTGGTATCCAAATAAAAGAATGAGTTTGAAGTGCATCTTTGAAGATCTTGCTGTTCGCTATGTAAAGTGATAAAATTGTTCGAAGAGTTTTAATCTATTAAAAAAAGCAGAAATAGGCAAACAAATATCTGTTTAACGAACAACCGCTGGCCAGACTTGAGAGTAAGGCTGGTCTTGAGTGTATTCAAGGTTCAGGTTAGACCTTCTGCACATCTGTAATCCCAGTGCACAGCACACCGCATCAATTATTTCTGTTTAGCAAGAATAATGTGCAAAGAGGCTGTGTCTCGGGTAGGAGGTAGGTGCATCATTTTGTATCCTTTGCTACATTCTCAGTGCCAGCTGGGGTATTGATTATTTGTGTATCATTTGAATCCAAATTCTTATATATATGTTTTCACACACAAACGCCCACCTACACATAAGGCACTTGGCTCAAGATTTTCAAAAGCCAACCATGAGTTTGGAGCCTAACTTGAAGCATCTTTTGAAAGACCTAATTTTTCAGGACATGCCCCTCGCTCTAGACGGCTGAAGTTCATCTGCTCAATGCTATTGTTTTCTTTTGACAGAAGGACTCTGAATCCCACAAAAAACTGTTTTCCTTGTAGAAATGAGGACTGAACTAAGTATTTTGTCATGGTTGGTGACACTGATAAGAAAAAACCCCGCAAAGCGTAAGATGCTATCAGAAATTACCTCCTTTTTTTCCCCCTCTAACACATGTTAAATTAGCCAATAAGCCTTGAAGCTGTGCATACCTGATGATTAATTTATGTTATTTTGTGTTTAAAAAAAAAAAAAGGTTCTATCATGCTAGATTTACAGCATTGCAGAGTTTCACAATGTTGCAATGCTGTCTTCAATTCAGCCGCTTCATATTGAAATTTCACACACAATAATTGGCTGACCTTCACAGCTATGGCAGAAACTAATTAAAGCTGTAAGGCTTTGCTAGCTATGCTTTTGTGTGAAATGTGAAGTTTGGTGATAATGAAATATGGGGTGCAGATGTTATTGTCTCAGATAGTCTGTGCCCTTGGTTCACACTAATGAAGAACAGCAATTATTAAACAAAAAGTATTTTCAACCATTAATTATTTGTGTTTCGGTAGACTAAATGTCCTAGCAGCAACTCCTTCTTCTTCTTCAGTTCTTCAAAAAGTCATTTAATGTCATTTTACAAGCTAATGGGAGAGTCCCCAGGATGCTGCATGAGGCTTTTACTGTATTTGGAGGGTTGGTTTTAGACTCATTCTGTGGTGCATTGCACAAGACGCTGCACCACAAAGAAAGGAGTGGTTTAGATGGGATGATGTTAAAGTTTGGGGATTTCACTCCTCGGGACAGAATCTGTGAATAATGCAATTGTTGTTATTCTTGTTACATTCATAAAGCATGCAGAGGGCGTACAGGCAGTGGCATTCTGTGGGTGGATGGAAAAGGGATGTATCCTGTGGTCTGTCTTTTTTACACCTTTAACTGGGTCCTCTGTGATCTGACTTACTTCAGCAGCAGTAAAAGTCCATTTTTAGTTATGGTCAATTGGTGAAGCTGTTCAGTTGTCCTCTCATTCCCTAGCATGACTGTTGGGAGAAGGTTGGGAGAAAAATCTTGGGTTTCCCCACTGACATGAAATGTGGACTGTGCATATGTAGCTGTATCTTTCTCCATTATGCTTGTGTGTTTAGTACTGTAGTTCCATGAATTTGGAACAGCATTGAGTGTAATGGTTAAGGACTTCTGCTATTTGTGTCTTCCGGTCCCCTACTTCCTTTGTTTTCATCCTCTGTACCTCTTTCAGTCCTTCCCTGTGTCATTCCCCCAATCCCATGTGAGTTTCATGAAAAAAGTCCTCCTTCTGCCTGCTGAGGTGATCTATTTAATGTCAACATGGTGTGACCCTGTTCCACTTGAAGGTTACTATCTGCTCAGATTAGTGGGATGGAGGACCTCACGCTTGTCAGAGACACCCAGCCAGGCCAGCTGCAGATGTGGGAAAGTAAGGCTCCTTCAGTTTACATGTGATTCACATTTTCAGTGTTGAGAGTTGTTGAGTTTGGGCTTGTTGGGGTTTTGTGGGGGGTGGGGGTATGGAGGGTGTTGGATGAGTGATGGTGCTGTGCTTTGGTTGTTTGTTCTGTTGGTTTGTTTTTGAGGATCCCAAGGAGGACTCTCATCCTTCTCCAGTCTGTGATGTTGCGTAGCTTCCGTGATCGTTGCAAGCAGCAATGGTATGCCTAGGAAGCTGAAGAGGAATGCGTGCAGTCTGAGATGACAGGGTGCCTACCGCTGACATGTACATGTGACAGCCTGTGTTACAGTCATGAATGCTGTGGGTCAACCCAGATATATTGTATTAGTGAGATGCTAAAGGCATGAACACAGTGAAAATCTGGGAACTGCCATTAGAAAGCGTGGCTGTTCCCCTTACGGAAGAGACTGTTTGGGATTTTCAAAAACAATTAAAAGGACTTAAGTGATAATTCGTGTGGTATTTCTTAGATACTGGATGACTCCTGTGAAAATCCCAACCTGGTCATTGAGCAGCAGAGATCTTCCATTAGAGTGGTGTTTTGCAGGGACAAAGGATATAAATATTTGCTGGTTTACCTTAACGCTTTCGCTGTTCCTGTGTTCTTGGCATCTGAAACATCAACTCTTAAGTGATGAAATATACGCAGTGATATTAAAAGATGAAACTGTTGTTAGCGAGATACCATTACGTTTTTGTCCATGCTTGGAAGTACATGAATATTTTTCTGCCTGACAGCCATGATCGCACAGTAGGATAATTCTTTACAGAAACAATTATTTCAAAGGACTCTTTTGGATAAACATGCCGCTGTGTTTTTGTGGATGATGATATAAGAAGGTAACTTATTTGCATGCTACATTTGTATGCATCTTGAAGAGATACTGTTACCTGTACCTCAAAAAGAGAGAAAGAAAACTAAAACAGAATTAGAGACTTCCTAGCCCTCCTCACTTGACTCATTTCCAAGAGTTTGATGTTTTCTGAGTAAGGCTCTCTGTAAGTCTTAGCACTTTAAATACCTAAATATCTTCAGATCTCTACCACACTTCCTCAATGGGGAATTTTGCATTCCCCAAACTAGCCAAACAGCAACTTGCTCAGGATTGTCGGTAATGGTGTTGACTAGCTTTCCCTGACCCTGGAGTCCTCCGCTTGGAGTTAGTGCCAGAGAGAGTCCAGAAATGGTGTCAGATTAATTCAGATCCCAGTGCATGTGGCCAACGTGGCTCCTAAAGATAAATCCTGGTCTTGAGTGTGGGTGTGGGTTGCCCTCTAAATCAGGCAGAGCTTTCCACATCTGAGCATACAGGATGGGTCTGGGCATTGTCCAAAGGCTGCCTGCAGAGCAGCGCTGGATGCAGAGGGTGTGTGTCCCACCAACCCCGCCATGATCACAGCCACCCCTGTGGCTGCCCTTCCAACGTGAGTGTTGACTGCTGAGGGCTTCAGATGTCGTCTTGTGTGTATGCATGTAGTAT
This sequence comes from Theristicus caerulescens, assembly GCA_020745775.1. Lineage (NCBI taxonomy): Eukaryota > Metazoa > Chordata > Aves > Pelecaniformes > Threskiornithidae > Theristicus > Theristicus caerulescens. Next base: position 118,160,397 of record CM036561.1, on the reverse strand, counting down.
CCTGTATATGTATTTAATATTTTATATAGACCTTGAAATACATGCATGAAAAACAAAGGTACTATCAGCAGCCAGTGGCCATAATTAAGAGTGCAATGCAAAGGAACAATATGTATTGATATTAAAAAAACATTAATATAAAACTGAAGTTTTCTAGGCTTTTTCACTAATGTCTGTTCTAGATTTATCATTATCTTTGGTGGCATCTTGGCTGTTCTCTGAATACGTAGCACATACATGGAAAAGTACAAAGCTAAAGATGGTGTGTGTGTGTGCATGCGTGTGCACGCATGTATGCAAATTACACAAAAAGACAGGTTCCTATTAGTTTCACTTTACAGCTTCTGATGTTTACTGTGACAAATTTCAGTAAGAGGGGATTTTGTATGCTGATTTATTTGTGAGGCCAACTGTATGACATTAATACATTGCATATTTTTTGAGTGGCCTGCTATTTGTGACTTTTTAAAGAGATCCTGACCTAGAAGGGTGAAATTATAAATGAGTGAGTCATCTCTTGCACTTAAAGTATATTTGCAGTTACCAAAAGCTTTAGTTTTGTCTGAAAGGTATTAAAACTATCGCAGGAAGATGAAATTCAGTGCTCCTGATGCAATCTGACAAACACATGGAACACAATTGCTTGTAGTAGTGGTGTTTACAAGGTGCAAAGATGTCAGTGTACAGGGTAGAGAGGCGAGGGCTTACAGCTCGGTGAAAAGGATATTCCCTGTGATGTAAATATGTTAGCAAGCAGGACTGTAATAAAGTAAAGCTAATGAAAGACCAACAAAACACTAATCTTCTAATCCTGGTAAATAAATAACTGAGCTTTTAAAAAAACCCAAACCCCAGAACTATAAAGAAGTTATTTCCAGTAGTTTGGCAAACACGGTACTTTACTGTGTTACTGTTGTCTTTCTGTCAGTATATATAAATTTATGTGTGCAAAGATAGTATATACGTGCTTTCTCTTTCTCATGCACAAAGAGAAATGAGAAGCAGTGTATAAGTAGGTGCTTCTGATGATGCAAATTTCAGCTCCTTTAAATAATTCCCTGGATTCCTTCTCCGTTTGATGACACGTTAGCCCGTATCACAGCGGTGGAAAAGTCCGAACATGGGGCTGAAATCTACGGATCGCCTCTGTTAGTGCAACTGTTTTGAGTACTTGATCTCTAAGACTCACAGCTTCTCTTTCTTGGAGTGTTTTGACAGTTCCAGAGTTAAGTAGTAGTATCTTCAGAAAGCTCTATTGTGAGGCTGAAGTTCAGTAATTGACACCAATAACATAACAACATTAAATCATCCACCTTTTTTTTATAGTGGATAAGCCAGTCTGCTTGTAAATATGTTAAAGGATAGCGTGTAGGTGGCAGAAGAATTATGCTACAATTTTAACAGCTAATAAATCTTTATTTAAGCAAGGGACCGCTAAAATTTAATTAGGCATATAAAAGCAGAGATCATTCTAAGGGTAAAAATATGCCAATTCTCACAAGAAAAGACATCTGCTTCATGGAAAAAGAGTAAGTTAAAGTGTACTCTTCTGTTACTATGTCAATAGAAAAGCTTTCATTAGGGGTTGCAGGGATCTAAGTTTAAAAAAGGAGAAAAAAGAGAAGAAGAAAAGATTTTTTTTTTTTTTCAGGCTGTGCATGTGGGTATAAAACAAGTGCTATCCAGTTAGTAATCTTGCCTGCTCTGTTTGCTAGCGTTATTGCCAACACAACATCTCTCTACTTCCTGAAGGACAGCCCTTTGGAAATACCATCTCATAACACGGTTGCTTGTGCTCCACAGCCAGGCCTCCATACTTCACTGAGTCGAAGCCTTTTTTAGTATTAGCTGCAATGCCTTAGAGAGGGGTGCTGCTCATGTAAACCTTTGTGCACATCATGAAATAAATTGTGAGTGGCATGAAAAGTCAGACTAAGTCATTTTGGAAGATGAAAATGACATTGGACAACACGTTGCTCTTGGCGGGTTTGCTCATGTGCCGGCCAGTGTGCTAGTAGGTAGTAGGGGAAAAAAGAGGAATTCCTGATTTTTACGTGTGACATGAGTTGCTCCTCTGGTGAGTGTGTTGTCACCATGGCTGTGAAAATAAAGCACCTCTTTCTGGCTCAGCATTACCAACATCTCTGAAGAAAAATCCTTCAGATCCTATACCTTCTTAATCAGTTGTTTTGTGAAAAAAAATGCTACGTGGCCTATTAAAGGATCTCTTAAACTTACAAATCTTTATGAAGTTAAAAACAAAATCCCTCTGTACATTGCATTTTTCACTGAGTTCCGTCACTCTTGTGGAAGTTGCCCTGAGTTTTACTGCTGTCCAAGCTAAAAACCCAGGCAGTGCAGGCTGCTCCTCTGCTCTGGTGCTGACTGCGTGCGTAGCAACCTCTGCTTTCTGTGCAGAAGCACGGTTGGTTGGTCAGTGAACCGCGGATGTAGGTTATTATTATATAGATTGTTCATACGCTTAGCTGTGAGTGTTGAAGAGTCTGTGGAGAGACGATAGAGGCTGCTTTTGTATCACCTTGGATAAACGTCTCCTCACTTGGGTGTGCTGATTACCTGAAATGCTGTCACTGGGCAGAGCTTTGTACAGTGGAGCGCAGAGCTAACCCCAGGGGCTTCGCTTGCTTTCATAACATAATTATTAAATAACGAATACTCTTTCATTTTGCCCAACTAGGACACAGTCTTTATTTGACCTTTCCTGCTCTTCCTGTTATACTAGCCCCTAAGCCTTTTTGAATTTTTTCGTAGCCAACGTGAGATGCTCCACGGAGTGCAGACCCAGCTATGTGGTGTAACAAATTGTCTGGGTAAATTACTGAATCTATACTGGAGATTTTGAAGAGCAGCTTATACAAATATCTGTCAGAAATAACACGGTGCAGCTCGTCCTGCTTTAAGGGCAGGAGGTACAATGTAAATGACCTTTTAATTAAGGTCAGCCTGTTTTCTTCGTTTATTTGATTTATGCTAAAACAGTCTGAGGACAAACTCTTATCTTAACAGAATATATTTTAAGCCTGTGTTTCGCCAAGTGAGGGGTACCAGGATGACATAGTGCATGTTATCTAAAAGGCCTTCTCAGCAAGGGATATGTTTGTGTTGCTGCCCATTCATCTTTTTGTTTTCTCTGGGAACCTGACACAACCCAGCAAAGCTCACTCTGCGGGGCAGACCCTTTTAAATGCCACATGCTGTATGCTGTAGGCAAGGGTGGTCACAACTTCGCTAAGGAAGGTGTCTCTCATGTCTCAGCTTTCAACATTAATTTGCTCTGGCAAGAGTGCCACATGTACACTGAGTTACTCACATTCATATAAGGAACTGAACTTGTGATAGGATCTGAACGCTTTCGATTTGACTTGAACATACATATTCTGGCATTTACCTTCTCTGTGGTTAAAAGAAACATAGCAATTTCATATATCCAATGCTTCCAGTTTTCTGAGAAATGAAGGAATGTTATTAGTAACACTTGTGTATGCAGGTTTACACATAAAATACCAATTCTTGTATTCAGCTGTCTTAATTTTCTTTGTTTTGTAGGGTAGACAGAGCTTCAATGGCTAGGCTGTTTTGCTTACAATTTTGACTGTTAAGGTGTGGATATAAATTAGTCGGCAGCAGAAAAACTTTGGTCTCTAATGAAGTTACAATGCAATGTGAATAGACTCCTGTTATCCATGATACAAGACCAAAGCAGATATCTTGAACCAGACATACTGGACAGAATGGGCCACCTCCTGCCTTCTGTTCCATCCACGTGATCCCTTAGTGGCCTGCCGGACAGATGGTTTGGTTATGACATGGTGAATTGCAAAGATTTTTGTTCCTCTAAAGTAATTGTTTGTACAAATCACAGGCTTTGTATGCGTAAAATTCCAGCCAGATGTTAGAAACAGAAATGAATCATGTCACCGCGAGTCATTGATTTTGCTGGGAACTGTGGGGATACCTATCACAATTTGCAGTGGGACACATTAGTGGGAGTAGAAGAATAGCGGTGGCTTTCCTTGGAGTGTATTCTTTGTGTTTAGAGATCTGTTCTGCTATTGTTGCTAATTTACTGGTACTCCAGCCTGAATCATTCACAGCGTTTGAACGGAAATCTTTTGAATCTAAAATACTTGAGACTACTGCCTTATCGAAAGTAGCCAGTTTTTGTGTTGGCTCCTCTCTCTTTCTATTTCCTCACGTCCAATATATTCCACACATCTCTCATATTCTTCCTCTGCTCATATCCGTAGCTGACAATTACTCCTGTGCGCAGGAGTAATACCTGGAATTCTCCTGTTTCTCCCAAATTGCCTAGCCATTGCATTCTTCACTTATCACAAGGAGGGCAGTGGGAAAATGCATCTCTCAGGTTTTAACGCAGACATACCGTACAAAGCAGCGATGAGTTTTCATCAGAGAATCTAGGTAGCTACGGATGTGAGTGGGGTGGCTATGCAATGCCTGACAGATCGGAGATGATTTTAGCACCTTCCAGAAAAAGATGTCTGCAAGAGAGCTAGTACAGAAGCTGAGGAGAAACCCTACTAGCAGAGGGGTAACTAAGGTTAGAGATGATGTTAGTTAGAGTTTATGTAGCTCTGGGAAAGATCTGTGCAATTTGAGCCCGTAAGAAAATGATAGATAGCCATATGTGGAGTCTGGGAAACCCAGGACGAGGCCACTAAAAGTCATGACAGAAAGCTGGGAAGAGCCATCGGGGAAGAAGGCTAGAGTAGGAAAGGTGGCTTGTGGGAGAGCTGGAAGAGGAATGCAGAGGTGAAGATGAGCTGCCGTGAAGACGACCAGGGCATACAGTGAAACCTAAGGCTGGATGGAGTCCTAAGGACTATGTAAGATAAAGCTACGAGTGTTTCTTAGCTTTGAGCTCTGGGTGTGCGTCCCAGTCTACTCCTGGCTTTCTGCTGGGATGAGATCCAGGAACTCTCAGGAAAAGCCCAGTGATGAAGTGTGGTAGCATCCCAGGGCACACAGGCTGTTTCCTCCAGGTCTGCCCACTTGGGAGCCAGGACCGCTGGACGGGATGGAGTGGGGATGTCCATCCCTTCCTTCCCTGGTCCCCAGCCTGGGGGGAACAGACATATTCTTCTTCCATCCACTTTCACACCAGACACTGGTGTTATTTCCTTGCTGAATGATTCCCAGGCCCTGTTTGTTTTCCAGCAGTGTATGGCCAGTGCTAAACAACAGAGACGAAGCTTGGGCTGGAGCTCTGTGGAAACCTTGTCAGATTAGCGATAAGTTCTGGACCTGTTTTAAAATAAGTGCCTCCTGCTTTCAAATAAATGGTGAGCAGATCCACAGCAGAGGCAAAGCCATTTTGAGTAAAGCAAAGGCCTTCTGTCAATAGTGGCAGTTGAAGGATTGGATCCCTCTCTTCCTTGTTGGCCTATAGCTTTGAAATGCTATTTTTTGCACTTCGGTCCTTTCAGGAGTGAAACTTTGAAAAGGTTATGCGTCCTGAGAGCAAACCGGAATCTAAATAGAGGAGAAAAAAAAAATAGATTAGTTGTCTAGATTTTGAGAACCAGGCATTATAACCCGTCCCCTTTAGCTGACGGCCCCTGCTGACTAACAGACAGGCGTGGTATCCTGTCTTCCCCCTCCTTCCCCAAAGTCTGCCGCTGCCACTTCTCCTCTTGGAGAGGACAGCCAGCATAAAGGACAAAAGTTGAGAGGAGAGATGTGACTCTAGTCCAGTAATATGATCCCTTTACAACTCTGTTTAATGAAAACTTCTTCCCTTTTCCTGGCTAGCACAAGGGAAATGTTTGTTTGCTACACATGCTGTATTTAGATAAAGGAATAAGGGGTGACAGTGTCTTACCAGCATTTAAAAACCAAAGAGGTTAGAGACTAATTCAGCCTTTTATTAATCTGTCGGTAAATAGAGTTTTACTATTTATGTGACACTAATAAATGTTTGAAGGGATATTTGACATTTTTTTTTACCCTTGTGCTATGTAGGAGCAGTAACTGGCTAAGCAAGAGTTCTAAGCCGGCATATGCAGCCTTTGTTTATATAGTTCAAATGTCAATTTTTTTTCTGCCTTGTCTGCAAAAATAAACAGAATGAAAAAAATGTGTCAGTAACAACATTTTGCAACTTGGAAAAAAGGATTTGAATTACTGGTAAACTTAACCCCATCGCGCACTCCCCCCCCCCGCCCCGCCCCTAAATCCAATTTAACTTTACATGTTTCTGGCTTTTGTTGCATACAGCTGTGTTATAGCTTAAAACAACTAATCTTTTTCTTTTCACTTATGTTTTTTTAATATATTTTTGGTTTACAGGAACTATTAGTTGTTTGAACACATCTTGCAGCACATTTTCCTGTTTTAATTTATCCATAGAATACATAAATAAGGGTTTCATACCAGCAATTTCTATTCTGAATTGTATTTGAGGAATGCTTTTTAAAGCAAACTCTGAGCAAAGTGTTTAAGATGTGCTCACCCAATCTATATAGAATTAGAAATGAAATTTGCTGCCTCAGAGTTTTATACTTACTATGAAAACATTTGATTTTCTGGATCTTCATGTGTGGGGGCTTGTTTGCTTCTTGAGTGTAGCTATTGGAATCTCAGTGTATCACTGTTTCTTCAGATTGTTTGTGCTGAATTAGAATTCAGGGAAAATCTATGAGAAATCCACACATAATATAAAAAACAGAGATTTGTGGTGTGATAACCAGCCATCCCTTTAATCCCAGCTGACCAGGCTGTGTCATTTTTCAATATTGAGCAGGAGTAAAGACTCGGAGCCTGGTTTAATTGAGGAAGCTTATCAGAGTGATTAACTTGCTGCGTTTGGGGCGCTTTGCAGTTGCTGCCTGATGGTACAGAAAGGTCTGAGACGTCGCAGCCCAGCAGGGGGTAGCCGAGCACTGGTAACTAAGAAGGCGTCCAACTTTGAAGTATCCTTCATTATAAGGACAGCGATAGAGAGCACGCACTCTCTAAACAGATTTTGCTTCCTGAAGGCTTGGGTTATTTACCCTGTTGGAGAGAGATGGTGCTCTGTTTGCTGGGAGAAGCCACGGCGCGGGAATTCACCGTGCAGAATAATGCACTGCCTTTTTTTTTTTTTTTTCCTTTTGGCTGTAGGTTGAGGTTTTAGATTGCTCAGGTGAACATTCCCCAGCTAAATCCTTGGAAGGCAAGCAGGAGGGGAAATTGTTGTCTTCTAATAAACTACTGTATTTTTGGAAGTATTCACATTTCTTGGCACAGAATACATCTTTTTTTTTTTTTTTTTTTCCTTCTCCAAAGCTGCTTGCCAAACGTGTACATAATTTGCTATGCCTATGGAGTTGCATCGCTAAGTGAGGAAGCTATGCTTTCCAAACTGAGACTGGCAGCTGGCAAACATAAAATATCTCAGTGGTGGCAAAGTCCCACAAAAAAAAATTAGACACCTGGTTTTGAAAAATCCAAGGCCTGGCCTTTGTTTAATATAAAGCAACTACTCTTGAGGCTAAGCTCACTTTCCACTGCTGAGAACCTGGTCGCACTGCTCCATTCTGTGGCTGAATCTGTCTGGGGAGGGTGACTGAAAGTGTGTATTCTGCTACCTTTCCTTGCCTGGAAAAATGCTGGAGAGTATTTCTACCTTTCTTCTTCCTCCCCAACAAAATAATGGGACTTGGCTGCTGAGCTGACGTACTGCAGATTGCAGGGATGTAGCTGCTTATATTTAAAAAAACGGCTGCCTTCACTTGCTTTGCACCCAGGCATGCCGACTTAGATCAAGAGTCTGTCTTGCTAGGCGCTGTATCAACCAGGCTTTCTTCTCATAGATGGTGTGGAGGCAGACAGTAGTCCCCGAAAGGATTATTAGTGTGAGATTTTATTTTTTTCACAGGGTTCAGAGAGCTTGAATGGCTTCTTAATGTTCCCAAAGAGGTCTGAGAGGGCACTAGTTTTTGATCTGTCTGGATGCCACAACTAGTGGGCCTTTCCTTGTGCTGGCGTTGCAGCAATGTTGCAGAATGCGCCTGATAATGAATTATTAGACATTGTGGCCGCGTCAGAGATCCTCGACGCTTGTCTCCGCTCTGCGTGGCTTTGATGGCCCAGCCTTTGTTTCTGGCCTCTGCTCCTCGTCTCCCTCTTCGCTGCTGGCAAAGCGCTGCCTGCATTACTTGCGTGCTCCAGCCACGACCAGAGCTACAGAGGCTCTGGAGATTGGGTCAGTTCAAGTTTTGACTTGACAGCTGGGGTGGGGGAGGAAGACTTTCAGCATTTGGAGAAGGTGAGGGAAGCGGGAGCAGCAGCATCTGCCGGGAGCGTGAGGCCCCCAGGGAGAGGACTCTGTCTCCCGCTGAGTCTCCGTTTGCTCGAGGGAGAACTAGTAGGGAGGGCACCCCCACTCTCCACACCTACTGTGCCCTGAAATTTCATTGATTCCTTGTGCGAAAGTTTCATGCTATGTCCGTGCTTGATGGCATTATGATATTTTTTTGCCGTTGTTATTGAGGAAAATGAAAATTCTTACTGTCATTCCTCCCCTAAAACCAAGACATTCCTGGCTGCACAGTTTAGGAAGTAACATCCCTACCCTTTTATATATGTATATGTGTAGATATATAATATAAAATCTGTATATTATATAATTTATTTTCTTTTAAGAAGCCACTCTTGAAGGGAAGGAATGCTGCTTGATACCTGTGTAAGTGACCATTGATGGAAAAGCCCCTCAGTTTCCCGTAGCCCATACTCACCTTGTTGCCACCTACGCCAGGCTGCTCCTGTGTTGCTTTCCTTTGTTCTGTTTTCCTCAGTGCAATGAACCCTTACGTTATGAGTTTCTGCTGTAGTTTTAACCTCTAATATGCAACCATTACAGCTTATCTCGTCTCCTAAATTACTCTAAAATCCAATTATAAAATCCTCTTTCCCTCAATAGCACACAACTTGCCACATTACTGAAATGCTGGGTAGCTCTTTTGTTTTTCTAAATTAATAATAACTACCATTTTCCGTCTGCTCTTAGTATGGAAGTCTTTTATATCACTGTGCTGCTTTCCCGTAATACATATTATGGTTCTTTTTATATGCTAGTTATGTTTGGAAAAAACAAGAAAGGTTTTGAAAAGATGTGCCAGTCAACTTCTGTGTATCAAAATACGACAATGAAAATCCTTAGTAGAAACTTAGGTAGAAAATTCCTACTAGTAATGTGTCCTGCCAGAGGAAAATGGCAACTCATCATTTGCTGGAACCTTTATTTTGGGCAGGAATGGTTGTTATTTCAAACCAGTTTCTAATGATTTCAAAATAAGGGTCCTGAGGTAACATGCCAAAAGAAATGCAACAGGGCAAATGATGAGCTGTGTATTCAAAAGTATTCAAAAATACTTGTCTCTTATCAATATGGTTTCCAAATTTCTAGTAGACTTTGTTCTTGCTTTTTTAAAAATCAAATCATAAAAATAGACATGATTTACTTTGGAAGTTTATTAAATACGTATCCTGAGTTCCCAGGTTTTCCTTTTTCAAAATGCCACAGTCTCCATATTAACAGTCCAAACATTGATTGTGTCCTGACACTAAATCTTTTGCTCTTAGAATATTAACTATGTTGATAAAACCGCTAGCCTGTTTTTAATAAACTGTCTAGTAGTGTAAGCATTTTCTGAAACCCAGTGTGAAGATCTAGCGATAAAAGGGATGCAGTGGAAATAAAGATGCGCCATGCAAGCTCGCAACTTGAGTGAGATTTACCAGAAGGGCATGCTAGTAGGTAAATAACATAATCACACGTTTGCATACAAACGCAGACGTATGTGTTCATTTGCACACACAATCCGGTGCTGCCTAATAATTAGTCAAGTGCAATAAATTAACCAAGAAAGGAGCGCACACAAATGTAAGAAGGCTTACCAAGGGAAGAGTTGTTTTCCCTTACAGTGGCCACTAAAATGATGATAATCAATCCTCCAACCTCTGACAGATTACAGAGAAGTATCTGGTAATAGTCTTCTGTCTTACAACTGAGCGAGACTGTCCTAAAGAGCACACTGGAACTGTTGGGCTTTACTAGATCCCATGCTGGAGGAGAGTCACCTGGAATTAAACAGATTTTTGCAAGTTTACAACACAAGCTGTTGAGTGTGCCGTGGGATCCCAAGTCCTCCATCCTCATGTGAACTTCTTTCTGCCTTTTTGCAGGAATTACATATGTAAGGATCAGAGTGTTGACTCTACTCTGATATTTCTCCTATCCTATTTAATTGGACCTTAGCACTAAAAAAAAAGACCTCAAAGTCTCATTTCTAAAGGGGAATGCTTGGGTTTGTCCACCAGTGAAGTGAATGGCAAAACTCCAGCTAGCTCCAGCAGGGGCTGATTAGACCCCAGCCCAGCTCCCTTTGGTTGAATGTCACACACAGCCCCGTCCTCTTTCCTAGGAGCTGAATGTAGCATGTTAAAACATTTTGGTGTTCAGCCTTCTGGGCTTGTAAATTCTTGGTTGGTGTGCTACAGCTCTCATACACTCAGGCTTTGAGGTCATGCTGTTTGGGTTTTTTTTTTGATTGTACCTGCTTCTTAAGTGATTGCTTCTTTGAGCTTGGGAAATATTTAACTTTATTTATCATGATCCAAAGTAAATTAACCCATATCAGCACAGAAGTAGAAGACATTGAAAATATATTTATATTTTAAATTGAAGTTCAAGGTAACATTTAAATGAATAATTATTTACTATTCTGTTAAATGCTGACATATATGACAGCAATCATACATTAGTACAAATGCTTTTCTGTTTTGAATGGCTCATTAGTTGCTTTGTAGGGCTGTACTGGTTTTTTAAGATTCAGATTCAAAATCTCTTCTGATTTCTGCTGTTTGGTTTTTGGCAGCGGGCCAGCTGCAGATATGCATAATATTTCACTGTTAGACCTTGCAAACAGAATATCCTGCTGTGCTAAAGAAAACATTGTGTTTCTTACCACATGAAAATAATCCATCACTTTTCAATCAGCACACACGCATACGCTGGCGTGCACGCACACACACACACAACCCTCTACCTGTTTTTTCCATCAGGCTCCAGAAGAAATTAATGGCTATGATGTGAAGGGTGGACTCTTTGTACATGATCCATTAAAGTACAAACTAATCAAAATATATCTAGCATCTGATTTGCAAAGCAATGTGGAGCCAGAGGCAAGCTGAGGAAATAGACCATCTGAAGACCTCTCTGACCTTGTTCAAGTAGCAGTATCTTTTTGTTTGTTTTAAATGTTACATGGGAAGTGAGAGCACAAGTATAAGACAACCTAGAACATCCCTTTGCACAGCTCACCACTGCTACGTAGAATGCATTATATCCAAAAAGGCAAAAAAAGCATACGTATCGTACAGCCTACAAAATACGCGTTGCCTTGTTTAATGTGCGCAGCTGATCAGTAGTGAAGATTTCCTCCTTGGGAACAGACGCATTGCACAGGAGGAAGGTTATTCATGGCAGAGCACAGAGAATCCGTGGGTGCATGTGCACAGGCTGTGGGAAGAATAAAGTGAGGTTCTCCCTTTTTGTTATGCTGTGCCGATATTACTGTGCATTTATGACTTTTCTGTGCACTGAATGTCACTGGTATCTGAATGTTTACCAAGGGCAGTGATATCTCAACAATTTCCCATTCCAAGAACAGGGGAAAAAAAAAAAAGAAAAAATAATTTAGCTACCATACTACCCTGTACTAGGTCTCCCTGTGTTTTTTATAATTGATCCTTTGTTTACGAGCAGACAACGTATTACATACCAATACGCAAACAGTAGGGAATTTTTTACTTTCCAGTGCTGAAACAGTGGTCAATGAAACTACAGTTACTTGGGGTAATAGGTCTAGTAGAGTAAATGTATTGTAGTCCAACTAAGTATTTAGGCACCTAACTCTTACTTTAAAGTGAAGTTAGAACTCTAAGAAGGAGTTAAGTTCAGATTTTTTCTGCTTAAATGTTGCTCTTCTGTTCTGAATGTAGTCACTGTAGGATGTCTCTGTAGCGAACTCAGAGGAACAGCTAGGAAGTGCTTTGCATCACCTGTCATGACTAAATTAAGAGCCTGGAGTTGGGAGGGAGGAATCATGATGTAGGACCAAGATTACTTTGTTGAAACTGCCTTTCTTCCCTCTGCAATCCTTAATATTTTGCTGAAAGGGGGTGCATAAGGAAGTGTAAGAGGTGTAGGGCATAGTCTTTATGCCTATTGGCAATACATCAACCAGATGCAAATGGACCATTCAGGTAGGTAAGGTCATAGGATCTTAGGAGGATTTTTTTTTTTTTTCCCCCTGTCTTTGCAAGGTCTTAATATTTTCATCTGCATGTGTCTTAGACCTAAATTCAAGGCAATAGAGCGTAACAGCTGAAAGAACAGGTCTAGAAGTGTGCGGTGGTCAGGGTTAAGCAGAGGCACTGGGAACCGGGGTGTCATCAGGGCTGGAGGAACCTGGCTTTTAATTTCCAAGCATTCTTTACTGCTGCCCTTTGAAGCATTTTTAGTCATGCATTTTTAGACCATTGAATTTTGAACTTCTGGTCACCCCTTTCTTCCAGTTGTGAAAACAAGAGCTTGTCAGTGGAAAAAGGAGTTCTCAACAGAACTGTCAGAGTGCAGTTTGTGACATGAGTCAAAAATCAGAGCTCTGCTCTGTTGCCACGATAACACTTGATTAAGATGACTTGCCAGGCTGTCGGTTCGGTGGTTTTGTTGCCACCCACTTATTTTTTACTTTCTCCATTATTTTTTTTGTGCTTTATCTAGGTTTGGGAGATTGCAAATGGATGCAACACATTCTGGTATCTAAATAAAGCGTGAGAACATTTGGCCAGCCTTTTCAGGATTGTTTTGTAAAATAAATGACTTTCCTTTGCAGTCCCACATCTTTCAGCTCCCTTTCCAGTTTTCATTTTAAACATGGACCTGTAAGAAAGGGAACATGGAGAGGGTGTAAATAATGAGAAAAGACTAGTCTAGTGGTTGGAGCAAGAGACGATCTATTTTTAGCCATGCTAACTCATGTCTGACCTTAACAAGGCAGTTACCCACTTTGTACTGATCAGTTTACTCATCTATGAGACAAAATAATTTATGATATACTGATTTTGGTTGAAATAAACAGAAAATATTTATTTGTAGAAAAGACAAGAAATCTTTGCCAACATTCTTCTGTGTGGAATGACAAATAGTTTTCACTAAAACAGCAAGACTGTTCATCTGACTTTTCAGAGGTCCTTACAAATCAAGGTGGAGTCAACTGAAGCTGTGGTAGCTCCAAAAGTTGGGGAATACCCTTTATGATGGTTCTCTGGTCTTAAATATGAATGACATTTGTGCAGTCTTCAAGAGATTCACCTTACTTTCCATGAGTAAAGAGGATAGTTTGCTTTCCTCACATGCACTATACTTATGCTGTGGGAACAGAAGTACTCACTGAGATAGGTGCATTTAAATTGATCGCTTTTCAGAAAGTTAGCTCTTTATGTGCCCACCTCTTCACTGTCTCTTCATCCCAATTACAGAAGCCTCTGAGCAATGGTAGCACACAGGAAATGCCAGAAAATTTCATTTAGTGAACTGCATTTGCATGTGGAGTTATTTGCGCTATTATATTTCCCCTTCAGCAGGAGCTGAAGAATGATGTCAGACAATCCCACGAAGTCCTCTTTCAGAATGGCTCGCCTATTTTACCTCAAAATTTCTGACAGTACAATTTTTTATCCTGTTAACTCAAAGGCTCCATAAAGAAAAATGTAAGGGAGGATAATGCATCCAGCAAGTAAAATACCGGTCAGCCACATCATTTGTGTTAATTCCATGTACTACGAGGTAGGAAGTCATGTCTAAACCGCTTTACTGTTAATCCCCTGCTGCTGTGAGAAAAGCTGGCTTCGCCCTTAGGGATGAGTGTGGACCCTTTCTTTGACTTAGAAGGCACTTCAGCGACTCTGCATCGCTACCAGTAGTTTACAGAGAGGAGGTCTCCATGTTATTTAACTTGTCCAGAAGGCCTGCTGGCTTGACAGGAGGGCCTTTGAGGGCAGTGGGATGGAAAAGAAAAAGCGAGAGGAGAGGGGAAGGAATTACTTACTCTGGGGAGGGATGGAAGAAAGAATCTGAAGCTCCTGGCAGAAAGAGACAGGAGGTCTATGGTGACAAACAGATAAAGATGATGATGCTTATAAAGCATAGTGAAGTGAAGAAAAAAGCAGTACACGTGGAGCCTGGTGATACCACCGTGGACCACCAAGAAACACCTGATGCAAAAAGTGAAATAGCAACAGTTCCCAAGTGACAGGCAGAGAAACGAGCCAAAAATAACCAACATTAAAGCAAAATTCAGTCTTGTCAAAGCACTACCAACAGGAAGAGAAAAAGAGCCAAGTGCAGTCAGCTAGTTGTTCCAAACACCTAGAAGTGCCAGCTGGCATCTTCTGGAGGAAGCATCCATCAGCAAAATGATAGGGTTTTTTTCTTCTTTATTGACCATAGCAATATTTGTCCAGGTATTTGCTATGTGTCTTATAAGAATATTAGTCAAGAAGAGGAAAGCAGCCCTAAATCGCCCTGTACAAAACCACTTACAGCAGCAGCTCTCTTTCCTTTTTCATAAGGAGACATTGTAACCAGAGAAGGATTTCCCATTGGAAGAGGTGGTGTTACCAAAGAAGCTATAGATAATGAGGAAGGAGTTGCAAAAGAAGAGTAATGGAAAGGGATGCCTGCACCACAGTTCAAGATTAACGTTCCTCTTAGTTTATCTCCTATTTCTTCCACGGATGATGTTCCAGCTTATTTGTATGGTTAACACTGGGAGTAAAGAGCTTGTGAAGCATAGAAGAACTCCACACAGTCTGCTGAATTCTTGCCATCACGTTTTCAGCAGAGGGTGAAAAGACAACCTACCTGATTCTCCACGCGTTTGCACCAGGGTAAATGGGAGGTTAGATGGATTGTCTGGAAGGAGGTGTTACCGCTGCTGATTAGCGTTGGCCAAGCCAGGCCAAACTTGTGCATCGTGTGACAGAATTGCGGGTGTGCAGCCGTAAGCTGGGGAGCTGCTTCACTCCTTGTGGAAGAGTAGATCCTGAGTGAGCTGGGTGGAAGAGTTGGTGCTGGGGGACGGAAGGGTGACCTCTTACTGCAGTGATTTCTACACTGAAGGGAGTCTGCTGTGGTGAAGGTCTGATAAATCACAAATGCTGTAACTACAAGCTCAGCTTCTTGATGTACTTAGGGATATTGAAAATTATCTATTGTGCTGGTAATTGCTATTAACTTCCTATATTTTAGATGTTTGTGTTGACTATGTCATTTGCAGCCTTCAGTCCTTTAAGAAAAATGGTTATAATTAACCGATGCTAATGTGCAACTGTTCTTATTTTATTTTCAAAAGTTGTGCACCTGAATTAGCAAAGTTGCATAGGAAGGTGTTGGCTTCACCCAGAGGTATCACTAGAGGTGATTGCCTGGCAGGGGACTGCTGTCCAAAGGGTGTGAGAGAGTATATGATTCACTTTAAAGGTACTTTTTTAATTTTTGTGTCCCGTATTGTGTTAAGAGAAGCCCTCTTTGGGGAACAAGCTCATATAAATACACTTTAAAATATTGTAATATTCCATACATAGACTATTACCTGCAGAGCACTATACTCCCCTGAAAAGAGAATCAATGTAACAGGTGACCAAAAGACTGGATATCTCTTTTCATGATGCGATTCACCTGAAATCAGACAGATACTCTGAAGCACTGCAATGTCAGAATATGTCCTTCTGCCTGTCCCTTCCGGTACTTTTCACAGTGCTTTGTCCAGTTGTAAATGAAGCGGTCAAAGAGAACATCATCATCTTTCTTGCTAGCAAATCTCCTGTTCTAATGCATTTCACTGTTAGGACTCTTCTTCACGCTCTGCTTTCCCCTGTTTAATTTCATCCCATTACTCCTGTTTGCATTTTAGTTTAGCTTAGCAGTCCTCCGCTTGCATTTTTTCCCTCCATCCATCTTCATCACTCACTTGACATCAGTCGTCGTTTCTGGAGAAACAAACTACAGCTACGTGGGACATATAGTGAAATTCAGGGTTTGAAAATCCATCAGTCCCTCAGCTGAAGGGAACATACCTTGCTGTTCAGGTCTAAAAAAATATTTAAGGGATTACATCACACTTGCTAGAGCTTCACCCAGAAACACACCTTATAGACTTATTTTTCTGTATTGGAGGTCCAAGACTTCCCTCTTCCCACATTTTCTTTGGTTTCTTTGCCAGAGATGTTATTTTTTTCTCTGCCACACAGGGTTTGGCCATCTCTCTCCTCTTCTGTGTGAGATTTTAAAAGGTACTTTTTCCTCTTCAGCTTTTCTTGATGTCTCCTCAGGTAGAATTGGATGCAAGTTTATACCAATGTTGGCATTTTTATTTCTCAACCAACTTTGAATTTTTGCAGTTCTGAATTTGTGCTTGGAAGCTGATTAAAACTTTGCCAGTTTAAAACAAAGGCTAATACATTATTTTCCTTATTTAACTGAAATAATAGAGACTTTGAATGTGATATTTACTTACGCGTAGCAGATTGTCACAAGGCTGAACGTTCACCAGAAATCTCATGTATGTCCTCTGATTTACTGTGAATCACTTCTCATTTACACTGGAAGTACAGATAAAATCAGATCCATAACACTGTGATGACTGTAAGTGGTCTGTTTAGCTGCTTTGTAACAGACAGTTGAATCAAATCATTTTAGAAATCCCGTACCAAAAAATTGTATGCACTTCCCTCTTTCACTCTCTCTCCACTACTGTGCATTTTCTGCTGGTTAGATCTAACTCAGCTCGCTCAATTTGGCCTGTTATTGTGTCATTGACATTGATGTTTTATTTACTGAATTACGTTTGCGTTTGAGGCCTCCTTTATTTCCAAAATGTTTTCTTAAAGTCTTGCCTACATGAAGCATTCTCCTTTCTCTTTCTATAAAGCATTTCATGATGTGCTGATCCAGTAGGAAATTTACTTGTAAAGTCTGGCAGGAGCTGGCAATACTCAGAGCTTTTGGGGCAGCAGTGCAAACTTTATTGTCAGAGTTATCACATCCCCTTTCTATTCACCTGCTGTGTTTTTATGACTTAGAAATCACAACGCCTTGTTTATGATGGCAGTTTCTTATAGGGCAAGAATATACCAAAAATATTTTTTCAATTACTGAAATAAAATACTAAAGATTCTGCCTAGGATACAGGTTAAGGAGAAATGGGGGGAACGTAATTCCCCTTGAGGAAGCAATGCAATTAGTTTAATAAATAAAGGGAGTACATTAATTAGATTAATAAATTAGGAGAGCTGCTATTTGTCAGTGGTTCATTATAGCCAGCTTTTTGTTTATTATTTGGTCAGGAAGGGCAGGTTTTTCTGCAATATGAATTACTGTTATTCTTGATTTAAAGAAATTTTATTTCAGACTTCAGTAGCTTTCCACTTCCAACACAGTCAAACAGTCATCTGAGTTTTACATATATTAACTGAGTTGTTTCATGGGTTCCCAAAATCCAATATCTGAATATCATGTACAATGATACTACACAAATATTCATACTGATTGTATTACTTTCTCTTATTAGATGTAATGGCCCACTGTTAACAAATAAAATACCCACAATCGCTTTGGCTAATACATTATGCACAACAGGGCAAATTCAGTGCAAGCCAGTCCATTCAGTACTTCCAACTGGCCAAAATGTGGTGCTTTTTATGTATGTGCAGTACCCAGTAAAACAACCGATTTGGTACTTTGCATTTCTGTCAGTGAGCGTTGGTGCAGCCCCATAGACAGGCTGCAGGCGTACGCTGCTCAGATGAGTGGGTCAACTAGTGACAGTTTTGACTTAATTAACATTGAGCTGAACCTCTCAGCTGCTCTCACGTATCAGTAACTAAATTACCAGGGAAATGCCCTCAAGACATAAGGTAAGTTAACTCGCATACCTGCTTAGATGTATATTTGAGTACACATTAAATTAAATACTATTATATAGCTACTGAAAAATCCATTTATTTTAGCATCAATGAAATGTGAGTGATTACAAACATTGATATTTAAAATACTTTTTTTAGTAGAGGGGGAAAAAAAAAAAGATTGTTTTTAGGAGTGTTCTGTCTCATGTTTGTGTTGTGCAACTGAAATACGTCCAAGAAATAAGTCATAAATACTCAGATTTCCCATAGTTGTTTATTTCTGAAATTCTTCAGCTGTGGTCAAAATATCAGCTGTCTGTCGAGCACTTGCTGGGGCCTGGGGAAAGCAGTGAGCCTTTGTGAGGTTGGTCCAGGAAGGCTCCATCCAAAGGAGATGAACAAGAAAGAATGAGGTGTAATAAAGTTTGAGTATAAATCACATCAGTGTGATCAGCACTCGGTATGCTCATCTCCTTGCCCTTGCCTCTTTACCCTTTGCAAAAAGGCCCCCAAAAATTAATGTGAAAAAGACCAAGACCCACCAAGTCATAGCATGTGACTTTGTTGCTTTGTTAACCTGGGAAGCATCAGCTCAAAGCCCTGGTCTGTTTACACTCTCTGGGAATTCTTCTGTTAGTGGTACAAATTAACCCATTCCTCTGCTTGCTGTTGCCTTTTTATTAAACGTATTGCTCACCATCAGTTGCTGGCATTACTAGTCTTGTCTTGCTACTGCGTTGACACTTGGCAGGAAGAATTAAAATTGGAATATCCTATTTTCCTGCCCACTTTGCCACCTGTAGTAAATAAGGAGTTGGGGTGCTGATTCAGGGGTGGGCTTGGTGTTTCATTTTTACCAAGAAAATACAAAACTAAAAAGAAAATCCTATACAATGAAGTAAACGTAGTACTTAGTCTGGACAGCATAGGCACATAAAGATGTGGTAGCTGTGTAAACCATTATCTTTTAGCAAACAACAGTCGCTCATCAAATAAGACAACGATTTTAATGAAGAATCATTGATAAGGATACAGCAGCACGTTGATTAATGCACACAGCAACTTCTCCTGAAACATGACTGCATTAGGTCTTTACTCTTTTTGCGATGATATGCAAGCTATAATAAAGCTTTTACAGGTATTCAATATCATGAATAGTATTAGCAGAATGATCAGAGTTTCTAGGTGAAATGGATGACTATAGATGCTGGACTTCTTAAAGCTCACTTTTTTATATATGCCTACATTATTATTAGGCAGAGATAAACAAAGGAGAGAAATGGCCAGGAAAGAACTGAGGGGGGAAGAGTGAACGACCGATTATTTTTGTCTATGGTGCAACATAATTTGAATATATTGTCAGGTAATTAAGAATTGCCTAATTTAATCCACAGCAATATACAAAAACATAACACCATGTCATTTGGCTCTGTTTGGCTTTTGTAAATGTGCTTTAGGAGAAGGGTGTTTGTCACCAGTAAAAAATTGTCTAGTCTTTATAGCTGTACTGATTTATTTTTGAATGCAAGGCTATTGTTAAATATAAAATGAATTTTTTTTTTCCTTTCTTTGGATCTAGACCATACATCACGCTTTTGTCATGAAAAAAAACTATATGTAATTCCTGGGGCAACACGTCCCCATTTCCCCTGTAGATTTTTCTGATCATTGAACCCTGCAATAAAACGGTCCCGTGAACACCTGTTTGACACATGGACGGTGCAGCGCATGTACCGCGGTTTGCAGCGCTGAAGCAGAGTTGCTGTGATCTCACCAGAATTTGGTAGGGCAAAGCTTGTTTTCAAGGGAAGTTGTTAAGATCTGGGTGGGATCCTAGAGCTGGAGAATGATCTTAACTTAAAATCATCTTCCGAAATCAATTATTCTTTAAAACTACTCCTGGAAGTTACCAAGCACACAAACTGTTTTATTGTATTGCACATGCAGTTACATTCAAGGAAGTTTGTATTTGCTTGCATGAGTAAAAATGTGCAGTACAAGGCTTCTTGTTTTGATTATCTTTTGACCTGCTGGCTTACCTGAGATGAGAGAGAGGGAGAAATCATGCAAATGGCTGTGAGCTCAAGCGTGCCGTGTGATGTGTGAAGGAAGCACGGAGCACATGTGCTTTGTTAATGTGAGTTTCTCAGTTAGTAAGCCATCGCATATTAGTAATATCATCATTCAGGATTAATTAATGCATCATTATGGTCTTCTAAAAGGCTTTTGCCAGTGTGATACTGAGTGCATGGGTTAGTATTTGTTCTGGAAATGTTTTATTATTATTGCTTTATTGTAATTTGAAAGCTGATTTGGTGTCTTGTATTGCACTCGCGCCCCCAGAAGCATTGTTTTAATTGGAAATATTTGCAAGTAAAAATACCAGACGTAAAACATAGATGAATAATGTGTAGCAGGCCATTCTCTAATTCTATAAAAGGATAATTTTACTGAGAGCAGAGAGATCCAGATATGGCAGCTTGGTTGTTCTGATCAAGAGTTTGTCCCCAACTCTCAGAGGCTAATCTACCCATTCCCCTTTCCCAGGCCTGCTTAGGGCCTTGTGGGGCATGCACAACTTTTGAGGATCAGATCTGAAACTCTGCCCAAGGAACATGCTTTTGGAGAACATCTGTTTTGAAAACACAAGGCATGTGCAAACCAGAGTAAGACCAAGGTCATCTGAAGTTTAGCTTTTCTCTACCCAAGAGCTGCCTGTAGTCGTTTTGCTAGCTTTATTTTCATCTGGGCCATGCATAGTAAAAATTCTGCTCATAAAGCAATCACAAAAATTGTTATGGCCCTAAAGAATGCTGCATAAAGCAAATAAGTGCTGTAGTTTCCAGATTCCATCCCTAATTAGTAAGAGGGGTCAAGTGTCAGGTCCATCAGTGAGCTGTAGTATTTCAGTTTTCCATCAGCGAGGGTCATTCATTTTAGAAGACAAAGAGGCTGAGAATTTTCTTTGCGACACTGTTCTGGTTGCCTTTCCTTCTCATGTTGTTCCTAGCTTTTTCCTGATAGTTTAGCTTGTTTTTTTTTTTTTTTTTTAAACTAGTCTCTGGGTAATACTTTAGTGGACTCTTAAATCACCGTTTTTTTCTGCTGCTTGGCAATATAGTGCCTTCCTTTCCATTAACCTACTGCCTGATTACACCAACTATCTGAAACGCAGTTAGAATGACTCTTTGCGTACGATCTTATCCGACACTAACATCTCCTTCCATTTTTTTAATCTCATTTTAAGCACGTGGAACTACTTGGAGTTCCTTTTGCCCCTTTTATCTAGATTCCATTTTCTTAAGTGAATTCATCCAGCTTCTCCGAGGGGAATAGTTTAATTGTTCAAGGTGCGTGATTTGTAGTGACCTTACAATTGTGCAGGACCACAGTCCGTGGTGTTCCATGCAAGTGATCAGAAGGGGCCATGCTCGCCTTTGAAGTGGGGTAGCTTATTAGAAAAGTAGTAAGTTGTATCAAACTTTCTTTCCAATTAACTGTGTCCTTTCCACATAAGCATGTTCTTTGTTTTGTGGATTGGGGTTTTTTTGAGTGAAATTTACTGCCAAATCTATGCTTTAACCGACTAGTAGAAAGTATTTTCATTCTAACCACCTATTGATTCATCTAAGTTCATAGCTGAATAGTCATAACTTAGAAGATTTATAGAGTTCTAGGTGTCCAATTTATATAGCTTATTTGTTTTACAATAAGGCCGCTTTTTCCCCTCATTCGTTCTCTCTGTTCAGCTTTACTTACTAAAACTGTGGCTCGTATTCTCCACTGCTTCCATGGGACCCATCGTATGATTTGGCTTTGTATGGTTTTGATTTAATCAATAGGAAGATGAAAGTGGGTGTGTGTTACTTTCAACTCCTTAGCCATTTTGCCATCCATCTTAGTCAATGTGTGGTTGCCCAGGACACAGCATTAATGATAGCTGTCAAAATAATAGTCAGAAGGTTAAAGGTCAAGAAAAATATGTAAAAGACTTCAGGGTGAACCAGATGATAAAGTAACTCATTTGGGCCATTAAATGCTAGC
This sequence comes from Theristicus caerulescens, assembly GCA_020745775.1. NCBI lineage: Eukaryota > Metazoa > Chordata > Aves > Pelecaniformes > Threskiornithidae > Theristicus > Theristicus caerulescens. Next base: position 118,138,359 of record CM036561.1, on the reverse strand, counting down.
ATAGTATGGACTTGATGGGTTCATGGGTTACTAGAAGCAAGAAGAGTAAATGGGGACATCTTCAAGTAGTTTACTCTTGTTAAAAGATGAAAAAAGATGATAATAGCATTACCAAACAAGCGCACTAAAGGCAATTTTCTTAATTACCGTGCTGACCCAGCAGTGCACAGAGAGAGGTCTTGTTATTAGAATGAGAGCTTTTACTTTCAAACAATATTAACCCTTCTCGGTACCGTATGTCTTAATTAAGAGTATTCCTGGAAGTTCTGCAGCTGTCAACATTTTTACATTTCTCTTTGGGTTTACAAACCAGTGGGTCAAGAAACAAGCCATTGCAACTGTCTTTATTTCATTTTAGGTCTTTATCCGATAAAGCTATGACTCTTATGTTTATGAAAGGGGCAAGTCTGAAAAGCTAACTTGCCTCTTAATGTATGTATTCATACAGTGTATTTATATTTTAGCAGTCAAATGTTAATTGGTCAAAGAAGAGCTTATGTGATCTTACACTACCCAGAGGAATGCTATCAAAACAGCACTGTGACATTGTCTCCCTTTCCTTTATTTTTTCAGCAGTGCATTTTGTTTGGAGTTGTTTGGAAAACAGTATAGACTTATTTTCCAGAATAATCTCGGTAGGGAAGAATACAAAGTTCTGGAAACTATTATACTTTCCTTAAACAGTGAAATTCCATAGAAAACTGGAAAGTTTATATGTATAAATAAAAGTTTTTGAATTTCACTATCTGTAACAGGAGGACATGAATTAATAATTTCCTCAAGCATTTAACAAAAAATTCTAGCAAGATTGATGTGTTTTGCGCATGTTGCCTGTTTTCTGTTACCTAGCTGGCCACGGAGACCAAAGGTTTTATTCAGTCTCTTAAGACTTTCCAATACGTTGACAGTCTTTCATGCCAGAGAGACTGCTGTTTTGGCTGGTTTCTTAATGTGTCTTCTCAGTGGTATTACTTTAGTTTGAAGTGGTTACATGTCAAGTTCAGATATTTTCTTCTTACAGTCATTGTGTTGTAGTTACATTTGGTGGAGAGGAAATATAAATCTTGGCATTGGCAAATGTCACAGGCAGAGGAGTCTTCTGCTCTTAGAACATCAAAATAAAGATATGCAGATACAGAAGACTTTAATGAGAACAGTGGGATATTACTGAGAAGATCATTAAAGAGAAAAGAAGCAATAATTTGCAATTGTCTGAAGTTATGTCATTGCACTGCCATGATGAAATCACAGTACAATGTAGTAAAATCAGTTTTACTGGAAGCCTTGGGAAAGTCAGTACTGCTACTGTGACCATCATCCGTTGCTTTGAGAAGGCACTTCCTTCGTATTGATAACTTGCAGGGGAGGGAAAACCAATAAATCTGAAGGCAATGAGTGGGGCATCTAGAGTGTCTTGCTCTAGAGCGTCTTTCTGCTTACGTCTTCCCTTTTGCCTCCCATCTGCCATCGGAGGACTTTTCAGTGACTGTGCTTCAAAGTAGCAGGTCAAGCAACCTGTTCCTGGTCTTGGAAGCTAGGAGAATTATTGGTAGCATGATAACAAGGAGACAAAAAGCTATCAAGGGATTGAATTCATCTCCCTGTACTTTCTCATCTGTGACTGTCTTTGAATTGGGAGTTTTGGTCTAGAGCAGAAGCAAATGCTTGGATTTTTCCCACTTACCACACATTGGTTCAGTTCGTGGTGATTTTGGTGTGGGGGAAAAACTAGATTCCTTCTGAAGGAAAATGAACCAGCAGCTGAGCTCCAGGTACTCACCAACCATGTGCCAGCCCCCTACAGGGAAGGAAGGGTCCAAAATAATGACTGTTCTTCAGTCAACTTAAAACCACGTAAGTGGCAAGGGAATTTGCTCCAAGGAACCAGATAAAATCTGCTTCAAAGTAACACCCCAAAAGTGCACATTCTATAGATGTAGAGCCCTCAGCACCAACTGCAGTAATCTTTTGATCTGTTCTTTTCACACCAAACGTCTTGCTAATGTAGGCCAAGCCTAAAGTTAAGGCATCTAATCTAAGACGATTGTCTAAACTGGCATATATTCTGTGGCATGTGGTAATTATTTTTATTATATTATTATGAATCAGCAGTATATCATACTAATATACCGAATTCTATTTCTGTTAGTACTGTAATATCCCTAACAATCCCTACTAATGTCACGAAACTGCTGGGCTTGGCACTATAAAGACGTGTAGTAATTTTGGCAAGAGCTCCTTTAAAGAGCTTACAGTCTACCTCAGTGCAATGGAGTGAAAAGCATGGAAGGGAGGTTTTTTATCCTCACTTCCCTGAGAGACAGTTAAAGTGGTTTGTCCAAAATGAAACAGAAAGTATGAGGTAGAACTAACATTTGAACCCAGGTACCTTGAAAATCATTCCAGTGCCTGGACCAAAAGCCACTGGCAAGCTTGTTTTCTGTCAACTTGTAACATATAACTGTGTGACTGCAAAAAAACCCTTTGATTAACATAAAGCAACAAATGGTGGTGATGTTGACACTATTTGTAGGTTTATAGCAGAGCCTTATATTCCAGCATTATAGTGAATTTAAAATCATATATCTTCTGATGTCTGGTTTGCAAAAATTGTTAGCTGACCAGGCAAAGAACATCTGAATGGCTAATGGAAACTTTCTCTTCCCCCTAAATGGGGCAGTTGTCTAATTTGTTTAGCTAAACTACATTAGCCATACTGAAAGTTTTATTATCACAGTCAAAAGCAGGAAGCAGGGAACGGACATGCTGTATTTTTAAAATTAAAGCAATTTTGAAAAACAAACTCAGTTTCTTATTGATTAGTTCAGTTGTTAGATTAGAGGCTCATTACTTTTAATAATAGGATAACAGTAGCTAGGAATGGACAAGATCTATTAGATCATTGAGTCCATCCCCATTACAAGGGCAGGATATAGTCAGGTATATGTGGATGGATGTATCAAATATTAAATTCATATGACACAGTAAATCCTCCGTTTCCTTCACAGAGTGCTGATGCTAAGAGCTTTGACACTGAGTTGTTTACTCTTAAAAGCAGCTTCTGAGCTACCTTCTGGCCAGCTCTTAGGCAGATGTTTAGTTGGGAGAGAAGGATCCCAGGAGCCCAGTGAGGAATAAGGGCATGGCTTGGCCTTCTTTTCCCTCGCAGAAGCATGTTCTGACATGCACTCAAACACATCCAAGAGATGCCTCTGCAAGACTGAAGTCCTGCTTCAAAGTTTTGTTTGGGAGTGATAAATTAGTTACCTGTAGAGCTTTGTGATAAAGGGCCTCCCTGAACACTTAATTTCTAGTGAGTACTCCAAATACCTCACCTCAGGGAGTTGCATAGCCACTGCCTTTTTCTGTCCCTGCTGATACTGAATTGCCTTTTCAAAGTGTACAGTTACAGTGAGAGGAGCGGAGGGACTGAGGGGTCGTTCCTCTTCACTCTGTAGTGGCAGTGGGGTAATGGGGCGACACAGGAGACCAAGGTGCCAAATCCAGTGGCATGTTAGTTTTTTGTGCACAGTGCAGCAGCTGCCACGGAGACATTGAGAGTCAGGTGAGATGTGCAAGAAGAGTGCATACCAGATGAATCATTTTCCCATCTGCTCGGCACCTGGTTTCAGGTAATTGATCTTAAACCACTCCATCTCTCTGCACATAAGTTTTGTAGCAAACAGGCCTATTTGGATTTGCAGTCCCCTTCCCCACAGAGCTAATCCCCTTCCCCACGAACTCAGGTTGCATTTTATGCTCTGTGATATTTATGGGGAACGTATGAAGGTTTGTGGGGTTTTTTTTGTGAACATTATGCAAAAGGGAGTGAGGGTGGAGGTCTTATTTCACATGTCCATGATTTAGCTTCTGTGAAACTTCATAGATGAGGAAACCCGAAGGTTTTCCCAGATGTATAAAAATACCCACTCTTAAGAGACTGCCTTCGAGGCAGTCAAATAAATTTATTGGGCATATGGGGGTCATATTGACTCATCGTGTTTTTTTTCATTTATCCCTCACTCTACAATTATGATGGTGGAGAATGGGAAGACCTTCAGCTTAAAGGATTACTTCTTTAACTGCTGTATCTCCAAAAAAGGGATACCGAGCGCATGAAACAGTTGTATTAAAATGGACTGTTGAGACGCAGGAGTGTGGTTAGTTTTTTCAAATAGTAGATAAGCTCACTGGCACTGTTAATGCTTATGTCTGTAAGCAGTCATTTTAGTCTTCTCTAGGACTCCGGTAAATCTACCCAAGTGAGTAAGGGAGTAGCATTCATTTACTGAGACTACTCAAACAGGTGAGGAGGCATATTAAGTTCAATAAGACTGGTCTTGTGCATAAAGATTAATTATGTCACTAAGCATCTGAAAGATTTAAGGAGAAAGTCAGCCCTTTTTGATTCTGTCCTCATATTGATTTTGGGGAAATTGCTAAATTTAGAGCAATTAGATACATTGAAAGTAATTAAATGCAAAAGTGCTGTAGCAATTAAAATGGGAGTCCAAGCTGCATGTAGAACAGTTCAAACATTTTATGGTGTTTCTTGATTTCCTTACAACTGCAAGAGTTTTTCCAGATTGATGCCTTCTGGAATTATGCAGCCCCCATTTTGTTCTTTAAAATTGTTCCATGGTACCCCTCAGCAGTTTCTGCTGTAAAGTGAAATCTGTTTTTTTTTTTCTTTTTTTTTTAAAAAGTAAGTATGGACATAATAATTTTAAGTCACAGTGCACTGCACATGCCCAGAAGAACCTCGATCACTTCCAAATTCAAGGACTAATAAAAATTGGAAGCACTCCAGTAATTTTAAATTACTTTGCACATTGAAGAGTGATTTAAAATCATTGAACTGATTCAATTTTTTTTATATATGCACTTCAATTTGGAAGTGAGTCAGATGGACAGCAGCATGCTGAAGAGGTTCGAGACATATTGAACTAATTTAAACATTTTTAATTCAGGAAAGAGAGAAAGGAGGAGTAATGAGGTTCCTAATAGGAACCCAGAGAACACCCCTCATTTACTGCCACTGCGTCGTTAGGAGTAGGATGATAAAGCAGTGAAGGAGTGACCAACACGATCAAGGAGCCATCTTTTTTAGTATTAGTGTGGCAGTGAGATAAAGGACCACCAGAGCTGGTGGGATCTGGACGAAGTCCTGTGGTTATGCTTAATTTATTACTACTATTGTTTTCAGAGAGATTTACACAACTGTGGATTTTGTTTTTGCTTTTGCCGATCTAGCAGACAAACAGGGAGGACTGACTGGCTTGGGGAAAAATACACATGCATGTGCATACATGTATGCAAATGTAGGCAATGTGTAATTTGGCTTCACAACATTTGCTACCTGAGACTGGTATATATGCAGAAAGAAAAAAGTTGGCATATGGAACTGCCTGGCAGCATGTGAATATTACTTCAGCATTCATGCACTTATGCATAAAATTAAAATAGGAAAAGGCTTCTTTTTTGCAAGACAAAGACACAAGGACCATTCTGAGGTTAATGCTGTTGAAGTTCCACAATCAACATTTTACACGTTCTTCTGCAGAAAGAATTAAAAAAAAAAAGTAGTATTTTCCCATCAATAAGTTGCTGCAGTCCTGCATAACATATCCAGTGGGAATGTGTGATATTAGTATCATAGTTGGGCTTTTTGAACAGATGACAAACTAAAGCTTTCACATAGAGGGTGCAGGTAGAGGGAGATTAAAAAAAAAAGAAAAACAACAAAAAAAGACCAACCCAAAGATTGGCTTTGTGAAGAGGCCAGTAGTTTTTACTTGACTCTTCATGCAGAAACATACATTTTTAGAGGAATCAAAGGTGAGTGTTGAGAGAGATGTTTGAACTCATGCCTTTCCTTTGAACACTACGTCATCCTTTGAGAGGGATTTTGATTCGGGGGTTCTGTTTTAACCCAAATTTGACATGGTCAGCAACAGTCTCCGATTCTAGTCAGAGTAAAAAAAAAAACCAAACATGATCTGAGGTACTGTGTTCAGAAGTCCAGTAGCAACAGAAAGATGGGGTTTCCTCTTTGCCCTCTATCCTGTCTTTTTCCTTGCGTCAAGTGAAATTCACTGTGGATATTAGTAGCATCCATTAAGTCAAATCCCACTTCAACAATACACATCATACCGTGTATCTCTGTTTCCATAGAACTTCTTGCTGTGGCTTATAGTTGGCATAAACTCCTAGTGTCTGTCTTCACTAGAAAGACAGGGTACCCTCACACACAGTCCGATACATTTGGATCAACTGACTGACTACTAAATTGACTTAGCAGTCATTGCGGACCTATTTAACTTCATGTCAACTAGGCTGGGGTAAACTCTTCTAATCCTATATTTAACCATGGCCAGCTGACAAGATGTGAAAGACAGTTTTTCTTTGCAAAGCCATGTTTCGCTTCTGTGTTACCTTACTCAGCTCCTTTAAGGTGTGCTCTAACATGACCTCACTTTTAGTGGTAAACTACTCGACCACTGAGTGTTTGTAACCGCAGAAAGAGGAGGCAGGATTGCCTTCTTCATATAAAATATTCTTTGGTTTGCATCTTCCATCAAGAAGATGTTTTGCATTCATACCGTGGAAGTCAGAGGCCCAAGCTTTTATCACATTAACTTGTCTCCATGCTTTTCCAACACCCTGTGGAGGTGATAATCCTTTTACTTCCAGCTATAAAAGGGTCTTTCAGGAAGGACTGAAACCTCCCCTAATTTTCCAGAGTACCAGTGATCTCAGATTTCTGACCATCTTTTTGTTTCTCACTTTGTGAATTTCAGTTCCCTGTTGTACCTTTCACTGGTTGATCAGATCTTAACAGTGTCCACCTACCTTCAACTCTGCGCAGCAGTATCCATCAGTTCCTGGCTAGGAACAGGTTGTTCCCCACAGTGCTTGTGACAAACCACAATCTAAGACTTTAAGTAAGAGGAGGGTTTTCGTAGGCTGAAGACCTACCTACGTATGCCATGTTGAGCTCACCCATGCCTACTGAGGAAGAGATCTCTGACATTCAGCCAGTAGTTAGCTCTTTTTCTTCTGCTTGGGTTTAGATGCGAGCAGGAAACCTGGTACAGATGGCCGGCACATGGGCACTCGAGATCCCTTGGTAGAACCCAGATGCTCCCAGATGGTGAGTAAAAACTGAAGATTGGCATCAGGCAGCCATGGATCGCCCTTTCTGGTCCGTGTTGCAACAACTTATATTTGGCAAACGACAGCTTCAGAAGGACATGCTTCTGTTCATCATTCTGTTTTCATGCATCGTGTGCGGTTTTTGATCCTGAGTATGTCTTTCATAGGGTGATTTCTAGTTCTCTTACCATCTTTTGTTGCGCTCCCCGGGTTCTGACGATACGTTGTTTTCATTTATATCAAATTAGAGAGCCTCTCAGACGCTACCATAATTATTGACCTATAATGGCCACTTTATTCAAGTCGTTAGGGAATTTTGCAGTCCAACAAAATACAAAGGAATGACCCATTGACAGGCCCCAAATGCTAAACATTTAGTGAGGGGAATCCGCTACCCTCATGAATCTCATCACTGCCCCATCCTCACACACACAGCAATTGGATACTTTCCTGCCTTACGCATGAATTCTCACTTTTACACTTTTCTCAGAAAGATTATTAATGTTGTCACTTAAACAAACAGAAAACCCACACTAAAAGTCTATCCTAAACGTGCACAAAGCCCACTCCTGCCCCTGACAGCATTTGTTCAAAAGTAATACAAATATCTGGCCCTTAAAGTGGATTTTTCCCACTCCAAGATAGCAAAGAAAGCATTGTCAGCTCACCTTTTAAAACTACTTAGGGTTTCTTTAAGAAGGTGCTCTGTCTTGCAGAGGCAGCAAAACAATGCAGTAGATATGGTGGCTATTCATTTTCATTTAGCAGATAAATCAATACTCACATAAAGCCTGAGTAACTTGTTGGCACTGAACTATGCAGCCCCATTTTCACTGAAATTTGTCAAGCTTCAAGCATGTGGGCTTTTTATTTTTTTAAAAGGGGATACATGTTTTCATGTTGCATTACATGAAATTGATACCAATAATAAACTGTAATAATCAAGTTATTTATCTTCTCCGTATATTCCAAGGGAAGAGGGTTTTCTCAACATAAATAGAGTAAGTAGAAGTCAGAGCAAAAAGCCCCACTAAACCTTTGTGTGTGATTGAGAGAGGGATGTTTCGTACTCTGTAGTTTACAGGCGTATGTTATACTGTACACACCGTCTGCAAGCACTTTAGAAAATCCTGGATGCTTAGCATAGTCTTAAATCAGGCATATTGCCAATTGTGGATTAAGTAGAGGATAGCTGGGTCATTTTCCTAGGAGTTCCTTTACAGTTCAGTCTCTTTTCTTGGTGTTAATGCTTTTACCGCCGTGGGGTGAAGGGAGGAGAGGCTTGGAATACCCTGCCCTAGGGCCTCCTAAACTGTACATCTGTCATGGATCATGTCATGGAACAGAAATGTTTGTTTTTGCTCCCATTCATTTCAACTGGCAGCCAGTTATTATTAGAATGAAAAATTAAGCTATTATGCAGTGGAAGCCTTGCTGGCTCTATCAAATTTATGGAGTTAATACAGCAAAATTATCCTTTATAGCGGGTATAAGCAGCTGTATGTATAATGCAGGCCCCTTCTTGATCAGTCCAAATACAAAATGGCAGCCTTGTTTTCATTATCATTGTTAAAGCTCGGTAACAATGTCACCATATTTCAGAAATTTCAGAGGAGCAGTTTTGTGTTAAGCATGGGGTAGGTGACTTGGTTAGACGTGTGAGTCCTCTGATCTTTACGAACTGCAGGCGCAGTGAGTTGTTTTCAGAAAGGGAGAAATCACAGAATTTCCCAGGACTTTCCAACACGTTCATTTTCAAGTGCCCCTGACTTTTTGTTTGCTGGCGTGCTTTTTGGGTGGATTTTTTTTTTTTTTAAATAATGAGGGAATTGGCTGTATCTTTTACTAACAAAAGAGGGGAGTGAATTGTTTTCAAGCTTCATATCCTCTTGAGAATCTGGGGTCTCAAAGTCTAATGACTCGTGCACCCTTAGACATAAGGTATTCACTAGGAACAAGGTGTCTGGTGAAAATAGAAGGGGGTGAACTAAACAAAAGACACAAAGACAAATGAATAAATGGAAGACACATCCAAGAGGAAAAGAATTTTAATAGTACTTGTGTCCTTGAAGCTGTACCCGCCCCCCCCCAAGATACTGTTAATGCTAATGCTGTACATGAAGGGCAGTCTGTCGTTCTAAATTCAGCTTTTTGTCTAGCTAAAGAAATTCCAGATCCACCTCAGTATTGCAGACGCTTTTACTAGAGTGTGCCACTGCAGTAGAAGAGATGTTTATGATGCCAAAAGTTCACCCCCACTTTCTCCCCTCACTCTGAAAATAATTGTAGTGAAGTTGTCAAGATGGGGTTAAATGGACTATCTGCACTGCTATGGAATTGTCTTTATAGCTGATATTGTCTTTATAGTACGTCCTCCAGATGTGCTGTTTCTGTGTCTCATTGGCACATTTGGAGTGGACTTGAAAAGAAATAGAAGCAAGTTTCTAGCATTTTGTATTGTGAGTAGACCGTCTTTGGAACTAAGCAGTTATTTTACAAAAGTCATAGCGCAGGAAGAGAGACTAGAGGAAGAAACAGCATCTGAAGGAGAGAGAAGAAATAAGATTTTTTCAAAATTAAAAGAGCTTTGTGAGAAAACCTAAAGAGATATAAAGTACTTGAAATTCTGAGCCATTCAGTCATTCCTGCCGAAATTATCCTCGTGGAGTTTATCAATCTGTGTGTACCAGTATCATAGGGGACCAATTAATTGCAGTCATAGTTGCCTCTGAGCTATTTTGAAAGTAGGAAGAACTCATTTTGTAAATGGTTTGAACAGCACTATAGTCATTACATACAGTTTCTGGCAGATATTGTCTTTATAGTAGATGGAAGGACAGAAATATTGTTACACTTTTTGATTGCTAATGAATTTTGAAAAGAAACCTAATACAAAGAAATTATAAGCTGGTAATTAAATACAATATATAGTTATTAACAATAAAATTTTTTGTGCCACAACCATTGTCCAGAACAAGTACAATCAGAGTTCCTTCCCAGTGCTTACAGAAATTGCTGTGAGGGGCAATCTCAAGGAAAGAAAATAAAAACTTGTTACTTGGCTGTAACAAGTAAAAGATGCTTGAAAAAGAAGCAACAACCTCATAAAAAGTAGAGCTGGTGTTCAGAATTCACCGGGACACAGGTGTGGTTCATCTTCTAATGAAACCCCTGGTTAGCTCAAGCCTGGAGATGTTAATAGAAGACAGCTGTGTGTCTACCATAGTTCTCTGCTCCCACCTCCTTTTCCCTTGTTCGAAGCGCCTCTCTGATCAGCTTCCTCAGGACCCAGGTATGCCTAAACTCTGCTTATCTGTTCCCTGGTGCTTCTCTGTGTTACAGGGAAGGTGTCCTTCTGGGAGGCTGCTGTCCTTGTCTTTGGTACGTGGAAGTTTTCTGGGCAGGACAGGTTTGCAGCTAGCGTGGGAGAACATTATTTGTTTTGCTGCTGTTTTTTCAGCTCTAGGCCTTGGTAGGTGCTTCTTGGGGTAGTATCAAGCGTGGGAGAAGACTCTCCTACTCCTGTTAGGCAGCAAAGAGGTGGCAGTGGATGTATCCTAGGCCCCTCTGTAGAAATTTGGAAGAACGATGCCCAAATCTGGCGATCCCTTTCAGAGATTACTGACTGGCTACCAACTTCAGTATTTGGAGAGAGAGCAGTCATCATATCATTGCCTTGCATTTATATGGGAAGATCCATGTGAAAGGAACATGGAGATATTGATTCTGGCTTATGTTAAAAGGCCCTTTTGCACAATGTGGTCCAAGGTATGTAAATTTGGCCCTAAAGGATTTTTATGCCTCCCTTACAGATCCTGCCATCCTATCAGAGCTGTATGAACAGGCTGAAGTGCCAAAGGCTATCAGGCCCTAGGTAGTAATAAAGTGAAATAACTGGCTATGCAGAGGATTTATTTATTGGTGACTGGAAACTGTGTTTGGTGATGCTGCCACCCATGAAACACAGAATATCTTATTCTCCTTCAAAAGCAGTAGGAACATGGGGAGACATTTGCATGTTTTGTCACAGGAGCTAATTTCTGCTAATACCTTGGCACTTTTTAAAAGTATGGTGAAACCTTTAAGGAGGTTTTAGATCAATTTGGAAAGATTCACCTACTGAATTACTAATACTGGTCTCTTCCTAAATTCTCTAAGGAGAGCATACAGATTTTGCATTTAAACACGGACATAGCCAGTTCTTTCAGAGGTCATGAGTGCCGAGGAAAGCAAACAGTGCATTGATTTTTGTTAATTTCCCATAATCCAGAATTTGCAATGAAGTGAAAGTTAAAGTATTGTTCACCTTTAGATAAATCTAAAGGTCAGAAATTGATGAAATGCATAGAGGAATGACAGTCTTGTGAGTTTTGGAAGTGCATAAATCCTGGGGATTGTGTTACTTCTGGCTAAACATTTTTCTGTTCATCTTGAAGGGATATGTTTTTAGTTTAGCCTATTAATCTCAGTATATCTTTTTTTGACACAGATCTATTAGGAATTTTAGAGACAACAATATAGACTCCAGATGCTAGGTGTTCCTTCATCTTTTTGGTACACACTTTAATCCATAACAACCAACACATTTATTTTATGAGCCTTCACAATCAAGAGAGTCTTAATATCCTTTCTGGCAGGTTTTCACTCTTTGATTTCACGTTATATGGGGGACTGGTTACTTTGAACATACTTTAGAAAGCCTCAAAAGTAACTCCTTTATGGTAACTTCTTTACAGCTCTATGGTAAATCCTGTTTTGCTTTTAAAATATGCTCACAAGCACATGTATGGAAGTGTAGCTGCATTATAAGCTGAATGATAGCACATGAGGTTGTGCGCTGGCAGTGTGTTGTAGGTTGACAAGGTTGACTATTTCACACAGAGTGACCAAGCCTCATTAGAGACGTCCATCATGCAGGCAGAGCCTCCCTTTCCTGGTTTCATGACAGTCCTGGTACTCAGCAGTGAAATAAAACACATGCTGATCAAACTGCTGTGTTGTCCTGCATTATCAGTTGGTGCTTGCAATACATCTGTCCTGCAAAACAGCTCCGCCACCAAGATCTGCTGTTACAGTGAACATAACCATAGGTTCTCTTCTGCTCCTGGAATTTCGGGCTGTAGATTCTTTTTATTTATTTTATTTCTCTGAATGAAATTGAATGCTGTGTTGGTTTTCACTGGCATGCCCGAATTGATGGTTTTGGGGTTACTGCAGACTTATATAAGCACAACTCTGATCAGATTTTGGCTTCTGGCAGGTAGAAAACTTCCCTCCCTTTTTCTTGTCTCTGCCTCTGTGTGTGCCTCTGTATCTCCTTCAGAAATGCAACTGTTAGAACTTGTAAATCCTACCAGTGAAAAAATGACATGCAGGGAAAAGCAAAGATGTTTACCCATCACTGAGCTAGACAAACATCTTCATTTCAGTGATTCAGAAAACAAATCAAATAAAGAAACCCTCTGATGAACTCCTCCCTTGCTTCCCTTCATCCAGCTCATCTGATGCTGAAGTGAAACACATTTCTACAAGTACAGTCAAGCCATAAATTGAACAATGAATATCTTGTCCAGTAAAGCTCATATCCCAGCTGGGGTTTTCAGCAGCAGCTTGAGCAACATTTCTGAGGCGAAGACCTTTATGAAGGAGATTAAGGAGTGCCCGCGTTCAGCAGGCACTGCTCTTTTCCCATATGACTGGAGGAGTAATGGCTGTGTGTGAGATCCTGGCTGTTCTCCTGCATGTGGAGAAAAAGGGGCAGTCAGATTCACAGTATTTATGCTCGGGAACATTTGGGAGTGCGTGGGGCTGTAGGTTCACCTCCCTCTGCAATGACTGGTCTGGGTTAATCGAAAGGTGCTGGGACAAGTTTTTGAAGGTGTTTTTTTCACCTTGTTCTTGTAGTGCTTGTATCTTTAAAAATCTGGTCCTTTCTGCTGGAAAGTACATGCGTGCTGCTTGTGGCTCCTGTAAGGGTCAGCACGAGAGGGATTTTGTGCTAAATTCTGGTTCAGGCTGTAACTTCATCCTCTTCTTCAGTCTCTAATAGTGCTAGAGGTACAGAAGTACCCCTGCAGATCCACTTGTGAAAGCCCCCTCCTCATGACGTGATTTATACATGTGCTGATGTGAGTCTTTCGGATCTGCTGCGCAATGGAAATGACATACTAGGCAATTCTAATATGTGACTCAAGCTGCCATCTTACTCATTTTCCTACTTGTTTGTCCCTCTTTGTTACTAAATAACTGGCATCTGCATCCATATTGGTGGTCCTGAGAGGGCCCCAGGAAGAGAGACAAATCCTGCTGAATGTTGCATACTAAAAAGAGCCCACACATTGCTGCCCATGTTTTGTTTTTTGTGGGGTTTTTTTTGTTGTTGTTGGTTTTGTGTTTGGTTTTTTTTTTTTTTTTTTAAACTGCTTGGATTCTTGCCAGTGGCTTGCAAGGAGGCTGGATTTGGACTATTGCATTTTCCTTCTCAGTCAAGAGAATGGGTCTGAAATTTAGGAAGGTTTTTTAGCAATGATGAAAATTAGAACAGGAGGGGCACATGGTAACAGGTTCAGTGCTAGTTTGAAGCTGTGATGGTTTAAACATATTTTTCTTTTTCAGGTAGTTGTCATATTCCATTTGGTAGTTGCAAATCCATAACAGCAAACGTCTTGGAATTGTAGTGGATTAAGGCTTTGCGTGTTATGTGCAGTGTGGTGATGATACAGGAGGTGAGAGCTGCTGCCTGTATGAGGGGAGGGCCTGAGCACCAAATTTTAGCGTACATTGTAACTCTGCTGATGTTGGGTTTGACTTCAGTGCCTGAGAAAGAAGCTCAAGACCCAGAGGACCATTGCAGTCTTAAAAGCCTGACATTAAAGCAAGCTACAGATAGAGAAAGCAGCAACAGAACTAAGAGGCAGAGAGTCTACATCAGATTTTCGTCTGTGCTAAGATAATGAAGATTATTCTTGTTAACGCTATTGTCCTGCCAATATGGATAGGGATTGCTCTTAAACTTCTTTTTTTGTTCTGTGAGTGGCTTTTAGGTTTGGGGATAAGACAAAAATAACCCATGTTTCACTGCAGCCAGCCCAATATTTTAACGGGGGGGAGGCTTCCACGCACATTTTAGCTGTCTGTTCTCTACACAGACGAGCAGAAGCACAGACATGCAGATAAGGTCTCCCACATCTTGCCCTGGCTTCAGGACCATGAGCTAATTTTATGACAATTGACGGTGACTTAAACTAATGTTGCTAGGGTGCTGTCAGTGATGCTGAATAAATAGGGAAGGACTTGAGGAGAACAGCAAACAGCAGCTGTGACGACTTTTGTTCTGAAGCTACCTCTGCATGCCAGATTTTACCCTCCAGGCACAGCAGCAGAGCACGACTCCCACCTGTTATCTCTCACCATTGAGGCTTGCTTCTTTCTGTTTAAGTTAGGTTAAATATTTCCCCTTTTCCCAGGATTCAGAGCTCATCAGCCCAGCTGTGGCGCACAGTCTTGAAACACAAAACAGCTGGAGACATAATGTGAACAAAGTTCACCTTTTCTTGTTTACATTTGAAAGCTGCTGCACTGTTTATGGGATGATGCATTTGTTTAAATGAATGTCCAGCTATTATTGATTTTTCCTCTCCTTTCTTTTTCCTTTTTTTTTTTTATGGTTGTCACTGGTGTCGTGCATCAGAAATCTCTCGCTTTAGCACACCTGCACACATATTGACTGTGGAAAGAATTAGGCCACGCTCTCCCCACAGTTGCTGTGGTGAAACTCAGGCATGGATTTACCCGAGAGACCCTGTGGAGTCTCTCTCCTTCCTCTTGGTATCCCCACAGTTCTCTGTAAGTGTGCATATACCCATTGCACAGCACACCAAAGGGTCACCTGGGTATGGAGCCCCCTTTTCCTACCCTCTTTCTCCTCTCCCTTTTGTCCCATCCTCTGCTCATCCTTCTATCCTTCTGGGGTGAAATTCTGTAAGAGGGAGCAAGAAGCAGGGATAGCAATTGAGAATTTCAGCCTCTTTGTGCATTTGGAGAAGTGGTAGCTCACCGATTGTGACGCCTGAAGGTACCGTTATCATCATCTAGTTTGCCCTACTGCCTAACACAGGGTGTAAGAGTCTCAGCCAATAATTTATTTGACATGCCTAACAACTTGCATTGAGCTGAGGTTTCAGCTAGCAGCAATGGAAATGCAATTTTTGAGGACCTGCTACACCTTTCAGAATTTCTTATTTATCCTGATCATTTACAAGTAATGCCGTGTTTTGTTTTGAATTTGTCTAGCTTCAGCTTCAAACTAAGAGGGTAACTTTTATATGTTTGCAACATTAACACTGATCCAAATTATTGCTGTGATAATTTCATTTATTTTTAATACTTGTCTAAAAGGAGCTGCTTGAAGCCCTGAAGTTTTGTAGGTCTGGTTGAGTTAAGAGAGAAATTGCCCTAATGTGCAAGTACAGTGTTTGAAGCAGCAGTATTAAACATCAGATGCTTCAGGCTTAGGAAGCCAAAAAGTAGACAGCAGTGGGATTTAGCTTACATGCTTCCAGGTGAGGTAAAAACCCATAGTCTAGAGTCCATCCTGTATCAGTAAGAGAAAGAAGTACCTCTACTGGGCAGTTTAGCCCCGAATGGGGAATGTAGAGATGTCCATTTCGCTTTAGAGCCTGCAGAGGTGGCCTGTGTGGTCAGAGTTGGTGAGATGAGGCACTTTTCCATGGTTAGAGATGGGGGAAATCCTCTCTCCTCACCACCATTGCAGAATAACCTACTTAGAAGGAAACTTTATTCTCAACTTCTCAGAGAAAAGTTGGCTTATGCCTTAAAACCTAGAGATTTATGTTCTTTAAAATGTGTGTGGGTTTTTTAATCCTGTCTAATGTAACTATAGATGGTCTCCATAACCATATAAATCCCCTGTTATTCTTTGATTCCAGCCAAGACCTTGGCCTCAGTGATATCTGGTCGTAATGAGTTCCACTGAGTTACAGTGAAGCTAATTGTATTTGATATGGCTCCAGTACTCAATACAGAGAATAAACTTGCTAGGGATGGAATTCACCTCCACCCAAAGGACTTAAATAGTATATTGTGCGGGTCTTCTGGACAAGCCAACGTTTATTCTTAGCAAGCTAATTGTAAGCATGACCTGTCTCATAGTCTGTTTCTTCTTGTAAGGATAGATCCTGCTCTCCCAAATGGCAAGCAAGGCAAATGAAGGTTGAAAATACTTCTGGTTAAGATACAGGCTGAAACTTCTCCAAGTGTTGAATTTAATCTACAGGGAAAACTTCCCTTGAGAAACTTTTCTTCTAAAAGATTGTGTGAGTGTTTTCATTTTTGCCTTGTCACTTCTTGCCTGGGTTCCAGTCTAATTACAAGCAGGGGCTACCAGATGCATAATTTTGGGAGATATCATTCTTGGGAAAAATTCTTTTATTCCTCCTTTTTTTTTTTTTTAAGAGTCACAGAGGTTACAGACTTGTAGTGTGTGACACTAAATCCCTCATTCTGATCTGTTCCTCAGATCCTTAGAAGTCCATGCTTTCCAGTAGATGTTAAAATCTGAAGTTCATTTTTCCTGAAGAAACTTGAAGTTTCTTTAAGGAGAAAATGAGATCACTTTTATCAACCCTGACCTTTTGCAAGCCAACTAACAAAAATACATTTATATGCCTAGGAACTATTAGCATTGTCTTTCTGAGGGTCATTTAAATTGGCAGCATGCATCTGTGTCCTTGTAGGTTTCGCATCTTGGAAAATCTTAGGGGATTTTTCAAGGCAGTATTTGGACTTCTCACCATTTTCCTGCTGGCCTAGAACTTGAGTACCATGAGAATAATGGTGCTTGCATTATTTTAATCCTCAACCTCATGGAACTATATACAGAGTTAAATAAAAAGACAAACCCCAAACATTTGAAGCGTAAGTGTGACTACCCATAGATACCTTTTGTTCCTTGTTGTTCCTATTCTTTAGCCGTGAAAACATCAGATCCCTATAAACATGACAAATCCACGTTCCAGTGAAGCCTGTAAAAGTCGTTGAAAGGCCATCTTCTCCTTTTACTTACAGTAATATAAATCTGGAATAACTCAATTCGATTAATTTGAATTGCATGAGTTGACATAGGTGTGGCTGACACTGGAGGCTGGCTAGCAGTTCCCAACACCAGGAAATAATGAGGTCACACTTGCTTCTTGGTCCAAAGACAGCTTTGTCTTCATTCCAGGTGAAGCCACACCAAAAAAGTGATTCATAATTTTTTTTTGCACCTGTAATTTAGTCACAATTAGCATGTGGGGTATAGAGATGTCAAAATACTTAGAGCAACAACAGCAGGTTTAATCATTATTTCCTAATAACGTATTACTAGAAAAAACACACATAAAAGAAAATCCCCTTTCCCTTGTCTTTGAGTAAAAATAATATCATTAGATATATAAAAAGTTACACTGAAACCCTTATGAAAATTGCAGAGAGTATTTTTCCAATTCTATTTGACAGTAATTTTCTGTATTAGTTCTTAAGTGTTTTCATTTCAGATCTTCTCTCCCTCTCTCCTTTCTCCCCAGACAGCACTGTGAACAAGTAACTTGAGGCTTTTATAGGAAGAATCGTATTAATGAACTAAGCTTCACAGAAATGTAATAAAACAAACCAGACTCAAAAAACTAACTCCAGCCTTCCTGTACATCCTCTCCTTGTAGGCTTAAAAATCCCAAATCTTCAGTCAATCATCCTTATATTTTCAGCGTGGCTCAAAAAGGCCAGGGAACACACAGGGAAGGGGATGGGGGCGGCAGGTTTTGCACATCGGGCTGACTTTCCAGTGAGACTAAAGCTGCGAGTGACAGCACACGTAGACAACTTGTTGTGCAATATTCTAAAAGTAGGAGGTAAACCAGCCAAATACTTATCCCAATTATTCTTTGAAATATTACCTTTATAAAAAAGTGAGGAGGGAAAAAAAAAACCCCATCATGTAAAGAAAGGACAGAGAATGAGAACGGTAAGAGTTGTATAATTGGGGAAGTGTGTTGTTCTCCTTCATTTTTATGAAGGCCATTCATGAAATTCTTTCCTGAAATACTGACTAATCTCTCCAAATACTGTTTCTGTAAAAGGACTTTGAATCATTAGATGAGATTTTTCTGAAATGTGGTGAACTCATTGACAAGTTGTTTTTTTTTTAATAGAAAGATTTCTTTTTGCTTTGCAAAAGAACTAGAGCCTTGTCTCTTAAGTTTTTAGGAACGTGAATAATCCTGCAAGCATTTAGACCTTAACACTTTCTGAACTTTGCTAATTCATACAACTATTGATGTATAAATGCTGTTGCATCTATTCTGAAAAATGGAACTGTAAAATAGTTGGAGATGTATGACCTTATTAGTCTTTCCTTGGATTTTTCAGAGTGTATTCCTATGCTAATAATAGTCTTTCTAAAGGAAATATACTAAAATACTAAAAATATTAAATACTAAACATTTTAGTATTTAATATTAGATTTATGTTATATCCTTAAATATTTTAATTTAAATTATTAGAAAATTGTAAAAATTTTTTCAAAAATTGAGGACTTGTGCATTCAAAGATATTTGTAATACTAGATTTTCATAGATTTTTGTAATTTAGCACAGTGATTCATGAAGTACGAAGCTGGCTGAGCATCACCTTGTTTACTTTGGGCGAACTGAGTGACAAAAATAGACTGTTTAATAGTGTTTTCCTATACTGGCCAGTTTTCATTATCCCACAATATATTTATGGCATGGCAATATAAGCTGAAGTAGATTGTATTGGCACTACCAATGTTAGTAAAATACCCCATTTGTAATATTTCTAGCACTGCAGCCCTTCATTGTATCGCCAGTGGGATTTTCAGAATGTGCATCACTGACATAAGCCCTCTCCCCCCGAAGTCAGTGGAAATTTTAAATACTGAAATAAGAGCAGAGTTTAGCTAGTGAGAACTTTTGAATGGAAAGTTGACTACAGGGGAATTTTTTTAATTTTTTTTTTTTTTTTTTAAGAAAAAAGTATTGTGCTGTCTAATGAAGTTCAATGAATGTTCTTGAAGATGTGCAGATACACAGTTACGTAGCCATTTTACACTGTCTTAAAGTATTTCTAAAGCTAGATGCCAAAAATTATATCAAATGCAGTACCTTTGCCAATATGGCGAAGTTAATTTAGCCTTTCTAGCATGTCTGCTCTGTGATCCTCTCTTAGAGTCATAATATTTCTTCCATACTTGCTGGATTCAGGGTACAACATAGACTCTCTGAGAGTAAATCAGGATTATGTAGAGAAAGTGACTGTTATTTATGGGACTCTTGTTCACTGGCGAAGAAGTTGAAGTGTATGTAGCTGGTACGATGGGAATGGTGAGGAGGAGACCCTCGAGATCGCAGGAGACGTTTTCCTTTTCTCACTTCCCTGCCTGGCACCTGAAGAAGAAATTTTAAGGAAAGCCCTGCTTTGTCTCTGCAGCTTCAGACAGAAGCCGACCCACTGGAGATACAGGCAGGAGAGAATTTAACTGCTGAAGTCAAAGAAATATTTTCTGATTAGGTGTGAACTGATTTTATTATTTTTCCCTAAAGGCTTATAAGTTGACCAACTTTAGGTAACTTTTTATGAAGTACCAAAAGGCATTTATCTAATGCCAGAGCAGCTGCTGACAAATTTCAAGCTTTTATTTCAAAGCATGAAACAGTTAAGTGGTTGGAAGAGTATTTTTAAGCATGAGAAAAGCAAAGTAATGTGGAGAGCTGTGCATTTATTTTGAGACGTCTGTAGCCCCAGTTCTCATGGATTTTTACTTGGTGTGGTGATCCAGCCAGTTCACATGATACTTCCCAGCTTCTACCTTAATATTTTTCTGAACACAAGTAAAACCAACAAACCCCCAAATCAAAACCCCAGCTCCCCCAAATCTGAATGTAAAACAAAACCCCCAATTTGAAGAATTTCCTTCCAAGTGATTGTAATTGTCTGAAAGCAGTGTTTTAAAATGGAAAATGTAAGTCGATCTGCTTTATAGGTGCTGTGTGTATTTCCTGTGCTTGCAGAAAGAGCAGACAGCTACAATTCTGACTTTGGTGTGTGCGTATGACCGCACCAAAAAGGATTACTGCATATGTACAGGGTCAAACTGATTTCATTTGGGATAACTTGAAGAGCTGAAGTTCCTCACTAGCAAGTCCTGTTATGCAAGGCCAACATCCCAATAGTTAAACGTATTTATAAAATGCAGCCAGTTTTGAGGCGAAGTCCAGATCTTACCAACAGTTACTCATCAAAATTTGTGGTGAAATTAAGCAAGTTTGCAGGATGTGCCCCTGTAATTTTCACTTGTGACTAGTTAATTTAATTTTGCTGTTCTGAGTTTTAGGAGTTTAGATGAAAGCATCTTAAAGGAGCCGCTTTTCAAAAGCTCACTGGAGTGACTGCTTACTGGCCTTCTGAGATGCCTTCCAGCTGAGCACTGGAATATCAAGGTTACTACAATCACTAGGAACCACGACTTGGAGCAGTTTAGCTTTCCAGACCTGCCTTTTCTTTCTCCCTGAGAATTAATTTACTGGGAACTGATTTGGCCTTAAAGAAATGAAATTTGCCTAAAATGTTAAGTAACATGTATTTTCTTTCAGGTCAAAAACAAAATATGAATAATCAAGACATCCTTGACCAGGGGCTTTGAAGTTGCTAATGGTGGGCCTTCCTGAGACGCTCTGTGTTACAGAAACTTAAATTTATAAACGAAACATGTTCCCTTGATCAATAATCAGGATAATAGAATATTTTTAGGAACATTTAGAAAGTGTAACTCAATCTGACATGATTACTCATGCTCACTTAAAAAAACTGTCAATCAATACCAGTTATCAGATTTTCTGCAAACAGCAACAGTGGAGAAAGGGAGAGGTTTGTAAAATTGCTCATATAAACCATAGCTTTGATGCAGTCTAGTAGTTGCTTAGAAGATACAACACAGACTTAACTATCAAACTTAAATATAGCTGTTGACGCAATGCACTATCAAGGCTGTGTATCAGCAAACATGCACAATAAATGACACAGCAGTTAAGTCTTGAACATGGTGGTATAATTTGGATATTCTTTTGATAACTCATCAAAGCATGATGGATTTGTAAGATAGGAACTAAAAATACTTCTACGTAGATATGAATCTTGGTCATACTAGATGGAAAAGGAAAATGATGATTGAGTTATGCTGATTCTGCTGAAGAGCTTGAGTTATATATTAAGGTAGTAAAACTCTATGAAACATGGGAGGAATGTATTACTAGTTAATTACAACAGCAAGATAGGCCATTGAAGGGATTATTACCATATTTTATGATGACCGTTTTATCATCTCCTTGTTTATACTTTCCTTTGGTAATGAACTTTCTTCTGAACTTTGAAATATTTAATATTTGAGCATTAAATATTGTATCCCTTGTGTTTGATAGGAATAGCTCTCAGTATAAAGAGTAAGAATGTAACTGCAGAGGAACAGAAAACCCAGATGGGAAAAATGGCATTTTCTGTAATTATATGTTGTGTCCATGCATCAGCAGTGGTGTGGTTTGTTCGGTTTAGTTTTTCTGGGGGTGATGAGGTATGGAAAGCAAGAGCTTGTTTTATAGTGGAAAGCAAATTCCGCTCTGGCCAATATGCCCTGCTGTAAAGCTGTTGGATTCCCAGGCCAGTTTCAGCAGCACCTCTTCAAATGTGGATGGCTGAAAGATGAACATCTCTTGTTTTAAGTAGTTGGACAACTGTTTGATTGCTCCTTTCTATAGGAAAATAATCTCTTCATGGATGGCTATAAGTGGCATCATTTTTCCTTTGGGTTCCCATTGCTCTCTCGGTATATATTACACATCTGGACTGTAAGTGAAACTTGCTCATTCCTCTGAAACATCTGTTGCGTCCTGCTGCAGAGAAAGCCGACTTATCTGCTACTTTTACTGTGTACTGCATAATTTTATTAAATCTTTGTCTAGCGGCCCCCATTCCAGATACAATCAATTAAAAAATCATACAGAAATAGTTAATATTTTCTGCAGAAAGGGTTACCCTGTTTCACAACTGGGTCATTTTAAAAAAAAAAAAAAGGCAAGATGAAGAAAAGTCAATGAAAAAGTGTAAAGATTTTTTCCCTCTTACTTTGGAAAATGTAAATACCTAAGGAGAAGAATGGTAGGAAGTTTCCAGTTAGAAAAAAGATTATTGCTTTCTTCAGTTTAAAAGTATCAATCTGGTTATCCTGTTTGTGCAGCCGCTCATAGAAGGGCCTTCACAAAAAAATGGAGAGTAATGTTATGGATTCTTCTACTAAGAGAAGGAGGGGGGAAGGAAGAAGCAAAAAAACAACAAAGTTGCAGACTTTCAGGCTAAATTCTGCCACTTTTGTTCAAAGAACCAGCATGGTTGTTTCTGCTGCTAAACCCTGGTAAGGGCAGAAAGAGCTGGGGTGGCAAATATTAGTCATCTCTGGAGCGCAGGGCTTACTTAGTGAGAGATGCTCAACTAAACGACTGAGAGAGAAAAGCCTTTTATTTGCGCAAAGACATTTCTGCACACCCAGAGGAGGCTCTGTGCCCCACCATCTAGCAGTTTCAGTGAGAGTTGCCACGTGACTCTGGGCTAATCAAGGCCCCATGCCTAAAACTGCAGTTTTCTGTCATTCCTCAGGCACCAGATCTTCAGCTGGCTGCTTTCTCAGCGTTGTAGAAGACAATAAAAGAAAACAAGTGATTTCTGAGAAAGGGAGCCAGGATTCAATAGGCTGGAGAGTGAGCAGTAGTAGGAAGCTTCTGTAACTTTTCAGAGCAGAAGAGACAAATCTTTGCTTGTTTGGGTGGCTTGTTTGTTGTTTTTTGTACCACCATCATGTCCAACACACTGAGGAGTCCTGATGCACTAATTATGCTCCCTCCTGTGATGGGAAGGATGGGGGACTTGGACTTTGTTGCTACAAGCCCATGTGGCTTCAGATGGGTAGTTTTAAGCACCTCTTTGTTCAGCATTCAGGACACATGGAGAAGTTACCAATTTTTTTTTTTTTTTAAATAGCAGACCAAAGCTGGAGAAGAGAGCAAGGGAGATGCTCGCACAAAGCAAAACCAGCTGCATTTTACAAATACCCAAATTGCGCTATCAGGGCATTAAATATTTATCAGTGAGTGTCTGCCCATTGAGTACTTTGGTATATTTAATTTTTTTTTATTGTTATTGTCTGTCTGGACTTGGACTTATCTCCTTGGCCAAAGATAAAAGATGATTTGTGTTGTAAACGTATGGCATGTGAGGTAGTGCTTAGGTTTTTCTTGAGATTGGATTAATGAGGTAAGAAAAGGGCAGAGGTATGGAAGAAGGCTTTGCTAAGCTGCCTTTTAAATTTCGTACCATATTGAAAATGGAGCTCTGGCAGAAATAGTTTTGGTTTTGAAGGTCTGCTCCGTGTTAGCAGCACAAAAGACAGCTGCCTAAAATAGGAAAATATTGGGAGGATGTTTGGGGCCTGTTTATTGAGGGCAAGGCAGGGAGCTGTGGGCGGTGCGTGTTTCCCAGGCTGCTAAGGGCAGCAGGGACCACGGAGCTCAGGCTGATAAGGAGTGGATGATAACATACTAATGCACTTGTACTTTTCTGCGAAGTATTAAGGCTAGAGAGCTGCAGACTGTTTGTGACACATGGTAATTTGTTGAAAATTACTATTTGCAAAATAGAGAGGACCCGCTATATTAGCAGAACTGACAAGAAAATAAACAGCTATTTTTGGTTTTGATGCTGTTTGGTTTTTTTTTTTTTTTTAAAAAAAGAAAAAGAAGACTTTGGAACTAGGGAAGATAGACACAATGTTGACTATTATTTACCAAATCAAACTTATTTAAATGCACTTTGATACTTAATAAATGTTGTAGTGTGGCTTTTCGTGGCTAATAAAACTTGGTTTACATTACACCCCTTGTCTGCTATGATTTGCCTCCTAGGGCTCACTTAGAGTGCATTAAGAAGCTGCGCACAAGATCAGGGTGATTTGCTGCAAAACTTAAATAATTCATTTATGCACCACTGCTCTCAGACAGTGTTTTTACAAATGCTATAATGAGACAAGCTGTGAAATGTTTTACATGGTGGAAATGAGGGCTGCTGCTCAAGTAAAGTCTTTCTGCACAGATTTTATTCGTTGAAGTCTTCAAGAGGACTTTCAAAGCATTATGGTGCAGACCTCCAAAGCACGCTGTCCTGCTGGTAAAGCTGTTTGTCCTAACTCAGCAATAATATTTTTTACTTCCATGTGCTTTCACTGGAGGACCTGAAATGAGCACGGGGTACTTAAGGAGTGCAGAGTAGAAACTATAGTTCATTATCCTGGGGAAGAGGCCCTTTTCTGACTGTGACTATACCTTGTCTACCATTCTGATGCTCTTTCTTACTCTGCTCTCTGCAGTACGCTTTGCTTTTTATTAATGGGCATGCAATAAGTTGGAATGATCGAAGTTCAAATATACCAGAACTAAGCTTTACTGTCAACATTGTTGACAACTCCCCCGATGTTAGCTCTAAATTCTCATCCTCTGGAGTCGTGTTTCTTCTGTGTATCTATAACCTTCAATACCCTCTGCAAAAGTCTTATTGTCATGAAGAAGAGCTTGAAAGTATGTCCTGCACCTGCACTCTCAGGAAGCAGTTGTCCAGACATAAAATAGCTCTATTATTTACACTAAATGTTAGAATAACTTTTATTTTTATTAAACTAGTAATTTGGATGGAGAAGGGGGTTGGTGGAGCAAGTGTGACCTCTCCATCATTTTTGTATGCGTGTTAGGCTATAGCTGTTAACTACATGATTGGATCTTATTTGTTCTACAGGAAGAACAAATTACGGAAGAATTAAAACATAAACAAATTAGTCTTAAATTAGTAATTGGGTAAGAGTAATCTGTTTACAGTATGTGTCTGACTTTGCCAGGAAAAGTATCCAAGAGTTTACATTTCGCATGCACATCTCTCCACTGACTTGGAGCTTGAGATGAGATAGGGGAAAAATACTAGGTGTAACTGAGACTGCCGGATGGTTTTGGTTGGAATTTGTAACTAATTGAAATAATGTATAATTACAAGCAGATCTTGATTTTTAGGATTAAGACAAAAATCTTCTATTTTTCATAACTTCTTAACGTGTAAAATTTGCTTTAGAACCTTTTGCTAGAAAATATTTTGCAATTGCTTGTATTTTTGCTTGGCCATTATGAAACCTTGAGGCGTGTAAAAACGATTACCATTTTACAGAATGAAAGCTGGAGAAAAAGGAGGGAAGGGGATTCAGAAAACAAAATATTTGGGCTGCTGCTAGGTAGAGATCCCTTTGAATTTGCTAGCATTTCCGTGTGCATTTTCCCCCTCAACCAGTTTTGAATCCGAGGAAATTACCATCTGTGCCTAGATATGCAGGAAACGAGCTAAATTTGTAGTGTAAACATTTTCAAATGAATATTTGCACAGTACAGTCTCTCAGCAGTGCATTATCCTCTTTTATTTGATAATCAACACATATCCCTTATGAGTTGCGTTGAAAGGGAAGAGAATGACTCTCACTAAACTCTAATTATCCTCTCCTTCCTCCTGGGAAGAGCTCTCTTTAAGCTCCCTTTTGTGAGCTGCTCTGTGTTTCGCAGTCATTCCATCTCTTGATCGCTCTTTCTCCTTATTTTGCCTCAAAGTGGACTCTTGGATGTAAGGGCATGGCACGAGCCCAGACAGCTCCGTATAGGGACATCTGTTGAATTTCTATAAGGTAGGATTGCCAGGCCAACCCAAAGGCTCGGAGAGATTCAGAGCAATTAACTTGCAACTGAGGTTTTATGCAGGACACAAGCTTGTGATAATACATAAATATTTCTTGGCTTAGGACTGGGAGAACGACATATTTCCATTAGCCCCAAAGTACTTTTGACTCTATTCAATCTGTAGCAACATGAGTCAGCTGTTTCAGCTAAGCAGTGTTTCTAATTCAGCCTTTTTTCTAATAAGCACGTACGCATAACGTGAGCTTCCTACGCCGATTAATCCGTGTTTCCTCCATATGGTTTGTAGATTTTTATTTTCTTTTAATTCAGTGCAAGCTGCTGAATAGTGAAATGCAGTCAAGATCTTGTTCTAGCAAAAAAGGGACCCCAGCTGAAGTTGCCAAGGAATTGCCAAGATTAGCATATCCTGGTTGTTTTGGGAAAGGAATTTTTCAGCCAGTCCCTCTGACTACTAGGGCTTGAAAATGCGTGAAGTCCTTGAGTAGTCCTGTATAGGAGGCCCTGCGTTTTTCTGGGTAACTTTCTGAAGGCAGGGTTTGTAGAAGAAGAAGAAAGCTGGGCCAAACCTCGCTGAAGCTGGTTCAGAAGGACAAAGGAGTAGGCCTGTGGAGTTGTCCTGAGAGTACTCAGCTGAGATAACTACACCTCGATGAACCGGAGAACGGGTGGGGATGTCAGAAGACAGGAGAGGAAGCTGCTGGGGAAGGTCTGTGTTTGGAATAATACAGGACTTAAGAGGTTTGGAAGTAGATATTTTATAGTTGGGAAGGGTAGGAATTTACAGTCTGTGCATGGAACAGAATGACTCGATTTGCTAATTTTAATGTGCAATTAGGAGTGTTAGAGTGATACTAGCAAAGTCTTGCTATTGCTACCACTAGGCTATCAGAATAAAGCTGTAGACCTATTCACGTGCTTCCATGTACATGGAGAACACAAAGACACAGAAGGGTGCATACATGCGTGGTAAAGCACTGCAAAATCTAACCACCACCACCAACCCCATCAACCTTGATGAACACGCCCTCCCCGCCCAAAAAAAAACCAAACCAAAATAACCCTACAACCTGTTTCTCTTAGTACCAATGAAATCTAATGGCACAGTTTTTCTCCTTCAAACAGGGAGAATGTTAATTCCCGGAATGCACTTTATACAAATTAAAGTCCTTTCCCCCTTGCAAACATAATTTTTAACAAAGGAATCAATCTCTCTCCTAGCAAACCAAGGTGAACAAATATATATATAAAATAATTAAATTGCTTTTTTCGTATTATAAGAGTTTGTTTGGTTTGTAAAACCAAGCCAGAATATTTATGCCCTTCCTCTTAGGGAAGGTCAGCAGATATATACGTAATTACCTATTTGTGTGCGTTAAATCAAATGACTCTATATTCAATATTTTGTTTTTTAATTTTGCCTGAGCAGGAAGCTGGAAATCCAAATTAATGACTCTTCCCCGGTGACAGAAATTCTGCGAGGTGTTTGTAGCTTGCTTGCCTTGTTAAAGTGCTCTGACGTGATTGATAACCGTTGTCCTCTCCGACAGCGAAGCCTGCACAGCAGTGGCAAGTAGACCAGCAAGCATGCAGAGAACTTGCACTAGGATCAAAATCCAAGATGTTTTCATTAATTCTACTTCCAGGTTGCAAGGAATGGTTTCTAAATAGGCTGCTACCCTTCTTGTCTTCTCGCTAACAGCTGCTGTTAGACATGATCATATACCAAAGTCACTGCAGCTGAGCAAGGAGAAGTAAAGCTTGTTTCTGCGGAGTATCTGGGGGAAGTCAAGTCCCTTCTGTTGAGGCAAGAATTGCTGTGCTGGGACCGTTAGGTGCATGCCCTGTAGTGGTTATATAGTATGGGTAGTTTAACTTGCAAAGGTTCCCCACATGAGTGATCTACCAGATGTCCCACTGTTTCCCTCTTTCTGTGTTTACCTGTGCACTGACTGGTTGGACCCTGAACCTGCAAGGGCAGATTTCTTCCAGAGAACAATAAAGTTGCCATAACAAAATCCAGGCAATAAACATTTCAAACTACTTTGCACCAGCTTTTTAGTGTTCAGTTCATTATTCTTAAGCAGTGATTGACCCTGCGCTGCAGAAAGTGTCTCAAGCCAAAACGGCCTGGGACTGGGAATCTGACAGACCAGTGCAGGCAAGATGAGGTGCGAGCACCTTGGGAAAGGCTTCTGTTAATTCTGGGGCTTTGTTTTAATCCCATACTCTTTTTTCCCTTTGTATGATACTGGGGTGGAGAATGGATTTGTCTTCTATGGGCTAATTTTTGTGAGGCTTGTGGAGTTGCTAAGGGATAGCTCGCCAACTCACATTATTAGGATCTTTCCTGTAAATGCAGTAATTCAGTCCCTCCCAATTTGTTCAAAATACAGGACCTTGACTT
Source organism: Theristicus caerulescens (assembly GCA_020745775.1). NCBI lineage: Eukaryota > Metazoa > Chordata > Aves > Pelecaniformes > Threskiornithidae > Theristicus > Theristicus caerulescens. The sequence continues at coordinate 118,109,955 of CM036561.1, read as the reverse complement.
GAGCAATAGATATCATCTGCAGTAAGTCCTTAGGAAGGCATAACTGAAAACAGATTAAACATCAGATAAAAATTGCATTAATCTAGCAATCTATGTGAAAATTGGAAAAATAGTTCAGTGTTTGGTCTTGAAATAATGAATATGCAACATTTAAAAAAATACCTATTGCCAGAGCTTTGAAATATGAGTCTGAATCAAGGCTAAAATTGACAAATGCCCCTTAGAAAGGGCTGAAGTAAATGAGTAGCACCAGTCACCTGTGGATGTTGATGTGACCAGAATCCCAGCAGAGGTACCTGTATTGCAGCACAGACACCTCTCTCTAATCAATGCATTGTTACTGCTAGTTTTTTACTTTCTTTTGAGGCAGGAACAAAACGTAACTGTAAGTAAAAGAGCTGTGCACATTGCTCTTTCCATAATCCTTGTGCTATGAACTATTTTTTCCCCATAGGCTATTAGCGTCTTTGAATAAGTATCTAGTTCCTTTCAATAAACACTGTGCATCTGAAGTTAAAGTGGCTACTAGTAACTAAAGTGACAGCTACTCAACTGCTAGCAACAAAAAGAAGCTTGTTAAACCTGAAGATGTCACATCATTTTCGTAGCCGCATTTCTGAGCTTTAGGAGACTCCACTGCCATATTTTCTAGGCAGAAACAGGTAGTCAACTAGGGTGTTTATTCATTGAAGGTCAGGCTTTTGTATTATGAAACTTCTAGCAGATGCGATAAGCAGTAAATTGCAGATCTATCACCTTTTCTTTTCTATCTTTTTTTCTTTTTTTTTTTTTTTTTCCCACTGAGCGTGTGTGTGAAATCAGCAGAATACTGCCTGCATTTGATTTATGGCCCACTTTTGACCAACTCTTATCAGGTTCCCACAAGCCCTTTTCTGATGCAGCTCATGTCTGAATGACAATAGACAACCAGTGCCATTATGCTCCAAAATCCCTCTCTGCATTCTAGACACCTAAGATTACATCTGGGCTATTGATTTATTACTCCCCCCCCCCTTTTTTTTTTTCCCCACAGGGACCAGTTTGTTCAGCCTGAACAAGATAGACTATTATTAAACTGAGCAAACTACTCCATGTGAACTTGGTAAAGAAATAATCATTTGCAACCACCTTTCTAACCACCCAGGTTCATAAAGAAATGTAGGTGTTGAAATATTAAGACTGTTTATATATGGGTCCCACCATTTGTGTTTGTTCAGATTATATATAATTTATATACATGAAATGAGACCCAACAGGCATTCTGTTGTGTTGGACATTATAGGCGTATTGCCTAAAGCACCGCAGTATTACCACCCAATGTACAAAACCCAAATTATTACAAATCTGTGTTATAGAAATACCTACTGTAACACCAACTGTATCTGTGGCAGGGAGGTTTTATGACACCTTTTAGAGCCTCAGCAAAATTTATATGTTCTACTAGTAGATTTTTTTCTTTTCCTTTTTTGGGGAGCGAGAGGAAGCTATAAATTTTACAGTACATTGGATTTTTATATCTCCTAAAAATGTACTGTGCTGGATTCACATTTAATATCCTTCAGCTATAGTCATCTGTGTATTTAAGTCACTAAGTGAAAAGGTACAGACAGGGCTTCTAGTTAAAATGGTTATTTTTTTTCTCTCTCTCTCTTCTCCCCCCACACTCCCCCCTTTCCCACCCACAAGCACATACCTCACCCTTGCGTCTTCTTTCGGTTAAAATAACATTACAAAAGCTGATTCACTGATTCAGGGTTTGCCCATGAACACCTCTGGCCTGCTTTCAGGAAACTCTGAGCACCATCACGCCAGACCAACAAGGGCTGCAGGTGCTTTGAGAAAAACCCAGGGCATAGCGTGGACCAAACACCAGAAACGGAGGCTTTCAGGGCTGTGCTCCTCCTGTCGTTGGCTGTGGGGACAGATCTGCTTAACTCTCAACTAAACCTCCCATGGTTTATGTCCTACCTCAAAGGATTTATTTTATTCCACCTACTATTCAATTAATTGTGTACAAGCATTGCTTGAGTCCTGTTAGACTGTGCCCTGTTAGACTGTGTTTTTCAGGGGCGCATGTGGGCAGAAAGTATCACACACAGGCTGTAATTTAAGTATTTCCTTTTACTGCCTTAGCATACTGCTGATAATTTTTTTTTTTAGGCATTCCTTTGTTCTCCTGTGGAGCAAAACTCTCTATCAGCAAAGAACCAGATAATGCTGGCATCAAGTGGGGAAATACTAACTTTTATCCTTCATTACTAGATGTCTAGTTTCTATGTCATCATTTTCTCATATTTAAGAATAAAACAGTCCTCATTAATTTTTTTTTTAATTGAGGTTTTATAATTATTCTGTGATTCCTTCTGTGGGCTTCTATTTCTTCTCTGTCCGATCAGGGCTTGATCCTGCCAGATCCTGTCTCTGTTCCAGTAAAACACCTACGGACGTGCTCAACAGCACTTGGAAGCTCAGACATCCATAAATGCTTTTGAAATATTGTAGTATTTCTGCTTAAAGAGGACTAGTCGACAGGGTATCTGAGCAATGCCTGCCACTGAGGCCTTTTAGAAGGTGAAGAGGATTTTTCCTGTGAAAATCATGCCTTTTCAGTTAGAATCTAGTTGAGCATCTAAATATTAGGATGAGAAAAGGAACTCTGTAATGCTGAGTATGATTAACCAAGACTCTGTTCAGGAGGGAAGAAATAAGTTACACCGAAATACATAAATCAGCGTTTCACAAATTGAGAGAGAGACCCACAGATTGCATTGCTATAGGTAGCAGAGGGCAGTCCAGCTCCGTGAGGATACTGGAGAGTTACAGTAGTTTCTGGTTAGACTAGGGAGAATAATTAATGGCAGATGGAAAAGGATGAAATGTTTTTTGCTCAGAATGGAGCAAGTAAGAAGGGATGTGAAGGCAGCACAAAACAAGAAGTGGAGAGTCAAGCGAACTGAAATATGGCAGGCTGAAAAACCCCAAAGGGAACACTTTTTCCCGTAATGTGTAACTCAGCTGGGAAATCCTGTGCTTCTGTTCAACTGAGAACAAATCAAATTTTAGAGAGAGATAACCAAATTTATAGCAGTAGTCCATGCTACAGCAGGAAGAGCAATGGCAAGGTCATTAGAAATGCACTGCATCGAGCCTTCCGTCGCTGGGTGCTTGGGGGTTGAGAGGGACAAATAGCCAATAACTACAGGTAGCAGAGTTGCACTTTGAAGCCTGGTTCTGGCCACAAGAGACTAGCTTGCATGGACTGTTGCCCTTATGTAGTATTGCAGTTTCTTTGCTTTTATCATTAAATTAAATGGTTTATAAAACTTTGGGATAACTGGGGTGTTGGATGTCCTGCGCAGAATGTCTTTCCCAGTTTCCCTACGTCATGGTTCACTGTTGTATGGAGGAAACAGAAGTCACAGCAATGCAAACAAGCCAAAAAATTCTTGACTAAGCTGACACTTCTGTGACAGTCACTTGCTGTTTGGAGTAAGCTCTTCAGTGTCTTTCCAGCCTGTGTTACAACTGTTGTCTCATTTGCATCTCGGTGTTGCCAGAAAAAGCAGTGGCAGAAACCTGCTCTGGGTAAGCCAGATCTAGAGTTTTTCTGGCTTCATGGAGGACCTTTTCCTCTGCCACAGAAAATCCCCCCCTTCCCTTATTGCAGTTGACCTGAAATTGTGATTTATTTGTCTAAAGGCATTTCCTGTTTTCACTTTGTTTTGGAGCAGAAACCTACTTTCTTCCTTTTAGCTCCTGGTGTCTTCTACCGTAGAACACAGACACCGGCCTGCACAAGCATTGGCTTGCATAATGCAGCTTCAGATAAAGGTCATAAATGGTCTTATTTGGAAATTAATTCAAATAAGAAAGAGAACGAGCCAAAACCAAGCCTCTACTGGGCATGTTAATAATGTCATTTGTTTACAGAGTGTAAGATTGCTGCTAGAGGACATCCTGAATCATTGGCTGTTGCCCTTAGTGTTTGCCCTTGGGTGTCCCTGTTGTGGGGGAAGCGAGTCCAAAGGTCAGAGAGACTCTGCTGGACCAACACTGCCTGAAGATAGCTATTCATCTTCTGGAAACCCAGGCTGATATTTTGAAAGATCAATGTTAGGATTTTGATGCCTAAAAAAAATAGATGGGATTCACTTCATTCTATGGACTAGTTCCAGTACAGTCATTGGCACTGCAACCAGGAGGAATTAGTGCTGCAGTTCTCGAACACTAACCAGGAAAAATGAGACTGTTGTAATGTCAGAAGAGCGCGGCAGCAGATCAGAACTGGTGTTTGGGGGCTGCGACCGTGGTGCGTGTGACAGGAAGGCCTGGCAGCATGTGTTTCACTTGTGCTTATTTCTTGCATATGTAAAATCTGTGTGGGGTGGGGTTTTGATTTTTTTTTTTTGAGCAGTCTTCAATCCAGTATTGGCAGAAATATTCCCCACAGAAAACACATTTGTTTTAATGCTCCTCTCAAACACACACAAAAGGGTGTGAGAAGGCACAGTCAAAATATAATCTTTAAGAAAGGGTGTTTGCTGTACAGGCAGGCAGGGCTTGTGTAGCTCCATGCAGAACGTATGCTGGGTTTCAGCAGGTAGCAGGTAAAAGAGCAAACAAATAGGGAGCCATATTGTCAGCCATGCTGAAAAGTGCTCTGATGCCCTTTCCTAAGCATTTTCTCATCAACAACAACAAAATCAGATGTTTCTATCAGAAACATGACTAGCACAAACACATGGCTCTTGGCTCTTTCCTTCAGTAAGTAGCAGCAGCAATTAATTAGCTCTTGGAACATGTTGCATCTATAGAGAGAATTTTAAACCCCCACTTTTTTTTTTTTTTTTGAAGGTTTAACAGTATTTCTGGACAGTTCAGCAGTATCAATGATGCATGTTTAACATGTGGAAGAAGCTGGCATTCTGGCTTCGGCAGCAGGTACACAAAGGGTGTCTTCCCACAAGTTCACTTGCACTTTTGGCTTATGTTTCACTTACTACAGTGAATAAAGAGCAGGGGATATTCAAACACGCTGTGAAGGTCTCCTGGGTGTAGCTACAGATAGTAGGTAGTATTTATGCTCCATTTTGTATGCTTGTCAATAGCTCTTTGTGTCAGACTATTTTTTTTTTTTAATGCAGGTTGTCCTCAGAAAAGTAATGAAAAGAGTGAACATTGTCTCAGGTGCCATAAAGTATTACGTTCTCTTTAGTATAAATCATCATCCTGAAGTTCATTAACCTTAACACAGTTTAGTCTTTATGTGTCATCAGTTGAGGCCAAGCCTTCCAGATGAGTCATTTGCTATATGCTGGATTTGTGGGGGCAAGCTAATTTTTGCATATAATGAACATTATGCATAGGCCTCTCTCTTTCTGCGCTCTGCTCATTGAATTGAAATTGCATTTGTTGAACTGAGAAGGTGTTATGAGAAAAGCAGGGTTGTGACAGCCTAAAAGAAGAGGGGGAACTGACTCCAAAGGAAATGTCCACTGTGGCATGATGGCAAGGGTGCCAGTGGAGTAGTGTAACAGCCCTGATTCTCTTTTTTTTTTCTTCTGCACCAGTGTGTAAATCAGGAATTGCCCTATTGCGGCAAAGGGAAGCGTGTAGCTGAGGTACGTCCCCAAAGCTAGCACACACCCAACCTGGACTGTCCAGAGAGCAATGCAGCTATACGGGCTCGGGCCCAAAAATGAGTATTGGTGAACATTGAGCAAGTGGGGGAGCCCCGAGGGATGACAGCAGAGCTCAGCTGGTGTCCTCAGCAGCCACCTTAGCACACCAGCTGCTTTGCCAATGTCCTGTGCTGCCGAAGGGTCACATCATGGGTTGATTTTTAAGGAGGGATGTAAAGCAGGATAACACAGCCACTGACCTTGTGGATTTTTACAGGGAACTCATCCAGTGCCTAGGGGCTGGCGTGACACAGAAGGTGCTCGTTGGAAGGTTTGACAAATGGGCGGTGGAGACTGGCACTGCGCGTGGAGCGGAGGCAGGGGTCGATGTAGTGCGTATGAGATGAAAGATGAGGACAGGACTAGGTCAGGAAGAACACTGTGTCTTGGGCAGTTGTCTTTTCCACTGTCCAAATTCCACATAATCAGGTTTTTTGTCTCCTCCAGCAAATCAAAGGCTTTTGTAATTCACGCTTTTAAATACCGCTGTCTATTTGTGCTACTTCGTGAATTAAAAAGAAAAAATACCTGAACATGTACACACAGATATAAATAGAAGAAAATAAAAATCCCTCCATAGCTTCAGGTCATCACTCTTTTGGCTGCGTGAAGCTCACCTATTGACAGAAATCATCTACCTCCAGCTGATCTTACTTCTCAGCCAAGGTCTGAAAGTCTGTCACCTCCCGTCAAGATCCGTCATACAAACATCACACGCAGCGTTAACCTAGCGGTTAGAAAGATTTGTTGCAAGTCTGTTGGATCCTTTTTTTTTTTTTTTTTTAACCTACTTAATACAATGGGGGTGAATTGTCTTATAGGTTGAGGGCAGAGGCTGGGTCTTAATTTATCCCAGTAATCTGCCCAGAGTGCGTGCAGGAATCCTGCAGACTGCATGAAAAGTGCTTGAGTCAGACCCTTCTCTGCTCAAGACTCAATAAGGGCATGAGTTGATCTAAACACATATATCTTCTTCTGTGCCGGGGGGATAGGGGGAGGAGAAAAAAAAAATCAATGCTGTCTCTGGCTGAATTTCTAGTTGTGTTTCACAAGGCTGATACTTGGCTCATCTCCTTACCTCCAGACATTGCAGAATAGCCCTGCTGCATTCCCTCTGCATTGGACTGCCTGGATTTTTCTCAGAGAAAACAGGCTTGGCCTTTTCCTTCAGCTTCTGCTGCTTCTGTCTTGTTCTTTTTTTGCCTTTCCCCCCCTCTCCTTTTTGCCTTCTCTAGGCTGTCACAAACTGTGCCTCTTGATGCCCTGTTCTGGCTGCTCCGATGCCTTCCTCTCTGGGGCTCTGAGTGGGCAGTGCAGATGAATTATTTCCAAAACACAGGAGCTGCAGTATCCTGTTCTTGGCCCCAGAAGAATAATGGCTTGTACAGATTTTGCTAATTTGTATGAGGTCTTTAAAAGAAGAAGGGGGAAGATTGTCTGCTAAAAATCATCTTCATTTGCATGAACAAAAAGTTGTTATTTGTATATGTAAGATTTTTAAAGGCTTCTTGGCAGAATTGAGAGAAATAACCCATGGGTTGTTAAATAATCTTTAAGGTCCTTGTACTATATTACAGGCTCAATTCAGAAGATACTTATATCATTACAGTTGGCGTTGAACTTAAACATCTTGGCTTAACATAGTTTAAACTAGTAAACTTTTAAACATAGTTTAAGCATAGTATAAAACTTAAACATACGTTTTTTCCTCTTTTGAACAAATTCTTACTGTTTTTCCTTTGTTTTCTGAAAACTCTTCTTTTTGCTGTCAAAAAACAGTCCCAACTAAAGCACTAAAAATGCTTTGAAATGTATTGTAATGATGATAAGAAATCGCTATGTTCAAGGTCTGGAGAGAGTAGAGAATGGGGTTATAGTTTTGAAACCCCAAAATAATTTGCCTAAACTAAAGCTCCTAGTCTTTACACCACATCATCAATCAATCAGCGGTATTGACACCTCTCCATTAACTAGTTTGTCTTCAGTCCTTGACTAGGTGAAGGGCCCATGAGGACACAGGTCCTATCCTCAGCTACATCACTGGCAACAAGACTGAGGCCAAAGTAATGTTTGAAAGGTTTTATTTTATTTGTAGAACAAACGTTTTCACCCAGCTGTAGCACAGTCAAACAGTGTGAAGGAAACATTACAATACCCCTGTCTGTTTATGTGTTCTTATAAGGTCACCCATCACCACGGTATCTAAGCGTCTTTTCTTCTTTCCTTTAAGGGTCCTGGTCAGGAGTTGAAAATAAGGAAAACAGAGAAAGAAAACCACAAAGAAAGAGATATATGAAAAGTAAAAAAATACGGAGCTGGAGGTGAACCTAAACACTCAGAGGTAATTTGCCTTGAGGAGCAAGAACCCTTGAGACCTATGTGTAGACTTTGGAAAAAAGAATCTGTGAACAATAGTAAAGGCTATGAACGTGCTATCCTCTGACAGGTATGTAAACCTCAAGATTAAAATAACAGCTTCAAAAATCCTTCTGTCAGAGTGAGTTTGCTTTAGCTAGTCAGGGTTTCAGGGGAAGTATCACAAAGACAATATATATCAAGTGGAGATAGCAAAGGAAAATTCTGTGTGAAATTTCTAAACAGGTCAGTTCTTGAAGCACGTTCTCTATAGCTTGACAAAGTTATCATGACATTAAAATAGGATTATATAAAATCAGGTAATTAAGGATTAGAACTAGTGGGTTTTTAAAATATTTTTTTCTGCAGATGTTGAATCATCTCAAGGCTAAATTCCATACTTAAGAAGGAAGATGAAGAAAGAGTCAGGAAGGGCATAAAATTGGAATTTCCTTTTGTTTGTGTCAATTATTGTTTTGATTTGAAAATACTTTCACCAACAGTTCTGGCAATCCCAATACTCCTTTACTTCACAAAGTAATTGGGAAGGGTTCCTTGATAGGCTTTTAAAGTTTTGTCTTAGTTTAGCAATATATTTCCACTCTGTCATGTTTTGGTTTTTTGTACTTGATTTACGTTCATGGTGATACCAAGGAGAGGATGGCAGGTATTTCAATCACATGTCTTTTACCTAGTCTCCCTCTGTGCCTGCTGCCCTGAAAATTGTGTTGTGAGAAGCAACCTTGTGCTTTAGTGGTGTCTGTCTGCAATCGTGGTGCTGCTTATGGAGAGGAGGTGGGAGGGCGGGGGCAGCCAAGCATCCTCACCTCCATCCCTGGGGTGGGAGCCCTGCCTGCTTCGAGTGTGCAAACCTTGGAGTTAAGAGATGTCTGAAGAGGATGGTGATAATAGGGAGTTAAGTGTGTCTTGCTCTGATTTATTTTCCCAGTTTGATTAAATATGAATGCCTCTGAATATCAACTATTTGTATGCTAATCACATCGCTTCAACAAACACAAGCCATTAACCAAACTCCTTTCTGCATACTATAAAGAAGTAAGAGAATTCTTGACCACAGAAAGCAGGCATGATGTACATAAACGGAGTGAAATTATTCAGTATGTGCTCATTGATACTTCTTTAAACAGCAGCTTCCTCCTCCCAGAAATCTTCCTTGAGGTTTGCAGATGACCACATGTAATGATGTGGTTTCTTGTCACTAGTAATAACTTAGTGAGGCAGCAATATGTGGTGCAAGATCTTATTACTCAGTAAGTGGCATTTAACTGACCTAGTCACCCCAAAAGCTAATTGCTAGCTTGTATATATTACCACACCTTCCAGCAACACAGTAGACTTCAAGAAGTCTTTAGCAAAAATTTTAGCTGCTGTCAGGCTGCGTTCAGGTCAGGTGTAAGGCCCACTGGAGTCAATGGCTGGCTTACACTGTGAAGCAAAGTAGACTGGAAGGTTGAATTCTCAAAATCATCTCATGAACTTTGGCACTTACTTTGACAAATCCCATGCCTCCATACGTGGCTGCTGGTTCAACAAGTTACTTAGATCTATGACCAGCTTAGAAAGATGTGAGTCATTGCACTGACTTCAACATGGTGACTCACATCCTTCACCAGCGTCCCGTAAGCTGCCCCTCTCCGTTGGCCCTTTCGCTCTAACCGGCTGTCGAGAAGGCCTGTCTGCGGTTTCAGGTGTTTATTGAAGGCAAATGGGTCATGATGATGGATTGTGTTTTGGCTACCTGCTTGGAAAGTTTGACCCCAAATAATGACCCCAAATATTGGGATCTCTGTGTGGTTCTCTCCTATTTTATTCCACCAAGAACGTCCTGTGTAAAGGCATTAATTCAAGATGAAGAACCTTTCCAGAAATACCTGCCCCCCAGATTCTCAAATAGGAGCAGTACGATTATTTATTTGTTTTAATTGTTGTCTCCTTATTTCAGTTTGTATGTACCCCTTCATCGCAAATTATACTATTGGTCTATTATATCCAAAGAAGCGTTCACAGTTGTTCCTCAGACCCGTCATTTGTGCATGTATATCAGAGAATCATAAAAATCAGAGACGGAAAGGTTCTCCTGCATTAGATCATCTCATCCCTGCCCTTGCCGACGCAGATTTTTTTTCCCCCGTACAGTATATTCTCTAGCACTTTGTCCAGTCTAGCTTTAAGTAGATTAAATATGGTACTTTCTCACTGCCCTGTCAGAAGCTGTTGGAGAGGCTTGGAGGTAATTGACACTGGCACCCTTTGAAGGCACATTGTGGACCTTACCACACTTGTCATTTGTATCCAAACACGGTGCTTTCCTCCAGCTGTCATGAGTATTGTGTTGCCATAATTCTTTCAGACCCGGCGTACAGCCTGTGCTGAACACTTACAACTAAGATGGAACAAAAGAAATGAAAATGTGGTTTTGGTTTCTTTTTGGCAGACAGTGTACATAGGGTTAATTCTTTTGAGCAGCCCAGAGGTGAAATAGTAAGGTGAAGGCCTCCGGAATATTTTGTTGATGAAAACTAGTGGTATTGAGATATGATGTGCTTGTCCGCACATGAAGCTTTTTCCTAGATAGAGAGGTATATTTTATAGGGTTCAATTAATAACTACATTTGGAATACCAACTGCCTGCTCTCATGACACGGAAAGCAGATTTTGCCTGCTCTCATGACACGGAAAGCAGATTTTGCCAAACAGTGAGTGCTTTTGAAGAACACTACTGATGATATACACATTTAAGCAAAGTAGTAATAATGTTTGGAGTTTCCTTTTTCTCTCAAGGAACCCACCAAGGTTTCATTCAGTCCCTGCTCAAACTGTGCTTGCTTGAAGCACAGATACAGCGCAGTCACTTTGGGGTTGGGACATGCGTACTGCTCTGTGGTGTGACAAGACATAGGACAGTCGTGACGTAAAGTCAGTAGTAAGCTGCAGGGACCCTTGTATTCAGACTCTAATTCTTGAACTGCTCTGTTTCTCCTGAAAGATGTTGATGCACCGCTGTGAACGGAAAACAAAGGGTATTAGCTCATGTCTTGGTTTAAATGGTTTCTTTCTCCTCTCATTGTCACCAGAACCCCGACTTGTACTTCTGCTAGCCATAGACCTATAAAGCCATGAATCTCTAAGTACAATTCTCCATCCAGATCATTGTCATTACTCATTTCTGTAGGTTTACAGATAGGGGAATACTGTCCCTTGGTGTAGCCTCTTTACTTACTACTTTTACTGAACTCATGTTGAAGGTTCTTGACACAGGGATTATTTGTAGCACTCTCACTGGTTGCTGTTACTGCCTCTGAGTTCACGAATCCCAAACTGAGATCGTATCACGTAGCCCAGTGTTCCCTGGACGTGTAGCACCACATTAAAATGTCATTTTAAGCAATTAATATTTTATTTATAAATACTTATAAATATTTATTATAAACAAGGCTTTAAACAGCAGCTCATGAGAAAACAATCTATTACGTTTGTATTAAAACATGTTCAAATGTTTAATTATAAGAGAGAATATTCAGCTGAACCGTAAAAAAATGCATCGCTGTACCCTGCTTTGGCCAGTTCATGTCAGGCTGCCACATTCAGCTGAGAAGATGGATTTAATTTTGTTCCACATTAAAGCCAAGAAATCAAACTCTGGTGATTTAGGGCCCTGCTAAATACTTTACGTTCTTGTCTTACTTGGACAATACTTCTGTTCGATGCTCTGGGTCAAATGCTGCTCTTGAAATCCCCTGTGTGACTCGTGGCTGAGGAGGAGTTTTGCTGGATTTGAAAGATGAGGTTTTGTGCCTACTGGAAAGCCCACTGCCGAAAATGGGATTTGTCCTCACTGGAAAGCCCACTGCCGAAAATGGGATTTGTCCTCCTGACTCCAACCGTGGGCTTTATATCTAGCCCTTGCTTTGCTGACCCCATAAATCAGAGGTCTGACTACACTTGAGTCATCTTCTGTTTGGTAGGGATCCTTCCTTCCAGCACACTGCTTGAAGTGCTTTTGTTCCCCGTTTCTGTAAAATCTTTCTAGGAAAGTATGGAGGCACAGCCTTCTCGGACTTTTTCCCCAAAACTCTACACCGTTTAATAGAAGGATGTATTTGGCTAAGATCCACCCCTTCGTACTATGGGGCTGAAAACAGGGTGGGTTTAAATATAAAGAATAATATAAAATAATCAAACTCATCATCATGACTCTGGTAACTGTTTTATATCTTTACCTCGAACCAGAATGACCAAACGTCTCTGATTAAGTATCCTACAGAAGCATTTAAATTCAGCAATTTTAGTAGTTCTTAACAACTCCCGTTGATGGTATTATTTTTCATTGGGAAGAAAAATGGTTATTGCTCACATTGACCTCCAGTAAATCTTGTCACCCAGCCCATACCCTAGTCTCGAAATATAATTAAAGCACTCTATTTTGATAATAGTGACTTACAAAAGTGTAGGAACTAGTATTTACATTTTTTCTTTTTATTGCTCTTAAGTTTGGTATGAAAAGAAAGGTAATGCAACTGAATTACCTTAAATGGCCATGACTGATTTATTTCTGTCTAAGAGTGTTGTAGTTTACATACATCAAGGGTATTTTTTTTTTCCTAGGATTACCTCAGTGTTTGATTGGCCTTTTATTTTTTTCACTGTGGTGCTTTTAAATTCAGTCCACACTGTAAGCGTCTTCAGAGGACCAAAGCAGTTGTTTTTACCCCACATGAAAAAAAGTGACTAAACAAATAAATAAAAATCAGGTTTGCAGCCATATATTTCTGAGAACTGCTGTTCATAATATTTTGTGTTGTTGTAGCAACATGTTCCTCATCTATATTTAGTTTAATAGCTGCTTTTGGAATATTGCAAGCTAGTACAGTATATTATCAAGTGGTTTGAATGACATCATAACCTATGAGTGTCATCTCTTGTGGGTTATAAAATCCTCCCAAACCCTCCGTTTGTATTAATGGCTTGTAATATAATTTTAAACCAGGTATTATAGTTTACAGTGGAAGGATAAAATTTCTGGCCTGCCTCGTACGGTGCACTGGGGGAAGAAGAGGGCAGAGGAAAAAGTGTCTTTCCCACCCTACTCGTGTATGGACTGGGCGAGTTAGGCAGTACGGTGCTTACTGGGCTTAGGTTTTCCTAGTGGACCAGGAGAAATTTGTCAGTCTCTAGGGAGTATTTTAGGTGGTCCCTGCCCACACTGAAAAACTTGGTCTTGTGAAGAAGTTTGGTTTTGGGACAGAAACAACACATCAGCCGCAGCCTGTCTTTTGCCATGTTGCCCTACACCTATAAAAAGGCTAGAGAAACCTGCCGTATGTTCTGTGCCTCGTGTCCTCTACCCCATGACACAGAAGAGGCAATCAAATTACTTTCTAAAGATGCTGTGTGTTCTCAGTCGCCTTGAACCATCTCATCCCACCTTCTTTCAGTTGCAGAAGATGTAGCTAATGAGTCATCTCGACGTCTGCTGTAGTCAATGTAGAGAGATGGGTGTCCCTCTGGGGCAAGTCGTCCCACGTGATGCACCCAAGTGCATAAGACAGGGCACATGTCTTACTGGAGGTGTGGGCCTCTTTCCATTGACGACTGAGGTACTACCTTAAATGGAGCTGAGAGTCTCTCAACTAGTGTCGGTGGGTGGGATGAACCCCATGTCTTCATGCTAAGTCTGGATGTTTCGCAGGGAATGTGGAGTAGCATCTTCAGCGATTTGATGGGAGTCTCTTGGTGGAATTCTGTCTCTTGTTATTACAGAGGAATATATTTCTGTTTCCAATAGTCCTGTTTTATACAGAAGGCCTCCTTACAAGGTCATATTAGTTGCTTGTCGGGGAATCTCTGGCAGGTATGTATCTTCACTGAAGTGAAAGGGAAGTGGAAATTTCGGGGAGTGTCGTGAATCCAGAATTCAAGCCTGTGCCTCTATGGAAACTCTAAGT